>CM027662.1:0-5000000 GCA_015731905.1 Salix dunnii | reverse complement strand
TAAATCCTCACGGCAAATTGGAGAAATTTCAACAGAAAAAGTATGTTTGTAATTATAGCTGTTGCTCTTAGTATCATGGGAAACAAGTTGCTTGTCATTGCGACTCCTTACTGGAGCTACTTTACCCACAAACTCAACAAATTTAACACCATGGCTACGATTTGCAAAGAAAAAATCAATACCATGATCCATTTGCTTTATTCTAATGGCACGCGCAGCAGCATCATGCTTCAAAATCAGCTGCTCCAAGTAAAAGAAAGTTCTTCTATGCGCAACATGTTGCCGGAGTTGAACAGCAGCAACCCACTGATCAGGGTTGGCCTGAACTCTTGTGCAAGAATCACACATTTGGTCCTGCTGAACATACTCAACAACATATGTTTGTTCGAGTATTGCACCATGAAGGACCTCCTTCTGAACTCTCACCCGGAGCTTGATCCTCTTGGAATGTGGTTCAGTCCAAATAAATTCTGCATTTACCAAATTAACTCCTGCAGACTTCAATTTCAATTTCTTTAGACAAAATGCCATCAACTCCCTCGATTCTAATTGGGCCCTAATCCGCGTACTAGGTGGATCTAGGTAGGTATCACACTCTAGGCAATGCACAAGAATTACATGCTTTTTTAAACCTTCAGTGATGTCAACTTCAGAGCGCAAACACTTAACGCACATATTAGCAGCATTTGGTTGCATAGGAATACCACATTTACAACACAAAACACTTCCAATTGTTTGATGAACCATAAACATACCTGCTTCTTCGGCCATATCTGGAAAGAATAACACAGAGAATAAGAGCAAGAACAAGGACAATCTAACATTCACAAAGCAAACAAACACATAAATCAAGATTTTCTTTTTCTCCCTCATACTAACTTGACAGAGTACAATTCCATTAATAGACAAAATTTACAATCAAAATCCAAAAAGCAAAACAACATAAATCACCGTAATGTTTATTTAATCTAATATACCAGCTACTCACACCAAACAGCCTCATAAACAGCTAAAACTGCAAGCATTTCAAAACCCCAGGTCACAAAATCAGTCTCTTCAACTTCAGATTCAGAAACCCTACCAATTTCCTAAATTTATCATACTTAATCATGTCTTGTCGAAATTTCCTTAATAAGCTCATAAGCAACTAAACAAGCACAAGACAATATAGCCGTCTGAAAGGCAAAATCTTAAATAATAGCCAAAAAAAGAGAGAAAAAACACAACCCAACCGCCAGCAAAAAATAAAAAATAAAAAAACAAGCAAGAAGCCAGTTCATAAACGTCAAAGAAGCAGTCAAATTTGGTTATTCCTCTACTGTTTTATCGAGAAACAGAAAAATAAGCAAGGATAATGAAAACAAGATAAAGTCTTTACCTTTGATTGATTGAAGATCCAAATGAAAACGAAGATTTTATTATTTTCTTTTTAATGAAGAGGGCATAAAACCCTTGAGGTCGGCTCTTAAATTCTTAGTAAGGTTTGAAGAAATGATACGATGCTATAAATATATTTGCGAACCGACTTAATTGGGCCTTTGTTAGGGTTGCCGGGTCAACGCCCAAAAAAATATTTCTTTGTGTTCACACTTGAGTACTAACGGCAAAGGCATAATTGAGCCATCGCCATTGGGCAACAGTTCCTTGTTCTATTCTATTAACCTAAATACATCCCATGAACAACAGGGACAAGAAGACGAATCAGAGTGTAAATAATAGAACTAACCCATTGGAAAACAGACCATTAAGCAAGCCCAGTGACTTGTTATCAAGCCCAAAATTATTTCGCCTTTTATTTTGGTTACATTTTCAGTGAAACAGGGCTCAACATTCAAAAACCTTAAAATTTTAAAAAACTCAAAAACAAGCACTTCCATTTAAAAAAAAAACTCAACATGAACACAACGAAATGCTACTAAATTAACAATTCTGGCGACAAATTCCACCTGTATTCTGTACAAAGATGCAAGCTTCAACAGTTGTCTAGTTCTTATGGATACTCCTAGGGATTTGTCTTTCTTTTTTAAAAAGTCTTGGGTTGGATCTGCTGAACGAATAGAAGAAGAAGAGAAACAGAACAGAAATTAGAATCAACTTACTTAGAATGAAGAGCAACTGGGTAGAGGAAGCTGGATGGAGGGATTGGAATCTGCAAAATATTGTGTTTAGTATAAAGGAAGAGGGCGGCTGCAAGGGGGCGGCTGCAAGGAAGCCTAGGATTAGGAGATATAAAGTATATATACGTGGATCGGGTTGTTTTTTAATATCAACCGGTTTGGTTTGGTTGTTGTTTTTAACAGTGTTATTAAATCCGTTCTGTTCCGGCTGGGATGGCCGGAACGTTCCGTTCCGTTCAACAAACCGGGACAAAACAGCGTCGTTTTCGTCCCGGTTTTTACGTGGATCGGGTTGTTTTTTAATATCAACCGGTTTGGTTTGGTTGTTGTTTTTAACAAAATCGAGAACGAACCGAACTAGAAATTTATTTAAATATTTTAATCAGTTTAATCAGTTTTTTAATAATTTAATTTTTTTTGCTTAATATTTTTTTATTTTCTTAGTTTAATCAATTTTTAGATTTATTTTGTTCATTTTTAATTACAATGCTGAGCATAAAATCAAAAGATGATTAAACTTAGGGATGATAATAGGTATTTATATATGAGGTTTGGGTTAATGAACAACGAAATTGTATCCAAAAGTTATATTTAAGCTAAATTATTATGTATTTTAGTAACTTGTGATCGAATTTCTAAATGTTTAAAACATAGTTAAAGTATAAAAAGATATGATTTAACTCAAATCTTAGCACGAATCTTGTTTTTTTTCTTTAATCAATATATTTATTAGAAAATAATATAAATTATATATTATGATTTCAATTAATAACTTAAACTTTTAGATAAAATGATTTTGCGATATAGTATCAGAGTCTTGTTAACCAAGTTATCATGAGTTCGAATCTCATTACTTTTATACAAGTTTCAAGCTTCTTCTTCTTTTTTTTTTACTTAATGGAGTATGATAGAAAATAATATAAATCATATATTGAAATCTCACTTAATAGCTTAAATATTTTTGTAAAATGATTCATTGATATAATAGTAAAGCCTTATTGACCAAGCAGTAAGTAAGGTCTCAAATTATGTTTTTTATTATTCTATAACAATATCAAAAACATAAAAAGATGCAATTTCCACCTATACATAGCAATAGTATTTAGTGTGTTCTGTAATGATAGATTAATCATAGACAAAAACATATTATTTTTTTTAATAGAAATGAGTACTATAAAAGTTATAAGAAAATGATAATGTGACGAAGAAAGTTTCATTGGTAGTTTCAAAGAGTATCAAAGTTATATATATATATATATATATATTTGGTGTAAATGTGATTTTTATGATACTTTAACATTATTGATTTTAGAGTTAATTTCTAATTATGTTTTGAGTAGGATAAGACAATATTTAAACATAGCCTAAAATATGACTTTTTTACTTCTAAATTTTGCCTTAATCTATTTCAAACTTGAATTATCCATAGAATTTACTATGTAGATCTTATAAGTATCCATAAGGTATAATATGGGTGAAATATCATCCATTTGGGTTAAAGCTCAATACAAATACAAATGTAGAACTTGTAGAAATATGAAGTTGTTAGCAGGTTAATTTAGTTTTTCTTACTAAATTTATTTAATAGGAATTTATTTAAGGCTAGTGAATACCACAGTATATTTATAGATGTTTGTCTATTTTTTAGCCTTGATTAGTAGATCCATAAGAGGCCTACAAGCCTAAAAATTCATTTCTTAAACTCATATCCCATGTTCCTAATTAGTCTCTTATTGATGAAAAAGGGCATGATATTTATAGGTAGGTTTAGCAAATTTTTTGTGCTTTATAATATATTTTTAGATAGCATCTGGTTATTGTCCAGATATAAAAAAGGCAAAGATGAGAGAGAGACAATAAACAAGTAAAAAAAAAAAAGAGAGAGAGGAGAAGATGACAAAATTATGCTTAGTAGTAAGTTACACGATGAAGTAATTATCTCAATATCTTGTTTGGTTATGGTGGATAAAATAGAATAAAGTATAAAAAAGATTATTTTACCTTTAATATTTATTATTGTAAAACTTATATATATTTTAAGAAATATTTAGAAATTATTTTTTGTATTTTAGTATTTATTAAGTGTTAGAATTAATAATATTGTAATAACCTCATTTGCAAAACAAGGATTAGGATAACAAGTTAACCTGGAACCAGGTCGATCCAGGGCTTGGATTTATCTGAGTGTTTGTTTTTTTTTAAATAGAGAAATTAATGACTTAACTTGACCCAATAACAAACTGATATCAACTTAAGATAAAACATAGGCTAAGAATTGTTGATTTTTTGATTTTTTTTTTGTCATAACAAGATTGCTTTGATTAATTTAAAAAAACAAATTGGGTCAATAAAGTTGACCCTTTTGACTAGTGACTTGAACTTTACCTCTAGTCAACTCCCAAGTAAAGTTTTAAAACGATAATATTAATAATCATTTTTATCTATACTTTAACTTGGGCCAACTCATGTTGATCCTTCCAATCTGTGACTTGAGTCTTGCCCTAATCGACCACTAAAACTTGAGTTTTAAAACTATGATAATAAAAACATGTATCTTTACATTGATCCAACCACTAACCTTAACATTGACTTTGTTTCGACTCTTATGACAATTTTAGGGGTATTTGGAACAACTCTTTCTTCTGCTTTTATATGTGTTTTTAAAAGTGTTTTTATCTTGAAAATATATTAAATTGATGTTTTTTAAATCTTTTTTATGATTTTGATATGTTGATATCAAAAGTTAAAAAAATCTACAAATATTTTATTTTCATGCATTTTCAAGTGAAAAGTTATTTTAAAAAGTACCATGCAATATAACTCAAAACACCCTATTTATTACAAATAGACTTAGTTAGCCATGCATACAACAAACAAAGGCAAATATGAGGTCGAACAAAAAGTTTATAAGATAAAAGACGAGGACCTTTAGTTCAAACCAAGATGCTCTAGTGCATTTTTTTTATTTGATGAGAGGTTTATTAGACCTTGAACTATATAATAAGTACATGTATGTTTAATGTTGTGGTAGTTTTTGTAGTTGTGGTTTTAAAAAATAGGCTTGACAAAAAATATAAATTATAGTATTTATTAAACAAGTTTTAAAAGAGAGTTTTTAGTGAGATCTATGCAAAAACTATGGCATGTATTAATTAATACATACCTTTATATTTATGACCGGAGCAAAACATTGACCACATCATATCACTTTGCATAAACAAATATAGCCTAATTCTTTTACAATAAATAAATATAATTCAAAAGTTGTGAACTATTAAGATTGAGAATTACCCTAATTAAAAAATTATGGAATACATAATTATTCGATAGTAGGGTAACCTTAATGTCTTTAATGTATTAATTGGTTTATTTTATTACTAGTAAAGTACTTAGCTAAGTTGAACCATACACACTTGCAAGTTGCAACTCATGGTCACTTTCATCTATTGAGGGTGTGAATAGTGAAAAGAATAAGGCAAATATGTGTACCACATTGTTCCCTTTGCATTATGTAATGTCTTGCATTATGTATTGTCTTGCATGTTTTCTTCACCATTCTTATTCCTATTAGACCTAAATATATGGCATGGGAATTGAAAAGGACCATACATAAACAATACTTCTCATGGATCATCTAATAACTTTATGACTTAACATATTTTTTTGAAAAATTGAAAATAAGCCCATATAGATTTTTGAGATAATATATACATCAATAAAGTAGACGTATTCATAAAACTATACAATATTTATGTCAAGACATGCATAACCCCTGATTTAAATGTTGATCAAACAAAAGGGGTTATAAGATTTCGTGAAGGGCAATATCAATCTCTATTTTAAGACCCCTAGCTAAGCATGAATTGAAATAAAATGGCTAGGCATACTTTTGATATTTAAAAAAAGCTTGAGCAAATGAACTCAAATTTAAGGGGAAAAATTAAAAAGGCATATAACTTTTTTTTATATAAAAATTAGCATAATTACATTTTTTTATGCCAAAATAGCATGTTTGGAAACTTGTTAAAACAATGAAATTAGTTGAGATGTCATGTAAAACATTTGTAATTTTTAAATTTATGAAAAATAACTTTGGCATTTCAATTTTAAATTTTGATACGTGACTCATACACTAAATTAATTTTACTATGTAATGACAAGGTTAATTTTCACAAATTTAAAGGTAATGTAAGCATCCCATACGCACCCTCCAATGAAATATGTGGTTTTCATAAATAAATTTTAAATTATACTAGTATGATTTTTAAAGAATATACTTTTTTTTTTAAAAAAAAAATCTCATTCAATATATTCTCTAGCAGGGAAGAACCAGTTAGCAAACAAGTAGCTAGCATTAACAAGGCATGCTTGCAAGCAGTCTCACGTCCATAAATTCCCTTATAATCATCATAGCCTCATGATAGTTTATTTTGTTTTTATTATTATTTAGATGATGTTTGGGAGTGTTTATAAAAAAAATTTATTTTTATTTTTTATTTTAAATTAAAAATTTAGTGTTTTTATATAATTTTGATGTGCTGATATAAAAAATAATTAAAAAAATAAAAATATTATTTTAATATATTTTTAAACGAACTTTTTTTAAAAAAAACAACTATAATTATACTCTTAAATAAACACTTAATTATCAGAAAAAAAGGGAAAAAATGATATAATAAAAAGAAAAAAAGCTTATTGAGAAGGGAAGTGCAGGGAGTCCCTTCCTCTATTTTAATTTGTTACTTTCTACCCCTCTAACACTAACGAGTGAGTGGCTGTCGAAGAATTTGTAAAAGATTTTTTCATCAATCATAAAGCAATCAATTACAAGATCATTTTCTCACCTCTCAAATCAAACAACCTTTTCGGTTTCAGCCAAAAAAGTCCTGAATCCTTCTGCCTCATTTGCATTTATTACTTTCTTTTCGAGGCCTACGCCATCTAGGGTTTACTCCCCACCCGTCCACATGATTTTCTTACAAGAATTAATGAGATTTTGACTACAAAACATGAGTGCTCGATAGTTTTTTATATATAGACACACACATTGATATAAATATTTGGATTAATTTATGTATATTTTAATTAGTTTTATAGATACTCAAAATAATAATCATATAAATTTTTAGTGATTATCATATTATAAAATTTAAATTAAAAATTATAAGGAAAGCAAACATTTTAATCCCAAATTCTATCAATTGATCACCTACTACATAATAAAATTTAAAAATATATTGATTTCAAATGAAGTGATCACAACCATGTAACAAGAATTTATTTCAAATCACTTAAATGAAATTCAGTAAATACTTGTTTGAAAATGCAACTCATGGCGTGTTCCAAACTTTACCTAACTTTGAAAAACTAACTAAATAATATTAATTAGCTTGGCTATTTTAATTTAGATAAAATGATCTCAATCTTATTAGATACTTTATAAATTTGATAATTATTTCTTGAGGTTTCATGATTTTTTTTCCGAGAAAATAAATGCAAGCACATGCCCCAGAAAAATTATTATATACACATTAATTTTCACATGATTATTGAAAAAGGCGCAAGTTATGCATTTATAACATAAAAAAGCTGATACAATATATGTATATGTATATATACAAGTCATATATCGATTCCTGTTTGCATAGAAATATGTAGTGGGGTAGGTCGTGATGTGCATTAAACTTATAAGTATCGGCATATGAGGTGGTGCTCTTTCACCCTCAACATATTCGTTTGTCAAAGCGTATGAAATATTGGAGCCAAGTTTCTCCAATTCCCCCACCAAACTGAAAAGCATGCTTCGGCATCTCTTTCTTCTCACTCTCTTTAATGGATAATGAGCTATATTTTACCCCCCAACCAACCCTAATACGAACTTTCCATTGAAGCTATTGTATGTAGTATAGCAAAGAATGGGACATGCATAAAAGCTAGTGCAAGTAGAGAAGTAACCTAATTCCATAACTTAAACAATTTCTATAAGGGCAGGGTATAATTTCATTGCGAGCATTTGAAGAAATTATCCTTGCAAGTTTTGTTAGCTAGATGGGTTTTCTATTCTCTTATTATGAATAATTTAATAAGAGAGTGTAAGACATTAAAATTTTAGTTTAGATAGCATTTGGAGAAATTACTCGTAAATATACTACTACCAATACAAACAATTTGGGTAAAATATATTACTCGTGTTGCACCCCTCTTTTAACCATTTAGTAGTTGGTCTAGTGGTAAGAATTTAAAACTAAGAGGTTTGCTCCCCCTATGGGTTTCGATATGATTGCTAATATCATAACCACTAGAGAATTACATGTTTGTTAATTTTAGGGCCCATGAGATTAATCGAGCTGCACCCAAGCTGGTCTGGACACCTACGACAATAAAAAAATAAAATGATTTAAAATTTGATTAGAAAAAAACTTATCAAAAGCTAAGGTTAAACCTGAGTCTTTGGTGAGTTCCATAATTTAAAAAAAATATGGTTCACTCTTTACTAAAAAATAGCTCTATAGTGAACCTCAACGCAGAAACCTTTTCAGAGCAAAACATCCAGTTAATCTAAAAAGAGAAAGCTAAGATGAAATCAATGAAATATCACAGCATACAAAAAAGGCTTTAGAAGAGATTGTATACCACCAAATTCATTCTGAAAAGAGTATACATATAAGTTTTTACCTGGTTGAGTTTATATTGTTGGAGAAAATTATTTGTTTGTTCATCGGGTGCCAGGTTGAGCTAAGTTTGTGGCTGCTGTCAAATTCAAATCATAATTAATCCCGTGGTCCTTACCCTAACCCATCCCGAATACATGAGCATGTGATACGTACCTGCACTTATACAGGAATTGATCAAACACTTGGTGGCGTGACGATGATGGCATTAGTTACTAAGGGAAGATGATGATGTCACTTATCCCATGACTGTCTATTTAGGTGTTCTCACATGGATATATACACACACACACAGTACAATATGCACCAATACTAGCTAGTATTCTTTTTGTTACCCTATTGATTAATTAATTAGTTTTATAGATGTAATAAATTCAAATAATCTTTTCTCTAAAACTCAGCGAATATAATTAGGGTTTTATAGGATTGTTTATTCGATGGTCATTGGAGATTTACATAGTCATTAATTTTATGACTCGTGAGATTAATTAAAATATGCATAAATTGATCAGTACACCGATATAAATAAATAAAAAAACATAAATACCAAGGCAATACCAAAACAAATTGAGGGAACCATTGGACAGATGTTGTTAAACTATTTTGTGATTTATTTTTCTACTGAAATCATTTTTCCCCTTTTGGTTGGAAGATGACAATGTTGAATCTAAGTAGTAAATGTTCCAATAAATACATATATATATTGATGAAATTTCATTTTTTGTGTGTGGCTGCAAGAGGGGCCAATAATTAAGGCTCGAAACATTAAAAACTTCAACAACACCAGCTGTGATCATAAATACTGAGATATCTTTTGAAATAACTCCAATTAATTGGAGTGAAAAACAAATGATGCGAACAGGCAGTCACTGAAGAAAAATATACACCATCAAAGGGTATTTGACTTCGATGATGTCCAGAGCTCTTTTTCACCTGCGTTTTGGAGATTTGTGCTTTTCACCATAAATGATAGCAGAGATGCCGAGAAGAAAGGAAGGGAAAAACACAAAAGAATTTGGGAATGGGTAGACGTACGTGCATCACGGCAAGATAAATAAATAAATTATAATACAAGGAATGGCATGTAAAAACAAATATGAATGTCACGGGTTATGCAGGCATTTCTGCCTTCTTTTCTGTGATTTTTCTGATATATCTTATCCTTTTCTGTCTAAAATGAGAGGGTTTAAATCTTTAAATTCCTCAGATGCTCCATTTGAAATTGCTAGCAAGATAATCAGCTACTACCATATAAAAAGATGAACCTATACTAAAAAAAAGAAGCACAATTACTATTTGGATAGTGTATGTACCTTGAAAATCCAGTACCAGAGAGTAAACTAATCATATGGAAATATAGTCGGTAGTCGGTATTTGGATGTGAACAATATGGACGGCAAGTTTTCATTGTTGTTTTTGTCGATATTTATCAACGGGTATTTTTGTTGATCTTTTGCAGATACATTACTGATAGAATGGTTCTGTCATTAAATATTGGTGGTGAACATCAAGGGGCTTTTGAGTGGAATTATAGTAGAATTCAAAAACTTATGAAATACAATGATATAATATTCTTCTGATAGAATTATCAATGAAGTTACCAATGAATATATATTGAGATTCAAAAACCTATAAAGTATGATGACATGATATTTTTACCGACAAAACTACTGACGGAGTTTCAAACAAATATTTTAATTGTTAAATTTGTTGGTAATTTTTTAGTTTATTCAATGAAAAATAAATATATTGTGTAACATTACTATTGATGTTATTGTGTTGTATATGCAACTATATTAAGTATTTGTAGGATGCATATATAGAGAATACAGGAAAAATATTGGAGAACGAAATTGTTCATCATTGGAAACATTATATTTGTCAATATTTTCTAGTATATTCAAGAACAATATCACACAATATTTCTTGCGCAGTATTTCTAGTGATATTTTCTAGCAGACATGAAAATTATTCTCCTTCTCCATTTCACACATCACACACAATATTACTGATAGAATAATTATGTTGATATTTTTTTTTTATTGATAGTATTATTGATGGAATGGAATATCATGAGTAATTTTTGGAGGGTTTTTTGAATAATTTTTGTAAAAATGAGAATTTTTAATTTTAAATCACTGAAATAATAATTAAAAATATTAATATTTTATTGTTTGTCAATTATTTCGTTGATAAATGTAGTTTAAAAGACTATAATCAGCTAGCATTTCATAATCTTTTTTCCCTTCTCTCCTCTTCTCTCTCAACCACCCCCCTCCAAATCTTTTTCTCTTGTTGTTTAATCTTTTCTTCTCCTTCATTTGTCTTAGGTATGTCTTCCTATATATATATATATATATATATATATATATATATATATATATATATATATATATATATATATATATATATATATATATATATATATCTTTTTCTTCTAATTTTTACTTGTTATGTGTTCTTTTTTCTCCATTCAATTTCACTTACAGTGAATTTAGGGTAAGATTTCTCTTTTTTTTCCCCTCTTTTATGGTGAGCTTATTGCTTTCTTTTTGTTCTTATGGTATTGAGGTTATTGCATTATTTTGTACATAATGTTTTTTGTTATAAATGTTTTTGGTGTGAGATTATTCAGTTATCTTTAATTAATTTTTTTTATGTGTTAATGAGTTATTAATTGATATTTTTTAAGTTAATTAATTTTTCTTCTGTGTTGTTTGAATTATTTTTAATAATATTATTAATTGTTAATATTAGCTGAGAAAGTGCATGATGAAACAACTGAACTTCATGCTGAGATGACCAAACTAAGCTGAATGACTATGTAGATGCAATCATATTTTAGTGATCATGTACTTCTCCTTTACATCCCATGGTCACGACCAACCTCCTCCTCCTCTAGCACCGCCTCTATTTAAGATTTATTATATTTGAATTTTGAATGTTAAAAGTTTAATAATATGTAGCAAATATTTGAATTTAAATTTAATTTAATTCAATTCAAAATTCATTTAATTTTCCTAATGAAATCATCGTCGGTGTTTCCTTTGGTATATTCAATTATGAGAGAATCATGAATGGAAAATAAATTATCGGCAAAAGGTTTCCATCCATGTGGCTATTGGGAAACAAAAAACCGAAGGAAAGTACATGACAATATCGATGAATATTTTTTTTGGTAAAATAGTTTATTCTCATAGTTATCGAGCCCAATTCTAAACGGTTTGAGGTTAGGAATTATATGAGTGTTAAAAAAACAATCAATCAAATATATAAACACTAATTAGGGATATTGATGAAGGTTACTATTGATGCTATTCTAGTCAATACCTGAATAACTTGTGTATATTTAATGTGTTAAATGACTCTTTAGAAAATCATGAGGATGAAATCGAAACTCAATTTAAGTTATAAACACGCAAACAAAAACTTAAACTATTTAAGACTTTTAAGCACTAATTTGTGATATAGATGAATTATATATATATATATATATATATATATATATATATATATATATATATAAAATAAAATAAAATAAAATAAAATTAACATGTAATTTTTATTTTTAAATTTGTCTAAAATCAAGTAAAGACAATGCAAGTGAGAATAACGTGCCATTAACTTAAACCATGGAAAGAGACACATTAGAAATCAAGCACAAGGCTAAAATGGAGTCCAAGCTATAGGGACAAATCTGTAACAATCATTTGATCGATGTAATTAATAATCTTGAATAATTCTCCTCCATGCACATGAGAATCACAAACTATTATCTTAACCATTGAAAGAGACACATTAATAATAATAATAATAATAATAATAATAGAAAGCAGGATCTAGCTAAACATGAGTTTTCAAAATATAGGGACTAACATGTAAATAATATTGTATTAATTATTAGTGAATAAAATCAAATCCATCATATTACCACTCTTTAACACTCGTATAATTATAATTGTCTGATATAACCCATTTAAATTAATCTGCAGATATCAAAATAGAAATAATTAAGGATTTCCACCTAGATGGAACCTGCAACAGCTAATATATACACCTCTCACGCAAGAAACATACACAGGGACTATGAATAACCAGCCAAAACGTTGAGACCTCGTTCTAACCAGACGATGAAGAACATGGATTGATATAATGGTAGTTGTCTTTGCTTTTTCTACATGCCTATTGATATAATGGTAGTTGTCTTTGCTTTTTCTACATGCCTTTTGTGGCCAGTTGGATGAAAATGAGAGCATTGCGAGCAAGCTTCATCAAAGGTAAATGATATTAAAAAATAATATAAATTATATTTTGAAGTTTATTTAATAAATTTAAGTTTTTAGATAAAATAATTTTATAATATAGTTTCAGAGCCTTGTTGATCTAGTAATCAGAAGTTCGAATTTCATCTCCCTTATTTTATGTTACAAAATTCAATCACAAGGTAATATGAGTTTGTATGCAAGTTTTTGTCAAGAAACCATCTCGCCTAAAACCTTAAGATTGCAGGTAAGACCAAGGTTGTCAATACCGTTCCGGTTTTTCTATTGGTATGGAACGTTTCGGTTTCGGAGCATTTTGGTGTGCCGTTTCAGGGTTATACTGTTCATATAAAATTAATTATATATATATATATATGAAAAAAATTAAAATATTAATTTAACAAGCATAATTAAAATTCAAGATAAATTAACTTTATTTTATACAATACAAACACAAAATCAAACAAATATAATATTAAAATTAGAAAAAAAAATCACAAATTAATCAAAATAAAGGAGATTTTAAGGCCGGAACGGCACACCTAGAAAGTAACCGAGACATTCTGGTCGAAATTTGACCGAAATTTCCGGAATGAACCACAATTAAAATCGATATGAAAACGACGCCGTTTCGTCTCGGTTTTGTTAACGGAACAAAATGTTCCGGCTGTTCCGGGTAGAACGGAACGGAATTGACAACTCTGGGTAAGACTATAGAATATTATTTATATTATTCTCTAACACACACCTTCAAGTGAAAGTCTTTTGAACTTGAAACTTACACAAATTTATATTATCTTTTGTTTAATTTTTATCAAATAGAATGGAGGTGGTGAAATTCAAACTGTTGACCGCTAGGTCATTAATACTTTTATATCATGTTAAGAAATTATCTCAACTAAAAACTTAAGGTTGTCAGTAAGATCCTGCTAGGTCATTAATACTTTTATATCATGTTAAGAAATTATCTCAACTAAAAACTTAAGGTTGTCAGTAAGATCCTGAAATATGATTTATATTATTCTCTAATAATTTCAAGCCTAAAAATTTTTTAATTGAGGGAATGTATTAAAAAATAATATAAACTATATTCTTGAATTTGATCTAATAATTTAAATTCTTAGAATCATAATTTACTAAAAAAAATGATGTCCTATGAAGCAAAGACCTTCCCTGAAAGCTATCTTGACCTTCCCTGAAAGTTCTCTTGGGGTCTGGGAAATCATGAAAGCTGAATGGACTATCGATGAGCATATCATGTCCTTTCCAACAATTTCCAGTAATTGTGTTTCCTCCTCTTTGTTGTAGTTCAAGGTTTGAACACTGATCAAGAAAAATTCTAAGAATTTTCAACACTATTAACTCTTATGTATTTTCATAAGAAATTATCCAATTGTTATATTTAGTTTTTTCCTATTCTTTAATGTGCTTTTTATTTAAAAATTTTAGAAAAATTATTAATTATGTTATCGACGCTTGATAATTTTTATATAGATTTGTAAAATATATATATAAGTCAACCTGTATAACATAATTTGTTATAAGGGTATGATTTTTATTATTTCTATTGTTATTATACTCTATCGGTATGAATGTGGTGCTATCATCACTTAATTTCTTACCCATGATTTCAATATATTTTCAAAGCAAGTTTAGAAAAATACAAAGAAATACTAAAATTCATAGAAAATATGTTTTTGAAATGATTTGGGTAATGTATAGTCATTTCAAGTTTTTTGTTATTTCTCATATTATTTTTGTATTGAGAGATTTCTCAAAAAAAAAAAAACAAGAATTCAAAAGAAGAGAAGGAAAGATTAATAAAAAAAAATTAGTGATTAAAATACAATCTTAAAAAAAATATGAGGACTAATTTAGTCTAATAATAATAATAATAATAATAATAATTGAAACTATAATAAAAATTAAAAAGGGTATAGTTTTGCATGCGAAAGCTAGCTTGATGATATTTTATAATACATTTAGAGGAGGGTGTCAAAGGGCAGAATCAACGGAGACTTTCATTCTCCAATATATTCCTTGAATTCTTTTTTCGTAGGATTATATAGAATGATAATGTGTAGGTCATATCTATTGGATTTTCCCACACATGTGAGTATTTTGTAATGAATGTCTAGGAGCACGAGGAGCATATTTTATATTTACTTGCATTAATTAATTAATTAGACCTGATCCGACCCTATTTAAGAATTAGATGAGTTAACTAAGATCAATTAAGATAAAGTTATTTTAAAAAATTTAATTATGATTGGTTGATCAAGTTCAACAAGCTGACTATTCAAATGGACTAGATCAAACCAAATCAACTTTAAATTGGTTTTTTTTTTTTTGTTAACCCAACTCGAGCAAAAAACCAAGCTTTTTAAAGACTTACCGCAGGGTTGGTTGGGTTAAGTAATTGTATTCATACATTATGGTCTGAAATTATTGGATAGCCATTACTTATATAGCAAATTGCATTACATTACTAGAAAATTTGCAAATAAAAATGGACACAAAAGTAAAATGTTTTTGTTGGTAAATTGTGTTGAATCTTTCTGATTGATTATTTCCTTGCAGTATCCATCGATAAATATTGATAAAAATATTTCTTCGTGTCTACCAAGTGAATTATAGTGGATGAGAGAGAATGAAAAAAAAACCTAAAAAAAGAAAATGAATGTCATTTTACAGGCTGAATTACCAACATATTTAATTTATTTGATTAAATTTATTGTAAATTCATCTGGAATATTTAATTTATGACCTAACGAGTGGTCATTCTCTCTCCCTCCTCTATTTATTCTTCTTCCTCCATTTTTCTCTGCAACAAACACCCTCTAATTTTATCATAAATTCAACAACCCGAAACACTCAATTTGTTAGCGTCTTTGTTTCGATTCAAATATTATTGTTGATTCTACACTTCAAGTAAGAAAAACAGCTCATTTTTATTTGAACTCATTTTTAAAATGTTAATTTTTATTTAATACTGTTATAGTGAATGTATTTTACTTAGGAGCTTACCTATTGTATAGTCTTTTTTCATAGAAACTTATTGTATGAATATATGATTTGTAATTATTGGAGTTTATTTGAGATTTTATAAAATTATATTTGTTTTGTAAATTGATGAAATTTAATTTGAATTGTGACTTATGTGTTTTGTTATAAAATAAGTAATGGTTTACTTAACAAGTTCATTTTATATTTTGTCAATTTTATTATCGAGTTGAAATTTTTGGTAAATATATAAAAATTTGAATTTATATAGATAATTCATAATAAATTAGTTGTAACATTAACATAATGTTAACAAGTTTGGGTTAAACTAGTGCTTTGTTATTTATTTAGTTTATGTAATTAATTAATACATGTTGTCATTAATATTCTATATATTAGTTATTTTTATAAATATATTCAACTAAAAACATTTTTTTGCTTGCATGCTATGATTTTAGGAAGTGTACTAAGCCCGATGGAGCTTTTTGTTGAAAAATAGATAAAAACTGATAAGCGTAAAAAAATAGTGTAACAACTCATGAATAACTTATTTGCTTTATTCATTAGTAAATCCATTGGTAAAATTATTGTTGATAAATCCACCGACATGCCACAAATCACCAACAATAGTTTTTTTGATAAATTATTTTTGTTTGTGAATCGATCAGTAAAATTGGTGTCAATGAATAGTAAATATAAATACCTGTATATTTTTTCATTATTAAACTTAAAAATTATGGTAGTGCTAATTTTAACTATACCACAAGCTAAATAGAGTGGTAATAAAAATATATATTTTGGGATCAAACTATCTTAAAATTTGATGATATTCTTTTTTATCTCAGATGTTCTTGACAATCGAGCCTCTCAATCTTAACTTGAAACTCCCATGTAATAATATAAGCAAAATCCAAAAACAAAAACATAACATAGCACAAGTCCTTGACCTATCACAATTCAATCCCCTCATATTCTTTTCTTGCAACTCAAATCTCTCTGAAAAAGCAAAAACATATTGTCATTGACATAATCTCGTTCACGTAGCGTTGAAAGAGAGGATTTGATTAGCGTTGGAGTTGGAGTTAGTACTAGTAATATCTGTGTTGATACCAGTAGTAATACTAATAAACCTTTCGATAATAATATTAATGATGCAAGTCTTAGAAATAGCGAGAGATGAAA
The DNA here is from genome assembly GCA_015731905.1 of Salix dunnii. NCBI lineage: Eukaryota > Viridiplantae > Streptophyta > Magnoliopsida > Malpighiales > Salicaceae > Salix > Salix dunnii. The sequence goes on along the minus strand of CM027662.1, from coordinate 4,982,765 downwards.
ATCAAGTTGATTTTAGTTTACATTGCACGTCAGCTGAATATTTATTTTAAATTTGTTAGTTTTTACCTAATAAAATTCTATGAACATAATTGCTTTGTGATGTATTTTTAAGTTATTTTAGATATTGTATTAACCTTAACTAATGAAGTTTTATGGTCATAATTATGATTTATTATATTCGGAAATATTTTACTTGTGATTTTATGATTTTTCTACCTACATGATTTTAGCTGTGATTTTATTATTTTTGTAAGGTAAAATATCAAGTACAATTTTATAATTTTATGATCTGAGTTCAAAAGCGTTTCCATGTCGTGTCAAAATCATGATTTTGACAACCTTACATATACATATACAACACTAACACTAGACCCTACAACATTAAACGCAAAGAAATGTTCAAAGGAAAGATTGTGAGTTCTCTTTTGGAGCATGTGTTTTCTTGAATATGATTAATTAATTAATTAAAATATATTCTTGATAATAAGGAAATTAAAGTTATTGAAAAATCAAATTGAATTGGCTTTATATTAATGGAATTGAGCTAGAATAACTTGGCATATATGATCAATTAATGTCTTATGGAGAGTGACATGTTGTGAAGAATTTTGGATCATTAACATCTCTTAAGATTTTGATAATTTGGTCGATGATATGCATACCAAAGGATAAACCAACAAACTATTGTCATCAGTCATAAAAAAAAAAAAAGTTGATCATTTTTTGTCGGCATAGCAATTTGTAATATTTATTGACAAATCACTGATAGACTACATGTCAATAATATATGGTGTATCACTAACTAACATGTTCTTTATGTTAATTTTTCACTCTATTTCAAAACGGTTCATAACTCTCTGTAATTCTTTAAGGAAACCTATTGCACTAACGAAATTACCAACAAGATCGTTATGTTTGTTAGTGATTTCAGTGGCATTTTAGTATTTGTTTTTTAAATACTATCAAAAAATTTCATAGTAAACAACTAAATCAAAATTATGAAAATATTTTATATTATCAATCTAATTGTAAAAATAAATTACAAATGTCTAATACTTTAAAATAAGTTAGAGAAGTCGGTAAAGATAAAGGTAAAGAGGGAGAAAAATCTCATGGAGGTCCATAAAAGGAAGGATAATGATTGGTCAAGTATTTTATCATTTCCTCTCATTTCTTCTTACTTTATCTTCATACATTGTCTTTAATTCAGCTTTTAAAACATTAATTTGTTGTTCAGCCAACTCCCAAATGATTATTGATGGCTACCTAAGGCTAGATTGTAGGGTATCTATGGTCGAGACATTATAGTTTGACCTGATATCACATATTATAGTTATAAAAATATCATAAACTCGATTTCTATTAGGTCAACTATTTCTCTAGCCTTTAACCATAATTCCAAATTGTATTTTGAATGGATTGAAAGGTCCTCCTTTTATGTAGTATGTATATTGACATTGTATTATTCCTACACGGTAAAATAAATTAAAGATGTCGTATAAAAAGTTTTAAAGTTTGCTTGATAAACATCTTAGCTTGACTGTTCACACACTGTTGCATCCTGGATTGTATTCTCAATCGGTTAAAATGTCCTCCCTTTATGTAGCATGCATGTCCAAATTTTATTGTTCCTTAAAAAAGAGTTAAGGATATTAACAAAATAAATTAGCTAAAAACATACAAAAGGTTTCAAAGTTTACTTATACTAAACATCTCAACTCAACTACAAATAAACTTTGCACCTTTTTCTATCTATCCTACCTTTGTATATGTATTTCTATATATAATTTCATCAAAGTTAAACCATATCTAAGCTATTTAGCTTTCAAAACAAGTCATTAGTTAATTGTTATCATAAAAATAACCATCATTTTAAAAGAATACTTAAAAATAAAACAAGCTTTTATCATGTGATTTGCATGGTCAACAAAAGAAAGTTACATGTCTGTATGCTTTTTAATGGACCTATTAGTCTCTTTGCTTTTGCTCAAGACCCATTTTATGATCGTCTCCAACATTAATAGGACATCTTGTTCAGAAAAATTATTTTATTATATTTTTCTTACTTCATTCCTTTTTTTAAATATGATTTTCCTTCCTCTTGGTTTTATCTTTGTTTCTTTCTTTTTGAGTGTGTTCATGTTTGGTTTGATAAAAAAAGGAATGAGTTACTATTATTTGTCATGGCTAACAATGGAATGGTGCAATGTAATGTGGTGTTATTATGACTTAAAGTTGAGCCACAACGAGGAATTGTTTTAATTATCTTCTTTTCTAGAAGATGAACCATCACAACATTTGATTAATGAAGTTTTTCATTTTTACACTTCACACATAGACATTTAATCTCATCTCTAGCAATATTCTTTGGATTTAAAAATGCAAAATTAATAAAACTATTAACTCCCTTACAATAATCTTCCTATACAACTCTTAGAGTGAATCTCAATACATAAAAAATAATCATTCATTACTTTGGAAACCTGTATAGATATTGATAACAACATTTATTAATAATTTTACTATCTATTCAAAATCTAACTTTGATAATTAAAAATAAACTAAGAATCTAATAATTGATTATCGTTTGTACAAGAATTCAATATTGCATCAAAATGTGAACTAAATAAAATCAAATTAAAAAGTAATTGGTATCCCAACTAATTATATTTCTCTTATTCATTTCAAACTAATTCAATTTAAATTCATATCATTTTCTAATTAAAATTACCAATGGAAACTAGCAACAGTAATTCCCTTGATAATTACATAAAAAAATAATGACATGTCATTTTTCCAATGAAATCATCAACTTACATTTCCTTATTTTTAATTGTTTTATTATGTCATTAATTTTATCATTAAGTACCAATAAAAAAATATTTCATCAATATTTTTTAAAAGAAATTTGAGGATATATATCATATGTCTCTGTTGTTATTAGAAATTACCAACATAAAATTTTATATCGCTAATTCTGTTTTTATATTTGATATTTTTTTAATAATGAAGTATGTTTTAAACTAACGATATGAATTTGGGATTGGAATATGGCACACTCATGTGTAAGTTGCGCTTTCATCATGGGAATGATGTAACATAAAGATCCTAATCCTCTTAGCATTTTCGTTGATGGTCTCCAAAAGAGGTGAGGATTGTCAATCAAAGAGCCCACCTTACACCCCCATTTGGAAACAAAAACTTTTGCATTTCTGAAAATGATTCTTCCTTTTGCATCAAATAGTATCTACAAAAGAAACTTTTTTAAAAGAAAAATTGAAAAACTAAGCCCACTCTGCCTTGCAGCATTTGCATGGCCATGTAGGTGGACAGTGTGTGTGTGTGTGTGTGTGATAGCTTTTGTTTCTCTTTCTCTTGTAACCATATATGATTCAAATATCATGGTTGTTCATAAATCCACTAATTCTATATATATATGAATCATGGATGATTCAGGTTCATTGGCTATCTTCTTCTAGCTAGTGCATTCTTTGAAGTTGTATGTCATGCGTTGTAAGCAACTTGTCACTTGTGCTCTTGGCTAGCTTGGACGACTGAAGTTTTGCGTGGTGAAACTGCTCAAAAGGAGCACATTCCATTGCATGATGCTTCAACATCAAATGGCAAGTTGCGCTAGGCATCCATGGAGTGATCTTCCCAAATCTTGGAGACCTAGCTAGCTTTTCTGCCCCTTCAAGGAGGGAAATCAGCTAGCTTTTCCCCAAACTTTCAACGTGAAATTAGATTAAACCTTGCTAACTTAAAGAATATTATGTGGTGAATGATTTGAATGTGAACTATCTACCCCTCCACATGAAATCATCTTGTCCCGAAAGAGAGAAGAGATATGAACAGAAACCAAATGATGTTGTCTCGTAAGAGATGAATGGTGCTCGACGACATATGTCACTCTCAAATCTAGAATGAGAGGAAAACCCTCTTTTTTTTCTTTTTCTTTGAACCTTCATGTGAATCTTTAAAGATGCATACTTCTTTCTAGGAGTGTGTGTTTCGATGTTAGATTATTAAATTAGTATTTGGCTAAAAAAAAAAATGAGAGCATAGAAGATTTTTTTTTTTTTATTCGAGAAAACCACACCATCTGGAAAGCGCATTTTATGGGCCCAGGTGAGTGAATAAAACCCCGGCTGTCCTAGGCTCTTACAAGAAATGCACGCCCTGACTCAAACTCGAGACCTACTGCGTAGATCTCCAGTCTTTTGCCACCACGCCACACAGAAGATGTCTCTTTGTGTTCTCTATTTTGAAAACATAAAGATTTATTATATTTTCTATTTTGTTTTTGTTTGTTCAATTAAATATATTTTTATTCTTTTTTTTTCGCTCCCGAAACATTTACCAAAATCAGCCCCCTTATCAGCCTTGAATCAGAATGTATTTCCTCAACAAAATCAATCTATATCTCAACCAAAATCAACTCAACTCCCAACCCCTTTACCAAATGAAATTTATTATGTTATTTATATTGAAAAAATAGGATGTTGATCAAAGTTATTATGATAAAAGTATTTGTTGTGTTGAGTTATGCAAAAATTGAATATGTTGTGTTGTCTTTGTTTATTCTGATTGGTTGGCAAGAGAAGGAACAAGTGTAAATATTGTTGTGTTTTTTCTTGTTCTGATAGGCTGCCAAGAGATTTTTGATTATCTATATTTTTTTGAATTGCTTCAACTGTAGTTTTCATTGTTGTTACTATGTTTTAATTTGCAAATATTCTACAACATTATAATTCTAATGACTATATTTATTTTGGCTTTGCGTGCTCTTATCTATAGGAATGACTTCTCGGTTGAAGAAAATATATTTTGCCTCTCAGGATGCCTCTCCCGTTGTAGATATTAAATAAAACAAAAATAGTTAAAAATTTAAAAATTTGGCTTTGCCAACGCAAATGGCTTTTGTCTTTTCTATTTTGAAAACATAAAGATTTATTATATTTTATGTTTTTATTTTTGTTTTTGTTTATTCAATTAAATATATTTTATTCTTGTTTTTTCTCTCCCGAAACACTTATCAAATGCTATTTAAGGGTCAAATGATGAGAAATAAATTAGTTCTCTTATTTTTTCTTATTTCAATATAAATAATTTATTTCTAGTCAAAGATAAAGAAATCTTGTTGTGTAAAACTGGTCCAAAATCATACCACCTAGCCACTAGATATACATAGTCTTTGTCTTGGCTAAACTTTACAAATAATTAATCTTCTATTTTAATTAAAAAAAATCTAAATAATATTTTATTAACACATCCGACTGTAAATAATTATTAAGTTGGAAACAATTTTCAAAATACAAGTGCTCTCTAGGATTCTCAAGCTAGCTAGCTAGCTCCTTCAATAAAGTACTCGTTAGTATGAGCTTTCATAGAAGTAAAGTCTCATCACCTATGAAAGGTAAAACTATTCTTAGCCAGGGAGAGTATAGGTAGACGAAGGAGAAGGAAAGGGTATTGAAAGAATGAAAGAGCATTTAATACTCAATGGCTTTTTTTTTATTTCAAAACATATTAGATCCTTTCACATATTTAGGGTTACAAAAAAAAAAAAAAGTGATCCCTTCCCTCATCCTTCTTTTAATTCGATCTTCCTCGTCCTTTAGTATTTCTTGTTGGGTCACAAACAAATCATTAATGTGAGCATTGGGGCTAGAAAGCCATTATATGCATCGAATTTTCTTATGCTAGTTTACATACATAGTTTTGGAAATCGTGCCCTTTCCCATTTTTTCTTATCTTGAGTTGTCAACTCTTTCGATATAAAACGTTAGGTATTAGATAGTAGCATTACATGGCATCGAGTCTAGTAAGTTGAAATGGAAAACTTACCTCTTTTATGTAACTCAATACCTAATTTATATAGGGTTCTTGCATTAAAAAAATAGATAAATAAAATATTATTTTATCCCTTCAAGTTGAGGAACACAACTCCATTAGGGTTTACATGAAATTAAAGTTTTGCATGTGACCTTTGGTTGGACCAACCCCGTTAAGTTTTCAACAACTTTAAAATTCAAGGTTTTGTGTTTAAATTTGTGTGAGCAACATGTTAGGGTTTTGATCTAGATTAAAACATAACCGCGAAGCGATATATCTAATTAAAATTTGCCATAATCTAGATTAAAATGAAACTATAATGCAATGCATATAGCTAAAACTAGTCATGCCAAGCCAAATCCATTAAACTTGCTTAGTTGGATTAAGTATTCTTACACACACTAATAATCTCGTCATTTAAATAACATTTATAAGAAAGTTTATTCCATGCTTTTGCTTGTCTAAGGTACTTGATATTGAGTTTTAATTTATTTATTTTTATCAAAATTTGATTATTATTTTTAGTATTTTTTTAAAATATATATCTATTTAATATATATTTATTCAAAAAACACTTTGAGATTTGAGAAATAACATGTACTACACTTCTAAATAGACACTTGATGTAATTTTAATCTCTTTACATTTCCCATCGTATGTAAGATTTTGGGTTCTTTGATGAGTAATGAGCTGGTTAAAACTATGGTTTTATTTTCAGGAAAATTGCAAAAAAAAAAAAAATCAAGGAATCATTTTCTAGTTACCAATTTAAAATGATCAATATTAGATTACCAGGATTTATTAGTCAATTTGTAGGGCTGGATTTAAGAAAATAATGTTTTTATAATAACTTTATTACGTGGGCTCAAATGGTTGAAACAATTTTATTTATTTATTTATTTATTAAAAAATAGGTTAATTAAAGTCTTACAAAATTCCTTGGCATTGCAGACGATGTGAAATTTTGGACATTTTTATTGACGAGGCTAATAAATATAATTAAATGTCATATTTCTAAAAATAATATATAGTACTCGTGTTCTCTTTAATTGTTTCCTCTTCAGCTGTACATGTTCAAGTCAAGATGATTACCGTCTCTATGTCGCCGGAATGTGTTTCACTTGCTTTTCCATATTTGATAGAATTTAAATTTATTCTTTCAATAATAAATAATAAAAGAAATTAAAATGATACAATGCTTTGTTATCCTTTTACATGTAAACATCAATATATTAGCTTACAAATATATTTATACAGAGAATAATACATTAAAAATATTATATAGTTTTTAGCATACAATTTCTATGATTTTAAATATATAATTACTGTTTAATATGACATTTATGTATATTATTTTAAATATATAATTACTGTTTGATAATAGTAAAAATCGGATAATATATTATTCTTCATGTTACTTTTTAGCATCAAGAAATAATTTCTAAAATACAATCAAATAATATTATTGAAAAATACTATATTTTTCTTATAATCCACTCTTTAAAAGGAATTCACCTGTCAGCAAACAAATATAAAAAAATTAGATGCCAATTGTAAAGTGTGTGAGCCCCATTTGTATTAAACATCACAGCAACATCCAGCTTGATGGGGAGGTCAGGGCTATGACCTTGTTACTATTCATCATATAGAGAGAGAGAGACAAAAACTATGCATATGTTTATATATATATATATATATATATATATATATATATATATATATATATATATATATATATAATTAAATATTATTATAGTACTATTGTATTTAAATTTAAATGGCGTTAAGTGATACCTTTTTTAGAGAGAGGGAGAGAGGGATGCAAAAGGGGGACCCAAGCTATATATATGTATATATGATCAGATAATGACAAATCCATATGTAAATTATATTTATTTATTTGGGATATATAAGCAAATGTTGTGCTGTCAAACTTTAGGTCTAAACAGTATATGAAGGTCCCTCGTGGTCCATTTCTAGCCATGCCATGAAGACTGATATGGGATTTAATTCAAATTTTTGCATCACAATAGTACATTATATTTAAGGGTTTGTATGAAGATATATGGCCCATTACCTCCCACATTTCTTTTATTTTCCTTTTTTTTATTAATAATTAGGTTAATAAAAATGATAAAGACAAAACGAATATATCATCTTTTTTAATTCATTTAATTCATTTAATTTTGAAAGAATATGAATTCCTAAAGAAAATTTACAAAAACATATTATTAATGTTTTGTCTTGTCACTTTAACCAAACATGTTCTTGTCTCTTTTGTATTTATTATTTTTCATCTTGGAAATACTAATCAAACACAATCTTATTTTTTGTAGGAAAAAAAAAAGATTCATTATGAGGCTTAGTCCTTTTATATTTAAATGCATGTTATTTTAGTCCCTTATTAATCTTATTTGTCTTATGTGTCATCCCCTTAGGCTCTTGCTCTCTATTTTTATAATTATTTTATCTTTCCATTAATGAAGACATAAAACCCAATTGTTATTAGCCATGTCTTTTTTAACATGTTAATATCATGGTGTGGCATTGGATATCGATGCAAACTGTATCTAAAAAAAATAGAAGGTAAGATGTTGATTACATTATATGCGAGATAATTTTATGATAATGAAGGACTTTAACTAGTATTTTAGAGGTTCTAGATAAAAGATTAATTATATAATAGAGGAGATAATCATAACTTTTTTTTTGGAAAAGATTATGTCATTAAAAAATGAAATTATATGGGAACAAAGCTGAACATAGCTATAAAGTATAAAACAAACAAATAAGAGCTAGAATTTATTGAAAGACAAACCCTGCAAGTAAATCCGGAGGAATACAATGATATGTCCATAGTACATAGGCGTTCTTGTTATGTTAGCCAAAGGATGAAAGATTTTGTTAAGAGTTCCCCTTTGTTCCAAAAAACATGGTAGATGGTGCTTATTGGTTTAGATTCTCGAATGTGATTCCATGTAAGGGTAATGGTGAAAATCCTTGAAGGATGACCCTTTCGTACATAGTAGTCATCAGGAGGGGATGAGGGATGAAGTTAATGAACTGCTAGATGACTTGTAGGAAAGGATTCCTTTCAGCAAAGTGTCATTGGTCCCCTATGATAATGTTAAGAACTTGGCATGCAAAGGGAGGCCAATTAAAGATAAAATTCTATATAAGAGAATTTTAATAATCCTCTTACCATCTCGTAGCTAGTAATTGAACCATAAATAAGTTGAAGCTTCATTGCTAATGGAGGTTGTGATTAGAATTTGCACCATTCTTGAGCTTAAATAATCTTTATATAGGCCAACAAGGGGATCTAATTGCTAAAAACATCTCCTTTGAAGAAGGACAATATGAATCTAAACAACTCAAATAAAATAATTTTGAGTTAGCAGTTGTTAAATATGTTTCATTATGACTGCTAATAAAAAAATTATCTCATCTAAAAGTGTTGTTAGGTGAGGCTTAGGATATAATTTATATTATTCTCTAACACACTCCCTCAAGTGAAAGACCTTTAGGCTTGAAAGTTACACATATGTCTACACTATCTTGTATTTAATTTTTATCAAATATAATGAGGGTGATGAGATTCGAACTTGTAGCCGTTAGATCAATAAGGCTTTAATTTCATGACAATGAACCATCTTATCTAAAATCTTAGCTTTTAGATGAGATGATTTCTTGATATCTATCTTGTTCTATGTTTGTCTTCCTTTAATGGGTAGCAAACCAAAGACCAAGTTATATTGGCTCTAATGGGGTGAGAGTAAATCCTTTCCATAAGAAAAGGATGTTCTTTATTTTCTGAATGTTAGAGTAAAAGAGGGTGAACTTAGTTGTCTAATAGACTTGGATTGAGAATAGAATTTATTTGAAGAGTTAGAACCTGTCTGTATAAGTTAAAGAAGCAAATGTCTAGAGCTTGATTCGCAAGGTGATGCAATTCACTAAAAGAAAAAAAAAATTTATGCAAGTAAGCCTAAATGTAAAAAAAAAAAAAAAAAAAAAAGGTACTCTAAGGTGATTAACTAGCAATTGCATGTGTTCAAAATCGAATTGATGCTTTATTGCCTTTTTGGTGTCTAAGTTTGCTCTTATGAGGTAAAAAAAAATTTTAACATGATGAATCGTAAGTCCTCACATGTTAGTAAACTCTTTTAACCTGGTTGTAGTGATTCATCAAAAAAAATTGTAATGAGTGAAGAACTGTCTAACAACAACATTGAAGTTTACCCCTATGATGCTCCAACTATTTTTTAAGAAGTCTAATATACACGTCAAGATTATGGGGTTTATCGTTTGAAATGAAAAAAAAAACTTGATCTCTTCATTATCAATGGAAAGAATTAAAGAAATGCTCGAGTCCTCTAAGATGTTATTAGGGAAAAACTATCCCAAGTGACTTAGTGACTGGGTAAGGGGGAGAGCCAGTAAAAAGTTGCTTATAGTAACAAGTCGCCAATAGCCTTAGCTCGTGAGGATTGTGAATATGGTTCTCTGTTTTATCTTTTAGGTTGTGCATTTTATTCCTTGTCTATATAGCAAGGATACATAAAAGAACTTTGTATTCTTGTTCTTTAGTTGAAGCCATTGAATCTTGAAATGTTGTTTCCACTACTAATCCATTTTCAAAGTGATAGGGGTATGAGATAGTGGACTATCAATCTAATCTTAGTTATTAGGAATAAATATAGTTTATTTGTCATTATCATAATATGGAATTGTTTGTAATTCCTTGTAATTTTCTACTGCGTCAAATTGTTTAATATTAAGGTACATGTCGTAAAGCTAAAGCCAGATTCGGTTTAAATAAAAAAAAAAGTATAATTTCTTGCATATAAATGAATTAAGAGTACATTGTTTTCTTATAAATATGCTTTAAACATTGTTAGATTGATGAATTTAGAGGAATGCATATTGTATAGAATTAAAAGTCATGATTATCATGTATTTATTTAAAGACCATTCCAATTAATTTTGTCTGTAAACTACACACCTTGGCCATGAGCTAACTCCAGTGAAATTATATATGGAAACATATATATATGGAGGAATGATAAATAAAAAATGGTAAAATAGTTCATGGATAATTTAGTCGCCACGTTTATTTTAAGTGAACTTTGAAACTTTTTATATATTTCTTGGACTATTGTTTTTATTCAACAACTTTACCTTGTTTGTTTTAGGAATAATATAATACTACAATGCATGTCAAACATAAAAGGACTATTCAACCCATTTATAATATAATTTGGAGTTGTGATTAAAGGTTGGAGCAATTACCAAACCCAATAAGAATCAAGTTTATGGTATCTCAATAAGTATGACCTAATATATAAAGTTGAGTTATGATATATCGACCATAAACACCTCACAATATGGTTTAAGACAACCATCACCAATTATTGAGGAGTTGTTTGAATAACATATTGGTGCTTCGAGAGATGATATGGAGGCAAAGTATGTATAACAAATTAGAAATCAATAGGATAAGATGATGGCATATCTATCTAGTTATTAGTCTCTGCCTTATGGACCTCTACGAGATCTTTCTCCCTCTCCACCTTCACTCTAGCTCATTTGTAATGTATATAGACATTTATAATTGATTTTTATAGCTGAATTAATAATATAAAATATGTTCTTTAATTCAATTTACTTGTTTAATGTGAAATTGTTTGATAGTATTAAAAAAGTAAATTACTAAAATACCAATGGAGTTAACAACATATATAAAAGTTTTGTTGATGATTATGTTGGGACAATAAAAACATTTTCCTTTGAAAATCACAAAGAGTTGTGAATTGTTTTGATATAAACCAATGAATTTGCCGACAAAACATGATGGTTAATGATTATGTCGCTCAATTTATTAGTGATATATGATATATTATCGATGGATAATCTATTAGAGATCCATTGATAATGTTTATTAATGGATATGATAATAGAAAATGGTTAACACCAATTTTTATGACCAATAATAATAATATGTTGACCTATTCATCAATATATATATATATATATATATATATATAAACAACTGAATTATCAATTTATATGACATCATTTACAAGGCATTTTTTGATGATATGTTTTCATCAATAAATCCATCAATGATTTTTATATTGATAAAAATATAACTTTTACATCGACAAAATATTATATTGGCATGTATGAATTTTCTAGTTGTCTCCTCCTAAAAAGCTTAATATTGGTTTTCAAGAACATTAAAATCTTTAAATATAGTCATTACCAAGTTCATCAAGGATAAATAAGTTTTTTTCTCATCTTAATTGTATAGTGAAATAACTAAAACACCATTGGAAACAATAAAAAGAAAAGAACTAGCATTAAGAAGAGGCTTTTTTTGTATTTTCCATAATGGTTTTTTATTATTACAATGACAGCTGAGAGGAAATTTGGTATTCGATCGCATATCAAAAAACTAATAAATATTTAAAAGGTATAATGAAATAATTAAAATACCTTTAATATATAAAAAAAAATGACTTCTTTTTACAATAGTTTTGTTATTATTACCACGTCAACTTAGGAGAAATTTGGTATTTGTCTAAGTAAAAACAAAAGAATATATAATGAAGGGTGTCAATGCATTGGTGGGGATGTCTTTTGACTTCTAAATATATATTTTTATCATGTCATCGAAAACATTATTGTGTTTTTTTTTCATATATAATGATGTGTGTTGGTTTTGGTGGTCTAATTTATCTTAAATGAGTCTTTTTTTTTGTCCAAATTGATTGTATTATATTTTTAATTTGGTCCTCATTGTCTTTTTTTTTTCTAAATATTTTTTGTAAAAGTTATTATTCTTTTTCAGTTTCATTCTTCAATCAATTTTTTATGTCAATTTTGATCCTTATTCTTTGATTTTTTTTGTTAAGCTGATTTTTCTTTTTAATTTCACCTTTCAATAAAATATAAATTTATTTTTTATTTTAATTTTGATTTTCATTATTTTAATTACTAAATTTTATATATATATATATATAATTGAAGCTATTTTTATAATTTCATCATTCAATATTTGATTGCTTGGGAATTCGATTTCATTAGTTTTTCAAATATCTGACCCTTTTCGTTGAAGGTATTTCACATTCAATCCTTATTTTTTTATGTATTTTTTTTTCCTTTTGGATCTCTTATAGAAGTTTTATTTGTCTTCAATCTCATTATTCAAAACTAATTTATCATATATTATACTTTCCAATTTGGTCCTTATTTCTTTTAGTTCTAATTTCCTTTTCCTTCGTTCTTGTATAAAAGATTTTTTTTGCTTTTAACTTCATCCTTCAACCCAAATTGTTTGAACTATATTTTTCAATTTGGTCCTTATTTCTTTTAGTTCTAATTTCCTTTTCCTTCGTTCTTGTATAAAAGATTTGTTTTGCTTTTAACTTCATCCTACAACCTAAATTGTTTGAATTATATTTTTCAATTTGGTCCTTATTGTTTTTATTTTTTGTCTTACTTTTTATGAAAGTTATTATTTTTTTTCAGTTTCGCCCTACAATTAAAATTTTATTTTTTTGTTTTTTTTGTTAATTTTGATCCTTATTCTTTTGATATTTTGTTTTCCTTTTCCCAAATTGATTTTTTTTTAATTTCACCTTTCAATAAAATAAAAAATTTATTATGTATTTTAATTTTGATCCTTATTTCTTAATTGCTATATTTTTTTAAAAAAGAAATGTATTATTGAATTTTTTATATAATTTCATCATTCAATATTTGATTTCTTAGGAGTTAGACTTCATGATATTTTCAAATAAGATGTTCTGGGTCTAATGACTCGAGTTACATGTTTGAGAAGTAAACACAAATTTTATTTGTTAATTTTTTTTTAGTATCCTCTTTTAATTTTTATCGAGTTATTCTAATCTCATGATATGAGTTATAGGTTTGGCATGATATCCTAGGTTAGCTCGACTCTTATTATTAGGTTTGTCATGTTAACTCGAGTTAAAAAAAAAATTGTTTTTTTATGTTCTTTTTTTTACCCCATTTTACTCTTTCGTATATAATGGGTTGTGAGTTGAGATACATCATTTGTTTCTTTTAGAGAAAAATGAATCTCAAGATCATTGTAATCATTAAAAAAAAATTGATTCATCTATTGTTGTTTTTATTTTTTTTTAAAATCTAATTAAAATAAAATTAGTGTATTTAAACTTGTAAATACTATAATTTGTATATTTCTTTGAAATATATTTATGATAATTAAACATTTTTTGAGAAGAAAAAAATCCGCCTACGGATAATTATAGGCACCAATACTAATATAAGGCTAAACAATCAAGCCAATTGACAAGGGTGCCCACCAATCTCCTTCAATTATATTCATTAGGAGTGTTTGTTACTTTATCGAGGAAATTTGATTTTTCTTGACAACTATTAAGAGCAAAAATGACTTTGCATACCATTTTTATAGGCTTAATTTAGTCAATATTTTTCTTAATCATAGATAACTTTGACCAAAAATTGAAACATAGGGGATAAATTGACTTCTTCTTTTTATATATATAAAGAAACTTGGGAAAATTAGGATTATCTCTTTGTAATTGAAATCATGCACTATTTATATTTAAAAAAAAGACATAATGTCATCATTAGTTTTTCGTATCGGCATATATATTTTTTTGGAAGCTAGCAATTGTTCTTTGTTTTAAACTTGGAGTGGTCCGGATTAAAGAAAAAAAAGTTATTTATTTTATTTGAATCTTCATGAAATAAGCATATTTTTAAAATAAATTTTAAATATTGAACTAAGTTATTTTACGATCGAGTCTTAAGAAAATCATTTTACATAAGATATTTTTTTAATACCCGGGCTAACTTGCTTGAATTTTGACTAATCCCACGGGCCCTGAAGTTAATGATTATATAAGTCTCTAGTGGCCATCATATTAGCAACCACAAGGTTCAAACCTAAAACCACAGGGGGAGCAAACACCTTAGTCCCAAGCTCTTAAATAATAATTACAACCTTGGGGCTCATAACTCTTAACAATTATAGTTGTAGTTAATTGCTATTGAGATTAACGAGCCTCTAATTAATAAAAAAAATAGTTATTTATGAAACCATCAATGTAGAATGTGTGGAAGGTTGAAACGTATATTGTTATTATGTTTACTAATCTTGCTTTCATATATAGTTGTGTAGACTTAATCAATATAGTGAGTGGTTTAATGCAATCTTGGATTTAAATTCAAAGAAAATTAAAAAAAAATACCTTGTAAATTCATCCTTCAAAATTCAAATTAGATTGATTTTGTTTTGTAATAAACTTTATAATAAGAATTACCAAAGTTATGAAATTTGACCGATAATCAAAATTATGGTCAATATATAGACCGATTAACTTAGATCAAACATTTTGTTTTATAATACTTCAAAAAGTTAAATAAGTTTGATAGACTCAATTTTTACTTGATTTTTTTTTTTAAATCAAACCCGAAACATGTCACATGTCAACTTATAGCCCAAGCATATATATAGCTGAAAATACTTTTTTATTTAAAAATATATTTAAATAATATTTATTTATTTTATTTATATTAACATGTTAAAACATAAAAAAATATTAATTTGAATTTTTTTCCAAAAATAAATCAAGAAATTTGAAAGGGATAATTCAACTGCAATGCCAATCAATGACTTAACTAATAGGAATGAGGATTCGTACGGCAACAAATGTGGAAGCAACTGCTAAGTAATTGTGCCGAAAAGGAATGGCTTACTGCAAATGAATAAATAGGTGACAGTTTCTATAAAATCACAATACAAAATATATATTTCCTACAATTTAAATTTAAAAAAAAAAAAGCATTTATGATCATTACCCTATTTGGCATTCAATGCACCATCCAAACACCGCCTATGAATTAGTGTTTTGTCCTTGTTAACATTGGAGAAGGTGGCAGGCAGTGAAATTAACTACATTAGAAAATTAAGAAGGGCTGCCTCCCAAGACCAAGTTAATTTGCTATCTCCATTCTCCAGCAAACACTTTGCTTTTATAAATAAATAAAAACAGGGCTCGTGCTTCCCTATACTCTACTACAATAGAGTTCTTAACAATCCCATAATAGTAGATTATGCTGTTGATTTGGCCTAGGGTTTTGCAAAACCCTAGCAGATATCTATGTTGTCGTCGATGAGCTAGCTAGAGGATGGCAGATTTGTCATATATCGTGGAAGTGTTTAGGGTTCATGTTCGTGGATGACTTCATAACAAAAACCTAAACACGACCATGCCTGGAGATCAGGCTGCTGAAAGATTATTGTTCGAAGAGGAATATTTGGGAGAACGAAAGAGAATAATTAGAAGGTAATGTGGAATTAGGGTCTACGATGTATCCACATCAAAGCAAACAAACAACCCTTTATGTGGGTCTCTTATACATATATGAAAAGTCAATGGGTCTACCTATATAATACAACAATGGGTCTACCTATATAATACAAAAATTCATGAATTATTATTATTATTATTATTATATGTTCGTGTGTAAATACCTTCTCATAATGTGAAAAAAAAGAAGCATGGTAATTATACATGCACTATATAATATTTATTTACACGTTAATCAAAATAAAATTATATCTTAAAATAATTTTAAGAACGCGTTCTACAAGTTAATTTAATGTTTTTAAAGGAAATAAAAATACTGCATAATTAGCAGCCAAATAAACCCATTTAAGCATAGAAATGGCACCCTGAAATAATATTTTTCACCCTTGTAAAAATAAAAGGCTCTTGGAATTAATAAATTAAATATGTTGCATAGAGAGAGAGAGAGAGAGAGAGAGAGAGGATGGGGGGAGGGGCGAAGAGTGTGGGGGAGGAGGAATCCTGCAGGGAAGAGTCTATCTCTTTCTAACATTTGTTACCCCGTTCTCTACGGGGAAGTAAAATCAAAGTGGTGGAGGAAAATATTTTAGGTTATTTATATATTTATTTATTTATGAGTGATGGATGAGTTTTCACTAGATAGAGAAAGACCTTGTGTTCTTCATCTCTCTAGTGTCATTTTCCAAGATATACTCTCGAGGTGTGCAAACGAAAACCCATTTCCTTTTCTTGCAACCCACTTTCAAGATTTGAATTTTCTTTTTTCAATATATTTATTTAATTACTTTTATTTTCCTCCTCCTCCTTCTTCTTTGCCTACCAACACAAATCCCCCCACCATCTCTTGTTCTTTATCTACCCTTCACACATTCCTCTCTCTCTCTCTCTCTCTCTCTCTTTCTTCAGTAAGTTGGTTTGTTGATGAAGATTTAAAGACACTTTCTCTTTGCTTCCACTCTCTTTCTTTCTTTCTTCAAGTCCTTAAAGTAGTAGAAATCTATGGTGTGTTCTTTCCAAGCTTTTCATCTATCTGGTGTCAAAGGCAGCCATATCTATCTCCATCTCTCTAGCTAGCTCTTGATTACAAATGTTTTCAAGGAGAAGAAAGAGAGGAAAAGGATTAAAGACACACACTTCACTGTACTTCAACTTTTTTTTGCTTTGCTTCCAAGCTAGATAACTTACACTAGCAAGACAAAAGGCCACTAGCTTGTAAACAAAATGCCCTTAGAACGGGTTTTCATTGAACCCTCTTCAAACCCACTTCCTGATCTTTCTTTACACATTTGTCCTCCAAATATTTCATCTCCTCCTTCACAATGTAACAAGAACAATTACATCGGCAATAAAGTGGATGAAAGCTTCAATATTTTGGCCAGACAGGAAGCCACTGGCAAGTCCAACACAGCTAGCTCCATGAGAAGTAGTGATTCTCGAGCTTATATAGAGCTCTCTCTAGCACATCCAGCAGCTGATCTTGATGAAGAAAGTAGAAGAAATAGAAGAAATCTATCAAGTTCGAGAGCTGAAGGGCTACCTCAGCTCAACCCTTATCATCAACAAAATCATAATCTTCATCAGCAGCGGCAGCATCTTCACCATTCCAATAGTACCCCTCATCACTTGAATCATATAGATCATGGGGTTTCTCTGCTTGAAGTATCAGATGGTTTGAGACCAATTAAAGGGATTCCAGTTTATCACAACCGCTCATTTCCTTTTACGCCTTTAGAGCATTCATCAAGAGGGAACAAGGATCCCAAGATGTGCTACCACCAAATGCCCTACCCTTCTTCCTCTTTTTGCTCACCTTCTGTAAATCATCACTCTTCTTCTTCTTCCACTTCTCCACCTTATAGTATTGGAGGAGCAGGTTTAGATCACATGTCCGTGTTAAATTCATCAGGACCTAATCAAGCTTTCCCAGGTCCTTACAATAGATTAGCACCAACAACAAGATTCAATGGGCTATCAACGGATGCTTTCAAATCCCACCTTTTGCAGCACCACTACCACCATAATCAATATGGAGCTGGATCTACTGAGGGTTCTCCTCATGGGTTAATTAGATCAAGATTCTTGCCAAAGTTTCCATCAAAGAGAAGCATGAGAGCCCCGAGAATGAGATGGACTAGCACACTTCATGCTAGATTTGTTCATGCTGTTGAGCTTCTTGGAGGCCATGAAAGTAAAGAGCTTTGAAGTTTTCTTCTGCTATTTTTACCCCCCTCCTTTTTCTACTACAATAATTTGCGTGTGAATGATTGGTATTTGAGTATCGGACAAACAATTTGAATTTTAGAGATTTCTCAATGTTTTGGCATTTTATTTTATTTTTGTACTTTGAGTTCTTATTTTTTGGTTTCTTTTTTCTTGGATTGGCTTCTTGTTTATAGGAGCTACTCCAAAGTCAGTTCTTGAACTCATGGATGTCAAAGATCTCACGTTAGCTCATGTCAAGAGCCATTTACAGGTAATTCTCCCTCTCCCCCTCTATCTAGATTGTGAGGATAGAGGAGAGGAAGGTGTGTATCCCACAGGCACAGTAGCCAAAGAAAGCAGTGAATGGGCGAATTAAAGAAAACTAGAGAAAGGAAATGAGCCTGAAACTTCTGAAAGGTTTCAGACAGACAAGTTTCTGCTTTCAATTAAGAAAGTGTGTGTGAGAGAGAGAGATAAAAGACAAAAGTAGTAATCATTTCGCAATAATACACTTACTCATTACTATACAACCTTATCAAACATCGACCTCGTGATTAATGAATCAATCCAAGACAAGCACAGAAGCCCTCAGAGAGAGAAGCCAGCTAGAGATTGATTTCGAAAATAAAAAACTGAAAAGGGTTTTCATTTCTAGATTTAATTATTCATTTTGTTTAATTATCTTTTATTAGCTCATATTTCTTCCTTTGAATAGTCTTTGACCTATGGATTCCTATTGGATCTTGCAGATGTATAGAACTGTTAAGACCACTGACAAGCCGGCATCCTCTTCAGGTGAATCCCATTGCTTGGTCTTCAATATTTCAACCTTCTCTTCTCTTTTTTTGAGGAGCTGGTCTTATGTTTTTTACCAGCTGTTAATACTTCAACCTCTTAATCACGTTAGCTTATTTATACCTGTACTAAACCCTGTCAATATTTCAAGGACTTTGACAGTCCTTCTGCACCACCACACACACACACACAGTGTACACACAGGCACAAGCACATCTAACACTTGCATATGTCCACTCAAGAATTTTTTGATGTGTTTTTGTGTGCAATATAAGAATGTACTGGCATTTTATTTGAATGTTTTGGTGGGTAAAGATTAAATTGTTGAAGGGTAAATTAAGCAGATGGATCTGGGGAGGAAGACAGGTCTCCAATTGGAAGTAGTTATAGTAATGCAAATGAGCGTGGCGGGCTGCAAAGAGGAGTACAATCAGATGGGTCAACTGTACAACCAGACATAGACTACCCTTTAACTACAACTACAACTCGATGGAGTAACTCTTCAAGGTACGGCCTCTTTCTCTCTTTTCAGTGTCTATCTGCTGTGCCCTACACTTTTTTGAAAGGAAGTGATGGACTAATGAAATAGAATGCTTTTTATTTCGTCTTCTTCTTTATTTTCTTTTTGCATGGTACTTGATCAGCTTAGAAATCCAAACCCACTCACGTCCACACCATTTTTTGAGGAATAAAAAGAGTTCTTCTCTTGCATGTTGTAGCTACCCAGGCAGCTTTAGCTTTCTATATATATTATACATGCTCTTCTTTTTCTTTTTTTATCTTTTATGCCTTGGAAGATTTCCTTGCTGACATGAGATTTGCAGTAGTACTAGCTTTAATGCATTCGTATTCTGTAAAAGAAAAGTAGTTAAAATGCAATCAAACACTAATTAGGAAGCAATTCCCACGGCTACACTTTTTCTTTTTCCTTTTAAAATTACTATATAATATCATTATATTACTATATATTAAACTCAGCTGGTTCTTATTCCCTCCAAGAGACACATCGCATATATCACCAAAAAGATCGACTCCCATCTAAATTACTTCTCACGTGCTTTTTCCATCTTAAAGTTCGATTAAAAACAAATCTACTCTATATGCTAGTGCTGTACATCGTTTAATTAGTAGTTAATTAATTAACTAGTTAGTCCCTGCTTCCACCATATAGCACGTAGAATTCCAGGTGAAAATTTCATTGATATTTTTACCCCCCACTTGTTAAGTTTTTATCAGTTACAGTCCTGGTGCTAATTCAATATTGCATATTACTGATAGAATATTTCACGGTGTGTAAATACTGAAATTATATGTCTAGACTAATATACAATAAATAAGATATATAGCATTTAGTTGTTGTCTTAGGATAGAGAAGATGAAGTTAACGAGGATGAAAATATATTTAGTTGAAGAAACGTGGACAAAATTATAAAATACATTTGTTTTTGGACACTTTTTTATAGTGAATTTCTATATTAACTTGTTGGTTTACATATATCTTATTCTATGTATTTTATTATTAATTTGATAAATAAGAAGTCCTTGCTTTCAAATTAGGAGAAGAACCTCTATATTACCATTTGTAACTTAGGCCCCGTTTGTTTCCCGGAATTCACTTTCCGGGAAACCACTTTCCAAACTTTCTTGTGTTTGTTTGTCTTTTGGAAAGTTGGTCAACGAAAAACACTTTCCGGTCAACGGAAAACACTTTCCATTCAAAGAAGAATTTGACTTGGTTTTCAGGAAAGTGTTTTCCGGAAAATTTGGGCGGAAAACACTTTCCGGAAGTTGTGAAAAATTTAGAAATGTCATTATTTGCTGATTATATCAAATTTAATCCTCAAACTTTTGATTTCTATATATAATTTGTTTTGAATATTTATTTTTCAATTCTATCTCTTAAAATTTAATTTTTATATTAATTTTGGTTCTTATTTTTATAATTGCTATGTGCTTTTTTCTTATCATTTTTTTATTGAAATTTTTTATCTATCAAATTTGGTCCTCATTTTTTTTATTGTTACTTACTTTATTTGAAATAATTTATGAAATCTTAATTATTATTATTTTAATTTATTCACCTTTTATTTTTTTTAATTTTTTTTTAGATTTGATCTCTATTATTTTGATTATTATTTATTTTATTTGAGATAATTTATGAAATTATATTTTTTTTCAATTTCATTCTCATTCAACTTTTTAATTTGTAAGATTTGTTCCTCATTATTTTAATAAACTTGAAAAAAAAATAATTTATTAATAAATTATTTTCCAGATCATTTTCCATAACATAAACAAACACTAGAAAGTGTTTTCCAGTTCATTTTCCATAACACTGCCAAACATCGGAATTCACTTTCTAGGAATTCACTTTCCAGGAATTCACTTTCCAGGAATTCATTTTCCCCGGAATTCACTTTCCAAAAGGAAACCACTTTCCAGCAAACAAACGGGGCCTTAGAAAATACACATATATATACGACTTCTGGATGCCATCGATCGATGATGTTTTTGTTGAAGATATCAAGGATTGCTTTTGATTTCTTATAAGAGATTCTACCGCAAAGGATAGGTGGTGTAAATAGAGTTACGGGAATAGAAAACAAAGATTGATAACCCTAATACAGTTTTATTACAGCAAGTGACTAGCTAGTAATTCTCAAAAGTCACAGCTTAATTTGAAGAGAATATTTTAGGGCGTTAAGGGCCACAGCAGTAGCAGTTTCCTTAAATGTTCTGTGTTGAAATTTCCTCAAAAGTCACAGTTATGAAGAGAACAGTTCATCAAACACATCTTTGTCCCTGCCTGTGACATCCGTTTCAGGCTATTCTTAAACATTAAATAGCATGGATTGAGATGGAATGCACACATTTAGTTTCTGTCTCAGTGCATACATTTCTCTAACGATCGATCCCTTCCTCTATAGCCCTTGCGCAGGTGTTGAATGTGACTTATATTAGATTCTTGTTAAGAGAAAATGACAGAAATTGAACCTTTCTATGTTAGGGAGAAGGAAAGTTGAGCTGTTCTTCTTATTAGCTTTGAAATTTGAGATAATATTATCGTTCAAATTACTTAAGCTTCAGCTAAATCAATGGTATAAATTAAACTGTAGATAGTCATATGCATTGTTTCATAAATTATGACAACAATTATGTTAGTGGATGCATTTTTCACATTTTGAGAGACGACAATTTATCCCTACTATATGCTATGTAGCTTGTAGACAGCGCTTTATGAGAGAAAGACTTCGCTAACTAGTATGCATGGCTTGATTAAAATTCTTTCAACTTTAGAAGAAAGATATCGCTGTGCACCATGTCAAAATAATTTCAAGCTAATTAAATTATGTATACATTTCAGTGGAAGGGAAGCATGGCTGCATCAAAACTCCAATGACATGGATGGCAACAGACAAGGAACGTTCCAGTCACGACAAAGATCTGGACAGCTAATGGAGGTATCATCCCAAAGTCTAAAATTCCTCAAAATATTTTTCAGAATTTCCAGAATCTAACATATGGGATGAGAATCTAATTACATTGATTTACTTGATTGATTTCCTGGCATGTAATTCTCTTAATTAATACTGCAGGAATGCGATTCGACTCGGCTGAAAAGCTACTTGGGTTCTGGTTTGGATTGCAAGAACCCCAGCTTGGAGTTTACTTTAGGTAGACCAGATTGGCAGGGGGAAGAACATTTCTGATCATGCATAACTTTTGCTATATACCATGGCTGTCCTTTTTTTCTTGTATTGAGTTCCTTCAGTAAAATTTCAGTCTTTGTGAATGAGAGGGAAGGCATAGATACAAAATTAGTTCAATTTCTGTACCATTTTATGTCTTTTTTTGCTTGAAGAAAATGTGTGTTGTGGCAACAAACAAGAAACGAGGGGAAGCAATGAGAAAAAAGGGATGTAGGAGTGCTTGCTGCTAATTAATTCATTTCATTGTGTTAATCATGTCTCATGTCTTCTTCATCCTTCGCTTTATTCTGATTCTGGTTATAATCTTAGTGAGCCATCGTTATATGTGGACAAAGTTAGGGCAATATTAGGTAAACAGGAAGCATCCTGTCACTTGTGTTTTTTCCTGATTAATTGCTTGTAAAGCTGAAATTTGATAATGGAACTAGCAATCATTTTGATTTTGGAGAAAAACCCTTTTTTGTTTACTAGCATTGATGTCTGACTTCTACCTGGACCAGGCAATAATGCTGTCTCAAGAAGACTAATTCTTACCAGTCACGCATTAGTTCTAGCCCCCACAGATTACTTATTTAGTAACCAGTACTCCATTATGGTGGTCCTTG
The DNA here is from genome assembly GCA_015731905.1 of Salix dunnii. Lineage (NCBI taxonomy): Eukaryota > Viridiplantae > Streptophyta > Magnoliopsida > Malpighiales > Salicaceae > Salix > Salix dunnii. Next base: position 4,959,230 of record CM027662.1, on the reverse strand, counting down.
TGATATCCAAATTTAGGGTTTGATATGCATTGCAAGAAATTCTTCTCTTTTGAACCTTTTCAATTTTAAGACAGCAATCTTAGTCTAATCGGTACAGAACTAAAGATCGTTATGAGCTGAGTGCACTATCCTTTTGACCTAGCGATCTGCCTAAAACTGAAACAAGTTCTTCTCATTCCTTGTATACATGATTTTTCTGAATAAACCCTCATGAGACTGTAGGCATATATTTGCCAGGAGAAATTAAAGATAACCAACCCCTTGTATGTAGAAGCTTCAAGTAAATATGATGAGGGTAGGCATGTTATAAAGTATAAAGCAGTTGCATGCACCATCGATAGCCATATGCCTTTCAAGCTTATCTGACCTAATACGGGACAAGAGAGAGGAAACTAATTTTGTAAAGCAACTCCAATGCAAAAAGATACTCGAGAGAGCTATATTGATAAAATAGACTGGAGAAAAATTTGAAAAAATAACCTTTAAAGAAAATAAAATCACTAGTTGTTAGGGTTTTTTTTTTTTTTTCTTTTAGACAAACTACAAATCCCTTGTTGAATAGCAACTAGGTTCTTCTTCGATGGCTTCGGTTTCAATTGAAAGAACATGTTTGTTTTTGATGATTTAATTACGTAGAAAAGAAATATTTTAATGGTAATCTATATTATAATTTTTTTTATTTGTTGCAGCTATATTTAGCATCTCAAACACGAAATAACTATTTTACTTATTGAAATAGTTGTTCATTAAAGATGATAAAATTGAATAAAAAAACAAAAGATACATATATTTACTTTTGTCTCTTCTGATACATGGTCGGTTGGAGATGCTTTAATCATTCTAGCTTCTTACTTTTGCTAGGCTACCATGGCCAACAAATAGCTATGAATTCATTACCATAAGCATTGAACTTGGATTTCTGATTAAAAGGAAAATCAAGGAAGAATTAATGCTAGTTTTACCGAAAATCTTGTCACAAAATCACTTGGATATAGTAAGGTTTGCCATAAAAGTGATTCTGAGCAGTCCAGTGTGGGCCTATCCTAAGCAAATGAGGATCTACTCAAAGTATATTATATGAACAGCATAATAGATATATTTATTATAAGATTTTTACTTCCTTCCTTGTAATTTTAAGATTTTTTTTTTATCTTGAGCAGGCCTTTTAATTTAATGCCTGTTTGGCCGAAATTCAAAAAAAAAATTATTTTAAATGATTTTTTTTTGTGTTTTTAGATCATTTTGATGTACTGATATCAAAAATAATTTTTTTAAAAAAAAATTATTTTAATGTATTTCTAAACAAAAAAGCACTTTGAAAAGCAACCACAACCACATTCTCTTACTTAATAACTTGTAAACCTTCTAAGAGAGACATTATCACTAAGATTCTTTGTAAACCGTTTTGCCCATTAAAATTCACACGTTATTTCTTGTTTTATTATATTTGGATTCCAACTGCATCACACTTGTAGTTGAAAAGATCACCAGGGATCACTCCCTAAATGAAAGAGAGTTTTCAACAAGTGAGCCCACCTACATGAATCCAGTTAAGGCCCAATCCTAGCATTTGAACCGCAATGAGCCCACCTCCAGTGTTACTGTGCCAGCACTTGTTCCTGAGCATCATTGGCTAGCATCTCCATAGCCAAACCATCCAAATAAAACCCTTGAAGACTTCCATAGAAACAGGCAATGCAATCCTGAAACTACTTTACGTGAATGAGTTGAAAGCTTCACATCATCTCAACGCCAATAAAATGTAATGCTTCTACCCTCTTTGACATTTATTTATTTGGCTTGAGATTTGATAGTTTCGTGTAAAAATTCCAGTCGGCTATGAATTTATTAATATATATATTAATGATTAAAGCTAGTTTAATCCGAAATCACTTCTGGTTCAAAGATAGTAACCACTAGTAATCTCAGGAAAAGATTTTTAATAACAGCATAATTCACACCAAGTGACGTAAAAACCCAAGATTAGCAAGTGTTTATGTGCCCTTTTCCTAGCTCTCCCTCGCTCTCCTCGTAGGGGCCAACCCTAACATTTTAACCACAATGAGCCCCACCCATCTCCAGGATTATGGGCTAACAAATGTTTTCAAGTCCAAACATCCAGGTTAGATCCTTGTAGAGTGCAAGATATACAGTTCCCGAATCTAATGTAAGTCACAGCACATCATATTCAGAATCCCAAGGCAGCATTGTCCAACACTAGAAAATTATCGAAACAGGCAATCTCGGAATCCTATATGTAAATCTCCCTGTATTTAGAGCAAAATATTACATGAGGAGGTACAAGGAGAGGGAGGAAAAAGAGTGACAATCGAATAACGCAAGCAACATCATGAACCATATGTGCTTTCAAACTACATTACAAAATCTTATCATATGCTTCCAAGCTATACACATGATCATAAACACTGCAGTTCCTGGGAGATGATTAAAAGCAAAAACATGCACTGATATCCAGGTCATAAGAGGATTTTGCATGAGTGAACATCTCATCACACGACACTTCAAGCTTCCAACTTGTTTAGTTCTTTATAGCGGTACTGATCATGCCTGGAAGAGGAGTATGCTGAAATTGCTGATCCAGTCACCGTTAATGAGTGCTTGGCAACGCCAACACTTTTCTTCGTCACCAACCAGACAGTCCAGAAGAATACAATCCAGCCTGATTCAAACAAAGTTTAAGTCCCAATCAAGGAGTTGAAAGATATTTATCATGCATAACAGTCGAGTTACGTCAGCTATGGACTCTTAAAAACTCTTTAATTTACAATCTACTCACTGACCAATTGAAGGAGGAGAAACTGAACAAATTTTAGGTATAGATTCAAAGAAAAGATTCGGATTCTCTGTACCTGTAACGACCAGAATAGCTACAGTTGCTGAAATCATGACAGTGGAAATGACAACTACAGCTACTGATAATGCCCCTATGTATATTGCTGTCAGAAACGCAAAGAACAGAGCCAAGAAGCCTCCTGCAGCTGCCAAGGACATGAGAAGAGAGATAACGATAGCATTGAAAGTAGCTGCCAGAAAGAAGAGCATAAATACAAGCACTCCTGTCATGGAAAGAAGAGCAATAGTCCCAACCTGTAACAGTTTGAACAATAACAGAATCCTGAGAAGTTCTGAAGACAATATGAAAGGCAGCAATACAAAATTGAAGTGCTCGAGAAAATAAGTTGCATGTCAAACTCGGTCAAACTATGCAACCGCAATAATCTTGAAAAAAAAAAAATATGCAAACAGGGCAAAAGGAATGAAAACATCACAGCCTTGTACTAAGAATTCATCACTCATGACGACAATGCCTCAGTTAGCTTCGCTGCTAATAAAAAAGATCACTTTATTAATTTCCCCCAAATTCCAATCAACAGTTATGTACAGCCATAACAAGGTGAGGTGAGCAGTGAGGTTTGCAGAGCTTGACTAGTACAGACAACATACTCCACAAATCACATAACACCACATGGTTTGTCGAGTCCAATCAACACTCAGAAACAATTTTAGTTACCAGATTGAGAAGTACCAGGATCACAAAGAATTCAGAGCTGTGATCCTTATTCGACCAATCCAAGTGACTTAAAAATATTATTCTCATTACCAACACTCATCGCACTGAGTCTACAAATTAGTCATAAGATTTTAACTAATTTCGAATATCCAATATCTTTAGAATTCCACAAAAACGAGAACACATGATATATAAACAATAAATCTTCAACAAGAATGCTACCACCTCGATTCCCCCCTTGAAAAAAAGTCAAAATTATTCGTTGTAAAAAATCAAAATCTACTCAGAAAATTAGAAATAAAATCTCTAAAATGGTTGAGAAATTTTATTTTTTTTCAACTTAAAAGCCAAATGTTGGAATGGTGAGTCCCACATAACTTCATATATAATATTATTTTCTTAAAAGAAAACTCGAAATAGAAAATTATACTAGAAAAAAGTTTATTTCTCGCAATTTTCACTCAAAATTCAGTAACGAACAAGCAAGTCGAGGCACAAAGCACACAGTACAGCCAATCACAGAAAATCAAAAGGAAAAAAGGAAAAAAGAAGCTGAAACTACACTCTTACAGAGATAACAAGAAGAGCTCTTAAAGGACTGCCTCGCCGAGTCCATTGAAGAAGCTTCTTTCCACTGTTTCTAGAACCTTCGCAAAGCAAAGGCAAGTTCTCCGATAACACAGTCTTGATCCGATGCAGCAGCGAAGTTGATGAAGCGCTGCTTCCTTGATCAGGGTACACGATCATAACAATCATACGGTGGATAATAGTATACAGATCAATTTCTTGATCGTTGTAGTCCCCTCTCTTCTTGCTTGCTTCTACTCCGTTAATCACCTCCGGCTCCTGATCCGCCATTTACGATTTACGCAGTTCGAAAAATGTTGTGAAGCGTGTAAGAGAGAGAGTTACAAGGGAGTTATCTCTTGATCGGGGAATGGATTTGATGGAGATACTAAATATTTCCTGCTTTCTGGCCAATTTTAAATAAGTCCTCATCTCAGAACTTGTTTCTCATTTTAGTCCCTAATGAATTTTTCTTTACAACTTCTATTGTTCTACTTTTATATGGAAATTTTGGAATGAGATATATTTATTTGTGTTGACACTTAGTGGATATATCAACTGATTTATATGTTTATCCCCTCTTCTCTTATAAATTAATATCGAGATATCCAATTTAGTCTCGATATATGAAAATCCTTGATAAAATTTGTTTATCTAGTTTTACATTAAAAAAAATAGATAATTCATCTCTTTTAAGAACTTATGCATAGTTGTTAAACTCGCGAGTCAACTCAACAAAACTTATCAAATTTGGTAGAAAAATTAAGCCTTATAAAATTAGAAAAATCAAGTCAGATCGTAAAATCAGATCAGATCAGTATGATTTTACGATCCTATAATTTTATCCAAAATTCATCTCTTTTGCCTACACCTACCCACCTAGCTTTCTGCGGTTGTGTCCCTAAGCGCCTCACCCCCTTCTCTCCTAGTTTTAAAATCAAAAAAATCAATATTTTTTAAAATGCTAATATAATGATATAATTGTTATGTATTTTTAATTTTTTTAAATCATGTATAAATCTTAACTAATAAAATTTTATGACCATAATTATATTATATTGTATTCGAAAATATTTTACTTATGATTTTATGATTTTTCTTTCTACACGATTTTAATTGTGATTTTATTATTTTTATACTTTAAATTTTAAGTACGATATTACGATTCTGATTTTACGATCCCAGTTTAGAAGCAGTTTCTGATTCGTGTCAAAATCACGATTTTGACAACTATGAACTTATGTATGGAAAGGGGTCCACTTTCATGTGATTTACATATAACAATTTTTATTGGTTGAAATTATATATATTAAAACTTATAGTAAAATATGAGACCTGATAATTTTAATAGAATATATATAGGGTCTACATTATTTTTGATATATTTATTTGAAATCATTAAATAGATTAAAATATGGATTGTCTTGACCCAAATTGATCAATTATTTGAGTTTTATTCTAAATTGATTGAAGATTTTAATATATTATTTTATTAATTAGATTAGTTAGTATCGGTTTTCATATTGTATATTTGAATAAATAATATGAGACCAATTATTTAAATATATTATTATAAATGATCACTATTTTCTATTAATTTCCCTTTATAATTTCGACCAAGAGTGATTAAAAAAGAAAAGGTTGATTAAAAATTTAAAATCTTCAATAGTGGCTCAATGGAGATACAAATTTCATTAAGGACTAAAATGAAAATAAATTTAAATTTAAAAGGTCTGTACTTTTTATGACGTGACAGAGGCACTGTATTTTATATAAGATGTACATGTGACATGTGAGTATCTCGCGTGTATCCGACTTTGTGGCTGGCCTTATTATTTTATTTTATTATTTAGTGTTTATTTTCTTTGCCGACGGTGGGCCCTGGTCGTTCGGATATCCTTTTATTACTATTTTTATCTTTATTTTATTTTTACGATTACCTCCTCTATTTGTTTTTATCTCAACAACTTAGGAAGAGATAATTTTCTTTCATTTTAATGTGTTTTTTGAAAATATTTTTAATTTTTATTCTAAACTAATCACTTTTTGTTTTTTTATATTATTTTTGACAGTCAATTTTTTTTAAATAATTAATATATATATATATATATATATATATTATTTTAAAATATTTTTAAAAATAATTTCAACAACAAAACAACACTGCTAAACAAGCACTTATCAGCAATCATGTTCTAAATTTTCATTTTAATTTTAAAAAAATCAATACAAGTAAAATACATTTAGAAAATTGTATTATATGGACTCGAAATTAAAATTATTGAGTGAATCCTTAACAAAATATCAATATAATTATTAAAAACCAATTATTTGGAACATTTAGACACATCATATAATATCAGATCATCATGTGCTATAAAACCAATGGCAAACTGCTGTTCAAAGTCAAAAACTATAGGGTTTTTATTAAACCCAGCTCATAAAACAAAATAAGACAAAAAAACCTTTTTGAAAGTCGCGTTTTAAAATATTTTTCATTTAAAAATATATTAAAAAATAATATTTTTAAAACTTATTAAATTTTAATGAAGCTTCAAAAACACAATTAGCTGATGGTAATGAGCTATGCACGAGCTATAGGAAAGAAGTTCAATGGGTACGAGGACAGTTGAGAAAGATGAAGCATGGAACACGAGCCGGATTCGATTATGAATAATAATGTCCTTCAAGGGTTCAACTGAACAAATTGAAAAACAAAGGCAAGAAAAAAATGCAAGGTTTTCCTCTTTAACAACATTGTTTACAGCATAAAGTCAATCATATCATCCATCAATCATAGTGTTTAATTGTGTTTTATGATGAAGCATGCAGAGCCCAAAAATGTACTGCCTGTCAGCGAGACAGATTACATGAAGTCGTAGTCGTCGAGAGCTTCGTAGGCATTACCCGCCAAATCATCACCTGGCTTATCGACATGAAGGTTCTTTTTCTTGACAGCTGCAAGAACAGGGTATGAAAACCATCAACTGGTTAGTTTCAAATTCATTGACAACAAGTTTTAAGAAGCTATGTACTATATTCATCAACGTTATTAATGATAAATCTTTAAAGTCATCAGTGAGATTTCAGTATCTGGGGGTTGCACATGGGTCCTGGAGCCACAAATAGCAAAATCTTGGCAGAAGATGCCAGTACAACAGGACTAGTACTGAAGATTTTCACTGTTCTGATGAACCGAGACTTTCATTTCATAATTCATATAGCTAGCGATTCAAAATCCATGACTTGAACAAAAAAAATTCATAATGTCTGGTCTTATTGTTGATAGCTAAAACAAATAGTGGAAACACATACCTGTCTTCTTCTTGCCATTGGCTTCTTTCTCAGCTTTTATCTTTTCATTTGCAATTGCACTCACAGAAGTTGAAACTTCTTTTGCATCTGCAGCTTTCAAGGAGGTCATGGACAGTCTCATTACTGTCTTGAGTAAATTGATATAATGGTAACTTTTCTGCAATTAAGAATGTATTCGTTTTGCCAGGTCAGATATTACACACATTTAATTGAAAAAAGGAAACAAACCAAAGCTAATTCAACACGACCTCAAATGGACGAAGTTTATGAGAAATGAGTTCTGCATACTCCAAGAAGTCACTTTCAGATTTTGGAATGAAACTATCAAGCGATTTTTCATTATCTTTCTTAGCAAACAATTCTGTCGTGGATCTGAAATCAGCTTCTTCCACCAGCCTACAATCGAGTAAACACTTTAAGAGAGCATTTCTTACAAGAACAAGCAAAGAGGAACCTATAGAATAAAACAAGTACAATAAAATGCCTCCTCCATGTTCTTCCAATACATCCTGACTAAATTGCATGAGAAACTACAGTGTGTACAACTGCAAATTAACACGCTTGAAATAATGCTGCCAGAGAAAATAAAAATAAAAAAAAACTAAATATGACTTGAACAACCTTCAGAAAAGCAATCACTGAGGTAGTTTAAGAAAAAAATTCATTAATCTAAAATATTCAAACTGCGTGCATGCTGAATATTTATCAATCTAACCATAACAAAACCATCAACAGTATGAAAACAGATCAACTTCTCAAGCACATTAATTAGATCTCCATGATTGTCTGCTGAGGAACTTTTATCTTTCATATTTTTGTTTTTCAGTTCCAAAACAATGCAAGGAGAAAAAAATCCATTGCAGCCAACCCATAAAACAGAACAACTACACAAGACAACTCAAGGAAGGCCAAAGTTATACATAAGGAAAAATATGTTCAATATTGGCATCTTATTTATGGAGTTGCATCAAATTGGTATGGGTAGGAAAAATCATCAAATTGCACTTGAATGTTTGTTCCTAAGTCATTGACTCATGTAATAATAGTGGAAGAGTAATTCAAGGATAGCACAAGTTTGAGGTGCAATGTATTAATGAAGATTTCTTATGAACTATTCAAACTTCTTATTAACAGAGATGAAAGCTGCAACTTGAGTACCTTTGCTGGTGAAGTTTCTCGGCTAATGGATCAAGTGGTTGCTCCTTTACTACTTCAGCAGTTTTTCCCTTCTTTTCGGTAGACTTTGTAACAGGTTTTTTAGGAGCCTTTTCAGGAGGAGGTTCCACTACTGGCACCTGATCCAATCACATAAAGAAACCACAAATAACAGATCACGCACCAACATATATAAACAATAATAAACAGAACCCCCACACTATTATAGTATAAAAGAAATAAAACAAGTTTATAACATCATAATATAAGCTAAAGTCTAATAGACCATATGTATGAACTTCTTAATGAGCTCTGCCCACAGCTCTTCCCCCTCCCCAAGTTCCCATTCCCCTTGAACCAAAAAGATAGCTCCAAGAGATATGCAAACATTTTACAGGTTGCATAAGAGTTCCTTTCAAAACATCAATTAAAGGCATTTCTAATCATATTGAAAAACTACCACAATGCTCTAGCCTGCGCTTGAAAGGAGAAAACAATTCTAACATGATGCTCTAAACCGTCATTAACTAGTTCCTATATCAATTTCTCCCCAATCATAGAAAGAAAAAACAATTTATATATATATATATATATATATATATATATATATATATATATATTTGAATGCAAATTAAACTTTTAATGGTGATGAGTACCCCACATGCTAAATTGATGTTCCATTACAAAAGTCAAAGAGTCCTATCCCCATCTACTGCTTTCCATAATCAGCTGTGTATAATATTCCCATAATCATCAAACCTATTATAAAATTTAACATTTTAGTATTCAATTTCTTGAAATTTCGAAGTGACCAATAAACATTAATGATGCAATGATCACATTATCAATCATACCGGATCAGGTTCATCATCATCCTCCCATGATTCTTTCACATCATCTTCATCGACATCTTCATCATCCCATTTACTTTTAGCCTGGACTTTTGCAGCAATTGGTGGAATTTGCTCGTCCTCTGAAAAAAAATACACATGTTAACTAAAATTGGATACCATAATCAAAAGAATGATCATGGGGAAAACTTCATCTAACAATTTAGGAATCAAAGATTTACATTGAAAAAGAGAAAAATATTAGATTCTCTGTGAGCTTCAAAATATAGAATTGGCAATACTCTCTGCTATTTCTTTTCAATATCTTAAATAAAATACCACTGGCAGTGCAGCACGTGAATTACTATTACAGTTACCAATCCTGGTGAAATATTTGGATGTCACCTGATTCGAGTTACATAGGCAGGGTGGATTACAGTCAAGCCTGGCACATCAGGTCAATTCTTACATTTATACAAGCTCCTTTAATTAGTGCAAAAGCCTTTTGTTTCTAACTAGTGTAAGATAAAAAAAATAGTTCACAAAATTAAGTCAGGGGCTACGGTTGATGAAGTGAATTAAATGCCTCGCAAAACCCATATTTAACACTGTCATATGCTTTCAAAATAAATAAATAACAGTCTACCTTCAAGTTGGGGCAAATACAGCTTTCCAGCAAAACTAAACAAATTAATCCAAGCATACTAATTTTTATCAAGCAGCTATAAATTATCACGGTATTTTAAGAAAAATCTCTTACCCCAATCTTCCATATTTGAGTCTTATTTACCAAATCAAAATCAGCTATTATCCCACTTATCAAAAGTGACACCCTGCACAACCAAATCCATAAACAGAATTAAGGGTTTGTCAACAACAGCAGCAAATTACTCATTAGATCTAAATTTCAAATTGATGAAAAGTGTGACGCAAAGCAAATCAGTAATTGGGAAACAAACAGCCAAACAAACAAAGAAAAACAGCCATAAACAAAAAAAACTAAAATTTAATGAGACAAAAAACTCAAAATCTTATGTTTTATTCATCTATACGAATTTCCTAGTCCTGAACCCATAAGGAAAAAGAAAATTACTAACAAAATAAATAGAGAGAAAGGCACCTTGTAGCGGTGGCTGATTACTCAAATTCAGCAACCTTCCTGGAGAAAAATTCAGAGCCCTGATAATAAAAGGAATCGAAATTGATTAAAAAAATGAGTTTTTGATTAAAAACACAAGGGTTTTGTTAAAAACATAGAGAGAGATTGATTCACCAGATCAATTGGGGATCTTGACGAGAAAATTCAATTGAAAACCCAAAGTCTTCTTTTTAGTGCTGGAGAGAGAGAGAGAGAGGAGAAGACAGAGAGAGAGTAGGGTTTTAAAGTAGATGCGAGGAGGAGGACAGGATGTTTTTTTTTTATTTCCTTTCCTGGCTTTTTATATTCTACTGCCAATAAAGAAGTCATTTGTGCGTTTCATATCAGAAATTGAAGAGTTTTGATGCCGTTTCGCTTCCCCCATCCTCTACTTCACTAGAATTCTCTAGCTAGGCTTGTGGGCTTGGATTATGCATGATTATGGACTTGGACTTTATACCTTTAAAGCATGGCCCATATGAAATATTTCTTATATTTTGTTTTTAATGTTGTTTTCGGATAATAAGTAATTATATTTTGTTTTTAATGTTGTTTTCGTATAATAAGTAATGGTTTGTTAGTGAGCTTCAAGTTTGAAAATGTTTTTTTTTGTGAAGAAATATATAAAAATAATATTTTTTTTATTTTTAAAAAATTATTTTTGATATCAACATATAAAAATATCTAAAAAAACATCAAAAAAAATTAATTTAAAAAAATAAAAAAAATCATTTTTTCTTCAAAATTATTTTTAAAACACAATACCAAATACCCCTAAATAGATAGAAGATATAGATAGAAATATAAAATAAATCTATATTTAATATAAACTTACACACTAACAAAAAAAAAATTATATACCCATTATCTTCATCTTTTCAGTATACAAAATGCAATGTAAAAATTAAATTAATTTAGATGTCAAGTCAATTGAACTCTAATTAGATATGACAAGGTTACTTGCTTGCGCGTTGTGCTAGGTTTTTTTAATGTAAAAAACTTATTAATATTTTACATGTTATAATTGAATATCTTAATATTTAATTAATAAAATTATAATATATTAAATCTATTATAAATATGTTTTTTCACCTAAAATGAATAGTTAAAGATCAAAATTAAGAGCATATGTGTGTGTGTGTGTGTGTGTGTGTGTGGATAAAAATAGAGGCTATTTAGAAATATATCTAAAAATAAATGAATTAAAATAAAGAATTAAAAGTATATGGACCAAAATAAAAACAAAATATGTAAATACTTTAAATGGAACGATTAAATTAAAAAAAAATAAAAGTGAAAAAATAAATAATTCTTTTATTTCTCGATTAGTTTCAATCCTTTTGTTTTTACAGTAATTTTGGTATAATTTTAAATAATTTATTTGTATTTATGTATCTATACTCTTAGTCTTGACTTTTAATTTTTATATTTGAAGTATTCCGTAGAACTAAGATTAAATTACTTTGATTTAAAAAAAAAATTGACTTTATTTTTTAAAATATACTTGAAGATCATAACATTAAAAAGATACCAAAATATATAATTATTTTTAAGAGAAAAATCCTTTAAAATAAGTGACATCATTATTTTAAACACATTTTACATAATAAAATGAATATATAAAAGAAACATAATATATAATAATAATAATTATTATTATTGTAAATAATTTTGCTATAATAAGAGCCGAAAGTTTTGTACACTGATTATTTTACTGAAAAATATAGCATTATTAAAAAAATCTAAAACCATTAATATTTTTTTGCATGTTAAAAAATTTGTTTATGGCTATGGCGAAGTGGAGGGTAATTGACTTGTATCTTTTTTTCATTGTAGATAAATTACCATAATTTTTTCACTTATTTCGTTTACGTGTCACTTCTTATATTTTTTTTATTTATTTGATATTAGATATAAAATATCATACATAAAAATGATGTAGAAGTCAATCTCTAAGAAAAATAACATCAACTAATTAATTATTTTAATTATTATTGTCATTGTTATTATTATGACTGTTAAATTATCACAATTATTGTAGTTGTTATTATAAATATTATAATAAATAATTTATATTCTAATTATTATTGTTCATATTATTGATGACACCATAATTATTGTTAGAAAAAAATAATTTTTATTTTATTTTATAAAAGTTATTCCTCGTATTATTATATTAAAAATATTTCAGAATACCTATATTATTTTTTAAAACAAAAACACAAGTGTATATATATGTGTGTGTGTGTGTGTGTGTGTCTAATGAATCTAACATATTTATCAGAAAAGAAAAAACTTACAAATAATCATTATCATTATTTTGAATGCCTTATCTATAATAATTAGAAATTTTAACACCTAATAATATTAATAAAAAAGCAATTAAAAAATAACAAAACAAAAATAAATATTGTTAGATTTAAGAAAATTATTTGACTTGAAGAATAAATTAAAAAAAAAACAAAGAGAAAAAATAATAAATATCAATTTTCAAATGATCACCAACACAAATGAAAATTTAAATATTAAAATAAAAAAAACCTTAATAATAATGGAAATAATATAAATAAGAAACAACAACTAAAAGCATATACATATAAATAGACAAAAATAAGAACCTTTTAAAAAATTAAAATAAATTAAAATAAAATCCAAAATTAAAAGTATAGGACCAAAATAAAAAATACATATATAATAAATATCATTTAAATGACAAAATTCAGCTAGCCGTTTAATTTGCCTTTTACCTTCTACTACCACCACATGCCATGCCTGTTTGGAAGCGTAGTTAAAGTTGTTTTTGAAAATATTTTTTGAACAGAAATGCATCAAAAAATATTTTTTTAATTTTTTTTAAAATTATTTTTGACATCAGCACATTAAAATCATCTACAAAAACCATTTTTTTAATTTAACATAAAAAATAATAATTTCAGAAGCGCTTCCCAAACACATTCCTAAACACCTATTTCATCTCTCACCAAAACCACAATTCAATTCACCTTTTCAAATAGTAATGAACATTGAAAATCATTGTTCAATATTGTTTAAAATTGCGATCTCTTTTAGCTATTATATAAAATAATAGTCGTTGTGCAAGTAAGTTGACCCGGACACTTCGGTTATAAAAAAATTATAAGTGAAAAAAAAACAAAAAAAATGTAAAAAAAATGAGTCCAAGGATTATTCATGGTGCGTGAAGCTATCTCATACATTTAGGTTTTAAAAAAAAATGTATACATGAAAAAAAATGTAAAAAAAAGGGGTACAAAGATAAAAAAAAAAAAATGTATACGTGGAAAAAATCGGAACGCGTGTAAGCTGACTCGGACATTAAAAAAAACCAAAAAAATATATAAGTGGAAAAAAACAGGATTTTTTTTTTTTAAAATAGATCTGGAGATTAATCATAATGCGCGTAAGTTGATTTAAATACCCCAGTTATAAAAAAAACAAAAAAAAAACCTTGTTAGAAAAAGAAAAAAAATAAAAAGCACATTTTCAAATAGTAATGAACTTCCATATACTTAGCAGGCACACACCTTAACCACTCGATCAAAACAAATTCGTTGTTCAATTCTAATATACAAATAAATAATACTTATATTGCTATGTAATTTTATTATTTCAATTCACAATGATGAACAGTAAAAAATATTGTTCAAAAACCTGTTTTGTTTTAGTTTTTATAGTAATTATTATGTAATTTCATTATTCAAATCCATAGTGATAAACAATGAAAAAGACTATTCAAAAATCTATTTTGTTTTAGTTTTTGTAGTAATTATTATGTAATTTTAATATTTTAATCCACAATGATGAATATTGAAAAATATTATTCAAAAACCTGTTTGTTTTAGTTTTTTATAGTAATAGTAATAATTTGTTTTAAAAACAATTTTCAAAAATTTCAAAAAATTATTTTAATAGGTTAATATTAAAAATAAATTAAAAAATATTATTTTAATATATTTCAAATAAAAAATATTTTAAAAAACAATTTAATTAAAATTAATAACCACTAATTCAAAAAGAAAAAAGAACCCGAAGTCTCAAACATTGCAAATCTCTCGAGTTTCTAGATGCTACTGGACTCTTCGCCTCCCACAACTCCACCATTTCTCAGACACAAGTCTCTCACCACTCCCATGTAATAATAATAATAATAATAATAAATCATCCCTTCAATCCTTGAACCCCCCAAAAAAACACAAGCAGAGAGCTCAAACCGTAAACAATGTTCGGTGTTGTGTTCCCCGACCGCAGTTTCCCTATGGACATATCGGCTTTCTCACAAATCGACACTTTTCACTGGATCCTCGACATGAACACTTTTGTTGGTAATGAAAATTAAATCCCTTTTGTTCATTTTCTCTGTGTTTTTTTAAACTCATTTTGTGGCAAAACCCTACTGATCATTTCATTTTTTATGTTAATTTTAGGTGAAGCATATGATCAAGTACGAGAAATTTGTATTTTTCTCTTAAATAGCTTTACTCTTCCGCCAGATAAAGCTCTGGCGGTGTATATTCAGTCTCCAGGGTCTGAATTTCAGTTTTGTGGGGCGGTGACAACAGCACGCCCTTCAGCGGTTCTGACGTTGAATTGGCCGGAACCTGGGGGTCAGTTGCAGCTGACAGGGCCAGATACGGCACCCATTTCGGCGAAAATTGGGGTTTCGGTAGAGGATTTAGCAGCATTGCCTTCGTTGGATGTAGCGGCGGAGAAAGGGGTTGAGAGGGTTGCGATGAAAGTTGGGGAGAATTTGTTTAATTATATGCAGTCGTTTTGTGGGGTTGATGGGAGTAAGTTGATTGTTCCTATGGATATCTTGGATAGGTGGTTTAAGAAGTTTCAAGAACGGGCGAAAAGGGATCCTAATTTCTTGAAGAGTTTTCGGGTGTAGCTCTTAATTGAATGTAATTTAAGGTACCTTTTTCTTTATTTTAATGTTCTTGGAGTTTGCCGATGTTTTGTTGCTGTTCTTTGCAATTAAAGTAATTCGAATCAGTAATGATTTATGCTTTTGTTGTTTCTAGCTTGAAATTCAGAAACTTTCAAAGTTAGTTATAGCTAGTTTGTTGCCTGGGTATCAAGTATCAACTACTCTAATATATGCAATTGTGGATATTGTGAGCTTATCAGGGAAAGAGGCTACGCTTGTATTCTTACCATGTAGAGCATGTTGACCCTTGCTTTCTTGATTCGGGAATGTTTAGAGTTATTAATGTCCTAGAGAAAAGCATATCGTGCTTTATTGTATGTCCACCAGATGGAGTATCTTTATTGATATCTTTTATTTGGATGTCCTGAGAACTGGAGAGTCGGTAAATGTAGTATTTTGGGGGTACCCTTATTTTTATTTTAATTGATTTTGAAGCTTAGATATGTGTCCCTCACTTTGCAATGTGGTTTTAATAATGATTTTTGCCTTTCTGTTGTCCTTTGTACTGGCTTTTGTTTGTAGCCCAAAAATTTAAAACATAGGATGGTTCTTTGCCTTTTTTCAACTTACTGTCTCTATGCTGTGACTGTTGTGAGCTTGCTAGGAGAAGGGCTGCACTTTTTATTCTTACATAGGATTCATTGTCATGATTAACAAGTTAGAAGCCGTTTGTTTCATACTTTAATGGTCTTCTGGGTGCATATGCTGGTGCTGATTTTTTTTTGTGTTCATAGCATGTGCTATGTTGCAATTTTGTACAAGAGAAAGCATACACTGCTTAATCAATGATGCTCATGATTGAGCTTCCTATGTTTCTTAGCGTAGACTGCACTCTTATCTGATATCTATATTTTCTGCAATGATGTTTGGCAATTTATTAGATGAAATTGCACTTCGAGCAATGGTTCTGATATTTTTGTGAAGCTACATCACTCAACAGGGTTTATGATTCTCTTTTCCTGATTTGGCACCCATCTGTGTTTCCAATAATTGGTGACCATTAAAAATACACTGTGAATTGCATAATTGATGAAGGCTTTATCCTTAAACCACATTAAAGTTTGTTTTGAATAGCATCTCTTGAAAGAGTGTGCCTTGCCACACCCACATTTCTATTTGTTGTGCAGAGGTCTCTAGTGTAGCCTTTTCTTTCAATATATGAAGGGAAGTATGAGATAGAATATAAGATACCCAGCATGTGTATGCCAAGTGCATGATTGAAAAGCTTAGGTGTCTAGTTAATTTCCTTCTGGTAATATTTATGAACAGGATTGTGGAATTGGAGCCTTGTGGTTTAGTGTTATTTTGCTAGTAAATTTTGCATGTAATAATCCAAAAATTGAATATTAAAGTGAGTCTTGGTGGCTTTGTTCCCTTGAATTGACCGTTCTTTTCTATGTAAATGTGCGAACATGGTTGTTATGAGCTTATTTGGGGGAAGGGGCTGCGCATTGTTTTCTTACACAGGTACTTGGAAACAACCAGGTCAATTCTCTAATGTCCAGTATGTGCACCCAGCCGTGCAGAAAGTTTGTTGTTTTACTGCATTTCAATCCCTGTTCAATACAAAAGTATACCCTGCTTTAGCAAATATTCATACCAGATTGAGTGCATTGTATATTATCTGGACATCCTGGGAATGGAGGGAGGGGCAAGGGCAATTGCAGCATTTTTTTCTGCTGACAATTTAGATCTATTGAGTGGGATCACAGTGTTAGTAATGGTTCTGACTATCTGTGAACGTGCCTCACTCAGTTGGGTTTACAATATCCATCTTTGTCCCATATGAAAAGATAGCTTTATGAATAGCATGTCTAGTAAATATTTTACTGAGACTAAGGCTGTGTTTGTTTCCCGGAATTCATTTTCCGGGAAACTATTTTTCAAACTTTTCTGTGTTTGTTTGTCTTCCGGAAAGTTGGTCAACGGAAAACACTTTCCAGTCAAAGAAAAATTTTGCTTGGTTTTCAGGAAAGTGTTTTCCAGAAAATTTGGGCGGAAAACACTTTCCGGAAGTTATTGTGAAAAATTTAGAAATGTCATTATTTGCTGACTATATCAAATTTGATTCTCAAACTTTTGATTGCTATATATAATTTGTTTTGAATATTTATTTTTCAATTCCATCTTTTAAAATTTAATTTTTATATTAATTTTGATCCTTATTTTTATAATTGCTATTTGCTTTTTTCTTATCATTTTTTTATTGAAATTTTTTATCTATCAAATTTGGTCCTCATTTTTTTTATTGTTACTTATTTTATTTGAAATAATTTATGAAATGTTAATTATTATTATTTTAATTTATTCACCTTTTTTTTTTAATTTTTAGATTTGATCTCTATTATTTTGATTATTATTTATTTTATTTGAGATAATTTATGAAATTATATTTTTTTTCAATTTTATTCTCATTCAACTTTTTAATTTGTAAGATTTGTTCCTCATTATTTTAATAAACTTGAAAAAAAATTAATTTGTTAATAAATTATTTTTCAGCTCATTTTCCATAACACAAATAAACACTGAAAAATATTTTCCAGTTCATTTTCCATAACACTGTTAAATATCGGAATTCACTTTTCAGGAATTCATTTTTCCCGGAATTTATTTTCCAAAAGAAAATTACTTTTCAGCAAACAAACGGGGCCTAAAAGTAATTTCCATCATATCCTTGCCAAGTGGGTCTGATTGAACAGCGCCAGGTCCTGAGTGTGATCTTCTTGAATTGATAAGAACCATTGTCGTCTCCTTGTGGCATCATTTATGTAAAGGTCAATGGGAGTATTTCAGATTTTAAATGATTTTCTGACAAACGGTTGCTCAGATAAACTGATTCTGTAGCTTCAGGTATCCAAATTTCAGAAACTGATTCAGTAGCTTCAGGTATCCAAATTTCAATGTAGCCTCGCTCTCTGGCAAAATCTATTCAGAATAGGAGAGAGGAGTGTCATAGGTTTGATATGGTTTTCCAAAATAACTTTGCTGAAGCCTGGAGGACCTGATTGAATGGCTGTAGGTCTCAACTTCCCAGCCTCATGTATCCTTATGCTGTTAGGCTAGCAGGGGAAGGGGTTTCACATAGTATTCTTACCCATGTAGAGTTCTATGTTTGTAGGCTGCATGTAAAGTTGGTCTCAGTTTGTTTTAGTACAGTAAACTCTTTTGGGTGCCTGTGGCAGTGCTGTTGTAACCTTCTGATTGTTTAGTACATTATGACTCTTGTACAAGCAAAAATCACATCCTGCGTAATTGTATATGCACTGGATTGAGTTATTTCCTAAGATCTTTCATCTGGATGTCCCTTGATTCTGGTGGGCGAGGGGTAATTGCCTTACTCAAACCCAAGGCAGTTCGGTTGAGTTGCAAAATGAAATTACACTTGCAGCAATGGCTCTAAGTATTTTCGAGATACTAAACATTGTTTTTCATTGTAGCTTCCTAGCTATATTTGCGTGAGGTATGGAATAGCTGAATGAATTTCAGGATAGCTTTGCCAAGTGGGCATGGTGGAATAGCTCTAGTTCTCCTGCTTGGTTCCCTTCTGGCATTATTTATGTTCGTCTGGCATGCCTGGTAAGAGAATTGAGGATTCAGAACTTTTCACTATGGTATGATTTAGCTAGTGCATTTTGTGTGTTTTTTAGGGAAGGGGCTGTGCTAATTTTCTGGTCCTTGGTGAGTTCTAACTTGTAGACAATATATAATGACATCCTTAGTTTCTTCAACTGGCCATTGCCCATCATCAGGTGCATGTGGCAGTACTGAACGTTCTTTCGTTTCTACTGCAGTGGAATCAAATATCAATGGAAAAGTAGCTTGCCCTCCCTCTGTGGATGTGCACAAGATTTATTAGCTCGAGGGTCTTCAATCTGGACACCCAGGGACGTGAGAGGGGTTGCTGTCGTTATTTTATAGTTCGACACTTGAAGCTTCATCAATAAAATCACAGTTGAGCAATGGCTCTGAGCATCCGTGGAGACACATCACCGTGGTTTATGATTCTCTTTCAAGTTCTGGGATCCATCTGTGATGCTGGTTATAAAATCCATGGTGTTCATCTAGCCTAGCCAATGCTTGACAGTTTAGTGGTTGTTTTTTAAAATATTTTATTATATTTTCCTGAAAAAACAAAAATCTTATGAATACGAAGAGCTTTTGCATATAAAAAAAACTTTTTCAGGAGATGGATCCATTAGTTAGAATTGTTTCTTGAGGAGATTTAACTGTTACCAAACATCACCTCAAATGGTTTCTCAAGCTTTCACTTCTACCCAGGTTTATTAAACCCGGCCCGGGCTTTTCTAAAGATTTGATTCAAAGCTCATGAATTAGACACGCTAATATTATTTTAAGATTTTTTCATTTATAATACCAAGTTTAATGATAGTAGTAGTAGGCGGCGGCGGCAATAATTCTTCTTCTTCTTCTTCAGCTTCATCTCTTCTTTAAGTAAGAAATTAAAATTAAAATTAAAGATGGTAAAAGGGTTTTGTCATTTAACATAAATAAAAATAAGTAAATAAATGAGCCGTTGCCAATATCTAATTGTCAACGCTGCTCTCCCAATATATTTTTAATCCCATTCATGCTACAAAGATATTAACCTCCTAAAAAAACCACAAGTTGGGACAATAATGGTAATTAAATTAATTAACACATTTGCCAACCTACCTACCTTCTTGTATAATACCAAGTAGATATAGGAGGTGTTTTTTATTTTTATTTTTTATTTTAAATAATTTTTTTAATTTTTTTAAATTATTTTAATCTACTGATATTAAAAAATAATTTTTAAAAAATAAAAAATACTTTAAAAAATAATCATAACGCACGCACGCGAGACTCCACTCTTAAGGGACTTTGGAAATAGCATTTTATGTGAAAAATAAGGTATTAAAATAAAATTAATAAAGATAGCAATGACATTTATTTTTCTAGATATCCATAATTTTCCTCAACCAACAACCCTCCATACACGCCCCACATGCTTAAATCAGGTTTTTTTAGACAAGACACTGGAAAAGACAAGTAAGTGGTAGCTTTCCCGGTGCATGAACAGTGTGACGTCATTATAGTGGGGGGAAAGTTAGAAACAGAAGCTCCTGGAGATCTGTTACTCTCCCAACAGCCATTACGTGGCAATTTCCAAGCTCCTTCTCTTTACCCCTTAACAGTTTCTATAAACTCGCTTCGAGATCCTGGTTCATAAATCAAAATTAATTATGGAGGTAAATTTATAATTAAAATATACTAGATTGGTGGCTGCTAATTTCTTTTTAATCTGAAAAAAAACACACACACTAAGAGATGATCATGTTAAATGAATCATATTAACAGCAGAAAAAATAAAGATTCTTAATATAATTAAATAATAATTATTATTTAAATAAGATAAAATAATATAAAAAAGGTATTAATTAAAAAAAACTTAAAAAATATTATTATAGAAGACAGAAAGCTAAGTGATTTGTGTATGGCTGGTTTGAATTAACTTCTCAAATAATATTAAATTATATTATTTACGATAAGATAAAATAATATAAAAAAGGTATTAATTAAAAAAAACTTAAAAAATATTATTATAGAAGACAGAAAGCTAAGTGATTTGTGTATGGCTGGTTTGAATTAACTTCTCAAATAATATTAAATTATATTATTTACGACGATAACATAGTTTTAACCCACTATAACTGAGAGTGTTGTTGAGATTATTTTTTAAAATATTTTTTTTATTTAGAAATATATTAAATATTTTTTTTATTTTTTAAATTATTTTTGATATCAGTACATGGAAATAATCTAAAAACATCAAAAAATAATTTAAAATAATAAAAATAAAAATATTTTTTTTATTATTTTTTTCAAAAATATTTTTAAACACAATGTCAAACACTCCTTAAAATCTAACCCAAAAAAATTGAATCAAGTGGCATGAATTTTAACTTGTTTAGTGGCCGAAATCATCATAAACATATGACTTTCTCTTTTGATTGAAATCCATTCATGCCTTTTTTTTTCTTATGAGAAATTTTTATTTAAAAAAAATATATTTTAATATCATTTTTTTTAAATTAAAGGAACCAACTACCTTGTAGCAAAAAAATAATTAGGAATTAAAATATATTTCACAAACAAATTTAAAAACACCACCTATATTTCCCCCTTTCCCCCCTCTAGTCTCGTACCTTTTCAATTCAACCCTAGCTAGCAAAGATATATATATATATATATATATATTTTTTCCGCTAATAGTCATAATTTTATTGTCCTGATTTATTAGCAACTTTATGTTTCATCTTTTTTGTGGGCTGCTGGCACTGGCTATCCATGAGCTCTCATGTAATTATGTAACAGCCACAAAAATATTCTCTGGTGGTGCACTTGAGGTGGCCATCACTCTGCAATCAATCTCTCAACAACCATCTACAAGACTTTATTTTAAAAATATAAATGCAGAAAATTACATTATCATATTGATGTGGTCATCACATCGTGGAAAATACCTCTCTCAATCCTATATTTTTGTTTTCATATCGATCTATTTATGAGTTATTTGACTATACATGATTTCCCTTGTCTATAGTTTTAAAACTTGAATAGAATTTAATTCAGCGCAAGACCTAAATATAAAAGTTGACTACGATCATATCTTTAAAAAAAATATTTTGATAAAAAAACAACAAGTTCATGAGACTATATTTTGATCGGATTATCAAATCAATCTATGTTTTTGGTCGAGTTTTTTTTGCCTTAAATAAGAATTCTCATGCATTTAGTTTGATAAATGTGGCATAAAGTATATTGCAAGAAGAAGCTAGTATTTCTCAAATTTTGAGGTTACAATTGGAAATTGGGATCAATTGTAATCACAAATAAAAACAAACGAAAAATAATCTAAAAACATTAAAAATATTTTAATTTAAAATAAAAAAAAATTCAAATATTTTTGAAACGGAGATCGCAATATCCTCACCAAACATGCACTAGTCCTCTTCGAATGAGGCAGGGCATCTATCTTGGAGTTGTTCCTCACGAAAGATGCTGGACCATAGCATGGCATCACAGTCGCACAAGAAAAATAAAAGATGGTTAGTGGGAAAGTCAATCAGCAGCCTGAAATGTGGACGACGACTCCTTCTCAAGAGAAGAGAAAACAGTCAACAGTCTATGTTCAGATCTGAGGAAAGAAAAATCTTAGCAATTTCGACCTCATTTGCTGGTGACCCACCTTGGAAAAATCTGTGACTGTAGAATAATAATTTAATTTCGTAATTTTCGTATCAAATTAATATTTTTTTTATAACCATGGTGTTTTGATTAACTTACACATATCATAACTAATTCTCATGTCTATTGAACATTCTATAAACTCAATAAGTATTTAAGACATCGCAGGGATAACAAGCATGTTCAATAAGGCTTGAACTTAGGATGAGAAGAAAAAAGAAGTCCTTCTTAACTGCTAGGTCAAGACCCTGCTGACAATTAATATTATTATTATTATTACATGTTGCTAGGGCAAGATTTGAGCTCGATCTGATTTCTTTTACCACAATAGATTTTGATTTTAATTATGTATGATTACCTTGCAATGCAGGAGTTGGACTCAAAATCTGTAGTATTTCTTTTAGCACAAAAGATATACAAACCCTATCAACTAATTTCGTGTCTATTTAATATGATTATGGTTATTTTTTAAAATATTTTTTATTTAAAAAATATAATAAAAAAAATGTATGAATGGATGAATAGAAAACTCTATTGTAACTATTTTATTTAAGAGGTCAATAATTTATTAAAAAAATTAACATAAATAAACTAGAAAACAAAGAATAATAAAAGTTCTAAAAAACAAACAAAAATATCAATCTCGACTTGATTTCCTAAACTGAAAAGAAAAGGTAAAATAACATAAAAGAAAAAAATTAACTGAGTAATAATAATAACTAAGAAAAATATTTTTTTTCTTTCTAAAAATACTTGATTTTTCTCTTGAAAATCGTCTCTTGTATCACATAGCTAGAAATGAAGGAAAATAATAGGGTTCGTCATTCATAAAAACCTTAAAACACCAATAACATCATAATTATGAAGTGATTCTTATACAAGTATCTCTATGCTATTACAACTATATATATATATATATATATATAACACAAAATAAAAAAGTAAAAATAAAATAACGTTAAATATAGCATATAGATTCTATACACGTAAATTTAAAATATCGAGTATTCACTATTTGTCCATCAACTTTTTTATATACTTTAAGAAAAAATATTTTTGGCTTGGTTCAAACATCCAATCCATAAAATATTTACTTTCCCAAACCCACCCTCGCGTTCTAGCCTTTGCTTATTTAAACCCTTTCACGTCCACCAAAGACTCCACACAAGAACCTCCCCTCATCTCCTCCCACATCTTCAAGCAAGACTATCCAAAAACTTCTAGCGCCAAAAATGGATCAGCTTCAAAAATGTGATGCAAACTATGTTCCTCTCACCCCCATAACTTTCTTGCAGAGAGCTAGTGCTGTTTATGCCGACCGCACCTCTGTTATCTATGAAGGCACCCACTTCACATGGAGGCAAACTTACGAACGTTGCTGCCGCCTTGCTGATTCCCTACGGTCACTTAACGTCGGGAAAAACGATGTTGTAAGTTCATCAATCTTTGTTCCTGGAATTCCTCTCTTTTTTACCTCTTAATGTATCGTATGATCATCATTTTTAATGCTCTTTGTTTTCCTTATGTACGTAGGTGTCTGTGTTGGCTCCAAATATTCCAGCAGTATACGAGATGCATTTTGCTGTGCCTATGGCTGGAGCAGTCCTCAATACTATCAACACGAGGCTAGATGCCAAGAGCATAGCCACCATTCTTAGCCATTCAGGAGCGAAGGTTTTCTTCGTGGATTGCCAGTACAAGGAGTTAGCAGACAAGGCCCTGAGTTTCCTGAATGGCTCCGTTCCATCAGTTATTGCTAGCATCGACGACATCGACACACCTACCGGTTTCCGACTCGGTCAGTTTGAGTATGAACAGCTTGTCCAAAGGGGAAATCCAGGATACACAGGCGAGATGATTCAAGATGAATGGGATCCTATTGCCTTGAATTATACATCAGGAACAACATCTGCTCCGAAAGGAGTTGTCTATAGTCACAGAGGTGCTTATCTTAGCACTCTTAGCCTAATTCTTGGCTGGGAAATGGGAAGTGCACCTGTTTATTTATGGTCGCTCCCTATGTTCCACTGCAATGGCTGGACATTCACCTGGGGTGTCGCCGCGCGCGGCGGAACCAACGTTTGCATACGCAACACCAGTGCCAAGGACATGTACCGGAGCATTGCTGACCATAAGGTGACTCACATGTGCTGTGCACCGATTGTCTTCAACATTCTGCTCGAGGCCAAGCCTCATGAGCGCCGCGAAATCACCTCGCCGGTTGAAATACTCACAGGAGGTGCACCCCCACCAGCCTCGTTGCTTGAAAAGATTGAATCTCTCGGATTCCACGTGACGCACGCCTATGGTCTTACCGAGGCTACTGGGCCAGCACTTGTGTGTGAGTGGCAGACTAAGTGGAACAAGCTTCCTCTGCAGGATCAGGCCAAACTCAAGGCAAGGCAAGGAATTAGCATACTGACACTTGCCGATACAGATATTAAGGATTTGGACACCATGGCTAGCATGCCGCGTGATGGGAAGACGATGGGTGAGATTGTCCTACGAGGTAGCAGTATCATGAAAGGTTACTTCAAGGATCCCGAGGCAACTTCCAAGGCCTTCAGGAATGGATGGTTTGTTACTGGAGATGTTGGTGTCATTCATCCTGATGGGTACCTGGAAATCAAGGACAGGTCAAAAGATGTGATTATTTCTGGTGGTGAAAATATCAGCAGCGTAGAATTGGAGTCTGTACTCTATAGACATCCAAGAGTCCTGGAAGCAGCTGTGGTGGCAATGCCACATCCTAAATGGGGAGAAAGTCCCTGTGCATTCATCTCAGTGAAAATGAATTCCAAAGGACTAACGAATGATGTCAAGGAATCTGATATTATTGATTACTGCAGGAAAAATCTCCCCAGTTTTATGATTCCAAAGAGGGTGGAATTCATGGCCGAGTTACCAAAAACTTCAACAGGAAAAATTCAGAAATTCCAACTAAGGGAATTGGCCAAAACTTTTGCTGTCAGTGAGAACTTGCCCAGCAAGAAACCGACTGGAAGCAGCGCGCCTTCAGTTTCTAGTCAAGCCAATACAGAAGTACCAGGATATGCTCATGAACAAGTTCTTGCGATGTCTCGTCTTTGAGCTTTGAATTCAATATTTGATTAAATATTGAAATAAGATGTGTACAGGGTGGTTTCAGCAGATTAATGTGCTTAATTTCTCTCTTTTTATTTTCCCATTGAAAAAAAGTTTCAAGAAATAAGAGGCTACTCTTCTATTCATAGATTTTATTTCATCTATAGATATTAATGTGGGTCTTTTTTCAATTATATTGTGATACTGACCATATATATATCGTGTAAAAAAGCAAAAACAAACAAACAAACATGAATTAAAAAAATGCCGGGATGTTGTAGTTAGGATTATAAAAATTATGTTGACAATTAACTTCAAAACCCTAAAATTAGTTGAGATATGTGCACGTTGAACTAAAAATCCACCTTAATAAAAAAATCTAAGCAATATTTGACTCAAAAAATGACCCAGTCCAGGAATCAATAGGGAAAATAAAACTACAGAGACCTATACTGGTTCAACGGATCATAGATAAAGTGAAGGTAATCACAGGGAGAATGAAGAAAGCTTAGGATAGACAAAGGTGAGTAGGAATTCAGAAGTAGTTCAAAAAAAATAGAATTTTAAAAATAATGGAATATATATTTTCATGAAATCTATAAATATAGATGTCATGTTTTAAATAGATATGATCTTGATTTATTTTGAGTTATAAAACTCTAGATATAATTTATAAACCGAGGAAAGGTTTAGACCTAATTGAACCTTAAGCAATTTTTAATGGATGATTCTGAGATTGAAAACGAAATAACTTTGTATTTATTTCTTATCAAAGTATTAACCTTCTTTTAGTTCCTATCAAAATAAATCGCGTCAAAAATAGGGTCTATAACTTTAGAGGGGTATTTGACATTATGTTTCAAAAGTGTTTTAATATATATATTAAATTAAAAAATTAGGTGTTTTTAAATCATTTTCATGTGCTGATGTCAAAAATAATTTTTTAAAAATAATAAAAAAACATATCATTTTGATATATTTATAAAAAAAATACTTTAAAAAATATTTACAATCACAATCCCAAATAGACATTAGTTATAATTGAAATAGCAAACAAAGTTCGTTTGATTGGACCAAACCAACTAAAAATTGCGAAGATTACTTCCATAAAAACATTGTGTAGATGCTCTCAAATTTAGATAGAAACTAGAGAGAGAAAAGTTCAAAATGCCAAAGAAGTATCCAAAATTATTTTTCAATCTACTTATGAAGTTAGATTCTAGGGATGAAATTTTTGTAAGTGAGAATGTACACCATAAAGAATAAAATAGATATTTGTTTAAGTGCGTAAAACAAATATTTAACTTATGGGGATGGTGATAGATAAGATAAGTTAAAATAAAATGTTTATGTATGAGTTTAAAAACATTAATTGTGAAAAACACTAAAAAAACCACATAAACATGAATTATAGATTATTTATTTTAACTTGTCAAAATTGAAGGTGTTTAGTTGTAAGTTGCTATTATGTTTTGGGATAAGTAGAAATGGAATTTGATTGAAAATTAAAGGGAAAAGATTGTTTATTTTGATAGAATTTGTTAGTCATACTTGAAAGAAATTTGGAAAATTAGTTGTATTATGTTAAAAGCTAGTAAACTCTTAGGTATTTTGTATGCATCAAATTTGGTAAATGAGTTACAGAATGGAGGAATTATTTATGCCTTGTTGAAATGAGATTATTGAAATATTATGATTTGATTCTATTGGGAATTTCTATAAAAGCTATTTCTAGACTTTTGATATGAAAAAAAAGGTTTTAAACCCTTGATAAGAATTAAAAAAATTTGAATTGTGAATACCTGAAAAAATAATTGTTTTTTACATAATAAATATCACAACCATTGTTGACCATGCTGCCCACTTTCAAAATTTTATTGGAGTAATTATGACTTCATCAACATTGAAGACCACCTAAAATTATTGGACAAATATGATTCCACCTTTTGGTGGAATCATATTTTCTAGATTTATAGGTTTGCATCTTTATATTGATATATTTAAAGGTTTTGACTCCATCAACCAGGAATTTGTCAATTCAATGATAGATGACTAAAGATAAGATGTTCTTGAGTATGTTGAAGACCATAAGATATGAATCTTTTATAAGAGTAACTGATCCTCATGGAGGAGGTCTATCTAAGTCAAATTTTGATAATTATAACCCCCTGATATGGCCAAAGATGTCATTTATTTGCTTGAAGATGCACATTCATTCAACTTAAATTATTAAAAGAAAAAAAATGAACACTAAACTCAACCCTAAACTCTAATTCCTTCCCATAAAAGCCCAAATTGAACTCAAAAACCTTTTTTTTCTTGCTATTAAACCCAAGTACATAATTAATAAGGGTCTTACATATTATTAATATGGGATAAATAAAATAAAATAATCTTGCATATTATAAAATAAGAGACAAATATTACTTATAAATGATTAATGAAATGGAAATATGATAGGTCTTCTAAGAGACCTTTTACACATCTTTAGATGTATAACGATGATTAATTATGGCTTAAATAGTTTATGCTAATAGTTTTTTAAAAAAAAACCTTATGATCGTTATATGGATCTTTAACGACCTTTATACCTATTAGGTTTGGTGTGTAGTCAAGCCTAAGAAAAACAAGTTTGGTGGTTTTCTAGACTCATGTTGTCTTTAACTTTGCATATGACTGAATCTAAGTAAATTAAATTTGACAATTTACTAGATCCATATTACCCTGAGTTTAGCACATGACTAAACCTAAGTATGTTAGGTCTTGCAATTTATCAAACATATTCTTATTTTGGCTCAGCACATGGTTGACCCCATGTATATTGGATATGGCGTTTTGTAAGATCCATGATGACTTTGGCTCAATACATGGTTGAACCTAAATATATTGAGTCTTATAACTTGTTAAACTCATATTGACTCGAACTTAACATATTATCTTGTACTCGACATAAGGTTGAACCCAAACATATTGAGTATAATAATTTACCAGACTCATGTTAACTTGAAGTTAACATGCGACTGATCTAGAACATAAAGGGTCTAGAAGCTTTGCAAACTCATATTTGTTGGGGCCATTACCTTGTTATGAGTTTAACCTTCTTAAAAAAAGCATAAGAAATATGAATTCAACAATATTGACTCGTCACCTCTTAATATCTATTCTTGAATAAAGAGAAATTGAATAGAAGCATAGCATTTCCTACTCCCACTATGTTATATTCTTAGATTCAATCAGAAAATCTAAGCTCAACAGCTTGGCATATCCAATGCCTAGACAAGGTAATGAATAATAATATTATTTAGATGTATTTTATTGGTTGATTTCTTGAGTTTAAACTTTTTAGGTAAAAAGATAATTTATTTTTCTTGAATATACCATTTAGATAGAAGATATATTCTTTAAATTATCTAAAAAGTAATAATTTTGACCAATACTTGTATTTTAAATGAATTTAGAGGTAGGAAAATGAGTAATGAATTATTGTATTTTAAAAAATAAAATAAAAATTGATTTGGACACCGAACATCATATAGGAATGTCAAATCTTCTCAACAACCCTTGCTCTGGCTTTTTCTTGATGCTTTCAATCGTTAGGGAAATATCATAAAAATAAAAAATAAAAAGTTTTCGAGGTTTCTCTTAATTTATACATGAATTTGCTAATATTCTCTTAATTTTCCTTGAATATGATTTTTTATTTTTCTTTAATTTATTTTTTTTGTGCAAAATAACCTAATAATTTAGATCCTAAAGGTTTAACAAATTCTCAATTGGAATTAATTATTATTTAAATTACATAGGAAAACCAGCCTTAAATTTGCCTTAAACTACTTAGTTTTTATTTGGGTCCCCAAATATTATTTTTCTAATTAGACCCTTTCAAGATCATATTCAAATTCATATGATATTAATACAAGTTTCCAGAATCTCTTTAATAAATATTTTTTTTCTTTCTATTTTTCTCCTTTTCACACTTTCTAGAGAAATTCTATGAACAAATTGCCTCTAAAAAAAAAAAAAAAAAAAACCTTGAAGGGTCAAAACTCCGAAGGGACCAAGAACAAGGTTGTTATAACTATCCATTATTTGGAACGTAGTGTAGTGTGTAGCCATTCATTTCATCATATGACTGCTGCCATAATGGCAGGGAAGCATGTTTTTCGGGAAAAAATAATATTTTTAAATTATTTTAATATGATAATATTAAAAAAATATTTTAAAAAAATATAAATTAATATATCTTTAAATAAAAAATATTTTAAAAAACCAAGAAAATAAAAAGATCGAAATTGCTAGCCTCATGGAAGACAGTAGGAACTTGTAACTTCCCAGCTTACATGTACTAGCGAGCAGGACATGAGCACATGGATTGCACTCGTTCATGTTTGTCCATTTCCTTTTGTTTCATTACAATAATGTGTGGTGCTTTTTTATTTAGTCAATTTAAGTATATTAAAACTAAATTCATATTTCTAATTATAAAAAATAAATTAATTTACATTTCGTTGTAATTACCATCTCAGAACCAAAAGGATAGAGACAATATTGTTGGGCATGGTCATATGTGAGCTCAATCAAGTTGGGAGAACAAAACAATATTGAGGTTGTTGAGGCTCAAGAACGACTTGTTCTTTGAATTTTGGACAAATTGAAGACGACATCATTTTTTATTTTATTTTTAAATAAATTATTTCATTTCCAACCCCACGAGATGTGAATTTCCTCTAAATTCCAAGCAAACAATTTGCTCCCCACAGTGATGTGGATTGTGGGTTGCCATATTTTCAATTTTATATTTCATAATTTCTTAAGAAAAACATTAGCAAAGTGTAAGTATCTTGGAACTTTCCATCGATACATCACTTTCAATTTAGATATGGTTTGCAAGAAAGTTAAAAGAGCAAGTGTATTTCATTTGTAAAAGCAAAAAATTAGGTGTTGAGCCATTTAGTAGAATGTCCGATGATAAATCTTGGGATTAAAAAGTTTGTTTCTCTATGATTTTAAGTTTGAATATTATAGTTGTTAATATAATAGGTACTAAAAGTTTATTTAATTATTAATTTTATAATATATAAAATTAATTGAGATATAAATAAGTTAGATATATACTCGTGGTGATAATAATAAGAATAATAAAAATGCTGAGAACAAACAACAAAATCCTTTGACCTCCCTGTGTTTTTTTCAAACTTGAAAGTTACGGGGAAATACTACCACTTGAATTTATTTGTTAATATTTAAAAAAAAAAGAAATTAGTATAGTCAATGAGAAAAAAAATTGTTTGAAACAAATAGCAGTTGAAAAATATAGTATTTAAAAAGAGATATTTTTATACTAAAACTAGGAGTTGATAACGCATTTTTCAAGGGGAAAATAAAATTTTCAATCAGAACGGTTAAAAAATAATATAAATTATATTTTGAGATCTTATCTAAAATTATTATATTTTTAGGTGAGATCTCAGAATGAAATTTATATTATTCTCTAACATAAGGTATTACAGCCTTATTAACTTAATGGTCACGAGTTCAAATCTCATCATTTTCATTCTATTTTTGAAAAAATCAAGTACATGGTAACATAGATCTTTGCAAGTTTCAAACTCAAAAGATTTTTATTTAAGGGATATATTATAACATAATATAAATTATATTCTATGACCTCACTTATAAACTTAAATTTTTAGACAAGATGATTTCTTAACAAAAAAAAAATACAGTGTTTTTTGCCATACTATTTTTAAAAAATAAATAAAAGAATAAAGAATTTACATTTATCAATTTTCGTGACCTTTAAATTTTGTTTTTGGAACATGTGGATGGCTTTGTGGGAAAGTACCCAAACAATGCTCCGACATGTCCAGAAATCAGGTCTGTATCATGGTGGGCTCATTGTTTGACAAATGAAGGGTTAGTCATTAAACAATATGGTTCCCACTATATTTCACCCCACTTTTATTTATTTTTTTCAATAAAAAATTATTAAAATATAAAATATAACCGTTAATTTCCTGAAATGAGAGTCATGTAAAGTAAGGAAAAAAAGATTTTGTATTAAGCTATTTTTATATTATAGTTTGTCTATGAATAAAGTTGCAATATAAGAATAAAGATACAACTGAAATATACTGAAATTATTAGAATTTCGAATTCTAATAAAAATTTATATATAAGCTTTGTTCATGTATTTTTATAGTTAAAAGTTGCCGTATGTGAAAACAAAAAAGTTTATGTATATATATGCAATCAGATAAATTAAAAATTATGACTATTAATAAATAATAAAAAAATAACAAACGATAATCATAAATAAAATAGAGAAAATCAAGAGAAAAAACAAATATTATATAACGCTCATATATTGAAAATATTATCTGAAAATAATTTTTTATTTTTAAAAATAAAATTCATCTATAAAAAAATAATATGGATGAATAAAAAAAACTCTTCAAAAATTGAATGTATAACCAAAAAAATCATCATAATTTAAGAGAGAATGCATATTAATCTAAAATATAAATAACAAATAAAAAGCTTTAATGAAAACAAAAGGAAAAGACAACATAAGACATTGTTGGGTGGATGACATGTCATCCACTCTAATGTTTCTGAAAAGCAAATCAGACGATGCTTTGCTTGCTAAAGTACACGACACATATTCTACTGAGATAAAAATCATGTCATTTGAGGTTTTCTAAATTCCAGCTATTGTATTGGCTGAAAAATCAAAATCAGAGCTTAAGTCTTCTTTTTTTCTCTCCTCTCTCAATCAAGAAATATAAAATAAAAGAAAAATGAGTGTTTGTACCAAAATTGAATTAGAAAAATATTGAGATATCGAGAATGTATAATTTGTGTTATTTTTAAAGTCCAAGGATCAAAGTGTTCATTTCCTAAAATTCTAGCATGTCATCCATGTTTGGTGCCTTTATTTTCATCCTTTTTCTTTCAATTTCACCCTTGTCTAAGAAATAAAAATCAATTGGTCTTAAATTCATATTACATCGTCCAGAATAAAACTTCAACGAACAAAATGAATTATTAAAAAAGTGTTCACTATGTCCACGTTGTTATATGTGTGTGTGAATACCGCTGATAAATAGTAAATCTCAATCCATTTTAGATTTTTACTTAACTAGATTGTTGATTCGTGCTATGTCGTGAGTTGAGTCAAGTTTTTTTTAATATACAAAAGAAACGTATAGGTATTGCGTTTTAAATTGCAAATGTTTTTTAATATTTATATTTTTAATATTGGTAATATTAAAAACCCCAATGTTTTTTTAATATACATAGAAACATCTATGTCGTGATCTCATATGACTTGATCAACTTGATGGATCCAAAAGCAAACGAAACAACTAGTAAAAACATGGTTTGATTAATAATGATTCAATACATCTTTTTGTAAAGAATAATATTGAAACGACAATATATTGGATCAATCTGATCCAATCTGGGTTAACATGTCAAATTCAACTCAAATCATGAAACCATGATAACCATATATAAAGAAAATCATAACAAATAATGTGGTCTAACTCCAAATCAAGTAAATTTTGAAGGATAAGATTGAGAAAAAAAATAGTAAAAAAAATTACATGAGTTGACCTACCAAACTCATGACCTGGGTCATGAAATCAAGAGAAGCTCATAAAAAATAAACAAAAAAATGACCTTAATCAAACCGAACTAATCTAACAACTCGTAACTAGGATCATGAAATTGTGATAACTCTATAAAAAGCAATCAATAACAAATTATAAAGCTTATTTTTTTAATAAACTCATTCTTAAAGGCTGAAAATGAAAAAAAAATCTAAAATTAGGACACAATAAAATTATCTAAGATTATACGGGTTAGCCCATAAAACACGTGACTTATGTCATAAGATCAAGATAACCTCATAGAAATCAAATCAAAATAAATCATATAACCTAATTGATAATCAACTCAATGCTAAAGGATAAATTTACAGTGTCAATTAAAAAAGATAAAAAGAAAACTCGAGTCAGTTGGGTTACACCACTAAACTCGTAAATTAAGTCATGAGACTAGGATTACTTCATAGAAAGCTAACCAAAATAAATCATGAAGTCTAATTCTCAATTAACTCAATGTTGAATGATGAAATTGAAAAGAACATACAAAGTAAAAAAAGAAAAAAAAACTTGAGTTAACCTATCAAATTTATGACACAGGTTATAAGACTAAGATAACTACATATAAAGCAAATGATAGTATATTATAAAGTTTATTATCCAATAAACTAAAAATAAAAGTATAAAATTAGAAAAAGATATATATATATATATATATATATGTGTGTGTGTGTGTGTGTGTGTGTGTGTGTGTGTGTGTGTTGTGTTTTGTGAAGTGATGCATAGTAAAAGCACAACCTTATCTAGTTTACACTTCTTGATCATTGTTCACACTATGTTATTAGTCAAATCAATTTCCTAATGTTAAAAAATATTTGTATGTTACTAATGTGTTTTCTGGTATAAGCAAAATAAATTAGAGTGAGGGTTGTCCCATTGTGATTTGGTCAACTTTAAGAGTCTAAAGACAACTTGAGAAACTGTTAAAATATATAGTTTGACTAAAACTATTTAAGAAGACACAGTTTTAAAAAAATATTGAGACAATAACAAATAGGATCAATCTCGGTTAACTTGTCAAATACGCAACTCGGATTATGAGTTAATCTTCCAAATGTGCAACTCAAGTCATATGAATGAGATAACTCCATAGAAAATAAATTGAAATAAACTGTGAATCAATTTATAATAAAAATTATGTTGAAAGATGAAATTAAAAAAATAATAATTAAAAAATAGATAATAAAATCCAAGTCAATACAAGTTAACCATTGAAACTTATGATTTAGATAATGAGATCATGATAACCTCATAAAACACCATTAAAATATATATGAAATAAAATTTTAAACCAATCAATTATTAAATGATTAAATTAAAAAAATGAATAAATTGAAGAAAAAAAAATTGAGTTAACCCCTAACTTTGGATAAGTAATTATAATATTGAATAATAAAATTAAAAAAAATAATAACCCGAGTCATCTCAGGTTAACTCACCAAACTCATGAGTTGAGTGATGAAACTTGGATAACTTTATAGAAAATAAAAAAAATAAAAACTATTTTCAAATCAATCATATTGAAATATAAGATTGAAAAAACAAAATAAATATTTTCTTCTTAAATGAGTTAACCTACCAAGCTCATACTTGGGTTTGAGATCAAGATAACCTGATAAAAAATAAATAAAAAAATAACGTTAGTCAACTTGGGTTAACCTAACAAACTTACGACCAAGATCATGAGATTATAATAACCTTATAAAAAATAAATCAAAACAACTTATAAAATCTAATTTTCAATAAACTCTTTGTTGAAGGCTGAAATTGAAAAACAATAATATAAAAACAAGACAATAAAATGATCATAATCTACACATGTTAACCTGTAAAACACATGATCCAAGTCGTAAGACTAAGATAACTTATAATCAACTCAATGTTGAAGGATGAAAAATTTATGAGATAAATTATAATCAACTCAATGTTTATGAGATAACTTCATAAAAAAAAATCATAAACTTTAATTTATAATCAACTCAATTTTGAAGGATGAAACTGGAAAATAAAACAACAAAAAAATTCAAGTCAGTTTAGGTCAACCCTTCAAACTTGCTACTCAAGTCATGAAAACAAAATAATCTCATAGAAAGTTGATCAAAATAAATCATGAATTCTAATTTTCAACTAACACAACGTTCAGGGATGGAATTAAAAAAAACAATATTAATTAAAAAATCAAGAACCCCACGAACTTGGGGCAAAAAGACTTTATATGCATGTGTAACACAATATACGCTTGGGTAAGCCACTATCACATGATGTTTACCCAATTGCTTTCTCTAAGTCTTTTTGAACCCCACCAACTTGATCAACACTTTATAAATCAATCAATCAATACTTTATCCCATTATGTGGATTTACTTGTTATTAAGAAAATTACATGTGTTAATAAATAAATATTCATTAATGATAAATAATAAAATTAAATGTCATATATATATCAAGATATATGGTTTTACAATTCAGATGTTTGACACGATTGTGTTTAACAATTCTATTAACAAAAATTAATTTTCATTTAAATAAATGATAATAAAAATACACACATGAAATTGAATAAGAAAAATAAGAGTCGGTAAAATATTATTCAACATTACACATATTAAAAATATTATCTAAAAATAGATACCTTGAACATGCAACTTTTTTCAACATGTTTTTTTACATAAAAATATATTTAGTGTAAATAAAGAAAAAAAATGCTTACAAGCATATATGATTAAATACATTAAAAATTATTTGTGTCAATAAATAAATAACTCATTAATAATATTTAAATATGTACATGAAAAGATCAAGAGGCAACTATAGATCAAAATATTTGATCCCATAACATGGATCATTTATCCAATTGTGATAAGCAACTACTCTTACCAAATTAATTTTTTATTTAATACAATAATAGTGAAAATAAACACAACTGTTATAATAAATTAAGAGGGAGAAAAATCTTGCAATGTTGCACTTATTAGAAATACTATTAAAAAATAAATAATTTTAATTTTATATTACATATGAATTTGAATAATATTTTAAAAAATTAATTAAATAAATAAAAAACAACCATTATTTAAAAAAAGACTAAATACAAAGAGGGGAAAAATAAATAGAGAAGGGATATTAATTGAAACATATCTTATATCTATATATATACATATATAAGCATGATCTGTTTTAAAAAAAAAATGAAATAAAAGAACAAAAATTCTTTTTGAGCTAGATTTGGGTTCTCTAGCTAAGTAGCCAAGGAATATTTTGTAGTTTAAACCTAATCTTGTTCCTTTAACCTTTTTCAACATAGACTGGACTAAAACACATCCATTCAAAATGAATACCAGAGGATTCCGATTTTGGAGAATATGTCTATATTCCTTTGGTAGCATTTTCCACAGAATTTCACTACATTTGTTGAAGACTTCTCGTGACAGGATTCCGATTTTGTAGTTGCTGTACAGGTTGACTTTGTCCTTCCTTTTTTTAGGTTAATGTGGAAAGCAAGGCATGTGGTAGTCAAAAGTTACATGCCATTCCTTCAGCATTATTGAGACAATGAAGATAAAAGGATGTTTTTCTATTTTATTTTAAAAGTAAAAAAAATAAATCAAAAGCTATCTATTCATTACAACCAGACATTTATCTATCAATTAAAACAATTGAGACAAAATTCTGGAATTTCTATAAATTAATTTTCACAAATCTACAGAAAAATTTGAGCTACAGTACATCACCTAAATGCACTTGCCCCACAAAATACCACCATGTCCTCAGCTTCAGAGCTTAAGCTCGCATCTACAACCCCTGCTTCATATAGCTTAAGCCTTAATCTACGACATCTCCCGGAACCTAGCAAGGGCCTTCTTTTGAATCAGCGTTTTGTAGCTGTCCCCAGCCTGTACCTCAAGGCTAGGATCCAACTTCTTCTGCTGACTCCCAAGTCCTGCTCTCCTATCAATGGCTTGAGCTTGGACTGGCTCAATCATTCCATTTCCATCCTTCCCCAGTCCCTGCAAATCATATCGATCACCAAAACACAGAGAAGACAATCCCCAGAGTGTATAAAAGTTAGAATCCAGTTAGATGAATGTTGCAAAAGCATTGGCCACCAGTACATACGGTATATATGATTCAACTTTAACAGTGAAGGGCAGCAAAACAGTAACAGAACATTGTGGCCAATAAAGAACGAGAGGAACATCATATGATAAAAGTAATCTCGAATATTGGCAAAACTGTAATAAAACTAGCTGCATGATTGATGCAAAAGCAAATGACAACCAGTATGTATGATTCAACTTTAACGGTGAAGGGCAGCAAAACAGTAACAGAACATAGTGGTCATTAAGAGATGAGAGGACTATCTGATGGAAGTAATTTCAAATATTGGCAAACCTGTAAAGAAATCGTAAGTTTTTAAGAGCAATTTTGAGTAATGGCTTTCAAAATACTTGGAATATGATTATCAAACAAAGGAAAAGGATGAAAGGGCTGTACTAACTAAAACCCATATTTCACAAGGATAAATGGCATAGTTATCTGCAGTAACCAATGATTTACTACCTACCCATTTCAAATGAATAACCAGCATAGTAACAAACAGTGGTCAATAAATTAGCAATTAAAATTTTTAGGAGCAAGAGAAGGGAATGATACCAAGCCTTCTTGCCAGCCCATATTGCGAAGCATTCGATTGCCTACATTGCTCTCGCCAAGTGCCTTGTCTGCTGTAATCACCTCATAACTCTGAGCATCTCCAATCCCACGTCCTCCTCCAACACCAGGGGGAAATGGCATTGAATCCAATGCACTCCTTTTGAATGCAGAATCCCGATCTTTAAGAGATCACAAATAGAAAACACAAGGGATTCCTCACAAGTTAATATTTCTATTAAGACAAAGTATTGTGTTGGGACCCCATTCACTTAGATTGAGAAGTTTGAGAAAACCAAGATCTGATAGATATCCAGGGAAACTATACATGGAGAAGTAAAAGGTACCAAGTAGCGTTCCTAATATCATATGACCTTGTAAGAATAGAGGTGTAGGAAGAAACATATTGCTAAAGCTTACGTGAATCCATGTCAGGCAAATCATCTCCCACAGAAGATGAACCATACAAACTCCTCCTTTCAGCTGCTCGATCCCTGTAGGAAGTCTGTGGTTGCTCCTTGTGAGTAGAAGAGGAAGGCAGTGGCATTTCAGAGAATCTCCTCTTGCCACTCACAGCAGCCACAGGTGGTGTGTAAGATCCCAATGCAGATGCATCTGTCCTAAAAGGAGTAGCAACTGAAGATGTATCTGCATTTGTTGATGAACCTGCCATAGTTATGACAGTATTTGACGTAGAAATGCCAGCAGATGGTCCAGAATATGGAGTGTCAGACTTCACAACACTTCGTCCAGAGCCCCTTATAACCCCCATCAAAGTCCCTCCAGAACTGTTGCTCACAGGTCTTGGCTTCACTGGAGACTCCAAACCAGTAGTTTGGGCAGATGGGATTGCGACAACTCCTGAACTGGACATGGTGTTCTCCTTTGTGGTTGTTGTATCAGATTTGAACTTGCTCTTCGTGGATTGCCCAGCTGAAAAATGCCTATCATCAGCTGGAACAGATGGATGACTATCATCAAGAGCCACACGAGTAGCTTGTCCTTCATGACTCCTCTGCTTCCACATTGTTAATACATTGTTCATTTTCTTCTTGTTAGCCAAAATACTGCTTTTTGAAGCAAGTTTAATCTCTTTTGC
Source organism: Salix dunnii (assembly GCA_015731905.1). Lineage (NCBI taxonomy): Eukaryota > Viridiplantae > Streptophyta > Magnoliopsida > Malpighiales > Salicaceae > Salix > Salix dunnii. The sequence goes on along the minus strand of CM027662.1, from coordinate 4,920,018 downwards.
CTTCTCCTTCTCTTTCTTCTCAGCAGCTAATGCTGCTGTAGCAGCAGCCTGGACTGCATCATGTAATGTGGCAGCCTTCTCCAAGGATGATGTAATTGTAGCAGCCGGTGCAGAAATTACAACTTTTCTGTTACTGGGACCATCAGATGACTTAGAATTCTCAGAATGTTTACCAGATGCTTTACTGTCATTGTTCTCTGTGTAAGGGATGTACTGCTGAGTCTGCTGGTCATATGAGTACCAAACCCCACTGTTACCATCATAATAAAGACCTGCATATTACAAGTGCATAATACTCAATCAAAGAGCCAATGACTTGCAAAGGAATTATGATTTCACCTTAAACTCCGAAGATGATCCATATAGAGTGCTAGTAACAACTATTCAAACTGCATTCAAAGTTCTTGGTCCTATAAAATAATTCTAAACAGAGCATTAAACATTCCCCATGCTAGCAGGAAATACGTTCACCTTCATGGCCAGTGCACATTCTACTAGGGTTTACCCCTTACAAAGTTCCACTCCAAAACATACCAAACACCATATCAACCACAAGGGGTATATAACCACCCAAATTCTTCTAATAGACATCCTCATGGTTACACAAAAAACTATCTCATAAAGTGCATTTGCAATTCCACACCTTGCCTGGGCCTCTATGCACTTTCCAAGGAGCATGTTTTTAGTTCACAGCAACAAAAGTGAAAAAATTCCTAGAAGACAGCCATTACACCTCAGCAAAATAATCTCTAGCTGAATCTTTGGGGATGTTCCTAACAATGTTGTCACAAGGCACCCAGGTGCTCGCTTAAGTGCTGGAGGCGAGGCAAGGCCAAGGCGCCCTTCTTAGCCTGAGGCGATGGAGTTTGAAGAGGCGCCGACAAGGCAAGTGCCTGTGCATGGGAGGCAGGCGATAAAGCCGTCACCTAATGAAAGTTATCTGACACTGGACACTGAGGATTAAATTGAAGAGTCTTCTCTTTGATTTCTGCTTTTTGTTTAAAAAAAGGACTTATGTTGTCTTGTTTGTCTCTTTTTCTTGTCTTGTACAAGAAAAGACTTTAGGGTAGTTTTGTTAAAAACAAAGATTAGGGTAAAAAGAAAAGGAAAAATTAAACCAATGTGAAAGTTAAAGAAGAGAAACAGACATGAAAGTTGAAACAAAAAGAACAAAACAAAAGTGAAACACACCAGAGAAGAAGAGTCAAGAGTGAAGACTGATGAGCAACAGAGGTATTTCTTTTAACTTTTTTCCTTATGTCATCACATCTTTTTCTTTCTTAATTTCTCATATAAAAATCTACTAAGTAATATCATATAAAAATTCTATATAGCTGGAGCTTTGTACGTGGCAAATTACAAAGATTATTTGATCAAGTCATGATACATGCAGTTAGCTTGTATACAATATATATTATATTTCTATCTATACAAAGATTACTTCTTTTTTCCCATGACTAGACTAGTACAAAAGCAGTTTGCTTGTGTGTACTCTATCTAGTTAATATGCGTCATCAACTTGGCCACTTTTTTCTCAATTAATTGTTACAAACTTACATCATTTTGACTATGTATGTAATTGGGAGTTTGCCATGCCACCTGTTTTCAACTTTTCATTATTCCAACACTAGTGGTACTGTGATTATTTATTTGTAATCCCTAATACCAATACAAGACAAAAGACAATGTTGAGAAGGATAGGAACATCAAGCGCCAGAACTACACGTGAAGAGGGATCATGATCTAATCTTAAACAAGTGCAGTGTGGTTTACGAGATGACGATTGGATTTTAATAATGAAATGGAGGATATGGAGGATTTATGTGAGGAGAGGAAAACATAGATGATGTTTTTGAAGATTAATTAACAATGACGATGATATTTAAGTTTGCATTTTAATCTATTTGGCTACTTGCTACTTTAAAAAAATTATTTTGTTTTAAGGGTGAAAAATGTAACTTTATATGACTATATTATGGTATTTTATATTTTCTTTTGATTTTCTAATGATCTAATTTTAATTGATAAATATTTTAGATTTATATAGCATAATATAATATTATACATGTAATTTTTTATATCATACAGATTGGGCCTTTGACAACACTAGCTCCCACGAAACAATAACAAGTTTTAAATTTTCATGACAATTCTGCTCAACAAGGAACCAAATTCCAAACTTGTTCAGGGAAACTATTACAAAATTGTCTTCAAAAGACTCCATGTGAAGGTCAAAATGCAAGTGAAGGTCAAAATGCTCCTCAAGAAAATTGAGATTGAGTATGTTTCACAAGCCTTTGAAAGTAAAGCAGGCTTACAGTTAAGTAGCTCCAGTCAATTCATGGATGACAATGAAGTAAATCGTAAACATATGCACCCTATATGTGGACATGTAAAGTTGTAAACACCTTATTCTGTTTCATTAACTCATGCAGTTGTCCCACTACATTTTTCCTAGCGTGTACAAATCACCATTGTCCAAGCAGTTATTAGAAGCTGGAAACAAACCTCAAGCTCCAAAGTTCAAATAGAAACAACAGTCAAAAAGTCTCCACTGACTATATATGCCCACTCAAACTTACAAAAAGAAAAGAAAAAACAGGTCATTTGTTCCCAAAATATTCTGCTTAATCAAGATCTACAGGAAGTATCTTAGCATTTGCTCTCAAAATCTCAGTGACTAGCTTGAAACTTGATGATTTTGTACTAGCAAGAAAACTAGAGTTCCTGGAAAGACAGTTAAACATGAACATGAATTCCAAGTTCCACATTGGAATAGTGTTCCCTCCTTTTTCTCTACACGAGTATATTCAGATTAAACTTCTTGACAGGAATAAAAATGAAAATATATCTTTATACTACTTCAGGGAGGGAAAAATCTGTAAGCTTGTGCCAGGGAGAAAACCTGTGGATAAAGCATTTGAAAAGAGCCAATCACACCAGTTTATCTATCCAATTATACCAAAAAAATGAAAACACAATGTCCGTTCAGGAATATTTTTTTAGCATAAAGACAACAATCAGAAACTTGCCATCTAGTAAATGATGTATAGATCAAGTCATGACATTCATATAACAATAGCTCAAATCAACAAAGCATGCAAAATGTTATCTTCCACTTCCACTAGGTGCAAGTCAAACAAGAAATGTAGAAGGAACCTGTATTTCCATCAAAGTAGAAGCCAGAAGCAGCATCATAGTAATAACCAGATGCTTCATCCCACACAAAAGCAGATTGTGCAGCAGAATCATCCTTTTGAGCTGAAATCTGCCCACCAGCTTGCTCCTGCCCACCGACAGATTGTTTGTCATCTGGGTTATATTCCTTAGGTGCCCATCCAACAGCATCATACTAAATGATGAAAAAATAAAATTTTAAGAATTCAAACATCATATATAAAATCAGCATATTCAAAAACCAGAACGCAAGCACATAGAATTAGGATGAAGGGTACAGGTAGTAATATAACTAGAATATAACAATAATATTCACTAATATTCCAAGAGACACAGAGGTGATAGGCACAAGAAGAGAATTCTTCAGAGATATATCTCCATTCAATGAACCATAACAAAACCTGCTGTCTAATGCATCAATGAAATCACAAAAAGATCACATCAAAATGTTCAAGCACAAATCCATTAACGTGGAAGTAGCACCTAGACAAACACTACAGTTCACAAAGTGGATTCCTTGTCAACCTGCCTGATTGCCATGACAAGTTACAAGTTGATAGTGAAATTTAGCCTTTGATCAAAAGAAATGTCTACAGCCTCACGGATAATAATATATAAAAAAAACTCCCTAAAGTGGCTATTCTGAGGTATGAAATAGTTGTATCATAATGAGATATCAATTTTCTCTAATCTGCTCGTCAACCTTCACTTCACAGAACCATTTCACCAGAAAAAAAGGGCCTTTGATATGAAGGTAATGTTTACATTTCTATGATACATAGTACAGGTGCAATGCCAACTTTCTTCAATTTCCCCACCAACAATCACTTCATGAAAAGCTCAGTGACTTCAATTAACAGAAAATTATAGTTTCGAGGCTGATTTTCTTCTTCCAAAGAAAATAGTTGTTTTCCTAGGCTTTCAAATTCTCAAGTTTGAACTAAAGCATTCAGACCATGGAAAATTTAGTACTTCAATTTAAAATGTGCAACAAAAAAGAAACTACAATAGTTGAAAAGATTCATTGATAAACCTGTTGTGCAAATGCTGCTGCCTCAATTGCAGCAGCTGCTAAGCTGCTTGACTGCGATGGTCCTGACGACCCTGGGCCAAGAATGCTCTTTGCATATGCCACTCTTAAGATCTGCCCATTCTTCTCAAGAGTGGTTCCATTGGTCGTATCAAGGGCTTTAGTAGCATCCTCAACCTACAAGACAAGAACCATTTGATTGCAAAGAATGCATCTATTATTTAGCAACTCTCTCTTGCTGTCCCTACTTCTGAAAAGAACATGTAAAATCCTCCATTCAGAGGGCAGGGGTCTTGCAAAATGCAAAGGCCAAACATTTAAAATTCCAAAAGAAAATCTTTGAGAGGCAAAAGTACTTGTAGTATGTCAGTCTGAAATGGGATTTCATTGGGTAACTAAGGTATAGATATCAGCAACATTCAAAATATGAGACAACCGCAATGGTATCTCACTTTATATTAGTTTTATAGCCTAGAATGGAAGGTGAAAGGAAAAACAATACCACCAAGTCATAGTTTGTTGTATTATCTTTCTAAATATTGTCATAAAAATACCAGTGAATCATTATTAGTAAGTTTACTTTAGCTCCTCGCGTATATTTGTCAGGTGTGTTGTTAATAATAAATTTGGACCCGTAATCATTTGAACTGCATGACAAGCATCAAAGATTATTTTGACTAAGAAAAACTGGAGAGCAAAAAATATGAGGAACACAATATTCAAGAAATCCAATCACCAATAACAAATGAATTTACCGAATGGAAGTGTACAAAGGCAAATCCCCTTGAAACATGAGTAAACTTGTCTCTAACCAGTCTAAGATCCTGCAAATTAGGAGTGATAAAAACATAAATATGCCAAAAAAGGGGGAGATTTTCTAATAAAACATAAAAGAACTTTCCAGGCATTTTGTACCTTAATTGGAGCATGCTTGGAAAACTCATAGCGAAGCATCTCCTCATCCGCATTTTCATCCAATCCACGAACAACCAAAACATGAGTTGGGCCTGATTAGGTGTCAGCTTAGCAAGTTGTGGCATATAAATTAAAACATGTCAGGAAAAAAGAAAATTTCAAGCCAACCTGCCTCAAATCCTTTCTTTCCTGAGGATGATGGATTTGATAAAGCCATATCTGCTGGTGGTGCATCATCAGTCCGTGGCTCATTGCACTGCAGCACACAATAAAAGAGATCATTCAACGATTTGTTTTTAAGGATCCTAATTGTCAAACCATTATAAATTCCACCAGAACCTCTGGGTAATGTTTTTCTTTTCACTTTGCTTTAAAATCATTAGGCAAGAGCTATGCACAAAAGAACTACAAGTCCAAACTATTTGACTAAAGCAAACCATTTAGTGACAGCATGTTAAAGGTGTCAATGTGACTGCTAAAGCACATTAACCTCCAAACAACACAAGAAAAAATAATGATTGTCATTTCAGCACATGACATGTGTGCTCAACACCAGCAGGGAATTGTTCTTGCTAAGCTAGTGCTTACAAATGAAACTAATGGCCACAGGATTGTGTATTCATAAAATGTAATAATTGTTCAAGTTGCCAAAATCAAATAAGGAAAACTGAGATCGAAAAACAAACCTGAAAGCAGGATGTACGCCTTGCAAAATTGACACAACCACAGATGGTGCACATCCAATCAGATGGCACTGTGATGTTTCTGTGCTGACTGGATTTCTCTAGACCAAAAGGCCCACCTGCCCCCCCAGTTGGTTTACTACTGAAAGACAACAGAAATCAAAGTGATAATGGTTATGCTTGAAGCCAAGATGTACAGCAACATTAATGTAGCGTTTACATCAAAGACTGCCACCATCAGTCAGATATTGAAGAAGAATAGTGTCAGGGAAGCCAGCGACAGCTAAAGTAAGAATGTATATGGATTTAACCAGTATGTGGATCCAACATACTTGCACAATGTACAACTTCAATATAATAACATGGAATAAATAATTACAATTGACTGTCATGATACCACAATCATGGCAATGATGAAAGAGAACTACCTGTACTCAAAGAAAAGCTTTCTGCCATCAACAACAAGACCATCATCCCCAATCCTATCCATCATCGCGCATGCTGCTTCCTGTTACAAAACAAAAACATTATTTGAATGCCATTCATGGAAGAAAATGCAACCTTGCCAGATTAGGCAGATAGATACCACAGAAGGAAAATCAATAAAGGCAAATCCACGAGAGATGCCAGAATTCCTCTCTTTGATTACACGAACATGGCGAAGTGGTCCCCACTCAGCCTGATGGCCACAAAAAGCAAATAAATGTTATGAAAACATCTAATGAGGAATTGCAGCAGTGCCAGATAAAGAATGTAAATTAAGACATTACAAGTATCTGGTAAAGATCTTCCTCGGTTGTCTTCTGTGATAGACCCTTCACAACTACAGTTGCAGATGGGGCCTACAAGAGACAGGGTTCTTGTTAAATCCCAGTGACTCACCATATATCAAGCCATGCAGTAAATAACAGTGAAGAAAGCTGTATGTAACATACCACATCATAATGGCCGCGCTGGCGCTTGTGTTCACGGTCCCTCCTCCTTTCACTCCTCTCATGCCTTCCACCGTCATAGCTGTCCTCTCTTTGACTTCGGCTATGACTTCGGCTTCGAGGAGACCTTGATCTAGGACGATCATCAAATCCACGAGACCGAGATCGTTCATGCCGTCTATGTGGGCTCTGAGATTTTTCCTGGCTCAAACCTCTCTTGTCATGTTCTCGATCATGGGATCCACGCCTCCTCCAATTGCCATCTCTCCTGCTGCCTCTTTCATAATCAGAATCATAACTATGCCTACCATATTCATAATCCCTCTCACGGCTATCCTCCCTATTTTGATAGGAAGAGCGTGGCTTATAGTCATAATCATCATATGCATATTCATCACGGTCACGTTCCCCGAACCTAGAAGCCCTATCAAGTCCATGATCATGGTAGTTGTCAATGCTGTGGCTGCCATCCCGATCATGAACAGCATCTATATCATGGTAAGTATCAAAGTATGGTCTCTCATGTCTCCTAGACTCCCTATCAAGTGGGTATTCTTCTTCATAACTTCTCCTTCTTGATTGAGGCCAAACATCAACAGCAGGAGGTGGGGGATAGTTCTCCCTCTCTAGAATGTTCCGGGGGAAGGCATGTCTTGGGTAGCCATTATCCCTTGAATAACGGTCATTGATAAACCTCCTCTCATCATATGAACCACCACCCCTGCTAAAATAAAATAATTTAATGGAAGAGCAGACATGAAAAATCATGAGCCAAAGCTTGAAAAGGAAGTAATGACAACAAGATTACAGACCACAAGGAGACATTTAGAAATTATCAAGCATAAGAAGCTTCTGGAAAATCTTGCATGAAATAAATAACTTAACCAACGAAACTCAAAAAGGAAAATAAGTGCACAAATTTTCAAATAATATATTTTACCATGAAAGCCCTGACAGCAAGCATCAGGCCTTACTTACCGGTAGTTAGGCTCATGGACTGCACCATACCCCTCCAGAGCCTGTGGATTCAAGAGAATAAGCTTATGTCAGCAACAAATACCAATCAAGATAGGAGGAGGTTACGCAAACCCATTCCATATCCTCACTGCCCCCAACAGCTTTCTCTTATTTTTCTTTTAAGGATGAGATAGATGATGCCCAGAAACTAATGGACAATCCTAAAAAATTTCTTGCATTTTTATCAGTATTTTTAAGGAGGAAACCACAATTACGCTGTTATTATCCCATCCTTGCTGAAGGCCATAGCGACCAGGATCCATGTTTGCAAGCAAAACCACCCTGCAATGCTCTTTCTTGATGATTGAATGTTCTAATTCCTTTTATTCCCTGTAATATATGCACAAAAGAAACAGACACACACAGTCATGCCCATGAATCAACCTTTACTCAATAATTCCCCCACGCACTGAGTTCTTATTAGCCTTGACGTTCGTAAATCTTCAAATAAAATCAAACCCACTCCATAAACCAAGATATAACCAAGACCCAGTTGACCATTCCTCCAAAATTCTCTCAACGACAACGAAACAAATATTAAAGCCATGATCTTGATTAGCAGAAACCAAACACCGAATCCAGATTAAACCAAAACAAAGCTATACAAACAAAACAAATTAAAAAAAAAATCAAATTGTGAATTGTATTATAAGAAAATCAACATAACTTCTTGATATTAACAGATAGTGATCAACTTAAAATGCCACAATATTCTCTCCATTACGATTTACATTGCAAAATTTAAGGAGGAGGGGTGGGGGACACTCAGATAAAACTAAACCCGCTTCAGAAAAATCAAGAGAAACAAAACCCATTTCATGATTTTTCCAGAACTATCTAAACGAATATATAAGCAATGATCTTGACAATCTAAAACCCAGCCCATAGATAAATATCATCAAAATTCAATTATATCCAAATAAAAAAAAATCCTCAAAAAATTGTGTATATCACTTCTAAAATCTCTCTTTTGACACAACAAAGCATAGAAAGTAGGATTCTTATCATCGAATAGCACTGACCCATCATCTTAATACCATAACTTAAAAAAAGAATCCCACAAAATTGTAAATTTGCATAATAATAATGTCTATCTAATAAAAAAAATCATAAAATAACAGAAACCCATCAGCTATATTCATGGTTGTATCTTTACTACAATCTATATTGCAAAATTTGAAGTGGGTCAATAAATTGTGAAGATAAATAAAACCAGTGTGCATACCAGGCAAGCCGTGGATGCGATTTGATAAGAAAAAATTAGCTTTTCTCCGAATTGAGATATGATGTTTCTTCTCTCTCGTACCAACGATCGGTTCTTGTAGCAAAGTTTGGTTCTTGCGATTGTTGGAATTCTTGTTGTTGTTGTTAGGTTTTTGGCTTCGTCTATGTTTGTTTGCTTTTAGGGTTACGTCCGTTTGTTTTCTCGGACGAAGAGACTTTTAGTCGATGACAGAAGTAAATAATTGTTTTAGGAGGTGTTTTATTTAAATAAATATCAATCTCTTATTATTATTCTCCTTGGTATATTTTTAATTCACAATTTTCTATTATTACTGTTTTAGAAATCACATTTATAAGATTTGATTGTGATTCAATTTGGTAACCTACTAATTCATATTAGAGCTATAATATTATTAATTTCTCACAAGCTACAAGTAATACTATTTGTTTTTGTAAAACTTAAAAAAAAAAATATTAGGGTTGTAAAGATTTTTTAGCAATATTATTAAATTTGATGAAAATATTATATCTTAAATATGTTAATTCAGTTTTATATCTAGTTTAAATTTTCAATTAAATCATGTAAATCATGTGAGAGTTAACTCAAACTAAATCAATTGATTTAATGGATTCAAAGCTAACTTGAATAACTAGTAAAGACATGCTATAATTTAAAAAAAAAAAAACTCAATACAATATTATTTTTTATATTGATACAGTATCATATTAGATTGACCTTGATCACTTTGTGATCTTCATCATGGATTTCAATAGGTTTAATAACTTTGTTGTTTTTTAAAATTATTTTTATTTAATCTTACAATGAAAATAAATGATTGCAACATTGAGCATTAATCCTAAAAAGATATTTATTTAAAATTATGATAACCCTATTGAAAGTAGACAAAAATAAATCATGAATTTTATTTCTCAACCACTTCAATATTTAAAAAGAGTGAAAAAAAAAAGTTAGATTCATTAAAGTTGTAACTAGGCTCATGGACTTTCTAAAATTAGCAACATGTGTTTTTTTTCTGAAATTATTTGTTAAACTATATAATAAATACATAAATAGATACTCACATAATAAAATTCAATTAGAAATTAAAAATAAAATACCCTGCGAAACCTCGAGTTTAAGAAACTAGGATTATATAGCTAAACTCACAAATTAGGTCATTAACTTCATAGAATTTAATAACATATTCTTAATAAAAAAATATTTGTTTATTTAACTAAACTTTTTTATGCTTAAATATTTTTCTAAAACCAGCCTTATGGTAAGATATGTTTTTGATACCACGATAAACATATAAAAGATTAATTAAAATAAATTATCAATTATAAATCTCAACATATAATATAAAGACTAAAAACTAATTGTGGATTATTGTAATTCACAATGTTAATGGAAATGAAAAAATAAATTTTTCCCCACACCCTTTTAGATTTATTTTTAATAAAAGTTGGATTGATCAATAGGTTATTTCATTATCAACATCGGCCTAGGTTGAAGAAAACATAAAATAAGGATTAATCTAATTTAACCCAATCAAAAATCCAAATTAAACCATAATTCAGTCTACCTAGGTAAAAAAATCATTATCCTTTTTCATGAAAAAAATTGGTCAAAATGATTCTATTTTATTACTTTAGAAAACATATCAGTCTAAGTTGGTCTACCTAACTTATGACCCGTTCCTTAGCCCTTTGGATTTTAAAATATAACTCAAAACTTCACCTAGCTAAATTTTATTATGACTTTTTTAAAATTCTTCAAATGATATTATAAATTTAAATAAAATTTGTGATATTTAATTTGAAATAATATAACAAATAACTATAAGGAAAAAGAGATTAAAATAATATTATTTTAACAATAACTCTAACTTATGTTCAATGTGGATTGTGCAGTGAAATTATAATTCTTCCTTTTATAACTAAAAATTCTGGTATGATTGATTAGATAATTAGGTCTTTTATATATTCTTTTTTTTTCTCTCTCTCTCACTCTCAGTTTTCACACTTGACTCTCCATGTTTCTAAAGTTGCCTCTTAATTTCTTTTTTTCACTCGATATCGTCTTTATTGTTTTGATTTTTAATTTTTATCATTAGTTGTTTTGTAAAATTTTAATTGTTTTTTCAATTTCATCATTTAATCCCAACTTTCGATGCATTGGTTTTTTTTTTTTTTTACTTTATTCTTCAATCTTTTGATTTTTTTTTCTTGCCTAATTGTTTTTTGTTTTCAATTTCATTTCATAATCCAAAATCATGATGATTTTTTTTTTATCAATGTGATACTTAGTTTTCTTTCCTTTTTAAAAGTTTTTTTATTTTCAATTAGCCATCTAATAAAAAAATTTGTTGTCATGAAATCTATTTTTATTTTAAGTTTTATCCTTATTATTCTAATTGTTATTGCTTATATCTAATTTATCTTTTTATTTTCATCATTCAATGTTTGATTTGTTGAAAATTATGTTTCAAGTTTTTTTATACATGATGTTTCTATTTTAATGACATGGGTCAATAGTTAACGAAAGTCAACATTCTTTTTTTACTTTTTTTTATTTCATTATTCAACATTATTTTTGTAAAAAAAATAACTTTGTGGTTTTTTTCAATTACTTTTCTAATGAGTTATTCTATTGTCATGATATGGCCACAAGTTTCCCGCATTAATTAGAACTGGTTTACCCTTAATTGTCTATTTTACATGCATCTCACACAATCTCGGGATAATTTGGGTTGTTTTGTTTTTTGTCTATTATATCCAATATCATACTTTTAAAGGATTGTTCTCGAAGTTATCATAATTTTTATATATATATATTTTTAGTTTACTATCATCATTTTTTTTTATTTATCGTCTAATTAAAACAAAACAAAAAACTTATTAGACTTTGTGACTATATCCCAAGTCATTGGTCTATCTTTTTAGACACACTTACATCATTTAAACAATTTATTTTTACAAAAAATAAATATGGACTCACAATATAGTGTGGGCTCAAGGCGTAATATGAGCTCTTTTATATTATACAATAATCTAAAAGAGCTTAGTGATTCACTGTAGAACCAGACTCATTGCACTGTGGACTCGCCATTTTTCATCCGTGCGTCGCGTGAGTTCGTCCGCCTTTACTTTTTTGTCTTTCCCTGTTATGAACAATGTTTTAACGGTTTTGCCTCTCTAACAAGACAGAAACCGGATCTGAGCTGAGGGTTACCAAAGTAATTGCGCGCGTACAGACCGGTCCGGTTCGGTCCAGTCTACTGCAACTTTTTTTTAATATTTTTTAAAAATAGCTAAATACGGATATAGCCCCTAATAAGACACAATTGATGAGTTAAACACAGGGGTAGACCGGTGCGGCGCGTTTTATGGCACGGTGATTGTGGACGTGGCGGTGACCGGTCAAAGCCGGTTCACCCGTTTCTCTCTCTCCTGCACGTAAAAGTGCAGGAGAGTCCCTCGTTTTGTCGAGTCTACACTTCGGTCCCTGTATTTTTAATTTCATATATGATCCTGATTTCTGTTATATAAGTTTTGATTTAGTTCGATTGGGTCCTTCGATTGAAATTAATTGAATGTTAATGTTCCACTTCGGTCCTCCTTCTTTTAATTTCCGGATTGAGTTTAAAAAGATTAATTTATTCAGTAATCAAGTTTCAATTTTTTCAATTTTATCATTTGATTGAAATTGATAATATATTTGATTCTCATTTCGGCCCTTATACTTTTAATTTTTATTTTAATCTCCTTATATTTAATTTTCATTTAATCCCTTATACTTTTAATTTTTAATTTTAATCCTTTTATTTCTTTATATTTATAGAATAATCTTTATTTTTGTCAATGTATATATAAGTGTACTCTTAGTTTTGATTTTTAATTTTTGTTATTTTTTTATTTATTGAGGTGATATTTTTTTCAAAAAAATTAGGTATTAAATTTTATTTTGAATCTATGATTTGAAAAATTGATATTTTTTCTTATTTGTTCTTTTTTTTTTGTTTTTTATTCGTTTCTTTATTTATATTTTCAAGTCAAAAGATTTTTTTTTTACCTAATTATTTTTATTTTCTTTTTTGTTTGATCTTTTGTTAAAGTTCTAAAGATTTTTTTAGTCTTTTATTTATTTATTTATTTTTATTATTAACATAATAATAATAATAATAATAACAATAATAATAATAATTCATAATATGAATTATTATTATTATTATTATTAATATTATTTTTCTTACTTGCTCTTTTATTAATGTTTTTTAGGGTTTTTTTTCTAGGGATAATTTGATAATTTTTATTATTTTGACAGTAATAATGATGATAATTTTTATTTTTATTTTATTTTTTTGTTTGAATTTTTGTTCAAGTTTTTAGCATTTTTTTAGTCTTTCATTTTTGTTTCTTTCATTATTAACACATTAATAATAATAATAATAATAATAATAATAATAATAATATTTTTCTTCCTTACTCTTTTGTTAATGTTTTTTAGGTTTTTTTTCTCGGGATAATTTGATAATTTTTATTGTTTTGACAGTAATAACAATGATAATTTTTATTTTTATTTTATTTTTTTGTTTGATCTTTTGTTAAAGTTTCTAGGATTTTTTTAGTCTTTCATTTATTTTTGTTTCTTTCATTATTAACATAATAATAATAATAATAATAATAATAATAATAATTTAATTGTTTCTCTTGCTTACTCTTTTGTTAATGTTTTTTAGTGTTTTTTTCATGATAATTTGATCATTTTAATTGTTTTAATAATAAAAGCAATGATAATTTTAGATTTTAAAACTTTGATTTTGCTATTGTTATAATAGGGTGTGTTGAGCTATTTTATTATATTAAATTTCACATATATAAATATTATATTTTAATTTTGATCCAGCGATTCCTATACAAATTGTTTGCTCAGCCTGCAACGTAGAACATATATTTTTTTAAATTTTCAACTTAAATGATTTTTTTCAGATAATAATTTTTTTTTGTTTTATCATCTATTATATTTTTTATTTGTTCTTTCTTTTAGTTTTTTATTGGTTTTTTATATATATTTTCAAGTTAGATTGATTTTTTTTGCCTGATAATTTTGATTTTATTTTTTTATTTGATCTTTTGTTAAAGTTATTAAGATTTTTTTTTGTCTTTCATTTATTTTTGGTTTTTTATTCATTATCAACACAATAATAATAATAATAATAATAATTATAAATTTAATTATTTTTCTTACTTACTCTTTTGTTAATGTTTTTGAATGTTTTTTCTCTCAGAATAATTTGATAATTCTAATTGTTTTGACAGTAATAACAATGATAATTTTATATGTTAAAACTTCGATTTTGCTATTTTTATAATAGGACGTGGTAATTTGTTTTATTATATTATATTTTGTATATATAGATATTATATTTTAATTTTAGACCAACAAATCCTATTAATTTTTTTAATCCCAACAATCATAAAAATTGTTTGCTCAACCCGCAACGTAGTGCGGTCAATTTTTTTAATTTTCAACTGAAATGATTTTTTTCAGGTAATAATTTTTATTTTTGTTTTATCATTTATTTTATTTTTTTATTTGCTCTTTTGTTAATGTTTTTAGACTTCTTTTAGTCTTTGATTTAATTTTGTTTTTTTGTTATTAACGCAATAATAATATTAATATCAAGAATAATAATAATTTGGGTTTTTGTTCTTACTTGCTTTTTTTTCTCTCGAGGTAGTTTAATAATTATTATTGTTTTGATAGTAATAGTGATGATAATTTTAGAAGTAAACACTTCCATGTTACTATTGTTATAACACGGTATTTTGATTTGTTTCTTTATATCAAACTTTACATGTAGAAATATTATATTTTAATCTAAACAGTTGTAAAAATTATTTGTCCCACCCGCAACGAAGTGCGGGCCATCAAACTAGTTATATGTCTATAGGCTAATGTGCTGTAACAAATATTGACTTTATTTGTAATTAACCAATCATTCAAATATCTTTTTAATGGATTTTCTAAATTCTAAACTTTTTTCATATAAATACATATAATATTTTTATGGTGTAAAATTACAAGAACAAGAAATAAACTAATTCATTTAGTTATTTTATCATTTCATTTTCCCTTTTATTTCTTTTCTTTTTAACAATCATATTATTTTGGTTTTCAATTAAACCCTATAACAATTGGTTGGATTGAGATATTGGCTTATTATTTTAGTTTGATAGCCTTGGGGATTTTGGTGGTAGTATAAGATTTTTTGGCGGTTTACTCATGCTTGATTTTTCACAAAACAATTTGAATTTTATTTTAATTTAAAGAGACTAAAATAAAAAATAGGAAAAAAAGGTTCGTCTCTTTCTGCAGCCTCTTTAGACTATACAAAATCAATAGGTCTGTGCTATAACTCATATGATAATTGATGGGATGGATTTATTATTCATGCTCGAAATATTACTTCTGAATTATGAGATTTCTAAATTGTCCATGCTACAACCACTGCTGCAATTTCTTGAACTGATGTAGCTTATAAGAGAATCCAAGAACCACGAGGATTTAGCATTGTTAGAATTAAAGTTGACATTACAACTAGATAGTTTTATTTTCTTGTATAACAATAACTTGTAGTGTTTTGTTTTGTTGTGTAACTAAATGTACTATAAAGTTAGATTTTTCATGTATAAAAAAAAACTATTGTAATAGGGAGGCATATATAAAAAAATATACACTAAAATTATACATTAAAGATTTTACATGGTATCAGAGCAAGTTTGAAATTATTTTGAATTTTCTTTGTATTTTCTCTCTCCAAAGGCTACGATGTTCTTAACACTGTTCATTGAATTGTTACTGTTCAAATCAAAGTTCTCTAGTGCATGTTTTTTCATTGAACAGTTATTGTTCAAATAAAATTTTTCCTATTGCGTGTTCATTAGAAAAGAACCAAGAAAAACCCAGACAACCCCCAAAACCTACAAAACCCTTAGACCCATTTGAAGCCTTCCATCACAGACCCAGAAAAAATCAGAAAAACCTTCATCCCATCACAATCCTCTATTCAAACACAGCAAAACCCAATTCACACCAAATGGAAATCAACACAACAGTCGTACCTACCTCCACCCTGGCAACCCAAATTGTTGCCCATCAAGACAACTCTACACTCCCAATTGGCATTATGCTACATGAAACAAATTTCTCAGTTTGTTCTCAACTCATGGAGATAAGAACCTAAAACAAAGGAGAATACCTTACTAGAGACACTGAAGAACCATAATCTGGCGACCTGAAACTGGAATCATGGATCACTGAAAATCATCGAGTCAAAAGTTGGCTTATCAACTCCATAAACCCATCACTGATGCAACGTTTCATTCATCCCCGCGCCCAAAGAAATTTAGGAAGTCATCGTTAAAACTTTCTACAATGGCACCGATGAGACCTAGATATTCGAATTGAACCAAAGGTTATTTACAACCAAGTAACATGAGTGTTCTTTGTCCACTTTCTATAATGAACTGGTAGAAATTTTTGAAAAAATAGACTATTGGACGATATCTCAAGTTGGAACAGTTGACAGCATCCTCTATCTCCATTTTTCCATGGCTAGACTCCAAGTTCACATATTCCTCAGCGATCTCGACCAAGTTTTTGAGCAAATCCATGGTGAAATTCTCCAAAAATATCCAAAGCTTGATCTTGAGGGGGCGTATGCCTATGTCTGGTGAGAGTAGCTCTAGAAGAAGATTATGGATGGGAAAACCACATGAGGTTCCCTCGTGATTTTTGAGAGCACGATGATGCTTGCCAAAAACCCCGACTAGAGAGAGGACACAAGGTGAGAGAGGATACGGGAGTGGGAGGTATATGGGTAACCCGAGGAGTGAAAAAACACTTATATAACCTGGGTATTAAAAGGACTAGCGAGTTAGTATGTGCCCATTGCGGAGAAGTAGGTCACTTGAAATAAAGATGTTATGAAATCATTGGTAACCCAGACTGGTGGGATTTAAAATAAAATATCAAAAATATATCAGAAAAAAATATGGTTAATCTTACAGAGGTAGAGCACCCAACGACAAGCATTATTCATCCAGGTAAAATTGATAAAAATTTCATATTATATGTTATTGCTAAGAATATTTAATGGATTATTGATACAGGTGCATCCGATCATATGACTAGAGGCTCTGAAAATTTAAACTCCTCTAAATCTTCCTTTCAATCGGTTATCTACACCACTAATGATAGTACTTCTTCGATTACGGGGAAGGGTCTATAACCCTAACTTAGTCCCTCACCTTAAATACAGTTCTCGTGGTCCCATCTTTGAGGTACAATCTCCTCTTGGTTAGATAAATTACTTCTACTCTTGCATGTACTGTAACTTTTTGGCTATTCTTTTGTGTTTTTCAGGACATTCTAACCTGGAAGATTTTTTGTTATGGTGTTAGATAGGAAAATCTGAATTTTCTAGAGTTAATCGAGAAGGGAGGGTCAAAACTCAAGCGATCGTATGATCATGACACCGAAGGCTAGGAAATCTTTCCTTTAGGTACCTTAAGAAATTACAACCACATTTGTTTTCATATTTTAGTAATTTAGATTTTAAATGTGAAACTTGTGAACTCACCAAAAGTGATCGTATCCCTTATTCACCAAGTTTTAATAAAATTTCAAAACCTTTCGTAGCTACTCACTCGGATGTGTTGGTGTCCTACAAAAATTCTGTCTTTTTCAAATGCCTGTTATTTTGTTATATTTATTGATGAGTGTATTCAGATGATTTGGATTTCCCTCATTCAAAATAAGAGTGATGTAAGTGCAACTTTTAAAGAGTTTCATAAAATAGTGATGACTCAATACCAACAGCCAATTCACACACTGCAATCTAACAATGGTAATGAATTTATGGATCAAGTTTTAGGTACATTCTTGGGCCACCATGGAATTCAACATCAGATTTCATGCACCTATATTCTACAATAAAATGGACTAGTAGAGAGAAAGAATCGATAAATCATGGAAATTGTTAAGCCTTCCCTGTTTGGCATGAATATGCCTAAGTTTTATTAGGGCGAGGTAGTAAAATCGGTTGACTTATTTGATCAACTGCACACCATCTAGTGTGCTCGACTTTCAAACTCCTCAGCAAAAGATGGAATCTTTGCTCTCCAATCCTCATATGTCAAATCTTGAACCTAGATTATTTGGATGCGTGGTTTATGTTTATATACCTAAAGTTTTGCAGGCAAACTTGATCCATGTGCAAAATGGTGTGTCTTTATTAGTTATTTGGAGTTTCAAAAAGAGTATCGGTGTTATGATCCCCTACAACGAAGCTATATGTGACTTTGGATACCTCGTTTCACAAGTCAGAACCTTATTATTTAGAGGGAGTGTCTGAGATATCTCTTCAATGGGTGAGAAACAGTGAAGAGGACGATGATAAGAATGACGACGATCTATTTGAATTGGAAGAAAGTGAAGGGATACTGGAAAATTTTTCTAAGGAAACAAGGAAAAATGATGTGGTCCCATACGATGATACTGATTTAGAAGTTTGTATAAATCAAAATTTTCTCAGCAAAAAACCTTCTCAGTCTCTAGAATTGCTCACGTCTATACCATTAACTGAAAAATCAACCTAGAATATTCTTTCTCAAGTAAAATCAAACCTTATTCTTAATGAAACTAACAAAATCCCTATTTATATAAAGAATACAACAATAAATACCCACAGAGATCGAATAGAGGAATCCCGAGAAAACAATATGAACATGATCCCAAAAACCAAGGCTAGATACCCAATCAATAATTATATGTCTCCCCATAGATTGTCAAAATCATATGTATTTTCTGTTAAACAATTATCCACCATATCTATTTCTAGTAATGTACAAGATGCATTAGCATATCTAAAATAGACCAAGACAATGAACGAATAAATGGAGATACTTTAGAGGAACAATACTTAGGAGATATGTCTACTACCCAACGGGAAGAAAATAATTGGGTGCAGATGGGTGTTCACAGTAAAACTCAAAGCTGATGACAGTATTGATAGGTACAAAACAAGATTGATTATGATGGGTACACACAGAAACATGGAGTAGATTATCAAGAGATATTTGCCCTGAGTGCAAAAATTAACACTATTCGCATTCTTATCTCACTAGCAGTAAATCAAGACTAGGTCTTGTCACAATTTAATGTCAAGAACACTTTTTTAAATGAAGACCTTGAAGAAGAAATATACAAGAATTGTCACTTGAAGCCAAACATAAACCCGTGTATAAAAATGAAGTTTGCAAATTAAAGAAAGCCTTATACAGCCTGAAACAGAATCATCAATCAAATAAATGTTAAATAATAAAATTAGTAAATAAATACTTAATTAAAAACAAGACAAAAAAAACTCTAGCAAAATTTATTTAATAATTTAAACTTGCAATTTGTTTTTCTTTAAGAATTTAATAAGGTTTTATCAATCAAATTGTTTTTCTTTTAATTATACATTAATCATTCATGTGAGAACCTTTTGTTATCAAATAATAATAATAATATATTTTTTAAAAAAAGATAGGCAAATGAGACTGAAATAACAAAACGAGGTTTAGATTTTATTTAAGTTTAATACCAAATTTTTTTTTTTGAAGTTACATAAAAAAACAAGACCTTCAAAGGATGAACTTTTTTAAAATTGAAACTTGAAGTACTAAAAATGCGAAAAAAAATTAAAAACTAAGCTCGTGAAACTAAAATAACAAAAAAGATTTATTTTTCTAATGTTAAATGTAGAAAAATCCTTTAGATAACAACAAAAAATGATTTTTTCAAGTTCAAGGAACTAGAGAAAAAAATAAAAAATAAATCAAATATGTGGACTTGTCTCTACAATCTAGTATTCCTAGGTCTTAATAAAATAGCCTAAATGAATATGTCTTCCAATCTAGCCCACACATCTTCGCTTAAATTTGTTTTAATAAACTTGTTATATATATATATATATATATATATATGTATATATATATATATATTCCTCCAGAGATAAATTATGGAGTAAAACACTTTACCAATACAATTAATTCTTCTTTCTTCTTTAAAAAGCTTTTCTTCTCACTAACTCTTAACTTTTCATCTCACAAAATCCTTTTAAATTCTTGATTTAAAATGTTTTTTTCTTATTAGTTTCGGCTATAATATCCTAAAAACCATATTTTCAAAGAAGATTTGATAAAAAAATATATGAAGAAGCGAAGAAGAAGGTGTCCTCTTTCCAACAATGGTCAATGACCTTTATTTATTTATACTGAGAGAGAAAAACTTGTACTTGATTTATAATTTATCCTCTAATCAATGTTTTTTTTTAGTGCCTGTATGATAGAGTGATTGTGATTGTTTTTTAAAGTATTTTTGATTAAAAAATACATCAAAATAATATTTTTTTAAAATTATTTTTGACACTAATACATGAAAATAATTTAAAAACATCAAAAAATTAATTTCTAGTAAATAAAATAATTTTTTTTTAAAAACACATTTAAAACATAATAACAAACAACCACTAAGTGCCGAACTTCTTGGCTACTATATTATTTCATACGACCAATCTTAATTTATATGTATTTCCCATATGACATTCAAAAAAGCTTCATCTCAATTTAAAGCATATTTACTATTATTTATTACTTTTTTTTTGGTCAAGATTTACCACTATTTAACAAATAAATATTTAATTTTGGATCGGAGAATTTGCAATTATTATATCCAATTAAAACTTAATTAAAATCATTATAATTTCTTAACAAAATTCTTAGATTTTGAGATCAAAATTTTTTTTTTTCTAAAAAAAATATTGTACTTATCCACATTAAATGTTTATTTGAGAGAATCATTTTAATTGTTTTTTAAAGTGTTTATTGTTCAGAAATACATCAAAATTATATATTTTTTTATTTTTTAAAAATAATTTTTGATATCAACATATTAAAATAATCTAAAAATATATTTTTTAATTTAAAATAAAAAATAATATATATATTTTTTATTTTTTTCCAAAAATATTCTTAAAAAACAATGTCAAATACTAAAATATAATATAAGAAAGGTTACAATTCATTTTTCATAATAAAAACCCTAAATAATGTTTTTGATTGGAGCTAGAAATGGACTTGATATTGGTACACGCGAAAGTTGGCATAAGATATCTTTGAAGAAAAAGACAAAATCAAAGGTCACCAAGAGCAAGGTACTCAGTTACAAGTTTTAAACTATGAAGGACCAATTCATAGTAATGTTGAAACTGTAGGGACCAAGGAGCTGTTTGTTTCATGTGATTATTACAGATTTTTTTTAATTAATTTATTTATACTTCGGTTGTTAAAAAGCAAAACACCATGCATCCCTCCTATCAGATTAATGGCTATCCATTATCTTCCTCTTCTCTGACTAACAAACTCTCTGTCGACAAGCCTCAAGCCTCCAATCTCAAGAAATGGCGAATAAGAACACCCTCATTTCCTTTTCCTTGCTACTCTCCCTCTTTGCCTTCTCATTCGCCATAGAAGATGATGTCACCTGCCTTGAAGGAGTCAAGAACTCCTTTACAGACCCTCTGGGTAGACTCACTTCTTGGGCTTTCAACAACAGCTCTGTTGCTTACATTTGTAAGCTCAACGGTGTTTCTTGCTGGAACGAGAAGGAGAACCGAATCATCAGTCTTCAATTGCCGCTGTATCAGCTTTCAGGCAAGTTACCAGAGTCTCTCAAGTACTGTCATAGCTTAACAACGCTGGATCTTTCAAACAATGATCTTTCTGGGCCGATCCCACCTGAGATTTGTAACTGGTTGCCTTATGTAGTCACTCTTGATCTCTCCGGGAACAAATTTTCAGGTCCGATCCCACCGGAGATTGTGAATTGTAAGTTCTTGAATAGTTTGATATTGAGTGGAAATAAGCTGACTGGTTCGATTCCTTATGGTTTTGGTCGTCTTGACCGGTTGAAAAGGTTTTCAGTGGCTTACAATGATCTGACCGGTTCGATACCGGAGGAATTGGGGGGTTTTCCGAAGGATGCGTTTGATGGGAATGATGGGTTGTGCGGTAAGCCTCAAGGGAAGTGTGGTGGGTTGAGTAGTAAGAGTCTTGGCATTATAATTGTTGCAGGGGTTATTGGTGCTGGTGGGTCTTTGATTTTGGGGTTTGTGATTTGGTGGTGGTTGTTTGTTAGGGGAAAAAGAGGTGGCGGCGTCGGCGGAAGTGTTGGTAAGCGTGATGATTCCAGTTGGATTGGGTTACTGAGGTCACATAAGCTGGTTCAAGTGACATTGTTTCAAAAACCTATTGTTAAGATCAAGTTGGCTGATATTTTGGCCGCTACTAATAGTTTTGATTTTGAGAATGTTGTAATTTCGACGAGGACCGGGGTTTCGTACCAGGCAGATTTGCCTGATGGGTCTAGTCTTGCTATTAAGAGGCTTGATACTTGTAAGCTTGGTGAGAAGCAATTTCGGGGTGAGATGAATAGGCTAGGGCAGCTTAGGCATCCGAATTTGGTGCCATTGTTGGGTTTTTGTGTTGTCGAGGTGGAAAAGCTTTTGGTATATAAGCATATGCCTAACGGTACTTTGTATTCTCAATTGCATGGGAGTGGATTTGGCATTAGTCAAACTAGTGTTTTGGATTGGCCTATGAGGGTGAGGGTTGGGGTTGGGGCGGCAAGAGGGTTTGCTTGGCTTCACCATGGGTGCCATCCACCATATATCCACCAGTATATTAGTTCCAATGTGATACTTCTTGATGATGATTTTGATGCAAGGATTACTGACTTTGGGTTGGCAAGGTTGATTAATTCTCCTGATTCTAATGATAGTTCTTTCGTTCATGGAGATCTAGGGGAGTTTGGATACGTTGCTCCTGAGTATTCCAGCACTATGGTTGCATCGTTGAAAGGTGATGTTTATGGCTTTGGTGTTGTGCTTTTGGAGTTGGTCAGTGGACAAAAACCTTTAGGTGTCAGTAATGCAGAGGAAGGATTCAAAGGGAACCTGGTGGATTGGGTTAATCATTTGGTGAGCATGGGTCGAAGCAAGGATGCCATTGACAAAGCACTGGTTGGGAAAGGTCATGATGATGAAATTATGCAGTTCTTGAAGGTTGCTAGGAGCTGTGTTGTTTCCAGGCCCAAGGATAGACCTACAATGTACCAAATCTACGAGTCTCTGAAGGGCATGGCTGAGAAACATGGTTTCTCTGACCAACACGATGAATTCCCACTGATCTTTGGCAAACAAGATCCTGATTACAAGGAGTAGCATAGGCAGAGCAAGAAGAACAAAATATTGTTATCCTTATGGAGAATAGTATCACTGGGGCATCTTTGCATGCCATGCTATGTTTCAAAAGATCTTTACTAATGGTATGCTTCTTGTTATCGTGCTCAATTGTTGGATAATTATGTGTATTTCATGAAGCATAAGGCATTGTACCTTTAATGTAGCCTAGGAAATTTCCTCTTCCCCACTTGCAAAATTGTTTCTGATTGATCTTTCATTTGTAAAATGTTTCTATTGGGAAAGCCTTTTTTTTTTTAATTTCTTTTTCATTGAAGACGATGCGATGTTCATGTGACACAAAGTGATGACCTATATTCTATATTTGACTTCATGCTTTTACTGATGGTTTCTGTGCAGGCAGTTATCTGTTAAGCTAGTATTTTCCAACTTCCAAAATCTGAGGCGTGAGAAATTAAGTAATCAATGTGTCTGCAAATATGATTAGTCTGATCGGGTCCTTTGTTTCCAAGATTTCTTATACTTTATGTTCAATAAGTTTACAAGTTTTCATATTCACCTCGCATGATTTTGTAATGCACTGGATCATGGGATCATGCATTTGCAAATCAAATGAAGATTCACCTGCCTAGTTTGAGAACGTACCGGATTCTTCCAAAGGTCTTGTTAACGGCTAATGACCTGGGAATACCCTTCTTCTCCAGTCTCCATTTTCCAGATTGTAGGGTATACTCTTTGTAATTGATCGACATGATGTTTCTCGTCGATTTCTTTATGATTGCCTCATCATGTTGTCCCAACACTAGGAGTTGGAAACAAAAAACAGCTCGCAAGTCTTTCCAAGCTGAAGTTCCAACTAAAAACACTCACATAAAATCTTTCAACTTCCTTCAAATCAAGCCTCGTAGTGACAATCCTAATGTCATCATAAAGGTTCAACAATCTCCAGGAGAAATGACAAGTTCTCTGGTCCTAAACTGATGCCTTGAGCTTTGCCTTCTCTTTTTCACTTTTGTTGAGTGGAATAGATTCTTATTACTTGCCTTTTAAGATTCCTATATTCAAACTGCTCTTAGTAATGCTGACCCAAAGACAAGTGGCATTCGAAAATTATATAGCTAAGATAGCACATTTCCTTCATGTCTGCCTCCAGCCATGAGGATGTGACCCGTAAAAATCTCTTTACTGCAGCTGGAGATGCATATACTGGTGCCTTCAACTGATCCATACAGACCATCTTCTAAAATGCGCAGGATATTTTCAGCTCTAGATTATTTCAGATGCCGCAATTCAATGGAATTATTTTTTTTTTCAACAAAGAGCTAAAAAGTGGAGCCCATTAGGAGCTTGTTTGGCCTAGAGATTGGAAATAGTGGTCTTGGTGTCATGGTGAGCTTTCAGACGCAACCCTTCAGGGGGCAATCTCGTATTCGTGTCCATACTTCTTAGCTCTTCACAACTGCTGCTTTCTCCACTGGCATGATCTCTTCCTGCTCAATTGATCAAGCTCATAAATCCACATCAGAGATAAAGAGGAAAATCATTTCAAATCTCATAAGCACAAAGTTCTCGTGATAACATTTAAAGTTATCCCACAAAGAGTGAGTTCGATAGTCAAAATTGTCTGGATCAAATGCATTGATTTTGACCTGGCTTTTTGGTTGGGGCCATGAATGGCGACTTTTGATCCCAAACAAGCATGTGGGGTTGAGTTAACTTTATGCATACATCTTCTACTTCTACACAAGAAATGTATGGCTTTTCTGTGCCTGGATTAGGGGCATTGCTCGTGTCCTTCGAGTGCATGAGCACATGTTCTTGACCCCACGCTCCATCAGTGACCTCTTCTCCCATAGATTTCAATTCATCTGCTCAATGTGCTGCCATGGTAGAAGAAGGGCTGGGAGTTCCCATGGTGGAATTTCATTTACAGGGCAAGCTACCATTTTTATCTGTATAATTATTATTTTTATTCAAAGGACAGAATTTCGCAGGACTTTTCAATGAATAAGCATCAACTTAAAGTAGGTAGGTAGCTAGTAACCAGAAAGATCAAACAATTTCTTCCAAGCAGGCCTGCTTGACATGTCCTCCCACCAAGCAGTCATTTTCTCTCTCTTCGACTGAGTGGCCTAATCTAGCTTCATTGACTAGATGTCTAGTGGCAGGCAGGTGGTAAATCAGCAAGCATGAAATTATGTCAAGCTAGATATCTTCTCTTAGACAACTTTTCTCACACACATCCACTCAGTTGTCAATTTCGTTGTGTGGTGATTTGTTTTTTAAATCGTAATAAAATAATTTGGTTTCATACTATTTTAAAAATTATATATATATATAATTAAATATATTAATTTAAAAAAATAATTCAAATTTAAAAATAAAACTATTTAGAATGATGTAATTTAATATTAAAAAAACACAATAAAATAATTTTCCAAATAAAATTATGAACATGTATAATATTATAAAAATATCATAATCAATTTCATAAGGTAATTATAGTCTCTGATTACTCTGAAATTTTAATATAATATATATAAATATATCAAGAGACTCCTCGTAAAATTTCATTTCAATCTAATGATCGGTAAGAGATATGATTGATATTGTAAAATTATTCATTATTTAAAAAAAAATACTATTTGGCTGAAACGGCACAGGCGAAATAATACCGGTGCGTTTCAGCCGGTATTTGGCCAAAAAATCCGAAATGGACTGAAATTTTAACCAAGATAAAAATGACATCGTTTTATCTTTTTTTTTAACTGGTACGAAATGTTTCGGTCAAAACAAAACAAAACAGAAAACCTTGCATCCACCACTTTCTCTACCTTCTACCTTTCTACCAACAACTTTCTTTGTTGCATGGTATCTTACTAGAATATTTCTTTTTAAATTTAATGGAAAAAAAATTGTGAAAGCATAATTTTTTTTTATATATAGGTATTTTTGCCATAAAAAAAAATCTTTTTGGGACAAATTCAAGTTGTTTATAGTCTTCAAAATCAAGATCAAACATGTACAAAATAAAATATTTCAGTCTTTTTTTAAAAGGTAAGCCATGGTTCTTTGTGGGTAAACAACCAAAGCTAGACCATACACTTGAACAACCATAATGTATTCTTTAACACTAGTTACTCACTTAACAAAGAAAAAAGCTATTTTGTTTAATCTTAAGCTTTATAGAGAATAATATAAATGTTATTAGATTCTTAGTTAAATAGCAATGAGTTTAAATCATATTGTTCTCATTACAAAAAAAAAGAAAAAAAAGTAAAACTTTATGGGAATATACTATTCACTCAAGCGCAAAAATCTCTACTAATTCACTATAAGAAAATTAACAAATACAAATAAAAAAACAAATGAAAAATTTTTCATTGGTAGATTACGGTGAATTTTACCGACATACTATTTTTTTGTTATATTCATTGGTAAATATTGATGAAAATATTTTCTTAGTATATACTAAGAAAATTACAATGAGAAAATAAAGATCTATCTATAATATTTAATTTATGTCCTAGCAAGCGACTTTCCTCCCCTCGCTTATTTCTTGTTCTTTCTCTATTTTTTTCTACAACAAACAACATAACCCCTCTAATTTTATCACAAGTCAACCTCCCACCACTAATTCAGCCTCTAATACTTAATTTGACAACATCCATTCTCTAATTCAATATTTATTAAGGATTTTTCATTTCAAGTAAGTAAAACTATCTTTTTTTATATATTTGAACATTTTTCAAATGTTAGTTTTTATTGTATATTTTTGTAGTATATGTATTTTGTATGAGTGTTTACTTGTTTATAACTTTTTCCTATAAAAATATGTTGTATGAATTGTAAATGTTAGAGTTTTTTTTTTTTTTTGGATTTTCTAAAGTTATATTTGGTTACATTGATAAAATTTATATCAAATTTATGACTTATTTATTTTGTGATGAAATGAATAATGATTTATTTAATGGACTCATTTTATATTTTATCAATTTTATTAGTGAGTTAATTTTTTTTGGTAAATGTGTAGAAATTTAAATTTATATAGATAATTGATAATGAATTAAAATTATTATTAAAATAGATTGAATAAGTTTGATTTAAATCAATGTTTGCAAAATTATTTAGTTTATGCAATTAACATATGTTTTCATCAATATTCTATATAAATTTGATATAAATAATGGATGATCATTCATGAATGTATGGAGATTCATTCGAATGGTTTTATAGGATGAATTATTATAATGAGGTTCAATATTTTATTAATTATACACTATATAATCCAAATAATATTAGTGAATGTAGTATAATACGTTCATGTAAAAGGTATAAAAATAAAAATAAAAATCTATTGATCTAGATGTTGTAACAATGTATCTTCAATAAAAAAAAATATTTATAAAGAAACACTTGTGTTTGTTTCCACATATATAACCATATGTTCCTTACAAGATTATGGTAAGAAAAATGGTTGGGTCAACTTCTAGTTTTAGCAATGTATATGAAGTTGTAGATGAAATTCATAATTCTTATAGGAACATGGTTGTAGATGCAATATGAATGAATTAGGAATATGTCGGTAAATATCCGATCACAAATAAAGAACCTAATGTAGACATGATCAAGTTTTTTGATCTTTTAAAAGATTCCGAAGAACCATTATGGGGTGATTTCACAAATCACAATAAATTTCATTTTTTCAATGAAGTCAAACTTCTAAAATATTATGATAAAAACCTATTATTGATGCATGATTAGAAGGTTTAAGGTTAATATTATCTTAAATATATATTTTTATTATGCTAATTTGGTTAGTTTATTAATATTAATAAAAATTTTATTTTACAAATTTTAACTACAACGAGAAAATTGAATAAGATAGAGCTAACTACAGTGTTGCAAGAAGGGTTTGATAGAATCACTCCACAATTAGGTAAGATTAAAATTTTAAAAAATAATATAAATTTTAAAATATTATTTTAATTTAGTGACAAATAATTCATTTGTACCATATAGGATGTGTGATTTTTGTTAAGGGACATAGAGAAATTAAAAAAATATACGAAAGAAAGATAACTTTTAGGCTGGAAAGATATGATGGTTTGAAGGGATTTCAAACCATCATTCATCTTGGAGGTTGTATGAGAGGAATATCAACACATGTTATCCGAATATTTTGTATGACAATCATAGTTTTGTGTAGAGAACCATAACTAGTTTGTTCATGATTCTATAACCATGCATATCAGTGGTTCCCTTCCATTTATTTTGCATACATAGCAGATGATAATTTTTTTTTATAAATATATCTAACTAATTTCTTTTTTACAGGATATGATTCTTATTTGTTAGTTAAGGTTGATGGGACTTTGTATAGAAATGCGGAAGTGTAATGATTACCATTGAAAAGGGGTGAAACAACTCATGGATAGTTGAGCTCAACACTTTATGATATGTTAGTTTTCAACCTTATTTTAAAGTTAAATTTTTCTAGGATACATATTGTCGTAACCCAATTTTTGGGTTACTCACCAAAATAAAATAAAAATAACAAAAATAAAATAAAAAGGGTTTGACATTGGTACAAAAATCACGTTGAAAATTTTGAATATTTTTTGAGCTGAATCATATCTCTTTTGTACCAAAAATACGAGAAAAATACAAATTCAAGGTAAAAATTAAGTCAAAAAACATAATTATATTTTTTATAGGCCAACTTGATTTAATCATGGGCCAATTCAAAGTATAATTATGTTTGGAAATTAATTTAGAATCCAATTAAAGGATGTAATTAAGTGCAAGGACTTAATTACACTTTAAATTGGTCGGATCAAATTAATTAAGGGTTTAATTGATGAAAAATCAATTTCTTGAGTTTAATTTGGGCTCAATTGAGAAGATTGGAATTTTCGGAGACCCAATTGAATTTTTTCAAGCCAATTGTGCAAAATTGAGGGTCAGATTGAAAACAATTAAGAGTTCAGTGGTCAATTAAGGGTCAAATCCTATAAATCAGAAACCAAGGACCAAAATAGAAAAGGCACGCAAAGTTAAGGCTAATGTTGAAATTTTGACGGGGATAAAATTGCACAAATTATAAGTTTAAATCCAATTAGAGGTGCAATTAAAACACTTACAAATCAAAGGACCAAAACGCAATTACACCAATACAGTCCTCGCATGCTACCTTTACTGCACTGCCCATTGACTAGCCACCACGCCTACCGACAACCTAGCGCCGACAAGCCATAGTTGCAGGCATGCCGTTGTTGCAAGCCCCCACATCACCGACTGCCAGCCACTGTACCAGGCTAAATTTGCCTATAAATAGCAGTCATGCACGCTGTGGCAAAGGGGGTCCACGTAGAAGAATCGACAAGAACCGAAGGAGAAAAACAGAGAAAAAATGGAGAGAAAAGGGGAAGTTTTGGGAGGATATACAGAGATTTCTAGCAACAGAAAAAGCAAAACAAAAGTAAAAATCACACCATCATCCCTAACAACCAACTCTCTCTCTCTCTCTCTCTCTCTCTCGGTTTGCAATCTCTCTCTCTAGAATCATTTCTGTCGAATTCTCTCTCCCCACAGTTAAAGCCCATTCAACCACTTAACATCACCTTTATCACCACTGTGAACCTCCCCTACACAACTTTAATTAAGCCACACTTTTAGGCGAAGTAAAGGCCACGGTTGCAATAGCTGCAACGTAAGTCTCGACAGCTTTGGAAGCTCCCTCCGGCCCCACAGGCCACCGTTGACAACGCTACCACCATTGGGATACTCACCTCGATCTCCTCTACCCAAAAGTACTAAGAGGCATACATTTCGTTACACTCGAAAAATTGACATTATTCACCATCTTTTTCATCCCGCCTGCATGTAGTGGGACGTGATTTACGTTCAACTGTTCATGCAGGTCGGGCCTTGGGGGTGAGACGAATTAGGTTTTGTGCCTGACCCAAGCTCTAGGGGAGTTGGGCTTCTAGCTCACAAGGACTAAAAGCCCAACTCAAAATAAAATGGGCTTTCAGCCCAAAATCAAATGGGCTTCTACCCCGTGAGGGCTGGAAGCCCAGCCCAAAACCAAATGAGCTTCTAGACCGTGAGGACTGGAAGCCCAGCTCACTTAGGACAAGCTGTCAGCCCAACCCAAAAAAATAAAAAAAATAATAAAAAATAAAAAATACAAATTGACATAAAAAAACAAATATATATTTTTTTTACTACTACTATTATTACAAAATTTCAAAAAACATAAAAATATATTGTTTTTATGTATACGGCCAAATTTCAAAGTTTTTCTCATCATATGTTTTCCTAAAAAAAAGATGTTGCAACTTTCTCATATTTTTAAATGAAAATTGAGTATTGTAACCAGTTTATGACTATCCATTTGAATTTGGCTAAAATATAAAAAATAATTATATTTATTTTTGTTCTATCTATTAGGATATAAAATTATATTGTAAAATAGATCTATGGATAAAAAAAGGGTTTTAACTACGATGTAAATTTACATTGTAAAGTATATCTGTAGATAACAAAAAAAAATTTTAAACTACTGTGTAAATTATATGGTAAAGTACACCTGCAAACAATTTTTTTTGAAATGCAGTAAAATTTTTTAATTAGAAAAACAATCAAACAACAATGCAACTTACCTTAGGTAGGGTGCACTGGGGGTGATGCATTTTTTCTTTGCACAACAAAGTCCTTTTATCCAAACTCTCGCAGACCAATAGGTTCCTAGTGACCTTAATACTAGGTGGCAACTCCTAATAATTATAGTAGTAATTTGTACGATTATAAAATACCCTTCATTTTCATCGTACTTCGTTGTCCTCCAACCTGGGGATGGCAAGACGCGAAGCGCGAAAAAATTACCGTCGTGACACATATAACACTAGATCAAAGAAGAGATATGAGATGATTCTTTGACACATTTGAATCTCAATCTGGGTTTGTGGTTGGAGGAAGAATTATTCGGTGGACTTGATAGAAATAAGATATACAATCTTTTTAGTACTATGACTAAAAACTTATGGATAACTCATAATGTTTCATTTGTTGGATGCTCTCAATCAATTCTGAACACCCAAACTCAAGAGTTCGAGGTGATTTCAGAGAAACAAGTATAAGCCTAGATAACCCATGTTAATGCTGACTATGCACGAATCAATGCTGAGATAGCCCACTCCATCGATTGGTAACAGAGATAAAATCACAAATGAGGGGTACATGTGCTACTCCTAATAAATATTTGAATTTTATATTAATTTAATTTAATTATTTTCTACTTTTGCTCATTAGATATTTTAAAATATATTTTTAAATTACTAGTGATGAAGTTTCCAATAGACTTTCTTTGTCGGTGTATTCTAGAGAATTGAAAAAAACCTACTGCAAATGTCATTACTAATATACAATCACCCATGAAATTTCATACTATCTTTTTATTAGTTCATGAAAATTTTATTGAGGAAAATACTGGCAAACAAAAACAAATTACTAATGGAATTATATATAGTTTCTTTTATTGATGCCATGTTATATTCACATGAAACAAGTAATTTATTTTACCATGTTCTGTAGTAACTAAATCTATTAATAGTATTTATTGCCAACATTCCATAAATCACAAACAAAAGTATTTCTCATGAACATGTGACCATGTCAGTAAATTTATACCAATATTAGAATAAAAATACAATTACTGACAGAAAATTCTATCGGTAAATTAAGAAATTATGATGGTGATTGTGATTATGGAAGTTTTTCTTGAACCACCCGAGTCTTTTTTGCTCTACAAGCTTCAACTTTCATAGTTTGCTTCAACTACAAGTCTAGAGGCATCGCAATCGGTTCACAGATCAACTCGACAGTGAATGTTTGATTATCTGCAACGGAAATACAAGTTTTCCCAAAGATCTATTCTATGATACCATTCAAGCAAGATTTCATCAATAAATTTCCAAGATCGTCGAGTTATGAACATAAACTATGATCAAGCAGAGAAACTAGAAATCAAAATAGTTAAATTACAACTATAAGATCTAGCAGAAAACATCGATATCTAGAAACTTGCTCTTGCCCGATCCATGATTGGTCTCCTTCCCTTTATAATAAGTGTTCAGTGTCATGAGAGAAGGCCTGAGTTGGGAAGTGAAGGAGCCGCTGGCTTCGATGAAATCCCGCAGGCTGGACTCCGATCTTGTCGCCTTCTTCTTATCATCGTCCTTCTTATAAGCAGCAGAGAATTTCTCAGCAATGGCCATGTCTTTAGACGCTCTATGAGTATCCATATCTAGGAAATCAAAAGGATACGAAGAAACAGTAGTCGACTAGGGTTTTCTGTTGGTATTTTTCTCCCTCGCACAGTATGACTATGGTTCTCTCGATGCTTGATTTGTTGCAGACGAACGACTAACCTGATGCGCATTTATATACTCTCTGAAACCGACTAAGAATGTATCCTGCACTGATTCGGATGCCAGCCAGGTATCCTGAACTGATTCGGATGTCAGCTAGGGCAAGCATGCATGGATTTACCTGGTTTCCAATATCCCTCTATGCTAAGGAAATTTAGTCCTGCTTAAATTCGGATTACTGATCAGGATACTTGCTGAATTGACAACACTCATATATACCCTCGTCCGAGTAGGATACAGATTCTCTATGTGGATTATTGAAGCATGCAATGAATATATGTTTACTTTTAATCCTTGACTTCGTTGTCAAGATACACAACAGTCCCTAAACTAAACAAATGGGCCTTCAATACATGCCTTCTCTCGAGAGACAGAACAGAAAATACCATACATTCTGTTGCTGAAGAAACAAAATGCCAAACCACTTGATTTTTTCTCTCCTTGCAATTCACTATAGCCTTAAAATGGAGTTCGAATTTTGATGGAATGATCATGAGAAAGTTTCTTAGCCATTCAGGCCAGGCACCAAACGTCTAGAATCCTAGCTTTAATTACGTTCGAGCTAGCCTCCCTATCCCTCTCCCTCGTACTCTAACTCACCTCAGGCTCACCTTCTACTGTTCAAAACTTGCTCCCAGAACGCATCTTATTATGTTTTTTCAAGTTTCAAAGATTTCTGCAACACATAAGTTCTTTGTCGATAATAAAAATCACCAATCTCTTCGTATAATGATCACCATAAGCCAGATGATGAGTGTTCACTTCTCCATCAATATATTTATTTTTCTTTCACGATGAAATCACTCTTCATTATTTCTTCACTCACCGTGAGATATTTACGAAGTATTTATAATACATCTCTTCACAATTCACAAAGTCATGTTTAGTGTCGTCTTTTATTTTAAAAGTATTTTTTATTTTTATTTTTTATATTAAATTATATTTTTTGGTGTTTTTAGATCATTTTCACATGATAATATTAAAAATAATTTTTTTAAAATAAAAAAAATATTATTTTAATACATTTCTAAATGAAAAACACTTTCAAATACAACCTCATCCTCACTTCAAAATAAGTACAAAATAAATTAATATAAGAATTATAAATATCTTGCCCAAAGTTAAATATTTAATCATCTCCATGATAACTCAAGTCATTCAAGTCAGAGCTTCATACAAGCACAAGCATTTAAGCTCTAATAAGAACACTCATCATGCATTCTCTCATATATTTTTCTGCTTATATATTTATTGACTTAGACATTAGAAGATTTTATGTTTTAAGAAGGGAATTGTGCTGCATAAAATATCGTTCTTACTTTGAATGAACACTTGTTGTATGTATGTATATGCATGCTAATTTATATATTACAACTTGCATTAAGATGAACGGGAAATTATGAGAATTATAAATATTTTATTTTTAAATAAAGAAAGTTAGAAATGTCTATATAAATAGACAATTTTAAAAGGTTTTCAACATTAAGAAAACTCTTGGCTCCTCAAACTTATTTTGCAATTACAATATAGGCATTAATAGTAAATAATAAATTATTTTAAAACTAGAGGATCGATTCTTGCCTCAATTTACATCTTGAAAATTCACATTTTATCAGCAAATTTGTAAATTGATTTATTTTACGTACTGATACGTGTGTTGTTGTTATATATATGTTTACCCAGAAACCATTAATTGTAGAGGAGCAACAAATCTGAGTTTCAGTTCATGTTCTTGTTGAAGGAGATGGTTCTCTCGGAGATGGAATGACGAGAGATTTTGCATATGCAAATGGCAAAGTTGTTGTAATCATTAGCCTCAATCTCATCTAGCTAGTATTTGGCGATATATCAGCAAGGATGCCGAAACCTGCAACATCCAAAAACATCGTGTGTTCATATGCAAATGTGAGCAAAGAAGATACTATCAAAAGAACAGTTTAGTTATGACTCTGAACTTCTCAGTATGAACTGCTGATCCTTTCATTCCTTTCGTTGTTTCGGTTGATATTTTATTTTTTAATTAAATCATAATATTTTGATTTTAGAGTATTTTGACATGTTGTTTTGAAGTTATACTATATATATATATATATTAAAAAATAATTCAAATTAAAAAATAAAACTATTTAGAATTGTACAATTTAATCTAAAAAAACCATAAAAAATGATTTTTTTGAACAAGATTATGAACTTGTATAATATTACGAGAATATCATTATCAATCTCGCAAGATCATTATATTATATGTGTGTGTGTACGTTAAGATACTCCTCATAAAATTTCATCTCAATCTAACCATTATATTAAAAAATATGATTGATATTGTAAAATTATTCATTATTTTAAAAAATACAATTTAGCCGAAAAAGAATGAGCAGAATAAAAGTAGAACGTTCCGGCTAAAATTTGGATGAAATTTCTAGAACGAACTAAAATTTTAAATGAGATAAAAACTACACTATTTTATATTATTTTTAACTGATATAAAACTATATGATCATTTCGGCTGAAATAAAATGAAATTAACAACACTGATTCGTTTACCATGCATTATCACACTCTTAAGTCTTACCTTGTGGATTGCTTAAAAGATGAATTACTCGGATCTATTCACAGCAACAGCATATCGACAAGAAAAAAAATTGAAGGGCAAAGTCGTAACTGGGAACAATAGCCGAAACCTTCCCCGGCATTTACGCATAAGTTATATCCGGCACTTGTTTATGAAATCGTTGCTATGAATTTTTATACTTTTATTGAAGATCACTATCAAAATCAAACTCAATTAAGCAAAAAAAAAATATATTTTTTTAAATATTTTTAAAACTAATTATCAAACATATTAAAAAATCCAGCAAGATTCATAAATCAGTTTAAAATAATAATATTTTATTTTTAAATAAAATAACATAATTTTAACAAAAATTTTGAGAGCCCTTTCACGGTTTTCTTATTATTCGTTAGTTTCCCATAGCCTTAACAAAATTATAGATTAGTCCTTTATATCTTAAAACCTATAAATCAGTCCTTTGACTCTTGTACTATTAAAGTCAGCTATTTTATTTTTCTCTAATTTTTTTTAAATAATAATATAATTAATTACATGTAAAGAATATTTTGTATCAATATTAAAAATAAAAACAATAAAATTAAGCTATTTATGTAAAGAATTAGTAGGAAAACAAAGCAAAGAGACTACACAAGTTCTATTTTTTAAGATACACGAATTCTATTGTTAAAAAACATAGATAATTTAGAAATGAAAGGATTTAGAACTAGTTTGAATTTATTTATATTTCTGAAAATTATAAAAAAATCAAATTAACTAATATCTTTCATACATACTTTGACACATATTTGTTTTTTTTTTTCAAGGAAGATAAGTAGAAATTCTCTAATCTCTCAAGCTTTTTCAAACTTGGGTGAAAATTCCCTCTTCTTAATTCCCTTCAACATGGAGAGAAATAACCCAAAACTTCATGTGAATTGAAGGTAATTTTTACATTTTAAACATTTATCAATTTTCTTTTACCAAAAAAAGTAAAATGATTTTGAAATATACTAAAAAAAAAGATAAAAATAATGAAATGTTACATAGTAGTTAATAGCAAGATGATGGGTAAAAATATTGATTTTAATATGAATTATTATTTTTTTAAATTAACTCTCTTTATTTTCATTCCTCCCATTTTTACCACGTCCAAAAACATGGAGAGAAAATGATTTTTGTTGCTAAACACAATGAAAATTATATAGAAGGACTAAGTTATAATATAATTTAAACGACAAGGACTAAACAATGATTTACTCTATTCTGAATTCTC
Source organism: Salix dunnii (assembly GCA_015731905.1). Taxonomy (NCBI): domain Eukaryota; kingdom Viridiplantae; phylum Streptophyta; class Magnoliopsida; order Malpighiales; family Salicaceae; genus Salix; species Salix dunnii. The sequence goes on along the minus strand of CM027662.1, from coordinate 4,883,470 downwards.
ATATATAGGCATCCTTCACTGTTTTGCAGAGAAACGGCAGACAAACAAAGAAAGACATGGAAGATGCAGAGCAAGAAGGTTTTGAAAGATTTCTAAAATGGGCAGCAAACCTTGGAATTTCAGATTGCCCCACAAATCGTTCTCTTCACCCTAAAAACCCCACATCTTGTTTAGGCCATTCTCTCACTGTCTCTCACTTCCCTGATGCAGGAGGGTAAGCACTCACGCGCGCACTAACTACACGACACTGGAATGCACTGTTTATGCTGTAATCTGTTTTTGTGGATAATCTTTGGAACTGACTTTTGGGTGCAGGAGAGGTTTAGCAGCTGTTAGGGATATAAAGAAAGGAGAGTTGGTTCTTAGAGTTCCAAAATCTGTTTTGATCACCAGAGATAGTTTATTGAAAGATGAGAAACTTTGTTCTTTTGTCAATAATAGTACTTACTCTTCTCTCTCCCCAACCCAGGTATGTTTTTTTTGAGTTTTTCTTTCATTTATTTGTGAGTATTTTGATTAATATTTTGTTTGTAGAGATAAAAAATAAGAACTTTGGCTTTTGATTGTTAAGAAGTTCATCTATTTAATTCCTTTTTTTAGCTCTTGAATTCACTGTATTGATTTGTATCTTACTAATTGTTGGAGTGATTCTTTGATTAGTGTAGAATTTGATGGCTTATTTGAATTTGAGGTTGCTAAGGTCCTGACTTGGTAAGAATACAATGCAGATATTGACTGTGTGTTTGTTATACGAAATGGGTAAAGGGAAGAGTTCATGGTGGTACCCTTACATGATGCATTTGCCGCGCAGTTATGACGTGCTAGCAAGTTTCAGTGAGTTTGAAATGCAAGCTTTGCAAGTTCAGTTTCTGATTTTCTTCTTTTTGATTGTTGGTTAGGTTTGATATCAGTGAGTTCTGTTTTTTGAGATAGGAATGATGTCTGAGATATGTGGAATTATTGTTAGGTGGATGATGCTATCTGGTCTGCAGAAAAGGCTGTGTCGAAGGCCAAATCAGAGTGGAAAGAAGCTAATTCACTGATGGATGCACTTAAGCTTAAACCTCAACTTCTCACCTTTAGGGCTTGGATTTGGGCTTCAGCAACTGTGAGATACTTTCACCTCTTCCATTGAAAGTAAATGAAACTATATGAATTACTGTGTTTTCATAAATCCATGCTGTTTTTTCATACGTGTACATGGTTAGAAAAATTAGACTTACTGGCAGATTCTGGCACCAGTGTGCGAGTAAATGGTCCATGAAGGTGACAGAATAGAATGGCATTTGTATTGGCCAGAAGTGATACCTTAGATATTCAATCTTTCTTTAAGTACAGTACATTTGTTTCTTCTGAGTGGTCACCTGTACTGTATGTACGAGTTGCAGGCCTGTAATTTATCCTACGAGGATTTCATATGGATCCATTTAGCTTGTGTATATTCTGTCATGTGCTTGGATGTTTCCACCCATACATTTCACATTTTTGGAATTGAAGCCTTTCAACCTGATCCCATTTCTAGATATCCTCGCGGGCATTGCATATACCATGGGATGAAACTGGGTGTTTATGTCCAGTTGGAGACTTGTTTAATTATGCTGCTCCTGGAGAAGAGTCAAATGACCTTGAAAACGTGGTGCATTTGACGAATGCCTCTTCTTTGTCAAACGGGGAAACCGCAGATGACTTTACTGAAGATCAACCAGGTATATGTTTGGAGCGTTTGACTTTGACAAATGCCTCTTCTTTGGAAGATACCTCTTTGTTGAATGGGGAAACCACAGATGACTCTACTGGAGATCAACCAGATATAGGTTCGGAGCGTTTGACAGATGGTGGCTTTGATGAAAACATGGCTGCATATTGCTTTTATGCCAGGAAAAATTACAAGAAGGGAAATCAGGTATTATGAGCTTCTTGTAAGTTAGATTACATATATTAACTTTGTTCATTTGTTGATGATTTGTTATATTTTGTTACATGCCTTTGTCTAGAGTTGTATCAAGCCTGTCACAACATTGATTTACAGCTTTTGATGTTTGTATAGTTTCATAGATGCAGAGCTGGTGGCTGCTATCCTGTTCTTCTTTACTGTGCCTTTTGTTCTGCAGGTTCTTCTTGGCTATGGAACATACACAAATTTGGAGCTTCTTGAACACTACGGGTTTCTCCTAAATGAAAATCCAAATGACAAAGTTTTTATTCCCTTGGAACCTAGCATGTATTCCTTCATTTCATGGCCCAAGGTATCACTGTATATCCATCAAGACGGGACGCCATCTTTTGCTTTATTGTCTGCTTTGCGGATATGGGCAACCCCGCCAAATCAGAGGAGATCCATCAGTCACCTGGCTTACTCTGGCTCTCAACTTTCGGTAGACAATGAGATTTCTGTCTTGAAATGGATATCAAAGAACTGTGCCATGATTTTGAGTAATTTGCCGACAGTAATTGAAGACGACAATTTCCTGTTATCAACCATTGACAAAATAAAAAATTCTCACAACCCCATGGAGCTCAGGAAGCTGCTGTGCACATCAGGTGGTGAAGCTCGTGCTTTCTTAGAATCCAGTGATCCTCAGAAAGGGAAAAGTGGTTCCGAGTTGATGTTTTCTGGCAAGACAAAAAGGGTCATAGATAGGTGGAGATTAGCAGTTCAATGGAGGATCAGACACAAGAAAATCCTTATTGATTGTATTTCCTATTGTACTGTAACTATCAATTCTCTCTCAAGTCAAAATATCTTAGCCATGAGAACTAAATAATGTGTAATGTCATGTTGGATACGACTGAATTCGAATGCCAGAAAGAGGGCGAAGATCCTTTAACGCACCTGTTAACATTCTCTCTTTCATTCGTCTTCTTTTCGCCACCACAAGTAGATTTCACATGAACACAACATGGTTAACATTTGCATGAACCATATTCATCTTTTTCCGCGAATAGGTTTTTGCCATTGTTGGTCAACTTATTGCTCACCTGGTCAAATTAGCTTTATTATTTTTGTTATAAACAAAGCTAATTTAGTTGATCTATCAAATTCTAAATAGACCATTGGTCAACACAACCAGTTAACCAAGTTAAAAGTGATTAATGTCAGAGAGAGGTTAAGAGGTTCAAGTCAAGGATTTTCCAAGAAAATCCACCCGTCAAATTAGATTGGATTCAACAACCATAGATGATGTCAGATTTTTCAGGATTTTTTTAATGTTGATTAAATTTGAATTTGTGGTCAATGATTTCATAAAGCTGCAAATCCAGAGCCATGTTTCTCATATTCAATAGTCATCTTCAACTAACAGGGAAATTATTATAAAGTCCACATTTAAGCAACTGATGAAGAACTTAATCAACACCAATAATAATGTTTTCAGACTTCAAAACAACCTAAAAGTATCAAATATTAACACAATGAAAGTGGTTCATTATTTATTTATTTATAGATGTTAAGTCTGTTAATTTCAAATAAATCAGGAGGAAATAAGATGGATCAGAATCCTGGCTTGGTTCTCAAAAGAGAAAAATCGCTCAGTTTATTCAGCTTCGATCATTTGGGGAAATAATCATCATCTCCATCCCTTCAATTCCATTATTTATTATTAATTATTCTCCAAACTCCATAATTGAACAGCATCAAAAGTATTTTTTTTTTTTTAAATTAAATCAAGTTGAAGGTGGATCAGAAATCTGGCTTGGATCTCTCGAAAGAGAAAAATCGCTCAGTTTGTTCAGCTTCGATCATCTGGGGAAATAATCATCACCTCCACCTTCTCATTCATAAATTTTTACAAAAAAAAATCAAATTGAAAATAAAACATAAAAACACCTCAAAATATGTATAAACACAGAGAGTAAAGTATAAAAATCTAATGAGCTCCTAAATGGGTACTGCAGAAACGGAAAATCACATAGAGCGTCAGCTCATACGCAACGTTTATGATGTCAAAACCGCTGGAAATCAGTATTTGACGCCTTGAAAAGTAACTTATTTAACCTAAAAGAAGACATAATCAGGGCGGAAGATCAGAAATGGAACGGCTGAAGAGGTGATTAGGGTTTAGGAGAATGAGAGATTGACAGGACAGAGGAAGGGCTTATAAAGGCGAGGGAAGGGAGGGTTTGCTGCTGTTTCTAAAACCCTAGTGCAAGTGGGCGTCTGCCACGTGTACGGACTTATAAACTGAAAAGAGTTCGATTTCGGGCTGTTTGGGCTGGCCCATGACCAAACCCAACAGAATGTGTGGATCTTGGGGGAGTTTGGGTCGTTTCTACAAACCTCAAATTAGTCCCCAAAGAACTTATATTACTTGTAATTCACCCTTTTTTAGAAAATGTCAACTTACTTTTTTTTTTTAAAAAAAAGAGAAGCAAAAAGGAAAGAAAAAAAAAATGCTTGCAAAACCGAACCTTTTCTTTTCCTCTCAGTTATCGTATTGCTTTTGCTTTGTAGCAAAATCCAAAAAATACCAAACCCTATTTCTTTCCATCATAAGCAAACGTGATTTCATGTGCATGGAATTGCCAAACATGAAGACTTGTGGTCCAATGTATCCATTTTTCTCCTAGCCCTAATTCTGGCACGAGTTAAGAGTTCCCTAACAAGGAGGTCTCTAGCTTGAACATGGATCCAAACCGAAAGTTGGCATCATTCAGAACCTGCACCATTTTTCTAGCTTTCACAAAAGCAATAGCATGACCCGATTGTGTCATGTGATGACTCCATGATTGTGTTTGGTTAGTTTCCAAGATAATATCCACTGTCGTATTTGGTTAGAACACCACAGAAAATTGTATCTAAGTAGGTTTTAAAAGTAATAATTCACTGAAAATAATAAAAAAAAAACAGAGAGACATGTCCGACTGCTGTGTTTTGTGTCTTCTGTTTGACTATAACAATCAAACCAGTCATCTGATGTTAATGAAGATGTAAACTGTCTTTCTTCTTGATGTCGTGAAAGATTTAATACAAAAGAAAGACAGAGAGTTGAGGTGAATGTGGCAAATTTGTCTTGGGGACTTCACCTAGCTTTATCTAGTTCTTCCTTACGAGCACGAAAGGAATAGAATATTGAGCATTTCTTTGTTTGATTAGCCTTTTTTAGTAGCCAAGAATCTCTTCGCACCTCTTAAAATTCCTTCTTTTCTTTTTTTCTTTCTCAAGAATTTTCTTGCACCCGACTTTACAGATCCATTACCTTAAGAACAAAATATATCAGCCAATCACTTGATTACAGCCAAAGCAAACCCGTTTTCATGCACCGATCAAACACGTACCATTGCTCTATAAATTGGTTTCTCTAAACAAGAGTTGATCAAAACCTTCTTCGACCATTTTCTTGCTACTGAAAAAGGGAGGAAAAAGAAGAGTTACTACAAATGGCAACCTTGAAGAGGTCTGACTCTATAGCTGACAACATGCCAGAAGCCTTTAAACAAAGCAGGTACCACATGAAGAGATGTTTTGCCAAGTACATAGAAAAGGGAAGGAGAACAATGAAGCTTCAACAGTTACTTGATGAAATGGAGAATGTTATAGATGATGAGGCTCAAAGAACCAGGGTCTTGGAAGGTTTGCTAGGGGACATTTGGTTTTCTATTCAGGTTTGTATTCCGGTCCTTTTTCTTTTTTGGTAAAAGGCAGTTTTATCCTTTAAAGTTTACATGGGTTTCATTTTTTATCCTTGGAGTTTTTGAAACTAGTGTAATATAATTACTCCTATGATCTGCAGGAAGCAGCTGTTAATCCACCTCATGTAGCTTTCTCCATTAGACCAAGCCCTGGATTCTGGGAATTTGTGAAGGTGAACTCTGCTGATCTTTCGGTTGAGGGCATCACTGCTACAGACTACTTGAAATTCAAGGAAATGATATATGATGATAACTGGTACGCCATAGTCTTTAATATTTGACCTCGTTTTCCTTGTAGATTTCTGCTCAAAACCCTGCTTTTTTGGCAGGGCAAACGATGCTAATGCATTGGAGGTCGATTTCGGAGCATTTGATTTCTCTGTGCCTCACTTGACCTTATCTTCTTCCATCGGAAATGGACTGGGTTTTGTTTCGAAGTTTGCAACTTCAAAGCTCAGCGGCAGCCTGGAGAGTGCCCAGCCTTTGGTGGATTACTTGCTATCTCTGAATCATGAAGGAGAAGTATGAACGGCACTTCATTTTCTATACAGAACGTTACAAATCCTTCTATATATGATTTCTGATGCCTCTGAATTTGCAGAAACTTATGATAAATGAGACCCTTAGCACTGTCAAAAAGCTTCAGATGGCACTGATAGTTGCTGAAGTTTACCTCTCAGGGCTTCCGAAGGACACCCTATATCAGGATTTTGAGATAAGGTGAACATTTTTGTCATCAGACACTGAAATTTTGCATTAGCGGACCCTGGAAATTGATGCTCTTTGTTTCGCAGCTTCAAAGAGTGGGGCTTCGAGAAGGGTTGGGGTGATACTGCAGAAAGAGTGAAGGAGACAATGAGATTTCTCTCAGAAGTTCTACAAGCACCTGATCCATTGAACATGGAGAAATTTTTTAGCAGGCTGCCAACTGTATTCAATGTTGTAATTTTCTCTCCTCACGGTTACTTTGGTCAAGCAGATGTCCTCGGTTTGCCAGATACCGGTGGACAGGTATGGATTTCAATTCCCTTATGCAATAAAAAAAAGAGTACTGATACTTGCTATTCTCGATCACAAACCCGTGCTACTACTCTTGAACAGGTGGTCTATATTCTAGACCAAGTGAAAGCCCTGGAAGATGAATTGCTGCTTAGGATTGAGCAACAGGGACTCAACATAAAACCACAAATTATTGTGGTAAGTTCATTAACCCCACAAGGAATGACTAACTAATCAGGGTTTCAGGAGTTTGTCTAATCATGTTCTTTCCTAAACAGGTCACGCGACTCATTCCTGACGCTCGGGGAACAAAGTGCAATCAGGAATTGGAATCGATAAATGGCACCAAGCATTCAATCATCCTTAGGGTGCCATTCAGCATCGAAAATAGGGTCCTCCGCCAGTGGGTTTCTCGTTTCGATGTCTATCCCTATCTGGAGAAGTTCACTCAGGCATGTTGCGAACTGTCAGATAATTCATTTTAATCTTTCTCCATTCATCTTTTGGGGGTTCCTGTCATTAATGAATGTACTCTTCTGTTTATATCAGGATGTTATAACCAAGATCCTAGACCTCATGGAAGGAAAGCCGGATCTCATCATCGGAAACTACACTGATGGGAATTTAGCTGCTACTCTCATGGCTAGTAAACTTGGGATAACTCAGGCAACTATTGCACATGCTTTGGAGAAGACGAAGTATGAAAATTCAGATGTTAAGTGGAAGGAGTTAGACCCTAAGTATCACTTCTCATGCCAATATATGGCTGATACAATTGCCATGAATGCAACCGATTTCATCATAGCAAGTACATATCAGGAGATTGCCGGAAGGCAAGAAAATCATCCACACATCTCTGAATAATTTTCCTTTAAACCATAAAAATGTAATAAAAACTATGTTATGATATTGTTTGCAGCAAAGAAAGACCAGGACAGTATGAGAGCCATACTTCATTCACACTCCCAGGGCTCTGCAGAGTTGTATCTGGCATCAACGTCTTTGATCCGAAGTTCAACATTGCTGCACCTGGGGCTGATCAATCTGTCTATTTCCCGTACACGGAGAAACAGAGTCGATTCACACAGTTTCATCCTGCGATTGAAGAATTGTTGTATAGCAAAGTGGTCAATGACGAACACATGTAAGTACTCAAGAGATCGTTTACTTTAGATTGTCATTAAGAATCTCTATAACTACCCAGCATCTCATCTGAAATTATTTGAATAACAGTGGATATTTAGAGGACAAGAAGAAGCCTATTATCTTCTCGATGGCAAGGCTCGATACAGTGAAGAACCTTACTGGACTAACCGCGTGGTATGGGAAGAACAGGAGACTGAGAGGCTTAGTTAATCTCGTTATAGTTGGTGGCTTCTTTGATCCAAACAAATCTAAAGACAGAGAAGAAATGGCTGAAATAACGAAGATGCATGAATTGGTAGAGAAGTACCAGCTCAAGGGTCAGTTCCGATGGATAGCAGCTCAGACTGATAGAAATCGCAATGGAGAACTGTACCGTTGTATCGCTGATACAAAAGGAGCTTTCGTGCAGCCAGCTCTCTATGAAGCATTTGGACTCACAGTCATCGAGGCTATGAACTGCGGATTGCCCACCTTTGCAACCAACCAAGGAGGCCCAGCTGAAATAATCGTTGACGGGATCTCAGGATTCCATATTGATCCCAAAAACGGAGATGAGTCAAGCAACATTATCTCTGATTTCTTTGAGAAGTGCAAGGAGGATCCAGGATACTGGAATAAATTTTCAGCAGAAGGGTTGAAACGGATATACGAATGGTAACCACACTTAAGTCAGACATCCTCAATTGTATTCTTTCCCTTGTGTTTACTAACCGAATCGATGTTCTCCTTGTTTTGTAGCTATACATGGAAGATCTATGCAAACAAAGTTTTAAACATGGGTAACATGTATAGTTTCTGGAGGCAGCTCAACAAGGAACAGAAACTAGCCAAGCAGAGATACATCCAGATGCTCTATAATCTTCAATTCAGGAGATTGGTATGAACTCTCTAGTCTCTATTTACAGCTTTACAATCAGAAATAATAGGACTCCTGAAAATTTTCACATGTCCCTCTTGTAACACTTCCAGGCAAAGAATGTGCCTATCCCAACTGAAGAAGCTCAAATACCAGCTTCAAAGTCAACTGCTGGAACACGTTCCAGTGCAAGGCAAGGAAGTTGATTCTCTACAAGTACAATTCTTTTCTGGACAATTTCTTTGACGCAAAATATTTTTCACTTTTCTAACATTACATGCAAGCTAACTTACAGATTTTGACTCGTGCAGAACAAGACAAACACAGTCGACTACAAACCCGAATAACTAATTTGTTTGGATCCTGCAATAAAGGAACTCAGGCCATATTTACCCTACCTCCAGGTTGTTTGGAGCTTAAGCTGTTATCAGGAAGCTTGGATCAGGATAGCAATCATCCTGTGCCACCTGACGTTGCTTACTATGTTTTTACATAACGTTCTTTATATTCTACTTTCTGATTTCAGCTTCAGTGTGTATGATCACTGAAAATAAAAAAATTGGCTGTGTACTGATAATAAGCTGAGTTTTCAATTTTATAATAACGAAGATTTGTAGTGTGAAATTTGGTACGTGATCTAGCACATAATAGCACTCAGATTCTCTTCGCACACTTCTATAATGTAAAATCAATAGTAATACACCCTCTTGATGGACACAAATTATGATCAAAGTAAACATCCTAATTCTCGTATATCCATTTCAAGTTCTCATAGAGAAATGTCCCATGGTGGAAAACATAGCGAGTAAAAGCTACTGTTGTTAAAATAATCACGATTCTAACTTGCATGAAATACAACTGTAATTTTCTTCATAACATGTTCAGTAAAGGATCATCTTCATCCTGAGGATTCTCTAGAGCCATCATGTGTTCCTTGAATGAAGCTGCAGCTTCTTCTCTCCTCTCAAGTTGGCCAAGTTTGTCAAATACATGGGCCATCAAATAGAAAGCTTCTGCAGCTAACTCATGGTACTGTCCAGCAAAAGCAACACCATCAATTATAATAACGAAACCCTCAAGAAACAGCCGGAATTTTTTATATGTTCTGCAAAATTTAGGTTAATAAACATGTGTGGAAATGTAAAATTTTACAAGTCAAAAAGGAAAAGGAAGTCTGAGCAGAAAAACAGTCCAACTAACAATCCTGTGTCTAGAGAAGTTGCAGAATAGGTATTCATATGTAATATTGCAAATACTGTATTAATTTGGAACCAACGAACTAATCTTGATTGCCGAAGAAAAAAACATGGAATCCTTTTTGAGAATTTGGACTAGAGAAACTCCTATATCTGACAACTGAATGCATGATATTCAAATACTTAAGTTCAGACATCTACAAACCTCCAACACTTGAAGCTCATCAGAGGCTTGCCTCAAAAGATCTAGCACAACCTCAGAATCTTTGAAAACTGAGAAAATTCAACAAAAAAGAGTTATTTTGGAAAAAAAGGTTTAACCCAATAATGAGCCCCCCTTCCCCTTGGGAAAAAGAAATGGAGATAAGAGTGGAACCTGAATAGCTTGGATCAGATAAATAGCATTTTGCTTCAGTGATCTGAGCCCTTGCTTGGAGCTCCAACCCTCCATGACCAAGAATCATGGGAAGTGCCCCATGTATAAGGGTCAGAGCCCTCTTTGCATGATTTGATCCTAATGAGAGCCACAACTCAGCCAAGGTAAGAGTGGCTGATGCCTTGAGCAGATCCAAATTAAATGACTGGCAAAATGAGAGGCTTGCCAAAGCATACGGAAGGCCTAAAACAGCATTGCCTGATTTCTGATGACACGTAAAAGAGGTTTTATATCATTTCTGCACTTTAACATATAAAAATTCCAAAGAGAATTGACTACACTAAATTCATTCATCCATCCAGATTTCTTATGAAAACTAACCACAAAATAGTGCTTTAATGAATACAATAAGTTTACCTGCTCATCAAAAGTATACCTACAGACATACATTCATATGATAAAATATATCCAAATGCATCAATGTCAGGGGAAATAAAGAAAACACTACAAGATTGACCAAGTAATTGTCAGGAAATTCAATGGCCCTTCAGGGTAATCAGAGGTCACCATGTGCAAGTCTTCTGTCTAATGTTTCCATTTCATCTTCTGGCATGTTTACGCAAAAAGCTAATGGTCTGTATTTTGTCCCTTTTCCCCTATTCATTTAGGAGAGGAGAAGAGAAACAAGTTTAACAATAGCATCTTACAAAAGTTTTCCAACATCTTGAAATAACACGATAGCGCACTTTGAAGCAAGGTAAATCTATCAACAGTTATCAAATCTGTCATTGTACCTTGTGAATTTCTGCCAGCAAAAGAAGAACAGTGGCATTCTGAACCTGCATATTGAATTTGTAACACATGCAAAAGAGAGAATGTGCAACAGCGGCAGCCTGCAAAAGACTTGACATATTAGACAGGAAAGGAATTTTACTGAACCTAAGCCATGGAAAAACAATTTGGGGAATGAATAGCTAGACATCCAGGAAAGGAAGACGCAGTTCTGACTTGCAAAAAGGGATTGATCTTTTGGTTATGGCCTCATGCTTGTTGTTTAGTTTACAGCCTCGTTTTCTACTTTCTGTACCAGCTCTACTACCATAAAACTTCATTTGATTCAGCTTTTACAGGACAGTCCACTAATACAATATTTAGCCCAGAAATCAATAGACTCCAGCATACACACATGGCTATCGTGGACTGATTATTAGGATTGATTTAGTTTTCTTTGCTCTAGCACTCTACAGGGTACAAATGAAAAGGATATCCAGGAGACTTCTAAATTTTGTTCAATTGGTGCTGTGATTAGTAGGCGTTTCCATGTTCAGTTACGAGTTTGATCAGATATTGTTCTCATTTAGCCTTTGGTTTCTGTATTGAAGCAGGAGTCCACATCACAAAGTTTCTAAAATTTGGTTAGTTATAAATATTAATGCCACCATCACTCATTCCCACCATCACCAACACTATTACCATTGCCACCCCACAACCAAAACCGTCACCCCTGACTATCATAACCAGCATCAACAACACCACTACCAGTCTTTGCCATCAAAACTATCATATATGCATCAACACCATAACCTTCATGATTGTCACCATTTTTATCACTGCCACAACTGCTGTCAGTTACCAACACCAATAGCTGATATTTGTAATATATTAGTTCTGTAGTATTTTTGTAATGGAGGAAGTTTTCTTTTAGTGATATTTGCAATAATTAAGAGCTGTTATTTTAAAACATTTATTTCCTATTTTAGTTGGTGCTCTTCCAGGCTTTTGAGAGCCTATAAAAGTGTACTATGCATTGTATTTGAAAGCAGTGTGTGGATGTGAGAGGCAGATTTGCCTCTTCTTTCTCAGTTATTGTGGATTAATAACCCTATTTCTTTGTGGATTCAGAAACTTTGATTAAAAATTTGAACATTAGGTGGTCACTTTACCTAGACCTACCTTGCAAATGCTCTCTCTCTCTCCAGCTGTTGGCTTTTACAATAAAGCATGCAAATCTAATTCTCTGGAAAGCTGAGCACCCACAGAGTTTGCACGTGATTCTTATTAAGCTCGAATAATCATACAAACATGCTTATGTGTGTGTGTTCAACATTGAACTTGCAGTTAATTAGCAATTCACAAAACATAGTAAATCATGTCATCCTGCTCCTTCCAGGAATTAGCTTCTAAAGAATCCATGCAGGGTAAAGAACACTATTTCTCATTTCTAACAACATGAAACACTAATCCTCAATGCTATTTCATTAAAATTTAAGTAAATCAAGTAGAAGACATTTACATGTCAAAATATGTATACCTGGCTGAATTGATTTGCTGCAAGCAATGTGCGAGCATGGCGAAGGCTTGCTTCGGTCTTCAGATCTTTGTCCACACCACTGACAGATGATGCCAAAACTCCAAGTTCATCACATACTTGTTGTGCTAGCTTCAGATTTCCTCTGTATACCAAAGTAATATTACCTCAGTTGAAAAGGAGGTTTTAATTCAAAACATTTTAATACACATCAAAGAGATGTATAATAATTATAGTCAGTAGCCTCACCGATGTAAAGCATGCTCATGGAGTAGCTGCAGTTTTAGTAGCAAAATTACAGATTTTGAGACAGTTAAAAACTTCTCTTCAGCTACTTTAAGAGCAGAAAAGGCCTCTGGTGGTAGAGAGAAGGAAAAACAGAATAAGTAACGCAATGGGTCAAGGAAGAATGGTTAACATACAATTTTGATCACACACATAAATATTTTTGAATGGTTAAAATATGCATGCGGAAGTGCATGTAACAAAATGCTGAGTTATGGAGAAGAAAAGGACTTTCAAAGCTGTATAACCTTTTTTTTTCATTCAAAACTACAAGTTTATGCAAATTTACCAATACAAACAAAAATGAAATATGCCTATTTACACTTATTTCCTTTTTGAAGGAAGATTTTACTACTCTGTCAGAGGGAATATGTTTACAAATAGACTGCGACTTGTCAGCTCTTTACAAGCCCTTCTCCAAAGCCAGAAGCAAAAAACAGCCTGGTGGCAAAATTCAAATTTGGGAATTTGATTCAATTGCCAAATATAAGATACTTTCAGAAACTTTCAGCTACTTCTGAATAATGACAGGCTCATGCATTAAAATCTAAAAGTTTATAAAAGAGCCCCATGGTGTTTCGGAAATGCATTAAGAACATACTGTGAAGCTGCAAGGAAAATGTTCAAGCATTCAACCTGACCTTTGTATCCACGAAATACTGCTAAATGTTGGATGAGCTTTGCATGTACTGAAGCTGCATCAGATGAACTTTAAACAACCAACACAATACAAGAATAAGAAAAGAATAGTGAATAGTGAATAATAACAAAACATGAACAAATCTTCAGATACTTCAGCTAAAGTTTACCTTGAAGCATCAGCAAAGCAAGTGGCATAAACCAGTGAATTTATTCGAGCAAGAGGAGCACTTTGACGAAGGAAAAAGAAACATGAGCAATAAAACAAGACAGTCCTTCGAAGCAATAAGAGAAAAAAATGTTTTTCAAAATAAAAGACATTCAATTACGAGTCCAATAATTCTCAAACAAACCAGGAAAAGTAATACAACTATGTAAGATTGCACTGAACAAGAACACATTGAAGCTGCCCTTATTAAGAGAGAGCTTAGGTACTAATGGCAGCGAAAGGAGTGGTCAACAGAGCATATTGCAAGTGTGACTAGGAATGGAAATCCAGAATAGTAAATTTCATCTCTCATTTTATACTGCTCACATTCTTTTGATGTCTAATAATAATCTCCCATAAGTTAAAGGGCAACAGGGCATTGAAGGAAAAACTTAAAAAGCAGAAAAAAGAAGTTATTAACAACATGAATATAGTTCCGCTTCCTGAGTCCTAGCCTCAAAGTCTAAATAAATTAAGAAAATAAATTCCTGGAAAATTGAAAATGAGATAAGAAGATTTAGAAAGATCAACAACAAGCAAAAGGGCAATCACGTGAAAAATATGCTGAGGATTTTTCATTGGAAGCTTCACCCCCATCCAATCAAAAGGGTGCTGCTCTATGTTGCTCAAGACATCAGAGGAGCTATGTAGGTCAGGTAACAAATGGGTTGAATAAAATGTGAATGCTATGGTAATGGAATGAAGAAGTCCCAAACTATCCAGCATATGCACACATATGAAGATATGCATATACACATAGCACTTATGCAGACAAAAAAGTACCCTTAATATCCATATCATATCCAGATCCATAAATTAGAAATAAAAGGCAAGCAAGTTCATGCATCACACGTTCAAAGTTTTTTGAGGAAATAAGCAGCCAAATTTTACCAAAAGGTAAAAGTCAGGTACAAAAAGGTCATTAATTCACCTGCCATACATCTCCCAAGCAGTGGAACGCATTATGTATGAAGAACCTAATAAATGCAAAACAGATTTGGGAACTGTGCTGAGTTGTGTAAAGAATCGGTGTGCATCACAATTGTTTTGTTGTCCATTCTCTTGGGGCAACAATGGTGAATCCATTGACTTTGGAAGATTGTTGAGCCATGTTGTGCTAAAAGCACCATCATTTGTCATTGTGGAGCTTTCATAGCCAAATTCGCTAATCAAATTAGAACATAATCTTAATTCCTGCAACAAGGAATAGGAAAAAGAAAAATTTTGAATAGAAAAAGACTAATCCTGCATGTTACCAGATTTAGGAAAAGTGTAAATAGAATCACCAAAGGCACCAAATACCTTGCAAACATTGATCGGAAATGTTCTTAGCTTCATGGAAGCTTTGGGACCAAATGACAGCAGAGGTCTTTGCGCATGCTGCAAATCAAAATATAACTAAACTAAGTAGCTTATGATGGTATAAAGGTCAAAGAACTTTTACACGAGTCTCCAACTGCTGAATCAACATTATTCTACAGATTCAATAAACAAGGTTAAATTGTACAAGACCCCCCTAAACTATTGGTTAAAGTACATCCATCCCTGGACTAAAAAGTTTGCACCAGTGGTCCCTGTACTAATCATTTGATTTAATTTGGTTTGCGTTAGTGAAAATTAAGGTTCGATCAAAATTATAATGGAATTGGCATGTGAAGATCATGTCATGTGACCTCGTTAAAAAAATATCCTAATATATATTTTCATATTTCTTTTAATAAGATTGAAACAAAAATTGATAAAACCATTAATAATTTGAACAAAAACCTAATTTCCACTAATGGCAGACTACATTGAATCAATGATTAGTACAGGGAATGCTAGCATGGAGTTTTTTATCCAAGGACTAATGGTACTCTGACCAATAGTTCAAGTGCCTAGTACAGTTAAACCAATAAAAAAACCAGAACATATTCAACAAAACACGTCTGAGATCAAAATTTGAACCAAACCAGCATTTATTTATCTCTGGCCAAATCCTATGCCTACTAACTATACCAACATGTAATTTAATACTTAATAGCCCAACGAAAACTCCATCACACTTTCTGCATAGTATTTGTAACTTCAAACTTTTGAACCAAACTAACAGTGATGTAACCATCCCCATGAACAAATTGGATCCTCAAAGAAGACATTATACTGCTTATTTTTGGGAGCATAAAATTATCACAAAGAAGTACAAGTACGCCAATAAACCATCTCACCTAAGAATTTAAGCCATTAAGCATGACCTCATTATTCTCTACACTCCCTCAAATAAAAATACTTTGGGCTTGAAATTTGCACAGACTCACACTTCCATTACTTTGTGCTTAATTTTATCAAATAGTATGAGTACACCTTCACATCTTGTGCATAATTTTTATCAAATAGAATGAGAGTAATGAGATTCGAACTCGTGACTGCTTGGTCAATAAGCTTTGATACTATGTCAAGAACCCATCTCACCTTGAAGTTTAAGCTTTTAGGTGAACCCAAAGATATGATTTATATTATTTCACAATAAGACTAGCAACTCATAGGTTTAAACACAACATTGAAACAACCTTTAATCTCTAAAACAAGCCAAATGCACCAGCATTGGACTAACCCACTCTCCAGTATAAGTCCCAAGCAAGTGTATTGCAAAAACAGAATTTGAAAGGAACTTATATGTGCTTCTTTTCTGTGTTTTCACTAGTCTGCATGTCTACTCGCTACAAAAGCAAACAAACAGAAGCCACCTTGTTCACTGAAATATTTTTTTATATGCACAACATAGTAACAACTACTGGAAACAACATAGGTTTGGTAATAAACGTTTGTGTAGATTTTGTGAGCCCACTTTCTCCTCTTAATGGGTTTATTACTCACTGATAAAGGTAGGAGGATACGGGCAAAGAAACCGAATATTCTACAATTGACCCACTATTTCATATTGAACAATAAACTACATATTTGACAGAAATAAACCATCACAAGAACACTGGCTTAAACACATTCGTAATACACTACAGTACTCTTCAAGAAAAGAAAATAATAGTAATAGGCTGCTAAGATGAAACTCTAGTGATTCCTAGTCTCACCAGTAAATCAAATTTGGCCAGAGCAAGATGATTAGAAGCAACCAATCGTTTCAACTTCAAACTTTCTGCTCTCTTCAGAGACTCCCTCAAGAGAACAAACAATTGTTGCCCAACAGACAATGAAGTGTCCATGCTGGTTATAGGTGAGAAAGAAGTTCCAAGTACTCCTGCTGAGCTTGAGCAACCAAATTCAGACAATACATGGCATATAGCTGCTAAAGTGTACGCAAGACAACTCTCATTACTTTGCTGCAATAATAATCAGCCACCGTCATACATACAATAATTAGAAATTAAGAAAAGATACAGCACTACAGTGCAAGGCAAAGCCTCCAAAATTGTGTTGCAACAAAAAATGCAATCCATATCTCCTTAAATTTATGTGTTATGTTTAACCAAGAGACAGCATCGAGGTTTAACTATCAACTTGGAAAACCTAATGATTTGTTCATATGTTTCAATTAAAATGCCCATAGCGCTTGTTTAAAGACATGATATGGAAGGTTGATTTGTGACTTTGTTTTGAAAATTGAAGGGAGTCATTTCTTCTTGATTTGTTTTTTCAAAAAGCAGTTTGCTAAAATACTTAAATCACTCACTATGCCCTATCTTAGAGATCCAGGATCATTAAGAAGGCTAAGGTAGTAGGTTTTGAAAATACCAAGACCGAGGAGCCAGTTAATATCTTCTCAAGTTTCTATAATTTTCTACGCAAAATAGTGCAGAGGATGATAGGCAATCCTTGTTGAAATGCATTTTAAAATTCAGGTAAGCATTTTAAATTTTGGTAGCTTAAATAAATCATTCAATTCAAGCTCAAGCATCACCTCAATTATAAGCCTATCCACATAACCACTTAAAAAGGAATTTTTGAAAAGGCAGAAATAGCTTTCAGAAAAGCACATGCATGTGCAAGAATATTGGAAATCATGATTTGAGAAGTGTGATAAAACAGTAATTAAGGGCATTACCTGTTGAGAAAAACGAACTGCTTCAGTTAAAACCTGAAAGTACAAGCAAAACAATTACCAAATGAAAACATTCACAAACATGAAGAGTGGAACTTTTCACATGCCCCTAATTGGACTCAAATTAAGCAAGCTCAAGTTTCCCAAACCACCCAACAATTCCCCGGGATTTGGCAAACTAGCATAATTGAAGCTTTAGCCCAAAATCATGTTCTGAACCAAAAACTTTTGGCGAGCTTGCAGAGATCCAACTTGTTAAGTTTTCAGTCATTACGGATTAGGCAGAAATAGTACAATAATGACTAATTTTTCTTAACATAGATTTTTCTCATGCTTACTTGCAAAGCTTGCTTAGGATGCCCAAAGTGCAAATGCATCATTCCCAAATATATCAGACCAATCTCATATCTTCCGGAGCCATTAGACCCAGAAGAAGATGGAACAAAATCAAATCCCTCGGCCCCTGCACTTTGGTGACAACATTGGTAAAATAAGGCCACTTTCTTACCCAAAGTATAAAATAAGTTCATTTGAGATAGTAACAAGATTACAGATGGTGTCAATTTTATAACTAATTCAAAGATACCATCTATTCCAAGTGGTGACTGTCAAGGTGCAATGAAGTTTGGTAACTGGCACTTGCCCTACACAAAACTGAATTTTCTTCAACATATTTTGGTTTTCATAAGCAACAGCAATGACCAATCAGTCCAGCCTAAGGAAAAGAAAAAAAGAACGAGAGAGAAATCTGATGAAATAATAGGTTTTATTGTGTTACTAAGAACATCAAGACACAGGCATGGAAGGTATTGACTCCAACATTTTGTTTACCACTAGTCATTCATTTCCATTCAAATTAAGAAAAAAATGATTATCTGCTCATGAGAATATGTTTACGAAAAACTGTCTGCAAAGCTTTGCCCACAACTCACTGCACCAAAGGAAAGAGAAGAACGTGACCCCATCCAACAAAACTTGCCTTGCTAAAACAGAGATCCTTGAAAATTCTCAACATTACTCTAGTAACTATCACAAAACAAATACAAACATATAACATCTACAGATATTCTAACAATCCTTCCTCCTGCCAAAACCAAACAAATGCAGTAAGAACAAAACCTCCACCCTACTTGGAGAAACCGAGTGTGCACTCAAGTAATATCAATTTCTGAATATCCCTAGTTAATAGATAACTTTTCTTCTCCCATCTATCACAAGGCATAACATACATCAGGAGATAGGACTTGAAAGGCCCCCAAACCTATCAACAATCCATATTATTAACTCTCTATGTATCACCATCCAAACAAAACTGAGATGGCATATTGGCTGTCCAGGTCAATTGACTAGGGACAATCAAATTCTACTTGGGGTCTAAGTATGAGGGGACCCCTTGGAGCCCACACCGAAGTATTAACTCTCAAAGAAAATCAAAACTATGGATTTGAAAACCAATAGAAGATCCTGGGTTTTTCTGGCATTGAGTCTCCATGAAATTGCTAGCTGCAAGAAGTAATTTCCCCCTAAATTAAGAAATTTAAATATTCAATCATTAACGTAGAGTAAGTTACTGCATTAGATTAAATGGAAATATAGAGAAAAAAGAAGAAGATTCCTGTACCCACAAGTACTCCAGAAGAGGATATCACCATTTTAACCATATATTTAACCAGTGTGAAAAAGTGAGGGGAAAAAAGGGGCTACTGATTAACAAATGAAACTTTTTGCACACCACAATGCCGCTGGATTTCCAAGCAGAGACCTCATTTAAAAGCAGATAAATCATATACGTTCCATGAACATTTCAATTCTGGCACTTGGGAATTATATAGACAGCTGAATCTTTTTGTTACCTATAATCAAAGTAACGATGAAGATTATCCAAAGCGGTAAAATAATCATCATGATACAGGCTGTTCAAATATCTTAAGAAGTGAACCTGGATTGAGCACATCCATAAAAAATGATTACAAAACAAATGAATATATATATTAATATATAATAGGCTCAACAGTAAAAATATACATGCTAACTTACACGATGTAGCTCAGGTGCCAATTTTTTAATCTGCCTTAAAACAAGCTCAAAAGAATTGAAAGAGAATGAACTGTCATGCCTGCAACCAGAAACAGGATATTACTTTATCAGTTTCAAACTAAACTGCAATGAACAGTGAAGAAACAGTATATTAATAGCAGTAGGCAAGTCATTGTGATGCTTACTTTTCGATTGCCTCTGCTTGCTCCATTAAGTAACCTTGTACCTGCCAGTTTGTTCTTAGGAATATCTCCCCATAGGGATCGACATCTCTCAATTCATTTCCTGGAGGATGTATATATGCACTATTTTCTCCACATTTGTCACCATGTTTGGAACTTGGATCTGCAACAACCTCTATATCTGCAAGTTTTGATTTATCATTCTCAAAATCTGCTGGTAATATCTTCACCACATTACTAAACTGGGGAATACTCAGAAATTTAGACATACTTTTAGATCCACAGTGTTTGCATGCATTATAGATTCACAAATCAGTAAGTGAATTTTTGTGGCGCACCACAAAAGATAAGTAACAAAAAAATCTGTTTGCTTTAACAACTCATGACTTTGTAAGCCAGATAATAAAGGAGGAGAAAAAATCATCACAATATTTCATGAAAAGTGCTCGATCTTCAAGCATGCATGCCAAGAAAAGTAGATAACAGATAATTATCATACCTTCAACCAATCCAGAAAGTGCTTTAGGCCCATGAAGGTGAAAAGGAACTCTTTCGCTGGCCTGTTTCCTTGCTTCAATTTCTTCATTAACTTTTCCGAACACAAAATTCTCCAAGTCCATGTTCTCATATTCTGATAATGTCTCCAAATCATTACTGGACTCGTCTAAAAGCCGTGTCTCATATGGCATGCAACTTGACATGGCATCTTTACAATAACTCCCAATATTTGTCAAAAGATGGCACAAGCCCTGCATTACATTTTTAAATAATAAACACCTAGCCATGCAAGTAATAAAAAGAAAGCATCAAAGCATTCAATTTCACTTATTCAAAATCAAGTTTCTGCCATTCTGCCTTTTCCATTTCATCTAGAGGAAAGCAATGATCATATCAAGCATGATGGCACACTAAACAAATGAGTAGTTGTGACCACAAGCAAGCACACAACAGTACCTCAAACGATAAAAGATTAAATGTGAGAATGCAGCGACGGAGAAACAGTCCCAGATTGCTATTTGGGTCCAAAATAACTTGATTATCTTCCATAACTGAATCCAATCCTCCAAGTATCCCTGACACCACAAACAAATTGTAAGACTTCCAACTAATTTAACACAAGCACGTAAGACCTAACAAAAAAGAACTAAACAAAAGGTATTAAAACAGACCAAAAACTAACCTCTCATTTCAGTAAAGAAGCTAAATAAATCATCCGGTGATGATAAAGATGATAACCTGCCTGTCAAATGATCTATCAACCAATGCCCCAATGACCCACTGATTTCCTTCAGTTGATTCAACAACTCCTCTAGCTTTGGCTCCGATATATCATCATAAGACTGCAACATCAAACCACATATTTTATCAAAAAAAAAAATCAAAATTTCATGCTTTTCCACTTAAGGCCATGTTTGGCTCGCTTAAAAACTGAAAATATAAAAATAATCCTTTATTTTCTTTTAAAAAACGAGAAATTAAAGTTTCTAAACAGAACCCATCACTCAATATCGTCGAAAGATTCAAATTTTATATATATAAAAAAACACAATTTAAAGCTTAATCACTTAAGGACATGTTTGATTCTCTCCAGAATTTAAAATACAACAAGACATTTTTCCTTCATAAACAAGAAATAATAAATTATAAATGGAACCCATTACTCATTACATTTCTAAATTCAAATTCAATACAATTAAAAAGCAATTGTTAATCAAAATCGGGCTTCCAACAATAAGCGAACCAAACACTGCCTTAAGACTTTCTCTCAAAAAACATTGACTTTCGCAGCAGTACTAACTTTTGTGAGGGCTAATAAGTAGAGCCCAAGACGGTTGTGTTGAGAGACGGAGGAGAAGGGGAACGGTGGTGTTGTTTGAGCAGGCAATGCGTAGGTTTGAAGAAGTAAACAAACTGAGACTTTGTGGGGTGTTAATGCAAATGCGTTTGTCATCGGCGGTGACTGCGTTGGTTGCGGTGGCGATGCCATCTTGGGTTTTCTCTCTCAGTGCGCGAGATTTGGTGAAGTGACAGATAAACTGATGGAGATGGTTTTGGGGTTTTGGGGAATGGAGGCTTTGGGGATTCGAAAAGTACCGGCAAATAAATATTTTAAAAATTAAAAAAGGTTGGATTTTTCTCTCAACATGAATATGATTTATTCTTAATAAATTATGAGTATGATTTCAATAATAATAATAATCTTTTTAAGAGATTTTTTTTTATATTTTTACAGATATAATATTATTTTTTTCTTTACTTTCACCCCCATATCATATGCTACTTTTTTTTAATAATTATAGCTTAAAATACTCTACAAATTTTCATTTCGAGTCATCACAAGTAATATTTTTATATTAATATGATAATTGTTTTCTCGAAGGACTTTCACATTTTATAAGGATATATTTAATGTTGTAGTTACTATTGTAATTAAAATTTTAAAAAATAATTTTTTAAAAAATATTTTTAATTACAATTCATAATTGAAATTGAAATATTTGGTTATAACTATGACTGACTGAGTTTAAGATTTAATAAAAATCAATTTCGTGTAATTAATTATTATATTTTTCATTACAATTACTTTTCCTTTTATTTTTTATTTTAAAAAACAAAACAATAAGAAAATATTCACTTGCAGAGGATTAGTGTATTTTATTCTCCAACTCAAATATATTTTATTTTATTAAGAAAATATTATAGGGCAATCTCACGATGTTAGTAGATAAAAATATGCTCGTCCCATATGCCTTTGCGTGCCCAACTTGCTTGTAATGGCAAGTCCAACGGGAGTAGCTATCCCGGGAGTCAAATTCAAAAATTTAAAAATATGGCTGTTTTTATCAATTTATGCTCTCCAACGGGAGAGCCATCGCAGGAGCAATTTTGCCTCTTCTTCTCTTCCGTAGCCATTCCTACATGTAGTCATCTAGGAGCAAAAATACAAAATTAGCTGTTAAACTAGTCGTTGGAAATTTTGACATAATTTAACGCTGCAAAAATCTACAAATCACAGCAGCAAATTCACAGCAAAATCACAGCAAATTCACAGCAGCAATTCACAGCAAAATCAAAGCAAATTCACAGCAAAATCACAGCAATTAACAAAATTTATTTTACCCAGATAATCGAAAATCACAATCCAGCCAACACAGCAGCAGCATCTGCACTTCAATCAACATACGTTCAAGGTTTGTTCTCCAAACTTATTCTACTTTTTCAACAACACAACAGAGGGAGGGGAGGGGAGTAAACGGGGGGATCATAGACAATGGTTTTGCCCCTGGATTGTCGGTCAGAGGACGACGAAACGAGGGGAGAGGGGGTGGCTGGAGGCTACAAATGGATTGTGAGTTAAAATCGAGTAACAGGGGGGCTAGAGGGTGCTGAGGGAGGGGAGGGAGGCTAGAGAGTGCAGAGGGAGGGTGGTTGGATGGTGGCCAGAGAGTGCAGAGGGAGAGGGAGGGGGCGACGCGTAAACGGGGGAAGGGGGCTGGAGGCTGCAAATGGAGAGGGAGGGTGGCTGGAGAATGCAGAGGAAAGGTGGTTGGATGGTGGCCGGAGAGTGCAGAGGGAGAGGGAGGGCGGCGGCGCTGGTTTGGAAAATTAAGGTTAGCAAAAAATTAGGGGGGGGGCGGGTGAGAGGGTGAGAGTGTGTTTATATATTATTATTATTATTATTATTATTATTATTATTATTATTATTATTATTAATTATAATAATTATAATAGTTAACATAAAATAATAGTTAACTATTATTAGCACAAAGAAATAAATATGCGAAATTCATTAATAATAATATTTTGTAACAAAATAATTATGTTAAATTGAAAAATGACAAATTGTTTAATTATTTAGTTTAATTACATGTTTTAAATTTGATGTTAGATATAAAAACTGTGTAAATTTTGTGTATTGAATTGTTGTGGAGGTAATTAATAATAATATTTAGGAAAAAGTAATTAATAATAATATTTAGTACAAAAATAAATATGTTAAATTGAAAAATTATGAATTTTTTGATCAATTAGCGTAATTAACACAATATATTTTTTATGCAGATGGACTCAAATTTGTCAAATTCATTCACTGATTTTCTTATAAGTGAGACTGAACATATTGTTTCTCAACAAAGTGATTATAATGTTCGTACAACTAAAAAAGCACAAAGAAATAAAAACTTCTCGCCAGAAGAAGATTGTTTACTTGTATCTGCGTGGTTAAATACTAGCAAAGATCCAGTAATAGGAGTTGATCAACAAACAAGATAATTTTAGGCTCGAGTACATGCTTACTTTGTCCAGAATTGAGGAAACCTGAATAATCGTTCTCAAATAAACATCTCAAATAGATGGCAAGAAATAAATAGAGAAGTTGGAAAATTTGTTGGCTTTGTTACCCAAATTGAAAATCGTCAACAAAGTGGAACGACTGAAGAATCAAGGGTATTTTTTTTTTATCATTTACATGTTAAATTATGTGTTTGATATATTAATTATATAACATAGTTTTATTTATTGAATTTGATTTACCAGATTAATGATGCTCAGCAAATGTATGCTTCAGTCGTTGGCAAAAGATTTCAACTGGAACATTGTTGGGTTATCTTAAAAAATGAACCCAAGTGGCAATTTGAACGTGCAAGTCTTCATCAGAAGTCAAACAAGAAACAAAAAAATCATGGAAATGCAAGTCCAGCTTCCTCAACTCCATCAACAGCTGATTCTGTTAGTTTAGGAGAAGACAGTGATGCATTTATTTACCAAAATAGACCAATTGGCCAGAAAGCTGCAAAGGAACGACTTAAACGTAGACAAGGAAAAGAGACAGTTGGGGAAACAAGTGTAACAAATATCTTACAAGAATTGAAGGATAGGTTTGTTGAAATTGAGGTCGAAAAAAAACTAGACAGAAAAATGTTGTTAGAGCAACAAGCTTTATTGATTAAACAGAAGCAAGAGAAGCAAGAAATGGAGATTATGAAGATGGATACTTCTACAATGGATCCAATTTCTGCAGCGTATTTTGAAGAAAAAAAGTTGGAAATTATGGCAAAAAAGAGTACTAATTTGTAAGTAATTTCATTGAATTATTTGTAATGGATTGTATGTTGATGAATTATGTAAGAACTTATTGGTTATTTGTTAATGTATTAAATTTTTTTAACACTTAAAGACAATAAGTAACATTAATTTACTGCAAAAAAAATTTCTTATTAATAAAATAAATTTTATTGTTGGCGGGTTTTTCGAAAATAATTATTTAATTTTATAATTAACTCATATTAATTGTATAATGAATTATATAATTATACAATATACAAAATAATTGAATTTAATTTAAAACAAGATTTAAAAAAATAGCTCTTAAAAATGGCTTTTTACCATTGGAGACCACATCAACTCAAGAGCCATTTATAAACTATTCAGAGAGCCATTTCTATAATTTAGCTCTTAAAAATGACTCCTCCCATTGAACTTGCCCTAAGCACATAAGAATTTGCAGTGATGTCCATGCTGGAACTCTCATTTTCCATCTTCATGCAACCGTGCATCTCTACCCTTTAGTATGCTTAAAGCTATATACGGAGCACCAGTGAAAACGTCGGTGACAAGCCACGAGAAGCAGCTGCTTCTTGTAAAACGCTGGTTCGATTGTTTTTTCGTGAGACCTACACAAAATTTTCAGTTTTTTTTTAACTTCAAGCAAACTCCAAAACATCAATTTTTTTGCAATCTCAATCTCAGTTCAGACTACACTACCAAACACCCGCAATAAAGTTCAAAAATTCATTAGCTATTATCATTAAATAAGATTCGAACTCAGGAGCTCTTTATAAACTATGAGAAAATTGCCTCATTATACAAAAACACTGATAAAAACTTATCAAATTGGGATGAATTGGATGAAAAGGGTGAACATTTGCAATCCCTGATCTGTAAATTGAAGAAGGAAATCTAGGGATGGGTTTTTAGTAGCCATGGCTTTGAATCTAAGTGTGTTTTTGGCTTTGTTTCTTCCAAGCAATTCTCAAGCATGAGCATTCTGTCAATCCAAAAAATTATCCAACCGTTGTTCTACTCATGCCACCAAACTTCAATCATCTCATTCCAGTATAAATGTCTCTGTTTTTTAGGATGAATTGTTTTTTCTATTTTTATTTACTTTCTTATCCATAAAAAGCAAAGAGACAAATAAAATAACCTCAGAAAAGTTATAAAAAAAGCCAGCAATCACCGGACTTCATCATGATTATACTTATGCATCTAATCATGGTATATGGTAAGCGTGTTGTCATTCTTGAGATCACCAAGGCGTCTAATTGAAGAGCAACTACTTTCTGAGGGCAACTGCAGCGGAGAAGGCAAATGTAAAGGCAAAATTAAAATAATGTATTTTTTAGCTTTTTTTTGTGACTGTATCTACTATAACGGAAGAGCTATTTTCATAGCCAAAAATGACTTTCTTATCTTCGAATGCTATTTCTAGCACTTCAAACCAAAAAGCTAAAATATAAAATAAATAAAAATATTCATTGTTTTCTTCTCCCTTGCACCTAGGCTCAGTTCTCCTCCCTTGCATTTGAGGCTCAGCTCTTTGTGTTGATGGGGAGGCGACAGCACAAGCAAGGGAAGGGGGGGCAGTAAGGTTGCTGGGTTTTTATATGGAGGGCAGTAGCAAGCAAAGGGAAGCAGAGGGAAGCAAAGGGAAAGTGGGGGGGACAACGCAAGCAAAGGGTTGAGCTTTTATACCAGTAATAATGAAAGGAGGGTAGTAGGGTTTGTGGGTTTTTATAATAATAATAATAATAAAAATAATAATAAAGAAGGGATTATAAGGGGGTTACAATAATAATAATAATAATAGAGTAGGGTTTTTACGGGGATTTTTATAAATCGATTAAATTTTAAATTTTAAATATCACATATCTTTTAATTATATTTAAATTTATTTTTTTAATTTAAATATAATTAAAATAATAATAATTTTATTGTTGAAGGGTTTTTCAAAAGCAATTATTTAATTATATAACTTACTCTAATTAATTGTATTATTAAACTACATACAAAATAATTGCACTATATTAAAATAATATATATAAAAAATAGCTCTCCAAAATGGTTTTTACCATTAAAGCACACATCAATAAAAAAGCTATATATACACTATTTAAAGAGCCATTTCAAAGATTTGGCTCTTTAGAATGGCTCTTGCCATTAAAGTTGCTCTGAGGTCTTCAATTTTTACCTTTCTTACCTTTTGTGCTCCTATGGAGGTTTGACTTATCAGGGCAAGTCCAACGGTAAGTTATTTGAAGAGCTAAAAATAAAAAATTGCTCATTTAGCTCTTATGATCAATTTTCTTTTACTCCAACGGAGCAGCCATTCTAGAATCTAAAATGGCTGCTCCTTATATCAGGAGCTATTTGTAGCAGCTGTAAATGAAAAGCTATAAATTATAAAATTAATATTTTATTTCTTATGAGAGAGAGGGGGGCGGGGTGCTTGGTGCTGGGATGCTTTTTAGGTTAGTTTTTTTATTTTAAATTTGATTTGTTTATTTAAATATAATTAAAATTAATAATTATAATATGGGTTTTTTAAAAGTAGTTATTTAATTATATAAATTACTTATATTAATTGTAAAAAAATAATTATTAATTATTAATTATTTTGATTGAATTATTTGTAATGGAATGAAATGTATTTTAATTAATTATGTATGAATTTATTGGTTATTTATTAATGTGTTCATTTTATTTTTTTTAAGTTTTTCTAACACTCAAAAACAATAAATAACATTAATTAACTTCAAATATAACAACCATAAAAAAATACAAATAATTGTATAATTAATTCAAATATAACATAATAATTTTTAATTTAAATATAAATATAAATAATAATTTTATTGTTGGACGGTTTTTCAAAAGCAATTATTTAATTATATAACTTACTTCTATTAATTGTATAATTAATTGCATAATTAAACTACATACAAAATAATTGCACTATATTTAAAATAATATAAAAAAATAGCTCTCCAAAATGGCTCTTACCATTGGAGCACACATCCATAAAAAAGCCATATAAACACTATTTAAGAAACCATTTTACAGATTTGACTCTTAAAAATAGCTCTTATCATTGGACTTGCCCTCAAAAGAATGGAAAAAACAGAGACAAGGCTGTTAAATGCGTGGGTCGTCACATCAGATGATGGAATTGAGAGTTTGAAAGAGCAAAAGTGTTGCATGTGTTGCTCAGCATAGAAAACATAATAAAATACAAAAGCATAACTGATGTTGTCAGCTGCATGCTTTCTCCATATTTTCTTGTCTGTTCCTAAGCTTGCGCTTGGAATTTACAAACTATTCATGCACTTCCTTTCCTTGCAAATTACACTTATGCAGTTATGGGTTGTGAAATTTGAATTTAGCTCAGTTGATGATATGGTCTGCTAGTAATACAGAACTCTTTGGTGATATTTTTAGCTGCTTGATTTTTGATTCCCCATTCCCCACAAAATTAGATGGTTTTCATTCTTTAATTTGATCCTAGAAACTTGAGCTTACGCAAAATCATCATGGAAAATTTTCTGTAGACAAATCCCAGAACCCAGATCCACATTTGTCAGCATGGAAAGGGAGCTGGAAAAATTACTACTAAGGTCAAATTTGGAGTTGACAATTCAATTTTGGTTATATAGGCTGCGTTGTAAGTGATGTTGTACTTGTAAATAATTTGTTGTACCATTCTAGCTATTTGCTCATTTTCATTTGAGGGTCTGGATTGATCTGTTGGTCTGCACCCATAGTACCATTTCCATATCTGTTAATATGCACTATATGTGAGTTTGAACTAGAGTTTCACTTAGATTTTGACTCGTTTTGGATTTCCTGACTCTATGATATGAACTTCTCCCTCGCAAGTTACTGATAATGGGTCATCAATTGTGGAAACCTCAGTGTGGTTGAATGTGCTCTTCACCTATGTGATTAATGTACTGCTTAGGCTGTTACCACGTTGTGCTTTGGTTCTGATATCGTTTGTCATGCTTCTGCTATTTGAATTGTGAAAAAAATGGTTTACAGATATGTAAAAAGTCGAAGTGATACACAAGTGCGAAGCAAGGGCAGTGAAGGTGCCACGGATACCTGTCAACCAGAAGCAGTCACTAGGAATGGACAACCAGTTGTTCCATGTGGCCTTGTTGCTTGGAGTTTGTTCAATGACACCTGCAGGTTTTCAGTCAAGAACGAGGTTTTTGATGTTAGCAAAAAGAACATCGCTTGGAAAAGTGACCAGGAGAATAAATTTGGTTCTGATGTTTATCCTAAAAATTTCCAGAGTAGAAGCTTGATTGGAGGTGGAAAACTCAATTCAAGCATACCTGCAAGTATCTCCCTCTTCTTCCCTTCTTGTTTATGTTTTCTCATATAGTTTGTTTAACCATTAAATATACTTGATTTTCCTCTCTTTTTTCCGCAAGCAGTTCTTTGCCTTCTCCCCTTTCTAAATCTATCTAGTTGTTGTTTTCTCATGAAACAGCTGAGTGAACAAGTAGATCTGATTGTATGGATGCGCACTGTCAAAGTTCAGAAAACTATACGGAAAGATAGAGAGGGACCTTCCTGCTAACACTACAATTACGGTTATCATTCAGAATAATAATAATACTTGCAGTTTTGGAGGAAAAAAGAAGCTGGTTCTTTCAACCAGGAGTTGGTTAGGTGGAAAAGATGATTTCTTGGGCAGTGCATATCTCTTTGTTGGTGCCTTGAGCTTGTTCTTGGCAGTGTGCTTCATACTTGTATATGTGTTAATGCCAAGGTGAGAACGATTCAAAAATCTTATTAATTGCTCCTTTTTCTCTGCTGACAACAGTAAATCTTCCTATGCTTTGATGGAAACATTCATCTTTAGCTTCTGAGATGATTTATATGCTTTGTGCAGGTCCATTGGCGATCCATCCTACTTATCTTGGAACAGGAATCAAGGAGGATATGTGAATTAGAAATCTAAACCTTGTTCTGTCAGTTTACAAGTTTGTTGATCCACCTTCTACCCGTGCTCCTGCACAAGCTTCATTTCTATCACACCAAACCAACAATTCCATGTAGGAATCTAGAGCTTTGCATTCTGATAAATGCAATGACATATTATCATCAACTTATTATATGATAAGACTGATTTTCTTCGTTGCATTTTGCCCTGGTCAGATAAACCTCTACCTTGTAAGCTTATAAAACTTCTGCTTTCATAATAATCAAGCTAAATAACATTATTTGATGAGATACAGAAAAATTATAAAAAGCATTTAATGGCTGATACAAATAGCATAAAGAAAATAATGTTATTTAGCTTGATTATTATGAAATGTTTTCTACAATCCCTTCTCCCTGCATTTTGAGAAGAAAACTATTAAGCAGCATTTCAATGTTTTGTAGTGTAGGAAGAGGATGTTTCCTTAGCAATGTTCTAAAGTATGTTTTTGAATAATTTCCAGTGGGAAATAGATGTTGAATGAGATCTGCTAAAACCAGTTGAGGTTCGGAGACTGCTCCATCTTTCCATTCTTCACATTTATGATTCATCAAGATGCGAAACAGAAGGCTCGGATAGGGCAGTCATAACAAAAAATACTGCAGGGGAACGATTAAAAATGTTGCGTAAATCTTACCAAGAGTTAGTCAAGTTTTGGTCTCTTTAATCGTATCTCCATAAGCTTTGATTTGCTAGAAAAGCAAAGCAAGACTTGTCATCAACTTAGCAGGGTCAAGAGTGTATGTTTCATCAATAACTACATCCAGAGTCGACATAGAAATGCAAATCTGGAGAGAGTACTGCTGGATAGACAGGTTAGAAAGACTTGGTAACTGCTAGATATCAACATAAAATAAAATTTCTCAAAGTTATTACACTAGCCCTGCTCATCATTTTTTGTTATGGATCGAATAAGCTGACTTTCAAATTATATTTTTTATTTTAATTAAAAAAAGTTATATATTAGATTTACTAGATCATAAAGAGTGAACTCTCGAATGATTTTATTTAAAAATTGGCAGGGGACAAAGGCTAAATCATTAGCGGGTTACTTAGATTGATCGAGTTTAAATAACTCTATAATCTATGCAATTCTTCCATGTCATCAGGATTTGAGGTGCTGCAAGTGATCTTATTGACAGAGTTGTCAATATTTTCTCCACCTGCATCTTCCACGTACTGTTTTCGAGTTATATTACGTTCGATCCACATTAATTAAAGAACATGAAATTATCATATATTACTTTAGTGTTTAAATATATTTTTTCTGTTACCTTTCAACTTGTATCTTTCCTTTGTAAGAGATCAATGCCCTGAAAATTTTGCTGAGCCTGAAAAAACCGAAGAAACCCCAGAACGTTGAATGGAAGGAACACAATAACACATGCATGTTCATGTCTTGTGCTAAACTAATTTTATCATACTGAATCCAAGATATAATTGATTTGAAGTAATTTTCTTTAATCTGAATTTTTTTTTTAGAAAAAATTGCTCATCAAATCAAATTTAACAGAAGCAAATAGTTCTCTTAAATCAATTAATTAGCTGTAATAATGTCTGAGATGTGATGTGATACTCGCTGCATCATAGACTTTGCCGACTCTCGTCTTAAAATTTACAGAAACTCCCCAGAACTTTATCTCTGCCATGAAAAGTATAAGTATCAGATCAGCAATTGATTTCATTAGATACATGGTAATTAACTTAAAATTTTCATTTTGCATAATTTATTTTCTATATTATAGTGTTTCAAAATATAGCTCTTGCCATCAACAACATTCTTTAATAACTTTGAAGGTCTGTCCATAATATATGTATATACACACACACATTCACTGTGTAGCTTGCAGCATTTCCTCTTTAACAAGATAATTTGTACCCCTGAAGAAGAAGAAGACATGGTGCTCGATGAATATTGAAGAAGAAACAAAACGCTCTTTCTATCTGCAACATATATATCAACTGATCAAGCTTGTAATATATTAGCATTTAGATCGAACATGAGGTATTGTTGGCTATGTGAACAGGGAGAAAAGGTTTAGCAGCTTTAAGGATGGCATGGGGCCTGTGGAATGTAGTTGAAAATAGGAAGTGAATAATTTGATGATAAACTCGTTGGTATGTGCGCGCGGTTGCATGGATTTTCTACGAGTGGATTATGCTTAGTCTCTCTTTTCTTAATACAGATAAGACTTAGACCTTCCTGTTTGAAACCCTAAAGTTAGTCCCTTGGTTTCCTGTTAATTTGGTTTTTCTCTGTGAATTTAAAATGGTAAATGGTACTTCCATGATTAAGAAAATAAGTAACATATTGTTTAATGAAATAACGGTGGACATCAAAGAGAGTCAAGGGACTAACTTGTATACTTTCGAATATGAAGGACTAATTTATAATCATACTAAAATCTTAGAGACCAAAGTATGGTTTATCCATTTCTTGGTGGATTACAAACAGTTTTGTCACCCAGTGAACCCATTTTACCTTATTTAGTTATTTGTCATCTTGTTCTTAAGCCTTTTGCTTTTTGTTTGTGACTTGTTTGATCTTTTCCTATTTTACCATTGATCTTTTCCTCTCCGATGAGCCCACTAGCAAGAAAGGAACCTTGGTCCCAAAAGAAAAGAAAAATACATTTCTTTTCCCCATACATATATATAAACAAACGCTTTTAAGAAAAAAATCATGGGGATGCATGGAACTCTCAAGACCTTACCTCTCTTATGTAGGGGTGTGTGTGTCTATTCTTTGAATATGATTTGGCCCTATGGTGCTTTATAATTCTCTTACAAGTTTAAACCTATTTTTTTTCTAAATTTTTTTGCTTCGTATCTTAATTTTTTTTTTTTTTGGAACTCGAGAAAACCTCATTTTTTTTAGGTAACTTTTGCTAACTTGGGTTAAACAAGTAAAACTCTAATTGTCCTAGATTTTAACAATATAAACATGTTCTAACTTGAATCCAAGATCAATAATGTAAATATCAAGTTCTTTATCACCACGATATACTATTTTTCAATATTTCGTACTTGGGACAGCTACTTCATTGAGGATTTGAATGCTTGATATGATCATCAGAGTAAGATAGAATTATTGTTGCGTATATAGATAGAGTGGTTTTCCATTGGAAATCCATCAACAAGGTTGTGCTCTTAAACAGATTTAACAATGAGATTATCAATACTTGATTAGTGTCTAGAAAAAACAAAAAACATGTAATATAAAAGATAGAAGGATATAAAAAAAAAATTATCTTTGTGTTTTTTTATCTCGAAACAGTAATTAAATACCGAAAAAAATGAAATGACGAAATCTAGATTTTACATTAGAGTACAAATTTAGCACACAAATGAATATTACACAAGTATAAAAAAAAAAACAAAGAGGTGCATTAGAATCAAACTTGACACCAGAAAAATATGAAAGTTTCATTAATCTAATTCAGTTACAATTATTCAATTGCTATAAGTTTCAATATAAAGAATACAATGGTATATGAGTGTGTGTGTGTGTGTGTGTGTGTGTCTATAAGAGTACATTAGACTCCAACGTTAGAGCAGGCAAGATTTTATGCCTTCCCAATTCAACAACTATAGTTAGATGGTAAATGAAATCAAGAATCAAGTAGTCAAGAGGCCATGGCATGGTTCACCAATATGCTACATAGAGCAAAAGAAATGGTTAGAAATAGCCCTAGCTTCTTCAGAAACAAACCAAGTTTACTCCCTCCACCACCTCTTATGGTAACCACCAAATCTTTTTCCTTCTCATTCCCATCCCTTTTGATTAGTTTTCCTGAAGGCTTCTTCATTGGCTTGATATTTTTGCCAGGGCAAAAACCATCCTCTTCTACACTTCCACTTCCCATGAACTCATCCATTAATTTCCCATTTCCCACATTTTCTCCCAAGTAAAAACAATGCATCAAGAGAATGACAATCATACAAACAACATTGCTCGCTAAGTACCTCCAAGGATGCTGCACTGATGATTTGCTTCCAATGAAGCTTTCCTTTGCAGTAGTCTTGGATGGTTTCGTGTCATACCTTTGTGTATTTTCTGCTGTATCTATGGAAAAGTTGGTGGCCACCACTGCTGGATTCAGAAAGATTTTAACTGTCTGTGATGGGACTAATTGGTGGAAGAATGTCTCGGTTGCTTGGCGAGTCGAAACGAAAAGTCCATGATTGACTTTGATCTCCTCCACAACTTCAAAGCTTGGTGAACTAGCCAAATCATCCACATTGCTATCCTCTATGAAGTTATCATCACTAGGCTCATCATTGATGAATGCAAGTGAAAAATCCTCACTGTCATTGAATCCCATGCAGTCGCCTGCAGTATGTCCATTTTCTCCTGCAAATTAATCAATTTTCTCATTAAGAACGAGAAAAATAAAAATAAATAATAAGGGAGGTGACTGAACTAAGACATGGAGATAGAATAAAAATAAAATTACCTAGAACTCCATGCTCTTCTCTACTCCTGAAATTTGAAATATTTTCTATTGGAACAATCTTGGTGTCCTCTGTAAAACTCTGTCCAATGAGGAAGGTGAAGGATTGAGTACTCATATTTCTTCAACTAGGATTGAAGAAGTTTCTAGGTTAATTTATACAAAAATCAAAAGCTACATATATACCTTCTCTAGTTCTTCATTTGACATTCCAACCCATCTCAAGTTCTCTACCATCCTCTCTGCCTTGAATGTTTCATCTAGGTCACTCATGTCTATAGACCTGCTGCTTGTATTAGGGTCAAACCATGGTTTGTCAGCCCATCTTGTAGAGTTCATCATCATGTCACTGTACAAATTATGCTGGACATCCTTCCCGTCCATGAAAGTGAAATCATTATCAGCAGTGGCATAGTTTCCAACCCAAGTATCTTGAAAACTAGACTGGTTTATCAGTTCTTGAGATGCATGAGCTACTGAAAGAATTTCTTGCAAAATGTCTGTTTGATGAGTGCTTGTGCATTCTGGCATGGAAGGTTGTTGCATCACTTTTAAGTCAGAAAATCCAAACTGAGGGAAATCGTCCACTTGCAACGGAGGCAATGTGAACCTATGCTGCAACCTCGCACACTCCAGTGCTATATCAACCTGCCAGAACCAATGAATGTAAGAAATTTCTATTTATACTATCAAATATTTAAGTTTTGCTCGTCTTTTTACTTGTTGACCCAACGGTCACGAATTCTAATTCCATTATTCTATTCTATTTGATAAAAATTAAGCACAATGTAATATAAGTCTATGCTAACTTTAAACACAAAAATCTTTCACTTGAGGGTGTGTATTAGAGAATAATATAAATCATATTCTAGACCTCACTTACAAGCTCAAATTCTTAGGTGAGATAGTTCCTTAATACAATCAATAACTAATCCAAGGTTTTGCTATTTTTTTCTTTCATAATCACAATACATAGATAATATTCTTACCTTTGAAGGTGGGTAAGGAACTGTTGAATAGTTTGGAAATTGTGGAGCTGCCATGCCAAATCCATCCATGGACTGTATCCATTTCCCATTTCTTGACTCACCGATGTTGAGAGGGGATCCGATGGCCCGGTAGCTTGTTGAGCAAGTATCTACATTTCTATGCATAGTATAATTTGTACTCTCATATTCTTCACATCTTCCGTTATTTTCAGAATATAGTTCATTAATGCTAGAAGAATGTTCGCCAGGCACTCGATTTGTCGTAGACTCATAATTCTCTCCAATCTTTGGGATAGTTGTGGTCCTTTTTGACACACGACATAGTGCATATGAATCCTGCATAGGTTCACCCAGTAAAAACTTAATTATAATCAAATGATATCACAAATTCATGCATTTATCACCAAAACATACATGCATACATACATTTATCTTCATATATATATATATATATATATATATATATATATATGAAGATAAAGGTGATGGGAATATTAGTTGCACCTGCAAGCCAGTATTGGTTTCGCATTCTCGTTCATCAAGGCGATATTCGTGCATAACCCAACCAGTTCTAGCACCATGGGGAGCTCTTCCTCTGTAGTAAACTAGGGTTTTCTTCATGCCAACAGCCCGCATTTGGGAGATCACTTTTCTATCCTTGCCAGTGGCCTTCCAATATCCAGCTTTAGTTGCTCGATTAGTCCTTGATCCATTCGGATACTTGCGGTCTCGAGGACTAAAGAAGTACCACTCCAGGTCTTTGCTAGGCAGCAATGATTTTCCTGCAATATGTTTCAACGATTAAGCATGTTATTATAATATATAAATATGTTTTGTTATATATTTTATTGATCATACAAGCATCTATATATATGGCAGGTTCAAGAGGTAGAAAAAACAATGACTTCAATCCACAAATGAATCAAAGACTAGAACACGTTCCATTGAAGGAATGCAAATAAAGCATTGCATGACACTTTTGCTGACAATGCAATCTGTTCCTTTCTTCAAGAGCTTTTTGACTTGGAATTCATTTCGTAAATTAATACAGCTTCATTTTCACAACAGGAACCCTAAAGATGGAGGGACCATATGTCTTGTAGTCCCACACTTCACTTCCTTTAATTACTGCTACAAAAAAAAAAATTATTTTGTAGCATATCTTGTGTTATTAAAGTTTAATATTTTTGACCAATAAAGCATGATCAATGCATGTAAATGGAATTTAAAAACATAATCATTAGACAAAAAGAAGAGCAAGAATCCCTAAAGAGTATTTGAAGTCATTCTCTGTCTCTCCTTTGGAAAAGGCAAGCGGCTAGCTTAGCTTCTTTCAGTCACCCTTTTTTCGATAAAGAATCCGACATATTTTGATGGAAAAAACATAAAAAAAATCTCATGTTCCCCAAGTAATTAGGTTTTTTTTTCCAACATGAGGATTAAGTTCAAGAAACCCTGCAAATTATACTAGAATGTTGCCATCATGTGGTCTGCTCTAGTAGCAGATATTAGGGCTTGAAGCAATAAAAAACCAATAAAGAGTTTCATGTCTAGTTATATGTGCCAAAGCTATCTGACAAGAAAGGGATAAAAAAACTGTATTTTTTTTTGCTTTTCTCTCAATATTCTTTATCCCTTTGCTCACTCAATCTTTATTTGCTTCATGTAATATGGATCATGCAAGCAAGCTAATAAGGCACCAGAGCATATCTTTCTTGCTTTATTTCGAGGACTCAAATTATGCATAAGTATGCAAGGAACGGAGTGATGATCAATGGACTCGGGGATTGAGATCATACCTGGTAAATCCCATGGCTCACACTTGTAGAGATCAACTTCAGGGATGATCTCTAATTCAATCTTATGTGCATTGATCTTTTTTTTGAGGTAGTAAGCTACGAGTTCTTCGTCGGTAGGGTGGAAACGAAAGCCAGGAGGCAATGAAACAGGAGCCATCTCTTTAATTTCCTCTGAAACTTCTTCTGATCTTGCTCAAGAAATATCTGTATGTAACTCAAAAAACGATTACTAGTCTCCTTCTCGAAAAATGAGACCAGCCCTTATTGAAAAGTAATATAATCAACAAGTGTACAGCAAGTCTCTGCACACAATCAAATGTAATTACACACAAAAGTTAGTCTTGTAATCTGATTTTAATTAAACAATTGAACAAAGAAAATCTGATCAGGAACATTTAGATGCCATGATCATGCATGCATGTACTTCAAAGTATTATGCATGATGATCAAGAGATCATATGGGATGGAGGGAGAGATGTGACCTTGCAGAAGAAGAACATAAGGCAAGCAAGAGATGGCGGGTAACTAGCTTGAGAGAAAAGATCGATAACAAGTTGGATGGGGAGGGAAAATGAGGGAGTTGGTTGGGGTTCTGATATAAGAACAAAAAGAGGAGAAGAAAAAGCAAAAGGAGCGAGGTCCTGGTTAGCCACCGGCCCCAAGACTTGCACTTTTCCCTTTTATATTATTTTTTCCTATGAAACGATTCTTCTGGTTTTCTTTCCATTCAAGCTAATTTACTCTCTCCAATTATCCCATGCTTCATCCTTATCCTTTCTTGGAATCTCAACTCCACATGACACAATGCCTATATTTTGATGCATTGCCACCCTTTCCATGTTGGATCAAGTATCTACTGTTATACCTTAACGACAAACTGTCCTAGACGAATTGCGGCTGCATTTCTTGACTGCAAATGTTGCCTGGCTCCACATGCATAATTCATTGTGAAATTTCATGCAATCCTACCTCTTTAAACTACTCCATGATCCAATGTGCTTCGTTAATTGTTAGAATCAGTTCTTGGCTCAAAAACGTTTTGTTAAAGTTTGTGATGTGAACTCCATTGCAAAAGGAGATGTGGTGGGGTTTCTCGTCATAAAATCATTTCAAGCAAACACAATTGAGCTACTAAATAAGAACTCACTATATAATCTATATTATTTTCTGATATACACAAGTTTTTTAGCTTTGAAACTTGTAAAGAACACAATATCTTGTGTTAGACGATAAAAGTATATATATGTGTGGAGTTTTATACTTGTAAAAGACATCAATATAAAGTAGAGGCACAAATGTTAAAATTAACACCATTTTGGAATATCAGCCTCCACTGATGGTGCTGCTTTGTTCGAAGGTAAAAATCTTATCACGTCAATCATTTGTTGACAGCAGAATATGTCTAGCGAAACATCCATCTTCATGTGATCCCGTTTCGTGACAGGATTACGAGCATGCACCATGAAAGTAAATGGCCTTCTCCGGGATTGGGAGTGCTGTCCTGCTGCTGGCCAACTCCTGAGCTTTTTGTTGTAGTTAGGGAAAAAAATGAGAGTGCTGGTCTTAATGATCCGTCAATACTTAACCAATATTTTGAGACAACTGTTTTTAACACAAACAATTACTAACTCGAAAAGACTCGCATATTTACAGTGCATATTTCGATTTACAGGCGATCGAAGGAGATCCTCTGCATGGTTATTAGTCTGAGTACGCACACAGATCATTTCCCAGCAATGACCATAAATTGATCAATTAATGTACGTGCTTCTCATCACTATAAATCAGATGCCCTTAAATAACGTAAAATATTGATATTAATCCTCAAAGATTTCAGGTTAACACAGCCCTAATCACATTCTAAATCTGTGGAAAATCCATACCCACATGCATCGTGCTCAGATTGAAAATCAAGATGGTACCAGGCCACAGCCTAGCTAGTTGCCAGGCTACAGAAAAACTAAAAGACTGGTAGGTTTCATACATAGGAGTTGATCATAGGCTGGGGTTCAAATAGGGGTCATGTGGGGCCATCTTTTTCCACGTGAAGAAAAGATGACACGTGGCATAATGGGATCGCTTGTAAGCCTTCCTGAGCTTCTTGTTTTTCTCAAGTGATGACAAATGATTCTCTACCATGCATGCTTTTCCCTCACATCAATCAATCTTTTGGTGCTTTTCCTCCTTTCTGGAGTTTTAATTATCTATGCTTTACTCGTCATTTTTTTCAGTCGCTTGCATCTTCTTTAACTCGTTTTTTTTTTTTAACAGCCCGTTAATATAAATAACCATGCACCATCCTATGTAGATTGATTTTTTTCAAGAAAATTTAGGAGAAAAATGTTATTACACATTAATTTTAATTTGGACAAGATTATTTATAAGGGTATTTGAGAAACGTTTGGAAAGCGCTTTTGAAAGAAGTTAAAATTTTTATTTTAAATTATTTTTTTTTAGTGTTTTTAAATTATTTTGATGAGCTGATGTCAAAAATAATTTTTAAAAATTAAAAAATTATCACTTTAATATATTTCTGAATGAAAAATACTTTCAAACACAACCTCAATCATATTCTCAATCAGACACTAAATTGACATGAATTAATCTAGTAAGTCAATTAGCTACTTGATGGATCAATTGAATTCTAAATAAAATTTGATTTGATTTTTTAAAAAAGAAATTAACTATAGTTCAAAGAGTTAATTATACATTGGATAGCACTTCCATCGAAGTTGGATAAAGAAAAGAAAACACACATCCAAACTCAATCTTTATGTATTTTTTATTATTTCACAAAATTTCCTTTAAAAATAGGCCGGCTAGTTGCTATACTAAATTGGATTTTGAGATTTTTTTTTTATAATGAAACAATCATAGGGTGGCAAGAAATGTTGGATTCTTGATGCATTATTCTATTGCTAAGGAAGGAGGAGAATTGGTGTTATATAAAACATTATTTTTTGTTGTAATTAAAAGTTATTTGGCACTGTATTTCAAAAATATTTTTGAAAATTTTGAAAATTTTATTATTATTTTTATTTTAAATTAATTTTTTATATATATTTTTATGTGATGGTGTAAAAAATATTTTAAAAAAAATAAAAAAATATTATTTTAAAATAAAAAATAATTTTAAAAACAATATCAAATATACTCAAAAACAGATGTAAACGATTTCACGAATAAATTATTGCTACTGCCGAAAGAAAAAACCTCATGATGTTCTCGTTATGGTCTTCAGTTTGTCTCAAAAGCCCGAAAGTGGAAAGGAAAAGAGAAGCTATTTAATATATTCTATAGAGGTTTTTGTTTGTTAAGTGGGAAAGCAATCTCTTGTTTCTTCAAAGAAAAGAAATAAATAATATAAGCATTTCGATTCAACCAGCATTCTTCTTTGTTTAAACAATAGGTTTTATTTGTGTTGGGTTGAATAATTTTTTATAATTTCAAAAAACGTATATATAAAAATAATAGAAAATCAAAAACTTTATATATAATGAGAAAATAAAATTAATATTAAAATGATGATATATTGGATAATAATTTTTTATAAAATTTAAGATTGCAACGTACTAGATTAACTCGAGTTAACCATGTTTAACCTATAAAGCCTATGATTCAAGACATTAGCTCATAATAACTCATGGAATCCAAATCAAAATAGATTAGAAATCTTTATTCTAATTAACCAAAAACGGAAGGTTTAAAAAACATTCAATTAATCCAAAAAAATAACTTGACCTAACCTAGAATGGTGGCACATGTTATGCCGCAACAAAGACCAAATTGTTGCTAACATAAAAAAAAAAATAGATCATATATTTTCTCTAACCTTAAAAGCATGTTTAAAAATAAAGATGGTGACATATCAGGCGATGTATTTTTAGAAATAAGTATTGGAAAATTAATTTAATTCAAAATAATTCTTTAAAAACATAGTTAAAACATCACAGAACACAAAATAAATAAAAAGAGCCAAGAACATCTAGGTCATTTTTAAAATCAATAAAATCCTAAATAAAGAAGAAAAAAAATCATGGAGCTCAATATTCATTAAATCAAGTGCTCAAGGATAAAATTGAAAAGTACGAGTTTAAAAAACAAATGAATTTGGGTGAATCTTCTAAGTTTGAGTAAATCTCTCAAATTTAGAGCCAGTTAAATTTTAGACATGGAATAAATCATGAAGCTTAATTTAATATTAAAAGGTGAAAGAAAAAAAATAATAATTTAGAAAACTTGTCATGGTTAAAAAAAATAGCACGCAAAATATTAGAGATAAAATCTTATTTGTAAATGTAATGAAGGGGGATGAAATTGTTAAAAAAGAAGAAGCTAATTTTAAAAACTAACATAAAAAAATTGTAATAAGAAAATAAAAATCAAGTTTGAAAAAAACATTGAAGATGAAATTAAGAAATATCAAATGTATAAATTAATTCAAATTAAAATAAAAAATAAAATAAAAAGAACAAAAACTTTAAAAAAAAAAAATTGAATGGTTGTTATGAAATGTGAAAAAGCAAACATATGAACTAAGTAAGAGATAAAAAGGATGAGAATAAAATCAAACATCACCAACTTATTAGGAATTTTGTCATACATATTATTCAAGAAGGCAACATTGTCAATGTGGATCCTAAAATACCGAAAAAACAAGTTTTTTTCACCAAGATCCATCATAGGTGTTATATGAAGACAACATGATGACTTACTTATTAACTCGTTCACCGAACACACCAATATTTTTTTTTTTATATTTATTAAATTATCCCTTGGACCACACGATTATTGCCAAGAATATAATGTGAAATGACAAATATACCCCTAAAAACCCTAGACCCTGAAGCTTTTATTTGCCTAAGATTTTTTGGCTATAAAGGCAATAAAGTAATTACATTAAGAATAGTAAAAGGAAATTTTGAAAAAGCTCATAGACCTCTCGATCACTATGTCAATAATAAATAAATAAACACTTACCATTTTGGTTATTATCTTGAAAGAGATAACACAGAATCTGTGATGACAGAAATATGTTTGGTAAAATAAAAGAACAAGAACATAAAATGAACATGTTTTATAACAATTGTTGAATGAATTTATTTATTTTCTCAAAAACTGGAAGTGATAAGGAAAAACATCTCCTTTGATCCCCTTATTTTCGTCTTGAGATCGAGTCAAGCTTATAGAAATGTGAGAGCAGCTTTTTTGTCGATGACCGTACATGAGGGAATGGCATAGGCAAAAGACTCAAGACAATATGAAGCTTTAATTACAAGAAACTTTCCCCCTTTTGGGGGGAAAATCTCATCTTCAGAACTTGGATCATCTACCTCAAGTTGCTGAGATATATAGATGAGTCGTTTGCTGAGTAACTTGACAGCATACCTGATCTGGGATCTGTACAGAGCTTACAGAGAAGGATCCTCAGATAAATTATACAATTCGCTTCCCTTTTCGGTATGAGAACCAATATATCGCAACCTATTGTTAAAAGCAAGTAAAAATCAGCTCTTTTCCTGATTCTGATTTGATTTGTTGTATTCTTCAATGCCATAACGCTGGTATACCATAGATTGATTCTCCTCCCACCATCGTCTTGCTTCTTTATCGGCAAAACGTTTACGGCTGTAAAATATACATCAAGTATGTATGATCAGTTAACAGAAATCTGAATCATGTGTTTAATATGTTCGAGGGTTTATTATTAAGATGGGAAATAAATTACCTAAACCTGACTCGCTTTAGACCCTTTTCTCCTCCTGGTGAAATCGTAAATGTAATGTATACACCAGGTTCGTACTGTTCTACCCATTCAAGATTTGACGCTTTGGTTCCCTCCCGTCGAGGATCTGTTGTCGAGGCATGTAAACCTTCCCCCGGCATACTATTTTCATGGCACAACTTTCTCCCATCTAAGGACTTTAGCGAGTTGGAAAACACGATAGGAGAGCTAGATAAACTATCTACGTTGCAGTCTTTTGGCAATCTAACTTGAAGAGGTGAATGAGTTGAGGCAAGCACAGTAGGGGTATCTGTATAGTGAGGTCTAGTCTGAGGCTGATACGGATCCCCTCCGTCTTCCGCTCCTTTCCTAACTGAGACTTTATCGGACATTGAATGAAGCTGAAAGAATAAATATTGACAATTGTTTAGTTGAATTTACTCAAATACTCAACACTTTAATTGCTGAACTCCCAATCTCTCATGAATTGACACGAGTTTACAAACTTCGGTAAGTTTGCCTTGCGAAGAATGTTAAGGACTTGCAAGTAAAGATGCAAAACATTAATCCCACCCGCAGAATGACAGAAGGAAAGAGAATTACCCTTAACACCAAAGCTTTAATTATCTCATTTGCTGTTTTACGCTTAGCTGCTTCCTCCCTGGCCAGTAACCAAGTTTTCTCTATTGTTTGTTGACATTCTTGAATCTTCTGGCTCCCAGCTTGACATTGCATTTCGAGGCTCTTTGCCTATTACAAACAAATGAACTCTGAAGAGCCGAGCAGAATATATTCAAGCTAGAGGCAGCACAGAATCAACTTAAAATATCTATGGAATTCTTCTAACACAATATGGCTTCTGGTTTGCTCATGACAGAACAAAACGATGAATTTGTAACTGCTTCTCCCCTAACCACTTCCCTCCCGAATTGCATAGAGAAGGCCCAAAACATCATTTTTTTTTTTTTTTAAGTAAAGCCAAATGCTTAAGCATTTGATGAGTACCATGTCACTCGTATGGCACTAGAAGACATCATTTTAACAAATATTTAATGCCCAATAAGATCGATGCTGTGGAAGTCTACATGTAGAAAATTACTGTAGAGATTATCCTTTTGCTTCACTGAGACTTCGGTTTAGCCATCATAACATTACCAATAGAGCAACTGGCACTCTCAAGTACAAAGGACAGCTACTAATCTAATCCATTTCGTGCAACAGGCATTCTTTACAGGATAAACTTGCATGAAAAAGTGATAAGAAACTCAAACCATCCCCTGGCTGAAACAAAAACAGTCAAGAAAAGAATAATTGATGCAATTCTGATGGAAAAGGCTAACCTTTCGATCACATCACCAATGGTGTGAAGATCAGTTGTATAAAAAATGCTTCTATGCATGCATGTGAGATTGCAAGTGATGAAGAAAGTGAGACGAGTGTGGCATAATGGAAGGCAGAAAAAATCATCAGGATGAAGCTAAAACATGTGAAGCATTACCTGTGCTCTTAGTCTCATAACTTCTTCAACAAGAATCCTTTTTGACTCATGTTTATCTTCTTCCAGATTCAAGGAACTGGAACTGGAAGATATTGGTTCCAGAGGA
Organism: Salix dunnii; assembly: GCA_015731905.1. Classification (NCBI taxonomy): domain Eukaryota; kingdom Viridiplantae; phylum Streptophyta; class Magnoliopsida; order Malpighiales; family Salicaceae; genus Salix; species Salix dunnii. Next base: position 4,838,955 of record CM027662.1, on the reverse strand, counting down.
TGTACAGAATTCTTTCTGTCGCAAGATTCAAATATAGCAGGACATGAAACTTGTCCCCATCGTGGCAATCCAGCTGAAATAGAAGAGACAGTTTCTAAATGCTGCTGCTTTTCCCCTTGGTTTCTCGATGTCTTCCTCTCAACAGGTTGGCTTTCAACAGATGACTGCTTCATCAACTGTAGACGATGCCCTGGCGGGGTTGCTCTGCCCCTTTCTTCTTTTTCATCATGTAAGGACTTCTCTTGGGACAACTGCTTCCTGGAACCTCCACCAGGATGTGTAATATTCTGCAAACTGTTGAAACATGAATCACAGACTCTAGAAAGCTTGCTTTTATTAGTTGCCAAAGATGCATTGATGAGCTTCTTGCTACTACATGCTCGGCAGAACAGAAGGCCACAATTATAACAGTTATGTTTCTTCCTTATAAAACCAAACGGCATTCTACAACCTTTACAAGCTGATTGATCACTAACAGATATAGATTTGTGCAAACAGATTGCAGCAGTTAAATTTGATCCACAAGCTATACTTTGAACCTGTCTATCTCTCAAAGCCTCAACCAAAGTTGGTACGTTTTTATCTTCTACATTGCCTAATCCTAATTGTCCATTGGTCCCCTTCCCCCATGTATATACACTTCCACCTGATGTCAAGACAGCAACATGGTATGACCCGGATGATATCTCCTTAACAAACTCCTCTTTAAGCTTTCCGTCAACGATTGCAATTGATTTATCCTTGACCTGTGGATTCCCCAACTGTCCATGCACTGAGCTTCCCATTGTATAGACCTTTCCTGTCCTGGTAAGAGCAACGGTTAGCATTCTTCCACAAGAAACTTGTACAAAATCATGTTCCACAAGCTGTGCAACACATGTTGGTTGAAGCCTTTTCTCCAGATCAGCATGCCCAAGCTTCCCTTTATCACCATCTCCCCATGTAAATAATTTCCCACCAACACCATTAAACTTGAACCGGTCAAAAATGACTTCCACAATAGCAGCAGTGTGCCATGATCCGCATGCAACGGATTTTACCCACAAACCTTTAAGAGATTCAACTTCTTTGGGATGAGAAACACTTTGAAGATTCCCATGACCGAGAACTCCAAAAGTTCCATCCCCATATGTAAATAACTGCCCCGATGAGGACACCGCTGCTATATGCCAGTCCCCACAAGCAACATTTGATATACTGAGACCAGCCAATGGACTTGAAATTTGACGTGGTAACCAGTGGCTTCCAGTTCTCTCCTCACACACCAAATTAGCACCGTATTTATTCTCACCCCAGACATATAGTTCACCAAAATCTGTCAAAGCACAAGTTTGGTATTCACCACAAGCAACAGATTTCACAAGGAAACCATCCATGGATTCAACAATTGTTGGAGAGCTCACATTCATGTCAACTTTATGCCCAAGTTTTCCCCGACTCCCCTCACCCCAGCAGAAAACTTCCCCTCGTTTGGTGATTAAGGCAGCATGGTTCCTTCCTAAGGATATATTTCTTACATCTAACATCATGGTGGATTCCAGCAATTTTGGCAATAAAGCATCCACTTGCAATGTACTGAGGAAACCAAACTGATGACCCACACACCCTATATTTCCTCCTCCAACTCCTTCTCCCCAGATTAAAACATCCTTTAAGACCTCATTTTTCTCTGTTTGTTGAGACCCTTGATTCGAACCAGTAATTCTATGACACATATTCTTTTGAAACTCTGCAAACACATTATCAGATCCACTTTTCTTTATATTTTGTGGTTCAGCATTTCGAGTGTATGGAATTAAGAACTCCTCCACAGTTTGTAATTGTGGAAGACTTGCCTCTGAGAAACAGAGGCTATCAGAAGAAAGAGACAATCCATCGGAAAAACCCCTGTCTGAAATTGACTGCATAGGACTTCCATGTAAGCTACGCACCTTCAATGTAGAATTTCATAAAACACACACAAAAAAAAATGATATCAGTGAAACCTAAAATATTTTCAGCTGTATTGCACAGAATCATATAGAAATGACAGCAAAGAACATGGAAAGAGAAACAATGAGCACGTGGATCTGCCAAAGAAAGAACAGTATATAGCACTCATAACTAGATAAACCAAACAAAGCTTCAGCACCGTGTACCTAGCTCCATAGTAAGATTTTATATAGTATGAGTTTGGAAACTGCAGGGGTCATGAGTGAAAAATGCAGAGCGCGAGAACAGGAAAACACACAATAAGCTAATTCCTTGCCACCGGTTAACAAAAGTAATCAAACACTTTCAAACCTGGATTGTTTGTCTCATTGAGAGTTTTTTCCACTTAATTACCCCAAAACAGCATGCATATACTACTGAAACTTCTTAACATTTCAGCACAGAAGCTCAATTGATTCGATACTTCCTAATTCTTTTCGAGAATGTCATCAATATCATCACTGCACAAGTGACTTTTACATAAGACCAACATTTTGGGGGGGGGGGGGGGGACTGTTAAATTTGTGAAAGAGACCACACAAAAAAGGGATGTTGTTAAAACCTGCGACAATTCAGTGTCATCCTCCAGAATTCCTAGATTATGTTTTCTTCTGATAAAGCCAGCTGGACTATTTACACAACTTTGTGCTACTCTGTGGTTCTTCAGGGCACAATAAGGCCTAGAATGGTGACACTTGGATATCACAGCCCTTAAGCCTATAAACCAAGAATCAGCCTGCGCTTTGTCCTTGCATATCTACGTAAAAGATAACGAATAAAAACAGTAATGAAGCCACAAATCTTAACCAGAAACATGATCTGTTCATAAAAGAGTCAAATTCAGAAGTTACCAAATCAAGTGAGCACGAGCGGTCACCATTTGTATATATAAGTGAAAAGGAATGATTCAGTTTATCTGGTTGAAGTTGCCACTGAAAATAGAAAAGTGAGAAGTGAAATCAGCATTCATAGAAACTGTAAAAAAGGCATCCAACTTCAACTAGATACAGATTAAGGGACACAGCTTAACATCAAAGAGCATCCTTGATTACGTACAGTCCTTTGTCCAGTAACAATCTTCATAACTAAGCTCAATCTCAATTGTTTCTCCTCCTGTCCAGAATACCAAATCAAGTACTTCTCATCCTGAAATGCAAAATCAAAACAACCTTTTTCACTTAATTTATCATAAAGCCAGAGAAGATACAAGAAACAGCAAAATTCGCATCAACATACGATGCATACTAATCAAATGTTAGCGATACTAACACTTGAAAGGACAATGATTTGTATAGTCTTGATAAAAAATAGAGTTATGCATCCATACAGCGGATCATAGTTCTCCCACAAATTACCAACTTTATTCCAAATAAAACTCACATACCGTTGAAAGCCTAAATGGACAGAACTTGGGCTTTCCTCTTCTTCCACACTTCAGAAGTTGTGCTCCCTTCTTCATAGCCAGAATGGCCTGCACATCATTGCACAGATTTCTAAAGAATCTTGAATCCGAATAAAAAATTGAAAAAAGTTACAAACAAGTTAAGAGCATAGGACTTCATCAACCACTACAGTCTGAGTCAGTATCTATCACATTAAAGATTACACAATTCAAATATTATCAGAAATTTTTTAAATTTAATTTAGCATCAGATTTTTTGCACAATTAGGTGAATTCAAAGAAATTTATGATTCTAGACTCTAATTCATATGCTGGTCAAAAGCAAAATTAAGGAAAAAACTAAACTTTATAGCCAGGTCCGAAATGCAAACAAAAGAAAATAAAATCAAGACTTGAGTTTTAACAAAATGGAAATGAGGGTTGGTAATCAAAATCCAAAGAGAGCCTTTAAGCGACGAGATTACAGAAACTGAAAAGCAAATCTTTTTTTTCTATGTTGGTACAAGAAAGAAACATGTAAGCAACATATTTATAAATGCAATGTGTCTGCTTAAACTTTTACAGTGATTAACACAGAGAGAGATGAAGAACAGATGACATGAATGTCAAACAGGCTAAAATCAGAAACCTTTCAATCTGTAACAGAAGAAATAGACATACACAGCCTCCCTTTTGATACCCCATATAGAAAATCACCACAGAAAGTAACAGAAAATACATGAAAGACAAAATCTAGAAAATATAACCAAGCCAAAGAAGAAAGAAAACCCAGAAAAAAAGACATTGTTATTTTCCAACAGGGAGAGAGAGATGAGAGAGACCTGTTCAGCAGTTCTGTCAAAGGGGACTGTATTTAAGGATTCTTCACCCATTTTCAGAGAGAATTTCGTGCACTGGTAAACCACGCAAGCACAGAGACAGAGAGAGAACAATCCAGAAGGAGACAAGAGAAGCAGAATGAGAGGGGGGTAAAAAAGAGGGCAAGTAGTAGCTGCTACAGGCGGATGAAGAATATCCCTCCCTATAAGCCTGGCTTTCAGACACCACAGCCAGTGACTTGAAACTACTATAAAAAAGAATGAGAGAATGCCTCTCTCTCTCTCTCTCTCTCTCTCTGTTAGACAATGTTGAGAAGAGAGACAGGTACAGAACATAGACACTGCTCCAAGGATGTTCAGTGGCAGAAAATATTATTATTGCTGTTGTCGTTATTAATATTGTAAGTACGTATAGTTTATAGTTTATAGTGTGGGTGGGTGTGTCCATCAGTTTCTTTCTTCCATTACTATTTTTGTTCACTTTGTACGTCGTGCAGAGATGCCGCAACAGAGAGAGAGATCTTACTGGTGCTGATTGCACGTGTTTTTTATCTCCTTCCAATTTCTGTCGTCTTTTGCTCTGAAGTTTGAACGCAACCAAGATTTGATATAGCTCCTGTTGCACAACCAGTTATCTTTATCCACAATTATATCTTAATTTTTTAATTTAGCATTTAGTTGAACTGAACAACTTTTATTTATTTATTTATTTTGCATTTATGGATGCATATTGCTCTAGACTTATTTAATTAAAAAACATGCATCAATATTTTTATTTATAATTAATATTTTATATAAAAAAAAACATGTTGGAGACCTTAAATTTTAAATTAATATTAAGAAATCCTTAAGCCTACTTACTATCTAATTTGGAAATGTAGTTGAAATTATTTTTTAAAATAATTTTTTTTAGAAATACATCAAAATAATTTATTTTTTTATTTTTTTAAAATTATTTTTGATATCAACACATGAAAATGATCTATAAACATCCAAGAAATCAAATTTAAAATATAAAAAATTAAAAATATTTTTAAAATAGAGTGTCAAATTTAAGGTTTTTTAATGGGTCATGGACGTACTTCTACCATGGAAAATTTCTTCTATATTCAATTTGTAACAAGATCACGAGATTATTAAACACACTTTGGAGGATTATTTTATAATTATTTACACAAAAAACAATACTTGGCTAGTTATCATGATGGGTTATATTGTTAAGTGATTGAGAAAAATAACACTTATTAAATAATTAATAATTTGTAAATAACTTTTAGCTTGAATAAAAATTTCATAAAAAAATTACGTAAATTTAACCAAGAGCTAATAAGATTTTCAACTTATAAATTATAAAGTCTTAAAAAGAATTGATTAAAATCATTTCTTTTGTCACGACTTTATTGGAGAGTTTTTAATTATATGGCTTGCTATTTTTGCTAGGAAAATGTATAGCTGTGATTTTTAATACTTATTTAATAAGAAATTATTTTTTAAATTATTTTTTATTTATAAATATGATAAAATAATGTTTTTTAAAATAATTTACAAATATTATTTTTTTAAATTAAAGTAAAATATAAAAAAATATTTTTTTTAAAACGAAATGAGGCCTACAAATCCTCTATTCCACAAGCTAATAATCACTACAGCTAACTTTCTAATTCCCCAACCACTAATCGTGGCTTGTGTTTCTATCCATTGAAAATAAAAGAATTTGTGAAAAAAATAAATAGAAGACAATTTAAATATTTTCTTCGGCCCAGAATCACCAGCATGGTGTCACATGGATGCGCAAGAAAGGCAGCCATTGTTGTTTTTGAGGTTAGAGACAGCCCAGGTAGAGAGAGAGAGAGAGAGCAGGGATTTGCTTGTAATGTCAACGTGTTCACTGAAGGATTTCTGGAGAAAAGCAACTGTTCTCTGCATGTTTGGTGTGCAAGAAACCAGCAATCCTCTACTTCTCTGACACCGGAGTGCTGTAACTTGGATGCACGTAGGACCATTCACTGACTTCTTGTGAGATGAGCAGCTTCCCTGATTGGTTTTTCTTTATCCAATTCAATGTCACTAGGAATTTGATTCCCAGAATTCTTATGGACGACTTGTGAAGAACTGCTTTCATCATTCTCAGCACAAAATTACAGCAGTTCTCCTTCAAGGTTTATCTCGTGCTAAAAATACTTTTTATTAAAATGATAATATTTTGTATTTTTTAAAAGAAAGAATATGATTTTTATACATATATAGAGAGAGAGAGGGGGGGGGGAATACTTATTTGAGAGTTTGAATGAGATTATTTTTTAAAGTTTTTTTTATTTAAAAATGTACTAAAATAATATATTTTCAATTTTTTTTAAATCACTTTTGATAGTATTACAAGAAAGTGATCTAAAAATCCAAAAAATTTAATTTAAAATAAAAAATATTAAAAAAAAACAGTTTTGAAACGTGTTAAGGAACTATTTCATCTAAAAACTTAAACTTATAAATGAGAGTTCAGAATATGATTTATATTATTCTCTAACACACTCCTCTCTCAAGTAAAAGTTCTTTGGGCTTGAAACTTACACATGCTCATATTATCTTATATTTTTATCAAATAGAATGAGGGTGATAAGATTCAAACTCATGACCACTGGGTCAATAAGGCTCTGATACCATGTTAAGAAACCATAAGTTTAAGCTTATAAGCGAGACTCCAGAATATGATTTATATTATTCTCTAACAAAAATATATTAATAAACATTTTAACCCATGATTGATTTTTAAAATCCAGAAAACTAAACCAAGTAAACTACTTAGGGAAAGAGTAAATTATAGCAATTATAGAAGCTGTAATCATATGTGAAAAGTAAAATGAAATCAGCAATTTTTTTATGGTTGTGAAGAGCTTGGAGCCCTGAGCCACTCCCTACACCACCAGAAGCAGCCAAAGCAGCATTACCTAACGCAGAGACCTCAGTTTTGCTTCTTTCAAAACAAGGCAGCATTGCACATGGCCTTTGTTTGCCTTCTTTTCAAACAAAACGGCGACATATAATTTTCTTTTTAGGGTTTTTTCCTTCCCTCCATCGTCCCATGCACCATCAGAATATAGCAGCTACCTATATATCCCAGTTCGTATATATATCTAACGATCGAAAGAAAGGTCAAGCTCCCTCCTCGACATGTTTGAAACAGTTAGGGCACCAAACCCCAAACGTGTCCTTTCCATAGCTGTTGTTAATAGCCTCATGGCATAGCTCCATTGAATCGATAAAAAGGAGAGAGCACTCAACTCGAATGGCACCTGTAGCAGCAGCAACTGTGAGGAAACAGTGCCTGCAGGGATTGAGAGCAGAGATGATTCAATGAAAAGCTGCGTGCAAGACGAAGCAGCATCGGTATTCTACATCGAAACAGGCAGTTTCTTGATATTAGTGAGCCTAGAGCACTGCCATGCGAGCTAAATAATTTCCTCTCGTCAAAACCACTCTTCTTCTCCCAGCTTACTGTTCACTGCCTGTCATCATAAACACTAAAGCTGTGGTGAAGCTATGCATCTCAAGATACAATTTAGTATTTATTGCTATATATGGTATAGTTTCTTGGTTTTTACTATGACATAAATATTCTTTTGTTGGTTGTTTTGGTAGTTATATTTTGTATTGCACATTAAAATTGTCCATTTAATCTTTTAATAAAATAATTCAATGACTATTATATAAGGGTATTTTTGTATTTATTGTTTTTGTAGGGTATTGTAATTACTTTTATACCTTTAAAGTCAAAATCAATTAAACTCTCATTCAATAAATTATTTTTTTAATCATTTTATTTTGTTTTTAATTGTAAATTTTAAGAGTTTTCAAAATCTATTTTAAGAGTTTTTTATTAGCTGAAAAAAAAATCATTTGACTTGAAAATAAATAAAAAAAACTAAAAGAAAGAACAAAGAGAAAAAAAAAATATTAATTTTCAAATTATCATAAACACAAATTATGATTTATGAACTAATTTTTTTAAAAAAAAATGTCACCTTGACAAATAATAAAAAACCAAAACTAAGAGCACACACACACATATATATATACATAGACAAAAATAGAAACTATTTCATAAATATAAAAAAATTAAAAAAATTAAAAATTAAAAGTATAAGGGTTGAAATGAAACCAAATATATAATCAATTTCAATCAAATGATAAAATTGAACAAATCAAAATTTATGTACCAAATATATTAAAGGGTTGAAAATCAATCTCAAAATTAAAAGAATAAGGACTAAAATGAAAATGCAATATATGATCAATTTCAATCGAAAGACACAATTGAAACAAATTAAAATTTATATATAACAGAAATCAAGACAATACAAAATAATTAAAAGATCAGGGATTGAAATAAAAACACCATAAACATAGGGGTCTGCCATGTAACTTAGCATGCAGGAGAGAGAAAATGCAAAAATAAAGTTCAATCGTCCATCGTCACGACTCCGTCCATGGTGTGCGACCACACACCACACCATGAGGAAGAGTGTATGGCGACGAATTGATTGAGATGCCAGATGAAGATTTTTTTTCCCACCGAACGACATCGCATGTGCTGTCCGAAATACTAGTGAGACTGAATATTGTTGACGCGTATATCAAACGCGAACACAGTATTTGACAGAAAAGAATAATTAAAAAATAGTAATTTGTCTAAACTCCCCTACAACCAACTCTTATATTTTGTCTTATTGTGGGGCAGGTAAGTATTTATATATTGTCAAAAAATATGAAATATCATAAACATCCCCGCAGGCAAACCTTGATTTTTGTCTTATTTGAGGGTAAAATAATTATTTTACTATACAATGAAATATGAAATCACCGTAACACCCCTCTAACAACTTTTTTTTGTCTTATTCGAGGGCAAAATGATTATTGTGTTGTGCAAAGACATATAAAAAAACTAGAAAAATCATGACCTACTTGAATTGAATCGACCCAAAAATACTTTTACAATCCATAGTGAAAACATTGACAATTTACAATAAAAAATTGATCTCTTTTAGTATATGTTATAATCTAGAAGGACTTGGGTTTCCCAATCCTAAGAGGCAGTGCATGTATCACCATTCACGATAATTTTGTGTCAATAGTCATTTCCCCCCCCTTGATCTCTCTATCAAGTCTGGTGTCAGAGGTCTTAAAATTTATATTTTAATTTTTTGTCATAATAAATTTCTTCATTAAACTCGGATATAGGGTTTTATGAGCTACGAGTTTTTTTAGATTTAATCAAGTTTATGATATTTGTATAGGTTTGCTTGGTTTTTACATATATTTTTCAATTTCAACCCCTTAGATTTTTTTAATCATTAGAATATAGTTATTATTCTTTTAGTTCCTATTTATTTTATTTAGGATTTTTTCCCATTAAATTGCATTCTTGTTTGGTTTTTCTATTAAATTTTATCCACATTTTTTATTGTTATTTTCTTTTTTTTGCTTTTGCAGGTTTTTTTTATTGATAATAACATAGCGATAGATTTTCAATGATGTTTTCTTATTTTTATAGGTAAAAAATCAACAACTTATTTTTGTTGTTTGGTTATTGTAGGTATTTCCATAATTTATATTTTAATCTTGTATTTAATTTAAATTAAATTATAAAATGAATTAATCATAACATAGTGAATTCAATAATTTAGGTGTTTGAATCCTCTTTTTGTTTAATAGTGATGATAATTTTATACTGATGATTTCATTGAAATCTATTAAACAGGTTAATTTATATCAATTTATAATTTATATATTTTATTGAAAACTCGTGCTACACAAGAATTCTACATAAATTTATAATTTTATTCAAATATATATCTATAGTATAATAAAAAAAAATACACTCTTAATATTTTCCTATATTAAAAAATATGGTCGCGATGAAGCACAGATAAGTGAATATATTAATTGGTTGTCTTGCCAGTGTCCTCGTGTCTTTTATCGAGCCTCCCCAATGACCATTGAGTAACTTTTCATTGACGAACAAACTTAAGGCATAATAGTTGTTGCTTGCCCTATGCCCACCATTTAGCTGTCCACGAGCTGTATTGCCCGCGCGATGCGCTGGACTTTTTTATCTATGTAGAAAATTGATTGATTTTAAACGTGTTGTATTTAATTATTTTAACATTTAATTAATAAAATTATAATTGATAAAATCTATTAAACAAGGTTTTTTTTCCACCAAAAAGTGATTGAATGTTGTTATTGTTAAAATATTTTTGATAAATTTTATTAGAAAATTTGCTAAGAAGATGCAATGATTTATTATAAATTTGTTGCTATGGATACCCTAGTTAAAAAAACACAAAAAAAGAAATCCAGTAAAAAAAATGTTGTTTTGGACACCCTGGTTAATAAAAAAATTTACAAATATGAAAAAAAAGTTCTCGTTCATTAAAAGAAAAAAAAAAAAAAAAGGAAGTCAGTCATAAAAAAAATGCAAGGGGAAAGAATTTCTTTAAAAAAATTATTTGACTTGAAAATTTAAAAAATATATCGCACTATGCTACAGGCTGAGTAAATAATTTTTATAATTGTTTGGATTAAAGAAATCAATAGGATTTGCCAATCTAAAATTTAAATATAATATTTATATATGCAAAATTAAATATAATAAAACATATCACCACACCCTATTATAAAAATAGCAACATTGAAACCTTAACATCTAAAACTATAATTGCTATTACTGTCAAAATAATAAAAATTATCAAATTATCTCGAGGACAAAAGCTGAAAAACAATTAAAAAAAGTAAGAAAGAAAAATAATTAAAATAATTCATCTTCTTCTTCTTCTTCTTCTTCTTAGTGTATTAATAATGAAAAAAAACAAAAATAAATGAAAGATTAAAAAAGTTTAAATAACTTTAACAAAAGATCAAACAAAATAATAAATTAAAAATTATAAGGTAAAAAAAATCATTTGACTGGGAAAAAACAACCAATAAAACAATAACAGAAAGAGAAATTAAAAAAATAAAATAAAAATTATCAACTGTAAAAAAAATTATTTGACTTGAAAATTAAAAAAAAATGACCACATTACGTTGCGGGCTGAGCAAACAATTTTTATAATTGTTGGGATTAAAGAAATTAATAGGATTCGCTGGTTCCAAATTAAAATATAATATTTCTATAAGCAAGATTTAATATAATAAAACAGATCATCACAACCTATTATAAAAATAACACATCAAAGTCTTAATATCTAAAATTATTATTGCTATCACTGTCAAAACAATACAATCTATCAAATTATCCTTAAAGAAAAAAACTCAAAAACATTAAAAAAAGCGTAAGCAAGAAAAATAACTAAAATTACTACTACTACTACTACTACTGTGTTAATGATGAAAAAAATAAAAATAAATAAAAGGCTAAAAAAATCTTCAAAGTTTTAACAAAAGATAAAAAAAAATATTAGGTAAAAATTTTTAACTTGACTTGAACATATAAAAAAAACTAATAAAAAAATAAAACAAAAAACACAGGAAGGAAAAAAAAAAGAAATATTAATTTTTAAATGATAAACATAAAATTTAAGAGCTAATTTAAAAGAAAAAAAAATATCACCTCAACAAATAAAAAAATAAAAATAAAATAAAAAATCAAAGATAAGAGAACACTTATATATACATGAACAAAAATGAGGATTATTCCATAAATAAAAAAATAAAAAAATAAAAATTAAAAATTAAAAGTATAAGGGTCAACATGAAAATCAAATGTCAAGAGATTAAAATAAAAAGTTCAAAGTATAAGGGCTAAAATAAAAATTAAATATATTATCAATTTCAATCTAAGGATAAAATTGAAAAAATCAAAACTTATGTATCGAATTTCTTGAGTTATTTAAACCTACTTCGGAAATTAAAAAAAGGATGACTGAAGTTAAACATTCACATTTAATTCATTTCAATCAAAGGATCCAATCGAATTAAATCAAAACTTATATAATAGGAATCAGGATTAAACACAAAATTTAAAGTTGAGGAACCGAAGTGCAAAAGGAAAAAACTTGGGGGGCTCTTCTACACTTGTACGTGCAAGAGAGAGAGAAAGGGGGCCATCATGTTTAACTGCCCACCACCGCGTTCACCGCCACCCTTTGAGGAAACGCGCCGCACCGGGAGGAAGACCACGCGGAGGCGCATCGGATGAGACAACGGTAGCCCATTTCTGGTGAGTGTATGATACCTCACACGCCACCTGAACAGGGCATGAGGCGGAACATCGTGGGACGCGTGCTCTACACACGCAGATCATAAATAAAAAATAATATTAAAAAAATATCAATTACCGGTATGCCCATGTTGCCAAGTCATCAATTTTAGCTTATTAGAGGTTAAAATCGTATTTAGCCAATTTCATAAAATAAAAAAAAAATGAAAACTGTGGCGAACCGAACCAGACCGGTTCTGTCCGGCATGTGCAATGACCACGAAGCCCTTCAGGCCGGCTGTGTGTTTTGTCGTTTACGGGGGGCAGATTCGTTAAAGCACTGTTCAAAATGGGCAAAAAAAAAAAGATGGAAATCCACGCACACAGCACCGGATCAAATTGCATGTCCACAGTGACAATGAGTTACAATAAACAGTAACAATCTAACCTCTTTTAGGTTCTTTGTAATTTTGTGTTTCTTGTTGCTCTCGCACCTAAAATAAAAATGCATAGGTTATCTTACTTTGTGGAGGAGATTTTCTTGAAAAGATTAGACCAAAACAATGATGATATCACTATTAAGTGTTGTAGTGACTAGATTTCTAGTAAAATAAAAAACACTTTTAAATTTATTAATGAGATTTATTATAAAAAAAATAGCGGTAAAATATTTTTTTAGTAAGCTCGTCGGTAAATTATGACGTGTCATGTTACCAATAGAATTACCGACTTGATATTTCTTGATTCTTTTATAATTATTTTTATTTTACTATAATTTCATTGTTAATCAAAGATGAAAAGTACTTCATTGATAATTTCATTGCTATTTGATTTTTTTTTTGTTAGCTACTATAATTTAAAATAAATCAAAATATTTTTTTAAAAATAAAAATTTAAATTCAAATTGAGTTTTGATCGGATCACGAGTTAATTTGTCTACCGGGTTATACAACTCTGGTCAGGTTCAAGATCAACTCGCCGGGCAGATTGTATTTATAAACCCTGCATTTAACTATCCTTTTCAACCATGGATATATCTTGGCCTACGAATGACAAATGAAATTGTCTTTCTCAGATTTTCATCTGGGGTCATTCAGGAGGTACTAATTAATCTTGATTAAGACAATTTGCTTAATCAAATTGATTTTGAAGAAAACATTAAAATGTGCCTGCAATTGAAGAAAAATCCAAAGGGGTTGGAGGCTGATGAGATTGCTCATTAACTTTTACGAAATTCTTTTGTGATACATTAAAATCATCCACCCTGCTTTGTAATGACTTGGACATTTCAAGAATTCTCTGAGAGGTTTCTCAAATTGCTTCTTGTGCAGACAGCTTACTTTTACCTAACCACAGTGATGAGTTACATCTATATTATAAGATGGACAACTAAGTTTTTGGACCCTAGATCTTAAAGAGACTTCATGATTGCTGATTAATACCTATCTCTATGATTGAGGGTAAGTGATAGCATACTAGTTTTTTTTTTTAATAATAAAAAATTATTTTATGAGTATAAGTGAGCGAGTAAAATTCTGATTGTTCCAGACTCTTACAAGGGATGCACGTCTTGACTCGAATTTAAAATTTTTTATGTAAAGTACAAGTCCTTTATTATCACGTCGTGGTTTTTAAAACAAGGAAAAGAAGATTAGGATTCAAATCACTCGACTAATGACGTTAACATTTAATCATAACACTAAGACAATGTTTATTTTTGAGGTCAAATAAAAAATATATTTTTAAATAAAAAAGTATTGTGAAAAACAACATTCATCTATTTCTCAATGACAAGTCCCGAACTAATCCATGGAAGATTATGACCCGTGCATGCTTTGCTAAAGCTCTCCACTTCCCATTCCTCGACGACAAGTCTCCTTTACACTTGTCTTTTAATTTTTGGGGCAGTGCTCATAACTCTCTATCGCATTGTTTTATGCACGTGGTTAGCCGGATTCTGATTGACCAGTCTAGCTTTCAGTGTCGAGTCATCAGAGTTTCATGGGGTCTGGCCATTCGGGATGGATAATTCAGGATTGTTAATATTGTTTTGTTTCGACTGGAATGATTGAAATATTTTGTTCTATTAAAAAATTAAGATAAAATGATATTTTTTTTTATCTCGGTTTTAATTCCGGTTCGTTCCGGAAATTCTGGCCGGAACATCTCGGTACCATTCCAGGTGTGTCGTTCCGGCCTTAAAATCCTTCTTATTTTAATTAATTTGTGATTTTTTTTTCTAATTTTAAGATTATGTTTGTTTGACTTTGTATTTGTATTGTATAATTTAAAATTAATTTATCTTGAATTTTAATTATGCTTATTAAATATATATATATATATATATATATATATATATAATTAAATTATATATATTAAATTAATTATATATGAATAGTACAACCCCGAAACGGCACGCCAAAATACTCTAAAACCGAAACGTTCCGTACCAATAGAAAAACTAAAATGGCGACCGGAACAGTATTGACGACCGGGATGAATATAAACCTCTGGACTGGATTATATATACTATTCTATGTAAAAAACAAAAACACATGACGGTTTTTTTATTAACGAGGATATCTAAACCAACTTACATATACCTCAATTAATATCACAAATTTTAAAATTAATAGCTACGTAAATTTTTAATATCCATCGTATTAATAGCTATAAAACTCGACTCTAAAACCGCACAAAAAGCAACTA
This sequence comes from Salix dunnii, assembly GCA_015731905.1. NCBI lineage: Eukaryota > Viridiplantae > Streptophyta > Magnoliopsida > Malpighiales > Salicaceae > Salix > Salix dunnii. The sequence continues at coordinate 4,823,858 of CM027662.1, read as the reverse complement.
TATGATTAACATGGAAAGGTTTTGTTAGTAGGGGGCCCTTGGGGGACATTAGGGTCTCTAAAATGGAACTTGTCACAACCCTAAGATCATATATGGAACGGGCATATGAATGAGAAGGGATGAGCATCAGACACATGTAATTAAAGATATACCTTTCGAAGGCTTCATGTCCACATGCCCATGGAAGATGCTACAAAACATTGCATTTCTCTTGCTGACAAACAGGTATAGACAGGCTGCAAAAGTGCTTCATCCTCAACCTTATATGCCTCCATGCACCTCACCCCTAAAGAATTGGATGGATCCCACTCTCAAATCTTATAAATCTTGGAAGCAGCTGGTTGTGTTGGTGGGTTCCATTCCTATGAGCTTGTTTCTTGACCGTGACAGTTCATTCTGGCAAAGAGTAAGGCTTGGTAGCCTGTATGGAGGATACAGCCTGCGGGCTCACACACTGATCAATTGGCCAACTACGTGCCGACCCAGTCACCCTCTCCATCGTGCATAATTCGAGTTTTATAATGGTTAAAATGATAATAATTAAAAATTTATATAATTATTAATTTTAAAATTTATGAGATTAATCGAAATATATAAATCAGCCGAACATCCATGTTAATAAAAAAAAATTATTAATTGCTATAGAATTCAATGCCTGGCTTGATCAATTGGCCAACTACGTGCCGACTTAGTCACCCTCTTCATTGTGCATAATTTTTCTTTTTTATGATTTTAAGTTTGAGTTTTATAATCGTTAAAATGATAACAATTAAAATTTATATAATTATTAATTTTAAAACCTATAAAATTAATTGAAATACTCGGTCAACTAAGCACCCATGTTTATAAGAAGAAAAGGACTGACTGCTACAGAATTCAATGCCCGCTTGAGCACAGATCAGCACTGCTTGATTAGACAAAATATATGATCACCAATAACCATGGAAAAAATTGCTTTGAGATGCCGATGGGGTTTATATACAATTTCAGAGGGAGATAAATCATAGTATTAAGAAATCTAATATGAAAATATAGCTATAATGTACTGGATCGATGTGAAAAAAAGGTTAGGGTCCTCCCAAACAACACAAAAAACTCGAAATTCATGAAGCTTTTCAAATATTATTAAATGAGAATGTTGGTTCTTCTAAGCATTATATTTTGAATCGTAATTAAATTCAGGAGATGCATTTTTAAAATTATTTAGAAAAAAAAAATAGTTTATGAATCTTGAATCATGTTTTTGTTGTGGGTTGGACCCAAATTTAGATTATCAAAAACTTATTATTATTATTATTAAACTCGATTTAATTGTTTATACTTAAAAATTTATGATTGACTTATTAATTAATATTTAGTCGGCTTGCGACTTGATTTGCGACTTGAGTTATGAATTCTATTAGATCAAAGTAATTAGACAAATAATTTGTTTTAAATCAAATAACATGTATGATAGGGTTTCAACTTGTGACCTTGGCTTGTCTCGTACACTTTAATCAACCGAGCTAAGGTACCAATTTGTTTTAAAATGCTTAAAATAATATATTAATTAGTTTAACTAATATGAAAATTTAAATTGGTCTACATATTCTGGTTATGCTAATTATAATATTTGAAAAGAAAGCCTATGAAATTTGAAAATAATGTTTAATTCTTGATTTGAAAGTTTCAATTTTGCTTGTTTCATTTTGTCCAGATTTGATCATCCATGAGTTCAAATTGTTGGATTTCTTTTTTTTAAAATAAATAAATTATAAATGAGTAAAAAATTAATCCCAAAGAGCCCTTGTTTTTCCTACTAAAAAAACTTTTTTTTTTAGATTTAATTTTTAAATTATGGTGGCTAATCCATGGTTGGTAATGATGAGAATTAATTATTTAATCTTTTAAATTTTAAAATTCATTATAAAAAGTGGGGGTGAAAAAAGAGTTTCTAACTTGAATTATTAAAGATTTCTCCACTCTTTTTCCCTCTATTTTCATTCTCTTTTATACTTATGTTTTTCTCCTAGATCTGGACCTATTTTTTATATATTTTTATTTCCCTTCTAAATCTAGAATTTAAGTTTATCTTATTGAAATGTATTTGAATTTTATATTCTTTAATTCAAAAACCTTGTTTAAAATGGTATCTAAACTAAGATAATATTATCGGAACCTTGAAAAGTAAATAATATATATAGTTGTCGAGATAAAAAGTAATAAAAAATTAATAATAAAAAATTCATTATTGAGAACCACAAAAATATTATCAATTTAAATTACTTCAATAAATAAATATTTTCATTTTTTCACTTTCAGCATAAATATTGCTATTACTATAGTCAATTATAATCTTTATATATATAAATATATATATTTAATAGAGCTGGGCTAGTGGAAGCAATTGGTCACCACCTGAATGGTTTCTAGATCTATCAAAGGGGAGCCCAGTAAAGAGATTTTAGATTTATCAGGCTGCATTGTCAATGGGCCTAACCATATTTTTTTTTTCTTAGAAAAATGAAATTATTCTCATTTTTTTAAAAAAGAAATATATATAGTAATAATAATAATAATAATAATAATAATAATAATATAAGAACATACTCTTTAGATTTTCTTGACTGGATTTTATATTTTTAATATCTAATAAAATATCTAATAACTAAATTTCACTCAGACTATAATCAAGGAAAATAAAAACTAAGTCTGAAGAAATTCTTAAAACCTAAAAAAATCGTGTAATTCCTTTTGTTTTTCTCATTATTTATCTATTTAATAACTGTAAAAATCCTTAACAATATAAAACAAAAAATTTTAATCACCCTCATGACAAACACATTATTAACAGTTTATTTTCCCATAAAATCTAAAAAAAAAGCTTGAAAAATCAATTATATCAAAATCAACAAAAATAATAAAACGAAAAGTTCATTAAATTATTGAACTGGATCCTTATTTATTTATAGAATATTGTTTCTCATTATCATCTTATATGACTTCTACTCATTTGAACAAAATAATTAACGGAATTTATATTATTCTTCTTGAAAAATAAAAATAAAAACATGTATTAAATTAATATTCATGAATTGTTTATTAGTTATATTCTCATAACATATATTTAAAAATAAAACTTTCAAATAAAAATATTTCTATTCTAATGCCATATTATTATACTAAAATGTAATAAAACCTTCAATAATACTTTTTTTAAATAATGCAATATATATATATATATAATTTGAGTAAATAATTTTTTTCAAAAAATAATTTTAAAAAATTGTAATAATGATAAAATCACACATAACAATTTCATAATATTAATACTTAAATATTAGCTTACAAAAACATCTTGGAAATATAACCTTAAACTCCTCACAACGGCTATTTTCCTTACCTAAAAAAAGGGGCCAAAACCCCTTTCTCCTTAAACCCTACAAAAGCAAACAGCTACCGCCATCACCGCCATTTCTCTTCCACTTAAACACCATGGCTCAAATCCTTCGCTGTTACGAACTCCGTCTCCTCCGCTGCACCCTAACACCGCCGCCACCTGATTCCTCTTCCCTATCTTCACCCTCCGACCCTATCAACCTTCACTCCCACATCAATTTCCTCCTCTCTTGTATCCAATCAGGAAACTACCTCCAAGCTCTCTCCTCTGACTCTGCCAAACTTGTCACTGCGTCAACACAACTTGACTTAACTAAGTCACCCGACCGAGTTTACACTGAGTTGGTGGAGCGAGTTGAGCAGTTTATAAGGGATGGTGGTGGCGATGAAGAAAATGGTTTCAGGGTTATTCTGGTCATTTGTATTGCTATTGCTGCGTTCTTTTGCTTCATTCAGGGTAATATCACCGGGTAGGCTTTTTTTCCCTTTTCTTTATGCATTTTTCAAGTGGGATTTGATTATTTTGTTTATGTGTGTGTGTGTGTGTGTGTGTGTATAATTTAAATTTGTTTTTTTAGGCCGGTGAGTGAGATACCTGAATGCCCTTTGCTATTGAAAGTTGAAGAATCTAAAGAATGGGATAGTTGGGCTCGAAATCAGCTTATATCAGATGGCGCGCATTTGCTTGGGAAGTTCTCTAATCTTCAGGTACTGACATTTTGGTTTGTTAATGTAATTCATTGCCGTATTTAATATGCAAGATGATAAGACGGGTCTATAATTTTTAGTTATGCATGAAGTGAAATAGAGTTTTTGGGGGCAATGGTCGTGTAAAGTTTGCCCTTTTCAGTTGTCTCATATTTTATTCATTGATAGCAGGAAATGAGTTTTGTGGCTTTTAGCTTGTTGATAAAAGCATCTAGCTTCTTGAATTTGAATTGTTCATGCCAACCAATATTGTTTTGTTTTTCTGTAGTGTATAGTTTTTGCTAAAATGTTGGTCATGAAGGCAAAAGATTTGTTATTTGAAGGAAGCATCTCTTCAGCATATGGAATCAGAAGCATTTCATGGTGGCTTGCTAGGGTCTTGCTTATTGAACAAAGGATTTTGGATGAGCTGTCTTCTTCATTATTTGATTTATTGCAAGTGTCTATGAGTGAAACCCTATGTCATTTTGGCTCCTTGGAACAAGTAACAAGTTACTGGGGTGATGAGTTGGGTAATGAAGAAGCGGCTGATATTGTTTCAACAGTCCACTTGGAAGCAGGAATAATGGAACAGATCTATGGACGTGTCGATTCATGCAGGTATTAGATATTTGTCAACTTAAATTTTGAGGTTAACCTAACATGTGTTGTATCGTTGTGTAGTCAGATATTAGAAAAATCATTCTGGAGATGTTTATCTGTTTCTTTTTGTTGTGAAACCTTCCTATCGCTGTTTATCAGTTACAATAGTTTCTATTTATGTGCCTTTGTTTTGTTTTATTTTCTGATTAATGTTGGTAGCATTAAAGCAAGGCTTAATTCAATGTAGTTTCATTTGTTTTCTTCCATAAAATTGGTGTGATTTCTTCATTTACACATTCTATTGAACATAAGTAACCGAGTCTTGAAAAAAATAGCAAATCCAGACGAGGTTACTTCAAAATATGTAAATGGTGGTCATAACAGATCTTTTAAGAATCATAGTCTTTTAATCACTTAGTTGTTTGCCTTTAAACTCTTTTTGCTGAAGCATTTCTGTGGTGTCAGACTGCATCTTGAATCAGCTGAAGTGGCATCAGGGATTCAGCTTTCCCTTACTGGGGTTCTTGGCTATCGAACCGTGCATCAGGTAAATAATTTTAAATGTACCATTTCTGGTTCTATTGGAAATTTCCTTATTGGCTTCAGGGACCATTCTTGCACACAGGTAGAACCGAAGCAACAAAGGCTACTTGTTGTGGAGAGAAGCTCATCAGACACTGGCGGTACCAGCTCTACAATGAGCCCTGGCATCAAGACACATGATTCTACCACTGCTAAGAATGATCAGCATGAAATATCTCAAGCCTCTGACATTCACATGACACCAGTATTGTTAGGTGAAAAGTCTGAGATTGGAGCACAAGGTAATCAAAATGTTGCTCCTCTTGGTGCTGCCCCTTTAAAAGCAGTTCAACAGGCAGTGATTCTGGCACGGTGCCTTTTGATTGAAATAAGCAGTCGACATGATGAGCTTCAAAGTAAGTTGAATAAATTTGAGCTGTGAAATGAATGGTCTGATTGAGTTTTGTCATCATTCCTACATTACTTGTTCCAATAGAAACTATACAGTTTTAACCGCATTTAAATGATGACCAATAAACTATGCTATCTTTTTCCTTTCCTTTTCCAGTTCATTTTATGAAGTGGCGGTTAAATATTAGACAATCCCCATTTTTAACTCTGGTTCACCATAAGGCTCTTGTATAAAAGATATTCTAATATTCCCACCCACATTAATATTCTTTTGGGAGTGGATGGGGTGTGGTAAAGAATGGAATGCTAATACCATAGAAGTAGTCTTCTCTTTCTTCTTCTTTCAAGGCCTAATTTTCCTGGTAATTCTGAGTTGTCTGAGACTAGGCAAAACCTATTGCGTTTCTTGAACATGGTTCATTTTTAATGGCCTTCTTTATTCGCATTTGATAGTTTTTTTTTTTTTTTTCTTTCACGAGGAGTTTTAAGGGCTCTCACTCTTCTTATGTGGGTTGCTTGATTGGTGTTACGTGACACATGAATCCCTTTATGTAATAGTTTAAGATTCGATCAGATACTCTGTCTAATTTGTTTCACCTTTCTATTTATAAGGGGTGCAGTGGTTTGAAGAATAAATATTGGTGGCTCCTTTTTTGTTTAATTATGCCCTAATTTTTGTTTCAGGATGGGATATGGCTCCATTCATAGAGACCATTGATTCTCAACCCTCATCATTCTTTACTGTAAGTTGATAGATGCTTGTACTTTTTATTTCCTTGAGTAGTAGATATCGCATCAAAAAGAAAATTACTGAGGGGATAAGTGCACTTGAGGTCCTTGGCTCTTTGAGCTTTTTAATAACTTTTTTTTATTAATATGGTTCATGAGCTCATTGATTTTTTCCATTACTTTCCTTCAGGGAAATGGAAATTAGTTATTTGAATTCAAACGGTAACAGATATTAACACTCTCATCAATTACAGTCCATTTGAATCTACATGTGACTGTCTTTTGTGGTTGTCATCTATATTTGTACAGGTTGTGAGCACTGGAGTTTTTATATTCTTGCCAGTATTTTGTCATGCATTTAGGTAGAAAAATGATCTAATGTTGATCGTCCTAATATTTTATTATTCCTGCTTCATTTTTCTTGTTTAGTTACGGTGTTTTTGTGACCTCCTACGTATCCGATGGGAAAAAACTCGAACTCGCACAAAGCAGCGGGCTTTAGAGATGATGGAGAAATTGGTATTCTGCACATCCTCCTCCCATATCAGTCTGGTCTTCTGTTAATATCAAGTTGTTTGGGCTTTGTTCTTTACATTTCCCTTTTGAATCATTTGTTCTTTAGAGCTTCCAACTTTCCATCCTTTTCCCAATGTTTCTTTAAATTTTTCAGCACCTGTTTATGCTAAATACATAATTATTTGGTACAAGAAATACGCTCAACACAAACAAGAATTGGGAAATTTTGGGTCATTTGACTTGATATATGACAAAATGCTATCAACATTGTCTGTCACAAAATTATCCTTCAACAATTTTTTTCCTAAATAATATAAAATAAAAAACAGCGAAAAGAGGCTTACCTTCTGAAAGTGTCTGAACAACAACCAAAAACCATTTGACTCAAAGAGCTCAACTATTGCTCATAGGAAATACAATAATAATAATGCTGTGACCTTCTGTTGAGGCTATTGTGGAAGCTGAAAATATTCTCCTTGTATATTTATGATGTAGCATGGGGTCAAAGCTAAATTTTGTAACTATGTAAGGGAGAAAAAAACAGATAATGGTAAAACATGATACAAAGTTGAGGCCTATACAGGCTTCTTATTTAAATCCATGCCCTTTCAGTGACTGCATATAATTAATATTATTTTTCTTGTTGATCCATGCCGGTGGATTATGTTCTTTAACTTTTTGTAATTGTTATTCAGTATAGCATCCAGCACTAATTATTTCTCCACCACTTTACTCCATATCCTACCTTTTCAATGCTAGGGTATTTGAGTACTCTAACACTCCCTTGGGGGAGGGCAGAAGAGAGTTGTTTGATTGAGAATTTTACAGATACTGTTTGGAATTATTTCAGGTTGAAGGCATGCACAACTCTTTGCCTGGAGTGGCACAAAGGATTCCATTTTGTTATGTCGCCAATATACCTACTATTCCTGCCCTGCGAAAGTAATTTTTTTTCCTTCTGTCTGCAAGCACCATGTTTCCATTTATAGTTCCTTAAGTACAATTTAGTGATATGAAATATTTGTTAAAATTGAAAACGTGTGTAATTATTCTGCTGATTATTTTCATTTCTGTTTCATTTTTTTCTGATTTAGAGAACATGGTGAACTTCTAATTAGCTGTGGCTTGATGGGAGAGGCAATTACAATCTTTGAGAGTTTAGAGTTATGGGACAACTTAATATACTGCTACTGGTGAGATCACCCATGATAGCCCTGGCCAAACTGACATCAACTTCTTCTTCTCTCTTCTTGTCATTTTTTTGCACTTTTGTTTTTGTTGTTTGTTTCCTGCTTCCATTTGGGAGTCCTGATACAAGTTACTGCATGAAAAACAGCTTATTGGAGAAAAGGGCAGCAGCTGTTCAACTAATCAAGAAACGGCTGTCTGAAATGCCCAACGACCCAAGGTTATGGTATGTTTGGTTCCATTAAATATTCTCTTTCAAGTGTTTCTCTTTTTTCCTGTTTGATTTATGAAACTATGGTAATGTAGCAAGTTAAGGTTTTTATAAGCTATTATTGTCATTGAAAAAGATAAACTTTTCCAAGACAGGCGTCACTGATGAGCTCATGTTGAGTTAGTGAATGCTGGGAGATCAAAGAGAATGTAAAGTATATGTAATGGATTAATCTCTAGTAATTCAACTAATCTTATGTTAAATCAATTGCTCTTATTAAGTTTATTTTTTGTTGTTGTGCTGTGCTGTTTTCTTTTCCTGGGAGAAAGATGGCTCAGTGATTTTCAAACATTTTGAGAGAAAAGTCCTGTGAAAGACAGCATATTCTGAATATGGGGGCTACTTCTCAAACAATAGGTGCTCACGGGCTGGTCTGACTTTGCTGTAATATGCAAAACAATTCATAGAACTTCAGTTTGAACTAAATTAATTTCTGTCAAAGAGTTTAATCATATTGAATTAAGAAAGGTAGGCCAACTCAGTGTTTTTCTTTTCTTTTCTTTTCTCACATTAAAATTTCAGTTTTCAAAGGCTGAAACAGTGAGGTTTGTTTAGATGAGCAAGTATCACAAAAAATGAAGGTTCCTTTTTTTTTTTTCTAGTATTTTAAGGAATTGGTTATGCTGTCATAAAGATGATTGCACCTTAAGTGTGTTCTTAATATATGCTATATGTCATCTTCTTCACATTGTCATCAGGCTTAGTAAACGTGGAAATGCTTGTTGTTTCTTGTGGGGAACGGTATGTGTCCTCAAGTAAGGTGGGTGGTCTATTGTTTATGCAATCAGATGTGTTTTGGGAGCACAAATGGCTGTAAAAACTTGTAGAAGTGACTTCCTATGTTGTAATATGTGGTATTTAGATCAGGTTTCTAGAATGCTAAAACATTCAATCCCTATCAAAGTAGTTAGCATGACATGCAAAATTGTTTACTTGGCGTCCTGCAACCTGCTTATGAGTATCTAGAATTACAAGTTAGCTGCTATTTAGATGAACTAAAAGGCCCTTTTGGTTTTATTTTCTTCCATTTAACAATCTTTGCATTCCTTGCTCTTATATATATGATATGTGTGTGTATGTGCATTCAATGGACCCATTCTGCAATGATATTTCCTACGTTCATTTTTAATTGAAATTGAGATTTGAGCTTCATCTTCTAGATGGTTCAATTATTTTGCAGGTGTTCATTGGGCGATGTTACAAATGATGATAGCTGTTATGAAAAAGCCATTGAAGTTTCAAATAATAAGTCTGCACGAGCCAAGGTGATTTTCATTCAATACAATTAAATTGTCAATTATGTTCTTATATTATATGACGATGCATTTTGTTTTATTGTTTTCTGTATGCCAGCGATCTCTTGCTCGTAGTGCATACAATAGAGGGGACTATGAAACTTCTAAAATCATGTGGTATGTTTACCAGTTCCCCTTCTTTTTCAGCTTCTACAATTCAATCTGATTATTTTGTCAAACAGGGATAGATCCTGATTGCAAAACTCTTTCTTGGTTTAATTGCAGGGAGGCTGCACTGGCCCTGAATTCTTTATATCCAGATGGCTGGTTTGCTCTAGGTTCTGCTGCATTGAAGGTAACTTGTGCATCGAGAGCATATTGAAAAATCTTTCAACTGTGTGGTTACAGATTTTAAGATTTGCTTGAAATAATGATGCAGGCTAGGGATGTTGACAAGGCACTGGTTGGGTTTACTAAAGCTGTTCAATTTGATCCTGAGAATGGGGAGGCTTGGAATAATATTGCTTGTTTGTATGTTATATTCACTTCAGTTATTTTGCTCTTTGTCCATCCCAAATTGACTATCTTTCTCTTACTGTATCAAAGTCTCCCGCCAACAATGATACAAATTACCAATGACCTTGACATGGTGGAACATAAAAGCATAAATACAACTAGACCACTAGGGAAGCTGCAGCTAAAGCATAAACAACTATGGAGGACTCTAAGCATATACAACTATGGAAGACTCTTTCTGCTTGTGGCCCTTTGTTGCGGGCAGTAGTACTGGCCCACCCTTGATATAGTGCTCTTTTAATTATCTTATATTGACATTATGTGTGCTAAAAGATAATTATTTCTTGATGCTTAATGTCACACACACACATAATCTTTTTCATTCATAATTATGGCACCCCTCATTGATAACAGACATATGATAAGGAAGAGGAGCGAAGAGGCCTTCATTGCATTCAATGAAGCCCTGAAGTTCAAGTATGTCTTTTCTTGTTAAATACTGGATGTGCATGTTCACATTTTCTTTCTTTGTACTAAAGTTGGCATATAACTTCCTTATAGACGAGACAGCTGGCAGATGTGGGCACAATACAGTCATGTTGCCTTGGATGTGGGCAATGTTCATAAGGTACGCCTGCATATGTACTTTGGTCCTTTCACCCTGCATATAGGTCCACATCCAACATGCTAGTGCTGTAGTGCCTTTGACTCTGCAACACTGATTTATAAAATTCCACTTTAGCACATCATAGAACTTGTGGACTGACATGTTAATAGCAGAATATTTTTTTCATGGTTTCACAGACTCTGGAAGCTGTTCAAATGACATGTTAATAGTAGAATATTTTGTCATGGTTTTGCAGGCTCTGGAAGCTGTTCGGATGGTTTTGAATATAACCAGTGGCAAAGCTACTGGTAAAGAAATTGATGCTGATATATTAGAGAGAATTATGTTAGAAATAGAAGAGCGGATTTCAAGGAGACCTTTTAAGCCCCCCAGTGTGTCGGATGATACTAGTCTTACCACTAAACATTGCCCTGATGATTCTCATAATGACTCGATAAACGAGTCAGAACAAAGAATTGCAGTTGGAAGGTCACGCGAAACTGAACAGCTGGTGGAGTTGCTTGGAAAAATTCTTCAACAGGTTTGCAAATACTTTAATTTTGCCCTTTTCCATAGCAAAGTTTCATGCACGTGCATAGTATAGTTTTTTTTTATCATTTTGGGCACAGTTTTGATGACTGGACTCGTACAATTTCACAAGTAATCTCTTTCATTCATTCTGTGTTGTCTATCTGTTGATTACTGCATTTAGCTGTTCAAAACTAAATGGGCTTTAAAATCTTGTTATTGGCGATTTTGATGGTGTTGGAATGGCTGCAGTCATTTCTGGTTGTTTTGACTATCTTTCTCGACAAATGTGGCATATAGACGTGTTATAAGTATGGTAGATTCATTTTAATATCCCTGTTTTACGTTTCAGATAGTTAAAAGTGTAAGCAGAGCAGATATTTGGGGTTTATATGCAAGGTGGCACAAACTTAAAGGAGATCTCACCATGTGCTCTGAAGCCCTATTGAAGCAAGTTAGATCATATCAGGTATATATATATACCGATTGACAATTATTATATTATGTTATCGCGACTCATTTTACTGCATTTGATGCATTTCTGAAGCTTGTTTGCAGTACACAATCATTGCATATGTGACTCATTAGGCTGTGCATTTTACTAATTAATAGTGAACATGTCATGTTATGGTCTTGCAAAATCATTTTTTTTTTTTTTTGTGTTGTCATTTCACATAATTACATCAGTTTTCAAGTTTTCTTGTCATTCAATTACTGTAGCATCATAAATCAGGTTACTACTAGAAGAAAGATAGTATTACATTCTGAAATCTTAAGTATGCCTCAATCCGAAACTAGTTGGAGTTAAATCTGCATGATGTACAAGGAGAGAGGGAGGGAGGGGTGTGACTGAGTAGGCTATGCATTTGACAAATTGATACCTAACATTTCATGCTATGGTCTTGTCAAATCATAAATGTTTTGTGTATGTTTTCATTACACAGAATTACATCATGTTTTCATTACATATTCCTCGTACTTGAAGAAGGGTTTCCAGACTCATTCCTCCTACCCTTGCATATGACTTGAGGAATGGAAAAGTTTTTTGCAGAGATTAAGGTTCCATCCATGGTTGTTAATAATTGTTACACATTTCAAGAAGTTCAAGATGGAGGATTGTGCAAAAGTAAATACTTTAACTGAATGTGAAATGAAGTTGTCGAAGAATGATAGAAGGAGAAAAGATAAATTCTGTAACATCTAAGAGTTTAGTCGACAGTTTGAGATATTTAACATGTACTCATCCAAATATTTATTTTGGAATAGAAGTTGTGAGTGGATTTATGGAGACATTAAAAATCACCTCAAAGCATTGAAGTAAATTCTTTGGTATATCAAAAGTACTATTGATGCATATTGGTCTTTTGACATACTACTTAGGGATTGAGATCATACAAGAAGAGAATGAAATCTTTGTGAGTAAATAGAAGTTTGTAAAGAAAATTCTCAAGAAGTTTAGAATGGAGGATTGTGCAAAAGTAAATACTTTAATTGAGTGTGGAGTGAAGTTGTCAAAAATGATGGAAAGAGAAAAGATAAATTCTACAACGTGCACTCATCCAGATATTAATTTTGAAGGAGGAGTTGTGAGTAGATTTATGGAGACATCACATATAACACACTTCAAAGCATTAAAGCAAACTCTTTGGTATATCAAAGGTACTATTGATTTTGGCTTATTCTGTGGATATTCTAATAGTTTTGTGTTAAAGAATAATATAAATTATATCTTGAACAACTTAAGTTTTTAAATGAAATGGTTTCTTAACACTATGAGCTATGGTGATAGTGATTGGGTTAGGAATATGGATAATAGAAAAAGCACTACAGGTATTGTGTTTCACATGAGAGACATAACATTCACATGAAGTTCAAAGAAGCAATCTATAGTCACTTTATCAACTTGTGAAGCTTATCATATAGCCACTGCAAAATGTGTTTGTCATTTCATATGACTAAGAAGATTATTGAAAGAATTGTGAATGTCACAAGAAATGCTAACAAAAAATTGAGGACATCTCATCAATCATTATTTAGCTAAGAATCTATTTTGTTCATGATGAAAGTAAGTACAATGTTATAAAATACCTATGGGATTACATTATAAATAAGAAAGTTAAGTTAAAGTCTCAAGATCAAGTCACATGAATTGGTCTAGCAATTGAGAACCAGTCGACTGATTGGATTAAATGAATATGTTAGAGAATAATATAAATCATATCATGTGGCCTCATCTAATATCCTAAACTTTTAGGTGAGATGGTTTATTGACATGATATTAAAGCCTTATTGACTTAGCGGTTGCGAGTTCAAATCTCACTATCCTCGTTATATTTGATTGAAATTAAGCACAAGGTAGTGTAGATTTGTGTGCAAGTTTTAAGCCCAAAGGGTTTTCACTTGAACAAGTATGTTAGAGAGTAATATAAATCATATCATGGGGCCTTATCTAATAGCTTAAGCTTTTAGGTAAGATGTTTTATTGACAAAATCGATTGACTGGTTTAGTTAGGATAATATTTATTCTTATCATATTAGAAATTTTTTGAGTAATTTAATTTTTTTAATTATCTAGGACTTGAGACATGTAAATAGACATGTAATTATAACATGAGATAAGTATAAAGAAGATCTTATAATGAGTATATATAAAAAAACAGTTAATGTAAAACATCATTTCTCATAAAATTTTCTTCTTTTTTAGTTTAGTTTTTTAAAATTATCTTCTACCACACCTAAAATTTCTTCCAACAGCTTGTTAATTCTGGCACGATAAAAGTCCATTAAAGCGTTGCAGAAAATGATTCCAGTGCTGTCCTCTTTTGGCCTTGATGGTTCTTCCGCACCACTTCATTCTACTACCAGATTTTTTTTTTGCCGTAGACCAATTCCCACTACCCAACTTGTGCCGCCATCTTTCTGGTGCATCAATCCGTCTTCATTCAAATGGCATCAGCATCTGCATGAAGGCCCAATCCCCCTTTTATAGTAGCTTATCCTTAAAGTTTTCTCTTTCCTTTCAGGTTCTCCCATCTTGTCCTTGCCTATTGAACTCAATTGTTTCTTTTCTTCTATTTTACTAACGCACATGTCTGACACTAGCAACCTATGCTTTGTGATTGCCTCCCTGGTCCAAGGTTTAGTCAACTGTCCTTGGAAGGAAATAGGTATACTTGGTTACTACTTGACCACTGATAAAAATTAATTTGATGAGATCTCTAAAGCAGGTTTTGTTAAGACAATGATAGACCAAGTCAAATTCTTAAAAGAGCACCATCTCAAAACAATTCATATTGTGCTGCCATGTGCCCATTGGATTGAAGTCTCCTCCGTGATATCTTTTGCTCATAGGTACTCCTTGGATTAGCTCATCGAAGTATTTCTAAAATTTATGCTGTGTCCCACATGTGATGGCCATGACATTAATTAAGTTAATTATCTCCTCTCGTTTGTTGGGTTTGCTAGTATTTTTAGTCTGCACTGTTATTGTATGGCTTGATATTCACTCATACCAGATGAAGAGATTCATCATGTCCTTGCAAACAGATTTATTTTAGTTTCTAAAAGGCCATTGTTAGAATTGATTGTTTCTGTTAATTAATTAAGCTCTTTCTCAGGGATCTGATTTGTGGAAAGATAGAGATCGATTTAAACTTTATGCACGTGCATCATTGGAACTGTGCAAGGTGTACATGGAAATTTCATCCTCTACTGGTAGTCGTCGTGAACTCTCTACAGCTGAGATGCACCTGAAAAACATAGTTAGACAGGCAAGATATATGATTTTATGATTTTTACTAGAAATTGAAATGGTGCAGTGTATTTTGCATGTCTTTTCCTGCTCAGTAAACATTTTAGCCTTAGTTGACTGTCAATTGTATGAACTAACACAGACATTCACATTTATTCTTCACTTGTCTTGTAAACAATGATAAAAATGAACATTTATTCTTCACATGTTTTGTAAACAATGATAGATATGATGTATTTGAAAATTCAGGCCGAGAGCTTTTCTGACATGGAAGAATTCAAGGATGTTCAAGCTTGTCTTGATGAAGTGAAGAAACGTCAATCAGATTCAATGCCAACATAAACAACTTGGAAGACCGTTCTTGGATCAGAAACCTTTCCATATGGTTAAGCGTGAACCTGTCATACTTCAGCTGATTAAAATATTAAAGTATGAACACTTTGCAGTGTTTTCCTTTGTGTTGCTTTCTCGACTTTTCTTCTCATTTGTCTCCTCATCTTTCTTTTGTAGTGATGAAATAGCGAGGCACTATCCAGATACTCTGGAACAGAAAACCATAATCATTATAGGTGCTTGTTTTATTGCAAATAACTGTTCTAGTTTTGTAAGTTTGAGAAACGTTGCTTAGTCTCGTGGTGCTTCTTTTAAAGTTGAGTTTAACCTACATTGTGCACTATCATTAGTTGTGACGTTGTCTTACAATTTTGACCTGTTATTTTGTCTGGTTTGAGAAGTCTTGCTTGCCCGCTGAATGAATTGTAGAACAGACATAAACCAATTTCCCGCCTCAATTTAAAGGTGAATTTTTATTTTTTAACTAACAATTTGTGTTCTCTTCTGTTTTTAGGAATTATGAAGTTTGGAGACAATACAATACACGAGGGTGCAACTCTTTGGGTGTTTGTACATTACTGTAAAGACGCGTGTATAGGTAGTTTTCTTCTGGCTGTGGACTGATATACAGTTAGCATACTTTACATCCTCTTCCTTTCCCCTTCCTTCATGAATCTTCCATGTAGATGTTTTGCAATTGCAATGAACATAATGGACGAGTGAAGTTTCTACTGAGATCTGTTTTCTGGCAAGGAATAGATTGTATCCCTATTTTGACTTTCAACTGTGCCACTTCTTAGTGTAGATCCCACACACATAAACACAATGTCTTTGATACAACAAGAAGACAACCATGGAATTACCCCTTATTCAATTGAGTAGAGAAAAATGGTTATTTCCCTTATTTCCCTCCTTGAAAGAGAGAAGAAAGGGGCAGAAAGAGACCAGACCTTACAAAAATAAACTCAAACTTGCACAGATCAGATTCTTGCACGAAGTTGAAAGGGAATATATACATGCATTTGACTACTCGATGCCTTGCATCTTTCTGAACATGACAGCAAAGTCATAGACCTTTTCTGGGTCTAGAAGAACTTTAGCCACACTCTTTCCCTCTGCATGCTCCTCTTAATCCAAGCTGATAGTTTGGGACCTTATCCTCGACTGTGAAGTTTCCAAACTTCTCACTGGCATAAAACCAGCAGGCCATAGGGATTGCCACTATATCGACAAACCCAAAGGTTTCACCACCGAAGTTGTTCTCCCCAAGAGCTTCCTCTAACACCTTCAGAACTTCAATGAAGTCTTTCTTGGCTACCTCCACTGCCTCTCCCGTGCTCTTACAGACAGTGCAGGCTGCATCAAATAGCTGGCCAATGAACAAAAATAAATAAATAAATTCTTTTTTTTCTTTGCTTTTGCACATAGGTGACTTTTCTCTAACATCATTTTTCACAAGTGCTGGTAAATGTCTAGATGCTACATTCAGCAACAATTTCAATGTATGGAAGATACTGTCGCTGAAACGCTAATCTTGTAGCCAAAAATAAATATCTTCATTGATTAATGCAGAGAAATGCAAGGTAAAAAAAGAGTGTTAGAAACCAACCTTGTCAACCTAATCAGCCCAGGAATGGGCTTGGGAACGACCATATGGGTGAATAGCGGATTCATTTAGTGGCTTACCATTGTGTAAGAGCACAGGCACCTTCTGGTAAATAGGGTTTGATTTGAGCACCAACCCACTCTTTCCTCCAAACAAATCCTCCTCTTTTGATTCGTATCTCAAACCCTTCTCAGCCAATGCTATTTTCACCCTCATGCAAAATGGGCTCACCAAGAAATCCAAGAGAAGCAAGTCTTCATTAGATATCTTTTTACCAGTCTCTCTCCTGCAACCCTTCTCTATTTCTGTTTGGTGGGTGTAAGATGAGAGTGATGAGGTGGCTTTTTTATATAGGAGATGTAAACCCTACCAGGTGATATTTCCTAGCTTTTTTTTTTCTTGTTTTCTTTATCCATAAGGAATCAAAGTTTTGTGATTATCAAGAAACTATGTAACGAGTACCTTTAAGAGCCGAACATGCGCAAACAAATTAAGCTTGTTGTCTCCATCAGTATGGACTGGTGTTTTGCCATGCTGAACATGAAACAACATTGAAGCATGTTAATTGGTATGTTCACCAAGAAAAACACATGGTATCTTCCATGTGATAACGTTTTTATTAAGAAAAACAATGCATCTCTGTTTTACTTTTTACCATGGCAAGAGGTGCATCCCAACGCTAGGGTTGCGACAGTAATCGAAGTTAATTGTTTAAGTATTATCATAAACATAATTTCTCATATATGCAGGCTGATTCATGGAGTGATGGTGCTGTTCTGTTCCAGCTGGTAACTAGGAAGCCGCCATTTGACGGCAACAGTGAACATTAGGTTTTCAAAAGAATTATTTACAACTTAACGTAATGAAAAGCATCAAGTTTTTCCATACATTATGCAGCTCAGGTTTTTCCATATATATATATATAACCTCCTTTTCTTTTGCAAGGGTCCTGGCCCCTGCCAGCCTCCCCTATCTCCGCCACCCTTGTTGAAAAATATAAATACCAAATTGATGTTTCGGTAATTCTTGTTTTGGCATTCCCTTACTTCCAATTAAACTTGCTGCAATGCCAAACGAACCAAGAAGACACTGAAGGAGGGCAACTGGTTACATCACATGAATTAGAAGACTTAATTGCGAGTATTTGAAAGTGCTGTATTGATTGACTTTCAAAATGTTTTTAGTTTAGAAATACATCAAAATTATTTTTTATTTATGAAAAAATATTTTTGGTATTAGCACATCAAAACAACCTTAAAACACTAAAAACATTTAATTGGAAGCAAAGAAAAAAAATATTTTTTTCAAAAACACTTTTAAAACGTAAAAACAAACACTCTTAAGCTCATTGCAAAAATAAGCAACCAAGGCAGCAGAGCAAGACAATGCATAATGATTTACAAAGCCTGAGGTTTCTAAACATAATAATGGTTTACAGGAAATGCTTAGACCTCACGAACACAGGCCACACAGAAATACTGAGAACCCTTTGAGAGGGGCCAGATCATTTCAATCAATAATAACAATTCTTGGAAATTGTTTCAGCTGGTGACTGACCAAGAAAGTGAGTCGTGGAATTATAAGGAGTAAAAATAAGCCAGGTGAGCAACTTTATGGAGATGAACTGTATGTGATTGAGACATATGCATAACCTTCTTGCTATTTCCGTTGATTATGTAACTGCCTATACACATATTCATACACTTTCAAGGAATTTCACTTCTACACCAAAAATTAAAAGTATGACAAGATCAAAGATAAAGGTACAAGGTGCATACAGAAAACTCTGATCAGCTAAGGACGTATCTGAATACAATTACGGTTTTACAGAGAAAATATACTAGACAACTTCATGAACTTTTCATTCATTGAATCCAGGTATTATACTTTTCTACTTCTATGAAATTCTGGAGTTATAATTTCTAATACAATTGCATATTCGAAGTGGAGGTTTTTCATTAGTCAAGGAACCTGCAAATGGTCTACACACTTGGAAGATTGACAAGTTCTCAGCTCGGAATGAGGATCATCACTTCTCAAAGGTGTTCACTGTTGAAGGAAGAAAATGGTAGATTCCTTTTTTGCTACAAAAGTATTCTTTTGCTTAAGACTGCTTCATTTCCCACTCTCTAATTTTACACTGTTATTCATCAAGAAGCTGAAGCTTTTATCCCTAGTTCAATGGTATCAGGGACACTTTTTTTTTTCTTCTCACATTAGATGATTCAGAGTCTCTCAAAACAAGAGGAAATTGTGTGAAAGGGGTTGCTTGGAATAAAGGACCTCTCAAACCGCAATAACTACAAGAGAATTGAAACACAAACTAAATGCCATTTAAACTTCCCTGTTTCTGAAATAAAACTCAATTCTATAGTTCATTCGCAGCGGATGAACTTTGGTTTGAAACCAAAGGCCAAGGGTGGGCTTTCAGTGAGTTCATGTTGGCAAGTACTCTCAAGGATTTGAGTTCATAAGCCTTCATTCCATGGTTCTTTGATTTCCCCATTGAATTGGTTAATAAATAATATGGGAAGGAAGAATACCATATACATTTATTAGATAGCTTTGAAACCATGTGCAGAACATACAACTCCAGTACAGAGAAAAACACACCCAAATCAAAGAATAGTCAGTAAACAGAATTTTATTTGCTACTACAAACTGTCAAAACACCATCTATAAACTTTACCGTGCAAATCTTTCATGTCCGTAATGACCAATGAATACAAGTTTTGTGAGTATCCAATATTCATCCATGTGAGAAAGAGAAATAAGAAAAAATGGATTTCAGTATGCAAGGAACAGTACAAAATTTTAATCTCGCATCAATCTAAAGGCGAAGGAGAAAAACCTGTACCAAATCCTAGAAGCAATACAGGTAGAAATTCAGCCTCCTGTGTTTGTTGTTCTAGTGATCTAGATTGGTTCCGTATAGTCTTTTTGTGTCTTTCCAGTGTGAGATGCTCAGCTTTGTAGAAATTCAAAACTCTGTAGATCCAAGCTTCTGATGAGATTCAATAAGCAATGCATTTAATAGAATATGAACAGCAGCTTCATAAACAGTTCCATCATAATGCATCCCATCATTTGTACACCTCGGTCCACAATTCCAACTCAATGATTGAATATCCAACAACAGAAGAGGACCGCCGTAACTGCGCAAGATCCTGCTATTATGCAGTGCTCCATAATAAGCATGCCATATTTTATCATTCATTTTCTCCCTCTTCTCTACTGTATTCAACATGGAATTTATCAACATTGGCATCCCAAGCCAAAACAAATGTGGAGACCTGACAGATACAGAACCTGTCACAGGCCCATCTGTACCTAATTCTGGCGAAAATGGTAACAAGGAAACCACCGAACTCCTCAAATTCTCCAACGCAATATCATAATCCGATGCATTGTTGACATGAAGCATATGCCACAGCCCTGCTCCGATCACTAAGACATCAGGGTAAGTTCTATTTTGCTTAAACCCCACCATCAAATTCGTCAAATTAACCACATATGGAGCCCAAACAAAATCCAATTTCATGCCAATCTCATCCACAACAATCTCATAATCACTATGCCTCTTAAACAAATCCCCCATAATCATTCCCATCTTTTTCTCATCCAAAAGCAAACTTAACACAGACTGCACAAGCAACCGAGCTTGTGAATCCCCAGCCACAACAACCCAAGACCCATTAAGCAAATCTTTAACATCTCCCCTCCCCAACTTCTCAAAATCACAACCTTTCACCTTCCCATTTTTAGACCAATCCCATATCTTGTCATAACCAACAGAATCATTACTACTATCACTAACATTACTACTGATAATACGAGGTTTCACATTCCAAACAACTTCATTAACCAAATTAATACAAGAATCCTCACGATTATCAAAAACAACAACAGATTGAACTGAAGTAACAAAATCAGAAACAGAAGGGAAATAAGGAGTCAAATGAACACCTACCGCCAGTGTAATAAAAAGGGCCCCACTAAAAAAAAGCATCTTATTTCTGCTTAAATGGTAACCTGCCATTCCCATTGGTACAAATAACACCACACAAGCTGCCAAGACTCCTATCTGAATGCCACCGAACATTATTGGCACAAAGTTTTGGTCTTTTTGGTTTGTTTCTGTTCAGATCATTGATGTCATGGTTTGGCAATGATGAATGGAAAAAGGAATGGGAAAAGTGGGCTTTTTCTTTCGTTTAATGGGATTGTTTTGGTTTTCGTTGGTGGTGGCGGTGAAGATCAGAAATGGAGGAAGAATTGGTTTGGTATGGGGGTGTTTGTGAATTGTAAATAAAGGGAAGGGTGTGTTTTTTTCTTTCTTTATGGTTTGTTGATGTTAATGGGACAACAACAGTTTAGTTCAGTTTTTCACGATTTAGTTTCGGTAATCTCTGACGATGTGTTTTTTTGTTTCCCACCTTGTTAGTTTATGTTTCAATTTTATTTAAGAAAAAGTTTCAATTTTATTATTATTATAATTTTTAAAAGTAAGCTTTTGTTTTAAATATATGTTTAATTGAAATTGATATAAGAAAGATTTTAGTATGTAAAATAAATAAAAATAATAAGTTTTTATAAACAAAAAATATATTATTTAAATTTTTATAAAATAAATACAATATGCTTCAATAAAAAAAAAATAATGAACCAAATGTTTTTTTTTTGGTTAGATAAAGGAACAAATGCTCTCTTATATTGGATAGGGATTAATTAGTTGACGTTAGCAAAATAAGTAAATGGGGGAAGAACAAAATTATATTGGATATTAATAGAGATACCAAATTAATCCAAATATGTTCGATTTGAATCCATTCAAAATTCAAATGTGTGACTTTTTTATAGTTATTCTATAGATAATTAATAGCAAGTATAATTATTAAACTCCATTTGTTTATTTTATATTTATGTATCAAATTAAATATTTTTTATATAAAATGATTAAGTAATCTCAAATCTAAGAATTATTTAAACAACGTGAGATTTTTTAAAAATACATGTGATATCTCACATAAGATTTTCATGGGAGTTAAAGACATTACATTATACATGTCTTGTCATAAGCAATTATATGTTAGTTTTAAGTATTTCTAATATATTAGCTACTGAGAACAATTTTTTTTTTATATATAAAAAATTATATATCATCTTTATAGCTCTAATAAATATCAAATATTTAAAATAATATTGACCATAAATATTTTAAAAACAATAATTTAATATAATATAAATCCTATAATTATAACAATTTTATAATTTATTTTGCAATGTCTATGAAATTTATCATTACTTTCTAAATCAAATACTAAATTCATTAATTTAATATTATAAAAATGTTAAAAATAAATTAAATTTATATTAATAATAAATATTTATTTACATGAATATAACAATATATAAAACTAACAGTATTTTCATGATTAATTCGATGTGAGAGGTTATCAGGGCTGCAATCCAAAGCTTAACTTGGAACGCTTGCCACAGACGAGGCAGATACAGCTTTCTATGTTTCTATGTTTTGGTCGTTGATCACCAGGGCTGCAATCCAAAGCTTAACTTGGAACGCTTGCCACAGACGAGGCAGATACAGCTGCGCAAGTGAAAGCAGGTTAGCAAAATCAGTAAAATTTACAGAGTTCCACACGGGTTGAGTTGAACTTGGAATATGTAAATAAGCTCTTAAATCGTTGCTCGTTATTAAGCAAGTGGATAAAGGTGCATTGTGAAATGGAGGGGAATACAGATATTTCTTTTTACAAACATTGTTTCTTGGAATTATCTTATTGATTCATCACTCAATCGAAGTGTGTGCACTGAAGGCATCTCGCCATGACCGATGAAATTTTCTCATATGTAAATTATCTGTATGTTGAAACTTGCAAGCTTACCAGAAAGAAAGAATTTCAAAATATGAGAAGAAACGTAGAGGGCAATATATCATTTGTTATGTATGCTGCAAAAGGATGTCGCATCTACCCATTCATCATCACATGTGTACCTGGTTTAAAATTTCCGTTCACTTGAAACCTCGAGATTATTTTTTAGACGATGGACAGCAATCTTCATTTTTTTCTTTTTCAATCTTTGATTTTTATAAAAGTGGAGATAAAAGGAAATAAGTGGTCATGTACTGTTTATAATCTTGCTCTCAGTTATGCAATTGCATTTCTTGTTTCTCTTGTTTTTATTGAAGTTGGATTGTATTATTGTCTGAACTATTGTCAGGTGAAATCCCAATTCGATTGTATGTTTAGAGTGTTCATGAGGATTTTGAAGATCTGGAAGGTGCACTGGAAATTGATGACTGGGATCAAATCTCTTATATAAATCGTCCTCTCAAAACTCATAAAGCAGGCAAGCCATCCCCCATGTTTGTTTTGATGATTCTGCTAATTGTGAATGCAATGACATCTGCTGATTGCTCAAACTTTTTTCCTGCTGCATCGCAGAACAAAAAATGCATTGCTATATGATGATAGTTAGAAACAGTTGCTGCTCCTTGAACTGTAAGCCTACAGATACTAAGAATCCACAAGAGTCTAGCTTATGTTTAAAGTTTATCTACATAAAGTTTCTCTCCTGGATTATTTTGTGCCCTTATAATTCTATGACTCACTTTCTTGGCTAGTCACCAGCTGAAACAATTTCAAAGAACTGTCATTATTGATTGAAATGATCAGAAATGACCCTTCACATAGTGCTCTTTATATTTCTGTGTGACCTCTGTCTCCCTTTGTGTGGTGGGGAGATATTTGTGAACTCTTCTAAGCATTTCCTGTAAATCACAATTATGTTTAGAAGCCTCAGGCTTGTAAATCCATCTACACTGTGTGTTACTCTGTTGCCTCGGTTGCTTATTTCTACAATGAGCTTTAAACATTCTAATTCATGTGCTGCGACAAGTTGCCAACCTTCAGTGTCCTCTAGAGTACATTTCTTGTTGTTCTTGCACTGCAGGTAAGTACTTCACCCTTCACGATGCACTATAAACTCTTCTGCCAGAATATTTTGGGGTCAAGTTCTTAATCAATGCGGAATTATGAAGAGAACAAGGTGAAGATGAACAGAAACTTTCATCAGAGATGTAGGCAGCAGTACAGAAGAAGAAGAGAGGAAAGAGATATTGAACCAACCCATGGAAATTTTCTGCATATCCATTGATGCTGAAATCAAATTCATCCGTATCCAAGGGATCCAACTTTGGCTCAATATTGTAATGATAGAAAAAACCAGAGACAGGATGTATGAAAACACAAGGAAGAATTGAAAATGATTGAGTCTAATTATTGTTTTCTTTTGGGAGTCAGACATTCATTCTTTAAGCAATCAAATTATAATTTCACAGCAATTAAGTTTCTGGCTTCTTGTATTGGTTAAGACAGTTGCTGTGCCTGGGTTGGGTGTTCTTGTGCTTGGCCAATGCTGTGTTGGGCTCTGAGGATTAAAGTGACATTACATCACCTCCCTTTAAGAATCCTTTCTTGTAATGGATCCCTTTTCTGTGTTAATTTTACTCATCAATTGAACACCCTTTCACCACGACTCGAGGGTACGTGTGTTTGATTTTTAAGGTTTCTTAGGCATTGCAGTCAAGTTTTATTCCAAGCACCAATGGAAATGCTAAAACATCGATTTGAACAAGTGATTGAACTATGGTTTGATTTGCTTCACCATCTAGGATTTGATTCTCAGCATCTTCTTTCTAAAGACCATAGGGTTACAAGCACAACTGCAACTCTTGCATTGGGATGCACCACTTGCCTTGCCATGGTAAAAAGTAAAACAGAAAAAACACATTGCTTTTGTTTTTAAGAGAAATAAGAATTAAAAACCTCGATCCCTTAGAAGATACCATGTGTTTTTCTTGGTGAGCATAACAATTAGCATGCTTTAATGTTGCTTCGGATCCGGCATGGCATAACAACTGTCCATGCTGATGAAGACAAGCTTAATTTGTTTGAGCATGCTCGGCTCGTAGAGGTACCCAGCACATAGTGGCTTGATAATCACAAAGTTTTAGTTACTTATGATGAAAGAAAACAAGAAAAAGACTTCGAGAATATCACCTGATAGGGTTTGCATCTGTATATAAATAAGCCATCTGATCGTTCTCAGCTGACACCTGCAGGACAGACTGGATAAAAGATGTCTAATGAAGACTTGCTTCTCTTGGATTTCTGGGTGAGCCCATTTTGCATGAGGGTGAAAATAGCATTGGCTGAGAAGGGTTTGAGCTACGAATCGAAAGAGGAGGATTTGTTTGGAGGGAAGAGTGAGTTGTTGCTCAAATCAAACCCTATTTACCAGAAGGTGCCTGTGCTCTTACACAATGGTAAGCCACTGAATGAATCCGCTATCATAGTTGGTTACATTGATGAGAAATGGCCTTCACCCCCATTGTTGCCAGCATGTGCATATGGTCGTTCCCAAGCCCGTTTCTGGGCTGATTACATTGACAAGAAGGTTGGTTTCTAACACTCTCTTTTAACCTTGCATTTATCTGCATTAATCGATGAAGATATTTATTTTTGGCTACAAGATTAGCGTTTCAGCGACAGTATCTTCCATACATTGAAATTGTTTCTGAATGTAGCATCAAGACATTTACCAACACTTGTAAAAATGATGTTAAAGAGAAGTCACCTAAAAAAAGAGAATTTATTTATCTATTTTTGTTCATTGGCCAGCTATTTGATGCTGCCTGCACTGTCTGGAGGAGCCCTGGAGAGGCAGTGGAGGTAGCCAAGAAAGATTTCATTGAAGTTCTGAAGGTGTTAGAGGAAGCTCTTGGGGAGAACAACTTCTTCGGTGGTGAAACCTTTGGTTTTGTCGATATAGTGGCAATCCCTATGGCCTTCTGGTTTTATGCCAGTGAGAAGTTTGGAAACTTCACAGTTGAGGAAGAGTGTCCCAAACTATCAGCTTGGATTAAGAGGAGCATGCAGAGGGAGAGTGTGGCCAAAGTTCTTCCAGACCCAGAAAAGGTCTATGACTTTGTTATCATGTTCAGAAAGATGCAAGGCATCGAGTAGTCAAATGCATGCATATATTCCCTTTCAACTTCGTGTAGGAATCTGATCTGTGCAAGTTTGAGTTTATCTTTGTAAGGTCTAGTATTTTCCCCCCTTCTTCTCTCTTTCAAGAAGGGGGAAAAATAAGGGGAAATGACCATTATCCTCTACTCACTTTGTACTAAGTTCTGTGAATAAGAAAGGGATAGTTCCATGTTTTAATTTTTCTTGGTGACAGTGTGTCTGATCTCGGGTTGCCGCAGTTGGAGGTCACAATAGGGATCCTTGACAGAAATCAGATCACAATAGAATCTTAACTCATCCATTATGTACATTGCAATTGCAACACATTGAGCAGGAAAAGACATGCAGAATACATTGCACCAATTCAATTTCTAAACAAAAGAATAGTGCTTTAGCAATACTGCATCTCCGCATACCATTTTCTTCTTTCAACAGTAAACACATCCGAGTAATAAGAATACTTATTCAGAGCTGAACAGTTATCATTCTTCCAAGTGCGTAGACTATTTGCATGTTCTTTGATGAATGAAAGACTCTCCCCTTTACCAGAGCTTTTGACAACAAAAACCTCCACTCCGAATATGCAACGATCATCGACCAGGTAGCCATTTTAAGGGTCACACAAATCATCACAGGAAAGAAATTCATATTAAACCCCATTCCATCTTCATCTTATGAAAGCCCGAATATATTTGATGAGCATCTTGTCGGTTAATTATTTTAGTCCTGCAAATTTACATTAATTATGTTTGTTTTCATCGGTTATTGTTTTTCCTGTCATTGTTTGATTAAGCCATGTGTTTAGGAAGTTGTTAGTAGAGGCAGGTTATTTCGTGTTAGTAGTGGCAGCTTATTACGTGATTATGGAATCCAGATCATGGCTGAAAAATAGGAAGTCACATTTATTTATGTTCTATAAATTGTAAGGTAGCATTTGAAATTCTGTATTCGAATTCTGTGTAGAGCAGCAACATTGTCATGTGTAGAGCAGCAACATTGTCATGTGTAACAGATTGTATTTGTGCAGACTGTAATGTCAGTAGTTGATTCCATTTTATTGTTATAGAATAGCAGAACTGTGGTGTAACAGATTCTTGGATTGTAGTGAATCTGTTACACCACATATTGTATAAATACACTACTCAATATCAATGAATAGATACTTCAGCAAATTCAATCACTCCTGCAATCTCGTGCCTCTGATTTACATGGTATCAGAGCCATTATTCATCACAGCCAATTAATCTCTCCTGCAGCAATCAATCACTGCGAAATCAGTCAAGAAATTTCTCTTCTCTTTTTCAAAATCCAGAAACCCAGAAAACACATCAAACCCAGAAAATACATCAAACACAGAAACTCTACAGTAACAATGACAAGCTCATCAAACCCAGAAACTCATCTTGATCTTCCAAAAGAAAATCTCTCAAATCCCTACTTCACTCACCATTCAGATCATCCAGGTTTGGTTTTAATTTCCAAACCCTTGAATGGAAATAACTATCCTACTTGGAAAAGAGCCATGACCTTGGCCTTAAATTCCAAGAACAAATTGAGCTTCGTCAATGGCTCAATCAAAATCCCATCCGAAGAAAATGACCCAGAAGGTTATGCAACTTGGTCTAGATGCAACGACATGGTGCATTCATGGATTATCAACACCCTCAATCCAGAAATCTCAGACAGTGTAATATATTATTCCACTGCCCATGAAGTTTGGGAAGACCTTTATGACCGATTCTCTCAAAGCAACGCTCCTCGTATCTTTGAAATCCAACGAGATATCGCTTGTTTTAGGCAAGAACATCAATCTGTCTCGGTGTATTACACAAAATTGAAAGGGCTATGGGATGAGTTGACCTCCTACAGTGACTCATCCCAAGGGACACAGCATCAAGACCAACAAAAATTGATGCAATTTTTGATGGGGTTGAATGAAACTTACAGTGCTGTTCGTGGGCAAGTACTGTTGATGAATCCTTTGCCTTCGATTCGACAAGCATATGCCTTTGTTTCTCAAGAAGAGAAGCAGCGTCTTCTCAGTGCATCATCCACTGATGGTCTTGGCAGTGCAGCTATGGCAGTTCAGGGCCACAATAATGGGAAGCAAATTGACAGAGGCGAGCGTCGTTTTAATGGGTTTAATGGTGGTGGTCGATTTTAACAAGACAGAGACAGAGATGGGGGACGTCGTTTTGAGCAGAACAGAGACCATCACTTTAACACTGGTGGTGGGCGTCGTTTTGAAGGGAATGGACGTCGTTTTGATCAACGACGTGGACGACCACAATGCTCCTACTGTGGAGAATCGGGGCATTGGGTTCAAACCTGTTTTGAACTTCATGGGTACCCAGCGGGCCATCCCAAATCCAAAAATAACTCGGCCAGGCGTTTTACTAATAACAAGTTCACTGCAAATCATGTGGCAACGCCTATAGCTAAAGAAAACGACAAGTCAGTCGTAGGAATTTCAGAGACCCAATTAAAGCAGCTACTGTCACTTCTTAATGACAAAGCTGAATCCAGTACTCAAGCCCATGCTGTAACTAAACCAGGTTTGCCAAAAATTGCTTTCCGCAATTGGATAATTGATAGCGGAGCAACTGACCATATTTCTGCATCATCGCGATCATTTTTTCAACAGCAAAATTGTTCACTACCTCCAGTGTTGATGCCTAGTGGGGCAACGGCAAAAATTATTGCCAAAGGATCCCTGCCTCTGAGTTCCACTTATTATTTGCATGATGTGCTATGTGTGCCCACATTTAAAGTTGACTTGATGTCAGTCAGTCGTTTAACGAGGAATTTAAACTGCTCCGTAACTTTTTTTCCTTATTGGTGTATTTTGCAGGATCTGGCTACGAGGAGGATGATTGGTTTGGGTAAACAACGCAATGGACTATATTACTTGGTGGCGATAGCAGCAAAAAAATCCATGACACAGCCTACCACACCACTACCTCAACCAGCCTGCAACCTCACCATATCATCAACCGAACTCTGGCATAAACGCTTGGGACATCTCTCATCACCTCGTTTAAATTTTATTGCTCAGCATTTTTTGAATTTGAATTTTTCTACTCAGTCCAGTCATGTTTGTCACATTTGTCCTTTAGCTAAGCAAACTCGTTTGCCTTTCAATACTAGCGTCATTTCTACTATCAAACCTTTTGAAATTATTCATTGTGATATTTGGGGTCGTTATCGACATCCTTCCATTTCTGGTGCTTATTATTTTCTTACCATTGTTGATGATTACTCCCGCTTCACATGGATATTTTTAATGCAACATAAAACTGAAGTTAATACTCTTATAAAACATTTTTTCACATATGTTCTCACACAATTTGAAACTTCCATTAAAATTTTTCGAAGTGATAATGGTAGTGAATTTATTTCACTTCGTTCTTTTTTTCAAGATAAAGGCGTCATTTTTCAACATTCATGTGTTTACACGCCTCAACAAAATGGCGTTGTGGAACGTAAACATCGTCACATTTTACAAGTAGCTCGTGCTTTAAAATTTCAAGCTCAGCTCCCAAACCAGTTTTGGGGAGAGTGTGCTCTCACTGCTGTTCATCTTATTAATAGACTACCTTCCGTTGTACTGCAATTCAAAACTCCTTTTGAACTTTTATTCTCAAAAATGCCATCTTTTTCTTATATTCGGGTCTTTGGTTGCTTAACTTATGCTACTAATGTGCATCCTTCTCATAAATTTGATTTTCGATCTACGCCCTCAATTTTTATTGGTTACCCTACCGGTCAAAAAGCATATAAATTATTTAATTTATCTACCAAAAAAATTTTTACTAGTCGCGATGTGCAATTTCATGAAAACATTTTCCCATATGCATTGACCCAACCCGGTTCAGATTTTTCCCCTCCACCCGATGATTTTGGACCCATTCCTCTTTTAGCAACCGACACTATCTCCTTCTCTTCAAGGCCGACCAGTCGTTCACCAATACCTTCTCTTCCACCTCCACCATCTACACCTCCGATTCCACCACCATCATCAGCCACACCACCACCAGCCAC
Organism: Salix dunnii; assembly: GCA_015731905.1. NCBI lineage: Eukaryota > Viridiplantae > Streptophyta > Magnoliopsida > Malpighiales > Salicaceae > Salix > Salix dunnii. The sequence continues at coordinate 4,793,886 of CM027662.1, read as the reverse complement.
CGTAACCACATACCCATTGTCTCTTCAACCACCACCCATCATTCATACTTATGCCCGTCGCCCAAAACCACCTAACCCGATCCCACCTACTGTTCAATCTTCCTCTTCATCTCCACCCATAGACTCATCTCTCTCCACCCCTGAAGATCAACCACAACCCGAACCCATTCCACTCCGTCGTTCCAATCGACTGACTACCCCACCTGTCAAACTCAAAGACTTCATCTGTTCTACGATTTACTCTCATCAATCAGCCTCCTCGGCACCAGGTCACCAAAAAGGTACACGATTCCCCATTAGCAATTTTGTTTCATACCACCGTTATTCTCCTACAAATTGCTCCTTCATTGCACAGCTCAATTCCACCAAAGAACCCAAAAATTTTGCAGAGGCGATTAAACACCCTGAATGGCAGCAGGCTATGAATTCTGAGTTGCAAGCCCTTCAAGATAATGGCACATGGTCCATCACCTCATTACCACAAGGGAAGACAGCAATTGGTTGCAGATGGGTGTATAAGGTGAAGCTTCATTCGGATGGTTCGGTTGAGAGGAACAAAGCCCGGTTGGTGGCTCAAGGTTTCACCCAAATGGAAGGGGTTGATTACCACAATACATTCTCTCCCACTGCCAAGATAATTTCTGTTCGTTGTCTCTTGGCTTTGACAACAGCTCATGGATGGTCTCTGCACCAAATGGATGTGCATAATGCATTTCTCCATGGCGATTTAACTGAGGAAATTTACATGTCTCTGCCTCAGGGTCTTCGGCGAGAAGGGGAGAATCACCTAGTTTGTCGGCTCCACAAGTCAATTTATGGATTGAAACAGGCATCCCGACAGTGGTTCGTTAAATTCACCGAAGCTATGCATTCTGCTGGATTTACACAATCAAAGGCAGATTACTCTCTATTTACCAGAAAGCAGGGTATGTCTTTTACCATCCTATTGATATACGTTGATGATATTTTAATCACTGGAAATGATTCTGTGAATATTGCTGCAACTAAACAATTCTTGCATAAACATTTTCGCATCAAAGATCTTGGTGATTTAAAATATTTCCTTGGAATTGAGATTTCTGCTTCAAAGAATGGAATCTTTATTTCACAACGTAAATATGCATTAGAGGTAATTGAGGATGCGGGGTTATTGGGTGCTGCTCCCATTAACACTCCTATGGAACGTGGATTAAAATTATCAGACGAAGGGGACTTGTTTAGAGATGCAAATCGGTATAGAAGATTGGTGGGTCGTTTGATTTATTTAACTGTATCGAGACCAGACATCACATATGCTGTACATGTTTTGAGTAGGTTTATGCATCAGCCCAGGAAATTTCATATGGAAGCAGCCCTTCGGGTTGTAAGATACCTAAAAGGGGCACCAGGTCGAGGCCTATTTTTTTCTTCCAAAAATGATCTAAGGTTGAGAGCTTATTGTGACTCAGATTGGGCGGGGTGTCCACTCACTAGAAGATCTACAACTGGTTATTGTGTTTTCCTTGGGCCCTCATTGATATCTTGGAGGTCAAAGCGGCAGAAAACAGTTTCACTCTCTTCTGCTGAAGCAGAATACAGAGCAATGACAGGAGCATGTTGTGAATTGACGTGGTTGCGATGTTTGCTAAAAGACTTGGGAATTTCGCATCATGATTCAGCCTTATTATATTGTGATAATAAAGCTGCATTACACATTGCGGCCAATCCGGTCTTTCATGAGAGGACAAGGCATATTGAGATGGATTGCCATTACATTAGGGATAAAATTCAAGATGGTTCCATTATTACGAGATACGTTGATTCAGCACATCAACTTGCGGATGTTTTGACCAAGCCTCTTGGAAAAGAAACATTTGTTCCTATGGTTAGCAAGTTGGGAGTGCAAGACATTCACTCTCCAACTTGAGGGGGAGTGTAGAGCAGCAACATTGTCATGTGTAGAGCAGCAACATTGTCATGTGTAACAGATTGTATTTGTGCAGACTGTAATGTCAGTAGTTGATTCCATTTTATTGTTATAGAATAGCAGAACTGTGGTGTAACAGATTCTTGGATTGTAGTGAATCTGTTACACCACATATTGTATAAATACACTACTCAATATCAATGAATAGATACTTCAGCAAATTCAATCACTCCTGCAATCTCGTGCCTCTGATTTACATTCTGTAATATCAAAGCTGAATGAACAATAAAAACATCTACTGTTCAAATTAAATTCTGGAATTCTTCTTTCCTTCTCTGTCCCCTGTTTCATTTATTTCTTCTTAAACACTTTCACATCTGAATATAAGCATATATTACAAGGAGATTGGGATTTTGGCCGAACTAACTAATTATAAACAGGGTTTCTTCCTGCTTTACTTTGTTTTGATCAATAAAATCCTTCCATTCATAAAAAACAGAAGATTGTAGCATGAAGATTGTCTAATTAATTTTGGTAAAAGTGGCAAGATTGCCTTACATGTCATCTTAGCTAGGTAAGGTAATCTTAAACTCACCCACCTCCCTTTTGCTGATGATCTTCTAATTTTCTCATATGCTAGTACAAAAGCTTTTTCAGAAATCTCACTATTCGCTGACAGGTGTTGATGGTGATATTGGTGTCTCGTATAATCGTCAGACAATTTCTAGTTTCAGAACAGGCAAACTTGCTGTCTGTTACTGGGGGATTCCTTCCATTTCTTAAAAATTGTCAAACAAAGCTTGTAAGCCTCATGTAGATAAAATCACAACTTTATGGTTGCATTTGATGAGTGTTCTAAGATAGAAGGACATATACGAAAGGGATCAAAACATGTTTGAATGGAGGGATGTACACAGCAACATAAAATAAAGTTGTTTCTGGAATAGTTTTTGAGTGAATTTTTATCCATTCAAATATGTCTCCTCTATTTCAAATATCTTTGTTTCTAACCAAATTATACCATATAGATAGTCTGACACTAAACATGGCCTTTTCCTAATTGATTTTTATGGTTAGGAATTGCCTAGAGCTCCATAACATAAGTTCCAGGGAGATTCTCTCTTTTTCTTGAGAATATAAAGAAAGATTGCAACTAATATCAGGACATATCATGCTGCTTGCATATGTTGGACTTTTGACTTGAAGAATAACTGTTTAGAACAATTAATGTTGAGATTAATAATATAGAAAAATAAGAAATCCTGAAGAACCCGAAAATCATAAATATTGGAATGAATCTCATTCAATTTATTCAATTGAAACTTGTCTATTTATAGGCTTACAAGAACTAAAAATTGAAATAAACTAGAACTCTCAATAGACTAGGAAAGGTTATTGGATAAATAATAGGTTTGTTGATAAAACCTATCATGAATAGTAATTTCAACTAAATTAAAAGACTACAACTAAATCTTCTTATCTCCAAAGCTAATCTCATTAAAAATCTAACACTCCTCCTTGAGATTTGCTTTGGATATCTCTAACTTATCTTCAAAGCTAATCTCATTAAAATCTAACAGCATATTCCTAGTCTGGATCTTCAAAATGAAACACACAGTGACAAAATAACTCGCAGGATTGGCCAGAGTTGCAAAAGACAACAGGCTTGATTCTAATTTACCTTTCTAGAATAGTACCAAGCCACTGTTGTTCCCTTCATGTTTCTGATGATATACCAAGTATTAGTACATTGAAAGGTTGACGCCACTCTTTGTCCCCAATTCCAACCCGCTTCAAACCGGCCAGTTCTCAAAACCTAAAGCAGCTTCATTGCAGTTACATCAACAGCTCCTGCAACATTGCTGATCAAAACTGAAAGGAAGATACTGGAGCTGCAGATAGAGGTTTGGATATTTTGAAACCATTTATTTCTTAAGAGAATGAATCTTCCACATTTGATTTAATCAAACATAAATCTTCAACATGATCAAACTTTACTTGTAAGTTTTAGATGGAATGAAGGGCTTAAACCTAGCCGTCAGGATGAATGTTTCAGATAATGATCAATCGTAGAACTTGTATTTATGTAGAACATTCAGAAAACAATAGATTTTTGACAAGACCGCATTTTCAGAAGGTAACTAACTGCTCAGATTCTGTAGAAGGTATTGAACGTGGAAACCTTAAACAAAGATCAAGGTAGATTAGGTTCGAAGCAGTATGGTAGAGATCGCGGAACAAGAAGAGATGTCCAATGGCAAAGGAGAAGAAATGATAAAAGGAGAGAACAAATTGCAAGTTCAAATGCTTATGCGTGCCATGCCAAGAAAAAAAATCTGCTTCTAATACATAAAAGCACTAATACATTTATACTTGACTAGATACAAAATGATTTCTTTCGAGGCTGATCACTCTTTTTCTGAGAGAGATCCTTCACCTCAGAAACGAGAATAAACTTTGTTTCGATTATCAAACAGCCATCCACTAGGTATCCCTTGGATTGATCCTTGAGGGTAGTTAGCAACATGAAATCAGGGAAACTCCAACCCTTTCCAGTGGCATGGAACCAATCTTCACACCCACCTGCAAAAGACCAATTCATTGTTAATGTTTATAGCAATCCCACCATGATGAGAGGTAGAAGATCACAAACCTATTCTTTCAAAGTGATTGTCGTTTATGCTGTCCTTTATCCTGAGCAAGCATTTTATGTACGGTTTCCGCTTTGTCTGAAGAGTTTCTGAATCATCTAAACTGGGATAAAGAGAAAGGTGTGTCCCTGATGCATTTGAATCTCCCTCGGGATGAAGCTGCAGCTTCCTGATGAATTGCAACATCAAATTACAAGCAAAGAAATCTAAGCATAAGAATAGTACTTTAGCAACACAGAAATTTATACATACCATTTTCTTCCTTCAACAGTAAATCCCTCAGAGATGGTTATATTTATTCAGAGCCGAAAAGTTACTAATCTTCCAAGTGTATAGACAATTTGCAGCTTCTTTAACGAATGAAAGACTCTCTCCTTCGACAGGCCTGATAATAACAAAAACCTCCACTCATCAAGTGTCACGCAAAGTGTCATGAGAAAGAAGCTCGATGAAACCCCATTTCCTCTTCATCTTATGAAAGCGCAAGTCTATCCGATAATCATCTGAATACAACATTTGTTCCTTAAATTGGAATTGAAAAACATAAAAAATTACACACTTGAACCTGGTCTTATACCTTGAACAACCAAATATCTATCGCGAATTCCATCCAACACAAAAAAAAAATGGCAACAACATTAGCCTCCCAATCAAGAGAAACATCATTCGGGTCTGTCATTGCCTAGACTAATGATATGTGACTGTTTCCATCTTCCTTCATTTTTCCATTTGGGTAGAGGATCATTCTTCTAAAAACGAAAAATTTGATTACACAAGCAAAAGCAAATCAAGATGGAAGATCATTTATGATTTATCATAGCAAACCATCTGTAGCCACCAGCTTCATAATCTTAGTTTCATACTTTTCCACCGTAGTCTCTAAAAGTGAAGAGAATGACTCCATCTCAAAGGTATAGCGTGCTGGTCGAATCTTTCCAAGTCCTTGCTTTCCTGTAATTCATGGCACTTAAATTACATGGGAAAGCATTTCTTTTCAGACTAAATTAAAGAATAAAGAAGAAGGAGAGACATAATTATTTATGCTCAATCAAATACTTAATACTTATATAATACATATGTAGCGGTGCATGTATATTTGCTTGTCTAGAAAATCTGTCCAAAATCATGTTTCCTGCATTTCATGCTCTACCCTCTACATCAAAACAATTTGTATCTCTGTTTCTAAGAATGAAAGACGATTCCAAGTTGTGTCACATGTCAGTTTGTGGATGATTATACTGCATGAAAGAGATATAAACATTCAGGAAAAATTGAAAACTCAGGAAGCACACCATTTTTTGTCAATGGTGGCATTAGAAGTGAGTTCTTCCATGTCCAAGAATTTGCTTTTCATGTCTCTGCCTTCTCCCATCCTATAAAAATTATTCTCTCTGAGAAATTTTCTAAGAACTAGAGTGGTAGATCTGGTCCCAAATGTTTTAAGAGGTTTCATTTGATAGCCTGGGATGATGAATTGGGAAGGAGAATGGAGGAATGGGAATGAGAGGTGATGAAACTATGCTTGCTGTCCACTTATTGGAAAATAAATAAGTGATGAATGTATCGTAGGTGTAAAAATCAACTCATGAATGAGAATATAAATATAAATTTTTATTTTTACCTTTTTTTTTTATCTCAATTCTCTGTAAAATCACAATAATATATACAGCAATATTTAAACAAATTGTAACATTCATAATCAATCAATTTAATTAAATAAAAACTTATTTAGTAAAGAAAATGTTTGATGGTTGATTACGAAAATCAATCAAAAAAATAAGGATTTAGTTATTACGCTATGATGAAATTTTATTAACATTAATAACAAAGCAATTAAAAAAAAATAAGGCTAAATTACTATAGTCACATCTATAAGATAATATTATTATTTTCTCAATTTAAACCTTTAACAACATCAGCTTTTATTTTATTTTATTTTCAATATTACAATTGGAATAGTAGTTGGTGTTTTTTTTTTAATATAACCCTTTGACAACCCAATTTTTTTATAAAAAAATATTCTTCAATATTAAATTATTTTGAAAATTATACTTAGAATTTTTCTTGATTTTTTTTGTTGAGTTATATACTAGTCTCATAGATTTGTTTTCCATCAATCTTAACCTTCAATATTATATCAATTAGAAGTGAGGCATCATAATTGTTTTATTTTTTTATGAATTTATCATGATCTTAGTATTCAAGTTACGGGTTTAACAAGTTAACCTGGATTATTTCAAGTTTATTTTTTAGATTATTTTTCTAGTTGATTTTTTATTTTATCATTCAACATTGAGTTTATTAGAAATTAAAATAAAAATAAAAATTATATAATTATCCTAATCTCATAATGTATGTCACGTACTCAAGGTTAACTCTATTAAGTTTTCCTATCCTTTTTTAATTGGGTTTTATATTTTTTTAGATTTGCTTTACATGAGATTTTTCTAATCTTATGATCCAAGTCGTGAGTTTGATAGATAACTTTAGTTGCCTGGGTTATTTTTTTGTTCTTTTTTTAATTGAGTATTTTTTAAAAAAAAAAATCATCTTCCAACAACTCAATATTCTTTTCCTAAAATTTTATATTTTAATATTAGATTATTTGAGAATTATACTTTGTAATTTTTTTTAGTTTTGTTTTTTATGGAGTTATCCTGATCTTATGGATTAAGTTTTTTATCCTTCGATTTCAACTTTAAACATTGAATATGTTGGAAATGGAATTTTGTAATTTTTTTTATTTTCTTTTTATAAATTTATTATGATCTCATGATTCATGTTGCAAGTTTAATAGGTTAGCAAAAATCAACTTGAGTTGTTTTTTGTCTTTTTTAATTGATTTTTTTTATTTTATCCTCTAATATTGGATTGCTTGAAATCGAGCTTCATAATTTATTTATTTTTATGAAGTTATCCCTATCTCATTGTCAGAGTTGCAGATTTAATAGATTAACGTAAGTTGACTTTAATAATGTTTTTTGTTCTTTTTTTTCAATCTCATCTTTAAATATTAAGTTTAAGAATTGATCCTATAATTTATATGGATTTTCTTTTTATAAGGTTATTATGGTTGTATGATCCGAGATGTGGATTTAACATGTTAAACTAAGACAATTCATTATGTCATCCTTTTTATATTTTAAAAAAATATCATTTAATATATCTCCAAATCAATATTTTTTAAAAAATTATTGTCCACTATATATCATATTTTGAGTTTTTTTAATTACTTTTTTGTAACAAGATAATTCAAGTTAAAGGGGCTAAATGTAGGGTTTTGAAACTTTATTTTCATTGCGTTGAATTCTGAATATGAATGTTAGGTTTGTGTGTAAGTTTGGATTCGCATAGGTGTGGAACCTTGGAGGGGAACCATATCTATGTGCCGGTCACGGATCCAGGAATCGGGTCGTTACACTAAATTTAACAATATTAGATTGCATGGACATGCAACAACATTAACCTCAATTTTAATTTAGTATTTTTATAAAGATACAAAAAATATTCCCTTCACCCCTTATGTTTTTGGCAATTATTTGTTTTACTTTAAAAGTTTTAAATTTGACCGTTTAATACAAAATATTTTTTATCGACCATCAATAATTTAGAAAGGAATTGGGATGTGTATTAAAAACTGATTGATTTAATAAAAAAATCATTTTTATTTTTTTTCAAAAAAAAAATTGATTGTTGGATTCCTATAAAGCGAATTCGGTCCCTTTATGAGGGCAATTATTGATTAGGGTCTAAACTTACCATTATTTTGTGCGTGTCAATTGACCAAATCTAAAACACAGAAGGTAAAACAAAGAAAATTTTACTAAACGCTGTGGGGGCTCACAGTTTGGATTATGAGCTGTGGGGCTCGAAGTTTTAGATTTGGAGTCAAGTAAACATAAATCAATTCAAAATAATATTTTTTTTATCAAATTCAGTTTGACCAAGTTGACCAATTAGATTGTTTGATCTGACCAGGTCAATTTCTACTCGGGTTTTAGATCGACAGAATCCCAGTTAACCCGGTGAGCTAGGCTAGGTTCCAAAAGGCATGGAGTTCGAGCGGCTGCTTTGTAACATTAAATGACAAAACAAGGCAGGATTGGTACAGGGTAGCAGAAAGCACCAGACTTGATCATTTAACAACTTGCTAACTTCTCAAACCAAGTCCTTTGGACCATAGATACATACATCTTCACCACAGCTGACGAAACCCACAACTCCACGCGCCCTCCACTCTATCATGAGCGCAAAACAAGAAAGAATGGTCTCACTATTTATCATCTTATCCTCTTGCTTGTACTTTAAGTCTCAAATTGCTTGCCTTCAAAGGTCTGTCCGAATCTCCAATCTTTGGGAGCAACATTGTAAGAAATTACAGTCATACTATCACTACTAGTGACCTCAAAGGAGAGAGCTTGATTCTGTAAATTAGCATTAACATGCCAGTTCTGGCCCCAATTCCTGCCCATATCAAGCCAACCTGTTCTTGAACCTTTAATCTTCACTGCAGTGACATCTCCAGCACCTGCAACATTGCTGATCAGCACCGAAAGGAAAATACCGGACCCGGAGATGGTAAACCGAATCCCTCCTTCCTTTCTGCATTTAATCCTGTTCAAACATAATCACAGTCAAGGATAAGCAGAAAAATTAACAATAATTGAAAACAATTATAGCAAACTTCGAGAACCTGGATTTAAATTTCAGATGAAATGTAATATATCCATTGACATCATAAAAAGAAGAGAAAGTCTACTTATTTCTGGAGTAATTCAAATGTTTTTGCTCTAGCAGTCAAAATAACATAAATACTTTCAGCAAATTCCAGTTAAAGATACGTGGAGTTATTTAGCAAAGGAACTGTCGCTATCATATACTAGTGATTCATGAGAATTTTACTTCTTTTGATGCAGGATTGAGACGAGATAGTGGGCTGTCTCCCACCATGCATTATTTATATTTTCCATCAGGCAATGAACCAAAAGTGTAGGCTAATAAAAACCCCTTTGAATTTTCAAAGCCAAAACAGTGATCCCTTGACAACAGCCCCACAAATAATGCCATGATATAAGTTAGCAAGAAACTGGGCGCTCATAACACTGACAAAGACACACAAAGCACTAAATTTAGATTGCCTCATCCCTGATCTACTTGCTTAGTTGCTAAAATTACACCAAGCACTTATTTTTTATCACAAGAAACCTTCCTGATTCTAACAACCAGCACAACTCATAAAGTGTAAGCTTTCAAAGGCAGCTCCAAAAAACATAAAGCAGGGTGTCCATAATTTAGAAAAAAAGGAGCTTGGTAAAATGACTCAGAATGGCCAGTCTAATGGATCCTAGAAGGAACTGAGGCTGAAAGAAAAAAATAATAATGAAAGAAAAAATAGATTCACAAAGAAACAAATTTAGCAGGTGACTCTTCTTTTCAATTGCTAAATTTTAGTATCAATGCATGTTAGCAAGAATGATTCAAGCAGCAGAAGACAAATTCATTGAAAATTAACAAACTAAACACTCAAATTTCGAATCTTGACAGAATTAGACAACTCATCTTCTCTTGCATAACTCGAATTTAAAGGGCTATATATGTTCCTAACTAACGAACTTAACTTCAAAACAACAAAATCCAAAAGGGCTTTCAGATTTTTACCTTCTATACTGAACAGGCATATTAGTGGCCTTCCAAATGGCAATCTTTTCAAAGGCTTCAATAGGTAGCACAAAATGCTTATTAGGAGGATTACATTTTCCACCACCATCAGAAGCGAACCCATAATTTGGAGCACAAAAATTTGTGACAGAAACAATAATAGAAGTCCCAGGAATACACCACCTCAAATCATCAACACACTTAAGTTCAAAACACGCGCCACAGATCTCTCCACGTTCAAACATTGATTCACTCAACCCCACAGTTGCCATTCCATATCCTGCTTTAACTAAGTCCCCATACCCACACGCCCCTCCTACTGTGTCCCGGGGATCGGATGCTGCGTAGTAAGTGGCGCGTGCGGATTGCCATTGGGATAGGGTGGTGGAGTGAGTTGGTGAGGTGGTGGTGGAAGAGGTGTGGGCGCTGGTAGCGACGGCGAAGACGAAGAGGAAAAGGAGGGGTTTTAGGAGAGTGTGAATGGGGTTTTGGAGTGATGGCGGTGGCATTTCGCTGTCCTAGATGAGGGAGGTGTTGAAGGAAAGGATTTATTTCGATGTTGAGGTTGTCTTTGCTTATTTTATAACACAAGTGGTGGAAACTGAAGATTGCTTTCTTGCTATACGAGCAGTGTTATTCGGTTTGATCAGCCTATGATGCAGCTCAGTGATCAACTCGAGACTTGGTTATAAATAGATTTTAATTCACAGTTAATCCAATTCAAACAAACAAATCATGTAAATGTTGCTAGAGAGTGTTTTTAATTGTTTTTAAGGTTATTTTATTTAGAGATATATTAAAATAATTTTTTTTTAATAAGTATTTTTAATTTAAAAACACCAAAATAAATTTAATTTAAAATAAAAAAAAATTATTATTTTTTTAAATAATTTAGAAACACAATATCTAACACCTAATAACTCGAAAACTTATTGAACTTATTTGTATATAAAAAATAATCAAAACTATATCATTTTAATTCTTTTATAAAACCTTGAAAAATACAAAATTGTTCCCAATAAGGTCGATTCATCTTCTATTTGTAAACTATATGGTTTGAATAGGATCATTTATATAAATGATCCATTCAATTTTTTAACCCCATAGTAATCCTATATGTATTAACTAAATTATATCTCTAAATTAAATTTCCAAGGCATTTAGACATTCATCAATCAAGTCTTTTGTCAGTGGTTTCTGTTGTTTAGATTGTTGGGTTATTGTTTTTTTGTGGCTCTAACCTAACCTTGGATGGTTTCCTTGGATTTTTGTATTTATGTTTTTTAGGGGTGTCGTTGAGTTATTTTTTAAAATATTTTTTGTTTAAAAATATATTAAAATTATTTTTTTATTTTTAAAAAATTATTTTTAAAATCAATACATGAAAATAAGTTTAAAATATAAAAAATAAATTAATTTAATTTAAAATAATTTTTTTAAAATATTTTTGAAATAAAATGACAACCAACTCTGGTTTAGGGACTATTTTGGAAACAAGTTAGCATAAATGTGGCAAAAAGGCAAAAGCCTTGATGAACGAGTGACATATCGCAGCTGTCTTGCTGATTATAAATTATCATAAATACGGTGGGGCTAGCCTAGATCTCTTGGTTAATCTTGCCATAAAATGGCACTGTTTTCCTTAGTTACTCGTTCTACACACACACACACACACACATACATATATATATATAGAAATAAAAAAAACCCTACTCGGAGAGGTTCATAATTGGAACTTAGATTAGAAGATACAGCACATAATACAACTCCATCATTTTCCTTCCATAAAAGTAGCGTGAAATGTTAGCAAAATTCATATTTATTACTAAACTTGGAATAACCCGATAATATATAATGAAAAATCAGATTGAATTTCATATTAAATTGAAGGGAAAAAAAAAAGACCAGATTAAGTGTTTGTTTAAAGTTTAGGAATGTGGTTCAAATAATTTTTGAAAATTCAAAATAATGTTTTTTTATTTTTTTTTTAAATATTTTTGATATAAGCACATGATATAAAAATATCAAAAATATTTAATTTAAAATAAAAAATCAAAATAAATTATTTTAATTTTTTTCATAAATATTTTTATTGTTTAAGAGAACCATTGTTTTAATAAATAAAAAATCACCTAGATTGATCCCAACTTACCTTTGAGCCGGTGAATCAATGATCTAGATCTTTTTTCGAGTCAATCCCCAGACCCGGTATGACAAAAATATGGTTAGCCCTTTATCTCAAGCCAACCGAAACATTGATGTATTAATTCTATGAATAGAAATATGGTAAGGTTGAAATAATATGGAAAGCAATTGAGCTCATGAATGACAAATTAATACAGCAATAAGAAAAGAAAAACATATTAAAATTAAAAAGAAAAGGAAGGAAAGGAAAAGGGTACAAGTGTCCATAAAGTGCATATATTATATTTCCTTTGTAATTTTTCCATCCACTTCTGTTGAGCATTGACAAAAGAGGAAAAAAGTAGTAATTATCAATTTCCCATTTCCTTCTTGATTTTCTTTTTGCCTGTAAAGACCAAACTACACTCTCTCCAGCCACCATTACCACCTCCCTCTCCTCTCATTGAAATAGATTCATAAATACAAATTCAATTTTTTAATTTAAAAATATAATCAAACCAACTTAACCAAGTGCTGGTGAACCAGGGGTCAAGGATGATTGTTGAAAGCTAAAAAAAAAAAGGAGCATAACCCAGAAGGAGACACAAATTCATCAAGACATATATGTATGCATGTATGTATACATAATCAAAACCAAAATAAGCACAAAAACGTAAATGGTTGAAAACTGAACGAATTAACACATATTGAAATCATCAGACAATAGTTCCCAAACAGGCAAATTTAAGACCAATGCTAAGCAAAATTAAAGTTCAAAAACTAATGCATGTTCGACACAATTGGAAGCAAGCAGTAGACTTTCATTTGATATGGGTTGATACACAATGATGAAGTTTATCTACGTCCATTAGTTTCTTGCATAGAACCTTCATATGGTTCATTTTCAAGTCAATAACTACATCTTGACAAAAACAATTCCTGTTTCTTTGGCTTCTGGGTGAAATAAACATCTATTGTTCCCTTGTGACCTGGCAGGGCTTGGTGGTTGATACATATTCTAGCATCCTGGTAACCATAATTATTTACGCCTGAAAGCTGTGGGAATTCAAACAATCAAAATGGCTAGAACATAAGCAAGAGTCCTATTTGTTAGAACATTCCTAACTGCACATGATATCCACCTGATTATATTAGGAGGCACACTCAGTCCATGAAATGCAAACTCAAACAACAAAACAAAACTACTGCAGAAAATTTATCTCTGTGGCGAAATCTAAAAACATTTTGTCATTCAAGCTTGCAAGTGAGAAATGATATGTTTTAACAGATTATCCATCTCTGGTGAATTACAGATTAGAAAGAAAAATGTAGGTTCAACGATTAATAAACAAAAAGACACACAACACCATCATTAGGTAGCAACAATCCAATTAGCAACATTCACAAGTACAAAAACTAATTCACATTGCAAAATTTCACACAACTCATGGACAGATCAAATTCATCACCCCTACAACTGATGCTGGAAATCATCTTTGTAGCATCAAATGACAATAAAAAAAAAACATAAAAGCAGTGCTAAAAAGTAATCAAGCTTACACTAACCCAACTATAAACAACTTCCCGCTTTCGTTGCATTCTTCTCAGAACAAACCTCTATACACCAAAGAAAGAGAAAAACCCACGTTTCTTTGGCTCTTCCTCCACCATAACAGCCTTCATACTATCCTGCTCAACAAGTCTCCAAGCAGCTTGCTCAAATGCCAATCCAGCCAGTGTAGGCGGCTTATTCAAAACAAGTGGATACCCTCTATTAGTACTCCTAATCACCTCTGTATCCTCCGGAATCACCCCCAACAATGCCAAGCCCAGCATTTCTTGCACATCCAACACCGACATCATGTCTTCCCCTTTAATCATATCCGTCCTGACCCTATTAACAATCATCTTTATATCCCTGATTCCATCACATTCTAACAACCCTACAACCCTATCCGCATCACGCAAGCTCGTAATATCAGGAGTTGTTACCAGAACAGCCTCGTTAGCTGGAGTTATCGCCGTAATGAACCCTGCATCAATCCCAGCTGGGCAATCAATCAAAATGAAATCCGGGCACCCTTCTTGCCGCGATTTCAAAGACTCAACAAGCCAAACAAGTGCTTTCCCACCAAACCCAAGTGGCAATTTCGACCTGGGTTTAGAAATGCACAACAGTTCAAAGTTAGACCAACGCTTATCGCGGACAAGCGCTTGGTCTAACCGACAATCCCCGTTCATAACCTCAACAAGAGTATAATTTACACGGTTTTCTAACCCTAACAAAAGGTCTAGATTGCGCAAACCTACGTCAGCATCAACTGAGACAACAGAGAAGCCAAGGCGAGCTAAGGAGAGGCCAACATTGGCAGTTGTTGTGGTTTTCCCGACACCACCTTTGCCTGATGTTATCACAACAACTCTTGGGGTTTCACCGGCTAGTTCGGGCTTTCGGTTCCACTGCAGGACTGATTGGATTGCGAGGTTTAAGTGAAGTTTGAAGGGTTTTGTTAGGGTTTGAGTTTTGGGTCTGAAAGGGGTTAATGAATGGAGGAACGAGGGTTTTGTGTTTGCGGGTAAGGGTTTTAGTGTCAGCATTGTTTGCCAAGTGTTTGTGTTTTTGACTGTAAGAATGAGGTGGGTTGCTTTAGGGGTAGAGGAAGATCATTTTTGTGGCTAACCGAGGAAGCGTTGAAAATGATTGGCTTTGAGGAAGCTCTTAAGATTTCCTTTCCGATAGTAGCAGTTTTGGGTTAATTTACTTTTCACATCCCTATACTTTTGTATTTTATTCAATGTGACCTTCTATTAATTTATTTTTCCTTTCTGACAGTCGCATTAATGGGTTAATTTACTTTCACATCCCTATACTTATTTTTTTTTAAATGTAACCCTCCATTATTTATTTTTTTCTGAATCTAACCCTTTTTACTTAATCAAGTCCCTTTCATCCGATTTCAGGCATTAAATGCTGGTGCGGCTAGAAAAGTGGGTCCAATTGCTCAATTTTGATTATGGAATATTAGTTGTTTACATCCCTTTTCAAGTTTTTTTTCTCATTTCTTCTCCAAATTACAAAGAAAAAAACTTAATTGTTCGTTAATAGGATGAGAGAAAATGGGCAATAAAACCACTTTTAAAGTTGTGTTAGCTATTAACATCTTACGTTAGATAGACTTTATTTAATAATAAAGAGAAAAAATTAAATTATAAAATATAATTAATGAGAGGTCAAATACAATCGATTATAAATGTATAAATATATATATAAAAAAAAAAAGTTAATTAACTATCATTTTTTAGATTGTTAAATGCTCTTAAAAAAAAGGTAGGATTTTTTTGTGTAGATTTAAGCATGAAACTTATAAGACTGTTTGTTATGTGTGAGTTGCGACGTTTAAAATATGATTAAAGTGTCTGGTAATATTTAAATCATACTTTTAAAATGTGAGACGTATTGAAAATAACAGTCTAACCACAAGTTCGTGGGAAGCATTCCATATTTTTTTTTGCTAATTTCCAACCTTAGTTAATTAACCTCTTTTTACTCATATTTTTTTTTATTGAAAATAATGTTGTTTTATTTATTGACCAAAAAACCCTTGTTATTTCCCCAATAAGCCTCTTTTCCTCTTGTGTTTCCTTCAATCATATATAGTTCTCCTCACCCTGTTGTGTTGCTTTTTTATTTTATTTTGATGATATCACTCCTCATTTTTTACTCTCCAAAAGGAAACCTTTACCTATAAAATGAAAACAAATGTTATGTGGGCAGAAATAATCTTCATTTTCTCCCAAAATCCCTAATATACTTTCATCATTTATGTTTAGCTTTCATCCTCTTCTTTTCTATGTTGGTAAACCATTGTAATTTACATAAATAGATCTTGGTAAGCAAACCTCAACAATGTATTAGGTCTATTTTCAGTCTCAACAAGTCAAATATTAGATTATTGTTTTTATTTTTATTGGTTTTGGTGTATTATATGTTGTTGTATTCTTGTTGTTTTTCTTGTTTTTATCATACTTGTTTTTATCATTCCATCAAAGTCTTTTTATTTTTAAGAGACGTGACATAGTGGCGAGGAGCTTGAGATATGTATTGCAAATCTTAGATTCAAATTAAAACTTGCTCACTTTGTAAGAGTCTAAAATAGCAAAGGTTTTACTCGGGTAACCTAGACCTCTAAACGAGTGCCTAAAGGGAGGTAGGATAGAGTTTCCTCGAATCCAAAAAAATATCAATTTTGCACATTACTATTTTCATTTGATGAGAATTTCATGTCCAATATTTTTTTAACATGATATGTCACTATTATTTTTTTTCTTAGGCAACAATATTTATGATTGCCACTATTATAATCATTCATTTACGAGCTTTATTTCAATCTTTTCCATACCTATTATGTTTTTTTTTTATGTATACTGTTTATCAACGACACTTTATTAATACATTATTGTCCTTGAAAGTTTTTCACCCATATATATATTCTCATTTTTAATGATTATATTGTACCTATGATATTAATTTTTAATCAATTATTTAGAAATAAAATATCAACCGACGATGTGGAAGGTTTTTAAGGTCAAGATAAAGCAACCTGGACTAGAGAGATATTAATAAACTAGTTTAAATTTTTATTTCATTCACTTTGATTTACATTTATTTTATACAATGTAGGAAATAAGAAGGAAATAACAGGACCTATAAATTTTAGGCATTTCGATATTAAACTATTGTTGTGTTACAAATATGACATTATATTTACCAATATTATTGCAACTAGATAATTTTCTTGAATTCTATTTCAAGGAATGTTGTTTGGTGATGATCATAGGGTTGATGGGTTAAGAAATATTAATAACGAGGATTTCAATAATGAGGAAGGAAATGAAAATTCAAATGAGAATATTTTACTCAATTTTAATGATGATGCGAGTAATATGATTGTTGGTGTTAATTTAGTAAATAGTAATAGCAACCATTCAAAAATCTACATATAAAAATGAGGGGGAAAAGGTTTTATAATGTTAGTGCAACTTTTTTCACAATTGGTTAATAGTGTGTCTAGTAGGAGAGATTATACTTATATTACTAGGGATAAGAAATGGAGCAGCATATAAAATGTGATGCGAGAGTTTCACTCTATTAATGGTGTTGTTCTTGATGACGAGTTGTATATTTTTGCAATAATTTTTTTCTTAGTTAGAAGCAAGAGATAAATATGGGTAGCAATAGAAAATATAGAAATAAAAATTACTAGATTAAAATTAGTGTTTGAAAGAAGATCAAACCCTAAACCTTTAAAGTTAGGTTCAATCTTATTATCTTAACTAAATCATATTTGTTTGTTTAATAATGTTTGAATTATCTTTTACTAAAACATTTAACTAATTTTTATGCATTTAACATATTTCAATATTTTTGTGTTTTGATTGTGATTCCTATTTGAATTTTTTCTATATTAAATAAGGAATTACAATTTCTTTGTCATGCTATAAATCATATTGTTTATATGTTTAAAATCTTCATAAACTATAAACTAATTGTAATTGTTTTATTTTAAAAAATAGTTTGGATGATGTTTGATGTTCCAGTCTTTTGTTTGCCATCATTATGACAATCATGGCTACCATGGTGTTATTGATTTCAAAAGGCCTTAGTTATTATTTTGTGTTGGACATGCAATGTATTTTTATTTCAAATGAAGAAGATGTTACACTGTGTAGATTATATGTCGTACTAATGTTTGTTTGTGATTCAGTGAGCGTGGTGAAACTTCACAAAATTTAAGATTAATTGTATCTATTGTATTTGTAGTGGTTTTAACTTAAATTACTATTATGGAGAAGTTTAGGTGAGAATAATTAGGTTTGAAAGTTTGTTTAGAATTGCACCAATTACTGGTCAAACTTTATTTTAACATGTTGACACTTTTATATATTTTCATTGTTTCCTATAAGATTCACATATCATTTTCAAATATATTTTTTAATGTTCATAAGTTAAATCTTAATATTATAATATTAAATACGATGTGTAGCATATTTTGTTTTAAGATACATGTAAAGTAAATAACACCTTTTGTTTTTTGAGTTGTATATATATTTGTTAGACACATTATAGATTTTTTTTTTTGGTATCTTTATACACCATAATAAGAGCTTATATATAATGTCATGGGATGCATCAAATAATTTTTTTGGACAAGTTCAAATGCATGTGAACTAGTAAAAAAAAAAAAATCTATTGTATAAAGCCACCAAGAGGTAATGAGAAGGAAACAAAATAAATGTTATTATGTTTAGATAAGTTAATTTTTCATTAAGTATTTTTTATTATAGATAAAAACAACATAATAAGTATGTGTATTTAAAATATATATTAAGTTTTAAGATGTTTTTTTCCCCAAATAAAGGTGTATACTACCATTATTGTAATGAGCAAAAATTAATTTGATATGAGAATGAAGCCTAATCTATATAAGAAAAACAATAATACAAGAAAGATAAAACTTAATTTAAGTTTTAATTATTTTTTGTGTATAAATTTCATAACAAATTAACCTAAACTACCAATTTGACAATAATTTTATAAAAAAACAATCACCATAAAAATTCAAAATAAATTATGGGAGAAATTACCGTGTGTGGGAATAAGTAATCCCACACCATAATAATTTTTTTTTTATGTTTTTGGCGAGGATGGATTTATAAAATCTCAAAATACAACTATAAATATTATTTTGGTATTTATTATGTAGGTTCTTTTTAGGGTATAATTAAGATTATTTTTAAAATATTTTTTTATTTAAAAATATATTAAAATAACATATTTTTATTTTAACACATCAAAATAATATAAATACACTAAATTTTTTTAATTTAAAATAAAATAATAATATTTTTTTTTAAAAAAAAAACATAATGCAAATGCAAAAAGATAACTCGAGTAAAAGTTGTTGATCGCTACACTTGACTTCACTTGACAAGTCAGTCCTAATTTCCAAAGCCAACTTCAGCTCTCCTTGACTACCCTGATGGCTAAACATCCACATTCCACACCCTCAAGCAAGCAAAGCAGGGACCCACTTTCGCCAATCCTGATCACTCTCACCATAACTTGCCATGTGTCATGAGTTTATCAGTGACACCATAGGAGTCAACAACCCATGAGATGCCACGTGTCTAGGTCTAATCGGAGAATTACAAGACCACCCTTTATCCCTTGTCACCTGTCTCAACTCTCATGTTACAGTAGTTATTTTATCTCTGTTTTCTTTTTCTTTTTTTCTCACTTTCTCTAGATCCAAACACCCCATCGTAAGCTCTCTGTATTTTCAGCTCTCTCTCTCTTTCTCCGTGTTGTCTTCACTTATAGAGGGAAAAGTGGAAACCTCTTCAATCTTAGTAAACAAGGTTTGATTTTTTGTACCTTTAAAGTTTGGATTTTTTCTTCCAATTTTTCTTGGTTGACTTATTGATTTTAGTAGGATTTTATTGAAGTAATCTTTTTTAGTGAGTTTTGTGTTTTTCATCATGATGGGTTTTTGGATCTAGTGTTTTTATGTCTGTTGAACTGGTTTTTTTTATTGCATGTTTTAAATTTGGTGAAGTGGGTTTGTTTGGTTAGGATTTGATTTGAATTATGATGCTTTTAAAAGCTGTGGCCTTGGATCTGAAAAAGGATCGAACTTTGAATTATAATGTTATTATCTGTCACTAGAAAACCGGGAATCGGTTAGAGTTTTGAGATGTGATTAGTTTGCGTGATTTGGTACCTGAATGGTTGATTGGGTGTCTAAAAACTGAAGTCTTTTGAGATATGAAATCTGAACAAAGAAAGTGTGATTTTTAATTGACTTTATATAAGGAGAGGATGACAATGAATCCAGATTTTGTTGAATGGTGGTGTGGATGATTTATTAAGGCGGCGAGGATCATGTTTACTTTCCTTTTCTTTTAGATTTTTGATGATTAATAGCAGGTTGCTGAGTTTTTTAGTCTCGCCGCTTTAGACAATGCAATGTTAACTATAACTCTCATTCTTATCAATATGATAAGTGTTTCTGCCGGCACCTATGCTCAGAATACAACTTTATCAGTCTGAAGGGTCTTGTTTATTGGTTAGGGCTCTCTAATTTGCAATTAAATTGTTGTGAATTATTGAAGTAATTAAGAGGTAGGTGTCTTGAAACTCTATTTTGTGTTTTTTGTGGCTGAAACAAAGATATAATGGAGGTTTAGAATATATTTGGTAGCTTTGTGCAGGATGGCTTTCTTATGTATGTATAGCTTGCTTAAGTTACCTTGGATGGTTTCTTGTTTGGTTTCATCTATTGACTTGTTGAGTTTTTCGATCACAGAAGGGGAAGGCCATGTGAGCTGTTTGAAGTACTGGAGTGAGATTGTTGCTTTTGCAGTTTTGATAAGCTTTGTGGTTTTCTTGGTGTGCACAGAATGGGCAAATGCAAGGGTTGTGGAAAATTAGGAAGAATGGTGGCAAGGGATGAGTCTGTGGATGCTTATCATTTCTCTCTATCATTGTCTCCTGTTGTTTCTGTTTGGGATTGTATTGTCCGGAAGATGAGGTACTCTTTCAGACCTGAGTGGGTGTAGTACTTGAACTTTGAGATTACATTAATTTTCTATATTGAAATAAGGTAGTATTGTTTAGTAGCAAACAAAGAGTAAAAAAAGAACAGATAAAGAACGAAAGAAAGTTATAGGGAAAATGTACTCATTTTAGAAGAGTTCTCTGTAAGCTAATAAGTTGAAAAGAGGACAATATTTGTAGTTCAGCTGTTATCATGGACAGCATAGCATGTAATAAAGTGCAGCCTGCTGCGAGGAAAGTGAAGAAGAAGCAGGTGAAAGGTGAGGTGGATCGTCTCAGGCAAGCTGAGAAGAAAAAGAGGCGTTTGGAGAAAGCTCTAGCTACTTCAGCAGCAATCCGATCTGAGCTAGAGAAAAAGAAGCAGAAAAAGAAGGAAGAACAGCAAAGACTTGATGAAGAGTGTGCTGCAATTGCAGAGGCTGTTGCTCTGCATGTCTTACTTGGCGAGGACTCTGATGATTCATGTAAAATTGTGCTAAACAAAGAAGAAGGGTTCAGCACTTGGGGTTGTGCTGGTAATATTGACCTTTTCATGGGTGGAAAGACACCGTTGCATCCTCACGGGGACTGCTCGGGGAATTCATTTGAAGGAGTAAGGTGGCTGTCTAGGACTTGTGGAACTGGATGCAAGTGGGGGGATAGGGAAAATAATGACTGGTCATTTTCATACGAGTCTCTTCAAAAGAGTTTGCCATTACAATACTTTGACGATGGAAGTTGGGGCACCACTGAGTTCTCAGATGAACTTATTGCAGCACAAGCTGCTTCATCGCTCCAGATTGCAGAGGATGCGCATGTTGACACTTTCCTCATCAATGGAATGCTAAGAGGGTAGATTATCAATTCTCTGCCACCTCTCAAAACTGAGTTCCGAAACAATGTTTTTGTATATATTCATGAACATCTTAATGTCATTTATCAGATTTGTATGTTGCTGCTGCTTGTTTGAACTAATGTCGCGCATATTATCTGCATTTTCCATGTCATTTGCTCGAGAAGCATGTTTTGTGACTCGAAATGTCATTTAACTGGTATTCTTGTTCTCCTTGTGGAACGGCTTCTCTTCTTGATTCTAACAGAATAACTTTTGTTGACTACTGAAGTAAAGCGTTGTCCATTTGATTGAGAATTTCTTTTTCATTTATGGTTCTTGCTTGTGAATCATTTTTATACTTGATTTGCAGTCGTCCGGTAAGGGTGATCTATTAGAGCATCTCCAATGGGCTAAATGGCTATTTTGAATAGTAAAATTAAATAATAATTTAGGAATCCATTTATATTTTGATATATGTGTTATACATTTAATTTACTTGTAAACTAATTAATTAATTAATATACAATATAATCATGTATTAATTATACAATTAATTTAGTAAATTGTCATAATTAAATATAAAATTAATGAAGTAATATGAAAGTTAAAAGATATAATTTTAAGCTAAAAGTTTAAATTTATAAAATCAAAATTTATTTATAAGAATATTTTTAATTTTATATTAGGCCACTAGAATCATGATTTCTAAATTTGTTTTATGAAAAAAATTCAATTGAAAAAAAAAACCATCAACAATTTAAATTTTGATTTTTAAAAAATTAAAAATTCAAACTTTAAGAAAAATAACAGCCAACATTTTAAATATTAAGGTTTTAAAAATTTGGAAAAATAAATACAACTATAAATATGCTTATGTACTTTGAACAATTTTATGTTTTTTTCTCCACGCAAATTTATTATGTTTTTTTTTTTTTTTTTGTTCTAAAATAAGTGACAACCCACATAGCTTCTAATTCATGAATCCCCAACATCAATACCTAAAAAATAAATAGTTGATCTGGATTTAGATCCCAACATTATAAGAAGCTAAAAAAAAAAGCTATTTGTTTTTTTATAATCGGAATATTTAGGCTAGTTTACCTGCTCTTTAACTAATTTCTGTGTTTATTAAATATACTGCAAGTTGAATAAAAAAATAAGACATTGCAAGGATGAAAAATATATTGACATGACTTAAATTGGGATAAGAGAAAGAAAACTTTACCTGCTAGACCACCAGACGAAGTCCCTGCCTGCCAAAAAAAAAAAAAAGAAGAGCTAATTAATCACATGAGTTGAGACAATCATAATAAGCATCGACTTCTTCTTGTTCAAGTCAAGGTGCTATGATATTTGATTTTCTATTTTCTTGTATCAATTTTTAATATGTTCTTGCATCAATTTTTAAAGACCAGAGCAAGTTTAATGGAGCTATTGCCAGCATTTATTTGTATTTTCAACAATATCTATCTATCTATCTATCTATCTATATATATATATATCATAGAAAGTGTAGTTGTAGATAGCACAACCGTTGGAGTTGCTAAATGAGAGGAATAAAACCAAAACAACCGAGTCTTAGCAGCCCCGTTGGAGATGCTATTAGGTGTGAAATGAATGGCATGCAATGGTCCTCAGGATTCTAGAGTGACATTATACATATTCTAGTGCAATTTCTCATGTTATTGATGAGCTCATGATTCTGCTGAGCAAGAAACTAGGGTTTCCATTCTGAATCCAGTTTCTTCTGTGTGTTAATAGGACCGTTCTTCCAGGTTTAAAAGAACCAATGGGAAACAGTGGGGTGGATTAGTGTCCCAGGCTGGTGCCAGAGAGATTCACACCTGCCAGCATAGCTGAGCCATGGAAAGTAGAGATGAAACACGAAATTAATGCTTCTTGCTGTGCGAGAGAGATGGTGCAGCCGCTACAAGCCACATCTTTGCTAGAAGCCCCTCTTGATTTTTCACCGTCTCTTCTTCGATTCTCCACGAAAAGTCTTCACCTACCAAGATTCCAAGAGTGGTGGTTAAATTTAATGTAGCTTTTTGCATGTTCTAAGCTGGATCAGAAGACAGGGAAGCATAGCACTTATGGTTGCGGCACTCAACTTCCATTACAACCATGGAATTCGTTCCAGATTGCCCGCTACGACATGAATATGACACGTACAGCGGATAGCAACTTTCTATGTACACACACACACACACAATGTCGGCACTTCACTTTTCAGGTAACCTCTACAGGAATTGAAGCTTGGATGTTTATTAATTACTGAGATTTGCGTCTTAAATGTTAACCATTATTTTTAGAGATAATGAAGGGCAGGCATGGCCAGAGCCTCCCATGCAAGATTTTCATGCATGTACAAGTTGGGTCTCAGCAGGGAGGGATTATTGGGGGCAAAGACGGCTTTTCAAATTGTTACTGTTACCTAGATCGGGATTTGGCCCCTAGGGAATATTTTCTCACTGAACTTTTTCGTCGTTCTATTTTAATTTTTATACAAGAAAAGGGTGTCCAATTTCCATGATGATCAACCGTGGCATGTGGGATAAGAGAAAAATACTTCATATTGATAACCTTTTCATCGTGCTTGGGTTCCTTTTAGGCACAATTAGAGAAACAATTCAGCTGGAAAAGCGACGAACAATTTTACAATCATACACAATGAAAGAATCTAAAATGTGCTAGATGCGGGTAATGCTTCATCATGCCTTGAATTCTGATGCAGCGGTGGTAGATCTGATTCTTGTTGTGAGATCTGCCGTGATAGTTGACCGGCCCCTTGCTTACTGCGTGGGTGCTGAAGAAGCATGTTTTCGTCCTGATTATCAACTTCTGTGCTACTGGATGGTTTGACACCGTTTGTTATGAGATTTTTAAACCAGGTTCCTTGAAATCTTGGGACTCCTCTGTTCGAGTTTTCAGGGGACTCAAGAGCAGACCCGTTATTGGAAGTAACACTCGCAAGGAATCGATACGCAACTTTGCTGGCAGATACTATCTCAGTCTTGGCTTGTCTAAACTGCAGAAAACCAACCACAAATTTTTGTATTAGTGAAATGTTAAAAACGGTTATTAAAACATCCACATCCACATCTAATTATTAATCCACATGCAGGCTGTTCTTAAACTGGTCAACAGAATATAAATGCAGTATCAATCAAAGAAAGTATACTGGATGGTGCTAGGAGAAAAGATTTACTGCGTGAACACTATCCATAAAAGATCACTTTCACATTCACATATTACCAAAATAACTAGAGAATAAATAAATAGGAATCACAACAAGACAGTTGCAAAAGAATGGGAAAGTGAAGAATAACAGACTACATTGAACCGGAATTACAAGCATTAATGAGGTGTCTGTTACAAAATGTGTGGGTGGGCTGGGGGACATGAAGGGAAAGTAGGAAAATTACTTGAACTTGACAATGGTAAACAACCCCAAGGATAGAGATATAATCCAGGGAAGTAAGAGAATTACTTGAACCTGACAATGGTAAACGACCCCAAGGATAGAGATATAATCCAGAAAGTAAGAAAAACAAAAATACACGCATCTCACCCGGAAGGCTGTATTTCCTGCTACTTCCATGGCAGCATCACCAGCATTGGCAAAACGATTAACCCAACCTGTCAGACAAATCACAATAACATCAACTTTCAGGACAATTGCAACAAGAGCAATAGTGTTGAGATCACAACCTTCTTTCTTAAGTTGAAAAGGGTGAAGAATGTTTACAATCCAGAAAAAACAAGGCTAAGCTTATAATTCGTATCCAAAATGTACTTTATTATTGGCAAATGAGCCTCAATTTACAACTAAAAATGCAGGGTCAGCGGTCAAGTGAAATGGAGCAGCAGTATGAAGAAACTGCAAAATGGATAGTGTTACCCAAGTAACTCCAGAGGAATTTTGGATAATGAATCTATTTCGCACAGATCCCATGAAGAAAGGGGGTGGGG
This sequence comes from Salix dunnii, assembly GCA_015731905.1. NCBI lineage: Eukaryota > Viridiplantae > Streptophyta > Magnoliopsida > Malpighiales > Salicaceae > Salix > Salix dunnii. The sequence goes on along the minus strand of CM027662.1, from coordinate 4,768,144 downwards.
ATGGGAGAGGGTAAAAGTCTTGCCAGGTTCAAGGTCAATGTCAAAATCGAGGACATTTTCCAGCATAATAAATCACTCGTAAATGTCTACGCATACTATATTATTTCTCAATCATAAATCAGAGAGTACTAAGGAATTGTATTCAGAAAGAAAACAGTTTTCCATTACAGAAGCAGTACAGAACAAATCATACAGCTGGCCAATTAATCCTCAAACATGGAATGGATTCAAGTTTCAGAAATTCTTCGGGGTAATCTGAAAAAAAAAACAGAAAAGAAAAGTCATTACCTGGAAGTTTTGGCACACCAAGCCTTCCGCAAAATTCATCACAGAAGTGATTACAGTTCTTGGCCAGCAAGTCATAGGCATTTCCAGGCCATTCTCTACTAAGTTCCCGCAAGATCTGATTCACCTTAGAGATTGAAAAGCTGGTTTCTCCTAGTACAATTCTCTCACGATATGTATACATTGGGTTCTTAGTAGAAGGGCAACTGAAAACTCCAGTTCCTTGCTCACAAAACCCAAAAGACCATTCATCATCTCCATGTATCTGTCATGCATAAAACAAACAGATTTACTACCCTTAAATCATACATTCCAATTCAATATAAGTTGATTTCAAGAGAGTAACAGAAACATGAAGATCATACACAAATCCCAATGAATCAGTTAAAGGTGCGATATAGGAGTAACATACAAGATCTCGGTGTCAAGTTTTAAGACATGCATTCATTTGCCTACATATAGCAACTTTATTGCATACTTCAGTACTTAGAAACTAACTGTAGATGACATATTAGGATACATGACTACCATTTTTCACGACACTGCTTGCACACACTAGTTCAATTTACCACAAACAAGTTTACTAATGCGAAGAAACTTTACTCAAAACTCAATCAACAAAACAATGCTAGGTCAAAAAACTAAATAAATCCAAAGGTAACTGCAAAAAAAATAATTACACAAAAATGTCCCCTCTGCATATTCCATGTCAAAACAAATCTCCACCCCCTTCTCGGTGTGATTACAATCTCTTCAATATAGTTATTTCCAGAGCCAACCCAGTTTATAGCACAGTTGAAGGTTCTAGTTCTTGAAAGACAAACCAAATCCAATATGTCTATCAGAACCAAAACACCAGAATCACCATCAATTCCCCATGTCAATGATTGGGACCCACAGAAGTAATTATCCCTCTTAATTCACAATAAAAAATCCAAAACAGTAAAAAAAAACTGATAAATTTTATTATGCAACGATTCAACTGAAACAGAAACCGAAACCAAAAACCTGAACCCCAGATCTCATACTCAGCTGAAAAAAAACATAGAATTAACAAATAAAAACAAAACCCTAGATCTCTCTTTGATTTACACTAACTCCACCACAACTGCTGCAAATAAACAAATGAAAAACAGAGAAATGAACCTGAACGGCGCTGTGGAAGATGCCACCGAGACCAATAGCGTCTTTGAAGATCTTGTTAATGTTCAAAATCGTGTTGTTCGTCTTCTCCGATCCACTATTAGTCACATCATACACATGCAATATAACCTCCGTCATCTCCTCCTACTCCTTTAATCTCAGTTCAATACAAAACAACAAACCCCAGCCCTATTCCAGAATCAAACACACACACACGCAGAAGAAGAAGCTCTCCCTCTCCCTCTGGGGTATGGGAGAGAAGAATTCTAGTTTCGGAGTGGGAGGGAGGTTTTTGTAATTTGGCCTCGAAACGCTAAAACTGACTTTAATTTAGTTGAAGAGAGGAGGAGGAAGAGTTCGTCGATTTTAGGAATCTAAATAAATAAAAAAAAAACAAATTCTTATATTTTTTAATGGCATGGAACTTTTTGGGTTTTCAACTTTGTTCCCTGACAATAGTTTTGTTTCAATTTAGTCCTTTTGATACTCATTTCATTTTATTGATAACACGAGTACAAAAACTTATTCACATGCGTGTAAATTAAAGCAACTACTTCTTAATTTCTTATTCAAAAATTACAAATTGCATCTCAAAACTTTATATAAACCATCCAAAACCTAATTATCGGGTAAAATTAGAGTAATTCGTGGATCTCATTTTCACATGAAAGGATTTGAACAGCTTATTTCAGATTATCAAGTGTCCCAAATAAGTTACGAGATTTAAAGAGGACCTGTTTGATACTAATCTGAATAGAGGGGAATAATCTGTAGTTAATCCAAACTTTTCTTTCAGAAGAAAAAGGAGTTGTATACTGTTACATTGGCCCTAGAGATTCGATAGAATTATAATTACACCCTAGAAGAAGGGCTTCTTTATATATTTAACAGCTGCCAGGCACTGCTGCATTTTGGAATAATAGAAGTTTACAGTTATCATTTAGAAGGAGCGGTGATTGGGATAGAGAAGTGGGACCCACAAATCGTGGCGATTATCATCAACTACAAAACCACCAACCGACAGTTTTCTTATCCCTCCTTTTTTTCTGTTTAAATTTTATTATTATATTTATTTTTTCCCAATCATTTTGGAAGTGAGGGTGAAATTATTAAATAATGTTTTTTCTTAAAAATACATCAAGAAATAATTTTTTATTTTAAAAAAAATATTTTTGATATCAACACACAAAAATAATCTATAGATATAAATTTTTTAATTTAAAATAAAAAAAATATATTTTTATTTTTAATAATATCGTTTTTGAAATTCAATGCTAAACAGGGTCACAATATATTTATTTAAAAAATAAAAACTAATTTATTAAATAAAAAAAATACTTGATTGGCTTGCAATTAAGTGGACTATATTATAATTAGCTAGATTTATACTAAAACAACTTTTTTAAAAAAAAAAAATTAGATTATTTGTGAATTTTAATTTTTTGAATTAATCTCCTAAATGTATTTTTTTTTTCGAAGTGAGAATTTAATTGTATATTAATGGTTGTGATAGTAAATACAACACAGGGGATTGAATAATGATTTATTAATTAATGTATATAATTATAAAATGTATAACTTTGTCGGCAACTCTTTGAATTGTGTAAAGTTAAATAGTAGCATAATATATGACCCCTCGTCTTCGGAAACCTTAATTTGTTTTGATGATTTTAAAGTTTAGTATAAAAAAATTAAAAAAATATTATTTAATATATTTTTAAATAAAAAATATTTTAAAAAATACTTTCCATTACATTATTAAACACTCTAAATGTAACAAATACTACCGGCTCATGTTTTAATTTTTATTGAAGGCCATTTGATCACACCCTCAATACCTTTTGTTTGGAGAATATAGTAATTATTTCTTAAAATATTATTTATTTAAAAATATATTAAAAAATAATTTTTAATATTAATATATTAAAAAAATCTTAAAAATATTTTAAAAGCACATAAATGAAAATGTTAAAATGTACTATTTTAAAAATATTTTTAAAAAAATTAAAAGAATATAGTTTTATTTTTTATTTTAATTTATTTTTCTAATAATTTTATATAATTTTAATATGATGATGTTAAAAATATTTTTAAATAAAAATATTTTTTAAAATAATTTCCATTATATTTTTAAACAAACTCGAAATTAAAATGAAAGTTGAATGTGTGAGTAGAGATATTTAATGGTCAAAATGATGATATGCCATCATATCATGTCATGATTATCTTAATTACTCGAATAAATCTTTTTGTGACAACTTCTGCAAGCCCTTGCTTGGAGGTTGGACGACTAAGATGACAATTCGGTTGTTTTGATACTGTGTTTTTTTTTTTTTTTAAATATTAAAAAATTGAATATTTTTTATTTTTTATTTTAAATTATTTTTTATATTTTTAAATTATTTTATATCAAAGAATTATTTTATCTAAAAACTTAAACTAATAGACAAGTCTTTTCAAGTGAAAAACTCTTTGAACCTAAAACTTTCACAAATTCACACTGTCTTGTACTTGATTTTTATCAAATAAAATAAAAATAATGAGATTCGTACTAGTGACTTCTTGATCATCAACACTCTAATATCATGTCTAGAAATTATCTCATCTTAAATTAATAGGTAAGACCTCAAAATATAATTTATATTATTTTTTAATATTTTGATATATTAATATCAAAAATATTTTTTAAAAATATATTATTTTAATATATTTTCAAATAAAAAATATTTTAAAAATAATAACAGTCACATTTTAAAACATATCGACTCATAGCTGTGAAAATGGCGTGACGCACATGATGAGACGCGCTTTCCTTGTTCATTGCCATGGGCTCACACTGAGCCACTTCCTCAAAGTCAAAACAAACGACTCCTGTTGCTCTCCTGTAATTGACAGACCCGTCGACCGAGCTGATCTTCTGGGTGTGCTTGAAAAATCTACAACCCAGAACATATTCGAAACTAAGAAAACTGAGTTGATCTAGCGAGTTAACATGATAATTCAATAATCCAAGTTGTTTTCAAGTCCCCTGAATCGGGTTTGATCTGTTTTTTTTTCTTATAAATCGTGAAGGGATGAGCTGTGAAATGTCCATTACCATGACGTAGGAAGCTCATCATGGTGACATGGGGGCAGACAAGTGATTACCAGCTTCACTGCATATTTGACTTGCGGGCTAAACAATCATCTGACACTGAATCATCAACCACAAGAAACCTTGTGGGGCACAGATATCATTCTTGACGTTTTGAGCTTCAGCAAGTCGGCACCAAGCTGCTGGACAACGAAACCGATTGATTCAACATTCATAAATGGAGGCTGTAAAAATGCCGTTGAGTTCTATTGAGATTGAAGGGGCTGAGAAAGAGAACTACTCCCCTTGTGTAATTCAACAGCCAGATTTTAGAAAAATACCAGTGAACTTGCCCACGTGTTGCGTCTTATAAATATGTTATATTAATGATATATTTTGTTATTTATTTTATATTAGTATTTTAAAAATAATAATAATTATTATTTGTAATTTTTCTCTTATAAATATATTAAATTAATTATATATTTTGCTATTCATTTTATATTAATGTCTTAAAATATATATATATATATATAACTTTTAGAATTGCGATCTTCTTCAGGTATTCTATAAAATAATAATAGTCGTGGTACGTGTAAATTAATTCGGACATCCTGATTATATAAAAAAATTGTATAATAGGGGAAAAAATAGGAAAAAATATTAAAAAACAAGTTCAGGGATTATTCGTGGCACGTTAAACTGGCCTGGAAGAAAAAAATATATATATTTGGGAAGAAAAAATATTAGTACATGTAAGTTAATCTAGACACCTTAGAGTTATAAAAAAATAAAATAAAATGTATAAGCGAAAAAACAAAACAGGAAAAGAAATGTAAAAAAATAAATCTGGATATTAGTTGCGGTGTATGAAAGCTAACCTGAATATCTCAGTTATTAAAAAAAACCAATTATAAAAAGAAAAACCCATTTTTTTTTTAAAAAAAAATTATTAAAAAAAATCAAAATCAGTTTGGTTGAGCGGTTTAAACTCCGCGCCAAATATGCCAACACGAGGATAACCACTCGACCATAACCACTCCTATATTATTTATACTCAACAAATAAATAAATAAAAAAATCTTATGTAAAAAGAATCGAGCTCATATAAACGCAAAAACAAAACCAATGTCTAGTAATTAGTGAACGGCGGAACTCTTTTAGTTTTATTATTAATTACTAATGTGTCAGCGTGGAGGGGTGAGCGAGCTTTCTCACTTGCTTTTGAACACATTTTAGAACCGCGAGCATACTCGCTCAAAATCTTACTTTTGATAAGGATTATTTTGGCATGATCAGAATTAGGATTCAGCCCTAGAGTTAGTCTACGTAAGGTTATTTTTAAAACATATTTATTTGAGGTTTTTGATATTTAGAATTTGAGTAACCTGGAAACGTTTAAAACACTTGTAAATGAACATAAAGTAGAGCTTAAGAGTAGAGAAGAAGAAGAAAAGGTTGGTAAGAGGAGGTGTCCGTTGTGCACCTAAGGAACGATGTCGACGAGAAGTCGTGAGATATGATACAATGAAGCCTGTTTAAGTTAAGGTGAGAGTAGGGAAAAAACTATCTGCCATCATTGTTCATCAACTGTGAAAAAACTTGACTGTTTCTAATCTCTGATGAGGTACCGTCACCACTGTCTGTTTCAGTCTCGGTGTTATCTGATAGATCTTGGGGAGCTATTGCAGGTGGTGGGAGCTCTGGTGCGTTTGCATTGCTATCAGATTCTTGAAGCTGAAGTGCACTCTCCAAGTTCCATAATACATCGCCCATGCTTGGCCTATCGACACCATAGTCAGCCAAGCATTTCTCTGCTGTCTCTCCAAATTTCTTCAAAGATTTTTGCTTTATCTGTCCGGCGAGATGAGCATCGATAATTTTCTCGAGCATGCCCTTCTTCTGCCATTCCATTGCCCACTCCGCTAAATTCACCTGCTCCCTACCAAGTAAGGGATCAACTGCAGGCCTGGCACAAAGAACTTCGAAAAGCACCACTCCAAATGAATAAACATCTGATTTGTCAGTAAGCTGTTGTCTTCGGAAGTACTCTGGATCAAGATATCCAAAACTGCCTTTTACACCAGTACTTACATGGGTCTCATCCAGACATGGGCCTGATCGTGAAAGACCGAAATCAGCAACCTTGCATCCGTAATTCTCATCTAGCAGGATATTTGTAGACTTGATGTCACGATGTATAATGCCTTGAGCAGAACCTGTATGCAGGTAGTGAATTCCTCTTGCCGCACCAATGCAAATTTCAAGCCTTTGCTTCCAGGACAGATGAGAACATCCCGGGCCATACAAATGTTTCTTCAATGGACCTTTTTCCATGTACTCATAGACAAGGATCATTTCTGACTGTTCTTCACAATACCCAATGAGGGAAACAAGATGGCGGTGGCGTATCTTCGACAGAACTGTTATTTCAGTTTGGAATTCAGGGAGCCCTTGCCTGGATCCTGGCACACCCCTCTTTACAGCAACCTTTGTGTTGTCCTTAAGAACACCTTTGAAAACCATACCAAATCCACCCGAACCAATTTTCAGACTGTTATCAAAATTGTTGGTCGCCAACTGTATGTCAGCAAAAGGGATCTTCAAGCTGCGATATTCATTCACAGTTACTTCTGACATTCTACCGTGGGTGCTACCTTCATTCACACGTAAAGGTGTCCAAGCTGCATTTTCTACTCTTCTTGGTTTCAGTTTCCTCTTCTTGCATTTACAAGAAAGTGTCACTACAAAGATAATCAAACACAGAACAACAAAGCCTCCGATACTCGAACCCACCACAATCCAGACAGTTCTCTTCTTGGAACCACTTTGTGAACCAGAAGGATTTATCATCTTCATGATCTCCACCCCATTCAAAATAGCATTGACTTTCAAGGGACCACCAATGGCTGAAGGTCCAACACTAACACGCACAGCCCCTAAATCATTAGAATCCACAATATAGTCTACATAAATTGGAGATGAAAGTACATGGAATGTAAGGGATGACAAATCAAAATCACTGTCCGCAGAGTACTCGTTTAGGTACACATTAAAGTACAACATATTAAGTGAAGTACTGACAATATCACAGAAATGTAATCGAACCAAGTGCCGAACCCCACCAGATCCCACAGGAAAATTCCATGTGATGTTAAATCTTGACTGAGCTGGGTTGTTACCCTTATTCAACTGCTGTGCAGTCATGTATACATTTTCAGGCGCAATCTCCCTACTGGCACCCCCACTCTGATAATTAGGAACACGAGTAGTAAATGCACGTTTCGCCGCAGATTTGAAAACAAGAAAATCCTCATCAGGAATCCAAGTTCTCCACATAGTATCATTAAAAGGCACCAATTTTGAACCTCCAACATTAATCCTATGGATTGTCTCTAAAACATGTGAAGAAAGATTCTTGTACACTTCAATTCCATTAGCACCAACCAATTTTGCTCCCTCGTCAAGAATAAAATCCATAGGAGCTGAAAACATTTCAATTGCGTTCACATATCCAAAACTTGATTCACCAACAGGACGAAACAGAATTTCAAGAGCACTATCATCAACTCTAAATACGTACTCTTTAAGCACAACAACTTTGTTACTAAAATCACTCAACAACATATTCCCATTAGCTAAAACACTAAACTTTGCAGTAGATAAATCAAAGCCTTGCGCTTTAAACGGAGAGAAATGTAAACGTACCAAGTGAGTCCCATTTCTCTTAATACTGAACCTGTAGGTTGAAGCAGTAGTGAAAACTCTAGCTGTGTTGTACAGAGTTGGTGAGTCTGGAGATGGGTTTTGGTTCTTGAGTGAAATGGACGGGCCTTTTGAGAGAAAGATCGAACCTTGTGAAGTGGAATCAGCTCCAAAAATTCTGCTATCTGTAGGAGTGAAAGAGGTGGTGGCGTTTGAACCACAGTTGATGAGGTAGTTGTCTGTAGGAGTGAAAGAGGTGGAGAGAGAGACATGAGAGAGCAGTGTCAGGGAGAGCAAGAGAAGTGTTTTGGTTTCCATTAAAGCAGGTTTCTTGGGGTTTCATCAAGCGAGATAAAAGGGATAGCTTTTAAGACATGGAGAGCAGTACATGATGGTGTTGAAGTGTTGACGATAGATTTGCTTCTGTAAGAGCAGGATCAGCTGAAATTTAACTTTTCAAATCAGATTCGATGAACTGTCACACAACTGCTAATCCTCTCATGTTACACACGCACGCACATTCACACGATATAAATGATGAAAACGAGGCGTCCAGAGTATTTATTTAACATATGAGAACCCAATCCTGGACATGGAGGTGCTTCTGGGGCATCTCAAATTTAATAATTTCTGATCCTTTTTCCAGTAGTGCAAAATATTGCTTTGGATTTGCGGAAAGTGGGTCAGATTTCAGTAAGGTTTGTTTCCATTAGGGGATTGGAAGGTACAATCAAACTGTTAATGGAAGTCTTGAAACAGACTCTACTATTTTGCAGCCTTCGTTTCCTCCAATGAATTAGATTGGAAATGAATGAATAAATGTGCTCCCATGCTGTAGTTGAAACCCATGACACCTAAAATAATATTTGTTTTTCATTGAAGTTGAGTACTTTTTAACGATTAAATTAATATTTTTAAAAAAAAATTAATATACTAATATTACAAAGAGATACTCTCAAAATAAATAAAAAATAAAGATTATTATCCCCGTGACATTAATAACAAACAAGTCTCCTTTTAAGGAAAAGAGATTAAAAACAGAATATTACCCTTATAATATTTATTAAAGAGATAAAATATATTTGATACATATATTCTTATTGATATAATATATCTTTGATATATGTATTAACATTAAATAAATTAAATATTCTTGATGTAAACATATCTTTGTTTTATCAGAGTAAAATATCTTTGATATATCAGAGTAAAAATCGTAGGTACAACGCTTGACTTAACTCAAATATGATTGACGTGATAATTTATCATGATCACGGAAGTCTGACTATAACATTTGACTTAACCTAAAGATGATGAGTCTAACTGTGTACCATATTCATGAAAATTTGTGCTTGGATTTTAAAGCAAGCCCAAAATATCGAGTGTAACAATTCTACAAACCCATGAAAATCTAGACTCGGCATTTGACCAAGCTTGGAGATTGCGAGTCTGGTAATTTGTTCAGCCGATGAAAATTTAGGTTCAATGTTTAACCCAGTCTAATGATAATGAGTTTAGTAGTTCATTAAATCCATAAAAACCTGGACTCAAAACTTTGGTTGAGCTAAGAAATGATAAACTATTACCTAAACTTAGATTATTTGATCTTTATTAGTTATGAAGGGTGCATCATGAAAAAGAAAAGGAAAATATCAGTATATCAACTTGTTAATTCATGTGTTTGACTCAATTATCAGGCAAGTTTGACTACTACGAGAAAAAAGTCATTTCCTATACATTTTTGCGTGTGCTGGGAAGTGCTGCTAATTTCCAAAACCTAAACATGAACACAAGGTAAACTTTATAATGACCCATTAAAAAAGATTTTTTTAATGCACTCGATCCACTAGGTAGCAATGATGGTATATAGTAGGTATGCACTGATGACTTGTTTGGAGTCCACTAGCTTCACCAAGTGGATGACAGATTTCATCAATTCATTCTGTATCATCCAGAAGAACTCAGAAAACCCTAATTCTCAACGCGAATATTGGATCAGCTGACAGATAGAATTTCCTGGTGTTTATCAGCCATGGGGCGGAGTAAGATGTGGTTGTCGAAGAAGACAGTACACATGCAGTGAGTTTCTTGCACAGTTGCAGCAGACATGCCATGGCAATGATCAGCACCTGAGCCGTGGATTCAAGTTGGGGCGGAATAAGATGTGCTTGTCGAAGAAGACACAAAATTTCTTCACATTTTGACAGATGGGTGTGCTGCCATCAGTTGCCATCATCACAGAGTCTTGATAGCTTCAGCCCTTGGATGCTCCTACAGCTCGTGGGTGGAGTGGCGTTGCTATCGTTGACTTGAGCGGATGGGTGGGCAAAATTTCTGAGCTCGGTGGATGTCATTTTCATGCTTGTTATTGTATGAGTGAGCTGTATTCTCATTCTGTAAATATAATGTTTTTTTATCTAAAAATATATTAAAATATTTTTTTTTATTTTTTTAAAATTAATTTAATATCAACGTATTAAAATAATTTAAAAATACTAAAAATATTTAATTTAAAATTAAAAAAAATTATAAATATTTTTGGATCGTAATCTCAGGCACCCGTAACCCTAATCATGGATTCCATGAATTTCATCTCAACGAGATAGGATTGCTGTTTCCATTATCTTTTAAAAAGAATAAAAAAAAACATTATATTTAATGAAATGGGGAAAAAAGAGAAAATATATTATTAGATAATAAATTTATAGTGAAGAGCTTAATTAAATCAGATTAATGGATGAACGAGTGCTTCATGATTCGTAGATTTCAAGAGACCCTGAGATGGCTCTATTGTTCGAAATGGGAGGTGGGATTTATTGGGCCAGAAATACTGGGTGGGCTTCATTGGATAGATCTGATGAGGTGGGCTTGGCCAGAATATCTGGTCTCATGGATTAGAGCTCCATTAATTCATAACCACAAACCATCATGGCTTTTTGAAAAACAAATTTTTTTTATTTTAAATTAATTATTTTTTATATTATTTTTATATACTGATGTCACAAATAATTTTTTAAAAATAAAAATATTATTATAATATATTTTTGAATAAAAATTACTTTAAAAAACAAGTTCAACTATTCTTAAACAGACACTTAATTCAATATGAATATAATATTAAAAAAACTTAATCAAGATTCAATTAAAATAAAAATAAAAATAATGTACTATTATATAGTTTCCTATTGGATAGTTATTAGGTTGTTGGTTCAATGAATCAATTTTTATTTTTATTTTTATTTAAAACAACCTCTTCTTTTAAAAAAAAAAAAAACATTTCTTGGTGGTAAATTAATTTAGTCTAGACCACGTTTAACTAGGCTAATTAGAAAGTATTTAATTATTTTAAAGTTTTTTTAACTTAAAAATGATCAAAATACTCTCTTTATATATTTTTATTTTATTTAATTATTTTTTATCAGCATATTAAAATAATCAATAATATATAAAAAAAATAAAAAAAATAAAAAATTTAACTAACCTCCATTTTCACTACAATACCAAACATAGACCTAGTTTGCAAGGTCTGGTCAAGTGATTATTAAAATTAATTTAAATTTGAATTTGTGTTGAATTGGATTAAACTTAATAGCCATGTGGTATCTATTTTTTTTTTTTAAATATCTTTCCTTTTCATTTTTCTAGTACGAAGATCAATTCAGATTTAGATTTAAAAATAGAACAGAAATTAATTTAATATAACTCGTTTAAATATTTAAATTAAAACACGGTTTAATCGGTATAAAAAACAATAAAACCAGTTAAAATTCATTATGTTTTTGTTTTAAATTATATTATATTTACATTTTTATAAGAGAAAAAAATTAATTGATTCATATTAATGGACATGTCGGCTCAAAAACTACGCTTTCTCGTTGGAAAAAAAAAAACTTATTACTACGGCGTCGTTTTTGTAGGCACTTAAGTCTTAAATAATACCGACGCTAGAAATCTACTTTTGAGCGATGATCAAAATCCCCAACCTCTCTCTCTCCCTCCCTGCAATTTTTTCTCACTGTAAGTTATCAAAATCAAATCTTTTCTTGATTTCATTTTTATTTCCAGTTTCTAGGGTTTTTCTTTACAAACATTTTTTTTTTAATTTCTCCATTCTGATAAATCATTCAATATAATTTCACAATTCAGCTTAAATATGCATAAGTTGCTTTATACCGATAGGTATTGAAAATGCATGGTCAGTAGTTAATGTTGGGATCAGGTGTTTGTTTTGTTATTATAAAGCAGGTATCTTGATGCTGGAAATCTCTTAAAGTTCCTTGCTTGAATCCCATTATGGTAAAGGAATTCACTTTTCAATTATTGTTTTTTTATTTTTATTATTATAAGTGTCTATTGCTTTGTGTTTTATAATATTTGTAATTGTTTATCAAATTGATGGTGCTTAGGTCAGTCTCAGTATTCCCTGACCATGTTGTTAAACTTGGAGGTTAGTTTGGATCCGATACGGGTGTGTGTTGTGTCCGACAAACATATCTATGTTGGACTTCGTTATTTGCTGGCATTTTACTTTGATTTGAAATTTCCAAGTGGTGGTGCATGTGTTCGACTATCTAGGATCTTGCACAGGTGCTCCACGGTGAAATGAGTAGCTTGAGTAACACACAGAACATTAGGCAGGTTGCTTGTTGAAGGCAAGCTTGAGTATTTGGCTGTTTGAGACCATGTGGTCGGAAAACGAACCTTTGCTGGTCTGCACTTGCGAATGGATGGGTTTATTGTAACTTTAATGAGAATATTTAATTGTGTAATTGGAAGTTTTGATATAGTCGTTTATCTCTGAATGTTTTTCAAACCACCTTTTGTTTTCAAACTTGATCATAAAAATGAAACGGGAGTAAACAGTTATACAGAAATGCTAGGCCATGTTTTACTTTCAGAGAATATGTTGCTTGGACTTGGACATCTTTATCTGATACAAGTTCATGTTAAGCGCACATACTTGTGTTGGAATCAGTTGCTATACAGAATTTCCTTAAACCTTTTCATTTATATTAAGAGTTTTAGTGTCCTAACCCATGCCTAGTTATTTGACATGGGTGCTCTTGGGGTAAAGAAAGAGTCAGTATCTTATGCAACATTGGGTGGCTTATTGATACCAAAGCTCTCTTTCCCTGTCTCAAGTGAGAACAGGCTGAGTTTTTATAAGACATTGTCAAGGGCATTTTACCAGGTATTGGAAGGTTTTGATATAGTCAACATATGAATGTCTTGCCAAATGGGTCCTGACCAGTGTCTTAACATGTCTTGTTTGATATGGTCCCATATTCAAATGCTCTGTAACACTGAGGAAGGCTGAGCTTAAGTGCAAACTTGGTGTGATGTTTTATTTCTTTCATGATGTATAACGGGTGATGGTTTTCTGGGTGTGATAATTGGATGCAGGATCCTAAATTTTTTATTGATGAGAAGGCTGAAAGTAGAGTTTATATCGGTAACCTTGACTCGAGAATAACAGAGTAAGTAAATGTATCAATGTTGAAATTTTAATTTAATTATTTTCATGTGCAAGTGTCAAAATGAATTCATATTGTCATGTTTTGCTGTTTCATTTACAATCTGCATCTTCTTCAGGGCTGCTCTGATTAAGATGTTTACTCCCTACGGTAAGATTTTATCTGAAGAATTTCTTTGGCACACTCGTGGACCAAAACGTGGAGAGCCAAGGGGCTTTGCTTTTATCCAGTTTAGCACTAAAGAGGTAAGCTGTATGCTTCTTTTGCTTTTGTACTGAGGCAAACTCCTGATTTCCACATTTAAAGTGAGTATGCAGGAAGCTAAATTGGCCAAGGAGAAGATGCATGGGAGGTTAGCTTGTGGCCGCCCTTTAGTTGTTCGTCTTGCCAGCGAGAAATACTTGGAAGAAGCAGGACAGGATTCTTCCAAAGCACTTGGTGAGGCAAAGAAAGCAGGCCCTACAGGTAGCACTTTAGGGCAGACAAGTCGTAGTGCTAAGATAGCTGCAATAAAGAATAAATTGAGAGACTTGGAAGAAGAGGGCCCTAGTGTGAAGAAGCAGAAGCAAGCTTACAGTGACTCTTTTAAGGGTAGTCTTGACCACTCACAAGGCAAGGGATAGGTACTGGAGATTTTTAAAAACTAAAGGATTTCAAGCCCATTTACTATTTCTTGGAATATACTCAGTATGGTTTTAGCCTTACGATTATTTTGATACATAACACCACGGGAACATCATCTGCTTTGAGTTTCAATTGCTTGAGTTTTGTGCATTACCTCCTGACTTGGTTATTCATATCAAAATTGTGTTGCTAACATTTCTGGGAATATGAAAATTGATTTTATCATATAGGTTCTCATACCCCCTTGAAATGAAAACCTGGATGCTTTGACAAATACACACACACTATAGCTGTTAAATGAGGTTTGAAAATACTTTATGTTACATGTTCTTAAAAGAGATGATGCTTATCTAGATAATTGAACAGAAAAATCTTGATGTTTTTCGACTCTTCTTATAGCAACATTTGTAAATTTGTTTTTACTGGACAAGAATCAGATTGATGATGGGATCTTAATTTGTTTTCTTTCTTTTTTCTTACCAAAAAATAAAAAATGGAGTTGTTTTATTATAACTTATCTCCATTCATGTCACTATGGAGAATTGCATATGATTTATTATATTTTGCACAGAAAATGATATTTATTCTAATCTACTGATGATACTAATTATATGTTGTGAAAACCTTTTATCATTGCTATGTATGTGCTAATTAATGTCATCCATCTGCCTAGTAGAAGAGGTGTGTATGCCTGCAGAACTCGAAATTTTGATAATGCATGTTTATATGCACCTTTCCATGGAGACACCGTTAAAAACAAAGAAGAGAATGCTTATAAAATTCTATCTCTGTTTGTATTATTAATAAAATAATGAATGACAACATGTAGTTAATCCCTATAGTATTTAACTGTAGTTGAGAATGCTTGAGATGTATTTTGTTATAGTTAATTTTATTCTTCTTGAATTATGCTCGGGGATCAGACAAATGGTTAGCCATCGATCATGTGGAGCTTTGAGGCATTAACCGACTTACATAGCTTGATGGACAATATGCAGGGCACATGTCCAGCACATGGTCCTTTTTAACTGAGTAATGAAGGCTTTAGTCAATAACACAATTTTTGGATTGAGCTTTGTGCAATGCATGAGATGAAATGGGAAGAAATGTTTTTGTGGAATGGATAATTTGATTTATCTGATTTGTGGAATGGATAATCAGATAAAAAATAAAATAAATCAAAATAAATGGGAAGAAATGTTTTCTTAATCTAAACTTGTAATCCAGAAATTAAGGCACCTTCATCAATACAAAATCCTAAGAAATTTTGTTTCCTTGTCGCTACCAAAGAGAACTCCTCACCCCGAACATCACTTTCCTGTTATAATCTTTGGTCAGGTGATCTCCCCCAAATATTAGAATCCATGTATAGTGAGTGACTTCTAAGATCTTGTAATCTTCTAGGACAGAATATCAAGCTAATGATTTCTTTTCTATGACAAAATGCAGACAAATATGATTACTAATCTATTTTACTTCAATTACATAGATTCGACTATGCAATTCTACTCAGATTTAATTGTGCAATTAATCATGTGATTAGAAGCATGGCTGGATCTCAATATCATGCTTTGTTGCATTTCACCTTTACCTTCAACAATACATGTCCTCACAGTTATAAAACTTGATTTGAAAGTCAACTCGGAATAAATCCTGGATCTAAGCTGAGAGGACTAATCTGAGCTAATCTAAGTGACAAATGAGATTAATGTCTTAACCTATCTTTACTTCAATTCAAACTCCAGATTAGTTGGGTTTCGGATTAACTCGCCAAGTGGTTCAGGTTTTATAATCATGTATTTCATGGATATTAAACTATTCCTTAAAGTTTTTCATATTTTTTAAGGATCCACAAACTAAAATACACACACAACATATAATGACTAGTTTTAGATGATGAAATCAATCTAAAATCAGATTTTTATAGTAATGGATGTGAGTTTTGATACTCTGCTAGGTCTAAGAAATGAGGATAATTCTTTATTTTAAAAAAAAGAAAAGAAAAAAAAGTCTATTAGTTAATTTTAACATGCATGATATACTACAAGGATTTAGGGATTTTAGATATTTATTCAAAATGATCAATCATTTATAATTAATTTATTATTTAATGATTTTATAATTATATATAAATGCCACATATTTATTATATTTTACTGTTAAAAAAATCTAGATATTCAATGAAAAAAAGGGTGGAAAAAACCAGAAAGATTGAAGTATTTTTTTAATAAAAAGTACAAGGACTAAAACGCAATTTAACAAAAATTTAAAGTTCCTATTTTCACTGTGGAAAAACAAAAAAAAGAAGTCAACAGACTTTTCGAACTTCATTTGACTCCTCAAGTCCATAGATAACTTTGACCTCAACGAACACTCGAGGTCAGCACTCTACTCCACTCCTCATTAATGGCATCAAGACTTCCATTTCTCCACTCTCCGGTAGTCCCAGCACCGGAAACCCGCCGGCCATGTTTCACTTCCAGCCAAAATATTCTTGCTATCACTGCTAACCCCACCAGAAGAACGTTACTATCAGCAAATAACTGGAACCAGACTTCATTTCTTTCACCTCAAAAGTACCCGAGTTTGATTCGATCATCTGTAACTGTTAGATCCAATCTGACTTTGAATTTCCCTCTTATTTCTCCTACTGATCCATGGGGTATGTGGACTGCTCTCTTCGCCACTGGCGCTTTCGGTATCTGGTAACTCACCTTCCCTTTTCCTTGCCTTTTCATTATAATATTCTGATGTTTGTCTCATCTGTGCAATCTGGGATGTTCGTTGAATTCTGTATGCATGAATGTGGAAAAGCATTTAGTTGTGAAATTGACTTTTTGTAAGGTGAGTTTTTAGATTTGATACGATGATGTGAAATACATCGGAGAGAGACATCTGAAAAGGATTAAATTTGATGTTTTATAAGACGAAAAGTGCTTACAGGCTGTGTGGGAACTTTAGATTTGAAATCCAATCAATTCAAAGTGATGAAATAGTTGGAATCGATTTTACTATAGAATTGGTTCCAAAGAAGATTTTAGAGTTAATTCGAATGGTTGAGGTTTATGTTTGATAATGTGAACTGATTTGTTGCTCTTGTCGTTAAGGTCAGAGAGGACCAAGATTGGAAGCGCATTGAGTGGTGCATTAGTGAGTACTTTAGTTGGACTAGCAGCTAGTAATTTGAGGATTATTTCATGTGAATCTCCGGCTTATTCTATTGTACTGAAGTTTCTTCTACCATTGGCTGTTCCATTGTTGCTGTTTAGAGCTGATTTGCGACGGGTAATTCAGTCTACTGGGACTCTTCTCTTGGCTTTCTTGTTAGGATCAGGTAGTAATCAAACTTTTGATAGTCCTTTCTTGTAGAGAAAATTAGGTTAATTGGGTTTTGATATATAATGGGGTTGGGTTTGTAAAGAAAATTGTCTTTTCTTTTTCTTTTTTATCCAGTTAGAAATTCGCTTTTGAGGGTTTTGTTGTGTGACAGTTGCGACAACAGTTGGAACAGTATTAGCCTATATGATGGTGCCAATGCGAGCACTTGGTCAGGATAGTTGGAAAATAGCAGCTGCCCTCATGGGTAGACATATTGGTGGAGGTATAATTCTGCTTTCGTGATTTGATTGGTATGTTTCTTGCAATTGTACAGTATCCTCATTCATGTAGTCATTGGTGTCTTTGTTTGCATTTGGAACTCTTCATCTTGACTGATTTGGTTATTTATATGGTTTGATAATTGTTTAGCTGTGAATTATGTTGCCATTTCGGATGCTCTCGGGGTATCTCCATCAATTTTAGCTGCTGGGCTAGCTGCAGATAATGTTATTTGTGCAGTGTATTTCACATCATTGTTTGCTTTGGCATCCAAGATTCCTGCTGAGACTTCAGCATCAATTGATGGTATGCAAACTTCCACCTTTACATTTCTTGAATGTTAGCAATTCCATTATCTTTTGTTGGATGAGTTACTTGTTAAGTTCTGTTATATGTAAATGATTCATAATCATTCATTTTGATTGTTATACATGAATGCTGATCTTGTCCACCATTTTCCTTAATTCCCCTGCCAGCTCTTTAGACTTTTATCTCATCTGTTGCTTCCTATCTTATGATTGCCTTCATGCCTTGAACTTGACTAGTGGAATTTTTTCTGGCAGGTTCTGGAATGGACAGCGGGTCTGAGTCAGGCAACAAGCTTCCTGTTCTGCAGACTGCCACTGCCCTTGCTGTGTCGTTTGCTATCTGCAAGGCTGGAGAATATATCACAAAGTTCTTTGCGATTCCAGGAGGCATCCTGCCAGCCGTTACAGCCATTGTTGTTATCCTAGCAACTGCATTTCCAACCCAGTTCAATCACCTTGCACCATCTGGCGAGGCTTTGGCCCTGATTCTGATGCAGGTGAGCTGAGTTTTAGACGACTCTGTTTATTTAGTTGGTTTGCGTCAACCATGAAGTAGCTGAATCACTCTGAGTTTTGCTGTTAAAACTCAACTCCATAGCTCGTCAGTAAATTGCTTTTTGAGCTCTTTTATCCTGCCCTTTCCTCTTTTTATCTCCTTAATTGTGAAAAATAAAATAAAATATCTAACACGCCTACAATTTCCTTTCTGATAAACAGGTATTTTTTGCTGTGGTTGGTGCAAGTGGAAACGTATGGAATGTGATCAATACTGCGCCCAGCATTTTCATGTTTGCTTTGGTCCAGATTGCCATTCATCTTGCTGTGATCCTTGGACTTGGAAAGCTATTTCGTTTCGACCAAAAGCTGCTGCTAATTGCATCAAATGCTAATGTTGGAGGCCCCACAACTGCATGTGGAATGGCCACTGCTAAAGGGTGGAGTTCGCTGGTTGTTCCTGGCATTCTTGCTGGCATTTTTGGAATTGCCATAGCAACTTTTCTTGGCATTGCTTTCGGAGTAAATGTTCTGCAATACATGTGCAAGTTAGCTTAATCTGTGAAATAAGTTATCAATTCCATGCACTACCCTTTATCCCTTCTTGATAGATAATTCTGCGTTCCATTGTCTTCCTTCATCTTTTATGTAGGTAACAGTACAATGTTCACTCCTAGCTAAATTCAATAATTTGTCGGGTTTGAGTCATGTTCATTCCCAGGAGAAAAAAGGAGAGTCTAAAATCGCTTTGTAATGGCCAAGCCCTCTGAATTTTGAAATTGGAAAGAAGCATCAAATTGTAGATTTGATATTGAACCAAAGTTCAAAACATCTGGTTCGACGACTTGAGTTGTGGTTGAACCTGACCACAAACTTAAGAATTGAGACATGGCTGAATTTGGCCATATGAGTTGTGGTCGAACCTGGACATAGACTCGAGGGTTGAGACATGGTTGAATCCGACCATGGAGGTGACAGGATTTATAAAATAACATACATTATGCTAAATGGTAACAATTAGAGGCCCTACAATAACAATTTCACTAAATGGTAATAGATATTATATAATCTTTATAAATGATTATTCTAGATTTTATTGGATTTATTTTCTTAAATTCAAATATGAGGTTACTAATGTATTCTGGAAGCATAAAACATGATTGAAAAATCAAAATGATTGCAAGATAAAGACACTAAGTATTGACAATGAGAAGGAATATATTAGTAATTCAATATTCTATGATGAATTTGGCAATGAACAGCAACTTACAACACCATACACACCATACCAAAATATTATGAGTAAAAAAAACATGAGTATCATGGAGGCGACTAATATGTGTTGCATGAAAAGGAGTTGTTAAAGAAAATATGGGTTGAGGCTATAAACACAACAATGTATCTGCTGAATAGGACACATAATAGTGCTTTACAAAAAAAAACCTTATTTAAAGCTTGGTTTTGAAACAAAATAGACCTGTAACTTTTTAAATTTTTTGGTTGGCTTTGTTTATGTGCTACATGTTTAAAGAGATAAGCTAGATACAAAGGTTGAACGAGGAGTATTCATTGGATATAACAGTCCATCCGAAGCCTATAAAAATTTCCAATCAAAAAATGGGAAAATTTTAGTAAGAAGAGATGTTAATTTTATGGAAAACAAATAATGAAAATGCAAAGAACCAAAAGAGAAGCAAGAATCATCAACTTAGAAAGTTGTTAGTGACAATATTAATGTAAAGCTAGTGAGAGTTGACATTGTTGATGTTTATGAAAGAAGTAACATCGTTATTTAGGAGCTAAAAAATGTTTGAAAAAAGTAATTGGGTATTAGCGGACAAACCTCTACCTGAAAAGGCTAAATGAGTCAAATGGGTTTATATAATTAAACTTAATTTAAATGGCTATATAAACAAATATAAGACAAGGTTAGTGGATTTCTCAGAAAAATTTGCTCCTATAGCACGACCTGGTACATTCAAAATGCTGTTTGCACTGTTAGTACAAAAAGGTTAGAAAGTTTATCATTTAGATGTAAAATCTGTTCTTATGAATGGTTCTCTACAAAAGGAGATTTTATAGAGCAAAGGGGAAAAGAAAAAGGTCTACTTGCTAAAAAAACAAGACAGTCAGAATGTCAGATCGATGAATAGCATTCACATAAATCAAACGTGCAAGAGACAATTCAAACCTCTTCAGCTTTTGCTTTCAGAGTGGTGAGAGATGAGAAAATACGTACTCTAACATTCTCCTGATGTGTCCCCGTGTTGACAAGAACTTAGTTGCCGTTTGGCATTGTAGTGTGATCCACAACGGCTTCTCAATTGAGTGTTTGGTTATTTATTAAATATAGTTTTAAAGTGTAGGATTCACAGAAAAATTGTTCTGAAATATCATTTCATACAAAGCTATATTTTGATGTTTTTGTATCTGCGATCTTACATTTCTGAAACTCCGATTGCTATTTGAAGTAAAAAATATTACCGTTGAAACATAAAACCCTATCTTATCCTCTTGTATGCGCCTCATCCCTTTCCTCTCCTCTGCACAAAACGACCCACAACTCCGAAGATTTGATTTGATTTTGGAGATGACATTATTTTTCTCTATCCTTTATTATATTTTATTATTTTATTTTTGGGTTTGTGAAAGTAATTAATTAATTGTTTTAGTAAAAGTTGAGATTTTGCATCAAATATAATTTATCGAAACATGGCAGAAATATTATATTCATCTTGATGGGCATGTGTATATATATATATATTCCTGGGCGTGTATATATATATATATTAAAATAATCTAAATAATATATGTGTATTAATATAAAAAATATATTTTTATCAAATATTGTAGCACGCTAAAATAGTCAGGGATTGCAGAGACCTTCACGTATGGATATTATTCGTGATGGCATTGCAAATAGTTTGATGAGAGAATAAAAAGAAGTGTTCATTTTACGTGAATTATTCCTTATATAATGAAATTATAATTATTAATACAATATAAATATATACATAAATATATAAATAAATATGTGTGTATATATTTATGCCCTTTAAAGTAATTTCACAAGTTAAAAGCAATATGAAAAGCTTGGTAACCAAACACTTAAAACTGTTTTTTTTTCAACCTCCAACTCAACCACAGTTTTAACCAAACACTTCACAGCTTATTTTGCATCGCAGTAAAATAAATATATAAATAAATATGTGTGTATATATTTATGCCCTTTAAAGTAATTTCACAAGTTAAAAGCAATATGAAAAGTTTGGTAACCAAACACTTAAAACTGCTTTTTTTTCAACCTCCAACTCAACCACAGTTTTAACCAAACACTTCACAGCTTATTTTGCATCGCAGTAAAAATGCTTTTTTTAAAACTGTTTTTTTTCAACCTCAATCGCAAAAACAAAAGCAATGCCAAACACACCCTTAATATCTAAAGAATCTGTAAGCAAGTCAAAGGAACATGAATTAGTTTAACACATAATTATGCATCTTAATGTAAGCAAATATTCACATGAAACGTCATTTTGGATAAATCATCATTTTCGGTACTTAAGAAAAGGATTTGATTATAAATGTATTTATAACACATTCTGCAGTTATTATCTGTCTTTTACTTGTTATAAGAGGCATTTTCTCATTTTTAACTGTTTTTGACTTTCCAGATTGAGCCAAATCGGATTATCTGCAGAAAGTAATTTACCACAAATGGGGTTTTAAATGTGCATGAACCATGCTGTTTCTTGGTGCTTTCACTAGTGATGGTGGCTAAAAGACAAGTCTTATGTCGTATATAAAAGCTTTTCAAAGGCAGTTTACTTGTAGCACTTTTAAAAAGTTTGCAATTGCAGGGTTACAGTTTGCAACATAGTGCAAGGGCCTCCTTCCATAACAACTGCACGAGGAAAAGAAGATGAGTAACATGGCAGTTTTCAGGATAATCTTCCTTGTGGTGTTTCTTGGATGGCTCGTGATTTGGATTATGTTGCCAACAAAGTTATACAGAAATACATGGACTCCCAAGCTAGAAAGCAAGCTTAATTCAACGTATTTTTCAGGACAGGGTAGGTTTTCGATTATCCATTCTCAATCCAGCTAATCATTCTTCTGTTTTCCATTTCATTTCATTCTTATCATTGATTATTTTTGTACCATTGCTACAGGCACAAATCTGCTGCTCCTTTCATTCCCGATGATGTTCATTGCTGCCTTCGGATGCATTTATCTCCATGTTCAGAAGCAGCAGAGAGGTTCATACTCCAAAAGGTTTTCTTTTCTTACTAGTTCACTTCAGTTATTTCCATTATTTTCATGATACAAAAGGATGAAACGTACGTTCGGTTCTTTGAGTTTATCTCATTACTGTACATTAAACTGGTTGCAGTACTGTTGTTACAAGCAATCGTTTGTCCTTCTTAAGACGTCCGGCTCTCGTTATGGCTCCACTTGGAATTGTTACTGCAATGGAGCTTGCTTTTGGAGCCATGTTTATTTCACTCTTGATCTGGTCTCTTGGAAACTACTTGTATGTCAGTTTTGGTCATCTCCACATGCATAAACAAGTGGAGAAAGTGTAAGACATATATTCCTTTCACCTTTTTGTTCATTCCCACTTGACCTGGAATCAATTTTCCATGAAAATCTATCATTCTTTCATTTTGTAGAAAGCCCTCTTCAAAATTCTTTTCATTGATGTTTTTCTTTTCATCCATTATTGCAGGTGGCAAGCAAAGTTTCGCAGTGTATCCTTGCGACTCGGATATGTTGGAAACATATGCTGGGCATTTCTCTTCTTTCCTGTAACTCGAGGATCTTCAATTCTGCCTCTTGTTGGACTTACCTCTGAGTCCAGTATCAAGTATCATATCTGGCTTGGTCATCTCTCGATGATTCTTTTTGCTGCACACACTGTAGGTTTCGTCATTTACTGGGCAATGACTAATCAAATGGCCGAGGTGATTGAAATTACTATTAATCTTTTCTAATTGGGCTTCCTGGTCAATCTTTTGGCCCTTAGCTTTTTGTATTGTTATAGTTTTTATCCTATAATATCAGATCAAAGGCGTGGTATCTGATCAAAGGTGCATGTGGTATCTGAGTCTCGTCAACTTTTTGTGTGATTAGAACTTTATCATCTCTTTTTTCTTGGAACGAATCTTGTTGTCTTTCTTGTTGGACAGAAGTGAGGGACCTGATGGTGGTCTTATATTCCTTTTGCAAAAAGCCTTCCTTTCTTTTTCATGTTAGAAGTGGCATTGGTAGAAGATAATTTGACAACCTGTGAACATCAATATACACGAAACAAAAACAAAATTTAAAGGCTTGTCAGGACAAAGGATATGTGGCTGAGGTGCGTACATGAAAGTCTCATGCACCTTTATATATGATGTTATGATGACGCTAGTCCTTTAATGGGTTTGCAAGCAAATAAAAAAGAGAAAAGAAATTGTTTTAGCGCTCATAAATTCTAGAATCTCTCGATTGACTCTCATGCATCAAAGAATGCCACTCGTAGAAGCCAGACAAGTAGTGGGTAGCGACCTGAGTTTGGTCACTGACAGGCCTTTGAATTATAATATTTAATTATATATCTATACTTAAATAGTACAACCAAAACAATCCGAAACCGAAACATTCCGAATACCGACCAAAATGAAATTAACAACCATGGTTACATCTTATCAGTGTCCGAGGCACGCTACAACGTGGACTAGGGATGTCAATTCTGACTAAACTCATTTATTTTGCTGTTATGCCTGAAGGTCTAGTGATGTCAATGCTGTTTCCTGCATTTGTTATGAGTTCTTCACGTTGGAATTTTTTGTGGGACCATTCAGATGCTGGAATGGAGCAAAACCTGGGTATCAAATGTTGCTGGAGAGATTGCAGCTGTACTTGCATTAGCTATGTGGGTGACTAGCTCTTACCGTATTCGGCGTAAAATGTTTGATGTTTTCTTCTACACCCACCAGCTATACATTCTCTTCATAGTCTTCTATGTGCTGCATGTTGGTGCCGCCTACTTCTGCATGGTCTTGCCCGGGATCTTCCTCTTCGTCGTTGACCGATACTTGAGATTCTTACAGTCACAGCGACGGGCTAGATTAGACTCGGCACGTCTCTTACCATGTGGTAGTGTTGAACTGAATTTCTCCAAGAGTCCAGGTTAGAGCACATTTTGATCTAGATGCAGCAACCGAAACATTTTATATCAGTATAAAACTAATATTTAATCATCTTGTCCTGATCAGGGCTGTATTATAATCCAACAAGCATATTATTCCTCAATGTGCCTAGCATTTCGAAACTACAATGGCATCCCTTTACTATTACTTCAAGCTGCAATATGGAGCTAGATAAGCTTAGTGTAGTTGTCAAAACACTGGGAAATTGGTCCCAAAAGCTTTGCCAAGAAATTTCTTCTTCCATGGATCGGCTTGAAGTTTCTGTAGAAGGACCATATGGACCTACATCATCTCATTTTCTAAGGTCAGTTTACTGTCTGGAAAAAAAGTCTTGTGTTTAGAAAATTACCTGTACATGGATTTCTGATATCATGCTCATCAATTAAGACTACCGATTCATCTTTCCACAGGCATGAGCTACTGGTTTTGGTGAGTGGAGGTAGTGGCATCACTCCATTTATCTCCATAATCCGCGAGATCATGTTTGAAAGCACGAAACCGAACCATCAAGTTCCTCGAGTCCTTCTTGTTTGTGTATTCAAGAACTCAGCTGATCTTGCCATGCTAGACCTTCTGCTCCCAATCAATGACACACCTGGAAACATTTATCAAGTAGTGCAGCTGCAAATTGAAGCCTATATAACCAGAGAGGAAGAGCAGCCTACTGCAGATAACCAAAAGCTTCTCCAAACCTTTTGGTTTAAGCCAAATCAATTGGACTCGCCGATTTGCGCAGTTCTAGGCCAGAACAATTGGCTATGGCTCGGTGCAATAATTGCATCATCATTTATCATGTTCCTTCTGGTACTAGGCATTGTCACTCGTTACTATATTTACCCCATCGATCACAGCACTGGGGAGATATACCATTTTTCCTACTTTGTAATTTGGGACATGTTTTTGCTTTGTGCCTGCATTTTCTTAGCTTCTAGTGCAGTCTTTCTCTTCCGAAAGAAAGAGAATACCATAGAAGGGAAGCAGATTCAGAACCTGGAAGTGCCAACTCCAACAGTATCACCGGGTTCATGGTTTCGCAACGCAGATAGAGAGCTCGAAAGCCTCCCTCATCAGTCACTTGTTCAGGCTACCAAGGTGCATTTTTGTGCAAGGCCTGATCTTAAGAGTAAGTAAATGCCACAAAAACATTTCCATCTTCATATCACTCAATCTTTTCTCCATTTTTCAGCATTTCCTGTTGGCATTGCAGGAATTTTGCTCGATTGCAAAGCCTCAGATGTCGGAGTCCTGGCCTGTGGGCCAAGGAAAATGAGGCACGAGGTTGCCAAAATTTGTTCTTCTGGCTTAGCAGATAACTTGCACTTTGAGTCCATCAGCTTCAACTGGTGATGCCATGGTAATCCTACTAAACATAATAATAGTAGGGTTTGGCGGCCAGCACCATCCACGGCTACAGCAAGGACTCTTTCTATGCGATTCACTCTACTGTAAATCTCTACTTTGTGTGTTTTTCAAAGCCTTTTGGTACTAACTTCTACTTCAGAAGGGAATGTAAGTTTGAAGTGGTGACTTTTAAGCTACTAATTATTATGAACAAATGTAACGTGCGGATCAAGCAAATCATTGCTATATAAGTATATATTCCTAGATTGCTCTTTGCCTTCAATATTTATTTGCTATAACAAATTATTAAACTTTAAAAGTCTTAATTAAAATAAAAATCATTTTTTAATCCGATCTTTAAACTGAGTGAAATCCCATCTAATTAATTTTTAAAAAATTAGAAATCAACAAAAACAACTTTATGATAGCAAAATTGAATCAAGTTTATTTTATTTTATTTTTGTCTTTGGCAATTGTGTTTTTTTTTTTTTGTTACAGCTTTGGCAATTGTGTTTGCGAAAGTGAATAATAATAATAATAATAAATGCTTCATTAAATGACTCTAAATAATAATTCAATATGCTTTTTTTTCCATCTTATTCTTCGCTAATACTTCTTTTGTATTAAGTATCTTGCAGCTAAGACGATTTAATTATTTCCAGGACAATTAAATAACAATCGTAAGATAAAATAATCTGTATTAAAAAAACAAATTAAGCCAGAGGAGGAGAGGATTTGCATAGCAAGTTTTAGGCTTCAAACAAATGAATAAAATCATGGAATGAATAAATCATGGCATGCAAGTAGTGTGACCGCAATGGTAAAATACTTGAGATTTGTATAGCAGGTCTCATGTTCGAATCAATGCGTGCATCTCTTGTAAGAATTTGGAACAGCCAAGATTTTATTGGCTCACCTTGACCCACAAATTATATTTTCCAGAGATAAGATTTTCTCAAATCTAAAAAAAAAAATCACAAAATATAAAAACATTATATTATATGTGGTTGCTAATTTGTTTTCTTACTTGTGAGTAGGGCTTTTATCTTTTGTTATCATATGTTATTTTTCTTGTTTCTTGGACATAATAAATATGTTTAGTTTTTGCTCTAAGAGCAAGTCCAACAGAGCATGTATATACAAAGCCAAAGCTAAAATTTCATTCTTTTTAGCTTTTTTTGCTTACTATAAATTCTCCAACGGATAAGCTATATGATTTACTAAAAATAGTTGCTCTGTGTTTAATTGCTATATAATCATGCAGAAAAATGAGAAGGTAAAGTACCTTAGAATAATAATGGTGCTATTTGGTTTGCTAAAAGTGAAAGTTGAATATCTTTCTTCTATTATTGTAAAGAACAGAATCTCATATCTCATATTAGAATATTTCTAGGTATTTAATTTGAAATTCATTTTTTTTATTTAAATATAATTAAAAATAATAATTTTATTATTGAAGGTTTTTTGAAAAGAAATTATTTAATTATATGTCTTACTTTTATTAATTGTATAATTAATTGTATAATTAAACTATATACAAAATAATTGCATTATATTTAAAATAATATAAAAAAATAGCTCTCAAAAGTAGCTTTTACCATTAAAATGCATATCAATAAAAAAATTATATATACACTATTTAAAAAATTATTTTAAAAATTTAACTCTCTAAAATAATTTTTGCTATTGAAGTTGTTTTAACGGGTTATATTTTGTTGCTTCATATGTTCAAGTTGTTATAATTATTATTTAAGAGGGAGAGAGAGAGTGACAAGAAAAAATAATAAAATAATAGTTTTTGAATAAATTAAGATATTTATATTATTTTTAATAGGATTGACAGGCCAATATTGCTTAAAATATTCCTCTCCGACAAGAAAATAGTCGTCGTTGCCATCCTATTCAGGGAAATATTTTTCCTTGACATGCACGGCGCAAGTT
This sequence comes from Salix dunnii, assembly GCA_015731905.1. Classification (NCBI taxonomy): domain Eukaryota; kingdom Viridiplantae; phylum Streptophyta; class Magnoliopsida; order Malpighiales; family Salicaceae; genus Salix; species Salix dunnii. Next base: position 4,739,967 of record CM027662.1, on the reverse strand, counting down.
AACTGATATTTAAAAATTATAAAAATATGTTTTTTCATGTGCGAATAAACTAATTGTTCATGTAAAAAATCCAATATCTTCTTCAAAACAACTTATTTTTGTAGGGAAATCATATTTTATTATTATTTTTAACATTAATAAATTAAAATATTTAAAAAATAATAATGTACCTAATCATTAGATAGCAAAGACGGTGGAGGGTCTGGCTGTTTTGTGCCTAGTTCGTTAAACATCCTATAAAAAAAATCTACAATTTCCTTGGGGATTTGTAAATAATTGATGATGATAATAATAATAATAATAATAATAATAATAATAAATTATTAAATAGACGTACTCGTTAATGGTTGGTATATAAACAATTTATTTTCTAATTAAGACAAATTATCTTGAATATATGTCATGGTATGGAAATATTAAGATTTGATTGAGGACTATATCATAAGAAAAATTTGGACCAGCCAAGCTTTATAATTATTTTGCTTAGCCAATATTTTTAAATTCTAGACTGCCGTTTGATCCACGTACAAATACCTTAAGCTATGACAGCATGCTAATTAAAGCTAATTAATTTATCATGAGCATAGAATAAATTAATTACTTTCTTAATACACGCACTTTCCTAAAACGGAATTAAACCATAAATGCAAAAAGAATTGGACGATATTTCAATCAAGTGAGAAAAGAAAACGAAACAAGCAAATGATTGCAGGCCAAGCAGTTCGTCTTGCTTATGACCACTGCTTTGTAATAAACAAAACACAATGGTGACATTATTAAAATTAAAGTGAGCATACTTGAGAAGCTTTTGCTTTATCTCCCGGGTAGGTCAACTTTTATGGTCACGGATCCCAATATTTTTCACCCTTTTTTTTATTTATTCTATAATTGACATATAATTTGTCTTGCAAAACCCTCTTTGTCCACACTGTATCTGTACGTAAAGCAGAATAATTTTCTTTAACGAGCCGCTTGAATATAAATATATGAGTATGTATTGAATGATATGGACCCTCACACTCCTATGAGCAAGAATTAATTTGGTCCATCATGGTAAAAAAACATGAATAAGGATTTTGTTTATAAAGAAAATGAATTGAATTTGATCAACGGGTTATTATATATCTCTTAAGACATGCATGAGTAGCTAGTTTACATTAAAAAAAAGAGATAAAATATAGTAATTACTGTTCTTTAATCCGTCTCTCTCTCCCTCTCTCTCTCTCTCTCTATATATATATATATATGATAGGGTAGACTTAAAATATAAGCTCATAAAGGGCCAGACGGAGCACTACAAGATATATAGAGAGAGGAAGAGATGGGTTATGAACCTTCTGGTGCAGCAATGAAGATGGTTGCAGCAGTGATGATCTTTCTGTCAATTGTGGTTTTTCTGGGATACATGATGATTTGGTCTATGAAGCCTACTAATACCTTTTTCTTGCATTGGTGGCCTGATGTTCTGAAAAAAACAAGTTCCACTTATCTTGGAGAACAAGGCATGTTTTGTCAGGTTTTAGCATTCTAATTGTAAGAAAAGGAGAGGAATTATATGCTTATGTTATGTTGCTGTTGTTGTTTCTGTGATATACAGGAACAACCACACTGATTTATGCATTTCCTATCCTCTTCATTGCTACCATTGGCTCCTTGTACCTTTATCTGGAGAAGAAGTATGATCATGATCACAGCACGAGGTAAATAAGTATATGCAAAGTTGAGTATTATTGATCATGGAAAGGTTAATAGGTATCCTTAGAGTTCTTAAACTCCCCGGAGCTTGTAGTCTAATGATGCGTTTCTCGCTGGAGATTATGAGTATGAACATTAGAAGTATGAACTTGTCAAAGCCAAAGTGAGGTCCTAGTTAATTCCAAAGTTTCTCGAGGAAGACATGTGCATGGCGGAGAAATTAAGTGTGACATTAGTATGAGATGCATGATGGTATATATTATAAATAATCAATGTTTAAGGAAGATAAGTTATTGACTACTGAATCAATGTTTTTCTTGAAATATCAGGTTCATTTCTCGGATTTTTCTATCGAAACGGCCGGTGATAACGAAAGGTCCACTGGGGATTGTTTCTTGGACAGAGCTATCATTTCTGGCTATGTTTGTTGCATTGTTGGTTTGGTCCATGTATTCTTACACGCATAATATGTTTGCATTTGCTTCCCTGGAAGCTGCTCAAGAAAAATTTCAAGTGTAAGCCTAGCGTTATTTCCTTCTTGACTTAATTGCAGAGCGAAAGGATTGATTGATGTTTAAAGGGTTGTTGATTTATAGAGCTATTCGGCAGATGGGAAGTTAAGTTGCAAAGTGCTGCTCTGAGTCTAGGGCTTGCAGGGAACACCTGCCTGGCCTTTCTCTTCTTTCCAGTGACTAGATGGTCTTCAATTTTGCAGTTTGTCGGGCTAACCTCCGAGGCAAGCATCAAGTACCATATATGGCTAGGTAATATTACCATGGCCATCTTCACAGCTCATGGTTTAATCTACATCACTTATTGGTCCCATACACATCAAATTTCACAGGTGCTCTATGGCCATCTTCAATGCTCTATGGAATCTGCTAGTGTACTGGTCTAGTGCTAGCTACTAGAGTTATCATCCATGTTTGTGCTGAATGTGGCAGATGCTCAAATGGGACAAGTTCGTGGTTGCTAATGTGGCTGGAGAAATAGCTTTGCTTGCTGGATTGGTGATGTGGGCGACCAGTTTGGGACGCACAAGGAGAAAGTTTTTCGAGCTCTTCTACTATAGTCATCATCTTTACATTGTCTTTGTTATCTTCTATGTTTTCCATGTTGGTTTTGCTGAATCTTGCCTCACTCTTCCTGGTTTCTACCTCTTCTTGATCGATCGGTATTTGAGATCCTTGCAATCTCATCAAAAAGTTCGTTGTGTCGTAGCACGCATTTTACCATGCGAAACATTGGAGTTGAACTTCTCCAAGAGTTCAGGTGAGCAAAAGATTTTTTAACTAGATGTTACTGAAAGTTTTTGCAATCAGATTTCCACTCTCGAGATATGTTTTTGACACTCCTTTGCTCATTTTTTTTGCCAGGGTTGAGCTACGCACCAACAAGCATTGCATTTATAAATGTGCCCAGCATTTCCAGGATACAATGGCATCCCTTTACTGTTACCTCCAACAGCAATATGGATTCTGACAAGCTAAGTATTGTAATCAAACGCGAAGGAAGTTGGTCTCACAAGTTGTATCAGATTTTGTCCGTCCCTTCTCCTACTAACCGACTTGAGGTCGCCATCGAAGGACCCTATGGACCTCCTTCAACCAATTTTATGAGGTAAACAAATGTTAGCAGAATCTGTAGATCAAGATTTATATTTTCGTGGCAGCTAAACTAACATAAAGAAATTGTTTGTCCCAGGTTTGAAAGGCTAGTACTGGTGAGTGGTGGAAGCGGCATAACTCCTTTCATCTCCATCATCCGCGAGATCATCTTTAAATCCAACACGACAGGCAGCAAGATTCCAAGGATTCACCTCATATGCGCTTTCAAGAAATATGTCGATCTCACCATGCTTGACCTTCTTCTCCCAGTTTCCGGCACCACTCTTGACCTATCCCAGTTACAGCTACAAATTGAAGCCTACATAACCCGAAAGACAGATTCAAAAACAGAGAGCCAGAATTCTATCAAAGCAATATTGTTCAGGCCTAATCCATCAAATAGGCCAGTTTCTGCAGAATTAGGACCTAACAGCTGGCTGTGGCACGGCACGATAATCTCATCTTCTTTTATCATTTTCCTTATCTTGATTGGCCTTCTCACACGATTCTACATCTACCCAGTTGACCACAATACCAACATGAAGTATTCTGTCCCAGCAAGTTCAGCTTTCAACATGTTATTTGTGTGTCTGGCCATAACAATAACTGCCTTCGCAGCTTTTCTGTGGAACAAAAGAGAGAATGCTAAGGAAACAGGCCAGATTCGAACCACGGATATATCAGCACCAACACCATCACCTGCTTCATTGGTGTACGAAACAGAACTGGAAAGCCTTCCTCACCAATCTCTTCGCCAAGCCACCGCAGTGCATCTAGGCCAAAGGCCAAATCTGGAGAGTAAGCAATCCTTTCCTCCCATGAGTGAATTTATAAACTTCCTACGTACTGCTTTGTTTAAATGTAAATCCCATTTCCTTTTGATATAAATGTTTGGATTCTTGATTCTTGCAGAAATATTATCAGAGTGCAAGGAAGAAAAGGTAGAAGTTTACGCTAGCGGACCAAGGACGATGAGACAAAAAGTGGCAGCAATCTGTTCATCTTTTTCAGCAGATAATCTTCATTTTGAGTCTATCAGCTTCAGCTGGTGATTCAGAACAAGACATGTGAGAATCTAGCAGTGTGGTTCGAAAAATTGTGAACTCCAAAAGTCTTTTAAGTGCTTATTGCAGTCCTCAACATCTCTACTTGCATTGGTACAGGCATGGTTACAGCTCACAACACCCCCAACTCGGCCGGTTCAAGACTCGGTTAAGCGCAGTTAATAAGATTTGAAAAAACCTTGCTTAAATTTGTATCGAAATGATCGTAGATCAACATTGTCGACTTAAAGATGGAAAGGGAGGAGAAATTTGCAAAGATAACGTATTATATAATTATGTATTTAGAAGTATTTAATAATAAATTTATATAATATACTGAGTAAAGAATAAGTATAACAATAAAGATTAAAATAAATATAAATTGAAATAAATTGGAATGATTAAAATAAATTAGGAAATTTTGATTTTGATTTTATTGGTTTTCATAAGACTGAATGTCCGTTTGGGTTTGGCTAAGTGTAAAAATGCCGTTTAACTAAAATTTAAAAAAATATATATATTTTAAATAAAAAAATTAATATTTTTAGATATTTTAATATACTAATATAAAAATAATTTTAAAAATACAAAATATTATTTTAATATATTTTTAAATAAAAATTACTTTAAAAAACAACACCATCACTCTCTCATCCACCACTGCCACCAACATAGCTCTCAAGAAACACACTGGGCAATTTCAAAGTCACAAGTTGTCTTTCTACGACTTTGAATTGAAGCTGTTTGGATCAGACCAAGACAGTCAAACATTGCGGCGGCCTGTCATTGTCCACGACTGGTGCACCTCTGTAATCCAGCTGTTTCCCTATAGCGGAAGCAAGAAACAGTGCACTTGTCCGGAGATTAAAACGCTGTATTTTTTTAAAAAATATTTTTTATTTTAAATTAAACACTATATATTTTTAAATTATTTTAATATAATAATATCATTCTATTATAATACTTTCAATGCGGATCAACATCCTCGAGGCACTAAATCCTTCCTTTCCTCACTCTCCCTCCGCCGTAAAAGCAACAAGAAGAAGAGAAAAAGGATGGATCTGGGCCTTCTTTTATTATTAATATTAGCCTTGTGTACAGTAATCAATGGCGGAAGATGGCGCAGGGGAAAGACAAATAAGATTGTAAATAATCTGCAAAGGAAAACCAAAAAAACACTTCTGATTTTCCGATGATCATTATACCTCAACACCGAGTTGTGACAGCCACAGTTGAACGGTGGGGTAAGAAAGAAACATCATGGAAAGGAAAAAAGATGTAAGATATGCAAAATCTAACTCCTATGACAGAGACTTGAAAGCAGATCTTGCCAATGAAATCCAGCTCGTGAGAATGCCCCCACACAAGCACTACCAGCAAGAAAAAAACGATGGAATTGAGATGCTTCCTGCCCAAAACTTTGAAATGTTTGAACCATAAAAACAAAAGGGGGAAAAAGAAATATCTACTCTTCTGGGTGATCTCTAAAATAAACTACTCTTCACCATCCCTCCTATGCGCCCCTCCAGGCCTTCTGTCAGTTATTATTCTATTTCCATCATCACTGTTAGGAGTATCATTATTAGCCACCAACGAATCTTCTGCATTGAACCGAAACCGCCGCAGACTCTGTATCGTATTGTCTAACTCGCTGAACCATATCATATCTGCTATGTTTTCTCCTGTCATCATCACTGCCATCAAATTCACCTCCCCTGCTAGCATTCCCCATATCTTTAAATTTTCTGGATCGCATCATCGGTCTGAACTGATCCTCTGAATCCAATCTCCGGTTGGTACGCCCCGAATCAAATCGCTGATTTGAACGGAACATATCCACAGGTGATTTTCTTCCCCGGAAACTATCTAAACCACCATTTCGATCATCAAACCATCCAGGGTTATGCTGTGTAAAGTGATTTCTTCTTGTGGGTATAAAATCCCCTTCAAAGTCAGCTGGAAAACGCTTCTGAAATGGCAACCTCACTCTATCCATCCTACCATCAGTCCTAAAATCTGGAGACCTGCTACGAAGACTTGAAACCTCTTTTCTGACCCTTGGTAAATACAACAACGGTGAGCGACTTCTGGATCTTGACCGAGATTTCTTATGTGTGAAGGGGTAGCGAGGTTGCCCTCTGCATAGGGGAGGAGAAATGCTTCTTTCTCTCCGAAGCATCCGTTGTGCAAAACGATTAGAATATTCAATCTTGTCCTCTGGCACTGGCCTGTGGTATTCCTCTCTCAAGCCTCCTCTTGCAACCTCTCGTGGAAATCTTCTAAATCCACTCCTGATTGGACTACCATCTCTCACAGGCAATGCTCCTGTATGCAGACGGTATGAATCATCTCTGCTGGTAGGTGATCTTCTCCTGACGATCCGTTCATAGGTGCCACTGGAAGGAGGATTAACAAATCGCCTGCGAGCACGATTGTCAGATCCTGCAAACCCCATTCCTTCAGCATTGTTATGGTCTGAAGATATTACATATCTGCGGCTATCAAAACCACCTCTTGTTCTAGGATGTCCAGAATTGTAATTGCCACGATAATTAGAGAAATGTCGCCGCTCTGAGTCACAGTAGCCTGTTGTTGGGTTGACAAAGCGATGGCCAACAGGACTTCTTCCACGCATTTGAGGAACAGTCCTGTCCCTTCCCATGAATTTATGGGAGCCTTCACCCCTTTCATCTCGAGGATCTAAATTATAAAAATTGTCGGCTCTGAGATGAGAACGGGCACAAATTAGCAACTACAACATTACAGTTTATGAAAAAACATATTGACAAAAATAGAACTGATAAAGATTGTGTTATTTACCTGCTTCTAAGAGTTGGGTCCTTCCTAAATATGGAACTGGGCTCCACAATGCTTGACAGGAAATCTCTATTTGATTTCCTTGATCCAGCCACCCCAGACAGGACATCCTTGTCAGTAGTGACATCAGAAGTTCTTGTCTTTGGGCTAACTGAGTCATCTCTCAGAGAATCCCCCATCCCATGTTCAATTTTTGGAATAGCATCATCAGATCCTGAAATGAAACCTCTCTCAACCTTCATTTCTTTCTCATTATCCATGCCACAAACTCTTTCTTCATCACATTCAGACCCATAGTCGACATGCTCGACTTCCCCATCCTCTCCATTTTCATCCCAGTAAAAGCATGCATCCGATTCCCTCAACTCCCCGTCCTCAAACTGAGAATCATAACCAGCCTGAAGTTCTAGATCATTTTCAGTGCCAACTATGTGGACCTTATCAGCTTGATAAACATCTGATTCAAAACTATCTTCCAGATCTTCCATATTGGCATTAGCTGATACACTTGTAAAACCAATACCATGTGCTCCACATGCATCTCCAGGAGTAACTGAAGAATCTGCAGAAGACTTCTGCAACAGTTCCTCGGACCCAGCATGAACCGGAGAATGAACTTCAGCTTCATTGGCAGCAGAAACTTCATTGGCTCCTCTAGTATCCAATTCGATCTCAAGTTGGCCTTTTTCAGCAGGCGAGCTAGATTCATAAATATCTCCACTATTAGGCAAACAATGGCAGCCACGTGATTTTTCTTCGCAACTCCCAGCGACAACTCCAAGCCAAGCAGGTCCTATTGGTGGGAAGTTTTCCAAGCTACTCGTATTTTGAATTGACTTCCCATTTTCATGTGTGCAGGATGCTATCTGAGAATTCTCTCCATCATCATTTGAAATTGAGGGATCAATCTCGCAAGCAACTCTCTCTAAGTTTGGTAGATGGTGTGAAGAAAGATTAATGGACTCAACTTGCACACATTCCGTACGCAAAACTTTTTCATTTTGGTCATCTGATGAACATGTTTCTGAACATTGCTTGAGGTTAAGGCTAGGCAGTGTATTGCATGGTGGATGGTCCAGGGATTCTTCCCCCTCAACAATCTGACTGGAAGATTTTGCAATGGTAACATCACAAATGGAGGGTTCTGGAGCATTACCAGTTTGAGATGGAAAACTCTCTTCATGATTTCCATCATGGAGAGAACATGCTTCAGATGCATGTTCCTCTCTATTTGATTCGCAAGTCCCCATAGACAAGCCTATCAAATCAACAGGTGCATTATCCCTATGAAAATCAGACGAAACCACTCTATCAGGAGGGTTGTGCTGTTTTGATGCTTCATCTTCATCCTTGCAATTCTGTAAATCATTTTCACTTGGATCAAAGCACATAGTATCACAGGGTTGTTCCAAGGCAACATTCAAGTCCAAACTCAGCATTTCATCCCGTGACAATAGAGATCGTTCTCCTGTTCCACCTTCCTCAGTTTCAGCAGATGTATGCAACACTGTAACTTCATTATTTTGAGGAGATAAAGCCTCTGTTTTATCTTCATGAGCCATATCTTTTGGGGATGCAGCAGTTTCTATGATTGGAACAGCAGAGGAAGATGAGCCCACTCCTTCTCGTGTTGATTCTTCCATTAATGAACTTTCTTCATCACAAGCAGCATCATTAATCATACTGTTGTTGCAAGCAACAGAAGCAAGTATCTCAATACCTGAAAAGTCATCACTGTAATCAAACTTATCATTAACCTCTGAAGTCTTCAGACTGAGCTTCGTTGGAACAGTCACATCAGTTGCTCTACGTCGTCGTTTTCCACTTGAATTAGGTAGAACCACTTCAAAATGTGGAGAAGTGGTATGGGACGGTTTTGAAGGACCCTGGGCAGTGAATCTTCTTTTTTTAATGGGTACGTGCTCATTTTTTCCACTGAAGCGACGTCCAAGAACAGCCACACCATGCTGCAATAGAGACAAGCTAATGTTAAAAATCCTCAAATAGCATGGAGTAAAGCTAATCACGACCAAAGAAAAAAGAGGCGTAATGTTAACCTTCTCGGTATCTGAAACTGTCATGTCATCCGCATTTCTGGAACTCTCATCTGATAGCTTTGCCTCAACAGTAAAGCTTCTCACAACTGGTTTACGCCTTGAGGCACTCCGGTAGCCTTTTGTGACTGTCTTCCAAGTCAAATCAGGATTTATAAAATTAGTAAGTTCTAGACCTACTGCACTCATCATGCTCCCCGATCCAATAATTCCTAGCCCATCAACTGATGGCCCACCACTCAAAGTCTTGCAGGACGCTATTGCTCCTTGCTTTCTACTGATCACAGGAATGGTAAAGGATTTAGTCTGCAAAAAAAAAAATCAGTTAAACAGAAACTAATATGAATCTCACACGCAGACCCCGACCAAAACTATAAAAATCTAGCAACAAATAGCACATACTTGTCAATTTACAATGACAAATCACTTCTTTTTCGTAATCAATGTTCTTCTTGCATCAACACCATCCATGTAACAATCAAGACTTTATACAAATGTGGAAACATTAGAAAATACCACTTACTTTGATTCCCCCAATCTTGACAGAAAAAGTTTCCACAGATCTAAACCTCTAACGTGCTGTTGCCGTTCCTACCTGCAAAACAAGGGGAAAAAACATCAGCAACTCAACCAGAAAGGATTTTACACGAATCAGAACAGCTATTTCACACATTGTCATGTAGTCCAGGAATGATAACGAGATCTTCAGGGAGATTATGTTAAACACAATTGAAGGAATGTAAAAATTTCATCGGCTCGGATTCTTTACAGCTCTGCTGCAGGTCTTCTTTGTATGTCATTGACAGAACATGAGTCGGTAGTAGTGAAAGAGTTCGTCACTATTGTTTCCAAGACCTAAGGCCACCAGCTTGCAAATAAATAGTTGTTTGAGCAACAAAACATGACAGTAAACCTGGTTGCTAGAGCCACTAACTGTGTCTTGTCCAAAGATCATCCAAAACATTAATTAAAGAGGAAGCCATCTTCTAATCTCAATCAAAAGCAGAGAAGAAAACCCATATATTCACTGCCGGGGATTGGTGGATTTGCTAAAAAACAAGCGGATGGTACGCAGATGGGTATTCAGAAATTACAGATCCAAGATAACAAAACAACAGGATCAGAAGAACCCATCACCAAACAAAGAAGCAGATTCCAAATTTCACCACAAGGAAAACCCTAACTTCAAAAATCCTGCTCTGAAGATAGTGGATCTGACTTCTCCTCCTGATCTAAGCTTTTCGTCTTCTCTTCTCGTCAACACACAAAAGCCATGGAAATCTATGACTCCAGTAATTCGAAGAAAACAAACAGATCGTATAAACTAATCAAAACAATACCTTTTTTGCCTTATAGATATTCTTTCTCTATTCCTTTAATAATATTCATAATCGCCGCCGCCGCCAATCCTTGAAGCTAATGATAACAATATCAACAGAACATAGAAGATAGTCCGATCAGCAAAATCTTCAATAAGATTCAATTCTTCGTGTATTTTCAGTAACCTTCGCCTGATTCCAGTCGACGAAACTCGATGAGTGGAGAGAATTATTGAGAAATATTTCTAAGAAAGAAGTAAGCCAATACAAAGCTTTAACGAACAAACTTTAGATCAACGCCACGAAAGCCCTATCTCTATCTTTGCCTCTCTTTTTATTCTCCACCTTATACCGAAACCACCCTTGTTCATTTGCATCACATGTCCATAATACCCTCCTCCCTCGTCATCTCATGTTGACTATTTAGGCTTTTGTTCGTGTGGTTTGTTGGGAATTTGAGCATATTTTGTATTTAGCGGGGATGATTTACTTGTACGTTTTCCTATTTAAACTTATTATTATTATAATTTCCATAAATTTAAATTGATTTATGATTTAAATTGATTTTTGTAGATGGTGGGCAAGGGGAAAATAATTAAAATTTAAAAAAAATATTACTTACAAACTATTATAATACTGTCAAGATATTGAGTATTAAAATCATAACAGCACTTGTTATTCAATTATTATAATTTAAGTAATTTTATCTGAATTTCAGTAAATTTTTATAATTTTTATTTTATATATATATATATGGAAATAAGTATTTCATGAATAGTTTAATTTAGTATAGGTATGTTTTGCAAATTAAGAAACAGCGCATTTTTAAATTGGGAATTTAATTGAAGTTGTTTTTTAAAATAATTTTTATTTAAAAATATATTAAAATAATAATTTTTATTTTTTAAAATTAATATATGAAAATAATATCAAAAAAATTAAAAATTTTAATTTAAAAAAAAAAGATTAATAGTGTGAAACAGGAGCCAAGATTGCGAGCTAAAAGGACAGGAGCCAAAGATGAATAATAAAATAAAAAATTAAATTAATAGTGAATCTTTTATATTTTATTAATATTTTCCTCCTTTACTGAGACTTATGCTTGATGCTTGGGGAAGGAGTAAAAGCAAAGTATATATGCAAAAAGTCAAAAGAGCGTGCAGGGGGGCCACAGAGAGGCAAGTTTAGCTCTGGGGTTTGGTGACACGCACGGCATCTTCCCATTTCCTTCTTCGCTGCGAAATTTCCTATTTCTGATTTATTCTTCTGAGGTTGTGGTATATTCGTCTTTTTACAAATGGGTCAATGGGAAACGGGCCCAATTACGGTCCAGTAAAAGTTTGAGATGAAGCGTTAAGGCCCAACTGCGTAGGATCCATGAAAAAGGGTGACCACTTGGCAATTCTGTGGTTAAGAAAATAAAGTATTTCCTTAAAATCATTTTTCCTCCAAGAAATATTTAGTTTACTCTAAAATATTTTACGTACTTTTAATTAAAAAAAACCCTCACGTGCCAAACAACAGCTCACATTGCAGTAAAGGGCAAAGAGGGAAAAAACGAGTTTTTATCTTACGTTAAAAAGCATCTGATGGTAAGATATATAAATATGAGATGAAGACATAATTGTCGAAATTTAGGGCACGTTTTATGTCTCATTCTTCCTATGATCTCGGAGTATTATTTAGGTTTTTTTTCAAAATAATTAATATTTAAATAATTTTCTTATTTTTATTTTATTTTATATTACTTTCTTTCAACTAGTTCCCATGAATCTAGGGTTGAAATAAATACTGAGAAATAAATGAAAATAATTAACGGTATTCTATGGGGAAAAAAAAAGAATAAATACACTTTATTTCTCTTGCTTGTATTTATATTTTTCATTGGAATAAACTATAAAAAGTAATTATCAGAATTCCATTATTTCTTACTATAAATTATTATTCTGAGCTAATTTATTTCTTAAATAATAAATGCCACCCAAAAGGGTTTCCTGAGCAACAACAAATTATTTTTATTATTGTCATATCACAATGTGATTGATTAGCTGTGTTTCGAAAATATTTTAAAAAAAATTTAATTTTTTATGTTAAATTAAATATTTTAGGTATTTTTGAATCATTTTTATGTGATGATATTAAAATAATTTTTAATAAATAAAAAAATATAATTTTAATATATTTCTTATGGATTGGCATGAGTTGTGTGACCCTCTTGCCACAGAAATTCAAGAGTCCTTGCAAATGGTTTTGAGTGCATCTCTCATCTTGTGATATTTACCATGATAGGAAGATCAGGGTGACTATCAACCCACTAAGTAAAATTACAATGCCCAATGTTTTCACTACTGGATCGAACCTGCCACAAGCGCAACAATCGAAGCCAAAACTCATATTGGTTTTCTTGTGTTGCTATCATGTGACCCAGTTTAGCTTGGAAACATCTTTTCAATTTGGTACTTGGCCCAATGGCTAGTGGCCAGAGCTTACATGCTAGTTTTGGGTCTGGCCCATCAATGAAACCATTTTCATATATCCCCAAGTATAACTTAATTGGGACACATATGCCTAATCCTAGATAGAACAGGTTTTCTTTTTCTTTTTCTATTTTTCTTTTTTGAGAGTTCTAGGAAGCATTGTTACTTATTATGCCTGGTGAGGAGATTAATCCCACCTATAGTTAATATTTTTATTAAAATCATATCCTTTTATTTTAAAAAATAAATAAATTGATCCACCACCCATAATGGATTAATCATATTGGCTTGGTTTCTCTAGAGTTAACATATAGATGGTCAATAAATAAAATTTAGTAATTAATACAAGAAGGAAAAAAATTCAAAGAAAGGAAGATCACTCCTTATTTTGTATAGTTCATGATTTGTATTCCTTTAAGTTCAAATCTTTTTTTTTTTAATTAGATGCTTGTTGGTTTATTTTCACAATCAAGACCAATAAGAGTTAGGAGACACTTATTCAAGTGATGTCATTAGATAAAAAAATAGATTAAAAAAATAAAAAAGGTACTCCAACTTCATCATAAAGTTTAATAAAAAAAAAATGTTTTGTCACTACCATGCATGAATTATTATGCATTTATTAAGGTTTTTTCAATAGAGATATGTATAACTCGTGCATCACACATTTTGTTGATGTCAATAACCATTAAGTGATTTATCATTGAAGATAAGTTTGATTACTCAAGAGACACCATATTAAGCTATATTAGTTATTAAAAAAATAACAAAGAAAGCAATGAGACTAAGAATTTTTATATGGCATCATATTTTTTTTAATTAGAAACTCTTACGACAATTATTAATTTAGATATCACAATAAATATTCCTGTGTCAGGGTTTATTTCAGGAATCCAAACTTGAATTGAAAAAAATTACCCAAACCAATCAATTCAACTTGGAATGGATGCATATTTTATTATCATATGAAGCTATAATTGAAAAAATTACCCAATGCACTATTAACTCAACTTAGTATGGTTTTTTATGCTTGAGATTGATCCTATCAAGTTTTAGATACCTATTGTATAACCATAACACGGACCTAAATATCACGACTTACAACTATATTTATTTATTTTGATTTAGACTCATGTTGAATTTCAAGTTTAAGCTTGGGTCCGGTAGATCTATATCATGTCCAACTCAAAACCTAACCTTAGTTTGAGAATTTCATGGTTTTTCAAGTTAGTTTTGGTAAATATTGAAAGGGTAAAATTGCCATTAACTATGATTATTTAGGCTTGGACTTGAAAGTTTATGAAATCTAGAGTGACTAGACATTTTGAAACAATTTACCAAGGCTTGTGGTTGCAAGAGTTTGAAGCTCCCCTTTCACTACTTGATGATGACTTTTCGTTTAGGTGTCATCTTGGTACAAATAATTTTCTTATCCTCAAAACCTCCAAGTGAATTTTAAATAAATAAAAGCACAAATCATCATCAAATCTCTACATCAAGTACTAAAAAAAATAAGAATCACATATTTCAAATTTGGATAAAAAAAATCATTAAATAATCTATTTGATTAACTCCAAGAAATACTCTTTCATTTCCAAGATTCCTTAGTAGATAATAATTATAAATTATTCATATCTTATAATTACTCATGTCATCAAAGTTATCTTAAAAAATGTTTATTTCCATATGAAAATTCAGTCATTTATATGATGTCATCTTAACTAGAATATGTAATTATTTAAAATCCAATAAACACATATTGTTTTTTTTTATATAAAATATACGAAGCTCATTTATTACAAGATTTATATTAAAAAAATATCCATGTAGAAAAGGATATCAATGTAAAATAAATAAATAATCTTAAATTCAACCTAAATAATAAGTTGTCAATTTGAGCTATATTTCAAATTAAATTAGTAGGGAATTGACCGATTCGAAGCGCAAATCATGAATTGATTCATGATTTTATTGCTCGAATCAAAATCTAGAATTACTTTTATTTTTGGACAAATTTGATAATTCTGCCGACAAACACCATGGACAACCGAGAAAGTTCAAAATCCATTTTATTAATATTTTAATTATATTAAAATACTATTGAGCAAAGTTAGAGAGTATTTGGAAATATGGTTCTAATTGTTATTATTTTTGAAAATATTTTTCATTTAAAAATATAATAATATTTTTTTTTATTTTTAAAAAAATATTTTTGACATTAATATATTTTTTATTTTTAAAAAAATATTTTTGACATTAATATATCAAAATAATTTTACATCACTACAATAAAATCATTTAAAATAAAAATTTTTTTAACAAAACAGCAATACAATTACAGTGTCAAACAGGCAATTAATAGCATGAGTTAGCAAATAACACCAACACATATATTTTTATAATAATAATAATAATAAATGCAAATGAAGAGAATCTAATCTGTCTTCCTCGAATTCATCCAAACAATCCTCTTTTATATTATTTGGTTTGGTAGATTTTGTTTCCATTTTCCTAAGAGGAAAAAGAAAGGGAGTTAAAAATAACAGTATACATATATTTTAACAGTAACGCTAAACAATTAACGGCAGCAAAAAAACAACAGCGACAACGACAATAAAAAAAGAGAGAGAGTGGAGTTAACGCCAAGCAGATGCGACGGTGAGAGTTTTTCCCGTCCAACCGAAACAAACCCCATCATTCTCCTGTTTAACAGTAAATCCCGGGTTAGCTCTGTTCGCTAAATTCAATCTCGTTTTCATCGACTCGGCTACGTTTTGACTCAGTGGCTTAACCTCGAACCCTGCCATCCCCAGACGGGCCCGCCATTTTCCAAACACCTCGCATCTTTCAACACGGTCCCTCCCTTCACAGGCTACCGAGTTTACTATCCTCCGACCCAGTCCCTCCTCGACCTTGGCTCGCTCCGAGTCATCCCTTTTGACCGTCGACTCAATCGAGTCGAACAGCGCCCCGTAATATGAACAGCATTCGTTCACGCGCGCCATGAATGGGGCCGTGTTGGTATTCATTTCTTGCTCCACTACAGTCACCACGCGCGGCGCCAACCCCTTTACGCGCCTCAAAAGCTCATCCCTGGGATTCTCGGTGGAGGACACGCTCTCGTCCGGCATTCTGTACAGCTTGAACGCAAAATTGACGGCCAATGCCTCGTCCGGCTCGCACCCGAGGGACTCCCGAGTCAACTCGTTGAGTTTGCAGCTCACAACGTTGAAACACAAATTCAGACCAAGTCGACGAGCGAGTTGGCCAAGCATTTCACCAACTAGCCTCGGCCTCTCCTCCCCGCCATTGCTATCAGTAGCAACGGCTGTGATCTTAACAATGGCTGGCTTCGAATTTTGAAGCCCAGAAAGCGCGTGTAGAAGGTTCATGTATTGCCCTCCATGTCCAATATCAAAATCAACAACATGGAAGCCATTGCTGGAGGTGTTCGCCTCTTGTTTTTGCTCTCTTGTAGCGTCAATGATGGCAAGATTGGCAGCCATGAAACCAAGTTTGAAACAAGGAGAGAGCTCGTATAACGATTGGGTTGCATCCACATGTTCCTTGCTATACAACTCCATTGCAGAAGTGTTCCCAGAAGAATTAAGCCGGGATTTTAAAGCAGTCAACATGTACCCCATCAATCTCTGTTCAGGATTCCCTCCTGGGTTCGAAACCAGAGACACACGAGTCAAGATCTCGGTGTAAACATCAGTCTTACCTTCGTAAATTGCTGAGGCTGTCTCAATTATTGTGTGTTTCGAATCCGGAGTTGTGACCGTTGAAGATGAGGATGAGGATGAGGATGACGAAGAGGGTGATGGGGAAATCGGATTATTACAGGTAGAAGTGATGAGATTGTGTATTGTTTCGGACCATTCACTGTTAGTGTTCGTTATAACACTGACGGCATCACCGTCTTGGTTGTCGTCATCGTCGTCAAGAAGCTGTTTTTCCAGTTCTTGAAGCTGGTTCAGCATCCTTTTTTCCCGATCTTGACCCATAACTATTCCATTTCCTCCTCCGTTTTGATTCTGTAACATATTCACATACGGCATCATGCTGTTGCAGCTGCTTCTGTTGTTGTTGATGACACCAATTGGACTAATTAGATTCATGGGCTGCTGCTGATGCTGTTGGTGATGGTGTTGAGGCCGAAGCTGCCGAAGAAGAGAGAGCCCGTAACGTTGAGACATTAAGGAAGGGAGCTCAGAGGAGAAGTTGTTAACGGAGAAATCAAGAGTGGAAATCGGAGACGTGTTTTGTTGGAAAATATTGTTATTAACTCTCGGCTTTACAGACCGGAGAAGGAGATTGTTCAGTGCTGCTTGGTTTAGCAGGTTTTGTTGCGGTGGTGATTGTTGAAATGCTTGAAAATCGGCAAGTGTTCGCTTTCCGATCAAGTTGGTGGTAGCAGTGGTTGTGGGAAAGATTGTTCTTTGTTGAGCCATCTGTTGGTAATTATGAGAAGATAAATTTTGGTCAAGAAACATTTGGTTGGTTCTATAAGGAGGCAGTGATGATGGGTTGTGGTGGTTATTGGTTAGGTTCATGGTGGGTATAACAGGTGATCTATTTGCGTAGAAATCTTGGCCGCCGCCGCCACCACCACCACCGCCTGAAAACCCAGAGGCCATTTGAGGTTTGAGTTTTTCTTGTTCTCTTGGAGGGTTACAGGGAGAAACGCATTATAGAGAGGTTAGTTTATTTATGGTGATAAAAAAAAATTGAAGATCGAGCGTGGTGGGGAGCGAGAGAGCTTCTCTTATGAAGTCGAAATGATTGTTGGTGGAATATAACGGAGAATATCACCGCTTGATTTCTTCTGTTTCTTGAAAATCAACGGTGATTAATTGAGGTGTAACCTACTCTTTTATCACCGGATTTAATAGGACATTATCTACGCTTCTTACGAGTGCGTGTTTTCCAGTTTTTATTTTATTTTATTTTATTATTAACTTCGTCATGTCTATCAAGTTTATTTGGAAAACTTGAACCATGATCAAATTTAATTTATAATTAAATTAAATTATGTAATTGAGATTATTTTTAAAATTATATTATAATTATTTTTTTATTTTTTAAAAAATTATTTTTTATATTAACAAATGAAAATAATCTAAAAACATAAAAAATTTAATTCATAGTATAAAATAAAATATAATTTTTTAAAAAATATTTTTAAAATACAGTATCAAACAACTCATACCAAGCAACGTTGTATTAAAAAAATAAAAATATTTTTTTTTAATAAAAATAATCAACTCAAGTTCATTTTTTATGGTAATGTATTGATAAAATGATCTATAAATTGGTTTTTATTTAATAAAAAGTCATTGAAATGATTTTAAAAGGGGCAAATGAACACGTGTAAATTTCTCAAGTCTATTAAAATAAAAATAAATCTAATCTGAGAATATATTTTAAAAAAATCACAAGTTTATAAAAAAAAAAAATAGATCACATTTTATTCATATGTTGCTTTTCATCCTATAAAACAGTTTTTTATTCTTATACTTATTATCATCATCATCATTATTTTTCATTAAATCCTTTGAGTTGTACAATAAAGAAGAGTCACGCCTGTTTGTTTTTTTTTTTTTAATAGAAAAAAAAAATGAGGTGGCTTTAAAATTCAAAATACCATCATTCCTCTTTATATATATAATTATTATTTTTAATTGAACAAATTATCCAATGTTTGACAAATTTATTATTATATCTGGATTCTGATAATTCAATAATTATATGCACACGTGTCATGTCTAGGACTCCTAATAGAGGGATGGGTTCTTAGGAGCGTTTAAACACACTCTCCGTTAGGAGCGTGAGGATAAACCTGAAACCGGTGTGAAGTAGATGATCTTTTATACGGGGAGGAAGCAGTGATCACCTGACAGGACAGTTACGACCTGTTCTAAAAAGCGAACGACAATAACCCCAAGAAATGCAATCCAGAACGGCAAGCGAAAAGGACTTATCGGACACTTGTCATAACAAGGAAGAGCTTTGAGCTAAGTTTCGGTAACTGTGCCGTTAGTTTCAAATTCTCTCCTTTCGGGTCCCCCGGTTCCAAATTCTAGTAGCTGTTTTGTCTTAAAACCAGGTTGATTGCACACAGGTGTCGGTCATTGGTACAGAGAATTTCAAAAAAATATAAAGGTTGGCCATGCCCTTTTATATATATATAAAATCTTTTTTTATTACCCTGATTTTTTTATATATATAAAAAAACATTATCTCAGAGGGGAGTGGAGTAATATTGATGAATAACATTGATATTTAAATAATTATTTAATTAAAATATAAAAATGTACATGTAAGTTAAAATAAATAAATTACCCAACCCTTAATAAACAATAAAACAAAATAATCTTATTATTTTAACCTTGAGAGCTAGAATTGTTAAAAACATTTAAATTATTATTTTTAAATTTTAAAAAATAAAATAACTAATTATTATTTTTCCTATTTGTCAAAATTTGATCGTATCATTTTAATAAACTTGATAGAATAAATAATTATTTTCCAACTTATCTTTTATTGCATTAAAAAACAATAAATCTAATTTAAAAGAAATTAATTTTCAAAAGAAAAGTAATTTTATTTTATTTTTTACTTTGTGCGTTCTTCAAGAATTACTTTAGTGAATTTCCACGGGTTTGTTAGGTACCAGAAGACAACTTTCCCCTTTCACTTGAACCAAGAAAGAAAACAGAATGCCTGGCTCCATTTCTCTCCCATGATTATTTATTTTATTTTATTTATTTATTTATTGCTAAAAATAACGTTGATTGACAGCTATGGCTTTCGAGGATTGGATTGGTACCAGCAATTACGGATTGGATATGAATTTATAGCCAAACCTTTTTCTTTTTATTTTTTATATCACAAATCTTTGTGCGATATTTGAAATTATAATTAATGTTGTTTTTTTAGAGTATTTTTTTATTTATAAAAAATAGTAAAATTATAATTTTAAATTTATAAAAAAATATTCTTAACTTAAAATA
Source organism: Salix dunnii (assembly GCA_015731905.1). Taxonomy (NCBI): domain Eukaryota; kingdom Viridiplantae; phylum Streptophyta; class Magnoliopsida; order Malpighiales; family Salicaceae; genus Salix; species Salix dunnii. The sequence goes on along the minus strand of CM027662.1, from coordinate 4,719,939 downwards.
CTCTAAAAATACTATTTTTTTAATTTAAAATAAAAATAATATTTTTAAAACTTCAAAACCATAAATCCTAAAATCTTACAGGAGTTTGGTACTTTTTTAGTGCTGTCTGGCACTGCGCCTATACTTGCGTTTGATTGTTTTTCACTTTTTTTTTTAATAATTGTGGTTTTGTGTTTTTAGATCATTTTGATATGCTGATATCAAAAATAATTTTTTTAAAAAAAAATTATTTTGATTTATTTCAGCACGAAAAACACTTTGAAAAGCATCCAAAAACCCTCTTAATTCACACAAGTGTAAGATCTCGTCCCTTTATTGGGAACATGATATTATAAAACAATGACCTAGTTAAAACATGATATTTAATTATTTTATTTTTTAATAAAAAATAATTGAATATATAATTCAACTGACCATATATTTAAAATGGTAAGAGTATTGCTAGGAGGATGGGCGGTAGATGTTTCGCTTTCACAGCCCACTACTGACTTTTCAGGTCATCTTCAAGGCAAAAAACACAACACCTTTAATGCGGAAAAAGCATTGCTGTGTGGAGAAGGAGGGAGATGATCACGTGAGTGAATGGCACGCACGTGCAATCCGCATTAACACCGAATATTTTTGGGTTAACGAGCCGGCCAGAATGAGAATTAATTCGAGCGATTTTATTTAATTTGCAACGACTTGACGCACGGGACATTTAATGGAAACCCATTTATCCTTGTTTGCTGGGAGAAAATTATTGGTCATGGTCACCATAATTAAGACACAAGATATCACATCAAAACTTTCTTCTCACCACTTTGATCCCAAACTTATTATACAATAAAGATGTTCACACTTCATTTTTAAAATATTTTAAAAAAAAAATTAATTTTATTTTTTATATTTATTTAAATTAAAAAATTTAATGTTTTTGAATCATTTTCATGTACTAATATCATTTTTTCAAAAAAAATCTCATTTTAATATATTTATATATAACAATCATTTTAAAAAACAATCACGATCATACTCTCAAAAAGACAATAAACATCAAATCCCCCAGGTATTTAAATAAAATAAATCCTCAATTAATGACCATTGATCATGCGATGAAATTATTTTTAAAAAAGTATTTTTCAAATTTTTCTTGGCATGCCAACTTAAGATGAGATTTTTCTTTAAAAAAAAAAACACAATTGAAGATTAAATGGGTCAACTTTAAATTTAAACAACTTAGCCGGGTATTTTTATGCAAAGAAACCTCATTTTTAAAAAGTGTATTTTGTAAAGTCAGATAAACAAGTAAAACTTGACTGTCTTAGATTCTTATAAAAGATACTTCGTGCACATTTTCACTCGAACTTAAAATATATTATAAAGATCATAAGCTCTCTGTTATCATGTTTCTATATACTCAATATACATGGAATGTTATTGAAAACCTGATTGCCTTGCTATGGCAGGTTAAAATGATAAAAGTTTACTAGTAGGTTATTATAGCTCAGAGAAAATATTGAAAATAAAATAAGATATAATATAGTTGAAGTAGAGAAGGAGGATGGCTGCTCCCTCTCACGAGAATGACTTGTTTAATGAAGTAGAGAAGGACATCGCCATCCATGAGGGCCACATTTAGCTAATAAAATGGTGTCCCTCAAGGGGATCCCCGCCACACCTGTTTCTCTTGGCTTTAAGATTAAGCCATTTCCATTATTTATTTATTTATTTATTTATTTTTCTTTTTTATATATAAAAAAATCAAGCCACCTCTAAAAAGTTCTTGATCATCTTTCTTCATAATAAATTAATATATTTGGTTTTGGACCACTTAATTTACGGGTTTAAAGCGCCAAAAGGAGTGGCCTGGTATGAGAATTACTGGGTTAGTTGGCATGGGTGAGAAAAAAACTGAAAAACCGATTAAATCAATTAAGAAAATAAAAAATAATTGAGAAAATCAAATATTAAACTAATTAGAATTCAAAAAAAAGAAACCCCCTTTCCTATCTGTTTTTTTAAAGAAAAAATTGATAAATCAAAACAAACTGAACCGGGTCTTTTATCTAGTTTTATATTAGTTAAATGAAAGAAGAGAAAACCTGATTAAGATAAGGGAATACTAGCCGGTTTAAATTGGGTTTGGTTCGGTTTATTTTATTTTAATCTGGCTGTTTTCATTGATAAAAACTGAACCGAGCAAAAAATATTTATTCTTATTAGGATAATTAAATAATCTTTTTTTCTTATAATAATTAAAAAAAACTCCCATTTAATTTCTGGGAAGTTTTTTTTTATCGAGAACCAGACCAAAAGAAGAAACATAAATATATTTATTTGAACTGGTCTTGAATTTTATACGTTATTGATTAAAAAAAGAGTTAATTATTTTTTGTCAGTTACTCTTGTAACAGTTTGCAACACCAAGTCTTGTGGTTGACGACGCATTGGACCATGGAACCCCTCGTGCCTGGCAGACGTGAGAGGAAACGGTCAACCATGGTCATGAAAAAAAGATGGAGTTTTTTTGTCAAGTCATTGATTGACCGTAGTCGAGAGACGCAGCCCCAGTGATCTATTTCACACGATTTGGATGGACAAGTGGGTCAATTTCTAGACCAGCAAGTTAACTCATGTTTTTATTTTCTATTTCTTATTTAAAACGATGACGTTCTGTTCAGAAAACTAACTGGTCCAGTTCAAGTTTTGACTGGATTGTGTTTAATATTTTAGAAAGCTGTGTTTTAGAGTGTTTATTGCTTATATATATATAAATATATATATATATATATATATATATATATGATTTAAAAATAATAGCTTTTAAAAATCATGAAACATGATTTCCATGCAAAAATCTTTTTTTATTTTCTGTTTTCAATTAGTATTTTTTTTAGTATTTTTGTATTATTTTGATGTATAAATATAAAAAATAATTTATATATATATATATATTAACACATGTAAATATTTTAAATTTGAATTATATGATTATTAATTTTAGAATTTTTAAAATTAATTAAGATATTTTCAAAAATCCGGTTAATAAAGAAACAGAAGGGCGTCCATGTGATGATGTGTCATGTGAAAAGGAAGCCTTCCTGCACTAAACCCAAGTCGGTGGTCGAATTGAATTTTGACATTTCTCATTGAAGGTTGCGTGTGGACAAATCCTTTTTCAGAGCACTTGGTCAGCAAAATAAAAACACTACTACTTTTTTTCCTCCTCTTTCTAATCATCCATTTTTCTTGAAATAGAATCCCAGCCTCACGTGTTCTCACGCGTTCATATAACGAACCGGATTCGCCACGTGTTCACACAGGTTGCCTCTGCCCACCTCCGCATGTTTTTCTTCCCACTCCGAGCTTGGATCCATTCCACGTAGGTTTGGAGTTGCCAATTACGAGAATTCCCTTGCCTTCTTTATTTATCATTTTTAATATGAACATAGCTTTCAGGATATAAATTAAATTTGGTAGTTAAGAAAGTTCGCTTTATTATTTAACTTACAATGTAAAATCAACTTCTAGAAAAACATAATATTTGACAGCGCATAAAATATTATATATATAAGGGATTCGGATTCAAATCACGCGACTAATAGCGTTTACATTTAATAATAACACTAAGCCAATGTTAATTTTTGTGGTCAAATTATGTTTTTTTTTAAATATTTTTATTAAATTAATTGTTATGATGATTTTAAATTATTTTGATATGATAATATTAAAAATAAATTTTAATTAATAAATAAATATAATAAATACAATGACATTAATTTATAATGTCATGTATGTTGACTGTTTGAAGTTGTGTTTCAAAAATATTTAAAAAAAATAACGTAAACTACTAACTTGCTCAACATCAAAAACACTTCTCATGATATACACCCACCACCACCACCTAAAAACACAACTGATCTCGTGAAAAAAACCGTATGGGGTCTTTTCACAAACACCTTGCTTGAACTAGAAACTAAAGTAGCCGTCGGTGTTATGAGTTTGGTGGAGACTGCCTAACAGAAAACGATCAAGTTTTTTGTGCTCTTGAAATTGGTTCAGGTGACCAATCAAGTAAATCTGGTTATTACATTATGTTAATGTAAATTTAATATTAATATTTAAAGTTATAATTATTAAATTCAGCTAAACAAAGTTGGCACGAGAAACACGTGATCTAGAACTTGATCCATGTCGAGTCTAAGATTATAAAAACAAAAATAAAACTTGATCAACCTCGGAAAACTAATTCAGCAGCATGGGGGTTGATTTAGTAATTCAAATCTTTTTTCGAGCCGATTTTCAACGGAGTTTGACAAATAAACCGGTCTGATCGTGGAGTGGTGGGAGCTTAACCGGTTCACAATAGGAATCCATGAGCGCCGACGAGGAGTGATATTTTATTACAAAGGAGTTGATTTTGTGAGGCTACGCGCTTCTATTTATGTTAACGCGCGCACGGTACTGCCATGTTTGTTCGAGAGAACGTGGATAGGATTGTTTTTTTAATTATTTTGAAAAGGTATTTTTGAATAATGTAAAAAATATCATTTTAAATGATAAAAATTAAATTTTAATCGAGCTCTGTTTAAAATGGAATACAAAACATGTGATTTTGATAAATTACATTTTGTTTTAAGGAATTTATAGTTTTAATTGTCATACTATTATTATTAATTATTTTTCTTGCTTCCTAGAAGCAAAAAAATTAATTCAAGTAATTAAAAAATATTGAAATACTATCTTTTATTTTTTTAAAAACTATTTTTAATATTAATCAAAACCATCTAAAAAATATATTTAAAGCCCAAAAATCCTTCTTTTTTTCACAAAACACTTATAAAATGCAACTCAAACATGTGATGAAGGCAATAGGCTAATCAACCAGGGAGGGATTGAGAATTAATTTCTGCCTGTTAGAGGCAAAACAATAGAGAAAATTGTGACGGTGACATAATTTAATGCTGAACTTGATGCTTGGTTAATGGGATTGCTTGCATTCTAGAGTCTAGATGGTGACTATCTAGGGTTTGTCCATATTGCATTCCCACTTGCCCAATCGATAATCAAGGGTCAAGTGTCTGTTTTTGTTTTTGGCCAAGTTTTCTTCTTCTACACGATCAAAATTTCCCAAGTTTCATCTCCGATAAATCTTTATTTTATAATTTTATTTAACAACTCAATTTTTTAGATGAAATAATTTATCAGTATAGGATCAAATTTTTATTTATCAAGAGATTATGAGTTTGAATCTTATTGTCTCATTCTATTTTATAAAAATCAAGCATAAAATATTATGAATCCATGCAAGTTTCAAGTTCAAAAGTCTTTCACTTGAGAAGGTGTATTGGAGAATAATATAAATCATGTTCTGAAATTTCACTTAACAATTTAAGTTTTTAAACGGGATAGTTCTTTAACATAAATATTTAATAACACGCACACAAAATCATAACAAAAACGATAAAGACTAAAAATAAGATTAACATATTTTTATAAAGCGCAATTCGTGAATCTAGTTGAGTGAGTAAAATCTCGATAATTTTAGACTTTTATAAAGAATATATATTCTAATTTAAACTCAAAATATATTACACAAATCATAAATTCTTTAACACTAGGCCATGTCCATGGAGAGAATAAGGTTTCAATGGAAACTCAACTTAGTTACAAGGCAAAATTCAATGGATAGGTTGATTTTAATATTCGCATATAATAAGGAATAGAGCAATGACTTTAATTCTTTTTTTTTTTTTTAATTATTGCCAGGTACTCTCATGGCAGCTCTTGTGCACCTGGTCATGATGATCTCTTGATGATGCAGCTTGGGATATATTCTCATGACAAAAACTATAGGCCGACGATCATGTGTTTGAAAGTGGGAAAGAGAGAACTTCCATTTTGGATCACAGAACTATAGGATATCTCATTTATAATAGATGGGGATCATGGGCGGTCCTCAATTCCATAAAATAAATTGTTATTGTGTGGAGATATTATATGATATTTATTAGCACGCTCATATTAGTTTATGCAGTGATTAATATTTGAAAATATTAATGATTTTATGAACGGTCCAACATCTAATTGATATTTCAGCATGAGCAGAATTATATATATACATAGATATCTTTTGTCCCAATACAGTGATGAATGTGATTTATTAATTCCAATAAAAAAATATAAAAATAAAATGTGATGGGTGTGGTTGATATATTAAAGCCATCAAAATCTTTTTATCATTGCTGAAATGTTGCTGAGTGTTAGGAAAACAGTTTAGAAATTTCATTGTGATTAATTTTAAAAGTATTTTTTATTTAAAATATATGAAAATATTTTTTTTATTTTTTATAGCAGCACTTGAAAATAATTTTAAAATATTAAAAATTTTAATTTAAAATAAAAAAATCAATATTTTTTTTATAAAAGTGTAATTAAAACACAATGCGGGCCAGGCTGTAGCATCTATCTATCTTAGCCGCAGGGTATGGAAGGCTGTGTGGAATTTGAGGTTGCAATTATTTGGATGACCAAAAAGTTTGGTGCCACTTCTCGGCTCGCTACTGGGACCGATTCCTCCTTTTCAGTAATGCTTGGAATTATGTTTCAGGTATTTTTTTTAAATATAATTTTTTATTTTATTTTTATTTTTTGATATTTTTATATATCAATATTAAAAATAGTTTTATAAAAAAATAAAAAATATATAATTTTAATATATTTCTATATAAAATTTTTTAAAAAAGATGTAATCACACCAATAAACAGTCAGTTCATTAAACATGGGTCTGCTCAATGTCCTGAGCACATTGCCACCTTCTTCATGCTGATCCAAATCACTTGTTAATTAGATTTGTGGTCCCTTTCAAACCACTAAGCACCCAAAGTCTCTTTCTCTCTCTCTGTTTTTTATTTTTTTTCACTTGCTTTTACTATAAGACTATATTATTTTTTATATAAAAAATAATGTTTAGGTGTTGCAAGAGGGTTTTAAAAACAAACGAAAACTCGTTTATTTTATTATGGATCCAATTGTGTCGAATAAATTTGTTTTATTTGAATTAAATATAAAAAAAGACAAGCAAAATAGATTGATGATAACTTTAGATTTTTAATTTTAAAAAGTACACTTCAATTCATAATCCATTAGGCCCTGTTTGGCATTGCGATTTAATTTGTGTTTTGCTATTTTTTGTTGTTTTTTTTTTCATTTTTAAAATCGGCGGTTTAGTGTTTTTAGATTATTTTGATGTGCTGATGTCAAAAATAATTTTTAAAAAATAAAAAAATATTATTTTGATACATTTCGGCACGAAAAACACATTGAAAAGCAACAACAATCACATTCCCAAATACCCCCTAAATAAGGATCAAATGAAATAGAGGTAAGAAAGTCATAAAAAGATTTATCTTAGTCCACTCGAGTTAGCATTGTAAATGTATTAGGGACGAGCCAACCTAGAAAATATCGTCAAACTAGTAGCCAGATCATGAGATCAAATAATATAATAGTAATAAAAAATTATTAAACTTATATTTTTTTTATATCAACCTAGAAATATATCGTCAAACTAGCAGCCAAATTAAGAGATTAAAATAACATAATAGTAGTAAAAAAATCATTAAACTTGTATTTTTTTATACCAATCAGTGTTTATTTTTCAAATATGTGACCTAGATCATTAGACTTGAGGCTTTCTATCTGGAACATGAAGCTCAATCCCAATCAATTAAATATAAAAAGATGAATTGAAAAACGTATTTCAACTATATCAAAGGATTGAGAAATAGAAACTAAAAGAAAAGGGATGGAGATTGAAATACTAGATAATTTTTATATCTCATTGGAGGGTGAAATTAGAAAGAAAAATTATTTTACAAGATCATCTATAAAAATAAAAATAATAAATATCAAAACTAACATAAAAATAAAATATAAACTAATATTTCAATAAAGGGTGAAATTGAAAAGAAAAAAAATAATGATTGAGCTGTCAAAAATAATCAAGGTTATCAATACCGTTTCGTTTTTTCTATTGGTATGAAACGTTTCGGTTTCAGAGCATTTCGGTGTACCGTTTCGGGGTTGTACTATTCACATATAATTAATTAAATATATGTATGAAAAAACTTAAAAAGAAAAAAAAAATATAATTTTAGTTTTTATAAAATCAAAATTGATAACAATTTTATTTTTTTATAATATAAATATTTTTTTAATTTTTATTGTGTTAATTTTTGTATTTTCAATACATCTCAAACAATATATATATATATATATATATATATATATATATATATATATATATATATATAGCAAATGGACGAAGCGGGGATAGTGACCGTAAAGGAACACCCGGGATAATTCCGGGGTGTTCCGGCCGGTATTTTCGGTACCGACCGATATTTAAAACGAGATAAAAACGATACCATTTTATTTTATTTTTTCACCTGAAATGAAATGTTTTGGCCGAAACAAAACGATATCAATAACATTGAAAATAATATAACATACATTTGAATTAAATGCCGATATTAAAAACAAATAAAACTTTAGTCAAAACACAAATATCAACTATGAAAACCAGGCATATTATATTTTAATAAAATAAAATAAAATTCGAAGAGATACACGTGGATATTAAAAACTTGGAATTACGGGCCCCTTTAAGCTGTCATCTGAATCCGGACAGTTGCTGCCGTTTCCCGTTCCGTTACCAACGTTTTCCGCTAAAATCCAGCAATCCATTCTTCCAATTTTTTAATAATAATAAAAATAGCAAAACACAATAATTTTCTGCCACGTAACCCTGTCCTTTACACGTTAACAACGAGGCCCTCCAGGCACAGAGACCGGGTATAGCATTCTCGGTATATTCTTGTAATTTGAGATTTTACTAATGTTTATTTTTATATTATTTTTTATGCTCTCAAATTAAAAAAAATATTTTAATATTTTTTTTAAATAAAATAAAACTCAAACTACAACCCCAGATAAATCCACCAACCGGGTTAACATGACAGGACGAGGGCTGAGCGGATCGGGACCGCTAGATTTGCTAAGAAGATCGGGTCATTCTCACGTGTGCAGTGATTAATGGTCAGGATTGAATTAATAGTATATAATTGTGGAGCCAATGTGACGGCTAAAAGCTGGAAACAATCTTGTAGCAGTTGGCCAAGAGATACGGGCAGAGCTTTTCAACTTTAATAACTTTATGCTACCCTCCTCAACAGGAGATTTAATTCAATATATATTTTTTAATTAAATTACTAAATTATTTTTAGGTGTTACCTCCAAGTCTGATTATTTTTTTAAATAAAAAAATATTATTAATATCTTTTAACAAAAAAAAAAAAAACTTCAATTGTTAACAAGATATAACCCCCCATTAATTTTACAAATCTAACAGCAACTCCTATAGTTTATAAAAATATAATTTAATTATAAAAAATTAATATTTTTTTAATATTAATATAACAATATTTAGGATTCATTTGGGTTAACTCGAATTAATAATTATATTATTTTAATTTAAAATAAAAAATATATTTTTTTTTAAATATTTTCGAAATGTATGGTTAAAATCATATAAATGACTCGTTATTTAACAAATTAATTTTTAATAAAGTTAAATATTTGATTTTTTTTATTTTTTTTAAAGATGATGCTATTTTAAATTGTTCCAAGTTTTCTTAACCAACCATTCAAATCTTAATCAAGTAATAACCATGGTTGAGTTTAATAAAATCTTTGCATAATCAGATTAGATTTTCCGGCGGTGCATTTAAATTTTAAAAACAAAATAAAACATCCTCGGTGAGATCACCAGTTGGCATATTCCCACCTTTGTTTTTTAAGGGGTTAAGCTTTTAAGAAGAATATTTGGATATTTTGTTTTAAAATTGCTTTTTCAATATATATTTTTTTTATTTTAAAATAAAAAAATTAATATATTTCAATATTTTCTAAATTGTTTGAAATAAAAAATAATTTTTAATATATTTTTAAAATTGTTTGAAAGTTACATGCATGGACAGCCTGCGAAAGGCCCTGAGGAGATGTACGGACCACAAGGACGATCTGAAGACAGATAGGGACTTGTCTTTAGATATTCACGCTTCAATCAAATCACCACCTTCTTAGTTCAAATTGATCCTGGGTCGCAAACGTTACCTGCAGAATCAAGTCATTAATGGACAAGAACAGCACAGATCCACACACGGTAAAGATCTTCCATGGTAATATGATCACGATGTGCTGTAGAGGGACAGAGAACATAATAGTCTAGAGTTCAATGACATCAAATTGCAGAAACTACAGTGTAGAAAATGTTATCACGCTCGAGGAACAATCATACAAAGGAGTTGAAAATGACAACGATTTCTCCTGTCACAAATGTATGGATCATGATAAACAGGTTGTTACTCTTGTATTGAAAAAACAAATTGTAAGAGATATAGATGTTAACCAGGCCATCAGAATTCCCAGAGCAAGGAGGAGCCCAGCTTCATCCTTCAAACTCTTAAAAGTTTCCCCCTGGTGCCGTGCCAAAAACAACTAAACCCTGAACCTCAGAAACCAGACAACTGTTGGTCCGAGCAAACAACGTAGCAGAAGGTTTTCACAGTAATTCAGGTTTATTTTCCTTTTCATGTTATTTTTTTCCAAAATGTTTTCTCTGCACAGAGAAAACTAGTTCTTCCAGTTTTTGTGAAGGAGTTTACACTGTCATAATATCCTGAACATAGGAAACTCTCTCCCTGAAACAATTGAGATTTGCCAAACCAGGCCTTCAGCTGCTCTGAGTTGAACATCACGTCTTTATGGCAGGTGTTGAAACTAGGGTCTCTCCATGATTTTAAAAATCCCACAGTGAGCACGTCTTTGTTTTCCCTTAGGGTTCTGACTTCCAGAAAGAGTGGTTAATACGAGACTTAGAGTGATAAATGTCTTGTCTTGCTTTTTGCATCGAAGTATTTCTCTGGGCCATGCTTTCTTTTTCACGATGATGGAATGCTGAGTTGCAAAATATTTCCCAAAGATCTTCCATCAAAGCCAAATCATTGCAGGCATGCCATGGAGATTAGTTTATTTGCGAGCCATTGAAACAGGGGAATGAAATCTAACCACTTAAAAATGCAAAAGGAAGAAGCACACTTCATTTTGCCCCTGACAATTCATCACTTCATTTTAATTTACTGCTTGCCAATTATGCAGGCCAGATGAGTCTTCGTTTGAAATCACGGGCATGATGGTGATTACATCGGCGTTACAAAACTAAAATATTTTAATTTTAATTTAGGAATGCGATGCAACCACATTTTTGTCTGGAAACGAGAACTAAAAGGCAGTGTAGAATTGTCACAAATTATGTATTTTTATATAAATATAATTGATATCGAAAAATATTTTAAAAACAACTATTATCACACTTCAAACTATATATTTCTAATTAAAAATCAAGAATACCCTTTGTCCAATAGTCAGCCCTCAAACATGGACGGACTATCTGTATACAAGATAGAGGCTGCAAGAAAAATCTTTCTTTAGTAAATTTGTATATATTTTCACGCATAAAGTATTTAAATAGCTTGCATAGCAGGAGCAGACACCAAATTAAGCCAACCATAGCAACCTATTTCACCCCCATAACAAGCATTTTCAAAATGGCAAAATGCAGAATACTTCCCACGGGTATCAATGAATAGGCCAATGGGAGATCACTGAAAATGGGTGTTTTAGCAGCTGGAGGTGCAACTAACCACGAAACAACATTTCTTTTAATCCACACACTCACAATTGTTGTTTGTAGATAAAGTCAATTTTCCCTGGCCAGGTCAGCCACAACCTCTTACTCATTTGAGCTACAAATGGGCAGTAAGCTGCTCAACTGGGATTTTGGACACATCAGGACGTACTCCAATATCAGAAACTAGCCGGCTGATACAATACATCCCAAATCCCACAACTGGGATGACACCAGACATCCCATATCCCGCAACTGTCAGGCTGCTAAAGCTGGTTAAAAATCGAAGTGGTGAAGAAAAAGCAGCAGCGCCAGCAGCTAAGAAGGAAGCGGCCTGCCCACTTCGGCCAACACTAAGGTTAGTGTTGATGAGCAAACCAGTCTTACAGTAGATAGCGTAATCCTCGCAATTGTTCTTGAAAATGTGGTATCCACCAAAACCATTCTGCAGGAGGAAGTAAGCACGGTGAAGGACTTCTTCTGGTGGGTCAGATTTGGCAATGGTGCAGGTACCTCCTCGAGGTTTACCAATGAAGAGAGCTGGTGAGACATTATACTCAAAAAGGTAGAGATCACCACCTGAGAGGAAACAATCAATGCAGGATGAGATGACACCATCAAGCCTTGATTGATTACCACAATTTGGGCATGGATTATCTGAAGGATGAGAAGGAGATGAGCTGACAATAAATCGGTCCAACACAGTTCCCGTGCCAATTTCTTGGCCTGCTCCCCGAGTGAAATGAATCACCTTCTTATCACCAACATATATGCCTAGTTTCATAGAAGGAACTGATTAGAAAAGCAAGATGAAAATGCTAATGTCATATCCATCACTCAGAATTGCACAATAATAGCTAGATGCACACGATCATAGGCTGCCTCTTGAGTGTATATACCAGAATCAGACAGCACAGAGTTCAGATACTTGATAACGACACATTGGAAAGAAAAAATTAAAACACAAGAAATGAGTCAAGTCATTAAGACAGCACCTCCAAAACTGGAAAGAAAACAGTCTGCATAAATTAAACTTCTTCCACGTGATCTCCTATAGAAGTGAATGGAAGAAGCACTCTCCCTCTCCTCCCATCCCTCTCTTAATGTAAACAAACAGTCATAGAGCCAAAGTTTACAAGTTGAGAAAAGTGTGTGACAAAGCAGAAAATAAATGGCTATCCATCAGAACATATGGAAAAGATTACAACTCTTCTGCACATTTTAACAAAAAAAACACACGTATGGAACAACCTGAAAAAGGCCTCGAGGAGTTGTACCACAACAACAATCTGATGGAAGGCAGAGAGGAGTCTTTAGCAGTTACAAGATATTTATGCATAAATCAAATCACCTCCACATGGGCTAAAATTTATTTTGAGATATAAAAGTTACCTGCACGATCAAATCATTGCCCATGGATATCATGACTCCGTAGCACTTATATTCAAGGATTCTATTCTATATGGTGTGGGTATTCTTTGGTAGCATCATTAACATCCAAATTCCAGTGGGACAAAAAACATGCATTTGCTAGCATTCATTGGCTTGAGCCAAAAAGTAGTAAATTCTATCAAATTCAAGAGTCATATAATGTGGTTGAAAATGTCAAAAAGATGCATCCAGTCCTAAAGGAACATTGAATAAGAGAGCAAAGGAATGGGTAAAAGACAACTTACTCTCATAAAAACAAATTTCACAAGATACATGCAAATCAGGCCCAACGAAAGACGCGAAGCCTCTTCAAAAATGTAAAGTTTCTCATTGATTATCATACCAAAAACAATTGAACCAGCTTCACAAACCTGATAATGGTTGGTTTGAGCAAGCAACTTGTTCACGTATACAAGACAATCAAACTATATGCACAAAGGTTTTCACGCTAATTCAGTGAGTGAGGAACTCCCATTATCAGGATAAGGAAAGAAAAGAGACAACATGATAAAAGAAAGTTGAGAGAGCAACTTGTTGACGGCTGATGAAAAAACAACATAGATGGTGAACAAGAAAATTGTATGAAGAAAAAAACAATCTTTCTGTGACTGCAGGCCCAATTGTCAATTGTTCAAAGCAGAATTAAGTTGACAAAAGCCCTACTTTTCCCATTTCATTCCACATCTCTAACCCTATAACTGTATCCCAAGTTTTAAATTCGATGTTTCTATGCAACGTCTTAACTACCCCCACAATTTTCTGTATCACTTCCAACAAAACTCCAAAAAGAAGCATCTAACTATGACCAATTGACTGACATTATAAACTACGATTAATTAACAGACATTATAATCGTTTCCTGTAACAACCAGCAGTATGAAACTCAAAAACACAAAAGGCGTTACAGCAACAGTAAAAAACTAATGTCTAGTTAATTCAAAGCTATAATCACTATCAACCCATTTTATATGCCCATTACTCAATCAAAAAGCCCCCACGTTTGCATTCACAGACTATTAATCCTGCTCTCAAACTGTCATAAACCAATGAGAAATACAATTGGCATCCTAAAAGCGCACCAAAACATCAATTACTTCACAAATCTGAAACCAAAGGGTATCCAAATCACTGATCTTAGATACCGAAAACAAAAAGGGCAACCAAAAAACAAGCCAAGACGTCATTTCCCCTACAAAATCGATTCCAATGGTCATAAAAAACACCAATTACACAACATGAAAAAACAAAAAAACAAAGAGAAAGAGAGAGAGACCGTGATGGGCATATAAGTAAGCGTTTCTCCATGAGTAGATATGATCTCCTGGCTTTAACACATCTCTCTCGATCTTATTCGAAAGAAGTCCCATTTTTTTTCCTTTGCTTTCTCTCTTCGTTTGCCCCTTCGCTTTGAGATTACACAGAAAGAAAGAAAGAAAGCAGGGAGAAATGGAGAGAGAAGATGCTCACTTGCTGGACTTCGCTTCCGTACCCTCCATGCTTTTCCTCTATTAATGAAGAGTAATTAATGAGTCGGGTCTCAAAATTCCCTTTCTTGCTTTTGTAAGACTCAGTCACCAATATAACTAATTAGCATATACATCCTCATTCTTTTAAATGCTTTCTAATCGCACCTCAAGCTTTCAAATTCATGCTAATTTCTCCTCAATCTCTCTCTGCTCTATCAAACTATGATACTATGTGTAAATCTATCAATCCAAGGATGAAATTGAAAGTGTGAAACAACGGCAGATTAGGAAAACAATCAGCAAAATATTAAAGTTAGGCACTGATCTGTTATTTACTATTATATGAGGACTGATTTGTACTTATTCCTTTAGCTTTTGATTGCATGCTCCCGCCTTAACCGACCTTGTCCTCGTCGTATATTGGCATGAGTGCACTTATATAT
Source organism: Salix dunnii (assembly GCA_015731905.1). Lineage (NCBI taxonomy): Eukaryota > Viridiplantae > Streptophyta > Magnoliopsida > Malpighiales > Salicaceae > Salix > Salix dunnii. The sequence continues at coordinate 4,704,867 of CM027662.1, read as the reverse complement.
ATATGACTCAAAAACATTATTTTTATTGCTTGTGCTATTTAAAATTATATTTTAAAAAAATCATTAAAAGATGAAGAGAGATAAAAGAAAAAAAAAGATTTTTTTTGCATGAAAATATATGAACAAACTCAATTATTGATATTATAAAAAAAATCTCAATAAAATAAATTTAACTATATTATAAAATATAATTTAGTATAACTCCAGCGAATAACCCTTGAAAGCCAAAAATGGAGGATGATCCACTTGTTTTTAGTTACAAGGTTAATCTATTCAGATAATCATTCTTGATTTTTTTTAATGCTATTAGATTCATGTCATCAAAATCTATTTTATAGTACTAATGATATCATAATCAAAGTGTTAGTATATCTCTAAAATTGGTATTTTAGGTTTTTTTATGATTTAAATGCAGTGATATCAAAAATAGTATTTTAAAATATTATTTTGTTAAACAATATATTATTATGATATATTCTTAATTAAAAAAAACCTTACCAAAATTTCCTATTCCAAATACTCCTTTCAAATTGTCATGTCTTCATCATAGGTGAATACAAAATCTAGTTATGGTTGTGTACAAGATATGTTTTTGTTTATACTAAGTTGTGTCGATTTGGAAGCTTGTTGCAGTTTAATGAACAAAACCTTATTTGGGATTATTTTGTATTTAACCATATAAAGTGTCTGTTTGGCACTGCGGCCAAACCTGCGTTTGGCCGCAGTGCACTTTTTTTTTAATAAAAATTAATTTTTTTTGGTATTTTAGATCATTTTAATGTGATGATATCAAAAATAATTTTTAAAAAATAAAAAAATATCATTTTGATGTATTTTAGCACGAAATTTTTTTTAAAAAGCAACCGCAACAGCAATCCCAAACACCCCAAAAAACATGCACGAAATTATTGTCAAAGTGGTAAAACATAAATCGGGCTCATGTTAGAACATTACAATTTTTCATAAAATTTCTTTTTATGTAATAATTGGAAATTATTAAGTCTTTATAAGATTATAATATATAATAATATGAAGAATAAATTCTAATTAAACTATCAAGCCATGCATGCATGGTCCAAGAGATATGGTAGAATTATCATTATTAATTTCCCTTAATCTTACACGTACACTTGGCATTACGTATGTGGATTTCAGGAGCTTAATTAACTGATTATGTATGTGTGATGGGATTTGGTAATTACATTTGCACTTGTAATTTCAACATTGCGAAGAAATATACAGTGAACTAGAAGCCTCTTTTTCAATAGCTATAAAATAAATAAAATTAACAAGAAAAAAAATTAGAAAAAAGATTGCCTTAAAAAATTATTTATAAAACAATTCAGTCAAATATATTTTTATCTCTATTATCTTTTACAACTCCATCCTATGATTATCACCCGGGATGGTAATAGAGCAATACTTAGAAGATTGTTCAGGGCATTCGAGTTAACTTCCCAGTGTGATGTACTGAGTTTTTATTTATGTGAAAAATTGATTGATTTTATATGTGTTATAATTAGTTATTTTAATATTTAATTAGTAAAATTATTGAATTGAATTTGTTGATGATTGAGTTTTTTTTATTTATGTGAAAAATTGATTGATTTTATATTTGCTATAATTAGTTGTTTTAATATTTAATTAGTAAAATTATTGAATTGAATTTGTTGACAATTGAGTTTTTTTTAACGGCAACAAATGATTTAACCGGCAGATAGCAAAAGTGTAACCACTAAAATCTATCAAAGATGAATTATTTCTGGTTGGTTGCTATTGTGTGTCAATTTTTATAATTCATAGATTGTAAAACTGCAATTGATTGATTGTTTGGTCTGTTTTAATTATTTTGACAATTATACAATCGGTTGATAAACAAAATACAATCGATCAAATCAATTAGAGATGATTTTTTTTTTTGTAGTCAATTGGGTATTCGTTGACGGTTGGATGTGTCGTAATTGTTCGGCTTATTATTCTCTCTTTTTTTTATTCTTCAAGCCAAATAATTTTTTAAAATCTAATAATATTTATTTTTGTTTTGTCATTTATTTTATTTTTTAATTGCTTTTTTTTTAAATATTAGTAGGTGTTGAAATTTCTAATTATTGTAGATAAGGTATTAAAAATAATGATAATAATTATTTGTCAATTTTTTTCCTATAAATATGCTAGACTAATTATATATTTTTCTATTTATTTCATATTAGCACCTTAAAAATAATGATAATAATTATTTGTAATTTTTTGGTCAAGACACCTCAGTTATAAAAAATTATGGTGCGTGTAAGCTGATTTAGACACCTTGGTTGTAAAAAAACAGCAAAAAAAATTCTATAAGTAGCAAAACAAAATAGGAAAAAAATGTAAAAAAAAAAAAATGAATCCCTAGATTATTCGTGATGCACGTAAGCTAGTCTAGACACCTCAGTTATTTAAAAAAATATATTTTTTTTCCAAAAAACCAGTTATTAAAAAAAATCCGATTTAAAAAAAAACCATTTTTTTATAAAAAAAAACTAGTTATTAAAAAAAACAAGCCTAGTTCATGTAGACGCGAGGCAGCAGAGCAAATGTCCAGTGAAATAAAAAAACCAGTTATTTAAAAAAAATCTGGTTTTAAAAAAAAATCTAGCTTACGTAGACGCGAAGCAACAAAGAAAATGTCCAATGAAATAAAAAATCCAATTATAAAAAAAAATCCAGTTTTTTTTTTAAAAACAATCTTTTTTTAAAACAAAAAACCAGTTATGTACAAAAAAACAGTTATTAAAAAAAAAATCAAGTTCACATAGGCGTGAAGCAACAAAGCAAATGTCAAGTGAAAAAAAAAACAATAATTAAAAAACAATCCAATTTTTTTAAAAAAAATATTTTTTTTTAAAAAAAACCAGTTATAAAAAAAAACTGAGCTCATGTAGACGTGAGGCAGCAGAACAAATGTCCAATGAAATAAAAAAACCAAATATTTAAAAAGAAACAGTTTAAAAAAAATCGAGGTTACGTAGACGCGAAACAACAGAGCAAATGTTCAGTGAAATAAAAAATCAAGTTATAAAAAAAAATTCAATTTTTTTTTTAATTTTTAACAAAAAACCAGTTATGTAAAAAAAAAAAACTGAGCTCAAGTAGACGTGAGGCAGCAGAGCAAATGTCAAGTGAAATAAAAAAACCAATTATTTAAAAAAAATCTGGTTTGAAAAAAAATAGTTTATAAGAAAATCAAGCTTACATAGACGCGAAGCAGCAGAGCAAATGTCCAGTGAAATAAAAAATTCAATTATAAAAAAAAATCTAGTTTTTTTTTAAAACAATTTGTTTTTTAAACAAAAAACCAAATATGTAAAAAAAAAAATCCAGTGAAATAAAAAATAAAGTTAAAAAAATAATCCAATTTTTTTAAAAAACAATCGTTTTTTTTAAAACAAAATATACCAGTTATGTAAAAAAAAAAAAAGCAAACCGAGCTCACATAGGTGCAAAGCACCGAAGTAAATATCCAGTGAACAGTAATTAGCCGATATCTTTTAGTTTTATTACTAATGGTGCTTTGAGTTTATTATTATCATTAGGTGTCTGAGGTTGTGGTGCGATTGAAGGTTATAAAAAAATTGTGAGTTTAAGTGTTTGGTTAATTTTGAGAAGCTAAAATTTAATAATAGGACCCTCCTAATTTACTGTTGAACCCGAGTTTCACGGAAAGCAATAATTGGCTACTTTCCTCGCGTTTCGGTGGGGGCTATGGGGCAGGAAAATTATATATATATATAAAATAATCTAAAAATTAATTACAATAAATAAATATATTAGAAGGAGATTACAATATAATATTTATCTCGCCATCCTAATTTTGTTTCATATGATATTTTACTACATGTTGTTCTGAGATTGCAGAGGCCTTCTCATATACATTTATAGTTCGTGATGAAATTATAAATAGTTTGATGAGATAATAAAAACAAGTGCTTAATGTACTTGAATTATTAATTATATTTTATTATTATAATTATTAAATATGAAAAAAACAATATATATAACACACACACATTTACTTTAAATTAATTTCATAAGTTGAACTGTTTTTCATTAACCTTAAATTCAACCACAGTTTTAACCAAATACTTCAAAAATTAATTTGAACCGCAGTAAAATGCTTTTCATGAAATTATTTTAAAACCTCAATCATAAAAGCAAAAGCAATACCAAATACACCATTAATATTAATGGTATTCATTTTTATGGTAAGGAATTGCAGGATCTAGGGGGTGTTTAGGAATGTGTTGGGAAAATATTTTTGAAAAAAAATAAAAAATATTTTTATTTTTTAATTGAAATTAAAAAAATAAAATTTTTATATCGTTTTCATATGATAATATCAAAAATAATTTTTAAAAAATATAAAAATATTATTTTAATATATTTTTTTTAAAGAAAACCTTAGCCAGAATACCAAAAATCACTTATTGAGAAGTAAATGTTTCTCTCTCTTTGAAAAGCCGTCGCTCATTATCAATATGCGACTTTTCCAGATGACAATGGACTTCTTGGATCGCACAAATCCAGACTCCGAAGAGAAGCCGTGTTTATCTGCAGACAGATCCCGTTTGGTGTTGCGATCCAATTAATATTTGTTAAAATTTTAAATTTTTTATTTTAAATAAATTTTTTTAATATTTTTAGATTATTTTAATATATTAATTTCAAAAATAATTTTTAAAAATAAAAAAAATATTATTTTAATATATTTTTAAATAAAAAACATTTTAAAAAACAACCATAACCATGGTATCATTCGTCACTCAAGTTGTGTGCACAGGAATTCCTCTCCTGTCGCTGCCACTTGCAACCCTTGGTTCCTTTTTCTATAAATCCTTAATTCAAACACCAACCCCCTCTTACTTTTATTATTATTATTATTGTATAGTCAACTCGTTTTAATAGGTTAAATTTATTATACAGATTATAATATTAAATTATAAAATATTTTAAAAGCTTAATTTCTAACGAGTCTTATATTAAAGAATTAAATGAAAAGATAATTAGACAAAAAAAATTATGAGTCAATTCAATTAAAGCATGGTTATAAGATAAAAAATAAATTTATAGAAAATAAACTGAAAAACAAATCATGAAACCTCATTTCTATATATATAATGTTGAAGATTGAAATAAAAAATTAAATCCATAAAATTAATAAATAAACCAACAAATGTTTTCGAACAAAATCCTGGAATACAATTCTCAAAACAACCTAATATTAAAAAAACTAAATTAAAAAGAATGGAAGAGAAAAAAAAAAGAAATGATAAATTAAAAAAAATAAAAAACATAAAATATTATTTCAATTTATAGTATTTTTCGAGTGAATTACTTGTACACTTTAATGTTTTATTAATAAAAACATGATATAAAATAATATTTAATAAGACACAAAATTAAAAAAAAAATCGTGAGCTTGTTATCCAATACAAATATCAAAAACAAATTATAGGATAATAAATTTAAAACTTATTTTTCCCCTTCACATAAATAACATCTCCCTTGCCTACCACCTCCTCTCTCAGTTCCGTTGCCTTCCTTCCCTGCAAGACCAAAAAAGTCAGCCAATTCTCTCTTCTGGGTTGCCCCTTCTCCTTCATGGCTCCCTCAAAGCTCGTCCTCTCCCTCTTCATCCTCCTTTCATTCCTCTCCTTCTCATCCTCAGCAAGACCTTGCAAAACCCTTTTCATCTCTTCTTATTCCATGTCCATCAAACCCCTTGACCCTCATCCTAACCCTAACAACCCGTCTTCTGGTTTCTTGATCATAACTGAAATCGAAGAAACCTCAACTCCCACCCTCCACTCGAACTTCTTTAACCGCAGATTCATCCCTTTCATCCATAAAGATAATTACGAGAAACCCCATGAAATTAATGACAAGAAGGGCTTTCCGGAAACCGCCCAGGTGGGTTCGGCTTGGCATGGATTTGGTAGTTATGATTTGAGCTCGTTGCGTGATCGTACTAAGGATATTCTTAGCGTGGTGGTTGCGTTGCTTTTTGGTGTCGGTTGTGGTGCTCTTACTGCGGCTACGATGTACTTGGTTTGGTCTTTTTTCTCTCCTTCGCAGCCGCGCTATAGTGATTATTTTGATGGAGATTTTAGTGGCGATGATGAGGAGGAGGATGTGAAGAAAACTGGGTATGAGAAGATCCCTGCGGCGGAGCAAGTTAAAGGCGGTTCGGCATGAGGGAGATTGGTGATTTCTCGATTTGGGTTTGCGTGTATAATAATCTAGTAAATTCGGTAATTATCAACTGGTTTCATTTTATCGATGTTTAGTTTATTATGGAATTGCTGTTATTATTGAAGAACAAATGATGATGTTTTCATGGTGTGTGTTGCTTTTTATTGCCGAAAGGCTCTGGCTTTTATTGTTATGTAATATCAGTTGACTCTGGTGCGTTAATTGCTCGTGTTTCGGTTGATGATTTGATGGGACGTGGCTTGGCTTTTAGGTCTGTGGAAGAAAAATTGATGAATGTTTAGTGCTTGGTTGACATTGATTTTTTGTATAGTTTTATAGCTAATGTGTTTGTCCTAGCTGATTGTTTTGCTGTTTTCATGTTAATAGGGAGATAGAACTGATAGGATTAGTTATGGATATAATACAAGAAAACTTAAGATCCCAAGCTTCTTGGTTTACCGTGTGAAGTGGGCAATGTAGCTTTTGATCACCAAAAGGTCCCTGCTGCAGCTATTTCTGCTGAAGCTTTCAGTAGTGAATGGATGAGCATCTAGATTTTAATGTCCACTATCATATTCTTTCACCAACTGAAAGCATAAAGATGTGAAGTTGTTTTAGGTGTTGCTGATGGAGGTGTTCTCTTCTCATTAGGGTCTCTACTGAAAAGTATATAACCGAGTACTCCTGAGAGATAGAGACTGCTTAAATCTCTTGTGATTTGAAGATGTCTGTGGGTAATCTTTTGTGAGCTGCTTTCACTTGTGTTTCATTTTCTTAGCTGACTTGCATTAGGCCGCATCATTTTTCCATTGCATGCTTTAATTTGGTCAGTGTTGCTGGAGATCTAGGGGAGAATATGAATTAGTAGTGACACAAGTCTAAGTTCAATTAGTCACTGAAATCCTTCAGATTTATATGTTCCGAATTGTGGAGTTGAGCAAGTGAGCAGAGGTGTTGAAATGGTCTTATAAAGAAACATTATGGTTTATGTGATTAAGAGGTAGTCATCTATGTTCTGATATAATTTGCCTGCATGGGATTGGTCTATCATCACACAGTCTCTATAGTCTAATGCCAATGCTTATTAGAACAGCAAGGAATTTGTTAAAACTCGGGGTCACCCAAACCTAGCACCATGTAGCCTTTACTGGTCAGATGTATATTGCATCTTCTTACACGCATGCATTATTTTGCTCTTCAAGAATATTTACGAATGTATATTTGTCAAGAACACTCTTCGTGCAGTGTTTCGTTCACCAAGAAGAGCTTCTCAACCATTTCATAGCTGAGCACACTCGTATGGTGGGTTCAGTTCTTGAATGAGCAGATATTGTTTCAACCTTTTATTCTTATTCTTTTCAGATTTCACTACTGTTTACATATGTGGGATGGAATGGATGTTGCTTTTCAGATTTCTCAACTGTTTACATATCAGAGATTGGGACTAATCTCAGACTAAATCAAACGGTGACAGCATGTCATATTATTCTTATTGCCTAATTAACTACAAGGCCTTGAGAAAGCATGTAGATGTGGGCTCGATATAATGATGATTATGCTCTCCCTATTAAAAAAAAAAAATCATTTAAAATTAGCGACTATTAATATCTTTTTAAAAAATGGAATTGATGATGGGTACGCAGATCTTTTTGTATTTAAAAAATATAAAATATTTATAATGTCACAGGTCGGGAAGTTTGGCACTTTACTAGAGAAACACACACACACACGTACATGTATAAGACGATTAAAATACTTTTTGAATAAAAGAAATTAAAATAGTATCAAAAGTTGTGGCGGGGGCGGGGAGTATTACATTGCCGGTTTACCACTATGGGTATTTTTTCCACCCTTTCTCTTCCCCGGAAACGATATATATATATTTTTTAATTTTAGTTTTTGTTTTTGATTCTTCTGTAAATATTTTATTTGTTTTTATTGCATCGTTTAATTTTAATTTTTTTTTTGTCTATAATGTTTTCAAATTTTATCCTAATTCTTTAATATCCAATGTTATTCTCTTGATTTTTTTTTCTTTATAGATTTTATTTGTTTTCAATTTTATTTTTTTTATCCAAATTAATGGTATTTTCTTTTGATTGCTTTTTTAGGGCTTTTGATAAATTTATTTTTATTTTCATTCTCATCATTCAATCAAATATAAAATTTATTTTGCATATGAATTTTGATCCTCATTCTTTTGAATGTTTTTAGTTTTTTTTTTTTTTGCTAAATAGATTTTTCTTTTCAATTTTATCCTTAAATAAAAGATTAAATTTATTTTCTTTTACAATTTTTATGCTTAATTTTTTTGTATAAATATATTTTTTCAATTTCATCCCTCAATATTTACTTAATTAATAATTGAGTTTCATGGTATTTTAAAATAAGATTATTCTTGTTTAGTGATCTGAATCACGAGTTTAAACAGTAACAAATGTTAATATTTTTTATATTGAGTTATTTTGATTTCATGATCTAGATTGTGAGTTTGGTAAAATAACCTGGATTGATTTGATCTTTATTACTGAAGCTACAGGTTTGTCATGTTAACTTGGGTTAACAAGGGTTTATTTTTTCAAGTCCTTTTTTTGCCCCGTTCCATCTTTTCATATTTAATAATTGAAAAATTATTGTTTTTCTTTTTTTTTTAAAAAAAAACTAGTGCTATAGTGATAATTTTTTATATAAAAAAATTGATCCATCAAATGTTATTATATATTTCTCTAACATCTAATTAAGATAAAATGAATTTATTTAACTTGATTGGGTTTATGAATGAAGTCACTGATTTTTTTTTTTTATCTTTTTGAAAATAAGTTTGTTATACCTAAACATATTGTTTTTAATAAAAAATAATAGTTTAGCCCCGTGATAAAGCTTGAACATTATAACTTCTATACCTAGTTTGACTTGAGACAAGTGTTTCTTGTTAAAATAAATATGATATTGAAGACTGGACTTCTCTTACCTAATTGGATTTGTAGTAACTTGATTGAGCATTCAAGCTCGGTTGGGTCAATACTAAAAAAGAAAGAAATAAACATTAATATTTGGGAACACATGCTCATTTTCAAGTTAGCTAGTGGATACGGTTTGACAACCATAGTATAAAAGATTAAATGCTATTTATTTTATTTACCAAATAAAAACAAAATTATTTCTCTTTTAGAACTTGGTATCTAAAAGATTCATTTAGAGAAATTTCTTATCATTAGAGGTAGATGGTGAGGTTGTTAACCATGTGATTGTTGATTAGTATAATTGTGATAATATTATGAGAGGTGGACATTAGAAAAAGTGAGGTAAGAAAATGCCCTGGTAACTCTGTAATGTAGTAACATTAATGAAAAATGAAATTTTAAGGATGAAAAATTAATAAGAAAAACAAAGCCATCATCTATAAACAACCTACAAGAATTCCACTATCATATCTTGTAACAATTTTTATTAATATCATCATCCATTTTTCATGTTTCCTTCTTCTTCTTGGAATTTCTACTTGCCTTTTTCATTTCTTTTCTTTGAAATAGAATTTTGTTTGTATACATAAGTATAACAATTTAGGCTTTAAGGATAGGTGTCTTTAGAAACCAAGATAGAGACAACTTACCTACTATGTTGCCAATATGTTTTTTTAGCTATGACATATAAAACATCGAGTTTATTGTTATGGATGAGGGCATGTCCAAGTAATATACCACAATACCAATTCTCTTTAGGTTTGGATCATAGTACTTTGATGTTGATTTTTGAGAAATTTTATGTATTACAGTCTTTTGTCAATATAGCTGTAATTTAAGACTGTAATTTGAGATAGACAAGGTCTCATGTTTTCAATGTTCTTTCACTCTTATTTATGTTTTTCATGCTTACCATCCTATTTTGAGCACATTATATATTAGACCTAATTGATCTTGATATATATTCCATGGTAGTTAGATACTTATCAATAGCCTTAACCATAGAATTTTTAAGGGAGTAAGGTACATAAATAGATTGAGTCAGCTAATATAAAAACTCATAAAAAGTTTAATTGAAGTGTGAGTTTTATATCATTACTCTGCTACCGTTTAACCCAGTTATTTTGTGATTCACTTGTGATTCATCGTAAATAGTTCTCCAAACAATTGTTAACTATCTTAGTTTAGACATAAAACTGAGGACGATAGACAATGAAGTAGTGTAGGTTAACTTACTGACAAATGAAGATTTTTTTTCTTTCTAGAATTGGCTAAGAAAAAATGAGTATTTGTCATTAGTAATGTTGAGAGGCAAATCATATGATTTATAAAAGTCATTCATAAGAACCATAATGATTGATGAAGCAATATAAGGATGAATAAGATAAGAAGTATGCATATTTGTTAAATTTATCAACAACACCAAATAGCTTCATTTCCATTATATTTAGGCAAATTGTGTATAAAACCCATACTAATATTCATGAATGATGTATATAAAATAAGGAGAGTTTACAATAACGAGTATATTTTCATGTTATTCTCTTTTTTGTATATAGAACATCCCGTAATAAACTAAATAAATTTATGTTGACCTTTTTAGTAGTAGAACAAATTATTTACCCTTTTACTAGTAACAATGGCACTTGAGTATCCTCTTATAGTAATATCATGAAATAATAATGTCAATTTATTATTATTATTATTATGCTAATGCTAATTAAGTACTCTTACTATGCATAAAAAAATGATTTCATTACCCTTGCATGCAAACTAACTTTCTATATTAAGAAAAGTAAATTCATCTTCTTCCTGCTCCAATTCATAAAGCCTCTGAATTTAGAATTATAATATATTGAGATTGTGTATTTCACCTTTCTATTATAGTTTATTTTATTCTTTTTAGAACTTTTTTTTATATTTTATATTTAAATTGTAAATACCTTTTGCAATATATCGGATATTTATGAGCACTTCAGAGGGCTTCATCCATAGATTAACAAGTTTTTGCAAGTGAGAATCATGTGGTTTGTGTATAAACTCATCTTATCAACTAAAAACATTTTTGGATTTTTTTTTTTCAGATTTTTTGTACATAAAAGAATTCTTGTGTTTTTTTTCATGGATATTCTTTTATGCTCCAAAGTTAAACTCATATAAGAGCTAGAAAAAAAAATAGATCAAGAATTGAGATAAATATGTGCATAAGTCACTTGACAAAATAACGAGGTTGGATATTGATTGATTGCAAGACGATTGAATTATGTTTTTTTTATAAATAAATCTGTATATATAAATATATTTAAAATACTTTGATATAGTGATATCAAAAATAAATTTTAAAAATAAAAATATATTTTTTAAAATATTCCTATACATACATAAAATTTAATTAACATCTAATGATTATCATATTATATATTCGGATTTGTTTAAAAATATAATTTATATTTTTTTTAAATATTGTTTAATTAAATATATTTTAAAATACTATTTTTCAAAAAAAATCAAAATTATCTAAAAAAATATTAATTTTATATTTTTAAGTTTAATTTTAAAAAATACTTTTAAAAAGGTTGTTTATCCCCGTAGTCGTATTATTTAACATTATTAAAAGCTAAACCTTTCATTTTAAAATATAAAAACAAAAACGAATAAGGATAAAATAAAAATGAAAAGAAGAGAAAAGGGAAGAAGGGTAGTAAAGTAATTATACATTGGAGTGCATATGGAAACCCTTGTCATCAAGCCAATCTCAAGTTCTCCCTGGCTTCTCTCTTTTGTTTTAGCTGTGCTCACTGCTACTGCTTATCACAGCTGCCTCGCTCTTTTATCACTTCAAGAAAAATTTTATATCGTAAGGTACTTGCTACTGCTACTTAGCTCCTAATTTCTAAACAAGTTCACTTCTCTGTTTCAGTTCTTTTGATGTGAAACTAGGGTTTAATAGCAAGTGTTTTTAAGGTTTTGTCAAAGACACTAACTTTTTTGTGTAGTATATAAAGATGGATAGAGAGAGGCTCATGAAGATGGCTGGTTCTGTTCGAACTGGTGGCAAGGGAACCATGAGAAGGTACTATATTACTGTGGAACCCGTGAAGATTCAATCTTTTTTGTGTTTTTGAAGCTCTGAAGTCTGGGGGGTTTGGCTGATTTGGGGTAGCATTGGATTCTTATTTGCTTAATGGCTTTGTTTTTTGTGTTTTGGAATTTTGGGCCCTTACATTGTTTATTTTTTATTTTTTTAAAAAGAGAAAATAATTGGTTTTTCTTGTTTGCTTGTTTTTGTTAGAATTGGTGCGTGGAGATGTTATCTTTCTGTTTTTTTTTAGAATCCGGGTGTTTTTGGTTGATGAGAATTTTTTTTTTTTTGGCTTGTTCGTGTAGAAAGAAGAAGGCGGTGCACAAGTCATCTACAACTGATGACAAGAAGTTGCAAAGTACCTTGAAGAGAATTGGGGTTAATACAATTCCAGCTATTGAAGAAGTGAACATCTTTAAGGATGACATGGTTATTCAGTTTGTTAATCCTAAAGTCCAAGCCTCTGTTGCTGCAAACACATGGGTTATTGCAGGCACTCCTCAAACCAGAAGTAAGTTTAAACCTGGAGGTGTTTGTTTGTTGATCATTTCAACTTGGCTGGCAGTTGTTTTGCTAATAATTAATATGTTGTTTGGTTCAATGACAGTTGTACTAGCTGATTTGAACTCGTGTTCTACTTATAATTTGACACTAGTTTTAATCAAATGAATTGTTGTTTTTTCTTCTGATATTGTCGATTTGATGTAGGTTTCTAGCCTTGACATGACTTTCCTGCTGTCTTTTTTCAATGTTTAATTTGCTGAAGTCTTACATATATGTGTGAGTGAGTGCTTTAGTGAGCTGGACAAGGCCTAATACAATGTTGTGTCTGCAGAACTGCAAGATATTCTTCCAGGGATTATCAACCAACTTGGTATGTGATTTTACATGTAGAATCCATTTTACATACCATACCATCCTCTTGCTTTTGTACTTTAAAAGTTGGAATCAATAAGTTTGCTATATATAGTACCTGTTTTGTCAAGAGGCCACAGCACCTTTATTAGCCTCAAGCAATGGATTTCAACGAAGTGCTTCCTAAACGAGTGCATTGTGAGTGGGTTCAAGGTGTTAAAGCTACTGCCTGCTTGAAGTACTTATTTTTCTGCTGGGTTTATGTTTTGACCTATTTGTCCATTTTTTAATTCATAAGAAACAACTTGGGTATATTTTGCATAAAACAATATGATATAAAAGAGTAAAAAAATCATTTAAATGGTCAACAAACAGACTAGGAAGGACACCTTAAAAATGAAATACCAGCCACATTTTCTTTTTTCATCATCAAATGCTAGAACTAGAACTACACTTGAAGAGTGATCAAGTTCCAATTTGAAACAAGTGCAGTTTTGAGAGGTGAGGATTTGGATTATAATCATGAAATGAAGGACGAGGATTCAATTGAAGGAGAGGAATGCATGGATAAAGATTGTTTTTGAAGATTAATGAATAATGATGATGGTATTTATGCTTGGTTTTTAATCAATTTGTCTACTTACTACTTTAAATTTTCTTATTTTGTTTTAAGAGTGAAAAATTCAACTTTATATGACCATGTTATGGTATTTTATATATATTTTTTGTTTTCTAATGATCTAATCTTAATTGGAAAGATATATATTTTAGATTTATATAATATTATACACATTTTTTCTTAATTTATAGTATATCGCCTTGGTTCATTCGGTCATGTGTCTAGCGCCTCGGGCATTTTACAGACATGGCGCCTACTAGCACCTGTAGCCTTTGACAACACTGTATAGTACTTGTGTTTAAGTGTGGGATATTTGTTTACCTTGCAAAGCTGTTGTGTTTTCCTCCTGTGCTTACTCTGTGTACCTAACTTTTTCTGGCATTTGGCTTTTTAGCTTCAACACCTGATGAGTTCATTTTTGTGAGCACAACATATTTTTTCTTCATGTTTTTATAGTTAAATAGGTGCAAAAATATTTGGATGAATAACTGAATGGCATTTTTTCTTCATATTTTCGTAACATTTCACATTGAAAAATCTCAATCTGTATGCTGGCATTGGCTATACTGAAAGTAGAAACATGCTGCATAGACTAAAATCCAAGCCCTTCTAACTTGATTCCCTTCTCAGGCTTTCATTGAAATCTGATGAACTTAAAGGCTATGAAAATCTCCCTGATGGTGAAGTTTCTAACTTGATGCAACATTTGTGTATAGGTGTCAAGGACTTAAAGTTCAAGTAGAGTTTAGACATGTTGGGCATTTGGTGCTCAAAATGAGTTATCCTAGCTCCAGTCTAATCTTGTTTTCTAAAAGCAAATGTTTTTCACCGACATTGAATAAGTGCATTTCTTGAAAGTGCCTCCTATACAGTATTGATAAGAGTCCCTGGAGAGGATATATTCTTTTGTAAATTTTTTAATTAAGCTAAACAGTCTGGGCATTGATTTCAAGTTTCTATCTGCTCAATATCATAATCATGTGATATAATGAACTCCCAATGTTTGTCATCTGCACCCAACTGGAGATTTTGGCAGTGGTGGTTGAAAACTGACATGTCCTCATTTCTAGAGCTGGGCACGTGAGCAAACATATAGTTGTGTGTGCCGGTGCCTGCATACCCTTTTCTTTCACTTGTGCGGTGCAAGCTTGTTATCTAGTTATTCTTCTTGAAATCTATTTAATCAAATCAAGGCATTTTTCCTTGCACTCATTCAAAAAAATGAAGGAAATTGAAGTTGAATAATGTGTGCAAGAAATATATTTAATCTACATATGCCCATTATCAACAAAAGTGAAACTGGTAGCCATTTTCTCCAGTTTGTGTGCTGTGTCATTGATATTTTGCGACTGCAATTTTCAGGGCCAGATAACTTGGACAACCTTAGGAAGTTGGCGGAGCAGTTTCAAAAGGAAATGCCAGCTGGTGAGGCAGGAGCAGCACAAGCAGATGATGATGATGATGTCCCAGAGCTTGTAGCCGGTGAGACTTTTGAAGCTGCTGCAGAAGAGGGTCAGAAGGAATAGTGCTTTAAGTGATCCTTTTATTTTCTTTTTACTGGATTGGCGTCTTCATGTTCCAGCTCTTACCCTAGGGTTACTCCTTTCCTGTTGGTCTTTTTACAATTTTGTAGTGTTTCATGGACAGCATCTTGTGAAAGGAAACATCTTATGAAACCAGATGATGCTGATGTTTGAGATCTATTCAAGAAATTTCAAATCTTTGATTCATGTTGTGCTTGGCCTCCATCCCAATTAACAGGACTCCCTTATCTGACATTCAAATCCAAGATTGTTTCGACCAAAATAGTCCTACTTTGTGACCAAGGAGTCTCAAGTTAGGGAGAGGGATGTCCGTACTGTTACGTGCACAAGCTGAGACCAGGAGCGGTTTGGTAGTTTAATTAATAATGAGAAACTTATGCATGTTCGTGGAACTTATCGGCGAGCGAGTCATCTTGTCGGCGCGTGTGATGGTATATGGCGAAAGAAAACCAACCTCTTGTAGTTTTCTGATCCACATAGAGATGTCTACTTTTCTCGGCTGTGTGGTGCAGTTCCAATTGTTTGACATTTATTGCCTTTATTTCTCAGTTTCTGTCTGTCCTTGCAACAGTGCACGGCAATTTCATTTAATTTGTATTTTCTCTTGGTTCATTTTCTTTTAATTGTTGTTCTTTTATTTTAATTAATTTATAAAATTAAAATTGTTTTTTATTTCATGATCCATTTTTTTTATTTCAAATTTATTCCCATTCTTTTTATTTTTATTTATTTTATTCTGGATAGTTTTTAAAAGTAATTATTTATTTTTTATAGTTCCACCCTCCATTATATTTACATAAGATTTTATCTTTTTTTTAAATATTAAATTTTAGCCTTGAAAAGTGTTTTAAAATATATATTTTTTTAATTTTATCTTTCAACGTTAAATAGAATTTCTTTGTTGATTTCAAGTTTAAACTAATTGCAAATATAAGAGATTAACTCAGATTTAAGAGATTTGCTCTAGTTTATTTGCTTATTGGCTGTGATTTTTTTTAAAAGCTCATGGTTTATAGTTTTATCCTTTGATATTTGATTTAATTTGATTTAGGCTTTGTATTTTTTTTCTTTATATAAGATTTTTTACTGACTACTCAAGTTATCTCAAATCTTTTTGTTTTTCATTTTTTGTTGGATTTAGCTTTTTTTTAAAAACTCTTAATTAAATTAAATTAAATTAAATTAATTGCTCAATATTTATTCAATATATATATATATATATAACATCTAGTATGATATTTTTTTAACTCAAGTCATCTCCATTTATTTTAATATTGTTTTCATTGTTAGAAAAAAATATTTGTCCGCAATTGTTAGGAAAAAAATATTTCACTTTTTTAAAGCTTGTGCTTTTTTAATTTCATCTTTTGATATTTAATTTATTTGAAAATTGAGCTCTTTTTATTTTTCTTTTGATTTCTATGTTACTTTTCATTCATATATTTTTATTTAATTATATTATTAAATTAACTAAGCTTAATAAATACAATCATGTTAATGATTTTAATGACTTGAGTCCTAGAATTTTTCCTTAAAAACACCAGTAACATTTAAGCATCTTTTGGTCTAGGTTGTAGCACATTGTGGGTCACCATACTAGATTTATTACGTCTTTTTTTGTTTTTTTTTCATTTTAGGCCTCAAATTCCTAGAAATTGGCCTTTTAATCTGATTTGATCTTGATTACATGTTTTGCGGGATAAACATGGCTAACTTGATTCAATCGAGTGTCCTCAGAATGTTTTTTCTTAACAAGAAGTATTCTAGAAATCGAATTATTTTATCAATTGGCCGGCAGAACTATATTTTCTACACATGGCTTGTGTATTTAATGAAACAGTAACCAAACATATCCTAAAATATCCATTTTATGGATTGATTCTTGCTTGGAGCTAAATGATGGAAAACGATCAGCCTGTAGTCTGCCGTGATCGAATCCACCGGCAACTCGTTCAAAGAATATTTGCTTAAACATATTTCCTTAAACGCATGTTTCAGATAACAAGGTCAGCAAGCACTTCAATGTCACAGTAACACTGGTATGCGGATGTCTGTCACGCTTGATTGAATACTAATTCATAAAAATACCAAAAACAGTATAATATTTAATAGCATGGATGGCATGATTGCTCATTCAAGTTTTACATAGCTAGAACCATTCTGCCACATTCTAATTCTTTTGGCTCACTAATGAACTTAGATGTATCTAATCCATGATAAAAGTCATATTCTTCAGAATAACTAGTCTAGTCAACGTAATATATAATAACGTAAGAGACATAAAGAAAGCGGGAGAGGTGCACAAGTTGGAGATGGGATTTAATGCAAGTTCATCTCAACTCTAGGTAGTGATGATATGATGAACTACGTGGGACAGCTTTAGATCACTCAGTTACGGGGAGCCAGGGGGCGGGGTCTTAGGCCACACCACCACTCATCCTTTGCACTGCATTTGGGCCAGAGGGTTCTACACCCTGCTCTCCCATTTTTAATACATCCTCGGGAGAGAGTATCTTGATATACCAAACATTGTTCACAAATAAGCTGCATATGATGGTGACGATAACAGTGTTAGGTTAAAAATAGTGCCTAAAATATGGGAATTCTCAAAGAAGGGGAAAAGGGAAACTCGGTACTTACTCCCAGGGGTCATCTCCAAGGAGAAGCACATCATTCTCCCTGTCGACAAATACAAGCTGCCAGCCTGATCTATGAGGGTTTTCCAATTTCCCCTCAATTCCGAACATCTGAGCCAGTTCTTCTCGCAGCTCATGATAGCTGCTGAACCGGGAGATGTCCAATGAGCGCCCAACCGACCCTGTTTTATAGACCTGAAACAAAAATAAGGATAGATTACTCATGACATTTGATCCCCGAGTGGTGATAAGACAAACAAATTACCGTTGGATTGTACCTTGACAAATGTTTGACTTGGGGTTGGTGGGTCCATTTGTCCTGCATTTGACAATAACTCAGAAGAGTCTTGCACACAACCATACAGAGAATTCTGAAACCCAGAATCCCCTAATGGCATCGAGGAGACATCAGCATCAATTGGTGAAGTAGAATATCTGGGCACCGTTGTAGGTAGTAGGAGTCCAGATGAATCAATATTCGCACCAAAAAGAGTAGGATTATGGGCATCAGAACTACAATTTTCTGCTTCCATTGAGGGATCTTTCTCGGGGTACGTCTGTGGGAGTGAAATTGAATTAGCAAAAGCATTGACCTCTTGATGTGCATACTTTGGGATCCAGGACTGTTGGGGTAGCTGTTCAGTCAGTGTAGACTGACCAGCTCTGGAGAAGTCCAAAAGATTGATACTCCCTTCACTGCACAGAGAACCCAGCATGTTTTGCATTGGGGTATTAGTTGCTGAGAACTTGGAGCTTGAATCAATGTATTCTGTTTTTGAAAATGATGGAGAAGGCAAATTTGATTGTTGTCTATGGAGTTGATCAGTTTGAATCTGAAGTCCACCATGATAGATATGTTGGTGTTGCTGAGACTGATCATCTGGCTGGTTGTTGAGTTGCTGCTGTAGGAGGTGACGGGGCAAGCTGTCGGTTGAAATTTGGTTTTGCACTTGCAGGATATTATGAGGGATGGATTGTTGCATTGCTTGCTGTTGCTGCTGCAGCTGCAACAGTGGATTATGGCTGCTTGGCTGTTGGAGGTATTGAAAAGGTTGCTGAAGCTGCATAAATTGCTGCCTCAAGGGATCTCCACTTCCCAGGTTTTGCATGCCAGTAGCTAACATGGCCTGGTACCGCTGATTATGATCATTTCCCAGCATAGTTGGATCTAGCCTCTGCTGCATCCAGGGGAGCATATTAGCTTGAAAATTCAGAGATGGAAGACCTGGTTCTCCACTTCCACCCCTTAGCCACATTAAACCATTACTTGCTTCATCTCTGCTGTCTGAAAATGAAGAGGTTAACCAAGAAATGAAAATGAGAGAGAAAGAAGCCAGCTTTAGACCTACATGAGCAGAAAACCACAAGCTGATGATTTTAGACCTACACAAGACCTTGGAGTCTTGGACTAGATTTCAGAGGACTATGGTACACAAAAATCATCCAATATGAGCAGTTTCAGTTTTACTATTCCACATAGAGTAGTTTATATGTTAAGCTTGAGCATATTATCCACGCAACCTATGACTTTAGGCTAGCTATGAATTAACATATGGAAAATGTAACAAGTTTAACAGAAGTGTGATACAATTCATGCAACTTTGCTTTATATGTAGAAAACTGCATCCTTTGTCAGTGAGATTTAGCCTCCTGGCAAATTCATTTTCGCCAAGGATCAAATATCCATTCCACGAAAGATATCTTTTGAAGTTTTTAAAGTGTCATTTGAACTCCCAAGGAAAACTTGTAAAGTCTCAAACAAATTACTTTCTCCCATGCACTTCTCACCCAAGCAATAGAGTGGATTTTCAATTTTGGAAATGCATTTATGTCCTGGAATGACAAAACCACTGCATGCAGCATGCAAGCCACATATTGGGTCATCATTTTGGCAATCCAGATCATACACTCATGCATCTCAAAAATCCACCTATTGAGAATAATATTCAATTTATCAATCTTTTTTGTTATTTTACCCATGAAGCAGAGGCTGTTTATTTAGCTTTCCTTGCTGTTTTTGTTTTTCCTCATGTTATTAGGATTCTATATTAGTCATGTAGCTAACGTATATCTCTTGTTCCACCTTCAATTTTCTTCAAATTTTAGCAGTTATGTTACTGTTTTGCTGTTTCATTCTGTTTTATCTTCCTATCCTACATCACTCCAACTGCCCAACTATGATGCATAAGACAACCACTTCAAATCCCAGCTTCAACTATTGCAAGTCTCTTATATAACCTGCAGTTTGGTCAACACATGTAGATTCATTATCAAGAATTACTGATGAAGGCCATTTGATAATATCTTGGATGGAGATTTATGAGGGAACGTATGATATTCATTTCCTTTCCTTGCATCTAAAGCCTCTCTATGTCCTCTGCCCTAAGAGGCTAGTCAACCTTCTTCCCCTGTCATTCAATTATTACTTCACATCCATAAAAGGCAGATTTTGTTAAGTTCAGATCCTTGGTATAAACTACAATCCAACTAGCTTTGCTGGAAAAACATAAAATAGGACCATAAAATAAAGAGAATGTACCAAGCAAAGATGATGACCCAGGATGCCAAGGCCGTTTCAGTCGGAGGGGAAATAGTGATGGATACATGGGAAATGTTGTCAAGGGCTCAATCTCCCATAATGACACCCTTGGCTGCCTCTCACCTGCTGTTGACTCATCCCAGCCAACCTAGATGTAATGATTAAGCACAAAGTTAAGGGATTATGAATATAACGGTGCTTCATGAGTTCTAGGTAAAGTTAAGGGATTATGAATATAACAGTGCTTCATGACTTCTAGGTAAAACAGCCACAGGCTATGCCATGTGCTATCTGGTTGTCAAAGTAGAATCCCTAGGCCATCAAAAAGGCAATGTATACATAGAGGTGCAAACATGCATCTGCATGTGAGGGAGAGGGAGTTCTCACCAAATAACTTTTGACAATAGTTTGCTTAGTCTTGCCAAAGTATGTAAGCCTTTCTTTCTTTTGATAAGAAGAACATCAAATTACAATAATTGTGTGCATAAAAATAGTCTATACCTGTACTTCCAACAGGACTGGTGAGTATTATATACTATTTTAAACCATAAAAGACAGATTACTTTATTTGGGAGGTGACAGCATGCACCTCCAGCAGAGACCAGGTGACAAGACTCCACCCTACTTTCAGAAAAGCTAGATATTTAATGAACAATAAACTACACTGCAATACGGGTGCAGAACCAAATATGTAAAAACAGGCAATAAGTTGGTTATTTAATTTGGTTGAAATGAAAAGTAAAGACAGATAAGAGGGCTCTCTCTATTTATGTGTGATGTGTACAAACACCCGAAGGTGATATCCTACACCCTGTCCAACTGAAAATGCAGAGACGCATTGAGCAACTCTGCAACATAATATGTAATATAATGGCACAAACATGCCTGGTATTATGGATCCAGGGTCCAGCAATTTAAATAAATTACCTTGACAGATCGCCAGTGTGAATTAGGCCAGCGAACAGGATCCAGATCACTTATGCCAGTTATTGTGCCCATGTACCTGGATAAGACAAGCCTTCCACATAAACATAGCTGCTCACAGTACATGGCAGTTTGGCAAAATAAAATGAGTGGTATAGATACAGCAGTTCATTTGCATCATCTTGATGTTGAGGGATACATGCCATGCATTATGACTGCTTTTGATTCCCCGCTATCAAAACCAACTTACCCATCAACCCAAATCACACACAGGGCCAATTGTGTTGTGATGACTTGGCATTCCTACAGTTTCAAACTAGCAGACAATGATTTGTACATTGATACTCATAGATTGTGGTTGCCATACCTTAAGATCCTAGCTGTGGGTCAAAAGGGATGATACCCACGCATGCCATCTAACCCCCAGCATTATCACACAAGAAGGTACCTCTACATCATGAATATTTATGTAATATGACAGTTATATGATTCAATGCCATTGAATTGCAGAACACCATGAGGGAAACTTCACAGAATATAACCATTTATGTGAGTTGAAAGACCTTAACGGTAGAATTTAAATAACACTAAACTATCAACTATGATAATACCTACGGACACTTGATTCTTCAGTCTCAAAAAGCATCCGGAAGCGCATTCCAACTGAAATGCGTGTGTGAAATACTGCTTTAACATACTTGGATAGAGGTATAACAAACTCAGATGGACTAGCCCTGCAAAAAGAATACATGTCAGATGAAAACCTAAAGCCAAAATTGAAAAGACCTGCAAACATGTTCGCCACCTTGGGTTATAGAACACTGTAAAACAGCTATTAGTTGCAGCAGCATGAGCTGCAGCAGCAAGGAGACCAATGTGCATGCTGTCACTAGATAACACAGATGATGGCATTACAGTTTGTGGTCGAGTGGCCCGGCGAATTCCCAAAAGAAGTTGGTTTTTCTCATTCCTAATGGAAGGAAGCAACAAGATTAGCTGTGTTGACTGAATATTATGGAGATAAAGTAATATGATTACGTACCAGATAAAAAGAACAGAATCTCCAGCAACAAGTCTTTTAGCACTTACAAACACACTCCAGCCCGTTGTAAGGAGATGCCGTTTGGGCTGTCCTGCAAGACAAGGAAGAAATTAAAACTGTAAGCCTGCACAAAAATCATTAAAGCCATGATAGAAGAACATCCCATTCTACACTACAGCATCAACTAATTAGCAGTGGTTATACAAAGACAATGTGAGTGCAAATGTTATCAGCAGGAAAGTGTAGCCTTCATGGATTATTATAACTACATTAGGGTGGGCTTGGCATGCAATTCACCACAACTACAATAAAAAGTACCAACAGGTGGGGGCAAGCATTTTTCAATCCAAGCAATGATCTAATTCAACTGGAGGTACTTTACACTGTAGCAGCGGTGGCTTACACCACTCTACAAGATGCATACATGGACAATTTTTACCCTGGTTGGTTTCTAGAGAATGAATTATTGTATGTCAATTATACTTACTACTTCCATTAATTGCTTCCCCTATGTTGGGCTAATAATCCACTCAAACACTTGAAGGTTCTTGGAGAATAAAGTATACTCTCCCATTTTATAAGATGGAAAGAGTGTTTTTTCATCATATTCAGTCTTTGCTTTTTCTGCTGAGACTTCTTTAGCCAGCATTCAAGTATAACTTTTGAGTTACCATGATTTTTTGTATTACTTCTAAATTCTAATTTTTATCCCTTTATTAATAACATTCCGCTATTGAGATTTTTCTTCTTACATTTACAAGGGATTTTCCATATAAACTGTTGTTTTCTCATTATTTATTGCATTTGAACCCTTTATTAATTTATCAATGTATGTGTCTTGTGACCTTTCCCGTTAATAAATGTGCATAGAGTAACTTGGCATGGCTATTTATAAGCAAATTTCCACATAAATGGACAAATAGTTCATTAGCTATAATGCTTCAATTCTGACTATTATTGTCAACTTTAATTACTATTCTGAATAATAATTTATCCATGTTTGCATGGTATTTACTAACCATAATAGTGAAGTAATTTCGTGTATTAATCATGCATAGAAAGAGTAAATAAGTTTTTCTGATGTGTGCTGACCTAATTAACCCCATGTAAGTATCCTTTGCACAAATGCAATTGCCACCCTCTAGCTTTTAATTGCAACTACTTTCATGGAAAGTAATTCGCAATTAGGTAGGTACAACAATGTAACGGTGGTTTGATTACCAAGTTATGACAAAAGGCCAAACAAATTATATACTTAGTAGCGTTTAATTGGTTCACATGTGATAGGTTTAATTCCTGGTATTGAAGTAAAACTTAAGGGGCAAAAAAATTACAGCCATGAGCTAAACGATAACTAACTTTTATGAGCCTCTATATCATGCCTATCAATATGGCTCCTGTGTATCCCACTTCTAATGCATCAAAAGGATGCTTCTATCATACCAACATACTCCAAATATATATATATATATATATATATATATATATATATATATATATATATAATCAATTTCGTTTTTTGTTCATTTAGAATTTCTTTCACACATTAAGTGATGCAGTGAAAAAGTTGAACACCCATTTGAGTCATGATGAGCATTCCACTAAACAGATTTTCTAACACTATATCTGGCCAGTTCTTATCAATATTTCAACAATCTAATTAAAAAATCCTACATGAGGGGAAAAAATTCTAAGCATCTCCATCATAAAGACACTAAGCTAAACTGCAGGAAGGTCAAATCTTAATAAAAGAGAAACCCACTCGATGCATAATCAGATATCAATGAAAGAAATTTTTTCCAATAGAAAGTTGAGAGGCAAGCGATCAATTTCTTTTTCCCCTATAGAAATGATAAAACTAACATACTGCAAAGCTGATCAAGATTAGAATTATTTCTCAGGTGCTCAAGAAAGAATAGCTCAGAAAAGTTTTCCAAAATGTTCATAATCACTTCAGAGTCAATTGCATCAAAATGCAGGGTAAGACAGTGCACACTGCCAGTAACAACGTTATTGTGATAGAAAAATGCAGATTGCCTATTTTTCTCCAGTTGCATTACATGTTAAAGCAGTGGTATTGTTATTGAAAAATGCTAGGGGGCACAACAATAAAGCACCAACAAATAAAGTCCAACCATTGCATCCTAATTCAATTACAAACTTATCAAATTAATGATATAAAAATTCCACAGCTGACCTCTGAAAATATGCCTAAACTTCCATTCAACATCATGGAGATCCCTGGCGATAAGTTCTTGGGCTGGAGGCTGCTGGGTGAAATCCTGCATGGCAAGTAAATAGGCAAAGAGAGAATCATTAACATTGCATAAATATTTGAAGCAACAGAAGCCAAGAAAGAGACTACCAGTGGAGGAAAGACTTTCTCAGCAGCACGACGAGGAACAGAGAAGCCTCCATGTGTGCTAGTATCACTTGCAGTCAATGTCTTGCAAAAATAATTTGCGGGCTGCTTGCTTGGCATTCCCAAGTCCATTGGAAGAAAAGTCTCCTTTTGCTCTTGCTATTCGTGCAATGATAACAAAAGGTGATTAGGCAACAACTAAATATACACGACCAACAAATATTCTCATGCTAAAAAGCAATTTAATAAACAAGTGAGCTCCAGATTTGAAATTTTAATAAGTTTTTACCGGTGTCAAAGGCTGTAATGTCATTTGAGAATAAACTTCATCCGTTTCGACATCTGCCTGAAATAATCATAACTGAATATTTAGAAAAACAAAAACCAATTCAAAGTAAGGAAAATTAAGGAGATTTTACTGATTAAATCAAACAAATAGAACTCACATGCATGGTGACATTGTGGAGCTGGCATATCAACTGGGGTGGCAAGCTGGGATAATTTGGTATGTGTGCATCAACTTCTTTGTTAGTAGTTGCAGCTACCTATAAAAAGTTCATTTCTTTTAAATCTCCACCAAATAGTGCATATATAACAAACAACAAATAGACAAGCATTACTTTTGGAACTAGGAATTAGAATCATGATGAAGATAGACAAAGAGAAAAAGAACACCTGCTCACTATGACCCTGAGGGAAGTAGACCACTCTGCTCCCCGCAGTAGGTAGGGACACTAGTGGTCCAGCACAAGCATGCCACAACTCTGAATTCAAACATTTCTTCTCCCCTATCACCACCATCATCATAATCATAATACACAAAACATAGTAAGCAAAACAATTCCTTTACCTTCAATCTCAAATTTTCAAGGATAAACTTTAAGACATTTAAGGCTCTAAGAAAGTAAACAAAAACCTGAAAATGACATACATAATATTAGTGATATGAATAAGCAAAATGAAGATTGACAAGATGTAAACCTTCTTGACCAGCTTGCTGACCACCCAGCCCTGATGTTGAAAGCTTCATATCCCACCTTTTTTTATTTTATTAAATAGATACACTTATTTATAACAAAATATGGTAATTAATACTGCTAAACACAGATAGTCTAACTAATTAATTACTATATAAAACCCTCACTAACAGCTACCATACTAATAATAATAATCATCTTCCAATCCAACAAAAACACACCACTGCTCCTCTTCTCACTCTCACTAACCCCACCTATCCTTTCTCTCATTTCTTCCCCTCCAAAACCCTAAACACAAAACCCCAAAAATAGTAGCAAGCTTGAGAATCAAACCAACCCCTGATCCATTTAGATCTTCTCCTTCACTTTCTTGACAAAAAGATCAAAACTTTCATAGCATTTCAGCAATTTCATGACACAAATCAAGACCCCGGAAAAGAAAGAAACTCTCACTGTCACCTCACTTCCAAGAAAATGAAAATGACCATACCAAAGCGGGTTTCGGCTTTCAAGCTCAAATCTTTCACCCAAGTTACCCAACTTCCAGTACTGTTTACAGGAGAGGAAAGAGAGAGAAAATGCAGGGAGTGAGGTCAGTGTCTTTTGCCTTATAAGGGGACCCGACAAAGCTGGACCTGAGGACAGTAGAGAGAGAGAGAGAAAGAGAGACTTGTAAGAGAAAGAGAGGGAGTTATATCTTAACCGTTAATTTATCCGTACATGTAAGATCTAGGCCATTGATTTTTTTGTGTGAATGATATGACAGCAGGCATGTGCCACCATCCTTCAGTGGTCTTTGACAGGAGGTACGGATTATGTTAAAAAATAAATTCTCTTTTGAATTTTTCTAAAAATAAAATTGAATATTAAATAATCCAACCTATTGAGTGATATGTGTGGAGATAGGTGTAGAGGAGAGGGGGGACCCGTCTCTCATGCAATAATTCAATTTTTTTTTTACTAGTTTTGGGTCAATGATTTTTACTTTTACAACTTTTTTTACTGTTATGAGAAATGTCAGGCATGGGTGATGTTCAGTTTCCATCCATCTTTTTTATTTTTTTATAATTAATATATTCGGATTAGTTTGTAAATATTTTAATTAATTTCTAAGTTTTTATGATTTTTTTTTTAATGATGCATGACATAGCATTGCTACTTACAATCTCTTAGATGGTTCAAATTAATACAATTACGAGTGTGTTTTGTATTTCTATATTTGTGGTACATTGTGGGATCATCTATTTTGTTATAATTTATTTGGTAAGTAATTAGGGTTAATCTTACTATGTTGTTATAGGAATAGTTATTAAATCTTATCCATGAAATTGTGATTTGAAATTTGATATGGATCGGGTTTTAATTTGAATAGAAAACAACATTGATTTAGAGTTAAGTGTAGGTGGCTTGGTAAATATTTAGAGTTAAGTTTTATAAATATTTGGTAAATATATATATATATATATATATATATATATATTTATATATATCAAAGTGAATTGCTACTTTTCTAAAACTCTGATTCAATAGTAAAATAGATGGTTTCATATCAAAAATTTTACCTTTTGAAATTAATTAAATATTCAATCCCTTAATTGTTTTGTGATCTCTAGCACCATAAAAATAAACACACTCGAAGGTTAATGGATGATTTTAATCGAATTTTAAGACATGCATAATAATGATTATTGTTTTTTTTTCTTCCTACGATGATGAATCCAAATGGTACTCGACGCCACAACCACCAAGTACAATGGGTTCGTCGGTACGGTCCTGTGGTTCATGAAAGTCGGCAGATGGGAGATTTTTTTATAATTTAATATTTTTGTGTTTTAATAAAAAAAATGATCTTTTATATTTTTATATTATCTTGCAGGACAATCCCACCACTCGAATTGTCTGTTTACTCTCCATTTTAAAAACTTGATTATTTTATTTTTTAAAAAATTCTTTATGTATTTTTAAATTATTTTATTATTCTGATTTTAAATATATTTTTTAAAAAAAATATATTTTTTGATATAACCCTCCAACAAAATACATTAAGTAAAATGTAAAAGCTACCCTCATCGGGCCCTGATGGGCCTATTGATACAATATACATATGGATCTGCGTTTTGAAATTATTTAAAAAATAAATAAATAATTTCTTGTTTCAAATTATTTTTTTAATATTTTCATATAATTTTAATAGGTTGATATTTAAAATATTTAAAAAAATATTATTTTAATATATTTATGAAAACAATATTTAAAATACTCACAAACAAACACCTTTAGGTTTAAAAAATGGTTTTAGGTTACATTTAATTACTAAATACGAAACAGAAAACAATAATATATAATAATAATAATATTTTTAGTGTTTTTAAACTATTTTGATGCCAAAGATAAATTTTTAAAAATAAAAAATATATTATTTTAATATATTTATAAATAAAAAATATTTTCAAAAACATAATCAACCACGTGGACAAACAGTTCATCAATCTTGGCCATTTTCTATTTTGTAAACATAAATGGAATAATTAAATTTTAAGGTGTAAAAGCTGATTTATTTGACGGTGATAAGGCCACGTTTCTCCAGGGAAAAAAGGATCCACGATTCAGATTGAGATGATTTGATTCGGGCTCTGGAGTGGGCAGGGCTCACTGTCTAGCGTATTTTGAGCACGCTTTAAAGACCCATGAGAAAATAATAAGCTTCAACGGCATGGGTCATCGTGCTACGCCATGGGCTATCCGGGTTTTTTCCACTATAAAATAAATGCTGGTATAATAATAATAATAATAATAATAATAATTCCATAGAAAGGAAGGGAAAAAATAAAGATCAATTCTTGATAAATTAAATGTAGAGTGATAAAATTAAAATTAAAATTGAAAAAAACAGTTTTCTTGAAAGTTATATTATGAGGATCTTATGTGAAAATGAGGAGATGTGATATATAAAAAAGTTTATTTTCAATTTCTATCCAACTAAATATTGAATTATAAAAATAAAAAAATATTGAAAAAAAGTCAAAATAACTTTACCCGAGATGGGTCAACATGCAAAATATTGTACTATATATTAAAAGAGATCATGGTTCGGTTACTGAAGCATGTGAGGAGAATTACCATGGATTACAAAAATATTGCTCAGTTTTTGGGTTGACTTAGTTCGTTCGGTTTGCCTTTAACTAATATTTATCTATTTTTACATAATAAAAAATTAAAAAGGACCAGTAGGCAGTGATAGAGTCTCAACTAACTATTCAGGAAATCAAGGTTCAAACCTGACTAGTGCCTTCTTTTACCCCCTTTGCTTCTTTCCCCTCCCCCCATTGTGTTTTTTTTTTCCTCTAGATCATTTTTGCACCACTTGTGATTTTTTTTTCATTTATATATTTTTTTGTTTATTTTTATTAGTTTTTATTTTATTTTCACGTCAAATAATTTTTTTAGTTGATAATTTATTTTTTTATTTTTTGTTTACTCTTTTGTTAAAGTTATTTGTTTTTTTTTATTGATTTTTTTTCTCATTATTAATGCAATAATAATAATAATAGTTTTAGCTTTTTTTTTTCTTGCTTCCTCTTTTGTTAATATTTTTATTTTTTTCCTCGAGGTAATTTAATATTTTTTATTATTTTAACAGTAATCGTAATGATATTTTT
This sequence comes from Salix dunnii, assembly GCA_015731905.1. Lineage (NCBI taxonomy): Eukaryota > Viridiplantae > Streptophyta > Magnoliopsida > Malpighiales > Salicaceae > Salix > Salix dunnii. The sequence continues at coordinate 4,675,437 of CM027662.1, read as the reverse complement.
AGATGTTCAGGTTTCGATGTTCATATTATTATAATAGGGTGTGTTGATATATTTCATTATATCAAACTTTGCATATATAGATGTTATACTTTATTTGATTTTTAATTTTTTTTCATCTGATTGAAACAAATAATATATTTGGTTTTTATTTTGGCCCTTGTACTTTTAATTTTTTATTTTAATTTCTTTAATTTTTTATAGTTCTTAAACAGTCTCTATTTTTGCCCATGTTTATATATCTATGCTTTTAGTTTTGGTTTTTAATTTTTATTATTTTCTCTTTGTTGAGATAACATTTTTTTTCAAAAAAAATTTAGTTTGTGTTTATGATCATTCAAAATTGATATTTTTTTTCTTTATTTTTTCTTTTGGTTTTTTTATTAGCTTTTTTTTTAACATTAAGCGATCTTTTTAGCTAATAATTTTTATTTGTTTTCATTTGTTTTTTTTGCTCATTTGTTAAAGTTTTTGGACTTTATTATTCTTTTATTGAATATATTTTCTCATTATTCATGCAATAATAATAATAATAATAATAATAATAATTTTTTTTTCTTGCTTCCTCTTTTATTAATGTTTTCAAGTTTTTTTCTCTTTAAAATAATTTAATAATTTTTATTGTTTTAGCAATAATTAGTAATGATATTTTTAGATGTTAAGCTTTTAATGTTGTTATAATAGGGTGTGTTGATATATTTTATTATATCAAACCTTGCATAAATAGATGTTATATTTTATTTTTGAACTAGCAAAATATATTAATTATTTTAATCCCAATGATTATAAAAAATATTTGCTCGAACTGCAATGTAGTGCGGGCAATTAACTAGAAAAATAACCATAATCCTTATATGACTTGCCAATTTGACTAATTGAAAATATTATTTATTTTATGCATGATGGATCGGAAGGGGAGTGTAATACAATAAAATCTCAATAAATAAATAAAATTAATTGAATAATATTTTTATGCCATCATAACTTAAATAATATTTTGATTAATTAGTAAATCTTCATAATATTTATTGATGTAGTTTGTAAATGAATAAAAAAATAAAAGGTATATTCCACATTGAAAAGAAACACTCTCTCTTAGATGTTTACAAGGACGAGTTTCTATTTGATAGTGAGTTAAATTAACTCTTTTACATGACTATAATATTATTACATTGATATTTACAATATAAAAAGATGACATTTAGAGCTAAATATGTTAATGAAATTATTTGTAAGATTTATAACCTTTATGATAAAATTGAATATAAACTATGCAATTTAAATTAAAATATAATTGTTGCGTGAACAATCTTGTAGTTTTATTGACAGTCATGATATAAACAGATATAATATTTTATTATGCTATTTCAAATCTATATAAATATATTAATATACAATAAAAATAATATACAAAAAATATATATTCTTTTAATTATTATTATTTCGAAGTTTTAAAAGGCTAGTTGTTTATAATTTACAAAGGTTTAACTACACATGGTCAATTTGACCCTTTTCTCTTTTATTTGGAAGGCAGGTCTTGCATTCGTTAGAAAGAAACGTTTTCCACTTACATCGAGATCAAAGCTTAAAAATGAGGATATTTTTCGTTAATGAAATCCATTTCCCATGTGTTATTTTCAGCAAATTCGACGAGTTTTAATTGATTTTAATTGGATTTTTACTATTACATGCAATATTATAAAAGAAATATTTGAGCTAGATTTTCCCAGGAGAGAATGGATACTGATAATAATATCAGTTGAACTATAACTCATCAACAATAATAAAAAGAAAACAGTCAAGGACTCATAAAATCACCTGACATTAGACCCTGCGATAATTGCTGGCGAGTTCACAGAGGTGTGGCAATGGCAATCTCCGGCAAGGTTTCAGGACCGGCAACTAATTTTATACTGCAATGACTGCCGGTTGGAGTCTTAAATCTGGTTCCTGTATGGATATTGGCTGCCTCAGCAACCAGTTGAATCACTTGAACTTCAACTAAGATATCCATGGAGGGATTTTGTTTCCTTCCATCCATCAATGATGATGGAACGTGCAAGTTCTATCCACAACAGTCATCTGGAGCCCAATGATTAATATAAACTATACCTTTTCAAATGCAATCCAGAGACCAACCTGGGAAATAGAATGGGCCCTTAAGTTATCTGATGAACATGCAAGTTGTCGAATCAATATTTTTTATTAAAATGATTTTGTTTTTATTTATTTTAAAAAATCTGAAATGTGGCAGATATTTCAAATAGCAGTTGTATATAAAAACAATCTCCTAAAACATGATCATGTTCAGATTGTATTATTCTCCAAACACCCTTCTCAACCTGTGTTATTGTGTCAACTTTTAGCAAAATATGCTATTTTTTAAATAAAACCCCATAAGCACCCACCGATCATTACAAGAAAAGGTAAAAAGAACTCCTTGCATGCAAAGACTAGGGCTAGTATGGTAGCTACTGATCGGTGATATTTCATCTCAATCTAATAATCAGATTAAAAAATATAATTAATATTATAAAATTATTTATTATTTAAAAAAATACTATTTAATCAAGCAAAATAAAACAGGAAAATTTTAATTGATATTTGACCGAAAAATCTGGAACGTGCTAGAATTTAAACTGAGATAAAATTGCCACAATTTTATCTTATTTTTTTTGATAAAATTGACACAGTTTTATCTTCTTTTTTTTAATTGATACGAAAAGTATCAACGCCGAAATGGAATGAAATAGAAAACCATGCTTTGAAGTGGGCAGGAGTCTCAGCTATTGCAAGTTTCTGCATAAAAATATGCAGTTGTTTCTGTATAAAAATATGCAGTTAGGTAGTAGTTGGAATTGTTAAAGACGAAGTTGAATCGAGCCATCCAATACTACAAGTTTGATTGTTCAGCTGAAAGATTCAAGTAAAAAATAACCAGAGACAATTGCAATCTACCATCAGCTCTTGTTGCATTTTCGAAGCATGATCAATATTATACAGTAAATTGAAAAGGTCAACTTGATTAGATCTCTCCCAGAATCATAAACTATTTAAGTTGAAAAATTCAACAATAATCTGACGCATTTCCTGGCAATGAGGTGGTAGAGGATAAATAAAATATCAGAGCTATCAGCTAACAAACAACACAGCATCTACAACAAAAGATTTGAGAAGCCAAGGGAGGCCCCATTCCCATTAATGTTCAGGGAGAGTACAGCTTATTTGACACAAAACTACAGAAGTGTAGACGGGATATGAAAATTACAGGGAAGCGAAAGCTCAAGCCAAGTAAGGAATGGAAAAAAGGACTATCCTCGAAGAAGACTGATGCCAAATGAAATGGTGCACCCGATAAGCCCCATCAAAGCCAAGAATCCATATTTCCTGTGCATCAGAAGAAAAAAAATATCACTACCATTACTGTACAGGAGTTCCCCCCCCTGAATCTACCTTAATAAGAATGTCCACAATTGCAACCGACACTAAAAGTCTATCAGGAATGACTGGTACGAGCAGATGTGAGCATCTATGTTTCTGCCATCGGATCAACAATTCAAAACCAAGAGAGCGTGCACGAGTGGCTACCAAAAAAGTAATTTTTCAACACAATCAATGGCTTAAACATAGCACATAGGTGCTCATACTAGCCATTCCCTTGTTGATCCTACACATATGGGACATAAAAGTCACATGATTATGTGCATGAGTCACGCATAGACTGATTGGAGTTGATGAAATTCATAACTTAACGCAAATCCTCTGTCAAATGTCAACGTGATTTGCACTTTATATGCTTCAACATGTGTTATGAATAGAATGAAATTGATAAAAATCATGTTCTGCCGTATCTAACTTCTCAAACAAGACAGAATATGGCAAACAAAGAGAGGGAACGAACCCGATATTAAGACGGTTTTTGGGATCTCCAGTAGCATAGCCGGAGAAATAGAAATACCGAGTCACAATGTAAAGAGAACCAAGGGAAGCACAAACACAGGGATGCCTTATCCCTCCTAACACCATCAGCAAAAAGAACACCGGCATCATTTCCAGGGAATTCTGATGTCCTCTCTGCACCAAATAATAATAATCAAAATCCACCTTTCAATAAACCAAACCAAACCAAACCAAACCAAACACAAACAAGAAAAGAAAAGGTAGGGAGGGCGGGAAGGGAAGGAGGACCTGAACACAGTTGAAGAGTTTGGCATCTTTGTTTTCTGATTCAATGGCGTAAAGGGTTGGATAAGGGACCTTGTATTTCTTGCGAGCTGAACCAACCTGGAACCCCATCCAGAAATTGAGGAAGCAATAAGCAACAAGAACAAAAGCTACGTAACCATATTCTTTAGGGAACATTTCGACTCCTGCCATGATTCTGATTTTGGAACTAAAAGGAACAGAACCTACTTATCTTATAGTGGTAGCTCTGAGGAGATGAGGTTTGACTTTTTCAGTTTGTTTTTCTTTCTAGAATGTTCCTGGCTTTTACTTCAAGGCAAGGGCAAAAGCCCACATGGATAAGCCTGTGCTATTTCTTAGTTTTGTGCACACCACCCTCCTTTTGTCGAGCCCATTGTTTTATATCTATGTAGTAGTCGTAAGTGGTTTTGAGATTCATATATATTTTTTAAGAAAATCAAGATGGTTTTGTGTTGATTTTTTTTTTTAAATTATTAAACTGGATCTCATCTTTTAGGTCATGTTAGCCTGTGTCTACGTATAACTCGACTAGATTAACACCCATTTAATTCAGCATAAAACTTGATTTATATTTTAATAAATCACTTAATTAACCCATCAAAGCTTTATTATTATTACTACCCAAACTCTAATTCTTGTTTTAAATCAAAAGAGAACTTCGCATAAGCAGTGCTTCATTATTAGATTAGAAGTTATAAAGCCTCATTAATATATTTTTTAATCTCTTTTTAATAAACAATTAAATGATATTTGACCAGCTTGGAAGCTCATCCCTGCCAAATAAAATACATTCCAGAAATTTAAAACTTATTTGTATTTCAAAAACAATTTTAACAACAATTATTTTATTTTATTTTTACAAACGGATAACACGCACTACAAAACTAACCCAACCCAATCGTCAAGGTTATATTAACAACTAGTGTTATCCTCTATCGAGTGTTTCTTCTAATATTTCAAATAAAAACTGTTTTTGAAAAAACTACAGATGTTTTATTTTTTTTATAATATTTTAATGTATCAATATAAAAAAAAAATATTTTTTAAAAATTCTCAATATATTTTTTAAGTATTTTCATATGTTAATACTATTTAAAAAATAAAAAAATATTATTTCAATATATTTACAAATAAAAAATACTTTAAGATACAACTAATTCATTTCCAAACAAATTACACAACAAAAACAACAATAAGAAATAGGCTACTAGTGGGTATTGTAAGCCTGCAAAAGGGGTGCCGGCTGCAAATCTAAACCACTATCCTTCTCCAAATTCGAAGAGCATATAGTTACCATGTACAAGGCTATTTTATTACAAAACCGATAACCCAAGTGTTCGGCAATTTCTGACACTCACAAGTCTAAACATTCATACTTTTTCTTCGAGCTCCCATTGACTTCACAGGCCTTGTATCGGAGCTTTTGAAGTTTTTTTTAATCGTTTTGACATTCTATATTAAAATAGTTGATGAAAAATAAAAATAAAATATTATTTTAATATATTTCTATTTTTTCTTTTTAAAATGCAATGCTAGCAACATACATTCCCTAAGAAATAAATGGAAAAAACACGGCTCAAAAATCATCGTGCTAGCAGGATGTTGAATGGAAAAGGCTCAACGGAGCTAATATAAACAAAAATCTTAGTAAGAACAGATCGATAGATAAATAATAAACAAAAACAGGAGGAGCTACATATTGTGTCAAGCGCCAATATTTTGAAATTCCATCGATATCTACGGTTTAAAATAACATCTACTAAAGCAACATACAAGATCAGACGCTAAGCAAAAGTTATGAATCCTTGGAGCTTAGGATTACTTCTTGGACTTCCTAGTTCCCCTGAAAACAAAGCAAGAAAGGGATCGATCAACATATTGGATTGATACAGCTATATTTAGTAGAAGCGTGTATTCTTGTCATATATGTGCTTACTCTGCTGGTTGAGAAACAGCAGCAGGCGGTGCAGCCACTGGCTTTTCTACCCCAGGTCCCTGTACAGAATAGCAATGAAAAATCTCAATATCCCATGTAATACAGAATAACCTGATATAGGCAGAAAATACACGTAATCCAAGTTTAAAATTATTAATGCCAAGTTCAAAGACTGCAAGGACACCAGAGCACCAAACAGGGAATGAGGCATACAGCAAGTGACATGGGCACAAAAGGGAGAGCAGGGATCTAAAGGTTAATCTTAATTTGCAACCTCAGATATTTTCCATTGCTATCTATTGAGCGGCATCTATCATGGAATTTAAATGATTTTAAGCTTTAACAATATTTATAACACAAGGCAGAGCCGAGCGATTCCACAACTTCAAACCAACAAGAATCGGTTGATAAAGAAAATCAACAATGAGTTCAGAAATCCAATCATCATCAAGCCACTAAATTCTTACCATGGCTAAACGTTCTTCCCTCCTAGCAAATTTCCTCTCCCTGCTAGCCTTGTTCTTAGCTCGCCTAGCCTCAAATTGATCGCTCAAAGTCTTCTCCCTAGCCTTCTCTGCCTTTGATTTGTGGATGCTTTCCATTAGAACTCTCTTGTTCTTGAACACATTACCCTTCACCTTCATGTACATGTCGTGGTACATGTGCTTGTCAATCTTCTTTGACTCACGATACTTGCGAAGAAGACGCCTCAAAACACGCATCCTCCTCATCCAGAGGACCTTTGTTGGCAGCCTAGCTTCCCTGGTACCCTTGCGCTTACCTGATTGTTTTTAAACAAACTGAAAGTTAACACAAACTCCTACACACAAAACCATACGTGAAAAAAAAAAAAAACCTGTTTATACTTTTATACACTGCGATAATAAGAAAAAGGTGCTTGGATACAGGAATCCTAGCAAATCTATTTGAACTGAGAAAAATAGTTAAATACCATAGCCAGAGTGACGTCCCTTTCTCTTAGCTTCCTTCATACGTCGAGCACGGGACCGAGAGTGAATCTTAGTAGGCTTTCTGATAATGAAACCATCCTTCACAAGCTTCCTTATGTTCTGGCCTGTATTATTACAAAACCACATGCACAAATTCAACAGCTGAGCGAACAACAAAACCAAGGCTACTTAGAAATATTTTTCAAGATTTGGAATTAATTCTATTCGGTTTTTATTATCCGTTTCAATAGAATTCAATTTCACATAACACATTAAATTGAAATAAACAGAACCAAGTTCAAGAGCTAAAACAAATTCAAAAAGGACCTCAAAATCAAATCAAATCAAACACCGATACATATTTAATTTCCATAAATAAATTCAGCTTGAACCCAAATTTTAGGTCTTCAGAAACACAAACAAATCATATATTTCATTTCAATTTCATAAAAACAGAAAAAACCACAAAATAAAACCACATGAATTAAAAAAAAACACCAATTCTAAATTCATCTTAATTTTTTATATTCATTTCGACATCAAATAACCTAAAACACTGAGACAAACCCATCAAAACTAAACAAAAATCACCAACTTAAAAGGGGCAAAATGATGAAATAAAGCAAGGTTTCCGTTTCCATTACGTGAATTAGCCATGGAGATCTCATTGCCTTCATTTGGGTCAAGCCAGACTTTTCCCTTGCCACACTTTAGGACACTAGCAGCAAGCCGCTTTTGGAGTTTGAGGGAAACCATATCGGCCGCGTCTTTGAGAGCTGCAGTGGGCAAAAGGACTAGGCCGCGGCGTGTTTATGTGGTATTTATACCATGGTACTTTCTTCCTCTAGGGTTTCGGGGTACTTGCGTTATTGGGGCAATGGGCCTTTGGGCTTTGAAGGCTTGCTTGATCGGCAAGAACAACAATTTTTTAATAAAAATTTATTATTATTATTATTAATTAAAAAAAACACAAACGATATATTTTATTTTCTTTAATATACAGGTGGTTTTTTTTTAAATAAAATGCAAGGGATTAAAATTACTTGTCTTACCGGAATTTATCATTATTTGCACCCTTGGCCACAGCATGCATTCCATTTGGCAAACCAATGTTCTATTTAGTCTTGTCCATTTACAGCGAGTTTTGTTTTTTATGCAGAGCCCGCCACGATGGCCGTGTTCATACAGAACACCGTGTAAGGATCTTCAAGTAATTCATCTGAGGTGTTGGTTTCTTGGATCATGTCATATGATCTAACAGAGTTGTCTTACAAAAGATAACTTGCTAGTTTCGAGTTCTGCAATTGAGACACCTCCATAGAAGTTCAAGATCACTCTAGTACACATCCAATATTGGATGCTGACAACCTTTTTGTTTTTTTGAAAATTGTCTGCCTGTTTTGATTTCATCAAAGCAGGGCCTGAATCTGCCCTGTCTATACTTTATACCACTTGATCACTCACACCACACCAGTTGCTGGTGAGCTGACCGGCATGGATTTGTCCTACAAAAGACATCTTGCTGGTCTGGAGTTCTGCAGTTGATCCAATGTTGGATGCTGACAACCTTTCTGTTTCTTGAAGATTGTCTGCTGTTCTGAATTATTCGCAACCATGTTAGGCGTTAGCAAGTTTCGATTTCATCAAAGCAGGGCCTGAATCTGCCCTGTCTATACTTCATACCACCTGATCACACACACCTTGGTGAGCTTACTGGCATGGCTGGAGTTGCCTTTACAGTTCATGCAAGAGTTAAAGGGGCTTGTTTTGAGCCATGTCATATATGAATTCAATAAACAATATTTATGGGGGTAGAAAGGCTTGTATTTTTTGTTGTTAGAGAAGCACTTTTCCTTTTCTTTTCTATTATTTTAAGAGTTTGTCAGTGTTGGTCGGAAATTGTTAGAGAATAATATAAATTTAAATTTTTAGGTGAAATGGTTTTTTAACATAATATCAAAGCCTTGTTGAACCAGCGGTCATGAGTTCGATTTTCATCACCTTTATTCTTTTTGATAAAAATCAAATACAAGATAATATTGACTTGTGCAAGTTTTAAGTTCAAAGGACTCTTACTATAAAGAGTGTGTTAAAAAATAATATAAATCATATTCTGGAACCTTTGCCGCAAGCTAGATTCAATAGGTTTTTTTAAGGATAAAAAATAAAATTTATAAATTGCTATAGACTAAAATTTTATAATATGAAAAGTTGAATAGCTAAAATATACTTTACCTTGTAATATAAATTTTATAGATTTTTTTTTCTGGTTTCAATATATTTTTTTTCCTTAAAATTTTTATATCTTTTAATAAATATACTTTAACATCAATTTGAGCCTATAAAAAAATAAAGAAAATAAAATCACTATCATGACAAACAGTAGCATAGTGGCGTTCATAACGGTATTTTCCCTTATCTTTTAAGGTATTATTAAATAATAATATTTCTACGAGGCAAACACCGGCGCGACAAACTCCTATAATCTTGCTCCTTTTCAATTCTACCACTGCCACTAACTTTCCCTTCCCTCATCGTCATCTCCGTTTGCACCCAAAGCATGGATCCCCATTAGCATTCCTCAACCGGGTAATCTCTCTTTCTACATATTTTTGCATTTACTTATATGGGTTTCAATTTGGTGGGTTGTTTATTACTTTTCAGTGAATAAATACCTGTTTTTGTTTCAGGGTCAAGAATAGAGAAACTGATGGAGGGGACTAAAAGCTTGATACAGTTGGTCTTTTCGTGGTCTGTTCAAGATATTCTTAACCAAAACCTCTTTAAAGACAAGGTATAGTGGCTACTTTCACATTGAAGCTGTTTGTCTCTTAGGGCACGCGTGTGCGATACTGGCACAGTTTGGATGTCACAGTTGTGAGTTTAGCTAGAAGCAGTCATGTTTTTGGAGTGTTTTGATTCGTTGATTGAGTTGAAGAATATATATGAAAAAGGGGGTTGCTGTTTTTTTTAATGTTTTGTCGTTGATGTTTGTATAGGGAGAATCTTAGTTGTTTGAGGCAGTTTGAATTGTGGGGATTATGTGTTATGAGTATTGTATTCCAAGTGTTTTGATTCGTTTTTTGACGTGAAGAATGTGTATTTAAAAATAGGTTACTGATTGTTTTCAAGTTTTGTTGTTAATAGTGCGAATCTTAGTTGTTTGTGTCAGAGAGATGCATGCCATTCTGAATTGTTGGATGATATGTTATGTGCTACTCATTGTTGCTGCTTTTGCGAAATTAATGTAATATAAATTCTTACAGGTGAGGAAAATCCCAAAGACTTTCCCATCAGTGACTCATTATAGGAGCTCATTTATTCTCCCACTTATTGAGGAAACTCGTTCTGATTTGTGTTCAAGCATGATAACAGTGTCATCAGCACCAATGTGTGAAATATTGTATATTGAGAAGTCAGGGGATTACAAGGAGCCTGGTGATTTGATATATGATATTGGTGTGAATAAAATGAATGATGCAGAGAATAGTAAAGAAGTGTACGTTCCAGAGAATGGCGATCTCCTTGTTTTGGCAGAGGTACGGCCGAAATGCATCGGTGATTTGAGCTGGTCTAATGAATCATATAAGATTGCTTTAATTCAAAGGAAAAAAAGATTTGAACATGAAGATTATGATGAAATTCAAATTTTATCATCGAAGCCCATCAAAGAGCAATACATGCAGCAACATACTGAGGGAAAGACTCGTTTTGCTGTCTTTTTAACAAACATGAAAACAAATGTTAGGATATGGAAGGCATTGTCCTTGCTAGGAGAAGGGAACATGAACATTATTAAACAAGTGCTGCAAGCTGATTCCTCTGTAAGCTTTTGTTTCACCCTATCCTTCTATCTCATACACAAATTTCCTTTTGTTTTATGTACAAATGACCATCATTTAGTTGCTTTCCCTATAATAAAAATCTTGTATTGTGGTTAACTACTTTGCACAGAACTCATATTGCTAGAATGAGTCTATTCACATTTCATATCTAAATCATATAGGTGGTAGACAATTGCGCCAACTGTTTCATTAGAGAAAAGCACAAAGTTGATGCATCAACTTTAGGTGCATATATTCGTTCTTTTGATCTTAATGCTTCCCAAGAAGAAGCGGTTTTATCTTGTATATGTGCGAGGGAATGTCATCATCGGAATTCAGTCAAACTAATATGGGGTCCTCCTGGGACAGGAAAAACAAAGACTATTGGTGCATTATTATTTGCCTTTTTTAAAAGGAAATGCAGAACCCTTACCTGTGCCCCAACCAATGTAGCAGTGTTAGCAGTTACGAAACGGCTTCTGAATTTGGTAATTCCAAAGCTTGAATATCAGACTTATGGTCTAGGAGATATTATTTTATTTGGGAATGGTGAGCGCATGAAGATTTGTAACCATGATGACCTTCTTGATGTATTTCTTGACTGCCGAGCTCATATACTTTCTGATTGTTTTGCACCTTCATCTGGATGGAATTATCATTTAAGATTGATGATGTGCTTGCTTGAAGATCCTGGCAAGCTTTACCATGAGTACTTGCAAGAACCAGCTAACAAAAAGAAAGACAAAAATTTCAAAGCACAAGAGAAAGGAATACTTAGAAATGAGAAGCTTCAAAACAACGAAGAAAAACAGGATGATGTCAACTCAAAAAATTCCAGAAACCAAAATAACAATGGTTTTTGGAGGAAAGTTATTTTAAAAAACTTAGAAGAAAGCAAGAAGACATGGAAGGAGAAATCTTGTTGCAGGAAGGAAAGCCACTTGAAGCACATCAGAAAAGTGGACACGGTTTATTTTTCTCAAGATCATGAGATTGAAGGATTGACATTCGAGGAGTTTGTACACTGTAAATTTAATTACTGCAAGGATCAGATGCGGATGCATGTTGTAATCATGCATACTCACTTGCCATCTTCTGTCATTTCTCCAAGAGTTGTAAAAATGATGATTGAATTTCTCGAGTTTCTTGAACTTCTTGATTCTTTATTTCATGCTGCTGATGAAGGGTTAAGTAATGCCTTCAGTCAATCTATGGATGAACCTTATGGAACTGGCCTTTCTAAGCAGTTCAAGCTGGAAGAGACTAGAGAACATTGCCTCCAAATACTCAGATTGCTCCGCAGTAAATTCACTCTACCAGACATTTCTGGGGTCTCTAAAATCAAACATTTCTGTCTAGAAAATGCTCGCTTTATATTTTGCACTGCTTCAAGCTCTGCGAAGCTGTATGCTGAAGATATGTTACGGTCAAGTCTGGAAGTGTTGATTATAGATGAAGCTGCCCAACTGAAAGAGTGTGAATCAGCTATTCCTTTACAATTTCCTGGTCTGCGTCATGCTATCTTTGTAGGGGATGAGTGCCAGTTGCCTGCAATGGTTCAAAGCAAGGTTTCTGTTTCTTTGTCATGTTTTTTTCCTTCTCATTTCCCTTGCTTTTGTGTTTTCACTCTCTCTCATTCCAGCATGACCTAATTTAAGTTGCATTATCTTTAGATTTCTGAGAAAGCTGAGTTTGGAAGAAGTTTATTCCTAAGACTGGCACAATTGGGACACAAAAAACATCTTCTGAATGTTCAGTATAGAATGCATCCATCAATAAGCTTGTTTCCAAATGTAGAGTTCTATGGAAAGCAGATTCTTGATGCTCCACTTGTTAAAGAAAGAAGCTATGAGAAGTGTTTCCTTCAAGGAAAAATGTATGGCAGCTATTCTTTCATAAATGTAGACCATGGACATGAAGAGGCTGATGATAGACACAGCCAAAAAAATGTGGTAGAGGTAGCTGTGGTATGTGAAATAGTTGCAAAACTTTTTGAAGGTATTCCTAATGTTGTTACAAATGCATCTATGTAATGAATGCATGTATTCTTATCCTTTTGTTAATTCAGATTTGTTTTATGCCTTGTTCACTTTACAGAATCAGTTTCAATGAAAGAAACATTAAGTGTTGGTGTTATATCACCTTACAGTGCTCAAGTGTCTGCCATTCAAGAGAAACTTGGAAAGACATTAAGTAGGGGTTCTGGCAGCGGGTTCTCTGTCAGTGTGCGCTCTGTTGATGGGTTCCAAGGTGGCGAGGAAGACATCATATTAATCTCCACTGTCAGATGTGATTTGATGGGTCTGGTGGGGTTCCTTAAAAGCCCCCAGAGAACAAATGTGGCTTTGACTCGTGCAAGGTATTTCTGTCATAATCGTTACTGCACGGCTCAAACATGTTTTGAGTGATTTCGTTAACTTGAAAGTAAAAGGTAGTGTTACTCCCTTCTTTTAGGTATTGCCTTTGGATTGTGGGAAATGGAGTAACTTTAGGTAATAGTGATTCTGTCTGGGAGAGAATGGTTATTGATGCCAAGGCTCGGGGTTTTTTTTACAATGCTGATGAGGATGAGTGCTTGGCTCAGGCTATCATAGCTGCACTCATTGAGGTTGGCAAAACTGATCATTTTCCTAATGCGCATTTGGTCCTGTTTAAAAGTGCTAGGTGGAAGGTGTGTTTTCATGTTATCCTTTCCAAGATATAGCCTTCTTTTTTTCTCTGTCTGCAGTACCATAAATTTAAGAGTTAAATTGAGCTGATTATAGTGGTTTTCTTTAATGCATTTAATTAGATGAAAGGATTTTACTTTATTTTATATATCATAGTATCCATTTTCCTTTTAGAAATAGTCTTTTCTGCATGCATGGATATTCTGGTTGTTTATTGCTCCTTTGTGGACAATCGGCAGCTGATACGTGTAGCAAAATAAAAAAACACAAAAACTAAGATTTAGATGTTTGCAGTTATTTGAAAGATATTTGGTTTGAAGCATCCTTAGATTTTAGTCATGAAAACACATTAGTGCACAATCATTAGAAGAGAACTGGCTGGGTGTGTTTATCACCAGCAGCTGGGAAGTAAACTTGAATGCTTGATTTAGTGATTGGATAATGGGGTTGATTCAGTCATTAGGTTGCACCAGACCAATTTACATTCACATAGGAATCAATGGCTGATGTCAAAAAATTCAGAAAATTTGACCCCCTATTTTATTCTTCTTTCATCTATGCTTTTGAAAATTGAGAGTGATGCTTACAATCATGCCCAGGTTTCCTTTCATAATGGTTTCTCCAAATTTGTTCTGAGAATTAAAACCATGGAGATCTGTAAGGAAGTTATTTCAATGTTAAAGAAGCTTTTAAGCGGTTGGCGTCAGTCTCATAAAGGGAGAGATCCTAATTTCACCAATGGGGCTTCTTCTCAACTGTTGGAGCAATACAAGATTAATGGATCACTCTATCTTGTCTGGACTGTAGACATTCTGGAGGAAAATGCATGCATTTTCCAGGTTCTGAAGGTTTGGGATCTATTACCTTTGTCCGAGATACCGAATTTAGCAAAGCTTGTTGACATCTTCTATGGAAAATATCCAAGGGATCAAATTAATCGATGCAAGTTAAGACACTTTGAAGGGTATGCAATCCTCTAATTTCATCCCTTTTCTTCTTTTTCTAATTTTTATTTTTCCTTTTCATATGTGATGGTGAGCCAAAGACATAAAAAAGTTACTGCACAAGTGATTAAGACTTGAAAGTATCAGGGTAGCCTTAACCTTGGGAATTATTCTGTTGGTGAATTTTGGTTCAAAGAATTAGAGCATACGCTTCCAGTTGAAAGCAACCTTGATGTTATGCTATCTCAATCTTTGTTTCCAATAGCAATGAAGTTTGGAGTCAAATAAATACAAAATAGAACGGAATAGAACTCAAATACCTTGACAAGCATTGGATCCTGGATCATAACTGTCAAGACTGACACTGGCTCCTGGATCATTTGCCATCCATTGTGCCATGCCATGTTGCCATTTCCACTGTAATAGGTATAATGAAACCACAACCTCCACTGTTACTGCCATTTCTTTAATCACTCACGTCATCAATCTCACAGTGACAAACAGCCACCCATTGTCAATGTTTGATGCCACATGAGTATTGTAGATAAGGGCATCTTGGTCCCATCTGCTATGATGCCTCCTCCATGAATGCAGTTCTTGTCTTATACCTATCACTTAATGGCCTTTTGATCTGTTGCTTTCACCACACCTGCAATCTTGCTGTTGCATGTGGGAATTTCTAGGAGAAGGGAGCTAATGCTACTGGTAAAAGTTAAATCTGGCAGAAGAATATAAAGACCTCTAGTTTATAGCACTCGAAATGATACAAGTTGATCTCCTGAAAATTTCACAATCAACTTGATGCAGGAATTTGCAGGTTCCGATGACCTGGTCTGTTCATTCAAATGAACACTCTAAAGATGATCCTGTGGAGTTTTTGTCTATCCAGTTTGCTTCACTCAGTTTACTGGATTAACACGGGCCAAAAGCTAATTATCAGAGGTTAGTAAATGGTTGTACCATTTGGGGTGTCAGTTTTGTCCCTGGAATACTTCATGCATTGATAAGTATGTGTTGTTGTGCGGCACAATTCATGATATGTATCTGCTTGAAAGGGTTCAATGATATGATGTTTCATAAAATTATCAGATCTGGACAATTCCTGGATGCCAATGACCTGTCATGGTCAGAAACCCTTGTTCTTACAGAACATATTATAGATCAACCTGTCAGACTGCAACAGGGCTGCATGAGTGCCCTTATCAGTTGTTTTGTCAAGTTATGAGGAAGTGCGTAACCATACTATTTTATGGATGATGAGCATTGTATTACTTTGTATGTTATGAAGCTACAAAACTAATCTATAATATAAGCGTGGCAAAAGGTTAAAGCAAAAGCCCCTCTTCCAAAGGGGATCAACTTCTTTTCTTCCTCTTCGTCTCACTAAACTAAATTGTAGTCATGGAACTTGCATGCCCTAATCCACTTTGCTCTTTGCTTTGGGAGATGAAATCCTTGCCTCAAGCCTAGGATGGAGCTGGTATAATATATTTCTCAAAGGCTGTAAAGTAAAACAATAAAATACAAAACAATGTTAAGTGGTTTATATTTTCATGATGACAGATCTAACATTATCCCTATGTGATAATATTTGGATGCAGGTTGAAAGTACGTGTTTTGTCAACGTTGTGCTGAAAAAAAAGTCCATTCATGAAGTAAATACTTGCAGTATTTGTATAGTGTCTAGAGTAGCTAGTCACATTACTTGTCAAATGGCTAATTTTTTATCCCCACGATACTACACTGTACAACGGCTTTTGGAGGATTTACACAGATGAAAGTAGGTTGTTTAAATGTTTGGGATTGGGCAATAAGATTGCAGTTTTTGCGATCTTTTGATTGAACCATTATATCGTTTCCATGCAAGTTCATAATGAAGTTTGAGATGATGTTGGATGTATTGTAATTGATGATTCCTGAAGGTTTCCGTGTTGTATGACAATGTAACCATCAAAGCTTTTTGTACTTTGAAAGGTGAAATGAGGAAGAGATTGACCGGGAGACCACAAAGCGATCTGGTCATCGCATCTCTTACTTGGGAATTCAATTTAAAGGAGAAGAGTATTTCTCACATGTTTGGTGGTATAACTAGTGGCTGTTCCTTCTGTCCCTGTTCCCTTAACTTCCGAACCAGATGAAAAAACCGAGCAATAGAGAATACAATATTGAATCCTTAAAGGGAAAATGTTTAGAATCCTTCTAACAAGCAGAGGGTTTTTTCCCCTTGTGCGTTCAAATTTTTAAGATTTCATGAGTACGTTAATTTTTGTGCCAGTCTCCAAATCTGTTTTGATATCACACGAATGCTCCAATTTGGGTGGCAAAACAGTCGATTGTGGCGTTTCGTCTGGCAGTTCTGTCAAAAGATACTTGTCGTAGTTTGAGATGGCCGGTGATTCAATGTTGGATTGTTGGGTGTAAATCATGGTTTTAATCACAGTTACAGCAGTCTACCTAAAGAGTTCTGACATGGTCCGAGTTCTGGATGTGTAGGTTAACTCAAAGAGTATCTTATTTTTTGTAAGAAAATAAAAAACCATAATTGTTTCACATGAATAACGGAATTACTGTACTGTTATATGATGCTGATGCTCTATAAAGTGAAACTTGATGGTGATATTGGCTATGAAGAGAAGTCATCATCATAAGTGAAAACTGGAAAACAGATTGGACATCTTGCAACCTCCTCCCATCCATGTAGGACTCACACTTGAAACCATAAGTCGAGCTTTGTATTTTCTTACATCTTGAAGGAAATAAAACTTGCTTTAATGCTAAGCAATACTTCGGGGTGGATAGAATATTCTCTTGTGAAAATAAATGTACAGGGGACGGGGAAGGGAAGGGGAAGGGACAGAAATGTAAAGCATCATCGTAGTTTGCTAATGCATTTGTGTCCTTACCTCTACTCATTGATCAACATTTGTGCATCGGTAGTGTCACAGTAAAGGAGAAAACTTAGGAGTATGGATAGTCGATCAGCTGCTTTATAAACAGGAAAAGTCCCAAGGCCTCCGCGTATAAAAGCTTCCTCTCTCGATTCCCCTCTCTTTTTTCATATTCTACCCCTAACTTTAATTGATGCAACCAATTGAGTTAAAGAAAGATCTTGTGTTTATTTTTGCTTTTATAAGCTTGAAAGAAAAGAACCAATGCATATCTAGCAGGGCAAAACAATGAACAAGTACTAAAGCATGGAAAACAAGAGCTTGTAGTTTCCATAGGGACTAAGACTTGATACATTGCTTTCTTTTATTTACTTTTGATTGGCTTTTAGTCAGTGTTGTTTCCATCTCAGTTTTCAAAAACCTGCCCCATTTTTTCTACTCATCTGTACGTTCATTTCTTTTCATGTATTGGGATTTTTAGTAGCAATAAAAAAAAGAAGCTTTGCCACTAGGAAAAAATATCTTTACTAGCGTTGATGTAGTGTTTCTTGCTTCACTCCTAAGAAATCTGTTGTTTCATCTTTTCTTTGTAAGTTCAAGAGTTTTTATTTCGTTTCCTTATTATCGGCTTCATCAACTGTTTCGACAGACGCTTCCTTGAGAGGTGAAACGATGGAGAAGAAAGTGGCGAAAACTAAAGAAGAAATAGTAATTCCTGGTAGAAGCTTGGTAGATGTGGTGTTCTCTTGGTCCATCCGGGATGTACTTAACCAAGATCTTTACAGAAACCAGGTTTGCATGCTTTCCATTGTGCTCATGTTTATGTGTATCATGCACTTAAGATTTTTAATTTTATCCATGACCTGTTTTTCTGGTAAAACTCTGGTTGTTTAGAGGGCAGGAAAGCCTGTATAAGTTTTATTTTTCCTGTTTAAATTTGGCAAGTTGAGTAAAGTGAAATCATTTAGAGACGCATCCTTTCTTGACCATATGATTTTGCAGAAACAAGGTTATCTAGCTTGGGATCAATAAACTAAGAATCTGATGGTCAGTAAGGCTTAACATATCGTTTCTGAAGTTCATTTATAGTAGTGATTACTTTTTATCTCTTTTGTATTTTTGAGAAATGACTTGAGAATAGTTGACAGTAACTGGAAACAGCACTTAAATCTTACAAGCCAATTATGTACAGTTGCAAGAATGCTCGATTATTTCTTGTTCCTGTGAATATGCATTTTTTCCCCTCTCCCTTTTATTGGATTTGATGTCTATGGCACTAAATTTCTCATCAACAGGTGCAGAAGATACCAGAGACGTTCATGTCAACAGAACATTACATGAATTCATTCATTCCTGCATTAATCGAGGAAACTCACGCAGACTTATGCTCAAACATGATAATGGTCTCCCAAGCACCTACAAGAGAAATCTTTTCACTGGGAAAAGCTAAGGAGAATAAGCCTCCGAAAGACTTGTTTTATAAGATCTGGTTTGAGAAAATCAGAAACAATTTGAATGGGGAAGGAATATATGATCCTGGGGTTGGAGATCTCCTTGCTTTGACAGATGTAAGACCGAAAGACATTGATGATTTGAACAGGCCTGGGTTTAACTACCTTCTTGCATATGTTCATCGACTGTATAAAGCTCAAGAGAAGGACGATGATGATAAATATGACATTTTGTCAATTCTCACATCCAAACCCATTGAATCTGAATTAGAAAAGACCAGGAAAATAAAAAGGAGTCTATCATTGCTGGAAAAGGAATGCGAAAGAACATGAAAGCTAATGTCTTTGTTGTTTACCTAGTGAACATGATGACAAATATTCGTATATGGAGATCTCTGAACTCAGAACTGGAAGGAGGGAACATGAACATTATCCAGAATGTGATTCAAACTAGCTCAGCTGTAAGAAGGGTGGTTCATTTTTCTTGATACGTGGAAGTTTTAGCTGTAATTCTAATCATTCACTTGCCTAACTGACATTTGTTGTGTCTGCTCCTGCAGGATGGCCATGATTGCTCTCACTGCTTATCTGAAGTGAATAGAAGTGCTCCACTTTCTGGTATGGAAGAGACCATAATCAGCTCTTTCAATTTAAATGACTCACAGCAAGATGCAATTGTCAGCTGCATTGGTCTGAGTGAATGCCGGCATCAAAGTACTGTCAAGCTAATTTGGGGTCCTCCGGGGACTGGCAAAACAAAGATGGTTGGTTTGTTATTGTTCTCTCTACTTAAATTGAAGTGCAGGACCCTTACATGCGCTCCAACTAATATTGCTGTGATGGAAGTAACATCTAGACTCCTAAGGGAAGTTCAAGACTCTCTTGAATATGACACTTACGGACTTGGAGATATAGTTCTATCTGGGAACGGGAAGCGAATGAAGATCTCCGAGAATGATCATCTTGAAGATATATTTCTTGACAATCGTGTTGAAGCACTTTATCATTGCTTTAACCCGTCAACTGGGTGGAAGCACACTTTAGATTCATTGATAAATTTGCTTGAAGATCCTGAGCAACGGTACCACCGGTACGTGGAAAGTATGCGCAAAAACAATGAGGGAGAGCTAGATCCTGAACAATGGTACCGCCGGTACATGGAAAGTATGCGCAAAAACAATGAGGAGGGAGAGCGAGATGTCCAGGAAGCTGAAATGGTTGAAATTGAAAAGATAAACAACAACGAAGAGAAAGATGAAGCGGTCAGTGATCAAAACAAAAAGGGCAGGAATAGCAGGAAAATCTTGAAGAAAGCTCTTCTTCAGGCCGTGAAAGATAACAAGAAAAAGGAAAAACAGAAACAAAAGGTTTTTTCTCATCAAGAGAAGCTTACAAAGCTTGAAGAAAAGGAAAATAAAGAACATATTCTCTCTTTCGAGGATTTCGTAAAGGAAATGTTCAAATTCTTTAGCGCGAAGTTGGATGTTTTTATTGTAGATTTGTATACGCATTTGCCAACATCTATCATTTCACTGGAAGTGGTGAAGAACATGATCAGAGCTCTTGATTCACTCAGCTGCCTCAAACCCTTGCTGAATAGTGTTAGTGTTGGAGAGGAAGGCCTAAAACAAGTCCTCAACGATTTTGAAAATGAAGGAAATGGCGCTAATCAATTTTCAGGATTGGCCTTTATGAGAAATGATTGTGTTCAGAAACTGAATTCACTTCCTCGAGAATTTGACGTTCCCAATATTTTTGACGTTGAAAGTAAAGCAGCCAGAAACTTTTGCTTGGGAAATGCGTGTTTGGTTTTCTGTACTGCTTCAAGCTCTGCCAACCTGCACACAGAAGGAGCAACACCGATAAGTTTGTTGGTTGTTGATGAAGCTGCCCAGCTTAAAGAATGTGAATCCACTATTGCATTGCAACTTTCTGGTCTTTGTCATGCTGTTCTTATAGGTGATGAGCGTCAGCTTCCTGCCATGGTTCAAAGCAAGGTGATATGTGATAAGGTTTATCTTTCATGCACCCCATTTACTAGGTTATTTATAAGTTCTAATGTTACTGTCACATAACTTAATCAGATTTCTGAGGAAGCTGAATTCGGGAGGAGTTTGTTTGAGAGATTGGTAATAATGGAACACGAGAAACACCTTCTGAACACGCAATATAGGATGCATCCATCTATAAGCTTATTCCCAAATAAAGAGTTCTATGATAGGCCAATTCAGGATTCTTCAAGCGTCAAAAAAAGAAACTATCAGAAACAATTCCTTCAAGGCAAGATGTATGGTCCTTACTCATTTATTAATGTAGTCGTTGGGAAAGAGCATTCGAATAACGGCCGCAGCAAGAAAAATCTGGTTGAGGTTGCTGTAGTTTCAGCAATAGTTGCAAGCCTCTTTAAAGGTATGCGTTTTTGAGTCATATCAGAAACTATTAGATTTTCTGTTATTTAAGAAATGCTGTCTGAAATACATGATATTGCTATCGGTTTTACTTTTGATTGGCATGCAAGTTTGAACGCTAAAGCTTTCCTTTTCTTTCTTTTGCAGAATTTAAAAGGACTAGAAAGAGGTTGAGCATAGGAGTCATATCACCATACAAAGCTCAAGTGCATGCAATTCAAGAAAAAATTGGAAATAGTTACAATACATACAACAACTTTGCTGTAAAAGTTCGGTCTGTCGATGGATTTCAAGGAAGCGAGGAGGATATTATAATTATCTCTACAGTCAGATGTAATACAAGTGGATCAGTGGGTTTTCTTTCCAATCGCCAAAGGGCAAATGTTGCGCTGACCCGTGCAAGGTATTTTTTTCCAAGCACCATAAGTTAGACAATAGTGCAAGCAAGTTCAGGCAGGTTCATGTGTACGTATATATTTATTGGTGACATTGAATAAAATTTTATGATGCCATGTCTGTTTAAGGTATTGCCTCTGGATCCTTGGAAATGGAGCAACTCTTGTCAATAGTGACACTATTTGGAAGAAATTGGTTACTGACTCGAAGGAACGAGAGTGTTTCTACAATGCTGATGAGGATAAAAGCTTGTCCAAGGCTATAATGGATGTCTTTTTAGAGTTGGACCAACTTGATGATTAGTTGAATGTAAATTTTCTATTGTTCAGGAATGCAAGATGGAAGGTATGTATGCTGATATTTCTTAATTCTTACTATTATGTCTGAAGCTGAATCCTGACCAGTGGACTTCTCACACCAACCTTTTTCCATTGAAGTTTTGCTTCAGTGATAACTTTCGGAAGTCTTTTCTGAAAGTCAGAAACGAGGCTCGTCAGGAAGTGATTACTTTGTTGGCAAAGCTTTCAAGTGGCTGGCGTCAATCTCTGGAAGAGAGAAACATCATTGTTCCACATGGAACTTCTTCTGAACTGTTAGAAAATTACAGAGTCAATGACCAGCTCAGTCTCATTTGGACAGTGGATATAATCAAGGAAAAAAAAAGCGACACTCAAATTCTTAAGGTTTGAGATGTTTTACCATTACGTGATTTACCGAAACTAGCAAGGAGCCTCGATGCTGTCCTTGGGAATTATACAGTGAGTAAGATGAACCGGTGCAAACAGAAATGTATAGAAGGGTATGCATCTTTCTATTTTTCTTCTTCAGATATTATACAGTGCGTGTTATACACAAGTAGTAGCTTGAGTTGGCTTCGGCATTAGGAAGCCACTGTGAATCATGAGTGTTCTTTTTCCTATTTTGTGAAACCGCTGCAAATCTAACCTAAGACCTATGTCTTTCCTCTTTCTGTGCATTGAAATGGATGTTTATGAATAATTCGTCATTTATAAATTGGCAGGGATTTGATTGTTCCATTGAGATGGTCAACAAGTTCCGGTGCCGCTCTCGAGAGCAGGAATCCTGAAACAGATCCTGAACAACTTCTGTCAAAACCATTTGCTTCACTTGCTATCAGGGATCAGTCAGAAGCAACAACTAGTAGGTATGCAAAATTAAAATTCTGAATAATTTGTTTCGCAAGAGTAAGATCAAATTTGATGTTGTCTTAGCTTCGACCAACCACCCTGTTAATAGTATTTGTCAGTGTATATGTCAAGAATATCAGCAATATAAGGAAGATATCAACAATATATGGCAATCAAATTGTAACAGAAAATCTTGTATCTGTTGTAGACTACAAATCAGTGATTATAGACTATAAATTAGAGATTATCACATGTATTTAGAGGATTGAATTCCTCCTTTAAAAATCAATGAAAATACAGAACGAATTTACACAGAAACTTGAGATTTGTGACAGTATTCTTCGAATTACCAATTCCTGCATGTTATTCATGAATATCAGACAGCCAGGGAGGTCTAGGAAATATGGATTTAGCAGTGGAACAAGGGGATCAAAACCCGGGTGGCGCAGGCCAAATAATAATTAATGTGGTAAGAACATCTTTAGTACTCTTGTTAAAGTATTTTTAGACTAATCTCTCTTTTCTAATACGTGAAAACCAGAATTAAGGTAGCAATTTGTCTCCTCAGGTTGCTCTACAAGCTCTTGAATTGAAGTTGCTGCTGTCTGACTGAAGAATGAAGTCCTCCCAGCTTAATCTAATAATGTTGCAAAGGGTTTGTAAAAAATACCGAAGAATTCTTAGATTAAGGTGATGCCTTTTTTGGGCCAAGCACTTATTGGGGTACTAGGCTCATGAATAACGTAAATGGCATTAAGCCTAATAGAATTTGAAGCTTTTAGCCCAAGAGAGTATTTGATAATTAATTGGTAATTCATCCCAAGAGAGTATTTGATAATGAATTGGTAATTCATATGACTTTTATATTATCATTCCTATTATAATTATAACATATACTAAAAGGTTTTGGTATTTTATTGTAGTGAAATGCCAAGATCTTTTACACTTTGATCCTTAAAAAACGACTTGATCAATGGCTCGATATCTTAAAAGCTAAAAGAGATCAAGCCTGTACTGTTCACCCACACTCAATACACCGTGGACAGGAACACTCTAACATTGATCCCACATTATATTGCATTGCACTAGCCATGACACTCGCGCCTTGTCGTGACCGAAATCATATTTTTTTCAGCGTAAAAAAATATTAATTATATGTAAATTTTTATTATAATATAAATTTGGATAAAATAATAAATTTGTGTAGAAATTTTGTAAAGTGCAAGTTTTTTATAAAATATATGAATTATAAATGGATATAAATTTATCTGTTTAGTAGGTTTCAATGAAATAACCAATATAAAATTATTATTATCATTAAAAAAAAAGAAGATTCTGATATCTGAATTATTGAATATATTGTATTAGGATTAGTTCATTTTACAATTCAATTTAAATTAAACACAACAAACAAAATATAAATTATGAAAGAACTTTCATTAATCAAATAATAAAAATAAATAGTTAATTTTCTATCTTTAAAAAGAAGAAAACATAAATTGAAAATTCATTCCACATTACTGTCATTATCATTACTATAACAGTTAAAATTATTATCAATATTATTACCAAATAGTGAAAATCATTAAATTGGCCCTAAGAGTGAATTTTTTTTGTCAAAAAAACAACAAAAAAATACTAAAATTATCATTATTATTGTGCAAATAATAAAATCATTTGATCTGAAAAATGAAATAAAAATAATAGAAAACAAAAAAAAAAGAACAAAGAGAAAAATAGAACAATATGAATTTTGAAATGATCACCAACATAAATTAAAATTTTAGAATTGAATCAAATAAAATTAAAACCCCAATAAAAAAAATAAAATGACAAAAAATCAAAACAAAAATAAAAAATATAAATGAATGAATACAAACAAAAAAGAAACATTGTCCAAGAAAGATTGAAAAAAAGAAATGAATCAATACTAAATAAAAAATAAAAAATAAGTGCCAAAATAAAAACCCTAACAAAAAAAATCTAAAAGCTCAAATGCATAAATATGGACAAAAAATAAACACTATTCAAGAAGGACAAAAAACCAAATGAATTAATAAAAAAAATTAAAAGAATAAGTGCCAAAATGAAAAACAAAATATATAATTAATTCCAATTGAATAATAAAAATGAAACAAATCAAAACTTTGGGACCAAAAAACAATAAAGATTTAAAAAAAAATCAATACAGTGCAATTATTGAACTAATTAAAAGAATAAGAACAAAAATGAAAAGTAATATATATGATTTTAATTTGGGGATAAATTTACAACAAATTCAAACTTGCATACCGAAATTATTAAAGGAACAAAAAATGAAAAGATGAAGTACCAAAATGAAACTCACCGTATATAATCAATTTCAATTCAAGGGCATAATTGAAAACAATTGAAAGTTCTATTGAAAAATCAGTAATAAAAATGAAATAAAAAAAAATAAGGATTGAAATGAAATGCATACAACTATGAGGGACTGCCTCATACTTTATCGGAAGCAGGAGAGAGAAAAGAGAGGGGAGGAAGATAAACCGTCCATCGGAAATCACATAGTCCAATTTGATTGACACATGCCATATGTGGAGGAAGAAGACATGACATTGAACCGTATGTGACGGTGGAATCACATTTTCCGATGACTGAGTACATCGTACGCGCCACTTGACACGTACGGCAGAACACTGCCGGCGTGTCCAAACGATGCCCTTATAGTGTTTTGGATAAAGGAATAATAAAAAAAAAGTCAATTACCCATATACCCTTGACACAACTATATCTACAAAAAAACCGGGGTGAAAATTTGGAAATACCCCCAGGTCTAGGTGGCTTGCTTTGTCGTTTAGGGGGGCTAATTGCATTGTTTCACCGTGTAATAAATCTGGTTATACCATCCGTGTCCTCTGAAAAATTCAAAAATACCCCCGGTCCTAGGGGCTAAAATTTTTGGTCCTAGGGGTAAAATGAACATTACACTGTAGCAATGAATATTGAATTGAATCTAGGTGAACAATGAAGAAATCCACAGTAAAAACGCAACGAGATTTATTGTATAGTTAATTTTCGCACCTACATTTTAACACTGCCCGAGATAGATTTTCTCTCTATTCAGCTGCCCCGTCCAAGATCATTTAGCTTCAGAACGAGCGGATTAGCCCGCGCGATGCAATGAGTTTTTTTTTATCTTTTAAGAAAATTAATTGATTTTATATATGTTATATTTTGTTAATTTAATATTTAATGAGTAAAATTATAGTTGATAAAATCTGTTGGAAACGAGTTTTTTTCCACTAAAAAGTGATTGAATCTGTTGGAAACATCAATAAGTTGTTTTTTTTCCCAGTAATATTAGATCTAAAATATTATACATAAAAATATTGTAATTTTTTTTTCAAAAATAAACTTAAACAAAAGAGCACAAAATTAAAAACTAAAAGCCAAAATATTTTTTATTTTATCAGATTTATTCATCATATTATTATATTAAATGTATTTTAGAATATTGATATGAATATGTTTATCAGAAAAAATCCTAAGCCATTTTGTTTCTCTTTATATATATTTTTAGGCGATAATTTTCAATAAATATTAAAATATATAATCAGTCTCATATATGTATAAGAAAAAAAATATAAAAATAATTATGATAATTATTTGGAATACTTTATCTAGGCTTTTCTCTATGTAGAAAATAGAATGATTTTAGACGCGTTGTAGCTGCTTAATTTACTATTTAAGTAGTAAAATTATAATTATTGGAATATGTTAGAAATGTTGTTTTTCAACCTAAAAATGATTGAATGTTGCAGCTGTTAAAACTATTTTGATAATTATTATATCGGTAGATTATACATTTGGAATTGAAAAAATTCGGTCTAAATGAGCCATGGGCTCTATGTAACATACTGATTGATTGTTATATATGTTTTATTTGTTTTATGAATTTTTTTGTTAGCAAATAGTTAAATTACAATTATTGAATTTTAGCGCAGATGAGTGATTTATTTTATGACTCAAACAATTCGATTGATATTTTTTTAACTAATTTGACAATAATTTCATAGGTAGATAGTAAAACTACAATCGATAATATGGATTAATGATATTTTATTTTTCAAAAATATCCAGGTTAAACACACACACACCCACACACACATATACATGCTCACAATAATTTGATTGATGTTTTTTTTTTTTTAACTAATTTGATAATAATTTAATTGGTAGATAGCAAAACTATGATGGATGATATGGACTAAAGATTTTTTTTTTTAAATAAAGGTCACAGACACACACACACACACACACATACATATTAAGACGCTAATATTACATAAATATACAGAAATAAAAATAATTTGACATACCTAAAAGAAATAAAAAATAACAACTGATCAGTATAAATAAATAAAATTTCAAAACAACATAAATAAAAAAAAATTATTTGATGTTAAGAAATTATTTGAGCATGTCATTATGAATATTATATACATAATTAATATTTTAATCATTATTGGTTATAATATCGATGACACCATAACTATTGCTAATTTTTTTTTTTAATTTATAATATTTATTTGTCATATTATTATATTAGAAGTATTTGAAAAAAATTATCATCAACTATGATTTTATTTGTAGAGAATCAATCGGTTATATATATATAAGGACATTAATATTAAGCAAATATAAAAATGTATACCTAGCCTCATATATATAACCTATAGTGAATAAACAGTAAATATGAAAATTTAGAAATTAAATAGAAAAATTTAATGTTATTGAAAATAATGTAAAATTGGAAAGAAAAACAAAGAGCATATACATATAAAAATGAACAGAAATAGGAACTATGTAAGAAATATGAATAAAAAATAAATGCACCAAAATAAAATACAATATTAAAAGTATAAGGGATAAAAAAAAACATATGTAATAAATTTAATTTAAAGGATAAAATTGAAATAAATTCTCATTTTGAAATTCCATACCCCGAAATAAAACCAGAAATTAAAAGAATTGGGACCGAAATGAAACTCAAATACATAATTTATTTTCATGGAAAGATAAAATTGAAAGAAATCAAACTTTGACACCGAAATTATTATGGATTTATTATAAATTTGCCTGGAAGGATAAAATTGAAATAAATCAAAACTTTGATATAAAAAATATTAAGGATTTCAGGCCAAAACACAAAATTAAAAGCACAGGGACTAAACTGAAACTACGTTATATCATCACTTTGAATTAAAGGGCGAAATTTAAACAAATCAAAACTTATATAATTACAATCAGGGCCAGAAAAAGAAAATCGAACGTTCAGGGACTAAAATGAAATTTGTCAAAAAACAACTGCGCTGATGTCAACTTGTGCAGGGAGGAGAGAGAAATGAGGGGGGGAAATTCAAACGACCATTGCACGTCTTTGGAGACCATCTAGCTACACGCGCTGCTCCATGTGGAAGAGATCATGGTGAAAAATCATTCTAGATGCCGGTTGGGCATTTTCAGACGTCGTATGACGATGCACGCACTGTCTGAAACAGGCGTGAGGGCAAAAATGGACGGCAGGTCCGCTGACGCGCCCCTAATAAACCGGCGCAAAAAAGAATAAAAAATTGGCTAATTACCGTATCGCCCTCCTGCCCAGCTATGTGTTTTGTCCCTTTTGAGGGTTAACATCGTTATTTAACTATTCAAACAAATATTAAAAAAAACATAAACCGGCCAGACGAACCATACCGGACTGGACCAAAAACACGCAATGATCGTGGAGCCCCTCAGACCAGGCACCCTTTTTTTATCCTTTTTGAGGGACAATAAATTAATTACACTGTTCATAGACGGAAAAAAAAAGGGCGAACGAACTCGCACGATTTATCGGTGTAAATTGCGAGTCCACAGTGACAATGAGTGTGTGTGCACAATGTCGCTACAATGAAT
The DNA here is from genome assembly GCA_015731905.1 of Salix dunnii. NCBI lineage: Eukaryota > Viridiplantae > Streptophyta > Magnoliopsida > Malpighiales > Salicaceae > Salix > Salix dunnii. The sequence goes on along the minus strand of CM027662.1, from coordinate 4,646,680 downwards.
AACCGAGCTGTTTTAGCTCTTTAACTAATACATAAAAAAAACCAATGCCTCCCCTCCATGTTGCCTACTGACAGACTCTTGCACTCCCAGCAATCTCCAGGTCTTTCTCTTTCGTTTTGTAATTACTTTGATTAGTAAGTAGATTTTCAAAACCTGCTGTTCAAATTGAATCAAACTCTCTAATGTTATAGCCAATACTTAGAACTTTACATTATTATTATTATTATAAACTAAAACAGGATAAGGTTTTGAATAATAATATGAATAATGATTTATATTATTCATCTAGACTTAGAAGCACCGTGGATTAGAATAGTGAAATTATGATTTACCCTTCTGTTTACTGTATTTTTTAGCCTTAGGTTAGGGGGTATTTTAATTTTTTTTATCTTCCTGTGCATAGTGAAAAAAATCTTAATACCCATGAATAAGATAAAATATCACAATTACCCCTGAGTGCATTAAGATTATTGCAAAAAAAATTTAATGGCTAAATACAAAAATACCTTTAATAAGACAAAAATGCAAAGCAAACCCTGGGTTTAGAACGATAACTGCACATTTTTTTTAACATTGCCAAATACACATATACCCCATATAAAATAAAGTCCAAGAGTTGACTGTAAGAGTGTTTCATTAATTTACTATTTTTTAATATATATTTTGATGCGGTACTTTTGGCGTGTCGTCGGACACGTTGTCCATTTCTATGCTCATTTGGATTTTGGATAGCGCGTGTGATGATTTACGACGTTCAAAAATACCCTACCGATATCTAAAATTGTTCTCTGCCATGTTCTATACTCATGGAGCGGCACAACGAGGTCTACGATGGTTGGGGACTTGCTGGTGGTTGATTGAAGATTTTTTATCCCTTTTCTCTCCCCTGCTGTTTATTGATTTTTCATTGGAGCCCTAATCTTTCGATTATTGTTTATGGTTTTTATTTCTATTATTTAAGTTTTGATTTGTTTCCATTTGGTCCTTCAATTGCAAATGATTATATATTGTAGTTTCATTTTAGTCCTTAGTTTTTTAATTTATCGACTGGTTTGAAATCCTTAATATTTTCGGTATCAGAGTTTTAATTTGTTTCAATTGTATCTTCCAATTTAAATTGATTATATATGTTAGTTTCATCTCATTCCCCAATATTTTAATTTCTGGTTTTGTGTTAAATTCTTTAATTTTTCAGGTATCAAAGTTTTGATTTATTTCAATATTTTCCTTTAAATGAAATTTATTATATATGTGTTTTCTATTTTGGCCCTTATACTTTTAATCTTAGTTTTTATTTTCATTCCTTTATTTTTTTTATATATTTCTTAAATGGTTCCTATTTTTGTCTATGTTTATATGTACATACTCTTAGTTTTTATTTCTAATTTTTATTATTTTCACTGTTAATAAGATTTAATTTTTTATGTGATGTTTAAATTTTAATTTGTGTTGGTGATCATTTGAAAATTGATATTTATTATTTTTTTATAATTATTTATTCTCCAAGTCAAATAATTTTTCAAAATCTATTAATATTTTTTTTATTTTTTTTATTAATATTGTTAGGTGTTGAAATTTCTAATTATTATAGGCATTCAAAATAAAGATAAGAATAATTATTATTGTATATTAGATTTTTATATATGAAAAATAACATTGAAAAAACTTAGAAATAATCATTATTATTATTTTGGAAAATGCATTTAAAATAATGATAACAATTATTTTTAAGGATTTTTATCTTAAAAATAATTATATATTTTGATATTTTTTTTAATATGAACACCTTAATATATATATCTATATATATATATCTATCTATCTATCTATCTATCTATCTATATATATATATATATATATATATATATATATATATATATATATATATATAAAATGAAGTTTTTTTTTTTAAATTCTTAAATTAATTTAATCTTTATATTATTAAATACTTCAAATATAATAATATGAATAACAAATCTTGAAAAATATATATTTTTTATAACGATAATAATAGTGGAAGCAATAATATTGTCAGAAATGATTAGAATATTAAGTGTCGCACCCCATCGCGAGAGCGTGGTGTCGCGGCAACCCTCCCCGTGAGCGGGGAAAATCATGTGGGGGTCTTATCTTTATTTTTGTGGAAAAAGAGAGTTGTCACCTAGTATTATGGTTACTAGGAAACCTAAAACTGGTCTTTCAGTGATTCTAAGGCAAGTGACTGGTTGGATAAAAGGAAGGTTTTAACACCCCTAATATGCCTTACCTAAGGTAAGCTGCTTGACGTTTTGGTTTGCTTATAATTTTGTTATAGTTTTGATTTTTCAAATAATATGTTAGTTAAATGGTGATGGTGTATTATCCCTGCCGAATATTTTGGATATTAACCCCTTAGGATTTATTTATCCAAACACCAATGGTGAATAATAGCAAATTATCCCCGTCGAATATTTTGGATAGTAACCCCATAGGATTTATTTATCCAAACACCAATGATGAATAATAACAAATTATCCCCGTCGAATATTTTGGATATTGACCTCTTAGAATTTATTTATCCAAACACCAACGGTGAATAATAGCAAATTATCCCCGTCGAATATTTTGGATATTGACCCCTCAAGATTTATTTATCCAAACACCGATAGTGAATAATAGCAAATTACCCCGCCGAATATTTTGTATATTAACCTCTTAGGATTTATTTATCCAAATACTAACAGTGAATAATAAACTCCCAAAAATAAGGTGTTGATATTTTTGGAATATTGACCAATACCCTTTGGATTTTTACAAACATGTTGTAAAATCCCAAAATGCGAGAAATGATTTTTCTTTGTAAAATCCATGCTAAAACATATTTTTCTTCAAACTCTGAAATAATATATAATTTTTGAAAGAAATTTTTTTTTTGAAATATGCTAGTGTATTGGCCGTATGCATAAAACCATATTTTGTTTAAAAATGATATATTTTTTTATTTTGTATTTTTATTTTATTTTATTTTTTCCTTTTTTTATTTTTTCCTTTTCTTCGGAGGGCTGGCTGTCAGCCCAGCCTATTTATTTTTGGGTTGGGCTTCAAGCCCAGTCACTTTGTGCTAGAAGCCTACCTTTTTAGAAAGTTGGGCCGGGCACAAAGCCCGACCCAAACAGCCCTGCAGGGGGAGTGAATTAATTCACTCCTCGTGCATGCAACGGGGAAGATGAACAGTAAATGGTGGAGTTTTCGAGTGTGATGAACGGTGTACCTGTTGATACCATTGTGTAGAGGACATCAAGGGGGTTCTTCTGGTCATGGTGGCGTCGAAAATGGTGGCCTGTGGTGGACGGAGTGGACGTCGAAAAGTGACGTGTTGCGTTGCAGTCGTGGGGCTGTTCTACCAATCCTTGCCTGAGACTGTGCTTGCGGTTGCCAGAGTAAGGGGAGCTCCTGGTGATGATGGGGTGGTGCCAAAATGGTGGGAGTGGTGGCTGTTGGCAGGGAGAGAGCGACGCCGGAGTGCCTGGTTGTAGTGAGAGAGACAAAAGAAACCGAGAGAGGGGGAGAGAGAGAGGAAAACCGAGACACAAAAATGAAAGAGAGGGAGTGTGAAAGAGACCAGACACGAGAGGGATGAAGATTTAAAATTTTACATAAAATTTCCCTTGTAGTCTCTCTACTTCTTTTGTTCTGTTTTCTTCTTCGTTTCCTCTCCACTATCAGACATATCTACTGACATTGACTTCTACTAGATGTGCTGGAAAAAAATAAGTTGTAGACTCCTATAATCACGTATACAAGATCCTTCCAATTTTTGATAAAATAATACTGAAAATAAGAGTACATACCTCAGTTACTAGAACACCTTGACTTCAGAGTGAAGGATGCCCATTTGATGATGCTCGTCTTTTGATTTGTTGTATTTTACTAGAATAGCTGGGTTAATTTTACTTTCCTTTATGTGATAAAAGCTTGTGGTGAAATTTTGGATGTTAGATTAGGAGATGTTATTCATGGGATGGTGATTAAGCTGGGTTTGGTTTTGGATGTGTTTGTGGGCAATGCTTTGGTGGGAATGTATAGGAAATGTGGGGTTGTGATGATGCGATGAAAGTGTTTGATTTTATGCCTGAGACAATTCGGTTTCATGGAATTCCATGATTTTTTGTATTTTATGGGAAAAAAACAGAGAGGGAGATGGAAATTCATATATCAATATATAAATATATAAAGAAAAGAAGGCTCTCCCTTGGCGAATAGGTTGTCGATCTTTAATCAATTGCAGTAGGAGTAGCTGGAACTGGCTTTCGATTCGGGGATATCATATCTTCTTTACTGTCTTATGCTTATGTTGGTATAATATAATAAGTAAGGATTGATTGCATTATTCCGGATTCAATAGCTGCAGCAGGGGAGGAGGGGCTATAGGGTATCTGACCCCGATGACATAGAGACGGTTAGGCTTGTTGGCTGGCTTATGAGAGTTTCCTGTCCCAATTCAACACTCCCTTTCTATTGATTAGAAGAAAGAGTGAATTTTCTTTGGATCCAATAAGGTTGATTCGCTGGCTTTCCCTCTCGACAGAATAGAAACTAAGTTGAAATTGCATGGAATGCCATACAATCAATAAGTAAGAAAGAGCATTCCTTTTTGCATCTACATTTACAGTTTGTTACACAACAGGTATAGAAAAATGAAGAAGGGAGTATTTCTCTGACCCATCAGAACATGCTTTTTGTCAGTGAGTTCAAGTTTAAGCACTACCTATTTCACAAACAATTGGGATTAGCCAGATCAGGTAATGATCGACACTTCAGGCCCTAACAGTTGAAATTTGCATGATTTCCCTTTAGCATGTACTTTGTCAGTCCCAAATGTTTTCTGCACCTTTCATCGTGCACTTTATACTTTTAAATTTAAAAAATCACACATTTTAACATCATTACCGACCTTTCTAAAGTTAAACAAACAATTTAAGGTGAAACCATGAATGATCAGTCATATTCCCATGAAAGGTAATAATATTGAAAGGGAATAAAGTATGTGGATGGATGGAGTAATAGCTAGTGAGTGTTGTTTGTAAGCACTTTGGTGCTATTCATGACATAACTCAAAATAGAGGATTGCTTCTTTTTTTTCTTAATGCTTCAGTGTGCTCTCAATCAAATATATCATTCATGCAGAGATTCGATAAGGGTATTGTTAATATCTTCTTTATTAGGAGATATCTTCTTTATTCTAGTTGTTATATGCTTAACACATTCAAATATCTTTCCTTTTAGGAAGGTTCGTTTCTGGAATGTAATACTAGGGGTGTCCATTCAATTTTACTTCTGCATTTTACCTTTTTTTTGTCAATGCTTTAAGTTATGTTTCACTCTCTTATCTTATTATTTGTTTCCTTGTATATATGAATTAATATAATTTTTTTTGTTAGATGGACTCAAATTTACCAAACTCATTCACCAACTTTCTTATAAATGAGTCCGAAGATATTGTGTCTCAACCAAGTGATTCTACTCAACTTCATAAAAAATCACAAAGAACTAAAAATTTCTCACAAAAAGAAGATTGTTTACTTATTTATGCATGGTTAAATACAAGTAAAGATCCAATTACAGGAGTTGATCAACAAACAAAACAATGTTGGGCTCGAGTATATACTTTGTCGAGAACGGGGGAAACTTAAATAATCGTTCCCAAATAAGCATCTCAAGTAGATGGCACGAAATAAATAGAGAAGTTGGAAAATTTGTTGGTTTTCTTACCCAAATTGAAAACCATCAACAGAGTGAAACGACTGAAGAATCAAGGGTAATTTTTTTATTTGATTATTTTCATAGCAACGTATTTATTTCTTATATTTTTCTAACATAGTTTAATGTGTTGAATTTTTTTTACCAGATTAATGATGCTCGTCAAATGTATGCTTCATTGCTTGGCAAACGATTTCAACTAGAACATTGCTGGGTTATCTTAAGAAAAGAATCCAAATGGCAATTTGAGCGTGCAAGTCTACAACAAAAGTCAAATAAAAAACAAAAAAGTTACGGAATTGCAAGTCCAGCTTCTTCAAATCCATCAACCCCAGATTCAGTTAGTTTAGGAGAAGATAGTGATGCATTTCTTTATCAAAATAGACCAATTGGTAGGAAGGCTGCAAAGGAACGACTTAAACGCAGACAAGGAAAAGAGAAAATTGAGGAGATATATATAACAAATCTCCTAGATAAATTCAAGGATACTGTGGAGAAGGTTGAGAATAAAAAAGATCAAGCTAGACAAACAATGTTAGAGCAGCAAACTATAATAATTAAACAAAATCAAGAGAAGCAAGAGGATGAAATCATGAGGACGGATACTTCGTGTATGGATCCAATTTCTGCGATGTATTTTCAAAATAGAAAACTAGAAATTATGATAAAGAGAGGTTTTAATTTGTAATTTATTTGATTGAATTATTTTTAATGGAATGTATTTTTAATTAATTATTTTTAATTTGCTATAAATATATTGTGTCGTGTTATAAAATTGATATCAGTTTAGTTTGTTTCTTAAAGTTCTTATAACACTTAACGACAATAATATCATTAGATAACTTCAAATACAACAACCTTAAAAAAACATACAAATACCTGAAAAACATACAAATACCTGAAAAACATACAATAAGTAGCTTAAATGTAATGATTATTTACTCATTACCGTAATGTTCCCATAAATGTTCAATCAAATTGGCTTGGAGTTGTGAATTCGTTGCTCTGTCCCTGATTCGATTATGAGTTTGAAAGAAATCATGTAGTTCTGGTGTTTCATCATGTGACACTGATATAGAAGAACCAGTTTCGCTATCATGATCAAATTCAACCATCATTGCTCCTTCATCCTCGATAATCATATTATGCATTATTATGCAAGCTTTTATAATATTTGCAAGAGTTTCTTCATCCCAGTATCGCACAGGCCCACGCACTATTGCAAAACGTGATTGTAACACCCCAAATGCCCTCTCCACATCCTTTCTTGCAGACTCTTGTTTACTTGCAAAATATTTTCTCTTTTCTCCTAACGGCCTTGGGATTGTCTTAACAAAGATTGACCAATTCGGATAAATCCCATCAGCTAAATAGTATCCCATTGTATATTCATGTCCATTGACTGTGTAATTGATAGGAGGAGCACGACCTTCAGCAAGTGCAACAAAGACAGGTGACCGATTAAGAGCATTAATATCATTTAGAGATCCAGGCATTCCAAAAAAGGCATGCCATATCCAAAGATCTTGTGAAGCCACCGCCTCTAGAATTATAGTAGGTTCCCGATAATGTCCAGTATACATCCCATGCCATGCAATGAGATATTTTTCCCATTTCCAGTGCATGCAATCAATGCTCCCTAACATCCCTGGAAATCCACGCTGCTCGCCAATTGATAATAACCGACCAATATCGGACTCGTTTGGTGCTCTTAGATACCAATCCCTAAAAATCTCAACAACTGATTTGACGAAAGCTCTTAGACTTCCTAATGCAGTGCTTTCCCCAATCTGTATATATTCATCTGTAAGATCTGCTGGAATACCATATGCAAGTATCCTATGAGCGGCAGTTACCTTTTGAAGACAAGATAAGCCAAGAACACCAGTTGCGTATTTCTTTTGTTTGAAATATGGATCGTGAGCTTCCATCGTATTTGCAATGTGAAGAAAAAGACGACGACTCATCCTAAATCTCCTTCGAAATTGACTTTCCGTGAATTTAGGATTTTCTGCAAAATAATCATTATACAGCCTCAATTCACCTTCCTTTCTATTTCGATTAACGATATTACGTCTAGAAACAGAGCCACGAGACTCTGTTCTCCGCCTTTGATTTATCGCTTCCACTCCAGCAACCACTTCAGTAGCAACTTGTAAGGCGAGCATGGGAGTGTCATCATCAAAATCAAAAGCATCATAAAAATCAAAATGATTCATGATGAACTTTAATGAAATAGAATAAAGACGATGAGAAAACTGGTTTCAAGAAGAAAACGATGAAGAAAAATATGATGAAGAAAAATGTTCAAGTTTAGCAAATATTTATAGATGAATTTATTTTCCCCAAATTTTGAAATTTGAAATTTTGGCGGTTTTTTTTTAATTCAAAATCCAAAAAATTTAAAATTTGGCGATTATTCTTTATAATTTGAAAATTTCAAATTTCAAATGTTAGCGGTTTTTTTTTTTAAAAAAAAATTTGAAATCCAAAAAATTTCAAATTTGGCAGTTATTCTTTCAATTTCAAAATTTTAAAATTTCAAAAGTTGGTGGGAAATGAAATTTTAGCGGAATTTTTCAATATTTTAAATTTTTAAATTTAAATTGTTGCGGTGTTTTTAAATTTAAATTCTTTTTTTAATTTAAAAATAATTAAAAAATTAATAATTATATTGTTGGAGGGTTTTTTAAAAGTAATTATTCAATAATATAACTTATTCCTATTAATTGTATAATTAATTGCATAATTAAACTATATACAAGATAATTGCACTATATTTAAAATAATATAAAAAAATGGCTATTCAAAATGACTTTTACCATTAATGTGTATATCAACAAAAAAAGCCATATATACACTATTCAACTTGCTATTTTTAAGATTTAGCTCTTCAAAATAACTATTGCCATTAAAGTTCCTCTTACCACCCTAATTATATTGAAAAAAATTATAAATAGTTCATGTAAAACCCAAAAGAAAAGAAAAACCAGGTTTTCAATAGGGTATTAGATACTATTATACTCAGCTCAAAACTCGACCCACCATTTCCCACTTGACTTCTCAGTCTTCTCTACCAATAACAGTCCACATACTCACCTTTACTCAGTTCTTAGATTAGTTTTAGAGGTTAGTGGTCAAAAATGGAGAGTATTTCTATTCTATGGTCTGTTTGAACTTTGATGCATCATGCAAGAGGAATGTCTTGAAAACAGGAGTGAACTCATAAAATAAAATTCTTTTGTTTAAAATTAATTTTTAAAATTATTTGATGCGATGATGTTAAAAATATTTTTTAAAATATATACATGTTTTCTAAAAAAATACTTTAAAAAATATTAAACTTGCAAATACCCTTTAAATAATAAAAACAACTGCGCAGTTGGGCATGCCATTAGTCCTTTAACTCCACTCACCAGGCCACTAGCTCACAATATGCCCATCGGTATAGCTTCTCTTTAATTGATGTGTATATGTTGTATATTTTGAGTCTTAGCATTGAGGGGATATCCTTGTATCGCTGTGCAGTGTTGGTCACGAGCTTAAAATTCAAGTCATGACAAATGTATTGTTGAACAGAGCTTGAGAATATGAGAAGAATATTTTGCATGGCAGAAGATGTAATATGCACATTTTTAGAAGTTGTTTGGGAGGGTGGTTGCGGTAGCTTTTGAAATTATTTTTCGTGCTGAAATATATCAAAATGATATTTTTTTATTTTTTAAAAATTATTTTTAACATCAGCACATCAAAATGATCTGAAAATACTACATTTTTTTTATTTAAAATACAAAAAAAAAATCAAAAACTGCGGCGCGGCAGGTGAAACGCCCTGGAAGGGAGAGAACAATTGTTGAAAGGATAAAATGAAGTTATTTTTGTTCAAATTTATGGAGAAGATAGATAGAACAAAACATGGCAGAGAAGTTACGGGGGGAAGTACGGGATGGCGTGGAACAAGTCAAAAACTATCAGTGGTGGTTTGTGATGAACAGTAGTTTTTTAAAAATGGATTTTTGGCCAACTTTTTCTAATTCATATCGATGTTAGAGGATGGAACTGGTCGACAATACCGACGACAACTAGATGACCAAAACTCAAGGAAAGGGAAAGGGGCAGAATGTAAAGCATCATCGTATTCTACGAATGCATTTGTCTCATTTCTCTACTCAATAATCGACATTTGTGCAGCTGTTACGTCACAGTAAAGATGAATACGTAGGAATATGGATGGTCTGTCTGCTTTATAACCAGGAAAAGTCCTTTGGCCTCCCAGTATGAAAGATTCCTCTCTTGATTCCTTTTATTTTTTTTCATATGCTATCTCTAACTTCAATTGATGCAACCAATTGAAGCAAAGAAAGATCTTGATGTTAGTTTTGCTTTAAAAACCTTGGGAAAAAAAGCAATGTATATCTGTAGGCAAAAGAATGAACAGGTACTAAAGATTGGAAAACAATAGACTGTAGTTTCCACTGGGACTGAGACTAAGACTCGATACGTTGCTTGCTTTAATTTACTTTTGATTGACTTGTAGTCAGAGTGCTTTTTCCATCTCAGTCTTCAAAAAACTTCCCCACTTTTTCTAATCATCTGTACGTTCATTTCTTTTCATGTATTGGGGATTTTTGGTAGCTATAAAAAAAAGAAGCTTTGTCACTTGGAAAAAATACCTGCCTTCCTGTAGGGTTGCTTGTCTCACTCGTAAGAAATCTGTTGTTGCATTATTTCTTAAAAAGTTTAAGATATTTTATTTCGTTTCCTTATTATCGGCTTCATCAACTGATTTTACGGCCGCTTACTTGAGAGGTGAAACGATGGAGAAGAAAGTGGCGAAAACTAAAGAAGAAATAGTAATTCCTGGTAGAAGCTTGGTAGATGTGGTGCTCTCTTGGTCCATCCGGGATGTACTTAACATAGATCTTTACAGAAACCAGGTTTGCATGTTTGCCATTGTGCTCATGTTTATGTGTATCATGCAGTTAAGATTTTTAATTTTATCCATGACCTGTTTTTCTGGTAAAACTCTGGTTGTTTAGAGGGCAGGAAAGCCTGTATAAGGTTTATTTTTCCTGTTTAAATTTGGCAAGTTGAGTAAAGTGAAATCATTTAGAGACTCATCCTTTCTTGAACATATGATTTTGCTGAAACAAGGTTATCTAGCGCGGGATCAATAAACTACGAATCTGATGGTCAGTAAGGCTTAACATATTGTTTCCGAAGTTCATTTATAGTAGTGATTACTTTCTATCTCTTTTGTATTTTTGAGAAATGACTTGAGAATAGTTGACAGTAACTGGAAACTGCACTTAACTCTTAAAAGCCAATTATGAACGATTGCAAGAATATTCGATTATTTCTTGTCCATGTGAATATGCTTTTTTCCCCTCTCCCTTTTATTGGATTTGATGTCTATGGCACTAAATTTCTCATCAACAGGTGAATAAGATACCAGAGACGTTCATGTCAACAAAACATTACATGAATTCATTCATTCCTGCATTAATCGAGGAAACTCACGCAGACTTGTGCTCAAACATGATAATGGTCTCCCAAGCACCTACAACAGAAATCTTTTCACTGGGAAAAGCTAAAGAGAATAAGCCTCCGAAAGACTTGTTTTATAAGATCTGGCTTGAGAAAATGAGAAACAATTTGAATGGGGAAGGAATATATGATCCTGGGGTTGGAGATCTCCTTGCCTTGACAGATGTAAGACCGAAAGACATTGATGATTTGAACAGGCGTGGGTTTAACTACCTTCCTGCATATGTTCATAGACTGTATAAAGCTCAAGATAATGACGCTGATGATAAATATGACATTTTGTCAATTCTCACATCCAAACCCATTGAATTTGAATTAGAAGACCAGGAAAATAAAAAGGAGTCTATCATTGCTGGGAAAGGAGTGCGAAAGAACATGAAAGCTAATGTCTTTGTTGTTTACCTAGTGAACATGATGACAAATATTCGTATATGGAGATCTCTGAACTCAGAGCTGGAAGGAGGGAACATGAACATTATCCAGAATGTGCTTCAAACTAGCTCAGATGTAAGAAGGGTGGTTCATTTTTCTTGATATGTGGAAGTCTTAGCTGTAATTCTAATCATTCACTTGCCTAACTGACATTTGTTGTGTCTGCTCCTGCAGGATGGCCAAGATTGCTCTCGCTGCTTATCTGAAGTGATTAGAAGTGCTGCACTTTCTGGTATGGAAGAGACCATAATCAGCTCTTTCAATTTAAATAAGTCACAGCAAGATGCAATTATCAGCTGCATTGGTCTGAGTGAATGCCGGCATCAAAGTACTGTCGAGCTAATTTGGGGTCCTCCAGGGACTGGCAAAACAAAGATGGTTGGTTTGTTATTGTTCTCTCTACTTAAATTGAAGTGCAGGACCCTTACATGCGCTCCAACCATTATTGCTGTGATGGAAGTAACATCTAGACTCCTAAGGGAAGTTAAAGACTCTATTGAATATGACACTTATGGACTTGGAGATATAGTTCTATCTGGGAACGGGAAGCGAATGAAGATCTCCGAGAATGATCATCTTGAAGATATATTTCTTGACAGTCATGTTGAAGCACTTTATCATTGTTTTAACCCGTCGACTGGGTGGAAGCACACTTCAGATTCATTGATTAATTTGCTTGAAGATCCTGAGCATCGGTACCGCCGGTACGTGGAAAGTATGTGCAAAAACAATGAGGGAGAGCTAGAGGTCCAGGAAGCTGAAATGGTTGAAATTGAAATGATATACAACAACGAAGAAAAAGATGAAGCAGTCAATGATCAAAACAAAAGGGGTAGGAATAGCAGGAAAATCTTGAAGAAAGCTCTTCTTCAGGCCGTGAAAGATAACAAGAAAAAGGAAAAACAGAAACAAAAGGTTTTTTCTCATCAAGAGAAGCTTACGAAGCTTGAAGAAAAGGAAAATAAAGAACAAATTCTCTCTTTCGAGGATTTCGTAAAGGAAAGGTTCAAATTCTTTAGCACGAAGTTGGATGTTTTTATTGTAGAGTTGTATACGCACTTGCCAACATCTATCATTTCATTGGAAGTGGTGGAGAACATGATCAGAGCTCTTGATTCACTCAGCTGCCTCAAACCCTTGTTGAATATTGTTAGTTTGGAGAGGAAAGCCTAAAACAAGTCCTCAATGATTTTGAAAATGAAGGAAGTAGCGCTAGTCAATTTTCAGGATTGGCCTTTATGAGGAATGATTGTGTTCAGAAACTGAATTAACTTCCTCGAGAATTTGGTGTTCCTAATATTTTTGACGTTGAAAGTAAAGCAGCCAGAAACTTTTGTTTGGGAAATGCGTGTCTGGTTTTCTGTACCGCTTCAAGCTCTGCCAACCTGCACACAGAAGGAGCGACACCGATAAGTTTGTTGGTTGTTGATGAAGCTGCCTAGCTTAAAGAATGTGAATCGACTATTCCATTGCATCTTCCTGGTCTTCGTCATGCCGTTCTTATAGGTGACGAGCACCAGCTTCTTGCCATGGTTCAAAGCAAGTTGATAAGGCTTATCTTTCTTGCACCCTATTTACTAGGTTATTTATAAGTTCTAATGTTTCTATCATATAACTTAATCAGACTTCTGAGGAAGCTGCATTCGGGAGGAGTTTGTTTGAGAGGTTGGTAATACTGGAACACGAGAAACACCTTCTGAATACGCAGTATAGGATGCAACCATCTATAAGTTTATTCCCAAATAAAGAGTTCTATGATAGGCTAATTCAGGATTCTTCAAGCGTCAAAGAAAGAAACTATTAGACACAATTCCTTCAAGGCAAGATGTATGGCCCTTACTCATTTATTAATGTAGCCGCTGGGAAAGAGCAATCCTATAACAGCCGCAGCAAGAAAAATCTGGTCGAGGCTGCTATAGTTTCAGCAATAGTTGCAAGCCTTTTTAAAGGTATGCGTTTGAGTCATATCAGAAACTATTAGATTTTTTGCTATTTACGAAATGTTGTCTGAACACTACATGATATTGCTATTTGTTTTACTTTTGAATGGCATGCAAGTTTGAACGCTAAAGCTTTCCTTTTCTTTCTTTTGCAGAATCTAAAAGGACAAGAAAGAGGGTGAGCATTGGAGTCATATCACCCTACAAAGCTCAAGTCTATGCAATTCAAGAAAATATTGGAAATACTTACAATACATATAGCGACTTTGCCGTAAAAGTCCGGTCAGTCGATGGATTTCAAGGCAGCGAGGAGGATGTTATAATTATCTTTACAGTCAGATGCAATGCTAGTGGATCAATGGGTTTTCTTTCCAATTTCCCAAGGGTAAATGTTGCTCTAACCCGTGCAAGGTATTTTTTCCAAACACCAGAATATTTAAACAATAGTTCGAGCAAGTTTAGGCAGGTTCTTGTGTAAGTACACGTGTATTGGTGAATTTGAATAAAATTTTATGATGCTATGTCTAATTAAGGTACTGCCTCTGGATATTGGGAAATGGAGCAACTCTTGTCAACAGTGATACTATTTGGAAGAAATTGGTTACCTACGCGAAGGAATGACAGTGTTTCTACAATGCTGATGAGGATAAAAGCTTGTCCAAGGCGATGATGGATGGCTCTTTAGAGTTGGGCCAGCTTGATGACTTGTTTAATGCAAATTTTCTTTTGTTCAGAAATGCAAGATGGAAGGTATGTATGCTAATTTTTCAAGCAGCACAAATTTCTTATTCTTAGTCTTGTGTCTGAAGCTGAACACTACTCAAGTGGACTTCTCACATCAACCTTTTTTTCCTTTGAAGTTTTGCTTCAGTAACAAATTTCAGAAATCTATTATGAAAGTGAAAATAAAGGCTTGTCAAGAAGTGATTACTTTGTTGGCAAAGCTTTCAACTGGCTGGCGTCAATCTCCGGAAGAGAGAAACATCATTGTTCCACACGGAACTTTTTCAGAACTGTTAGAAAATTACAGAGTCAATGACCAGCTCAGTCTCATTTGGATAGTGGATATAGTCAAGGAAAACAAAAAAGTTAGGGATGTTTTACCATTAACTTGATTTCTGAAGGTTTTGGATGTTTTACCATTACCTGATTTACCGAAACTATCAAGGGGCCTCGATGCTGTCCTTGGTAATTATATAGTGAATAAGATGAACTGCTGCAAACAAAAATGTATAGAAGGGTATGCATCTTTCTATTTTCCTTCTTCAAATGTTGTACATGAGCAGTAGCTTGAGTTGGCTTCAGCATTAGGAAGCCATTGTGAAACAAACGTGTTCTTTTTCCTATTTTGAGGAATAAGGGCAAGTCTCAGACCTGAGACCTATCTCCTCCCTCTTTCTGTGCATTGAAATGGATGTTTATGGATACTTTGTCATTTATAAACTGACAGGAATTTAGTTGTTCCAATGAGATGGTCAACAAGTTTCGGTGCCGCTCTCGAGAGCAGGAATCTAGAAACAGATCCTGCACAACTTTTGTCAAAACCCTTTGCTTCACTTGTTATTAGGGATCAATCAGAAGCGACAACTAGTAGGTATGCAAAACTAAAATTCTGAATAATTTGTTTCACAAGAGTAAGATCAAATTTGATGCTGTCTTAACTTCGACCAACCACCCTATTAGTAGAATTCTTCGAATCACCAATTCTTGTATGCTATTCATGAATATCAGACAGCCAGGGAGGTCTAGGAAATATGGATTTAGTAGTGGAACAAGGGGATCAAGACCCCGGTGGTTAAGGCCAAATAATAATTAATGTGGTAAGAACATCTTTAGTGCTCTTGTTAAAATATTTTTAAAATAATCTCTCTTTTTCTATTTTGTGAAAGCAAAAATTAAGATAGCAATTTGTCTCCCCAGGTTGCTCTCCAAGTTCTTGAATGGAAGTTGCAGCTGTCTGACTGAAGAATGAAGTCCTCTCAGATTGTTGCTTAACCATATATATCTATATCTATTTAATCATCCTAAATGTAATTATGCTGCAAAGGGGTTGGAAAAATTACCGAAGATAGTCTCATGACTTGAGTCGTGTTTTTTTTTTTTTAATTTTATTCTTCACTGTTAAGTTAATTGTGAGTTAAGTTTCATAATTTATTTAAATTGCTTTCAATTGAGTTATCATAGTCTTATGATTCAGACTTAACATGTTAGCCCAAGTTAACTTGACTTATTTTTTTAGTTGAATTTTGTTTCTAATTTCATCATTTAACACTAGGTTTGAATAGAAATTAGGTTTAATATATATTTTTATTTGTTTTTTATAGGATTATCAGGGTATCATTATCAGAGTAGTTGATTTAATAGATTAACTCTAATGGATCCAAGGAGATATATATTTTATCGTTTTAATATTAAAAAAAATATCATAATTTACACTTATAGGCTTCTAGCCAGTGAATTCCTCCCTAGGCCTTTGAAACTCATAAATGTAATATTTCAGTAATTTTAGATTTGGACTTCTTCAAATAATAATAACAATTATATAATAATAATAATAATAATATATTGATGCTTACTCTGTTGCAAAAGCTTTTCCCCATCTTTTTGGGTGATGCTGGTGGGCTTAGGCTGGTAGCATGGCTGTGTTTACTCTGGAGGTTTTTTGCTGGGCTTCGGGCTGCTACCTGTTTTCTGAGCAGCTCATTTTGCACCTGCCATTCACTCAGCCTCTCCTCACCTGTTTTCCTCTCAATTGAAGCCACCTGAAAATCTCTCAATTCATACCATTGTTCATTTTCTTAATGAATCCCTTATAGCACCATGTTCTTCTATCATTGCTTGGTTTTTGAATCATTTTTGTTTGCTTACTGCATAATTGGCATCCTTGGTTATGATTCATCAGACAACAATGCATCACTTCCATTGTTTTTGGCTTGGTGTTGATTCAAAATAGTTTTTTTTTCCCACTGGAGTCTTATTTAGTTGCTTTCCAAGGTTTAATCATTACAGTTAATTGCTATAATTCTCCTGCACCATTCCCTTCCTTTCTCTAAGAGTTTGCTTGGAAATACTTATTATCTCTTAGATGAAAGCTAAACACCTTTTCCTTACAGCAAGAGACCTGGGCATCGGACCATGCGTCCACACTTTTGAGCCCCATGTTTGTTTGTTTTACTGTTCTTCATGAAGCTCGACTGTGTGTCCTGCTTTGTCCACATCAGTCTATTACACCTAGCCAAATGCAGATCTTTGCTTCTTTTTCATCCAGCTTTTTTTTCCGGTGATCTCGGATTCAAAACTATTGTACTATTTGTTTGATTAGAGAATAATATAAATTATATTTTGAAATCTCATTTAAAAGCTTAAATTTTTAGGTGAAATGGTAGCAGAATCAAATACAAGTAACGTGGTTCTATGAAAGTATCATGACAAACAGTAGCATAGTGGCGTTCATAACGGTATTTTCCCGTATCTTTTAAGGTATTATTAAATAATAATATTTCTATGAGGCAAACAGTGGCGCGACAAACTCCTATAATCTTTCTCCTTTTCAATTCTACCACTGCCACTAACTTTCCCTTCCCTCATCGTCATCTCCGTTTGCACCCAAATCATGGATCCCCATTAGCATTCATCAACCGGGTAATCTCTCTTTTTACATATTTTTGCATTTACTTATATGGGTTTCAATTCGGTGGGTTGTTAATTACTTTTCAGTGAATAAATACCTGTTTTTGTTTCAGGGTCAAGAATAGAGAAACTGATGGAGGGGACTAAAAGCTTGATACAGTTGGTTTCGTGGTCTGTTCAAGATGTTCTTAACCAAAACCTCTTTAAAGACAAGGTATAGTGGCTACTTTCACATTGAAGTTGTTTGTCTCTTAGGGCATGCGTGTGTGATACAGGCACAGTTTGGATGTCACAGTTGTGAGTTTAGCTAGCAGCAGTCATGTTTTTGGAGTGTTTTGATTCGCTGATTGAGTTGAAGAATATATATGGAAAAGGGGGTTGTTTTTTTTTTTAATGTTTTGTTGTTGATGTTTGTATAGGGAGAATCTTAGTTGTTTGAGACAGTTTGAATTGTGGGGATTATGTGTTATGAGTATTGTATTCCAAGTGTTTTGATTCGTTTTTTGACGTGAAGAATGTGTATTGAAAAATAGGTTACTGATTGTTTTTCAAGTTTTGTTGTTAATAGTGTGAATCTTAGTTGTTTGTGTCAGAGAGATGTATGCCTTTCTGAATTGTTTGATGATACGTTATGTGTTACTCATTGTTGCTGCTTTTGCGAAATTAATGTTGTTCAAATTATTTGTTAGTGTTGTTTTGTTTGATGTAAATGTTGTACAAATGATTTTTTTTTATGAACGTGATGAATGTTTACTCCCCTAAAATGTAATATAAATTCTTACAGGTGAGGAAAATCCCAAAGACTTTCCCATCAGTGACTTATTATAGGAGCTCATTTATTCTCCCACTTATTGAGGAAACTCGTTCTGATTTTTGTTCAAGCATGATAACAGTGTCATCAGCACCAGTGTGTGAAATATTGTATATTGAGAAGTCAGGGGATTACAAGGAGCCCGGTGATTTGATATATGATATTGGTGTGAATAAAATGAATGATGCAGAGAATAGGAAGGGAGTGTACATTCCTGAGAATGGCGATCTCCTTGTTTTGGTAGAGGTATGGCCGAAATGCATCGGTGATTTGAGCTGGTCTAATGAATCATATAAGATTGCTTTAGTTCAAAGGAAAAAAAGATTTGAACATGAAGATTATGATGAAATTCAAATTTTATAATCGAAGCCCATCAAAGAGCAAGACATGCAGCAACATACTGAGGGAAAGACTCGTTTTGCTGTCTTTCTAAGAAAAATGAAAACAAATGTTAGGATATGGAAGGCATTGTCCTTGCTAGGAGAAGGGAACATGAACATTATTAAACAAGTGCTGCAAGCTGATTCCTCTGTAAGCTTGTGTTTCACGCTATCCTTCTATCTCATACACAAATTTCCTTTTGTTTTATGTACAAATGACCATCATTTAGTTGCTTTCCCTATAATAAAAATCTTGTATTGTGGTTTACTACTTTGCACAGAACACGTATTGCTAGAATGAGTCTATTCACATTTCATATCTAAATCATATAGGTGGTACACAATTGCACCAAATGTTTCATTAGAGAAAAGCACAACGTTGATGCATCAACTTTAGGTGCATATATTCGTTCTTTTGATCTTAATGCTTCCCAAGAAGAAGCGGTTTTATCTTTTATATGTGCGAGGGAATGTCATCATCGGAATTCGGTCAAACTAATATGGGGTCCTCCTGGGACAGGAAAAACAAAGACTATTGGTGCATTATTATTTGCCTTTTTTAAAAGGAAATGCAGAACCCTTACCTGTGCCCCTACCAATGTAGCAGTGTTAGCAGTTACGAAACGGCTTTTGAATTTGGTGATTCCAAAGCTTGAATATCAGACTTATGGTCTAGGAGATATTATTTCATGTGGGAGTGGTGAGTGCATGAAGATTTGTAACCATGATGACCTTCTTGATGTATTTCTTGATTGCCGAGCTCATATACTTTCTGATTGTTTTGCACCTTCATCTGGATGGAATTATCATTTAAGATTGATGATATGCTTGCTTGAAGATCCTGGCAAGCTTTACCATGAGTACTTGCAAGAACCAGCTAACAAAAAGAAAGACAAAAATTTCAATGCACAAGAGAAAGGAATACTTAGAAATGAGAAGCTTCAAAACAACGAAGAAAAACAGGATGATGTCAGCTCAAAATATTCCAGAAACCAAAATAACAATGGTTTTTGGAGGAAAGTTATTTTACAAACCTTAGAAGAAAGCAAGAAGACATGGAAGGAGAAATCTTGTTGCAGGAAGGAAAGCCGCTTGAAGCACATCAAAAAAGTGGACACGGTTTATTTTTCTCAAGATCATGAGATTGAAGGATTGACCTTCGAGGAGTTTGTACACTGTAAATTTAATTACTGCAAGGATCTGCTACGAGTTAGAATTTCTTCAGGGAAAAACAGGAAGAGATTTGGGTAAAGGAGGAAGAAGTCTGGGGAAGAGGGAAGAGAAGCAGAGAAAAACACGCAGGCTGCGTGTTTACAGAGAATAAGAACAGGAGAGAATTCAGGATTCTTGTTATAACTTTTTTCTTGTTTTTCTGTTCCAATCATTTGGGAATATAAAGACAATTCACGTGTTGCCAGCGTGGCTAATCACGAGGCCTAGATAGTTCATCTACTGAAATATAAAGGACTGCTAAACGCAGTCGTTCAGGTGCTGCCTAAAATGCAGTCGTTTGATTACACTATGTTTCAAAATTCAAAAGCTTCCCTCCAGTTGTCTTTTCATCTCTGTCCCTCTCTCAGCTCCCGATCTTCTCAGCTCCCGATCTTCTCAGCTCGTGACAGGATCAGATGTGGATGCATGTTGTAATCATGCATACTCACTTGCCATCTTCTGTCATTTCTCCAAGAGTTGTAAAAATGATGATTGAATTTCTCGAGTTTCTTGAACTTCTTGATTCTTTATTTCATGCTGCTGATGAAGGGTTAAGTAATGCCTTCAGTCAATCTATGGTTGAACCTTATGGAACTGGCCTTTCTAAGCAGTTCAAGCTGGAAGAGACTAGAGAACATTGCCTCCAAATACTCAAATTGCTCCACAGTAAATTCACTCTACCAGACATTTCTGGGGTCTCTAAAATCAAACATTTATGTCTAGAAAATGCTCGCTTGATATTTTGCACTGCTTCAAGCTCTGCGAAGCTGTATGCTGAAGATATGTTACGGTCAAGTCTGGAAGTGTTGATTATAGATGAAGCTGCCCAACTGAAAGAGTGTGAATTAGCTATTCCTTTACAATTTCCTTGTCTGCGTCATGCTATCTTCGTAGGGGATGAGTGCCAGTTGCCTGCAATGGTTCAAAGCAAGGTTTCTGTTTCTTTGTCATGTTTTTTTTCCTTTTCATTTCCCTTGCTTTTGTGTTTTCTCTCTCTCTCTCATTCCAGCATGACCTAATTTAAGTTGCATTATCTTTAGATTTCTGAGAAAGCTGAGTTTGGAAGAAGTTTATTCCTAAGACTGGCACGATTGGGACACAAAAAACATCTTCTGAATGTTCAGTATAGAATGCATCCATCAATAAGCTTGTTTCCAAATGTAGAGTTCTATGGAAAGCAGATTCTTGATGCTCCACTTGTTAAAGAAAGAAGCTATGAGAAGTCTTTCCTTCAAGGAAAAATGTATGGCAGCTATTCTTTCATAAATGTAGACCATGGACATGAAGAGGCTGATGATAGACACAGCCAAAAAAATGTGGTAGAGGTAGCTGTGGTATGTGAAATAGTTGCAAAACTTTTTGAAGGTATTCCTAATGTTGTTACAAATGCATCTGTGTAATGAATGCATGTATTCTTATCCTTTTGTTAATTCAGATTTGTTTTATGCCTTGTTCACTTTACAGAATCAGTTTCAATGAAAGAAACATTAAGCGTTGGTGTTATATCACCTTACAGTGCTCAAGTGTCTGCCATTCAAGAGAAACTTGGAAAGACAGTAAGTAGGGTTTCTGGCAGCGGGTTCTCTGTCAGTGTGCGCTCTGTTGATGGGTTCCAAGGTGGCGAGGAAGACATCATATTAATCTCCACTGTCAGATGTGATTTGATGGGTCTGGTGGGGTTCCTTAAAAGCCCCCAGAGAACAAATGTGGCTTTGACTCGTGCAAGGTATTTCTGTCATAATCGTTACTGCACGGCTCAAACATGTTTTGAGTGATTTCGTTAACTTGAAAGTAAAAGGTAGTGTTACTCCCTTCTTTTAGGTATTGCCTTTGGATTGTGGGAAATGGAGTAACTTTAGGTAATAGTGATTCTGTCTGGGAGAGAATGGTTATTGATGCCAAGGCTCGGGGTTTTTTTTACAATGCCGATGAGGATGAGTGCTTGGCTCAGGCTATCATAGCTGCACTCATTGAGGTTGGCAAAACTGATCATTTTCCTAATGCGCATTTGGTCCTGTTTAAAAGTGCCAGGTGGAAGGTGTGTTTTCATGTTATCCTTTCCAAGATATAGCCTTTTTTTTTTTCTCTGTCTGCAGTATCATAAATTTAAGAGTTAAATTGAGCTGATTATAGTGGTTTTCTTTAATGCATTTAATTAATTAAAGGATTTTACTTTATTTTATATATCATAGCATCCATTTTCCTTTTCGAAATAGCCTTTTCTGCATGCATGGATGTTCTGGTTGTTTATTGCTCCTTTGTGGACAATCGGCTGCTGATACGTGTAGCAAAATAAAAAAACACAAAAACTAAGATTTAGATGTTTGCAGTTATTTGAAAGATATTCGGTTTGAAGCATCCTTAGATTTTAGTCATGAAAACACATTAGTGCACAATCATTAGAAGAGAACTGGTTGGGTGTGTTTATCACCAGCAGCTGGGAAGTAAACTTGAATGCTTGATTTAGTGATTGGATAATGGGGCTGATTCAGTCATTAGGTTGCACCAGACCAATTTGCATTCACATAGGAATCTATGGCTGATGTCAAAAAATTCAGAAAATTTTACCCCCTATTTTATACTTCTTTCATCTATGCTTTTGAAAATTGAGAGTGATGCTTACAATCATGCCCAGGTTTCCTTTCATAATGGTTTCTCCAAATTTGTTCTGAGAATTAAAACCATGGAGATCTGTAAGGAAGTTATTTCAATGTTAAAGAAGCTTTTAAGCGGTTGGCGTCAGTCTCATAAAGGGAGAGATCCTAATTTCACCAATGGGGCTTCTTCTCAACTGTTGGAGCAATACAAGATTAACGGATCACTCTATCTTGTCTGGACTGTAGACATTCTGGAGGAAAATGCATGCATTTTTCAGGTTCTGAAGGTTTGGGATCTATTACCTTTGTCCGAGATACTGAATTTAGCTAAGCTTGTTGACATCTTCTATGGAAAATATACAAGGGATCAAATTAATCGATGCAAGTTAAGACACTTTGAAGGTATGCAATCCTCTAATTTCATCCCTTTTCTTCTTTTCTAATTTTATTTTTTCCTTTTCATATGTGATGGTGAACCAAAGACATAAAAAAGTTACTGCACAAGTGATTAAGACTTGAAAGTATCAGGGTAGCATTAACCTTGGGCATTATTCTGTTGGTGAATTTTGGTTCAAAGAATTAGAGCATACGCTCCCAGTTGAAAGCAACCTTGATGTTATGCTATCTCAATCTTTGTTTCCAATAGCAATGAAGTTTGGAGTCAAATAAATACAAAATAGAACGGAAAAGAACTCAAATACCTTGACAAGCATTGGATCCTGGATCATAACTGTCAAGACTGACACTGACTCCTGGATCATAACTGTCAAGACTGACACTGGCTCCTGGATCATTTGCCATCCATTGTGCCATGCCATGTTGCCATTTCCACTGTAATAGGTATAATGAAACCAAAACCTCCACTGTTACTGCCATTTCTTTAATCACTCACGTCATCAATCTCACAGTGACAAACAGCCACCCACTGTCAATGTTTGATGCCACATGAGTATTTTAGATAAGGGCATCTTGGCCCCATCTGCTATGATGCCTCCTCCATGACTGCATTTCTTGTCTTATACCTATCACTTGATGGCCTTTTGATCTGTTGCTTTCACCACACCTGCAATCTTGCTGTTGCATGTGGGAGTTTATAGGAGAAGGGAGCTAATGCTATTGGAAAAAGTTAAATCTGGCAGAAGAATATAAAGACCTCTAGTTTATAGCACTCGAAATGATACAAGTTGATCTCCTGAAAATTTCACAATCAACTTGATGCAGGAATTTGCAGGTTCCGATGACCTGGTCTGTTCATTCAAATGAACACTCTAAAGATGATCCTGTGGAGTTTTTGTCTATCCAGTTTGCTTCACTCAGTTTACTGGATTAACACGGGCCAAAAGCTAATTATCAGAGGTTAGTAAATGGTTGTTAATTTTGGGGTGTCAGTTTTGTCACTGGAATTCTTCATGCACTGATAAGTATGTGTTGTTGTGCGGCACATTTCATGATATGTATCTGCTTGAAAGGTTTCAATGATATGATGTTTCATGAAATTATCAGATCTGGACAATTCCTGGATGCCAATGACTGTCATGGTCGGAAACCCTTGTTCTTACAGAACATATTATAGATCAACCTGTCAGACTGTAATAGGGCTGCATGAGTGCCCTTATCAGTTGTTTTGTCAAGTTATGAGGAAGTGCGTAACCATACTATTTTATGGATGATGAGCATTGTATTACTTTGTATGTTATGAAGCTACAAAACTAATCTATAATATAAGCGTGGCAAAAGGTTAAAGCAAAAGCCCCTCTTCTAAAGTGGATCAACTTCTTTTCTTCCTCTTCGTCTCACTAAACTAAACTGTAGTCATGGAACTTGCATGCCCTAATCCACTTTGCTCTTTGCTTTGGGAGATGAAATCCTTGCCTCAAGCCTAGGCAATGAGATGGAGCTGGTATAATATATTTCTCAAAGGCTGTAAAGTAAAACAATAAAATACAAAACAATGTTAAGTGGTTTATATTTTCATGATGACAGATCTAACATTATCCCTATGTGATACTATTTGGATGCAGGTTGAAAGTACGTGTTTTGTCAACGTTATGCTGAAAAAAAAAGTGCATTCATGAAGTAAATACTTGCAGTATTTGTATAGTGTCTAGAGTAGCTAGTCATATTACTTGTCAAATGGCTAATTTTTTATCCCCACGATACAACACTATGTACAACGGCTTTTGGAGGATTTACACAGATGAAAGTAGGGTGTTTAAATGTTTGGGATTGGGCAATAAGATTGCAGTTTGTGCGATCTTTTGATTGAACCATTATATCGTTTCCATGCAAGTTCATAATGAAATTTCAGATGATGTTGGATGTATTGTAATTGATGATTCCTGAAGGTTTCCGTGTTGTATGACAATGTAACCATCAAAGCTTTTTGTACTTTGAAAGGTGAAATGAGGAAGAGATTGACCGGGAGATCACAAAGCGATCTGGTCATCGCATCTCTTACTTGGGCATTCAATTTAAAGGAGAAGAGTATTTCTCATATGTTTGGTGGTATGTTCATTCTGTCCCTGTTCCCTCAACTTCCGAACCAGATGAAAAAACCGAGCACAATCGTCTGTCCTAGAGAATACAATATTGAATCCTTAAAAAGGGCAAATGTTTAGAATCCTTTCAACAAGCAGATGGCTTTTTTTCCCTTGTGCGTTCAAACTTTTAAGATTTCATGGGTGCGTTAATTTTTGTACCAGTCTCCAAATCTGTTTTGATATCACACGAATGCTCCAATTTGGGTGGCAAAACAGTCGATAGTGGCGTTTCGTCTGGCAGTTCTGTCAAAAGATGCTTGTCGTAGTTTGAGATGGCCGGTGATTCAATGTTGGATTGTTGGGTGTAAATCATGGTTTTAAACACAGTTACAGCAGTCTACTCAAGGAGTTCTGCCATGGTCCAAGTTCTGGATGTGGAGGTTAACTCAAAGAGACTCTTTTTTTGTTGAAAAAATATAAAAAACCTTAATAGTTTCACATGAATAACGGAATTACTGTACTGTTATATGGTGCTGATGCTTTATAAAGTGAAACTTGATGGTGATATTGGCTATGAAGAGAAGTCATCATCATATGTGAAAACTGGAAAACAGATTGGATATCTTGCAACCTCCTCCCATTCATGTAGAACTCGCACTTGAAACCACAAGTCGAGCTTTGTATTTGCTTACATCTTGAAGGAAATAAAACTTGCTTTAATGCTAAGCAATACTTCGGGGTCGATAGAATATTCTCTTGTGAAAATAAGTGTACAGGGGACGGGGGCAGAAATGTACAGCATCGTCGTATTTTGCTAATGCATTTGTGTCCTTACCTCTACTCAATGATCAACATTTGTGCATCGGTAATGTCACAGTAAAGGAGAAAACTTAGGAATATGGATAGTCGATCAGCTGCTTTATAAACAGGAAAAGTCCTATGGGCTCCTCGTATGAAAGCTTCCCCTCTCGATTCCCCTCTCTTTTTTAATATTTTATCCCTAACTTTAATTGATGTAACCAATTGAATTAAAGAAAGGTAATGATATTTAATTTTGCTTTTATAAGCTTGAAAAGAATGAAGCAATACATATCTAGCAAGGCAAAACAATTAACAAGTAGTAAAGCATGGAAAACAAGAGATTGTAG
Source organism: Salix dunnii (assembly GCA_015731905.1). NCBI lineage: Eukaryota > Viridiplantae > Streptophyta > Magnoliopsida > Malpighiales > Salicaceae > Salix > Salix dunnii. Next base: position 4,620,764 of record CM027662.1, on the reverse strand, counting down.
TTTCCATAGGGACTAAGACTTGATGCATTGCTTTCTTTAATTTACTTTTGATTGACTTTGAGTCAGTGTTGTTTCCATCAGTCTTCAAAAACCTGCCCCATTTTTTCTACTCATCTGTACGTTCATTTCTTTTCATGTATTGGGATTTTTGGAAGCAATAAAAAAAAGAAGCTTTGCCACTAGGAAAAAATATCTTTACTAGCGTTGATGTAGTGTTTCTTGCTTCACTCATAAGAAATCGGTTGTTTCATCTTTTCTTTGTAAGTTCAAGAGTTTTTATTTCGTTTCCTTATTATCGGCTACGTCAACTGTTTCGCCAGACGCTTCCTTGAGAGGTGAAACGATGGAGAAGAAAGTGGCGAAAACTAAAGAAGAAATAGTAATTCCTGGTAGAAGCTTGGTAGATCTGGTGCTCTCTTGGTCCATCCGGGATGTACTTAACCAATATCTTTACAGAAACCAGGTTTACATGCTTGCCATTGTGCTCATGTTTATGTGTATCATGCAGTTAAGATTTTTAATTTTATCCATGACCTGTTTTCTGGTAAAACTCTGGTTGTTTAGAGGGCAGGAAAGCCTGTATAAGTTTTATTTTTCCTGTTTAAATTTGGCAAGTTGAGTAAAGTGAAATCATTTAGAGACTCATCCTTTCTTGAGCATATGATTTTGCTGAAACAAGGCTATCTAGCTTGGGATCAATAAACTACGAATCTGATGGTCAGTAAGGCATAACATATTGTTTTTGAAGTTCATTTATAGTAGTGATCACTTTTAATCTCTTTTGTATTTTTGAGAAATGACTTGAGAATAGTTGAAAGTAACTGGAAACCGCACTTTAATCTTACAAGCAAATTATGTACAATTGCAAGAATGCTCGATTATTTCTTGTTCCTGTGAATATGCTTTTTCCCCCCTCTCCCTTGTATTGGATTTGATGTCCATGGCACTAAATTTCTCATCAACAGGTGAAGAAGATACCAGAGACGTTCATGTCAACAACACATTACATGAATTCATTCATTCCTGCACTAATCGAGGAAACTCGCGCAGACTTATGCTCAAACATGATAATGGTCTCCCAAGCACCTACAAGGGAAATCTCTTCACTGAAAAAAGCTAGAGAGCATAAGCCTCCCAAAGGCTTGTTTTATAAGATCTGGTTTGAGAAAATGCGAAACAATTTTAATGGGGAAGGAATATATGAACCTGGGGTTGGAGATCTCCTTGCTTTGACGGATGTAAGACCGAAAGACATTGATGATTTGAACAGGCCTGGGTTTAACTACCTTCTTGCATATGTTCATAGACTGTATAAAGCTCAAGAACATGACAGTAATGATAAATATGACATTTTGTCAATTCTCACGTCCAAACCCATTGAATTTGAATTAGAAGACCAGGAAAATAAAAAGAAGTCTATCAATGCTGGAAAAGGAATGCGAAAGAACATGAAAGCTAATGTCTTTGTTGTTTACCTAGTGAACATGATGACAAATATTCGTATATGGAGATCTCTGAACTCAGAGCTGGAAGGAGGGAACATGAACATTATCCAGAATGTGCTTCAAACTAGCTCAGATGTAAGAAGGGTGGTTAATTTTTCTTGATATGTGGAAGTTTTAGCTGTATTCTAATCATTCACTTGCCTAATTGACATATGCTCTGTCTGCTCCTGCAGGATGGCCAAGATTGTTCTCACTGCTTATCTGAAGTGAATAGAAGTGCTACACTTTCTGGTATGGAAGAAACCATAATCAGCTCTTCCAATTTAAATGACTCACAGAAAGATGCAATTGTCAGCTGCATTGGTCTGAGTGAATGCCAACATCAAAGTAGTCTCAAACTAATTTGGGGTCCTCCGGGGACTGGCAAAACAAAGATGGTTGGTTTTTTATTGTCCTCTCTACTTAAATTGAAGTGCAGGACCCTTACATGTGCTCCAACCAATATTGCTGTGGTGGAAGTAACGTCAAGACTCCTAACGCTAGTCAAAGACTCTACTGAATATAAAACTTACGGACTTGGAGATATAGTTCTATCTGGGAACGGGGAGCGAATGAAGATCTCCGAGAATGATCATCTTGAAGATATATTTCTTGACAATCGTGTTGAAGCACTTTATCATTGCTTTAACCCGTCGACTGGGTGGAAGCACACTTTAGATTCATTGATAAATTTGCTTGAAGATCCTGAGCATCGATACCGCCGGTACGTGGAAAGTATGCGCAAAAACAATGAGGAGGGAGAGCGAGAGGTCCAGGAAGCTGAAATGCTTGAAATTGAAGAGATAAACAACAACAAAGAGAAAGATGAAGCGGTCAATGATCAAAACAAAAAGGGCAGGAATAGCAGGAAAATCTTGAAGAAAGCTCTTCTTCAGGCCGTGAAAGATAACAAGAAAAAGGAAAAACAGAAACAAAAGGTTCTTTCTCATCAAGAGAAGCTTACAAAGCTTGAAGAAAAGGAAAATAAAGAACATATTCTCTCTTTCGAGGATTTCGTAAAGGAAATGTTCAAATTCTTTAGCGCGAAGTTGGATGTTTTTATTGTAGATTTGTATACGCACTTGCCAACATCTATCATTTCATTGGAAGTGGTGAAGAACATGATCAGAGCTCTTGATTCACTCAGCTGCCTCAAACCCTTGCTGAATAGTGTTAGTGTTGGAGAGGAAGGCCTAAAACAAGTCCTCAACGATTTTGAAAATGAAGGAAATGGCGCTAGTCAATTTTCAGGATTGGCCTTTATGAGAAATGATTGTGTTCAGAAACTGAATTCACTTCCTCGAGAATTTGACGTTCCCAATATTTTTGACATTGAAAGTAAAGCAGCCAGAAACTTTTGCTTGGGAAATGCGTGTCTGGTTTTTTGTACCACTTCAAGCTCTGCCAACCTGCACATAGAAGGAGCGACACCGATAAATTTGTTGGTTGTTGATGAAGCTGCCCAGCTTAAAGAATGTGAATCGACTATTCCATTGCAACTTTCTGGTCTTCGTCATGCCATTCTTATAGGTGACGAGCACCAACTTCCTGCCATGGTTCAAAGCAAGGTGATAAGGCTTATCTTTCTTGCACCCCATTTACTAGGTTATTTATAAGTTCTAATGTTGCTATCATATAACTTAATCAGATTTCTGAGGAAGCTGAATTCGGGAGGAGTTTGTTTGAGAGATTGGTAATACTGGAACACAAGAAACACCTTCTGAATACGCAGTATAGGATGCATCCTTCTATAAGTTTATTCCCAAATAAAGAGTTCTATGACAGGCTAATTCATGATTCTTCAAGCGTCAAAGAAAGAAACTATCAGAAAAAATTCCTTCAAGGCAAGATGTATGGCCCTTACTCATTTATTAATGTAGCCACTGGGAAAGAGCAATCCTATAACGGCCGTAGCAAGAAAAATCTGGTCGAGGCTGCTGTAGTTTCAGCAATAGTTGCAAGCCTTTTTAAAGGTATGCGTTTGAGTCATATCAGAAACTATTAGGTTTTTTTGCTATTTACGAAATGTTGTCTGAACACTACATGATATTGCTATTTGTTTTACTTTTGAATGGCATGCAAGTTTGAACGCTAAAGCTTTCCGTTTCTTTCTTTTGCAGAATCTAAAAGGACAAGAAAGAGGATGAGCATAGGAGTCATATCACCATACAAAGCTCAAGTCTATGCAATTCAAGAAAAAATTGGAAATACTTACAATACATATAGCGACTTTGCCGTAAAAGTCCGGTCAGTCGATGGATTTCAAGGCAGCGAGGAGGATGTTATAATTATCTCTACAGTCAGATGCAATGCTAGTGGATCAGTGGGTTTTCTTTCCAATCTCCAAAGGGTAAATGTTGCGCTGACCCGTGCAAGGTATTTTTTCGAAACACCAGAATTTAAACAATAGTTCGAGCAAGTTTAGGCAGGTTCTTGTGCAAGTACACCTGTATTGGTGATTTTGAATAAAATTTTACGATGCTATGTCTAATTAAGGTACTGCCTCTGGATATTGGGAAATGGAGCAACTCTTGTCAACAGTGATACTATTTGGAAGAAATTGGTTACCGACGCAAAGGAACGACGGTGTTTCTACAATGCCGATGAGGATAAAAGCTTGTCCAAGGCGATGATGGATGCCTCTTTAGAGTTGGGCCAGCTTGATGACTTGTTTAATGCAAATTTTCTTTTGTTCAGAAATGCAAGATGGAAGGTATGTATGCTGATTTTTCTTGCAGCACAAATTTCTTATTCTTAGTCTTATGTCTGAAGCTGAACACTACTCAAGGGGACTTCTCACATCAACCTTTTTTTCCTTTGAAGTTTTGCTTCAGTAACAGCTTTCGGAAATCTATTATGAAAGTGAAAATAAAGGCTCGTCAGGAAGTGATTACTTTGTTGGCAAAGCTTTCAACTGGCTGGCGTCAATCTCCGGAAGAGAGAAACATCATTGTTCCACACGGAACTTCTTCTGAACTGTTAGAAAATTACAGAGTCAATGACCAGCTCAGTCTCATTTGGATAGTGGATATAATCAAGGAAAAAAAAAGCGACACTCAAATTCTTAAGGTTTGGGATGTTTTACCATTACGTGATTTACCGAAACTATCAAGGGGCCTCGATGCTGTCCTTGGGAATTATACAGTGAATAAGATGAACCGCTGCAAACACAAATGTATAGAAGGGTATGCATCTTTCTATTTTCCTTCAGATATTATATAGTGCGTGTTATACACAAGCAGTAGCATGAGTTGGCTTCGGCATTAGGAAGCCATTGTGAAACATGCTTGTTCTTTTTCCTATTTTGTGAAACCGCTGCAAATCTAACCTGAGACCTATCTCCTCCCTCTTTCTGTGCATTGAAATGGATGTTTATGGATGATTCGTCATTTATAAATTTACAGGGATTTGATTGTTCCAATGAGATGGTCAACCAGTTCCGGTGTCGCTCTCGAGAGCAAAAATCCTGAAACAGATCCTGCACAACTTCTGTCAAAACCATTTGCTTCACTTGTTATCAAGGATCAATCAGAAGCAACAACTAGTAGGTATGCAAAACTAAAATTCTGAATAATTTGTTTCGCAAGAGTAAGATCAAATTTGATGTTGTCTTAACTCCGACCAACCACCCTGTTAGTAGTATTCTTCGAATCACCAATTCTTGTATGTTATTCATGAATATCAGGCAGTCAGGGAGGTCTAAGAAAGATGGATTTAGCAGTGGAACAAGGGGATCAAGACCCGGGTGGTGAAGGCCAAATAATAATTAATGTGGTAAGAACATCTTTAGTACTCTTGTTAAAATATTTTCAGAATTATCTCTTTGTTCTAATGCGTGAATTAAGATAGCAATTTGACTCCTCAGGTTGCTCTTGAATGGAAGCTGCAGCTGTTTGACTGAAGAATGAAGTCCTCCCAGCTTGTTGCTTAGCCATATATATCTGTTTAATCATGTCAGCATATGCTAAATCTAATTAGGTTGCAAAGGGGTTGTAAAAATTAATAAAGATAATTTTTCCTTTCATGTTTCAGGAATTAATTTAAGGTTAAATGTTTTTATTTTAGATGAGCTAAAGAGGAGAAATATGAAGTGGGAATCGAGGATGAGATGATGATCATCTCCCAAACAGGGTTATTAAAATAAAAGAGATTAAAATCCGTTGATATTTCTATGATGTTTCGATTTTACCACCAATAATTAAATAGCTAACAAAATGTTGGAACCGGCCCCCATGAAGGGATCACTTTGACAAACAAAAACAAATTCAAAGGTTTACAACAAGTTTCACTGCATATAAAGATTCTTTGCGCAGAAACCATATACACATAGCAAAAATTAAAGAGAAGGGATAGTGCTTGAAAGAATCTTGTTTGAGTAGAATGGTAGAGTTAGAAAACATCTAAACTACAGAAATTATGCTAGGAGTTCTGAACTGCAGGGATAGGTATGGAACATTTGTGAAATCTACCCAAAGTTATTCTTCTATCTGTATCCTTGACAAAGTCCATATACGAGGAAGAGAGACTTGAATAATAAAAAAAATGGAAACGAAAGTTGACATGAAGTCTATGAAAGGAATACTTTTCAAGAGCATCAGGTTTTTCTTTTTTTCCAAGGAAAAGCATATACTTTTCTTGCACCAGCAGAAGTTTTTAAGACATTGTTCTGGGTTTGCTTCCGTATATATAGGTGTGTTCGTGCCTTATTCTGCAACTCATAATGACCATAATATTGTTGTTGTGTTTTCTGAGAAGCTGATGAATGTGTAGCAGGAAAGCAATGGACAAGAGAACCGATCGTCTGAAGAGGGTGAGGGTAGAGGGTAGAGGGTTACTAGATTCAGTGTTTTCCTGGTCTATTGAAGATGTGCTCAGTAAGGATCTTTACAAAGACCAGGTTTGCAACTTTCTCTTGGAAAATCATAATCTTATTCCATGGTTTTTGAAGTTCGTCAAACTAAAAATTTGTCTGTGAAGTACTTAAGAGTATGATTAAACTGAAAAATTGCTGTTTATAATGATTAATCATTTCTCATTGAGATTTTATTGTTAACTTTTTTATTATAAATCTCTCAAGATTGTAACAATATTATTTTTCTTAGTTGTATTTCTAAACAAGATCCAAGAACTGGATGAAAAAAAAGAGAAAAATATAGAGCTTGACACTAAAGAGAATAAGCTGGAAAACTAGTGTGTTGAAGAGTTGAAAAATATGCATCAAACACTCTCGACTTCTTTTTATGATGGATTTTAAAATCAAAATTGATATGGAATAAATTTTGATAATTACCATACATTGCCCACCATAAAACAAAATTGACCTAATACTATTTGGATTTTACATTTTTGTGTTAAATAAAAAAGTTTTCAAATTTATTATTCGTAGACCAGATAAATTAATGGGCACAAGAAAGAATTCATTACAGGCCAAATAATTATTTTATAATAAATTCATTTTAAGTACAAAATAAGTTACAAAAAAAAAAATCATGCCCAAGTATTATTCAAGATCAATTTTTAGTTATCTATAATTTGTTAAAATTATGTGATTATTTTTTTTAAAATAATTTTATTGAAGAATAATTTTCAATAAAATCTGAAGTTTAAAACTGAGTGTATCCTTTTAAATTTGGCCCTTGGAACAAATTTTCTAACATATGTTCTTTTAATAGCTTTTGGATGTAAATTTCTGCCAAGACCATGTAGTTTTTCTACTGCAAATTTTTCTTCAAAAGTTTGGTAAATTAAAATATTGAGAATTCATAACAAGATTTCCTGCGAGCCAGATTACAAGCTTGAGATTGATTCTGAACTACGACATTGTCCCCTAATAGGTGGAGAAAATCCCGGACTCTTTCACGTCAACTGCTCATTACATGAAAGCATTCATTCCACCCCTTCAAGAAGAAACACATGCTGATTTGCTTTCAAGTGTAGAATCACTGGCTGGAGCACCAACTTATAGAATTCTGCGAGGTAGAAAATCCAAGGATTATAAGCCACCTAAAGACTTGTTTTACGAAATTTCGATGGAACAAACCAGCGGTGGCTGTGTGCCTTGGGCTGGCGATCTTATAGCCCTGACAAATATGAAACTGAAGAGCGTTGATGATTTAAGGGAGACCCAGCAATCCTATCCTGTTGCTTTCGTTCATGCCGTGAAAGGGGTTCAATGTTTCACAGCCTCGATTCTGTCTTCGAAGCCCATAGAGGATGAAGAAGACTTGAACAAGGGAACACTCTTCGCTGTTCATTTGACAAATCTGACGACAAATTTGCGTATATGGAGATCGTTGCACTTGGAACAAGAAGGGAGGAACTTGAACGTTATTAAAAAAGTGCTGCAAAATAATTTCAGTGTAAGAACTATGATTCTGGTTTCTTGATTCGGCATCTCATTTCTGTAATCCCAGCTTTGAAGATGGAAAATCTGTTGTTGTATTCATATATCTTTATTGAGCTTCACTTCATTGATAACTGATCTCATGCAGGATGGTGGAAATTGTACTATCTGCTCATCCAGTAAAAATAGCGATGCTGCCTCTGCCTGCTCAAGGGACACATTACAGTCTTTTAATCTGAACAGCTCGCAAGAAGCTGCTGTTTTAAGCTGTATTGACACAGCCAGATGCTGTCATCAGTACACTGTCAAAGTAGTACAGGGTCCTCCAGGAACTGGAAAAACGAAGACACTTGGTTGCTTATTGCACTCGCTATTAAGAATGAAATGCAGAACACTTACATGTGCTCCAACTAACATTGCAGTGTTAGATGCTGCAGCTCGAGTCGTGAGGAAGGTTGCCGATGTAGTTGGATATGAAACTTATGGGATGGGAGACATAATTCTAATCGGAAATCGGGAGAGAATGAAGGTTGATGGAGATCAGGATGACCTTCTTCATGTATATCTTGATCACCGTGTTGAAGAACTTGAGAAGTGCTTTGATCCATCAACTGGCTGGAAACACAATTTACATTCTTTGATAAGTTTCCTTGAAGACTCGGAAGCACAAAACCATTTGTACTTGCAGGATGACATTGGAAACGAAATTCTTTCGACTTGTGAGCGATCAGTATGGAAAAGATTCAGTTTCTCCCGAGAGAAGTTAGAGTCCTGTATTGTAAATTTGTATACACACTTACCGACTGCTTTGCTTTCATTAGAAGTGATGAAGATCATGACCAGAGCTCTTGATTTGATGAGATCACTTGAAAACTTGATGCTTAGTCTCAGTGCTGCCGAGGAAGGTTTAGAGCAGATTCTAGAGGAAAAGGAAGTTGAAGAAAGAAAACTTCATTATCGTATAAAGTTGAGAAATGAAAAAAGGGAGTGCCTCGATACTCTACTCTTACTTTCTCAAAAATTTCAGCTTCCAAAACTCGCTGATAAAAATACGATTGAAAAAATCTGCTTATCAAATGCATGCCTGTATTTCTGTACTGTGTCAACCTCTGCCAAGCTGCATGCTATAAGAATGGCACCTCTGCATTGCTTGGTAATTGACGAAGCTGCTCAGCTCAAAGAATGTGAATCTACCATCCCCTTGCAACTCTCCGGCCTTCACCATGCTATCCTCATAGGAGATGAACAGCAATTGCCTGCAACCGTTAATAGCCAGGTTTGGATTTGCCTGAATGGCTCTATTCCTCTTTCTTTTGATGCCATCAAAGCCTTTTACTTTCTCATACCATAACATCTTTAAAATGCATCACTTTTAGATTCTTGGGGAGACTGAATTTGGTAGAAGTTTGTTTGAGAGGCTCGTAAAGTTGGGGTGCAAGAGCCACCTTCTAAACATTCAATATCGAATGCATCCATCAATAAGCTTATTTCCGAATATGGAGTTCTATGGCGGACAAGTTTTGGATGGGCCAAACGTCAAAGAAACAGGCTACAGTAGACGGTTTCTCCTAGGAGACATGTTTGAATCCTACTCTTTCATAAATATAACCGATGGAGAAGAGGAATTTGTTGGGCAACAGAGTTTCAAAAATTCAGTCGAGGCTGCTGCTGTTGCTGATATAGTTGGGAGACTTTACGAAGGTTCTATTTAGATATATCAGATGTTTCTGTTATAACTATTGATTTGCAGAATTCTTTTGACTTCATTTTGATGTTACAGAAAATAAAGGCACCTCAAAGAAGGTTGGCATAGGTATCATATCACCATACCAGGCTCAAGTTCAAGCAATTCAAGAGAAGATTGGGAAATTCATTACAAACCCGGACTGTGCCATTTCTGTAAATGTTGGCACGGTTGATGGCTTTCAAGGTGGAGAGGAGGATTTGATAATCATCTCTACTGTTCGAAGCAATAAGAAAGGATCGGTGGGTTTTGTTTCGAATCCTCAACGAGCAAATGTGGCGCTGACTCGTGCAAGGTATTGAATAAGAATTGACAAAACTTCAGCAGCTCAGAAGTTTGTTTTCCTTTCTTTTTTTTTTCCTTCCCTCCAATCCTATTTGAACTTGTAAATTTCCTGGCGTGGAGGTATTGCCTCTGGATATTAGGAAATGAAGCAACTTTACTTAAGAGTGGCTCTATTTGGAAGAAGATAGTCAACGATGCAAAGCATCGGCAATGCTTCTATAATGCTGAAGAGGATGAGAGTTTGGCTCAGGCTATCACAGCAAGCTTGTTCGAGCATGGTAGACTTGATGGTTTACCACAAACTCACTCCCTAATGTTCCGGAATGCAAGATGGATGGTAAGATTATTAGTTTTTAGCAAGTCTCGATTTTTTTTCTTAAGAAATATTAACATAAGATATAATAGTTTCTTGCTCTACTGATCCATGGAACTGGAGCAAACCACTGTTCAGAACAGATATTAATTAACGGTTACCTTCACTTTAATGCAGGTTTGTTTCAGTGATGATTTCTGGAGATCCATGGCGAGAGTTAAGAGTGTCAGAATCTGTAAAGAAGTGCTTTCCGTATTAGGCAAGCTTTCAAATGGTTGGCGTCAGCGTCAGTATCGCAGGAGGAGAAGGGTAATGGTTCATAATGGCATTTCTTCTCTACTGTTAGAACAGTATAATATTTGTGGGCAGCTAAATTTGATATGGACTGTGGACATTCTGCTGGAAAATTCATCCTACGTTCAAGTTTTAATGGTTTGGGATATTTTACCATCATCTGCTATACCAAATCTAGCAATGAGTCTCGACGCCATATTCCGGAATTATACGGAGGAGCAGATGAATCGCTGCTTATACAGATGCATGGAGGGGTAAGTTAACAGCAAAGTAATTTTTCATTCTTAGGTGTCAAAATGTTTTTGTTTATCACTTTTCCATTGCTGCTGCAGGAATTTGGTTGTTCCAATGAGATGGACAGCGGACTCATGGAGTGCACGTCATGGCAGCAGCAGTGAAGCCAGTGCTGTGCAGCTGTCGAAATCACCCTGTCCAGAGGATGATCTAAGCGCCACTTCTGAAGCTGCCTGGTATGCTACAGTTCTAGTTGGCGCCGCCATAGATTTTCTCTGCGTTGAATGGTTTTTGCAGGAAATGGCATCTAACATTAGTTTTCTGCTGACTGTGATCGGAAAACAATGGTGGCTCAAAAGGAATTAGCAGAAGAAGCGATGCGGTCGTTCAAATAAGTGTGGAGTTGATGATTCATGATTGCTAATGGGGTTAGTTTCTTTCCTCATCAAGAACCAAATTACACCTCCACTCCAGCTTTTTCAGGCTGCACACTCGTTTCAGCAAGAACCATATTTGCAAATCTTAGATTATTCCTCATGCAGGTAGCTAACTTCTGGCAGCAGCTTTTATAGGATGGCCTCAAATGGAAGCTGCGATGATGGCACACCGCATCTGTCGTATAGACTTTGCCAACAATGGTATGCTCGTAATGCAAATAAATAGATATACTTGAAGGACATGGAAAATGATGCCAGAGAATTTCTCCGCGGGCCTTTGAAACCCATGAATGTAACATTACAGTACTTTCAGATTTCAGATTTCTTCAAATAATAATATTAATAATAAAGTTTGGATTTCTCAAGGATGAAATTGCATTTCCTTTCCCTTGTGTGTTCCGGTAACTAAATAGAATCCATACCACTATTGTTTTCCTTGTACTAAACAAAGTTATCAAAATTCGATCCAATCCCACAGATTAACAAGACAAATTTACAATTTAAAACTTAAAACCAAATCCAATTCAGATTTTATATTGATATTAATGTTGACTCGCTATTCAATTGATTTGAAGCAGCCTAGATGAGTCAATATTAATGATTTAAAAAAAAAAAAAACTAAACAATGTCATTTCGAAATATAATACACACACGCACATGGGGGCTGACCCAGTGATTTCATACCCATGCTACAATCAAAATAGATCTGGACAAAGATGATCAACAGTAGTTCTTTTGAGTGAGAAAGAGTAAAGTAAAAGAGATCACTAACTAATCTTCAAAAAATTATGCTTTGAGGAGCGTGGAAATCAACCATCAATTGCACCATGCCAAAAACTGTGCCTTCTGCCATCTGCCTTACTCTTCTAACTAATCTTCACACCTAGTTTGATGGTTGATTATTGATGCTTACTCTGTTGTAAGAGCTTTGTGCATTCTGCATTTACCACCATATTCAGATTTATTTCTTTAAAATGTGGTCCATGATAAAATAATTTCTCAATTTGGTTCCCAACAGATCAAGGATTTTGTAACTAGGTTTCTCCTGAATTTATCAGAAATTTATAATAGGATATGCCAAAATCTACGGTCAAATTTTATTGCATATAATATACAGTTTAGATAGGAAAGCTTTCTCGGACATGGAAGGAAGACACATTTAAGAAATGATTAAAACTTCAGAAACCCAGTTGGAGAAACTTTTTGTTTGAGAACCCAATTAAAGAGACGATCCCCTTAATGTTTGAAGTTGAATGAATGAGTAAAAATTATAATTGTCTCTCCATTTGGATAATATAAGGAAGAAAATGAAAGAAATTCCTCCATTTGGATAATACAAGGAAGAAAACAAAAATGATGGGGGAATGGAACTATGAGTTATATTGGATCAGATTTTCATATATATATATATATATATAAACAATTGTTAAAGACCTGTTCAAGGAAAGGAAAACATGACCGCATACGACAAAAATAAGATCCTAGATAGAGTGCTAATGTCAATTCTGAAGAGAGCAACTTAACCCCTCATCATTACAACAATTTACCTCCTTTAGCCCTTTGTTTCCCTTTACCATCTTTCTATAAGCTCTCCATTCCTCCCCACAAACTAATGGCTTTGCTCCATGGTGATTGATTATTGATTGCCCCAAGATAAAGGAAATTGTGGTTTTATTTACTCTCTTTTGCTCTTCCTTGTCTTAGATTCAACCCCTGAGGACAAAGTATGCCATGCAATGAGCAGCAAATACATTCAATTAGAAAACCCAAATCTATAACTGAATGGAATAGATAGAAACGAAGATTTGAATCCAATACTTTAGTAGAAAATTCGAAAGTACAAAAGCAGTTGATTCTTTTAGCTAAAAAAAAATACTCAACTTTACTTTCACTGTAGTACAGTTTAAAATTTCCAGGTTTTTTTTTCCGAATCAAAAGCACCAACCATAGTTAAATAAAAGACCAACCTCTAGATGGTTCGACTACACCCAGCTGTTCTTGAACTCCAGTAATATTACGGTTCTGAAACAAAAGGAACCTTAATGTATCATCATCATCCTTATAAAACCACGGGGGGAGGGGGTAGAAGAGGGAGCAGTGACAGAAAGAAAACTTGTTAGAAGTGTGAACTTCCTAAAGATTGGACATTTAATGAGGTTCAATAAACATAACATTTAATGAACATTTGCAATCTATGCGAAGCGAAAGACATGGGTAATAAAACTATGACAGGAGCCCAAAAAAAAAAAGTGATTCTGAATTGAAATGATAAGATATGAGCAATCACCTCCAACCACTCACCCCTTAACATGAATCTTACATTCCTACAACATCAGTTCTTGTGAAGTAAATTACTGTAAACAAATTCACATAGTTCTTCATAGCTTTGTTTCACAAATAACTTTTGACCAAGTGAAGCCTTCTTGTTAAAACTCAACAAACACTGCATGTTTATCAAATACACAATGCTGTGATTCGTGTCAATGTTAATGACTGTATCATAAATGAGAATTGCATACGTCACAAACCCGACACAAACAAATAGCTCCCCAATGTGTTTTTTTTCATGTCCATAATATAATGCCTGTCCCAAAATATTGCTATTTTGAAGAGGCAAGCATTGATATTTTCATGCCTATCCCAAATTTACCCTATATATGTCTTTCTCTAAGAGTTAAATGCAAAAAACAATTATCTGCAAATTGGACTGTAATTGACAAGTGTTTGCCAAGCCTGAGCAGGTACTATCACAATCCCAAAAATGCAAAAATGGGAATATACCAGAGACACCACCAACCTCATCATAAACTGGAATTTGGTTGCGCCAGAAATCTAGGGTAGGTAAAAGTAGTCTCCCTGCAACATATACAAATTGATTAAATAGTTCGAGAATCATACTACAGAAGATATATTAACAGACCCTCCATAGAGATGATATCCATCACTGGGTTTCTCAAACATGGGGAAAAGCATGATCTCATAAATGGGCATCTAAATCAGTTCAAAAGTTTGACAAATAACTTCGGCAAAATATAAGCTACAAGACTGCTCATTTCAATTTCCTGAAATCAGAAAATTGATCTTTATGTAATTTAGGCCATGAAAATATCATATTTCTGTAATGTTCCATGTATAAAAATTCATAGACCAGGAACACACCTCAACAAAGTAACAAACAAACCTGATCTGGATCTTTTGAGACTCAAGGATTCTGGAGAATGAATACATGTCGTCATTTCTCTTATCTGAACAAGAATTTACCAGGGTTGACAGATTAAAAGGGAGTGTTTTGTATCAACTAAAAAGGTGTACAAAAATAAAGATAAATTTGAGGCTTACATTTTAAGTGCAAAGCAAAAGCACATATGGAAAACACAGATCATAAAAAAACCTATCAACTTATCGCTAGTAATAGCAGGTTCAATTACCAAAAAGGGTGGTATTCAGGTCTAATCTAAATATATAACTTAGCAAAAAAGTAACCCCACATAAATGACAAAATGTTGCCCTTTATTTTGAAATGGTAGACTGGCAGACGCTAAAACTATCAAGATCTATACCATTTTCTCCTTTGAGAACATTTTTCAAGTGATGAGGGAATGATGACATCAGAAGCTTGCCAGGAATTCACTTGAATTCTTTGGGGGGAAGCCATTTTTTGGATGGCAATGATAAAACATAAATTCAGGCCAGGTGTAACTGGTTATGATTAATGAATCGGTGGACATTAAAACTTATTGTTAAGGATTTGCACATACTAAAGGAAAAAAACTAAATTACTAAGAAAAAAATCAGAATAGCTTACACCGGCATCAAAAATAATTTCCCTTCTAGCTTGCTTCGTGGACGAACCTCCTTTCTCAACAGCTTTTGTTTCTTTCTTCTCTTTACTTTTTGAATTTCCTGACGGTGTATTCATCTTTCTTGAAGCTCTCAACATTGCCTCTGCTATATCAAGAGTTGTGCCTGAATTTCTCTTC
This sequence comes from Salix dunnii, assembly GCA_015731905.1. Classification (NCBI taxonomy): domain Eukaryota; kingdom Viridiplantae; phylum Streptophyta; class Magnoliopsida; order Malpighiales; family Salicaceae; genus Salix; species Salix dunnii. The sequence goes on along the minus strand of CM027662.1, from coordinate 4,605,650 downwards.
GGTTTACCTTCAATTGATATCAATCCTTTGGCTTTGTACCTCACTGAATGTCCAGAGACCGATTTCTGTGTTGGTATATCCATCAGATTTGTCAAAGAGGCAGTGCTTGTCCTATGTGCAGAGTCAATGAGATTAGCATCCATCGTATCTGTTTCTTCCATGGATGGACTGACGATGTTTGCTTCCGCACCTGACTGCATACTGGAAAATATCAGAATTTTCCACAAGACATTTTTCAAATTGATTTAAAATATCAGAATCTCCCTGAGTTGGAGATCTAGAAATAGAGGGTCCTTATGTAGTATTATTTTCAATACATATTAGCATAACCTGAGGGCCCTGAGGCAAAGATAGAATTGAGAAATCAATTCCACTCTTCAGTCCATCCTTGTTTCCCTCATTTTCCCTTTTCTTTTTTGTTAAACTCGATCTCTCTTTTAAGGACACAGCCAGCACAACTGAAGTTCTAGCAGGCAGTGTCTGGTCAAAGTTTGATCTAGTGATATTGCCCGCATTATAATCCGTGTGTACTGAGCGTTCCCCTGATGCATCATTCTTGATGCTGATTCTTTCTAAACTACACGACCTTTTGGCCATCAACTTTCCAAAGGACCTGGGTTTGCTTTTCATTCTGCCTATCCTTTCAGAAGATAGTGCCACGTCCACATGGTGACCAGAAGGTTCTGCTGGTACCACCACACTATTTTCCACCCAACTTACATCATTTACATGGCAACTTGATAGTGGTGAAAGATTCTTTGAGTCATCATTCTTCAAATCATCAACACCTTCATCTACTGGCCATGATAAGAAACTATGCCGGCATTCATTTTGAGACACCGGAGGCTCTGCCACGCTTTCACAGCTACTATTCAGAAACTTGGTTCCGCATTCTTCCCAATCAGGAGGAAAGCCGAAACAGAAATGCCGAAAAACCTGTTACAACATAAACTTTAACTTTACTTAAATTACGAGACGATGTCGAAAACAAATAATATTGATAGACAAGAAAAAAAAAAACCTTAGAGGAAAACCCATTTTCAACAGTGAGTGTCCTGTTAATGTAACCATGGAGAAGAACAGTGACGCCATCAGCAGTCTGAAGAGTGAAAACATCGTATCTTTTGGTAATTGCTGCTGAATGAAACACACGAACAGGTTTTTTCCTGAGATTTTTAACAATTTTAAAATAAAAATAATTATTTACAAAGAAATCAAAGAGAATAAGAGGAATAATATAAAATAAATAATTACTCAAGAGAAGTAAATCCGGCAACAGCAATTTTCTTCCCTTGGAACTCCTGCTCGGCTTTGATCAGCCACCAGTCATGTAACATCACCTATTTTTTTCCAAAAATAAAAATAGTGAGACATCATCAGCAAATCAGCATCGTAATGTATGAGCGGTGGTAAGAGAAAGCAGTGATAAGTAACTAACTGTTTTCTGGAAAGCCGAGGTGGCAGCGGCGGTAGCCATTTTGGTATAGGAGCATGAGTTGAAGGTTAAGAAGTAAGAGGGAAGTGAAGCGACCGTTGAGAAAGAAGAAACAGAAATAGGGATTTCAAAATCGAATTGGGTTTTTTGTTATGATCACTATCCCTAAAACGCTGTCGTATGACGGATAGCTGACAAGTCGCGCGAGTACCCCACATTAAAAGAAGAAGAAGAAGAAGCTAGGCCTTTATTGAGAAAAAAAAATAATTTAAAACTAAATTTAATTTAATTATATTCTAATATTAAAATGATAAATCTAGTAGATATATTATTTTTACTGCCGTGGGCCGGGCTTACCTATTCGATTTTATGGAAAGGCCTTTATTACTTGGAGGATTAACCTTTACTAATCCGGATTAGCATATCCAAATTCGAACAGGAATCCTATTGGCCTTCGGATTAATGGAGTAGAAGCCTATAAAAGAACCTCCAGGGTTCAACTCCACTCCATTAAGCAGCCTTCTGGGAATTGATCATCAGAATAATCAGGAAAAATCGAAGCCATAATATCTACGATATGTTTCTCCCGAAGTTCAAACGCTCATCTACTCGAGAAAATATCCAGCATCACTCTGCCAAAAGACCAAAACTCTCCGAGAATAACCTGGTGTCCCATTCGCCATCTTCGTCATGGGAGCTTCTTTTACTGGTGGCTCAGTATCTAGACCCTAAAACCATTGCTGCTGCTTCTTGTGTGTCCAAATCATGGTCGGGGTCATTCTCCTCCGAGGATGTCTGGCGGCCGTTATGCTCTGCTCACTACCCTTCTGTCTACAATCTCAGACAAATAGACCCCGCTGTCTCCTGTCGCCGCCTTTACGGTATTGCCTCCACGGCAGCCTCCAAGATCCGGCTTCAAAAGTCAGCAAAACCCCACCTGCCCCTAAACGACCTCCTCTTCGTCGTCACCGCAGAGACCGGAGAATCTTCCACTTTACTCACCCTGTCGAAACCATGCAATGAACTCCAGGTAGATCCTAGCGGGATATTCAAGTTCTCTGCCGACATAGATTTTGAGTCTTCACTGGAAAAAGAATCGATACGAGATATAAAAGTCACATGGAACGTTGTGCTAAAAGGTTGGAAAGCTATTTTTAATATGATGGAATCTTGTACTGGAAAGGCTAGCTTTGTTCCGGAGGCAGAGGACTTGTTTTGCAAGGAGGTTCCATTGCCGGGGTGCTGCTCGGAAATGGTCACCGCAAGCAGCCTCGTTGCGGAGATAAAGTTGGGATTTCGCAGTGAGAATTGTATCGGCGAGGAGGATGTCAAGGATGACGGCAAGTTCAAAAGAGGAAAGCTGAGCTTGGCCATCATGAATACAAAACATTGGAGGTACCTAAGCATGGATGATGCTCTGAGACATTTGCAGCACTTTTTGCTGCCTTGCCATGCTTAACCAGCTGTCATCTCTCGCTGATCACTACGATGAAGCTTGCTGCCGTTCTGTTGTTAGGTTTTATTCTTGTTAATTTTAGTTTTAAAAGCCTGGCACTGTGTAGCCTGTTAATTTTAGTTTTAAAAGCCTGGCACTGTGTAGCCTGCGAGGCAATGGATTAATGTTTGTTTTCTTCATTAATAAATTTTATAAGCTGTGATTTTGTACTGTTTAATAGCTTTGATGATTCTGCCTTCCTACCCATGAAATCTTTGCTAGACTCTCAAAATAATAATAATAAAAAAAACATTTCTGACAGCTCGAGAAACTTGAATATCTTGCTGGATGAATTAGTGAACTATTGATTCGAATGCAATATAATAATACCAGCTCGCTCGTTTTGCTCTTTTATGGAAAGATTTTTTTTTTTAATTTAGCTATTACATTGCACTAAAAGATAAATTAGTGTGGATTACTGTACCAAAATTATTATTACTCTAAACTCAGATTATTGTGGATTATAAAAATAAAATTATTATTTTACCTCTCAGTGCATAATAATTTTAGCTTTGCATCCAGGGTTATTTTTTATTTTTTATATTTCTGTGTATGGTAAAATAACTATAATACTCTTATACAAGACAAAAATATATGGTTATCGTAGGAGGTATTAAGGATATTGTATATTTTTTTATATGTATAAATATGAACATGCCTTCATATAAGACAAAATGAAACAGTTAATATCGAGGTTAGAAAGGTCATTATACAGTTTTTCTAAATATACAAATACAGATATACCCCCATATAAGATAAAATTCAAGAGTTGGTTGTAAAGGTGTGCCAATAATTTACCATTTTTTTTATATTTTCTACGGCGTTTTCTGACCAGTAAAAATGTTCATCCGACGTTTAAAATGATTCTTAGTCATTTTTCTATTCCTCATGGTACAACGCATGGCGTTCTACAGTGGACGGAGACGTGATAGTAATCGATTGAATTCCCCCCTCTCTCTCCTCTAAACGAAAGTACACGTTAGACCCCGTCGTTTATTGGGTTTTCATTGTAGTTTCTGATCTTTTGGTTGTTTTGTACGGTCTTTATTTTTGTTATAGATGTTTTCATTTGTTTCAATTTTGTCCTTCAATTGAAATTAATTGTATATTGTAGTTTTATTTCTGTCCCCGGTCTTTTAAAATTCAGATTGGTTTTAAATCCTTAATATTTTTGGTATCAAGGTTTAGATTTTTTTTCAATTTTGTCATTTCTAAGAAATTTATTATATATTTATTTTTCATTTAGGCGCTTATATTTTTAATCTTTAATTTTATTTTAATTGTTTATATATATATGACCTAAGTATTTTTTTTTTTAAATAATAATTTAATGTTAGTGTTCTAAAATATTTTAAACATAATAATATGAGAAAAAATATTATAAAATAAAATAAAAAATTAATATTTTTTTTCTAACAATAATGATGGTGTCAATAATAGTTGACCAATAATAATTAGAATATTAATTATTTATAATAATAGTTATAATGACAATTATAATAATTATGATAATTTAACAATCATGATAATAACAATGAGAATAATAATTGAAATAATTCATCAGTTGATTTTATTTTCCTTAAATGTTGACTTTTACAGCTTTTCAGTGTATGATATTTTAGATCTAATATTATATGAACAAAAATATATGATGTCATACATAGACAAAAAGGATGGAAAAAATGGGTCAAATTATCTACAATAAAAAAAATATATAGGTCATTTGCCTTCCACTTTGCCGTCGCAAAAAACAAATATTCTAACATGCAAAAATATGTTAATGGTGTTAGACTTTTTTTTATTATACTATATATCTGAGAGAACTAATCAACTACAAAAAAATTTTATTATTACTATAGCAAAATTATTTATTTATTATTATTATTTTATATTAGTTTTTTATATATTCATTTTACTATGAAAAATAAATTTAAAATAATGATAATGATTATTTTAAAAAAAATTCTCTTAAAAATAATTATATATTTTAATATTTGTTAAATATTAACACCTTAATATATATATATATATATATATATATATATATATATATATATATATATATGAATTCAGGTTTTTAAAAAAAAAAACTCCAATTAATTTAATTTAACTGCTCTAAAATACTTCAAATATAATAATATAAATAATAAATCTTAAAAATAAAAAAAAGAAGTTATTGAATTTCTTTTTATAATGATAATAATTGTAGCAGCAATAATATTGTCAATAATAATTAAAATATTAATTATTTACAATAATTGTTGATAATAATTGTAATAAGTTAACAATCATGATAATGACAATGAGAATAATAATCAAAATAACTCATTAATCGATGTTCTTTTCGTTAAAAATTGACTTCAATAGTTTTTTATGTATGATATTTCTGATTTAATATCACGTTAATAAAAAATATACGAAACTATACCTAAACAAAACAGGTAAAAATTAGGTCAAGTTATCTACAAATAAAAAATATATGAGCCACTTGTTTTGCAATTCGCCGCAAAAAAAAAATGTTTTAACATGCAAAAAAATATTAATGGTTCTTGATTTTTTTAATAATGTTATACATCTAAGCAAAAATAATCAGTCTACAAGACTTTCAGTTATTTATTTTTTTAATATAATTATTTTATTATAAATAATGTGTTTAAAATAATAATAAAAAATTATTTAAAAGGTTTTTTCTCTCTTAAAAATAATTATATATCTTGATATTTGTTTAATATTAATGTCTTAAAAAATATAACAAATAATTAACAATACAAGATTCACTATACATGCATAAGACAGGATTTCATTTTCAGTTCACACCACCAAAACTGGATTTACTCTATTTTTTAACAAAAACTGCATTTAATTCAAAGATAAATTACAAAAAAAAATATCCAAGACTAAGAGTTTAAATACATAAATACAAATAAATTATTTACAATTATACCAAAATTACCGAAAAAATAAAAGAATAATAACCAAAAATAATAATAAAAAGCATATGTTGAAACAAGGCAAAAACAATTTTATTTAAGGATCATATATTTGCCTTAACATATATAAAAATTAATACTTCTTTTTTTTTTCTTCAAGTGAAATATTGTTTTAAGACTAATAATATTTTTTTTATTTTTTAATTTATTTTATTTTTTACTTTCTATTTTGTTATAATTTTTAATGTTTTTTTATTCTTCGAGATCATTTTATTTTTATTATTTATGCGATAATAGTAATAATAATTTTATATGTTTGTTTCTAAGGCTAATAATATTTATTTTATTTTGTCATTTATTTTTTTTTTCTTACTCTTTTGTTATATTATTTTATTTCTTTTATTTTGAAGGTAATTTTATTTTTTTTCATTATTTATGCAGTAATAATAATAATCATTTTAGATGTTTTTTTCAAATTATTTTGTTAAGGCTAATAATATTCATTTTGCTTTTGTCATTTTTTTGTTTACTCTTTTGTTATAATTTTTAGTATTGTTTATTCTTCAAGGCAATTTTTTTCCCATTATATATGCAATAATAATAATAATAATAATAATAATAATAATTTGATATGTGTTTTTCTTGGTTACTATTTTAATAAAGTTTTGTAGTTTTTTTATTCCTCGTGATAAGTTAATAATTTTTATTATTTTAATAATACTAATAATAATAGTTTAATGTGTTATGATCTTGATGATAATATTAATATTATAAATTATCATGATAATAGCAATTATAATTTATTGTAGTAGTTATAGTACATATGATGTAACTAATTATGACTTTGATGGTAATAATAACAATAACTCATAAAATAATATAAAAATATCAATAATGACAAAAAAATAATAATGATAATAATACTAATTTTAATTGAAATAATATCAATAAAAACAACGAAGTTAGTTATCGTGATGATTATTGTCGTAACAATGACAATAATTATAATAATATTGTCAGTAATAATCAGAATATTAATTATTTATAATAATAATTATAATAACAACTATAATAATTTAAAATATAATAATAATCAAAATAATTTATTAATCGATATTTTTTTTTCTTCAAAATGGACTTTGACGGTTTTCATGTATGATATTATAGATTTAATATTATGTAAAGAAAAAAATATACAAAGTCACACATAGACAAAAAAAAAATGGAAAAATTGGACCAAATTATTTACAATGAAAAAATATACGAGTTAATTACCCTACGTTTCGATGCACATAAATAATCTATTGATTAAATAATTATCCAAATATGTATAACAATAACAACATTCAATTACTTTAATGCACAAAACAAATAACTCATTTGAAATGGATTTTATAGATGATAATTTAACTAATTAAATATTTAGTTAATCAATGAAAACATACACAATAATCAATCAATTTGTTATATAAAAAAAGCCCAGTATAGCACGCGGGGAAGGAAACTCGTTAAACTCTATATTATAACTTAATTGAGAATAATTTAATACTTAATTGAATTTAATTAAAATTTAATTATATTCTCATATTAAAATGATAAACCTAGTAGATTAAGTATTATTTTTACTTCCGTGGGCCGGGCTTACCTATTCGATTTTATGGAAAGGCCTTTATTACTTGGAGGATTAACCTTTACTAATCCGGATTAGCATATCCAAATTCGAACAGGAATCCTATCGGCCTTCGGATTAATGGAGTAGAAGCCTATAAAAGAACCTCCAGGGTTCAACTCCACTCCATTAAGCAGCCTTCTGGGAATTGATCATCAGAATAATCAGGAAAAATCGAAGCCATAATATCTACGATATGTTTCTCCCGAAGTTCAAACGCTCATCTACTCGAGAAAATATCCAGCATCACTCTGCCAAAAGACCAAAACTCTCCGAGAATAACCTGGTGTCCCATTCGCCATCTTCGTCATGGGAGCTTCTTTTACTGGTGGCTCAGTATCTAGACCCTAAAACCATTGCTGCTGCTTCTTGTGTGTCCAAATCATGGTCGGAGTCCTTCTCCTCCGAGGATGTCTGGCGGCCGTTATGCTCTGCTCACTACCCTTCTGTCTACAATCTCGGACAAATAGACCCCGCTGTCTCCTGTCGCCGCCTTTACGGTATTGCCTCCACGGCAGCCTCCAAGATCCGGCTTCAAAAGTCAGCAAAACCCCACCTGCCCCTAAACGACCTCCTCTTCGTCGTCACCGCAGAGACCGGAGAATCTTCCACTTTACTCACCCTGTCGAAACCATGCAATGAACTCCAGGTAGATCCTAGCGGGATATTCAAGTTCTCTGCCGACATAGATTTTGAGTCTTCACTGGAAAAAGAATCGATACGAGATATAAAAGTCACATGGAACGTTGTGCTAAAAGGTTGGAAAGCTATTTTTAATATGATGGAATCTTGTACTGGAAAGGCTAGCTTTGTTCCGGAGGCAGAGGACTTGTTTTGCAAGGAGGTTCCATTGCCGGGGTGCTGCTCGGAAATGGTCACCGCAAGCAGCCTCGTTGCGGAGATAAAGTTGGGATTTTGCAGTGAGAATTGTATCGGCGAGGAGGATGTCAAGGATGACGGCAAGTTCAAAAGAGGAAAGCTGAGCTTGGCCATCATGAATACAAAACATTGGAGGTACCTAAGCATGGATGATGCTCTGAGACATTTGCAGCACTTTTTGCTGCCTTGCCATGCTTAACCAGCTGTCATCTCTCGCTGATCACTACGATGAAGCTTGCTGCCGTTCTGTTGTTAGGTTTTATTCTTGTTAATTTTAGTTTTAAAAGCCTGCCATTGTGTAGCCTGTGAGGCAATGGATTAATGTTTGTTTTCTTCATTAATAAATTTTATCAGCTGTGATTTTGTAATGTTTAATATCTTTGATGATTCTGCCTTCCTACCCATGAAATTGTTGCTACTCTCATAATAATAATAAAAAAAAAAAACATTTCTGACAGCACCAGAACTTTTAATATCTTGCTGAATGAATTAGTTAAGGCTGATCAAGTACTTCACATCTGATGACAACTCTTCGAATCCATGACCTAGAGCCAGAGCCTGGAAATTTTGAAACTTGAAAATAGATTTTGGAAAGCTTTTCAGCTTTGTATTCTCAACCAAAATTCAGATATCTCGATTGTTTCAGAGAGCCAATCCTATCTGGCAGCAATTCACAGACATCCATAAGTTCCAACGACCGCAAATGCTTAAATTCTGACAAATATTTCTTGAGTCCGTTCTGCATCTATGTTCCTCTAGACTGTTTACAAAACCAAGTGTTCTCACTCGCTCTATCTCATTTGGGAACTTAGGAAGAGCTTGGAAAAAAGAGTTAAGAGTCAACAACTGATGAGTGTCTGGCAGTTTTGAAAACTTGGTGGTTATTTGAGCGTAGGATTGAACATTCATTTTGAGCCAATGATGATTCAAGATCATGCACTAAATCATGCATTTTAAAGCTAAAACAAAAGGCAAATCGTTAACATCTTGGAAGAAACATTTTGAGATCAACTCACGCACATTGCAAATCCCAATATCTTCCAACTTCTCGCTTGGATGTGCTGATTGATGAACCAGTCCTTGTGCCATCCAAAACTGCACCAATATGGCATCCGAGAAGTCAATATCTTTTGGAAAGATCGAGCAATAAAGAAGCATCTTTTCAAGAGATTTAAGAGTCGTTGGTAGCTTATTTATAAAGCAGGTAATATACCATCGTCCTTCTCATCCCAAGTCTCCCTTTAATCTGTTATACCATGAAGTTGAGTTCCCAAGTTGATTACTGCCGAAGGAATTTGCTTGCATTTTCCCACTATTTCTTTCCCAAATTCTACCAAATTTGGATGACGCTTCTTCTGTCTTTCCTTAAATGCAAACTTGTAAAACAAAGACAGCCAATCCTTTTGATCAAGAAGACTAAACTCGTACGCACCAGAAGAACCCATAATCTGTGCTCCACGTTTACTTCTGGTTGTTACTATGATCTTACTTTTAAGTGCACCTTTTGATAACAGAGGCTTCAGCAGGAGCCACTTCTGGGAATCTTCGTTCCAAACATCATCTAAAACAAGAAAGTATTCCCTACCATGAAAAATTGCTTCTAGTTTTGCTTCTAGCTCAACCTCTTCCAAATCGTTAAACCTTTCCTCAGTTGCATATTTGATCATTTTTTTGCATCACTTGTTTGAGAGCAAATCCATATGAAACAATGCAAAAGAAATGATTTTTTCTTAAAAACACTTTTGAAATGCAATGTCAGAAATCTTCTTAGACTTCATAGATTCAATGTCAGCTAGCCTGTAGTTGAGGTCCTTTATTTTATGACCCATTTTAAAACGCAATGCAAGCTTGTTAGAACTTGAAAAGAAGCGGCGTAGCTTTCTGCCAGTGCTCCCCGTAGTTTTTTTCACCAGTTGCCTTCTCAAATCTTCACACTCAATTCATCCAGTGCGTCCTCTGCATCATATATGAATTCTCGGAGCTTCTGAAGCCAGAACCGAATCTTGGGATTTCTTGAATTTCTGTCAAAAGCACGATAAATTTCGTTGAATTTATTCCATCTATTTATTGACTTCAGGCTACTCTGATCGCACCCCAAGCAGTTGTTTTGTAGACGATATCCATTTTGATGATCATTATGAAATTTAGCTAAGGCTTTAGGCTTGTTTTATGTGCGCCTGAAAAATCTCCAGATGATTTACCATACTGTGAATTCACGAAAGGAAGCTAGCTAGCAGATTCCTTGGCAGCGTTGCTCCAAAAAAAGTTGCGGTCATAAAGCAGCAAGCATCATTTCTTGAGATTTCTTGCTTCCAGTTATTTTATAATTTTGGATTTTGCCTCACGAAACTATTTTCAACAAAATTGTTGAATCATGATTCCTGTTCTGTTTTTTTAATTAAAATAAAATATTTCAGTTTCAGAGTGTTTTAACACGTTTCAGGATTGTACTGTTTATACATGTATATTAATTAAAAAATAGTTCAAATTCAAAAATAAAATTATTTAGTATTATACAATTTAATCTTAAAAAAAAACAATAAAATAATTTTTTAAATAAAATTATAAATATATATAATATTATGAAAATATCATAATCAATCTCACAAAATTATTACATTCTCTAATTTCTATGAAATTTTAATATAATTTATACAAATATATCAAATAACTCCATGTAAAATTTTTATCTTAATCTAATGACCGGATTAAAAGATATAATTAATATTATAAAATTATTTATTATTTTAAAAAATATTATTTAACTAAATCAGTATATTCGAAATGATTCTGACACATTTCAACAAGAATTTGACCCAAAAATCTAAAACTTAACCAAAGATAAAAAAAAAAATCATTTTATCTTATTTTTTAACAGTTGGGAAATATTTCAACCAAAGTAAAACGAATTTGACATCCTGATTTTCAAGACATTTGAAACTCTTCGATAAAAAAGTACAGATGCTTTAGGATTCCATTATTTATCCTTAAAGGATGGAGCTCATTTTCCTATTACGATATTTCATCCATATAAATGGGATCCATACCACTCGCACCCCACACGTTCAGGAGAGGGTTGAAAAGAAATGGGGAAAAAAAAAAACAAGAGATTTCTGTTTTGAGTCCAGAGAAAGCATGGAATCCTCGAAACCACAAGCACGCACAAGTTTACAGAGATGCATCTGAACACTAATAATGCACATAATCACTTCTATACTTTCCCATTTCATGGGGCTCCATTTGATAAACGGCTTCATCAAATTTTACAAGAGTATGCTTCCACCCCATCAAAACATCTTAAGCCTCTAGGAAAGTGTGAAGGCTGGACCATTTTACAACAGTAACCTTCAATCCTATCAACAAAACTATGAAAGTTCGAAAGCTGATATAAATTTCAAAACTCTTGCTTGCACTCGCTCCTTCTCTTCAGGTCCATCGAGGTCACCAATGTTATCATGATATTCCTATATATGATTCATAAAAGGAACTACGTTATGGCATTTACTAGTTCAATGAAGTTTTAATGAACTGCAATTTGATGGAAAAATACAATTTGTAATTTAAGGCTACCATTTCTACACATTTCATTCTTTTATATCCCATGCGATGAAGTATGATTATTTTCGTATTCCATATGAATTCTACACCCATACCATTTTATAATGTGATAATATGATCTTAATGGTCTGAACTGTTAATTTCTTTCATACAATGGTAAAAGAGATAAGAACTGAATTTTTTTTTAATAAGAATAGCCATCACCAGTAAACTAAGCCACTGGACAGAATCTAGATGCCGAGACAAAGCACGTACCAGAAGTATATCCTTAACATCGTTCTTAGTAAGCTTTTGCTGCCTCAATAATAGTTCAATCCTTGCTCTCATTCGAGGATGCCTGAAGAAAAACCCAATATTCATCTTTAAGAATTCAAAGTTAAGATAAGATATACCTACAAATAAAGTTCCTCTACTGAGCTGATAAGATTATGGTTGATGGGAAACTTACTCGGAGCACCAAAGATGGCCCAGAATAATGGCTATCGACTGCAGGTTAGAACAAAAAACAAAGATGAGATATTGAAAGTTCAAAACTACTGAAAATTAGAGAGATAAATGGTTTTTTCAATCAAAAACTTATTCAGAGTACTTTTTTATCAGAAACTTTTCCAGATTACATTAAATGACCAATATCTGTGCTTGATATATTATAAACTTTACATGGCAATGCTAATTAAAAGACCTCATATTAATAATTACATAGATTGAGCAAGATTAAATTACAGCCACGAATCGATGTTAACTTCCTACCACCAACAACATAATAGATCTCACAACTTATGCAAGTCCATCAATAAAGTAAGCAATTTCATAGACAATTCTGACCAAAAGCCACTAGAATAGAAACTAACCTGAAGGGAGTCCATTGATAAAGTAAACAATTTCATAGACAGTTCTGAACAAAAGCCACTAGAATAGAAACTAACCTGAAGGGTGTAGAGTCCAGATTCTAGTTTTCGATTATATCTTTCATCTTCATCCATCTGTAGAATGCACAACCCATTGTAAATGAAGTGGTTTCAATGTCTAATATGGACAAGACAGCAGAAAAGAAAATGTGATATACCTCCAGATCATCCAATTCAAGCTCATCCATTCGTTTAGTCTCTTCTTTTACTCTATCTGAATATCTGAGTAAAGATCATCATTAATCAGTAATCAGGTGTTGAAGGCTGAATATAGACATTAAAAACATAATTTACAAAACCAACCCTGCCTCCTCTGCAGCAAGAAGGTAAAAAAGAACGAGGGTGGAGGGATAGGTCAATAGTTCAAAATCCACTTGTAGAAATTCAAAACAAACAAGTGGGTTATTACCTTATATAGAGTTCCATAAGGCGGTCTATCTTCTCACACTCACTTTCCACAAATTTACTTAGCACTCTCTCCCTTCTTGAACCTCTCAAAATTCCACCTGGAAAAGAAAGAAACACCAGGAAAGATCGATTATATCTACCATAAAATCCAGCAACTGAAAATTCTTGGTAAAATTAATTTTTTTTCATGTGAATTTGGTTATGTACAATTTAACTCCAGTACAATCTCCTGGTACTTCTTTTGATATTACAGCTATAAAACCCAGTATGATAAAAAAAAAAAAAAAAAGTTTGCATAAATATATTACAAAAAAGAAGAGCGCCATATATGCCTCCAATTTGGGTCTACCAATGTCTACCACCATCATATATTTGGGCCCACCACACCATGGGATAACAGACCTGATGGTAGACCAATATCTGCATATCAATTCAATTCACTGGTTTCAGCCCAGATATCTTTTAACAAGTGAAACTCAATCCACCAACAAGATAACTTCACTCTTTTTGGACGTTAATTTATTTTGCATCAGGTGACAATGCCAAAACTCCTCCTTCACGACCATGTATGAAAGCCAACAGAACAATAGATAAATACATGGTATACTATAAGATTATAATGTTGCATTGAATCAATCAATTAAGAAAAAAAGACAAAATTTCAATTCCAAATTCTTATTTTTTAGTTAACATGTCTGCTAACCAAACAAAAGGATGAGCAAATGGGCATCATTTCCATCCACTCCAATTCCTGATATAGGTTACCAAATGGTCCTTGAAGCTTGAAGTATTGACTCAAGCACAACCATGAACAGAATGTTTAAAATGGTTTCATTACTTACCAAATAATGACGCAATTAGGGAAACAACACGTTCTTCTAACTCCTCTTGATATCGTTCTTTCTTATTCTTCTTACTCATAGGAATCTAAAAAATTAAAGGTGAAAAACAGAAGAAAAAAAAAAACATGTGAGTCCAATTACCTTCTAAGGAAACAAATTAAAGGCACAAACAAATCACAATTTCATTCTACCTCTGTTGCATTATGCAATGAAAGATGTGCTCACACTTTAGGTCAACAAAGATGAATGTTTATAGGAAGGGAAGAAGAGCACAAATACAAAAGGAGAAAAAGACATCTTCCACAAAGTAAAGGGATTAAAAAGAGAGAAAATCAGAAAACTTGACCATTCTAGCCCATCCAATCATGGCTAATGACAGTTCCAAGAAGCTGAAATCCACAAAGAGACCAAGACAGCCAATTTTAGGGCATTTTCCCCCATTGAATAATGATTGAGAGGTCTCCTTTAAAGTGCTAGAAGCTGAATCCCACGTACATGCCAAGACATTTCGATTCAAACAATAAAATTTAGCAGCGTCCCAAATAATTTTTACGAGAGTTCCAAACATTTTAATATCTTTTCAACAAGCAAACGGAACCTGAATTATCACACAAATAGTTCCAACCCTAAGATATTTACACCACCTTAGACACATTGTGACATATAAATCTAATATCTTTCATGAACAAAACTCATTACCCATATTCAAGCATTAACATTAGGATAAAAGGTACAGCTATTTAATGAATGTAACTAAACCATTAGAAACACAAGATCATGGTAAGGATAGAAATAACTTGCCTTACCCATGAAAGCAGCAAAAGCAGTTTTCAGCCCCAAAACATCAACAAACCTCTCACAAGCAGGCGGATAATTAGTCATAGCAAAATCAAGCGCTCTAATCGCTGACCCATAAGCTAATTTCTTCTGCTTCATAATAATAATCATCAACTCCACTCCCTCCGCCTTTACAAACCTCTCCTTATTCTCCAAAGGCATTAACAAACAACACAAACAATCAAATAAATTCTCCACCATTTCCTCCTCATCCCCACTCTTCGGATCCTTACTCTTATACATCGCAACCGCCTGCAAAACCACATCAACCCCATTCATTTGTCCCAACCTCTTCTGATTCGCCTCGCTATTCTGCAACAAAATCGACAAAATCTCCGCCGCATACTGCTTATTACTATCAAACTCCCTCACCTTCAACTTCCCCAGCAACCATTTCAAAACCCTTGTTTTCTCACAAATCATCTCCGCCACCTTCGGCTCCACCTCAATCATGTTCTCCACCGTCGCCAACGTGTTATAAACCGCCGCCATTTCGTCCTGATCATCGGAGTCCGACAACCTCTGCAAATTCTGCACTAGCAATTCCAATACATTGTTCTCGATAAGCGTGTTTACCAGCACTTTCATCGATTCCTCTTCGTTCTCGTTGCTCATTTCTACTACATCCTCGTCGGTTAGGTCTTGCAATAACTGAATAACATCGATGGCAATATCGGTATTTTCATGTGATAAGAGAGATAAAATGGAAGGAATGGAGTTTAGCGTTATTAGATCGGGGTAAAGTTCCGGTGCAGATGATAGTATTTTGAGTTTCTGGAGCTCGTTATGGAGGTCGATTTCGGAATCGGCGAATTTTTCCGGCTGGTCAGGGTATTTGAGGCGGGACTCGATGTTTTCTTTGTATTTGCGTTCGAAGGAGAGGATTAGCTTTTTTAGGGTTTTGAGATCTAGGGTTTCTATGGGCTGGGACTTCGACAAGGATTGGGACTTCTCTATTGCGTCGAGGAGGGAGAGGTCGATTTCGTCGGCGGTGGTTTCGCCGTTGGAGAATGGTGGAGGAGGCGAGGTGGCGTCCCGTTTCCGTTTAGGGTTGTGGCTGCGAGCGGTGGCGATTTCCATGGTGGTTTAGCTTTTGCAGCTGGAGAGAGTGTACTGTCCTATGATGTTTGCCATCTATATTAGTAGTGTGCTGGTAAAGTTTAATCGAGTCCTTAAATTTGATTTATTTCACATCTAAACCTTCTAGACAAACATTTCTGAATACTGAACCCGAAGGGAAACCACGGAAGTTTCAGAGTAATTATTTAACTTCCATGGCAATTAATGAAACGCTTATAAATATTTTTCTATTTTTATTTTAATCCTCCAGTTTTTTCGTGTTTTTTTTCCTCCCAAAATACCGTAATTTCTCATATTATTAATTAACCTTGTCCTAAAAATTCATGACATTTTACTATTGTAATGTACAAGGGTTTATTTTTATTTTGGTCATTAAGTATTTTGAAAATATTTTTTTAATTTTAAATTATTTTTTGTTATTTTGTTCTTGAACATTGGGTTTACTTGCTTTGCAATTTATAATTTATTTATATAAAGTTTTTTCGATATTATGATACAAGTTGTTAGTTTTGTAATAATTGTGTTTACTTGGGTTTATTTTTTATTTTTTTAACCATTTTTTTTTCAATTGTATAATTCAATAGATTGATTGTCAATATAATTTCATAATTATTATTATTATTATTATTATTATTATTTATTTTCTATGATGTTATCATGCCTAATATTTTTTATATTTTATTTATATGAGGTTCATTTTTAAAAATAAAAAATATTTTTTTAAAATGATATTTCTAATGTGTGAAGCCTCGCATGATATACTCTTTTCTTCGTCTTTTTTATTCAATCAATTCCATGCGTGGATTTGTTTATATTATTGTTTGATTGAATAAAATATTATTTTATTAAATAAAGTCAATAAAAACAACCAAATAAATATTCCAAGATCAAATATCTTAATCTACATCCATCTCTTCATTTTTCCAGCTTTGTTTTAATTATCACTAATGATATTTTTTTTCATTCAATTAGATATTTGGATGAGTTTTTCGAATTACACCTATATTTTTTTATATCAAAAACCAAATTAATTATAAAATACACTAAAAAAGATTAGACATTCACTATGAGTGAAAACACGATAGATTGTAATAGTGTATTTTTGGGTCCGTTTGGTTTTCAGTTCGTTCAGTTTGATTGGTTTGCCGGTTTTTTTATTTTTTAATCATTATTTGCACAGTAAAATAGAGTTTTTAACCCTTATAAAAGACAAAAAAAAAAAAAAACAGCTTATGGGTGGAGGGGCTTCGCAGTAATTGCACATTTTCGGTTCGGACTGGTCTGGTCCGATCTGTCTACCTTTTTATTTTTTTATATTTTTTGAAAATGACTAAATACAGATGTAACCCCTAATAAGACAAAATTGATGACTTGGGCACATAAATATATCTTGTTAAGGCGGTGCATGAGGGGTGCTTGTAAAATCTAAATGGAGATGCTTTTGAGTTCATACCTATTTCTAAAATATAAATCCCACCATCATGCCCTGTCGCTGTACTACAACTCCAACCTTCTTGCTACTGATTTTCCACACAAAGAACAATTAAGTCAACCAAAAGGGTTAGCCCGATTATTTTTTATACCCTATTATTGGTAGTAACAAATTATTGTGTTCTAATCAATGGTTAGGATCCTTTTCAAGGGAAACAAGGGCCAAGGTTTATGCTTGGTGTTGTCACTTATTTTTAGGCCCCACATGATAATGAAGATGAAACATATCCTTTTTAAACCAAATGCAAAAGTTTAGCTCGTGGTTATTGGATAATTGATAAAAATAAAGAGTAAAAAATATTTTTTTGAACCCTATCTTTGTTGTCTTCTGTTTTTCTTATCCTTGTTTTTTGCTGTGAAAATCATCAAGAATCTTAGATTTAGAAGTCTTCATAATGTTAAATTCATTCATTTTTTATTTAGTCTTTAAGATTAGATAAATCCTTTGTAATTTGCATTGATTTTATTGTTGTTGCAATTATGTTCTAATATTAAATTTTCTTCCAACTTAAACTTTGAATTTGATTTGATTTCGTGCAATACCTAATCATTCCAGCTATACTGTGTTATTTATGACATGTTTAAGAATTAATCTGAACTTTTATTGGATCATAGAATCCACTGTTCTTATGTCAGACTCTCAATCATATGAGTATGCTCTACATTGTCAGTTCCGAATTAGATCAAGAGATCTTTTTTATCAAGCAAATTGCGAGACTTCAAAACCATTTTTTTCTCACTTTGAATCTTCCATGAAAGTTATAGTCATGTACATGTAGATGATTTTGAATTTTTTACTTGTCTTATTTCGATATCCAAAACTCAAGGTATTCTCGTTTTAATATCTAGTATAAAAGTAGAAAATATTGTTGCGAGAATGATTCTAACCTAAGTTTATAGGTCTTATTCAAGAAACCCGATTTAATGTTTCAAAGGTTTATCGGGATAATCAAAGATCAATTTAAAATTTAGGAAAGTTAATTAGTCTCATTGAAAAAATAGGGAGGTTGGTTCATAAAACGTTACAATAATTTATATTGTTTAACTGTCACACAAAATTATATTTTGTTTCTTTTCACAAAACCAGTGATGTCAGTTTTGTTTGATGATAGATTTAATGTTCGATAAATACCTTAGAATTTACATTAAAAAAAATGATTTTGCTGTCGTTGCGACTATGTTTTTCAAAACATTTTTGAGCAAATTTTACTTATCAAAATAATTTTTTCTCACTTTAGATCTTTTATAAAAATTATATTCCTATATTTATAGATGAATTTAGATTTTTAAATTATCTGATTTTGATATTATAAACTCAAAATATTTCTATTTTAATGTGTAGTATAAAAATAAAAAAATTTATCGTGATTTAACGTTTCCCAATAAATGATATGACAGATCTTGCATTGATCCGCAGATGAACAGGTGGCTACATTCTTTAAATTTCTCCGTGCCATGTCAACTTGAATGTCAATCTACATTCATCAAAACCACACCTATAAAATATCTCCCCCTTATTTGAAATATAAATCATGAAAGTAAAATATTTTAAAATAAAAAATATAAATCAAACTTCTTCTAAATCATTAATATAAAAATATTTTTTATATTACATTCTTAATATTAATATATAAAAAATAATTAAAAAATATTCTCTAAAAATAGTCTTAAGAAAATAAAAAAAACTAACCAATAGAAAACGATCGCTCTCAAGAAAATCCTCTCACTCATACCGAAACCATAAAATCACACACACACACAAATATTCCCTCCTCTCCATGTAGCGGCCATTAATTTTGCAATTCTCTTCTCAGTTCTCTCTTCTCCTCTTCCTCTCCTCGTCCTCACTCCTCTCCTCCCTCACTCCTCTCTTCTCAGCTCTACTGATCACAGCAATCTCGTCGTTCGTCGCCGTCGTCAGTTTCGTCGGCCTTTCTAAGATCTTGTGGCTGGTGTCCGGCAAGGCGACAAAAACATTTGTTGAAGGTTAGTTTTCTAATTCTGTAACTCTTACAACTCTGCAATCGGAATGAACTAGATTTTTTGGGTTTGTTTTGGGTTTGTGAATTTATGATGTTTGGGTATTGTTGATTACCAATTAAATCCAGTAATCCACTATTTTGCTTTGTATTGAGTTATGAATGGAGCTTGCTGATTTGGTATCATGATTTCTTCTCAGCCAAGGTGGTAGTTGAACTAGGAAAATCTTCTGCTTTCATCAAAGTTGCTGCTCTTTGTCATCCTTCATTCGTCACTATAGACGACATCAATAAATTAATGGATATAAGCACTTTTTTCTAACGAATATACACAATGGAATCTGATTTAAATGTATGCTGATAAATTAGAAATCTGAGCGATAATTAATTAATCGTATGTTCTTGATTATGCTGGCGTATTTAGCTATCTAATAATCTAGAAGGTTTTGCAATTTCAAATGGTTTGCAGCTCATTGAGTTTTCCATATCTGAAAACAGAAGTTTGTGGGCTAGTTCCACGGATCGGAGGCGCTATATGGTATATATGTAAATATAGAGCAGACTGAAAAAAAACAAATAAAAAAAAACAGATGAGGATTGATGATCATATACTTTGAATCTAGGGTATATTATATGTGAGCCAAAAGGAGTCGGAGAGGTTAATTTCTAGAGGGTTGGACATTAATATTCATAGCAGATCATTATATAATTAATAGACATACGCAACAGCAACAGAGATTATACTTCCACTATTTTTTAAGTGCATTGAACAATTCACAGATGGAGAGAGAGAGACATGGCACCTTTTTCTTTATCTCAGGACAAACTGTTCCAAAACCTTAAAAAAAAACACTTGCTCATACCGACAAAAAAATTGAAATACATACGTAAATACTATGTACAAAGTTGCAAGTACAAGATTAATTTCTTTCTTTTCTTAGTAAACACAGCTACCTGATCTGTTGGTCCTTGTAACATGCTTATAATCTTCATTAACTTCACCAAACACAAATCTTTTATCAAGTTCTTGTAGCTCATTTTCTGACGGTGGGACCAAGTGCGTGAATAATTATGGAGAGCGAAGTGCAGCGGTCAGTTTCATTACGGGCAAACCGGAAAGGAGGAAACTACCGTAGCAACAATAATCATTCATCACCATCAAATTCTAAGGGTAATTACCATAGAATCACTTAGTTTCTGACATGGGTTTTTGTTTTCTTGTGTATTGGGCAAGTGTAGGTTTTGTTTTATTGATTTTGGCATTAAGGGATTGGTGGGTTTTGTTCCTTTTGTGAAAAAGATTAGCATTTATTTTGTTTTATTTAAGGGATTGGTGGGTTTTGTTCAGTCTAGTCTGATCTTGGTTGTGTAATTTATGGTGAAACAGATGTAGAAGGTGGTGGTGGAGGTCTTTTTAGTTCTGGAAAGTTGCCGAGTGATTATGCGATGAAAATAGTTTGGAAGAAAGGATTTATTCGGCTGGTTCTTGTTGCCGGCATTCTTTGGATGTTACTCATTCTTATTGTGTTACTCTTTCATATTTGGTCCTGTCAATCTTCTTATCTATTTTTTTCGGGTAATGTTTACTACCACTCTAAATCCTGCTACTGATTTACTTGTTTATGTACTTTTGTGATTTATGAGATAGATAAGGTTCATGGAATGACTCGTTTTTCTTGGATTCAAACAATGTGTAAAAAACTGGGAAATTCTAGAAATGGTCTTGATCTTGTAGATGCATAGTTTCCCTTATGGATGCGAAATCCGTATTATTTTTCTGACTGTTTATGTGATCACGATGCAATCCTATCACGTGTTATACATGCTTAGTGAAAATCATGTGTAGAAGTCTTAACTTTTTTGTCAACTTGTATAAATTTGCATTCTGTGGTTTGATATGATAGATGTGTTTGACATGCAGCAATATGTAACAAAGAAAGCAAGGTATATACAATTCTAAACACTTGGGGATTTGTGCCACAACAACATCGTAAGAACTCTAGCAACTTCTATTCGTTGAAGTGCTGACTGCTATGTGGTTGTTATAATTGATACCACTTCTCTTTGTATCTTTAGGCTGTCCGATCCCTGTTATCAATAACCCTGACAGAATAGTTATTCCTGAGGGAAGAACTCATGATCAAATTATTAAAAATCTTTCATATGTTATGGAGGATAAGCCTGTGAAAGATGGATCTCAGCCATCCGCATTATTTGGAGGGCATCAAAGCTGGAAACAAAGAGAGAAGAGTTTTAAACCAAGTTCTTCCATGAAGGTAAATTTAAATGCTTCAAAGTCAATTTTGTTAGTTTAATTCCTTGTTCTTGAGAAAAGGAAAGTACTCTTTGGGGTCATGTTATTCAATGAAATGATGACGGAGGGTATCAAATAATTTTGGATTTATGTCAATACCTTTTCATGATTCGTGGAAGTTGAAATTTTCTTTGACTTATAGCTGTTTTAAGTGAATTTAATTTTGTTTCTTACATTTACATATGCATTTTTCCTTTCAGGTGCATTGTGGATTTATGGATAACGGTGGTGCAGACATGGATCCTGTAGATATTAAATATGTTGAGAAATGTAGGTTTGTGGTTGCTTCTGGAATTTTCGATGGATATGATGTACCACATCAGCCTTCAAATATAAGCGACCGCTCTAAGGAACTCTTTTGTTTTCTTATGGTGGTGGATGAGATCTCTCTCGATTTCATAAAGGAAAATGTTACTGTCTCGGAGGACCATAATGGGGGGCGGTGGGTTGGTATTTGGCGTCTTATTCTACTGAGGCATTCACCATATGATGAGCCCAGAAGGAATGGGAAAGTTCCCAAGATTTTAACTCACAGGCTATTTCCTCAGGCACAGTACAGCATCTGGATTGATGGTAAAATGGAGCTGATAGTTGATCCATTACAAATTCTAGAAAGGTACGTCCTTGCATGGTTAATTTTCTGATCATGCCTTTTGTTTCTGTCGTTTTATTTGTGATGGGAGAGAGTAAATGAACTTGAGACTTGAATATTAGCCTCTCTCTTGTTACAGTTTTCTTGGAAATTAAAATATTTCTTCAAGTCTCAAATTTGTTGGTCTTAGTCAGTGGATACCTCAGTATCCAGAACTTGTGTTCTCCCCTCAACTTTTTTCTGAAAGCACTGATCACAAGATAACAACTAAGCCTTTCGAAATAAGCTTTGCGGGGGGGATAGTGTGTCGTTTAGTTGTGTTGTCTGCTAAATTATCCTTCAATTCATATTCTTCCATTGACATGACTTAGAAATGAATGATGGGTCAAGTGGTGCCTGTAATTCAATTGATTTTATGTGGTATTCACTTACAGCAAGAGTGAAATGCGTGCTGTCTGTAAATACTATTGAAGATAATGTCCAAGTGAGAAAGTTCATGGGCTGGATCCCTAAATTTCATCACCATCATATTGCACGCACGAACATTTATGTGTGTATTGTACCAGTTAATATGAATGATCTGATCAACAGATACTTGTGGCGTGGGAAGAATACATTTGCCATTGCTCAGCACAAACATCATCGAAGCATATATGAGGAGGCTGATGCTAATAAGCGAAGGAAACGGTATGCCCGGCCCCTCATTGATCTCCACATGAAAATATATTATTACGAGGGTATGGAGCCATGGAGTCCAAAGAAAAGTACTGTTAGTGGTAAGAGAGAAAGCAACTTCCTTGGCCCTTTATTTTGTTGCATTTGTCTAGTTTTTTTTCTGGGTGAAATATGGTCATCTGTTCACTGTTTGTTGATTTGGGAGAAGTAACATTTTACATATATGCATACAAGCACACAGACGGGGGCTGTAAACAGAGATAATCATAGTGATTTACATGATTTTTCATCTCCATTGATTGGTATCGGTAAATGCAGATGTGCCAGAGGGAGCTATTATCATACGGGAACATACAGCTATGAGTAACCTGTTCAGCTGCTTGTGGTTTAACGAGGTCAACCTCTTCACACCAAGAGACCAATTGAGTTTTGGCTATGTTGTGTACAGATTAGGAGGCGCATTCAAGTTCTTCATGTTTCCAAATTGTGAATACAACTCACTGTTCGTGTTGCATCCACACACCCGAGAGCATTCATCTAAGGTAGAGTGGGTAAAAAGTTTGAGTGAATTTAAGGGTAATGGTAGCAGTATGAAGGAGAGCAGAGGTGGACTAGGCTTGTGGACTCCTTATCCTGCAGATCTCAAATCAGTTGTACTGCCAAAAGTAGTAAGAACATCAAAAGCAGGCTGAGGTTCATACATTTCGCCATTTTTAACTTTATTGATTTCTTTTTATTAATTCCCCCCTGCTACTTTACTTATAGAAAGAACATAAAATCCCCCCCAAAAGGCGCTTTTACAGGTCCCAAAAACCTGAGGTCTCGTATCATTCAAGAGTTAGTAAAGAGAAAAAGAAAACCCTTAAAATTAAATGATAATAATAAACTTACCATGCAACTAGGTGCTCGGTCACCTAATAGACCCCCTTCATAAAATGGTTTTGTTGATCCCTTTTTTCACTTAGAATTTGACACATATATAGCATTTGTTTATCATACAATTTGAAGTACTTAAATGTTGAGTCTCGAACAGAATCATAGAAATCCCCTACAAGTTTCTTGCCAGGCCTATTCTGGAGGCTATCTCATCATCTCTCTTTTCATCTGCACGTTTGCTTCTGTTTTTCACGAAATGCTAAATCACCTGTCCCGCTAGCCTCAATGTGCTTATCTTCTCTCAGCCAGACGGCCAATGAGACTGTTAGTTTTCACGTCCATAATCCCAGAGGACTCCAATCGTAATACAACATTCACTCATCAATTACTTGCAGGTCTTCAGAAAATTTAACTGGGGTCTATAGCAAAGCTTCAGAAAAATCAACCCTACGTAATTCAATATTCTTAAACTTATTTTAATAAAAAAATCTAAAAAAACCCAATAAATTATAGTTTTATCCTGATAAATCAGCTCGTGGATCAACTCTAATTTTTTATTAGATTAATCTTTTTTTTTTAAATGTCTAAATCATAGATCAACTAGGTTTTAAGCTGAACGCTAGACTATTCTGTATTTACAATTAGAGTCTATATCAGTTATTGAAGCTGATGCTTTAATAGTTTGATTTACAGATTAATCTATCTGTATATATCGTGTTTTTTTTTGCTGGGGGTTTGCTTTGAGATTTTTTCCCACGAATCGTAATTTTGAAGAAAATACTGATGAGTATTGAGTACGTGATTAATCGTTGAAGTTAATTGAACTAGCTATACTTGACATCTTATTATTATTAGAATTAGACAATAATTGAACTATGTAGTAGAGTCCATCTTGACACCTTTGGCATCCTTCTTTCGGCAATTTCCAAATCAAGGGCCCAACGCATAGCAGAACCTCCCTTATCGAAAGGCAAATCAAGACCACAAGGCGCTCCTCGATCAGCAGGTTGACTCGTGTAAGAATGATTTATTATTAGCTTCTCTAATCTCTATGCTTGTTTGGGGAAAAAAAGACCTTAAAAAATAAATAAAACACTTGATTTCCTCAATATAAAAGAAAAGTCCAGGAAGATGTAGACTTGCAAAATAAACAAGGCAATACAGCAAGCATCACTTAAGACCAGGCCTAACTTTACTACAGAGTCCCACGGCGGAGTCTCGCCAACTATATATAAATTACAAAGGTGAACCATTGTCAAAAAAAATTTAAGGTCTTTTTGATGAGCCAGACAACTTCAAATTCGTGACCCAAACGGAGACACTATCCTTATTATTTCTGCAGACGAGAAATTTTGGACATACCAACTTCCAAATCCCTCATCGAAAAGAAAATAATCATGGCTCTACATACACTTGTTTCTCAATTGGCTGCATCTCGGCTGTAGAATAGTTCCAGAGTTTTTGCAGGTATACACGGTGGAGTAGCTTACCGGGGAAGATGCGAAGTAGAGTCCATGCCAAATCAAGTGATTGGAAGATGTTGCGGGTGTCATAAGCTCCATGAGCAACGAATTTCCTCTCAAATTTGTCCAAGAACTCTAAATATAGCTGTTTATTCAAGAGAACACATGTTAGTTCCTATGCATCAGATAATTATATACATAGTGATAAAACTCTTCACGAGAACAGAGGAGAGTGAATGACCAGATCTTCAGAAGAAAGAGCTTCTTCTCCAACCACGGCCTTCATGGCTTAGACATCCTTCCCAGTAGCATAGTTTGCATACAGCTGAAGGATGAGAAGGTCAAAATAAATTCAAGGTTAAACAACTTAAAACGGGAAAATAAATGAAAATGAACTACATTGGCTTACAAATCATACCTGGTTGGACACATCAGAATGGTCCTTGCGAGTCATCCCTTCGCCAACAACACTCTGCAATGGTAAAATCAATGATACAATTTAGAATATGCCTCGAGCCTTCTAATCAGTGATACCATCCTAGAATATCAATCCTTGATGTATTGAGAATTCAGAGAAGATATCCATCCTTACTTTCATGAGACGGGACAGAGATGGGAGGACATTGATTGGAGGATAAATCTGCCAATAAAAATGAGTCAACTTATGATTTATAAAACTCCTACAAAGAGAAATATACAGTTATCTAAGGGCCATGACATTATTTTCTGGCAATAATTTCCAGCAACCATGTGAAATGACCAATTATGTGTCCTATGACCTTACCTGTCTATCGTGTAGCTGCCTGTCAATATAAATTTGTCCCTCTGTGATATATCCCGTAAGATCAGGGGTGGGATGGGTTATATCTGGTCAAAAAATAAAATCAAGATAAAGAAATGTATTCTCGATAAAGGAAAAAAGATGTATGGGATATTCAGTGCAGTCTGAGAATACTTTACCATCATTTGGCATTGTTAAAATCGGAATTTGCCTGATAGAGCCTGTGCGCCCTTCAATACGACCAGCACGCTCATATATTGTTGCCAAATCAGTGTACATATACCCAGGATAACCACGCCTTCCGGGCACTTCTTCCCGGGCAGCAGACACCTGGAATGGCAATGGGTAGTTTGTAACTCAAACTTAATAAGATAAAACTTGAATATCTCACAAAATACCTGGTGATATAATTATATATAAAACAGGACCTATCAATACTCCAGAAACACGATAGATGTATTGAGCAATCAGAACCACAAAAAAGATGATAATGGACGAGATGTGTTGAATATATCTGTTAGTTTCCTGTTTTAGACATTGTATAAAGTAACAGTAAAGTAAGCTTTATTATTGCTATTTTAGTCTAGGTTTTCTTCTATAAATTGAATCCCAAATTGTAAGAGATAATATACTGAATATACTGAAATAATTTGTATTTTGAATTCTCACAAGATGTACTGAGCAATCAGAACCACAGAAAAGATGACAATGGATATTTATGCATGCAAGTAAATGCTTCTGCTGTTTGTACAAACTTCGAAAGATGCACTGTAACACATGTTTTAGGCTTTTAGCTCACCTCATGAAGAGCATCAGCATACGAACTCATATCTGTTAATATGACAAGAACATGCTTCGCACATTCATATGCCAAGTATTCTGCAGTCGTAAGAGCAATACGAGGTGTAATAATACGTTCACTTGTCGGATCATTTGCCTGTATGACGCATCAAGCGAAACAAATTTCAGAAAGGATTCATGAAAGGTATAAGATAAAAAATTATCACGTGTTCTGTTATACAACAGAAGCAATATACGTTCAAATTCTAAAACAAAACTATACCAAGTTCACAAAGAGGGTCACTCTTTCCATTGACCCATTTTCCTCGAAATCACGTTTGATAAACTGTGCAGTCTCCATGTTTACACCCATAGCTGCAAATACAATGGCGAAATTGTCCTCCTCTCCACCCTGAAAGTTCACATGGCAGGTTAGTGACCAAACAACCAAGTGACATCAAGCTTCGATACTTCAAGGTAAATGAAACTAGGGAATTGAAGTAATAAAACTAGGTGATGCCTGAACCAGTGCATGTGCAATTTGACAAGGCGCTAAAAAATCAAGGAACTCTACATATATCGATTACTAAACAACAAAAGAGCTTTTCATTTTAAGTAATTGTGAAGCATAGCTTTATCGTGGTACACTCATTCAATTTAAATATCCGTCCACTGAAGCTACTATCTCTGTTTAAATAAATGATTTATTTATTTCCTTACCCCAAAGAATACTGTTTCAAGGCTCCATTATAAAGGAACATTACTCAACTGTGCATTTAACAGTCATCTTACTTGTCAAGAACGAGGTTGTGAGTCTGATTCTCACAATCCAATGAGGTGTGAACATTACCTCAAGAAGATTTTCGGACTTCTCCAATCGCTTTACCAACCCTGCTTCGCGACATATCTGAGCAGCTATTTCATTATGGGGAAGACCAGCAGCGGAAAACAGAGGGATCTTCTATCCTCTAGCAAAAGAATTCATGACATCAATTGTAGAAATCCCTGTCTGAATCATCTCCTCAGGATAGGTTCTCTCACTAGGGTTGATAGAACTCCCTGCAGAAGGCATAATATTTAGTAAAGGGCTGTTAAAACCAATCACTCTAAGAAGATGTCGACAAGCAACATGCATCAATAAAGATTGTTCACTCCAAAAGATATCCTACCAGATATATCCAAATAAGCCTCAAGCAAAATAAGAGGACCATTATCAATAGATTTCCCAGAACCATTAAAAATGCGGCCAAGCATGTCCAAGGACACTGGAGTTTTCAAAACCCACAAAACAGGGGCAAGGAAACAAACTTCTCTATTCATTTTGACTTCAGAGGCATATACTAGAATCCAGCACAAGCAATATTCCACATCAGAAAACCAGATGAAAATAATAACTATGTGAGCTTTATCTGTGACATTTACATGTACAAACTGCAGAGTATTATGAAATACAGGCATTGAGATACTTGCCTTTTGTGACAGGCTCAGCACCATTTCTTTAAGATATAGTTGTAATTCATTTTATACTGATATTTCTTATTCATAACTGTTTTCTGCAGATTTTTTCAACAAGAGAAGGAACGAGAACACGTGATAAGAGAGATCTAATTATACGGTTAAAGTTTCTTTGGGGCATGTAAACAATAAGCCTCTAGATAGTTTATACAGCTCAAAATACTTGCAAAACTTTTTCCACGTCTAATTTGCAGCATTTGACAGGTTTGGTGATTGAAGGTTTATTGGTATAAGCCGAGAATTGCAATTGTTGTTTGACAAATTAATAAAAAAAACTTGAAAGTAAGACTTCAAACCTCTCCAGTAAATTGCACAGTTGTAAACTTGTTGTCAATCCCAGAGGTTCCTTCAAAAACCTGACCAAGAAAATACCAAGAAAGAATGGATTCAGTCTTAAAAACAGGTGCACTATTTTTTTCCCCCACAACTGATTGAAGATCCATGACAAGTTATGACCCGAAGAAAAGATCCACTACAAATTAAGCTAAACTCGCGGTTCAACTAGTAAAATCTTACGATTTTACGAGTTGTGCCTATAAAACTGGTTAAATCAGGTTAAAAAATCAAACCCCATTAAAATCGGACCAAACTCAGTAAAATCGGGTAGAATCGTCAAATCGGACCGGATCGGTCCGATTTCACGATTCCGTCTATATACTATGCGCGTGCACTGTGCACGTTAATTAATTTTGCAATTCTCTTCTCAGTTCTCTCTTCTCCTCTTCCTCTTGTCGTCCTCACTCCTCTCCTCCCTTACTCCTCTCTTCTCAGCTCTACTGATCCCAGCAAGTTTGTCGGTCGTCGTCGTCATCAGTGTCGTCAGCCTTTCTAAGATCTGGTGGCTGGTGTCCAGCAAGGTGAAAAAAACATTTGTTGAAGGTTAGGTTTTCTAATTCTTTAACTCTTACAACTCTGCAATCGGAATGAACTAGATTTTTTGGGTTTGTTTTGGGTTTGTGAATTTATGATGTTTGGGTATGGTGAATTACCAGTTGAATTCAGTAATCCTCTATTTTGCTTTGTATTGAGTAATGAATGGAGCTTGCTGATTTGGTATCATGATTTCTTCTCAGCCAAGGTGGTAGTTGAACTAGGAAAATCTTCTGCTTTCATCAAAGTTGCTGCTCTGTGTCATCCTTCATTCGTCACTATAGACGACATCGATAAATTAATGGATATAAGCACTTTTTTCATACGAATATATACAATGGAATCTGATTCTAATGTCTGCTGATAAATTAGAGATTTGAACGATAATTAAATAATCGTATGTTCTTGATTATGCTGGCGTATTTGTCAATCTAATAATCTAGAAGGTTTGCAATTTCATGGTTTGCAGCTCACTGAGTTTTCCATATCTGAAAATAGAAGTTTGTGGGCTAGTTCCACGGATCGGAGGCGCTATATGGTATATATGTATATATAGAGCAGATTGAAAAAAAAAAAAAAAAAAACAGATGAGGATTGATGATCATATACTTTGAATCCAGGGTATATTATATGTGGGCCAAGGGGAGTTGGTGAGGTTAATTTCTAGAGGGTTGGACATTAATATTCATTGCAGGAGAATATGAAGTTTTAACTAATAATTATGTTGTATTGTATTCAACAATATTTTACTTATGATTTTACTATTTTTCTACCTACACGATTTTATCTGCTATTTTACGATTTTTGTATGGAAAAATTTCAAGTACGATCTTACGATGTGAGTGTCAAAAGCGCCTTCCGTGTTGGGTCAAAATCGTGATTTTGACAATCTTGGTTTTAGGGTTTTGTTTATTCGATAATTGATTGAGCTGAATCTTTATATATTATGCTCTGACTTGCAGTTATCTAGTTTTCCTCAAAAATCATGGATGTTGATCACTATAATGTGTTGGGGCTACCTTCTGGGGAGGAAGGAGCGAAGCTAACTGAAAAAGAAATAGCGAAAGGGTATAAACTGAAGGCTTTAGTGCTGCATCCGGACAAGAGGCCAGATGATCCGAAAGCTCATGAAAATTTCCAGAAGTTGAAGTTTTCATACGAGGTTCTCAAGGACGAGAAAGCCCGGAAATTATTTGATGATCTTCTTCGAGCTAAAAGAGAGCAGCGTGCCCGTCGGGGTCAGCAGGATGCCAAGCGGCAGAGGATGATGTCTGATCTTGAAGAAAGGGAACGTGCTGCATTTGCTGTTGATCCTGCTGATGTGGAAAAAAGGAGAGTAGAGAAGATTGACAGGGAGTTGAGAGAACAAGTGGATAAAATAAGATCTATGTTTGCCAATAAAGGCGTGCCTGTGGTAAAAAAAGAGACGGTGGGAGTAAAGGAGAGTAGGATTGAGGAAGATGAGAAGAAGATACTTAATGTTAGATGGGAAAAAGTGGATAGCGAGGGTTATAGTGCTGAGAGGCTGAGAGAGTTGTTTTCAAAGTTTGGTGAGGTTAAAGATGTTGTTATTAGAAGTAACAAGGAAAAGAAAAGGAGAGGCCAAGCTCTTGTTGAAATGGCAACTGAAGAAGAAGCTGTAAGTTTACTATTCCAATGAAAGTTTTGATTTACTAATATGGAGTGGACATTTTTTTTTGCAATTACTTATGTTGCTGTTTTCGGTAGGTTGCTGCTTTGGGGAATGTGTTTGGCAATCTTTCAAATCCTCTTCTAGTTTTACCTTATGGAAAAAAGGTCGCAGCAACAACGACTCCTGCAAGGGAATCTGATGGCCTAAACAGTTTTTCTGGTATTAATCATCAAGCTTATGAAGATAGCATCTTAGAGAAGCTTCGAAAGGTAAATTGGATCTTGTTTTAATCACTATTTTTGTATTTGACTTTTTAAGAGTAGCTTAGATTATTTGTGTGAACCATCATTTGAGAGTAAGCTGTATGTTTTTCTCTTCATTTTAATTTTTGATTGCCCTTAGTCTTAGAGCTGTATAGATTAATGAAAACTCCCACATGCGTGTTTCTTTTATTACCATCTATTTTACTTTAAATATGTCTTCGTTGGTGTTTAGAATCTTCCATAAAGACTAGATTTTTGTTATTTGAGGTGCTGAATAGAGCGATCATGATTGTTGTATCCAACATATAGTTGTGATTTGAGCAAAGTAACTGAAGCATCTCAGCAAACCATGTTAGCTATGTTCTTGGATGATATAAGGGAAGGATGAGTGTGTGCTTGAATATGATAGAAGTTAACTCCATGCACAGTAGCATGGATTGATCATTTTTTTCTTCTTTTTTTGGGTGTTGGGGTTGGGTTGTGAAGGATGCAAGATCTTCTGAGATTTTTCTCATTTGGGATATAACATGGTGAATCGGTGATAATGTTTTTAGCAAAACTCATTTGACTAGGATAAGACAGTGGAGTGACCCATGGGTGGTTATTCTCCCTATTTGGGAATTCCTTTTCTTGTGTCCCCACCTTACCTGGAAACTAATTCTCTCGGTACCCTTCGTTTTTGGAGAATAAGTGTGAGGAACGTCAATGTCTGTATTACTGCAATGCTGGAACCTTTTATGTCATAGAAACTATGAGGAGCCTATTTTCTTCATTTCTAAGCAACAGATAAAATATTTTCCTGACTTGTCTCTCTGTAGGATCCAAGAAAATGATATCACACTTCCTTGCTAACCTTCAATTTTTTATTCATGCATTTGTTTCCTGATTGGTGTTTCTTACATGCCTATCTACTTGTATGCAGGCTGCAGAAAATCAAAAGCAAAAGGCATGACTGTTCATTCTCAGGAAATACTAGAAATGTTGTATTTGTGGTTATGCTCACGAGCTAAGGGCAGTTTCCCATGTGATTGGAGCATGGTGGGGACTTAAAGAAGCTGTAAGGTCTGCATTTTTCTGAGCTCCTAAAGGCCTGGAAAAGAAACCAAAGACTACAATTTCAAAGAAGTTTTCCCTACTCTCCAGATCAGAATTATAACTATTCTTGGTCAATTTGCATAAGTTATTTAATTTATTGTAATTTCTAAAATTGGGCAAGTTCTTGATCAAATGAAGAGGACTGGCTTTGAAGTCTGTACTGTATATTATGCCCCCAAGCAGGCCTGCCAATTCTATGTAGAGTGCGATTATGAAAATACTTGCTTCCAATTGATCGAGAAACCTTGATGTAAACTTGTAAATGTGCTGGCTATTTTGGCTGAATATTGACATATCATTTTATGTTGTCATTTGCTGGAGACACGGCAGGCAGGATCCGTTCTCTTCCTCAAGGTGAGATGTTCAGAGGTAGGTCTATAAAATACTTGTTTTGCAATCTTTACGTCTTGTAGTCTTGAAACTTGATAAGTTTTTTAGTTACTCCAATCCTGCCACAAATTACAGTGAGACTGCACAAGAATCTTTCCCGGGAGAGGAACTGAAATAATTATTTTGTAATATATTTTTAAATTATTTTAAATCATGAATCTTAATGAAGTTTTGTAGCTGTAATTGTATTGTATTATATTTAAAAATATTTTACTTGTGTTTTTATAATTCTTGTATGGAAAAAATTTCAGATATAATTTTATAATCTAATTTTATGATCCAAGTTTTAAAAATATTTTTTGTGACGTATCCGGTCGTGATTTGGACAATATTGGTTATGACAAAACGAATCGAGATTGATGACTTTGCTGTAAACCTCTCTCTTCCTCTTGCGCCTACCGCGACACGCAGCCTCAAACGTGGAGATTTGACTCCACCATTATTGACGCTAGCCGCCTCTCCGCACCTAAATTGTCTTGAGTTAATTGCTCATTTATAAAAATAGCTTATATTTAGTTTATGGAATGAAAGAGATAGAATGTTTTCTTGTAATTTCTATTTTGATATATATTAATTTTATATTTATTTCTTCAACTAAATATATTATTGTCTTTTTATATTTGTTCTGGTTCATGCACTCCAAGTAGCCCGTTGCATCTATCTGCCATGGGCAGCAGATCTTAGCTGCGGCTGGAGCTCTCGAGGTAGTTTACTGTTGTCTTGTGATGAATGCTATGTATTTGCAGGGAGACATGGAAATGCTTTCTTTAAAATTATACTTGTGTCAGACCTTTAACTCTGGCAAGGTGCCTTCTTTATTAGGTTTAGCCATGTAGAAATTTCATAAGCAACTGATCATGGCTTATATCATCAAATGACAAATTCAACCACCTCCATAATCATTTTAAAGTTCCATGAGAATTCTCAAGGGAGGCCCTTTTATCTCCTATGACTGAAACAAGATTCTCTTTGATTAGTCCATAGAATTACAAATATTATGTCTGTACCTTGAAATCCTTGTCACCTTTCTGCTGTTTTGCCTGTGGCGAAAACAGACTCTCCTGCTGGGCAAAGAAATGGATTTCCATCATGGTGGCTGTGCAAATGAAATATGACCTGTCAATGAGATTAGCATAGGATTCTGCAGACAATATGAATGCTCTTAGTGAAAAATTGACAAGAGCACTTTAAGTATCATTCTGATTTCGATCGTGAGTTGTTGTGTTTCATTTTCAGCTGAAAAATGTTATTAAAAATTATCCAGTATCAAAGTAAGACTTGACTGGATCAAGTCTAAAAGCGATTTAGTCTAGCACCTTTTTTTTTAATTTCTATTTACAGGTTACCAACAACATATTTTCCAAAACAATATTTTAACAGTACATATTAGCTAGCCTGTTGCTTCGACATAGAGACGTACACAAATCAATTGAGCTAAGCACAACAACGTTAGAAAACAATTATAAAAATATTACTTCTTTTTTATCCGATTAGTTATACCGAACAAGACATTTAGTTGTTCTCGTTAACCACAAACCTCCCATTTTCTTATTTTATTGTCAGAACGAGCATCGAGTCAACATTAACAAAGAGAGTTAAAGAACAATACGTTTCTCTTGCATTTATATTCACTAAAATAGCAATAAACAGAGCGCTAGAACTCGAGCTTCATTGTTAGCATCAGCAATGGCTAATTGCAAGCCACAGAAGAAAGTTCTATTGTTATGTGGGGATTGCATGGATAATTACGAGGTGGGTTACTTTCGTTTTTAATCTATCTTTCTCATTTTGAAGTTGTTTTTTCCTTCAAGTGATGGGGTTTTGCTGCTGTTTTTGCAGGCTATGGTTCCATTTCAAGCCTTGCAGGCTTATGGAATAGCAGTTGATGCTGTTTGTCCTGGAAAGAAAGCTGGTGATTATTGCCGCACAATCGTTGAGGACTCTGGTACCTATCATGGATATCAGGTCCCCCTCTCCTTGTATTTATTAATTTGTTATTATATATATCCATTTCATGATTGTTAAAGAAGATATTGTTTGTTTGGCAATACATATTTCTTTGCAACACCTCCATCTATGTCTGTACGGATATGCAAATTATTTTATAAGGAATGTTAGTATGTCAGTCTCTAGATATTAGTGGACAACACCCTTGGTGTTGAGACAAATCTTCGTGCATTAAAGAAGATCTCAAATATAAGATTGTGGTTTTTCTGAAACTAATTAGAGGGTTTTTCTGATTACTTGTTTGTCATGTGATATGGATGCTGGAGGTGGAGGTGGTAGTATTGGTGTTAATGCTGGCTCCAATGGTAATTGAGGATGTGATAGTGATGATAGTGGTTGTGGTGGGACTCAATAGTGATAATGATTCCATGATCATTTTACTTCCATAATATGTGTAATGAGCTCCCTTTTGATAAAAACCGTGTTTTGAACTTCTGATAAACCTGGTGGGCGTAGCCTAACTGGTCAAATCTGGCCATTCATTTCCTTAGTTCTGATGTGGTTTTTGGAACTTTCCTGGCTGTAGAATTCTACGGAGAAGCCTGGACACAACTTTAGTCTCAACGCAACTTTCGATGAAGTTGATTTCAGCAAATATGATGCGCTTGTTATACCAGGAGGAAGGGCTCCAGAATATCTTGCCACAAATGAATCCGTGTTAAATTGTGCGAGGCAATTTTCCGATTCAGGAAAGCTGATTGCTGCTATTTGCCACGGGCCATTGATCTTAGCGGCTGCAGGCTTATTGAAAGGTCGGAAGTGCACCGCATACCGTGCTCTGGGACCTGTTCTCATCGATGCCGGTGCTCATTGGATTGAACCCAACACCATGATGGATTGTGTTTCTGATGGCAATCTCATTACTGGAGTTATATACATGGCGCATCCTGAGTACATCCAGCTTGTTGTGAAGGCACTAGGAGGCAAGATAACTGGTTCAGATAAAAGGATTCTGTTTCTCTGTGGGGTAGGTTCTAATACAAAAATTATTTGTCTCTGAGAACTATCATCAAGCTCGAAGAAGCAAATGTTTTTTTCTTGTATGCTAAGAACTCTTTCTTCTTTTATTCTTGCATGCAGGATTTCATGGAAGATTCTGAGGTTACTGTTCCTCTTCATTCCCTCCAAGCTCTTGGGTGCCACGTCGATGCAGTTTGCCCCAAGAAGAAGGCTGGGGATTTCTGCCCAACTGCGGTCCATGACTTTGAAGGTGACCAAACCTACAGTGAGAAGCCAGGCCACAATTTCATTCTAACAGCTACCTTTGAAGGTTTGGATGCCTCGAGTTACGATGCCCTCGTCATCCCTGGAGGCCGGTCTCCTGAATATTTGGCACTGGACAAGTCAGTGATTGCCTTAGTGAAAACATTCATGCAATCAGAGAAGCCAGTTGCATCTATTTGTAATGGACAGCAGGTTTTAGCAGCTGCAGGAGTTCTGAAGGTAGTTTCCTGTTGCCTTGCGAGGAATATGATTCTCTTTGATCATTCCGTAGAATTACGAATATTATGTATTGCATGTGTCATTCCGTACACTCCATAATACGAATCATCTTTTGCAGGGAAGAAAATGCACCGCATGCCCTGCGGTGAAGCTGCATGTTGTATTGGGAGGGGCAACATGGCTAGAACCTGATCCAATACATCGTTGCTACACTGATAAAAATTTAGTCACCGGAGCTGCTTGGGCAGGGCACCCTGAGTTTATCTCTCAGTTGATGGCTCTACTAGGAATCCAGGTGTCATTTTAGCTGTTTTCATGTTAACTATCTTGCCCGCATCTTATATCAAATAACACTCGGATGCAGACTCCATGTTTGGGCCTGGTAACCTTTCTTTTATCAAACGACACATGGACTCCATGTCTGTGTCTTGAAATCCTTGTAACTTGTCTGCTGTTTTTCCTGTGGCGAAATTAGACTGTCCTGCTGGGCAAAGAAATGGGTTTTCACCGTGTTGGTTGTGCGAATAAATGATGACTTGGCAAAGTGATTAGCAGAGGATTTTGCTTACAATATGAATGATTATGAGTTGTTGTGCTTGCTTTTCGGATGAAAATGTTATTGAGAATTATCCAGTATCAAAGTAAGACTTGACTAGATCAAGTACAATAACCAGGTAAGTGGTTCGCACTACGCTGCATGCTGAGTAAAACTTTTACTGACATAGAAAAAACAATGTTTTAAAAGGAAACAAAATATAAGATTGGATTATTGATTTAATCAGGTTCAATAAGCTTGGTTTATTTAATAATTTAAAAAAAAAGCATCATGAAAAAAACATATAAAAAATAACAATAATTAACCATAAAAATTAATCTCAATATCATAATCAGGAGGAGACCTATGACTTCTCTCCATGGACATCATTTAACCACCGGCAAGAGCTTATTTAAATGGTTCAAATATTAATAGGGAAGAATACATGACAACACCAAGAAAATTCTATGTGCCATCATAGCAATGATACATAAAGTAAAATAAACAAAAGATCATTAGATGAACATCTTATACTTATATTTAATTACTTGATTTAATTTAATTAAAAAACAGGAATCCTGTAAAAAAAAATTTAACTTTAACAGGGAAAGACCTGAGATAATTTGAATCATTATCAAAATTAATGAAAACTCTTATAGAAAGAAAATTAAAAAATGATAGAGTCAAATATCCAATAAAATAATTATTGAGGGATAAAATTGAAAAAACATAAACAAAAAATATTAAGCAAACTAGATGAGTTTTCTAAACCTTAGTTAATCTTCCAAACTTGTATTCTGTGAAATCAAAAAATCAAACTCAAACAAGAAACTTAATTTTCAATAAATTCAATATTAAAGCTTTATATATAAAAAAAATCAAGGAACAAATAACAATTAAAATGATGATGATGAAACTACAAGGAGAAAAACTTAAAGAAGCTAACATTAAAAATAATATTAAATTTTAATTAAAATAATATAGATCAAATTTATCATATGTGAAGGAATAAAAAGTTGAAGGTTTTAAACTTTAGAGTCACATAATCATGTTTTTATATCTTTCAATGATAACAATAAAATGAAAAATAGGCTAATAATATGTTAGTTAACAATAAGCTTTAAATGGGTTTTATACGAAGAATACACTAAAAAGTCTAATGAACTTCATGAAGAAATTAGTTAGGAAGTCCAAGAAGAAAGCAAAGTGAAGATTTAGAATTAGTGTTCATTTTAGCCCCTCATTGTAATTTTTTATCTTACTTGAGAGCACAATTAAAATGAACTCATGGACCTCACTCTACATGCATTTAAAAATAATAATAATTAGATAAAATCTAAGTTAGATGGTCATGGGAATTCACCTAGGTTAAACTGTAAAATCTAAAAATTTACGTGAATTGGTTAATCGCTTATTCATTCATGATTAAATTTCAAAATTCTATAAGAACTAGTTGAGCGACTGATTTGACCAATCAGAACCGATAGCCATTTTTGTTGTTAAAAGAACAATAACAGCTATAAGTAACAAGTTTTTCTTTTATATATATATTGTCTAATTGTAAAATTAACAAGGGAATTTGAATATATATGATATAAAAGCTATTTTAAGAGTAAAACCATTACAAAATTATCAATCCTTGATCATACTTTAATTTATGTTATTAATCCTTCATATTATAGCTTAAAAAGTATCCAATTTTATTTTCACTACACTTGATCACTTTTATATCTTATAAGTGATATCTTATGAGATTTAGAAATACTAGAACTTTAACTATATTATTCACTAACAAAATTGTGTATATTGTATCTCATAATATTATTCTAACATCACTAGATTAGTTTTGAGGCTATTATCTTTAGAAAATATAGAAGAAATGCCCTCTGAGTTTAGCATGTGCAACTGTGATTATGTATATGATTATATTTAAGGGGTGTTTGGGAGTGTGGTTGCGGTTGCTTTTCAAAGTGCTTTTCGTTTAGAAATGTATTAAAATAATATTTTTTTT
This sequence comes from Salix dunnii, assembly GCA_015731905.1. NCBI lineage: Eukaryota > Viridiplantae > Streptophyta > Magnoliopsida > Malpighiales > Salicaceae > Salix > Salix dunnii. The sequence continues at coordinate 4,566,896 of CM027662.1, read as the reverse complement.
ATTTTTTAAAAATTATTTTTGACATCAGCATATCAAAATAATCTAAAAATACTAAAAAAATTTTATTTAAAAATAATCTAAAAACACTAAAAAATTTTTATTTAAAATAAAAAAAATTGAAATTTTATCAAAACACGGGTTTAGCCGCTTGACAAACAGGCATTTAATAGTTAATTTCCTTGTAAACTGTTGGAGGGAGTGGCCTGGAAAATGAGAAAATGAAGATTGATGAGCATATGTGCTCGACTTGTATGCCTGATAATTGTGTCTATCTCGAGTACTACGGCTTCGTTTTCATGCACTAAATTCATTTTTTGACTTTCAAAAGCCATTATTGTCTTTAAATTGTATTATTCTACTTGGTCATTCCTATCAAATAATTCCTTATCTTTTCTCTCTATCTGTTCTGTATCACTATAATAATTGCTCCCTTAATTATTATTTTTCTCATCAAAATTTGATTGTACGATAAATTATGCATCAATAAGGAAATATAGAAACATAGTTTGATGAGGTAATTCACAGGAATACAACAGCTATAGTTTGATGTGTTAACAGTAATAGACTTGATGTGCAGTTATTTGATGACAGCACTGCTGTCAAACTTCCTAGACTTACATGCATGGTTATTGTTTAAATAGTATAATTTTACGAGTTGATGTGGTATTGAAATTTAATTTTAGTTTACATTGCTATTGAATATTTGTTTTAAATTTGTTAGTTTTTATCTAATAAAATTCTATAGATATGATGTAGATATGATTGTTTTGTAATATATTTTTAAATTATTTTAAATCATTTATGAATTTTAACTAATGAAGTTTTAAGGTTGTAATTGTGTTGTATTCAAAAATATTTTATTTATATTTTTATTATTTTTCTGCCTATACAATTTTATCTGTAACCTTATAATTTTTATATAGAAAAAATTCAGATATGATCTTACAGTCTGAATTTTAAAAATTCATTTAATTTCATGTCAAAATCACGATTTTAATATCTTTGTTATGACAAAACAAATCGAGATTGATAATTTTGCTGTAAACCTTTCTCTTCCTCTTGCGCCTACCACGACACGCAGCTTCAAACGTGGATATTTGACTCCACCATTATTGACGCTAGCCGCCTCTCCTCACCTAAATTGTCTTGAGTTCATTGCTCATTTATAAAAATAGCTTATGTTTAGTTTATGGAATGAAAGAGATTGAATGTTTTCTTGTAATTTCTATTTTGATATATATTGATTTTATATTTTTATTTTTATTTCTTCAACTAAATATATTCTTGTCTTTTTATATTTGTTCTGGAACACTAATCAAACACAAAAATAGTTCATGCACTCCAAGAAGCCCGTTGCATCTATCTGCCATGGTCAGCAGATCTTAGCTGCGGCTGGAGCTCTCGAGGTAGTTTACTGTTGTCTTGTGATGAATGCTATGTATTTGCAGGGAGACATGGAAATGCTTTCTTTAAAATTGTACTTGTGTCAGAACTTTCACTCTGGCAAGGTGCCTTCTTTATTAGGTTTAGCTCTGTAGAAAATTCATAAGCAACTGATCATGGCTTATATCATCAAATGACAAATTCAACCACCTCTATAATCATTTTAAAGTTCCATGAGAATTCCTTTCAAGGGAGGCCCTTTTATCTCCTATGACTGAAACAAGATTTTCTTTGATTAGTCCATAGAATTACAAATATTATGTCTGTGCCTTTAAATCCTTATCACTTTTCTGCTGTTTTGCCTGTGGCTAAAACAGACTCTCCTGCTGGGCAAAGAAATGGATTTCCATCATGGTGGCTGTGCGAATGAAATATGACCTGACAGTGAGATTAGCATAGGATTCTGCAGACAATATGAATGCTCTTAGTGAAAAATTGACAAGAGCACTTTAAGTATCATTCTGATTTCGATCGTGAGTTGTTGTGTTTCATTTTCAGCTGAAAAATGTTATTAAAAATTACCCAGTATCAAAGTAATACTTGACTTGATCAAGTCTAAAGCGATTTAGGCTAGCACCTTTTTTTTTATTTCTATTGACAGGTTACCAACAACATATTTTCCAAAACAATAATTTAACAGTAGCTATTAGCTAGCCTGTTGCTTCGACATAGGCCCTGTTTGTTTAATTTGGGCGGAAAATACTTTCCAGAAGTTGTGAAAAATTTAGAAATATCATTATTTGCTGATTATATCAAATTTGATCCTCAAACTTTTGATTGCTATATATAATTTGTTTTGAATATTTATTTTTCAATTCTATCTCTTAAAATTTAATTTTTATATTAGTTTTGGTTCTTATTTTTATAATTGTTATTTGCTTTTTTCTTATCATTTTTTTATTGAAATTTTTTATCTATCAAATTTGGTCCTCATTTTTTTTTATTGTTACTTATTTTATTTGAAATAATTTATGAAATGTTAATTATTATTATTTTAATTTATTCACCTTTTATTTTTTTAAAAAAAAATTAGATTTGATCTCTATTATTTTGATTATTATTTATTTTATTTGAGATAATTTATGAAATTATATTTTTTTTCAATTTCATTCTCATTCAACTTTTTAATTTGTAAGATTTGTTCCTCATTATTTTAATTTTATTTTCCCCGGAATTCACTTTCCAAAAAGAAACCACTTTCCAGCAAACAAACGGGACCATAGACACATACACAAATCAACTGAGCTAAGCACAACAACGTTAGAAAACAATTATAAAAATATTACTTCTTTTTTTCTTCCGAATAGTTATACCGAACAAGACATTTAGTTGTTCTCGTTAACCACAAACCTCCCATTTTCTTATTTTAGTGTCAGAACGAGCATCGAGTCAACATTAACAAAGAGAGTTAAAGAACAATACGTTTCTCTTGCATTTATATTCACTGAAATAGCAATAAACAGAGCGCTAGAACTCGAGCTTCATTGTTAGCATCAGCAATGGCTAATTGCAAGCCACAGAAGAAAGTTCTATTGATATGTGGGGATTGCATGGATAATTACGAGGTGGGTTACTTTCGTTTTAATCTATCTTTCACATTTTGAAGTTGTTTTTTCCTTCAAGTGATGAGGTTTTGTCGCTGTTTTTGCAGGCTATGGTTCCATTTCAAGCCTTGCAGGCTTATGGAATAGCAGTTGATGCTGTTTGTCCTGGAAAGAAAGCTGGTGATTATTGCCGCACAGTCGTTGGGGACTCTGGTACCTATCATGGATATCAGGTCGCCCTCTCCTTGTATTTATTAATTTGTTATTATATATATCCATTTCATGATTGTTAACGAAAATATTGTTTGTTTGGCAATACATACTTCTTTGTAACACCTCCATCTATGTCTTGTACGGATATGCAAATTATTTTATAGGGAATGTTCTTATGTCAGTATCTTGATATTAGTGGACAAGACCCATGGTGTTGAGACAAATCTTCGTGGATTAAAGAAGATCTCAAATCTAAGATTGTGGTTTTTCTGAAACTAATTAGAGGGTTTTTCTGATTAATTGCTTGTCATGTGATATGGATGCTGCAGGTGGAGGTGGAGGTGGAGGTGGAGGTGGAGGTGTTAATGCATGCTGGCTCCTATGGTAATTGTGGATGTAATAGTGATGATAGTGGTTGTAATGGGACTCATAGCGATAATGATTCCATGATCATTTTACTTCCATAATATGTGTAATGAGCTCCCTTTTGATAAAACCCGTGTCGTGAAATTCTGATAAACCTATTTGGCCGTTGCCTAACTGGTCAAATCTGGCCATTCATTTCCTTAGTTCTGATCTGTTTTTTGGAACTTTCCTGGCTGTAGACTTATACGGAGAAGCCTGGACACAACTTTAGTCTCAATGCAACTTTCGATGAAGTTGATTTCAGCAAATATGATGCGCTTGTTATACCAGGAGGAAGGGCTCCAGAATATCTTGCCACAAATGAATCTGTGTTAAATTGTGCGAGGCAATTTTCCGATTCAGGAAAGCTGATTGCTGCTATTTGCCACGGGCCATTGATCTTAGCGGCTGCAGGCTTATTAAAAGGTCGGAAGTGCACCGCATACCGTGCTCTGGGACCTGTTCTCATCGATGCCGGTGCTCATTGGATTGAACCCAAAACCTTGATGGATTGTGTTTCTGATGGCAATCTCATTACTGGAGTTATATACAGGGCGCATCCTGAGTACATCCAGCTTGTTGTGAAGGCACTAGGAGGCAAGATAAAAGGATTCTGTTTCTCTGTGGGGTAGGTTCTAATACAAAAATTATTTGTCTCTGAGAACTATCATCAAGCTCGAAGAAGCAAATGTTTTTTTCTTGTTTGCTAAGAACTCATTCTTCTTTTATTCTTGCATGCAGGATTTCATGGAAGATTCTGAGGTTACTGTTCCTCTTCATTCCCTCCAAGCTCTTGGGTGCCACGTCGATGCAGTTTGCCCCAAGAAGAAGGCTGGGGATTTCTGCCCAACTGCAGTCCATGACTTTGAAGGCGACCAGACCTACAGTGAGAAGCCAGGCCACAATTTCATTCTAACAGCTACCTTTGAGGGTTTGGATGCCTCGAGTTACGATGCCCTCGTCATCCCTGGAGGCCGGTCTCCTAAATATTTGGCACTGGATAAGTCAGTGATTGCCTTAGTGAAAACATTCATGCAATCAGAGAAGCCAGTTGCCTCAATTTGTAATGGACAGCAGGTTTTAGCAGCTGCAGGAGTTCTGAAGGTAGTTTCCTGTTGCCTTGCGAGGAATATGATTCTCTTTGATCATTCCTTGGAATTACGAGTATTATGTATTGCGTGTGTCATTCCGTACACTCCATAATACGAATCATCTTTGCAGGGAAGAAAATGCACCGCATGCCCTGCGGTGAAGCTGCATGCTGTATTGGGAGGGGCAACATGGCTAGAACCTGATCCAATACATCGTTGCTACACTGATAAAAATTTAGTCACCGGAGCTGCTTGGGCAGGGCACCCTGAGTTTGTCTCTCAGTTGATGGCTCTACTAGGAATCCAGGTGTCATTTTAGCTGTTTTCATGTTAACTATCTTGCCCGCATCTTATATCAAATAACACTCGGATGCAGACTCCATGTTTGGGTCTAGTAACCTTTCTTGTATCGACGACACATGGACTCCATGTCTGTGTCTTGAAATCCTTGTAACTTGTCTGCTGTTTTTCCTGTGGCGAAAATAGACTCTCCTGCTGGGCAAAGAAATGGGTTTTCACCATGTTGGATGTGAGAATAAATGATGACTTATCAAAGTGATTAGCAGAGGATTTTGCTTACAATATGAATGATGTTAGACACAAAGATCAGGTCGTTCATTTGGAGAAAATTGACAAAATCACTCTAAATATCTTGCTAAATTCAATTATGAGTTGTTGTGTTTGCTTTTCACCTGAGAAATGTTATTAAAAATTATCCAGAATCAAAGTACGACTCGACTAGATCAAGTTTAATAACTAGTTAAGTGGTTCCACTACACTGCATACTGAGTAAAACTTTTTCTTAACAGAGGGGAAAAAATATTGCAGCAACGACAACATTTTAAATCGAAACAAAATATAAGATTGGATTATTATTGTTGGGAGTCATTGATATTGTTTTTAAAATTATTTTTGACATCAGCGCATCAAAATAATCTAAAAATATCAAAATATTTAATTTCAAATTTTTTAAAAATGTTTTTCAAACAACTCCTAGGTATCCCTTAATCAAGTTCAACAAACCTGGTTTATTTAATAATTTAAAAAAAAAACATCATCCAAAAACAAATAAAAAATAGAAATAATTACTTGATTTAATTTAATTGAAAAACAGAAATCCTTCTTAAAAAAAAATCGATTTTAATAGAGAATGATAAATAAAAAGACCTAAGATAATTTGGATCATTATCCAAATTAATGACAACTCTTATAGAAAGCAAATTAAAAAATAATATTCAAATATCTAATAAAGTAATTATTGAGGGATAAAATTAAAAAAAAAAAAACATAAACAAAAAATAATAAGCAAACTGGGTGAGTTTTCTAAACCTCGGATAATCTTCCAAACTCGTATTCTATGAAATCCTAAACTCAAATATAATCAAGAAACTTAATTGTTAATAAATTCAATGTTAAAGCTTTATATATATATATATAAAGGAAAAGAATAACATTTAAAATGATGATGAAACTAGGAGGAGAAAAACTTAAAAAGGTTAAAATTAAAAATAATATTAAATATTAATTAAAATAATAGAGATCAAATTTATCATATATGAAGGGATAACAAAGTGAAGGTTTTAAACTTTAGAGTCACATAATCATGTTTTATATCTTTTAATGCTAACAATAAAATGAAAATTAGGCTATTAGACTGATAATATGTTGATTAAGAATAAGCTTTAAATGGGTTTTATACAAAGAACACATTAAAAAATATGATGGATTTCATGAAGAAATTAGTCAAGAAGTCCAAGAAGAAAATAAAATGAAGATTAGAATTAGTGTTGATTTTAGTGCTTCATTGTAATTTTTTATATCTTACTTGAGAGTACACTTATAATAAACTCACACACTTCACTTTTCATGCATTAAAAAATTATAATAATTAAATAAAATCTAGGTTAGATGGTTCTAATAATTCACCTAGGTTAAACTGTAAAATCTAGAATTTTATGTAAGGTTACCAAATGAATTGGTTGATTGTTTATTCATTAATGATGAAATCTCATAATTCTATAAGAATCAGTTGACTAATTGGTTTGACCAATCTGAATTGAAAAATCATTTTAATTGTTAGAAGAATAATAACAACTATAAATAACTAGTTTTTCTTTTATATAAATATTGCCTAATTGTAAAATTATCAAGGGAATCTAAACATGTATGATATAAAAGCTATTTTTAAGAGTAAAACTATTATAAAATTATCAATCCTTGATCATACTTTATTTTATGTTATTACTTCAGACTATAACACAAAAAATATCCAATTTTATTATCACTACACTTGAACACTTTTATATTCTATAAGTGATATCTTATGAGATATAAAAATATTATTCACTCTAACTATATTATTCACTCTAACCAAAGAGTTTGTTGTGAAAACAAAATCATCATTGTAAACATTTGTGAGTTAGGTGAAAAATTTTGTTGATTTTAATATATGATACAAGTTTGCCAAACTATGTTAAAAACAAGTTTGAAAATTCTCTTGTTTTATTTCTTTACTTTAAGTACTTTAATTATATTATTGGTTATTATATTTACTTGAGATAATTTGCATTAATTGTTGAATTTAGTGATACACATAATTCAACCCCTCTTAGATGTTAAGTTGTCTTAATCCTTTTAAAAAATTGGTCTGGGTTTATTTCTTATATATAAAGTTTTGTTAGGCTTTAAGTAGAATGGAAATCACTAGTTATAATCTCCAGAATAAAAGATCGTCCACATTATGCTCTTTTTTATGATAATGATTATATATATATTGGAAAGATAGAGTGATAATCTATATTCATTATATTAATTTAATCCATGGTTATTTTTAGATAATGGACCTCATAAACCTTTTGAAATTAAAAATGGTTTGAGAATTATAAAACTAAAAGTGAAAATACAAAAAATGATACAAAGTTACTTTTAATGGATGTTAAAACTATAAACATTTTTATATCACGCATTTATGTAAGTGAATTCAATATAATAATATTATATGAAAATTCTAAAGACATAATATATGTTTTAGAAGTAACTCATGAAGGAACTAACAACGACAAGTTAGTTCATCCATATGAATTGTCTAAAATGTTGCATCGTGGATCCATTACTAAAATAACTACCATTTCTAATATTTTGATGCATTTGGCAGAATAAATACTAATATTGAAATTATGAGCAAAATTCTTAGGTTTCTACCCAAAAGTGGGAAGTAAAGGTGACAATAATTGGAGAAGCCAAAAATATTATTAAACTTTTATTGGAGAAGCTTATTAGTTATTTAATGAATCATGAAATTACTATGGAGAAATAAGAACAAGAAAGAAAGAAGGAAAAAAGGAAAAGAAAAATAAAGCATTCAAAATCGCTCATCACATTAATGAGGATGATGATGATGATGATTATGAAAGCTTTGAACAAATTATTCTCTTGATTACAAAGTAATTCTAAAGTTTTCTAAAGAAGAAGCAATGTAAAAAAAGGTTTTCAAACTTCAAGAAGAAAAATTAGGGTTTGACATAGTTTAACAAGTTGCCTAGGTCATGCCTTGAGACTCGGATCAACACAAATTATATTGTTTTGATATTTATTAGTGTCTGTTTGAGAGCGTGGTTGAGAATGTTTTTTAAAGTTCTTTTCATTCAAAAATAAATCAAAATAATATATTTTTTATTTTAAAAAAATTATTTTTGACATCAACATATGAAAATAATTTAAAAACACAAAAAAAATTAATTTAGAGTTAAAATAAAAAAAAATCATTTTTTTTTCAAAATTACTTTCGAAACAATACCGAACAAAAAGAAAGTCAATATTTAAGTCAAACTTGAGTCACATTAGTGCAAGTTCCTTACATTTTAATTTAAATTCAATGTCATTCAAGGTTAACACATTCTATTACCTTTCTTCATCTTTATTTTAAAACATCTAAGATTATTTTTATGTTAATGGTAATTATTATTATTTTTTATTAAATGAATGACATTAAAACAAAACAAAAAAAAATTGTTGTCGTTTTTGTTATACTAATGTAATAGATATTAATATGAGAGAGAGAAAAGTTATACTACCAAATTATTTTGTTTCAATTAAATTTAAATTATTACTCTTTTATTTATAAGAAAATATCATCATATAAGTAATTAAATTTCAATTGATCATTGGATTTAATTCGGAATATATAACTTGATTTGATCTCCAGGCAAACTGGTTAAACAGCAAAAGAGATTCGATGATGAAGATAATATAATAAAAGGCAGAGAGGTCCTTGGAGAGATTCACAGGGAGCAGAAATGTGTGCAAGTTTTGCAAAGAAAATGAAATACAAACACCAACACAGAGAATGGTGCTCGTTTACCTTCGGATAAATGTCATGAAATCTTGTTCAGACATCACATCCTTGAGATTTGGAGGGGAAATGCAGCATCATGAATTTCACCTCTAGAGGGGACTAGCTGGAGCTTATCGAAGTAGCCAAGCCTCTCTAATATATGTGTTTGACAGTTCTCGGCCGCCATAATTCCTGACGAGTATGCTCCGTGCACGGATCCTTGATGGTCCTCCATGCTGACTGCTTCTCCTCCAAAGAAGAGATTGCCCAAGGGTGCACGGAGTCTCTCGTATGAATCTCCAGGCTTTCCAACTAGATCATATGAGTAACAACCCAGTGAGTTAGGGTCTGTTCCCCACCTTGTTACAAGATATTGAACCTGTTCCAGCAGAGCCAATGATACGGGTTAATAACTTTTGACATGAGAACTGAATTCAGAAAACTGTCATGAAAATTTACCGGTTCTGTTGCATTAGGAAACATTTTCTTCAGCTGCGACATGACAAAGTTTGCGGCAGGCTCGTCAGATAGCTTCTCAAGATCATGAGCGAACCTTCCAGCAGCCATGTAGACAAGAACAGGATGGCCAGTTGCCTTGTGAAGATTGAGAAAATAACCACAAGCATAAGATGTGGGTGCAACAACACCCAAGAATTCAACATCTGGCCAAAATACTTTATCAAATTGCATTGCAATCTTGTTTTCACTGCCAAATCCAAGATCTGAAATTGCATCGACCTTCCACTGTGGCAGCTTTGGCTCAAACTGAATTAAGTTTGCTTTAAGAATCCCAAGGGGTACTGTAATGATAGCTGCATCAGCAATAAAGCCTGTTCCATCTTCTACAGTGACCATCACCTTATTAGGCCCGTTGGATATTTTTGCAACCCTACTCCATCACAATTCATTAAAGAATGAAATCATTTCACCGGGAACCACTGTATAACACTTTCAATTCAGAACACAAGATACATCCAAAATATTAAGAAATGCGCAAGTATACCTGTGATTCAGGCGTATATCAATATCTTTTGCAAGAGCCTTTATTATAGGGTCATAACCTTGCACCATAAGACCATGACCGCCAGAAAGAACTTGCTCCTGCATGTCGAGCAATACCCTCAACAACGTTAGCATTCATCCAAGGATAAACTCAGATTGACCTTAACATAGTACAGATTTCGTATAGAATTTTGCAATATACAAGGAAGAGAACATATTACATTTAATAGGAAAGCAAGCCAATTCTGCAATCTAAGATTCTTAAAAAAACATTCACCAATTTCGTTGCTGCTGCTATCTCTAATAAATATTTTTTTTGCTGAATCTAAAGTCAACCCATAATGATAAAGAACTTTTTTTTTATGTCAAATTTATAAAGGCAAAGCGTTTCTTGACATGTAGCAATGTTGTGGACGTAGGAGTATGCATTAAAGCACAAACATCCTCATGCATAGTTCATGAAATCATTGCAGCACAATCAAAACACTTTACAAGAGGTGCAGAAAATCAAATAGTCCACTTGCCTGATCCCAAGATTTCAGTGATATCATATCGGCATCTGCTGCAAACCAGGCTTCCATTCTACAAATATACCATTGCAACACTTCATATGCAAGTCCTTCTTGCCTGCGGACAAAAAAAAATGTTTCATTAGTAACCCTCAAAACTCCATGCTGGAAAAAAAATCAGAAGTTTGTATTTGCTACAAGTTGTGCTTTTTCCTGTACCTTAATTCTGGATGCCTATCCAACACAATCGAAACCGCTTGAAGAACAGACATGTCATCTGTGTGTTCATCTCTTACTTTCTCAGTCTAAAGGTGTACACAAGCAACGTGGTTTGCTTTAGGAGAGGAGAATTTTTAATCATAAAGAAAAGTTCCAGTCACATGATTTAGTATGAATATCCTACCTCGTCAAGAATTCTTTTGAATGCATCTCCAACTTCGATGACCATCTGTTGTGGAACTTTATGTCCTTCTTTATCAAAAAGGGTATAACTGAAAGGGTAAACCCAAATCCTCTTGGTAAGTCTGGAATCTAAATTAATAAGAGCCAGAATAGTGGCTCATAACTTTCTAAACGATGCAGCTTTAATCAATACATAATAGAATCAGTTTGTTCTAATTAAAAGGAAAAAGAATGAAGAAAGAAGTCTGCTTAATGCAAGGTCTGGAGTGAATTGCAGAGAACGTAAAAGTAAAACTGGCAAATGACAGACCTCTCTAGATCATGGTCATACAATACAGAGTTGTCACCACTGGTACGGTATAGTTTAAGCCCCAGACCTCGTATCAGCGGCGCCAAAGGATTCTCATTGCAAACACCATGTAGCCTGGAAGGAAACATGAAAAAAGAATTAGCACATTGAGGAATCAATCTGTGCGTTGCTTCACATTTACAAAGAGTGGTTAAGGAATCAAATGACACGAGCATAGAGATCTTTTCCTGAGCTCCATGAAAAATTAATTGTTTTTTCAGTGCATAATTAATGAGCATTAGCATCCCTAACAAACAAACATATGGATCAAACTTTCCAGTGTCAGCATATCTAAAGTGCATTCATTCCACAAAACATGGCAAACACACTAACGAGTTTATATTATGGTTCCAATAAAATTAAATATGATTGAGAAAGGAAAGATACCATGATGCTCCCAAATCCACAGGATAGCCAAATGAATGGTCAGTATGAATGCGGCCACCAAGTCTATCCCGTGATTCCAGCAAGATCACCTGAAACAATAGAGCACATATTAGCCAATTAATGCATATGAATACAAATATTCCTACATACATATAACTATGTGCGTATATACATATTCACAGTTTGCTGACCTTAAAAGATGCATCATTGAGTCTTCGGGCAGCAGCAAGCCCTGAAATACCACCACCAATCACGATGACAGTAGGAAGCGAACTGTTTGGCCTCTCAACTTGTGAAATGAAAGTGCCTAGTCATTGGTTGGAGAGAAATCAGCAAATTTGAAACACATGTGTCCATCAAAAAGTAAGAAGGCAAGACTGGGAGGACATATAGAGTACATTGGCATTACTTGATTATGTCCAATCGGTTGACTTTTAGCTCATGAAAATTATGTTTTATATTTTCAAATACTACAATACATCGTACGAAACACATATGATCTACCATATCAAATCTTGTTGCCAACAAGATAATCCAAGATGACAACCATCTCAACAACTTTGATGACATGCTCATGCCAGCTTCCTTAATGGTCGTCGGCAAATTTGAAATGGTTGTCGGCAAATTACTAGTCCCAATCCCAAATCATCGAAAACTTATTTTCATGGTAAAAATCATTCTTTTCCTAAAATAATCTATCCATTTTAACTCAAAAAATTAACTGCCTACTGTTATACTTAGTTCTGCATTTTAAAAGTTTTTTAAAAAAATATTTTTATTTTTAATTTAAATTAAATTAAAAAAAAATTGATATTTTTATATTACTTTATAATATCAAAAATAATTTTTAAAAAATATATCATTTTATTATATTTATAAATAAAAATTATTTTTAAAAATAACCACACCACCATCTCCAAACCATAACATAAGCTTGTAATCATGCTCAAGTCACATCAATCATAAAGTTAAAAACCAATTAATACTATTTACTACTATATAGAATCAATATCTTTTCACACTACGAATCACATTTTATATCAAAATAAAATAACATGAGAAACCAATCAATCAAATCTTAAATAAAATAAACCCATATGCTATCTTTACAACTTTTAACAAACCCAAAAAAAAAATGCATTTTGTTCTTTTTAACGTCAACAAATAAGTAAATAAATAACCAAATCAAGAAAGAGTAGTAGATTATACTAACCGTTATCGATCAGATTCTCCATCTTTGAACAACAGAAATTATTAGAACAAGCAGAAGAATCAGCCAAATCGACGAATTATTATTCCTTAAAAAAAACAACTGATCGCCGGCGATTCTTTCAGAAAAAAGGAAAGAAGAAACGATTCGCTCACTGGTGTATAGGAATAGGAAAATTAGAGATTAATTGAGAAGAATGGTAAAGAATATATAACAAAATCCCAGCAATAAAATGACTAGAAAGACTGCTCAATGAAGAAGATGAAGAGCAATGTAGCTGCTGCTTCTGCTGTTGTTTACGATTTAGACAGCTCATAAGGAGATATTTTCTTAAATCCTCTCAAAATTCTTCTTTCTTTTTGATCAATTATCTGATTACTCAAACCTAAGAACCGAATTTCTTTTAGAAACGACGATGGTTGCATAGATCGATTGATTGGTTTTTGACGATCAAAATATCAATCGATCAATCGATGGATCAATGCAGATAATGAGGAGGAAGGAGGAGGAAATTAGGTGGGGGCGTCTTGAGTTTCTGGTGTGCAAGCGAAAAATTCTATGGTGGGTTGGGACATTTTATAGTAGTATTTTGTGGGAATAAATTATAATCTAGTCCTTATAGTTTTAAGAAAAGAACAGGTTCGTCTCCTTTGTTTCATCCATTGGTTACTCCTTTTCGATTGTTTTTAATTTTTAAAATATAAAAGGAATAAATATATATGAAAACATTCATGATAAAAATATATTTAAATAAAATCAAATAACTCTAAATTAAGTATGATCAGTACAGCTAAGGGACTAAATAATTCGCTTTAAAATAAAAGGAAGTAACAGATTATTTCTTAAGAGTACAGGGACTAAGTTATAATTTACTCTGTTTTGTGGCAATGACCAAATTGCTTACGGCTCTAGTTGGGAGGGTAGGTTCCTATCTGCTGCTTTATTTTAGGTGGACGAGAGATCGGCCGTTGAAACTGATCTCATCTGATGGAAAACTAAGAAAAAATATATATTCTTTTAGGAAAAGGCAAATATAAAATCTTTGTAGGGTCAAAATGGATGGCTCGGTGGTTGACTCGACGGTCCCGTGACCCGAAAAATAACCCATGATCGATACTTCGATAGTCTACTTTAGAGGTCAAATAACTCACTCCTTCAATGAGTGGCATTAATGGGGTGTTTGGAAATACGGTTGTGGTAGCTTTTCAAAGTATTTTTCGTGCTAAAATATATTAAAATAATATTATTTTTATTTTTTAAAATTATTTTTGAAATCAACACTTCAAAATAATCTAAAAACACTAAAATATATTAATTTAAAATAAAAAATAAAATTATACAAAATAACAGTTGCACTACCGAACTAAACAGGCACTAAATCTTCTCGAAATAAGATAAAAAAGGGTACGGGTGGATTTAATAGCATATATTATTTGTATGCTGTCGTTCCATCCATGTTTGACTTCCTCCTCTCATCACCTATCAAGGAAGAATATGATATTTATTGACCCGAATATTCGAGTAAGATGAAACCATTGTTCTAATATTTTTGCTTTTTTAAATAAAAAAGAAATAAAATTACATTTAATCAATTGAAATATTATATATAAATATAAATATAAAAGATTTTTCAATTGAGAAAATTTATCTTTATATATAGGTAATTTTCCAAGTGATTGGATGAGAAGGAATATCTTTGTATTTAATACAAGGTTTTTTTATATAAAAAATAGTGTATTTTTAATGTTCATCAAAATTAAAAATAATAAATTTCTCTCGGTAATGTTTGAGCTAAAATTATTGGCAGTAATATTTTTATTTGATGAAATATATGGGCCCGTGCATTTAGGAAGGTTCCATGTTGCTGCTGACGGAGGGTTGATTGGACGACAGCTCAGCAGCCCTCAATTATCAAGCAGCCTGGCAGGGGCATGTTCCTCCTGGTGGTATATTCTCAGAGGTTTTGTCTTTTCTAATTTAGTAATGGTAGATTATTTTTGAAAATATTTTTTATATTAAAATAATAATTTATAAAATTTATTTTTGTATATTCATAAAAATAATTTATAAATATTTCTAAAAAGTATTTTAAATAAAAAACAATTTATTTATTTTTTAAAAACACTTTTATAATTATAATTTAGAAAAAAATATTTTAAAAAAATATATATGCTTAGTTTAAATTATTGTAAAATAAAAAATATATGTAAGATAAATAAATATTTTATTTTTTTTCAAATCAGAATTTAAAATTGAATATAAAAATTTTTGGTTAAAATTATTATGGAATAAAAAAATTTATATAAGAGAAATAGATAATATATCTTTATAAATAAGAAAATGTGTTATTTTAATTTTTATAAAATAAAAAATTAAAACAAAATTATATATAAAATTTAATATAAAAAATAAAAATAATTTATTTAATCAAATATTTTTTTTCTAAATGATTAAATAAAAAAAATACCAAGTTGCCGGTTGTAGCCGCAGCCTATGGCCCAATTAATCTGCTGAGATGCAATAATATTCTTTTTATTGGTTTGAATGGAATATGATTTGGATTCCAATTGCAGTTTTTTTTAGTCTTTTACTTTTATTTTTATTTTTATTTTATTACTGTGCTATTGATTTAATTTTATAAAAGTCAATGAGCCGTGCAAGACCCTGGACTGAAGTGTTGAATTATAGCATATTAAAATCAAGAAATGGGGTGGGGATAGGAAAGGATTCCTTGCTTTTATTGTTGAGATGAAGTTGATGGGGGGAGAGGATTTGATCGGAGCTCGGAAAGGAAACTCCATCGTTGCCGGATCCGTCTGAATTCGGATTGCAACAAGGGTACGCGATTTTGGATTGTTGTGTTAACTTGAGGTCGTTGCATCAATATTGGCTTATTATTATTTTTTATTCAAAATAATTATTTAAAAAAATCCATTGGTTTTGACATGAACAAACTTTGAGTTTAGATCATTCAATCTAATAGGTAATCTAGTTATAAAAGATTGTAATTAAAAGATTGTAATTAAAAGATTTGTTCTTTTTATAATTTTATATTCAAGTCCTATAATTATTAATATAATAGATATTGGAAACTTACATAGTCATTAACTTCAAGTTTAATAAAATTAATTGAGTTGTGCACAAGCAAGCTGATCTAAATATTCACCATAGGTTGTATCAAGTTATTTTTTGTAATTTTGGATTTTTCAATTTAATAGGCCACCGACTCTTCTTTGTGTTGAGTCATGATGTTATTTTAATGAAGGGTTGCAATTTGTTTGAATTCTTCAAAAAAAAAAATTAGCAATTTATTAAAAAAAATATTTTCATAAATTAGAAGGAACAAAGGGCAATCTTGGTTATCAAAGAAGCAATGTGTGGGAATTTTTTAATTTTGTAATTCGTGATATTCTTGGGTTTATTTATTAAAAACTGAATTTATATTATCCCATGGCATAAAAATCATTAAAACGCACCTTTCTCTTATGACATGACACGTGGCTTCGAATTGTGATAATAAAATAGGGATTATATTGCTCAATATTAAACCAATTTTATCATTATTTTATTATTATTTTTTCAACCAGCTTTCTAAAATCACAACCTTAAAATCCTCCTTAATATCTTACCTGTTTTTAGCCATGAAATGGTTAGGTCGATATGGTAAAAAAAATATCAAGAGGGTGAGTTTTTTTATATAATATTTCATATTTGAGTAAAATAATCAATTTGAATAGTATTTCTATTAAGTAACGTTTAAAAAACTAATTATAAGATAATTTTTGTATTGAATCCTAATATTAAGTAATATAATTTAAAAAAAAATGAAATAAGAAATTAAAGATAATATTGAGTTACATAATTTTTTTCAAACCATTACTTCATTATATTAGATTTGAAATATTATATATAGAAAAGCTTTAAAACTTAATTGATAATAAATATAACATCAAATGATAAATTAGTTGAATTATTATTCTCATTTTTATTATTATGATTGAACACAAAACCCAAAAAAAAATTAGTATTATAAAAATATATTATTTGATTGAAAGAATAAATAAAAATAATTAAAAGACAAAAGCAAAGGACAAAAGCAAAATTAATATCGTTATCATTATGAATATAATCATTTAGATTATAATAAAAATATTAAATTGTCTTGAAGAATAAAAAATAAAAAATATAATAGAAGAGCAAGCAATAAAAAATATACATAAAAAAACAATCACTAAGATTATTATTATTATTGTATAAACAATGAAAACCATAAAATTATCTTTAAAAATAAAATAAAATAAATTAACCAAAAAACTTTGACTAAAAAGAAAATAAAACATCCAAAATAAATTACAAAACAAAAATAAATAGTATTAACATAAAAAATAAATTTGATTTGAAGAATAAAAAAGTAATAACCAAACAAAAAAAGGGAACAAAGGGAGAAAGAAGAAGAAGAAATATAAATTTTAGAAACATAAATTAAAATATCAATAATAAATCAAATAAAATAAAACCCCAATAAAACATAAAATTATAGAAATTAAAAATAAAAAACTAGGTGTATAGATATATAAATACGAAGAAAAAAAAAAGAAACTATCCCAAAAAGACCAGAAAATTAAAGCAATTGAAATGAAAAAAATCAAAAGAATAAGGGCTGCAATGAAAAAATATATATAATTAAATTTCAATTGAAGAAAAAAATTGAAATGAACTAAAACCTCAATATCGAAAAAATTATAAGAATGAAAAAAAAAACAAAATGAAACACAATATTTCTATTCAATACCAATTAAAGGGTGAAATTGAAACAAACCAAAAATTTATATAAAAAAATCAAAACAAAAAAAATAAAAAAACCAAGAACTGAAATGAAAAAAATAATAAACAAAGAGGATTGATTTGTATTTTTAATTGTAGGAGAGAGAAAAGGTAGAAAAAATAATTAATCGATCACCGGCAAATCTCTGGTCACCATGCAATGACACACATGACTATGTGGAGGAGGTAATGGCGGTGCATTCATTAAGATAACAGGTGAACATTTTACACCGCCGTTCAATGCCGCACTCGACTCTTGTAGGGCTTGGACGGAAAAAAACTGGTAGCGCGTTAGGCAAACACGCTAACAGCTTTTTACAGGAAAAAAAATATAAAACATTAAATTACATAAACACATCAATTGTCAACGCTTGACTTTTGTCTTTTCTAAGGGCACATCAGTATTTTTATTGTTTTACAGAAACGTGAAAAACAAAAAAAGCCCCGCTAACAACTCTAAAATTTTATCTTATTGAAGTCTAAGATAGTTGTTTCACTGTCATCAGTATTGTAAAAAATAAAAAATGCTCCTAGATAGTGATTTTTTTTGTCTAATGGAACGGGTAAAATCATAGTTTTACCGTGGAAATAACTCAGAAAAGATGCAAACACCCCCAAACAATTAGACAATGTCAACAGGTGGAGTGAAAAAGTTTAAAATAACATGAGATCAAGAGTTAAATTTTATGCATTGAAAGATAAAATAGTAATAATACTATTAAAATCTACAATATACTATGTCTATAGCTACGGTGATTTATACACACTATATAACTCTTTTCTTAATGAGAAAGAAAAATTGAAGCCACCAACGCTACAAAAAGACAAATAAAATTATCATCAATTACGGGAGTGTGAAAAATAAAGACAATTTGTGTACCAATAAAAAAAACCAGAGAGATATGAGCCAAAGCACACCATAATGAACACACCGAGTTGAACTTGTTAAGTATTATTCATAGACTATGATGACGAGAAATCTAGCAAAAAGAAAATCAAAACAAATAATGAAGTTTAATTCTTAATAAAAAATAATATAAAATGATGAATTTGAAAAAGAAAATAGTCAATTAAGAAAAGAAAAATAATTGAGTCATTTGGGTTAACTCATCAAACTAATGATCTGATCATGAGATGATGACAAACAATAAAAAAAAAATCTAATGCTGGACTCGCAATTCGGGTCATGAAATCGAAATAATCTCTTATGAAAAAAAGATTTGATTTAACTAAAGTAAAAATACTAAAATATATGACATTGATCATGAAACCAAAACATCTTCATAGAATGCAAAGCAAAGTAGATTATGAATCTTAATTTTTAAACAATTCAATGTTAAATGATAAAATTGAGAAATAAATCAATTAAAAAAAGAGCACAAAAAATAACCTTAATCGAATCAAGTTAGCCTACTAAACACTATTTTCAGGTCATGGGGTCTAAGTGACCTAATAAAAAGAAAAAATAAAAATAAAATGAAGTTCAATTCTCAATCTACTCAATTTAAAATCATAAAATAAAAAAAAATTAATTAAAAGAAAGACTCAGAATCAATCGTATTAACTAGTCAAGCTCATAATTCATATTACAAGAGTAAGATAACCTAATAAGATATTTTTAATATAAAATAATATTTTTAAAATCAATGATTAAAAATAAAAATAAAAATAAAAATATTGTAGCAAAATTTCAATGAATAATATTCGGTGAGAAATGTTAAAATAAAACCTCTTTCTTTGTAGTGCTTTTTTCATCTGTTATTAATAATGATACAAGCTTAATCTTAGAGAATTATATGTTTCTCAAATTTACTTATTTTTCAAGAATAGTAAAATCACCAACTCCGTCATCAAAATTCTAATTTCTCTGTGAAATTTTATGTCTATATTGTGGCTGCAGTTATTTTTAAAAGTGTTTATTGTTCAAAAATATGTTAAGATTATATTTTTTTTATTTTTTAAAAATTATTTTTGACATCAGCAAGTCTAAATGGTAAAAGCCATTTTGGAGAGCTAAATTGATAAAATAGCTTTTTAAATAGTGTAAATATAGACTTTTTATTTATATGTATTTCAATGGTAAAAGTCATTTAGAAGAGTCATATATACAATAACAGTTGAAACACAATACAATAACAATTGAATAATTGAGACACAATACAGTAATAATTGAACTAATAAGATATCAACCTATAAACATTGATTTTAAACAATATATTACTCTAAAATACAGTAACAATTGAAATAAAATACAATAATAGTTAAAACAAAATACAATAACAGTTGAAACACAATTGATTAACAATTGAACTAATAAAATATCAACTGATAAACATTGATTTTAAACAATAAATTACTCTAAAATACAATAATAGTTGAAAATAAATACAATAACAGTTAAAACAAAACATAATAACAGTTGAGATAAAATACAGTGACACTTAAAACAAAATATAGTAACTGCTAAAATAAAATACAGTTAATTTTCTAACATGATAAAATATTATCAACTAATAAAAATTTTCCTGTTCAACTTCGGTTTCAAACGGAAGCAGCATTTTTGCTTTTTTTGATGTTTTAACTAGTTTTGACAGGAGTATGTATATATATATTGGCTTTTCTATTCATAGCAGCTAGAAATAGCAGCTGAATAACAGAACAACTATTTTAGCTATTAACATAGTTGTTCCATTGAAGATGTTAAAACTCAACATAAAAGCTAAAAATATAATTTTTTAGCTTTGTTTTTTTTTTTTTTTTTTTTTCCTGATATCTCTTGCGTTGGACTTGCTATTAAAATGATATAAAAATATTAAATTTTATTAATTTAAACTTAAAAATAAAAATAATATTTTTTTATTTTTTTTCAAAAATATTTTTATAAAGAACTCCCAAACACCCCCTTCTTCACAAACTTTTATGAGTTTCGTTTAGCAATTACTATATCACTGGATAATTAGTTCGTAGGTCTCCAAATGGTACTTTCTATCATTATCTTTTTTAGAGGGTATTTAGAAGTATGATTATTTTTTAAAGTGTTATTAACTTAAAATGTATTAAAATAATATATATTTATTTTTTTTTATTTTTTTTTGATATTATTATATTAAAATAATATAAAAACACTATTTTAACAAAGCTGGATCTTACTTGGTCATTGAGATAATTTAAGAAGATTCTGAAGTAACAGAGATGTTGTTCTCATGGTGCAAGCCTACTGGGCGTGAATGCAATATTTGGGCCTAATAAATAGGCCTATCTTTTGCCTAATGTGGGTCATGAATGGGCCGAGCATTCACTGAAAAGGTTCAAGAACGAGAGTTATAAAAAAGAAATGCTACTTCTTTCTAGACCATCAAAGTCAAATTTCCATTTAGGTTTCTTTCTATGATTTGATTTCATTCTAGCCGAATCAGAGAAAACCCTAGAAAAAAAACCAAAAATCCAATAAAGACCGCAACTTTTCCTTTTATTTCCCTCAACTTTCGATTGAATTTCTTCATTTCTCTCTCTGCAGGTGCTTACCTATTTTTATTTCAAGATCTACAGCTATAGTTGCATTAAAGGCAACTCATTTCTTGATTTAACTCTTTTCTTGATGCAGTTTAGTTGATGAATTGAGATTTTGGGGTTGATGGGTTTTTTGTTTTGTATGATGGACTTGGGTTGTTGGGTTTTTGATGATGGTAAAGGTGCATACTTTTGAAGATTTCAGCTCCAGAGCAGTTAATAGAATTGCAAGTTTTATTTCTTGCTTCCCTTTACTGATTGTTTAAGCAGTGAAAATGATTTTTTTGGGTTCTCAGTGGAGCTAAAGATACCAAAGTTGAAGTTCCTCAAATTTTGTTTTATTGAGAGCTTATAGGGCTTTGAGCTTGTTGAGATTTGTTAGAGCATCAAAAGAGAGCTCGGGGTTTCATGGGCTTTTCTTTTTAAGTCTTTTTATTGGTTGTTTTGTTAAATGAATTGATTTAGCAAAGAAACAACTTTTTTTTTTGGGTTTCCCATGAAGTTAAATTTACTAGCTTTGAAATTTATATAAGAGTTTTAGAGCTTAAGATTTTGCCGGGTTTCTATCTGATGTATTGTTATTAATTGTTTACGATTAATGTTGTTAAAAATATGTTTTAATTTTGATTTCGGGCTTGTTGGCTTATCAATGAAGCCAGAGATACATACTTTGAAGTTTTCATTTTGGTACACATTAATAGTCTGCCTAAACATGACTTGTAGCTTCTTGGTCTTGTCTTCTATTTCTTGTCATTGATTGTTTTATGTTCCATTTTGTTAACTTCATGATTTTTTTTATGTTGTTGCAGGATTACAATTCGAGAAACTTTGATTATATGATAATTCATCGATAATTATACGTTGCTGTTTCAATTCTACTAAACACAGGAGTGCGTGCTTGCATTTGTTTCATACATTATGGAGGTACAGACAAACGGGAAACCGATAGATTCACTCTTTGAGAAGGTCCTTTGTATGAACATTCTATCATCAGATTACTTCAAGGAGCTTTACCGATTAAAGACGTACCATGAAGTGATAGATGAAATATACAATCAAGTTGACAATGTTGAGCCATGGATGACTGGTAATTGTCGCGGCCCATCCACCTCCTATTGCCTTCTGTACAAGTTCTTCACCATGAAGCTCACTGTCAAACAAATGCATGGTCTGCTAAAGCACAAGGATTCTCCTTATATCAGAGCGGTAATTGTGCCATACCCTTGCTAAAACTATGCTGATTAATTTTTTTATTTTATTGGCTTGATTTGGTTGCAACCTCCTCATATCCGGATAACTATTCAAATACTTATTGGTTAATCATTCTTGAATTTGAGAAACTTTCCCTTGCTAAACAATTTTATATTCTCTGTGTTTGTATTTACAAGGTCATTTAATTTGTGGAAGCGTTTGTGAATCTAAAAGTGTTTTGGTGTGTAGACATGCATAATTGGGTCTTGAGTTTTATTTACATAGGTTGACTTTTGCGGGCCTAAGCTTTAGATCATGTCTTATCAACTTTTTAAGGTCTTTACTTTATCGTTTCTTTGTTTTCTCAAATTTTAGCAAAGCTTGGAAACTTGATGACTTTGGTCAAATTTGAAAACTTGTGGTTAGAGTATGATTTTGTTACATCTCAGGGAGTATTTTACGATTTTACATGATTTAAACTGCACAAGGGAGACTAAATTTTTTATGCAACTTGATTCAATCTGTTCTATCAACTGCAAATTTTATGAATGGGTATTTTTATATGAATTGAGCTCCGCTTGTAAGGACTTGCTATCTACTTTGCTGGATTGTGAACTTCTGAGAAATTACGAGCCTGTTTTTAATTACGAGGTAGTGGGCAAAACACTGTCACATCTGAATTTTAACAACATTTGAAAATCTCTATTTTGATTTACATGATAATGTCCTTGTTTTTCATAGCAGATCTCTGCAAACCAAGGTTGAGGTGTTCTTGTTTCTTTGAGTTGCTCTGACTTTCTCACTCCTACATAAACTGCCCTTGCTTTGCTGAGCAGGTTTCGCAAAATTAAGGTTTGGGGTGTCTTATTTTTTTATTCTCACTCCTAGGCTTTGTAATCCTGAATTGATGCTGTCAGAACTTTTTCAATCATGACTCAATACTGTCAGTTGTCTTTTAACCCTATTTCACTTACTACTACTTTGACTGGTATTGTTACTATTTGCTAATTATGGGAAAACCAGAACTGGCATTCTGTTGCCCACTTTTATTGACCAGGTGCTGTTATTGTTACCATTTTGGTTCGTTGAAGCTAAGGATAGAGATTCCTTATTCCATTGCCATCAAAGCTTGTTCACATTAGTCCACATGTTCACAGTTTATATTCTCTCTGTTTGATTTAAGGAATGCACTGTTTAGCATAGGGACTGCTTTATCTTAGCTTTGTGTTTGAAATGCGTGATTTATAACTCCGAATTTGATTGCAGGTGGGGTTCCTTTACCTAAGATATGCTGGTGATCCAAAGACACTGTGGAATTGGTTTGAACCATATATCAAAGATGATGAGGTACTTCTCTATATCCTTGCTTGAACTGCAGTTTAAGTTTCTCTTACTAAGCCACTTATAATAACTGGCAACTTGATGCCTTCTGATCCTTGAAGTCTAGCTTTTAGCTCAATCTGCCTTTTGCAATCTTTAATCTGTAGAAAATGAATGCCCAATAACTGTGTTTTTGGTAAAATCTTTATGATGAAACTAGTAAAGTGGCTTTGAGGGGGATACCAATTGCACAACTGGAATGGTTGTGGAAATAGGAAATCCTACTTAACTAAAACATTGCTCCATGCACCACTGTAACGCTTGACCCAAAAAATATAATCCTGGACCTCTCCTTTAAATTATGTATTTATTTATTTGATTTCACATTATGTTCCTAATTAAAGCGAATCAGGAGTCCAGCTAGATAGTTTAAGCATGAGTTCTGTGAGACAACTTGATTGCTTAAGAGGCTAGCCTCCTTGTCAAATTGGTCATGTTTCTTGCCTCCTATAGTTACTGACATGTATCAGTGCATAAGAGCAGTTTGTAATCTATCAAATAACTAGGTGATTTTATTGCTTGCATTTGGATTGGTGGACTGAAATGCAATCTTTCTAATATCTGAATATTCTGATAGATCCTGCTTTCCAAGATTTGATTTTTATATAAAAGTAGCAATCTTTGACAGTTACCTAGTAGTTTTGATGTCTTTCCTTTCACTGCTACTGACATATCAGAGTTATGATATTATATTTCAGGAATTTTCTCCAGGATCCAGTGGAAGGAAGACAACAATGGGCGTATATGTGCGTGATTTGCTTCTCGGACAGGTCAGGTTGAAACAATATCTAATGCTTTGTATTCTAGTATTTTTTAATATGTTGTACTCTAGTATTTTCATATTTTGTTATTCTTCCTGGTAAGCAAAACGGGATTGATACCGTATGTTTTTCTCTTGCAGTACTACTTCGATACCCTTTTCCCTCGTATTCCTGTTCCTGTCTTGAGGCAGATCACATCCAATCTTGAGAAGATGAAGTTACCCACAAAAATTTCTGGCGCAACAGGGGATGGCAACCGTCATGGATCTGACGATACTGCACGTCGACCACCATCTGTGAAGGCTGCACTTTCAGTCTCTTTTGGGCAGCGTGCTCCTCATCGCGCATCAACTAGGGACTCATCTCCTGTTCGTCGCACGTTACCTCCACCCTCCCATGACAGAACCAGTGATGATCCACGAAGTCTTCGTAGCCAGAGTCGTGAATATTCTGATAAAGAATATTTAGACCGGGATCGGGATCATGATAGGGGTAGAGAAAGGGACCGAAGCCGTGATCGGGATAGAGAGAACGGCAGGGTTCGGGAAAGAGATCATGATAGAGAAAGAGATCGGGACCGTGGCAGGGACAGTGACAGGAAACAGGAACGTGAGAGGGGTAGAGACCGAAGGCCTGATTATGATAGGAATTCCAGGTACATTGATAGGGAAAGCAGAAGGGATTATGAGCGGAGCAGCCGTGATGGAAGTAGGCGTCATAGAGAAAGTACTTATAGAACCCGGAGCAGGAGTCGCAGCAGGAGCAGAAGCCAAAGCTTGCAAGCTGGCACATCACCATTTGATCAGCATCCAACTCCTCAAAGGGATGGGAGCAAGGATAGGACATCTGCATCTAGCAATCTGGCTAAGCTCAAAGATCTTTATGGTGATCTTGGTGATCAGAAAGGGGATGCTGGCCCGGAAAGGGTTCCTCGGAGGGACAATGACGGTGAAGAAATTTTTAGACTGGGTGGTTCTACTTGGAGGTAGGCAGTTCGATGAAGCTGTCACTGTCAGATGTATCAGTAAGTTATTCAGCCATGCCATGCCAAATCTCTGTTTGAATCAAGAAAATGGTCAACATTATAAACCTTTCCTCCTCTCTCTAGTCGGTTCATGGAAGCACGTAAGTGCATGTGCTCGAGCTATAGGGCTGCATAATGCATGAGCCCCACCCTATGTTTCATTCGTACAATTGTTTTAGAAAATCTTCATGTCTATTTAACTTGTTACATTAAATACGCAAGAGAACTTTATTGGTCATGTCACGAATCTTTTTTTCTTCTGTTGGTGGTTTCAACGATGTGGGTTTTGGTGTTCATGTCGACCACGCCCGATTTCTCATTGCTGATACTACTACTTGTACCATTGGAAGGGACTTCGTCTTGTATGCTAGAGGTTACCAGATTGGATCTTGACCACGCACGTTTTAGAGCAAACTGGAAAAAATAGATCCAGATTTTCCAGGCTTAAATTGTTTTGTTTTTCTGAGAATGAATTACCCTATACCCTTTTGTTGTAATTCAATAAAAGAACTGCGAACCACCCTTCATTTAATTACAAAGGGTTTATTAAATATAACTTTAGATTTAAAAAAAAAAAAGCATGAAAAATAATTGAAAAACATTGAGAAAATATAAAGAAAATAATTTTCATGTTTTATATTTTTTTCTGTTCTAGTGGCCGCATGTTTTTACTATCGTAATAATGTACCAGAAAGCTAAAATCGAAGGTAAATCATAGGTATATATTTTACTGATATAAAACTGCGATCCATCCTTTTTTATTTAAAAATATATCAGATTTTTATATTTAAAAAATTAATTTTGATATTATTATATGAAAATAATCTAAATATATATATAAAAATTAATTTCAAGTATAAATTAAAAATAAAAATGATTTTTTAATTTTTTTTCAAAAATATTTAAAAAATGTAATGTAAAATACCTCAAAATATCCGGGGCTTTAGATCTTTCTGTCAGGTCAAGGGTATTATTATCTATTTACAACCATCTAAATTAAATTTTTTTGATATGACTGTGGAAGCCCACACATATTTTGGACGGTGTGTTGGACGCCTCCCAGTGATGGACAATGCCTGTATTGTTTCACACTTTCATTCCACTTCCTTCAAGGAAGGCACGTGTTGGCTAGTTTCTCACTGGTCAACTTAGCAATTAAGAACGACAGACCTGCTTATTCCCACAAGAACATCCTCTTCATTCCAGTGCTGAAAAGGCTCGTGAGACATTTATTTAGATTCCGACTAGTAGTGTATTTTAAAAATATTTTTATTATCAGTAGATATAATTCAGCATTAAGAAAACACTTATTTTCATAATGCTGGGCCTAATAAAAAAATAATGTCTGTTAACCTGGGCCCAGACCTAAAACTTGAATTGGGCTTTCTCTCTTCCTGAAATTTCTATTAACTACCCTAAATTTACAAACCGAAAGAAACTTCTAGCCGTTTCTCAACGATCTTGCTCTAAATCATTCCTTCTCGTACCTTCCCTTCGTCTAGATTTCGCAGAAGTTTGCTTCCTTGCTTTCTTCTTCAGCTTTATCTTGTGTTTCACTGCAAACGAGAGAGAGAGAGAGAGAGAGAGAGAGCTGCTAAATAACAGAAAAAAAAATGGAAGGCAGAGATAATAAAGAGCAAATAGTGGACGTGAGATCAGTTGTTGAAGCTATCTCTACAACAGATAATAATGACATTGGTGTCCCTCTTTATCAAGTTGAAAGTCTCTGTATGCGTTGTGGTGAAAATGTAATCCGCTCTCTTTCACTCTTAAGTTTCTTTGTTTTCTTCGTGTCTGCTTTGTGTTGGTGTTTTAGAAAAAGTGCTTAGATTTTGATTGGTTTTAGGTAAATTTTGAGATACCATTTAACTAGAATTTGATAAACAAAAATGGGTTATGATTATTTTGGTTTGTTATTTGTGAAAGTTTGATGCTTCCCTTTGTTTTTTACACTAGCTAATGTTGTGTGTTTGTTCCTAACAGGGAATCACAAGTTTTTTGTTGACATTGATTCCACATTTTAGAAAGGTACTGTAGTCCTTGTGATTTGCTACGTGTATGGATCAATTCTGGTTTTTGTTTGTGAGGGTTTTGCTGTGGAAGTTCTAGTTTTGGTTATGTTAACTAATAATGAGCCTGACTTAATTTTGTGCTTGCAGATATTGTTATCTGCCTTTGAATGCCCACATTGTGGTGAGAGGTAGGTGGGCTGGGGGGATTTTTATTTCATTTAGCTGATGATATACCTTTTAAGTTCTAATTTCTTTTTTTTTCTTTCTATTATTTGTTGTTAGGAACAATGAAGTTCAGTTTGCCGGTGAAATTCAGCCGCGGGGGTGTTGTTATTCCTTAGATATCCCATCAGGCAATCAAAAGGTTGTTTTCTTGTCCTTCAAGAACAACAAAATAAAACAAAAAGTTTATGTTTTGGTATAATGTGTAGAAGTTCTAGCTGTATGAATTTTTTCCCATTGCTTTGCGGAGCATCAATCAAGTTTGAAGATTATGAGCTTTCATCACCGAACCAAATTGTGTATTTGACATTGCAGATGCTTAATCGACAAGTTGTAAAATCTGAGTCCGCCACGATAAAGGTGCCTTTTACTTGATCCCACTTGTTATATTAGGTGCATGTTATTTTTTGTGCTTTCAAATCCTAGCTTTCTGATGTTCTATTAAGCTTGTAACTTTATTAAAAACCAGACTGGTTAATTTCTTTGTCAATTTAATGCATGTATCTTTGTGGTTGAAACATATTTGTCTTGTCTCAGTTTTTTTCCCTTCATCTGTATGCTAAATCATGATCCTGATTTTGATCCTTCCCCCGCTCTCTCTTTCTTGGATCCTAGTTCTATTTCTTTAGTCTGAATACTTTTTTCATTAGAATTAACGATTACAGTTTAGGCCTTATGTCATAGAGAAAATAAACTGGTATCAACAAGCTTTTTGCAAAATTTATGCCATCCTTTCTTGTATTGTGAACAATGCATCATTTTATCCTAAAAATATTAGAATCTTTCAATAGTAGAATGTTTTCCATCATCCTTCTGCTTTTTTTCAAGAAATAATTTAACTGGTGCATGATGCAGTGACATCATTTCCTTTCATTCTTTTATCTATCCATGCAGATTCCTGAATTGGATTTTGAGATTCCTCCAGAGGCACAACGTGGCAGTTTGTCAACAGTATGCCTTCAGACCCTAGTTTTCTTTCATTTGTACTAGTTTTTCTTCTTGGTGGGGTCCAAGTAGCTTCATTTTGTTGATGACCGTCTTTCTCCTGGCCTGGTGCTCTGATTTTGTGGAACTGAAAACTGTTTCTGTGCATGATTAAATTTGGTGATGTCTCTCTGATATTTCTTTTTGTTAAGGGGGAATGAATAACGATACTATCAGAAATAAATGTGATGGATTGCTCGAGTGTACATGTTAGAGAAACAGAATAATGACTTTTTAACCTTTTTTTTCATCTTAAACTTAATGGCTGGTTGGTTCTATCTTCATTTATTTTATTGTTTTGGGAAGTCAGACCTTGAATGCTACAAGGAGATAGCCATCTGGATAGTGATCGGTACTTGATCTCCCATATTTTCCTTAAATTGTATTGTGGATAAAAATAGAAGATATGCTCCACTGAAAGATGCTGGCTAGAACTACACATGAAATCCACACCTTATGTTGTTTATAGTTACTTTCACCAGAAAGACAAGTCCAGCTAGATATTGCAATGAGAGATTTGTCACTGCATGCCATTGACAAGATTGTTACCACTATCAACTTCAACATAAAACTTCTTTGTACATCTCTGTTGTTCTGAATCTTGATCTCTGACCATGATACCAATTTCAGAGAGGACAGTGGCAGTGAAAATTTATGTGGTGTGAAAGTTTAATGCCATTGGATGGGTGGATTTCTGAATAGGGTTTGCTGTGTTCCTCTGAATTGCTTCTGATGCATCATGTCAACTTAGACAACTCATTCACCCTGGATATCATGCTTTTACTTTT
This sequence comes from Salix dunnii, assembly GCA_015731905.1. Lineage (NCBI taxonomy): Eukaryota > Viridiplantae > Streptophyta > Magnoliopsida > Malpighiales > Salicaceae > Salix > Salix dunnii. Next base: position 4,537,312 of record CM027662.1, on the reverse strand, counting down.
CCATGCTTTTTGCTGCATTTGCTACTTGGAGATATTGTTTTTGCTAATTCCTGTATGTTCCTAGAGTATCTTTTATCTCCCTTTGGATCTTTTAACCATCTATTGTTTGGCATGATTCTTTTAGATTGAAGGGATTTTGGTACGAGCTGCTGATGAATTGCAGGCACTCCAAGAAGAACGCAGGGTAAATGATAGTTTGATATCACTGTTGTTTGAGGATGTTTAATTTGCCATTTTCTTTTTCCTCAATGTTATTTCTTTGGTTACCAGAAAGTGGATCCAAAGACTGCTGAAGCAATAGACGAGTTCTTGTTGAAATTGAGAGCTTGTGCAGCAGGAGATTCATCATTCAAACTCATCCTGGATGATCCTGCTGGAAACAGCTTTATTGAGAACCTGTAAGAGGCTGTCTTAAACTTCAGCATTTGTTCTCTCCTTCAGTACAGGAGCTGTATATTTTTTTCTTTGTTCCTTGCTGAGCAATGTATGCCCCCCCCCCCCTCTCTCATGAATGCAGCCACGCACACACATCCTTACCCTTTAAAGCTTTGACTATCTAGATGTTAATATTTTATTGCGAGTTCTCCCAGATAGGATTAAAATCATTTTGGCAGACTTGGGCTGGGATCTTGTTTTTCTATAATGTATTATGGCATATTGAACAAACATATGGGTGATTCTATTACATTGAAATTAGAATATAACAATATTTGGTGAACAGGTTTGTTCCATCCCCTGATCCATCAATGAATATAAAGTTCTATGAGCGAACACCGGAGCAGCAAGCAGCACTAGGCTATCAAGTTGGCCAATCACAAATGGGAGAACCTGGTGATGGACCATCAGCAGAAGTGGCCAACAATGTTTCTGATCAGATACGAAGAGAACCTCATGGATCAATTGGAGCTGCAGCTGGTCATCGGGCCATTGCTCAAAGTAATAGTGCAGAAATTGCTGATGCCTTATTTCGGTACACTGCACCAGAAGAGGTAAATGCAATTGTCAATTGCAATAGTTAAATATCTTATATCTTGAAGGAAACTGTCTCTTATATATCATATTCTCTGACACATCCTTTCTCCTGTCAGGTGATGACTTTCCCAACAACCTGTGGATCTTGTGCCAGCAGTTGTGAGACTCGAATGTTTGTCACCAGTATCCTTGACCTTTGTTGTTCCATTTCTTGTTGATGATGATTTAGTTCCTTCTATCAATCAACTTGTCTTCTTTGCTGGAAATGTAGCAAGTATCTAGTTTGAGTTCAGACTATTGTAAGTTTGTTTAATGGGCATGCCAAAAGTTTATTGGAAATTTGTGTTTGGAGAAGCGTGGAAAGAATGATTTAAAAGCCAAGTAGTTTGGCACCGAGTTAGCTTAAGGCCAAGGCATTGTAGTTCAGTTGGTGGGGAAGGGCAAGGTAATCTGATCTCATTATCTAAACCTATCGCTTGAATTCATTATGATATCCATCCTTTTCTCAGGCATCGACCATCATTTAGTATGTAGGGGTGCTGCTATGATATTATTTTCAGGGCAGACACTTATCAGTAGCTAATTGTTTCTTGTTTGAAATGTTCACTTTTTGCTATTTGCTGATAGATTTATGTTTTTGGGCTTTTTGACAAGAGTTGTCTAAGAGAGCATTGAATGGTTATGGTGGACTGTGTTTCCCAAGTGTATTTCATGGAATTTCTGTGTGAGAATAGCATTCTTGAGGTTCATACCTGGTTTATGATTCAAGATAACTCTATAGAGGAATTGTTTCATTGATGCCTTCTGCAACTTCCCCCATCACTTACTTATTTCTCCTTCAACATTCTCAATTGCTAAAATAAACAGTAAAGGATTGCAATGTTGTGAAATCTGACCATATTTGGTGTTGTTTAGAACTCATCTAACAAAATTCAGTTGAATGCTTCCTTTATAAAGATGAACTCATTAAAAGAATTATGATATGAATTTTGATCCTTAAATGTTAGAGCATATTGCTGATATAGTGGATTGAGATTGTGGGTCTTAACATCAAGCAGATATTCCATACTTCCAAGAAGTAATTGTCATGGCATCTACATGTGATGCATGTGGTTACCGAAATTCTGAGGTTTGTGCCTTTTTGGCAACATGTTCTTACTTTCTACTCTCTTTTCCATGGAATGATTTTAATAATTATTTACCATGCAGTTGAAGCCTGGTGGTCGAATTCCTGAAAAAGGAAAGGCAATCACTTTGTGTGTGAAGAATGCAAATGACCTAAGCCGTGATGTGATAAAGGTTTGCTCTGGTCTTTTAAATAATTTACTCTTTTTTTCTTCCTCCTTTTTTTTTATTTTTGAGTGTGATACAATAAATGTCATATTATGCTGGTTTAGTCACAGAATCCCCTTTCATTTTCCAAATTTCCCTTGCCAACTCCACTATTCTGGATTGAGGCTTGGCTGAGTTGAGCTGCTATTGGGGAGTAAATTTTAGTTCCAATTTTTCATACCTCTCCATTGGAAGGAGCATCTTGAAAGACAAGGAAGAGAGGTGTCAGTGAGGACTATATATAAGTGATTCTAGGAGGCAAGAAGTTCATTACTTATGCGTGCAAATTTAGGGTACTAGCTATGTGACCATTTGGGAAAAATAGATGGTAATCCTGTTAAGAATTTTTTGTTGCGTGCTGCTCCATTAGCTTTCTTCTTATAGGCAATAGAGGCCTGAAGAGGACATTATGAAACCAATCTAGAGTTCAGGGTGAGTTTTTCAACAAATCTCCCAGTCTGCCCATGGCATGCACGGCACAAAACATGTTCATTTAAAGGATGAAACATACATTTCACTGTATATTGTGATAAAAGCTTACATTTTGCTGAGCAGGGTGATCATTTTTTTGTGTAGTTTCATTTCTAATTTTGCTTTCTTTTATGTTTTGTTGTGTGGCTCTGCATATACTGACTAAACGTGAGCAAATAAATTGAAAAACTAATTAAACCGAGAAAACTGAAAAAAAATAACTGAGAAAAACTAAATCATTAAAAAAACCTGATTAAACCAATTAGGTTTTTTAAAAAAACTTCCTGTCCAGTTTGGTTTCGTTTTTTAAGGCTAAACCTAATAAACTGAAACCGAACCGGTTCAAATTAAAAAAATATAATATAATATTATTTTTTTCTATTCTACCTGGTTGAAGTCCTTTTCTGGATGGTGATGTTCTCTCTGGTCTGGATACCCTTCATCTTCAGCTTATTTTTGTTTTTTTGTCGGGCAGAAACAGTGAGCTCACCTCTCATTGTTCAAAATCAAACCTGATGTTCATGTGATTACCCAGAATCAACTGCAATTTCTATCCAAAATTGAAAGAAAAGTGTGAGAATAAATTAAAAAGACAAAAGTGACCTGTAGAAAAAAAACATAAATTTAGTAAACAAGAAACATGTGGATAAATTTAAATGAAATCCAGATGGGGGCTTCTAGAAAAATTAGAGAGGGGACTGGAGGCTCAGATTTGCTCTGTCAGACATGAAATGGAAGGCAACCATGGCTGCAGCAATGCCTGTGAAAGAATGATGTCCCTATAAAACACCCATTTCATTCCACAGACTTAACATCGCCCTGCCAAAAATCACATGTCTCTCTCTATCTGATTCTTCATTTCGAAGATCATTACTGTCTTGTAGATAGATAGAGCCATGGAGAGATAGAGGGATTGAGAGAGAGGTAAAGAGATCCATTGTTTTTTTGTTTGTTTTTGTTTTGGAGTGCTATAAGAGCATAATAGTCTGCTTTTCATGAGGCTAAGATTCACTTTTTGTGATCAGAAAATTAATTTAAACCACTTTCACAAGAGCTACCACAATGATTGAAGGGTTTCTTTAAAATTGACTGGTAAGTACATCACAGCCTCAAAACGGTTTAAAATGGTTTTTTCCAGAGAAAACTAAACTGAACCAAAACCAGTTTCATTTTTTTTAATTTTTTTATGATTTAGTTGTTTTTATAGATAAAAACTGAACCAAACTGAAAATGATAACCCCAAATACTGACTGTCTTTTGCTGGAAGAGTGTAGGTGGATATTAATAGTGTTTTCTAAATGGAATTGGAATAATATTTTTGTTGTTTGACTTGGAATATTGAGGATACTTCAAGTGTGAAATATAGTTTAATACACATTTAAATCAGTCACATGTACTGTCTACTGGTGATGGAGAAAGTGCAGTCACTGTTTTTTTATGCCTTTACCCTTGCTCAATACCCTGTGTTGTGCAAGATGTTACAAATCACTCTCTAACAGTATTTTGGTTTTATCAGTCAGATACTGCTGGAGTGAAAGTCCCAGAACTTGACTTGGAGCTGGGTAGTGGGACTTTGGGTGGCCTTGTTACAACTGTTGAAGGTCTGATCACAAAAATTAGTGAAAGTGAGTATTATTATTACATCTTGCATCTTTCTCAGTCATCCTATCATTTTATAGATGCTTTTGTATTTGTTTTTATTTTCTGTAATAACCCCCCCCCCCCCCCCCCCAATATATTGCATCTGACCCAATGTTTGTCACTGCTTCCTTGGAATAGACCAAGTACCAGCCCAATCCCCTACTGGCATAGAATGTGTTCTGGGACATAAATAATGATCCTGTTATGTTTACATCTTATCGGTAATTTTTTGTTGGTGATACAACAGACCACAATAACCAGTTTGCAATTATCCTTTTCAAGTCCTATGCACTCGTGGGAAATTTCTACTTTTTATGTCAAATGTGCAAATTACTTAACTTGTGCCCTTAATTCCAGATAAAAAGTTTGAAAGTTCTGGAACCTGAAGCTTCTTTTTGAGTGTCATTCCTTCCCTTCATTTCCTTGAAGCATCTTTCCCCTTATTTGTGCTGTATCTTTCTCGCCACATTCTCAACTTAATTGATTCCTTGTCCCCAATAGTAATCTTTTCAGCTAAACAGTGACAACTAAAGAGTGACGTTTACTTAGAAATGGTGAATATTCCTTTTTGTAGAACTGAATGATGTCTAGCCAGTGATTGTAATTTACCTTCTGTCATGTTTTTCTTCTAAATATCCACTCTAGATCATGCTACCACTTACGTGGGATTTCTTTATGAACACTGGACTCTGACAAAATTAGATCCCAATTTCATGTTGATTTCTGTTCTTCTAGCCATTTCCTTGGAACACAGTAAACCCCGCCCAATATTTTCAAAGCTTGCAAGCTCCACTTCTCTTTTTTGGACTGCACATCTTTTTTGAACTCTTATAAGAACAAACTCATGTATTACGTGTATTAAAATATAATCTTTGGGAGTTCCGTTATTTTATGAAAATATTCAGGCATTGGTTGGGTGTGGTTTTTCTGTTTTTATCCTACTGCATTTATCATGTTTTCATCGCAGAATTAAGTTTAATAAGTATCAAAAAAATTTCTAAAAAACAAATGACATGTACTGTACGATTTACTAAATAGATTTCCATTTTCCAGCTTAAGTTTAGGTAATCATTATTATATGTATGCTTTACATGTGCAGGTCTTGAGAGAGTTCATGGATTTACTTTTGGAGATAGCCTTGATGAATCCAAAAAAAGCAAGTGGCAAGGCTTTGAAATAAGGCTAAAAAAGGTACAATGTGGTATATGGTTATTGAAATTGCAATCCAAGTGTAAATTGTACAATCTTTCAGTCCAACACGGTTTGGACGATATTCATTTAGTTGAAAATTGCAGATTTCTAGGATCTAGGTTTGGATTGTGGCATCTAGTCCTGCAATTTCATTTTAATCAAGACTAGGCATTGATAAGTACTAGTTATATTTTGAGTTTTGACCTTCTTCACAAGTATTATTCATGCATATATATTATATGTTTCAGCTTCTAAATGTGGAAGAGCCTTGGACTTTGATCCTTGATGATGCATTAGCAAATTCTTTTATCGCCCCAGCTACTGATGATATCAAAGATGACCACCAATTATCATGTGAGTTCTTTTCCTTACTGTCTTGTAAGGTTCATCATTGTCATGTACAAAAGCTTCATTGTGATAGGTCTATATGGATGCTTGCTTAACTAGAATAGTATTCTGAGAACTAACAATTCATTGCATATTTTTTTTTTAAAAAAAAATCCTTAGCTCTGAAAGGAATGTAATTTGCGAACGAGCTTAATGTGTTTCAAAAGGCATGCTCTGGATTTATTACTAAGATGTAAAACTATCAATGAATTTAGTGCTTCAAAGATAATGCGTGTAATTTGTTTCACTCTGCAGTTTTATGTCTAAACTGATTATTCATCAAGCCTTACCATGTCAAATCACTGCATTTTTCTCTTGTTGACTTCATTGTGTATTTTGTTTTTTCCAGATGAGGAATACGAGAGGTCCTGGGAACAGAATGAGGAGTTGGGATTGAACGATATTGACACTTCTTCAGCTGATGCTGCCTACGATTCAACACAGACAACGATAAAAGAGAAAACGACAGAGTAAATTGTTATGTTCAATCCCCCTGCCCCCTTCTCCACCGAAGAGAGTTTTTAAAGTCAAAAGTTGTGCAACAGCATGTGCTAGGACATGCTCGTGCTCTACAATTCACATATTCAAAGTCAGTTACTGTATGATATGAACTTTCTGGTTCATTTAAATAAAGTTTTGTTTTTTGTTTCAAGTATGGTAAAGCAAAATGCTTCTATATCAAACTTACGAGATTCTTGGTTGATTTTATTTTTTTTCAACATGCCAAAGAAATATCTAACTGCTGCAATGTTTTTCTAATGAAAAAAACTTTTAAACCATGGAGAGGTTAGCTTAATGTGCTCTGGTACATTTAATAGATAGATTCAAAGATAACGTTAATGAGCGGTAAAAATATAGTTTGGTTTGTAAAAATTCAAAATACTGAAACAATATATGTTAAATTGATTATGATTATGGGTTAATTAGAGTTGAAATAAAAAAATTGAAATGGATTATAAAGTTTAATTTTTAATTATTTTAATGTTAAAGAATGAAATTTAAAATCTTGATCCAAGTTAATTTTTCAAGCATGTACTTTGGATAATAAGACTAATAATCATATAATAAGTAAACAAAAAAAAATTAAATCAAGTCAGATTAATTTGTTAAATTATGATTTAGGTAATGAGAATGTTATAACTCCATATATCAAAACAAGTTATGAATTGAAAGATAAAATTTAAAAAAAAAATCAATCTAAAAAACAACTGGAGTTTATCCATTTTAATTAACTAAAAGTTAAGATTGACTTGAGTAAACTATTAATTTGTCAAACTTGTAACCTATAACTTTCAATTTGAGTGGTAAGACTAAAATAACTTTATTGAAATAAATAATAAAATATAATTATTAATCAATCCAATATTAAAGGATAAAATTATATAAAAAAAAAAACTTGAATCAATCATATTAACATGCCAAACTTGTGATATTAATCATGAAAACAGCATAACCACATAGAAAACAAATTACAATACATTGTAAGATTTAATCTCCAATAAATCAAATATTATATAGTAAAAAATCACCACTTTAGGGTTTTTGTTAATGTTCTATAACTAGTACATGGTAGTTTTTCTAAAACAATAATTGAGTGTTAGTTTCCAAAATATATTTAAAATACAATAAAATTTTAATTTAACTTCTATTTGAATCACAATCTACCCTATGTGCTCGAGAACAAAATGTCGAAAGAGAATTTTCATAGTGCTTCTCCCATGCAGAAAAAATCATTTCCACCGGCTGATAGTGGGCAGATGCATTCTTGGGTTGTTGAAAATGCTCTTTGGATTGCAGACGCCACAGGTGTTTAAATAATATATGGAGCTATCATTATCTTGAATCATTTGTAACACACACACCCCGACTGAAATGCAAAGGGAGAAAAACAAAAACCAGACTAGTGAGTTGGCCGATATTGACCATAACACTGAACAAGGGTTCCGTTAAATAACGGTCAAAGCCTTACAATGCAATCAAAACAAACAGCTTGTGCTTACATTCAAGCACTGCATTCTAAAGTCCTACATATTCTCCTATAAAAGATAATATAACAAAAAGTCCTGCATGTAATGTGCAATCATTCTCCCGAGCAGTGACATAAAGCTCTTGAAATCCTGGAGCATGTTTTCCAAGCCAACCGCTGGATCTCCTGAAGCGTAAGAGATAATATAAGACAACATTCATGTATACAAATGTGTTGAGTTAACTACAATGAAGTCAGTTAAGAGAAAGGAAAGGGGCCTACTCATTGAACATAATGAAGAGCATATGACTTGCTATTCGCACTTGATCGAACGGTAAATGTGGCGGACAAAAAACAAGGAAGCACGGAAACCAATGGAGCCAAGCATGAGGAAGAAACCATAGCAAACGCATGCCATGTAGCCAAAGAAAAATGAGGTTTGCATGAAGCCGGACATATCTGATCTTGCAAAGTAGTAATACAGGCAATAGCCATAAATGAACAATCCAGTTGATCCACCACAAAGGAAAGACCTGACAAAAACCAAATACATAATAGTGAGTGTGTAGAAAGACGGTCAGGCAATCAGATACCCTCTTAAAAAAGACAAATTGCAGAAAACGTGATGCAAGTTCATGCAATGGGTGGTGAATAGGATATGTAAGTGAGAAATGATGCCAAAATTACATTATGGCTTGGATAGTTCGAGCAATTTAGACATCCAACAGTGAGAAGACATAGAATATGTAACACAATCTGCTAAAATGTCACTACAAGTTAGAAAAGAAAAACAAATAAAGAAATTTTTTGACTAGTAAAACTTCACAGATATTTTATTTTTGCTGACAATGTTGTAAAATTGAAGCATTAACCTCAGAGATACTGATATTTTACCCGTGAACATTATATTGATCAGTAAAACATACCTCCACCACCACTCATGGTCTTCAGCAGCGAGTTGGAAATATGTCAACGCCACTGTTATAAAAGCTGTGACAATCAACAGAATGATGAAGACAATGAACAAGATGCTGTATATGGTGTAGATCCTGTGACCCCAAACACTGGCAAATATGTAGTAAAGTTCGATATAGATTGCACTGAAAGGCAAGAACCCAGCCATAGCCATCTGAGGAAGTGTTTTCCGATACCAAGGCAACAAAGGAATCTCTCTGGGATATTTAGTGGTGCGGCAAGGAGCCTGAAACTCAGCCTTGCTATTCTTCCCAGCAATCCCACCAAGTACCAGCAATGGTGTTGTTACCAAAGCCCAAATAAGAAATATCACCACTATGGTTCCAAAGGGCAATGCTGCAGTGGCACTATATGTGATTGCAACAGTATTAAGAAAGCTGAATGTGAGCAACAGAGGTCCGCAAAACAGACCTCCAGTTAATAATAAGTTCCTGACCTGCCACATCAAAATTTCAGAACTGTTTAACCTAGCATGTCTCAAAGTTGAATGGTAGTTTCTAGAGTAAGAGGTTTTGCAATATACGAGATATAGAATCACAAAAAATTACAGCAGTACCACTGAAAAATGCTTACATCATTCTAATAATGGCCACCATAAAATAGTCAATTGCACTGGCCATGCTAATTTTCACTAAGGCGCGACCAGCATAAAATAGCCAATTGCACTTTTTTCAAAGTCTACATAGTTTCATCTCATGCAAACTTAAATTCAACTGTAATTTTTAATGTTGAAACTTATTCTCCTTAAAATCACTTTTCAAATGTACTGCAAGTCTTAAGGCAGCAGTACACCATCAATTTTCAAGTACACTGTTTTCATGCACGTTCTTCTTAAAAAAGCTTACCTTTCACATCCCAATTGGCTCAGTTATTAAGTGATGAAAAATAAATTATCAAGTGACAAAGCAATTTTACGGAGTAAGGTGGTTTTGACCCCCTTGTCCACGCTTAAGCCACCAATTTCCACCAAGCATTTATAAAAAATCAACCACATTCTGAAAAACCATTTTCCATGCTTAAGCTAACTTTCGCAAAACATTTCTCTCAAAACCAAACACGTTCCAAATAAACATTGAGAGTTCCAATAAGCATGTTATTGAATTTGAAACCGAATATACTGGGAGACACAGTAATAACACGTTTCAAGGCCATGCTTAAAAATGAAAATGATGTGTGCAGGAGGCAATGAGAAAGGAATCCATGATCACTTACCCAGTTTTTTCCTTCCAGTTGGCAAAAGAAAGAGGCTGCAGTGTAGCCAGCAATCCCAGCTGTGAGGGCATATATGACAACCAGGGCAGTGAAAAGAGCTCCACGATTATAAGGATAAAAGACACCAACAAGAGCGAGCAAGAAAATGAAAATTGTGCTGGCAAAGTATGTATATATACAAAGTTAGCAGGTTGCTCAGCATCATACAGTGATTAAAAAAAAAAGGTTTGGGACAAAAAACCCACATGCACAGCTTTGAAGTTAAACTTACAGAGTAAACAGCTGGGTGCCAGAGCCAACAGCTGCTGCAAGTACAGACTTGTACTTTGGATATCTAAATACATCACCGTGGATGTACTTCCACCCGGTCTCTTCTTGGTCTTCAGCTGACTCCTCATCGTGAGCATACCTATTGTAAATGGGAGCATCAGCAAATAAATAAACCAGAAAGCTCAAACAGTGGTAGGAAAAATGTTCTAACAACACAAGTCATTAACATGTTCTTACTTGACAAAATCATTCTTCAGGACTCGCATGAGAATTGTTGCGAGAAAACCAGTCAAGAGGAGAACAGTCACACATGAGTTAATAATGGAGAACCAATGAATTTCCAGGTGATGAGGCAGAGAAGAGGACTGTGAATACTTTTCCATCCTTTTCTCAAATGGAATTTCTGTTTCCTTCCATTTAACTGAATACATGAACTCCACATCAACTTCCTTATCTTCAGTAAGGTCCGCAACACTGTTGAGATCAGATTGTGCCGCGATTTCAATGACGTGATCCTTATTGTAAAAGATGGTGAAGTGAAGATGCTTAAAGAGGTAATATTTGTATTCGCTAGGGTCATTCTTTCCTTCCTTTTCAACTTTCCCTATGAATCCCCAAATGGGCAAGTCATCGTAGTACATTTGGAAGTAGTAGTCCTTGGAAACTGCTTCTCGGAACTGAGCAACTTGCTCCTTTGTCAGCTTGTTTTTGCAAGCAATTTTGGAGTCTTTGTCATTTAAGAAATCAAGTTTGTATGGGGCAGTGACTAAACGATCCCCATTCAACAGTTCACCGAGGGCTTCCTTCTTGTCCTTTGTAGGACCTGTAATAAACATCATCAACTAATTTCCAGTAAAACATAGCATTAAATTAGGAATAGTATAAATTGACGCAAACCTGATGAACAGAAGGGAAGGTCGAAATAGCGGTATGTTTCGCTGACAGAAAGAACAAGAAAGAACATATAAGACAATTATGACAAAAAATACCAAAAAGAGTTCATAGTTGAACTGTTAAGATCTCAGTATAAAAAACCAAAAAAGCTAGGAAGCTATGAGTACTTATAAGTTCCCTATCTTATTCAAACCACCCAACTCGCCACCAGCGATTCCTTCTAAATCAAAGCAAATACACACGTAATCTAGAGTGGACTTAGAAAATATAGATAAATTTTTCAGCATAATTTTGGGCAAGGAAAAGTGTTTTTTCGATTGCTTAAAGGATCTAAAACTGAGATCCAATTTTCAGCAATGACCAAGAAATAAAAGCCCCAAAATGAAATTTTCCACCTCGCAAGAAAATAAACAGAAATACAAATCACCTCCTCCATCTCGAGACATTATTCTGCTCTTTTAAGAACAACCTCTCCTAGCTTGCAAGTTTCTCTATCCAAAAACTTGCATTCCCGAATCCCACTAAACTATCTCCCCAACACAGAATTACCCAGCTCCTTGCACAACCATTAAACGGTGTTAAATTGCCAGCTTAATTAGCACCTAACTGACATCAACAACATTTTCATGTTCAAGTCCAAGTTGCAATCTTTGATCTTCTTATTTTAAAAAACAAACCCAGATCCACTTTACCATAAGCTCAGATCCACAACAATTAAAGAAACCAAACTAAATTTTCATTTCCAATCCAAGCCCCACAGTCCCCACAATCCCAAATCATCAAAAGGTCACAAATTTGAAGACAGCCCACAAAACCGACATCCTTAAGTTAACCAAAACTGCAAAAGACAGAGAATTGGATTACCTGGGATTGTGAAAAGGTCCAACTTTGTTAACATAAAGAGGGACATCATCTCCTACTTTGTAACGATGATTGGATGCATCTGATCTAACACGGGTCACACTGCATAGGATCAAAAAAGAAACTACCAAACACGGCACTAGTTTCATCTCCATTTTTGCTCTCTGTAACTCACAAACAGAGCATAGAGAGTTAGAGAGAGAGAGAGAGAGAGAGAGAATTTTCAGGGTGCGGGCTTGAAGAAAACTACGAGACGCTAAAACGGTTAGCCTTCGTCTCAAAAAGAGGCCTTTCTGTAATTAACAATAACAAGGTGGGTAATTAACTTCTACGGTCATCTTTTAAACTTAAATTTGGTTTTAATGATTTTGTATTCTTGAAAATTGTCAACCTTGAATTTTTAAGTCTATTTATTTTCAAAATAATTATCAAGTCACAAGTTCATTAACTTAAGTCACAAGTTCATTTGAAACTTGAAAATTTAAACTCAAATCAAATTTAATTCAGGTTTTGAGTTATAAATCAACAGGTCAACTCACTTAGATTGAGTTCACGTTAAAATTATTTTATATTATAAACCAACTCAAGTCAAGCATGGAGTCATAATCTAGCTCGAGTCAAGATCAAGTTACTAATTCACTTGTTCAAGATTGAATTTAATAAATGTGTATTAAATCGATGATATTTCAATTAATATTATTTTTTATTGTTACTAAGAATAAGCAACAGGGGTGTTTGGAAAATTAAAAAAACAAAATCTTTTTTTAAAAAAATTAATGTTTTTAATCATTGTATTAAAAATATTTAAAAAAATAATAATATTTGAACCGTGCTCCTAAAAGGGCATTTCATTTGAAAACGATACCAAATAGATGCATAAACTATTTGAAGAGTAGGAATTAAGGAACCCTAAATTATGAAGGTGGGGGAATGCTTAAATGCGAAGGATTATAGCTTCACAACTCATCAAACCCTAGATATCTACTTGAGGTTAATTCTGAGGTTTCTGCTGTGGAAAATTGCTTTTACCTTGATCCAACTCATCTCTTTCCCGGTACGTGGTTGCAAAAGTTATTCACCATGCATGGAGATCAGGTCAAGCTCCCGAAAAGGGAAAGACAATCACTTTGTGTGTTCAGAACGCTACTGACCTAATTAGCCGTTATGGTGTGTGGTGAAGGCTCGCCCTCATCTTCCCATAAAAATTATAATCTTTTCTTCCTTGTGCAATGTAATTAATGTTTCAAATTACAATGTAAAGTCATTTCAGATTGATTATACAGTTAGATTTTATAATATATATATATATATATATATATAGATTATAAAATCAGACATTTCACCTAAAAAATTGATATTTTCTATTTGTTATTTTAATAATTTAATAAAAATATTATTTTGATATATTTTCAATTAAAAAACACTATACTTTCATATATAATATTGAGTCATCATGTCCACAACTTAGACTATTTATGGCTAGTGGTTATTACACCAATTTAATATGTAAATTGATTTAACGATTATTTGAGAATGTAGTTAAGATTACTTTTGAAAATATTTTTCGTTAAAAAATATATCAAAACGATATTTATTATTTTTAAAAAAATTATTTTTGACATCAAAACATAAAAGTAATCTAAAAATATCAAAAAAAATTTATATTTTTTCAAAAATATTTTTAAAATGCATTATCAAACATGTTCTCAGTGATTTATCAACTTAAAATCTATTTTGAACATGATTTTTTAAAAATTAATTTGGTTAGTTTCAGCTAACTTAATGAGTTAAATCACAATTGGACTTAACTTAGATGAGATCTAATAAGGTTAACTTTAAAGATTTTTTTTAAAAAAATACTAGACACTATTTTAGTTTCTTTTATTAAATTGAAGTTTTTTTTTATTAGATTATGATGAGGCTGTGTGAGTTAACTCGATAAACTTGTAACTTATCTGGATATTAAATCGAGTTATAACCCAAGTGGGGTCAATAATTAGCCGGAATTGTTACTAAAAAGCATGGTTGTGAAAATCGTGAGTTGACTCGTAAAATCGTATAATTTTACGAGTCAACTCATCAAACCTTGTTAACTCGGGTAGAAAAATCGGTTTCTGTCAAAATCATAAAATCAGACCGGATCAGTCCAATTTTACGATTCTGCTCCAATCTTTTACTCTTTTTGCCGCCCCCGGCCCCTGTGTGTGTGTGTGTGTGTCATGGAATCACTTTTGAAAATTAGTATCATTAACTTAAAGATTTATATTTAAAATTTTTGAAAAAAAAATAATTTTATTATTTTTTTCTTTAAATTAAAATTTTTTTGATGTTTTTAAATTATTTTCATGTCCTGATGTTGAAATAATTTGTTGTAGTTGGAGCTGATACTAGCAATATCAGTGTTGGTACCAGTATTAATAATGATAATCCTTTCAATAGTAATATTTCTGATGAATGTATTAAAAATAACGAGGAAAATAACGGTCATGAAAATGATTTTAATTTATATAGCTCATCAACTAAATATTTATTTTAAATTTATTAGTTTTTAGCTAATGAAATTCTATGGACATAATTATTTTGTAATGTATTTTGAAGTTATTTTGAATCATGTATGAACCTTAACTAATGAAGTTTTATGACTATAATTATGTTGTATTGTATTCGAAAATATTTTACTTATGATTTTATGATTTTTCTACCTGCACGACTTTAGCTGTGATTTTATGATTTTTATACAGAAAAATTCAGGTATGATTTTACGATTCGATCTTACAATCCGAATTTCCAAAATCCTTTCCATGTTATGTCAAAATCAATATCAGATTAGGTTAGACCGTTAGGTTTAAAAGCAGCTATAGGAACGATCGATTCAAAACCATTACATCAAATTCAAATCTGGGAAGCGATGGTAATGGCATCGATTTGTGACTGAAATGGACAAGCTATCAACATAAATAATGTCTAGCTTATTTAATATTATATGATGATTGTTTTTTAAAAAATATATTGAAATGATTTTTTTATTTTTTAAAATCTATTTTATTATGAACATATTAAAAAAGTATATAAAATTATTTAAATTATTTTTTAAAATTAAAATACTTAAAAACCATATATGCTCTTAACCAGAGAATGTTGTCTGAGACATAAATAGAGGCTTGCTGCCATGTCTACATCTTATTGCAAATATTTTGTTAGTAGACCATATTTGTCCGAAGAATTATAAACTAAGGAAAAGTCAACAAGGTTAACCAGTTCAGTTCAACAAACTAAACTAAATAGTTTCCATCTTAGTTTAAACATCTCATTTTCGTTGAAACTAAGGTCCCGTTTGTTTGCTGGAAAGTGGTTTCCTTTTGGAAAATGAATTCCGGGAAGTGCCAACAAATAAAAAAAATATAATTACTTAATATTTTTTTTATACATTACCTGTTAGATTTCATCGCCATGCTCGAGTTTTCTAGTTTAACCCATGAAATAAATAAATGGTGGAAAATATTTATTGCCGCTGTAATTAATTGTGGAAACATGAATGTTCAAAAGAAACACAAATTATATAAGGCTTCTTACAGTTATAGAATACATTCAAAAAGATGGCTTGTGCTCGCATTTAAGCACACCACAAATTCTTTTAACAGCATTCTACGGTACTATACGTTCCTCTCCTATCAAGAAAAGGTTATTGCAGAAGTCCTCCATGGGCGTGTGCGGTCATCCTCCAGAGTGGTGGAATAAAAGCTCCTGCAATCCCGGAGCACGTTTTCCCAGCCAACTGTTGCTTCTCCTGTAACATAATGCGACCCTATAGAAGACTACCTTCATCAATATAAATGAGCAGAGTTTCCTTCAATTAAGCCTGCTAAAAGAAAGTATGGGATCCTACTCACTGAACACAAGGAAAACCATATGACCTCCTACTCGCACTTGATCGAGTGGTAAATATGGCGTACAAAGAACAAGGAAGCACGGAAACCAATGCTTCCAAGCATGAGGAAGAAACCATAACAAACGCATGCCATGTAGCCAAAGAAAAATGAGGTTTGCATGAAGCCAGACATATCTGATCTTGAAAAGTAGTAATACAAGCAATAGCCGTAAACGAACAAGCCAGTTGATCCACCACAGAGGAAAGACCTATGAAACACCAAAAACAGAAAAGTGAGTGTCAAGAAAAATATCAGGCAATCATGTATCCTTCCAAGACATGGCATTTTACAGAAAACAGGACAAGAAGGATAAAAAGAAGCAAACCAGGAGAGGACTAAATCAATGCCAAAATTCCAGAAATTTAGATAAAGATCTTAAGAGAGAAAACATTGAGAGAGAGAAAAGGCAAAATTTAACTCAAAGTTAGAAAAGAACATAAAAGAGCTCTTCTTTTTTCCATGAGTGAACCTTGAATATTTTATTGTGCTTAAAATGATGGGAAAGCAAATCAGAAGTAGTATCAGTTTATACTCGAACTTCATATGGTCTAGCAGTAAAACATACCTCCACCACCATTCATGGTCTTCAGCAGCGAGTTGGAAATATGTCAACGCCACTGTTATAAAAGCTGTGACAATCAATAGAATGATGAAGACAATGAACAAGATGCTGTATATGGTGTAGATCCTGTGACCCCAAACACTGGCAAATATGTAGTAAAGTTCGATATAGATCGCACTGAAAGGCAAGAACCCAGCCATGGCCATCTGAGGAAGTGTTTTCCGATACCAAGGCAACTGAGGAACCTCTCTGGGATATTTTGTGGTGCGGCAAGGAGCCTGAAACTCAGCCTTGCTATTCTTCCCAGCAATCCCTCCCAGAACCAGTAATGGTGTTGTTACCAAAGCCCAAATAAGAAAAATCACCACAATTGTCCCAAATGGCAATGCTGCAGTGGCACTATAAGCAATTGCAACGGTATTAAGGAAGCAGAAAGTGAGAAAAAGTGGTCCACAAAACAGGCATCCAGTTAGTAGCAAGTTTCTGACCTGTAACAACAAAATTTAATGACTGTTAAAAGTAGCTTGTCTCAAAACTTGAATGTTAGTTTCTTGAGTAAAGGTAGAAATTCAGCAATGATACAGACTAGGGTCACAGGGAATTCCATCAATGCCAAACAAAAAACACGTGCATCATCATAATAATGACTAATTAATATGATAACATTGACCATATAGAAATACACCAATAACAAGTGTCATGGGCATGCCCAAGAGTGACGTGTGCAAAAGGCAGTGAAAAAGGAACCCATGATGACTCACCCAGTTTGTTCCTTCCAGTTGGCAAAAGAAAGAGGCTGCAGTGTAGCCTGCAATCCCAGCTGTGAGGGCATATATGACAACTAATGCGGTGAAAAGAGCTCCACGATTATAAGGATAAAAGGCACCAACAAGAGAGAGCAAGAAAATGAAAATTGTGCTGGCAAAGTATGTAAATATACAAGGTTAGCAGGTTGCTCAGCATCATACAGTGATTAAAAAAAAAGGTTTGGGACAAAAAACCCACATGCACAGCTTTGAAGTTAAACTTACAGAGTAAACAGCTGGGTGCCAGAGCCAACAGCTGCTGCAAGTAAAGACTTGTACTTTGGATATCTAAATACATCACCGTGGATGTACTTCCACCCGGTCTCTTCTTGGTCTTCAGCTGACTCCTCATCGTGAGCATACCTATTGTAAATGGGAGCATCAGCAAATAAATAAACCAGAAAGCTCAAACAGTGCAAGGAAAAATTTTCTATCAACACAAGTCATTAACATGTTCTTACTTGACAAAATCATTCTTCAGGACACGCATGAGAATTGTTGCAAGAAAACCAGTCAAGAGAAGAACAGTCACACATGAGTTAATAATGGAGAACCAATGAATTTCCAGGTGATGAGGCAGTGAAGAAGACTGTGAATACTTTTCCATCCTTTTCTCAAATGGGATATCTGTTTCCTTCCATTTAACTGAATACATGAACTCCACATCAACTTCCTTATCTTCAGTAAGGTTCACAACATTTTTTGGATCAGATTGTGCAGTTATCTCAATGACATGATCCTTGTTGTAAAAGATTGTGAAGTGAAGATGCTTAAAGAGGTAATATTTGTATTCGCTAGGGTCATTCTTTCCTTCCTTTTCAACTTTCCCTATGAATCCCCAAATGGGCAAGTCATCATAGTACATTTGGAAGTAGTAGTCCTTGGAAACTGCTTCTCGGAACTGAGCAACTTGCTCCTTTGTCAGCTTGTTTTTGCAAGCAATTTTGGAGTCTTTGTCATTTAAGAAGTCAAGTTGGTATGGGGCCGTGACTAAACGGTCCCCATTCAACAGTTCACCAAGGGCTTCCTTCTTGTCCTTCATAGGACCTGTGATAAACATCACCAGCAAACTTCAACAGTAAAACATAGCATTAAAGTAGGAATAATATAAATTGACACAAACCTGATGAACAGAAGGGAAGATCGAAATAGCGGTATGTTTCACTGACAGAAAGAACAAGAAAAAATAACATTAGATAATCATGACTGAAAATGAAAATCCTTGTGACATGCATAATGGAACTGTTAAAATCTCAATATAACAATGTAAGATTTAGAATGTCTCGAGTACTGAAGAAGTTTCCAATCTAATTCAAAATAACCCAATTAACTACTAGCCAAGACTTCTAAACCCAAGCAACACACGCAAACACACATGGGATTTAGAGTAGAAAAGAGAAAATATTAATATAACCCCAGCATAATTTTGCATAAGAATGATAGTTTTCTCGTTGCTTAAAAGATCTGAGAAAGTAGATCCAAGTTCGGCATCCACAAAATAAATAAATAAATTCTCAAATACCTAAACTTTTCTAGCTCACAACAGCCACCAGAAAAAGAAACACCTCCTACATCTCTAGACATTGTTCCACTCATCTATTAACTACTGCTTCTTGCTTGGAATTTTCACAATTCAAATAAAAAAATTTCATTTCCAAAATGCCACTAAACAAATTATCTCCTCAGCATACTATGGCCCACTTAATCAACTCCTAGTATAACATTAAGCTATATAAGATTTCCAACTTATTCAGTAACCAACCCATATCTTTATCATGCTCAAGTTCCAATATTTGATCTTCATTTGCAGTAAACCAAATCATGGATCCACTTCCTCATAGCTCAAGTCCACACAAATTAAAGAAACCAACACAAACAAGAACAAAAAAAACAAAACAAAACACGGGTTCTTTGAAATCAGACCCATTAATGCTAAAATAAAACTCTCCAAAACCCTACTCCACAATTTCAAATCTAACCCAAATCCCACAAACACCATTTTCTCAGATCATCAAAAAGTCACAAACTTCAAGACAACCCACAAAACCAATAACCTTAAACTATTCTCAACTGCAAAAAGATTGAGAATTAGATTACCTGGGATTGTGAAAAGGTCCAACCTTGTTGACATAGAGAGGGACTTCCTCTCCTACTTTGTAACGATTATCAGATGCATCTGATCTAACAAGGGTCACATTGCATAGAATCAAAATAGAGACAACCAAACAAGGCACTAGTTTCTTCTCCATTTTTTTATATAAATTTTTAAATAGAGTTTGTTACGCAAGCATAAATTACATCTTTTAGAATGTAGGTACTACGTCATAAAAAATCACAAAAGAGCGCGAACTATATAACTTGCGGATTATTGCAAAAAAGAGGCATGTTGACATGAAGAACGAAGTCAAAACCTTTTTTCAAAATGAGACATTTAATCTCCTTGCTAATTCTCTTATTTAAAAAAATATCATAAGTTATTAAATAAAATGAATAAAAATTGATGTGAATCAATTAAAAATATAGCAAATATTTAAAAAAAAAAAAAAGATTGGTGAGGATGATTTATGGCGCAAATTGTAAATTTATGCAAAATAATAAATTTTCTATCTATAAAAAGTCAAAAATATGAATTGAAAATTCATCCCAACGTTATTTTCATTAACATTACTATAATAATTAAAATTATTATCAATATTATTATTAAAACAATTAAAATAAATAAATTCCTTGGAAAAACATTAAAAAAAACAAACAAGATTTTTATACAAAAATAATTAAAAAATCACAAAAATTATCATTATAATTGCGCAAATAGTAAAATAAAAAAATAATTTAATCCAAACAACAAATAAAAATAAGAGAAAACAGGAAAAAAAAACATGAATAAAGGGAAACAAGGAGTAATATTAATTTTAAAATGATTACCAATATATATATGAATTTCATGGCTGAGATACATATACACGAATAAAGAATAAACATTATACAAGAATTTAAAAAAAAAACTAAATGAATTGATACCAAATAAAAATATGCAATAATCAAATAACAAATATAAATAGTTAATTTTCTACCGATAAAAAACATGAAAACAAAAATTGAAAATCCATTATCACATTCTTGTCGTTATCATTGTTATAGCAATTAAAATTATTATGAACAATATTGTTAAAACAATCAAAATAATTCAATTGACCTAAACAATAATTTAAAAAAAAATTATAAGAAAAAAATATAAAAAATTAATCTCTAAAATCATTGTGATTATTGTGTAGATAGTAAAATCATAAAAATTATTTAATCCAAATAGAAAATAAAAATAACAATAAAAAAATTGAAAGTAAAAACAAAGAAACAAATGAAAAAAGTAAAAGAAAGAACAAAGGGAGAGAAAAAATAGAAATATTAATTTTCCAATCATAAATACAAAATAAAATTTAAGAGCTAATTTTTTTGGAAAAATATCAACTCAAAATATAAGAAAGTAACAAAAATTATAAATCAAAGTTAAAGCACACTTATATATACATGGACAAAAGTAAGGATTATTCTATAAATATAAAGAAATAAAAAGATTACAATGAAAAAAATAAAAATATAAGTCAAAAGACTGCTTCCTTTAATTAACACGGGAAGTGAGATTTTGTTTCCTTTTATATTGTATACGAGTCACATGCACTCAAATCACAACTACATTTGTAAGAATATAAAAAAATATTAAAAATATGAGATTCTTTTTATAATATTATAAATTGGAATAAAATAATAAATTTGGATCAATTTTTTTTTTTTGAATTACGGTTTCTAATAAAATATATAAATTTTATTTTAATAAAAATTTATTATTTAACAAGTTTCAACAACAAAATAATAGTATTTTAAAAAAAATAATGTTAAGTACTACAATTTAAAAACAATTAAAAAAATATTAAAGATAACATTAAGCTGCAAAAAAAAGTCCTAGATTTGAAACAATATATATAGATATGTAGCAAAAGTTATTTTTTAACAAATATAACATTGAATAATAATTATTTTAATTATTATTCTCATTGTTTTTAACTTTTTATTATGATTGTTAAATTGTTACAATCATAATAGCTAACTAGTACCATTATTATATATAATTAATATTCTAATTATTTTTGGTATAATTATCGTTGACACTATCATTATTGTTTTTATCATTGACATCATTATCACAATAACTATTATGATTACTACCACCATTGATGTTATTAATATCATTAAAATTATCATCGATATTATTATTATTATTATTATTATTATTATCTTATGAGTTATTGTTATTATTATTATCCAAGCCATAATTACTAACCAGAATAAATGTTAGTCGCATAAAAAAATCATTTAATTTGAAGAAGAAACAAACAAAGAACAATGGGGAAAAAGAAAAATCAATTTTAAAATAATTATTAGCACAAATTATAATTTAAAGACTAAATTGAATAAAAATAAAACCTCAATAAAGAGAAA
Source organism: Salix dunnii (assembly GCA_015731905.1). Taxonomy (NCBI): domain Eukaryota; kingdom Viridiplantae; phylum Streptophyta; class Magnoliopsida; order Malpighiales; family Salicaceae; genus Salix; species Salix dunnii. The sequence continues at coordinate 4,515,346 of CM027662.1, read as the reverse complement.
ATGATTAAAAAAAGAAGCAAATCTAAGACTATAAACACGTAAATATAAATAAAAAATAGGGATTGCTTCAAAAGAACTAAAAAAATAAAATAAAAAAAAATTAAAAAAATAAGAGCTGAAATGAAAAATTAAAACAAATCAAAACTTCTATAGAAGAAATACGAAAAAATAAATCAAAATAACAATTGACTTAAATGTATAAATCATAAACAAAAAGGATGTATACATTTTCAGTTTCGGGGAGAGAAAGCTCATGAAAACAATTGATTATCAGCAAGTCTTTCACCACTATGAGCCGACGCATGTATCAATGGTAAAAAACTATGGTAATTTATCTAATAAGATAACAACTTAACAATTTTAGCCACCACTGTTGTCATCATCATTATAATCAATAACATCGTTATTACTATTAATATAATTAAAATTATCATCAATATTATTATCATTACTAATATAATTATTATAATCGTTTCTGTATTAATGATATTCTTAATATTATTTCATGAATTATTGTTATTATTATCATTGATATAATCATTAATATCATAAGCACCACAACTATTATAATAAATTATTATTGTTATCATTATTATCCTTAGTAATGTTGTTGTTGTTTTTGTTTTTATTATTATTATTATTATTATTATTATTATAGTTAAAAATGTTTTTGTTTTTATTATTATTATTATTATTATTATTATTATAGTTAAAAATACTACTATTATTGTCTAAATAATGAGAAATATTAAATAGTCTTGAAGAATTAAAAAAAACCCAAAAAAATTAACAAAAGAACAATTAAAAAAATAACTAAAACTATTATTATTATTATTATTATTATTATTATTATTATTATTATTATATAAACAATGAAAATAATAAAATTATCCTGAATAATAAAATAAAAAAACTGAATTTTTTTATAAAAAAAAAAAAAGTAAACAAAAACAACAACAAGAATGGTAAAATCAAAATAAATATTATTAGAATAAAAAAATCATCTGAAATGAAAAATAAAATATATGATCAATTTCAAGTGGATAATAAAATTGAAACAAATCAAAATCTCAAGACAAAAAAAATAAAAGAATTAAAAACATACAAAAAATAAGAGCCAAAATGAAAAATAACATATATAATCAATTTCAATTGAAGTATATAATCAATTTTAATTTTAGTTTGTGTTGATAATCATTTTAAAATTGATATTTCTTCTCTTTTTTCTCTCTTTTTTCTTTGTTTTTTTTTTCCTTGTTGTTCAAATCAAATTATTTTTTTGGTGTGAATAACATTTATTTATTTATTTTATTACTCAAAATAATGGTGTAATTTCCATTGCTTAAGTAATTTAATACTTTTTATTGTTTAAAAAATGATGATGATGATGATGATGATGATTTTAGTTTCTATAGTTATGATAATGACAATTATGGTTGTCAAAATCGTGAGTCCACTCGTAAAATCGTATAATTTTACGAGTCCACTCATCAAACTTTGTTAATTCAGATAAAAAAAAATCAATTTTAGTCAAACTCAGTCAAAATCATAAAATCGAACCGGATCGGTCCGATTTTACGATTCTGAACAATCTTTTAAAAAATTTACCGCTTACTCTAGGCGCCCAGGTCCCCTATGTGTATGTGTAATCACTTTTAAAAATTAGTACTATTAACTTTAAAATTTATATTTAAAATTTTTGAAAAAAAAATATTTTTTTTTTATTTTTTACTTTAAATTAAATTTTTTTGATGTTTTTAAATCATTTCCATGTCCTGATGTTGAAATAATTTATACTAGCAATATTGGTGTTGGTACTAGTATTAGTATTGATAATCCTTTCAATAGTATTTACCTAATGAAATTCTATGAATAATCCTTTCAATAGTATTTACCTAATGAAATTCTATGAACATAATTATTTTGTAATGTATTTTTAAGTTATTTTGAATCATGTATGAACCTTAACTAATGAAGTTTTATGGTCATAATTATGTTGTATTGTATTCAAAAATATTTTACTTGCGATTTTACAATTTTTCTATCTACATGATTTTAGCTGTGATTTTATAATTTTTATATGAAAAAATTCAGGTACGATTTTACAATCCGAGTTTCCAAAGCCCCTCTTATGTCGTATCAAAATCATGATTTTAACAGTCATGATAACATTAACATTGCTAATAATAATGATAATAACAATAATAATTTTTTATAATAGTTATAGAGGTTATGATATTAATAATTATAGTTGTGATGACAATAACACATATAATCATATTAAAAATATAAATAATAACATAAAAAAATTGTAATAGTGATATTAATAATGATAATAATTGTAATTATAATTTTAATAAAATTAATAACAATAATAGTGTTAGTAATCATATTAGAGATTATAATCGTGATGGCAATGATGTGATGATTGTGATACCAATAATAATGGTAATGGTAATAATAAAAATTAAAATAGTAGTAGTAGTAGTAGTAGTAGTAGTAATATTAGATATAATTATGATGATAATAATTGTAGCAATCATTTAGCTAGTAATAATTATTATGGTAATAATGAAGATGATAATAACAATAATAATAGTGGTGATGATATTGACATCAATGATTAATAGAATATTAATTATTTACAATGATGATAATTATGATAACTATAATAATATTGACAATTTAACAATCATAATAACAACAATACTAATAATAATTAAAATAATCAATCATTTGATGTTGTATTTGTTGTAAATTAAGTTATGAAACTTCTCTCTGTATAATATTTTAGATCTAACATCCTGAATTAATAGTTTAAAAAACTTTTGCGGCTCAATGTTCTCTTTTATTTTTTGTCTTATTTTTTACAATTTGTGCTACTTAACATTATTGTTATTTAAGAAAAATCATTCAATTTTCGTTTGAACCTATTAAATAAATAAATTCACATCAATTTAAAATTTATATATTTTACAGAAGCTTGCGCTTGACAATAATTTTGTCCAAATTTATTATTTTGCCTAACTTTATAGTGTTATGGAAAAACTCGCATACTCTTAAGATTAGTTTTACATTTTAAAAAATATAATTCTCATTGCGGCAAAGCGCATATCATTGGCTCATCACTTCTTAGATCATATATATTTTTTTAAACTAAACTAAACTAAAACTACTTATTTCAAAAAAAATTGAAATGGCATCATAATAGATTAAAAAAAAACATCAAAATTATGTAATTTTATCTTATTCAGGCCTGGAGGAATTATTGATTAATCTATGACATGTTCTAAATCTAAATGGATAAATCATCGAGTTAATTTATTTTTTTAAAGTATCTTCAATAATAAAACTATTTAAAAAAATTTAATTGTCAATATAGTAATTTAAATAATGTAATTTAGTTTTTTAACAAATCATTTTTATATATAAAATGAGAAAATAAGTTTTAAGATAAAAAACTATTTAGATTTTCCCTTCATCTGAAAAAAGAAGAAGATTTCAACAACTCATATAGCTATCCTGCCATAGATCCAAAATCAATGGATAAATTGCCATTTTAACGGTTAATTTCTTTGTGATGTTCATATTGCTGTCCGATGCTCTATGTGGGCTACAAGGATTGGGCTTTAAGAAAAAGAAATATTTAGTTCGATTTTTATTTTATTTCTTGTTTGCTTTTTTTTTTTTTTTTGTTAAAGTTGTTAGATTTTTTAATTTATTCCATGGGATAATTTTATGATATCTATTGTTAACACAATAATAATAATAATAAGAAGAAGAAGAAGAATAAGAATAAGAATAATAATTTTAGTTTTTTTTCTTGGCTACTCTTTTTTTAAATTTCTTGGTTTGTTGTTTTATTTATCAGGATAATTTTTTATTTTTTATTGAGTAACGGTTATAATAATTTTAGACGTTATAATCATGATAATAATAGTGATATTATTAATTATAATGATGATAGCAATAATAATGATTATAATATTTATGGTGTTAATGATTGTGACTTTAATGATAATAATAGCAATAACTCATAAAATAACATGAAGAATATCAATAACAATAATTTTAATGATATTAATAACAATAATGGTGTTAGTTATAGCAATAATTATTATGATAATAGCAACTATGAGAATAACAAAAATGATGGTGATAGTGATAGTATTATGAATAATAATAAGAATATTGATTATTTATAATAATAGTGATAATGATTACTATAATCATTGTGATAATTTAACAATAATAATAATAATAATAATAATAATAATAATAATAACGAGGATAATAATCAAAATAGTTTATTAGTCAATGTTATATTTGTTAAAAAATGACTTTTGCTGCTTTTTAATGTATTTCAGATCAAATATTATGTAAACTAAAACTATACTAAGTCACACGTAGACAAAACAAGTGGAAAATTTTGGCTAATAATCTACAATAAAAAAAATATATAAGTCACTTGCTATGCACTCCACCACAGAAAGAATCAAAATTTTTAAAATGTAAAACTAAATTTTTAAGAGTGTTAGATTGTTTTTCACAATGTTATATATCTGAACAAAATAATTAACTTATGCAGAATTATTATTTAGTAACGTTAAAAAAACTAATTATAAGACAATTGTGTTTCATACTAATGTTGAGTAATATAATTATAAAGAAATAAGTAAAAAAAATATGGACAACATTGAGTTACAAATTTTTTAACAAATACAACATCAAATAATGAATGATTAAATTTCAATCAATATATATAAAGAGGTTTTAAAAATTATATTTTAATAAATATAATATCAACATAAATTTCAAAACCAAAATAAATATTATTAGCATTAAAAATCATTTCATTTGAGAAATAAATAAAAATAATAATCAAACAAGAAAAAGAAATATCAATTTTAAAACAATTATTAACATGAATTAAAATTTTAATACTAAATTGAATAAAAATAGAACCACAATAAAAGAAAAAAAAATAAAAATTAAAAACCAAAAACTAAGAATATAGATAAATAAATATGATAAATAAGGACCGCCCTAAATGAACCGAATTTTTTTAAAAAACAAACCAAAAATTAAAAAAATAATGGTTAACTTTAAACCATCTCCTCTAAACTTTAATAGTTTGAACCCATGTCATGTCCTTTTTTCCCATGAAACTTCAATCATTTTTTTTTATTCTTCATGTTAAGTGTCTCAAGCTTTTGTAATTGTGATCCGAAAATTATAAATTATAGATTTTTGTTAATCAAAATCACAATAAAGAATTTATGGTAAAATTATAATAGATGTAAATTAACTAAATATTTGTAAATTTATATTAAAATAAAATATAAATAACACAATAATACAAAAATTATAAAATAAAAGTGGGATAGATCTCACACTAGCTGTTAGTATATACATAAAGTATTTGAAGAGAGAAAATTTAGAGAAAGTAATCCTAATTTTATAAGTTTATGAATGCTTAGGCCAAGTTTGATAATGTGTTTAAAAATATATTAAAATGATGTTCTTATTAAATTATTTTTAATATCAGCACTAAAAAATATCTAAAAACATAAAAAAAATTGATTTAAAGTGTATATATATATTACCTATAATATAAACCGCGTCCCTCTTTTCTTGTACATTGAATCACTGTGCACCAAGACACATTAATTGTTTTTTATACAAATTTTTTGATTTTTTTAATGATTTTCCAAATCAATTTAATTATTTGAATTGTTCTGACAATAATATTAATAATAATTTTAACTATTATAATAATCATTTTACTATTAATATTGCTCATTTTTTTCTCTTTGTTTATTTTTTTTCTTTGCTTCTTCTTTTTCTTTTTTTAATGATTTTTCAAGACAATTTAATTATCAAAATTGTTTTGACAGTAATGTGAACAATAATTTTAATTGTTATAGTAGTGATTATGATAATAACATGAGGATAGATTTTCAATTTATGTATTCATCTTTTTATTGATAGAACTATTTTTTTTTATTTGATTATTGCATGGTTTTTTTTATATTAATTCATTTAGTTTGTTTTTATAAATTCTTAGACAATGTATATTTTTTTATTCATATTTATATATCTATACTTTTAGTTTTTTTTTCTTTTGATTTTATTTAAATCGGTTCAATCCAAATTTAAATTTAAATTGATAGTCATTTAAAATTAATATTGCTTTTTTTCCTTTATTTATTTTTATGATTTTACTATTTACAATAGTAATAATAATTTTAGTGATTGATTTATTACTTTTGGATGATTTTTATTATTTGACTATTTATGCAATGATCATGATAATTTTAGTGTTTGTGTTTTTTTTTTTAATATTGATAATAATTTTAACCTATAATAATGATAATGATAATAAGATAAGGATATATTTTAATTTATATATTCATCTATTTATGGATTTATTATTTTGTCTAACATTATGTTATAATAAAAAAATCTAATATAATTAATATTTGGCCCTTATACTTTTAATTTTTGTTTTCATCCCTTGATTTCTTATTATTTCTATAATGATCACTATTATTATTCAATGAATTTTTTAATTCTAGAATAATAATAATAGTAATAATATAGTAGTAGTAATTTAATTAATTATTATTTAATAATAATAATAATTTAATTGTTTCTCTTGCTTACTTTTTTTGATATTTTTAAGTTTTTTTAGATAATTTTATAATATCTATTCTTTTCTTTACTGATTTTCTGTCTTGGTAATAATATGAATAATAAATATTAATTTTTTTGGATTAGATAATTTTTATGGATAATTTTAATTATTAATCTTTTATTGTTTACTTATAAAAATATTTTTTTTTTAATGATTTTTCAAGTTAATTTAATTTTATTATTATTTTGTGTGGATAATAATTTTAAAATAATGACAATAATGTGAGGATGAATTTTCAATTTATATGTTCAGTTTTTATCGATAGAACATTAATGATTTATATTTATTAATTTATTTTCTATTAATTCATTTATTTTTATATAAAATTAACTAATCTTAATGCAATGAATATAATAATTCAAATATCGATAATAAATTAATATATATTTGATAAAAAATTGAACTTCACAAGATTTCTAGACAAATTTATTATTTTAACTAAATTTATAATACAATTTAAAAATACATATAATTAATATTTTTTACATTTAATAATACACACACACTATGATAGATTAATTTTTTTTAACATAATAAAAAATATGTTTTTAGTAGATTTTGTAGAGAACTAGTTGATATTATTATTAAATCTGGTTTAACTTTATTATTAAATTCAATGTAACGGGTCAATAATGAAACTTCATGACTGAGTTTTTTGTTTATGTCAAATCTAGAATTGGATTATATAGTGGTTATCTTGACATGACTTCGTTGATTTTGCGTATTCAAAAGCAACCTGGATGATTATTTAAAATATATGAGGATAAATTGGGAACAAATAACAAAATTGAAAGAAAAAACCCTCACATGTAACTCTTGCTTGGATCATGTTTAATATAAAAAAATATGAGATTTTTTTATAATATGACCTAGTCATTTTGGCTGATCCAAAAACAATCGAAATGATCAACAAACAACTATTTTTTTTTGTTTGGAGAGAGAGAGCTGTCAGCTGAGATGGAAACTGCCACAAGATTGTAGGGGAGAGAGGGAAAGAGAGAGAGAGAAAGAGCTGCTAGCATGGTCTTACCGACATCGAGGAAGAAATGAGTGTTGGTGGCTATGTTTTTTTCTGTAATTTTTCACACTGTGTTAGTCTATTTCAATGTCTATGTATGATCCTATGTGTGTTTTTTTCTCTGTATTATTTCATGTTCTCTTTGTGTTTTTTCAATGTTTTCCCCTTTATTTATGTAAAAATCTCTTCCCTGTAATTTTAACCTTTTTCCCTTGTAACTATTCTTCTCCTCTTCTGGTTCTCCCCCATCGTTGTTGTTTGTGCATGCAATTTTTTGATGAAGGAGATACCCGTTATGTGCCTTAGTGGGTTACCTCCTGCGATCACATGCCTAGGGTAGCACGCCCGACTGAATTATAGTTTTGGGTGAAGGTGCAATTACTGTTTGATCTCTTAATTTGTAATTATTCTAATTGCACCCTTAATTGGCTTTAAATTTTGAATTTTATGCAATTGTAAATATCAACAACAACCTTAGTTTTGTGTGCATTTTTTATTTTGGTTATTGGTTTTAAATTTATACGATTTGACTCTCAATTGATCATTAAACTCTCAATGTTCTTCAATTTTTACCCTGACTTTGCACAATTGACTTCGAAAAATTCAATTCGAGCTTTGAAAATTCAAATTTTCTCAAATGAAACTAAATTAAGCTCAAGAATTTGATTTTTTCATCAATTAAACCCTTAATAAGATTAATTTGACCAATTTAAAGTATAATTAAGTCCTTGTACTTAATTAAATTCTTCAATTGGACCCTAAATTAATTCTTAAACATAATTATACTTTAAATCGGACCACGATTAAATCAAATTTGCCTATACAAAAAAAATATAATTATGCCTTTTGATTTAATTTGTACTCATATTTATTTAATAATAAATTATTTTAGCTTTGAATATGTATTTTTCTTTATTTTTGGACACAAAAGAGGCACGATCAGGCTCTCGAAAACATATAAATTTTTCACCTTGATTTTTCTACCAACACCAACTCCTTTTACTTTATTTTTGTTTTACTTGGATAGATTTTAGAGAATAACCCAGAAATAAGTCATGACATTCAAGTTAAAACCATGCAAATATTTTTTTAAATAAAGAAAATGAAAATTCTTATAATAAATTATTTTAAATTAGTATACTTATTTAATTCCACTTAAGTTTTACCTTATTTTCCCACCCATTTAAATTCTTTAACTAATTCCAATAAATTTTACAATTTGGCATGTAAAGACTTAATTAAAATAAATAAAATAGGGACTAAACTATCTTCACTGTAAAATATGCTGATAAAACTCAGTAATTCTTCAGCCAACCACTTTTTATACCAAAATATCGTATATCTTAAAGAAATAAAATCTAATCTGTTTAAGATTTAAACTAAATTAAAATAGATTTAAACTAAATTAAAATAGTTTTGTTTTTACATAGATTTAAAGGCTGCTCACATCATTTTTCGGGGGCATGCACGACTTATTTATTTATTTTTATGGAATATACCGATGTTTTTTTTTTGTCGGTAGTAAATTAATTATTTTCATAGATCTATATGGACAAGATAGCTCTACAGTGATCCAATTGTGCAGTATGCATGCAAATAAACCCAATAACAAGGGAGTTCACATGAAAATTATTTAACAGCCCAGGGCACAAAACACTGGCCCAATAGACAGAAGTTAATAACAAAGAAAATATATTTTCTTGTAATTTTTATTTTAATAATAAATAAACTCACTTAAAATTTATTCTCGTGCAATATTTTATATTTTTAGAAAAATGATTTCTTATTTTAAAATTAAAAAGTTCTTTTTTTTTTCTCTCCAAATTAAAAAGGTTATATTTTCATTAGAGGTGAATATTTTCGGTTCGATTTTTATTAATAAAAAAAATCAAATTAAAAAATAAAAAAACTATAGCCAAACCTGATCCATTTAAAACGATTGATTTTTTTTTTAACCAAGTTTTTTTCTCCAATTTAACTAAAATAGAAGCAAATAAAAAAATTTGAATCAAACTGGAAGAATAAAACAAATCTAATCGGATTAATCAATTTTTTTCTTTCGATTTAATTGGTTTTTTAGCTTTTTTGCTTGCCCCTAATTTTGATTGTCTTTCCCCCCTCAAGATAGCAACCAAACATTATATTTATATAGTTATGGTGGTAGAGAGTGTCAACAAAAGTTCAAATTTATTTATTTTCTCTATTTTATTCTATTCTTAGAATATTAGAAAAACTATGTAAATGTATTTTTTTTTAATTTAAAAAAAAAAATTCAAATAAAGAGGGTAAAAAACGAGGTGTAACAACATCCATGGCATAAAAAGTTATTGAATATGATTGTGCATGAAAAATTCAATCCCAGCATGTCAATAATTATAAAGAGGACAAACCTTCTGGAAGGCAACTGGCACTGTTAGCAATCTTTAATGATGCTAGATTCTTCCACTCTGTCCAAAATTTATTTTCTATGAGAAAAGTCTTGCTGCCCAAGATTGATTTTTTATGCTGCTAGTTTGCTTCAAGAACCTCCTCTCCTTCTCTATAAATAAATAGAATTTCAAGAACCACAGGCGGTGACATTCAGCAATAGACAGCAGCTCCAAGAATATCTGTCTCTTGAAGATTTTAGAGATGGAAAAAACACGCACGGTTGGTATTGGCATGGATTACTCTTCCACAAGCAAAGCAGCCCTGCGGTGGGCAGCTGAGAATTTGATCGGCGAAGGTGATCGAATTGTTCTAATCCAAGTTCAGCCTCCCAAAGCTGACCATACCAGGAAGCAGCTTTTTGAGGGCTCTGGATCGCGTATGTATATTCCCATTTCTTACTGCCTGTTCTTGTCCTGAAAATTCAGGGTTGCTGCATGTATCCATGGGTTTCATAATCTGTCAAGTTATTTATGAAGCTATTTTTTTCCAAGATTCCAGCCTTAGTGCCACTCGAGGAGTTCAGGGAGATCAATTTTTCAAAGCAGTATGGGCTGACATATGATCCTGAAGTTCTAGATATTCTTGATACAGTTTCAAGGGCCAAAGGGGTATGCAGTTTCGATCATGATCTGCTCTTTTCTTGGTGCCAAAACGGTCTATTTATTCTCGTTTTTATTGATTAATTGCGGTGGTAGCAGGCTAAAGTGGTGGCAAAGGTCTACTGGGGAGATCCAAGGGAGAAGTTGATTGATGCTGTGGAAGATCTTAAGCTCGACTCTCTTGTCATGGGAAGTCGGGGTTTAGGTGCTATCAAAAGGTATTTTTCCTGCCAATCAAATCTAACTACTCTTCTGTGATTTTATCTGCGTGTTTGAACTATGTTTATTTATTTAGTAATTTATATTTTGAAGGATTGAGGTTTTCATAAATCTAGGGTTCTACTTGGCAGCAGAATAATAGAAGAAAATAAAATTAAAATTAAAATTAAAAATAAAAAAGCTGATTATGATCTTGTCTTTGGGAAGCTTTTCCTAGATTCCTTCCGTATAGCAGAATCAATTGCTATTTAGTTCAACTTGTTTGCGTATTTTCATGATGTTTTCCTTAAAAAAATTCATTTTAATCATTGTTTTTTGTTTATGCCAAGTAAAAATTATTACGAGGTGACAAACAGATCTAAGGGTTTGTTTGTTTATGAGCCTCGGTCATTTCTAGTTAATTTAATAAGTTGATACCTTGCCGGGGACAAATCCTGGATTGGCTAGTCGTCGGCTGCTCAAGAAGTTGGAATGTTTCCTAGTTTTGGTCAAATTATAAGAAATTCCGGCCAAAATTTGACTTAAGATGTTGGAGATATTATTACTATTATTCTTAAAGATGGAAAGTGATTCTCTTAGCTAAACAGAATAAAACAAAGTAATGAACATTCATTTTCAACTATTCTGATTGCAGGGTGTTGCTGGGGAGTGTTAGCAACTACGTGGTGACGAACGCTCCATGTCCAGTCACCGTGGTGAAGGGATCCAAACCTTGATTTCCTCGAGAATCCAGCTTGTCTGGCAAGTTCGAGGCTCAGTCTGTGCTTTCATGTGTTTCTTACAGTATTTTTATTTTTATTTTTATTTTTCTTGTCACAATGGTATCCGGTAACAGTAGATACAAGTTAGGAGTGCTGGTGTGATGAAAGGGTGACAAGGATATCAATGAATCTGTGGTGGACCCTGCTTACGTGGCTTGCTTAGATACTGTGTTTCATTTTTTTTTTAAAAAGATTGATTTTTTTTTAAATTGATTTTTTTAGTATTTTTATATTATAATTTTTTAAAAATAAAAAAAATATTATTTTAATATATTTCTAAATAAAAAAATATTTTTAACAAGAGACTCTCGAACAATCACGGAAGAACTTTGACTTTGATTCATAAAGTTGGGGTGGAGACCTGCGTCAATCATGCAAGGCGGCTAATGATTTTCTCATGTTAATTTGGAAAAATCTAAACACAAAATCAATTGGGTGCCTAAACTATATAAGTTTCTCAATTGGGTCCTTCCATCCAAGGGTGTATTATTAATATTCAACATTACAACTTGATTAAGTAATGTCTGATACATTGAAAATGAAATTAAAAAGGTTATATGCTGGGAATGAAAATGAGGCCGCCTTCTTCATTTCCAATTCTCTCTCTCTATATATAATCCCATTGTATAGTCAGGCTGGGAGATCATTAATTTAGCTTAGATTTAATAAGTTAATTGATTTAATAATATGATTTAAGAAAAAAATATTGACAGTTAATAGAGCAAACACACAAATAGCAATAATTAACTATAAAAAATAAATTGTCAATATCATTCCTTGAAGAAAAAAAACATGTTAAACACTCATTATTGCTCGGACTAATTTGAAATGCCCTGAAACTAAGAAAAAGGTCCACTACAACATCTCTTAAGATTGAGATCTCATGGGATTGGTTAATAATGCTTCAGTACTGGCCCATCAGACATCAGAGATACTTTAAATTTGATTGTGAAATATGAATTCAACTTCATTTTGATGCTCGATAACACTACTAATTGTGAAATAAAATCTTTAAAGCTCAAGAGGGACATGTATTATCATCATATAATATGTATAATTTCAACAAATTCCAGAGATAGAAAAAATTGCAACTTCTAAGAAATATTATTCACCATATGGGATTGGAGCCGGTAAATTTAATGTATTATCATCATATAATAAGTAGAATTTCAACAAATTCCAGAGATAGAAAAAATTGCAACTTCTAAGAAATATTATTCACCATATGGGATTGGAGCCGGTAAATTTAACCACAACCACACCCGCGTTTCCAAATACGACTAACGCTCTGCTCTCTTGGGAGATGATTGAAGTAGTCGGAAAAATCTTCAGCAAACACCATTCATCTTCTTCTTTTCCATGACAAATTTCCTCCAGATTGTAGTTATCTCCCTCTGTGTCTCCAGAGCAGTTTTCTTCACAACTACAGCACCGTGCTGCTCTTTATCACCATCACCAGAAATCCAGATCCTTGCACAAACTTTGCATGGCAGGTTCTCAAGCTCATGCATAACTTTCTGGATATCGTTGACAAGACGCTCAGCGAGTGTACGAGAAAAGTCTTCTCGTATAACGACACGCAACACGGTAACATGTTGAGCATCAGGAGGCATGGTGTATGCAGGCACAATCCAACCAAACCGCCTTAACATGTCGGACACCTCAAACTCGTTGTGGGTGCTATTGTCCTTCAAAGAAAAGGCTACCAGTGGCACTCCAATGTCTTTAGAGATAATGTTGAACCTGCCTGTCAGCTCCAATCCTTCTTTGAGCACCAGCATGTTGTCCCTGCAATTTTCCATAACATTCTTGTATCCCTGATGGAAAAAAAAAAAGATTAGTAATTTTGGTGTCTCAAAACTAGCTACTTTGTCATGTTCATAGATGGTGAACCTACCTCGTAACCCAAACGAATTAGTTGATAGTACTGGGCAATGACTTGACTAGAACCTTCAACAACAAGCGCCATAGTTCAGCATATCTATGTAAGATAGAGTTAAGCTAGGTAGGAGAAGAGAACAGTTAAGAGAAAGCTATTTTGAGCTAACCTTTAGAGAAGTTAAGGGTGAAGGTGGGCTGATCAGCTCCAAGATAATTGATATGGAAGATAAGCTCTTCAGGCAAGTCCTCTTTGCTTCTCCAAATGACCCAGCCAATCCCAGCATAAACTAGTCCATATTTGTGTCCACTAACATTGATGCTCTTCACCAACGGCAACCGAAAATCCCATTCAAGATCAGGGTATATGAATGGTGCTATAAATCCTCCGCTTGCTGCGTCCACATGGATTGGTGTATCCCATCTGCAAAACAGTGAAACTCTTGTTGAATTTAGTGAAACTTCCATACAGGAATATAATGTCGAGAGGGAGAGAGAGGGCGTGTACCCAGTTTCCTTGTTCTTCTCAGTCAATAGATCATTCAAGAGCTTGACATCTTCAAATTCTCCATTGAGAGTGGAGCCAAGGATAGCAGCAACACAGATTGTGTTCTCATCCACCATTTCCACAGCCTTTTCAGGGTCCATCACATAATACCCTTCTCTTAGCTTCACTTCTTTCAACTCCACTTCAAAATACCTTGCAAATTTCTCCCAGCAAACCTTTCATGCAAAAGGGTCAACAAATTTTCAACTATACTAACAATGATCACATTTGACTTATTGAAAAAGTAGTATAGTAATCTAAATTTATTACCTGAACATTGGCCCCGGTGACGATGTTGGGCTGATCAGAGGGCTTTCCCTCAGCTTTTCTCTTGTTCTGCCATTTTCGTTTGAATGCTAAACCTGCCAACATGATTGCCTCTGAGGATCCTACAGTTCCTACTCCAACTGCAGTCTCTGATTCTCCAAGTGGGGCATTAAAGAGATGTGCTATCATGTTAACACATCGGTTCTGCTTGAAGAGGAATCAGAAGATTAGCTCCATGAGCTTAAATTAATTGTTCGTTATTTACAGATGATTGTAATTCAGATTTAAATTAATTATTTTTTGAGTTAATTGGGACTGATTTGTCTTCTCATTAATAAGACCATATGAGGCAAAAATATTGTTTTAAGAAGGGAATTATGTGGTTAAATTCTCCAGATGATTTTTTAAATCAGTATTTTTTTTGGAAAGAGACATATTTGTCTCCAAAATATCCCATATTTCTTGCTGGCTCCCCAAACCAAAAACAATTCCCAATTAGATCCCTCATCTATCAAACATTTCTTGCTGGCTCCCCAAACCAAAAACAATTCCCAATTAGACCCCTCGTCTATCAAACATTTCTTGCTGGCTCCCCAAACCAAAAAAAATTCCCAATTAGATCCCTCGTCTATCAAACATTTCTTGCTGGCTCCCCAAACCAAAAACAATTCCCAATTAGATCCCTCATCTATCAAACACCACCCAATTAAAATAATATTCTCCTTTTCTTAAGATTTACTAATTGGGTAAGGTCTAGCCGATTAGGGGATCCAATTGGGATTTCTTAACAATTTCGGTGCATTTATCTATAATGTAATCTTTTTTAGCCTCTTAATTGATTTTTTTGGTATTCTAAAAAATACATACATTTCAAGAGAAATTATTATACAATATTAAAGAGAGTTTGTAGTCCAAAATATGTTTCCGGATTCCATCACTTTGTACTAACTGTGAATATGATTTATTAATAAAGCATATTCCAATATTATTTCCAATTTCTGGCTCTAAATTCTTTAATATTGAATCTATTTTGATTCATGGTCCAAGTTATAGGTTAGATATACAAATCAACTCAGATTACGATATTAATTTATTTTTTAAAATGAAATAATATTAATTTTATTATAAAATCAAAATAGTTCACGATCAACCGAGTCAATTGTATCACCTTTGGACACATAGCTTCAAGCTGAAAACATAGCTTCAAGCTGAAATCTCGGCTGTACAAACACCTAGTCTCAAGTAATAAGCACCAAGCAAGACTAACGATCACCCTCAATCTGCCTACAAATCTGTGACTCGGTTATATCAATGATATTTACACCATAGATATGTGAAAGTTTTTTCTATTTTTTAGATTTAAATTATCAAATCCCATAACAACACATATCATTTTAATGAATAAAAAGCTGATATATATATTTATTAAATTAAGATAGTGCTTGGTTATTATATTATATATTTTAACATGGAAGAAAAAGAGAGTTGATCATCTTTTCTGTTTTGGAATGATAAGATTTTATCTTAAAAATATTATAGAAACAAATGTATCTATGTTTCTCTAGCCTAACATGTTTCCAATTTATTTTTATATATTTGATTTTTGATAAAAATGAATAAATTATGCAGTCAAAATTTCTGTACAACAACGATCTGAATAGTGCTGGGTAGTAAACTGCTCCATGCATCAATTAATTATTACGAAGATTACAGATCCAAAGAGCTGAGACAAGTTTTTGATCTAAATCAAACATCCATTTTAAAATTAATTCATGCATGGAGATAATTTATGACAGCAGCAGCACAAGAATATGATCTGAAATAACAAGCAAAGAAATTAGTGGGATCTTATAATTATGTGTAAATAGAGCAATAACTTGCCTGTAATTCAGTGGTGACAGGATACTCGTCCATGTCAACATAGTTCTTGTTAACAGAAGCCATGATGAGCTTGTCACATTCAGGTTCCATCCATGTTGTCACAAAAGATGCCAGGTTAAGCCTGGGATTGCCATCCAGCATTAGCTCATCGTTTATGATCTGGTAGGCTGCCTCTTTCGGGATTGAATTCTCTGGCATTCTGAACCTGGAAGAACACACTCATCATGGGAAAAAAACTGATTTGAAGATCAAAATTAGAAAAAAAAAACAGATTCAAGAAGGCACGGGATAGATCTCACCTGGGAAGTGAGGCTCGAACATATCGAGATGCAAAGGTTGAGTGGACAGAAACATCAGTGTCTAGTGCAGTCCTGGAGAGAGCCATGGTATGAAGAAAAGACCAGAGGTAGAGATAGACAGAATATGAGAGAGGGATGGTGAAGACTCTGAGGCTTTGTATTAGCAGATTTTATTGCCATTACTATATATATAAAACATGTCCATGAATAACAGTGAAACTTCTATTTTATCTCCAAAATCACCAAAATTTAACCCCCAATACACAGGTGTTATGGACTTTTTAATATTTATTGCACAATAAAACTACCTATTTACCCTCGGAAGTTAACAAAAAGATGAAGGTTAATGGAATGTATTTTAGATTTTTTTTATATTTTTGCATAATACAGTTACTTATATATCCTATGAAAAAGACAACAAGGAACGTAAGTGGCTAAGGCATGATGATAATTTCACTCCTGATTTTTTTAAAGTTATCACTCAGTTCAGGAATGTTTAAGTAATTCTGTAAAAAGACAACAAGAAATGTCTTCTGGTATTTCTATTGGTTTGTCACATAAACATGCCTCTAAGACAACGCGTGCAGTGTCTGTAGATGATTTAGTTATCCAATTAAATTTATTAATAAAAAATAAATATCTTCTTCAAACAATCTTAAAAAACCTTAGTTGATTCCACATAATTAAAATTAAAAAAAAAGAAGCTAAAAGAGTGGAGAAAAAACTACAATGTTAACACTGTTTACTCTCTTCCAAATCACTTTGGAATATAAAAATGAATTTTTATATTTTTAATTTGGTTATCAAACTTTTATTTCACACAATTAAGTTCATTTGAACCCAAATAAAACCTAATTGCATTTTTTTGGCAGAGAGTGTTGAATTGAAAAATAGAGGATTTTAATGGGGAAAAAAGAAAGTAAAATAAAATTTATTTGAAAACTTTATTTTTGTTACATATGTTTTTTAGCTAATAGGTTTGAAAATTTATTTTTGATATCAAATTTTATTTTAAATCTTTTTTTGGTGGAGGGAGAGAGAGGGGCCTTTTGGATTCTCCTTTTATTTTATTCAACAAATTTTATGTGTGTCGATTACCTTTACAAATTCATTAAACACAAAATGATAAATAACCTGTGTTGGAATATTAAATAACTATATTTATATTTGTCTCTCAAAATTTTTAGTTTTGTTTTTATTTATTTTTACTTATTTATTTATTTACACGATGGTTCTTAATTTATTTAATTATTTGTGTGCATAATTTTTTTAATTTACATTTAGGAAATTTTTTATATAAAAAAATGTTGAGCAAATCTACATGTTTAGCCTTTTCATTTTGATTTGTATTATTTTGATTTTTTTTTTGTTATTGATTTTATTATTTTCAATTTAACTCTCAAATTAAAATTTTTTTGTTTCCTTTTTATTTATTTTGATTTTAACTCTGATTCTTATAATTGTTAGTTTTATTTTGGATTTTTCTGTGTAATTTGTTTTTCCATTTCTTTTCCTAAGGATTGAGCTCATAATGTTTTCATGTATAATACTTCTAGTTTGATGACTCAAGTCACAAGTTTTAAATGTCAAAAGGGGTTGACATTTTTTTTGTCATATTTCCTTTATTAACTCAAATATGTTTAATACATAAGCTCGAATGATTCAAATAATATGAAAAAAATGCAACAATAGTAAATAAACTAGAAAAAAATGACAATGTAACCAAAAACACCTTACTTAGCTCGTTTAGGTTAACAAGCTCAATTTGTGACATGTTCTTGGTGCTAGGGTAACTCTATTAAAAGCAAACTTAACTTAATTATCAAACTCAATGTTTAAGGGAATAATTGAAAAAAACTACAAAAAAAACCAAGTCAATTTGGTTTAACTTGTTAACACCATGATCATGAATACATAATTGGAAAAACCTTATAGAACGAAGGCTGGAAAAAAGCACAAGTACCAACTCTCAATAAATCAAATGTTGAATAATAAAACTGGGAAACAAAATTCATAAAAGGATCTAAAAAAATACTAAAGTCAATTTGTGTTGACCTTCAAAACCTATGACTCTATTCATAAGCTCAGGACTAATCTTATAGAAAAGAAAATCTAAAAAACAACAAAATTCAAAATCATCAAAATGCTTAGGGATGAAGTTAAAATAAAAATTGCAATAAAAAAGGATCTTAAACAAAAGAAAAAATAATTAAAATAATTGGGACTTGATTTCATATAAGAATAATTTGAAATCAAATACTTAAAAGGGTGAAATTGAAAACAAAACTCAATTATAAGAAGGATTGGGAAAAAAAATAACAGTCAAAAGAATAATGATCAAATTTAATATAAAAATCAAATAAAACTAAATGATGATGGATAAAAATGAAAACAAAATCAATCGAAGACATGTTAAAAAAGTATAACAAATAACAATAAAAAGAATTATGATCAAATTGAAAGATAAAAGGAAATTAAATGGCATGGTGTTATTCAAGGATAAGAAGACCACATTGTTAAAGAATCATTTGAAAAAGACCATTCTACCCCTAATATCAAAGAAAATGTCTTTTTTTTTTAATGAGAAAAAAAAGTAATTACACTATTGTGGTAATGTGTGTCTTAGTGCATGGTGAATTCTCCACATGTTTTAAGGTTTTTTTTTTTTATCATTTATAATTTTATTACAACTTCTCCATAGTTATGCCATTAGTTTTAGTTAGTGCTATTAAACCTGGTTTAATGGGTTAACCCAATAATTCATTAATCTAAAATTTAACTTAGGTTGAGTTTCATATTAAATTGGATAAGAGTTGATCTAATACGACAACCTATAATCTAATCAACTTGGTCATGACCTAGATGAAACACAATTTCTTGTTTTTTTTCCTTGCAAAACAATGTAGTAATAACTTATAACTTCTTTTTTTTTTTTTTTCAATTTTAAAGTGAAATTGTTTTAACT
Source organism: Salix dunnii (assembly GCA_015731905.1). Lineage (NCBI taxonomy): Eukaryota > Viridiplantae > Streptophyta > Magnoliopsida > Malpighiales > Salicaceae > Salix > Salix dunnii. The sequence continues at coordinate 4,495,785 of CM027662.1, read as the reverse complement.
TGAATTGATCTAGCTAATCCCTTAACCTATATTTTATACCAGTTATGAATCAAGTAAAGTTTTATAACTATAGTTTTAGTATTTCATATAGAATTTAATAAATCCATACCCTCTTCTGTTTCGATTATGGTGTTTATGATGGAAGAATATCCTGGGTGAAATCTTAATAAAAATCCAAGTTCCTCATAAATCCATTCTTGGGTTTCAAAAATACACACGATCAAGTAGGTGGACATCAAATAATGATGACACAAAAATAATTTGATTGATTAACAACATTAACTCAACATCATAAACAATAAAATTCTGAAAGGAAAATTCACTCCAGCTCAACCCACCACCCTTTGATTCTCTAGCAAACACCATTCATCTTCTTCTTTTCCATGACAAACTTCTTCCAAGCCGTAATAATCTCTTTTGTTTCGTTTTGATCCTTCTTCACTCTTTCGACCACGACATCCGGTTTCTCTTCATTATCCAGCACGGTTTTGGCTCTGATCCTGGATGGCAATGTCTCAAGCTCATGTAGAACCTTGTCAATGTCGATGACAAGACGCTCGGCGAGTGTTCGAGAAAAATCTTCTCGAATGACGACGCGCAACACAGTAACATGTTGAGCGTCAGGAGGCATGGTGTAGGCAGGCACAATCCAGCCAAAACGCCTTAACATGTCAGACACCTCGAACTCATTGTGGCAGCTATTGTCCTTCAAGGAGAAGGCAACCAACGGTACCCCATTGTCTTTCGAAACGATATTGAACTTGCCTGTCTTCTCTAGTCCTTGTTTGAGCACCAACATGTTGTCTCTACAATTTTCCATAATATTTTTGTATCCCTGATGAACAAAATGTGTTTTTGATGATTATCCTTTGCAAAGTATAATATGATTGATCATGTTAACACTTGTAATTAGCGACTCACCTCATAGCCCAGCCGAATGAGTTGGTAATATTGAGCGATTACTTGACTTGATCCTGCAAAACAAAATTAGGGTAAATTGAGTTTTGATTTTGATCATGAAAACGTGAAGGAAAACGTTATGAATCATGGAACCTTTGGAGAAGTTAAGGGTGAAGGTTGGTTGGTCAGCTCCAAGATAATTAATATGGAAGATAAGTTCTTCAGGCAAGTCCTCTTTGTTCCTCCATATGACCCATCCAATACCAGCATAGACTAGTCCATATTTGTGCCCACTAACATTGATGCTTTTCACCAATGGTAGTCGGAAATCCCACTCAAGTTCTGGGTATATAAAAGGTGCAATGAAGCCACCACTGGCCGCATCGACATGGATCGGAGTATCCCATCTACACGAGGAAACTTTTGTTATTTGAGTATGTTAATTAAACAACTCACCTGTAAACTTAAATTGTTTGGTGAGGTCTTAAAATATGATTTATATTATTGTTTAACACATTTTCTTAGGTGAAAGCCCTTTAAGCTTAAAACTTGTACGAGTTTATACTATCTTGGCTTTATTTTTATTAAATAGAATGTGAGTGGTGAGATTCGAACTCGTGACCAATATGTCAACAAGACTCTGATAACATGTTAAAAAATCATTTTATTTAAAATTTAATTTGGTAGGATATAATTTATGATTTATATTATAGAATATATAAAAAAAGAGATTAATTACCCTGTTGATTTATTCTTCTCCACCAAGAGATCATTCAAGAGTTTGACATCTTCAAATTCTCCATTAAGAGTGGAACCAAGAATAGCTGCAACACAGATTGTGTTCTCGTCCACCATTTCCACTGCTTTTTTGGGATCCATCACATAATAGCCATCTCTAAGCTTCACCTCCTTCAGCTCCACCTCAAAGTACCTTGCAAATTTCTCCCAGCAAACCTTCAAGAACGAATAAACATCACAGAATCCGGTATGATTTCTTGCACATTATGGTCTGTAACTTTCAACTTAACTGGGATATCATATCAATCACCGTACCTGAACATTGGCTCCGGTGACGATGTTAGGCTTATCGCAAGGCTTTCCCTCAGCTTTTCTCTTGTTTTGCCACTTTCTCTTGAATGCCAAACCAGCCAACATTATAGCCTCGGAAGATCCAACAGTTCCCACTCCAACCGCTGTATCTGAGTCTCCAAGTGGAGCATTGAACAGATGGGCTATCATGTTAACACATCGATTCTGCATGTAGAACAAACAGACATTCATCATATGGCTAAGCTCCCTTGCAATAAAAAACAGAAAAATGGTCTCGGAAATTAATCAGAAGACTAACAAATGCATTAATCGATAATTTTTATCTTTGGTTGAATGTTTACTTGATATTTAAGACTATTATATTTAATACATGTATGCATACATACATACACACATACATACATAAGGAATTGACGGAGGTAGGATATGTAATAGCATGATATTTATCATGAGAAATGCCAGATTTTTGCTAATTTTACCTAATAACTAATAAAATCCACTTAATTTAAGAAAAAAAACTTCAATTAAAATTAACATATTTGTTATTCAAAAAATAAAATAAAAAAGTGATAGCTTTGTAGATTAGGAAAAAGAAGGTGAGTTCCTATTTCCTTGCCTCTGATAAGGGGCAGATGAATTATGACCTTTCGTTTTGGGGCATAGTGCAAGAGTCAAACATTATGAGAGCGTTACATTATTAGACAGTTCAAGTCAACATCTACACAGCCACTTGCTCAACAAATAATTTTGGACACAGATCTGATGGTGTTATTTTAATAGTCAGGTTTTGTTTTTATTTTTCTGTTCGGATTTTATAAATTTTACATATGTATAAGTTGATTTGAATGTTTATGTTAATAAAAAAAATATATATACACAGCTATAAAAAAATATTTGACACTGCATTTCAATAATATTTTTGAAAAAATATGTTTTTTATTTTAAATTTAAAAAATTTAGTGTTTTTAAATCATTTTCATATGCTGATATCAAAAATATTTTTTTAAAATAAAAAATATCATTTTAATGCATTTCTGAATGAAAAACACTTTAAAAAAACCCACACTCTACTTCAATTTTTGAAAGAATCAGTAATTCAATTGGATCAATACAAAATATTTCTATTTGATTTCTAATATTTGTCATTAGGGTCTGGATTAGTTGTTAGATGGTTCGATGTGAGTGAGATTATTTCAAGTTTTTTCAATTTTTTTAATGTTTTGAAAACAAATCATTCAAGTTAAGCTCTAGATTAACAAATTATCCACTTGATTATTTAGTTTTGAAAAATCTTAATTTTCAATATAAATGAGAGATGTTTTTTGTTAATATTTTAAATTAAAAGAATAATAATTTTACTGCGATATTCAACATTCATGAGATGATCCGGATAGTGGATGGATCATGATGATGATTTTATTTTTTAAATAAATAAATTATAGTAAATCAGTTATTATTTTCATTTATAGCTTTATGAAATGATTAAAATAATGTTTTTTATGATGTAAATTTTAAAATTAATTAGCATTATTCCATTTAAAGTTAATATATTCTGTAAGATTGATTAGAAAGGTTGACAGCCTCGTTTGTTCTGCTTGATTAAATATGCTTAACTTGTCATTTTTTATACCTTATCCTGGCTGGCGGGATCCTTCATGAGTTATCCTGGCTGGCGGGATCCTTCATGAGTTTCTTTTCTTTTTCTTCTTCTTCTTTTTTTTTTTTTTTAATTTTTTATTAATCATTTAAATTATTTTTAGATTTACTAAGTCAATTCAATCACACCAACTCTAAAAATAATTTAATTTTTAAAAAAATTAAATCAAAAGATTTTACAGTTAAATTATTAAATTGAATTTAGCAATAATATCAAATAATTCCTTATGATCTTATTTTTTTTTTTATAATTATGTTATTAATTACAAATTTGCTTTCAGCAAAATTGAGATTTAGTGATTGTTTTTCCTTAGTTACTATAGGCCCACTCTAGTTTTTAAAGAATACTTAAAGCCACACCGTGTGCCAGCTGTTTGATACTATTTTTAGGAATAATATTTTTTTAAAATATTTTTTTTTGATATATATTGAAATAATTTTATTTATTTATTTTAAATATAAAAACAAAAATTAATTCTAAGAAAAAAACACAAACACACATGCTTGTAACATGGCTGGTCCAAACCTACTGCCACCACTGAGATTTGAACACCTATTACTTTGGAATAGCTTTCTCCTACAATGCTTGAGGTCTAAAATAAAACAAATTAATAATTTTTTAAATTTTAATATTATAAAAAAAAAAAAAAATCTGTCCTCTTCAGTAAAGTCGACAAAAATAATAATATTGTAGCTGTACAATAATTAAACCCTCTTGTCCATATTAAAACATTTACACCCATCCCAAGAATTGGACCCACCTCATTCAGGTCAATATTAAGTTAGTCAATAATAATCTTATTATTAGAAAGATACTCCCAGTTAAGACAATATTTTAATGCATTTTAATATTAACTACGTAGATGCAACGATCTGTCTAAATTTATTTAATTTTGAAAGGTTAAGCTCTGTCTAGGTGATGACTTGCCTGGAGCTCGGTGGTGACGGGGTACTCATCCATGTCGACGTAGTTTTTGTTGATAGAAGCCATGATAAGCTTGTCACATTCTGGCTCCATCCATGTGGTCACAAATGAAGCCAGGTTCAGCCTAGGGTTACCATCCAGCATGAGCTCGTCGTTTATGATCTGAAAGGCTGCCTCCTTCGGGATCGAATTCTCCGGCATCCTGAACCTGATCGAAGGACGATAAGATTGAGGAACACCATCTAGTGATCGTGTGTCTGTAAAATAAGAATCAAATGGAGAAGAACACGAACAAGATGATCGGATTGATAAACATACCTCGGAAGTGAAGCTCGGACATATCTGGAGGCAAACGTCGAGTGAACGGAGTCATCAGATTCTGAAGATGCCCTGGAGAGAACCATGGTGATGAAAGAGATGAGAGAGGTGTTGATGAGATGGGAAAGAGTGGAGGGTGAAGACGCGTGAGGAAAGGGAGACCTGTGGGCAGGTTTATATAGAGAAAGGACGTTTACAAAAGTGTCGGAGGAAAAAAATTAAGAAATCATAAAATATATATCAAATTGAAAACATTAAAATAATTTATATGTAGAGCTTTTCAATTTGCATAAATAAATCATAAATATATATTAAAAATTTATGCATATATATAATTAAATAAATCAAAGATCATTTGCAAATAAATAAAACAAAAGGTAATTAATGATAGATAAAAATAAATTTGAAAAAATTAAAAAAAAATAGATCAAGATATTTAATATTACCATTCATTTTATTTTGTTTATTAAAATCAATTTAGAAAAAAAATTAAACAATTGAGGGAAATTACTTTGCTATTGTGTTTTTATGTTATTGATACAATTTTCAGGGTGAATTAGATAGGTTTATAGTATGGAGATTTGAATTTTAAAAATAATTAAATGTATGCTTCTATTGTAAATTCTCATGAAATTCAAAGAACAGTCATGGATGTAATGTCAACCTCCGAATTAAAAAAAAAAAAAAAAAAACTTTCTTTGGAGGGAACATTATTCATGGGCCCTTGGCAATTCATCGTCCTTGTCTTTCCATTACCCTTCCAGCATTGGCAACTACTTTTCAAAGATACGTGGCTGCTTGAATTCGATCTTCCACTTCCTGTCAGCTCAGTTTATGCTTTGGTAAGAAATTTCTAGAATATTGGGGCAATAAATAGTATTTAACATAGCTGACGACGTCGACCTAGAAATCCAAAGAATTGGGCTAAAAGGTTGTTCTAGAGTAGTTTTTTATTTTAGTATTGTAATTAGACTTAGTGCATGCTGGTATTGTGGTTATATCAGAGTTTGTAAAAAAAAAAAAAAACATTAAATGAAATTTTTTGGTATTTTTAGATCATTTTGATATATTGATGTCAAAAATAATTTTTAAAAAATAAAAAAAAAATATCATTTTGATGTATTTTTTAATTAAAAAACACTTTAAAAAACAACTGCAACCGCACTCTGAAACAGCCTTTTATTAATGGAGATAAAATGAATACGGATAAAAATTATAATTTTATCAATATAGATTAAGGGTAAATTGAATAGGACTTAGAGGTTAAAACTTTATATATTTACATAGAGACTAATTGTGTGGCTGATTCTAATTATAGACTAACTAAAGATTTGTTAAATAGAGAATGATATTCTAACTGAGTTATTTTTAAGGTTTTATACTTAATTATATTATGATCTAATTAGATTTACTGTAACTTGTTTAGGAAGTACCCACCCCAATTATTACAAAAAAAAAAAAACCAAAGAATTTCATCCCCTTTGTGTTTTATGAATTACCCTTCTTTTTTCCATCCTGAAGCAAAAACCAAGTATCTTAAAGAAAAAAAGGGGCAGGCAGAGATGTCAATGGATTTTCATAAGTTAATTTTGTGTTATTTTTAGAGTGTTTGTTTGATATTATGTTTCAAATAAATTTTAAGAATTTGTTTTTTGTTTTTGGTTAAAATTAATATTTTTGATATTTTTAGATTATTTTTATATATTGATGTTAAAAAATAATTTTAAAAAATATTATTTTAATATATTTTTTAATAAAAAATAACATTATCCATGTTCTCAAAGAAGCTTGAACTTGAATAAAAAATACACATAGCAAAATACAAGTAGCCTTTTCACGCTTCAATGTTACGAGCCGTAAACCCGCGCTCCGCCGCAAGGATTGATTTTTTTTTTTAATCTAAATTTAACAAATAATTTTGCATTTTGATTTTTGTTCTTTTATTTTCTTATTTTAGTTTCGATCTCTTGATTTTTTCGGTCATTCTAAGATAATTTTAAATTTTTTTATTTTAAAATAGAAAAAAAATAATAACAAAAAAAGGCTAAAAAAAACAAATAAAAAAGCAAAGAAAAAAAAGAAAAGAAGAAAAGAAAAATGTAATAGGAAGTAAAACAAATTAAATAAGGGGATTAATTGTGGCATGCTTAAGCTAGCCAAGATACCCGATCATAAAAAACAAAAAAAATAGTAGAAAAAGAAAAAAAAGAAAAAAAAACATAATCAGGAAAAAAAATAATCAAGAAAAAATAATAAAAAACAATAAAAAAATTGAACCCGAGGATTAATCGTGGTGCTTTTAAACTAGCTCGGATACCTCGATCGTATATATAAGTGGAAAAAAAATTATTAAAAGAATATAATCAGAAAAAAAAAATTCATGGAAAAAAATAAAAAATATATATAATCAAGGAAGAAAAAGTTATAAAAAAAATTGAATCTGAGAATTAATCATGGTGCGTTTAAGCTAGCTAGATACTCTGATTATACAAAATAAATAACACACATATATATATAACCAGTAAAAAACAAATTTATGGGAAAATATGGAAAAAAAATAATAACAAAAAAATGGCTAGGAAAAAAACAAATAAAAGAAAGAAAAGAAAAATGTAATCGGAAGTAAAAAAAAATAGAAAAAAAATAATAACAAAAAAAAAGGCTAGAAAAAAAAAACAAATAAAAAAGCAAAGGAAAAAATGAAAAGAAAGAAAAGAAAAATGTAATCGGAAGTAAAAAAAATAAAAAATTGAATAAGAGGATTAATTATGGTGTGCTTAAGCTAGTCAGGATATCCGATCGTAAAAAACAAAAAAAATAGTAGAAAAAGAAAAAAAATAAAAAAATATAACCAGCAAAAAAATATATCATGGAAAAAAAATAAAAAAAACATAATCAGGAAAAAAAATATAACCAAGGAAAAATAATAAAAAAAATAAAAAAATTAAATCTAATGATTAATCGTAGTGCTTTTAAGCTAACTCGGACACCTCGATCATATATATAAGTGGAAAAATAAAAACAATTAAAAGAATATAATCAGAAAAAAAAACTTTATGGGAGAAAAATAAATAAAATATATAATCAAGGAAAAAAAACTATAAAAAAATTTAATCTGAGGATTAATCATAGTGCGTTTAAACTAGCTAGATACTCTAATTATATAAAATAAATAATATATATGAAAAGAAAAAAAAAATATAACCATTAAAAAACAAATTTATGGGAAAATATGAAAAAAAAATAATAACAAAAAAATGTTAAAAAACAAATAAAAAAAGAAAAGAAAAGAAAAATGTAATCGGAAATAAAAAAAAATAGAAAAAAATAATAACAAAAAAAGGCTATAAAAAAAACAAATTAAAAAGCAATGAAAAAAAAAAACATCGTTAAAATCCACAATGAAATATGTGAGGAGCTACAGTGAACTTTTCACACGGTTTAATTTTTTAATAATATGTATTTATTTTGGGTGGGTGTCGTGTAGACCCATATCCATACCTAACTCCAAACCTTATTTTTTTTACTATTTTTCTGGGTTTTTCCCGAATCCGATCATTAGTTGGCGTTAGTATTTATCAATTTCACATGACATTGCAATCTCTGGCAAGAAGTTTCTTAATTATTATTTTTCAAGATTTCTGTGTGTGGTATAATGGAAAGCAACTACACATTTGACGTGAGCACGTTTTATGCATTTGGTATCTGGAGACGACGTCGGTGCCTGCCCAGCTGCAAACCCCACCTGGTAATACAGAGAAGGACGAGCGGTATTGCTCGCGTGATGTGTTAGATTTTTTTATCTATATAAAAAATTAATTGATTTTATATGTGTTGTATTTAATTATTTTAATATTTAAATAGTAACATTATAATTACTAAAATCTAGTAAATACATTTTTTTTCCATCAAAAAATGATTGAATGTTGTTATCGTTAAAATATTTTTGATAAATTTGTTAGAAAATTTGCAAAGAAGATGCCATGATTTATTACAAATTTGCTGCTACGGATATCCTAGTTAAAAAATATAAAAAAAGAAATATGGGAAAAAAAAATTGATTTGGACACCTTGGTTAATAAAAAATTTTAAAAATATGAAAAAAAAGGTTTTTGCTCATTAAAAAAAAAAAGAGAAGCTAGTCATAAAAAAAAATGCAAGGGAAAGCATTTATTTAAAAAAATGATTTGGCTTGAAAATTTAAAAAATATATCGCACTATGTTGCAGGCTAAGTAAATAATTTTTATAATTTTTTTGATTAAAGAAATCAATAGGATTTGCCAATTTAAAATTAAAATATAATATTTATATATATATATATATATATATATATATATATATATATATATATATATATTAACTAAAAAATAACTTTTCATTGATCAAGTATTTTTTAAAATAATCTCGGTTTATTTTTTATTAATCTTGAATATTTGACAAGTATCTAATACGTGTTGAAAACATCGAAATGAGGTAAACGCAATCGTTCCATGTGGATGATTAAAGTTTTTTATTTTCATATTATTTTTATTTCTTTTGATTTTTGATTTATTTTTTATTCCTTCAATTTTTCCGGTACGGATGTTTTCATTTCTTCAATTTAGCCCTCCAATTGAATTTGGTAATATATACAAAGTTTGATTTCAGTCCCTTTTCTTCTGATTTTTATAAAATGAAACCAATCACCATTATTTATTTTTGGTCATCCAATTCTTTTTTGTTTTAATTTTATACTTTAATTAGAATTAATTCTATATATATTATTTTTCATTTTAATTTATTTTTTATTGTTATTTTTTTTTATTAATATTTGATATTAATTCATTTGTTATTTTTTAATTGATTTTTATACAAATTTATGGATTTTTTTAATGATTTTCCAAATCAATTTAATTATTTGAATTGTTCTGACAATAATATTAATAATAATTTTAACTATTATAATAATCATTTTACTATTAATATTATTCTTTTTTTCTCTTTGTTTATTTATTTTTTTTTTTGCTTCTTCTTTTTTTTCTTTGGATTAGATAATTTTTTGTAGTGACTATTTATGCAGTGATCATAATAATTTTAGTAGTTTTTTTTTCTTCTTTTTCATACAAAAATCTTTTCCGTTTTTTAATGATTTTTCAAGACAATTTAATTATCTAAATTGTTATGACAGTAATCTGGACAATAATTTTAACTGTTATAGAACTATTTTTTTTATTTGATTATTGCATGGTTTTTTTTTATTAATTCATTTAGTTTGTTTTTATAAATTCTTAGACAATGTATATTTTTTTATTCATATTTAGACATCTATACTTTTAGTTTTTTTATAGTTTTTTTTTCTTTTGATTTTATTTAAATCAGTTAAATGCTGAAATTTGAATTTAAATTGATAGTCATTTTAAAATTAATTTTACTTCTTTTTTTTCTTTATTTTATTTTTTTTCTTTTTTTCTCTTTGTTTTTTTTTCTTCTTCTTTTTTTTTTCTTTGGATTAGATGATTTATATGATTTGACTATTTATGTAGGAATCATGATAATTTTAGTAGTTGTTTTTTTTTTTCCTTTTTCATACAAAAATCTTTTTTTTTTTTATGATTTTTCAATACAATTTAATTATTTAAATTGTTCTGACAGTAATGTGGACAATAATTTTAACTGTTATAGTAGTGATTGTGATATTAACACGAGGATAGATTTTCAATTTATGTATTAATATTTTTGTTGATAGAACTATTTTTTTAATTTGATTATTGCATGGTTTTTTTATATTAATTCATTTAGTTTGTTTTTATAAATTCCTAGACAATGTATATTTTTTTATTCATATTTATACATCTATACTTTTAGTTTTTTTATAGTTTTTTTTTCTTTTGATTTTATTTAAATCAGTTAAATGCTGAAATTTGAATTTAAATTGATAGTCATTTTAAAATTAATATTACTTCTTTTTTTCCTTTATTTTATTTTTTTTCTTTTTTTCTCTTTGTTTTTTTCTTCTTCTTTTTTTTCTTTGGATTAGATGATTTTTATGATTTGACTATTTATGCAGGAATCATGATAATTTTAGTAGTTGTTTTTTTTTTTCCTTTTTCATACAAAAATCTTTTTTTTTTTATGATTTTTCAATACAATTTAATTATTTAAATTGTTCTGACAGTAATGTGGACAATAATTTTAACTGTTATAGTAGTGATTGTGATATTAACACGAGGATAGATTTTCAATTTATGTATTAATATTTTTGTTGATAGAACTATTTTTTTAATTTGATTATTGCATGGTTTTTTATATTAATTCATTTAGTTTGTTTTTATAAATTCCTAGACAATGTATATTTTTTTATTCATATTTATACATCTATACTTTTAGTTTTTATAGTTTTTTTCTTTTGATTTTATTTAAATCGGTTAAATCCTGAAATTTGAATTTAAATTGATAGTCATTTTGAAATTAATATTACTTCTTTTTTTCCTTTATTTATCTTTTTCCCTGTTATTTTTATTTTTTTTTGGATTAAATGATTTTTATAATTTTACTATTTACGCAATAGTAATAATAATTTCAGTTATTGGTTTTTTATTACTTTTAGATAATTTTTATTATTTGACTATTTATGCAATGATCATGATAATTTTAGTGTTTATGTTTTTTTTTCTTATTTATACTTAAATATTTTTCTTTTTTTATTTTATTTTCCAGGATAATTTAATTATTGAGATTATTTTGACAGTAATATTGATAATAATTTTAACTGTTATAATAATGATAATGATAATAACATAAGGATATATTTTCAATTTATATATTCATCTTTTTATGGATAAAACTATTTATTATTTTATACAAATTTATAATTAAAAAATCCTATACAAATTTATTATTTTGTTTAACATAATTAATATTTGGCCCTTATACTTTTAATTTTTTGTTTTCATCCCTTGATTTCTTATTATTTCTATAATGAGCCCTATTATTATTCAATGAATTCTTTAATTCTACAACAATAATAATAATAATAATAATAATAATAATAATATAGTAGTGGTAATTTAATTAATTATTATTTAATAATAATAATAATTTAATTATTTCTCTTGCTTACTTTTTTTTTAATGTTTTTTAAGTTTTTTTCCATCGAGGTAATTTTATAATATCTATTCTTTTTTTAGTAATAACAATGTTGATTTTGATTTTAATTTTTATTAAATTTATTATATTATGATTATAATAATTTTTCTATTTTTTTTCTTTTATAATGATTTTTTATAATAATATGAATAATATTTTTCCTTATTTTTTTTTTTTTATTATTTTAATTTGATAATATTTACATATATTAATTTTTTTTTTTTCTATCAAGTCAATTTAATTTTTATTATTATTTTGATAATAATTTTTAACAATAATAATCAATAGGATTTGCCAATTTAAAATTAAAATATAATATTTATATATATATATATATATAAAATTAAATATAATAAAACAAATCACTATACCCTATTATAAAAATAGCAATATCGAAATCTTAACATCTAAAACTATAATTGTTATTACTGTTAAAATAATAAAAATGATTAAATTATCTCGAGGACAAAAGGTGAAAAAACAATTAAAAAAAGTAAGAAAGAAAAATAATTAAAATAATTCATGTTCTTCCTCTTGTTCTTCCTCCTTTTCTTCTTCTTCTTCTTCTTTTTATTATTATTATTATTATTAGTGTGTTAATAATGAAAAGAAAAAAAAATAAAAGATTAAAAAAATCTAAATAACTTTAACAAAAGAAAAAAAATAAAAATTATAAGGTAAAAAAAATCATTTGACTGGGAAAAAACAACAAATAAAAAAATAACAGAAAGAGAAAATTAAAAATAAAATCAAAATTGAAAATTAAAAAAATTGATTTGAAAATTAAAAAAATTATTAACTGTAAAAAAAAAGATTAAATGTAAAAAAATTATTTGACTTGAAAATTAAAAGAATTTACCACATTACGTTGCGAGCTAAACAAATAATTTCTATAATTGTTGGGATTATAGAAATTAATAGGATTCGCTGGTTATAAATTAAAATATAATATTTTTATATGTAAGATTTAATATAATAAAACAGATCATAACAACTTATTATAAAAACAACATATTAAAGTCTTAACTTCTAAAATTATTATTGTTATCACTGTCAAAACAATATAATTTATCCAATTACCTTAGAGAAAAAAAAATCAAAAATATTAAAAAAAACGTAAGCAAGAAAAATAACTAAAATTACTACCACTACTACTGTGTTAATGATGAAAAAAACAAAAATAAATAAAAGGCTAAAAAAATCTTCAAAGCTTTAACAAAAGATTAAAAAAAAATATTAGGCAAAAAAAATTTTAACCTGGCTTGAAGATAGAAAAAAAAACCAATAAAGAACTAAAACAAAAAACACAGGGAGAAAAAAAAAAGAAATATTAATTTTCAAATGATAAACATAAAATTTAAGAATTAATTTAAAAGAAAAATATCATCTCAACAAATAAAAAAATAACAAAAATAAAAAATAAGGCACACTTATATATACATTGACAAAAGTGGGGATTATTCCATAAATTAAAAAAATAAAAGGATTAAAATAAAAAATTAAAAGTATAAGGGCCGACATGAAAATCAAATATCAAGGGATTAAAAATAAAAATTCAAAGTATAAGGGCTGAAATGAAAAAAAATATATATTATCAATTTCAATCTAAGGATAAAATTGAAAAAATTAAAACTCATGTACCGAATTTCTTGATTTATTTCAACCTACTTTGGAAATTAAAAGAAGGAGGACCGAAGTGAAACATTCATATTTAATTGATTTCAATCAAAAGACCCAATTGAATTAAATCAAAACTTATATAACAGAAATCAGAATTGAATACAAAATTTAAAGTTAAGGGACCGAAGTGCAAAAGGTAACAATTCAGGGGCCTCTTCTGCACTTGTACGTGCAAGAGAGAGAGAAAGGGGGTCAACGTGTTTAACCGACCACCGCCGCGTCCACCGCCATCCTTTGAAGAAACGCACCGCACCGGGAGGAAGACCACGCGGAGGCGCACCGGATGAGATGGCAGTAGCTCATCCTCGGTGACTATATGACACCTCACGCGCCACCTGAACAGGGCGTGAGGCTGAACATCGTGGGACGCGTGTTCTGCACGCGCAGACAGTAAATCGAAAATAATATTAAAAAAAAAGTCAATTACAGGTATGCCCCTGATACCAAGTCATCATTTTTGTCTTATTATGGATTAAATTCATATTTAGCTAATTTCGGAAAATAATAAAAAAATAAAAACTGTAGCGAACCGGACCGGTCCGGAATGTGCAATGATGACGAAGCCCCTTAAGCCAGTGGCCTTTTTTGTCGTTATTAGAGGGCAGATTCGTTAAATCACTGTTCAAAACAGAGGGGAAAAAGTTGACATTCACGCGCGCAATACAAGATCAAATTGCCAATAAACAGTGATAAGGAGTCACATTAAACGGTAAATCAATACTCTCTTTTAGCTTTTTTGTAAACTTTGAAAAAAAACATTTAAACATGCCCCCCCCGCCCCGAAAACGAAGGGTGGTGCCAGTGGCAAATGGAGAACGACCGGCTGTAACCGTGTACAATGAACATGGATAATGATGGCAAAGTCGGCCGACGATAACTTTGACTTGAAAAGAACTGTCTGGTGAAGTTTTGGGTGTTTCCGGCTACCATTCTTAGCAGCCTTTTCCATTTCATTCTGTATGGTAAAATTTTTTGGTACTGGTTAAAAGATAAAATAAATGATGATCTTTTTATCTCATTTTAAATTATGATTTGTTTCAGATTTTTCAGTCATATGTTAGTAGAAAAATTCTAGTTTCATTTCATCTATTTTGTTTCGGCTAAATAATATTTTTTTTAAATAATAAATAATTTTTTAATATATCAATTATTTCTTTTAATCTAATTATTAGATCGAGATGAAATTTTACGAGGAGTCTTGACATATTTATATATATTATGTTAAAATTTCAGAGCAATAAAAAAATATAATGACATTGCGAGATTGATGATAATATTCTCGTAATATTATACATGTTCATAATTTTATTAAGAAAAATCATTTTATTGTGTCGTTTTTAGATTAAATTGTATAATTCTAAATAATTTTATTTTTAAATTTAAATTATTTTTTTTAAATTCATATATATATAACTTTGCGCTAAAATACTTCAAAACAAAAATATTTTATTCTAATAAAAAAAATACCAACGACGACAACCTTGAACTGTGTTTAAGACAATGGGAGAGGACATATGCCCGCTTGCTGTGGATTAGTGATAAAATCTAATTTAAACTTATTAGTGTTTATATTAAATATTTTTTTTAAATAATAATTAATTTTAGCTGAAATGATAATATAATAACGCATGCTTTTTTTTTCAGGTTAATTTCCAGTACGAGTGGAATAATTACATTTAAGTGGCTGATTTTATTAAGCATAGCCTTTTTCTAAGTTGAATATTGATTTTTTCTCATCCAAATTATTTGCAAATAGACAAAACTTGAAAAGAAATTAGCCCATAAAATAGTAGGCCCATGTCCTTTAGAAAGCCCATAATCATAATCTGGAATCTATACAATTTCTTAAAAATCCGGACCGTTTCTCAGTATTTTTAAAAAGACACCATACCTCCGTTTCGTCGCCGCCAAAACAAGCGTCGCGCCTCCTTCACAAAACGAAATGATCTTCAAACAAAACTTCAAGCTTCCTTTAACGAAAAAAGCTAAATTTTTACTGCTTACAGCAACCACTGGCACCGCTGCTCTCACTCTCTACACCACCACAACTACCACCGACTCCTTCACTAACAAAATCACCTCTCCAATCCACGCCGTCCCTCGCTCCTCTCGTGCAATCTCCACCGT
This sequence comes from Salix dunnii, assembly GCA_015731905.1. Taxonomy (NCBI): domain Eukaryota; kingdom Viridiplantae; phylum Streptophyta; class Magnoliopsida; order Malpighiales; family Salicaceae; genus Salix; species Salix dunnii. The sequence goes on along the minus strand of CM027662.1, from coordinate 4,480,003 downwards.
CCGTAGAAAACTCTCCTATATCTTTCTAAACCAAGTACTTAATGAATCATGTTTTAATCGTTTCCATTTTTTGGTGACAGATTGCGTTAACCGTCGCTGATTACAAACTCTCTCTCCGTAACCTACCGGTGAACTCTGATTCTTATTATCAGAAATTATCCGAGGTAATTGAAGTTAATTTTTCCCGTAATTTTGTAATGTATGTGTTAATTTGTGATTTAGTGAATATTTTAAGTTTTGATTTTGATTGAATTTAATTAATTAAGGTGCATTTACGATCGGCGAAGAGGATACTAAAACTATGTGAAGAAAACAAAGGATTTTATGTGAAAGCTGGACAGTTTGTTGCTTCATTAAAACAAGTACCACAGGAATACTCTTTGATGCTTTCTTCATTGCAAGATCAGGTCTTAAAATTTCTGGTTGATTTTGATTGTGTTTATTGCGAATCCGATTGTTTATTTGTTGCATGAAGAGTTTGTCTGTTTCGTAGGCTGATTTTTGTGTAGTTATATTGTAGGCAGTTCCTTGTAGTTTCAAGGATATAAAACAAGTGCTTCAAAGCAATTTGGGTCGAGATTTAGAGAAAATGTAAGTTTCGATTCACTTTTCTTCTTTTTTTGAGATGTTGAAGGTGGACATTTGTTGTTGAATAATTATCAAAAAAATTTAACGTAAATGGCAGATTTTTGTCATTTGATGAACAACCAGTAGCTGCTGCATCGATTGCGCAAGTGCATCGTGCCATGTTGAAAGATCATCAAGAAGTAGCAGTCAAGGTAGATTAGTGTCAGTTTTAGTTGTTTAGCTCATCTTGGTTTCATGTTTTGCTTTAGCAACTAAACAATTTTCTTGACCTAAATTTTGGAAGTTTAAGAATGCTTTTAACTGGAGATGATGTGATTCATTGACACTATTGATCCTTTGATAAAATGTTTCCAATTTTACTTCGACTGTCTTTAGTTTGTTGAATCTTTGCTTACTCTCCAATATTAAAGTTGTGTGACTATGAATTCTGGTATTCTTCTTCTCTCTCTTGCCTTTATCTAATTTTTTGACCTTTTCAAAAACAAAGTCCTTGCCATACAGTTATTTAATGGATATATTGGATTTTGCCACATGTGGAATTTCATTCATCATCATATATCCAATTTGCGGAGGAAAAACTTGACATAATTGTGACTGGATTCTTCCAATAAAGTTGATGATTACATTAGGAGAATCTATATGAAGTTCTCTAGTGAATATGGAATATAACCTTCCAAACCTTCTGTTTAAGTGTTAGAAAAAAATCTGCTCTCCAAAACTTTATGGATTTTTGTGAGTTATGTATTTAATTGTAGCATGCTTCTCTTTTTTCTGCATGTAGGTACAGTACCCTGGGTTAGAACACCAGATGGAGATAGACATGACCATTATGTCCTTTCTTTCAAAATCCGTCGCATGGGTGCGTGATAAAGTTATCTTAACAATTTAAGTTATATCTTTGTCGCATCATAGTGGTATATCTTTTTGTGAAGTTAGATTGGATGTTGAATACATGATTATGCACAAAATAAATAAATAAAAAGACTAATGTTGATGAAATTGTACTCCATGTTCTAGCCTTTTGATGTATTAAGACCCAAAGGGTTTTTTTTTGGATAAGATAACATTCAACACATCTGATGTCTCTTGAATCTTGAATATGAATGTCTTCCTTTTCTTTTTGGTTAACAGTTTATTCTCGTGATTTTTTTATTTTTGCATAATTTGTGTGGGATGTTTCACCTCCTAATTAAATTATACTCCTTTTATTTTGATGACTGGTCCACTAGCTTAGAGCTATCTTTCTTTTTCCCTTTCTTTTTCACCCCTCTTTTCCACAGCTTTTCCCTGATTATAGATTTAACTGGCTGGTAACAGAATTCAGAGAGGTTATTTCTTCAGAACTTGGTTAGTGGTATTCCTTTGCTTATTTTATGCATTTTTAATCGCCTTGATAGACACTTGAAGAACTTGTTTAACTTCACTGCATGCATTTTCCATATTCCAACATGAAAATTGCCTGCAAAAAAGTGTAAAAGTACGTGCTATATGACATTCCAACCTAAAGTATTCAACTGTTTAGAACGAATGTTGGTTAGTAATTTTTTTTTTTTAGAAAAAAATTGAATATATTGGACCCCCTTTCCATCGTATGGCCAACCAATGTTTCACTTGTCGTGGATTTCACAAGCATGGTGGTTCTGTAATACCATTTGAGTTTCTTGTACAGACAATGCAAACATCCCATGCTCCAATTTAAGAGTTCGAAATTTGTCAAAACAGTGTCTGTGCATGCTTTAACTGTAGACCACTGCTGATATACTTAGTATTTTGGCATCAGTGGCTCACTTATTTCACTTTATTTAAGATGACGAGGATACACAAATAAAATGTCTGATTTGTCATTGTCTAGGATTAACCAGAAAGATATGATTTTTCAATTTTCCATGTTCCACAGATTTCATTCAGGAGGCAAGAAATTCTGAGAAAACTGGCAAAAACTTTAAAAATAACAAGTTCGTCAGGATTCCTCATGTATTTTGGGTAGGATGACTGAGATTCTCCTTTACCAACAGCTCATTGTAAAGTTATTTGTGCTTACTACTGGTGAATGTAATTCTGAGTACCATATTAATATTTCCAGGAGTTGACCACACGTCAGGTTTTGACCATGCAATTTTGTTGGGGGCACAAGGTATGGATTTTGAACTTGTGATTAGGATTCCAACAACTTTGAAGGTCTATTTCGGTTCTCTGTAGGCTTGAATTCGTTATCAGACTGTCAGTAACATATTAATACAAGCCTGGGCAACAAAATGAGTTCCAGAACCTAGTGAAGGGCCAAACCATAACTGCCAAGATAGCCAATAGCACCTTTTTTCTTCTTTTTTTGGCAGAGAAAAGGTGCTACTTTTAACAAATAGTGGTTTGTGACTCCAATTTCTGCGCCTATTTTTCTACCAAATACAAGGAACTAAATTGCTCACTAAACTTGCAATATAACATAACTGATGAACATTTCTTCCATGATGAACTATTGTTAAATCATAGATGACATTGTCTGATACTTCTCATACAACCTATTAAATTATACTTGTTAAAGGGGGGGCACTGTTCATGGTACCATTTTGAAATGTAATGGTTTCATTTAATTGGTCTCTATATTATTACCTAAACTGCTATGTGCTATTAACCTGATGTTCCTAGCATTTCAGGTTGATGATGTGGAATTTATGAAGGAAACGGGAATAAATCCTATTAAGGTTGGTTTCATGAGTCCTCTTTAAATTGTTTTTCTCTAAGTTAATAACAAATACTCAGTTTCCTGCAATTGAGATTGCTCATAAACGTTCACAAATCGAGGAGATCATATTTATTGTGTGGTTGATCATGATTCATCATCAAAATTCACAAAGCATGATGCTGACCAAATTAATATTTTTTACCAATCTTCCCTTAGTCTGTATATTAGGTTGCGAAAGCTTTGATGGAAGTCTTTGCTGAGATGATATTCATACATGGATTTGTGCATGGAGATCCACACCCTGGAAATATATTAGTTTCTCCAGAAGGTCCAAATGGCTTTACTCTGGGTATGTGTTGATTTTTGAATTATCATAAATGAATTCTCACTTGTGAAAACAGCTTGTGGTATGAAGTTGTTTCATTATACTCCTGCAGTTATTTTAGATCATGGAATCTACAAACAATTGGATGAAGGATTTAGACAAGACTATTGTCAGCTGTGGAAAGCTATGATTCTTCAAGACACAATTAAAATACCGCAGCTTGGCAAACAACTTGGTGCTGGGAAGTATGCTAAATACCTCCCTGTCATTTTTCTTGGAAGAACCGTCAACAGGTGATTTTTCTTGTTTTTATCTTTTACTCTGTGATGGTAGAGTTAGTTGTTGAATAATTTTGCAATTAAATAAAGATTTTTGTGAATAATATCATTGTCGACCAAAGTGATAATGAACGATGATGGGGGTGATAATTGAAGTCTTTCTTGATGATGTAGAGTGGTGCAAGGGACTGTTCTGGAATTGTATTTCGTGGTATACTTTTCTTTTAACAAGGAAACTTGGGTTTTATGATTCCTGGGTATATAAGATTGTCACCTGACTTGGTTCTAGCTTTCACTCTTAATTCTTCCATCACCTCCTGTTTCTTGCAGTCCCCCGTGTTACTCCACTATATCTCCACAAATACTATTTTTCTTTCTGTTCGTTTCATCCTTGCTAAATGTGCCTTTTAGCATTCCACAGTCCATAAGCCCACTTTAGAATACCCAAACAAAGACTGCAAGTGAAACGTAGTTACACTGGTCTATTCCTGTGAACTAGCATTTCTTATCATATAATGGAGATCTAGTACCATTTTATCATTAAATGTTAACAATTAAATTAGAGACCTAATTGAGCTTGGTTCATGCAACAGCAAAGCAATTCTTGGAAAAGGAATGTCAGATGAAGAAAAAAATAGCTTAAAGCAGGAGTTGAATTATTTGAAAGTTGATGACATATTTTCTTTCATGGAATCTCTACCACCTGACTTTCTCACTATATTGCGCACAGAGTAAGAAAATTCCAACATCCTAATCATTTGCTTCATAAAGTAGCTGTGTAACCCTTACTAGTCGGCTGTTCTCTTGCAGTGGCCTCCTCAGATCAGTCATTAGGAAGTTGGGAGCTCCACAGCATGTCAGGCTATTAGCCTATGTGAAGTATGCAATACGTGGTCTCTCTCCAAAGTTGAGTCCTGGATCTGGTAGGTTTTTGAAATACATGTCCTAAATAAAGGGATTATTTGATAATTTAAGCATCAAAGGATCTTACTCTCATTTTCAGCTGATATATTTTTATGTGCTCGTGTTCTGCATTCAGATTCAGCAATGAAAGTTAACTTCTCAAGATTAAGGACAAATGTGAGTTATCTTCAGCTACGGCTTTTTCTCGGTAAGAATGCATGTAATTCATCGATAGCAACCCTCTACAGGCATAGTTTAGACAACTGGATTTACAGGGTTTCCTTTTGCATTTATAGTGGGACTGCAGCTGCTTTTTTGGATGAAGAAGGTCAAGCAATTTTTATGCACATTGATGAGAACATTGTTGTTGCAAGTGTTCTATTATGTTGAGATGCCTTCTTGGTAAACATGATAATTGTTCTATATTACACCTATATAAATCAGTATCTATAGTACCATAAAATGTATTATTTAATTGTGATATTATTTAATCCAGATATTAAAGTCTTAACAAAATTATAATTTAATTGAGATTTTTAATTTATAAAGGTTATATTGTAATTTGCATCTGATCGATAGAGAATCAAACTTTGTCCCAGTAGCCCCACTAAAACCAGGGCAGTGCATTATCAACCCTTTGATTTTTAATGGCTCAAAATGAGCTCAACGTAAGCCTACATTGTACGCGTGGTATCCGACAGACGTAATGATAGCCTGGACTTGACCTGCCAGGTTTGAGCAAAAGCAATGATAAACAATCGAGGTTGCACCAATGGAAATAATGAAACCTCCTCCATGCAAATAAACCTCCAATAGGGAGTGTTTTCTTGTCGGACAGAGGTAGAAATATACGAGCCCAAAGTGTTTTAGGCTTGGGTAGTTGGGATGTCCTTGGATAGAACTGGGGTACGATTGTCAGGGTCAGGTGTAGCAGGGACGTTGGGAGTCGTGCTTGGTTTTCTAGGAATTGTTTGGAGATACTAATAATCTACCAATGATAGGTTTGTTTTGGTATTGGTGTAGCCAGCTGACATTGTGAGAACCCCTGTCTAATTTCACTAAATGTATATGCTGTTTCAATTATGACTCTGAATTCTTTTCTGTTTTGGTTGAAATGATCAATATATCTTGTATTCTATATATTCTGAAACTCTTCTTCATTTATTCCCCCCTTATATTGCTTGTTTTAATACTTAATGAACGTGGTGATAATATTTTTTTTTCAATTACACAAGTATATGACAAAGCATAGCAAACACGAAATTGTATACCGGTATGTTTTTTCATTACTTCATATCCGTCTTTCAGTCATATATTATTTAGTGCGGTACTGATAATGGTAATTTAGCAGCACTTCCAGTTAAAGTGTATCATTTAATTGTACACATAAAATTTCAATAAATTGATTCCAATCAATGTTAAATTAATTTAGGTCCATCAATTCTTCTCACATAAATAAACAATAGGAGCAGTGCTAATGAGGAGACCAGGAATAGATGATGTGTGTACCCTTATTCTTCACCTTCGTTATTTAGTTCCATTTTCTTCATCTTTTTAATTCAAGATAATAAATATGGAAAGCGAAAAGGTATCAACTTGATATTGCTTTCCATCAATGAATTTCTGGTAAAAAAAAAAAGTGAACTCACTTTAGTTCTGATCTTCAACAGGATAGGGGCATGGAAAGTCAAAATCCCTTTAGTCAGATTCAAAAGCCATTCATGTTTTGGTAAATAAAAGTTGCATTGCCGAAGACCAACGGTTGAAAACCTCAAACAGCAGGCAAGTATTGAGAGAATAAAATAAATGAGCTGTAATAAATGTATGGTTTTCTAATTTTTTGTTGAGTTTCAACTCTATTTCCACATACCATTGGATTTAACCTATTTATTCATAGAAGTCATACAAAATGTCAAATACCAAGTCCATTGCTGATGATATCATCGAGATCTCTCATTTACAATCTTCAGGAGAAATTGGCTTTTGCGAGGTAGCAGGGGCTAGTTTTGTTAGGGATTTTATTTTCCACAAATGTTGCTGGTAGAAAAGGCAGATATTTGTAACCAAGTGGATGTTGTTTAGAGGTGGGTGGTCGTCGGATATGGTATGGGGCAGAGGAGTCTCTCAGCCAACAAAATATCTCTCAAAATTATGAGGGCCCTCCTGCAAAGGCTCAGTCATCAATTTGTTGTCTCCAAGTAGCTACTCTAGTTATCATACCTAGTCCAGGTTTGCCCACGCTCAAGGTCTTGGTTGGCGCATGCGGGCTAAACTCAAATCAGAATTTAAAAAAAAAAAAAAAAAGTAGTCTTCAACATAGACATCGAGTAAGCAGAGATTTGGGATTAAAAACTGCCTTGCAGTAGATAGTCGGCGACAAAAAATAGAGTTAAATGATATTGAAACACGAGACTGGAAGGGAAATAAAGTTGAGTTGATTAAATTCATGAGCTCCCTATCCATCCACCTCTACCATCTTTTCCTCTCCTTTATTACCTTCACTGCTTACTTTGCCTGCCAGGTCCTGTAAACAACACCAACACCTCCTCTATTAAGATCTCTATTGGTTTCGAACTAAGATTCAGACAAACAAAAACAGAAAGAATCAACAGAGCAGAAAGCCACTAAATATGCATCTTAAGAACATTAAAACGTCAGTAAATAAACATGAGATGCAACTACTCTTGCTTGCTAACACATTACTTATCGAGATGATACCAATATCCACTTCTCAGCTTAAGTTAATCATGTTCATGAGTTCCTCACGGTGACATTTTGCAAGACAAGGAGCAGGTTGTGATATAAATTGTACATGAAACCTCCAATGAGACAAGAAGGCAGAGCCCTGATGCTTCTAACAACAAAGAGATCTGGTAGAACTAGACTTGGGTGTTAAGATTATTTACTCCTAAAAATCCTATCCTTTTTTAGCAAAGAGAAAAAACACAATCATTCACTCCAAACTTGATTAACATCAAGGTAAAGAAGAAACTACAGCATAACACCATTCTAGAGCCAAGAGAAGTTGGTTAGTATCACATACACTCATGCCCTGATAGAAAGTCTGGCTTTCAGCTCCTCAGCCACAGCATCAATGAACTCCTCAGTATTGAGGTAGTGTTCCCTACTGACCCTGCACCACGCACAAGAAGTGTATTGAAAACTTATAATTCATATAAAGTAGAACATAAGCATTGAAGTATATACAAAATACACTTTTTACTGGGCTTGTCTTACTTAGATCCATGGATAAGCAGAGCGAGATCCTTGGTCATCTTGCCAGACTCCACAGTTCCGACACAGGCTGCCTCTAGTTTCTCAGTGAAATCCAAGAGTTTGGCATTGTCATCCAACTTAGCCCTGAACAATAAAAACCACATTTAAATCATTGACCAGAGCTTTCAGCAAACTTTAATAGCAACAATTTTCAAGACCAATAGCATAAATTTGTGGGATCATAATGATATACCTGTGGGCAAGTCCTCTTGACCAAGCAAAAATAGAGGCAATACTGTTTGTGCTGGTTTCACCGCCTTTCTGGTGAACCCTGTAATGCCGAGTAACTGTGCCATGGGCTGCCTCAGCCTCTATAGTCTTTCCATCTGGGCACACCTGAACCATACCAGTTTCAACATAGTCAGAGATGGTGATAGAGAGTGAGAACAATATCTTAGTTGTTGCTGAAATTTCTTTCTGCAACCCCCCTCCACACAAATCTATTTCTTGTATCAGCAAAGCACCTTGATACAAGAAAATTCCTAGTTCCACTGTCACTCTGATAACGAAAGAGTAGTTAGAGGATGTATTTTAATGTTTCATTTTAACTGTCGCACATCAGAATTAGAAAAGCTTGAAAACTTGTGGAACCAATGCTTATGCCTGTAAAAAGCTGTCCATAACGAGAATAGGATGCGAGACAGTTTGATTAGCAGAGGGAGGATTATTCTACTGCAAGGGTACAGAGAATACAGATGAACAGAGACAGATATAACAAATAAATCAAAAGGCAACTAAAAAATATTACAAAGTTTGTCTGATATCATACCAATACTGAGGTCATCAAGCCAAGAGATCCAAAACCTGTATAAAGAAAGCCAGATATCAGTACTGAACTCCCTACCCAGAACCAAAGGCCACAGAAAATTTAAAAATGTTGCAGCCAGAATAAGATAAGCACACTACAAAGGTTTTGGAAGCTGAATCTTCATGGAGTTAACGGTCTGTTCCACATACCTTGGGCCAAGAAATCACTCTGCACATCTCCATCATAGTTTTTGCATGCCCATACATAACCTCCTTCACTCTTAAGAGCATAAGCAACCATATCATCAATGAGTCGGTGTTCATACCTTCCAGTTCAACCATATGAGTTATTGACAGCACAAATACAGCCAAAACAAACCATCAACTTAAATGAAAAACACTGAGCCACTCACCATATTCCTGCAGCCTCAAACTTTGATTTCCAGTTGGCCTCGTAGACTTCTTGAAAGATGTCCTTGAATCTGTATCCAATAGAAAAGTTGACATATATCAACTAAATAACCAAAAGAAAATACAGGTAGGTTCAAGAAAGCCAAGCATAAAGTTCTAAAAGTTATACAAAGTGATGAAAGTGTCATACCTTCCATCATACTTCTTAAGAATAGTATTTTTCGTGCTGAGATAAAGTGGCCACTTTTTCTGGTAAGCAGTGTTCATGGAAGCCTCACCAAAAGCACGGATGGACTGCATTCCAGGGTAAAAAATTAAGGACAATTAATATACCTGCATTTTGGCTCATTAGAATCATCAGAGAATTGTCAGAATTGTACCTCGTCGGTGTTATACATAGACAATGCCACCCCACCAGCACCTGTAAAGTTGTAAACCTCCAACTCAGTCTTCTCATCCTGTCCTTCTGGCACTGCAGATTGAAAGACAAATGAGAAAATATCAACAAAATGGGAAATTGTTCCTTACAAATTCTGAATTAAAGCTGCTAGAATCAACAGAGAATCTTACCAAACACTAGCTTGAGCTTGCCAGGTCCTTTGATAACTGCATCAGTTGCTCGGTATTGATCACCAAAAGCATGTCTTCCAATGCAAATTGGCTTTGTCCAGCCTGACAACAACAATAATCAGTAAAGCCCCAGTCCATCACTGAAATCGTAGAGCTGATGCATTGACAAAATGAAAGTCACCTGGGACAAGGCGGGGGATGTTTTTGCAAATAATTGGTTCTCTGAAAACAGTGCCTGCAGAGATTGAATATGTTATTGAAGCTAAAAGCAAAAGGAATGTAATAAAAACATATGGTCTGTCTTAAGTGCAACCTCACTGACCATTCAAAATGTTCCTGATTGTTCCATTTGGACTCTTCCACATCTGCTTCAAGTTGAACTCCTTGACACGAGCTTCATCTGTCAATAACACATTGAATTTAAGAATTGTGCATGACTGCTTTAGAAAAAAAATGCTATGGGAAATTAAAGTCCATTTATATCGATGTTCATGCCAATAGAAATGACTGCACACCTGGAGTAATAGTTGCACACTTGATTGCTACATTGTACCTAAAAAAGAGTCAAATTTTAATAACATAATCACAGTCAAGTCAAACATTTAGTTCAGTAATATTAATCCACTATCTACACCAAAAAACTCACAAGTAAGAACTGGAGGATCGATCAATATTAAAAGCTTTTTAGACACATCTTTTTATCTAAAAGGAGAGGATTAAAGGATAACTCTATCTGAGACATGGGATTCTCGGCACCAAGGAACATATATATAAATGTACTAAACACTCACTTAAGAGCAGCTTCGGCACTTTCAACTGTGACTTTATCATCAGTGGCATCACGGTGAGGGAGACCAAGATCAAAGTACTTGATATCCAATTCCAAAAAGGGGAAAATAAGCTGTCATCATTACACCAATACCCACATTACAAATATAATCCATTAGCTCAAAGTCTCAAACCTTTATCAACCAGCAAGACAAATTCAGAAATGTACTGTAAAAAAATATTAAAATCACCTTATCCTTTATTGATTGCCAGAAAATTCTGGTCATTTCATCTCCTGTATCGTCACCATAACAAACAAGCACAACATGAGAAGCAAAGAAAGACACAGTATTCAAACACAGAAAGAAAGGCACTATCTTTTTTATTAACAAAATGAAGATTCCAATAAAAACCCAGATCTAAAGCAAATGAATTGATCAATCCCAGATTCAAAATCAGATCCTAAACATGACCCAACAACTTTATTTTGACAGAGATATATAAATATCGAAACTTCCATGCATCTACAAAAGCAAAGATGCTTACTTTATAACACCAATGAATCACTAACAACCAATCAAAATCTAAACTTTCAGTGATAAAAAAATGAAACCAAAGCAGCTCACATGATAAGATCATCAAAATGAGTAAAGGAGTCAGTTTTTTTTTTTTAAAAAAAGTCTTACCGTCCATTTCAACGATGGGGTTGGCAACCTTGATCTTTTCGAAAGCCATTGTTTTGTTGTCTTTTTTTCGTGTGAGCTGAAAGAGTTTTACAGATTAAAACTTTAGAATTGTTTTTCTTTCTTTCTCCTCCCGTGAATTCAGTAGAGAAGGAAAAGAGACAGTGAGAGGAGAGACAGGAGGAAGGTGGAACTGGTTTATATAATCAACCAGGGAGTGTTTTGCCCTACCGATCACGTTGATGTTGGGCTATTTTCAGTAAGATATTAGAAAAAGAATTAAAAAATAAAATAATTGATTCGAATGATAATTAGATTTAAGGATGGTTAAAATAATTGGATGGCTTAGAATATTTTTACAAATGATTCAAATTAGCAAAGAAATTATAAAAAAAAAATGTAATTCAGTTTGGCATTGATTTAGATGTAAAAAATAATAAAATTGAACACGAAATCAAATAAAAAATGAGAAATCAAATTGAAAAAAAAAATCAAGAATACATACAATCAAATCACACCAAGTTATCTTCTTTTTTTTTTTGTCTAAAAAATCAAAATTGTGATAAAAGTCACCCAGTTTGTTTTATTTTTTGACTCATTTAAAATTATTAAATTTTAATAAAATTAGAATTAAATCATTTAAAGTGAACAATTTTTTTTTATTTTAAAAATTCTTTAAGAAAATGATTTTTTTTATCCAAAACCTATTTTAAAGGAAACGTTAAGAGCATTGGATTTTTAGTTTTGTTTTTATTTTGGATAAATATGTATATTGAATATAATTTAAGTGCTCCATTTTTTCAAATTCCTCATTAGCAATGAAAACCCTAGTTCATAATTATTATTTTACTAATAAAATAGTGAAAATCAAATTTGCATAAAGCTTTTTTTCCCCTTTCGGAGTGCATTATGTTCTCTTTAATGACCCTTGATGATGTGGAAAATATTTTTTAAATAATAAAACAAGTCAAGTACAAACACAATGGCATATTGTAATTAAAGTGTGGAGTGATGGGCAATCGTTTTAGAGGTGATCCTCTCCAACCATCCTCCATTTTTGTCAAAAATGATGGCGTCAATATTCCACCTAACACGTTGACATAACCCTAACCTGAATAATTGGACTCCAAGGTATATTTTGGAAGTATATAATGTATGTCTAGAAGTGTGGTAAAGATTTTAAAGGGTTTTTCGTTTAAATATATTTATAAATAATATTTTTTAATTTGTTTATATTAATATATTAAAATAATTCAAAAACTTAAAAATATATTAAAATATGGAACCGGGGCTAGAAGATACTCAAAATAGAAGGAAATATTTATGGCATCAAGGAAGAAAAAACAAATATCCCTGCAAATTTTTCCTCTGCACAAACATTGTATTTCTTGATCCACCCTCTCGATTTCATATATATATATATATATATATATATATATATATATATATATATATATATATATATATTTCAGTTTTTATCTAATAAATAAAAGTAAGATATAAATTATTAGAAACTCGATCAATTTATTCTTAACTAAAAGCTTTTTTTTAGAAAAAAAACTGAGGAGATATAACATTCAACTACTACTAATAATATGTATTTATCCAAAATCTCTTGTAAAATGAAGAAAACTTTGTTTTTTTGCTGTGTTTTAAAAATATTTTTGAAAAAATTGAAATTTTTTATTTTAAAATAATATTTTAGATATTTTTCATGTGCTGGTGTAAAAATAATTTTTAAAAAATAATTTTAAAAACAATATGAATTACATTTAAAGGATGTTTCATACTGCGTTCTAAAAATATTTTTAAAAATTATTTTTATTGAAGGTTAAATCTTTTTAATATTTTTATATACTGATATCAAAAATAATTTTAAAAAATAAAATAAAAAATTATTTTAATATAACTCTAAACAAAAAAATAGATTTTTAAAAAATATTTTCAACACATTTTCAAACATGGAATATTAGTTAGTAGAGTCAATTGACGGTTGCCTTTGTATTATTAGATGATAGCTACGTGGCATCCCAATGATAATCTCAATGTAATTGGTTGATGGAAAGATATTTAAAACATATATTTCTCAACTATATAGATAAGAATAGAGCGGGCCCCGCACGCTGGTAGAAGATTTGGTGGGTTGACGAGTTGGCGGGTTGGTGGTTCTTGTATTTTAAATTTATATTTTATATTGATATATTAAAATTATAAAATCATAATAAAAATATTAACTTTAAAAAATATAAAATAAAATTTATCACAATCTCAAACAATTCTAAAAACTATACCCTCAATACATATATTAGACTTGAAAATTACAACCTAATTATAAAACTCAAATTAACTCGATCTAAACTCATTTAGTAATTTTAACTTAAAACCTAGATCAATTTGGATTTCAAAAAATAGAAAAATAATTGATTGAGTTAAGAATTTAGAGTGACTTGTAACCTAATATAAATCCTATTGATATTTAATTAAACAAATATTATGGATAAAACAATGTTATTTTGGTTATTTATAAAAAAACAAATAGAGTCAACTCTAGTTTACCCTTCCATCCTGTGATATAAACCTTTTCTCAACTAATATTTTATAACTTTGAATTACATTTTTAATTGCTCAAATGTGTTCGGGTTAAATTATCTCTAGTATGAATTGTTATACACTTATCTAGAATTGGGTATATTTGGATTATCTTGAGTTTGAATAAATTTATGAATTCGAGTTTTTTGTTCTCATAAAGTAAATAATTTAGTTGATACTAGCTATTTAACCTATGCTTTAACATGAGTCAATACTTTTTATTTCTTCAAAAAATATATACACATAGATTTTTATGACATGTTTTTGTATATAAAAAAAAATCTCAAGTGTAATTCAAAAAGTTCATTTATATATCTAATTAAATAAATGAAAGATTATTCATGAAACCAAAGAAAATTATCAAATTCAATTCTTACCTAGCCAAAATTAATTAGTTAAACTTTCGACCTGGGTTATGGACTCAGTTAGTTTCAATATATATATATATATATATATATATATATATATAAAGAGCCAATAAAATATAAAAGTGATTACAAAATCAAATCAAATGAAATTACATTACTCAATTAATAATAATAAATTAAATATTAAGTAATAAAATTAGGGGGAGAAATAAAAATTTAAAGGATAAAAGTGAGAGAAAGAGAGAAAAAGAGGTTTGGGCCCCGTTTGTTTGCTGGAAAGTGGTTTCCTTTTGGAAAGTGGTTTTCTTTTGGAAAGTGAATTCCGGGAAAAGTGAATTCCTGGAAAGTGAATTCCGATGTTTGGTAGTGTTATGGAAAATGAACTGGAAAACACTTTTCAGTATTTGTTTGTGTTATGAAAAATGAACTGGGAAATAATTTATTAATAAATTAATTTTTTTTTCAAGTTTATTAAAATAATGAGGAACAAATCTTACAAATTAAAAAGTTGAATGAGAATGAAATTGAAAAAAAATATAATTTCATAAATTATCTCAAATAAAATAAATAATAATCAAAATAATAGAGATCAAATCTAAAAATTTAAAAAAAAAATGAAAGGTGAATAAATTAAAATAATAATAATTAACATTTCATAAATTATTTCAAATAAAATAAGTAACAATAAAAAAGATGAGGACCAAATTTGATAGATAAAAAATTTCAATAAAAAAATGATAAGAAAAAAGCAAATAGCAATAATAAAAATAAGGACCAAAATTAATATAAAAATTAAATTTTAAGAGATGGAATTGAAAAATAAATATTCAAAACAAATTATATATAGCAATCAAAAGTTTGAGGATCAAATTTGATATAATCATCAAATAATGATATTTCTAAATTTTTCACAACTTCCGGAAAGTGTTTTCCGCCCAAATTTTCTGGAAAACACTTTCCTGAAAACCAAGCCAAATTTTTTTTTTTACTGGAAAGTGTTTTCCATTGACCAACTTTCCGGAAAGCAAACAAATACAGGAAAGTTTGGAAAGTGATTTCCCGGAAAGTGAATTCCGAGAAACAAACACAACCTTAGTCTTTTTAAGTATGAAGGCCTAAATTTACAAAAGCCCAGGTGTTTTGGCCTAAAGAAACTCATTTCTCATTTTATTTTTTATTTTCTCAGGAGATTGATGACCTATCATGTATCCTTTAATGCTTTGAAAAAAATTAGCAAACGATATATTGCCTACACTATCGAGATTCCAACAATTTCAGTTCAATGAAAGATTGGGTTGATCTATTTTAGACCAAGATAAACTCAATTTTTAACCATATCTTGACCAAAAAAATACACTTTGAAAATCTTATAAAATATATTCATTGCTTCTAATGACCTAAAAATTGGTTCCAAAATCCACAATTAACCTAAAAACAAAAAAATTTTGTGGCTGAAATCTCGAGCAAATTTAAGAGAGGAAAAAACACCCTTTATAAACTTTCCCCCCCCCCAAAAAAAAACCTATTAATACCAAAACCACCTATTTTTGTGGTTGAAATTGGTCTTAACCATGATTTTTTCTATGAACATCAAAATTCAATCTTTCTCTCTCTCATCTCCCAAACTAGGGAGAAATAAATAAAATAAAGTTTGGAATTGAAATTGAATTTCATAGACTTTAAGGATTGAAATTTTATAATTTAAAAAGTTTTTGAAGGACCAAAATGGACATTTAGTCTTCCGTCTGGAAAGACCATTTTTTTGCTTTTTTTTTTTTTTTTTTTTTTATCATTGTTCTTCATTTTTGAGTCTTGTCATTACTTAATAAATCTATTTTAATTGGTGGTTAATTTGAGATTAAAAGGGTATATAAGTCTATAAGACAAATCATTATGGAAATCCATGGTGATTTGTTTCTTAATGAACAATAACATAAGAAATCCCGATCTTATAACTAGGATTTCAATGCCAGGGTATTGAAACTATCTTTACATTCAAACTATTTTTTGTATTTATTCTAAAAACTTTAAACCAAAATTGATATAATAAGTTGTTTATTGACAAACATGAGACTACTTATAGTCGCGGGGTATTATTTAGGTTAGTAAAATTAATAAATTCTTAAATATTTATTTTAAAAAATAAAAATAAAATTAGGGGTTGTTTGGTAATGTGATAATAATAATTTTTTCTATATTTTTATTATTTTTTAAGATTTATTTTTTTATATTAGTACTTTTAACTAATTTTAAAAGAAAAAAACACAAACACCCTATGTATATTGATGAAAAAAATTAGATTTTTAATAGTTCACAACAAAAATTATCACCATCTAAATCCAGGTCTCGCTTACCTAAATGGAGAGTTTTGATTTCAATATAAGGAAGGTTTTGACAGGGCATATGAAATCTTTGTTTACAGATCATAAATGATGAATTTTCCTATAAGATATTTAATTTGCTTATAAAGCATTTTACTAAATGTCCCATTAATATTTTTACATCACAAATAACCATAATTGTAAACTCTCAAAAAAATAGTTCAAGTAAAATTAAAATGTTTTGAATATAGTTTGGGATCTTTTTAATATATTTATTCAAACATTTCATTTGAAGGTTATAAAATCTTACTATATTATTCAATTAAATTAATTATAGTATTCTCAATCTCAAAATAATTGTAGTTAGTTTGGAATTTCTCAATAAATTTATGCAAACACCTCATTTCAAGTTCATAAAACTTTGACTATATTATTCAATTAAATTAACAATAAACCTTGTCAGTTTCAGAATTCAATTAAATGTGGAAAAAATATTAAATCAAGATAGTTACAATTATCTAGAGAACAACACAAGTAGTTGCATTTAGAGCACAATAATACAGAATCGTTGCATTAATATTTGGAGATGAGTGGTGATGCTTGATGATTTTGGAAAAGGTATTACCAATCATCAATTTACTAAATTTGTTGAATGATTAGTATTATCTAGTGCTAATCACACAATAATTGAGGGCATCATGGCACAATCAAAAGGTGTGTATTGATCAAAACACAAGACAAACTAAGCCTACCCCAATTCAAACATGTATCATCAACAATCCATCGACAGATTAAACTAGCTAAGTATGTTTCTTAGCAACAGCAATTAGTCCTCCACTCTTTGAAATTAGAGAGTCCAGTCATGCTAGTTCTTGGATTGATGGGGGGGGATGAAAACTGGGAAAAAAGTACATATCACCCTCCATATATGGTAGCTTTTCATGCAAAGCATATCTCTGAAACCTCGAAATTTGCTGGCTTGCACATTGTTTTTTGCTGTGACGTGTAATACAGTTCAAGGCCACAGGAAAGAAAGAAAAAGTTCACAAAAAGCATTATGCCTAAAACAGTAGAAAACCAAGAACCAGAAATCTATCTTTGTAGGACTGGTTTGGTGTTTATTTGCTGTCCTAATTTGGAATTGAGTTGTTGGGCTATATATGCGCAATATCTGATAAATAATCACAGATTGTTCATTACTAGCCTACATACCAAGAAGGGAGACTTGTAGTGATAATATTTTTGCGAGTAGGAGGAAAAACAAAGGAGTTTCAATGGGAAACCATGGTGGTGCTTCGGGGGATGAACATGAAGCAGCTTCTAGCTCTAGAAATAAGGGAAAGAAGGCTTACCATCGCCATTCTAACCAACAGATTCAGCAGCTTGAAAAGTATAAGACTAGCACCATTCTCTTATCAGGGGCTACGTTTCATGTCCTTTAAGCATGATATAGAAACAAGATTTTGATCTATATATGTTGCATTTGTTGTTATTATTTGTATGATTTTTGTTCGGCTATTTTGATATGTTGTTCTGGTTAATTCATAGCTTCACCATCCGTTGATCACTGTGAAGCTTTTGCTGATGTTTTCACTCCTGGCTTGCTCATTGTTGGTAAGGTCTTCATTATTGAGCGGACGAAGTCATTTCACTTGACATGAGAGGTCTATTTTATTTATATGTGAATGGAAGAGGATTTTCAAATCCCCCCCGCCCCCCCTTTTTAGATTAATGATGGTGTTTTTGATGGAGATTGTCTACTTCTTCTGTTAATGCATTCATTTTTGTCTTGGAAAATCAATTTTCCTATATATTAGTCTGGTCCTTGATTGTGTCATCTGGATTGCTTGCTTCCTTAATTCATTTACACTCATTTCTTTCTTGAATGGATTTTTAGCACGCATCTTGTAAAAATATTTGATGTTTCTTCAAAAAGGTCCGTCCTTGCTTCCCCCACCTTCATTTTCTGTGTTTGAAGATAACATAAATTTTGTGGTTTTGTTACTCTGATGAAGATTTTTCAAGGAATGTCCACATCCTCATGAAAACCAGCGGCGCCAGTTGAGTAGGGAATTAGGCCTCGCGGCTAAACAGATCAAGTTCTGGTTTCAAAACAAAAGGACTCAGACGAAGGTACTCGTGATTTCCAGGTCTAAAATCATGTGTTTGAATACATTGTATCCCTTAAATAATAAACTGAGCTTTTACACCTTCTGATCCATTTCGCAGACGCAAAGTGAGCGAGCAGATAATTCAGTTCTTCGGTCAGAAAATGAGAGGATTCAATATGAAAATCTAGCGTTCAGAGAGGCACTGAAAAATGTGATCTGCCCAGCTTGTGGAGGTCCTCCCTTCGGAGAAGAAGAACGCCAACGTAGTTTGCAGAAACTAAAGCAGGAAAATGCTCGGTTGAAAGAAGAGGCCAGTTTGGATTATTTCAACTAAGTTCCCTTTCTAATTATCTCCTCGTTCTCTATTAGGCCTTTTCTTTTTAATGATGCATAAATGTTTGTGTTTCGAGAGTTTTAAAGATTTTATTATTATTATTACTATTATTGATGATTATTATGTTTGCTGTGCAGCATCAAAAAGTATCCACCCTTCTTACCAAGTATACAGGAAAACCATTTGATTCGTTGACACCTGGCGCTGGATCTTCACAAGGCGTATTGCCGACAGGTGCCCCAAATCAAGGGACGACAAACCCTGGCACTGGTCTGGAACGGAATCCAGGATTGGACAATAGTCAATTGGTCTATAGACGTACAGGAATTCCAGATATGGAAAAGGCACTCATGGCTGAGACTGCTGCCAGTGCAGCAGATGAGTTGGTCAGGCTTCTGCGAGTTGATGAGCCTCTGTGGATCAAGTCCCCATCTGATGGAAGATACATCATTGATCGTGTCGCCTACGAGAAACTATACCCCAGGTCAAGTCGCTTCAAAAGCTTTAACGCTCGTGTCGAATCGTCCAAGGATTCAGCAATGGTGACCATGCCAGGAATAGACTTGGTTGACATGTTTTTGGATCCGGTTAGTGCGCTCTTACTTCCCATACTGTAAGATCAGACCATATTTTTCTAAAGAGGAAACAAGTCTAACTATTTTCTTTGATTTGACAGAACAAGTGGACTGATCTTTTCCCGACAATTGTTACCAAGGCCAGGACAATTCTAGTACTTGAAGCTGGAACGGTAGGAAACCGAAATGGCTCCTTACAGATGGTATGTTAAGTAGCTAATAAATTTCTATCATTCCTTAAATCTTGTTAGGACTTGAGTTGTGTATTGAAGTGAAAAAGGTCAAATGCAGATGTATGAACAAATGCACATTCTATCGCCCTTGGTTCCACGTAGGGAATTTTACTTCCTTCGCCTTTGTCAGCAACTGGAGCCTGGGCAGTGGGTGATTACAGATATATCGTATGACTTCTTGAAAGATGGCTCCCCTTCCCGCGCCTGGCGGCTCCCTTCTGGATGCATGATCCAAGATAAGCCTGATGGATGTTCCAAGGTGAGTAATTACTGCATCTCTATATCCGAAACGATCAAATGATTGAGCAAGTGTCACTTCTGTGAACTACTTATTCTAGATCATCCATACCATGCTTGTTCATAGCACAGATTAGGGCTGATTGTGGCTGAGCTTTACAGTTATCAAAAATGTTATCAATTCTGACGAACAACGACAAAGTTCTGATGCCCAGGTGTCAAATTCATCAATGAACTATAAAAGGAATGGAGCCTGGCATCTCTATCCTCCTGTTAACAGAATGTCTTAACTCTTTGCTACCACAGCAAGACACAATGCGATTGACGTCTGCATTTAGTGTCATTTTCATATTAATTAATGAGCACGGCTATCATGAATGTTTCGTAGATGCAATATCTGCAGACCCCCATTTATCTGATACTAATTTTTTCGTCGCTGCTAATATTATATACAGTAGGGTCTGTTTCTGTCATAAACACTACGCAAACATTTGTAAGCATCTCCAAGAGCTACCAATAAACGATGACTTCAAAATTGCAAGACAAGTTCAGCATAGAATCATTGCATAATAGTAGTATATCTGATCCTGTCTAACAATAATTTATGTCAGCTTAAGTGAATCGCATGTGAGACTAATTCTGTATCACAAAACCTGATAGGTAACTTGGGTAGAACATGTGGAAGTGGATGATAGAACTCAAACTCATCGCCTTTACAGAGATCTCATATGCGGCAGATCTGCTTATGGAGCAGAACGATGGATTGCTAGTCTCCGGAGGATTTGTGAGAGGTTAACTTTCTATAAGGAGGAAACGGCAGCTGCTCGAGAATTTGGAGGAGGTAACAATATTGAATTTTTCCCCTTTCCATTTCTTTGACAGCCATTTTATGCAATACTGTTGCTTTAATATCTTCCATTGCTCAGTGGTCGCTTCGCCTGAGGGTAGAAAAAGCATAGTAAACCTATCCCACAGGATGGTGAAGATCTTTTTTGCAAGTTTAGGAATGTCAGGAAAACTGGATTTTCCTCAACTGTCTGAAGTGAACAATAGTGGGGTTCGGGTGGCTATTCGTAAGAACACAGAACAAGGGCAGCCGATTGGCATGGTTGTTAGCGCTGCTACCTCTCTCTGGCTTCCACTCTCACCTCAGCACGTGTTTAACTTCTTCAAAGATGAGAAATCACGAATTCAGGTTCATGAAAAGTAGAACGATTCATTCCGTGATCAATAAATACGTACATAATTCACTCATTCGGATATTTATAGCTATGTAACAAATGGTATTTCCTGTCATTGTCTCTAACAGTGGGATATCCTGTCCAATGGCAATCCTGTGCATGAGATTTCACACATTTCCAATGGGACTAATCCAGGGAACTGCATATCCATTATTCGCGTAATTTCTCTTCCTTTCTCTCCTATTCTCATGTAGTATAAAATATAGCCAAAAGGCGGACAACAACAACGGCAATGTCTTGATTAATTTTCAGAAAGTCTACTTTGTGCAGTTCATTGATTGTTTTCCCTTTCAAATTAAAGCAGCCTTTCATTCCTACGGAGAACAACATGCTGATACTTCAAGAGAGCTGCACGGACTCTTCAGGATCAATGGTGGTATATGCTCCAGTTGACATTCCAGCCATGAACATGGTGATAGGCGGTGAAGACTCATCGATCATTCCCATACTTCCATCAGGTTTTGTAATATCTGACGATGGCCGTCCAGACAAAGAAGGGGGAAGTTCTACTTTCACAGGTTCTACAGGGGCAGACTCAGGAGGTTCACTTCTTACAATAGCCTTCCAAATTCTGATCGCTGGCCCTAATGCCACATCCTCCACAGAACTTAACATGGAATCTGTGGCAACAGTCAATACCCTTATCAGCACCACTGTTCTCAAAATTAAGGCTGCCTTGAATTGCTCTAATTTGGAATGAGCTTTGGTGATGCTGTTGTTTAAGAAACAAGTTTCTTATCACGTGATTCTGCCTGGAATCTGAAACACAGAAGAAGAAAAATATATATATCAGCTGCTGCTTCTGGTAAACTTTTGGTTGCCAGTCTAGTTGTTTTAAAACACTTGCATCTCCAGGATGATGGTCTGGCATTGCAAGAGAAAGACATTGAAATTTTTTTCTTCGTTGGATAATGGGGATGTTTTATGTACTTATCTTCTTTCTTCTCTTATATATCCTCTCTTCAATTAATTATTTTGAAAATATTTCATGCTATATTTAGCATCAATAGAGAAAAACCATTAATTAATATTTCTTATAATATGTAGTGGTTCTATATTATAGTTTCTTAGGATGGGTTTGAAAACAAGAACTGACAGGTCGTCTTTATTGAATCTGAATTGAAAATGAAACAATTGAAATAGAAAGTAGTGAGTTTGAAAGGATAGATTCAAAGAACAGATTGAGATAATAAATCCTAAACTAATTGTGTTACTATTCTATGATTTAACCGCAGCCAAACGAGCCCTGGACTACACAATGAATGATATATCTTCCTCATCTCAATATCATCCCCAAGGGAAATGCCAACTCTTGGCAGATTGAGCAAAAAAATTTAGATTATATATCTGCGTCATTTTAAGAATTTTTTTTTTTTGAAAAAAGACTTGACCAGATCAACTATTACTGATCCAATTTGACAATCAACACTTATAACTTGATTTAATTTGAAATCCAACACAGACAAGATTTTGATTAACCTATCATGTTGAGCATGGTTGAATAATATTAGTCTTAATGGCTGGGTATCCCCTTTGATTTTCACCAGACTTGATGTGAAATATATATGGACATAACCAAATCTCCACGAGTTTATAAAAAAGTGTAGAAATGAAGAGTCATCATTGCAAACCTTTCATATCCAATTAACTGATGGATAATTGAACAAAAAATCAGGATACTCAAATCAACAGCAGCACTGAGGTTATCTAGTTGGCAACAAACACATACTCTTTACCCTGCAAGGTGATAAGGAAATACAAAGGACATAAGAGCTAAAGTACCAGAGGAGCAAAAATTACTTCTGAATATCACGAGGATAAAGCAAAAGCAACACCATAGCATCAACCCATGACAATAAAGCATCCAGCTTGCCACTGTTCTTTAGAGATGGGAACTAGCCACCATGTTCAGGAGGATACCTACATGTGTAAATAGAAGTCTTCAGAACAGCAAGCAAGAAGAATACACGTTAAATTGTGTATAATCAAAGGGGCACAGATAAATTTGTTGTGTAACATTTTCAGCAGAGCAAAACACAGATATGAAAAGAAAATGATCAAATAGTAGTATCACAAACCTGATTAAAGGTGTGAATCTCAACATTTGAGTTTGGGTGCTTCTCAATAATCTAAGTTGGACAACAACTGGTGTTACTATACAAGTAAAATCTAGCAAGGGCAAGACACAGAGCAGGAGAAAAAGGTAAGGATCAGGCACCTTCTGCGTATTATAATGAGTGTTGAATGAGCTCATTAGAAGCAAGGGAACGCTGCACCCATATTTCTTGTTAAGATTCTGCAGCAACTTTAATAATAAGTTCCATGCAAAAACAGAACCAAATCAAAATCAAAGCAGTAGAGAAGGGAAGCAGTAAACACTCGCCTCAATCTCGATGACAATAACGTCAAGAAATGTCAGTCAATTACAAACTTCAATGCCAGACCTTTGAAACACAACAACATAAAATCAAGTTCAATGTCATACACATATCCTAAACCTCCATTCTGCTCCACAAACAAAAGGGTAAATCATTTCAATAAAAGAAAACAACCAGCACATTGTGGTCATCAATCTGACATTCACCTTCTTCTTTTTTTCCCTAGCAATTTGACAAAATAAAGAACAAAAGATTACGTATCCAGTGCATCCCATTGTTGTCTCCAAACCAAACCACCATTAAGCTTCAAAACAACAAGCTTGTTGAAAAGCTTCTTGGTTTCCTCGATATCTGCAACGAACTCAAATCACTTTAAGCAACCACCACAGAAGTTTGGCTAAAAATAATGCAATAAAAATTCAGATCATTATCAATTACACTCAGGAGTTGACTCCAAGGTATCATAAGGAACCACTACTTCATCAGCAGGTGTCTGAATCTTACTCCACTCAACTTGCCGCGCTTCCCCACTTTCACACACAGAATTCACAAAAAAAATCAATAAATAAACAATTCAATAAATTTCAAATCTCAGATTTCATAAAAAAATCATCCAAATACCAAAAACAATCTCTATCACATTGCACTTGCACTAATACAAATATCACAATCATATAAAACAGAATTATTCCTCTTCTCTTTCATTTTTAGCAACAAAATCAATTTTTTTTAATGGAAGTTGGTTGAACCGTTGAAAAATAATGAATTACCTATGATTGCAATAGACGAGGATGACAAATCCAGTTTTCTCACTCCCACTGCACAAAATCTCGAAACAAAATTAAGAAATTGCAAGTAGATCTGAGAACATAATTACTTTGATTAGTGAGATTAGCAGGAAATAGAGTGAATAAAGCAAAAGAGCATGATAAGATAATGATAAGCCATTAATATGGCAATACTACTACCTGTTCCACATCAGTGATATAACTAGAAAAAAAACATGACAAGATATAATGAAAACCAAGTAAACCTGAAAATCATATATGAATTTTAAAGCAACACCTTAAATTATTTGTGTATTACTATTAATTCATGACTTGATAGGAGAAAAACTTAGGACCCACAATAATAATAAGAAAGAATGCAACATTGTCTAGACTCTAGAGTCAATAAAAACCGTGAAACCAAAAGCATGGTTAATCAGTTCTTGAATATCTTCTATTCATGTGCTTTAGAGATTTTGCACTGTACATTCTAGACTACTAAAGTTAGTGGCCAAGCCCTAGTACTTTTATTATTTCAGCAACATTGACTCCTATTTTCTATTTTATCAACTCTTTAAGGTGTGGGGCATCAACAAAGTGGGAATCCGAAAGAGATCAGATGAAAACGGAAGGAGTAAATGTTGTACTCCGAGTCTTGTTGGTTTCACAAGTTTGCAGCTTTTCCTGCTTAAAAAGCTTGCTCCTAATCTTTAGTTTTATTGATGAAACCATAGCAAAAACATCACAGAGAAATTCACATGAGAGAAACAGAGGATTCTAAGTAATAGCAGTGGCTTATGTTATTCGCAAAAGGAGGGAAAATAGAGTTTTGCTGCTGTGGAAGTACTTTGAGGTCTTACCAGTTATGCATCTAAGAAATGGATGCCCTTTTATGCATTAAGATTTTGAATAAGTCAAAATGGAAGAGGTGTACATCACAACAGCAACAAGTAAATTAAAGAAGTCAAGTTTACTGGCATCCAGGAAAACTGGCTTCCAACCTGCCTTCTCCTATTTTATTTTTCTAGAAAACTTAGCAATGAAGGATCATATTGAGTGCTCAACATATTCACTGGTCAATTTGCTAAAACAACCAACCAGAGAATCTCTGATTTATTCACACAGAAATGATACAAACCATCCAATTATATTAAAAATTAGATTAAAGCTGCACTATTGAATTCCACTTGCCTGTTTGCTATATCATTATCGTCAAATCATCATGAAATTCAGTTGCACACCACTAAAAATGAAGATCCTATGCTCTTTCATGGAAAGATATCATACATGTTCAACCATGAAAACACATATTACCCAACTTTGCAAACATAACAAAAGATCCGAAAACCAAAATAAGATACACAAGATAATTCAAACTTACCAGGGCTGCTTGCGTATTTATTTGTTTCTCATTTGCAGAATTGGGGATAGCATCCACCTGCATCCATAAGGCAGGGTAACTGAGATCCTTCTACATGCAGTAGCACTTAAATTATATGTCTTGTTTGCTTTAAGAAAAGCGTTTTTGAAGTTACCCAAGATGATGAAAATTTACACAAGTTAAATCACTAAAGAGAAAATTGAATAGGTTCATCACTTTAACTCAATTCCACACATATTTATTGAGAAACATAAATGTGCATGTATAACCCAGAAAGCTGAATGCTAGTCCAAAACAGGTCTTATAGTAAAGAAACTGGTGTCATTGTCAAGATTTTGACTAGACTGAACTAACAGTAAATTAACCAAGATTTTGAACCAGAGAAAAAAAAAAACCTGCCTAATATTTGCAGCGTGAATTAGCACCATGAAAGATAGACACAAGCCTTTTCACCATGATGACTTCACATAAGCCTAGATACTTCTTCAGATCAAGATTGTCTTCATTAGATAAACAGATCTTCTACCAAGTTGTGGTCCCCACATCTGCAACGAAACCTCTTTCTCTCATTTCACCAATAAGATGCACTGCCCTTGATTCATCCTTGTGCTGGAGAAATCCTCGGATAATAACATTATAAGAGAATTTATCTGGAAGGTAGCCGTCCTTTTCCATATTTCGGAAAGCTTCCAATGCTTCATCTAACAATCCTTCTTTACAAAGTCCATTTATTATTGTAGTGTATATCTGAACATTAGGCTGCAACTCGTTGACAAAGAGTTCAGAAAACAGTTCCTTTGCACCTTTAAGATTCCCGGACTTGCACATGGCATTAACTAGGATGTTATACATCACCAGATTAGGCTTCAAGTATGTACTTTGCATTGCTCGAAACAATCTCAATGCCTTACCAAGATAGCCTTGTTTACAAAAGCCATCAAGCAATATTGTGTAAGTATATAAATTTGGGAGGTGGCCATTAGTGTGCATATTCTTGAAAAGATCTTGTGCTTCCCTAAGTCTGCCTAATTGGCATAATCCATGAATAAGAGTGTTGTAACTAACATTGTTTGGAGTTGAGCCTTGATGAATCATTTCATTAAAAAGCTGCTTGGCCTCATCTATCCTTTTGGCCTTACAATATCCATTAATTAAGATGCTGTAACTAAAAACATCAGGTTTACAACCCTTGGTTATCATGACATCAAAAAGCTTTCTAGCTTCAACAACTTCCATCCACAAGGAATATCCATACATCAAGGAATTGTAAGTCACTAAATCAGGCTCCACACCCATTTCAGTCATTGTTTTTAACATACCTTCAGCCTCTAAAACCTTGCCTTCTTTACAAAATATATCAACTAGCACGTTGAAGGTGACAACATTTGGCATGATATTCAAACTCGTCATTTCATTTAGCAATGCTGAAGCCTCCTTCCATCGGCTGAAATTGCATAAGCCCTGGATCAAAGATGTGTAGGTGAAAATAGTAGGGGAGATGTCTCTAGCCTTCATATAAGAGAAGATATCTAAAGCATCATTCACCCGCCTATCTTTGCAAAGACTATGGATGAGTGTACTGTATGTCACCACATTCAGCTGGCAGCCTGCCTCTTCCATTTTCTTAAACAATCCAGCAGCCGCAGCAGTTTCCCCGATTTTACATAAGCCATTGATAATCGTAGTATAAGTGTAGTCATCAGGTTGACACCCCCGTGCCACCATGTCATCAAGTAACTCCACGACGTGGGCAAATTTACCCACCTTACTGAGCCCATTGATTAAGGTGGTAAATGTGACAATAGTGGGTTGAAGACCAAGTTTAATGACTTTAGCCAAGACAGAGAAACCAAGATCAACATGTTGCAACTGGCAGAAGCAATTAATCAAGATATTAAGAGTACAAGTATTAGGAGAAAGCCCAGCTAATTCCATTCGTTTGGATAGAGAAATCACAGCATCGTAATACTGTCTCATTTTGACAATTGCAGACAATAATTTATTGAACTGGATGATACAGGGCAGGGGTTTCCTATGAAGCATGTGATTGAAAGAAGCAAGGGCGGCATCAACGTCTCTAAAACAAGATGAAGCATCGTCATTTTTGTGTTTATATCTACTGTTACTGCTAGAAGAAGAAATGGAGTTGGCGTGGTTGCTAGACAACAGTGATGGAAGAATCACACCCATTAATTTCATTTGGCATCGCTGAATTGGGGACCCAATAAATAAGGCTTCCGAACCTCGAAGTCTGAATGCCGCCGCCATCATCACCAACCTTCCTCCGTGTTTTTGTGCTCTACTTTTTTTATTGGCCAAAACGACAGAGACACTTCGTACCAAATCTGGAAGATTGAAGAGAGGGATTTGGGGAAGCAACAGCGTCTCTCTCTAAACGCAGAACTTTTGGGAAGAAAATTACGTGGGGATGAACAGTTGGGATCATGCTTGGGGCCTTTGCTGGCGTTTTGAGGAAGAAGAAGGAACAGAAAATACAATGCAGTCCAGATTTTCTTTTAAATTTTATATTGCATCCATTTTTAATTTTGAGTCTTTGTTCCGGTTTATATGTAGAAATTATTTCAAGAATAAATGCATAATGAGAGTTCTAAAGCTATCAGGCCAAGTCCAACAAGGAGAGTTAATCCAGCAGTCAAAGTTAAAATTTAAAATTTTTAGTTATTTTTATTCATTTTAGATAGCTAACAGGAGAGTTAAATGAGCAATTATTTTGGTTTTTCTCTGTATATAAAGCAATTTCTATAGATTTTAAATTAAAGTTCCAAAACTAAAATTATTATTGAAATTATATCATTCCAAATTTAAAATACAACAACAACGGAGCATCACAGCAACAACAATAAACTGATCAATTCAACAAGTGATTAGTGTTACAAAAACTAGATATGTAAATAGGTATTCACAAAAATATTTGAAAATATGTGGAACTGTATCAAAAAATTTTCATCAAAGAGACCCCTACTTTTATAGTTGAGAAACAAGGGAAACTGTATAGGATAAATTCAAAAAATACAACTGAAGCAAGAACCCTAGATGAACATGGACTACAGAATGAAAATCGCAAGGCAGTTGGAACTTCCCAAACTGAATCAACCTCCGATTCTGTTGCTGCAATGGCTAAAACAAACAATGGCCTGAAAGTTCAATAAGGTATTGTAAAGGCGCAACAGATGGAGATGGCAAGCGAGCGGCTGAAGGGGGCGACACAAGCAAAGAGAGAAGGAAGGTAGGGTTTCTGAGATAAATGGATGAGTGGTGTGCGGGGCTCGGGTTTTATGCTAATTATATTATAATAATAATTATTATACAATTATTATTATTAATAATAATTATAATAATAATAATAGTTAGCATAAAAAATAGGGGTATTAATTTGTAATTAATTTGATTGAATTATTTGTAATTAAATGTATTTTAATTAATTATGTTTGAACTTATTGGTTATTTGTTAATGTGCTCATTTTGTTTTTTTTTTTAAGTTTTTCTAAGACTCAAAGACAATAAATAACATTAATAAACTTCAAATACAATAACCATAAAAAAAAACATACAAATGTCTTGAAAAAATACAATAAGTAGCTTAAATTTCAAATTTCAATTATTGCGGGTCTTTTACTTATATTTAAATTTATTTATTTTTTATTTAAATATAATTTAAAAAATAATAATTTTATTGTCGGAGGGTTTTTCAAAAGCAATTATATAATTTACTCCTATTAATTATATAATTAATTGCATAATTAAACTATATACAAAATAATTGAATTTTATTTTAAATAATATAAAAAAATAGCTTTCCAAAATGGCCTTTTCCATTGGAGTATACATCAACAAAAAAACCATATATATACTATTCAAAAAACCATTTTACAAATTTAACTCTTCAAAATGGTTCTTGCCATTGGACTTACCCATATTAGGTTAGCAATTAGAGAACCCAGCTACCCCAAATTCTACCCATAATGTTTTTCATATTTTCAATTAAGTCCCTGCTAGTTAAACTTATTTCGTTAAACAAGAATTTTAGTTTGGATTCCCTTCAATTACACCCTTTTTCAACACAAACAACTAAATTACAAACCCAATTTATCATATTATACATTCACAAAACACATTACAAAAGACTTATTTATTATATTAGAAGTAATGGGGTTATGTTCAAATCATTCCTCCAAGCAATCTGAACATTTTTTTATTAATCCCCCCCCTACTCATTATCATTGAAGCATAAAGAATCATCCAAAGTACAATCTTCCATCCATCCCACAATCCCCATTAAAAAATTTTGAGGGGTTATTTTTTTAATAAAAAATGTGATAAAACATAATTAAGAGAAAAAATGTCAAATTCCACTTTAAAAAACCATTAAACGATGAAGAATAAAATTAAAATAAAATTCAATTAGTGAAAGGATATAATAATATCAAAAAATAAAGATCAAATTTAACATAAAATTCAAATGATCTAATAATTGAGGATGAAATTAAAAAAATAAAATAAAGGATAAATAAATAAAATAAATAGTAATCAAAAGAATAAAAATTAAATTAAAGATTAATTATAAATGGTAGAACACTTTCGTACTTTGTACTACTACTTTTTTTATTAATATTTTATTGTTGTGAAAGAATAAATTGTTTTTAAGTCACCTTAATTATAACAGAAAAGAAATATAAAGATAAAAATAATTCCACCAGAAAGAAGCTTTCTTCGAAGTCAATTTGATCATAATAGAAAAATAATCATGGAAGGAAACTTTATTTTTGTTAATTCCCAGGTGGTTTAATAATTTAATTGTGCTTGGAAAATAAAAATATTTAGTCATTATTGTTTTTTTTACTTAAAAGGCTAATTGAATTATTTAAATATTCACCTTGAAAGTTAAAAGTTAAGTCAAACCCTAATCATTTTTACCATAACTAACGCGTGCCATGAAAAAACTAAAATACCCTTTAATTGTTAAATTAGTGGATTTTGTAGGGTTAAAGTGGGAAAATACTGTTAATTGCTAATTTTGCTACAATACTTTCCCCCGCATATTTTAGTTCCTGTTAATAAAAAATAAAGCTAAAATAGAGCAAGAGAGCTGGAAAAAATAAGAGCGAGGCAGAATCATTTCTTAATATACAGAACACCTCTCATCCAATCATTTTTAAAATATATAAATAAATCATATTTATTAATTCAAATCATATTTATTAATTCCATGAAATTATAACAAAAAAGCAGAAAAGCAGTCATCATTGGAAACCTTGAATATGCAATTAACTGATGGATAATTGAGCAAAAAAATGGACCAAACTGTTCCATATACAGTGTAGCAGAAGTAGGTTCACACCTTGCATATGAAAACTGTAAACTGAATTCCCTCTTATTGTTCAAGCAAAATACATGGGAATGGCGTCTCGAAAACAAAGCTGCACAAAGTTTTTTCTTCAACAAGTTGCGCCAGGCAACTTTCTTAGAGGTCCTTTGGGCCATTGCATTCCTGGGCACAAAAAATAAATTGTGAACTCCATAGCGAGCCAATTCAAATCATGTATTCAAATATGATAAATCATGTAAGTGTAGTATCTTACCTTGTTTTAAAGATCGACTTCATCTGGTATTTTGAATTTCACTCCAGATTTCACCACGATACTCACTTTTCCCTGCACAAGTGATGGAACAGAATGGGAAGTGTCGGTCATGAAGGTTTCTGCCAAGAAAGACAAACGTAACAAAGCAATAATAAAAACATTTCCAAAATGATGTCAGGCGAAAAGTTTGCTGATAGTTTTGTGGCGCGCGCACAAGGTAAACTTTTGAAAGTAAGAGATGACATCTCTTGAGACAGCCACCTTTCGTGGGACAAAAATTCAATGGCCTTTTTTAAATACCATTCAGTTGCTTGTAAGTTAATATGGTTTTTAAACCAGTACGACCATAATAGAATGAAAGGATGGGTATTCAAGTCAGTAAAAGTTCAAAACACTTGCCACTTCGTCTACTAATTTTCCAAAATGCACATCCAACTGTACACATATAAATGGGAGAAAATGGTTAAATAGTTAGCATCAAAAACAGAAAATACCTTGAGAGTGATACTAGCACAGAACCATACATCATCAGCAACCTTTAGACTATCAAGCTCAAGGATGCTAGGGATCGACTTATATAGGCTCAAGAAGTTGGCAACCTGCCAAGAGGAGAAAAATACTAGTAACAATAATAAAAATAAACTATTAAGAATAATTGATTATCAAATCATTTTTAACCTTCGTAAATTCTGGCCCCTGTCTGATAGAGGCGTTTGCAGGATTTGTTCTAGCTGGATTTCAGAGACAAGCCATCAATTGAAGTGTAAAGATCAGACTGAAAAAGAGGCAACCAGATGAGTTAAACGACTCTCAAACACTTCACCAAGATCCAATGATAGTGATAGAAAAGAAAAGAAAGCAACCTGAACAAGAAGCAGATCCGGAGAAGCCTTCTCACTGGAAGGAACCGAGATTGAGGTACATTTATACCAATTGCATGGTCAAAGAATTGGTAGAAAAGGAAAAACTGCATCACATGTGTGATGTCAACATAAAAACCTCATGAAAAATCATGTTGAGCATCAAGTACCCTAATTGCTGCAACAGCTGCAGTTTATTGCTGAAGAAATATCCACTTCCTGATAGCAAGATTAACATTGTCATAATTAGCCATTCTAGAGTTGTAATTTGTCATTTCTGGAAATAAAGAAACAGCAGGTGCAAGGAAAGAAATAAAAACATACCTTTGGGTTTCAAATAATCTCTAGTTTAAGTGCATCAGCTTCCACAAGCCTTTTGATTACCTTCAAGTTCACCCACCTGTTATAGCATTTATTGTTAGTAGAATATCAGAGTATAATTGGTGCAAGGTTGACTTGCAAGTTAATCTAATTGAAAATTTTCATTCGGTGTGAACTCATTGACCAGTTTCAAACAGAATCAGTTGGACAAGAACTCAATTAAGATATTCTCCAAAAATAGTGTAAATGAGTGCTAATTCCATTGCCATCAAGGCAAGCTGCTTAGCAAATGCCAGATGAATTGAAGGAAATGAACAGTCAGTTTCAATAACAGAAATGCTCGGGTTAATCTCCCTCTTCTCCACTGGTGCCATTTACCTCAATAATGTAAATGGGCACCTCAATGGTGTTTCTTGCCTTTATCTAAAGGGTACCGATCTACAACATATATATCTAATAGGCATTGCTAGCTATCCATTATAGAGGTACAGGAAGTAAATTGAAAGGACCAAATTATCAAAGAAAAGGATTGGAACATGTCTTACATGCTGATCAGGGACCTGCACAATTTTGAGGAGAGGCGTCACATAATCATGGAAAAAAGTCAGTCAATGCAAAGGCCATATTTTTCTTCCTCTTTCTATGATAAGTTTGATTCGAGAGGGAGGGGTTTGGGAAGGAGAGACTTTAGGGCTGCTGGAGCGAGCAAAGCGAATGTGAGAATTCCAAAAGAAAGAGGAAAAGGCAAACATAGCATGAGCAAAAAGAATTTGTAGCCTCAAAACTGAAAATTGGAGTGAAAAAGAAAGTAACAGACAAAAATGTCATATTTGAGAAATGAAAGCAGTTACAAGTCTACAGAATCAAGTCATTTGCAAGTTAAAGCAGAAATGATTTAGCATAGTTTATGCAAATCTATATTGGGAATTTTCTCCATTTCCGTTGGACTGCAGAATTAAAGGCAGGAAATAAAGAGGTTGCTACACTAGGTAAGATGTACATACCTGAACCTTTCATTCAAATGAGATGAGAGTACCACCCCTCACATCAGCCTGGGTTTTGGGTGTTACCTGCAGAAGCACAAAATATAAGAACAAATTTTGAATCCATAAACTAAATTAAAATTGGCTGCTTTCATCTTTTTTCACCTCAATGCTGCATCCCTTCTTATTTCTGATCAGATGGTTTAACATTTCTGTAGTGCTAAGTCAAGGATATAACTACCTACAAGACTTCTCCCCTGTTTGAGAACGCGTTTGAAAATGTGTTTCCTAAAAAATTGAACTTTGTTTTAGCTTAAAATTATTACTTTTTTATGTTTTTTTATTGTTTTAATGTGTCAATATCAAAAATAATTTTAAAAAATAAAAAATATATTATTTAATGCATTTCAGAATAAAAATCACTTTGAAAAGCAAAAGCAACTGCTATTATATTCTCAAACACCCTCTTCAATTTCCAAGCATTTTCATCAATCAAACCAGAACAGAGTAAAATCAAAATATTCAAATCAACAATGACACCGAGGTTATCTGAGCTGGCAACAAACACATACTCTTTACCCTGCAAGGTGACAAGGAAATACAAAGGACGTAAGAACTAAAGTACCAGCAGAGCACAAATTATTTCTTAATATCACTAGGATAAAGCAAAAGCAACTTCATAGCATCAACCCATGACAATAAAGCATCCAGCTTGCCACTGTTCTTTAGAGATGGGAACACATCACCATGTCCAGGAGGATACCTTCATGTGTAAATAGAAGTTTTCAGAACAGCAAGCAAGAAGCTAATACATTAATAAGATTTTTTTGTAAATTAAACTATACATTCAAAACCAAATCCCAGTATTGTACAATTCCTAACTTTTTCAGGTGTTATTTTACTTTCATTTCTGAATTTTAAGAAATTGCCCACACTGGGTCCCACTAAATTTTTTCTCTTTAGGAGGGACAAACCTAGATCAAATATCATCAGCTTCCAAATTTTCAAGGGAGTGACAGATAACATCAAATATATGCCAAAGTAAGATTACATGCATTATCTTCCAATCATGGCATACTTACATCACTGGCCAGTGATCCAGACACTAAATGTTAATTTACACTCATCACTCAGTTTTCAATAAACAGCTAATAGCATAATTGAAATGGAAGTACTTTGAGAGAGCATTAGTATACAAGTATAGGAGTTAATTTCTGGATTTTACTCAAGTCAGAAAAGCAAAATTGAGTCAGGGAAGTTTATACCACTCCTTTTAAGTTGCTAAATGACTAAACTTGGTATACATCCAGATAATCCCTTACATAAGACATTAGAAGAGGTGGAATAGATTGATGGAAAGTTCACAAGCTCAGAACAGCAGGTAAATAGAAGAGTTACCAACTCTACTTTCTCAATCAAAATTCACGGAAGTTCAAGTTCTCCCCTAGCTTTACAACATATTCAAACTCGTAAGCATCTGGTGCCAATTATATTATTATTATCACAATGCATCTGATAGAATATATAGTTATATAGTGCATGCAAAATGGTAAAAGATAGAAATTTGAAGCTATACCATCCAACCTTGTTAGCGCATCCCTTTGAAGGCACTGGCACAAAGTCATCAGCAACCAGACAAGGATATTGGCTCTCTGCAATTCCAAAGGGGAAAAGGTAAATTTGATGTTTAACATTTTCAGCAAAGCAAAACGCAAGTATTAAAAGAAACTGATCAAATAGTAGTATCACAAACCTCATTAAGGTGTGAATCTCAGTATTTGAGTTTGAGTGCTGCTCAATAATCTAAGCTGGGCAACAGTGGTATTACTATACAAGTCAAATCTAACGAGGTCAAGACATAGAGCAGGAGAAAAAGTAAGGATCAGGCACCTTCTATGTATCATCATGAGTGTTGAATGAGTTCATTACAAGCAAGGGAACGCTGCACCCATATTTCTTGTTAAGATTCTGCGGCAACCTTAATAGTTAGTTCCATGCAACAACAGAACCAAATCAAAATCAAATCACACAAAAAATTCAACCAATCAATAAATAATTCAATAAACTCCAAATTTTTGCAGTCAAGCCCTGGTACTTTTATAATTTCAGCAACATTGATACCTATTTTCTATTTTATTGGCTCTTTAAGGTGTGGGATATAAACAAAGTGGGAATCCAAAAGACATTAGATGAAATTGGAAGAAGTAAATGTTGTGCTCTGAGTCTTTTGGTTTCACAAGTTTGCTGCTTTTACCACTTAAAAAGCTTGCTCATAATCTTTAGTTTTATTGATGATCTGTTTTCTCATCTCCCTCTCTTTGCTCCTTTTCCTCTATATGAATGGCATTTTGCTTGCATAAACTATACCAGAAATGTTTATCAGTAATTAAGTATTATAAAGGATGTCCACAATCTCTAGATTTGATCATGAATTTACGAGCTGTACATAAGAGAAATAACAACACAATCCCAGAAATTCTAGAGTCCTAGATTCTGACAAAACTATAGCAAAAGCATCACAGAGAAATTCACATGAGAGCAACAGAGGAGGCTAAGTAATAGCATTGTCTTATGTTACCCTCAAAAGGAGGAAAAAGAGAGGAGATACTTGGAGGTCTAGCCAATTATGCATCTACGAAATAGATGTCCTTTTATGTATTAAGATTTTGAATGAGCCAAAATGGAAGAATAGATATGGGAGTACTACTTTGGAAAGATTGATCCATTGGCATCCATGAAAACCTGGCCCCTAACCTGGCTTCTCCCATTTTATTTTTCCAGAAAACTTTGCAACAAAGGATCATATTGAGTGCTCACTGGTCAATTTGCTAAAACACCCACATTGGAGAATCTCTTATTTATTCACAATGATGATACCAACCATCCAATTATAATAAAAAATTATATTAAAATTTCTCTATCGAATTGCACTTGCGTGATTGCTATACCATTATCATTAAACATCATGAAAATCACTAATGAAAAAATTGAATAGGATTCGTCACTTTAACTCAATTCCACACATGTTTATTGATAAACATAAATGTGCGTGTATAACCTAGAGAGGTGAATGCTAGTCCAAAACAGGTAAAATGATTTGTGAAACAAAAGTAATTGGTGTGATTGTCAAGATTGACAAGACTGAACCAACAATATATTAACAAGAAAAAAAAATCCTAGCTAATATTTGCAACATGAATTAGCAGCGTGAAAAAATGACATCACCGTTTTCCCTGGACAAACTTCATGCAAGTCTAGATACTTCTTTAGAATAGGAATGTCTTCATTAGATAACAGATTTTCTACCAAGTTGTGGTCCCTGCATCTGCAATGAAGCCCCTGTCTCTCATTTCTCCAATAAGTTGCACTGCCCTTGATTCAACATTGTGCTGGAGAAATCCTCGGATAATAACATTATAACAAACTTCATCTGGAGGGCAGCCATCCTCTTCCATTTTTCGGAAAGCTTCCAATGCTTCATCTAACAATCCTTCTTTACAAAGTCCATTTATTATTGTAGTGTATATCTGAACATTAGGCTGCAACCCTTTAACAAAGAGTTCTGAAAAAAGTTCCCTAGCATCTTTAAGATTCCCTGATTTGCACATGGCATCAACTAGGATGTTATACATCACCAAATCAGGCTTCAAGGAAGAACTTTGCATTGCTCGAAACAATCTGAATGCCTTTCCAAGATACCCTTGTTTGCAAAAGCCATCAAGCAATATTGAGTACGCAAATAAATCTGGGAGGTTGCCACTAGTGTGCATATTCTTGAACAGATCTTGTGCTTCCCTAAGCCTGCCTAATTGGCACAAGCCATGAATAAGAGTGTTGTAGGTAACTTTGTCCGGAGTTGAGCCTTGAAGAATCATTTCATCAAAAAGTTGCATGGCCTTATCCATCCTCATGACCTTACAATATCCATTAATTAAGATGTTATAACAAAAAACATCAGGTTTACAACCCTTGGTTATCATGACATCAAAAAGCTTTCTAGCTTCAACAACTTCCATCCACAAGGAATATCCATACATCAATGAACTGTAGGTAACAACGTCAGGCTCCACACCAATTTCATTCATTGTTTTTAACACACCTTTAGCCTGTGAAACCTTGCCTTCTTTACAAAATGTATTAACTAGCACATTGAAGATGACAATATCTGGCATGATGTTCAAACTAGTCATTTCATTTAGCATTGCCGAAGCCTCCTTCCATCGACTGAAATTGCATAAGCCCTTGATTAAAGAGGTGTAAGTGAAAATATCAGGGGAAATGCCTTTAGCCTTCATAAAAGAGAAGATATCTAAAGCCTCATTCACCCGCCTATCTTTGCAAAGACCATCAATGAGTGTACTGTATGTCACCACATTAGGCTGGCAGCCTGCCTCTTCCATTTTCTTAAACAATCGAGCAGCGGCAGCAGCTTCCCCGATCTTACATAAGCCATTGATAATTGTATTATAAGTGTGGACATTAGGTTGACACCCTCCTGCCACCATGTCATCAAATAATTCCGCGGCTTGGGCAAATTTACCCACTTTACAGAGCCCATTGGTTAAGGTGTTAAATGTGACGATAGTGGGTTGAAGAGCAAGTTTAATGCCTTTGGCCAAGACAGAGAACCCAAGATCAATACGATGCAACTGGCAGAAGCAATTCATCAACATATTAAGGGTATAAGTATTAGGAGAGAGCCCAGCTAATTCCATTTGTTTGGAAAGAGAAATCACAGTATCGTAATGCTGTCTCATTTTGACGATAGTAGACAATAATTTATTGAATTGGATGATACAAGGCAGGGGTTTTCTTAGAAGCATGTGATTGAAAGAAGAAAGGGCATCATCAATGTTTCTAAATGAAAAAGAATCATTGTTGTGTTTGTATCTACCGCTACTGCTACTGCTACTGCTACTGCTAATGGTAGAAGAAGAAATGGAGTTGGAGTGGTTGGAAAACAACAATGATAATGTGGTTGGAGATAGAAGAAGAATCATACCCACTATTTTCATTTGCCATCGCTGAATTTGGGACCCGATAAAAAATGCTTCTGAACCCCGACGTCTCACTGCCGCCGCCGCCATCATCATCATGAAGTAGTCTAGTTTTTTATTGACCAATACGACAGAGACGCTTTGTAACAAATCTGGAATATTGAAGAAAGGGATTTGAGGAAGCAGGATCGTCTCTCTCTAAATGCAGAACTTTCGGGAAGAAAAGGATGCGGTGATGAACGGGAAACACTGGCGTTTGACGATGAAGAAACAGCAAATTATAATAATAATTATAATTAGCAAAAAAAAAAAAAAAACTAGAAGATGAGGGATTTACCCATCCCCGCAAAAGATAGTGCTTTGTTTTTTCTTAATTCTGTTTTTTCAATTATTTAAAACAAAATATTTTCTTTTTAAAATTTGTTTTTATTAGATTATATATATATATATATAAAGATTTTGTTGGTCAACTCAGTTATTGAATTTTTTTTTTCTTTATTTTAACTAAAAAAAAGTAATTACATATATTATATTTAATTAAAATTAGATTTTATAATTTATTTAGTTTTTTTAAGTTGTTACAGCCTTTGCCCATGAATAATATTCGATGGATTAACCCGAGTTGATTCTAGTTGTTTTTTATATATTATTTTATCTATTTTTATTATTTAATATTGAATCAGCTAAGAATTGAATTTTATGTTTTGTTTTGTTCTTTATGAGAATATTTTTGTCTCATAATTAGAGTCACAAACCCTTCACCATTAAATTTGTGTTTTATTGGGTTTTTTTAATCTTATAACTTAAATCGCAAGTTTAACAAGATAATTTCACTTGATTTAGTTTTTTGTTTTTTTGGTTGATTTTTTCTCTCAATCTCACTATTCTTTTCCTGATTGGATCAAGCAAGCTTACCAAGTCCAATGTCTAACCTTATTTTGTTTTAATTCTCTTATATTCATGGTTTTTTTTTTATGTATTTTTAAATTTATATTTTAATTGATACCCTTCTCTATAATGTTTTCTAGATTTTTTTATCCTTCATTGAATAACAATTATTAGGTGTGTGTTTTTTTGTCAAGTGTTAGTGTGATTTATCTATCATTGTTTTTGTATATTTTATATAGATTAAATATTTATCTTTTATAATATTTTTAATATGTGCAACCTTATATAAATTTTTTTTTATTCAATAAACTTTATGCATGTATCAATCTCTATTACACAATGATTTTTATAAACAAGTCCATTCAACATCACTATGTAAATGACACATGTTATAATATTAAATATCTTGATCTATATTGATATTTTGATTTTTTTAATTATAATTTTATTTTTTTAATTCTTTTTTATTTATTTACATAATAACTCGTGATTTATATAATTAGATGTGTGCATGAGTTTCTTTATTTATATTTATAATTTTTTTTAAAAACGTTGAAAATTATAAATGTTCTAAGTTTTTTTTATTATATATTAGTGTTTTCAATTTAATCTTTATTATTATAATTTCTTTTTTTTTTATTAGTTTTTTTTATAAAAATTTAATTATTTTTAATTTTACCCTTCAAGTTAATAATATGAACTCGTAGCAGCGGCCACTAACTTAGTATAGAAATATAACGTCCAATGTAATATTACGTGGTTAAATTCAAAAGGTTTGTTTTTCTTTTTTCAATTATTTTTTTTGTCAATTACATATTTTTCTAGCCTAATTGCGTTGAATAAAGATTGAAATTATTGCGTTGAATAAAGATTGAAATTATGATAAGTAAAAGCCGGGTAAAATTGTTGGTTACCCATAAGTGCCTGGCTAGGTTTTCCCCGCAGGCTTTCACCACCGGACTTGATGTGAACTAAATTCGGACATCACCAAAATCTCCATGACATAATAAAAAAATGCAGAGTCATCATCGTAAACCTTTAATAATATCCAATAAACAATAATTGAACAAAATTGGACCATACTGCTCCATATGTATGTATGTATATCCAACAAAATCTGCATGCATGCATGCATGTATGTATATTCATGTGTAGCAGAAGCAGTTTCACACCCTCATGTATACCAGTTCTTGTGATAAACAAGGACAACTAATATGCTGCAAGATGATATTGTAATTCAGACAACTGCAAACTGTATTCATATCTTATTTTGTTCTAGCAAAACACAAGGGAATGGCGACACGAAAACAAGGTTGCTCAAATTTTTCTTCAAAACATTGTTGCGCAGGGCAAATTTCCTAGAGGTCCTCTGGGCCACTAATTTCCTGGGGCACAAAAAAAAAAGAGAGAGGGTAATTCCATAGGAAGAGCCAAAACAAAAAATGTTTTGATTATAATAAATCATGTGAGTTTAGTATCTTACCTTGTTTTGAAGAACAGTTCCATCTGGTATTTCCAGTTTCACACCAGATTTCACCACGATGCTCACATTTCCCTGCATAGGTGATGGAACACAGTAGCAAGTGTCAGTCGTGAGGGTTTTTAACAGGAAAGACAAAGGTAACAGAGCAATAATTACATGCAACACGTTAAAGATAGGAGGAGTTTATTCTTTATACAAGTCGCAAGGTGTTGAGAATCCATTCAAGGCCAGGCATAGTGCTTAGGGGTCACAAAAAGATATCTATGTGGTAAAAACAGTCATCTATGCCCATGATTATACAAAAAAGAAGTTTCAACACCAAGCTAAGGAAAACAAGGGTCAAATTACATGGTTAGCAAGGCCAGTTAATGTCACAAACACCTATATTCTGTGTAATTTCTTCTCTGATTTCTTGAATTGCAGAAGAGGGTTTTCATCCTCCAAATACATGTACAAAACCCTAATTTACAGTCTACAATAAATGCTAGATATTACTGTTACAATTTGATTTCCATATATTATAGATATTACTGTTACACTTTGATTTACAGTTAATAGTTTTTGTAGCATGAACAAAGGGTAACAAGGGTCATTAGCAAAGATAATGGGAGTATAGTGAGTCAACAGAACTGGGATGACTCAAGAGAGTGAGCTTTCGAGAGTGTGAGGCCATCTCAGACCATTTCAATGGAAAAGGTTGATCTCCAAATTTGCCTCGTCATATAAACTGACTTTTATGGGACCATAACAATTCAAGGCCCCCTTTTTTTAACATCAATTGACTGTCTGTACCGTAATTTAAGAACCTTACAAATTACATGGCTTTTTCACCGGGAACACCAATCTATAATATGGATTGGTATTCAAGTTAGTGAAAGTTCAAAACACTAGCAGCCCATCTCCTAATTTTCCAATATACACACATCCCTCGGTGCACATACATGGGGGCAAATGGTTAAATAGTGACCATAAGAATGTAATGAAAGAACATGTAATACCTTGAGAGTAATATTAGCACCAAACCACACATCACCAGCAACCTTAAGACTATCAAGCTCGATGATGCTAGGGATAGACTTAAATCGGCTCAGGAAATTGGCAACCTGCCAAGAGGATAAAAAAAAATTCAAAAACAATAATGATAATGATAAAAAAAAAAAAAAAAAACTCAAGAATACTTGATTATCTAATCATTTTTTACCTTCTTAAATTCTGGCCCCAGTTCAATAGAAGGATTTGCAGGATTTTTTCTAGCCAGATTTCGGATGACAAAGCCATCAACTAAAGTGTAAAGATCAGACTGAAAAAGAGGCAACCAAATGAGTTAAGTGAGTCTCAAACACTTCACCAAGATCCAAATGACAGTGACAGAAAAGAAAGCAACCTGAACAAGAAGCAAATCTGAAGAAGCCTTCACCGGAAGAAATCGTGATCTAGGTACATTTATACCAATTGCATGGTCAAAGAACTGGTAGACAGGAAACAATTGCGTCAAGTGTGTTTCAACATAAAAACCTCATGAAAAATCATGTAGAGTATCAAGTACCTTAATTGCTGCTCCAGCTGCAGTTTCTAGCTGAAGAACTTTGACTCCATCCACTTCCTGATAGCAAGATTAACATTCTCATAATTAGCCATTCTAGACTTGTAACTTGAATCTCTGAAAACAAAAGACGACAGATAAAAGGAAAGAAATAAGAACATACCTTTGGGTTTGGAATAATCTCCATCTTAAGTGCATCAGCTTCCACAAGCCTTTTGATTGCCTTCAAGTTCACCCACCTGTTACAGTATATATTGTTAGTTGCCTATCAAAGTCTAATTGCTGCATTGACTGCAAGGCTGACTTACAAGTTGTTTGTATTGAAAATTTTGAACTTCTCAATCGACTTGAACTCGTTGACCTGTTTCAAACAGAACAGTTGGACGATAACTCAATTAAGATATTACTTTTCCAAAAATAGTGTAAATGTGTATTAATTCCAATGTCATCAAGGCAACCTGCTTAGCAAATGCCAGATGGAATGAAGGAAATGAATAATCAGTTTCAATTACAGAAATGCCACCAGCCTCAAAGTAGGTTAATCTCCCTCTTCTCCACTGGTGCCATTTACCTCAATACTGTACACTACCACCTCAATAGTTTCTCTTCCCTTTATCTAAAGGCTACAGATCTAAGACATATATCTAAAAGCCACCGCTAGCTATCTATTATAGGTATACAAAAGGAAAAGTGAAAGGAGCACGTTATCTGAAAAAAGGATCAGAAAATGTCTTACATGCTGATCAGGGACCTGTGCAATTTCCAGGAGCTGCATCACATAATCAAGGAAAAAATATTAGTCAACACCAAAAGCCATATTTTTCTTCCTTTTTTTCTCTCATAACTTAAATTCAAGAGGGAGGGGGGAGGAAAGGAGAGACTTCAGGGCTGCTGGAGGGAGCAAAGAGAATTTGAGCATTCCCAAAGAAAGAGGAAAAAGGCAAACATAGCATGAGCAAAAAGAATTTGTAACCTCAAAACTGAAAATTGGAGTGAAAAAGAGAGAACCAGACAAAAATGTCATATATGAGAAATGAAAGCACTTTCATGTCAGATTAAAGTCGTTTGCAAGTTCAAGGAAGTATGATTTAGAATAATTTATGCAAAGCCATATCGGGAATTTTATCCAATTCTGTTGGACTGTTTAACTCAAGGTGGGAGTTGCTGGCACTGGGTAAGAGGTAAATACCTGAACCTTCCCTTCATATGAGATGAGAGTACCACCCTTCACATCAGCCAGGGTTTTGGGTGTCACCTGCGGAAGCACAACATAAGAACAAATTTCGAATCTATCAACTAAATTAAAACTGACTGCATTCATCTTTTAGTACCTCCATGCAGTATTCATTCTTGTTTCTGATCAGATGGTTTAAGATTTCTGCAGCACTAAGTCAAGGGATATAACAGGCTGCAAGACTTCAATTCCAATCATTTTCATCATTAAAACCAGAGCAGAGTATAACAAAAAGAAAATCCTCAAGACAATTTACAATGAGAAACAAAATCAGGATACTCAAATCAACAACAGCACCGAGGTTATCTGAGTTGGCGACAAACACATACTCTTTACCCTGCACGGCGATAAGGTAATACAAAGGATGTAAGAACTAAAGTACAAGACGAGCACAAATTTATTCTTAATATCAAGGATAAAGCAAAAGCCACATCATAGCATCAACCTGTGACAATAAAGCATCGAGCTTGCCACTGTTCTTTAGAGATGGAAATACATCACCATGTCCAGGAGGATACCTTCACGTGTAAATAGAAGTTTTTAGAAAAGCAAGCAAGAAGATAATACATTAATAAGATTTTTTTGATAAATTAAACCATAAACTCAAACCTGTTCCCTGCATT
Organism: Salix dunnii; assembly: GCA_015731905.1. NCBI lineage: Eukaryota > Viridiplantae > Streptophyta > Magnoliopsida > Malpighiales > Salicaceae > Salix > Salix dunnii. The sequence goes on along the minus strand of CM027662.1, from coordinate 4,435,704 downwards.
GTACAATTCCTAACGTTTTTCAGGTGTTATTTTACTTTCAGTTCTGAATTTTAAGAAATTGCCCACACTGGATCCCAGTAGAAAATTTTCTTTCTTTAGGAGGGCCAAACCTTGATCAGAAACCATCAGCTTCCAAAATTTCAAGGGGGTAACAGGTAACAGCAAAGATATGCCAAACTTAGATTAGACACATTATCTTCCAATTATGACATGCCAAGTTACACTCATCACTCAGTTTTCAATAAACAGCTAAAAGATTAATAGGCATGTCTTTGTCACATATCATAAGGAAAGGAAGTAATTTGAAAAGGCATTAGCATGCAAGAATAGGAGTTACTTTCAGGATTTTACTCCAAGTCAGGAAAATAAAATTGAGTTAGGGAAGTTTATGCACCTCCTTAGAAGTTGGTAAACAAATAAATGAATGAATGACTTGATAAGCATCCAAATAGTCCCTTACATAAGACTTTAGAAGTAAGAGGTTGAATGGATTGATGGAAGTTGACAAGCTCAGAACAGCAGGTGAATCGAAGAGTTTTCAATACAACTATCTCATTCAGAGTTCAGAGAAGTTCAAGCTCTACCCTAGTTTTACAACATATTCAAACCCAAAAGCATCTGGCGCCAAATATATTATTATCACAGTGGATCTGATAAAACACATAATTATAAAGTGCACATAAAATGGTAAAATTGACTGAAAGATATTCATTAGAAACTATACCATCCATCCTTGTCAGTGTGTCCTTTTGAAGGCAGTGGCACAAAATCATCAACAACCAGTCGAGGATATTGGCTCTGTGCAATTCCAGAGGGGAAAAGGCAAATTTATTGTTTAGCATTTTTGGCAAAGTAAAACACAGATATTAAAAGAAACTGATCAAATTCTAGTGTCACAAACCTGGTTAAAGGTGTGAATCTCAATATTTGAGTTTGAGTACTTCTCAATAATCTAGGTTGGACGACAACAACTGGTGTTAGTATACAATTAAAATCTAACAAGGACAAGACAAAGAGGAGGAGAAAAAGGCAAGGATCAGGCACCTTCTGAGTATCATCATGAGTGTTGAATGAGTTCATTAGAAGCAAGGGAACACTACACCCATATTTCTTGTTAAGATTCTGCAGCAACTTTAACCGTTAGTTCCATGCAACAACAGAACCACATCAAAATACAGCAGAAGAGAAAAGAAGCAACAAACACTCGCCTCAATCTGGATGACAATAAGGTCAAGAAATGTCAGTCCATTGCGAACTTCAATGACAGACCTGTGAAGCATAACAACAAAAAATCAAGTTCAATGTCATATACATCTCCTAAACCTCCATTCTGTTCCACAAACAAAGGGTAATTCATTTCAACCAATATAAATAAAGATAAACATCACACTGTGGTCACCAATCTGACATTTTCCTTCTCTTTTCTTCTCCCTAGAAATTTGGTGTTCAAATTAAAATGCACCGAGCATCACGAACTAAAGTTTACATACTTAGGACCAGTGCATCCCATTGTTGTCCCCAAACCTCCATTAAGCTTCAAAACAACAAGCTTGTCCAGAAGCTTCTTGGTTTCCTCCGGATCTGCAACAAAAAATCAAATCGCTTTAAGCAGCAACCACACAAGTTTGGCTAAAAAAAAAATGCAATATGAACTCAGATCATTATCAATTACCCTCAGGAGTAGACTCCAACGTATCATAAGGAACCACTACTTCATCAGTAGGTGTCTGAATCTTACTCCACTCAACTTGCTGCGCTTCCCCACTTTCACACACAGAATTCACAGAAAAATCAAACAATCACTAAATAATTCAATGAATTCCAAATCTCAGATCTCTTAACAAAAAAAAAAAATCCAAATACCAAAACACAAAATCTCAATCACATTGCACTTAGAACCAATGCATCTATCGCAATTATAAAAAAAACATTGTTATTTCTTTTTTTCATTTTCATAAAACAAAATCAAAATTTTAAAAGGAACTAGTTGAAGAATAATGAATTGCCTGAGATAGCGAGAAACGAGGCTGACGAATCCAGTTTTCTCACTCTCACTGCAGAAAATCACGAAACAAAATCAAGAAACTGCAAATAGATCTGACATCTCTTGGCTTCATCATCTCATTAACGAAACGGAATCGCTTTGATTATTGAGTATAGCAGGAAATGAAGATCACCTAATTTGATTGAGATTAGCAACAGATGATTTGAGCTGAGAGATTTTCTCGGTATCAGTGGCCATTGCTGATCGATTTGATCTTAAGAAGTTACAGATAGAGAGAGAGAGAGAGCTGAGGAACAAATCTGTGTGAGAAAAAAAGCAGTTTTGAAAGGATGCTTTATATATACAAGCTGTGGCAGTGATGAAGGCGTGTTTTTGTTTTGACAAACCTCAGATTAGTCCCTAAAGTAGTGCCTGTTTCTCAACCGAGTCCGCAAATCGTTTCGAAGAGTGAGATTATTAGGGTAAAAAATACAGAGATAATAGGGATAGAGAGTTCATTTATATAGTTTATATTTTAAAATATATAGATTAATTTTTTTAAAATATTCTAAGAAATGAATTAATTCATATCTCTATTTTTTTAGGAAATTACTATAAAGTGAAGACATTAATCAAACACCACTTAAAATATATTTCTCGATATTTATTTTGGATTTATTTGTCTATCAAAACTAAATATTAATTTAAACCATCACAGATTAAAGTTTCAGCCACCAAATTAAATTGTTTTTAATTTAAATATGAGTTTGGGCGCAAAAGAAAATGAGTGTGCCTAAAAAACAGAGATTATTTTAATATAGAAAGAGTTGGACTTGGGAGAGAGTAAATGACAATAAAATTTTGTCTATGGAATCGGAATCAGATAAAAGTGTGTGGTGGGCGAGCGTGTGAAAAAAGATGGAGAGGTGATGGGATTCGCTACGCAACAAGCAATAATAATTGTAGACAGGGAGGAGGCGTCAATGTGTGGGAGAGAATATGCAGGAGAATATAACGTTAGGCCTTGCATGGTTAGCCCGCTGAGATGGACTTGAGATGGAAGTGGTAGCGCCTGTTTTACGCCAAGCTGTGGACAACTCGTGCACACTCGATCCACGTGTCTGCTCAATGTTCTTTATATATATATATATATATATATATATACACACGTAAGACAACTTACTTTTTGTTTGCCTGTAAGGGTATAAAACACATCTGATTGCTCACAAAAGATTAAAAGACGCTTTTGCCCCTGCTCTCAAGGCCAATTGTGATATGTTTACGTGGACAAAATTGTTATTTTAATTTTTTTTTAATCACGGTTACCGTGGGTGGGTGTTTGGAGGACTTTGGAAAAAAAAAAAAATTTATTTTAAATTAAAAAAATTTTAGTGTATTTAAATTATTTTGATGTGTTGATATCAAAAATAATTTTAAAAAAAATTGATGTATTTATAAATAAAAAACACTTTCAAATTCAACCTCAATTTACTCTCAATCAGACATTATGTTTGTGAGTGTGTCTGAGTTTGTTTTTTAAAGTGTGTTTTATTCAGAAATATATCAAAATGATATTTTTAATTTTTAAAAATTATTTTTGACATCATCATATCAAAATAATTTCAAAAAACCAAATAAATTAAATTATTTTTTTTTAATTTTGTTAAAAAATACTTTTGAATAATAAATGCACGGTAAATAAAATAAAAGGATCGTATAGTTTCTTTTAATGTACAAGGGTTCGAGAGTGTTTGAGAAAATGATTTAAAAAAAAATTATTTTTTATTTTTTATTTTAATTAAAAAAATTTGGATGTTTTCGAATCATTTTCGTGTACTTATATCAAAAATAATTTAAAAAAAATATTATTTTAATATATTTTTAAATAAAAAATATTTTCAAAAATAATTTTAATGAAATAGCCACTTCCCTTCGTAGGGTGGTGTGATGTGATTAAAACTGTATTTTATTTTAATTATAATCTTAAAATAAAAGGGCCATTTCCTTTTGTGATGTTTGAATTGTTAGAATTGATGCTTAAACCAATTTTCAGGCAGCCATTTTTTCTAGCAATCTCATTTGTGGATTTCTCACCAAAAAGACAATAACCCTTTTCTTCTTCTTCGTTTTCATTACATGATTGAAGTGGAAAATGGCTTCTCCACATCAACTTGGCTTCTGCACAGAGGATTTCAAGCCTGAAATATGGATGTTTATTTATTTATTAGCTTTTAGACACATGCGTGCGATTTGAAGTATTATTAAATATTATTATATTAATTTCCTTACGTTCACAAATTAAATTAAAAAAAACATAGCATCTATGATTTGAAATATTTTGAAAATGAAATATTTAAAGTTTTTTTATTTTCAGTATTTAAATAATATTATAAAACAATATAAATTTTTTAAAAAGAATTGTACAAGTGAAAAACATGCTTTATTTTTTTTCTGCTAACTGAATAAACTATGAAAATTGAAAGTCATGGTATATAAATTATGTAAATAGATAAATAAAAACTATTTTCAGAAAATATTCTATAGCATGCATTACATCAAAAAGAGGAAGCTAAATAGGAAATACGTATTCAATAAATTATATTAAAAATATATATAAAAAAATCACAGTAATTATATAATGGGTATTTAAATAATTTAAAGGTATTATATTCTTTTTAAAAAAATATTGAAGGGTATTATAGTTGATGAAAAGTTTTTAAAGAGCTTGTATAGTTATGGGTTATTGATTTCTTTGTTAGTTTAATGGGCTAAGAATGGATCCCCTGGCCCATCTATTATTTCAATGCTATTGGGCTGGAAGAGTGATATATCTTAAGAGAGTACAGAATTGCATTCAGGACGAGGAGACTGCAGGGGCGGAACTACGGCCTGTTTTGGGAGGCATGATACCCCTAAATTTTAAAAATATTTTATTTTCAGTCCTTGCATTTTAAACTTTTTCATAATAGCCATGCAATTGACTCCTTCAAATCTCCAATCTTATAGTATTCATGATGGCTCCCCGTTTAGAATTTTCTAGTAGATAACGATAGGATTTATGATTTTTCTCTCTCTCTCTAATATTATCTTTTTAAACATTTTAATCATTTTTTTGATCATTGTTAATCAAACTTTCATGAGCTTTAATTTAGGACAAAAATTAATCAACATAAAACTCTTTTCATTCAAAAAATAATAATTTGATTTTGTTTCTAAGAAAATGCTTTCTTTTTATTTTGGGCAGAAATTGTTTTCTATAAGTTGTGAAACAAATTGAAAATATTTTGTTATTTGTTGATTATATCAAGTTTGGTTCTTAATTTTTTGATTGCCCAATTTTTCTTTTTATTTTTCAATTTTATTTGTTAAAGCTTGATTTAATTTGTTTTTTATATCAATTTTGATCCTAATTTTTTATTGTTATTTTTCTTCACTCCTATCCTTTCTTAATTGTAATATTTATTTATTAAATTTGATTCTTATTTTCTTAATTTATATTTATTTTATCTGAAATAATTTATGAAAATTTATTTTATATAAGTTGTTTTACAACTTGTTTTCCATGACATGGTTAAATACAGAAGGAGTTTTTTTTATACTTATTTTCCATGATATTGTCAAGCATACAAAATAATATATTTTTCATGAAAATCACTTTCCAATAAACAACTATTTTATAACAATTAGATACTACACCACTATTTTATAACAATAAAAAATAAACCAAAAAAATAAAGACAGCCTTAGTTTTATTTTTACTTAGATATTGTTTGGCATAATGTTCTTGATTTTTTTTTATTATAAATTAATTATTTTAATATTTTTAAATTATTTTTATATACTAATTTCAAAAATATATTTTTTTAAATAAGAAATATTATTATAATATATTTTTAAATACAAAATCTCAAATCACTCGAACAATTACGAGGAACAGCTCGAAAGAGGCTAGCATGCATCAGCATATCTGTCCCATGTGTGGAACTTTGAGCTGTCCCGTCCATCTAGGAGATTCTCAATCCTTGTGGCTAATAGCCAAGATAACAATGTCTGTCCTTCTTCAGGCAAATGGAAGGACACACATGAATCTACTGTGTTGTGATGAAAAAATATTTTTTTATAGATATGAATAAATAAAATTTATGAAAAATATATTTCATAGATATAAATAAAAAATAAAATATATATTTTAACTTGAATATTAAATTTACTGTATATATCGTAATTTCTTAGCAACTTAACGAAATTATGAAAATAAGCCACGACAACCCCACGTGACCCACTAACCACCATCGCACACAACGAACCACAGAAAAGATGTTGATAAATCTAGAGCAACAAGCAAAAATAGTGATGGCTAACATGGCACAAGATTTCCCTGCCAGGCAATGGGGTAGGCTCTCTCTCTCTCTTTCTCTCTCTTCTTGTTTTTTAAATTATTAAATTAATTTCTCATATGTTTTTCTATTCTTTTTACATATTGATATAAAAACAAATCAAAAACAATTTTAAATAAAAAAATACACTCAATTATTAAATTATTTTGATGCACCGACTATTCTAATAAATTTATAGCTTGGTTATTTTTATTTAGTATATATTTGGAAACATGGTTGAAATTACTATTCATTCAGAAATATATTAAAATAATATTTTTGTATTTTTTAAAAATAATTTTTAAAATTAACACATCAAAATAATATAAAATCATTAAAATTTTCAATTTAAAGTTAAATATAAAAAAAATCAAAACCTTAAATTTGATTAGGTTAAAATTAATCAGTTTTTTTTCTTTCTAAACATCATATTATTTTAATAAGAATAATAATTAGTGAGGTGATAAATCGACTCATAATCTACTAATTAGATTAGATTCCTTGTTAGGTTAGACGCTGATGAAAGTCTGACAACTGGATCTTAAATTCTCGAATCATATTATCACATGGTTGAAAAAGGCAAAAAGTGCACACAGTACTTAAATGAGATCATCCTCTTCCAATCATTTCCTCCCAACAAGAAACTCCCCTGGCCCATAGAAAACAAACATGTGGCCAGGAATTTGTGAGAATAAAAATTGAAAATAAATAAAAAAATGAGTGGCTAGCGGTGATGTCTATCCCTTTTCTCTCTCTCTCCCACTCATTTTGATTTAGAAATACACGTGTCAGTGTTTTACAAGTTAGGGCGGCCAGTGGTGGTGCTTGCGTGGCGAAAAGTGCAAGAGAAAGTCACCTGACCTTTTTCTAATCCACAACTTCTTGGCCTCCCGTCACTTTCTCTTCGTCACCCTCGTTAATTTTTTACTCAATTATTTTTTTTATAATTTTGTAGATATTCTATCTTTCTCCCTCGTCACCCGATATATTATTTTAGGGGATAGGTGAGTTAATATTAAAATAATATTTTTTAAATTTATTTTTTTATATTAGTATGTCAAAGTGATACGATAATAATAAAAACTTTAAAAGAAAAAAAATAAAAAATAGTTTTTTTTAAATACAAAAACAAATGGGCTATTGATTTTTTTAATATTTATACCTGATGGAAGTTTAAAAGATAAATTTTTTTCTAAAATAATATTACTTTTTTATTTATTTGGTGTATTACAAAACGCAAATATATTTAGTGTTTTTTTTAACCCTCTATTTTAAAAAAGTTTTTGAAAAAAAATATATTTATTTTATTTTTTATTTTTATTTCAAATTAATTTTTTATATATTTTTAGATTATTACCAATGTTAAAAATAATTTTTTAAAAATAAAAAATATTATTTTAGTATTTTTGAATAAAAATCACTCTCAAAAACAGTAAATCTAAATTTAATTTTGAACGTCGAATGGACAACATTGGAAATAATTTCACATAATTTTATTTGATATATAAAATAAATATCTTGGCATAGATAATTATGAACTCAATGTCTCTAGCAATCACTTTACACTGGCTACGAGAGGTACGAGTGACAGGTACTGTGCTCGCCAATAATAGATGGGCTCTGTGGTGCCTACTGCTCCCTTTACGTGGGACTTTCCAATGTTCATGAAAGATCAATAAAGTCAGGGTTTGTAAATTGCTGTTTTTATAATATCTTTTATTTAAATACATATTAAATTAACATAAATAATTTTGTTATTTTTATTTAAAAAATCGAAACACAAAAAGAAACATAAAGTGTCGATTCTTAATTTCTAATGACAAGAAGGTGGAAATAGAAATAAAAATAAGACCAAGAATGATGCTATAAAGACTTTTAGTGAAAATAATAATAATAATATAATAATAAATGAAAAGAAAATCAATCAATTAGAGTAAAATAATAATAAAATAACTAAGCTGGCTTGAACAAGCCTACTTATAATTGAAAAAATAAAAATAAATCTATTTTTAAAATGAGCTTTTATACATATACGCAGGGGTGTAATTGAATATTTAAAATCAAAGGTGCTCCATATATATATATATATATATGAAAGATGTTATACTTAAATTAAAAACTTATAAAGATCAAATTATCTTTTAATATTTTTTTCAGAAAAATATTTCGGCCACAAATAAAAAAGAGTTTTTTTCTCCCCCACGATAATAGCCCAAGTGGACTGAGTTTTCTGAAGAGACAAGTACTATTTATTAATCTTATCAAGAAACAAATAGCTTCTAGAATCACTATTACCTTTTCTTCTTCTCTATTCATTATATAAGAAAAATAAAATACAATACAAAACCAAAATACATTTCTGAGCAAGACGTGGCAATAATTTAGTGGCAGGTGGAGGGGTGTTGAAGACAAAATGAATTTTTATTTGTTTTCTTATTTATCTATCTATCTATCTATATATATATATATAATTGCCTCTACGTTTTTTCTCCACCAAATAAAACACGCTTGCCTGATAAAAAGGGAAGATGCAAAAAATAAAATAAAAATGCCACGTGTTCTGCTGCTCTTTTAACGTGAGCCACAAGGTTCCATTGAATTCTCGAGCTTTCAATCTTAAGAAAATAAGAAAAACAATTTTACCTCTGACGTGGCATCTCTCCTTTCTTCTCTTATTTTTCCCTTCCTTTTTTGCTTTTCCATCACAAGCCAAATGGACACAGACACGCGTCTCTCTCTCTCTCTGTCCTCCTTCCTTTCTCTCTCTGTGTCTTCACTTCTCCTTCAGTTCTTGAACTCTGTTGCTTGTTTGGTTCTTTTGGGTTTCGTTTTATAGCTTGGTTGAAGCCTAAAGCTTCAGTCTTTCTAGTTTTTTTTTCGAATATCAAGGTTACTTTGAAGGGTCCGGTCAGGTTTCTTTTGTTTTGTCAGAGGCATGTGGAAGTTTAGAGACGGAGAGAAATATCATTGGAACTATTCTGTCGGGTTATGAGTTTGAGTTTGAGGAAGATATCATCAAGAAGGGCACTATACGAGTTTCTTTTACTAGGATTTTTTGAATGGTTTTTTCGGCCATGGCTATTCAGGTATGAAAATGAACTTTTTTTTTTGGCTGGATCAGGGGATTTAGTTTATAAATTTTGTGGGTTGTTTCAAAAAAATTTCAGCTCAAAAGGGTATGATATTTTTCTTTGTTGTGGTTGTTTGCAAGAATTTACTTACTGGTATTAAGGAAAGATGGATCTAAAAGGGAGACCATATAACGAAGACTTGTGTCAAAAGTTTTGTTCTTGACAAGAATGAGTTAAAAGATTCATGTTGTCAGATGTTGTCTGTTCTAAAAAGTGACTATTTGTGGCAAGTGGCAAAATTTTTGAGGATATATTCTTTTCTTTTGTATGTTGAGTTGTCTCTTGTCTGACTAATAGTTACACGACCAAGTTTCTTTATGAGTGTAGTTGTTTTTTGGGAATTTGATATTCTAGTTTCAGGTAGTTTCTGCTTTGGCGAACATTTATTATCTATAAATTCAATTATCTGCCTTGTTGTCTTGCAAGGTAAAGGAAAATTTGCACATTGTAACATTTATTTTAATTGTGATTCAGTTAGATTTATGAAGTATGATACTCATTTGGTTCTTGATTTGTTGAATTTTATTGTAGCTGCTCAATTAATGAATTTTAATGGATATTGAATTTCCTGCAAGTTAAAAGAATTGTGTGTGCTAGAACTGGTAGTGGTGGAAGCTGGGATACCTTGCTGATGTCTTTGTTTCCCATATTTGATGAAGGATCAGTGTGGAGGGACTCAACTGAATCTGGATGGAATTTCACTGGGTGCTACACTAAATAATGCAACTGGGCAGCAACTAACGGAGCAATTCAATTGCGGGAGTGATTACTCACCCAAGGTTTTATTCTTAACATGTTGGATATGAATTGTGACTGATAAAACTCTCCACAATCATTACTTGATACTCATCCTGTGTTTTTTTTTTTTTTTAATTAGGCGAGGAAACCATACACTATCACAAAGCAAAGAGAAAGATGGACAGAGGAAGAGCATAAGAAGTTTATTGAAGCTCTGAAGCTTTATGGCCGCGCCTGGAGACAGATTGAAGGTATAATTGATCGTCAAGGTTCTTAATTCAGTTTATTTATTCTTTTGTCTTGTGAATCTAAATCACTGTGTGTTTCATTTGGCAGAGCATGTTGGCTCAAAGACTGCAGTTCAGATTCGAAGCCATGCTCAGAAATTCTTCTCCAAGGTTTACTGCTCTTATTCCAGCATAAATAAATACCCTCAATTAAAGCAAGTTGGGTTTTTGACGAGCCCGAGGAGTGCGAATTATCTTTGATGGGTTCATTTGTCATGCTTGATGATTCTCTTACAATGTATTTTTATTCGGGGTAGGTTGTGCGTGAATCTGGTGGCGGCAGCACTTGCTCAGTGGAACCAATTGAAATTCCTCCTCCTAGACCAAAGCGAAAACCTACACATCCTTACCCCCGCAAATTGACACTTTCTCTGGAAAAAGAGCTTATTCCTGAGAAGTCGCCAAGGTCGTCTTCTCTGAATTTTTCCATTTCAGAACAGGTAAACCAATCACCAACATCAGTATTGTCTGCAGTTGGTTCAGATACCCTTGGTTCCACTGATTCAGACACACCAAACCACAGCTTATCACCGGTTTCATTTGGCGGTGGTGTTCAGCATGCTGATTCCTTTCCTGACGAGGATGGATCTCCATCTGTAGCAACTACCAGCTCAGTTCCTGATGAGCAATTTCCCAAGGTATTTACATCTTTAACAAATCAGATTTTTTCTGATGACTTAAAAGTTCTGAGGTTATCCAAAATATTTTTTCTATTTGCTTGAAGGTCGAGAAACTTGATTCATATCCCAAAGAAATTCAGTCTTCTGAAGAACCTGTTGTTGAGGGAACATCAACTCGGAGTCTGAAGCTCTTTGGAAGGACAGTCTTCGTTACAGAATGCCATAAACCATTTTCTTCAAACATGGGAACTTCTAAATTGTCTCCACTAGACGCCCCTGAAGAAAAACTTGTGCGACCATTAGCACTGAACAATGTGGCCACAAAATTTCTGTCCGAAAATGGAGAACGCACTTGGAGGCCTTTGTCACAATGTTTCATGCAATTTCAAAAGGAAAACTCAATTCCTGCACAAAATGACTCTGCTGCTCTAATGCCTTGGTGGACTTTTCATGGAACCATGTCATTTCCTCACATACCATTTCACAAGCAAGAGCCCGCGATAGATAATTTAGATTCAAAAGGAAGTGAAGTCCAAGATAAAGAGATTCCAAAGGAAGTATCTTGGACTGGTTCCAACTCTGGATCAGTGAGTGAAGGGGAAAACGTAGATAAAAACATGGATGCTGAGACCGAAAGTCAATTTTTTTACGAGGAAAAAGAACTATCCCCAATTTTTGTGCTTAATCCAGCCAAGAAATCAGCGTCATCTGGATCAAAAGTGATCAATGAAAAATGCCCGAAAGGGTTTGTGCCTTACAAGAAACGAATAGCGGAAAGAGACAGCCAATCCTCGACAATAAGCGGTGAAGAGAGGGAAGGACAAAGAATCCGTCTCTGCCTGTAGTTAGCCTCAGTCATGTTTTCCTTAAGTAGAACATGGAGCCTTTTTGAACAAGTTGAGGGTGATGGGCTGCGGGAATGTCACTTTCTGGATGACTCAGAATGAGAGGGGGAATGGAGCTTAAGCAGTTGCCACCTTCAGCATCTCTCTAGATTCTCATCTAGTTACCTAGTTTTTCCACCTTCAACTGTTTATATCTTTATTTCCACCTTTTGTTGTATGCACCATGTTCTGTCTATATGTTTTTTTCTTTCCTTTTTGATCCTTTGGATTACCCCTCTAATCTCTCCAATTCTTTTGTTTCTTTGAACCATGAGTCCCTTAGTCCCCTAGTTTTGTTTTGGCCTTTGTACAATATCATAAAGCAGTACCTATTGTATTCACCTCCAAGAAGCAGCCAAGTCAGTTGGTATTTATGAATCTGTCTTTCCATATTGTCTCATGGTTCTGCGCATGCAAGGTATACCATCACTGCAATTTTGTCATGATTAGAATGAGAAATTAGTCAGCATTTTCTCCCGTTATTTATCAGATTAGGGTAGACCAAGATTCCTCCTCAAAAAAGAAGAGAAGAGAAACCTTAACAGATTAATGGTCGGGTTAATGGATGTAGTTTGTGATGTTTAAATTCATCCAAGAAAAGGGTGTTTGCTATATCAACTGGTTAAGTTACATGCTGTGGTTACCCCAAAGCAATGAAGGCAGGTTGGAATCTATGAATCTGTCTTCCCATATTTTGCTGTTCATACTGCACAGAAGGTATCTCAACCTGTCTGCAATTTTTCTATGATTGAAATGAGAAATCAGCCATCATTTTCTTTTACTATATCTTTAGGGTGGACTAAGATTCTTAAGAAAAAACACACTAATGAACAGATTAATGGTTTGATTAAAAGGGTAGTTTGCTTAATGTTCTAAACTCATCTAAATTAAAAATATGTAGAAATTTTACCTGCTAAATGTTTTTTTTTTTTAAAAGGCCAGGAACATCATGATGGATTATATTATTTTTAATAGTTAAATGGAGAACGCAACAAAAACTAGGTGATGTTCTTGAGGCATAGTGGGGTTCAGCTTCATCATCAGCAGTATAATTTCTTGCTTCCTGTGGTGAAAGGGGGGCGAGGGAAGTGATTCTATGTAGGTTTGCGGAAGGGGTTTTGAGTTATTCAGCAGAAGGTTATTGATAAAGCTACGCCAAACATATCTAATATCCATAGTAAACTCTTTAAAGATTGAAATCTCGTATGTGAATCGACAGAAAAATGTGTTTTTTCCTCTATCCTCCTAGTACTTTTCGTAAGTTTTTGTTGGAATAAAATGTTTTATTATAGGTAAAGAGAGAACTAGTTTTTTAATGAGATAAATGCTACAACTTTATATACATTGATCTCATCATGTATCATAATTAAGTAAGAACTAATAAGAGATTGATTATGATCGTCCATAATCCATTCAACATAGTTCCTTTCATGTATTATAACATCAGCCTTTACTTCACATGATTTATATAAGAAAAACACGTAATCGATTTAACTATAATATATTCATCAAAGATAATTTATGTTATCATTATTTTGATTCAATCATGTATATCAAATTAAAAAAAAAAGAAACATGTTCATAAATGAACTCATAATGCCAAACACATGATCATTATAAAGTCACAATATAATATCATCAATTATATGTCATGATATCTATTTTTTTTGCAAGATTAATAAATACCTAGGGTGACAATCCTTTGATCATTGGATCAACAATCATATATTGTATAGTTTGATTTAGATGAAATGATGTCTTCTGGTCAAAACATTTGGTTTTGGTTTAGAACAATATCATTTTAACCAATTCAAGAATAGAAAAAATAAAGCGACCAAATGACATTTTATATAGTTCTTGTTATTATTTTTTTCCAATGATAAAATCGATCAGAATCTTACTTTGCAAAGCTATTTGTTAATTGTTTTCTCAACCAAATAGAATGAAAAACACTCTCTTCATCATTTCACCATATACCTCAAGACTATCCTAATACTCTTCGGATTGTCACCTACAAAACCATTGCCATATTGGTCCAAAAGTCTCATACCCAAACTATTGTTAATAACATGGCTTAAAGGTATGTTTTGGTTTTTTTCAAAAGGCTAAGATTAATCCTAGAGGGTTATAATGGTCGGTATTTGTCTCTACAATTAAACCAATACACCTTTTTTATTCCTTATAAATGGGAACAATTCACTCAATATGTGGAGAGGGGAAGCACAAAAAACCAACTACTTTTCACACTCTTATACACAAAAACTTGTTAGCTCTTAAGAAGAAATTATCACAATAATCGATTCAATTTCATAACAAGCCTTTTTAATCTCCTTTTCTACTATTTTTTCCCTTTATTATATCTCATTTGAAGTTTTAGCAACACCAATTATCTTTCTTTTCCATCGCAACAACTCTCTTTTAACGATGGACTTTTCTCTTCTCAACTTCAACTATTACATACCGTGAACAAACTCTAGCCACAAAGCATATGGGTTTTCTCCATCTTGGTTGTAAGTCATATTTTGTTTCCTCCACACCAAGATCAGCGGCTACATCCCTGCACTTCCTATAACAACTTTCTCTTCTCAACAACAATAACAATGGTTTCAACAAATTAACACTGATCACCATAACTAATAACCTTCTCCTTCTCAACCACACAAACCTCCACCTTAAGCCACCAAGAACACCTTTAACAATGTTACTCCCAAGCCATGTAAGGCCCTTACTCCTAATCTCCTCCTTGTTTTTTTTTTTTTTTTACATGCAAGACTTGAGTTAATTCATATCTTGCTACTGTTGATATGTTTCAGCAATTAGGTCAAGTGGGCTAGACCCTCAACCCAACCCATATGGATGGGCTAGGTTTAGCCCATCTTAAAATGAAAGCCATTGAACTTTTAGTTGACCTAATTCAACCAAGTGGGTTGTGCTTCGGCCTTGGGCCTAACCAACCCAACCCTAAGTTAAAAGATGTGTTGGAAAATACACTCTTATGTCTTTCTCAATTTTAAACTTGATTTTATTTTAATTTCTAGCCAAACAAACCTTTAAAAACATGATAAAATTTTAGGAGCCATTTTGAATTTATTTATGGGTTTCACACACATATTTTTAATTAATATCGGAGTTGTAAACTTATACTGCAAGATACTGATCCAATATTAACAATACTCATCTATCATTGAAAATTCATAAATTCTAAAAAATTAAAAAATATTTTGTTTTCTTGCACATGACCAAATTCTAAAGCAAAAATTCTATTTTCATCATACTTTGAAAAAAAAATAATTAATAGTTATCCTAACGAGTTTGTGATTATCCATTAAGATTTGACTAAAATTTCAAAAAATATAAAAAATTCTCTCAAGCTTTAGAATGATGAGATTTTAACTTGATAACAATAGAGTTTTCTTACTATGAAAGATTTTTTCTTAAACCTTGGTTAAATATTTACTAGGTCTTAGAATAACTAGATTTTAACATGATAAGATAAAGATCTTCTTTTGGAGAAAGATTTTTTTGGAATCTTATATGGACTAATAAATGCAAAACACGACTTAGAATAAACAAGAAAACAACTTATTATAGATAGCGTTTACTATGAGTGATATATTGTTTTATTTGCACGATTAGTTTCCTTACTTAAACTCTTATATTCTATTAGGTTTTTTAATGATTATAATAATATATGGTGACTTATTTTCTTCTTCTTGTTATTGATAAAAAAAAAAGAATTCATTATGCTTTCCACCCACGTATACCTTAATAATTCTAATCCAGAATAATGATCATTGAGATATTGCATGCACATGATAATTAATGCTAAACTCGATGCATGTTAGGAGCATATGCTGTCCCATCACATTGAGAATGCTAAGACTTGTCAAAGGCCACCGTATAACTATAAAGCCTCACACATGCAGCTCAGATAATGTGGTGGAAGTCCACATGCTGGCATGAATTTCACTTATGTGCCCAAAACTTAATTTTTTATAATTATATTCAATTAATGTTAATTAAAATAATGCCCCTGAATATCCTTGAAATTTACAATAAACTAATGTAAAATAATAAAAAACTATTTGGTAAGAGTTATTTGTTTTTGTCTTTAAGGACATCAAAGTAATTATACTATTATAAAAACTGAAAAATAAAAATGCCCTTTATATTTTATTTCAGGGTTAAAATAATAATTTGATTGAAAAAAAAATCAAAATGATTAATCTAACTCCATGCAATTTCAAAAAGGTTTGTTCAGCCCTAATGCTTTGTTCTAATATTTTTTTTATAGTATATCATTAATTTCATAATTATAGTATTACAAGGAATAATGTTAAGCAGTTATAGTATTACAAACAATAACCTTAAGGGGAGATTTTTTTTTTTTAAACCTAATGTTTATCTGCAAAAAATAAAATTCTTAACCTATATTAACCATGGATGGCCTATATAAAATTTAATGGCAAAAGGATTATTATTGTCTATGAAACTCACACACACACCCAAAAAAAAAAAAAACAGAAGGGGTGGGGGGTTATTACACCAGTCACCTTTGTGCTGAGATTATCCGGTCCGAGACACTCACAACCCACATCATGTCCTTTTGGATCAGGTTTTATCGAACATCTGACGCAGCGCCTTCTTCTCCTACACAGAACCCCCACTCCTAGGGTTTTTGGCTATAACATTCCAAATTCATGGATTTCAAAGAATCCCAGAACCTCAAGGTTTTCTCTTTCTCTCAAGTAACTGGTTTCTGATTCTGTAATGTATCAAAAATTGAAACGTTGATGTTTTTCTCTGCTAAAAAAATGAAGAAACTTTGCCTGCTAAAAATAATTCTTGATCTTTGGTTATTTCTTGTAGTTTATGATTGCTAATTTAGTTTATAATGATTTCTTGGTATAAATATAATAATTTGAAAGAGGAAATTATCAATATCTGTCTGTAATGCTGCTGTGTAGAAGCAGTGCTCTTTTTGCACCTTCTTTTAATGCTAAAACCTCTCAAAATCTTTGCTCTTACTTTACTAAGAAAACCCAATTGGTTTCATTCTCTAAGAATAGCCCCATTTTCTGTAGTTATAGTTATTTATTTGCAAAACCCACAAAAGATACAAACTTTATTGGAGCCCATAATTTGTTAATGAAGAAAAAGGCCACATTTTGCAACTCGGCAATCTCTGCGACATCGCGGAGTGATGAAAAAGCTGTGGGTGGGAATGTAGTTTCTAAAAGGTTGAAAAAAAAAGTGCGGCGAGATGCCCCAGAGGGAGTGCTTAGGTTTAAGCTAGATATGTGTTCAAAAGCTGGTGATGTTGTTGAAGGGCTTAGGTTGTATGATGAAGCGAGGAGGAATGGGGTTGAGCTTAATCAACACCATTATAATGTGATGCTTTATTTATGCTCTCAAAATAGAGGTGAAAATGGAAGTGATTTGAAGCTGATTTGTAAAAGGGGTTTCGAGATATTTCAGCAGATGATTATTGATAAAGTGCCTCCTAATGAGGCTACGTTTACAAATGCGGCGAGGCTGGCTTCTGTAATGGAAGATCCAGAAATGGCTTTTGATTTGGTAAAGCAAATGAAGGGTTTTGGTATTATGCCGAAGCTGAGGTCTTATGGTCCACCTTTGTTTGGATTTTGTAAGAAAGGGATGGTTGATAAAGCTTATGAAGTTGATGCACATATGATTGAATCTGGGGTTGTGGCTGAAGAGCCTGAGCTTTCCTCTCTTTTGAAAATTAGCGCTGATATAAACAATGCTGACAAGGTGTATGAATTGCTGCATCGGTTGCGAACCTCTGTGAGGCAGGTTATGGAGTCAACTGTAAGGGTTATTGAAGATTGGTTTAAGTCTGAGCATGCTGCAAAAACTGGGAAGGGGAATTGGGATGTGATCAAGGTGAAGGAAGGAGTTGTAAGGGGGGGAGGAGGTTGGCATGGACAAGGGTGGTTAGGCCATGGACAGTGGAGAGTGGTCAGGACTCAAATGGATAAGAAGGGTGTTTGTGGTTCTTGTGGTGAGAGACTTGCTTGTATTGATATCGATCCAAGAGAGACAGAAAACTTTGCTATCTCATTATCTAAGTTGGCTTTTGGAAGAGAGGTTAAGGCTGATTTTATTCAGTTCCAGGTATGACACAACTCCTTGTCTGTAACATAAGGTACAGTAAATGATTAATCAATTTAACGCTTTTGGTTTCAATGTTGTCACTGCTTGTGCACAAAAAAAAGAGTTTCCATATGAGAACTTTAATCAAAATTTGCTTCATATTGCAAGAATTGGCTCATGGGTTATGCAATCACTCTTATACCACTACTTTGTTTATGATTAGATTCTTCCCATATCAAAATGTCAACATGCCACATAACTTTTTGGGGGTTTTGGATTTTTTTAAAGAATGGTAGAATAGAAAATGATGAATACTCACTTTGTATGCTTATTCTTAAGGGTAATAATACTTTAAAACAATTCCCAACAAGCTACAACTGATGTACACATTGAATTGATTCAGGAGTGGCTGCAGCAGCATGGTCCATTTGATGCAGTCGTAGATGGAGCTAACACGAGTCTTATCAATCAACAGACTTTCAACTTTTCCCAGGTAAGTTGCATGTTCAGTAAGTTTTATGAGATTACATCTCTTATTTTCTTCAGAGAAGGGTATGCTGAATGCTTCTTTTGTATTGTAGCTTAATACTGTTGTAAATCGATTACAAGATATGAGTCCATCCAAGAAACTTCCACTAGTTATTTTGCACAAAAGTCGTGTAAATGGGGGTCCTGCTCAGAGTCCTTATAACAAGAAATTGCTAGAGAGGTGGAAAAATTCCGGTGCACTTTATGCTACTCCAGCTGGTTCCAATGATGATTGGTGAGAGTGCATATGACTCGAATTCATACATACTTTCCTTGTTTTGCATATTCTTTGCTGTGAAGTCTACATTGAAGACAAACTAAGATTCAAAATCATAAAATAAGTGCATTCCAGACCCTGTAAATATCAGCAAAGTAATTGCTGCTAAAAGCCTCCACAAAATTACACCAAGTAAAACCAAAAAAAATTCTATCTTCTCTCATAATACATGTCTCATGCTGTGTAATTATTTTAAAGTCTTGCTTACCTCTGTCTGGAACACCAAAAGACTGCACTTATAGCACAGTACCAGAAATTCTTGCAATTATTTCCTCTTTCAAAACTCTCAACAAATCAACAATCTGTTAGCATGAGTGCTGGATGTCCAATCATGCTCTCTTTCTGAAAACTTTTTTAGCCACAAAAAGAATGCACAATAACCTCTTCATTAATAAATTTGGTTGCTTGAAAAAGAAAAGTAACACTCAACCATAAGGATGCTTCAATCTTGCTGAATATAAGCAATGAAAAGCCACTAAAAGCCCCTGAAGTTACAGGGAAAAAAGCAAGGAACGTATCCAAACCCAAGAATATTGCCTTGAATGTGTGGAAATCCAAGAAAATTCTTCTTTCAACATTGCATACTAGATGAATGACTTTTTGTCCTCTATTATTGGAAATTTAACCTTCAATCTAGGATTTTCTGCAAGGTAATTATTTTTATTGATTGGAGTATCAAAGGATCAAAATTTGCATTAATTCATTCTGTCTAGAGGTGGGGTTTGGGTCTGTCCTAACAAGTGAAACTGCTATTTCTGCTGCGTGCCATAGGTTTTGGGAGAAGGAAAGATAACAACTTGTCGAGTATGCAATGTTTTCATGTATTTGATATTTGAGGAGGTAGAATCTTTAAATACCATCATCTTTCTAACCAAATGTCTTGGGATAGAACTTCATAAAGTGTCACAACCAAGTGCTATGGTGCACCCCCCCAGGAGTGATCATTTTTCGGTTCGGTTTTTTTATCTATAAAAGCAATTAAATCAAAATCATATTTAAAAAAAAAAAAAACCGAACTGAACTTGGTTGGAACTGACTGGTTTAGGTTCAGTTTGGTTTTTATGTTAAAAAATAGAAAGAAAACCTACATTGGTTTTTTGTGCTTCTTGGTGGGCTTTTCAGATGGGCTTTGGCCCTATCCACTAAAGCATTACAGCTTGTAGCATTTATTACATTTTCTTGGGGATTTAACTGTACTTGTGGGTTGTGGGACTATATATCATATAGGGGATGTTGCCACAGATCTTATGACATTAGTCTGTGCAGAAGTTATTTTGGTTCACATTCAGTTATTGTGCTACTTCCTAGTATTTTATTTCCAATTTCATTAATATTTTCGATTGGAGCTCACACCAGTAACATAATGTCAGTTAACAAGTTAGACCTCTATATAATCCATATTATATAGTTATCACTTGTTTAGACGGAATGGATTCTCTTGCTATGTTTGGAATTTGTTTGGTGTGAGATCTCATCTCTTCTAGTTCATGGTCTTTTTGTAAAGGACTGGAGCTCTCACCTCCATCAAAGTACTGTTTTTTTGCACACAATGGGTCGAATTCCTCACTCCTTCACCATGATTGTTTATTGGGCAATAATGTTGTTGTTAGTTTGACTTATTGTCGGATTCATAACCATGGCATGCTCTAGGAAGCATTGATGCCTCATGAACCTAATATTTAAGCACTTAAAGGCTAAAAAATTATAGAATTGTAAAGAAAATATTTTGTAAAAGAAGGGTCAAAGAAATATTGGTCGCATGATTCATTTAAAGTATACCTTAACCTATGGCTTTGGCAGAACCTGGTCAAATAATAGAAAAAGATCCCAAAAAATTGTTGTTGCCCATAATTACTTGAATAACCTGCAATTGTTGGTACTGGCTTTCCAGTTATCCTTCATAACTGATTTGCTTATTGTGAAATTGAGATGGTAAAAATTAGGGTTTGAAAAACAAAAGAAAGAGAGAGAGAGAGAGGGAGAGAGAGAACTGCTATATTAGTCTTGAACATCCTCACCTTTTCCTCGCAAGTTTTGGTGTTTTTTTTTCTTTTCAATTTCTTGAGGATAAAACATAAAAGTGAAACATGCATCCAATTGAATAACATACCGGTTATGCCAGTTGTTAGCTTTTGTTTTCTACTAACGACTAGTAGACCAACACGAAAACCCAACAGAAATCAAACCGAAATATATAGGATTAAAGCCAAGCTACATAAAAGGGGGGGAGGGGGACTCAATTGAGATCTTTTTCTAAGTGCACTTCAGTCTTTTATGTTTTATCTGATAAACAAAAGCTGGCAGTTGACATCATCGGTCTGTTATTCGACTAGGCACATGTTTCACTTTTATGTTCCCCCCCTCTCCATAGCAGAATGAAAAGAAACCAAAACTAGTGAGGATAATAGTAGAATGAAAGAAAAAAGGACCAAAACTTGCGAGGAACA
Organism: Salix dunnii; assembly: GCA_015731905.1. Taxonomy (NCBI): domain Eukaryota; kingdom Viridiplantae; phylum Streptophyta; class Magnoliopsida; order Malpighiales; family Salicaceae; genus Salix; species Salix dunnii. Next base: position 4,414,315 of record CM027662.1, on the reverse strand, counting down.
CAACAAAATGAAAAGAAAAAATAGACCAAAACTTTCGAGGAAAAAGTGAGGATGTTCAAGACTGATATAACAGTTCTCTCTTTTGTTTTTTGTTTTCAAAACCCTGATTTTTACAATCTTAATTTCACAGGAAACAAATCGGTGATGAAGGATAACTGGAAAGGCAACACCAACAATTGCAGGTTATTCAAGTAAATATGGGCAACAAGAGTTTTATAGGATTCTTTTCTATTATGTGACTAGGTTCTGCCAAAACCTACAAAATATTTCTTTGAAAAATCTTAGAAGACAAATATATACAAGATCCACAACCTACAACACGAAAACCCAACAGAAATCAAACCAGAATATACAGGAATAAAGCCACGCTAGAGAAGAAAAGGGGGAGACTCAATTGAGATCAGGGTTATCAATCTCATTTCGTTTCGACCAAAACGTTTCATACCAATTAAAAAAACAAGACAAAACGTCTTTTTTATCTCGGTTTAAATTCCATATTTTCCAGCTGAAACGCACTCGAAGCACGCTGCATGCGTCGTTTCAACCATGATTTTTTTTTAAAAAAAGAATGAATTACGTGAACGCCCCGGCACCCCCTTTACCCAAATCAATTTCACTCAATCTCAAATCAAATCCCTAACACTACTCTTCCTCAGTACTCACCTCAATGCTCCGATGGTTTAATTTCTGCTTCTGCAATTTGCGTTTCTCCTTTGTTGGGGATTGTTGGGTTTTTCATGATTTGGGTTGCAAAGGCTTATGTTTTGTGAAGGTATTGAAGAGAAACGACCTTGCTCTTGTAAGGTGGCTGCTGATGTATAAGAATCAAAAGAAGCAATGCTACCAGAAAAAGCAGTGCTGGTGCTGGTACTAAAAATATAAGTAAACAAAGGAGAAGATGAGTTTGGAGTCTAGTATAGTTATTTTTTAAGTAGTTCATCTGTAGTTTTGATTCGTGATTTGATTATAATTTGGAAAGGGGATGGTGAGATTATCGAAGAAGCAATGAATGAAGAGGAAGATGAAGTTGTGTCTTGATGGGATGATTGTTTATGTGTTATGATCTATTTTTTATTTAAAAACTATTAAATTAATATTTAATGCTTCATTTTTACATATTAATGTTAAATAATATAAAAATATATTTTAAAAAATACAATATTGAACACACATGTTACGTTTAAAAAATAATTTTGAGATTATGTTTGTTTGACTTTGTGTTTGTATTGTATAATTTAAAGTTATTTTATCTTGAATTTTAATTATGTTTGTTAAATTAATATTTTAATTTTTTTCATATATATAATTGATTAATTAATTATGAACAGTACAAGCTTAAAATGGTGCTCCGAAACGTTCAGAAACTGAAAAATTTTAAACCAAAAGAAAAAACAAAACGACAATCGAAATGGAATTGATAACTTTGATTGAGATCACTTTTTGAAGCACTAGTAGTGTTGGGGAAGTAACAGGCGTCATGGTTGGTTGTAGAGGGATGGGGGAGGGATAGAGGTGATGCAGATCACAGAGGGAGGGAGGGTTGGAGGGTAATGGTTGGTTACAGAGGGAGGGAGGGGCGACTATTAGGGTTAGAAAATAGGAAAGAAATATGAAAGATTTTTTTTTTATTTATAGTGCATCTTTTAATCGAACCGGTTTGGTTTTGTGTATATTAATTGGGTTTAGGCTTGCAAAACCGTTACTGAACCTAACTAGAAGTTTTTCAGAATTTTATAATCAGTTTAATCGGGTTTTTTTAATAGTTTATTTTTTTCAGTTATTTTTTCTCGGTTTAATCGGTTGCATGGTTTGTTTGCTCACCCCTAGTGCATTCTAACAATTTATTTGGCATCATCTCCTTAATAGTTCCTTCGCTGAAATTGTACCATGATTTTTACAGGTACTGGTTATATGCTGCTGTTAGTTGTAGGTGTTTACTAGTGACAAATGATGAAATGAGGGACCACTTGTTCCAGTTGCTAGGGACTTCCTTTTTTCCTAGATGGAAGGAAAAGCATCAGGTACTTCAACTCTCTTAGATGTATGTGGTATATATGTACCTTTTATGCTGTGCTGGCTCATGGATTTGCAAAACTAGCTTTGATCTGATTGACAAGTGGGGGAAACATCTTTGTTTCAGTTTATATGTTTGTTGATAAACCCACAATGTGGGTTTATCACAACATTGTGGGTTTATCACCAGACAATGTTGCTCGATCTGTTTGGTTCATTAGCATTTGGCTTCTTATGGGGATACAAGTATTCCTCATATTTTACAGCATTTTCCTATCACATCGCTTAAGATGGCTACTGAACTTCATATAATCTAATACATAAAAGACACTAGAGATTGTGCCAAAGTTTACTTGGGGTTCAGAGTGCCCAGTTTGAACTCACCCAGCCCTAAAAACATGTTCCACTATAATTGTTTGTAGAGTTGATAATGCCATGCGTTACTAGTCTTTCTTTGAAAATTTTGCAGGTTCGACTCTCAGTATCGCGATCTGGAATTGCTCTGCACATGCCTCCCCCATATTCAATTGTTATTCAGGTGAGATGTTCAACCTGCAGTGTGCAATTTCAGTAATATTTTTTTTATCGAAACACAAGGAATTTCTAAGAGATTTTGGTATATGATGGCATTGTTAAAACAGGAATCAGAGAATGGTAGCTGGCATGTCCCAACAACCACAGGCGATGATCTTGAGACTCCAAGACAGTGGTTGTGTGCCACCCGACCTGTCAAATGATGATTCCTGGTTATGCTCATCAACAGGGACGGGTTTCATCCCTGGCAAGTCTTTTTGCATGAACGAGCATGTTTCGATCAGAGATATGTGGAATTGACAAGATACTTTGCACCTTGCCGCTTTATATATATGAATGTCATGTTCCCTGCGCTTAACATTGAAGAAACTTGCGAAATGGCAGGACGATGAGCAGCTGACCAGTCAAATTGAATCCAGACAACGATTTTCACTCTGCTTTGTCGAGTCCGGGTGTTTATTTAACATCTGCATGTGAGAATTTAATTGTGTTTGAAAAGTGTGTTTATCTTAAAAAAATTATATTAAATCAATATTATATAATGATTTTAATGTCCTAATATTAAAAATAAAGAAATATTTTAATATTTTTCAAATAAATTCTGAATCAAATAATGTAAAGGCATTAAAAAAAAATATAAATTATGTTTCAAGATTTCATTAAAAACTAAAACCATTAAAATCTAAATATAATAAATTATAAATAATTTCTCATGCCATTTGAAATTTGTTTCTGGTACTAGATGAAAATGGCAGGCCCATTTCAATATATAATTATTTTTATTTAATTATTTATAACGCGTCATGTTTCTAGATCTCCCGATGGCAGAAAATTCTACAGTCATATCTATCTATCTATCTATCTATATATATATATATATATATATATATATATATATATATATTTGCTTTGTCAACCATCCAAAGATCGTTAAAGGAGTCAACCAGCACCATGATTTTCAATCCCCATCGATTCAGTAGTGCCTTTCTCCCTCTTTCTGTTCATGCAAATACCCAACGCGTCTCAACAAAAGTCTTTTGGCAACGACAGGTTTCTCAACAACAACAACAACAAAAAAAACACAGTAATGAGAAGGGTGAATGGAGCAAGATGACTCATGAAATTGGAGGGTCATTGTGGGGGCACTTTAGGTGCATCTTTTTAGGACAAGGTCAAAAATCAAAGTAAAAGTAGATAAAAAAGGTAACGACCTTCATGTCGGAACCAATTAATTCATGATCAAATTTGATCCAGATAAGATTTTTTTCATTTACTGTTTTGATTAAATTAATGAGATTGTAACCACCTGTGCTGTTAATTCCCACGAGCACTTGAGAGGTATAAGATGATGATGATGACGTGGATGCATATAAAATATATTCCCAGTCTCCACTGAGCTATAAAGTGAAGCACTAAGTAGGATTAGATTTGCAGAGATGGAGGGTTTGCAAGCAAGATGGGGCATTTGCAGAGTTAACACGTGGCTTTGTGACCTCAATTATTGGAGAAGAAGAAAGTTCATACAATACTCTATAATGGAGGGCCGGGTGCCGCTCCGAAGCTTCATGGGGCAATTACTCCACTCTAGTTCTTGATTCATGATTTTGAGATTAACGACGAGAACAAATTCAAAAAAATGTTATACATATATATATATAGAGCGAATAGGGAGTGAGTTCTTGATGTTGACGTGTATTGTAGGATAAGTCTTTTAAATTCAATTTCGATTGATAAAAAAAAATAAAATACTATAAGATTGGGGTTAAGCATTTCAAATGGATATAAAATCTATTGATATTCTTGTTTAAATAAACATAATTATAGTAAATATATACGATAAAACATGAACAAAATTACGATAATATAATCAAAATTAATATATTGTTGTAATTTCATATTCAATCAAAAGAAACAACTTCCAATTCGAGTCTATGGTTTTCAATGTCCACAAAAAATGAAACATGGTGATAAATTTGAGATATATTGAATTTGAATCAGAGTATTCTCACCTTATAAGAACATGTGATAGCCAATATTTTACTCGTTTAACCAGGATATATATAGAGCGTCTAAAAAAAATGAAATTTCATCAAATTCAAAAAAAAAAAAAATTATATCGATCTAGATCCTAAATTTAAATTTATTATAGTGGTACGTGACCCTAAAAATTTGTAGCACTCGACAGCTGAGAATATCTAGATCAATAATGGAGTCGTGTCTCCTCCACAACACATACTCATGCCCCATGGGGAAGTTCCTAATACGCTATATTTGGACATGTGTCATCGTCCACTCTCCTCTCTTAATGGAGTGTTTGGGAGTGTGGTTCCTGCTTATTTTCAAAGTGCTTTTCGTGCCGAAATACATCAAAATGATATTTTTTTATTTTTTAAAATTTTTTTTTGATATCAGCACATCAAAATGATCTAAAAACACTAACCGCCGGTTTTTAAAATGATAAAAAAAAAACATCGAAAAACAGTAAAAAACAGGTTGGCAAGCAATGCCAAACGGGGCCTTAAGAAAAAAAATAAATAATAAAAGTTGGGTGATGAAAGGTCGGTCCACCCAGCAACGATTATTGTAAGCAATCACCTTGTTAGGTCAAAAAAGATTTGATGGTGAAACATCCTCGTCTACAAGTGTGCAGTGTAGACTGCTTTTATTATTTTTATTTTTGTACATGTTGAACGTGGACGAATGAGAGTGGAAGGGAGTTGGCTTATGGCGGCCCTACCCTATCCCGTCTTCATCACCTGAGATCTATTTTACTGTTTTTTTATTGTGTTTTTTTAAAAATATTTTTAAATTATTTTTATGTGTTAATATTAAAAATAATAAAAAATAAAAATGTATTATTTTAATATTTTTATAAATAAAAATAATTTTATAACCGACAACGTTGCATATTTATTAATTAAGAAAACCTAGCTCGTAGCTAACGAGCCAGACAAAAACTTAATTCTATTATACTTTGTCTGTGCACGTAGAGACTGGCACGTGCACCTTTTCCTCAGGTTTCACTAGGAATTGATGACGCTGAAAAGGAGGGCAGTTCTCATATGAAATTGTTTTTTTTATTTGATGATAAGAATTAAGAAATGTTTTTGAATTATTTTTTATATTAATTAATGGAGATTAAGTTTTTTTTTTTTGGAAAATGATTTTAAGAATGTATATATCATATCAAGCTAATCATTCATAATAATTTAATATATTTTTCTAATAAATATTTTGGGAAAGAATTGATATTGAATGCCTGTCTTTGTAGCATAAATTTCACTAATTTTTTAAATGTTATTTATTCTCGGTAATAATGAAATTAAGAGAGTGTTTGGGATTGTTGTTGTGGTTGCTTTTCAAAACTTTTCAAAAAGTTTTTCGTGTCGAAATATATTAAAATGATGTTTTTTTATTTTTTAAAAATTATTTTTGACATCAGCACATCAAAATGATCTAAAACACACAAAAAAATAATTTTTATTGAAAAAAAAATTGCACTGCAGCAAACCTGTGGTGCAAAAGCTGCCCCAAACATGCTTTAAATATGTTTAGGAGTGTAGTAAAACATATATTTTTTTCAAAAATATATTAACATAATAAATATTTTTTAATTTTTTAAAATATATTTTTTTACATCTAAAAATAATTTTGAATTCTTGATTGATTTTTTATATTAAAAAATACATTAATTATACTTTTCTATTTAAAAATGAATTAATCTTGCAATATATCACGGGAAATATAGTTGTGATCTTAACTTCATCATTTCTCATCATTTTAGGCAAGTTAGAGCTGTAGGTAAAGCATTTGGTAATAATGGAATTGATTGGTAGATTTTTTTTTTTTTTTTTTTTAAGAATCAAGATCTTTGATTTCCTTTTCCTGCTGCTACTTGAACAAAGAAAAACATGGTGGCAAGGACAGGATTGATTGGGAGCTGTAAACTAAGCACAACAAAAGTTATTCTCGTTTATTTCATTACAACATAGGATATTTGTACAAATTACACACAATTTCAAGCTTAAGATCAAAATCATTTTGGGATCAAACATCTGTGGGATATATGCAATCTTTGCAACAGAAAAAAAAAAAAAAAAACTTTCTCGTCATTGAACATTGAGAATTGATCCAAAATTGTTCCCCACTTGGCAGATAAACTAATCATACACCCCCTTGGATGATTTGATTCTCCTGTTGATCTCTCTTTCCAATTCTTCTTCGCCTCCAACTTCCTCAAGTTCCTGCTCCACGTACACACACACAAAAAAAAAAAAAAAACAGTTTTTCATGATTATCCATGTACAATTAACATTACAGCATTGAGCTCCCAACGTTAAGGTCCTGGAAACTCACCTTGTGTCCTAGAAACAGCCCATACGGGACACCATTGAATTTATCCGAGTGGTGGATCTAAAACCATCATCAAAATCACAAGAAAAGGGTATCTTGTTGGTTAAATTTTGGAAACATATCAATCAAAGAATGGCACCGTATGATGATCAGATAACTGTGGCTGGTGTGCATATTATAGATTTACCTGGTGAGCTGCTGCTACCCTGGTGAAATATGGGACGTTTGCAATGGGCCCTACTGGGAATCTCTTGTGAACAAGACCATCATGGACAAACATATAGGCTATGCCAAACACTGTAATTCCTAGACCCTGATCAACCAAGTCAACAAAAATTAAGGGCAAATTTGATAATTAGAAAGTTGAATTTCTAGTCAACAGTCATACGATTAGATAATTAATTTGTCGCTGGTTAGGCCCGAAACAAAGGAAATATTGGAGGGAGGAGGGAAAGCAGCGAGACTTACAGCACCGAAACAAAGACCAGGTACAAGGCCACTGTTAAAGAAACCATAGGCGGCAAGGGAAATTGCTGGGACTGCATTTATTATGGCAAATACATCGTTTAGCTCAAATGCCCCATCTCTTGGTCTATGGTGAGACTGCAAAAAAAACAAATTATTCAGAAAAAAACTGAACTTGATTGTTTCTTGTTTTTAAAAATATGATCTTTATTGCATTTTCATGGAACAGGGTAGGATTTGGATGGCTTTAGCATTACCTCGTGCATATTCCACAAAGAAGCATGCCAAAGTTCTTTGTGAGCCCATCTTGCCCAGAATTCCATCCCCACCTTAAAATAACAAAACCTCAAATTTAGCCTCAATTCAACTAAAAACACAGAAAGAAGGAATAATTTATCAGAAACAACTCAGATTCTGATAGAAAATGATACTTACAGCAGCACCTACTGCAAGAGTGAATGTACCAAACATTTCTGGCCAAGACACTTCCCCTCCCTGTTACCACACACAAACAAGTTTTAGAGTACATATACGAAAGATGGTCTGAGGATATTACATGGTTTGAAACAAGAGTGAAAAAATAAAGTACCTCGAGCCAATAAAACCTATAATAAACAGCCATGACGGCCATTGAAGTGATCCCAAAACTAGACATAATAGCTGCAATCAGATAAGTATCTCTTTCCTTTTGCTTTCTTGCCAATCTTTCGGCCACGCGAGGCGTCAAGATTAGGTTCTTGTTGACTTCTTCAGGCTCTTCTTCTTGCTGATTCTCCAAATGGGCACTAACTGGTTTCGTTTGATCTTCAGCTACAAAACAAACAGCAAAGCTTGTTTTTCTTGGAACTTTGAATCCACGGTGTAGAAGGTTTTTGTGTCGAATAACAGGAAGAGAAAGTGAGGTTGTTGTTATTGGGTTTTGAAGGAGAAGAGAGGTGAAGATGAGCCCGGAGGGTTTGGATACGGTGCCAGCAGTGAGTCCTGACGCCATAACTAGTGGCTGGCGGTGTCGAGGTTTGGAGAGGAAAATAATGAAAGGGGTTGTGGGTGGTTTATAAAGCTACTCGACGGGGTGGTTTATTGTTTTTTTTTTTTTAAGAAAAAAAACAACTTATATGAAAATGATATAAATAAATTAAAAAATAAATTTTAATATAAAAACAGATTAAACTTCACTACCAAAGACCCATAAAAAAAAACAGCTTTTTGTTTTTGTTCTATCTTTTTTTTAAATAAATAAATAAATGGGACTTGGATAAGTGACAAAAATAAATCTACAAGGTTAGTTTTGCTACCGTTTTTGTACTCATTAATTGGATTTATTTTGTACTATTCATGTTTCATTTTTTATAGTTAATTTTAAATTCAATTATTTCACTATGTAAAGAAAATAAAATAATGACTAATTAAATCATCATTATTATATTCTTACTGAATACTAAATCATATACATTTAGTTTAAATTTAATAAATACAATAGAATATAAAAAATAAAATGCAAGAGGATAACAATTCAAATAAAATATTTTGAGTATTTAATTTAAACATGATAAAAAGAAATTTAATATCTATAGAATGAAATTTTACAAGTATCTTTCTTTCAAGTGTAAGAATATCAATTGGTGTTACTATATACTAAATCTGTCTCCATTTTCCTTTTAAATGAAAACATAAAATATAATTATATAAAATAATTATTATTTAATACCTAACCAGTTAGAATTCTTTTTTAAAAATGAAAGCTAAAATTATGAAGTGGCTTTTTTAAAAATGAAAGCTAAAATTATGAAGTGGCATATAAAGTAATTTAGGAAGAAAGAAAAGGGTAAATGATAAGGAGTGTCGGAATCAAAGAGGTCCTTGAACCGCCTCTGGACTGTCTCGGAAGCGACAGCGAATCACACGGGACTCATATTGGACTTTCTTCGCTTTCTTGTTTTGCCACGTAGCATCCTGTATCATCTTTAACCGTCACACCCTTTTTGGGATTGCCTGCTACTTGGCAAGTTTCAATTGGCTACTTTTAGATACGCCTGTTTATTTTCTGGTCGTTTGTTGTTGAAGTTTGAAAGCTGGCATTTTATCTTCGACATAACTAGGTCAGTCCTCATGCTAAGATGTCATCTGATCACTTTTCTATGAGTTTAAAAAAAGTTAAGCTGTTATTAATGTTTTTTTTATAAAAATTCATAAATAATTTGATATGCTTAGTTAACTCAATAGGTTTAAATTTAAAGACAATTAAGATAATAAATAAAAATATAGTTTGACTTTAGAAAAATCAAGATGATCTAAAAAATATATACAAATAAAAATAAATTAAATTGATTTAGATTAACTTGACATATCTACTATCTAGGTCATGAGACCTTAATAATCTTATAGAAAACGAATAAATATTTTTATTAAATCTAATTATCAATCAACTTAATATTAAATGAAAAAATAAAAAATAAAATTCAACTAAAATATCAAGTTCAGTAAACCTTTGTTATCTTTCCAAACATGGATCATGAAATTAAAAGGAAGGTTAAATCTCAATTAATCCAATGTTGAAAGATGAAATGAAAAAACAATCAATTAATAAAAAGACATAAAAAACATCATAATCAATCAACCAAACCTGTGATCGAGTCATGAGATCGGACTAACATTATAAAATATACACTCTAAAACAAATTATAAAGCTTTATTCATAATCAACCGAACATTGCAAGATAAAATTAAAAAAAAAATTGAAAAATGAAAACAAACATTGAATCAACTAGCCTAAACTTTAACCTATGTTATAAGACAGTGATAATCCTATATAAATAAAATAATAATAAAAAATAGAAATCTCAATTCTCAATTAACCTAGTGTTGAAGGATTAAATTAAAAAAATCAAATAAAAAAGATAAAAAAATAACCTCAGTCAATTTAGGTTAACTTGTCAAACTCCAGTTAGAAGACTGAAATACAATCAAAACAAGTTATTTTTCAATCAATCTAATATTAAAAGTTGAGATTGAAAAAAGATTTAATTGCAAAATTGATATAAAAAAACTAGGGTCAACTTGACAACCTAACTAGCCCATAAAACTCATGAATTGTATCATGATACCCTGATGACCCCATATAAACCAAATAAAAAATAAAACTTAATTCCTAATCAACCTAATGCTGAAGGATAGAGTAAAAAAAATATTGAAAAAAAAATACCTGGGTCATAAGACTAAAATAAATACATTGACATCAAATAAAAAAAATCATGAAGTTCTATACCCAATATATATCAAATATTTTGGATCAATCTTGTTAAAAATGTTAGTTTGCTTGATTAATGTTATTGTTATGTTGTGTGTTTAAAGAAGAAGAGAAGAACAAGATGTGTATGATGTTAATGCTACTCTATTTTTTTTTAAATAAAAAATATATTTTAATATATTTATAAATAAAAAATATTTTAAAAAATAACTTCAACTACAACTGTCATGCGCTTTTATACACACACACACACACACACCCTACCTTTCAATTAGAAAGAGTATTGTAAAGCTACAGGAAAAAAAGAGAGGGCACAAGGAAGGCCTTAAAGAGAGAAGATTAGAATTCATGTAAACACACACAAAAAAGATTAACCTAGTCTCATCCAATTTGGGTCAAATTCCTCCAAGATAAAATTCTAAGGTTTGCTGAAATAATCCTTACTTTTAGAGTTTTTAAATAATTCATGTCTCAGTTTTGATTTTAGAGTTTTCAAATAATTCATTTCTCAGTTTTGATTTTTTTTATATGTCATGAAAAAAAATATTATTTTAATATCTTTATAAATAAAAATATATTTTAAAAAATAAAAATAATTTTAACCATGATTGTCATGCGCTTATGTATACACACACTCTACCTTTCAATTAGAAAGAGTATTGTAAAGGGCATAATGAATGAATGTTGTCATATCTAAATGACATCGGCTCTAGATTTATTTTTTTCATAGTTGTTTATTTTGTTCTGTTTCGCTTCGCATGTTCTATTTCGGCCAAATAGTATTTTTTAAAACAATAAATAATTTTACAATATCAATTATATCTTTTAATTTGACCGTTAGATTGAGATGAAATTTTACCAGGAATCTCTTGATATATTTATATATATTATGTTAAAATTTCAGAGCAATCCGAGAATGCAATGACATTGCGAGATTGATGATGATATTCTCATAATATTATACATGTTCATAATTTTGTTTTAAAAAATTATTTTATTGTCTTTTTTTAAATTAAATTGCATAATTCTAAATAATTTTATTTTTAGATTTGAACTATTTTTTTTGAATTAATATATTTAATTATACACATATATATAAACAGTATAATCTCGAAATGACACGTTAAAATAAAAAAATTTCATTTTAATTGAAAAAACAAATCACAAATCAAAATGGTATCGAGAACTTTGATTTTTCTACGTCTTCTTTCTATTTTTTTTTTCAATTTTCTATAATAAGATATTATTTGGAATCATGCTTGAATGTCAGCATACGTGCATGCTGACATATCAACACTATCCTAAATGGAACCTTTTCCTTGAAACTTTCTCATAATTTAAATTCATACATTATTTTGGTACCTTAAAAAGGTTTGACTGAATTTCCTGCATTAACTATTAAATAATTTCTCTGGATTTCATTCTTTATGATTAATATTCATTATACTCCAAGTTATCTCCCACCCTCTCCCCCTCTCTCTCTCTCTCTCTCTTCATGTGTGTATGTATGTACATATATATATTCTTCCTCTTTGTGCAAGAAAATTGTAGTTTCACGTTCCCTTCAGACATGGGGTTAGAGTTATGCCCTAATCCATAAAAATTCCATGTAATGTGCCTCTCTCTTTATTTCCCCCTCGTAAATCCTCATTGTAGTTATTATTATTATTATTATTATTATTATTATTAAGCATTGATTTTCTTCCTTAAAAGTGAATCAAAACTACTCACCACGTTAATGCCGCCATGGAATTAAGAGTTGCTGATACAGGTGGAATTTTTAGAGGCTAAAAATAATTCTTTCCATGGTAATTGCTCAAATTATTCCATGGTGATATTTTATTTTTCCTTAATATTCGTTCAAACAAAACCGTATAAATGCTCTCCATTTTTTAACTAAAAAATGAATTAGTCTTCTCTTTTTGGTAGAAAGGGGGCTAGAAGCCCAAACAAAATAAAAAGACTACAAAGCAATAGAACGGGGCCTCACAACACCCCTAGCATCCGCAATAAGAATATTTTTAAGAAAATCAGGAGCCTCCTCATAGACATGGAGGCCAAGACCAAGATTATAACTTCTAGTAGCCAGTGCATCAGCAGCTGCATTTTGTTCCCGATAGATATGCTTAATTGTGCAGCACCAATAATTGTGGATCTTCATTTTACAACATGAAATGATGCTGTAGAGAGGATGAGATGAGATCATAACAGAAGTTAAAAGAGTGACAGCAGCATCAGAATCACACTCAATCTTCTCTTTCACTCGAACAAAACAGAGTCATGTCATAAATCGAGATAGCTTTACCACCAGGTTGTCTCTTATAATTGTCTGTTTATAAATATGATTAAAATTATTTTTAAAGTGTTTTCTATTTAAAAATATATTAAAATAATATTTTTTTTAGTTTTAAAAATTATTTTTAACTTCAGCATAATAATATAAAAATACTATATTTTCAATTTAAAATAAAATTTTTATTTTATTTTTTAAAAAAACACTTTCCAAATGATTCTCAAACACCCAATCTCCACACATTTTCTCTCGAAAAGATATTTAATTTATTTTCTAGAGAAACAGTCAATTGCTCTTCCTTTTCCTTTTTATTCTTTTCTTTGATCTTTTCTTGATGGGAGAAAGGGAAGGGAGATAACACAGCGGTAGAGTGTAACCATGAATATGTAACGATGGCCTACCTAATAGCTGATGATGCATTGAATTTCGTTATAGACCATTTTTGTTCTTTTAAATGATATTATTGAAATTAATGATGGAAACTTATTACAGGTATTGGAGATAATTATATCATTAGTTTTGATATTGGGATCACTTGGTTCAACACTAGCAGGCACTGGCATGGAGTACCAAGCGATGAATTGCCGGAAGCATAGTGCAGTTTTGACAGATCTTGGAGGAGTTGGTGACGGAAAAACATCCAGCACAAAGGCTTTTGAAAAAGCAATTAGGAAACTAAGCAAGTATGCGCCGGATGGTGGAGTGCAGCTTATGGTACCGCCCGGAAAATGGTTAGCTGGGAGCTTTAATCTCACTAGCCATTTCACTCTTTTACTGCATAAGGATGCAGTCCTTCTTGCTTCTCAGGTATGACTCTTCATTCTGTTAATCTAGAGCTCCAAGAAATAATGGAGGAAAGATGATTGATGATCTTGACAAGCTCTTGTATGGTCAGATCCTCTTTTGGTGCTAGAGATGTACACTTAGATTTTATTTTATTTTTCTTGGGTGTGAATATATTAATATATATTGAGCCGTTGCACCTGGTTTTGTACGGGGGAGTGAAGCCCTTGATCATATGCATATTGGCATCATCAAATTAGATTGAAAATTCTTGTTCATGGCCATTTCTTATAGCATTTCTCATATATATCTACAGGTTTTTCTTTTGTGTAAATATATGTGCTTTTACATGATTATATTGCCAGGATGAATCAGAATGGCCAGCTTTCCCTCCATTGCCCTCCATTGGGTAGGTAGAGATGAACCTGTCGGAAGATTCCGCAGTCTCTCATTTTCGGTACAAACCTAACAGATGTCGTGGTCACTGGTTGTCAAAATTTATGAACCCTTTATGATTTTTGACAAATTATGAAAAAATATGCTTCATTTTGATTTTTTCTTCTTTAACCAAACTAAGTCTAAATGGTTATTATGGAATGTTATTGTTAGGTAACAATGGCACAATTGATGGCCAGGGTGCAGCTTGGTGAGACAATTTCCAACACAAAAAATTGAAACTGACTCGACCGTATTTGATCGATTCTATGTACTCTGATCAAGTTCAAATATCCAAACTTACATTGATTAACTCTCCATCATGGAATGTTCATCCTGTATATATTATCAGCTATGTGTATAAGTTATAATTAAGCTAGTATATTATTTAGCAGATTGCACGTAATCGTGGCTCTTGATGTTTTGTGAAATACAGAAATGTATTGATCCAGTGGTTGACTGTTTTGGCACCAGTTGATTCTCCTAATACAGATGGGATTAACCCAGGTTTGTTTGAGAAACATAGCTTTTACCTGGATGTTTGATGTAGTCTTTAAGAATTGTTGTTACATTTCTGTATTTTTTTTTAAAAAAAAATGTTTCCAGATTCATGCTCGAATGTCCGAATCGAGTATTGTTTCGTAGTATCAGGGAATGACTGCATTGCAGTAAAGAGTGGATGGGTTGAATATGGAATCATATTTGGAATGCCTACACAACAAATAGTCATAAGAAGGCTAACCTGCATTTCCCCTGACAGCGCTTCCATTTCTCTTGGAAGTGAAATGTCCGGTGGAATCCAGGATGTTGGAGCTGAAGATACCACAGCCATCGATACACAGTCTGGGATTCGAATCAAAACTGCTGTAGGAAGAGGAGGTTATGTGAAAGACATTTTTGTCAGAAGAATGATCATGAAGACAATGAAGTATGTCTTTTAGATGACAGGATCTTACGGGTCACATCCTGATGAGGGATACGATCCGAAAGCACTGCCTGCGATCAAGGGAATAGATTACAAGGATTAGTGTCTGACAATGTCACCTATTCGGCAAGACTTGAAGGAATTCAGAACGATCCTTTTACAGGAATTTGCATCTCTAATGTAAAAATAAGTTTGACTGAGAAACCTAAGGAGATACAATGGAACTGTACTGACATGCAGGGAATTTCGAGCAAAGTAACTCCTCAGCCATGCGCTGCATTTCCGGAGAAAGGTATCCATTGTCCTTTCCCTGAAGATAGACTGCCAATTGAGGATGTTCAGCTCAAAACTTGTTCGGTTAGGAGCTAAAAATATGCTACCATCTAGCCATGATGATGATTTTTCTCTTCAAGTAACAAATAAAACAGGTTTATGATCCTAGACCGTAAACATGGATTTAGCATAGAATTTGTTAATTACCACAAGTCACAAAGAGAAGGTTGATTGATGATAATTTTCTCTTTCTTTTTTCCATTTATTTTCATTACTGCTTTAAATTACTGCTTCAAATCCTTGATTAAAGTGCAAGAAACAAAATGATTGTAAAACAAAACCAATGATTCAGAATTACGTAGCTATGACTCAATACCCTCTTTGTAATCTCCGTCCCAGAATAATATAAATAGGATTTTTGGAGTTTTATTTAAAAATTAAAATTTTTGAGTGAAATGGTTTTTTAATATAGTATCAGAGTTTTATTGATCCAGCAGTTATGAGTTCGAATCTCATCATCTCTATTCTATTTGATAAAAATCAAGTACAAGATAAATATACAAGTTTCAACCCTAAAAAATTTTCATTTAAGAAGGTGTATTAAAAAATAATATAAATTATATTTTCATCTAAAAACTCAAACTTTTAGATAAATTGGTTTGCTGATAATTTTTCCCAGCACAGCGTGCAAGCTGCCGCGATGAACAATACTGTAATCTGATTCGCCTCATGTATCCGGAATCACAGGAGTAATAAGCAACAGGCCCCAAATCAGCTACAGAAACACTGCATTGAGTTGTGATCCCATTAGTCATATTAGAAAACTGGTCAGTTAACAACTCCTGATGATGGTCTAACTTTGAGATATTCATTTCAAACTCCGAAATCTGATTCGATTAAACCCTTTTCATATCCATGGATAGGTAATCTAAGTATTCTACAATTAAGAGTAATGCTGTACAAACAAACTGCTCGTACAAACACACTTGACAGTTTATATTTCTCAACATGGAGGATGAACAACCGTTTATCATTTAATTCATGGGATCCATGCTCACCACTTATCAATTGACAAATCAATTTGTATGAAATTTTTTTATTTAAATGTAAAAACTTGGCTTGTAAATATTTTTTCGTCTAAGAATGAGAATAGCTAAGGCAATCAAATTATGCATTAAAAGTGTAGAGCAACTAGTCCAAGTCCCGGTGACTGCGTTATGAAATTGAAAATTATTCAAAACCAGGTAACAAATTAATTAAACAATTGAAGAGTTATCAAGGATTTTTTGGAAAAAATATAAACAAGTAAGGAAGCTCATTGGTGCGTGAGGCTTCTTCCAAACTTCAATAATCTTTTTTGGTGTCATTAGAATCGGCTTGATAGCTCTCTCCGAGACCACGCAGCTCGGCAGGGAGTCAATAGCATGGCCCTGATGACAATTTTTCTTCTCTTTTTTCTCTTATGGCATTTATTTCCATACCTAACGAGAGAAAAAAAGAAAAGCATTGCCAACCCTTGGGAGACAGGCCACAGTGTTATCACCATGACTTTTTTTTTGTTGCTGTTATTATTCCATATCCCATAAAATTATGGCGAGAAATGAGATGTAACTGCTCTATTTGGCATCTTAAAAGGATTGAAAAAGGCAATTCCATCTAATTACTCTCGTCCATAATATCCCAGAAACTCTCGGCGTAATTACTATCCTTGAACATTCTTCCAAAGGATCTCTATAAATTCTCTCCATTTTTGTACTAAAAGATGAATCTCATCTCTCACTTACATACACATAATGGAGTTTTGTTCTAAGTACAGAAAGTACCAGGTAGTTTGTCTGAAGCAGAGAAAATATTTAATTTTCTCCTCTCCCATCTCCTTTTCTTTTCATTTTCTTGCATGACATGTAACATCTATTACCTCGGATCTGGTATAATGCAGCGATTATCAAATTGTGATGCAGAATTCTTGTCCCTTGTTGGGAAAGGAAATGATAGAATTTTATTACGTTGATGATTTACAGGCTCTGCAGATTATTATCTCAATCGTTTTCATATTGGGGTCATCACTAAACGGTTCAGCACTCGCAGAACGCCTTCAGAAAACGGTAGAGTACAAAGCTATAAATTGTCGAAAGCACAGTGCAGTTTTGACAGATTTTGGAGCGGTTGGCGATGGAAAAACATCCAATACAAAGGCTTTTGAAAAAGCAATTAAGAACCTAAGCAAGTATGCACCAGATGGTGGAGCACAGCTTATTGTACCCGCAGGAAAATGGTTAACTGGAAGCTTTAATCTCACTAGCCATTTCACTCTTTTTCTCCACAAGGATGCTGTTCTTCTTGCTTCTCAGGTGTGGATCTTTCCTACTGAATTTTCAAAAAGAATTTATTGCATGAGGACTACTACCATGACTCCTTGCTCTTAAAGGTGATGGATCCCCATAATTTAGCGAGGCTCCGGCTAACCTAACATGTAAATGTGATCTCTATAGATCAATATAATCTTGATCTCATATTTTACGAGGAGGAATGCTTTGCACAGTCAGCCATGAACATGTAGCCAACTGTACATTCACTTGTGCATGTCGAAAGTGAATCGCTGCGATTCTATGTTCATTTCCATCACAACTGTTTAAAGCATTTCTCATCTAAAATATGATTAGTTTTTTTGCTGCTATAAATCACAACATTTTGTATATTTACATGATCATATTGGCAGGATGAGGATGAATGGCCAATTCTCACTCCATTGCCCTCTTATGGAGGAGCAAGAGAGAACGTTGTTTTTGAAAGGTCTGGTAGTCTCATTTTTGCTTCAAACGTAACCGACGTAATAATTACTGGTAATCAATATTTTTAAGGCATTGGTTTTAGATAAATTATGATATATTATGCATGATTTTGTTTATTTTTTTCTGAACAATGGGTTCTTCTTATGTACCGTTCGTGTTAGGTGACAATGGGACGGTTGATGGCCAGGGCGCAGTATGGTGGGAAAAGTTCAAACAAAAAAAACTGAAAAAGGAGAGGCCTTATCTGATCGAGATTATGTACTCTGATCAGGTCCAAATATCGAATATAACCTTGATTAACTCTCCGCAATGGCATGTTCATCCTATTTATAGCAGGTTTGGCCCTTTTACTGTGCTAAACCTTGTGTAGAAGCTATGGTTGTTGAGCATATTATGAAAGCAGATTGCATATAATTGTGTGGTTTGATTTTTTCTCAAAAATGCAGCAATCTGTGGATTCAGGGGGTGACTATTTTGGCACCGGTTGATGTTCCTAATACAGATGGGATTAACCCAGGTGTGCACTATTTTCATAGATTTTATTTAATGTTTCATGTTTTCTTTCGGATTTATCGATGATGGTTTCTCTCATTTTGTTTTAGATTCATGCACTAATGTTATAATTCAAGATTGCTACATAGTATCTGGGGATGACTGCATTGCAGTTAAGAGTGGATTGGATGAATATGGGATCAAATTTGGAATGCCTATGAAGCAACTAATCATAAGAAGGATAACATGCATTTCCCCGAAAAGTGCAGCCATTGCTCTTGGAAGTGAAATGTCTGGTGGAATCGAGGATGTAAGAGTTGAAGATATTACAGCCATTAACACTGAATCAGCTGTTCGAGTTAAAACCGCTGTAGGAAGAGGAGGTTATGTGAAAGACATTTTTGTAAGAAGAATGACCCTAAAGACAATGAAGTATGTCTTTTGGATGATAGGCTCTTATTCGTCACACGCTGATGAGGGATATGATCCAAAAGCACTGCCTAAGATCACAAATATAAATTACAGAGATATAGTAGCTGACAAAGTAACAATTCCGGGGAAACTAGAAGGACTCGGTGAGGAAAATCCTTTTACAGGAATTTGCATTTCTAATGTAACAATGACCTTGGCTGAGAAACATGATGAACCAGCATGGAACTGCACTGATGTATCTGGAGTTTCAAGCAATGTGTCTCCCAAGCCATGTGCTGCGTTGCCCCAGAAAAACTTGGAATGTCCCTTCCCGGAAGATAAACTTCCAATTGAGAAAGTTAGGTTCCAAACATGTTCTGCCACTAGCTAGATCATGCCCCATCCAGCCATTGCGGCTCTCCAAGAGATGAATAAAATAGGTTGATGTTACTAGACATCAACGAATTGTAGGATATGTTTGTATTTTGTAAGCCCAAATAAGATAAATGTGTAGATCAAATAAAAATAGACTTGCAACTTTTGTGAAGTTCATCAGCTTAATATGTTTAATTGATCAAGAAGGATGGTGTTATGAGCAACCAGCAGTTGACCAAGGAAGTAGTGGTCAACAGGACAGATGTCGAGTAGTGAAGAGAACAAGGGAGCAGTTCACAGCAAATGGCAGACGTGGATGCTAGTCCTTGCTCCAGCTTGCAGTTTAATTTATCACGTTTTCATTTATATAATTGTCATTTATATTTCGTAACTGTTATTTCCTTTATTTAGTAACCAGATAGTGCAGTAGTGGACTATCATTTAGGAAGTAGTTATCATTCAATTTCTTTATATGGTCAGGAAAGACTTGGAAGAAGTTATCACAGAAATTAATTATCCAGTTCTTTGAGATCGTTGGGTTCTCTCATTTCACGAGCCCTTTCTATATTCCAAAATAGGTCCAAAGGGGAGAAAGTCGGGTAAACACAATTCACTAAAGTCACTACAAGCAGATTTCTCAATTAATCGCCTTGTAACTCGATCGCAAGGTTGGGACCGTAACAAATTGGTATCAGAGCCAGAAGTTATGGGCGAATCTTCAAACATGTTACAAATACAATTCGAAGCCTTCATGAAGATGTATCAGGAGAACCGCCAGCAAGATCGAATTGAAAGGGAACAGCTCTCGGCTCGCCTCGAAGAACTCTCTCGGGAGTTAGCAACCACACGGTTGGAGAATCAACATGGGGAGGATGGCAGTGTGAATTTGGGACCAAGGGGCTATCCTCATCTCAATCACCGTGTCGAAGGGCGAGCCCCACCCCCAAGGTTTAGCAGGCTGGAGTTTCCTCTCTACGATGGAAAAATTGACCCGTTGGTCTGGCTGAGTCGCCGCGAACACTACTTTCGCCATCAACACACCCCAGAAGAAGAGAAGGTGGAAATTGCCTCTTATCATCTCGACGCTGATGCGCAAGTGTGGTTCCTAAAATTAGATCGTGACCGTCCTGGCATTTCATGGGTGGAATTTAAAAGGCAATGCCACCTGCGATTTGGCCCATCCTTACAGGGAAATAAACTGGGGGAATTGGCCAAATTACGCCAAGGGGGAACAGTGGAGGAATATCAACGGAAATTTGAGCAATTGGCAGCACGGGCGGGTCATCTCACCACTGAGCAGGAAGTCGAAATTTTTATTAGTGGATTAATTGAGTACATTGCAATTGAGGTAGAACTGCACCAGCCCAGAGATTTAATCAGTGCCATGAGTCTTGCCAAATTGTATGAGAGAAGGAGTGGTGCCAGAAGAACCATGCCACCTCAATTAAAATCACCCACGGTTATCTCCTCTCTTCCTTCTAATCAAAGGACCTTCAAGAGGTTGAGCCGCGGAGAAATGGACGAACGACGTGCGAAAGGTCTATGTTTTAATTGTGATGAGATATACAATCGAGGTCATCAATGCAAACGCTTGTTCTGGTTAGATGGCGTGGAGGAGTCTGTACAAGGAGAATTGGAAGATCATGATAATTGCGAAGATGATACACCCGAAATTTCCTTGCACGCAATTACTGGAGAGGCATCTGGAGGCAACACCATGAGAGTTCACGGCACAATTAAAAGGAAGAGAATTTTGTTTCTAATCGATTCTGGGAGCACACATAGTTTCCTGGATTCTACATTGGTCGCAAAATTGGGGCTTAATTGTACACATCAAGAGGGGTTGCAGGTGGTAATTGCTAATGGCAGCAAAATTAAAAGTCCAGGTCAGTGTAAGAATGTACCCATTTCACTGGGAACTCAACTAATTCAGTTCGATTTTTACATTCTCACTTTGAATGGAATTGATGCGGTTTTGGGGGTCAATTGGCTTCAAACACTGGGTCCAATCTTGTGGGATTTCAAGGTCAATTCCATGATATTTAAACAACATGGAAGGGTGTTGGAATTGAAGGGGGCTGGAATTGAAGGGGGCAGACAGCTCGCACACTCCTCCACCTGTGTAGCTTCAAGTCACAACAATGGCATTTCAAGAAGAGGTAACACTCACAGCACTATTATCTGAATTTGCTGTAATTTTTCAAGAGCCACAGGGGCTTCCACCTGCACGCTCATGCGATCATCGCATCACTCTAGAGCCGGGAACACATCCAGTGGTGGTCAGGCCTTACCGATATCCTCATGCACAAAAAGATGAGATAGAAACGCAGTGCAAGGAAATGATGGAGAAGAGAATCATCAGATCAAGTCAATCCCCCTATTCCTCGCCAGTATTATTGGTCACCAAGGCAGATAATACTTGGCGTTTCTGTGTGGACTACAGAGCACTGAATTCAAAGACCATCAAAGATAAATTTCCGATTCCTGTTATTGATGAACTTCTGGAGGAATTGCAGGGGGCACAATACTTTACGAAGTTGGATTTGCGCTCCGGTTATCATCAAATCCGTATGCACTCTCCAGATGTGGAAAAAACAGCATTTCGCACTCACCATGGCCACTTTGAGTTCTTGGTAATGCCATTCGGCCTCACTAATGCGCCAAGCACATTCCAAGCATTGATGAACGAGGTATTTCAATTACACCTGCGTAAGTTTGTTCTGGGTTTTTTTGACGATATTCTCGTCTATAGTTCTTCATGGACAGACCACATGACACACTTGCGGGTGGTCTTTGAGATCCTGTCTTCCAATCTGTTATTTTTGAAACAATCAAAATGCTGTTTTGCACAAGGTCAAGTATCTTATCTTGGCCACATGATTTCTGCTGCTGGGGTTTCCGTGGATCAGTCCAAAATTTCAGCCATGCTTAACTGGCCGAAACCTACCACTGTGAAAGGATTAAGAGGGTTCTTAGGGCTAACTGGTTATTACCGCAAGTTTGTGCAAAATTATGGTTCTATTGCAGGTCCTCTTACTGCCATGTTGCGCAAGAATTCTTTCTCCTGGTCAGAAGAAGCAATACAAGCCTTTGAGCTCTTAAAAGTTGCTATGAGTTCCACACCTGTATTGGCACTTCCTGATTTTGCTGCCTTGTTTATTGTGGAATGTGATGCATCTGATTCGGGCATGGGGGCTGTGTTGCAACAAGTTGGTAGACCAATTGCGTATTTTAGCAGACCTTTAGCTATTCGCTACAAGGGTCTCCCTGCTTATGAAAAGGAGCTCATCGGTTTGGCCAAGGCAGTTCGGCACTGGAGAGCTTACTTATGGGGGCGGCATTTTCTAATCAAAACTGATCATTACAGCCTTAAATTCCTGCTGGAACAACGTATCATCACCTCCCCTCAACAACACTGGTTGAGCAAATTGATGGGCTTCGACTTTGCAGTTGAATACCGGGCTGGGAAGCACAATAGGGTGGCTGACGCATTATCCCGTTGCTTAGAAGATTACCCCAGTATTGCCGCAATTTCTATGCCCAGTTTGACTTTGTTTGAGTCTATTCGCAAGGAGGTCCTCAGTTCAGCCACTTTACAACTGCTACAGACCAACATTGTGGCCGGTGAAGTTGTGGGTCCTTGGGAGTTCAAGGATGGGTTGATATTCTTTAAAAAACATGTTTATTTGCTGCCTGATTCACCTATTATTTCAGACATTATTGCAGCTCTTCACAATAGTGGACATGAAGGGTATCAAAAGACATTTCATCGCATTGCACAGGATTTTTATTGGAAAGGCATGAAGGCCTCGGTTCAAGCATTTGTTCGGCACTGTTTGATATGCCAGCAACATAAGTCCGAACATTTACAACCAGCTGGTCTTCTTCAACCACTTGCTGTACCACTACAGATTTGGTCCGATATATCCATGGATTTTATTGTTGGCCTCCCTCCCTCCCACGGAAAGTCAGTGTTGCTAGTGGTGGTGGATCGCTTTTCCAAATATGCACACCTTATACCAATGGCTCATCCCTATACTGCTGTAAGTGTGGCCCGTTTATTTTTTGACAGTATCTTCAAACTCCATGGCCTGCCAGAGACCATTGTAAGTGATAGGGACGTTGCATTTACTAGTCAATTTTGGACTGAACTATTTCGTTTGAGTGGCACGAAATTAGCTTTCAGCTCAGCATACCACCCCCAAAGTGATGGTCAAACAGAGGTTGTGAACCGAACTATTGAGATGTATTTACGTTGCTTTTCAAGTGACAGACCTCGTCGCTGGTTCCAGTGGCTACCATGGGTGGAATACTGTTACAATACCAGTTTTCACTCGTCACTCAAAGCCACCCCGTTTGAGGTGGTTTATGGCCGACCTCCGCCTTCAATGTTATCTTACTGTCCAGGGGTAGCTAAACTGGAGGCTGTTGATCTAGAATTACGCTCTCGCGATTTGATCCTCCAAGACCTCCGCAGCCGTTTACTTCAAGCCCAAAGCTCCATGAAATCTCAATATGATGCTAAACATCGTCCTGTCCAATTCCAGCTGGGTGATCAGGTGCTGCTTAAACTTCAACCCCACCGCCAACTTAGCCTTTCTTCTTCCAAATTTACCAAACTTTCACCACGTTTTTATGGCCCTTTTTCTGTTTTAGCTAAAATCGGAACAGTGGCTTATAAATTAGACCTTCCCTCTTCATCCAAGTTGCACCCAGTCTTTCACGTTTCTTGCCTCAAAACTTTTCATGGCTCCTCTGTCCCTATTGAACCCACTTTACCTACACTTACTGACGGGGAATTACAACCTCTTTCTAAGGCTATTCTGGATTCACGGGTGGTTCGCAATAACCATCAAGTTCTTGTGCATTGGGATGGCTTGTCTCCTGCAGATTCCTCTTGGGAAGATGTTCCTTCCTTCCAAGCACGATTTCCATCTTTTGCCCTTGCGGACAAGAGCATTTTCAATGGGGGTAGTAATGTTATGAGCAACCAGCAGTTGACCAAGGAAGTAGTGGTCAACAGGACAGATGTCGAGTAGTGAAGAGAACAAGGGAGCAGTTCACAGCAAATGGCAGACGTGGATGCTAGTCCTTGCTCCAGCTTGCAGTTTAATTTATCACGTTTTCATTTATATAATTGTCATTTATATTTCGTAACTGTTATTTCCTTTATTTAGTAACCAGATAGTGCAGTAGTGGACTATCATTTAGGAAGTAGTTATCATTCAATTTCTTTATATGGTCAGGAAAGACTTGGAAGAAGTTATCACAGAAATTAATTATCCAGTTCTTTGAGATCGTTGGGTTCTCTCATTTCACGAGCCCTTTCTATATTTCAAAATAGGTCCAAAGGGGAGAAAGTCGGGTAAACACAATTCACTAAAGTCACTACAAGCAGATTTCTCAATTAATCGCCTTGTAACTCGATCGCAAGGTTGGGACCGTAACAGATGGATTGAAAGGAAAAATATTAGATGAACAGAAAGTTCATAGCTTCATCTCAACAGATAAGAATATAAGATGTCTAAAACCTCTCAGAAGTCAGATTATCCATGATTGTTCAGGTACAGCAAAATCTTCTACACCGTCATGATTTCCGGTGGAGAGTAATCTCTCTCTCTTTCTTTCTCATGTGTGTTTATATCACCCTCACCAAATTTTGCAACAGTACGACTCTCTCCCTGCGTTTTTTGACAAGATGAGCCATCTATCCTATTTTGACGATCCTACATCATATAATCGACTGAATGAATCCAACATGTTCTGAAGTTTTTATAAGACAAATATGCTTGGTTCTTACATCTTCAAGCAATAAGTCGCGAGGCTCGAGCATGTGGATCGCATCTCCCATTGTAGGCCTATGCTTTATATCACGATGAACACAGCGAAGAGGGAGCAAAAGCATTCATTTTAGTTCCTTGGATGGTGGCATATCTGGCAATTTAGGATCCACCGAAAGCACGATTTATTTATTTGCAATCATGGAAGTTAACCAGTCAACCAAATACACCTCCAATGAATGACTGATTTCTATGATCAACGAAACCTTTTTTTTATATACAGAGTAAAGTAAAACTAGAATCTTGAAGATAAAAAAACATTGTACATGAGGCTGATTTTGATCTACAGAAATTCTATCACATATGATCTCCATGACTAGTATTCTAAAGCTGTAAACATCTCTCTTTTCTCTCAGAGCTCCAGCAGATTAGTCTGCTTGAGCTAGATAACTGCAAACACATCTCTTTGACTTAGTCAGAGCAAATTATCAATTTCACTTCCTATGTGGTAAGCAAGCTGATTCGAAGAGAAGAAACTCACCCAGATGTTTCCATTGAGTGAATTGTTACGTCAATCCATTGAGGACCGAATAGTTTAGTGATCCCAAAATCATTTATCTTAGGATTCCACTGGTGATCAAGCAGTATGTTGCTAGATTTTAGGTTCTGATGAATAATCTTTGGCTCAATATCTTCGTGAAGGTAGGCTAATCTTGAGAAGCAAAAAGTACATGTTATGAGCATGAACTAATATAACAGTATAAACATCTGAAGGTCACAAAACTTACCCTTTACCTATTCCTTGGATGATGTTCATTCGTATAACCCATATTAGAGGGCTGACTTGTTCAGAAAATCCATAAAGCCATTGATGCAGATTACCATTATCAACATACTCACTCACAAGAATTCTAATAGAAGGGAGAAACAAGCGGAAGATTGAGATAAATAACAATTTAGAATAGATTCTGAAAAGAAACTTATCAGGCATTCGGAAAAAAGAAACGAAAAGTTCATCTCGTGTGACGTAGTGAAGTTTCTGAGAAGAAATTTAACTGTAACCTTATTCCATACAGTATCCAAGCAATTTGACCAAAATCCTGTGCCTGACATGCCCTATCATTTCCACCCTAACTATGAATTCCTCAGCTTGGCAACTGATGATTAATCATTAGTTCATCAACAAAATACTCAAAATTCTGAAATGCACAATTTCTTTGATTTTAGTAATCTAGCATGCCTGATTTGATGTAATCAATAAATCATATATCTTCTAACAAAGATTCAAAATTGAGCACCTGTTACCCAGTAGCCTTTTACAGCCACTGGTAGTATCCAACATCAGCCACGATACACAACACCATAATTTCCGCTACTAATCAGATTCTTATCAGCAAAACCATCCGTAACAACCTCTATCTCCTTCAAAGCAATCCGATCTCTCCTCCATGTATCTGGAACCACAGAAGAGTTAGTGGAAACAGACTCCAGATAAGCTACATTACCACTCCATTGGGCTGTGATCGCACAACTCATATTAGACCATTGTTCAGATGACATCACCAGTTGACGGTCTAACTTTGCATTCTTCATTTTAACCTCCGAAATTTGATGCGACAAAAACCTTTTATCCATGGAAGGAGCGGTGCAGGAATTTTGACAAAATTCCATCGATAGGGGGTTCGATAAGCCCACATGGGGCTTGAAAGGTTTCGATTTTCGGCTACAGAGATGGATGATCCAAGCAACGATGATGACCAAAACGAGAACAGTAAAAAGCAAGTATTAGAATCCGTAATCTTATGCCAAAATACGAGGTGTGCTTTGATATCTCGGTGTTGACAGATTATGTGTTGTGTTCCATCATTAGAGATACAGTGAAGCTAAAGAGTGAAGTCCATGCAAATAAAAAAGAAGCTGTTCTTGTTTTTTTTATATTTTTAGGACCAAATATTAAAATTAAAAAGAAAAAAAAAACAAAGATAACGTAGGAGTTTGAGATTAGCTGTATGAATTTGTAGTTCAAATCTTTGAAATGTATTTGATCACCAAATCAGTTGTTCTATAGATAAATACATGCATACATGCATATAATCTTCTAGATAGATCAATGGAATCTTTATCATATAAACTTGTCAATTTGATTAAATCATGTCTAAAAAAACTCACACGATTTAATTTAAATTAAACAAAAATTTATTATAAGGGTTTTTTTTTTTTAATTTTATCCCATTATTTTACTATCAAAATAGATTTATCAATTAATTTAATTGTTTTTGAATTAGCCAATTTGACTTCGCTAGATAAAAAGTGGTTGTTTTTTAATTAACCAAATTGACTTTGCGAGATAGAGTAGGGTTAATTAATTTATAATTTAATCCTAAGATTTATCAATAGATTAGATTATCATCAATTAAATCAAATAGGTCCCAAATCATTTAATTTTAAACACAGCTAGATAAAAAAAAAATGTATTAATTTTTTTCGTAAACTTGCAACTAATAACTTGTTATTGTGCTGGACTCAAACCCAACAATTTAAAGGTGTTGTAGCCATCCAACGTTCAAGGTCCATGGTAAGTATACTCATTTTCCACATTCAATAAGATGTCGAGGGAGCCCAACAAAAATGAAAGGAGAGGATTCAACTTCAATCACATCGCAATCTGCCGTCTACTATTCCCTCATTGGAAATAAATGTCTTCCTGTAAAGTTATGAACTTACATGCACCATACCGTGTAGTTCCTAAGGTAACTCAAATGGTATAATTCAAAGATTTTACATAAAAAAAATCCCAGGAAGCAGAAGTGTTATTCTCCAATTTGTGTGTATTTCCTGTAAGTCAGCCAAGCTTTATTTAGACCCTAGAATTCTTTTTCCTTTCAATAAGCATACCAAAAGTTTTAAAATATGCTTTATGAGCACATCCATTTCAGTATTAGTCTGAAATGTTATGATCTTCGTGGGATGCAAAGCTGTTCAATCACTCCAGTATCAAAATGTTTCGTTATTGGATGCAACTTGATTTCGTAGAGCTTTGGCCATAATTTTCCAGTAACTGCAAAGAAATTTTTGACATGGAAAATAAAAGTTATATCGTAAAACAAGAACCTGTTAAATATGATTTCTTGTGGAAAACATGATTCGAAATAACAAAGGTAATATATGACATGCAGAGAAAATTTGAAAAATTGCATTTGGAAATGCAGACAATGCAGTAGTTAACTCCACCAGTTAGCTACAACATTTCTGTGTGCAAAACATGTCAACGGATTTCAAGTGAAACAGAAGAAAAACCATCTGCAGCAGCTTACCAAAAAGGCGGTTGTCATTTTCATCCCATGCTATGCCATTTAAAACATCGATGCCCTATAATGCAGTGAAAAATCCAATACATGAATTAGGAAATGAAAAGACTTCTGTGAACCCACAATCTATTCACGAAAAATGAGAGAGGAAGAGAAAAAAAATGGAAATGCAGTTCCTTTTTAAGTATTTCTTCCTTTTCCATTTAGTGAGGGAACAATGTGCATTATATCACAAACTGCTTTTATAAATTATTTGGCTAATGCTTACATTATGTCCAGCTGCTATCAAGCCTTTCCTGTAAAACAGAAAAGAAAATGAATGACATTGAAACCCTTGAGCAACATCACAGGGTATTAATTATCTCATGATCGGATGAGAACAAATATCAGAAACTAAAAAGCTATAATAAGGAAAGCATATGAAAAAAGAACCTTAAACTTGGAAGGAGAATCCATCCAAGCACTGAACCATCTTCCAGCGAGATTCTTGCAATGCAATCGGTCTGCACATAGAGAATAAAAGGTTGAGCAAAATTTGGAAGGCGTCTTTGCTAGCTTGCTTGGTACAGTCTTTGCCATTTGTTTAAGTTACAAATGCCTGCATTTGAATAGTTCTTTGCTATCCTGTAGCTCAATCACTAAACTTAAGCCCAAAAACAGGGGGTTTGGGATAGAAGATGTCCAAGGAAAAAAAAAACCATTGAAGTCTTAAATCACTGGTGTTTAGTATAGCAATAAATCCCTCAATAGGGGAACTACAATATCAATGTGCTCACTGAAATGCCAGAAAGTAACTATAACAGGAAATTATCCACTCAGTAACCAAATGAACATAATGAAGATCCAAAAACACACCTGCCAAACATTAGCCCAAATTTCATCATTCACAAACTCTAGTTCATTGAGATAGTGTACTTCAAGTCCATTATATCTGACAGTTTGTTTGCCAATGACTGCAATAGACAAGCTGAGAAAAATCAGCGATGAATAATGTGCAGTTCAGAATAGGTGTTAGCACAAAGCATACCAAGGAAAAATAGCACAGCTAAGATGGAAAGAAACAGGACACTGTTATGAGCAACTACAACAGTTGAAGTTTATATGAGCATTGAGAATCTTGGGGAAAACATCGTTGAAAACTGTTCAAAAGAAAGAAAAAAGAAAAGGAACAGCAAAGAACCATATAATTTTCAGAAACTGACACACTGTTTTATGCAAGAACCTTTCAATGTTTGAGGGTCAAGCTGATATAATGCTGAAGTCCCATCACTGCCGAACAAAACTTTTCCATTGGTAGCCAATCCCCAACCATCATCCATCCCATGAGTGAATTTCCCGATCTGCAGTAAATATAAACTAAAATTACAAAATATCCATAAGTAAAACCTTCAAGTCACCCCAAAAACGGATGTACATGAGCATGAAAGAAAATTATAAGCAAAAGTAATGCACAAGCAATCAAGTATGGAAAATGCAGCATGATCATTTTACTACAAGGTAAAGTTTCATCTGCAGAGCAGTTTTAAGTGCAAAACTAATCACGATTGTAAAAGCATCAACAACCCAAGATTGTAGGCATTCTGACAAGCAAATAATTTTAAGAATCAAAATTTTGAGCAGGAGATCTATACAGCATATTACCAAAAAATGTGGTTTGGTGATACCCAGATGAAAATCAGAGAAAAATCTCAAAAATTCTATACTTAAATGTGTAAAAATACCAATCAACCATAATAAATTAATTTGTATATATCAAAGGTAAATGGAGAAGCACAAACTTTGCTTAAATCATTTGTGTCATATATGAAACCAGTTTTCGTCAACCAAGTTACTTGGAATAGCCTACAAAAGAAAATAAAAATAAGTGTATTAGCAATTTAGCATAATATTTTTAATTTTGGCTACATGGAATTGAATATGCAAATAAATTAAATGGAAGGCTAAGCATGTATCATCATTATGAATGCAAGTGAAAAGGCCAACCTTTGGCATATTTTAATTCCAAATATATATTTGCTGAATCAACAAGAGAAAAAATTGCAGCTGAATCACAAACCTTTTCTCAAACAAGGTTAAACCTTCGCCAAAATAAGAATCATCCATCTTCTGGAGAGCCTCAACCTTTACACAAAAAACACAGCTTAAGGCCTAAATTAAAAATCTGTCTTGTTATATAGTTTGGGTATTATTTATTTCTTGAATTAAATGTCACTGCTACCTCTGCCACCTATTCATATAAAGAATAAAAAATCACTAGTACCTTTTCCCTTATCAAATACAATTGATAAGTCAACTAGCAACACTAATAGCTAACTTCAAACAATTAACTCTCTCCTAACACAGGCATATATGTTCAGCAGTTTCAGTTCAAAATGAAAAGCCATGGAAAATGATTGTGAAAACATCAGGCAATAAATGAGAAACCAAATATTAGAGCCCGTACCTTTCCAGTATGAAGAGCTACTCTGCGAACAGATGACTGAAATGATTGGGTTAAATAGACTAATCAGTGAATTGCATGTAACGCAGGTTTAATTGACAAGAACAGAAAAGACACTGTGCAAAGCATGCAGCCTGCTTTTGAAAAAAAATGCAGTTCTCTGAAACATCAAGAGCATACACATCATGCTGAAACACAATGGCATGCAACTACCAAAGGTAAATCTCACAAGTCATAGAGTGAAAGAACAAAAAATAAATGACAAAGAAAGAAAGAGAATAAAAGACCTCGATTAATATACAAAATAATATTATACACACTTGCAAACATGAGAATAAGCAGATTTACCTTCCCATAAAGGCCAGTTGATTCATATAGTGTACCATTTCCAGCATAAAGAAGACCCTGAAACCAAGATCGATGCAGTTAATAACCTGGTAATAAAGCATAGGCAATTCAAAATCAAAGAAGAAAAGTCAATAATTTGGAATGGCTTTCTGAAATGTGTGCTTGAGGATCTCAATCAAATTGTTAAGGGAAAAAAATGAAATGAAATGAAATGCACAAACAAGACTTGGCTGCATGAATGGCTTCAACTCTTTCATACCAAGTACATAAAAAGGACAGCACATTCACAGAAAGTTCCACAAGTTAACAGTCAACAAAAACTTCTGGTAGTGCCATCACCAACTGAAATCCAAACACGTTTTGGATCCTGCAATCCACCTAATTTCAGTCTAACAATGACTAAAACAAATCCTTTTGACCTCAGTCAAAATGAATGACTGGCCTACAGTCTTGCTTGGTGTAGCTCCAGCATAAATTTAAATTAAATTAGAGCACGATGAAGAGATAAAACATTTTCAACAAAGATCAAGAATCAAATCAGGGACTGCGGTGCTCTTTTATGAAACAAGGAGATGGCCCAAGAATGAGTCACCTCAGTGAAAGCTTTAGGATCATGAGGGAACTTATTGAGTACTTGAATTGAATAGATTTTTGGAGAGCGATCAACACATGCAAAACTGATCAATATGTTCAAGGAAATTCCCAAGAGAAAAACAACAGTTATACACAAGACTGCCTGAACAGACAGACTTTTGGTGATAAAATGAAAAGCTGAATCTAAGAAGAGACGATGGAAATATTTAGTAGGTTGTTAGCACCCTTCACAATCCAAAAAAATATTGATGGCAAAAAGAAATGAAATCTTTGATTTCTTTAATCAATAAAATATTGAATCCTCAAAGATTGATGATAATTTGTTGAAAAGAAATAAACAGTCAACCTACCTCCAAATATGGTACAAAGAATCTATATACTTATTTCCTAGGTTATATTTTCCAGGTTCATCATGTCCTAAAATTTGTGCTCAACATTAAGGGGGTACATAACACCTATCTTGACCATCCAAGTTTCTACTTGCTAGGTTCATTGTATGTTTCTAACATTAGTACTCAACATTAATGGAGCATATAAATGGATGAAGATTGAAGAGATAAGGGGAGAACTGCAAGAAGAGAAGTTTGAAATTACATCCATTACTAAACAGTGTTTCATTCATAGCAACACGCATCGTTTCAATAAAAACATATGCACTCTTTTCTTTTCCTTCAA
This sequence comes from Salix dunnii, assembly GCA_015731905.1. Classification (NCBI taxonomy): domain Eukaryota; kingdom Viridiplantae; phylum Streptophyta; class Magnoliopsida; order Malpighiales; family Salicaceae; genus Salix; species Salix dunnii. Next base: position 4,381,779 of record CM027662.1, on the reverse strand, counting down.
TAGATTACACATGTATTAGGCTTAAAGAATGTCTTTTGTCAGCATTCGTTATATATAACCGCATTGTGACAGAATGGAGAGGATGGTAGATAAGTGAATGAATGAGCTGCAATTCCAATGTTGCGTTCTTCTCCCTAAATTCTCTCTAACTTATTTACTTCTTCTTCCTTTCTCGACACTTTGGCTACTAGCCTACAAAATTCTAAGCTCTCACTGGATTCCATTATGGTAAGAAGTTTATCACTTGATTTCACACTTAATGAAAGAATTAATTCACATGTTCCAAGTTCATTGTGCCTTTCTAAAATTAGTACTGAACATTAATGGAGTACATAAAACCTATCTTGACCATCAAGATTCCACTTGCCAAGTTCATTGTATCCTTCTATCATTAGTACTCAACATTAGTTGTGCATATAGCACCTATCTCGACCATCCAGATTCTACTTGCCAGGTTCATTTTGTCCTTCTAAACTTGGTACTTGCCCATAACTTTTTTTTATGCGAGGAAATCTCACCTCCCGAAAAACACACTTTGTGATCCAGGTGAGCGAATAAACCGGGTTGTCCCAAGCTCTTACAAGGGGTACATGCTCTGACTCGAACTCGAGACCTGTTGTGCAAATCGCAAGTCCTCTATCATCACGTCATGCCCCCTTGGGGATGTACTCGTCTATAACACCTAGCTTGACCATCGAGATTCTATTTACCAGATTCATTGGTCCTTCTAACATTCGTACTCAACATAAATGGATTATACAATACCTATCTTGACATTTCAGTTAGTAAAAAAAAATCGTGCTATATCTAGCATCATTCTCCATAGTTTTTGTGATCCGCTCGTTTGAGCAAGTGGGGCTGCAAATGAGTTAAGTCGAGCTTTGGTAAGCTTAGGATTGGCTCATCTAATTTTGAGGAAGCTCAATCTGAGGCCATGTGCATGCTAAAATCCTGTTTTCATTTATCATGGTTTGATCCAGTTTAATTTCACACAACTCTCATCATAAAATTGAACTAAACTAGAAAAGCAAAAATGAAAGCTAGAAACTTAAAATCCAAACAATCAAATCAAAAAGAATAAATCCAAATCAAACAGAAATAAAGAAAACCCATAAAAGTATTTACCTGAGTGAAGGCACTGGGGTCATGAGGGAACTCATTGATAACTTGACCCGAGTATAATTTAGGAACTTGAGCAACGCCACTAAAAATGTTCGATGAAATGCCCAACAGAAAAATAACACCAACAATCATGACTAATGAAACAAAGACTGAAACTTTCTTGTGACTAAAACGAGTAAAAGACGGAGAGGGCATGGACACATTGTTGGGTTTTTTATATGGTTTCTTTCTACGAGAGTTTGAAGCCATCGAAATGTGAATTCATTGGGGCCGACCAAGAGGACTTCAACGCTAGAAAAATTCGTTAGGTTTGGTAATAGTTGGTGAGTCTTCGCTTTGACAGTAACAATTTTGGAGTTCCATAATTAGGCCAAGTAGCTTACTGTTCCTCGTATGGCAGATTCTTTCTTTTCGTGGGTTGATTATATAATTGATAAAGTACATTTTGGTGTTTATAGTTTATCAAGTTTCATTTTCAATGCTTAACATTGATGTGAAAAACCTTTGTACTTAGGACATGGGTTTAAATATACAATAGAACATTAAATGTTTAAGTTATTTTTCATAATATTAAATATTTATTTGGGAATACAGTTTAAGTTATTTTTCATAGTATTTGTCATTCAGAAACATAAAAATCTTAATTTAAGAGATCCTAGGATTAAAAAGTTGACAAAATTAATCAATAAAACTTGTATTGTTTTAAAATTTAGATGAGTAAAGGTGAGTTGAAACGAAGTGAGGAAGTTTAAACAAGAAAAATCTTAATGTTCTGATAATAAATATGTGGAAGGTTTGTGAGTAAAGATTAGGCTTGAGTGTTTATATAATTTTAGGCTTTTATATGGTGTGTGTGAGAATTAGATTGATACACGTGGAAAAGAAGATGAGAAATTGTGTGTATCAAGTATAGACCTTGTTGAAATCAATTAATTGGGTATGTGAATAAAAGAAGTTTCCATTTAAGTTATTGTTTGAGAGTGTGATTGAAGTTGTTTTTTAAAATATTTTTCATTCAAAAATATATTAAAATGTTATTTTTTATTTTTTTAAATTATTTTTGATATCAGCACATGAAAATGATTTAAAAACATAAAAAAAAAATATTTTTGAAATGATATACCAAACACCTGATAGTTTTACTATGAATGGGCGGGACTTGATGTAAGTAAATAGTCTAGATGTATTATCTATTGTTATAATTTATTTTAACATTTAAGAACCAAACTAATGATATTTGGTTATTATGTGTGTGGTTTTTATTCTTTTGAGACAAGATATGTAATGGTTATGTTTAAGGGGCAGAATAGATATGCGTGCATATAATTGTTATGCCTTTGGGGAGAAATTTAATTGACCATAATGGAAAAATTGATTATGTGACCTTGAATCTACTATATGAGGAATTAAGGGACCATACTAGCAAAGTTTAAAAAAGAAAATTAATTAGAAATTTATTAAGGAAAAAAAATTGATTGATAGTAACAACATAATTTATTATGTGACCTAAAATGATGAAATTTAATAAGGAAAAATCAAGTTGTTATGGCAGAATTCAATAGAAAAAAAATTAAAATGGTCACAATGATAGATCCAATATACTAGTTGTTAGTCCATCCACGAGAGGTATTATATTTTAAAATATGATTATGCATAATTAAAAGGGATTGGAAATCTTGAATAATCTAAATGGTCATGAGAAATATTTGATAATTGAAAATAATACAAATGAACTATATTTGGTGGGCTTAACGTTTGGGATTGGATATTTATATTGGTAAATGAAATCACGAGAGTCAAAATGAATTCATAAAAGTTTAGTTGATAAAAAATAATGTATATATTGTTAGTGAATGAGAGTTGAGGCAAATTATACATCATGGGTTCAATGAACCTATAATATTTGTGAACTCTATATATATATATATATCAAGTTTTTGACTGGTTTGATGAAACCTAAATTGGTTAGGCCATCTGATTTTTTTTATGTATATCATCAAGAAATGTTGTCTCTAATGTGTATTATAGGTGAAATTAATGGATAGTGAACAAGAGACCATGAAAAAACATTACTTGTAAATTTAATATACAAGAAAATTTAAAAAGAAATAACCATACATATATATTTTGGTCTTAAAACTATACGCATATGCACGTGTTGACCTGTGCTTAAGCTTTAGGCCTAGAAATGAGCTGGGGCTGGATATATTGTAAAAATATATTTTGGGCTCCAAATTATTATTTGTTTTCAACTAAAATTTGGAGTTAGGTTTGCTCATGAAGAATTATTTATCTTAGCTTGTTGTTTTGTTTAGTCTAGCCCATGAAAGTTAGCAATCTTTTGTAGGAGCTTTTTATACCAAACCTAAATATTAAAAAAATCTTATATTTATGGTCATTATATTCAATTTTAATTCTTAATTCATGGTGGCTAATCAAATAGTGATAATGGTAGGAATTAATTCCAATTATTACAAGAATTAATGCTTCAATTTTTTGAACTTTCAAAATCCAATAAAAAGAAAAAGGAGGGGGTGAAGGTGTTCTTTTAGAATTGAGGCAGCTACAATATCTAAAAATGGTGAATTAAGTGTATCATTAATATAAAAAAAAAATTATGCAAATTAATTCAAATAAACATTATAACCAAGTATATAATTAAAAGTGTCTAAAATCAATATATAAGAGAGAGAATTGTAAACTCTATTTTTAATGTGGTTTACCAAACCTACATCCACACTAAAATTTTATATTAAAACATACTTGAGTATTGTAGTATTTTACTTGTTCAAGTTGTAGTATAATATTCGTCTAATAAATCTACATCAAGATTTTTGCACCACTTAAAGATATTCGCTCTTTAAGATTTTTCTTTGACCTGAAGATAAATCTTCTTCTAGATTTTCTCTCGGTGAAAATACATCACCAAATAAAAAATAAATTTTTTTTACCCCACTCTTAAAGGTTTACAAGAGTAATTTTAGTATCATAATTAACTCTCTATTCAATAAAATAGAGAGTGAATAATATATTTGAAATTTCTAATATCTATATATATCACAAGATAACACATAAAGAATTTAAAGATATTTGAATATAGTGAGAATAAGATTGAATACTCTTGCATTAGAACACGAAGGTTCAATAACATTAAATAGACTGTAATCAAGGACTGATGATTTGATTATTATTTTTTGCTCTTTAAATATCTTATATATAATATATATATTTGGATTATCTTCTTAATTTTGCTATCAAGGAAGTTATATATATATATAGTCATTACAATCTCTTTGACAACCGAACAGTCTATGAGTTCAAATTGAACAAGTCAATTTGGTCAACCGGTGTAAAATTCCTAAGCATTCATTATGGATGAAGAAGAGGTCGATATGTTCATGCAAAAATCTAAATTTACTAGTGTTAATTTAGGTTAGCTCTTAAAATTATTAATCAATATTTTAATCAATCTTTTTAGACTATAATAATGGTTGGTTGGTTTGAAATTACCGGGTGACATGTGATGTGGCCAACCCTAAGTATATTAGGAATCAAAGAAAACATGAAGATAAAATCCATGAAAAGAGTTAGAAATGTCGAGCACTTTATTTTTGAAATATTGTTTTGTTAATACATGTATATAAAATAAATACAAAATACTTCAGATTTGTAGCGTTTTGAAATATATATATATATATATATATATATATATATATATATATATATATATATATATATATATAAATGAAAATACATGAATGCCCTTAGTGGCTTAGAATTAGGTTAACGGTGTTGTAGTAATTGTACAAGCTAGTAAATATAAATAGAAAAGAAAAGAAAAAAAAGAAGAAGTAATCTGAAAATTTGAGAGAGAGAATCGGGAAGAGAGAAAGAAAGAAGAAGAGAAAAGAGGGAAAGAGAAGAGGAGTAGAAAAGAAGAAGGAGAAATAGTTGTTACGGTAATGTGTATGTTTTAATATGTATAAATGTAGTTATTAGTTACGATTTTTGCTTGGATTGATTGTTAGGGTTTGAGGATTTTATTTGGGTTTGATTGATGAATCAAGAGAGATGTTAAGGGTTGAATATGTTGGGTAATGGTTTAATTAGTTTGATTGTAGATGATTTTGAAGTTATTGATATGTTTGGTGTAAGAAAATGTTGATAAATAGTGAAATAATGTTGAGAAATTTTGAAAATCCCTTGCTGTAAATTCAGGGCTGGAGGTTGAAGATGATGAAAATTCATTTTGGTCCTTTTGGTGAAAATTTCAGTTTAGCCCCCGAACTTTGGAAAATTACAATTTAGTCCCTGAACTTTGGAAAATTTCAGTTTGGTCCCTGGAGTGAAATTTGAAATTCTGGACAGAATTGAGAATGAATTATGGACAAGATTTTAGTATAATTATGAATTTATGAAGTGTTCAATTTAGTCCTTCAATTTGATAAAATTACAATTTAATCCTAAAAATATAAGAAAATTACAAAATGGTCCTTAGATGAAATATAAGTATTTCATATTGATTTGATGGATAATTGAGTCTTATTAGATGAATTATTATCAATTTTATGAATTGTGTAATTTGAATTAGATTTCTGAAGAAACCTTTGTTTTTAGGTTTTTGCGAAAAAGGGATAGTTTGATTCAAAAAACACATAGGAGTATGAGATGAACTCTTAGATATGTTATAAAAGCTATTTTACGTCTTTGAGTCATTTTTTAGTATATTTTCTTTTATATGTCCAGATAATCCCGATATTCTACCTACGCGACAACAGTAAGATTTCGTCAGCATTCTGCTTTTGAATTTTGATTTCTTTTGGGTCAGGTGAGTGGATAATATTTAATATGCATGAGAAATATTATAAATATTTGATTTGCTAGTATTTGGATTATGCTTCTTGATAATATATACATTGATTACGATTCTTGATACGATAAAGCATAATCAATTGTTGAATATACATTCTTGATATGAGCAAATATATGATTGTGAATTGATAGCTCCTCATTTGATTGATGTCATGTGTTGAGCCTTTGAGATATGAATGTCTGTTTGCTTATGATATATATACCTATGGTATGCCAGTCAGAATACCCATACTAACAGGGTAGTGTTAGCCTTTGTGCACATCGTATCTGAAACCCTAGTTGGTCGGGGGAGTCACCAACCTGTGTGGACTGATCATCCCACAGTATGGAGCCTTATGCTCATTGCATTTTGATTTTCTGACGAGCTTTACCTATTAAATTCTTGTTATGACCCATTTAAGAAACCCTCTTGTAAGATCTTAAAGTCGATTCGATAATGTATTACGCTTTGTTATATTATCTCGCATGTGTATATTGAATATTATCTACTCACTGAGTTGCTGAACTCACCCCCTTATTATTTATTATTTTCAGGCTCGTAGCTTGCTAGCAGGTCATTTTTGTCCTACTCTTGGAACCTGCTATTTTGGTTGTAATTGATACTTTTGTTCATATGTCTAGTTAGTGCTCCATAATTATAATAATATATAATCAACTCTTGTATAAAAACAATTGAATTATGTTATAAAGTTTACTTTGATATTCCAATGTGTTGAACTTTGAATAAGAATATTAAGTTTGTGTGTAAGTTTGGGTTCGCATAGGTGTGGAACCTTGGAGGGGAACCATATCTATGTGCCGGTCACGGATCTGGAAATCGGGTCGTGACAAGATTAATCATGAAGAAAAAAGGATTTTGAAAAACATTTAATAAAATAAGCATTAAAAGTAAAAATTATTCAGGAAAAATAATAATAAATCTCACAAAACAATATTGATTTTTGAGTTTAATTTTAAAAACATGTTTTTTTTGTGTGTGTGTTTTAATTAAAGTTCTATAATTAATATTTTAAATTAATTTTTTATATTTTTAAATTATTTTTATATACTAATATTAAAAATAATTTTTAAAATATAAAAAATATATTTTAATGAAAATCATTTTAAAAATCAACAAGTAACCGTAGTACCCCTGAAGTCTTCGTGACGGTTACAGCAAGTTAATTGAACCTTCCGGTTCAGGCTTCCATGACCAACCAGAACCTTCTCAACTTCCCTCCAAAACCATCCAATCCTTCCTTTGACGTCGTCGTTTCCCAGAACAATCCAGACCCTTTCGGCCTCCACGATAGAAGAAGAACCTAGAAGAACCCATGAGCCAGTATAAAAACCTTAATCAAGCAGTACTCTGATGTCGAAAAAATAAGATCATAAAAACTCTAGCTTTGTTTGTGTGCGTGTGAAGATAATGGCAGACGTGCAAATGGGAGAAGCAGAGACCTTCGCATTCCAAGCAGAGATCAACCAGCTCCTCAGCTTGATCATCAACACTTTCTATTCCAACAAGGAAATCTTTCTTCGTGAACTTATCAGCAATGCCTCTGATGTACGTTCTTTCTGTTTCATTTTTGGCGCTCTTGGTTTGCTTTCTTGATTTCGATGTACTAATGGTGGTGATTTGGGGTTTGTGTAGGCGTTGGATAAGATTAGATTTGGGAGCTTGACGGACAAGAGCAAGCTTGATGCACAACCTGAGTTGTTCATAAGGCTCGTACCTGATAAAACTAATAACACTTTGTCCATCATTGATAGTGGTGTTGGCATGACCAAAGCAGGTAACTATAAAATCACTGTAGCCCTTTTTCTTTGAAAACTATTATCTGGGCCAATGCAAATTTTGTTTCTTGATTTTGATTATGAGTTTTGGGACTTTTATCTCAAACTCTTGGTGTAGGTTCTCATAAGATAAATGCTGAAGTTGATTAAAATTTAGAGTTAAGAATGAAATTGTGTTTTCTTTGTATGGTTAGTGGTAGGATTAGAGATATTTAATTTTGATTGGTATGAATTGGGGAGACTTAATTTTTTGAATTTGTGAAATATTGTAGATTTGGTGAATAATTTGGGAACAATTGCAAGATCGGGAACGAAGGAATTTATGGAGGCATTGCAGGCAGGGGCTGATGTGAGTATGATTGGACAATTTGGTGTGGGGTTTTATTCTGCATACCTTGTTGCCGAGAGGGTTGTGGTGACTACTAGGCATAATGATGATGAGCAATATGTTTGGGAGTCACAAGCTGGTGGTTCTTTCACTGTTACAAGGGATGTTGATGGAGAGCAACTTGGTAGGGGTACTAAGATTACCCTCTTCCTTAAAGAGGATCAGGTAAAAAAACCTTCCTAATTTAGATGATCAAAAACAATTTTGTGGATCAATGCTGTTGTTGGCTTGTTTGTGTTTGATTTGATGTGGACAGTTTTGTTTTTGTGATATTTTTTATAGCTTGAGTACTTGGAAGAGAGGAGGATCAAGGATCTTGTGAAGAAGCATTCTGAGTTCATCAGCTATCCTATCTATTTGTGGACCGAGAAAACCACTGAGAAGGAGATTAGTGATGATGAGGATGATGAACCAAAGAAGGAAGAGGAGGGAGAGATTGAGGAAGTTGATGAGGAGAAGGAGAGTAAATCCAAGAAGAAGAAGATTAAGGAGGTTTCCCATGAGTGGCAGCTCATTAACAAGCAGAAACCTATCTGGCTGCGCAAGCCAGAGGAGATCACCAAGGAGGAGTATGCCTCTTTCTACAAGAGCCTGACCAATGACTGGGAGGATCATTTGGCTGTCAAGCACTTCTCTGTTGAGGGTCAGCTTGAGTTTAAGGCTATACTCTTTGCCCCAAAGAGAGCTCCATTCGATTTGTTTGATACTCGCAAGAAGATGAACAACATCAAGCTTTATGTCAGGAGAGTCTTCATTATGGACAATTGTGAGGAGCTTATCCCTGAGTACCTTGGATTTATCAAGGGTGTTGTTGATTCTGATGATTTGCCACTTAATATCTCACGTGAGATGCTTCAACAGAATAAGATTCTCAAGGTTATCAGGAAGAACCTTGTGAAAAAGTGCATTGAGATGTTCAACGAGATTGCAGAGAACAAGGAAGATTACCAGAAGTTCTATGATGCTTTTTCAAAGAACTTGAAATTGGGTATCCATGAGGACAGCCAAAACAGAGCCAAATTGGCTGACTTGCTTCGCTACCATTCTACCAAGAGTGGTGATGAGATGACAAGCTTGAAGGACTATGTCACCAGAATGAAAGAGGGGCAGAAGGACATTTACTATATTACTGGTGAAAGCAAGAAGGCAGTGGAGAACTCTCCATTCCTCGAGAAGCTCAAGAAGAGGGGCTATGAAGTGCTATTCATGGTTGATGCCATTGATGAGTATGCTGTAGGCCAATTGAAGGAATATGACGGAAAGAAGCTGGTTTCTGCTACGAAGGAAGGGTTGAAACTTGACGATGAGACAGAAGAAGAGAAGAAGAAAAAGGAAGAGAAAAAGAAGTCCTTTGAGAACCTCTGCAAGACCATCAAGGACATTTTGGGAGACAGAGTTGAGAAGGTGGTTGTATCTGACAGGATTGTTGACTCTCCATGTTGTTTAGTGACTGGAGAGTATGGCTGGACAGCCAACATGGAGAGGATCATGAAGGCTCAAGCATTGAGGGACAACAGCATGAGCTCTTACATGTCAAGCAAGAAGACTATGGAAATCAATCCTGACAATGGCATCATGGAGGAGTTAAGAAAGCGAGCTGAAGCTGACAAGAATGACAAATCAGTCAAGGACCTTGTACTGCTGCTGTTTGAGACTGCTCTGTTAACCTCTGGCTTCAGCCTTGATGATCCTAACACTTTCGCTGCTAGGATTCACAGGATGTTGAAACTGGGTCTTAGCATTGATGAGGAAGAGGCTGCTGGTGATGATACTGAGATGCCTGCTTTGGAGGAAGATGGTGCTGAGGAGAGCAAGATGGAGGAGGTGGACTAAGCCCCTAAATCGTTGGTTTATTCTTGCTGTTGACAATACCTTTTAATGGGTCTGGTTACTGAAGAGAAATGGTCCTTTGTTAATGTCTTCCCAAGCGTCTTGAGAGTCTCTTGTGTCTGTTTTGAGGTGTTATTTTGAGTGTAGGAAAAAACTTTCTACCCATCTGTACTGTGGTTACAGCATGAATAGATTCTGTAAATTGTCTGCGCCTACCCCAGCAGTGGCATAATCTTATCGTTGTACGTACTAAAAACATCATACAATTGTTGGTGTCGTACTCCATTGACAAGCATCTGTTCCAACAATTTCATCAAGGATGTCACTAGTATAACCTGGAGCCGGTATAGCTAATCCTTCGGTCATTATCTTCACAGGATGGCGAAAGATAAAGATGCAATTAACTGGCACACAGGAGGTAGCCCGAGTAATGCAACTAAGCCATTGTATGTAACTGGCACACAGGAGGTAGCCCGAGTATTCTTTATATTAAATAGTGAAGATTCTTGCAGGATGGACTTTGATTGGAAACCTACCCGACTAGTCCGGGGCGGATATTTATAACATGGCCCCTGTTTAACCATGTTGACCCAATAAAAATGCTATACGACCTCGAGTTCAACAGTATGTTTTGCTTGGTCTTTGTTGAAATACTGGAAGCTAGAGCTTGGAAGTAGACAAGAATAAGATAAGCTTCAACTTGATCGAATAGGCAGTTCCTCCTTTCAAGTTGCAAGATGATATCTGGTTACTCAATAACAAGACCCCTTTACCTTGGTTTTACAGGAACGTGATAGCAGAGCTTTTGAATCAAAAAATGCAGTAACATAACCCCCAGAGTTATTGTGTACTTTAGGCAAATAACACTAAGTAATTCATACCCATGGCAAGAAATGAGCCACGATGAAGCAAGCAATGAAATGATGGGAATGTGGAAAAATCTCTGTTCCATTTCACGAAATAGCAAACTTTAATATTACTTCAAAAAACAGGCTTTGGTATTTTAGTCTCAATGTTTGCAGATTGCTAAGAGCACCACTGTTCGAGAACACAATAAATTCCTTGACTCTGAACAACTACATTTGGTAAAAACAACAAAACTGTAAAAGACTAGTGACACCTTCAAGCAAAACCAGGAGAACTAGAAGGAGCAGCTCCGTATCCTCCTCCTCCACGTCCAAAGCCAGGCCTTCCACCAGAGCCCTGCAAGTTCCAAGCATGAAATAAAATTAGAAAGAAAACAAAACTATCCTAGTCCTCGTCCCTAATGGATATTAGTATTTAGCATAATTGTAATCAGTTGAAAATACCCTAAATCCAGGCTGGAAATCTGCTGGAGCTCCTTCCTTCTCACCACCTTCGCCCCCTCGAGGGGCCCCACGATAACCATCACGATCACCAAATCTAGGACGGTCTCCTTCAAAGCGAGGTGGACCTCTAGAAATCCAAACAAACACATTTCGATTAGTATATTCAAAATAATGAATGGGCGAGAACACCACTCCAATCAGCAAATTGTCTGAATTGTCTAAATTACCGGGGACGGTCACCAGGTGGGCCTCCAAATGGGCGACCACCAGCAGGCTTTGCCTGCTTCTTCAAGGTAGCAGGAACAATTTCTGATGGAAGATTCAGGTAAGTCCTCAAAAATTCAATCCCATCATTGGTAAGATACCAGTAGTAGTGCATCCATGCAAATGTCTCACGAACATATTCCTTGGATTTGAAGCTCTGCATAAGCTTAATAACCTGGAGATTGGGAACATCAATCTCTGGGTGCTTTGCAAGGTTGAAATCTTTTTTCGCATAGCAAACTCCCTCTATAGATTCAAGAGAAAAATCAAGGTGAGTGCATGCAGGTATATCATCCAGTATGTGATTAAGATAAACCTCAATAGTCTCATTACATCCATTAAGTTAACTAGAAAAAAATAAGAAAACTTCATTATTCAAATCAACTGATTATCTCCGAAATACAAAACAGGTAAAGGAGCAGCAAGTAAAACTGTTGAAAATACACAGGTTTGTCTAATTTTATATTCAAGCTATTTCAAACAAAAACCAAAACAGCAAAAAACAAAGCTGCAGGTTTCACATAACCAAAGCAACAAGACCAGAGTAAAATTTTCCTAATTTCAGCAGATCACTAGTGGCTTGGGTGTATTTAAGTCCTCCATAAAAAAGATCAGAACGCTTCTACTTGTCTTTCCACTCCGATAGTTTGAAATCACTAACAAAAGCTATAGCAAAAACCATGATAACCTACAGCCCTAAAAGGGAGGAATTAGTATGAGGATGAGATACTGATTGTGTTTTAGTTAAACTGTCAATGCTATAAGACCAGGAAGGGCAAAAGACTATTCCTTTGGAGAAAGACAAGATTGTGCCCTACAACAAGCACTCCCAAAAAAAAAATATTTTCTAATCAAATTGTCATCCATTTTAAAGCCATTTGTCATCCATTTTAGAGCCATTGCAGAGCTCAAACGTTTTAACTTCAAGCTTTACCCAAAAGCCCAATACACACACGTACACAAGATGCATCTACAAATCATATTTGTAGATTCACAAACATTAAGAAACTGATTGAAACTATTTGTAAACCTAGTTCTCTAAAGCCACAACAGGAGTTAGACATCCAAAAACTTTAAGAACTGAATATATTTCATTGGTGCTCTTTGGATTTAAATCGTAACAAAGCAAACAAAAAAATTAATAAAAATAAAAATACCTTGAAAGAGGTACTTGGAAATCTCTCTTCTGTTCTTCTCTGGAATAATCTGAAAAGAGTGAAAGAAGGCATCAAAACAGTGAATACCTTTCCGTCTAGATATCAAAAAGAAAAGACACAGAGAGAAAAGGGTATTACCATGGCTGCTAAAATGTAAGCCCCTTTGTTTTTTGCTTCTGAGACGAGAGGAGATCTCTTCTTTCGAAAGAATGCAAGGGGACTTCGAAACCCTAGAGACAACGATAGTGTTTTTATATGTGGGTTTGGTTCTGGGCTGGGTAAGCGGGAAACCCGGATTCCATTAATGATTAATTTTGATATGGGCTTTCTTCTCACTTGACTATTTCTTATTTCATGTTTCGTACGTAGAGAAATATACATGTATTTTTATACAAGTATTTATACGGTTCAGCTAGTGATTCACTGTTGGAGTCAAGTTTAAAATATACATGTATTTTTGTACAATTATCTATACATAATTAAAATATTATTCTCATATGATACTATATATAGAATATACAAAACACAATAGGTACATAGTATCCATATATAGTTAAAATATTATTCTCGTATGATACTATATATAGAATATACAAAACACATTAGGTACATAGTATCCATATATAATTAAAATATTATTATCATATGATACTATAGAATACAAATCTAATACTATCTAAAAGCTATATAACATAATGGCTAAAGCTCAAACTATCTTTCTTTTTTTTTTAATATGGATGTCTGGGTCAGCTTGCGTGCACCTCGACTAATCTTACGGGTCCTGAAATTGATGACTATATAAGCCTCTAGTAGTCATCACATTAAAAATCATAAGATTCTGTTGGAGAATAATATAAATCATATTCTGTAGTTTCACCAAATAGCTAAGCTTAGATGAGATGGTTTTTTAACATGGTATCAGAGTCTTGTTGACCTAATGGTTATAAGTTCAAATCTCACAATCCTCATTCTATTTGATAAAAATCAAGCATAGAGTAGTGTAAAACTATTCAAGTTTCAAGCCAAAATGACTTTCACTTGAGGAAGTGTGTCAGATAATAATATAAATCATATTATATGGCATCACCTAATAGCTTAATCTTTTAGCTGAGATAGTTTCTTAACATGATATCAGAACCTTATTGACCCAATAGTCACGAATTCGAATCTTATCACCCCATTCTATTTCATAAAAAAAAAAAAATCAAGCATAAGGTAACGTGAGTCTGTGCAAGTTGTCCAAAAAGCTTTCACTTAAGAAAGAGTGTTAGAGAATAATATAAATTATATTTTAGGACCTCACCTAACAGTTTAAATTTTTAGATGAGATAGTTTCTTAATATATACGAACTTGGAATCACAAGATAAACAAACTCACCTCAAATTCTTATCAATGAATCACCTACTAAATGGTTAAACTTCAACTATTTTGATAAGAGAAACAAGTGTGTTATTGTTAAATATTTTAAAATAAAAAAAAAGTAATTGGTTGAAAAAAAACATGAAAATAAATATTGTAAGAATTTGAATTCAAATAATTTCTATATATTCAATGCGTTTTCTATTATAGTTTGAGAATAAATTTATAAACAAATGACTAAATTAAATTAGTAAAATAAAAATTATTTTAATTTCTTATTTTATATAATTTCTATAACAAGTAATTACCGGCCATATATTTTAACAATTTTATTTTATGGTTACTTTTGAAGTAAAAAATTTTCTTTCAAAAAAAATATGAATAACACAAAAACATATCCAAGCTATCTTAATAAAAATATAATCCATGTGTTGTCATGTTAAATTAGCCAAACATCCTTCATCCTTCTCTTTTCCTTGTACTAACTTCACATTCTCTACCATATATCTACCCAATCAACGTCTGACACCTCACTTATTTCAATAAAGACTGTTACAACAGACTGGCACGGCATCGGTGTCAGTCTCAGTACTTGGGCTGCAAGTTTTCCTCCTTCATGAATTTTCTCCGCATCCAAGCACACTCTTCACGCCTTAAAAAATCATCCAATTTTCAGATAGAATCTCATATTTGGTCTCCAGTTTTAAAATTGCTAGCTTCAGTGTGTTGATAAAATGGAGCACATGATCAAAAAACAAGAAAGAAAAATGATTTTAAAAGGATTTGAAGTCACATTTTATAGTTTATAGTTTTTTTTTAGAAATAAATGAGTACAGAGATTGAAGACGTTGCAAAATCAACATCAGATGATACAATTCATGAGTTCCACAAGTAATTTTAGTTCCTCTTTTTTTTTTTATTTGTTTAAATGCAGTTCGGATGCTGAGAAAATAAAAGAGAAGTAGAGGAAATTGAAAATGAAGGAAATTAACTTTTGTTAGTGTTTTATGAAACTATTGTTACTAGTAGTGTTTGTATTTGGCTGCTTAAAAACTGAAAGAAAATTTGAGTTTGAACTTTTGTTGGTGTTTTATGAAATTGCTAGTAGTAAAATGGAATAAATGTAGCGTGTGTTTGGTTTCTGAGAAAGTGAAAAGAAGAAGATGAAGAAAATGGAAGAATTCTAATGAGTTGTTTCATGCATTTGTGTTTTTTCGTGGAACAGAGAGACAAGATATGCATATAAGAACGGGTTTCTTTTATCATTAGCTGAAACTGATGAATGCAAGAGGTTACCAAGTGGGTTTGATTCATCAATTTTATGGTATGTTAGCATAATTTGATCCTCTTGCTTGCCTTCGGTTTTATTGCATTTAATTAACTTGATTTGATTGTTGATTCTCTATGTGTTCTGTCTCACAGTGAACCCAATGCTGCTTCAACTACTAGATCATCATATCTGCTTTATGACTCGGGTACGTGATTAAAGAGATGATTTGTTGTGTTTTAATGATAATTATGTTTTCGTGCTTGCATTAACATCTAACTCCTTTGAATCGTGTCATGTGGGATTTAATTACTTGACTGATTCAGGTATACCACAGCCCTTTATCTTGTGATATGTAATGCATGTATGGATGAAAGTGATTTCTTGTGATATGTAATGAATTTTATGCATGCTGTCAATAACTTCACAAAAAAGATATCAAATTATGCTAACAAATCATAACAGCAATGTGTGGTGATATCTGTTTGAGACCAGGGGTATTTTTTTGAAGTTCATACATGCAGTCTGAATTATGATTTATGCTATTACATGACTGAAGATTAGTGATTATTTGATGCTGAAATTGATGTGAAGTCTTTTCAAATTCAAGTTGGAGTCCTGATTCATTCATCAGATAAAGGTTGGAGCTCCTTCCTTGTTAACGGTCAAGGGAGTTCTATGTTTGATCAGCCATATATCTGCATATTTTTTATGGGTGGTGATGGATTTAATTGCCTGTTTTGTGGGTGGCTACTAAATGAAAGCTGAGGTTGAGTTGAATTTGGTGCATAGTTGAGTGAATGGTATCATATATAATGCAGGCCGAAGGAATGGCATCCAATCTCTTGATTCATTGCTGAATCCTACTATTGGACTGCCACAACAGAATCCTGCTAATGATCACTCACAGAAGAATCCAACTAATGATCATTCACACCAGTATCCTGCTTATGGACATCCACAGCAGAATCCTGCAAATGGACTTCTGGGAAAGAGGCATCTTCTAAGAGCACCTGTATGTATAGCTGGGTCATCTGCTCAAAATGTTCGAAGTTGTAATCTGCTCAGCAAAAGTAGTGCACCTTATCGGCCTCCACACCTTTACAGGGTATACTCTGTTCTGTACACTTTTATTCAGTGCTGATGTAGAAGGGCATTCGATAGCTCAACGTGACTTCCTAGTTATGGAAATGGATATGATAAATTGCATTTTAATTTTATGGTTCGAAAGATTAATAAATTGAAAGAGTGATGTCTGGGATCTAGTGAAAATCATGCGTGCTTTCTTTCAGATGAACCTTCATTCTGAGGGAGAGAATAAAGATGAAATAG
Source organism: Salix dunnii (assembly GCA_015731905.1). Classification (NCBI taxonomy): domain Eukaryota; kingdom Viridiplantae; phylum Streptophyta; class Magnoliopsida; order Malpighiales; family Salicaceae; genus Salix; species Salix dunnii. Next base: position 4,365,101 of record CM027662.1, on the reverse strand, counting down.
ATGGGAAAACATTTTGTTTTGCGGAGTGTCCAAGACGTGAGAGTGCAGAAGTTGAAAGAAGGGGAAGGGGTAACTTGTTTTCCTTGAGCTTTTCCATGCAGTGGATTTTCTACTTTTCATTTTATAAATGTTGTTTCGTCCCATAAACATGTGCGAATAAGCCTCCTAAATTCCAATGTACCTTTCTCAGATTCATCCGAATGGACAGGGAAGGAATATAAAAATGCTGTTCAACAGAACCAAAACAGTATTTCAGATGATCACAAAGAAAACTTGGACCCAGATGTGGCCACTCTCCCGGATGATTCCAGAACCAAGAAGAGTCTTTCCAACAAGTGCAGTCAATCAGAGGAATGTGTTCTATCATCAACTCCAAGTGATGCAAGGCCTTATTCTTCCACACCAAGAGCTATAATCAGCAAACTATTGCCCAATGAACTGATGAGCAAGTGCAACGAATCAGAGGAATGCTTGCTGTCCTCAAACTCAAATGATGTAAGGCCCTGTTATTCCATGCAAAGTTCTATTCTCAGCAAACCCCATGAGCTGACGAGCAAGTCTCCTCAGCAAAGTTTTGAAACAAAATCCAACAAAAAGGATAAACAACACGAGGTCACAAGTCTTCAGTCAGTCTCTGATGAAATTTGTTTGCCTGATGAGGACAGTTTGGTTACTTCTGATGACTTCAAACTACCAATGCACTTGGTGTTATTGCCTGAAAGTCACGTGACTGAAACCGATTTGTTTGCTTCTAGTTCAAGAATGCCGGGAAATGTTTCTCAGATGCTAGCTGCTTTAAATGTCCCATTGGATGAAAGATCTCAATCCAGCTTGGAATTTCCCACTATCTATTCTGGTTTTGACAATAAAAATGGCTTACAGACTTTTCATGGCAATCTGCGTGCTGGGCAACATGTCCCACAATCCCATCATTCTCAGACAAACCAAAGCAGCGCTTTGTTCTGTCTTTCAGACTCTCAGAGAGCTCGTAGGAATAAATTCAAGCCCCATTTGAAGATCGAACCTTATAATCATCCTCCTGTCAGCTATATTCCTTTATATGTGCTTCCCATAGACCCATATGATGCATCGACCAGATTTTGCGTTCCTACTGTGCAACCTATGTCCCAACAGATCCTAGTTCCTGCTGAATTTCCTCACCAAGTAAATGGATTGCCAAGGGGACCATCTTATGCCCCCATCAACGGAATGGCTTCTTATTCTCAAGGGAACCAAATGCAAACTTCTCCTCTGAACAGTTATCGAACTTATAGGGGCTCTCCAACAACAAGTCCAGGTAAAGCACACACCTCTTCTTAACCATATCAACTTCAAACAAACTCCTATTTTGTGTTTATACATGATTGTAACACATGGAAATCACTTTGAACATTGATGTGTTCTATTTCCATTGGATGTTGATAGTGTCTTTTGAATTCAGGTTCTGATGTAGTTGCAAACAGTGATCAAGCTGCTATCAACAGCAGGCTTCCAGAGATGGAACATATAGCCAACTAGATGCATCCTGGTTGGCCATGGACAGGGAATGTTCAACAATTCAGCCGGTAGTTACTGGAAGACATCTTCTCAAACTTGCATCTCAACCCATGGCATGAGAAGTAAGATTTCTTTATAATAGATTGATCTGCAGGTATGATTCATTTTGAATCAATATTTGAGGAAGACACCAGATTTACTACCACGTACTGAAACATCAGAGAGTACATATTTCAGAGACAGAAGGGTAGGTGAATATACAAATAACATTAGTTCGCTAAACATGCTTGTTAATCGTGAAAACATTTGCATGCTCCAGGTCACTGCAGATTCAAAATCGGGTGTAATACTCACTATCATCAACTATGCCTTCCCTTTGCTGTTACAATCAGCACAAAAATCTTGTGGAGATCGAACATGTAGCTCCTAGGATTAACCTTAAACCTAAGTCTGCATCTCGGTTATTGATCGACCAGCCGCAACTTTATCTGTATGGTATGAGTGCTTGATAGGATGAGGGCATGATTTTCGTGAGATGGATACGTAAGCCCCATAAGAAATCCACGAGGCCCTGAATTAATAAAAGCAAAGGTGCAAGAGACATATACCTTGGAAGATGCTTGGAGGCCAAATTTGGGGGGCCTTCAAGGCTGATGGTGAACAATTGTTTCTAGGTCCTGATCAAGGGAATCATCTTACCCAACACATTTCCCTCAATAAATCCAATATCTGCACCCTAAAAGTTCTGCTGCTAATCTAGATTTGTCTGTAAGCCAATGGTTTACTTGTCATTCGTGTTTAATCAATCACTATATTCTAGATGTAGCCCATGAGTTCCTAGCCGACAACCCTAACCATACCAAGCGAAGGAAAGCTTCATGGGGTCAGCACCTCTCATCATCACACCCCTATCCATCACACGAATGAAAGGACACAAATGTAAGGAAGGAGAAGTGCCATCTTGAGGTGCGCAGAACAGTGGGAACAAGTGAGATCAAAGAGACGAAGAATTCCATTTCAAATGAACTAGTGAAAATGAAAATTTTCGTTCCTTCAACCATTGGATTACAACTCCAAAAGAAACCATGCATGTAGCCAAATAATATACATATACCCTATTGAGCAAGAAACAGTTGAGTTTTAAACATACGATGAATGTTGCTTACAAGCTGAGAGTCAAAACTTTGAGTGATTTGGCACTATACATGCTGACCATGAGATCACTATACACTCTTGAACTATTTATTATACATGATTATGGATTTTCCCTTTCCCCAATATACATAGGAGCACTTACAAGCTCTGCAATTGATGGCCTAACAAACAGGCGAAGCAGGTAACAGAAAAACCGCAGCAGATGCCTTTAATAGCTGGAATTAAACCTTTCTGATCGCTATCTTTTTTTCCTGGCATACCAGCTAATATGTGTCAGTAATCCTTGTCTGAAAATCAAACATGAAGCACATGCAACACCGCTGGAATATTGTTTGATCTTGTTTCCCCACCAAGATTAAGCAACATTCATTGACTGGTCAACATTATTGTTTGCACCAATGGTTTCTGAGTCGATCTCGTTGGAAGAGAGCAGCTTTCTCTGCATTAATAGGATAGAGCATGTTAGCTGGTTGATACAACAGATTTTTGGAGAACTACATTCTGAGACAAAAGATAAGAATGATTAAACAGGCCATGGGCATTTGAAAAAGATCAGTTGGCCAATTATCTGAGCAACTAGACCCCACCAATGGCAAATGAAGGAAATCAAATGAATGGAGAGGTACTTATGAGAACATTGCCTCATTGAGCACAAGATATTTTTCATATGGTGGCCATATTTCATCATTAAGCGCATGCACAGACACAAATACATGATATTATTAAAACATGAGCTGGAGAAACAGCAGTAAACAATAAACAGAATTGCTTTTTCAAAAGGGCACTCACATGTTCCTCAAAACTGGGGCTAGTAAGGTTTAGTGAGAGGTTTCTCATCAGCAATAGCACCTACAAAGAAACCAGGAAGAAAATAAATGAACTTTTAAATAGTGAGAGATGTGTAGTGTACAATAACCTTATAACAACAGAGAAACAAAATGGTTGAGGTTGGGCAGAAACATACTGTTTCAACATCTATCGGGTCCATTTTCTTAAGATTCTGCAATTGATCAGTAACATTCGGGTCAAAGACACTGCCGATGAAGCCATATACCTGAGAAAAGTCTGGCAGAACTGCAAACAAAGGGAGCTGTGAGTGATAAAAACTGTGCACATATGAAACACAAAATTAAAAACTGGCACAAAGAAAGAAACTCATCAAGGCTCTCTATGTAAAAAAAAGGTCTAAAGAGAAAAAGGGAAACAAAAGGACAACATATATGTAAGAAGGCAAAATAGTCTGTCATGTGCAGAAAGGTCTAAATTCATGGTAACTACTTAAACATTCACTGAGACATAACACAATTAGACTGCATCGATATATATAATCCTCTAATAAGTAAGATGCGCTGATGTACCATGCAGAAGGGAGCAACCTAACAGTGGCAATCTGATAAAACAACTGGCATGAGGGGAGTGGTATATAACTTTCAGTCTTCAATGAGAAGATATAGGACAAATTTCAAGCGACCCATTATGTGTCACCATCCAGATCTATGGCTGGTGATCAGTTCAAACTTGAAAGCATGGTAAAAGTTCAGAATACTGAAGGACATCATTTACCATAGAAGGCCAAGATATCCTTATCAATTATCTCTACAGATAAAAAGTATAGATGGTCACATTAAGTCGGAAGAGACAGAATTTTACAGTATGATATCAACATGCATGTTTGTGCATGCACACGCTTAAGTTTGGTGGGCTGTCATATTTAACACCATATTTATTTCTTTAAGATTTTGACCTTTATCCACAAAAACTGTATTTTGCATTTTAGCCTAACTTCAGAAATCGGACATGAATCAAGTATTTACAGGTCAAATATCAGTACTGGCATTAAATTGGTAGTACACAGATTGTGGTGTTAAGGATTTGAAATGAAATCCTCACCTCTCATTGAATGACCATGATTCCCTTGCTCAGCTGTTTTCCCAATTAGTTTTGTTCTTGGAGTACTCTCAGTGCCGCTGCAACAATTATTAGCTGCTACTGGTCCTGCAAAGTAATGAGGAAACAAACAAGACATTGACTTAATTTAACAGCCATGCCAGCAATGTTTATAAGGTTGTTGTTACCAACCATTTGTTTGGTTTGATAAATTAACAGTTGGCACATTGTTTGTCCAAGAAGATGCGACAGCAGCACTAGGAATGGGTTCCATAGGTATTGAAGACGAATCAGGCCTTAAAACATATCCAGGTTCAAGGGAAGCAGACGATGATTGAAAAGCATCTGATGGCTGTGAAGGCACCATGGCTGCCAAGTACAATACATGCAAGTCAGGGCTACATTGTTGATGATCTTTATGCATTGATCTTGAAGGCACTAAGAATACTAAATAAATGCACTACTCACCATTTTTTGAAGCTTTTTGAGGATAAGGATGAGCAGCCTTCCTTTTGGGCCGTGGTGGAGGCAAATGTTCATTTGTTCCACTCTTCTGAACCTTTAAAAAGTACTTCTGTGCATGACTTCGTATCTGCAAAAATGCCATTTCAAATGTTTCTCATAAGTACCTCTACTTTCAGTCTCCAATGTTCAAAAACACAAAACTGGACACATTTTTCATAAATACAAGACAGACTGCTTAACAAGTCTCTAAATAATTCAACAGCAGAATTCATCGAAACACAAAATACCACTCATAAAATCCATGCTTTTCACAGCAACCATAAAACTATATAGCAGATCTCTTTAGCAACCGAAAAGAAAAGGAAAACATCATCACTTTTCACAACTCCATGGATTTACACTACTCTTTGAACCCCTTAAACAATTTAGCCCTTAATCAATCTTTACAGCTCCAAGACAACAAAATGCTTATCTTTCAAAACCCCTTATACAAATCAAGCCAGGCCATTTTAGTCACTCCAAGGAAACAAAACGCCAATATCAGAAGAAAAAAAAAACCTTAGTACACCATACATAAAACCACACAAACTACTTAACATGAAATTAACAATTCCTGAAATTAAACCCTAACAAAAACTTTCAGCTCCAAATTATTAGCCAAAAAAGTAATTAAATAAAACACAAGCGCGAGGGCACGCAGAAACAACAATTTAACCTCCGCCAATCAAATGCATACATTTCATTTATGTAGACAATACCTGAATAATAGTCTTTGAGCCAATAAAAGCTCCAATCTTTTTCCAATCTCTATCAAACCTGAAACACAAAACCAATCAAAACAAGCACAAAAACCTCTCAATTTATCTCGAAATTCAAAATTTCTAAAAAAAAAAAAACTACAAAACCCTAATTAATATCATCAAAACATCAATTAAGAGTTCATTACAGCTGAAGAGCTTCGAGGAATTTGTCATGTTCCGGCTCGGTCCAACTCTCTCTGGATTTGGTAATCGTGTAAGGTTTTCGGATCTTCTTACTCGGATCCTCCGACGTGGAAGAAGACGGCGTTGTGGTTGTTAGCGGCGTTGTGGTTATAGGGAAAGGTGAGAGTCCAGGTAATGCTGTCATTCCCGTTGGATCCAGATAGGATCCGTCAGCCGGATTCGGGTTTTTTGAGACCATTGAAGTAGAAGAAATGGGTTTTTGGTGGGGTTTTTTCAGTGTTTTGAATCAACGGGTTTTGCACAGAGAGAGAAGTGAAGGAGATAATTGGATGCTGTGTGGGATTTTGGGGAATATGTTCGTGTGGCCTATTAGAACACGCCACGTATGTATATAAATGCTGGCGGGCTATGTTGACCTCTTACCACTAGAAACATTATTTTTGTTTCAAAAATATATTTATTTTTATTTAAAATTAAATTAAATAAAAAAATTATTTTTTAAATTATTTTCATTGATGGAAAAAATAATTTTTAAAAAATAAAAAATATTATTTTGATACATTTCTAAATAAAAAAACAAAAATAACCTCAATCACACTCCCAAATTGTATTTTATTATTTATTATATAAAAATAATATTTTTAAATTGTATTAATGTATTGATATTAAATTTTAAAAACAAAATAAAAAATATATTATTTTCATGTATTTTCAAATAAAAATATTTTTAAAAACAATTATTATCATATTTTTCAAACACTACCTAGTTTTTTATTAAATAACTCATCTAGATCATAATGAACCAAATTTTATAAAGTTGAATTTTAAATATAATAAGATTGAAAGATCTTTAAATTAATTTGTTGAATAGAATTTAATAATAATACTCTTATTGACAACATGAGAATTTTCTAGTTTCATTTCACCATGGTTAAATTCTATTTTTATAGTATGTTTTTCGTTGATTTTTTTATTAGATTTCCTTTTCACAACTTATATTTAAATTTGAATTAGGCGAGAAATATATTTATTTTTAGTTTTGAATTAATTTTTATATAATAAGATATTTAAGAAATCAATTAAATTATATTTACTTAATAGTCTAGGATAAAAGTGATAAATATAAAAATATCAAGAAACATGGTTTGTTGTTTGTATGTATTGAGACAAAGATATAAAAATAAAAATTTATTATTTATTTGATAAATTGAAAATATAAAAAAATAAACTAAGAAGACATCTTTTTATCCTAATTATCTCTAAATTTTATTTGTTTATTTATTTATTTATCTCTAATCATTATAAACAATAAGGACAGTACAATCATGATTAGGCTGAATAAATAGTTATAACCACTACCTAGTATTCTTGAAATGACATTTTTAAGGATAACGTGTTATGTTGGTAATATAATTTCCAAGTTTTAAATTATTTTGAATAGTTTATTAAGCATCCTAATAATTAAGTATTCTATTTATCAAAAATATCAATTTAATAATACTTTTAGATAGTATTTATGAAAAAAAATGAAAAAATTTTATTTTTATTTTAAATTTTTTTTATTATATCATTTTAATGTGCTGATGTCAAAAATAATTTAAAAAAATTATATATTATTTTGATATATTTTTAAATAAAAAATATTTGAAAAAATAATTGCAACCACATTTACAAACAGGAACTAAGAATATAATTATTTTATAGAAAATAAACTTTTAAAAAAAAATGAAATCAGATAATGTAGCACCACCCACCCAAATAGGGCTGGCGGGCGGGCGGGCGGCTGTCTCTTAGAAAGGGAATAAACTTTCATAGGGAATCACATGGCGATGAAATTTGGATTGGGCATGTGGTCTCACGCATGCCTTGTAAAGCTCGAGCAAAGGGGTGGAATTTTCGGAGGTGGTGGATAAGGTGTACGTATGGTCGCAATTTGTAGCATAGCATATATTTCTGAGTTCATTACCTAATCTTGTCTTCTTTATATCTTATTTTAAAAAATATATTTTTTTTACATTAAATTAATTTTTTATATATTTTTTTAAATTATTTTTATATATTGGTATCAAAAATAATTTTTAAAAATAAAAAATATTATTTGATACATTTATGAATGAAAAATATTTTTAAAAACAACATCATCCACACTCCTAGATAGGCTCTTGGTCCATTTATATATTTAATTAATTAGCATACATCAAAGTTTTACATAAATAATAATAAAAATTATATATTGAACTTTTAATTTTAAAAATATCTATTTTTTAAACCACAACTATAAAAATTATTATAATGATAAAAACATACTAAACGCTACAAAGTTTAGAAATAACGAGCCATAAACTCGCACTCTGTCGCAGAAACTAAATTTTTTTTTTATCTAGTTTTAACACATTCTTTTTATTCTTTTATTTTTTTAGTTTAGTTTCAACTCTTGATAATGCTAAACACATACTAAACGCTACAAAGTTTAGAGATAATGAGCCATAAACCCGAGTTCCGCTGCAGGGATTAAATTTTTTTTCCAGTTTTAACACATATAATTTTTTATTTTGTGTTTTAGTTTTTATTCCTTTATTTCTTAATTTAGTTTCGATCTCTTGATTTTCCCAGACCTTTTAAGATAGTTTTAATTTTTTTTAAAAAAAAAAAATTGAGGATTAGTCATAGTGTACTTAAGTTAACCGAAAGCCTCAGTTATAAAAAAAATATATAAGTGAAAAAAATAAGATAAAAGCTTAAGTTGACCCGGAGACACCAGTTATAAAAATATATAAAAAAAATAAGCATGAAAACATCGTAGTAATCCATATTGTTTTTTTTTTAAATCAGTCTGAGAATTAGTCGTGGTGCGTTTAAGCTAGATCGAAGACCCCGGTTATAAAAAAAATATATGTGAAAAAAAAGTATAAGGAAAAAAAATAATAAATTGGTCCGAAGATTAGTCGCGGTGCGCCCAAGCTGACCTGAACACCCCGATTATCAGAATACAAATTTGATCCAAGGAGTAATGGTGGTGCGCTTAACCCAACATGTAGATCCTGGTTATAAAAAATGGTATAAGTGAAAAAAATATATAGGCGTGAAAGCACTATAGCAATCCATATTGGTTTAAAAAAAAATCGGTCCAGGAATTAGTCGTGGAGTGTTTAAACTGACCTGGAGATCCCGACTATAAAAAAAAAAAAATATGAGTCCAGAAATTATTGTGGTACAGATAAGTTAGGCTACACACCCTAGTTATAAAAAAAAAAATTGAATATGGGGATTAATCATGGTACGTTTAAGCTAGCCTGTACACCCCAGTTATAAAATAAAAATATATAAATGGAAAAAATATATATGTATATATAAAACATAACCGGCAAAAAAATATTTTGGGGGAAACAAAAAAAATTAAATAAGAAAAAAAACTAATTAAATGAGGTTATTTGAATTAATTTTTTAAAAAATAGAAAAAAATAATAAAAGTGTGTTTTTCCAAAGAGATATTTTGGTTATTCTATGTATAAATATATGGGATCTCTCTCTCTCTCTCTCTCATTATATTTGTTATAGAGTACAAAACATCTAAGATATGTTTAATATTGTTATTGTTTTGGTTTTTGTGTTAGAGGTTTTAAAAAACAGTTTCATGAAAAGCATTTACACTGTGATTCAAAATAATTTTTAATGTATTTGGTTAAAATTGTGATTGAGTTTAAGGTTAATAAAAAATTGTTTCAAATATTTGGTTACCAAGTTTTTATATTACTTTCAACTTGTAAAATCAATTATAAAATCAAATGTTCGATTAACCAAATAGATGAGATTACAAGTAGTTTGATGAGAGAATAAAAATAAGTTTCTAATCTACTTAAGTTATTAATTATATTTTATTATTATAATTATTAAATATTTAAAAAATTATATATCTATATATAGATATATAGATATATAATTTTACAAGTTAAAAGTAATATGAAAAACTTGGTAACCAAACACTTGAAACTGTTTTTCATTAACCTCAAACTCAACCACAGTTTTAACCAAATACATTAAAAATTATTTTGAATAACAACTTAAGTGCTTTTCATAAAACTATTTTTTAAAACCTCAACCACAAAAACAAAAATAATATCAAATACATTAAAAATTATTTTGAATCATAGCTTAAATGCTTTTCACAAAACTTTTTTTTAAAACCTCAACTACAAAAACAAAAGCAATATCAAACACATCCTAAATACTTTGTACTTCATAACAATTTCTAATTGTTTTATATATATGTGTGTGTGTGTGTGTGTGTGTGTGTGTTGTTATTTAAATATTTAATAATTATAATAATAAAATATAATTAATAACTCAAGTAAATTAGATATTTATTTTTATTCTCTCATCAAACTAATTGTAATCTCATCTATTTGGTTAATTGAACACTTGATTTTACAATTGAAATCATGGTTTCAAAAAAATATTTTGACAATGGTTTGGTCTTCTATTTTGGGATAGTCTACTTATGATATTATGTAATTAAATAAAAAATAAATTTAAAAAATAAATTATAATCTCAATAGAGTCTGTAATTTGACTTGTGAGTTTGACGTGTTAGCCTAACATACCTGATTCATAGGTTTGATGTTTTTTTGGTCTTTTAATTACCTTTTTTCATTTATCTTTCAATATTAACTAGTTAGAAAATAGACTGCATGATTTATTTTTACTTGTTTTATATAAAGGTATCATAGTCTCAAGTAATTGTATGATTATTAATGTTTAATTTTGCAAGTATCTATTTTTATTATACAATTAAATAAAAAAAATCTTATAAAAAGTTATTAAATCCAATAAAGTCCATAACTCAGGTCAAAAAGGGGGTTGGTCCAATTTAACATTGTCTTAAGGTTGCTTTTTTTTTGTTTTTAAATTATCATCTTGAAGTTTTTTTTAAAAGTTAAAGATGTTTTTACCAAACATTAAACTTAACTTTGAATTCATAAAATCAATTGATTTAAATTGGATAAACTCTCACGCAGTATAATTGAAAACTTGAGCTAGACAAAGCTAGAATGAGAGACTTTAAAACCAAACTATTTGGTTAAATTTAATGATATTATTGTAAAACTTTCCACACTCTTAATATTTTTTTTAAATATTTTAAAAATAAATGTGATCGTGGTGAAGGACGGGAAAATATACTTGTTACCTTTTAAATTTTATATAATGTTAGTATATCTATTGGTTTTCTCTTTGCTTACTAGTCTCGGTATTTTTTTTTTCCCCAACCCCATCAAGTTATTTTTCTATAAGGACACCTCTAACAAAAATACTCTCGGAGTAATTTATTAAATTTTTTGAATGTTTTAGGATGGAGGATGTGTTTTCAAATTATTTAAGAAGATAGATTTAATTTCAATTAACACTAACAAATCTAATAATTACCTATAATATAATTGCCGTGGGCATTTTACTGTTTTGCACTGTAGCTTCTGAGTGTGTTTACTGTGGATTGCGACAGTGTATTTTTGGGTCGGTTCGGTCGGTTCGGTCGGTTTCCCGGTTTTCTGATTTTTTTATTGTTTTTTGCACAGTGAAATCACGCTTTTAGCCCTCGAAAAAGACAAAAAAACGCTTCGGTGTAGAGGGTCTCAGAAGTAATTGCACCCATTCGGACCGGACCGGTCCGGTCCGGTCCGCCTACCTTTTCATTATTTAATATTTTCTGGGAAATGGCCAATTACCGGTTTGGCCCCCAATAAGACAAAATAGCTGACTTAGGCACGGGGGCACACCGGTAATTGGCCTTTTTATTTTTATTTTTTTTTCTTTTAACTGTCGGCGCGTGCGGGGCTTTGGAGTCGTCGGAGATGGGCTACCGGGGTCTATCTCTGTGCGCCTCCTCCTGATCTTCCTCCCGGTGCGGCGCGTTTCTCTCTCCGAAGTCCGTGGACGCGGCGGTGGCCGGTTAAAGCCGCCGCTGCTGTTTCTCTCTCTCCTGCACGTCAAAGTGCAGGAGAGTCCCCCGATTTTTATTAGTTTTCATTTCAGTCCCTGAACTGTTAATTTTATTTATCTTCCTCATTTTTGTTATATAAGTTTTGATTTAGTGCGATTGGGTCCTTCGATTGCAATTAATTGAATGTGCAATGTTCACTTCGATCCTTCTTCTTTTAATTTCCGGATGTAGTTTAAAACACTTAATGCAATTCGGTACAGAAGTTTTATTTTGTTTAATTTTGTCCTTTGATTGAAATAGATAATATATTTAATTTTCATTTCAACCCTTAAACTTTTAATTTTCTATTTAATCCTTTGATATTTCATTTTTATTTCAGCCCTTATACTTTTAATTTTTTTTATTTTAATCCTTTTATTTCTTTATATTTCTAGAATATTCTTTACTTTTGTCCATGTATATATATAAGTTTACTCTTAGCTTTTATTTTTAAATATTTTTTATTTTCTTATTTGTTGAGTTGATATTTTTTTCAAAAAAATTATCTCTTGAATTTTATTTTTTAATTATAATTTGAGAATTGATATTTCTATTTTTTTCTCTCCCTTTGTTCTTTCTTTTAGTTTTTTCATTTGTTCCTTTATTTTTATTTTCAAGTCAAATTACTTTTTTTACCAAATAATTTTTATTTTATTTTTTGGTTTGATCTTTTATTAAAGTTTTTAAGATTTTTTTACTCTTTCATTTTTTTATCCATTATTAACATAATAATAATGATGATGATGTTAATAGTAATAAAAATAAAAATAATAATTTAATTGTTTTTCTTCATTCCTCTTTTGTTAATATTTTTTAGGGTTTTTTCCTTTCGGAATAATTTTATAATTTTTATTGTTGTGACAGTAATAATAACAATAATTTTTTTTTATTATTTTTTTGTTTGATCTTTTGTTAAAGTTTTTAGGATTTTTTTAGTCTTTCATTTTTTTTCTTTCATTATTAACACAAATATAATAATAATAATAATAATAATAATAATAATAATAATAATAATAATTTAATTGTTTTTTGATCTTACTCTTTTTTTAATTTTTTTTAGGTTTTTTTTTCTCTCGGAATAATTTGGTAATTTTTATTGTTGTTGCAGTAATAATAATGATACTTTTTATTTTTCTTTTATGTTTTTTGTTTAATCTTTTGTTAAAGTTTTTAGGATTTTTTTTAGTCTTTCATTTTTTTTCTTTCATTATTAGCCCAAATATCATAATAATTATTATTATTATTATTATTATTATTATTATTATTATTTTTCTTGCTTACTCTTCTGTTAATCTTTTTTATAGTTTTGATAATAATGTTAATAATAATTTTAATTGCTATAATAATGATAATAACGATAACGTGAGAATAGATTTTCAATGTATGTTTTCATGTTTTTTATCAGTAAAAAATTAACTATTTATATTTGTTATTTGATTATTGCAAATTTTTATTTTGTGTTAATTCATTTAGTTTTGTTTTTTTAAAAAAATACTTTGATAATGTTTATTCTTTACGTTTATATGCATCTATGCTTTTAATTTTTATTTTTTGGTTGCAGTTTTATTTTTAATTGGTTCAGACCTGAAAATCTTATTTATATTGGTAGTCATTTTAAAATTAATATTATTCTCTGTTTCCCTTTATTCATTTCCCCCCTGTTTTCTCTTATTTTTATTTGTTATTTGGATTATATAATTTTTTATTTTACTATTTATGCAATGATAATGATAATTTTTGTCATTTTTTAATTGTTTTTGTATTAAAATCTTTTGTTTATTTTTTTAATATGTTTCCAGGGATTTTATTTATTTTAATTGTTTTGATAATAATATTAATAATAATTTTAATTGTTATAGCAATGATAATGAAAATAACGTGGGGATAAATTTTCAATTTATGTTTTTGAATTTTTGTACATAAAAAATTAACTATTTATTTTTGTTATTTAATTATTACAACTATTTTCACCATTTATATTTTGTTTGGTTTAAATTAGATTATAAAATAAATTAATCTTAATGCAATAAATTTAATAATTCAAATATCCGAATCTTCATGTTTTCTTGATGATGATAATAAATTAATACTGATTATTTCGTTAAAAACTGCGAAATAAATAAATTTATAATGATTTAAAATTCATATATTTTAGGAACAAAATATTCAAATAAATTTATCATTTTGACTAAATTTACAATTCGCATCATGGATCATCCTCGCCAATTTTTTTCTTCAATATTAGCTACATTTTCAATTGATTCACATAAATTTTTTCTTTCATTTCATTTAATAGCTTATGATGTTTATTTGAATAATTGAATTAGCAGGGAGATTAAATGTCTCATTTTGAAGAAGGTTTTGACTTCGTTCTTCATGTCAATATGTCTTTTTTTTGCAATACTTCGCAAGTTATGTAGTTCGTGCTTTTTTGTAATATTTTATGACGCAGTGCCTACATTCTAAAAGATGTAATCTATGCTTGCACAATAAATTCTATTTAAAAATTTATACATTTTATGGCCTAATCTATAATTTTTATTTTATGATATTATATTAATTTATTATCATTAATTTAATCATGTTAAATTATATACACAAAAATGCTCGCGGCAACGCGCGGGCAATATGGCTAGTACCTTTATAATCCATATCAATACACGCGCGTATCTTACACGCTCGCATGTTCCAAACAAATAATATTTTTAATATGCAATGTGAAACAAGTCTTTAGACAAGAAAAAGACAAGGGAGTTGAGGTTGTTCAATCCAAACTACAGAGATTCTTATCTTAAGATCGAATATGCAGCCCATAACGTTGGAACCAGTCGTGTCAATGGGATGGTAGCCGTTGAGGATATAAGGGGCTGATTGGGAAACCATTTAGAAAGTGTTTTTTGTTTTAGTAAATAAATAAAATTTATTTTAAATTAATTTTATATAGTATTTTTATTATTATTTTGATCTCAAAAATAATTTTTTAAAATAAATTAAAAAAAATGTTTTCACATATTCCATACGTGCCAGTGATTTAGGGTCATCTACGACTTAAAAATGGTGCGTTAAATGCCCTACAGTGTCCGAATGTTGTCATCTATTGTCGTTTTAGATGCATCTTTGTGTCTTCTTTAATTTGTTAGTTGCTTTTCCAACGTAGATATAACACATAACATAAATTTTTTTCAACTTGAAAATATATTAAAATAATATTATTTTTATTTTTTTATACCATTATATCAAAACAGCTCAAATTATACAAAAAAAAAAAAAATAGTTTGAAGTAAAAATAATTTTAAAAAAATTATATTTTCATATATAATAATTTTAAATATATAAAAAATATATATTTCGGTCATATAGAGGTGGAGCAACCCAGTCAGAGCCAGGAATTGTATTTATATTTATATTTATATTTTGCAGGGGTCGGGGCCTTAGTCCCAGCTGAAAAGGATTTTATAAAATAAAACATGACTCTTTTGCTAGTATTTATGATGATTTAATTTCTGTCAAGTGACTTTATAATGGGAAAAAAAAGTTGTATGGATAATTATAGATACAAAGCAAAAATGAAAAAAATATAAAGAAAATAGTAAAAAGGAGGAATTGAAGTTGATCTCTATAAATAAATTACTCTGATATGATTATATTTATGAGTGAAAAAAAGTGACATTAATAATTAATAAATAATCTTTTATTTAAATTTTTCTTCATTTATCCCCCTCTCTCTTTCATAATTTAACACATAAATCAAATAAAGCTTCATTTCTATTTTCCCTTCCAATTTATTAATAAATAATTAAAATCAAATAATGTGATTTTAGTTTTCAAAGCAGCAGCAGCAAAAATTGTCCAAGATGCACGGAGTGACAATGGAGGACTTGTAATCTGCACAACACATTTCAAGTTCGAGTCAATGCATGTATTTTTTATAAGAATCTAGGATAATCAAGTTTTTACTCGTTCATTGAACTCATAAAATATAATTTTAAAAAATTTAGTTACATCTAAAAAAACAGCCTTTCGTGGATGAAAGGAAAGTTGTATGACTGGGGACCTATTAAAAAATTTTCAATAGCAAATATAAAGTAAAAAATTACTATGAAAGAGAAGGTTGTTCAGAGCATGAATTTTTATATTGTAAGACAAATTTGTAATTAAAACAAAAATGCAAGGATATGCAGGTAAATAACATGCTATGCATGTATTAAAGTTATATTAAAACAAAGCTAGTATAAAATACTTATGTGTTAAGCAATTAGAATATAATAAAGCTGAAAACATATGGTTGTCAAGGATTTTTTTTTATCCTTAATGCTTTATTGCTCTTTACTTAATGCAAACATTATATATGCAATTAGTCTCTCATGATCTCAATAACAACGTTTTATTTAGATGCATTTTTAAATAAGATTCACGAATTCAAAATTCTCAATTTAAATATATTTTTATTAAGATCATGATTAACCTTTAGAGTACGAGAAAAATTAAGATTATTTTATTCTGAAAAAAATAAAGGTTAAAAAGAGTCATAAAATCTAACCAAAAATCTAACCAAAACTTGTATAAAATTAATTCTTGTAATTGCAAAAATAAATTCTTTTTATTATTAGTCTTAGTTATCCATCATAAAACAATAATAACTTGACATTCTTTTCTTTAAATATAACATTTTTTTAGCTAAAAAAATTATTCAAGTTGATAATAAAGAAAACTAATTGTTTTCCGACTCTATATTAATGGGATAAACAAAAATAATTCTTCATGGTCTAAATAATTGTAAACCAAAGCCCAAAATAGATTGACAAAAAATAATTATTTTATAGTTCAAAAAACTATTTTACATAAACCTAGGCCCAAGCCCAATTGGCTTAAGTTTAGTTTTTTTGGGTTTCCTCTCATTTAAGAGATTTAATGCTCTTTGAGGTAAGTCTTAACTCTTCATCTTCCTCCAAATAAGATAATTATAAAGGTTTTGAGTTTATACAAAAACATGTCAACCCAAAGTTTTTTAAGACTAAATTTTATTAACTCAAAAATTATATTAATAGATTAATATTGAGTTTTTGTTAAAGAATAACTTCCAGCAAAATTTTAAATTTAAAAGTGAGAGGATCTCATTTTTAATTTAACATCAAATATATCACTTAATCATGTTTTAAAATAAATTTTCCATCACGAAATACATTATCAATAAATAAATAAAATAAATCAAAGTAAAAAAAGGATGAATCCAAGTTAAACACAAAACAATGGAATTCATCACAATGAAAGTAAGAGTATAGCAATAAAACAGAAAAAACAACTAGCTATTTGGGACTTGTTATGATCCCATTAGACAAATATAGAGTTGTTTAATAATTTATTTCTTGAAGAATTTTTTAATAGTTCTTAAAAGTTTGAGTTTTTATAAATTATAAGTTGTCCAAATATTTGACTTCCAACAATAACCCACGTAAATCACAACTAAAAAAATCTCCTAAATTTCTATTTAAAAGAGAAATTTTAATATCTATAATGTTAGTTTAATATTATGTGTCTAATATAGTTTTTTTATCTAACAAATAATCACTTACGAAATAATAGGCACAACTTGCTATTTATAAAAAAAAATAATATAAAAAAATCCTATAAATTGGCAAAATATCAACCCTCTCTCTTAATAATATCTATATATTAATTCATGATAATTTTAAGAATTAACTCAATCAAGTCCTTACTTAATTTTTCTTATTCTAAAAATATATTTTTTATTTTAATTATATTATAGTCTTTAATTTCTAAAATACATTTTAATACGGTCATCCTTAATTAAATCACTCGAGTCTAATCTTTTATTACTAGTTCTTAATGTATATGACCCGTTAGGGTCCTAATGTTGACCCAAATATAAACTATAACTCTAGCACCATGTTGTGATTTTTCAAATGTTAGACTTAGATATTAAAAAAATCAATTTAATTTATTATGAATTTAACAATTGATCAAGTGTTTCATCTAACAACGCCCTTCAAATATTAGAAAAGTCATTAATTGTTTGACTTAATTTTAGTGATCGATTTTTCAGTGTAATCAATGTTCTTTCATCAATAATATTCTGATTTAACATTAAAACACATTGTTGTTAAAATCGCGATTTAACTCGTAAAATCGAATGATTTTGCTAGTCAACTCAATAAACTTTGTTAACTTGGATAAAACAATCGGTTTGAGTCAAACTCGATCAAAAAATAGCAAAATCATACGGAATCGTAAAATCAGACCAGATCGGTCCGATTTTATGATCCCATTTTATTCCACATTTCAACGCCATCTGACTCTCTCCCTCTTGCCACGTGGCCATAGGCCATCCCTCCTTGTCCCTTCCCTTGCCCTGACAGCCTTACCAGCTCTCTCTCTCTCTCTCTCTCTCACTCTCTCTCTCGCCATGTGGCCATAGGCCATGCCCTGCCTTGGCCCCCCCTCTCTTTCTCTCTCCTGGTTTAAAAATTAAAAAAAATAGTATATTTTAATTATCCTGGTTTAAAAATAAAATAAAAAAATCAGTATTTATTAAATGATCCTGTATTGATTCTCATATATTTATATAATTATTTTGTAATGTATTTTTAAATATTTTAAATCATATAAAAACATTAAATAATAAAGTTTTATGACTATAATGATGTTGTATTATATTTGAAAATATTTTACTTATGATTTTTCTACCTCCACGATTTTAGTTGTGATTTTACGATTTTTGTACGGAAAAATTCAAGTACAATCTTATAATTTTACGATCTAAGTTTCAAAAGCCCTTTACGATTCATGTCAAAATTACGATTTTGACAACCTTGTTAAAACATGAAGTATGCCTACCATTTGCCATGTTAAAAAAAAAAGTATTTGTTCTCTATATAATAGTCATTGATCGTTTAAATAAGATTCAAAATTCTTTGCAAATCTCATTCCACCTTGACCAAAGATTTCTTAGTTAATACTATTTAAAAATAAATGAAATATTTTTTCTAATTCATCTAGGATGATAAATTCTTTCTTGATGACTTAAGTACTTTTATATGATTCATGTTATGCTCATCATCTGCCTTTTGTTATCTCAATTATAATAACATGATTAAAATATAATATTTTCTATATAATATAATCTAATGATATAAAGTTTAAAAATCATTTACACTACAGTGACGTGAAATTTTTCATAAATATAAGCAACATTTTCATGTGAATTTTTTTGATATACATGTTTTATGAAAACATCTATTTATTAGTATGTATCATTCTCTATAATAATTATAATAAGTATTTAGTTTTACGAAAACAATGATCGTCAATATTTTAGAAACAATTATAAGAATCTCATGATTGTAATGGCATGAGATAACAAAAAATCCTGGAGTTTCCGATGATAGTATTCCCATCTCTCTGTTTTTTTCCCCGAGGCAGGAGATATCCTTTCGTATTCAAACCTCGCGGACTCTCACCAGAAGGCAGGCAGCTTGCACTACCGTGACGTGAATTTTTTCATAAATATAAGTATTATTTGAAAAGTATTTTTTAGAATAAACTATTTTTGTTTTAAATTATTTTAATATATTTTTAAATAAAAAATGATCACAACAACATTCAATAAATAATACGTCCACTGGATCGTTCGCTTTGGCGACCATAAATAAGAAGCATCAACATTTGACCCATGAAAGATTAATTCTCAAACTGGTAGCGTATGAGAATGGATTAGAGAGGAATTTGATAGTGGAGTTGCGGTTATTTTTCAAAATATTTTTTGTAAAGAAATATATTAAAATAATTTTTTTTAAATTATTTTTGACATTAGCACATCAAAATGATCTAAAAACACAAAAAAATTTATTTAAATTAAAAAAATAAATTTTGGTGAAACGCGATTAGAACCGCTCATCCGAACAGGAGCTAGAAACGACATGACTTTTATGGCTCGTATATTTTTGAATTGAGGCCCCGTTTGTTTGCTGGAAAGTGGTTTCCTTTTGGAAAGTGAATTCTGAGGAAAGTGAATTCTTGAAAAGTCAATTCCGATGTTTGACAATGTTATGGAAAATGAACTTAAAAACACTTTCCAGTGTTTGTTTGTGTTATGGAAAATGAACTGGAAAATAATTTATTAATAACTTAATTTTTTTTTCAAGTTTATTAAAATAATGAGGAACAAATCTTACAAATTAAAAGATTGAATGAGAATGAAATTGAAAAAAAAAATAATTTCATAAATTATTTCAAATAAAATAAATAATAATCAAAATAATAGAGATCAAATCTAAAAATTTTTAAAAAAATGAAAGGTGAATAAATTAAAATAATAATAATTAACATTTCATAAATTATTTCAAATAAAATAAGTAACAATAAAAAAAATGAGGACCAAATTTTATAGATAAAAAATTTCAATAAAAAAATGATAAGAAAAGAGCAAAGAGCAATTATAAAAATAAGGACCAAAATTAATATAAAAATTAAATTTTAAGAGATGAAATTGAAAAATAAATATTCAAAACAAATTATATATAGCAATCAAAAGTTTGAGGATCAAATTTGATATAATCAGTAAATAATGATATTTTTAAATTTTTCACAACTTCCGGAAAGTGTTTTCCGTCCAAATTTTCAGGAAAACACTTTCCTGAAAACCAAGCCAAATTTTCTTTGACTGGAAAGTGTTTTCCGTTGACCAACTTTCTGGAAGGCAAATAAACACAGGAAAATTTGGAAAGTGGTTTCCCGAAAAGTGAATTCCGAGAAACAAACACAGCCTGATTCTCAAATCCAATTCTAATATTATAGCTTCTTTATATAATATTAGCAATTATTTTTTTAATTATTATATATAAACTTAATATACAAATGTTTTTATTATAAATTTTTGTTAAATAAGAAATAAAATCTATACTTTTTTATTTTTAATTATAATCTTCCTACAGAATTTTCTTAGATTAGTTGTTTTTTAACTTTAAATCACGTACAAAATATTCACACGTGAATTTTAATATTTGTTATTGTTGAAACTTGTTTTTTTAGATTATGATAAGTTTTTTTATTAGAAAAATAAGAAATACATTATTAATAAGATACTTTACTTTTATAGCTAGAAAAATATGATACTAATAATCAAGTATTTTTTTTTTTGTAAAACATATGCACGGGAATCAAGAGAATAGTTTATTTAATAATATAAGTATTTATTTTAATTGTAAATAAATATTTAATTTATCAGATCCAATCATTCATCAATCTCTTGACAGCCTTACGTGGCACGAGAAGAAGTACGGAAGGTGGGAGAGCAAAGAAGAAAGCAAAGATGGTGGATTGCCAAAGTTGAACCAGGAAAGCTTACATTTATTGAATTGACTCCTCGCGTGCTAAAACGAAAGAAAAGTCAACAGAAAAACGAAGACCACGAGCCTGTTCATTTTTTTAATTGTTTTGATATGATTATGTTAAAAAATAATTTAAAAAAATATTATTCCTTTGTTTGATATCGCGTTTCAAATATATTTATTTTTTATTTTAATTTTTTTATATTTTTATATCATTTTCATGTGTTGATATAAAAAATAATTAAAAAAAATATTTTGATATATTTCTGAATAAAAAAATACTTTAAAAAACAATCATAACCATACTCTAAAATAATTTATTAGTGCTTGTTTAGGAGTGTGACTGTAATTGCTTTTGAAAGTGCTTTTCATTTAGAAATACATCAAAATGATATTTTTTTATTTTTTTAAAAATATTTTTGACATCAACATATCAAAATGATTTAAAAACATTAATTTTTAATTTAAAATAAAAAATAAAAAAAATATTTTTTTAATTTTTTTTTTATAAATATTTTCCAATAACAATACTAGACAAGGAAAACTTTCTTCTTTTCTATGATTCTAGATTTTTACTAGTAAAGTTTCATAAAGCTGTTTTGTTTTTGTTTTTTTGTGGACATAGAATACATATAAACTTTATTCTCACATTGAAAACAATATCTAATATTCATATAATAAACTTTAGTATAAAATAATAATAAACAAGGAAGAAATAATGGGCTCGTGCTTGCCAAACAAGTGGTGATGAATTTTCAATCTTTATCGTGTTGTTTTTTTAAGGAAAAAATGTTGAATCATAAAGACAGTCTAAGTTTTGTTCCCTGTTTCGTTAGTAATTTTATTTGCCAACAGATCCTGTGCTAATTCACGAGCTTAGAAAAGTAGTGTACGAGTCTTGCCTTGACTGGGTTTGTCCTGACAAGTAGTTGAACGACGGTGCAGAACACCGGCAGATCTTTGTAGCTTTTGTTTTGTTGACAAATCTCTCGAGGGACCGGATTGCATTGAAGAACAACTTATGTACTAACTTGACTGTCACGAAGTTAATATTTAATTATAATTTTGATACGAAAGATGTATGGTATTGGAGAGATATGTTTGTTTTTAATATATAAACGGTAATTTAAAATTAAAATAATATAAATTATATTTTAGAGTTTTATCTAAAATCTTAAATTCTAATATTAAAAAATTATTTAATTTATATTATTTTTAACGAAAACTATTAAAAATTAATTTTATGTAATGATAAATATCGGAACAAAATTCACAATCATGGTTTGGAGCTTATATTTGATGCTTGGAAAAATAAAAATTCCGAAAATACAATAATTGGAAACGAAGTCGTTTTCTACAAAGGAAACACCAATTTGCTTTCCTTAAATGGTCGCACAATTTAGCCACTGCCTCAACTACCCATAAGACTACCACAAAGAACCTTCACCTCATCACCAAGTTTTTCTTATTTAGCGCCTCCCCCTCCTCCTCCTCTGGCCTTACTTGTTCACCGCAGAACTTTTCATTTACTGTCTTTGGTATTTTTCTTTGATCAAATCTCTCCAAGCTACAGATATGAAGGTGAGAGCCAGCTTTCTCTCTCTATATCTTCTGCTAGATGACTTGTATGCATGCGTGAAACTTGTTTTGAGGTCGATTATTAACTTGTTTTGACGAGAAACTTGTTTCTTTTCCATAACTCAGAGGCTCTGGTTAGCTTAAATTTGATTGTTTTAGTCATTGTTTTATGAGATAATTCCTGGTCCATTTGTCCTCGATGGGTCACATCATCTTAATCTTGAATTAGCAGTGATGTTTTGTGATCACTGTTTCCTGATTTTTCTGATGTTGATTTATAACAAAACATGATTTTTTTTCTTTTGCTGCAGAAAGCCGTGTTGAAATTGGATTTGCATGACGAGAAAGACAAGAAAAAAGCCATGAAGACAGTCTCTAGCCTTACAGGTACTGAGTTTTTTCTTTCTTCTATGGTCACCAACTTATAAATCACCTGCGATCGATTTTATCAGGAAAAAATAATGATTAAGTGGTTTAAACTGGGATGCATAATTTGCAGGGGTGGATTCAATATCCATGGACATGAAGGACAAGAAGTTGACAGTGATAGGGGACGTCGATCCAGTACACATAGTGAGCAAACTGAGAAAGGTATGCAGCACAGAAATAATCACAGTAGGACCAGCAAAAGAGCCAGAGAAGAAGAAAGAAGAGCCCAAGAAAGAAGAGCCGAAGAAGCAAGAAGATCAGAAGAAGAAAGAACAAGATTATCTGGCTGAGTTGGCGAAGGCTTACCAGGCCTATTATAATCCTATACATAATCCTACACATTACCATGTTAGAAGTGTTGAGGATGATCCAAATGCTTGTGTCATTTGTTAATTAGATGTTATGGAGATATCAAAGAGAGATAAAATAGGTGATTTTTTTTTATATATATGTTTATTATATTATGATTTTGGAGAATTTCGGTTTTATGTATTAGAAATCAATTATGGCTGTGGGGTTGTTTTATATTTGATGAATCAATATATAAATTTCTGATATTTCATTAATTGATGGGTAATTTTAGTGGTTTTGTGTCAAGTATTATTATTATTATTATTATTTAATATTTGAATGTGTATATATATAGCTAGAGAGGATATATATCACGTCAACTTTGAGGTTTGGTATTTGTTGACATTATTTGAGTATACTTGCTTGATCAATATCTTATGGTAATTTAAAAGAAAAATGAATAATCTTAACTCAGGTAAAACTTATCTTTTCATTACTATTTAGAAAAAAAAATACAGAGATAATCGAGACAGAAAAATATATATTTTTTGTAATTATTATTTTAAAATATAAAAAATCATTCAAAAATATATTAGACATATATTTATTCTATGTTTTTTTAATTATATTTCTGTATTTTTCTTTGTCTAATTTTTTATTTTAGGATATTAACAAATCACTATAAGAAAATAAAACAAATAATATGCTGCATGAATGGATTTGATTGATGAGCAAGTTGCATGGAAGCGACAATTTTTTCCCGCTTTTCCTTCTCGATGACTTTTGGGTTTATCTAATAATAATGTTTTTTCTTTTTTTAAGAGGAGTTCTCTCTGCTTTGTGCATAGCAAGAAAATGCCAAAACCTGGTTCTTATCTTTATTTTTTTTTTAATACACAATAAAATCTTGAGTTTGAATCTAGACATGCATGAGTCTAAAATAATTAAAATTTTATATTCATCCGAATCTATAAAATATATTGTACATAAAGTAATGTTTTCTAGTATTTAAATAAATAAATAAATAAAATAAAATAAAATGGCCAAGCCAGTTATTATTTTTTCAGGGTAATGTCTTCCTGTATATGGAGTGTTGTGCGAGCCAGACATTAGCCGGCCTTCTTGTCCGGCCGGTTGAGAAGGGCTCGATGACCACGCAACAAACACAAACTTCACATCGGTATCCTCCCCCAGCCACGTTGATGCCTGGAGCAAGATGTAGGTGGTATTTTAATATTCAATTTGTTTCGTTTTCAATGCCCAAGTGTATATATTGACATGAACAAATATATATATATATATTAGAAAATATATTTAGATTAGTTTATATATTTTTATGATTTTAAGCATACAGCCTTATCACAAATTTATTGTTTGTTTGAGAGTATATTTATGATTATTTTTTAAAATATTTTTCATTCATAAATATATTAAAATAGTATTTTTTTTATATTAACATATAAAAATAATCTAAAAATATAAAAACCGACAAGACTCTTAAAATTTATTTAGAGTATACTGTAACAATGCAAATATCTAGATAACTGAATTTGTGTCGGATCAACATGCAATAATCATCATCAACTAGCCAGGAAATTTAGCTAGGTCGTCTCTTTCAGACAATTAATGAGCTCCAGTTTTATTAAGGTCACTCCCACAAAACCATGCATCCAGGTTCAAACTTGCTTCTGTCATCTTGTATGTCGTCGTCCATCAGAGGAAACACAATGTTGAAACGTAATATGGTAGACATTTACCATGTGATGAACCATTTGAAGGTTAACACTTGTGGTGATGAAGTCAAAGGTTGGCTGCTAAAATATCCACAGGTTCTTTCAATGTCATAGTGTGTTTTTCATTGAGATGACGATTTTTCTTAAAATACTTTTTGTATAAATATACATGAAAATAATATATATTTTTTAAAAATTAATTATGACATTGGTATATCAAAACAATCCAAAAGAATAAAAAATAAAATTAAAATTTTATAAGATGTATTTCTACCCCAAAACAAACTGGTCATAAATAAATCACAACCCTTCAACTAATTACTTTTATACCAACTAAAAACAAATTAGAAATCATTATCTTCTCAATTTAATCCCCTGTTTTTCTTCCATTCCTCCTATTTTTATAATTTTAATATCTTTATTTTTTTCTTAATTTTAATTATTCTCATGTTAACAATCATATGAATTAATTTCTTGTGAACCAACCAAGTTAACTGAATTATACTAAGATAACTTTCAACACAATTTAATTCTAAACTCACGCTAAGCAAGGAGATGAGTCAAAGGGTTTCTTTTCCTATTAAATTTATCCTTTATTTTCTTCAATTTTATCCTTATATTTTTTTTATTAGTCAGGTTATTTAGATAAATCAATTGAGTCATTTGAAGTCAACTTTCATATGATTTAATATTAAATCTAAATTAAACAAGAAATTGAGTTGAAAGGTTTTTTAATATCAATTTTTATCACTATTTTTTTTTTCAGTTTTACCCTTAAAATCCTTTAATAAGTTGATTGGAGTGTTCTTGGACTCGTCAAGTAAATTGAATTATATAAAGACATTTTTAATAAAAAAAATACTTAGAAAGTTTCAAGATTATCCATTTAATAAAAATATCAAATAATTTCTTACATTCTAAATAATTTATTGTTAATTTAGAAAAAAAATATTCAATGAATTTCTGTCACTGTCGGGGATGAGATATTTGAGAGGCATCACAAAAAACCCACTATGAGGACGTACTAATGGCCACAAGCAAGAAAGCCTTTTGATCAGATAAGTATCCACATGCTTATAATAAAATAAAATAAAATAAAATAAAGCATCTTCATCAATTATAAATATTTTATACACGTGTCCTTGTCATGATTCCCTTAGATTTGGTGCCATTCGTAGATGGTAAGTTATGATTGAACATGCTGTTCTTTTAGCTGCCTTCGGGGGTGTTTGGATTTCTGTTATAAATTGTTTTTGATTTTTTATTATCTTAAATTAATTTTTTTAAATTATTATTGTACATTAATATTAAAAATATTTTTTAAAAAATAAAAAATATATTATTTTAATATATTTTTAAATAAAAATTACTTTAAAAAACAATATCAGTATTAACTTCCAACGATTAGAGCTAGTTTTGGAACGAGGCAAATACCAACATTGTATATTGGCGCGAAGGAATTTCCCCATGTTTATCTATCAAAGGAAATACATAAATTGTGAAATTTACCACAATAAAATCTATAATGCCTTCTACAATATAATTTTTCAGCATTAAGTTATTAATTCAGGAAAAAAATGGAGACTACATTAAATTACTATCTCGAAAAAAAAAAAAAAAGAGATTGTGGAAACATATATGGTATTTTTCTTTGTTTTAACTATTTTATAAGTGTAAAATTGTCCTCAAAACATATTTATTTTAAATTTATATATTTTCAACCAACCACTTAATTTCAAGGTTATCAATTCTATTCTGTTCGGCTTGAAATGACCGATATATTTCATTCCAGTTTAAAAATAGAACAAATTAGAACAAATTTTATCTCACTTAGAATCTCATTTTGTTTAGGTAATTCTGTTGGGAACATTCCGGTTCCATTTTGTTTCGGTCAAATAATATTTTTTTAATAATGAATAGTTTTACAATATTAATTATATTTCTTAATTTGACCGTTATATTAAGATGAAATCTTACAATAAATCTATTGACATATAAATATATATTAGGTTAAAATTTCAGAGCAATCAGAGAATATAACGTCCTTGCGTGATTCATAATGATATTCTCGTAATATTATCTAGATTACGAGTTTATTAGGAATTAAATTTTATATTTTGCTTTGATTTGCTTTATTTAAGATTATAATGGTTTTATAACCGAGATCACATATTTGAAATGTTATTTTATATTGACCTGAGTTGATTCAATATATCGTCATTTCAATATATTTTTAATATGTCAACTTGATTTGTTTAGTTAAACTATATTTTTATCAAGTTTTCATGTTATTCTTGGACTCATCAAGTCAATCGAGTTATATCGGTTCAACTTTCATTTTCTTACTTATGTTTGAAATTTAAATTGCATCATTTAAATAATTTTATTTTTTATTGTGAACTAAAATTTTATTTGTTGAATTAATTTATGTAATTATACACACACACACACACACACACATAAACAGTATAACCCTAAAATAGAATGCCAAAACACTTTAAAACCGAAACATTCTATTCTAATTAAAAAAATCAAATACCAACTAAAATAGAATTGATAATCTTGTTTAATTTAGGATGATAATTGAATTTTAATATTTTTGAATTTAACTAATGAATTCTCTTAGTGCATAACACATAATTGATTATAATTGATGGTCCGTATATTTGCAATTAACACCATATGATAGAGAGAAAAAAACAGATAGAAACTTGAACACCAACTATCTAGCTTGCAAAAGCATTAGTGATCCATACCTTCCCACTAGGAAGAACAAAAAAATCAATGAAGGGTAGAAAGGCACACGCGAGGCACGTGATCTTATCCTTTCTCAATCCCAAGATTTCTTGCCCTCATCTTCTTCTCTCCACATCTCAACCCAATTCTTCTGGATTTGCTCAAACCCAAGAAATGACCCCTTTTCGTTTGGGTCCATACTGGTAGATAAAGCTCCGTAAGCAATCCCACAAACAGAAGCCCCTAAAGTGAGAAAAAGTGTCAAAAACATGAACCATTTGGGCACATTCCATATATGTTGCTCCATGACCACACCTATCACATTCATTGATGCAAAGGAAAGTGCCATAGGTGCCCCAACAGATGCCAAGACTCTCTTTATGATCCTGTAAATCACCTCTTCTGGGATTTTCTCATCATCAGTATTGCTGGAGGTTTTCTTGATGCTACTTTCCTGTGTAGAAGGTGGTGAGCTGCCAAAGCCTTTAGCATTTGCTTGCGCTTTCCATGTTGAAGGTGGGTTGTTTAGGGTTTTTTGTATGCTTGTTGGGATGATAGATGGAGCCATTGGCTTCCATGGTGAAAAGTTTGCAAGATAGAGGGGTGATTTTTGTGAACAAACTAGAGTGTTCATGGTTTCTCGGTTAAGCCTATAGCTTTTTTTTCTCATGCTAGCCTTAAGCTATGTGCTCCACGTATCTTATCCAAAAACAAATGGATGGAAGTGCTTTGGTTCCAATTTCCAAAGATATTTCTTGATTTATTAATATTTTGAGTAAAATTCCCGAGGTCCCATCTTGCACAATGGGACAAATTTGTTCCTTTCTGAAGCATTTACTCCCTCTATAGCTAACCGCCGATGATTTATTTTAAGGTGTGATAACTACTACCTCTCTCAAAGGATGAAACTATCTCAAGTTTAGCGAAATTATGCATGTCTTCAAACACAATGCTGTAAAGTTTTCATTTTATAACGGCAATCATGGCGGGGCAAAGGCCTGGTTTGATCTACTTCAAGACCAAGAATTTCGGCGGCCCTTGTTTCAAGTCTACAAAATGTATTCTAGCAGTAACACAAAACATCACAGTACAGCCATAATTTTGCTCACCTGATAATAGGAATATTAATCTCTTATAGAAGTTTCATCTTTGGAGCAGCACTTGATTAAAAATTTCAATGTGATTGGCTAGTTGTGTTTTGACATGTAGAGATTACACAAGAAAGGGTGTAATTCTTCTCCTGCCTACATCTGATAGCAGAAATGAAGATGTCATTAGAGAAGGGCCAGAAAGGCAGAATCTTCTGTGATATCAATAAACAACGAGAAATTATATATAAGAAACGTTTATGAAGAGAACCCAAAATATAATGGCGGTAACGCGTCTTTTGTTCTTGAGGCTGCCTACCATTGATTAGAATCACAGGATCATCCAGAATGCGAAACAGGTGTCCTAATGCGAATCCAGGCATAAGGCCACGAAAAGACTACATGCATGACAAAGTATAGAAAATAGGCTCACAATAAGAATCATTTTGTTGCCATCTCTGTAGGAAATCAGATGATCCAAAAAGCTAGAGCTCAAAAGAAATTTGAAGGACACAAAGAAGGGATATGGAGCATAGTCAAGGTGCTTTACCTGCTCAATAGACTCCACCTAATGATGTGATAAAGTTCAACATTGATGATGATGCTTTCAATCAGCAAAGGAATAGAATTAAGGTTCTTACCTGGTGAGGAAGAACATGAAATATTTTAGCATCACTAAAACAATCAAATTGTTTGAAACTCCCAATGTTGTTTATTGTTCGTGACATTCATGAAGCTCCTAACGTTGAATATCAACACTAAGGATATTCTTACACCCGTTTGCATGTCAAACACGATTAATAAAAGATCGAAAGGATCTTAAAAAAAATATTTATATCGGCTTTGGACATTTAAAAGAATTTAATAAATTTTTGAAAAATTTATATAACCCCACTTAATTATTAAAAACGGTTAGAGAATAATATAAATATCTTGAAAGTTATTTAATAATTTAAAATTTTTGGTTAGATGATTTCTTGATATCTTATCATATCTTTATTGACCCAATAATCACGAATTCAAATTTTATTATCCTTATTCTATTTAATAAAAATTAAACGAATCTATATACAAATTTCTAAATCCAAAAGGCTTTTACTTGTTAGAGAATAATATTTCTTGCTTCATTTCTTGGTAACTGCTTCGATTTAATTTGGTTGCAGCAAGCCTGCTAGAACGTTCAGCTTTTATATAATGTCTATAAAACAGAGGTATTGGAGTCACCATTGTTGTAATCTTGTCCTTTCTTGCTTTGTTTTCTTCAGGACCTGAAGATTTTCTGCTTTATGGTGACAAACGCTGTTGTAATAATTCTTGGTGGCTTGATGCTGATATTGAGAAGATGCAGAAAACATCGGTTAGTATACTGTTCTACTCACAAATGTCAGAACTCCTGCTGCTGCCTTTCTTACGTGGTTATATCACCACTCCCTCCCTTCCTCTTTTCCCTTTGGTTTGTTCTCTCGTCCGTTTCTTTATTGAAGCAGATTATGAGTTTCTGATGCTGCTAGTCAAAGGCTTAAAGCACCGCCTTTCTGTTCCATTGATTATAGTAACCAATGTCCATATGGGACAAGATAAATTTTGTTGGGGATCAGGGATATGCCTCTGGATGATTAGGTTTCTGTAGCAGGCACGTCGCGGCATTCTTTTCAAAATTAACAAAGCACCTCCATAGTCTCTGATATCAGGCTTAGTGAGCACAATCAGACTGTATATGACAGCTTTACAAAATCACACAATTTACTCATCAATAGTAAGAACATTTAAACTGGAAATGATTTGTGTCCCAAGCAACAAATTTATCTACAGAATCCCAGTTTGGAGTCTATTCTGACAGTACGAGCTCTGCAAATTCAAATGATTGCGTTTGTTAAATGAGATTTCTTGAACCTGATTGTTCTTTTGTGTCATCTGCGGGCGTCCGTGGAGAGAACCGCAACCCGATCTGAAGTAATTCACTCCAGTGAAAATATGGGTTTATTTTGGAGTCAACTTTGAAGAAGAATAAAGAACAGCTGAATCCTGTTAGACCGTTATTTTGATGGCTGTTCCTTTCAATGCAGCAATGGATGGTTCTGCTACCACTGGAACGAGTAGCGAAAACATTCTTTCCGTCAAAACAGCCTTAATACAACATCAGTAAGATTGTAGATTCATCACATTAGGATAGGTCATTTTGCTGCCTTCTCCTGGAATTGTTTGTTGATGTAATAATGGCTTAGAGAAATGCCATCCACGGGCATGAATGGCTAAACATTGTCTACCGACAACTGCTACACACATACATGGTTTGGGTGTATTGTATGTCATCTGCCATTGTAATGCAGAGACGGTCAATATTCACAGCTATTGGCAGAATCCCTAATATTCTCACTGCTGTGTTTCTGTGATGTCTTGAAATTTCTTTCAGAAAGGGGAAGAAATCTCGGCATTGCCTTCAATATATGGGTATTCTTTTCTTTTTTTAACAAATCAAAATGAATTAGCATACGAGTGGGTGGCTACTAGCCACTCTTTTCTTTGCAAGCAAATAATGCTGAAGCCCAAGAACCTACTATCATCATCTTGTATCCTCGTCCATTTCTAGAAATCGCCAAATGGATAGGTGAGATTGAGAAACATTCAGGGGTGATATTGCATGGTTTTCATTTTTATGGACTGAAATACATAACAGAGGATCTAATTTTTATTCCTTTTTGTAATTTACAGCTGTCAGTTTTGTTTTGATTGACATTTTGTTTTTTCTATTGGTGCATAATGTTTCGGTTTTAAAACGTTTCAGTGCATCGTTTCGGGATTATACTGTTTATATATATATATATGATAAAAATTAAAATATTAATTTAATAAACATAATTCAAATTCAAGATAAATTAACTTAAAATTATATAATACAAACACAAAGTCAAACAAACATAATATCAAAATTAAAAACATCTCTAAAAATTATATATTATTTAGTTCATCACAACTATAATAATTATTAAAATTTTTGTTTTTAAATTGTTTTTTTATGAAGATACAAGGGTATTTCAATTTATTTTTTTGATGACAAGGCAAAAAAAAATATATTTTAAATAATATCAAAGTTGATGCAATAGTTTTTTTTATAATATATATTTTTTAATTTTTATTATTTTGATTTTAATTTTCTAATTTTTAATATATCTAAGTAAAAAATATATATATACACCGGATCAAAACGGAATAGCCGGCGCATTCAAGCCGGAATTTCAGGCATGGTCCGGAATAAAAACTAAAGTAAAACTATGTTATTTTATCTATTTTTTTTACTATTACGAGGCATTCTAACCAGAACGGAATGGAAAAACTATGCTTAAACAGCCCAGAGACAGTGGCCATCTATTCCTCCACATCTTACATGGACAAATTCCAGGACATAACCACGTAACCAGAAGCAAAGGTTATTGACTCAAGATTTTAATTAAAAAATATTTTTTAAAATTAAAACTGAATTTTAACCAGGTCAGTTTTAGTCCTATATTTTTGAAACCCTACTCGAATGAGATCCTGGATCGATTCATTAAGCCGGGCAAGGTTAATAAACACTGGTTAGGTTAGTTAATAGTTTACTTTATGATAAATAGAAAGTTCACTGTTTCTACGGTTAAACAGCACAGATTCCTTGACGAAAGTCTGGGTCTTTCTCCTTTCAATTCTGATATCCCAAATTTCCAACCTCTCCCTCTCTTCCACAACAAACCTCCATAGCTCTCATTTCCATGGCGTCAAAACCAAACACATCCAATAATTCCGCCATTATAACATCACCTATGTTCCTCACCAATGAATCTCTACACTCAATCCTCGCACACAATTCCTTAATCCAACACTTCCATACATTTCTCCCCACTACCTCTTCCACACTCCACACTCCAATCCGTCAAAGCTATGACCTTTCACAATCATCCTCTCTCCTTTTGATGCCCTCTTGGTCGTCTACTCCCTCCCTTCCTTATATAGGTGTCAAGCTTGTCACCTACTTCCCTCAAAACTCCGCGCTAAACTTGCCTGGAATTCATGCAAGTTATGTGCTTTTTAGCTCTACAACTGGCCAGACTTTGGCCTCAATGGATGGCACTGTTTTGACCCTTTATAGAACTTCTTGTGTATCAGGGCTAGCATCAAAAATCTTGGCTAGGAATGATAGTAAAGTTCTTGTGATGGTTGGTGCTGGTGCTTTGGCACCCCATTTGATCAAGGCTCATCTTGCTGCAAGACCCAGTTTGCAAAGGGTGATCATTTGGAATAGAACAATACAGAAAGCTGCAGACTTGGCTGAAAAATTGAATAAAGACTGCATTGGAAATGCTGGGGTTCGTTTTGAAAGTAATGGGAATTTGGAGGAAATTATTGGATTGGGTGATATTGTGAGTTGTGCTACAAATGCTGATGCGCCTTTGGTCAAGGGTGAAAAACTGAAGCAAGGAGCCCATTTGGATATGGTGGGTTCTTTCAAGGAGTCAATGAGGGAATGTGATGATGAGGCAATAAGGAGAGGAAGGGTGTTTGTTGATAACGAGGCTGCGTTGGTGGAGGCAGGGGAACTTGTAGGTGCTTTTGAGAGGGGGGTGACTAAGAAAGAGGATGTGGGATTTTTGGTGGAGTTGATCAAAGGGGAGCAAGTTGGCAGAAAGAGTTCTGAAGAGATCACTGTGTTCAAGTCTGTTGGTTCTGCAGTTGTGGATTTGCTTGCTGCTCAATTGGTGTATGAGAGTTACATCAAGGATAAGTAGCGAGATTGAGTATATGAATTGTTAGTAGAAATAAAGCGATGATCTATGCTTTAAAATCTAGAAACATGGATGCCAAAATAAAAGGAGGAATTCATACTCGTAATCCTCTTTCTGCTTGCCATCTACATATGTTTTCTGTAATGATCGTTTTCCTCGAATTCAATTTGTCTTTAGGAAGCTCTTGAAATGTTGATTGAAATCTGCAAGCTATTCACTTTTTGTTTGTAATGGATCTCAAGGACTCAACTTGGATCAGTCTTAAAAAGGGCCAGTTGATTACATGCTTCACCAATTTGTCTTTGCATTCACCTCACATAAGCTGCCTGCTTCTGACTATATCTATCAAAACAACTGGGGGTCAAGTATCAACATTGCAAAAGAGAGCTAGGAAAAATGTTTCTCTCAATGATAATTACTATCTTGGAAAAATGGCTTAGGATACAAACTACAAGAATTTTCTTTTACGCAGCTTGGAAAACTGGATTTCTCAATGATCATTTTAGCATTGTTTTTAAATGGCATTACTACAATTGAATAAATACATCAAAATACGAACTGCGAGAAAAAAATGAACTAATAGAAATACTCATTTGGTTCTCAACACCTAAGGATACAACAAACCATTCAGAAAAAAAACTGGATTCTGGCATTTGACAATGTTATTATGTTAGTGGTCGTTCTGACGAGTCCGTTTCTTTTTCAGCAGCCTGCTTTTGATCCTTGGGAACAGTAAGTCATTCAGTTGTCTTTCAGCACTATATTCTGAAGTTGCCTGCAAAAACAATGGTGTTGGGTGGAAGAAGTTTGTCATGAGTAAAAAGGAAGGCCAATTTGAAGTAAGCCAAAAACAATTGCATCACTAAACTATTTGATAAATACAGCTGATCAACATGTGTTGATAATCGCTCACAGAAGCACATACCTGTGAATTGAAGGCAAACCGCAGCGTTTGGATTTGTGTTCCAGAACAAACTCTCAAATCAAATCCAAGGGAATCTACGTCAATAATTGCCACCTCCTACAATATGAAAGAACAAATCTAATTATTTATGAACTTCAAATAAGCAACAGCAAACTGGAGCGGTGTTTCATGCATGGTTATGTTCAACAAGGGGTTGCCTAGCTAAACAAGCATACAGATGTGAGATAGGCACCAGTTCAACATAATATTATAAACTTGAAGTTAAATGAAAAACATTTCCTGCACGGTGTAGTTTTCACGATTAACTGATGAAGCAAATTTATGTGTGTTACCTCTACTTGAATACCCTTGCATCTCCAGCACAGAGATTTAAATGCCTTTGTAATCTTTTCTCCACCAGCTTTCATTAGAGATATGATTCTGGCTGCTGAAAGTGCAATGGCGTCAGGTTTTGCCTTCATAAAGTCTTCTACTTCAACCATAGTCTTTACGGAGCAAGAGGAGAAGAATTAGTTTCTAGTGAATGAACAAGTCCCAACAGCATATGAATTGATCATTCATAAGGTGTGAAAATAGATATAAAAAATGATAATTAAGAAAAAAATGTCATTTCACCAACTCCGATTCTCCAGCACTAATTGCTGAAAAATGCGAACACTGAACTTGTTGCAATGGAAGTAAAAGGAAACTCTCTAGGACTTTATTCTGAAGTAAGCAATGATTTTATTCAGTAATCAAAATGTTTGTAACCAAGTTTGATTGCACACAGTATATGGTAATACTAAAAGCAAAAACAAAATGTGGAACTTTTATCAATATATGATTGTAGAAGTGATGTTAACTGCAATAGGATACATGGACACATCTTATGTAGTGACCGCAAAACTTGACATGATTGTTTTACTAAAGCTCGCAACTGTAACTCCATTGTTTCAACAAGAATAAGGATAGAATCACAACAAATGTGCAAGAGTCTCTGTTAAGCATTGCATATTCCATTTAAAAAGAAATTTATACGCAACCAATGAATTCTCAAATAAAGATATGAAAATATGCTAGTATACTTGGTGTCCATGAGCTGAAATCAGCTGAATTTTAATCATCTCCAGTTTGTAAAATGAAGTTCCACTTCTTGGGACCCCATCCCTCTCTGATTCCTCCCATATTTCAGACGATTCTGACTTGTGTTCACTACCATTTACCACACCAGATTCTTCTAGTTTGCCTTCTACGCTTTTCCCAACCTTGTTTATGTCGGCATCACAAGACTTATTGCAAGACATATGCCTCTGGATGTCAGAGTGTTCTTCCATTAAGGCAGGTCTTATAAGGCCCTGGATAGCTAGACCAGCAGGAGGCTGCTCCATCCAGTCTATAGGATCATCTGAAGCAACCTATGCAAAATAAGAAATAACATAGAAATGCAAGAGCTCAGCTATGACTACAAACCATGGCAATTCCACAATTTCATAGCGATGAGAATTAAAAAAATACACTTTGCAAGTAGAAAGCAACCAATGATGCATTTTTACTCTGACACAACAAATGCAATCTGCTTCTTCTTAGAAGTGCATCGGGGCAATGATATGCAATGGGCAAAATACCTGAGCCAGCTTTTTGGCAAAATACATTGGATGAGAAGAACGCATTGTCTCTAATTTTGCCCAGTCTCCAAGTTCCTCGTCAGAATCATCTTCGTTGTCAGAATCATCAAGAACAGCCACCAGGTCCTACAGACCAGGCAGAGAAATGCACCGGAAAAAAATGTTCAAATAATTCTGCATTTCAAAACTAAAACCCAACAGCAAGAATGGACTGAAAAGGAAAGGGAAACCAAACCTCATCATAGTCATCCTCATCCTCATCGTCCCCATCTTCAACATCTCTATCTTCATCTTCAATTTCATCAACCCCAAAATCAATTTCAGATGTACCCAATGACTCCATCTCACTGAGCATTTCCATGGCATCAAAACCTATAATGACTTGCTGTATTTTGCATAAAAACACATAAACTCAAGAAGCTCACAAGAAAAATATCAAACATAGAAATCTGGCTAAGTGCTTAATAAATGCCCTTTTCTTTTCCCATCTATTAGCATGTATTCTCTTCTTTGAGTTATCTCTTAAAAAATACAAGAATAAATAGAATTTAAGAAAATGCCACTTTGTTTCCAAAACCAAAAGAGAAGGTTATCTTCATCTGAACACCAACCTGGCACGTCAATGCAATAAACAGACAGAATATTGCTAATATGCCACCCCCTATCTCTTGAAAAGCTAATAGGTCATAAAATAAAAATAATAGGCCACATTTTATCCAAAACAAAAAGGTCTCCTTCATAATCTTAGCATCAGCTTGAGATAATGCAATTCACAGGATATCCAATCAGAAAAGACATTCCATACCACAAAATTATTTTCTGTAGTTAGTGTTTGCAAAATGTCCTCATCATTCTTCACTTGAAAGTATATATCTGCAAGGCATCAGAACAAATTAACACTTCGATATGCAACAGCACTTCTGCACCCAGATTAAAGTTAGCATGCAAGACAGTGATGAAATTAAAGGGCTTGACTTACTCCCATGTTCGTCAGTCACATAAGGCAAGTCTGGCCAGATAAGGTTCTCATGAAAATCATCATTTATCAGACCAGTCAACATTAGAGTTGCTTTGCTTTTTGCCTGAAATAACACACTACAGGCAACATTAGCTCTGCAAACTGGCATAGAATAACAATTTACATGAAAAATTATCATATAATGAAAGTCCTAATGGCTTGAATTTATGAGGACTCAATGCATTTCATCCCCTCTGGATTGATAACAAATATATAGTGCTTTGCAAAAAACCCATAAATGATGTCTTTCTTTCCTTCCTTTCCAACTCAATCTCCTAGTCTGCAGTTTGTTTATCTTAGAAAGTAACTTTGTATGAAGGATAATTGCTCGATGTTAGATGTAACTCACCCTAGTTAATCTCTTGGAATTATTATCCCAGTGTCAAAGTAAACCTTCTTTGATGGTCAATTTTGAAATATTCATTTCAGCAAGGGCCTAATTATCAGCAGTATCACCATTGCTTCAGATCAAATACGAGACTACAAAATTTTCAGATTTTCTATTTTGAAATCAATATGCAACCATCATTTATATAGTATAGAGGTTCGACAAAGAGCTCTAGCTTGATGGAATGAATATTGTGCATAGATGACATGTCAATACTCAAGTGATGTTATAATGCATAGTTCTGACATGTGTTATACTTGTATTATAGAAAAGCGCTAGGAGCAGCAGAAGTCATTCTGTGTTGAAGTGATGACTAGAAAATGTAATGTGATACCTCAACGATAGTCCTAGATGTTTCTTGAGGTGCAAGCATAGCATCACAGCTTGTTTCTGATGTTGACACTGCAATATCCTCAAATGGATGGTATTGCAGTTTACCATTCTGCTCTGAAGATTCCAAGTTTGAATCTAAATTCTCTGCAGACGCTTGAGTCTTACTCTTTAAATGACTGCTCCTTAAGAAAGACCCGCCATTTAATCTTTGAAATTTATTCCTGCAAAATATTGATAACTACCTGTCCTTAATATCTGCAACTATTTATAATATGTTGCGAAGCATTTGAAGAAACACAAACAGAACAATGAAACATTGCAAAAAAAAATTAACATTTTCCATTCCCAGAGAAACATATGTAAATTTCTTGGTTTTAAGGTAGAAAATGGTAATGCAGGATTTAGGGTTCCAATCTTTTGCCTAGATACAACAATTTGAGATCCCACATAAACTGGATAGAAGTTTGTGGTGTATGTTATTTCCAACAACGAAACTCTTGTGTTCCTTTTAGCATCCTTTACCTTACAAGTTTAAATGCCAATAATTGAGAAATCACCTCTTTGTAGTACATTTTCTGAGATGTAACTAAAACATAATGCTGAGCAAATTGTTTTATGATGCGAACCCAAAACCAGCTCTAATCAACACATGAAAGTAAAGGCTCCACGAGTTACAGTACAGGTTTGAATGAATCTAGGCCCAAATAAAATCTACTCACTATCATTGCTGAGATCTCCAAGATATATG
This sequence comes from Salix dunnii, assembly GCA_015731905.1. Classification (NCBI taxonomy): domain Eukaryota; kingdom Viridiplantae; phylum Streptophyta; class Magnoliopsida; order Malpighiales; family Salicaceae; genus Salix; species Salix dunnii. The sequence goes on along the minus strand of CM027662.1, from coordinate 4,326,204 downwards.
AATACCCTTGAGTTCATGCCTTGATTATGACTAACTCATAAGATCATAACCCCTCCAACCACTAAAAAGTGTCAATCAACCAATCGTGACCAGAATTCACTCCTGAATTCCACCAAAAGCACAACAATTCACACTTTCCCATTTTGTACGCACATAGCCTCCATCAACACACCCACAGTCGCTTCACTTTATACCAGTTCCCTGTTGTAGCCTGCCAAAGATACTAACTTGAGCATAAAAAAGTCTCACCTTTGATGTCCTTTCTTTACGCAAAACCATGACTAAGCTAGGCTTTACCAATCCAGAACCGGTTTCATCACTTAATTCTGTAGCCCAAAACTCCCAATTCAACTCCGGATTAAGAACAGAGGAGCTGATAAAAAAACTGGTGCATTTACAGTGATCTTAAAAAACCCACTTTCATTATCTTGAAACGTGACAGAAAAAACTTTAACCATGACAGTAGCCAGGGCAGCAAATCATAGAATCGAGAGCAAAAATGCTACTCCACACAGATGGCAGAGAGCAGTACAATTTAACTAGCATACACATTGAAAGCTCTAAAAATACAGAAAGAACAAAAAGGTATCTGAACCAACTTCAATAACACTAATCAGAGATTGCATTTCTATAAAAACTTTCGTTTTTACAGTACAAAATGGAACCAAAACTAAGAAATGAAGCTATTACAGATAGCATGTCAGATATCATTGATAATAACACACACTAGAGTGGCAATGATGCAATTCATGTGGCTAGAATGTTCACATTTTAAGCTCTTAAAAAGCAGAAAAGCTCTTAAATTCTGGTTTTTAGTCACCAAGAAATGGCAGAGCTGCTGCGGGGCAAGGAGGAGCAGAAATTTGCTGCATGAGCGGTAGAGGGGGGGAATCGGACGGCTGTGGTGGTTTCAATCATCATTGCCATGGACATCATCATTTCTTCTGTTTGCTCCCTTCTTGTTTGAAGGTTAGGGAGCTTAGATTAGCTCGGAAATATCTGTGCAAGGAAGAGGTAGTGCTTTTGAGGATGAGCATATAGGTTGGGATTCTCTGCAAATGCTCACACTTGCATTTCGTACTATTGGACACGTGTTACATAGTTTAACTACTTTTGTCTTTAAATACTTTAAGAGACGAAATCTCCTTCTACTTTCTTTTTTTCTTATATATCGAGCCAACTTAATACCTTTCTTAATTGCATTTCATTATCTTTTACGTGCTGTGTAGATAATGTATTTAGTAATGATACATAAGATAAAATAATTATATTTATATCATATGTGGTTCTGATAAATAAAATAAGATAAGATAAAAAAAAATATTTTTTTATCTTTAACAAATATTGCTGCTAAACTTGTATATTAAAAAAATAACTAAACATTATTTATTAATTTATTAGTTTTTTATTTACGGTTAAGATCAATAATATTATAATAAATCTAATTATAAAATTACTTTTAACTTGATATATTGACTCAGGACTTAGATCGGTCTGAGTTTAAGAAAGATAGAGAAATGATTAACTCAACTTGACCTTGTCTAAACCCATGTCAACCAGGATAAAAATAAGGGTAAAAACCAACTAATTTTTGAGAGAGAATGGTCAAAACAAGATTGTTTTAATTATTTTTTAAAAAACAAACTGGATCAAATAACTTGACCCTCCTAACCTATGACATAAGTCTTGTCATGTTCAACTTTTGAATCAAGTTTTAAAATTATAATAACAAAAAAATTATCATTATATTAATTTGGATCAACTCAAGTTCACCCTTCTTATTAGTAACTCAACTTTATCCTCAATTGATCCCTAAATCAAGTTTTAAAATATAATAATAACTATTTTTATTTTATATTAGCCCTCTAACAAATGACTCAGACCTTATTTCGAGCCAATTTTCAAGTCAGGTTTTAATATTATGATATTAACTATTTTTATTCTTACATTGATTCAGGTCAATAGCCAACCTTGTTTATGATTCCAAACTTGTGTCAGGTCAACCTCCAAATCAATTTTAAAACTATAATAACAATAACTTTTGTTATTATATTGAATCGAGTCAATGTAACCTGCGACTCGGGCCTTAACTAGTGACTCTAACTTCGCTCCAAATTGACTATGTAATTGAGTTTTAAAACTATAATAATAATCATGATTAAACTTACATGTCATAGGTAAACAACTAGTTATGTGACTCATGTTTCACCACATGTTAGATATTTTTATTTCCTATGCAATAAATTGTATATACAGGTTTTTAAAATGCATTTATGTAGTTCAAAAACTTTAAGTGCAAATCAATATATTAATGCATACATAATCAAAATAAACTCAACACTATGAATATTGATAAAGAAATACAGATCGATACCTAAAAATAAAACTTGAGAAATTGAAAGAAAGGTGTAGATCAATATATTTATTCTCGTAGGACATGATAAAATATTTACCCGGTTATGATTCTAAATTTTGTTTATTATAATTTTTTTTATTCAATCAAACAATAATATAAATAGACAAACACGATGATTGACTAAAAAATATATGCAAAGCTATATACTACAAATATTATTTGAAAATAAATATTTGTTTTTATTTTCAAGAATATATTTCATCTATATAAAAGATTAAAAAATAGATGAATGAGAAAAACTTCAAAAATTAATTGCATAACAAAAAAAAAACATCATTTAAAATACATTCTCAAAACAAAATAAAAGATATATAAAGGGTATTCATCTAAATATATTTTTTTTTTGAAAAAATAAAGATAAAAAGAAGCATTGATTGAAAAAAAGAGCAAAAAGAAAAAAAAAGAAAAAAAAAGAAGGTTAGGTGTAACAAGCCCATTTCATCAGGGCTAGCGAGACTAAACCCTAATGTTTTTTGAAAAAAAAACAAACAGACAACATGTTGTTTGATTCTGCCAAGATCTCGACCACCCTAAAACATTATACTAACAAAAATAAATAGCAATAAAGTATAAGGATATAATTTTATAGAGAAAAATTATGAAAGAGGGATAACAATAAAAAAATATAAGGATATAATTTGATAGGAAAAAAAACTTATGAATGATGAAATTATATATAAAAAAAAAAACCTAAAAAATGATCCCAACAAAATAAATAGCAATCAAAAGATACTAATAAAGTATGAGGATATAATTTGATAGAGAAAACAATTATAAAGCGGGGGATAACAATAAAAAGTATGAATATATAATTTAAAAGAAAAAAAAACTTATGAAGGATGAAATTATAAAAAAAAACCTAAAAAATGATCCTAATAAATAAATAACAATAAAAGAATGATAACCAAATTTAAAAGATAGAGATATGAAAAAAAAGAGTGAAATTTGAAAAAGAATTGTAATTTATAGCGTATTAAAAAAAAAAAAAAAACAAGGGCCAAATTTCAAAGATAAAGGTAAAAAAGAGAGGATGAAATTGGAAAAAAAAAATAACTTTAACTTATAGCCCATTAAAAACAATAATAATGAAAATAACAGGGATCGAATTTGAAATATTAAAAAAGGGATAAATTCAAAAAAATATTTGTAATGACTTATTCAAAATTAAAAAAATTGTACTTGAAAGGATTGACCAAATATAAAGGGATAAGAGATTTAAGTAGTTAATTTGATTTTTTAAAAAGGTTAACATTGAATTTGAGGAGAAAAGAGAAAAGTGAGAAAAAATAATTGACAACGCTAATCCTAACACACACATTTAGGGCACGCACCACCCGATAACATTTAGGGTGTCAAGATCTTTCAAATATTGTCGTGGAAGGTAATATTTGGTTGTTGGATAGTCCCACTCATGTCATCTAGATGCTAGCAATTTTTAAAATAATAATTAATATGATAAAATTAATGTAAAATAAAAAAAAGATTGTTGTGAGAGAATCATGTTGGCTTTGTCTTTAAGAATATCTAAGTAATTATAATATTTAGAATAAAAAAAAAAGGCAGAAATACTGATAGACATTATATTGATTTATATAAGGGTTAAAAAAAATAATTTTCCTACAAAATAAAAATAAAAAACAATTTTATCATTTTGATATAATAAATAGTGAAGTGGCATCTTGGACTACCGTAACTTCTCCCTTTATTTATTTATTCATTCATATTCTAGTTACCCTTACTTCGGCGCAATAGGACGTTCCTTGCTTGGTCCCATCCTCATAATGAATTGTATAGCCCAAAACATACCATTGAATCAAATCAAATTTTTGTGGGTGTTAACATATGATGCGTGAAAAGATATAGAGAATAATTTATCCATATCCTAATGCAAACAATCTTCTATATATAAGAGAATTAGATCCACACAGAAAACTGATTTTGTTCAATAATATATGTGACCGACTATTTCAGTCAATGCAAGATGTGGTGACTAGTCGATATATCAATTTTGTATAGAATATATGGAAAAATCCTGCCGCCGAGTTAAAATGGAGACAGATAGTATCACGACAGAAGCTGTTAAGTTCTTCCACGATGTAACTAAAAAAAAATAGCTTAATGTTTTCTTCATCGACAATCGAAATAATGGTACCTCATTCCTCGTCTGAACCTGAAGAACTCTCTGAGCTTGAGCCTTTTTTATGCACTTTTTCATTGGCATCAGCCCCCCTTTTCGTATCCTTTTCATCTTCCTCGTCTTCGCTATACTCACTCTCATAATCATCGTCATACTCGTCTTCTTCATTCTCCTCTTCCTCCTCTATTCCATCCTCTGCAACGGGTCCTTCTTCAGATACCAAACCACCCCGAGTGCCAGCCCGTGTTCGTTTCAGAACTTTAACCTTGAAGCTTGTCTTCTTGTCACAACCAATCCAGGAGTCGCACAAGCAGTAACAGGTCAAATTGTAATTGCCCTCTGCTGGGGCAGGAAACTTGCCCATCACTAACCTAGAGCCACTCCGCACCCTCTCTACTGCTTCTCTAATTGCTGCACTAGTCTCTCTAACACTTGCTCCTGAACCCTCCATTGTATCCTCAATTGTCTTGGAAGCACCAGTTATAGCTGCAGCTTCATCCATAAAATTTACCTTTTGGGAAAACCAAACATCATTTGAGGTCAAATCTGCAAGCAGAAACCAGAAATTTTCTTCCTTGTGAAAAGGGAAATTGGGTGCATGGGGAAGTGCACCGACTAGGCCATTAGCACGTTTGAGTGTTATCCAAGCTTGTACAGTAACAATGTCACCCTCTTGTATGCCCTCTTCACCTTCAGTCTCACATCTAACCTCGACTGTTACAGAAGGCATCATTTCCAATACCATTTCAACATCTTGTACTTCAGCTGAGGAAAATCCAGCTACTTGCTCAAGCAGCTCTGCACGTTCTTGCAGAGTCATGTCACGAAAATCCTCAAATGTTCTCACTTTCTGCAATCAGAAGGCAAAGCTCACGAGACAGATCAGAAAAAATGGAAACCAACTAAAGACAATAAAAGATTGTTTTCAGTTTAAAGAGATTATTCTTCATCTGGACCAGAGAAAAATAAGGTATCCCAGCGTATCAGCATATTTCAGTCAATAAAGTCAACCATGCCAACCACATGCAGACAGAACTTGATGTATAAAATCGCAATAAACAGAGGACTAATGCTTCAAATATGATGCTTCAGAGGCTGATTATTTCTTAGTGTCTGAAGGACTCAAGGAAAGGCGGCAAGAAAAGAATTAAGAAAAAAGCGTATTCCACATTCACAGCTAGCAAAAGGTTCATTAAATCATTGTATTCTAATTATGACAAATAATTTTGTCCAGCTACCTTGCGTGCTATCTTCTTGATAACACTCTCAGTAAAATGTGGCAGCTGCAAAAAGGGTGCAATTCCTTCTGTGGATCCACCTGTTGCCTTCCTTGCACTGAGAGGAACAGCCTGTATCACACAGTTAAACAATGAATCATGTCAAGCATCAGTCATCTGAAAAATAGAAGAAAACATGTCAAACCATCCAACACATGTTAGCATCATATGGCAGTGGTTAGCAAAGAGGAGAGCACAAGAAGAAGACAGAATAATGATTCTTTACAATTATGTACAACAACAGAACAAAAGAGCAGTCAGGTTTTTGAAGAGACATGTGAAAAGAAGCAAGATAACAGGTTTCTCAAGTCATGTGTGGTTAGATTCCAAAACCACACTACTTCAATGCTGAAATGAGCATAAAACAGAAGAAACACAATAGAGACAGTCAAATTGAAGTCTAGTTGAGACTAGTGCACTGACAATACAACTACCACGATTTACACGACTGGAAACTGAGAAAGTAGCCATGCAAGCATGTAAAATATTCTCAAAAAGGATGGAGAACAGTTTGTGTCACATGGAGAGTATTTGAGGAAAGCAACAATGCATGATGAGAAAAGAGGGGCACAGACATGTTTTGGTTTCCATGAATTCTAGACATAAAAGAACTAAAATCACTATTATTCTCAAAAAGGATGGAGAACAGTTTGTGTCAAATGGAGAGTATTTGAGGAAAGCAACAATGCATGATGAGAAAAGAGGGGCACAAACATGTTTTGATTTCCATGAATTCTAGACATAAAAGAACTAAAATCACTATAGGGGAAACCAGGAAAGTCTAATAACTAAATGATGTCAAGATTATGGACTTCTTTATCTGTGATGTTTGTGAGAGGCTTTTCTAGGCTTCAGCTATCCATAACCAGTAGATAGGGTGAAATCAACACCTGAATAATACATTGAGAGAGTTCAACAATCCCAGTTGCAGGTCTCAGCCATCCATGTCCCTGGGAAGTTCGTGGTATAACAGCCATCTGGATAAAGAGTAAAGAATTAGTATTCTGTAAAAAACTTAGTGAATGGCTAAAAGTGTAAAAGGAAAGACTTGTTAGCAGAAAATATCCACAGAATTACACACAAGAAGCTGCTGCATTGAAAAAGTAACAACCAGTGAAAGAAGCAACTGGCTCCACTTAATCTCTTCTACTTCGGCCAAAATAATTTCACAAGGTAATAGCACCTTTCTTAGGCTATTTAACATCTCAATAGGAGCTGCATAGACATCACCAAATAATATAAGGACTTAGTAAAATCATGGACACCTGGCCAGCACCCTTGGATTTAATCATTGAAACTGTTTCTGATACCATCAACTTTTCAAGTGCATATCTCTTACATCAGTAACTAATTAATTCAAGTAAAAGGTGATCCCTCAAACACACACAGACACTCCACTATCAGTCTTTTACTCTATACGACGTTAAAAAGAGTACTTCTAATCTTCAGCCATGAAGACTGGCACACATTCATTGCCTATGTAAAAATTGTCTCAAAGAAAGGCATGCCCATCCAAGTTCTACTAAAAGTAAACTTTCAACTGACAAGTTCACAAAAATGCCAAATTTGGTTTTAAATAGTTTCCAAATTGCAATGGAAGTTTTATTCTGCATCCATGCGGAACCACTCTGCAGTCTGCCATTGATACCACCTCAAGCCTCATGCAAAGAGAAGGTTGTGGGCTATTTAAGATATGCAAAGGGTGCAGTATATATCACATTTATCAATGACCCCTCAGAATAATTCCTTCATTTTGCCAGTCCCAAAATCAACTTTAAGGATGAAACACTGAATGTAAGGCTACCTTCATCAATTCTTCAAGAAGGCGAGGTGCAAGTTCTAGTACACGTCTGAAATCTCCTAACAAAGCTGGTGGCAAGTCTGCTGATTTGCGAGTTAACTGAGCCTGGATTAACAACTCTGTCTGAACAGAAATGAAGAATATTAAGTTGATGAACTTCATTGAAATTCGATGCTCAGATCACACAGTATATTACAATCTGGAAAACAGGCTACCTTAACTAACGCAGGATGCTGCTTCCAAAACTTAGCCTGCTCTTGCTTAATGTTCTTGAGGTCCAGATTCAATTCACTCCTGACGGACATAAATAGCTTCTGAAGTGGTTCATTGTCAGTCCTACGAACTGGAGATTCCATATACTCAGCAGCCTTAATGAAGACTTCCATTACTCTACTGTATGATCAAGGCATAGCATAAGCATAGCAAGCAACCAATGTACTCGGCGATGTTGAGTGCAAGGCATCATATTAGGAAGGAAAAAGATGCATGTCTGAACCATTACAAAGACATCAGAACTGGATACTCCAAAATGAAGGAAATAACAGGAAAAAAAATGCGATGATAAAGGTGCCTTGGCATAGTTATGATGAAATTTCGTACAAGTCACTTGGACAATCATAATCAAACAGAAATTCTGATTATTCTCTTATTTCTTGATAGAATAATATTAAAAGTTACAACCGATATCTAGTAGCTAGGATCTCAGCTTTGGAGGAGGCATTTAAATTGAGGAGCTGGGAAACTTTGTGATATCAGCTGTGCTTACAGAGAACAACTGGTGAATGGCCATATTAAGGAAAAAGTTCTATTTACACAGAATTGAACCACCAAAATTGGCACAATGTCAGTAGGAATCTGTCCATTTTACATACATAAGGCCACAGATTGCAATGCTCTTCTAGCAAGAAAGAGTTAGAGATAAAAAAAAGGTACACGTGCTCTTGCTTACCGATGAAATGCAGCTTATACAATTTCTATCAACTACTTAATTATTCAATGTACTGTTCACTTCATTAAAATAATTACCAAATACTTTGATTACCTTGAGGCCAAAGAGGGCTTCATTAAGTAATAGTATGCAGACATTGTCTGGTGCATGACATAATTTCCAGTATATTTGGCCGACCTTGAAAGATATATTACAGCTATCACCAATGGCAAGAGTATACAAACACCAACAATCCAAAGTAGAAGTATTCCACCGGATGCCCCGTCTATATCAAGTAAAAATTGAGGAAGTGCTATGCCCATTTTGAATCCCTAAAAGAAACACTATGAATATTAGTTTAAAAAAAAAACGTGAATTATTTCAAGAAATACATTCAAAGGCAAATCCGTGTTCTTTCTTGTAGAAGCAGCAGAACATCACCTGTCTACCATCAGGATGACCATATTTCTCATAATTCTCACGGGATATTGGATCGGTCAGAGCTTGATAAGCTTTTGTTATGAACTCCACGAAATATTTGTTGGCCTCTGAAAAAGCAAGGTGTAAATAAAACATTTAGCAAGCACATGCTGCTCTTCACAAGCCTCGTTTTTTCATGCCAAAATATACTTAAAATGAATATAACCAAAAAGACTAAAACACAATCATCAACCTGGATCTGGATTTTTATCAGGATGATACTGAACAGAAAGTCTCCTATAATTCTTCTTTATTTCCGAATCCAAAGCACCAGGCTCCAGTCCAAGAATAGCATACGGGTCGAAAACTTGAATCTAGTCAAAATAACCAAAAAAATCAATACTCTGATCAAATCCCACATCCAAAACCTTAACTCCCTAAAACCTCAGACATAAACCAAACAACAACAAATTGTCATTTCCAAACAATCACCTCACGGCTCATATTCTTAATGTAAAACACCAAAAATATCATCACAACCCAAAGCAGTATCAACGTCACGTTACTGCAAGTCGAAAACTTCGAAATCTGCCAAAACAACAAACATCAATTACAACCCAATAACCCTAAAAAAACAGATAAAAACATATTTTCTAACTCTTTGAGTGACTTACCCTTTTGAAAATAGATTTCCGATACTTGCCAGACCGCGAACACTCAGAGCAATTACAATGAATACTCTTACTCTTTTTCGACGCGGCATGGCATAGTTTCATAACTGTATATGGCACTGAAGGTATCGCCATTATTGTTAAGATAAATATCGGAAAGAGTGCACTGTTTTCCTCCGATTCCGCCATTTTTAACTATTAATTTTAACTAATCCACCTCCTATATAAACCCTAAAAACAACACAGCGCAAAAATTCATCCGTCAGTAACAACAAGTTAATCAAATTTGAAGCTCAGAAATTGAAATTTTAAAGATCTTTTAATATATGTACATACCGTGAAATTGAGAGAGAGAGAGAGAGAGACAGGGACAGAGATTTTTATTGTCTTGGGGGTTTTATTATTTCTGTGAGATCCGTGAGAAGCAGGAGGGAGTGACGCTAGTTAACGGATGGGTTGATTGTACCGTTTTACCCTTTCGAGAAGATATATGTTATTGGGGTTTGACACTTTGACTTGTCACTAGATAATATGTTTTTTTTAATTATTATTTTGGATAAACTAATTTTTTAGGTCCATGTAGTTTGAAATTTCTTGCTATTGATCTTAATATTTGCAATACATTTTAATAGAGCCCTTAATTGTTTGATAACCAATCAAATTCAATGAAATATCCAGCTTAGAAATAGTATTTGGATAATTTCATTTTCTAGAATATACATAATTAATATGATATTTGCGTCAGTGAAATCTTTTACAATTAAAGATTCTTTTCTTTCATTTTCTTTTTTCTTTTTAATTTTTGTGTGGAAATTGTTTTAAAAATTTAAATAGATTTCAAGTCCATGATATTAAATTTAGTTTTTACCATCTATTTAACAAGAAAATACCAAATTATTTTTTTTAGAAAAATTAAATTAGATTGGTGTAGGAAAGTTTAAATTATAGGATCCAAAATAAATATTTTTAGACTTTAGAAGGGTGATGGTGTAATTTACTATGTGTAGTTTTCTTTTTTTTAAAAAAATGAAATTACTGTTTTAATTATATTACTGACTGATTTTCCTAATATAGAATCATATTCTAATTTTAAAAAATCATATTTTTCTTATACTGATTTAAAATATCACAAAATAAATAGGTAACAAAATAAATTGTTGTAAAAATAAAATATTTTCTATTTTAGCTGATAAAAACTAGTCTGATATAGAGACAAAACAATCAATCAATTAAATTAAAAACACAAAAAAGAGATTAAAAAAACAAAAAAACAACTCGATCCGGTTCAATTTTAATTTTAAAAAGCTAAAACTAAACCGAATTGGTTCGATTGAATTTGAATTTAACTTGAAATTATAATACCTTAAACAGTAGCCCTATATCATAGTTGTCAAGCAAGGATCTTGGGGGTTGATGTGAACGATTTGTCCATGGATGATGCTGATGAAGGAGCAACACTTTCATCGCCAAATATTATCTTTTTTAGTGATTGTTTGACATTTTATTTTTATTTTTTTAAATACTTTTTTATTTTAAATTAAATTTGTGTGTTGATAAATCATTTTGATTTACAGATATTAAAAATAAATTTTAAAAAATAATTTTAAATTATTTCAAAATAAAATACTTTAAAAAATAACCTTAAACATAATTTTAAATAAATCTCATAGTGAGTTTTGAGATTAGAAATTGATAAAGAGTAGTAAAAGAGATCTGGGGTTCACAAGGACTTTAGATCCTGTATGGAAGTGTAATGATATTATTTTTAAAAGTGTTTTTTATTTTGAAAAATATAAAATGATATTTTTTTTATTTTTAAAAATTATTTTTAATATCCCAAATCAAAATAATTTTTTAAAAAAAATTAAAAATAAAGAATAATTTTTTAAAAATACTTTTAAATATAGTGCCTAATAATCACTTGAATAGCAAGTGACGGTGAAGTGAACGATTTAACAAGGAAGAAAGTAAGGTTTTTCAATCAGCTTTTCTTGAAGAGAGTTTCCAAAGAACACTTACCTTTTATGTTGTAAATTATAAAACTTACCTCTTTCGGTTTTTAATGTTAAAAAACGTGACCTAATCGAACCAAACGGTTTGGTTTGGTCCGGGTCGGGTTTTCGAAGAAGATCTATCAACTTACTAGTTCGGTTAGTGTTTTCTTGTCCAAACCGGATTAGAGTTTAATCTTACAAATAATTTAAAAATTAAAAACTAAGGGACTAAAGTAAAACTCTATAAACTTTTAAATAGTATTTTTTTTTATTTGGAAAACAAACTGCCTTTAGTTTTTTTATTTATCAAAATAAATATTTTTACGTTGGAAGAAAAACAAAGAAAAAGAAAATCTCCCAAAAAATAAAATCCCGAGTCATCCAACAAAGCCATCATTCCCTCCCCTTCCCCTTGAGGCCCTGCTGACCCACCCCGCCACCATGCCTTCACCACCAGAACCACCACTGCAACACCAGAACCACCACCAGCTATCCATCTTCCTCAACTCCACAGCCAAATCCCTAGCCTCCCTTTTCTCTCCTCACAAAACCCTACCTATACCACCACCACAGTCCAAAATTTGCATCCCTTTCCAACTTCCCACTTCCCCTCTTCCACTCACTCAATCCACTCCCTCTCTCTTTGAGTCAATTCAGCCTGAATCAGTCCCCCCTTCAAAATCATCATCAGCCACAGTAAAAGGTTTATCTTCTGCCGAGTCAAATTCCGGGTTTCCATCAGCAGTTAGGATTGGAAGGCTAAATTCTAATGGAAAAGGTGGCGGGCCTGCTTTTGTAGGACAGGTTTTTAGCATGTGTGACCTTTCAGGGACTGGTCTCATGGCCGTTTCTACTCATTTTGATATTCCCTACATTTCCAAAAGGTCTCTCCTTTAGTCTTACTTCACATTGGTTTGGCAGTTATTTCCTTTTAGCTTAGCTGATTCAATGTGTTAACTTGGTTTATATTTGGTCTTGGATTTGAGGAATTTTAACATGGGCCGTCAAAAGTTTCAAGCTTGAGTTGTTATAGTAACTTGCTAAGTCGAGAGAGATTGATCTATGTATTAATTTTAGGTAGAATTGGAACTGGCTGGTGTAAGCAAGGACGTCTTTTAATGTTAATTGGTCTAGTAGAACGTTGCCTATGCTAGCTTAGGTTAAAATAGCCGGTCCCAAGCCTGGATATATGAGGAGTGTTGTTGGAGGTTGATAGCCAGCATAAAACCTTGACATTTGTCGGTTATTTTTGGCATGTTTGTCAGTTTTTGTTTTTTTGTTGATAAGCTGACACTTGTGTTCGATGTTTGATACATGCATCATTCTTTTTTGAAATTCAGTCAGTTTCGTAAGGTTTGGCTTGTGCTGCTATCCTATACTTGATTGGTATTCTTTACTGGCCAGGACACCTGAGTGGCTTAAGAAAATATTTGCAATGGTTACCAAGAGTGAGAGGAATGGTCCTGTGTTTCGTTTCTTCATGGATTTAGGTGATGCAGGTATGATTGAAAATTGCTTCATAACCTCATATATCTTTTCCTGGGTAGGGAAAGACTCCAATATTATTCCTGGTTTTTGGAAATCACTTTTTTTCTTCTCTTATGTGAACCTTAGTAGAAATGAATACCCCAAAATTTGCATATCTATTACCATGGATGTTAATCATGGTTAGAGCCATTAGTGCTTATATGACCACAAGTTGCATGCAATAGAAGGGGCTTGTTTAATTTAATTTACAAACAGCAACTTCCATTGTGATTCAAGATACATTTATGCATGCTATTGTCCTTCCTTCTGCTTTACATAATCTTTGTGAATGCTGTTATTCAGTATGCTGATTTATCTTGCAAGCTATAAGTAATCTGCATTCTGAATTGTCTGTGTTTCAAGTTTCTTATGTTAAACGGCTGGATATTCCAAGTGGTGTGGTGGGTGCTTGTCGTCTTGACTTAGCATATGAACACTTCAAGGTATGCCAATCACTTAGATGGATAGTCTTTATCTTTTATTAGGTATGCAGCCACGTTGTAATATCACATTGGAACCTATTTTTGACAGCTTGTTTCTTTCCTTTCTTTTTCTTATTCTCAAACATGCATTCAGTAATTCACTCTTTAGATTCATGCATGTGACGTATGAAATTTAACTCAGTTTAATTTCTTCACTTTCACCTAGGTGTTTCATGATGTTATAACTTGCTATCCTTTTGCTTTGAACTTTTTAACTTGTGATGCTCTACTTCTATAAATTTTAAGTGTTACAGTAGTATATGGTATGGGTGCTGTCAAATCTAGAGAGTTTAGCAACTGATTAACCCTAGATGCTCTACTTCTATAGCAGTCCAAATGTTTCTTTTTTTCTTGCGTGATTTGATTGAGCATGCTTGCAGAGTTTTAGTGCTGCCTTTTATTTGCAGCCAATCCATATTATTAGGATGTGGTGTTTGTTGATTCATGTAGTTATTTGTTTTTGAAATCTGCAATTATTAGTGTTCTAGTTGCAAAACTTATATGCACTTATTTCCCTTGACAAAATCCAAATTTTGCAATCCTATTCATATTTCTAATATTGTCTCATTTTCTGGAATAATGCATTTTTATTTTGCTTTGTGTTATGCAGGAGAAACCTCAACTATTTCAGTTTGTTCCAAATGAGAAGCAGGTACCATATGGTCAGACCACAATGGTATTCACAAATTTGTATTTATTGTGATATATTCATAATTCTGTTTTTATCTGATTTTCGCTCTCACAGGTCAAGGCAGCACACCAACTTCTCAAGACTATTCCACATAACAATGGGAGCAGGAGGGTTGATGGAGTTCCTGTTTTCAGTGCACAAAATTTAGATATTGCAATAGCTACCAAAGACGGGATTAAGTGGTGTGTATTGATTCTCTTGTATGATAAAAAAAAGTCTGGTTTATAGATTGAAATTATCTTTTATCTGAATTTCTCAATCTTGATCTTCTCTCCAAATGGGGCTTGCATAGATGTGAATGTTGTAGTTAGATTAATCTTTTTCATTCTCCTTTGAATATAACGAAAGTTTTTTCAATTTTTTTTTTTTCATCCTTTAGTTTGGGATGTTGACCTTGTCAACCTTTATTAGTTGCCTTCTCTGCTTCTATATGCAACTCTCGTTTGCCTTCCAATATAAAACAGTACGAGAATCATAATCTCAGGGTGCTTATCTTAATTTCTCACAAATGACTGGACTCCTTGTTGCATTCCCATTTGTGTAAACTTGCTGCTTATTTTTCTTACATCTGAAGGAATATTCAAGTTTTCACTTTTCTGTGTTTTATCTGTTAATCAGGTACACTCCATATTTCTTTGATAAAAACATGCTGGATAACATTCTTGAGGAGTCTGTTGATCAGCATTTCCATGCTTTAATTCAAACCCGGCACATGCAACGCCGACGTGATGTGATTGATGATAATGATTCTGCAGAAGTGATTGAAGAAATGGGAGACAGCCTATTGGAGCCACCGGAGGTGCTAACCTTGTTAGTCTAAAATTTATGATGTTCTGGGTAGTCATTATGCCTGTGAACAGATTCATGTGGGCAATGTGGTTGCTTTTGGGATTCAATATGTGTGCATAAGTTATGGTGGTGGTTTTTTTTAACAGTTGTTTTAATTCAATAGGTTCAGGAAGTGCTGGATGAGATGGGACATCCTGCAATACCTCTTAGTGTAATTTCAAAGGCTGCAGAAATTCAGCTTTTTTATGCTGTTGACAAAGTACTTCTTGGTAATAGGTGGTTGAGAAAAGCCACCGGCATTCAACCGAAATTTCCATACTTGGTTGATTCATTTGAGAGAAGGTATTCCAATACTTTTTTCAACTCATTGTGTTTTACCTTGTTTATGATATATTCATTGCCAACTCCTTGAAACCCACAAGATTTTCATGACAAATGAATTTGACGGCAAAAAAATAAATCAACCTATCAATTTACTCTGCTTGTCATAATTTGTCAATTTGCAATGCTGTGCATGAAGGTGATTATGTAAAAAACTTAGTGTTTCTTCTGTTTTGTTCATTTGTGACCATGTGTGGATTCTTTCAGATTTCTATTACTCTGCACTTCTGCTTTCTGACTGGCATGCATTCCAACTATCATAGAGAAGCAAATAATGGTTTTTGAGTGCGTGTGAACTGGAATTTCTAAAGGCTTTACCATCTTTTGACGGGCATGATTTCCTGTAAACTGAAGATGAAATACTAGTTGATAGAGTTCCACTTGATATCTAGTGGATTAAATGCATTCATAGAGTGTGGAGAGTACTATTGATTGCAAAAATGCAGTGACAAATAATAGCCAGCAAATCTCTTGACCTGACTTTCTTTCCTGTGTCCAGATTACATTGCTGTTGAGTGAATTGAACTTTTACTTCTCTCTGATCATTGAAGAGCCTGAAAGGATGACTGATGCAATTCTCAAAGTAAAACAACATATACAAAGAAAGAAATAGAATATTGATATTACGTGCCTATATGAAAGGAGACAAACTAGTCTTTGTTTTTTGAGTTCCAAATGAAGGTGTAAGATGACCAGACAGGCTGTAGATTTATGTGATACGAAATTTGGCAATAGACAATTACCTTTTTTATCTGTTCTCTTTTGTTCTCCGATACTGAAATGTGGTCTCTTTTCTTGATTTGCTTTTCTGTAGAATCCCGTTACTGAATTCTAATCAACAATTTGCAACAATATGTTTACTTTGTTGCAGGAGTGCATCTTCTTTACAAAGAGCATCAGAGTCAACTAGCTGCCTTGCCAACTGTAAAACAGATGATAGCACTTCAGAAAATAAATTAAAAGACATTGTTCAAACTGATCATGTACAGAGAAAAGATTTGCGGTTGCCATTTGGAGATTGGTTTAGTCATCCATGGTCGAAAACACTAGGCAAATCTGAAAGGGAATCGGACACAAGGTGCCACATATGCTGAACCATGTGACACTAACATATGCATTCTTTATGTTCTCTCACACTTGTTACATTCTCCTTTTTGCAGAAAGGAAGCCCCGCCAAGGGACTCCTTAAAACAGAATTTAGAGTCTAATCCTTTTCTTCCAAAGGTTACAATGGTTGGTGTCTCAACTGGAGATGCTGGACAATTGAACAAAGCTAGTGTGAAGAAGACTATGGAGGATTTGACCAAAGAGCTGGAGCACACAGGTCAGGCAAATGACAGTGGTACTGGCAACAGTAGTGGTGAGTTCAGAGTCGAAGATAGGGATCCACTATTTGTTGCAAATGTGGGTAATTACTATTCAGGCATGGCAAAGACAAGTTCCCCTTGATGGGTCTGTGGAGAAAATAACTGAAGAGTCGTCACAAAAAGAGGCATCTTTGGCGTGAATTGCATAATTTCTTTTAACCAAAGTGAAAGAAGATGTAAATTGTAAATTTGATAGTGCATTGTTTAACAAGTCATAGGTCGGCCAGCTTCTTACAGAGTCTGTTGTTACTGATGCATTAGCGTGCATCATGCAGTCCCAATGTTGTCAAAAGTTAACTTATGTAATTTGATGCAGACCATCTATCAGTTGATCTGGTTTTGTCACGTGGCTTGAAATTTTGAGACAGTATTTCTTCTAGAACTTAGATTTCCTTTTGCCGATTACTTTTGTCCTCGGTGACTTGTTGAGTTTCCCTTGTTCTCTCATGTAATCTAGTGTTCATCAGCTTTAGCAATGGAGGAAAATGAAGTGATTGTCAGCTTCAGCCAAGAGTTTCTCTGGCCTCAAGTTTGTGCCAGCTGTGTTAGAATATGAACCCTGGAACTTGATGTGCTGCCATGAGTTGAGAGAACTGGATTTCTGTGAAAGGTTTGCGCAAGAATGATCCATATGAATCTTGCATTGAGCATGTGGGATTGGACGAGGTTATCTCATGGGGAAAAATGGAGCTGAAACCTGAATATGAAAAGCCCTGCGCCTAGTCCCGCCCATGTATCCACTTGAGATTAAACACTAGCTGATTAAGTAAACTTGAACAAAGTAGTATAGATGAAGATCTTCTACTTGTTATTCATCTGTTTTTTATGACCCCCAAAATGGTCCCATTCCATTTCTGATAACAAGATTCATGATGACAAAAAGTAATGAGCAAACAGTGTCTAAGCCTAAGAGTGTCCTATTGTTCACTAATGCTTTCAC
Organism: Salix dunnii; assembly: GCA_015731905.1. Lineage (NCBI taxonomy): Eukaryota > Viridiplantae > Streptophyta > Magnoliopsida > Malpighiales > Salicaceae > Salix > Salix dunnii. The sequence continues at coordinate 4,308,383 of CM027662.1, read as the reverse complement.
ATTTTAGCTGAAAAGGCTACAAATTAGTTCCATTTTTTTGTGCTTTTAAATAGTTTTGACATGCTTTTTTGAATGGTAATGAAGTGAAGATGTCAAAATCATCTGACATCTTGAACGTATTTTTGTCACACGTAGTGGTGATAGTTTCCTGGTGCCATGGGAGGCGTAGCACTTGCTCTTCCCACACAACAAAGCAGGGGGTGGTGTCCCCCCTTCCCTCGTCTCTCCCACGAAATGTGGAATGCGAAGTGAGGAGAATAATTGGATTTGAATGAACAGAACAAGAAACAAAAGTGGTGGTGGGGGGTGAAGCTGCTGTATGTGGATTGATTTCTGTGCTTCTCAAACTACAATGCTGTCTCAACAGGTATCACCATCAAGACAGCCAGCCCTATGAGCACTTGCAAAACCCACCTTCAAAACTTAAAAAAAATTAAAAAATCGAATCCATTTCCTGCATGATCCCAAAATGACAGTAACCATCATGTCATTGAACCCTACCCATCTTTCAGGCTCCATAAAAGCATAAAGTTATGTCTGAATCTCATCTTAATTGAAAAAAAGTCAAGATGGGTGTTTATCATCATTAGTCGGAGGATTATGTTCTTGTCTAAAACTGACACAATGCTGGCAAGTAAACTAGGGTATAGCAACTTTCCAAGTCAATTTGGATGGTCTGACAAGGGCACCCTCAATCCAGGTTGATGAAAATTAACCATCCAAAATGTTGTGGTCATAATAATCTTCATATTAAAAAAATTATTTATAATTTTTTTAATATGGGTGTTTGAACTACCTTATATATATTTCGATTAATCACATGAATCCCGAAGTGAATAACTAATCATCAATCTCCAGTGGCAATGAGAATTATAAGATTCGAATTAATAACCTTTGGAAAACAAACTTAGAACCGGATCACTAAATTACATCCTGAGAATTGATTTATTTATAATCGTTATATGATAAGTTGAGAGCATTGGACTGAGATGGGATAGAGCACTACAAAGATGTAATGTTTGATGAGTGCACGTAAAGGTGCGGTATGGCACATTGTGTTGTTTATATGCTCTATCATGCATAATACTAGATATTATGCGTAAAGAATTAACTTAAAAGAGGGGGTAAAGTTGCACATAAGACTAGATTATTACTTTTTATCCTATCACAAAAAAAAAAATTATTTTATTTTTTGTCTGTTTTTTTCTTTTAATCTCACATTTGAATAAGTTTATTGGAGATTAGATTTTATAATTTATTGTCTTGCTTTTTATATGATTATTTTAATCTCATAACTCGTGTTATAAGTTTGATAGGTTAATTCAACTAACTCAAGTTTTTTTTTAATAATTTTTTAATTTTATCATTTAACATTAAGTTTGTTTTGATTTAGGTTATATGATTTATTTTTGTTTGTCTCATTATTCAAGTCATAAATTTAGTGAGTTAACCCGATTAAATAGAGTTTTTTTTTGTTTTTTATTTATTTTTTTCTTTCAGCATTAAGTTGATTATGAATTAGGCTTCATGATTTATTTTGATTTTTTTTTAATTAGGCTATCTTGATCTTAGAACTTGAATCACTTGTTTTGGAGGTTAGCCCAGGTAAACTTAGGTCGTTTTATAATATCTTGTTTTTAAATTATTTTTTTAATTCTTAACAGTGAATTTATTGAGAATTAGACTTCATAATTATTTTGATTTTTTTAGATTATTATTATGGTCTCATAACCTTGGTCATGGTCGTAGGTTCAAAAGATTAAATTTGGTTTCAATTAAGTCATTTTCTTATTTATTTTCTATGAAGCTATCTCATGTCATAACCCAAGTTACATCTTTGGTAGATTAACTCATTTCAATATTTTTTTATTTTTTTAATTATTATTTTTTTAATTTTATTCTTTAATATTAGGCTTATTAGAGTTGAGCTTCATAATTTGTTTTGATTTTTTTTTATATGGTGTTATCATGATCTCATGATAATTGTGTTATCATTATTATTTTTTTAAAATATGTTGTCTTGTATTTTTGTTATTCGAACTATATTATTATCAGTTATCTAGATTATTCTTGAATTCATCAAGTTGATCAAAGCCGTTGGATTAACCTTCACATAGTCTAAAAATATTTTTACTAGAAAATATTAGCAATGCTAGAATGTTTTTTTGTGTTATAAAATATTTAACCCACAACAACGTAATGCAAGTCAATAATATAGGATCACATTTTTAGATTGGAAAGCATGCAATTTTATGTTATCAAATTAAACTAGTAGATAGATATAAGTAATATAGAATTACAAAGTCATAGCTTGGGGCCTTAGGTCAACTCTTAGCCGAGCACGTGTGTAAAGATTAAACTCATAATACTTTTTAACTTTTCATTATATAAATAAAAAAAAAAATTTATATTTTATGAATTATGACAAGATAGTTACTATCCTAGTAGTTTTTGTATTTTTTTTGCTTTTCCTATATTCCGATTTTTAACTATATAAATAACTCCATTAATCACACGTGTCCCCATATTAATCTACTAAATAATTATGACGTGTTGCACCACGACACAAACAACACTTACCTATGTAAAAAAAATGCCTAGCAATTTAACCCCCACCTGTCTTTCACAACCACCCGCCGTTAAAAAATGTCAAGATTCCCGCATTAAAAAAGAGAGGAATAAATCAATAAATATAACATCGAACCTGGCCGTCCATTTTTAACGGCTCAAGATTCTTCACCAGAAAGACGGGTATTTAAGCCACCTCACAGTGAGAACATATCCTTATCCAACGTTGCATTTGATCGTACGATCAATATTGCTTCATCACCACCCGGTATCGTCGTGAGATGTAGTCTTCTAGAGAGAGAGAGAGACGAGGCTTGTTTAATGGGACCTGTAGGGTCCAATTCTACTTGGCGATGTTACATTTTAATCCTGTTACTTACTACACCTTTCGAATTCAGTCCCTATAAAATGCATGCTTATGATGTTATTCACTAAATATCTCAAACTAGATAGGGAGTAAAATGTTGACCATTCTCATAATTGTTTATATTGATGGTTTTTCTAGGACAAAATTTAAGAAATATATCCAATCTTATTACACAAAAAGTATGTAGTAATTGAGAATTGACTTTATAATAATTAATAATAATAAATATTTCAATTATTACAATTGGATTTAACTGCTTGTATAGACCGGAAATAGGGTGGGATATTTCTATTGATGCCTACAAGCCCATGGAGTTCAAGGTAATTTGAATTTATTTGATTGTTATATTTGATACTAGTATAAAATTGCTACAAATGAGAAGCTATATAAGGGTAATATTGTAATGATTTTTTTTTATAAATTGAATTGTAGCTTGATATAACCTCCCAATTGTTTATTATACTTACTGCATATCACATAGATTTCAGTTTTTTAAAGCTAAAATTGATTAAACTGAATTGGTTAAAATAATAAAAAATATATATACATAATTATTATTTTATTTTTCCGGTTCAATTAAAGTTTTTTGGTCTGATTTTTTTTTGGTAAAATGAATAAAGGAGAAGACTTAGTTAAAGTAAAAAAAAAAAAGCTAAAAAAATCAAAACTATTTTTTATTTGGTTGTTTTTATAAATAAAAACCGTACTAAAAATAATCACTTCTAATGTCACTCATGTGCTGTATCAAAAATATAATAATAATGACAAGTCACGTGTGTACAAACATGTGTTGTATCTTCTTATTTGACTGTTAAATGTTGCTTTTGCTAAACATGGAGTTTTTAAATAAGAGTTATTAATTTTTTTACTTTCACTTCTTTTCCCATTAGATGTGTTTAAGATGTGGCAATACAAACTTATATGATTGTATATGGTGTTTATATATATATATAGTTTAAAAGATGAAGATAAAAATTCAAAGTAAAAGTACTTGTAATAGTTTTTTAAAAATAAAAATTTACAATAAATATGTTTGTATTGTCTATGTTTTTTGTCTTTTTTACTGCGAGACAATAAACAAATATTATTTTATCAAGCTTCAACCCCAAGATAAAAATAATATCTATGATTTTTATATTGCATGGTTTGATAAAGTAGCATAGCACATATTTCTCTTTATTGATCTATTCTTAAAACTATCATTTTTAACCTAGATACAAATGTGAAATATGTAAAATAAATTATTTAATGAGTATAAATTACTTATTCTCACCATCCAAATAATGGAGGTCTAATAGGATTCTTGGGGGCATGTCTACTTTATTCCAGCTACTTGGAGGCAGTGACAACACTAGCCCCACTCTCATTCAAGGTTGGTTGACACACTCTAGTGGGAATGTGTCCTATTTACAAGACATGCCACTGCAAAACTCAATGCCTTTCCTAACTTCCAATCAAAGTTCAAGTGGCAAACAAAATTGTTTCAAGCAAGTAAGCAACTCTACCAGCATAGGAACCCACCTCCCCTGCATTGCACTGCCATATTGCTTTGCTCTGTCTGGCCCCCCTTTTTCTTTGACTTTTTCACAAAGTCAAAGAAAAAGAAAGCATAAAAGACATCACCCACCTCTCTTTGTATAAATAATAACATTTAACATCTACCAAGTCAAGTGCTCCACCATCTCTCTCTGTCCTCTGTCTCTCTCTCTCTCTCTCAATCTTAAAAGTCAGCGCAGTCCTTTATGCACTGCATTCACTCTTTTCTTGCCATTAGAATCAACACAAACGCGCAGAGGAGGGTTAGGATTTCTAGGTAGATTGAATCTTCAATGGCAGAGGATCAGGACTGGGATTTGTATGCAGTAGTAAGGAGTTGCACCTCTGCTGCTGCCGCCGCTGCAAACAAAAACAGCAGCAGCAGCAGCAGCAGTGAGAGTTTTGAGAGTCCTTTTGATCAGCACTTGGCTTCTTTAACTTTTGATGGTGGTGGTGATGAAGAATCCAGTCCATTTTCTTTTCCAAATCTTGCTTGTCAGCCTAGAAATAACAGCTGTTTGCAGGAATTGCAAGATTCCTACAAACCCTTTTTGCCGGGCTTCACCACCAGTACTGGACGTCTTCAAGGTAAGAACAACTACAACAATATTCCTAGCTTCTCCATTTCTGATTCTGGGGTCATTTTTAGTGGCCAAAATGAAACACAACTTGCACAACAACAACAACAGCCATCACCATCCACTAGTGTTGCCATTAGTCCCTGGCTCAACAATAGCCACAAGCAGCCACAACATGTACAGGAACAACAGAATCAAAGGAGACAATTGCACCGGCTAGGGGCTAGCACTTCTTCTCTTTTTCCTTTAAGAACCACGCAATCTCAGGCCCCAAGAAAAAAGTAAGTAGGTTAATTAATTCTTCAATTCTCGCTAGATAATTATTACTCGTAAATGAGAAAACTTTACAAAATGCTCATGCTTAAATTTTCCAACTTTTTTCCTTTTTGACAGAAAAAGTAACCAGAAGAGGCTGATATCGCATGTAACAGCAGAGATTCTCTCTAATGATGTGTGGGCTTGGAGAAAATATGGTCAAAAACCCATCAAAGGCTCTCCCTATCCAAGGTTAGCCCTTTATTCCTTTCTCATTTTTGCCTTCCTTTCATTAAGAAAATTTTGATTCTTGTCACTAAACATGGCCTAAAGATTGGGGTTCCTTTTTCTTTTACAGGAACTACTACAGATGCAGCAGTTCAAAAGGGTGTGCAGCAAGAAAGCAAGTGGAGAAGAGCAACACTGATCCAAATATGTTTATTGTCTGCTACACAGGTGATCACACACACCCTCGTCCTACTCAGAGGAACTCACTTGCCGGTAGTACAAGAAATAAGGTCCAACAACCAACTCAAAAGCCGGAAATCAAAGAATCCAAGCAACCCATTTTAGCTGAGAGGGGCTTGTGTTCTTCTCCACTTTCAGCCACTAGTTTGTCTCATACACCCACACTTTCAACTCCCATTTACCATATTGAGGAGGTAGGAAACGAGCAAGAAAGCATCAAAACACATGATTTGGAAGGTGGGCATGTATTGATGGGAAGCGATGATCATGAAGATGGTGTTGATGGCTGTGATAATGACATTAATGATGATTATGATGATGATCTTTTGATTCCAAACATGGCCTTAAATGAAGATCTTATTAAAGGGTTTCAGGAGCTTGTTAGTGGTAATGAAGATGGTGGTTTAAGCAATAGTCCTGCTTTTGGAGACAACTTTTCCTCTCCTGTTATTGGTGGCTTTGGCAGCACAGCTGCCGGAGCAACTGGTGGTGTTGGCTGGTAATTATATAAGTTGCTAGAAGTTTTTCTTCTTGATATTAAAGAAATTAGTACTTTAGTAAAAAAAAAGAAGGAAGTAGAGATTGGGTTTAATGGAAACTTTTTCTTCCCCACCAAGATCGATGTAGAAGAAGGTTGAAAGAATCTTTTCCCTCAACACTTTGTCTTTTGACCTTCTTTTTTTTTTTTGTCTTTTTTCTTGTTTTGTTTTTATTTACATCACTTAATTGTTGTTTCAGATATAATAATAATAATAATAATAATAGTCAGGGAAGATAAAACTTTTTTAAAAAAATCACTCGAATTTATTTTTATCACTTTAATTAATTTCCTGAAACACCCGCTAAATACAATGAACAGATATCATGTTTTTTTAATATTCAATTCTAAGAAAATTATATATATATATATATATATATATATATATATATATATATATATATATATATATATATATATTCACACGATAATTGCAAGATATATATTACATTTATAACCGTGATAGTGTGTGAAATTGAGCTGTGAATGTTTTAAATTGTCACTTATGATTTTTTTTTCAATTAATGTGAGTGATTGGGCTAGATTACATGTATATTAATTAATTTTATATGTCTTAAAGTTAATAATTATGTAAACTTCTGGTAATAATTATATTAAGAATTATAGTGTTTGAACCTAAAATTACAGGAAAAACAAATTTTTTAGTATCAAACTTTTACCATTAGATCACCTATTAAATAATTACCATGACCAACTTTTAAACATCATTTTCTTTGAATTTATTTTAGTGCTTTTAATTTTAAGAATTAATTCTTAATAGGAACGATCATAGGAGAAATGTAGGTAATCAAGGAATCATAGACAGATATTGGATCGATAAAGTCTACAGTAAACTAGAATTAATCTTAATCGATTTATTTATTTATTTATTAATTATTAACAAGAATAAAATCAATTTAATATAAGGTGAATAGACGGGAAGGAGCACCTCTGAAATTGAATTGTAGCCCAATTTTACTTCATCATTAGACAAAAATTGAGGGTAAAAAAATCTAGGTAAGTCATGCTGGATGGATGGTGAAACCCTAACAAATGATGATGAACCCTAACAAACAAAAAGGATAGCCTTTGTCACTTCTTACTGTTTGATTAATAATAATAATTACAATCGAGCCAGTAATGATAGTTATACCAGAAAAAATAATAATTATCATACAAGTAATTATTTTGTGGCCATCCCTTTTAATTGAGAAAGAACTGCTCATCCATTGAAACAATGGTGTCCACTCCAAAATTAGGGCAATTTTGCTTTTGTGTTCATGCAATTATTTTAACTTAGTGGAATCTACTGTTCAAATCGACAGCAATAAACAAGTATCCTATGTGCAAGATAGTTTATTATTGATTCAAGAACTTAATTGCTTCAAGAACTTAAGCTATTGGCTCTCTCTTTTTCTTTGTATCTTTAATTGTAGGGTGTGGTATTTTGATTATGATGTTTTGAATTGACTATAATTCATTACTTTTTTAAGAAAAAAAACCTAATAATGTTTGGTGGGCTATGAGAATCAAATATTTTATAAGTTATCCTTTGAGTTGACTATATTAATTTTGATGTTATTGTCTTTAGTTCAAATTTAATGAAGAATTATAAGGAGAAAGTTAACATCGATAACTATTTTTATAAAACTCGGTCTGTCTAAATAATGAGTTCTTAACAAAACTATAAATGAAACTTTTTAAAATATTCAAGAAAATATTCTGTGTGTGTGTGTGTGTGTGTGTGTGTGTGTGTGTTACAAGTAGTGTCTTGAACAATCCTCATTATATATATATATATATATATATATTACAAGCAGTATCTCGAGCAATCCTCATTTTATACCTATGATTTTTTATTAAGTGAGGATGATTTTAAATTGATAAATCATAATTGATGAAAATATATATATTACTAATTCTTGAGGGTTTTTTTTTTGTTAAACGGAGATCTTGGATCATTATCCAAGTGGCTTATATAGCATGAGCTAGCTTAGAAAGGTAATCCGATCAAACTTGAATAAATTTGAGGAGTTAATCCACAGTTTAATCAACTTGGTCCATACTCCAGAGAGATTTAAGTCAACTTTGTTTTTTTAGAAAAAAATTATATGATTATATAACTAATTAAAATCATTTTGTCAAACCTATAACCGTAAGTCTTGAGTCTAGTCATGACCAATCTGATCTTATAACTGCATATATAACTTATTTGATAATTGATTGGCGAAAACATGAACAAATTTAGAGAGATATCAAGTTTTTAGGTATTGGAATTTGATTTTTCATTTACCCACACATCTATGCTTTATTGTTTTTTTATAGGTTCCAAATTTTGATTTTTTTAAGCCACTTTTATTTTGGTAATTTTTTTTTCCAATGAAAAATAAATGTAAATATGGCATATGAAACTTTATTATAAAATTATAGTTTTGTTTTGAAACTAGGTTGTTTGGATCATCTTGGTCACACCAAGACTAAATTCCCAGGCTTTGTACTTGTATTTACATACAAAAATAAGTTAAATCACTAGTTTTTACATCAGAAGGCAATACCCTAAGAAAATATAGTCAATGAGATTTGAACTTTAAAGGAAGCATACCTCTTAAACTCAAGATCTTTAGCACTAGGCTAACCTCCCGAGGTTAGTATAAAATTATGGTATTAACATATAAAAACAAACCATAAAAATACCCCATTCTTTGAATAAATAAATATATAAAAGTTTCCAAAACAAGATTAATAAATTCTAACCAAGAAAATGTAATGTAAATTTAGATTAAGCAAAACTAAAAAGTCGAAGTAAGTGCATGAAGAAGTTGTTGAATCAATGTATGGAAGACTACATAAACCATGACAGAGACTTAATTTTTGAGTACCATCTATCACGAGTGAGACTAACACAATATTCCTTTTTATGTTTGTCAAGACTCTGTGGACAGTAAGGATCTAGGTCAAAATCTTTTATATTCTTGGACATATACATATATATATGTATATGTATATATAATCTCTCAATTAAGGAGAAATAAATGTAAGAATCTAACTTTGCTAAATATATATAATATTATTAAAAACCTTATTAAGGAGGGCCTTGTCACTCCTTGCATGCCATGATTTGCTCCAGGAAGATTTAACGGACACTTGTTTAATCTATAAAGTTTTTTAAGTTTGAATCTCATTGTTTAATCTATATTTATTTTACAAAAAAATAAATAATCTATGAAGTCGATTTTCCTCTTTAAAACCATATTCTTGTATACCTGCTCTCTATTCCATTTATTTACTGTAAATAGAACGATGCACGGGCCTTGTTTCCTCAGCCCATACACTCCGTAGCCCAATCTATTTCTTAATTATCCAGAAAAGAAGAGGTCATATATATTATAATGATAAAAGGCTGGGCCAAAATTTTACATGAACCAATGTGGGCTAATGATGGCCCATGCTATTAGATCTTAAGTACCCAGGACCCACAAATTCACACTCAAATTGACGGTCAAGATTTACTCTCTCTCACACACATTTTCTATCCAACCGTACTCGATGATAACTCAATCAACAGCTCCTCATTTCTCCCCTAAACCCGAAGAGAACACGACACTGGGAGAGAGAAGAAAAGCAGTCGTGATCCAGTGTGACAATCGGCGATGTTCCTGCGGGCGATCGGACGGCCATTACTGGCGAGGGTGAAGCAAACCACAGGGATCGTTGGATTGGATGTGGTCCCGAATGCGAGAGAAGTTTTGATCAATCTATACAACAAAACCCTAAAAGAGATCAAAGCAGTACCGGAAGATGAAGGATACCGTAAAGCAGTGGAGAGTTTTACAACACATAGACTTAAAGTTTGTGAAGAAGAAGTCGACTGGGAGAAGATTGAGGAACGGATTGGATGCGGTCAGGTCGAGGAGCTTATTGAAGAAGCGCAAGATGAGCTCAAGCTCATCGAGAAAATGATCGGTCAGTAGATTTTTTTTTAATTATTTCGCTTAGTTTATGACTTATTTGTGCTAAAAATCAATGCTTGTGGCGGAAGATGTTGTAGGTTAAAATTTAATTTGTTTTTTCGCTAATAAATGAGCTTTGAAAAAAGTATTTTAATTTAGAATATTATCTTGTATGATAGTAGTTGTTGATTTAGGTTAATTATCATTAAATTGTGTTTTTCCAATGTATATATTAAGAGAAATGAAATTTCAGTCGATTCAATTGGGTTTTTTTCAATAATGTATTGAGAGATGAGTTTTGGTAGTACATTTGCTATCGAGTTTGGTAATTTGTGCCCAATTCCACTAATCATAGCTCCAAGGTAGTTTTCGCTGTGCCAGCTACGGCTAATGGAGGATATTATGAGATTAGGGAGCTTTTATGATCCTAAATCGTGTTATGCAACTAATTTAAGCATGCTTTGTATGTATGGTTTGAGCATTGCAATTGGTTATGTCCTTCAAACAAACAAACAATGAAATAAAATAAAGTGGATCAATAATAGAAAAGTGAAACAAAGAGAGACTCGTGGAGTTTGAAGGCACGCTTGAAATTTCATTTGCAGTGGCCATTCATTACTAAATGGTTTGTTTGATGCTTGTTGGGCTAAATACTATATCTGAAATATACGAAGATTGATGTGATCCTCTACATTTTCCACCTTCCTAACTGCAGTGTTAAATTAGGTCTAATTTGAATTGAAGTTTGATTCTATAGGTTTTTTGTCAATAATGATAGATTTATAGATGAGGGTTGTGTGCTATTATTAATGAAGACTGTACTCAAGTTTGTTACATTTAATCCTTCCATTTTGTTTTGATTTGAGGCACTCGTTTTTGTGAGCTTAAATAATAGTCATTTCTTTCGTACCACCTGGTATATATCATATAAGTTTACAAATTTGTATGCTTTGAAGATTTTCATCGTGTATATCTTCTAAAAAGAAGAAAGGGAGATAGAGGGAGAAATAGAGTATGCATATTCATTTTCCTTCCATTTACATTAGAATCATCATTGTTTTTTACTTCTTTTTTCTTGTGCACATCTTGTTGGGGAACATACTGTATCTGAAACATGAATGTCAGCTTTCAGGGTTTGTTAGCTATTATTTTTATTTTGGGAAGAAACTGCAAAGCAGCTACATGTGAGATCATCTATCTTGTCTGGTTAATAATTTCTAAGAAGCCTGCATTGCATGTTAGAGCATTATTATGTTTTTTATATCACTAAGAAGATCTTGTTCTATTGAACACAGAGTGGGATCCTTGGGGTGTTCCTGATGACTATGAATGCGAAATAATAGAGAATGATGCTCCCATTCCTAAGCATGTCCCAAGGCATATACCTGGTCCTCTCCCTGCAGAGTTTTACCAGACACTCGAGGCTGTGCAGACAAAGCGTGTGGAACCAAAGGATGCACCTGCTGTTACATCTGGTGAGTCGCTGTCGAAGGAGTAAAATGCTGCTGACAGTTATTTCAGAAAACACTGAGCTTCAGTGCTGAATCTGTTTCATTGTTTAGTCTTGTTTGTCTTTGCTATCTTGTAATCCCTATTTTCCAGATTCAAATGGGATTCGATATATGAGACTATGGCTTGAACCATTCCGGCAATAATCCAAATGGGCGTTACAAGAAATTTGTAATTTTTTACCGTTCACTTTTGCTTCCTGCGAAAAATAACACATCTAGTATTTGACTGATCAGAGTATGGGTGATGGTGAACTCGTTAGCACTTGTAATATAAGCTAACCAGCGCATGTCTGGATGGCAAAGCAATTTCAGAACTGATGATAGAGCAGTATGTTATTCACCTTCTATTTTATGATCACCGATGGCATGGTGATTTCATTTTCTATCTTTGATGCGTAAATAAGCGAGGTAAAATTATTACAACATAGAGAGTTATAGTTTAGAAAACTAAATTATAGTAACAGTGGTTCCTGAAATTAATTTGCCTGTTACCCAATCAAAATTGTTATAAATAGAATTCCAGAACTGTAGTTGTCCAATCATTGAATTATTTTAAGTGGCTCCTTAGTTAAATTACAAAAAACTAAGAAATTAAAATTGTGTTTGGTTAACATCTAGATCAATATTAAAACATGTTATGCAAATCATCCACCTCAAAAATCAAAGGGAACCTTTGGATTTAATGATTATAAACCAAAAGTTAATGATGAATTTCAAGTGTTCATTTTAATAAAAATTCTAACAAAAGTGTCGAAATTTGTGAGTAACTACAGAAATTGATGTGAACAAAAAATAACCTCGGTGCGTGACAGAGATGATCATGAGACTACTAATACTGCAATAATGATTAGTTGCAACAGTCGCTGCAAATTGGAAATTCTAAGAATGTTCTGTCCCATAAATGAAGAAAACTGAATTGCTATTAAATAAAGAATAAGGTTTAGGATTCCCGCTTTGGACAAGTCCAGAAAATTCACAAGGATCAGTGCAATACTGTGTGCTCTTCTTGATTGCAATAGGCCTTGTGTGCGATCATAAATAGGAAACACCTTGGTCTCTACAAGCTAAGTTGTACACAGAGAAGCTATTAATGCCACATTTTGGTGTCTGAGTCCAGTAATTAATCTTTCTCATCCTGGTAAAACTGATCTTCGTTATCGTCAGATTGATATCCTTCATCTTTATACTTTGTAGTTTGTGATCCAAAATTTTCATACATCAAGCTAGCACAGGATGTGAACTACAACTCTTTTGTGGAAGACATGAACCTTTATCTCTCACCGACCTGCGAATCGTTGCAGCTAAATCAGGCCGTCCAGAACTATCATACAAGCTTGCAAGTATTAGATTGAATGCAGGGTCTGATGGATCAAGCTCGAGACCTCGCCTGGCTATATCTTCCCCAAGAGGCACAATCCTATGAACTTTGCACGCTACCAGCAGAGTCTTGTAGATTGAAGCATTTGGGCTAATAGGCATGGTTTCTAGTATTTCCATTGCCTCCTCTAGCCGGCAGGCTCGCCCAGGGAGATCAAATAAGCAAACATGGTGATCCAACTGAGGCTCTATGCCATGCATTTCTTCCATTGAATTAAAATACTCGAGACCCATGTCAACTACACCACCATGAGTGCAAGTGAAAAGCACTAACAAGAAGGTGAGTGAATCAGGCTTGACTCCGGTTAACCTCATATTGTCAAAAGCAGAGAGAGCAGAAGAGATATGCCCATAAGATGCCAGCAAGGATATCAAAACATTCCATGACACGATGTCTGGCTTGCTTATTTCTGCAAACGCTCGCTCTGCATCGTGTGTAAGTCCACATTTCCCATAAAAGCTGACTAGGCCATTGGAGACTGAAATGAAGCTGCGTAAACCAGATTTCACAGAATAACTATGAAGTTGCATTCCAGTTTCCAAACTATTCAGGGCAGCCGATGCGGATAAGAAGCCGGCCATGCTTTATCCGTCCATCTTAATGTCATCGTTGAACATGTGATTGATTACATGTAATGCCATTTCATGATGGCCCATCTGATTGAGCCTCGTGGTCAAACCTGTGTATGTGAGGGCATCTCTTTGGCTCATATTTCTAATCAAATGCCATGCATCATCTACCCTTTCATTTCCAGCATAAGCATCTACAAGGGCATTACTGACAACAATATCATGATCAGCATTCGTCTTGATTACATGTCCATGCAGCTTCAATAATTGAATTGCAGATTTTGCTGCCCTACAGGATCTGAGGATGGTTGACAGCGTAGCAGAATTTGGTTGTAGCCCAGAAGCTGTCATCTCCCTGTACAAGTCAAAAGAATCTTGATGAAAACCATGTTCAGAAAGGCCAGCAATCAAAGATCCAAGAGATTACATCAGGCGACTGTATGCCTTGGAACACTCTCAAGCCATTTTTTGCCCGATGAGAACATTTCATGTACATATCAACATGGGCATTTCCAACAGGAACATCATCCTCCAAACCAGCCATGATCACCCTTGCATGGATCTGTCTCCCTAAATCAAGAGACAGAGTTAACGAGCAAGCATTCAAAATACTCAGGTATGTAAAATTGTTCGATAAAATTCCTGAGGCCTCCATCTCCTGAAATGCAACTACAGCTTCCCTTAACTTCAAGTTTTGAGCCAGCCCAGAGAGAATAGCAGTCCATAAAAACATATCAGACTCTGGTGTCAGCTTTGAAATCCTTGCAGCATCGTCCATCCTCTGGCACTTGGAATACATATGGACAAGGGCAGTCTTCACTACCAAATTCAAATTAACCCCGAAAACTATCAAATGAGCGTGAACCACCTTTCCATGTTGCAAACCAAGAAACCCCGCGGCAGCTAAAACCTTAACAAAAGTGAATTCATTTGGACAAACACCACCCTTAATCATATCAATATAAATCCTCAATGCCTGACTCCACTTCCCTGCTTGAACAAGAGAAGAAATCATCGTTGTCCACGAAACAACATCGCCATTATCCACACAACCAAATAATCTACATGCCTCCTCAATAGAACCATACTTACCTGAAACATTCCAAGTGCTTCTTCATGTTTTTCATGCTTAACATAAGCAGAAAGAATCCCAGTCCAAGACACGACATCTCTATATGGCATTTCATCGAAGAACTGGCTTGAGTGGTCCAAAGTATAGCATTTCGAATAGAGAGACCAGATTGTTGTTCAGATACAGGTGGTCTTGAAAACCCAGTTTGATTAGTGGACTGTGAATGCAAACACCTTGTCTCAATGACTTGGAGTTGCAGAAGGAAATAAGATGAGAACATGTTTCTTGGAAACAGGGGAGTTCCGTTCTGCCTCAGATCTTAATGCCCCGTTTGTCTCCGGAATTCAATTTCCGGGAAACTATTTTCTAAACTTTCCTGTGTTTGTTTATCTTTTGAAAAGTTGGTCAATGGAAAACACTTTCCAGTCAAAGAAGAATTTGGCTTGGTTTTCAGGAAAGTGTTTTCCGGAAAATTTGGGCGGAAAACACTTTCCGGAAGTTGTAAAAAATTTAGAAATGTCATTATTTGCTGATTATATCAAATTTGATCCTTAAACTTTTGATTGCTATATATAATTTGTTTTGAATATTTATTTTTCAATTCCATCTCTTAAAATTTAATTTTTACATTAATTTTGGTTCTTATTTTTATAATTGCTATTTGCTTTTTTCTTATCATTTTTTTATTGAAATTTTTTATCTATCAAATTTGGTCCTCATTTTTTTTATTGTTACTTATTTTATTTGAAATAATTTATGAAATGTTAATTATTATTATTTTAATTTATTCACCTTTTATTTTTATTTTTTAAATTTTTAGATTTGATCTCTATTGTTTTGATTATTATTTATTTTATTTGAGATAATTTATGAAATTATATTTTTTTTCAATTTCATTCTCATCCAACTTTTTAATTTGTAAGATTTGTTCCTCATTATTTTAATAAACTTGAAAAAAAAATTAATTTATTAATAAATTATTTTCCAGATCATTTTCCATAACATAAACAAATACTGGAAAGTGTTTTCCAGTTTATTTTCCATAACATTGCCAAACATCAGAATTCACTTTCTAGGAATTCACTTTTCAGGAATTCATTTTCCACGGAATTCACTTTCCAAAAGGAAACCACTTTCCAGCAAACAAACGAGGCCTTAGTTACAGTTTTACACTTTTACTTTTACTTTTACTTATCTTGCATAAAAAAAGACTGCTACGAACTCCAAATTCTTGAAACACTAAACATAGTGGACTCAGTTTACGGCCCCGTTTGTTTCTCGGAATTCACTTTCCGGGAAACCACTTTCCAAACTTTCCTGTGCGTGTTTGTCTTCTGGAAAGTTGGTCAACGGAAAACACTTTCCGGTCAATGAAAAACACTTTCCGGTCAATGAAAAACACTTTCCCGTCAAAGAAGAATTTGGCTTGGTTTTCAGGAAAGTGTTTTCCAGAAAATTTGGGCGGAAAACACTTTCCGGAAGTTGTGAAAAATTTAGAAATGTCATTATTTGCTGATTATATCAAATTTGATCCTCAAACTTTTGATTGCTATATATAATTTGTTTTGAATATTTATTTTTCAATTCCATCTCTTAAAATTTAATTTTTATATTAATTTTGGTTCTTATTTTTATAATTGCTATTTGTTTTTTTCTTATCATTTTTTTATTGAAATTTTTTATCTATCAAAGGTCCTCATTTTTTTTATTGTTACTTATTTTATTTGAAATAATTTATGAAATGTTAATTATTATTATTTTAATTTATTCACCTTTTATTTTTTTTAAAAAAAATTTAGATTTGATCTCTATTATTTTGATTATTATTTATTTTATTTGAGATAATTTATGAAATTATATTTTTTTTCAATTTCATTCTCATTCAACTTTTTAATTTGTAAGATTTGTTTCTCATTATTTTAATAAACTTGAAAAAAAAATTAATTTATTAATAAATTATTTTCCAGAACATAAACAAACACTGGAAAGTGTTTTCCAGTTCATTTTCCATAACACTGCCAAACATCGGAATTCACTTTATAGGAATTCACTTTTCAGGAATTCATTTTCTCCGAAATTCACTTTCCAAAAGAAAACCATTTTACAGCAAATAAACGGGGCCTACGTGTTGGGTTTTGAGATTAAATGTTTTGGGCTCCTCAGGGGCCAGGCTCATCGAAAAAAGAAAGCCCAACTGCTTGCCCAGAGATAAACAGTGTTGGAAAACCTAAGTAGATCTGCGAGGTTAACCTCAAACATAATCTGAGTTAGATTTTAGTCGAATCTAAGTAAAAAATAATTCAATCAAAATTGATTGACATGTTAAGTAAACTTGAGATCTGGTTAAAATTAGATAAACTTGGACTTATTTAAAACAAATTTATCTGCTATGTAATTGTTGAAGCACTGAACAACAAAAGCATGGTCCTTGCAACTCTACCCATATTCTTAATTACTTTAATTTATAATTGGAACATCCTAAACTGAGATTAGGTCAGTGTTATTAACTCTAACTTAAAAGATTTATAGTATATGAATCACAAGATTATTATGAAAGACTTGAACGTATCTGCTGAACTGTCAGTAAAACAATTAATGAAGAGTTTCCAACGCAAATTGACCCCTTTTTCTCTATTTATTATTTCTATGAAAGGATTTTATTACATGCGGCCCCTGATAAGCGGCCCCTCATTGTTTCTCCTGATAAGTGGCAGTCATCACGGACAACCATCTCCTCCAAAGTAGATTTTGTGTTATACTTGCATTTCAGCTGAGGGGCAGGGCTAATGGAGTTGCAATCGTGGTGAAAAATGCAAAGGTGGCAAGGAATATGGCTATTTTCTCCACTACTTTGGATATTGCAGGATACTTTTTGCTAATTAACTGTGAAGAAAGAAGGGAAACAAAGGTGAGTAGTATGGAAAGAGAACGCAAGTAGAAGGCAATAGGGAGCTTGGACTGCTGAGTTTTTTCGTATTGGAGAGCTATCTGAATTGCTGCCTCGAAACAGAATGCCATGATAATGTTAGGCCATTCTAGACTGATCTGCTTGACAGTGACCACATTGACTTGCTGTGCATTGATGATAGGGAAAAGTCTGTGTGTTGGAGATGGTAAATGTAGTAGCTCTATTTCCATGGAAGAATGAGGTGCGTGTGGTATTTGCAACCATATTTCTGAGTTCACGGCTGTGAAATGTGGCGGTTGTGTTTCTGGGGCTTGAGATATTCCCTGGACAAGGGCAAGAGAGGTCTGTGCCTGCATTTCTGGTAATTGGGATTCAAGATCAATGGAAGAAGAGGGAGGCGTTGTCTGTGATGGTTCTAATGGTTGGAGAGGTTGTTGAAACATTTCTGCGGCTATGGTATTAAAATTCAGAGATCGGTTTTCTGGGTTTTGTGATGCTTAGCTAAGGGTAAGAGAGTGGCTAGTAGCCCAGCAGATGAATCTATATATAGGACAAATTTGTTAAAAACGTCAAGTCTGAAGGAAACTTTGAATAAATCCATATTTTTTTAAAGTCTTTTTTATTTAAAAATATATTAAAATAATATTTTTTTTTATTTTTAGATAAATTTTTTTATGTTTTTAGAAAAGAAAAAAAAGAAGAAGAAAAAAACGCGGATACAACCACGTAACCACGCGGTTTCTTTTGGGATAGTTTTCGGAAGCATACACGTGTAGGATTGGATGGGAGTGTAGAGAGAGTAGAGGCCGAGGGTGACTCTCCACGTGTGACTTTCTAAGTTTATTTGAATAAAAAAAAAAGTTTAACTAACAAATAATTGTTGTGGTGTTTTCACTGTCCATGCATGGTAGATTGTGTGTTAAATTATTGAGTGAATATTTACTCTAGTCCTTCGCATGCATTTGTCTACTTTTTTTTTTCTAATTTATAAATAGTATATTAACGATTCTACCCTTGAAAACGACAAAAAACACCACTTGAACTGAGGGGTTCCGCGGTCATTTCACACCTCGGTCCAACCCGGTCTGGTCCGGTTCGCCGTACTTTTGATTTTTTTTTATTTTTTGGAATTAACTAAATACGGATATAGCTCCTAATAAGATAAAAATCATGCATTCGACACAGGGGCAAACCAGTAATTACCCTTTTTTTTTTTTTTGCTATACTTTTAGGGCATGCGAAGCACGCTGCCGACAACTGTTTAGGCGGCACGTGAGGGGTTATATGGTGACCGGAGATGGGCTATCAGCGTCTCTCCCGATGCGTCTCCGCGTGGTCTCCCTCCCAATGCGGCGTGTTTTGGAAAAGATGGTTGTGGACGCGGCGGTGGCTGGTTAAAGCCACTGGTCACCTTTCCCTCTCTCCTGCACGTAAAAGTGCAGGAGAGTCCCCCAATTTTTTGTGTTTTTCACTTCGGTCACGGGACTTTGAATTTTGTGTATGGTCTTGATTTTTGTTATATAAGTTTTGATTTAGTTCAATTGGGTCCTTCGATTGAAATTAATTCAATATTAATATTTCACTTCGGTCCTCCTTTTCATTTTCAGATTGGGTTGAAATATTAATTTATTCGATACAACAGTTTCAATTTTTTCAATTTTTTCATTTGATTGAAATTGATAATATATTTTATTTTCATCTCAGCCCTTATACTTTTAATTTTGAATTTTAATTCCTTTATACTTGATTTTCCTTTCGGCCCTTATACTTTTAATTTTTTTTAATCCCTTGATTTCTTTTTATGATTTTAATTTTGTTAAAGTTTTTAAGATTTTTTTTACTCTTTCATTTATTTTATTTTTTTCATTATTAACACAATAATAATAATAATAATAATAATAATAATAATAATAATAATAATTTAATTATTTTTCTTACTTACTCTTTTGTTAATGTTTTTTAGTTTTTTTTCTCTCGTGATAATTTGATAATTTTATTGTTTTGACAGTGATAACAATGATAATTTTTGTTTTTATTTTATTCTTTTGTTTGATCTTTTGTTAAGGTTTTTAGGATTTTTTTTAGTCTTTAATTTTTTTTCCTTTCATTATTAACATAAAAATAAAATAAATAATAATAATAATAATAATAATAATAATAATAATAATAATAATTTAATTGTTTTTCTTGCTTACTCTTTTGTTAATGTTTTTGAGGTATTTTTTTCTCAAAAAATTTGATAATTTTTATTCTTTTGATAGCGATAAAAATAATAATTTTTAGTTTTTTTTTTTTTAATCTTTTGTTGTAGTTTTTACAATTTTTTTAGTCTTTCATTCATTCATTTATTCTTTCATAATAATAATAATAATAATAATAATTTAATTGTTTTTCTTTCTTACATTTTTGCTAATGTTTTTGAGGTTTTTTTTCTTAGAATAATTTGATAATTTTTATTGTTTTGATAGCGATAACAATGATAATTTTTAGTTTTTTTTTGTTTGATCTTTTGTTGTAGTTTTTACAATTTTTCTAGTCTTTCATTTATTTATTTATTCTTTCATAGTAATAATAATAATAATATTTTAATTGTTTTGCTTGCTTACTACTTTGTTTATGCTTTTTTTTTTCTTGGTATAATTTGATAATTTTTATTGTTTTGATAGTAATAACAATAATAATTTTAGATATTAAGACACCGATGTTGTTGTTATTATAATATTTTAAATTAATATAGCTTCCTTTTTCCCTTAATTTTTTTTTTGTTTTATGTTATTTTTATTTGCTCTTTGGATTAAATGATTTTTATGATTTTACTATTTGCACAATAATAACGATAATTTTAGTGATTAATTTTTTATTATTTTCTTATAAAAATATTTTGCTTTTTTTAATGATTGTTCAAGTCAATTTAATTATTTTGATTATTTTGACAGTAATGTTGATAATAATTTTAATTGTTATAACAATGATAACGACAATAACGTGATGATGAATTTTCAATTTATGTTTTCATTTTTTTATCGATAGAAAATTAACTATTTATATTTGTTATTTGAATATTGCAGATTTTTAGTTGGTATTAATTCATTTAGTTTTTTTTAATTGTTGAATAATGTTTATTCTTTATTCTTCTCCATGCATTTATGCTTCTTCTTTTTTTTTGTTATTGGAGTTTTATTTTTAATTGGTTCAAGCCTGGAATTTTAATTTATGTTGTTAATCATTTTAAAATTAATATTACTCCCTTTTTCCCTTCTTTCATTTTTTTTTTAGTTTTCTCTTATTTTTATTTGTTATTTAGATTATATGATTTTTTTTATTTTACTATTTACGCAATAATAATGATAATTTTTGTGATTTTTTAATTTTTTTATAAAAATCTTTTATTTATTTTTTTAATGTTTTTTCAGGGAATTTATTTATTTTAATTATTTTAATAATAATATTGATAATAATTTTTTTATAGCAATGATAATGAAAATAACTTGGGGATGAGTTTTCAATTTATGTTTTTGACTTTTTGTGGATAGAAAATTAACTATTTTTTTTATTTGATTATTACAGGTACTTTCATAATATATATTTTATTTTTGTTTGGTTTAAATTGAATTATAAAATGAACTAATCTTAGTACAATGAATTTAATAATTCAAATATCTGAATCTTTTTGCTTTTTTGATAATAATAATAATAATAATAATAATAATAAATTAATGATAGTTATTTTGTTGAAAACTGCTAAACAGATAAATTTATAGCAATTTAAAATTTATATATTTTATAGAAAACTTGCACTTCACAGAATTTCTATACAAATTTATTATTTTAACTAAATTTATAATATAATAAAAAATATATATAATTAATATTTTTTACATTGAAAAATATATGGTACAATAGGGACATTTGGCTAATATGACATCAATAGAGTTTACCCAACATGTAATTATTACGGACTTCCTCATGATTTTGATGTTTTAATTCAAAAGTTGGACGGGTGAAGAAAATTGAGATAATTTGCAATTTATCTAAATGTGTCCATAATTATATAGACGTGTCCACATCCACACCTATTCCTCTTATTATATAGTTCTTGGAGTCCTAATTATAATAGTAAGAGCAATACTCTATAATTAATTTTAAAAAAAAAACTATCAAGTCACTAGATTTACTGGATTCAATTATTTTTATTATATATATATATATATATCTTGGCGTGATGGAGTTTGGAATGAATTTTATTGAATGAATCAAATTATGGAAAACTAGAAATATATTATTTACTTGATTTGTTCGGGAATTTAATTAAAACTATTATTATTTATTTAAAAATACATTAAAATAATATTTTTATTAATTTTTAAATATATTGGTAAAATGTTTACACGTACATTTAGTCTCCGCCTCTAAAATCTCTCTACCAACATGGAAATTTCTCTAAGATTCCTTCCACGTCATAAGAAATTAACAAAAACAAAAAGCGCAAGAATCAGCTGCTTTTCTTGCCTTTTGCTCTGAGGCGTGAGTAGCGGGTTGAGGAGCTTGAGGCTCGGCTGAGATATATTCTCACACGTACGCAACCACACGGTCGCTGTAGCCATCAACCTGAACACCTCCTCCTTATGGAAACGTGACCTTTTTCGACTTATTTTCTGGTTGAACATCACTTCAAAAAAAAGGTTTATTAGGTTATGATTTACATGGAAGGAGGTAATGAAAGGTTTTTTTTGGTAATAAACTAAAGGGTTTGCTGAGTTATGCAGCAGGTTTCTTTATTTTCTAACTCTGGTTTTGGTTTTATAATTTGTGATAAAATTATAAGTAGTTTGATGGGAGAATAAAAATATGTGTTTAATTTACTTGAATTATTAATTATATTTTATTATTATAATTATTAAATATTTTAAAAATAATTTATACACAGACACCCACTTTAAAATAATTTCACAAGTTGAAAGTAATTTAAAAAATCTGAGAACTAAACACATGAAACTATTTTTCATTAATTTCAAACTCAATCATAGTTTTAACCAAACATTTTTAAACTTATTTTGAATAGCAACTAAAGTATTTTTCATGAAACTATTTTTTTAAAATCTCCTCAATGAAAGAAAAAATAATATCAACATACTTTTAATAAAAAAATAAAAAAAAGGTTACGTGGGTTTTAAGTTTCGACGACGCAATAAAGCCTCCGACTTGGGTCATACTCATTCATAGGCGTAGACCAAAACCAAATATGTTCTCGACGTCTGATCGTGTAAAGAAAAAAAACGTTGACAAAGTAATTGCCAAGACTTGAGCAGCTGGGTATAGTTATTGAAGGGCTACAGAGCAGGCGGACATGAATCTTCACTTATTTTATCCATCTCCATCTCTTGTCATCCATCGTAAGCATGAGAATCTCATATTTAGTTATATGAAACTAGTGCTGTCAACAAGCTAAATCAACTTCTATTTTATGATCACCGATGGCATGGTGATTTCAATTTCTATCTTTGATGCGTAAATAAGCGACCTAAAATTATTACAGCATAGAGAGTTATAGTTTAGAAAACTAAATTATAGTGACAGTGGTTCCCGAAATTAATTTGCCTGTTACCGAATCATAATTGTTATAATTAGAATTCCAGAACTGTAGCTGTCCATTCATTGAATTATTTTAAGTGGGCTCCTTGGTTAAATTAAAAAAAATTAAGAAATTAAAATTGTGTTTGGTTAATATCTCGATCGATATTAAAAAATGTTAAAAATAAATGTCTCTGTACCCTCTGTCTCAATTGTTTGTCCTTTTCTATTCGAAGACACTGACACTATTCTTCATGTAAAAGCAGTATATGCATCTACGTGTAAAAAACAAACATGGTATGCAAATCATCCACCTCAAAAAGCAAAGGGAACCTTTGGATTTAATGATTATGAGCCAAAAGCTAATGATGAATTTCAAGTGTTGATTTTTAATAAAAATTCTAAGAAAAGTATCGAAATTTGTGAGCAACAAAAAAAATTGATGTGAACAACAATACCTTCGATGTGTGACAGAGATGATCATGAGACTGCTAATACTGCAATAATGATTAGTCGCTGTGAAATGGATTTTCTAAGAATGTTCTGTCCCATAAATGAAGAAAACAGAATTGCTATTAAATAAAGAATAAGGTTTAGGATTACCGCTTTGGACAAGTCCAGAAAATTCACAAGGATCAGTGCAATACTGTGTGCTCTTCTTGATTGCAGTAGGCCATGTGTGCGATCACAAATAGGAAACACCTTGGTCTCTACAAGCTAAGTTGTACACAGAAGCTATTAATGGCACATTTAGGTGACTGAGTCCAGTAATTAATCTTTCTCATCCTGGTAAAACTGATCTTCGTTATCGTCAGATTGATATCCTTCATCTTTATACTTTGTAGTTTGTGATCCAAAATTTTCACACATCACGCTAGCACAGGATGTGAACTACAGCTCTTTTGTGGAAGAGATGAACCTTTATCTCTCACCGACCTGCGAATCGTTGCAGCTAAATCAGGCCGTCCAGAACTATCATACAAGCTTGCAAGTATCAGATTGAATGCAGGGTCTGATGGATCAAGCTCGAGACCTCGCCTGGCTATATCTTCCCCAAGAGGCACAATCCTATGAACTTTGCACGCTTCCAGCAGAGTCTTGTAGATTGAAGCATTTGGGCTAATAGGCATGGTTTCTAGTATTTCCATTGCCTCCTCTAGCCGGCCGGCACGGCCAAGGAGATCAAATAAGCAAACATAGTGATCCAACTGAGGCTCTATGCCATGCATTTCTTCCATTGAATTAAAATACTCGAGACCCATGTCAACTACACCACCATGAGTGCAAGTGAAAAGCACTAACAAGAAGGTGAGTGAATCAGGCTTGACTCCGGTTAACCTCATATTGTCAAAAGCAGAGAGAGCAGAAGAGATATGCCCGTACGATGCCAACACGGATATCAAACCATTCCATGACACGATGTCTGGCTTGCTTATTTCTTCGAATGCTCGCTCTGCATCGTGTGTAAGTCCACATTTCCCATAAAAGCTGACCAGGCCATTGGAGACTGAAATGAAGCTGCCTAAACCAGATTTCACAGAATAACTATGAAGTTGCATTCCAGTTTCCAAACTATTCAAGCCAGCTGATGCGGATAAGAAGCCAGCCATGCTATATCCATCCATTTTAATGTCATCGTTGAACATGTGATTGATTACGTGCAATGCCATTTCATGATGGCCCATCTGATTGAGCCTCGTGGCCAAACCCGTGTATGTGAGGACATCTCTTTGGCTCATATTTCTAATCAAGTGCCATGCTTCATCTACCCTTTTATTTCCAGCATAAGCATCTACCAGAGCATTACCGACAACAATATCATGATCAGCATTCGTCTTGATTACATGTCCATGCAGCTTCAATAAGTGACCTGCAGATTTTGCTGCCCTACAGGATCTGATGATGACTGATAGCGTCACAGAGTTTGGTTGCAACCCAGAAGCTGTCATCTCCATAAACAAGTCATAAGAATCTTGATGAAAACCATGTTCAGAAAGGCCAGCAATCAAAGATGTCCAAGAGATTACATCAGGCGACTGTATGCCTTTGAACACTCTCAAGCCATCTTTTGCCCCATGAGAACATTTCATGTACATATCAACAAGTGCATTTCCAACAGGAACATCATCCTCCAAACCAGCCATGATCACCCTTGCATGGATCTGTCTCCCTAAATCAAGAGACAGAGTTAACGAGCAAGCATTCAAAATACTCAGGTATGTAAAATTGTTCGATAAAATTCCTGAGGCCTCCATCTCCTGAAATGCAACTAAAGCTTCCCTTAACCTCAAGTTTTGAGCCAACCCAGAAAGAATAGCAGTCCATAAAAACATATCAGACTCTGGTGTCAGCTTTGAAATCCTTGCAGCATCGTCCATCCTCTGGCACTTGGAATACATATGGACAAGGGCAGTCTTCACTACCAAATTCAAATTAACCCCGAAAACTATCAAATGAGCGTGAACCACCTTTCCATGTTGCAAACCAAGAAACCCCGCGGCAGCTAAAACCTTAACAAAAGTGAATTCATTTGGACAAACACCAACCTTAATCATATCAATATAAATCCTCAATGCCCGACTCCACTTCCCTGCTTGAACAAGAGAAGAAATCATCGTTGTCCACGAAACAACATCGCCATTATCCACACAACTATATAATCTACATGCCTCCTCAAAAGAACCATACTTAGAATACAAATCAATCAAAACGGACCCCAAAATCTGGTTTGAATCAAACCCATGTTTTATGACACATCCATGAATACACTTTCCATAACTGAATTCTCCTAAAGCAGAACAAGCCCTTAAAACACTTGAAAAAGTGAATTCATTCGGACAAGGACCAGAGCCCATCATTTCCTGAAACATTCCAAGTGCTTCTTCATGTTTTTCATGCTTAACATAAGCAGAAAGAATCCCAGTCCAAGACACGACATCTCTATATGGCATTTCATCGAAGAACTGGCGTGTGTGGTCCAAAGTATAGCATTTCGAATAGAGAGACAGCAGATTGTTGTTCAGATACAGGTGGTCTTGAAAACCCAGTTTGATTAGTGGACTGTGAATGCAAACACCTTGTCTCAATGACTTGGAGTTGCAGAAGGAAATAAGATGAGAACATGTTTCTTGGAAACAGGGCAGTTCCGTTCTGCCGAAGATCTTTGTTGCTGTTTTACTTATCATTTTGCATAAAAAAAGACTGCTAGAAACTCCAAGTTCTTGAAACACTAAATGAAGTGGACTCAGTTCACGTGTTGGGTTTTGAGATTAAATGTTTTCGGCTCCTTAGGGGCCAGGCTCGTCGAAAAAAACAAAGCCAACTGCTTCCCCAGAGATAAACAGTGTTATAAAACCTCAATATACCTGCGAGGTTAACCTCAAACATAATCTGAGTTAGATTTTAGTCGAATCTAGTAAAAAATAATTTAATCAAACTTGATTGACATGTTAAGTAAACTTATGATCTGGTTAAAATTAGATAAACTTGGAATTATTCAAAAAAAAATCTTCGCACTCAACAACAAAAGCATGGTCCTTGCAACTCTAGCCGTATTCTTAATTACTTCAATTTATAATTTGATTGGAACATCCTAAATTGAGATTGGGTCATTGTTATTAACTCAAACTTAAAGATTTATAATATATGAATTGCAAGATTATTATGAAAGACTTGAATATATCTGCTGAACTCTCATTGAAACAATTAATGAAGAGTTTCCAACGCAAATTCACACCTTGTTTTCTATATATTTATATGAAACGACTGTCTTACAATATTCAAGTTGTTGCCATCATTTTGTCTATCGAAAAACCCTAAAGGAAAATTACTGGTGTCCCCGTAGGACGATGAAAACTTGTGAGTGATGGATCCTTCAAGGTCGTATAGTCAAATTTTCATATCCAATATGACAACGTGTTGCGTAGAAAAGCTTCATGAAGAAGATGGGCCTATCGGATCCTACGTGATGATCCGAGTAACAAGCCATGTCAAGTAATCTTTCTCAGTGTGTGGGCATATCGGATCCTACATGATGATCCGAGTAACAAGCCATGTAAAGTAAACGCTATCTCTCTCTCTCTCTCTCTCTCTCTCTCTCTCAATAACCATTCATTGAGATAGAAAAAGAATTGGCAGGGGGCTTCTTTGTGAAGATTAGCCAATGCTGTCGGGCAAGGGAAAGAAAAAACACAAACTTTAAATATATATTAGTATTAATTTTATTACTCAATTATTCCATTAAAATTTTACGTTAGAATACTAATAACCTCCTTTTAAGTGCGGTTAAAGTAGTTTTTCAAAATATTTTTATTTTATAAAATAATATTTTTTTAATAAAGCCAAAAATCCTAAAATTATTTAAGCACTTTTTAAAAAAACTCTAAAATACTTCGGCAAGTTAAAAAGAATATTGCATGGATTTTTGTCACGTGTCCATTTACAGCTGGGACATGCAGGAGGAGGGATGGTCTCGTCAATGCCAGCAGCATGGGCTGGTCACGTCAAATTGAAGATGGAGCCGGTGTCAGTCAAGTTTTAATGGGAGTCAGTCAAGTTTTAATAGGATTAGTGGGGTCATAATACTAGCTAAATAAATTAGTCGGGTCTTTAGTTGGTCAGGTAATTTAAAAGCAACTGGTTAATATTAGAGTGCTGGGTTACGTGTCAGTAATTGCCAGAGATCGTGGCAATTGAATAGGTCAATAAGATTGTTATTTGGAGATAAGTTCAATATTAGGATGTGTGTTATTGGATCCTAGGAATCCGGTAATTAGTTATTCTTTTTTATTATTTAAAGTCAGGAGTCATTAATAAATGGAGTGAACAATTTTTACAGAACAAAGCTCTTGGAGGTCTTGGATTCCTCGAATTATCCAACTTATTTCCTTCTTGTCTTCGTGAATAACCGGGGACATAACATTGGTATCAGAGCCAGTCTTCCATGGCTGAGGTTACTGGCACCAGATATTCACAGATCACTGAATCATTGGCAGCTGTAAAACAAAGTCAAGAGCAAACTCAGCAGAATCATCAGGCGTTAAAACAGCTCGTGCAAGGGTTAGCACAAAAACTGGACTTAGTGGCCTCACATGTGGAGGCGCTGGTACAAAGTAAGGCGGCCCAAAATATGGGCGAACCGGGAGGATATGGACAACAGATCACAAACCCTCTTTACGAGGTGCAGGCTGGAATCCAAACTAAAGCTGTAAGACTGGATTTTCCAAGGTTCAATGGATACAACCCCAGTGGGTGGATTTACCGTGTCAATCAGTTTTTTACCTACCACCAGACCAATCCGTTCCACAGAGTTCTAATGGCATCCTTCCACATGGAAGGAAAGGCTTTAGTATGGTTTCGAGACATTGAGGCTGCTAGGGGTCTTAACAGTTGGGAGGGGTTTATTCAGGCTCTACAGACTCGATTCGAGTCATCACCTCATGAGGACCCCATGGAGGCCAACACTTCAACCCATACAGCCACTAAGCGAACCCCATTTGAATCAGTCTCCAGGTACCCCTTTCCCCCAAATTTAATGCAATTCATTCCAAGCACCATAAAGTCACAGGAAGTGAAAAATACCTTGAAAACACGGGATGAAATCCTCGGCATCCTTCAAGCTAACCTGCAGCAAACACAAGAAGGAATGAGAAAGGATGCAGACCGAAGATGTACAGATAGAAATTTTGAGGAAGAGGACTGGGTTTACCTCCATTTGCAACCCTACAAGCAGCAAACAGTGGCCCAAAGGCAGAACATGAAGCTGCCCCCACGATTCTATGGATCATTTCAGGTGTTAGAAAAGGTGGGAAAGGTGGCGTATCGACTGGATCTGCCCCTGAGTTCAAAAATCCCTCCCGTCTTCCACGTGTCCTGCCTGAAGGAGAAATTAGGGCAACGCCACCGACTGGTGGTCACCCCCCCTCCCAAAGATAAAAAAAGGGTCAATCGGCCTGAACCGGAGGAAATTTTTTGGAAGAAAAAAAAAAAAAAAAAAAAAGGTGACAGAGGTGTTGGTAAAATGAAGAGGATTTGGGAGCAGAAGAAGCTTTTCGGGTGGAGTATGTTGAGCTGGAGAGGGAGAGTATCCAGACCTTGTGGGCAAGGTCTTTTAAGAGGGGAGCATTGTCACGTGTCCATTTACGGCTGGGACATGCAGGAGGAGGGATGGTCTCGTCAATGCCAGCAGCATGGGCTGGTCACGTCAAATTGAAGATGGAGCCGGTGTCAGTCAAGTTTTAATGGGAGTCAGTCAAGTTTTAATAGGATTAGTGGGGTCATAATACTAGCTGAATAAATTAGTCGGGTCTTTGTTGGTCAGGTAAATTAAAAGCAACTGGTTAATATTAGAGTGCTGGGTTACGTGTCAGTAATTGCCAGAGATCGTGGCAATTGAATAGGTCAATAAGATTGTTATTTGGAGATAAGTTCAATATTAGGATGTGTGTTATTGGATCCTAGGAATCCGGTAATTAGTTATTCTTTTTTATTATTTAAAGTCAGGAGTCATTAATAAATGGACTGAACAATTTTTACAGAACAAAGCTCTTGGAGGTCTTGGATTCCTCGAATTATCCAACTTATTTCCTTCTTGTCTTCGTGAATAACCGGGGACATAACAATTTTATAATAAATTTGTAAAATTTCAAAAAAAGTTGGTCTATAGCTAAAAACCTCTTTTGTTTTTTTTAATATATGAGATTATAAACTTATATATAAAATATATATTTGATATTAAATAAAAAGATTGGTCATTTTATTCTTGAGTTGATATTAGAATGTCTAGTTTTTAATCTAATAAAATAAAAATTTCTGATTGAGAAATATATTTTTTAAACACTAAAGTGAACAACGGTTAAAAAATATTGTATTATCTTGGTTTACATCAGACAAATAAACAATACATCTTATCATTGGTAAAACATACTAGGAATGTTAATACTTTTTCTTTAAAAAATTATTTTTTTATCCAAACACTAAAGTTAATTAAGGCTTTTAATGATCAAAATATTTAGTTATGACTTTCATTCTCTCTTTTTTTTACTGAAAAAAGACAAGAATTCACTGTCTTTTCCATCCCTATACTATTTTTTACCATCCCGCACCCGAATAGGAAGGATAATCTTTAAAAATATTAATTTATTATTTTTAAAATGATACACACTTACAAAAAAAAGTAACGATTACCAGACAGATAATTATTACAGTAGAACCAAGAGAAGAGGAAAGAAAAACACTATTATCACTCTTATTTTAAATTTCTCCTAATAAGCGGCAGTCATAGCGGAAAACCATCTGCTACAAAGTAGGTTTTGTGAATACAGGACAACGTTATACTTGCACTTCAGCTGCGGGAAAGGCTAATGGAGTTGCAATCGTGGTGAAAAATGCAAAGGTAGCAAGGAATATTGCTACTTTCTCCAATACTTTGGATATTCCAGGAAACCTTTTGCTAATCAATTGTGAAGAAAGAAGGGAAACAAAGGTGAGTAGTATGGAAAGAGAACGCAAGTAGAAGGAAATAGGGAGCTTGGACTGCTGAGTTTTTTCGTATTGGAGAGCTATCTGAATTGCTGCCTCGAAACAGAATGCCATGATTATGTTAGGCCATTCTAGACTGATCTGCTTGACAGTGACCACATTGATTTGTTGTGCATTGATGGCAGGGGAAAGTCTCTGTAGTGTTGGAGGTGGTAAATGCAGTAGCTCAATTTCCATGGAAGAATGAGGTTGAGGCGCCTGTGTTTGTGGCATTTGCAACCATATTTCTGAGTTGACGGTTGTGAAATGTGGCGGTTGTGCTTCTGGGGTTTGAGATATTTCTTGGTTAAGGGGAAGAGGGGTCTGTGCCTGTGTTTCTTGTAACTGGGATTCAAGATCAATGGAAGAAGAAGGAGGCGGTGTCTGTGATGGATCTAATTGTTGAAGAGGTGGTTGAAACATTTCTGGGGCTATGGTATTAAAATTCAGAGATCGGTTTTCTGGGTTTTGAGATGGCTTTTGGATATAGCTGTGTTTGCTATTCGAGGTTGAGAGCAGGAGAAGAAGATGGGGATATTTGATGAATGTGGGGTTAGGTTTGAAGAAGATGCATCCAGCAGCTGAATATATAGAGAAGAAATGGATTGGACATATGGTTAGATTCTTTTGTAATCGCGTTTCCTGTCCTGCCTAGAACACCTGATTGTGACATGAATTTCTTGGTTCGTGATCTCGGATCTAGTTGTGGCAAGAACCGAATGGTTTTGTGCTCGGACATTTGACGACGGCTGGAGAAGCAGTGTGGAATAAATAATTTCAAGTGGCAAATGAGAACAAGTCAAGAAAGCAGGAAGATTAGTCAATTTCCCTGGCCTCTCCTACCTCAGAGTTATAGAACCGAGGATAGTTAGGATCCATGCTAACAAAGTAAAAGAAATCAGGAAAGTTGTGACCTTCTTCGTAATATGATCTGGGTTCGTATTAGGTTAACTAAGATATCCACAACGCTAATAAAGGGTCTGAGATAAAATTATTTAATCTACGATTAAATTAACTAAAACATGGTTTAGGATATGAGATAAAAATAAATCCTAAAAAAAATAAAGGAAAATTATAAAATTCAAGGTTTCATAACCTTATATCAAAGATAAATAAATAAAGGAATATAAAAAAAAATTACATGTGGCCCCACAGCCTTGCTGACGAGGAAAACATGTGAGCAATTTGAGTGATGGATCCTTCAAGGTCGTATAGTCAAAATTTCATATGCAATATGACAACGTGTTCTGTAGAAAAGTTTCAAGAAGATGGGCATATCCGATCCGACATGGATCCGACATGATGATCCGAGTCACAAGCCATGTCAAGTAATCTCTCTCTTACATAATCATTCATTGAAATAGAAATGATACGAGCGATTTTGCCCCTTCAAGGTCGTACAGTCAAAATTTCATATGCAATATGACAACGTGTTATGTAGAAAAGCTTCAAGAAGATGGGCATATCCGATCCGACATGATGATCCGAGTAACAAGACAAGTCAAGTAATCTCTCTCTCTTACATAATCATTCATTGAAATAGAAAGGAAACTGGCGATTTCGCTGGCGCGATTTGTTCGATTTTTTTTATTTATAAAAAATATTGGTTGATTTTATATATGTTGTATTTTAAAATAATAATAAATAGATCATATATATATATATATATATATATATATATATATATATATATATATATATATATATATATATATATATATATATATATATATTAGGGTGCTAATATTAAATAAATATTAAAATATATAATTAGTTTTACATATTGATAAGAAAAAACTATTGCAAACAATTATTATCATTATTTTGAATATCTTATCTATCATAATAAAAAAATTTAAGACCTAATAATATTAACAAAAAAAACAACTAAAAAACTAAATAAATGAAAAAATTAAAAAAAAATTATTAGATTTTTAAAAATTATTTGAACAGAAGAATAAAAAAAAGAAAAAAATAGAGAATATCATTTTTGAAATGATCACGAATATAAATTAAAATATACATTAAAAAAAATAATCTTAATAATAGTGGAAATAATAAAAATTGGTGAGACCATAATTATTGTTACAGAAAAAAATTCCATAATTTTTTTTACTTTCATATTATTGTATTAAAAGTATTTCAAAAAATGATATTATTTTTCTTTCAAAAAAACTTAGGTCATTTATATATATTAAGGCTCTAGTATTAAATAAATATCAAGATATATAATTAGTCAGAAATATTTAAAAGAAAATAAAATTTACAAATAATCATTATTATACCTAACAATATTAACAAAAAAATAAATATTATTATATTTAAAGAAATTACTTGACTTGAAGAATAAAAAAAGAGTAATAATAACAAATATTATTTTTTAAATGATTGCCAATACAAATTAAAATTTCATCATTAAAAAATATCTTAATAACAGTGGAATTAAAAAAAATTGGAAACAAAACTAAGAGCATGCACATATAAATATGGAGAAAAATAAGAATTATTTAAAAAATATATTTAAAAAAGAGTTTTTTTTCAAATAATAATGAAAAGTGAGAACCACAATTGAAATAATTGTTCATTACTGTTTGAAATTGTGATCTCCTTTAGCCATTCTATAAAATAATAGTTGCGGTGCCTATAAGCTGACTCGGACATCCCGGTTATGAAAGAATAAATTATAAGTGGGAAAACGAAACAAAAAAAATATGCTTAAATTGTCCCGGATACTCCGGTTATCAAAAAACAATGTATACGTCGAGAAAAAACAGGAAAAAAAATGTAAAAAAAAACATGGGTCTAGAGATTAAAGAAGAAGAAGAAGAAGAAGAAGAAGAAGAAGAAGAAGAAGAAGTATATGCGGGGAAAAAAATATGATGCCCGTAAGCTAGCCTGAACACTCTGCTTATAAAAAACAAAAAAAAAATGTATCATTAAAAAAAAACAGGAAGAAATTTATTTAAAAGAAAGTAGGTGCAGAGATTAATCATGATGCGCGTAAGCTAGTTCAGACACCTTGTTATAAAAAAACAAAAGTCTGGTTTATAAAAAAAACAAATCATATTTTCAAATAGTAATGAGAAAAAAAATTAATGCGCGTAAATTGACCCAGACACCTTGGTCATGAAAAAAACAAAAAAAAATATAAGTGAAAAAAAAACAGAGAAAAAATGTTAAAAAAAAACAGATTTGGATATTAGTTGTAGTGCACGTAAGCTACTACGGATACCCTGGTTAAAAAATACACACAAAAAAACCTTGATAAAAGAAAAAAACTGACCTGGACACCTCGGTTATAGAAAAATTTTTTAAAAAATGTCCATGTTTATTAAAAAAATAATAAAAAAGAAGTTTGGTTATAAAAAAAAATATAAGGGGAAAACACCTTTCTAAACAATAATGAGAAAAAAAATCGTGGTGCGCGTAAATTAACCCGGACACCTTGGTCATGAAAAAAACCAGAGATGCAGTGCGCATAAGCTACCATAGATACCTCAGTTTAAAATAAAACAAATAAAAATCCTGGTTTAAAAAAAAACAGAAAATAACTTTTCAAACAGTATTGGACAATACCTTTTTAAACAGCAATAAGAAAAAATCGTTACGTGCGCAAATTAACCTGGACATTCTAGTCATGAGAAAAAAATAAAAAAATATATAAGTGGAAAAAAAACAGGGAAAAAATATTAAAAAAATAGATCCGGAGATTAGTCATGGTGTGTATAAACTGCCATGGATACCCCAATTTTAAAAAATAAAAAAGAAGCCCGTAGAAAAAAAATAAAAAATAAACAACAGATCACACACCCCATTCCACAATGGATCTGGTATACATAAACAAGATATCACCAATCTATTTTAGCTCTTTTACTGATTGACAATTTTATTTTATTTTTGTGAAGATTAACCATTGTTGTCGGGCAAGGGAAAAAAAAATATATTTAGTATTAACTTTATTACTAAACCATTCAATTAAAATTTTAAGTTAGAATACTAGTAGTTTATTTGGGAGTGTAAATAAAATTGTTTTTTAAAGTTTTGTTTGTTCAAAAATAAAATATTAAAATGATATTTTATTTATTTTATAAATATCATTTTTTATATTAACACATCAAAATATTCTAAAAATATATAAAAAAATTTATTTAAAATAAAAAATAAAAAAAAATCTAAAAGCGCTTTTAAAGCGCGGTGCCACAAACACTAAGGGTGTGTTTGGCATTGCTTTTGCTTTTGCGATTGAGATTGAAAAAAAACAGTTTCAAAAAAAGCGCTTTTACTGCGGTTCAAAATAAGCTGTGAAGTGTTTGGTTAAAACTGTGGTTGAGTTGGAGGTTGAAAAAAAAGCAGTTTTGGGTGTTTGGTTACCAAACTTTTTATATTGCTTTTAACTTGTGAAATTACTTTAAAGGGTATATATATATATATATATATATATATATATATATATATATATATATATAATTTTTTTAAATATTGTAAATTTAATAATTATAATAATATAACATAATTAATAATTAATGAAAAAATAAATATTATTTTTTATTCTCCCATCAAACTATAAATATAATTATCAATTACTAAAATTAAAACACTAAATAATATATTTCAAGTAACTAATAAGTTTAAACATAATTAATTAAAATACATTTCATTACAAATAATTCAATCAAATTAATTACAAATTAAAACCTCTATTTTTTTATGCTAACTATTATTATAATAATAATTATTATATAATTGTTATTATAATACAATAATTAATAATAATAATAATAATTAATTATTATAATTAACAATAACAATTAATTATTATTATATAATAATTATTATTATAATAAAAACCCACCCCCCGTCCGTTCCCCATTTAAAGCTAAAAAACCATTCCCCATTCCATTCTTATCTTCTCCATCTTCCTTTACTTCACAGTAACAGACAGAAAAAAGGTTTCAACTTTTTTAAACGCATACTTTTCTTGCCACTCTCCTCCATCTCCGCCGTTTTCTCTGCCAAAATTCCCTCTCCCTGCAAATAAAACACAAATAAATAAAATATCTTTCTTTCATCCGCTTCCGTAAATCGTAGCAGAGCAACCCACTCTCTCCTGAAAAAAATCTCTCTGAAACGCCATATGGGTGTTTGGCTTTTCACCAATTTCTCACTCTTTCTTTCCCTCCTACTATGTCTAGCCAATTCTCAGCAAAATAACGACGCAGCAGCCATGATGAAACTGAGATGTGGGTAGTTGAGAGAAGAGAAGAGAGATGTGGGTAGTTGGAGAGAAGAGAAGAGACGGGAGGCGCAAGATCAGTCCGGGGAGCTGGTCGTTTTGTGCAGAGGAGAGGAGAGGGATGAGGCGCAGACGAGATGAGAGGGATGAGAGGCGCAGACGAGAGGAAAGGGATGTAAGGTAGGGTTATTTATGGGTTATTTATGTTTTCAACGGTAATATTAACAATCGACAGTTTCATAATCGGCGCAGACGATTGTATCGCACTTTGAAAAGCACCATTTATCTGCTCAACATGAAACGCCGATTGAGATGATTTTAAGCGTGGGTCCCACGGTTTGAAACACAGTTTGAACCGTTACCAAACAGCAAATTGTGGTGCGATCTGGCAATCGCAGATCGCACCACAATGCCAAACATGCACTAAGGGTGTGTTTGGCATTGCTTTTGCTTTTGCGATTGAGGTTGAAAAAAAGCAGTTTCAAAAAAAGCGCTTTTACTGTGGTTCAAAATAAGCAGTGAAGTGTTTGGTTAAAACTGTGATTGAGTTGGAGGTTGAAAAAAAAGCAGTTTTGGGTGTTTGGTTATCAAGATTTTCATATTGCTTTTAACCTTGTGAAATTACTTTTAAGGGTATATATATATATATAATTTTTTAAATATTGTAGATTTAATAATTATAATAATATAATGTAATTAATAATTCATGGAAAAAACATATATTTTTTTTTATTCTCCCATCAAATTATTTGCAATTTCATCACGAACAAAATATTTCTCTTCCATCAGGACTAATATCTATCTAAACATTTTTTAAAAATATATATTTATATTAATTTTAATATATTAAAACAATAAAATAATATAATTTATTTATAAAAAAACACGGTAGAAGAAAGACAAACACTGCCTTACTTATAAAATTTATTTTTCTTAGATCATGACATGAACGACCCAGATTCAGCCTTCAGTATCCTAGTTATGGTTATTATGACACCCATCTCCTCCTTGAAAATCTCTTCTATCTTTGTTTCTCTTTCTCCTGAAAAACCCAGAGTCAAATTTCTTATTTTTTGGTTGGATCTTGTCCCGTGGGAAAAAAATAGAACCTTTTTTCTTTGTTTAAAAACCACGGATGGGGAGCAAAGATGTATATATTGTGCACGTTAATTAATTTTGCAAAGTTCTCTTCTCAGTTCTCACTTACACTTTCGTCTGTCATCCTTACTCCTCTCCTCCCCTACTCCTCTCTTCTCAACACTACTGATCCCAGCAAGCTCGTCGGTCTCGTCGGCCTTTCTAAGATCTTGTGTCCGGCAAGGCAGCATGAACACTTATTGAAGGTTAGTATTCTAATTCTTTAATTTCTGCAATCTGCAATCAATATGAACTCTGGCCTCTTTGTTGTTAGATTACTAGATTTTTTGGGTTTGTTTTGGGTATTGTGTTGTTCTGGTTTTTGGTGGCTCGATTTTGGCTGGGTTTTGGGTAATGTGAATTTGTGATGTTTGGATTTTCGGTTTTTGGCAAGAACACGATTTGCCTGGGATATTGATGTTGAGGATACTTTTGTATTTTTATTTTCAACGGTCATTTTTTGTATTTGAAACATTGAATCAGCTAATCTGTGTGTTTGAAACATGTGAATCGCCAATGAAAAAGCATCTCTATACAGCTTCTCACAAAACGCCGATTTCTTCAATATTTATGTGGGTCCCATGTCAATATTCTGCGATGCAAACTTTACCAAACACTATATTAACAACGCCGTTTGGCAATCGTGGATCGCACCACAATGCCAAACGGCCACTAAATAAAAGACACTAAGTTCAATATAAAATGACACCGTTTTTTCTTTATATATATACATATATAATTTAAATGAAAATATAAATATAAACCTTTATAAACGGATGCAAATCGAAAACTTTTTTTTTTTAAAAAAAAAAAAAAACTGATAGTAAGATCTACAATAAAAAAAATATCAGTATAAAAATGATATTATCTATTTTATTTATTTGAGAAGATATAAAAAGTTTGCATGAAATAACCATACCTGATTATCAACACTAATTAAGAACTGTTCTTTCTATTTAAACTAGAATTATGATAAGGTTTCTTGCTCTATTCAAAACGACAAGTCTTTGTGGTACCCAAGAAACACATGCTTTTCAACTTAACACCCTCTTATTATATTAAAAAATAACTCATAAATATAAAATTACAGAATAAACTCGGTAAAAAGCACTGCTGATTTTCTTAATAAATGGTATTTTATTTTTTAAAATGTTTTTTTAAATATATTAAAATAATATTTTTTTATTTTAAAAAAAATCAGGTTTTATATTAGCATGATCTAAAAATATTTTTTTAATTTAAAATAAAAAATAAATTTAATTTAATTTAATTTAATTTAATTTTTTTCAATTTTTTTTTAAACACAGTAATAAACATTTCCTAAATCTATTAACTTAGTCATAAAAATATTCTTTCAAAACACTAAGGACTTCTTCATGATTTAGAAGTTTGAATTCAAGTATATGATGACGAAAGAAAATTGAGATAATTTGCAATACATTAAACCTTTGGTTATAGATTTATCTTAATCTGTCCATAATTATATAGACTTGTCCACATCGACATGTATTCTTCTTATTATAAAATTTTTGGAGTCCTAATTATAATAGTAAGAGCAATAATCTAGAATTAATTCTTGGAAATCTATGTATATATAATCTTGGCGTGATGGAGTTTGGAATGAATTTAATTGATATATTTGGTAGTATGATTGAAGTTATTTTTGAAAGTATTTTTTGTTTAAAAATACATTAAATTGATTTTTAAAAAAAAATTATATCAATACATGAAAATGATATAAAAATATCAAAAAAATTAATTTAATAAAAAATAAAAAATAAAAATATTTTTTAAAAATATTGTGTCAAACAGAACATAAATTTAAGAAGAGATTTGATGTAATAATGCCAAACAAGGAGATAGTATAAAAAAATCACAACTTTTAATCTAATTACCGGGTTGATCTCAAACTTTTACTAGTTTTTGAAAACCGTTTACTCTAAAATAGCCTTTAGTAAGATGTTGAGATTTTTTTGCATATTCTATAATATTAAAAAATCTATTTTTTATTTTTATTTTTTTTAAAATAAAAAAAAACCAAAAATATTTTTATATTTGAGCATCCAATAAAAGTACTTCTCTTAGCATAAACATCCAAGATAAGAAAGAGGGTTTTTTTTTTTTTGAGTTGGCATTTGAATAAAACGTTCTTGTGTATTTTTATTTTTTGAAAAAAATGGTTGTATATATTTTGAATTTAATTAAAAATTTATTAAATCTATTAAGACTTGACCATAACCAAAAGGTTCATCGATTCTACATGTTTATTAAACTCAAAAACTCACCCTTTTGGATCTAATTGAATTATTGATAAGAGATTCCAAACATATATTCCTTTATTCTAGACGGTTGGACTATTGAAAATATGATTAAAATTATTTTTAAAATATAATGTCACATAACTGTTAATTTAATTCCATGAATTTTTTTTAAAACTTTTTTACTATGATAAATTTAAAGAATATATTGTTATTGATGATATTAGTTGTTGCCCTATATTCAAATTATTACTTCTAGTTTGATATTGTGTTTCAAAATTATTTTTCAAAAAAATATTTATTTATTTATTTTAAATTTAATTTATATACTATTGTTAAAAACAATTATTTGAAATTTAATAAATTTTGAATAAAAATAATTTTAAAAATAATGTCGACTATAATCACAAATAATTACTAATAAAAAACATCGTGTATCCATTATTATTGTTGACGAGGGTTAAAGTTTTGATGTGTACGATGTTCCCTACTTTTTCTTCACATGGTGCTCTCCACGTAAGAAGTCTGACGTTGATAAACCATTATCTTGTCGTTTTTAATAGGTCTTTTTGTTTACAAGTAATATCGGAGTCTTCACGAATGACAAGTCTTTTCATTCAGTGACCAATGTTAAAATCTCACGAAATACAGATCTCCTTTTTCGGAGACTAATGAAATTTCTTCGAAGTAACCAAAACGACCGGTCTCCTATTATTAAAAAAGACCAGTGCCAAAGTTTGATTTTTGTAACTTGTCGCTCGGGTGGGCAAAGACCAGGGTGTTTTAAACCCTATTTTAAGAGTAATTTTATATTTATATACATTTTATAATATTTAAAAATATAAAAATAAATTATAATATTATTCTAAAATATAAAAAATATTATTTTAATATATTGATAAATAAAAAACCATTTGCAAAACAATCTTATATACACTAATGGAAAAGAGATTCGTTTCAGTTGTAAAACTGCACAAGCAATCTCTCTGTCTCTCTCTGTTCTTTTAACATGTGTGTTGTTTTTTCATTACGTGTTTTTTGGAGACAGAACAAGGAGAAAGCGTGTCAGCCCGCTGATGATTATAAACATTTTATTTTCAAAAATTAATTCTTTTTATCTCAATATTATATATTAAACTTAAATTGAAATCAAAAATCATAGAGGACTTCATCTTACTTGTATTTTGTAATTAATCCTCTCTTGTTGTGTAATAAATTATTGTATTTTATTGATTTTTAAAATATATTTTATATTCATAAATGTTTAAAGCCGAGTAGAAACTTATCCAAGTTTATTCATGGAAACAACTTTTTTAGTATATGTTTTTTCAATCCTCTATAAGATTGTTAGGGTGATGGGCCAAAGGAAACAAAGGGGAGATTAGTAAAGACTAGAGAAGGCTCGTATTTGCAAGTCAACAATATTCCCTCCTGCTGTCTCCCCCTCTTTATTCTAGAGTCTTCCACTCCGTCTCCGTCTCCGTCTCCGTCTCCGTCTCCGTCTCCGTCTCCGTCTCCGTCTCCGTCTCCGTCTCCGCTCCCTGAATCGAGTTTTTTGAATTCAATCGATGGCAGATCTGGAGAGGAAAGCCAAAGAAGCATTCATCGACGACCATTTCGAGTTAGCCGTCGATCTCTACACCCAAGCCATCGCTGTTAACCCTACCAATCCTGACCTCTTCGCTGACCGTGCGCAGGCCAATATCAAACTCAAAAACCTCACTGGTATACTTAGCTAACCCGCGCTCCACCATCACCACAATTCACTTTCACTCGCTTGCTCTCTGTTTATTTAATCCTGTTTTTACGATTTCCTGTTGATATTCTCTGTTTATTAGTTATTAATAAATTGTGATTTATTTATTATTTAATATGTAATAGTGAATTAATGAAGGTTTGGTTAACTTTGTGATTTTGGCAATGAGAGACTGAAATTTTGTTTCTATTTTGTTATGTTTTTAAAGAGGCTGTTGCGGATGCAAGCAGAGCGATTGAGTTGGATCCTTCCATGGCTAAAGCCTACTTGCGGAAAGGGTTAGTTTGCGAATTGTTGGTTTGTTGTTTGATTTGATTTTCGGTTTCTGAGCTGATGAATTTGTGCTTGGGGTTTAGTGGAATTATGAGTGGAGTTTGTGGTTTCACTGTGTTCTGGTGGTATAATTGGTAGTGTGTGCATGTTTGTGATTGAATTGAAATGTGAGTTTATGATCATTCTGAAGAAAAGTTGGGTTTGTTGCGGTAGTGAAATCGAGATTGCAAGTGAGAAGTGATGCCTCTGTCTGGAATTCTATTTGGTTATTCATTATTTCATTGTGTAAGGGTTCTGTGTCTTAGAAGTAGTGCCCTTTGTTGCACTTCATGCATTTGTATCCTTATTCTCATGAATGATCTGATTCTTTTCACTGGATTTTCTGACTGATTTTCCCTTGGCACTAACTCTGTTGCAGAATTGCATGCATGAAACTTGAGGAGTATCAGACAGCTAAGGCAGCCTTGGAAGCAGGGGCATTTTTGGCAACAGAAGAGCCCAGATTTGCTAACTTGATCAAAGAGTGTGATGAGTGCATTGCAGGTAATATCATTATCAGTGTGAATACTTGGTCCAAATATTCATATTTTATTAATCGTGTTTAGGATGGTATTAGCGTGTTTAGGAACATTGTTGCTTTATCATGATCTGGTGAACAAATTTTTCATGTTCTTTCAGAGGAAACTGGTGAGACAAAAAAGCAAGCAGTGGAGGCCCCACTAAACACTCTTTCCCTAAAAGAAGAGCCTGAAGACATTTCTTGCAAGGCTTCAATGGTAACACCTCCCAAGTCAAAGTACAGGTTAGTGCAAATTTGCACTTGTGTATCCTTATGGACACCTTCAATCTCATGGTTTTGATTTTCAAAGGCAATTATGGTCAATGATTGCTTTTATCCTGAAATTTTCTGGTATTGTTTCTGATTTTGACTGAATACTAGTATTCTTATGTTTTTCTCATGCGAATATCTAATTGGTCTACTGAACTGCACAGGCATGAATTCTACCAAAAGCCAGAAGAGGTGGTTGTGACTATATTTGCAAAGGGCATACCAGCCAGTAGTGTTACTGTTGATTTTGGTGAACAGATTGTATGCACTTCATTTGGAAATCTTTCTTTTTATATTTTACTGGGTACAAGGAGTTGATCTTCTAGATTCTAATATGCGATGATTGCTTTACAGTTAAGTGTTAGCATTGATGTTCCTGGTGAAGATGCATACCATTTTCAAACTCGCTTATTTGGGAAGGTATTGATTGAGATTAACACACTGGAATCTACCTCTCTTTTGAGCAGGCTATAATTTTTTGATTCTTTAGCATTTACTTTTTTGGCATTAGAGGAATGAAGGGTTATCTGAAATAATCAGCATCTTCTACTACTGCTATTCTTTCCTCTGCAGGGGCAGCTTTTTCTTGTTTTTGCTTGTTTGTAATACTGTAGGGGCAGCTTTTACTTACTACTTATTCTGGATGCAAACTTTGTGTCAACAGATTACACCTGACAAGTGCAAATTTTACGTCTTGGCCACCAAAGTTGAAATCCGTCTCACAAAAGCTGAATCAGGTCTGCACTGGGCATCTCTTGAATACAACCAGGAGACAGCAGTGGTAAAAAGAATTACTGTATCGTCAGGTATGTCAACTTGCTAGTAATACATATGTGTATCATCTCATATGTTAAATAAGAGGCTAGCAATTCATATTTGTATCATCTGATATGCTAAATTAGAGTAAAATGCAACTGTTTAGCAATATTAACTGGAGGCTGAACTGAATGTGAAATCCATGCTTCTAAAGATTTTCTTTAACCCCCTTCCTCATACCCATTGTTGTTCACAAGGTGATAAATTATACATGTTACATCTTTGCTTTATTAAGCATTAATTGTTATGAATTATAATATTTAATTTAGTACATTTTCTCAGCTGACTTGGTGCGTTATTTAGTTTAGGAAAAAACTTTATACCCAGTATAGGTGAAATTTTCACAACTAATATTGGAGTCCATTTGTGTAACTAACAACCAAAAGTACCAATGACTTATCATGGGAATGTGCCATGTGTGATGAGATGCATTTCCCAAGGGGCCAGGGCTTGTTTTGGAACATTTATGTTAGAATTGTCTGCAGGATCAGGGCTGCTTTTAGTCTCGAAGTGGTAGCTTGA
Organism: Salix dunnii; assembly: GCA_015731905.1. Taxonomy (NCBI): domain Eukaryota; kingdom Viridiplantae; phylum Streptophyta; class Magnoliopsida; order Malpighiales; family Salicaceae; genus Salix; species Salix dunnii. The sequence continues at coordinate 4,264,772 of CM027662.1, read as the reverse complement.
ATTTGTGAATGTTGCATAGTCGTGCTAAATTGCTTGCTTTTCATGATGAATGTTGCAGAAATTGCTCAAAGGCCTACCTATCCCTCATCAAAGCCAAAAAGAGTTGATTGGGACAAGATTGAAGCTGAAGTGAAAAAGGAGGTAACATTTGTTGATTCTGTACTTCATTTTTTGTGCTCATTTCACAACTGAAGCATGAGATATCATTGATGGATTTCAGGAGAAGGAGGAGAAGCTAGATGGGGATGCAGCTTTGAACAAATTTTTCCGAGAAATTTACCAAGATGCTGATGAAGACACAAGAAGAGCGATGAAAAAGTCTTTTGTAAGGCCTTTGAATTAAACTTATATTACACACACACACACACACACACACACATATGGGGGTGAAGGAGCTGCGTCCTGATATGCTTGTTCTTTGTGTTGTTTTAATAACAACAGGTGGAGTCGAATGGGACTGTGCTGTCGACAAACTGGAAAGAAGTGGGCAATAAGAAGGTGGAAGGAAGCCCTCCTGATGGTATGGAGATGAAGAAATGGGAGATCTGAACCACACCGATAACTGGAAATGTATTGTAACCAAAATAGTGCTGTGTTTGTTTGTTGGTGTTTATTTGTTTTAAAGAAAAGACTGTGCAGAATAGAATAGGCTGGCAGCTTGTGTTCCTTCCTTTCTTGGTGCTGTTGAAAACATACTGTTTCGTTTGTAAAATGTCTCAAAATCTTTCACTGGTATGCCACTCTTCATCATATTGTTCAATCTACTTGTACTGGTCTTTTTGCCCCTTCTGTGATTGTTCATCCTGTCCCATGCTCGAATCTGTTTAGTGTAGCTGTGATTTCATCAAGTCAGCTCTTGGCCTAGCATGACAGTGAAAGTGTTTTTTATTTAAAAATATATTAAAATAATATTTTTTATTTTCAAAAAATTATTTTAATATAATATATCAAAATGATTTTTTTTTTCAAAAATATTTTTAAAATGAATTTTATAACACCCCTCAAATGTTTGAGTTTGATTACTAGGTGGATATTGGTTTTTAAGTATTTAAATAATGTTTTTTTTTATAATTAAACTATTGAAAATTTTCTTTTAAAGAAAAAATTATTCTGAAAAAACAAAAATTACTGGGTACCAAACGGGCAGTAACTCCAAAGGATCCAGACATTCATTATAAAATTATAGATTTTAACACTTTCATGTGTAAAATATTCTTAAAATACTTGTCATGTTATTATTGTTCTATTCTAGCCATCTCGTGTATCCATACAAAATGACTTTCATTGCTGTACATTCAGTTATTTTCTTTCCTTTTTTTTCTTTTTAATTTAACTTGGAATTTATTTAGAGAGCAATATAATTTTTTTTGTAAGCCTTTTACATTTTATAAAATTTTAATAAAAAATATGTTCATGATCCTAGTTTAAAAGTTGTCAATTTCATTCTACTTTGTGTTTTGTTTTTTCTATTTAAACGGTATCTTTTAATTTCATAACATTTTGACATGTTATTTCGGTTGTATTGTTTTAAAATATATTCAACAAATATAATTTAAATTCAAAGATAAACTTACTTTAAAGTATACAATTTAAATTCAAATACAAGCAAAAAAATAAAAGTTGAATCGATATGACCCGATCGATTCAATGAGTCTAAAGACAACTTAGACAATTGACAAAAATATAATTAGACTTAAAAAAATTGAAGATGATATTTTAAAAAAATATTGAGATCACAATATATTAGATCAACCTGGTTTAACTTTCTAAATCTATGATCCATGTCATGAGATCATAATAACCCCAAATCAAACAAATCAAAATAAATTGTGAAAATTAATTATCAATAAATCTATTGTTGAGTGATGAAATTAAAAAAAAAAAAAACTTTTCAACACAAAATTATGATCATTGTATTTTTTGTTACTACTTATTATATAGGTTGTATATTAGTGATTAGCAGGTAAGGTCTATAGTTAGAACATATGTGCATAATACCCACACAAACAAACTTGTGTATACCCTTTTGAATTAATAAAAAGTTGGGATGAGTTCCTGTAATATATGATGTGCTTGTTGTTGTTCGTATTCATTTGCGAATTTCGCTTGCTTACAATATTAGAAGAGTAGAAAAACTCTTGTGTGGATCCATTACCATACATATGTTAGAAGAAAGATTTATTTAAGTTGTTTTATTATATGAAAAATATTTAATTAACAATAGCTTTTGTTTGCAGGCTATAGTTCTCAGACACAATCCAAGACAAATAAAGCTTCTTATTGAAACTCACATACGAAATAAGAACTATCAGAAAGAGAAACGCTAACTCATGGATAAACAAGCTTAGAAGTTCATGGTAAGTTGAATTTCAACAATTGTTTTCTTAAGTAATTATTTATTTAAACCTGATTTTTTTTTTAGGAAACATTTAACACTTTATTGCAGGAGGGAAGCAAGGATAACCCTTTAATTTATTAAGAACTCAATCTAGATTTGTGGTTGAAGGCTGCATCATCTGATGAACTTGATAGAAATAAAATTTACAGCATATCCAACATTATAGATGATGATCTACTAATGAGTTGTAGTGTACAAATCATTGGTTCCTTGTAATCTGGTGTAAGCCAACAAATCCCAACCATCTATATAATTTTATGAGAACTATTTAAGGCTTATATGACACAACTTAATGTTGAGATGACTTGACTTAGGTCCAAGACAACATATTCGAGGGATAAAATGAATGCCCTTGAATAATTATTGTCAATATCACCAGTACATGTGGTCTACCTTGTCACGCATCTAGTTTATCAAGATTTGCCTCCTCCTCCTTCAACTTGTATCCACTAAATAATATTTTTATTTATTTTTCTTAGTTTTATTCTTTTTAATGTTTTTGTTGTTTTATTTATTTTATTTTTTAGAAAAAATTTAATACAATACTGACAGAATTATCAACGGGGTTAAATCACCAACAAAAGACCAACACAATGAATCACTTAAGAAAAATCCCTAAAGTTGAAAAAAATTAGTATTTAAATACTTGCAAAATATTATTTCAGCCTCATGCAATATTCAGAACGTTTGCTGGTTACATGTCAAGGAAAGATAAATTCAAATGGCTTCCAATGCTATGAAAATGTGGAAGACGTATCTTGCTACAAGGAGACATGGATTCTGAACTCAGTGCGAACTACTATGTTTTGCTCACACCAATATATTATATGCACTTTGTCCAGCTTCAAGATTTTTAGGTTTGAATGGTAGGTAGCAAATATTTTACTGTTTTATTGAAACCTAGATGAAAGACTTGAGATACGTGTCTAAACAAATCATTGACCCTATTTCATGCTCTGATGCTGTTTGTGGCCCTATTTCTTTCCTTTTGAAACTGCTCAGGAGTGCTCCCTCTCTCTCTCTCAAAGTACAAAGAACTACAGAATTATAGGAAAGGCCAGGAACAGCCATGGCGCGGGCCATAGTTCTGTACCCTTCACCACCTATTGGCCATTTGATATCTATGGTGGAGCTAGGGAAACTCTTATTGACCCACCAACCTTCCCTTTCTGTTCACATACTCATCACTTCTGTGCCCTATGATTCTGGATCCACTGCCCCATACATTGCCAACGTTGCTGCCACCGTTCCCTCGATCAAATTCCACCACCTTCCTACTGTTACCCTTCCTCATACAAGAACCATCCATCATGAAGAACTCACTTTTGACGTCCTTCGCCTCAGCAACCCTCACGTTCGTGAAGAGCTACTGTCCATCTCCAAAAACTACACCGTTCATGGACTTGTTGTGGACTTCTTTTGCTGTGCTGCTCTCTCTGTCGCCAAGGAACTCAATATCCCTGGCTACCACTTCTCCTCTTCTGGTGCTGGTATTGTCGCTGTTTTCCTTTATTTCCCAACCATTCATAGCACCACCACCAAAAGTCTTAAAGATCTAAAGACCCTTCTTCATATTCCCGGTGTTCCACCAATTCCATCGTCGGACATGCCAGCACCGGTACTTGATCGTGACGATAAGTCCTATGAGTACTTTTTAGATTCCTCAAGGAGCTTTCCCGAGTCGGCAGGTATTATTGTAAACACTTTTGAAACTTTCGAAGCGAGAGCTGTGGAAACAATATCAGAGGGATTGTGTGTGCCCAATGACCGCACGCCACCAATTTACTGTATCGGACCATTGATAGCCTCTGAAGGTCGTAAGAATGATTCAGGCACACGCAATGGCGCCGGGCTTGAGTGCTTAAAATGGCTGGACTCACAACCAAGTGGAAGTGTTGTTTTTCTATGTTTTGGTAGTTTGGGGCTGTTCTCCAAGGAACAGTTAAGAGAAATAGCTTTCGGGTTGGAGAGAAGTGGCCACAGGTTCTTGTGGGTGGTTCGGAATCCACCTTCTGATAAAAAGAACGTGGCACTCTCGGCACATCCAAACATCGATTTGGACTCGTTGCTCCCTGAAGGTTTCTTGGATCGAACCGAGGAGAGGGGACTCGTGCTGAAGTCGTGGGCTCCGCAGGTAGCAGTGTTGAACCATTCATCCGTAGGCGGGTTTGTCACTCATTGTGGATGGAACTCGGTGCTGGAAGCTGTTTGCGCAGGTGTTCCATTGCTGGCTTGGCCACTATACGCGGAGCAAAGGCTCAACAGGATCTTATTGGTGGAGGAAATGAAACTTGCATTGCCGATGAGGGAATCTGAGAGCGGGTTCGTGAGCGCCACCGAGGTGGAGGAGCGAGTGAGAGGGCTGATGGAGTCGGAGGAAGGCAAGCTGATCAGGGAGCGAACCGTTGGCATGAAAATTGCAGCAAAGGTTGCATCGAGTGAGGGTGGTTCTTCTCGGGTGGCTTTGTCTAAACTTGTCGAGTCATGGAAAGACAAATGACTTAGGTTCGGTGCAGGCATGCCTGTCTTTTGCCTTATGTTATCTATCTTTGACTTTGTTGTTTTTAAAAAGTTTATATTTTAATATATGAATATTAAAAAAATAATTAAATGAATGAATAATAATTAATATATATATAATTGACTCATGTTTACTTACTATACTCCCCACAGTTTCTATGAAGCTGCCATGACCCCAGTGGACGCTTATGCTCCATTCACCAACTCTGGACTGCGTAAGTCTCACAGAATAATAAGACTAGCAAATGACCCCGTGTCTAGTCGACACGACACTATACTTTTTTTTCAATATAATAAAATATTAATTACATGATTTTTTTTTATTATAATATAAATTTAGATAAATTAATAATTTTGTGCAAAATTCATGTGAAGTGCAAGTTTTTTTTATAAAATATATGAATTTTAAATCGATATAAATATATATGTTTAATAGGTTTCAACAAAATAACCAGCATAAAATTATCATCATCATTAAAAAAGTAAGAAGATTCGGATATCTGAATTATCAAATTCATTGTATTAAGATTAGTTCATTTTATAATTAAATTTAAATTCAATATAAAAACAAAATATAAATTGTGAAAACATTTGCAATAATTAAATAACAAAAATCAATAGATAATCCTCTATCTACAAAAAGAAGAAAACATAAATTAAAAATTCATCCCTACGTTATCATCATTATCATTACTATAATAGTTAAAATTATTATCAACATTACTACCCAAACAATTAAAGTCATTAAATTGCATAGAAAAATAAAATAAAAAAGGAAAATATTTTTACAAAAAAAAATCACTAAAATTATCGTTATTATGGCGCAAACAATAAAATTATAAAATCATTTGATTCAAAGAATATATAAAAATAACAGAAAACACTAAAAAATAAAAGTAAAAAGGGAGTAATATTAATTTTAAAATAATCATCAATATAAATTACAATTTCAGGACTCAACTGAATTAAAATAAATCCCCAATAAAAAATAAAACGACAAAAAATAAAAACAAAAACTAAAAATATAGATGCATAAATACGAATAAAAAATAAAAATTGTCCAAGAATGACAGAAAAAACCAAAAAAATTAATATCAAATAAAAAATTCAAAGAGTAAGGACCGAAATGAAAAATAAAATAATAAAAAATTGAAACAAATAAAAACCTTGAGACCGAAACAAATAAAGATATTTAAAAAAATTGCAGTGTAATTTTGTTAAAAAAAATTAAAATAATAACCATTGAAATGAAAAGTAACATATATGACTAATTTCAACTGGATGGCATAATTAAAACAAATTAAAATCATTTGTATAATTAATTCTAATCGAAGGACAAACTTGAAATAAATAAAAACCTTGAGACCGACATAAATAAATATATTTTTTCAAAAAAATGATGTGTGATGCTTTTAGAAAATTAAAAGAATAAGAACCGAAATGAAAGATAGAATATATGATAAATTTCAATTTAAACACCCAATTAAAATACCCAATTAGAAGCAATTAAACTTGTATACCGAAATAAATAAAGAAGCCAAAAACAAACCAAAATTCAAAAGAATAAGCACTAAATTGAAACTCAACATATATAATCAGTGTCAATTGAAGGGCACAATTGCAACAAATCAAAATTTACATTGAAAAAATCAGTAATAAAAGAAAAATCAAATGACCGGGGACTAAGAAAAACATTCACAAGCTGTAAGGACCAAAGTGTATTTCTAGCCTGCAGGAGAGAGAAAAGAAAGAAACAACTTAAACTCGTCCACCAGCGCTTCACCGACCATCGTAACCAGACACGCGATGCACCGGGAGGCGGAGGACAAGTCGGCACACCATGGGACACGGTGGACGAGCTGTTTGCACCGCCGAACGAAGTAGCATGCGTCGCTTGAATGGCACGTGCTGTTAAACACGGAGGACGTGTCCATACGACGCTCATGCAGTATTTCCAAAAGAAATAAAAAAAATAATGGTCAATTACATATACACTCTTAGAGCCAACGATAACCACGAAAATACCACGGTGGAAAGTACCTCAATACCACAGATCCGGAGTCTTTTTTTTGTCATTTTCGAGGGCTAATTTAATAGTTTTACTGTGAAAAAAATGAGAGAAAACAAAAACACCCCATTGTTCTGCGTCCTTTAGCCAACACCTAGGGGTAAGATAATAATTTTACCGTGCAAAGAATTCAGAAATGTTATCTTTGTCCCCTAGAAATGGAAAAAACCCTTGATCCTAAGGTAAAATAGTAATCATACTGTAGCAATCGACAGTGAACTGTATCTGTATAAACAATGTAAAATTGAACAATATAAAAGGCAATAAAACAATTATATTTTAGTTATTATACCAATTAAAAAGCAGAAACCCAAAACAAGTCAACTTGCTAATATAACTAAGAATCTTAAAATTTCCCATAAAATTAGTATTTAAATACTTACAAAGTGCTAGAGATAGAAACAAATGTTTGATTTCATGATGAGACAGAAGCCTGAAATTTCGTGGCCCCGCCCTTCTTCCTTCGATGGTGATGTCGGCTAAGGAAACATAAATGCAATTGGCTTCCATTGCCATGGAAATCTAGAAGATGAATCTTGGCCACCAAAAGACATGGATTCTCACGTCTGTGCTATCTACTCTATCTGCTTACACTGTTATTTCACTGTCCTCAATTTTGTCCAACTTTAAGAATTTTAGGCTTGAATGGTATATAGGTTGCTAATATTTTATTTAATATATAATATAAATGATTACGTGTTAATGGGTTAATTAATCATTATTGACTTATATGTTTATTTTTATTGTTTTTTTAATTAGTTTTTTCAATTATACACTTTTTATTTGATAATATAGCTTCATGGTCTTTTAATCAATTTTCTTTTGAGAGTAGTTTCATGATATTATAACCGGGTTGTAAGTTCGACATGCTAACTCAGATTGTTTTGAATTGATTTCTTTATTTTTTTGTTAATTTTTTATTATTTTATTTTTTATTATTGTATTTTTTATTTATATTATCAAAAATATAAGAGATTATTAAATTTAATTAAATCAATGACTCATGTCTTTATTTTTCTTCTTCTTTAAAAACACTCACGTTAACTTGGTATCTTTAATATGAACGTTCCTGTTTGGCATTGCGGCCAAACCTGCGTCTGGCCGGTGCAACTTTTTTTTTTTAATAAAAATTAATTTTTTTTGTGTTTTAGATCATTTTGATGTGATGATATCAAAAATAATTTTTAAAAAATAAAAAAATATTATTTTAATATATTTCAGCACGAAAAACTTTTTAAAAAACAATCATAACAGCAATTCCAAACACTCCCGGAAAAAACAATTTGGACTGGTCCTCAACGCACCGAGACCACTATAAAGTGGTAGCTACATGTCAAGGAAAGTTAAGCGCAAATGGCTTCGTTTGCCTTGAAAATTTAGATGTATCATGGCCATAAAAAGACATGGACGTTATTAATCACTTAGCATATAGTAGTGAAATACATATAAGATAAGAAATAACATACGAAACCCTAATGTCTTGAATTTAGAAAATAAAAGTAAACAACATTATGAAAGTAAATAAATATAACATCAAATATAATTTAGTTCAATAGAATATGAGTGTAATTTCGAGAATGGATGGGGACCCGAAAAATAAAACAGCCTATATCTTATTTATATTACATGAATATTAAAGATTTATCTCATTTATTTGGAAAACAAAAACAATAAATAAACAAACACAAAATTAAGGATGACTGAGAATTGGTAGGAGTAACGTTAACATGACCTATAATGTATACATAAAATTCTAAAAAATAATTTGAAACAAATAATATACAAGGTTTCAACACATATATTTAATTTAAAAATATAATTATAAAACCAAATAGATTCGACTAGTCCATCTCAAGCACGTCTCAAATTGATCAAACCTATCTGCATTGATTAATATATACTACTTCATCAATCAATTCACTAAATTGACCAATTAGTCGACTGTAACCATTAAGTAGACTAATCAATCCAAATAGATGAACTAATCTACTAGCACCATTAGAATCTTGATTTGTTAGTCTCCAAGATAATCCACGAAAAATCAACATGTTTCTCAAAAACCTATGATTCTAGTCCTCAAATTAGTTTTTTTTTCCCTAGCAAGCCAAACTAACATCATGCAAGACCTCTCCGATCATCCACTTATCATATTAATATTTCATACATCATAAAATCCTAAAACACTTCTTTAATCCACAAGCTATCACAATCACCTAGAACATACTTGTTGTGGGTCGATTCAAATTTATTTAGCCCATGTGTTGATTATTCACCAATTCAAAACCTTCTTAAAATATAATGTCCAATCATCGTTGGAGAACAGTAAAAAATAGAGCACTTGTTTCTACTTACAACCTAAAATCTCAAGTTTAGAGTTGAATTCTCTATAAAGTTAGGTCGGTTCTTGGGCTTGGGCCATACTTGGGTTGGGGCTGATGGCCATAACATAGGCCTTACAAAATAAGGCCCCGTTTGTTTGCTGGAAAGTGGTTTTCTTTTGGAAAGTGAATTCTGATATTTGGCAGTGTTATGAAAAATGAATTGAAAAACACTTTCCAGTGTTTGTTTGTGTTATGGAAAATGAGCTGGAAAATAATTTATTAATAAATTAATTCTTTTTTCAAGTTTATTAAAATAATGAGGAACAAATCTTACAAATTAAAAAGTTAAATGAGAATGAAATTGAAAAAAAATATAATTTCATAAATTATATCAAATAAAATAAATAATAATCAAAATAATAGAGATCAAATCTAAAAATTTAAAAAAAAAATGAAAGGTGAATAAATTAAAATAATAATAATTAACATTTCATAAATTATTTCAAATAAAATAAGTAACAATAAAAAAAATGAGGACCAAATTTGATAGATAAAAAATTTTAATAAAAAAATGATAAGAAAAAAGCAAATAGCAATTATAAAAATAAGGACCAAAATTAATATAAAAAATAAATTTTAAGAGAAGGAATTGAAAAATAAATATTCAAAACAAATTATATATAGCAATCAAAAGTTTGAGGATCAAATTTGATATAATCAACAAATAATGACATTTCTAAATTTTTCACAACTTCTGGAAAGTGTTTTCCACCCAAATTTTTCAGAAAACACTTTCCTGAAAACCAAGCTAAATTTTTCTTTGATTGGAAAGTGTTTTCCGTTGATCAACTTTCCAGAAAGCAAATAAACACAGAAAAATTTAAAAAATAATTTCTCAAAAAATAAATTTCAGAAAACAAACACAGCCTAAATGTGAGTTCAGAGTGTAGTTTTGAGTATTGATTACTATAGTTTTATTTTATTTTCTCATCAATTGATTGTGGATTCAGACACGTGTAATGTTATCTCTTCGGATAAAAATAATAATCACGTGACATCGGCTTTTGAAAGGTGTGTTTAATGCTATACAGGCAACATGCTACCACCTATCGTGGATCCAGATTCTGACGACTGTGCTGTCTCCCATGTTTGCTTGCATTATTATTTCACTGTCCTCCATTTTGTCCACCTTAAATAATAGTAGGTTTGAAATTTGAAGGGTAGGTTTGACTCATGTTTTTATTTTTAATTATTTTTCATCATTAAATTATTTGATAATAAAATTTCATTTTTTTAATTTATTTTCTTCTTCGAGTATTATCATGATATTATGATCTGATTGTAAATTTGACATGCTAATTTGATATCAATGAAATAAAATTATTATTTTTTAATTTTATAAAAATAAAAATGTTTTTTTTAAATATTTTAAAAAACAAATTTCAAACGTAAATGACAGCCGTTCACTTAGAAGATGCCACAAAAAGACTCACTTACCTGCGTCTTGTCCAGCTTTAAGAATTTTAGGTATGCGTGGTAGATCGTTGATATTTACTGTTTTGGCAGGGGACGAGAAAGACTTCAGAACGATTATTTTGTGAATATATAAACAAATCATGCTTGTTCCTCTCTTCTTGAAACTGCACCACTGAGATTGCTCGCTCGCTCGCTCGCTCTCATCAAGTACACAGAGGTATAGGAAAGGCCAGGAGCAGCCATGGAGGAGGCCATAGTTCTGTACCCATCACCACTTACTGGCCATTTGATGTCTATGGTGGAGCTAGGCAAGCTCTTACTGACCCATCAACCTTCCCTTTCTATTCACATACTCATCACTTCTGTGCCCTATGATTCTGGATCCACTGCCCCGTACATTGCCAACGTTGCTGCCACCGTTCCCTCGATCAAATTCCACCGTCTTCCTACTGTAACCCTTCCTTATACAAAAACCAACAATCTTGAACAAATCGTTTTTGAGGTCCTTAGCCTCAGCAACCCTCACGTTCGCGAAGAGCTGCTGTCCATCTCCAAAAACTACACTGTTCATGGACTTGTTGTGGACTTCTTTTGCAGTGCTGCTCTCTCTGTTGCCAGGGAACTCAATATCCCTGCCCACTACTATTTCACTTCTGGTGCTGGTGTTCTCGCTGTTTTCCTTTATTTCCCAACCATTCATGACACCACCACCAAAAGCCTTAAAGATCTAAAAACCCTTCTCCATATTCCTGGTGTTCCACCAATTCCATCGACTGACATGCCCGTGCCAATGCTTGAACGTGAGAATAAGGCTTATGAATACTTCAAAGATTCCTCCAGCCGCTTTCCCGAATTATCAGGTATTATTGTAAACACTTTTGAATCACTTGAATCCAGAGCTGTGAAAATAGCATCAGAGGGATTATGTGTGCCCAATAATCGCACACCACCAATTTACTGTATCGGACCATTGATAGCCACTGAAGGTCCTAAAGATGATGCAGTCACTCGCAATGGTACTACGCTGGAGTGTTTAGAATGGCTGGACTCGCAACCAGGTGGAAGTGTTGTTTTTCTTTGTTTTGGTAGTTTGGGGCTGTTCTCCAAGGAACAATTAAGAGAAATAGCTTTCGGGTTGGAGAGAAGTGGTCACAGGTTCTTGTGGGTAGTTCGTAATCCACCTTCTGATAAAAAAAACGTGGCACTCTCGGCACATCCAAACATCGATTTGGACTCGTTGCTCCCTGAAGGTTTCTTGGATCGAACCGAGGAGAGGGGACTCGTGCTGAAGTCGTGGGCTCCGCAGGTAGCAGTGTTGAACCATCCATCCGTAGGCGGGTTCGTCACTCATTGTGGATGGAACTCGGTGCTGGAAGCAGTTTGCGCAGGTGTTCCACTGGTGGCTTGGCCACTGTACGCAGAGCAAAGGCTCAACAGGATCTTATTAGTGGAGGAAATGAAACTTGCATTGCCGATGAGGGAATCGGAGAGCGGGTTCGTGAGCGCCACCGAGGTGGAGGAGCGAGTGAGAGGGCTGATGGAGTCGGAGGAAGGCAAGCTGATCAGGGAGCGAACCGTTGGCATGAAAACTGCAGCCAAGGTTGCATCGAGTGAGGGTGGTTCTTCTCGGGTGGCTTTGTCTAAACTTGTCGAGTCATGGAAAGACAAATGAGTTAGGTTCGGTGCATGCCTTTGTCTTTTGCCTTAAGGTTATGATGTGTTTGAAATGGTTGATGTTGTTGTTATACTTAAAATTAAAAAAAAAATAGATTTATAAAAAATATTTTTAGCTGTGGTTTATTATTAAAATTGAAATATTTGGTTAAAACTGTAGTTAAATTTAAAGTTTAAAGAAAAACAATTTCGTGTGTTTAGTTATTATATCTTTTACATTACTGTCAACTTATTAAATTACTATCTATATTATTTTAAGTGTTTATAAACTAAAACTAATTTAAAAAACAATCACAATTACATTTTCAATCACCCTCTAAGTTTCAAACTTAGTGTTTTACGAGACTCACAGTACTCCAGTTATTTATCAAACAATTTAGCACTAAGGTGAGAACTCATTTAATTACAGAAGCTACTGCAGAACCAAAAATCCATTATATTAGACTTTGTTGCTTGTGAAAAGTTTATATTTGAATATATAAATATTAAAAATAAATTTTAAATGAATGAATAATGATTAAAATACATATAATTGATTCATGTTTACTTTGTATATAAAACGCATACTCCCCACCGTTTCTTGGGAAAAGAGACTTGACGAAATTGAAAAGAAAGAAAATGACCAAATAGGACTCCAGAATTTTGTGCAAATTTACTCTTTTTTAATAAACTATTTTGCATGTATGATAGGACACCAGATTACTCTGTCTTCTAGCTTTGACTGTAAAATAAAGGTTTTTAAATTAAATATTTTTTTTAAAAAATATAACAATTTATAAATCTTAGAAACACATCACGGTCTTTAGAAAATGATGGGTCTACAATATAGAAATATAATATAGTGTAGTTGAGTTAATAATGGATGGTGGTCCAGTACCCCTGTCACATCACTTGCCAAGTAGTTGAGATGAGATGAATGCAATATTGTCCACATCGTGATTTTAACATGGCATGATAGTAATTTATGAACTCAAATGATAAAATTGTAATAGTATAATCGTATTAAAAAATTTATTGTATAAAAATTATATAATCACTGATAAAATTATAAAGGTAAAAAAATAATAAAATAATAAGTAAAATATTTTTGAATACAATACAACATAATTATAACTATAAAATTTCATTAATTAAAATTCATATATGATTTACAATAACTTGTGAATGCATGAGAATCGATATATAAGTATTTAAAAAATACTATTTTTTTAATTTTTAAACCAAGAGAGAGGGGGGTGGCGGATCGGATAACCAGTAAGATTTATGGGATCGTAAAATCAGACTAATACAATATTATTTTACAATTTCAGACTAATTTTTATTATTTTTATTTAATTTTAATAAAATTTAATTTTTCTACTTGATTTAATTAATTTTATTATTTTTATAATTTTGCGAGTTAGACTCGTAATTTTTAAAACCATGGGCTTGATTGTTGTCCAAAGCGTAGTGATATTAGAGATTGAGATAATCTGTGATACAGACGACCATTGAGATTGTGCACAGTAAAAATCCTATACCGTAGATAATAATTCAACTGCGGACAATATTAGGTATCTGTTGCTATCCAGCATTTATTTCTCTTTAAATCTTGATATTCTACATTTTCGCAACTATAAAACGTTGTAGTTTGTACACATCTAAACTAGTCATTTATCCTCACATCATGGTCAAAATTATATTTTTTTAATGTAAAAAAAAATAATCCAAAAAATAAATAAAAATAATAAAAAATAACATAAAAATAAAGAAAAATATTAATTTTAAAATAAACACCAACATAAATTAAAATTTAAGGATTTGACTGAATAAAAATAAAACTGTAAAAAAATAAAACGACAAAAATTAAAAAATAATAATTAAAAGCATAGATATATACATACATGCAAACAATAAACACTATCCAAGATGAAATGAAAAAATCAAAGGAATTAATATGATATAAAAATTCAAATAATAAGGTCCAAAATATATATATATATATATATATATATATATATATATATATATATATATATATAATTAAATTTTATTGAATGAAAAAAATTGAAACAAATAAAAATCTTGGGACGAAAATAAAAAAAAGGATTTTTTTTAAAAAAACATTGCAGGGTAATTCTGTTAAAAAATTTAAAAGAATAAGAAATAAAATGAAAACTAGCATATATGACCAATTTCAATTAGAGAATAAAATTAAAACCTTCAAACCGAAAAAATTAAAGAAATCAAAATCAAACCAAAAAAAAAAAAATAGGGACTAAAATGAAAACTAATATATATAATCAGTTTCAATTGAAGGATACAATTGAAAACAATCAAAATCTTCATCGAAGAAATCAAGAATAAAAACGAAATCAAAAGAAAAATGACTAAAATAAAACAACTAAAACAATGAAAGATTGTCATATATTTTCCAGTTACATGAGAGAGAAAATGGAAAAAATGAAAGATCATCTGCTGGAAATTTACCGATGACCTTCACACGACAAGTGTCATAGGGGGAGGCAGAGGACATGAAGGCGCACCCAGTGACATGATGACTGGATATTTTACATCACTTATAGATGTCACACACGCTGTGTGATAGGCATGTGAAAAATTGATGGTGCTTTCGTATGACACGAGTAGAATGAATTCAAAAACAACAATAATAAAAATACAAAATTACCTATACACCTTTGGACCCAATGATAACAACGAAAAATCTGGACATGAAAGTAACACAATACCCCAGTGTCAAGACTTCTTTTTTGTCTTTTCTGAGGGTACTAACGTAGTTTCATTGTGCACGATCATGTAAAAAATAAAAATACCCCAAACTAGCCATCGTTTTTTTGTCAGCTCTGAGAGGTAAATTAGTGGTTTCATTGTGCAAATTAAAATGGGAATTACCAAAAAACCCCATATAATATGAAAATATCACACAAGTCCATTGAAAATATCCAAAATGCCCCAAATGCCAAGGGTAAAAAATTTTAGTCTAAGTAGTAAAATGATAATTTTATTGTTGAAATCCACAGTGATTTGAGTCTAAAGACATAGCAAAACTATAACACATTTTATATTTTATATTAGCTATTTCCCTTCGCTTCGTTACAGCCGAAACCATATTTTTTTCAATGTGAAAAATATATTAAGGGTATGAGATATTAATATTGTGAGATATTATTTATTATACTATAAATTTGGGAAAAATAATTAATTTGTACAAAATTTCTATTGAGCGCAACTTTCTTATAAAATATATGAATTTTAAATTGATATAAATTTAGCAAGTTTGAACATCAATATAAAATTATCATTATCATTAAAAAATCAAGAAGATTCGGATACTTGAATCATCAAACTCACTGTATTAGGATTATTTCATTTCATAATCTAATTTAAATTAAATACAATAATAAAAATAAATGATTGATTTTCTATTTTTAAAAAGAAAAAAAAATTGAAAATCCATTGCAAAGTTATCATCATTATCATGACTATAACAACTAAAATTATTATCACCATTACTACAATAACAATTAGAATAATTAAATTGTCCTGGAAAATAAAAAAAACAAAATATTTTTACAGAAAAGAAGCAAAAAACCAATAAAATAAACAATCACTATAATTATTATTTTTATTGCACAAGCAATGAAACCATAAAATCATCTAAAAAATAAAAAATAACTTCAACCAAAAAACAAAAAAAAACTAAAATAAATATTATGAGGATAAAAACATCATATGATTAGAAGAACAAATAAAAATCACAGAAAACACTAAAAATAAAATAAAAGAAAAACCAATATAAATTAAAATTTCAGACCTGAACTGAATAAAAATAAAACCGAACAATAAATAAATAAAATTAAAAATAAAGACTAAAAGCATAAATGAATAAAGATAGAAAAAAAAAAAACATTGTCCAAGAAGGACAAAAAAAATCAAAAGAATCGATACTATATAAAAATATAAAAGAATAAGTTCCAAAATAAAAAATAAAAAAATATAATTAATTCCAATTGAATGACAAAACTATAATAAATCAAATCATCGAGACCTACAAATAATAAAGGAATTTTCAAAAACAAAATGCAGTGCAACCAACATAAATTAAAATTTGAGAATGAAACTGAATAAAAATAAAACCCCAATAAAAAATAAAAAGACAAAAACTAAAATTATAAATGCATAAATATGGACAAAAAATAAACATTGTTCAAAAAAGATAAAAAATCAAAGGAATTAATACCAAATAAAAAATTCAAAGAATAAGTGTCAAAATAAAAATATAAAATATATAATTAATTGCAATTGAAAGACTAAAATGAAACAAATCAAAATTTTAGGACCGAAAAAATAATAAAAGAATTTAAAAAGAAACACTACAATGAATTGTTTAAAACAGTAAAAGAATAATGACTAAAATGAAAAGTAATATATATGATTAATTTTAATTGGAGGATAAAATTAAAACATATTAAAACTTATAGACTAAAAATATTAAAGAATCTAAAAACAAACTAAAAATCAAAAGATTAAGAACTTAAATAAAACATATCATATACGATCAATTTCAATTGAAATAATAATTAAAACTAATTAAATTTTTTATTGAAAAACTCAGAATAAAAAATAAAATAAAAAAAACAAGGACCAATAAAAATAATGTGATTTTAAGACTTTAAGATGATATATTGTTTTACTTCTAAATAGTACATGAGATAGGCATGTAGATTTTTTTGGGCCTTGTTTTGTTGAGTTTTTTTTTTTTAATTATTATTATTACACCCCCTATCTATGGATTCTTTCCCCTTTCATTTTATTATTCGTGGTTCTTATTGAACTTTATTCTTTTACAAGTGGTTCATAGTAAATTAAATTTCATAGTTTTTATCATATAACATTAATAACATAATTTGGTCTATGAAAACTATTAACTCAATTTGTAAGTTTATTTGATTTATTAAATATTAATTAAAGAGTTGGGTTAAAAATTTTCAAGTTAATTTTTTATTGCTATCCTCTATTTTCATTGAATCTTATTTTTTATTATTGAATAGATGATAAATTAATTTTTTATCGTATAATAATATAAAAAACCAATTTGATATAATAGACTTAGTAACTTATAGTAGATTCCAAATTTAGTAAGTGTTTAAAACATTAATAAAATAATTTGGTTGGAGATTTTCAAGTTCGAACGAATAATGAAAAATCTCTAAGAATATTATATTTTACAATCCATAGAATTTGAATTCAACCAACCAATAATATTATAGTAGAATTGTTTTTTTTCTTCGCTAAACCTCATAAATATAAATGCTCAAATCTTAAATTTAACCACGTTTTATTTAATTTATCAGTGATGACAAGAGTCATCAAAGAATATGGCGTGATGATTAAAAATTTGAGATTTGTATAATAAGTGTTAAATTTATAGTCAGGACATGTATTTCTTGTAAAAATCTGGGATAATCAAAATTTTACTCGTTCATTTAGATCTACAAATTATATTTTTTGTGAAATAAAGTTTTCTTGATTCCATAAAAAAAAAATGATGGAAAGAGATACAAACAATCGACATTGAGAAATCATTCTTTTGTTATTATTTCTTATTTCAAAATTTTAAAACTCACTCTAAAAGTATTATAACTATAAATTTATTTTATATTTATATCTATCTTACAAGATTTAATATCCCCGTTATTTTATTTTTTCTATAATTTGTGCTAACAATTAATGAGAATCTAATTAAAAAGCATTATAAAATCCATCCAATCAGTTGAAAATTTCTTTTTAAAATAAAGCCAAAATTCATTCACGACTCATGAGCTAGTCCCATGGTTTTCTCGAGCTTTGGGCCGATTTGAAGCCAGACTTCTCAAATCCTACCTTAGCCCAGAACAAAACCACCATCAAAGCCCTCAATCTTGCAGCCGAAAAAGGGGGCAGAATTCTCAGCTTCCCGCCTCCCCAATGCAAGAAAAAGCAACCCTTTTGTGAGAAATCAAGAGATCTTCATCGTCAAAGAAAAGGGAAAAATGGTGAAATCCAAGAAGACAGAAGCCAGCAATTCTAACAGAGAAAACCCAGATGTGTTAGAGAGGAAAAGATTGAAAAAACTTGCCATAACCAGCGACATAGTATCAGACACACAAGTCAAGGCTCCATATTCATTGAACCCATCAAAAACTGTTGCCAAACATCATGGTAAAGATATTATTAGGAAATCTCAAAGAAAGAACAGATTTTTGTTTTCATTTCCTGGCCTTCTTGGTCCTATTAACGGAGGTGGCAAGATTGGCGAGCTCAAAGACCTGTCCTCTAAAAACCCTGTTCTTTACCTCGATTTTCCTCAGGTTCTTAAAAACATTTCTGGCTTTTGTTTGTTTTTGTCCTTCCATTTGGGGGTCACTATGATTTTTGGGACGTTTGTGAATGAATAACAAGTCGTTTTTGTTTTTGTTTTGCAGGGACAGATGAAGCTGTTTGGGACTATTTTGTATCCAAAAAATAGATATTTGACATTGCAATTCTCCAGGAGTGGAAAGAATGTTATGTGTGAGGATTATTTTGATCACATGGTATGCTTTTTTCTTTCTTCTTTTCTCTTAGCTAATCTGTTGTTTGTTTGCAAATTTTACTCATTGTCTTCCAATTGTGACAAGTAATTTGTCCATTTGTTGATGAGGCCAGATTATATTTTCTGAGGCATGGTGGATTGGAACGAAAGAAGATAACCCGGAAGAATTGAAACTTGATTTTCCTAAAGAACTGTTTGAGGTTGTTTCTTTTTATTTAAGTCTGTCTTTTTTTCTTTTCTTTTTCATTGTATTTTTGAAAGAAAGGTTTTTTGAAGTTATACTTGATAATCAATTTTTTCTTATTTGATTGTTGGTTTTAGGGAAAAGGTGTTGAATGTGATTTTAAAGGTGGGGCAGGAGCAGGATCTGTCAATAAGCAAGTAGTTCAAAAGAGTGGTGGAACCAAATATGTAAAAGAAGAGTCTCCTGAAACCGAGCTTGATGATGATTTATCGGATGATAACAATGATTTTAAAGATTTGAAGGAAACTACACCAATTCGGCAATCTGCAAGAACTTCTGGGAAAAAATTCAAGTAATGGCTATGCTTTTGCTTGATATACATAGTTACATTTACTGCTTAGATTGTGTGAAGATGATGGTAGTTTCTGATTTTTCTCGATTTTCTATATACTGAGTTTGTTTCTTTATATTGCATTCTTGAGTATGCTTGCTGTCTCTCTAATGAAGCAATTGTCTGTATTCTTATTGATGTTTACTATTCATTTTCCTTTTGTGATCTTGTTAAACAAGGGCTAATCTTGAATACCTCTTTAGAAGAGAAAAAAATAAAAAACCATCATGATGAGTTCACTGTGGCAAAATAACAAGTCACTGATTGTCCTGATTAGCAATATCAATTTTCGCTGATGATAAATTGGTGCAGTCATTACACATTTGTTTGGCATTTCTTAGTTATCTGCTATTCAAGTTTTTATTTCAGTAAATCTCCAGTTAACTTTGCATTTTCGGAATCTGGTAGGGTAATTCATCTTCAGCCTATTTCTGAATCAGGTTTACTGAAGTTTCCTCGGGTGATGATTCTGCTGAAAGAAGTCCTGATGCCTTGGGGATGGAGGAGGAAGAGGAAAAGAAAGTAAGCAGAATGCTTGGTATTTCATTATGAAATCATATGGTTGATACATCATAGTTTCATGTAATTTGATCAGGCAGCTTGGCATTCCATATGCTTCTTCTGTTGCAAGCTTTCAGTTGTTCATTTTTAACTAATATCCCTGCTGCTGCTTTAGGAGATATATTTTTTTTATCGATCTTTCATTTACTTATTGAAGCATTCCTTGTCACTGATCATTTGATTCCCTGGTCTGTCTTCCATTTCCCAGGTGAAAACTAACATGTCATCTGGTATAATTCTTGACATTGAAAGTGGAAGTTCTAGAGAAGGGAATCAACTTTCTGAGCAAATTCAAGCACCTGTAACCAAATCTAAAAAGCTTTCTGAGTCTTCTGTTTCAGTGACGATACCTAAGGAAAACTCCTATAATAGTCACGGTTCACTTATTCAACCATCCATATCCACATTGTTCAAGAAAGTGCAGGAAAAGAAGAAGGTGGATGAAAAGGTCAGGTTGGACAACTTTGAGGGTAATAGCTAATTATGCTGTCAAGTCAGAACTTGTTGAGAGGCTATAATCCATGGTATTTTGCTGCAGTCACTGAATAGAACAATATAGGTGTGGCATGCTAGAGTTTAGAGTTGTATGAATGTACTTATCTAGTTTAACTTATCCCCTTTCAATAATTTCTATATAAAGCAACAGCAATAGTTGTGTCATTTCTGGGTGTGCCTTCTTATGCGTAGAGCATACATGCAGCACATGCATGCTATTTATGCTTGGTACTATGCATGCATACAATTTGTGTGTAAATCCTGGAATGTACTAGGTGATATCTCTGTGTATTAGATTTCTTGTTTGAATTTTAGCTGTGTTTATCTACGTAATTGTAAGCATAATACAAATTGGCTAATAGCTAATTACTAGCAATTGTTAGCATAATGCAAGGGACTAATAGTTCAGAGGGTGTCATAACTACTAAACCCTCCATCTAGCCTTATCCAATTGTATGCTTATTTCATATCAAAATTTTCTCATTCATGCCCACTTTCCCCTCAATTTTCCTCACTGATGACAATATCTTATTACTAGGATGAATTTGAATAAAACTTAGTCTGTTAAATCTCTTTAACAAGAATTATTCCTTTCCATGACCAGGGGGCACCGAGCAATTCAAAGAAATCCTCATCATCAAAAGGTTTCTACCTTTCCTGATTACTTTTCTTAGTATGCAATATTGAAAGTTGAAGATTCAGAAGATATGTACTTTTGGTATTTCACAGCTCCTGATCAGAAGTTGAAGAAAACTGATTTGAAAAGGAAGATTGATGCAGTGAGAGCTAGCTTTGAATTCTGAACCTTGCTGCTGCAATTTCAGTTTTGGATCTTCTTTTCCTTACATAGTTAGAACTGTTTGTCATGGAGCAATTCAGACTCAACTTGTGCATTGCATGCATTTTGTGTTGCAGGTTGAAGCACCTAGGAAAAGAGGAACAGTGACTGAATCGAAAAAAGCTGGTTACTTTCTTGCTCTGATTGTTTAACAGTTTTCCAATTACAGTTGTTGTCTTGATGAGGATTTTATTTTTGTTTTAAAAAACATATTTCAAAAAGTATTTACTGTGTTAGTTTTTGAAGTTTCCTAGTCCATTGTGCATGGTGAGTTGATCAGTCTAGTTTTTTTTAACATCCCAGCTTCTAAATATGTTACTGTTCATGATACTTGGGAAAGGCACACATTCTTATCCCTGTTAGTTTCTTGCGGCATTATGCCTTTTTTTTTAAAAAAAGAAACCAATGAGTTTTCTTGTGCAGACATGTGCATGTATGCACAAATGTCCTTTGCCTATAATGAAGGCTACTGAGTTTAAAATATTTTACCCATGTTGATTCTTCATTCTAAACCTTAGTATGCTTACCCTAGGTTGATATTCCTAAATAATTAGGCAGCTTCAGCAAATTATCTTACCCATTGATTCTCATGTTATCATAGGGACGGGAACCAAGACGAAGAAGAAAGTGAATGAGGTATGAATTGTTCTATATTTAAAAATGATTTCCTTGATTTGTGTTGAAGAAAACAAGAGAATGTTTCTGTTTTTCTTCCTGTTCATTCAAGGAAGAAAGCTATGATTGAATTCATCAACTCTCGGAAATGCCTCTCTTAATTTGACAAATAGCCAGTAGGCATGCATCCTTATGCTGAAAGCAAGTCTCAGTCCTATAAGTGCTAGGATATCAATTTCTTTCCCCCTTTCTTTCTTTGTTTTTTCCTCTTTTTTTTTTTTTGAAATTGGAATCCATGTTTTATTATTTTTCACAATGGAATGAATCTTTATCATTGCTTAAACGGAATTATTTTGGGACTTCACTGTGTGATTGTTTTCCCTTTTCTTTTCTCAATTTTGGCAACCGCAACCTGCTGGCTAATGCTTTAGAAGTTGATGCCTTCTTATAGAAAGCTGATTGTTCATGGATCCCATTTGAGGATATATGTTTTCCATATCTTTTTTTATATTGATGTGTTGGCTAATGATTACAAAAACCATGCAGGTTGAAGATGATGACATTGAAGAATTCTCAAGCTCATCACAGGTGACATCCCATCAAGTTCATGTACCTTTACATTGTTTTTCAAACTTGAGAGTTCAAATTTATGTGACATGAAAATGTGCAGAAATTTGATGTTTCAATTCTGCAATCTTGTTAATTTTAGCAGAATTTCAATATTATCCATTGACAGTTGTTTGTGAGTGTGCATTCTTGTAAATGTTGGCATTTATAGGGTTGGTTTTCCTAAGTTCGTTGTACTATACATTTTCTCAGGGTACCGAAGGAAGTGATGAAGATTGGGAAGCCTGAGATTGTATCTCAACTTTAGTGGATGGAAATACTCAAGGAAACCTTGAGGTTGCATATAGGCAAACCTCCAAAATTCTCGTCTGTAGGGAAGGCATGATGAAATATGTCTGGATTATATTTCCTGGCTCTGTTCCAGATGCAAATTTACCCATCCATTTCTGATATTGGCATTGGAACTGGCAAACATAAGTTTCAAATAAATATTAGAAGAAGAATCAGTCTGTATGCAGCTTTGCTCAGCCCATATGATGAGTCAAATTCAGGAGCAAATTTCATGAATGGAGTTTTCTTCGTTGTACGACTCAAAAGCCACGGACTTCTCATTTGTTGGCTTGCCGATTTCCTTAATTATACTGTAGTCATTTGCAATAAGGCTAAGGACCCTGTGATTGGGGTTTGATCGAGTTAAATTTGTTGAGTTCTATCGTTTCATTAACTCACTATTGCTAGTTAGCTCTCGAGACAACTGTTGATATTGCCTCATCCTCGTCACTGTCCTCTTACAGATTTTATTAAGAAACCTCAATTAACTGCATAAATCTACTCAACTTTGTCGCTTCTTTGCTGGAATGAGGATTTTTCTCTCTCGTTTTAGTGCGATTTAGGCAGCCATGTTGGGGATCGAGAATTAAGGACATGGATGCGTATAAATTGAACAGAGGTGTTCCTGACAAGGTGGAAAATGTTATTTTACAGATCACTGAAGTATTTACAACACTTGGGAGGAAGAGAGAAAAACAGGAATAAAATACAGTGGAAGGATATTTGAATGTCCATTGATGCACCTACAAGCATGTTCATGTATATGGCTCTTATGACTAGGATCCTAAGAAGTTATCAATCCTGGTGTTTGTTTCCCTAGAGAAGAACCTCATACAAATAGGTGCTTTAACCCCTGCAAGAGCAAGTATTGAGCTAGGCAAAGTCCATATTCCATCCCCACAAATTAAACCAGAAGCTACAGCTGGTGCAAAAGCATCTGCCTTGGCCTTGTTTATCCTTCCCCAAACGTACAAAATCAAGCTTCCAACACACATATCGATGGCAAAATATGGCCCGATATAGAACGGTATCGCCATTGCCATTGGAAGTGGAATGAACTTGGCAAATTTCTTGCTTTTTCTCTCCATTACATCCTTGAATATGTTAACGAGAATAGCTCCACAGAAGAAGATGTAACAAAGCTTAAGGCAATTCTTTGGTAGACTTGAGAAACCCTCTACCCCCAATATAGCCATGTTACGGTACACAACAGCATAGGGAGCAGGATATTGACTGCCAGGAAGGCCGAGATCATCAAAAGCCTTGTAGAAGAGCCAAAAGACGCATGGAGAGATTACACAACCCATTGCTGTGCCGATGACTTGACTAACAAACATGGATTTAGGTGAAGCCAGGGTTAGAAAGCCAGTCTTGAAATCTTGCATCAGGTCTGAGGCTGTTGAGACGATGTTCATCATGACTCCACATGCCGCTAGCCCAGCTAAAACTCCACCATGTGCGGCTCCAGCCCATGCCCCAATTGTGAAAATGGCAAGTTTTCCATATGTGGATGCGAGGGACCAATCCGTTAATCCACATCCGTAAGCATTACAGAATGCCAAAGTTGGTGCACAAGCATAAATGACCAATATGTAGTACCACTTCAGTTGGGGAAACATGTGTGGAAGAGTAGCAGTAGAGACAGAAGCAATAACAACGTAACCTGCAACAGCAAACCATGACGGAATTTGATCATTTAGAAATAGTTGGGTGCGACGCTGGTCATCGTAGGAGGCCGTCAAGGTCTTGGGAGGAGGACTGCCATCAACTGGAAGAGCCATTTTGGGGTCTTTGCGTTGGAGGTGAATATACAAGCCAACGAGGGTTCGGCTTAGTACCTTGCAGAAGTTGTACAGACCATCCCCCAGGATCATGGCAATGGATATAAATACCTGAGATCAGAATTTAAGCCTGAAGGTAATTTCCATGAAGGGTGAAAGCTTTCAAGAAGCAAGCAACATATGAGAAAATGTACATACCTTGTAACCTTGAAGACCATGTAAACTTTTCGGGCTAAGTTCTGCAGAATACCAATCATCCTTTCTTTTTTCTATAAGAGGCCACATTAGACCCCATGAAAGAACTCCTCCAAGCAAGACAGATGCATTAATAATGTATGGACAAATCATTCCTACTCCGACATATGTTGCTGAGAAATCGAAGAAAAACCTGTAGAAAAGACCATGACCAAAAATTAGCCAAAACATTTTATATGGAAGCACAAAGTACAAAGTACCTTGATAATGACGACACTTTTTTCATCACCAGTAGATGTTTCTTATTCAAAGCGAAGAACAAGAAAAGAAATCAAGAAATGTACAGACATGTTGTCATAAGCTTTGAGTCCAAATGTAGGGAAGTTAGCGAATCCACAATTGTCTTCAGCTTTGAAAAACCACTGGAAGAAACCCCATAAAAAGCTGAAGGAGAAGAACTTTCCCAGAGCTCTTACTTGTTTCCTACGGAAGTAAAGAACACAGACAGAATCAAAATGATAAAATGACCAAATTTTCATGTTATCTTCTCAAAAACCAATCAATATCAGTGATCTTACTTAGCTAGCTTGGCTCCTTCAGGGGTATGGAAGCTATTGATAAGATGAGCAGTAGCAGTTCCACTAGGATATGTTAATTTGAAGTCTATTACCATTATCTGAAACCATGTTGGGTTACGAGATTTACAGATTAAGAATGGAAAAACAAATCGACAATTTGTTTAAAACATTTGTGCAATAATAATATTACAGATCATGATAGATAAGTCTTCGTTGCGTTAGTACCTTTCGTAAAGGCACCACCGAGAAGAGACCGAGAAAGCTAACAACAAAGAGAAAACCAATAATCCATCCCAAAGCTGGATCTTTGATATCTTTCGCGCTAGCTCGATCAGCTGATTCCTGGGCAATCCGTCCACTCATTCCGAACAGGTAACTTCCAAATCCTCCTATTTGTATATCAAAGAATAGAATGATCAGGTTCTAACATGAAAGATAAAAGCATACAAATCAATGTTAGTACAGCACAGTGACATCAAAACTGTTACCGCTAAAGGCGATGCCAGAGGAGGCCACAACGCATGTCTGGATGACAGTGTTTTCTTGTCTGGTAAATGGTTGCTTCAAGAGGCCACAATTTTCCAGGAACCTTGTCCAAGTCTTCACAAAGAAAAACCCCAAGAGGCCGGCGGTGACATTAAGGGATGGTATAATTCCTGCTGTGAGGTTCAGCTTCATCACTATAAAGCTGAATAATACGCTTAGTATAAAGCTCACCCCAAAGGCCCTCCTTGTCAGCTGATTTCTCCATGATGGCACCACTTGTTTTGCAAACATCCTCTCCACTGATTCCTCTCCCTCTTCCTCTCCATCTAGTTTCTTGTATTTGTTGCTATCATCATCTGCAATTTCCATATCTAAACCATTCTCTACTTTCTCTTCCCTTCCATTTTGATCCATTTTTCATGTAACTATGACTATGCCTTTTGTTTTCCAGTACAAGAATTGCGCAGGATCTTGCCTTTTAAATTACGAGATTGGAAGATAAGTTAAACACGTAATAATCACAGCAAGGTGGATAATTAAGGATTCTATGATAAAGTATGAATATATTTGCATGGGGCCGAACGCATGATCTAAATGACAACCTAGGGCCTGTTTGGTATTGCTTTTGCTTTTGTGGTTGAGGTTTGAAAAACACAGTTTCAAAAAAAGTATTTTTACTACGGTTCAAAATAAGTTGTAAAGTGTTTGGTTAAAACTGTGGTTGAGTTTGAAGTTAAAAATTATTTATATTTTAATTAATTTTTAGATTATTTTAATATTAAAAATATATTTTTTATATTAATAAAAATATATTATATCAACATTATTTATATTTTAATTATTTTTAGATTATTTTAATATTAAAAATATATTTTTTATATTAATAAACATATATTATATTTTATCTCTCTCTCTCTATATCTTGTTATTTAATAACTATACTATAACAACCCCCAGCCTTTCCCCCCCAGCCCGCTCCTAATTTATATATTATATATATAT
The DNA here is from genome assembly GCA_015731905.1 of Salix dunnii. Classification (NCBI taxonomy): domain Eukaryota; kingdom Viridiplantae; phylum Streptophyta; class Magnoliopsida; order Malpighiales; family Salicaceae; genus Salix; species Salix dunnii. The sequence goes on along the minus strand of CM027662.1, from coordinate 4,237,718 downwards.
AGCTCCCAATATATATATATATATATATATATATATATATATATTATTCACCCTTTCTCTCCTTTTTTTGCAGTAACGGGCACAAGAAAAGCAGCAAAAAGCAGCATTTTGCTGCTTTTCTTGCAACGCCGGTCCAACCAATTTTTCAGTTGGGAAAAAAGCAGTTTTGCTGCTTATTGTCATTAACCAAACACTCACACTACTTTTTTGGGAACCACTTTTTTCAAATCAGGGGTGAAAAAGCTAAGCCAAACGGCCACCTAGTCATGTTGTCGACCTCCTCTGGACCTTGCTCCTGGGGCTTAGATGCCGTTAAGTAGACGACGATATTCGTCTATTTTGTCAACTTCTTCTCGATCATTTTCTTTGGACAAACCTAGAAAAAAATAATTCAATACCTGTACAAGCAATCATCACTTCAACTTATTTTTTCAGCTACGGAGATTGTTATAGACTCCATCGCTGAAGCTTTTATCGTCTTTCTCGAAACATGTAGTGAGTTTTTTTCTACTTATTTTCCCTGTTAGATAACTAAGTATTTGGCTTTATTCTGAGACTGGTAACAGCATAGCCGTTTCAGACAGGCATACCAATTTCAGACTGGACCATATATCTGGTATCATAGCAAAATGAGCAAACCTGACACCAAATATAGCTAGCAACTCTTCAGAACCTGATGCCCAGATTGAGTAAAATCCAAGATATTACATACGGGTGCAAAGCTATATTAATAGTAGCCAGAAACACAACAGCTTTAAAGAATTGAACCCTGGATAGCACAAGGACCCATCTGCAAAATATCAGGCGATTATCCAGTACTGTTAGAAGAGTCGAACTTGATATGTAAACATGATAACCCTAGTCTAGGAAGCAGTTCAGCTCACTTCACTACTTCTATTCAAGCTGATGTGATCTTGGTTTTGACCTTAAGAACGTATCAACCTTACAATTGGTGGGAAAGCTAAGCATTAGGGACCTACTCCTTCGTAGAGGTTTAATTGAAATGGCAGGTAGTGTATGACCTTTTTGTGGTTCAGCCACGGGAAACATCACATTTGCTTCTTCAATGTAGCAAGGTCTAGTTTTTAGAGTGTAAATCCAATTTGGGAAAACATATTGTTCTCTAGGCTGGATATATAGCCAATGAATTTGTGTATACAGGGAATGATCTAGCCAGGAATTCTAATTCTACTCGAGGAAAGTTGTCACTGCTTGGAAGGAGCCTCCTCAAGGCACTTTAAAATGGAATATCCAGAACTCTTCTCTTGGTAAACCTGGAAAGTCAGAAATTGGTGGGGTTTTGAGAAATTGTAGTGGTAAACTTGTGTGTCTTTTTTCTTGCCCAACTCGTATTATGGATTCTAATGAAGTAGAGACTCTTTGCTACTCAAAAAGCCTTGAGAGATCAGTGTCATCATCGTCTTAATTACGCTCATCAAGTTCACCAGTGTATTAAATCAGATATAGCAAATGCTGCTGGATCAATAGGTAAATTAGATATCTTCAAGTGACAAGCCATGGATATGGCAGATCTTCACTGTCTACAGCTTTGAATTCAGTTGCTTTTTCTCATGTTTTAAGGAAGGGAAACACTATAGCTGACTTGTCTAACCATGCAAAGCTTAGATAAAACTTATTGCTTGGTTGCCACTCTTTGTTAACTGCCTTTTTCTCTTTTGCCAATTCTTAGCTAATCTTTATATATATATATATATATATATATATATATATATATATATATATATATATATATAAAAGGAAATGCTATTGTCTATAATACTCTTTGAATTCGTAATTGTTTTTTAAAGTTTATGGTTTATTTTGATGACCATAATACTCTAGCTAGGGTGGATCCAATTTCCTTACCTTTTATATTCAAATTTATTTAATATCTTTTATGAACATTTTGATGAATAAAAATTCATTTTTTGAAGGGAATATGCTATTTAGAAAAGCTAAATTGATAATTTTGTGTAAATATATCTTATTTTGCTTATGCGCACACAAATAGTAAAACAATCATTTAGAGAAGCTAATTGTACTTTAATACAATTATTTAGAGAATTTAACTGTAATTTAATATACTTGATATACAAATAATTGAACAACCCAATATAACCCATTTGATTTAGTAGGTTAAAAAATAATCTAAATAATTCTCAATAAATTCAATATTAAACGAGGAGTTTATTTTAAAAAAATCAATTAAAAAGAGCAAAAGAAATTATTCGATTCAATCCAGGTGAACTCTTCAAAACTTTGATATGAATTATGAGATTAAAATACACTAAAAAAACATAAATTTTAAAAAATCAAAGGAAAGAAAACTAGTAAAAAGAAAAGAAAATATTGTTACAATAAATAATGTTTTGATTTTTTTTTGCAGGATGTGTAGAAATAATACTAAAATAATATTTTATTTAGCTTTTTCACTTAAGCATGAAAAACAAGTAAAAGAAATGATAATATATACAACTCCTCCCCCCAGTTAATAATGAAGAGCCAGATATACATACATACATAATGAAGAGCCAGATATACATACATACATACATACATACATACATGTATGTATATCTGGCTCTTCATTATTAACTGGGGGGAGGAGTTATGTGTGTGTATATATATATATATGTATACGTATATGTATGTATGTATGTATATATGTATGTATGTATCTGACTCTTCATTATTAACCTTTATAATGGAGGGAAATGGTATGAGTTATGTATATATATATATGGGGGAGGAGTTGCTCTGAAAGTTTTAGCACATAACTCATACTATTTCCCTCCATTATAAAGTTAATTATTTATATTATATATCATAATTAATTAATTATCAATAATTACTTCATAGGAGAGATAAGTTCAAGGTAGAGAGATAAAAAAAAGTTATTTTTAAATTGATATGAATATTTTCTTATTATTTTTAATTAATCAGAAATGAGATTAGATGTAATAACCACCGCTAAAATAATAAAAAGAATTCTTGCATCATGTGATATGCTAACCAAATAAACAAGATTTAACTCGTTAAAGACCACAAACTCCATTTAATTTGGGTTTTAATTTGTTCTCAGACTGCTTCGACTCTAAATTGTGATCGATGGGGCTCTTCCGTCTTTGGAAAATAGCCAAGACTTTTGTGTTAATTGCGATGCGTTGCGTTTTGGGTTAATTTTGTTTATAAAATAAATAAAGATATTTAGATAATAATAAAGTCAATAATTTCAATTGACGTAATATCACGATAACACTAAAACCTTAATATTAAATAAAAAAAATAAAAAATTAATCTCGCCAAAGTAAAACAAGAAAACCTTAATATTAAGGGATAAATAAAAAATATCATGATAACACTAAAACTTTAATATTAAAGGATAAAAATAAATGAAAAATTAATTTCGTCAAAGTAAAACAAGAAAATTATGTCAAAAAAATAAATTCGAGTTACATTTGGTTACCTTTACAAACTCTTCAAATACGATATAAAATCAACATTTAAAAGTAATATTTTTAGCAAAAAAACAGAAATAATAAATAAAATATCAATCAAAATTAACTCGACTAACTTGTAACATAATCAATACACCATCTAAATCCACAATATTTCTCCTACCAATACTCATAGAGAGCCATTTTAATTTATTTTTTAAGTAATGATCTTTTGGCCTTGCTTGCTTGGCTCTTCCTAATGTTGCGTGGCTCTTCCTTATTTATGAAAACCAAAACTTGGCAACGATTCTAATATCAAAGAAAAACTTCAGGGTGGGATGAAGCAAGCCTCCTCGAGCATGACTCCAATCTTTTGCCACTATTATTATTATTATTATTATTATTATTATTATATCCTTGTATACGTAAACTAGCAAAACATCCATGTCAAATGGTATTTTGAAGGTATTTTATCCCCCCAGCCATGTGAAAGCTCACTATCCTAAATTTATTGGGCAGTAGCATGATTGATTGATGTAGAAAGAATACAAATATATCTATATCTATATCTATATCTATATCTATATATATATATATATAAAACATGCAAGCCGGGCATTATTAGAATGTGAACACTTCTCCAACAATCAATTAATAAATTTAGACACATGTATGTGTTTTAGTATATTAGGCCTAAAGGTTTTATCATAGATTTTGAAACATAAAATTTCTTTTTTTTCCCGATTTCTTTTAGGTAAAATATTTTATTATCCATTTTATGATTCCATTGTGACTGACCTCTCTCAACTTATGATTTAACTTTATGATAAATATCTATTCAAATTTAGGCTTTTAATTTACTCAAATCATATGTATAGTCATCTTATAATAGTTTGTCTAAATCTTGGACTTGTATGTATTTGATTCTTCGTGCCTGTTTGAGAGTGTGGTTACGATTGCTTTTAAATTTTTTTATTTAGAAATATATTAAAATAATTTTTTTTTATTTTTAAAATTTATTTTTGACTTTAGCACATGAAAAAACACACAAAAAAAATAAAGTATAAAATAAAAATAAAATTTTTTATTTTTTTTCAAAAACGCTTTCCAAACGCATTCTCAAACACCCTCTTCATCTATGATTGAACATGCACTTATATTATCTTAACTTATTGTCATCACATTCACAACTATATTTTTATAGGAATTACTATTATCATCTATAACTTCATGCACATTGCTAGAATTAGAAGTTAACCTAATCATTCTTTCTACTATGATCTCATAAAGAACATATGATTATTAGCAACACAAATATTTTCCCATGAACTCTTTTTATAGATGATGCTTCATAATAATATCTGGATTAAGAAATTTTTTATTTTTACATCTCTTATATGGACATCTAATATCATCCCACTAATATATTTTTGATTTAAATAGTGTGTAATTAATAAAACCCTCAACCTCATTACAATAATCTATCTTACACAACCCTTCATATATATCAAAAAATGACCATCTATTATTTATATGAAACCTATATAGAATATTAATGACAATATATATATATATATATATATATATATATATATATATATATTATTTAAAATAAAAAATACATTTGAAATATATTACCCGACAGACATTATAGTAAAGACATTTTGGCTTTTCAAAGGGAAAAAAAGAAGAAAAAACAAAACGTCATGGTTTCTCAAGAAAGCTATATATAAACCCAAGCAATAAAATAACTGGCTGGGCCCATGTTACCAGCCTGTTCAGCTATTAAATTGTCTGCAACTGCATGGATCTCATTGAAACTGTGTTCTTGACCTTCCATTGCGAGGCCTTCTCAGTTGACCATTGCATGGATGTCGTTCACCCACCAATCTCACTTTCATTGTCAAATCAAGCAGCTGCACTCATCTCCGATGCCTGTATATAATAGCTAATTACTGCGGCTAGAATTATATTTTTTTTTATAAAAAATATTAATTATATAATTTTTTTATTATATTATATATTTGATCAAAATAATAAATTTATATAGAATTCTTGCAGAGTACAAGTTTTCAATAAAATATATTAATTTTAAATTGATATAAATTTACCTGTTTCAAAAATTTCAACAAAAATAAGTTATTGATTTTCTACCTATATAAAAAAAAATTGTTGAAAATTCATCGCTACGTTACCATTATTACTGTCCAAACAATTAAAATAATTAAATTACCCAGAAAAATAAAAAGAGCAAAATATTTTTACAAAAAAAATAAGCAAGAAAACAATAAAAAAAGCATTCACTAAATTTATTATTATTATTGCAAAAATAATAAAACCATAAAATCATTTCAAAGAATAATAATAATAAAAAAAGCTTTGACAAAAGAGAAAACAAAAACGATAGCAAAAAAAGACCAAAATAAAATAAATATTATGAGCATAAAAAAATTATTTGATATGAAGAACATATAAAAATAACAAAAAAAAAAAAAGAACAAAGAGAAAAATAAAGGAATATTAATTTTAAAATAATCAACAACATAAATTATAATTTCATGACTGGACTGAATAAAAATAAAACACAAACAAAAAATAAAATGACAAAAAATAAAAATCAAAACTAAAATCATAGATGTATAAATACGGACAAAAAATAAATATAGTCCAATGAAGGACCGAAAAAACCAAATGAATTAATACTAAATAAAAAATTACAAAAATTAGGGACAAAATAAAAAAATAAAAAAAATATAATTAATTCCAATTGAAGGACAAAAATAAAACAAATCAAAACTTTGAGAATGAAAAAATAAAGGGATTTTTTTTTTTAAAATAGCATTGTAATTTTTAACAGAATAAGGACCGATAAAAAGTAACATATATGACCAATTTCATTTGGAGGATAAAATTGAAATAAATTAAAACCTATAGACCAACAAAATTAAAGGAACAAAAAACAAACCAAAAAGCAAAAGAATAAGTACTGAAATGAAAAACAACATATATGATCAATTTCAATTGAAAGACATAATTGAAAACAATAAAAATTTTCACTTAAAAAATCAGGAAGAAAAACAAAATCAAAAGGGTAGAGACTGAAATGAAACACCAAAAAACATAAAGGATTGACATGTATTTTGTCACTGCAGGATAGAGAAAAGGGAAAAAAAAAACAAAACCATCCTTGAGAGATCCTTCGTCTTCCGTAAAATGACATGTACACCACCAGTGAGAAGATGACATGTTGGTGCACTCGATGACATAGCGACCAAACATTTTCCATCATTTATAGGCACCAAATACGATGCTTGAAAGACGTGTAAGCGTGAAAACCGATGGCGCGTTCGGAAGACGTGCTTGCAGTAACCTTGAGAAAAAAAAAATAGAATTACCTGGACTCGGCGATAACCACAACAAAATCTGCGTGAAGTGCTACCATGCCCTCAATGCCAGCCCTTTATTTTTGTCGTTTCTGAGGGTATTTAAGTAGTTTTGCTGTGCAAAAACATAAAAAAAAAACTTAAATACTCCTGCCTTTAGCCCTTGCCAATGTCCCATTGAGGGCAAAGTCATTATTTCACTATTCAATATTGGGCAAAAAATTAAAAATATCCCTAACTATCATTCGTCTTTTTGTTAGCATCCAGAGGAAAAATAATATTTTTATTGTGCAAATGAAAACCGAAAAGACTAGAAACCCCCAAATAATCTGCAAATGCCACATAAGCTCTTGAAAATATCCAAAATATTTCAGGTATCGAGGGTTAAAATTTGTAGTCTGAGAGATAAAAAATAATTTTATTGTTGAAATCCACAATGATCTGTCTACGATATAATTAAAAAAAAATATCAACTCATTTTATATATATTTTTAAAAAAATTTAACCGGATGTCCGATAGCTTGAGCTAAACTAAATTCTCATACTCTTATGCCCGTGTCGATATAAATTTTTCACACAAGAATATATTACGTCTCTAGTTTAAACACTAGGAGACATGATTTAAAAAATTTATAGTAAATGAGATTCGAACCCAACTCCACATCATATTTGATTTTTTATGTGTCAAAAATATTTTTAAAAATATTAATTTTTTAATATTATAATATTAAGAATAAATTTTACATTTCAAATACTTTAATATATAAAAAATATTTTAAAACAACAACTACACAATACCAATATTTCTGACCGTGATAGTTTGAAAGTATAATTAAGATTATTTTAAAAATTTTTTTTTGTTTAGAAATATATTATAATAATATATGTTTTACAAAAATTATTTGTGATATCAATACATGAAAATGATCTAAAATTATTAAAAAGATTTAATTTAAACTAAAAATTATAATTTTTTCAAAAATATTTTAAAAAATGGCATGATGACTCAATGTAGTCCTTCCAGCAGCATACAAAGTCACAAACCACATTTTAACCGTCTGATCCCCTCCAAACCCCGGCTGTGCAGAAACATTTTGGAAGATCTGAATCAGAGCATCCAGGAATCTTGATGCCATTACGAGATTTTGAGTTCTCTCATCATCTTCTTCTTCTTTCCTAACATCACTGGTACGTCACACCAACGACAATAAAAATAAAAATAAAATAGAATTAGAATTCAATAACATTATTAATTTATTTATAGTCTCATTGTTCTATAACATCTAAAATACTAAAGGGCCTGATTCCAAAAACCTAATTTAATTACAAGAACACAGCAAAGCTAGAGTGAGTGTACACAGAATAGTGTTACCAATGGAAAAAAAATTGCAAGCTGACTTCATAATTACAGAGATAGCTGACCCCATATCTAAGTGAAAAACGTGTTTAGTAATGTATTTTAATTTTTAAATTTATTTGAAATGAATTTTTATTTTAGTATTTTTAGATTGTTTTGATGTGTTGATGTTAATTTTTTTTTAAAATATAAAATAATTATTGTTAAAATTAATTGATTTATTTTTATGCTTTCAGACATATACGATGTTAAAAATAATTTTAAAAAATAAAAAAAATATTATTTTAATATATTTATAAATATAAAAACACTATAAAATGCTTACAAACACTCTCTTAGTTGTCAATCTCTTTGGCACTGTATCATCCCCAATCACTTTCATTCTTGCTGACGAGTCTATACTCTTCCTTCACGTCCTTGGAGTGTTGAGCGATAATCTCAACAACCTTGACGTACTTAGCATAGTCCCATCTATCAAGCCTTCGTAAAGATTCACTAAAACAAAGCATCTATTTTTTTTTCAAGAAAAGAAAATGAATCATGATGGAAGAGATGATATCAAGATAGAGAATGACTATGATTTTGAGGATTACAAAGATCGCAAAAAGAAAGAGGAAGAAGATGGTTTGTCATTGGAAAGGGTATTTGAGAATCAAGAAGTGCCTTCATGGAGGAATCAGTTGACATTGAGGGCTTTTGTGGTCAGCTTTGTGCTGAGTATTTTGTTCAGCTTCATTGTTATGAAGCTCAATCTTACTTCTGGTATCATACCTTCCCTCAATGTCTCTGCTGGTCTTTTGGGGTTCTTTTTCACCAAGACTTGGACAAGGTTTCTTGAAGGGTCTGGCCTTTTGAAGCAACCCTTTACCAGGCAAGAGAACACAGTTATCCAGACCTGTGTGGTGGCGTCCTCTGGCATTGCCTTTAGTGGTAAACTTTCTGTACTTGTGAAGTATTTTTAAATTCAAGATTTTCTCTCTCATTTCCTTTATGGGTTGATGGATATCGAGGCTTCTTTGATCAAGTGATTAGTTACTCTTATACAATGTCAAAATTTCCTTTTTCTATTTGCTAGTTTACATGATAAGGCAGCCCTTTTTCTCTCTAGATCCCTTTTCTTTCACTGCCTAAACTAGCTGAGAGACACATCAAAAGTGCGGCCGGCAAGACACGCGAACTTTTTGGTCCAGTCTCACTGGAGAAGATATTTAGTTTGCAATTCAATACATATATGAGCCGGATTTGGATGGCATACAAAGTTCGAAGTTGTATTAGGTGGAAAAAGAAGACTTGTTCGTTAGTAATAAAAGAAAGAAAATGTGAATAATTGATCTGTTTCTAGAATGCTAGTGAGCTTGAGCTTTGTTAATTAAACCATTAGTTTTTTTATTTTCTTACTCTATTGAGCTTGTTCATTGACCGAGAATCATTAACTTTATGTTGAGATGAATACGCTATCATTTCTAATTTGTTATCCAAAAGATTAATATAAGCATGGCTGCGTGCATTCCAAACTTGTTTTGAACCTAAACTTTTGTGATGAAACAGCTAATTTGTGATTTCGCTTATGACGATTTTAAGCTTTTTGAATTTCATACAAGTAATGGTTTCCATTCGATAATTTGTATTCTGTTACCGTATAATAGGAGGGTTTGGGAGCTACATGTTTGGAATGAGCGAAGCTGTGGCCAAACAATCAACAGAACATACTGATGCCTTTAAAAATCCATCCCTTTCTTGGATGATTGGCTTTCTGTTTGTTGTCAGCTTTCTTGGACTCTTTTCAGTGGTGCCTCTCCGAAAGGTACACCATACAATCTATATTACCATTCAACTGTCATATGATTATAGGAAATTGAAAACTTTCCTCTGCATTTTATGTCTTGTTGAATTTATTAATTTTGCCAAAATCTAATATTCTTTGTTACCCTGGTTGCTTCCAGATCATGATCGTTGACTTCAAACTGACATATCCAAGTGGCACTGCGACTGCCCATCTCATCAACAGCTTTCACACTCCTGCAGGAGCCAAGCTAGCAAAGTAAGGCAACGTCAGACCTAATGCACTTATAGTTAAATGATAAATATCCAACTTTCTTTTTCTACCATTGCAGGAAACAAGTGAAAGTCTTGGGAAAGTTCTTCTCATTCAGCTTCTTGTGGGGTATCTTTCAATGGTTCTATACTGCAGGAGATGGTTGTGGATTTGCTAGCTTTCCCTCACTTGGTCTCAAAGCATATGAAAACAAGTAAATGCATTATTTTCAAAAATCTTCTTGTCTTGTTGGATATAGATAGATTTCTAGGGCTCTTTGTTTCAGCTTAGTTGTGGTTTCTTTTACTAATAATGTTCTTGCTATATAGGTTTTTCTTTGATTTCTCAGCAACATATGTTGGAGTTGGAATGATTTGCCCATACATCATAAACGCATCAGTATTGCTTGGAGGGATTCTTTCTTGGGCTCTCATGTGGCCTCTGATAGATACAAAAAGGGGTGATTGGTATCCAGCAGACCTCAAAGCATCCAGCTTGCATGGCCTCCAAGGTTACAAGGTAAGTGTCTAATAAGGTTAAGATGACAAGAGTGCCATGTACATGACTTTTAACATACTTATTGAATGGTTTGTACATGCCAACACTGCTTCATGTGATGAACCAGGTATTCATTTCCATTGCCATGATCTTGGGTGATGGTCTGTACAACTTCTTCAAGGTGCTAAGCCGAACGCTTGCTGCCTTGTTTTTTCAACTTAGAGGGAGAAATGCATCCAGTGCTCTCCCTATTGCTGACCATTCCTCTCCCGAGAGCTCCAAGATTTCCTATGATGAGCAACTCCGAACACGACTCTTTCTAAAAGATCAAATTCCAACCTGGTTTGCTGTTGCAGGCTATGTCATGATTGCTGCCATCTCTACAGCCACGCTTCCACATATCTTTCATGATCTGAAATGGTATTACATATTGGTCATCTACATCTTTGCCCCAACCCTGGCATTTTGTAATGCTTATGGATGTGGCCTCACTGATTGGTCCCTTGCTTCCACCTATGGGAAGCTTGCTATTTTTGTAATTGGGGCATGGGCTGGTGCCTCACATGGTGTTCTTGCAGGTCTAGCTGCCTGTGGAGTCATGATGAATATTGTCTCCACAGCTTCTGACCTCTCTCAAGATTTCAAGACTGGTTATCTAACCTTGTCCTCACCACGGTCTATGTTCGTGAGCCAACTAATTGGCACCGCAATGGGTTGCATAATTTCCCCTAGCATCTTTTGGCTCTTTTTCAAGGCCTTCAAGGATCTTGGGACTACTGGAAGTCAATACCCTGCTCCTTATGCTACTGTGTATCGAAACATGGCTATATTGGGGGTAGAAGGCTTCTCGGCTCTACCTAAGAATTGCCTCTATCTTTGTTATGGATTCTTTGGTGCAGCTATTCTGATAAATGTGATCAAGGATGCATTGGGTAAGAAATGGGCTAGGTTCATTCCCAATCCAATGGCAATGGCTATACCTTTCTATATTGGCTCATACTTTGCCATCGACATGTGCGTGGGAAGCTTGATTCTATTTATTTGGGAAAAGATTGACAAGGCGAAGGCAGATGCTTTTGGACCAGCAGTGGCTTCTGGTTTGATTTGTGGGGATGGGATATGGACTTTGCCCAGTTCAATACTTGCTCTAGCAGGTGTAAAACCACCCATTTGCATGAAGTTTTTGTCAAGGGGAACAAATAGCAAGGTTGATGTATTCTTAGGGTCATAATCCATGATCTGATCAACTTGAATAGAAGCTGTGGAAGATAGTGGAACAGATGCATCATTCATCGTGAAAATAGAAAATTACAGTTTCCTTTGGAAAGTTTAATCATAATGTCAAAAGCGTGTGGAAATCTTACAGGTTAAAGCCATGTTGATTTTGAACAGATTGCGGTTGTCTTTGTTGATTTCTTCTTCCTTGTTCATATACGACCCTGCAAAATCACACCCAAGACCTATTTGCAAATATCTGTAAAACCAAAGCCAATTCAGAGCAGTTCTGTCCATAGTCCATACTGGCTGTGCTTGCTGTCAGTGCTCTATTTTTTTGGCTACTGGTTCTGATATGTTTTGATGTTTTTTTTGGCGACTGGTTCTGATATGTCAACATTTTGCATGCACTTCATGTATTTTCATTGTTCCTGATACACGATAATCTCCGTCAATATTCTGAGTGTACACAAATACAATCACTTCACTTGCATGCCTGTTTTGTATCGTGTTTTAGACTGCGTTTTAAAAATATATTTGACTTGAAAAAACATCAAGTTATTATTTAGTTTAGTCTTTTATGATGATTTGGATGCAGTAATGCATAAAACAATAATCTAAAAATTTAATTATTTTAAAATGAAAAACATTTTAAAAAAATATCTGAATTCGAAAAGCACATGCTCACCACAACTCATTTAATGAGTTTGGCTTAATTATCTTGCTACAGTTAAATTGCTTGTAGTTGCAAAAAGCTTCAGGCTTGCTAAATGCTCAATCCGAAGTAGAAACTGGGGATGTGGTACAATTATCAAAATCACAGAAGGAATTATCAAAATCACAGCAGGAAAATGTTAGTAGCCTCATATCTCAGTTCTGAAAGGATCACCAACTGGTAAAAATTATCTCCAGCTGCACAGATTGCTGCGGGAACCAACGACATCTCTTTGATTGGGATAAACCACAACTACATGAACTTTCATAGTGCCATTGGAGAACAAGCGCAATTGGAGGATGTGATAAGAACTTGCACTAATATATACATGGTTTAAGCCCCACATTCAGGCTTCAACATTAGGAAAAGAATCCCATTCCCCTTCCCTCTCTCATAATCGGCTGAGCTCAAGAGTTCCATTGCATTGAGTCTGTCATAGATTTATCTAAAATACAGGGGAAGGGGGTTTGAATCTAAATTTCAGGTCATAAGAGAAAACATGGAAGGATTATACGAGATCAACATTTCTTTTTTGGGTCAAGCTGATAAACCTCAATGACCTTTGCTCTAAACGCACGTATTTACCACTAGAATGAGTTTTTGGGCATAGTAATTAATACAAACAGGACGGACTGTGTGTTCAGGGAAGAAGACGAAGAAGGAGAGGAATCAGAGAAGAGGATTTTCCCGTTGCTGTTGTTAAATTAAACTTTTCTTCTTCCTGCTTCTCCAAATACTCAAAATCCAAAAACTTTTGATTCATCATACTTTTCAACAAGCTATTTCATCCCATATAAAGCTGAAGTTAGAAAAATGATTAGAGATGCAAGAGGTTGTCTGTTTTTGCCATAGAAATCGTGTGAGCCCCGAATGACTACAACATCAACTCCACTCCTCAGTAGGATGAGATTCCACAAACACTTGCGCGACTCTTGCTATGGACAATACCACTGCAGACACACATATGGACACTGGGGCCTCCTCCCATATATTACAGGCAAGCCATATGTACAAACACCTGTATTTTAAAAATATTTTTACTTATCTTTATTTTAAATTAAATTTTTTATGTTTTTAGTTCATTTTGATTTATTGATGTTAAAAATATTTTTTTAAATAAAAAATGTTATTTTGATGTATTTTTAAATAAAAAATATTTTCTAAAACAACTTCAACTATACTCCCAAATAATCACCAAATAATCATAAATACTCTCGCCATGCTCATCGAAAATGGGTCCTCCATTCCCATTCTTGGAATTTATGATTCTTGTGCAAAACAAAAATATAATAATGAATTTTTTTTTATTGGTTCCAAATTAAAAAAAAAACTTGATTTTTGTAAGCAGGATAATGACAAAATTCGTTTTTTATTGTGAATTTACTAATATTGAATTTTGGGTTAAGGAATGGGAAACAAGAGAAGCAATGGCAGTAAAGGAAACACAAAGGTGATGATCTCTATGAACCATCACTTCTACAAAGTTATATTTCTCCCATCAATTCATATTAGGAATGCAGAAGTTTGGCATCTAACACTAAGGCCACCCTCAATCTTCTATTTTACATGTGCTTACAAATAAAGGACTCATAGATGTCTTAGGGACAACTAAATCTCAAAATCTTTGTGATAGTTGTCCATCAGGAAAGTTCAATCTTTTCCTTTTTTGTTGATCTATATATTCAAGTACTAGTTTTTTTTTTTTTTTAAAATCAATGTGATTCATGGGAACCTGCCCATGTTTAATCTTTTGGAAAATTTATATATTATGCCTGTGTAGTTGATAAATTTAGATATTTTAAGAAATATGTTGCTAGATAGTTTAATAAGATAATCAAAATCTTTCGTTAGAGCATATATATATATGAATGTATGTATGTAATACACCATTAAACAAGAACATGGTCAAAATAAGCAACTCAAACCAGCAAAAGTCACAGAAATAAAAGACTTCCTAGAAGGCTAAGACTATGGGTAAAAAAAGTGAAAACATTAGGAGTTGACATGCCTTGCCGGCTAGTTGTCGGTATGTACAAGGGAGAACCTCCCTGGATTATCATTCATCAGTTTACCAGGTCAACCTGGAGGTCCACCAATTGTGCACCTACTACGACTTCCAGCTACATATCGGCATGGATTACGATGCTCGTTGCCTTGATTATCAGGCATAAATTGGCGTGGATTATCTCTAAGCTGATGATCATCACTCCCTAATGGCCTCGCTGCCATTATTGGGCTGGAACACGATACAAAAATAATGGTAGCAAAGAGTATTATTGTCAAGTATGGATTATAATTTCGTTTAGAATCCATTGATGACGCGAAAAGAAAGGTGGGTCTTTTAAGAGATAAAATATTTATGTATATGCATGGAGCTAGCAAGTTAGGAAGACTGAATGATGGTAGTGAACATGGAGAGATTTTGGTAGCTTGCGTGAACAATGAAGGACAGGCTGTGTGTCTGTATATATATATATATAACAAAGCAGTAAAAATTCGACAAAGAAGAATGATTGGAAAGGTATGAAAGATTCAATAACAGTGTGAAAGTTAAATGGGTTGCAAGTGAGGCATCGGCCACAGATTTAAATATTTAATTCAATAAAGGCATGAAATATTGGACCACAGAACTAGAACATGGTCAAAATACGTAACCAAAACCAGCAAAAGACACAGAAATAAGGAGCATTCCTCGAAGGCTAGAACCATGAATTAAAAAAAAAGGTGGAAACCTCCACAGATTTGCTCATTCATCATTTTACAAGGTCACCTCTCGATACATAAGTGTACGGACTTGTAACTTCAAAACCATGTTCTTATGATAAGTATCAACCGGGGCCTTATACTTGACGTTGCTATCAATGATTGTCTTGCTCATAAATACCATGCAAGTAATATACATAGCATCAACTGGTATGCTCGTTCATTTGATACTAAGAACATGTTTCAACTCCAACACTCTATCCATTCAAGATTCTTGAATGTATTTAGTTAGGTAGTATAATTTTTAGATATATTAAAAGAAAATTCATTTCGTGGCACGAGTAGATCCTATCATTTCAGTTTGTATCCCATTAAATTGCACAAGAAGTTGTCAAGAGTTCGTTTAGCCATCTTTTTCTACTATCTATCCGAGGATTACCAAAAAAGTCATTTCTTTGTGAAGTGATGGACTTATGAATGCCAAGTAAACAAGTCACCTTGTTGAATTGGAGATGTGCTGTGTCATCACCCGATTTTTGGGTGATTCCCCAAAATAAAATAAAAAATAATAAAAATAAAATAAAAAAGTTTTGGCGTCGGTAGAAAAATCACGGTGGAAATTTTATGAGGCGAATCGAATATCTTTTATGCCCAAAAATGAGAGAAAATACAAATTCAAGGTAAAAATTAAGTCAAAAATCATAATTATATTTTTTATAAGCCAATCATGGGCTAATTCAAAATATTATTATGTTCGAGAATTAATTTAGGGTCCAATTGAAGAATTTAATTAAGTGCAAGGACTTAATTATGCTTTAAATTGGTTAAATTATTTTTATTAAGGGCTTAATTGATGAAAAATTTAATTCTTGAATTTAATTCGGGCCCAATTGAGAAAATCAGAATTTTTGGAGACCCAATTGAATTTTTCCAAGCTAATTTGGCATAATTAGGGATTAAATTGAAGACAATTGAGAGTTTAATTGTAAATTGAGGACTAAAGTGCATAAATCGAAGGCCAGGGACCAAAATGAAAAAGGCGCGCAAAGCTGAGGGTAATGTTGAAATTCGGACAAGGGCACAATTGCACAAAATTATAAATGTAAATTTAATTGAGGGTGCAATTAAAACAATTACAAATTGAAGGACCAAAATGCATTTTGGCCCCCCAAAGCTGCCTGCACTTGCCGTTGCCTTTTGCACGCCTTCGCTGCCTCACCGACCAGCCGCCTGAACACCCACCGGCCAGCCACCACGCCGTCGACAGCCCACCAACAGGCCACCATGTCAGAGACTAGCCAGCCACCGTGGCAAGTCGGTTTTGGCCTATAAATAGTGGCCGTTAACAGAGAAGAACGGAGGGAGAAGAAAAAGGCAAGGAAAAAAGGGGAAGAAAAACACAAAAAACGACCAGGAAGCTAGATTTTGATCGAAAACAGACCAAACCTCTGCCTTCTCTCTTTCCCGTCACAGCCACACTCTCTTCTCTGCCATATTTCTTTTTCTCTCTCCTCTAGTGGTGTTTCTCTCTCTAAACACAACACACTCACGGTGGCTCTCCCTCCTCTCCATGGCGACTGAAGACCCACTTAGCACCACCATCCTCTCTGCCACAAGCTTCTCCAACTCTCAAGCCACCCATACGTGGCCTCCGGCAAGCAAATAGCAGTGGCGGTGAGGCGCAGCAACGGTCACCAGCGGCCTTTCAGCCCTCATTCCGGCCACCACAGGCCTCCTTTTCGGGCGCCACAACGACAGGAAAGACCACCTCGATCCCCTCTACACGGCTGCATCCTCAGGTGGTCCTCTCATCAAAGTCGAGCATTACTGTTCATGAACGTGAACAGTGCTAATATTACACTGTTCACGTTCTTCCCCGTTTAATTATTTTTTTTTGGGCTGGGTTGACCGACCCAGCCCAGATGACCTTTTGGGCTTCCAGCCCCAAGTCCCTTTGGACTTCCAGCCCGTGAGGACTGGAAGCCCAGCCCAGAATAAAATGGGCTTCCAGCCCACGATGGCTGGAAGCCCAGCCCAAGTACTTTGGGCTTCTAGCCCAGAATAAAATGGGCTTTCAGCCCACGATGGCTGGAAGCCCAGCCCATTAAAAAATAAAAAATAAAAAATAAAAAAAATAAAAAATAAAAAATAAAAAAATAAAAAATATTTTTATTTTTATTTTTATTTTCCCTACTTTTTTTATTACAAAAAAAAAATTTCAAAAAATATAAAATATGTTGTTTTCGTGCGTATGACCAAATTCCAATATTTTTCAAGCATATTTCTCGTAAAAAAAATAATTGCATCTTTCTCATGTTTTAAAATAAAAATCAGATATCGTAACCGGTTTATGATTATCCATTGGAATTTGGCCAAAATATCAAAAATAATTAAAATCATTTTTGTTTTATCTATTAGGGTGTAAATTTACATTGTAAAATACATCCATGGATACAAAAAAAAGGGGATTTTAACTACGGTGTAAATTTAAAGCGTAAATTATATCCGTAGATAAAAACTAAATAAAAAAGAGGTTTCCTAACAGCGGTGTAAAATTACATTGTAAAGTACACCCGCAGATAAAAAAAAAATATTTTTTTAATGCAGTGTAAAAAAATTTTAACTTAGAAAAAGACAATCAAATGACAATGCAGCTTGTCTTAGGTAGGGCGCATTGGGGGTGATGCGTCTTCCCCTTGCACAACAAGTCCCCTTACCCAGACTCACGCAGACCAATAGGTTCCTAGTAACCTTAATACTAGGTGGCGACTCCCTCATAATTATAGTCGTAAATTTTACAGCTATGAGACGAACACCCCGTTTTCACCGCGCGCCGTTTGGCGGGGCGCGAAGCGCGTGGAAAAATCGCCGTCGCGACATGCTGCTTGGGAACATTCATGGTCTTTTGAAGTGTATGAGATGGATCATCTACAAAAACCTATCCTAAGCAATAAAATATAATTCATGGCTTATTGGGTAAAGGGTAAGCCCAAAATAAAATTATACTAACATAAATCATAGAGCATAGGAATTGATGATAGAGTATACAATTTAATATTTGATCTAAATATGTTGCATCTTTTCCATATTTTTAAAAATAAAAATTAGATATCGTAACTAGTTTATGATTATCCGTTGGATTTTAGCTAAAATATTAAAATAATTTAACAGTTATTTTGTTTTAGCTATCGCGGTGTAAAATTATATTGTAAAGTACACTCGTAGATAGCTAAAAAATATGTGTGTGTGTGTGTGTGTATTTTCTTTACGTAGTGTAAGAATTTCCAATTTTAGAATGGTTAGGTTTTCAACTTCCAACGAGTAGAGATTTTCTCACAAAGAGAGATCTACTTTGAGTTTTAGAAAGTACCAGTAAAAATAACTTAGGAAAAACGATCAAATAGTAATGTAGCTTGCCTTAGATAGGGTGCACTGGGGGTGATATATCTTTCTTTTACACAACAAGTCTACTTACCCAAGACTCTAGCAGACCTTTAATACTAGGTTCCTAATGACCGTAATACTAGGTGACGACTCCTGATAATTATAGTTGTAATTTTTATGGTTATAAAACATCTTCATTTTCACCGCGTGCTGTTGTCCCCAATCTGGGATAGAGGGGTGTAAAGCGCAAAAAATCGCTGTCGTGACACTATCCATTTGCTAAAAAATAATACAAATTATATTTTGAAATCTCACCTAAAGGTTTAACCTTTAATTAGGTAAGATGGTTTAATAACACTACCCATGACATTAACTATTGAGCCTATACGAAAAATCTCTTAAACAATAGTTTATGACGACAAGGAAAACCTCCCCGGATTACTCATTCATCATATTTTATTTGTTTTAATAAGCAATAAATTACATTAAAACGCAAAAAAGGTGAACAAGAGACCAGGGAGTCTTCAAAATAATATGAGTTAAGAAAGACTGTTTTTGCGAGGAGATCAAATTCATGCCACAAAGTTATAACTTCTAGTTATACCTTGTTTTGAATTTTTTAACAATCACATATATTTGGTTAGCATCGCGTGAAACATAAGAAAATCTAGATATTCAGATGAAAAACATATGAAATCTCATTCATCATTTGACTTGAGGTAAGCCGGTTCTGCACTTGCTAGGACCTCTGCGTGCATATGTGCATTCATTACGAGGGTAATAGTCTTCATTATCAGGCATGAATTGTTGGGGATTATCAGTATCTCCAAGCTGATGATCATCACTCCCTATTGGCCTCGCTGCAATTATCGGGTTGGAACATGTTACAAAAATAATTGTAACAAAGAGTATTATTGTCAGGCATAGATTATAGTTTCTCTTAGACCCCATTCATGACATGTAAAAAAGAAAAGAAAAAAAGTGGGATTTTTAAGAAATAAAGCTTTTAGGGTTGTGTATAAAGCTAGCGGGGTGGTAGTAGAAAAGAAAAGCTTTAGAACGCTGGTCTGATAATGATAACGAAGGAGAGATAGTGTATATATATACATATACAAATGTGAACCATGGCACTAGAGCCACTTTGACTTTACAAAATTCAAATGCCATTGTTAATCGTGTGGACAAAATATATAATGGGGCAATTATGGTTCATGAATGGATCCAGTAAGTAGCCATATAAACTGTAGTAAGGCTCAACTACATGTTCTCACTCTATTATGACTTTAACCTCAAAAAGAGTATACTTGATGTTCAAGAAAGCTTGCTTCCTCCCTTGACTTATTAGTTAAATTGGAACCTCAAGATCAACAGTCAAGAAAATATATTCTCTTGATCAATAACATCATGCCAGTATAGAAGTGTATTGTTAAAACTACTTGAAAAAAGAAAACTTTCCCCACTCAACATGCAAGTTGGTCCAAGAATACTTTGATTGTATAAAAACCCACATCAATTTCACAGCGTGTGATATTAGAATCTCAAAAGAAAGGGGTAAAATTTTATAGCTTAAACAACTTCACATATCTTTAAAGATTAACCATTTAATTCAATAGAGGTGTGAAAGCTTCCAATATTCTCTGAATATAGACGTGGATGCGATTTATGATGGAAAAACGACTTGGGGTTGTATTGACTTGGATGTAAAGTAAGTGGGAAATACCACAAAAACAATTAATGGGAATTAGACCTAATTTTTCATTGTGGATTTTTAATTCCTTTTGGTTGATCACGATTATAGTGGACTGAACCAGACTTTCTTGAGGGTTAGTGAAGTGGGGTTGAGAGAGCTACACTGACATTACAAGGAGAAGAATGAGAGCACACACCAAACGCTCAACTACAATTATGGAGGAGGGGAGGCAGATTTTTATTTCTAAAAGCACATATTAAAATAATACTATTTTGATATATTTTGAAATGAAAAATATTTTAAAAAATAATTTTTATCATAATGTCAAACAAATTCTTATAAGCAAGAAGAAAGAATTTTGAAATCCTGTTAATTCCGTAGGCATGTTTGAGAGTATAATAAGGGTTGATTTTTAAAAAGATTTAAAAAAATATATATATATATTAAAATAATACATAGCTTAAAAGGTCATTTGTTTTTTCGTTTTGAAAGTATTTTTAATTTTTTCTTTGATTCAAATTAATTTTTTTTTGTGTTTTCAAATCATTTAATATTTTATTTTCTTTAAAGAAAAACAAAATTAATTTCTAGAAGAAAAAAACAGTTTAAAAACAACTATTATTACAATACATGCTTTAAGAGCTTGACATGCCAATTTTTTTTTTATTTTTCAAAAAGCAAAACCATGCTTACAATATCTAGCTAACATGTTCTCATGCTTCCAAATTAGTTGGTCCATTTTCATGAATGATATATCAGGTTATCTAGTTAAATCTATAATCCAAGTCAAATTAAAATAAATTATAAAATTCAATTTCTTGAAGTATGAAATAAAAATTGAAAAAAAAAAGTAGACTTTTTGTTAAAAAAAATAATTTTGAAGAAAATAATTCTCGTGAGGTGGTGCAAAGTAAAAGCACAACCTTTTTTAATGTTTTATTAACTAAATTAGTGAATCGTGCAATGATGTGGGCCAGTTCAAATTTCTTAGAAAAGATATGAATAAACGATGGTAGTACTTAAAAATTTGGAAGAAAACTCAATGCTTGGATCATTAACATGACTAGAATCAATAGTATTGGGTAATTTAATGATTTGATTTCAATCGAAGGCAATAATAGCAGACAAACCATAAAAAGAAAAACATTTGGCAGCAGTTAACTAAAACAAATGAATCAACAGTATCTAAGAAATCCAAGAAACGAAATATTCTGACGAGGGCTACTGGTGATGCATCCAAATTAAGTGCGTCCCTGGTTTAAGTGGCAGAGTAGCTTCCCAGACCTCTGCACTTTTATCCTTACCTCAATCTCTTCTGATAACCCACAAAATTAGATTTATGTGTTGCCTTTTTAATGTTTTTTATTTTCTTTCATGGAAAAAATAAAGGTATGAAGTATGAATGATAGTTTTAAATTAGTATAACCACAACCTGCTTAATCATATATCAGTGACTGCTTTCTGAAAAAGAAGTCCAGACGATTGCTATTAGTATACAGGAGTTCATGTCGGGGTCTCAAAAGGATCTGTTAATGCTATAAATCCATCCAGGACTAGGATGCGAGTCCATTCACAAAAATATTGAAGAACTTTTAATTTAACTAAAATTGAATTGAATATTTACAGCAGTTAACAAATAACTAGATCAGTACTCAGCACTAAATTTCCTAAAACGAAATGCCATGAGACTTCTGCTCAGCTGCTTTACCTGAATGCTACATGGATGGAACTAGATCAGCTACTTTATCTCCCTAGATGAAATACTTCTTATCTGATAGCCAATATTATTGGAAAATAGCAGTGACTAACTAAAGAAGTGAATAGCCTCGCCTAGAAAGAAAGAACTCATAATCAGGATGCCTGTTTACAGATGTCTGATTTCCCTTGGTTACTACAGCTCTGGCCATAAGAGATGCCGTCTCTGCAAGTGTTCTCAACCGCTCCTTCATGATCACAGAAGGGTTTAAGCTTGGAGTTCCTTCTGTATGGTTTATACTGTGCCGCAGCTGGAACCAGCATTCACCCTGGTCATCATGTAACCCATGTCAAGGGTAAAAATGAAATATGAGTACAAGAGCAGCCAGGAATCAAAATTGAAAAGCCAAGTTATATGGCAGTTATGAAATAGCTTTTCCATTATTTTAGATCATTGCAACTGATACTGAGTAGTTTTAACAAATCAAAAACAACACAAAAAGGGCGTTTTCAATGTGCCGAAATATTCAACCCTTTCTGATATTTTGTTGCCTATAAAATGGTAATTCAAAATCAAATAATATTTCGATATAGACAGTACCATAGCGATCTTTAGTTGGAAAGGTAAGAAATTTTACATGCATTTTCCACATAGAGAGACATCAAACATAGTAATGTCAAAGAAGCCTATCACTAGACCATCATAAATGTGAGGACAGAACACATATGAGAGGAATGGACATGCAAGGAGATTCCATTTCATCAGCGGCCATTCTAAATGAATCAAGATCCTCATTAGCCAGTGAGATGCTTCCACGTCAGTGAAACATCAATCAAAATTAAAGAATACATTCTTCAGGGTTTATCATATTTAGGTTAGACAACACAACAAGCATAGCATCCAAATGTTTACTCAGTGAAGAAATAGGGCTCCAACTCAAGAAATAACAAGCTTGTCTAGGTAATAAAATATTAATGTTGATAAATTAGTCATTTTAACATTGGTGGACTAGGAAGCAGCATCTGGAGAAAATACTGGCGACATCCAAACATCTCAACATACACACTTCTGCAATCAGTTCAAAGAAATTTACTTGCATTATAACACTACCACTATAATGCAATGAAGTTTGTACAAGAGTAGTATTTATGACTACCTGAGCATTATAACTCTGAAGGCCCACAACCGGAGAAACTACACATACATCCTTACTCGGGGGATCAAATTTGGCACTTCTATGAACCAAGTGGCCAAGAGAATGGTAAGTCAAAAATGCAGTTCGAAAGTTGCCCTCTGGTATCCTATAGATAGGATACCATGCCACTGAGTACCTGAAAAGAGATCCCATAATGTGTCTATCAGATTTCTCTAGGTATGATTCGTTTATATACCAAGCTTCAATAATCCTAATTAGTTCTCTGAAAGACATTCAAGCTAGTTTTTTTGTTTCATAGCTGAAAATGAAAAATGTTAAGATTAATTTCTAGAACTAGTTTTTGAAGCCAACCAGGATCTGGGGTGCAAGTCCTGTAGATTCACAGAGGCCAAATTAGTGGGGTCCCCATACATTTTGCAACCTGAAGATGCATTACCTCTAACAAGCTCTTGTATCCTGTAATTAACGGAATCAACATTGAGATCCATCAGAAAACTGCATTTATACATTTAATATGATTTCCAACGGGAGGTAAAAGGAGTCCTTACTTCTCATATAATGGTTGTCTTTGCCGAGGTTGCTCTGGTTCAAAGTATTCAAATAGTAGCTCTGCATCATCAGAACATGTAACATCAACTGATTGAGCTGCAGCTGTGGTACAAGGCTTAGGAATCAGTTCAGAAAATATTGGAAGGTGACCATCTTTAGAATCCTCTAATGATTCACTAGCCTCATGTTTGCTGCCAAAAATTTCATGATCAGGAGCCTTGTTTATGGGTTGGGTTGTATGGTTTTTGAACAGTTGAACTGCTGATAAAAAGGGAACAAAATAGCCACAAAACGAAATACAATCCAAACCCGAGCTCTTAGAATTCTTAAAATCTTCTGCCCTTACTTCTAAACCATAATTCCCATGCTCTTCATACCACTTCCAGAGGCATCCCAATGGAATACATGGTATCTCATGACTGCATAGTTGCGCACCAACAAGCCGGTCACACAAACAAGTTTGGCAGCATGATAAACTTGGCAGTTGACCAATAACTGGAGAAGAAAAATGAAGAAATCTTTCAAACTCTGCAACTGGTCTGCCAGTGGACATCTGAATAGCTTCACATTCCATCTGTACCCTGCATGCATCCTTCACTGCTTGTATTATCTTTATTGATTTATCTTCAAAAAAGGAAAATTGTTGATCACAGGATTCACTTGTTGAACTGTCAGTTTCAATATGCTTCTTGTTGAGCTCAAGCATCCAACCAGTAGA
This sequence comes from Salix dunnii, assembly GCA_015731905.1. NCBI lineage: Eukaryota > Viridiplantae > Streptophyta > Magnoliopsida > Malpighiales > Salicaceae > Salix > Salix dunnii. Next base: position 4,213,182 of record CM027662.1, on the reverse strand, counting down.
ATTCTTCAACTTTTGACTGTGGTCATCTTCCAGGGGAGAACTTGCATTTCCAGAATCTTGGCATGTGCCCAACATCGATGAAGAATCAAGGTCTTGAGAATTAAAACTGGCATTTTCTTGAACATTTCTCAAACTGAAATCTTCACTGGCTGGTCTGTCAGAAGGATCTGGTAATGAATTACCAAATCTAGCAGAGGTGGCCAATTCAGAGTCTCTTACCCCAATGGGTATCCATTTCTGCATAACTGACCCAGAACTATGGTTTTGCTTAGAGTACTCAGCAAGTGCAATTCCTTTTTCCATTTGGTGACCTTTATTAAAAAAGAGATGAGGAAGGTAAACTGGAGATGGCACCTTAAGCACATTTTGGTCCAACAAATTGCTCAGTTTTGCTGGCGAGTTATCCTTTTTTTCTGTATGGTGTCTTGGGCTGGAACCAGTATCACAACTAATTTGAAGTGGATGTAACGCATCTGGGAAAACTTGCAAGCAGTTAACTGATTCTGAATTCACGCATTCAACTCTGCTGGGTTGGAACGCAACTGTCAAACAACTATTCACAGAATGATTTTTTGAAATAGATTTCTCTCCTTTTTGATCATCCACTTGAGCTGTGAGACCAAATGTTTCATTCTGTCGCATGCCAGTCTTTGCACGAGTATTAAAACTGGCCTTGTTGGAACTGTGGCCCCTACCATGATAGCTGTTATCTAGTTTGGAACCTAGACTATTTCTTCTTTTCAGCTTCTTAGAAACCTTGTCTTTTGACAGTTTTTTATCCGCAGTTCTTGATAATGTATTTACCTCAGCAACAATAGAATTCTTTTTAAGTGATGGAGTTTCTTTCAGACTCATGTCTGACTGGAAGCACACAGGAAATATCTTAGTTTCAGTATCCACATCATTCCTCTGAACCTTTTTCCAGACAGAAAGGTTGTTTTCCTTTCCTGCCCGGACATGCAAATTCCCAAAACCTCCATATATGTGAGCACTAGCACTCCTGGGTGATGCTTTTATTTGCTTGCCTTTCTTGCCTGATTTAAGCAATTGTGCGTCACTGCTGCTAAAATTCTGACTGCCATGCTTCAAGCCCTCAGTGTGCTGATAGGTATCTACAGCACCATTAAATGATTTTTTACGAGATAAAGACCCCTTTCTGGAATTGCAACCTGGAGCTTCCAAAATGCCATCTCTGCTGCTAGCTTCATGAAATGGTATAGCACAGTGACTATAATTAGGGCCACCATCACTGTTTGAACCAATAGACACGTGGTCCAACACTATGGAGGAATCAGGTGCATATGAGAAGTCTTTGGATTGCATATCATCACAGCCTCTGATCTGACTGGAGCCCTTTCCTTTTGTCTGTATAATGATTTCAGAATTAATCATTCGATGCTCCCTGGGAAAATTATGAGCTATACAAGGTATAATGTCTTCCACTGTATCAACTTCACTGTTGGATGAGCAGATCGTAGACGCTTCAGAATTGCTAAATCTAGGATCACCTTCAAAATCAATCTTGTTACTGCTACCATCTGCCGATGAAACATCCAGTGCTTCAAAGGTTTCAATAATAGCCACTTCACCAATGTTGGATGTGCATATCACCTGTGCTGCAGAACTGCTGAATCTAGTGTCACCTTCAAAGCCAATCTGGTTACTGCTACCATCTGAGAATGAAACTTCTGATGATGTTGCAAAGGATATTAGTTCATCTCCATGATCATTATAACTACAGGATTCAGAAGTTGAACTTTCATGAGCACACTCGGACAAGATTTCAGGTTCAGTTGATCCAGTATCAATTGAAACTCTCTTGTTCTGTTTTCCCCTCCTGTTTTTTTGTTGAGATTTTTTATTTGCAGACTTGTCTACATTAGAATTATTAGCTTCATGTGAACTAACAACATTACATCCTTTTGGGGTTGAAGCATAGAAATCGGGGCAAGTGACAGAACTCTGGCACGACAGATAGTCAGAGAATACATTTGATCTTGTCTCTTTATTGGCAACCATATTTTGAGACTGATGCCATGCACCAGTTTCAAGAAAATCTCTAGTGCATGAATCAATGGAATAAGGTGGATCAGGTTGAAGCCCTCTCCTTGCCTTTGGTTGATTGGCCATGAATGCATTTCTAGGTGGCATCGAAACCAGTTGCAAACCATCCATATTGCACCTGAATTACAGATCCAAACCAATTGTGTTGATCGAAATGTCTCACTAGCAGTGCAGCAATCCTCCACTATTCATCCAATTTGAGTGTAAGCAATGTCAAGATTGCACCAACAGTAAATAAATAGACGTAAACCAGAGTCAAATTATAACTGCATTCGAAGCCTAAGCCAAATTAGAACAAAATTGAAAACCCAAGACCCAAGTGATACAAGCAATCAAAGAAAAATGAGCAATTTGATCTACAAACCTTCCACGATTAATGTAAATTAACCATTTAAGGGAAACATGATTTGACAGAACTGACAACAAATTTTCTAGTTATTATTTATATATCCTGGGAATCTAACTCAAAATCTAGGCTGAGTAAGAAATGAGGTATGTCTACCTTTAAGCTACTCGCAAACTTGAAGAACCTATTGCCCTCTTGATGGAAAGGAAGTTGGCACCCCTTGTCATCAAGAATGTTTTTGTCTCTTTGTTTTACCTGAATTATCAGAAATCTAAAATGAGCAATTGGGATAGGGAAAGTTATTGGCTCTAGGAACAAATTATATGGCACCATACTGGCAGAAAGCATCTCTTTAACAAATAAAAGCAACAGTATAACTCCATTGATGTATCAAAACAGAAAGCATCATAAACTCAAACCACAATGTCCAAATAATAACTTGTAAAATAGCCATCAGTGGTATACGGTGAAGTACAAAGAAGAAAAACCAGAAGTAACAAATGAGCAGTTTAAAAAATTAAAAGAAATTCAAATATAGTAGTTGATCAGTTTTATCATGCCATTGTCAGACAAGCAACATGCATGTAACAACCAAAACCATTACCTTTGATGTGTGTTCCTCCAATCAATTGAAGACACTTCACAGATCTGAACATAGCCATGCATAAAAATGAGTAATAAAAAATTATAAAAGTGCTATGAGGAAGAAAAGAATGTTGAATGCAACTAACGAATGAAAATACATGCCCTGGGGAAAGAAGTTCTGTTTATTTTCTTCTATAAATGGTCTCACTGAGTAAACCTCTCCTCTGACTGAAACCTTCTGATTGCTACTGTGGGTTCGTTGAAGAGCAGAATCTTTTGATGTGCCTGTCCAAGTTATAAAATAAAAAAAAGGGGAATCAATTCCTCAATATGCGTGAAATAAGTATTTCAATACAATTTCAACAACAGAAGAGGAACAGGGGTTAAATTATTACTTAAAAGTCTAAATGAGAGACCTTGCAGCATTTTCTAGCACACAACCATGGGATAAAAGGAACCATGCAGTCCTGATTGAAATCCCATAAAAAGTTCCTTATTAATTATTTATCTCAATTCAGATTTACTAACCATGCTTTGAAAATGCATTGACTAGAAGATCAAAGGATATCTAGGTGCAGAATATAATGATTATAACTTGCCAACAAATATCCAAGGGTAAAAGTTCACCTACAACCATGCCAAAAAATCATCACCAAAAAGCTTAAAATTAAGAAGTTAATGAATTACATATGACAAACAAAATGATAAGAAACGATTCAATGACATACAAAAAGGTAGGGACTGCAACAACCAAAGTGATCGTATATGACAGATAGTATGTTTATGACAATGAACAAGATATTGTTTACATATCAAGTTAATTAATTGCAAACACCAACATAAGAAAATTTCTCCACAGAAACAGAAACCAACAAACTCATTGCACTAGAATTCTAAGAAAAAATAGAATGACAGCAGCATTACATGATCAAACAGAACATTATCCAACACCATTTAAAGTCGTGCCCATACAAGGGTTTTTTCGCAATGATAACAAAAGACGGAGCTCCTTGTGACTAAATCAACATAAGATATACCATTTATACTGTCCATAAAGGAAAATAAAAGTTAATCCGAAAATACAAATCATGTAAATGTTTATTGAGTTCCAGTCCAAACGTATTAATTATGAGACCAAAAGACCTCACAAACAATACAATCATTCTGTTAACTACCAAACCTCATTTTTCTCGTCTTAAAACAAAGCTTACATATGATCTTACACAAAACAAAAAAAGAACAAGAACATCAAAACCACCCAGAGAACAAAGAAACCTTTGAATAACAAGAAGGAACTGAAAAGACAGTAAAGGAGATTAAAACTCACCAGAAAAAAAAGGTTTTGAAACCTAATTCAAGCAAAACAATGCCAATGAACAAATTTAAGGAAAACCCACCAGGAAAGAAGTAAAAACAAACAAACAGAGAGAGTATCTGAGAATTGAAGGCTTGATACCAAATTTGACTAAAAGAGTCCCCAAAACAATCTGTCTAAAAGTGTGAAAGAAACAAAAGGGTGTCCACCAAATATAGCAGTGAGATATAAATACCAATGAAGATGAAGCAAGCAAGCAACCACCACAACCCAGGCCATACCAGCTATAGTTGTCGAGGAAATTTACCATTTTTAGACCTTTACGTCTAAAAACAAAGTAGACCCACTAATCCATGCTCTAATGAATTAATATCTTTCCACATATTGATTATTACATCTCATTCATTAATCTCTAAGAAAAAATAAAGACAGAAAACAAACCAGACAAAGTTGCTTGCTGCTGCTGCCACTTATCTCTCTTCTTTCTTGCTTTCAATGGCTCCTTTTCTTTTGTTGCTTTCTTGAATTAATTTTTTTTTGTGAAAAAAAAAATGAGAGGAGCATATAAAAAAAGGCAAGAATGCTTTGATATGCTTATCGTACTTGGAATTTGTAAAGATTATTATACCATTTTTTAATAATAATAATAATAATAATAATAATAAAATGGGTTATGGATTCATTGTTTAATGGATTGGAATATAATGATAATTTCTTTCATTTTTTTTTAAATAAATGGCATAGGTATTATGGTAATATCATCTCTTTGTAAAATTTATTAGTTATTATTAGTATGACCATGGGCAATTCGTTATTTTTATATTTTTAAAATATAGTAAAATAATTAAATTATTTTTAAAAACCTCAATTTATTTTATATTTCTGTGTTTTTTCTACCATATAATTAAATAAACTAAATTTATTCAATTCAGATAAGTAAATGAACCAAACCTCAATTATTATTTTTTTATTTCTTTCAAAAATACATGATTTAGAAGGAAAAAAATAGTTTTTATATATTAAAATTCTTTATAATTTCGCATTTGATAGTAAATTTATAAGTTTTAATGGTGTGGTTGAGGTTGCTTTTGAAAGTGTTTTTTGTTCAGAAATACATGAAATACATTTTTTTTTTATTTTTTAAAAATTATTTTTGACATGAACACATAAAAATGATCTAAAAACACCAAAACAATATATTTTATTTAAAAACACCTTTGGAACACAACACTAAATAGGAAGCTTTAGAGCTTTTGATTGTTATCTTTATATTCTTAATATTTAAAATATTAAACGTTTAGATTGAAGTTTCTTATGTCATTTTTCACTTTAGGGTTGCAAACTCTAAATAATCTCAAAACAAGTTCTTTTAATCTTGTCAAAGAATATATCATAACACAATCATTTTCAAACTCATATGAAACATAAAAGTATTAATCTTAAGAACATGATCCATATGATTTAATATTAGGATACTTTTATAAATAAAAAATAGACTCTTATTCTATAATTATATAAATGGAGGCATCCTTTTAAAAAACGGGAGCATCCATACTCAACTATATTCTTCTAATACATTAAAGTATAACCTAGCTAGACTCCTAAAACATATTTATAATATTGAGATTATTACTTTTAGGAGTAGAGTGTCACTATCCAAGATGGAATATTATATGGTCATCACCTAAATTAAAGATTAGATGGACCCTTCTTACGTTGAGTTATTGAGAGAAAAGGAGCTTCCTTTATATATATATACACTAGACAATGTCCCCGTGCTTTGCCGTGGGCGGCATAATTTTTTTTTCAATGTAAAAAATATTAATTGTGTGTATTTTTTTATTATATTATAAATTTAGCTAAAATAATAAATTTGTGTAGAATTCATGTCAAGTGCAAGTTTTCTATAAAATATATAAATTTAAAATTGATATAAATTTATCTGTTTTGTAATTTTAAATGAAATAACCAGCATAAATTTATCATCATCATTAAAAAAGCAAGAAAACTCGGATATCTGAATTATTAAGTTCACTGTATTAAGATTAGTTCATTTTATAATTCAATTTAAATCAAACAAAAATGAAATATAAATTGTGAAAATACCTACAATAATCAAATAAAAAAAACTATTAATTTTCTATAAAAAAAAAGACGAAAACATAGATTGAAAATTCATCCTGACGTTATTGCCATTATCATTGCTATAAAAGCTAAAATTATTACTAACATTACAACCAAAACAATTAAAATAATTAAATTACCATGAAAAATAAAAAATAAAAAAGAAAAAGATTTTTATAAAATAACAATAAAAAAATAATAACTAAAATTATCATTATTATTGCATAAATAATAAAATCATAAAAATCATATAATCTAAAGAATAAATAAAGAAACAGAAAACAAAAAAAAACGAATAAGGGGAAAAATAGAGTAATATTACTTTTAAAATGATCGCCGATATAAATTAAAAATTCAGGAAAATCTTTAAAAAAAATCGAAAGATTTTATAAAAAAATAATCACTAAAATTATCATTATTATTGCGCAAATAATAAAATTATAAAAATCATCTAATCCAAAGAACAAATAAAAATAAAAGAAAGCATCTAGCCATGGCACCCACGCCTCGTCGCGGGCGGAATCAAATTTTTTTCAACGTAAAAAAATATTTATTATGTATGATTTTTTTTATCATAGCATAAATTTAGAAAAAATAATCAATTTGTATATAATTTTTATGAAGTGCAAGGTTTATATAAAATATATAAATTTTAAACGAATATAAATTTATTTGTTTAGTAGGTTTCAATGAAATAACCAGTATAAAATAAGTTATAATTTTCTATCAACAATAAGTTGCACTGTGGATTGCAATAGTCTTTTTTTTCTTCATATGAACAGTGGAATAATGTTATCGTCTTATTTGAGGATATTATGATTATTGTACTATGCATATAAATGAAAGAAATTGAAAATATCTCTAATACCATGATATTATTTAAAACACACTTTACATAATAAAATGAATATATAAAAAACTAATATATATTTTTAGAAGTTCTACGCCGCACGCGCTATCTAAAATGTGGTTAAGAGAAAGCATTGTAGCAATCCATATTGTTTGTAAAAAAATTCAGCCCAAGAATTAGTCGTGGTGTGCTTAAGCTGGTCGGAGATCCGGTTTTAAAAAAAATATATAAGTGAATAAAACAAAAGTATAAAATAAAAATATACCAGCAGGAAAGCACTTTAGAAAAAAAATATGGGTCCGGGGATTGTCGTGGTATACATAAGTTGGCCTGGACACCCTGGTTATCAAAAAAAAATTGGATATGGAGATTAATCGTGGTGCATTTAAGCGAGCTCGGACACCTCGATTATTAAAAAACAAAAAAACCAAAAAAATATATAAGTAGAAAAAGAGAAAAAAATATCATAAGAAAAAAAATGAAAAAAAATTATAATAAGGAAAAAATAAAAAAAAAAAGGCAAAAAAAAGAAGAAGAAAAAAACGGAGGAAAAAAAAGAAGAAAAAGAATAATAAGGAAAAAAAAGAAAAAACAAAAAAGCAGAGAAAAAAACGCAAAAAGAAAAAAAAACACTGTTGCAATCCACAGTGCACTGAGTCTATGTGCACAGTGCGTGGGTGTACAGTGAAACACCCACGCCTTTTATTTTGTGGTTAAGAGAAAACACTGTAGCAATCCATATTGTTTGTAAAAAAATTCAGCTTAAGAATTAGTCGTGGTGTGCTTAAGCTGGTCGGAGATCCGGGTTATAAAAAAAATATATAAGTGAATAAAACAAAAGTAAAAAAAAAGAAAAAAATATATACCAACAGGAAAGCACTTTAGAAAAAAATGTGGGTCCGGAGATTGTCGTGGTATGCATAAGTTGGTCTGGACACCCTAGTTATCAAAAAAATTTGGATATGGAGATTAATCGTGGTGCATTTAAGCGAGCTCGGACACCTCGATTATTAAAAAACAAAAAACCAAAAAAATATATAAGTAGAAAAAGAGAAAAAAATATCATAAGAAAAAAAATAAAAAAAAATTATAATAAGGAAAAAATAAAAAAAAAAGGCAAAAAAAAGAAGAAGAAAAAAATGGAGGAAAAAAAGAAGAAAAAGAATAATAAGGAAAAAAAAGCAAAAAAAAAAAAAAGTAGAGAAAAAAACACAAAATGAAAAAAGAAAAAAACACTATTGCAATCCAAAATGCACTGAGTCTGTGTGCACAGTGCGTGGATGTACAGTGAAACACCCACACCTTTTATTATATATATATATATATAATATTTGTGGTCAGCATTTAGCTAGCATAAAGTGATGCATGCATGCTTTCTAAATTCCGAGTGATAGCATTATTTATTTCAAATAATTAATTTGTGTTTGGAGTACAAGTGTGGGGGTATCTATCATGGAATTTGTGGTCCATACATTTATCTGATCATTAAAATAATTATTTTATTCCTGCATCTTTTGATCTTTATGATGAAAAAAGAAAAGTTTCCTCCCTCCTAAAGTTCTTGGAGCTTTAACTTTATAATAGCATGCATCTTGGATTAATTTCAAGATTTAAATATTAAAACTTGTTCTTATTTTGTAGAGCTGTTGTTGTGGTATATGTGTTTGAAAGTGTTGGTAAAATACATTAGGGTAAAATGAAATATATTAAAATGATTTTCATTTAAAAATGTATTAAAATATATTTTTTATTTTTTAAAAAATATTTTTAACATTAGTATATTAAAATGATTTAAAAATACTATTTTAAATGATTATGATATGAATAATTTTAGAAGGAATTTATTTTTCTTTACCATCAAATTAATGAAAAAAATTAGATATGTTCACTGCCTCGATAACTTATGCCCTATCCCTTCTAGGGCACGGATGAGCCATTGAGAGATTGCATGGAAAATTCAGGGCCATTACACGAGATAAGATTTCCTTACAAAATTTGGAGCCATGACAACTCGACACGAGACCAGGGGCCGATTTGTTTTTTTTTCTCTGGAGATAAGGTTCCTCGGACACCGAAGCAAAGAGCTTTCTCCGGCACCGATTTGGATACCGAATTTATTATCACCATGAACACCATTCCGTTTCACTCTTCGCTGCTACTCCTTCCCTCTGTTTCAAGCTCCATACAGAAACCTCAATGGAAGGCACAGAGATTACTGTGGTCTTCTAGCAAAGAGCCTGCTAAAATTGCGAAGCATAACCAGAAAATGACAGCAAGGACAGGGGCCATTGCTGAATCCCTCATTCTTGGAGTCGCATCTGAACCTAGACCTCGCGATGTATCGGTTCTCCTGCAAACAGGGTTAGTTCTGTTTTCGCACACATTGTAAGTTCGATTCAAGAAATCAATCGTATATTAATGGTGCCCTCACTGCTGTTAATTATCACACAGTGCTGTACTTCTGCTAGCGTATGGGATAGCCAATTTCATTTTTCCAGCTTTCATCTCCACTTACTATGAGTTTGACAAGGTGAGCGAAGACAAAGAGCCTAATGAAGTGGCTAATTCTTCAGATGAAGTGGCTGATTCCTCGGATGACGAGGCTGATCCCTCGGACGATGACTGAAGTACAGCTCCAGCAAGTATAAGCAAAACTCAGAGAACTCGAATATATTATTGGAGTACAGGTGTGGGCAATCTAGCTTCGGCTATGTTCAGATCTCCTCTTATCTTTGCTCAGTTTTGACAAAAAATGAATCATGCTGACATTTTTTTGTATACCCTCAAACTTTTCTTAGTGACATTTCTAATAAATTCTTTTTTCTCATTGAGTTCGTATCTAATTAGTAATGGTTACTGTTAGGTTTACTGAAAATTATATTCTTCACAAAAATAATAAAACAAAATTATTCAAGAGTTTTTAGAATTTCATTAAACACATCTATAATTGTTTATATTATAGACCTATCACCAATGCAACAACTTCTTCAAATCCTGTTCAAAATTGTAATTCCACATGTTTAGGATCTTATAACTTGGATTGGTAACCCACTTGTATTACTTGTATTTAAACACCTGCAATTGTTAATAAAAGTTCGAGTTTTATACAAATCTATCGTGATGTTAGACCTTACACGATCTATATAAAATCTATATAAGCTAACCTATAGTTTTTTGTCCTTTTCTTCTCTTATGCTATATGCCAATGGCATCCAACATTGTCCCCAACAATACAAATTACACAAATCAAACACTCATCACCATCATTATAGCTGCTCAAGTCCTTCTCAAACTCACCTCTACTAATTACCTGTCTTGGAAACTTCAATTCCAAATACTTTTTATTGGCTATGACCTTTATAGCTATATCAATGGAACAAATCAATGTCCACCTATAATTGTGACTCAATCCAACACCACAATTCCCAATCTTGCCCATCATGTGTGGACCCGTCAGGATCAACTAATCCTTAACATTATCATTGGCTCCACCACCCCCAATCTCATTCCTGTCATAGCTCTGGCTGAGACTTCCAAACAAGCATGAATAATTTTAGCCAACACTTATGCCAAACCTTCATGTGGTCACATCAAGCAACTCAAACTTCAACTCAAAAACACCACCAAAAACTCTCTTAGCATATCTTAATTTATGCAACTTATCAAAACCAAAGCTGATGATCTAGCTCTTCTTAAAGCTCTAATGGATAAGGAAGAAATCACAAACAAAATACTTGATGGTCTCACTGATCATTACAAAGAACTAGTTTTGTTGTCCAAGCCAAAGATAGTTCAATTTCATTTAAAGAACTACAAGTAAAGCTCCTCAATTTTGAAGTTTCTCTGCAATCATAAACACCAAAACCTCATTCCTTTCCTGCCATAGTCAATCTCACATATCGCACCATAAATCACCAATGGTGTCCTCCCTATCATCAACACTCAAGTCCCTAGCGTCCATCCTACAATCCCATTGCCACTCCTACAAAACCTCATCCCTTCACAAGCCCTTGTCCTTGTCCTTGACCGTATCTTGGTCACTACCAAATCTGCCGCAATCAAGGGAACATTGCCATGAGGTGCCCATCCTTTTGTCTAGTACCCATTCACCACAACAATACCACCAACCCATCTCACTCCAACCCACCATGGACCCACAAGCCAACATTGTAACCAATAACAGCACCGCACTATCGTGGCTGTTAGACAGTGGTGCTTCCCATCATATGACTGCCGATTTGAACAACCTCTCCCTTGATTCTTCATATAATAGCAATGATGATATCATGCTTGGATATGACATAAATCTTCCCATCACACACTGGTTCCACTTCCCTTCCCACTACTCATCATATTGTTCAATTACACAATGTGCTTTGTGTCCCATCAATGCAAAATAACCTAATATCTAAATCTTAGTTTTGCAGCTCTAATGACATTTCAATTTAATTCTTACACACTATTTTGTAAAGAGACTTTGCACGGGAAAACACTAATGAGAGGCCACGCTAAAAATGGAGTCTACAAATGTTTGTCCACTCATCCACTACTAGTCTTCTCCACAATAAAGACTACCTCATTTGACTAGCATCACCAACTAGGCTACCTTGCTCATCATATTTTTCAACACATTATACTATATGCTAAAACAAATTATGGTTCAGTTATTGTTCATTGTGAGACAAATCACTGTGGATTACAATAATGTTGCTTAGTTTTTAATTCGGTTCGATTTAGTTAGTTTGGTTTGTTCGGTTCACAAGTATACTAATATTTTATTTATTTTGCACAGAGAGATAAGAAGAAGAGCTAATGGCTCAGTGGATAAAGCCCATGTTTACTAACTAAGGAGTCATGGTTTCAACCCCTGTTGGCACATTGCATAATTCTTTTTTCCCATTTCCCCCCCTTGATTATGCTTTTTTCTCTCTCCTCTTAATGTTTTTTTCTTGCTTATAATTTTTTTTGGGTTTTTTTCTTTTTCCACCTATATATTTTTTTTGTTATTCTTTCTTTTGATTTTTTTATTAGTTTTTTATTTTATTTTTATATCATATGTTTTTTTTAGCTAATAATTTTTATTTTTATTTTGAGTTTGCTCTTTTGTTAAAGTTATTGGTTTTTTTTATTTGATTGAATTTTCCCCAATTATTAACACAATAATAATAATAATAATACTTTTTGAAAATAATGATTAGTAAAACTAATTGAAGTTTCAAAATCAAAACCTAAAAAAAAAAATCACTTTAAGAAATTCTTATTATAAATTAGCTTCACTAGCTAGTGCATTCTTTCTAAAACAATCCCATCTTTTTTTGGCATTATGTACGACTTCCTCCTCCATCCTCAAGTGCTTGGAGACATTATTCATAGTGGAAGTCAATTTTGTCAACCTCTTCCTCATCATGAAAATAGGGAACTTAAATACCCTGATAAATAAAGAAGCAAGCAAATCATCAAGACATTGCTTGTTCGAAAGCTTCCCTCTTGTTGATGATTTTTATTTTTTTAGTAATTCATCGGTCATATAATCATCAATGAATTTATAGATATCAAAAATACATCATACAAAAAAAATATTTACCAGCATTATTTCATCATAAATTCTATCAAGGAATATAAAAAATCATCCACATAATAAACTGATGGTAATTTTATTTGTATTTGAATTCATATTATCGATGGAATAATCATGTTAATGATGATTCACATAATGTAAATGGCTATTTCTTTAATCTTTCTCAACTCTTTGGGACTTTTTGATAGACTTATTTCTTTTGTAATGCTGATTGTAATGGGCGGTGACAAAGTGTTTTGTAACTTTTTTCCAACTCTCTGGAACTTTCCGAGGGACACAATCAATTGTTTGTGTAATATTTTTTAAAATAAAATAAAATAAATAGAACATAAAAGAAATAAAAATAAAATAAAAAACAAACTTTTATTATTAATTTTAAAAATATTAGTTTGAATACAATTTAACTAGAGGATATAAGCTAGAGGAGGAGGAGGTGGAAGATTTTTTTTTTCCATACAAGGCGAGCAACGAGATTGACCACATTACATAAGTTCAATTGTATTATACTCGAGCTAGGTCATCTCAACATTAAGTTAGGCAACTTGTTAGAGCATATTCCTATAAAAACATATCTAGTCCAAAACCATAACTAATCCTCGTGAGTATATCCTATATCTCTTTTGGGAATAAAACCTAGTTAATAAGTGAAACGAGTGTTTGCATGAACCTATGATATTCATGTCTCTTTATTTTATACAGTCTATTATCCTTTAAATTCACCAATCTAGATATATTCGAAGCATATCTATCAGAAAAACATGAACTTGTAAGTTATTAGTAAACAAGTAACCATGTATTTTGTTCCAAGATGAATAAAGCAAACAAGGAGAAAATGAAGAACTAAAGCCAAGACTATCAATGTATTGATCAGAAATATGTTGATTGTAGATGGCACCTAACTTTTCTTCTCTTCGAGAAGACAAAAGAAACACATTTTCTGCACAAAAATTGGAATAAGAGATGGAGCCAAATGTAAAGTCTTGGATTGTAAATTACATATAATATGTTTATATCCATGAAATAAATTCTAAATTCTGATTCTAAAATTAAATTTTTAAGGTCAAGAAAAGGAGAATATGCTATTTTTAATGTCCAAACCAACACTTAAGAGTTTCAATTAGTGGTTATGATATAATTAACAAGTAATATGGTGATGAAAAGGATAAATTGCCATTAAGAATTGTATTTTCTTACTGTTTATTTTGTTATGTTCATAAATATTTAATCTAATTAAATAATATTTTGCTAATTTTTTAAATATTTATACCATTTAAGGTCAGTCTACATCTCTCTTAATTAAATTCATCAGCCAGGTGGTGAATCTCTAGTTGTGGTGGAAACATATATTTGTATATATATGTAGGCGTGTAATGCCGCCCAAAGATTGGATGCCACACATTTATACAAAATCAACATTTTCATACACATCTATATAATTTAGAGATGGATATATCAATGGATCATCTTATCTAAAAACTTAAACTATTAAGTAAAATCCAAATATATAATTTATATTATTTTATAACACCTCTTCGCAAATAAAAATTATGTGGTTGAAACTTATATGGACTCATACTATCTTATACTTAATTTTTATCAAATAAAATGAGAGTAATGAGATTCAAATTTATAATTGGTAGGTCAACAAGATTTCGATACCATATAAAAAACCACCGCCACTGAAAACTTAAACTATCGAAAGACTTCAAGACAGTACAATGAGACCTGAAATTGAAGTAGCTTTTCCATGGCAGCTAGGACTTGGTCACCACTAGAAACATCTTAGTTTTTGAAGGAGAAACAGCACTCTTCCAAATAATTACGTTTGAAACAGTGTGAGGACACTTGCTCATGATATAGGAGGCTTAAGTCGTTGAGCCAAAGTAGAATTTGTGTGACTAATTGTAATGTAAATTACGTTTGAAATTAAAAAAAAAATGATGTTTCTGAACACAAGATGTAGTTTACAAGGCACAACTAAACCATGTCTTAAAAAAATAGATATCTCCAAGAAAACAAGAACCCAATTCTCTTTGACACATCCATCATTTATTGGAGGAAGCCACATCCTCCACATCATCTCCACAACAACTGCCTTTTGCTTTCCTATCATGTTTTGTTCGTCCCTGTTAAGGTTAGCTTTTTTATTTTATAGGAAGTGGTAAATCCTGTTCAGTCTAGGAGCTCCACGATGTCCTTGTTCCCCACTACAATTTTCTACTCGCCAAGACCAATTATTATCCACTATCAGAATCTGGAATTAAAAACAATAACAGTTTCAAAATATTCAATGTGGAAATATTACGGGGCAACAGCACTCAGCATCGCTTGTTGAAACTGTCACGTATTGCATGCGTGGCAACTACAGAGTATTCATCTCCGAACAAAACAGACATCAATTATCAATGCATGTCTACATTTTCCCATACGTTGGTAATGCCGCTTTGTCAGCAATCACAAACGGAAAGTGGATTTCATCCTTTTCTTGTTGGAAGTGATTACAGTATGAGAACAGGAACGCTAGCTCGGAGTTGCTGTAGTGTTTGTCATGTCATAAAACAAAGCCCAGCTGATTTGTTTTTGGTTGAAAAAGGTTTCCAATAATGTCATGGTGTGTGATAAGCCTCAGAATTAGTGTCGACAGTTTTGGTTTCTCTGCTCCTGAAAGAGTCCATTTTCTTTAGTGGAGGGTCATGCCATGCTGTTGTACCCGATTCAATCCTATTCTTTATAAGGGATCAAAGTCTTTTGGAATCTTAGTGGGATTGAAAGAATCCTAATAGGATTGCATTATCTTGTTTTTAATCAAGTCGCATGATCGTATTAATCCTACCAACCGTACAGCTTCATCATATCTTTCTTTCTCACAATGGCTGGTGGGCAGAAACCGAAAGGACTGAACAGGTCATGTTTTCTCCTCATAGGTAGTCTATTTTTCTCTTTCAGAATATCTTCTTAGATTTTTCCCAGATGAATTGCTGATAAGTATATCGCTCAAACTTAAAGAATCTGCTAGAAAGCATGTTCATTGATTTCAATTTATTATGGTTTTTCCATTTTGGTAGTGATAGCTGGTATGGAGAGGTTTGCATTCAAAGGGGTGGCATCAAACATGGTAACTTATCTTACAGATGTTGTTAAGATGAGCAACTCCGCTGCTGCCAAGACAGTAAATAATTGGTGCGGGTTCACGTCCATGTTACCACTTCTAGTAGCATCCCTTGCTGATAATTGGGATCGGTATTCCACCATTCTAACTTCTTCCTTTCTTTATGTTGTGGTTAGTACTTTCTGGGTTTTTTTTTTTTCCTTTACATTTTCTGCCTTTGAAATTCTGTAATTTACAACTAGGCTGACAAATATTGAAAACTTTTGGTGATTATGTGTTTATTTGTAAAAGTACTGCCGCCATTGGCTGTACTTGTAAGCAAGAATTTGATTATTTTGAACGAATTCGCTTCTGTGACTGTAGAATCTTATACAGTTTTTCGTTATGATTTTTCATGGTAAACATGCTTTTGTTAACCTTCTTAATTTCTTCTTTTAAGGGGCTTGTGGCTTTGACATCAACAGCATTGGCCTGGGCAACGCATCCCACCGACAATATAAGCTCTTCATACCTGTTTTGGTCGCTCTGTTTGATTTCTCTAGGACAAGGTGGATATAACCCGTCTTTACAAGCCTTCGGAGCAGATCAAATTCCGAACGATGATGAGCTACCGAGGACAAAAGATGAGAAGAAATCAAATAAGAAGAGTTTGTTCTTTCAATGGTGGTATTTTGGGGTTTGCGGTGGCAGCCTCGCAGGTGTCACAGTCATGTCCTATATCCAAGACACATTTGGCTGGGTACTCGGATTTGCCATTCCCACAATCACAATGGCAGCATCGACTTTACTATTTTGGTGTGGTAGCAGAATTTATACATATAAACAGGATGATGCTATCTCTGGAAGGTCTTTGCAGGACATAGTTCGAGCCATCAAGGAAGCTGTGTTGAAATTAATGAATAGCAAAATCACCTTGTCAAGCGGAAAGCCAGACGATGTTGAGCTAGAGTAAGTTTTCTAAAATTATAGTCAATCCTTGCTTTGAAATATCTTACAGTAGTTCTTCTCTTTTTACTTGTTTATAGGCTTCAAGAAAAACCTCTCTGTCAGAATTCAGTCAATGCCAAGGCATTGAAGGAGAAGCCTGGCGGCGATGTTAGCTACCTGGTAGAAAACGGAAAAGCAGTACTAAGACTTCTGCCGATATGGTCGATGCTCCTAATGTTCGCGGTCATCTTTCAACTGCCTGCCACATTCTTTACGAAACAGGGAATGACGATGAAGAGAAATATAGGCAGCAGCTTCAAGATCCCACCTGCTACTCTACAAAGCTGTATTACAGTTTCTATAATCCTCTTGATGCCATTTTATGATGTATTGCTGATCCCACTTGCAAGAATAATTACCCGCGATGAAAAAGGCATCAGTGTGACTGAAAGAATGGGAGTTGGGATGGTCCTGTCTATCATAGCAATGGCCATAGCTGCTCTTGTCGAAACAAAGAGGCTCGAAATCGTACAAAAGATGGAAGTTGTTGATCAGAATATGGAAACAGAAGTTCCATTAAGCATATTCTGGTTGCTACCTCAGTACATCCTGCTAGGAATTTCTGATATCTTCACTGTTGTAGGGATGCAAGAGTTTTTCTACAGTGAAGTTCCTGTCAGAATGAGAACAATGGGAATCGCGCTCTACACCAGTGTATTTGGAGTGGGAAGCTTCTTGAGTGCCCTGCTGATCTCGCTAGTTGAATATTTTACGTCTTCAACAGGGGGCAAGAGCTGGTTCTCTGATGACATGAGAGAAGCCCGTCTAGACAAATACTACTGGCTTCTAACCTTGTTAAGTGTTCTCAGCTTGATGTTTTATGTCATTTTCTGCAGATGTTATGTAAGCAGGAGTAGCGATCTTAGTGATCTGGATACTGAGAACTCATAGGAGGTAGAGCAAGTTAAATTATAAATAAATTGTTTTTGTCATCCTTTATCTTCTCCGATTTCCCTTTTCAAGCAGAACACTTTTTGTCAAAATATTCAGAACTGCTTTTTCTCTTTTCTCAAGTTCTTAAGCTAGCTCCCCATCTATTATTCATCGATAATCAAACAGTACTGTAAGAAGATATTTAGTCAATATGATCTGCAGTTTGGTCATGATTATCAAATTAATATCACTGTAAGTAAATATTTATTTTCAAATAAGAGGAACATAAAAACCATGACAGATCTCTCTGAAAACAATTCATAAGGG
Organism: Salix dunnii; assembly: GCA_015731905.1. Lineage (NCBI taxonomy): Eukaryota > Viridiplantae > Streptophyta > Magnoliopsida > Malpighiales > Salicaceae > Salix > Salix dunnii. The sequence continues at coordinate 4,195,024 of CM027662.1, read as the reverse complement.
CAACAAACTGCTTGTGTGCTCAAGGATGAGGAGTGGTCGATCGTGGAGCTTGCTCTGCAGCATGCAACACGCTGTGAACAGCACTCAGGGCTGGAGAGCCTTCTGAAAGTTAATAGATGAACTGATAACTGATGTGAGGTAACATCATCAGCTGTTGCAGCAAAATCCCTTGCCACTCCCTGTTTCCACCATGATCACAGAGAAGAGGAAGGAGAAATGACTAGAAAGGAGAGTTTTTGGATTTTAAAAATCATTTTACACCTATTTTAACCTCAAAAATCTAAATAAACACTATTAAATTAAATAAACGAATTTATAATCTTAAAATACATTTAAATAGTTAAGAAAATATAAAATTAATCAAAATTAAAATCTCTTTCTTAACCCACTCTAGTCTTTTTTAGTGATAGAAACCACAGTAAAAAAACACAGTGAAATTCTGTTAGTTTCTTTTTTAGTTTATACTGTAATAATTATATTATAACTATAATAATAATTATATTTTCTTACAGTGCAGAACAAACGATGCCGTTCCGAAAAATACACATTTAAAGGGGTGAAAAAGTAAATTAGAGTTCCCCAAGCAAATAAAAAATAATAATAATATCGCAACTCTGTCTCAGCTCTTCTAGTCCCTTGGCGAAACAGAAACGAGAGAGCGAGAGCGAGAGCGAAAACGATGTCGGATCCATACGAGAGAGTGACAGGAGGGAGACTCACCTTCAAAGGAGGAAGCTTAGCAACACGAAGCAAAGGAATCGAAAAGAAAAAGAAGAAAAAGAAAAATCCGGTGGCCGATACGGTGGGGGACGCCGCATCAGTGGCGGAGAATTCGGAATCTGATGTTGGTGAAATCATTTATACGATTGACGCGGCGAAGAAAATGAAGTACGAGGAAATATTTCCTGTGGAGACGAAGAAGTTTGGGTATAGCGAGAAGAAGGATCTTAAATCTGTTGAAGAAGCTCTTGATGATCGGGTTAAGAAGAAAGCTGATCGTTACTGTAAATGAGGTAATTTTGATTTTGTTTATATTTTTGTTGAATTATTAAGAGATTGATGGAGGAACAGGCTGTTAATGGCATGATTAGGGTTTGTCTACGAATATAATTTAGTGAGGTTTTGAGATTTGTTTGAAGTAATCAAAGTTTAAGTTTTTTTAGTGGCAATATAATTATTAGTAATGTTATGATGGGGAATGGTGGAGTGGAGTATTTCGAACAGGGGTCTGTCAGGGTAGGATAGATACTATAGTGTAAAGCTACAGCGCTAAATTATCGTATGTTGTTGGAGGTCAGCTTATAATTAGGTACTCTAATGCTATAATTGATTGGGGATAAGTGAGTCTGTCTTTTTTATTTAGTAGATGATTGATTGCAGATACCAAGTGATGTGTAAAGAGCTTTGTTTTTAGGGATAAAGAGTGGCCCCGTGAAACAAGCTTAAAGAACCAAATCAATTTTGGATAGATTAGCTTATTCTAGGAATGAGATTAGACTCCATGAACGAGATTGAAGCAAAATCAACTTAAGGATTCCTAGTTGTAACAAAGATAACGAGTCATGTTCATTGAGAAATCAACGGATGTAAAAGTGTTTCTGGAAACATAAAGTACATGAAAGAAGGATTAGGATAGAATCAATACTTGAATCGGACCTAGCAGAAGGCAAGCTCAAATCAGTTTTTGTGAAGACCTCGGGTTGGAGGGTGAAGAAGAATCATATGCTAGGGTTTATTTTTTGGAGTCTTAAATGGATGCTGAAAGTCCCCCAAAGGGTTACCAAATATAATGGCCGATTATAGTAAGGGTTCTGATTTAGTGGGTGCTCTTCTAACCTCCATGAGGAGTCAGTGGAAATCTTTTAGCATCTCAGGCTCCAGCATTTCCAATACTATTTGTGACGTTGTTTAATTTCTTGTTATTGTTAGTGTTGGTTGTTTGGATTCTGTTTTCCTCAAACCCATTATGTATTCTTGGCTAAAATGATGGATGGGCTACCTTCAAGTCTGGTCATGATGATCATGACTCCAGAGTTTTCTACCTTTTGACTTTCAAGTTCAAGGTTTTATAGGTGAGGCTGGGAATGCTTCTGTTGTGCTTTTGAAGTCTTTGTTCTAAATATTCCCTGACTTGGTTTCTCAATACCTATAGCCTTCTGTTAAAGTTAATTCCATACTGGCATAAAGCTGTGGTCTCTGTAATACGTTGTTCCAGATGTTGTTGAGCTTAATTGATTGGTTATGAGCAGTTTGAATTATAGCTATAGAATTTGCTGCAATCCATGTAAATGCGTGTTTCCAACACTTGGCAGGTTACAGAGACTGAAGGTGAATTGTTCCCTGATCTTGCAACAAGCTGCAAAACCACCTAATGCACTCACTCATTGATGTTGAGCGGATTAAGCTAGAAAGTCTTTTGGCAGGTTAAAGCAACCACCTCATTCACTGTAGTAGAATTTCGCTTTTCCTCTGTAAGGTGTGATTGATCTTAATATTTTGAAGTTAACAAGCATTATGATTGAAGAGTTAAAATTGTATGCGTCTACAAAAAGAAAACGGAGTATCTGCCTTGTTAGCTAGAGAAAGTTAGACAGTGTAGAGAAAGCTTGTTAATTTTCCAGGCACTAGGAAGTAGAATGGCAATCAATGTCTTCATATCCCATACTGTTCTGTTGTAGTAACAAATTAAATCTCAGAAGTGAACTTTCGTAAAATAATGCTGAAATTTTAAGACTTTGTGTGAGCTTTTTGAATCAGCGGTTTTGACTTTTGATTGATAGGATCACCTGTTGCATATCTTTCATAGGTAGCTGCAGCTTTCTGTAATGGTGGCCGGGCAGTGGTTGCCATTTCTTTTAGATAGGCTTAGGTCTATAATTTGTTCACATTGAGGCCCGTTTTAGAGTGCAGCTCTATGGGCGTTCTATAACAGCAGGAAGCCCAAGAGGAGCAATACATGTCCAGAAGGCAATTTCGATCGTTACAAAAGGCATTTTAGCTTTATAACTTAGTTTATTGCTCGTGCTTTTGCTAAAGATTGGATCTAAATTTTTTGGAATGTAAAAAATTAAAATATAGATTGTTATTAAAAAAATTGATATTATTATTAAACTTGGCATCATCAGTACTCGAAAAATTATATTTTGATTTTTAAAGAGTTAGATAAGACACCAATATATAATTCTAACACATCAAAAATAATCATAGCTCAAAAGCTTAACGTAAAACTCCAAAAATATGATTTATATTCATTAAGTTGTTCGATAAGACTAACACCTTTCAAATGAATGAATGCATTTTGGATTTTAAACCGGTGTGCATGCTATTTATGTTTAATTTAATTAATTATATGAGATTGATAAGATTCAGTCTCATGATTACTTAGTCATCAAGCTAACACGACAAAAAGGAAATGGCTCACACAAATATGCTGGGACAAAATATTCATTTATAGACAGAAGATGCATACTATCTGGACAATTATGAAGAATCACTTGGTCATAATAAGAGGAATTTGATTGTCCTGCCATAGCTTTGATTCTCTTTCAAAATGACCATTTTGTTTCTTAGGGATATGACCGTTGCCTTCCCCAGCTTCATTCTAATTACGGAAGTGGAAGAATCAGAAAAGTAGCAGAAAGGTTTGAACCAAATATATGTTGGGATCTTCATAAATTCTGACAGAAGGGCTACAAAACACTAGGTTTTACAACCCTCTGAAATGCAGCCAAGATTTGACGATGGCGCAACTTACTGGGCGTCTTGAGCCTGTTGGTTTTGTTCTTTAATGCAGAGTCGGTGCAGCTGTTTGGTTCATGATTTACACAATTACACTGCATTTCAACAGATGAAATTTTGTGGCGGTGTGTTAAAAAATGTTTGTTGTTTTCAAGGAGATGCATATTTCATCGTGAAGATAGATAGCATACGACAAGTAATTGAAATTAACTTCGATTAACAACTCATTCTCCTTAGAGATTCTTAATCTGAAGATAGATGAATTATTGATTAAGATTTACAAATTTTAACATTGAAACGTAGAAAATTATCAAAAAGGAGCCAGGTGTTTGTCCAAGGAACCTCGAAAAGAGTTCAGAATGCTATCAGAAAATGTAGCAGATTCATGAATCTGAGTGAACAAAATACAGAATCTAACGATGAGACATCAGGTACTCCACCCTTTCAGTCACCAAAACCCACGTTTAGATCTCAAATACGATTTGAGCCACAGTCCAAGCAACAATATATCTCTGGCTGGAAAATTTCGAAATTGAAAGAATCCCTCCCTCTCTCACACACACAAGACACACATGCTTACGTTTTGTCAATCTGAAAGCAGAACAAAAAGGTTGAGATATTTGGTTGGATTTGATCTGCAAAACGGGAGTTTGATTATCATTATAATTATTTATTCTATTAAGAGGAACTTAAACGAGTCCTGCTGGGTGATCTCCACTTCTTTCACTTTTTGTGCAACATCCATTGTTGAGTTTCTGGCAAAAACTGAGAGAGAAGTGGAGAAATGAAATTTAAACCGACTCTATCTTCTCTCTTATCTCCCATTTCTTTCCTCTCATCCCTTTTTTCTCAAATTCATCAACAAATGAAAAACTTAAATAGACAAATGAAATTCAAACAACTTCTATCCCTTCTCATTTCTTCTTCTCAATCTCTCAAATTCTCAAAATATTCTCAATCAAATTCAAATTCATCTTTCTATTCTCTTCTTTTTATTATCCAAATTGATTTCTATTAGACAAGATTAAGTACTCATGTATTTCTTCTCCATGGCTGCAATCTCATGCTTGGTTCATCAAAGCATGAGCTTGAGGGGGGATGTTAGAGTATAGAAGATGTATTCTAAAATATTATATTTGTAGCCTAAATTATGAAAGAAGATATGAGATATGTGTATAAATAGAAAGGTGCACACATATATTTCCCTTTCAATTATAACAAACGTATGAAAAACAGAATATCAATATAACATATATTCAAATTTCAGTCTCTCTCTTTTCTCTCTTCTCCTTCTTACTGTCTCTAAACTCATTATTTCCCTTTCAATTATAAACTTTCTCAATCCTAACACTAACTTAATCCCCAACATATCCTTCTACGAGCCAAAACACTAACTCCTATCTCTTTCTTCATCTTCGATTCTTTGATATAAACCATGAGAAGTAATTATCTGCAAAACAACCACAAACTACATGGGAACGTATCAGAGAGATGGAAATGCCCTTTAGAGTTTAGGATATGCTTCATCTATGAGAAATGCAGTTAATGTTTGACAGTGCCGGCCATAGAATAACAGTTGGCTGGCGGAAAGCTACACCTGCATGCCACACAGTCAAATTGGTTTCCTTACCGTCCTATCGAATAGACAGTCCTCGATCTACCCTTCTTTGTGAATCCCATGTTGAGCAAGTGATCAGCGAACGTCGGACGTTTGCAGCGGATCATCGGACCAGCACCGTCTCCTCCTCGAAAGATTTTTGGATTCTTGAGGATATGAATTCAAGTGGAAGGAGTGGGGTTAGGTTTCTTTCTTTCCTCCTCCGCGTACGTATCTCTTTATTTTACAAAGGTTCAAAGCATCTAGAATTCCTATCAAGCTCCCACTTTCCTTCAAATTTCGACTGAATATCAAGGAAAAAATGAAGCGCCATATTGATGTGTGCCTTGAAGACTTTTCAACAAGCTCACGTGAAACTGTCACAAATTAAGAACAGGTAAACAGTCACAAATTGATTTGTAATTATCGATACTAGTTTGTGTTGGTGGGAGAGGCCACTGGTGGTGGCTTGTAAACACTCAAAGAGGATAAAACACACTGTTTTATTTCAACAAAAAAATTACACACGGAAGCTTTAAACACTGTCAAAACTCTCTCTTTTCTCTCGTGTTTTCTCTCTAATATCTCCCACTACTCTTTTCTCCTTAACTAAGCTTCCTATTTATACACAAAATGAAAGCTTGATATTTTTGAAGATAAGATAAGATATTTTGGCAAGTTGTGGGCGGCTTGCAGAGGGGCGGTGGATGCAGGCGGTGGTCATGCATAGTGGCTGTCAGAGGCTTTAGTTGGTGGCCGTAGTTGGTGATGCCGGTGGTTGCTTTGCTTGACTTTGTGGATTGAGTTTATGGCAACAAATTCCCCCTTTAAACTCAATCGGGAGATGTCATGCCAAGCATGAACTTCAATCTGATAAATATATCTCCCTTCAATGGCTTTGTGAAGATATCTGCAACTTGATCATTTGTTTTGCAAGAGATCAATTCAACTTCTTTGTTCTTCACATGCTCCCGGATAAAATGATGACGTGTATCGATGTGTTTACTTCTTTCATGATACACTGGATTCTTTGCTAATGCAATCGCTGATCGATTATCAATATAAATCTCTGTCGGATCTTCTTGAGGAAATCCCAGATGCTTCAGCATATTCCTTAACCATATTAAATGGTATACAGCTGAGTTGGCAGCAACATACTCAGCTTCACAACTTGATAACGTCACTATCGATTGCTTCTTGGATGACCATGTGAAAGATGTGTCTCCCATAAAAAATACAAACCCTGTTGTACTTTTCCTTTCATCCAAATCTCGACCCCAATCACTATCTGAGTAGCCAATAAGTTTAAAGTTCTTACTTGATGTATAGAACATACCTTCACTTATTGTTCCTTTGATGTAGCGGAGAATTCTCTTAGCAGCACTCAAGTGCGTCTGATCTGGTGTCTCCATATATCTGCTGATAAGTCCTACTCCATAGAGTATATCCGGTCTTGTACATGTCAAGTACCTCAAGCTTCCCACCAAGCTTTTAAAGTAAGTAGGGTCAACATTTCCTACTTTATTTTTTCTCAATTCCACTCCATTTTCAACTGGAGTTGAAACTGGATTGCAGCTTTCCATCTGGAACTTTTCAAGAATTTCTTTGGCGTAGCCGCTTTGGGACACAAAAATCCCTTCTTCTTTTTGAGTAACTTCTAAGCCCAGAAAATGTGCCATCAGACCAATGTCTGTCATCTCAAACTCCTGAACCATGTTTCTCTTGAAGTTTGTAAACATGGTAGGATTGTTGCCGGTGAATAACAAGTCATCAACATACAAGCAAGCAAATAGTATGCTTCCATCATCTTCTTTCTTCACATATATGGCGTGTTCATATGGACATTTTTCAAATCCATTTTCTTGAAAATACTTGTCAATTCTGGTATTCCAAGCACGCGGAGCTTGCTTCAAACCATAGAGAGCTTTCTTCAACTTGTATACTTTGCCTTCATTTTCTTCTTCAATGTAGCCAAGTGGTTGTTCAACATAAATCTCTTCTTCTAGGAAGCCATTCAGAAATGCTGACTTCACATCAAGTTGATAGATCTTCCATCTATGTTGTGCTGCAAGTGAGATAATCAGTCTGATTGTCTCTAGACGGGCTACTGGAGCAAATACTTCTCCATAGTCTATGCCTTCTCTCTGTTTGTAGCCTTTTGCCACCAATCTTGCTTTATGTCGTTGCACTTCACCTTTTGCATTCTTCTTGGTCTTGTAGACCCATTTCACACCAATTGCCTTTTTACTTTCTGGCAGATTGGTTAACTTCCATGTATCATTCTTCTCAATGGCATGTATCTCTTCATCCATTGCAGTGATCCATTTCTCTTCTTTAATAGCCTCATCAAAGCTAATTGGATCAGTATCTGCGAAGAAACAAAATAATGTTGTATCTTCTATTACCTGAGTTGCATCGTATAAATCTTCAAGATTTCTCATCCTTCTTGGTTCTTCTGACGAGGATGATGCTTCTGGTGATATGTGTGCTGATCCTGGTGGTGGAGTGTTTCTCCTGTTGAATACAGGAAAACTGTGTACCGGAGACTGTGGCTCCTCTTCTGGTACTCTTGGATCTTCTGCAAGTACTGTTGGTACTTCTTCATCTTCAAGGATCAAATCTGTATTGATCCACTTGATTTCTTCTTGATCCTCTTTCCATTCCCAGGCTTTATCTTCTTCAAAGATAACATCTCTGCTCATAATCACCTTCTTTGTGATGGGATTATACAGCTTGTATCCCATCCTTCTATCTCCATATCCCACAAAGATGCATTTCTCGCTTTTATCATCTAGCTTCGTTCTTCTTGCATCAGGGATCTTTGCATAAGCCACACAACCAAAGACTCGAAGATGAGTCACACTTGGTTTGTGCCCACTCCATGCTTCTTCTGGAGTGATGGCTTGCAAACTTTTTGTTGGGCAGCGGTTCAGTAAGTATACTTCAGCCCAGTATTGTTTGGGCAATTTCTTGGCTTTGAGAAGACTTTTTGCCATATCAAGTATTGTTCTATTCTTCCTTTCTGCTATCCCATTCAACTGTGGTGTATATGCTGGTGTTGTCTGATATCTGATGCCTTGTTGTGTACAAAAGGCTTCAAAGTCATTAGATGTAATTCTCCACCTTGATCAGATCTTACGGATCTGATGTTATACCCACTTTGCTTCTCCACAATTGCTTTTAAATCTTTAAAGCAATTTAATACTTCTGACTTCCTCTTCAGAAAGTATATCCAGGTCTTTCTACTAAAATCATCAGTAAAAGTGAGAAAATACCTATTATGTCCAGTTGACATCAGCTTTATCGGTCCACACACATCTGTGTGAACTAACTCTAGTGGCCTCTTTACTTTCCAGCTTTCACAGACTTCTTCTGGATGGTCAATGTGAGGCATACCTTTGACCATCTGCTTAGTTACAAGCATCTTCAGACTTGTAAAATTGAGATGTCCAAGCCTTAAGTGCCAAAGCCATTCTTCACTGTTGTTGATGGCAGTTAAACACTTTGCTGCATCATACTGGATGTTTAATGGGAACATCCTATTCTTAGACATCTTCACAAAGGCAATCAATCTCCCATTGTTGTCTTTGACTGCAACATGACAATCCTTCATGAAGAGAGTATACCCTTTCTCCAGAAGTTGTCCTATACTCAGCATGTTGTGTTTGATAGCTGGAATATAGTACACATCAGCAATGTAGCTGTTATCGCCATTCTTCAACTTTATCGAGATGTTCCCTTTTCCTTTAACTAGGACTTTGGAAGTATCTCCAAATGTGACATGTCCTTGTATGGTCTCATCGAGATCACTAAAGAGGTCCCGATGCCCGCACATATGATTGCTAGCTCCAGAGTCTAGATACCATACATGCTCCTCATTGTTGCCAAGTCCTTGTTGGACAAATAATGCAGCTGACCCACTAATGATGACATCTTCATTTGCATAATTGGCTTGCTCACGCAACTCTACTGCAGCTTTCTTTCGGCATTCAGTGCTATAATGCCCAAATTGATTGCAATTATAACACTGAATATTTCTCTTATCACGATTATTGTAACCGCCTCCTCTTCCTCTGGGAGTCGAAGGTTGTTGTCCTCGTCCTCCTCTGGCAGTGTTTCTACCACCTCTTCCTCTGAAGCTTGTATTCCAAGATCCTCTTCCTTGGATTTTCATGTGTCCCGTTTAGTTTGCAAGGCATGCTCTATTGCCTTATCTCCATTTCTTCTCACAAGCTTTTGTTCATGAGCTTGTAAAGAACCCATAAGCTCATCTACCATCAATTTATCCACTTCCTTGGATTCTTCAATGGCAACAACAACATAATCAAATTTTGGATCTAGCAGGCTCCATTTATTCGCAGATTCGGAGGATCTCATTTGTAAGGATTCAAACTCACCTCGCAAAGATTGAAGACGAATCTTCTTGATTCTGTCAGCTCCTTTGTATTTCTGTTGGAGAGCTTCCCATATATCCTTAGATTTTTCTGCAGAAGCAATAATCTCCATCAAGACCTTGATAAATTGTCCTCTCATAATCTCTATACATTCTTGTGAGCCAAGAAATGCCTTCATTCGGATGCACCAATTATCAAAATTGTCTCTGGTCAGCTTTGGAATGAGTGTCTGAGCATTTTCTGTAGTCATTGTATTTGAAAATGACTATATCACCTTTTTTGCCTTCTTTTTTCACAAAAAGGACACCACGGATGGATCCGGAATGGTCCAAATAGTAGGGAACCGGTCTGATTTCGTTCGAAATGAGGCCAAAAATGGGTGAACCGGTCAAAAAAATCACTTCTGGGTCCTGGTTCGGTTCGCTGTGATTGAACCGGGAATATTCTAGGGAATATTCTTCGCGGCTCGGCTGGTGGCTCGGCTTGACACTGTAGCGGCTCGGCTCGGCTCGAATATAGTAGCGGCTCGGATATGGCTCGGCTCGGCGTACGGCTCGGCTTGATATAGTAGCGGCTTGACTTATCGGCTCGGCTCGGCTAAACGGCTCGAATATGGCGCGCGTGAAGATCACTCGTCTTCTTCCTCGGGGCGCGTGTCTGAGAGTGGTGAATAGTGTCAGATTTTCAGAGGGAGAGTGTGGCTCACCCCTAGCTCCGATTGAGTTGATTTTTGCACCGACGAGCTCGTATTGAAGAGCTCTTTACTATGAAATGATCAAAATTTGTTTTTGACAAACTTGAAAATTCGGATGTACCCCCAAAAACCTCTCTGTTTTTGACGAACGAGGCTCTGATACCAATTGTTGGTGGGAGAGGCCACTGGTGGTGGCTTGTAAACACTCAAAGAGGATAAAACACACTGTTTTATTTCAACAAAAAAATTACACACGGAAGCTTTAAACACTGTCAAAACTCTCTCTTTTCTCTCGTGTTTTCTCTCTAATATCTCCCACTACTCTTTTCTCCTTAACTAAGCTTCCTATTTATACACAAAATGAAAGCTTGATATTTTTGAAGATAAGATAAGATATTTTGGCAAGTTGTGGGCGGCTTGCAGAGGGGCGGTGGATGCAGGCGGTGGTCATGCATAGTGGCTGTCAGAGGCTTTAGTTGGTGGCCGTAGTTGGTGATGCCGGTGGTTGCTTTGCTTGACTTTGTGGATTGAGTTTATGGCAACAGTTTGAAACTACCGTGTTTTTCAATTCTCTAGTTAGAAAAAGTCATATTTATATAAAAAAATGTATTATTAATTTCCATTATCTCAAAAAATAAGAAAACTAACTGCTTCTGCATTCGTGTTGTTAGTCCAGAAACAGCGTAATAATCTTTGAATTTTTCAAAGTTTGTATGTGTGGAGATCATGACTCGATGAACATGCAATGAAACTGCTTGGTAATTAGTCATTATTTTCCCTCAAACATGTATAAAGGCGAAAGAAAAGTAAAAGTCTAACCAAATCTTCTCATACTCTTGTGATCTGTGTGTGACAAAATGCCGATTTCAAGGTTCATTTCACGTCCATGTTTTGATTCTGTAGAATCATCCTCTTCCACTAATCATCAAGGTTCTCTTCCAAGTTCTTCCCAGATCGTTAATTAATATTTGTAAATCTAAATTAAAACCACGTTAACAGCTTTAATTCATTGACGTACAGGCGCAGATGATGAAGCGGATAAACCCGAGGGAAGCAGGAGACTTGCAGGTTTAATTATTGACCGTGGTAATTAACAATCCTTCCATTTAATTATTATAAGTATCACTCTTTTTTATTCTTCTATTTCATTATGAGTGAGTAAATCAAAGGCCACGAGCTACTTCTTCAGAGAAAAACATGATTAATCATATGTTGATTGCAGTAAAGTCTGTTGGTCTCTCGGACTCGATAAAGTTTGAGGCAGAGATAATTAAAAGAGGTGGGAAGAAGAATATTTTCAAGCAGGAATTTCGGGTCGGAGAAGGGGAAACGCTATTAAAGGCATCCCACTGCTATTTATCAACTGAAGCTGGTCCTGTTCCTGGACTTCTCTTTGTTTCCGCTGGAAGGGTTGCATTCTGCAGTCAGAGATCAATCACCTCAAGAATTCCTGGTGGGCTGCTATATAAAAAGGTGAATAAATGTTTCCTCTTTATTATCTTTTCCTTGTCTCAATTATATTTAAAGGCTACTTGCCATTAATTAAACACTTGCACGCTAAAATATTGGAGGTTAGAATCCAGAATTTGTGATCACTGTTCAATTTCTACCCTTTTTTCTGTTCAATTTCTACCCTTTTTTCTTATATACTTTATTTCTACAGGATCATAATTACTGAAAGTATTTTCTACAACCTTGACAGTAACTGATAAAGAAATAAGAGGAACTGCATGGGGTTCCTCATGTTTCTGACTTCCTTGTTTTATGAACCCTAAATCATATAATAAAAATGAATTGTATCAATTTGCGTTGTTGGCCTGTAAACAAAAGACACTTGACTCGTTGAAATTGGATGCAGATTGAGATACCAATACGGAACATTAGAGAGCCCATCCTGAACGATCCACAACAGAAGAACACGATCATACTCACAACAGAAAATTCTGAATTCCAGTTCACGGACTTTCTGCGTTACAACAAAGCTTTTCAGAATTTACAGACAGCAATTCTATGGCAAATTCTGCCAAGCGAGAGTGATTAGAAATGAAAACGAAGCTGATCTCAATATTAGACAAGTACCTTGATAATTAATTGATGAGGCCTAAAGAAAGGTTCGTTTGTTAGACAAAAATTTTATATACACGTTTTATGTGATAAGCCAGACAAAGACTTTGAAAGAATCCCTCCCTCCCTCCCTCTCTCTCACACTCAGACACACATGCTTACTTTTTGTCAATGTGAAAGCAGAACAAAAAGGTTGAGATATTTGGTTAGATTTGATCTGCAAAAAGGGAGTTTGATTATCATTATAATTACTTATTCTATTAAGAGGATCTTAAAAACCATGACAGATTATATGAACCTCTCATGCGGTAACATTTATTTTGACACCATAAGTGCAACTAGCAAAGTGCTTGCGTGCTCAAGGATGAGTAGTGGTTTTCGAGCTTGCTTGGCAGCAATCAGGATTGTATCTACAGCAAACAGGGACGATGAGCCTCCTAAAAGCGAATCGATGACCTGAGGTAATATCGTCAGTTGTTGCAGGAACATGCCTCGCACTGCAAATCTCCACAGTACTCACCATAATCACAAAGAAGAGGATAAAAAACACCATCTTCTCTGCTTTGAAAGCCATGATCAGTCTGGCTGTGATTCTATGTATAATGCCTTTTGCTTTTGTCGTTTGTTGTCATGCTGTGATTCTCTGTATCTATATTTATAGGATCTGTTATTACTCGTATGCAGAAAGTAATAATAAATTAAATGAGTATCTGGCTGTCATCTTATTGGATCATTCCTTAAAAAAATCAAATTTCTTAAAATTTAATGTATACATGTTTGTTCCTCTATTTCTTTTTTTGTTTAATCTATTCTCTTCTTTTTTTCAATAAATAAATAAATAAAATAAATGATACCTTGGTTTTAATGTCTTGTGTTATTGCGTTTCAAAAACGATTTTCAGTTAATATCAAAAATAATTTTTAAAAAATAAAAAAAATTATTTTGATATATTTTTAAATAAAAAAAAATTTCACAAACAATTTCGATGGCATTTCTAAACAGACAGTACACATTTCGATCGTTAGAGAAGTGGATAGAAAATCGATTTGAGGTTTTTTGGGATATAAAAAACTATTTTGCATTCATATTTATATATAAACATCTTATTAAACTAAATTAGTTAATCCATTTATAACCTCAAATCATCTATAAACTAATAAAAAAACAAAAAATTAAATCAAATAAAAAAAGTTATTAGTTTTTTAACCTTCTTTTATTATTTCCTTCGGCATCAACAGATTTTGAGTGTTTACCGAAGACGACAGGGTTTCAATTCTTCCATTGTTGTTTTTCTTTTAAGTGGAAAAATAAAATATAATAAAATTGATTGGTGAATACAACAATATTCCAAAATAAACAAACGATGAAAGGATATAAGATCTCATTTAACAAGAGATCCTCACTCCTCAATCACGACCTTAATATTTTCCTTGTCCTCACTTTCTTTCCAACTATAGCATTTTGTTTTAATTACAAATAAAAAAGTATAAAATAAATAAATAAATTTGCTATAAAAAGAAATCACATAGGAGTATATGACAAGGAGAAGTAATGCACATTCTATGTTTTGGAATATCATTGTTGTTTTCAATTGCAAGAGATGAAATGCTTTGAATCAAGAAACTTGTTTGATCATCAATGGCATTAATGTTAAGTAAGCCACTCAAGAACACCTAGAGAGAACACAACCAAAACTTTATATAACACTAATAGGTTATTCCATCAGTATTTAAATATTGATTCTATTGGAAAAATAATCTACCAATGGATAATAAATGGTCCTTGAAAAAATTATCATTGATGAGTTCTACTATGTTAGTCATTTCATCAATGAATTTATGGACAAAAAAAATCAAACCAAACAAAAACAATTAACGACATCATTTCATCAATAATGTCATTGGTAATTTTGGTAAATCATTGACAACATAAATTGTTGGTGATTGTATACGTGATTGTATTCATGTTACCAATAAAACTAACTTGTTAGTGATTCATATATTATTAATGGCAATTCTCATAAGAGAAAAAAAATTGAGTCAACTAACCTAATCCGCGACTAAGGTTATGAGGTCATGATAACTTGATGAAAATAAATTATAAAATTTAATTCTTAATTAATTCAACTGATAGACTAAATTAGAAAAATAATAGTAATTAAAAAAAAATCCACCTTTCATTCAATATATGACGGGAAAAAAAGCAAGCAATTATTTTGAACATAAGGTGGAACCCAGCGGACCGCAGGGATGAGGCATGAAGCCGAAGTTTGCTGACCAATAGAATAACTTAATCCCCTACTTATCCTTCTACGAGCCAAAACACTAACTCTCTGTTTCTTCATTCATCTTCCATTCTTTGATATAAACCATGAGAAGTAATAATTATCTGGAAAACATCCACAAACTACATGGGAACGCAGCAGAGAGATGGAAATGCTCTTTAGAATTTAGGATATGCTTCATCTACAAGAAATGCAGTTCATGTTTGACAGTGCCGGCCATGGAATAGCAGCTGGTTGGCTACACATGAAGGGAGGAAAGCTATACCTCTCACAGAGTCGAAACAGTCCTCGATTTACCCTTCCTTGAGAATCCCATGTTGAGCAAGTGATCGAACGTCAGACGTTTGCGGCGGATCATTGGACCAGCACCGTCTCGTCCTCGAAAGCATTTTCGATTCTTGAGGATATGGCTCGCGGTGGAGGCCTGTGGTGTAGTGGCTGTCGTTTTTTACGGTGGATCAGAGATGATGGGTTTGTACAGCTCTGGCTAAGTGGAAGGAGTGGGGTTAGGTTTCTTTTTTTTCTCCTCCGCGTACGTATCTCTTTATATTACAAAGGTTCAAAGTAACTAGAATTCCTTTTCTTCATCAAGCTCGTTCTTTTCTTCAGATTTCGACTGAATATCAAGGAAAAAATGAAGAGCCATATTGATGTGTGTGCCTTGAAGACTTTTCAACAAGCTCACGAGAAACTTATCACAAGTTAAGAACAGGTAAACACTCACTAATTATCTATACGTGTATGAAAATACCATTTTTTTTAAATTCTATAGTTAGAAAAAGTCATATTTATATAAACACAATATATTATAAGTTTCCATTATCTCAAAAAAATAAGAAAACTAATTGCTTCTGCATTAGTGTTGTTAGTCTAGAAACAGTTAATTAATAATCTTTGATTTTTTCAAAATTTGTACGTGTGAGATCATGACTCAATGAACATGGAATGAAACTGCTTGGGAATTAGTCATTAGTTTCCCACACACATATATACAGGCTGAAGAAAAGTAAAAGTCTAACCAAAACTTCTCATCTTCTTCAGATCTGTGTGTGACACAAATGACGATTTCAAGGTTCATTTCACGTCCATGTTTTGATCAGTATCTAGGATCATCCTCTTCCACTGATCATCAAGGTTCTTCTCCAAGTTCTTACCAGATCATTAATTAATATTTCTTAAGCCTAAATTAAAACTACGTTAACAGCTTTGATTCATTGACTTGCAGGCGCAGATGATGAAGCTGATAAACCTGGGGGAAGCAGGAGACTTGCAGGTTTAATTATTGACCGTGGTAATTAACTATCCTTCCATTTAATTATTATAAGTATCACTCTTTTTTATTCTTCTATTTCATTATGAGTGAGTAAATCAAGGACCACGAGCTTCTTCTTCAGAGAAAAACATGATTAATCTTATGTTGGCTGCAGTAAGGTCGGTTGGTCTCTCAGACTCGATGAAGTTTGAGGCAAAGAAAATTAAAAAAGGTGGGAAGAAGAATATTTTCAAGCAGCAATTTCAGGTCCGAGAAGGGGAAAAACTATTAAAGGCATCGCGCTGCTGTTTATCAACGGAAGCTGGTCCTGTTGCTGGACTTCTCTTTATCTCCACTGAAAGGGTTGCATTCTGCAGTCAGAGATCAATCACCTCAAGATTTCCTGGTGGGCTGCCAGATAAAAAGGTGAATAAATTTTTCCTCTTTATTATCTTTTCCTTGTCTCCATTATATTTAAACGCTACTTTACATTAATTAAACACTTGCACACTAAAATATTGGAGAATAGAATCCAGAATTTGCCATCACTGTTCAATTTCTACCCTTTTCTTCTTATATACTTTATTTCTACAAAATCATAATTCCTAAAAGTATTTTTCTACAACCTTGACAGTAACTGGTAAAGAAAATAAGAGGAACTGCATGGGGTTCCTCAAGTTTTTGACTTCTTTATTCGATGAACCCTAATCATATAATAATAAAAATGAATTGTATTAATTTGCGTTGTTGGCCTGTAAACAAAAGACTCTTGACTTGTTGAAATTGGATGCAGATTGAGATACCAACATGGAACATTAGAAAGACCAGCCTGAACGATCCACAACAGAAGAACATGATCATACTCACAACAGAAAATTCTGAATTCCAGTTCACGGACTTTCTGCGTTACGACAAAACTTGTCAGAACTTACAGGCAGCAATTCTATGGCAAAGTCTTCACAGCTAGCTAGGTAATTAGAAGTGAAAAGGAAGCTGATCTCAATATTAGACAAGTATTTTGCTAATTAACTTATGAGGCCTAAAGAAAGGCTCGGTGGTTGCCAGACAAAAATTTATATACACGTTTTATTTACCAACTTGTAGTTTAGAGCAATCAAGAGAAAATTCTCTTTCAGTGTTTGATAAAAAAAAAAGAAGCAAAAAAGAAGGGTTTTTAAAGATTTTCGTGCCTCATCCCTTTTCCTAGGAAGATTGAAGGGAATAGTAGATATTAACGATACTTAAACGGGGATTATTGATCATGGTTTGTGCCAAATTAAGTTTGCATGGTGTGTTGTTTAATGATAATCAAATATTTTATTAATGAATACTGAAGCTTGTGTTAAAATAGGCCAATTGAGGCTTGAAAGCATAATTTTTTTTATTAAAGCTTTGTAGAATATATACAATGAAAAACATATCTCAGCATTTAATTGTGTGAGATATTATAAGTTACTGTTTAAGAATTAATACAATTTAATATCTTCTAAATATGGTATTTGCTAAATTACAACTTATGTTAACTCTCCCAATCAAGTTGGTGAGTAGATATGATCAACTCCTAACTTGTCAAGTGAGTTGTGGAATTTCCTGCTCGATATTGTTTTTGTCAAAATATCTGCTAGTTGGTCTTCAATCTTCATAAATGGAATCTAATTGTTTTAGCCTTTATTTTTTTCTTGATGAAGTGGCGATCTACTTCCACATGTTTTGTTCGATCATGTTGTACTAGGTTGTGTGCCAGTGCTATAGCTGATTTGTTGTCATAAAAGTCTTATTGCATCAACCGAAAGATAGCCAGCTTCAATGAGTAATTCTCTTAGCCATAACATTTCACATATTTCTTTGGTCATGCCTCGAAATTCAGCCTCTACACTAGATAATGCTACCACCTTTTGGTTCTTGCTCATCCATGAAACCAGATTTCCCCCAACAAATATAAAGTATCTTGAAATGAATCTTCTATCAGTAATGTTTCCTATCCAATCAGCATTTACACACTCTTCAATGTTCAGATGTTGATTTTTTGATAGCATGAGGCCTTTTCCTGGAGATAATTTCAGATACCTAAGGATTTAGATTACTGCTTTCATATGATCTTCACTCGGATTGTGCAGAAACTGACTTTCCAGACTTACTACATAAGTTATATCTAGTTGTGTATGAGACAGATAAATTAGTTTCTCAACTAATCGTTGATATCTCTCCTTATTGGTAGAATTTGATCTGCACAGTCCTTCAAACCGTAATTCTGCACCATTGAAGTGTCAATTGGTCTACAATCTAACATACTAGTTTCTGATAATAAATCCAATATATATTTTCTTTGTGAAAGAAAAATGTTTCCTGTTGATTTTGCCATCTCAATTTTCATAAAATATTTCAACCCTTCAAGATCCTTCATTTCAAATTCTGATGCCAAATTCTTCTAAAGCCTAGAAATCTCTTTTGTATCATCTTCTGTAATTATCATATCATTCATATAAATTATTGGTTCCATTACATACCCTTGTCTATGTTTTAGGAACAATGTATGATCTGAGTTGCATTGTTTGAATCCATATTTCTTCATTGTTGAAGTAAATTCATATTACCAATGAAACTAACTTGTTAACGGTTCATATATTATTAGTAGCAATTCTTGAAAAAAAAACTGGAGTCAATTGACCTAACCCGCAAATTAGATTATGAGACCATGATAACTTTATAAAAAAGAAAATAAAATAAATTATAGAATTCAATATTCAATCAACCCAATATTTATGGACTAAATTGAAATAAATGAGAAACAAATAACACAAGTCAACTCAGGTAACCTTCCAAACCCGAGTCAAGAGATCATCAAGATAGCTTCAAAGAAAAAAAATAGAGAAATTACAAAGTTCAATTCTCAATCAACCTAATGTTAAAAGATAAATTAGAAAAAAAATGAATAAAAAACTCAAGCTAGCCTAACTAACTAGCAAAATTCATAACCTGGGTCATAAGACCATGAAACCAAAAAGAAATTATGAAACTTAATTCTTAATTCATCCAACGTTAAAGAATGAAAATGAGAAATAAAAATAAGAAGAAAAAAACTACTCGAGTCTACACAGTGTACACGAAGTAGAAAGACTGGGATAACTCTATAGAAAACAAATCAAAATGAATTATAAAATCTAATATCTAATAAACTCAATGCTAGATGATGAAAATGAAAATAAAAAAAAAAAACACCATGTTTGAAATAAAAACAAAATCCCAAAAAAAATTGAGGATCAAAATGTTAAATATATTGGCATTTTACAATTTATTGCTACAATACCATATCGTGTCTTTCCCACCAGGATACATTATGCTGGCTTTTTTTCCTTTTTTGTTTAAACAAGATTTAGATGCAAGCATCCACTTTTAATACAGAAAATTGACACTGGCAAATTTACAAGGACAGAAACCTTATAATACAGAAACGACGATGCTTGCTTTCCTGTCAACAGCAAATAAATAAATAAACAATGACCGAACATGCAAGAGAAGAATAATAATAATAATAAAAAAAAAAAGAGGAGTCCACCTTTCATTCAATATGAAAGATTCCCTATGCATAAAAAAGAAAGAAAGAAAACCAAGCAATTATTTTGATCAGAACGTGAATTGAAACTGATTGGGAGTTGGTCATTATTTTGCCACACAAAAGTAAATGTAAAAGTCTAACCAGAACTTCTCATATTCTTCAGATCTGTGTGACAAAATGCCGATTTCAAAGTTCGTTTCAAGTCCATGTTTTGATTGTGTAGAATCATCCTCTTCCACTGATCATCAAGGTTATCCTCCAAGTTCTTCCCAGATCATTAATTAATATTTCTTAAGTCTAGATTAGAACTACGTTAACAGTTTTGATTCACTGACGTACAGGCGCAGATGATGAAGCTGATAAACCTGGGGGAAGCAGGAAACTTGCAGGTTTAATTATTGACCGTGGTAATTAACAATCCTTCCATTTAATTATTATAAGTATCACTCTTTTTTATTCTTCTATTTCATCATGAGTGAGTAAACCAAAGACCACGAGCTTCCTCTTCAGAGAAAAACATGATTAATCATATGTTGGTTGCAGTAAGGTCGGCCGGCCTCTCAGACTCGATGAAGTTTGAGGCAAAGAAAATTAAAGAAGGTGGGAAGAAGAGTATTTTCAAGCAGAAATTTCGGGTCCGAGAAGGGGAAAAGCTATTAAAGGCATCCCACTGCTGTTTATCAACTGAAGCTGGTCCTGTTGCTGGACTTCTCTTTATTTCCACTGAAAGGGTTGCATTCTGCAGTCAGAGATCAATCACCTCAAGATTTCTTGGTGGGCTGTCCATCGAAACAGATAAAAAGGTGAATAAATGTTTCCTCTTTATTATCTTTTCCTTGTCTCCATTATATTAAACCCTACTTTACATTAATTAAACACTTACACGCTAAAATATTGGAGGATAGAATCCAGAATTTGCAATATCTGTTCAATTTCTGCCCCTTTTTTCTTATATACTTTATTTCTACAGGATCATAATTACTAAAAGTATTTTTCTACAACCTTGACAGTAACGGATTATTAAGGAAAATAAGAGGAATGATATATAGAATAATATAAATCATATTTTAGGGTCTAACTTAATAGCTTAAGTTTTTAAGTGGGATTATTTTTTAATATGGTATCAGAGTCTTGTTGATTTAATGGTTACGAGTTCAAATATCATCACCTTTATTTTATTTGATAAAAATCAAATACGAGATAATGTGGGTCTGTGCAAGTTTCAAGCCTAAAGAACATTCATTTGAGGATATGTGTTAGAAAATAATATAAATTATATTTTAGAATCTCACCTAACAGTTTAAATTTTTAGGTGAAATGGTTCTTCATGTTTATGACTTGTTTGTTTTATGAACCCTAAATCATATAATAATAATAATAAAAATGAATTGTATTAATTTGCGTTGTTGGCCTGTACACAAAAGACACTTGATTCTTTCAAATTGGATGCAGATTGAAATACCAATATGGCACATTAGAGAGACCAGCCCGAACGATCCGCAAAAGAAGAACATGATCATACACACAACATATAATTCTGAATTCCAGTTCATGAACTTTCTGCGTTATGACAAAGCTTATCAGAACTTACAGGAAGCAATTCGAAGGCAAAGTCTGACAAGCTAGGCAGTTAGAAATGAAAACAAAGTTGATCTCATATTAGACAAGTACTTTGCTAATTAACTTATGAGGCCTAAAGAAAAGCTTCGGTTGTTAGACAAGAATTTTCTATTTGAGCAGTCCACTTTTTATGTACCCACTTGTAGTTTAGAGCAATAAAAAAAGAAGGTTCTCTTTCAGTGTTTGATAAAACAAAATTAAAAAGAAAAAAGAAAAAGAAGAAGAACTTTTCGCGGGATTGGGTTTTATCCCCTCACTATTTACTAGAATTCCCAAAAACCCATATCCCCTTATGGTAAGCATGTACTTAAAGGGATTGGGCTTCATTTGGTATTGATTCGACGTAGAAAAAACATTCTTTAGGTCTAGAAAATATTTGCTTAAATGTGATGAAGATAAGGAATATGTATATTATCTTTTCTATTTTGCTTTGTATATTATTGCCTATTGAATTGCCTAGAATTCAGCTAGATAGTTAGATAGCTCATAGATAGACAACACACAAGAATTACATTGCAAATTTGTAGGGATACTTAGTTATTCTACATGTACAAATACTCAATTTGACGATCAATGAAAACACTGCAATACATTCAATATTTCCTTCATCTTTTCATGGTATTAGAGTTGGATTAAAATCTTATCTCTCTCTGTCACTACACCTTCTTCGTGTAGCATTCCTCTTATTTTCCAGCCACAATGGCTCAAGATGATCTATCACCAACTACCTCTATCCATGGTAAAGAGGTTGCCAATTCCAGCACATACTCTTCAAGATTAAATGTCTCAAGTCCCTTCATCACTCAGACCATTCAGGGCTGGTCTTGATTTCCAAACCCTTGAATGAGAACAATTATTCCACTTGGAAGAGGGCTATGACCTTAGCCCTAAATTCCAAAAACAAGTTAGGCTTTGTCAATGGCTCAATCAATCCACTTTCAAAGACATGGTATTCGATCCATTGCTGCAATGTCAAAACTAAAATATTGGGGGATAGAATCCAGAATTTGCGATCACTGTTCAATTTCTACCCTTTTTTCTTATATACTTTATTTCTTCAAGATCATAATTACTAAAAGTATTTTTCTACAACCTTGACAGTAACGAATATAGAAATAAGAGGAACTGCATGGGGTTCCTTATGTTTCTGACTTCCTTGTTGTATGAACCCTAAATCATATAATAAAAATTGAATTGTATCAATTTGCGTTGTTGGCCTGTAAACAAAAGACACTTGACTCGTTGAAATTGGATGTAGATTGAGATACCAATACGGAACATTAGAAAGACCAGCCTGACCGATCCACAACAGAAGAACATGATCATACTCACAGCAGAAAATTCTGAATTCCAGTTCACGGGCTTTCTGTGTTATGACAATGCTTTTCATAATTTACAGAGAGCAATTCTATGGCAAATTCTGCCAAGCGAGGGTGATTAGAAATGAAAATGAAGCTGATCTCAATATTAGACAAGTACCTTGCTAATAAATTTATGAGGCCTAAAGAAAGGTTCCTTTGTTAGACAAAAATTTTATATACATATTTTATGTGATGAGCCGAACATAAACTTTGTTATCTATTAGAACTCAATGTGTTATTCAAATTATAGATAAGTCGTGTAATCCTCAATTGTAATCCACAATCCAATACCTCCTGCAAAGTAGAAGAACCTGTTAGGTTTGTATGTGTATATACATGGTCTCTGTCAATAATATATTTATCAAGCAATTCATTCCACGTAAACTTCTTATCTCTATTATTATGAACCAACTTGTAGTTTAGAGCAATCAAGAAAGTTCTCTTTCGGAGTTTGATAAAAATAAAAAAAACAAAGCAAAAAAGAAGTGTTTATAAAGATTTTCATGCCTTGTCCCTTTTCCAAGGAAGATTGAAGGGAATAATAGATATTAACAATACTTAAACGAGGATTTTTTTTTATCATGGTTTGTGCCAAATTAAGTTTGCATGGTGTGTTTTTTATATCATAATTGAATACTTTATTAAGGAAACAAATGAATCACCAACTCAAACATAGCCGTCACCACTATGCTCCTATAATTTTGTAATTTGTCTTTCCTTTTTTTGCAAATGTATGATTAAGTGTGATTGTAAATTCCCTTCGGTTACATAATGTTTTAATGCCTAATATCAGGCTCCTGGTTGTATAAGTTGTAAATGACATGAATAAGTAAAGCGTGTAAAAACCATTTCAGTGTTTAAACTATTTATGGTATTAAAGCATAAGCTTCTTCTCTACCTGTGTCATAGCTGTCATAGCTGCCATATCTGCACCTTCTGCTTCTTCACACATGATCACCCTCAACACCATAACTACCATTAACAAAAAAAAAACTCACCCCTTCCACCTTACTTCAGTGGAGAGCCCAATTTGAGGCATTGCTCATAGGTTATGACTTAATTGATTTTGTCACTGACATTAAAACATGCCCTTTTATTTATTCAACAACCCCCATCACCTTTAAAGCTAAAAACTCCCAATAGATTTGCCAAGATGAACTAATTCTTCACACCATTCTTGCTTCCACATCACCCATAACGCCACAACCAGCATTAACAAAAAACTCACCCCTTCCACCTTCCCTTAATGGAGAGCCTAATTTGAGGCATTGCTCATAGGTTATGACTTAAATGATTTTGTCACCGGCATTAAAACATGTCATGTTATTCATTCAACAAACCCCATCACCTTCAGAGCTAAAAATTCTCACTAGATTCACCAAGACAAACTAATTATTCACACCATTCTAGCATCCATATCGACCATAATTACTCCACTTCTAGCTGTATGCAAAACCGCTCATAAGGATTGGACATCACTGAATCGTCTCTATGTAGGCAAATCCCAAACACGGGTAATGCAACTGAAGGAAGATTTGACCTTCAGCACTCGTGGAAATCGCACAGATGCTGAGTTTCTTCAAGCTATAAAAATGGTTGCTAATGAGCTTGCAATCATTGATCATCTGGTGTCTGATGACGATTTAACTCTCTACATTCTCAATATACTCAGTCCAGAATTTAGAGAGATTGTTATTTGTATCCATGCTCGTGAAACATCCCTAAAGTTTGAGGAACTCCATGACCTCCTTATCAGTCATGAGAGTTACCTTAGGAGGTTGCAAAATCAACAGTCAATAACCTTCATCCCCACTACAAATTATTCCCATTGGCAATGAGGTTCCCTTGGGCAGCCAACCCATTTTATTCCTACTACCAATCATCCTCACCGACAAGGACACAATCCTGGACAGTATAAACAAAGCCCTAAATATACCTACAACAAGACTCGAAATGTAAATGGGTATCATAAAAATAGGCCCCCAAATCTAGGACAGAGAAAACACCAGCCTAAATGCCAATGGTGTGACCAATTGGGCCGTATGGCTAAAATTGCCCTAAAATGTCCTTCGGTGAATTCACAGCCAACTGTGCAGCATCCATCCAAGAAAAAAATTACAGTTGTTAGTTAACTTTGCAGCATCCCATAATATGACTACCGATCTCTCTAAACTCTCAATTCATTTTGAATATGATGGCACGGATGAAGTGGTAATTGGTGATGGAACAGGTTTGCCTGTATCTCACGTTGGATCATTATCTATTGCCTCATCTAATAGTACATTTCATTTACATGATACTCTTTATGTACCCACAATTCATAAAAAAATCTTATTTTTGTTCATCATTTTACTAAACAAAATGGTGTCTATCTTATATTTCACCCTAATTATTTCTTGATGAAGGATCAGATCACGGGGGCGACATTACTCAAAAGCGCATTTGAAGATGGAGTGCACCCATTTTCAAAAAATTTACTGTCATCATCAAAAAAGATTGTTGCTTATTTTCACAATCGCACTACCATCGATGGATGGCACAAAAGACTTGGTCATCCAGCGTCAAAATTAGTCCATCATTTAATTCAAACTTTTTTCTTTACCAACCCATAACAATGGTCATGTATCCCCTTGTACTTTATGTTTCCAAAATAAAGCTCACCATCATTAACCTTTCAAGAATCACGGTTTTACCAGCACTGCCTATATTGAATTGATTTGCACATATGTTTGGGGTCCATGTCATGAAATGGGCATTGAAGGATCCAAATTCTATGTGATATTTATTGATCACTTTACCAAATGCATCTGGCTATATCTTATAACTCGTAAATCTAGTGTCCACAAAATTTTTCCACAATTCTGAAACCTCATGAAAAATAAATTTAAAACCAAAATCAAGAGTCTTTACTCCAATAATGGTGGTGAATACATTGGTCTCAAATCTTATCTTTCCATTCATTGGATTAGTCACTATACCACTACTCTCCACATTCCCCAACAAAACGGTATATACCCTTCCCCCTTCACTGGAACCTTATCGGAGTAAAGAGGTCATCATCATCTTGTTGAGACAAGTCTTACCTTACTCATACATGCTCATATGCCACTATCTTTTTGGCCATATATATTTCAAACCGTAGCCTACCTTATTAATAGAATTCCCACCTCGTCTGCAAAATAAGTCTCAATTTCAAAAGTTATTCCACCAACATCCCAATTATCTTAAACTAAAACAATTCAGATGTTTATGCTTTCCCTTGACAAATCCTTACAACCATCACAAACTTGAGCCCAAAGCACAACCGTGTACATTAGTGGGCTATTCTCTCTCACAAAATGCTTACCTCTACCTCGAGCCCACCACTAGCAAGATCTTTCACTCTCAGCATGTTTTTTCCATAAAGACCAATTTCCTTTTCAAAAATCCCAATTCCCCAATCCAATCCCTAATTCCATCTCTGTAGACTCCTCTGCCCAAATTATGCTACCACAAGTTCTCATACTTCCTTCATCTTCCCCATCTTCGGTAATGGGTACCACTCTCTCACCGTCGCCTGTGATTGTGTCTCCTCCTAAGTTGTCTCTTTTCCAAGCAATCAATCTCCCCTCATCTTCCTTGCCTTCACTCATTACCGTACCATAAATTGAGCATGATACATTGCGCACCCATAAAATTATCACTAGATCCATGAATCATATTCATAAACAAGTATCCCCTTCCCCCTTCATTGGAACCAACAAGTATTGTTGTAGTCTTTGCTAACTATAGGTGACGTAATGTTAATCCTCTGAACTGATTGCTTTAATGTGTCATAATACATAACAACTCATCCCACCTCCACCTAATTGTAATATTGTTGGCTGCAAATGGGTATTTTGAATTAAGATGCATGTTGATGGTTCTATTGATTGGTTCAAGACTAGACTTGTGGCCAAAGAGTTCAATCAAAGACCAAGATTGGAATACACAAAGATATTTAGTCTTGTTGTCAAACCAGTCACCATACACATTGTCTTAACCCTAGCTGTTATAAATGGTTGGTCTCTACGGCAGTTAGATATGAATAATACCTTTCTTCACGGGCATCTTAGTGAAAAGGTCTATATGCAACAACAACCTGGTTTTCAAAGTTTGGAGAAACCAAATCATGTTTACTGCCTCACCAAAGCCATTTATGGGCTGAAGCAAGCCCTTCAGGCGTGGTACTATGCTTTCAAACAAGCACTATATGCATTTGGTTTTCTTAATGCCAAATCTGACACTTTCTATTTGTTTCATGATGGCAACGCTCTTGGTTATTGTCTAGTTTATATTGATGATTAGATCCTCATAGGAAACAATTTAGAGTTTGTTGTTAGCATTTTTTTATCAACTTGGATAGAAATTCTCACTTAAAGATTTAGGGTCTTTGTATTTTTTCCTGGGTGTTGAGGTTATCCCCACTAAAGATGGAATGTTTCTCACTCAACACAAGTATATCAAAGATTTACTGGCAGAAACAAGTATGGATGGTACCAAAGATATCACAACTCCCCTATCCACCTTGGCTCCTCTCAAGCTTGCAGATGGCTCATCCTCAATTAATCCAACTAAATATCGTCACATGATTGGAGCCTTACAGTACATGTCATTAACTAGACATGATATTAGCTTTGCTGTCAATAAACTCTCACAGTTCATGCATAGTCCTACGCAAAATTACTGGATAGCTACTAAGCGACTATTACAATACTTAAAGAACACAATCTTTCACGGCATCAACATTCATAAATCATCCAAACCAGCTCTCACATGTTTTTCAAATGCATATTGGGCTGGTAGTTTGGATGATTGAAAATCAACTTCAGCTTATCTTATCTTCCTTGGTAACACACCCATATTCTAGTGCTTCAAAAAGCAACATGTTGTTGCTCAATCGTTAATCGAAGCTGAGTACAAGGCTCTGGTCAAGGCTACTGCAGAATCTATGTGGTTATTATCTTTGTTCCAAGAATTGAAAGTTTCATTATCACAACCACCCTTGCTTCTATGTGATAATTTGGGGGCAACCCAATTAAGCTTTAATCATGTTCAGCACTCAAGAATTAAGCATATTCAACTTGACATTCATTTTGTGCGAGATTTGGTTTCCATGTTCATACAAATGACCAGCTCGCTGATCTACTTACAAAGCCACTCTCATGACAAAGGACAACTTATATCTACAACAAGCTCAGCCTATCCGATGGTAGCCTATTCTTACGAGGGCGTATTAAGGAAACAAATAAATCACCAACTCAAACATAGTTGTCACCATTATGCTCTCATAATTTCATAATTTCATAATTTGTCTTTCCTTTTTTTTGCAAATGTATCATTAAGTGTGATTGTGAATTCCCTTCCATTACATAATGTTTGAATGCCTAAGATTAGGCTCCTGGTTGTACAATTGTAAATGACATGAATAAGTAAAGTGTGTAAAAACCATTTTTGTGTTTGAACTCTTTATACTTTATTAATGAATTCTGAAGTTTGCATTAACATGATCTCAATATTAGCCAACCTTTCTATTAGACACTACAGCCTCCTTTACTGCTTGCAAGAGAGTCATGTCCGGTATGACTTGAATTTTCTCGGGATTAGGCTTCATTTGGTATTGATTCGACATAGAAAAAACATTTTTTAGGCCTGGGAAATATTTGTTTAAATGTTATGTTCTTTACCAACATATTATCCATAAAGCCTCTTATGATCCTTCTAAGCAAATGCTTGAAGACTTTTTCACCATCTGTTGATTGGTGGCTTTAGAATTGTTTAATCTGAAGGGCATGACCCTGCAATGATATATTATTTCCTTGACTGTGAATGGTGTCTTTTCCTTTAGGCAAGCCCTGTTCAAATATATAAATTCCATCCACATTCATCATTTTCTTGTGGTTTTCCTCACTATTACCATGTTTGCCAGTCAATAAGAGTCCTAAATGTATATGGAAATGTTATTCTTTAAAATGTAAACATTGAATTTCTTAATTGGCAAAGAAATTAATAATTTGTTCCTAGTTACCAACTTTAGATACTTTTAGTTTCATTGTGGGGATAAATCATCCTCTCTCTTTTTTTACCAAATCTTTTAAAATACAAGGGAATTAACCTTTATATATATGTGCGGTCACGTAAGGACTACAATATTATTAGTATGTTAGTATTACGTGATTTGATTGATAGCATATTAAGACAATTGTCCCCCAAAAGAAGAGGTATGATGTAATGACAGAAAGTTTGCAATCTCCATAGGAAATCTCAAGTTCAAGTTAGGGCATGCACTCCTTGTAAGGGTTTGGACTAGCCAGGGTTTTACTCACTCACCTAGACCCACAAAATATATTTTTTAGGGATAGGGTTTCATGCATAAAAAAAAAACATTAAGACAATTGATCGTATCTGCTCCAATAACTTAATGTGGAATCTAAAGTCATTTTCGCATGTAATAAATTAAGATAGAACTAAGATAGAGCATTGATGAACAATATGTCCTCCAATGTTCTCCATTCATTGTAAATAGCACTCTGTTACCCTCCTCATGAAGGTCATTTAGGAGGAAATGAAAGGTAGTTTATGAGAAGCTGAGTCAACCATAGGACATCATTAAACAAATCCACATAAAATTTGTAGAATCCCCCACCTTACATAAATGTGAGGTCCTCAGCCATAACCATAGCCATAACCATAACTACAACTACGGTGGGGCAAAAACAATACAAAACACTGCTCATTGTTACTGGATATTATGAGTGTATGTATGCATAAGTAACTTCTGAAGTGGAGAGCACTTGAGAAGCTTCTCACACATGGGTGAAGTAAGTTTCATTTTTTCTTATTCTTTATGTGCGTACAAAGATATCTTTATTTCATATATAGAACAAGTGCAAATATGATAAATTGGGGGTGTTGGTTTTCTTTGTCAGGAGAAAAAAACACACTAAAATCTGAAATGCTGGAATCTTCTATCTAGAAATTTAAAAAAAAAAATTGAAATTGCTGATTATATGAAATCTATTTATACTTTTCAAGATTATGTGTTGCATAAAATTACAAGGTCCAAGACCTTAGGCTGCAAAGCCGCCTATATGTGATGTCTGTGACATGATCATTTCCTTAAATTCCTTCGTCTTGCTCATTATAAAAATAAAAAATTTCCATCTCAACTGCTCCAACATGACAAATCAAATTATTTTATATCAATTTTGCAAGAATTCGACCTGGCCACCTTTATTGACTTGAATCTCTCACCACATGCAAGGAAAAAAGAAATATATTCTCACATTCTTAGTCAATGAAATTGCCTGGAAATTGCAATATCATTTTATTCTAGTAGTCTTCCCTTCCATTCAATTCAATTCTTCACACATGGCAACGAAGAATCTTTGAAATTTCACTCTCTTATCTGTTTTTCTAGTGCAGAAATATTGAATAGAGTATTGTATGATTTAAATAGCAATATACACCTCCTTTTTATCTCTTCATTAGGCAAAGTTTATAGGCTAAGCTGCCATAGTCCATCAGGCTTTATAGACTACTCTGTGCTTGTTAGACAAAAACTATGAACATGAAGGGACAGGTTGCAGAAAAGTTCTATGGAAGTCCATTGATGATCATAAAATCTTTTGAGACAACCCCAGAAAGACCATCTTCTTTATCTGAGCCTGTCAGCTTGTTGCCAAGTCCATATTCCTCTCAGGGTTCACCAACCTCCTCCAAAACCAGCAGTGAGTCACAGTGACCCTATCTTTCTCTGCCTCAAAATTTGTTTATCTAGCTTATATTGATGTTGATAGCTTAATCATCAAGCACTGCAGGTAATAAATGGGATTCGAATCCAGGGAAAACTAGAAAACTAGGAAGGAAAAGCGGTACTTTTGCTTACAGGTTTCGCGACCACGGTAATGTTCTTACTGTAACTGCTATGAAAATTTGAAGTTAACTCAGTTATGTACCTTTTTTTTTCTAATTATGTGAGATAATTTAATTTGCAGTGAAGTTGGGGCCTAACTTCTCTGAAACACTGAAGGGCAAGCTGAAATTGGGGGCAAAGATACTTCAAGGAGGAGGGAGGGAGAATATTTTCAAGCAAGAATTTGGGGTCAAAGAAGAAGAAGAGCTATTGAAGGCATCACAGTGCTATTTATCAACCACATCTGGTCCTATTGCAGGGCTTCTTTTTATTTCCACTGAAAAAGTTGCCTTCTGCAGTGAAAGATCAATCACCTTCGCTTCTCCTAATGGACAGTTTGTCAGAAAACCCTACAAGGTGAGTCAATAACTGAGTTCCTGATCAAATTATGCAAGCAAACAGGAGTTTTATTTTTCTTAAAAAAAATCAAGTCCGATTTTGAGATCTTCATTTTTCGTTCTAGAAAAAGAGATCATCATCTTGTTAATTTGGACATGACAAGATCCTCTGTTCAATCACCTTTCGTGCAAAATAATAGTCACATCTCAGCTAAAAAAAATATTATGGAATTACTGGAATGAGAAAGGACAGGACAACAAATGGTAGGTTAGACATCTACGCATCTTAAACTTTCGAAGAATAAAAATAATGTTAAAGAGTTGTTGATATGGACTACTATTTTTTGAATCTTCTATTCATAATCAAACAACTGACTTGGTTTGCATAGTTGAGAATTTTGACCAATATTTTGATGCACATGAGCAGGTGGTGATACCAGTAAGGAAGATCGAAAGAGCTAACAGAAGTGAGAACATGGAGAAGCCGCAACAGAAGTACATAGAAATAGTCACACAGGACAATTTTGAATTCTGGTTTATGGGATTCTTGCGTTATGAAAAAGCTTTCAAGAATCTACACAAAGCAATTTCTTTGGCGAGTTCCGCCTCTTAAATTAAGAGGACATTTTGTAAGATAGACACAAAGGAATGCAGAAACAACAGAGGTTTATCTTTAGATTAGAAATTGAGGCCTGGAAGGAAAGCCTGGCTTTAAGTTCCGTTTGGAAACGAGGTTGTGCACAACCTGAATTTCCCGGGACAAATGCATTATTTTGATGTTTTTCAATGGGTGAAGAGTATTATTTTGATGTTTTTCAATGAGAAACCTAGGTTTCACAGGAGGAGCAACCACAAAACCAAATGGACACTAGACTTATTTTATGTATCAAATTATAGTTTTTAGCCAATCAAGGGAAAGTTTTTAGTTTTCTCTTCGTTTTTTTCTAAAAAGAATTGCTAAATTTATGTTTTTCTTTTACTTTTTGAAAACTGAAGTCACTTCTTTCATCACTAAACCATGAAAAAATGAAGTAAAAAAAAAAAATTGCAATTGCAAGAGGAAAAAGAAAAGTGGCTGGTACCTGGGCATGGATGCTGTTGCACTGGGACCGCAGTTCCTGAGCTGTATATTTTAGCTGTATAAGAACAAGCCAGCAACCAAGAACTCAGACAATTAGAGCAGCCAAGCAGGACCATACAACCAGATAAAAAGGCCCCCCTGTGACTATTTTTTAGCTCTCACTAATGTTTTCAACATTCATTCACGAGGTTGTTTTTAAAGCCTTCTTGAGCTGAACTTTGAAAGGTTGTAATGCATCACTAATAGACAGAGTTCCGACCCCATTATCCTAAGTATAAATTCCA
The DNA here is from genome assembly GCA_015731905.1 of Salix dunnii. Classification (NCBI taxonomy): domain Eukaryota; kingdom Viridiplantae; phylum Streptophyta; class Magnoliopsida; order Malpighiales; family Salicaceae; genus Salix; species Salix dunnii. The sequence continues at coordinate 4,162,828 of CM027662.1, read as the reverse complement.
ATCTTCCTGCATAAAAGTCCACAATCACAAACTTTAGAACAGAAAACTAGCTTGTAATCATCGTCAGCTTTCTCTATCTTGAAACATTTAGTCACCATATCAAAACCAGAATTTTCTTCAACCCCACCAGTAGTAACAAACGATTGTTCCTTGGAGTTGATAGAATTCTGAATCTTCTATACTGTTGATTGGGAACAAGATGTTTCAGCTGTAAACTTGGTGTTAAGATCAGTAGAAACATGGCAGCTGGTGTGAATGTAAGTGGAAGACCCTTTGATACCTCAAAACTCTTGGACAACAGCAGGTGGCAGCCTCTTTTGTTGCTGATCATTGTAAGCCCACCTCCTCTTCGACGGAGCACTGGCAAGATGTAATATTCAGTGCCTGCCTTAAGTTCCTCGCCAACAATATCAAGCTCAGCTACCTCATCAGCTGCTAATGATTGCTTTGTGAAGAAAAAGACCTTGTAAAGGTAGGACAATAACAACAATGTAGTAGACTCCATTGTTTTACATTCCTATTGAGATTCTGTTTTTTTATGCAAAATAGATGGAGAGAGATTGAATTACAGAGCAAGAATTGGAAACGGGATGCGCCGATTAATTTTATTTATTTTTGGTTGAAATACAGGGCTTAAGGAAAATTGACCGAATCAGGTCAAAATACAAAAATGAATACAACATCTCAAGAAGGTCATTAATAATCTAGTCGTTTCATAGCCAAGCCAAAATTAGCCTACCAATCCTGACCTCTCGGCCCCTTGATAGAGCTTCCTCTGCTTTGGTAATCGAAGTATAATTGTTGTCAACTTTGTCTGTCTGTGATAAAATGTAGCTGTTAGTTTGTCATTAACCAAAAATAGAAACTGTGTTATAGTCAGTAAAAGTAATGATGTGCTCTAGCTAGTTTAACGTTGTAATTATTTCCTATATAATACACCAAATGTAACAGCAATATACAATTGAAAATATACAGATTCAAATTCTAACAGTCTGCTTTGTAATGAAATTGACAACCAACATCGAATCCGACTCTAAAATTATCTGACAAAGACATAGAGTCCAGGTAAAATCTAATCTTGAAATAACTAGAGTTTGACTCTAGGATTATCCGACAAAGACATAGAGTCCAAGCAAGACCTCATGCTCCTGCAAACCTAGGATTGCCACCCATCAAGATTCATCTTAAGCTGCTCCAACGCAGACTATTTCCATCTTTAAAACTGACCTGATTTTTGCACTATGCTGCTGGCTTCCATGCCTTTCTTGAAGATCATAGGCTGACTGCACTGTAATCTGTCCACTCGAAGAATTGCACTAGTGAACCAAATCCTCTCCTCTGTAATTTGTTGGAGTAGGGTAGGTTGCTAAGAACTATAAAACTTCGTGTGTTCAAATAAAAATCTGGTTAAGTTCCCAAAATACATGGGAGACCATTAATAAAAAAGCTGTGAGAAATCTATAAATGAAGCAATGTCTACCTCAATCCTAAGACATCGTGCAAAAAGCACAAAAAGAAAAAAGATGACAAGAGGCATCCATAGGGAGGGAGGGAGGTGCTAAGGAACCATCTCACCTAAAAGCTCAAGCTTGTAAGTGAGGCCCCAGAATATGATTTATATTATTCTTTAACACACCCCCTCAAATGAAAACCCTTTGAACTTGAAACTTGAACAGGCCCACATTATCTTGTGCTTGATTTTTATCAAATAGAATGGGGGTGGTGAGATTTGAACTCGTGACCGCTGGGTCAACAAGGTTCTGATACCATTTTAAGGAACCAACTCACCTAAAAGCTCAAGCTTTTAGGTGAGATGGTTTCTTAACAGGAGGGAGGGAGAGAAGAAGAAATGGATGGGATTAGCTAGTTCATTAGTGAGTCATGTCAGAAATAGTGGCAAAAAGCCCTCTAGCAAAACTGAAATTTATGATATAATAAGAGCTGCTGCTGGATGAAATTTCAAAGGTAGGGAGGATAATCGTTCTTGAAGAAGTAGACTAATGGAGTCCTTTGTTCCTTCATGCACGTGCTTTAGTGACTGATCATTCCTTATCTTATTCTCCTTCTATTCCCTTTAATTTCTTCCCGTCTCCCTCCATTATATGGATTGGATGCTTTGGCGATAGCCGGGCCTAAAGTCAGTGGTAGGGTTGCGGATAAAATGATAGAACAACTGAAATTTGATGCTAAGATTGTGCCGTCTTCTCTCCACTATATTCATTTTAGAGTGAATGATGGAGGCGAATCACATGGCTTTGCACTGCGATTTATCTCAATCCTAAAGATCAACAAAAAAGAGAACGTTTTGAGCAAATTAAGCATTTAGCCCACTCCATTACTTCTCCTAGGATGGTCATATGTGATTTTAATGAAATTCTTTCGGAGTCAGAGAAAGCAGGATGGGTGCCAGCCGAAGCTAGAAAATGCCTTCGTTTTGGAAATCGGGTCCAGGATTGTGGTTTGATGGATTTAGTGAGTTTAAGACCAAAATCCACATCGAAAGGAGAGAAAAGGAGAGGATATGGACGAGTTTATGAGAGGATGGATGGATAGAGGATTTTGTAATCAATCATGGAGATCGAGGTTCCCTGAAATGTGGATTATGGTTTCACCTCGGGTAAAACCAGACCACCACCCTATTCTTGCTGAGCTGAACAGCATGAACAAGTGTTAGCAGTGGTCGCCCCGCCCATTCAGATTTGAAGCTGCCTGGATTACCAGTACTCATGAGAATTTTGCTGTGAAACTAGGATGGGAGATCATTCATGATTCAGTTTTTGGCTCCATTTATTTTATATATATATATATATATATATATATATATATATTGATATTGCAGGACGCATGTTGCCAAATACACAGGGATTTGGTCGAGGAAGCCAATTGTCCTTTGTGAATGCTAGCCAGAGAAACCTGGCCATGGGGTTGGCCTGGTCGAATATGTTAAAAGGGTGGTATATATTGCAATTTAAGGTTTTGGATTCACCATCATGAATTAATTAGTAACTCTTGAAAGTACAAGGACTGAAGTGTAATGATACTCAAACATTAGGTGGGCTGCTGCCATCCCATGTCTCTTCCAGGACCTGTCGGTGATGATAACAAGTAAACAACGAAATTTTGACTAATAATCAAATTAATTAACTTATGTTAGGTGCTTAAAGGATATGCTTAATTACACCAAAAAAAGGGCCAAACGATAATGCCATGCATGTTTCTCTTAATCATTGTTATTATACAATATATGAAGATAATGAGATTAATTAAAAACATTTTGGAGTTGTAATTAAATCATAAGAGACTTTCTGTGCACATAATTTTGTTAGATTATGGACTTGAATGATACTCATGAGTCTGATGTTCATAGATTAGATTACTATACACACACTTAATGAATTAGTCAAACTACACTTTATTCAGATACATGAACAAAGGATGTCAAATCAAAGACACAAAAATTAGAAGAGATCCATGAACACAGTGGATGATGCGCACTTCCTATAATTATGAAGTAGCAGACAGGATAAGCATCCCCCAAAAAAGAGTATTATATTAGTAGCGGCAGATAAGTTTCTCTGACATTAAACTTAAAAAATAATTTCCAGCAGGAAAATGGTTTTAAAATTAAAAAAGAAAAAAAAATTGAGAAAAGTCATTCACAAGTTCTTTCTATATTGCTGTGAGCATTGAATTCCAGCTCCATAAATTCAAGCTTCTCTCCATTCATTTTTTCATCGAAAAACAAGAAATAAGAATGAAGTCTATACTGTTAGTATCGTTCTCCTTCCTTCTCTTTGCCTTTGCCTTCACAAAACCATCAATAGCAGGTGATTTGGATGCGACCGAGGCAGTGCTAGACACTGATGGCGAGAAACTTAGAGCAGGCACTGAATATTTCATCTTGCCAGTAGTCCGTGGAAGAGGAGGTGGGCTCACGATGGCCAGCACTAGAGACGAAACTTGCCCGCTTGATGTTGTCCAAGAGCATCTTGAGATATCAGAGGGTCTTCCGCTTACGTTCACCCCCGTGAATCCCAAGAAAGGAGTCATCCGTGTCTCGACTGATCTTAACATCAAGTTTTCTGCTTCATCAATCTGTGTTCAATCAACAGTGTGGAAGATTCAGAAGTCTGTCAACTCGGAAATACAATGGTTCGTGACAACTGGTGGGGTTGAAGGAAATCCTGGCATTGAAACAATAACCAACTGGTTCAAGATCGAGAAGACTGGCGATTACTACAAGCTCGTTTTCTGTCCTACAGTCTGTGACTGCGGGGCTTTATGTAGAGACATCGGAGTTTATATTCACGATAATGGAGTTAGAACTCTGTCTCTCAGTGATTCACTGCAACCTTTCTTAGTTCATTTCAAGAAAGCTAGTTCTTCAAGTTCATCCTTATGAGTGCTGAGAATACCTGGGCAGTGATGGGACCAGGCTGGCTCCTGATGTCTCTTGTCCTGGTTGCTGGCCTCGTCTTTCCTTCTGATCTCATGATGTATGTTTCGATGAATCCATGAATGTCTCATCAAATAACATCAGCAATAACAATAATGAAGCCCTTTCGTTTACTTTGTTTTCCAGCCAACGTACAAAGATGAAGAAATGGATTTTATGAGCTCAATCTAATTTAATGGTGAAAAACAAAACAAAATATATGAACTCTTTTTAGCAAAATAAATTAAACTCTGCTTTAGTGGGTAAATAAATATTGAAAATTCAGCAGCTTTTTCCCTTTCTCCCTTAATCAAAGATTAAAAAAATAATAAAAATTAATTATTGAGGTGCAAAAATCTTATAATTTGTATTATTTTTTTAACTTTGAGAATCGAAGTGCATCTTTTAAAAATTTATAACACGTAATCTATTACTTCATAAAATATTAAAATTAATTGATATTCAATTAGAACTAAATCACTAGAAAAAAAAAATATAGAGTTCATAATATATGAGAAGATAAGATGAAGCACAGTAGAAAACCCGAGCCATTTAATTCATAGTTAAAGGGTACACCTATTCAATGCCTAAAAATTATTTCCTTCACGTTAGTGTCTAAATGAATGGGAAAAAAAACAAATGGAAAAAATTATGCTTTTTTATTTGGTATTAAAAAATAAAATCGGATATAATTAATTCTATTTTCCCATTAAAATTAAGAATAAAAATAGATAAATAAAAAAAATAAATATATATTTTTTTATCTACTACACTATTAGCCTGTGAGCAGATAATTTTGTTTAGAAAATGTACGGGTGAGATTGATTCACGTCATTAATTTAAATATAAAAATAAAAAATATATAGATTATTGGCCACACAATCTCCGAACTTTTGTCAGTGGAGCGCCACTGACATTGATTGGAATAAAAACACATGTCTTCTTCCCCCACGACAGTAATATAAGTCATATAAAACAATAGCCTTATTTAATGCAACAAATTGATTGATGTTTGTTTCCAAAAACGTGTTTGGTGACATTACCGCATGCTTTTTCACTTTCCCGATGCTTATCTTGTCTGCTAGTTAATTACCAAGTACACGCCATGCATTCATGGAATTTATGAAAATTATATATATACCGTTCAAGTCCATATATATATATATAAATGGTTATTTTCATATTTTTATATGGGATATATGTGATTCAAACTTGTAATCTGTATATACAGATTACAAGTTTGAATCATCACTCTGCAACAAATGGAACCTTATCCAAAAAGATGGAGTTCTTGAGATTTATATGGATGTTTTGGACATTTGCGCAACACATGCATGTGGTTAAATTGAATACATTAATGGAACCTTATCCAAAAAGTTGGCTCCAGTGCTAAACAAATGTTAAGGAACCAAAAACAGATTAAAAAAAGGATTAGGATAACCTTATGTGCTAAAACTAGATGTCTTTTTCTCACGGCAATAATATAAATCCTATAAAAAATAACCTTATGCAATGCAAGAAATTGATTGATGTTTATTGCCAGAAACGTGTCTGGTGCCATGACCACATGCTTTTTCACTTTGCCAATGCTTATCTTGTCTGAGATTTTTTCCTAGGATCAGTGTCCAACCCTCTTCTCGTCGACTGTGGTATTGGATTTTGCGTGGACTTGAGTATCAGTTGTTGTGGAAGCGATCCGCAATAGCCTATTACGTTTTTCACCAGCAAGCTACGATCGCCTCCTACTTCCGTTAAGCTTCTCTCTCTTCAGATGGTACCGTGAACAGGTATATCTCCATTGAAGGAGACGAGATGGATAGAATGCTTAGCTTCATATATCCCTTTTCTACTCAATCTAGAAAGAAGATTGGACGATATTCTGGTTCGTCTCCATTTTTGTGAAACTATTCCTCAAGTCATCGAAGGGTTTGTGTGAATAATAGAAAGCATTACGCATTCGAAAGTGTCCCGCGGTGATATATTATCTTTTCAAGAAAATGACGCAAGAATCCGCAGTGAAGATCTTTCTATGTCGAAATATTAGATGATAAAATCATAGGGAAATTCCTGGATCGCCCGGTCAGGAGAAGAGCCAAAGCAGAATGGTTCCACCTACTCAAAACTAAGAGGGGATGCCGCCTTCTACTAAAATCCCCATTATGTGTTGATTGGTATTTCATGCTTCATATTACCTTCTGATTTGCAGTTCAAGCAACATGGACATATATATATATATAGATAGATAGATAGATAGATAGATAGATATAGATATAGATATTAGGAGCCGATTGACGATTAGGCAATGGTGACTATCTTTGAATTATTCATGGAAACAAGATAAATGTGTCCATATGGACTGAATGATTTGAATACAAAAGAGAGGCGTCGGAGTTTTGTCTGCATCGAAATGAAAAGCATGGTCCACAAATGTCATGAATCAAGTATCAATGACTCACCCGCAATCAATTACTCTCATCATTCAATTTCATTCAAATTCAAATTTGTAATTATCTAATCTTAGGCATTAGATCAGTATAACTCCTACTTTGTAGGATCTCACACTTGTATTGAAACACATGCAATTGTAAAGAAGAAAAGAAATTGAAGCCAATCTTTCATCAAGGACCGGTTTTAGAAGAGTTTTCTTATGGTGTTTTAAGCTATGATCACTTAATAAAAAGGAAGAAGGAGTTCTTGAGATTTATTTATTTTTGACATTTGCATTTCAATCCTGATTATTATAGATTTTTACAAGAAATATATACTCTAATTTCAATTTGAATCGTGGTATGCAGATCACACACCAAACAAGTTATAATTACTCAATAAAAAGAAAGGAGTTCTTGAGATTTATATGTTTCAGACATATGCGTATGCAGTTAAATTGAATACATTAATTGAACCTTGTCAAAAAGTTGTATCCCGTGCTAAACAAATGTCTTGAAACCAAAATCAAATTGATAGATCTTTGTCACTTTATTTTAAAAATATTTTTGAAAAAAAAATTATTTTATTTTTTGTTTTAAATTAATTTTTTTAGTATTTTTATATCATTTTCATATATTTAAAAAAATTATTTTGATATATTTTTAAACAAAAAAATATTTTTAAAAAAAACTTCAATGATACTCCACGCAGCCTCTTGTTGATGTTTATCTTGTGTAGATGCTAGTTCATTGCATTCATGAGTTTGCAGTGATTTGTGTTTTACATTATTATTTGTTTTATCTTTTTACACTTTTAACATTCCGTTCAAACCTCATGGTTTTTATGATAAATGATAAAAATGTATTTTTATTAAACACATAATGAGATTTTGATTCGCATCATTAATTTTAATAATAAGAATTAACATATATAGTTTGGCTATACAAGACCAATGATATGATATCCTCGTACTGTGCAAAATGCGAACATGTTTGAGAGATGATTAATTTGTGTTGATGTTTAAATCCAACACGAGTTTCTCAACATGAAAATGAGAAAACGATAGAAGACCAGGACAGCTCGACTCATGATCCATAATTTCCTAAATTATTGATTAATTATAATGGCTGTGCTTCTAAATTCTAGCTCTATAAATGCAAGCTTCTTGGCATTGTTTTTCATATCCAACAACAGAAAATAAATCTCAATAACAATGAAGTCTACATTGTTGGTGTGCTTCTCCTTTCTTCTCTTTGCCTTTGTTTTCTCAAAGCCATCTATAGCAGCTGATAATGAGCCGGTGCTTGACATCCATGGCGAAGAACTTAAAGCAGGCACGGAATACATCATCAGTTCAATGATCTGGGGGGCTGGAGGCGGGGATGTTTCAGCTACCAACAAAACTTGCCCTGATGATGTTATTCAATACTCTTTGGACTTGTTACAAGGTCTTCCAGTTACATTCTCACCTGCCAACTCCGAAGACGTCATCCGAGTTTCTACTGATCTTAACATCAAGTTTTCTATTAAGGAAACCTGTGACCAATCACCAGTGTGGAAGATTCAGAAATCTACCAACTCGGAGGTACAGTGGTTTGTGACCACGGGTGGGGTAGAAGGAAACCCTGGTATGAATACAATAACCAACTGGTTCAAGATTGAGAAGGCCGGCATAGGATACAAGCTGGTTTTCTGTCCTGAAGACATCTGTCACTGCGGGGTTTTATGCAGAGATATTGGGATTTATTTTGAGAATGGTAAAGGTAGAATTCTATCTCTTAGTGATGCATTATCACCTTTCTTGGTTGTGTTCAGGAAGGTTGGGTCTTCACGTTCATCCATGTGAATTAATGCTGAAAATATATCGGCGCTAAATAATGGTGGAACAGGCTAGCTGCTACTGTCTCTAGTCATGTTCGTTGGCTTTTTCCTTCTTTCTTGTGGTCTCATTGGGGTTCTGTCTCTTACTCCAGGCAGAGCCGGCTAGATCATGGTTCTGCAGGTATAGTCATATACCTATATGTTTCGATGGATCCATGTATGATGTATCAAAATAATTAGCGGCAGCAGTAATAATAATAATAAAATAATGAGACCCTTTTATATATTTTGCCTGTTCAGCGTTGTGATACGGATTAAAACGAACGTGTGAGCTAAGTTGGTCTTGGAGAAATTAAAAATGGGTTCAATTGCCGGACAAGTAAGGAGGCCGGCTAGGTTTCTTCAGCTTAATTGCCAGTGTCTCCATTGATATAGAAAGCTGGAAAATAAAACCCGAAAGGATTTGATAACTAGAACGTGTTGATACCAGACACCACAACTAGAATATTTCATAATATCGACGGAAAATTCCTTCTGTATTTAATCATTGGTTCTGTCATAAAAGGATTTGTCGATAGAATCATGGATGATAACTGGTCATTGGAAAACATATTCTTGGTGATTTCTATTATATCGTTGATTTCATCAACAATAGAATCACTGTAATTTTCAGTGGATGAATAAATCTTCTAAATTACACACTTGGGTTCCTGGTAATTTTTGGAGTTTTAGTGACGACAGATAGAAGAGCAATTATTCTACAGGCAGGTTGAAGTCAAAAAATTTCCAGCAAATATTATGATGAGCACAATAAGTTTTAAGAGATACTCTCTCTCAAATATGTTCGGAAATCCGAATGAATATAACTTCAATAATAATCCCCTCACCAGCTCTGAAGCTGGTCTTTAAATAGTTCTCAAAACCCAAAATAATTGTTTTAAGAGAGCTTTGCTATGAAACCAGTTACGTTCACCCCTGTGAATCCCAAGAAAGGAGTCATCCGTGTCTCGACTGATCTCAACATCAAGTTTTCTGCTTCATCAATCTGTGTTCAGTCAACAGTGTGGAAGATTCAGAAGTCTGTCAGCTTGGAAATACAATGGTTCGTGACAACTGGTGGCATTGAAACAATTACCTACTGGTTCAAGATCGAGAAGGCTGGCGATGACTACAAGCTCGTTTTCTGTCCTGCAGTCTGTGACTGCTGAGCTCTTCAAGTTCATCCTTATGAGTGCTGAAAAAACCTGGGCAGTGATGGGACCAGGCTTGCTGCTGATGCTCTTGTCCTGGTTGCTGGCCTCGTCTTTCTTTGTTGTGATCACATTGGCTTCTCCAGATACCATGATGTATGTTTCGATGAATCCATGAATGTTTCATCAAATAACGACAGCAACAATAATAATAATGAATCCCTTTGTTTTCCAGCCCACGTATAAAGATGAAATGGATGTTATGAGCTCACTCTAATTTAATGGTGAAAAACAAAACAAAATATATGAACTCTTTTTAGCAAAATAAATTAAACTCTGCTTTAGTGGGTTAAATAATTATTAATAATTAAAAAATAATAAAAATTGAAGATTAAATAATTACAAAATATAGCTTTTTCCTTTTCTCTCTTAATCAAAGATTAAAAAATAATAAAAATTGAATTAAAAAATTATTGAGGTATAAAATTTTTATAATTTGTATTACTTTTAACTTTGAGAATCAAAGGGCATCTTTTAAAAAATCTATAACACGTAATCTATTCTTTCATAAAATATTAAAATTAATTGGTATTCAATTAGAACTAAATCACTAGAAAAACAAAAAATTATAGAGTTCATAATATATGAGAAGATAAGATGAAGCACAGTAGAAAACTCAGGCCCCATTTAATTCATAGTTAAAGGGAACAATTATTCAATGCCTAAAATGGTTTTGGATCCAAAGGCCAGCAATTCCAAAGCTTAATAACTGTTGTTTAGAAATATAGTTAAAATTCCTTTTTTAAATTCTTTTTTTTAGAAATATATCAAAATAATAATTTTTTATTTTTAAAAAATTATTTTTGATATTAGCACATAAAAATAATTTAAAAATATCAAAAAAAAATAATTTAAAAAAATATATATTTTTAAAACAGAGTATGAAACATAGCCTCACAAAAGATGAAAGAATTGAACTCAATCAATACAAATAAACAAGAACTCAAATCTCTTTTTATTTTATTTTTTAAAATAAAATTATTTCCTTCATGTTAATAAATAAATAGAGAAAATTATGTTTTTTTTTATTTGGCATTAAAAATTAAAATTGGAGGTTATTAATTTTATTTTTCCATTAAATTTAAGAATATAAAATATAAAAATAAATATAAATCATATAAAAAATATATTTAATGCAACAAATTGATTGATGTTTATGGCCAAAAACGTGTTTGGTGCCATGACCACATGCCTTTTCACTTTGCCGATGCTAGTTAATTACCAAGTACACGCCATGCAATTCATGCTTCTCTGTAAATACATGTGTAAATCATTGTTACTATTTTAATACTAAAAAGTTTGATATTGGTATAATTTATGTTTGAATTTTGTGATTGTTAATATATTAATTAATATTATTATTAATTTTAAAACCTATAAAATTAATCAAGGTATATATAAATTAACTTAAATACTTATATTAATAAAAAAAAAATACGTGTACATTTACCTTCTCATCATGGATTTTATGATAAATAATATATATTGTTTAAGTCAATAATCATATATATATATATATATTCTCCTTCTTAAACACCATATAAATAGATAGATAGATAGATATTTACGGAATCACATGCATGCGTGTAAACCGAATACATTAATGGAACAAATCAAAATCAAAATCAAATTAAAAACCAAAATCAAATGTCAACAAACCAAAACTCAAGACCTTAGTTAAGCTAAGAACACCCCTACCAGTCGACCCACGAACCCGTTGGTCGTATTTTCTTGTTGTTGATGCTTATCTTGTGCGTAGGCTAGTCATTGAGTTAGAGACACTAGAGAGAAAGTCGTTGAAAAATAAAAGAAGAAAGAGAGACTTATTGATCACCGACCACCACTGCTGAAAACCCAGACCATCTTCTTCCTCGCACCGTGAGTCACCAGCTCCACTTTGCTGCTCTTTTTCTCCAATAGCCAACAACCTCACGCCTATTCTCCTCCACCTAACCATCTCGCCCAGTAGCGGCAACTTCTTGATTTTTCTCCTGCAGCCAGCACCTACCTTCGCCCTCACACCATGTAACCTCCTCTCTCATACTGTTCACAATACATGTGAACCATGGAACTTCAATTATTATTCACATCATCTAAAGAGTAAGATATTTATGGATGACTATGGAAAGAGAGTGCACATCAGAAAATGTCACACGTGTCAAATATATAGTGACAAGATAATGTTATGTCACTTTTGTTCAATCCAGCATCTCCATGGCCATTTGCGAAGTGAGGCATAGATGTAACTGAACTCATCAACTCGAAAGCCAGTAACGGGCATCGGTTTACTCTGTTAGTGATTGACTACTTCATGAAATAGGTGGAAGCTTAGCTCGTATGCCGATGTCACTCAAAAGATAGTGCAGAGGTTCATTGAGCGAGATTAATTTGGTTTGTCGGTATAGAACCCAACTTCAATGAAAGATGATAATGGAGCTTTGCATGAGATGAAAGATTAAACATTCAAATTCATCTCCATTGAAGCAAAGAATGAATGGTTTCATGAAAACTGCAAATAAAAATATTGAGAAGATCATACAGAAAATAGTGATCATTCTCTCCACGCATATTGTACCACATTCAAGACATCAAAAGAGTCATGCCATATTCTCTAGTGTATGAGATAGAAGCAGTATCTCCTTCGAAAATAAAACTGTCACCATTGAAAGTAGTGATAGATTCCAAGATGGGGGAAGACGAATGTGAGAAAAAAAGATATGAGCAACTAATAAATCACTAGAAAAATAAATTAAAAAAATAATTTGATTGACGAAGAGGCAATGATGATTATCTTTGAAACATCCATGGAAACATGATAAATGTGTCATGGACTAAATGATATGAATACAAAAGATAGGCGTCGGAGTTTGGTCTGCATCGAAATCAGAAGCATGGTCAACAAATGTACGTCATGAATCAAGGACCGGTTTTAGAAGAGTGTTCTTCTGGTGTTTAAGTTATGATTACTTCATGAGAAGGAAGGAGGAGTCATGAATCATGGCCATCCAAGAATAATGATATGATGTCCTCGTACTGTGTGAAAATTCGAACATGTTTGAGAAATAATTAATCTGTGTTTGGTGTTTAAATTCATAAAATGATGCCAAAAGAATAGATAGATAGATAGTGGGCGGTCTCTTTTGAATAAAATCAACACGCGTTTCTCAGCATGAAAATGAGAAAAACGATAGAAGACCAGGACAGCTCGACTCATGATCCATAATTTCCTAAATTATTGATTAATTATAATGGCTGTGCTTCTAAATTCTAGCTCTATAAATGCAAGCTTCTTGGCATTGTTTTTCATATCCAACAACAGAAAATAAATCTCAATAACAATGAAGTCTACATTGTTGGTGTGCTTCTCCTTTCTTCTCTTTGCCTTTGTTTTCTCAAAGCCATCTATAGCAGCTGATAATGAGCCGGTGCTCGACATTCTTGGCGAAGAACTTAAAGTAGGCACGGAATACATCATCAGTTCAATGATCTGGGGGGCTGGAGGCGGGGATGTTTCAGCTACCAACAAAACTTGCCCTGATGATGTTATTCAATACTCTTTGGACTTGTTACAAGGTCTTCCAGTTACATTCTCACCTGCCAACTCCGAAGAAGACGTCATCCGAGTTTCTACTGATCTTAACATCAAGTTTTCTATTAAGGAAACCTGTGACCAATCACCAGTGTGGAAGATTCAGAAATCTACCAACTCGGAGGTACAGTGGTTTGTGACCACGGGTGGGGTAGAAGGAAACCCTGGTATGGATACAATAACCAACTGGTTCAAGATTGAGAAGGTCGGCATAGGATACAAGCTGGTTTACTGTCCTGAAGACATTTGTCATTGCGGGGTTTTATGCAGAGATATTGGGATTTATTTTGAGAGTGGTACAGGTAGAATTCTATCTCTTAGTGATGCATTATCACCTTTCTTGGTTGTGTTCAAGAAGGTTGGGTCTTCACTTTCATCCATATGAATTAGTGCTGAAAATATATCGGCGCTAAATAATGGTGGAACAGGCTAGCTGCTATTGTCTCTAGTCCTGCTCGTTGGCTTTTTCCTTCTTTCTTGCGTTCTCAATGGATTCACTGTCTCTTACTCCAGACAGAGCCGGCTAGATCATGGTTCTGTGGGTATAGTCATATACCTACATGTTTCGATGGATCCATGTATGATGTATCGAAATAATTAGAAGCAGCAGCAGTAATAATAAAATAATGAGACCCTTTTATATATTTTGCCTGTTCAGCGTTGTGATACGGATTAAACTTGTGAGCTAAGTTGGTCTTGGAGAAATCAAAAATGGGTTCAATTGCCAGACAAGTAAGGAGGCCGGCTGAGTTTCTTCAGCTTAATTGCCGGTGTCTCCATTGATATAGGGAAAATAAAACCCGAAAGGATTTCATAACTAGAATGTTTGATAATATCGACGGAAAATTCCTTCTGTATTTAATCACTTGTTCTGTCATAAAAGGATTTATCGATAGAATCATGGATGATAAATGGTCATTGGAAAACATCTTCTTGGTGATTTCTATTATATCGTTTATTTCATCAACAATAGAATCACTGTAATTTTCATTCGATGAATAAATCTTCTAAATTACACGCTTGGGTTCCTGGAAATTTTTGGAGTTTTAGGCTCCGTTTGTTTGCAGGAAAGTGGTTTCTTTTTGGAAAGTGAATTCCGGGGAAAATGAATTCCTGGAAAGTGAATTCCGATGTTTGGCATTGTTATGGAAAATGAACTAGAAAATACTTTCTAGTGTTTGTTTGTGTTATGGAAAATGAACTGGAAAATAATTTATTAATAAATTAATTTTTTTTCAAGTTTATCTAATATATATAAAATATTTAATATAAAATATTTAATCACTTAAAATAAAAAAATGAAATCTAAAAAGTATAATGATGAATTTTTTTTATTATATCCTATATTCATACATAGCTTATTTTATAAAATATAACAATATATGTTATATCGTATTATAGAGAAATAAGCTTGTGAAATATTTTTTAAGTAAAACTTATTAATATATATTTTTTTCAATTTTAAAAGCTTAAAATAAGTTTTTTTTTTTCATATGAAGAAAGCCAAATTGGTTTATGTTAAGAGTTATATATTTGGGGTTTTTTTTTTGTATGAAGTATTTTTTAAAAGATAAATAGATACAAAAATATTTTGATGGGTATTTTGGATAAATATTTTTTTTTATGGGTAAAGGCAATTATCCCACCGGTTCAAGCTGAAGCGGCTAAATTGATTTTGAAATCGCGTCTGAAGAGACTCTTTGATCGGCAGTTACCAAGCATGCTGAGGATTTTCTCTGTGGACAAACCTCCTTGCAATATTGAAGCCCAGTGCGGGGCTAACAGTAAAGATGAGCACTTCGAGCCGAGCTCGGTTTGTTTGGCTAAAATGGTGCAGAATTACATGGAGGAATCTAACGACAAGCCGTTTCGTGGCCGCCACCGCTGCAATTGCTTCAACGGAAATGGCAACGACAGCTCCGATGATGAATTTGATGTATTTGGCTGTGGTTTCGGAGAATCAATGGGTATAGCTCCTTCCGGAGACGCCTGTGATTTTCTCAAGGTAAGTAAATACAATAATAAGACTTTCTTTCAATTTTCTGAAATGAATCATCAGAGAGAGCTAAAATGGTTTCTGAAATGAATTTGTTCGCTTGGTGTTTAAAAATGGCAGAGTTTGATTCCTTGCGCGAGCGTTGCAGAGAGAAATCTACTAGCAGACACAGCAATGATTTTCAACTATTTTCGGACACAGAGAGGAGAAGATGTGTTTTATCAATAAAGGAAAGTGTTTTCCTTTTAATAGGAAAGGAAAACACTTTCCTGCGGGTTCTTTCAATTTCCTTGTTGACCGGAAAGTTAAGAAATTAACTTTCCTTTGACTAACTTTCTGGATGGTTGCCAAACATTGAAAAATAAGGAAACTGAATTCCTAGAATTCATTTTCCTCGAAACAAACAAGTCCAGTGACTACAGACAGAATAGCAATTATTCTACAGGCAGGTTGAAGTCAAGAATTTTCCAGCAAATATTATGACGAGTACAACAAGTTTTAAGAGATACTCTCTCTCAAAATATGTTCGGAAATCCGAATGAATATAACTTCAATAATAATCCCCTCACCAGCTCTTAAGCTGGTCTTTAAATAGTTCTCAAACCCAAAAATAATTGTTTTAAGAGAGCTTTGCTATGAAACTAGGATGGGAGATCATTCATGATTCAGTTTCTTGGTGATTTCTGTTATATTGTTTATTTCATCAACGATAGAATCACTGTAATTTTCCGTCGATGAATATATTTTTTAAATGACACATTTGGTTTCCTGGTAATTTTTGGAGTTTTAGCTTTTGTTTTAATTATCTATTTGATAAGGAATTTTTTTAAGAGTATTTTTTAATTATTATTATTATAACAATTATTTTTTAATTGAAAATATATAGAAATAATATTATTATAAAAAATTATTTTTGGAATTCCCATATCAAAATGATATGAAAGCATACAAAAAACACTTAATTTAAAGTAAAAATAATAATATTTTTTAAGAAAACACTTTTAAAACTTAGAAACAAGCACGCAAAAAACCAATAACATTTCCGATTATTGACGACCACACATGATTTTGTTTCACAAAACATCATTTCCCTGTGGTATTTCATTAAGCACTCGGCTTGCTGACTCTAAATAATTGCACTGCAAACCTATCAAGCAAACTAGTCCAAGAAGACACATCTTCGGTACCCATTTGCTTAAACACCAACTGGGCTATCTTTATTTCACCATCACTACAATTCATATCAATCAAAGCAGTTCCTACAATTGCATTCGCCCCCAACAGAAATCTGAAGATCATCCCTAGAACTAACTCCCCACTTAGCAAATCTTGGTTTTTCCCACAAGCTGATAATGAGCCAACAACTGAATGGCTGTCAACCCTTAAGCCCTTATTTATCAACTTCGAAAAAAACCGAAAAGGCTTTGTTTCCATGTTGAATGTTCAAGGATTAATTACAGTATATATGTTTACTATATCTGGGTCTTGAATATCATCAAAAACCTTGTGTGCAGCTTGCTGGCTGCCCTGTATTTGTTCTATAATTTGCAAGCTAAAACTAAAGTTTGGTCTCCAAGATTCATACTGTACATCGAAATAAACAAGGTTGCAGATTCATGGCACGTTTTATGCATAAAAAAAACTAGGTAGAAATGCATAGCATGCGGATAAAAATGGAAGCAGAGATCACGTACTAAAATAACATTCAACGATCATTCAAGTTAAATACAAATTTGCCCTGCACCATCTGGTTCACACCTCCCTTTCCGACTAAAAATCTACTGTGTCGACAATTAAGCATGAAAGCAAATAACTGGGGAAGGATGGGATTAGCGAGAGCTCAGGGTCCTAGTCCATGCATCAGATTCCATTTCCCTTCTAGTGCCAGAATAACTTGTACTAAATCAAGAGACCTTTAGATGATGACCTATGCTGTGACCATCGCCTGAACTGTGTTCAAGTCTGACATTTTCTTGATCCTGCACAAGGCCAAAAAGGCATGAGGGAATGACAAAAGGGCCAGCTCATAAATACAAAATAAAATTTAGCAAAAATAGAAAAAAAATCTCATAAAGCAATATACATAACAAAATTGATCCACGTCATCAAAGTTTAACTTCATTGAAGGTCATATGTCTACAGAAAAATAAAACAGCTTGATAGGATTTGTTGTCGCTGAAGAAAAGAAGTTTCAGAAGCTTTCTACTTCACACAAAAGCACTTGCTGTTTTAGATTTTTTTTTTTTTTTTTTACATTTTTAGCATATTTTCTCATCTACATGAGAAGCCCCAATGAAACTAACAATATTGTGAAGGAAATTATGTTGTTACTTTGTTACCAAAAATTAAATAGATTAACATGTTTAGTTGTGACATGTTATAAGCATTTGCATATCCATCTTATAATGTCTAGGTGCCCCACAATATTTCTTTACATTTCTCCCCATGGATAGATAGTTAGTTGCATAAGAGACCAAAGAGATGTGTTATACACCCACTTGTACAAGACATCACCACTAGGTGCTGGTACCCTGCAAATCCAATCTGGAACTTGCTTTTCAAGGATTCCAAGCTGTTCTTCAACCTCCCCTGTAAAAGTAGACTGAATGAGTTCACTAATCAATGATTCAATGAGAAAAATATGAAGGATGCTGCTATAAAGGGAGAGCCATCGTGACCTACTTCTGTCAACAACATCTAAACTATCTAGAATTATCTTGTGCACAAGTTCCTCCTTTGTGATTGGAGAGAAGTTAACTGACTGGAATATGTGGTGAACCAGAGAAACTAGGTCAGGCAACTGAATAGACATCTGCTGGGGCACTGTATCAGACTGACAGGTTTTCTTATCTACAGATGAGTGACCAAGGCTTCCCTCCACCTGCAAAGTGAATCAAGTACAAATAGTTTTGAGTCAATAGAATTGCTCCAAGGACAAAATGCAATCAATGCATGCCAGTACAAGTAATGAATGCACAAGGCAAAATTCAGTATATATGCATGCTGCCATGCATAAACTAGTCCAAAACAATATTCCTAAGTTTACCAAATAAATGAGCAAAATGCAAAATGTGAATGGCATCCTTATTTTTCTACCTCATAAGAATGACTAAACAACTATCATCTTATCTAGGGTTTTGAATAGCTGCTGAATGAACTATTTTCACACACGCACAGCGCACACGCACACGCGCACACACACAGATATATATCCATATATATATATATATAATATTCATTAAAAATAACAAGAGAAGGAGTGTATTGTTAATGATGGCACCACAGATAATCAGGGGGGGAAATTCATTTAAGGTAAAATTTATCGACTTCCAAAATGATGCCTCAAATATGACTTGATTGTACAGGAAATGACACACCTTTTTAAGTAGTGAAGAAGACCCAGCAAGGGGTTGAGTGCTATTATCATGTAAGAATTCACAGTATTCTGATGCACCTTTATCGTCATCCAAGCATGAGAAATCTAACACCCTTTTTGCAGGTTTACAAGAGAATGTCTGCTTCTGGCCAGCAGTGTCATTGTGCTTGTCATCAGAGCTTTGCATTGCTCTTCTTGGAGTTGACTGTGCAGGCGTTTCTAACAGTGATTTATCAACAGATGAGTCAGGTTTGCACTTGGGGCTGGTAGAAGTATACACATCAACAGAGACATCAGGATTGATTGGTTGGCTAGGCATAGGATTGACAGAAGTAGATTTGGAATAAGGGATGCACAATTGTCTTGCTTGTTCGCTTTTGATGTCCAGATTGGTCTGGCCATTGGAATTAGAACAAAAATCAGGAAATTCTCCAGTTCTTGCTTCAATGAGATGCTCATTATGCAGATCACATGATGGTGAAACTGATGGCAGAACTGGAGATGCTAACAGATGTGTCTTCTCCTCTTCAGAAAAAGTCTTCTGAGAGAAGTGCCTATTGAAAGACAGGCCTAGATGTGATGGAGTAGACAACATCTGACTTTCAATGGCAGCTGGCAGATATTCTCTTGATTGATCTGCGAACATTGGCTCTGGAGCAATGGTCTCACTTCTTTCATTAAAGGGCTCACAATAGACAGCCATTGAATTGTCACAGGCCTTGTCCTCAAAAGCAGCCTCCTTACATTGGTTAAATAGACCTGTTAATATAGCCTGTGGAATATCACAGGCCTGGCAAGCAGAAAAACAAAGAACTGACTCAATTCTTTTCACTCTTTGTAACCCAAGGTAAAGGAAATGTTATGAAGTTTTATTTTGGCATTTGAATCCATAGAGCTAAGCCTAAAAGAAACAGAACGTTAAGGTCATCAATGGAACCTGACTTTACAAACACCAGAGTCCTTTTATATGCTCATCCTGCAGGAAAGTTTTACGCAGATGGAAGCTGTATACAAGTAAAAATGTTTAAATCTCTCACACATGCTAAAGTCCAGAATATTTGTGTATGTACCCCAATGTATTTTCTCATCTTTGGCTCTATATACAGTAACCATAATATATTAAGCAACAAGTCTGTACCCTACTTTGCACTTCAATCATCTATCTAGGTTGAATCAAAGCAGTGGCTAAACGCTCATAAACAGTGCAACCAGTCAGATATATCACAATGATGAATTCTTATTTGAGCCAACTAATTAACAATTCTGCAGTAATCAATCCAATCAAAACTCAGGCAGCAAGACATAAATAAGAAAACTGATATAGGGACAGACACATACCTCAGGATGTTTTATAAAGTAATCAACAAGCCTAGAAGCGAAAACTTGGCGCAGAGCAATAAAATCAGATTCTTCATCGTGACCTTCTACAGCATCAAACAGCACTCCACTTTTCATTTCTGGCTTCATGCATAGGGATTTCTTGTCATGCACAAGAATCTTATCCGTCTGTATAGCTTCAGGAAGTAAATATTTTATCTGTGCAAGATGTTTGTAAGAGAACTTCCTGAAAGAAAGAAGAGGTGACACTTAATTAACACTCAATACACCCAAAGAGTCAAAGATTTGCATAGAAAAATTAAAACAAAATTTGGAAAAAGTGGCTGGTACCTTTGAGTCAAGACTTCAACTTGGGCAGATATATTTTGAAAAGTAGGTGACTTTTTACTCAGAGCTAGCAGCCTCAATGAACAATTCATACTATCAAAGAGTTCTACAATTGTACTGTACCTAAACAAACACAAAAAATCCCTACCTTAGTATCAACAACCCAAAATTGAAACAAAAAAAAAAAAAACAGAGGGAGAGAACCTCTCTTACAAGTTGAAAAAAATGCATCGACTAAATAAACCCACCTTTGTAAAATTTCAAGTTCTCCTTCTCTGAATTTAGCATGCAAAGGTTCATTCGTCTTGACAGGTGTTTGAGATGCAAACATGCTAGCTTCCAAACTTTTCCGTGTCTCAATAGTTTCTGGTTTTTGATTTGATTCGTCAACCGTAGTATCAGTCTTTTTACACTTCAAGTCAGAAACTCGTTGCCCTCTTTCTTCACATCCCCTCTGCTCCATGCTCTTCAACACTCTAATTTACAGTGCAAACCTGCGAAACAATTCAGTTAGACAGAAGTAGATGAATAATAAGCGAAATCAAGAAATGGGTTCAGCTAAGAATACTAGTAGAATTTGAAAGCAAACCTTAATTGTTACCGTTGTAGTTGAATTTGAAAACCCTAAATTGAAACGATTGGTGTGTTTAAAATTTAAATACACTGGAGAGTGGAGAGTGAAGCGTAGGAGGGAAATATATGGCCAATTTTAGAGAAAGACATAATTGTCCTTCTTGTCACGAGTCCTTAATGACTCCAACTCCAAAACAACTATACTTTTTTATATTTAATTAGGAATATCAAGATTAAGGAATTAATAGAAAATATATATTTAATATATAATCTCTTATACTCATAATATATATCATTTCCATCAACTAATATTAAAAGCATTAACTATAATTTTTCTTGAACTAGTAATACTGATTGATGACATTTTTATTATTAATATTATTTGTCTATTTGTGAGTGATATTGAGATTATTTTTTAAAGTATTTTTTTGTTCAGAAATATATTAAAATATTTTTTTATTTTTAAAAAATTATTTTAATATTAGCATAGAAAAATAGATTAAAAACATTAAAAAATATTAATTTAAAATAAAAAAAATTCAAAAATTATTTTTAAAATACAATGTGAAAGGTGGTAGTGACCAAATCATTTGCTAAGAAGAATGATATTTTTATTATATATTATAGAATTCAAGAAAAAATATTTTAACTATGACATTGGATTTATAAGAGTTTCTAATGAGAACCATTTATTTAATTGACGGGATATATTTATTTCAAAGAAGTAAATTTCATGTGTGGATTAATTATATAAAATAATATTTCTGGTATTTTAAATAAAATAATGTAGGATGAAAATGAAAATATTAAAAGCAAGTGTTTGACTATCAAGCAAGCCGTGTGGGGGCAAAGTATTTGACTTTTCTTTCTTTCTTTCTTGGGAAAAGGAGGTAAAGTATTTGACTTATCCCATTTCAATCCACAGAAAATTATAAAACTGGCTAAGGAGTCCTCATATTACAAATCTATGGTCAAAAAGTCAGTATTAATAATGGTGGATTAATTAATATACAATTTGTTTGAACTGAATTTATATGTTTGAAAAAAAATTAAATTAAATTCTATTTAAAAAATAAAAGAAAATAAGTACTTTTAATTCCCAGAAGCAAGTTGTGGTTTCATAGTTCATGCCATCCCAATTCCATCGAGCAATGACTTATTAAATTAACAAATCATACCACATTGTAAGACACGCTCTAGAAGAGAAGACCATCACGAATTTTTTGTTTTTATTTTTTTTTTATTGATTTTAGGTACAGAGCCAGCAGTTTTAGATGATTTCAATCCTCCACTAGTTTTAAATTAATTACTATGACCATGCATGGCTACTCTATAAAGTCAAGCCTCTTCCCAGACGTTGCTGCAGAAACACATCACACACAGAGAAAAGAACTCACAGCAACGATGAGGATGGGGCCTGCATTCGTAGTATTATCCTTCCTTCTATTTGCATTCGCTGCAAAGCCATTGCCTAGGGTTTCAGCTGCTGCTGCCCCTGAGACGGTGCTTGACGTCGATGGTAAGATACTTAGAACCGGCACAAATTACAACATCCTCCCAGTGGTGCGTGGCGGAGGAGGTGGGATCAAATTCATTATCACTGGACACAAAAGCTGCCCTGTGGATGTTGTCCAGGATGATTATGAGCAATCAGATGGTCTCCCACTGAAATTCATTCCTGCGAACAGCAAGAAAGGTGTCATCCGTCTTTCTACCGATCTCAACATCAAATTCTCTGGCCCAGCAAGCTGCTCCCCGTCAGCGGTGTGGAAGGTTGAAAATTATGACGATTTGACTGGCCAAATGTTTATCTCAACTTCTGGGGTTGAAGGAAATCCTGGTCCTGAAACATTAGACAACTGGTTTAAGATTGAGAGGTACGGAAATGGCTACAAGCTGGTTTTCTGTCCTACAGTGTGTAGTGACTGCGAAGTTCTGTGCAGAGATATCGGCATTTATGTTGACGGCGAAGGATTCAGGCGTCTGGCTCTTAGCGACGTGCCTTTCAAAGTTATGTTCAAGAAGTTTTGAAGATCATCAATGGCCTTCGCAAACACAATAAAGCGACTCTTGTAATATCATTTAAGATTGAAATAAATTAAACTTGTGCTATCTACTGAGTGACTTCGGTCTATTAACATGGAAAAGAAAGTTCATCCAGTCCCTGAGGAATTTTCTGAAAAAAAACTAATATAGTTATACCCTTTTTTTGTTTATTAATTTCCACTATACTTTAGTTATAATAACTAGAATAAAATATAAATTAAAGACACTAAATTGTATTTAACATTGGGCACAATCAGATTCATATGTTCCACCAGTTTTTAGCTTTGATGTTGATATGAGTTGGATAAAGGATTTTAATTGACATTATCGAAACAATATTTAGAATTTATTCAAATTTTAATTTAATTTGTTGAATTATTTCCAACAAAAAAAAATGAGCTTAAAAAATGAAGTGAATACTCCTACAAATGGAGGGAAAAAATGTCATCTTGTCTTCCTAACAATAACATGTTACTAGGGTTACCTAGTGAAATTAATCTTAGATTCATGAGTTAGATTCATGATTTGATTCACCAATTTCAAGGGATAATAGGGATTGATTTTTGTATTTTATAAGTTCTTTTTTAAAAATTCATTTGTGTTAATTTTATTATTCAAAATTTAATTTAACTCCTATATTTTTTTTCTCTTTTTCTTTCTATTGGTTTATCTAAATTATTTGTCCATTTAATTAATTATATTTTTTAATTTTCTTCCTTCAATATTTTATTTTCTAAAGATTGAGCTCCACCTTTTTTCTTTTCATTTTTTTATAGAGTTATTGTATTTTCATTTGATTTAATATGAATTAGTCTTCAAAAAACAATTATGCTTCTTTCAATTTTATATATATGGTTGCCATGTTTATGCCTTCACCCGATTTAATAGGTTTTTTGCTGTTTTTTTCCAGATTTACCCTTCAATATTTAGTCAATTTATAATTCAATAAACTTGAATCGAGGTCGTATGTTTAGGCCCGGTCTGGTGCATCTAAAAAATATAGAAGAAGCTCATTGTGTTGTCTATAGCCCAACAAAATTTAGGTTGGGTCCAAGGTCATCCTGCACATATGGGCTTGAGCTTCAAGGCCGATTAGGCAAGTCCATATGGCTAGGCCAAGCCCAACCTATACTTAGGGATGTGTTTGCCAGGATCTATTTTTGCAAAAGGATAATTCTTTGTCTTTAAAAGCTTGTTTGTCAAACATTGATTTAAGACATTTTTAGTGCTTATGATTTTAAGTTAAGGGGTTGTTTGGCAATGTAATTGGAAAATATTTATGAAAAAATTTAAAAGTTTTTTATTTTTATTTTTTATTTTAAATAAAAAAATTAGTATTTTTATATCATTTTGATGTGTTGATATTAAAAATAATTTTTTAAAAATAAAAAATATTATTTTAACGTATTTTTAAATAAAAATCACTTTAAAAAATAACTGCAATCATACTCCCAAACAAGCACAAAGATTGTTTTCCAGACTCACATTTTTCTTATATTTAGTATATAGTCAAATAAATTCTAAATATTTTTTTTTAAAAAAAAACTACAATAAATACAGGGAACATTTTAAAATTATTTTTGAATCCTGTATGTTTTTCTAACAATTTTACTTAATATTAAATTATAATTTTGTACTATAAAATAGTAACAAAAACATATAATACAATAAACTGTACTAAACTATATATATATATATATATATATATATATATATATATATATATATATATATATATATATATATATATATATAGTCTTTGAATTAGGAGAGGGGTGTGTAGTCATATCATCCACCGAGGCAGGCAAGGATGGCCCCAAAACAACGACTAAGCACGGTACGGTGGACCCACACACATGATTGAATATACGTGCTGCCAGTTCCTGACTCTTCAGAGCTATCTGACCGTTCCACAGTTGATTTGATGCTTTGTCTTGTACAAGTGGCACCTTCTCAACGGCTCCAGGAAAACCTCCATCTACCAATGCTGTGGCGGCAGCACAAGTTACCCCCCCAAAATGGCAAATATCATGCGGATCGAAACACCTCGTCAATGGTCGCGTGTCCACTCTACACGTGTAACAATCCCACTAAATTTAAATAATTAATGTTTGGATCACCGCCCCGCGACGTGAACTCCATGATGGACCAATGAGGGGCAGGGATTAGATACTGGCGAGATGAGATCCGGTGACGTCATGCTTCGGTGAGTCCACGTGGAAGGCTGGCAGAACATGGGCGGTGGGCTAAGAGGGTGACTTGTGTTGTTCCAACTTCTAACCGTGAGGGCAAAATGTCTGGTCCTTTCCTTCAAGGTGCTGTCTTAATTCTACTCAATAACATAACAAACGACTCGTCATACTCCAGCATTATTTTGAGGATTTTCATGTATTTGTGTTGTCCACTTCGTACTCCTTTCCAAACCCTTACTTTTTCCCATAAGAAAGCACCAGCGGTTTTGTCTATCAATCCTGTATTTTCCATGCCTAACGTGGCTTTTGTCGTATCTTCGGCCAAAAAACTGGTGAGACTATTCAAGGAGATATATATATATATATATATATATATATATATATATATATATATATATTGTAAGTGTGAAGATGAGAGCTCATCTGATATAATTAATCAACGTGGAATGGTTCAAGTGGTGGAGTTGAGATGATGACGAAGATGGATGGTTCAACAAATCTCATGCAAATCATTGTTTGGGATTGTGGTTGCTATTGCTTTTCAAAGTGTTTTTCGTGCTGAAATATATCAAAATAATTTTTTTATATATTTTTTAAATTTTTTTTGACATCAGCACATCAAAATGATCTAAAAACACTAACCACCGGTTTTTAAAATGAAAAAAAAAACAACGAAAAACAGCAAAAAATAGGTTGAATAGCAATGTCAATCGAGACCTATCGGTTTACAAGATCTACAAATCATTAGAGTGAATTCGTTGAGTTAATTAAAAGAATATATATATATATATATATATATATATAAAGAGTTTATATATGACTGAAGCTATTGAGTTATGTTAATTATGAGCTTACAAATTGATAATTAGATTTCATTAAGTTTGTGCACCACTTTTCTTTTTCTAATGTCTTCAAGAATTCATTCTATTTTTTCCCCAAGTTTTAATTTACGAATATTTTTATATTTTACAGAAAATAACTCCAAATCCCGGGATAGAAATTAAGCTAATCATTGTATAAAGTATTGGTTAATAGTGGACAAATTGCGGAGATCTGTTAAAATTATAGTTATTTTGGGCAAATTAAGAAGAGGTACGCAAGAGATACAAGGTTCTTCCCGTCCCAGTGGAAACAATCTACATATATAGAGAGAGAGATCATTGCTAAATCTTTCCTCCATGGTTTAGCACAAACAACGATGATCTAGTGGACGAAATCAAGCTTTATACCTCGGCCACCACCTGATATAAGAATAAATTTGTTCATGCAAATATATATATAAGAAACTGATGGATTGCAGAGCACAGCAGTAATACGTACGAGCCTTTTTTGAGATGTGAAGTATGCATCAACGCTTTTTGAATGCTAGTGACAGCCCCTTATGTCCTTTTCTTCATTGATTATGTCCCCAGCTTTGCCCTAATCAACTAAACTCACCAATACCTAAGCCCCCAAAACGCTGTATAGTTTCTGTATTTTGTTTCCAGCTGGACTGTTAGTTCAATTTTTCCTGCAGAATTGAACAATTAGGCCGCAGACCAGTCCACGAAATTGGCATATGAGCTCATAATAATGACTGTATTCGTAGAATGACGGGCAGAATATGGAGCAAGTGAGTGTGGCCTGTGAAGCTGTCAAAAAGTCTCAAGCTTCCCACCTGCTAAAACAGAGGCAAGTAGCTTGCTAGAGTCACGAGGATAGGTGGACTAAAGTTCGGAGTTGAAATTCACAGTGAATAAAGACACCATATTCTTTGTCAACTTCGATCCTCACTCAGCCTAGCTAGCTATGTTCAGTCCCGCCTAGGAGGAGGCATTCACATATATGATGTCACTTTGCTTCTAATTACTGTTCGTGCTTGTAAGATTTGGTCATCTATGTCACGAAACTATTATACATTGCACTATTTATATTATTTTTTATTTTATTTTTCAAGTGAAAGTATTTTGGATTTAAAGTTTGTATATAGATATATATTATTTCGTGCTTGATTTTTATTAAATAAAATAAAGATAGTGAAATTCGAACTCGTAACCGCTAGTTAATAAAGCTATAATACAATATTAAAAAATCATCTCATTTAAAAATTTAAAGTTTTAGGTGAGGTTCCGAGATATGATTTATATTATTATTTAACAATGTCTACTGTTCTAGTGATAAAAGTCTGAAAATAAAAGGTTTATTTTTCCTATAATTTCGGGTATTTGATTATAAGTATAATAATCACTACAAATATATATAATTATTAATTTTATAATTTATAAAATTAATTAAGATATAAAGAAACAGATAAACGTGCTAATCAAATATTAGGTCACGTCTTCCTTACGACAAGAGCTAGCTGGGCACCCTGCCATGTGTCGCCCACTTTGGTCCCCTCTGCCCAATCCAACGGCTAGCCCAAGTTGAGGAGTCCCAAATGTATTTCCCACAAAAATTATGTATCCATTTCTTTCTTTGACATGAAATATCAGAAACATGTTTGATTTTATTAGCTTAGCTCATAAATCAGTCTAAGGTAGACTAGTTTTCAAAGTATTTTTAGCTTATTTTACATTAAAATATTTTTTTAATTTTTAAATATCATTTTAACACAACCCATAAAAAAAAACATAAAAAAAACAATTAAAATACATGGTTTGATTGTAAAAATAAATCATTAGCAAGTGCTTCCAAAAAAAACAATATTGTTTGTTATATATATTTTTAAAAAATAGAACACACACTCTCACAAAATTATAATAAATTTACGAGATATGAAATCCCATATAAATCATATATATCTAGCTCTATTATTTTTTTAAGATCCGAAAAAAACTTACCTTCTAAAAAATATATTTTATGGGTTTATGTAAGTAAATAAAATCCCGATTTCAAGTCCTTAATCGTCACATCATGTTCTTTGGGGACAACTCCATGATGTTGGACACTGAAAACCTATACAATCTATGTTTTTATATGCTTAATCTAATAGATGAGGAGTATATTTTCATTCGTGGAGCAAGTCAATACATATCCAATAATTTAGATTAGTTAATAATTAGATGTTAAATCCGCACACCATCTAAGCAATTGCTGAGCAGAGAAGTTTAATTTAGTGCATTGGAGGAGACATTCTTTGGGATTATGCTGTTAAAAAAGGTTAATTACTCAATTAATTAAGCCTATGATGATGAAATGTGAAGCAGATATTAAATTCATACATTCTTGCCGTCACAGTTTAATTATTATTGTCTTGTTCCCATCCAGGGGCGGAGCCACACAAACTTTTTCTAGGAGGGCAAAAACTTAATTTTTTATTTAGTTTTGCACTTAAAAATCTAAATTATTTCTCATTATAAAGATATTATTTTTTTTGTTTTCAGGTACAGCCACCGTACATTCTCATCATCATGATTCTGATTATAGAAATCCCATTACAATAATTACTTTATTTTAAATATTAAATTTAATTAATTACTTCATCCAAACCCACTGGGTTTTTTTTTCCAGGGTAAATAGTTGATGATTTAGTAATTAAAATTTAAAATTAAAAAGTTTATTTATTGATGTATGTTTAAGCCTTATAATTATTAATATAATAACTATTAAAAGTTTATATGATTGTTAAATATATCAAATAGTTTGATCAAATCCCATAAGATCATTTCATGTTTTATTTTATTTTTTGTTAAGCAGTTTCAAACATAGTAACTTGAGAATGATTGAGAAAGACATTCTTACTTTTTTATTTTTATTATTTTTGTTGGTATCTCGAAATGTCTGTAACAAAACACAAGAAGAGAAGTGAAGTTGAAGTTAAAAGCATGGAGAGACAAAAAAAAGTCAAAAGTTGAAGGCTTTGAAAGGGTGCGAGTGTGCTGTGTGCGCTTGTGTTAGGCGCCGATCAAACGCTACATCCACGCACAGTTGCAACCATAAAAATAAAAGCTTACTCTTTTTTACTTCGATAATACTAATTTACTAGCGATAAATCCTCCTTTTTTTATGTATATATATACACGCAGAAAGTTCGACTCAATGTCATAAAAAAAGCAACAAAATTTCCCGTCGAACCTTCTAAGCTAAACAGCTCGCTTCCTTTTTTCCTTCTTGAATTTTCATTCTTTTGTCATAAAATTTTAGCTTTCTCTTGTTAAAGGGTTGAGTTCTTGATTCTTGATTTTGAGTCCCTTTTGTGCTATCTGTATTGGCTTCACTTTCAGTTCAATTGTGTCCTCCGGTTACCACTGCAACTAAAAGCTTTGATGGTAAGACGTTCTCTTTCTTTCTTTTCTATGATGTTTGTAAAAAATGATAACCTTATCCTTCTGGGCTGTTTGTTTGCATACAGAGATGTAAAGAGATAATAACAGATTAACAGGTGGAAAAAAGTTTTTTTTTTTTTTTGGAGTCTTGTGATTCTACGATTATGTGTTTTCTCGTCGAACTCGGATAAGTTTAAAAAATCTGTTGAATTGGCACAAATGAGTTTTGGGCATTTGTTTGTATTGATGAAGTTTGGATCTTTAATCTTATCGATTTCAAGTACAGTGGAAATGATAAATAAAAATAAAGAGATGGCTTTTACCTTGCTTCATGGGTTTCAGGTTGCTTGTTTCTGTTTTAAAACTGGTCTTGGAAATACTTTACTCACAATCTCTGCCCGGTTTTCTGCAGTTGTAATTATTACTCTAATGGAATTTATTTGCATATTTTTGTCATGTTCATTATTCAATCCTATGAGTTTTTTTGATGTGCTTGCTACATCCCTACCTTTTTGCTGCTGCCGTCTCTTCAAAGTTGTTTCAATTCTGTTTGTATCCAATGACATTTTACCTTCACATTTCTCTTATAAAGTTTTATTTCATGTGTGATGGGAAAAAACACATCACTTTTTCCCTCTCTAAATTATAGTTATTATATAACGCTTTGCATTTTTCCTTTTCTCATAACAGGGAAGAGAGTGGATCATGTAGCGTGATGTTTTTCCTGTGATTTTGTTACTTTTATCGGATCCCCTTTTATTGAATTGTTATCTCCCTTTTCTTTGCAGATATTACTAGAAGTTTTTGCCCACTTGTCAATCTTCTAATTGCGGACCAGGTGAGTTAATCTATCTTTTACTTTTGTTTGGTGATGAAGTGTTTAAGGAGAAGGATAATTATACATATACCTTGAAATTGTTAAACACAAAGCATCTTTTTCTAAAGCTTTTGGAGAGTTCTAGAAAGTGTTATCTGGACACGGCTCGTGAGTGACCTACAACTTGTAATTTGTTGGTTGGGACATTTAATTTCTTCTTTTGTAGCTTGCTTACTGCTAATACTCCACTTTTCCTTGTGATTGCTGTCTGCATTCTTTGAATTTAATAGCTGCTACCATCCTTTGTCCAACATCATGCCATGGGAACCAATACGCTTATTGTTTTTTGAATCACTGCTGTTCCTTGCAAGAGTGATCATATATGTCAAAGATTTTTTTTATTGCAGTAACTGACTTTATGTTCCTTGGATTGGTGTATACAGTAACTATTAGGATATGGGATGCCTGGTGTCTACTCCGCAGGATTCGGGTGGAAATAGAAGGAGACCTGGGAGTATAGGGGATGTGTCTGTTTATGTACCTGGTTTTCGGATACCTAAGCCTGTCGATTTCTCCCTGTCACTTGGTGATTGTTTGCCGAAGAATTTAATGGAAAGCCTATCTGCTTTAAGAACCCGTATTGTAGTTATGGCTGGCCAAGAAGCACCAACAGTCTCAAGAACGAGAAGAAAAAGTGCTACACAACATGGTAGGTTGTAATAATCCTGGTGCAGATATCAGCATTCATTGAGGTCTTTTGAATTTCAATTTATTTGTTGTCTGCAGGAGGCTCAACATTGGCCGATCTACATCAGGCTCTTGAAGATTATTTGCCTGTTCTGTTGGGATTAGTTAAAGATGGAAGCCATCTACAACACAAAGTACAATTTGTGTGGATCAATCAAGAGGATGACGCAGAGGTGTGTGGGCAGTGTGGTCTCGCTTATCTTTTCACTAGTTTTTGATGAAATCTTCTGTTTTATGGTTTGCAATTCCATTTTTCTGTGCTGAAGAATCATTGATCTGATACTAGTGAGGAATATTGCAGGAAACAGCAATTTCTAATGCATGGTATGAGGTTTTGTCAGTTTTGCACCTGATGGCGATGCTATCATTATCACAGGCTAACTTGTTGCTTCTTCCAAGAACATCTGCTGATGGTTATCAGCCAAAAGTATCTGAAGGTAGGTGTTTTCTGTAAAAAGTATGTGCATCGATTGATGAAGCTTGGCTAATAGTTTCTTTCTTGCCTGTAATGTGAAGCTGCAAAATCTGTTCTGTAAACAATTCTCTTCTAGAATTAGAAACTCTTTTGGCAAACAAAAGGTAATGCCCTTGTCCAGCAGTTGGAGAGTGACTGCTGGCGCACGAAGCTATTCCTGGTATTTCTTATACTTTCTAGCTGGGTCCTGGCTATATTGTAATAGATTGGTAGGTGTGGCAGACAGAGGTGTTAGTATAATTAGTGACAAAAATATTGGCAATGTGCTGTTACATAAATATGCATTTCAATATCTAGCCTTTAATTAATTAACAAGTAGCTCTGAAAAGAATAACTTAATATGAGTAATACAAAGAGAGCGGTATGAAATACAACTTACTGAGTAAAAAATTAATGGAACCCAATGAGCTATGCTATCTGAGATTGAAAAACCAAATGCCATTCAGCCATTACCTACTAGTGGTCTTACGCATGCATGGCCCTAGAAGGAAGAAATTAGAGATAATTCAATTCTGTAGCATCTGTTTGATGAAATCTTTGCACGCAGAGGTTTTGTAATTTATAAGCAATATTGATGTAGATGAATTCATGCTCACATGTTCATTTGTTACCTTTTACTATGTTTCACATTAGATCTGTATTCTATACTGTTCACAGAAAGCAGGCGAGCATCAATTGATATTTTCTTAAAGGCTGCAGGATATCTGGATTGTGCTATCCGGAATGTGCTCCCACAATTACCTACTCCATTAAGGTTTACAAAGATGAAAGACATGTCCAGAATTGAATTGCTTCTTTTTCATTATCATTTTTTTTTATTTCATAATTATTCTGTTTTGACTCACTTTTGCTTCCAGGAAAGATTTGCCAGTGGACCTCGATGAAGGTGTTCTTAGAGCACTTTGCCTTCAAGCATTAGGGCAGGTACTATCATAATGGATTTGTTTGATGAACTAATCATTTCATCCTATGCTATCCTTGATGCCTCTGAATGGCAGCTGCACATGGAGACTTATCTTGTAGTTTTGAGATGAAACACCTCTCTTTACTTCTTTGATTATCAATACACAAGTTGGCCACCCCCTGACTGATATCAATTATTTTCTTACACTTGATATGTTGGACTCCAACACCTCTTCTTTCTGAACTTGCAGCACATACATGGCAAACTAAGAGCAAGCAACCTCTTTGTTTCTTTCATTCCATAAAATTTATTTATGATTTATTAGAACAATTCATTTCAGCAGTTGACATAATCTGAATGATTAACATTTCCTCCTTTCCCCTTTTGGCTTGCAGCTGTCTCTTTGAGATGCTAAAGCCTATTGATTAGGATTTTCTTCTTCAGTTTTAAGATTTTATTGTGTGCTCTGTTTTGGTCATATATTCTTTCCTTCTGATGCAGAGTGTTGATATCCAACTAGGAATGGCAATCGATAGTGCCAAAGCTACTCTTGCAGTGAAGCGAAGGCTTGCTTGCGAGATGGTAAAGTCCTGGCAGCAGGTATGACGGTGCTGACCTTTTTTACTCTTGTAGCTTCATTTTTTTTCTCATTTTCTTTGGTTTGTGATGATAATTAAATTACCTTTCAGTGGCTTCCAACAAATATTATGGTTTAAGGATTTACAACCATCAGAAATAAAAATCAAATCTTTCGAATGCAATACCTTTAGCAGGGTTTTGTTTTCAGGCTTACAGTTCAACTGCCCTACTAGTTCAATAGGGTGCATTTCTAGTTGCAGTAAATAAAGGCAATAAAGAGAAATAGGTGGAAGAAGAGGGGGGGGGGGGGGGGTATTATTAATTTCAATCATCAAATTTCACTCTTAAGGCAGCCATTTGAATGGTAAATTCTCTAATTAAGAACCACAAGTCTAGCACTATATTTGGAGTGGAAGATTGCATGGGAAGGGAGAGGATTGAACCTTTTAAGCTTTTTGGGAGGTTTTTCTTCTTAAACAATTCCGAGGGGAAGAGGTTTGGAAGTTTATCAAAACCAGCTCTGGTAATCATTGCTTTCGTTACACCATCAATCTCTCCTTTCCCTTTCCATACATCTAAACCATGGAAATAAGTGCTCTGCATTTACTGACCGAACCCCTTTGTACTTTAAATTCCAGCCTTTCCTTTGTTTCCCCTTTAGTAAACCAAGAAACAATTCTTGGTGTATTTTAAATGGCATCCTGTAAGAACATGCTTCTTGTTTTTTTTCTTCTAATTTTACACGGTTCCTACTTCATATTCTGAATAAGAAAGTTCTATCTTGCAGTTATGGAGTATAACTTGCTTTCCTTTTCTGCTTTCTTGACAGGCTCAAGATAATATAATGAATCTTCCATTAGCAAATGGTTGGGGAGAAAAGCACCGACTTTTCATAAAGTGGAAATATGTGGAAGCAAAGGTATCCAAAAATTGCTCTCATTCCTTTGTTTTGTCTCAGTATTTTGTTGTCGTTCATATTAGAAATTGTCCTTCATGTCTTTGGTATAACTAATACTTTTAGATTTTAACTTACGATAATGATAGTATGTATTCTTCTCATGCTATGTTGCATGGAAAAGATGAACTACCGAAAATTGAATTATTTGATTGGAATTGGAATATAACTGCAATGAACTTGACCAGCATCCTCTCTTCTCCTTACCATGGTTCTTGGCTCCATGGTCTCACCTTCTTCCACATCAATGATCAATTATTTGATAAATCAATCTGACTTGCACTCACGAAACTGCACTTGTTTTCACAACTCTCGAATTGCACTTGACTTTAACCTCATGTCAGCCTGGCATATTTTCCCCTGATTCTTGAGCTCTGAAAAAAGTGGTTTTGATCAAACATGATCAATAGGACCTGTTAGAGAATAATATAAATCATATTTTGAGGGCTCACCTAATAGCTTAAGTTTTATGGTGAAATGGTTCCTTAAAATGGTATCAGAGCCTTGTTGACCTAGCGGTCACAAGTTTGAATCTTACTACCCTCATTCTACTTGATAAAAATTAAGTATAAGGCAGATTGGGCCCATGTACAAGTTTCAAGCCCAAAGGGTTTTTATTTGAGGGGTTGTATTAGAGAATAATATAAATCATATTCTAGGACCTCACCTAATAGCTTAAGCTTTTAGGTGAGATGGTTCCTTTATAGGACCTCACCATTTTGTCCACTCAAAATTTTCCATTGACATGCACACATGCAAGAGCAAGCAGTTAACAAAAATTATTTTTCTGTCATTTGACCTTCCCATGCCATGGTTGATATCATTTTGGATCAGTAGGCTGAAATTGGATTTGTTGGCCTGTTCTTTTTAGCTCAATCTCTTCTGTAATCATAATTTTCTTTAGATAGAATGTATTCTTTTCATTTAAACAATCGTAATAATTTTCTAACTGTTTTGGTTTCTTGTAATTTGCATTTTATATAGAAGAGATTCAATCAAACTTTTCTTTGGATAATATTCTTTGACCAAACCAGGCTGCAGCATACTATTATCATGGCTTAATCCTTGATGAGGGGAACACAGAGAGGTCTCATGGGATGGATGTAGCTGCTTTGCAAGCTGCAGATGAGTTTTTTAAAGAAAGTAAGAGGGCATGTGAGGCATTCAATGCAGCTTCTCCATTGTCAAGGTAATCAATCTATCAGAGTCCTTCCTGCTTAGGACCTCCATAGCGTGCCTCTCTGTGATGGGCAATGCAGTGTATACTTGTTCATCTTGGTTTTATGGAATAGTTTTTCTTCATAATATCAAATTTAATATAAGTTTTCAGTGATATTGATCTCCACTAAAGAAAACCAGGGCCGTATTTGTTTCCTGATATTACTGCATGCTACTAGGAACTCTAGGCAACTATTCAAAAAGTTAACAATTGGCAAGGGTCTGTTTATTAATGCTTTTAACGTTTTGGTATATCTATGGCATTGGTACTGTTTGGACATGCTGTTTCCATGGACTTCTGCATGCTAGGACCTGGTTTTCCAGATTTTTTGAATCCCTGGTGGGTGATACATTCAAATGTTCTGTAGTGATATAGACCTTCATTTAATGGCAATTTTTTCATCTACTTTTCATGTTTCAATTCACTTTGATGCAGAAACCCGCCTCTTTGGGGGACCATGAAGTACCTCTCTGACAAAATTCCAAAAGATACTTCTAGTAAAGTGCGGATAAACCGAGATCTATACTCCAATGAAAAGTAAGCTTTGCTTTTATTTGGTGAATTTTTTGTTTTGAAGTATTTGCAAATTTCTTAGCTAATCAGTGAAATTACAAGATCCTGTAACTTGGGGTTCTGGTGATGTTGACTGTAGAATCATGGAGACAGCACCAACATTGCCTGATTTTGATTTGGCGCTAAAACCTGATGACTTTCAGCTCCCTCCAGCGGACTCTTCCTGGAATGAGGAGAATGTAGTTGCTGGACAAGCTAGTTCCAACCGTCTGAAGAACGAGTGAAGATAGCCACACTACATTACACATGTTGCCTAAAATTTGTTAGAGACAAGGAAGGGTGAGTCAACAAGTGAACCGTTCTTCCATTGGGTGCCAAATCTACTTTCGGCACACCCTCCCCCCCTCTCTTTATCTCCTCTCATTGTCAAAGATCTGTAAGTTATCATGCAGTAGAGCTCTGTACAATTTCCCGTTATGTGTAAATTGGGTACTCTGCTTGAAAAGGGTTGATTTTCATTACCACCACCAAAATAACGCATGTCATTCTCTTCATTGAACTTGAAACTAGCAAAATTTGTCTAGTTTGATAGAAAGCTGGTGTGTAAAATTGAATACAGCTGGTGTATCTGCGCGCGCGCAATATGAATGGCATGGGAAAGAAATAAGGACGGCATTTTTTCGCAAGCATTTTTCAGCTATTTTCTCTTGGTAGCCATATTGCTTTGACTTCTTCCTGCAACACTAGCATTTATGTTGCTTTCTTCAAGTTCTCAAATCTCAACAGTGGAATGTCATCGTTAAGATTAAGTGAATGATTGACAGAAAAGAACAGCTTTAGGTGCTCCGTGCCATCTTGAAAAATATCACAGCCGTGGAGTGTCATCGCAGTGCTGATTGTTCATTTGGCATATGGCCGAGAAGTAACAACAATAATAATTGAACCTTAGTTCTTCAACTTTATTGTATAAATCGGCTTGCAATATATTAAAAATAATATAAAAGATGTAGATGTTTTCAGACATAAACTACTATGGATATGGATTTTACAGTAAAATTATATTTTTGCCTCTCAGACCATAAAATCTAACCCTCATAGCTAGGGGTATTTTGCCCTTTCTAGGGACATGTATGACTCTTACATATTGTTTGGGGGTGTTTTGGTATTTTTCATATATATTTACCCCTAGAAACAGATGAAAAGACGACGACTAGTTGAGAGTATTTTTGATTTTTTATCTGATATTGAACAGTGAAATATCATCTTTGTCCTCGGGTGAGACACAAGCAAGGGGTTGGAAGTGAGGATAATTTAGGTTTTTCACATTTGTGCATAGTGAAATTACCTAAATACCCTCTGAAACTATAAAAATGAAGGCCCAACGTTGGGCATGGTGGTACTTTCCCGTCTATTTTTTTTCATGGTTGTCATTGGGTCCAAGAATCTTTAGTAATTTTGTATTTTTTTTTCTAAGTTACTATATATGCGTCATCAGTTTTTGCACGTACACGCCATTTAGGTGGCCCGTGTCTTGTCTATTGGCAATGTAAAATGTCCACTCGTTGTGTCTATGGGTATGCTATCATGTTCTCCTTCTCTTGAAGGTGTGCTGCTATGTCCTCTTCTTCTTGAAGGTGCATGTTGTTGTACTACAGTAGGAGGAATGTCGATAGATATTTTTTTCTCGCCCCTTTGCTCTCTCCAGTAATGGAAAAATACATGTCGGTCCTCTTTGTTCAAGATTGTTTTATTTTAGTCCTTGGTCTTTTGATTTTTTTTTTTTATTTCTGATTTCTTCAATATAATTTTTTATTTTATTCATTTGTACCCTTCAATTGAAATTAATCATATATGTTTTTTTTTTTTTCATTTCAACTCTCATTCTTTTGATTTTTTATTTGTTTTTGGTGCCACTAATTTTTTAAGTTTTCAGGTTTTAATTTGTTTCAATTTTGTTCTCTAATTTAAATTGGTCATCTATGCTAATTTTCATTTTAGTCCTTATTCTTTTGATTTTTTTTTTAAAAATTGCACTACTATTTTTTTAAATCCTTTTAATTTTTTCAATCTCAAGGTTTTGATTTGTTGCAGTTTTGTCCTTTGATTAGAATTAGTTATATATTTTATTTTTTATTTTAGCCCATATCCTTTAATTTTTATTTAGTATTAATTTCTTTGTTTTTTCAGTCCTTCTTGAATAATGTTTATTTTTTTTTGTCTATATTTATGCATCTATATTTTTAATTTTGTTTTTAATTTTTGTTTTTATTTTTTGTTGGAATTTTGTTTTTATTTGGTTTAGTTCTAAAATTTTAATTTATGTAAGTGATCATTTTAAAATTAACATTTCTTCTTTTTTCTCTTTGTTTTTTTAGTGTTATCTCTTGTTTTTATCTATTTTCGAACCAAATAATTTTTTTATGCTCATAATATTTATTTTAGTTTTTTTTATGTTGTTTTTGTTTGCCTTTTTGTTAAATTTTTCTTTTTCATTCTTCGATATAATTTTACGGTTTCATTATTTGCGCAATAATAATGATAATTTTAGTAGTTATTTTTTTATTGTTTTCTTACTTGCTTTTTTGTAATAATATCTTTTTTATTCTTTAGGACAATTTAATAATTTTAATTGTTATGATAATAATGATAATAATAATTTTAGTTGTTATAGTATGGATAATAAATTTAAATTTAATTTCGGCCACACCAGCCAAACCGAAACACGCATAAATAGTTAGTGTGCATATATGTAGAAACACATCACCAAGCTATAGGGGCATTACCATCTTTGCACCCAAATTATTTCAATATTTCAATTAAATAAAATCACTTGAAAAAATATTTGCTACAAAATGACATTGCTTTTTAAAAGGAAAACAATAAACTTTCATTGGAAATATGGTTGAAAGTGATGTTAAAATTGATATAAAAAATTGTTTGGTCATAACATTAACTGTCTGTATAGTTGAGTGGTATTTTTTAGTTTATCCTAAAGATCTTTACTTCACTTGATAAAAATAGTGGTAGAGAATGACAGTAGAGAAATCTGAGATTAGCAGAAACTACAAGCTTGGTGGTTATCCACAGACAGCCTGTGGCAAGGTCAGTTTACTCGGACAATAGAAACATACAACTAGGTTGTCATATTGCCATTACATGAAGGATATCGGTTTCCTGCGTTGCTAATATTTCCCAATTTTGTAATGTTTGATTGGTTACTTCAAAAGTAAAAAAGTTCTCTCACGAAGCTGCAACTTCGGCTGGCCAAATGAGCTGCAACTCTGTTCTTGGTAAACTCCCTTGCTAATCTTCGATACCATTGCCACCGTTTTCAGTCAATTGCTTTTCTTTTTCCTGTTCCTCTGCAAAAATGACAGTGATTAGACAAATTTAATGGATGTTCATTACCGCAAATGGCAAATAAAATGATGATTTCTTTGCTAATTAAAAATGGTCAAATGCAATCATGGAAGAGAGCAATTGAGATATTCGCACGAGATTTCATCACACATGCAAAAGCAAACTGCACAATCACTTACCCATTAGTTTAAATATTGCCTTCTGCGTACGTCTTTCAAGCTTATCAAGTTTCTTCTGCACATCTCTTCGCAAGTCCCAGTTTGGCTTCTTTGGAGCAATGTTGAGAAAAGGATCCTAAAAACACACCCAAATTCAGAATACAAAAATATAAGCAGAAAAAAGAACAAAGACATAGACTGCTACAAGGAAACTTGGTATTTGAAAGTAACAATTACCTCTTCCTTCACTGATGGTGGAGGAGCAGCCGCAACAGGATCTTCAAACTTTGGTAGTACTGGTGGAGCAAGCTTACCCTCCTGAAGTTCCTTGTCTTGAGGAACATAATTTCGGAACTTCATGCTGGGATTACTGAAAAGAGGGCAGTTGTGTATGTTAAAACATACTCTATGATATTATCAGCACAAGCACAATGGACAATAACACCCATAAACAAATCAGATTTGTAGCATGTTTTAACGAAACCATCTAACTATATGCTAACGTTTCTATTTGCACCTTGTTTTGTTCTGATCGAGGAGGTGCTAGGTAGAAAGCCTGATCATCTTTAAAATCTCACTCACAATCTTCATTGTATCTTTGCACAGCGAATAGGGGCGGGGGAAGCAAACCACTAACTAATTCATGCATAATGAAACATTTATCCTTGACCATCTTTGATTCAAAAAAACCCTATAATTCCATCTTTGGGAAGCATTAACTGAATATTTCCGAAATAAGTACATGTTGGAATAAACATAATCATCATAGATCCTAGGTAACTTTTTATCCCTAGCATGTAACCCCCCCCCCCCCCCCCCCCTCTCAATAATCCCAATAGCCATGACAAAGAAACAATATCTTCAGTCTAAGAAACCCATCCAGTGAAAACAATAAACAAACAAAAATAGCTAACCAGTAACCATTAGCCTAACTATAAAAAGCAAACAATTTTCTAAATCTTTATTTATGCAAACAAAAACATATTAACCAACTTGTGAGGTTAGGTTAATGAGCAAAGTTAAAAAAAAAAAAAAACAAGAAGGGAAGAGGGTGACATATTAAGCTATACTCACGATTCTTCGGCAGCTTCATCGTCATCATCGTCGGCAGTCTTGGCAGAATCAGCATCAGGAGTATTTAGCAATTCTTGAGCAGCTTTGAGAGCCTTAAGCCTCTCACGACGGATTGCTGCTGCTTGTTCAATCGACTCTTCTTCCTCTAAACCCATTACTACTCACAGTCTTCCTTCCACGATTGATGCTTCAAATTAACCTTGAGCAAGTGATGCAATCCCTCTCTTTCCCTTTTCTTTCTCTCCTATGCCTCCTCTCTAGTCTCCAATAGGATGCTTCGAAAATAAATATATGGGTCTAATCCAACCGACCCTTTTTCTTTTAACTGGGCCACAGGATTCTAAAAATGGGTTTTAAGGGTCGCGACGGTAAATGGGCCTTTACGGACACAGAGACAGACCAATACTGCCATGGTGCAGCGGTAAAACACAACTCGCATCCCATGTTTCCTCCTCCTCCTTCAAAGAAACCAGTTCGATATGAGGGGATATGATGAGCTAACGAATGAGTAATGATTAGCTGTTGTCTGTATTTGATAATTGATGATGGAGCAAGTAGAAGCAGCAAGAAAGAGATGCTCAAGAGCCATTGACACCATACACAAATTACCTTCTCAAACCAACATCACTGAATCATGCAAACGCACTCTCCTCAAATTAGCCCAGTCTGAGCTCCATTTCCTCTCCTCTCGCTCCACTTCTACCTCCCACCACACGCCCCTCAGGTTTTCTGTTTGAAAAAACAACAACAAAAAAACCATCTCTTTTTCCTCACTGAAACAAATCCAATATTACAATTTATTCTAAAGTTTCTTGTTTTTGTTTTGCAGTGTTAATATTGGGCACTTAGAGGCTGTGATTCACGTTCTGCAACAACCCTGTATAACTGGAGTTTCACGGGTTTGCAAGCCAATTATTTCATCACTTCCAAATAGGAAAAAGATCGAATCTTTTACAAAGAATGCTGTTCATGTTGATATTGTCTGTAATCTTAATAAAAAACCAGTTTGGATTATTGTTTCTGATAGGAACCCAAGATATGTTTCTTGGTTTAGAGATGGTAAAAGTAGTAAAGGCTTAAAATTTAGACTTGAACAAGTTTTGGGTGCTGTTCAATCTACTCAGATAATGAAACCTTGCTCTATTGTTTTGTTTTTCTCACAAGGGGTTAGTGATTTTGTGAATGAGAAACTTAGAGAAGAATTTGGGGCATGTCAGCTTGGATTAGAGTTTGCTTTGTTTGATTTTGATTTATGTGAAGAATTAGAAGATGGTGAATGGATTAATGTGGTTGCAAATGCAAAGTCATTTCAAGAGTCATGTGTTTTTGAAATCAAGGTTGGTGGTACAAAGGAAAATACTGTTTTGGGTTCTAAATATGGGGTTGAGAGGTCACCGAGTCTTAGTCCTACTGGGCTGGAGATGATGGAAGAGGTTACAAAAGAAAACTTGGATGATGATTTTTATTCTCTTATTTCAGAGATGAAGTTGTCATTGATGAAAGTTGAAAGTGTGGATGTTGTTGGGCCAGGGGATTTCATGGGAGATGATGTCGGTGGTGATTTTATAAATTTTGATACAACTGCCTTGATTGCAATTGTATCAGGAATTAGCAATGGATGTACTGAGAAACTTTTGGCTACACCAGAGGATGAATTAAGGAAGCGATTTAAAGGAAATTATGAATTTGTGATTGCACAGGTATGATTTGATTTTTTGGTTTTGGCTGCGTCATTGCCACACAATTTTTAGCATTTATATCACATAGGGTGTAATCTTTGTGCTTGTATTTCAACTGGAAGTTCAAATAGCTGTTGTAATATATTGCATGGATTGCAAAGCTGAAAATGGATAGTTAAGTTAGCATATCTCATAGCTGTTCAGTTGTCCTTGTATCGAGTGGCATGCAGTAAGATGTGTGCTAAAAATGTGATACATTTATTAAGTCTTTTCAAGAGTGTAGCTATTTCAATTTATAATTCTTTTAATGTGACCATTATGGACTCCTCCAATCAATGTCTAAATCTTTCTCAACCTCCTGCCAGGTCAAATCTGAAATTCAGAATCCAATACTTGCAGAGATGGCTGGTGTTATACAAGGAAAGAGGTGCATAATATGTGAAAGTGTTCTTTCAGAGTTTAAACAGTTGGTATCAATGTGTGGAGGGCCTAATGAGAAGCTTAGAGCAGATAAAATACTGAAATGCCTTGTGTAAGTTATTTGACAGATTGCTCTTTTCTTAAGCCATTGAATCTTGTTTAAAACGGTTCAAGAGAGTTGATTATGGTAATCATGAAACTATTGGTGTTATTGGAGCTGCTTCTTTTCTTTTCTTTTTTTCCTTTTTCTCTCTGGTTTTCTTCTTCTAATTAGTCTTTCCTCCATCTTATTAATTCCTCTTCTTATCATGCTTCTTCTTTCTTTCTTAGCTGTACACAAAATATGTGGTATGAACATGATCTGAAACCAGCCATTGAACTCTCTATTTGAGCTTAAATTTTAACCTTATAGCAGCCAATCTTACATATTTATCCATGAAACTCTGTTTCCCTAAAGCCGTTTTAATCAACTATAAATAATAAATGATTCTCATCCCACAACATAGTTGAAAGTGTCATAGTTTGGTTCCAGGATTACAGTTCTAAATGTGCTTCTTTTTTTACCTCCCTTTAACAGATTGCGAGTAAACTCTGTTTGTGTAGTTCTGGTCCTAGGATAAATCACAAGAAACCAACTAAATCACTTTTCCACAAATATTTTGCTCAATTCCGGATTTCATTTCTTTCTTTCCTTATATTTTTGTTTTGTTTTGTTTTTTTCTTTTTTGATGTATGGATTATGGATATTATGTGTGATTTGCTGTACTGATGCTAAGAAATTGGAACAGGGTCGTGCCAGATAGTCCTTCAGAACGCATGATGAGTGTCCCAACAACAAGAAAGTTGGCATTGAAGAACAAGGTCGTTTTTGGGAGTGGTGACCATTGGCGTGCTCCGACTTTAACAGCAAATATGGCATTTGTGCGAGCAGTTTCACAGACTGGGATGCCCCTGTTCACCATCGAGCATAGACCAAGGGCCTTAACTGGTGATTAGTTGTATGCAAATGTGACTGATTAGCCATAAAAAGCTGTGGTTAGCAATCATAGGTATCAAAACTTTATCTAGCTATTCATTAGTTACTAGCTGTACATCTTTAGTACATAAGAATAAAAAAATTGGCTTACTATGAAATGGTTGCTGCAATTAATCCGTGTAGTGTTTTGCAACAGTGCTTCCTAGAACTAGCTTTAATAGCCACCAATTGCCATTTGGAGAAAGAATTTAACTGGAAAAAAAACAGCATATAATTTTAATTAAACGCTGTCTTAGCCGGTGCAAACAAGAAAAGAATATTGACCATCTTCAGGGTATTTCCAAATTTTCTGATATGGTTATTTAAAGCTGATTTTTATCTCTCCTCCGCCTTTCTCAACATATCGTATAGTTTGGAGTGTGACATTGTGAAGAGCAGTAGGGTTTCTGCTGGGGTCTTTTCTCAAGACTTGCTGGTTTTTTGTGACCGAATCATTGTTCTTTCGCCTATATGGTAATTCTCCGTGTCTAGTCTCGTCCGGAATGTGCTATTTTGAACAAGTCTCATCGTTTAGAGCGTGTCATTTTTTAAGATTGGGTGGGATTTTGGTCGTGGTTTTTGCCTAGACTGCCTGGATTTTGTGACCTAATCATGGTTCTTTTACTATCATGCTAGTTCTGTGTCTGACCAAGAACAAGTTTACCACTGTAAGAAGTTTTAGCTCACTCTCTTTGCCAGATAAGTTTTTGATTTGATGTCAGCCAGCAAGCATGCAGGTGGCATGCATTCCATTTAACAAGTTTCATCTTCCTAAAATAATTATATCCTTAGTCACTGATGTTACAAAAGAAAGTAATATAGAAAAAATCATCATCACATCTGGGAAATGAGTGCCGAAAGCGGGGGGAATGAAAATAAATAAATAGAAAGAACACAGAATTATAATGCAATACATGCGTTGAAATTCAAAGCTTCAATCCAAACTTGCAATTACTAGCCTTGATGCTAATCAGGTTGTTGGTAGATAAGCTATTCACTACCAACAAGCAATTCCCTAAGATCCTCAACTTCCTCAGCTTCAACCTCCCGAGTTTGATAGAAACTGGTGCATCAATCTTAAGATCCAATGGAATACGTCCTGTTTGTTGTTGCTCTTGCAATGTGCTCATTAAAGTGCTTCCATACTGTGTTTGCCCTGTTAAGCTCACATCCAATTTTGTTATGTTCTGGTGACCTTGGTAGAATTTTGGTATTGAGCCTTGACAAAGCTTAGTTTTTGTGTACCATACACTCAGCCGCCCACCTTTCTCGTAGTATATTCCAATCTTCTTGTTGGGGTTATTTGCTGTGATCTTCACATC
Source organism: Salix dunnii (assembly GCA_015731905.1). Classification (NCBI taxonomy): domain Eukaryota; kingdom Viridiplantae; phylum Streptophyta; class Magnoliopsida; order Malpighiales; family Salicaceae; genus Salix; species Salix dunnii. The sequence continues at coordinate 4,117,974 of CM027662.1, read as the reverse complement.
GAATTTAGCATATAAGGTCATATCAAAGTTGAGCCTCAGGTCACTTATTGTCAAGCTATCTACGGAGTAGTTGGGAATTTCTGGTTTGAAGACAAGGTAAAGAATGCCCGCGGTAGCTCCGACAATCCCTAGTAGAAGGACAAGGAGACCAACTGTCCAACATATGCACTTGCAACAGAAACTTGTGGTTTGTAATGACTTACTAGCCTGCATAACTGCTGGAATGGTACGTTATGACGGTGGAGGTTGCTGCTGACCCAGACTCAACCGCCCTTTCCAGATGCTGCCAAACCTCGAGATACCAATGGAGCTGTTGGTGGTGGCGCTTCCACATCTACTGCTGGATGAATTTTCTGGTCATCCTCCCATCACCTGTATTTTTTCTTGTCTTTTTTTCTTTTCCTATATCAGGACTTATATGCAGACTTCAGAGTTTCTTTTCAACGTTGCTCTCTTCTTTACTTAAACCAGTAGCTGCACCTCAAAAGCTTTGAAATATATTAAACCCTTTCATAATTATATTAAGTCGAGAGAGCTAGCTGACTAGATGAGGTTCCTTGTAATGCATGACCTGTGATTTTGTGCTTGAAACAAGGCACTTTTGGACATGGAAGGTCTTACCTTCCGCACCTAATTATAACTCATAGGGACTCTTGATACAAAGTAGTTCAGCTAAGTAAGATGGATTTATTGGAGTTTCAACATTTTGCATGCCAGCCATCTTCATAGGCAGCATGTCTCCCCTAGAAATTAATAAAAGGAGTAGATGAGGGCGGATCAGGACTGGTTCAAAGTAATGAGGTAGGTGACCGGTGACCTCAATGCTTGACAAATACAATCAAGCACGTTAGACATTAAAAGATTGGAAACCTCTGAATCTGATATATATACTCTGGTCTTTAATAAAAAGGGATTTTCATATAAAAGAAAAACGACTTCATTAGCTAGGGATTTTCATCTAAAAGAAAAACGACTTCATCAGGTAAGAAACTAAACATTTTTTTTTGTTAAGAAATCCTGATAGAAGGCCTCAATTGAAGAAAAAAAATTGTTTCTGGGCAACAATGATTCAAAAAATTGTTTGACGGAAATCTGATACTAACCATATAATGTGATTTCTCATCATCCACTTTCGCATAACCTTGTTTACAGAACAATAATAACTCGAAAGGATTAATGAGAAATTGTGTGAGCTTCCACAAAAAATAACAGAAACAAAGAACAAGAAAAGATATGAGAGTGCACTAATAGCACAGCCTCGTTGTGGAGCACATGAACCATTTCATCAAGTTCAAACAAATCTTCACAGGTACAATCATCCCAATTTATGTAATCACATAAACATCAACCGGGCATAACGTTGAATAAACACTCATCTTGCTCCGCTCACCCCCTCTAGGAAACTTCTTCAGCCAGAAGCCGAGCTATTTTGGCATGTGGATGACGCAGCGTAGACACTTCCCTTCTCTCATGAGTTCGAAAGCTTTGTTGATTTCCTCAAATGGCAGATTATGTGTAATAAACTCATCTATCTTGATTTCCTGTATTAAAACTGTGAAGTTAGTAAGCATCTAGCGAATTATATTTGAAAGATACTTCTGTTTATAGATGCCAAGTGTTTATGGACTTAGAGACACTCGATCCCGGTGACTAGAATTTGACATTAAGGTCTCGTTTAGTGACAGGAATGGACACAGACTAGATCAACCAACCAGTAAACTGGCCTGTTATTGCACAGCATAGTATATGCTTTTGTATAAACTCGATAATGGCATATCAGGAAATGTAAAAATCGTCAAGCTAGTGGACAAGGTACAAAGAGGCAGGTGTTTTGATCAAACTTGAAGGGTATAGAGTAGCATTTCATCAAAACAACCTTCAGTTGCTAATATAATGCACTCTAGAAAATTATTGTAGTGATTATCATGAAGGATCTGCTATGAATTTATGATGCTTTACTAACCTTATTCATATACATGTCAACTAATGAAGGAAGATCTGATTTTGGTTTCCATCCTCCAAATAAAGAGCCCTTCAATGTTCTTCCAGAAAGAAATAGGCCATAATGAGCAGATACTTCAGGCTTAACTTTTGGCACACCGAGAGTAATTGTTAATCCCCATCCCTATGGTTTGCACAATAAGAACCAAAAAGTTCAAAAATCAACAAAGATTCAAGTAAATAAAGAAGCAGGAGTATTGGAAAGATAGGTACATCACAGCAAGATTGCAATGCAGTTGTGATCATTCCAGTGTCACCGATGCATTCAAATGAGTAATCTGCCCCTCCATCAGTAATACGTTTGATAACCTGAAAATTTAAACATCACAAAGATAAGGTAAAACTAATACAAAATCAAGGTGGCTTCTGGTGTTTCCATTTTCACATTTTATAAAAGTACAAGAAGCAGCCATCCCTCTATCTGTAAATTTTTGCAGTCCTTTTTCCATCCCTAACTAATCATCTATCTGCCTTGTGAATGTCCCTTTTATCAAAATTTATAATTAAAATACATTTTTGATGTTACAGATTGAAGATATTCCTCATTCCTGTAGTTTAGGTGAATGATACCTGTTGAATAGGTTCGTTGCAGTCATTTGGGTTGATAAACTCAGTTATTCCAAAATCCTTTGCTGAACCCATAAGAGAATCTCCATTATGATCCAGAGATATTGGATTGCTTATAAACACAGAACCAAGAATTTTAAAGTTCAATGCTTAATCAAACCTTTGTCACGTTTTTCAGGGTTAGTGTCAACACCAATTATTTGAGATGCACCTCTAATTTTAGCACCTTGAGCGACCTAATCATAAAAAGAAAAAAAAAAAATTGTTAGCATCATGCTCATGAAAGTTCATTCTACAGGTATTTGGAAAAAAATGATGCTAAAGATGTTGCTAACAAGCATACTTACAGAAAGGCCTACAGTCCCGAGACCAAAAATCACTACAGTTGATCCTTTAGATATATCAGCAACATTCCAAGCTGCTCCCAAACCTGAAATTGAACAATACTTATCATTCTCGATCCTACCAATGAATTCATTGACACTCACGAGCTATTGTAGTGATAGCCATGTTATCATCTACTTTCTTGCTTATCAATCTTATACTGAAAAGTGGATGTAGACTCTATATTTGTCACATCTGGCCCTCCCTCTCAATTAGAACAGAAATCCAAAAAATTCCTGTACACCATTGGCTTGGATCCTGCGGTGACTGACTATCCCTGATTTTTTAGCCATGTTCTATGGACCTCTCACCTATTCAATTACAAAACACCCCCGGTTTTGTTCTGGTACCATGTCGGTTGCAGGTGCATACCTAAACATTTGGGGATGATTGTGGGGTTGAATGTGATAAGAAGATATAGAAAGAAGACCCTAACAGTAACTTGATAATAATATCGTGACTCTGAATACCATACCTGCAGCTAGACCACAACTAAGAAGGCATATTTTCTCCAGAGGTGCAGCGGAACTGACTTTAACAGCACATCCAGTATGCACCACTGTATATTCACTGAAACTTGAAACTGCACAATAATGATAAACAGGTTTCCCTTTAATTGAGAAGCGAGTTCCTTGGTCACTATGCATTACACCTCGCCTTTCCAACCCCAATACTTGACACATGTTGCTTTTTCCAGACATGCACTGTCTACATGTCTTGCATTCTCCAGTGAACACCGTGAGCACATGGTCACCCTCTTGAAATTCAGTCACTCCCTCCCCAATACTCTCAACAATCCTGTAAATTTATTGTTATATACTTAACATAAATTGCCAACCTCGCTGAATCGCACATACAATCCGGTAGTAGTAAGATGTAAAATTTGCACCAGTGCTTCTCATGCAAAACATAGTTATATAAAATGACATTAGCTTGAAAATTCTCTATCACAGAACATTTTTGTTAGGAACTCTACGACAGATTTTAGCTGCCAACAGAAGGTCTAGACTCTCATATTAAACTGGCCAACACATGCACATACATGTTTGTTTGAACTTTGATCTAGACCAATTAAACATATCCAGTAATCATAGGAACCTCAATTTTGAATAAATCATTTCATAATTATGTGCAGGCATGCAGAGCATTATATAATTAGATTACAAGTAAAAAGTTGCAGAAAAGACCCTGATGCTTCATGGCCAAATATCCGAGGAAATATAGCCTGCAACAAACAAGCATGTTCTATTAGACATTCAGTCTCTTGACTTGATTGATTTATAACTCTTAACTGAAACAAGAAACTCTTAACTATAACATAAACATGAGCATATATATCTTAGTTTCGATTGACGAGGAAGGATGGACAGACATACTAATTTCAAGATAACCCACCTCCCAAAAACTTGAATGAAAACTTTTACTTCCAGAATAATTTCAAGATACACCAGTTGCAATTGCATTTGCTTAGAGTCCAGTTCAATATATAATTATATATAGCACTTGAATGTGAGAAGTTGCCATTATTTAATTTTTTATCATTCTAAGCTCAGTTCAATAAGAAAGTAGACTATAATTGGTTGGCTTGGATTGACTAAAAATTATGAAACGGGAAGTAAAAATAAGTAGAAAGTAGGGTTAAATTACATGAGAATCCAATGCAGAGAGGTCACTGCGGCAGAGAGAGGTGGTGACCACTTTGATTCTGATCTCTTGAGGGTGCGGTGGACTCACTTCCACTTCCTGCATCACCAATGCCTCTCCAGCTCCCCATGCCACCGCAGCTTTTTATCACATTCATTAAACAAACAGCAATGCAATGCTATAAACTTAGATAAACAAATCATCATCATCATCAATTCAGAAAAAGAAAACTAGAAAGTTACCTTTGCAAGTGATGACATTGGGTTGCTTGATCGAAGATGACATTTTGATTGCTTTTTCAAAGGGATATGGTGCCAGATAAGAGAATCTTGAAGGTATTGCAAGTGAAATGGTACAGTCAATGAGATGTTGTGTCTCTCTGTTTAGTAAATTGCAGGAGACAAGGTTGGGTAGGTAGGGCGGTAGGTAGGTACTGGGGAGTGGAGACTTTTCGAAGTTTGGTAGTTGGTGAAATGGAAGTGGGAACACACACACACACACCCACCCCTATATATAATGAAAATTATGAAACAGTTAGATTCAGTTGGTAAAATTGTCAAAAATTACTTGTGTAGTAATTAAAAAAAATGACAGAATGGTCATAAAAAATGTTAGTTGATCCTGCTGTGCTTCATTAGTTTCTTGAAAAAGTTAGTTGTACTAAGATTGATTTAACAATTGACACATTTTATAAGATTACTACAACCAATCTTTGTTGGTTTTTTGAAGAATTATTCTGGTTAATTCTTCGTACGATAACGTGGTGACCTTAATAGAGTAATGAAGCTCACACAGAACAACATAGCACCCCTTTCAGTGCTGAAGGTTGAGATTTGTAAAAAAAATAAAAAAGAGGCTCATTTTTGTTTCCTGAGGTAGAACTTCATAGCTATGGTAAGCGCCCCTTTCAGGGCTGAAGCTGTTGCTCTACAAGATATCAAGATCAGCACATCCATTTATATGCACATCAGAAGCTACCTAGCTGCGTGCCAATCCAGGAGAGTATTGTAATTAATCTAAACCCCATCCAAAATCCATTCTATGGTGGACTCCAAAAATGACCTTTTCCGCTTATTTCCATATAATATAATCATCTTTATTCAAAATAAAATAAAAAAATTTCTTGGGAATTAATATGTTAGGTCTATCTCTTGGTTAAAGAAAATGATCAATTCCTTAATTCGAGTGAAAATGAAAGTTAGCTTGAGATACCCTAATCTTCGAAAAGGTAATGGAGCTGATTTTTAAAAATATTTTTCATTAATAAATGTATTATAATATTATTTTTTAATTTTAAAAAATTATTTTTAATATTAGCATAAGAAAATAATCTAAAAACACACTAAATATTAAAAAAAATATTTTTGACCTATGAGAACATCATGACTTAATTCACTTCTTCACTAGAACTGTATACATAGCCACTCCAGGGCTGCAAGAATCTGGATGCCACTGTCTGCTCCACACGCCCGACAACCAAAATCCTTAATCGCAGCTTCTAAGAAATACTCGAGGTTAGCATCTGCCAAAGGAACAAGCATTGAGAATTTTAAATTAGCAAGTGGCTGTGTGCGTGCAAGCATGCATGCGCAAGGGGTTCTGAAAAGTTTATGAAGGTATTTATATTTTTCTTATTGCTATTGCTTGTAGAATCTTCCATACATCTTGACTGAATATAGCCCTTCAGAGCTTAACAGCAATTCTAGTTTCTGAACCATAACCAATAAACATAATCCTAATCTAATCTAAGATTGTTGTAATAAATCAGAACTCAAGTCAGAAACTAAGTTATTCCCGGGTAGAGTTGCTGCCTTGAAGGCTGTCTCTGCTGCATGTAAGTCCTCTTAATGCTGGAACCTTCTTTTTATTTTAGGCTACTTCCTCTTTCTCCCTCTCCAGTTGCCACAACTAATCTGGCTGACTTACTGCTGCTGAAAATCCTCCTCTTTTTATTTTAGGAACTTCTTCCACCGACCTTGCTGCTGGAATTTCTGCCGTGACTTTGTTGTTTCCTTGCTTATTCCACAACCTCCTAGCTCTGTTGTATGCATTTTTTAGCAGCCTACCTTGGTCCTCATCAGGAGAGTGATACTCTCACCCTTCCGAAGTTATCCAGCCAACAATATAGTTGTATGGGATCTACAGAGTTGCAACAATGTGTCCAACAAATCTACCGCAGCACCTTCACTATAGAGCAGAGCCCGTAATTGAAGTTAAAATGCTATTTTTTCAAGAACCACCCAAGCATGATTTTCCAAAAATAGGAGGAAAATGAGCAGTGCACTGCAACTATCAACTAATCCAAGTACAAGATTTGACAATTCTAGAAAAGAATGCTGGAGAAATTTACTAAAATGTTTTTTTATTCCTCAAATAATACACAATGAAGTCCACAAAGAAAATCCTTAAGATTGTTGCTAGCAATGGGACCAAAATCAACTACAGTATTCATATTCATAAGCAGCTGAAATTTAATCTGGATAAATTGTAGAAACAGATAACAGCGAAAGGTTTTGCGGTCAAAGAGAATTTTGTGTTGAAGTGATTTTCCAGTACCATCGAAACAGAGCAAGCACACTCTTCTGTGAAAGGCCCAATCCTTAGTCTCTTAGAAGTTCTATTTACTCCCAGAAACCTGTCAACTAAACTAGTTGTCACCTGTACCAATATGTTCTATTTACTAACAGATACCATGAGATAACAAATATCAAATTGTCATTCAAGACCATCTTAAGATAATGATAGATATGCTTTAAAGAGTTCCTGATTTCTTACCTGTTACTTCTTAGTCATAAATCATTCACTCCTTATCACCTCCATCTTTTAGTTGTTATTTCTCTGCTTAAATGCGTTCCGTTTTCCTTGTTTATACCAATTTTAATGTACATTATACAAATTTTGGAGATTTAATGGCTCCCCTTTAATGATCCTCAACTCAAGTCTGGCTTAAAAATGAGGCGCTGGTTTAGTTCCGGAAAGTGAAACTTCAAATCCAAAGCTAAATTCAATTTGGGATTGTTATGCTAATACTATGCAATCGAGTTGCCATAAGTTTATAAGCCAATAATACCTTAAGTCACTGCTACGCATGGGATACATTAATTAGTAATGTTGAAATGCTACAAAACCACAAGTGACCATTTCTTTTCTTTTCATGCACTAACTATACTATATTCAATGCATGTATGAACACTGAAGCTTTTTTTGAACATGCATGGAATCCAGGCACTTGAATTTGAAATTTGGCATGCGGTTTCAATTTGTACTGGTCAATGTACCTTTGGGCCATGAGGTCAAAAAACCATATACTCTTTTGATCAAATGTCTTTCTAGTTTTGTCAATTATATGCGAAACCCTTGTATCATTTACATAGATAACTATAAGTTTATTCAATTTCTATCTCTAGCGGCACTTGTTCCTCTTGTTGCGAACCTTCAGCATCAATATCTTCTTCAGTAATACCTGAGGCTTCTACAGTCCTTGTGACCCATTCCTTAAGTGGATCTTCGTTTAAATCAAGCCTTAAGAGCCCCGCAAACATCCCACCCATGAAAGCAACTGGTTCCTATAAAGGAAACACTAACATTAAAGTAGTTACTATAACAATAGTAAAATCACAGCTTTGAGACCCAAATGCTAACAAGAGCAATACCTTTTTATCAGGTTCTGTACACCATAGCAAAAATAAGAGCAAGAAAAGTGAAAAATAACCAAAGACAAATCCACGTCAAGTAGAATTTAGATATCTGAAACGCATCATACATTCACTACTCAGGGAAATGATTCAAGTAGACTTGCTTTTGACAAAGAACTGATACCACTATAGCAAACACACCATGCACTAATCCTTCAATCCTACTAAACAGATTGACAGGTCTCCATTTCACATGATTTAAACAACTGAATACAAATACAGGTTATTACAATCCCCATAACTCTGAGGAACATAGTCAAGTACAAAAAAAAACACGGGATCTAACTCAAAGATCCACAGAAAAGGACTGTAATTGCTGAAAGGGTGGGAAGCAAATAGCTAAGAAAGTTTTGTCATAAAAATCCAACTTAATCATGTGGGTTGATCTTCCATCTGCTACAGAATCACTCCTACTCATTCCCCAAAACAATTGTCAAACCAATCTCCATGGACCAATGAAGTAGATCAAATCTTGGTCAGGATCTCTACAGCACTCCAATAGCCTCACTCCAAGGGGTGTGGGTGTAAGGCTAAAGTACGCTTGTCAAGGTTTAGGTTTGGTCAAGCAAAAAGAGGAGAAGAACCTTGAGAAAATTAAACTTGATGGAGAGAAGGAAAAAAAGACTTCCTTTTGCTCTATTATATATCTTCTTCTGTTATTGTTTTGCTCAAAATCAGTAAGGAGATGTATTTTTTGTTCCTTAAATCTCATATCTTATGGACCACATCAAAGGAAGTGCCAAGAGAGTGTTGTCACGATTATATCAGAACTTATTAGACTACGCTTTATCAAGTAATCAATTGTACAAAAAGGTGCAACGGGTATGCTCTACTGTAGAGGATTCCCGTACACTCTATTGTAGCATTCAGCAACTAGAGGTGCTCTTAGTTTTCATGCTTCAGGAGAATTATGCTTGCTAAATATACGAAGGAATTTAAAATGTTGCTAGAATGAAATGAGGAGGTTGGTGTTTCCACATCCAGATTTCGAAAACAGGCATGCATTAGTACTCATTCTAAAGTGGCCTGATTATTTCCCTCCCAATGAGCAACACCGATATGATTAACGTCTGCAAAAGCTTTATCATGTCCTGAAGTCAAGCTTATAACTAGTTTCCATTTACATAATTATAACAAGTCAAAGAAGTCACTCAGAATACCCATCCATAACCCCATCAATTGGTTCTATTTATCTATTATTACTCTCTAAAACCAATGGATGGATTCAAAATATCTTATTGGGCATTCAGTACTTCAAAGAAAACGTATCTGCAGACAAAAAGGAAGCTCCTTTTCTTCTCTTTTATATTTAACAAAAATAATAATTGCTTCTCCAACATTTTCAGCGCAAGATTTCAGCAACTTATTAACATTTTCATGCTTCAAGATCTGCTGATGGGACCAGATTCAAGAACCCTTCAAGCAATCCTCAAAATACCAATCCCATAAAAAAAAAAAAAAAACCATAAATAGAAAAGAGATAAAAGCCAATTGAAAGCAGGAGTAAATGAATTAGAGGAGAAAGTAGTGTGGTACCTTGAGAGCATCTTTGAGGATGGGTTCATTGGTGGGGTTAAATAAACAAGAAGCTTTAACAGCCCTAACAACATTAAGACCTTGTTTATTATGGTCGCTGCTGATGCTTCGATTCAGCCATGATGGTAACGTGGTTTCTCTCCTTAACTTCTGCAAATTCTACAGTATACTATGTTTCCATTCAATATTCCAGACAAAACAATCAATTACAGTTGAAAGAAGAAGAAGTAGTTGAGAGCAAGATTTCATACCAAGGCACATGGGGAGGCAGTGTTAATAGAAACAGAGAGTGCCATGTTTTTTTTTGGAGGAATCGAGAGTTTCTCCTTCTTCCTAGTCTCGTTGATAAAATGAGTTATCAGTCAATGTCTTAATTCCAAAAGACTTCTTCTATTTGATGTCATAATTTATCATTTTCATTTTTCTCCCCTTCGTTTAGTCTTTATTGACAAATCGACCCCCTTAACATTCCTTGGCTTATCAATTGTGTCCTTCTTACAGCCTTACAAAATTAACGAAAAATATTTTGCTTTTGTTATGTAATATTCAATCTGCTTCCAAAACGATAGTTGATTTATCAATCAAATCCATTTACAAGAGTAATTTCCGGTTAATCTTGAGTTCTTAACAACTCTTATTCTAACATGAGATCATGGACTTTGTATTTCCCTTCACAAATCAAGATGAGGAAACCTTCAACCATTGGCAACGCATTGAAACAAAATCAACAGCAAATATAAGAAGAAATAGGAAAATCAACTGAATCTATATTATTAAAAAACATTTCCATTAACTAAGTATTATTAAGAAAACATTAATGACGCGTGTGATGGTTCTCATGTTATTTAGAGGACGCGTGCAAGGCTGTCAGGTTATCAAATTCCATTATTATGGACGGTGTTAAGAGCGCTTATCATTCTCTTTTCAAAGATGTGGCATGTTACAGTGGTGAGTGCATGGTTGACCTATTTCTATATACATTTAAGTATTTGGAAAGAAATGCAGAAAACAGAAATCAGACCAGATGTTATTTTTTACACAGCTGTGATTGATAGACATTGGAAGGTAGACAGACTTGAGGATGCCATAGGCCTCTATGATGAAATGATCTATAGAGGAGTAGAACCTGATATAGCAACATGCACAGCTCTTCTATCTGGCTGTCGTAACAGGAGAGATTGACATGGTACTTACAAAACTGAACCTTATTAATCATGCTTCTGTCAGGGAGATGTAACCAGATGACTACACCCTATAATGGCTGGATGAAGCTGTGAAAAGTTTCAGTTTCTTAAGTAAGTGCATGAGTGAATACCAGTAACTGGATGAAGCTGTGAAAAGTTTCAGTTTCTTAAGTGCATGAGTGAATACCAGTAACTGGATGAAGCTGTGAAAAGTTTCAGTTTCGTAAGTGCATGAATGAATACCAGTAACTGGATGAAGCTGTGAAAAGTTTCAGTTTCTTACGTCTATTGTCTCTGGTGGAAAATCATGGCAGCTGGTCCGCCATGTTCCTAGTCATTCTTAATGATGTCTGAAATTAGGAGACATCCAGATATTAATGTTCCTGGAGGCTCTACTGATGATAGGGGTTTAAGAATTTGCCGACAGACCTTTGCAGGGTTAACCTTGCCGGAGATTTTTGTTGTCTGAGTAGCAGGTCTTGTAGGCCATGGTGATCACAATTCTAGATACTTTTGACCAGATAAGCAAAGCAATCAAAAGAGCGTCACTCCTTTGGTGTCTTCCATCAGGAAGGAACACTAACTATATGAATTATATTAATTAAATAATTATACAGTATATATAATTATTTAATTAATATCATTCATATAATTAGTGTAGGTGTGGAGGTTTATTGATTATTGAATTGTATTTATTAGATTTTATTTATTATTAGACTGTGATAAAAAAAAAAAAAGGAATAAAATTCAAATAACTTAATGAGAATAAATTATATTCATTATATATATTAAATCAATGTTATTTTATATGTTAATATTTTTTAATATTTAATCTTAAATAAATAAAAAAGACAATGATTAATAAAGTCAAATAACCCTCAATAAAGACTCTAATATACGAATGATATTTACTCAACCAACGTGGCTACACTAAGTATTCAAAACTAAGGTCAACGAATCTTTATAAGCTTGTTAATTATGCATTTCATTTTTCACGTTAACTATTAATATATCAACTTACATTTTTTTATTTTACAAATCAAAGAGAGTCTGAACTGGAACCTTCCACAGGGAGGAAGATCTGAACGTTAATTGCGTTATAAGCTGCTTCGTTAATGTAATATTGAATTGAGCAAGTGATTAACAATTATTTTATTTATTTATTTATTTATTTTGTAGCTATAAGAAGTGATTATCAACGCTAATCACCTACTAGAAGTATAACTGATATTTAGATTACTCTGGCTGGCAGGTTTCAAGACTCTCTCTCTGATCTCTCTCTCTCTCCTTCTTCTTGGGAAATTCCCTGACAATCTTCACAGAAAATGAGAGGGATTTATTCAGCAGCATTTACGATCCCGTCATTCTTGTTCATTGTCTTTCTTGTACAGTTACTCGTTTGCAAAAAGAAGAAGGAAAAAACAAGATACAGATTGCCACCAGGTAGAAGAGGGTGGCCATTGATTGGTGATAGCTTCAACTGGTACAGTGCTGTTGCAGGTTCTCATCCCCATCAGTTTGTTCAGCAACAGGTCAATAGGTACGTACAATCTTCTATCTGTATATTCATAATTACCGTATATTGATTATATTGAGAGAGAGAGAGAGAGAGAAATCAACTCCAATCAATTATAAAGGTATATGAAGGCATTCTGATGATATATAGTTGACATGAACAGGTTTGGTAAGATATTCTCGTGCAGTTTGTTTGGAAAATGGGCTGTGGTATCAGCAGACCCAACCTTCAACCGGTTTGTAATGCAAAACGAAGGCAAATTGTTTCAATCAAGCTATCCAAAATCTTTTAGAGATCTGGTTGGAAAAAATGGGGTGATCACAGTCCAAGGAGAGCAACAAAGAAAACTCCATGGAATTGCATCTAATATGATGCGCCTAGAGAAGCTCAAGTTTCATTTCTTGGATGATATCCAATTGGTCATGCTTCAAACTTTGAACAAATTTGACAACAATCAAGTCATTCTCCTCCAAGATGTTTGCAGAATGGCAAGCACTAGCTATTCCTACTCCTACATCATATATCTAACATTAACAGCATTTAATTTGACCATTAAAATGAAGGAAAACTAAGGCCATCATGTATGATCATATGTATCTGGTTAATGATTTATTGTTTCTCAGGTAGCAATAAATCTGATGGTGAATCAACTATTGGGGGCATCAAGTGAGACAGAAATTAAGGAGATGACTCACTTATTCTCTGACTTTGTCGATGGTTGTCTTTCTCTTCCCATAAATCTTCCAGGTTTTGCTTACCATACTGCCATGAAGGTAACATGTATAACTGCTCAGCAATGTCGATTCTTAGGAGTATCGATCGTACGTATCCTTGCTGATGCGGTGAGCATATATTAGGCACGGGGGAGAATCATAAGAAAGATAAACAAGACAATAGAGAAGCGCCGGCAAGAAGGGTCATGGGCAAGTGGTAATGGGGTGCTCGGAAGGTTGCTAGAGGAAGAAAATCTGCCTGGTAATGAAGTAGCAGACTTCATTATCAATCTCCTTTTTGCTGGGAGTGAAACAACCGCTAAAACTATGCTTTTTGCTGTTTATTTCCTCACTCAGTGTCCTGAGGCAATGCAGCAATTACTGGTAATGCCCTCCTTGTCAACTACCATTGATCTTGTCGATCTTTTCTTCCTAACTAATAATATTTTGTTGCTTAATTATTACTAGTATTGATTTCCACGCCTCCTCTCTATTACGATTCAAGCAATCTCGTTCATCTTATCCTATATATATATATATATATATATATATATATATATATATATATATATATATATATATATACATGGCAGGAGTTTAGTTTTATTTTATTTTCTGAAAAAAATAATTTTTTGTCACTTAATTTTATAAACAGGATGAACAAGATAGCTTGAGGAGTGATTGTAATGGGGTTGGAATGCTAGCATGGCAAGATTACAAAGCAATGTCCTTCACTATGTGTGTAAGTCATATTATATTAGTTCTTAATTAATACTCTAAATGATGTTTTGGTACTGTATTTAAAAAAAAATTGTTTTAATTTTTAATTTTTTTATTATTTTAATAGATTGATGTTAAAATTATTTTTGAAAAATATAAAAAATAATTTTAATATATTTTTAAACTAAAAAATATTTTAAAAACAACATAAAATCACAAATTAATTAGGTGTTTGACGGAACAAATGAAATAGGTAATTGATGAGTCACTTCGACTTGGGGGGATTGCGATATGGTTGATGAGGGAGGCAAAGGAAGAAGTGGTATACCAAGGTACAACATGGTACCTAAATTAATATTTATTGAATTAATTAATTAATAATTAATTAAGTGATTGGCTAATAATGTGTCACGATTACAGATTATGTAATTCCAAAAGGGAGCTTTGTGGTGCCCTTTCTTTCAGCAGTTCATCTGGATGAAAATCTGTACAAGGAAGCCACCACCTTCAATCCATGGAGATGGATGGAACCTGAAAATCAAGTAATTTTTTTGCGTTTCAATTTTTTTTAAAATAATTTTATTTATATTTTTTATTTTAAATCATTTTCATGTGTTGATATCAAAAATAATTTTTTAAAAATAAAAAATATATTATTTTGATTCATTTCTGAACGGAAAGTACATTAAAAAACAATCACAACCACACTCCCGGACAAGAACTTATAATTGTAAGGTGAGGTCTTTGCCTAGTGATTATAGGGACTTGTTCCCTCTTTCTGTACCGGGGTTCAAGTTTCACTATGCATGTCTGTCACTCTCGCGGTATTTTACTTGTTTACTGAGCTTGCAAAATATTTTTAGTGATTCGAGGATTAGTTATGATACGTGTAAACTGACCCGGACATCCCAATTATAAAAATAAAACATGTAATTGCATGCTAAATATCACATTCTGTTGATTATTATTATTTTTTAACAATAAGGAAAAGAGAAATTGGAGGAGTAGCCCATTCTATTGTCCCTTTGGGGGAGGTGCTCGGTTTTGCCCAGGGGCAGAGTTGTCTCGTCTACAAATTGCTCTCTTTCTCCACTACTTTGTGACTACATATACGTATGTGATTCCTCTCTTTCTTATTTATTTTATTTTTAATATAAAATAATAAAATAATTTGAAAATATTAATAAAAACACTTAAAAAAACATATTTAAAACACAAACACATTGAATATTTGATGCTGCGTGTCAGGTGGAGTCAGCTAAGGGAAGACAGGATGTCATTCTTTCCATCCGCTCGCTTAGTTAATGGTTTCCAAATTCGCTTGACAAAACGACATGTCACAGATTGCACCCTTCCACCTCGAAATTGTTGATTTATGTATGTATGTATGTATGTATGCATCATTTTCTTCAACATGGATGATATATGTTATGGTTAATTTGTGTGCGTGTCTATTTATATTTATATCATGAGCCGGGTAAGATTTTTCCTAGTTAATTTAACAAATAATTTTTTAAAATATGAGACATGAACTATTAATTTAATCAAGCTCAACAAATCTAGTTAAATTAAAAATTAATTTATTAAAAATAGGCATTGTAAAAAATGCAAGCAATAAAGAAAATAATTAATCATGGTCCAGAAGAAAAGAAAAATAAATTCATCAAAGACCAATAGAGGGCACAACATCATTAAAATAATAATCTCAAAAGCAAATCAATTAAATAGTCTGTTTGGCATGATGGTTGCTGTCGTGGTTGGAAAAAAATAGTTTCATGAAAAATATTTTTAGCTATAATTTATAACTAAAATTAAAATGTTTGGTTAAAATTGTGGTTGAGTTTGGGGTTTATGAAAAACACTTTCATATGTTTGGTTACCATATTTTTTTTAAATTGTTGTCAACATGTAAAATTACTTTAAAGGATACGCACATATATTTTTTAAAATATTGTAAATTTAATAATAATAATAATAAAATATAATTAATAATTCAAGTAAATTAATACACTTGTTTTTATTCTCCCATCAAATTATTTGCAATTCCATCGTGAACTAAATCCATACTTAAAGGCCTCTACGATCCCTTACTATTTGATTTAGGAACAACATCAAAAAAAATATTATCAAGAATAACATTTGTGATCCTTACTGATTTTCAGGATTTTTATCTACATGTTGTAGATATATTAATTTCAAGGCCAAATCAAGTTGTAAATTTCTGATCCATAATCAATCGAAAAGCAATAGGGTTGTGGAATGAAACGAAGTTATACGCCTTTTCATTTCATCGGGTTGATCTTTATCTATCTACACATTTTTTTTAATATGATTTTTATATTTTTTTTTAAATAAAAAATCAGACTGGGAATGACCCAACCAAATGGGTCGCCCCCAGCCTAGTTGGGCCCCAAGGCCCAACTCTATTGGAACTGGATTGGGCCGAGAGAGGTTCAACCCATGAATTTATGTTGAAATGGTGTGTTTGATTGAAGTTCAACATGAATTATAATTCATGCTACTGTTCACATAAACATGTGAACAATAACATGGTCAATTGTGATAATAGGGTCACCGGCCAATGTCAACTAATTAAGAAGATTAAGGTGGTTCTTCATGTGATGGTGGCGTCGAGAATGGTGTCATGTGGTGGCGTCGAGGAGAGTTGAAAAGTTGCAGCTGTCGTGACTTTGGAGGAGAGAGAGGGAGTTGCGGTGGCTATGGAGAGAGAAAAGGGCAGTGAACATGACTGTGGAGAGAGGGAGGGAGCTGCAGTGGTTGTGGAGGAGAGAGGGGGGCAGTGGCCGTGGAGAGAGAGGGGAGATGACAGCTCGTGTATTGCTAGAAGAGAGATGGGAGTCCAAGGTAAGACTGCAAAATTGCCTTTAGCACTCCTCTTTCCAGGTCGAGCTCTTTTAATCCTCCAACTTCAGTTTCTAGATGATGAAGGTGTACAGGCTAAGCTCTAGGAATTGTTAAGGTTTTTTTTTCCAGGAAGTCTAATATATGTTTGTAGCATTCTTATTTCTGTGTTCGGGTGAGAAGCATCAAAAAAATACTTCTCATAAACTGCGATTGAACCGTGTATTTTGGTAAGACCCACAGTATAAAACTCTGGTCCAAAAAATTACCAAACGATTTGGTTCTGCGGTGAGCTCAACTGCAAAAGCCACCACAAAGCCAAACACCTACAAAATATTGAAAGATGAGTGTCTCATGCTTATAATTAATAAATTGATTTAATTTAAAAATGAATTTCTAAGGAAAAAAAATAGAATGGAGAACGACAAATAAAAAGAACACAGATAACCAAAGTTATTATCAAAATGTAATTTAATTAAGTTATTATATTTCGTTACAAAGAAAGAGGAGGAGGAGAGGAGAGCATTTAGTAAAATGGCATACTGAATATACACACACACGTGCACACGCGTATGTGTTGTTTTTCTTCACCACCAGTTCCATTTTTTTATTTAATATATTTTTATTCTGTATAGAGAAAAATTGATTGATTTTATAATTTAATAACTCATGAACAAGCTATATTTATGAACTCACCAACTACTCGTTCAAAAAAGATACAATTAGCACACATTATTACTTTAAGTGTCTGTTTAATGATTATTTTTAAAATTGATTTTTATTTAAAAATATATTAAAATATAAAAAATAATTTAAAATAAAAATAAAATAATATATTTTTTTCTAAAAAAAAATAGGACTGTAATACAATACATAACAGTGTCAAAATGGGATAACAACTCGGTAGTTCACAACAGAAGAGAGAGGGTGCAGGTGGGATTACACTGGGCTTATCAATATTTAGTAGTGGGCTGGGCGGGTTTGATATGGGCCTCTGAGGGAAGCGGAGAATATCTTAGCTACGGCGGTGACTATCGATATTTTCACCTCTTTTTTTTGTATCGTAGTGTGAATCTCATCCCATCTCATCTCAGATCGCTAAACCTAGAAATTCTATCACTTTGTTTTTTTTTTTTAAACTGAGAAACCCCCTTTTGATTTATTAAAAATAAATAATTAAGGGGTTTTGTTAGGAAATTTGAATCGTAAAAAGAAAATAGAAATTTTGGAGCAGCAGCCAATAAGGAAGGAAGAGAGTGGTGGTGGAGGGTTGGGTTTGATTATTATTGTAGTAATTAACAATAAGAATGGCAGGAAGAGAAGTAAGGGAATACACTAATCTCACTGACCCTAAAGGTAAACGAATTTCTTCTTCTTTATTTCAAATTCAATTTTGCATGTGACTGATTATACTGTTTTGATCCTGGATTTTAATTTAGATAAGAAATCGGCGGGGAAAGGAGGGAGAGACAAAGTAATTGATGATGAAGACATCACTTTCCATCGCATGGTTGCTAAGGTTAGACTTTTCTTTCGTCTTTCCTATTCTCATTATTTACTGCTGCTGCTGATTGATTTTGCAATATATATATATATATATATATATATATATATAATTTTAAGCGAGGGTAGTTTCTGATAACATGCCCTGGCAGGGATTCTGGCTTTGATTCAATGCTGCTACCAGATGCAAGAGGTTGCTGGAGAACGTGGTGGCTACCTTCATGGCCGAGGCGGTATCTACCTCTCCCTACCTCTCTTTCTCCATATATACACACCTATTCTTTCAATGGGTTTTTGTTATTTTTTTTTTTTGGAATACCTACTTCTTTTACATATACCCTCGTGAGCTTATGCAGCACTGGATAGCGATGATTTACTTTATCTCAAAGAGCAAATGGAGGCTGAAGAGGATGCAGAACGCCTCTTACGCCGTACTGAGAAAAGGGCATTTGCCGCTTTTAAAATATCCTCTTTTGCTCTTTTATTTCTGATTTATTTCCATCTCATCTTCTAATAAATGAAGTCTTGCTTTCTCAGTCCTAGCATGTGCTTGGGCGTGCTTTGGTTGATGGCTATTATCCATCTAATCACATCTTTCATGACGCCGATCCAGGTAGCTTCTAATGTGTAGTTTATAGGGTCAAAATTTATTAACTTTATATGCTCTTTTTTTTTAAAAAACAAAATAAAAAAGAGATTTTCTTGAAGCCATGTCAAGGTTATTAATTCCGTTCCGTTCTGGCCGCAAAATCTTTTTTTTTTTTTTATAGAGATTATGTTTAAAATTATTTTGATTAACCTATTGTTGTGTTTCTAATTTTGAGATTAAGTTTGTTTGATTTTGTGTTTGTATTGTATAATTTAAAATTAGCTAATCTTGAATTTTAATTATACTTGATAAATTAAAATTTTAATTTTATATATATATATATATATATATATATATGAACTCTAATTTTGAGATTAAGTTTGTTTGATTTTGTGTTTGTATTGTATAATTTAAAGTTAGTTTATCTTGAATTTTAATTATAACCAATAGAAAAACCGGAACAGCGACCGGAACGGTATTGACAACCTTGAGCCATGTACCATTTGCGATGGTTTACAAACATAATCTAAAAAACTGAGAAAGACATCTGGGTCAGTCAGTTCTCATTCATCTTGTAGTTTCTCACAACTTCTTGTCTTTGTGGTGGTTAGAAAACAAATCTGCTCTGCCTTTCATAGCTCTCCTTACTTTTCACAAGTCTATCCCATCTACCAATCACTATTGTTTCCATTCTAGTTTTTTTCCCTTGAAAAAATCAGGTACATTGCGTTTTTTAGTAAGTAGCTTCATACTCATATGCTAAATTGGTGAACACTGTTTTTTCTTATGCTGTAAGCATGCGCTAAATTGGTGAACACTGTTTTTTCTTATGCTGTAAGCATGCGCTATCAGTGTTTTCCTGGAATTGCCTTTCATTTTTTCCATTAATAAAACTCGTACAGTATTTTTCATATCTCACATCTGAACCTCCTACTGTAACAGTGTAGCCTTAAATTAGCAGATCTGGAATGCCCCTTTGATTTTAAAGGATCATTACTTTAGCATTCCTATACTCTAGGCCTATCATGCGGTAGTCTCCTATATCTTAATGCAATTCTGTCTTTATTGCTACCCTTTTCTCCGTTGTTTTTTGTCTTCCCTAACCAACGAGTACAAAGCTGCAAGTCTGGCAGATTCTTCACCCGCATCAGTTCCCTTGTCACTTCGTGTTGAACCCAAGCCAAAGAGTGGAATAAGGTATTTCTGTCCCAACACGCCCTTAACCTTTTATGTTTCAGCTAAAAAGGTTTATTCTCTTTAGCTTCCTGTGCTGGTTTGACTTCTAAAATTTGCTTGATTATAGGCAGCAAGATTTGCTGAAAAAGGTGGTTGAAGTCAAACCAAAACGACTCAAAGCTACAAACTCTTCTGATGGGAAATATTCCACCCAAATTTCAAGTGATCGTGCTTCAGACAATAAAACCAAGCTCGAGGTTAACCAGGAAAAGAAAGAGAACATTTTACCGGCACCAAGCAAACCAGAAGGCAAGGCAAATGTGGAACATTCAGTTGAAAATGAGGTTAAGGAAAATCCTATTAAAAGTTTGCTAGGTTTAGCATATGCGAGTTCTGATGAAGAAGAAGACTAGAATCGATAATAATGTGCTGATGCATTGGTACAGTGCATTGAATGTTCTTTTATTGATAACTGTAATGTTTTCACAAGTACAAAATAGGCTTGTTATCTGACCACTAGTATCTCGCAGTGAATTCTATGTTTTCCAAAGCTATACTATATAATTTTTATTTTGTGTAGTTATTCCATGGTCATGTTGCAAATTGCTCATCTTTTCTCCGTTAGTTTTTGATCAGCATCACGAATTGAGCACTTTAAAGCACCCGATGAACATATTTGGCATTTGCAACCTAAAACCATTGTTGAATATTGTAGTTAAGCTTTGCCTTACCTATGCCTGTTTGATTAGAAAAAGCTCCTGTTTCAAATAAAATCTCAACACAGTAGAAGTTCCATGAGATGCTCAACTCATTAAAGCCAGTCATCCATGTTGCCTGTTGAGAAATTAAGGACATCAGTTTGAGGATATTCTGGAGAATTTTCATCTGTTTCTCAGTAGTTGGAGTTATAGTGTACCTCTCCTTGCTCATGGAAGGCTGATGGCAAAAATATGACCTCTCTGTTTCCTGATTCAATGAAGTTGTTGGCTTTCACTCTGAATGCTGGGTCCACCATTGCATATACCTCTCCCCATCCTTCTTAGAGATTGCTTGCCAAGTTATTCCATCCTGCACCATTTCCATGTCCCAGAGAGATCAATGATTTATAGAGATTTTGATTCATTTACTATGAAGTTCATTTGAATTAGTGACGTTTGTAGATCCAAGAGTGGCATCTAGAAGAATATCCTGCCATGAATATAGTGTGTTATATCTGTCCAAGCTCAGGTGCACTGACAATGGTGAATCATTATGCCATGGATGATTACATCGGTTGCCTGAAAATGATAAATGTTCCGAAATTAAATGATCCTTGGCCTTGAAGCTAACGTCCAATCCATCAAGCTAAATGATCGAAGGAAATAGCAGAAAAACTGAAGTGATTTGCTTGCTATATTTAATTAAATTCGATGTTCTATCCAAATTACAATTAATTAATCACTAGCACCAGAACGGAAGGCATATTATTAGTTTCTGTAATCCACATCCATTGATCTCTTGAAACTATATATGTTTGGGGCTGTGTTTGCTTTGGAATTACATTAAATTTTGATACAGTTTTGATCTATCGTATTAAAACTGATTTTTAAATAATAACTAAAAACATGTTGACGATGAAAATACAGCAATAATAATCTGCAGAAACAAGGGGAAGAAGAAACCATGTGTTGTTTGTGCTCACCATCCATGAATGGTGGCATGGCCACTCCTCAAGTGTTTTGCAAAACAAGTAACCTAAAACCTAAGTGAAGGGGACTGGCCTAAACCTCAAACCCGATAAAACCTGCTTGGCAAACATTGCCATCACAAAATCTCAAACACTAACTCTCTCTTCCCTCCCTCTCTCTCCCCGAGTCACCACGCCACCACCTCCTCCCTCTCTACCGCCGTGCAAAGCAGGCAACACCACGCCACAACACTCCATCCTCCATCCAGCTCGCTCAGCACAGCTGACAGAGGCACGCACCACCTTCCCTCCCTTTTGCCCAGCACAGCAACCACCTCTCTCTCAGGCCAGTCCCTCCTCTCTGCTCCCCTCCACTCTCATTCTCTCCATTATTACATTACATGCAAACCAATAATTAATTACAACATATGGAGAAGGAATATCAAAGTCAGGCACAAACCTCTTACCATTTGATGCCACAAATGCTTAAATGGATTGCAACCCTAACCCAACCCCAAGATACCCACCCCACCCGATCTGAATAGAGTTTTTTTTCCTACCTGATTGGGTTTGGAGGCAAAAAAAATGGATTTTGAATGGGGTATGAATATTGCCTCCTTACCTGAATCCGACTCAAAATACATCAATAACCTTTAACCTTGAAAACAACTACAATTTCCCTTCCGCACTCTCCTTAAAGAACAGAAAGTGCAGCTCTTCTCCATCCTTCGTCAGCGGCGCCTCTTGTCTGGTCGTCACCATTGAAGTTCGTCACTGAGCTGAATCAAGGGGTAAAAGCTTTGCTAGAGTGTGCCGTGATGGAGGCCAGCAAAGAGAATGGAAAGAACATCTTCAAGGAAACTGGTACTCACTTCTATCACCATCACATTCTGATGATGGGACAGATGATACTATATATGTAAGGGATCATGCATTTTTTTCCCCTGACGTAATTGGGCTTGGCCGGGTTAGGGCATGGTTATGAAATATGAACGAAATCCATGATTTTTTAGATGATTCGTAGCTTATGAATGAAACCCGTTATTTGAAACAATCGCAGAGAATGGATTTTTTTATCAAAATTTTTGTTAATTGATATTTTTTAGTTGCTTATAATGATTTTTATTTGTTGATGTAAAGCATGACTATAAAATTATAAAAAAAAACATCATGTCATATTACCAAACACACTCTTAGCATAGCACAAGTCAGTTATACATGTAAAAGTCATGGTTGTTTACTGTTTAAGAAGAAATATGAAAGAACACTGGATTGGTGTTTAAGAAGAAATATTAAAGAAGAAATATTGAAGGGTTATGGATGGCATGTCAAAAAAGTAACATCAGTTTAGCAGCCTTGTTTCTGTTGGTTTAATATTGAGTGTTTGATCCAAACTTGTTGAAAGAGTATTCCCCACTTGTACTTGAACGTAATTATGAACTAATGATTCTAAAAATCTTGTTTCCCGGGTTCTGGCAATCCGATACTTAACCCGCAACCTCTGACTTATTGCAGGCAACAGGTCTATATTCTCAGCTGAGCATGAAAGGTATGAGCTAGTGTTTTTGCTTCTTATTGTTTATTTATTCATACTTTTCTGGTGGAGAGTAAATATAAATTTCTGCAAACTATTTTGTTAATTCTAGGCACAAATGCAATGTCTCAAGTATCATGCTTGAGATGGATCGCCTGGTGGAACTGTTTGTGTATGTGTTATAGGCAAGCTTCAAGAGATAACAGCCTCCATGAGATAGGTGGGCAGTGTGCACACTTCAGGCTACAAGTAATGAGTAGTAGTAAACTCTTGACACGCTTCATCTCTAATTCCAGATCCTTTTCCACTGCATCATTTCCCAGCATGACCAGCACCAGCACTCCTGCTATTACCCACACAGACACTGCAAAACATGATGACCAACAACAGCCATTACAATCACACAAGATAGTTGATACCTTATACAACCTTAAGAATCAGCCTCACCTTGCTTTCTCCATCTTTTCCCAACTTAAACACCCTGACATCCCTGCCTATGCTGCCATCATTCGAATCCTTTGTCAATGGGGTCTCCACAAGATGCTCCACTCCATTTTCCTTCAGATTCACTATAATAACAATGACTTTTCTTTTGATATTTCCCATTTACTTGACACGCTCTCTCTCCCTCATCATATTGACTTTGATCTTGAAAATGAAGACACTGTGAAGCATCACTCTTCTTTCTTGATCCGAGTCTATGATGCCTTGGTCAAGTCCTATGTCACTGCAGGCATGGTTGATGAGGCTATCGATGCTTTGTTTCAATTCAAAAGGCGCGGATTCCTGCCCCATATCTTCACCTTTAACTATCTCATGAATAAATTGATTGAAAATGGTAGAGTGGATGCGGCATTGGCCATTTACAAGCAGCTGAAGAGTTTGGGTTTGAGCCCCAACGACTACACCTATTCCATCATCATAAAGGCCTTTTGCAGAAAGGGCAGTTTAGTAGAGGCTTCAAATGTTTTTCAAGAGATGGAACTTTGTGGGGTCATTCCTAATGCTTATGCTTACACAACATACATTGAAGGACTCTGTGCAAATCAGAGGTCAGACCTAGGATATCAGGTGCTTCAAGCGTGGAAAGAAGGCAACATTCCTATTGATGTGTATGCTTATGTGGCTGTAATTCGTGGATTTTGTAATGAGATGAAAATGGATCGAGCAGAGGTTGTCTTGGGAGAAATGGAAAAACAAGAGTTGATTTCTGATGCGCGTTGCTATAGTGAATTGATTCGTGGATATTGCAAAGTTGGAGATCTTTCGAAAGCCTTGGCACTCCACAATGACATGGAATCAAAAGGTATCAAAACAAATTGTGTCATTGTCAGCACAGTTCTCCAATATTTTTGTGAGAAGGGAATGCTTTCCCAAGTGGTGGAAGGATTTAAAAGATTTCAGGATTTAAGAATTTTTCTAGATGAGGTTTCATACAACATTGTGGTTGATGCTTTATGCAAACAAGAGAAAGTGGATCAAGCTGTAGCATTGCTGGATGAAATGAAGGGTAAGCAAATGGATATGGACATTATGCACTACACAACTCTAATAAATGGGTATTGCAACGTAGGAAAGCTGGTTGATGCATTTAGGGTATTTGAGGAAATGGAAGGAAAGGGTTTGAAGCCAGATGTTGTCACTTACAATATACTTCTTGCTGCCTTTTCTAGGAGAGGCCTTGCAAATGAGGCACTTAAGCTATATGATTATATGAAGTCACAGGATCTAAAACCTACCGCTATTACACACAATGTGATGATTGAAGGTTTATGTATAGGAGGCAAAGTGACTGAAGCTGAAGAATTTTTCTGTAACATAGAGGATAAGAGTTTAAATAATTATGGTGCCATGATTACTGGGTACTGTGAAGCTAAACATACTGAAAAGGCCTCTGAACTTTTCTTTGAACTTTCACAAAAGGGTCTTCTAATGGATAGAGGTTATATCTATAAGCTACTTGAAAAACTTTGTGAAGAAGGTGAAAAGGATAGAGCTCTTTGGTTGCTCAGGACAATGTTGGATTTGAATATGGAACCTAGCAAAGACATGTATGGTAAAGTTATTACTGCTTGTTACCGGGCTGGAGATATGAGAAATGCAGAGACAGTTTTTGGCATTTTACGTAAGAGTGGATTAACTCCTGACATTTTTACCTACACAACAATGATAAATATTTGTTGCAGACAGAATCGCTTGTCGGAAGCCCACAATCTTTTCCAGGATATGAAGCATAGAGGAATTAAACCTGATCTAGTAACTTTTACTGTTTTGCTGGATGGACATTTAAAGAGGGTACAATCTGAAGCATTTGCAAGGAAAAGCAAGGAAGTAAAGTTGGCTGCTTCTAGTATTTGGAAAGAAATGCAGAATACAGAAATCAGACCAGACGTTATTTGTTACACAGCTTTGATTGATGGACATTGTAAGGTATACAGACTTGAGGATGCCATAGGCCTCTATGATGAAATGATCTATAGAGGAGTAGAACCTGATATAGCAACATGCACAGCTCTTCTATCTGGCTGTCGTAACAGGAGAGATGTTGATATGGTACTTACAAAACTGAACCTTATTAATCATGCTTCTGTCAAGGAGATGTAACCAGATGACTTCACCCTATAATGGCTGGATGAAGCTGTGAAAAGTATCAGTTTCTTAAGTAAGTGCATGAGTGAATACCAGTAACTGGATGAACCTAAAATCTTTGAACTGGCTATTAAACTATTCAAAAGTAAATCATGTTATTATTTTAATTATTTTTCCCTTTTTCTTACCGGATTTGAAATTGTGTCCACATTACCAGCTATGCAACCTCTAATGTAAGCATATCATTGTGCTTTGGAATCTCTCTTTTCAGGTAGACCACATCCCTTGCCAGAAATTTGTTCTAGAAATACAGTCAACTACTGTTTGCAGAGCTGAGCCAACATTTACTCAACCCAGATCCTATTTACATGGTACAAGTGGTCTGCCAATTTCAAAATTATTAATTGACATCTCCATCAATATAAACTGTTCACACTTCACACTGTACTCAATTATGTGCAGCTTAATTTGAGCTTTGATAGTTTATCAAGTGTGATCTTGAAAATGAGGATGGAAATGAACATGGCTTTGAAAGTGATGTGATGTGATCTGCAATGACTTCATATGGAAAAGGAAGATCACTTTGCTTGAAAGTATGTTTATTAATTAAAATTAGTTGGTTTAAAAAATATTTAGTTCCCTGCATTACTTTACATATAAGAAGCATTGATTTTTTGCCTTGTTTTTTTGGTAACTTTGCTTCTATATAGTGTAGTGCTTCATTTCATACGATTGGTTTTGACTCTATATGCTGTGTGATCTCCGAAGTTCATCTGCAACAGATTTAAGTGTTCTCTTTTTCTTCTTCATGCATTATAGGTAGGTTTTGTATCCAAGCTGTGCTTTATGATGAGAATTTTAAGAGTGAGAATCATTAAGCTCCTGCATCATACAAACTTATCAAGAAATTTCAACTGTACTGGTAGCAGCAGTTTTGCATTTTTCCCTTTTTTCTTCTGGTTTCTAATTATGATAGAAGCATTCTGGAAATGAAAGGAAAAAAAACAATTTTCCTTGAAAAATCATAACTTTTGAAGTGTGAATCCTGGGTCTTATTTGAGTTTTTAATTGCATAAACTTTAAGGTTTGGTTTATGCTCTTATTTTTCTTTTTTGAACTGAGTTTGTTTTAAGATGCTCGCTAAATCATATGAATTATGTAACGTGTATTGCATGGATAGATGATTATCTTTTACTATACCCTTTTCTTCCCTTTTTTTTGAATTGAGTTTATATGAAGATGTTTCCTAAATCATATGAACTTTGCTATGTGTATTGCATGGATAGATGATCACCTTTTACAATACCTTTTTCTTCCCATTTTTTCCAGTTTTTTTTCCTTTCTGTTTTTTCCTTTTCTTGACATCCGCTGGAGCTTGTTAGGTCAATTCCAACAAATAATGGGCATGTTAATAAAAATAAAAAAAGTATTTTCTTAATCTATGCACAACCGAGGCAAATTATTTGAGAATGATTTGTTCTTGGACAGGGCAGATGGAGGTCATAATGATTGATAGTCCTAATGCAGTAAATGATCTATATTATCATGCTTTTAGACTTGCAAATGAGGGGATTTCCACTCTGGTATATTTTGCCTGTCATGATGTGCTTGTTATGGAGTTCATTGAACGGCAAATAAATAGTTGTGCTCCTGATTTTTTATGCATGTTGTTTCTGGCATCTTGATGCTTTCAGATGTTTAATAATTGAAATGGATGCATATTATTAAGCGTGTGAAATTTGCTTAATTAGTTCCTTTCTATATAGTACCCTGCAAGGTCAAGCTGAGACGACGGTATGTGCAGTTTCTGGTTTTATTATTGGAAAGAGAAGGTATATATTACATAATAGTGCTGCACGCTGTGAATGTTACAGAAGTTCTACTTGCTATAAACATAAGTATTATAATGTGAACTTTCTTGTTTTTGCAGTAGATTTGAACATAAGATTATAGACACAACACTATGGTTTTGGTAATATGAACAGTAGAGTTTGAGAGATGTTGCTTCAAAGGAAGAAACGAAGATGCACAAATCTAATCAAACAAGCAGAGTTTGCAAATGGATTTACTCCAACTTTATTGGGATTGTCAAGTTCTTTGTCAAGGTTCTTATCCACTTGTCCTGCATTGCAGCATTCTTTTTTCTTGTGACTGGTTGGAGATGGGAAATGGGTTTATTACATGATTGCAATTATTCATTTTTATCCATGATTGCTGTTTGCCACTGAATATTTATTTGAAATTGTTCATGGAGCCCCTCCCCTTTTGTGTTTTGACCGTAATTCATCTGTGCGACCAGCTGAAATCGCTCTTGGTGTCCTGGACTATCTTTACACAAAATTGAATCGAGTGTCTTGTGCAAGGTGGTGAGGTTGGGACTATTTTCTATCAATCTTATTTTTGTCATTTCTCAAGGGTTCTGCTTTACACTGTATCATTTCAAATGCACAATATCTGTTAATTCCAGGTAGAAGAGTTTTCATGTTACTCGTTATGTTTGTGGGGAGTATGCTACTGCATATTGAATGTCTTGATTCTTGACTTTTTGAAGGAACTCTTGATGATCCTTTAGAAGAGTTAATTTAGGTTCATTTTTTTTTTTTTCATACACCAAACTCTATATTCTGAAATGGTTTTATCTAATTAGTTTCTTGTGCCAAAAAGTCATACCCATTATTTGCAAACCATAGAGTAATAGCTTTTCTAAATGTAAATATATTTACTGGAGATTCTTTGAAAGCTTGCCTCTAACTGTTAGCTGATTATTGTTATTGGAAAATAATTATTGGGATCAATGTTATTTTACTTATAATGAATAATTATACCTCTCTCAATTTAGCCTATAAATACAACCTGTTTTCTCTGCAGATGTTATTTTATGCAAACAGAGCAATCCAATCGATTAAGCCTGAGTTCTGGGAGAAGAACTACGAGTCAAGATGATTACTGTGCGGGAAGTTAGATGTTGAGCATCCTGCTCTGCATTCGTCACTACCTTTATCGACTAAAAGTCTGGAATGGGTGAAAATTCTAGCATGTCCTCTGTTTATTAAGGAAATTTCCAAGTCTATTGTCTCTGCTGGAAAATCACGGCAGCTGGTCCGCCATGTTCCTAGTCATTCTCAATGATGTCTGAAATTAGGAGACATCCAGATACTAATGTTCCTGGAGGCTCTACTGATGATAGGGGTTTAAGAATTTGCCTACAGACCTTCGCAAGGTTAACCTTGCCGAGGATTTTTGCTGTATGAGTAGCAGGTCTTGTAGGCCATGGTGATCACATTTCTAGATACTTTTGACCAGATGAGCAAAGCAATCAATAGAGCATCACTCCGTTGGTATCTTCCAGAATCAGTAAGGAAGGGGGCGAGGATAGTGAATCCTTGCACAAGTTCTTGATTAATACAATAATGCAGAGAAAGGTGATGGATTTAAAACGTGCACACAATTTTGGGATTGATTCTTCATCTGATTTAGTACAAGAGCACATGAAGACAAGTTCTGTGGATGAACTTCCCCTACAGGGAACATTCTGTCCAGAAAATCCAGCTATCACTGTGTATCAAACTTTCGTGATAAGAATAGAGATTTCTGGGAAACATTGAACTTATCTAGTAATTTCTATTTACCCCCTTTGACTGATGAGGTCTTCCGACACGCCATATTTGCTGTAGCAAATGGGCAAGTTTCTGTTGTCGAAGAAAAAGACTATTATGCCTTCTGTTTTTCGATTTGGTGTATCTGATTGTCTCGATTCACTGAATGACACAAAATCGTTGCAAGTCTTGTTTCCCTTTCCCGCCGTTCTTCCTTCTTTTCAGGCAATTCTTGATTGATTTATCTCTTTAAAAAGAATAAAATAAATAATTATCTTCTAACAAAACGATGAAACTACACAACTGGTATAATTTCAATAATCACATTTATCAATAAATTAATTAAGAAATTAATCTCACTGTAATTTTAGTTTCTGGGTGCCCATCTTTTACTATTATAATGAATAAGATCCATGAAAAAACCATGAAATAGTTTACAAGAGAGGATCCATCAAGATACTCGCTAATTTATTACATCATCAAAAATCGAATCATTAGAAACATTTTGGAGAGGAGTGGTTCTTCCTTCTACTTGTGTCACAAAGTGCACCAACTCAAACGTTCTCCATGTTTTTATATAACAGTAACAACTGTTTTTGGATAATATATAGAATAATCACAATGCTGCTTCTGTTATGATTTCATTCTGCAGTTCAATTTGAATATTGGCGAACTATATATCCTTTCCCCCATGAATTGGATGATATAATTTCCGAGAAAACCATGCTTTATTAATTAATGCAAGATATATAGTATGGTCCAGATACCTTCATCGTCATTATATTAAAGTATAATTTCAAGATGAGCTGTGATTGACAATGAGTGGTATCGCATTACATAGGACGATTTCCAATTGCTTGCTTTGTCCCTTTTGACTTTCCTTTTGCCTAATTCCTCCCTCCTCAAATAAAAACAAGAGCAATATCTTCTAATTATAAGTATAATATTCAAAGCCATTTTCATTCATTAACGAAGGAACAGCTCACCAGCAACGAGGGAGAAAAAAGAAGCCTAAACAATTTACATGGCGATCAAGGAAGCATCTGCTGTCACATTGTTATTATATCCTACATTGCTGTAATGTTCTTTGTTGTTACCGCTTAATTCTGTGCAAGGAAAAACTCAGGGATCACTGCGGCCTTGCCTTGTGCACATCGTCAAACTCTAGTACTAGTCCGAACTGTAAGGAAAACAATGACTTATTTATGCAATTAATTGATGTTTGCAACCCACGTTTTAATTCTTCTGATCATTAAAGACATGTCTCTCCTTTCTTCAGTTTCATAAGACATGATCATGAATTTAGCTGCTGTTACAACATATGTTGTTTTGTTTGCCCTACCCATGACTCCCATGTCTGTTCATTCATTATATCAAAGCAAGGAGTTCTTTCCTGAAGAAAGAGATGCGCTGATGCAGATAAGAGATTCTTTCACTTCTACTTTGGATTTGCATGGAAATTGGACTGGACCCCCTTGTCACAAAAATTCGAGTCAATGGTCAGGAATTACTTGTTCTAATTGGCATGTGGTTGGTCTTGTGCTTGAAGGAATCCAACTCACAGGTTCTCTCCCACCTGTATTCTTACAAAACATTACTTTCTTGGCTAATCTTAGTTTCAGAAACAATTCAATCAATGGACCGCTTCCTAATCTCAGCAATCTTGTGCATTTGGAATCTGTCTTCTTTTCATACAATCGTTTGACTGGTTCAATTCCATCTGAATACATTGAACTACCAAACTTGAAACAATTGGAGTTGCAGAGGAATTATTTAGAAGGGGAGATACCGCCTTTTAACCAGCCAACACTGACCCTTTTCAATGTGTCCTACAATCATCTTCAAGGCTCCATTCCTGACACTGATGTCCTTGGGAGGTTCTCGAAGAGCTCCTATGATCATAACTTAAATCTCTGCGGGATTCCATTGGAACCATGCCCCGCTCTGCCTCCTGCTCCGCTTGTGCCGCCTCCATCTCCTCCTGTAAGTCCACCACATAGCAAAAAGCGGAAGCTTCCAATCTGGATCACTGTCTTGATTGCGGTTCTGGCAGCTATTGTTCCGTTGATGGTCATGTTTGTTTTCTTGTGTTTCTATAAGAAGGCACAAGAAGTGGAAACACCAAAAGAACAGCAGGCAGGTATAACACAATGATTATCTTGAATCTGCCACATGATTGGCTACATGTTCAATTCTTTTACATCATAGGTTTTTTATTTTTATTTAAAAAAAATTATGTTCCAATTTCCATTTTCCAATAGGGGATGATAGTTCACCAGAGTGGACAGACAAGAAAATGCAGCATTCTCAAAGCACAGAGGATCCTGAAAGAAGAATAGAGTTACAATTTTTCGACAAGAATATACCTGTTTTTGACTTGGATGATCTATTAAGAGCATCCGCGGAAGTGTTAGGAAAGGGGAAACATGGGACCACGTACAGAGCAAACCTGGAATCAGGTGCTGTTGTTGCTGTTAAGAGAGTAAATTACATGAACAGTTTGAGCAAGAAGGAATTTATTCAGCAGATGCAGCAGCTGGGAAAGATGAGTCACAAAAACCTTGTTCATATCATCTCCTTCTACTATTCCAAGGAGGAGAAGCTGATTGTATATGAGAATGTAGCTGATGGAAGTTTATTTGAGCTGTTGCATGGTTAGTTCAACTTCTCCCTTCCAATTATCTTAATGATTATTTGTGTCATATTCTGGTTCTCCAGATTAATATATGACAAAATTGCAAAGAACTACGTGCATTTTCATAACAAAGTTGTCTTCTGACATGCTATGTATACCTGTGGATGCTAGAGAATAGAGGAGATGATAGAGTCCCTTTGAATTGGGCTGCAAGATTGTCAATAATCAGAGACATAGCGAAGGGTATGGCTTTCCTTCACCAGTCATTACCTTCGCACAAGGTCCCCCATGCCAACCTCAAATCATCCAATGTGTTAATCCACAGAGATCGCCAAGCTTACCATTCTAAGCTCACAAACTATGGCTTCTTGCCTCTGCTGCCTTCTCGGAAATCATCTGAAAGGTTAGCTGTTGGCAGGTCACCAGAATTCTGTCAAGGGAAAAAGCTAACACACAAAGCTGATGTATACTGCTTCGGAATTATCCTATTAGAGGTCATAACTGGGAAGATTCCAAGAGAGACTTCTCCAGCAGGAAACGAAGAAAAAGTGGATGATCTTTCTGATTGGGTTAGAATGGTAGTGAATAATGATTGGTCAACAGACATATTAGATGTAGAGATATTGGCTTCAAGAGAAGGGCATAGTGAAATGTTGAAGCTGACAGAGATAGCTCTGCAGTGTACAGTTATGGAGCCAGAAAAACGACCTAGGATGAGTGAAGTATTGGGAAGGATAGAGGAGATTTGATTGAACAAACCAAGAAAATGACCAGAAAGAGACTGATAATTAACTCCCATTCTGTTGTTAATCAAGTCTTTCATGGTGTGATCATTGCGAGGAAGGAATCGATGATCATAATTTCCATGTTGAATGCTGAGGCTTGGAGCTCAGTTCAACTATAGCCAACCATGCAACATGCCAGGGGTTGACAAATGGCAGGATTAGTTGGGGGGTATATTTAGTGCTACATCCCTCAGCTGTAAGCACACAACAAGATCAAGTATAATCAAAATGATTTTTTTCAGACTGACCTTTTTGTATTGAATACTGGTTTTGATCTTCAAATGTATCAGTTTACGCTCTGCAGAAAACAAATAGTGAATTCCAATCTTCTTCCTTCGTTACATAATTCCAACAACACCACCAATCACTGGAAAGTATTACATTTTCATATGATCTAGATTTGAGTCATGTGGTTAATAATACATTTGTAATTAGAAAATTACATAATTATTAACTTTAAGACCTATAGAATTGTTAAGATACATGCAAGTTAACCAGAGACCCACGACAAATTTACATAGTCATGTGGATTGTCGAGATGCATGTAAGTGGCACAAGCATTGTTCAAGAAACACGTGTAAGGATAGTATTTAAAAGATGTGAATGCTCTCTGCACAATTAAATTTATTGAGAATTAATTTTTTTATTGAGTTTTAGCCCATGATTTCGTGTCTGTTTAGCACTGCGGCCAAACCTGTGTCTGGCTGCTTTTCATTTTAAATAACTGCGATTTGTTGTTTTTAGATTATTTTGATGTGCTGATGTCAAAAATAATTTTTAAAAAATAAAAAAAAATCATTTTGATGTATTTCAGCATGAAAAGCACTTTGAAAAGCAACCGCAACCACACTTCCAAATACCCCCTTCATGGATTTCTAATTTTAGAGATTAGACAAGTATTAAGGGCATCACCTAGATTTACTTGATTTTTTTTGTTCTTTTTTTAAGATTTTTTTCTTTCTTTCTTTCTTCTTCTTCTTCTTCTTCTTCTTTTTTTTTGTTTGTTATCTTTTTATGGTTTGCCTCCTAATGGTTTAGCCCTCTATATTATTGTTTTTCAATTTCACCCTGTGCCATTTTTAAATATAAAAATTGTCTTTCAAATTGTAAATTATTTTCAATTTTATCCCTATGATTTTGTATTCTTTCAAGTTTGGACTGAATTCTCTTAATTACTATTTATTTTTTTGGGATCATTTTAATTTTTCTTCATCTTTGGTTTTTTTTCTATTTTTTGTGCTATTTTTTTCCTATCAAATTTTATACCACGTTAAAAATGAGCTTGATATTTTACATGTCTTTATTAATGCATACGATCTTTATTATATTTTATTATATGTAAGCATCAATTTTCTTATTCACAATTATATTTTTCACTCAATGTCAAAAAATACATTAATAACATCTATATATTAATTAATTTGCATTACAAAAAAGATTATTGGACTTATAGATAGGCAAGTCAAATGAGCGTGTTAACATTGTTTTTTGTATTTATTAATACTAATGGTGCTTGATTTATTTAATTAAATGCTGCATTTTATTTTTTTTATTTATAATTAGATTATTTTTTAAAAACTTATATATTTTCAAAAAATAATTATCCAACGCACGGCATGTAAAATAACTAGTTATAACTCTATGATAATTGAATTGAACCGTGAATAGCCAAGAAGGAATTATTGCAAGTGATACATCCATAATTGTAATAATGGCATGCGGGCTGGGTTAGATAGCATCAGTAGTCTTCTGTATATCAAATGACAAACAAGTAATCAGTGATCGATCGAAGCAGGAAAAGCAGAGGCCAGCAGAGGAGGAGGCTACGTCTGAATCAGGGCTGAAAGAGGGAGGAGTGTTTCTGGACAGAATTTTGGCACTTTTTTCACTCAATTTCAGCTTAGTTTCCTCTGTGTTTCCCCTCATATTTTAGAGCCTGAGTTAGTAACCCTAGGTGGTTGATTGCATATATCTT
This sequence comes from Salix dunnii, assembly GCA_015731905.1. Lineage (NCBI taxonomy): Eukaryota > Viridiplantae > Streptophyta > Magnoliopsida > Malpighiales > Salicaceae > Salix > Salix dunnii. Next base: position 4,083,104 of record CM027662.1, on the reverse strand, counting down.
ATTTGCATCAAATGATGAGCAATAAAGCCTAAAAAACCAAGGATTGATCATTGACAACAATTTATATTCAGTTTGAACAAATAAATATTTTATATCTCAGGCTGGTATTATGATTTGATATCGACTGCATTGCATGAATTTATACTAAATAATTATAACAATGGTATGATTTTTGAGCAACAACTATTTATGCTAAAAAGGCCAGCATAGTTTCTGTTCCTCTCTTGTATATATGCATTATTGTATTTCCTACCTCTTACAGTTGCTGTTAGTGCAAGCATTAAAAGGCTGTTGTTCTCATGGGAATTTTATAAAGATCTCTCTATGAGGGTATGTATGGCGCGCCCTAATTTGGATAAATAACTATCAGAAGCACCTCCTGCATCATCTAGTTGCATGCTGAGGTGAGGGTTCTTTTCTTTTTTACGAGAAACTCGGGCTGACACCCTTGCGTACTCGGTTTAGTGCAGCTGCTCATTGAAATATAACGCAAGAACCCCACTGGCAGCTTACAAGGAGGGGGAACTGGGAGAGGATTCTTGGTTCTTTTTTTCCCTTCTTTTTGCCAGTTGAGGTGAGATGCATTGCTTTTCTGAACTACATTTAAGGAAGTAGTCGATCTCATCGGCATACTAAGTATGCAAGCCTAGCTAGGTTATGGCAAAATGATAATTGGAATTGAACTCAACTTTGTCGTGGTGGGTCAAATTTATACATGGCCGTATGTTCGTCTAGTACATTTTGGATCTGCTAATACCTCTCTGGACATACATAGCACCAATCACTACCAGAATGCTTGATTCTTTCTTTCGTAGCTCCTCCTAATATGGGCAGGATCAGATGGAGTCATAGTCATTTTTCTGCCATTTCACACAGCTGCCTACTTCGTTTATCTTAATTGTGTAAAAGCAGAACCAGGTGAATCGTTCCACTTATACATCGCCCCTGACAAGCGGAGAAGAAATGTCATATTCCAAACAGCATTCACAAGGCACATTCTTGATATCGTTCCAGATATTAAATTCTCTTATTTTCCAAACAAGACGTTCAAACCAATGGCCCTTTTTTAGTAAACGATTCAAAAACAACAGGGAAAAAAAAGATGAGAAAGAAGTCGGAGCATCAATTTAATTCCAGTGCAACAAACAACATAAGGTCATGCTCCATGAACAATATTACGAAAAAATCATGAGGCCACTGTTCTCTGTAGGATATTCACCTGATCTAATCAAAACAACACCTTTAATTTGAATATTATCCCTTTTTGATAAACAGAGAGACCTTTCAGTTTGCATCCAGCAACTTCTAACTATATACAGTTGCAAAATTAACGAATTTCATCAGCTTGATTCCTCGGAGAATGACATTTGATTGCAAAGAAGTTATTGGAACCGCATTTGCTAAGTGTATATGGGTGTAGAAGCTTCAGATTTATCAAACCCATTTTCTCCAACTGGCCGCTCTTTTGTCTCCAGACAGGAACCTAGGAAGGCTTAGCAAACTATTAACCCTTGTAACACCTTCTAGGGCTGACCACTCCTCATCCTCTGAAGTTGAAATGCACTCTGCCAGGCTCCTCTTGGACTGGCCCCGGCACATTACAGTAGGGTTTTGCACTGTCAACTCAGAGACAGGTACAATCTCGTCAGAGTTTCGTGTGGTACCCGACTGCATAAGAACAGGATCTCGAGAATCCTCTTTTGTTTCTAATTGACCAGTGTTCTCATCAGTCACAAAATGCTCCCCTGGCTCCATAGGAATCATTCTCAAATCCTGCTCTTGTACCACCCCATTTACTCCACTTGGATGTTCAAGAAAGAGGCATACGGCAGCACAGTCATCATTCTTGGATGTTGGGTATTTAAGTCTCCATGCTCGGACAGCACAGTCTACAAGAGCCCTGGCTGCTGTTGCACGGCCAGGGGCTGAAGCCACGATATCAACAGCTTCCTTATTTGAGAGGACATCCCAAACCTGTGTTAGGATATCAACAGTGATATCAGTATTGGAAAAGTAGGGATGGAGTTCATCTGAATGATGATAGGTGGTTAGTCTCTGTCTAATGCGCACTTAACAAGAGTGCACATCTATCAGCTTTCTAACTATCCAATAATAATACAGCTTCATATTAGCATGACAGCAAAGTGGCAAAGAAAACTATCAAGATCACAAAAACATGGAGACATTGCGGGCTTCTCAGACATTAACTTGCCAGATGCCTTAGAATAAGAAGAAGATTCTCTCAAATAGATTAAAATGAAAGAAATGAATAATACCCCATCTGTGGCAAGAATAATGAATTCATCTCTGTTGTTAAGGTGGCGATAATAAACATCTGGAACAGAAATTAAACCAAAATCTTTTAAGCAGAAGTCCCCAAAAGCTCTAGCCATTGCCAGACCAGGTGAGTCATTATTTGGCAACCATACACGTGGAACCTCTGGCTCATCCTGCAATGCAAAGACCCTTCCTTTACATTGCTGGATCCTGGCAGCTTCCCCTATGCAGAATAGACAGGTTGCTCAGTTCAATCAATTTCAAAGCAGTTTTCTAATATATGATATTGCAGAAAGACTTTATTTCTATTTTCTATTTGCTTACAACTGAAACTAAGGCAAAATATGAAAGTGTGTATGCATGTGCGTGAGTGTGGGGAGAGAGGGGGAGAGAGAGAGACTTGGTAGATCAGGCTTCAAGTCAACAGTCAACTGAACAGCAAGCAAAGAGTCATCTTTGTCCCTGGTTGCCAGAACTGCCCTGGAGTCACCAACATTTCCAATAACAAGATCTTGGCCCTAAAAACACATATTTTCACATGAGAATTGTTAGATCCGTGTTTAAGTTATTGTGTGTAAAAAGTCATTTTGGGAAATTTAAGCAAAACACCGACAAGACATGTTTCTTAATAGGTGGCAAATAAGCAAAGAAATTATACATCAATGATAATTATTATTTTCGTTGTTAAAATAAGATGATTTTACTATACGCAAAATCAAACAGAAATACTCAGAAGTGAACATGAAATCCTCAAGAAAAATAAAATAAAATTAAAAGATTAGTCCATTCCAACTGAAAGAACACCAAATCTTAGATCTTTTCATCAACTTCCAGATGCAGCTTAAAATACAGGGTTGACATTTTTCTCAGTCAGAGCTCAGGCTGCATAAAGTTGGAACAATCCAAGTCCATTGATATCCCTACTCAAAGAACAAGCAAATTCAATTGAAGAAGAAGAGGCTAAACCAATGCCCAAGCACATCTCTGTCTAAGTTTATATACAAAAAAGGACTTGAGTTGATCAAGATGACATGTCAAGGAGAACATACACCATTTACAACATTTAGTTCCTCCGTAGAATGCAGATCAACAAAAGCTTAAAATAGACCTCAAACTTTGCTATAGAAAAACAGGAGCTAAGGTGATAGGTATACTAATTTGGCCCATGCAGTTGCTCCTAGCTACTAAAACTTGAGGATGGGATGCTGCTACGAACTGAGCACACAGACTTGAAATGATAATCACTAGCGCTTACTCAAAATAAACAGAAATGCGGAACAAACTGAATTTGGTCTCAATATTAAAAAAAAAAAAACCATTAATAAAAGGTTTGAGAATGTAGAAAGAGCAAGTACCTGCTTGATCAGAGTAACAGCAGTCGTCCCACTGCAAAAACAATCGATTGTTGGATGCAACTTCAACTCCTTGTCCATTAATTTAAAGGCCTTCAATATAGACTTTTTGAGTGGAAGATACATATCTGGCTTTACTTCAGTATCCTCAACGTCTATGGAACCGAGGGACTCATCATCCATACTTGAAGAAGCAGCGTCCTCAGAATTTGTAGTTGGTGCAGGAGCATTTGCAGTGTTAGAAGGGCAGCTCTGTAGAGCAGGATTCCAGTGAGTAGATATTATGAGCGGAAGGGAGTCCCGAACTTTCTTGGCGACCAAATGACCGTAAGGACCATGACCATCGAATACCCCACAAAAAACGGTATCACTTGTTGTGGTTGAGCTGAAATTCTACAGCAGAGAGAAACATTCCAATTTCCAATCCAGTCAGAGTGAATCAACATTATATCAAACCTACAGCCAGGTGAGCAATCAAAAATAAAACCCATGTCAAAAAAAAATTTATGAAACAATGCCGTATCTTTTCTTCTTATTATTAATTATTTGTCTTTGAATTAGAATCATACATTGCAAATTGAAGAAACGAAAAAAGTTTTTTTCTTTCTCGAAATCACATTATAGTAGCGGGCTAGGAAAGCAAAGTGGTAGTGATAATTAATGCGGATGGTGGAGAAAGAAAAGGGGGAGGTGGTAAGGTAATATGATCGAGAATGAGGTACCTCCCAGAGGAGCATGGCGTCTTGATTGGTGCCTTTTTTGCCCTGCTGGGTATATAAGCAGCCGATTTTGGTGGCAGCATTGGCGGAGAACCTGCCAGGAATATGAAGGAGCAAACTTGGATCAGCATTAGCATTAGCAGCTGATGACAAGGGTGATTTCTTCTTCCAAGTTGTTGTTGATGACGATTTCTTCTCCCCCATGATGGAGTAGCAGGATCCCATTACGACGGATGCTACTCTAGTTAACTAGTTACTTCAAACCGTCACTCACTCAATCACTGTATATCATAGATATAAATACTATATTAAAAATTGATTAAAAAAAAAATTGCTAAAGAGGGGAAGGAAAGCAGCAAGTGTTAGTAATATATGCTTATGTGTGAGATAAAATTAAGGAAGGAAACTGTAGTAGTAGTTAGTATCGGTAGGGTTTAGGGTCCACCATCTATGTCGAAGGTGGAACAAAGACGATTGGAGTGGATGAAGGAGCATCGATCGCAAACCCCAAATTTTTCTCCCTGTATCTAGGAAAACTACAGCGGAGAGATAGAGACAGTCATATGTGGATGACGATTGATTTGATTTGAGGTGATCGTCAGGGTCCGATCCGATGACAATCAAAATGAAAACGGGCGACTCGAGGAGCAGAGCCAGCGGCCGTGGGAAACCAAGAAAGAAATAAATAAGGAGTGTCGTCGTCTATACCTACATGCATAATGAATGTATGTGTATGTATGTATGTATGTAGTTGGTTACCTACAGGCATAATGAAAACAGTGGAGACAGAAAAAAAATAAAGACAAAAATTGAGACTAAGTCAAAATTGTATTTAAAAAAGAGCTTGATATTTTATTTTAATTTATATTAAGTGATAAAAATTAATAATATTATAATATTTTTAATTGTAAAATTATAATCAACTTTAAAGGCTAATCTAAGACTGAACTAGTTAGATTTATAGAAAAAATAAAAAAAATAATTGATTTGATCTAGCCCAGTCAAAAACTTATATTAACTCGTGATAGAATGCAGGTTAAAAATTCATAGATTTTTTGAAAAGAAAATTAAAACTTTAGGATTAGTTGAGTTTACCCTCCTAACTCATGATTTAAACTTTGTCTCTAATTAAAAATAGATTAATTTGTATTGATCCTCCCAACTTAGAACTCGAATCTTATCTCAAGTTATATTTTGAATCGAATTTAAAAAATATGATAATAGTTATTTTTATTTATATATTAATGTTCTTAAACCATGGTCAAAACCTTTTATCGGGTTGGATTTTAAAATTATAATAATAAATATTTTTATTTATATATTAACTTGGATCAACTTATGTTTCCCTCGTGATTTATAACCTAAGTCTTGCTCTGATTAACCCCAAATCAGATTCTAAAGCTACGGATTTTAGTTATGCTTTCGGTTTTCCTATACAACCAATGTTGCAACTGCTTGAAGCTGCTGCCATGTCCTTCATTGAATGTTTAGCAATGTTAATATATATTAGGCTAACTCAATATAAGACCATGATTTTTGTCATTGTATACTATACTATACGACACACAGTTGCATGTTATAAAATGTTGAAAATTAATAATCCATCGACCTCGATCCATCATTGATTTCTCTTTGAAGTTCTTAGGACAGAACACTGAATTTAGGTTGATACAAGATACAGACATACATTAATGATTGTGTGTAGCCTTTCTTAATATCACTCACCGAAAACCCAACTGCAATCTCCGAAAGCAGTTGGCTGCATTAATTGATGCAGCAAGTAAAAAGAAGATCTATAACCTGCATGCTGATTGCTGACTTTTACTTCTCAAAGATAGATCGATTCCTCGGCTGCCCAGGTTCTCATCAGCTCAAATTTCTAGTGCTAGTGCTCGTTTTCCTTTTGTTCCCTCCTTTTTTCTCAGATGCTGGGAATGCAAGGCCTGATGGAAAAGGTTTTCTTGAAAACAACTGTGTGAAATTGTGCCGTTTGGGTGAGGATATATATTGTTGTTGCTGTCTAGTTTTTGTCTTCCCTTCTTGTTCTTGCACAGGATCCGTGCTTAATCCTCAAGACACATGGTGTGATGGTTAAGGATTTGAGATCTAATCTCAAATTCGAGTCAAACAAATATATTTTTTATAAGAGTTTAGAATAGTCATAATTTTACTCGGTCATCTGGACCATAAAATACATTTTATGATGATGTTTCCTCTGATTAAAAAAAAAAAATACTGTGCTTAGATGAGCTGCATGCGTGCCGACAGACATGAGTGTTCTTTCTCGTTGCTAACAAATTTCCTTTTCCTGATCTAAAATGTGGAAACTAATGAAGAAACTGCATCCAGCATGCAACAGTTACAGGCTCTGTGCTCGTGGGAATTCAAATAGGAAGGGAAACATATGAACATTTGTCAGGAAATAAAACAAAGAGAGGGACAAGAGAATGCACCCTTAATGCAATGGATATGAACACATCATACCATTGCCAAGTGGAGGACTTAATTAAGCTGTGCTTCCTTTCTACCTCGTGGTGGTGGGCTGCATGCTCGTCAAGTTGTCTTATGTCGTAACACTCACCTTCTTCGTCCACGACAGGGATTCTCCTGTTCGATTTTAAAACGATAATAATAATTATTTTTATTTTATATTAACTTCATCTCAACTCGAGAGTGACTATAATAATAGTTATTTTTTTAATTATATTAACTTTGGTCAATATTAAACCTCATTTACGACTCAGGTTATAACCAAGTATGTGTTTGATATTGTTTTATTTTTATGATTGATGTTTTAAAAAAATATTTTCATGAAAAGTATTTTTGTTGCGATTCAAAATAATTTTTAAAGTGTTTGGTTAAAATTGTAATTAAATTTAAAATTAATAAGTTTCAAATGTTTAGTTATCAAGCTTTTCATATTTTTTTCAATCAGTGTTTAAATTTAAAGTGTATGAAATCACACACACACATGTATATTTATATATATTCCAAAATAACTACAACTACATTCTCAAACAAGTCATTAGTTAAACAATTTTAGGATTGTGAGTTTTTTACAATGATATTTATCTTTGTCTTTTTAACTAGATATATTATTGTCTCTTATATCCCATAACATTAATTAAACACTATCTTAGTGTACATTAGTTAGTTACACAACAGGTGTTTCGCCTCGAGTTAAATAAATTTATGTATTAAAAAATTAAACATGAAGATTTTTTAATGTATTTTTCTTACATAAAAATATCAAGTGAGAACCAAAAAGCTTGTGAGCACCTCTAATTACATAAATTAAAAATATATGTGAAAATAAATAAATAAAATATTTATAATAAATAAAACTAAAAATATAAAAATCAAGAGAGATGCATATTTAATCTCATAACATGATATATTTACTCGATTGTGTTTTCTATATTTTTTTTTATTAAAATCCATTTTTAATCAATCAAATAGACAACCAAATGAAATTGTTTGACTAAATAAAAGGAAACAAAAATATTATGCAAGTTATCTAAAAATAAATATTTTTCATTTTCAAAGAAAAATTGTCTATGTAAAATATTAAAAAAAAATATAGATCAATCAGAGTTATTTTTTAAAAAATTAAATACATACAAGGAAATTATATATATATAAAATGTCTATTCAAAAAAGGTTGGACAAGCACAAAACAAATTCACAAAAAATGAGATCGATGGAAACATATATTCAAAGATTATTTTTAAGAAAATACATTAATAAAGTATCAATTAAAAAAATAAAAATTAAATGAAAAAAATATTACCTCAAGCATTATAATTTAACTTGTCAAACTTGTAATCCAAATCATGGACTCTATAAAGTTCAATATTTTTTTTATTGAGCTTATATTTAACCTAAATATAGAATTAAAAACAAAAATCTAAAGTTTGTGGGCTAAGCCATTGCAAAGAAGAGCCTAGATGTGTGGGTGGATCGTTAAGCCTTGGCCCGCACACATGTGTTTAGTTTTATTTTATTTCTTTTTTTAAAAAAAAAACAGATGAGTTGTTATTAACCCCTGATTATTTTGAGAAAAAAATAAACTAACAAGCTCAAAATCCAGCCATCTAAATAATTTCTAGAACAAAAGGAATGAAATAAATAATTTCTTTTAATATTTTATTTGTTTTTGAAAAATGATTACCAAATATAGTAAAATACTAGGTAAAGCATTATAGAAATTCATAGTAATTCAAAATATTTTTTTATTTTCATCCTCAAACTTTTTTTCTATTTTAATTATAGTCTTCTTTTCCCAAATTAATGATCAATTTATTAAAAATTGTTATGGAAAGAAAAGTTTAATGCAAAAGAATCAAAGTTTAAAACAAGAAAAAATCTCATGTTCAATCTCAAATTAACTGGAAAAAAGTTTTGTTTAGTCCACATAATTATCTTTTTTATTTTGCAATCCTTTTTGTTTTTATAATTTTGATTTTGGTTCAAACATTTATTTTCTTGGCATTTTAGTTCTTGAGTTTGGAAGAAAATAGCAAAGGTTGGTGAATGACCACTTTTGAATGACAAAACTTCTTATTCCTAGAGGTGTTTAAGAGTGTGTTAATAATTGCTTTTCAAAACTCTTTTATTTAAAAATATATTAAAATATTTGTTTTTATTTATTATTTTAAATTATTTTTTATATCAAAATATCCTAACGTTCCAAAAAATATATAAAAATATTTTTAAGAAAATAAAATTCAAATTTTGATTAAAACAAAAAGTTGAGCCAGCTAGTCAAGCACATTTTTAATTACAATGAGTCCCATTCAACAATAAGATTTTGATAATGATTGATTTATCGTATAAATATTCCTTAAAGAAACAAACCATGTTTTGCTTAGATTTATTTATTTTACTAATTTTTGTGTGTTTAAAAGTGATTTTAAAGTTGCTAAATAATTTATAAAAGGTTTTACAATGCTTTTTTGTTTAATATAAAATCTTGAATCATGATTTTTCATCACCAAAATCTAATTTATCAGGGCAACGAGCCTTTTGTTATGTGTGGGAAAAAGAATGGAAAAAAAAGCAAGATTTTTTATCAAGATGTGGACACAACTGATCAACAACTTGCAATATTTTTATTTATTATGTATCCTTTTTCATTAATTGTTTCTATGAAATTAGTTTTGTTTTTTTAATAATTGATTTTTTTTTTTGCATGATATCTTGAAGAGATTATTGTGATCTGTAAAGCTTTTATCTTTTGTATTTTTTTAGGAATTAACTATATTTTTACATTTTTTAATGCAAAAATAAAAATATTTGCATGTGCTTTCTCAAATTAATATTTAATTAATGTTAACAACTTTTTATGATTTATTTGCATATATAAATTTATAAATTTATTTTATAAAGCATAAGTACTATCTTTTTTTCTTAGTTGAAAACAAATGTTTGTTAATATATGAGATTTTAGTTTGTTTTTATAAGATTATTGAGATCTAAAACAAACAATGTGATATTTAAGTGATGTTTAATTTCTTGGGGATTTATTTTTTTATTATATAATTAAATAAAATAATAGTTTAACAAAAGATAAAGTTATTAAATCTTGTAGAATTGATGACTAAGGTTATGTGTTTGATGAGTTGACTTAAAACAATCCAATATGTGATCGTCTCAATATTTTCTAAAATATCATGTTGATTTTTTTAAAAAAATTAAACTATATTTTTAATAATCATCCAAATTATTTTTGAACTCACCAAGATGAATGAGTTACTAGACAAGAAATCAAGTCAAGAATTTTTAAAATTGATGTACTAGGTTAAATTTAATAGTAAAATAAAAAATATTCCATAAAATAAATATCCTTTTTCCATTTAAAATATTTTAATTTAACCATGCTGGCACACATTTAATTTTAACTAAGTTTTAATTTACTTAAAAAAATTATTTTAGGCAATTAAGAGAAGAAAAAACAACCTTAAAAATTATAATAAAAAAGAAGGCTAATTTTTGGGTTAGTGAGTAGAGCAAGGTTGTCAAAATCTTGTTTTTGACATAAAATGGAAGTAGTTTCTTAACTCTGATCGTAAAATCGTACATGAAATTTTACCATATAAAAATTATAAAATCATATGGGTAGAAAAATCATAAAATCATAAATAAAATATTTTTAAATACAATATAACATAATTATGACCATAAAACTTTATTAGTTAAAATACATGATTTAAAATAACTTAAAAATATAATATAAAACAATTAAAATATATGAGCATTTAAAAAATACTAATTTTTAAAAATTTTTAAATCATGAGAGAAGAGGGGTTAGCCTGGGGGCAGGGCAGACCAAGAGAGGGGGGTTAGCTTGGGGGAGACCGAAAGAGAGAGAGGGGGGGACACACGATAGAACCAGGTGTCTAGGCATTAGGGGGTGGCAGAAGAGACAATAAAACATGAGCAATTCACAATTGACAAGATTTGTGGGATCGTAAAATTGGATCAGAGCAGATTTTTACTGGTTTTATTTTATTTTAATAGGATCTGTTTTTTTACCTGATTTAATAAGTTTTATTGTTTTGATTCGTAATATTATATGATTTTACTACTCATGATTTTAACAACAATAAAGTAGAGCAAATAGTCAAATCTAAAAGAGTTATTTTAATACCAAATATATATTTAAATTCCTTTTAACATTACAATGAAATTATATTTAAAAAAGCAATTGATTTTTTTAATATTATTTTTTATATATATTTTTGGATTGTTATGATATACTATCATTTTTTTTTAAAAAAATCAAATGTATTATTTTAATATATTTTCAAGCAAAATATATTTTAAAAAATAGTTTTTTATAATATTTTCAAACATATTTTTATTCCGTATAGAGATTTAGGTGCATTATATTTGATAAAAATAACTCTTTTTATATATTTTTAGATTTTAACATAAACATATTACAATTATTAAAAATACTAATTTAATATATTTATCGGACTAAAACACTTTTAAAACCTACTCAAACACGGATTTAAACACATCAAACACTTCTAGTGCAAGGGACGTCCCATCTGTTTCCCATTTTGTTTTCCCCTCTCTCACCTCTCTTTCTCCCTCTCCACGCTCATCATTAGGGTTTATTTATAATAATATATATTTCCCTCCCCTTCATTCAACAAACTATAATAGGTACGTATTTTTTGTAGCTTTAAATTTCAATGGGTTTATCTACTCTTCTTCTCGTAATTTTCCATTCCAAAAGCTCTTTTTTTTTTTTTTTATTTGTTTGGATTCTGGAACAGTTTTTGAATTTAGTTTCTTCTTTTTTGCTATGATTTTTGATGTAGTTGATGCATGCTGAGATAATTTAAGACAGTGAAGGCATTGATAAGTATTTTCAAAGTATTTTTTTTTCCATTTCTGATAATCAAATATAAAAACCATGATTGTATGTGATGAATGAACTGTTTATTAAATTTCTTCTATCGAATTGTTTCAGGTATTTCAATAACAATAGTAGTAGTAATAGTAATAAATGGTGGAGAGTGGCAAACGATCGCGTCCCCAAAGAGATTATGATGGGGATACCAATAACCGGAAGAGGCACAAAGATAATAAAGGTACTGATAATGATGAAGTGGTTGTGTATAGAATACTATGCCCTGATGAAGTTATTGGAAGTGTCATTGGTAAAGGTGGAAAAGTCATCAATTCCATAAGGCATGAGTCGAGGGCGAGAGTTAAGGTGGTGGACCCGTTTCCAGGCGCCATGTATAGGGTCATAACAATTTATTGCTATGTCAAGGAGAAGGGAGATGCAGATGTTGACGATGATTTCCATCAGGCGGACCCTTTGTGTTCTGCACAAGATGCTCTTCTTAAAGTTCATGCTGCAATTTCAAATGCTGCCGCATCTCTTGGGGACTCTGACAAGAGACGCAGAGACAAGGAGGAATGCCAAATTCTTGTCCCAACTAGCCAGTCTGCAAATATTATTGGGAAGGCTGGGGCAACTATAAAGAAATTGAGAAGCAAGACCAGAGCCAACATTAAAATCACTGCCAAAGATGCCTCCGATCCAACTCACTCATGTGCTATGGACTTTGACAACTTTCTTCTGGTTAGTACATGGGACTTTGATTTCCTTCTGATTTATTGTTGAGGCTGTTCATGCTGAATTTATCTGTTAAAATTAATGAAATTCTAATTATTAGGCTCTAATTTGTCTTCTATATTGTTTTTTTCAAAATGTGTGAGTGTATCTTTTAACAGTTGAACTTGTTTTTCCTTGAATAAAGCCCAACAAAGTACAAAAATTGTTATTTAAAAAGCTTTTAACTATAAGGTTAATGTAGGGATTAAAAAATCTAGGTGCTCTTTGACTTTCATCATGAAATTCTCATTCTGTTCTGTTTGTGTGAGTTGTCATTGATCATGGTGGAATCCAAAATCCTGGACAACTTTTGTAGATGATCTCCAGGCCGTGTTCATGTGAATTAAAGCTTAAGATTGCAGATAGAGGTTTCAACCTAGGTTCTTCAACTTGAGACTGATGTCCGTGTCACTAAGGCTAAGGATGCAGTTACTTTAGTTAAGTAGAATTTTGGATCCAAATTGCAAGCCAAGTGCCTGTTGATTCTTTTTTTGGGATAACTTAATAGAAATGTGTATACTTCTGAGTTTAGTGTATATGTGTTCATTTCATATTGTTAAATGTATCATTAACATAGCCAGAGAATCATAGTGTTTTGTGAACTATGCAACTTCCTTATCTTGAAAATTAAAGTATTTGTCTCCATCTATGATGAAAGTAATTCACATGTGATTTTTTGTTGCTTTTCCTTGAGAATGTGTAATGCTTTTCCATGCTTCTCTTTTGCAATTTGTGAAGGTTGATGTTTGAGGGGTTTGAGAGTTAATTTTTTCTTATGAACAGATAACTGGTGAATCAGAAGCAGTGAAGAAAGCATTGTTTGCAGTTTCTGCAATCATGTATAAGTTCAATCCAAAAGAAGAAATTCCCCTTGAGACAACTGTACCTGAAGCTCCTCCAAGCATCATTATATCATCAAATGTCCCTATTTATCAACCGGGTGGATTCTATCCTAAAGCAGATCCAATTGTTTCTTCTAGATCTGTTCCACCAATCCTAGGCGCTACACATATACCAGAGTTTCAGGGTTATGGTGATATGAGGAGTTCTTGGCCCATTTATCCATCCACAGCCCCTGTAGTTCCCAGTTTTAGCAACACCTCTGGATCTGAGTTAATTATACGACTATTATGCCCATTTGACAAGATTGGGCGTGTCATTGGCAAGGGAGGGGGTACCATTAAAAGCATAAGGCAGGTTAGTGGTGCCCGTATTGAGGTTGATGACACTAAGGCTGATCGAGATGAGTGTATTGTTACAGTCATTGCAACTGAGGTATGGTTTACCTTAGTTTATGATTTGCTTCTTTTGAATTAATGCAAGAGCTCTGCATGCTTCTGCATTGATTTTTATGGAGATGTTAAAGAGAGCATCAAATGTACAATTCTTTTGGAGCTTTAGAGATTTGAATTGTCTTTGAAGATTACTTAAATAGGAATGCCAACCAGCGCTTTTTTAATGAGCAACACAGCGTATCTCATATTGCAGTCTCTAGAGTTCAGTGTGGATATTGATTTTTGTCCAAAGTCGCTGATCTAAACAAATAAAACAAGTAATTTATGATTTCCATCACAATTTTGGACTCTAATTTATTCTGTAAAAAGTTGCTCAAGTTTGCAAAACTTTGTTAAATTTTACCTATATGGAAAATGCTGAGTGGGCTTTGGAAATGGGATATCAGTATGCTTATATTTCTCATGGTATATGCTGGGTTTTATTTATCTATGTTTACCATTTGGCAGGCTCCCGATGATTTGAAATCCATGGCAGTTGAAGCTATTTTATTGCTTCAAGGAAAGATTAATGATGAAGACAATGACATTGTTGGCATTCGACTCCTTGTTCCATCTAAAGTTATTGGGTGTATCATAGGAAAAAGTGGCGCAATTGTCAATGAAATTCGAAAGAGAACTAATGCTGATGTCAGCATCTCAAAAGGGGATAAACTTAAGTGTGCTGATAGTAACGATGAACTTGTTGAGGTCTGATTTCTGAACTTTACCTAGTTTCTTGCTAATCCTTTTCAACTGTAAATACTTTTTGGGTTGACCTTGTTTCTTGATAGGTGGCTGGAGAAGTTGTTAGTGTGAGAGATGCACTTGTCCAGATTGTTCTAAGGCTCAGAGATGATGTGTTGAAAGAAAAGGATGGTGGTCTGAATTCTTCTGTTAGTACTGATTCTGTCTACCCTGTTCGTGCTGGTATTTCTATACCATCTATCCTGCCTTCTGTTCCTCCAGTTGCTCCAATGGGTTATGATCAGAGGGCTGAAAGTGGAAGTGGTTTGGGCCTGCATTCATCAAGCAGCCTTTATGGATATGGATCCTTACTGGTATGTAGCTGGTGAAGTTTCTTTTCACCTTCTTTGGTCATGATAGTTGTTATTTAGTATTCTTATCAAAATTAGTATGAATTTTTTTGTACATTGATTTTGGAGTTTTGGACTATGCAGTTGACGGAGGGCCATTACTGTCAGTTAGGAGAATTATAAATAGATCATCTCAAATGCATCATCACTTTTATTTTTTTTATTCACATTAATGTTCCATCTCTTTGGTAGCATCAATTTAAGATAAATTAATTATTTGTATAAGATAACTGGAGAATAGGTCAATGATGATGTCAAGAAAATGTACTATTGCAGTTTTGCTTTTGATTCATTAGTTTTGTTTCTTAGAGCTCTGTAATTACTTGGGATTTATTGATTTTTCTTAGGAATTTATTATTAGTCATTTTAGCATTTTAATTTAGTAGGAAGTTTGATTCCTTCTTTAACTTATTATCCTGTAGGGTTATGGTGTGACCATGCAAGCACTAATATTTTGTAGTTTGGAAAAGCCATTCATGGTATTAACTTGAGAATTTCAGTTTCAACTTTGGAGGTGGATTTCCTCTTGTGTTACGAGGTTGATGGCTCATGGGTGGATTCCACTTGTTTATCTTTGCTTCGATGCCTATTGGTTTAGGACAATCAGAAGATAGAATATAAACAAGGGGAATCCACCTCTAAAAGCTGAAACTGAATCTCTCTCTCTTTTTTTTATCATAAAATACTCCAAAATGTATAATAATTGTGCATATTTAGCAACAATAAAATCCCAAAGTGTCCCAAACAAATGAAGAAAAAAAAATTTCTGTTAAAATAAAATACAAAAGTAGTCCACATGATAGTAAATTACTAAATCCCAGAACAATAAGAAAATTCTGGAACAAATAAAATTAGAAGTAAAACTTCAACAGTTCATTTTCTTGACGGCATCAATCATCCTCGAGTAGGAAAATAATAGCAAAGTGACTCTTAATGTAAAAGACTGCTTCAGTCTTGTGATATCTGCTGCAAAACATTCCCTCTTTCTGAATATGGAAAGACGCCCCTTTCCCTTCTAGATGTGAATACAATATTTGAACTCTTTGTTGGATGGAAAGACATATCCTTGAAAACCTAGGATTTCTCTTGATCTGGACACCCAAAAAACCAAAGAAACAGCAATACAATGTTTGAACTCTTTGTTGGATGGAAAGGCATATCCTTGAAAACCTTAGGATTTCTCTTGATCTGGACACACAAAACACAGAGCATAGAATCACCAGATCTCACTGTCTTTCCATCTACTGAACCCCACATAAGAAATCATAAAACAAACCTGATACTCTGAATTGCACACAACCTGTGACTCATGTCAAAAAGCAAACAACACAACCGAAAATCTGATACTATTAAAAAAACATGGGAAGAGATTACAACCTAAGGGAGCATTTAGCAAGACAAGACTAAGCAGGACTGCATAGGATAAGAGGGATGAGGCTGGTTTAAATTGATTAAAAACTTGTTCCTTGTGCTGAATACTAGTAAAAGTGGGGTTACCACTTCCAGACCATGCATCAAATGCTTTCAAAATCTTCCTCCATCAGAAGCATTTAGGTGTGTGGCCTAATGAGGCCTTGTTAAAACTGTGCCAATGATATTCATTTACTGGAGTTTGCTGCGCTTTTTAATGATTCTTTTTTTATTTATTTATTTCTTTTCTTGCTTCATATGGCAATAATATTTCCCTTGTTTTTTCCTTATTAGATGGGAGAAAATAGCTATGGCTCTCTTGCCCCGTATTCTTTGTCTAAGCTTTATGAAGGGTTAGTACATTGTGCTCTTAAAAGCCCTGAATTTTGTTTTCTTTGACTTCTATACCGTCCATGCAAGCTGATTTCCTGCACTTTATTCAGATTGCCTTCACTCTCAACTCTTGAGATGTTGGTGCCTGCTAATGCAGTTGGTAAAGTGTTGGGTAAAGGAGGAGCAAATATAGCCAACATCCGAAAGGTTTGTTGATCCCTCTTGTCTTTTCTTCCTGGATCATTCCTAGGGAATTTCAGTGAAGTACTCGTATTTTATGAAAAGGATGCAGTAACTATTTGTAGTGATGGTACATTTCTGTGGCTTGTTGTAAATTAATAAATAGCACTACACTAGTGTGTGGTAGATTCACCCCAGTGATTTGTTTTTTAATTATGGCCATTCATTCTAGTGAAAAATGTGGATATCTGCAACCAACAACGAGTATATCTTACAAGGTTTGTCAAGTATACAGTTTGCCAATTCGCCAGATGCTTGTTGCCTATCACTAATAGCTTTGCTTGGCTTGGCCTGTTAAAAATTTATAAATAGCCTGTGGTAACTTCATGCTTGGTATCTGTTTTTAATTATGGCCTTATAGTTTGGTGGCAAATGTGGATATCTGCAGTCATGAAGTATATATTACTGAGGCTGGTTATGTAAAAATCTATTGAACTGTTCCACTCACATAAGATGGGAAAGAAGATAGAAATCCAGCATTCATGACTGAATTATTGAAGCCAACTCGCCAGATACTTGTTGGCAGTATCACTAACGCCTTTGCTTGGTTTGGTTCCATCATGTTAGGTATTAACAGTCCACCATACCCTCCGTATCACATGTTTAATTATTTTTAAGTGGCCACAACTAAATGCAGTAGCTGGATCCATTTAATAGAACTGAAACTGTCAAGTCAGCTAGAGGTTGTGCGATACAAAAGTTGTGAATCTTGGCTTAGTATATGCTTCTTCTCTTAAATTTTCTTTTGTTTGTACATCAATAATGCTCAAAAAATATTTTGGAATCTGCTCATATCAATGCTTTCCCCCCCTATTATTTCTCACATTCTGCTTTGATTGGATGAAGTTCTCATGAATATCATTTTTTTTTTCTTTTTTATGTTTTTTGACATTTCAGTTATCAGGAGCAATGATAGAAATTTCTGATGCCAAGTCTGCAAGGGGTGATCGTATTGCTCATATATCTGGCAAACCCGAGCAAAAACAGGCTGCTGAAAACTTGATCCAGGCATTTATTATGTCCACTTAAGCCTTGACAATATTTCCAGATATTTGAAGGTGAATAGTAAAGGTCTTGGAATTCTCTTCCCATCTTCCTCGAATGTTTCCTTAGCCTCATCAGGTTTCATCTTTAGTTGACTTTGTTTTCTAGGCTTCAATAGCTGGAATCCTCCTTTTTCTTATAAACATGCCTATGACGATCAAATGGGAAGTTATGCAAATTTAATATCCCTGGTTATAGGTTCCTGTCGATGTTTACATGATTGATTCTTCCATCTGCAGATCTTAGAACATTGTAGGTTCTTCTTTCCTTTCATTTTGTTTTACCAGGTCCTATATTAAGCTGTGGGAAGTCTATCTTAGTTCCAGCTATTTTTATAATCTGATTTCATGATAGCCCAAGGAATTACTTTCAGTAAACCATGTTGCCAAACTCATAATGTATGTTTGTTGTTTTCTGGCCGTACATTCTCATTCTCAACTTCTTTTTGGAGAGATTTTCTACCGATGATTCAAGTTGGTGTGTTTGTGATGAATCTCTACTCAATATTCCTCTGTTTTGCATTGATAGTCTGGCATCAAAATAGGCATTCACTCTTTCTTATGGAGCTCAGTCTTTCTTCATCCTCTTTTCTTCATTTCAGAATCCCATGTCTTTCTGTCTATGAAGAACTCATTGTAGAAATTAAATCGTCAAATTGCTTCACACCTTTGGTTTCTGGGTTTTATTCCAGTTTTAATTTGTATTTCTAAATCTTTCAGGGTTTGTTTTAAAAATCCCTGTAAAATTTACTCCAAAAATCATTTCCCCAGCTTTTAGGTTTCCATGGGTACAAATCACATGAATGTACTTTCATTACTGTCGTATTTGAACAGTCAGGGTCCATATTCACCAATCAGCTATTTCTTCTGGAACAACTTGCTTATGGAGCTCAGTCTATCTTCATCCTCTTTTCTTCATTTCAGAATCTTGTCTTTCTGTCTACGAAGAACTCATTGTAGAGATTAATCTTCAAATTGCTGCATTCTGTTTGGTTTCTGAATTTTATTCCAGTTTTAATTTGTATTTCTGGCAATTTAATCTATCAAAATTTTTCAGGGTTTGTTTTAAAAATTCCCTTTAAAATTTACTCCAAATATCATTTTTCTGGCTTTTAGGTTTCCAGGTTTCCATCGGTACAAATTACATGAATGTACTTTCTTAACTGTTGTGTTTGAACAGTCAGGGTCCATATTCACCACTCAGCTATTTTTTCTGGAACAATTTGGTTTGTGCTTTCTTCAGCAGCAAACTTTTTTGTATCTTGTATTGAGTAGTTTCTCGGGTTATAGGCAGTCACCAATTTCTTTTTATGGTGATTCTTCCTACTGGGAATGTGGGTCGGCCCATTATTTTTCTTGTGTATGACACCAAATGCAAACTTCACTAAGTTGGTGATGCTTGTTTCACCAATAGAAATAGCTCCCATGTCCTAAAACATCCTCTAGTCACTATACCAGCTCTACTAAGATTGTTGGAACTTGGAAGTAGTGTGCTGCTACTCGTGTCCACAGATTCCCACTGCAAACATGAGCCATATTTATTGCAACTGTTTGCGCAATGTTTAGATATAAAAATGCTCTTGGTTTAATCTTACCAATCCAACCTTCTCCTTTTCCTTTTCTCTCAATATTTTCAGTTATGTCAGAGAAAGTTCACAATCAGCTGCTCTTATTCTAGTTCTTAAATTGAAATATCCTAGGTTGGGCTCAATTGTCAGAGTGGTAGACTTTCCATCTTGGGTTCTTCGATACATCAATATTTTCTTTTTAAAAATGAGGGGTCTTGAACCTGGGCACACTCTAATTGCAAGCTTCAGGCTTGAGTTCTTCATCACTTGACTTCATAAAGCAGCACTTACCCTTTCATATTGTAATCCAAAATCATGGTTTCCTTTACACATTGTTATAAATATAAACATTTTTTTTTGGATTCGAGAGAACCCACCCACCTTTAGACACTCTTTGTGGGCCTGGGTTAGTCAAGTAAAACCCCGGCTGTTAAAGACTCTTATAAGGTGAGCACGTCCTGACTCAAACTCGAGATCTGCAATGCAAATCTTAAGCCCTTAGCCACCATGTCACGTCCCTTGGGGACTTATAACATGCTATCATCTTTAATCTGAATAGTTCACCCTTTGTCTGCTCCTTTTTCTACCCATATTATTGGCCGGCTGTTGCCATGGACTATTGATGACCAAGTGATCTTACTCTAGTTCTTTAGATCTCCAGGGGAGTACAATTTTCCATGTCTATATTGCCCTTCTAGTTTTTTGTACTTGTCAAGGACTCGTTGAAGGTGAACATATAATTCAAACAACCGTTTCCATGTCACTTGACTGTTTTTATTGTTGATAGTGATGTCCATCTCTCTTGAAAGTCCATGTCGATAGTCAAGTTAAAATTTCCTTGGCTTGCCCTGTTCTGTTTTTCATGCTTTGAAATTGATAGCCTTAAAGATGGTCTTGGGTGATCAATCTGGCGAGCATGTGGTCGATACCACTATTATGGTTATAAGCATATGTGGTAGCAGAGGAGGGTAGTTTGTACATTCATATTGCTGTTCAGAAGACAACATTTAGACAATTTTGTATATTTTGGTGGATGGATAATTTGTTGCTCACTTATGTATGAAAACTATGGTAGCAGTTGCTATCTTAAAGAACCAGTCTATGTTTGTAAGACAGGAGGAAGTATCTAATACAGTATAGTGGATATATGGTTGGTGTGTCTGCAAAATTTTCTACACTATTGAGCCTACAAGGCATCGTATAAATATTTCTTTATGAGTTTTATAGGACCAGCAAATCTTCTTGTAGCCTCCGGGGGCCTTCATAGAAAAATTTAGTTTCGAGTCTCAAAAGGATTCTTGCAAAACTTATGGCGATATTGAGCTTATGAGGGCTCTCATTAAGCATGCTAAACATTCTACTTTACATTCTTGAAGGATTCTTGTTAATCAATCTACAAGATTGAGCCTACAAGGCCTTTTGCAATTCTTTTTCTCGCGTGTGAATGTTTCTATGATATTAATTTAATTTCGAGTTAATTTGAAATTTTTTTTTTTTAAATAAAAACCTTGGTTACGAAAAAGCTAAAACTCGTAGCTTTTTTTAAAATCTACTTTTTCAAACCGCAACTGTAAAACTATAACAATGCTCATGCACACACCCCACTAGAATGGAAAATACATTACTTGAAAACAAAAGTACAGATGAGAAAATCCTCAAGACTTGTCAACTAAACATTGAATAGTAGAGAAGTGGGACTAGCATCAAGCCAAACCCAGAACATTTCAATATAAAGTCATTGAAGTTTCAGAAGTAGATATCATGGAGTAAATCCATCCCAATGGTCACTACCACAGTCTGAAAAATCTCAACCATGTGTGCTTTTGATGGCTATGATTGTTTACTCTTCCATTGCATCACCTCCTTCAGTCACTTCCACTTTCTCCTTCAAGGGGGTAATCTTTGTCATAAGAATCTCTGTAACCAGACAAATAGCAAAATTAACCCACGAATTGTCAAAGTTGAAAAAAATTAACATTATCATGCCAGAGCAGGAAAGCAAACAGGGGTAATTACAGGATTCAACTACACTTCTTGCTAACAATGCAACATTGATAAGTCCAAAACACTATTCTAAGGAATAGATAGTTGGTATTTTTTTTTACTTCGGTAGCATCCACACAGCTTTGATGCATTGTAATTAACGCATAATAAACCTCCAATACAAAGAAACATGCTAAACTGTGGTACTTTACTTCAATTCTTTTGGAAAGCAAGAAATAGCAACAACATTGAGCAAGTCTTGTGTAGTAGGGATTCTTCCCTCCCTCCAAGCATTGGGGATCAATAACATTTCATTAAAAATATATAACAACAAATGGAGTGTGAATCCTAGCACGCCAGTTTCATAATAGAGAAGCATCCATAGGAAGTAAGTGAACACAAATGTAAACAACGCAGTCAAAACCTAAAAATCAAGGTATTGAAAATTGATTAAACTCCAGAAAAAGAACACAGAAACTGTCTAGATAAGAATGTGAAACAATGAAATCTAGTTTTGGCTCTTCAGTTAAACTTTTCTGAGAGTAAAAAAGATTTGAGAAAATGGAAATGAGTTATAGTAATTTAGTTAATTTTCCAGTGAGAATGGTAATGGCCTGCTATTCCTCTAAATGCGCAGGTTTTAAAATTAGCATGATGGAGTAGTCTTCAATATGAGGATTCAGCACTGGGATAAAAGATTACTAACCAGTCTTCTTTGGAAAAGAATACCCTCGTTCACTGACATAGGTACGAGGATTAGGTAACATGTGGTTCCTTAGGTATTCCTTGTGTCCCTGTGCCAAAATAAATTTCAATGGAGAACTTCCATCACTGTGAGCTCAAGACATCTTTTGACAATATAGAGAGGACTGGTTCAAATAACATACCTTTGTTATAACACAAACATCAACATTGCTTCCACTTCCCAAGTCATTGAATATGCCAGAGCATATAGCCTCACTCACAAGCTTAATTCCTTCATCTCTCTGCAAGGATAATCATTTGTAGGACTCAATGGGAAGCAAGAATGTAACAGAACATAGGGGATAAATTACTTCCTTGTTTTTTTATCCTCTCCACAGTATGTTTAATGTTAAGCAAACTCATGCTGTCAATCACAAATACATTATGCAGCAGAACTCATACATCAAACTAATAGTATTTATGGATGATTACAATGAGGAATACTATATTAAAATTGTTATTGCTTCATGCCTCTAAACCCTCTATAGCAAATCTAACTTACACTGAGGCCTTCTTTGTATTTTGATTCAAAAACAGACATTGCAGCGAGAGAACCAGAACCCATTGTAGCAAATGGCAAAGTGTCAGTTGACCCATGGGGATATATCTGCAAAATAAGCCATTTTATTGGTAAGATATCAAAGAATTGTACGAGCTAAAAGAATAATTCCCATACAAATGCTTCTAAAGTAAGAAAAAACTCACAGTGTGTAAATGAGGCCCAGTGCAATCAACCCCACCAAGCACCAAAGCAGCTGAGACATGACCTTGGTAGCTAGACAAAACATTAAGCAGTCAGGAATATACACTCACTATAAAGAGATACATAGAAAATCTCACAAGTTTGAAACAAGAGAAACTCAACTTGAAAAGATGCTTCTTAAGAAGAGTGAGTGCAGTAACAACCCTCGATTCTCGGCCAGTATGGTAACGATGTAATTGCAGCTGTGAGCTGACCATGTCTAAGAAAATGCAAACACCACAGCTTTGCATTAGCTTTAGTATTGTTAAAAAAGGAGAAAGTCTGTAAACGGTAATGCATCCAGCATTCAAATACAAAGTTCTACAAAGAACAAGCACTACACTACACCTTAAATTGATCCTAAAAGTACCTGTTACTGCTTCTGTATCAGCAGCAGTTCCTGCTCCGCAACAATATATGTTTGGTGCCATGTAGTGAATTTTTTCGCAATTCTTATCACAAACTATGGGTCCCTCTGTTGCTCTTGTATCTGCCCCAAGAATGACGCCATCCTAGGTAGAAATTTTGTGAGAGCAAAAACAAAAAGATTATATGCATAAATAATTTTACGAGAATAGATATCGCGCAAAAAAATTGAATTTCTATATATTGCTAAGGTTTCAACACTCACACAAAGATGACAAGTCTTTCCCCAATCATGGATTACCCAACTCAGCAGTTCCAAAATCCAAGTAACAGTGACAGTGTAAACAGACTTCATAACTATCCTAAACTTTCAATCATTCATACTTCTATTTCTGTTTCATTAAAAGGGTAGCGAAGTAGTATACTTTAAAAAGGTTTTTGAACAGGTTAAGAAGTGGCCGCTGCTGGCAACGCAAACATTGATAAACCAGAGAGGGCTTATTTGAAATTCCGTGAAAGATCCACTAATGTACATGTATTTATACTCAGCCAGGAATTCATTGGGGGAAAAACCCACTGGCACCACATCCAAGTAAAAAAAAGAAGCAAATAATCGACCAGACTCCACAATTTAGTAAAATCATTTGCCAAAATCAATAATCTCAATCAGTGGAACTAGACAAAATATCACTACCCCCAAAACAAATTCTAAGAACAAAAAAGCATGGGTCAATTCCAAATTAACTCGGAAAAAAATCTTAAACTTTGAAACTCAATCAATCAATTTGACTGGAGGAACGAGAGAGAGAGACAGTGACCCAGAAAGAACAATACATACACAAACAAAAACAAAAAATACAAGTAAGAGAACAAGTGGGCGGTACCTGAAAAACTAAACCCACAATGGTAGTTCCAGTTTTTCTAAATGGAGGAAGCTTAAGACCCTTCTGCGATAACATGGCATTTCGTTTGCAAAGATCGAAACTGAACCCACCTTTCGCAGGTAAATCCATGCAAGAATTGTTCGACATTGTTTCAAGCTTGATTGCTTGGAGAATCTAACTGTCTGGTTTAATCGATTGGTTTGTATATTAGAAAAGCATGAAACTTGATCGACCTTTAAGTTGGGTTTGGTTTTTTTTATACTCTCATGTGACCTAGGCTTCAAGAAAGAGTTTCTGGGGTCGGGTCGGGTCGGGTCGGGTAAATCGTAAAATATTTCTTAATTTCGAATTGAATACTCATTTTTGTTTCTCATATTAATTAATCAATCATTTTAGTACATTTTATATTCTTTTATTATTATTATTATTATTATTGCAAGTAGTAGGGAAAAAAAGAAGCAACAAGATGGAACGATTGAAAATTAAGAGTGCGTGTATATCTTCTTGAAATTAGGTATGGTTCAAAACAATTAAAAATTAGTTTGTTTAGAATGAGATTGGTATTTAATTTATTTTATAAAACTAGAGACACTAATTCATAATTTATTCTTTTGAATGTTTGACACTGTATTTTAAAAATATTTTTGAAAAAAAAATTGATTTTTTTAATTTTTTATTACTCATTTTTGTTTCTGAAATTAATTAAATCAATCATTTTATTTTAAAAAAGTACTAGAAATTATTGAACAAACCTAAAAAAATCTCCAACTTAATCAATAAATCTCAATTAAATCCCAAAATATTTTTTATCTAGATTAAATAAATCAATGAATTTGTAAACATATTTTTTATAAATGCTTATGTCATTTTATCATTCTTTTTATATAAAAGAAATATTAGGTCGTCTCTAGACGAAGTGTGAGCCACCTATCTAATAATTCTATAAAAAAGACTTTTTCATAGTAATCAATTTTGAATTTTTCTTAATTTTTGTAATTATTTAATAATCATGTTACTTATACACTCAAAGAGTACTAGTTAAAACTAAAAAAAAAAAAAACTCATCAAGGTTTCGCTATAGCTCTAGACTAATTGCACTATACATTGGATTATTATAATGACCCTTTTTACTATTCTTTAAAAATAAATAAAAACAAAAATAAATTCACTAAATCTAGATTTCGTTTTCATATTAGCAAACAGACGTATCACTTTGTTTATTTTTTTTAAAATTTAATATGTGAAATACCTTTTAAAACATCTTTATATAATATTTTATGATATTCCATGGTGGCATGACCAAGTCTTCTATACCAAATATACATAACATCATCATCATTATCAATTTTAATTATATTAGTAGTATAAGTGTTTCTGGGTTTTTATATTATTTTTCTAAGAACACAAATAACCAAGCAATATAAAGATTCAAATATAATTTTATTATCTTTATCATATAATTGGCCAATATTTTATAACCAACCCAGATATAGATTTTTTTAGATACAGGATCTAGGCAACGGTATCCATGATGTTGGGAAGAATACCCGAGAAAGACACATTGTTTACTACGAAATTCTAGTTTGTGTTTTGTATAGGGTTGCAAAAGAGGATAACAAGCACAACCAAAAGATCGTAAAAAGGAATAGTTTGGTGTTTGGGAAAACAATTTAAAATATGGAGACTTGTAATCCAGAGCGGAAGAAGGAGTTCGATTTATCAAATAAATAGCAGTCATAAATGCTTCAACCCAAAACTTGGTAGACAAATGTGATTGAGCCAACAGTGAGAGTCCAACCTCCATGATATGCCTATGTTTTCGCTCAGCTAATCCATTTTGCTGAGAGGTATATGGACATGAGAGGCGTTGATGAATCCCATGTTGACTTAAAAAGTTTTGGAATTGTTGAGAGAGATATTCTCCACCATTTTGAAGGTTTGCAGATCAACCTGAATAGGGTAGAGTCCACCTTCACTCTTGCCTGTTAACAACATTCGTCCCGATAGATTGTCCTTCACAAAAAAATTAGAACCAGTGAGTATAAAGTAGCAACTGTTATCTAGACAGTCACAAGATTAAAAATAAAATAAAATTTAATTGATTAAAAAAACAAAAGAAATATAACGAAGAGAAATTAAATTAAAAATAAAAGAGACTAAGAAAAAGAATTAAAAAGAAGAAGAGAAAGTCACAAGATTAGGTCAATTAGAAAAATTAGATTAAATTAAGTGAATTTTAACCCCCACACACATCATATGTTTAACTCAATTATTGATATTATTTTTTTCATGTTTCAGCCACCAATCTCTAGTTATTACTATTAAATGTACGGCAATTCAGAAATCAATATATATATATATATATATCCCCTATCTCTCTCTCTCCCTCCCTCCCTCCCCTTTTCTTTCTAAAGACAAAACCGTGGATCTGTCTTCCTCGCTTTATTTATTATTATATTTTGGTGTACCATTCATCTATCTCCATCTTTTATCGTCCTCTTTCATGATTAAATCCAGGAGATTATCTGCTTCATCTTGTTGCTAGTAGATCCAATCCCTCTCTCTCTCTCTGTAGAATTTTGGAGAACTTTTCACTTTCTTCCTTGGATCAGAAAGAGAAATGAGCTCCCTTCGTGCAGATCCGCCGACCTCCAAAATTCACCCAGAAGCAGAAGCAGAAGCAGAAGCAACTACAAGCTGTCTTTGTTCTTCGTCAAAAATCGACCATTTCGACCGCCTTCCTGACTCTCTTCTCTTATTCGTTTTCAATAAAATTGGCGATGTCAAGGCTCTTGGTCGCTGCTGTGTTGTTTCTCGACGCTTCCACTCTCTCGTTCCTCAAGTCGACAACGTTGTTGTCCGTGTAGACTGTGTCATCTCCGATGACGACACCTCTTCTTCCTCCTCCATCAAATCACACTCTTCTTCTTCTTCTGGCTTCTCCTCCATCTTTCGTTTAGTCTTCGGTGGCATTTCCAAACCGTTCCAGGCTCTGACTCAGTTGCTTGGACCCAAGGTCAATTCGAGAAATGGAAATGGGCCTTCCCTTTCTGTCGCCACCGACGATGATATGGAGCTGGATCAAGCTGCTGTCACCCATCATTCTCCAACTCAGGTTCTTAAGAATTTTAATGAGATTCGCTTTCTACGAATCGAGTTACCCAGTGGGGAATTGGGAATTGATGATGGGGTTCTTTTAAAATGGAGGGCTGATTTCGGATCTACTCTTGATAATTGTGTTATTCTTGGTGCTGCTTCTGTCATTACCAATAATAAGATTTCTCGTGTTATGCAACAAGAAAATGCGGCTGCTGCCGATGATGATGATAATGGAAGCATACCGGAGTCGTTTTACACCAATGGGGGATTGAAGTTGAGAGTTGTGTGGACTATTAGCTCTTTAATTGCTGCATCTGCCAGGCATTATTTGCTCCAACCAATTATTGCTGATCACAAGACACTTGACAGTCTGGTCTTGGCTGATGCTGATGGACAGGGAGTGTTGTGTATGAACAGGGAGCAATTGGAAGAGTTGAGGGTCAAGCCGCTATCGGCATCTTCTGCTTCGAAGAGGACTCTTGTGCCTGCACTTAATATGCGCCTTTGGTATGCTCCTCACTTGGAATTGCCGGATGGGGTTGTGCTGAAAGGGGCAACCTTGGTTGCTATTAGGCCTAGTGAACAGGCTGCTTCTAAGAAGGATGTGTCTGATATCTCTTGGGTCTCCTCCACGTTTGAGGAGCCTTATGGTACAGCAGCTAAGATGCTGGTGAAGAGAAGGACTTACTGCTTGGAGATGAACTCATTCTGATTAGAATAATGGGCCTGAGGTGAATATTTTCATCCCTGCATATTGATTATCATCACTGCTGTATTAGTTTCCGTGTATTTATTTTAATGCCCAGTTGCACACAACTCAGATAGTTTTTATTTGTCACGAACATTTGCAGACTAATGTTATCTCAGTTGCATACATGATTTCTTAGCCATTACCATGTGCATGCATTCTTCTTACTTTTCACCATATGATGCATGCCGGTTGCCTTATATATGATTGCCTAACATGTATTAGAAAGGGAAAAACATAATGGTTATAGGAAAGTGGGGGATTTGTTTTTCAATTCATGTTAGGGATCTAGCTGTCACTTCTGAATCCATAATTTTAAGGTGCCGTTTTAGGATTCTCTGAATGTCTAGTGAAACCTTGCGCATCATAATGCACACACACGTCTTTACTTTCCACCAGGATGTTTTTGACTTTCCACTGCCGCTTATGAATTGATCTTGTATGTGTGTTTTGTCATCTATTATTAAGAATTTACTCTAACAATTAGCATAATACTTTATGACTTTTGGTCTAAACAATTTATAATGATCTTTCAGGGGAAGCACAGTGGTTAAAGGAAAAGGGGATGTAAATGATATTTCGAGTGAAGAATCAGAAAACAGTTTTGCTTTATGCTTTGGCCATAGCCAGATGCAGTGTCTCATGAAGCTGAATCTTTCTCTGGACCACCACTTTAATCCCATCCTCGGTTGATGATGCCCTGTAGTCTTAATAACCTTTTGTGCATGAACTGACTGCTAAAATGCATGCTGCTTGTTTTAATCTCAGGCATATGCTTGTATGGTTCACACATGCAACTAGATGAATGTAACAAGTGCTTTGAGTTTGTAGTGATTTACTTTAATTTATAATCTATGTATGTGAATATTGTAGGTATGAATATGTTGCGATTATGCTACACTTTTGTCATACACTAAGCAATGTGCTTTTGGTTAACCTTAAAATGCTCTCTTTTGCAGCCGAGTAAATGTTAGCGTTTACTAGCTGTATGGCAAGCACCTGTGTAGTAATCCATTTAGCTTCTTCCATCACAAGTACTATGATAAACCTTAGATGTATTGCAAGACTTTAGTAGGATGATTGCTAGGGTTGGAGCATGAGGATAGATATTTAGACATTGCAAGAGAAGGTAGTGAGGTTGGGATATAGCGTGTCATGTCGTTGGTTTAGGCAATGATGGTGTAAAATGATTCCTTTAGCTAGCTTTGATTGTTTTTTTATTCTTTGTTCATTGATTGTTGCTTTTATGTAGCTCGATTAAGCAAAGTCTTTGGATTGTACGGATGCATGCCGAATGAATGGTGGTGTCTATGTAGTTGTTTTGCTTGTAAATGACTTAACTTGTGGCATGCACCTGTGTAGTAATCCGTGTAGCTGCTCCCATCACGAGTACTATGATCAACCTTGGGTGCATCGCAAGAAGTATGTGTTTGACATTGATGTAGTTTTTGAGGTTGCAATTACAAAAGTAGTTTGAAGAGAAACACTTTTGGTAGTGGTTTTAAAATATATGTTTGGTTAAAACTATTTTAAGATAGATTCTTGCATGCAAAATAAATGAAAGGCAAGTCTCCATGAGCGAAAAGCAAGTTATTTTAGCTTTTGTAAAACCAAGATTTGAATGGTAATTATATGAGGAATCTAGTGCAAAAAGCATAAACTAAACAGTTTTTTTCGAAAGCATAAGCTAACAAAACAGTTTTTTCTCCGTGGTTGAGTAAAAAGCTAAAGCTACTGCAATACCAACCAATCTTTTAAGAGTGTCTCTTGTGTCCAATATGGTGATGATTACTGGGGTTGGAGCGTGAAGACAGTGGGACTTGGACATTGCACGAGAAGGGTAGTGAAGTTGGGATATAGTGTGTCCCGTCTGTGGTTTAGGCAATGATGTTGTAAAATGCTTCATTTAGCTAGCTTTGTTGTTTGGTTTTGGACTCTTTGTCCATTGATCGTTGCTTTTGTGAAGCTCGATCGAGCAAATTCTTTGGACTGTATAGATGCATGTCGATGTTTTCAATATTGCTATCAGGGTTCTAAACAAAAAGAGTAATGTGTTTGTTGTGGGTTTTGGTCTTCTGCATACAACTAAATCGCATTTGATTTTTTGTTTCTTGCAAGAACAAGTTTGAAACCAACTAGGTTGTTAGAAAACGTGTTTGTCTCTAAAATTCCCATTGTGGCTAATTTTGCACCAATGCGGCGGGGGATCATAATTAATAAATGGTAAAGGTTGCTTTTGTGCTAAAGTGGCTAAACAGTCTGTTTACCTGAAAGAGGAAGCCTTGCTTCAGCATCAGCACAGGCTGTTTCAATTCGGCTGTTCTGTCTCTTGCCATGTCTGGTTATGTGTAGGTCATGGCTGTATTGCATGCCTTGATTCTGTTCTCCTTAGAATCATCTGGAAATTACAGTTGACTTTCTAATGAAAATATGGACCTGGTAGATCT
This sequence comes from Salix dunnii, assembly GCA_015731905.1. NCBI lineage: Eukaryota > Viridiplantae > Streptophyta > Magnoliopsida > Malpighiales > Salicaceae > Salix > Salix dunnii. The sequence goes on along the minus strand of CM027662.1, from coordinate 4,052,644 downwards.
GGGATTCTGTCGCTGTTTGTCGATGGATAGACGGGAAGAGTTGGGAGCATCGACTAGGGAAACTTGGAGATTAAAATAAAAGATGCTATGTTAGGTTACATGGATGGAATGCCTTGTTTGTTCATGGTTTTCTGGTTAGTTTTCCTGAGCATAGTACAAAATCCAGATCTCGTAACAAAGTGGCTCCATGATATAGAGTTTAAACAAGCCCGACGCCATCAGAAAGAAACAATTAAGCTGCCGTTTATTTACCATTTTAACCCTTCAATGTACACTTAATTACTTGTACTATAAGGAATACAAATATTATTATATAGTAGCCATGAAGTTTGCTTCACGAGACAATAGTGACGCCTCTCTGGACTATTTTTTTTTTGTTTTGTTTTAATATACAGCAATTGCCTATCCCCCCGTGTATGCACAGCCCTTTTGAATAAAATGGACACCAATTATTAGCCGGCTCTGCCCCTCCTTTTCACCTCTCTATCACATGATATATCTACCCGGTATTTTTCATTGTATTTTAAAAATATTTTTAATTTTTTAATTTTTATTGTTAATTTTAAATTAATTTTTTTTTATATTCTTAGATCATTTTAATATGTTTATATCAAAAATAATTTAAAAGAAAATGTATCATTCCGATTTATTTTTCAATGAAAAATACTTTAAGAAACAATTATAATCACAATGTAAAACAGACACTTAGTCTTTATCCTTGGCGTGATGGAAACTTGGACTTCACATATTAAGCTACAAGGTTTGTTGTGGTTAGCACCCCTTTTGACTCGTGCGGAGTTATGCTAGCTCGACCCGAGTAATTCAATCGGTTAGGTCTTAGATGTGTTTTTTAATAATTACCTGTTCAAGTTATTTTATGGTCAGAGATTTATCCGATTATTAATTTTATGGTTCATGAAATAATTAATTGCATTAAAGATTAAGTGCATTTATGGTTACTAAAAATAAAAAAGTTAGGCCAGCACATTGTGATTCAAAACAAGTCAATTTCATGAAAGGAGAAGTCACAGTTGGCTTGACATGTTATTATTAAGAACATAGAGTTGAACGGGGGGTACGGAAAACAACCCCCACATGTTTATTTATTCGCCGGCAATGAATGCGATTTGGAGGAGGTGAAAGGAGTGTGGATTTTTAATTAAATCATTTAAAATTGTTGTTTGTTTATATTTGTGTTGTGTTTTAAAAGTATTTTTGAAAATTAATTATTTTTTATTTTAAATTAAAAAATTTAATATTTTTAAATTATTTTCATATATTATATCAAAATTAAAAGTTTTAAACATGTAATTTTAATATATTTCTAAATAATAAAAAAATCAGTTTTAAGTTGGGAAACCTGAGCATGACACTCGTGGAGTGCTGGAAACCTAAATGCTATATAAATTAATGTTGTCTCTCCAATGCTCCTACATGTCCTTTCAGAATAATTTCAAGTGATGTTGCTCACTTCCAAGCCACAAAATTCAAGCATGATAACAACGTCATCTTGTCTAATTAGTTATTGATTTATTTTTTAAAGTATTTTTTTATTTAGAAATATATTAAAATAATATTTTAAAAAAAATATTTCTGATATTAACATATCAAAATAATTTAAAAACACCAAAAAAATTAATTTAAAATAAAAAATAAATTTTAATTTTTTTCAAAATGAATATAAACAAATTAATATTAAATAAAAATATATTCAAATGTTTTTCTTCCATGAAAAGCACACAAATCATGTGAGGTGGCTTTGAATTTCAAAAACTAAGGAAACAAATCAAAACTCCCTTGAACTAGTAGGATCATGTCAAATATAAAACATAAAATCAATTAGGATCTTTTATCTATTTATTATGCTTTATTATTAGTATCAAGGAAATATATTTTTGAATATTTGAATTTATAGGTTGAACATCAAATAAAATGAAGTTGATTGGATCACCTCAAAACAATAAGATTAGTTCTGGAAATAAATTTGAGACAAGTGAGAAAACTGATTTTTGAAAATAAACTTGCAATGTGATCAAATTATCTTAAAAACTAAATGAGTGAGGTAAAAATAAATGAAATTGAATAAATCCTCCTTATTAAAAGGTAGAAATGAATAATTAGTAACAAATCAATAAAGAGAACATTTAAGTTATCAACAGATAACATAACTAATGGAACCAAATTTAGTTCATGATTCATAAGTATACTTCAAAAAAAAAAAAAAACACATACAAACTTATCATTGCTACACTAGGCAAACCGTTAGTACAATCAATAAACAGAAGTTAGTTTTATTTTATTTTGAAGAGCCTACTAATTTATCATCTTCTTAGATTTTAGGGAATGAAGTAGTATTAAACATACCTAGAGAAAGGTTTTCATAGTCTAATTCACCACTATAATATAAAGCTTTATATAGGCACACCTTTAATGTCCTTATGAAATCAGTTTTTATTTTTATTAATTCCAATAAGATTATCATCTCCAAACACAAATGGACATATTAGGGTATCAGTGCCTCCAACTTAATTATATGTTTATTTATTTTATAGATTCGATGGTATTGTATAATAATCATAACTAGTTATAGAAAACTCAACCAACTAGTCATGGTTGCTCTTTAATTTGCATTTTATTATTAGCCTATAAATCTTTCTAAAGATGATATATGGAGATGTATAAATAGAATTGAAAAAATTAGATTGACCTATTATAACAATATTATATCAGTCCATCAAACCATGTAAGCCATATTTAATGAGTTGTATCATAATAAGCATGTTAATGTATAAGCTTATTTATATATTTAGAGATTGTGTCATAGGAAGTTATCTAATATGCTTCATATAGAATGGTATCTGTTAGTATATCAAATAAAACAACAAAAACAACCTAACTTGGGTGTAATAACCCCTAGCATGCTAACAACTCCTCCAACATAAAAATAATCATATGTTATTTACCTAGCCTCATAGAACTTTTATCCCTTCCCACAACCTATTACTAGGTAATTATATGTCTTATGGGCTATATTGCAACAAAAGAATTTAAACCCCTTAGCATAAAAACCCCTTATTGTAAATCAACAACACAGGGAAGTGATGGACAAAGCTACATTAACCTAACACTTAAGAAAGATAAGTTATAAATAGGATAAGTAGTAAGAATTTATTAGGAGAAGATCTTGGCAAAGCAATAATATTTTCAACCTTGCATTACATTCAAAAAAACTGATACATATATACACAAAGGAATGCACAATGTTTGTGCAGTTTCCAAATCTAGTTTTCTAAACATACACCTTAATTTACAATTGATTTGCATGTTTACTGCTGTGAGATATGACAAAATATTTCAGCACAATATTTGTTAATTATGTGTGCCGATATTATTGCTTTGCCAAGTTCTTCTCCTAATAGAATTGCTTATAATTATCCACTATCAAACTGCATGTAATCCCTAAAGAAACAAAGATAATAGATTTTAAGTAATTTTCTAGAAAAGACAATCATTTAATAAAATGATATATCACTAAGTTTGTTGAGCAATATAAAAATTATGGAGCCAAATATTTCATAGAAGTAAGGTTCTTGGTTTATAATTTCATAAAAATAGCTTTCTAATGATTCCTTACATTACTAGAGAAGTAAGGTGATGGACACACTTAAATACTAGCTGGCTGAATGACCTTTATCTTAAAAATGGGTACAGGAACAAGCAATACATCAAAACCTAGTAAACTTTGGTTATATATATTGTCATCCTTATCTAAGCTTTCGCACTGAGCATATAAATGTTGGATTCTTAGGCTACCTCAAAACTTGTGAAACCCAACATGCCCGCACATCACTCAGCGGTCACCTTTTACCAAGGCAAGAGCTCAACGGAAAAACCTGCTGCTCCAAAGCAGCAGTTCTGGCCCAAGGCTACCTACAAGTACAGAATTCTATCTACATCTTCTTACAGGTTCGGCAATAAGCACATAAATACATGCTGGATAGGACACGCTATTAGTAATAACCACAGCTGTTTCTATCATTATTGCCCGATTGGCCAACTGTTGGATGCTTTGGGCGGCATTGAAATGTTCAACATCATGAGAGCAGCACCCGCAAGTGGAGCCAGAGGCACCTAAGAGACTAAAATGCACGCCCAGGGACTGTTAAGTTGCAACAATGTAGCCCTGGAGCCCGTTGGTGCCTGCCAGTTGAAGTACTTTTTCAACTTCAAGAGTTATTGCTAAGCATTTAGTAATAATTCTGGGAACAACGGATAGTTGCAGGGGTGACCAAAATGAGACACCAACCAGATATGTCCCTATGCAGAGTAGATCCCCAAACAATTTCACAATCAAAAGAAAAACAAAAATGTTGGTTTCCGAGAAACTTGAATGAACCAGCTTTGAGGGGCAGATTCCAAAACAAGGCTATTTTGCTCTACTAATGGTATAGACAATTTCAAAACAAATGTAGACAAGGAAAAAAGAATAACATCAATTTGAATAGTTTGTTGTCTTTCTTCAAAACACACAAAGCTTTGCACGCATGGATTAATGTATCCTCACATGTGAATGCAAGCTGAAAGACTTCAAAATGGATAAAGCACAAATACCAACAGTTTCAGAAGCATAACAATAAGGTATCATCCAATGCAAGGAAGGAACGGGTTCGCTCATGACTTGCTGCGATTCCCCCATCTTCACTCTCCTGTACCAAAGTGAACCACGTAAATTTATGTGCATGCCATTCACTACAAATTGGAAAAGATGAACAATTCCAGAAGCCATCAGTGAAGCAAAATTTTCTTCATAAGCACAAAATAGCCTGCCTTCTGAAGTTTAACAGATGGTGTTGGACTTGAGATCATAAATCCACATACCATCCTGACATCAGAAGATCATTCCACTCTTATGGGAGAATTTGAACGAAGTTTAGACACCAATTAATAAATCATTCAAATGTATGAAGATGACTAAAACATACATGTAATGCAAAGTTGGAAAGAATGCATATTTGCAAGCAAATCATCACTAAATTCAAGCTGCATCGTCGCGATATTTTAAACCTGGAATTAACTACTTGAGTGATAAATTGCACAAAATCTCTTCCAAATATAAACTTTGTTGCCGAACAAATTCTTACCTAAAACCTAGAACTTAAAGCCTTAATCCTACCTAAACCCACTAATTTCCAATTATAGCTCCCCCCAAATTCTTTTGAGAGACGAAAACTCAAAGTTGTCCTACATCTTGAATGTAAATTGAGAAACCCACATATATGCCAAAGATTATTTTCTGGGGAAATTTGCTAGCCTCATTTAATATTCTCCCATCACAAATTAAAAGCATGAGAGTTTTGCTAGTCTCAATGATCAAAAGCACCCAACTTAACTCTTAACGTTTGACTTCCTGATAAAGTTCTTAGAAAAACTATTTTGACTTTAACCAATGTCTTTTATCCCTATTACTTGATTATACTTCAGTAGTCCACCATTGCACAAAACATAACTTTTGGATAGAGATCGTACATGAATTCTAAGGATTAATAGCAAGCCAAACTGAAAGAATGTTTAAAGTGTTAGCACCAGAAGAGGCTGATATAATATAGAATGAAGCGCAAAAAAAATTGGTTGTGTGAGATTTTAAATATTTTTAATGTTCCTTAAAACATTACTTTTGAGAGACCAGAATGACATTAATTTTATTTTTTTAAAAAAAAGGTCATTAGATGGGTTCTTACTTGGAAGCACATGTGAGATTCCCTCAACTAAGGTTGTTATGAGTTTTTTTTATTATTATTATTTTCAAGCCATTATAAGTTCATAGAGCATTGTTGAATCAACATTATAAATGCATTGAAATAATTATTATTTTTTAAATATATTTCTAACATCAACATATCAAAATGATCTAAAAACACATGGAAAAGATTAATTTAAAACATAAAAAAAAAATGATTTTTTAAAAAAACATAAAAACAAACAGGTTTCAAGGTAAACTCCACATGTGCAAGCAAAAATAAAAAACCAAAAAGGCATATGAGTGATTAGAAGAGGAAAACAACGAAAATTAACTATAATCATGAACAAAACATGAATAGAAGGGATCATATTCGGGTTGTGAGTTGGCAATCTTTTTGGAGAAATTATTGGTAATCTATGGTCATCATTTTTACATTATGAACTAACCATTTGTGGAAGGAGATGCCATCTTATTTAACCCCATCATCAGATTCAAATGAACAGAAAAAATAGCTGATTGGTTAATAGTCTTAAGTGGTGAACTAAATTTACTTCGTAATTTATCTTCTTGTTCAAGATCTCCTATCTAATTAAGCTAAATACAAAAAAAGAGCGCTCATTAATGAAACAACTTTTATTCTCATTTTGAGAATAGCTTATAACTGAAACTTGAAATAGCTTCGATGAGACTAAGGCTTGGGTAAAAAATCATTTTCAATCACTATCTATTCATGTATTGAGTTTCTATCCTCCTAGATTGCTAGTGTACTTCAAAGGTTAATCAACTTATGATGTTTAGCTCGAGAGGTAAGCATCCTCTGATCTCTAGGTTCTTTTAGCTTGCTCTCACCCCTTGAGCTAAGGTGGGGATTCATGTAAATTTGATAATTCCACTCTAAGTTTTTTTTTAATTTAATTAAAATACTAAGCAAAAGCAAATAGGTGTTGATTATTCACATTTAGTTTAACTTATTTGTTTTTAATAATTTGCACATTCCAGCAATGATTATTTTCATTTTTTGAAGGACTTGTTTGTTTTAAGGAAACTATGTCATGGAAAGTAGCTTCCAACAAAAGCAAAAATAATTCTTTCCTACATGGAAAGTGTTTCCTCTTTTTAATTCCTAAGAACACTTTTAATGTCATTAACACATAACACCTTAGCACAAAACACAACACTTTCCTCCTCTTTTTGTCATCTGTAAAATCAAGACTGGGGGTGATCCTCAAACTTCCTCAAAACTTAATATTTATACAGGACTCTGTTTTATATAAAGTGTTTATATATATTTTCTAATACTTACAGAAAATAAACATGTGCCTAACGTCTTTTTAAAAAAACTTTTATCCAAAAAACCCATCAAAATATCCTTGTATACAATTATCTCCAATACAAAATCTTCATAACAAAAAAATCCAAATGTCTAACTCTTAAGTAATATCATTAACTAATTTGGTTTTTTCATTAATTTTCTAAAAAAAAGTATTTTGAGGTTTTAAAAATGAAATTTACTTTAAAAAAATATTTAACAAGGTTACATGTCTATAATATTTTTAAAAAATAAACTATCTATAAATATATGATATAATATATTCTTCTCTTTTTTTTTCACAATTATACTTTTTATATCTCATTTTTTTATTGCAAGTGATCAAATGGTTACATTCATTGTTATATATATATATATATATATATATATATGTATGTAGGTGGGTGGGTGCGTGTGTGCGCGCGCGCGCTAGTTAAACTTAAAAAAAATAAAACATTGATATGTTATTTTCCAGCTTATTTTCATGACAATGCCAAACATTGAAAACTATTTTTCAACATATTTTCCATACACTGTCAAATATCAAAAAATAATCCACTTTCCAGGCATTTATTTTCTATAAAAATCACTTTTAAGAAAAACTAGTTTCCAGCAAAACAATTGATATCTAAGAAGGATATGCAAAGTTTTGTGGATAGTTAAAACAAAAGAAAAGTGGTTAATTCTAAGTACCTTTTCAGTTTTAATGCATTGGTATAATAAATGAGAAATCATCCTTCTAAATTTAAAAAACGACATCAGAATAACTTGATGATTTTGCAAAACAAAATCTAGCGCATCAAAATTTGGCAAAACAATACAATTCAGCATACCAGAATTTAGAATCAAGACTTTATTTCTGATTCATGAAGGTAATGAAATTGCATATCCTCGAGTAGCCAGCCACCTAAGGCTTGTCCATGATGGCAATTGCTTTACTAGGAATGCCAAAGATATTCCCCTAGTGATGATGATAGTAACCAGTGCATGCATTGATCATTACCTACGCATGTTTTAATTACATTCAAAATTTTGCTAGAGACAGTTAAAAAATGGGAACAATTAAGGTAAACATGTAGTATATTACTTTCTTTCAAATTTTGTAAACTCAATGAACCTGGTGTCAATATCAGTAATTAAAGGTTAAATCTTTTACTTTTGCTTAGAGCATATGCAACTTAAATGTGCAACAGTAACTTGTAGATTAAAGTATAAATAAATTAATTTCAACAAAGCAATTTTTAAGTGATCAGGCACATTTTGCATCGTCTACTTTTACAGGTAATACTTTTGAGTATTTTTATGGTGATACTAAGTTATTCCCTGTCCGTAGCTCTAGATTAGGGAAAGCTTTTTCTTCTTCTTTTTTTTTACAGTCATGTTTATATCATTATCTATTACCTAGATGTCCCAGTTTGTAATAAATTAAAGCACTATAAGAGTGTAGCAATCTATTTCAGTACTATTTATACATGTTTGTATTGAGCAGCCAGATGAAAACCTTGCTCACAAGGTAAATCGAGAGATGGGTTTTTTTGCCCTAATATATTTATTTCCTCACATATTTTCTGTCTCTTAAAGGAGGTTATGCCAAAACTAAAACCTCAGCGTCGATTCATTGCATGAAGTTTTGCAAGGAAAGAAAACAAAAAACAAAATAGCCCTCCCAAACTAAAGAGAAATGTGAACGCTTGTTCCAGGAAAGGCTAACACATGGCTCTAGCAAAAGATACTCTTAACACCTGGCCTGCCCCAATACGATGCTAGGAAGAAGGGAACCAGCAAGAGAACAAACAAGGGGACAACCAGCCGATACCCTATTCATAGCGATCCATGCAGGAATCAAATGAAGACAATAAATAAATACTTAACAGCAACACTCATAAAAGAGTTCAGCCAATGGTTAACTTAATTTATGATTACCAAGAATGAAAGTTATATATTATTATAACTATCTTCATCTTTAGTGGAGTGGTTTTATGCAATCCGCTTATATCCAGGAATCAGCAAAACGAGAGGGGAACGGAAAGAATACCATTACATAGAAAGAGGCAAATTACTGTAAGTGAATAGAGAACCAATATAACTAAAACCTAACGCATTAAGGGAAAAGGTAAAATTACTGCAAAGAGAACTACTTTTGAAAGACTGGGCTGCTCTTATGTTACCTGAAAGAAGATGGCGCAAGAAACACAGATGCCTCCCGGCATTAATTAGTTCTTCCCTTTGCCCTTCTGGTCAGAATGCCTGGTTCCATCGCCATAGCAGAGCTGCAAACCATGAGGGAACTGGTGGTGGTGGTGATTCTCCATAGCTTGTGGTTGTGCACTAAGAAGGAAAGGTACATTTGTGGTAGATCCGTCAATGGGAGAAGAAGTAGAGAACCTCTGGAGGTGAGAAAAAAGAGACGGTGATGATGAATTGGACTGAAGGGTCCCCCTATTGAAACCAGCAGCGAGGCTTGAAGACATTGTAAAATTCAGATTATAATCCCCAACGGGTTGTGTTGTGGCCGCCACTGGGATCAAATGATCGGAAACAAAAGGAAAATGCTGCAATTGCTCTTGGTGACTCTCTCCTGATACATTGAATGGCGGGAACGACATTGTCATTGGTTGCGGGATTGAGTTCCCTAACTGGATTTGACCAGGAAACCCCGATGAATGATGAGTTGCCCGTGACGAGGAGGGCCCTAAAAGCCCTGTGCTGAAGTAGTCCATGGGGGTCAAAGGCCACTGCCTTGCAGCAGCTGCTTTTTGGAACAAATTTGCCTCGGAAGGACTAGCAGCGTTGTTGTTGTTGCTGCTGCTGCTGTTGCTGTTGTTGCTAACGCTACCTATCCCCCCTGTTAAAAGCTCAGTAAATGTCGAGTTCTGAGAGATGGGGTTCATGTTGTGGTGATGTGCATTACGTGTTTCATTCTCTTTCTCCTTGGCTGTTCTCTCTCTGGCTCTCTCACGAGCCTTGACACGATTAACACGAATACCAGACCGAGCGAGCGATAACCCTGAACCTTTGCTCGTCTCAGAAGTGCTACTGCAAGCAGATCTAGATAGAGAGAGAAGCTGGTTCTGGTTCTGGTTCTGGCTATGGCTAAAATTTGGGTCATTAAGCTCAACATCAGCTGAATCAAACCCTTGTTCTGTTCCATCACTTGTTCTTTTCTCATCGCTTAACTGCTTTGGAGTGTCAGGGAACGGATGATTGAGTGGAGGGAGCTCGTTGATGGCATCTTGAGCTGCTTTAATCAGCCATTCTACAGCTTTACTTGGTTGATCATAACCCAACCGATCTTGGAGATCATAGAATTGAATGGCCGTGGTCACCGATAAGCGTACTCTCCGGTCTCTTAACCCCTGTGAGGTCCATACCTTGCTATGCCGATCTTTTCCACCAGATGCTCTAGAAACCCTAATTATGCGTGAAGAATGGTGCCACTCGCGAAGACGATTGATGGTCCCCCCAGCACCACCACCGTTGTTAGGATTAGACCTCTTGAGCTCACTATCTTCTTCTTCATCAGGATATTGGTGGTCACCATATCCGTTTTGAGCTATTCTGCTGGTGTCACTTCTTCCACTGCCACCTCTAGAGAACTTACAAGGTTGTCTCTGAATCTCCTCCGCCTCCATAGCACTACTTTCATGCCTTATCTCCAATTAAAATAAATAAATAACTAAAAGGCTCCTCTATTGCTTCCTTTCCTTGCCTTTGTTCATCACCACTGCTCGCCCTCTACTCCTCCTGGTCTTCCCTTTTCCCTTTTTCTTCTCGCCGCTAGAAAGAAAGAGATAGAGAGAGCTGATTGAAGAGAGGATTGCAGGTGGGGCTGCGTGTCCAATGCATTGATGACAATAACACAAGTGAGAGAGAGAGAGAGATGGTGTACTTTGGCTCTGTGTGTTTGGCGATAAAAGGCTTTCCTTTTTTCTTCTTTTTTTTTAAAAAAAAAAAAAAAACAGTTTGATGTATCGCAATCCAAGTCAGAACAGACCCTCGTCGACACCTTCTCCTGTACGTTTAAAGCTTTCTTTTTTGCAGCTCTGCTTCCGCACAGTCCTCTTCTTTTCTCAAAAGCAAACTCCTCTTCAGCTCTCTGCAACAACCATAAAAAAAAAAAAAAACCATAAATTAATAACAGCATAACCTAGAATAATCAAAACAGTAGCTTATGTAGATCTGACCCATGACTTATTGGCTTCCCACACACCAACAGCTAGCTTATAATTAAACCTAGCTAGCTAGCTAGCTAGCTTGAACAGCAGCTGCTTATATGTAATACACCTTGACGGACGGGATTGCTTGGAAATTAAGCTAAAAAGAAGAGAGAGCGGTAATCACGAACAGGTAGCCGATCTCAGCCAAACCAACTTCTTTTTTCCCTCATGTTTTGTTTACTAGCTTTGGCTGACCCTAAAAATGGCAGACACTACTACTCACCGTAGCTAGCAAGAACAATAAATGACAAAGAGTGTTTCAGAATTACCAACAAGGAATGAATAGTTTAAATAAATAAAAGTAATAATTTTTAGGTTTCCTAACAGGTGTCGAGCTCTTAAAACAGAAACATGGAGATTTTTCACCAGTTTGTATACTTCACACAGATCTTCACCCACTATCAACCAAAACGCACAGATCTACTCTTTTTGCTGCAAGAGAAATTCCATAGCAAACAGATTTCTCATTTCTCAGCTCATTTTATTATTCTAAAATATATGAAATGTACTCATTTTTTAAGCTAAAACCTTTCCCAGATCAGTTTCTTTACAAGAAGACGACACGGTATCAAATTACTTTGAGCAAGCTAGCTTTTCAAGTAAGAACAAAGGGGGGGGGGAGGCAATCCCAGCTCGTAAGACAACGCAGAAACTCGTTGGCTTCATCAAATTGTTTCTTTTCAAGGAGAAGATAAACTTGTTGTTAGAGTTATAGTTTCCAAGGGATTATAGCTTGAAAAACTGTCATTAACTAGCTCATACGCGCGCGCGCGCGTATGCATAACTCAAGACTCGTCATTTCTTACCAAAGCCAATAAGGCGGAGCAAATAACAAGAACTTGAATTCAGATGATAATTAATATACACACAGAATTTTCATGTGTTTAGGGTTGAAAAGAAATACCAAAGGAAGGAAAATTCGGGAGAAAATTTAGCAAAAAGCGAAGAGGTAGGAGCTGAAAAGGTGTTTCGAAGAAGAAAAGGAAGACGATGGAGATGGAGTTGGATCAGTTAGTGCGTGCTTCATACCACTTAGAGCAAACCTCCGGGCTTATCGGCAAAGGACAGGCACTGCTCTGTTCCTTCACCACCTTATTATTACTATTATATCCTTCTTTATTTTCTCTTCTTCTTTTGCCCCCCTTCACATCCTCTTATTACCCTCCTTTGCCACTCTATCCGAATATCTTTTCTGCTCTATAACTACCCAGCTGCATATACACTCAAGAAATGGAAAATACACGTTTGTATACTATACGACATCTTTCTCACTAAAATAAATACAAATTTAATTCCCTGTCCAATCGCTACCGTCCAATTCTAGTAGGACAACAGCAATAATACACTTTGTTTTGTTTTTATTTGTCTCAAGAGAACAGCTTCATGTTAAAAACAAAAATAAATAAATATTATTTATTTAAACAAATTAAAAAACTTATAATTTGTATATCAATATAAACAAATTAATATAAAAAAATATTCAAATGTTTTTGTTCCATAAAAAGTACACCATTCATGGGAGGTGGCTTTGAACCTAGAAACTAAGGAAACAAATCAAAATGGTATGTCTTAAACTCCCTTGAGCTAGTAGGTTCATGTCAAATATAAAATATAAAATCAATTAGGATCTTTTATCTATTTATTCTACTTTATTATTATTATTATCAAGAAAAAAAATTTGAATATTTGAATTTATAGTTGAACATCAAATAAAATGAAGTTGATTGGATCACCTTGAAACAATAAGATTAGTTTTGGAAATAAATGTGAGACAAGTGAGAAAATTGATTTTTGAAAATAAACTCGCAACATGATCAAATTATCTTAAAAACTCGATGAGGGAGGGCTAATATGCTAGAGAGTAAGAATTTATTTGAAAAGAAATTCACATGAATGAATGGAATAAATCATCCTTCTTAAAAGATAAAAATGAATAATTAGTAACAAATCGATAAAGAGAACATTTAAGCTATCAACAGATAACATACCTAATGGAACAAACTTTAGTTCATCCTTTATAAGCCAGTGAGTATAATTTAAAAAAAAAAACTCATACAAATGTATCATTGCTACACTAGGCAAATTGTCAGTACAATCAATAAACAAAAGTTAGTTTTATTTTATTTTATTTTGGAGAGCCTCCTAATTTATCTTCTTAGATTTTAGGGAATGAAGTAGTATTAAACATATATAGAGAAAGGTTTTCATAGTCTAATTCACCACTATAATATAAGGTTTTATATAAGCACATCCTTAATGTCCTTATGAAATTAATTTTTATTTTTACCAATTCCAATAAGATTATCATCGCCGATTACAAATGGACATATTTGGGTATCAATGCCTCCAACTCAATTATATGTTTTTTATGTATAAAGATTTGATGGTATTGTATAATATTCATAGCTAGTTATAGAATATTATTAGCCTATAAATCTATCTAATTATGATATAGGGAGATGTTAATCTTTCTGATGATGATATATGGGGATGCATAAATAGAAGTGAAAAAAATAGCATGACCTATTATAACAATATTATATTAATCCATCAAACCATGTAAGCCATATTTGATTAGTTGAGTCAAATATAAAATGAGTTGTATCATAATAGGCTTGTTAATGTATAAGCTTATTTATATATTTAGAGATCGTGACATACGAAGTTATCTAGTATGCTTCATTTATAGAATGGTATCTCTTAGTATATTAAATAAAACAACAAAAACAACCTAACTTAGGTGTGATAACCCTTAGCATGCTAACAACTTTTCCAACATAAAAACAATCACATGTTATTTACCTAGCCTCATAGAACTTCTATCCCTTCTCGCAACCTATTACTTGGTAATTATATGTCTTATGGGCTATATTACAACAAAAGAATTTCAACTCCTAGCATAAAAACCCCTTATTATAAATCAACAACATAGGGGAGAGATAGACAAAGCTACATTAAACTAACACTTAAAAGAGATAAGTTATAAATAGGATAAGTAATAAAAATTGCTTATAATTATCCATTATCAAACTGCATGTAACCCTAAAGAAATAAAGATTATAGATTTTAAGTAATTTTATAGGAAAGACAATCATTTAATAAAAGGATATATCACTAAGTTTGTTAAGCAATATAAAAATTATGTAGCCAAATATTTCATAAAAGTAAGGTACTTGGTTTATAATTTGATCAAAATAGCTTTTTGATGGTTCCTTACATTACTATGAAAGTAAGGTAGGTCTCAATGGACATACTTAAATACAAAGACTTTCTAGATAGTACAATAAAATTCACTAACATTTATGATTTAATTGATTATTCTTAGGTCTATACATCAATTGATTTAAATGATATAAATCACAAGATATATTTCTAAGTTAATGTAATGGACTAATTAAATACCTTACAATAAATAATAAGAGGAATAAAAACCATATCACATAAGCATAAAAAACACATAGCATAATGGTTTGGGTTGTCTTTATAACTTGGAGAACCCAAGTTCAAACCCATACACCCAAAATATCCTCTCTCTTTTTTTGCTACTATATAGGTGGGTCAACCCATTCAATTGGTTCGGTTCTGTACTAGGATGGACCAACCAACCCACTTAATTACCTCTTCTTTTAAAATATTAAACAAAATTGAATTGGATGATTGGAACCTCATGGTTTGAAAACCCAATTCAAATATTTAATCCTTTGATCCTTTTAAACCTAAACTTGCACCACCTCCCTCATGGGCTGGCCACTAAAGTCGCCGACTAGTGGCTAACGGATCCACATGCGGCAACCATAAAAGTCACCACCTATTTTTTCACAGTGACCCAATGGATCACCATTTTCATAAGTTACCCATCGGCACATAAAGGTCGTTGGTACTGTCAGTGGTGGCCCCGTGAAAGGCTGTCGTTGACAATAACAAGGAAAGGCTACTAGCTCGTCTTTATGTAGTGGACAACCTTTAAAGGTTCATTGTTGTCTTTATTGTCATAATTCAAGCTCTTCTTGAAGGGTTGTTGATGCTCTCATAGACGGTCTATAAGGGTTGTTGGTCACAGAATAAGGAGAAGTTAGTGGCCTCTATTTCCATCAGCTCAATTACACATAAAACAATCGTTTGATCAACAATGATTACATAAAATAAAAATGCAATTAACAAGTTTATAAATAGAAAATTTGAAATGAATAACTCAGATACACCGAGAATCACTAACAAATATACTAAGCAAAATAGTAGAAAGGTTGGTTCTGATACCACATGTTATACACTTTATATAGACGAATGCTAAATATACATAGAAGCAAAAGTTTAGATTATAAATATCTCCAGCCATCTTTGCTCAAGTTTAGAAGATTCCCAACACAACAATAGAACAACTTCAAATAATTCTTAAGTAAATTATCTTAGAGAAATCTTCTGATCTATGTCTATCAGTAGTTATAGATGAAGTACACATGCTATTATTTATAGGTAAATCGGGGACCCCTCTCAATATTTGTTAGATGATGTTTCTCCTCCAGTCAAGGAGAAAATCAGGTAATTGATCGACATGGTTGTGTGTCATCAGGGACATGATCGTGATATATTACATATAAAGCTTGTTAGCTTGATTAATTATGGTTTACTTCACAAGGGCATGTATATGGCTTAACCAAATAATTTTGTGAATCCTTATTTTCCAAATCATATTATATGTAGATTCCACAAAACATTGTGTTATTCTACATTTTGGGTTCATTCGCTCAACTCAGTTCTTCTTTGTCATGCCTTCAAAGCTAGGTCTATTAATCATTGTATGTTTATGTTCATATATATATGATCACAATAGTGTATTTTTCCTAATTTCTACTATCTAGGTCATTTGTTATATAAAATTATTTTACCTCAAGTCCTAGTTTGTTATGATAGATCTTACGTAAGTTTTCTTTCCTGAAACTCAGGTTATACAAGTTTGAACTTGAATCATCAATCTCCTAGTATGTAAAGGACTTGCTAGCACACCTTGTTATTTTAATTTCAAACTAGTCTTGTGTTGAAGGGCAGCCTCTTCCTAGTGATTTTGAGCTCTACATGCTTACTAGTATTGCTTTCATAGTGAACTCTCGTGTTATTATCAATTCATGAGTACATATACAAGTGTTTATTTTAAAACTGTAGAACAAAATGAGTCGTATGTCTATAAACATTCCAGTATTAACAATAAATTGAAGGAACAAGATCCAAAATACCTAAAGAAAAGTACTTGATAAGGAGGGCTTGATTCCATCTAAGCCTAATTTGAAGGTCTCATGGAGTTTAGGTAATTAATAGGCTTGTATAATCATTTTAAAAAGATTAATCTCAACTTAATGGTTATATAAAAAGTCATGTTTTTCTTATTAATTTTTTAATTAATTTCTCATCTGAGATTTTATGAGTCATAATTTTAAAAGATTAACCTATTTTTTATTACTTGAGTTTGCTCAATTTTTTTATTAATAAATTAGAATTATCTTTTTTATATTCTTAAATCATTTAATCAAACTTATTAACTCAAGCTGTAAGATCCCACATATTTAAATTGAAATCCAAATTTCCTGTCTGTATACGTGTACATGCAATCGCAGTCCGTTTGTAAATGGATAGTGGTAGCATTGTAAATTGCAACCAAAACAAAGGACTGATTCAGAAAAGGTGAGCCTGGACCTGCGAGGTGATGAAAGAAATAAACAGATCTTTCGCACCGCCCAATTGTCAAGTTGAGAACTCACTCTCCCCAGCTAATAATAATAATAAAATAATAAAAAAGTTGTTTTGGGGGGCTACATATATTCTATCTAATATAAATGTAATTAACAAACCAGCTGCGCTGCCAGATTAAAATTTTAAAATATTTTTTATTTAAAAATATATTAAAATATTTTTTTTATTTTTAAAAATTTAATTTTGATATAAATACATTAAAATGATTTAAAAACACTAATTTTTTAATTTAAAATAAAAAAATTTTAAATTTTTTTATAAGCACTTTCGAATCACAATGTCAAACAACTTCTAAGCAAGTATTTAGTAGTGTGTTTGAGGTTGTTTTTTAAAATATTTTTTTTCTATAAATATATTTAAAATATTTTTTAAAATAAATAAAAAATTTGAAAGTGTTGCGTTTTTAAAATAGACTCTTAAACATCCCCTAAAGATTTTTGTTTTTTTATAATTTTAGATTTAAATTATATAATTATTAATATGATAATTATTGAAAATTTATATAATTTTTAAAATTAATAGGAATAGTCGATATAAGAATAAGATGACGTGGACACTGATGTTAATTAAAAAAAAGTAATTAACAAGATGACACCACTTTGGCCGTCGTAGCTATCATGTGTCTCTCAATAATATAAATGGGGCGAATGGGGAATGGAGTGGCTTTTGACGCCATGGATTCTGATTAATGGAGCAGCAAAAGCTCACGGTGGTCCTCCTGCTGGAAAACACAATAGCAACTGGGGGGCCATGTTCCATGGGGGCTACCTTTCTCCATTAACCGGAGTTCCTTCACCTCACCACCCACCCACCCACCTAGCCAACCTCTATATAAAAACAGTGACGCCCAGAAAAAGACGAGGAAAAACTGTTCATAATTTATATATATATATATATACTAGCCAATACCTATCGTTTTATTATGGGCAACATTATATTTTTTTTAATATAAAAAATATTAATTGTGTGATATTTTTTATTGTAATATAAATTTATGCAAGATAATAAATATGTGCAGAATTTATGTGAAGTTCAAATTTTCTATAAAATATATAAATTTTAAATCAATATAAATTTATCTATTTAATAGGTTTTAAAGAAATAATCAATAAAAAATTATCATCGTTATTAAAAAAAATAAGACGATTCGGATATCTGAATTGTTGAATTCATTATATTAAAATTAATTCATTTTATAATTCAATTTAAATTATATTTAAAAATAAAATATAAATTATGAAAAGACCTGCAATAATCGAATAACAAAAATAAATAGTTAATTTTCTATTCATAAAAAGGAGAAATATATAAATTGAAAGTTCATCTCTATGTTACCGTCATTATCATTACTATAATAGTTAATATTATTATTAACATTATTGCTCAAACAATTAAAATCATTAAATTGCTCTGAAAAAAAAGAAAAATATTTTTACAAAAAATAACAAAATAATTAATAAAATTATTATTATTATTATTGTGCAAACAATAAAATCATAAAATTATATTATTAAAAAAAATAATAACAAAAAACACAAAAAAAAAGATAAAAGAGAAAAATATTAATTTTAAAATTATCACCGATATAATTTAAAATTTCATAACTGAATCTAATAAATATAAACCCTCGAAAAAAATGATAAAAAATAAAAATAAAATCTAAAAGTATAAATGAATAAATATGTACAGAAAACAAACATTGTCTAAGAAGAACCAGAAAAAAGAAAAGAAAAGAATGAACACTAAATAAAAATTTAAAAGAATAAGTGTCAAATGAAAAATAAAATATATAATTAATTCTCAATTGAATGATAAAATAGTTTAAAAGCACTAATTTTTTTAATTTTATGAAAAAATCAATTATTTTCTAAATGTTTTTGAAACTTACCGGCAAATATCTCTAAATCATTAGGAGTGTAATGGCTAAAATGAGAGTTTCATATTTTCTAATTTTAAAAAAACAATGCCATTTTTAAATACTTAAAAATTCCAAATGCTATGACGGTCAAATCATAGGTTGTGGAGGAGGTAAATATATATGAAAAGAATATAACATTTCTCTATTATTTGATTTTTATGAACAAATGGAGCGGTGGACGTCCGGCGAAGCCACAAGGTGGAAGCAAATCTTTCCGAGACACAGGAAATCTTTCAGCTTTGCAACGAAACTGGGATATCTGTCCCCGCTGTTCTTTCTTCAAAGGGACAAACATCGGGTTCCGAGCCACATCTGGTTTCCCTTCAATATGAGATCACAAGAGTAATTTTAATGGTAAGAGGTATTTTAGAGAGCTAAATTTTAAAAATAGTTTTTTGAATAGTATATATATGGTTTTTTTATTGATGTGCATTTTAATGGTAAAAGCTATTTTGAAGAGCTATTTTTTTATATTATTTTAAATATAGTGCAATTATTTTGTATATAGTTTAATTATGCAATTAATTATACAATTAATAGGAGTAAGTTATATAATTGAATAATTACTTTTGGAAAACCCTCCAACAATATAATTATTAATTTTTTAATTATATTTAAATTAAAAACCCCGCAACAATTTAAATTTGAAAATTTAAAATATTAAAAAATTCTGCCAAAATAAATTAGAGATCGATGAACTAGAGAAAGACTTGCCGTAGCGAGCTTCACATTATTTTTCACCAGTTTTATGGTCAGCGTATTTAATCCCATTCAATCTATATTTAAAAAAAACACTCAAATATCTTGAAATAATCAAATTAATTTGTAGAGTTATTCGGGTATAGTAAAAATTATTTTTAGTCTAGAGTTGAATTAAAAAAATATATTTGTTCCTATTAAAATTATAACACAATTATATAACCAGCCATAACAAACCATTAAAACACAACAAATAAACCCAACATCAACAATTCATTTCAAATTGTTGCTCCGTACCATGCACGTTTACTATCAAATCTGATTTAAAATATAATTTTTAAATTATAGCTTCTTTTTCACAGTTGCTATAAATAGCAACTGGAGTAGGCAAAGCTAAAAATAGCTTTGTCAATGCCTCTCCCGCTGCAGGGAAATATAGTGCTACAAAATGCAAAATTAATATTATTATAATTATGCCTTCTCTTTTAGCACTGCCGATGCAGATGCCCTTACAAAACATTGATGACTCCATCTTTATGACTCTGCTTGCCTTCAATTCGAACAATTCGTTATTTTTTTTGCCTGCGTGCGTGCGTGTGTGTGTATGAATTGAATTGAAATACATGATTTGAAAAGTTCAATTTTAATATATATTCCTTGATTTTGTTAGATTTTAGGTGATCGAAACTTTTAATTTTAGAAAATTCAATTTTAATACTTTTTTTTTCTGCCTTTTTTTATCAATAATTTTTTTAATTTTCTTTTATTATATCATTGTCTGATAATTTTTTAAAAAATAATTTTATGGTTCTTTTCAGAAATTTTTTTTTATTAAATTATGTAATCTATAAATACTTCAAGTTAACCTAACTTAGCTCATGCCAATATTTTTTTAATTTATTCACTGTATCATTAAATTAATCAACATTCAATCTAATTTATTAAAAATACAATATTCTCTTGATTTTTTTTCCAAGCTATTTTTTTAATATCTGTCTGGCGGGACCGTACGGACCATCCATCTTAAGTACAGAGCCAATCCATGAGCTTGAAATCGCGTCTCTCCATGGCTTTTGATGCCACAAGCTTTCTCACACAGAGAAGCGTGGTGAAGCAAGCAAAAATCACTATTCAATAACCAAAGGCAAAGACAGAAAGGAAAAGGCTTTGCGGGTGTCTCTGCAAAAGAATCCCAGCATTCCCGGAAAGGATGGAAAAAAGGCGTCGCCATTTCCGACCTGGTTCTCCGGCTGTCTGCCATTGTCGCTGCTTTTGCCACCACTAGCATTATATGGCTCATACTCTTCCCTTTTCTCCCAGTTCTCTCTCTCACTTCCAAGCTCGGTTTAATGATCTCCAAACTTTCTTGAAAGCATACTTTTCTTTCTTCCATCTAAACCTAAGCCCTGCATGCTTTAGAGTTATGGAGAGAGGACTATCCACGTTTCTTTTCAGAAATATTTTTGATTTTTTTTAATTTAAATTAATTTTTTAAATATTTTTACATTATTTTTATGTGGTAATGTCAAAATAATTTTTAAAAAATAAAAAAATTATTTTAATATATTTTTGAATGAAAAATATTTTAAAAAATAATTTCAATCACACTTCTACACAGACAATTAATAGTAACTGTTCCTCATGATTACTAAGTGCCTGTTTGGCACTGTGGTCAAACCTACGTTTGACCAAAATTTATTAATTTTTTTTAATTTTAAATAAATTTTTTTTGATATTTTTAAATAATTTTGATGTGCTAATATCAAAAATAATTTTTAAAAAATAAAAAAAATATTATTTTGATGTATTTCTAAACAAAAAATACTTTGAAAAGCAACCGCAGCCATACTCCCAAACACCCCATAAATCCATAGTTAGAGAGTACCTGATTGTCTACATCATTCAACCTCATGCAGCCGGAACATGAAGCTGAATAACTTGTATAAATCTTGATTAATAATGTTATAGACACTAAAATGAAGACTTATCATCTAAGATTAGATGAGTTGATGACTGAAAAATACTCTAAGAAATCACATTCTCATATCTTAAAGTTACAACATGCTATATATACATGGAATAATTTAAAAATAATATAATCAATAATATTACATCAAAATACTATTCGGCGTTGTATTGGACACGCATCATATGTTCAATTATGTTCAATGTGACAGACACATCATGGGCTAAATAAATTAAGAGATTCGAATGTAGATATAATTATATTTATAATAAAATTAAAATTTAATAATAATAAAGAGATGCTGGATATAATTAAACCGGTCGTGCCACTTACACTTAAAGAATACAATCACGATGATTCTTATCCTAATCATAGCTGTGTCTCCCGAAAACAACCTGTCAATATTATATTAATGAAAAATAAAGGAACCAAGCTCTCGCTATTTCATGCCTTATATTGGTAACTGTTTTTGTTTATAAATAAATTATATATTTTTTTAGCATAGGTGTCTATAATATATACTTTAAAATAATCCCCACAACTTTGTCTTTAAAATAATAGATTAAACATAAAATAAAGAGAACCAACTTTAGAGTACATGCTCTTGCATCCCTAAATTAATGCAAGGACAAACTATACATTATAAGCATAACCCATGTACTATATATAATATAATTTGGGTTATTGGTATTGCGTTTTAAAATTGTTTTTTTTTTTATATATGTTAATATAAAAAATTATTTTAAAAAAAATAAATAAATTAAAAATCAACACTGTATTATACTCATTAAAAATGTCAGCCCTCGAGGGTGGCATACGGAGAGAGGCTTAAAAGGAAGAGGGTTTAGTTGAGTGTTTCAATGCTGTGAGAGAGAGAGAGAGAGAGAAGGAAGAGGAAACAGGGGCACGTGTCATGGTCTAAGAGAGATAATGTATCAGGGCAGGTGGCTGATTTCTCGATGACCAGACCACAGCACGTGTCGTGGTCTTGGTGAAAGAACTGCAACCACTCGTCGTTTCCCCTTAAACCCTTCTTATTTTCTGGAAAGTATTTTTAGAGAAATATTTTTTTTTTCATTTTCTATGAAATTATTCGAAATTATTTTTTAATCTTGAAAAGTGTTTTCCCAGTTTAGAGAGATAAAAAAAACATATATTTTCATGAATGATAAAAATATAAGTAGTACATTTATTATTTTTCATATATATATATATATATATATATATATATATATATTACAACTATATTGTTGTAATATATAGAATATTTTTAGCATTTACGAGATTGAAAAATCTTTGTTAATTCTTGAACTCCATAAAGGTGGCGACAATACTTTTATTATAGCATTTTCTCCATTTATATAATAAAAAGGTGATATTATCATTTCTTCTCCAATAAATTGCCAAAAATAAAGAAGATTGTGCTTGTTCTAGTATTGTAATTGAAGGAATTGCTGGTCGAATGACTCGGGTCGGGTTTAACTTTAGATTTCTTCCTAGCTATCAACTTTCTCTTCAAACTTAATTACTTGGACGACATCAATGCATGGGAAAAAAACCTTAACATACGATAACAACGTTGGTAAGCATCATCGACTCTTCTCGTTGATGTTATCTTAAAAATTTCAAGTTTATCAAAATGGTCTTAAGACCATATTTCCTCGTCTTCAAAGGAAGAGCTAAAGAGATCTTTACGTGAAGCCATCAATGAAATTAATGAGCATAGTTTATACCAAAACTCCCAAGATCCTTTTAAAGATGACAATGTCATAGTAGATGAGTTCAACACCCACCCCCCCGATCATAATTGATGCCTCATTGGGCTTTATTGATATATTCAAGATCAAATGTTTGTTCCTAGGCATAATGCTGCCTCTTCCTCACAAACCTCTAGTTTTAAATAAATTATTGTGTATTTTAATATAAACAAGCAATTACAAAACTAAAAGCTCATAACCATACTTACAAAAAGTCCATCTTAAAGAAGGATTTAATATATTAAACTTGTTGTCGAAAAAATTAATTGAGTTTCATAAAACAAACATAAATGTTTTTATTTTGACCTAACATAATTTGGATTTAATCTATTGAGAATGATAAGCTTAAATACTTCTACACTTATTATTGTGCGAGATCATGAACATAAAGTCTTTGAAGATTCTTTACTAGGAATCATTGAGTTCACCTTGTATGATTGGCTAGTGCATTTTTGGGTGTTTCTTAGACTTCATAATCTCTCTTTCAAGAAACACAAGAAATATCCATTTAAAATGAAGTTCTTTAGAGAAAAAAAAAGTCTAGAAAAACCTATAAGAACTCTTATTTAGAGTTAGAAGTTATGAAAAGATTGTTCTAGTTTGTTATAGATAATGTAAACCTAGACATAATAAGAAAACATGCAAGGCAAAATGGTAGATTAATACCCTTGTAATTGATTTAAGTCTAAAAACAATCCATGCGATATTCTAATTAATGAATTAAAAGGTGAAGATTTAGAGTTCAAATTAATTCTTAAATCAAATTCATCAAACAATGAGTTGAACTTTTTTTCACTTATTTTGAATCACAAAATTGCATATATATTGTGATGGTTGCATCATTAAAATCCTTTTTGGTATAACCATTACTGAAAATTTAGTTGATTTAAATTTCACCATAGAATAAGATTTCACTAAACTCGTATTTTTAATTAAAATACATATATTTTTTTTTATTAAAAACAACTATTATTTAAAAATAATTTGAGTGCCTGTTTGAAACAATGATTGCGGTTGTTTTTAAAAATATTTTTGGTTTAAAAATATATTAAAATAATATACATATTTTTTTAAAATTATTTATACTATCAACAAATGAAGATGGTTTAAAAATACTAAAACAATTTAATTTAAAATAAAAAATAAAAATAAATTTTTATTTTTTTAAATAATTTTTAAAATATAATTACAAAACATGACCAAAAACTAAAACATTAACGAAAAGAGACATTAGTTTTAATATAAATTAATGTTTAGAATTTTTGTACACACACTTGCTGATGTGTCATCCTAACAGGCGCATTTTATATTGGAAAATAAATAAATAAGTCTGGGGTCATATTGAAATTTTGTAGGGTTATAATTGTAAATTTGAAAAAATAAAAATAAAAATGAATTTGATTTCAGATTAGAAGTTTAGAACCCTAAGAACTGGAGAAGATAGTAATAAGTCAAATAAATCAGAAAATCAAAGACAAATCTTCCCTTTTATCCCTCGGAATCAATTCAAATTTTTTAAAAAGCATATGAATCCCAAGAAAATGGCGCCCAACAACTTCTTCTCCTCTCTGAGACAGGTAAAATATTATATTATAATTACAGAAAAACATCACATATTTGACATCCAACAACAGAGTAAAGTAGTGATCTTTGTTGTCTTTCTATGTTTTTCGTTTTCGCAGGTTGAGAAAAGATTGAAGCTTGAAGACCCAACAACATTGGAAACTAACTACGAAGAATCTCTAAGCACACCATTATATCTCCACACTGACCAAGAACCCATCAACAACAACAGCTTAACATCTTCTAATGAAGAAAGTAGTGAACTCCCACTAGAATTTCTCTCACCTTCTTCACAATCATCTCCAA
This sequence comes from Salix dunnii, assembly GCA_015731905.1. Taxonomy (NCBI): domain Eukaryota; kingdom Viridiplantae; phylum Streptophyta; class Magnoliopsida; order Malpighiales; family Salicaceae; genus Salix; species Salix dunnii. The sequence goes on along the minus strand of CM027662.1, from coordinate 4,027,424 downwards.
AAACCTCCCATTTTTACCCCAAAATCATCAAAGAATCCAAAGCCAGTGACATTGATGATATTCAACACTTAATTCAGCTTTTGGGTTTATCAGATATTAGAGAGAGAAACCAAAAACACCAAGAAGAGGACATTGCCAATGAGAGGGTTTGTGGTGGTGGGGAGTGCTGTGGATGTGAAGGTGGATTTTTTGAAAAGATTGTTGGAGTTAATGGGCCTAAGTGTGAGAAGGAAGAGGAGAGACTGGAGGGGTGGATTAGGTACTTTTTAGGTGATGGTGGAGAGGAGAGGAGGGAGCCTTTGATGTTGGCTCTTTTGCTTTTGGGTAAGGCTGCTTATGAGCTAGAGGGTGCTGATGGCGGCGGCTTGGATTTCCCTTCATCAATTGAAGAGTTTTTGAAGCTTGATCCACCGGAAGAATAAAGAGTGAAGTTTTTTTTTCTTTGTAAATTGAGTTTATTAGCAAAATATGAGTGGTATTTGCTATCTGTAGCCCCTAGGCGAGGTTTGTCAATATTGGAAAGGGTGGATTTTTTTGACATGGAGCAATTTAATTCAATGAGAATGTTTATCTTTCCTGGTTGTTATTGATTATGTATTTCTTTGCTATGTGTTTGGTGTTGTGTATTCAGTTTTGCTTTCAGAATTTGATAATATATAACTGATGTTTTGAAATACTGAACTGTCGACAATCTGTGTATAACAGTGATTTTCGTTGTTTTAGTCACTGGTGCACTTTCCTCTAGGCTCTGGCGGTATAATATTTTTAAGTGGAAAATAATACTATGAGAGCTTCTAAGTTAGGCTGCTAGAGTTGTCGATCACGAACTTGTTCCTAGATGAAATTGTTAACTGGAAATTGCTAAACCTTGATTTCACGTGTCACTGTAACCGAACAAAGTTTTTAGATATCATCAAGGACACTATTACATACACTGGAAATTGCTAAACCTTGATTTCACGTGTCATTATAGTATAGCAGAACAAAGTTTTTCGATATTATCAAGGACACTATTACATACTATCCATTCTCAGCATAGTGGAAGCATATGCTGTGAAATTGAGTCTGCAGTCTGCCTTTCTTCTTTAAAATGCAGTAAACAATCTGGTTCTACATCACCACCAATTTAGATTATCTTGCACTTATCTTCTGAAGGTAAGCCAGCACCTCATTCATGTTAGGTCTCTCCTCAGGATTTGGATTGGTGCAAGACAAGGCTATTTGAAAGAGCTGCTTCAGTGCTTCCTCCTCCATGGTGAGATTCTTAGTGATCACTTGGTCCAGTGCTTCTTCCTCCCTGGTGAGATTCTTAGTGATCACTGGGTCCAGTACTTGAAGAAGTCCATTGATGCCATTGGCGAGGGCCTCTTCGGCTAGTTGACGAATACTGATTGGCAATCCATCCTTGTCTGTGAGTCCTGTTGGCCTCCGTTTCATGAGGACCTCCATTACTACAATCCCAAAGCTGAAAACATCTACTTTAGTTGTAACTCTCCTCATGTATGCGAACTCTGTGAGACCATCAAGCAAATTGTAGTGAAGTCAGGAACATATAAAAAAGTAAAATAAACAATAAGAAGAAAAGAATATTTGAGAAGGAACATGAGCAAAACCTGAAAATAAAAATGGAAAAATAAAGTTCATTATAGACAAGTAACATGTTTATTAACATAATATGTGAAATGGGACAAGCAAGGCAAGGATTGGTTTAAATACTAGACTGATGCCTCCAACTAAACTACTGTTACTACTGGGCAAAACCTTCTTATGGAAGTTTAAGCTCAACCATTTAATAGCTTGACATTTATCAGAAACTTCAATTAACGCCCAAGAAAAGACAAGGTATAAACATAAATAAGGGGCGGAATAGTTGGTAATGGATAGCATGAGGGCTGGACCATTGTTATTGCAGATGAAGGCAAGGCCAGCGATTCGCAACTAAGATAAATGCAGTTATGTATGGAACTAGTTAAATTCTTGAAACCATTTGATTCATTGATTAGATAATTTTTCAGGTGAAAATGATTTTGGCTATCTTGGTGTGCAAAGAAAACGAGAGAGGGTGAACGTAGCTCTATAGTCAGGGAGGAGAATGACAGGTTACCTGGTGCCATATAGCCAATGGTGCCTTCAAACGCTGATGATGAGCAAAGACCGTTCCCATCCTGGAGGTGAACGCCCAGAATTCGAGCTGTTCCAAAGTCGCTCACATGGGCCACCCAATCACCATCCAACAGCACGTTAGAGGGCTTCAAATCACAGTGTACGATTGGAAAGCCATAACCAGAATGCAAGTACTCTAGAGCACTTGCAATTGAAACAAAAACATTGATTCTCTCATACAGTGTCCACCATGACTGATCAGCCAGAGGGTCATGTATGATGCTCTCCAAGCTCCCATTCTGCATGTATTCCAAAACTAAAGCCTTCAGCTTACCACTCTCCCAGGCATAGCCAAGTACTTTAACCAGATGCCTATGCCTAAGTTGGCTCAACGTTTTGATTTCTCTGTAGAAGCACTTATCAGATTCTGCAGAGAACTGCTGCAAATTCAGTTGCTTAACAGCTACAGTCTTGCCATCTTCCAGTTGACCTCTGTATACAGTGCTCAAACTGCTGGCGCCGATTATGTTTTCTTCACTGAAGAAACCTGTAGCATTTTCTATTTCGTTCCTGTCATACCTAATGAGTTTCAGTGCTGAAGTGAACTCTGGCTCCGGATTCTCGGTACTTGTTGTTTTATGCTTTTTGGCATGTTGAAGGATTAATGGAATCGCCACGGCAAGAACTAAAATTATGGACACCACTCCAATTGCAAGGAGGATGAATACCGTCTTCTTGGAAAAGGAATGTGAATTCTTCTTGCTGCAGGACTTCAAGAATTTGGTTCCACAGAGAGAAGGATTTCCAACCAAGCTAGATGAGCTGATGCTTTTGAATAAACCAGACTCAGGAACGCGGCCTTCAAGATGATTGAAAGACAGGTTAAGATGCTTCAAGCTCGAAAGATTTCCCAAGCTAGAAGGAATTATGCCGTCCAACTGATTTTTAGAAAGGTCCAGGGCGCTTAGATGCTTCAGCTCTGCCAACTTTTCGGGAATCTGACCATTCAAATCATTCCCGGAAAGGTTCATGAGAGTAAGCATGCTCATTTGAACCAAAGCCTCTGCAGGAATTGAGCCAGTGAGCCTGTTTCCTGAAAGATCAAGAGAGAACAAATTTCTGCAGCCTGCAAGTGTTTTAGGAATGATTCCTGAAAGATTGTTGTTTGCGAGATCAATGGACTGCACTCCATCCAACATTCCGAGCTCAAGTGGAATGTTACCATCTAAGATATTGTACGACAAATTTAAAAATATTTGCATGCTTTTCATCTTTGCCATCACAGATCCAGGGATTGACCCTGTAAGATGGTTGTGAGAGAGATCAAGAGACATTAGTCGATTGAGATGTTCCATGCTCGTTGGGATAGATCCATTAAGTAGGTTTCCATGGAGGTCCAGGACTGAAAGCATTTCCAGTTTTGAGATAGAAGTAGAGATTGGACCTGTGAACCTGTTGAGCCCCAGCAGGAGAACAGTTAGACGTGTCAGTCCAAAAATGTTCTCAGGTATCGGACCTTCTAAAGCATTGCTATAAAGGGCAAGCCCCTGGAGTAGAGTAAGCCTGGATAACTCTGGTGGAATATGGCCTGAAAAGCTATTTCCAGAAAGTAACAAGTAGAAAAGCTGAGTCAAATTTCCAATTTCTGGTGGAATTGGCCCTACAAGTGAATTGAACCCAGATTTCAAAATCTGGAGATTGTACAGTTTGCCAATGCCTGGTTTTAGCATTCCACTAAAATTATTCTCTCCCAAACTTAAGATTATAAGATTGGAGCAATTATAAAGGTCTGCCGGTATTTCCCCTGACATTTGATTTGGCCCTAGGGATAGCGTTGTTAGATTATACAGCTGTCCCAGACCCTGTGGAAGTTTCCCTGTTATTCTGTTAAAAGATAAATCTATATGCAGAAGTTGGGTGCAATTGGTGATAGTTTTGGGTATGGATCCCTCCAGGAGGTTGTCGTGTAGGCTAAGATTCTTCAGATTATAAAGCATTCCGATATTCGAAGGAATCTCTCCCGTGAGGAAATTAAAGCCCAAGGACAAGTACGTTAAATTTGACAGGTTTGTTATGGAGGCAGGAATTTCCCCGGTGAAGTTGTTTGAATGCAGAGTCAGCACCAGCAATGACCTTAAAGATCCTACTTCAGGAGCTATTCTTCCAGTTAACATATTATTTGAGAGTCCTAGATTGGTTAACGATTTCAACTGGAACAGGGACAGCGGAATGGTTGAATTTAGCCTATTTTCGCTGAGTCTCAATTTCTCCAGATTGATCAAATTTCCCAGCTCTGGGGGAATGACTCCACTAAACTGGTTCGTGTACAAGTCAAGTTCAACCAGCTTCCCACAACGGCCTAGTTCAGAAGGGATGTTCCCAACAAGGGAATTCTCAAACAAGAGAAGATATTCTAAGTTTGACAAGTTCCCTATTTCCCGAGGTATTACCCCAGACAACTGGTTTTGACTGAAGTCTAAAGCTTGCAAAGCTTGCAACCTTCCGATGGAAACAGGTATTGAACCAATCAAGTTGTTCCCATAAGCTACAAAAAGTTGGAGGTTAACCAGGTTTCCTATTTTTTCTGGTATGATGCCGGTCAGATTGTTGAAAATCACACCAAACTGTAGCATGGAGGTGCAGTTACAAAGGCTTTCAGGAATGCTTCCATTCAAGTAATTACCACCTAAATCTAGAGACTGCAATTTTTTAAGGTCTCCTAATTCTACTGGAATAAGACCTGATAAGGAGTTGTCATATAGAACAAGATCAATTAACTGTGAGCAAAGTCCCAGCTGAGGTGGGATGTGCCCTTCGAATAAATTTGAAGTTAAATCGAGAACCTGGAGGCCTGAAATGTTGCCAAGAAACGGAGATATCTCGCCTTGGAGCTGCATCCCCCCCAGAGAAATCGCAACCACTTGATTCAAGGAATTGTCACAGGTAACGCCAGTCCAGTTACAGTGATGGCTTGCTTCACTCCAGCCAGCAAGTGCTCCTGAAGGATCATGCTTGATGGCGTTCTTGAAGGCCTTCAAGGCCTCAACTTCAGCCTCCAAGTTTGGTACTGCAGATTGAGAAACAGTAAGCAGAACAGAACAAAAGATGAAAGTGTGTAAAATAAAAACATTTTGAGACGCCATTGCTATAGAAATTATACTTGGAACGGATACGAAATGTTCGAGCTAAACGAAGCTGTAATATACAGAAGGAAAATCGTGACCCCACTTGTAAGAGCCAATAGGAAAGCATGTTTTCATTCTTTCCTAAGGAGACAAAGTAGTCTCCGCTGGATCTCCTGTAACGATCAGTAAACGAGGTTTGTCGTTCAGCTTCCTTACTTTGACAAAAATCTGTGGTATCCACTGTCTACAACCTATCCAGGCCAACCATCAAGATATATTATAATAATAAATCCAAGGATTTTGATCAATAAGATATAATAATAATGTAAAGATTTTCGGCACCCGCAACTACAGCGATATTATGTTATCACTTTCTCATAATGCTGCAAATCGAATTTTTCTTTTAAACATCAAGTGTTTTCCACTAATTTGTTTTTTAAAATATATGATGATAGACTTGATATATATATAACTAAATAGAACTAATGACTTATAGTAACATCATTTAACTAAAAAAAATTCAAAACAATAATTTTTAGTTTCTTAATAATAAGACAATAATATATTAAATCAATCAGGATCAATTTTTTTAACTTGATGAATCTACTATCTATATCATAAAACTGTACTAATCTCATAACAAATAAATCAAAATAAATTGTGAAACTCAATTCATTATAAATCAAATATTGAATGATGAAATTGAAAAAAAAATTAATAATAAAAAAACTTGAGTTAGTCTCCCAAATCTATGATTTAATGTCAAGATAGTAGGATTATCCCATAAAAAAAATCAAAACAAATTGTGATGCTAAATTCCCAACTCAATATTAAATAATGAATTATTTTTTTTATTAAAATTCTATTTTTAAAAATAATTTAAATCAACTCAGATTAGTTTGTTAATAATGAGACGTGATTTATGTCAAAGTAATTTGAATTTGATTTCACCAAATCAAGGATCAACAGAGCATTAGATTTGTTTTTTGACATCGCCATAACCATATATCTAGCTAGCCAAAAGAAATCACCAGAACCAACTCCAAATCAATTTAATGTAAAATAATCAAATTAAAAAAAATAATATGATAAGAACACGTCACGTTGCATTGTGCATCATAAGTGACGTTATATTAAAACCATGAGATTTTTTAGTTTTTTTTTTTAATTTAATTTTTAATTATTTAATGTATCAGAAATGTTTTACTAAAAACCTAAAATCTCATTTCATGTCCCAGTCTGAGTTACTAATGATTAAGAGCTTGCATTCTATTTAACCTAAAACCGAATTCATGTTTGAAAGCTTAGTAAAAAGGAGTGAAATCAGCAAGTGAACTCTGCAAGTGTCATGCTTGAATATTATTTTTCTTCCCAGATGGTGCTGTCATGCCGACCTTGTCTGGAAAGATTTCGAGACCCAGCATCAATCTTGGTGAATTTACACGAAGGTCAACTCAGGGATTTCATAGTAGATGCCAATGGTAGCTTTCGGGATAATCAAGTTGCAGAAAAGGGCAAAACTTCTCAAGTTGATAGAAAGCGGACAATAAGACACCGTGTGAATCGATAAGATAGAGCACACAGATTTCGAGGGTGTTTCGCTGCTTCATCGAGCCACTATTTTACTAAGCTCTTAGCCATATGTTCACTTGAAAATAAGATAAATCCTTCTCTCTGCGTATGATAGCATGGTTGTTAAAATCGTGAGTTGACTTGTAAAATTATATGATTTTATGATTTAACGTTGGGTCAAACTCGATCAGAATAAACCTGAATTGTAAAATCGGATCGATTTACTATCCCAACTGATTCTTGTAAAAGCCAACTTTGAGAGGGTTTTTACCTTAATGAGATTTGTCTTTTTTGTCTCGTTGTTTTGGGAATTAAAAGCTGGAGCAGTTGCATTAGAAGCCTTTGTTGGGGAAGACAGAAGTTTTGATGTTTTGTTCCTGAGAGGATCATAACCAGATAGTGAGCTACTGTGACTCATGATAGATAGTGAGGCATCAGCCGACAACTCCTTTCTTCATTCCCAACCACTAGCAACTCAGTCTAGCTCACCCCCGACTAGACCTCTCCCTTCACGGCGGAGCAACATCAACGACTGGTAAAGCACAATCATCTCCTTCATCAACCACCTGAAACAAAGAAGAAGAAAGTAAAAAAAATAAAAAGGTTTGCTGTTTTCTTTTTCATTTTTGCAGGTCGGTGAAAGCCACCACTGGGATAAGAAAAAAAGGAAGAAGATTTTGTCTTTGATCCCATAATTTTTGGTCTTCACCGGCGACGACGAGTGGTTCCATGCAAACCAGTGGTGGTGGTGCATGAGACCCATGCACCGCTGCTGTTTCACAGCTATTCCTGCGCTTCTAGAATTTTTCAACACCGTTCCAGAGTTTACACCGTATGTTACTATAGAAAATTTCACTTAATAATTATTTACACTGCGATGATTAAGTTTTATTATGTAAAACAAATTATGCTTTGATTTTCACTACAAGTTATCTTCTAACAAGATGATGTATATTGAGTATAATATATAAATATATTTAAGATGTTTTTCTGTAAATAACATTGATTATAATATCCTTGTGCAAGGTGGTATGGAATTTAAAAAAAAATTAAGTTTTAATCGTAGAATTAATGACCATATTATAGAGAATAAACATGATTTGTTAGAGTAGACACATTTCACACTATATGTCTGACTTGTATCATTTTAGATGATGATAATCACACTAGTAGTCATACGTGGAAAATTAAACTAGAATAATAAATCAAGTATGACTTGATTGAAATATAGGGATTACAATTCTAAATCTAGAGAAATCAAGCAAGGACTTGATTGAATATATTTCTAAAACTTTTCTCAAATAATATATGTGATATTATTCATGGGAAAAATTGATATTTTTCTATTTATAGAGTTATTATAATTTTCATATAAATAGAATATTATGTTTTATATTTTTTTAATAGAAAACCATAGACAAAAAAAATATTGTTAGAGGTCAAACATTGGGATGAATTGTGTTTTACAATAACTTATCCTTAAAAAATTTCTCACACCTTAAAACAAATATCTAATTTCAGGTAATATTTGATTGAATCCTCAAATAACCATTGAGACTCCTCACAAAAAAAATAATTTATTATTTATATTGTGTGTATTTGTTTTAGAAAACTCAATAGCTGTATTAGAGCCATCGTAAGACAATTAAGATTCTGATTGTATGTTTTAATTATTATTAGTATTGATTGTGATTTATTTTATGAAAAATATTATTTTCTCCATGTTTATTTTTAAAAATAAAGAAATTTTTTATTCTATTTGGTTACTTTTTCGATGAGATTTGGCGGGAACATTACAGATTTGGTTGGAATATTATAGAAATGGCACCAGCATTATTAGGAAGCAATAATTCATGTTGGGTGCAGAAGCCATTACGAAAAAAGGGAGAGCTTTCTGGGCACCTCATGCTGACTATAAAAGCTGTCTGTAGTGGCCTAGCAAAAGTGGAGAAGAAGATGATGAAGGGATGATTCTCAACCTAATTTAAGGTATTTTAAAGTTTTTCGATATTATCAAGGACACTATTACATACTATCCATTCTCAGCATAGTGGAAGCATTTGCTGTGAAATTGAGTCTGCAGTCTGCCTTTCTTCTTTAAAATGCAGTAAACAATCTGGTTCTACATCACCACCAATTTAGATTATCTTGCACTTATCTTCTGAAGGTAAGCCAGCACCTCATTCATGTTAGGTCTATCCTCAGGATTTGGATTGGTGCAAGACAAGGCTATTTGAAAGAGCTGCTTCAGTGCTTCCTCCTCCATGGTGAGATTCTTAGTGATCACTTGGTCCAGTGCTTCCTCCTCCCTGGTGAGATTCTTAGTGATCACTGGGTCCGGTACTTGAAGAAGTCCACTGATGCCATTGGCGAGGGCCTCTTCGGCTAGTTGACGCATACTGATTGGCAATCCATCCTTGTCTGTGAGTCCTGTTGGCCTCCGTTTCATGAGGACCTCCATTACTACAATCCCAAAGCTGAAAACATCTACTTTAGTTGTAACTCTCCTCATGTATGCGAACTCTGTGAGACCATCAAGCAAATTGTAGTGAAGTCAGGAACATATAAAAAAGTAAATAAACAAAGAGAAGAAAATAATATTTGAGAAGAAAGAGGAGCAAAACCTGAAAATAAAAATGGAAAAATAAAGTTCATTATAAATGACAAAGTAACATGTTTATTAACATAATCTGTGAAATGAGATAAGCAAGGCAATGATTGGTATAAATACTAGAGTGACGCCTCCCCCTAAACAACTGTTATTACTGGACAAAACCTTCTTATGGAAGTTTAAGCTCAACCATTTATTAACTTGACATTTATCAGAAACTTCAATTAACGCCCAGGAAAAGACAAGGTGTAACCATAAATAAGGGGCGGAATAGTTGGTAATGGATAGCATGAGGGCTGGACCATTGTTTTTGCAGATGAAGGCAAGGCCAGCGATTCGCAACTAAGATAAATGCAGTTATGTATGGAACTAGTTAAATTCTTGAAACCATTTGATTCATTGATTAGATAATTTCTCAGGTGAAAATGATTTTGGCTATCTTGGTGTGCAAAGAAAACGAGAGAGGGTGAACGTGGCTCTATAGTCAGGGAGGAGAATGACAGGTTACCTGGTGCCATATAGCCAATGGTGCCTTCAAACGCTGATGATGAGCAAAGACCGTTCCCATCCTGGAGGTGAACGCCCAGAATTCGAGCTGTTCCAAAGTCGCTCACATGGGCCACCCAATCACCATCCAACAGCACGTTAGAGGGCTTCAAATCACAGTGTACGATTGGAAAGCCATAACCAGAATGCAAGTACTCTAGAGCACTTGCAATTGAAACAAAAACATTGATTCTCTCATACAGTGTCCACCATGACTGATCAGCCAGAGGGTCATGTATGATGCTCTCCAAGCTCCCATTCTGCATGTATTCCAAAACTAAAGCCTTCAGCTTACCACTCTCCCAGGCATAGCCAAGTACTTTAACCAGATGCCTATGCCTAAGTTGGCTCAACGTTTTGATTTCTCTGTAGAAGCACTTATCAGATTCTGCAGAGAACTGCTGCAAATTCAGTTGCTTAACAGCTACAGTCTTGCCATCTTCCAGTTGACCTCTGTATACAGTGCTCAAACTGCTGGCGCCGATTATGTTTTCTTCACTGAAGAAACCTGTAGCATTTTCTATTTCGTTCCTGTCATACCTAATGAGTTTCAGTGCTGAAGTGAACTCTGGCTCCGGATTCTCGGTACTTGTTGTTTTATGCTTTTTGGCATGTTGAAGGATTAATGGAATCGCCACGGCAAGAACTAAAATTATGGACACCACTCCAATTGCAAGGAGGATGAATACCGTCTTCTTGGAAAAGGAATGTGAATTCTTCTTGCTGCAGGACTTCAAGAATTTGGTTCCACAGAGAGAAGGATTTCCAACCAAGCTAGATGAGCTGATGCTTTTGAATAAACCAGACTCAGGAACGCGGCCTTCAAGATGATTGAAAGACAGGTTAAGATGCTTCAAGCTCGAAAGATTTCCCAAGCTAGAAGGAATTATGCCGTCCAACTGATTTTTAGAAAGGTCCAGGGCGCTTAGATGCTTCAGCTCTGCCAACTTTTCGGGAATCTGACCATTCAAATCATTCCCGGAAAGGTTCATGAGAGTAAGCATGCTCATTTGAACCTGTTGAAATAAAATGTCTTCAATCTGCAGAAAACGTGGCACTGAAGATTTGAAGATTTGAAGTTTTTGTTTTTTGAATTTTAAATAAGGATTTCAGATGTATCTGATTATTAGATTAAGTTTATCTTTGATAAGTTTTGAATTTGAAAGTGTTTGTTTCAAATCAAAACTCTGTCTCTATTTAAGCATGCACTTTGATCAAATAAAACAATGCAATTATTCCTTTTAAAACAAAAAACCTACAAATTGGTATCAGAGCTATAGATTTTCTTGAGGGACTTGTGAGTTGAGAGAAACAAAAACACAAACCAAAATCAAACCACAAACACAACCAAAAAACCAGAAAATGGATTCTGAAACAATCATCTCACACGGTTCACCACCAATTTTCAATGGTGAAAACTATGAAACTTGGGCCATCAAAATGGGAGTTCATCTAGAGGCTTTGGATCTGTGGGAAGCAGTAGAGGAGAACTATATTATCCCAGATTTGGCTGCAAATCCAACAGTGGCTCAGCTGAAGATCCACAAGGAGAAGAAGACAAGGAAGTCCAAAGCCAAAGCTTGCCTATATGCTGCAGTATCCAACACAATCTTCACAAGAATCATGAACCTGGATTCTGCAAAAGGTATTTGGGAGTATCTTAAGAAGGAATATCAAGGTAATGAAAGAAATAAGAATATGCAGGTTCTTAACTTGATTAGAGAGTTTGAAATGCAGAAGATGAAGGAAACCGAAAAAATCAAAGATTATGCTGACAGGTTGCTTAGCATAATAAACAAAATAAGATTGCTTGGAAAAGAATTTTCTGATGAAAGAATTGTGCAAAAAATTCTGGTCACCATGCCAGAAAAATACGAATCGAAGATCTCTTCATTAGAAGAATCAAAGGATCTAACCAATATCTCTCTTGGAGAATTGGTAAATGCTTTGCAGGCACAGGAGCAGAGGAGATTAATGAGGAATGAGGAATTGATACAAGGTGCTTTTCAAGCTAGAACACAATATCAAGGTGGCAGATTCAAAGTGTTCAACCAAAAGAAGAAGGGTCAACAATACAAAAACAAAGTGGAAACATTTCCACCATGTATTTACTGCAAGAAGACTAACCATCACCCAAATAAGTGCTGGTGGAAGCCTGACGTCAAGTGCAGGAAATGTGGGCAACTTGGACACATTGAGAGGATCTGCAAATCACAGCAGCAAACAGAAAAGGCAAATCCAGTCATTCAACAAGCTGAAGAAGAACAATTATTTGTTGCATCATGCTTTGCAGCAAACACAAGCTCAACAGATTCCTGGTTGATTGACAATGGATGCACAAACCACATGACAAACAACCAGGATCTATTCAAAGAGCTCGACAGAACAGCAATTTCCAAAGTCAAAATTGGAAATGGAGATTACATTGAAGTTGAAGGCAAAGGGACTGTTGTGATAAACAGTCTGTCAGGTTCGAAATTCATTTCAGATGTGTTATATGTGCCAAGAATTGACCAAAACTTACTTAGTGTTGGTCAGCTATTGGAGAAGGGTTTCAAAGTCGTATTTGAAGACAACTGGTGCTTCATTAAAGACAGAGTGGGGAGTAATGTGTTCAGAATAAAGATGAAAGCAAAAGGATTCACCTTGAATCTTATGGAGCAGGAGCACAATGGTTTTTTAGCAAAGATTTGCAGTGATGAACTCTGGCATAAGAGAGCTGGACACTTTCACCATTCTGGTTTGGTGTATCTGCAGAAACACAAATTGGTGAAAGGTGTTCCATCTCTGGAGAGTAGATCAATTGAATGTTCAGCATGTCAGTATGGAAAGCAGGCCAGAAAACCCTTCCCTCAAGTCACCTGGAGAGCAACACACAAGCTTCAATTAGTGCATACTGATGTTGGAGGACCTATGAGCACAGAATCACTAAAAGGCAGCAGATACTACATCATCTTCATTGATGATTATTCCAGGTTCTGTTGGATCTTTTTCCTTAAGTTTAAATCAGAAGTTGCTAATGTGTTTTTGAAGTATAAAGCTTTGGTGGAAAATCAAAGTGGGTGCAGAATACAAACACTAAGATCTGATAATGGAAAAGAGTACACAGGTGGAAGCTTTGAGAAATTCTGTGATGAATCTGGGATTCATCATCAACTCACTACACCATACACACCACAGCAGAATGGTGTGAGTGAGAGAAAGAACAGAAGCATCATGGAAATGGCAAGATGCATGATCCATGAAAAGGAATTACCAAAGAAGCTTTGGGCTGAGGCTGCCAATACCTCAGTTTACCTCTTGAACAAAATGCCAACCAAAGCTTTGCACAAGAAGACAGCTTTTGAAGCATGGTTTGGATACAAACCAGACCTGCAAAACTTAAAGATTTTTGGTTGTGTGTGCTTTTCTTATGTACCACAGGTAAAGAGAGACAAGCTAGACAAGAAATCAGAAGCAGGAGTGTTTATTGACATCAAAGCACAGAATTTTTCAACCACAAAATAGAAAAATTATTGTAAGCAGAGATGTAGAGTTTATGGAGGACAAACAATGGCAGTGGGAGGAACAAGGGAAGGAATTGGAAATCCCAGGAGAGCTGATGTCATCACCAAGGCAGGAATCATCAACACTGGAACTCATCAATAACCAACAAGATATGGCCATTGATGATGAACCAGTCAGAGGTACCAGGTCCTTAGCTGAAATCTATGCACATGGCAATGTTGCTATTAATGAACCTGCAGGTTTTGAAGAAGCTGTAAAGAGTAATAAATGGTGTGATGCAATGAAGGAGGAGCTGAAAATGATTGAAAAGAATGATACCTGGATGCTGGTGGATAAACCTCTGCACAAGAAAGCAATAGGAGTCAAATGGGTTTATAGAACCAAACAGAATGCAGATGGTTCTATAAACAAATACAAAGCCAGATTAGTGGTGAAGGGCTATGCACAAGTGTTTGGAGTGGACTTCTCAGAAACTTTTGCACCTGTGGCACGTATGGACACAATTCGTCTACTACTTGCACTGGCAGCACAAAAGAAATGGAAAGTATATCAGCTGGACGTAAAATCTGCATTTCTAAATGGATATCTGCAGGAGGAGATATATGTGGAGCAGCCAAGGGGTTTTGAAGTTAAAGGACAAGAAGAGAAGGTTTACCTGTTGAAGAAGGCCTTGTATGGCCTAAAACAGGCACCTAGAGCATGGTATGGCAGAATCGATGAGCATCTTCACAAACTTGGATTTGTTAAAAGTCTAAGTGAAGCAACATTGTATGTAAAAGGAATTGATGAAAACCTGGTTGTTGTGTCTGTTTATGTTGACGACTTGCTTGTGACAGGAGACAACAAAGCATTAATTGAAGAATTCAAGGCTGAAATGCTCAATGTATTTGAGATGACAGACCTTGGATTAATGACCTATTTTCTAGGTCTGGAGGTAAAACAGAGAAGTGAAGGAATCTTTATATGTCAAAGCAAATATGCTAAAGAAGTTCTAAAGAAATTTCGCATGGAGAATTGCAACAGCACAAGCACACCTATGAATTTAAAGGACAAGCTCAGCAAAGATGATGGAGCAGAAAAGGTTGATGAAGGTTTATACAGAAGCTTGATTGGCTGCCTTATGTATCTTACAGCCACAAGGGCTGACATTGCATTTGCTGTAAGTGTACTTTCACGTTTCATGCATTGTGCAAGTGAGATACATTTTCAAGCTGCAAAGAGAGTTGTCAGATACATAAGAGGGACAACTAGTTATGGCTTAAAATTCAATCACTGTCAGAATTTCATGTTGCATGGCTACTCTGACAGTGACTGGGCATGATCAATGGATGATATGAAGAGCACATCAGGGTATTGCTTCAGTTTTGGGTCAGGTATGTTTTCTTGGAGCTCAAAGAAACAAGATGTTGTTGCACAAAGTACTGCCGAAGCAGAGTATGTAGCAGCCACAGCTGCTGTAAACCAAGCAATTTGGTTGAGGAAGATACTGGCAGATTTGCACATGAACCAACTAGAACCCACGAAAATCTATGTTGATAATCAAGCTGCAATATCCATTGCAAACAATCCAGTGTTTCATGGAAAAACTAAACATTTCAAAATTAAATTCTATTTCCTGAGGGAAGCACAGAAAGAAGAAGAAATTACTTTGTTGCACTGTGGAACAGATGATCAAATTGCAGATGGCTTAACCAAAGCTCTAGCAAAGTCAAAGTTTGAAGAATTAAGGGATAAGCTTGGAATCTGCAGCAATTCAGACAAGGAGGAGTGTTGAAATAAAATGTCTTCAATCTGCAGAAAACGTGGCACTGAAGATTTGAAGATTTGAAGTTTTTGTTTTTTGAATTTTAAATAAGGATTTCAGATGTATCTGATTATTAGATTAAGTTTATCTTTGATAAGTTTTGAATTTGAAAGTGTTTGTTTCAAATCAAAACTCTGTCTCTATTTAAGCATGCACTTTGATCAAATAAAACAATGCAATTATTCCTTTTAAAACAAAAAACCTACAGAACCAAAGCCTCTGCAGGAATTGAGCCAGTGAGCCTGTTTCCTGAAAGATCAAGAGAGATCAAATTTCTGCAGCCTGCAAGTGTTTTAGGAATGATTCCTGAAAGATTGTTGTTTGCGAGATCAATGGCCTGTACTCCATCCAACATTCCGAGCTCAAGTGGAATGTTACCATCTAAGATATTGTACGACAAATTTAAAAATATTTGCATGCTTTTCATCTTTGCCATCACAGATCCAGGGATTGACCCTGTAAGATGGTTGTGAGAGAGATCAAGAGACATTAGTCGATTGAGATGTTCCATGCTCGTTGGGATAGATCCATGAAGTAGGTTTCCATGGAGGTCCAGGACTGAAAGCATTTCCAGTTTTGAGATAGAAGTAGAGATTGGACCTGTGAACCTGTTGAGCCCCAGCAGGAGAACAGTTAGACGTGTCAGTCCAAAAATGTTCTCAGGTATCGGACCTTCTAAAGCATTGCTATGAAGGGCAAGCCCCTGGAGTAGAGTAAGCCTGGATAACTCTGGTGGAATATGGCCTGAAAAGCTATTTCCAGACAGTGATAAAGAGAAAAGTTGAGTCAAATTTCCAATTTCTGGTGGAATTGGCCCTACAAGTGAATTGAACCCAGATTTCAAAACCTGGAGATTGTACAGTTTGCCAATGCCTGGTTTTAGCGTTCCACTAAAATTATTCTCTCCCAAACTTAAGATTACAAGATTGGAGCAATTATAAAGGTCTTCTGGTATTTCCCCTGACATTTGATTTGGCCCTAGGGATAGCGTTGTTAGATTATACAGCTGTCCCAGACCCCGAGGAAGTTTCCCTGTTATTCTGTTAAAAGATAAATCTATATGCAGAAGTTGGGTGCAATTGGTGATAGTTTTGGGTATGGATCCCTCCAGGAGGTTGTCGTGTAGGCTAAGATTCTTCAGATTATAAAGCATTCCGATATTCGAAGGAATCTCTCCCGTGAGGAAATTAAAGCCCAAGGACAAGTACGTTAAATTTGACAGGTTTGTTATGGAGGCAGGAATTTCCCCGGTGAAGTTGTTTGAATGCAGAGTCAGCACCAGCAATGACCTTAAAGATCCTACTTCAGGACCTATTCTTCCAGTTAACATATTATTTGAGAGTCCTAGATTGGTTAACGATTTCAACTGGAACAGGGACAGCGGAATGGTTGAATTTAGCCTATTTTCGTACAGTCAATTTCTCCAGATTGATCAAATTTCCCAGCTCTGGGGGAATGACTCCACTAAACTGGTTCGTGTACAAGTCAAGTTCAACCAGCTTCTCACAACGGCCTAGTTCGGAAGGGATGTTCCCAACAAGGGAATTCTCAAACAAGAGAAGATATTCTAAGTTTGACAAGTTCCCTATTTCCCGAGGTATTACCCCAGAAAACTGGTTTTGACTGAAGTCTAAAGCTTGCAAAGCTTGCAACCTTCCGATGGAAACAGGTATTGAACCAGTCAAGTTGTTCCCATAAGCTACAAAAAGTTGCAGGTTAACCAGGTTTCCTATTTTTTCTGGTATGATGCCGGTCAGATTGTTGAAAATCACACCAAACTGTAGCATGGAGGTGCAGTTACAAAGGCTTTCAGGAATGCTTCCATTCAAGTAATTACCACCTAAATCTAGAGACTGCAATTTTTTAAGGTCTCCTAATTCTACTGGAATAAGACCTGATAAGGAGTTGTCATATAGAACAAGATCAATTAACTGTGAGCAAAGTCCCAGCTGAGGTGGGATGTGCCCTTCGAATAAATTTGAAGTTAAATCGAGAATCTGGAGGCCTGAAATGTTGCCAAGAAACGGAGATATCTTGCCTTGGAGCTGCATCCCCCCCAGAGAAATCGCAACCACTTGATTCAAGGAATTGTCACAGGTAACGCCAGTCCAGTTGCAGTGATGGCTTGCTTCACTCCAGCCAGCAAGTGCTCCTGAAGGATCATGCTTGATGGCATTCTTGAAAGCCTTCAAAGCCTCAACTTCAGCCTCCAAGTTCGGTTCTGCAGATTGAGCAGCAGTAAGCAGAACAGAACAAAAGATGAAAGTGTGTAAAATAAAAACATTTTGAGACGCCATTGCTATAGAAATTAAGACTTGAAACTGATACGAAATGTTCGAGCTAAACGAGGCTGTAATATACACAAGGAAAATCGTGACCCCTCAGGTAAGAACCAATAGGAAGGCAACTCTTCATTCTTCCCTAAAGGGACAAATTAGTCTCCGCTGGATCTCTTGATTGAACGATCAGTAAACGAGGTTTGTCTTTCAGCGTACTGAATTTGACAAAAAGCAGCCCTATCCACTGTGGACAACCTATTCAGGCCAGCCATAAAGATATATTATACTAATAAATCCAAGGACTTTGATAAATAAGATCTAATAATGTAAAGATTTTCGGCACCCGCAATTACAGAGACATTATGCTGTCCATTCACACGACGTCAATTTTGTTCAGAAATTATTAGTTCACTTTCTCATAATGCTGCAAATCGAATATATGAAGACAGACTTGAATGACTTGAATCAACTCAGATTAGTTTGATGAGCATGTTTGTGTCAAACTAAATTGAATTTGATTTCACCAAATCAAGCATCAACAAAGCATTAGATTTGTTTTTTTGACATCGCAAGAACCATATATCTAGCTAGCTAAAAGAAATCACCAAACCAATTTAATGTAAAATAATCAAATTAAGAAAAATAAAATGACAAGAATACCTCACAATGCATCGTGCATTATAAGTGAGGTCATAGTAAAACCATGAGATTTTTTAGGTTTCTTTTTATTTAATTTTAATTATTTAATGTATCAGATAAATTTTACGTTAATCGGATCACAAAATAAAAATGATCAAATATGCTTGCATTCTACAATTAATTCCTATGTGAAAGTTTAATAAATATTATTTTTTAAAAATTATTTTTGATATTAGCATATTAAAAATAATTTGAAAAAAAAAAAAAAATCCAGCGGGCCTAAATAAATGATGGATTTAGCTTTTATGTCTTTTCATGGGAGAAAAAGGGTATGAAATCAGCAAGTGAACTCTGCAAGTGTCAAGCCAACCTTTTTAGAAAGATTTCGAGAGCCAGCATCAATCTTTGTGAATTTAGGTCAGATTGCAGGAAGGTCAACTCAGGGATTTCATAGTGGATGCCAATGATAGCTTTCTGGAGAAGCAAGTTGCAGAAAAGGGCAAAACTTTTCAAGTTGATAGAAAGCGGTCAATAATACACCGTGTGAATCGATAAGATAGAGCACACAGATTTCGAGGGTGTTTGGCTAGCTGCTTCAATGAACCACCATTTTACTAAGCTCTTAGCCATATGTTCACTTGAGAACAAGATAAATCCTTCTCTCCACAGATGATAGATAGTGAGGCCTCAGCCGACAACTCCTTTCTTCATTCCCAACCACTAGCAACTCAGCCTAGCTCACCCCCGACTAGACCTCTCCCTTCACGGCGGAGCAACATCAACGACTGGTAAAGCTCAATCATCTCCTTCATCTACCACCTGAAACAAAGAAGAAGAAAGTAAAAAATACAAAAAGGTTTGCTGTTTTCTTTTTCATTTTCGCAGGTGGGTGAAAGCCACCACTGGGATAAGAAAAAAAGGAAGAAGATGTTGTCTTTGATCCCTTAATTTTCGGTCTTCACCGGCGACTACAAGTGGTTCCATGCAAAGAAGTGGTGGTGGTGCATGAGGCCCATGCACCGCTGCTGTTTCACAACTATTCCTGCACTTCTAGAATTTTTCACCATTGTCCCAGAGTTTAGACCATATGTTACTATAGAAACTTTCACTTGATAATTATTCACACTGCGATCATTAAGTTATATTATATAAAACAAATTATGCTTTGATTTTCACTACAAGATATCCTAATCAAGGGTAATAAGATGATGTATAATATGAATTATATAAAGATTTTTAAAATATTCTTGTGCATATAATATTGATTTTGAAATCCTTATGCAAGGTGGTATAGAATTTGAAAAAAAATCAAGTTTTAGTCGTAAAATTATAAAGAATAAACCCGATTTGACTGAGCAGATACATTTCATACTATAATGTCTATCTTATAGCATTTCAAATCAAGAGATGACAATTATTCTAGGAGTCATTTGGTGAAAAATAAAGCTAGAAAATAAATAAGTATGACTTGATTAAAAATAAGATTTAAAGATAAAAAAAAGAATATAATTATTATAGGGATTATAATTCTAAATCTAGAGAAATCAAGCAAGGACTTGATTGAATATATTTCTAAGACTTTTCTCAAATAGTATACGTGATATTATTCATGGGATAGATTGATATTTTTATTTATTTATTTATAGAATTATTACAATTTTCATATAAATAGAATATTATGCTTTATATTTTGTTAATAGAAAAAAATAGAGAAAATTATTGTTAGAGGTAAAACATGTGGATGATTAGTGTTTTACAATAACTTTGCCTTAAAAAATTTCTCACACCTTAAAACAAATATCTAATTTCAGGTAATATTTGATTGAATCCTAAAATAACCATTGAGACTCCTCACAAAAGAAATAATTTATTATTTATATTGTGTGTATTTGTTTTAGAAAACTCAATAGCTGTATTAGAGCCATCGTAAGACAATTAAGATTCTGATTGTATGTTTTAATTATTATTAGTATTGATTGTGATTTATTTTATGAAAAATAATATTTTCTCCATGTTTATTTTTAAAAATAAAGAAATTTTTTATTCTATTTAGTTACTTTTTCGATGAGATTTGGCTGGAACATTACAGATTTGGTTGGAATATTATAGAAATGGCACCAGCATTATTAGGAAGCAATAATTCATGTTGGGTGCAGAAGCCATTACGAAAACAGGGAGAGCTTTGTGGGCACCTCATGCTGACTATAAAAGCTGTCTGTAATGGCCTAGGAACAGTGGAGAAGAAGATGATGAAGGGATGATTCTAAACCTAATTTAAGGTATTTTTGCGAATAATTATGATTACGCCCCTATAACTTTTACTGCATTATAATAAGGTTTTTTAGTGTTTAAATTATTGTTTTACCCCTACATCTTATACCTAATTACAATTGGCATTTTAGGTAGAATTAAGATTCTACCTCTCTCTATATAAAATATTTATTTTATGTTAAAATTGAAACTCTAGATTACATTAATTGTAGATTTAATTTTTGTAATTGGGATAGAATTTAATTTAAAATTTAATTATTTAAAACTTCTTAAAACGCTTAATTATATAGTTTTTGATAAAAATGATTTTTTTCTAAAAGAAAGATAGTTTTTAGCCCAAACTATTTTGTTTAGTTCATCCTAGAATATTTTAGGAAGTTAATAAGATTTTTAATGTGATTAATTTTATTAATATATTTTGAATTATATTCTTAATGAATATTGTATTAAATCAAATTTATTAAGTTTGGGAAATTAATGACATGAATTTGATTTAATATTTCCAAGTGTTAGAAATATTACTTTAAAATTATATACAAAGTTAGTAATTAGAATTGAAGCATTCAATATATTTATTTATGCTTATTGATATGGTATTATACATGATGAATGGTTATGGACATTTAAAGACCAATAAAGTTGTGTTTTTAATGGTTGTAACATTAAGAGGGTGTTTGACACTGCGTTTCAAAAATACTTTGGAAAATATTTGATTTTTTTTACTTTAAATTAAATTTTTTTGGTGTTCTTAGATCATCTTCATTTACTGATGTTAAAAATAATTTTTAAAAAATAAAAAAAATATTTAAATTTATTTTTAAACGAAAAATATTTTTAAAAATAACTTCAATCACATTTACAAATAGTCACTAAATAGAATCTTCGTGTCCTATAAATCTAGCCAAACCATAAAAACATCTTACATCAATGATTCATTTAGGTGTAGGATATTATTGGATAATCCTAAACTTTTCAACATACATCTAAATACCTTTTGCACTAATAACAAGAAATACAATATTTTCCATGTAAAAGTCATGCCCTTTTAGATTAGCATATAAATATTCTCTTTGTAAAACAACAAATACATTCATTAAATATTCAACATGCTACTCTAAATTCTTGATATAAATCAATATAAACCACAACAAAGTTACCAATAAAATTACTCAAAATATAGTTAATTAATCTCATAGAAGTACGTGGTACATCAGTAAGTCTAAAAGACATAAATAACCACTCATACAAACTATATTTAATTTTAAATATATTTTTCCATCTATCTCTCTTTCATTTTTTTTTTATTATATCTACTTTTTAGATAAATATTAAAAAATATACAAGACCCATTAATTCATCTAACATATCATCAAGTTTAGAAATTTGGTGTTTATATCATCAAGTCTAGAAATATACAAGACCCATCTAACATGAAATTGACCATCAAACTTTAAGTTTAATATTTTGAACTAAGAGTTGTAGGGATGAGAGTCCTTCCAGAAATTCTCAGTGGTCTAGGCAAGACCTAGGCTAAATAGGAGGTTTGAAAATAGTTTTCAAACAACAATTGATGCGCCTCAATTAGAACCTCATTAGCTGCGTCATTGCTTCAAGCGTAAATATAATTATCATAGATCCTCCAAGTCTCATACTTTTTTGTTACTAACAATATTGACACTAAATATAGACTATGCGTTCTCTTATATATTTTTTTGTCATCAATTTCTCCACTTGCCTTTAAAGTTCTTTTGTTCCATATGATTACTCCTATAAGTTGGCTGATTAGGCATAAATGTTTCAGGTATAAAATCAATTTGATGCTCAATTTTTCTAATAGGTGGCAACCCACTAAGAATCTCATTACAAATGTTCTTTTTAAAATCATATAATAAAGAAACACAAACATTGGAAATACAATGATTAATGTCATTTGTGTTAAAATATATCTCATTATACATAAAAAAAAGTATAAACATGTAATCAGCCATAATATCACTCCTCTTTGCATAAAAAAATATAATGTTTCTTATTTTTCCCCATAATTTCTTCTTTTCTCATTCTTTTTTTTTTCTTTCCTATTCTCTTTTCTTGCTCTGGATTGATTCCCATTAATTCTTATTTTGGCTTAATCTAATCTTGTTTTATTTTAGATCACTTTATTTTCACTCTTGGTTGATCTTTTTCTTAGGCTTCACTTTCTTCATTAGATTTACAATTGTTTAGGAAAAAAATGTTACAAATATGAGTGTTGTTAGAGAATAATATAAATTATATTATGGGGTCTCATTTACAAGTTTAAGTTTTTAGGCGAAATGATTCTTTAATATGGTATCAGAGATTTGTTAACTAAGCGGTCACGAGTTTGAATCTCACCACTTCCATTTTATTTGATAAAAATCAAACACAAAGTAATAAGGGTTTGTGGAAGTTTAAAGCCCAAAGAGCTTTCACCTGAAGGGGTGTGTTAGAGAATAATATAAATCATATTATGGGGCCTTACCTATTAACTTAAGTTTTAGATGAGATAGTTTCTTAACAAGTGCCTTGTCATCCTTCTCAAGAGAATACTTGTTCTTAAATTCATCATGCTTGGCTTTTTTATGAAATTTTCAAAGTCTCTCTAATAATAAATGAGTACATTCATAGATACAACATCATATAAAACCTTATCCTTATCCTTATATTTCTCGACAAAAAACAAACAAACTAAAACCTACTTAATAACTCTAACCTCTCCATAATAATTCAACAACAGAAGTTTATAAGGCTGTTCATATTAAATAATATTCATTTTAATTTTTTCTAACAAGTTTGATACTAGCAACATTAACATTATCAGTAATCATACTACATACCTTATTGTTTATGTGACATCTAGTATAGAATATGTTTTTCTTTTGTTACTCTACATTATCATCTTTAATTTGAATATTAAATGATCTCCTAATCACCAACGCATCTTCATCAATTGAATATTCAACATCACCACAATTTTAAAGTAACGAGATCTCATCCTTCTTAGATTTGTCACTTTTAGATTCAATATTATCATGCTCTCTTATAACCATATTTTTTTTTTGTGTTTGGGCATTGTGAAATTATATGTACACTCCCCCCCAAAACTCATATTATTATGGTTATTATTAGATGAGATCTCATCTTTACTTAATGTTTTAGTGGCCAAACCTTTTATCTAAGCCTTAAATGACTCAACATCTCTATTTTTTTTCTTATGTTGTGTTAATGATATTTATTAATAGCTACAACCACTATACTTAAAAGATTTTTAGTTATATGTAAAATAAATATAGGTCAATTTATTAAATTATATTAAACTTTTTTTTTTAAAAAAGAACAATAAGAAATATTTATGAGCTAGCTTCTATTCAGAGTAGAATAGTGGTTTGATTTTATTTTTTTATTTGTTCAATTATGGAATTGATCTTCATAATTTGTTTTAATTTGATTTCTAGGAGTTATTCTAGTTTCATAACTCAAGTATTGGATTTGAAAAGTTAACTAGTGTTGACCTAGGTTTTGATTTGCTTTCTAAAAACTCATTTTATTTTTATGATCCAAGTCATAATTACGAGTTTGACATGTTGACTCAGATTAACTTAGGTCCTTTTTATTCTTTTTTAATTGAATTTTTGTCCATACTTATATTTGAAAATTGAGTTGGTATTAAGAATTGAGCCTCACAACTATACGATTACGTTCATCCTATGACGAGGGTTACCGGTTTTGCCAATTAAATTGGGTTGATTTATGTCATTTTTTTCTTCAATTTTATTTTTTAACATTGGATTGATTTGAAACTTTGGTGAATTTATCTTGATTTTTTTATATGGTTATAATAGTCTTATTTTTCTTGGGTCATAAATTTACAAGTTAACTCTGTTTCATATATATTGATCCAATATGTCGCTATCATTTGTTTTTTTAAAAAAGATATTGTCTTAAAACTTTTTAAACCAAAATATATTTTAATCGATCATCAAGATTGTTTTTGAACCAGTGAAAATGATTAGGGTACATCGAATCAACCCTATAAAATTGTAATTTTTTTTCCTACTAAAAAAAGCCTTTACTTGTTTTTTATGTTCAGAAAAAATTTAATCCAACACAGCAAACCGATAATCTAAATATGCTGCTGCATAACATATGATATAATATCCAACAGGTAGCCTGGCAGCATAATAACAGTCTTAACAAAACGATGCTCTCCAGTTGACAGTCGACACACGACTACTCTCTTGCTTCCACGAAACTGCACATTTAAAATCTACATCTTGAAAAAGTAGTCCACATCCGTGACTCTTTGTTTTGTCTTTATACATTTATTCATCTGCTAATCTTGAACATTTCTTTCTTTCTTTGTTTGTTTCGTTACCCAGCCCGTTAGTATCTGTAATCTGTTTTTTTAACCTGGGATAACCTTAATTGAGTCCTATATTTATACACTCATTTTCAATTGAGTCTTAATCCTATAATGTTTTTCAAAACATTGTCAATAGATATTCTTTTGTCAATGTTCATCGAATTTTGTCGAAATTTCTCTAAAATTGATGACATTTTAATGTTAACGTTCATCAGCTTTTTATCCGAATGTTTTTCAAATTCGAAGCCATTTTAGTGTATAAGACCTTCAAATTAGATCAAAATTATTAAAAATTTGACAAGACGACATGGTTAAGAAATGTTGAAAATATTTGGGACTTAATTGATATAATTCATGGATTTGAAATTAATTGAGGTTTGACCCCACCTGGATTTGATCCATAATTTCTCTTTTTTGTAATAAAAAAATTT
This sequence comes from Salix dunnii, assembly GCA_015731905.1. Taxonomy (NCBI): domain Eukaryota; kingdom Viridiplantae; phylum Streptophyta; class Magnoliopsida; order Malpighiales; family Salicaceae; genus Salix; species Salix dunnii. Next base: position 4,002,155 of record CM027662.1, on the reverse strand, counting down.
AACTTGTTGAATAATGAGTTTTCACTGTTCAACTGTGTTTTTTTTCCTTTTTATATATTTTTTTGAATTGAAACTGGATTGGACCTCGGTTTGATCAGGTCCAGAACCGATCCGTCCAGGCAGGTATTAAAACGATGGTCTACTCACGCAGAAGTATCAAGCAGCCACCCTCTCTTGACGTAGCTGCAATCTTTCCATTTCCTGTTGGAAAAAGGTAGGGCAAGGTTTGCCCTTTTAGCTACCAGTTAACTTCTCTATCATTTCTTTTCTTGTACTAATGTTTAGTATAGTTTTATTGGTATGAATATTGTGATCATCTCTGTCTTCTGATCATAATTATGTCTATAAGCTCTGCCTTGTTATCTCTTTGTGCTGTTTGCGATGTGGGAATTTACGAGAATCTGTTTTTTTTTTCTCCTTCCAAATTGCCGCTGGTTATGCATGTCGGTGTTCTGTTATGTGCATGCAGGTTAGAAACTTGATAAAAAAACACTTTTTTTTGTAACATCCATGAAATGATAAGAATCGCATGTTGCCTTGGATTCTGTGAAGCCTTATGAACTTTCTGAAGGACTCTATTTAATTATATATAACCTATATTAAGGTCATCACAAGTTGCAGAATCATGTTCTTTTGAATTCTTGAAGGATTCATCAATGTTGTATGGATCATAACTGGAAAGGCAGTCAAGGACGCAAGCACCTGTATATGGTTGACTGTGACTTTTAGCTCTTTTGTTTCCGTGTTACTGCTATCAATTGAATAGAATTTGGTCTCCAAGAGATTCTTTCCGCTGCTGAAGAACTGTAATTTTTCCTGTTTCCTTGTTAACTTTCTTCATGTGCATGCTTTTGTTCTCTGGTGGTCATTTTGGATATCGGGGTGGATTTACATGATTTTAGTATTGACAAATTATGTTCCTTGAGGCTATACGTGTTTATTTTTTTTGATTCTCTGAATACGAGAAGACACTGTGAAATCAAATTGATTCTCATAGTCAGCTGTGAAATTTAATCAGATTATTTGGAGAAAGGAGATGGATCAGATAACAAATGTTATGGAGTATAAGGAAATTGCAAGGCAGAAACTGCCCAAGATGGTTTATGACTATTATGCATCAGGTGCAGAGGACCAGTGGACCCTGAAGGAGAACCGAAACGCCTTCTCTCGCATTCTGTAAGCCATGTCTTCACAATTACAAATCAATCTGTCAGTATCTCTCTTTACGTTTTGCTTCCAATGGCCCTGCTATTACTTTTTTGTAACATGCTAAAACGAACAATTTGATCATTGTGGGTTTATCTTGAGTGTTCTATACATATCTTTCTAGACTTGAGGTTTATTGCTTGTTCTTCTCTCATTTCTTCACTTTTTCCTCTGAAAATAGATTTCGGCCACGCATTCTTATCGATGTTAGCAAGATTGACATGTCAACAACTGTCCTGGGCTTCAAGATTTCAATGCCTATAATGATTGCGCCAACAGCAATGCAGAAAATGGCTCACCCAGAAGGTATATGTCCTCTTTACATGGAATTGTAAGACGTTTTTGCTACTGCAGATAATTCTCTCCATGGAAATCGATTTCACCATCCAGTAGCTCATCTGTTTTCTTGTGGTTTTGGGAAAAATCATAAGACCAGTACAAATGAGAGGCCAGGCTTTGATCCATTTGTTAGAGAATAATAAATTATATTATGAGGTTTCACCTAACAGCTAAAGTTTTTAGGTGAGGTGATTCTTTGATATAGTAGTATGAGAGCCTTGTTGACCCAACCTTGTTTTTAGGTCACGAGTTCGAATCTCATCACTCTCATTCTGTTTGATAAAAATCAAACACAAGTAGTGTGGGCATGTGCAAGTTTCAAGCACAAAGAGCTTTCACTTGGGGAAGTGTGTTAGAGAATAATACAAATCATATTCTAGAGTTTCACCTAACAACTTAAGATTTTAGGTGAGATGGTTCCTTGACACCATTCACATGAATAGCCTTGCCTTTTAGCCTTTAGAATAGCTTTGTTAATGTCATTTTCTCAGCTCTTACCCCTGCTATTTCAAGAGAATAATGCAACATTTCCTGTGCTCTTAGTTTTTAAATGATCAATAAACAATTGGATGTCTTGCTGTGGTTCCTTCAAAAACAAATTACTTCTTCGTCTCTTCCCATCCCCTGCCCTTTCTTCTTTCGCTTGTTTTCCAACATGAATCGAAAAGAAGAAATAGTTTCTGATAGCCAAAGTATATATTCTTACGCAGGAGAGTATGCAACAGCTAGAGCAGCTTCAGCAGCTGACACAATCATGGTTTGATGCTTTATCTTTTGCAAATTTGCCTTGTCTGATTGTACTGGCTTTCATTCGGAAACCATTAAAAAGCCTATTTTTCTTTGATTTTGTCAACATTCTGTCAACAATTAATTTTTATGCATGATTTTACTGTTTCAGATACTATCCTCATGGGCTACTTCTAGTGTTGAGGAGGTTGCTTCTACTGGGCCAGGCGTCCGATTTTTCCAACTCTATGTGAGTTTGAGATGGTTCCCCACCCCCAACTTTTAGTTTCTTTGTTGATAATCCTTGCACTATACCCATTTTTTCCAATAGAGCCTTAGTTCACTCAAAGTCTTATTCAACCATATTTTATGCAGTAACTCATGATTATTCACAGTTCACTAATGTTGCCAAGAAATCCTCAACTAAAATGAATAATATGATGTTCTCTGATATCAATGTTATGCAGTAACTTCACAGAATGATATCAACCAAAATTTGTCTGCTTTTTCCATAAGCTGTTTGTTTTCCATGTGAGTTTTCCTAGCTATACCTATGACAAATCAGTAACCCATTTATTGGCTGTTCAGGTTCTTAAAGACAGGAATGTGGTTGTCCAGCTCGTTAGGAGAGCTGAGAGGGCTGGTTTCAAGGCAATTGCCCTTACTGTGGATACTCCAAGACTTGGCCGCAGGGAAGCTGATATCAAAAACAGGTTTAACTCAATTTAAGCGTAATAGAAAATAGAAAGAAAGTTTCTTCTGATAACGTTTTTGCTTGGTTAATTAGAACCATGCCAAGCAAACCTTACACTCTGTTTGGATATCAATTTTTTTTTTATAATAAAACTGTGATCACTGCCATTGAAAGGAGAAAATAAATTCACTTTACTGTTTCGTAGAATGTATGTAATTTTCTTGAATGTTAACCTTTACAGATTTACACTGCCACCACATTTGACTTTGAAGAACTATGAGGGTTTAGACCTTGGCAAGTTGGAAAAGGTTTGTTACATGTAATACAGGGTAATTTCAGTCTGCTAGCTGCTTCCTTTTATTTTAATATTTCTTCATTGTGATTTTTGAGCTGACCATGCAGACTGATGGCTCTGGACTAGCATCATATGCTGCTGCACAAACTGATCAGTCACTTAGCTGGAAGGTAAGTGTTCATGTATGGATTCTTACAGATTTCAGACTCGTACTGTAATGCAGAGATGACACTATAAAATATTATTGACCATTTGGACAGGATGTGAAGTGGCTTCAGACAATCACATCATTGCCGATTCTAGTGAAGGGTGTACTCACTGCTGAGGATGGTAGGAATCATTGTCTAAACTGGAATGAATGATCTAATGAAAATATTCATCTTGCCTCTAACCCTATTTATGGGCCTCTAAACATTCTTCTGACAAACCTTCTTCCATCTTCTCTCTCCCTTTTTTTTTTTTCACTGCAGCAAGGCTAGCAGTACAGAATGGGGCTGCAGGAATCATTGTCTCCAATCATGGAGCACGCCAGCTTGATTACGTTCCATCAACTATTGTAGCCTTGGAAGAGGTACATGTGCTTTTAATGATCATGACATATTTCTGGTGCATTTGGCAATCTCAAGAAAGTTCACTGGTTTTTTAAGTCGTCAACCTGTAAATTTTCCTTTTCATCAAGTTCATGAAACTTTTGCCACGTGCATCTTGTTGTTTTAGTCCAGGATTGAAGAATCTCTGTATACCTTTTGCCATCGTGTACTTGAATGTATATCCTGAAAAATTGTAGTCTGCTTTAATAACTTCATTGGTGTGATATTCAGGTTGTCAAAGCAGCACAAGGCCGTGTTCCTGTTTTTCTCGATGGTGGAGTTCGGCGCGGAACAGATGTTTTCAAGGCAATGGCCCTTGGAGCATCCGGAATATTTGTAAGTGCATTCATACTGCAATGGCCAGTACGCAAAAATAAGAAATAGTGTTTGTCATGGCTGTGAGAAAACAGGAAATAAACAATATATTAATTGAAAATAATACTTCTCCTAGATAACGAATGATCTTTGTTGCGAAACATTTACAGCATTCACATATTCTGTAAAGTTTGTCATAGTGCAGTCATTAGCCTTTTCTAAAAGAAATGTCTGATCTTTAATCCAATAAAGAGACTTAAATAATGGAGAAAACATCAAATTTAAGCACTAAACTTTATATTGTGGTCTGTCATGATTCTCCTAGCTTCGTAATAAGTTTGTATGCAAGTCATGGAGCGTTGAAAACAATCTCCTGTTTTCTTGTTCAACTTCAGATCGGAAGGCCAGTTGTATTCTCATTGGCCGCTGAAGGTGAAGCTGGAGTTAGGAAGGTACTTCAGATGCTTCGTGATGAGTTTGAGCTGACGATGGCCTTAAGTGGTTGTCGCTCGCTGAAGGAGATTAGTCGCCACCACATTGTGACAGACTGGGATGCCCCCCGTGTTGTGCCGAGGTTATAAGGCGGTTCACACCGCACAGCCCATTGAAATGGAGAAGTGAAGGGTTCAAATTTAACTCGCCTGAGAGTGAAATAGTCAATTAATAAGTGAAGCTTTGTGTAGTATCATTGGATAGAATATCCATGACTGAACACTGCTTTCCCTTCTCAAATCGGGATTTGCTTTAGTACAGCTCAGTCCCTTGAGAAGAACTGAATAACCGAGTAGTGCTGCCTTGCTTTAATCTGGAACAGTTTGCTGGCTTTTTATTGTTTTGAAAGTACATTTCATTCAATATCAAAATGATGTTTAATGACATCCGTAGAAAATTCATATGAAAATGATCTAAAAACATCAAAAATATTTAATTTAAAATAAAATATAACTTTTTGAGACATAGGACCAAACAATACCTTAATCAGGGACACGGCCATCATCTTTGAAAACAAAGCATCAAGGACGAGGCATTAACTTCATCGTCTAAGATCACCCTCCTTGGCTTTGCCTGAGCTTGTTGGCAATGACAAGAAGCATCCTGCATCTATATGTTTGACAGCTCCTCATTTTATGCATTTCTTTACTTGAAGAGTACTGATTATATATATAAAACAAGCAATGAGACTCTAATTTTATTACTAATCAAACTTCCACTACAAATCCGGTCATCCCAATACTCAATTTATTAGCATCTCTGTTTTAATTCAAATCTTATTGAGGATTGTTCACTTCCAGTAAACAAAACTACCCATTTTTTATTTGAACTCAATTTTTAAACATTAATTTTTATTGCAATTTTTTTTATGGTGTATGTATTTTATTTGGATATTTACTTGTTTTATAGCTTTTTTTTTTTTTTATATATAAGTTTATATATATTTCTACTGAAAATTCAGCAGAATTTCACCATAAATTAAAGAATCCTAAGTTCTCTATATTCAACTTGCCATATATTGTCACAATCAATTCCTCATCCAATAGTTTTCCCACATCTCAAAGTTCAGTTTTATAAATACAATTTCAGCAAAGCATAAAATAATCTCTTGTTTAGATATTATTATAAATATTATATGCAATGCAATTTTAAGAAGTATCAATGCTTGTGCGCGCGCTTATCTAATGTTATCCCTCCCTCCCAATTAATCCAATTTCTTTATGAATTAGACTAATTTTTTTTGTGTTTCCTCTTAAATCGATAGAATAATTTTTCTGGGGATACTGATATGAAAAAATTAGTTTTATGGAATTAAGGCTTCCTTAGTTTTTATGATTTAAAAAGCTTCCTAGGGAGCTTTAGGCACCTCTTGAAGCCTCACAATATGCTGTGTATTGGTGTGAAAACTATTAAGTTTATAGAATTGGTTTTTTTGCAACTTTATGCTTGGAAAAGCCTTTCAGCCACCTTCAAGCACATTTCAATGCTTCGCATTGTGTTTTTCCATATCAGTGTAAGAACCAAGTTTTGTGAGAACCATAAGATTTGTGGTATAAAAAGCTTTTCGGGTCACACAGTTTGTTTCGGCTTGCCGATGTGAAAACCATATGCTCTTTAGACACCCTTAAAAACCATATGATATGTTAAGTTTCATAGAAGTAGGGATTTTACACGTTTTATGCTTTAAAACTCATACTATGTAAAATAAGTCACCTTTCAAGGCCTCACGATGTGTATTTACATCAGTGTGAGAATCATATCTTTTATGGAAGTATTATGGTTTCAATAATCTTATACTTTGAAAAACCTTCTAGCCAACTTTAGCCACTTTTGTTAGCCTCATAATAAAGTTTTGGCATATTCATATGAAATCCATAAGTTATTTGAAATTAAAATGATTTACATCATTTTAATATGCTTGTCAAAAATGATTCTTAAAAAATAATAATAATAAAAAAAACATTATAGTCCTAACTGCTAACAGCTCCTGAGTCCCTGACCAGAAAATTGACAATGGTGATAATAATGAGAGGAAACAAGAAATCCAGAAAAAATACAGGTAGCTATTTAGAAGAATAATTAACAATGCATGCCTTTACTGGAGTATCTGACTGCCGTAATCAGCATTGAATTTCTCATAGCAATGGGCGTGGAGATGAGCAGATGGCCTTGTGTTCTTCAAAGCCGTCTCTATATCCGCAGGTTTGATTGGTCCAACTTTCGGCAACTCTGCAGGCTCACAACTATTTAGTTGACTCGTGACGATAAATTAATTGTTCATCCAGATTTGACAAGCAAAAAAAAAGTACACAACAATACAGAATGTGCTCTTCAAAAAGGTGGTTGAATATGTTACGCGCTATGGAACCAGATACGAGCAATATCAGGTGTTTGTATCAATTGTTATGGAAAGAAAAGCTTAAAGGAGCAGCTCAACATTTCTTTATTATATACAGAATCGTGGTGGCAGTTCTTTGTTCATCACACTCTCTTTCTTCTGAAAATGGTATGGATGACACTGCATAGGTTACCTAGCACTGAACATGAAAAGGAAATTGAAAAGAAAAGAGTTGACAGCATTCTTTTTCTTCCCTCTTGGAGGGGGAGGGGGGGGTATATTTCAGTGGAATTTCACTAGGCCTCCACACAGACTTGACAAAGAAAAGACATTAATTCTTTCTATCTCACACCTTTAAAGCAGCTGTGCTTCACAACGATAGGTAATAGGGAAGGTCAGTGTCTCATAAGAAATGACAAGAGTGAGCTAGCAGGTTATACAGACAGGGATGGAAACACCGGAGAAAAATGATCTGTTTTGGTAAGAAAAGTCCTGCTCAAGTAGGGCACAGCCCTTTTATATATTCCCCCTATGGGATACAAAAGCTCATAGTTATTTTCAATTTGTTAGCATTCATTTAACCATTTTCTGAATGCCATTTAAGAAAATGTATGCAAGAAGTAACTTACCATCCTCCGACACCACTGCTTCCTCTCTGTCTTCAAGGAGAGTCATTAAGCGTCTCAGTGGTTGCATGGCAGCCTCTTTGCATAACAGCCGAATATCTGAACCAGAAAATCCTTCTGTTCTTTCCACCAACAAATCACACGGAAGCTTCTCCTCATCGGGCTGTGATGGCAGTAGTTCTTCAAACATGGCTTTTCTAGCTTCTGGTTCTGGAATGGGCACAAGAATCTTAGTTTTACATGGTCAACAGAAAACTATTTAAATGATAAACCAAACATTGATGACATGTTTTGTTCCTTCGTTCTATACTAAAGATGTGGAACAGCTAAAAAACAATAAAAACATGAGGGAAAAGGTTAGAGATGAAAAATTAACCAATCCCAGAATGATGTATATCAAACAATAGCAAGTCAACACTAAAAAAAAGTGACCTATAAATAGTCCTATTGTTTCTGGTGATATTGAAGTTAGTCCTAGTTGTGCAAATCATAAGCAAGTCCCTTGACCAAAGTTGGAATGCTAATGTTTTTGTATAAATTGTCCTTTTTAAATGCATTTTTTGTTTTGAATGTACTAGATAGAACGGAAATTTTGATTACAAACCAGGGACATTTTAGGAAAAAAACAATTCTATTGCCATGAAAACCAACACAAGGACTAAGTTACAAACAAATATGAAAAATACAAGGACTCATTATTGGTTTTTTTAAACCAAAGGAATTAGCAAATTATTTCACCAAAAACATACGGATCCTATAATAATTTATTCTAAAAATCACAAAAGGTGGTGCCAATAACTTGTAGCCTTCTGAGATATCTCTGTTTTGTGAGGTAGAACTGCCTGTATCTTTTAAACCAAGAGCAGGGGTGCAAACCTCCATCTTTAAGTTGTAAGAATTAGCAACTCTCGACTCACAAGAGGTCACGTTGTCTAAAGGCAGGCTTGGTTAGTGTAGTTTGCCATCTAAAATTAGTTGCAGACCTGACTCTGCTCACTATTTAGTAAGCTTAGCACTTCCAGCAGAAAATATTGAAGGATACTCGCTTCTCTAGACGCCGGAGCATGGCTGCATCCAACTCCCAAGGGAGATTAGTCGCTGCCAAAACAAAAACGAGCTTGTTTGTGCGAGTCAAACCATCCATCTGCAATCTAATCAAATTGATCAATTGACGGAAAAGCAGCAGAAACCACAAATCATTTCATTTTCAAATCAAGATAAAAATTGTGAACAGAATTTGACATAGCATGCAATGGAAGAAGTGATATGCTGAAATTTCAAATGCAGAACATGACAAAATCCCTCATGATAATGCTGGTAAATATGATTTAGAATTGAGGGGATTGGAGCACTGGTAGGGGAACTGATGCAAGACAGAACCACCATTGAATTACATCAACAACAACACCATTGCTTGAAATGGGAGCACAAGAAGGCACAGCAATGAGATTAAAGACAGTATACTTCACTCATTAATTGTGATTGATACTACTATACTTGTGTGCCTAAACAGTGAACAAAAGAATTTCTCTATGATAGTGCTTTGGTAGGCATGTGCTCACTCGGCAAATACTCAGGCAATGCCTGTAGATGAGACAATTTAGCAAATGACATGCATGAGCTTTTCAAGGAGAACATCAAGAAAAAAAATACAAATACAAATAAAAGATAAGGAACAGAAGTATTATGTGGTTTGGACCACTTGCACTTTCAGTAATTCAATGAATGAGATTGAAATGTTTGCACTTCAATGTCACATGTTTTGCACCATGAGCAGAAGTGTTAACAAGTCAGTTAAACTTATGATATGGCATAGAAGACTGAGACTGGCTCTGTTTTCCCACTATAAGCAAAGAGAAGAACTTGGCATCAACAGAATAAGGGAAATCTTTGTTGGTAGACATTAGCAATGAAAACTACACTGAGCAAGAAACCAAGATGGGGAGGTGTCAACACAGCAGTAAAAGAAAGCTAACCCCAAATTCAAACTTATATGCCTTGCCAAAAATATAATTGAAGGATAACAATTCCTTAGAGCAAACGAAAAAGCAAAATATTTCAAGTGCAAAAATTCACCAAATAAGCAAAGACTCATAGTTAGTTTATGCATTTCCCCCTATTTTTATGAGGTTCAACTGAAATTACAATTATATTGGACCACTTTAGTTGAGGATAAATGCAATCACAAGTGATGAATGACTGTCTTAAAAGGAGTGAAGAAAATACGTTTGCATTTAATGCCATATTGATTAGAAACATTCATGCACAAACACACATATAGAGTTGTATATGCATTCACAAGCAGGTGCACATGTGCAAACAAAACAGTATGATTTAAGGAAACAAACATCACCTGTATGAGCAGTTCGGTCTTCAAACGCCTACTTGCTTCATGCTCACTGCGAGCTTCACCACGTTGACTGATAATAGCATCAATCTCATCAAGAAATATAGTTGATGGTGCATGGTGCCTAGCAAGCTCAAATAACACCTTTATTAACTTCTCTGAATCACCTGTAGTTTGTACAAAATTTATGTGCCTGAATCACTTTCAGTATGATGATGGCAAATAGTTTTGCAATTCAGGGGGAAAAAATAGCTTAATACTGAATATTTGAGAATTTCTCTACTCCCTTTTGTCTCCCTAAAAGAGTAGTTGCTTGATAACAAGAGCAACAAGAACAGAAAATTGGGTAGCAGCTGGCCTCACTTCAATACGATGTAATATTACAACTATAAAATGCAAATAAAAATATTTGGATATTGTTACCTGGAGAAAACCTAGGTCACAAAATAAAGACCATCCAAATAAGACAGCAATTTGGATTTGTATCTACCATCATCATATCATGAAAGCACAGACAGATGCAACTGCCAGCTAGAAAAAAATATGAGACTTTCTCAATTCATATCCATTGCGTGGCTTTCATCCATGAGTTTCTGCAATCTATACCAACCTCCTCTTTTAATTTGGAAAACTTTAAGCGTATCAGCTGAATTCTCTTTTTCTGTCAATTTGTTTCTGATGACCATTTGATCTAACAAAAAAAATCTAGGACATATTCATTTTATCACCTGGAATTTCTTTTTTTCCTGTGAAGTAGTTTCTGATGAACATTTGTTCTAACAACACCATACAGGAGTTGGGAAAAAACACTATAAGACAGATTCATTAAATTCACCAGAAAACAGTTCAGAACTTATTTCATAATTCCTAAAGATATGAAGAACAGAAATCCATGGTGTCTTCGCAAGTCTTACAACTTCATTTAGTTTGATGCCTTATCAGTACTTCACCCGAAACCGGCACCCATTCCCATTTTTAATGACAACAGTAAAATCAGGATTACTAATCAAAACATTTTTTCATGCCAAAGATAAGATCAGGATAACTAATCCAAAACAGGGAAATGTCTAACTATCATAGAGATGACACGTGCAGGGAAATGGTGGTGGTAAGCAACCACTAAACAGTAAGACTGGGTTCCATCAAGAGCTGAACCCCAAAAGAAAGCCATTATTTTAATGTAGTTATGGATAGAGAAGATCATCCTTCAACACTTATAAAACCCTAAATACATAACCAGATTGCTTAACCAAATGTAATTTTCACAGGTGTTGCATGTACACCAAGAATAACATCCAATAATATGTTGATAATATTTATCCTCAAAGGCCTAGGAACTTGTATAATCACAAGTCTCATCAAAAGAAAGTTAATCAAGATTTATTTGTCCATACAAAATACTTGCTATATTACAGATTCTAAAAAACATAATCTTAAAAAAGTACCCAAACATACCCCGCCACTTGCTAACCACTGAAGATGCTGAAATGTTGAAAAATGTGGTTTGGCATTCTGTAGCAACTGCCTTCGCAAGCATTGTCTACAGCATAAATATTGAAACTTATATAGCAATGAAAATATCATAAAAAAAAAAAGCAAGCTCAAGAACCAACAAGATATGGCAAACCATTTTTGTACTCACCTAGATTTCTCTCTTGAATCATGGACCCTTAAAACATATCATTGGACAAATTCAACATTCAATTCCAAAGACATGTTTTGGTACACAAATTTCCAAAAACACATGATATCACCTAATCAGACAACTCACTCAAGAGAGAGGAGTTCATATGTGAGGCTGAATGGAGAATGGGGGTGGGGGCAAGGAGAACCATTGCAGCATTATCATGAAAAGCACATGCAATGGAAATCCAAACAGTTCTTATAAATGACCTCAACTCATCAAACAGGGCACCTTGCATCCAGTTAATGGGAAATGTACATCCTATTGCCTATTATACTTTCTTTTACGTGAATAATGATCCCCAAATTCCTTTCCTAGATTCTTTATGTGCCATAATAAAACTTTACCAAATGCCAATTTTCATCCAAATTTCAATGCAGTATGTCATTCAGGAAAATGACAGCATAGGACGTGGCATTTTTCTAACAGAAAATATATTAAAAAAATCTTCTGTTGCATCTAAATCATTATGGTTTACCACCCATACATTTAATATGGAAAAAAGGGGAAAACACTAAAAAAAGTAATCCAGGTTTCAATATTACCACCTGTTCAGAATCCTCATGAAAAAAATCAACCCCCCCAACACGCGCACAAATAAAAAACAGAAAGAAAATTATACATGCATCTCTAAAAATGTTTCAACAAAAGAGAGAGAAAACAACAATTCTTTAAAGGAAATGAGATGTATTTTTAAATGAGATACATGATAAAATAGCACTATAAACAATAAATACAAAGTTCACAAACCTTTCCTGTCCCTGGAGGGCCAAAAAGAAGAATGCCTTTCCATGGTGACAGAAGACCAGTGAAGTATCTGTAAAAGGAGAGGTCAGGTAAACTGTGAGATGTAAACTTCAAAGAACTAAATCAGATAATGATAAAGCACATTGATAGAATGTTAACAAATACGCATTTCTGCAATGGAAGTCTAGCAAACAGGCAAACACATTACATCAGAAACATAAGCACTATTACAGGTGGCCCACAAAATTCCTTAAATCTGAAGAGCATCATTAGCTAGCTAACAATACTAGCTATATCATGCTAAGGAAATGTTTAAGTTTCATAACAATATTAGCTAGCTAGTCTTGGAATTGAAATGACTTTATCAATAGCTCAGACATCGGTAATTATCTATATCACCCTGCAAAAACAGAGACGGTCAAGAAAGCTTTTTTGAAGAACACTCTCAAGGCATGTGCCATTTAAGAAGGGGTCTTAAAACAGATAGGAAAAGGAGAAGTTTTGAAATTTCTCCTTCATATAATGGAGAATCAACAAATTCATCACAAAAGAAGGGAGGCTTAAAATAAATGTGTGTTACTCTAATGAAGTGAACAAGTTATAATTAGCATGACCTACTTGGGATATTTTATCGGCATTACTACTGCTTCTTTCAGTAAACGTTTTGCATTTTCCAGCCCCTTAATGCTTTCCCACTTAACATCTGGAGTCCCACGAATGATGTCCCTGTACAAAATAAAACAATATGCATCGTCTTAACATCCAGAGTGTTGAAGTCAAATTGCAAAATCACCGGACATGTACCAGCTATGTAATGCAGCACTTACAACAGAATCAATTACCTGCATAAACTCTCGGCCAATGAGCGAGTTTCAGCAGAATCGAAAGCAGGAAGCAAAGTCTTCTGCCTGGAAATGAAAAAAAAATCAGTGAATTCTCAAGGCAAAAGGCAGTTAGCTAGTTCTTGCAAACATTAAATTAACAATGATTTTATGCTGTCCAAGATTAATTGCAGAGCTTAAAGGTCAAATAAGATAACTTTAAGAAAATTAAAACTTGTCTGCTATTTCTTTTAAGAAAAATAAAACTTGTTTGCTAATTCGTTTAGTTCTACACGAGAGTCTGTTAAATGGATATTTCGGCAAAACCATTACAGCCAACTTGCCAACATATCATATCTTTAACATGCATATGCATTCGATCTGTTATTCTTTCCCAGGAATCATCAAGCACCATAAAAAAAAGAAAAGCTTTGAAACCCCAATCACTTCACTTACGGTATTTCATTAACTCCATTAGACAAAACTCCGTTGGAATGTGCTGTTGAGCTCCTCTGAAATCACATTACAACAAATTCACTATTGACATTTTGCAAAAAAATAGCTTGAAAAGAAAAGAAAAGAAAAATAAAAGGAAATACTTGGTTTCTATACTGCTCATGAATGGCCATATCTGAAGAATTGTTGACATGACCATTTCCATTCGATGGTACTACTCTTGTTTGACCGTTTTGCTGCGAATCCGATTCTGCCGCCGCAACCTCCTTTTTTCTCCCAAACTTATCATCATAAAATATTTTAAAATCCTAAACACACACACATTAGTAACTTGAAATTCTTTACAACTTTGAAATTAACATTGATCTGATTATATTCTTAAATGATGATATAGGCGGAGTGGAGTGGTACCCGAAAAGACCAGCGAGTGAGAGAAGGTTCATCCGCCATCACTTGCTGATTGAGAAACACCCGAGATAGAGATATGGAGACAGAGAGATCTGTCTAGCAGAATTAAAAAAAATAAAAATCTCTCCTTTCTATGTCTCTGCTTATTGTAGTTAGTTGTGGTTGCTACTTCCTCGGCATTAAGCATTCAGCATTAGAGCGGAGCGGGGGAATCTCTTCGGGTTGCTCATGCCGAGTTGTTTATAAACTATGCTGTCGCTTTCTCCACTACAAATCACGAAATCTGGTATGACGACGACGACGACGACAATAGTCACGTGCTCAGTACTTCTCAAGTATTCGCTAGGTTTTAAAAATCCCCGCACACTTTCTTTTTCTTTTCTTTTTTTCTCCGCTCAGTAATAATTATTTTTTAAAATATTTTTATTTTTATACAAATTATGATTAATATTAGTATATTAAAATAATAAAAAAATATAGATTTAAATTAAATTTTTTTTTCTAAAAATACTTTTACAACACAAAAACAAATAAATTCTATTTTCAGTTTCTCTCATTCTATTTTCATTCACCATCCAAATTATTTTTTTTTCTCTTGGAAATCTCAGAACTTAACTGATCTTGTTCCGATTCCATCCTAACGAACTTAATTGTAAGAATTTAAAGCCTCACATAAATTTATTTCTTGTTATTTTCAATTTAATACAATTGAAGTAGTTTATTATGAACTTTATAGGTATGAGCCCTTTAGAGACCTATATTTCAGTTTGTCGATGATATGTTATAATAGATGCATATGAATGCAAATGTATATACATACATATCTGGTGTGAATTCTTGGGGAGTTTAAGGACAAGTTCTAGGTCATTGCATGAGAGGTAAGTTTCTACCTGATCTCAAACATCTGTGAACTTCCTAATGACCGTCTTATGTGAAGGTGATATAGGGGTTTATAAAAAATAGTTGGGGCACAATGTGAAAGCTATTTTCAAGAAAACTCTTGGCTCATCGTTGGACGTTTCACGAATTTGAACCCCGACTGAAAGTTATGAGGTAGACCGTTACTCCCCACCTAACTTAGAATTGAGCTTATTTGCGAATTTAAAATGCATGATACATTAATTATACCCAATGTTATGCATGAATTGAAAGTAAAAATGTATGTCAAAGCAGTAAAAATACATGATAAAAATAAACTAAAGAATAAACAATCAAACAAACAAAACTTAGTCCAATACAGTGTCTCCAATGGAGTCGCAATCTTCCACAATGATTTTTTTTTTATGCTTTGCCATCCTCTGGGAGGGAGACAATGTGTGGAAAAATGAGTTTTATAATCGTAAAGTTATGACTATAATTTTTAGGAGTCATGATCTAATATTAAGATCACTAGGAAACTTAATGATTTACTAGAGTCTGAGTAAAGAGATTTGTTATGCAAGGAAAAGACATATCACCCCTAGTACACCCTACCTAAGGTAAACTATATTGTTGTTTGTTTGTTTTTTAAGTTTGATTTTTTATTCGTTGGTCTTTCTAGGACTTGAAGTAGATCTCTTTTTTGTGAGAAAGTCTTTACCCTATTGGGAGTCGAAAATCTAATTACTCTAAAATTTGAAAAAAATTACACTGAATTTTAAACCCCTTTTTTTTTTTTTACTATCTTCAATGTACTTTATAATGTAATCTTACACCCCGATAGCTAAAATAAAATAATTTTTTTATATATTTTATGGGCTAGCTACCCAGCCTATATGGCCCGAGAGGCCTATCATTTAGGGGTTAAACTGCCAGCCTAGATGGGTCGAACAACTCATCCCTTTGGTTGGCTTGCAACCCATCTCCCTTTGGGCTAGGCTTCTAGCCCATTTGGGTCAGGCAGCCCCACTTTGTTTAGGTGGTCCGGTTGAACACAAAGTCCAACTCGGGCACCCCCAATGTTCACCATGTGAATAGTGGACATGAGAGTGAATTCATTCCCCTAGAATTCACCAAATGGTGAATAGTAGATGAGTGGTTAATGGAGAGAGACAACCGATGTACATGTTACTATTATTGGGTAGAGAAGGGCGAGGTGGTTCTGTTACTAATTGTAATGTTGAAATTGGTGGCATGTGGTAGCCAGGAGAGACATTAGAAGATTGCTGATTTATGTTGGTGCTGCTGTGTTGTCGGAGCTGAGGAAAAAGAGCTAAGTTGTTGGAGGTATTGTCAATGCTTAGGAGGGAGGCAAGGTGGTGGCTGATGACCTGATGGTGCCGGGGGAAGAACTAGTTGAAAACTGCCAAGGGAGACGAGAGAGAGAGGGGGTAGCTGTTGTGAAGGGAGAGAGTTGCCTATGCTTGTGTCTTGCTAGTTTTGAGGAAGAAAAAGTTATTGCCTAACGCTGATTGGAAGCTTACAATTTTTTTTTTTTTTTTGCTTTTGTTCTTTGTCTACAATTTATGATCTTTTCCCCCTGTTCGTTATTTTATGCTCGTGTGTGTTTTATTTGTTTTTTCAGTGTCTTCCCCTTGATCTCCTGTTCCCTCTTTGTATTTATAGACGAAGGAGGCAATTTTTCAGCTGCACATTACGTGTTGAAATAGGCTAAAAAAAATAAAATCCAAGGGCTACATTTTAAAAAAATGAAAAATTAAAGAACTTTTTATACATTAAGACTTTTTTTTTTTATTTACAATTTTTGTTTCGTTTAAAATCATTATTTAAGCACAAATTCCTTTTTGACTAAAAAAAAGAACCTTTGTATAAAATATATGCACCGAAACATATATCAACTCACATAAAAACATTTGCACATGAAAATCGAAACTTCCACTCATAAAATCTAATCATCTACATATAGAATGAAAACAATATCACATGTAAAAATTAAGACATTCACAAGTAAAAATCAAACTATTTTGCCATTGCATCTCATAATCCCAACCCCATCACAAGGTATTTATTCCACCTTATTACATAAAAAAAAATTATTCTCTTTCACCTTCATACCTTCAGGTTGGCACACAATGGTGTGAATCCCAACACTTCATAATATGTTAATATTTATTCAAAAATATATTTGGGACCCAAAAAACATCTAAGAGTTAATAAGAAAAACCCTAAAACTTGGACTGACAGTCTCGATTAACAATCACCACAACACTAATGTATGGAAGCTATTTTGAGGTGCATGACACTTGTGGCTCACGTAGAAAATGGTTTTTGATTCCTGGGCTATAAAAATACTTGGGCTTTTGCTACATGGCTAGGGTTAGTTTTGGTGTTTTGTGGGTGCAACTTTGGGTTAAAAAGGATTGATTTTTTAGGTGGATTTGATAGTAGTTAGTGCTAGAGAATTATATATTTTATATTTTTGGGTCTCATCTACAAGTTTAAGTTCTTAGACGAGATGGTTCCTCAACATGGTATCAAAACTTTGTTGACACAGTCAATATTTACGAGTTTGAATCTCATCACTTCCATTCTATTTGATAAAAATTAAGCAGAATCTATGTAAATTTTAAGATCAAAGAGTTTTTACTTGAGAGGATATGTTAAAGAATAATATAAATTATATTTTAAAACCTCATCTATAAATTTAAATTTTTAAATGAAATAATATAACCCGTGTGTAGTTTGCTTTATTCTTAACTCCAGGAGTACTGCTAGCGTGAAGAGTTGTGTTTATGGAGGTTTCAGCTTGCTTGAACAAAGGACTGTAAAATGGTGATTATATGGGCTAGAGCGGAGCAAGGTTACGTGGTGATGGGCTTGGTCAGCGCTAGAGCGGAGCAAGGCTACGTGGTGATGGGCTTGGTCAGAAGAAGAAAAAGTGCAGAATGGATGGCTAGGGTTTTTGGTGTTTTCTTTTTTTCTTTTTCTCGTTTGTAAGGTAGCTTTTTTCTTTTTCTCGTTCGGAAAAATGGTGATTAGTGTGTGTGTGTGTGTATTATCTTATACAGCTCATTCACCACTTGTTTTTTCACATATTTTTATTTTTTATCCCCTATAGTATTTTGAAAAATGGTACAAGTTAACTTAAACCAGGAATCAAGTTCTTTCCAATAAATTTTACCCTCGATTCCTTGATAATGCAGGCTCAAGAAAGATACTAAATTTTAAAATATAGATTACCAGCTTCGAAAGATCAGAGGTGTATCAAATTTATGTTTTAAGAAGAGGAAAATCTAGCAAATGCCTGAGAGAATTCAAAGAACTTGGGCTGCCGAAAGTGATTGCGCAGCTACTTTCAACGTTCAAAAGGAGAATGACACCCTATAAAAGCGAGATACATAAATAAATGCTGACTTAGGTGTGAAAGTAGAATCCAAATCGTGAAAGATTCGAGAACTGGATGCAAAATATGTCAAAAAGCTACATCTACGTTCGAAGTCTTGACTTCACCCAGAAGTTCTTATCTCTTTAAGAACATTTCAACACCTAGACCACCCAAATCTTGCCTTTCAGAAGAGCCACCAGCCACTTGGCGCAATCTCTTGCGCAAACACTACTTAACTTGAGTTTGACAACGTTAAATGAATCTAAGTGGGATTTGACATCAACAAAATCAACTTAGAAGTTGCTTTCAGCGGATAATGAACTCCCAAAACCAATGGGTTTCATTCCCTGTGTTACCTTTTCTGTTTTATGAAGACTGAAGACTTTGTCCATAGAAACTTCTTGTCCGTGGTTTTACGTGTCTTTTGGGAATGGTATTCTTTGGCAGTGACATCTGTTGATGTGACTGATCTTTCTGATCTCTCGAGCATGCAGGCAGAGTTTTAAATTGAAGGCAATATAGGTATTTGTGAGCTTACTTTGACGTGATCATTTAGTTTATAGACTGGACATTAACTTCAAATTCCTACGCAAGAAGTGTATAGAAGACGTGCCAAATGATATTATAAACCTTCTCCTATTTCAGATCTATCATTAAATTATGTTTCAATAATATAAGGGCAACATTAATTTCTGAAACCATGCATTACTACAGCTCCAAGCTAACGTTGTGTATATGAATATTATGCAAAACATAAATAGCGTAAAACGTTCCCATTTTTTGGCACCTTTTTAAATATATGATATGGATTGGTTTTATATTTTTACACGTACGCTTTTAAAATTATGCTAATTTTATGAGCTATCTATATGTTAATAATACTAGTGGCAATTTTGACCGAATAAGGGCAAACGAAACAAAGAGAGATGAGAAAAAAAGAAGCAAAAACAAATAAAGACGACACATGATTATTTAGGAAAATGAAAGATGAAAAGACTTGCTATCCGTTAAAAATCATCAATTTGGTTATGGCTATAAATGTGATTGTAAATGTTTCTCATGTTGTTAAATAAAATTGATTGTAAATTTTTACATAAGATGTTGTAACCCAATTTTGGGTCATTCTCCTAGTCTACCCAAAAATAACAAAAATAAAATAAAAGAGGCCGATGTTGGTAAAAAAATCAAGGTGAAAATTTTGGATATTTTCGAGAGCTCAATCATACCTCTTTTTTGCCCAGAAATGAAGAAAAATACATATTCAAGATTAAAATAATTTATTATTGGATAAATCTACATAAAAATAAAGTCAAAAAATATAATTATATTTTTTATGGGCAAATTTGATTTAATCATTGGCCAAGTTAAAAGTGTAATTATGTTTGAGAATTAATTTAGGGTCCAATTGAAGGATCTAATTAAGTGCAATGACTTAGTTATACTTTAAATTGGTCAAATTAATTTTATTAAAGGTTTAGTCGATGAGAAATCAAGTTCCTAAATTTAATTCGGGTTCGAGTGAGAAGATTGAAATTTTCGAAGACCAAATTGAATTTTTTTCAAGCCAATTATGCGAAATCAAGG
Source organism: Salix dunnii (assembly GCA_015731905.1). Lineage (NCBI taxonomy): Eukaryota > Viridiplantae > Streptophyta > Magnoliopsida > Malpighiales > Salicaceae > Salix > Salix dunnii. The sequence continues at coordinate 3,982,223 of CM027662.1, read as the reverse complement.
GCCAAATTGAACGAATTGAGAGTTTAATGGTCAATTAGGGGTTAAATTGCTCAAATTAGAAACCAAAGACCATAATAAAAAAGGTGCACAAAGCTAAGGTTTCTCTAGAAACTTTAACGGGGATGTAATTGCATAAAATTAAATGTTTGAAGCCAAATGAGGGTGCGATTAGAGCAATTATAAAATGAGAGACCAAATTGTATTTTTGCCTTCTCCCAAATCATTAAACCTGCAAGCGTGCACTATTTAATCACCTGAACAGTGCAGGCATGCCATCTGAGCAATGGACGCCGCTCAACAATGCAGAGGCGGTAACCCATCGCTGCATACAATGGGCAGCCAAAGGGTTGCCTCCTTTTGCTTATAAATTGCATGCATGCACTGAATGCTAGAGGGGGAGAAAAATAAGAAAGAAAGGGAGGATCGAGAAGAGAAAATATTGAAAAAGGCTGAGAGTAGGGAGGAGGAGAAAAAACGATTGACGGAGGGAAATTTGCAAAAACACTAGAGAGGCAGAGCAATGGAGCAAAGAGAAGAGATTGACATAACAAATGAGAAAAGAGGAGAAAAAAGTGATTACAAAGAGGAGAAGATTTACGTAGAAAGTGAAAAATTGAGAACAGAGAAGAGAAGGAAAACAGAGTAGAAAATTTACAAAGAGAGGGCAGAAAATTCACGTAGAGGGAGGAGAAATTAATATGACAAAATACACTTAAAAAAATCAAAGGATCACTCTTCATCTCCCTCGTCTTCGGAGTTACCCTCTCTCTCTAAAACCAGCCCCCTTAAGCTCTCTCTCTCTTTCCTCCGACACTTGACAAAAAGCCACCTATCTGTGCCCTCCTCACCGTTAGCAGCTCCCCCTCCATAACAATAGCCTAATTGTGGCCTCCGGGAAGGTAGCAGTAGCAGTAGCAGCAACAACAACAACAATAATAATTGCACCAACTAGTTTCTGACGTCCCTTTCGGCCACCACATGCCACTCTTTTCGACGCCATCATGAATGGAAGAACCACCTCAATCTTCTTTACCCAACGGTATTAACATGTATGTCGTTCATCACACTCGAAAATCCTCTATTTTTTACTATAGCATCATCTATTTCAGGGGAGTGAATTAATTCACTCCCCGCAAAATATCCACTGCATGTGTACAGTGGCCAAGTGGGGCCAGGTATAATGCCCGGCTTGACCAATTGATTAAGAAGGCGGGCTTTTAGCTCGTTTAGGCTGAAAGCCCAACCTAATATGGGTGGGCTGGAAGCCCAGAGCCATCTAAGCTAGCAGCCCAGCTCGAAGTGAGTGAGTTGACAGCCAGCCCATAAAAAAATAAATAAAAAATAGAAAAAATATAAATTTATAGATAAAAAAACTTTTTTTTTGAAAAAAATATATCTAGAACAAAAAAGTGTTGTTTTCATGTATACGGCTAATACGCTAACATATTTTGAACATTTGTTTTTAAAAAAATATTATGTTAGAGTTTGAAGAAAAAATATGTTTTAGCATGATTTTATAAACACAATTTTTTTTCTCTCACATTTTGGATTTTACAATATGATTGTAAAATCCAAAGAGTATTGGTCAATATTCTAAAAATATCAAAATCTTATTTTTAAGGATTTACATTATTCATTGTTAATATTTGAGTAAAGAAATCGTAAAGGGGTTAATATCCAAAATATTGGCAGGGATAATTCGTTATTATTCACTGTTGATATTTGGGTAAAGAAAATCTAAAAGGGGTCAATTTCCAAAATAATGACCGGGATAATTCATTATTATTCATTTTTGATATTTGGGTAAAGAAATCCTAAAGGAGTTAATATCCAAAATATTTTTATGGGAATAATAAACCATATTTTTTTTGAAAGAGCAACATCATAGCAAATCATAAGGCAAACCAAAACATCAAGTAGCTTACCTGAGGTAGGGCGTACTAGGAGTGTTAAAACTTTCCCTTTACACAACCAGTCTCTTGCCTTAGAATATCTGAAAGATCAATTTAGGTTTTCTAGTAATCATAATATTAGGTGGTGACTCCATTTTTCATGAAAATAAAGATAAAACCCCGATATGAATTCCTTAGCTCGCAGGGAGAGTCGTCACAACGCCGTGCTCTCACGGAGGGTGCGACATAAGGTATACTGAAATTTGAAAAAAGTTTCAAACTTTATTCAAATAATCAACAACTATGGTATTGAGAGCAAATATAATTTGATAAAGTAGACTACAATGTCTAAATCAAAACATTATTCAATAATAATAAAGAAACTAGTCACTAAAAGATTAAATCAAACTATTTATGATTTTTTTTAATATATAAGGGATCATAATAGGTTGTTAGACATTCTACTTGATCTATAAATATAGATCAATAAAATTTTCAATTCATAAAAAAATAATTTATTTAATCTTATTTATGATTGTGATTTAATTTGGACCAACTTATTATATAACCTAATAGGTCACACATATAAGAATCATTAGTTATAAATTAAAATAAATGATTAATCAAATGTGATTTCATTGGAAATAAGTTCCCATGCCCCTTTAGTTTCAACTTCATTTGGAAGAAACCAATGCTTTTACCAAGGAGATTAGTGATTAGAGAGGTCTACTAGAGAATGCGAAGATCGTTAAAAATACAATCATCAATACAATTACATTTAATTTAATTATTAAATTAAAATAACAGTTACAATAATTTAAAATATATCCATAATAAAATTAAATTATGGTTTAAAATATGTCCGTTATAAAATTAAATTATGATAACACTTATATTTGTAACTATTAAAAATAAATTTCAAATTTCAAATATTCTGGATCTTTTAATTATAATTAAATTCATTTTTTATTTTTTAATTTAAATAAAAATAAAAACAATAATTTTATTGTTGGTGGGTTTCTCAAAAGCAATATTTAATTATATAACTTACTCCTATCAATTGTATAGTTAAACTATATGTAAAATAATTGAATTTTATTTAAAATAAGATAAAAAAATAGCTCTCCAAAATTACTTTTATTATTGAAGAGCATATTAACTCAAAAATCATTTACACACTATTTAAATAATCATTTTTATTATTTAACTCTCGTAAATAACTCTTGCATGGGAGATATGGGATATGTCAGCTACATTTAGTGTGTCCCCTACCCATGCTAGAAAGCATGAGATAGGACTGGATACACATGGCCCAGTAAAATAAGTAGTCGTTGGAAGAAACCCTAAAATTAGTAAAAGGTATACAGAATGGCATCGTCGTGGGAATCTGTGGTCCATCTATGGCAAGTTAGGAGGGAGGGACCTCGTAGAGGAAGGATTACTTGCAAGGTGAGGCCTTGTCAGTAGAGAAAACATAGTTCTAGGCATCAAAAGGAAAGAGTGGAAGATGATGAGGAGCTAAGGAAAATGATTGAGCAGCTCAAGCATGCAGAAAGTGGAGAAGACAACTAAAGCAGAGGCTGAAGCCTAAGCGTCGGCAAATGGAGCAGCTAGAGTGATAGCTGAAAAAAGAGAACAGACAAAGCAGATAGGCAGATTTATGGATGAAATAAAAGTGGAGGAAGGGCAGGAGACCAGGGTCATTAGTGAGAAAGAACTAGTAGTAGAGAAAGAAGCTAGGAAAATGTGGCTGAAAAATAAAGAAAACGTAGAAGCCATTATTGTCTCTTTCTATTAATATTGCCAGTCAATTTCCATTCAAAATTTTGCCAACATTGGATAGATTTTCCCATACAGAAATAACGAAAGAGAGAGGAAAAAACAACCAAGGAACTGTCAAATACAAAGCTTGAGATTTATGTTAAATGGAAAGGTTGAAATCAAAGAGGGAACAATATCCCTCATCAATAATGTATCATTACTTATATTGAGGTTGAAGGATGTTATGATGGAAACTTGAACAATTTTAATGTCATAAATGTTAAATTGGTGCTAGAATACACTATAAAGAGAAGACTTGAGATCTTAGAAGCAGTAAAAAATCTCTTACGAACGTGCCCTAATATTTCATTGGTCTTAGATCTTTTTTAGTATCTAAGTTTACTTATTTCAATTCATCTGCAGTCATTTGCCCCCCTTCTTCAAATGTTTCTAGAGTTGAACTTGGTTCATCTTCAATAGATAATTCATTTGAATTTGAATTATACCTTAAGGCTTTCTTAATAATGATATTGTTAGTGGATATAATATTTAATTTTGGTGATTGAATATATACTTTTGATAGAGCCTTTTCACCTTTTTGAAGCTTTTTTTCTTTGGTCATATTCTTCTTTATCTTCTAACTTAACTCTCTTTCAAGACTTTATTTTCCTTTCCATCATCTTATGATCTAATTTGGAAAAAAAATACAAGCCTTAAATCTTGAAATATATGGTTGGGTAGAAATGGATATTTGATTATCCAGGTCTTTCAAACACTGAAACACATGAATCCCTACCTAATATATCAAAGACTTATACAAGAACATTTTCCTTCTAGTCTTGATTTGGAACACATGACTTTTGGAGTTCTTATATATTGTATTTGATGCAACCTTTTTTACATAATGTTTAAAGGGTTAGAAGGTTGGTACCCTATTTCAAAATTTTGTAGTTAAATTGATCTTCCTCTTTATATAACCTTTTTTTTTTTCTTTATTAGATGATCCTCTACTTGTAAGAATTTCATTTAAGCTTCCAAGTTCACAAGGTGTAGCTTTTTTTTCTTCATTGGATGATCCTCTACTTTTAAAAGCTTTTTAGATATAAGGATCAAACCATCCTTTTATTTGCTTTATTGCTTCTCTAAAGGTTTTATTCAACTAACTTTTCCTTCACTGTTAAGATATCTTTATTGGGAAGTTGGACTTGAGGATTTGATATGAACTATGGGCTAACCTTGTCAATGTTTCATCCTTCTTCACTTGTATTCTATCTTTAAGATTAAATATGACTTCTAACTTAAATTATTCATGTACTTCAAAGTAGAACCTAAAATTAGTATAATATGATTCTTCAATAGATAATATGAAATCATAACACATTTGTCACCCCGCCGTCCCCCGTGGTTTTGGGGAGACAATGGCGTGAAAAATGAGGGTTTTTTATAGCCGTAAAATTTCGACTATAATTATAAGGAGTCGCCACCTAGGTCACTAGGAACCTAATGGTTTGTGAGAGTCTTGAGTAAGGACTTGTTGTGCAAGGGAAGACGCGTCACCCCACTAAAATAATGAATAATTAATTAATTTTCTTATATTTAAAGGCATTTTATTTTTTCATTGTACTTTACGATGTAATTTTACACCAGCATTAAAAATATTTTTTTACCTCAGAATTTACTTTTACATCGTAGTTAAAAATTTTTTTATCTGCAAGTGTAAATTTACACATGAATTACTAAATTATTTTTTGACAGCTGTAATCCAAGTTTGGTTACGATGTCCAAGTTTCGCTCAAAATATGTGAAAGATGCAACATATTTTTTTTTCCATGAAAAATATGCATGAAAAACGTATGCACGAAAACAAACACATTTTTGTTTTGTTTTTTTTAAATGTATTTTTTTGTTTGTTTGGGACCAATATGAGTAACTTCGAGGTTCTCCTTGTTGTCAGTTCCGGAGATAAGGAAGATGTGAGAGAGGGTGAGCTTTCTGAGATGATGAAGAGACAATGGTGATGTTTTCCCCCTCCTCTCGTTATCTCAACGTAAACTCTTTAATATTGGTCTTTGTTATCTGTGTTCTCTTTTTTTCATGCTTTTTCAGCATCAAAATTTTCCTCTCCTCCCAGATTGTTTTCCCGTCTGCCTCTATTCGATCAAAATTTTCCTCTTCCCGTGATAGTGCTCTTGTCAAAAGAATATTCTTCCTGCTATAAGTGGCTATGGGCTTAGGAATGGTGTTGTCCAGGAATGAGGCTTAGAAGAATGGTGTTGTGAGATGGCCAACCATGGTCATGGTTGAGCATAAGTGAGTTTTTTTTTTAATTTTAAAATAAATAAGTTGTGACAAAAAAGATTTTTATGGAAAAACCAGGAAGAAAGATATTTTTTATCTTTAATTTTGGCTTCGATTCACCCAAAAAGTTTCAGTCAAAATTCCGATCGTCTCAATCAAATTAAGCTTTCAAACTTAAGTTTTCAGCAATCAAGCCCTTAATTAGGTTAATTCAACCCGTTTTAAGTATAATTAGGCCCTTGCGCTTAATTAAATCCTTCAATTGGGCTCTCAATTAATCCTTCAATTGGGCTTTCAATTAATTTCGAAGAGTTTCGTCACCGAAAATTCTGATTTTCTCAATTGAACCCAAATTCGACTTCCAAACTTAATTTCTCACTAATTAAGACCTTAATAAAATTAATTTGACCCATTTAAAGTGTAATTAAGCTCTTGCGCTAAATTAACTTGTATTCTATCTTTAAGATTAAATATGACTTCTAACTTAAATTATTCATGTACTTCAAAGTAGAACCTAAAATTAGTATAATATGATTCTTCAATAGATAATATGAAATCATAACACATTTGTTTCACCATCACGACTATACTTAAAACATTGATGGCATATTGATGGAATCACACCATTATCATATAACCAAATTCTTCCCAAGAGTAAATCACATGAAGTCTTTGTCTTAACAATATGATAAAGTAATAAAGAGTTTCATATCTACAATATCAATCTTGATATCATAACCAATTTCTGGGTTATTCCCCAAAATCTACCCGAAAATGATCCTCTGATTCTTGAATATACTAGCGTATTATCAATTTTGATTGATTAGCACCACACGCGTGTCGATTCAACCCCAAAAGTGGCAACTCAGGTAGCTTGTTATAGCTGTCAAATCAGCAGTTCATGACACCTATTTTGAGCCAACGATTGGGATGATTCTGCTTTAAACCAACAACTGATATTTTACACCTCTATAAAACTAGATTATGTTTTTCCTCTAGCTATAATAGAGGTGAAATCTATGGCTCGAAAGGGGAGAAATCGGAAGCCGAAATTAAAAAAAAACATTGTTCTTCATAGTTTTCTTGTCGAACAATTCTTTTTTGTTTCAACCTATTTTTTTACTGTCTATTTTGTATTTTTAATATTATTTGAATTTTTTTATATTTTTTTAAAAAGGGGGGCGTCGAGGCCTTGCAACATCTCTGCTTGTGCCATGCATCACCATGCCCTGCAATCCATCATTTCTTGCACTGTAATACCTCATTTCTTGGACATCATCTCATGTCTTGTAACCTGCACATTTGATGTATAACAAAGGGGAAAAGAACAGACTAAAAAAACACACATGAAGAGAGACACGGTAACAAGTAAAAGCATAAAATAACACAAAAGGAGAGAGACAAACATACTAAAAAAACACACAAGAAGAGAGACACGGTAACAAAAAAAATTGTAAAATAACAAAAAAAGGAGAGACGAACATAAAATTACAAGGGGAACAATGAGGCAGAGACGAACGAGAAAAGATGACAGCTCTGGTGACTGGCAACAAACCTCCACTACCTCCCTCAGCACCGAAAATTTTCCTTTTCCTCATCGTCACCTTGATACCATTGGTTTCCTCCAGCAGCAACCATCGTTTCTTCTCAAAACCAGTAACAAGAGGTCCCCATCTCCCTTAGTAGCTTTGTCCAACAAGCACCAACAATTGGTCTTTCAGCACTCATTGCCTCTCATTTTCACCGGCAGCACCTGCAGCAATTCAGCCTTTCTTCCATAGCTCTAGCGACGCAATCAGCAGTAGCAACTGCACAGACCAACCCCTTTTTGGCAGCTCTCCCAGCCACCACAAACTACCAATTCTGATGTCACCATCACCAACAGAATCACCTCGACTTCCTCTACATAATGGTAACAACTAGTAACCTCCTCCTTCTCGTCTATCATTTACTGTTCAAAGGGGTGAACAATAGGGATTGAATTAATTGGAAGAGACTCGAGAGGCTGCTTGGCTGAAATAACCCAACATGAATGAGCCAATCCATTTCATCGAGCCTGTTCTAGTTTTTTTTTAATAAAAATATAAAAATAGCATTTTTAGACAAAATAAATAAAAACTAAAAAATATGTTGTTTTCATGCATATTTTGAATTCTAAATTTTTCTTAAGCATACTTTTCATAAAAAAATTGCATATTTTTAAAATGAAAACGGGATATCGCAACCTGTTTATGATTATCCGTTAGATTTTGATCAAAATATCAAAAATCTTTGAATAATTTTTTTGTTCATTTTTAGTTGTAAACTTGAATTGTAGGTTTTAGAATCCTTTCTCTTTCAAGGGGAGAGCAAGAGAGATGCCTTATTCATGTGATGAGACTGTGGCTATGACTACCAAATATTTACAAGTAAGAGATGTAAAAATTATTGATATGGATATTCTGTTAGATACAAGTCTAATTAAATTATATTTTATTGGAGATCCAACTTGATTTACAACTTTTAGGTATTAGAGTTGGAAAAAAATACATGTAAATCTTCGATATAAAAAAGAACCCTACGATATATATATATATATATATATATTTTTTTTTTGCTTTTCTCCATGCACTTTTTTTAATATATTTTTTAAAGTTAGGTGGAACAAAGTCTTCATGAGTCTGGTTTCATTAATTGGTTCGTACAAAGTCTCAGAGTTTGTAATTTAAGTGAAAAAGATCGTAATTATTTATTGAGCAATCAAATTTTTATCAAACTATTTTACTTACCAACACTTTTCTTTGATATAATGATTTTGCTATTGAACTTCTAGAAATGCATTGTTGTGTGTGACCACATAAAATGCAACATGACATTAAATGCTGTGTGTGGACCTCATGAATGGACCTCTGTTTAACTTCAAAAGCGAAGTGCTTCATTATCTAAGTTGATCGTTGCTGTGACGAGACCGAATGATAGAAGAGGTCATCTTACATATTATAGCAATGGAAAGCTACTTTCATAATGTCCTTTCATGTATGTAAGAAGGTTTGTATGTGTGATTTGATGATTTTGAGCAATATATGAACAGGAAATAAAGTGCCCAAATCAGTGGCATCTCCTGATGGTGAATTAATGGCGATGAAATGTCGAGTCAGAAAAGGGTTGGAGACCGAGATATACAGCGAAATGAACTTGGAAGGTCAATAAAAACAATTTGGGAGAGTGACTCGACTCTTTTAAGACCTTTCCCTTTCAGAATTTTCAAAGCGCCCTCTTCCTTTTTTTTTGGATTAATTCTAGTTTGAATGCAGTTTGATTAATTCCATTAATTCTGAATTTAATTATCGTGTAAATTTTTAAATAACATCATATTAGTAACGACTGGCGGAAAGCTTTGTGTGGGGTATTGCACTGGGGAGCTTCCCTGAAAACCATGAGCTTGATATGGATCAGCTTCAATAATACTCCTGACGTCCAAGAGTGCCAGAGTTAGAAATGGTGTCATTTCGGAAATCATCGCCCCAGCGTTTGCTTGCACTTTATTATTATTATATAAGAGAAATCACGTGCTTACATTGGGAGAATTTACATATACAGTTTTACATTTTGTTTCTCTCAAGGCTTAAAATTAAGATTTCCTCCATTGAATTCTTTTCACCCCCCAAGCAACTGTCAGCATAGATAATGTGCTGGCTAGCTTTTTTTTTTTCTTGCTCCTTGTGAGAATGACAGACAATGAATTATAGAAATGGGAGCCACCAGTTTTATGAATGTTGCCCGGAAAGTATATAACCTAGTAATTGTAGCCATGCTTCTCAGTCAAGGTGGCCCATTGGGTGGCTTTGCATCAGCTTGATTACCATCACTGTGTCAAACACCAATCTTCCCAAGATTCTTATTATTCATAGTATGATGTGATGGTGATATTTTCTTGAGATAATGGTGGAAAGTAATAACAATGGACAATCTGACCAGAAAAGGAGTTCTCCATGCCACATAATCTGAGAAGTGGGGAGCCCCCAGCAGGTAGAATTTAATAGTTTTGGATAAAAAGAAATGAATCTGAGAAAAGTTGGCATAACTTTATACATCATGACATGATGATAAAATGCATTAACGATAGAAGAGTGGTTGCTGATACATTTAAACTGGAAAGTAAAAAAACAAAAGACAGGAAACTAAAAGGGTAAGGATTCGCGAAGAAGAGTAAAAAGAAGAGAGCCTGTTTGTTTTCCATACGTGACTAGTTGGGTAAAGTACTTTTCACACCTATTTTGAGTTTTGACAAAACCCTAATATCATTGACCACATCATTGGCCTGCAGTTTTCTCAAATAGCCCGAGTCTGTGATCGGCTAGCCTTGACGCGTATGCCGACCTTTTGTATTCAAACCATGTGAACTCCTTGTATAAGCTTCCTTCTCTTTCTTCCATTAAGGAGGGTAAAGGTGCTATCTTTTCACTTAAAGGTGGACCACCGAAGAAAATCATAGAAATCCTTGATTTCAGTGGATCAGCCAGTACCCTGTGCTTCACACTCCTAAACCTCCCATTTGTCATCACCTACAACAAAGCCCAAAAACTGGTCAACAAAGTTTCATAAGAATCAAGAACTTTTGAAGGTAAGCCTTCAAGTGTCACCAAGTTAAAGTATGCTTGAGAGTGTAAATGGCAAGACGTTCAAGGACAGGGAAATACGTGAGAGCTGTGTCCACAGTTGGATTCTTTTCTTTTCTTTTTTCTAAGAAAAAAAAAAAAAACACAAACTAGTAAGTTAGGTGGGGCCACAAGAATAGAAACGAGTTTTAAAGGCATATTTTGAACATACTTGGTAATTTGCCAGATTCGATTTAGTGAGAAAAAATAAAAAGGAAAAAATCAAAGGGCCGTAGCCAGACGGGTTTCCAAGGAGATCCCATATGAATACAAAACCACCGTGATAATTTCAAGTAAAAAAAAAAAAAAACTTGGTTACGAGAAAAGAATAAAAACACAGTAAACAGACCTGCAAGATATCACCAACATTGATGAAGAAAGAGGTCTGATCAGGTGGGACTGAAACCCAAGTGCCCTCTTTCAGACAAATTTGCAGGCCAGTTGTGTTGTTAGATCTTAGAACAGATATTATTTGTGGGTCTGTGTGCTCCCCAAACCCAATCAAATTTCCACCACTCAATGCTTGGAGCTCTGGGCATGGTGGGTAGTGGTTAAGCCTGAAACATGAATCACTCTTATCATCCCTCAACAGCCTACTGAACACATTCCTTGACTCAATCTCCAGCCCATCAGCCATCAATTCCAATACTTCAAAAGCCATTCTCTTCACTGCCAGCATGTAATCTTCAACAGCAGAGCTACACCATTACCACAAATAAAAAACGTAAATACAAAACTTCAATATTTACTAGCTATCAGTAACAGGTAATATATAGTACCGTAATGTTTTTATTATGCTATATATAATAGAATCTTATCAAACAGCGTAATTCAGGATTTTATATAGTGCTTTGAAAGCTTATCCTGTTTAACAGGACGCACGAAAAGAAAGTAAGAAAAATAAGCAGCATGGTGGTGCTGTCTTGTATAATATTTTTTACCGGAAAATTTGCCCATTTTCCTGAAAAATGGACGTTTTTTGGGATAGAATTTGAGGGTTGGTGTGAAGGAGGAGATATTCAACCCAGCCAACATCACCATTAGGGCCAATTTTCTTGTTTCCGTAGCCATAAGGGTCAGGAGGTCCAGCCTTGTCTTTCTCAGGCTGGGGGAGGTTAAAGAAGCTGTTAGCTAGAGCTTCCAATTTCGTCACGAGTTCCATTGGAACTCCATGATTGACCAGCTTGAAGAACCCAAACTCTTCACAGGCCCTGATTATGAGGGTCTTCGCATGAGGGTCTGTCAGGTCTATAACTGGTATCTCGGAAAACAAGCCTATAGGCTTGCATGTTCTGATAACTGAGAAAGGTTCTAGAGCAGGTTGGGAGAGTACTACCATGGTTTGTTATCAGTTCCTTCACGATGAAGAAAAAAACAAAAGAAAGCAAAATACGAGGCTGAAGAAGGAGGAGGAGGAGAAGAATTTGACTTGGTGAGGCAATGAAGAGGGTGGTGGCACTGATGGCTATAAATGGGCAAATGGGTGAGGCAGTTAGTGCTAGAGAGAGAAAGGGGGGCGCGTGTGAGATGGAGGGAAGGAGGGGCGGAAGCGTTACTAACTATAGAGAGCAGCCATCTGGCTTTGTGTGTCTGCTTGGTATTTATGCTATCGAGGGAAAGAAAATGCTTAGATTTTTTTCTCTTTATTTTATATTTTATATTTTAGAGTTGGGAATGAAAATATAGAAAATACTTAAATACTTGTATGACACTGAATTTCAAATATTATATCAAATTTCAAATATTATTTTGATATATATATATAGATATATATATAGAAATTTTAGTGTTTTTAAATATTTTTTAAAAAATAAAAAATAAAAAAATATATTTTTAATATATTTCTAAATAAAAAATACTTTTATCACAATAACACTGCAAAACAACAATTTAAGTATATTGCAGGTCATGCCTGTTACCTCTGCAGTACCTTACTCGCTCATTGAGATTGCAAGATATTCAGAGAATTTGATGATTAGTTGTGGTGCACGTAAACTGACCTAGACATCTTAATTATAAAAAAAACAATTAAAGCATATCATGAATATGAAATCGCTATCCTCCAAATTTAGAAGCTGAAGCTTTCTCTCCCTAATAGGATATTTAACAATGTATTTAAAAAAATTGATTTTTTTATTTTAAATTATAAATTTTTAGTGTTTTTATATTATTTTCGTGTGTTGATATAAAAAATAATTTATAAAAAATAAAAAATATATTTTTAATATATTTTTTTAAAAAAAATACTTTAAAAAACAATCTTAATTACACTCAAAAAAAAAAAAAAAAAAAAGGGGGATGGCATTTGTCGTGGATAATTCGACGGGTAATTATCATGCATTTCCCAAAATAATTAACTAAAATGGTAAGTTAAATTATATTCCTTGATTTCGCTTTCAATGGAGTAGAAATCTCTGATGTAATTTGTTAGCAGATCGTAAAAAAAGATTGCTTTCCTTTTCTGAACAAGAGGGGCTCCAATCCCACATTAAATTTTGTTGCTGCAACTGGGAAACTGATGGAGACAATAACCAACTTGTTTCCTACCTTAAAATTTCGACACTTTACAAGCCTAAACAGTATGTCCTCACATGTGTGGATGGAATGCTAGGGCAATTAAATATTTTATAAGAAATCAACAATCAAGTCTTGTATCACTTAATTCTATGGAAAGTTTTCTAAATAATAGAAAGTAAATCTTTTGGTGATATAATAACAATTTTAGAATGCATTACCAACAACGATTATAAGGAAAAAAATAAAATTAAGTATCCCACTAATTCTCCTTACAAATTAAAGAATATAGCGTTTTGTGTTTCTTTTTTTTTTTAAATGGATTTTAGATTGATTTCATGGATTTAATATTTTTTATTTAATTAACTTTTTATAAATTTATTTCAATCTTATAGCCGATGTTGCGAGTTTGCTTACTTGGATAATTTTTTTTTAACTGATCCTTATTTCACCTGTCAATTCTGAGTCGATTAGAATTATGATGTGTATTTAATACATGTGATCGTAAATCTTTTATATAGGTTTGATATAAAATAATGAATGATTGTTCATGGATGTATCCAGACTTATCTTAATGGTTGTGTAGAATGGATTATTGTAATGAGATTGAGGGTTTTATTAATTATGCACCATCTAATCCGTGAAAGATTAGTATATGTGGTATTAAATGTCCATATAAGAGGTGTAAGAATAAAAAAATTCTCGATCTAAATATTATAACAATGCATCTTCTATATGAAAAAGATTCATGAAGTAATATATATGTTTATATGCACATAAAAAACTATATGTTCCTTTTTATACTGAGAGAGAAAATACAAAAAGGACTCTATATGATGCAATTTATGGAGTCATGATGCACATATCCAATGGTGAAGACTGGAGATATTTTTAATTAAGTGCTTCATGATTTGTTAATGGAATGAAAAAAATATACATCTTGGTTTATGTATATACAAATTTAATCTATTTAGGTTATTTGTTGCTTATTATTCTTATTGGCTGATGATACTTATGATTTATAGCTTTTCACTGGAGATGTTTATGAGATCAAAGTTAATGTCTTTAATATGATCATACTTGATTCTAATAGTTTGGGTTATAATTTAGATGTTTATCTTTGACCATTGATTAATAAATTGAAACAGTTATAGTTATATGGGACTTTGACTTATGATATCTTGAGGAAATAAAATATTCAAATGAATACAAATTTGATGTTGACTATCAATAATTTTTTTTTTATGTATATAATAGTTTTTGGATAGAGGACTTATGGAAAATAGCATATCCATACTATATAGAAAATAATAAGATCTTCAAGTTAAAAAATAGTTAAAATATCTTCTTTTTTCTAGTGAAAGTTCATGCCAATGAGTCATAAGTAGAGCAAGAACATAAAGGACTTCTTTATTGGTAAAGTTGATATGGATGTTACACCACCACTGTAGCCATATGAAAATTATATGATATGGTATCGTAATATAATGACATTATATATTTGATTTTCAATCCAATAAAGAGATTTCTTGGTTTTTATATGATCAATAATTAGGTATAGCAAAGTTTTTTTTCCCTAAAAGCTTTTGTTAGAATGCATAATTGAAAAAGAAAGATTCTACACTAGTAGACCAATCTTCTCCGCCATAACCTTGATGCTATGCATATTTTTGAAAACATTTCTAACATTGTCATGGATGTGAAAAGGAGAGATAAAGGAAAGCATTAAAGCTATAATAGATATATCCTTTTTTATCACCGTAAAAATATAGAGTTGATTATGATAGGTCCTCAGCTATAAAGCTTAAAATTATTTTGTTTTAAATAAGAATGCAGAGTTACTCATCTAGCGATGGATTAGGAGTATGTAGGGTCACTTGCATATAAGATAATTTATACTTACCACTATAAAAATACAAATTCACTAACCATTTTAGAGAATACAAAGATAAGGGATAAAAGTTTATTAGTCATAATGAGATACATAACTAAATATGGTAAAAAAACAAGAAGTTAAATTCAATTTTTCACTAAAGATTCTCAATGCATGGTTTAATGATCATTATATATTTTGAAGAACTCTCCAGGTCCATATAAGTGAAATGATAAAATTAAGAACAAGTTGAATGACTTTGATGAATAATCAACATTTCTCAATTCAGATATTCGTTAAATATTCACAATACATGGTATAATGATTATTATACATTTCTAACAAACTTCCAAATAAAAAAAACAAAACTGACAAAATTGAGGATAAAATAAAAAACTTGGATAGATATCTATACAAATAATAACTAACACATTTCTTTACTTAGGAATATAAACAAGCACATAGAAAGCTTAAAAGCTAAAACAATCATAATTTCTTATAGGGAAAAGGCACTTACACGTGGAAAGGATAACTTACTGGATGTTTAGGAATGTATTTAGAAAATATTTGAAAAAAAAATTTAAAATATTATTATTATTATTATTATTATTATTATTATTTATTTTAATTAATTTTTTAGTATTTTTAAATTATTTTCATGTGTTATTATAAAAAATAAAAATAAAATATTATTTTATATATTTTTAAATTAAAAACATTTTTAAAAATAATATCACTATATTTCCAATAGACTATTAACTTTCAAACTAATGGACTAAAATTTGTATAGTTTTACAGTGTTTTTTTGTTGACATTTTTTTTTTACTTTCAGTTCCTTTCGCTTCATCTCTGACATGTTCTGCTGGTCAACAAAACTGAAGTGTAAGTGCACGATCTTATTTCCATTTTTTCGGACCTAGCTAAGTAGGCATCTAGCTAGGCTGATAGACATTCATGTAGACCATATCGAAGCACAGATGTCATCATCTAAGTTACAAGAAAGAGTGCCCGTTTTTAGAAGCACATAGGTGCTCGACCTGTAGCTAAATGCCATCTTTCTGAGCAATACGTGTCATTCTCCACCATCGCTATCAAGTGTTTGAGTGGGAGAAAAGTAGCTGAATACTTTTTGATCATATTTCATCTCCTCCTCCAATTCATTGTTTTGACCTCTTCCCAAGATTCACCAGCATATTCCCAGGCCTTCCTCCAACTGATGAACTATGTGACCTGCGAGCAATCCAATGTTTTACAAGTCATCTAAATTAGCTCGAGAGACCTGTTAAGTTGAAACACTCAAACATGTCAGACTAAGTCAGGAAGACCTGTCAATCAAGGAAGACAAATCCCCTTGATTTCATTAGTGTAAGAGTTAGGGTTATGGTCAGTGGCACAAAGATAACCAGACTGACCTTTCTAAGAAACAACCTTTGAAATAATGGTCGATGAAATGTCAGATCAGTAATGACAAACAGTCAAGATGAGAATCATGCGTTCTAAAGACAAAGATTTTCACTTATCCACTTGTATGATAGAACCAGCCCCCCTCTTTCTTCTTCTTGTTTTCAATGGATTAATTACTAGCAGGCATATTAACGAAATTAAATAAGTTGAAAACTAAATCAAGTAGGAGGAGTAGGTGTTTCCTAGGGAGATTTGAACACAACATGTATGTTTTTTTCTCGATGAAACGTGAATGGAATACAAGAGAAGGTATCGCAAGAGAATCATTCTTGTATAATAAGGGCAAGTTCAACAAGAGAGGGATCCCGTGAGATAAAGGTAAATTTTTTAAATTTTAGTTCTTATTGTTTAATTTAACACCTCCAATAAGAAAAGCATTCCGAGATGCATTTTACCTTTTATTCAACCAGGAAGACATTTCTATAGATGGAAAGATGAAGAGCCAAATTAAAAAAGAGTTGTTGGGATCCAAGAAATTATACCGTTGCATTGCAACAACAATCAACAATGAAAACCATAAAATCACAGTTCAAAAATACACAGATAATTACAATCACAATCATCAAAATCATAATTCAAAAATACACAAATAATAAAAAATTTCTTGGCAGCCAAAAACAACAACATTTGCACTTGTTCCTTCTCTTGCCACCATTGATGGGTATGGGAATGGAGTCGAGGCTACTGGTAGTGGTAGTGGTGATGGTAGCGGAGAAAGAGAAAAAAGAGAAAGGACACAACAGAGAGAGATAGAGGGAGGCAGTGAAAAAGAAAAAGTGAAGAAGAGGATGAGGAGGAAGAGAGTAGCGACACAAGAAAAGAGAGGGAGGTGGGTGGGTGGGCGGGCGTCGATACAAGCAAAGGGAGGGAGATAGGGGGATTAGGGTTACTATGGGGGGGCTTTTATAATATTATTACTACTACTATTACTACTACTACTAATAATAATAAAGTAGGTTTCTACGGGGATAATAATAATAATAATAATCATAATAATAGAGTAGGGTTTCTATGAGGGGTTTTATAATAATAATAATAGTAGTTAGCATAAAAAAATAATTTTAAAAAAATTCTATTAATTTAAGACAATAAATAACATTAATTAACTTCAAATACAACAACCATAAAAAAAAATACAATTACTTGAAAAACATACAATAAGTAGTTTAAATTTCAAATCTCAAATATTGTGGGTCTTTTAATTATATTTTTTTTAATTTAAATATAATTAAAAATAATAATTTTATTGCTGGAGGGTTTTTCAAAAGTAATTATTTAATTATATAACTTACTCCTATTAATTATATAATTAATTGTATAATTAAACTATATATAAAATAATTGAACTTTATTTAAAATAAGATAAAAAAAATGGCTCTCCAAAATAACTTTTACCATTGGATAACACATCAACAAAAAAAACCATATATACCCTATTCAAGGAGTCATTTTAAAGATTTGGCTCTCCAAAATAGCTCCTGTTATTGGACCTGCCCTAATGCCTAGGTGTTCATCTTGTAAAAGCAAGCATCAATACAAATTAGCAAAAATTCGATTAGAAATCATTTGTGAATTGGGTTTTCAGAAATTCTTGTGATATCATCTTAATTTATAATTCTTATATTTTTTTTATATAAATTTTATAGACAGACTAAGTATCCTTTTTATATATTTCTGGATTATGGATATAATATAACCAACTCCTGGTTGAAGTATTTTTGTTTCCTTTCAGTAAACTCAAGGTTATCCATATTGTTTCGGTTGATGCTTTAATTTTTCAATTGAAACGGAATGTTTCAGTTTCGTAGTGTTTCGATGTTGTTCAATTTATGTTTATATATATAATTAAATATATTAATTCAAAAATTTTTTAGTTCAAATACAAAAATAAAATTATTCAGAATTTTGCAATTTAATCTAATAAAGACATAATAAAATGATTTTTATAAATAAAATTATGAACATGTATAATATTAAAAGAATGTCATCATTAATCTCGTAAGGTCATTATATTCTCTGATTGCTTTGAAATTTTGAAATATATCAAGATACTTCTCGTAAAATTTCATCTCAATCTAATGGTTGGATTAAGATATATGATTGATATTGTAAAATTATTATTTATTTAAAAAAATATTATTTGGCCAAAACGAAACGGGTGAAATGAACCAAGAACGTTTTGGCTGATATATAGCTGAAAAATCCAGAATTGATTGGAATTTAAACCGAGACAAAAATAATATTATTTTGTTTCTTTTTTTTATTGGTTTTTAACGTTTTGGCTGAAACGAAACAAGATTGATAACCCTGTTATAACTTAATAAGTACTTCGCTGAAAAATAGAGAAAGAAAATCTAAAATTAAATTGATAATTGTTTATCTTCTCCACATGCAATTGAATCAAGCTTTGAAAACTTCGTTGTTCTATACAAATAACGACGATGACAGCTTCGGATCGATGTTTTCAAAGATCATGGTGGAATTACTAGGGCACATCGAGTCGGGTAGCTAAGCATATATCATCATCATTGTTATAATCAACGACACAATCAAATTTCAAATATCCTAGCTAGTTTGGAGAATATCAAAACCGAAAGCGCAGCACGGAAAGATAGATCGAGATATGATCCTCGAGAGTTTTTAGCGTCTGAAAATGCAAGTCATTTAATGAGGGTGTTGGTAAAAAGACAATGTGTTACCATTGGTGACCAGATCATTCATCACGTAATCTTCGCAGCTCCTCAGTGTAATTTCATTGGAGAAGAATGACTTCGAATGGAAATTCCTCATCTTTCTTATGTTCTATTGCTTAATTATTAAAGGAGATTAATTACGTCGGTAGATAATACTATGATATGATCCATCGATTTTGGTGTCTGTGTCTTGGTCAAATGATAGAACCATTGCATCCTGAATCTGACACATAAAACGACAGTTGGGGTATATTGGTTTATAATGATCTGGGCCATATCCCATGTTAACTAGGAGTTTAAGACGCAACTCGCTCAAGAACACTTGGAAATGCCATAATTTTCCAGTACCAGATTCACCATAACTTACATGCCAAAATACAAGGGTTTAAGCTGTGAAAATACTTCTTTGAAGATCAACTATATATAGCAGATTTAGACTAATTAACACCATCAACTGCCCTGCCTATCGGAACATTAGCTGTGCTGTTCTTGGCTATTAAAAGCTGTGACGCGAGCTAGACTACAAGGAAATTAATATCCTAAGCTACGTATACGAATATGTGTGCGTATGTGTTAGCTGGAAGAACGGAACATGACTAAGCATGGTATGATATGATGGATCATATGAATAGATGCTTTTGGTGTCAACTTTTCACCAAAATTCAACGCCCCACTCCCCCAGATTCCTAAAAGGAATGGAAAAGCATCATCGAGAGGAATGTCTTGTGAGGTGGGAAAAGATTGTTTAGATACAGGTAAAGAGGATCTTTCAAGAGATAGGATTTTCGAAAGTCATTTTCTTTAGATGCATATCTTCGTGGATAATCTACATATGCTTTGTCTGCAATAGCATTATTACAAGATGAAAATGAAATTGAAAACACAATCCATGAAAATTCCTAGCTAGCTTGGTCAAAGAGAAGGAGCTCATGATGGTCAACATGCTAATTGTATTCACGATTTCAGATATGGTCCAAGCTAAAACCATTGCGTTGTGGTCGCTTTCCAAGTCTAGACCCAAAGCTGTGCTCACATCGAGTTGCCCATTGAAACGCCATTTGATTTACTTGCTCCTCTAGAAATCAAACTCGATGGCTTGTAAATTTAAACTTGTGGGTTGACAAAAAAGAAGAGGCCGTTTGTGAATAACAATTCAACAAGCGCGATATTGCTAACCCACTGCCGCCAGGCTTCTGGATGAAACACACTCGAATTCCATGGTGAAACGCCTCTCAAGATTTGCGAGTGCTATAATATTTTTTGTTTTTGAATACTAATTTATTATTTTCTGATAATTTTATATGCAATATAAAAAATAAAGAAAATATTTTTTCAAAACAAGATGCACCATAATTCATACGCAACTTTGAAAGTCAATTACTGGCTGCTACTACTACTAGGTTGTATAATCACTGTTCGAACGACCACTGGATAACTTCCACGTGCCACTAGATGTCTCTTTTGATAACATGTTGTCGAGGATTAATAAATTGACTTTTTTTTTTCACCCCAAAAAAAAGTGACACGGCCACTAACAAGACCACGGTGATTTAACCCCTGTAAACAAATTGACTTTTATTGTCAAACAATAGACGCATCTCTCTCTCTCTCTACCTTTGGAGAATTAAAATTGTTAATTCTGTTTTGATTGATATTTTTTTTTATTGATATAGAATATTTTGGTTTTAGATCATTTTAGCATGTCGTTTGAGATTATACTGTTTATATATAATTAATTATATATATGAAAAAATTGAAAAACAAAAAAAATAATATAATTTTTATTTTTTATAAAATCAAAATTGATAAAACAATTTATTTTTTTATAATATATATATATATATATATATATATATATATATATATATTATTGTAGCCAATACGGTATAGTGGATACAAAACCGGTACGTTTCAGCCGGCCTTTGACCGACATATTCAATACGGGTCGAAATTTAAACCGAGATAAAAACTATATTTTTTTGTCTTTTTTTTTACTAGTACAAAATATCTCGGCCAAAACAAAATGGTATTAACAACCATGTGGAAAATACTTAATCAATAGCTTCATTCATGCACACATGAATAAGAACATAATTTATATTTTTCTTATTTCAAATAAAAAATTAAAAAAATATTATGACATCATATATCTTAACTCCAATAAAATAAGAAAATAATACTTTATTAAAATAAAAACATGTTGAATTATAAATTAACTAAACCAAATATAAATCATCTCACATCAATTATTCTAATCTAAAATTAAAATAAAATCAACTACTAGTTTAAAATCATAGATTCATCTAATCATTAAAATATCAACTTCACATTTTGAATCTCCTTCAGACCACTTGGAAAAAAAAAAGTGGTGAGTGTCATACACAAATAAATTAATAATAGTTCATCTCCTCATATGGAACTAGCATGCTAAAATTTACTAAGACATATAGTTCATATTAAGTTAATTTATTATACCAAAATATTCATATCTTATATAAGTCAAAAGCATATTTATAATTCATTCATAAACTGAAAACGAGAATTGTACACTGATATTCAAAGACAAATTCATAATCGAAGGACTATGGTTAATGATATCAATGGGACATATTTTTTCATATAACTAGGCATAGGCATCAAATTCTAATTAAACATGTCTTTAAATGTCAATGAAGCAAATAATTTATTATTTACATTCCACCTAATTCATGAAGCAATAAATATTTTAATAAGAAAAACTCATTTAGTTTATATATATATATATATATATATATATATATATATATATATATATATATATATATAACTCAATATAACTAACCAAAAATATGAATAATTACTTACTTGATGCACTAATTCGATATTAGCCTAAGAGACAACCAAACACTTCTAACAACATACCTAAATCATCATGAATTCTACACATTAATTTTTTTCAAAAATATTTTTGAAATGCGGCAACGATCAAAATATAAAGCTAGAAAGAGAGGTGGTTTGCTTATTAGTCGAAGCTTGAGTTCATCTAACAATCAGCCACCTCAAAAGGATCACCAAATATTTCTGCACACAGAACAGGCACCAAACTGGGGTTGAAGGATATCACAAATCTCCTCTTCTTCTTCATTTTCCAAAAACCAGTATCGTATGGGATCCATGCACTAAGATTTAGGTTCTAAATAAATAAAAGCAGGGAAGGTGCAGAAAGCTAAGGCCATCACGTGTTCCTGACCCAGTCGTGGCTCGTCTATTGGGTGCCTTCCTGCTTCTTCATATGAACCTCATCGCTAACCTCATATGCATTCTGATGTGCACAAGACGGCACGCTCTGCTCTTTGTCTCCCCCAAAACTGATTGACTGCTGCAGCCTTATAATAGAATTTATTGCATGTGGACTTCAGGTGGCAATGTTCAAATATGAACATGCATGCTTTGTCATATTATGGGATATTTGTAACAAGTTGGTTTTCCAGGAAATGATTTACAATTGAGATGCATTGTTCGACCTTTTTCCTTTTTATTCTTTTTTCTATTTCTATTCCTTTTTGCTAGTTAGCCTCCATTATTGGTTTCAACTTCATTTCCTTGATAAAACTTGATTATTATTATTATTATAAGAAGAAGAAGAAGAAGAAGAAGAAGAAGTGTTGATAATGTCCACTACATGTTATAAAAGTTGTGTTTTATTAATGTGTTTAATATGAAGGGAAAGTTGTAATATATAAGAGGGCCTTTGAGTTATCAATTTTTTTTTTATATATATTTTTGGCTGCAAAATTTAAGAATTTAAAGTGCTATAAAAATTTTAAAGTGTAATTTTTCAAATTGTAGGAGCAAAGTAAAAAGTTGGTCAAACTATAGAAGACTATGTGATTTGTTTTCATGATTTTAGCATCATACAACTTCATGTAAGGATTATTTTTGTATTTATTTCCTCACCCTTAATTGTTTTAATTATAAATATTCACAAGTAATGATGACAAGGAAACCACCTTCATCTTTTGATTTATTTAGTGCAAAGCATGAAAGTCCCATACCCATCCGAGATCATATTGGAGAGGGAAAGTTTATGGCCTTCATGGTTGCATTAGAGTGTGGGATGTGGGAGGTATATGGTCTATCTATCATAGAATGAGGAGTGAGAGCCTCATATTGAAAAGTGGTCTAGAAAGTGTAAGAGGTATATGGCCTCTGTATTAATGGGCTAAGGCTATGAGACATCCTTACTATAAAGTTATTTTTAAAAAATGTGACCTCCCTAGCAAAGACATGAGATATAAAATCTCTCAATTGAAAAGTGATTGTACCTAAGAGTGGGAGATTCAAGATTATCCCTAGAGATTATGTAAAATCCAAAAGCTCGAGAAAAAATTGTTCCAATTGCACTAAATAGGTGAGAGGTTCAAGATTAGTCCTTAGAGATTTTATGAGTCTAGGAGCTCTATTAAAGACTCAAGTTAGTTCAAGATTGTACTCGAGAGGTGAAAGGTTTGATATCAATCGTTAGATTTTTTTTAGGTTTAAGAGCACATGAAAGAGTTATGGTAGTTTGAGATTGTACTAGAAAGCAAAAGGCCGTAGACATCTTTAGAGATAATATAAGATTGGAAACCCTATTAGAGAGTCATGTTATTGTATGACTCAAATGTTCAAAACTTTAACCTATTGAGGATTATAATATTCTCCTAGATATGGTCACGTATTTACCATATATTAAGTTTATTGTTTCTTGAGAGAGCTTACAAAGTGTAATGAGATCAATAACTAAGGTCCATCATGTGAACATATCTATAATATCATCTATGTGCATGAATATCACAACAATACGAGTGACCTCTAGAAGGACTTATTTGAGTATGAAGCAAAATACTCTTTTGGAGGTCATTCTTCCTAGACTCCTCTAAATAGTACATTTGTTCATGTGCATTTGGAGTAGCCGGTGGTGATGATAATGAGGTCAAATGTATTACCACAAATGCTCAAACTTGTTAAAAGAAAAAGGTTTGATTTTTCCCATAGGTTGTAAATATAACTTAAGGAAGGAATTACACTTGGTTAATGTATTATTGGAAGGTTCAATTGGGCAAGAGAGCCCGTGGTAACTATTAGATATGACATGCATCCTAATCCATGTGTGTTTTCTTTGTATATCATAGAATGATATGGTGATATCAAAAACAAATTTTAGAAAGAAACTTGTGATTTTATAATCAATTTCCCATAAATGATGCCAATAATAAGATCCTAAAAAATCCTAATGTGCTTAAGAATGAGGTATTATGGGTGGATAAAGTGATGAATCACTTGGTATTGTATTACTTTATTCTTCATGGTTATGAAGGTCTAAATAGATATAGCTTGATGTAGGAATTCAAATATATGTTAAAGGTTTGTTATGGTAGGTTAGGGGATTTTTAAATGCTTAAGTATCATTTTAGAGAAAACATGTTCAATAATATTTTAAAGAGAGATGCTCAGAAAATATGTGCGGTAGAGAATCCAGATTGTAAGTACTTTAACACAATGATAGCACGTAAAACTGTTTTATTTTGTTTGAGTAACAGGGTTGGAGAATCATTTTACCCTTATGAATTAATCTTGAAGTTGTATTTCACTCAGCTTACCCAATACATTATAGTTCCACACATGTCTTTCATTGAATTTATTCAATTAATAGATGGAGGTGTGGTAAACTATGGGAGACTTTTATGTGCTTAATAGTATAGGTAAAGTAACAATCAAGATAAAATGGCTTGGGGAGACAATCATAAGATGTGATGTTGGTAGCTGAGAGTTATGTAAGGAGCTTCGGCTTAGTAAAAAACCACAAGGGTTAAGCATTAGGTTTTGGCCATTATTCTAAGCCCAAACAATACCTTAAACTAGGTCAAGCAAGGCTTGTATGCTATGCCTAATGAGAGCTAAGACTAATAGGGTGATAGGTTTGTAGTGTTTAAGTCTAAGTAGGGTATGTATGTTAGGCCCATGATATAGGCCTATAAAGGTTGGGTCTTGCTAGAGGGCTAAAGTGTCAAGGATCCATAGAGACAAGGAGAAAGTGAGCTACAAAGCTACTGGGTTCTTGAATATTATCACGCAATGAAAACAATAAAAATTAATTATTTAGATGTCCCTAGAATTTTGTTCAACAAATCTAAAGTTGCTTAGGAATCTATTACATAAAAATCTAATCGTGTTTTGTTTTGAATAACTCTTTAAAAACTAATATATTACAAACCACAAGCTTTCTATTTTTTAAGTGTCGAACGATAATCCACATTAACTAAGGGTGAAAAATCTTCTAAACTCATTATTTAGGAGAGAGGGGTTCTTGGACCTAATGTGTTAGCTCTTTATTATAAGACTTATGTAGTTTTTTTTTATGTTTAATTGACAAACTCATAAAAAATAAAAGGCTTACAATTTGTAGAAAAAAATTAAAAAAACTTATAAATCAGCAAAATATTAATTTTCCCCTAAATAATATCCAAACCACAAAACGATTTCCAGATAATGCTTTGTCACAATATCTTTGTTCAGTCTCTTGTTTCATCAAATTGTTCACTGTAAAAAGAATGGATCCGTCCAATATTCAAATATTTTCTCAAAGAGGTAAATCGTTACAAAATGTTTTTCTCTTTTCCTCAAAAAGAACTTGGCTACACGATCCCATGGTTCTTCCTCATTGGGTAAGAGATGAAATGCTATGTGGCCAATCATGGCCGTGTGAGCAAATGATCTAGTTACAATATGTATTTTTCCCACATTGATATTATGATGCCAATGGTTGTCCCTCTTTGATTACATGGGAAAATTGTCTTACAGACAGAAACCCTCATCCAACAGCTTCAACGTATCTTTCCCACCATATCTTTGCAGGCTCGTTGAAATCCAACATGGTATATATAATAGCCTGTACAAATAGGGGGGGAAAACCGCATCTAGTTATTATGCCAAAATCTGAACTACGAAGAGTGCAGAGTAAGTTCAAAAAGAGTATACTTTTTTGCAAGTTCAAAAGTTTATAAGAATTTTTTTTGAAAGAAAAATCTGATATATTCATTCGGACTGATCAGGACTTGATTATCATAGAATTTCTGATAGAGATGATTGTGTTGATACGAACTCAGGGTTTAACGACCTTGTAGAGGAAAACCCGAGCATCTGCAGGGCCGAGTAGATCATCATGGTTGAGGCAGTTGCATTTCAAAGCAAGCTCGTATTTATGCTGCATAACATAACGTAGATTGACAGATTGATTAAGCAAAGCCATGCTTGGAACAGTAATTATGCAGAAGTCTTCTCTTAGTTACAATTGTCTTGCAACAAGGTTCACTCCTGGATTACTGAACTTCAGAATGCACTAAAATTGGAAATGAGCATATATATATATGTCAAGATTCTCGACCTATATATATATTGATGAAAGAAAAATACAAACACCTAACTCATATAGCTCAAGATTGGTAACCTTACATTAGAAAATAATGCAACTCATATTCTAGAACTTTACTTAACAGTTTAAGTTTTTATGTGAGATGATTCCTTAATATAATGTTATAACCTTGTTGATCCAACGGTCAAGAGTTTGAATCTCACCATACTCATTCTATTTAATAAAAATCAAGCACAAGATAATGTAACCCTATGTGCAAATTTCAAACTCAAAAAATTTTCACTTAAAGAATATATTAAAAAATAATATAAATTATATTTTACGATTTCAGCTAACTGTTTAAACTTTTATAAAAAATAATTATTTTAAACATATTTCATCACAACTGCAAGTTTGTACTCAAACATTTACAAGCATTTTGGAAGTTAATTTTACTATAGTACCTGATAAAGTAGAATTTCCACTAATGCCATTTCCACATTATATGCAGGCTCAGGATCATTCTTATACTTCTCTAATGCGTCTTGCAGATACCATTCTGCTTCTTCAGGTTCCCCATATATCATAAGACGCACTGCACACTCCTGCAAAACATTTTGTGGATAACAAATTTAACCTTTCAGCCTATATTTACAAGAAAATCCAGTGCCATGTAAAAATAGAATATAAAAAACAGCGAGCAGGAAGGATTTGAGCCTTGCTAGGATTTGACATATTTAGTGTGCTGGATATTTATGGTCTGAGTTATGTTCTTGTACTTCCATTCAGCGAATCTGCGCATGTTTTAGTTTCAGCCGTTTTACGGTCTTGGCTTTTGTCATTGCACGCATCTTTTCTCTCTCTTCATGATAATAGACATAAACTAGTTGCAAAAAAAGTTGAGTGATGTCCAATACTGTAAAACTGCTGTGCCAATAACTTTAGTTTATGATTTGAGATATGAGATGACTTTAGTGAAGTCCTTATGTCTCACGCTTAATATATTCTTGCTGTCTATTATTCTGTGAATAAAAACAAACTCACCTATATGTTTTTACATAAAAATTCTATTTCACTGTATTAAAATAAACTAATTTAAATGTAATAAGAATTACGTAAAATGTAGGAAAAATACCATAAATACACTTTTGGCTGTTCATTTTTCATTAAATTGAAGGTGTAGCTAGTAAGAAACACTGACCTAATTATTCTGTATGGATATCAGTAGAAGTTTCATCTTTTAATAAAAAAGTTAATGTAATATGGAGGATTAGCATTCATGGGTGTTAGAGAAGACGACCTTAATCTCTTTAACCTGTGTTGCTGATGGATTTGGAGGCGGATCAAAAGTTTCAAGTGGGCTCAATTCGCTGGTAGAGGCCAGGTGCGATGTCACATCCAGGAATGATTCGAGTGCCAGCTTCGCAAGTGATGATGGATGTTCTTCTACTTGAGGAGCTTTCTGATACAATTCCCTAGGACCTGCAATGGCTTTAGGATTCATTCTGAAGCTACCACCAATTATACCAAGAGCACAAGCCAAAGCTACAGATGCCCCCACTGCGGTTTTCACAATTTTGCTGTTGCAATTGTTTTCATTTCTTGAAGGTGGTGGAGACCTTTCTGATGACGCGCAAATTACTCGACGGAAGAGATGCCGGTGTGTGCGCATGCGGCGTGTATAGCAAGTTGTAAGCGAAGGAGAGCTCGGGACAAGGCTAAGATAAGGTTTAGTGCTCCGACGAATAATGCTGACAGTGGAAGGCATGCATGCAAGCATTGAAAGTGGGTTTCCACTGCCAACGCAAAGCATTGATGCCATGATGGTTTGTGTTTTAGGAGTTTTACAAAACACCCTTTTGCTGCTTGAGCTTTAAATGGAAATGACTGAGAATAATGAAAGTATTGATCAAGTTGTTCAAGGAAGGCATCTCTGAGTCATAATTGTCAGACGTTGTGCATAATAATTATCAGGCTGGTAGGTATTTTACTGGCGGCGAGGCATAATTGTCAGACGCAGTAGATACCATGCATGCTGTTTACAGTTTAGTATATCCCTATCTTCCCTTCAGCCTTGTTGTAACTTGGTGTTAGGAACTAGCATAACTTGAAAGATAAGAATTTGTCAAGAACACTCACATTGACAGGTAATATTTGTTCCTTCATTGAGGAGGAGGTATACATTTGCACCGTTCTTTACCCGCCTAACAAGGAAGAAATAAGAATAATTTGTTCTTCTCAACCATATATGCTTTTATTTTACCCTTTTTTCAATATTCACCTTTATGAATTATCCCATATCATTTGCATCACCACTTCCCGGATTGGAAGCAATTCCACTAGCATATTCATCGATCGTTAGGAAAGATTTTCTTTCTCACAGGCAATAACAAAACCATAAAGTGTAACACTGCCTGTTTTCAACTGTTCCATGATGAGAAACCTAGATGAGAATTTCTTTAAAAAAATCATTTTAAGGAATAAATATGGAGCAATGGCGGCGACGGCAACTGTAATTATTACCGGCATTTACATCGGATGGGCTTATACAAAACGTTCATCTAAGAAGCCAAAAAAGAAGGTCCGTCGTGTGCTTTCAAGATCTATGTCTGTAGGAGTTCTCCATGGAGGGAAACGGGCCGTGGAGAGAGTGGTTGATTATCATCGTGCCCGAACAGACGAAGAGTCACTCGAAGCAGCTGAAAAACAATTAAGGGAATTACTGAAGGAAGAAACTCCTGATTTCGTAAAGCTACAGGTTAGGCTTCTCCGTTAATTTAATGAATTTTTTGCATCGGCTTACTACTATTTTTAAGGTTTCTCCATTACATTTGATGATCAGAGCATTGGTGCAAAGCTCGAAATGAGTGGAAAAGAAGCAGTTGCGGCGGAAATACTGGAAGCTCATCTGAAATGCATTAAAAAGAAAGGGAAATCACATGAAGCTTATGAAATTGAAATGTTGCTTGTCGAAATGCATATCTACCAGGTGCTCCTTCATTTTTTCATCTTCCTCGCTAATTATATATATATATATTCCATAAACTGATCAGTGTAGTATTTTTATATTTATGCATCTCTCTAGAGAGAATTCGTGAAGGCTCGAGCCTGCGAATGCCTTCGTGATACAGAAATTTCTGACGCAAGACGTCCTCTATATAAGGTGAGGACATCTTCTTCCACAACTCTCTCATGACAAACATGCATTATTAATTCAAGCTATTGATCCCATTACATGATATGAAAGAGAGTTGCAGATAAATTTGGGGAGAATCAATTACAGTGCCCAATAGGTTTTTCTCGGGTCAATTATATGTAAATAATCAACTAGCTAGTCCAGAAATGGCTTAAATTATCATTGAAGACTTTATATTATTATCTATCTTAATATAGTCCCTTAAAACTATAATTCTTTCAGACGTGAATCGCGTATCAACTACCAATAGTTTATTGTACAATTAATGGTTTTATCAAATAAGTTATGTTATATACTAATATATAATGAATTTCTTCTCTCTTTTTTTTTCAAAACTATTAACTAATGTAATTCAATCACTGGGACAAGAAATGATCGAAGTTTTCTGGATTACATTTTGCAGTCTTGTATATTAATACACGTAATTGTTAATGTTTATAACACATTGCTCTTGCAGGCTATCATTTATATAATGTTAGAACACCCCACAGAAGAAACCTCAAAATGTTGGCATGAATTCATAGACTTGCGAATTCGCTTCCACTCTCGAAGTTCAAAAGAAAGCCAACTCAACAATGTCGTTACTAATTTCAGTGAGTTTAAGAAAGCACTCGAGTTGCTTAAAGATGATATCGACGAGGCCTACAGGGAACACATTTAAGCCCTGAAGTCCAAAGAAATCGTGTGTGTGCGCGCGCGCGCTTAACACCTTTTTATTCTTCCATTTTATGTTTTTTTTACCTATTTTAAGGTTTGTTTGGAATATTATATGGTGATTTCGGATTGTTTCTATGACACTTATTTTCAACTTCACACCCTTCCTTCTTATTCTTTCATCTCATGCAACTTCATTTATTAGGAATTCCTAAAAGGAAATCACAACAATTTTTAAGTTCAAAAAAGAAAATATGGACTAAGATATAAGATAAAAATGTTTAAATTTCTCAAAACACATATATATTATGCAATTTTAGAAGAGAGAGATTGTTATGCTAGTACGTGCTGCTCTTTTTTTTGGGTGTTTTCGGTATTTTGTAACTTACATAATTTTGTACCATATAATACTTATAAAAAAAAATAAGAAATATAACATTGTATTAATATGAAAACTTGAAAACCTTGTAATTGATAAAAAAAAAAAAAAACAATTTGCTCCTACAATAATATCACATGTATTATTTTATGATAAATCTAAAAAATTATTCAATAAAGTCCCTACTTAATTTTTCTAGGTTTAGAATTTTAATTCCTTGTATAAATTACACTCTGGTCCTTAATTTTTATAAATTATTTACAATCAAGCCACATTTTATTAATCATCTCTTTTTAGTTTCTGACTAATGGTTCTTTTGTTTGTGACCCTTTAAGTTTTCTAATAAAATGGCTCATATATAAATCATATTCTTTTGTTTTTAGACCCCCACTTAACTTAAAGTTTCCATTGGTAACCTAGAACGATGTATCTCACATTAACTAACGATGCATAAAAATATATACATATGAGCTAGATAAAAAAATATGTTAAGACATGAATAAAATAAAATAAGTCATGTGAAAATATAAACACATTGAAACAGATAAACCACATCAATACACAAAGCTTGGTCCAAGAATTCTCAGAAAAAATACCTACTGTAGTGGAGTCGTAATTTTTCGAGCAGTGTGAAGAGGTTGATGGAGACATCACCTAGTTGTTCTGGTTAGGATCACTAACAAAAACATGGTGCATTGGTCTTGTCAGAGATTTCAAGGGTAAAATACTAGTTGTGGTTAGGGAAGGTATTAACATCTCTAACACTTCTTTGCATTATATGATTTAAAGATTTTGATGGGTATAATTTATTTTTGTGAATAAATATGATTTATTTTATTTTATTATGGGTTCATGTACGCAAAATAATGCATGTAAATGTTGTGACATGGTTCATCTATTTTGGAAAACAAATGGGTTTTTTATAACTAGTGTGTCGTGGTAAAAAAATATTCCAACTAAAAATTGGTGCAAACTCATAATAATTTTGAGAATTTTTTGGTTAGTTCTATATACTTAAATATTAGTCTACTTATAGGTCTAATATTGATTTCATTGTTTTTACCATTCATTCTCATGAATTAAATTTGTGAATTTTCAAAATATTAACCAAAATCTCACGGATTCAATAAACTGGTTATTTAAATTTCATATGCATGTGCATATGCTTTTTTGAGTATTTATATGAAAATACTAAACAATATGATTTTTAAAATTTTTGAGAGACTTGATCGTATGCATGAAAACAAAACCAAAATTGAAGGATTTATTTTATTTTAATATGTAATATGATAATACAATATTAAATTGTGGGTTAAGCTTGACCCATCAAACTGGATTGCCCCAACCATGTTAGGTCAGAATGACTCAACAAGAATTTTTTTTATTGGGTTGAACCTAACCTAGCCAACTAGGTTGGTCTTGTCATAACCAAATTTTGGGTTGTTCCCCAAAATTATCTAAAAAATACAAAAAATAAAATAAAAGAGGGCGGTGTAGGAAAGAAAATCAAAGCAGAAATTCTTGGCGTTTTCAAAAACTCGATTATATCTCTTTTGTGCCCAGAAATGAAGGAAAATGCAAATTAATGCTAACATAATTTATTATCAGATAAATCTGCTTAAAAATTAAGTCGAAAGATATAATTATATTTTTATATGCCAATTCGATTTAATCATTGGCTAATTTAAAAGTGTAATTATATTCGAGAATTAATTTATGGTCCAATTGAATGATTTAATTAAGTGCGATGACTTAATTATATTTTAAAGTGGTCAAATTAATTTTACTAAGGGCTTGGTCAATGAGAAATCAAGTTCTTAAATTTAATTTGGGCTCAATTGAGGTGATTGGAATTTTCGGAGGTCGATTTTAATTTTTCCAAATCAATTATGCGAAATCGAGGACCAAATTGAACAAATTGAGAGTTTAATGGTCGATTGAGGGTTAAATCATGCAAATCAGAAATCAAGGACCAAAATAAAAAAGGCGCACAAAGTCAAGGTTGATTTTTGAAATCATGATGTGGTTTAATTGCAAAAAATCATAAGTTTAGATCCAATTGGGAGTGAATTTAGAATAGTTATAAATGGAGGGACCAAAATGCACTTTGGTCCCCCATTATAGCACGCCACTGCTTGCACCTACCGACCAGCCGCCTGTGCCCACCGTCGATAAGCCCCCTGCACGCCGCCAGCTAGCCTGCTACCGCAGGAGGTAGCCCACTGTTGCTTGCAACAGTAACCTATGCGATGGCTATATAAACGACAAACTTGAAGGAAGCAGAAGAGGTGTTTTTGGATGAAGAAAAACAAGCAAAAAACTGAGAGAAGACAAGGAAATTTTCACGTGAATTTTTGAATCTTCCTTTCCCTTGCCTCTGATCCCCTTCACTCTCCCTCTCTGCCATCATTTTTTTCTCTTCTCTCTCTAAGAAAAATCACAGACCCTGTCGCGACGACGATTTTTGACGCTCTTTGCGCCTCGCCATAACGGCGCGCGGTGAAAATGGGGTGTTTGTTTTATAGCCGTAAAATTTACGACTATAATTATGAGGGAGTCGCCACCTAGTATTAAGGTTACTAGGAACCTATTGGTCTGCGTGAGTCTGGGTAAGGGGACTTGTTGTGCAAGGGGAAGACGCATCACCCCCAGTGCACCCTACCTAAGGCAAGCTGCATTGTCATTTGATTGTTTTTTCTAAGTTTAATTTTTTTTTACCCTGCATAAAAACAATTTTTTTTTATCTGCGGGTGTAATTTACGATGTAATTTTACACCGCAGTTAGAAACTCTTTTTTTTAGTTTTTATCTATGGATGTAATTTACTCTTTTAAATTTACATCGTAGTATATATATATATATATATATATATATATATATATATATATATATATATATATATATATATATATATATATCCATGGATGTATTTTAAAATGTAAATTTACACCCTGATAGATAAAACAAAAATGGTTTTGATTATTTTTGATATTTTGGCCAAATCCCAATGGATAATCATAAACTCGTTACGATATCCAATTTTGTTTTAAAACATGACAAAGATGCAATATTTTTTTTATGAAAAATATGCTTGAAAAATCTTGGAATTCTAGTATGCACGAAAATAACACATTTTATATTTTTTGAAAATCGTTTTTTATAATAAAAAAAGATAATAGGAAAAAGTAAAAAATAAAATAAAAATAAAAATATTTTTTATATATTTTATTTTTATTTTATTTTTTTAATTTTTAATGGGTTGAGTCGCATTGGTGTATGACCCACTGAATAGGTGGGCTTCTAGCCTTCACGGGTAGAAGCCGGAAGGTCTTAATTTGGGCTTCCAGCCATCACGTCGAAGCCGCCATGAATGCAGGCTTCCCCCCTCACAGGTGAAGCGCTAATTTGAACAGTGCATTTGTTCTGTTTCACCATAAAAAAAAAAATCAAAGCGAGGAAGAACGTGATTAATATTAACATTGTTCACGCGTCCGTAACGACGCCAACCGACGAGAGAACCACGAGGATGCGGTCATGTAGGGGATCGAGGTGGTCTTTGTCGTTGTCGTTAGCAGGAAGGAGGCTGTGGTGGCGGAATGGAGGTGAAGGCCGGTTCTGCGGGTTCGTTCGCTGTCCTGCTCTTCTTCATGGAGTCGGTTATTAGCGTTGGAGATGAAGGTGGTTTCTCAGTCACGATGGAGGTGTTTTCTGTTTCTATGCTCTATACAGTGCATGGAGAGGAGAAAACTAGAGGAGAGAGAGCTTGTTGTTGTGTTTTTAGAGAGAGATGTTAAATGCGAGCGAGAGAGGGGGGTTGAGGCTGAGATCGAGAAAAGTGAAGGTGATGGTTTATTTCGCGTGATATTTCCTTGTTCTTCTTTGCCAAAGCCTCTACAAATCTTCCTCTATTTCGTTCTCTCTTCTGCGTCCATTTTTCTCCCCAGTTTTTTTCTGTTTTTCTTCCTCCTCCTCCCTTTCTTCTCCATTAACGGCCACTATTTATAGGCCAAAACCGACCTGCCACGGTGGCTGGTGGCTGGCGTGCCTGCAACGGTGGCTGGTCGGCGGGCGCTCAGGCGGCTGGTCGGTGAAGGCAGCGAAGGTGTGCAGCGGGCAGCAGCGGGTGCAGCAGCTTTGGGGGGCCAAGATGCATTTTGGTCCTCTAATTTATAATTGTTTTAATTGCACCCTCAATTAAATTTAAATTTGTAATTCTGTGCAATTGTGCGCTTGTCCGAATTTCAATATTACCCTTGACTTTGCGCGCCTTTTTCATTTTGGTCCCTGGCCTTTGATTTATGCAATTTAGTCCTCAATTTACAATTAAACTCTCAATTGTCTTCAATTTAGCCCCTAATCATGCCAAATTAGCTTGGAAAAATTCAATTGGGTCTCCAAAAATTCTGATTTTCTCAATTATGCCCGAATTAAATTCAAGAATTCAATTTTTCATCAATTAAGCCCTTAATAAAATTAATTTAACCAATCTAAAGCATAATTAAGTCCTTGCACTTAATTAAATTCTTCAATTGGACCCTAAATTAATTCTCAAACATAATAATATTTTGAATTAGCCCATGATTAAATCAAATTGGCTTATAAAAAATATAATTATGATTTTTTACTTAATTTTTTCCTTGAATTTGTATTTTCTCTCATTTTTGGGCATAAAAGAGATTCGATTTGCCTCATAAAATTTCCAAAATTTCTACCGTGGTTTTTCTACCGTCGCCAAACCCTCTTTATTTTATTTTTGTTATTTTTATTTTATTTCGGGGAATCACCCAAAAATTGGGTGATGACAGTTGCCCCCCTCTTTACAATGCTTATGACTAAAGTATTGTAAAAGACTTTAGATAGTAAGCGTTGTAAAGAAAAAGAAGGTGGATTTATCAAACCAAGAAATGGTCAATCCATCCAAGATGGGAATGAGGGCTATAAAGCGCACTCAGAAAGGAATGGTAAGATAGGGCTAGAAAGCGCACTACCTAAGAATTGGGACTTAAGGAGGACACTAAAAAAGGATGGAAAATGGTGATGTTTGTGAATGATTGGAAAATGATCTTATTGTAATGGGTGACCTACCCAGGCAAGAAATGTGAGGACTACAAGAAACACAAAGATGGTCTTGTAATAATGAGCGACCTGCCCAGATGGGAGTGGTAAAATTGGTAAAAGAAAAGAGATGGTCTTGTTGTGGTGGGCGACCTGCCCAGATGGGAGTGGTAAAATTGGTAAAAGAAAAGAGATGGTCTTGTTGTGATGGGCGACCTGCCCAGGTGAGGATGGTAAAAGCAAAGAGATGGTCTTGTTGTAATGGGCGACCTGCCCAGGTAAGGATGGTAAAGATTTCATGGAATGGAAGATAGGGCTACAAAGCTTCGCTATCTAGGGTATATAATTGAGGGTTAGAAAACACACTCGAAGATGATGGAGAAATTAGGCTGGAAATCACACTATTTTGATTGATGGCGAGGGTTGGAAAACACACTCGAATATGAAAGGAAAATAGGGCTGGAAAGCACACTATTTTAATTGATGGCGAGGGTTGGAAGACGCACTCGAATACAAAAGGAAAATAGGGCTGGAAAGCACACTATTTTAATTGATGACGAGGGTTGGAAAACGCACTCGAATATAAAAGGGAAATAGGGCTGGAAAGCACACTATTTTAATTGATGACGAGGGTTGGAAAACGCACTCGAATATGAAAGGGAAATAGCACACTATATGAATTGATGGTAGCTATAAAAGCCACCTATGTTCAAGAAAGAGACATGATTAAAAAAACATGCTATCTGAATTGCCTAACAACTGAAAGCACACTCAAATAAAAAAAGAGATAGAGTTGAAAAACGCTCTATCTGTGTTTGTTGAAAGGCTCGCAAGCGCACACAAAGATGTGAAAGTGATAGAGGCTCAAAGGCGCACACAAAACAATGAGTGGAGGTTTGTAAATTACAATACCTCCAAAACATTTCTTAGATTTTTAATGGGAAGATGCCATGCATGATGGCAACCAAATTCAGGAAAGAAGATGAGGCTAAAAAGCACGATACAGAGGTAAGAGCCTGGAGGCGTACACGAAAATGATGAATGAAGGTTCGTAAATTACGGTCCCTCCAAAACATTTCCTAAATTCTCAATGGGATGGAATGCATGATAACACCCAAAATTAGGAAAGAGATAAAGTTGAAAAGCATCCTCAAAAAGATGGAAAAGGTGGGAGCTTGAAAGCATGCACAAAAATGATGAATGAGGGTTCGTAAATTACGATCCCTCCAAAATATTTCCTATATTCTCAATGGGGATGCAATGCGTGATGATGCATGTATACTTACCTGAGAAATATAGGTCCCCTTTTCTTCTGACTTTCCTATCCTGGGGTTTGGATCATTAACTTCGACGGCTTCTCGCTTCTGCTTGAGCCGCAACTTAAGATTTTGACCACTGGAGATGATAGATTTTCATATCAACAGGCCCTCCTGAGTTTGATCCAGATTATTTGAAGAGGATTGATGGAGCCAAGCTTCAATTGCATTTGTAGATTGCCCCCTAGTCTAGTCATGCCCCTCAAGTGTTTTGGGTTTCAAGAGAAGTGTTTGCATGAAAAGGGTTGCAAAGATTATGTTTCATGTGGGAGTTTTTGGAATTTCAAAGTCATTCCAAACACAAAAAAAATTTTTGATTGCCACAGTCAGGTCCCGCCATACCAGCGTTTTAGGCTTCAAGTGTTTCCAGGAAAGGGATGGTTATTTGCAAAGATTTTTCATGTAAGATTTTTGGGGATTTCAAAGCCATTCCAAGCACAAAAACCAATTTGATATTTGTTTAACAAACTTGTTCTCGAAATAATTCAAGTGATCTCATTGTTAGGTTTTATGTCGATTTTGACAAGAACGTGAAGTGGTGCTTGTTTGCATGTCTTGTATTTCAAAAAGGCTTCGATCAGATTTGGTGAAGCATTTGTAAGAATCACTTCAAATGGAAAAGCATTGCTTATCGATCCAAATTACTTGTATTTGATCAGAAAGGGCTTTATCAGGCTTGTAGCATAGGCTCAGGCTGTTGGCTACGAAGAAAAGATATTTGCAGGCTCAAAAAGTGTTTAAGGGTTTTCTAGACTAAGGATCACTTAGTGCTCACTCTTAGAACTCTTTTAGTCCTCATGATTGATTTTCATGACATGCCCCCCAGCATTTTGTTTGGGCTTTTACCTAGACATGCCTCTTAGTATTTGTTTGGGCTTTTTATCATGGGTTTTGAGTACTATCATGTTGACTCGATTTGTCGTAATGTACTAAAGCTCCTTTTATGTTTATGGCTCACAATTTTATTTTGATATCTCTCGACATGCCCCCCGGTATTTGCTTTGGCTCTTGATCATGGGTTTTTAGCAGTGCCGTCATTTTGACTTGACATGCCCCAAGTATTTTGTTCGGGCTTTTATTGTGACATGCCCCCCAGAATTTTTTTTGGGTTTTTTATGTTGGGTCTTTAGTACTACTAAAATGTTGAATTGATTTGCTAGTGTACTAAAAACCTTTTTATGATTATGCCTGTAACTTTTCTTTGGGCATCTTTTGTCATTGAAGACTATTTTGTGATTGAGAGTTCTTCTCTCTTCGCACTTGCCCCCCAGTGTAGGGTGTGATCCTTGTCAGGGTTAATTATCAGAAAAAATAATTATTTGGCTCAAATAGGGACTGCAATGGATATTTCAGACTTTGTGAAGGCATATCAAAGATGGCCTCTCCTCATTTCAAAATACATGCATTCTGAATCGCTAAGCTTTGCTTTTCCATGCGAAATAATTTTTGAATTTTTGGATTATTTGTTTAGCTAAAAGATTAGCTTATTATGCAGATTTTTGGGGTATGAGATCACCCTTCAATGAAATCTTTTGAATTCCCAGAACACATTTGTTAAACAAAAATCAAATTGGCATTCCTTTTTGTACTAGACTTTGATTTTGAAATTATGGGATCATGTGTAATTTAGATGATAGGATATAAGGAGCACTTGTGTTATAAAACGCGTCATAAACACAAGAAAATACATGATCATTGAAAAGAAATGCTTGCTTAACAAGAAAAGTCTTGTGGCGTTACAAGTAGAATTGTCGACAAGTCAAAAATGAACATCATGTGCGGACATGACCAAAATAAAAGGAAATCATCAAAGCAGACTTCATCTTCTGATATCGGCACCCTCCATTTTCAAAAGCTTTTGCCGATGTCATTTAGCAGTGCAAACACTTGGTACCCCATTTTCGTGAAGCTTAATTGGGTGCAGGACTTGGATTTTTATCGAATGTTATCCACCCTGCTTTAATCAATTGCATGAGCTTCTTCTTGAAAGTGCCACAAGTATGAATACTATGTCCTGCAGCTCCAGCATGGTATTCACAAGTGAGATCAGGTTTGTACCAATCAGGGTAAGGTGGTTGCAAAGGTACCTGAGGTTCTGGAGCTACTTGCCCAATGCTTACTAGCTTTTGATACATCTCATTCAAAGGCAAAGGTAGCGGAGGTAGCTGTTCATGGGTTTTCTGGTAATTTCTTTTAGGGAAATTTTTAGGTGGATCTTTGGCTTGAAGATTGATGTTGGCGATTTGAGAGGAAGAGTTATTTTGGAA
The DNA here is from genome assembly GCA_015731905.1 of Salix dunnii. NCBI lineage: Eukaryota > Viridiplantae > Streptophyta > Magnoliopsida > Malpighiales > Salicaceae > Salix > Salix dunnii. The sequence continues at coordinate 3,942,853 of CM027662.1, read as the reverse complement.
TTGGGTTTTACTATCCTTGTAAATTATCTTCAAAATGCTCTACATCTTTTCTCTTGCCTTCAAAGTCCCTTTTCTCCACAGGTGCAAAAATTCTACCACTTCTGATTCCTTGCTCTATTCGCTCCGCCACGGCTACATCATCCGTGAATTGTTGCTTTGAACTACCCATCACATGCTCGTAATAGGGCGCTCTTAACGTGTTGGCGAATAAAGTCACCATCTCTTTATCTAGAAGTGGGGGTGCACCTTGCAGCAAGATCTCTCCATCTCTGAGCATATTCCCTTATGCTTTCCGTCCTTCTTTTCCGGGTTGGACAAACTTGTTCTATCGGGAGCAATGTCCATGTGGTACTTATATTGCTTAATGAAAGCATCTACGAGATCTTTCAGCTACGGATCCTGGTGTTGTCTAGTCTCATGTACCAATTTAAGGCTGCCCTCAAAATGTCTTGGAAAAAAATGCATAAGTAATTTTTCATCATGCACTATTTCCGTTTTGTTACAATATGATTTTAGGTGAGTGATTGGGCCTGTGTCCCAATGTATTTGATAAATTCAGGGACACGAAACTTTTTTATCATGACATTCGAACTAGACACATCTCAATGAGATGTAATGGGTCATATAGGTTCACCCCTTCAATGGCCCTTATCCTGGCTTCCGTGGTTGCCATCTTATCTTGGTCGATACCCCCGATGCTTCTATAATCTGTTGGGTTGGCGCGGTATCCATGCATAAAGCTGCTGGTTTTTGTCATGCGGATCTGAACCCTTTCTCCATCACCTCTTCATAGTGATTTGTTGCTTGTGTTGGAGCAGCCGCTGCAGGTCTAGTCGAAGGACCTCGCCAGAGGTATTTCTCGAGTAAGCTGGTAAGGCGAGCCACACTATCTTTAAGAGAATCAAGTTCTTCTTGGAAATGAGCATCACGGCGTGCACGCTCTTCGTCCTCCATATTTCTCTGCTGGAGTCGAGTGGTAGGAACTCTTCGGGGACCTATATTTCAATCTGAGGATGATATGTTATGTACAGTGATGAATGCGTGCAAATGCACATGTATATACATACATATTGACAAATTATCAGGGAGTTCGTACCCAAAGTCAAGTTCTAGGCCATTACATGAGGGGTAAGCTTTCTACTTGGTCTCAAAAGGTCTATGAACTGCCCAGTGACTACCTTACGTGAAGGTAGTATGGGGGTTTACAAGAAATGGTTGGGGCACGATGTGACCGCCATTATCAAGTAAACACTCAATTCATAGTTGGATGTTTCACGAATCTGAACCTCGATTGAAAGTCATGAGGCAGACCGCTAATTCCCACCTAACCTAAAATTAGGTTTATTCAAGAAATAAAATGCATGAGGATATTAATTCAAATTCAATGATATGCATGACTTGAAATTAAAATGCATGCTAAAGCAGTAAAAATGCGAGGAAAAAAAAATGAACTTAAAAATAACAATCAAATAAACAATGCTCATCCAAATGTCCCCAATGAGTCGCCATCTGTCATCGACATTTTATTTTGACGCCTTTCAGCCATAATCCGCATGCGTGAAAATGGGGTGTTTGTTTTATAGCCGTAAAATTTACGACTATAATTATGAGGGAGTCGCCACCTAGTATTAAGGTTACTAGGAACCTATTGGTCTGCGTGAGTCTGGGTAAGGGGACTTGTTGTGCAAGGGGAAGACGCATCACCCCCAGTGCACCCTACCTAAGGCAAGCTGGATTGTCATTTGATTGTTTTTTCTAAGTTTAATTTTTTTTTACCCTGCATAAAAACAATTTTATTTTATCTGCGGGTGTAATTTACGATGTAATTTTACACCGCAGTTAGAAACTCTTTTTTTTAGTTTTTATCTATGGATGTAATTTACTCTTTTAAATTTACATCGTAGTAAAAAAATATATATATATCTATATTTTTTTATCCATGGATGTATTTTACAATGTAAATTTACACCCTGATAGATAAAACAAAAATGGTTTTGATTATTTTTGACATTTTGGCCGAATCCCAATGGATAATCATAAACTCGTTACGATATCCCATTTTGTTTTAAAACATGAGAAAGATGCAATATTTTTTTATGAAAAATATGCTTGAAAAATATTGGAATTCGGTCGTATGCACGAAAACATATTTTTGATTTTTTTTGTAAATATATATATATATAAAAATTTTATTTTTTATTTTTTATTTTTTTATTTATTTTTATATTTTACTGTGCTGACAGCCCACCTTGAGGGGACTGGGCTTCCAGTCTGCACATGCTGGAAGCCCATGAGGGTTCGGGCTGGGCTTGCTGGGCTGGGTCGGTCAACCCAGCCCAAAAAAAAAGAAGAAATAAAATTAAACAAAGAAGAACGTGAACAATGTAGTATTAGCACTGTTCACGTTCATGAACAGTAGTGATCAACTTCGACGAGAGGGTTACTTGATGATGCAGCTGTGTAGAGGAGATCGAGGTGGTCCTTCCCGTCGTGGTGGTGTCGAAAATGATGGCCCGTGGTGGCTGGAGGAGGCGTCGGAAGTCGCTGGACTGCTGCTTCGGAGCTGGTTATTGCCGTTGGAGATGAAGGCTGGTTTCCTGCAGGTCACGGTGGAGGTGTTTTCCGTTGCTGTGCTCGCCGGGAACTGTTGCAGGAATCGGCGAGGAGAGAGAGAGCTTGCTGTTGTGTTTTTTAGAGAGAGAGAGATGTTCGTCTGCAGACCGAGAGAGGGGGGCTGAGGCTGAGATCGAGAAAAGTGAAGGTGATGGTTTATTTCGCGTGATATTTCCTTGTTCTTCTTTGCCAAAGCCTCTACTAATCTTCCTTTATTTCGTTCTCTCTTCTGCGTCCATTTTTCTCCCTAGTTTTTTCTGTTTTTCTTCCTTTTTTTTTTCTCTTCTCAGGCCGTCGTGCATGGCTATTTATAGGGGAGTTGGCCTGACACGGCGGCTGACTGGTCGGCGGCGTGGTGGCTGGCGTGCCTGCAACGGTGGCTGGTCGGCGGGCGCTCAGGCGGCTGGTCGGTGAAGGCAGCGAAGGTGTGCAGCGGGCAGCAGCGGGTGCAGCAGCTTTGGGGGGCCAAAATGCATTTTGGTCCTCCAATTTATAATTGTTTTAATTGCATCCTCAATTAAATTTAAATTTGTAATTCTGTGCAATTGTGCGCTTGTCCGAATTTCAATATTACCCTTGACTTTGCGCGCCTTTTTCATTTTGGTCCCTGGCCTTTGATTTATGCAATTTAGTCCTCAATTTACAATTAAACTCTCAATTGTCTTCAATTTAGCCCCTAATCATGCCAAATTAGCTTGGAAAAATTCAATTGGGTCTCCAAAAATTCTGATTTTCTCAATTATGCCCGAATTAAATTCAAGAATTCAATTTTTCATCAATTAAGCCCTTAATAAAATTAATTTAACCAATCTAAAGCATAATTAAGTCCTTGCACTTAATTAAATTCTTCAATTGGACCCTAAATTAATTCTCAAACATAATAATATTTTGAATTAGCCCATGATTAAATCAAATTGGCTTATAAAAAATATAATTATGATTTTTGACTTAATTTTTACCTTGAATTTGTATTTTCTCTCATTTTTGGGCATAAAAGAGATTCGATTTGCCTCATAAAATTTCCAAAATTTCTACCGTGGTTTTTCTACCGTCGCCAAACCCTCTTTATTTTATTTTTGTTATTTTTATTTTATTTCGGGGAATCACCCAAAAATTGGGTGATGACAGACCCAAAGCTCTCTCTCTCTCCCTCTTGGCCGATCAACCATCATCACCATCGACCACCCACATCCCCCCTCAGCACCACCTAGGCATCCCCTTCATCTCCGCCATCAAGTCCAGCACCTCAGCCACCTTCTCCGACGAAGCAAAGGCAGAACAGCCCCGACGACAGCCAACAGCCCGTCACCTTCTGACCCCATTTCCGACGCTACTACGACCAGAAGAGCCACCTTGATCTCCTCTACACAATGGTGTTAACAGGTACGCCATTCATCACACTCGAAAAATCACCATTTACTGTTCATCGTCTTCATTAAAATGCATTTTGTCCCGGTTACTGTTCACTATACGTGAACAGTAACCGGGTCGGGACGGGCAGGTCCTTGTGCCCGGCCCGACCATTGAAGAAGGCGGGCTTTTAGCCCGTCTGGGCCGAGAGCCCAACCTTAGATGGGGCGGGCTGAAGGCCAGCTCAAGATGGTATGGCCTGACAACCAGGCCCATATTATCAGGGCCGACAGCCCAGGCCCAACATTATCTAGGCCGACGGCCCAGGGCCCAGATGATCTGGACCGACGGCCCAGGTCCTTCCGGGCTGACAACCCAGCCTGAGATAGGCTGGGCTGGCAGCCCTCTCAGGTTGGGCTGGTAGCCCAGGCCTTAAACAGGTGGGCTGACAGCCAGCCCACCCGGAAATATAAAAAAAGAAAAAAGAAAAGAAAATAAATAATAATAAAATAGAAAAAATATAAATTGCATAAAAATAAAAAAAATACATTTTTTTGAGAAAAATATCTAGAACGAAAATGTGGTTTCAAAATATGGCCAATACACTAGCATATTTTTAAAAACTGTTTTTGTTTCGAAAAATATATATTATCTTGAAGTTTTAAAGAAAAAGTGTGTTTTACCATATATCTCATAAAGAAAAATCATTTCTTGCATTATTGGATTTTACAACATATTTGTAAAAGTCCAAAAGGTATTGGCCAATATTCCAAAAATATCAAAATATTATTTTTGGTTATTCATATTATTCATTGTTGATATTTGGATAAATAAATCCTAAAGGGTCAATATCTAAAATATTCAACGGGGATAATTTGCTATTATTCACCGTTGGTGTTTGGATAAATAAATCCTAGGGAGTCAATATCCAAAATATTCGAAGGGGATAATTTGCATTTATTCACCGTTGGTGTTTTGATAAATAAATCCTAAGTGGTCAATATCCAAAATATTTGACAGGGATAATTTGCTATTATTCACCATTGGTGTTTGGATAAATAAATCAGAAGGGGTTAATATATAAAATATTCAGCGGAGATAATACACCATCACCATTTAACCAACATATTTGTTTGAATGATCAAAACCATAACAAATCATAAACAAACCAAAACGTCAAGCAGCTTACCTTAGGTAGGGCGTATTAGGGGTGTTAAAACCTTCCCTTTACGCACCCAGTCCTTTACTTTAGAATCTCTGAAAGAAGAGTTTTAGGTTTCCTAGTAACCATAATACTAGGTGGCGACTCCCTTTTTCAAAAATAAAGATAAGACCCTCATGTAATTTTCCCTCCTCATGGGGACGGTCGCCGGGGCGCCGCGCTCTCATTTTTCGGGGTGCGACAGGGCTGAAATAGTTTATATAAGAAGAGACATTGGTTATGTATCTTCCATTGTTCACCACGTGAACAATAGAATATGAATAGATTCGCTCTTCATTGTTCATATGGATTGTAAACAAATGGAAGAAAAATAAGGAGAGATAATGGTTATCTAGTGTGAGGCTAGAGGGAAAGTTGGAACAAGAACTAATGGTCTTCCTACGGTGGTCGGTGAAGGTTATCAATTAAGGGAGATTAGGTGTAAGCCCAGAAGGCAGTTTAAGGCCTACAAGTTAAAAGGGAGAGGGCTACTGTATGGATGAAGAATGGGTCTGCTAAGGGGTTGGAGATAATAGGAGGTTTTTTTTGAGAAAATCTAGTAGGGTGGTGTTCTAGAGGGAAGGCAAATAGTTGTTATTTACTAAAGACGAGCGGTATTGCCTACGTGATGTGCTGAGTTTTTTTACCTATATAGAAAATTGATTGATTTTATACGTGTTGTATTTAATTATTTTAATAGTAAAATTATAATTGCTAAAATCTATTAAATACATTTTTTTTCATCAAAAAGTGATTGCATGTTGCTATCGTTAAAATATTTTTGATAAAATTTGTTAGAAAATTTGCAAAGAAGATGCCATGATTTATTACAAATTTGCTGCTACGGATACCCTAGTTAAAAAAATATAAAAAAAGAAATCTGGTAAAAAAAAAAAAGCTGACTTGGATACCCTAGTTAATAATTTTTTTTTAAAATATGAAAAAAAAGGTTCTCGTTCATTAAAAAAAAAAAGGAAGTCAGTCATAAAAAAAAAATGCAAGGGGAAAGCATTTCTTTAAAAAAATTATTTGACTTGAAAATTAATAAAATATACCGCACTATGCTGCGGGCTGAGTAAATAATTTTTATAATTGTTTGGATTAAAGAAATCAATAGGATTTGCCAATTCAAAATTAAAATATAATATTAATATATACAAAATTAAATATAATAAAACATATCACCATACCCTATTATAAAAATAGCAATGTCGAAACCTTAACATCTAAAACTATAATTGTTATTACTATTAAAATAATAAAAATTATCAAATTATCTCAAGGACAAAAGCTGAAAAAACAATTAAAAAAAGTAAGAAAGAAAAATAATTCAAATAATTCCTCTTCTTCCTCTTCTTCTTCTTCTTCTTCTTCTTCTTATTATTATTATTATTATTATTATTATTATGATTAGTGTGTTAATAATGAAAAGAAAAAAAATGAAAGATTAACAAAATCTATATAACTTTAACAAAAGAAGAAAAAAATTATAAGGTAAAAAAATTTATTTGACTGGGAAAAAACAACTAATAAAAAAATAACCGAAAGAGAAAATTAAAAATAAAATAAAAATTGAAAATTAAAAAAATTGACTTGAAAACTAAAAAAATTATTAATTATAAAAAATGATTAAATATAAAAAAATTATTTGACTTGAAAATTAAAAAAATATACCACATCACGTTACAAGCTAAGCAAACAATTTCTATAACTGTTGGGATTACAGAAATTAATAGGATTTACTGGTTCCTAATTAAAATATAATATTTCTATATGCAAGATTTAATATAATAAAACAGATCATCACAACCTATTATAAAAATAACACATCGAAATCTTAACATCTAAAATTGTTATTGCTATCACTGTCAAAACAATATAATTTATCAAATTATCTTTATAGAAAAAAAATAAAAAACATTAAAAAAAGCCTAAGCAAGAAAGATAATTAAAATTACTACTACTACTACTGCTACTACGTTAATGATGAAAAAAATAAAATAAAATAAAAGGCTAAAAAAATCTTCAAAGCTTTAACAAAAGATATAAAAAAAAATATTAGGTAAAAAACATTATTATTACTATCACTGCAAAATAATATAATTTATCCAATTATCCTTAGAGCAAAAAAATCAAAAATATTAAAAAAACCATAAGCAAGAAAAATAACTAAAATTACTACTACTACTACTACTACTGTGTTAATGATGAAAAAAACAAAAATAAATAAAAGGCTAAACAAAACTTCAAAGCTTTAACAAAAGATTAAAAACAAAATATTAGGCAAAAAAAAAAATTAACATGGCTTGAAGATAGAAAAAAAAAACCAATAAAGAACTAAAACAAAAAAACATAGGGAGGAAAAAAAAATATTAATTTTCAAATGATAAACATAAAATTTAAGAATTAATTTAAAAGAAAAAATATCACCTCTTAATATTATACATGCTTATAATTTTATTTAGAAAAATCATTTTATTGTGTCTTTTTTTAGGTTAAATCACACGATTCTAAATAATTTTATTTTTGGATATTACTAAAAAAAATTGAATTAATATATTTAACTATATATATATAAACAGTACAACCTCAAAACTCCGAAACAGAAACATCATGTTCCATTTTAAAAAATAAAACACCAGCTGAAAAGGAATTGACAACCTTAGGTAAGATGACTAAAACACCTTTTATTAGAAAGAGAGAGATTTACTAAATTGTTAGGTCTAATATATACAAATGTATATGAAACAATAAAAAATCATGCAATAAATGGACATATATATATATATAACATGCTATATACATGCACCCACTACTTAGTTTCTCATGGGTATTATAATGTTTACAGTGAATTGTTTTTTTAGTGTTAGATTTTGAAATTTACTGTCATGATGGTGATTTATTTGGGCTTTGCGCCCCACCATCCCCTGATTGGGGAGACAACGGCGCGCGGTGAAAATGAGAAGTTGTTTTATAGTCGTAAAAATTACAACTATAATTATTAGGAGTCGCCACCTGGTGTTAAGGTCACTAAAAACCTAATGGTCTGCAAGAGTCTTGGGTAAGGGGACTTGTTGTGCAAGGGGAAGACGCATCACCCCCAGTGCACCTTGCCTAAGGCAAGCTACATTGTTGTTTGATTGTTTTTCCTAAATTTAATTTTTTTACACTGCATTTTCAAAAAAAATATTTTTGTCAACGGGTGTACTTTACAATGTAATTTTACGCCGCAATAAGAGAAAACTTTTTTTAGTATCTGCAGGTGTACTTTACAATATAATTTTACACCGAGATAGTTAAAACAAAAATAATTTTTAAGTGTTTTTGATATTTTGGCCAAATTTCTACGGATAATTATAAACTGACTACGATATCCAATTTTTATTCAAAATATATGAAAGATGCAACATATATTTTTTTATGAAAAATATACTTGAAAAATCATGGAATTCAGCCATATGCACAAAAACAACATATTTTTTATTTTTTTTAAATATATTTTTTTATTTAAAAAAAACAAAAAAAACGGACTAGGCTAGCCCAGCCAAGTTGGGCCAAGGACCTAACTATGAGAGACATCAGCTGGGTTGCACCAGCCTAGCCAACTAGGCGGGGCCCAGACCAGCCCAACTCACCCACGGAGAATGCATATATATATATATATATATATATATATATATATATATATATATATATATATATGTTACACGTTGCATGAATTAATTCATGAAGCGTGTAAGTAAAAATGGTGGTCGACCGACCACCATAAGGGGCTCACCTGCCACTGTCGCAGGGTAGAAGAGATCGAGGTAGTTCTCTTTGTTGTGGTGGTGTCGAAAATAGTGGCCGGAGGAAGCGTCGGAAAGGCTAGTCTATTGCTGCCTCACCCCTGCTGTTTCGTGTTGCTGCTGCTGCGACGGTCACCGGAGCTTGAGAAAAAGGTTGAGTTTGATGTTAGGGAGCTTCTGGAGGTCGCTGTGAACTGGCTGGAGGAGGAGGAGGAGTTTTTGTTCATCTGTTTTTAGAGAGAGAGAGGAGGTGGCCGACGCTGCAATTTATTTTGGGGAGGGAGAACCATGTCGAGGAGAGAGAGAGAGAGAGACCTGTAACGGGCTTACTGCAAGGGAGAGAGAGAGTGACGCCAATGGTGGTGGTGGCTTCCCGGGGTTAAAGAAGAGAGGGAGCGACGCCGTGCTACAGCAACTGGGAGGAGCTGTCGTCGAGGCTGATGAAGGTGATTGGTTGCTGCGCGTGGGTGTTGTTTCTGTCTTTTTTTAGTTTAAATGGTCTCCCTCCCGTCAAAATTTTCCTTTATTTCATCATCATTCTCCCATGTTTAATCCCCTTATGACTTCAAAATTTCTCCCCAGTTTTTCCTCAGTTCAGCCCCTGTTTTTCCCAGTTTCTCCCCCGTCTGTATTTGTTCTTGCCTTGCTATTTATAGCTTAAGGAAGTAAGGTGCAGGTATGGGGATGATGTCCAAGACATGGTGTATTTTGCAGGGCATGGATGAGTTATGGTGAGAGTGGTGACAGTGTCATCACCCCATTTCAGTGTATTTTACAACCCTCAACCATCAATTAGGATAGTGCGCTTCTTAGCCATTCATTTACTCTCATTTGAGTGCGTTTTCCAACCCTCAACCATCAATTAGGATAGTGCGCTTCTTAGTCATTCCTTTCCTCTCATTTGAGTGTGTTTTCCAACCCTCAACCATCATGTAAGATTGTGCGCTTCTTAGCCATTCCTTTCCTCTCATTTGAGTGAGTTTTGAAGCCTTTAACTCTAAGCTAAAATAGTGTGTTTTCTAACCCTATTTTTCATCCTCTTCGAGTGTGTTTATCAATCCTCAACCATCAGTTAAAATAATATGCTTTATCACCCTATTTTTCCTCATCTTCGAGTGCATTTTCAAACACTCGACCATCAATAGCACACTTGCTAGCCCTATTTTCCTCACATCCGAGTGTGTTTTCCAACCTACGACTATCAATCCAGATAGTGTGCTTTCAAGCTTTCTTTTCCCTCTCCTCGAGTGTGTTTTCCAACCCTCAATCATCTACTCAATTAGTGCACCTTCCAGCCCTACTTTCTCTCCATTTTGAGTGCGTTTTCTAACCCTCAACCATATACCCTAGATAGCGATGCTTTGTAGCCCTATCTTCCATTCCATGAAATCTTTACCATTCTTACCTAGGCAGGTCGCCCATTACAACAAAACTACCTTTGAGTTTTTACAATCTTCATCATTATCACTAGGGCAGGTCGTCCATTACAATAAGATCATCTGTGTGTTTTTTACCATCTTCATTATCTTCTCTTGGGTAGGTCACTCATTGCAATAAAACCATTCTCCTTTGTCATTCAGAAACAACATTATTTTTCATCCTTTGAGTATCCTATTTAGGCTTTAATTCTTAGGTAGTGCGCTTTCTAGCCTTTCCCTTCTGAATGCGTTTTATAGCCCTCATTCTTATTCTTGGATGTATTAACCAATTCTTGGTTTGATAAATCCATTTTCTTTTACTTTACAACGCTTACTATCTAAAGTCTTTTACAAGACTTTAGTCGTAAGCATTGTAAAGAGGAGGGCAACTGTCATCACCCCATTTCTGGGTAATTCCCCAAAATATATTAAAAAATAACAAAAATAAAATAAAAGGGGCTGGTGTCGGTAGAAAAATTAATGTGGAAATTTTGAACGATTTCGGAAGCCCCGTCGTACTTCTTTTTTGCCCAGAAATGAAGGAAAATGCAGATTAAAGGCTAAAATAAATTATTATTAGATAAATCTACATAAAAGTTAAGTTGAAAGACATAATTATATTTTTATGGGCGAATTCGATTTAATCGTCGGCCAACTTTAAAGTGTAGTTTAAGAATTAATTGAAAGCCCAATTGAAGGATTTAAATAAGCACAAGGGTTTAATTATACTTTAAATGAGTCTAATTAATTTTATTAAGGGCTTAATTGGTGAGAAATTAAGTTTGAAAGCTTAATCTGGGTTAAATTGAGAAGATTGAGATTTTTAGTGAAGAAACTCTTCGGAATTAATTGAGAACCCAATTGAAGGATTTAATTAAGCGCAAGAGCGTAATTATATTTTAAATGGATCAAATTAATTTTATTAAAGGCTTAATTAGTGAAAAATTAAGTTTGGAAGCCTAATCTGGGTTAAATTGAGAAGATCAGAATTTTCGGTGACGAAACTTTTTGGGTGAAATCGAAAGCCAAAATTGAAGGTAAAAACATTATTCTTCCTGGTTTTTCCCATCAAAAAAATCTTTTTTATCACAAGTTATTTATTTCAAATTTAAAAAAAAAGCCCATATCAGCAGCCATGTCGTGTCCATGCCTACCACCAGACACGCCATCCCATGGACAATACCCCCATGAACTGCGCCATGCCTCCTCCAGCTATAAATAGCAGAAGAAAATACTGTAACATGGGGCTAGGGGGAGAGGGGCTGAAAATTGATGAAAAACAAAAAAAAATATTTTGACAGTGAGGGGGAAAAGAACGAACCCAGCCAGTAAAGAAAATACTGTAACACGGGGGCTAAAAAAACGAGAGGGATGATTTTTACGTAGAAAACAGGGAAAACAAGAAGAAAAAAAGACGAGCAAATTTTACGGAACAAAACAAGAGTTTTTACGCAGAGGGGGAGACGAGTTTTTACATAGAGAGAGAGAGCTTCATCTTCCTCATCTTTGGCAACAACAGCCCACCGTCATCCCTCTCTCTCCTTCACCTCAGCATCTCCAACTCCGTCCCCCTCAGCTTTTCTTCTCCATCTCCAACAGGACAGCAAGCACACAGCAGCCATCTCCCTCTCTCTCCTTTCATCGGCAGCAGGTTTGAGGGCCCTTTCTCTCTCTAAAAAGCTAGCAACCCGTCATCTTTCTCCCTCCCAGCTCCGACAATCCTCTCTCTCCCCTCAGACGTTGCAGCTCCTCCCTCTCTCCATTTGAAAGCTCCGGCCCTTCATCCTCTTCCTCACCGATGGAAACAGCAAGTTCCAGTAACCCTCTCTCTCTCCATGCTGCAATAGACCAATGCATTTCGTCCTTCGACAACGTAACAACGGACCTCCAGCCAGCTCCTGTCGACCACAACGCAAGAAGTTCATCCTCAACTTTGTCGAAAACAACTCCAGTCCAGCCTTCTTCTCCAGCTCCGGTGAGAGCTTCAGCCGTGATAGTTGCAGCAGCAAGCAACAAGCTAGCCCCTTTTGACACCTCCCATGGCCACCACAGACCACCATTTTCGACGCCACCATGACAGGAAGAACCACCTCGACCTCCTCTACCAGGCAACAGTGGCAGGTGAGCCTCTCGTGGTGGTTGATTGACCATCATTTTACTCTTCACGTAATATGTGAATAATAAGCAGCACGCATTGTCTCTTTTTTCTTTTCTTTTCTTTGGGTCTGTTGGCCTGGACTACTCTCAGCCCTGCCTAGTTGGCTGGGTCAAGTCTAACAGCCCATTTTGCTGGGCTAACCCATTTAGCTGGGCCAAGCACAAACAAGTTTTTTTAAAAAAAAATACTTAAAAAAAACAAACAAAAAAAAATATTGTTTTCGTGCACATGGCCTAATTCCAAGGTTTTTTCCATGTATATTTTTCATAAAAAAAAACATGTTACATCTTTTTCATATTTTAAAATAAAAATTGGATATCATAACCGGTTTATGATTATCCGTTGCCATTCGGCCAAAATATCAAAAATAATTTAACAATGATTTTGTTTTAGCTTTTGCGGTGTAAATTTACATTGTAAAGTACATCTACAAGTAAAAAAGAATTTTTTAATTACGGTGTAAAATTACATTGTAAAGTACATCCGTAGATAAAAAGGTTTTTAACTACGGTGTATAGTTACATCATAAATACACCCGTAGACAAAGAATTTTTTTTTTAAATGCAGAGTAAAAATTTGAACTTAGAAAAAAACAATCAAACAACAATGCAGTTTATCTTAGGTAGGGTGCACTGGGGGTGACGCGTCTTCCACTTGCACAATAAGTCCCCTTACCCAAGACTCTCGCAAACTATTAGGTTTCTAGTGGCCTTAATACTAGGTGGTGACTCCTTATAATTATAGTCGTAATTTTTACTGCAATAAAATAAATACCCCTCTATTTTCACCGCGTGCCGTTCTCTCCCAAATCCGGAGAAATGGCGGGGCACGAAGCTCGGAAAAAACATAGTTGCGACAACAGGCATGGTGCAGCATGGCTGCTGGTGTGGCCAAGCATGGCTTCGCCAGTTTTCTATTTTTAAAAAAATTAAATAAATAGGTGGTGATAAAAAGGATTTTTTTATTAGAAAAACCAGGAAGAATGATGTTTTTATCTTTAATTTTGGCTTTTGATTTAACCCAAAAAGTTTCGTCAGCGAAAATTCCAATCTTCTCAATTTAACTCAGATTAGACTTCCAAAGTTAATTTCTCACCAATTAAGCCCATAATAAAATTAATTTGACCCATTTAAAGTATAATTAAGCTCTTGCGCTTAATTAAATCATTCAATTAGGCACTCAATTAATCCCGAAGCATAATTACACTTTAAATTGGCCGACAATTAAATAGAATTGGCCCATAAAAATATAATTATGTTTTTTGACTTAATTTTGACTAAGATTTATCTAATAATAAATCAATTTAGCCTTGAATCTGTATTTTTCTTCATTTCTGGGCAAAAAAAAAGGTACAACCAAGCTTTTGAAAACGTCCAAAATTTCCACCTTGATTTTTCTGCCAACACCAGCCCCTTTTATTTTATTTTTATTATTTTTTGGTATATTTGGGGAATAACCCAAAAATTAGGTTATGACATCTACCAAAATGTCAAACAAAGTCTTCTCTATATTAAGAGATCTCAAGTTATCAACTAAAACCTATTACACTTTAAAATTCAATCAATTTACATTGCATACATTGTTCATTATAGACTCATCACATCATAACCCCAATACATTGCATCCATCAGATTTCATTATGGTTCACTGCATACATATACTTACTTGGAAGTTTCCAATTTGATCATCCATATAAATAATTAGAACATGACCACATATAAATAAAATTAAGGATCATTTAACAACCACATTAAGAATTTTAATACAAACATTATCAAATTAAAATCTACATCCGATAATCATGGATTTAATTAATATTTAAGTCCAAAACATAAAAAAATCCTAGCATAATAGTTACAACAAAATATTTTCATTAACATTATCATTCCTAAAAAGTATACATAATATGCGAGATCTTTAATATTTAGGGTTTCATTAAATACTAATCCTAACAAAGTTGCGAGGATCGTGAAATTATTTTATACCATAAAATAATTAATTAATATGAAATATAGTTTTCCAATACAATTTAATGAATTTATTGAGTAAATTAAGGTGTACACATCTATTGGGAATTTATTTGTCAATTTAACTTCATCTTTTTCTTCATATCTTTTACAATAATCCCTTGAACATTCAATAAATCTTTCCCTTAAACTCGAACCTCGTAACTTACCTTCATTTAGAGTAACAACTCACCACCCATAAATAGGGCATTAATCATATTCAGGATATCTAATTTCACAACCCAAACAGGGCAATAGTCTATAAACATATCCAACCTTAAACAAAGCAGTAATCCATAAAATAAAGAACTAGCCATCCAACCTAAAATATATCACTAGTCTTTAAATCGAAGAACTATTTACTCAGCTCAAAACAAAACAAGACATTAGTCCTTAAACAAAGAACTAGTTATCCAACCAATAACTGATATTTGAGGTCTATGTGTGGGATCTTGTCCTGGCACCATGTAAGAGATATATCCAGCAATTTATAACAACTCAATGTTAAATGTCTCAAATTCTTTTCGAGCATGGAAATGAAGTTTCTTTCATAATAGTTATATTTTTCGATTTATTTGATACAATTCCTATTATCATAAATTATATGACATCTAAATAGACATGAAGTCTATTCCATCTTGCTTAAATTACAAGCACAACTACATGTATAATTACCACTAAAACTCACTCGAAGTTCAACAATTTCTCAAAGGCTTTATATGCTTGAAACATCAAAAAAATCATTTTCAACATATGAAAATATAGCCATCTTTCAGAACTATAATCGATGCGTTTAGTTAAAGCTATTTTAATACAATTTACAAGGATTACACAAACACCTCGTACCTCCATTTTTGTCTCTCCATGGTTGGCCTTCAGTCTTCACTACCCATATAAATTTCTTTGTAACTTAAACATGATTTCACTCACACACCATCATATAAGAACCCTAGAAACCTAATTTCTAAAAAAACCCATTTTTCTCCACATTTCATCTCAAGAACCCTAATTCAATTTTGATCATTTTTCATCACCATTACAGTTTTCCCCTTTTTTCTTAACTTTTTTTTTCTCTACTTCAATCTTTCCACTCTTTGATCTTTCTAAATTTCTAATGTAGATGTGAAAAGATGAAAAGAATACTGAATAGTGTGTTATATTTTCATTGATGATTGATCGGGTCTTTATACAAAAAGAGCAAAAACTTCCTAACTAACTAGTCCTTTATGTGAGCTGTTATTCCATAACAATAGGCAGCACAATATAGAGCATGTACAATATAACTGTAAAGTAAATAAAAGCAATTTACATGTTCTTCTTCTTCTCAACACTCCCCCTCAAGTTGGAGAGTGGATATCTTGCACTCCCAACTTGCGAATCATGGGGACAAAAAAATATTTTCCCAAAGGCTTTGTCAGGACGTCTGTTAGTTGATGTGCAGAATTTACATATCATGTTGCTATCGAACCATCTTGGATCTTATCTCTGATGTAGTGACAATCCATTTCTATGTGTCTAGTTCGTTCATGAAAAACTGGGTTAGCTGCAATATGTAGAGCAACTCTATTATCACAATATAATAAAGCAGGGTCTTTGTGAGAAAGACCCAAATCTTTCAAAAGATGTCGAAGCCATGTCAACTCACAGTAGGCTCCTGTCATTGCTCGATACTTAGCTTCAGCTGAAGAAAGTGAAACTGTTTTTTGTCGCTTTGACCTCCAAGATATTAATGAAGGTCTAAGGAATACACAATAACCCATAGTAGACCGCCTAGTAAGTGGACAACCTGCCCAATCTGAGTCACAGTAGGCTCTCAACTTGGAATCACTATTTGATGAGAAGAATAAACCTTTACTATGAGCCCCTTTCAAGTATTTAACAACCCGAAGGGCTGCCTCCATATGCAATTTACGGGGCTGATGCATAAATCTACTCAGAACGTGCACAACATATGTGATATCAGACCTAGAAACTGTCAAGTAAATCAGCCTCCCTACCAACCTTCTGTATTGACTAGAATTTCTAATCAAATCACTGTTATCTGATAGCTTCAATCCTTTTTCCATAGGAGTATCAACAGGAGCTGCCCCCAACAATCCAACATCCGCAATTATCTCTAATGCATACTTCCGTTGAGAAATAAAAATTCCATTCACAGAATTAGAAACCTCAATGCCCAAAAAATACTTCAGGCTGCCAAGTTCTTTGATACGAAAATTACTATGCAGGAATTTCTTTGTTGTTTCAATGCTAACAGGATCATTCCCAGTAATTAAAATATCATCAACATAAATTAGAAGAGCAGTAAAGGACTTGCCTATTTTCCTGGTGAACAAGGAATAATCTGCCCGTGATTGCTCATACCCAGCAGAACAAATGGCCTCTGAAAACTTGGCGAACCACTACCGAGAAGCTTGTTTCAGCCTGTATAGAGATTTGTGAAGGCGACATACCAAGTTATCCTCCCCCTGTCGCCGAAGTCCGGGTGGTGGAGACATATATATTTCTTCGGTTAAATCACTGTGGAGGAAGGCGTTGTTCACATCCAGTTGATGAACAGGCCAACGATGAGATGCGGCCAAAGATAGGAGGCACCAAACGGAGATAATCTTTGCAGTGGGGGAGAAGATGTCGTGGTAATGAACACCTTCTAGTTGAGTGAACCCTTTGGCCACCAAACGGGCCTTGTAGCGCTCGATGGAACCATCAGAATGGTGCTTGATTTTGAATACCCATCGGCATCCAATAGGGGATTTTCCGGCTGGTAGAGGAATAAGTGACCATGTGCCACTAGCTTGGAGAGCCTTTAATTCAGAATCCATGGCCTCTTGCCAAGCAGGATTAGAAGCAGCTTCTGAGTAATTGCTCGATTCTGTGACTGAAGAAATCTGAGCAATAAAACTGTAGAGAGCAGAGGTGTAACGATGATAAGAGACAAAGTTGGTGAGGGGATATCACGTACCTTTATTTGAACCTGGCATTAAAGAGGAAGATTGGGCAGAGGAAACTGTGGACAAATGTAATCACGAAGCTTGATTGGTGGGATGGTGGCACGAGTAGAGCGCCGGGGAGGGATTAGGGCAAGGGAGGTGTTATCTGTGGTATCTGTGGGAGAGGGACAAGGATAAGGAGAGGGATTATTCTGGGAGGCTAAAACGGGTTCTAGCTTCGATGAGGTGTTGATGGTGTTTGGCAGTGATGGAATCGAAGAAGGAAGGTTCGGGTGAGGAGAGGGGTCTGGTGTGTGTGGACGGGAGGGAAGTGAAGGCTGAGGTGGGCTGGGTAATGGGCTGTCGGTAGGTTGGGGAGGGCTGGGTAATAATGGGCTAAGGATTGGGTTCTGGTCAGTTGGACTGATTGAGGCATAAGGGAAGATAGACTCCTGAAATTTGACATCGCGACTCGTAAAAAAAATTTTTGTGGATAAATTAAATAATTTGTAAGCTTTTTGACCAATAGGATATCTGATAAAAATAGAAGGGATGGAACGATAGTCAAATTTATGCGATGGGTGGACATTGGTAGCATATGCTAAACAACCAAAAACATGTAAATGAGAAAAAATTGGTGATTTTGAATAAAGGAGTTCGAAGGGTGTTTTAAAAGAAAGTAATGGAGAGGGAATACGATTGATGAGGTGCATAGCGGTAAGGGCACATTCACCCCAAAAATGGATAGGGAGATGAGCTTGAAATTTCAAAGCTCGTGCCACCTGTAAGATGTGACGATGCTTGCGTTCTACAATGTCGTTTTGTTGAGGCGTATAGACACAAGAATGTTGAAAAATGACACAATGAGTGTCAAAAAAAGGACGGAGAGAGATAAATTCTCCACCATTGTCACTTCAAAAAATTTTAATGTGAGTTTCAAATTGGGTCTGGACATGATTAAAAAAATTACGGAGAAGTGACTGGGTCTCATTTTTATGCCTCATTAAAAATATCCATGTAAAACGGGAAAAATCATCAACAATAATAAGGAAATAATAAGCACCCGAAATTGAAGGATGTCGATAGCGACCCCAAATATCACAATGAATTAATTCAAAAGGTCTTACAAAGGAAGGGACACTAGACAAAAAAGGAAGACGACTCTGCTTTGCCAAAGGACAAATGGGACAAGTGTGGTTTGACTAAACTGAAAAATTTAAAAATTTCTTAGCAATAAAACTCAAACGAGATGAGGAGACATGACCTAAACGATTATGCCAGAGATCAGTGGATGGGATGATAAGATTGCAAGCCGAGCGATGTGTAGGTGAGCTTTTTGTGTCGGGTTTCTGTGTTTCCAATCCCACCAAATAGTATAGCCCGTCACGTTGTTTAACCAAACCAATTATCCTCCTCGTAGCTAGATCCTACAAGATACACCAGTAAGGAAAAAAAGTTATTGAACAATTTAATCCTCTCGTCAGTCGACTGACTGACATCAAATCTACTTTGAAAGTAGGCACACACAGCACATTTTTCAGATAATAAATTTAATTAATAGGCATTGTTCCTTTGGCAAAAATCTATGCTTTATCTCCGCTCGGCAATAACACAGGGGGCAATGTGGAATTTTTATTTGTGTGAACAAATAATTTTGACGATGAAGTAATATGGTCCATTGCCCCGCTGTCGATGATCCAATTACGGGAGGTGATTTTAGACAAACCTGGTTTGGTGACAATATTTGTTTGAGAACTTGATCCCTCATTTTTGTGGTCCAGTAGTGACAAGAGCTGCTTTATCTGTTCCTCTGAAAATCCATTAACTAAGTTACTGTTGTTTTCACTAGAAAAGCCTTCAGCAACCTGGTTTGCAGCTGGCCTGTTAAACCGATTTGGGCCATTTGGGCCCATGGATTTTTATCTTTGATGGGTTGCCAGGTAACCATGCAATTCAAAGCATGTTTGGGCCCAATGGCCCATTTGGCCACAATGTGCACAGTGAGGCCGCCCTTTATTAAAGATAGGCCTTCTCCTTTCTTCTCCAACCCGTCGCCCCCAATTAAACTGCTCTGGCCTTCGTCCCCCAAAACCGCCATTAAAGGCTTCCGTTCTTCGTCCTCCACCACCGAAAACGCCAGACCCATCTCTCCTTGTGAAGGTGTCTTGTGAGCCATGTGGCCTGTCATTCCTTCTTGTCCTAGTCGATGGGGTTCCTTGGACGGCCATGGCAGTGCTGTTACCCAACCCGTCTGCAATATGGGTCGAGCTCAGGAGGCGTTGTTTCTCTTCTTGAGAGACAGAGGAGTACGCCTGGCGAATCGAAGGGAGAGGGCTCATCAAGAGTATTTGCCCACGAATTCCACCGTAAGATTCATTTAGACCCATTAGAAATTGCATCAATTTCTATTGTTCATGCTGCATTTCATGCACTGCATCATTGTAGGAGCTCAATTCATCCCAAAGCCCCTTGAGTCTTGTATAGTATGCCGAGACAGAGAGTTGTTCCTGTCTGAAATAGGCAATGTCTCTCTGTATTTCAAAAATGCGAGGTGCATTACACTGAGAGAATCGCTCATGAAGGTCCTTCCAAACTTCATTAGCGGTAGTATAATAGATGACACTGTCTAATATTTCTGGATTGAGGACATTGATGATCCAAGAATGGACCATATCGTTACACCAAGACCAGGATGCATAATTTTCTGGGTCTGTTAATTGTGAAGGTGGACTGATTGAACCATCAACAAACCCCAGTTTGTTTTTGGAATTCAAAGCCAAGGTCATGGCTCGTTTCCAAGTAGAGAAATTGTTCCCATTTAAGGGTTTTGAAATCAAGACCAGTCCTGGATGGTCTGAGTGATGAGAGGAGTATGGACTTGAGATATTTAATCTCGAAAAATTTGTGCTGGTATTGGCAACTTCTTTGCCGTGAACAGATGGAATAGGTGTTGTGTTTTCCTGAGACATGATGACTGGAAGGAGAGGAATGCTAGACAATGTTTAGAGAAAAATGAGAACAAAATTTAAACCAGCTTTGATATCATGAAAAGATGAAAAGAATATTGAATAGTGTGTTATATTTTCATTGATGATTGATCGGGTCTTTATACAAGAAGAGCAAAAACTTCCTAACTAACTAGTCCTTTATGTGAGTTGTTATTCCATAACAATAGGCAGCACAATATAGAGCATGTACAATATAACTGTAAAGTAAATAAAAGCAATTTACATGTTCTTCTTCTTCTCAACAAGATGTGTTCTTTTGTAACAATTTTATTAATTCTAATTCTTTCCCTTTGCGAGAGAACCCTCTCTCTCGGGAGCTTTTTTATTGAATTTTCTTCAAAGGAAATAACAATATTTTTGGGTTTTTGGGTTTAACAATGCAAACTGACAGAATTGAGAAAAAGACTGGAAATTTTAACCTAATAGCTAAACAACTGATTCTGGGCAGATTTGAGGTAGCCTGGCCTCCTTGGACAATAAATTTTCTTAAAAACAGTTTCTCTCTGGTTGCCTTCAATTTGTCCTCCTCCCCCTTAATATAACCCTTCGGACTAATTGGTATTTGATTCGTATACGTATTTTCAGTGTTTTTATCCTATTTAACTTTGACAACTGTCTTTAATTAAACGACGTCGTTCCCTTGTTACCTCCTTTCCTTGCCAGGTGTCGGTGCCCTGCTTGCTTCATCTCAACCGTCCACGTGAGTCCTTCCCCCTTCATCCTGACCATACACGCTGACATTCTCTCTCTTCTTTTTGCAGATAAGCGTGCTGAGGAAACCACTTTCCCATTAGTCTTTATTTCATCTTCATTTCTTCTATCAAGAGCTTTGAGAGCTTCTGTCTGGTCACTACTCCCTTCATCTCCTTCGATCTGTGCGTTGAGAACCATGAGAGAGCTTTTCTCCCTTCTTTCTCCGGTCTGCTTGTTGATGGCCATGGAGGAGCCAGGACTGTCACATCTTTTCTCTCAAAACACTATTTTTACTCCCAAGCATCATTTTTTAGTCCTTCAAGGTGAAAGAAACGAAGAGGAAATTAAATTTCACTCTTCTCTCTCACTGCACACTATCGAATTATAATAGATATACAGTAAACCTACAATGACTATTTTCTAACAATTTTCACCATCTCCCTATTTCCAAAGAAGCTGAAAAGAAATTAATTGTCAAACTTCTGTGCGCTGCTTCTAATCAGGAATCCGTTGTCAGAAAAGATTACAGCAATTGGTACACTGCACGGCATTTTAGCTGGTAAATACAATCTTAGTGCATCAAATGTACTGGTGTTTTCTTCATTCAAGCTTTGAGGAAACCAAGACTTAGTCTATATTTCGTAAATTTTCTTAATCAAAGAAAGTTTTTTAGAGCAGTATATTGTTGAACAACACTTATCATAGTACTGATCTTACTTGACGGAACTTGGAAATATATTATTCATGGAAACGTGTTTCTCACAAGGAAACTTCCTCCCGTGTTTCTCTCAAGCTTTACATAAGAACTTCGAAGGGAGCTGGGTCACTGTTACACACCTACAAAGACTATTTTGCTTTGAATTATGATGAAATATCTAATTTAGACAAAAGTTTGACCAAGCACCTTTGCGCAACCAGCTTATGTTTAAGCTACACAAGCAACCTCTATGAAAAATGGCTCCAAACTTGATTGATTTTGTGAAAAAAGGAAATATAATACAAGGCCAACCATGAATGCATTATTTATATTTTAGGCTAGACAGTTAGGCAATTATAGATCTATGACTCTCTTTTTTTTGGTTGATTCTCAATAACAGCAAAAAAAATTGTTTTAAAAGAATTAGAGCATTTTTTATTTGAAATGGTATAGATCCATTCAAAAAGGAAAAGTTAAAATCAATATGAGTAGTGAAATCAACAAGGGATCATGATCGACCAAGAGTCATGATCGATTAAAAAAATGATCTCCTATAGAAAGAAATGTTCAACGAGAAGGATTAGTTCTATCAAGTCCGGGAGTTCTCAACAAATTTTAGTGTGAAACTTATTAATAAAGTAAATTGATCATTGTTTGTAAATTAGTATGGATTCATATGATTATCAACAAGGAGATAATAATATAGTTCGAATTATATTAGAACTTATCATGCTATTTTCTTATTTGATTCTAACATGAAAAAAATGAAACTCTTAACACTACTAATTTAAACGGCCAAATTGTCACTATGAGCAATAGCAAGTCCCACATGTAGTTTCAAGGTCTTATATCCCCACAATATATACTTTGATTGTCTAATATCCCCACAATATATACTTTGACTTCATGAGGTTGCTAACTGTCATCTCTCGGGATTAAGCTTCTATTGTGTATTTTCTTCTTCTTCGTGCAAGGTAAAAATGAGATAGGCTTTTTTTCAGTTTTGGTGAAAAATTAAACATGAAAAATGAAAAAAAAAAAATTGCAGACAAACTTTTCATGGTAATATCTAAACAAATTCATATGTAAACCTTTTGTCAGCCCATAGCTTGTGAATTACACGATATGAATTTAAAATAACTGGTTATCCAAGATAAGGGAAATATTTGTTTGTACAGCATCATCTACCTTAACCAAACCGAACAAAGCCTTAAGACAAAAGGCATATCATCAAAATGCAAATCATTCACAGCATGGTCTAATTAGCAAACTATGAAACTACTGTGTTCAGGGACTAAGAAAATGTATGCCCAAAATTGACTAAGAGAAAAAAAAAATGCATTTCTATCTTCATGCTAGGCATCAAATTCAGCTAATCCAACCCAACAACATCACTTGTCAAAGCGAATCAAACACGGCACAAAATACAGACATAACATAAATCAATTTACTTATAGAAATTGAATTGCGTAAAAAGCATAATAAATAACATTATTCAGTCCAGATTAAAACCATAAAAACACAGACATGAATAAATCCTCAGATTTCTGAAAATCCTAAGACAATTAAATCCCAATGTAACGAAAGAAACCTCACTTCTTCTCCTCAAGCTCAAAAGCCGAAACAGGAAAAGTCCTAGAGATCCCTGTCGGATTAGCAAACGTTATTTTCTCCAAATCCTTCTCATCAACATAAATATCCGAGATGGAGACCCAAAATAAAAGCTCCTTGGTCTTGACCCCAGTCAGTCTCCGCATGCGACGGTCCTCGACGAAAGCTGTCACCTCCGTATCATAAGATACCTGGCGTCCGATCTTAAGGAATCTGTGATCTTTTCTCTTCTTTTGCTTCAACCAAACGAACCCAGTAGTGCGGTTATAACCCACCTCAACGATGTCGTCTAGTGGGAGGAGACCCATGGGGAGGTGGATCTCTTCGAGGAGTTCTAAGGACTTTTGCTTGCTGAGAGACTCGCCGGTGTGGATCTCTGCTTGTTCTCTGTGCGTCGCGATATGTCGAGAAGTCATAATGGGTTTTGCGTGGCTTTGCTTCTCTAGGGAATTTAAAGAAGCAAGAAAGTGAGTGTTAAGTTTCTATTGATAGATTGGAAAGAGGAGAAGGATTGGGGATGTTTAGGAGTTTCCTTTTTTGTGATGAGGAAGAAAGCTGTAATGACGGCAAGAGGCTTCGGGACGAGTAACTGGGCAAAAAATATGCTTTGAAAGTATTTTTCAAAATTATTGTTAAAAAAAATATTATTTTTATTTTTAATAGATTTTCATTAGTATTTTTAGTGAAAAATATTTTTTTTTAAATATTATTTTTTAATATATTTTTAAACAAAAATATATATTGAAAAACAATTTCAATTAAATTTCCACACAAGTTCGATTGGAGAGAATGCAAACATTTGTCCATCTATACAACTACAAGTATGTATTTGATATTTATATGTAAAATATTTTAAAATATATATTAAAATGATATTTTTAATTTTAATACATAAGAATCATAAAAAAAATATTAAAAAATAATTTAATATATTTTCATATTAGATATGTTTTAAAAAGGCAAACATACCATAAGTAAAAATATATTGTGAAACAATAATTCAAAGTATATTAATTTGTTTGTCTTGTCAATTTAATAAATGTATCTAATATCTAATTTCTATCATTATCAAGATTGAAGATTTTATTTAAATAAACCATATATAAAAAAAAACAAATATAAAGATAAAGATAAGTATTCATAATAGCTTTATGATTTTCTTTTCTTTACCCAAGAATTTTAATAGCTTTATGTCTTCCTCTTTTTTATGAAAATTAAACAACTTTTATATATATTATTTATGCCTATATTTTTATAATTTTTTTTTGTTTATATAACCACTATGCAATAAAAATAATAAAAGTATAGTCTAGAGTAAAGGGGAAAAGAAGACAGATTTAAAAAATGGCTAGACTTGACAAATGTAATAAATTTGAATAAAATGAAAAATGAAAAAAAATTACTTATAATTTGAACTATTATTACACATGTAAAAACCAAAAATAAATGAAGTCAAAGAAAGATTGCAATATAGAGGTGGAATTAGTCTAGAGCTATTAAAAGAAACTTACATGGTACATGGAAGAATTTAGGAGAGTAGTTATATTCAAGCATTTTTAGAATAAGGAAGAATTAAG
This sequence comes from Salix dunnii, assembly GCA_015731905.1. NCBI lineage: Eukaryota > Viridiplantae > Streptophyta > Magnoliopsida > Malpighiales > Salicaceae > Salix > Salix dunnii. Next base: position 3,917,803 of record CM027662.1, on the reverse strand, counting down.
AAGATGTGTATTTACTATAAGGTTTTCTATAGTTTTCCCTATTTAAAGAACACTAAAGAAGTAACTTGTAGGCAATAATCAATACACTTGTAATTTGTTGTATTATAATCCAATAGGCTTACAATTTCAATTATCAAAAGAAAAAGAAAAACTAGTCTATATTTTATAATCAAGGTATTATAGTACATAGGTATAATAAAAACAAGATTTGTGTTATTAATGTAAGATTGATAATCTTTAAGTATAAAGCTTTTATTTACATTCATTGTCTTAAAGTGTTTGATTACTTATTGAGTATTGATTAATTATCTAGCATTGTTATAAGTCTTAAGTTACAAATATAAAATCTTAGCGAAAATCTAAAATTTTAAGTTTGGAATATAAGTTACAAAGCTTTCTTAGTTTAAGCAATTATAAAGAACCTACAAAACAATTGACAACCATATTGGAAGTTTCATGTTTGTTTCATTGAAACTATAATATAATATACAAGTCTTGAGACTATGATTTAATTATTTATTTGAAGTGTATTGAACATGATAGAATTATATATGGATAATCAACCTGAGATAATCAATTTTTGCTTTAATATGGAGTATGATCATGTTCCTATCTCGATCCTTATATATATTCAACTAGGTAGACAAATATCATAGTCTACTGATCTATCTCATATTATAAGGGGCAAGTTAAAATTTTCATTAATGTATGATGATGAGATAAATAGTTTTTAAGCTTGAATTTAAAGATGATACTGGAGTTGATGTTATGGTTTGAAATTATAAGGACTTTACTTATAGAAATTCAATCAATAGCTTTGATTTGGTAGTTGGAAAAACTTTACAAATAATGGTTTAATTAATCTTGTTGAGTGGTGGCATATTGCACATTCACTTGAATAATAAGTGCAATGTTAAACAAGTTCTATACAATTACAATAAATTCAAATACTATAATATCAATGCTATTTACATTATAAGTTCCATAAAATGTTGGATTCCTTTAAGATAGCAAAGGTGAGTAGCCCTAATATATGTACCACTATATTTTTTTAATAAAGACTATTATTAACTTGATGCGATATTTGTTGCATCAATCATTTCAAGGCTTATGGTTGCTAATGTTTTTATCACAATTAAAAGCGTTCAAGAAGAAATGAAGAAACATTAAAATGTTCTTGGGCCCCGTTTGTTTGCTGGAAAGTGGTTTCCTTTTGGAAAGTGAATTCCGGGGAAAATGAATTCCTAGAAAGTGAATTCCGATGTTTGATAGTGTTATGGAAAATGAACTGGAAAACACTTTCCAGTGTTTGTTTATGTTATGGAAAATGATCTGGAAAATAATTTATTAATAAATTAATTTTTTTTTCAAGTTTATTAAAATAATGAGGAACAAATCTTACAAATTAAAAAATTGAATGAGAATGAAATTGAAAAAAAAATATAATTTCATAAATTATCTCAAATAAAATAAATAATAATCAAAATAATAGAGATCAAATCTAAAAAAAAAATTAAAAAAAAAAGGTGAATAAATTAAAATAATAATAATAATTAACATTTCATAAATTATTTCAAATAAAATAAGTAACAATAAAAAAAATGAGGACCAAATTTGATAGATAAAAAATTTCAATAAAAAAATGATAAGAAAAAAGCAAATAGCAATTATAAAAATAAGAACCAAAATTAATATAAAAATTAAATTTTAAGAGATGGAATTGAAAAATAAATATTCAAAACAAATTATATATAGCAATCAAAAGTTTGATGATCAAATTTGATATAATCAGCAAATAATGTCATTTCTAAATTTTTCACAACTTCCGGAAAGTGTTTTCCGCCCAAATTTTCCGGAAAACACTTTCCTGAAAACCAAGCCAAATTCTTCTTTGACTGAAAAGTGTTTTCCGTTGACCGGAAAGTGTTTTCCGTTGACCAGCTTTCCAGAAGACAAACAAACACAGGAAAGTTTGGAAAGTGGTTTCCCGGAAAGTGAATTCCGGGAAACAAACGGGGCCTTAAATAGCTTTTAGGTTCACATAAGAAGACATTTGTAGCGTTGCCTAAATTTTTTATGGCAACATAAAAATCAAATCCTGGTATAATTATTGAGTGGTGCCTTAATGAATAATTTGATAATGAAATAATAGTTTGGGACTTTTTTATGAATTGTTTTGCAATTAAATGGATCAAGTTTTGTAAGTCGATAATCAATATTGATAGAAAATTTGTTTATGCTCTTGTTAAAAAAGAAAATAATTATAATAGGATATGATTTTTATAATGCCCTATGAAATACATTACTAATAATCATATATGTATATGTATATGTATAATATCATATAGACATGTTGACATTCAAAATGGAATGGAAAATATATGGTTTAAATTGCATGGATATCATTGGTATTATGCCTATTACTGTACAAGAAACTTCAATCACAAGTTCAAAGATTTTTCCTTCAAGAAAGATTCAATAAAAATGTGTTATGGACTTCACGAATGGAAATTTGACATCTGATATAATAAAATATACATGATGGACATGGGACATAAATAATGGATAGTTTCTTATGATGATGGAGGATACCAATATGACAATAAATAAATTAGTTGTTCTACTTGGCTTGTCCATTTATTAAAAAGTAGTGACTAGTAGGTGGTGTTTGAATTTGTATGATTTATGTATGTCTATTGGGAGATTGGCCTCCTAACATGTTGAGTGAGAATGCAATAATGAGTATAAATTATCAAACTCACTAGAGAATATTGATGAAGAGATATTATGTAGGCATGTTAGAGAGTTTAAATTGATCTAATTATATGCATAAATTAATGGATTTGATATTGATTATAAGATATTCCACAAATATGATAGAACATAAATCTTACATGTGCTTGGTAATATTCTTTCCATAGATTTGTTTGGAAATTTGTGCTATTATTTTATCTACATCTATTATAAAATTTTAACTTTATTCACCTTTCATATTTAGAATTTCAAAGTAGGTATTTTTCGGTGAATAAAAGTAACATTTTTATATTATATTATTATGAACGCTAATTATCATTATTAAATTTATGTAGTGTTGTTACAATAATCAAATGCAAATGGAGCTAAAAAAGTTGAAAAATAAACATATGGCATAGGAAAATTAAGTGACTGTTAGATATTATCTTTTTAGTTGAGAAATCAAGTGGCAAAGTATATTTGTTTTGGCAAGTGTGGCTTTAAATGAAAATATAAGGTAACGTACGCTTAAACACCCCCATCATGCATTCTTTAATGGATTGGTTTACATTCTTTATTTGGGGTTTTGTGGTTTGAATTTAGAATTGATGTTGGTTAGAGTTTCGGGTTAGGATAATTTTTAGAATTTATATTTGGTGTTTGAATTTAGAGTTAGTGTTTAGGATTCAGGTTAGAATAGTGTTGGATTTGCATTCGAGATTTGGTTAGAGTTAGAGTGTTAACAAAATTGTAGCTCCTACATATGGTTTCTAAAAGCAGCAGTTCCCACCTGCGAGAACCAGTGCTACTTTGTTTAAATATTTTTCATAGTGTATAAGAAAGGAAAAATCACCCAAATGTCTTCTCATAATGTAACTTCTGGCTGCTGCAATTGTTGTCACTCAACTAACAAAAAGGAATGTCTTGCCTTTTCTTTAAACCGCATTTTACTCTAATTCAAACTTCTTGCACTTAACTGCTCCAAGGACCATTCCGGCAGCAATTGTAGGGGGCAAGGGAGTGCCTGCATGAAGCTAGTTGGGACTTGGGAGAGACTAATAAGTGCAGATATGAGCATATCCATGTCTTGCTGATGCCAAAAATCATCGTTCCTTGATCTCTGGATCCTCTGTCAGGTTTCAAACTAATCGACTGAACCAACTAGGGAAAAAACATAGCTTGAATCAACTTGATCATGGAACCTCTGCTAGCTTCAGTACCAATAATCACCAAGATACTCTAATTTCTCAAGCCTCGGCACCAAGAAAACCAGTAAAAATTGAATCAATTTGATGGCTTAGACTCTGTCAGCTCTTTTAAAAGTGTGACAACATCATCTGATGATTGAAGGAGATAGCGAGCATCCGATTGCTTCCGGGAAACAGTACAAGAGAAGAAATTCTCAGCCTTGAGATCAAGTACAGATGAACCCTCTGGTAATGACATTCTATCATGAACTATAGGTCGCCAAGCAGCACTTCGAAAATTACTCCTTTCCAAAGTTGACAATGAGCGTTGTTTCATTAACTGATGAGCCTTGGCTTGGTTTATACTGTCTGAGATCATTGAAATAGATGTCCTCGCAGGATCTAGTGACCTGGTTCGTGCTAAGGCTAGTGATTCACAAGGAAGCTCTGGCTCAAAAAATGTATAGACATCTTCATCCTGAAGCAATGAATTCAAAAAAAAAAGAGAGAGAGGTTAATTTCTGGTATTTTTATTACAGTGGTGCGTGTTTATATTCGTCCATGCAAATGACTGGAACAAGCAATGCAAGTGAGTAGGAAATTCCACAAAATAGTTAATGCCACTTGGATAAATCTGAGACCTGATTATAGTGAATGGTAGCGGGTAGAACATGCTTCAAGGATGGAAAGAAAAATAAAAGAAAAGAAAAGGGAGCACTGTGTGGAACTGGTTTATAAACTTTCAAAGGATGTATACAAGTTCAATTAAAGCAGAGCATAAAAGAAAAATAAAAGAAAAGAATGACTGTGCAGACACAAGATGGACATGACTTTGAGGATGAAGAAGCTAAAGCAAGGGTTCTTGAACAAGAAGATTTCAAAGTGTCACAAATTGAAGAGTTTGAAGATGAGGTTGGTCATATTGTCTTTGTAACTCCTAAATTCCATCTTGTAGTTGAGAAGACTATCTTATTGCCAACAATATTCTCGTCATTAAAGAAGAATGAAAGGTATCAAGTACAAAACAATTTCTCCCACCTATCGAGTGCAAGCAAGTTTGTAGAGTTTTTGCTACTCAATGTCAAGTTTTTTCCAACCAAGAGAGAATGTTGGGGATGAAGGACAGCAAAAAAAGAAATTTTAAAACTGTATTATGATTCTAAATCTTATTAATCAGGGATATTAGTACTTATTTTTAATTAGTTAAAATAGAATTTTAATTTCCTTATTGAATTCAGATTTATTAGATTTTCCTATTTTGTTTGGTTTGATGCATATAAATACACACCAAGACATTAGTTATTCAAAGCATATTGTTGTTGAAATAAAGACATTGAATATTCTCCAGGATTGAGTGTGTTTTTCATGAGTTGAATTCCCAAGATCCAGTGTCTCTCTTGGTTTGGTCTCTTCAAAATCAAGTGTGTCTCTCTTGTTCGTGTTTTTGATTTATTTTCTGAATTAGCTTTCAGTTAGCGATCTTGTTTGTGTGTTTCAACATCAGTATTACTAGTTAATAAAAAACAAAACTGATTAGATGCTTATGATTTCTTATATATTAATACATTTGGCAAAGTGAAAGCTGCTAAAAGATTGTCTAGGAAAACACACCTTACTTAGAAAGTGCCCAGCACAAAGGACATAATCAATTGGTGACTTCATGCCCTTATTACGAACTATTTCCCCTAAAATACGATCAATTGCTGCTCCCTGTATGTAAATGGAAATATCCATGGGAAAGACAAACAGGTCATTATGAAAAATTCACAAAGCAGTTACGTTGTGTACAGCAGCTAATCCTGTTGTCTATACCTTTGTCACACCAACAGATCGAACCTCAACAGATCGATCGCCTTGGACAACATCAACAGCTGCATTTGAAATAGGGCCAGTCCAGAGATGCTGCAGCATATCCTTTGATTGAAGCTTTCCAAAATGACTCTCTAGAAGATTTAAATATTTAAGAAAATGAAAGGAAAATGAAATGTTTTTAGGACATCATCAAGACAAAGTGTGATCCCGTGAAATTCAGAACTTAAATGTCTATGAGCACGTATGCATGTCAGAGATAATACACAGTACAACAGATGCACACAAATTTGTGCATGCACAAGTTCAAACTTAGAAGTTTAGGAGGGGGAGGAGCGGTTAAATACCTGCATACTTGTAATTCCATACAAGTGAAGTTTCACGAAGCTCGAAATGAGATCCAGGTGTTCTTTCTGTAAAATACTCGAAAACATGCTGAAATCATGAATAAACATCTTGCATTTAGAGTCTAGAGAACATGTCATGGAAAGTACTAAGTTTTAAGGTATGATATATTAACCTTAACACTGTCAACCCAATCCATATTCAAGTTTTCTGGCATTGTTGTCATCCATTTTCCTGTGCCATGGCGTAAAAACATTCCATTTTCTGCTGCCAACCACAAATTGTATTCTCGAAAATTCTGTATAAGAAGTCATTAGTTAAAAAGCATTATATGGAGGCAAGAAAAGAGTAGCTGAAGATATGAGAATACATCATCCAGGACAGCTCTATCACTTCCACTGAGAATAACAATGTTTGTTCTTCGATCATCACATAGTTTTTTCAATGTTTCTTTTATTTCCAGGTGCAATCTAGATTGCAGCTCTCTAATATGACCGCCTCTAACTCCTTGAGTGCTTGCTGGTTCAGTTAAAGTTGAATTGAAACCCTGCAATAATGATGTACGAAAATAAAGATGAAAATAATAAAAAACAACTATACTTTCTGAGATTAAAATTAGATTTTTTGCGCACACACTTCCAGAAATCCACACATGTGAATAGGACGTACTAACACATATGCAATTAATGTAATTCCTCACAATAAAATAGTTTATTGGAAGGAGAAACGTAAGATACTTGTGCCTTAGAATTCATTTAATCGTAACGTTTCCTATTATGTTATTAGCAGCATTGCAAAGACTTGTACAAACAAACAACATGTTGAAGCAACTTCCCCATCTTCTGTACATCAGCTATACATAACTTTGTGTCATAGGATAGAAAGAGAAAGGAAAGAAGTTCCAAAACTTATATGACAAGGTACCATAATTAACGCGCAACTGGTAATTCATCCTCACTGTTGAAAGTAAAACAGCATACCAGCACAAGCAAACGATTATTGGACTGCAAATATCGTTCAACTGCAACTTTGACAGGAAGCAACGGAACTTGTCTTGTCCTTAGTTGGGCTTCAATAATGGTATCATTTAGTTCACTACAGAAAGGAGAAATTCAAAATTAAAGTAAAAGAGGCCAAATGTTCCAATATACTTGTTTCATTGAACAAACTAAAAGAATAGTCACCAATACAGCCAGATGAATCCCCATTTTCCATTTATTGTGCAAAGTCATATTCCCCATAGAACATTTTAAAACAAATAAAGTCATGTTAAACCACTACACCAACAAAACAATATTAACCAATCACTACAAGTTCCAACAAATATTAATTTTTTATTACCCGGCAAAGAACATGTCTCCACTAAGAAATCCTGTTGTTAAGTGATAATATTTATCAATTAAGCTCAATCGATATCTCATTGACACAATGATGAGCATGACCACCTACAAAATTTCTTGTCCTACAACAATTTTAAAGTTTCTGCAACCAAATAAACCAATTTGGATGTTTCAAAATGCCCTTTAATCCATTAAAGTAGTTAGAAGTTACGTAAGTAATTTTTCTTTGATGTTAGATAAATGCCACATTATATGAGTTATAATCCCCTGTTAATATATTAAAATCTGAAAGAATTTAGAATTTAAGATCTTGATGATAAATGAGAGGTCCTAGTTTGTCATCACATGAAAAATTGGAAAATGGATAACTCATATAATGGATTAAAGAGAAATTCAGGCCTGCGCACTTTTCCAGAATCTAATATCTGGTGATATTAGTAATATTAAATTACTACTAATTTACACTGACTAGACCTCTAACAATAGAGTATACTACTCATAGATCATTCAGAAGAGGAAATGCGGTTAGGACCATACAAGAAGTTGAACGAATCAACACAGATCACCTTGCAAGGCTAAATACTCTTCGGTGACTGATAGCGAAGTAGTACCATGAGGGAAGGGTGAAAGAAGCCCCCAATGGGGAGTATGAATTAGTAGTAATTTAATATTAGTAATATCACCAGATATTGAATTTCTAGAAAAGTGAATAGGCTTTTAATTTCTCTTTCTTCCATTAGATTCCACAATATTTGCAACACAACATGGTGAATACCTTACAAAAGTAGCAGCCCACTCTTGTGATGTGTGTGTTGTCACATGCATGAAATTATGCTGATGCATTTTTTCTCTTTCATCAGCTGGCATATTCAAAGCCTGACTAATTGAAGCAGCAACTTCAGCAATATTCCATGGATTCACCAAGAGCGCTCCAGCGCCAAGAGATTGTGCTGCACCTGCAAACTGGCATATTCAAAGCATAAACAATGTGTTCTTCTGTTTCACTTCTTTATTTGTAAAATGTATCTTTATCCAAAAATCCTAACAGAAGCAAGAGACTATCCCTGGAATATAAACGTAAGATGGTATTGTATGCCATCATAAAGGGAACCTTGCAGCTGCTAAACTTCATTTTCACCTTGTTTCAATAGGAATTCAGCAACTCATTTAAATACTTTCTGGATGATCAAAAGATTTTGTGTCAGCCACCATTGGTGGTTATTCATCATCTAGAACCTCAAATACACTGTTACCTATAGGTTGACATCATGTTTGACAGAGCAAAAAATAACTATCTAATCTTAGATTTCTCCTAGACACTGACAAACTTCTAGTAATGAATGAGAAAAATTTGTTATATCAACCCACTGCAAGATTTAAAAAGGTTGCCTGTATTTCTATGTTAAATTACTTCGCAAGAAATGAAAATAAATTATGAGCAGGATAGTTGGATTTCATTAGCTTTAAGTCCTTTTGGATGAGCATGATCTGAAAAGGCATTGTGAAGTTTTAATTACCTCACTCAGAATGAGCACCCCTTTCTTCAAAGCTTGACAGGCAACGAACTCATAGCTTACAAGATTCATTCCATCTCTTAAAGATGTAATAAGCGCCACGTCTGGATAAAAAACGAGTAATGTTAATATACTGATAAGCCTGAAATTAGCTTTACCCTCCCAAACCCATCTAAATATGACCGTTTGAGCATCTTCTTGGGGGCCAGCTAGACAAATCCTCGTTAAACTAAATATGTAAATGCTTGCAGATACATTAAGTTAATGCAGTTCCAAATATTAATGTCGCCTTTGTAAAAATTTCACATGATTTCACATACTGTGGAGGAAACTTATGCATGCTGAACATGGTATGCAGTTTATTCATATTCTTCAAACATTTTACATAATAAGTTCTGCGTATGTGATGACCACCTACTTACTCATAATGCAAGCATTTGCATGTTCTTGCAAAACTGTAGAAGCCATTATAGATGAACACTTAGAAAGCCATAAAACTGCATAATAGGACATGGCATTGCCCTCCCCCATCTCCCTCCAAAAGAGAGATGGTTATAAATGAAGGTAAAGATCAAAATAAATTTTACCGAACAAGAATGAAGGAACAAACCAGATGGAAATATCTCATTTCATATTTTACTGGCGGAAAAGATTTTCCTACTTGTTTATTTCAACAATTTTAGCGGTTCATTCATCCTCTTTAGAGAGTTCAAGAACACAAATCACAAAAAAGGATAATATCTAATCCAGTGTAACATTCCATAAACAAAAAAAAATAAAAATTAAGAACTATAAACTGACTATAAATAGGTACCAGTAACAGCATATAGTGCACATAATGCATGAAAGTCAAGAGACCGATCCTGGAAAAGAGAAGAAAATGCAGAGATTTAGGAAAAACTTAGCAAGAAATATTAATAAGAGAGATTAATCAATCAATAATTATCTCCACGACACAGTTTTCACCTAATCTCAACTTTCTACACTAGATTGACATGGTGCAGAACAATTGAAATATTTTAACTCATAGAGATTGCACATATCTCTGGATAGAAGCATTTATCCCAGTACCACAATGTAATTAATAAAATACACCATAGAGGAAAAATGATTACTAAACTATTAGCTTGTGAAAATTCAATCTTCCATGAACAAAAAAATAATAAAGGAAAAAAGAGTAGTTTGGTGGATCATAGACCACGAAACCTCAAATTTAAACTGAATTGGTTAGGCTACATGTTTTCTCCACATATTTTGTCCATGTCTGAGGTAGTGTTTGGTATTATAATAGCGATTGTTTTTCAAAGTGTTTTTTTGCTTGGAAATACATCAAAATAATATATTATTATTATTTTTTAAAATTCATTTTTTACATTAGCACATCAAAACAAACTAAAAACACTAAAAAGTTAATTTTAAGCAAAAAAAATCACATTTTGTGAAAAACACGGTTGGACTGCGGAGAAAAAAATTGCCTAAGCTTTGCAAGTTATTCTGATGCTAAACATTTTTTATTCAGGCTACTTAATTTAATCATAGTTTTTTTCTCAAACAAAGAAGCTTGTTTAGATAGGGAAGTCCACTCTTCCACTCCTTTTATTACCAGCAATAAGATACGTGTAATTTCATTTATTATAAGGGAACATTTGATTCCATTCATAAACTGATTCCAGTGACAAATATCATGGTTCAAAAGCAAACCAGATGATGTATTGGAACCGCAGTGAGAGTCCCAAATCTCCCATTGATGCGCCCGACAATCTCATGGACCTGGCTAGAAAGCTTTTGATCTGTCAAAGACAAAAAAAGACAAGAAAGAGCAAGGCTGGTAAAAGAGACCTCAAAATGGTATAGAATTCATTGGGAAGTACAAAAATAAATTTGATAGAAAGCCAATGTTTAAACTTAGATCACTAATAATTGATACTACAACCACGAGGTACTACTTTTGGGTTCCTTAAACAACCACAAAACTAGATTTCTTACAGTTGACAATGAGCTGAAAGCCCAAGATTAAAATCAATCCACAGAATCTGAATTTGTTTCAGGATTTCTTGAAAAATTGTTTTTAGTCATCACTAGCGAACCACAACCTAAATCGATGTTAAACCACTGGAAAATGACAATCTCTTGTGGTTCCATGCATTACTAAGTCAATTCTATGCCAGTATAATTGGGAAAGAAGTAAGTTTGCCTGCTGTTTATATTAAATAAAAAAGAGCACCAGTAACTAATTCTTTTTAAAAACACATACATTCCGGAACATCTGTTCTTGTTGGCACGGCAATTTGCAGCAAAACTACTTTATCACGCCACTCTGGATTTTCCTCAAGGAACTCTTCAAACGCCAGTATCTTTTGGGGAATTCCTTTTATCATATCAAGACGATCAACACCTAACATTACCTACTCACATATGAATCGAAACACGCAACAAGATAAACAAACAAACATTAGCAAGCACATAATAAGGAAAGCATATATCCAGGGTTGGAGAAATTACTTAATTTACAGAGGCATTTATTCATGCTATTAATCGGTGTTGAAATGTTGACTCAAACATTAAGAAAAGAAAAATCATTAAAAGGGTTGATTTAGAGGAAAAGAAAAACAAAAGCCAACAATCTCATAATTGCCTGAAAATTGACCAAAATTCAAGTTCCAACCTTTCTCCCAGCAAATCTTTCTTTCAGTTCTTTTATGTGATCCTGAACCTGAGGGAGCTCCAGAGCTCGAATGAATCGATCGGAATCTATCCCAATAGGAAACTGCAGTTTCAATATCCCAAAAAAGATATGATGCCATCACGAGGAAAGAATGAGGTTTGAGAAACAAATTCACAAGTTCAAAAAGCATATTTAGTATTAAATTAATAAGCAAAATATTTGCAGGTCCACATAAATTATCAGCAAAATATATACCGCTGCTACGCGAGTCAGCTTTCCCTGATTCTCTACTCCTTCAGGTGTACCCTCAAGCCCAAGGATACGAGTGCAAGCACTGACAAAATGTCTTGCATAATCATATGTGTGAAAGCTGAAAGTACAAAAGCCAGCAATAAGATACTTAATTATCAAAAGAAAAACCAAAATAATTACCACAGAAACAAATTTTCCAAAGAGATAATCTGGTGTCTTAAATCTGGCCGCGTCATTATGCTTATGGGAATATCTAGTTTGTTCACAAATCACATGTAAATTATCTACTCCTACGAGAAGGATTGGAGCGAGGAAAATTGAGATGAACAGAAAGCAACAGCTATTGTTCAGATCAAATAGGCTTTTAGGTTCCTAGAGTTCTTAAACATTTGTAAGCAACCTCCTATAGATGCTAAATCTGAGGTGTTGTTTAGTTTTCAAATTTGTTTAGAGTTATTAAACTTTTTATAGCATCTGCATGTAATGGAGACACAGACCACGTTTTCTGATGTGTAAGAATACTGACTTTTAATTCTTTAATAATTCGTGTTTACATCAATTAACAAGCACTGATAATACAAAATTCCAAAACAAGGCTCTCAGATTTTGCATTTCAAGGGAAACAGCCTAAAATATTGTTTAGTAGGTTTCTTACAGAAAAACATTGGCTCAAGTATGCAATTGATTTCTATACTATTCTTATTTATTCCTTTCAACTCAAGTAGAAAAACAGATATATAGCATATCTGTTGAGATCCACCAGGTTGATTAGATTATGAATCAGAGTGCCATTTATCACATAAACATACAATTTTTAGCTGCCAAAAGTTTCCCCAACCTCTTGGACATAGCAGGAGAGTATCAGTTCATATCATGAAGCATATACAGTGATCAAGAGGTATCTCAGAGAAAGAAATAGCATCAATTCCAAAGGCTTCATCTGTCATGAAACAAATGGAGTATGATCTTCTGTTTCCTTAAAAGTTACGTCAGAAACAGGAAGAAAGAGAAGACGGAACTCAAAAATAAGAGTTTAAGTTCTTTAGGGGACTTGATCTAGGCCCGGTGTTAAACTCCAAGAACACCATCAGTTCTCTGAAGCAAACTTGCAGTGAAAATAAATTTGAATGAATTTAAGCATAGAGCAGACAGTGCTGGAGTATATGAAGCAGGATGGAGCACATGATATGTTGGTGGAAACAGGTAGTTCAAAATGCTGTACTACACTACTGACAACTTACCCAACTAAATCAGCTGCAAGAACAGATTCCAACAGGTCTCTACGAGATGGCAGCATTCTGTGTATCTCGGAGGAAGGAAAAGGAGTGTGAAGAAACCATCCGACTTTGATGTTGCTGTTTTTCTCTTTCAGACATCTGGGAAGAAACATTAGGTGGTAATCATGGCACCAAACAACATCACCCTCCTCATAATTTTCGTGCACTACATTAGCAAACATTTGGTTTGCCTTCTTATACGCATCAAATTGAGATTGAAAACTACGGGTGGTTGAAAGACGATCTTCTTGGGGAAGCCCGAGATAATGGAAAAGAGGCCATATTATGTTGTTACAATAACCATTATAATATTGATGAACAGTATCTTCATCAAGGAAAACCGGGATGCATTTCTGCACAAAATAGACCAAAATTAACAAGGAGAAAACTGAACCATAGCATAGAAGACAGGGTGAAGGAGAGTCGATGATCTATGAGGTGTTTGAGATCATAGATGAATAAGAATTGAAACATCAAGATGCGACAAAAGGTTTTTGAACCTTTTCAGCCAAAGCTTTAGTTAGTGCTTCTTGTCCAGTTTCATCAGGTACATTTACACCAGCCCAACCAATCCACCTGGCATCAAACTCCTTCAGACCTTCAAGAAAATAACAACATTTCAAATTCTCTTAAAACTCAGTGACAATGGTTTAAATACATGGACAAAAAAGGAAAAGGGTAACATGATTATGTTAAATCAGACAGGTATTATCGTAAAAGAAGACTATACAACAAGAATTGAAAGGATGATTAAAGAAAGAAATTTAAGCATCACCTACCCAAAAGTGCACTGACTAGCCCACCTACACTTATCTCAAGTTGCCATGAATCCTTTCCCTGCCTAACTGCAGAGACAGGCAACCTATTGGCAACCACCAATAAACGTTGTTTAGGAAGCCTCTGATCTTGCCTGTCATAACCATCGATCCCCTCAGACAATTCTTCCTCGTTAAGTGAAGCACAATTTTCAGTTTCAGCGAATGCTGAATCGTTAGAAAAAAGATCCCCATCTCTCAAACTATCTCCTGCTTTCTCATTCAGATTAAACACCCTGTTTAATTTCCGTAAATTTCTTTCCTTCATTAGCCTTTCTGTTCTACTTTTCGGTGTGGCAGGATCAACATTGCACTTGTTCCCTGGCATATTGGCTTGTTTCGCAACAAAGTCTGCAAGTCAGGCCATCCCATTAAATGTGCTCTTTGGCTAGAAAAACCAGCTCTTATTCTACAACAACCACTTTGAGAAAACAAATAAACAAAAAGTGCCTTCTCGAACATGCCCGAACAGATATAAGAGTACAAAGACGTGAAGAAACTTATAATTAACCTCTCAAGTGTTAACAGCATATTCGAATGATTGCATTGTTTTACAAAGCATGAAAAAAGAGCACCTGATCATTCAAATGCTTCATATATAGACCTTGCTAATCATCATATACTGTATTACTCTCCCCCATCAGACTTTTGATATAAGCAAACAAAAACATTTATGTAGAATTTATCAGCGAACCAGTTATACTCTAATTATACTTAAAGGAAAGATTGCCGTAATTCTAAACTGGTAAAATGATGGCTTGTTCAAGAGCTTAGGTATGCAAAGATTAGGAAACGAAGAAAAAAAACATACAACTATTGACCACAGCTTGTAAATTCATTGCTTGGTATAGTTCAGAGAAGACAAAGGACCTAGTCATGTGCAAACTTAACATGGCAAAATTGCTATTATATCCACATTAGCAAATCGATTGAAAAAAGGGGTTGGGGGATGGGAATTACTTAAAAACTAAACAACAGAAGCAAAAGAATAGAAAACATACAAGTGGGGTCCAAAAACACCGACTTTTGAACTTCGAAAAAACAATCCAATGAAACATACCACGGAATTCGATGGGTTGGAGTAAAAGAACATTCACCAACAAATCCCTTTACAATGCCAAACATAAGAAAAATGCACAAATATCACTAGCAAACAGAACATCAAAATATTAAACCCATTTTCATCAAAACAAATAAGGATCCTCCATGACCAAAAACATATCAAAAAACACAAGAACAAGATTAAAAAAAGCATCTTGAAATTGAAAAGGAAAAAAGAAAAGAAAAGCCATATGTTATCTTGCACTTACCTGATTGTTATACAAAATGCAGATCTCTTCGGGTGATTTAGCACTCGTTCAAAACCAAATTGATATGAGTTTTAATAGTACAACGTCATATTGTTTTGTCAAACAAGAAACGTTTGAATGAGCCATACGGAGACGAGATAAGCAAGGTGGCCAAAGAGATATTTTAGAGGGATAGAGGGACGCGTTCAGCACTGAAAGAATAAACTCAAGAATCTGTAGGTAACTGATGGTGTTGATCTTTGTGAGATAGATGAAAAGTTAAACAAAAAAAAAAACAAAGAGTTATTATCCAAATCAACAATATGTGTTTGCCGGAGATTGGATTACAAAGACAGACGGTTTAATATGCAAAAGGAAAGGCCATGCAGGCAGATTCGGTCTTTGTAACTGCTGTGGGACGCCCAAAAACCAAAAGATTTTGCTTGCTACTTGTGAGTGTTGAGCGAAAAAATTAGATTATAACTTGTTGGCTGATAAATTCTACCATTAATGTTTATAATTGCATGTATTGTACTGGTGATCTCAACTTTGCTCATTATCACTCTGCGCTGCCTATCATTACAAATTGAGGTGAGATTTGCTAAGAACATGTAATATCTTCTACTCTTCTTATTTCTTATTAATATGGTAAGAAATTATGGATTTTCTTTCTCTTTTTAAAAGGGTAAGATTAGAAACCTCCTAAATACAAAATACTCGAAACCTCCTGCTGAAAATCTAAGTTTTAGCAACTAAACATGGTTCACAAATAGTGATTTATTGTATTCTATTGCTCTTGTTTTTTAATATAAAATGATAAATTGTGATAATAATAATAATAATAATAATAATAATAAAATTTTCAAATATATTTCGTTTATATTGCATAATTTATTGCTTATTAATATTACCTTGTATACATGTTTTTCTAACAACAATCTAAAGTTACAAAAATATATATATTTTTAAAATCTAAATGGAGTAATTTCAATAAAAGTTTTTAATATAACAACAACAATAATAATAATATAGAAAAAATTATTTTAATATTAATTATTATATAAAACGCTAGAATCCATGGTATGTGAGTTGGTTTTTAATAAATTGTGCCATTAAGAAGAACAAACAATTACAAGGCTTTCAAAGAGTTGAAAAGTCTTATCACTTTTTTTTATCCACTGATCTCTTTCCCTACAAGTTATGAAAGCTTTCAAAGAATTAAAAAAAAAATCAATTTAAGATTGCTTTTTAAATTATGTGTCCGTTTAAAAGTGTGTTTAAATTGTTTTTAAAATTATATATATATATATATATATATATATATATATATATATATATATATATATATATATATATATATATATTCAAAAATGCTTAAATGTTAAACCTAACTATTGACAGGTGAAATAAGCTCATTAGCTACTAATACTATATGATTTTTCTTTTATTAAGCGTTTAATATCTATATCTATATATTCTATTTAAAAAAAATGATGGAAGTTTATTGCCATTATTTTTCAATAATATATGAATAGTCTGTGCTGGGCCTAGGGGATAAAAAGTTAGGACGCGAGACGGCACGACACAGAAGAAAAGTGGGCTAGCTCGACTCGACCCATTCTCAAACTTGGTCACAGTGGATGTCGCCTTGCCGCAGGTCCATCATGGCACGCTTTACCTATCTACATGCCAAAAAGTCCAGGGAAATAAATTGCACATTTTTTACGGTTTAGGAGTCTCTATAAAATTATTTTTAAAATATCTTTTTATTTAAAAATATAATAAAATAATATTTTTTTTATTTTTCAAAAATCTATTTTCAATCTATTATGTACCCAAACATATATATAGAAAGAAAACATCAATGGAATCTTGATAAACTTATTCTTGGCTTAAAAACTCATCTCAAAACTTGAAATCAAAAATCTTATTGATCTCATATCTATTTTCTTTAGACACTCAAGGTACAAAAAAACAACAAACATGAATTTTTATTGTGAAATGAAACTATTTGACATAAAAATCAACTTTTTGGTGGAAAAAATTGGTGTCAAGCTATATTTTTTTGCTCTACATTAAAATCTGGTAATTCTTTTTTCTTTCTCAAACCAGTTACTAAAAACTAATGAAAAAAAAGCTTTTGTATAAAAAATGATTTGAAAAAACATCGAGGAACCGAACATGTATCATTTGTAAAGTTCGAGGACTCAATTAAATTTTTTGTGTAAACTTCAAAACTATCACTCATTTGTAACGTCTTTTCTACCTTGATCCTTTCCCTTTTAATTTGATATTTAGTCAACAAGTTTGATCAAACTGTCCTTAAATTTGGCCCAAAAAAGGATACGATCACAAATTGAGAAAAAAAAGTGTTAATCCATGATAAAATAGAAAGGAGTTGACAATATAATGTGTACACAATAAAAATATCGTGCCTTTTAAAATTCTCTATAATGATTTATGATTGGTCAGAATCTATTATTTAGATCAATAGATTCTATAGAGTGGTATGATACCACTTTCCAATCTATGTATGTAATTAAAATACATTTCTTAAGAAGTTAGGGATTACGAGTCAATTTAAAATTGTTTATTAGCCTTATTATTCCTTTTTAAAACAATATATAATGTCGTCTCTACTTCCAATTATTTCTTTTTTTATTTATAAATTATGAGGTTTGAATTTGCATATGCTTCCCTTTCTTTATTGTAGAGATATTAGAAAAGATAACACATTTCAATATGGTCATAAATAGGTCTTATGGTTGGTATACATATTAGCATGCAGAGGTAACATTATTCCACCTTTCAATGCCAATCTAAAAACATCATATTTATTTGTTTTTGAAAAAAAAATAAAAAAAAATTCATTTTAAATTAAAAAATATGGTGTTTTTAAATTATTTTTATATGTTGATATCAAAAATATCTTTAAAAAATAAAAATAAAATATTATTTCAATATATTTTTAAATAAAAAATACTTTAAAAAACAACAACAATCATTTTAATCCACTTCAGGGCACAAAGTTTGTTTTGTGAAGCTAAATGCATGGATGCAATTGTCTTTATTCATTATGAATTTCAATTTGGAACTTTAGCAAGCTACTTGCCTGTGTTTAGCAGGTGGGAAGCTTAAGAGTGTGTTTAGTATTGCGGTTGCTTTTGTAGTTGAGGTTTTAAAAAAGCAATTTCATGAAAATCACTTTTAGTTGTTGTTCATAATTGAAATTGAAATGTTTAGTTAATAAAAAACTGTGGTTGAGTTTGAGGTTAATAAAAAATAGTTTTATATGTTTGGTTACCATGCTTTTAATATTGTTGTCAACTTTTAAAATTACTTTAAAGGGTATATACACATATACTTCTTTTTATTAATTTTTATTTTTTTGATTTTATCAATTATTTTTTATCTCACTTTTTTCTCTTGTTTTTTTATGTCAATTAATTAATACATTTGTTTTTTTGTTTTTTTATGTTATTTATTCAAGATTTTATTTTTTATTTTTATTAATTATTCTTGATCCCACTTTTTTTTCTTGTTTTTTCTTACTATAAAATTATTGGTTAACTGATTTATATACAATATCTTTCTTAGAAGCATCATGGCCATTAAATAATAACCCCATAGTTTATGGTCAACAACTTTAATTTGCAGGGGTGACGCGCACCCACAATCAAACAGAGGAACTAGAGTGCAACTTGGTGTTTTGATCGCTTTTAGTGAGCACACATTCGCTTGGATCCGGCTGAGCATCTGGTCATCATCTAAATTTTTGGTAAGCTTTCAGTTCCATTTTCACTTGTGAAAATGCTATAAATATCACTACAGATGGTTGTTGTACTTGATAAGAAAGGAGGACGGGAAGGTGAGAAAGAGAAGAGGAAAGCAGATAGGTTTGTTAGATGGGTTTTGTAGAGGACAGTGAGGGACGGAAGGCGCAGTGTGGAGGTGAAGAGGAGAATAAGGGTTTATTTTAGAATAAAATGTTAATGGTATTATTTTGTTGGAATCAATTTATTTACAACCTCAGAAGTTCATCACAGGTCGAGAAGCTTGTTGCTTTTCATCAAACGCCATTCCACCCATTTTTTAAGGTTGGATCGACCAAAAATTTTCTGCTTTTTCATCTTTACCAAACACTAAAATAACAACTTATTTACAACCTCAGATCACACCACATTACCAAACACCTACTAAGACTTTTTAACACTTGCTCCATATTCTACTCCTCCTTATACGAATGCAGTCATTATTATGCGCTCATATCTTCATCTATACTTAAACTGTTTTATTTGATCTTGTTATTTAACTTCACGTAACTTTTTATGAGAAAGCTTAATGCTTGAAATCTTACATTTAAAGTGGTATGATACCTTCTTCATTGATTTTGTTCAAGTTTCAAATAAAGTAAGAAGAATTAAAAATTTGGAGAATCCTATATTAATTATTAATTACTTGATAGGTGATCTCGTTACGTCTCAAGCACGATCCAATTTTCCCTCACATAAAAAAATGATGTTTAGACAATGCCAATATTGTAAAAGAAGAAAAGAAAATTTGAGATCTGGATCATTGATTTGTCAGGATTCAATAAACTCGGTTAATTATGATTAAAAATTATCAAAATTAAAAAAAAAAGATTTTTTTGACAATAATTTACTATAAAAAATGAATTGTTAATATACATAGAAGAAATAAAAGTTAGTTTGAGACTTATCTCGCTCCACCAAGGACATCTCCATGTAGTAACAAAACCTTACCATGATGGATTTGACACCACTATAAAATGTTGTAGGACCACATCAAAAAAGGATGTACATGCTATCATAGAAATTATCCATATAGAAAATCAAATAAAATATCATAAAAATTTATCAAAAATATTAATTAAAAATAAAACTTTTTAAAAAAAAAGATTAATTTAACAGGAAATGGCAAATAAAAAAGACTATACAAAAGATAACTCAGTTTTTAAAAAAAAAATTAGTGAAAATTTTGTAAAAAGTATAAAAAGTTATAATAACAGAGTCCAATCTCTAAATAAATAAATATTGAAGGATGAAATAAAATAAATATGAGCTTAAAAAGAATATAAAAAAGTCAAGCAAATCCCTTAAACCTAGGTTAATCTCCTAAACTCGCAACCTATAAAATCATATACTTGAGCTTAATTAAGAAGCTCAATTGTCATCCAATTTATATATTAAATGATGAAATCAATAAAAAATAATATTTTTTTTAAAAAAAATCCAATGTAAAGTAAATAATAACAATCAAAAGAATAACAATCAAAACTAATGGGAAAAAAAATTGAAAGAAGATGAAATCATACAAAAAAAATACAAGTTCAAAAATTCCTTTGACATAAGTTAAGTAATTTACTATGGTAATTTAATCATCTAATTATGCTTGAAAAATATAAAAGACTGAGTTACACTCGATCAATTTGATAATGATCAACAAACCTTGTGAAAAGACTATATTACTTTTGATAGTTAGTCTGATAAAAAACCTTAGAATAACAAATCTTTATTATATTATTTCAATCTAAAATATAATTAATATATATGTATAGTTAACCCAATTCCCTTAATGTTTTTATCATAATATGAATAATAGGTGAGTTATTTTCCTTTGTATTATATTTAAGAATTTTGTTACCACTCTTAATTTTCTAGTCTTAAACCCTTAGGTTAACACTTAAAATAAATTGTTAAGAACTATTTACATAAACCAAGCTAATATAGGGATATTTTTATATATAATAACATGTTAGGGATTTAATCTGATGTTTAAATATTCCTTTCATGACCAATAACTATAGATAGATTTGCATAAAGGATAAATTATCATTCCCGTTTTTTTATCCTTGATAGTTAATGATTATATATGGATGGTGTTGGCCTTACTTGCATAGAAAAAGAGTAAGAAAGAATTCATATCCTATCCCAGAGTTAAATATAAAAACAAATCAATATTTTAATTATGTTAAGTCACTTTGCAATATGTGAGCTTAGTGGGCCTAGGGTATTTAGACAAGTTGTGCCCTAACATCATGACAAGTGCAAAATATATATCTATTTGTATTCCTTTTACATTATGCTTTTTAACATCTTTCAAACTTATTTCAACATATTGAAAGTTATTTTATGGGTTTGATATGCTAAAGAGACTTTGTGGTTTACTTGCTATAAAATAGAAAATTCTGCACTTTATATTTTTGACCTTTGTTGCATGTTTAAGTTTTTAATTCCTAAAGAGGAGTTTCAGAATTGGAATTATAGCTATCAAGCTTGCTGGAAAAGTATTGTGGCCAAAAATTCAATGCAAATTTGGGCATCCAATTGGAACAACAGCGTCAACCTTGACTCTGTTCGCGTACTAATACGGAAATAGACATAACTGGAGCATACAATGTCTAATCAAGTGATTCAAAAGACTAAATTCATATACACATTTGGGGCTACAAATTTCATGAAGAGACCAAAGTGAGGAAAAATTATCTGTAGAACAAAAAACCTGGTGCAAGCTGGATGACGAGATAAGATTTTTAATCTGTCAAAGATTAGAGATATTTTCTCTACAACACTTATCTCCTATTTTTTAGCTTGAGTAACAACATTAGGGTTAGGACTCTTCCAGAATAAAAGGGAAGATACATGCAAGCAAGGGACTCTTCACTCTTTCTCCGTTAATTTTTCAGATTCGGCAGCAAACAAAAATGCATAAGCAGCTGATTCACTTTCTTGGTTCAAAGGGGATAGCATCCATCTTCATTATTGGTTGTGAGAAGTAGCATTTCCATTTTAATCCTTACACTTTCAAGTATTTATTTATCTTTGTCCAGAATTTAAGCTATTGATTTCGGATTCATGCTTATGGAATTGGTTTGATATGGTTGATGTGTTTTTTATGTTTCTTTCGATCCGTAATTGTTGTGGGGAACAAGAATAAGAAGCAAGTAAATTAATTTGATTGTCTTATCTATCACATTAATTTATTTAGGATGAATAGGACGAGTAGATGCTCAAGCTTTTGATTATTAGCTAGGAATAAATTGTGTAGATCTTGATCTTAAAGCTATCGTTGAGTGAAGAAAGATTGCTTCTCAATACTTAATTTGCTTGACGATAAGGAACTAATTAGAAGTTTATTCGGATTAGTTCAACATGCCTCTAGATTTCCCTTAGTTTTAATGAAAACCTAATTTATTTTCTTGATGTGAAAGGATATTAATTGAACTTCTATGATCAACCGATTTGTAAGAATGGAGGAGTCACCCCTCTGAACCGAGTTGCCAACATTTTGATTAACCTTCGTTAAAATTTTAGCACTTTTATTTATTTAATTCTTGTTGATTCAAACCACCCCTCTTCTTTTGAATTTGATATTTGTAGAAAAATAAATCAATTTCCCTTAGGTTCGACCTGGTCTCTACCACAATACTACTAAAATTATCGTTTCGGTGATAGTAAAATTAGAATTAATTTGTGGAGGTTTCGACAATCGTTACATCATTATAAATATAATTTCTTAGAAGGATATCCATCCATCTCATGCAAAGTGATGATATACACAAGGATTAAAATCTTAAAACTAGGTTACATGTGAGGCCTAAATATGAAATTCCCAAGTCCAATCCATTAGGCCAAATGATATCTCCAAAAGGTGATCCAAGTTTCTAGAAATGGCACAAAACAAATCAATTCATGAGCTTGGTATATAAGGTATGTCATGATAATGTTTCATACGGTCTCCCAGAGATAAGAAAATATGTGGAAAATAATTTTTTTTATAATCATAAAATTATGATTATAATTTTCAAAAGTCATCACTTAGTATTAAAAGCACTAAGAAATTTAATGGTCTATAAGGGTCTAGATAAGGAAACTTATTGTGCAAGTGGAAGACGCATCACCCCTAATACACCATATCCTAAGGTAAATTGCATATTATCTAATTGTTTTTCTAGGTCAGATTTCTATTTGTTGATCTTTCACGAGGTTCGAAGTAGATCTCTTTTTGTAAGGGTGTTTCTATCTTATTGGGTCAAAAACCTAACAATTTTAAGGCTCACATTCTAGAACTATATTTGTTGTACTTTTGATATCTAAGAGTATTTTTTTTTAATATAGTTTTTTATCCCAAATATTAACATCTACAACTAAATTCTAATAAACAAAATGATTATTGAAAGATTTTTGATATTTTAGTCGAATCCTAATGGATGATCATAAACTAATTACGATATCTTATTTTTACGTTTTAAAACATGAGACAAAATGCAATTGTTTTGTTATTTTGGAAAAATATTCTCAAATAAGGTTTGAAATGTTTTGTTTGGGTTGAGCTCGACCCAACTAATTGGGCTAGGCTGAAACAGATCCGACCTGAAAAAAGAAGAAGACGGAATAATCATAATAAAACTACTAACATTTAATATAAAAAAATATTCTTTAATCCCTTCATTGTAGTTAAAAAAACAAGGTTCAAGGATATAAATACTCCTTAACACCAAAATAAAAAGGTTCTAAATCTCTCCATTCTTCATTATATGTAATAAAAAGAGAATATTTTTCTCTAAAATATTATTGCACTCTCTTCCACTCCAAAGCAAATAGCAAAAACTAAAAATTTAACCAATTATTTAATACACCAATTTGTTTTAGTTTTTTTTTTTTTTTCGCATATCATTTGTATTGGTATGGAACCGCTCTAATGCTTGCCACCTGTCTCTATGTGTGAAGTCAATTGCTGATGTGGTCAGGACAGCCTCTACACGCCAAACGACAACACATTTTTGCTCTGACCATGCTGGCGATACAAGGACAAAAAAGACTTTTAGCCTTTACTGTGCCTTGTTCCTCCCATGTTACTCGGGAAGACATGACATCCCAAGCATTAAATTTAGCAACCTACTAGCTTTAATGGCTACATTTCATGAGCCTTGCATGCACCATTGGATCAATGGATGTCGATAATGTCAACCGTCGATATTATATTCGCTATGTATTGTTCAGGCACTCCCGCTTGCCGCATCTGTATAGTTCCGTATCAAAGATATATATGATCTTGTTCTGCCTCCATCCATGATCATTTAGAGCGCTAAAAGTGAAATGAATCGGAAAAGGTGATGGTTGGGATCCTGGTTAGGACCATCGTGACAGATGCGATCGGCCTAGCAAGTACTATTCCCATCATCTATCCATCTGATCTTATTTGGACCAAGTCGAAATGGAGATTTAGAGTTGATTTTTCTGTCAAAAACAGCTGCAGCTTGATGATCACTAGTCAGCAAATAGCAATTAAGTAGTCGTATTTTCTCCTTCATGGAGCAGTGTTTGATCTTGAAATGTGAGTTCGAATGTAGCTGCACTCCACTGTTGACTCGAGTTAATCATGTACTGAGAACAAATTAAGAACGGTACATATACTGATTTAGTATATTTCCAGTGTAAAAGCACTAGCTAGCTGATATCTATCTGATAGGTCCCAGTCAAAGCGGTAAACAATTCGTGAGATAATTTTTCTTGGGGTGAGAATAAATCACAGTGATTTGATTTTAATAATTGCCTGCCTTCTTCATGCATAATTGCAGAATATAAATACAAGGAAATAACTGAATTTATAAGGAAATAACTGACTTCTCCTACACGTTTTACCCACAACTGACTCCACCAAATAACTGATTCCTAGCATTTCCCATGATCAATACCCTCAAGCACTTGACTCGGCAACAATTGTCTTATCAATACTCTCCCCATTAAAAGGAACCTTGTCCTCAAGGTTCAAGTGGAGGAACTTGCTCCGTAGCTCATGAGTGTTTTCCCATCCTTGTCAACAATCTCCTCGCATTCTTCTGCATCGAGTTCTCCATAATTTTCCATTAGTAAGAACTGAGGGCCTTGACATTTGTGCCCCACTGTGAATCTCTCATTGCAATTAAAGCAAAGCCCCTGTGCTCGTCGTTGTTGCATCTCGTCCCATGCCAATCTTTTGAATGGGGCAGTAGCATCTTTCGTTGGAGATGGCAAAGCAGGTGGAACTCTCCTTTGTCGCAATAGCCGTTCCTCTTTCATTCGTGCTAGACTGATGGCTTCCTTCAGAGTCTTTGGTTTGAACAAGCGTATAGCTTTAGAAATTTCAGGTTTTAGTCCACCCATGAACGTGCCTACCATTGCTTTTGGTGTCCATCCATAAACCCGATTGCCCAATCTTTCAAACTCCTTCTGATAATCACGTAGTGAACCTGTTTGTCTGACCCTTGATAACGCTTCATCAAAGTCTTCGCAATCTGTAGGACCAAATTGTGCCCATAGTTCTTCCTCGAAGATATTCCACGTCACTACTATGTTCGTGACCTTATGAGATCGCTGCATCCATTGCCACCATTGGTTGGCTTCTCCTTCAAGGTGGTAAGAAGCCAATGACACCTTCTGGTTGTCTGGTGTGCCTTGATATTCAAAGAACTGAGCAACTCGACTGAACCATTCGGTTGGGTCATCACCAGAGTATTTTGGAAACATTAGTTTCGCCATTTGTGATGGAAAAACCTGTCGTGAGCACTCACCCTCCTCCTGACATGATCGTGAGGTCATTTCCTGTCCTTGGTTGGTGTTGCCAATAAATCCCTTGTTGGCCAGAAGAATCTCAGACAGCTTGGCAATGGCTTCTTCCAACTGATGTAGTTTGTTCCCAAAATCCATTTCCATTCGTTAAATTCCACTTTGCACTCCACCCAGCCCAGCCTTTAAATTCTCAATCCTTTCCTTGTTTGTTGTCATCGTAACGTAGCTCTGATACCAAAGATAGGTCCCAGTCAAAGCTGTAAACAATTCATGAGATAATTCTTCTTGGGGTGAGAATAAACCACAGTGATTTGATTTTAATAATTGCCTGCCTTCTTCATGCATAATTGCAGAATATAAATACAGGGAAATAACTGAATTCATAAGGAAATAACTGACTTCTCCTACACGTTCTACCCACAACTGACTCCACCAAATAACTGATTCCTAGCATTTCCCACGATCAATACCCTCAAGCACTTGACTTGGCAACAATTGTCTTATCACTATCTGGGCAGAAAGTATTATTATTCATCCACTAGACAGCATTTCCTTAATTTCCAAGATAGGCAAAAGGCTATGAAATTGTCTCCTTTCAACGATATTCAATTCCTGCACTGTACCTTGTTGGAAATTACTTCTTGTGCCTCTCATGACCCATCCATGTTTTTGTTCATGCAAATCCATGATCATAAAGATAGGTCATGGGGTTTAATCATGAGAATCAATTGATTGATTATGGTTAATTATCTCCTTGATGGAAGGAGAAAATTGGAAAATAAATTAATTAGTGGAATCCCTGATCTATCCATAAATAATAGCTTGTATACTCCATCTACGGCTACTGGTAGACGTATATTAGAAGGTTCCTCTCATAAAACGTTTTATTATTTTTGTATTGTTGTTGCTACGTTGAGAAAATCTTTGCTGCTCCTACAATTGAGAATTCTTTTTTTCGGTATTTGAGCAACAATGACTGAAGATATTTATAATCTAAATTTTCATTGCTATATCTATTTAGGATTAAATTATATAAAGTATGTATAACATGTGATATAAAAGCCCGCCTTTATGCTATTTTGCTCAGTATAATTGTTGATGATACTAGATATATTGAATTATTTATTTTGATTTTCAATTTATAAACTAGCGTTGTTATTTTATGTAACTATTTGCTTATGATCTGTTATAAATGACAACGTGTATAACCAAATTATTCTTTATGACCTGTTGTTAAAGACAGCATGTGTAACTAAATGAAATTGAAATTAAAACTGATGGGAAAGAGAGGCCATTGGCCTTTTCCCGTCCCGTGACCGGCAACCCATAAAGGTCGCCAATAAGGGTAGAGACGGCCCTTCAAGGGCTGTCTGCCACACGGGAAGGGCCAGTGGCCTCTCCCCAGTTGATAAAAGGAGAGGCCAGTGGCCTCTCCCCATTCAGTGACAGTACCAGCGACCTTCAGGTCGCTGGATACTTGAAGAGACACGGTGACCCACTAGGTCGCCGTGACAGAGCTGGGCAACGGCTTCTATAGCCGCCGCATAGGGATCCGTGGGTCACCGTGACAAAGATAGGCGGCAACCACGTAAGTTTTTTTAGGTTAAACGGGTCGGGTTAAAAATCTGAGTAGGGTTTTTCAAACCCATAAGGAACCAGGTCAAGCTAAAAGGGTCATTAAGGGGGTTGAACTGATTTGGTCCAACCCAATACAGAATAGACCCGATGGTGACTCAACCATACAACAATAATAAAAAAGAATAAATATGGAATTGTGGGTGCAGGGATTCAAACCTAGGTCTCCCAAATTCATAAAAACAACCGATCCCCTATGCTATGATTCTTTTATGGTTACTTTAAGCAATTTTATTTGTTTTATTTTATACTATAAAGTACATTATGTAGTTTTTACCTTATGCTTACATTATACATTACTTTTATGCTTATGTAATGTAGTTTTATTCCTATAATTTTATGTTGTAAGGTATTGAATTAATATTGTATATTAATTTAGGAATATATCTTGTAATTTATATTATTTAAATATAAATTAATTGATGCCCGAACATAAAAATAATCAATCAAACCTTAAATGTTAATGAATTTTATGGTACTATCTATTTTTTCAATGTCTAAGGACAGTCTTGGTATTTAAGCATGTCCATTGTGACCCACCTCATTTTTCTTAGGACTTACCTGGTTGTAATTTGGAAAAAAACTGATTAATTCATATTGGTTTGTTTGATTCCTAAAGTACCTTATCTAGTCATCGATATAAGTATTAGATATTAATGAAGTAGTAATTATCATAATAATTTTAGAAATATCACGACGTCTGATTTTATAAATGATAGTTACATCAAGAAAATATACGTGAACTTCTTAAGAAAATTTTTAGTTTCATAGCAATAAAGTTATTTTTAGTTTCCTTGATAATTACAGTTATTCCTTCCCCTTTGATTGAAATAGTTTCGATGCTAAATGGTAATAACTTTTTTGAATGGAAAGAAAATTTATTTTTTTACATTGGGGTGCATGGAACTTGACTTGTTGCTCCGTGAGGACGAACCACCTGCTCTAATGGACTCCAGTACGACATTAGAGATTGCTAAACATGAACGGCGGGAGCGATCTAATCGTTTAAATCTCATGTTTGTTGCTATCCAATTTTTGACCCACTAAAAAGATCAAAAAATATCTTGATACATGGGCAAAATTGAATAAATTGAAAGTTTAATGGTCAATTGAGGGTCAAATCGCACAAATAAAAAACCAAGTACCAAATTAGAAAAGGCGCGCAAGGTGAAGGCTTTGTTTGGAATTTTGACTAGAAAAACTCTATAAATAGACTTATTCAACCACAATTAAGAAAAAAAACTCATACATCCAAAAACCCTAACCCTAATTTTCCCCTTCATTTGGGCTGCAGCCGCCGCCACTATCTGGGCAGCTGCAGCCCCTCCCAATTTCTCTTCCCTTTCCCTTTCCCTCTCTTTCTCCCCACAACCAGCAGCCCCATGACCTCCATCTCATTCTCGTTGGCCACCTTTTCTTTCTTTTTCTTCAGCTGCGACGCCAACCCTTGCCTTTAAGCCCTCTCTGCCAGCCACCTCCCTGGGATTCCCTTTGCTTCACTCTCATCTCTTCCTCACTTTTTCCCCCTTCTCCCATGGCCGACTAGGCTCCACCCTTAAGCCTGCAGCCACTCACAAATAGCCTTTCATCCTCTACTTCCCGT
The DNA here is from genome assembly GCA_015731905.1 of Salix dunnii. Lineage (NCBI taxonomy): Eukaryota > Viridiplantae > Streptophyta > Magnoliopsida > Malpighiales > Salicaceae > Salix > Salix dunnii. Next base: position 3,888,768 of record CM027662.1, on the reverse strand, counting down.
CAGCCTTAAGCCTCCATTCTCACCGTCGGTGACCTGCCCTCCACCTCCATTTCTCCTCACTTGCACCAAAACAGCAACCTTATGTCCTTTTCTTCTCCGGCCAGCGCCTTCCCCCAATATACCAGCCTCACTCGCACCATAGTAGCAACCCACAATCTCCCTTCCTCTTTTTTTCCAAGCCATCCACAACACCCCCACAATCTTTCTCAACTAACCCTAACCTCTGCTAGCCTCCCATCAACAACTCTTCCCACCGTGGCAGCAGAAGCGAGCCAATATCCACCAAACATCAGCTTCCATCAGCAACGAGCTCTTCCTCGACAACACAACCCTTTCCCCAACAGAACGACCACCACCGCTCACCCACATAGCCACCATCGATAGCAGCCTCACTGTGGGCCGCTTCGTTGCCACTTGAAAGCGAAAGAACAAAAGAAGAAGACAAATTTAAGATTTGCAAAAGAGAATGGATTGATTTTGTGCTTGGTGTTTGTGTTTATTTGTTTTTGTTTTGCAGGCCACCATGAGCTTAACCTCTGGTGAGAGAAGGAAGAGAAGAGGCAAATTTACCCCCCTCGTTTGTTGTCGACCAACGGCGGGGGCACGTAGGTTGACGCGCCACTAGTCCTCCTCCTGCTGCCACTGTTCCAGAACTGCCCCTGAGGTCTTTTATATAATTTTTCTTTTTATTTTTATGTGTTTATTTGAATTTTTATTGTATTTTTAATCATTATTTGTAAAATATAATGAGAAAAAAATGAAAAAGATAATGTGTGTGAGAGCTGTATTTTATTTGTAAAATATGATGAAAAAGAAATGAAAAAGAGAATGTGTGTGCGTGTTGTATTTTATTGATGTTATTTTTTTAATAAAAAAATATCAAACTATAAAAAAAATGTGTTTTATTTGCATACGGCTAAAGTGTTTTCCAAAAAATTATCTTAGATTTAATAACAAGTTTATTATATCTTGAGAATTTGGCTTATACTAAAACAAATCTTGAAATTAATTCATGATAGTTAATGGTTAGATTTAGATTGTAAATGTGAAATCTATAAGTAGGCTAATATTTAAATATTTAGAAACGATAAAAAAAACTTCCTAGAATTATTTTGAGTGGTGGTCGATATTTTTTAATCGATCAATCGTGAAATTAATTCATGAAAGTTAATGGTTGAATTTAGATAATAAATATCGGACCTACAAGTAGGATAATATTTACATATCTACAAACAATCAAAAAAACTTCTCGGGATTATCCTGAGTGGTGACTGATTTTCTTGAATCGGCCAACACTAAAAGAAATCGTGAAATTAACTCATGAGAATTAATGATTTTAATTTCAGATAGTAAAATGTTGGATCTACACGTAGGCTAACATTTACATATCTAGATATAACCAATCAAATTCTCAGGATTATTTTGACGATAAACTATGAAATTAATTCATGAGGATTAATGGTTTTAATTTCCAATAGCAAATGATGAACCTACAAGTAGGCTATCATTTACATATATTAGAAATGACCAATAAAATTCGTAGGATTATTCTGAGTGGTGATTGATTCCTTTTTTAATCAGAACATTTTTATGAGGCATAAAATTACGGAAAACTCATCCACGATAGATGATCCTTTTAAGGCATCTACATGGATGTGTTTCCTAATATTTTATTTGGGTTCATGAACTCATAATAAAATCTCAAAAAGCTAGATTTATTCACATGAATAAATATGGCTTGTTGAAGCATTCAAAATCACATCAAGATAGACAATGCAGCTTACCTTAGGTAAGGCACACTGAGGGTGCTAATACCTTCCCTTTACGCAACCAATCCTCTACCTTTGAATATCTGACCAGACCAGTAAAATGGGTTTTCCTAGCAACCCCTAACAACCAGGTGACAACTCTTCAATAACTCCATTGCGAGACAAAACCCTGCCTGGACACCACGCGATGACGTGGGATAGAATGACAACTCTGCTAGGGATGGTATTTTTCTTAAAAAATATTGGAATGAGCTTTGAATATTTTGATGTGATTTATTTGTTTTGATGTGTTTGAATTTTATGTGTGTTTATTTTTAGTAAGTTTTTCATATTTTTTATTTTGTGCATATGTACATATATCCATGAATTGTTAATTTATTTGAGTTACATCTTTGTTGTTTGCGAGTTTAAATTAAGCGGGAGACTAACAACTTACCTTTGACTTAAGTAAAGATTTAAGTTTGTATAAACCTCAACTCTTCGTTGAGTGCTTAGACTAATAATGATTGGTATACATACCATCCCATTACCTGCTAAGCCCCCATATTTCCTTCACAAAGGTAATCACTGGGATAGCAAGAGACCCTGATTAGAGACCAAAGTAGCATACTCACCATTTGTTGCCCAAAGATTAAAACCAATCATTAAGTTGTTTTGCATTAAGGCAAACCCTTCTTGAAGCATCTTGAGTTCAAAACTCATGGGCAACACAGTGGTCATTACTTAAGAAATTTTCATTGTAGAGTTTAAGAAAAAATCAAAATTTTTGTTTATCATGCAATTGTTACGGCCACGTGTCACTCATTGAAGGGCGAGCCTGAAAAAAATAAACAAAAAAAATCATGCATTTACATTTCCAAATGCATTCCCACAATTTTGAAATAGGGGTCCCTCAATCTATCATCCTTCGAAGGGTCAAGGGTCGTTGTCATTTGACAATGCTGAGAAGAATTCACACCGATACAGAAATATCATTCGGGTTTTTTCAACAAGCCAACAACAAAGTTTTCTACTTTCCAATGAAATCAGTTTGGACATATGCTCATATATCATTTGCAAAGTGTTAATGCATTCATCAAGGGAGATTGTGGAAAATTCAGAAGTGCGGTAGTTTATATACGAACCCATTTTCAGAAAGCAAGCATCAGTCAAAGAAGTTGTCAATCCATTTAAGTATTATTTGATTTCTCTCCTGATCATGTGGAGTTGTTGCAGCATTATCAAATCGAGTTTTATGTTGCCACGCACAGTAGACCATGTTATTTTGCGCGCAATTTTGTCTTTTAAAGCAAAGATAAATATATCGAGTGTGAAAATATAATATGGTATTGTTGAATTTGTTTTGGTGTCTGAGAAGTCAAAGCATATGCACTGCAAGATTACATTGCTCGAAGAAGTGAATTTGCCGCAAAAGACTCTTTTCTTCGTGTAATGAAATTGTTCATGCTTTATGTACTTTGGTGTTTTGTCTAGAGTGCTTCCTAAGTCGATTCACTTTTTATGTCCAATGAGGAGCGCGGTGGAGCGTAAAAAAAAAGAAAAAAAATTACCTTCCTTTTGCGATATAATTCAAATGAGAGAGATGAATAGTTGCAAGAATTTCAGTAATCAAGTATGGAAGTTTAACCAGCAGAAGACAAGTAAAGTTTTTTAAAGGATATTATCATCGGCAGTGTCAACAATAAATCATCACGAGCATAACAAAGATCAATGAGCAATGACAAGATATAAATGATTGTTTGAAAAGTATGAGAAAAGTTTCATGTCATCAATAATTTGCTTGTGGAATTTTATCGATTATCACTTTGTTCTGGGTCAAGTATCATTTCATTAAAGCATGTGTTTTCCTTGTCATTTTGTTGTTTTAAAATCAAGAGATGTTTAACATTTTTATTTTTGACAAAATATTTTGATCAAACTCCAACATACAAAATTTAAAGCTTAGCATTCCTAAAAATTAAAAGTATTTTGATTGCAGAATTATCCAACTTTTGTTAAATGACATGATAACCAATATTAGGTAACCAAATAATTTTTTGGGCCCATACACCGAGTTTTTGAACCACATCATAGAACTAAGATTTATCGATATGCATATTGACTGGTGATGGATTTGGTAGTTATGGACCCGCGAATCATGACTTTTACACATCCAAATCATTACACTAGATGAGGTTAAAATTTATCAGTTAAAACCAACTTTGCTTGAAATGACAAAATGTCATTTTTGTTTATTTCCTTCACTATTCTTGAAGTATGTATCCCTTGTTAATCTTAATTTGAGCCTGATATTATATTTCTTTGAATAAACCTTATTGCTACTCAATTTTTAACCCACTTATTTTTATTTTTCAGAAAAAATAAGAAATATTAATAAAGACAAAAAAATATTAAAAAAAGACAAAAATCCAAAATTATCTTGTTACAAGGGAAATTGAACAAATTGAGAATTTAACAGTCAATGTAGGGTCAAATTACACAAATTAGAAATCAAGGATCAAATTGAAAAAGGCCTGCAAGCTGAGGGTTGGTTTTGAATTTTGCCTATGAATAACTTTACAAATAGAGTTGTTGAGCCATAATAAAAGGGGGAAAAAAGACATCCATTCCAAACCCTAAACAAAAAAAAACCTAAACCTAAAATTTTGACCCATTTGGGGCTGCAACCGCCACCCTCATTGTGGCAGCTACTGTAACCCCCATTTCCCCTATTTTGTTTTCTTTTCTTCATTTTCCTTCCCGACCAGCCCTCAAATTTTGCCCCTGCAGCCCCATAATTTGATCTTCCCCGTTTTCTCTCTTCCATCCACTATTGTGTTCAGCCCCTCTCCGGCGACCAGGCATCAGCCCTCACTTTCCTCTTTCCTTTTCCGTTTCCTTCTCCCAACCTCACTTTTACGCGCTAGCCCCCCTGCCTTTTTCTCTTCTCCTCATGGTCAACCCTTTCCCCCTAGTAGACCAGCTCCCACATTTCCTCTCCGATGACCAGCCATCAACCGCCCTCTCTCCCGTCTCTCCTTCACCCCGCTGATAGCCCCCCATCTGCACTGAACCCATAACCACCATAGCATTTTCCCTTCACTTTCTTTCTCCGGCCAACAGCCCCTCATGGCCTCTCCTTTCCTTCTCTAGCCATAACCCCCATTCCCTAGCTCCTTTTCTTTCTCTTCCACTCTCGGTGACAGCATCCTTCATGGCCTCGCGATCTTCTTTCCTCTTTCTCTCCAAGCCACCACTGCAACAGCCCCCATGGCCACCTTCCTCTCCAGTAGCAGTAGCCTCTCCTCCAGCGACGTGAGGCAGAGGGAGAACAAATCAAAGAGGAATAGAACGGGAGAAGAACCTGCCGAGAAGGACATATATGAAATTGCAGAAGAGAATAAGTTGATTTTGTGTGTTTTGTGTTTGTGGATTTTGTTTTGTTTGTAGGTCATTGTGGAACACTTTCTCCACCAAGAAAAAGAAAGAGGAAAGAAGAAAAAGAATAAGAAACAGATTTGAGAGTCAAAAAGACCTGAGAAAAATTGATTTTTGTGTTTTCTGTGCTTGTGTTTGGCTGCTGTTTGTGTTTGCAGGTCACCGTGAAAGCCACCACCGGCGAGAGAAGAAAAGGAAGAGGCTGATCGATGCACCTCCTATTTTGCACCTTCACCAGCGGCGATGCGTGGTTCGGTGGTGCGTAGGCAAACGCGCCACCAGCCCCCTACACTGCTGCCACTATTCCAACACTGTTCTTGAAGTCCTTTTTGTATTTTTCTTTATGTTTAGGTGTTTTATTTGAATTTATTGTATTTAAATTATTATTTGTAATGAGAAAAAAAAATGAAAAAAAGATAATGTGTGTGAGTTGTATTTTATTTGTAAAATATAATGAAAAAGAAAGAAAAGAGAATGCGTGTGTGTGTTGTGTTGTGTTGTGTTTGTGTTTTATTTATGTTTTTTTAAGGAAAAAATTATTATAAAATAAAAATAAAAAAATTACGTTTTATTTGTTAACGACCAAAGTGTTTTTCCAAAAATTACTCTAGATTTAATAACAAGTTTATCAAATCTTGATAAATTGGTCTACTATTAAAATAAATCATGAAATTAATTCATCAGAATTAATGGTCAATTTTAGGTAGTAAATAATGGATTTACGCGTAGGCTAACATTTACATATTCGGGAATAACCACCAAAATTATCAGGATTATTTTGAGCGGTGGTTGATTTTTTTATGAATCGATCAATTGTGAAATTAATTCATGAGGATTAATGGTTAATTTCAGGTGGTAAATGAATAAACTACAAGTAGGTTAGCATTTGCATATCTAGAAATAATCAATAAAATTCACAGGATTATTTTGAGTGGTAACCGATTTTCTTTTCAAATCGGAACATCTAAAATCACATCAAGGTAGACAATGCAGCTTACCTCAGGTAAGGCGTGCTAGGGGTGCTAATACCTTCCTTCTACGCAACTAGTCCCCTACCCATGAATCTCTGACCAAACCAGTGCAACCGGGTGTTCCTAGTGACCCTCAACAGCCAGGTGATGACTCCTCGACAACTCCATTGCGAGACATCAAAAAAGAACCCCCCTCACCGGGGGACGCCACGCGGCGACGTGCGACAAACCTGACAGGATCACACCCTCACACTGAGGGCAAATAAACTAGGCGTAAATGAGAGATTTATAGTTTGAGAAGATAGTGACAACATTAGAATCAACAAAAGGGGAGATGTTAAGAACGAAAACCCAGCATTAGAGAACAAGCAAGTTGAGAGAAGACATGACAAAAACCAAGAGTTGATGCCAAGGACAAAGTAAAAAAAAGAAGAAGAAAGAAGAAAAAAAAGAAAAAAAAAACAAAACAAAAGAGAATATTGAATTATACCATGTCTGTTGGTATTTGTGGCAAACCTTATATGGGAATAAATGTTATTGAGAAAATAGAGTCTTCAAGATATGTTATCCATCAAATGAAGATCTTGTAGAATTGTTTTGTTAGACTACATTGAGTGCAACAAAAGATGAAATAACATTAGATGACAAATGATGGTTTGAGTTTTAGTATTTCCCTTTTAAGTTTGAAATTGTCAATAAAAGGAATGACATGGTTATGGAGCTTTTTAGAGTATTGGTTGATTGATAAAAAAATCACGTTAAGATCATTAACGTATTTTTATGCCATTTTTTCTACGAACACAACAAGAGGAAGAGAGATAATGACTGGTTAATGGTGATCCTTGGTCTTTGAAACCCTTACATACCTTTTTGAGCCTATTAATGTCCTTTTCTTTTATAGCCATAAACCATAGCCTTGCTACATGCTTTTAAAAGTCCTTGATCAAGCAAGCTTTTTTAACTGATAAGTGGCGCTCTCTAATATTGTTAGTTTTTTTTCCATAACGGTTATAATTTCATGAAGTGAGTTACAAGTTGTTATGTATATTGATAAAGTGAGTACTGAAAAATGAGATAAATTTTCAACAGAACCTCGGGTCTTTACTCTACAGTCTAATTGTTTGAAAGCCACAAATTGTCATTTCATCATGTACCATCAAATGACATACCCCAAAATCAGAGATTAGAATTAAAACACACAAAAAAACCCATAAAAGTCGATTTCAATCTCATAATGGGTCAATTATTGTTAACAAAATACAAGATAATTACAGGTCTGCATGCAATGGATATCGTGTGTTAGGTATTTGACCAAATGAATGTGATTTTCAACAAATGGCATCTCTTTGATTTTATTTCAATGATTAGACTTTGGATGCACATGATCTTTGAAATTAGTGACTTAATTTAAGAACAGGAAAGATTTACAAACAAAGAAAACATTGATCGGATTTGCAGAATCCTTGACATTGACAGTTCTTCATTATCATTGGGAAGCTCACAATTAGAGGCAAAAAATATGGATCTTGCAAAGAGTTTCACATTAGCTTGGGGGCAAGGAAACACAAGCAAATAATGATTCAGTGAAATTCATCAGATTTATAGCAACAACAAATATGTTTTGGTGATAAACAGATGAATGAGCATCAACAAATCAACTCAAGGTAGAATTGCTTAGTAGAGAATGATGGTTTAACAAGCTCCAATAACGGTTGAGACTAATATCACATTTGAAGGGCATCTTCAGATTTTGAAATATCGGCTTACTCGTGGATTTGGCTGTCTCCAAAAAGATGTTATTGCATTGGTGCATTTTGATAAATATGGAAGAGTATGCAAGCCACCAAGATTAACTGGGGAATAATTTGTTTTAAAGCCCATTGACTCAAGTTTCAATTCACCGCATGAATATGGGAGACAAAGAAAAAAAACCTTGTTAATGACAACATTATAATTCTTCACATGGACTAAGAAGAATTTATTTAGAAGAAATTGAGTCTACAACGAAGAGTTTCAGATTGCATAACCAAACAGTTGCATCAATTTAGGGCGCAATTCATCGCATTATTGTGGGTGATGATAACATTACATCTTTTCTTACGAGCTGAGAGGAATTTATTGTGGATAACATTGAGCATACAATGATGAGTTTTAGATGCATTTCTGGATGACTTGACAATTTCATGAAGGTTGATGATGACATACGCTAGAAGAAATATGATTCAATTGATGAAAAACTCCATGACTAATTGGCAATCTAAGATGAAGATATCATTTAACAAGTCTTGCAACGGTTGTTAGCATAACACACACAAATCAAATAATTGTTATTGAAAGAATCAAAGAAAATGGATGACTTATTACACTTCTTCACCATGAATCAAGCAACACCACACTTGGGGGACAAGGTCAGACTTGATAAGCAATGAAAGCAAAGATCATCGCAGATAGCCTAGAATAAACAATGCATTTAAGTTGGGTGGATGGATGACAAAAAAAACTTTGAAGATTAGGCAAAGTCATCCTATGATAATGGAGCATAAAAAAAGGGGACCTATATTTCTCAGGTAAATACATGCATCATCATACATTGCATCCCATATTCACTAATTACATTGGGGTAGGTTACCCGTTATAATGAGACCCTCACCTCCATTTGTCATCCGGGTAGGTCACCCAGTATGAGACTCTCTTCTCCCATCTTCTATCCGGGTAGGTCACCCGTCATAATGAGACCCTCTTCCTTGATCTTTCATCTGGGTAGGTCACCCGTTATAATGAGACCCTTATCACCAATTTGACCCGGGTAGGTCACCCAGAACAATGAGACCGTCCTAATTATTTTAACCCGGGTAGGTCACCTAGAACAATGAGATCCTCATCACCAATTCCATCCAGGTAGGTCACTCGTCATAATGAGACCCTATCTTCTATCTAGGTAGGTCATTCGTCATATGAGACACATTTCACCTTCTTCTATCCGGGTAGGTCACCCGTCATAATGAGACCCGTTTCACCCTCTTCCATCTTGGTAGGTCACCCATTATAATGAGACCATCTCCATCATTCTATTTTTCTTTACAACGCTTATTATTTAAAGTCTTTTAAAAGACTTTAGTCGTTAGCATTGTAAAGAGGGGACATCTGTTGCTACCCTATTTTTGACCCACTTATTTTTAGTATTCGAAAGAAAAAGAAAAAATATTTAAAAAATCCAAAAATATCTTGATACATGGGCAAAATTGAACAAATTGAGAGTTTAATGGTCAATTGAGGGTCAAATCGCAAAAATAAAAAACCAAGGATCAAATTAGAAAAGGTGCGCAAGCTGAAGGCTGTGTTTGAAAATTTGACTAGAAAAAACTCTATAAATAGAGTTGTTCAAGCACAATTAAGAAAAAAAAATCATACATCTAAAAACCCTAACCCTAACTTTCCCCTCTATTTTGGGTTGCAGCCGCCGCCACCATCTGGGCAATTGCAGCCCCTCCCCATTTCTCTTCCCCTTCCCTTTCCCTCTCTTTCTCCCCATAACCAGCAGCCCCATGACCTCCATCTCCTTCCCGTCAGCCACCCCTTCTTTCTTCTTCTTCAGCTGCTACTCATGATAAGGGAAATGCCAAGAGAGGCAATCATGCTCAAATACTCAAGAAGAATAACAAGTTGTCAATAAAGAAAAATATCAAGAAGGATGCTTGTTTTTTCTGCAAGAAGAGTGGGCATACGAAGAAAGATTGCTCGAAATACAAAAAAAAAATAGCTCGAAAAGAAAGGTAATATCATATCTCTAGTTTGTCATGAATCTTTTTTTGTCGAGGCTCCTAGTAATACATAATGGATTGATTCTTGTTCTACAAACCATACTGTTAATACAATGCAAGGTTTTCTCAACATAAGAAAACTAGCAAGCCATGAACAATGAGTATATTCTAGAAATAAATTTTTTTCTCATGTTGAAGCAGTTGGGACATTTATGTTGATTTGGAAATCCGGATATGTTTTGGATTTGGATAATATATTTTTTATTCCGTATTTTTCAAGAAACTTAATTTCTGTTTCAAAAGTGGATATTATTAGTTATGGTTTTGGGTTTATCAACTTAACCTTTAGTACTTTTGAAGGTGAAAACCTTATTGGTGGTGGAATAAAGATTGATGGTTTATTCAAAATTGATTTAGATCCCAACTTTGAAAATAATTATTTATCATTACATACAAACATTGGCGTAAAGAGGAGTCTTATGAATGAGGATTCTATTTGGTTATGGCATAGGAAATTAGGACATATCTTAGTAAAGAGAATCAAAAGGTTAGTAAATGATGGAGTTTTGGAAACTCTTGACTTTACTAATTTTGGTACCTGTGTGGATCGCATAAAGGGAAAGCAACCCAACAAGACCATTAAAGGTGCCAAAAAGAGTTATGAGATTCTTGAGATCATACATACTGATATCTGTGGACCTTTTCCTACTTCCTGCTTAAATGGTCAAGGATATTTTATATCTTTTATTGATGATCATACAAGGTTCATGTTTCTTTATCTTCTAGATAATAAGGTTAAGGCATTAAATGCTTTGAAGACCTATAAAGTAGAAGTAGAGAAACAAAAGGATAGGAAAATCAAGATCGTAAGATCTGATAGAGGAAAAGAGTATTATGGTAGGTACACAGAAAAGATACAAATGATAGTTCTATTTGTGAAATTCCTTAAAGAGGAAGGCATTGCTACTTAATACACAATGTCTGACATATCACAACAAAATGGTGTGGCAGAAAGAAGAAAATCACACAATAATGGACATGACAAGGATCATGATTAGTAATTCTAAGTTGTCTTTATCTTTATAGAGTGAAGCTTTAAAAACTATCGTGTATTTATTAAACCGAGTCTTATCTAAAGTTGTTCCTAAGACACCTTTTGAATTGTGGAATGGATGGAAACCAAGTTTAAATCACTTACACATATGGGGTTGTCCTGCTAAAGTGAAGATTTATAATCCAAACATGAAGAAATTAGACCCAAGGACAACCAATGGTTATTTTATTGGCTATATAGTAAACTCCAAACGATTTAGGTTTTACTATCCTTCTAATAGTACTAGAATTGTTGAGTTTATAAATGCAAAATTTTTAGAGGATTCTAAACCTAATAGAAGTGTTTGTCCTCAAATGATTGAATTTAAGGAAACACGAGAGTTGACTAAAACTCCTTTATCTCAAGGATGTTTGATTGTGCTTAAGGAAATTCAAAATGATTACCTTGAACCACAATCAATTATAGAATAGTTAACTCATGAGAAACAAGTTTAGATTAAACCTACTCAGACTTTGCCAAATACAGAGCAAGTAGAATTAAGAAGATCCTCTAGAATAATTAGACTTGCAATCTCTATTGATTATGTTGTATATCTCAAAGCATCCGATTTTGATGTTGGGCTTGAAGATGATCCAAAAATATTTTCATGAGCCATTAGTGGAGAACACTCCACATTATGGTTTAATGCCATGAAAGAAGAGATGGAATCCATGGCTAAAAATCAAATCTGGGATCTTGTTGACTTACCAAAGGGAGTTGTAGCCATAAGCTGTAAATGGATTTACAAAACCAAAAACATATGCTTTCGGTAATGTTGAACAATATAAAGCTAGACTTGTGGCCAAGGGTTTTACTCAAAAGAAAGGCATTAATTATCATGAAACCTTCTCTCTAGTATCTAAAAAGGATTCATTTAGGATAATTATGGCATTAGTAGCTCATTTTGATCTAGATTAAATGGATGTGAAAATAATCTTTCTAAACGGGGATCTTGAAGAGGAGGTTTACATGAAACAACCTGAAGGTTTTAATAATAATAGTCAAAAAGCTTGCAAACTAAGTAAATCTATTTACAAACTAAAACAAGCCTCCCGTCAATGGTATATCAAATTTCGTAAGGTCATTACCCCGTATGGTTTTACTGAGAACCTTGTTGATCAATGTATATACCTTAAAGTCAGTGGGAGTAAAGTTATTTTTCTACTCTTGTATGTAGATGATATTTTGCTTGCAAGTAATGATTTAGGTTTGTTACACAAGACCAAAGGTTTCCTCTCTCAAAACTTTGAAATGAAGGATTTGGGTTAAGCCTCTTATGTCATAGGCATAGAGATTCACAGAGACAGAAAACAAAGAATATTGAAACTGTCTCAAAAGGCCTACATTGAAAAGGTTTTAAAGAGATTCAAACTGAAAAACTGTAATGGTTCTGTAGCACCTATCATTAAAGGAGATAGATTCAATAATGATCAATGTCCTCGAAATCCTGGAAAAGGAACAAATGAATGATATCTCATATTCATCTGCAGTAGGCAGCCTATTATATGCACAGGTTTGCACTAGACTTGACATAGCAATGGTAGTTGGAATGTTAGGTTAATATCAAAGCAACCTAGGATTAGAACATTGGAAAGTTGCAAAGAAAGTTATGTGATATTTACAAGGAATCAAATATTATAGTTTGACATACAAACACACTAACCATTTGGAGATGGTTGGATATTCAGATTCTGACTTTACAGGATGAGTAGATAGTAGAAAATCTACTTCATGATATATCTTTCTTCTTGCTGGAGGGGCTATATCTTGGAGAAGCAACAAACAGACTATAGTTGCTAAATCTACAATGGAGGTAGAATTTATTGCGTGCTATGAAGCTATTACACAGGCACTTTGGTTGAAAATTTTTGTTGATGGTCTCAAAATTGTCAATTTTATAGAGAGACTAATCAAGATCTTTTGCGATAATCGTGCTATCATATTCTTCTCAAAGAATAATAAAAGTGAAAGCAGAAGTAAACATTTCGACATTAAATACCTTTGTGTGAGAGATAATATCAAAAGACACGAAGTGTTTATTAAGCATATGAGTATTGAATTGATGATTGCAGATCCCATGACTAGACGTTTATCAATAAAGCTATTTGGAAGTCATGTGGAGTATATGGGATTGATTGATTCATTTTGTACTTAGTCTTAATTTTGTATATATACGTCAAGTTATTGTAATAAAGTATGTACACATTTATTATTTTATCCATGAGGATAACAATAAAGTTTGGACCTGAATAACTTATAGGAAGTTTATTCATAAAGTTTTGAATGCCCATATAGTACTTATTTAAGGGATATTTTATATGTAATACATGTAAGAGATGACTTATTATATAATGGTCCTATCGCCATGATTCATGTGTAGTATTCCTTATGTGAGTGGGAGGATTTCATGATCATGTTAAAAGAACATAACATAATAAGGAGTTTATGTATCATAAGGGCCAAGTGGGTGAATGTTGGAAATTACCTTTTGTGCTCCTCATGACACACACATGTTCTTGTTCATGCAAACCCATGATCATGAAGATAGGTCATGGGATTTGATCATGGGGATCAACTGATTGAACATGGCTAATTATCTCCTTGAAGAAGGAGAAAATTGGAAAATAAATTAATGAGTGGAGTCCTTGATCTACCTATAAATAATAGCTTGTGTATTCCATCTACGGCTACTAGTAGACATAGATCAGAAGGTTCCTCTCATAAAACATTCGATTATATAAAGTATGTATAACATACCTAGCTAAAGTGATCTAATCACATGCATGGTGGCTTGAGATTAGAAGGTTTGGGTTTTTATACATCAATGTGAGCATTTAATGACCTTATTCTTCTGTTTACCGGCCTTTTGAAGGTTCTTGGGGTTTTACGTGCTGCATTATTAATTACCAAGTCTTTTCGGTTGTTAATTAGCACATTTTATGATCTCACATTTTCAAGGCATCCACGTTTGATTTATTGTAAGAATTTTCCTGAAATAACTCCAACAAGTAATTTAGCACATACATAGTAGCTCTATAAAAAATATTCCTATAGGATGGTCTTCCTATGATATATAATTGATATCAAGAACGACCTAGCTAGAGGGTGAATGAAAAAGTGTGAATTGTATATATTTTTGTGAAAATTAACAAATACATAATTTAATAGAGCAGCACAATTAATTAGGACATTTATTATAAGGCAAGTTACTAATTAAATGGGGAAAAAAAAAAAAGAAATCTCTTTGGACATATATTTGTTCCTTTTTTTGTTCTTGATATATAGGGCAAGAAACTTTATTCTGCTTAGGGCAAAGGACAGTCAACGAAGATAGATAAGCAACCAAAAGATTTATTGTTCGCTATTAATGACAATGATTTGGTAGCTGATTACAAGTAAGGTTATTTGATAGTAATGATTACATGATTCTGACCCAAGTCCACCACCGACAGAAAGATGTTGGCCAGTAGTGATTGTTTTCAATCAATACTTTTATTACCATACCCAAATCCTTGCTTCTTTCTTCCTGGTTTTTTAGATACATGCCACTAGAAATACAATGCTTACAGACTGATATTAATGCAGCATACCAACTTTCTCAACTGTAAAAGCTAGAACAATATTAACCCACTAGTTCCATGGCTTCACATTTTTTATTTATTTATTTATTTAATCACTTGACGCCATCTCCAATGTCACTCCCATCTATCTATATATTTATAGCACTTGCATTTAAACTCATCACAGACACCTCCTCCATAGCCCAGTCTTCGAGTACTTCACAGTACCCTTACCTTTTATTGATCATTCCATATATTAAACTTTTTGATTCGTTAATGGAGGGGGTGCTAAAGAAATGGTGGGTGGTGGGCGTGATTTTTGTGGTAGTTTTACTTTCAGAACCATATGGGGTTAGAGCGCAACAAGTTCCATGCTACTTTAGTTTTGGGGATTCATTGGTCGATAATGGAAATAATAATCAACTTTCATCCTTGGCTAGAGCTGATTATTGGCCTTACGGGATCGACTTCCCTCGAGGACCGACCGGAAGGTTTTCCAATGGCAGAACAACGGTTGATGTCATTGGTAAGTACCAGCTCTAAGTAAGCTCATTACATCCTCTCCAGTACTGCTCTTAACTCTCCATGCATAATTGACCTTCATTTGACCTCAGAAACATTTTTCCCTTGAAAAGATCTCATTAAGCTATGCTTTCTAGAAGAAAAAAAAAGTAATTGAATAAATGATCGTGGTCGCTCACGTCTAGTCATACAATTGACTCCCGAAGAAATTCAAAATAAACTATGCCAATTATACAACCTCATTTTAAACAATACTTAAGCAATAATACATCGTATACTATATATTCAAACATTACAAGAGTAGTAATAGACTTTTATATATATATATATAAAGGAACTAGCTAGTGCAACTAACATATATCCTTCATATCAAACAGCTGAGCGATTGGGCTTCCGCAACTACATTCCACCTTACGCTACAGCAAGGGGCCAAGCTATACTCGGAGGAGTGAATTATGCGTCTGCTGCTGCTGGAATTAGAGACGAAACCGGCCGACATTTCGTAATTATCAACCAACTACTCATTATATATCATTAATATTCATTTTATAGCTTGATTGCTAGATATATAATTACCAATCTTTGGCTTTTCCAGGGAGATCGAATCAGTTTTAGTGGTCAAGTACGAAACTACCAAAATACGGTCTCACAGATTGTGAACATACTTGGGGACGAGGACACCGCAGCGAATTATCTAAGCAAGTGCATTTTCTCAATTGGACTAGGCAGCAATGATTACCTTAACAACTATTTCATGCCTCAGATTTACTCAACTAGCCGTCAATATACTCCAGAGCAATATGCTGATGTTCTTATCCAGCAATATACTAACCAATTAAAGGTCAGTTTTTTTTTCCTTTTTCTTTAAATAAACTTATATTTCAAGAAACGAAGAAGTAATATTTTTGGGCCTTGCTGATTTTTACTTGATGTGGTGCAGATTTTGTACAACTATGGAGCCAGGAAGTTTGTGTTGACTGGAGTGGGTCAGATAGGCTGCAGTCCCAGTGAATTGGCCCAAAATAGTCCTGATGGGAAAACTTGTGTTCAGAGAATTAATTCTGCCAACCAGATTTTCAATAATAAGCTCAGGTCTCTTGTTGCTCAGTTCAACGGCAATACACCTGATGCGAGATTTATCTACATCAATGCTTATGGGATTTTTCAAGATATAATAAGCAGACCTGCAGCTTTTGGTAAATATCCCTTTAGCTTTTAACGTATCAAACTTTAGAATCCTGTGCTTTCCATTTATCCAGGCTGGGCCAGCCAGCTCCGACATTGGATCATTAATCCAATATTGAGTTTATATAAAAATAATTATGTGTTTATGAATTATCAAATAAAATTAAATTAAATTAAAATAATTTATTAAGTATATTTTAGGCAATTGAATTTTGATGTATATAATAGGGTATGAACCTTTAATATGTAGAAATTAAAGGGTTATTTTTATTTTAGTGATGGGCTAAAATAGAAATATCAAAGGGTGGGAATGTCAAAAGACATGAATACCAAAAGGCATTTGGTTACCTATATATATGGTCATGGTCCCCAGATTACACGTGTTACTTCATTTTCATACTGACATCCCATTATTAGAGAGAATCAAATGGCTCTCAAAAGAGAACGTGTTAATCTAGAAGGTCATTCGTATGACTCTAGATAGTGACTTCCGGATATAGACTCAGGTACGCTTATGCTTCATAGTTTATACAATTTATGTGTTCTTGATAATTCAACATGAATATTTATATGCTATGAAATGCTGGATTTAACAAGTGATATCAGAGCCACTTTATGTTGAATTATTAAGAAAATATGCAGTAGTTAAAGTTAAATTTGATATGCAATCTTGTATGCAATATATATATATACACAACCAGACGGCAGTGCTGGTAAAGAAAGGAAGACTGGCAGCCCGTCTAATATATATATATATATATATATATATATATATTACATAACCAGCTTAATTCTTTGAGTATTTGTACCAGCACTGGTCTTGCCAGCGCTGGTGCATGAATTAAACTGAACATGAAGTGAAGGAAATTGATAAAAAGATTAACCAGCGCTGGCCTGTTCAGAAGGAAATTGATAAAAAGATTAACCAGCGCTGGCTAAGCCAGCGCTGGTGCAAGCATTCAACACTAGCAGCCAGTAGGCTGCCAGTGTAAGGAAATCAGTGGCCAACGCCGGTGACCAGTGTTGGCTGTTACTAGCACTGGTGAAAAAAAAAAGAAATGTTGCAGCCATCAATTACATAATTAAAAGATAATTAAGGACCTGCAGTCGTTTCTTTTCCCAGGGGTCACAAACTTTGAGATTATCTATTCAGGGCTGCAAGCTATTTACACAAAAGTGTAACGACGACACCAACGGGCATGTGGAATTTTTTTAATTTTATGGGCTGTGGGTTGTGGACGTCAACCCATAACAAATAAGCAAAAGTTGTGGGTTTTAAGCCCACATAAATTATCTTGCATTATAGGCTTTAGCCCATCAAAATTTTAGGCCCACACAAATTTATGGATTACTTGGCTGGTTTAGGATCTGAGTTTGCCCGACCCGGTCCAGCTGCAAGGTAATGGTCAAAGTCAACAATTAACTTTGACCATTGACTTGTAAAAAAAACAATTGGTGCAAATTTATTTTTCAAATATTGGTATATTGATATATATATTTTGCAATAAATTAATTAAAACAATATGTCACCAAAGTGACCTCTTTTATAGAGATTAATTTCATTTTGAAATATAAAGGGTCATATGTATGCAATTTATGTTCTTATTGATCGGCCCAAACGAAGGTCAATATTAATATAGAACAAGTAGCAGAGGAATACATGAGCGAGAGGGAGCACTCAAATTCAAAGGCAACTGAATTTCGGCAGCCTGGGCGTCGATGTCGGAATGACGTGAAATTCACCCAGTTGGTGCGTCTCGATGTTTGTGGAATAAGTCATGGCTTTGCCATTGTGGCACGTCGGATTTTGGCCGAATTCCACCGTTTAGGCCCCGAAATCAGTCTTTTTGCCATTTTAGGAAAGTTTTGTTTTGGCTATTACTTTTAATTTCCGAGTCCGAATTGACTTCCATCAATTCCAGATGGCTCAAGATTTATAGTCTTTTCAATTTCTGTATTTATCTCAAATTTGCCATTTTTGGTAAATTTTATTAATTATTTTCATTTCCTTTTCTGGCATGGTTAGGTTAGGGTTTTACTTTAAATATAATTGTAAAGCCTTTGGCCAAATTTAGCTTTGGAAATCATTAAATAAAATTGAAGTTTTAGAGAGTTTCTCTCAGTTTTCGTGTGATTTACGGAATATCGATGTTGGTCGTATTCTTGCGATTTTTCTGTTGTGTCAAATATTTAAAGTAAATGCATGTGCACATGTAGTAATTAACATTTGATGATTATTTGATTTTACATGTGACTAATTAATTGACCCAAAGGCTAATTTATTTTTTGACATGTTTTTATTATCAATGTTTGATTACTACGTTAAGATATCATTTACAAATTATTATTTTTTATCCAAAGATAAAATATTAATGGAGTGCCCGATATTTTAAAATGGGTTTTACCTTTATTTGAATTATTTTTGATATTAAGATAAGTCTTGTACATGAGCATGTTTTCAATTGTTGATGTTCTCTTTTCAGCGATTAATCCTGCTAATATAAATGCCAGTATCAACTCAATTTCTATGCTCAATGACTCTAACTTCAAGTCCTGGAAAGACAATCTTTTGATTGTTCTTGGAGTTATGGATCTCGACCTTGCGTTAAGGACTGATTCTACCCCACCTCTTAAGGATGAGAGTATCTCTGATGAAAAGATGGATATGGAAAAGTGGGAGAAATCAAATCGCATGTGTATGATGATCATGAAGAGAGCCATTCCAGAAGCATTCAGGGGCACAATATCTGATCAAATCACTACAACTAAGGAATTCCTTGTCAATATTGAAAAGAGATTTGTCAAGAATGAAAAGGATGAAATCGGTACGCTTTTGACAAGTATCATTTCAATGAAATATAAAGGTAAAGGCAATGTAAGGGAGTAAATTTTAGAGATGTCTCATCTTGCTTCCAAGCTCAAAGCACTTCAGCTTGAACTTTCTGAGGACTTGCTAGTGCTTCTAGTTTTAATATTCCTTCCTACATAATTTAACCAGTTTAAGGTGAGTTACAATTGTCAGAAAGAGACTTGGTCTTTGAATGAGCTCATCTCACACTGTGTTCAGAAAGAGGAAAGGCTTAAGCAAGCTAGAACAGAGAGTGCTCCCTTAGCCGTTGCCTTTAAAGACAAGGGAAGGAAAAGAAAGAATGTTAAGGAAGCTGCAGGTACAGTATCTCAAAAGAAACAATTAACGAAATCATATGATTCCGTTGGTACTAGTTGTTTCTTTTGTGGTGCTGGAGGGCATAAAAGAAGCAATGCACCAACTATCACGCTTAGCGTGCTAAGAAAGGTATGCTTCTTGCTTTGGTTTGTTCTGAAGTTAATTTAACTTCGGTACCTAGACACACGTGGTGGTTAGATTCTGGTGCAACAACTCACATTAGTGTGTCTATACAGGGTTGCTTGAGTTGCCAAAAGCCAAATGATGTTGAAAGATACATCTATTTAGGCGATGGCAAGACGGTTGAAGTTGAAGCAATTGGAAAATTTAGATTATTATTAAAGACCGGACTTTATTTGGATCTTAATGAAACTTTTATTATACCATCTTTTAGATGAAATTTGATTTCTATTTCTGCTTTGGACAAATTTGGTTATTCTTGTTCATTCGAAAATGAAAAATTTAGTTTGTTTTATGATTCCAAATTATCTGGTTCCGGTTCTTCATCTGGTTATGATAATCTTTATTTGATTGATACAATTGTTTCATTTAATGAATCTTTGCAATTAAGTACACGAGGTACCAAGAGAAAATTAACTAGCGAGAATTCAGGTGTATTATGGCACAAAAGATTAGGTCATATTTCTAAAAAGAGAATAGAGAGACTTGTGTCAGATGAAATTCTCGATCCCTTAGATTTTACAAATTTTGATATTTGTGTTAATTGTATTAAGGGTAAACAAACCAATACAAGGAGATTTGTAGCCAACAAGACTATGGACATCTTAGAACTCGTACATACGGATATTTATGGGTCATTTCCTATGGTTGCTTGGAATGGTCAACAATATTTCATAACGTTCATAGATGATTTTTCCAGATATGGCTATGTATATCTCATAAGTGAAAAATCATAGTCATTGGATGTGTTCAAAATTTATAAAGCTGAAGTTGAAAATCAACTCAGTGAAAAGATTAAAAGCGTTAGATCTGACCATGGTGGTGAACACTATGGTAGATATGACGGTTCAGGAGAACAACGTCCAGGACCATTTGTTAAATTCCTAGATGAATGCGGTATCGTCCCACAATACATTATGTCGGGTTTGCCCAATATGAATGGTGTTGTTAAAAGACAAAACAGAACGCTTAAGGGCATGGTAAGGAGTATGATTAGTCATTCTACCTTACCAGAATCACTCTGGGGAGAAGCACTTAAGATTGCAGCATATATCCTTAATCGAGTACCCACTACAAGCCATTACCAAAACCCCTTATGAACTTTAGACAGGTAAGAAACCTAGTCTAAAACACTTGCATGTTTAGGGATGTCCAGCTGAGGCAAGGCCTTGTAGGCCTAATGAAAAGAAATTGGACTCTAGAACAGTAAGTTGCTATTTTATTGGATACTCGGAAAGATCCAGGGTGTATAAATTCTATGATCCCACAACAAAGTTGATTTTTGAGACAGGAAGTGCCAGATTCTTTGAGGATGTCGAGTTTACAGGAGGTGATAAAGATAAAGATTTTGTCTTTAAAGAGGAATATATTGATATTCCCACAGGTGTCATTAGCAGTGGTCAAGATTCTATTTTTGACCATGTTGAAGATACAACAAATCAAGACAATGTCGAAGTACCTCATATTCAAGAAATTGATCCAGAAGAACAACCTCGAGCACCTCAAGAATCTATGCCATTAAGAAAATCCACCAGAGAGAAAAGAAGTGCAATATCAGATGATTACATTGTATTTCTTCAAGAACATGAGGTTGATATTAGAGTGATGAAAGATGATCCTATCAACTTCCATCAAGCCATTAAAAATTCTAACTCTCAAAAGTGGATTTATGCTATGAATGATGAGATTAAGTCAATGAAAGACAACAACATGTGGGATCTTGTCTCATTACCTGAAGATGTGAAACCCATTGGTTGTAAATGGATATTTAAGACCAAAAGGGATTCAAAAGGTGATGTGGAGAAGTATAAGGCACGTCTTGTTGCATAGGGCTTTACACAGAAAGAAGGTATCGACTATAAAGAGACTTTCTCTTCGATATCTTCGAAAGACTCTTTCAGAATTATTATGGCATTGGTGGCACATTTCAATCTTGAGTTATATCAGATGGATGTAAAGATAATATTTCTCAATAGTAATATTGATGAGACAATCTATATGGTGCAACCAGAAAACTTTGTGTCTGAAGACCTAAAAAATATAGCTTGCAAACTTAAGAAATCCATCTATGGACTCAAACAAGCATCTTGACAATGGTATTTTAAGTTTCATCAAGTGATCATCTCTTTTGGTTTTAAGATGAATTTGGTTGATGATTGTATATACCATAAGTTCTGTGGGAGTAAATATATTTTCCTGGTTTTATATGTTGATGACATCTTGCTTGCCAGCAACAATATAGGCTTATTGCACGAAACCAAGAAATTTCTAGCTAAGAATTTTGAGATGAAAGATCTTGGTGAAGCCTCTTTTGCATTAGGCATTCAGATACACCGAGATCGCTCTCGAAGTATTCTTGGATTATCACAAAAAAGCTATATTGAAAAGGTTCTTAAGAGATATGACATGTAAGACTATAGACCAGGAGATACCCCTGTGGCTAAGGAAGACAAATTTAATCTCAATCAGTGCCCTAAGAATGATTTTGAGAAAAGAGAAATACAGAAGATTCCTTATGCTTCAGTAGTAGGGAGTCCAATGTATGCTCAAGTTTGTACGCGTCCGGATATTGAGTACATTATTGGGATACTAGGCATATATTTAAGCAATCCAGGAATAGACCATTGGAAAGCAACTAAACGGTCTTACGGTACTTACAGAGAATAAAAGACTACATGCTCACATATCGGATTTTAGCTAATCTAGAGATCATTGGGTATAGTGACTCTGATTTTGCTAGATGCCAAGATAGTATGAAATCTACATCGGGCTATATTTACATGCTAGCTGGAGGTGTTGTCTCTTGGAAAAGTTCTAAATAGTCACTTATAGCCTCTTCCACGATGGCAGCTGAGTTCATAGCATGTTATGAGGCATCCATTCATGGAGTATGGTTGTGAAATTTTGTCACGGGGCTGCGCATAGTGGATAATATTGAAAGACCACTAAAATTATTTTGTGATAATAAGTCGGTAGTTTTATATTCCAATAACAATAGGAGCTCATCGAAGTCGCAGCACATCAACATCAAGTTCTTAGTTGTTAAAGAAAGAGTTCAAAGTGGACAGTTGTCTATAGAGCATATCGGTATAAACTCCATGGTTGTGGATCCGCTTACTAAGGGATTGCCACCCAAAATGTTTCATGAGCATACTGCTCGTATGGGTGTTTTAGCAATTAAAGATATTCATTTTTAAAGGGAGTTTGTAATTTCATATGCTTTTATAATATAGATAAATTTTCAGTTTATGGATATTTATGAGGTTATTTTCTGCAGAAATAAAGTCTTTGGTTTAATTTACACTCTGATTTTAGTTTGGTTTGATCTCACTAAGGTTTAAGGGTGGACCAGTTGAAAATAGGCATTTTAAGATCATATTGCATGAAATTTCCATGCTACACATCCACATCATGATCTATGTCATTTAGCTGTATTGGCATACGTGACCTTTGATAGGTTGAGTTACGATAATTGTAACGAAAACCACTTAGATCCTATGCTGGTATGATTATTGGACCGAATTGGGTATAGATACATTTGTTAATGACAGCAAAGATTGAGCTCATTTGGTTATTTTTGCAAAACATAATTATAAGGTTATACATATAGTCCAAGTGGGAGATTGTTGGATCATTAATCCAATGTTGGGCTTATATGAGAATAGTTATGTGTTTGTAGACTGTCAAATAAAGTAAAGCCTAATTAAAATGATATGCTAAGTATTTTTTAGGCAATTGGATTTTGATGTATCAAATAGGGTGTGGACCTTTAATGTGTAGAAATTAAAGGGTTATTCCTATTTTAGTAATGGGCTAAAATAGGAATACCAAAGGGTGGGAATGTCAAAAGGCATTAATACCAAAAGGCACTTAGTTGCCTATATATATGGTTATGGTCCCTAGATTACACGTGCTACTTCATTCCCATACTAACATCCCATTATTAGAGAGAATCAAAAGGCTCTCAAAAGAAAATATGTTAATCTGGAAGGCCATCCGTATGACTCTAGATAGCGACTTTCGGATAGGATTCAGGTACGCTTCCGCTTTATAGTTTATATAATTTATGTGTTCTTGATAATTTGACATGAATATTTATATGTTATGAAATGCTAGATCTAACACCGACCTCTCGGGTAACCTAGATGACCTGTCAGTCACCTGCTTAATTTGCTTTGTGCTTGTTAATTTCAGGTTTTACGGTCATAAATGCTGGATGCTGCGGCGTTGGGAGGAATAATGGCCAGATTACATGTTTACCTTTACAAACTCCATGCGGAAATAGAAACCAGCATGTGTTTTGGGATGCATTTCACCCGTCTGAGGCAGTAAACATAATTATTGGGAGGAGATCTTACAGTGCACAATCGGCATCAGATGCATACCCGTTCGATATCCGCCGCCTGGCTCAGTCCTGAAGATGGAGCTAATAGTTGTGGTCACATGTCATGTTAAACATGCTCCCAAGAATTTCTTTGTTTTTTGCCATATAATGTTGTTTTCCAATGTTGTTGTCAATTGTTCCATGGAATGTAAGTGTGAACAGGTTAAATCGAGTTTTGTCTGAATCAATTGTATTCATGCAAGCTTGTATCGGGGCGTGAGATTTGGCTTGAATTAAAATTCTTAAATTACTAGAATCTGAGATGTAAATTCAGAATTGAGACATCATTGTGATGTTACTCCCCTTATAATTAACAGTTTTATGGTGTTTTAGAAGTTAATTAAGCCATTCTGTCATGTAAGAATATATAGTTTTCTATTTTCAAAGCATTTTCGTAAATTTCATTTTTTTTAAAGATGTTTTTATTTTTACACTTTTTACATGGACACTTAATATTGCATTCTCTAATATTTCTTGTATTAAAATTGTGTAATTAATAAAAATGTTAATCTCATATAAATCTTAAATGACTCTAGTCTTAAAACAATTACTCAAAATAAAAAAACACTCTACCTTCTAGTAATCCTGGTATAAATCTTAAACGACTCTAGATTTATCTAATAAAATCCTTAAATCTTCTAAAAAATATAAATGTATTATTTATGAATGTCGAACCCAATTTTTGGGTTACTCCCTAAAATAAAATAAAAATAACAAAAATAAAATAAAAGGAGTTTGGCGTCAGTAGAAAAATCACGGTGAAAACTTTGGAAATTTTATGAGCCAAATCGTATCTCTTTTATGCCCAAAAATGAGAGAAAATATAAATTCGAGGTAAAAATTAAGTCAAAAATCATAATTATATTTTTTATAAGCCAATTTGATTTAATCATGGGCTAATTCAAAATATTATTATGTTTGGGAATTAATTTAGGATCCAATTGAAGAATTTAATTAAGTGCGAGGAATTAATTATACATTAAATTGGTTAAATTAATTTTATTAAGAGCTTAATTGATGAAAAATTAAATTCTTGAATTTAATTCAGGCTTAATTAAGAAGATTGGAATTTTTGGAGACCCAATTGAATTTTTTTCAAGCTAATTGTGCAAAATTAAGGGCCAAATTGAAGTTTAATTGTCAATTGAGGGTCAAATTGCTTGAATCAGAAGTAAGGGACCAAAATGAAAAAGGCGCGCAAAGTTAAGGTTAATGTTGAAATTCGAACAGGGGCACAATGTCACAAAATTACAAATTTAAATCCAATTAAGGGGGTGCAATTGGAACAATTATAAATTGAAGGACCAAATTACAATTCACCCACTGCACCCCACCGCTGCCTTTTCTCCCTTTACTGCACTGCCCACCGGCAGCTACCACGCCTGCCGACAGCCACCATGCCAGTCGTAGGCCACCACGTCGCCGACAGTCAGCCACCGTGTCAGGCCAAACTCTCCTATAAATTGCAGCCATGGACGCTGCATGCAAAGTGGGGGGGGAGGAAGGAAAAAACGCAGGAGAAAAAAAAACGAGAAAAAGAGGAGAAGTGCTGGAGATTCAAGCAGATTTTTAGCAAATAAAAACAAGAAAAATCACACTATCATCTTCATCTTCCCCATCTCCGGTTGAACTAACAGAACCGGCAACTTCTCTTTCTCTCGGTTGACAGCAACCTCTCTATCTCTCTCTAAAACCAGCACCGTCGTCCCTCTCTCCCTCCTCGCCAGCAGCTAGCCCTCTTTTCCCTCCCCACTGTGAGCTCTTCCTTCACCAAACCAACCCAACTGTGACCTCTAGCCAGCTTCAGCAGTGGCAACAGCGTACGCAACGAACAACAGCCACCAACACAGCACAGGTCAGCCCTTCCGACGCTCCTACCGGTCACCACGGGCCACCATTTTCAACGCCACCACCACAGGGAAGAACCACCTTGACGTCCTCTACCCGACGGCAGTGGCAGGTGACCCTCTCATCATGGTCGGCCGACCACCATTTTACTGTTCATGTAATACGTGAATAGTATTTCACATATTACAATTTTCCTTTTTTCTTTTTTCTTTTTTCTCTTTAGGCTGGGTTGCTCTCAGCCCAGCCCAACCCATTTTGATTGGGTTTTGTATCATATTCTCTGGCCTTTGTTGGGCTCCTAGACCAGCCCACGATAAAATGGGCTTCCAACCCGTGAAGGCTGGAAGCCCAGCCCGCATCTATTTGAGCTTCCAGCCCGTGAGGACTAGAAGCCCGGCCCATTAAAAAATAATAAATAAAAAAATAAAAAATCATATATATATATATATATTACTACTATTATTACTACAAAAAAAATATTTCAAAAAAAATATATAAAATATGTTGTTTTCGTGCATACGGCCAAATTTCAAAGTTTTTCTCAACATATTTTTCGTAAAAAAAATATTGCGTCTTTCTCATGTTTTAAAACAAAATTGGATATCGTAACCGGTTTATGATTATCCATTGAAATTTGGCCAAAATATCAAAAATAATCAAAACCATTTTTGTTTTATCTATTAGGGTGTAAATTTACATTGTAAAATATATCCATGGATAAAAAAAAGATTTTTACTACGGTGTAAATTTAAATTGTAAATTACATCCGTAGATAAAACAATAAAAAGATTTTCTAATTGTGATGTAAAATTACATTGTAAAGTACACCTGCAGATAAAAAAATAAATATTTTTTTATGCAGTGTAAAAAAGTAAACTTAGAAGAAAAAAAACAATCAAACAACAATACACCTTACCTTATGTGGGGTGCACTAGGGGTGATGCGTCTTCCCCTCGCACAACAAGTCCCCTTATCCAGACTCTCGCAGAACAATAGGTTTTTAGTAACCTTAATATTAGGTGGTGATTCTTTATATTTATAGTGGTAATTTTTACGACTATAAAATAAACACTCCATTTTCATCGCGCGCTGTTGTCTCCCCAAAACTACAGGGGATGGCGGGGCGCAAAGCGCGTAAAAAATCATCGTTGCGACAATGACTATATATATATATTTTGAGAAACCCAACAATTCCAATGCCAACATTTATTGTCGCGACAATAATTTTTTCACGCTTCGTTCCCCATTCTACAACATCTACAACTAATGTGGCTGGGGTGAAAGAGGGCTAACCTGAAAAAAAAAGAAAAGAAAACAAAATAAGAATAAGAATAAAACTATTCATATTTAAGATAAACAATTATTCTTTAATCCTTTCATTGTAGCTAAAAAAACAAGGTTCAAGGATATAAATACTCCCTTAACACCAAAATAAAAAGGTTCTAAATCTCTCCATTCTTCAATGTATATATGCATACTAGCCAAATGACTCGCACCTCGTCGCAGGTGGTATCATATTTTTTTTTAATATAGAAAATATTAATTATATGGATTTTTTTATTGTATTATAAATTTAGCCAAAATAATAAATTTGTACATAAATCATGTGAAGTATGAGTTTTCTATAAAATATATGAATTTTAAATCGTTATAAATTTATCTGTTTAGCAATTTTTTACAAAATAATCAACATTAATTTATCATCATCATTAAAGAAGCAAGAAGATTCAGATATTTGAATTATTAAATCAACTGTATTAAGATTAGTTTATTTGATAATTCATTTTCAACCAAACAAAAACAAAATATAAATTGTGAAAATATCTGAAATAATAAAATAACAAAAATAATTAATTAATTTTTTATCAACAAAAAGTGAAAAATATAAATTGAAAATTCATCCCCACGTTATTTTCATTATTATTGTTATAATAGTTAAAATTATTATTCATATTATTATTAAAACAATTAAAATAAATAAATTCCTTGAAAAATCATTAAAAAAATAACAATATATTTTTATAAACAAACAATTAAACAAATCACAAAAACTATTATTATCATTGCATAAATTGTAAAATTATAAAAATCATCTGATCCAGATAACAAATAAAAATAAGAGAAAATACAAAAAAAAAATGAATAAAGGAAAAAAGAGAGCAATATTATTTTTCATATGATTATCAACATAAAATAAAATTCCATGATTGAACCGACTAAAATTAAAACCTAAATAAAAAAAATAAAAAATAAAAGCATAGATGCATAGATACGAATAAAAAATAAATATTATCCAATAATTAAAAAAAACTAAATGAATTAATATTAAATAAAAATTTGCAACAATCAAATAACAAATATAAATAATTAAATTTCTTTCGATAAAAAAATAAAAGCATTAACTGAAAATTCATCCTCACATTATTGTTATAAACATTGTTATAACAGTTAATATTATTATTAACATTATTGTCAAAACAATTGGAATTATTAAATCGATATGAAAAATCATTAAAAAAAAAAGCAAAATATTTTTATAAGAAAATAATAAAAAATTAATAACTAAAATTATTGTTATTATTGCGCAAATAATAAAATTATAAAAATCATCTAACCCAAAGAACAAATAAATATAAAAGAAAACAAAACAAACAATAGATAAAGGGAAAAAGGGAGCAATATTTATTATTGCTATCACTATCAAAAAAATAAAAATTATCAAATTATACTGAGAAAAAAATAAAAAAAACATAAACAAAATAGCAAGCAAGAAAAAAAAAATTATTATTATTATTATTTTGAAAGAATAAATAAACAACAAAAGATCACACAAAAAATAAAATCAAAATAAAAATTATCATTGTCATTACTGTCAAAATAACAAAAATTAACAAATTATCCTAAGAGTAAAGAAACGTAAAAAATATTAATAAAAAAATAAGTAAGAAAAATAATTAAATTATTATCATTATCATTATCATTATTATTATTATTGCGTTCATAATGAAAGAAAAAAAAAGACTAAAAAAATTCGAAAAGCTTCAACATTATCAAATTATTATGAGAAAAAAAAACCAAAAAAATATTAACAAAAGAGTAAGTAAGAAAAACCATTAAAGCATTATTATTATTATTATTATTATTATTATTATTATTGTGTTAATAATAAAAAAAAGAAAATAAATGAAAAACTAAAAAAATCATCAAAACTTTAACAACAGATATAAAAAAAAAATTCTCAGGTAAAAAAGTCATATGATGTAAAAAAAAAAAAGCAAAATATTATTATAACAGTCAAAATTATTATTAATATTATTGTAAAAAAAAATGAAATAATTAAATTGATTTGAAGAATCATTAAAAAAAATATATATATTTTGATAAGAAAAATAAAAAAGGAATAAAAAACTAAAAGAAAGAACAAAAGGAGAAAAATTATTAAAAAAAAAAAGCAAAGGATTTATAGGAAAACAATAAAAAACTTAATCACTAAAATTGTCATTATCATTGCGTAAATAATAAAATCATAAAAATCATATAATCCAAAAAAAAAATTAAAATAAAAGAAAAAAATTACCAATAAAGAAAAAAAGGAAGCAATATTAATTTTAAAATGATTATCAATAAATATTTAAATTTCAAAATTGAACTGATTAAAAAAAAATCAAAAAAAAATTAAAAGCATAGATGCATAAATATGAATAAAAAATAAATATTATCAAACAATTTAAAAAAACCAAATGAATTAATATAAAATAAAAAAATCAAAAAATAAGTGTTGAAATTAAAAATAAAATATATAATTAATTCCAACTGAAGGATAAAATTGAAAAAAAAAATATTTGGACAAAAATAAATATACAAATAAATGATTATTATAATATTTAAAATTATTATCAATATTACTATTAGAACAATTCAAATAATTAAATTGCATTGGAAAATCATTACAAAAAAGAAAAAGATTTGTATAAAAAATAATTAAAAAATAATAATTAAAATTGTCATTATTGTGGCATAAATAGCAAAATCATAAAAATCATTTAATAAAAAAAATTTAAAATAACAGGAAAAAAAATAAAGGGAACAAATGTGCAATATCAATTTAAAACTAATTATCAACATAAATTAAAATTTCAGAATTGAATTGATCAAAAATAAATCAAAAAATGACAAAAATTAAAACATAGATGCATAAATATCAATAAAAAATAAACATTAAAAAAATGAATTAATAACAAATAAAAAACTAAAAGAATAAGGACCGAAATGAAAAATAACATATATAAAATTAATTCCAATGAAAGGATAAAATTGAAATAAAAAACAATTGGAGGACGAAAAATAAATAATGAAAATTGCTGCCATTTAATAAAAAAATCAAAAGAAGAGGGACTGAAATCAAACTTTGTATATATTACCAATTTTAATTGGAGGACCAAATTAAAGAATTTAAAACATTTGTACTGGAAAAATTGAAGGAATAAAAAATAAATCAAAAATCAAAAGTATAAGGACTGAAATAAAAACTTCTTATATAATCAGTTTTAATTGAAGGGCACAATTAAAAATAATAAAACTTTAATTTCAATAAAAAAGTAAGAAAAACGAAATCAAAACATCAGAGACCAAAATGAACTTAGCGCCAACATCAGGGATCGGACCTAACTTTGTGGCGGCAGGATAGAGAAAAGCAATAGCCGATGAAAAACCATCCGTTGACGATTAACCGGCCATATATGACTGGAACGTGCCGCGGCGGAAGATAGAGGACACTCCGACGTATCTTCTGGTATAGCGGAATGTAATTTGTGACGGCAGAACGACACCTCACGCGCCTTCTAAGTGGCGCGTCAGCGTCGAACGGTGCTGGCGCGTCCGTGCGACGCACCAACAGTTAATCCGAAAAAAATAAAATAAAATATTAGCCAATTACCAAGAAGCCCCTGTCCCCACTCATATTTACGGAAAAACCGTAGGGGGAAGGACCCAGCTGCCCCCATTAACTGTTGGCTATTTTGTCGTTTACGGGGGCTATTTTCCTCTGTGCACTGTGCAAATAAAGTGGAAAAATCGGCGATGCTCCTGGTTCCCGTGCATTATTTTGTTTTTTTCGGGGGCTTTTTAGTTAATACACTTTTCAAAACCAGGAAAATCAATAAAAATAGGGAGATGAACTAGTGCTACGCATGGATGAAAAATATCCAATGAACAATGAAATGAGTGTGTGTACAATGAATTTATATATAACAAAAGTAAAACAGGGAGACAGTTTATATTTTAGTTAATATACTGATGTGGTCAGGACAGCCTATACACGCCAAGCGACAAAACATTTTTGCTCTGATCATGCTAGCGATACAAGGACAACAAGACTTTTAGCCTTCACTGTGCCTGTTCCTCCCATGTTACTCGGTAAGACTTGACATCCCAAGCAATAAATTTGGCAACCTACTGGCATTAATGGCTACATTTCATGAGCCTTGCATGCACCATTGGATGAATGGATGTCGATAATGTCAACCGTCGATATTACACTCGCTATATATTGTACAGGTACTCCCGCTTGCCGCATCTATACAGTTTCCCTATCAAAGATATATATTATCTTGTTCTGCCTCCATCCATGATCATTTAGAGCGCTAGAAGTGAAATGAATTGGAAAAGGTGATGGTTAGGATCATAGTTAGGACCATCGTGACAGATGCGATCGACCTAGCAAGAACTGTTACCATCACCTATCCATCTGATCTTATTTGGACCAAGTCGAAATGGAGGTTTAGAGTTGATTTTTATGTCAAAAACAGCTGCAACTTGATGATCGCGAGTCAACTTCATGATCGCGAGTCAACTTCATGATCACGAGTCAGCAAATAGCAATTAAGTAGTCGTATTTTCTCCATCATGAGCAGTACTGTTTGATCTTGAAATGTGAGTTCGAATCTAGCTGCACTCCATTGTTGACTTGAGTTAATCATGTACTGAGAGCAAATTAAGAGCGGTACATAAACTGATTTAGTAAATTTCGAGTGTAAAAGCACTAGCTAGCTGATAACCATCTGGGCAGAAAGTATTATTATTCATCCACTATACAGCATTTCCTTAATTTCCAAGATAGGGCAAAAGGCTATGAAATTGTCTCCTTTCAACGATATTCAATTCCTGCACTGTACCTAGCTAAAGTGATCTAATCACATGCATGGTGGCTTGAGATTAGAAGGTTTGGGTTTTGTTCACCGGCCTTTTGAAGGTTCTTGGGATTTTACGTGCTGCATTATTAATTACCAAGTCTTTTCGGTTGTTAATTAGCACATTATATGATTTCACATTTTCAAGGCATCCACGTTTGATCTATTGTAAGAATTTTCCTGAAATAGCTCCAACCAGTAATTTAGCACATACATATTAGCTCTATCAAAAATATTCCGATAGGATGGTCTTCCTATGATATATAATTGATATCAAGAACGAGCTAGCTAGAGGGTGAATGAGAAAGTGTGAATTGTATATATTTTTGCGAAAATTAACAAATACATAATTTAATAGAACAGCTCAATTAGTTAAGACATTTATTATAAGGCAAGTTACTAATTAAATGGGGGAAAAAAGAAATCTCTTTGGACATATATTTGTTCGTTTTTGTTTTTGATATATAGGGCAAGAAACTTATTCTGCTTAGGGCAAAGGAGAGTCAACGAAGATAGATTAGCAACCAAAAGATTTATCGTTTGCTATTAATGACAATGATTTGGTAGCTGATTACAAGCAAGGTTATTTGATAGTCATGGTTACAAGATTATGACCAAAGTCCACCACCGACAGAAATATATATGTTGGCCAGTAGTGATTATTTTCAATCTATACTTTTATTATCATACCCAAATCCTTGCTTCCGTCTTCCTGGTTCTTAAGATACACATGCCACTCGAAATACAGTGATTGCAGACTGATATCCCGCTATCTGCCGTCCTCTCCCATGCATAGCCGCGTGATATTAATGCAGCATACCAACTTTCTCAACTGTAAAAGCTAGAACAATATTAACCCACTAGTTCCATGGCTTCACATATATTTTTTTATTTATTTAATCTCTTGACGCGATCTCCAATGTCACTACCATCTATATATATTTATAGCGCTTGCATTTATACTCATCACAGACACCTCCTCCATAGCCCAGTCTTCGAGTATTTCACAGTACCCTTACCTTTCATTGATCATTCCCTGTATTAATCTTTTTGATTCATTAATAATGGAGGGGGTGCTAAAGAAATGGTGGGTGGTGGGTGTGATTTTTGTGGTAGTTTTGCTTTCAGAACCATATGGGGTTAGAGCGCAACAAGTTCCTGGCTACTTTATTTTCGGGGATTCATTGGTCGATAATGGCAATAATAATCAACTTTCATCCTTGGCTAGAGCTGATTATTTGCCTTACGGGATCGACTTCCCTCGAGGACCGACCGGAAGGTTTTCCAATGGCAGAACGACGGTTGATGTCATTGGTAAGTACCAGCTCTTACTTTCTCTCCAGTACTGCTCTTAACTCTCCATGCATAATTGACCTTCATTTGACCTCAGAAACAGTTTTTCCTTGAAAAGATCTCATTAAGCTAAGCTTTCTAGAAAAAAGTAATAGAATAAATGATCTTGGTCGCTCACGTCTACTCATACAATTGACTCCCGAAGAAATTCAAAATATACTAATGCCAATTATACAACCTCATTTTAGACAATACTTAAGCAACAATACATCGTGTACTATATGTTCAAACATTACAAGAGTAGTAATAGAGTAGCAATAAAAGGAACTAGCTAGTGCAACTAACATATAGCCTTCATTTCAAACAGCTGAGCAATTGGGCTTCCGCAACTACATTCCACCTTATTCTACAGCAAGGGGCCGAGCTATACTTGGAGGAGTGAATTATGCGTCTGCTGCTGCTGGAATTAGAGACGAAACCGGCCAACAACTCGTAATTATTAACCAACTACTCATTATATATATCATTAATATTCATTTTATAGCTTGATTGCTAGATATATAATTACAAATCTTTGGCTTTTCCAGGGAGATCGAATTAGTTTTAGTGGTCAAGTACGAAACTACCAAAATACGGTCTCACAGATTGTGAACATACTTGGGGACGAGGACACAGCAGCGAATTATCTAAGCAAGTGCATTTTCTCAATTGGACTAGGCAGCAATGATTACCTTAACAACTATTTCATGCCTCAGATTTACTCAACGAGCCGTCAATATACTCCAGAGCAATATGCTGATGTTCTTATCCAGCAATATACTAGCCAATTAAAGGTCATTTTTTTTTCTTTTTCTTTCAATAAACTTGGTGTGTTACATTTCAAGAAACGAAGAAGTAATATTTCTGGGACTTGCTAATTTTTCCTTGATCTGGTGCAGATTTTGTACAACTATGGAGGCAGGAAGTTTGTGTTGATTGGAGTGGGTCAGATAGGCTGCAGTCCCAGTGAATTGGCCCAAAGTAGTCCTGATGGGAGAACTTGTGTTCAGAGAATTAATTCTGCCAACCAGATTTTCAATAATAAGCTCAGGTCTCTTGTTGCTCAGTTCAACGGCAATACACCTGATGCGAGATTTATCTACATCAATGCTTATGGGATCTTTCAAGATATAATAAACAGACCTGCAGCTTTTGGTAAATATCCCTTTAGCTTTTAACGTATCAAACTTTAGAATCCTGTGCTTTTCATTTATCCAGGCTGGGCCGGCCAGGCTCCGAGATATTGACCAGTCACAGGATCGACCAATCAGGTCACCGGGATGACTTGCCTCAATTTGCTTTGTGCTTGTTAATTTCAGGTTTTACGGTCACAAATGCTGGATGCTGCGGCGTTGGGAGGAATAATGGCCAGATTACATGTCTACCTTTACAAACTCCATGCCGAAATAGAAACCAGTATGTGTTCTGGGATGCATTTCACCCGTCGGAGGCAGCTAACATAATTATTGGGAGGAGATCTTACAGTGCACAATCGGCATCGGATGCTTACCCGTTCGATATCCGCCGCCTGGCTCAGTCCTGAAGATGGAGCTAATAGTCGTGGCCACATGTCAAGCTAAACATGTTCCCACGAATTTTTCCTTTTCTTTTTTGCTATATAATGTTGGTTGCTATATAATGCTGTTTGCCATTATTGTTGTTGTCAATTGTTCCAACGAATGTAAGTGTGAGCAAGTTCGATCGAGTTTTGTCAGCACTGAATCAATTGTATTCATGCAAACTTGTATTGGGCTTGAGATTTGGCTTGAAATAAAATTCTTAAATTACTAGAATCTGAGATGTAAATTGAGAATTGAGACATCATTGTGATGTTATTCCCCATATAACTAACACTTTTATGTTGTTTTAGAAGTAAATTAAGCCATTTTGTCGTGTAAGAATATATAGTTTTATATTTTCAAATTAGCATGAGCATTTTTCCATAATTTTTTTAAAAGATGTGTCAGAGAATTTTTATTTATTTTTACTCTTTTTACATGTACATTTAATATTGTCTCCACTCATATTTTTTGAATTAAAAGTGCTTAATTCCTAAAACTATTAATCTCATATAAATTTTAAATGACCCTAGTCTTAAAATAATTATTCAAAGTCTAAAAATCACTTTACCTTTTAGTAATCCTTGTATAAATCTTAAACGACTCTAGATTCGTCTGATCCTTAAATCTCCAAAAAAATTAAATTTATTATTTATAATGATATATATTTTGAGAAACCCAACTGTTCCAATGCCAACATGACAAATTTATTAAAAAATAATCTCACCTAAAAGCTTAAACTGTTAAGTGAGATATTAAAATATGAATTATATTATTCTCTATTATATATCCTCAAGTGAAAGCTCTTTAGACTTGAAATTTGTACAGCTACACAATATTTTGTGCTTATTTTTTTTTATTAAATAAAATGAGGGTAATGAGATTCGAACTCATGACCATTGAATCAATAAAACTCTAATACTATATTAAAAAATTATTTTATTTAAAAATTTAAACTATTAAATAAATCTCTAAAATATAATTTATATGATTCTATTATGTAGAAACCTGGCTCTCTCTTTCTACTTGGCGTTCTTAAAAGTTAATTTTCTTACTTGTCATTTTAGTTTTCAATTTTTAACCTTCACGATCTTCCTTCCATTACCGGTTTAGCGTAGGCAACAATATTAACTGTTTGCATGGATCCCAACAAGTGGCTTCTTGTTTTCATTTTAGGAGACTCCTTGATTAATAATGCAACAATAAAAAACTTAAAAGAAGGGCTAGAGTCAATTACCCCCCATATGGGATTGACTTTTCTAAGGGTCGCACATCCAACGGTCGAAACGTTATCAATTTTATTATCGGTCTATTCCTAAATCCCTCTCCTACAATGCCATGCATGTAATATAATTTATTAAAGTACACCCCCGCCTCTCCTACAATGCCATGCATGTAATATAATTTATTAAAGTACACCCCCGACAATATTATTATTATCGTTGCTAATAATATAAATAATACTTATCGGCAAACAAAAGTTATATGATGGGAGATATTTTCTTTGTATATATATATATATTATTAAGCAAATCGGGCTAGTTTTTCATCCTTTCAAAGGGGTATATAGGAAAAAAATATTTTTTAAAAAAAATATTTTTTTTAAATTAATTATTTTTGATTTTAGATTATTTTGATATTAATTTTTTTTAAATATTATTTTAATAAAAAAAGTTACAATAAATGTGAACACAAGGTGATGAAAGCGAATGAAATAATCCTCGCGAATCTCCGACTTCCTGAAGGTCAAATGTTGACTTTGAAGATGGCCATCATTTCCCGGCAAAGATGGGCATTGGTAGATGATCAGCTGCTTAGTTGGATCTTACGTTTTCCCCACGTGATCTTATCCATCCTGAGTTGACATTTGAACAGCCCCTCTGTTTCCACTTATTTTTATCCTTTGGTCCACCAACAAATTACTGCCACATGCATAAGGTTTACTTTCGCCTGCTGAAACAGCCAGAGCAACTTCTCAAAATTATTCATATGAAAATAATATTTTACTAGGAAACCGGCGTCGTTTGAGGCTTTCGCAGGCAACCGCGTCCTTCGCTTTGAGCTTCCATCACAATCGTCATGACAGGCGCGCCTGGTCGCGTGAACCACACGATCCTAAATCAAAACCGGAAACTTTTTGTCACCGCGCACGAAGTCAGAACAACAAAATACACTCGAATTTCTCAACTCTCATCTCCAAACACATCCAATTAAAATTCGACTCCCATTTCTTTCTTTGGGATAAAGATTCCTTAGATCCGATCCGAAATTCTATGATTCACGCGTATTTAGCTATAGAGCAAACAAAGCTTCCCTCTCCATTCTAGGGTTTTAAGCAGTCAACAGCTACCGAGTAAAAACTATCGAATTGCCCATCCTAATCAGCTTCACGAAATCTTCCTCTCCAAAATCATGGAAGGGAAAAATCCAGTGAGGTTTACGTTAGGAAAACAGTCGTCACTAGCACCGGAGAAAGACCGAGAGGAATCTGATGTTGATATAGATGGAATTAATCCAGGAGTGAGGCTTATGTACTTAGCCAATGAAGGAGATCTAGAAGGGATCAAAGATTTGTTGAATTCTGGTGTTGATGTTAATTTTCGTGATATTGATGACCGTACTGCTCTTCATATTGCTTCTTGTCAAGGCTTCACTCAAGTTGTCGCTCTTTTGCTCGATCATGGGGCCGAAATTGACCCCAAGGATCGTTGGGGTAGCACAGTATGTATTTGGATAATAATTTTGTTTTTCTGATTTGGGTTTCTTCAGATTGTTGAAATAGTTGTTTAAAGAGATTAGATTGCTGGCCGGCTTAACTTTTTTTTTTTTTAATATCTTTTACGGGGTTGATGATGTTGTTCAGTCCGAGATTTGAGTTTGATTTCTAACAAGCCAATGGTTAGATGGATTTTGTGGATTGTGAAGTTAGAAATTTTGGCCCGTGTAAAATAATTTTGTTATTAATTTGAAGGAGGGATGCAGTGTGTGCCATTTGTGTTAGTCCAGGTAATTTGCTCAAGCATTTTGTTTTTGAGCCAAAGGGGTTCATATTGACAGGCTGGAGTGGATCGCTGATGCTAGATAGTAAAATATGGGGTGCTTAACCATCTAGTAGGTGACCAGAGGTAAGAGTTTGGGATTGAGGGGTTTGCTCCTCTATGGTCTCAATTCGAGCATGTAGTTGCTAATATGATGACCACAGGAAGCTTATATAGTTGTTAGCTTTAGAGCTAGTGAGACTAGTTGAGGAGTGTGCTAGCTGAACTGGACAACTATGTTAGTAAAAAAAAAAAAATGGGGTGCTTTCATATTCTCCAGGTACATGGAGAGCATTATAATCCTGAGCATTCCTGGGGTTTTTTCAATACTAAAATGTATCGTCTGGTTTGTTGTTTAACTGATAGTCAGAGCGTTCTTTTTTTATTTTTTTATTCTCACTAAACTGATGTTGCTTAAACAGCCTCTTGCAGATGCTATATTTTACAAAAACCATGATGTGATTAAACTCTTGGAGAAACATGGTGCAAAACCTCTGGTATGTTTCAGTTTTGTTGTTTACATGAGATGCATTAGTTTACTTTTGAACTGTTTTTTTACTGTGTCTTGGATCGGTTTTGTTTATGTAGATGGCTCCTATGCATGTTAAGCATGCACGCGAGGTCCCAGAATATGAAATCAATCCTGATGAACTGGATTTCACTAACAGTGTGGAATTAACTAAGGTAACTTGTTCTCCATTTCATTTTTTGCCTGCTGGAACTTATGAGCTTCTGTTTGTCTTCTGATAACATTGATTACAAACCTCCTTGAGGTAGTATTTTATTGCTTCTTATGTTACTGTTTTGAAGATCAATGCCAGTTTCTTTTTATGCTGGTACTTATTGTCAAATGTTACACCTTGAATTGAAATTTAGTAGATGATTTTCTGAGTGAAATTCTTATATAATTATATTTGTGGCTTTTATCCCTCTACTGCAAGCATTTGAGTTGAGTAAGAATACAATGATGAGTTACATAGGCAATAAGCATATATTCTAGATAAGATATCCGAGGTGTATTGGCTAATTCTATGGTCAGACTGCATTAGACCTGTTTAAAAGCACATCTCATTTTCAAGTCGACTGCGTGAAATATGCCACAGGGAACCTTTTGTATAGCATTATGGCGAGGAATTCAGGTTGCTGTTAAAAAGCTTGGTGAGGAAGTGCTTCCAGATGAGGATAAAGTGTGGGTTATCTACACCCTGAGCCTTATTTCTTAATAGTATCTGGTTTTGTATGCTTAGGTTATCTTGACAGTTAGTTTTGCACAGGAGAGCATTCAGAGATGAACTTGCATTGCTTCAGAAAATAAGGCATCCAAATGTGGTACAGTTTCTGGGTGCTGTTACTCAAAGTAGTCCAATGATGATTGTCACTGAATATTTACCCAAGGTTTGTTCTTCAATCCTGTTCACCGTGTGGAGGGGCATTTTTCCAATCTCATTCATTCTTATTGCTTTCTGCTGGATGTTTGCTGTTGCTATAACTCTATTCTGTGCATATAATTCTTTCTGTTGGTTGTTATTTATTTATTAATTTATTATTTTCAATGTCTGTTATTGTGATTGTGATTTTATTTTTCCTGCCCCCCCTTATTTTATGATCATTATTTCTTAATGCTCTGTTGCATTTGACGATGATAAATTTGTTCCCCTGATGAGCCTGCCTCTGAAGTCATCTTGTTTCTGGTATATACCAGGTGGATATGATTTCTTAAACAAACTTAATAGCCCCAACGGTCTATTCTTGTAAAAATTTCTGCTTCATGTGTGATGGAAATTTTGTCCTTTGGATTTCATTTGTAAGTAAGGATGGCAAGACCATCCTTCATCTCTCTTCTTAGCACCCTTCAAACCTGAATTTCACTTGTATTGAAATTACTGACTAGATCTTTGTAAATATTGACTTCTACTTAGTAAACAGGTCAATTATGCTCTTTCACAACATAACAGAGTGGTGGATCTGCATTTTCTCTGTTGTGACATTCATTTATCTTCTTCTTCTTAAAGAAGAAATTAACAGATTAAAATGCTTTTAGATGTTCAAGTCATGAAATCTTATATCATAAAATTAACATCTTGTATTTTTTTTTTCCCATTAATGTTACAGGGAGATTTTTGTGCGTTCTTGAAAAGAAAAGGAGCATTAAAACCAATTGCAGCTGTGAGACTTGCACTTGATATTGCAAGGTCTGTTATTATTTTTTTCCCATTAACCCCATGTAAACACAAATTTCAAGTCTAAAATAAAGATTGTGCAGTGGATTTGTAAGTTTTTGGTGTTTATACTCCCACCCCCCATAAAGGGCCTCCTTACTTTTTCATGGAGTTTATTATTGTTCTGAATATCTAATTTGTTTCAAAGAGCAATAATTTTTTTATTGGATGCTTATACATTAGTGACTGACCCACAGATAACTATAAATAGCATTTTGTAGCTATATAATTGTCTGTTTGAAGAAAATTTCAATCAAATTAATAGCTAAGAGAGCATCATACATTCAAGAATTGTGATTCAGGACTAAAAATCCCACAATTGGCTTGTACTTTCAAAGGCACTCAGTTCTTCTGTCAAATATATTAGGATTTAAAACCGGTCTCTAAGCCTGGGGTCAATACATGATTTATTGCATACATAAGTTTGTTTTCATTATCAGAACTTTGGAGTATGTAGTTTTCCAGTAATTTAACAATCTTTTGAGAAACACCAAAACTGTGGAGTGTTGTTTATTTGGTGTAAATGGGTAAAAAAAGGACAGCGATGCCTATGTGATGTAGGACTAGCCAAATTGATGTCAAATAAAAAAACAAGATCACCAACATGAAAGAGAATTTAGAACAGAATCCAAAATTCACCAATAAGAGAGACAATATACTTGGTCATGAAGGGAACAAAACTAAGACACATTCGATCCTAGGGAATCAGCACAAGAGAGACACATTTAATCTTGAAGAACATTAAGTCTGTTTCAATCATTAATAATACATTCTTAAAATCACTAATGTCTAGGTGCTTATTTACATGCACCAAACCAAACAAGGTAGGAAAACCTAATAAGTCTTAATTCATGAAGGAAACTGAAATCCTAATTTAACTAATAACTAATTTATGTTAATTTTCCTAAATAATCAAATCCAAAATAATCATAAAATATTAAAATTTCGAAATACATAAAAATTAAGTCCCATTGTTTCCCTTCATCCCCCATCACTAAGATTTTAAGTGCTTGTATGGATGATGTAAAACAAAACTTTCAAGATGGGTTACATGCTTTGGTTGATGGAGATGAAGATGAAAATGTTAGTTTTTTTTCTGTCACTTCACTTTCTGATGACAGTCTTGAAAGAACTCTTCTATTTCTGGAAATGTTGCAGGGGAATGAATTACTTGCATGAGAATAGGCCGATACCAATAATTCACCGTGATCTTGAGCCTTCGTAAGTTTTCTTGTTCAATGTAGGCTTTTTTTAATTTGATGTACACACATATCGATGACTATAGTGGAATTTTCAGTAAAAACTCATTGGATTCCTCAATTTTTCTGAAACTGTCTTTATATTGCTTATGAGCAAGATAACAGAAATATATTGCGGGATGATTCTGGGCATCTGAAAGTCGCAGACTTTGGAATTAGCAAGTTGCTTACAGTTAAAGAAGATAAACCGCATATTGGTCAAGACAATTCCTGTAAGTGTGGCTTAATCATCTTTATGAACCTCATTTAGTTTGGAAGTTGCTAAACCAAATGCCTTTCCTATATTCCAGTTATTTTCTTGTATGTACCATCTTTGACTTGTTAGAAGAATATTGTTATGGAAATGTTTGTTTTGTCATTGACAGGGCGGTATGTAGCTCCAGAGGTTTTCAAAAATGAAGATTATGATACTAAAGTAGATGTTTTTTCCTTTGCTTTAATCCTACAGGAGGTAAAAACTTCTGTCTTATTATTACAGATCTTCTCATAATAAATGGCCTTTGTAGATGTTAAGCATTTTCTCACTGTGCACCCATAGAGTTCATGCTTAGCACCTCCACAATTCGACAAAGCATATACATGCAACCTGATTTGTTCTTGATCTTTGATAGATTTTATTTTTTATTTTTAAAACTTTGACTATTGATATCTGTTATCTAATATACATCAGATGATTGAGGGCTGCCCACCATTTTCTGCTAAGCTAGAAAATGAGGTTCCTTTAGCTTATGCGGCAAAAGAGCGTCCGCCTTTTAGAGCTCCATCAAAGTCCTATGCACATGGGCTTAAAGAGTATGCCTTTCTGTCTTATCGGTTCTTTTTACATGAGATTTGTTCTTTTTTAAAGTGTGGAGTTTATCGCAATTGCTCTTAAACTAACTATTGAATCTGACATCATCTTTTTCTGTTATTGGATTTCCAAGTTATGTTATTCTATAATTGGATTTGGTATGAAAACATTATACATGTACGTACATCATTAATAAGAACCATGAGTAAATGTAAGCAAACATTAAAACAAAAGAAATTTTAAGCAGAAGTTGGTGCTCATCTAGAATGGATGTTCAATTAAATCCATTTTGACTAGCACAAGTGATATAATAACATCTCATAAGTTGAAACTCAGTCTAGAGGCTTCATGAGGCAGAACCTGAAGCATGCTACACTTAAAAGCTTCTTTAAAAAAAGTCTACCTCTGATAAAAAAAAATCAAAGTGCAGGTTCAATTTTTTTGTTCTGCAGAATGCTCTATAATAAAAGATAAGCAGTATTTACATGTGGATAGATATATTTATTATATCTATTTATTGAATTGTTAAGAAGTCCGGGATCCATGGCCAAAATAGTTCTGCATTCAGTAGCCCAAACATTTCTGCATGTAAACATTGACTGTCTGACAATGCGTTGACTCACTAAGATGGTGTCATGGTATTCTTAAGAATTGTTAACTCTTGTTTCTTAAGATTTTTTTAATCGACTTTCCATTTTGAAATATTTACTTACTAATTCATCAATGATGGCCACTGTAGAAACATCCATACACAAGTTTATAAAATATTCTATTATAAATAGTTCTCACAAAATTGAATTGCTTTATACTTTCCATTTCTACTGTCAATATTATTTAATGTTAAACTTATCTTTCATTGAGATCAGTTACCGGAAAGAGAAATCTTGATGCTGCGTTTATCTCACAGGTTAATTGAGGAGTGTTGGCACGAGAATCCAGCTAAACGACCACCTTTCAGGCAAATACTAACAAGACTGGACGCCATTCAAAATAGTATTGGTCATAAGAGACGTTGGAAGGTTTCTCTATACTTTACCTGAATGAGTAATCGCAATTAGGACATTACACTTTATCTGTCTGTCTCTGAAGCGGATCCTACAAATAAATAAATCATTTCT
This sequence comes from Salix dunnii, assembly GCA_015731905.1. Classification (NCBI taxonomy): domain Eukaryota; kingdom Viridiplantae; phylum Streptophyta; class Magnoliopsida; order Malpighiales; family Salicaceae; genus Salix; species Salix dunnii. The sequence goes on along the minus strand of CM027662.1, from coordinate 3,845,409 downwards.
CTGTGTTGAATCACTATAAATGCTTTATTCTTAGTGTCCTTGGTGGAGCCTAATACGTTGCAATCATTCGTTATGTTATTCTGTGGTGCTGAGTACTAGTTTTGATAATAAAGATTGAAAAATGATATATTACTTTTAAATTTATGAATTGAACCTTCTAATGGGAGCTACATTTTTCTGAGTTCTGGTTCTTTAGGATAGAGCGTTGTATCCCTTCCACACTCACTACTGTTTTTGTGGAACTAACCTTTTTTTTTTCCTTAACTGTACAGGTTAGACCACTAAAATGCTTTCAGAATTTCGAGGCAATGTTAAAGAAAGATCGCAGTCTAAGCCACCGCAGCTCACACTCTACCAGCAGTATATGAATATGCAAGAGTGGGGATAAAGTCTGTTGCCCACTTAGCTTGTATATGTGCAGAGATTTTTCTCAATCTCAATCATTGGTGATCGAAGGATTATTTTACTAGTTTAGAGCGCACCTTTCCTACCTGTGTAATTCCATTTGCAAATTGATTTCAGTTAATTGATGCTTGCCAATTCTCCCATTGAAATTGTGAGTTGTAAAACATGCCCCATATATCACACTGCTCACATATGTACATCATTGAGTGCTATAAATGTCCCTATCCTGATTAATACTATTGTGCAAATCAGTTGAGAGATGAACTGCAGATCAGGTTGTTGACTGGGACATGGCACGGAAAATACAACATATTTTTTTCTTTATTGTAAAAATACAATACAATTATACATAGTAAATAAATAAATCTGAAACGAATAATGTGGTGACATGTTATGGAAACTAAAATGGTTTCATTGTTTTCATCTAGCCTAAAATCAAACCATGCTTGCTTACAAAATAAATCCGAACACTACTAGTGAAAATGAATCTCATGGGTATTCAAAAATAGAGGAAGGATTGCCAGAGAAAGCAGCAAGAAAGTTATCAGAAGGAGAAATCATGACATGAAAGGTAACAGCCAGCCTGAACTTCTCCCATAGATATTACTTCTACAGCCATCAGCACAAAGGCGTGCTTCATCACCAGAAAGAGATCCGGAAGAAATGGGGGTGCTGGTCGGTGGTGGGGTGTGCTAGGGTTGAGAAAGGAGGGTTAATGTAAAAGAACTCGTATTTTGTTTTTTGAATCATAAACTTGAGTGCAAAATGATTTTAACCAACTTTACTTATTTTGCATTACTGATTTTCAAGTTTTTATTTGGGTATTATATACATATTGAATATCAAAAAATTAAATTATTAGTTTTGAACTCTACTTGCGCAGTCAAATTGCAATATAGTCTTCCTGTAGAAACACATTTGTCATTTATAAATTTAATGGGGTCAAAAAGATCACTTTGCATTTTCTTTGAGCAACCAAATTAAAAAAAAAAAAAAAAAGCTTTACGGAAAAAAATGCAAAGTAAATAACTCAAATGCTCTCAAAATAATAATAAAAAATAATACTTTTTTTTCTTTTTTTTTGTAGAGGTTCTCTTCCTTTTCTCTCTCTTTTTTTTTTTTTTTCATTGTTATACTCAAATGTTACAAGTGACATTTAAGTCTTTCAGCAACAAGATATTCAAAAAATAGTTGTAGCTAAATTGTAACAATGTTTTTTTTTTTTTTCACTCACTTCTCTATCCTTATATTTCTTTTATCCACTTTAATTTTCATCACTTTTTTTCCGGTGAGGAAGCCATGACCTCCCTTAATTCAACCTTTAGCAATACCTACAACAAATTCCCCTTTCCTTCTTCTCTCTATACATAAAAGGAGCAAAAGGAGGGGAAGAAACAACTTGAAAAAAAACAATTATTGTCACACCCTTTACGAGAGCACGAGATTGCAGCAACCCTTTCCATGTGCAAGGATTCATGTCGGGTATATATATATGAAAAAAAGAGTCACCACCTAGTATCATGATTGCTATGAAATCTAACTAGTCTTTCAGAGATTCTAAGGTAAGAGACTAGTTGTATAAAGAGAAGTTTTTAACATCCTAAATCACCCTACCTAAGATAGACTATTTGATGTTTTGGTTTGCCTTACGATTGCTTTGATATTAATATTATCTAATCGATATTTCTTAAGATTAGATTTGATATGGTGAATAAACTTTGGTTCAAAATTTAAAAGAAAATACTTTTAGCCAAATGGATCTTGTGAAATCCGTGTTTGATAAATTTACAGTCTATGAATTAAAAGTCGACTAGGATAGAAATCTAAAGAGATTTAACATGCTCATTTTTTCCTTTAATATTTTAAGTGTTCGAGACTCGTAAATCACAAGAGGAACACAAATTTAGAAATTTGAGGAAATTCAAAAACACTTTAAAAGTCTATTTTCGCCTTAGTGTTTCATGCTTTCACTTCTTGTAACCCATGGAGTAAAAAATTAAAATGATAACAACTTGTTTTTCTTAGAAAAGTATTTTGAATATATACCACTTAGGATTTCTTTACGAAAATATTGACAATGAATAATACCGAATTATCCCCAATAATGTTTTGAGTATTAACTCCTTTGAGATTTTTTTACTAAAATATTATCAGTAAATAATATATGAACCCCACTAAAATGAGTCTTTTTTTGTATTTTTGGAATGATTTTTTATTTATTTATATGTATATTGGCCATATGCATGAAAACATATATATGAGTTAATAAAAAAAATCAGTCTGACTCTTGGAATTTTTACATAAATTGATGAGTGACTTGACTCGATGATCTGAATCTTTTGAGGATTAATTCTCGAATCAAACATGATAATTATGGTTAATTATAGCAAAACTTGATGAAACAGATAATAAAATTATGCCCTTCCTCTCCGCGCACATTTGGGTCCAAGACTTTTCGGCCAATATTTACAGCTGTCTGTTTTGTCGCAACACCTGGCGATGGCCCTGGCCCTCATAATTGAATACGAGGGAGGAGGGTGGGGGTTCTAGGGTAGGCAAAGCTTGAAACCATCACATAATGCTTTGAGGGTGTTTGGGAGAGCTGTTGTTATAGTTTTTGAAAGTGTGTTTCGTGCTGAAATACATTAAAATGATGTTTTTTTATTTTTTAAAAATCATTTTTGATATCAGCACATCAAAATGATCTAAAAACACTAACCGTCTGTTTATAAAATTAAAAAAAAAAATGGACCAAAAGCACCCAAAAACGCTTTTGGGTGGCTTCCCAAACACCCCTATGTCAGGATGCAATTGAGTGTTCATCTTTGACCATGAGCAACCAAGTTGGAATCTCAGCGTCAGAGTTTATTCTCACTTTGATGACTTGAACAAAACATTCTTCACAAAAGAATTAGGACACCATTAATAATCATGGAACACAAATAGGGTTGAGAGGAGCTGCAGGTTTGGCTAAATTGCTGTCATTTTTTTTTGAAAATGACAGCAGATGCTGCTGTTTCACTCGAAACTGACAATTCATGGCATATATGATATCTACTGAAACCCCTTTGAACTAAAACTTTGAACCAGTATTGTTTTGATAGATATCTCTTGCCAGAAAAGGATCGTGGACCACGGTACCTCACAAAAAGTTGTAGGCAGACATCGAGAGGATGATAATGTTAAGATGCAATTATGTGGAAGTGCATTATTGTAGAATGTATGTCAAACTTTTCCATTGCTTCATCATCCAAGATGGTGATAAGCCCTGGAACCACACAGAAGCAAAGATATATATTTACTTCAGAATTCACACTCTTCTTTAGTGGTTGGTGACAACTCCACTGTAAGATATGCATATTTTTCTCAAAGTGTTATCTCCTCAAATGCAAACAGTCGAGATTAGGAAGTTTATGATTCTTCGTCATCAAATAAGTGTGAGTTTTAAGCTTGCTAACTAGAAATAAAATAGATTTCCTTCACATGAACTTGGAGGAATGTTATCTGATCCTGTGCGGAATTGCATGACTAGAGATGGGCACAGGCGCTACAAAACAAACCCTATTTCACCATTCCCTTTTCTTCTATTTTCAGATGACCAGAAAGCAAGAGTACTTCCCTGATCAAATTCTGACATTCTACGATCTACAACATGGTCGTGATGATAGATGCTGGTTTTAGGTTTTTTCTTTTTTCTTTCTGATAAAGGTAAATCTTATGGGACCAATTACAATACCTAAAGTTAACATAAGATGCAAAGCAAGAACTGGAATAAAAAATAACTACAAATCATGTATGACTCTACAATACCGTAATACATTGAAAGATACAAATGTCATCACATGTCCCATTCATTGAAAAGGTTAGTCCTAGCCTGACCAAATACTGCACAAGAACTTATAGATCAACTCGCTGTTGATCAAAAAGTTATGTTGAATCTTGTTTTGTGAGCTGAAGACCACCTCAACAATGCCAACAAGCTATCTATTTCTAACTGAAAGTGAGGCTCCTTGAGGTGAAAATTGATGCTAACCATAGTTTATCCAATTCAATATTCCAAGTTTAGAAGAGCACACAAGGATAATTTTGGGCAAGCATAGGATGGTACGGGAGTTCAATCGTGGCAGAGAGGTAGTTTACTTCTCTAAAATAACAAAATAAAATACACAGTTTGCCATCATTTCATTGCTGCATTTTGAAGAAAACGTCATGGAGGTCCTGTTCTTGCTTCTGGGCCTTTTTGTTTGGTAATAGTTTGCTTATGGTATTGTAGATTGCTCTTCCAAGTTCAAGCTCATTAAGAAAATTGCATTGCTCTCCGCTCATTGTTTTTGTTACTATGATCTCCGAAAAAGGACAAATCAAGCATGTCCTTATTTTATTTTTTCTATTATAATATTTTACTAGTTATTTGATTCCTTTTTCATTGCGGGTTGTATCTATTATGTTTATATATATATCAACTAGATATGCAACTATAATTAAAAATGTTAATGCAAACATCTTTTGAAACAAATCAAGAACCATTTTAATTTGTAAATACATTTGAAAAAAAAATCATAAATTATAACTAAAAATAAAATTGAAAAAATCAAGAGACAATTATAAACCAAGATACTTAATCTTGCAACATTGAACATTTACTTGACTGTATATATTGAATTTGTTTTATCAAAATTGTTTTTTATTCAATCAAGCTATAATAAAAATAGATTTAACATGTAATTGGTTAAACAAAATAAAATAAAAAAAATTATGCGAGACTACATATATTAGAAATATCATCTAAAAATAAATATTTATATTTATTAAAAAAACATAAACTAGTTTAATAAAAGCTCCAATTAAAAAAAGGATAAATAATAGAGTAGGGGATATTAATTGAAAAATAAATTAAAAATATTTTGAAATAACAAAACATTTGTATCAATTAAAACTAGAATAAAAAAATAAAAATGGGCATGTTTAAAAAAATAAGAAAAAAAATATCAATTGGGTTATATCACCATTGAAGCTTAAAAAGTCAGATTTATTTTAATTAGATGATAAAAAAAGATAATTATTGTAAAAAAATAAATTATTTTAAGAAAAAAGACCATAATAATCTAAGTTAACTTGCAAAACTCATAATCTAGCCATGAGATCAAAATTTTCAACACATTCTTCTATGCTCATAGTCTTCAACACTTGGCATCACGAACAACACCAAAGTGATCAACAACATCAGTATTGAAATCACCATCAACACTCTTTTGTACATCTTGATCTTGCCATTTAGTGACTTGTGTCACATGCAGTATAAATGATGGTTTAGTGTAATTGTCCTATAACTTATTAGTATAACAAATTAGGATAAAAGCTAAATAAAAAAACTAATACTAGCATGTTTCCAATTATTATTTTTACCCCACCTTTTTTGTTGATTAACAAATCTAGCACCATCACTACTTTGGTAAAAATTGTATTCATTAGAATACCTTTTAAACAAATAACCCCAAAATACCCTCAAGTCAACAAGATAGTTAAGTATCCTCTAAAAAAACAATTAACATAATGCTAACAATTAGTAAGAAAATACTAGAATACATTATGCACACACTCTTAATGGATTTTAAAGTAAAAATAAAAAAATTTTATATGAGTTACAAATACTTTGATATTCTCATATAACCAATGAACTATTAATAAATTGATTGAGATTATTTATGACTTTTTCTTGGTCTTATGAACAATGAAACGACTTCACTGCTTTTTAGATCAATTGTTTTTAAGCAAAATGCTTAAGTCTTTTTATTTTTCATAATATAATGAAAATAAATATTTACCATTAAGACCAAAAATATAGAACAATGGTCCACGAATGTGTTGGTCTTTTCAATTTGAGTTCTTTTTATTTCAATGGACATCGAAGGTAATGCGTTCTTTTTAATTAAATTAATTAGTTTGAAATTTAAAAACTAACTAGAATGTGTATACCACGCACCAGGGCGAGGGAAGTGCCAACATATTTTAATTGACATGTGTAGCACCTCTCAATGATTGAACTACCCCTTTTATCTTTTCTTTAGAAGTATTGTTATGTTATCTTCCTCATAGTGCAACACATGCTAACAGTGGTTAGGTCATTTGTCATCGATGAGCTTTTATTTCTCTCTCTTCCCTTGAAAAAATTAGCTCGATTCTCTTTGTTTTTGTTATTTTTATTTTAATCTATATTTTCTTGATTATTATTTTTTCTTGGCCTCTTACACAAGTTTTGTTTGATTTTGTGTTAGTTCTTCAATTCAAATTTTTTCATAAATTGTTCTTCCATTCATGTCCTTATTCTTTTGATATCAATTTTTTTCTCCATGATTCTTGTATAAAAGTTTTTTTGTTTTAAATTTCAACTTTAATCAAAGTTCAAATTTACAGAGATTTTGAAATGGAGAGAGAGATAGAAGAAGATCATACTAGTGATGATTGAAAATTTCTAGATAAGGAAGTACTTGGAAAATACAAGGTATTCTAGCTAAGCAGTTGTGAACAAGTTGAAGCACTCTCTTATAGACCTACAAGATGATTTTGATCATGGGTGAAAGAGGGGGCAATGTGAAAAGTAGATGTTCACTGGTTTAGGATAGTTTAGCACTCTCAATTTCTCTAAATTCATCATTTGTTAAACTATGGGTTAAAAATTTAGTATTAGAGTCTTCAAATATCCATAACAAAAAAAAAATTATTTAATTTAAAACCACTCAATAATAAGGAGAAAGTTAGAGGAATAAATATGGATAACCATTAATCAATGCACGAAGAGATATATAAAGAAATTGTGGAGTAACAATTTAGTAGGTGGTCCATTGGTAAGAGCTTGGGACTAAGGAGTTTTCTCTCCCTAAGGTTTTAGGTTCAAGCCTTGTTGTTGTTAATATGATGACCACTAAAGGCTTACATGGTCGTTAATTTCAGGGTTCATGGGATTAGTCGAGGTGTGCGTAAACTAGCCCGGACACCCACATTAATAAAAAAAAAATTATGGAGTAGATATAAGATATTATTATAGTTGGAAATAAGGAAATATGAGTAATAAGAAGAATAAAATAAAAGAATGACTAGTTCAATGAACGACTGAATTAAATAATGGAAACAATACAAACCATTATGACCAATAAATAAATTGAGAAAAAAAAGAAAGGAAGAAGAGTCCCTGAACAATCCAGTCTCTATTAGAATTGAATATGCCTACTAATTAGTTTTGCTCACCCCAATAAACTCTTTATTCCACATCTTAATGAAATGAACAATCTAGTCGTTATTATAATCCCTTACATTTAAAGAGTAAAACAAAACTATACGAGATGAATGCTTAAAACAAAACTATGATATGTGTTTGCTCTACTTAGGATGGAATCATTAACCTTTCATGGTGAGAACCCTAGGGATTAGATCACAAGATGTAGTGAGTATTTCAAGTTATACCTTACTCAAGTTTACCATGTTCAAATAACTTCTATGTATTTTAAGTTAGACCACTCTTGAGACACCGCGCAACGACGAGCGACATGGATTATCAGCTTCAATTAGACCCATATCGACAAGATATTCAAAAGATTTTTTCTCATAGAAACTATTTAAAAAGCTTGGGATTAGTTATGTATAAGTCCCGCCTATTATCCCGAAATAGATAAGCAAACTAAAAGCATGAACTAATGTCTAGAACTTACTTGAAGTGTATGACATTGTTCAATCATAAAACATCAACTACAATTCAACCATTAATTAAAATATGTCACTTTCAAGTATTATATATTTCAAGTATTATGTAGATACTCTCATCCTAAAAGGAAGATAATAACACAAGAGGCTTCACTAGTAGCTAATATGAAATAATTTTTTCAAGTAAGGATGTGCATGGATCAAATTCTCCAAAGGAAATTAGAATTAATATAACAAAATTCTCTTTTTGTTAAGATATGGTTTAAAATAATATTTTTACTGTGAATAATCAAAATGTAAGCTTTATGAAAACTAAATTTAGGGTTCATGTTACCTCAATAATTATGGACCAAATTAACCCTAGATAGGCCATGAACCGAAGGAATTTAACTACCTTGATCACTTCTAAAATAGAATATCTAAGGTTAAGGTATTTCAGAATTTTGTAGTGTTTGTTATCAAGTTGTAATTTCTCGACATTTTTTAATATTTTTTCCCGAATTTGGGAGTTTAATTTGACCAGTGTCTAATAATCTGGGAGTTTACAATGGTGATGTTCAGATAATACGTAGAAGGGATGAATGACTTCAAAAGAAAACCATTCGCATACTCCATCAGCCATATCATCGTTGCTGCAACTCCTTTCAAATGGACGAGAGTTTTCTCTATAGAACTAGATAGATTGAGAGGTCATTAAAACTAAGTTTTTTCTTAAAACAACACTATAGGGATTTTTTATTTTTATAATTTAACCTAAGATCCTTTCTTTCCAAATTTATTGGATTACCTCTGTGCTATGGCAACAGTGAGAAGTGTAGGTTTCTTCGTACTGGAAGGTGTTGTTATTTCCTGGGAAATGAAGGCACTCACTCCATGTTTTTTTTTTCTACGGTGCTCTACAATTAATTTCGGATATAGATACTTGATTTGCAATGGTATGGAATGAACATCAACCATGCGACAGATATATTTTTGTGCAAATGGAGTTGCCAAATATTAGGCGAATAATATTAGTACACATTTATTGACCAGACAAAATTGTGAGGAGAAGATAAGGCTAAGTATGGATCAAGCAATATCATCCCAGCTACTTTCCGTAAGAAATTATCTCACGTGAAAGCTTAACATGTTATGTAAGGTTCTGATATATAATTTATATTATTTTCTAACATATTCCTTCTAATAAAAATCTTTTATGCTTGAAATTTTTATAGACTCATACTATCTTATACTTGATTTTTTATCAAATAAAATGGGGTTGATGAGATTTGAACTCGTGACCGATAGGTCAATAAAACTTTGATACAGTGTCAAGAAACTATCTCACCTAAAAATTTAAGTGGTTAGGTGAAATTCCAAAATATAATTTATATTATTTTTTAATAATTATATAATAAAACAAGAGAAATATTCAATCTGGAAACTGTTTAACTTCCAAATTGTTAACTACAAAACAAAGCATAAGGAATCCAAGCACGTAACTTTAATTTGATGACTTAAAAGTACACCTAACATTTTCGCATACAAAAAGTCATCTTTGATCAAAACTATACAAAAACTTGACCAAAAAGTCATTGTATTTTTTTTAAAAATAAATATTTCACATATACTTACACAAAAAAGAAAAAAGAAAATAGTAAATGATACTTGCATTATATCAAAGCCAATAAAAATAAATTAAAAATGTATAAAAGGCTAGCACTCATGCATGAATAAAGCAGTGTAACATGTTTTGCAATTTTGTACTCTATAGTCACACAACCTATGGAAAAAAGAAGGGAAAAGATATGGCTCTCCTACAGGGTTGATTCTTGAAAAGGAAAGGGTATGGTTTTTTCCTTTGTTGGTGAAGAAGATGGTGGTGGTGCTTGTGATGGTAGTCTCTCTCAATCTCTCTTTCTCTCTCACATGAGTTTTTCTCTCAAGTATTTACAGAGAGGAAAAAGCCTTTAGAAGTCTCTTATTAGGTGGCTTGATCAGAAAATTTGATCTATCAGGTTAAATCCCACTTGAAAATGTCAATCCCTTGATATCAGAAGCTTTGGTCTATGAGGTTAAATCCCACAAAGTCTATAATATATGACTGTAAATAAACCACTTCAATTTTGATTGGTTTACATATCGACATGAATGTGCCAGAATTGTGAATCCACAATTAACGCATAATTGTGGATTTAAACCTTAATATACAAAAGCCATGGAAATAAAATTGAAACAGAGAAATCGGAAGGATAGAGCAAAGCTTATAACTTCTTTAGAAACGTCCGCACAGCTCAGTTTTTCTCTTTTGAAAAGAATAAATTACCAGAGTAAAATAATTTGAAGAACTAAAATGTGGAAGTAGTGGTTGAGTTTGTCCTTGTAAGGGAAGTAATTGTAGTAGTGATTTTGATCGTGACCCTCTACAATGCATTTATTGGATTAGGTCTTGCATTCAAGTCCTGCACCTTTCAGCATCATCTGATAATCCCGAAAGAAAATCATTTTGATTTATTTTCGTGGTACCCTTCAAGAGAATAATATTGCTTAGGTTAATTAACCTGAATATAGGGCCTCGCCACACGTACAATGCCTTAATTTTTTTCTTTTTTCTAGATTTGAGATAAAATCTCAGCTGTTTTAGATTTTTATAAGAGATAGACATTTTAATCTGAACTCATCACCTGTTATATTAAGTTCTTGTCTTCATAGGAATTAACTAACATATTCTTACGAAAAAACTTTGTTTTACTTTCTTAATATATTTCACTTGAAGGGAAAAGAAAGGATCGACGAAGAAGGAGCTGATTAGTAAAAGATATAACCACGAAAACGATGAAGGAAAGGAACTAGTTCCCTCTTCTGGATAAACATCATGCAGCTGCTGTTTCGAAGTTCAACCGGCTGAGTTACTTCTCTCGTGAAAAACAACCGATCCATACACAGAAAATTAATTTGAATCAGAAGTCCAACTTTTAGATAGGTCTTTTCACCTCGTTTGTTGAACAGTTGTTTCAATCACATGGATACATAGCGTATGGGGTCAACCAGGAGAGAGATGTGCATGCATCTACGATTTTTTTTTTAATTTTTAATATCCCATTTCATTGAAAAATGTAAGGGAAACATATAGCCAGGATGCTCCTATATAAAATGTCTGTATTAAATAAAAAGCTGTAAGACGATCCTTTCTATTAGGCTACTGTTTCACATATTATAGCTAGGGCATGCAAATTCTACAGATCCCTTTTGAAGCATGATCACTTCTGAGAATCGGTTTTCAAAACTGTGACCTTAGTCTCTTATCAGGAGAGAGTTCGAATTTGAGCCTCTATTTTATTTGTTTTTTAAATAAAAACATTTGAAAATCTGTCATGGCATCTATATATATAAGAGAATGCCAAGGTATTGAACGAAAGCGATCACGGAACATGAGTAGATTTTATAAGCAATTGCTAATTAAGTTATGTAACGGACATTCAGGCATTCGTTCTTTGTGATAAATCTATCTTTTCCCTGTAAATGGAACTGCTAGCTAGAACAGATGAATTCATAAGTAGCATTTCCTTGGTTTTTGCCGCGTACAGTAAGCTTGGGTTGTGCTTTCTTAGGTCTTTAAAGGCCACTTTGAAGATCAAGTGAAGGGCCACATCTTTTCTGAAGTTTCACAACTTCATCAATATGGATCTAATGGCTGATATGCTTGCAAAACCGATACTTCCCGTGGAGTATAGAACCATTTGATGATTAAGTGAGGACATAAGGGAAGAGATACGTAAAAAAAAGCAAGAAAATGGAGGATCTAGTGACGAGGAAGATATCAGAAATAGAGGAGGAAGATTATCCTGAAACCTAAAGCCAAACTGCATGGAGAGAAGCAGTTTTATCCATTCATTGCCTTCAACACAATTAAGGAATAAATATTTTTAATCACTATTAATTATGTAGATTAATAATATTATTCTAACATAGTTGTTACTGGTTGGAAGAGGCGTTAATAAATATATTATGTCTTTTTAATAAATAGGTCAGGACTCCTCTGGGTGGGACTGATTTTATACCCGGACGAGGTGTTCTCTCTGGATTACATGGTTAGCCATCTGATTAAGTGGACCCAGGGTATGGTGGACCCCTACATCCTTCATGTGACCCCCTTTCCATTTAGGGTTGTGGGGTCTCAAGGTACACGCGTACCCCACACACACGCGCACACATATATACATACCCTTTCCATATAGGGTTGTGGGGTCTCAAGGTACACACGCACCCCATATATATATATATAGATTTCTTATTAAGAGAAGCAAAAGAATTCATGGGGAGAACTATATTATTTTCCTACTCCTCAACACCTTTTCCTTAATGAAAATTGGCAGAAAATCATTACAAAGATAAATGTGAAATTCTACAGAAAAATCATTTTTTTTTCAATTTAGAACTCATTCCAAATATGTGAATTTGATTGAATTAATTTTCGTAATTAAGTTTCAACTCATTCTCTGAGGAGCATTCGTAAAACAATCCCTTTTTTCTTTTCAAGTAGGCAGGCAATAAAACTTTTTTTTTATTATTATTATTTTAGATGACTAAAACATGGAATTTAATGAAATATGGGTAGAGATGAGCTTTGAGGTCATCTTGTTAAGCACCTTCCACTTGAACCATGATTTTGTCATTAAGCACTAGAGTGGAACTTAGCCCATAAACATATCACTCATCCCACTAAAAAAATCATTTCCAGAAAGTCCCTTGCTTTTCTCTCTAATCACCCAAATTCGCAACTTGAAATCAAAAAAAAAAAAAAACAAAGGAATATAGTGGGGAGTTATTGAGGTCTGAATCTGATGACAGATTCCCACCTTTAGCCTCTTCTTTTAATTCCTCTTCAATGCTCACCACTCAATAAAAAAAGAAAAAGAAAAGGAAAAAAGATTAAAAAAGAGAAATTGCAAAGATAGAAGATAGACTTGGTAGAAGTGTTGTTATATATATATACACATATATATAAGACTGGATGAAAGGTTCTTTCTCACTTTCTATATACCCATATCTTAGCCCGAACTTGCTTCCATTTTCTGCATCTCTCTACTGGTTAGGTTAGTTACCAAAACATGGAGACATAAATCTCATTGTATTCTTCAGTGCTTCACTTGTTTTGGGCTAATCAATCTTTATGCATTTCAAAATCCAGGATTCTACCTCTTATTTTCTGTTTGATCACTCAGAAACCTCAAGCAATACAGCTATCAGTTTCTATACATTTACTTCCAAACATTTCTGTGTCCATTTGCTTTATCAATCTCCAGATTGAGGCACAAGTGATTTTTGTTTTGTTTTATTGATCGAGTTTTTGATCATAACCAATACACCATAACAATCATAATTCAAAAGCTCCAGACGTTTATCGACCCCTTTTTCTTATGTTTATTTTATATATCTTGCATCGTGAACTACTCAGTGATCAAAAAGTACATATATACCAGCTAAATATGATATGAATTACTAGTACTTTTGTTATTTTATTACATTTTTGTGTTGTGACTCAGTTGGTGCTTTGGATCAGCTAGCAAGGCTACAGCTATGGCATATCAAAATGAATCCCATGAGAGCTCCCCTCTGAGGAAGCTGGGAAGGGGAAAGGTGGAGATCAAGCGGATCGAGAACACCACCAATCGCCAAGTCACTTTCTGCAAAAGGCGCAGTGGTTTGCTAAAAAAAGCCTACGAATTATCTGTTCTATGCGATGCTGAGGTTGCACTCATCGTCTTCTCTAGCCGCGGTCGCCTTTATGAGTACTCTAACGATAGGTAAATAAATTTAATTTTAAATATTTACTTCTCTGGATCTTATATTCTCCATGTTACAAGCTCTCTTCATTTGCTCACTGTATTTTCTTTTTTCTTGCTTTCTACTCAAAAGAGAATTTCTCTTTCTCTTTCTCTTTAATTTTTATATTCTTTCTTTTATGAATGATCATAATTCAGTTTCTAAAGTGGGAATTATTTTTATTATTATTTTTTGTGCTTAATCTCTGGGTACAGGATTTAAAACACAACCATCCCTTATGCTGCAGTTTAGATTGAGTTTCTTATCTAAGATTCACTTGTCTTTCTTTCTTCTGTTTTGTTTGTTTTCCCTGTACAAGCATTATGATAAAAAAAAAAACAATTCTTTCCTCCCTTTGCTTTTACCCTTTAGACGATGATGATGCATAAGTTACTTTGAGTTCCTGGCATGGTAAATACATAGATCTGGTGTGATAAACAGATATAGAAGCAGTATATGCAGAAATAAGTATAGGTTTGGGAATGTATTTAGGTTTGTGAGACCAGCCTCTTTATCTCCTCCCTTGCTGTTTAATTTTGTTGTTTCCGTTTTTCTTTCTCTTCCATAATTCCTCTTGCTGTCTTGCACTCTCTGTCTCTTGCTTTCTGTGTTTTTTTTTAACACAGACTTGTTTGTTTGTGTCATCTATGAGGCTAAAGAGATTTTCTAGAGCCAAAGCTGTCATCTTCTCATTAGTCCAAACCCTACCATCTCTTTTCATTTCCTAGCTGAAGTACCATGTCAAATAAAAGTGAAAAAAAAAAAGAAAGGGTTTTTTTATTTATTTTGTCATATCACACCAACATATACTTCTATTAGGGTTTCAAATTTCAAATCCCCAAAAGGGTTTTTCATCTTATTTTATTTTTCCTAACCAAATAAGGGTTTTTCTCCTAATCAGACGAAATTTCCCAAGATCTCAGTTTGAACCCACGTGGGAAAAGGGAAAACCTTTCTGATATCAGAGCATAACCCTAGTTTAGGGTTCATATTTAAGTAACCACATGAAATCATCGAGATTGTACATGAACATTCAAGGAAAACTGTTAAATCAAGCAAGTGGACCCTCCCACAACCAATCAAAACTCAGTTAGATTTCACATAGATTTTTACCTTCTTTTTTTTTAACCTCGGTAAGTATGGTACAGTAACTGGTTAGGGTATAATAACCAGTCCAGCAGATCAGATTGTTGTTTGGGTTTATGAACAGAATCTTTGGTAACGTCACACAAGATTTTTCAGTTCATGAGTACTGACAAAAGGCTTTATGTCATGATTCATGACGCTGAACCCTAAACTTCCAATCCCGCGGGGGGGAAAATTGAAATACGAAAAAATGTCCATTATTTCTTCTTAGATCTCCCTCCCTCTCTCTCCCGGTTAAATCGTTTTCCATAGTGAAAGCAGAGAGATGGGTCGATGAGAATGGGTTAACCAAGGCCATAATGGTGGCACTGTTGGGAATTGTTTGCATTTGTTCAAGATCTTGTATGATATATTTACATAAGCTCTTTTTTAATTTTATTTTAAAGAGAGATAATATCGAGAGAAAGAGAGTGAGTGAAGAGACAATGTACTACAACTGTTAATCAGAGGAAGGCTTCTGTCAATTTTGGCTTCTTCTATGTAAGAGAAAGCCTACAACTCTAGCTGCTGCTGCTGCTGCTATTGGACAGCTCTGATTCTCTCAGAGTTTCAGTCTCAGACTAAAAAAAATACCCGATTAAAGCAATATTTTATTGCAAAAAAATAGAGTATCGAGGTGGGTAATAGTGTGTGCTTAAGGAGATTATCCGCTACGTAATGGGTTATTGACACGTGGAACGTATTAGACCGCTTATTACCTTGGCCAATCATATTGTAGGGCTCAGTGACAGCTTGGCAGAGACAGCCTATCAATGTCTCGACGAAGTTAAGGTATCAGCAAATCTAGAAAAGCGGTTCTTGTCTAAATTGACAAGATGTGTTCACATTTTACTGATATTATTATGGCAAAACTTTAGGATTTCCTTCGCGCTGTGTCAAGGAAGCACTGGATAATCAGACTGTCTGGAAGACCTGGGGTTTTGTCTTTCATCTTCTTATTAGGGTTTTCTACGAGTAACTCAATGGAGTTATTCGTTGATTTGACTGTTTAAATGCCTTACCTTAAAATCAAGCTTAACATTATCAGGAGTCATTATAACAAACCCATACGATGTTAACAGGGGCATGGTTTTGCTCTGTCTTTCTTTTCTATTTCAGTCTTCTACTCTTATATCAGAAATTTATGAGGGTTTTTTCCCCCCTGGGAGGGTAGAGAATTCATATGTGCGAGATGAAGCAGCAGTTACTTCACATAAAATAATTCTGTGCAGCAATGCATAAAAAAACAAATTTATTTATACTTTGGAAGAAGTCTAAGTAGTTCCATATGCTTAGAATATGTTTGAGGCTGCTTAACAAAATCATTTGATTTTAAAAAAATAAAATCAAGGAAACAAAATTATAATTAAAAAATTAAAGAAAAATCAGTTTTATTAGATAGTTAATCGTTGCTATTACTATCCTGGGATAGATAGAACAGCACAAGGAAAAGGGTTACCATGATAGATAAGAAAAAGGAAGGGAGGAAGGAGTAGTTTTCGATTTTATTTTTATTTTTATTTTTATTTTAAGTGTCAATATTATATGTTTGTTAAAAACTTATTTGTACTCATTTTTATTTTTTTTATTTTATAAAAAGCATAGAATAATGTGTATTAATTTCATGCACTGCTTAGAGGTTAGGTGAAAAGTTTTAATAATAAAATAACAAAATATACTTCATTGTTTGAAGTGTAGAGAGGATTTTTAAAATTTATGAACACAATTCTCTTTTGATTTTGAAATTTCATCCTTATTTTTGTGTTGAGATTAATGTATTTCTTTCTCTCTTTCTGTTTTTTAATTTATTTTATTTTCAGCAATAATATCTAATGATAAAAGGACACTGGTATAGCTTCGGAATTTGGATAATTTAAAATAATTTTATTGTCCCTTCCAATAAATATTTTCTTGAAAAAAAGACTTAAATATATGGGTGATTAAAGTTTTTATTTATTTATTTGACAATGGAAAATAAAGGTTTTTTTTTTTTTTGGGAATTGGAAGTAGAGTTTGTATTTTGTCAGAAAAAATATAATAAAAATAAATCATTACAAGTTTTTTTTTTTCCACCCTTTTTGTTCCTGACCTTGAAAGTTTTAATGAAACATATTTTTAAGCCATATAATAATGAAATATTATCCCTTGTTTAGCAAATTAATTACATAACATTAAGCAAATATTTTGATAAGGTAAAGTTATTTAGGATAAAGAAATTAACAGAATGAAGCCTCCTTCTTGCTGAGTAGTGTATTTTAATGGTATGAGCATCAGTTCTACAATCTATTTAAGAAAAAGAATTAACCTTCTTGAAGCCCTCTTGCAGATGATTGTGAATAAATGCAAGTCCACTATGAAATATTCACACGATTACTTATTTATCATGAAATTTTGTTTTTGTGCTTAGCATTTTCTTAATCAGTTTCTTCCACAGCTTTCCAAAGCACATTTTGACGACTTCATTTTTTGTTTTCTTGATGGAAATGATGACATGATTGCAGTGTCAAATCAACAATCGAGAGGTATAAAAAGGCATCTGCAGATTCTTCGAACACTGGATCTGTTTCTGAAGCCAATGCTCAGGTAACATATATCAGCTCTAACTAAAAATTTGTATGCATGTGCAGATTCTTCTATCGCTTTGTTCTTCTCCATTGCTTCCTAGTGATTTTTTGTCCTAGAATAGAATAATGATTGTTTAAATTATGGATGTAGTTCAAACATTATATTCCTCCCAATAGTTTATTGCCCGTAGAGCGCATGCTACGATACTACTACGTTCACTTTTTCTTGATAACCCCAGATTGTATAATATCTACTAGATACCTGTATGTTTTTGCCTTACCTTTCTCACTAGTTCCTAAATTTTGGAGAGGAGGTGGTTGAATTGCCCTTTTAACACATGGATTAGCATCTCGGAGTTGAGGGTTTTCTGTCTTATCCGAGGATCCAGGGTGTTCAAGAGGGGCTATACGTACATTGGGATGCCATGGTTGTAAACCTACTTAATTTGTAAATGATTTGATAAATAACGATTCAAATTTGAGTAATTTCATTGTAAATGCAGTCTATGCTTTTTCCAGTCCTCCCAACACACACTCATAACTATAGGCAATTTTGTTTTGCTTCCTCCTTTTGCTATGCTAATCCTGAATTTATTTCCAGTTTGATTCAGTATTATACACATGTCTACAAGAAAATATAACGGGGACTCTATATCAATGAGATTTTCTACCTGTATTTTATAAACTCTTCTCTGAACTCTATGCTCTTAATTTTGTTATATACAATGTTTATCTACCTTTTTCTTTCACATTTCAGTACTACCAGCAAGAAGCTGCCAAGCTACGTTCCCAAATTGGTAATTTGCAGAATTCAAATAGGTCAGGTTTGATATTGATCAATTTTTTTGATGAAATCTTTTTCTCTTCCAAACTCCGCTTAAGTATAAATTATATTTCAGGCATATGCTGGGTGAAGCGCTTAGTTCATTGAGTGTGAAAGAACTTAAGAGTTTGGAAATACGACTTGAGAAAGGAATAAGCAGAATTCGTTCCAAAAAGGTTTTGATTCTAGTACCGAATTGATACTTTCAAATTTTTTTTGTTTTAATTGAAGACCACAGGTCCATGTGTTGCCATTAACAAGTTCTGTGTTCATGCTTTCCTGTTATGTTTCCAAAAAATCTGCCCACAAACCTTGCCAGAATGAGCTGTTGTTTGCAGAAATCGAGTATATGCAGAAGAGGGTAATATATACTTTTTTATGTTCTCATAATCCCCATATCTTTAATATTCATTTTTTTTTCTGGTAGAGTATATTCTATATGATTGTTATATATTCTGAGGTAAAAATCATCTAGTGTTTATCAACTCTTTCCTTCCTGTTTTCACTCCGAAGTTTTCCTTTGACTATTTGAATGAAAATGCACATTACAGGAGGTTGACTTGCACAACAATAACCATCTTCTCCGAGCAAAGGTCTTTCTATCCATCTATTTATCTATCTCGTGTGCGGGCTAGGATTCGTGCGTGTGCATGAATGAAGATCTGTATGTCTTAAATCGGTAGCGAGTTGTTTTTAATTTAGAAATATGAGGCTTATTTTGATATTGCAGATTTCAGAGAATGAAAGAAAGCGACAGAACATGAATTTGGTGCCAGGAGGTGTCGAGTTTGAGATCATGCAGTCTCAACCATACGACTCACGGAACTATTCCCAAGTGAATGGATTACCGCCTGCAAGTCACTACCCACATCACGATCAGATGGCCCTTCAGCTAGTGTAAGTATCGCCTTTGTAATGAATAATAGGCTCTCATTGACCGGACAACCAGGTTTAGTTTTGTGCATCAATTAATTACTTTAATTCGGATGAGTTCCAAAAGTTGCAACTCCATGCTTCATGGGCTCTAATTTCTTGAAAGGTTATAACCGACGCTATGTCTTTTCATTCTCATAATTACTTAATCCCTTATAAGATAATTATTTGCAGATTTCAGATTTTTATGACCATTTTCCTACTGAAATTACAAGAGTTTGACATTTAATAGCTGGACTAGAAGTAAAGAGCTGCTGCTGCTGCTAGTTAGCACCCCAATGGATATACCTCTGAGCTTGAAAATTATCCAACCCTAGGTTCACTGAAATGTTTAGATGTAAGAAGGTTAACTGTAATCAGATATCCCAAGTGAGAAGTATATGTTTTTTTAGCATAAGTCATCTTTCACGCACCTCGATTTTGCAAACTTTGTTCATTTGATTTCTGAACTTCAGTGACTAAATTATAGAACTTGAAACTACAATAACTCCCCTCACTTAAGGTGAATTCAAATTACTTGAAAATAAAAGGTTAGTTACTGAAACGAAAGATTTAGAAATTAATATTCTGATTACTGGTTAAGCCTTGTGGAAGGAGTGCGGATTGTAATGTATATCCAGTTTGTGGACGAGGGGATTATTAGCAGTTAGTACGTACACTTTCATATATTTCTTCAAAGGGATTCATTGTTTTAAACAAAAAACACTACTAAAAATATTATGGCGTTTGCTGGTATTTCTAATATCTTTTCTGTTAATTTAGTATTAATTTTATTGTAGAGGAACTTTTTTATGTACAGAGGTTTCATTACTCATGCAATGGTGTGCTAATTAATGCTTGAGAAGCACCAAGTAATTACTTTGCTATCTCATGTAGAGAAGAGTGCTGATGTTCACTAGCTAGGGTTCAAATTCTACTACCCTGCTTGATATTGCCATGAACTTTGACATCATTTTTCTCGATCTTATTCTAAAACCTAAATGAAATAATTCTCTCTTCAAACACTTTCTTAACCCTTTGTATATGATTAAGTGATCTTTGATCATAGGATATCATTAAAACCTCGCATAAAAGCTATCATTGCATACATTATTTCTAACCCCTCGGCTCCCTTTCCACTACTGATTATTATATAAAGACATCATTATTTCAGTTAGCGCATCTGCAATAACTTCCTCTGTTTTTGGTACAGTTAATAATCTCCCAGTGCAGCAGTCGCTCGCATTTCCATATTCCACGAAAAGCTACATGTATGCTAAAAAATCTGAAGTAGCGTAAATCATATCTGTCTGGGTGGAGAGCCCAGTACTCTTCCTCTATGTATTAATGTGATCAGAGAAGGATGTCTTTTCTGTATGTTTCATGAAGGCATTGAGATGCTGTTATAGCTGTGACTAACTTATTATATATGTCTTATTGATCCACCCTGTGATATTTGCTTGCTTGCTTGCTTGTTAATTTGGTTCAAGTACTGTAGTAACCAGTTAAGTTTTTTCAATCATCATCCGATAATTCGTTATAAAGTTTTCTCAATCAGCAATAAAAAAATTGTTATAGATCTGAAACATTCACATTTGCAATAGATTTTTGATTGATGAACACAATCCGTTATTAATCCATTGCTAAATTGACAATGATATTATTATGTTGCTAAAACCATGTTTTTTCAATCAACAACGGATTATTCATTGCAGATTTAAAATAATTGTATTTATAATGGATTTTTCATTGCTAAGCATGGTTTATTATTGATCCATTGCTTAATCAATAATGGCATTATTACTTTGCTAAAATTCATTACTAGCAACCCTATTTTTAAGTAGTGTTTAGAAGTGATGTTTGCATGACACTTTATAGTCTTCTTTAATAAAACAATGTAGATGAGCTTCCAAGCCATAGAACTTGCTGGGAATTTAGCCAGTACACTAGAAAATTCTAGAGTTTTTTGAATTGTGGAAAAGCATTGTTTTTCTTCCTACAATATTTCGAGTGTTTGTTTGATTTTTCTAGAACTTTCCTAACTAAGCGTAGCATTAACTTTGTAGTATCTTTGGAATTTATCTCTATAATTTTCTCTTACGTGCATTAATAATTTAACAGTAGCAATATGACATTGGCTTTGATGCAAAAACGTTTTTTTGATTAGAATGAAAAATAAAACCATAACAGCACAAATATTGAATTCAGCGAAATTTCAGAGTTTTCTAGATCATAATTAAAAACAACGACCCATGAGTTCAACCCTGTCTTCATTGTTCGGAGAAGACAACGACAACAACAATAGAGCCTTGATCCCATACTACGCCATCCTTTTGCAGTATCATTCCATGCGATCATAAACTGAGATAGAAAAAAGATGAGAACCCCTAATCTTCAAGAGAATTAATTACTGTCATTTTTTTTTAATTCTCTCTTCCACCATTTTCTTGGTTGGTAGGAGCGTCTCTATTCTCATTTGATGGCAGACTAGCGTTCTGAGGCCTGCACTTGTATCTTGTAGAAACAAACAAATAGGCGCAGAAATTGATTAAGCTTAATATAGAAAGTAACCAGTAGAAGAGGTTCAAATTATTCCTGTTAATATTATTGCCTGCTAACCACCCTCCACTCTTAGTACTCCTGGTGGTAGCATTCACTATATTCACCAAAATGGTGCTGAGAAAATATCCAAGCGCCATAGAGCTCCAAAGAAAGCAACTAGATATAGACTTGAGCCCTTTAGGTGCCTCTGAGTAGAAAAACTCAAGAAGTCCCACATATGTGAACATGTCTGCAATGCCGAAAATGAAGAACTGAATTGATATCCAGAAAGTACTGATGGGCAATGGCTGTAACACAGGGATAGCATCTAGCATGTTATGGTCTCTCGCTACGTCTTTACGCTTCACTTCCAATAATGCAGCCGATGCCATGGATATAGAAGAGAGAATTAGACCGACCCCTATACGTTGAAGGTGAGTTATGCCCGTAGGGAGGCCTGTGAACTTACGTGCAAATGGCACGATTAAGCGATCATATATTGGGACTAAGATAATCAGGAATATGACTGGAATGATTGGTAAGGAAGCCGGGGGAATGTTGAAAGATTTGGTAATGCTGGTGTCCATGGTGAGTCCTTGTTGAATGGAGAAAGTTTGGAGTTGAGCTAGGCAAAGTGTCATGATAATGGTGCAACTAAAGACCGGCAATATGCCAAGTATAATTTTTGCATTTTCTACTTGTGTGACCCTGCATAGTTTCCATGGATTTGGAGCTTCTGAAAACTTCTCTGTAGATGTTTGGATTGCAGCTTTATCTAGGAATCTGAACAAACAAGTTTTCATGTCTAAGATACAAATATGTATATGTGTGTATATATATATATATAGATGGATTCATCATTTCAGCCGTAAAATATTATATTTTGATCAATAATATTTGTTTATCAAATCAGAGATTTTACCTCAAAGTATCTCTATGGGGTAGAAATTCTGCTGCGATAGCAGCTTCCTTGTCCTTGTTAATCTCAAAGAGGTCTAAAGGATCTCCCGGAAGTTGAAGCTTTCGGTTACGAAATGCTGCAACATACACCTGCAAGAGAAGAAATGACAAAAATAATATAAAATAACTTCATCATTTAGATGTATAATCTACAAGCAGTTCAGGCCACTGAAGTGTGGGCTATTGTTTCTATTGTAAACCATTTTCGTGAACAATATGGACAAACCTGTAAAATCTCAACCACCGTGCTAGATCCTTGAACCACATGTATCCGGTGCATAGGCAATCCAGCAATAAAAATGATCACAGCCAACAACATGGAAATAGCACCAACTCCAAACCCCCAGTCCCATCCTTTGTTGTCTTGTATCCACACAAAAACTGTTAAGCTAACTGCAGCACCAAAGCAGACTGCTAGCAAAACAAAGTTGAAATAGCTGGACATTTGAATCAACTCTTTCGGGTCTTTCTCGTCGAATTGATCAGCACCATGCGATGGCACGGAAGCTTTGGTGCCTGAGGATCCAGCAGCAAGCACGAATAGTGCAACAAAGAGAAGCACGGCATTGCCGCCTCCAACTTTCTCGCAGTGAGCAGTCGTTGGATCCAAGATGTTGCATGGAGGTGGCTTGAGCTTGGCATTGTGAGCTTGAAAAGCAAGCAGTGATAGCCCCTGAATGAATATATATATCATTTCTGTCAAAACCGATGTATATATAGAAACAACTTCCACTGGTTGCTTACAGATGTTTACCATCAACTCGAGGCATCCTGAAATCACAGCAGTTCTGTGCCTCCCCAAGTGTGTGTCAGCAAAGACAGCAGCCACAATACTGAGGATGTAGCTGACACCCATGTAGTTGGTTACCATATTAGCTGCATCTGCTATTTGGAAATGCATCACTCCATTGAAGTATGTCACGAAGTTCACTGCCAGAGAAATAGTTGCCATGCTTTCTAAAGCAAACATAACTGCAAGTGAAACTAAAACAATCATGAAAGAAGCCACATATCATGATACCACCTAGGTGATGACTTCAGTACAGAATTTGACCAGTTTTTTCATCTATATATTATAGGTGATGTTTGGGATCAAGGCTTTTTCGTTGTTATATTGATTTTATCTTCCATGGTTGAAGAATCATCTCAACCTAAAAGCTTCAGGTTCACTATATAATTTATATTATTTTATGATTGAGATTTCAAAATACTGTTGATATTACTCCTTAAGATTCATGTTACTAAGTACGAAGATTGGATACATGCCTAGTACAAGGGAAGAGGTCCATAATCCTCCATGTTTATTCTTCAGAGCCTGTCTTCCCTTCCAATCCACCTTTCCTTCAACAAACTCAAGTCTCTCCTGTATTAGAGCAGAAAATAGTAAGCAGTGAAGTATTAAGACTGTTAAATGAACTATAGATGACACGAATAGTAAGACTCAAAGAACAAGGTACCATATTTTTCTAGCTTCACAGGGGTGTTTTGCTGCTGCGTGGTGCACACAAATAGCTAAATATAAAGACCAGCTTGGTATAAGCTACGCTAGAGCTATAAATTCATATATTATAATTAAGGTTTTGAATTCCTCTTCTTATAATCTAAGTATTTTTGACCACATCTTATCAGGGCTAGCTGCAGTGCCCCACTCTTATTCCTTTAGTTGTGGCTTCCTTTTCATCTTATTAATATTGCCGATTACAAAGTGCGCCACAAGAAAAATGAAGATATGAAAGAGACATTTATATATAGAACAGATAAAGTAAGAATAAGTCGAGCTTTCCTTTGAGACATTCAGGAGAAGCATTAACAACAATTACAAACATAAGGAATTGGTGCGTCGTCGAAAATGGTGCCAGCATATAAAACAAACCACTTCATTTCATGTTCTCTTTGAGATTCTAGTTTTCGGACAATAGTATGTCTGTCTCCTGTCGGTGACGAAATTTGAGCAGCTATTGTTTATATGCTACTGCATTGCTGCTGGCAGAAGTTCATGGAGTGATGGAAACTCCCTGTGCTAGAAACAAAAAAAAGATGTTAGAAAAAAGGAAACGGAATTCAAACAAAACCTCGATTTTAGATGCCTATCAGGTTATTAAATCAAGAATTGAGATTCTATCATCCTGCATTATGACAGTTAACATTTAGATTTAATCAAGACAAAACCACTCGTTTTCCATTGCTTTCATAGCCGGCTAAAGTATTTTGGCTAATGTTGAAGCTGTTTTTTCTTCACGATTCCTTTCATACCAAGACAATTGGTAACAACATGAGGCCGGAATGCCACAATTTCTACTGCTCTTTCCAGATAAATAAATGCTTCCCTGCAAAGAATTGCTATTGTTTTTAGTGTTCAAATCGGCAACTAATCTTTCACTTGAATAGAAGAAAAATGATATGGAATTCGTGATGTTGACATGGCTGCTAGCTGTTTCACTCTCTGTGTCTCGATGCCTTGTTTTGTGGTACAGGATTTTCAGGCATGAACTACCTAGAAGCTATCGCCTCGGGTCGAAGCACTAAAAGAAAAAGACCGGGAAACGCGGCGGCATAGGAACCACGGGACCCCCTACGGGGAATTTAAGGGAAAACGGCTTTCCAAACCAGCGCACCAGTTGAACATGTCGTTGCTTCCTCATTTATTGTAGCTGTTCAGACTCTTCAGACCAAGTTTCTCAATTCTAATATGGTTGCATTCCATTTTTTTCATTATGTGATGGAGATGGTAACTGAAGATAGCAGAGTAAAAAAGAATTTGTGAATTCTAATGATCAAAAGTGGCTGAACAGGTGAACTATAAATTCATAGCTCTTATTTTCTTTAAAATATCTCCTTAAATAGTTTACAAGGTCATGAATAGATTAGAAACCCTACTAAGACTAGGAAATTAAATAAAAAATTGAGATTATAAGCAAAAGAAGCATAAAATTTAAGAGTGATCCATGAGTTGGATTAAGAGTTACGGTTTTTTTTAAGTCGTTGACTTGTTCTTGGCCCTAGACCTGTCTCACTGCTCCATAAATATATTTGTTAAGTTATCCATATAATATTTTTAAATCAAATTCATACCTTGTGGCATTTCAACATTAGACGATTCAAAATCACTTGTGATCGCAAGCCCAACTACATTAGTATATTTTAATTTTAAAGTTTTCTAGCGTATTGTTTTATATATATATATATATATATATATATATATAAAATCAATTTAAATTCAAAAACAAATTATTGTTAATTATTCAATTCAAGTTTCAAACACATATAAAAAAATAAGAATTGAACTAATATACCTAATCAACTCGATAGGTCCAAAGACAACCTTAATTACTAATAAAAATAAGTTTGCCTAAAAAAATCCAAGATAATATTTAAAAAAAAAAAAAAGATGTTGAAATGACAACATATTGATTCAACCTGGGTTAGCTTTCATAATTTGTGACTAAGATTATGATAATTCCAAATAAAATAAATTATGAAGTTTAGTTCATAATAAACTCATTGTTGAATGATAAAAATTAAAATATTCAATATAAAAAACACAATAAAATGACATTTTTTAAAACATTAAGAACTTACACAAAATTATAAGAAAATATAATTGACAGTTTCACAGTTTTTCTAAAATTTGATTGCTCTAAAATTTTAGCCTAAGATATAACAATATGTTAGAAGATTCCTCCTAAAATTTAAATTCAATCTAATAGTTGAATTTAAATATATGATTAGTAACATAAAACTGGAAAATATTTTAAAAAAATAGAAAAAAAAACACTATTTAGATAGAACAAGGTAACTTGCCCGTGCGTTGCGCTAGGCTTTTTTCTATACAGAAAACTAATTGATTTTTTACGTGTTGTAATTTGGTTATTTTAATATTTAATTGGTAAAATTGTAGCAGATAAAATTGTTAGAAATATATTTTTTCACCTAAAAGAAACATTGTAATAGAAACGCAAGGGAAGTAGTTCGTATATTTTTTAATTGTAGATAATTTAGACAAATTTATCTATCCATTTTGTTTATGTGTTGCCTTTTTTTTTGTTTTTTACATAATCCTATATCTAAAATATTATATATATAAAAATATTGTAAAAGTAATTTTTTAACAAAAATAACTTAAAATCCAAGATTTAAATTTTTCTAAGAAATACAACCTCAACAAAAAAGAAAATAATTAGAATTGAAAACCAAAATTAAAAGTATATATATATAAACAAGGACAAAAGTAGGGACTATTTAGAAATATATCTAACAAATAAAGGAATTAAAATAAAGAATTAAAAGTATATGGGCCAAAATAAAAATAAAATATGTAAATAAGTTTAACCAAAGGATTAAATTAAACCAATAAAAAGTGTTGCAAGAAAAAAATAATTAATTATTTTATTTCTTGATTTAGTTTCAATCCATTTTTTTTTCCAGTAATTTTTAGTATAATTTATTTTTGTATTAAATGTAGCTTTGGTTAAAAAACAAAGTGATTTCGCCTTTGATGGTGTGAAATGAAAGTAAAATCTTCTTTTATGCATGTATAATTAATCTTTAGTTGTTAGTTATTTGGTATAGTTTTTAAGATGTTAATATTGAACAAATATTATAATATATAATTATTTTTAGGAGAAAAAACCTTTAAAATAATCTTTCTAATTATTTTCAATGCATTATCTATAATAAAATAAATATTTTAAAAAAATAAAAAATGAAAATTCTTGTAGATTAATTATTGTGCTCTAATGTATAGCATTATTAAAAAAAATCAAGAACCATTAATATTTTTTTACATGCTATAAAATTTGGTTTTGTCTGCAACGAAACGCAAGACAACAGACTCATATATTTTTGCCTTAACCAGTCGGCCAAAGCTATTTCTTTATTCAGTTCTAGTATACAAATTATACTTATATGATTTATATAATTTTACTATTTCAATCCGCAGTGCATCTAAGTGTAGATGAACAATGAAAAACACTGTTTGAAACCATGACCTCTTTTAACTTTATAGATAATTAAAAATTTCACCACCTAATAATATTAATAAAAAATTAAAAAATAAATAAATAACAAAACAAAAATAAATATTACTAGATTTTTAAAATTATTTGACTTGAAGAATAAATAAAAATAAAAAATAAAAAACAAAGAGAAAAATAATAAATATCAATTTTCAAATGATCACCAAAACAAATTAAAATTTAAACATTAAAATAAAAAAATCTTAATAACATTGGAAACAATAAAAATAAAAACAAAAACTAAGAACATGTAAATATAAACATAGACAAAAATAGAAACCATTTAAGAAATATATAAAAATAAAGGAATTAAAATAAAATCTAAGATTAAAAGTATAAGAATCAGAATGAAAAACACATATATAATAAATGTTATTTAAAGGATAAAATTTAGCTATCAATTCCACTCGCCTTTTACCTTTTACCTCCACCACATGCCATGCCTGTTTGAGAGTGCGGTTGCAATTGTTTTTAAAAGTGTTTTTTGTTTAGAATGTATCAAAATGATATTTTTTTTAATTTTTAAAAAATATATTTTGACATCAGCATATCAAAATCATCTAAAACACTATTTTTTAAATTTAACAGAAAAAATAAATTTTTATTTTCAAAAACACTTTTTAAAAGCATTTCCAAACACCTTTGTCATTTCACACCAAAATCACGGTTCAATTCACCTTTCCAAATAGTAATGAACACCGAAAACCAAAGTTCAAATAATTGTTCATTATTGTTTGAAATTGTGATCTCTTTTAGTTATTCTTTAAAATAATAGTTGTGGTGCAAGTAAGTTGACCCGGACACTCCGGTTATAAAAAAAATTATAAGTGAAAAAAGAAAAAAAAAAGTGGGTCCAGGGATTATTCGTGGTGTACGTAAACTGCTATAGACATCCTAATTAAAAAATATATATGTACGTGGGAAAAAAATCGCGATGCATTTAAGTTGACCCGGAAACTCTAGTTATAAAAAAAACTAGAAAAAAATATATATAAAAAAGGGTCCAGAGAATATATATATATATATATATAGACACACACATACATCCATGGAAAAACAATCATGATTCCATCTATAAAAAAAAAAAAAACAAAAAAAAATATATAAGTGGAAAAAAAAACAAGAAAAAATATTATAAAATAGGTCTGGGGATTAAAAAAATACAAGTAAACTGATTTGAATACCCTGATTATAAAAAAAAGAAACCCGGTTAAAAAAAAAATATATTTTCAAACAGTAATGTACAGTGAAAATTATTGTTCATTAAAATCCAAAATTATTTGTGCATAATGAGATTTGAACTCCCATGTAATTGTAGCAATGTCTTAACCAGTCGGCCAAAATCATTTCTTTGTTAGTTGTAGTATACAAATTATACTTATATATTCAATGTATTTTACTATTCTAATCAATAGTATATCTTAATGTAGATGAATAATGAAAAATATTATTTGAAACCATGACTTTTAACTTTATAGATAATAATAATAGAACAATCAAAACAAAACTAAAATGTTTCGGTTAAAATTTATATGACATTTCTAAAGCGTACCAAGTTTTAGTCAAAATTGAATGAGATTTGTAAAACAATCCATAATTCCAAGTGAGATAAAATCTATTATAATTAGTTTCATATTTTGAACTGCAATGAGATATAAAGGCTATCAAAACAGAATTAACTTCACTTCAAACAAGTTCACAAAGGAAAAAATTTAACATGAGATTACATGAGGGGTATAAGGAGATCAAGAAGGCTCAAAAGCTTATTGAAGACCCTCAAATGGACGAACAATTTCATATCAACTAAAAAGATGTTTATTATTATAGGACTAAACAGTATGTGTTTTCCCAAACAAAAATGTGAACAGAATTTAGAAGAAAAGAACCCCTCACACTTAATCAGGTTACTATCAACTAACGGAGCTAAAACAACAAAGAAAAAAGAACACAATGTACAGAAGAACAAATGAACTGGGATGCCTGTGCAAAGAATATTCAACTATGCTTACATGTGATAAAGGGCAATCCTAATATAAAACAATCAATCAATAATTCAATAATGAGTACTTGACACGCAAAACAATCTTTCCTTTATCCACCCCCAGCTTAGCTCCTGTTACCAGCCAATGACCTGGAACGTCTTGTGGTCCCTTCGACATTTCACTCTTGTCGACAATTTTTGCCAATTTGCCAACATGGGTATCTTCTTTCTTATCGTTGGAGGATTTCTCACTTGGAAGAGATGAGGATGCACCATTGGTTTTCTGCGCATAAGGGTTGGAGGGGCTATGATCCCATACAGATCGCCTTACTGTACAACCTGGAACTTTTGAAAATAGAAGTTTAAGGTGTAACACATTTTTGGCACCAAAATCCCAAACACCAAGCTGAGCCCCGGTCACAATGTGAACACCAGAGAGGTCTCCAATGGAAGTGTCAGCAAACTCAATCGGTGCAGTGCTTACATGGGAGAAGTTCTTCCACTTGATAGGCTCAAACCAGCGGCTGTCTTGCTCCTCAGGACCTTGCCACTTGGGGGCTCCAATGGCCACATATGCATCCCAGTGGGGTTGAAGAACTTTTGGAAGAGATACAAGATGCTGCAAATGGATGGAAAGTCTGTTCTGCTTAATGCCCTCTAGGCTAAGTCTTAGACCAGTAACTGGCTTACGGCCTACTGTTACCTGCAGCATCAAAAATGTTTAGACTTTGGTAGTAAAAGTAGTCGTGTTGAAATCCTTAAGATTTTATTGAAGAGAGTCATATTCCATTAAGTGAGAGAAACTTTACGCTAGGTGTAGAAAAACACAACGGATTTCTATGTATTTTGGAGAGATCATTTTGAAATTACCCAAAAGTTACACTCATTTCATTTCATCCGATCCTAATACACCTCAGAAAGATGCAAGTCTACCAATGGCACTTGGTTGTCAGGTGCTAGTGTAAATAGTATCACTCTTCTTGGTAAAGCTTTCTCTTAGAGGCTTATTATTATATGAAAAGTAATGCTATTAAGCTTGAACTTGAGTTCTCAAAAGCTCTATCCAACATTCATCACCACAAACAAATTAAGGGAACTGTAATTTTTATAGTTCAATTATTCTATGGATAACAATTTACAATTTTCTGCTGCTGGGAGTTTTCCTTCTTTTGTAAGATATGAGTGGTTACCACAGGATTAAGAATTCAAGTAATTTTAAAACGGCAGTTTTGAAAGAATGATGCATGAGATGACAAAAAAGAAAACATATTACAAAATATCTATGAAGCTACTGTCCTTAATATCACTTGCTATCAATTCAGCATTAATTTCCATTACCATATGAAGAAAATACACTTCGAAAACATACCTGATCTGGGCTTATATACAGCTTGGGACCCATCAAGCTGAACTGAAGAGATTGACAAACAGGCTCCTTTCTTTGAAGGTTATTCTGCTCTGGAGCCCAAGCTTTAGCAATTTGAAAATCCAAGAAATACTGCAAATCCTCTATAGGTGGCTTGTCTGATAAAAGGAAAAGCACAAGAAAAAATATTTCAATTGTTGAGATTTTTTACAAGGTGGGCTGCAATACAAGTACTTCCTGGAAGATTACTCATCCAAGCGCTGCACTCGCCTAAGCACATTTACACACTTCAAAGCCATAATGGGATCAAGCATTACTGCTGGTGTGATCACAACTATGAATGTCTTGAATTTTAAATTATTCAAATCAGCAACTTTTAAATTAAATAGTAGTTCTTTGCAAGGAATATGCAAAATTCAGCAATCCAACCCAAATCATTTCTAAGACTTTGTTGGTCAGAAGATTGAGCTTTTAAGAAAAAGTTAACCTTTCACTACTTTAATTTTTCACCCCTGTTGCAAGTGCAACAAAATAAACACCTTATCATACAGGCTATTGAAAAACTTCTTGCTTAAGAATTGCATATTGCTTTTTAGAAAAGAAAAAACTAAGTTAACTAATCATCACAACAAAGGTTTTATTTAAAAATCCTTGACCAAATCAAATATATTATAAATTAAAATCAAATTTCAATTTGAAACCACAAAAGAGAATGCAAACAGGGGATTAGAACTTACACTCCAAATACAAGTCAACTGCCCGGGCTAAGTGCTTTATTCCAGGCACTCTTTCAAGGAGAGACACAATTGGTGTAAATGTCATGTTAATCACATCTGGTGCCAATTGCACAGTCTCTGCCCATTTTGCATGACTCTGTTCAAGATCATCACCTCCTCTCCGTCTGAAAATCACTGTTACGTCCTACAGAAAGGAATTTAACTTGTAAATATTTCCGTAACTTCAGAGCAGAAAAGTAATTTAGGAAAAAACACATTAAGTGTATGAGACAAGAATGTGCAATGTAACAAGATAAAAGGCTTTGTAAAGGAAAAGATTGGGTGAACTAATGAGAGCCATCAATTGATGGCATGGTTTAGTTAAACAACTAAGGGAGCAATTCCAAATCACTAACCTTGTCCTTATATTTCAAGGGGGCAGCAATTGATGTGCTTGTGTCCTGAAACCTTTGATCTGCAATGTCTTTCACATAGTTCTCGATATCAGATACTGACAAAGGAGAAGCTTGGTGCTGCCTGATATAAACAACATCTCGCCCACCAATTGTTGCAGATGTGACTATATGGGTACCGTAGCTTTCAATGAAGCTGAAAAGTAGATAAAAACACAGATACCAATCAAAAAGCTGATGCTTCCAAACTATTTGATATTATCAAGGGATTCTAACATTAATTTCTGGTATTTATGATGCTCTTTAATAGTATTATAGGTAAATAAAGGATGACAGGTTTCAACACCAGCAAACTCATGCATTACATTATAAATTATTGTTTAGTTCTTTTCTATAAGCAATGGGAGCCACAACAAAATACCTTGCCAAGGATGCAGGATCCCAGGAGTAGGGAACAGCGCGCTGGACTTCCTCAAGCAAAACTAAGTCAGCTTTGGCTATCTGAACCTTATACAAGGGAATGAAATGCCCAACCATTGCAAGGGATTTTGTTCCAGCTGCATCAACTTGCCAAGAGCCAGTGAAATTGAACATGCCATTAAAGCTTCCAAGAGGAATTCGTCCTGCTATATCTGATTTTTCATTGAATTGTCCTGCCATCTGAATTACCAAGCAATAAGCTTACTTTGAACATCACATTTCACTACAATA
The DNA here is from genome assembly GCA_015731905.1 of Salix dunnii. Classification (NCBI taxonomy): domain Eukaryota; kingdom Viridiplantae; phylum Streptophyta; class Magnoliopsida; order Malpighiales; family Salicaceae; genus Salix; species Salix dunnii. Next base: position 3,812,374 of record CM027662.1, on the reverse strand, counting down.
GTAATTCAACTATAAATAGAAACCACTGCAATAATAACGACAAAAAAAGGACATACTGATCAATAAACATACATTTCTGAAGAAATGATACACCATGAACACCACCACCAACAACAACAATAAAAGCCATTTTATTACTAGCCAAATAAATCCGCTGCTTGCAGACAACCAGAAGTTGAAAAAAATAATTATTACGGAGAAATGATCTAACACTTTAAGTTGATTGGTTCCTGAAGATGAACAAAATTATGTTATTCTCTAGGCATCACACTAATTTATTTTAACAATCCTGCTATGAGAAAACTAAATAATGAAAACTTTTCCGCAAACTTACTTCCTAAATATGAATTTTCAGTAACCTCACCCGAAAATAAATCGTCAATGCAGTAATAGGCTTAAAAAAAAGTCCATTCTAACTCTTACTTTTCCGGATTAGCTAGGCATACATAAATAGCCGCCAGCCAACAAAATTAGAAGAGCATATTTCCGAGTTCAAGAACATTTAAACACAAGAAAAGCTATAATCTTTCAACAATGGACTTCAAAAGCACCAAAGCATAGATAGAATCAAATACCTTAGACATGAAAATCCCAACAAGAACAAGGTGACATTCAATGAGCATAAGTTTTAGGACTAACCAAATCACAAAAAGCTAAGCCTAACATAAGAAAAAAATGACCAGATAATGATTGAAAAGAAGAAGGATAAAAAATCACCTCATGAAAGGAGCAAACAGGAATTCTCTCAATGCTTCTTTTCTCTTCAGAGCAATCGATATCAAAAGAAACATGAGGCAGCACAACCCCATGAGAAATATCAAGATCCCTTGTATGTTCATCATCAATATGAACCAACCTAGACCCAGTAGCTCCTTTGCAATACAAAAGCCTTATATCGGATGTAACATCAAAGCCACGACCCAGAGCTTGAATGGAGTTGCAGAGAGTAGTAGTCAAAGCATCGGAACTCAGGCTCATCTTTACCAACTAGGATAAGTTATTTTTCTTGGCATAAAATGAGAAATCTTTGTAGTGGTTGGATTAGCATTTATTTATTAGATATGCATTTCTTGAATTTTGATTTGTTTTTGCTGTTTGACTGTAATAATGGGCTAAAAACGCGTTGCGTTTGTGTGTGTTCTCGTGCGGTGTGATAGGATATTGTGAGTTGACCAGTCTCCTCTTAGTATTCGCTATTTCACACATGCTTGGTGCCGCTGTGTTTTTTTTTTTTTTTCCAAGAAAATATTGGGTTTACAGGTGTTTTAATATGTTTTATATATATATATATATATATATATATATATATATATATATAAGACATGTATAAATAAAGAAATTTATGCAAATTTATAATTCAATAAATTCATAATTATTTATATATAAAAAATCATTAGCAATGACCAAAAAAATAAAAATAAAGTATTCAATCATATAAAATAAGATTTTAATCGGAATGTATTTATTGAACTTGTTTATTTAATTCAAAAAAAGATAAATTCACTCTCTAAATATCTTATATCCCAAAAGAGAAACAGAGATAAAATTGATTAAATAAATTCATAACCTAGAAATACTATTATGCAAGACCCAACACATTAGCAATATTATTTAGGAATGAATATATTTTATTTTAAAAAATAAATTTTATCATATAAAACTAGAAAAAATGATTATAAATGAATTAAAATAATACCTTGAAAAATCAAACACAAAAAATAATTTTAAAAAATATATATTCAAACTCGTGATTTGCATTATGGAACCAGAATAAACTTACAAAAAATAAACTAAAAATGATCACAAACCAATATTAAAAAAAAAAAAAAAACTATTACAGAACAATAAAATTACACGAAGTAAAATCCACGACAAATCAAATGTCAAAAAATAAAATTACTTCATTGTCCCATGAAAGGAAAACAAATACTTTGAAATACAAAGTTTTTTCATATTTGTTTTAAAGTTAAAAAAGTGCTTTCACTATATATAGATAGTGTAAAAACCTGAAAAACCTTTGTCCAAGAGCTCAATAATTTTTTAATCTTAAAAATTATTATTTTTATTATCAACAAGCATGTGAAAAGTAAAGAAAATATCAAGTCAACAATTATATATTTTGATGATTATAGTGAAAAAAATATAAAAAAACACATACAACAAACAATCTATGACCAATAGGCTAGTGGAAGACCACAAAAAAAAATCCTTGAGGCTTATTTTTTTTTTCCAACTAAAGGGCAAAAAGGTAAGCTAACTATAGCAATCCATGTGATTAGTGTTTTCTTAACCTGGAGTATTTTCTTGTTAAACATGCTCTTAATCATCTATTTTATTGTTCAACCTGGAGAAAAAAAATCCAATTGTTTAAGGCTTTGTTTACAAGCTAATGAAACATGAGACATTTTGGATCTCACTCAAGCAAATGATCCATTTTTATCCGTTCTTAGAATTAAGCCCAATTCCATTCCTGGCTCAGGTTTTTTTCTTATGGATTGTGAACAACTTTGTAAGAACTTTTGGATTTCACACTCTATACATACAGTCCTGACGCTGCTATTTGCTTGTTGGTTATAATGGGTCCAGGGGACAGATGGAAGGCCTTTTTCCTAATACAGTATAATCATTAAACCTAAACACACTATAAAATTCTCCATGTGAGCAACTCAACTCTTCTTGGAACTCATAATCATGCAAGGAAAATTATACGTCTCATGATCTTGGTTGCTCCAGGAATGTAGCTGACTGAGCGAACAATGAAGGAAGGGATTTTCTATTTCCAAATATATCTGGAATGACATCTTTGACATGGCTGTGAGTGTTCTGCAGTTTATTTCCATATTTATTGTGTTTTGGATGTACAGCCTTCTTATCCAAAACTTCTTAATCATTCCAGCACATTGAGGAATTGTTCGATAACTGGTCGAATCCCTGAACTCGTTCTTGAAATGACATCCCATTATCTGTAAGTTTATTAGCTACAGGATACAGAATCTGGCTTGTTTACTTTAATGTACACATCATCTATGTTTGCTGTCAGGTCTCCTTTCCAATTCATTAGAAGTTAAGAACTCATTCTAAATATTCTAAATATGAAATTAATCATAATATAATTTAGAATCGCTTTATTTACATCAAATCAAGGACTGATCTATTCTACTTTTGCATTCAGATACCTTAAAGGAAATAAGTTCAATGGATCATTCCCCAGATTTCTTGCTGATTCAACAGATGCATACGTGTATGTCTTCGTATTTGCAATGTACTGTATTCTGGTAAAGATGATTAGAAATTGACTTCCAGCAAGAGCACTAGAGGGAATAGAACATCTTGAACTCAATTTTTCTTAATGGATTATTGAAACCATGCTTCTTATTTGTGGACAGATTGCCGAGACATTTCAGAAAATAGTTTCAACAGTGCACCAATGCAGCCGGTGTTGAAAATTGAAGATTGCTTCCAAGACTATCTTAGTGTTTAGGATTAGATTAAATCTTTATTATTGTTTTTATCCTTTCTAATCAGATCATGTTGATCTATTTCAGTTTCAATATTCTAGTTTAAGTATAAGTCTTAGTATTTCAGTTTGAGTTGGAAGTGTAATAGATAGAGTTCTATTTCTATTGTAACACTTCAATTTTGCTATAAATAAAGGAAAGGGATAGCAGTAACCTTACACACAAATATTCTGCTCAGTTTGTTGTTCTCTGTGTCCTTGCTTTGTTCTTCACTCGGCTGTCTTCCCAGAATTGAATCCAAACAGTAGCTGTTTGTATTCAATAAGAACAGGATTTTTTTGTTGATTTATGAATCTTTGTTTTTCCAACAATTGGTATCAGAGCAGATTGGATCTTTGAAGGGAAAAGTGTGAAACACGAGAGATTGAGAGTTTTTTTTCAAAGTATTGCTTTGAAGGGTGGTGAGTGAAACATAAGAGAGAAAAGTCAATTTTTTTTTCGATGGAATCTGCCTCTTTTCCATCTAAAACTCCAGTATTTTCTGGACTGAATTTTGGTGTGTGGGCTGTCAAAATGGAAACATATTTGAAGGCTTTTGATTTATGGGAAATTGTGGAGAATGATAGGCAACCTACTCCACTTGGAAATAATCCAACAATTGCACAATTAAAGTTTTTTAATGAAGAAAAGGCAAAGAGATTCAAAGCTCTTTCATGTCTTCACAATGGTGTGAATGAAGACATTTTTACAAGGATTATGGCCTGCAAATCTGCCAAAGAAGCTTGGGACAAGCTTAAGGCAGAATTTCAAGGGGATGAAAAATCTAGAAGGATGCAAGTGATGAACCTAAGGAGACAATTTGAAGGGCTGAAGATGAAAGACAATGAAACAGTCAAAGATTTCTCTTCTCATGTATCGAAATTAGTGAATCAAATGAGGCTGTTGGGTGAGGATTTTCAAGACTCAAGAATTGTAGAGAAGATTCTGGTATGTTTACCAGAAAAATTTGAGCATAAAATTAGTTCTTTAGAAGATTCTAAAGATCTTTCTGAAGTGAATCTTCAAGAACTAATTAATGCTTTGCAAGCAGTAGAACAAAGGCAAGCATATAGACAAGAAGGAACATATGAAGATGCTTTCATGACAGGATTCAAAGAGAAAAATCAAACTAAAGTTTTTCACAGAATCAATCATGAAGGCAGAGGTGAAAGAGGTAAAATTTGGCAGCCAAATAACAGAAATTTTACTAACAGAGGAAAGGAGAAAAGGAATAGCTTTCCAGCCTGCAAGTTTTGTAAGAAAACTAATCATCTTGAAGCTTGGTGTTGGGCAAAGAACACTCAATGCAGAAATTGCAAACAGTTTGGCCACATTCAGAAGTATTGCAGAGTCAAATCTGATGCAAATAAGCAAGCATATATAGCAGAATCTTCAGAAAATCCTGAAGAACACTTGTTCATGGTTTCAGCAGAACCAAAGTGCAAAGCAACAGAGGTAAAACACTCATCTTGGCTTATTGATAGTGGTTGCACTAATCACATGACTGCAGATGTGAAGTTGTTCAAGAACTTGGACAGAAACTATGAGTCCAGAGTAAGAATTGCTAATGGAGAGTATGTAGAGATTGAAGACAAAGGGGAAATCGAAGTGGAAACCATGGCAGGTACACAAATCCTAAAAGATGTGTTGTATGTACCTAAAATTACTCTGAATTTAGTAAGTGTGGGTCAGTTGCTTGAATCTGGCTACTCCTTATCGTTTAAAAGGGGATTATGCAAAATCAAAGATAGCCAAGGTACATTACTACTTTCTGTTAAGATGATGAATAGGAGTTTCAATCTTGACTGGAATGACTCCTATATGAGTGTTAACATGTGTGTAAATGCTGAGTCTTCTCTTTGGCATAAGAGAATGGGACATTTTAATCAAATTGCCTTGAAAAAGATGGCTGATTTGGAGATGGTTTTAGGACTGCCAACAATAAAAGATAATGAGGATGTTTGTGAAGCATGTCAACTAGGAAAACAAACTAAGCTTTCCTTTCCTAGTAACACTTATAGAGCATCAAATAAATTGCAGCTTGTTCATACAGATGTATGTGGACCCATGCAAAATGAATCAGTAAATGGTTCGAAGTATTTTTTGCTGTTTATTGATGATTACAGCAGGTATTGTTGGGTGTATTTTCTCAAAACTAAAGGTGATGTGTTTGATGAGTTTGTGAGATTCAAAGCAGCAACTGAAAGAGAAACAGGATGCAATTTAAAAGCACTAAGATCTGACAATGGGGGAGAGTTTACCTCTCGAAAATTTGAGGAATTCTTGGCAAAGGAAGGGATTAAGCATCAGCTGACTGTACCCTACACTCCACAGCAAAATGGGGTTAGTGAAAGAAGAAACAGAACATTAATGGAAATGGCAAGATGTTTGTTGTATGAGAAAAGCATGCCACTGAAATTCTGGGCAGAAGCTGTGAATACAGCAGCCTACCTCTTGAATCGCATGGTCACAAAAAGTCTTATTGATCAGACTCCTTATGAACTCTGGTATGGCTTCAAACCCAATATTAGTCATTTAAGAATATTCGGTAGCCCTTGTTACGTGCTGAAACCTGAAGACAAAAGAAGAAAACTTGATCAGAAGGTTGATATAGGGATATTTATTGGTTACAGTAATAAATCTAAAGCTTACAAAGTCTTTGATTTAAAAACTAATAAAGTTGTGATTGCAAGAGATGTTAAAGTAGCAGAAAACAGCAAATGGAATTGGAAAGCTACTGAAGTTGAAGAAACAACACTGGAATTTCAAACTGAACCTGTTGAGGCCCTAAATGATGAGCTTATAGATGATATTCCAGTAAGAGGAACAAGACTCTTAACTGATGTGTATAACAGATGCAATGCTGCTGAAACCGAACCCATAAATTTTGAAGAAGCTATCAACTCACAAGTGTGGATAGCAGCTATGGAAGAAGAACTTATGATGATCGAAAAGAATGGAACTTGGCTGCTGGTTGACAGACCTTCACACAAGAAGGTAATTGGTGTTAAGTGGATTTTTAAGACAAAATTTAATGCAGATGGGAGTATCAACAAGCATAAAGCAAGACTTGTAGCAAAAGGGTATTCACAAGAAGCAGGTACTGATTTTTCAGACACCTTTGCTCCTGTATCTAGATTGGATACAATCAAATTAGTGCTAGCTGTGGCAGCACAATGTGGTTGGCAAATTTATCAACTAGATGTCAAATCTGCCTTTCTAAATGGAGTGCTAAAAGAGGAGATTTATGTTGAACAACCTGATGGTTTTGAGAAGGAACTCAATGCAAACAAAGTGTATGTGCTGAAGAAAGCTTTGTATGGCCTAAAACAGGCTCCTAGAGCCTGGTATAGCCGGCTGGATGAGTACCTCTTGAGCTTGGGGTTTGAGAGAAGTATAAATGAAGTGACTTTATATGTTAAAAATACTGACAAACATATTCTGATCATATCAGTATATGTAGATGATTTATTGATTGCAGGAAATAAAGAGGAGCTGGTGACAGAGTTCAAAAACAACATGAAGGAGATGTTTGAGATGAATGAACTTGGCTTGTTGACATACTTTTTAGGCATGGAAATACATCAATTCAAGCAGGGATACTTCCTATGTCAAAAGAGCTTTATTATCAAGTTGCTAAACAAGTTTACCATGGAGAAATGCAACTCGGTCAGTACTCCCATGATTCTGGGATAAAAACTGACTAAAGAAGATGAATCTCCTAGAACTGATGGGAGAATCTACAGAAGTTTGATTGGAAGTTTACTCTATCTAACAGCTACACGTCCAGACATAGTGTTTGCTGTAAACTACCTCTCTAGGTTCATGCAAAACCCAAGTCAATTTCACTTTGCTGCAGCTAAAAGGGTCCTGAGGTACCTAAAGGGAACCTTAGAGTATGAGATACATTTTGAAAGGTCCAGCTCACTTAAGCTAACTGGATTTACAGACAGTGACTGGGGGGGTAGTGATGAAGGCATGATGAGCACCTCAGGGTATTGTTTCTCTATGGGGGGAAGCATTTTTTGTTGGAATTCAAAGAAGCAATCAGTGGTTGCTCATTCCACTGCTGAGGCTGAGTATATAGCAGCCTATGTAGCAGCAAAGCAACTTGTTTGGCTAAGGAAAATTCTGTGTGACCTAGGGATCAATCAGCAAGATCCTACGGAATTGATGTGTGATAATACTTCAGCCATTGCAATTTCAAAGAATTCTGTTTTTCATGACAGAACCAAACACATGAAAATTAAATTTCATGCAATTAAACAATTTCAGCAAGAGGGAGAGCTGGAAATGAAGTTCTGCACTTCAAAGGAACAATTGGCTGACCTATTTACTAAGCCCTTAGCCAAAGAGAGGTTTGAAGATTTAAGGGAGAAGCTTGGTATGCGTAGCCTTGGAACCAAGGGGGAGTGTTGAAAATTGAAGATTGCTTCCAAGACTATCTTAGTGTTTAGGATTAGATTAAATCTCTATTACTGTTTTTATCTTTTCTAATCAGATCATGTTGATCAATTTCAGTTTCAGTATTCTAGTTTAAGTATAAGTCTTAGTATTTCAGTTTGAGTTGGAAGTGTAATAGATAGAGTTCTATTCCTATTGTAACACTTCAATTTTGCTATAAATAAAGGAAAGGGATAGCAGTAACCTTACACACAAAAATTCTGCTCAGTTTGTTGTTCTTTGTGTTCTTGCCTTGTTCTTCACTCGGCTGTCTTCCTAGAATTGAATCCAAACAGTAGCTGTTTGTATTCAATAAGAACAGGACCTTTTTTGTTGATTTTTGAATCTTTGTTTTTTCCAACAGCCGGGAGGAATTTCCTCGGATATGTAAGGGAAACATGTCACCTAAACTCCACGCATTTCGGTGTCTCCAGCCCTTTTCCACTAGGAAGGATTATTATGCAGTATCTTTTATTAATTAAAATACATATTGATTTGTACTATGTCCAAATGTTTATCAGAAACACTTTTGCTTGCTGCACTGGGCATCAAATCTGTAAGATTTTCTTTTTACTGAAAACCAATTCCAATTATAAATCTCGGTGCTCTTCACAGATGCATTGCGCTTTGCCGATGATCACCTCTTTTAATGTGCATGCCACTGCATATTTGTTCAGAAAGTCCACGAGCTTCATCTTAGTTTTTTCTGATCATCCGGCATGGGTGAACTACAGATTCTACAGGTTTGCCTAACAAGTGAAGTGATTGCAGGGAGTTCTACAAAATCAAAGCAAGGAACTCGTGAGTTCGTGAATGAAGTGGGAACTATATTTTCATTGCAACATCCAAATCTTGCAAAGCTATCAGGTTACTGCACAGATGACAACCAACTCTTACTGGCTTACAAGTACATGGGAAATATAAAATTCCCTTGCGCACGCTTTATTTGGTAAGTAGCTTGCAAGAAGAAGTTTTTGAATATGGATCAAAAGTCTCATCAAAATCAACACCTTTATGCTGTTAATAACCTTCTGCAACCAGGCGTACTTTGTTTCTTTGCACCGTGCCATCAACATTATGTTTCACCTTGCAAATCCATTTCAAGTCAATCGTCTCTTTGTCTTCAGGCTTGTGAACAAGCTATCATGTCTTGTTCTTCGCAGTAACATCCATTTCTTCTGGCATAACATTCCTCGAATCTATATTTTCAGTAACTTCTTCAAAAAATTTAGGTTCCAGAATGCAAATACTACACCTTGCTTACACATCACTCAAGCATTTCATCTGTTTTTTTTAAAGCTGAACTTGACAAGGATGAAATTGAGATTGATGGAGATTGTGGGGGTGGCCTTTCTTCATCACCATTATCACCATGAGGCAATTTTTCATGTGTAACAACTATAGAAGTTGATTATTTCTCAACCTTGCCTTGCTCCCAGTTCCATATAGCATTTTCATAAAAAATTACTTCTCGGCTAACAACCTATTGCATGCCTTCAGACATTGCGTTATAGCCTTCCTGAAAACGATTATTGTGGATAATGTTTCTCAAGAGCACACCCTTCTGAAGCATTTTTCATTTTATGAATGAATAATAGTTCTTGAACCATTTACTTTTGGTGAGGTAGTTTAAGGATGTCAAAATTCAAGTGGTCGAGTCTCCTATTCCATAGCCTTGAATCATCAGCTCCATCCACCTTTAAAGCAATATTTTTTGCACACTTCCAGTCATGTGGAAAAAAATCTATTCACCATCTTCACCCTTTTCATAACTTATCTTCTTGGAGTTTTATCATAGATGGAGCAATATTGACCTTTAATATGCAATGAATAGCTATGCTCTATAAGTTGTCCAATGCTCAAAAAATTCTTATCTGCTCACGACACTTGCTTTAAGACCTTATGAATCAATTTTTTAATTACCGGTTATAGTTGTTAGTATAATATACATATATAATATATTGGAGAATAATATTAATTATATATTGAAACCTCGTTAACAGTTTAAGTTTTTGGGTTTTTGGGTGAGATGGTACATTAATATTATAACAGAGTCTCATTAATTAGCGAGTTTAAATTTTATGACTCTCATTCTATTTGATAAAAATCAAGTATTAGGTAATGTGAGTATGTACAAGTTTCAAGCTCGAAAGAGTTTTATTTAAAAAAAATATTAGAAAATAATATAAATTATATCTTAAAGTTTCATTTAACAACTTAAATTTATAAATAACATATATATCATTAGTCCCGAGGGTAGGTATAAATGGCCATTAAATTCTTTTTTACTGGTATATATCTATATATATATATATATATATATATATATATATATATATATATATATCATTGGTCCCGAGTGTAGGTATAAATGGCCTGGTATAGATGATCACTTGATTGATGCAGACATGAACTACACTACATGACAGCCAGCGCTTTCTAGGCCCTGAATTGATTCATTCAAATGCGTAGCAGGTCGCTGAATTTCACAATATTTATTTCCTTGAAACTTGAGGCATTTGCGTTGAGCTAACGCACTTTATAGATAGAGACATAACTTTTGAATCTTTGGACTCAAGGTGAAGAACCTGACAGGAAGCACAAATGACAATCCCTGAAGAGTACTCAAGAACCTGTTCTCCTCACTAAAATTCTTACGTACACCTAGGGGTGTCACCGTCACACCTCTGAAATAATAATAATAATAATAATAATAACAACAATACTAAAGAATTTCTCAAGGGAAAAACAAGCAGCCTAAACCAGGTCTATTGTTTGCCTAACTATATTGTCTAATCCCACCCATTCTCTCATTAATTATTACACATGCCTGATGCACTGTTTAATTAGAAAGTGTCAGTTTTTCGAAGTATTGTCCACTCTTTCAAGATCCGCTATGGATTGGAGCAATGAAAAGTGTTTGTTCTATCTTATGATATATAAAAGAAGCTCCATATATATATCTCGGCTTTGCTAAACACGAGATGGAGAAGATTCACTAATGTTTAGATAATGCATGGACTCGGGACTTGGTGGGTAAAGATCATGGGAAGCCGTGGAGGTGGATACATTCCATGTTTTATCAGATGAAAAGGTGTGGCTTTGGGTGGTGCCGCTGGTTAAACTCTGGTCTACAGCCTGTTTAAAGCGGTCATTGAAATGTTTAAATTGAAAATCACCGCCGTAAATGGTAGGATCTGAGATCACGTCCTGGATGCTGGTCTGTCCTTCAAGCATATTCACCACTTCTAGCATTGTAGGCCTTAGAGTTGGAGATGCATTGGCGCATAAGAGAGCCACCTTGATCACCTTTTCAGCCTCTACCATGTTGAATTTATTAGACAGCAGCTTCGGGTCCACCATCTCCATTAAATTCCCTCTTTTTTGCAATTCAAATACCTGTGACATATTAGTTTAGAAACAACAAATCATTCAAATATACAGACATTCATGTCCTGTACAAGCTAGCAGGTTATGCCTGACGCATCATGAATTGAATACAGCAACGCAAGCAAACTCGTAGCTTACCCAGTCAAGAAGACAAACGTTTTCGTCTGCTGGATTGTAACTTGAATTGCTTCTTCCACTGACAATTTCTAAAGCAACAACCCCAAAACTGTAAACATCTGCCTTTTCTGTTAAATAACCCCATAGTGCATATTCCGGAGCCATATATCCTCTGAAATAAAAAGGCATGCCAGATGAGCTCTTCGATCGATAACTCAATCATTGGAAAACTAACAGTGAGGTGCTTACATGGTTCCAGCAACTCGAGTGCTAATGTGAGTGTTCTCCTCTTCACTGAGCTTAGCGAGTCCAAAGTCTGATATCTTGGCATTCAGATCCTTGTCCAGCAATACGTTTGTACCTTTGATGTCTCGGTGAACAATCCTGATTACGGATCCTTCATGGAGAAATGCCAAGCCTCTGGCTATTCCAACACATATCTTATATCTTGTCGGCCAATCCAACAGAAGAGCACTTGTTTCTGAACCTGCTGGTAAAATCCTATAAGAATATGCAACTACTATTACGATTTCAAAGAAGTTCTCGAGCAAAGGTGATTACCAAACAGTGCACGAGCAAGGGAATTGTTTTCCATGTACTCGTATACAAGAAGCAACTGATCTCCTTCAATACAGCATCCATAAAGCTTTACAAGATTCGGATGCTGTAAACCAGAAATCATGCCTATTTCGTTCACAAATTCACGGTTTCCCTGCTTGGATTTTGGAGATAGCTGCTTAACAGCAATAACAGTACCGTCTGATAATTCACCCTGCATAACAAAATCATTTATCCTATTCTTATATTCCCGTCTGCAGACAGTTGATTCTCATAACAATCAATACTTGGGGATTATATGCATGAGATTTCATTAGATGACTAACCTTGTACACGGACCCAAAACCGCCCTCTCCAATCTTATTTGCTGAATCAAAATTGTTTGTGGCAGCTCTTAGCTGCCTCAAAGTGAACGAACCAGTTTTCATATCTAGCCCTTTAAGATCTGCACAAGGGAATTCCATGTAAAATATTCAATCATTCTTTTTTCAGAAAGATCATGTACTATCATTTTTAGAAAACACATGTATAGTGCTACTTAGCAATCTGCGACTACCATTTTGTAGCTTTGGTTCTGGCGGGCGCACTCCACCTCCACTAGACACTGTCATCACGTCGCGATGTCCATTAATCAGAGTCCAAATGGTTGATTTGAGTGTACCTTGTTCTCTCCTGAGCTTTTCTCCGAAATAGAATTTCCAACTAATGATACCCATGATCAAGAGAAAAAGTGCTAATGCTGAAGTGACAACTAGGGGTAGAACAGGTACGCTGTGGTTATGAGAGTCTGAAATGAATTGAAGACACGCATACAGATTTAGAAACTAACAACTCCCTTCTGAATTCATGAGCTGCTATTTCTCGCAAGGCCGGACAAATCAAGTAGAATCAAAACCAAACTCAAACAAGATATTTGTAATTTTTTAACCAAAATGTTCTCAATTCAGCATTAAGCAGCTCTTGTGTGTGCAAAGTGAAGAAATTAATGTTTTTCCAAGAAAACAGCAAGGTCAAGAGTTGCAGACGGAAAAGTAATGAACTCATATATTTATGAAGTTTTGGGAGAGAATTAATAAATTTGTGTCACTTAGCACACAAATAGAAGCTTAGAAAACTGATTCGTTTCAACCACGTACTTCCTCAACTCACTAATTATGGCTAAAACAAGATTTGATGAGGTTGCTCTTACCTGCAAGCACAGTAATGTCCGTAGAGCTGAGAAAGTTGATCGTGATCACCATAACTTGGCGAAGAAGTCTACAGCTACAGCGAGGTTGAAGCATCCTGAACAACTTGGATGCAGAAATAGGGGGGACAGTAAAAAGAAAGAAGCTCGGATAAGGTTTATTTTGTTACGAGCTAGGTACTGGACTCATGGTAGGACATGGGAAGTTGTCAAAACAAATTCTTAAAGTCATAAAAACGACTTTCTGCCACTTGATTTGATATTTATTTTTCCTTTTTATTTCCAGCCAAAAATTAATATTTGTAAAATCAATTTCCCCTGTCACTCCTGCGGGGTCCACATAGCCCTCCATTATCGTGTCAATAAATTATTCAATCCAAAAAAACAAATCCAGGGGCATCATAAAAAATATTTCTGTCATTTTAGTATAATTGAATTCGTCTTGTTGATATTTTTTGAGTGATATCAGTGATGTCATCATATGAATTTTGATGTGTTTTTAGTCCTATTTTTTTTTTTAACTTTTTTTTTCCTCCACTCTCTTCATTTTAATTCATGTTAATAATAGTCAACCCCAAACCAGGTCAATTCTTTACCTAAATATTTTTTGTCTAATCTCACCCGTTCTCTCATAAATTATTTCACATGCTTGATCTACAATTTAAGTATTCAACATATTAGAAGAGGTCAGATCTTGGAATAAATCTTGGGTTTATTTTTCTTAATGATATTGGGATTGTTTTTAAATGATATTGAGTGTGTTTAATTCTTAGAAAGATAGGAATGATTCATCTATGATTTTTTCATATATTTATATAGATTAATTTGTTTTTTTAATATTGATTTTTTATAAGATTTGTTATATTTTTTAATCATTATTCAATAATTTTTATATATGTGTTGGTACTATTACAAATTTTATGTTTATTTATTGTTGATATTTTTTTTTCTTTGTTTTACATAATGGTAATAGATTTGTTAAATTAGATGCGTGCATAAGTTTTTTTATTTTCATCTAGGAGTTTTTTTAAGTGTAAGAACACATGTTTAAGAATTATGTATGTTGATTTTTCTAATTATGTTATAATGTTTAAGAGTTGATGCTTATTCTTATGTTTGTTTAAGAGCAAACAATTAATAAAATTTATTAACGATGAATTATTTTTTTTAGCAACAAACTAATTGATTGTTAGATATACTTTAAATGTTTAGGTAAATACTCAATTGATAGATAATAAAATTGATAAAATCAAGTAAAAACAAGTTATTTGTTTTTTATAGCAAACTGATTGATTGTTATGCCTATTTTAACTACTTGACTAATCATTTAATTGGTATTACGATTATTTTTCAATATTAAATTAGTTGAATTATTATTTTTTTAAATAAAAATAATATTGACCCACATTATTTTTCCATACTAGTAATCCGAGATATTAAATCTAAAACATTATATATAGAGAAATTTTAATATCGTGTTCTTAATAAATATAACATTGATTGATTAATTATTTGAAATATTATTTTTATTTTTATTATTATGATTGAAGGAAAAATCTAAAAAAATATTAGCGACATGAAAAAATATCAGCACCATAACCATAATTATTAAAATCATAAGCATTACAATCGTTGTAATACATTCATCTGTATTATTAGATTTGAAATATTATATATAGGGATGTTGCAAAACTTAATTTTAAGAAATATAACATTAAATGAGAAATTATTTGAATTACTATTCTCAGTGTTGTTATTATGATTGAAGGCAAAATTCAAAACAAAAATATTAGCATCAAAAAAGAAATATTATTTGATTTGAAGAATAAATGAAAATAATAAAAGGAAAAAATTAAAGCACAAAAGTAAAATTACTACTATTATTATTATGAATATAATTATTTGAATTATAATGAAATTATTAAATTATTCCGGAGAATAAATAAAAACTATAATAAAAGAGCAAGAAAGAAAACAATTTCTAAGCTATTGGATGAACAAAAACATTGTGTCATCCTTTTGATTGGGTACTCTAGTGAATGAAAAAGCAATTAGTATAGTGATTAAAAGGGGAAAAAAACAAAGATAGCAAAGAAGAATATAAGGTTGAAATTAAAAAAAAAGATATAATGAAATTATTAAATTATTCCGGAGAATAAAAAAAACTATAATAAAAGAGCAATAAAGAAAACAATTGCTAAGCTACTGGGTGAACAAAAACATTGTGTCATCCTTTTGATTGAGTACTCTAGTGAATGAAAAAGCAATCAGTATAGTGATTAAAAGGGAAAAAAAAAGATAGCAAAGAAGAATATAAGGTTGAAATTACAAGGAAAAAAATAGCAAACAAAAATAATTTAAAAAATATATATATTCAAACTCGTGATCTGTATTATGGGATGAGGATAAACTAATAAAAAATAAATTAAAGATGATTACAAACCAATATTAAAAAAAAATCACGAAATGATAAAATCACACGAAGCAAAATTCATACAAATCAAATGTTATTATTTTATTATCAACTAAGCATGTGACAAGTAAAGAAAATATCAAGTCAACAATACTATATTTTGATGATTGTAGTGAAAAAAAAAAAAAACATACCCCAAACAATCTATGACCACTGGTCGAAGACAAAAAAAAAAATCCTTAAGAGGCTTTTTTTTTTTTTTCAACTAAAGGGCAAAAAGGTAAGCTAACTATAGCAATTCATTTGATTAGTGTTTTCTTACTGGAGTATTTTCTTGTTAAACATGCTCTTAATCATTTATTTTATTGTTCAACTTAGAGAAAAAAATCTAATTGTTTAAGGCTTTGTTTACAAGCTAATGAAACATGAGACATTTTGGATCTCACTTAAGCAAATGATCCATTTTTATCCGTTCTTAGAATTAAGCCCAATTCCATTCCTGGCTCAGGTTTTTTTCTTATGGATTGTGAACAACTTTGTAAGAACTTTTGGATTTCACACTATACAATCCTGACGCTGCTATTTGCTTGTTGGTTATAATGGGTCCAGGGACAGATGGGAAACAGTTTTGAAGGCCTTTTATCTGATGCAGTATAATCATTAAACCTCAACACACTGTAAAATTCCCCATGTGAGCAACTCAACTCTTCTTGGAACTCATAATCATGCAAGGAAAATTATACGGCTCATGATCTTGGTTGCTCCAGGTATGTAGCTGACTGAGCGAACAATGAAGGAAGGGATTTTCTATTTCCAATATATCTGGAATGGCATCTTTGACATGGCTGTGAGTGTTCTGCAGTTTATTTCCATATTTATTGTTTTTTGCATATACAGCCTTCTTATCCAAAACTTCTTAATCATTCCAGCACATTGAGGATGTACAAATCTGTGTGTTGATTGTGTTTATTTTGTGGTTTTGTTGCAGGTTGATTTATTTGAGAGATATGGGAAAGCTTTGAGAGCTGGGAAGAAGAAATTTCAGAGTAAAAAGATAAGAATGTATTTTAGTATTTCTTGCTTACAAACTGCTTGATGAAATGCTCTTATATAGATTTGAGCATGACATTTACGTTTTCTGTAACCTGTAACTGAATTGAGACTAATTGAAATAGTTTGTTACAACTTATTCCTTTTTAGAGTTAGTTACATTTTTGGTTACTCATTTTGCCAGCTGTCATTTAGCTTCTTCTTCTCCTACCTTCTTCTTCTGGAGTCACCTTGCAGGCTTGTCTTTTGCAAGTGTGCATAGTCTAGTAATTAGCTTATTGTTCAACAGCCTCTCCTAAGCTACTTACTGGCTTTACCCCTAGTTTAAATCTTAATTGGCTAAACCTTTCCTTAGGCAATGCCTTAGTAAAAATGTCTGCAAGTTGATCCTCACTGCTGCAAAACTTCACACTGATTTTCTCCTCTTGTAGTGCTTCCCTTATGAAATGAAACCTCCTATTAATATGCCTAGTCTTTTGATGAAAGACTGGATTCTTTGCCATAGAAATGGCAGACATATTGTCACAAAACAGAGGTGTTGCCTCTGTTTGCATCTCCCCGAAATCATCAAGAACAAACCTTAACCAAATGGCTTGAGTTGTTGCTTCGGAAGCTGAAACATATTCAGCTTCTGCTATAGATAATGCCACAGTGTTTTGTTTCACAGAGGCCCATGAAAAAACTCCACTTCCAAAGCTAAATGCATAGCCTGAAGTGCTTCGGCTGTCATCTTCACTCCCAGCCCAGTCTGCATCACAAAAACCAACCAATGTTGATGACTAATTTCGGACATACTCAATTCCATAATGTAGAGTTCCTTGCACATATCTTAGAACCCTTTTAGCCACCCCCATATGCTTCCTTGTTGGCTGATTCATGAACCTTGACAGTAGGCTAGCAGCATACATTAAATCAGGCCTAGTAGCTGTCAAGTATAATAAGCTCTCAACAATCTTTCTGTAAATGCATTCATCAGCTAACTCACTCCCATCTATCTTCTTCAATTTTTCTCCAGTGGGCAAAGGGATTGAGACTGGTTTACAGTCTTCAAGGCCAAACTTTTTAAGCAAGGATTGGGCATACTTACTTTGGTGAATGAAGATGCCTTGACTGGTTTGCAGCACTCCCATTCCTAAGAAGTGATGGAGAAGGCCAAGGTCAGTCATTTCATACCTTTGCATCATTTCTTTTTTGAATTCTTTCATCAATGTATCACTGCTGCCTGTATAGACTATGTCATCTACATAGATAGAAACAATAATCTGCTTCCCTTCACAATCACCTTTTGTATAGAGAGTAGCTTCACTTGCACTCCTCTTAAACTTGCACATAGTGAGATATGCATCTATCTCACTATACCAAGCCCTAGGAGCTTGTTTCAACCCATAGAGAGCTTTGTTCAGCTTGTACACCTTACTCTCTGCTTTCTTCACAAGGAAGCCTTCAGGTTGCTCAACATAGATTTCTTCTTCAAGCACCCCATTTAAGAATGCTGATTTAACATCAAGCTGAAACAATTTCCAGCCCTTTTGACTTGCTAGTGCAATTAAGGTCCGAATTGTATCTAACCTTGCTACTGGAGCAAAGGTTTCATTGTAATCCACCCCTGGTTTCTGTGCATAACCTTTTGCCACTAGCCTTGCCTTGTGTTTGTGTATTGTTCCATCTAGGTTCAGCTTTGTTTTGAACACCCACTTGACCCCAATAACTGGCTTGTCAGCAGGCCTATTTACCAACTCCCATGTGTTGTTCTTCTCAATCATCTCAAGTTCTGCATTCATAGCTTCTTCCCAAGCCATATTCCCTGCTGCTTCTTTGTAATTTTCAGGTTCCACAATGCTCATGTGGCACCTAACATAAATATCCTCAAGAGATCTAAGTTTTACTGGAGTTGAGCTTGGTGTTGACTGAAGGCTGCTGCATTCACTTCCATTTCCAGTCAACACAACTGGTGAGTGCACTTCTTCATCAACAAACTGAGTTCTTTCAATTTGTTGTTCTCCTTCACTTGCATTGACATCCATTTCCAAACCTTTTAACCAAGGCTGTGATGTAACAGCCTCCTGCTGTTGTTCTTCCCAAGTGAAGAATTTATCTTCATCAAACACCACACTCCTTGACAATACAATTTTCTTAGATTGTATCACATAAACTCTATACCCCTTTTCACAATTACCATATCCCACAAAAATCCCCTTCTCAACTTTGCTATCTAACTTCTGCCTTAGGTGTGCTGGGATATGAATGTAGCGTATGCATCCAAACACTTTTAAGTGTTTGATGCCTGGTTTTCTCCTTGTAAAAGCTTCAAATGGAGTCTTGTTATACAATGAAGATGTGTAGCACCTGTTCTGTAAGTATACAGCTGTGTTAACAGCCTCAGCCCAAAAATTCAGAGGCAAACCTTTCTCTGTTAACATTGACCTTGGCATTTCAACAATAGTTCTATTTTTCCTCTCAGCCACTCCATTTTACTGAGGGGAATAGGCTACTGTCATCTGCCTTTCAATGCCCATTTCAGCACAAAACTTCTCAAATTCTGATGAAGTATATTCTCCTCCTCTATCACTTCTCAGTTTCTTCACTTTAAATCCACTTTGCAGCTCAACAAGTGCTTTGTATTTCTTAAACACAGTCAATGCATTGGACTTGTTTCTCAAAAAATACACCCAACACACTCTAGAGTAGTCATCAATAAAGGTAATGAAATACCTATTGCCTCCATTAGTTCATGCTGCATAGGTCCACACAAATCTGTGTGTACCAACTGCAGTGGGTAGCTTGATCTCCATGCTTCTCCCTTATCAAACTTCTCCCTATGGTGTTTTCCTGTCACACACCCTTCACACACATCTTTAACCTCTGTTAAAGCTGGAAGTCCAGTCACCATCTCCATACTTTGCATTTTCTTCATGCTAGCAAAGTTTAAGTGACCAAGTCTTCTATGCCAAACCCAAGAATCCTCAACTACTGATGCCTTCTTTGCTGTAGGTAACAAGGATTCTAATGACAGTGGGAAGCATCGATTTCCCTTCATCACCACCTTGGCTAACACATTGGTAAGCCTCTCATCATCAAATATCACTGCTGTATTTCCCCCAAATAGAATGTAGTATCCATGCTCCATCATTTGCCCCACACTTAGGAGATTTTCATCAAGTCCAGGAACCAGCAGCACCTCTCTTATATACCTTCTTCCCCTTCTGGTTTCAACCACCAGAGTACCCTTTCCAGTGGCTTGAACTAGGTCACCCGAGCCCATTTTCACCTTACATTTAATTGATCTGTCAATATCAATTAAACTTGACTCTTGTGAAGTCATATGGTTGCTACAAGCACTATCAACAAACCATTCATCCTTATTCTTTATACTTGCTGCATGACAAGCATAGAATAGGTTTCCAGTGGACATGTCTTCTTCTTGTGCACAATTTGCCAACTGTTTGTGCTCATAACATTCCTTTGTGCTGTGCCCAAATCTGCTGCATTTTCCACATTTTGCTTTGCCTTTATATCTACAAATACCAAAGTGATATTTGTGACACACTTGGCATTGTGGCTTTACTCCTTCACTGCTGCTTTCTTGTCTGCTCTGTGAGTTGTAGTGCAGATTGTTGATTCCATTTCTGTAATTCCAGTTCTGAGTGTTTTGGTGCTGATTGTTATGCATGTGATTACTCTGCATATTTCTCCCTTGTGACCAGCTTGTAGGTCTTCTGTTTTGGCCTTGCTGGACATGATTCTTCATACGAGGACCTTTGTTTCCACCATGGAATTGACTACTACCAATTCTCAAGGTACTGAATGCTCTCTCAACACCATTCTGTTTCTCCCTCTCATCATGCATACCTTCTCTCTTGTCTGAAACTTTGATTGAGGCAATCACTTCCTCAATTCTAAGCACATCTAGGTCTCTTGTTTCTTCAATTATAGAAACAATAGACTTATATCTCCTGCACAAACTCATCAACAATTTCTGCACTAGCCTAGCTTCTGTCACCTCCTCACCAAGTGATTTCAAATCATTCACTACTTCAAAAAACTTGGCTAAGTAGTTATCTAGGCTATCATTTTCAGACATTCTCATGTATTCAAAATCAGCTCTAATTGACTGAAGTTTTACAGCCCTTACCTTCTTGTCTCCTCTGAATTCTCTCTTGAGAATGTCCCAAGCTCCTTTAGCAGTCTTCTCATTTCTTATCCTTGGAAACAAATCATCTGATATTGCTCCTTGAAGAAGACTTAGGGCTTTTGCATTTTTTATCTTCATTTCTTTTGAAATTTCAGGTGCAGCAGCAGATGAAGGTTTTGAAGCTTCTCCTTCCTTCTCTTTTCCAGCAGGCTCTTTTTCAGCAGTTGATTGAGATGTCATGCCAATCTCAATCACCTCCCATAGGTCATATGCTATTAGCACAGTCTCCATCTTTACTGCCCAGAAGTCATAGTTACTTCCATTAAACTGTGGAGTTCTTAGGTCTCCACCAGAACTTGATGATCCTGTCATACTTACTGATTTAAATCTGGTTGATAGTTTGTTTTTCACAGAACACGCCCCTTCTTGAATCGAGTTAGTGCTCTGATACCATGTACAAATCTGTGTGTTGATTGTGTTTATTTTGTGGTTTTGTTGCAGGTTGATTTATTTGAGAGATATGGGAAAGCTTTGAGAGCTGGGAAGAAGAAATTTCAGAGTAAAAAGATAAGAATGTATTTTAGTATTTCTTGCTTACAAACTGCTTGATGAAATGCTCTTATATAGATTTGAGCATGACATTTACATTTTCTGTAACCTGTAACTGAATTGAGACTAATTGAAATAGTTTGTTACAACTTATTCCTTTTTAGAGTTAGTTACATTTTTGGTTACTCATTTTGCCAGCTGTCATTTAGCTTCTTCTTCTCCTACCTTCTTCTTCTGGAGTCACCTTGCAGGCTTGTCTTTTGCAAGTGTGCATAGTCCAGTAATTAGCTTATTGTTCAACAGAGGAATTGTTCGATAACTGGTCGAATCCCTGAACTCGTTCTTGAAATGACATCCCATTATCTGTAAGTTTATTAGCTACAGAATACAGAATCTGGCTTGTTTACTTTAATGTACATGTCATCTATGTTTGCTGTCAGGTCTCCTTTCCAATTCATCAGAAGTTAAGAACTCATTCTGTCATCATTTTCATGTCAATTCAATGAACTCATCCCTTCACTTGATTCTTATGTTTCTGCCTAGGGATCTGAGATTCAACAATTTGATAGGTGAAATTCCAAACTTGAGTTACAAGCAACGACTCAGGTACATGTAATGAAGCTACCTCTGCATATGCTCCCAAATATTCTAAATATGAAATTAATGATGATGTAATTTAGAATCGCTTTATTTACATCAAATCAAGGACTGATCTATTCTACTTTTGCATTCAGATACCTTAAAGGAAATAAGTTCAATGGATCATTCCCCGGATTTCTTGCTGATTCAACAGATGCATACGTGTATGTCTTTGTATTTGCAATCTCCTGTATTCTGGTAAAGATGATTAGAAATTGACTCAGATTTCTTATGCACTTCTTTTATTCCTGTAGGAGCATGGCGTGACAGAGAAATTACTACGCTTGTCACAGCTATAAATCATTGAGTATATTATATTTGTGCTTTTAGTTTTATCATGTCTTCCCTTCAAAAGGAGCTGAAACTTCCTGAAAACCAAGTCCATTTATAAATCTCGGTGCTCTTAACAGATGCATTGTGGTTTGCCGATGATCACCTCTATATAAACTATGCTGGTGATGCGATATTGGGTAATGGAGTTTACTACGAAGCTGATTCACAACCTGATGGCGGATCAACCTTTTTTCTTAGTGAAGTTAAAAGTTGAGGTTTCAGTATTATGGAGATATTCCTTGTAACAAATCATGACCAGTACACCGTGGATGTGGAGAAACCATTTTGTGGAATTTCAAGTGATGATGCGCCTTTATACAAGACAGCTCGAGTTCCCCAATATCCTTCAAGTATTCTAGATTTTGTATGAAAAATGGTAAATACAAAGTGAAGCTTCACTTTGCTGAGATAGTATACGGCAAAAATAGAGATCCTAGCAGTAAGGTGAAACGCCTGTTTGAATTGGCAATTCAGGTAAGTAATCAATTCATTTATTCAGGGTGATATTCGCTTGAACTGGTCTAATGAAGTATAAATTCTGATAGGACTAGAAGGTGCAAGAAAAATTCGATATAAGAGAAGTAGCGAAGAGAATAAATGGAAGTTTAACTTTGGACTTTATTGCTACTGTGAAGAACAGCCGGCCCAATGGAGTATTTGTTCCTCTTATATATATCTGCCATTTCGGTTTCACCTGGTATACGAGCTGTCTCAAAAAATTTATTTATGCTGTCACATTTAGCTTCTTTTCTCTAACACCCTGTTACGTTCTCTCCTTTAGTTCCAAAAAAAATCTGGCAGAAAACTATGATCATTCAGTATTGCTGCACCAATAGGCTCTGGTTTATTTTCGCTACTGCTGGTTGTAGTTTCCTTTTGCAAAATGGGCTGGCTAGGTGGGGAAGGGAAATTTCACAGTGAAGGTGAGAATGTACAATGTTCGGAGTTTTGACGTTAGAGTTGTCAAAGTTTGTAACTCCTCCTATTTACAAGATCTTTTTCCTTATGAGTTTGTGTTCGATGGCTGATGTTGTGGTGCAGAATTAAATTGTGTCGAACTTAACCAGGAGGTTCTTTTAACGTCCGGCAAATAAAAGGTGCCACTCAAAATTTTAGTCCTTCAAACAAGATTGGCGAAGGAGGATTTGGACCTGTTTTTAAGGTGTATGCCACTGCATATTTGTTTAGCAAGTCCTCGAGCTTCATCTTAGTTTTTTCTTTGAGCATCCGGCGTAGGTGAACTACAGATTCTACAGGTTTGTAGAATGTTATTGAGAATATAGATTCCTGTAACTGGGAGCAAGGCAAGGTTGAGGGATGTTATTGTCTTGTTCTTCGCAGTAACATCCATTTCTTCTGGCATAACATTCCTCGAATCTATATTTTCAGTAACTTCTTCAAAAAATTTAGGCTCCAGAATGCAAATATTACACCTTGCTTACACATCACTCAAGCATTTCATCTTTTTTTTTTTTAAAAGCTGAACTTGACAAGGATGAAATTAAGATTGATGGAGATTGTGGGGGTGGCCTTTCTTCATCACCATTATGACCATGAGGCAATTTTTCATGTGTAACAACTATAGAAGTTGATTATTTCTCAACCTTGCCTTGCTCCCAGTTCCATATAGCATTCTTCATCACAAATGACTCTCTCTCACTCCAAGATTAATGTACCATTAATGTATACACCGTTTCAGCTGCCCAGTCTTCGAAGACAGCAGAAGCTTCACCATCTCCACCACGACTTGACTCTTCCTCTGTAAAACTCCATTTTATATTATTGGGGTGTGTAGCCAATGATGAGTTGCCTCTCAACATCTCCATCCTTGTAAAACTTGGAAAAATCTCCTGAAGCGTACTCTTTACCCCTATCATGCTTCTCCATTTTATTTTAATATAATAGACATTTAAATTTCTTAAAAATAGTAGCAACTTCAAAAAAAATTCTTATAAAATGCACTCATGTCATTATAAAGTATCTATTTCATAATATTTAAGATGGCACAAATATCTGTGTGCATCAACTCGAGCACAATCTTGGCTCTCCATGCTACTCCTCTTGAAAACGATTACTGTGGTTAATGTTTCTCAAGAGCACACCCTTCTGAAGCATCTTTCATTTTATTAACGATAACTTTCCATACATAGTTGCCAACGGCAACATTCCATTTTAATTGTACAGAATTATATTCTGGAAATAGTTTAGGGATTCCAAATTGATTGTATAGTGATTTTCAGCATTGATCTTCGGATCTTGTACATTCCTTTGCTTTATATATATGCTGTAAACTCCACATACTGCGTCTTCCTCTGTTCTCTCTTATTCATCTGGTTTTCCCGTGTCCATCTTCCATCAATCTCCAAGTTCTAACATGGTATCAGAGCAGGTTTACTACATATCATTTTGATTTTTTTTTTCTTCTCTTTTTCAACCATGACAGACACCCTAGCTTCAGCCCCAATCCCAGCAGAAATCTCTGCAACACCTCCATCAACTCAGAATATATCTTCACCATATTTCCTTCACTCTGCAGATCACCCAGGTGCTATCTTGGTCTCTACTCTTCTTAATGGGGACAATTACCCTACTTGGAAGAGAGCCATGAAAATGGCGTTGAATGCAAAGAACAAATTAAGTTTTATCGATGGCACCCTCTCCAAGCCAACAACCTCAGCAACAGAAACCCAACTGTGGGAACGTTGCAGCGACATGGTTTTATCGTGGATCCTCAATTCCATTGATAAAACTATTGTCAACAGCTTAATTTATCATACTTGCCCCCGTGATGTATGGCTTGATCTTGAGGATCGCTTCTCCCCGACCATAAAAGGCTTCTGGGATGAACTCTCCATGCTCACTCTCACACCCCAGTGCACTTGTGGTGTCTTGAAAGAACTAACCCATATGCAAGACACTGAAAGGGTGTTCCAATTTCTAATGGGTTTGCATGATTCATATGCTTCAATTCGTAGCCAAATCCTAGCCATGGATCCGTTGCCAAAAGTTAACAAAGTGTATTCTATTCTGCATCAAGAGGAGAAGCAACGGTTGCTTCATATCCCAACCATTTCTCCGATCGTTTTGACAGCAAAGGACGCGGGCGTGGTCGCCCAAAGTGTGACTATTGTGACCGTGATGGTCACTGGAGAGCCAATTGCTACAAATTAAATGGTTTTCCTGGAAATAAAACCCAATCTCATGGAACAATTAGTAAGTTTTCTAACCCTTCCAAGGCTGCAAATAATGCCACAGGTCCTTCAAATTCTTCTGAAATTCCTATTCCGGGGCTCACAAGTGACCAGTACAATCGGCTCTTGGATTTTTTGTCAACACCGAATACTAGTTCTGCCAATTTTGCTGGTAATCTCATCTCTTGTAATTCTGCCTTGTTTTCTAATCATGAATGGATTATTGATTCAGGAGCCTCTGATCACATGACTTCAAATTTATCATCCCTTGATAATACTCAAACTCTTACTCAATCATGTCCTGTTACACTTCCGAATGGTGACATTATCTCTATTACTCATACAGGCACATTACGCATTTCCCCGGATATTACTCTTCCCAATGTTTTATATGTGCCTTCATTTAAATTTAATTTATTATCCATTAGCAAAATCACTACTACTCTTAATTGTGTCGCCATATTTTTTTCTGACTTTTGTGTGTTTCAGGACCTATCAACGAGGAAGCTGATTGGAACGGGTGAAGTACGGGATGGACTTTACTACTATAAATCCTTCTCTCCTTCCGCTTTACACTCTCAACGCACTCCTAATTCTACCCTTTGGCATCAACGTCTTGGCCACCCTTCTATTTCAAATATTCCAAAAAATTTAAACATTAATAAAACGCATTTCTCTTGTGATGTTTGTGCTAGAGCAAAACACACTCGCTTACCTTTTCTTTCAAATATCAATAAAAGCACATTTTGTTTTAATCGAATTTATTGTGATATATGGGGTGGTTATCCTACAGCTTCACTTTCAGGTGCTCATTATTTTTTAACCATCGTGGATGATTACTCACGCACTACATGGGTTTACCTAATGCATATGAAATCTGACACTTTTCATTGTCTTACAAATTTTTTTTCAATGGTTAAAAATCAATTTAATCGTACCATTAAGCATATACGCACCGATAATGGTCAAGAATTTCTATCAAATAAAATTCAAAATTTCTTTCATGAAAACGGAATTTTTCACGAGCGCACATGTGTCGATACACCTCAGCAAAATGGTGTTGCTGAACGTAAGCATCGCCACCTTCTTAATGTGGCACGATGTTTACGATTTCAAGCCAATCTTCCCATTTCTTTTTGGGGTGAATGCATTCTCACTGCTACTTATTTAATTAATCGCACTCCTTCCCCCAACCTTAATCACAAATCTCCTTATGAGCTTCTTTTTAACAAACCACCTTCATATACGCATTTACGAGTTTTTGGATGTTTGTGCTATGCCCAAACCACTCGTCAACATCGTGATAAGTTTTCTCCTCGTGCTATACGATGTATTTTCTTAGGATATCCCACACATCATAAGGCTTATCGTGTTTATGATCTTGAAAATAAAAAAATTCTTATCTCCCGCGATGTTACATTTGAAGAAAATGTTCTTCCTTATCACCTCAAACCTGACAACCCTACACCACCTATTGTTCTTCCTCTTCCTATCCCTGAAAATCCCTCCCATAACTTATCCACACAACCCGCCTCATCCCCTTCTCTGCAACCCTCCCAAGAACCGTCTCCCACATTATCCATCTCACCAATCCCTTTAAGACCAAAACGAGCAGTCACTCGCCCCACCTACTTGAATGATTACTTTTGCTCTTCTTTTACACCGTCCTCCACGGCTTCACACGTTTCAAGATCTTCCACAGGTACAGCTCACTGTCTCTCTTCTTTTTTATCTTATCATCGCTTCAATAATAAACATCTTGTTTTCCTTTCTGTTATATCTCAACATATTGACCCTACATCATATTCCCAAGCTGTACGTCATTCTCATTGGCGTGATGCCATGACAGCTGAAATCCAAGCTCTAGAAGCAAACAACACTTGGACTCTTCAACCCATTCCGTCTGGAAAAACACCAATTGGTTGTAAGTGGGTGTTTAAAACAAAATTTCGAGCTGATGGCTCCATAGAACGGCACAAAGCCCGCTTAGTGGCCAAGGGATACACCCAAATAGAAGGTTTGGATTATCATGATACTTTTGCTCCTGTTGCTAAACTTGTTACCGTGAGATGTGTTCTTGCAGTGGCTGCCACTCAACGTTGGCATCTTTTTCAGCTAGATGTCAACAATGCTTTTCTCAATCTTTTACTCTCATACTAATTTATGTTGATGATATTCTCTTGGCAGGTAACGACCTTGTTGATATCAATAATTTCAAAGTCATGCTTGCTCAACAATTTAAACTCAAGGACCTTGGCACATTAAAGTACTTTCTTGGCTTAGAAGTTGCTCACAGCTTTGGGGGGGCAAAGTTTCACTTTGGTCCTTTGATTTATGATTGTTTCAATTGCACCCTCAATTAAATATAAATTTGTAATTTTGTGCAATTGGGCCCTTGTCCGAATTTCAACATTACCCTTGGATTTGCGCGCCTTTTTCATTTTGATCCCTGGCCTTTGATTTATGCAATTTGGCCCTCAATGGACAATTAAACTCTCAATTGTCTTCAATGTGATCCCTAATTATGTCAAATTAGCTTGGAAAAATTCAATTGGGTCTCCAAAAATTCTGATTTTCTCAATTAGGCCCGAATTAAATTCAAGAATTCAATTTTTCATCAATTAAGCCCTTAATAAAATTAATTTAACCAATTTAAAGCATAATTAAGTCCTTGCACTTAATTAAATTCTTCAATTGGACCCTAAATTAATTCTCAAACATAATAATATTTTGAATTAGCCCATGATTAAATCAAATTGGCTTATAAAAAATATAATTATGATTTATCTATTCACCATCTTCACCCTTTTCATAACTAATCTTCTTGGAGTTTTATCATGGATGGAGCAACATTGACCTTTAAAAGAGATTCGATTCGCCTCCTAAAATTTCCAAAATTTCCTTCGTAATTTTTCTACCGACGTTAAACCCTTTTTATTTTATTTTTTTATTTTTATTTTATTTTGTGGAATCACCCAAAAATCGGGTGATGACAAGTATAATATAGTGAATTATGAGAAATCCATATTTCCCCTGGGACGAAGATGCCTGCTCAAAAGGGTTCTCTCAAATAATAATAATAAAGGGAACTTTGTAATTAATTACTTGTATGTAAACATAAAAAACGAGGCTTGCAACATCCGTGAGTATTCTATCTCAGCACAAATCCCATTTTCTTGACAATTTCTATAGGAAGTGAGAGAGAAATTAAGAGGGTTTCGATCATTCCTTGCAGCAGCACTACCTTCAATATTCTGCTCTCTTCATACAAGATTATTTCATTCATCACATGTGGTCCACCTCCATTAACATGGAATGAATTTGATAATCTGCATCACGTCACCATTATCATAAATGTTTTGCAGTTTTCCTTTGTTCGTATCATTAACTGTTTATTCTTAGAAATATAATACATGTAAATAGATAGATAGATAAGTGGTCCCGCAGCTAGGTAAATAATGTTGAAGAATTTAGTTTTAATTTTGCTACAAATTAATGATAAGTTTTTTGTTAATATTAGCCATTTAATTCTATCATTTAGTGATGTGTTTTGATTGTTTTTTTCTATTTCTAATTTAAATTTTATCTATGATAAGATTAGTTTAAGAATTTGTGTTTAATTAAAGTTCTTTTTATAATGCTTTTATTTCTTCTATAAATATAATTAGAGGGATGACAATAAAAAACAGATCTTGGATTTTACTTTTTAATTTCTACAATTACTTATTCTTTATTCTTTAACTAAGAATTAGAATTTTTCAATTGAAATAGTAGGTAACTATGCATTCCAACAATTGACACAAGAGATATTTCCAATTTTACAACAAATAAGCCAAAGTATCTAAACCATACTTAAGAATGTTCATCGTCATGGTGGCCGTCATGAGGGACGAAATGCAAGTGCATCCATGAAATTCTTTTTCACTGGTTTAGATGATCGCTTGATTGATGCAGACATGGACTCTTTCTTCCCACTACATGACAGCCAGCGCATTCTAAGGCCTGATTGACTCATTCACATGCATAGAAGGTCGCTCAGTTTTACATTTCTTTCGTTGAAACTTCAGGCATTTGCGTTGAGATAACGCACTTTATAGATAGTGAAAGTGTTTAGAATGAATAAACGGGGTGAGGAAGATAGTTGACAGATTTAATCTCAACAGTCACTATTTGTTACCGTAGACAATTTGCAGAATTTGTGGTGTGAACAGTAACTGTTTGCACAGTAATTTTATTGAGCTGAAGATTGAATTCATCGATTGCTGCAGTGTATTTTACTGCAATCTCTTACACTTATTTATTAAAGGAATAATCTTCAGTTAACGTCTGCAGCTTTAAGGCACCATGTTCAACTGATAGAGACATTACTTTTGAGCCTTTGGACTCAAATTTTCTTTTGAGTTGACAGGAAGCACAAATGACAAGTCCAGAAGAGTCAAGAACCTATTCTAATTACTAAAATTCTTGCGTCCAGTTAGAAGTGTCACTGTCACACCTCTGAAATAATAATAATAATAATAATAATAATTAAAAAAAATTGGTAGTTACATGTGTAACTGGTGATTTTCTTTTGTTATTAATTGGTCTAATATAAATTACAACCAAAAAATACAACACATGAGAGAGAGAGGAAAAAAGATTTCGGGTCACACAGAATCTCTGAAAACAAGACCATAAAAAATATTTTTAATAAAATAAATTCAACAACATTAAAAACAAAAAAAAAAAGACTTTGAAGACTCATATCATCATAGAATTAATTGTTTGTTTTAGACCCTTTTTTTTTCTCCATTCTTTTAATTTTAATTTATGTCAGGTCATTTAATAATTTAATATAATTTTAATGACACATGCCACTAGCTAAATTGTGCTATTTTCCAAAAAATATTTTTTGTGTTATTTCTCTAATTTTTCTCAATGCCTAATCCCCCCCACCCATTCTCTCATAAATTATTACACATGCCTGATCCACTTGTCAGTTTTTCGAAGTACTGTCCAATCTTTCATGATACAGAATGGATTGGAGCCAAGGTTATTAAAATCGCGATTTTGACACGAAATGGAAGGGGCTTTGAAAAATCAGATCGTAAGATCGGATCGTAAAATCGTAAGATCGTACCCGAATTTGTCCGTACAAAAATCGTAAAATCACAGCTAAAATCGTATGAGCAGAAAAATCGTAAAATCGTAAGTAAAATATTTCTGAATATAACATAACATAATTATGGCCATAAAACTTCATTAGTTAAGGTTCATGCATGATTCAAAATAATTGAAAAATATATTACAAAATAATTATGTCCATAGAATTTCATTAGGTAAAAATTAACAAACTAAAAATAAATATTTTGTTGATGTGATATATAAATTACAATCAGTCTCATGACCGCTATTTTCTTGTTATTTTTAATACATTAATTAAAAACATTATTATTGAAAGGATTATCAGTATTAATAAGAGTAAGTTATATAATTAAATAATTGCTTTTGAAAAACCCTCCAACAATAAAATTATTATTTTTAATTATATTTAAATTAAAAAAATGAATTTAAATATAATTAAAAGACCCACAATATTTAAGATTTGAAATTTAAACTACTTATTTTATGTTTTTGAAGTAATTGTATATTTTTTTATGGTTGTTATATTTAAAATTAATTAATGTTATTTATTATCTTAAATTAATAAGATTGTTTTAAAAATATTTATTATGCTAACTATTTTTATGCTAATTATTATTATTATTATTATTATTATTATTATTATAAATTTATAACCCCCCGTAATATACCTAATTACCTTCTCTTTTTTTTTGCTAAAATCATTACTCTTCATTCTCCCGTGCTCCAGCAATTTTGCTCACAGCAATTTTGCTCCCTAGACCACTACCATGTAGTTAGGTCCCCCCAACCCTAAATCCTTAATTCCCTTCTCCCACGCCGTCGCCCACCCTCATCTCTTCATCTTCTCCATTTTTTTTTCTTCCTCCTCATCCTCTTCTCCTTCACAGTTCACTACTTCACTCTCTTCCAGTCTTCCTCCTCCCGAGTCACAAGTAGCGCCTAGGAAAGCACGAACGAGCCACATGCCTCCTCTTCTCCTTCACTCTCTTCCAGGCTTTCATTTTTTTATGCTAGTTTTGTTTTTTTGCTGAGAAGAGAAGAGAAGATTTTGATTTCAGTCTGAGAGGTGAAAATTGGAATTGAAGAAAGCAGAAAGCCCTTCACCCCGTGTTGCGCACAGTAAAATATAATGAACTCGTAAAATCGGACCGATCCGGTCCGATTTTACGAGTCAACCCGATTTTGACCGAGTTTGACCGGTTTCGATTTTTCTTTTCGGTTCACCTAGGTTAGCTGAGCCAACTCGCAAACTCGTACGAGTTTGCGAGTTGACTCGCGAGTTTGACAACCATGATTGGAGCCATCAAAAGTTTTAGTTCTGTACCGGGTGATTTCCGGCATTGAGTTTTTTTCAATATAAAAAATTAATTGATTTTTCATGTATTATAATTAATTATTTTAATATTTAATTAATAAAATTATAATAGATTAAATCTATTAGAAATTTTTTTTTTCTGTTTAAAATATACAGTGTAATCAAAACATAGGAGAAGTGTTTTATTTATTTTTTAATTGCAGGTAACTTAAGTAAATTTATCTATCCATATTGTTTGTAAATTGTTTTTTTTCCTATTATTATCATATCTAAAATATTATATAATTTTTTTCTTACAAAAACAATATAAAATCCAAGAATCAAAATTTTCTAAGAAATAAGCTTAAACAAAAAGGGACAAAATTACAATTAAAAGGCAAAATCATTTTTTTATCATATTTGTTCCTCATATTATTATATTAAAAGTATTTAAGAACATTGATATTATTTTTTTCTTTAAAAAATCCTCGGTCATTTTTTCTATATATATATATATATTCATGTACTAATATTAAATAAATATTAAAATATATAATTAGTCTCATATATTTATAAGAAAAAAATGACAAAAAAAATATAGGTAGATTTAAAAAAAATGTCTTAAAAAATAAATCAAATGAATTTAAAAAACAACAAAGAGAAAGAAATAATAAATATCAATTTTAAAATGACCATCAACACAAATTAAAATGTAAATATTAAAAAAAACCTTAATAACAGTGAAAATAATAAAAATTGATGAGACCATAATTATTGTTAGAAAAAAATATATTATTTTTATAAGATTTATTACTCATATTATTATATTAAAATTATTTCAAAGTAATGATAGTAATATTTTTTCCTAAAAAATCTAGGTTATATATATTAAGGTGCTCATATTAAATAAATATAAAAAAATATAATTAGTTTGATATATTTAAAAGAAAAAAATCTAACAAATAATCTTTATCATTATTTTGAATGTCTTATCTATAATAATTAGAAAATTCAAGACCTAACAATATTAAAAAAAACAATAAAAAAACAAAATAAATGACAAAATAAAAATAAATACATTAGATTTTAAGAAATTATTTTACCTGAAGGGGAAAAAAAGGAGAAACTATAATAATTATTAATTTTCAAATGATGATCAACACATATTAAAATTTGGACATTAAATAGAAAAACTTAATAACATTGGAAATAAAGAAAAACTAAGAGCATATACATATAAACATGGACAGAAATAGAAACTGTGTAAGAAATATATATAAAAAATAAAGGAAGTAAAATAAATCCAAGATTAAAAGTGTAAGGGATAAAATAAAATAAAAATATGTAATAAAATTAATTTGGAAGACAAAATTGAAATAAATTCAAACACTAATACTGATGAAATTAAATAATTTAAAATAAAATCATAAATTAAAAGAATTAGGATTGAAATGAAATTAAAGTCTATAATTAATTTGCATTGAAGGATAAAATTGAAAAAAAAATGAAACTTTGATATTGAAAATATTAAGAGATTATAATAAATTTGCATGGAAGGATAAAATTGAAATAAATCAAAACTTTGATACCAAAAATATAAAGGATTCCAGATCAATTCAAAAATTAAAAGAATGAGGACCTTATTGAAACTACAATATATAATCATTTTCAATTGAAAGACGAAAATGAAACAAATTAAAACTTATATAATAACAATAAGAACCAGAAAAACAAATTTGAATGTTCAGGGACTGAAATGAAATATAACAATAAGAACCAGAAAAACAAATTTGAACGTTCAAGGAATGAAATGAAATATGACAAAAAACAGTTGCGCTGATGTTAACTTGCGCAAGCAAGAGAGAGAAAATACGGGGGAAATTTAAACGGCTATTGACATATCTTCGGCCACCGTATAGTCACACGCGTCGCACCACGGGCAAGAGAACATGCCTGAAAATCATTTTAAGTGTTGGTTGAGTATTTTTGAACACTGGAATAAGCCTCATGACCGTCTGAAATACGCGTGAGCGCGAAAATGGACAGCACATCACCAACAATAAACCGGCAAAAAAAAATAAAAAATTGGTTAATTACAGAATCATCCCTCCCTCTCAGGCATGAATTTTGCCCTTTTCTAGGGACAAAACGTTTATTGCACTGTTCAAAAAAATATTAAAAAATCAAAAAACCAGTTAGATGAACTGGACCGGACCGAAAATATGTAATTATCATGGAACCCCTCAACCTAGATGTCGTTTTGTTGCCTTTTTTGAAGGACAAATTCGTTATTACACTATTCAAGAAAGAAAAAACAGAGCAGACCGACTGAACCGAACTAAACCAGCCCTAAAATTGAGTATAATAGTAACCATCCATAGTGTTTTCTCTCTTAGTGAACTATGTATCGGGTCGTGATCTGTTTTAGCTTTATATATAATTATAATATATAAAAAAAAAGCTCCAAATATACATATCTCGGCTTTGTCAAACACGAGTTGAAGAACATTCACTAATATTTAAAATAATAGACTCAGGACTTGGTGGGTAAAGATCATGGGAATACGTGGAGGTGGATACATTCCATGTTTTATCAGATGAAAAGGTGTGGCTTAGGGTGGTGGAGCTAGTTAAACTCTGGTCTACAGCCCGTTTCAAGCGGTCATTGACGTCTTTAACTTGAAAATCACCACCGTAAATGGTAGGATCTGAGATCACTTCTTGGATGTTGGTCTGTCCTTCAAGCATAATCACCACTTCTGGCATTGTAGGCCTTAGAGTTGGAGATGCATTGGCGCATAAGAGAGCCACCTTGATCACCTTTTCAGTCTCTACCTTGTTGAATTCATCAGACCGCAGCTTCGGGTCCACCATCTCCATTAAATTCCCTCTTTTTTGCAAAAGAAATGCCTGTGACAGATAAGTTTAGAAACAACAAAGCAATCAAATATAGAGACATTCGTGCACTGTAAAAGCTAGCAAGTTATGCCTGACGCATCATGAATTGCATACAGCAACGCAAGCAAACTCGTAGCTTACCCAGTCAAGAAGACAAACGTTTTCGTCTGCTGGATTGTAACTTGAATTGCTTCTTCCACTGACAATTTCTAAAGCCACCACTCCAAAACTATAAACATCTACCTTTTCTGTTAAATAACCCCACAGTGCATATTCTGGAGCCATATATCCTCTGAAATCAAAACGCATGCCAGATGAGTTCTTCGGAGTGTGAGATTTTTAGAGAACTAACGGTGAGGTGCTTACATGGTACCAGCAACTCGAGTGCTAATGTGAGTGTTCTCCTCTTCACTGAGCTTAGCGAGTCCAAAGTCTGATATCTTGGCATTTAGATCCTTGTCCAGCAATACGTTTGTACCTTTGATGTCTCGGTGAACAATCCTGATTATGGATCCTTCATGGAGAAATGCCAAGCCTCTGGCTATTCCAACACATATCTTATATCTTGTCGGCCAATCCAACATAAGAGCACTTGTTTCTGAACCTGCTGCTAAAATCCTATAAGAATATGCAAATACTATTACGATTTCAAAAAAGTGCTCGAGCAAAGGTGATTACCAAACAGTGCGCGAGCAAGGGAATTGTTTTCCATGTACTCGTATACAAGCAGCAACTGATCGCCTTCAATACAGCATCCATAAAGCTTTACAAGATTCGGATGCTGTAAACCAGAAATCATGCCTATTTCATTCACAAATTCACGGTTTCCTTGCCTGGATTTTGGAGATAGCTGCTTAACAGCAATAACAGTACCGTCTGATAATTCACCCTGCAAAACATATTCATGCGTCCAATTCTCATATTCCCTTCTGCAGAAAAGTGATTCAAAGAAAAGGTCCGACAAAAAATACTTGGGGATTATATGCATGAGATTTCATTAGATGACAAACCTTGTACACTGACCCAAAACCACCCTCTCCAATCTTGTTTGCTGAATCAAAATTGTTTGTGGCAGCTCTTAGCTGCATGAAAGTGAACGAACCAGTTTTCATATCTAGCCCCTTAAGATCTGCACAAGGGAATTCCATGTAAAATATTCAATCATTCTTTTTTCAGGAAGATCATGTACTATCATTTTTAGAAAACACACATATATATATAGTGCTACTTAGCAATCTGCGACTACCATTTTGTAGCTTTGGTTCTGGCGCGCACACTCCACCTCCACTAGACGCTGTCATCAGGTCGCGTTGCCCATTAATCAGAGTCCAAATGATTGATTTGAATGTACTTTGTTCTATCCTGAGCTTTTCTCCAAAATAGAATTTCCAACTAATGATACCCATGATCAAGAGAAAAAGGGCTAATGCTGAAGTGACAACAACGGGCATAACAGGTATCTTGCTTTCGTTTTGAGATTCTGAATTGAATTGAAGCCACGCATACAAATTTAGAAAGCAAACAACTCCATTTTGAATTAATGAGCTGCTATTTCTTGCAAGGCCGGACAAACCAAATTCAAACAAGATAATTTTATTTTTCAACCAAAATGTTCTCAATTAAGCATTAAGCAGCTCTTGTGTGTGCAAAGTGAAGAAATTAATGTTTTTCCAAGAAAGCAGTCAGGTAAAGAATTGCAGACGGAAAAGCAATGAACTCATATTTTTATAAGGTTATGGGAGAAAATTAATAAATTTATGTCACTTAGCACACAAATAGAAGCTTAGAAAAATGATTCGTTTCAACCACGCACTTCCTCTTCTCACTAAATCATGGCTAAAACAAGATTTGATGAGATTGCTCTTACCTTGTACTGGACGTGACTCATTTGATGCAAGCAAAGTAATAACTGTAGAGCTGAGAAAGTTGATCGTGATCACCATAACTTGGCGGAGAAGTCTACAGCGAGGTTGAAGCATCCTGAACAACTTGGATGCAGAAACAGGGTGGACAGCAAAAACAAAGAAGCTCGGATAAGGTTTATATTTTTACCTTGTACTGGACTTAATTATGGTTGGGCATGGGAAGTTGGCAAAAATAAAGTTCTTAAATTCGTGAAAATGACTCTCTGCCACTTGCTCTGATATTTATTTTTCCTTTTTATTTCTTACCAAAAATAAATATTTTGTCAATTTCCCCTGTCAATCCTGTGGGGTCCAAGTGTCAATAAATTATTCAATACAAAAAAATAATCCTGAACTCTGATTACAAAATTACATAAAAAAATCTCATTTTTTTGAGCCATCATCGTGTGCTAGCGCGGGCGACCCATCCCTTTTTTAGATAGTTAGGGTGAATGACGCATTAAAAAAAAAATATATAGGCCCGCATCACTGATTTATTGGGCCAGGAGTTAGGTCAAATTTATGAGACCAACAATACTAGCTTCATTTTTTTTTTTTTCATCTTTTCAAAAAATAATGCATTATTTGTTTTTGTTTTTATTTCAAAAAAAAATCGGGTTTATTTTCTTAATGATATTGTGATTGTTTTTAAATTATATTGTGTGTGTTTAATTCTTAGAAAGATAGGTATGATTCATCTATGATTTTTTTCATATATTTATATATATTATTTTTTAAAAAATTATTTTTTTATAAGATGTTTAATTTTTTTAATCATTATTCAATAATTTTTATGTATGTGTTGGTACTATTGCAAAACAAAAGGACCTATGATTAAAAGAAAAAAAAGATAACAGAGAAGAATATAAGGTTGAAATTAAAAGCTGCCACGTTGGAAAAACAGAAAGCAAAGCGTGAAATTACACGCAGGTGAAATTACCAAAGGACCTATGGTTTTTTTGTCCAACCAAAGCTGTGTATAGTGTTCATTTTGTAAAGTGACTAAATTGATTTCTTATTCTTAGCTACATAATTGGCTACAAAATATTTTTTGTAATGTATGTGCAGTAGCAACAAGATAGCTGTGTAAGTGAAGAAAGAACAACGAATTATTGTCTATTGTTTTATCAACTGGAATAGATGACATCAAATCAAAGGCGAAGGAAGACAAAACTAATTTAATCTCTTGAACATCGTGCAAACACAGCTGCTTGTGTCTGGGAGACAAATAAAAGGTTTAAATGGAGAAGTTGTGTAAGAAGCTTTGTTGCAGAACTGTGGAAAATATGGAAAACTATACAGGCATTGTATATGGATAGAGGAAATACTAGGCTTGTACACATGTTAACTTGGTGAATGAATCGAACTGTCATGTCCAACACATTTGAAAACATTGCTGTGTTCATGTGGATTTGAGTGCATGAATGAAGAAATCAAACATTATAAGGATATGTGTACGCAAAACTGTTGGTGAAAAATCTGTCAACAACCATTACATGAAAGAGTTAAGAAGCAATTATGTTTGATTGTGTTATTATTGGCAGCGAAGCATCCTAGAAGGTTGGCGATGACGCTTGGCTGGTGAATCATTTTTATCAGATATGGCAGATGAACCATGAGCAAGGGTATGGATCCAATTGGAAGGTCAAGTCAAAAACAAATGAAGAGAAACAACTGACAAAAGTGAAAACATATGCTGAGAATGGGAACGCTTGTTCCAAACAAACGTAATGTTAATCCACGAACAAATAGCAACTTAGGGTGTGTTTGATATTATAGTTGCTATTATGGTTGAGGTTGAAAACAAATAGTTTTAAAAATAAATATTTTTACTGCGGTTCAAAATAAGTAGTGAAGTGTTTGGTTAAAACTGTGGTTAAGTTTGAGGTCAAAAAAAAAAAGTTTTATGTGTTTGGTTACCAAGTTTTTCATATTGCTTTTAACTTGTAAAATTACTGTAAAGGGCAAAGAGTAATATACTAATTATTTTTTAAGAATATGTTTTTGTTTAATAATATATTAAAAATGTTTTTTAAATGTTTCTCTTTTATATCCAAATTATTAAAAAATACTAAGAAATATTAATTTAAATATATATATATATATATATATATATATATATATATATATTCAAAAATACTTTTAAAAAGCATTAGTTGGGTGAGTTTCGTGTAATTCTAATTCCAACGCTCGGACTGCTGGAAAATTCGAGGCATCTATCTACATTTTTTTAATTTTTTTTTAAAAAACAAAATCAAATTGGGTCTGACCCAAATAAATGGGGCGGCCCAAACAAGTTGGGCCAAAAGGCCCAGCCCTATTGGCCTTAGGTTGGGCCTAGAGCGAGTCCAGCGCAGCCCAGCCCAATTATTCAAAAAACAGGCACAAAATGGTATGTTTTTTCCTTCGTTGTTGCATGAATTTTCTGTTCACGTTACTGTTCAAATGAACAATAACTTGCCCAACTATGACTAGAGGGTCAACAGCTGGTACTGACGAGTAGAGGAGGTCGAGGTGACTCTCCTTGTTGTGATGACGTCGAAAATGGTAGCCTATGACAGCCCGAGGAGTCTTCCAAAGATCACGGGGTTTACGTTGCAGCTGCTGCAACCGTGGTTGTTGCCTCGCCGGAAAGTGTAGTTAGGTTAGTAGTGTGTAGGGGAAATTCACGGTGGTGATAAGGGTGATGTTGAGTGGTTGGGTGGCCTCTAACGGTAGAGAGAGAGAGCTCAACAAAGCTGATTTTAGAGAGAGAGAGCACCTGCAAACCGAGAGAGAGAGAGAAGGATCTGGCTGCCAAGGGGAATGAGGGATGATGCTGTGATTTTTGTGTGATATTTCCTTGTTTTTTGCTTGTTTTTCTTTGCTAATTTTTTTGTAAATTTCCCTAGCATTTCTCATTTTTTCCATGGTGTCTCTCTCGTAACAGGAAGACGATGGTTTGCGTTCATTACCTTCATTTGTTAAATGCAAGAAACGTAGGTAATACCTAAAATAAACGCAACCAAAAGCAACAAATTGTTGTTTCTCATAAACGGTGGTTCGAATATAATTTTGGTGGGTCCCACCACAATTAAAATTGCATTTTCTACTTACCAAACAGGTGCAAACTGTGTTTTAAAGAAAATACAATTTGCACCACGTTGCCAAACATGCAATTAATTATTCAGCATGGACAGCATGATTTGAGCCCCAACTAAAGAGCACTACATAGAAGTTGAGCCAAGCCAGACCTAACAAAAACAAAAGGACCAACAGAGAAGCCAAGCACCCAGCCGAAGGAACATCTAACCCAAGTGTGAGAGAGCTAAGGTGGCATAAACAAAGCAGGGGGGGAGGCTTGATTCTGCATTTACAACAAAAGTTGAGCCACGACCAACCAACAACTCTCTCCATGGCCAACCAACAACTGCTGAGCCAAACACAAAACCAAATTAAAAAGAGTAAAATCGAGCAGAAGTTAGCCGACATAAAAGCAAAACACAAATTTCAAGAAAACTTATTAATTAGCAGGGAAAAGGTAAAAATCATGAAAAAACCATTCAACATCGAAAGCAAAACATAAATTCCAAGAAAACTCATTAATTAAGAGGAATGAGTCAAAGATTGAACACAAACAGAAAACGTATACAGAGATTATTTCTGAAGGCACTATTCTAATCCACAGTACCATGAGTTTTAATGAACAGGATTTTCTCAAACATGATTTAACTTCTTTTTTAATTTAATTTAATGAAAGAAGCTCCAAATATAGATATCTCGGCTTTGCTAAGCACGAGATGAAGAAGATTCACTAATGTTTAAACAATGCACTCGGGACTTGATGGGTAAAGATCATGGGAAGACGTGGAGGTGGATACATTCCATGTTTAATCATACGAAGAAATGTGGTCTTGGCTGTTGCAGCTGGTTAAACTCTGGTCTAAAGCCTGTTTCAAGATGTCATTGACGTTATTAACTTGAAAATCACCACCGTAAATGGTAGGATCTGAGATCACTTCCTGGATGCTGGTCTGTCCTTCAAGCATATTCACCACTTCTGGCATTGTAGGCCTTAGAGTTGGAGATGCAATGGTGCACAAGAGAGCCACCTTGATCACCTTTTCAGCCTCTACCTTGTTGAATTCATCAGACCCCAGCTTCGGGTCCACAATCTCCATTAAATTCCCTCTTTTTTGCAATACAAATGCCTGTGATAGATAACTTTAGAAACAACACAAAGCATTCATGTACTGTAAAAGCTAGCAGGCTATGCCTGACGCATCATGAATTCAATACAGCAACGCAAACAAACTCGTGGCTTACCCTGTCAAGAAGACAAACGTTTTCGTCGGTTGGATTGTAACTTGAATTGCTTCTTCCACTCACAATTTCTAACGCCACAACCCCAAAACTGTAAACATCTGCCTTTTCTGTTAAATAACCCCAGAGTGCATATTCTGGAGCCATATATCCTTTGAAATCAAAAGGCAAGCCAGATGAGTTGCTTCAGTGTGTGGCAATGTCTTTTTCGATCCATAACTAAATCATTAGAAAACTAGCAATGAGGTGCTTACATGGTTCCAGCAACTCGAGTGCTAATGTGAGTGTTCTCCCCGTCATTGAGCTTAGCGAGTCCGAAGTCTGATATCTTGGCATTCAGATCCTCGTCTAGCAATACATTTGTACTTTTGATGTCTCGGTGAACAATCCTGATTACGGATCCTTCATGGAGAAATGCCAAGCCTTTAGCTATTCCAACACATATCTTATATCTTGTCGGCCAATCCAATAGAAGAGCATTTGTTTCTAAACCTGCTGCTAAAATCCTATAAGAATATGCAAATACTATTACGATTTCAAAAAAGTGCTTGAGCAAAGGTGATTACCAAACAGTGCACGAGAAAGGGAATTGTTTTCCATGTACTCGTATACAAGCAGCAACTGATCTCCTTCAATACAGCATCCATAAAGCTTTACAAGATTCGGATGCCGTAAACCAAAAATCATGCCTATTTCGTTCATTCCCTGCCTGGATTTTGGAGATAGCTGTTTAACAGCAATAATAGTACCGTCTGATAATTCACCCTGCAAAACATAATCATGCATCCAATTCTCATATTCCCTTCTGCAGAAAAGTGATTCAAAGAAAAGGTCCGACAATCAATATAGTGGGGATTATATGCATGAGATTTTATTAGATGACAAACCTTGTACACGGACCCAAAACCACCCTCTCCAATCTTGTTTGCTGGATCAAAATTGTTTGTGGCAGCACTTAGCTGCCGCAAAGTGAATGAACCAGTCTTCATATCTAGCCCCTTAAGATCTGCACAGGGGAATTCCATGTAAAATATTCAATCATTCGTTTTACAAGAAAGATCATGTAGTATCATTTTTAGAAAACACACATATATAGTGATACTTAGCAATCTGCGACTACCATTTTGTAGCTTTGGTTTTGGCGCGGGCACTCCACC
This sequence comes from Salix dunnii, assembly GCA_015731905.1. Classification (NCBI taxonomy): domain Eukaryota; kingdom Viridiplantae; phylum Streptophyta; class Magnoliopsida; order Malpighiales; family Salicaceae; genus Salix; species Salix dunnii. Next base: position 3,770,197 of record CM027662.1, on the reverse strand, counting down.
TCCACTAGCCACTGTCTTCAAGTCGCGTTGTCCATTAATTAGAGTCCAAATGTTTGATTTCAATGTACGTCGGCCTTTTCTGAACTTGTCTCTTAAATAGAATTTCCAACTAATGATACCCATTACCAAGAAAAAAAGGGCTAATGCTGAAGCGACAATTAGAAGTATCTTGATATGGTCTAGAGATTCTGAAATGGATTGATGAGCTGCTGTTTCTTGCAAGGCCCGATAAATCAAGTAAAATCAAAACCAAACTCAAACAAGATATTTTTAATTTCTTAAACAAAGTTATCCACAAAATTCAGAAAAATGTTCAATTAACTCAATAAATTTTATGTCACGTTTCTATGAATATTCTTGGATAATTAGAATAAGTTTCTCACCTCTACTCCCGTTTAGAATTGAGGTTCTGCTTCTCGTAAAAACTTGGATTTTTTGCGATTTAAAATATATATTTTTTAATGCTTTTGAATCGTCTAAACACCGCCTTTCTAACCTCTATGCACAGTGGCGCGTGCGCATGCTGCCTTTTCTTGCACGTACTTGTAAGGAGCACCGTTTATTTTTATTTTTTTTCTGTTCTTTCTCTAAAGTAAACATTAAGAGAATGTTTGAGAATATGGTGTGATTTGTGGTATAGAAAAAATAGATGTTTTAGGTGTTTGGTTAATGTAGAGATTTGAAAAAAATAAGTGGGTCCTACCCTAAAATTTTGCTAAACCGCACGTTCATAGAAAGCAGCATAATATTTACCTAATATATGATTATTAATATAAAAAATATATTTTTAATAATCTAAAAACTTAATTAAAATATAAATAAATAAATTAGAAGGAGATCACAATATAACTTTTGTCTTGCAATTCTAATTTTGTTTCAGATAATATTTTACCATATGTTGTTCCCAGATCACAGAGGCCTTCATGTATGGATTTATAAATCGTGATGAAATTACAAATAGTTTGATGGGAGAATAAAAACAAGTGTCTAATTTACTTGAATTATTAATTATATTTTATTATTATAATAATTAAATATTTAAAAAATAATATAATATATATATATATATATATATATAGTAAAGTAATTTCACAATTTGAAAACAATATGAAAAGTTTGGTACACTTAAAACTGCTTTTTATTAATTCCAAACTCAATCACAATTTTAACCAAATATTTTAAAAATTATTTTAAACCACAATATTTTTCATGAAACTGATTTTTTAAAACCTTAAATATATATTAAAAAAAAAACAATACCAAACATTCTCTAATCAGCTCTTGTGTGTGCAAAGAAAAGAAATTAATGATTTTCCAAGAAAGCAGCAAGGTCAAGAGTTGCATACGGAAAAGTAATGATGAACTCATATTTTATGAGATTATGGGCGAAAATTAATAAATTTGTGTCACTTAGCACACAGATAGAAGCTTAGAAAACTGATTCGTTTCAACCACGCACTTCCTCATCTCACTAATTATGGCTAAAACAAGAATTGATGGGGTTGCTCTTACCTTCTATTGGATTTGATGCAAGCACTGTAATGACTGTAGAGCTGAGAAAGTTGATCGTGATTGTCGCGACGGTAATTTTTCGCGCTTCGCGCCCCGCCATAACAGTGCGCGGTGAAAATGGAGTGTTTGTTTTATAGCCGTAAAATTTACGACTATAATTATAAGGAGTCGCCACCTAGTATTAAAGTTACTAGGAACCTATTGGTCTACGTGAGTCTGGGTAAGGGGACTTGTTGTGCAAGGGGAAGACGCATCATCCCCAATGCACCCTACCTAAGGTAAGCTGCATTGTCATTTGATTGTTTTTTCTAAGTTAAATTTTTTTTACACTGCATAAAAAAAATTTCTTTTTTTTATCTGCGGGTGTAATTTACGATGTAATTTTACACCACAGTTAGAAACTCTCTCTTTTTTTATTTTATTATTTTTTTTTATCTACGGATGTAATTTATGCTTTTAAATTTACATCGTAGTAAAAATATTTTTTTATCCATGGATGTATTTTACAATGTAAATTTACACCCTGATAGATAAAACAAAAATGGTTTTGATTATTTTTGATATTTTGGCCGAATCCCAATGGATAATCATAAACCGGTTACGATATCCAATTTTGTTTTAAAACATGAGAAAGATGCAATATTTTTTTTACTAAAAATATGCTTGAAAAATCTTGGAATTCGGCCGTATGCACGAAAACAACACATTTTATATTTTTTTGAAAATCTTTTTTTTTTGTAATAAAAAAGTAGTAAGGAAAATAAAGATAAAAATAAAAATAAAAATATTTTTTTTATTTTTTTATTTTTTTTATTTTATTTATTATTTTTATTATTTTTATTATTTTTATTTTATTTTTTATTTTTTATTTTTTTTTATTTTTTTTTATTATTTTATTATTTTTTAATGGGCTGGGCTATCGGCATAGTGGGCTGACCCAAGATAATTTGGGCTTCTTCAGTGAAGCCAGGCTTCAGTCCTCATGGTGAAGCCCATTTTGTTAATTTGGGCTTCAGTCCCCAGCCCCTTTTTTCTTGGTGGGTTGAGCCCCACTGTTGATCGGGCGGACCAAAGTCCGGGCTGAAGCTCTTGGTGAGCGGTGGGATTAAATCGTCTCCTTGTTCACATCGATCAGATGAACGAGATGATGAACGATGGGAGGATTTTGAGTATGATAAAAGGCTTACTGCATTGGGTAGAGAGATCGAGGTGATGATTCTGTCGTGGTAAGGCGCTGTGGCTGTGTGGTGGCGGAGGAAGCTCCCGTCGGGCTTACGTTCTGTTCTTTGCAGTGGTCTTCTTCACGGGAGAGTGGGGTTGAGTTTCGCGTCGAGATTTATGTGGTGATAAGGGTGAATTTGGGTGGATTAAGTGGTGGCCGGAGAGAGACGGGAACCTGCAACTAGAGAGAGAGAATGGTGCAGACGAAAAAAAAAGGATGATTTCTTGTTTCAGGTTCGTTGGGGCGTGTTTTTGATGCCAAAATCACTGTAAATTGTCTAAAATCTCTTCCTCCTTTCTCTGTTTTTTCCAGTTTTTCTCTGCGTTTTTTTTCTCTCGACCCTTTGCCCGTTTTTTCTCCCCTTTCCTCTTCAATTTTCTCCCTATTTATAGGCTAACCTTGCAACTTGCAGGTATGGGATTGATGTCCACAACATGGTGTTTTCAGTGGGTAAGTTGCAGGGCATGGCTGCCGGCATGCCACGGCATGCCATGTCCAGTCAATTCAGGTCTGTTCAATTCAGGTCTTTTTTTTTTTTGTAAAATACACTAAAAAAATGATTTATCACAAAAAGCATTTTTCGGCGGGAAGAATGATGTTTTTACCTTCAATTTTAGCTTCCAATTCCACCCAAAAAGTTTCGTCGCCGAAAATTCCGATCGTCTCAATTTTAACCCAAATTAGGCTTCCAAAATTAATTTTTCAGTACTCAAGCCCTTAATAAAATTAATTCAACCCATTCAAGTATAATTAAGCCCTTGCGCTTAATTAAATCCTTCAATTGGGCTCTCAATTAATTCGGAAGAGTTTCGTCACCGAAAATCCTGATTTTCTCAATTGAACCTAGATTCGGCTTTGAAACTTAATTTCTCACTAATTAGGCCCTTAATAAAATTTATTTGACCCATTTAAAGTATAATTAAGCTCTTGCGCTAAATTAAATCCTTCAATTGGCTCTCAATTAATTCGGAAGAGTTTCGTCACCGAAAATCCTGATTTTCTCAATTGAACCCAGATTCGGCTTCGAAACTTAATTTCTCACTAATTAGGCCCTTCATAAAATTAACTTGACCCATTTAAAGTATAATTAAGCTCTTGCGCTAAATTAAATCCTTCAATTGGGCTCTCAATTAATTCGGAAGAGTTTCGTCACCGAAAATCCTGATTTTCTCAATTGAACCCAGATTCGGCTTCGAAACTTAATTTCTCACTAATTAGGCCTTTCATAAAATTAACTTGACCGATTTAAAGTATAATTAAGTTCTTGCGCTAAATTAAATGCTTTAATTGGGCTCTCAATTAATTCGGAAGAGTTTCGTCACCGAAAATCCTGATTTTCTCAATTCAACCCAGATTCGGCTTCGAAACTTAATTTCTCACTAATTAGGCCCTTCATAAAATTAATTTGACCCATTTAAATTATAATTAAGCTCTTTCTCTAAATTAAATCCTTCAATTGGCTCTCAATTAATTCGGAAGAGTTTCGTCACCGAAAATCCTGATTTTCTCAATTGAACCCAGATTCGGCTTCGAAACTTAATTTCTCACTAATTAGGCCTTTCATAAAATTAACTTGACCCATTTAAAGTATAATTAAGCTCCTGCGCTAAATTAAATCCTTCAATTGGGCTCTCAATTAATTCGGAAGAGTTTCGTCATCGAAGATCCTGATTTTCTCAATTGAACCTAGATTCGGCTTCAAAACTTAATTTCTCACTAATTAGGCCCTTAATAAAATTAATTTGACCCATTTAAATTATAATTAAGCTCTTGCGCTAAATTAAATCCTTCAATTGGCTCTCAATTAATTCGGAAGAGTTTCGTCACCGAAAATCCTGATTTTCTCAATTGAACCCAGATTCGGCTTCGAAACTTAATTTCTCACTAATTAGGCCCTTCATAAAATTAACTTGACCCATTTAAAGTATAATTAAGCTCTTGCGCTAAATTAAATCCTTCAATTGGGCTCTCAATTAATTCGGAAGAGTTTCGTCACCGAAAATCCTGATTTTCTCAATTGAACCTAGATTCGGCTTCAAAACTTAATTTCTCACTAATTAGGCCCTTAATAAAATTAATTTGACCCATTTAAAGTATAATTAAGCTCTTGCGCTAAATTAAATCCTTCAATTGGGTTCTTAATTAATTCCGAAGCATAATTACACTTTACATCGGCCGACGATTAAATCAAATTGACCCATAAAAATATAATTATGTCTTCTGACTTAATTTCTATGTAGATTTATCCAAGAATAAATTATTTTGTCCTTGAATTTGCATTTCCTTCATTTTTGGGCAAAAAAGAAGTACGACCGGGCTTCCGAAAACGTCCAAAATTTTCACATTAATACCGACACCAAACCCCTTTTATTTTATTTTTGTTATTTTTTGGTATATTTTGGGGAGTCACCCAAAAATTGGGTGATGACAGTTGCCCCCCTCTTTACAATGCTTACGACTAAAGTCTTGTAAAAGATTTTAGATAGTAAGCGTTGTAAAGAAAAAAAAAGAAAAATGGATTTATCAAACCAAGAAATGGTCAATCCATCCAAAATAAGAATGAGGGCTATAAAGCGCACTCAGAAAGGAATGGTAAGATAGTGCTAGAAAGCGCACTACCTAAGAATTGGGGCCTAAGGAGGAAAAAAAAAGGATGGAAAATGGCGATGTTTGTGAATGACACAGAAAAATGGTCTTATTGTAATGGGTGACCTACCCAAGAAATGTAATGAAGACGGTCTCGTTGTAAAGGGGTGACCTGCCCAAGTGAGAATGGTGAAGGTGGTCTCGTTGTAACGGGTGACCTACCCGGGTGAGAATAGAGTTGTTGGTCTCATTGTAATGGGTGACCTACCCAAGTAAGATAGTGACGATGGTCTCATTGTAATGAGTGACCTACCCGGTTGAAAGTGATGAAGATTTCAGGGGAGGGAAGATAGGGCTAGAAAGCGCACTACTTTAATTGATGGTCGAGGGTCTGAAAACGCACTCAAAGATGAGAGGGAAAATAGGGCTGGAAAGCGCACTATTTTAATTGATGGTTGAGGGTCTGAAAACGCACTCGAAGATGAGAGAAAATAGGGCTGGAAAGCGCACTATTTTAATTGATTGTCGAGGGTTAGAAAACGCACTCAACGACGAGGGAAAATTGGGCTGGAAAGCGCACTCAAATAAAGGAAGAGATAGGGTTGAATAACGCTCTATCTGTGTTTGTTGAAAGGCTCGCAAGCGCACTTAAGGATGTGAAAGTGGTAAGGGCTCTACGGCGCACACAAAAATGAGTGGAGGTTTGTAAATTACAATTCCACCAAAACATTTTTTAGATTATTAGTGGAAAGATGCCATGCGTGATGGCAACCAAATTTAGCACGTCAAAGAGGTAAGAGCCTGGAGGCGTATAGAAAAATGATGAATGAAGGTTCATAAATTACGATTCCTCCAAAACATTTTCTAGATTCTTAACGGGGATGGAATACATGATGATACCCAAAATCAAGGAGATAAAGTTGAAAAACATGCTCAAGGACATGGAGAAGGTGGGAGCGTGAAAGAGCACAAAAATGATGAATGAAAGTTCGTAAACTACGATCCTTCCAAAATATTTCTTAGATTTTGAGTGGGGATGCAATGCATGATGATGCATGTATACTTACCTGAAAGATATAGGTCCCCTTTCTTCTTCCCGACCTTTCTTTCCTCAGGTTGAATCTCTGGCTTTAATGGCTTTTGCTTTTGCTTACTCGAGCCGCAACTTAAGATTCTAACCACTGGAGATGATAGATTTTCCATATCAACATGCCCCCCTGAGTTTGATCCAGATTCTTTGAAAAAGAATAATGGAGCTGGCTTCAATTGTATTTGTAGATTGCCCCTCAGTCTGGTCATGCCTCATAAGTGTTTTGGGCTTCAAGTGTAGTGTTTGCATGAAAAGGCTTGGTTATTTGGAAAGATTATGTTTTCATGTGGGATTTTTGGAATTTCAAAGTCATTCCAAATACAAAAATCATTTTGATTGCCCCATTCAGGTCATGCCACAGCAGTGCTTTGGGCTTCAAGTGTTTGTAGGAAAATGATGGTTATTTGAAAAAATTGTTTTCATCTAAGATTTTTTGAAATTTCAAAGTGATTCCAAGCATAAAAACCATTTTGATGTTTGTTTAAACAAAAATATTCTCGAAAGAATTCAAGTGATCTCATTGTCAGGTTTTATGTTGACTTTGACAAGAATGTGAAATGATATTTGCAAGTCTTGTATGTCAGGAAGGCTTCAATCAGGTTTGGTGAAGCATTTGTAAGGATTATCTCGAATGGAAAAGCATTGCTTATCGATCCAGATTACTTGTATTTGATCAGAAAGGGCTTTATCAGGCTTGTAGTGTAGGCTCAGGCTGATGGCTACAAAGAAAAGATATTTGCAGGCTCAAAAAGTGTTTAAGGGTTTTCTAGACTAAGGATCACTTAGTGCTCACTCTTAGAACTCTTTTAGTCCTCATGATTGATTTTCATGACCTGCCATGCCCCCCAGCATTTTGTTTGGGCTTTTACGTAGACATGCCCCCCAGTATTTTGTTTGGGCCTTTTATCATGGGTTTTGAGTACTATCATGTTGACTCGATTTGTCGTAATGTCCTAAAACTCCTTTTATGTTTATGGCCCATAATTTTATTTGGGTATCTCTTGACATGCCCCTCGGTATTTGTTTAGGCTCTTGAGAATGGGTTTTTTGCAATGCCATCATGTTGACTTGACATGCTCCCAAGAATTTTGGGTTTTTTTTATTGTGACATACCCCTCAGAATTTTTGGGTTTTTTTTTTTTTTTTTATAATCATTGAGGACTACTTTGTAATTAAGAGTTCTCTCTTCGCACTTGCCCCCCAGCGTAGGGTGTGATCATAGTCGGGGCTAATTATCATGAAAAATAATTATACGGCTCAAATGGGGACTGCAATGGATATTTAAGATTTTGTGAAGGCATATCAAAGATGGCCTCTCTTCATTTCAAAAACATGCAATTCGAACCAATAAACTTTGCTTTTCCATGCAAAATATTTTTTGATTTGTTTTTTGGGTTATTTGTTCAGCTACGAGATTAGTTTATTATATGGGATTTTTGGGATATGAGATCACCCTTCAATGAAATCCTTTGAATTCCCAGAACGCATTTGTTAAACAAACATTAATTTGGCATTTCTTTTCGTACTAGACTTTGATTTGCCAAAAATCCTAATGAAAATATAAGATCATGCAGAACAATAGAGGAAAAAGAATACACCAAAAATTCATGGCCAAATTTCAATTTCATTAGATGTCATGAATAATACATTAAGCATAATATTTCTTCACAACATCAGAGTTTACGGGTCTGGGCAGATTTTCTCCATCCATGCTAGTTAGAATTAAAGCTCCTCCTGAAAAAGCCTTCTTTACCACATATGGTCCCTCATAGTTTGGCGCCCATTTACTCTGGTCTTCTCCTACTGACATCTTCTTCAATACCAGATCTCCTTCTTTGAATACCCTCGGCCTGACCTTCTTGTTGTAAGCTCTTGCTATCCTGCCCTGGTATAATTGGTGATGGCAAATAGCTGCTAATCTTTTTTCATCAATTAAATTTAACTGTTCGAGCCTCACCTTTACCCACTCCGATTCATCTAACTCTGCATTTTTCAAGACCCTTAGTGATGGAATCTCCATTTCTAAAGGTGCGACTGCCTCCATCCCATATACTAAGGCATACGGGGTTGCCCCTACAGAAGTTCGAACAGTAGTGCGATATGCATGCAAAGCGCATGGGAGCATTTCATGCCAATCCTTGTAAGTAACAACCATTTTTTGGATGATTTTCTTAAGATTCTTATTAGCTGCTTCAACGGCCCCATTCATCTTTGGTCTATAAGGAGAGGAGTTGAAATGCTTAATCTTCCATTTGGTGCAAAGTTCGGCAATCAACTTTCCATTAAAATTCTGTGCATTATCAGTTACCAGTCTTGCAGGTAGGCCATAGCGATAGACCAAGTCCCTTTCAATGAACTTCTTGACAACCTTTTGTGTTACATGGGCATAGGAATTAGCCTCAACCCATTTGGTAAAGTAATCAATTGCCACTAGAATGAATCTATGCCCGTTGCTTGCCTTCGGGTTGATTGGCCCTATGACATCCAATCCCCACATGTTGAACGGCCATGGTGAAGTCATGTTGAATAAAGGTTTTGGAGGTGCATTTATTTTATCACCATAAATTTGGCATTTATGACATTTCTTAACATATGCCACGCAATCCCTCTCCATCGTCAACCAAAAATATCCAAATCTTTGCATTTGCCTTGCCATCGTATGACCATTGGCATGGGTGGCACAAATTCCTTCATGGACTTCTTTCAAAGCCTGCCCAATTTCTTTCTCATCCAAACATCTGAGTAGAGTTCCATCAAATGACCTCCTGTATAGGATTTCACCGTCCAAGAAAAAATTTGCAGCCAACCTTCTCAAGGTCTCTTTGTTTGTCTCAGAAGCTTTTTGGGGGTATTCTCGGTGTTTGATATATCTCTTAATATCATTATACCATGGTTCTCCATCTGGTGACTCCTCAAGTGTGCAACAATGGGCTTGATGATTTCGGATCTTGATGTCAATTGGATGCATCTTTTCTCTAGCGACAATTTGTACCATTGAAGCTAAAGTTGCCAAAGCATCGGCAAACTGATTTTTGTCCCTACTCATATGAGTGAACTTGATCTCTTTGAATTCACTAGCTAATTTTACAAGGTAGTTTTGGTAGGGTTTCAACTTTTCATCCTTTGTTTGCCATTCTCCTTTTACTTGGCAGATGATCAACATGGAATCCCCAAAGACTTCAAGCTTCTTAACTCTGAGTTCTAAAGCAGCCTCTAAACCAAGGATACATGCCTCATATTCGGCCGTGTTATTAGTGCACTCAAACTGTAACCTCACTGAAAAGGGGTATTGCTTCCCATCTGGGGAAATTATTACTGCCCCAACCCCATTTCCTGATACATTTACTGCTCCGTCAAAATAAAGTGTCCACCACTCACTCGTTCTCGTATCATCCCTAATCACCAACACATCTTCATCAGGGAGATCAAAATCTAGAGGCTCATATTCTTCCATGGCATGATCTGCAAGATGGTCAGCGATTATACTGACGGCTTTCCTTGTCATAAAAACAATGTCGTACTTTGCTAATAACACCTGCCATCTTGCTATTCTACTTGACAGATAGGGCTTCTCACAAATGTACTTAAGTGGATCTAGTTTGGAAATTAGCCATGTTGTGTAGTACAACATATACTGCCTGAGTCTTCTTGCAGTCCATACCAAAGCACAACATAACTTCTCAATCCTAGTGTATCGAGACTCACAATCGTTGAATTTTTTACTCAGGTAATATATAGCTTGCTCTTTTCTTCCAGATTCATCATGTTGTCCCAACACACAACCCATGGCTGTTTCTGTGACAGTTAAGTACAAGATCAACGGTCTCCCTGGTACCGGAGGTACCAACAAAGAAGGGTTTTGTAAGTATCTCTTTATCTTGTCGAAGGCCTCCTGACAATCATCATCCCACATTCCAGGATTTTTCTTTCTGAGTAAGCGAAAAATTGGTTCGCACGTTACTGTTAGCTGGGATATGAAACGGGATATGTAATTTAAGCGCCCGAGAAAACTTCTTACTTCCTTTTCAGTTTTCGGCGTCGGCATTTCTTGTATGGCCTTGGCTTTATCCGGATCGACTTCTATTCCCCGGCTGCTCACAATAAAACCCAGTAATTTTCCCGTCTTTACTCCAAAGGAGCATTTGGCAGGGTTTAACTTTAACTGGTACTTTCGTAATCTCTCGAATAGTTTCCTTAATATTTGTACGTGGTCTTCCTCAACTTTGGATTTAGCCAAAATATCATCCACATAGACCTCAACTTCTTGGTGCATCATATCATGGAATAAAGCGACCATTGCTCATTGATACGTAGCCCCAGCATTCTTCAAACCAAATGGCATCACTTTATAGCAAAAAGTCCCCCATGGTGTGACAAAGGTGGTTTTCTCTTTGTCTTCTTCTGCCATCCTAATTTGGTTATAACCAGAAAACCCATCCATGAATGAATATGTGGCATTTTTAGCAGCGTTGTCCACTAATATATCTATATGAGGCAATGGAAAATCATCTTTAGGGCTTGCCTTGTTCAAATCTCTATAATCCACACAAACTCGGATCTTTCCATCTTTCTTGGGGACCACAACCATATTGGCTACCCACTGAGGATAATGAACGACCTCTAAAAATCCAGCATCCCATTGCTTTTGAATTTCAGCTTTTACCTTTAGGAGCATATCCGGCCGCATTCTCCTGGTTTTTTGTTTTACTGGTATACTTCCTTCTATTAAAGGGATTTTATGCACAACTATATCATTATCTAAACCAGGCATTTCTGAATAAGTCCAGGCAAAAACATCCATATACTCATGTAAAAGAGAAATCAATTTTCCTCTTTCTTCAGTTGCAATAAGGGTACCGATTTTTAATTCTTTTCTTTCTTGTTCAGTTCCTAAATTGATGATTTCAAGCTCTTCACTCAAAGGTTTCCAAACTTTTTCAGCATTTTCCACCAACTTAGTGAACTCTTCTATATCTTCCTCTGCCCATTCTTCATCATCCAATGCAGTGATGTTATTGAAATTTGGCCAATTATTCTTAGCGTGATAATTTTGTTTGGAAATTTCAAAATCCCTGAAATTGTAAGGTGTGTTTGTGTAAGGTGCTATTTGCAAATGGGAATGAATATGATGACAAAATGCATGATCTTATTGAAAAGAGTGCTCATTTAACAAAGCAAAATATTGCGGCATCGTGAGCTAGATTACCGCCATGATCAAAATAAAACACATGTTCATGACTTAACAGAAACAATTACTTTTTGAACACAGTATGAATTGGCTCCATCTTCCAGTTCTGGAACACTTCTCCTTCAGCTAATTTCCGCACGAAGGACCTTGGAGAGGGGGCTTCGATGTTATATATAGAGAGTTGTGGAAAATCTTTCTCTACCTCCTGGTATTCTAGAGTACTGATATGCAGATCTCTGATGCCTGCTTTGACTATCTCTGTTGAGCTGTGAAAGGATTCTTGAAGCGGTGGGATGGCAAGTTCTTCATCTTTCGATTCTCTTCCTTCGATTTTTGCCATTCTGGCCTCACTTCTAATCCGAGCAACCCGTTTGAAATCCTCTTTCTTCGGCTTATATCCTAGCCCGAACCTTTGATCCGCACATTTTAATTTTATTCTGTTGACTTGCTCTGGCATTCCAGCTAAAAGGATCCATCTGAAAGAAAAATTTGGCAGCCATCTTTGCAGCTTCTGGGATCCTCGGCTTCTTCAACGGAGCACCTTCGAGGATCCACTCCGCATTTACTACTTCGAATGCATGGATGTTTCCATCTTTACAAGCCTCTGTTTCTATGAACGGTACAGCCGCATTTTTTATCATTGATATGGTTTCTTCAGCTTTTACAGTGATTAGCATCCCGTTTGCAATATACTTTAAGCATTGGTGTAACGAAGAAGCCACTGCTCCGGCCGCGTGAATCCATGGCCTTCCCAGTAATATACTTAGGATGGATGGATATCCATCACTTGCAGCGTTACCAAGAATACCTGCGGTCCTATACATAGCTCCACCTCAATAGTCCCCACTATCTGTCTTGGTGACCCGTCATATGCTCTTGCCATCATGGTGCTAGGCTTTATGTGTGACTCGTCGATGGGCATTTCTTTCAGCATATGCATTGGTAATACATTTAGAGCGGAGCCATTATCAATCAATACTTTTCCAATCAAAACATCTTTACATCGTATTGTGATGTATAATGGCTTATTATGCCCTGTACCATCGGGATCCACTTCATCTTCAGTAAAATACACATAATTTGAAGCTTGTATTCTCCCCACTAAATGCTCCATGGCCTCCAGGTTGATGTCCTGGGGTACATATGCCTCATTCAACACCTTTTGCAAAGCTTTCCGATGAGATTCAGAACTTAAAATCAAGGAAAATAATGATATCTTAGCGGGGGTCTTCTTGAGTTGTTCCACCACACTATACTCACTATGCTTCATCAACTTTAAGAATTCATTGGTCTCCTCTTCTGTTACGGGTTTATTTATTTCTTCGGACACGTCGACCACTTCCTTCCCCTTAATCCTTTTTAACTCCTTTGGAGTAAAACATCTACCACTTCGGGTCAAGCCTCCAATTTCGGGTAGAAAGACGAGGGGTTGTCTTGCACCCTGAGATAAATGCCCATAATTGTATGGTATGGCATTATAGTCTTTTCTAGGTGTAATGGTGGGCTTAGTCAAAACTAATTTGGGTATCCCTTCTGGAGTGAACTGGACCCGACATACTTCTTTATCTGACATCTCTGTCACAGACACGTTATCATCTGTAATTGTCTCTATCCGAAGCAGACCTCTATTTATCATTTGCATCACATTTTCATAGAAGCCTCGACACTGACTAATAGAATGACCTTTCTGGTTATGATATTGACAACATCTCATGTCATCATACTTTGCTCTTATCAGCATTTGATATATTCTTTCTATCGGCACCTTTAAGCTTCTTGGAGACTCGACGTCCAACATATTTACTGATCCACTACCCGAAGCATGACTAGGTAGTGGATTGGTGCTTATATTTGGGGGATCTTCGAATGTTATCCATCCAGCTTTAATTAATTGGAGGAGCTTCCTTTTAAAAGCAATGCATGTATGGATGTTGTGTCCTGCGACTCCGGCGTGGTATTCGCAAGTGAGATCCGGTTTATACCAATTGGGATAAGGTGGTTGCAAGGGTGTCAAGGGTATGGGAGCTACATGCCCAATACTTAATAACTTCTGGTATATCTCATTCAAAGGCATTGACAATGGAGGTAATTGTTCCTGAAGTTCTTGGTAACTCTTTTTAGGGAAACTTCTGATTTGGTTTTTTGGTAAATTTCCAATTTGGTTCTCGGGTCTTTTGGTGGAGAATGGAGAGTTGAAGTTAATGTTGGCGACTTGAGATGATGGGGGGTTATATTTTGGGAAATGAGTGTTCTTGCCCTTATAACCGCCTTCAATATGATCAACCTCTTTCCTCTTTCCACCGAAACCCTTCTTTTCCATAGGTGCAGAGATTCTTCCATTCTTTATTCCTTGCTCTATACGTTCTGCCACAGCAACAGCATCCGTAAATTGTTGTGCCGAACTTCCCATCACATGCTCATAGTATGGTGCCCTCAGTGTATTGGCGAATAGAGTAACCATCTCTCTATCTAAAAGGGGAGGGTGTACTTGTGCAGCCAGGTCTCTCCATCTTTGAGCATATTCTCTGATGCTCTCTTTTTCCCCTTTTTCCAGGTTGGACAGACTAGTTCTATCAGGAGCAATATCCATATTATACTTGTATTGCTTAACAAAAGCATCCACCAAGTCTTTCCAATTACGAACTCTAGTGTTATCAAGCCTCATGTACCAGCTTAAAGCTGCCCCACTTAAACTATCTTGAAAGAAATGCATTAATAATTTTTCATCATGTACCACTTCCGCCATTTTGTTACAATATGACTTCAGATGTGTGACAGGGCATTGTGTTCCAGTATACTTGATGAATTCAGGAACGCGGAACTTTTTTGGTACTACCACATTTGGGACCAAACACATTTCTGCAGCCCTCACCGGATCATACAACTCTGCTCCTTCAATGGCCCTTATCCTAGCTTCCAATGCTGTCGTCTTGTCTTGCTCAACACCATCAGATGATTGTGTTTTATGGGACTCATTTATAGATATTCCAACAATTGGTGTTGGTAAGGTTGTTGGTGTGGTTGTACGCCCAAAAGCAGCATTTTGTTGAGGATCTTGGACGCCGTCTGTAATTAACTCATCAGGGTGGTTTACCGCTTGTGTTTGAGTAGTTGTTGGAGGTCTAGTGGAAGGACCCTCACCGGAAGTATTTCTCAGTGTCTGCTCAAGTAAGCTAGCGATGCGAGCTACACTATCTTTTAAAGCATTTAACTCTTCTTGAAAGTGAGCATCTTGATGTGCGCGCTCTTCGTCCTCCATATTTCTTTGACGGAGACGAGTGTTGTAAATTCTAGGAGGTGAAGCTCTTCGGGGACCTATATTTCAACCTGTTGATGATATGTGTTATTTATGATGAATGAGCATATGCATGATGATTTTTATTTTTGAAAAACCAATCCATGACTTCTGTGCCGGGTAAGATCTATAGATATCTTGTGTAAGTTTCACCCTTGTGCTCGAATCAATTGAATCATACACACTTGACAAAACAAAAGGTGGATCTTGTCCATTTCATTAATCAAAATAGAGACATACAAAATATTTACTCAAATGCTACTCCTCTGTTAGCTACAAACTTAACAAAAGAGGAGAGTTCATCCAAGTACATTTCATATTTGCGGGCACTGCCACCTATCCTAGTAGCTTTTACACATAGTTCATCTGCTTTCCTAGCCACTATGTCGATTAGTTTATCGATCTGCTCTATCTTGTGATGGAATACAAAATTATCTTGTCGTATCGCTTCATTACTGGCAGCCAATGATTCATTATTTTTCGTTAATATGAGAACCATTTTCTCAAGTTGTTGGTTTTGCTCCTTAGCCTTTTGTAACCTTGCATCGAGCCCTGTTATTTCGGAGTTTAACTGAGTTTCGATTTCAGCGGTGCATTCTTTCCATTCACTGCGCTGCTCTTGCACCATTTTTAATTCCTCTCCTTGAGTTTCTAATTCAGCTTGTAGAGTGGAAATATGGTCTTTCAGGTTGTTGATCTGGGTTAAGTATCTTTTTATATTAGACTCTGCTACCCTCCTAGCCTCAAACTCACTTTCTGCTTGCACTCTGTACTGGGCTTTCAAATCTTTTTCCTCTTCAAGGACAAGACCGGCCACCCTTCCTTTCTCCTTTTCAGCTTCCCATTTCATCTTGTAATGGTCTCTTTCCTTTACTACCGAGGCTACCAATTCTTGGTCTGCATGCTCTTTATTTTCAGATGCCTTCAAAGTGACCAATTCCTTTTTCAACATTTCATATTTACTCATCTGGTCATCATATCGAGAACTCATTTCTTCTAGCTGACTTTTTTCTTGGATCAACCTGTTAATCTGCTCTTCTTTTGCTTGCAGTTGACGATTCAAAGAAATCCTCATATGTTCTTCTTCTAGTAGTTGCTTCTCTAGGAATTTCTGATTGCTTTTGCTGTTGCTGAGCTCAATCCTTAGCTTATCCAGCTCTTCTTGTAGGTCCCTGTCATCGACTCTCTTTCTTTTAGTTTCGACAAAGATGGGTGCTTTATCTCGTACCAGGCTTTGTCTTACGGCGTTTTGAGGTATCTCATAGCTCCTCCATACCAAGTAACCAGGGCTAACAGAAGGCTTCTTTGGGTGGGGCTCTCTGCTAACTAAAACAGGTTGCCCCCAGTCTCTTTTAATTACTTCAAGTTCAGCCAATGAGTTAATTTCTTTGAAAGAACCAGTATATCCGGTCAACCCTTTAGTTCTTGGTACATATTGTGTTCCCCCAAATTGTCTGGTTACCAGAGAGGGAGAATAACTGACATAACCGGTTAAGCCAATTAGCGGGACCCACGCCTTATTACCACAGCTCATTAGATAAACTGAATTATTTATCCAAGGAGCTTTCCATCTGAAATTACTTTGAGGGAGTGCCCTGTATTTTTCCATCCAAGCTTTCTCATCTAGGTCTTTCCAATCTTCACTTACAACCAAACCGAGAGGTCTCATGTTAAACCACCAAAAATTATTGAAGACTTCCCTCGGGGTTTCTAGGTGACTAACGATCCACATGAAAAGCAAAGGGATGCAACACCGCATTGCACCTTTTCCATGTAACCTACAATGGTTTAAGGACAGGAAAGTTTCGGCCAGTATAGCTGGAGTGGGGTTATTCTTTCCCTGCTCATATTCAACAAAAGCATTGGCCGCTTCCATGCTAATTATCCCAGCGGCTTCTGAAGGGAACAAAACTAAACCAAAGATTGCAAAAGCCACTGACCAATGGACTTCTTCTCTAAGCGTCCCTTTATCTTTACTTGCTTTCAATTTACTCTCAATTGCTTTCCACTTGAAACCTCCAGAAGATGTCATGTACTGGCCTACTTGATCTAGGCATAGTAATTTAGCAACTTCTTGGACTGTATTCTCCATTTTTTGTCTGAAATAAACTTTGTGGGGGTCGTGGGGGAAATTCAGGATTTGAGCATACTCCTCTATGGTAGGGGTCATGTCAATATCCCCAAAGGTAAAGCACCGGTAGCTGGGATCCCAAAAGTGCATAAGGGCTTTGACTGCTGATATCTGAACCGGAATTTTCATCAGATGAGCGATTCTTCCATATCTTACTTCAAACGACGCCTCCTCTACATACCCCATGATGGGCATAAGTCTCTTTATATTTTCCGTGGAGCAGTGAATTTTGGTCATGTGTGGCAATTCATTGGTTCTAGCTCTTGGACAATCCCCCTCAGTTATCTGCGTCATCTCAGATCTTTCCCCGTATTCCAAAAAGGTCATGGAAGTCATGGTCTTGGCCTGATAATCTCTGCAATTTATTTTAAAATGAAATGAATTATCAAAGAGATTGTATCCTAGGTCCTAAGCACATGCAGGGTAAGTTTTCTATCTAGTCACAAAAGGTCTATGAACTGCCCAGTGACCACCTTACATGAAGGTGGTATTGTGGTTTACAAGAAATGGTTGGGGCACTATGTGACCGCCATTATCAAGTAAACACTCAGTTCATAGTTGGATGTTTCACGAATCTGAACCCCGACTGAAAGTCATGAGGCAGACCGCTAATCCCCGCCTAACCTAAAATTAGATTTATTTGCAAAATTCAAATGCATGATGAAGTTAATTCACACCTGATGTTATGCATGGACTTAAATAAAAATGCATGGTAAAACACTAAAAATGCATGGTAAAATATGAACTAAAGAATAACAATCAAACAACAAAGCTCAGTCCATCTATGGTCCCCAGTGGAGTCGCCATCTGTCGCGACGGCAATTTTTCGCGCTTCGCGCGCGGTGAAAATGGGGTGTTTGTTTTATAGCCGTAAAATTTACGACTATAATTATAAGGAGTCGCCACCTAGTATTAAAGTTACTAGGAACCTATTGGTCTACGTGAGTCTGGGTAATGGGACTTGTTGTGCAAGGGGAAGACGCATCATCCCCAATGCACCCTACCTAAGGTAAGCTGCATTGTCATTTGATTGTTTTTTCTAAGTTAAATTTTATCCGCTGCATAAAAAATTTCTTTTTTTATCTGCGGGTGTAATTCTGATGTAATTTTACACCACAGTTAGAAACTCTCTCTTTTTTATTTTATTATTTTTTTTATCTACGGATGTAATTTATGCTTTTAAATTTACATCGTAGTAAAAATATTTTTTATCCATGGATGTATTTTACAATGTAAATTTACACCTTCATAGATAAAACAAAAATGGTTTTGATTATTTTTGATATTTTGGCCGAATCCCAATGGATAATCATAAACCGGTTACGATATCCAATTTTGTTTTAAAACATGAGAAAGATGCAATATTTTTTTTTACTAAAAATATGCTTAAAAAATCTTGGAATTCGGCCGTATGCACGAAAACAACACATTTTATATTTTTTTTTGAAAATCTTTTTTTTGTAATAAAAAAGTAGTAAGGAAAATAAAGATAAAAATAAAAATAAAAATATTTTTTTATTTTTTATTTTATTTTTTATTTTTTTTTTATTTTATTATTTTTTATTTTTTTATTTTTTATTATTATTTTATTATTTTTTAATTTTAATGGGTCATTGAAGACAAGTGGTGACAACCCACCTGAATAATGGGCTTCGGCCTTCAGAAGCCCAATAAATTTGGGCTTCATCCTCATGGTGAAACCCATTTTGTTTGGTGGGCTTCCAGTCCCCAGGCTGAAGCCCTTTGGGTTGAACCCACAATCGGCGGACCAAAAGTCGGCCAAAGCATTCCTTGGTGAGCAGTGGGCCTAAATATCTCACTTTGTTCACATGCAAGTGAAATGGCGATGGAGCGAAGGGATGATGAGCGAAGGGAGGATTTTCGAGTATGATAAAAGGCTTACTGTTAGCACCGGGTAGAGGAGATCGAGGTGATGATTCTGTCGTGAGTGGCGTATATGGTGGCTGTGGTGGCGGAGGAAGCTCTGGCCGTCGGGCTTCGCTCTTTAACGATGGTCTTCTTCACGGAGAGTGGGGTTGAGTTTCTGGCGTCGAGGGGAGATTTATGTGGTGATAAGGGTGAATTTGGGTGGATTAAGTGGTGGCCGGAGTGGAGAGAGACGGGAACCTGCAACTAGAGAGAGAGAATGGTGCAGACGAGAAAAAAAAGGATGATTTCTTGTTTCAGGTTCGTTGGGGCGTGTTTTTGATGCCAAAATCACTGTAAATTGTCTAAAATCTCTTCCTCCTTTCTCTGTTTTTTCCCAGTTTTTCTCTGCGTTTTTTTTCTCTCGGCCCTTTGCTCGTTTTCCTGTCCTTTCCTCTTCAATTTTCTCCCTATTTATAGGCTAACCTTGCAACTTGCAGGTATGGGATTGATGTCCACAACATGGTGTTTTCAGTGGGTAAGTTGCAGGGTAAGGTGGCTTGGGCATGGTGCAAACATGCCACAAGCATGGTCTAGGCATGCCATGTCGATCAATTCAGTCTGTTCAATTCAGGTCTTTTTTTTTTGTAAAATACACTAAAAAATGATTTATCACAAAAAGCATTTTTCGCAGGAAGAATGATGTTTTTACCTTCAATTTTAGCTTCCAATTCCACCCAAAAAGTTTCGTCATGAAAATTCGATCGTCTCAATTTTAACCCAAATTAGGCTTCCAAAATTAATTTTTCAGTACTCAAGCCCTTAATAAAATTAATTCAACCCATTCAAGTATAATTAAGCCCTTGCGCTTAATTAAATCCTTCAATTGGGCTCTCAATTAATTCAGAAGAGTTTCGTCACCGAAAATCCTGATTTTCTCAATTGAACCTAGATTCGGCTTTGAAACTTGATTTCTCACTAATTAGGCCCTTAATAAAATTTATTTGACCCATTTAAAGTATAATTAAGCTCTTGCGCTAAATTAAATCCTTCAATTGGCTCTCAATTAATTCGGAAGAGTTTCGTCACCGAAAATCCTCAATTGAACCCAGATTCGGCTTCGAAACTTAATTTCTCACTAATTAGGCCCTTCATAAAATTAACTTGACCCATTTAAAGTATAATTAAGCTCCTGCGCTAAATTAAATCCTTCAATTGGGCTCTCAATTAATTCGGAAGAGTTTCGTCATCGAAGATCCTGATTTTCTCAATTGAACCTAGATTCGGCTTCGAAACTTAATTTCTCACTAATTAGGCCCTTAATAAAATTAATTTGACCTATTTAAATTATAATTAAGCTCTTGCGCTAAATTAAATCCTTCAATTGGGTTCTTAATTAATTCCGAAGCATAATTACACTTTACATCAGCCGACGATTAAATCAAATTGACCCATAAAAATATAATTATGTCTTCCAACTTAATTTCTATGCAGATTTATCCAAGAATAAATTATTTTGGCCTTGAATTTGCATTTCCTTCATTTTTGGGCAAAAAATAAGTACGACCGGGCTTCCGAAAACGTCCAAAATTTTCACATTAATTTTTCAGCCGACACCAACCCCCTTTTATTTTATTTTATTTATTTATTGGTATATTTTGGAGAATCACCCAGAAATTGGGTGATGACAGTGATCACCATAACTTGGCGAAGCAGAAGAAGTCTACACCGAGGTCGAAACATTCTGAACAACTTGGATGCAGAAATGGGGGAGACAAGAAAAAGAAAGAAGCTCGAATGAGGTTTGATTTTACGAGGTACTAAACTTATGGTTGGGCATGGGAAATTGCCGAGAACAAATTCCTTAAATTCGTGTAAATGACTTTCTGCCACGCCCTTTGACTTTTTTTCTTCTTTTTATTTCTAACCAAATAAAACAAAGAAATTTAATTGTAAAATATATGGTCAATTTCCACTGGACAATCCTGCGGGGTCCAAATAACTCTCGATATTTTATTTCCATAAATTACTTCAATCCAAAACTTAAGATAAAGAGAGTAATCCAATAAAAAAAACCAATAACTACTAAGAATGTGACAGGAAAACATTCTTCGGAATGAGAAAGAGATAAATATGTGAGGGAGTATAAGTGTGCTAGTAAACAAATCCTACTGAACAAGTAAATGAGGTAAATGCTTGTTGTATCACAGCATCGTATCAATCACGGCAAGGTTCACAATTGCCTTTCAAGAAGTGATCATGAGAAGGGTTCTGTTAGGATTTAGACCTATATCCTGGTTTATGTAACTTCAGAAGAAAAAAAAAAAAAGGGTTTGATGGTTTTGAAGTTCACTGAATTGTTTGGTGGGATTCTGACTGGTATTTTAGGGGGCTGATTTGGGAGTTTTTTTATGGCGTGAGCTGTACAACATAAATGCTAGGAAAGATTATAGGAATAGAGATTGAAAGAAATACTCCTTTCCATCTTTGTTAGCTTCCCTACTGGAACGTAACGAGCCGTAAACCCGCGCTATGTTGTAGGGATTAAATTTTTTTTTATCTAGATTTAACAAATAATTTTGCATTTTAATTTTTATTCTTTTATTTTCTTATTTTAGTTGCAATCTCTTGATTTTTTTGATCATTCTAAGATTATTTTTTATTTTTTATTTTAAAATAGAAAAAAAATAATAACAAAAAAAAGGCTAGAAAAAAAACAAAAAAAAGCAAAGAAAAAAAATGAAAAGAAAAATGTAATAGGAAGTAAAAAAAAAAACAAAAAAAAAAGGGATTAATTGTGACGTGCTTAAGCTAGCCAGGATACCCGATCATAAAAAACAAAAAAAATAGCAGAAAAGGAAAAAAATTAAAAAAATATAACCAGCAAAAAAATATATCATGGAAAAAAAATGAAAAAAACATAATCAGGAAAAAAAACATAATCAATAAAAAATAACAAAAAACAATAAAAAAAATTGAATCCGAGAATTAATCGTGGTGCTTTTAAGCTAGCTCGGACACCTCGATCATATATATAAGTGGAAAAAGAAAAACAATTAAAAGAATATAATCAGAAAAAAAAATTCATGGAAAAAAATAAAAAAATATATAATCAAGGAAGAAAAAGCTGTAAAAAAATTGAATCTGGGGATTAATCATGGTGCGTTTAAGCTAGCTAGATACTCTGATTATACAAAATAAATAATATATATATATATAAAAGAAAAAAAATATAACCAGTAAAAACCAAATTTATGAGAAAATATGAAAAAAAAGAGAAAATAATAACAAAAAAAAGGCCAGGAAAAAAACAAATAAAAAAATAAAAGAAAAACGTAACCGGAAGTAAAAATAATAATAAAAAAAAAGGCTAGGAAAAAAACAAAGGAAAAAGCAAAGGAAAAAAATAAAAAAAAAAGAAAAGAAAAATGTAATCGGAGTAAAAAAAAAAAATGAATAAGAGGATTAATTGTGGCGTGCTTAAGCTAGCCAGAATACTCGATCATAAAAAAAAAATATAAAAAAATTAAAAAAATATAACCAGCAAAAAAATATATCATGGAAAAAAATGAAAAAAAACATAATCAGGAAAAAAAACATAACCAAGGAAAAATAATAAAAAACAATAAAAAAAATTGAATCCGAGGATTAATAGTGGTGTTTTTAAGCTACCTCGGACACCTCGATCATATATATAAGTGGAAAAAAAACACTTAAAAGAATATAATCAGGAAAAAAAATTCATGGAAAAAAATAAAAAAATATATAATCAAGGAAAAAAAACTATAAAAAAATTTAATCTGAGGATTAATCATGGTGCGTTTAAACTAGCTAGATACTCTGGTTATACAAAATAAATAATATATATATAAAAAAAGAAAAAAATATAATCGGTAAAAAACAAATTTATGGGAAAATATGAAAAGAAAAAAGAAAAAAAATAATAACAAAAAAAAGCTAAAAAAACAAATAAAAAAAGAAAAGAAAAATGTAATCGGATATAAAAAAAAATTGAAAAAAAAGCTAGAAAAGAAAAAACAAATAAAAAAGTAATGAAAAAAAACGAAAAAAAAAATGTAAATGGAAGAAAAAAAACACTGTTAAAATCCACAATGAAATGTGTGGGGAGCTACGGTGAACTCTCTACACGGTTTAGCTTTTTAGTAATATAAGTTGGAAAAAAAATATAACCAGTAAAAAAAATATTTCATGGGAAAAAATAAAAAAAAATCAAGAAAAAAAATAGAAAAAAAAACATAATCAAAAATTAAAAAAAAAAGAAAAAAAATTAGAAGAAAAAAACGTAATAAAAAAACAAAAAAAAAACAAGAAAGAAAAGTTAGAAACGGAATAAATGAAAAAGAAAAAAAACATAATTAGAAAATTAAAAAAAAAAAAGCAAACGAAATAAAAAAGGGGAAATCACTGTTGCTATCCAAAGTGCTTTTGTGGGGAGCAACAGTTATTTCTTCACACAATTTAGCTTTTTGTTAATATGATAGTCTTAATTAGAAGATTCATTTTGTGATTATAAGTATGTAAAGCAGGGCTTTGTAATTTTAATTTTTTTTTTTCAATAAGAAAATACCGATTGATTATTCTGACATGGTATCCCATATTTTCCCAAATTCCCTAATCCTAAATATCCCTTTAGCCAGCCACCCATGGCTTCAGAGACTGATACAGAGCAGCCCGACATACCTCAACCAGAATCTATGCTTTCAGAATTCACTACGAAAATTACTGAAGCTCTTAGCAAGATTCAAACACCTACCATATCTACTGAGTCCCCTGCGGCTTCGATTGGCATCAAGTTGAACAGCACCAACTATGCCATATGGTCCCAAGTTGTCGAGATGTACATCTCAGGCAAAGACAAATTAGGATATATCAATGGTGACCTTCCGCAACCACCATTAACAGATCCATTCTTTCGCAAATGGCGTACAGACAATGCCATTGTCAAAGGATGGCTGATCAATTCAATGGATCCCTCACTAATAGGGAATTTTATTCGGTTCCCTACTGCTAAATTGGTATGGGACTCCATTGCTACCACTTACTTTGATGGAAGTGACACATCTCAGGTCTATGATCTGAGACAAAGGGTGACGCAGTTGAAACAAGCAGGAGGATCCTTGGAACAATACTACAATGACCTCTAAGGGTTATGGCGCGAAATTGATTTCAGACGCCCTAATCCAATGGAGTGTGCAGTGGATATCCACAAATACAATGCTATCCTCCAAGAAGAACGAGTGTATGTCTTCTTGGATGGACTGGACAACCGATTGGACAAGGTAAGAGGAGATGTATTGCAGATTCATCCATTCCCCACTGTGGAGCAGGCTTATGCTCATGTCCGCCGTAAAGCTTCTCGCCAAACCGTGATGACCTCAGAAAATGAGAATATGTCTGGGGCTGTCCTTGCCACCAAAGCATTCCAACCAAGCCAAGCACTTCGACTTAAGCCAATCTCCTTTAATCCTAATGGACACAGTGGGAGGCAGAAATCCTGAACAGCAAATGAAGGCCTGAAGTGCACCCACTGTGGGAACCAAAGACACACGGGAAAACTGTTTCAAGTTGCATGGATATCCTGAGTGATGGAATGAACTCCAAACCAAAAAACACAGGGACATAGCTAGCAAAGAAGAAGGCCTTGGTACTGCAGCAATGACCACCACAGAACCTCATCTATCCTTTACACCACAGACTGCCAACAGTTCATCCTCAGACGCAGATGCAGGTAACCCTGGTTGTGTGTGTGTTACTTCACCGTGTGAAGATAAATGTGATGAATGGCTACTGGACTCTGGCGCCACGGACCATATGATGTTTGATGCCAAGGATTTCATCCAAACATCCTTACCAAAACGTACAAATATAGCAAATGCCAATGGCATCATCTCCTCAGTGACTGGTGCAGGCACAGTGATACTAACACATACATTGCAGTTGCCTAATACATTGCTCTTTCCATCCCTCACTCATAAGCTCCTCTCTGTAAGCCAAATCACCTCTGATTTGAATTGTTTAGTACTCATGTATCCTACTTTCTATCTTATCCAGGACATTCTCACCAAGGAGATCATTGGGCGTCGTACTAAGAGGGGGGGCTTTATTATGTGGAGGATTTCAGTACTGGAAGAGCATACCATATGCAACATTCGGTTGGCAGTAAAGAGAAGGAGATATGGCTGTGGCACTACCGTTTAGGACACCCGTTCTTCACTTATTTGAAACACTTGTTCCCGAATTTGTTTTCTCAAGTGCAGCTTTCTGATTTACAATGTGAAATTTGCACTTTAGTAAAAAGCCATAGGGTCCCTTATCCTATGCATTTGAATAAAAGGGATATCCCATTTTCCTTGATTCATTCCGATGTGTGGGGTCCTTCCCCAATCCATACCATATCCGAGGTCAAATGGTTTGTGTTCTTCATTGACGATTGCACACGCATGACTTGGCTCTACTTGTTAAAACATAAAGATGAGGTGTTCAGTGTGTTTAAGTCATTTCATGCCATGATAAACACACAATTTTCTGCCAAGATTCAAGTATTTCGATCGGACAATGGGGGGGAATATGTGAATCATCAATTTCACGATTATTTCAATCTTCATGGCATTATTCATGAAACTTCATGTCCTCAAACTCCTCAACAAAACAGGATTGCTGAGCGGAAAAATTGACATGTCCTTGAAATTACCAGAGCACTTCTGCTAAATGCCCATGCTCCCTCTCGGTATTGGCCTGATGCTGTCACTACGACTGTGCACCTGTTGAATAGACTGCCTTCTAAGGTGCTGGGGTTCCAAACTCCATTGCAAGTCCTTGCGAAACATACTCCGCTACCCTCAGTCTTGATGCTTCCACCCCGTGTGTTTGGGTGTGTTGCATATGTTCACCTTCACAAAAATCAACGAACCAAGCTAGATCCCTGCGCTCGTCGCTGCATGTTTGTGGGTTACGCATTCCATTAAAAGGGTTATAGATGCTATGACCCTACTTCCAACTGCACATATGTTTCTATGGGCGTCACATTCATGGAGACAGAAACATTTTTTTCCATCCAATTCTCCTCTTCAGGGGGAGACTAGACAAGAAGAGTTGAAGTGGATGGAATTACACTGGCCGGGCCTATCTGAAGCAAACATTGAACCATCATAGTCATGTTACGATCTAGATAGAGGAGGGATGGTAGAAGCTGAAAACAGAGGAGGGGTGGTAGAAGCTAAAAAAGACAATACTTGTCTACAAGCTATTGAGATTCCAGAAGCTACCGTAGAAACAGAAAGAGCAGAAAATACAGCCTTAGAAACACTAGAAGATGTAGTCCCAGAAGCTGTTTCAGAAGCTAGTGTTTCGTCCCCCTCTATAGTACCTGAATACCCAACTCCTGAGAATCCTAAGGTAAGCTCTTTAAACACTAATGTCATGGAATCCTCTGCTAGTTATGAATTACCTTACAGGCACAATCATGGGAAACCACCCAGGAGATATTCACCAGATATTGAAGAGAGAAGATCACGGTACCCCATTGCAAATTATGTGGCTACACAGGGACTACCGAAACCAATCAAGACCTTTATACATGACATTTCGTGCAATCAAGTCCCTATAGGAGTGGAGGATGCCATAATACATCCGAAGTGGACGCAAGCTATCAAAGAAGAAATGGAAGCTTTGATGAAAAATGAAACATGGAGTCTAGTACCACTACCAACAGGAAAGAAGACGGTAGGGTGTAAGTGGGTGTTTTCTATTAAACATAAAGCAGATGGATCCGTGGAAAGGTACAAGGCAAGACTCGTGGATAAAGGGTATACACAAGTATATGGTGTAGACTACCGCGAAACTTTTTCCCCGGTAGCCAAACTGAACACTATCAGGGTGTTATTATCCATTGCAGCAAATCTAGATTGGCCATTACATCAGTTTGATGTAAATAACGCTTTTTTGCACGGTGATCTTGAAGAGGAGGTGTATATGGATATTCCTCCAGGCTACTCAGTAACTACTGGAGAAAATAAAGTATGTAAATTGCAGCGGGCCCTGTACGGGCTAAAGCAATCGCCACGAGCATGGTTCGGAAGATTCAGCTTAGCAATGAAGAAGTATGGCTTCACGCAAAGCGGTTCAGATCACACCTTATTTCTCAAAAGGCAACAGGGAAAAGTAACAGCCTTAATTATTTATGTTGACGATATGATTATTACAGGAGATGATAAAGAGGAGATATCACGACTTCAGGGGCAACTAGCCAGCGAATTTGAGATGAAAAATCTAGGTGGGTTAAAATATTTTTTGGGAATAGAAGTTGCAAGATCGAATCGAGGTATTTTTTGTTCCAAAGGAAATATATCCTAGACCTACTATCAGAAGTAGGACTATTGGAGTGCAAACCAGCAGACACTCCGAGTGTCCAGAATCACAAACTGGGGATTTATCCAGACCAGAAACAAACTGATAAGGGGAAATATCAACGATTAGTTGGCAAACTAATTTATTTATCGCATACCCATCCAGATATTGCGTATGCGGTAAGCGTGGTGAGTCAATTTATGCATTGCCCAAGTAAGGAACACATGGAAGCTGTAACTCGAATACTAAAATACCTGAAGTCATCTCCAGGAAAAGGGCTTATATTTTCCAAGAATGGTAACTTGGAAGTTGAAGGCTATACCGATGCAGATTGGGCTGGGAATTGCATAGACATGAAGTCAACCTCCGGATATTTTACTTTTGTTGGTGGAAATTTAGTGACATGGAGAAGTAAGAAACAGAAGGTGGTAGCACTCTCAAGCGCTGAATCAGAATTTCGCGGGATGGCAAAAGGTGTGTGTGAACTCCTTTGGCTGAAAAAATTATTAACCGAGATTGGCTTTGCTCCCAAATCAGAAATGAATCTCTTCTGTGATAACAAAGCTACGATAAGTATTTCTCAAAATCTAGTCCAACATGATAGAATGAAGCATGTGGAGGTCGATCGGCACTTCATCAAACATAATCTCGAGACAAAGACAATTAAATTCCCATTCGTCAAGTCTGAAGATCAGCTAGCAGATATACTTATCAAGGGCGTATCCAGCAATGATTTCCACAGTTCACTAGTCAAGTTGTGCATAATGGATCCCTATGCATCAACTTGAGGGGGAGTGTTGGCGTGAGCTGTACAACATAAATGCTAGGAAAGATTATAGGAACAGAGATGGAAAGAAATACTCCTTTCCATCTCTGTTAGCTTCATTACAGGAATGTAATATGTATAGTCTTAATTAGAAGATTCATTCTGTGATTATAAGTATGTAAAGCAAGGCTGTGTAATTTTAATTTTTTTTTTCAATAAGAAAATACCGATTGATTATTCTGACAGATTCTTGGAGAGCAATTAGGTTGGGGTCAGTTTGGTGTTATTAGAGTGTGCACTGATAAGTAAACTGGAGAGCTATTGGCTTGCAAATCGATTTCTAAGGATAGGCTAGTGACATCTAAGGATGCAAGGAGTGTTAAGCGGGACATTGAAATAATGACCAGGTTATCTGGGCATGATAATGTTGTAGATCTCAAGGCAGTTTATGCGGATGAAAATTATGTTCACTTGGTAATGGAACTTTGAGCTGGAAGGGAGCTTCTTCAACATCTAGAAAAACATGGTTGTTTCTAAGGCTGAGGCCAGGGTTCTCTTCAAGCATCTTATGCAAGTAGCTCTTTATTCTCATGAAAATGGAGTGATTCACAGGGATTTGAAGCTAGAGAATATCCTTTTAGCTTCAAAATCCTCATCATCACTGATTAAATTGGCAGATTTGGGCCTTGCAACCTATGTCAAGCCTAGTCAAAGTTTACATGGGACTGTCTACAATTGGAAGCTGATTTTAATTCCGGATGAATCAAGTTACGTTTTCTTAGCTATAGTAATCTCACCCTGTTGTCGTTGCAATAAGTTTTCAATTCTTGTAAACTTAGTTTCAAAGAGGTGGGTAATGATAGGAAATGGAAGTAAGATGGCAAACTAAAAAACTGTTTCAGTTCGTTAATTAGCCACGTGTCAAGTCAGTTGAGAATTCATTACAGCTGAAACCCCTGTGATGGCTTTATTAACAATTAGAGAAGCCATTGTGGGATTATGTTGAATAATACATAGAAATATTATGGGGATTTCCCTATGTTCTTGGTTGATATTCTAAGGTTGAAAGATAGAGTCCTATCAGCATAAACAAAGCAGGGGGAAAGGCTTGATTCTGCATTTACAACAAAAGCTGAGCCACAGCCAAACCAATAACTCTCTCCATGGCCAACCAACAACAGCTGAGTCAAACACACAACCAAATTAAAAAGAGTAAAATCGTGTAGAAGTTAGCCCGGATAAAAGAAAACACAAATTTCAAGAAAGCTTATTTTTCTTTTTCTTTTTAATTCATTGAAATCATATTATTTTGATGAGAAACCTTGTATGCATGAGATTATATGCAAACCTAAAATTATATGCATGACCTAAAATTAAAACAAGATATTTTTTTAACCAAAATGTTCAATTAAATCAATAAATTTTATGTCCCTTTTTTATGAATATTCCTGGATAAGTAAAATCAAAACCAAACTCAAACAAGATTATTATTTTTTTAACGTTTTTGAATAGTCCGAACACCACCTTTCTGAACCCTATGCACAGTGGCGCGTGCCCATGCTGACTTTTCTTGCATGTACATAAAATATTGGCCGCAGCTTTCACCATCTCTAATAACCCCTCCAACATGAGTAGCTACTTGTTGGGAGCAATGTTGAGGGTAAAAGTACGAGAGTTAACTCTGATTTATTTTTATTTTGTATTCTTTCTCAAGAGTAAACATTAAGCAGCTCTTGTGTGTGCAAAGTGATCAAGAAATTAATGTTTTTCCAAGAAAGCAATAAGGTAAAGAATTGCAGACGGAAAAGTAATGAGCTCATATTTTTATATTTCATGTGACCTCAAGCTTATATCTTATTGGCCAATCCAACATAAGAGCACTTGTTTCTGAACCTACCGCTAGAATCCTATAAGAATATGCAAATACTATTATGATTTAAAAAAAGTGCTCGAGCAAAGGTGATTACCAAACAGTGCACGAGCAAGGGAATTGTTTTCCATGTACTCGTATACAAGCAGCAACTGATCTCCTTCAATATAGCATCCATAAAGCTTTACAAGATTCGGATGCTGTAAACCAGATATCATGCCTATCTCGTTCACAAATTCACGGTTTCCTTGACTAGATTTTAGAGATAGCTGCTTAACAGCAATAACAGTACCGTCTGATAATTCACCCTGCATAACATAATCATGCATTCAATTCTCATATTCCCTTCAGCAGAAAATTGATTCAAAGTAAAGGTCTGACAATCAATACTTGGGGATTATATGCATGAGGATTCATTAGATGACAAACCTAGTACACGGACCCAAAACCACCCTCTCCAATCTTGTTTGCTGGATCAAAATTGTTTGTGGTAGCTCTTAGCTGCCCCAAAGTGAACGAACTAGTTTTCATATCTAGCCCCTTAAGATCTACACAGGGGAATTCCATGTAAAATATGTTGTGGTAAAATTTAGGAAACACAAAGAACGAAAGCAAAAATAAACTTGAGGCGTATTGTGCATTGTCCTTAAAGATATTTCCTCAACTATAAGGTATTTTCCAGGATTGAACAAGCTTTTTCTCTAAAATGAGAGGGGACACAACAACAACTACGAAGAAGAACAAGAAAAATCCAGCCATTGAGAGGAAGAAGGAGAAGTATTTTTCGGATACATATCTGAAAACTATAGCATATTATTTATAGGCTACTATAATATAACATCCATATTTATGATATTGGCTATTATAATAATTTAAAAATAAAATTATTATAATAATTCAAATTTAAATTTAAATTATAGTTGTTACAATAGTTTAAATTATAGCTTTTATAGAATTTATGTTTACAATAACTCTGAAAATCAAAACCGAAAATGCTTTGAAATTTGTAACTGTTAGAAATAATTTTCAGTAGTTACAAATTTAATGTTTTCAGTTTAAAGGTCATTCAAATATTTTAACAAAACAACAAAAAGATTTCAGAGAGTAAAGGCGTCGGAAGTTTTCCTCTTACTTAACTCATCCTCATGAACTCGTGCTCACTTCTACTTCCCTTGTTGGTTACTACCCCATCTCAAGTTTTAGTATATCAACACTTGATGAAAGTCTTCTTTCTCCAATGTAAGATAGTAGGTCCTATATATACTCTTTGCACTCAAGGGGTCTTTTGTGTTTTAACAATGTGGGATAGTCTTTTGAAATATTTACTTTAATTTTTACAACAAAATATTCAATCATTCTCTTTACATTCTCTTTACAAGAAAGATCATGTAGTATCATTTTTAGAAAACACATATATATAGTGCAACTTAGCAATCTGCGACTACCATTTTGTAGCTTTGGTTTTGGCGCGCGCACTCCACCTCCACTAGCCACTGCCATCAAGTCGCGTTGTCCATTAATCAGAGTCCAAATGTTTGATTTCAGTGCACGTTGTTCTTCTCTGAACTTGTGTCGGAAATAGAATTTCTAACAAATGGATACCCATTACCAAGAAAAAAATGGCTGATGCTGAAGGGACAACTACGGGCAGAACAGGCATGTTGCTGTCGTGATTAGATTCTGAAATGAATTGAAGACACGCATACAAATTTAGAAACTAATAACTCCCTTCTGAATTCATGAGTTGCTACTTCTTGCAAAGGCCCGATCAATCAAGTAAAATCAAAACCAAACTCAAACAAGATATTTTTAATTTTTTAAACAAAGTTATTCACAAAATTCAGAAAAAAATGTTCAATTAACTCAATAAATTTTTTGTCTCGTTTCTATGAATATTCTTGGATAATTAGAATAAGTTCCTCACCTCTACTCCCGTTTGGAATTGAGGCTCTGCTTCTCGTAAAAACTTGGATATAAAGAAAAAAATATTATCTTGTTTTTTCGATTGGGTTAGATTATAACTGGTTTCTTACACAATGTTTATTGCAAGATACTTGACAACTTTGAAGAAATGTTAACTTTTTATGATGTTATAACAAAGAACAAAGTTATAGTAGGATGTAGTCATTTTATTAATGATCTTAGATCATCCATGGATAAATGAGTTATTTTGACATATTTTAGAAAAATTGCATTATTTTAGTACTTCTTGTTTCTTTTGTATGTATATCTATTTATTTTCATTTGTCTAGTAAAAACATTCTCATATAGAGCTAATTTTCATAATTGTTGTGGGTTGAAATAATTGAGATTTGTGTTTTGAGTTATAAACTTGAGACTACTTGTCATTATGAAATGTGAGAATTTATTGTACTTGATTATTGTAGTTATTTTTAAGCAAGATAAAATTTTAAGGGAGTTTCTAAATAGAAGAAACTTTGTCAAAATCTTATTAAAATTAAAAAAAAAATTATTCTCTAAAATTTTTAACTAAACTAAATATAAGATTAACAAACTAAATAATCATTAAAATTACGGCTAATATGCAACCCAATGATAAATCTCATGATAGTTCTTCTTGTTAGATTTAGATGAGAGATAATTCGTTAATGAATTTTCGTGGGATTAATAGGGATAGCTACTGGAATTTTATTAATATTGCAATTTTGAACTGTATTATTTAATAAATATTATATTTTATAACTGAGATACCAATTAAATATTGTGAAATTCATTAAAAAAAATTGTTCGAGGAAAGCTAATTCTCCAAATTAGCCCAAAACTGCCGGGCTTTTTTTTTTGACGATTCTATTTTTGTTGACTGAGATGTGGTTGAAAAGTAGGTGTAGACATGACTCCTTTCTTTCCTCACTTGCGTGTAATCACGTAATTGGATGGATGGGCAAACAAGTCAATATTCCACGGTGTGAAATAATATTTGATAAAAAAAAATGCTCTCTCTCCACCAGCCACGTGCATTCAACCTTTGACTGATTAATTTGTCTCAAACGAAAACAAGTTGTGAAAATCGTGTTTTTTTTTTTCTTTCACGAAACTAAAAGTATAATGTAAAACTAAATCATGAGTATATTTTTTATTATATATTAATAATATTGGATAACAAATTAAATTATATTAAAATAGGATAAAAAATCAATAATATTATAATCAACTAGTAATCTAAATAAATAAAAAAGATAGATAATATAAATTACAAAATCAATGACATAATAAAATAAAATATCTCAAAATAAAATTTTTTAATGAAGATAAATTATTAAATGGCAGCAAGTACATAAAAATACCATGATAACTTGATTGTTTTCATCATAACAAGTCATAATAAATATCTTTTAGGTCTTAAGTTAATAAGTCTAAATTAGTAATTACTAACATAAGTCTAATAATTAAAATAAAATATTAAACAATGTTTAATGTGTCAAAAAAATTTAAATTAGAAATAATTATTTAAAATTAAATAAATAAAATATGATAATAAAATAAAGTCTTCATTTTAAAAAAATTTCATGCGGTCCAAGTCTCTAATTTCACAAATTACTGGTAGATTTTAGTCATAATTTCAAATATATCATTATCTCTCGTATGAATACATTATTGAGTTTATCATATATATTTTGAAATTATTGAGTTTTTCATATATATTTGAAAATATTAAGGTGTCTAGTTTTCTTCTTATTTAGATTCACAATAAAATTCCATTTGTAGCTCCAGTTGTGTACAAAATAATACATAAATATCTAGTTTGACATATCTGACAAGGTTTATCCAGTAACTTTGGCTCTTTTAAATAATATATTTCTAAAATTAGTTTAATCTAACAATTTACTAAAATGTATTTTTATATATCTAATATTTTTCTAAGAAATTTAACTAGATTTAATATACAATTTAAAAAATATGTTTGATTTTACAAATTATCAACAAATATTTTAAAGCCAAATTCAAAATTAACTTGATTCATATCACAAATTTAATAAACTCATAAAATCAAACAAATTTTAATAATTTTACCTGAGTTAAATCCAATTTTACTTAGTTTTTAAATTTTAAATTTAGCATGTAAACATGAGGAAGAATTTGGAGTTGGTTAAAAAATGGTAGAATGCCCCTGGCGAGGTTCGAACTCACGACTTCTTGCTTAAAAGGCAAATGCACTACCACTGTGCTACAGAGGCTTTTGACGTAGATTTCTGTAGAAAATATTATATATATATACCTTTAAAATTTACATCAACGGATTCCTCGTCAGATTTTTATGATGAAAGGTTTAGGCACCGCGAGTTAAATTTCGAATAAATAGCTGAAACTCAACATCACAGCAGTGACAGGAGCCAATACATCCCAACTGGGAAGAACCCCAAATAATGCTCTGAACATGATTGATTAGAGTTATGGTTCTGAGCTTATCTCGTGACTGGTAGAAGAAGAGCTAAACATTTGAATAGTGTTTGACCTTTGTTTTTGGCTCCCACTTGAACTATGTCTTTGCTCATGCTGACGGTGCTCTCTCAGGGCTCTGAACCTCAAATCATCGGTATATAGAAGTCCTGGAACTGTCTCAGGAACAGCCATTCGTCCCTCAAGCATGCTCACTACCTCCGACATTGTAGGCCTAAGTGTTGGGGATGCATTTGTACACATGAGAGCTACTTTAACCATAATTTCTGCTTCTTTTATGTTAATTTCAGATCTTAACATCTCATCAACAAGCTCCATAAAACTCCCGCTTTGCTGCAGATGGCAGGCCTGAAACAAAAGTAATTTAAGACTTCCGCGTTGAGTCTTGCCAACAAAAGTGCATTGTGGTCATGCAAACTACAGCAAAAGTGCAATGTATTGAGTGCAGGAAGAGGATTACCCAGTCTATGAGACAAACACAATTGCTGTTGCTTGGCAAATAGTTATTGTTGTTCTTCCCACTAACAATTTCCAAAGCCACGACCCCAAAACTGTAGACATCTGCTTTGTAGGTCAAGTGACCCCAGAGTGCATATTCTGGTGCCATATATCCTCTGCATTTCAAGATGAAGAACTCTTGTAATTTAACATTGAAAAGTAACAGGATGCCAAGAATTTCAGGTTTTCATGTATTAAAGCATGTGGTGACTAACATGGTTCCAGCAACTCGGGTGCTGATGTGGCTCTTGTCTTCTTCATCAAGCCTAGCCAATCCAAAATCAGATATTTTAGGATTCAGATCCCCATCAAGTAGCACATTTGTAGCTTTAATGTCTCTGTGAACGATCTTAAATCTTGATTCTTCATGGAGAAAAGCTAGACCTCTAGCTATTCCAATACAGATCTTAAGCCTTGTATGCCAGTCCAGGTTAGGCTTATTGGTTTCATGACCTACAAATCATCCGAGAAGAAAACAAGGCTTGCTCAATTAGAACGTTTTCCATATGAGCCTTTCGATTACAGCAATGTAATAGTTCAGATGAAATTGCTGATTTCATATGATGAACACTCACCGAATAGAGCTCGTGCAAGGCTATTATTTTCCATGTACTCGTAAACCAATAATAGCTGATCACTTTCAACACAGCATCCATGCAGCTTCACAAGATTCGGATGGTTCAAGCAAGAAATGATGCCCATCTCATTTAAGAATTCACGATTTCCCTGCCTTGATTTTGATGAAAGTTGCTTCACCGCTATTACAGTACCATCAGGCAATTGACCCTGCACGATGGCCTCCATCAAAAATCTCTATGGTTGTGACATAAAAGAAAACAGAGGGGAGGACGCAGAAGATACTCCAAATGGGAAATTAGTTGAGATCTTTCGTCAAGTACCTTGTATACAGGACCGAAACCACCTTCTCCAATCTTGTTAGAAGCATCGAAGTCATCAGTGGCAGCCCTAATTTGTCTCAGAGAAAATGTTCCCTTTGGAAAATCAAGTCCTTCAGCATCTGCTCAGGTAGGAGACAAGACGTCAAGTGACAATGAATTGTCAGTCTTTTGATGTAATAACCGAGTAGACCATTTAAGAGAAACAATTTTATATGCAATCAAAAAGAAGAAGAAAATTAAGAAATTTATAATAAAAATATAACCAAAAAAAAATTATTTTCATGGAGTATCAATAACCAAACATCTGAAAAGATTCTACATGGCAAGTTAATATGTAATAATATAATTTTATATGAAAATAAATGCCAGATTAAATGGTATTCAATGGAATAAAAATCCTAAATATAATTTAATCACAACAAATTTGACTAAAATTTATGGAAAAAATAATAATCATGAAGGGCTGAAAAAAAGAAGTTAATATTACACACACACACACACACACACACTATAGCCTTATTTCAAAAAAAAATCTAAAAATGAATGGTATTTAATTGAATAAATTAAAGAATATAATTTTAATATTTTATTATTATAAATTTTAATCAAAACTTTAGGGGAAAAAAGTGTTATACCAATTGCTTGGGCCTTGGTAGGCCATCGCTACTAGGTAAACATAAAGAAGGTAAGGTGAGCATGGGTTTGCAAATCAAGCATGATTATCTAAGCTTTTTTCTTTTCTTTTTTTTTTTTGACAATATCATCAATCTTATTTTTTATAAAAAAAATAAAGACAAATGACGTTATTTACAATAATAGATTACACGTCGCCAGCTTGTGCAAATTAAGTGGCTGAAAAGTCAAGGTCTGATTTAAAATTTGTTTAAGTTTTTAAAATATTTTTTTACTTGAAAATAATAAATAAAACACTTAAAAAATAATTAATGTGAAATTAAAAGAAAATCCTAAAATTTTCAGAAGCGCATTCTAACCACACAAACAAAGATGTTCTAATTTCACCCAAAAAGCTCGTTTTAAACCCTTTCTTTACCACCATTTAATTGGTCAAAAAAAAAAAAAAACTTAAATGAAAAACAAAACTATAAAACCCAATCTATTTTTCTTGCAAGATGAAAGGTCATAAACGCCTAAATAAAACTCCTCCCCGTCAAATGAAAGTCAAAACAAAACAAGCTATCAAGCCCAAATCTCAACAAATTAACACTATTGAAATAAAATAAAATAAAATAAAAAAGTCAACTAAAATAAAAGCAAACAATTTTGAAATCCTCAATGATTTCTCTTCCATTGCACAATACACTGCACAGTGAAACTATCATAGAAATTAGTTTTTATTTCTTAATTAATTGTGCATAATCATCTCGAGGTGAGCTATTGTAGCCACACGTATCGGGAAAAAAAAAACGATGAAGCCATGAAACTTTGACGCCTTATTGGCTAATCTTTTCCCTAAATTTGCATGCATGATTATAGTGAAGAAATCTCAATTTAAGGCTGCGCTTGCTAGAGAGCTATGCAAGTAATTATAACCACGTACAATTCTTCCAAGATCTTCCAAACATGGATGCAGAATGGGATTTTATTAAACTATTAGCACAAATCCGAGTAAGCATTACCTTTTTTCCGGCACCATTTTCCGGGCAAGTTGCCTTTCCACCAAAGGATTCCTAGTATAGTGGCAATGAGGCATACTGCTGCAACAGCTCCGGCAACCACATAAGCAGTTCCCTTCTTTTTCCCACTTGAACAAAGTTTCAAATCTGCCAATTAAACGAAAAATTAATCACACACAGAGATTGGAAATTACAGTATAAGATTTCCTCTCTAGACATGTAGATCAAGGGATTTTACAAAAGAAAAGAAAAAAAGTTATCACAGAGTTTAAAATCCTGGGCACTATCCAGAGCCAGAATCACTTCCACCCACAGGGGTAAGGTATCCTGGGATCTTTAACCATCTATCGAATCCCCAACTTATCCGTCGAGTTTCCTCAGTTAAAATGAAGAGGTAATATCAATATGGAACCATGCTGATATTGAAAAAAATACACGAGTTTCTCTGCTATCGTTCATTCGACTGGAACCTAGACACCAGAATCCGAAAAATACTCTCATATGGTAGCAAATGTCATAAAATCTTTCGTTTAGTAGTGCTGGTTTTGAAGAAATCACGTGCACATGGACTGTTGATAAATATATGACGGAGAATAAATCTCAAGCAAATGACATACCAGAAAATACAGAGATGGCTGAAATGATGGGACCATAAACTCCCCTTTCAGGAATCCTTGTTGTTCCTTTCCCAGCAAAATAGAATCTGATCTCCAACATATTATTAGTCACACTGACATTCAATAATTGTTTCACTAAAGGCTTTTCAGCCCTGCCACCCTCATCATCAATGTTGAAATTCTTCCAAGCCAATCTTTCCTGAGACAAATTAGTCCAGTTAAGTCTTCCTTCAAACAAGAAAATAATAATAAAAATGCATGGTTTCACATTAGTGTTACTGCATACCTGAACATAAATGTCAAAGATACGCCTGCCTAAGCTCTTATACGTCAGGTCATTAGTAAATTGAATCTCAGCAAAGTGAAGGTTTACCGTGTAGTTCCCATTTTGTAAGCAGTAATGGAAATAGGTAAGAGAAATTGGGGATATGCGAGCTGTCGAGTATAATTCAGGGAGGGTTGATGATTGCATAGATACAGTATAGCGAGTATTTTGGTAATCATAATCATCCATGAAGTCTCCAGTGCTACTAAAGCCCCAGAAGCTTTGCTCATTTAGAAAATATTTAGCTGCGCCACCTTCCTCTTGTCCATCTCCTTCATATGATAAAGTTGTTTTATTTTCCTTGATAATTAAGTCCTTTCCACCAGTGTTAACATGTAAACAATTTGAATCTGCCCACAAAGAAATAGAAAGAGAAGATAAAGGACATATGAACATTTTATTTTTTATTAATGTTCCAGTCATATAGTTGATTACACATGCTTGAATGCATTTTACAGCGCATGTGTAATTATACCTGTGCAGGCTGAGATGATAATTATTATAGCCCAATTTAGTAATGCACAAGGATTTTGGATGATTGTTTGCTAAAACAAGGGACCATTTTTCCAGTTGCGGTTAGGACATAGATAAAACTCTGTCACTGTCAGCTTTTCTGTTTGAATCAAAATATAATTGTTGCATGAACAATCATATAGTTTCATGAACAATAATAATGTTTTGTTATGTTATTTCAAGTCTATATAAACCTATTACTATAGCGAGAAAAATAACATATACAGAAAAAAGAAGCATACATACCTTTCTATCCTTTCTTTAATTTTTCAGAGGTTTAGAGGGCTTAGTTGTATCCTGAAAGTGTTGTCTCTATGTGAGATGAATAAACACTTTAAAGACAGTGTTTTCACGTCTCCAAGTCAACTCTTCTTTTGTTCATTTGTTTCCATTTTATACAACAATAACAATCACCTGTAAATGGTAGCTACTCATGGTGCCTATTGCTTGCACTTACAGAATATATTCGTTTTTATTTAAATGCCTGCCATTCAACTACTTGTACCGAAGTAGTAAGATGCAGCCTGAGGTTGCTACGAGACAG
This sequence comes from Salix dunnii, assembly GCA_015731905.1. Classification (NCBI taxonomy): domain Eukaryota; kingdom Viridiplantae; phylum Streptophyta; class Magnoliopsida; order Malpighiales; family Salicaceae; genus Salix; species Salix dunnii. The sequence goes on along the minus strand of CM027662.1, from coordinate 3,730,855 downwards.
GCCAAAGAAACATATTTAAATAGCATATTCTTCTAAACTAAGTGAAAAACCAGAAATCTAATCAAAATGCACTCTGAAGTAAAGGGGCAAATTTGGCTTACAACCTATATTATTTATATTCGATTTTTCTGAAATCAGCAGAGATTTGCACAAAGCACTGGAAGGTGATTCAAAATTTCATGCATGAGTTAACAATGAATTACAAGAGCAGTTTATAAAGTTCAGTAGGAAAATTAGAGCAACGGACATCACTGATTTGCAAACTTCATAATAACATGTACTTACATTTAGGGCAGCTGAAATTCCTCTTGCATGTAAGAATTCTCCTTCTATTAAAGTGTAGGAACAAAAATAACTTAGCATAACATGCATAGATGATTCAGAAAAATATGCATGGAGATTCTGAATAAAACTATATCAAATAGCGGGATGAAGATAATTTAGCATAGCATGCACAGCTGATTCAGAAAAATCTATGCTAGCTTCTATAAGTTCTCCATCATTTTTCAGTTGGCTCACAAACAAACAACAAAACCTAAAAAATCTTGAGAAAGCATCTTACGAGCTGTTTCCCATTGAAGAGCTACGGAACAGGTTCAGGTTTAAATTCCTAGTAAGATCAAAAGAACTTGTAAAATAAAAACCAATTCCCAGAATATATCAAACACAAAGTATTTAGGAAAACTTTTAAGAGTATTCTCACAAGTTTTCTTGACAAACAGGTTGCTCAGGGCCTTGAAATGCAAAGTTATTATATGACAAATCACTGCACACAAGTATTACACATGAAAGTTAATTGAGATTATAAGAGCTTAGAGGAATAAAATGCTAAGCACCTGGATGAAAAAGTAAACAAATGATAAAGAATAATCTGTAACAAGCATCAGACAAGATACATACACATTTATCCCATTCCTCAAGATTGAATCTGGTACGTCTCCACTTAACAGGTTGCCAGTTAAAAACCTGATAAAGTGACAGCCAATATTAGTAGCCAATATCTGAAGTAATTAGAAAAGATCCAATATAAGAGTCTAATCGTTGCATTTCTGGATTTTTATGATATGTTACTGTTATTTTGTGTAATGCTAACATATTTGAGCTTGCAGCCACAAGGGTGGAGATTATAGACATGAGTATCTATTTCATGGGGAAAGTGCTGAAAAGAAAGAACAGACTCCAACTCTCCCTTGTTCATTGGAGCATAGTTAGGTAAGGAGCTCCTTTATTGTGTGTGTGTGTGTGTGCGCGCGCGCGCGCGTGCAGACTCCAGAACCAGGAAGTAAACACGATCATGAAACTTCGAGAAATATGTTTACTTGTGTGGGTATTTCTAAGAGCATACTTCAGCTTTGTCCTTCAAGAAACAAGTTCAGTTTACTCTTTCATTTATGGAAATCAGGTTTCAAGAAACGAAAATTACCATTTTTTATTTTGTTTGGAATGAGATTCTTTAAAATTTCAGTAAATGTAACCTAAAATTTGAACCAGACTTACACAAATCGCAGGCGATCTGCACTTATGGTGTCTGGGATTTTTCCAACCAGCTTGTTGAAACTGACATCCCTATAATGATCACAATATGAATAGGTCGAAAATTTTCATTATGAAGAAGATAAATCAGAAGTAATCCGAAAACAATACAAAAACAAAACCGAAGTTTTTAGTCGTATATTTCTTAGCATTTGTGTTAGCTGTTTTCCTGCTCCCAACAACAAACATAAACTCTTCAACCATGTAAAATATTAAAAAGAAGAAGAAGAAGAAGAAGCAAATGTTACTGCATTTTCATGTTTGATGTCTTATTGCAAATCGTGACCTTATGAAAATAGAAACAAACACAGGAGAACAGATATATGCTATCTGGCCTACTGAATATAATAGGGGGAAGAGAAAAGAAAATTGTGAGATACAATGGGTTTCCAAATTATACCAGGTTCTTACAAACAAATTTTGCACTTGACAAGAACAATAATTTAGACCTTCAGCTTCTCATAATTCGAAGTTCTGAATGTCAAACTAAAAGTAAGCCTCCGGTTGTTTTAAAGTTAGAAATGTGAATAAACTTTACATCAAACAGATACATAGAGCATAAATGACTGCTAGTATGCACCATTTTCATGATCATATTAAAATTTTATGGCACCACTTGCTCATTTTATCTTATAATTAAGTTTGCAAGCCCCAATCTAAAATGTCTAATTTCCTTCACCCAAAACATTTAGAACAATTTTCCGATTATAGTTCCAATCATTCTCCCTTCTTTCTTATTTTTAAACTCTTATGTTGATAAACACATGGAAAAGACTTCCAGACTGTTTCAGAGTTCATGAAACAACAGTTGAAATAGTCAGTGCTGCTCAAAGTTTAGAATTAAATAGATTCCAGAAGTGAAGCTATTCTGGACAATCAGAGAAACATTGCACGCATACATAGGTAACAATATAGAAGAAGATGATGCAAATAATGCAAGTTTAAGACACTTCATGCACCAAAATGCACATTTCTTACTTACAATACTTCCAAACTCTTCATTGTCCAAAGGTATGCAGGGAGCTCCCCAGAAATGTTACAGTTCCTCAGAATCCTAGTATACATAACGAAATCATGTTAAATTGGCGAACATCAATGAAAAAAGTATTCACTCCTTCAATTTGTAAGATGATATGATAAGTCAACGTACAATCTGATCATGCCTGTCATCGTGATGAGCATAGGGAAACCCTGAGTTGGTCCATTTAGATCACTAATTCTCCTGCATGATATCGTGCCAGGTTGAACCTAACTGTTAATCTAATTAATAAACAGAAAAGTATTCACATAAGACAAATAGATAAAAGCAAATAAAATTTATACTTACAACTCAACTAAATTAATCAAAAGAGAAATGTTTGATGGAATGGGTCCCTCCAGGCCAGTTGCATGCATTTCTCTTCAATCATTCAAAATTAAAAGAACGGAAAATAGAAAATGAGCATGTATTTACGGTGTCTTTTTTGAAACTCAAAATTGGAGATTATAATAAATCAGGGATCTTACAATCTTGTAAGCCTTTTCCAGTTCTGTATGAAGATAGGAATGGTTCCACTGAAATTGTTATCATTTATCCTACTGCATTATACAATCAAAAGCTGTTTATATGGCACAAACAACAGGAACATTAGGTCTAAACTAAGGAAAAGGTATTACAAAAGTTTACAAATCTGTTAGATTTATTAGTCTGGCAAAAGACACTGGCAAGTTTCCAGACAAATGATTGGAAGACAGCATCCTGAAAGCACAATATCAGAGAGAAAAACCATCAGAATACATGCTCCTCCATCCATCCTTAAACAAAGTTTTAGAATGTAAATAAAAAAAAAAAAAAGAGTAGCATAACAAGGGAAGAAATGAGATGTACAATTCCTGCAAGTTGATCAATTTTCCGAGGTCAGGGGGGATTGTGCCAGAAAATTGGTTCGCTTCGAGGGACCTGATGAAAAATAAAGATTAAAAGGCAAACAAAAAAGAAGCTCTTGAGATTTCTAAGACGATGCAACAGAAATACAGTATTACATATATCTACAGAAACATATGAAAACACCAAAGCTGTTGGATGTTATGGAGATGCTTATAAATCAAGTCTCCATAATAGTGTCCAGATAAAGAAAACTAAAAAGATGAGCATAAGCTTGCAACTTACAAGGTGGTGAGAGTGGTAATATTTCCCAGTTCCTTTGGTATCTCCCCTGACAAACGGTTTACAACAACACTTCTGCATGAAATATGTTGATTATGGAGGAGAAAATAATTGTTAATTAAGGAGAGAGATTGTGCAAGTAATTGACAAGAGCTTACATTGAAGTTAACTGCATTGAAGCCCATTCACGTGGCAGAGTACCATTGAGGTAGTTGTAAGCAAAATCACTGCGCTTGAAAGGGAAATTACTTGAAATAAAACTGAGAGGGAATATTAACATTAAAGAGGATAGGGAAAACTTTTAAGAGGTCCTTACACTACTTGGAGACGAGGAAGCTTAACAAGATGAATCGGAAGCACTCCAGGAAGGTTATAACGTTTTAGCTCACTGAAATATGAGTATTGACAACTAAACTCGGGAAAATGGATGGCAATCAAGGAAATACATTATTTAAAATGCCATTCTAACAATTCTCTATGTAATTATTTAACAGTCATAATATCAGCAGCAGCATGTTAAATACATCAAATACACAATGCCGTGTAATAAATAATACTTCTCAGATTTAGCACTCTCCATAAAGAAAGTGTGGACTTGACAAACAGCATATAATCAACAATGGATATATACATTTTCTACCCATAGCAAGTACAGCACAAAATATGTATTTGATAAAATCAAGCCTACTTTCGAAAGCAAGAGAGGGGATTGTACATTCTTGTGACGTGACAATCAGTATTGTTCCCTTTATTGCATTCACAATCTATCCTTTTCACAGAGTTCTTTGGTGGGACTTGAGTTGCTCCAACCATTTCAATTTCGCAAGTGTCAGCATTGAACTTCCAGTATTTAGAACCCAGTGTTCGTGCAATCTCTTCAAGAGCATCAACTAAATATCATCATATGAGCAGTCAATGTTGTTAGATATAAGTGCGCGCTGTGTATATATAAATTCCTACATTTGCAAAGCTCTATAATGCAAAAGTAAATTGAGATCCAATGCACTCCCAAATTCATCTCATCTTTATTTATTCACTTTAGAAACTTGTGTTCAGTTTTCAGGCTATATAATTCCAGGTTTTGCTTGAAGATTGTTTTCAGTGTACTCCCACGTATTTGCGCGCACACACATGTGTAAGCTCATGCGAGGGGGGGGAATATCTGTTTTAAAAATACAAGAAGCAGAAAACTTTACTATAAATGACAAAGGACAGAAAGGTTAGGCTTAGCCAAGCAATCCAAGTAATTGAGGAAGTGAGTATCGGTTGACATCATAAAACCCAAAAATCAAAATTCCAAGTTCCTTCATTTTTCCATCAGAAAGCAGCCTATAAATCACAAATAACCCAACACGCAGGATTATTTTTTTCTTCACTATTTCCCCATATTTTCACCCACATACCAAGCCAGTGGGTCCCCCGATAAATCCCAGAGAGCAAAAAAAAAAAGAGATTCCAGAAAGCCCCATTTCAACTAAAAAGACAGCATCTGCGACAAACATAATGACAGATATGTAGACATACCTTCTTCTTGGACCAGCTTTGCCTCAGGAAACGTCAGCAACCTGAAGCAGCCAGTAAGACTAACAATCATGAAAACAAAGAGCTTCCCAGCAGGCATGATCAAGAAGAGAGATATTTTGTCTTTCTAATTCTAAAGCAAATACAGCATATCAAGACCCGCAGAAAAAAACAAAAAGAAGGCAAGAAATCCAGTTGGGTTTTCAGCACCAAACAGCTAACTATGCTGTTGCGGACTTGCGGTAGTAAGGTTTCCAAGGGAAGAGAAATGCAAAGAAAGACGTGAAAATGTGGAAAATTCTGCCTGACATGAGCAGATCATTTGACACTGACTGCCTTGTCTGTCAGACAGTCAAATGTATTGACTATAAAAAGCTACTCGCTCTCTTTTTTTGGTTATGCGGAAATAAAAAAATAAAATAAAAACTAAATAGACCAGAATTCAGAGCACCCATAGAATCAGATAAGAGCAGGTCACCCATTCCTGTTGGTGGAAACTCTCCAAATCTTCAAAACAGACGGCTCTTTTTTTCTTTCTTTTCTTGAACTTTGACTACCATTCTTGTAACAATTAGATTCATGTCTATCACCTCCATTACTTTAACGTACAGTTTTGTCTACAATCAAATTAGTTAAATATATTGATTTTGCTACTATATATTATATTATATTATGAACTTGATGCCGCTTGTTTGTTTCTTGCCAGCCAATTATACAATTATAATACCATGATAGCTATTGATTTTTATATTATTTTTTATTTAGAAAATAATTAAAATAGTATTTTTTTTAAATTTAAAAAATTATATTTAATAGTAACACATTAAAACACTTAAAAATTGAAAAATAAACCTTTTTAAAATACAAAAACAAACAAGTTCATCAATGAATTTGCTCAATTAACAGCAGCATGATAATAATAAAAATACCATGAATTTTATTAAAAGAAGCTTCTAATATATTATAATATCATGTTTCGTGGATCTCTTATAATCTTCCATGATGACTCTCATGCAAAACAACTGGCTTTCGAGTTTCGGTTTTGTAACTTAAATTGCAATAATTCTTTCAAGGAATAGCTGTTTTTAGGGTTTTTTCTCACTAAATTCACTTCAATAATATATATATATATACACACACACATTATAAATTAAAAATAATAAGTGAAAAACACTATTTAATTAGGCCCACCTCTTTTCTGCATTCAAGTAATTGGATTCTTTATTGTTCTTCCTATTTAATAATTCAACGAGATCTATAAAGACCAATTGAAATTAAAAAGAGAGAGTGTGGTCGAGGGAAGTGAAAATATTAGTGAGGTCATGAGTTTACAAGGAAGAGAAAATAAGGTGAGCCATTATAGGGAAATTAAAAAAAAAAAAACAAATACACATTTGAATTATTATGCAAATGAGAGTGAGATCAAGAAAGTTTTTTTTATTATTATTTTAGTGGATTTTTTTGGTTATTAGAATTTGAAGATATGTTCACCAAGAGGATTTTTGTGGTTTGCCACCAATAAGAGGAATCAAACATCAAATTAATCTCATATTTGGAGCTGTAATTCCTAACTGATCATCCTATCGAAGTAATCCTGAGGAGTCAAAAGAAACTTCAAAGGCAAATGAAGAAGCTAGTGTTAGTGTTAAAAAGGTACATAAGAGAAAACATAAGTTTATATGTTGTTTCAGTTTTATTTATGTCTAAAAATGATGGGACTTTGAGGATGTATGTCAATTCTCATGCTATTAACAATATTATAATTAAGTAAATACATATCATTCCTAGGATTTATAATATATTAGATAAAAAATTACAAAGATTGATATCATTAAATTAGAATAAAAAAAAAAGATGAATGGAAAATTATCTTTAAAACTCATTATGTACAATATAAATGTCTAGTGGTGTCATTTGGATTTATAAATATATCTATAACTATTTGCTTATATATGTATATGACTCGATTCAAGATTTAAATTACAAGCTCGGGTTGAACTAAATCAACCCGAAAGTAACTTTTAGAGAGAGAGAGTTGTTAAATGATACTTAAGCAAATGATACCAAAATTATGTTGAAGAAAATTAAAATAACATGATTTTAGTAAAATAAATTAAAATAAAAAGTTGCTTTTCCTGCTAGCCTAGCATGAGTTGGCCAGCTAGGTCGTGGGGATTTTAGTATACACAAGCAACTAACTACTCTCAACAAAGTGAGGGAAGGAAGAACAATATTTATGCAGCCATGCTTTCAATGGATGTAAACTCTTTTTTCTTTTCTTTTTTTTAATTAGGTTAAACGTCTGCAAAAATGATAGCAAAGGTTTTGATTAGCAAACGACTAATATTGGGAGAAATCATTTTGGACACTTCTACAAATGGTATTTAGTATTTTGTGGTTTTTTTTTTTGGCGTATTTTTTTTTAAATCATTTAATATTAAATTGCTTTAATAATTGAGCTTCATAAATATTTTTTATTTTGTTATTAGGTTATACATTGGTCTCATAGATTTAGTTTTTTCCAACCTTTAACATTACATCTAGAGATTTGTAATTATTTTTAATTTGCTTTGATCTTATAACCTATGTAGTGGCGTTACCACGCTCTAAACAGTCACTCTGACCTTCAAAAACAGAGCCAGGCGTGACCACAATGATGGGAACTCACCACTGTAGATTCATAGCTCAATATTATTCACCTCTACAAAGCAAGACAAGGGTTATCGGATTCGATTCTAGCAGGCTGAGTGACTCACAGCTGAACAGCTCAAAAAATTTGCACCGCCCAAGTTACAGCGAAATGTTTACCATGCCTCGCCAAGCATGCATCACATTTCAACCACCGAAATGTTGCCAACCTTCATGCTTTCACGTTTCATGCTTCAGTTAGGTTTATATTTCCCCTGCACTATATTTAAAAATGAAAAAGATCTTTGGAAGGGCTCCATGTTTCATTTAAGGTGAGTACGCACCATTTTCTAGCAATTCCATGGCAATGCCAACATAACGCCCACAAAAGGCTTCATCATGACATAAAATAAGCAAAGCTCAAAACGCCTAGGAAACTTAACAAACCACATGATCTTCAAAACTTGAAAAAGTCAACAAATGCAGATTCATCTCACCAGAAGTAACAAGTTCATAAAAGAGATTATAACCAATTCGCTCTAGTTCAACAAACTATTCAACCTAACAAGTTGATATATTGAGCAATCGGCAAAATGATCCACCTCACATAAACAGGTTGGGCCTGGAAGCCTTGTATGTTGTCTTGAGCTTCCTGGATGGGGGTCTAACCTTCTTGAACACCAATGGAAATTTGATTTTGGAGTTGTGAAACTGCTTGGTACTCTCTCTCTTGCAAAGCTTAGCTGGGATGGTAGCTGTCTTAATGATTTGGATGCATGGAAACCTCACCCTGTGGCGAGATGCCATCTCAGTGTACATTTGTTCAACAGCACCGTTAAGAGTTGTGTCACGGTATTCCTTGTACATGTTGTGATAACCAGTTCGGCTCTGGTATCGCAGCCATATTCCATAATTCTTGATCTTGGTAGGACTCTTCTCAAAAATCTACAATCAGAAAATAATTATTTGAAGATGCTTGGAGCACAGGTGGAATAAAATTGCAGAACAGGGCGATTCATTTACAAATACCACAAATTGTGCAAAAAAGGATGTGTCTAAATCAGAGCCAAGGAATTAAAATTCCAAGCTGCTAACATCTTTGGAATAGATGGGTACCAAAGAAGCCCATTTCCAGTTAAAAGGATTTTACCAACTTAATTCTTCAGTTCAACATTATCCTTATCTTAATAAAAGAAACAAAAAACAACATGCTTATGCCCATGCAACCACCTGAATCAACGCATTATTGAGTTGATGTGGTCAATCAATATTTTTTGTTGGTGGGATCCATACCAGCACAAGAAAAATGTAGGCATTTCAAGACACAAAGTATGAGAATAGACAGTAAAAAAAATGCTTGGTTACAAGATAAGCCAAGCAAAATGTATATTTTCTTACAAGTTCAAAGAATTTCACTGATGCAACTTCCTCTTCATTGAAACCCTTGGCATAGTTCTAAGGAGATAACCTGAACATCCATAATATTTGCCTTGAACTGTGTTGAGCATATACTAGGCCGTTTCATACCCTTTATAACTTAGATTCAACTTTAAATCAAACCCCCATTTTCAAATTCAAGCTGATCCATCCTGATTCAAGGAATGGTTTCTGTATCAAATGGCTCTACTTGATGTAAGCTTTGAAAAAATTGAGTAGTCTTCTATATTGAAAATGATGGTTTATAGTCCATTTTACTACCAGTCAAAACTGCTTTGGAAACCTTATATATCAGCTCTGGGACTTTGCATAGTAATTTCTAACCTTGAAAGGGAAACTATAATCATCAATGGATCCCAAACCAATAGTTGGGGAAGATGCAACTCTTTCAAATAACTCCCCTACCCTCAAACACCAGGAGAGTTTAACACATAAGAAATCATGAAAATTCATGACCTTGGTTGAAGATAAATGGTTATTCGACCACAGTTCTTAACGAGCTATCCTTAAAAGAAAACATCATTTTCTCATAACACGCCCAAAGGAACCTAGATAAAAGGGAGATTATTGCATAGACCATCTCATGGACAGCTTGGTTAGCCTGCTTAGTTGCGACAGTCAAACAGGGGAAATAAAGTCTTTTACACATCCTCATTTTTGGATCTTTTGACTTTTATCTTTAAAACACAAGGAATTTTTCCTAGCGAAAAACTAATACAAAGTTTTTATTTGAAATGCCAGTTAAAGATTGCAGAAGAAAAAGAAAGCTGAGAGACAGAGAGCAAGGCCTAGAAGACACAAATCTGACAGCCATAACTAATAAGCTGAATTAACCAACATGCCCATAGGCATGCCTACGTAATAATTTGAGCAAATAAGAGACTCACAACTGCATAGAGAAGAGTTGCAAGGGTCACTATAAACTTGCAGAATCTAGATTTACATGGTTGTTATCCCAAGTCTACAAAGTCAAATGCTATAGTTATCAACACTTATACAAATTCTCTCTGTTTTTTTACCAACACAATCATCAAATGAGCTTCCACAGGCAACCACCAAAATTATATCACCAAAGGAATTATGTAACCATCCTACCAGTGGTTACTAAAGCATTTACTAGAATGACAATGTTGTAAAATCCAAGAGACTGACATGAGATCTCAAAACAGTTATGTTTTTCATTAGGATATGTTGTGTATAATAATGTTCTTTGGCATACTCATGATAAACTGAGGCGACAGCCGTTTTTAATCATTAAAAGAATAATTTACAAACAACGAAAATAACCATCCCTTTTCACCAAAATCATTCTTTGAATCAAGAAGACCTAATGATGGGCAACTCAACAACGCAAGTCCACATGCATTACAAGAGAAGCAACAGTCACCACTCACCACCACCTCATTTGTCAATACCATCGTTTTAAATCAGGCAATTAAACAATAAAACAATAGAAAAAACAAGGAAAAATTATTAGAAAAATAATCCCAAAATAGTTGTCATACCTCATTGATGGCAAGAACCTGTCCGTTGCTCTTCTTGACTTTCTTAAGCTTCCTCAAGAAATACCTACAATCAACGAACGACTTAGCAGATAATAAAAAACTAGCAAAGAAAAAACAGTAGAGACAGAGAAGTGAAAATAGTTACATACCAAAACTTGGATTTGGCACGGACCTCGTTAGTGGCCCAAAGCTTCATGCGGTAGATCTTAGGGTGCTCATCACTCTCTGTTGGAAGTGCTCTCCCAACCACTTGGTACTGGTGAAACTGTTTTACTCCACGATAAAACAAACATCTTCCTATTTAGATCCATTAATGAATAATAATTATATAAAAAAACACTTAAGAAAACTACGGCCTCACACATACCCTGAAAGTAACCATATTTTCTTTGCTTGGGATATAAACCGCCGGCCACCAGTAAGGTTTCCTCCTTCCCTTTCTTTCTCTCTTTTCAAGCTCTGCAGAAATAACATTAGTGGAAGCGTTTAAAACCCTAGTTTCCTCGTTGTTAGATTGGATTGAGCCTTAAATGCTTAAAGTTAGCCCAGCCCAAGTTCATGGACTAAATACTGGACAGGCCATATTTTCTGTTAACTATTTTTATATAAACATATGAAAAACACAAACTTAACATAATTTATATAAAGATAATAATAATAATAATAATAATAATAATAATAATCATTGTGAAATTATAAAGTTTCAAGCAAATTTTTATCTCTAAATACTATCATATATATCGAAATATTTCTAGAAAAGATTTATTATTTTTGGACAGTGAAATTTAGTTTAGTTTCTGGTGAGGTTCATATGTTGTCTCAATTTTACCTTAAACATTTTAGTTAAAAACTTAAAATAGTTGTGCTCCTCTTTGAAGCGGTTCATCAATCGTCAACTCCACCATTAACACATAACAACTTTCAGAAGGTCTGCTATCAAGCAGCGCTCTATCAGAAAACAATTTGCATCATTGCATGGCCTGGTTAGGATAATCCTGCCAATCATTGACCATCCCTCCATGCTCACAATAACATGTTGTGTTGTCAGCAAAGTTGTCAATTTTATTTTAGTTGGTATCTTATTTTTATAATTGAAATGAAATTTTTTGGTTTTGAAGAGTTTCTATGTGTCGTTTCAGGGTTGTACTGTTTATGTGTGTATGTATATATACAATTAAATATATTAATTCTAAAAAAATTAGTTCAAATCTAAAAATAATTTTTTTTTTAGAATTATGCAATTTAATTTAAAAAAAAACACAATAAAATGATTTTTCTAAACAAAATTTTATTAACATGTATAATATTAAGAGAATGTCATTATCAATCTCACAAGATCATTACATTCTCCGATTGTTCTAAGATTTTAGCATAATATATACAAATATATCAAGAGACACATTGTAAAATTTCATCTTAATCTAAAGGTTAGGTTAAGAGATATGATTAATATTATAAATTTATTTATTATTTTAAAAAAAATATTATTTGACCGAAACAGCATAGGCAAAATAATTCTGGCACGTTTCAGTTAGAATTTGATTGAAAAACCAAAATGGATTGGAATTTAATCTGAGATAAAAATATTGTTACTTTATCTTATTTTTTTTAACTAATATAAAATATTTATATCGAAACATAACGAGATTGACATATCTTATTGGCAGTGGCATGAGATCGAGTGCATAAAATATTTTGAAGGAAAAGCATCTTGGGTTACGCATCCAAACTTGCTCAACGATGATAAATAAGTCTATTAACACTATAAGAACAACTTCAAAGCAAAGGGAATCGATGAAGGGAAAGAATCTACTCAATTGTCAGTATGAGCATAAATAAAGATGGGGTTCATTATTTATAGCCACCAAGAAGAAGGAAAGACACATTAACGAGGCCACCTTTGAGATGGCACTGCAGTTAATGAGTGAAATAAAAATATATCTAGTATCAACAGATTATGTATTCAGGAGACAAATTAATTTGATGGTCCTAAAAGGCTCAAAATCTTCTATTTTCTGTACATTAAGGAGTGTATAAACATTGCTGCGCATTTCTGGCAAGGCACGAACATTGTCAGGAGCTTATATTGATATCAAAAGGATCATGAACAGAAGGTGAGGAAGGGACTGATTCTGACAATACTAAATTTGAAACCTCACTCCGGCTTTCTGGCTGTTTATAGTGTTTGCTCCTACTGTCAAACCTCACATTCAACTCTTCATCGGTTTCATTTGGATCATCTTCATCTGTGTACACATGGGAACTATTGTTAGCCGATCTGTCTAAGATCGAACTAGAGTTCTGGTTGCCTCTCAAACTACTTCTGATATGTTCGCGATGTCCTCTTATGGCCTTAAACCTCAAATCTTCACTATCTGGTTCAGGGATCACATCAGGTATGATCCTAGTTCCTTCTATCATGCTAACAACTTCAGACATGATTGGCCTCTGTGCTGGTGAAGCATTCGTGCATAAGAGAGCTACTTTCATCAACCTTTCTGCTTCTACCTTGTTGAATTCAGATCCCATCTTCTGATCCACTAGCTCAATTAGGTTCCCATCTTGCTCTAAATGGCAGGCCTGAAATGCAGATAAATCCACGTTAGTATATAGCAGCAAAGATGTTGATGTTGCCCTTGGCAAATTTAAGCTTCGACCTTTACATTATGAATCTTGTCAACCTGTAAAAACATTCCCATTACAGACCTTTATTATCTTAAGAGGAATTTGATTGACCTAACTAGAGATAAAATTTTCTGTTCAAATCAGACGTGACATCTCTAAATGAGTGGAATATTTAAGAGAATGAAAGTACTTAAAAAGGGATAAACACAAACAAAAACCATCAAGGAGTTCCATAAATTCCCTGAAAATTAAGGTGGATCACTAAAGAAACTTCAAGAAATACAGTAAGCAGATGTTAGTATCTGTGATTTACCCAGTCTAGAAGACAAGAGAATTGATTATCTGGCCCACAATTTTTGTTATGCTTCCCACTCACAATCTCCAGTGCCACAATTCCAAAGCTGTAAATATCTGCTTTATATGTCAAACGACCCCATAACGCATATTCTGGTGCCATGTATCCTCTGCACATCAAAATTATGTAGTACTGTTCGTTAAAATTAAAAGATCACAACACATTTTTGCCAAACAAAACTAGAATATACAAGAAAGAAGTGGCTTACACAGTTCCAGCAACTCTGGTGCTGATAAAAGTTTTTTCTCGTTCATCTAATTTAGCCAATCCAAAATCAGATATTTTAGGATTGAGATCCTTATCAAGGAGAACATTGGTGGCTTTGATGTCTCTATGAACAATCTTTAGTCTTGATTCTTCATGTAGAAAAGATAAGCCTTTGGCAATTCCAATGCATATCTTCTGTCTTGTTTTCCAGTCCAAATGTAGTCGATTTTCTGGACCTGTGCATAATCATCCAAGGAAACAATGCTTCTGAACCCGGGTCTAATTTCCATAATTTTATTTTATTTTATACGACACTATTATTTGTACTTACCAAACAACGCACGTGAAAGGCTGTTGTTTTCCATGTATTCATATACTAACAATAGTTGATCTCCTTCAATACAACACCCATGAAGTTTTACAAGATGTGGGTGCTGCATGCATGAAATCACGCCGATCTCATTCAAAAACTCACGATTTCCCTGACTTGACTTAGATGAGAGCTGCTTCACAGCAATCACAGTACCATCAGGTAGCAATCCCTGCATAGCAGTCATGGAAATACTAATCTTCAGTAGAGTCTTCGAAGATATACATTCATGGCTTCATAATGACAATTAAAGGATGGAAAATCAGTAGAGAATACCTTGTAAACTGGTCCAAATCCACCTTCTCCAATTTTGTTTGCTGGATTAAAATTGTCTGTGGCAGCTTTAATTTGCTTTAAGGTAAAAGAAACAGTTTGGATCTCTATTCCTTCAAGACCTGTCAAAAACATAAATCGGTTGAACAACTTCATGAATTCGTACCAAAACCATAAGTCTGTTTTACAACAACACTAAAGGCGGCCCTATTTTGATTTCCTTACTGACAAGTCATATGAGCTTGAACAATCAACTCATGATTTGCTTCCTGTTTTTCAGGAACAACTATCGGAGACAAGCATTGACATATCATACTCATAGCAAGTCTTAACACACAGTAGGTGAATGAAATCATATCCATTACGTTGCATTGAAATATCTCTTCCACTTTGTTTTCCCTCTACTAATTCTCTCCTGTCCTCTTCAACCACTCTTTTTTCCTCTTCAACTCAGTTCTTTTTGCTTGTTGGCTTGATCTTTCTCCTCCCTAACTTCTTTCAATATTCTTCATCAACTCATTTTCTTTGCTTTGGTATCGGAATAAGGGTTTTATTTGCTCCTACAACTAAACATCCAATTAAACAAAAATGATTGTGTTCTTTTGTTGAAAGTTTTGGTGTTTCTTTGCTTATTTCGAGCAAACTGCCTAGCGTCAGTTTAATGAATAAAAACAAACTAGTCAAACAAATCCTTAAGTTTATTAACAAAAAAACTATATCATGTCGATCTGTAAACATCGATATAGCTATTGTGTATTGCTATTGCTACATTGTAATTACTTTATGCCCTTTGGTTAATAAAAATTAATTCTTTAGTTTGAGGGTATGATTATTTGGGGGTGTATGTGTCTTTTCCAATTTTTATTACAGCAAAAATACAATTTTGGTCCTGAAATAAAAAAAAAAATTGTTTATTAGACAAGAATATTCTAGACATTTCAATTTTACTATTGAAAAAGACAAAAGCAAGAGGCTGACCTTGAGGGTAGGTATTTTAGTTAGTGTACAAGACAACAAGATTAGGACTATACTTAGATTCCTAAAAAGACAATGTCGAGTTTCTCCAACTCTAGAAAAATTGGTGGGGACACTAGATGCACGTGTCATATTACGCATGCGTATGAACAAAGATGACAAAGGATAGTCCAACTTGTCACTTACTATATTATTGGATTTTATTTAGTTTTATTTATGTTCTTTTATTTAGGATTTGACTATTCATATAATGAATTGAGAAAAATCGCAGGGTTTTAATTTTCCTCCCCTAAAACGACGTCATTTAATCAGCACATCAACATCGAATAATCATCCGGTGCAAAGCAAAAAATGTGTCAAAAAAGGCCAAACCTTTTCGTCTTGTTCTCTCTACTCTGAAATAGCATTTCCACCAAAAGATAGCCAATGCTGAGAATACGAGACAAAAGCCTACAGCTCCAAGAATTATTGGTACAGTTTTTTTCTTTCCCCCTCCTGAAAAACGTGGTTTGAAGTCTGCCAAGAAGAACCAAATAAGTAAGTACGATAATACAGAACTGAAAAGCTTACAGATGACAAAAAAAAAAAAATCAAGCTTTAGCCATGGCAGCAGATACCAGGGCAGGAATTTCTTACTAGGATTAACAGAAATGGCTGATATGAGGGGGCCATAGACTCCACTAACAGGAATTCTTCTAGTCCCTTTGCCAGCCCAATACAAGCGGATCTCCAAAATATTATTTGTGACAGTAGCGTTGTACATTTTCGTGACTGGCTTGGCAACCCCAGCAGCTGCAACTTCTATATTGAAATCCTTCTCAACTAAATTATTCTACAAAACGAAAATAAAGCAGTAGCACCTCATTTTGCATTATCCGGACAAACAATTTATTTGCATTGATTTCGACAGAAATAAATATCTTGCATCTAAGCATCAGACCAAAGCAAATTAACTCAGCGAAACAACCTCATTTCAAGTTGTTAGAGCTTATGTGGTGACAGGATACAAACAAACAGATCTTATTGTGAGTAACAAGTCTTCCATTACACAAAGATCTAAATAGTGCTATTTCTTTTTGAAAATTAGCATTCTAAAATGAATTCTCGAAGCAACACAACACAAATCAACACATCATGCAAATAGCTACATATTGCAAACTCTCAAATGTGACACTGTGATATTCAAACCTATTCACACAGTCTACAGATCACGCAATTATTTACCTGAATATAGACATCAAATAATCGTCTTCCAAGGCTGCTATATGTATTATCATTTTTGAATATGATCTCAGCGAAGTGTAGACTCACAGTGTAATTCCCATTTTCCAAACAACGACGATAATAAGTAAGTGAAATTGGAGAAATGCGTGCTGTTTGGTACAATTCATTAATATTTAATGATGACATGTTTTCAGTATATGCCCTGTTTTGGAAGTCGTTGTCATCCATAAAGTCTCCAGTGCTGCTAAGTCCCCATTCATCCTCACTCTGATAGAATATTGCAGCACCACTACTAGCTGCTGCATCTCCTTCATATGTGCTGCCATTTGTTTTAACATCTTGTCCTCCACAATTAATGTACAAAGAGTGCCAGTCTGCCAATAGAAAAAGGTCAACTTAAAAGAAGCTTATGAAGCTCCATTTAGACAGTTTATATAAAAAGACTAACCATGTCTTGTAGTTCAACCTATCGGCTTCCTGGGGCCGATGCTTCTATATATATGCATATCTTCAAGATTTCAAGTTCTGACGAGTCAAATTATAAGGAAGATGTTCTCTATTATGCCCATTCCACCTATCTAGCTAACCACTATCCAGATTACCAATCAAAATGTATTGACCCCGCTCCTCCCCATCAATTTGTTGTACCTAGCGATGCTTGTTTTTCGTGGGTTGTTCTCTCCAAATGCATTGCAGCAGGAAATATTAAATAAGATAGTTTTATATATATATATATATACACACACACACACACACATCCATGCAAGCATATGCAATTATATATATTGTCAAAATTTGAACTCTGCAAATAAGCTGAAAAGCAGAGGGTAACTAACTAACTATATTTGCGTTGGAAAAAAAGCAGTTGATCAAGGAGTCTGCTAAAGCCTAATTTATGAAATGGAAATACGATCACTGTAATGAGTTGACATTAAATCTCTGAGTAACGTACTTACACTTATCACAAGTTAGATTATCCATGCACGCTCCTCCTCTAGTTAAGTGAAGCAAAGAACGAATTAGTATTATGGTCAACTTTGCACAAAAGAGGAGATTTTCACGAGATGTCTTACCAATTTTTTAAGTGCATAGGAAATCTACTTTATATTATGAGTAAGAAATATAAGAAATCAGGAAATGGAACTTACAAGTCATTTCCCATTGAAGAACTTCGGAACAAGTTTAGAGTTACATCCCTAGTAAAATAAAATTGGAATAAAAGTTAATGCAGTACTGAGATCTCCCATATGACAGTGAAGAACGAGAAATATAAAGATGCATAGAGTTTTTCAACACTTGCAAGAGCGCGCGCACATAGACATTGGGGGAGGTACTTACGTTCCCTGCTGACAAGCAGGCTGCCCAGAGCTTTGTTGTGAGAAATTATTATAGGAAAGATCTCTGCGTTCAGAAAGAAAACAGAACCAATTTGTCAATATGTTGTGGTTCTGATGTATAATTATGAAGATATATCAATTTGGACAATCAAAGAGAGTGCCTTCTAACAAGAGCATCTATAAACTTCCTTTCTCTAATAAAAGAAAAAAAAATTGGGATCTTATAATTTGATCTTTTCTTCTCAAGTTCCCGGAAATTTCATTGAATGAAAGCCAAATCATACAAAAGAAGTTTTATATATAGAACAATTCCCAAAAATATAGTGGCAAGCAGCTTCAATAGGGTAGATACTATAGAGTGTTCTAAGGCCATCATTTGTATGAATTAAAAATCAAGCTTCAGGGTAAAATGATGATGATAGTCTGAACCACGATTTGGTTTCCACTTAGCCTAGCAAGATATCATGACAAGTTCAATGAAACAAAATGCACACAAAACGTGCATGCACTTTTGTGGCCTTACAAGGATGGATTGGCATACGTTCCTCAATGAATAGAAAAATCTTTTAAGTATTATTAAAGACAGAGGAAAAAAAACATACACACTCGCTCCTTTCCTAAACATCGGTATATTTCCTGTGAGGCTGTTTCCACTTAGAAAGCTGATCCAGACAACAAGGAGTAGTTAGAATAATGAAATTGCAAAGTAACATAATATGAAATGCTATATAATCTAGAGGTTCCATTGCTTACATGAATACCAGTGTCTCTGTGGTTATAGCTTTTGGAAGATTCCCATGTAACTTGTTAAAACTGAGATCCCTGTTCAAGGAATGGAAATGCATATGAATTCAAGGCCTAGTGCTTATGTCAGATGATAAAAAACTGTTTGCACATGTTCATATCACAAATGTCCTTGGGGAATTTTTTGAGCGTGATTGCATCTATTCATCTTCCCCAAAATTATTTGGCTCCATGACATGCAAAATTAGTTGGACACATATATATATAGAAGTTTTAAGTATTTGCTGTCTTGAGGTAATGAGCCTGCGCATACTGATTAGCACAGCCAAACAGATTTAGTTCCACTCAGCATGCAAGTACTTAGTTTGTGACATTTTCATGCATGACATGAAGGTACTTCACTATTCAACCATGAATTTATGGTAAAGAAACTTGAAAAAAATATAATGGAACTCTCATTAAAAAAATTTAGGTATCATAGCATTGCTTACAAAATTCGAAGTTTACTCATTTCCCAGATGTATGGAGGAATTTCTCCAGATATATTGCAATTCCTCAACAACCTAGAAGTCCAACAATGGCTATGTCAGATCTGCTGGTCATATGGTTACCTAACTTTATGCTCTCATAAACAAAACTGAGAATTAGAAGTGACATACAGCCGCGAGAGGCCTACAATGTTACTAAGATCAGGAAATGATTGATTTGTGAAATTTATGTCAGTGATCCTCCTGCATATAAAATGGCAAGTAAGCTCACAAAAAAATAATATTTTAATATACAATTGTGAAAGTTTCCTTCAATAATGAACAGTACAGTATTCACTACGGCATAAGTTATTTGACTATTTGTAGTAGAATAATCAAGAAATTTCACTCACAAGTCTGTTAACGTTTCTAAAGCAGAGATGGAGGGTGGAATGGGTCCTTCCAGTCCACTAGCTCCCATTTCTCTGAAATAGATCAGTTAATCAAATAAAACAACAAACTTTGAGAGCCACAAAATAAGATAACTTCCCTCCTATCTTCCCCAATTCATAACATTGAAAAGGAATAAACGATCAATGGAAGGATGTAAATCTTACAGTCTTTTAAGCTGCTTCCAGTTTTGTACAAAATCTGGTATGCTCCCATTGAAGTTGTTATCGTTTATTCTACTGCATTGTGGAATGAAGATCATTTACACTTCACTCCTATGAAATAAATGTACAGCACGACAGAGGTCTCATTCAGAAATGCTTACAAGTCATTCAGGTTTTTCAGCTCAGCAAGTTCCTTTGGCAAATTTCCCTCTAATTTGTTGGAGGATAGAATCCTGCAAGAGAAATTAACATCAATCTCTAAATATACGCCAGCGGCAAGATGACAATCAAAGGAAAGGCTAAGAAACAATCATCCATGACACTACTTACAAAGTTTCAAGGTTAACTAACTTCCCAAGCTCACGTGGGATCATTCCAGAAAACTGATTTAATTCAAGGTCCCTGTTAAAAGATTACAATGAAACTGCTAGTAAAATTCCATGTATCAAAATACTTCAACAAATTCAAATCTCCATAAATGCAGAATGGAAAAGTAATTGGAAAAACTGGCACATTACAATTCCATTGAGCATATGTACAGAAAAAATAGTGTTTTATGAAGAGAGAGGAAATGGAAATTTTGCTGTGCAGCAACTATAGATATAATCTACAAATTCATAAGAAACTATAACTCAGGCCAAATTTCTCAAATATAATTTACCAGATGGTGTCATGAAAAATCCCAGTAAAACTGAATACAAAAACTTACAAGTATGCAAGGCTGGTAAAGTTCCCCAAATAGCTTGGAATGTTCCCTGATAACCGATTAGCTAGAAGTGCACTGCACTAATGCTGCTTAGTTAAACCAATAAGTTGCCAGTTTAAAACGGAGATAGATATGAAGAAAACAAAAGCTTACATCATTTTGAGCTGCAATGAAGCCCATTGACTTGGTATAGACCCACTAAGGTAATTGTAAGAAAGATCACTGACAAACCAGTGAAAACGAGTTTAAAACTCTCATAATCATTTCTTATTTCATAAATGATCAGGAAACAAGAAGAAAAGTGCATAAGAAAAGAAACTGCTACATGAATCCCCTGTTGTTCTCTCAGAAAGAACAACAAAGGAAAACAGATTAGTTATTCTTTTCACACACATATGCTTACATGCTCTCAAGATAACGAAGCTGAATGAGTTCAGGTGGAAGTTCTCCTGCAAGGTTAAAACGCTTGAACTTCCTGAAATTCAGGAGAAGGGGTTGTTTTTTAGCACGAAATTAAAACAAAATTGAAGCTTTATTGACATGCACCTATCTATAGAAACCAGTAACACCACAAACACACAAGAGAGAAAACATACAGGGAAGTAATATGACAGGTACTGTTCTCGAATCTGCAGTCACAGGTAATGTTCCTGTCAGGATCCGTCCGTTGGACTCGAGGAAGATATTCTCCACAAGAATCAGCATTGAAATTCCAGCCATTGGCACCCATCTTCTTGGTAATTAGGTTTAAAGCATCGACTAGATCAAACAAACAATAGATGCAAGGTTACATTTTGAAACAAAAATTAGTTTCAAGATAATAATTCCACCTTATATAGAACTCAAGACTACAGACTAGCTAACCTTTTTCTTCATCGTCTTCTTTTTTCTTTTCCGTATTACAACTAAAGTTAGCAATTCTTGCGTGAGAACTCTAATTTTGAATCCATAAGAACAAAAGGAACTGGGGGTTTCTAGCAGAGCATCACTAATAACTATAATCTGCAGAAACCTTAATAATTGGACCAGAAATGGTAAGTTTTAAGTGACAGGAACCTCTCTTGTAACGCAGAAGACAGAATCGTTATAGGCACTCATGTTTCATAAAACCGTTAACATAACTTCACCTCAAGTAGTGGATACTTGGGTTGTTTCATATTGAGAAATGTCGTTGACCTCTACCATGAACTCCAGAGATACAAGCTACTACTATAGTCATAAAATCTAAAGCTTCTTCTACCGTATTTATATCAAATCACAATACCATCTACTACCAAAGAAAACAGCAAATATTGGTAGAGAGATTCATACCCTCATCTTGAGGAAGCCTAGCAGCGGCCAACCTTGGTGTCTCCAAGAAACTCAAAGTGAGAAAAGATACGAGGAAAGCATATCGAAAGATGCTCAAGAGATTGCAAAGTCTGTTCTTGTCTGGGTTCTTCTCTGCTGGGAGAGAGAACTTCATACTGTTTTGTTTCCTCTTTTGGGAGTTTGCCAACCTTAGATTGTATGTTTATCCCTCTATAATAATTGTATAATCTTTACGTCCATGTAGTAAAACCTTGACCGCATTGCAAATACTGTCGAATGTTTATTTTATTCAAAGAAAAAGGAAAAAAATTGTTAAGCAGATCTGAATATGCTTTTCTTGATCTGAGAACGCTTACTAGTACTACTAGTCTGACTTTATGAGCTTATCTGATCGCGAAATGCTGCTATTGTATTTAATATCTGTCAAGGTCGTCCTGTCTCTGTGACTGCCTGCCACTTTATGAGACTTGGTTTTAAGATTTTCCCATCCATGTATCATTCCACTTTCCAATATTTACTTTTTAAGATACATTTTTCCAGATATTTTTATTTTTATTTTTTATATCAGCATATTAAAATAATTTAAAATCATATAAAAAGATTAAAAATTTAATTTAGAAATCTCTTCAGTTTTTAAGCCAACCTCCTTCATCTTTGTTATAAAGCTTTTCAGCTGTTTGGATTTTCCCATCATTGAAGGAATATTTTATTTTTATCTTTTAGCGAAAAAAGAAGAAAGGAAAACAAAGTAGCAATAATAAAAACATCTTGCTTGTACTAACATTCGTGTTACTGCTATTGCTTTTATACATCACACCTGTCGCTTCTTAAGAAAAATCAAAAGGCTACCACACACCTAGATATTTCAAAAGGTCATGCAAATATCAACAAATACAATTTTGCATTTGCAATAATATAAAATTTAGACTATTCATGAACCCTCGCTCAGTTGTTGGGATTCAAAAATTTTTTTATCTAATTTTAATATATAAATTTTTTTATCTAATTTTAATATATGTATATATATATATATATAATTTTTTTGTTTTATATTTAAGTTTTTATTATTTTTATTTAGTTTTAATCCCTTGATTTTTCAGTTTTTTTAAGAAGGTTTTTAATTTTTTATTTGTATTTATATATCTCTTATATCAGTTTAAATTTTTTATTTTATTTGTATTAAATATAGTTTTTGCTAAAAAACATAATAAGTTTAGCTTTGGTGGTATAAAATAAAAGCGAAACTAAGGTTATTTTATATTTGTATATTATAAAAAAATATGTGCAATATCTTTAATAGCCACGGATTTAACTGTTGATTTTTGTTCTATTAATGGATATTATGATTATTTTACTGTACCCAGAAATATAAAAAAAATCTGAAATACCCATGGACTCATGGCTAAAATCATTATTCACTGAGGGATAAAATAATAATTTTATTATTACAATCCACAGTTAGGTCTAGGGATCAATATAGGTGCACTTAAACTGGTCCGGACACCCCAGTTATAAAAAAATATATAAGTGGAAAAAAAAAATTTTGTTAAAAACAAAAAAAGATCCGAAGATTAGTCGTGATGCACGTAAGCTGGCCCGGACACCCCGCTTATAAAAAAATATATAAGTGGCAAAAACAAAAAAAAAATGTTAAAAACAAAAAAAAAATTCGAAGATCAGTCGTGGTGCACATAAGCTAGCTCGGACACCCCGGTTATAAAAAAACAAAAAAAAAATGTAAAAGTGGTAAAAAAAATGTAAAAAAAAATGGGGCCAAGATTAGTCGGGGTCTGCGTAAGCTGGCCCAAACAACCCAATTATCTTAAAAAACAAAAAAAAAATGTAAAAAAACAAAATGGGCATGGGGTTTGGTTGTGGCGCGCGTAAACTGGTCTGGATATCATGATTATACAAAAACAAAAAATATATATATAAGTGAAAAAAACAGGAAAAAAACTACATCAACGAGAGAGCACTAGAGCAACTCACAGTGTTTTGTAAGGAGAGCTGTAGTACTTTCCCCACATAATTTAAAAAAAAAAATGGGTACGAGGATCAGTCATTATGCTCGTAAGCTAGGTCGGACACCCTGGTTATCAAAATAAAAGAAAAAATATATATATAAGTGGGAAAAAATAGGTACAGGGATTAGTTGTGATGCGCATAAACTGGCTTGGACACCCGGATTATAAAAAAACAAAAAAAATATATAAGTGGAAAAAAATATTTAAAAAAAAATGGATCTGGGGATTAGTCGTAGTCCGCATAAGCTAGCCCGAATAACTCGTTTATAAAAGAACAAAAAAAATGTATAAGCAGGGAAAAAAGAAAAGAAAATGTAAAAATAAAAAGTGGGTCCGGTGATTAGTCATGATGCATGTAAACTGGTCGAGACAAAAAAAAAAAAGGGTTCAGGGATTAGTCGTGATGCGCGTAAACTGACATGGACACCCCGATAATAAAAAAACAAAAAAAAATGTATAAGTGGGAAAAATATTTTTTAAAAAAAAAATAGGTCCGAGGATTAGTCGTGATACGCATAAGCTAGCCGGAACAACCTGTTTATAAAAAAAAAACAAAAAAAATATATAAGTGGGGCGAAAAAAGGAAAGAAAATGTAAAAATAAAAAATAGATCCGGCAATTAGTCATGGTGCGCATAAACTGGTCGGGACAAACCGATTTAAAAAAACAAAAAAAATATACGTGAAAAAAAAGTGTAATAGAAGGTCATGCCCTAGGGGTCGAACCCGTCACTTTCAAAGAGGAATCAACATCTCTATCAACTGAGCTACAAACACGTTTTTGTATACTAAGGGTTAACTTTTATCCTAATATTATATAACTATTCCAGTCCATAATGCTCTGAGTCTAGATGACCAATGAAAATCATTGTTCATTTACTGTTCAATTGGCCGATCTCTTTTAGCTATATATATACTAATACTAATTGTAATAATAATTCTTTTTTTTTTTAGTTTGAATTCTATTAAAATATTTTTTTTTAATTTTTAATATTAACCTAACAAAACAGTATAAAAATATAAAATAAATAATAATTCTTTTTTATAAAATCAGTTGGGCGGGGCCCTGAACCGCTACATCCTATTTGCATAACCTCCAAATTTAAAAAAGCTATATGTATAATTAAGGTGGTTGAGTGGTAAAAGTTTGGAACTAAAAAAAATTGATATTTTGTTGTCATTAATATAATGATCATTAAATGTTTATATAATTGTTATTTTCAAGGAGAGATACTCGCAAATTGACATAGATACCCATATTAATAATAATAATAATAATAATAATAATAATAACAATAAAGCTATATATATCATCAACCTTCTGTCTATAACCCAATGCGTTATTTACAGAAGGAAAAAAAAGCTATCACTTGTTCTATCTTGAAGATAAGTTTCAGTCATTGACTGTTTTTGAAGGAAAATAAAGAAAAACATTAAGAAAATCAAAGAAGTAGGTAAGGTGCAAAAAACAAAAGGTCAATCGTAGCAGAAGGTGAAAAGAAGAAGAAAACAAAGAAGGAGCTATGTAATGGTGGAATTCAACACGGGGGTGCCTTTATTTTAGGTTGACGACAACAAACCGCGTTATCAGGTAGGTCCTCCCTGCCTGGCTGTACCGATGGAACCATCCCCCGTCGAGGAGAGGAGGAGGAGGCGGCTAGCTGCCGGTCCCAGAATCTTTTGTTCTGATAAAATATTTTGTTTGCAGGTAAATATGGAAAAAGCTACGCTGCTTGGCTTTTTGAAAGCATTCCCAGTTGAAGGCTCAATTTGGTATTGTGATTTAATCTGTTTTTTATTGTTTTTTGTTGTTTTTTTTTTTTTAAAAAAAAAACAAGTAGTTTAGTGTTTTTAGATTATTTTGATGTGCTGATGTCAAAAATAATTTTTAAAAAATAAAAAAAATATTATTTTAATGTATTTCGGCACGAAAAATACTTTAAAAAACAAAAATAACCACGCTCCCAAATACCCCCAACGTCTCAATCGACCACTTGATTCTTATCCTCATTCATAGACAGCAGACACATGCATCTTCTCAAGCTATCATAATAGAAATAAATGCATCTCGTGCGCGTCAACTTCAGTAACCGCAGAAATACTCGCCAGCTAATTCATATTACTAAAAAAATAGAAATAAATGATAAAAAATAACAGAAATAAATGATGTAAGAAGTATACGTAACTTCCCAACATTGTCCAACATCAATCTATGTTTCTATTCCTAATATTATGACATAGAACTTACTGGATATATATACATAGTAAATTCCAAATTTGAGTTAAAATATATTTTTTTATAAAAATATAAAATAATTATGGTTTTATTCTTTTATCTTAACCATAAAATAAGCTTTATTACATGAATAGTAGAGTTTTATCACCTCCAATAAAATAAAATAAAATATTTATAATATTTTTCAATATATAAAAGTTCCAACATCATCGCAAGCAATCATTTCTCATAATTTACCAACACCGACACGAATAATTATTTTCCATAATTTCCCAATGTTAACCTATTCAATTATTTCCCAACATTTATGAATATCAAGAAATTTCAATGTCAGCACAAGAAAAATAAAAAGAAATCATGAACTTTAGATCAGTTCTGCAAAACACCTGAGAACACAAGCTCAGCATTGCGATTCTTTTCTTCATCTGATCGTTCTCTTTCTTTCCAGTTGAGAAATCGCATCATTAATAATTGATTTTAAAAAAAAAACTAAGACTTTTGACAGAATAACACTAAAACAAACGATATTTAGAAATTGGCTTTATTGTTTGAACCCCATCGAGATAGATTTCTAGCCTCTGCCAGAGCTCCTCTCCACTTGCTGATCTTCTCCATTTCTTCCTTGAGGTGTTCATCCAAAGCTTTTGCATCACTCCCGGTCTGTTTTCGGTATACTTTTTACGCAGATCTTCTCTTCTGAAACTTGGAAAGACATCAAGAAGATGGAGACTCAGAGGACGTGGAAACCATAGAAAGACGCAGATAATCAATCTCTGCGGCATCTTGAAGTGTATGGAGATAATGACTTTGGCTTGTTATTCCTGATAACATAAAAATATAGCAATGAATTTAATATCTGTTTTTTTTAAATATATAATTATTATAAATAAATATAACTAAAAAGAGATCAGACATTCATGGTAGATTGTGAGTGTAAACACTATGGATTGTAATAGTGTATTTTTGGGTCGGTTCGGTTCTCGGTTTGGTTGGTTGCCGGTTTTCTAATTTTTTTTATCATTATTTGAACAGTACAATAGCGTTTTTAGCTCTCGAAAAAGATAAAAAACTGATTATGGCTGGAGGGACTCCGTGGTGATTGCACAATTTCAGACCGGACCTGTCCGCCTACCTTTTTATTATTTTATATTTTTTTGAAAATAACTAATTACGAATATAACCCCTAATAAGATAAACTTTATGACTTAGTCACAGTGGTATACCGGTAATTGACCATAATTTTTTTATTTTTTTTTCATTATTCTATCGGCGCGTGTGTCACACGTGACCGACAGTATTTCGCCTCACGTCCTGTTTAGGTGGCACGTGAAGGATGTTCCTGTGGCCGGAGATGGGCTACCGGCGTCTCTCTCGATGCAACGCCACTTGGTCTTCCTCCCGATGTGGCGCGTTTTGTCCTCCGACGGCCATGTACGCTGCGGTAGCCAGTTAAAGCTGCTGCTACCGTTTCTCTCTCTCCTACACTTCAAAGTGCAGGCGAGTCCCACATGTTTGGTGATGTTTCACTTCGGTCCCTATACTTTTAATTTTGTTTATAATCCTGATTTTTGTTATATAAATTTTGATTTAGTTCTATTGGGTCATTCAATTGAAATTAATTCAATGTCAATGTTTCCTTTCGGTCCTCATTTTTTTAATTTCCAGATTGAGCTTAAAAAGATTAATTCAATTCGGTATAGCAGTTTCAATTTTTTCAATTTTGTCCTTTGATTGAAATTGATAATATATTTAATTTTCATTTCGGCCCTTATACTTTTAATTTTTTATTTTAATCCCTTTATATTTCATTTTTATTTCAGCTCTTATACTTTTAATTTTTTATTTTAATCCCTTTATTTCTTTATATTTCTAGAATAATCTTTATTTTTGTCCATGCATATATAAGTATACTCTTAGCTTTGATTTTTAATTTTTATTATTTTCTTATTTGTTGAGTTGATTTTTTTTTCTTTCAAAACAATTAGCTCTTAAATTTTATTTTGTATTTATGATTTGAAAATTGATATTTCTATTTTTTTCTCTCCCTTTGTTCTTTCTTTTAGTTTTTTTATTTGTTTTTTTATTTTTATTTTCAAGTCAAATGACTTTTTTTACCAAATAATTTTTATTTTATTTTTTTGTTTGATCCTTTTTTTAAGTTTTTAAGATTTTTTTATTTATTTTACTTTTTTCATTATTAACACAACAACAACAACAACAACAACAAAAACAGTAATAGTAATAGGAATAATTTAATTTTTTTTCTTGCTTATTTTTTTGTTAATATTTTTTAGGTTTTTTTTTCTCTTGGGATAATTTGATAATTTTTATTGCTGTGACAATAATAATAATAATAATTTTTATTTTTATTTTATTTTTTTGTTTGATCTTTGGTTAAAGTTTTTAGGAATTTTTTAGCCTTTCATTTTTTCTTCTTTCATTATTAACATAATAATAATGATGATAATAATTTAATTGTTTTTCTTACTTACTCATTTGTTAATATTTTTTAGCTTCTTTTCCTCAAGATAATTTGATAATTTTTATTGTTTTGACAGTAATAACAATAATAATTTTTATTTTATTTTAATTTTTTGTTTGATCTTTTATTAAAGTTTTTAGGATTGTTTTAGTCTTTCATTTATTTATTTTTCTCTTTAATAATAATAATAATAATAATAATAATAATATTTTAATTGTTTTTCTTGCTTACTATTTTGTTAATGTTTTTTTCTCGGAATAATTTGATAATTTTTATTGTTTTGATAGTAATAGCAATGATAATTTTAGATGTTACGACTCCGATGTTGTTATTGTTATAATAGGGTGTGTTGATCTATTTTATTATATTAAAGTTTGCATATATAAATATTATATTTTAATTTTGAACCAGCAAATCTTATAAAAATTATGTGCTCAGCCTGCAATGTAGAGCGGATAATTTTTAAAATTTTCAAGTTAAATGATTTTTTTCAGCTAAAAATTTTATTTTTGGTTTATCATCTATTATATTTTTTTTATTTTCTCTTTTATTAAAATTTTTATGCTTTTTTAGTCTTTGATTTAATTTTTCTTTTTTCATTATTAGCGCAATAATAATATTAATAATAATTTTAATTTTTATTCTTTTTTTTTGTTAATTTTTTTTGTATTTTTTCCTCGGGGTAATTTATTAATTTTATTATTTTGGCGGTGATAGTAATGATAATTTTAAAGGTTAAAACTTCAATGTTACTACTGTTATAATAAAGTATGATCATCTATTTTATTATATCAAACTTTACATGTATAAATATTCTATTTTAATCTCAACAGTTATAAAAATTGTTTACTCGACCTACGACGTAGTGCAAACTGACAATATTACAAAGGTTGATGTAAATGTTGGAGAGAAAAAACTATGTTTTCCCTTATTTTTTTTTGAAAAAAATTTGAGGCAGTTACTTATTTATGTCTCTTTGATGTTAAAATTTTGATATTATTACTGCGGTAAGATGTATTGATGTGTTGTATCATATCAAATTTTGTATATATAGATATTATATTTTATTTTTTAATTAATAAAATTTATAAATTACTTCAAATTCAATCATTATAAAAATTATATATTATTCGCAATGTAATGCAGGAAATCTAACTAGTATTTTATTAAAACTCTTTTTTTCCTGTTAATTCGCTATTTCTTTTCATTTATAATACGAATTGCCCAGTTTATCGTTAATAATTATGATTATCTGTTCACCTCGTGATACTAAAGCAACGGGCTGGAGGATCGTACGGGTAAAATCGTGCCGCGGGTGCAAGAAGTACTGCTAAGCAGCACGTGGCACTAACGACCCAAACTAAATGAACGAAGTGTAGCTGGCAAGAGAGAGAGAGAGAGAGATGGCTTCAAATTTCTTCGATCAAATCCTCAACGGAAAACGAAATAAAAATTCGAAAACCTAAGCATTACCTAAGCATTCGTTTATTATCAATGGAACCGCCAATCCAAAACAACAATGACGGTTGCTTTGTCGACGCGCTCGAAGATTTTCCCTTTCACGATTGCATGGCCATCCACGATTCAGCACATTCCATGTCAACTCCACTTTCTTAGAACCCCTGCCGGATACTTCCTCTCTGGCCTCCCCTCTCCGGCTAAGTTCAATTTCTCACCTTATAATCAAAGAATCCTCGGCAGATTTGTCATAGATCGGTTCAGATACCGCAATATTGATGATCCCGAAACGGGAGTAGAGAGAAAAGGCTTAAATTTCATCGCAAATTGAAGGGAAATGAGAATTTGAAGAGCATTGAATCAGCTCGGCCGATTCCTCACCGAGACGACTCTTCTGCGGTGGGAGGTGTTCTGGAGGAGGCGAAGGAGGAATCGATGGTGGCGACGGCGAGTGACGATCGAGTTGGTGACTCGATCGACTCAGCGGGTGAGCCCGGTGAGCCGACAAACTTGTTTGTGCTTATAGCTGGGTTGGTGATTAAGGCAATTGGATTCCAAGTTAATTAATCTGTTTATTTCATCAAATTTCCGTTCTGGGTTTTCTATTATTATAATATGCTCCAGTTGCTGATCCATTTGGAGCTACAAGGCGGGGTAGAGGATTTATTGTACGAAAGTTAGTTTCTTTACGGAATCTGATTGGTGGGATCTTTGGTTCGTTTATAGATGAATGTTTAATGAAACATAAAGCAATATGGATGCTGTTCATGCATTTTGGGCGGGGTTTGTTCTGGTCATGTTATGTTTGTGTTATTTTGAGTGGATTACTGGTGTTCTCGGTTATGCTTAGTGGCTTTGTAATGAAATATTTGGTGGAGGAACCAATACAAATATGGCAGGATTTGAATTTCGATTGTGCAAAGAACAGTCCTGTTGCATTTGTGTCCATAAAACCTTGTGGTGGTGGTGTTTGTGATGATGAGGATTGTTAAGAGAATATTGGAGATGCAAGAGCTTAAAGACTCGGGTTATACCACCTAATTACAAGATGCAATTTTCTGTTTTGATGACACTACCAGTCAGATTACAACAGAAATCTTTGTGGTTCTGATGTTCTTTTTGGTTCTTTAAGCAAGGAAGATGCAGTGTTAGGAACAATTTTGTTGTGCGAAACTGCTCTGGATTATAATGCTTTAAGTTTTACAGCTTTGTTTGAAGTGTGTTTTCTAACTGATACCGCCATTTGATGTAGTTAAAAGGCTGATATGATTTTCTTTAATCTTTCAGAGTGCTTGTTCTGACTTTCTTCGCTGTTCCTTTGCAGATCTCTGTGGACTTCCTCTCTGCTGGTAGGAAAACCCTTGCCACAGAAAGCCATCCATGCATTTTAAAATTCAAAAGCGAGCCTATCTGCATTTCATTGAATTTTTATCAAGGTTGCACCTCTTGTTGCTGGCTACGAATCTGAATCCCAGACTTTGGCATTGAAGATAAAAGGTTTTAGGGAAGGTGACGTTCCTACATCCTGCTTGGAGGTGATAGTTGAACAACGATATGAATACCAGCCTGGTGCTGGTATCCCTGAAACAAATGATGCGTCCATCATACCTGAGTCTTAACTGGCTCTTTTGAAAAGGATGTCACGGCATGGGAAGAAAACCATGTTCATATGGATTAGCTTGGTTTTATTTATGACGGAGTTGTTGTTCGCTCTAATATGTTGTAGACCTGTTATTATTCCAAG
The DNA here is from genome assembly GCA_015731905.1 of Salix dunnii. Lineage (NCBI taxonomy): Eukaryota > Viridiplantae > Streptophyta > Magnoliopsida > Malpighiales > Salicaceae > Salix > Salix dunnii. The sequence goes on along the minus strand of CM027662.1, from coordinate 3,698,934 downwards.
AGCAAGGCTCAGGGATGAATCTGGTATCAACAGTACCTTTCCAAACAATGTCCCTGCACAAAGTTGATACCAAGGTTTCTATGCACTTTGATTGTGATGATAAAAGAAAATCTAACCTTCAACTGCAGTGCTAAAGTTTTTGTAACATTTTACTCTCGCTAGGTATGTCATCCTAACATGGTTTCATGAATTCACTGATTTTTTCATCATCATCTACACCTGTATCAATCAGTTGTGGTTTGTAAATATTACATGGTGGGGAAGAGTTGCTGACCTTTAAACATGCTGTATTCTGTTCATAGAGCCTTGGAAATGGCTGCAATAAAGAAGTGAACAAGGTAATGTTGAGAGTTCAAAATGACTAATGCGTTTCTGGAGCGATTTTAGAATTCTACTTGTTAGAGTATAAATATGAGGTATGTTGTTATGATACACAAGGTATGTGAGAGAATAACAATCAATATACAAAATTCAAATTCTCCTCCACTTCTCTCTCTCTCCTCTGTTCTCAATTCTCTTCTCTGTATGAATTCTTCTTCACTCTTCTGATCTCAACACTACTTAGCACTCTGCCTAGAAACAAGCTGACAGGAATTTATATTAATGTAAGCTTCAATTTTCCTGGACATCCTGATCAAATGACCTTTTTATAGATTAGTGGGAGCATAGAGGTCTTGCTTTTTTTCCTTGGAAAATTGTGGTCTGTACATCAAATGGTTGCCCAGAGTTCATGCATGGCATGCTGACTTTAGTTTCTGACTAGTTAATTACTCGTTGCGGGTCGAGCAAATAATTTTTATAACTATTGAGATTAAAATATAATATTCATACATGTAAAAATTGATATAATAAAATAGATCAACATATCATATTATAACAACAATAACATCGAAGTATAAACATCTAAAATTATCATTACTATTACTACCAAAACAATAAAAATTATTAAATTATCCTGAAAAAAATTAACAAAAAAATAAGTAAAAACATAAACTAAAATAATAATAATAATAATAATAATAATAATAATAATTAATTATAATTATTATTATTATTATTATTATTATTATTATTAAAACAAAAATAAATAAAAGACTAAAAAATCCTAAAATCTTTAACAAAAGATCAATAAAAAAATAAAATAAATGATAAAATAGAAATTATCAAGTGAAAAAAATTCATTCAAATTGAAAATAAAAAAAATAAAAGGGTTTAAAATAAAAAATTAAAAGTATTAATAGCCAAAATAAAAATCAAATATATTATCAATTTCAATCAAAAGATAAAATTACAAAAAATTATAACTTCTGTACCGAATATATTAAGGTATTTAAACTCGGTTTGGAAATTAAAAGGAGGACTGAAGTGAAACCTAAATATACAATTAATTTCAATCGAATAACCTAATTGAAATAAATCAAAACTTATATAATAGAAATCAAGATCACACAAAAAATTAAAAGCACAAGGTCTAAAGTGAATAAATAAGAAAACAGGGGTCTCTCCTATACTTTAGCGTGCAGGAGAGAGAAAATAGAAAAACAAAGTTCACTCGCCCACCGTTATGACTCTGGTCACCCTTGTCCAAAATGCACCACACTATGAGAAAGACCACATTACAACGTTTCGACGAAGACTCTAGAAGCATAGTTTTAGGTGACAGAGGAAGCCGCACTTGCCACTCGAACTGTGCATGAGGTTGAATCCCATCTACCGTGCGTGTCCCAGGCGCACGCAGATTTCAAAAGATAATAAAAAAAAGGGATCAATTACTGGAACACTTCTATAGACAAATCTTCAATTTTATTTTATTGGGGGTACATTATTATTTAGCCATTTTCAAAAATAGAAAATCACCAAGGTACCCCTCCCGGCTTGAATAGTGTTTTGTCTTATATAGAAGTAGATTAATATTTAGATATTTTAAGGAATTGTGAAATTCTTGTGAAGCCACTCAGTGTTATGCCTGTTTTTTTGTCTTTTGTTAGGGCTAAACTAATTTTTTTATTATGAAAATAATGTTAAAAAAATAAATAAACTAGTAAAACGACCGAATCGATTCAAAAATATACTATTACAATCCACAATATTTTAACTCACAATCTGTAGTGAAACAATGATGTATTTTAGTTTATTTTATAATTTGAAAATCATTAATAAATTATTCTCTCTATGTTCTTGAAGTTTAGGGAACCCAGAATCTACTGCTAGAGAACTACGTGTGGTTAGTGCATGATTGTTCCAAAACCAGTCGGCTTCTCACTGATTTGTGAATTTCAGGCATCTCTTATATGTGAATTTCAGACAACATTTGTTACTCAGACAGCCTGTAGCAATTCCACTAGTCTGAACAAGGATTGTCAATATTATTTTGTTCAGTCCGGAATGGTCAAAATGTTTTGTTCTATTAAAAAACATATCGTTTTATCTTAGTTTTAATTCTGGCCTGTTCTGGAAATTCTGACCGGAACGTCTCGGTACTGTTTCGGCCTTAAAATCCTCTTTATTTTGATTAACTTGTGATTTTGTTTTCTAATTTTGAGATTATGTTTGTTTGACTTTGTGTTTGTATTGTATAATTTAAAGTTAACTTATCTTGAATTTTAATTATGCTTCTTAAATTAATATTTTAAGTTTTTTTATATATTATTAATTATATATAAACAGTACAATCCTGAAATAATACACTAAAATATTTGAAAATTAAAATATTTCATATTAATAAAAAATCTAGAATAACAACCAGAATAGTATTTACAATCTTACTCTGGACTATCTGTAAGTAGCCTGCACTATAATTTCAAAGATACTTTCATTTGGGAATGGAGAGCTCTAACAACTGTGCCAGGGTACAATCCGAATCTAAAAAATATTCTTTGTTGGAGCGAGGGAAAGATTGAACGATGAAGGCTCGCTTTCACTGCAGACCGCCGCACAAGTTGAATTTTCTTTTCTTTTTTTCAAATTAAAAAATATTTATACGTGACGAATACTTTCTAATTAAAAAAAAAAATTAAATAGGAGGAGAGTTATTGATATAACGATCTCTAACCACATTAAAAATTATATTTTTAAAAAATATTGATAGAAATATCTAGATCATTCCAACTTATATCTTGTGATATCTAGGTGTCAGATGATGCAACTATAATAATTTTATAAAAAAATAAATAATAAAATTAAATTTTCAATCAATCTATTACTAAAATAATATAATTAAATTTTTTAAGTCAACTCAAAATTAATTTGATTAAATCAAAGTTAGCTTAAGACTTTGATTTATAGTTGACTTAATCAAAATCTTAGAAATAAAAAAAAAGTGAGAAATCAATTCTCATTCATTCATTTTTTTTTATTTTTTTTTGTAATAATGCAATTACACAACAAAGAAAAGAGATGTCGGGAGGCAGCGGGGAGGTGTCCGGTCTGTGCCATTAATTGTCGTCGTGGCTCGTATAAGCAGATAGGGTTCAACATACGGATGCTTGACTGTCCATGGCAGCCGGCAGCCACCGTCATATACTGAACAAGCCTACGCACGCGTCTAGAAGTGATCGAGAATCATGTGTTCGGATAACAGGAACAATTAAACATTTTCATTTATTCAATGTATTGAGTCTTGGCCATCATGGATCTTGTGATCGGATAACATGGTTCTGGTTCTTATCCGTTTGCGAAAACGACGTGGCATTTCCTTTTTTCTACCTTGTGCACCTCAAGATTAAACAAATAAGTAACGTCTCTCATGGTCTCGCCACTTTTCTCCTATCTTATCTTATGAATAACTATTTATTCTTTTCCTTATTAACATTATTTATTCATTTATTTATTTATTGGTTTCACATGTTGTTTATGACAAAAGTTATTTTCTTTATCTATACTTTAAGTCTTATCTGAGAAGTTATTTTCTTGTGAATAATAATCCTTAAAAAGAATAATTAATGCCATAAAAATTGATTTTGTATTTTTAAGATAGATGGTGATTTAGGGATATTTGGTATTATTTCTATTTTTCCCATTTTTTTAAAACAAATTGCTTTCAAAATCTTCACTTCCCATATCAAGTTATTACATTTTATTTTTCTCCAATTGTTTTTATTCTAGAAAAATTATATATATAAAAAATCAAATATTCTTACATATATATATATATATTGAAAATCAATTCAAATAACAAATCTGACTAAAGATATTTAACTGGAAAATCTATCTCGACATTTATTTTTTTCATAACTCTTGAGGGTGTTTAAAAGGGATTTCAATCAGAGTTTATAAATTTTTTATTTTAATCATTTTAATATATTAATGTTAAAAATAGTTTTTGAAAAATAGAAAATACAATTTCATATTTGTCTGTCCGAAATTATAACTTACGGAGAACGATTTTTTACAGACTCGCCACCACCATTTGCCTCGGCTACAATTTTGGATGCAATGGAAGCTTAACTTATAACTAATAATAAATAAATAATATAATTTCAAAACTTATAATAAACAAATTAAGGTTTATTTTTAAAAAATATTAAAAGGGAAATGATAATAATAAACTTATAAATAATTAAATAATTTTTATTGATTTTCTTATGAAAATATTAAGTATTAACACAAATATAAATTTATTTGTCAGTAAAATCTTAGCTGTAAATTTGATCCAAGACTCCAAATCAAAATAACTGATCTTTTTAAAAAAAAAATGAAAATGGAATCCTGGATTTTTATAGATGGTGATGAGAGGATTATCGATTGTGACAATTTTGTGATAATCATGATTAGTGGAAGCCAAGCCAGGTTTCCTAGCTGATTATTTTTCCAGGCTTGGAAGATTGGATCCCTTCTTCATAGACGAAAAAGAAAAGGAAACACGAAATTAATGAAACTTTTTCTTTCTCATCAAGCTTAATTTAAAGAAGAAGAAGAAGAAGAAGAGTTACATGCTACATAAAAGAAGGGAATACAGACGCCCTATTTTACAATCTCAATCTCAGGAACGTTCTTTGCTCCTCAGGAATGATGCACTTTTGGTGATCTCACGCAGAGGCTTATCTGTGTACCTGATCAAATTATACACCCATGCACCAGCCTGAGCTCCGAGGATGGGAGACACGATGTAAATCCACAGGCCCTTGTATTGATGGGACACAATTGCAGGCCCCAAACTTCTTGCAGGATTCATTGACGCCCCTGAAATTGGCCTGTAAAACAGTTCACGTAAAATCCACTTTAGTCAAAGCCACGAATTAGGATTTTGAATTTAGCGAGAAATGAAAATACGCTTCCTCCTTGATATATATATGTTTTTCTTGTCTGGTTGGTCACGACAAGCCCCGTTGTAAAATACTGTGGTGGGGTTGGATATTTAGCTGAATTATGTCATCTATTTCATCAGCATGAGATGATTTAGACAACGACGACAATTCTTTCTGTGAATTAGTCTACTTAATAGAGATAAATGGATTAGATTAATACCCTGCAAACATGACATTAAGCAGAACGGTGGAACCGACAGCAAGTCCAGCAAGTTCGCCAATCTGCATAAACAAATATGGGAATGACAAGGAAGAAAATATTCGAAATCACTGTCAGCGCAGAACAGTGTCATATTAATTTAAATGTCGTGAGACACACAAGGCAGCTTCATTAATCATATAATAGAACACCAGAGGTTCGGCTGCTTGATTGGACAACCTTATTTTCTTAATCGTACGGCTGTTACTTTCTATGACCTGAATTTTGAATCAATGATTGGGATAAGAATAGGAACTTACTGCTCTGTTATCAGTGGCGACGCCGGAAATGATAAACATGAGGTAGAATGTGATTATAAATTCTACAACAAAGGACTGCAGATTGGATCCTGCTGGCAGTGTTCCTGTAAAGTGATCTTGATGGCCCTGAAAAATTAACCGGATGGTTCCCGCTGCTAGAGTTGATCCGATGACTTGGCATGCTATGTAAGCCGGAACCTTTAGAAAAAAAGAATAGATACGTAACACTTAGCTCAACAAACTCGGAAAACTGGGCAATGTAACAAATATTTTTTTTATTGAGAGAATGGTTATGATTTATTGAACCAAATTAATAATCATTTCTCTGTAATCAACAATTCAACAACCCAATAGTAAGTTTGTGACAAAACTTGGATATTGAGACAAACAGGACCTTTTGGTACAGTTCTCTCATTCTAGGCAGGCTACTACAATTACCAAAACAGCGAGTGATTTTATTTTTTTTAGGGAAAATAAAGAGAGAAACCCATTGTTAATGCCAAAAATTTCCTACAACTCTAGGTTTGTTATGTGGAGTGTACCTAATTTCAACAAGGTAGCTACAATGGGTTTACCTGTTTCCATGGAAATCTCTTGCAAGTGGCGAAGGCAAGGGTGACAGCAGGGTTGAAATGGGCACCGGAGATATGACCTACAGAGTAAACCAAGACCATCACAGCCAACCCCCAAGTTATTGATATTCCTGGAAGTGTCACAACCTTGTCAAAGTTCAAATTCACGGCCACCGACGAGCAGCCGGCAAATATCAAGAAGTACGTTCCGACTATCTCAGCTACCAGCTGCACACGTTAGCTCATCAACATCAATCTCAAATAAAAAAGGAAGAAAAACCATTTGTCTGATAATAAATCCCAAGACACGATGATGATCTTTCTAGACAGAAATGTATGCCGAGAACATGTTGATTCCTTATTCTTGACGCAGAGTAAATTAATCAAGAGGAAGCAAATTGAAGGTAAAATAAAATAGGGAATATGGGTATTAAAGAAAACGGCAAACATTCTGGTTCAGGGCTTGATCATATTGCAAGGAGAAAACACGGGCACAGAAGAAGATAGATGTTACAGCACCTTCTGCAAGAAAGGCACAGAGAAGTGCAAGATAGAATCTTCCTTGATGGAGGTAGATGAAGGGTAGTTGTCTTTAATATCCAAAACAACTCCTTCATGGTTTCCATTGCCATTCGTCCCGTCGATCCCAGCCATTACCACGAATACTTACCACTACAAGGAATGAAAAGGGAGATAAGAACAAGAAAAAGATAAAAGAAGTGACAACGATGCGCAAATATATTGCCTCTGTGGTAGCTTTCTTCTTCTCCTATGGAGTATATATAGCAAGTACAAGCTACGAGGACTTTTCAAGTTAAAGAGGCTTTAGACCCTCTCAGAATAGCGAAAGGAGAAGATAAAAATACAGCTTCAATGAAACAACTGTATTCAAGAGTTAAAATAGCACTTTCATGTTGTAGATTATTTTTATATTTATTAAAAAAAAACTAAAAATTTATTTAATATCTTTATATATATCACCAATTACTAATTTAGCTTTTTCTAAAAAATCACTTATGGATAAAATCACATAATGGATGCAATTATAAAAACATAAATAAACGTTGACACCTAATTTCTTTACTATTATAAGATATGTATATATATATATATATATATGAAAAAGAAGGGGAAAGTCTGACCAAGACAACTCTTCATACAACTTGTAGGGATTATTTAGCTCAATATCACTGCGCATGAATTTTATTTGGATGGGAATTTGACGTTGAAAAATGTTGCCTTCGCATTGAAAGCTCATTCAACGCCCCGCCGGAAATACAGAAAGGCATGCTTATTAAATACTCAGGTCTCAGGGCATCCATATTCAACCTGGAGAGAGGAGAAAAAAATAATTATTATTTTATCAGTGAAAAATCATTCTTACTTATCTATAAAAATTTATTCTTACTATTTTAAAAAAAAGCGTATAAATAATTTAGCTTTTCTAGATGGATTTTGCCATTAATAGTGCTATTGCAGTAGACTATTATTTAGAAGCCCAATTAATTTGTGCTCACCTAACTTTTAATGAAGCATTGTTGATGATATAAAGTGAAAGCATCGGAAGTAAGCAGTAGGTTTGTTAGGCTGTTCCGCCAAAATACTCTTGAAACAAAGTTGTGCAAGTATTTTATATATATATATATATTTCAAATTGAAAGCAATGTTATTTTAGTAGAAAGAGTGTTGATTCAAAAGGGTTATTGCGAACAGCAATAGATAATTTTAAAATATTTTTTATTTTGAAATTCATGAAAATATTTTGTTCTTAAAAAAATGTTTTTGATTTTGATTTTGTTGTTTTTATATTTATATTAACTCTAGTTAAACCCCATGACTGTCACTTGAGTCTGATCTCAAGTTAATTTTTAAATCAAAATTTAAAATTATTATAATAATTATTTTTATTTTATATCGGTCAATTCATTAATTAAATTGATAGATCAATTATAGAGGTTTGAGTTTATGAAAAGAAAACTGATTGGCCCTTTAACCCAAAAAACACCTACGATGACTTGTGGCCCAAATAAAACATGTTAAAGACAAGTTGATTTTTGCTAATTTGATCTTTTAAAAAATATTATATGAAAAGTAGTTTTGTCATTTGATAAATAATAACCATTTTAAGAAAATTGGACAAGTTTATCCTTCCTTTTTAGTGAGGAAAACATTTATTCGTTAGAAGACCCTTGGCAAGATAAAAAAATATTTTGGACGAGTATTTTTTTTATTTTCTTGAATTTAGTGCCAACTATTTAAAAATTTCAATTAAACCCTTTTAATTCTTTATCTTGAAGTTTGATTCATATTGTTTTCACTACTTTTTTTTAATAAGCTATAAAGCTAAAAATACTTTTTTCTTATTTAATGTCTTCACTATATATATATATATAATCTATCAAATTATATATATCAATTTCATCCCTATAATTCTTTAATCTTCTAAATTTGATCCCCACTCTTCTGATTCTTATTTCTTTGGGATCATTTTTTTTTTAAAAAAAGAATTCATCCTTCTTGGTTCTTTTTCCTATCAAATTTCATCTTCATTCTTTTTGTTTCTATATTTTTTGCTTCTAAAAGTTTCTTTTAATATATCTTTTCATGATTTTATCATTCAATACTAAATTGATTGGAAACTAAGACCCCGTTTATTTGCTGGAAAGTAGTTTCCTTTTGAAAAATAAATTCCGTGGAAGTGAATTCCTGAAAAGTGAATTCCGATGTTTGGCAGTGTTATGGAAAATGAACTGGAAAATAATTTATTAATAATTTTTTTTCAAGTTTATTAAAATAATGAGGAACAAATCTTACAAATTAAAAAGTTGAATGAGAATGAAATTGAAAAAAAATATAATTTCATAAATTATCTCAAATAAAATAAATAATAATCAAAATAATAGAGATCAAATCTAAAAATTTTAAAAAAATGAAAGGTGAATAAATTAAAATAATAATAATTAACATTTCATAAATTATTTCAAATAAAATAAGTAACAATAAAAAAAATAAGGACCAAATTTGATAGATAAAAAATTTCAATAAAAAAATGATAAGAAAAAAGCAAATAGCAATTATAAAAATAAGGACCAAAATTAATATAAAAATTAAATTTTAAGAGATGGAATTGAAAAATAAATATTCAAAACAAATTATATATAGCAATCAAAAGTTTGATGATCAAATTTGATATAATCAGCAAATAATGATATTTTTAAATTTTTCACAACTTCCGGAAAGTGTTTTCCACCCAAATTTTCCGGAAAACACTTTCCTGAAAACCAAGCCAAATTTTTCTTTGACCGGAAAGTGTTTTCCGTTGATCAACTTTCCGGAAGGCAAACAAACACGGGAAAGTTTGAAAAGTGGTTTCCCGGAAAGTGAATTCTGGGAAACAAACCCAGCCTAAGCTTCTTAATTGAACCTTAGTCCAAGATTTCACGAGTTGCAAATTATAAAGACTAAACTGGGTGTGAGAAGGTTGTTACTTTTTTCCCTTTCGTTTTGTCTTGTTCATGTTTATGTTTTTATTTTTTTTTCTTGAGTTCATAAACAAGATCATCACTTTCAAAGGTTAATGCGAGTTAACTACTATTTTTTATATTTTATATAAAAAGTTTGACTTATTTCAATTTTATTATTCAAACTTTTTTTATCTTATTTTTTTTTTATTTAAATTATCTTGATCTAATATTATAGTCATGAGGTTTGCAAGTTAACTCAATTCAATATTTACACACACACACACATATAATTGGATCTTTAGTTAATAAAATAAGCTTGAATATCCTCATATTTTATTCAAACTGTTCGTAAGCATAGACTTGTTTTTAAATAATAATTTAAAAAATAATACTGTATTAACAATTAGCTGCAAACTAGTTAGAAAATATGTATATGATGCAGTATTAAATGATTTGCTAATATGCAATCTAAAGCTAAGATGGGTGGGAAGGCTTATGTTTCTTGGATAAAAAGCAATATCAACTATTTAATTTAATATATGAAACTCAAAGTCGTCCAGCAACCCAACAAAGATCTTAGAGTCCAAACTCTACCTGACAGCACAAGAAAGGTAAATCGCAATTGAGGAAGGGTAGTATAAAAATGTATCGCACGTATAATAATTAAATAAAATAATATTAGAATATACAGTTGAAAAAACCCACCTTTTTTTTAATTAAAATATATAGTTGAAAAAACCCACTAATCTCCTATTAATAAAATATATAGTTGAAAAAAGCCACCCATGTCCTTGTTGAAGTCTTCAAACTCAATTTTATCTCTTTATTTTGTTTCTTTGAAAACTATTTTCTATTTTTTATACATGTTTTTCAATAGAAAAATTGATAAATGAAAATTATTTTCCAGTAAAAAAAAAAATCTATCTTGGTTTTTTAAAAAATATATTTTTAATTAATTTAGGTGAAATACACTTTTCATTAACTATAAAACAATTTCAAAAACATCCTTTTACTTTAGTAATTTATAATATTTTTGTTCAACTTTATTCTCCTTTATTTTTTATATTCTTTTAATAAATTAAAAAATATAAATTAATCAGCTTTTTCCATCCTGTTCTTCATTGTAAAACGAAATACTAAAAAATATTTTGAAATCATTTTTCATGATACTAATAAACATAAAAAAAATTATTTTTTTAAATCAACCTTTAATGAAAACTACTAAAAATAAAACTATTTTTTCTCAAATAAAATGTTCCTAGATGTCCTTCTATATCTGTAGTAGATACGTACATGAGCTAGCCCAAGCTCATCTTTCAAAAAGCTTCACTAATATTCTAAAATCGTTTACACGGCTATCACTGTAGTCTCTAGCGGCTCAGATGAGGCGCCTTCTTGGTAGTTTTGTTCATGAAATGCTCTGAGTGAGACCTCAGTCGTATGAAGAAAAACCCCACGTACCTCTCGGTTCCAAAAGATTCATGCTGATAACCCATCATTGAATACGATTTCTTGACTTCTGGCTGTGGGATCAAAAATTTGCTCGTAAGAACATGAAGAGTTCTTGCACTGAGAGAAAAAAGGAGGAGGAAAAGTCCCTCCCTGATCATCGTATTCAAGAAGATGGCGGTGCTGGATAATGTTTTTCACTTCCTGCATTCACCAGAGCCACCCAATTTGGATTCTTTCAAACAGTTTGCATTGCCATTTGCGAGTTCCTACTAGCAACTACAATATTTTCCGAATTTAAGAGAAAACTTTATACTAGAAGAAAACACCATGGCCCGCAGCACCATCTTTTCTTCTCCCTCCTTTGACATGAAGTCAAGAGATCCCACTATCCATCGCAACCACTTATTACGACTAAGCTTGCTCGACCTTGAACTCATCATGGTTGCTCTCATCTCTTGAACAGTACCTCTTCTTATCATTAATGCCCCATTACGAATCGCACGCTGGTTGTTGGAGCAATTTATTAATGGAATCTTGATCAAGTCCGCCTTGCTTTTATGATCCATGGAAATCCATCCTCCTTGTTGAATATAATTTATTTATTTCACTTGCAGATCTAACTCTCCCCTTTTCCTTTTCTTTTTAATGGACTAATTATTCTTGGTGAGCCAGTGGCACAGTAAGCCATTCATGATGTCCGAACGCCAGGTCTCCCTCTTTTTGACCTGTGATGCTCACAAGTGGCATGTAAATGCATAGATAAGACTCATTTATCAGCACCTAACACTAGTGGAGTTTCATTTTGATTTAATTTGAAAATTAATCTGCTCAAATTTAACTGATAGTGTTGATTTATTTAAACTTAAGTAAGGCTTGATTGGATTACTCAGATAGAGGTTCTTGGACCTTCAATAGCTTAATTTATACAATAATATGTTAGATCTAGCATTTCATAGCATAAGAAAATGATGTTCATATCGAATTATCAAGAACGCATAAACTATAAAGCGGAAGTGTACTTTAATCCATATCTAGAAGTCATTATTTAGAATCGTACAGATAACCTTCCAGATTAACATATTTCCTTTTGAGAACTATTTGATTCTCTCTACCTTAACCCTATTTTCTCTCTGATAATGGGATGTCAGTGTGAGAATGAATTAGCACATGTAATTTAGGCACCATGACCCTATATATAGATAGCCGGGTACCTTTTGGTGTTCATGCCTTTCAGTATTCTTACTATTTGGTATTTCTATTTTATCCCATCACTAAAATAAGAATAATCATTTAATCTCTACACATTAAAGATCAACACTCTATTAGATACATCAAAAATCAAATTACCTAAAAATACTTAGCAAATCATTTTTAATTAGATTTTATTTTATATAACAGTTCATAAACATATTATTATTCTTGTATAAATTCAACGTTGGATTAATAATCCAACATAATCATTTTAGGGTTCTCGCTTTCAGCATAAAAATGAAACATTGCTTTACTAACATGTGGCGTATAGTTTTTATAAAAGTTTAGAATTATTGAATTTTTATTCGTTCCTGTGAATTTATAAAATATATTTTTTTATAGAATAAGTATTTTCATTTAAAAAAAAGGGTTAGTGAAATAAAAAAAAAAACTTAACAAGGGTCTCGCAGCTCCCATTCTTTACGAAGGATTACTAGAAATCTTTGTTGTCAGTGGCAAGCAAAGACTATCGTGTGTTGTGAAACTTCCCTTTGGCTGTGGAAATCTTTTTTTATTTTGTTCGTTTTTTTACATAATTGATATAATGTCAGCCAAATCTAATCTAATTGCCCTAATTGATTACAACCACTATTCTCGTTCAATTTTATACGTAATGAGAAGTCAATTTGTATTTATAAATTGAACTCTTTCCCTATTTTTCTTTGTGTTTTTTTAATTAATTAATAATTCAACTTTTTTGAAGAAAAAAAAGAACATACTTTTGAAAAAGAAAAGTTGATTTCCCACCGAATAATGTATCAATTAATTAGAGAAAAAAATCATATTCATTTCTTTCAAATTAAAAGCACGGAAATAAAGTTGACCAATTAATTTTTTATCTTTGAATTTGGTGTTATTTTTTTTTTTTTTGTGTATAAACATGTAATATGTTGTGGTCACCAAGAGGTGTGGCGTGGTGGCAAAAGACTTGAGATCTATACAGTAGATCCTGAGTTCAAGTCAGGGCGTGCATTTCTTGTAAGAACCTGGGATAGTCGGGGTTTTATTCACTCACCTGGGCCCACAAAATATATTTTCTGAGGAGTGTGGTTTTCTCGAATCAAAAAAAAAAATTGTAATATGTTGTGCCTAAAAAATCAACATGTCATGAAGAAATTGTCAATCACATTTTTTTCACGGCTCTTATCAATATACCATCGAAGTAATGAAATATATTTTGTGGTTTGAATTTGGATAGAGTCCCTATGTTTTGGTCCATGACGTCCGTGATCAAGCCAATTTTCTTTCTCTTTCTCTTTTTTCCATTAACGTTGAATATTAAAGAACAATCAAGTGTATGTATCAAATTTCTATCGGTTCCATTTAAATAACATTGATTTAAATTTCATTTTTAAGAAGATTTTTTCCAATTTATTTATTTTCCATTAGAAAAAAACAATATATTTTTAAAAAATCACAAACAAATTGAAAAACAACATAATAAAAAAAAAGACCAAACCGATATCAATTGATGATATGGGTTTGTTTAATATGAATTTTATGGTATGGATATTGGGTTTGTTTCTTGGTATTATAAAGTCCAAGTGTTTGATTTGTGTTTCATTGTTGGTATTATGAATTTTATATTATTATTGAAGAGATTGACAAGCTTCAAGCTAAATTGGTTAGCATGGGGAGTGACTACACTCCATTAGCTTGTAATCTAACCTAATGGCACCCATTTTGCTAATCATATTTGCTATATGAAATCAATGAAATTGGACTTTATTTGGTCTTACAAGAGAGAGAAAACAATAATCTCATAGATAAAATAAAAAAACATCAAAATTAAAAATATATTTGAAGTTAAATATTTGCATATGTATTTTTGTTTTATTTTTACGAGAAAAATTAGCTTTGTTTTTAGTATGTAATTAGTATTAACAATTTTTTTCTAATTTATCATGTGTATTTTTGTAATGTATTCAAATAAATGTAAACAACATATTTGAATGTCATAATTAAAAAAAAAACGATGATATTTGAAAACATATTATTTTATTATACTTAAAATTATATTTATGGTATAGTGTGAGTAGTAATACTAGTGGCATAAGAGGTCCCTGAATTTAAAAAATTTATCCCTCGTTATAAATGCCATGGGGTCACTTTTAATCGTTCTCTTTTGGGATTTTATAAAAGTTTGAAGGAAATTCAATCCCAATCCAGCAGAAAAGATATAATATTCAAATAATCAATTATTTATATAAGTTAGAATCATTATATTAATTTTAGGACCAATATATTAAGAGTATTTATTTTCAAACTTGTATTTTTTTTTATATCATATTTTTCTTAACTTGTAATAGTTATTATAGTTTAAAATGTTTTTCAATTAGCTTGTCCTGGTTTTCTCACTAAAAAGTTAAAAACAAATGACATTAAATTGATGCTTAATTTGACAAGATAATATTCAATCTTATTACTAAAAAAATTCATTCTTTATTTTCTTATATATTTTCATAAGGTGTGTTTTTTAAAAATTAGATCTTATATTGTATAAATATAAATATCTTGGTAAACAATATCAAAATAATTGAGCTCACTAAGAAGATGAAGGGGTTTGAATTAGACAAGTGTTTTTTTTTTTATCTTTATTTAAAATTATCCATTTTTTCTAATTTATTTGATTTTTTATTAAATAAATGACAAAGAATTATATATTTATTTTAGAATAAATATAATTAATAAGAAAAGGAAGAATTATAGTAACAAACTATTATGTTTTTTTTAATAGATTATTAATTTTATTTTATATAAAAAAAACATTCTATATTTATATTAGGAAGATAAAGGTGGTTTTAACTAGACAGATGTATTTTATCTCTATTTTAAATCATCCAATTTGTTTCTATATTTATTGTAATTGATTTTAGTTTTAATTAAAGAAATGACATAGAATTAAAATATTACTTTTTTTGTAAAAATAAAAATTATCAATAAGAAAAATAAGACTTATACTAAAATTTAAATTGCTAATTTTCTTATATATAAAACATTTATCACCATATAAATAAATAAATAAATAATTGAGAGCTTCCTATGGCAAAAGATCATATATCTCATTCTATATCTATATATCAAGTTATTGACTTGGTATTTTCTTGACAATAACAGCTCTTTTTAATATTTATAAGCACATATATTCCCCAATCAATTTTTTTAATCACTTGCATTAAATTTTAAATTCACAATAAAAAAAAAACTATTTCCTACAAAAAAATATGATAGCAATGCCTACACACTAAGTTTTTTACATTAAAAACTCTTTTTGATCCAGCCTACTATCAAAGGTGTGCTAATTTGCTAGTAACTAACTAATTTTTTTTATAGGAAAAGAATATCAAGATAACTAAATATTTATATCTAAAATTGTCTTTTTTTATATGATAAATGCAATGATATATTTTATATTTACCAAATAATTTTTTTAAAAAACATACATGAAACTAACAAAACTAAAAACCATGGTTAAAACTAATTAAATACTAAAATATAAAAAAAATATTCTAAAAACAAAACAAAAATGAGTAGGGAAATATTTAACATTGAATTTTCTTTTTAATTTTTATTTTTTTAATTGAGAGGTATTTTCTCTTATCAAGAACAAATGATTTTTAATCTTTTCATGTATCATGAAAATATATTTTCTTTATATCAAATATAAAAGAAAAGAATTCAAAAAATTAATTGTAAAAATATTTATAAAATATATATAAAAAACAAACTAACTACTATTTAAAAGAAATGACCTAAACAACTTAAAAAAAAAATAGAGAGAAAGAAAGATAGGGTATTAATTCAAAATTAAATAGAGAATGATACAAATTTAAATACTCAAAGAGGGTGTTAGCTTTGCATTAAGTTCTTATTTAAATTAATTCTTAATACCATCTTTTTTATTTCTTCAACTTATGATCACATAAAAATACCAAAACAAATGGTAAAAGTCTTTGAAAACCATAAAACAACTTCATATCTAAAAAACAAAAAATCACCAAATAAAAAATATTTAACACCCATGATGTACTTTATATGGTATTATGACAAGAAAAATGCACCTCTATCCAAGTCCTCAATAACCTATTGACAAATTTCTCTCTCCTAAAAAATTATCAACAAACATTTTATTATTCTTCAAACTTAAAGACTGATAAATAAATAAAATAAAATTTTATATTAAAAGGAAAATTATAAAAATCTATAAGGACACTAAAGAAAAAGAAGGCACATGATTGAACTGAAATAATATTTTTACATACTTTTGAGATTGGCCACATGGGTTTTATACACACACAAACACACACACACACACACACACACACACACACATATATGTAGTTTAATTCTCTATTTTTTAATTTTTTTTCTAACATAAATTTAAACAATACCTCATTAAATTGGAAATAAAAGTATTCAATTAAAAAATCAAGAATAAAAAAAATGGATAGCATGGATTGTTACAATAAAATCCTTTATGCTCCATTTTGGGTTAGAGCAAAAACAATTTGAAATTAAATTAAATTGGGTTGAAATTAACCTTTATATGACCCCTTTGATTAAGCATAATCTACCTAGTAAAAATTTTATTTGATTTTAAAAAAATCTAGGTGAAGACATATATGGAATAAAAGGTACAAAAAAAAAAAAAAGAAAGAAAGAAGCAATGCAAGTTATAATAACAATATTTTCAATAACAAAACGAACAATTAAATAAATCGAAATTAAAGGACACTTAAATTTCTTGTAGGCTTAGCCACCTTTTTATATGGCCTTTAAAATTTACTATTCCTAACTCCAATCGTTTTATGGATAATGAGGAAAAGAGGTGGTTTTGGTAAATCTACTTATAATCCATGTATGTGTGTGTGTATATATATTTAAAAAAAAAAAGTTGTATTTAAATGTGTTAGCTATGGCTTTTTCTAATTTCTATTTTTTTTATAAAAAAAAACACAAAAAGAATTGCAAATGGGCAAACTCTTTGAATCATCGTACTTAATTGTTTTAAAAATGAATTAAGCTTCACCAAAATCTCTATAAGTTTGAAATAGCATTAAATTCAATGGAAATGATCCCAATTCACAATGTATCTTTTTTCTCATTTTTTTTTAAATAAAATAAAAAAAGGCAACTTGTTATGTAATTGGTTTCTAGCAATCTTTCAGTTTTAAAGAGTACATATATTCTTTTTTTAAATAGAAATTTTTGAAAATATATTAAAATAATATTATTTTTTTAAAATATTATTGATATTTAAGAAAATTTAAAAACATACAAAAATAAAATTTAAACAGAAATTTGTTTTTTAGGAAACATTCCCAAACAAGGATCAACCCAAATCTATCTTTAAATTATTAATTTTAACACCCCACTTCTCATTCCTGAAAAAAAACCCACCTAAACAGATCTATTTATTTATTAGTGATAGATTAATTATGAAAGTATTTTTTATTTAGAAATATATTAAAATAATATATATTTTTATTTTTTAAAAACTATTTTTAACGTTAACACATAAAAATAAATAAATAAATATTTTTCAAAAGTTTAAAATGGTTTGGAAACGGAATAAAACATAGCCTCAATTGTTCTCCAGTAGCTTCGGTTCCGAGCCAGAATTCATTCCCGTTGCACCGAACTAAAATTCAAAATCTCTCTCCCAAAAAAGAGCAAAATGCTCATAGAAAGATTGCACACACGCCTGTCTATTTTTGAAACAGACTAAAAATGGTGTCCAAGTCCCTCAAAAGAAGCCCCAAAAAATCCATTAAGGATCCGGGGAGCCACCGGCCCCGGCCCCGCCGCCTGCACAGGAAGAAATCTCCGGGCAAAACCACCTCCTCTTCCATCGTCTCAACCATCAACAAAACTATCTTCAGTTGCAAACGCCGCCTCTCTAAGCTTTTCTCTAAACTGGCCCGCATTAGCACTCCAAATAACCGCTACAAAGACTACAAAATCTTGAAAACTGGGTCCAAATATCATGACCTAGAATGTGAGAAGGATACCACTTGTAGAGCGCTCTTCTTCAACGAACGGTTACCTCCCTTGATTTCTCCTGATAAGAGGACGGTTTTTCTTGATCTTGATGAGACCTTAGTGCATTCTAAAGCAGACCCACCACCCCAAAATTTTGATTTTGTTGTGAGGCCAGAGATTGATGGGGAAAAGATGAATTTTTATGTGTTGAAGCGACCGGGAGTTGATGCTTTCTTGGAGGCTTTGGGGACTAAATACGAGATCGTGGTGTTCACCGCCGGTTTAAAGGAATACGCTACGCTGGTTCTTGATAGGATTGATCCAAAGGGGGTGATTTCGCACAGGCTTTATCGGGATTCTTGCAAGCAAGTTGATGGGAAGTTTGTCAAGGACTTATCTGAAATGGGGAGGGACTTGAAAAGGGTGGTGATTGTTGATGATAATCCTAATTGCTACATTTATCAGCCTGAAAATGCAATTCCATTGAAGCCCTTTCTTGATGATCTTGGCGATTCAGAGTTGGGGAAGTTGGCTACTTTCTTTGACAGGTGTGATTGTTTTGAGGATATGAGGGATGCCGTGAAGGAATATGTTGGTGTCGAAGAAGTCGTGGAGGTTCAAGTGGATGTCTGATTTGTTTTCTCACTCTGCTTCTGTTGTTTCTCTCTCTCTGTATCGTAGGTTTTTCTCTCGTGAAATTAGTTGCGTTGAACACAAAATTGTTCAATCCCAATTGAGGAAAGCAACTTTTAGCTTAATTACTTATTGTATTAATTCACTTGTAATTCAGTTCTTCGTCATTGATTATTTGACTAGTGACTAGTGAAAGGTCAGTCTATTACAAGGAAATTTCATTTCGAAAATTCGTCCTCACAATTCTCTAATTAGGCCTTGCCCTGCTATGATTTTACGTTTATGCCTAAATTATCTCAGGGAAAGAAATCGGATTTGCAACCGTCTGAACGGTGCAAAACTCTCAAGAGCATGAATGTGAATCCTGTAAAAGTGCAGTTAGGATGGATGACCTGCATTGAGGTCTGTTTAGAGATAGTGATGGTGGCTGATGGGTATGCTTAAAGTTTCTTTGGATGCGTGGTAATGGCGGAAGAATTGTCTCATATTGAACAACAGCTATTATCTTCTCTCATCGAAGAGCAAAACGCAAAAGCTAGTAGAGTGGCTCCATTTTCGTAGGAGTTTGTTTTTTAAAATATGTTTTAAAAAATAATATATTTTAAATTATTTTTTATAGTTTTATTTTTAAAACATAAAAGCAATTTTTTAAAAAGAAATTGAGATCTCGGCACCCATTTTTTTTATTCTTCTTCGAATGAAAACAAATTTAACTTTAATTTGCCTAAGATGTTTCTGACAGTGGCTTATTTTTTTCTGCAAATCTGTATGAATCGGCAACCACCTAAAGTCTTGTCTGTGACTTGCTTTGGTAGTGTCTCTTTCTTTTCAAAATCGCAACCGAATATTTGTTTTAGTCACGTAGAAATTAGAAGTGTGGTGGTGTTTGCTCAACTTATTTCCACAATTCCCAATGGATAATCTTTACATAGATAATTTACGATAATGAAGCTGGTGAATTGTTTATATGCAATAATTTAATATGCAAAAATTAATTTCATGCACAGTTATAGCTATCAACATGTATTATATTAACTATACACATAAAAAACTTTGTATAGTTTCATACAAGACAAACATGCATTGGTTAGACAAAGTTTTACGAAGAAATGGAGAACAATGTGTTGACATATTTATGATGGACACACTACTATGATAAGCATATATAACGATTTAAAAACATGATAAGTTAAAACCTTCGCTAAAGATGAGCTAATTACGATTGAAAAGATGGTGATGCTTTTAAACTTAATAGTATCAGGAGCTTCGAATAAGAAAGTGCAAGAAAGATTTGAACATTTTGGTGAATAGTTAGTAGATTGCCTGAAAAAAATCATTCAAACAATACGTTTGGTGGAAGTAGATGTCATAAAACTTGAAGATTCTGAGTTTACAAATACTCCAAGAGAAATTACAATGAAGGTAACAGTCATTTTTTCGGTTTAAAAATGTATTGATGCAATTGATGGCATATATATATTTGTGTTTGCATATTATCTAAAAATCAAATTCTATTTATCAGAAGAAAATGTGCATTGATACAAAACATTGTAGTTACCTGTAGTTTTGACATCCACTTCCTGTTTATGAGGGCAAGATAAGAAGACAATGCACATGGTACACATTTTTGTTGAGGTCATTGATAATAGCAATATAAAATTTTCAAAACTGCTGGAAGACAGTAATATAATAAAAATTGAACCACAACTAATGTAAGTTTCGATCTGCCTTGTGATCTGTCTAAGAGACATAATATTATGACAAAAAGCTTCAAATATATATCTTGGATTCGAATTAAGACGTGATGAACTTGTGAGAGTCTAGGACATCCGTGGTTTTACTCGCATAACCTGCACCTGTAAAGAGTGTCTAAAAAGACATGTTTCGTGGAATCCAAAAAAAATAATTTAATATATTTTTATTTATTGTTTAATGCCAAATTTAACATCTTGTGGGATAGCAAACTGCATGGTCGAGGATTGCCAGAACTTTGTTGTTCAGCATAGGCATCTCGACCAGGATTGTCCTGAAGCAACTTTGCTTCTTGATCACAGTGACTAGACATCAGAATACAACTTATATATCAGTCATCTTAAAAAGCAGAACTTGCTCTAGATCACAGCTGTTTGCAGCAATTTGAAACTTAATAGCACACTGGACACCAAGCAATCCTACAAGTAGTACCTGGAATGCACACAGAAACTTTTTTTTTGTTTTTTGGCAATAAAAAAGTTCAAAACGAGAATTAATTCTCACATAATTGCCGTTGCATAACCAGAAACACCATTACCAGGAGAACAAGAGATCAAGAAGATCAACATGTGACCTGCACATTGGTTTAACCTCTCGCAATACTATAGCATAGTTCAGTGGCTCTACCAGCCAATCACTTCCCTTCTTAGAAAGTTAGTTCATAGTTCTCTTGTCAAAACTGGTTAGATAATGAGGTTCCAATCATGATAAATCAATTCATAAAGAACTTCAAAGGTAGGCTATTCAAGCAATGCTATCCATTCAAATAGCAAAGCTATCCATTCACCGGATTCGATATAGGACAAGATTGCTAATGCTACCTTCTGTGTTCCATTAACTACAAAAGCACTGATCTTGCAACTGCAAAGCTTCATTCCTATTCAGAAGCACACTGCTCATCATATTCAAAGTGCACCAGATTTCTACTTCCCCACCACCAGGTTACACCACCTCCCTAATCCTGAAAAGTTTCCTTCAACCTTAAACTTGACAGAACTAGGAAATAACAGATGCATGCAGCCAATACTTCCCATACACGATAAGGAAATGAAATTGACTCTTAATCCAATACCTAATTTACATCTAAAACCCTAAGTCCAGTTCCAAATAACCTAGAAGCAAAATCCATAATGTCAACGACCATTTGAAAACCTCATGCTCAAACCTTGGAAATCATCACTATAGGGCTCCTAATCCATAAATTTACTACAGAAATTCTGTCCTCAAGCATAAACCCACCTCCCAGTTTACAACTGAGAGAAAAAGAAACATCACTATAGGGTTGCTAATCAAAGTTAACAATACCCTCCAACATTTCCTATTTTAATTGGGATGGCATTTCCTCGTCAGTGATTCCGTTGAGCAATCAGATGTTGCGTGGTTATGAACATTTTAAAGGAGTTTTTTTAGAGCCAAAGAATTTAGACAGAGTCTAGCAAGTTCTTAAAGATGTGAAAATGAAAACGAACCCACAGCCCTCTCCTTAAATATAAAGAAATCAAACTTCTACGTACATCATCCCTAAACTTCAAAACCCAGTGATGGATTGCTTACCTTCCCCTACACATTTTCAGCATAAGCAGCCAAATTGAGAAGAAAATACATGTAACTAAAATTTAAGGAGTGGAACAAAAATAGAATGGTATTAGTTTCCAACGAATCCAAAAGTTTCCTTAAAAATCGCAATTAATTATAAAACATGAGGGGAAAAAACAACTAGAAGCTCACGCAATTCATTTCCCATATGTTCACCATTGCAATGTTAATCAATCAGGAACAAGATAAAAAAACTAATAATTCGGAAAACATGAAGGAAATACAAAGAAACCCATATTAGAAATCAATCATAAGACAACAACAAGAAGAAAATGAATGAATCAATTGCAAAGAAAGACCTGTTGAGGCAACCTCCAAGCCTCAGCAGTACTAAAGCACATATCATCAAGAACCTCACTATTACACCACTTGCAATTTGGGTTATGGCTGCACTGAGATCTTGATACCATTTCACTGCAACTCGGGATCTGGGAACGGGCTGCGTTTCTCTGTCTTGCTAATAAAACACGATCATGTGAAGAAGAAGAAGCATTTGAGGATTGGACAAGAGTTGAAAGAACAAGTATAGCTACTGCTAGAAAGGAGAAGATTAAGAGGTGCTTTCTATTTGCCATAATTAACTTACTGCTAGTTTTGGCTAGAATTTAGGGTCAAGACGCAGACAATTTAGGGTCAAGACACAGACAGGGATAATCAGTTAAGAGTTTCTATCGTCTTCGTTGTTCGTCTTCATTTGTGGCTTTAGAACGAGCTTAACAGTTACTGTAATAAATTAGTTCAAGTCTTTGGGTTAAATTGTCTTTTGACACCTTTTTATATATATATACACACACACACACACTTTATTAAAAAGATATTTGCATCAAATTAAATATTTTTTATATTTTGACAGATGTTAAAAATAAAATTTTAATATTTTTTTTTTAAATTAATTACTACTACAATAAGAAGCAACCTTATAATAATAGATATGCTTTGTATTCTAATTGGACTCGTAAAATTAATAGCACAACAAAAATACTAAAATACTAAGATCAGACCTAAATGCTAAATAATAAATAAAGATCTTATCACATGCACATGCTATTTAACATCTTCGTATATATATTGTTATATGTCTTTGGTCTGTTGGATAGTCTAGGTTTCAAATCCAATTGATTTGCCATGTCTTGTTTAATTAAGATTTGGTCACCCCATTCAAAATTAGATTTGGATTTTAAAAAATAACCTAATTTGGTAATCCATCTCTCTTCTTTTTTTCTTCGCTTATTTTCTTCTTGGTTGGGTCTTCACTGAGTTGAATAGAATAAACTTACGAACAAACTAGAATGCTATAAAAGAACCAAGGATCGAAATTAAAAGAATTTCAATTACATGAAAGAATTTTAAAACATGGCAATTAAAGGAATAATGATCAAAATTAAAGTACAAAATAAATTGTTTATTTAATTGAAGGAAAATATTGAAAAAAAATCAATTTGGTTAAAGAACTAAAAAATAAAAATAACGAGGATTAAAATTGATACAAAAAATAAAAATAATTGCAATTAAAGAGTGAAATTGAAAAGAATGATAACTTTTACAATATAGCCAAGAGAAAAAAAAATTAGAAATCAAAACATTAAGGATCAAATTTGTACACATAATACATTCATTTTGAATTGAATGATAAAAATGAAAACCTCTTAAACTTTTACAAAAGAACGAAGGGAAAAAAATTCAAATAATAAGGACCACATTAAATTTTATAATATTTGGTAAATTATGATAAAATGATGAAAAAAAAAACTTCTACAAGAAAGTCTAAAAAAAAAAAAAGAATAAAGACTAAACCTAAAATGTAAATAGTCAAGAAGGTCGTGATATAATTTTTAGAGGAAGAGAGAGAGAGAAGAAAGGAAAACAATATAATTAGTATCAAGCTAGACCACCACCAATGATATACATTGCATCAACTTGAAAAGAACATGATGAGACTTCCAATAACTTGACAAAAAATATATTTTTAGATTTTAGGAGACAACCTAATTATTATTTTTAAATATATAATAAACAAAAATAATTGTGAAAATAAAAAAAATTCCTTAACTCCAAGTCTATTTTTTTTTATTCAATAATATTATTTTAGTAGTTTCCATGCAATCAATCAAAATAGAATTTCACTATGCAATCAATCAAAATAGAATTTCACTATGCAATCAATCAAATGGAAAAATGTTTATTTATCTTCTATTTAAAAATGACATTTAGACAATTTCAATACTTGAATGATAAGGTGAAACATTATAACATTTTTTTTTTGGTATAGATACGGGTTTCTAAAATTTTGCCCAGACAAATCCCATTTCACATGGCATGAGTGGTGCTCTCTAGAGGACTTGCTGCAGATGAAGAGAAAGGTCGAACCCCTAACCTTATAAACAATCTAAGACTGCCCTTGCCACCTTGACCTGGACCCTTTGGGTCAAACATTATAACACTGTTAATAAACAGTAACAATAGATATGGAATTTCCCACTAATAATTAGCTGTTTTTAATAATATGGAGTCAATCGTAAACTTGAGAAGTCTAAAAAATTCACGCACAAATATAAGGGGTCCAAGAAAAGAACCCTTGAGGGGTGGCTGGGAGTGTTTGGAAGTGTAATTATATTTATTTTTTAAAATATTTTTTTTGTTTAGAAATATATTAAAATAATATTTTTTTTATTTTTTAAAAATTATTTTTTCCATCCATACATCAAAATAATCTAAAAACACTAATTTAAAATGCCAAAAAAGAAAAAAAAATCAAATTGGAAACGGTGGCTCTTGCTGTTCGATTTCAGTGCCGATATAACCAAAATAATCTCAACTCTTATCAAATTGGCATCAAATGAAAGCCCCTGAACGGCACCAGAGAATTCTTTAGCCAACTACCTTTACATTTCATCTACGAGTGCTCAAATTAATCTCTGTTTTGGCCGCGGATCATGAACGCATGCAAGAAACACCCACAGATAGGCAGATCAGCTACATTTGGGCGATTACAAATTAATCCAAACACCCCACTTTCAAAATGTGCTAATCAAATGGTAAAACTGGGAGCTGAATTCCATACAAAATAATTATTTTTCACCTTGCGCAACACTTCTCATCAACTTGCTTACTGTCTGCCACAAAAAAGAACAAGATTTGCTCAAAGGTCAGGCATGCCCTTTCCGGTTTTAGCATCGTATGTCTTCTCCAACACGAGTGGCATTGGGGTATCCTTGGGACCAGCTGGAAAAAAAACCAAATCAGTTTATTGCCAAAGATGGCTTCGAACAGGAGTGAAAACAAAGGAAATATTAAGAGTTTCAGATAATACTTAGCACGTGTTTACTAATTCCAGAGCAAGTTTCATTGATAAAATGTTTGGGATGAAATCACATATTGTTGGTACGTTCTCTTTATTTATCCAGAACAAAAATTCAACCGAGCAATTCAGAATTACTTCAGTGCTAGCAGAAGCCATTCAACCTTCCATTATAGAGTCCCCACTCCTCCCTCCTCTTCTCTCCACCAATCAAGAAACCCGTTTTTCACTCAAGAAATAAACATGAGCAATGCTTGCATAGTGAAAACCTTTCAGATGATGCACATCCAGCCTAGTGACTTGCTGGAAGAAATTTATGAAATTACACCAGCAATGAGTCATGCTATCCGGACCAAATATACAATGCATTACAAACTTAACCATACATCACCTCAATCAGGTCTGATTTTTATAAGCCATTTAATGATGGCTGCCAATCAACTAGCACCAATTTAAAAGTTACAAACCCATTAATCAAATTGGCCAATATAAGGAGATTCAAATCTTACCATCTCATAATATGAAAGATTTCAGTCACTCAAGATCAGATTTTTTTTCAGGTAAGCAAATTGCATATGCCAGTAAGCTTCTTCCATTTCTGATACATGTTGATGAATCTTTTACTCTCTTTTTTTCATGTATTTCACCAATAATGAATCGCAAAGTGCATGCCATGTAACTAGTAACTTAATTTCTTATGCGCACCCATGCTGTTATTTCTCTTAAAAGCTTATCTCGGATTGGAATGATCCCTCTTAACAATTCTCATTCAGCATTCTATAACTGCCAACTGTTCATGAATTCAAAATGTACAGCTACATTTTGTTTTGGCATGTGGAGGTGCTTCTATACATTCTATGTCTTTTGGTTTTGCTGTTTTGAATTACTATTTAACTTGTTGTTATACTTTACAAAAGATTATAAACACTGAGTTTATTCACATGATAGCTGTATATCCCTTCAGCATTATCATGTGTCATGCGAATTTATAAAAAAATAAGCAAAGACAAAAGTTACACATTGGCCTCATGTTCCATTCCTATCTCCAATCAAATGCAAATTTCAAAAGTTTTAAACGCTAGCCAAATGAGTCACTGCGAAAAGGTAAGTTTTTAGTGATGTACCAAAAGTAGGTCTTGGAGTTGTCCTTATCTTTAAAATCTCAGGACGAGGAATTATGGACCCCGATGCTCCTTCACCTCTTGAAACTCTTACTTTAGTACCATCTTCTAGGTATTTAATTCCAACCTTGCATGGCCTCCTGCACAAGTAATCAACTGCTTCAAACTGGGTCCAAACTATGAAACACAGAAGATAAACACCAATGATTGTTAAATCTGAAACCTCAAATCAACCATACCCTGTAACCGGGTCAAGAACTTGAACATTTGATGCATGAAGTGGGGCTTCAACGGTAAAGATTCCACCTTCATGACCTTCACCTGCCTTGATGTGCTTTTTCACCTGCAAAAGATTTACAAGACAAAAGGATAAATTACAAGAAACTAGACAATCTATGTCTCCAGGAAACTCATTGACAACAATCCTATAATTCAGAAGGAGATAGAACGAAATGAATAACCAGCTAAGCTCATAAGTTGCAAACAAATTTCTAATAATCAAGCACAGAAAAGCTTAACAGACAAACAGAGGGGAACCAAAAGAATGATTAATATAACATGAGAGAAAACAATCTTATACACTACACCTAACATGGCATCACCATTTCCTTGCTTGGAAAACATTGGTGCAACACTCTTTTTAAGTAAACATCCACCTCCATGTACTTTGACCCAAGAAAATCTTTTACATAAGCACCAGATTAAATAGGATCCGGTGCCAACTACAATAATGAAGAGCATGCAACCAAACAATAAATGGATACAAGGCAATGGAAAAAAAAACTAAGAAAAAGCCCAGTTCTTGTTTTTCAATATTAAAAAAAGAGAACAGAATTGCTTAAACCGAAAATAAAGGGAATAAATGTCATACCAGATTTTTGCCCTCGACAATAACACGATTTTGAGAGCGAACGACACGCTTAACGACACCAGTATCACCTTTATCCTTCCCTCTGATTATCATAACCTGTAAATGTAAAAAGAAAACAGTTAATCCATTAAGCCCACAAAGCAAAGAAATAATGATGGTGATGGTGTGTGTGTGTGTGTGTGTGTGTGTGTGTGTGTGTGTACAGATCTGGGTGCTCTTTTACAGTATCTCCTCTGAGTACTTTCCAGTGCCTAATCAGTTTCTCAGCTGCTTTCCAACCCATTTTTCTAATCACAAATCGACGGGTCTTCCCTTCTTTGTTTGTGATTGTTGGATATAAACCCTACTAAAGACTAGCAGCCTCCTCCTCCTCCTCCTGCTGCTGCTGGCACTCTCCTCAACAAAACGAAAAGTAGATATAACTGTGATTGGGCTCTGTTGGGCTCAGCCTCCTTAGCCAAAATTTGGGATTTTTATTAGAAAGAAAATGATAATTTGGCGGCCCACCAGGGAAATCTTATATTTTAGATTTTTAAGAGCTAAGAATTAAATTAATTTTTTCAAAGGTTTTAAATAAAATTTAATCCTTAAATACATTAAAAAAATAAATTAAAAGTCAATTCCTCTGATTTAAATATAAAAAATTATTTTTAAAATAGATTCTTATCTATTTTTTAAAAATATTTAAAGAAATAAAATGAAGATAACTAGAGTGATATAGAAAATAGAATAAGATGATTTTTTTTAAATATATAAATTTAATTTAAATCAAATATTATAATAATAATTCCAAACACTAACATAAGACTTTCTTAAAAAGAATTTTCCTTTTTTAACACTCTACATATTATTATTTTTATAATTTACATATTAAATGACGGATAAATAAGAGACGGGAAATAGATGAGCCCAAAGACAGGCCAATATTTCACGGCTACAAGTTTCCCTTGACAGACTGATTGCTTTTGACAATTCTTTTGTTATTGTTTTTGTTATTATTATGATGCTTGCAATTGGAGATTATTAATCTATTTGTTTCTGCTGATCCTGAGCTGTTTTTGCTTCTTCGTTCTGGTAAGAGTTGCTTTCCATGGAGGACAGTCCTGTATACTCCGAAAATACCCACGACCTGGATTCTAGGGTTTCTGATTTTCATCACCCCGCCAATTCTCCTCCATCGGTAAAATCACTTATCCTATTCACCCCAATTCCATTGCTTGTATCTTTACTTGTATTGTATTGTATTGTATTGTATTGCAGTTGGGTTTTTTCTTTTAATAATGGGAATTTTTTTCATTTTTTATATTTCATGTCAATATTTATCAGTCTTTATTAGTTCAAAACCAGGATAATAATAAGAAAAAAGTTTTGATCTTTACATGGTGTTATAATTATGTGCTGATCACAGGATAATGGGAAAATTGGGAGCCAGAAAATGATTAGACATGAAGAAAGTGATACTGGGTTATTTGAGGAGAGGAATGATGAGAAGAGAGAAGAAACAAAAACTACCCATCAAAAGGTAGGGAATTATTTTTATTATGACTCGCCCCATTATGAAGAAACTGGGGTTTGGATTCCTGTTTCTGTTCCGCCCATGATAGAAAGTGATCGTGAAGAGTGGATGGATAGGGGAGGTTTTCACTCCAATGGTGGTTATTTTCCTGAAGGTGATATGGGGTGGAGTCAATATATCGGAGAAGACAAGGAGTTGACTATGTGGGATGTGATTGTAGAAATGTTACTTGCAGCTCGTGGAAAAGTGAATGCAATCACTTCTGGTGATTTACCGAGGTGTGGGATTTCGTGGTTATCCAGCCATTTACTTGAGCAAGCTTGGCAAGAGATGGCCCAAACTCTCACCGAGGCTAATTTTAGTAACGTGGGTGAAATTATTGAACAGAACCCTCCTAAATGGTTGCCTGATAGCTCAGCTTCTGCTTGTATGCTTTGTGGTGTGCGGTTTCATCCGATTATGTGCTCCAGGCATCACTGCAGGTTCTGTGGAGGAATATTTTGTGGTGACTGCTCAAAAGGAAGGAGTTTGTTGCCAGTGAAGTTTCGAGTCACAGATCCCCAGCGAGTCTGTGATGTGTGCTGTGTGCGACTCGAGTCTGTCCAGATATATCTGATGGACCAAGTAAGCAATGCTGCCCAGCTACCAACCCATGACCTGACAGACCTCAGCACTTTGAGATCGTGGGTTAACTTTCCATGGGGACAGACCATGGAATATGAAATTTACAAGGCAGCAAACACAATTCAAGGCTATCATAAAGTAAGGTTTTAAGATCCCGTGCTTTTTTTTGTCATTCTGAACCTGCAATTTAGAAAAGCTTGTTTTGGCCTATTTTTTTTGTTTTATCCAAAATGAGACAAAAGACATAAAGAGAATGTGCGTTCAACTTGTATCCTGAACTGATTGTGACTGATTATGGAAGAGGGACTCATGTGTCTGATCATTTTGCATAGCTAGATATCTCGTGGTATTGTGCTAGTTTTAATTCTGATTCAGTGTGTTTCCAATGACAGGTAGGTTATTTGAAACCTGAGAAGTCAATTCCAGATGCTATCCTACGACGAGCAAAAGGCCTTGCAATAATTACTATTGTGAAAGTTGGGGTCATGGTCACATATAATATTGGAACAGGACTTGTAATTGCTCGCAGAGAAGATGGTTCGTGGTCTCCTCCTTCTGCCATATCTACACTTGGTTTGGGATGGGGAGCTCAGGTGAATACATTTATCTTTATTAACCTCGATTACTTTGTATTTTATTTAGTGTCATGTTAAGTGAATATGGAAACCATGGGATCATTATTGTGCACAACTAGGATTTCTTAAGAGGGGTGTCAAAAATACTACTGAAACAGAGAAAATATGATTATTATTATTATTTTTCAGGAGGGGGTTAACTATTATTAAAACCCAAAAATTCAAGGCTGCGTGTTTGGTATTGTGTTGCATGGTACTTTTTGCTTGAAAATGCATCAAATGAATTTTTTTCAGTTTATATATATATATATATATATATATATATATATATATATAAGCACATTAAAATCATCAATGTAATGTTTTTTTAAAGGCAACTTGCTTTTGAGAAGCACCCAAAAACAGTAGTTACTGCACTCTCAAACAGGAAAAGTTTCAAAACTTTGGGGGTGCTGTGGGCCTCCCAAAGCGAAGGGTGGTTCCACTACTGTCCACGTTCTCTGTTTTAAAGACTCACGGAAATTTACTTGATTTTGTCTTGGTCTTTTTCCGTGCTCCTGGAAAATATGTAGACATTAACATTTTAGTGCTTCTGAAAGAATAGTTACTTAGATTAGGCAATTGCTTCATGTTATTGATGGCTCTATTTGTTGTGCTGAAACTCATATTGCTGATTATATGCTTGTTCTGCAAAAACTTCCTTGAGTTTATAACCCATCTATTCTTATGCAAGGGAGGAATAGATGCTTCTGTCACTCAATCCATAAAGTCTTATTTTCCACTTTAAATTGAACTATCTGTATTAGGATATTTGACCTTCTTTCCTTTGGATTCTATTATGGACGGGTAAATTTGCTTGCAGGCTGGTGGTGAATTAACCGATTTCATAATTGTGCTGAGAACTACTGAAGCAGTCAAGACATTTTGTGGTAATGCACATCTGTCATTCGGTGCTGGTGTGAGTGCAGCCGTTGGCATCGCTGGACGGGCATTTGAAGCAGATTTACGAGCTGGTGATGGTGGTTATGCTGCTTGTTACACATACAGCTGCAGTAAAGGTAACTTCATTGTCTTCGATAATTCTGTCATTTAAACAGCTATTTGTTTCAGTCCAGTTACATTGCATGGTTATGTGGTAGTTGACTGGCCATTTACTTTTCATGGAAAGGCAAATAACTAAATTGTGCTTTTTATGTTTCCTTTCCATTTTGTCTTTTATTTGTTTTAGAAGCCTATTTTTTTCTCCACTGTAAAATAAGCTAGTTTAGATCCTGATCTCTGCGAGCCAATCCACCCTTTCTGGCACATTGTTTTGACATGATGATTGCTCCATTAAACTTTTAAACATGATAATTGTCAAATATGTAGGGGCATTTGTTGGATGTTCACTTGAAGGGAGTATTGTCACGACCCGCACAAAAGAGAATTCCAGATTCTATGGGAGCCAGTCTATATCTGCATCAGATATACTACTTGGCTCATTGCCCAGACCACCTGCCGCTGCAATTCTGTACCATGCACTCGCAGACCTATATCAGAAGCTGGATAGGTGATTTGTTGGAGTTCATTGCCAAAAATATTTGGACACAAGTCAAAGTAAAGAAAAGAAATCCCTGGTGTACTGTTTATCTGTGTCACTTATTGCCATTCATTGCTGGGGGTGTACAGCTTGTTTGCCAGAGAATAGCTGGCCTAGTGACTCTCCAGAAAGGCGTGGGGAAAA
This sequence comes from Salix dunnii, assembly GCA_015731905.1. NCBI lineage: Eukaryota > Viridiplantae > Streptophyta > Magnoliopsida > Malpighiales > Salicaceae > Salix > Salix dunnii. The sequence goes on along the minus strand of CM027662.1, from coordinate 3,666,739 downwards.
GGGAAAGAATTTACTACATGAATGTGTGGTGTTGTATATAACAAGTGGATGACTTGTTTGGATGTCCAAGTGTACATGTAATAAGACTTCCAGTGCTTTGATAGAATTGAATTTATTCACATGCAATAGAAAGCAGATTGTTCCGTTAGAATCATTGTTCCGTTAGAATCATCATCCATGTGGTATTAATTTGTGGCTGGCTTCTTTGCTCTAGCAAAAAGTGAGGTATTTATGGGCGACACCGCATATTTCTGGTGATGCCTTGACCAGACATTGCCCCACTCATTATACTTTTAACAGCATCTAAACATGTTTAAGACCAATTAGTGAAGGCGCCCCTGATATCGCTCTCAATGCCAAATTATCATCATGTTGCCATTTTTATGATCGAAAAGCCCCTAGTGACTGTTTTGAGAAGCCATGAATGAAAAAATAAAATAAAAATATTCTAGCTTTAGTAGTTGCCCTTCGTGATCGGGGGGGGCTTGGGCTTTGCCCATCAGTATCGTCAAGCAAAAGCTATAGCTAAAATCTTTTCACCGGGCAGGGCAGCTACTTGCAGAGGTGCAGCCTGCAGGCGATGCAAAAAGAGACATCCAGTGTTGGTCAAAACCCCAGAACTAATCACAGTGAGAAATGAGGATCCCGTGCGTTGATCAAAACTCCAGAACTAATCAGTAAAAAAATGACAAACTTTACTTTCAATGACACAACAAAACTCTCACAAAACAAGTATTAAGGCTATGACGGAAACTTTGTCTTTTTTCGAAAAGAAAGAGAACAAAAAAGAATTCCAAAAGGAAAAAAGAGGGTGAAGAATGAATTCAACTGCAAGGGAAAAGTCATCACCATGAACTATTTATAATTTTAATTTTCAGCTCTTTCTTTTGTTGGGAAAAGGAATAAAGAAAAGAAAAATGAACAGGCGCTCCTACTCACTGTACTTCTAACTCAGCTGCCTTATCGACCGAAAGATGCACAATACAAAGTCATTGACATGACAGCCTGATGGGAATCGAGAAGCCAAATGGAGAGATCAAGGGATACCTCATTCAACCCCCTCTTCCATTGATCTCCCTATCTATAACATGAAAACAAATTATTACCAAATCGAATTGGAATAAAAAATAAATATAATAAACTTCAATACATGTTAGTTCAATCCATTCATCCTGGTATCTACTCCAACTTACCTGGTATTTGAGTTTCCTAGTGTAAGCTCAAGATCATCAGAAACACATTCCTCGTGGATCCTCTCTCCTTCCCAAGGTTTCACCAATCCTGCTGCATTACTTCCAAATGCAAACTCGGCTGCCATACTGTCCGACATTGGCACATCAGCTGTCTGATCAATGCCTGCCGGAATTGCTGGAGAGCATGTCCCACTTTGTCCAGGAGTCCACATTCGTGACCCTGCACCTGATAAAGCCTCCTCTCTAAAGCCAAATGGATTCCGTGATACAAGACTAAATGTTGGTGATGAGGGTCCACTTTGGGGAGTTTGGATACCAGCTAGCCAACCTGAATGTGGTAGGGCCTGACGGCCAGGACTGGGTGGGGTAGACGAGGGCATCGATGAGGGCAGAAATGAGTAGTTCTGTCCCATCCAAGATTGGCCAGCAGCTGGGTCATCCCAGTCATTTTTGGTACGCGGGGTTCGTGCAGTCGGGGAGCTCAATGGGGGGGTAACAGGAGCACTTATGGAACCAGTGTGAATGAAGAGATGGTGAGGATGCTTGGGAGAGGCTGATGATGAGCCAGAGGAGAGGTTTTTAAGCCATGGGATGAGGGAATTGGCATCAGCATTACCATTAGCGTTGGCAACATAATGGGATGAAACTGGACTTGGAAAAGAAGATGAGGCAGGGCTTGGGTTATAGGATACACATGGACTCGGATGGTATGATGAACATGGACTAGCTGATGCAGAACCTCCCATAATATCCATGCGTTCCACAGGTTTGCATCCCTACAGATATACAAACAGATGGTTCAGTCTAATTGAGACAAAAAGATTTCAACATCTCAAGATGGTTTGATAAAAGATATTTATCTAGGTACCCAAACAAATTGAAGTAGTTGCAAGTTTCTCCTATGGCAACACCTTAAATTATGCCATATGAAAGCTCAAAAACTTCATTCTTAGCAAGAGAGAATAGTTGTAATGGAATTAATAGTATCATATTTGACTTGGAAATAACTCGGCTGTTGGATACATTTAACATCTGGATGTCCATGAGTGTTTAAGCCTTCGCAACCGATAGCTATCATCAAAATTTGAAGGATTTGAGTGGCATAAACTTTCTTAAATCCTTGCACTTGAGAATATATCATCACTTATTGGCTTCAATATGCTCCAATGAGTCCATCTATATAACACCTTAAATACCTCATGGAGCCCCCCCAAACTCCTCTCTCTCTCCCTCTGTATTTCATACCTTATCCATTAAAACCAATCAGATTGACCATTTCATTACTTGTTATTCAAGGGGTTTGATGCATGGTAGGGTTTCCCAACCTTCAAAGCAGCAAAATAAAACTGAATAGATTCTTTCAAGAAAAAAAACAAGCCCCTTCACCAATTATGGGAGCATCAGCCTGTACTGTCCATCTCCTTACTTGCCAAGCTTAATGAATTATTTAATTGAAAATTTTAAATCTAAGTTACAAATCATCAAGCAGAGTACATGATTCAAATTCACAATAAACTATATAAAAGCAGAACAGGTATGCTCCAACCAAATGCTGAGGTCAGATCATGTTGCAGCTCACAATTACGTTATTTTTCTTTCCTAAAGTTTATAAAATCACCGGCAATTCGATAAGCCCATTATTAAACAATTTCAATTGCGAGATCCACCATTACAATTACACGTGAACAAATCAAATCACACAGCTCACACCACACGCGATACCGTGCACGGACAGCAACTTCCCTCACCGCCCCCGCCCCTCCCCCCACAAAAAAAAAAAAAACAGAGAGAGGGGGGGAGAGAGAGGGAACAGGGCGGGGGCAAAAGGGTAATTTTGGGGGGACAAAAGAGGGAATTAATATCAAAACAATAGCGTTAGCGATCAATAAGCTGCACCCCACGTCACGCCATCTTCCCAGCCCCCAGCATGTTCCTATTCAGCAGCATTAATCAAACACCCACCCCTGATCACACGCTTTGTTACTTTTATATTATTATATTTAAAAATACATAGAAATAATAACACTCCATTGCATCAATGGAATCCGAGGATTGGTTATCACCTTATTAAACCAACTCTTCAACTTTATCGGCATCTGCCTCAGTCATATTATCGTCGAAGTAATTATAACAAAAAAGAAGTAAATAATTGAGGATAGTTGTGGGGATCTCGAGGTAAAAAAAAAGCACTTATTTTAGACTGAGGGATCAGGAATCTCCAGGACAGGCAAAGGTTAAAAATTAAAAAAAATAAAAACCAGGACAGAGATTTAAATGAGAAACAATCAGTTGCATTTAAAGCAGAGCAAAAGAGATGGATTTTGTTATGAAATGACCAAACTACCCCTCCGAATCACACGAATATTTTGTCAGGCTGGGTGCCCGTCTGAGAGTTACTGTTTACCGTGTTCATGTAAGAATGAAAACACGAAAAAACAGAGCCTGAATCTTAAGATCTCGTGTTCCGTGCGTCAACAAATCACAAAAACGTCACTCTTTCTTCACTCCATCAACCAAATTGAAAAAACCCTAACTGTCCATCAGTTTGCAGTACACCGACCTCTTTCATACGCCAAGATCACCTGGGGCATGTTAGCATTCATAAAGAAAAAACTCTCATTTCGTTTTCACACCTCCAACAACGATCAAAACAGACTTCATCTCAGATTCAGATCTATCTCTCTGAATTACCAGCGCATGCTCACCACTAGCAGCTAAAATTCTAACATGCGCAGCTTACCGGAAAAACAAAGCAGTTAAAACTGAACTTATTGCTATATTATTTGTTATTCGTGTAGCGTACCTTTCGATAAGTAGTGCCATCTTCTTCAACAGTCCAACCAGCTTCGTTACAGAGAGCTTTCAGCACTTCATTATTGTCACAGTGTTTGGGTAGCTTATAATTCCCGTACATTCTAAGTCCTGCATAGATCTTCGCTGCGATCGCTCTCCTTCTCCTTTCTCTTCTCTTATTGTTCTCTCGCTCCTTCCACGTCGGCATTCTCGTCCCCGACGTCATTCTTATATTGATATTAACCTCTCTAAATTTCCGTCAACAGAACCGAAAACAGAAGCAGGAAAAAACGAGAAATTCACTCTATTGATTGGATCGAGTCTTTTGATGGCTTGAATTTTCTCGAGAAACAAACGGATTTGGCGGTTTTTTGGCTTCTTTATTTTTGGGTAAATTATAGGAGGGAAGTGGTTACAAGAGGGAAGAGGGTTGGGGAAGGTGAGCTAAATATGGAGAGAGGGAACGAATTTAACCTTGATAAGTCGAGTTATTTACATGGATGCCAATATAGACTTTATTCCGGGATCACGGTGTTAGCACGTGTTTGGGCTTTTGAAAAAGTGAAGTGGTGTTGAGGGGTGTGTGGGCGTGGAGTTTGGTGTGAGGGGACGGGAAGCTAATGGAGTGAGCGGTGTCGTTTTGTTATTTTTTAAAAAAATATATAAATTAATTAATATGCAAAGTGTAAAGTGATAGTTGTTTGGATTAATGATCTTGGCACGGCATATGTGGACAGACTATGGGACCGTTTGTGTTTCAAGTTTGACCATATGGTCTGCGTACGAATAATGCCAAGTGAGATGATGAGTTCGAAATGCCTGAGTTTGAACCTGAACTCGTGGATAATTGCCTAACGGCCGTCCTGTTGCTTGAGGATACTCTCTCTCTCTCTCTCTCTCTCTCTCTCTCTCGTTATAGTCACTTTTTGCAAAATTATAATTTTAAATTATACTCAAATCGAAACGGGGTTTCACCACGCCCCTGTTAACGGCACTTTAGCGCATAATGCTGTGAAAACGTATACTTCAGTCCCTGAAGTTTTCCTTAGCTTTCAACTTGGTTATTGAAAATTTACAGTTTTATATTTTGGTCTTTGAACTTTACTTTTTTTATCATTTTTCATTTTCTAGAGAAAAAAAAAATTGATGTAGCAAACAACTTATTATCTACCATGTGACTATTTGAAAATGTGGTTGCAAATGATTTTGAAAGTGTTTTTTATTTAAAAATATATTAAAACAATTTTTTTAAAAATAAAAATTATTATTAACATTAAAGTGGTCTAAAAATATCAAAAATTTAATTTAAAGTAAAAATTAAAAAAAAATTAAATACTTTTGAAACTCATGTCACCTATATCTCTTTCAGATTAAGTGAAAAATACAAAATTGATGTAGCAAACAACTCATTATCTACTATTTGACATGTAATTATTTGAAAATATGGTTGTGGTTGATTTTGAAAATATTTTTCATTCAAAAATACATTAAAATGATATTTTTTATTTTTAAAAATTATTTTTAACATTGACATATGAAAATGATCTAAAAATATTAAAAAATTTAATTTAAAGTAAAAAATAAATATATCTAGATGAAGTCATAAAAATAACTTTATATAAAAATTGGGTTATTGATGAACTATAATCATGAGGCAATACATGTGGACTTAAATATGGGCTTAGTGTTTCAACTTGACTCTTCCTGAAAAAATAATTTTATTGTAAAATAAAAAACCTCTTAAATACGTAAATTGAGAAAAATATAAGAATGAGGGTGAAAAATTATAAATTTAGAGTTTCGTGAAAATTAATTGATGAAAACATTAATGCCCACCATTGTAAATAATATTTAACTATTATTGGTAAAATAGGTGAGAATATTAATGATATATTAGCTAAAAATATTAATTGGCAAGGAAAAGAAGGTGTGATCGCACATAAAATTATTCATGCATTGTCATCGTTGATTATAATATATGGTACTTGCTTAGAAGTTGTACTTTCAAAGAATGAATGAGAAAATTTATCAATTAACTGTCCCCCTTTTTTTAAAAAAAAATATGGTTGTGTTTAAGTTATGTTATTTTTTAAATAATTTATTAACATGTATCATGGCCCAATTGTTTTAGCAAACTACATTATTTTTCAAAACAAATTCAGAATAATACGCTATATAATGATGGGTCTCTCATTTACAAACAAGAAAATCACTAATTTTGAATTAAAACTATAATATATTTTTAAGAGAAATGCATAATTCCTTAATATAATGATACATGTGTAGGTATGTTTTTCCCATTTCATCTAAATAAATAATTCTTATTCATTCATTTATACTCTCTTTTTTATACGAGGAAACCCTATTTTCTAGAAAATATATTTTATAAATTAAGATGAGCGAGTAAAATACAAATTATTTGAGACTTTTACAAGAAATGTATATCATGATTTGAACTTGAAACGTACTATATAAATCATAAGATTTTTGCCATAACGCCCCACTTCTTGAAAACCATTCATTCATTAATTTTATAACAATTATTTAAAAATATATATATCCACCGATGTACAAGCCACCGACAAGTTCATGTTAAATAGCTTGCATTAGGAGGCATATCCACAATTACGAATTCAGGAAACTTCAAAAAATGAAATCAAAAGAATTAATATGAAAATAAAAATAAAAATAACAAAACTATTTTAATTCTTGTTTTGCTGTCGTTTATTTATATATATATATATATATATATATATATATATATATATATATATATATATATATATATTTCAATGGAATTCACTTTTTATATATATATATTTCAATGGAATTCACTTTTTATTCATGTGTCATGTACTAATAGATATACCAAACTGAATTACCAACATATATTAAGATAAAAAATAAAAGATGAAACACCTAATTGATAACGCTATCTTTTCTCACTCATAAGAGTACTCCCAAGATATGGCAAGAAAAAAACCCTAGCTAGAGACACCACTACGAAACCATCCAATCAGATAACGTGGAAATGAAGGGGTCAAGCTAGCCAACTGAACATAAGGAGCAGGCACGTTTGCGGCGGGAACTAAATGCATGCCGGCGACCTGCGGTGGATGTAGACGCTGCATTCTCCTGGCCGGCTTGAATTGATCGTCTGACCCTCCCTTTGCGTTTGTGGGATCGAGCAGCAGTGTCACTTTTGTCAGTACTGTTTACAGTGCCTGTATCTATCTACGATCACATTATCTTATATTTTATTTTCTTTCTTCCTTTCTCATATGCAATGACATGATCATCCCTTCACCCTCTTCCATTTTGAGTTGCAGAGCCTTCCCTTCACGTGACTGTCCTCCTCCTGTTGGCTTCTTAGTGTGGCTCTTGGATGCTTCGTCAGGCCAGGTGGTGTCCCTGGGTATGGTGCGTGACTTTGGGGTCTTGTCTATTTATTTTCAAGTCTTTCTGAGGTGCTGGATCCAGAATGATGTGATAACTCTCCTTCCTTCGATGCTAGCTAAGGCTGCATGCATTCTTTGAGATTAGCAATTTGAAACTCGACAATGTAAAAGTAACTCGCGGTGTCATTTTCTTATGAAGACATAAATGGAGGCCAATTCATCCCAAAGATCCCAAAAAGAAAAGTGAGGAGGATAGAATATTTTGGTTATATAATAATATAAATTTTATTTTATAATTTTATTTAATAATTTAAATTTTTAAATAAAATAATTTATTGTCATACTATTAGAATTTTATTAATCCAAAAGTTATGAGTTCGAATCTTATTATTTTTATTTTTTTTGATGAAAATCAAATATAAAATAGTATGAATTTGAATACAAATTTCAAATTCAAAAAAAATTTATTTAAAAAAATTTATTAAAAAATAATATAAATTATATTTTATAATTTTAATTAATAAATTAAATTTTTAAATAAAATAATTTCTCAATGAATTTTTTCTGCTACTTCACCTCTTAACTATACATGTTTACTAACTCGAGCAGCGCCAAGCTCAGAAGTGGCAACCCTTTCATCAAATCTTAGTGGACTAAATGTTTCTCCAAGAGCATCGGTCTCATGATGAATGATGTGGACAAACAGGAGCCTCTCACGCGCCTACCCACCTGATGATTATCGAGAACAGCGAAACAGTTGGAATGGGATTAGAATATTAGAGAAAGAAGGGAAATAGAATATTGTCCCTGCAGACAGCTGAATCTTACCATCTGAATCTCGTACGTAGTCCAAGAAGCACTATTTTCATTATCGACGATTGTTTAATGCAAACGCTAATGACAATAGCTCTAGTTTAATATTATTTCAGTGGTTTATTAATAAAAACACGATTTCAATTGGATGATTGTCAAAATTATAATTTTAACATGACATAAACAGGATTTTGGAATTTCAGGATTTAATATTGGATTGTAAAAATTTATTTCTGTATAAAAATTATAAAATATCAATTAGAATCGTGGAGATATAAAAATTGTAAAATTATAAATAAAATATTTTTAAATACAATATAATATAATTATGATCATAAAACTTCATTAGTTAAAATTCATACATGATTCAAAATAACTTAAAAATATATTACAAAACAATTATATCCATAAAATTTAATTAGATAAAAAATAATACATTTAAAATAAATATTTTGTTAATATGATATATAAATTACATGATAATATATATATATATATATATATATATATATATATATATATATATATATATATATATATATATATATATATATATATATATATACTCTCTCTCTCTCTCTATACACACACAAACAAGGAGGGCTAGCTTTAAAATTTTAAATTAGCTTTTGAAAAGCGGCAGAATAAGCAGGATTGTAAAATCGGATCGGACTGATTTTGACCGAGTTTTACCAAAATTAATTTTTCTATTCAAATTGATAAGTTTTGATGAGTTGACTAGTAAAATCATACGATTTTACAAGTTGATTATCGATTTTAACAACCATGAGTGTTTGACTAAAAATATGTTATTTTTTATTAAAAAAAACATCTTGTAATTTTTAGTTTATGATGATTCTGAATGAATCAATCAAAGTAACATTAATGAAAAGTTCAGAAATTAATATTTTTTTTGGTTTATTTTTATTTTATTTTATGATTCTATATTATATATTTTTTTAAAAGATTGGTTTTATGGTTATCTTTAATTTATTTTGTATCAGTTTGTCATGGTTTTATGATCTAGATTATGAGTTTTGGGAGACTTTTTAATATATTGTTTGTACTTTTATTTAGTTTTTGATGATATTATTCTGGTTCATCTACATTTTTTTATATAGATGAATTTTATTTTTATTTTTAGATGATATTCTTAATATGTCCAGTGTCACATAATATTTTTTTTTCTTTTATATTGTAATAGTTTCGAGTGTGTATCTATTTTTATTATTGTTTGATTAAATCAAAAACTGATTTTAACTTCAATAAACACGACCAAGTAAATGTTGTTCCGGGATTAAATATCTTAATATATACATATAGTTTTCACAATTTCCAATTTCTCTTTTAATTATTGTTAGCAATTGTTTTTGTTTATTTACATAGACAATAATTTATTTATTTATTTATTTAATTAGATATTTATATAAGCTTCTTAATTTATATTTTTTTATTTTTTATAGAAAAAAAATGATATGGGGGTCAAATAACCCGTACCAAATATATTTATATTTAGTGTAGATTGATATGTTGTCGTTTAATCAATAGTCATGAGTCCATGGCTGGCGAGCAAGGATGGCTATAAATCTTGGGTTTAACCCAACATTAAAGGTAGTGTGTCCTGACCATAGCATGCAACAAAGCTGTAGACCACGTTCGGTAAACAGCTAAGATTTGCTTTCCACATTTATTTTGTTAAAATATTTTGTTTTTTATAATAATTACAACACTTCAAAGAGAAATAAATTAATATATATATAAGAAATAAAATTGAACCTCTGTGTACACTCGATGAGACTCTTGTGATCTACTTGACATTAAAAATAAAAATAAAAATCAAAGTCAAAGGGACACCTTCGTGTGCAGTTCATGCTTTTAATTTATTCCAAATACATAGCCATCATAATTTTATTTTATTATAATATCTCCACTATCATGATATTTTCTGTCATGTGTTTGGTATCATATAGTTAAACTGATGACGTTATTATATTTTGATTAAATTCTTTGGTTACTTGGTGCATTTAAGGGATGTTTGCGATTGTGGGGCTACTAGAAGTTGTAACAAAATTAAGGGTTTGGATGTTTGATTAATATAGAGAAATTAAAAAATATATATATGAATCCCATTTAAAAAATTTAAAATTTATGTTTCATGGAAAATATTAAATTGCTATTTTTCGTGCATTTCATGAGAGGACTGGGAGTATTTATTATGTTTAAGAGGGTTATAGGGGGTATTTTTTAGTTTATTATTTATTATGCCTAAGAGGGTTGGAAGTACTTGTTATGTGTGAGAGGGCTGTGAGTATATTTTATATGTGAGAGGCCTGCAGGGAGTAGGAGTATGTTTTAGTTTATTATTTATTATATTTTTATATAAAAATATATTTTTAATATTAAAATAATTTAAAAATTAATCAAAATATAAATAAATATATTAAGAGATCACAATATAATAATTTTCTCACAATCCTAATTTTATTTTAGATGATATTTTACTATATGTTATCCCTGGATCGCAGAGGTCTTAACGTATGAATTTATAGTCCGTGATGAAATTATATTTTATTTTGATGCGAGAATAAAAACAAGTGTCTAATTTACTTGAATTATTAATTATATTTTATTATTATAATTATTAAAAATTTAAAAAATAATGCATGCACACATGTATATATATTAAAGTAATTTCACAAGTTGAAAGTAATATGAAAAACTTGGTAACCAAATATTTGAAACTATGTTTATTAATCTCAAACTCAATCATAATTTTAACCGAATATTTTAAAAATTATTTTGAATCACAACTAAAATATTTTTTATAAAATTATTTTTTAAAAAAATTAACTACAAAAATAAACACCAAACACAAATTGAAGTCCGGTAGATCGATGTCCTTGTAGAAGGCCAGACGTGTCCTTGCAGAAGGACAGAGGTGGGTTTAATAGCTGTGGAAGCAGAGGTGAGAGTTAAAAGTAATATGATGTGAAGTAGTATAACTGAAAGGTCCTAGAATATGAAACCGAGTGGAAATCTGTTTTCCTTTTCTTATATTAAATAAGAATTTTAAATAATCATCTAGTTTAAAAATTTTAATTATTAAATAAAATTTTAGAATATAATTTATATTATTTTTTAACATAACTTTTCAAGTAGTAAAAATATTTTGGGTTTAAAATTTATACAGATTTACACTACCTTGTATTTAATTTATTTGAAATAGAATGGCGGTGGTGAAATTTGAACTTGTAACCATTAGATCAATAAAATTTTGATATCACATCAATAAACCATCACACCTAAAAATTTAAATTATTAAATGATATTATAGAATATAATTTATTATACTATATACTAAAAGAGGTCATGATTTGATTACTATAGTATATGAGACAAATAATTATGAATTACAATAATATTATTTAATTTCCAAATTAGTTTGATTCGGGTTATTCGGTTTTCCTATATTATTACTTTTTAATTAATCTTGCACAGCAAGATACGAAAAAATATCTATAACTCAGTGGAAAAGATGCATGTTTTCAAAGATTGAGAGCAAGAGTATGCTATTCTTTTTCCGCTTTTCCTTTTTTTAACTCATACATTTTTTTTGTTCTTTCTTTTTTTATTTTTTTTATTTTCACATTAAATAATTTTTTAGCTAATAATTTATTTTATTTTTATTTTTTTTTTGCTAAAATTATTGACTTTTTTTTATTGAATTTTTCCCATTATTAATGTACTAATAATAATAATTTTATAATTTTTTTACTTTCTTTTTTGTTAATATTTTTTATTTTTTCCTCGAAATAATTTAATATTTTAGCAATAATAGTAATGATATTTTTAGATGTTAAGGTTTCGATGTTCTTATTGTTGTTATAAGATATGTTCATGTGTTTCATTATATCAAACCTTACATATATAGATGTTATATTTTATTTGATTTTTTTAATTTTTTTATTTGATTGAAATTGATAATATATTTGGTTTTTGTTTCGGCCCTTATATTTTTTATTTTAATTCCTTTAATTTTTCTATAGTTCTTAAATAATCTATATTTTTATCCATGTTTATATACGTGTGCCTTTAGTTTTGGTTTTTAATTTTTATTATTTTCTCTTTTGTTGAGATAACATTTTTTTTTCAAAAACTTTGTTCTTAAATTTGAACTTATGTTTATGATCATTTGAAAATTGATATTTCTTATTTTTTTCTCTTTGTTTTTTCTCTTTGTTTTTTTTATTTTCACGTCAAATGATTTTTTAAATTTTTTTTGTTGTTTTGTTAAATTTTTTGGGCTTTTTTTATTCTTTTATTGAATTTATTTTTTCATTATTCACGTGATAATAATAATAATAATAATAATAATAATAATAATAATTTTAGTTTTTTTTCTTGCCTTTTCTTTTATTAATGTTTTCGAGTTTTTTTCTCCCAGAAATAATTTAATAATTTTTATTGTTTTAGTAATAATAGTAATGATATTTTTAGATATTAAGTCTTCGATGTTGTTGTTATAATAAAGTGTGTTGATGTGTTTCATTATATCAAACCTTGTATGTATAAATGTTATATTTTATTTTTGAACTAATAAAATTTATTAATTGTTTCAATCTCAACAACCATAAAAAATATTTGTTCGGCCCGTAATATAATGCGGATAATTAAATAGTATTATTATAGAATAGGAAACTGAGTGGAAATCTGTTTACCTATACTTAAGGCAGCGAGGAACTTCTTTTTTTCCCAGCTATTTTTTCAGTGGTTGCTGATAAAAGTAGTGTTGTGTTTTGCTGTTGCTCAAGTGGAAGAGGGCCGGTACTAATCCTTGAAGATTTTGACTACAGCAATAATAATGATAGTTTTGTCATGGCAGTGTTTTCTTTTTATGTTTTGTGGATCTAGATTCTAAATAAAGCTCAAAGTATTTATTTTTCTCAGTAATGCAGGTAAAAATGGCCTATATAGTTTGAACCAATAAAATGTCTGTCATATCATCAGTAAGAGCCTGTTATTCAATTTTCTTATAAGTTTAAACTTCATTGATTCCTTCGTAAATTTATTAAGGTGTCTATAACCTTGTCTCATTGCAATAGTGAAGAAGAAAGGAGGATTGTAATGTACTGCAATGAATTGCTGGTTTAGAATACTAAAGAACAGTGAAAGGAGAAAATCAGTATCGATGTTATGAAAAATGTAAAAGTAATATGTTATGATAAAGTAGAAATACCTTTCTTTTGGATCTGATTGAAAGGTCAGTGTCCTTTTTGCATGTTGAACTTGACTGTCTTGATAAGATATTGAACGTGGATGAGAGATTGTTTTGGTGGAGTGTATGATGGAACAGAAGTTTTTTGTTTGGCTTCCTGTGGAGTAATTGGGCTGTCTTGTGATTATGAGATAGAGCTAGATGCAGCTGTGTTGTCGAATTGTTGAATTTGTGATGGCTCTACAAGCTCTGGTTCATCGTCATCAGTAAAGACATAGGTGGCAAGAATATCACACGTATTGTTTGTAGATTTGAATAATCCAAACTTGAGCTGGAAAATGTTAAGCTTGTTTAGTTTCTCTGTTAGAGGGGGAGGGAAGCGTGGAATGATCTCTAGGTCTGTTGGTACTTCTGCAAAGCTGCAGTGAAGAGGCATGCAAAAATAAGATTATTTCAATAACTGCATGATGCTGTAAGGAGAGGTTAGCAAGTAAAATATAGACTGAAGGGCTCATGTTTATCTTACTAATGTTTAGAAGTCAACGTCTGGAATCTCCTGATTGAAGTAGAAGAGTGATGCTGGGTTGCTGGACAGATTAGGTTTCCCTATACTTAAAAATATATTTATAATATCACTTAAGCTATAGGTAAAGATAGAGTTTAATATAATGTAATTATCAAAAGATATCGTTATTTAAATCAAAGAAGCAGTTGCAATATTCTAGTTTTATATTAAGCTATCAAATTACCAAGGTAAAATGTGAAAAAAAGAGTTCAATTTATGAATGCACAGACTTGGGAAATGCAGGCATTGAATATGGCGAGGAAAAAGGTGAAACAGATAAACTTTTTTGTTGAATTAAGTCCATGATGAAACATAAAAAACACTACTATGCTCTCTAATTCTAAAGAAAAGTAAAACAAAAATGAACAAGTGGGGAAAAAAAGGGGATAAACTGACCAAGATTGTGTGGACAGAGCATACTAGAAAGTGTGATACGAATGATGGGCAGAGAGAAAAGATGTTCCTCAAATATAGCAAATGAAGAACATGTTAAATGTATAAGGTTGCAAACAAACTTACTTGGACATCACTAAGAACATCTTTGAAAACTATATTCTTTGCATAGGTGGTTGGTTTTCCTTCATCATTATATGTAATAATTTTTACAGCATTACACGATGTAGCTCTTGAAACAGCTACGTACAGTTGTCCATGTTGTGAAGACTTGTTCAGGAAGATAAATCCCAAATTTTTTCAATGATTGGCCTTGGCTTTTACTGATAGTCATTACATAACATGGTCAGACTGGAAATTGCTGTCTTTTAATGGTGATCATGGCCATTTGTTTTCGTTAATTAGGAAAATAATTCTGGGAATCATTGCTCATGTAGTCATGTTGGTCTCCATCAATGTTGTCAAGAATAAAGTTTTTGATATCATTAACGGTCGAATTTCTTGGAGTTGTGGAATTTCAGAATAAATGGCTGTTACAATCGCTGAAATTGGATTCGAATCAATGTGTAATAGAAAATCGTCTGGGATTTTGATGAAAGATGAATCAGGATCATTAATGACAGGCATATCAGAAATATTCCCTTCTCCAATCAGCAAAAATACGAAGCTGTATTTTTTGTTTACTATTCAAACTAATATCTGATAACCTCGTGTTTTCTTTCAAGGTAAGAACTGTATATCTTGGCCATAATCATGAGCTTGTCAAGGAGGCACGAATTATTTCTTCTCTTGTTCCTCCAGGAATAACAGGTAAGATTTGAAGAAAGTCTCCACCAAGTAATTCGGTTTTGCCACCATATGTGATACATTGGTCATCAACGTTTGAGGAGCCAGGCACATCTTGCAATGTTCTATCTAGCGCTTCAAAGCAACATCTACCAGTAGAGATTGTTTTGCATGCACTTTACTATGATCAGCTTAAACTAGGGAGTGGTGCAGATGACTAGCCTGATGCTGCTACAACAAGGAGTCAATTGCAATCAATTGCACTTGTCAGAGAGAATGAGGCCTTGCGGTCAGAGCTTATGAAGATGAATCTTTACGTCTCAGACATTCAGAAGAATAAGGGAGTTCAGCTAAGGGTATTGCAGCCGCTGCTCCTACGACTACTGGGTCTCGAAAACATACCTTCTTCTCATCCATGTCGAAAACATTGGGGAAGTTGAATCCTTTCAAGCATGGGTCTAAAGATACTCTTCATATTGATGATAACATCGGTATGGATATTACCAAGCCGAGGAGGAGAAGGTTCCCCATATCTTAGGAGTTAACTCTGGTTTGTTGATTACCTTCCATTGAATGTGTGTGATAATTTGTGTACGCAGATTAAGGTGGATGATCCACTTGAATTATGTGGTGATGTTTTGTTTCCCTTTTATTTCTTACTTTATTTGGATTCTAAATTGTAATAGGCAGTGAATGTAATCTATATGTGATGTAAATTATTTCAGAAGGGATAAATTTGTCGAGATTTTTTAAAAATAAAATAAAATTTCAGTTAATTGAGGTTGTCATTGTGAATTAGAGGTTTGATTTGAGATAGCATAAATAGGTATTGATGTTGATCCGGTTCCTGTAAAAATGCATTGTGTAATTAGTTTATGACGCGGGGGGAGCACAACAAGAATAATAACAAGCATAGAAAATTGAATGAAATACGGTTAAATAATAAACAAGAAAAAATCTTATTTTATTTGTAGAGCAATAATTTAATAAGTTTTGGTTTACAAGTTTTTATTTAAAAATCAGAACCCTAAAACAAAAATAAAAAAAATAACATAGAATTCTAAGAAAAAATAACAAAATTGGACCGAACAACATTTTTTGAACTTAATATGTGAGTTTTTTGAAGCTTGGTTGGATACGACGAGTCCAACCTTTTATAGAATTGAGTTCGTAATGGAATTATAAGTAGTTTGATGAGAGAATAAAATCAAGTGTTTAATTTACTTTAATTATTTCAAACATTTTGTTATTTTAATTATTAATAAATATATGAAATTATTCCAATAAAATATTTATATATGTATGTGTGTGTGTGTGTATACATGTGTATTTTTAATTAATTTCACAAGTTGATAGCAATATGAAAAGCAGAGTAACCAAACACACAAAACTGCTTTTCCTTAAACTCAATCTCAACCACAGTTTTAACCAAACATAAATTTCAGTTACGAACCGCAGCTAAAAGCGCTTTTCATAAACCTACTTTTTTTCAACCTCAACCACAACAGCAACAGTTGTGCCAAACAGGCCCGAAGAATACAATTAATAGTTCATAGATGATGGGTGTGTTTGGTATTGCTTTTGCTTTTGCGATTGAGGTTGAAAAAAAGCAGTTTCAAAAAAAGTACTTTTACTGCGGTTCAAAATAAGTTTTGAAGTGTTTGGTTAAAACTGTGGTTGAGTTGGAGGTTGAAAAAAAAGCAGTTTTAAGTGTTTGGTTACCAATTTTTTCATATTGCTTTTAACTTGTGAAATTACTTTAAAGGGTATAGATATATACACACACATATTTATTTATATATATATTTATAGTATATTAATAATCATAATTTTATAATGTAAAGAATAATTCAAGTAAAATGGATATTTCTTTTTATTCTTCCATCAAATTATTTGTAATTCCATCACAAACTAAATTCATACGTGAAGGCCTCTGCGATCCCTAATTATGTAATCAAGGATCAACATCTGATAAAATATCATCTGAAATAAAATTAAGATTGCGAGACAAAATTATATTGTGATATCTTATAATATATATATGTATTTATATTTTAATTAAGTTTTTAGATTTTTATATTCTTATTTTAATATTTTAAAAAATATATTATTATTATTTTAATAATATAATTATTTTATTATTTTAATATTTTAATATTAAAAACTAATATTTTAATATTTTAATATTATTATCTTTTAATATTTGTATCTACTAACAAACCACCCCCCCAAACCCATTTGCTTCGTCTCCCATCTTCTCCACCCATTTGCTTCACCATCTTCCTAACCCACTCACTCATCTCTGCTTTCGTGACCCTCTGGTTCTAATCCTCCTTGAATCTCTTCCATATCCTCCTTCTACACCGAAGAACAAAAATCACCGTTCACTAATCAACCCTGGGAAACTAGTTCGCTCCGGTTCAAATTCATCCTTGGAGGTGAACATTGAATCGCGGTTCAAATCCATCTTTTGGGAGGAGGCGCACAGAAGGGATATTGATAGTGAGGATATTTTAGGGTTTTTATTTTCAACGGTAATTTTTGTCTTTGAAATAATGAATCGTCGTTTGCTACTGTGTGTTTGCAACATTGAATCGCCAGAAAAAGCATGTATTAGCTGCTTCTCTTGAAACGCCGATTGCATCAAAAATTTGTATGGGCCCCATATCAAAATTCTGCGTTTAAAACTTTACCAAACACTAAATGCATAAGCTGATTGGCAAACTCCGGTGGGATCGCAATGCCAAACGGGCACGATATCAAAGCTCTTTGCTCCAATGACATGGTTAGCACGATTCTTAAAAAAGATAATTCTCCAGCAGCTGGATGAACATGGACAATTCTGCTAACGTATCTTCCTTTTGTTCGTGACTTCCATACCTTCTGGTCAGGATCCCAAACATATCTAGATGGGAATTCTGAATAATTGAGAGATCGAGCTTTAGAATCAGTTCTATTACAGCTGAACCACTCTGCAAGCATTGTTCTGTCAATATCAGGTCTCCTCAAGAGAGATGGTAATGATTTATTGTTTTCTCAAACAATAGGATGCTGCTACGGTAAATGTATCTGTAAACGCTCAACAGGAAGATGAATCGGGAACTGTCAAAGGCGCCAAACAGCTAGCCTCATAAGGACATATGAAACGACTACTGAAATACGCTTGCATTAATTTCATCATGGCTTTCCTTTCCAATAACCATTCTACACCTATCTGATACTTTACTTTGCTCAATATTTGAAAAGATAATTTATCAGCGCTAATTGACAGCAAATTTCTATGTCGATGTGAGCATTGTAGCGAATAAGAAGTTCATGCATTAAGCATTTGGATAAGCCATATGCTCCCTGTAAATGAAAATGGAACGATGATTTTTCCAGCATTTACACCTGTAGAATCGCCTCGTGAGACTGCATCGTCGATTCCTCCTTTGTAAAGCTCAGCTCTTAAGCTAGTTTCGTTCATTCTAATATAGGCGAGAGAGACCATCTTCCTCGACATTAACGAAAGCATCTACTAAACATTGTAGAAATAAATGACCTCCTTTAAGTTAGAAGAGGTTGGGATTATTACATCTTTGTGTAGGTCTGGTAGGAGTTTGAAATTAAAATATTTGCTCATGTAATGATTTTAAATTTGAGTTTTGTAATTGTTAATATAATGATTATTAAAAATTTATATGATTATTAATTATAGGACATGTAATCAAGATAAATACAAGTTGATACAAATATTCATATTAATAAAAAAAATAGGATTACACATTTGAAAAATTATAAGTCTTTTTTTAAAAAAATTGTCCATGAGAACAACCTTAAATGTTCTTAAAAATTCATGGAGCCTTGAAAATTAAGATTATTACAATAAAATATTTTAGTCTTAGACACCGTTTGGCTACGTGGTGGGTCGTTTTATTTATTTATTTAAATTGTTTATGATATAATGTTAAAAATAAAGTTTAAAAAATAAAATAAAAATACTACTGTAATATTTTTTAAGAAAAATATTTCTAAGAAAACAACCGTGGGACAAGTCAAACATTACTTTACAAATTGAACAAAAAGAAGTAAATGTACACGTAGGAAAGAGAAAAGAAAAGAAAAGGTCGAAATAAAAACCGTCTCGACGCGGTTTGAGAGCGGTAATCAGAAGAAAAAACAAAAAAGTAATTGAACGACAAGTGACAAATCACCTCTTCCCTTCCCCGCAACTTCCTGGCCATTAAAATAAAGAATTTCTTTATTCATTTTTTTTTCTTAAAATTGTTGAAGTTACCGAAAATTAAAAATTAAATTAACTGTTGCTTAGGCCCCAAGTTATTTGTTTAATTAATTTACTGATAGTATTTAAAAAGTAACTAAAAATAACAGAATAGAAATGAAGAAGTGGTTGCTGTAGTTTTTGCTATAAATAAATACAAGAAAAAAGACCCAGAAATTGTCATACGTGTTTAGGGTTTTATTCTTCTTGTGTTGTGGGGTTTAATTGGGTCAAGTGGGTCCACTTCAGTTTTGTTTGTTTTTAATAACAGGAACAAGGGTTTCAACTTCTATCTGAACTGTGAGATCTGCTTAAATTTTCTCTTTCTTTCCGTTAACTGAGGATAAGATGGTTTAGGGGAGTTTTTGTGGCTTGTTTGATTGATTCTTTGTAACCATGATAATAATGGGCTCTGCTTGTTTCTGATTGAAATTTAGAACCTTTTCTTTTTCGAAAGAGGTTGAATTGGGTTTTATGGGAATTTAAGGCTTGTTGGATTGGAATTGGAAGGGTTTAGAAAAGCCTTTTTTTTCTTGGTAATTTTTGTTGGATTTGAGGTTGTTGATGGTGTTACTGGGTTAGATTTTGTTGGGTTTGAGGTTGTTGATGGTGTTACTGGGTTAAAGATTAAGGTTTTATCTTAGGATGGATGAATCACAGGGAAGTTCGAATTCGCTGCCGCCTTTTCTTGCAAAGACATATGAGATGGTGGATGATCCTTCGACGGATTCAATTGTTTCTTGGAGTCAGAGCAATAAGAGTTTTACTGTATGGAACCCACCGGAGTTTGCCAGGGATTTGCTGCCCAGATTTTTTAAGCACAGTAACTTCTCTAGCTTCATCAGACAGCTCAATACTTATGTAAGCCATTTCCTTTATTATTAGCTGCCTTCTTTTTGTTTCTCTTGTTTTTACATGTTTGATGTGTGTTTGTGCCTGTTATTCCTCCTTTTGCTTTTTTTGGTTGAATTGAAATGTGTTGATATTTAATAGGGTTTTAGGAAAATTGATCCCGAGCAATGGGAATTTGCTAATGAAGATTTTGTAAGAGGTCAACCACTTCTAATGAAGAACATCCATAGAAGGAAGCCAGTTCATAGTCATTCGTTGCAGAATCTTCAAGGACAAGGCTCTAATCCGTTGACTGATTCAGAAAGACAGAGCATGAAGGATGATATAGAGAGGCTTAAACGTGATAAAGAATCACTTATTTTGGAGTTACAAATGCTGGAACAAGAGCGGAAAGGAATCGAGATGCAAATTGAGGGTTTGAAAGAGAAGTTGCAACAAATGGAAAAGAGACATGAAACTATGGTATCTTTTGTGACCCGAGTGTTGCCTAAACCTGGTCTTGCCTTAAATCTAATGCCGCAGCTGGAAGGTCATGATAGAAAGAGAAGGCTGCCGAGAATTGGTTGTCTACACGGTGAAGCCAGTAGTAATGAGGATAATCAGATGGTGACTTCCCAAGCTCTGTCTAGAGAAAGTGCGGATGGTAATTCTGTTTCCCTGTTAAACATGGAGCAGTTTGAGCAGTTGGAATTATCCCTGACATTTTGGGAGAATATGGTACATGATGTTGTTCAAACCCACAATCATAACACTTCAACGATAGAGATGGATGAGTCTACTAGTGGTGCAGAAAGTCCAGCTATATCCTGTGTACAACTCATTGTTGATTTTCGCCCTAAATCACCTGTTATTGACATGAATTCCGAGCCTTCTATAGCTGTTGTGCCAGAGCCTGTTTCACCGAAGGAACAACCAGCTGGGACTTCTCCCGCTGTGGCAACTGGAGCCAATGATTTATTCTGGGAACAGTTTTTAACTGAGAATCCTGGTTCAACTGACACACAGGAAGTTCAATCTGAAAGAAAGGATTCTGATGGTAGAAAAAATGAAATAAAACCTGTTGATCCCAGAAAATTTTGGTGGAATATGAGGAATGTAAATAATCTGACAGAGCAAATGGGGCATCTTACTCCTGCTGAAAGAACCTGACTTTGGTTGACAGGTTTCTCAACTTCTGATGCCTCAGGGACACACATGTAATAAATTAGGCATTATTGGTTCAATGAGGTTGCATTTATATTCTATATTTCAACCTCATTATGATCTCTTATTGCGTATAACCTTTCCCTTGTTGATAGTAGGTTGTATTATATAGCTTGCATGGTTATTGCAGAGTCGAGGACTCCTGTTCAGTTTTGCCTCTTTTGTTATACAGTAGTAACCATACAATTATTGAACACTATCTATCAGTATTAGCTATGAAAATTCCTTTGGAACCTTTCTGCATCTTAAGTTGTTGTTTAACTATCTTAGTGTCCCATCCTTTTTACCCACTAGTTTCTGTTGTAATTGCCTTTATTTTGTCAAATCTTGACATCAGGAAGTTTTTGAATTGATCCTGTCATATAAGTATGCTGTTCAGTGTGTTTGGAAAGCATATTATGTTTCGTTTGGCAGCAAATAAGCTCGTTTGCACTCTTTGAAACTCTTACAAAGTGCCTGAAATTTCAGGAATTTATAACTGCACCTGCTGAAAATGGAAAATTAATTGTTATGTTCTATTCGGAGCTTTATTTATTCCAGAAGCTCTTTATCTAGTCTTCGTGCTTAGCAACTGAAAATATAGTTAGATAAGATTCCAATACAGACAAATGACAGATATCTTTTTCTCTCCATAAAGACAAAGGTAGTGGTGTGGTTTCTCAATTTTCATTTATATCTCACCAGTGAAGAGTGCAAAACAGACCAGTGAAGAAGAGTGCAAAACAGGGGGGGGGGGGGGGGGGTGTGAGCAAAGTGTTCTATGAATGTGAATTTTTTTTTTTTATTGTTTGCTCCAGGGACTTCTTTTTGTCTGAAAGGTGAAAGCACATAAAGCATTTCGTGCAAAATTATGCTTGCTTATCATTCCTTGTTTGATCAAGACTGGTTATGGTTATGCATGCCAAAACCTTTCTTGTTGTGTGGTAGATGGTACCCCATCTCATCCAGAGACCTCTTCTTTGGCGCTCATTTCCTCTCAAGTTTCGGTTTTATTGTTTATTCTCTCCCTAGTTTATCAAAATGCCCTTTGAATCTTAACATTGCTAGCTTTAATGTGGAGTTGTTCTGCTTGAGCTTCCTTGGCAATCAGTCCATGGCCTTCTGCCTTCTGGAGATAAAAATGATCGAAAACCTGGTTGCTCAGAAGGCAACAAATCTTGCTGTAAAGAGCTTTGAACTCCTCTTCACAAGTACAACCTGCATTTTCCTTTAATGGCCCAAATTGTGCATGTAGCCATAATGCATCTTAAAAGTCATCCAAATTAAACTGAGGCTCATTTCAAAAGGTAGGCTGGAGTTTAGAATAGCTGTAGCTGTACTAGCCAGCACTGCGCAAATACTAGCCAGCAAGAACAAAATAGGAAGTGATGCTTTGATATTTGGAGGCATAGCCTATGATTTTACCTGTTTTTACTTGTCAAGCCTTTGTCCTCTGCAGTAGTAGATGATCAAATCTGCTGTTAAAGATGAAGCATCTTCTTTTTCTTCGTTTAGCCAGCTTTAGAGACCCGAGTACCTTACGCTATGGAAACGACATCCGAATGATATATTGACTTTCGTGGCCGTTTGTTATTATTTTTCAAAAATATTTTTAAATAAAAATATTATTTTGACGTACAGATAAAAAATAATTTTTTAAAAATAAAAAATATTATTTTGATATATTTTTAAATAAAAAAAATTTAAAAAACAACTTTAAATATACTATCAAATAAATCTTTCATTTATCTTATGAATTTATCCAATTGATCGAATGAGTAAATTAAAAAAAAAAACTACAAACTATAATAATTGGAGCTTTTACTCTCCTCACAAATAAATAAATATTTATCGGAGTAATTTTTTTTTCTTCTTTGATTTCATTTTCAATCAATGTTTTTTCTTTAATATGAAATTTATTTTTATTAGATTGTCCCACCATCGTGAAACAGATCATAAATTAACTTCAATTAACATGTTTTTTTTTTAGTTTTTTTTAATATTGGTTTGATTGAGAGTTAAACTTTATGATTTATTTTGTTTGCTTTCTATTAACTTATTCTGATATTATGATCTATGAATAATGCTTAACAGGTTAACTCAAGTTATTTTTTGTTATTTTTTTAATTTTATCATTCAGTATTTGATTAAATGATTTGCTTTTTACGGGTAATCTTTGTTTCATGTTCATGTTTGTGAGTTTTGGTATTTTAACCTGGTTAAATTAAATTGTTTTTCTAATACAATGAATAATCATAATGAACGTTACCCTACACTGTTTACAATAAACACAATACTCATATAAATCTAATTTACTTATTTTCTAATCACATTAAAAATACTATTTGCATAAATTTATCATTCCTTTTTCACTTATATGTTTGAGCCACATGTGGCATAAGTAAATCACTTTTTGAATAAACCATAGATGATAAACTAGCTAAATTAATAATTATTGAAATTAAAAGGTGGTAGAGATTATTAGCTAGCTTTTCTTTTATCGTGATAAGAATACCTTTACAAACCTTTAAAACTTTATTTTTTATTGAATTTGTGTTGTGTTTGAAAATATTTTTCAAAATATATGTGAATTTTCTTCCAAAAGCAACATTATAGGATACACATCAATTAACAAAAACACTAAATGAGGAGGGGTTTCACTATATCTTTACAAAGCACTATTCATTATAATAATGCTATTTTTTCAATTAATTCTTTTAAAAAAAATCTATCATTTAATATTAGATTTATTTTTATTGGGTTATTTCATTCTCATTACATGGATGATAGGTTTGATATTTTAACTAATTTGACCCAACTTTTTTTTTCTTATTCTTATCAACTATCTCTCTAATTTCATCATTTAATATTGGATTAATTGAGAATTAGGTTTTATGATCAATTTTATTTGTTTTCTATTGGATTATTCTAGCCTTATGATCCAAGAATAGTGATAAATGAGTTAACCTTGATCAACTCAAGTTATTTTTTATGTCTTTATTAAATTGATTTTTTTTTCATCATTCAACATTTGAGTAGGTTGAAAATTAGCCCTTATAATACATTTTAATTTTTATTCTACAAGAATATCTTGGTTTCATGATCAAAGTTATGGGTTTTGATATTTTAACCATGATTAAATCAAGTTTTAAAAAACCATTATCATAGTTTCATGACCTAGGATACAAGTCTTTTAAATTATTGTTATCATCTCATAATCCGAGTAGAGGATTTGGTGGGTTATCT
This sequence comes from Salix dunnii, assembly GCA_015731905.1. Classification (NCBI taxonomy): domain Eukaryota; kingdom Viridiplantae; phylum Streptophyta; class Magnoliopsida; order Malpighiales; family Salicaceae; genus Salix; species Salix dunnii. Next base: position 3,642,042 of record CM027662.1, on the reverse strand, counting down.
TGATTAAATTATTTATTTTTATTTATTTATTTTTAAATTATTTTCTTGTATTTAACAAATTGACTCTAGCTTATTGATAATTGATTTTTCATTTAATTCAATTTTATAGCATTAAATTTTCTTTGGACTCGAAAAAATCATTAAATTAATCTAAATATTTTTTAAAACAAAGAAGCGCAGCATAAACGGGAGACGTTTTGGATTTGTCGCTTTGCGGCCTTTCCGCTCGTAGATGTTGAATGCAAATTATTGACATTGCACGGCCATGTTGGAACTTGTGAGAGGCTAGGGTTCCTCTCAATCTTTAAATATTTTCGTAGCATAGTAGGTGATGGGATGGCTAAAGCATCAATACCAGTTACGAGCAATTAGCTGTGTACTGTTTTTGACTCATAAATTCCCTCCTTTCCTCATCAGTGCATCCCTTCGATTATGGTGGACATGCTTTAAGAGCAATAATTCTTGAAATTGTCACTGCATTGAAGTGATGTTGATAAGATTTCATGGAATGATAATTAATTAGAGGCATCCATCTTCATATTACAACAGTGATATCTTAGCAATTTACAGGAAATTTACAAGTTTGATCCTATAATTAACTGAATAATGCGGCTATTCATAGTAACCTTGTTCATTTTCTAGTTCAGTATCAAAGCAGGCCTGGTTCAGATCAAACCAGACCTGCCGGAATACCTTGACAATAAGATCATGATACTCGTCAGCGTTCAATGTCAGATAGCACGCCAAGAGTTCTTCGAGCTCTTCTGACCGGCTAATTCTCTTCTCCTCAATCATCTCAATCATTGAGTCTCTGAAGTCCTTCTGTGGATCAAACGAGGTTTTCACGACAGCGAAATTCTCTAGGCCTGTGAATCCCTCCATTGTTTTCTCCCTAGCCTTTTTCTTCTTTTTCAACTTGGCTTTCTTCATGTCATCAATTGCTTTTATTCTGCAGACTTCGACTTTTGAAGCTGTTCTTGGAGAAATAGCCCTGACTTTACTTTTCTTTTTCCTCTGCATTTCTCTGTTTATGTACAGAGATTTCCTTTGTTTCTCCCTCATTGACTTGAGCTCTTCAATCTTCATGTCTTTCAACGCTTGCCACTCAGAACTCAAATTCTCACCAGAAAACCCGTCACTTTCTTTCTGAGCAGAAAATACGATGCCTTTTTTAGTCTTTCTTAGATTAGAATCGCTCTCATTAATGGAAGACACAGAGAAATCTTTTTCTGAATAAGAAGCTGTCAACTTACAGTCCTCTCTCTCAATCCTTCCAGTAGTTCTTTCTGATTCCGTTTCAGAAATATTCTTTGAAGTCTCTCTCCTTGGTACCCTCTCCGCTTCATACGATTCTCCATCAAATTTGAACTGCTGCGCTTCGAAAACCCTTTGATTTGTTTTCCTCAATTTCTCCTCTCTCTCAACCCTCAACCTTGGGGTTCTGATTTCTGCTACCTTTTCTCTTGTACATGCATCCTTTTCAGGGAAAACCTCAATTTCTCCTGGCAGTCCTCTCATTTTCCTTGCTTCAGAAACCTTGTTGCTGAACCTGAAAGTGTCTTCTTTTCTATTATTTACCATCGTAGCATTTGATCTACAGCTGTGACAAGCTGATGGTTGATCCTGGAGCACACTGTCCAAATCATTATGAAATGAACTCAAAGCACCTGTGCTAGCACTCTCCTCACCAAAAGAAAGTCTCCAAAAAGCATCGCCATCCCCTCCGTAGAATCTACCTCCTCCTTCACCACGAGCAAATGAGAATGGACTTGCGGACACAGAATTCCATTTCCCTTTTTGCTTCGCTTTTGCATGATCTTCCCCTGGGTTGATGTTCATGTGCTTGAACTTTGTTAGCCACGAAGCGGGGAAAACATGCGATATCAAAGAAGGGCGCGAAGAAGAAGATGGGATTTTTTTCCTACCCCACTTCATCCTTTTCTACTTCTGAAAAACAGGGTTTTCCCTGTTTGTTATGGAGTAGTTTTCTTTCTTTTGCTTGGAAGAGAATTGCTTGATGTTTTTAAGGTTACGCAGTTGTCAGGAAAAGGAGGAGGAGGAGGAGATAGAGATGATGATAAGAAACTGAATGGGATGATGATGGGGTGGAGGGAGAGAGTTGTAGCAGTTTGGGACAGTTAGAGGCTTATAAATAGGAACGTGGGTTTCTTACTCTGTTCTGCTGCTAGTTTTTTTCTTTTCTTTTCAAAAGAGGAACCCGCCATTAATCTTGTGACCACTTTGGCTTCTTTTTTTCACTTTAAGGTTTGTACTTGGAGATGAGTCCATGCCTAAATCCATGCTCAGATGGGAACGTCCTTGATCCTCTAGGTGCAGGATCACCCTAAATTCATTCACAAGAATTGTTACTTCAACAATCCATATGGTCTATAATTCTGTCCACAAATAGCCAGTGTATCAGTAGCTCGTGAACTTTAGTATCTTGGTATGAACCAGCTTAGGGCTTTGAAATGGGAGCAGGTTTTGGACATTTAGGACAGACAGTTCTCACTTTATAGCTTTAGTGATTTGGAGATTTCTTTCTTTAATCATTTCCTTTCGTTTTCTTTAAAATCAATTTGTTTCCTTCTTTTACCTTTTGCTTATTTTTGGTTTCTGGAGAGTGACTTTTTGCTTTTATGCCAAAGACCACTACAGTGGCTAATAGCCTTGGAAAAAAAAAATATAAAAAAAAAGATCTTGGCCCTTAATAAGAATTAAGGCTGAAAAAATGTCAGGGATTGGTAGGCCTCAGGCCCACAAACAAAAGCAAGATGGTCCAAATCCTAGGCTGTAATGAATCTATACCTGCAGTAGGTTCAGGTCCTGCATTGAGAACAAATTTTGCATCTCAATAGTATTGATTGCATTTCAAGAACAGAATAAAGAAACTTTTCTCTTACTTCAGATATGATAGAGGCATCACTTTGTTTTAAAGAAAGCCAACAACTGGTATTCTAGTTAGAAAGGATGCAGACATCAATGCTTGCTTGCTAAGACCAAATTAGCTATATGCTAATGCCTTACCCACTGTTACAGTCAAGGTGTGGTTTGCATCTCAGACAGCGAGGGATTTGGAGTAAATTTGCGTTCCAAAGCTAGAAATTACAATTACACTTGACATAATAGAATTCATGTAACTTGAACAAGATAGGACACCTGTTCCACTTTCAGTCCCACTTTGGTCCTGTAATAAGTTTTGCATGTGAAGCCAACCCATGGTCCATCGAAGGCAAGAAGGGTCATTGTCGGATTTTTAATCGAATGCAATGTGTGATCAGTATCAGCAAGAAGGACCGGAATCTCCTATTTTGGTTTTCCTCTGCAGAATAAAAATGGATAAAAAGCCTTGCTAGGGTAAGTTTTAACGCCATCAGAAGTTAGCTAGAAATAGCACATTTTCTTACAGCATATGCTGGAGTTAAACTCTTACTATTCTCCAATGATTTCTCTGACTCTGTGAAAATGATTTTAAACAGATGGGACCAAAAGTCCTTTTGTATCCCTAGTTTAAATTGTTTTTTCATTAAAACATTTGGCTTGTACCTTTCTTGTCTGGTGCGAAAGTTAGTTAAAGAAAGGCATAAGTAGCCTTCTATGAAACGGAATTTGTACCGACCAAAGTTACACATGGGAAAATAACAATAATATCTGTAGAGCTTTCATTATAAAGAAGAGTATGTTGCCAGCAACTGGAAAGTAAGACCAAAGTCTAGAGCATTTTTTCGTACTTGGCTCTCAATCAATCAAGTTCGAATTCTACATTTCTACTCAATTTCTTCAAATCATTATCATATTATATATAGTTATGTACATGTGTGATATCAAACTACCTCTATTCTAACCAATGGATGGACAGAAGAACCCAGTTTATTTTCTTCCTGTTCTGGCTGTGGTTATACTTTCAGGAGCCTTATATGCTACGGCTGGAAATGAGCATGTATCGGCAGTAGGCGATCCTGGAATGAGAAGAGATGGTTTAAGGGTGGCGATAGAGTCATGGAATCAATGCAATGAGGTTGGTGAAGAAGTTCCTTATATGGGCAGCCCAAGAGCTGCAGATTGCTTTGACATATACAAGGCTTCTCCGAAGGCAGAAGGTAAGATTTTCAGGCCCTTTTCTTTGTTTTGCTTGTCTTCTATCTCCCCCTGGATGCAATGAAGCCGAATGTGCTTGTTTAACGTTTTCATATATCTCTGGTGATAATTTAGGAAGAGCTGTTCGCTTTATGACCGTATTGAATTGCCTTTTTGGATAGAAAATTGTCATTTAGTAGATCGTTAGTACATTGGTACCTTAACTTCAGTGAATAAGAGTTAATATGTTTACGATTCTTGAGTTTTATAAAATCAATACATGCATAAATTTCCAGCATGAATTTGAGCTCAGAATAGACAATTTCTTAACGAAAAGAAGGTTTGTATTACTTCTATGTTTCTTTAGTAAGTTGTAAGAAGAAAATACTCGAGCATTTATAATCTGTATTTATTTTGTTTATGAAATTTCTGTCTTGTATAGAAAAGAAATGCTCCCTCTGCAAGTCCTTGCCCTATGCATTGGTCCATAGAGTCACAGAGGAAGACAACAAGCTTGGTGTTGGAAACCCTTTTCTAGGAGTGCAACCAAATGCCCTTTATGATGTAAACCTTTATGCTGCGGATAAGGAACTCTATTTAGGCTCAAAATGTCAAGTTGAAGACACTCCTAACCCGTGGCAATTTTGGATGATCATGCTCAAGAGCGGCAACATGGACACTTACTCAGCCAAGTGCCCCAAAAATGGCCACAGAGTGGGGCCTTTCGGCCCTGACACTGGATTCCCTTGCTTTGGAAAAGGCTGCATGAACCAGCCATTCATTTATCATGATTACACCACATTGCAAGGGCCTAATAGGACGACGCTTAAAGGAAGGTTTTATGGGTCATGGGATTTGGATGCAGATTTGAGCAAGGGACTGATGGATAACATTTCATACCATTCTGTGACATGGGAGAAGAATGTTGGAAAGGGAAGTTGGATTTTTCATCATCTTTTGAGGACTTCAACCAAGTATCCATGGTTGATGCTTTACTTGAGATCAGACGCCTCACATGGTGTTTCTGGTGGGTACCATTACCCAACAAGGGGTATGTCAAAAATTGTGAGTAGTCCTTCACATTCCTCGATCTAATTAAAATACACAGCTCAAATTCTTTAACAGCTCAAATACAAACAAAGGGAGTACTAAACCTTTTCTCTGTTTCTGTCAAGCCTCCAATGTAGATAAAATATACGATGCATAAAAATAGATTGAAATGCAGGTCAAATCCTGGAAACATTTCACAAGGCCGGTAGATTTACACAAGTGACATCTAGGGGCTGCAAAATTAGTCTATATCATGCACCAATGCAAGCCTTACTTACAAACCAAATAAACTTGTGAATGATGGAGTTGACGTGCACTATATGCAGATCCCAGAATCACCAAACTTCAAAGTAAGGTTCACTTTAAATGTAATTAAAGGTGGAGGTCCTAGCAGCCAGTTCTACCTAATGGACATGGGAAGCTGTTGGAAGAACGATGGGCAACCTTGTGATGGCAATGTTACTTCAGATGTCACTCGATACAGCGAAATGATCATAAATCCAAACACAAGTTCATGGTGTCAACCAAACAACCTCAATGTGTGCCCTCCTTACCATACATTTCCCGATGGAAGACGTATCCATCGCAATGACACTGCTGGCTTCCCTTACGCTGCCTATCACTTGTACTGTTCTCCGGGGAATGCAGAGCATCTTGAAGTCCCTTATAGTTTGTGTGATCCTTATAGCAATCCTCAGCCTCAGGAGATACTACAGATTTTGCCACATCCAGTTTGGGGTGAGTATGGATATCCTACTAAGCAAGGTGAGGGTTGGATTGGTGATCCGAAAACCTGGGAACTTGATGTTGGGAGGTTGTCGCAATCACTGTACTTCTACCAGGTTTGCTTTTCTGTCTTTCACATTTCTCTTATGATACAATGACCTTGACACAGATGCAGAGCTTCAAATTTGCTAGTTCTTTCAAAACTCGAAGTCACTAGATATAATCTTGCATCCTAGAAAAGGAAGGAATTTTTTACACAGATCAAAGGAAGTGACATGATGAATTACTAAAATGGACAAAGCTCTTTGACATTAACATATAGCGCCTATTACTTTTTTGCAGGATCCTGGGACCCCTCCGGCTAGGAGACAGTGGATGTCCATTGATTTAGGAACGGAAATATTCAAGGCCCCTAATCAAGTTGCTGAATGGACTGTCAGTGACTTTGACATCATTATACCCGAGCAATGAGCTGCGATTTGCAAAGACAAATGGCAGCTTCAAGAAAAAAAAGTAGTTCTTGGGAGGTAGCTTCAATTTTCCATGCTAAGTCAACTCAATTCAATTCAATCCAATGCCTTCGATATATTTGTTCTGAAAAGAATCAGCACAACGATGATAGTAATATGTTTACCGGAATCGTGTATATTCGGCTCTTTGTTGGCTATAAAAGCAATTCTTTTAACCCAAAAACGTAACTGGAAACAGATTGCATGTTTTGACTTTAAATGCCATAGAAGTTATAATCATTGCAGTGATAAACTTGGAGCTAGAATTTATTGAGTAGTTATTCTACTTGTTGTAAGCAGCTAATGTAGACAACAGCTTCTTGCAATTTTTCATGCTTCCCTGTCATACTTTATGCTAATTGAACAGTTTCCCAGATAACATTACAATAACAATATAAAGAGAACTGAAGGTAAAACACCTATCAGAGAAACATAAACACTACAAATATATCACAAAAGATATCTCTTCACCTTGATCCAGATAGTAGTGATGGAAGCAATGTGGCAGTACTTCCCACCACTGCCTCTCTTCATATTGCTGCAATTGTTGTTGGGTTTTGAAAGCTATAGTCTAGTTGAGCTTCAACACCTATGGTGCCCTCTAAGACCTTAACGACAATTGACATGCTAGGACTCTTGGTGTAATCGCTTTGCAGACATCAAATAGCAACCCGCATCATCTCCACAGCTTCTAACCTGTGCAATTGCATATCCTTACTGCTATTGTCCACCATATCAATCAATTGACCCTCCTGTGCCTTCTTCATAAGAATAGGGCTGTGACCTATCCAAATTTTTCTTTCCGCGGACAACTTCCATGACTACGATGCCAAAACTATAAACCTCTGCCTTCTCTGTGCTGACAGATCTGAATCATTCAGGAGCCAAGTACCCAGGAGTTCCTCTCGTTGTGGTCACTACTTGACTTTGATCCTTGTCATTCAACTTAGACAAGCCAAAATCAGAGATCTTAGCATGCTATATTCATGATATCTAAATGGATTATTCTGTGTCTACATTCTTCATGGACGTAGGTCAGCCCTTTTGCTATATCCATGATAATGTTTCCTCTAGTTTTGAAGTCTAGAGGATGTATTAGTGGTTCCCTACAGAAAATTCAATAATCCAAAGACCCACAGCTCATGAACTCATAGACTAAAAGCCTACGCAATTTATCAGCACAGAATCTAATTAGCCTCGCCAGGCTGACATGATGGATGCTTCCTATAGTTTTGACCTCTGCCAGGAATTCCTTCTCCCCACTTCTGCCCCGCCTGCAGTTTCTGCCCCAGAGGCAGAGCTTCTGCTGCATGATCAAAAGACTGACATATGGTCTTGCCGTTTCAATTGCAAAGCACAAGGTTTCCTGTTTTCCTCATTTTCATACGTTCAACAGACTTGTTAGAACTGTTGGTAGACCAAACCAAAGTCTCATCTGCATTTAGGAGGTCTGGTCTGGTAGAGACTATAAGATGATCAAAAGCTGTCATCAGTAACAAAGGGAAAAAAATCGCTTTGTGAACATATGTTAACGCTTACAATAAAAAAAAAAAAAAAAATTGATTTTTTCCCTGGTGACAAGTTGTTTTGCTTAACTTGTTTTGGTGTTATCTCATTTAATTATATATAATATTGTTATTATTAAATTTTCTTAAATTAATATAAAATCAATTTGTATTAATTATAAACTTATAAAAAATATCTTTTTAGATTGTTTATATTTTCTCGTTAGCATAGTTTGAAATTGAAACAATATATTCCATATCATGTTATTGTAAAAAAAAAAGTTTCATGTCTTTTTTTTTTTAAATAGAGAGCTTCATTTTTCTTGAAATGTATGTACTTAATTATTTAAATTTAAAAAGATATTATATCATTTTCATTTAGAATTAAAGTTAGTTTGATAATACAATTATATATCAAAGTAACATATGTTCAACCTTAATTTTAAAATTTGTATTTTAATTATTTATTCTTAGTAATTGTAAGGATGATAATTTCAGTTGAACCCAATGAAGTTATGGTCAATTTGTTACATTTGTATTTATAATTAACAATCCTCTAATTGGAGATAAATGGTAGACACCATATATATCTTTTATCCTTAAAGATCTATTGAAACTTTACACTAATTTAGTTTCTTGTCTTTAAGAGCCAACTCTTATTTTATTTGAGGGATTTGCCTTCCAATTCTATATTCATGTGATATATAATACTTGTCAATCATGGGTTACAAACACCCTTTACATATTTAAATATAGTATTCATTACACATCATTGTATTTAGACTCTCTCTTTATATATATATATATATATTTGCCTACCAATTCTATATTCATGTGATATATATAATACTTGTCAATCATGGGTTACAAACATTCTCTACATATTTAAGTATAGTGTTCATTACACATCATTGTGTTTAGACTCTCTTTTATGTGTGTGTATATGTGTGTGTGTCATCATTTTATTCTCTTTTGTACTAGGTCAGTTACCTTGCTAGGTTGCTAACCTGATGGAATCTATCCTTCACAAGAGTTTCTAACCCATTCAATATTAGCTTTTCCTCTATAAATATTATTGACAATCTTGAATGTTATGGTCATTATCTATGTATTAAAATGTGATTAAGAGATTATCACCCTTCCAAGAGTTTATGCTTACCCTCTATTCCAACCTAACAGTGGTATTTAACTATTTTATGAGTTATTTGCTCTTTTTCCAAGATTTTAGTTACCTTTTCATTTTAACCATAGAACAAGACTATGAAAATTGATTTGCATTTTCTTTTAACAAATGAAAAAAACTATAAAGATTGATATGCGTATGTTTTTACACTTTAAGTTTTACAATATCATTAAAAGTTCAACACTATTATAAGTAGCTATATGTTTTTGTGATTGCAACGGTATTTGGAAAAAAATTCTTAATTTAGTGTTTGGGTTCAGTTTGAAATGTAAAAATATTATGTGAGTCTCGCGATAAAAAGTTAATGAAACACCGGTCTAGTAAAAGCAGGTAATTGTTGCTTTTCAGTTTGTATATCAACCGGGAGAGAGGGAAAAGAGTGTAGCAGTGTCTCTATTTTGTTTCCTTACAAACTTTTTTCTTAATACTATATTTTAAGAACAACACCAGTGTAGATATGCTTTTAGCTTAAATTTAACTAATTAAAATAATAATAATAAATTTAAAAAAAATTATTCCAAAATATAAAAAAATAACACAGAGTAAATATTTTATAATCTAACCACGATATAAAAACAAAATAACATAAAATAAATATTTTACAATCTGAGCACATGTATTTTGATTTGAATTAATATTTACTTATTAATAGTGATTTATTATTTATTATTAATAATTTTTTACTCACAATCCAAATTTTGCTTCATATGATATTTTACATATATTGTTCCAGTATTGCTGGGATCTTCATATATGGATTTAATTTGTGATGAAATTAAAAGTAGTTTGATAGGAGAATAAAAATAAGTGTTTAATTTACTTGAATTATTAATTATATTTTAATATTATATTTATTAAATATTAAAAAAAACAATATATATATATATATATATATATATATATATATATATATAATTTCACAAGTTAAAAGCAATCTGAAAAGCTTGGTAACCAAACACTTGAAACTGTTTTTCATTAACCTCAAACTTAATCACAGTTTTAACCAAACACTTTAAAAATTATTTTGAATCGCGGCTAAAGTGCTTTTCATGAAACTGTTTTTTTTTTAACTTCAACCACAAAAACAAAAACAATACCAAACACACTCTAAGAGTTTATTTCTCTAAAAGCTTAATATGCAATCCATTTCTACCTAGAATTTATGTCTTACTATTACATAAATCATTCATTATTTGTTCAATAGCTTGTGTAGCTCTTTAATTTATCATAGGGAAATGGCTATAAAAATCAATTGACACTTGTTTTTGTACTTGTTCTAACCAATACTCTATCACTGGCTACATAAATACTATTGTTCACCTTTGCTCACATTAAAGGATCACTTAACTAGATGACATGTATACTATTTATAAAAAGAGTTAACATTTCTCTCTAGCATAATACTCCAACTATAAATTTAACTTAATGAAAAGGGATGTTTTGCTCAACATCATAAGGTTTTCACTCACATTTCCTTTATATGTAAAATATGCTATAAGGAATGAGACTCAATTTGATGATGATCATCCTCTCAAGTAAAAGTTTTTTGAGAATTTAAGAAATATCCCATCCTCAACTACTTAATCACTCACACAATAGTATCTAACATCAACTCACTTTGGTTCAGTATTCATTCATTGTTGTTGTGTAAGAAACACTTTTTCACTCAATTGATTTTAGTCAATCAAGCATAATTTCAAAAAATTTAGTCTTTAAACTTTTAGAAATACTCCACATTTAATTTTGAACGGTCCAAGAAAGAATTGTGTTTCTCAAAAGTAGAATACATATCTATAAAGTCAAAGGTGAAATACTTGTATTTTGGGTCCTAAAACCGTATCATAGCTTGGATACATAAGTGTTACATCTAAATCTTAAGCAACCAACATCAAAATCTTAAGCAACCAAACTATATCTCGATATTTATTTTAGAATATAATTTGATTTCTTAGGGACAACATCTCACGGTAATCCAATAATTGGTTAGCATTAGGCATTATTTCTTTGAGCTTCACTCGTTATCGTAGGTTGGACTCTACTATTATCGGTAGGCAATCTCTCTTATCATATTGATCTTTTTTAACACAATTTTTTTAACCTCAATGGTAATCTTGATATGTCCCTTGATTTATCTTTGTTTAAAGATTAATATATATATATATATATATATATATATATATATATATATATATATATATATATATCTTATAAATTGCAATTCAAGATGAATATGTATTACATGGTATGTTTATTTATTAGTGTCCGGTCAATGGTCCATTCTAAAATATAAGATCTAGCTCATAAAGGTTTGAACTTATATTATCTATTCCTAAAACTTTTCAAACTCTTATTTTGTTTGGATTATTAATGGAGTGCCTCGACCTCTTAATCTTATACAATATGCAAATGGAAATAATTTATGATACCTTATATATATGGTAAGCATCAATAAATATAAGTCTTGCTTGCACTTGAATTTCTTTGTCTAATCATATAAGAGACTAACTGAGGTCTAGAGTTATTATAGGTTTTCATTCAATTGTGAAAACTTTAAATAAAAAAGAATACATGTGTATAATTCATCAAGTAAAAATTAAATAAAAATATTGAATAAGTAAATAACAAGAAAAATCACACAAACAAATAAATAGCAACCAAAAATGAATAAATTATTAGAGAATAAGTATAAAAAATCATATTGAACCCTAGGGGTCCCTGATAGAGTCATTATGGTGTCACGCTGTAACATTGATGGGACAATATGAAATTAAAGAAAAATAAATAAAAATAGAGTAAACACCTACTAAATAAAAGAGCACTAAGATCGTAAAATAAATATTAATCTCAAGTATTTTAGTAAGTATTTAGTTATGCCTAAAAAAAATCAAAAATTAACATAAATCTCTAAAATTAAGAGATTTGTCCATCTTTCTATTAAAATTCAAGCCTTAATACAAACTTTATTAATTTTAAAAAACCTTGATGAAAACTTGTCAATGCAACTTATCATTATTTTCCTTAATTTCAAATATTCTTATAAATGTCATGCTGTGACAACATACGTTGCGTTAATGGGTGTTTCTTCTTCTCAACACCTTCATATTAAGGTGGCGACTTGCTAGAATCTGATGACCACAGATAAAGTAGTGATTGAGGATCAAAGGAAAAAGATCTGGAAATGAAATGATGCTCTTTGTTTTACACAAGATCAACATGCTCTCTTCGGCAGAAATCAAAGGCTTGTTATTATGCAAGATGAAATGATATATATATATATATATATATATATATATATATATATATATATATATAGCCTAAGAAGGAATTGATTCCACCTGCATCTAAGCAGTCGGTATATCGACCGGAAAAGGGACCAACTCTTTCCATTTTCTCAAACATCTGGTTTGAGTGATGAAGCCAATACATTCTTGCAAAAAGAAAATCAAGAAAGAGGAAAAAAAATGGAAAAGAATAGATAAATCAAGTCACAAAACAGTAACCATAGTAACTCCACTGCCTATAGCTTCACTAGAGATAAGCTCAACTATTCCCAAATATCTAAATCCTAAGTTTTGCGGCAAACAGTCTCTAATAATTTCCTTGATTCCACTTTGGGTGCTTTCGATCGTGGGCAATCATGCCCCACTACACCTCACCATAACCAAAACTATCAATTACAAGAAGATTCTACTTTCCCCAGAATTTCCATCAAGACTTAGATTTCAATGGCCGTCTATGCGCGCGCCCACATAATGATTCTGTACTGCACAAAGGCCACTAACCGGGTGAGGTTCATAATAGACTCGGTTTGCTCTTGCCCATTCACTTTGAATAGAAGATAAGGAGAGTGGATCATCACGTCATTCTTGATTTATTGGTGAAGGATAAAAGTTTATTTGATATCAAGAACATGATGATATTTTGCTTATATTCTGTACTGGTACAGGAATCTAATAGAGCTTTCTTGGTGAATTTATATGAAAGGAGAAAAGTTGGGTGGGCCAACCTTCCACCACCCACAGAAACCACCACCAGTTTGGCCTCTAGAAACTTCCCGCATGCAGAAATTATCTTTTCGCCTTTTTTTGGAATCTTCATAAAGTAAGTCTGTTGAAATGCGAGATGCCTTGTTCTTGAACTTGTGGAAGAACAGAATGCTGATCAAACCCTTTTTTTGACCATCTAGACTTGATATAGATCAGAGATGCTTGCTTGTTTCCCTTGCATGTGATTTAAAACAAATGGAATCTGCAATCTTGACTCCCGGGTCTAATATTCTTTGTACATGTTACGAGGAATATTGATGACGTTTCTTTGAATTCCCTTTGCAGTATTGAAAAGAAAACAAGGCACATTACTTTCTTTCATCATTTAAAATCCTACGCTCCAGTTCGCTGTCCTAGAAACCTCTCAGCTTAAACCACCTGGAGAACGCTTTGAGCCGAGATTCCTATGATTTTTGCCAAAGATTTTACTGTATCATCTTAGAGGAACGGGTTGCAACATCTATTAAAACCTTTGTTTTATGCAGACCGATTTTGACACAGATCCAGGAACCAACTGCACCTGTCTCAGCGCCGAGTTAATTGGCAAGAAATTATATGCAGCAGATTCATTTGTTCTCATGATACACGTATTAGGTTTAACATTAAGTATTGACTGGAGTATCTTGTATAAAAACTAACTGCCCAACAATATTTATAAGTTCCAAAAGAAATGAGATATAGTATTTCTGTAAATTTTATCTCTATATCATCTAATTTTCAATGAAAGAATTCGTAAATATTGCCAACAGAAGGGGAACATCAATAAGCTGGGTAGGCAATGAAAAGTTTGGACTTCTACCACTATAAAACAGACACTGATATGGACACAGGCACTGACACTTCGTTGACAAAACTTGGATCCCTGTTTGCGGCTGAGTTTCCAGCAAATGCATATCCAGCACCTAATCCGCCGAAATGCAATTGATAATTCTCACCCCTCTGAAACACTCTGGCAAGCGATGCTGCCTTCCTTCTTGCCCGCTTTGTGCCTGTGAACAGAAGACTCTGAAGCAATCCCGCCAATGCTGGTGCCTTGAGCACTTTCTCAGATGCAGCTGGCCCGCCACTCCGGCATAACTCAAGCAGTGCAGCAACAGCATTTTCTTTTCCTCTTGGTGTTCCACAACGCATCATTCCTATCAGCCCTGCCACGGCCATTTCCTCTCCCCCTACTGCTTTAGCCCCAATTGGTTGCCTCACAATCAAAGCCAATGCACCGGCAGCTTCCTCTGCAACCCCTTCGTTTCCCAAAGCCCCAACTAGTGCCGCAATTGCACCTGCTTCTATCATTCTGACACAATTTTCTGTATGAGTTGACAGGTTAAATAAAGCCGTGACAGCATCCTTCTTCCCACGTGGTGTCCCTGCCCTCAATAGGCCAGCTAAGGCTTCAACGGCCCCTTCTTCATCTGCTATTCTCTTCTTGTTGTCATGAACAGCAGACAGGCTAAACAATGTCGCTGCTGCATTTTCCCTTGCCTCGGTTGTGAGTCCAAACCTCAATACTTCAACAATCGAACCCAGACAACCTTTTTCATCCATAATCCGGCTTTTATTCTTATCATAAATGGATAAATTGAGTATTGCTGTTACAGAATTCTCTTGTGCAACAGAGTTTGTAGAAGAGAGCAGTTCACAAAGGTATGGAATCGCACCAGCTTCTGCAATGAAAGCACGGTTTTCTCTTCCTGTTTTTGCTAACAAACGTGTCCCACGAGCAGCCACAGTCTTTGCACCCTGTGAACCATTTGCCAGTTGATTAATGAGAAGCGTTGCTGTAGCTCTGTTGGCTTCAATTGCAGCTTTGGAAGGCATAGTCACTGCAAAAGCCTCCACAGATGAATCTGTATTCTCTGGAGGGTCATAAGGGATTCCATGAGCAGTACACCATTGCACGATCAGATTCTTCAAAGCCCGATTTGGAACAAGGCGAGTGTTCATGAGTATCTGCCCTGTCTTGGGGCAAGTACAGTGTCCTTCCTCCATCCACCTAGATATTGAACTCCGATCATAAGTCTGCCCAGTTGAAATTATCACCGGATCTCGCATCAAATCCAACAATATCGGACAGAAAAAATCCTTAGGTATTGTAATAAAAGTTTCTGCAATCTCTTGAGCAATCAACCCTTTTCTCCGCTTCTTCTGATTCCCAATTTGCAGCTCCACCTCATTTTCCCCAAACCCATAAAGCAAAAACCTACAATACCGAGCAATTGCGACAAACCCATTAAGCACCGAAGCTGTGGGCTCAATATCTCCCTCATGACAAACAATCTGCTCCTCCAAGAACTCAGTTTCTGCTATACAACTCTTGGCATCTTTAATCCCCAAACCCTCCACAAAAAACAATCTCAACTCCGCCAGACTAGGAATCCTTCCATTCTCAAACTCATCGAGAAACGAAAACAACCTTAATCTCAAAGCCTCCTCATCCTTATCAATAAATAACCTCGTTCTCCTTGATTGTGTTTGCATAAGATCAATTTGTTCCCTAACATCCTCACTCAGATCAACATCATCCAATGGAAATACATCCAAAAGGGTAGATATTTCCTGATTCAAATCATGAAAATGCCCCGAAATCGAATGGTTTTGAAGCAACAACCATAATTTGCTGGATTGCACACAATAATCAAGCAATATTTTTGAGCGGTACAGCAACAGATAAAGTTCTTTAAGACAAACAATTGTGGTAGAAGATAAAGCAGAACCAGCCCCAGAGTCCCTCAAATACTCCAACAAAACAACAAAGATTTCAATTTTACGAACTAAAGAACGAGAATTCTTTCTTTGGAAGAAGAGTGACTTCCCTGAGAAACAAGACACGAGCTCTGTTGACAATAATACAAGAGTCTGTACAAGCTTCACGTCGGTAAAATCAACCGGCGCCAAGAAAGCCTCTAAGGACGGCGATCGTCGCCGCCTTAGAGAAGAAAATATGGCGGCAGTAGCCATAGACAAACTACCAACCTCCTAAGGAATTTTTTTCAGCAATAATGGAAGATCTTTATATCTTCAATTCGGGAGAAAGAAGAGATTTTGAAGGAGCACAAACCTTTGGTTTCCTTATCTTTACAAACAATCAAGATCTCTGCATCCCCAAAATCTCCACAATTTCTTAGCTTGTAAAACGAAGGAAGAACAAGTTGAAAAACGGGTTGCAGTTGTTTATTATAGTTTGTTTGAATGTTGAAAGTTAAAAGAGAGAAGAAGATTTAGTCTTTACAGAGAGGGCGGTTTTTCAATAGAAAGATTGATGATTCCGCGTTAGAGAGAGGGGGAAGAGAGGACTGAGTTTCCGAAGACGTCTGCTTCTTCTTCTTCCTATCTATTCATACGGTTTCGCTTTATTCACTTCTTTTTTTGAGAAATAAAGAAATTCAATGCAGTTTAGGTGGAAAATGACTTTTATTGCTTTGACGGATGAGTGTCCAGATTACTGTGCCCATTTATTTCTACCTCCTTCCACCACTACTATGACCGGATAGAGAGAGAGAGAGAGAGAGTTTACGAGGATACCAAAAATTCATTGTATCTGTCATAGTTTAGATTTTTAAAAACTATTTTAAAAAAATATATATATTAAAATATTATTTAAAAAAAACATATATAGTTGATACTAGCATATTAAAATAATTTAAAAATATAAAAAAATTAAAAATCAAAATTAAATTTTTTAAAAAATATTTTTAAAATACAGTGTCAAACACTCTAGTATATGTGATGGTTTGATATTGTATTAGAAATATTTTAAAAAATATTTTTTTTATTTTAAATTGATAATATATTTTTTTATTATTTTTAGATTACATTGATGTGATGATATTAAAAATATTTTTAAAAAAATAATAATAAAATATATATTATTATGAAAAAATATTTTGAAAATCAATTTCAATTATATTTTCAAACATCTAGAGTTTTTTTTTCCAATTCTCAGAACTTTTTAAGTGATTTTGTGTATTTTGGTTTGTTGAATGGTTTGTTTTTGTTTTTAAGTGAGTTTTGAGTTAAAATGACCTGAAAATAGGATTTTAAATTAAAAACATTTGATTTTTTTATGTCAAAATGACTTGAAAATGAGAGTGTGGTTTCTATTAAGGTTTCTTTCCTGTCTTTCTCCCCTAAAAATTCATATTCTTCTTCTTTTTTATTAATATTTCAATTTTAATTTATTTTTGACCTTTTATAAAAATATTATTTGTTTTTTATTTCACCCTCTAATCTCAATTTGTCAATAAAATAATTTTTTCAATCCAGCCCTTATTCTTATTATTTTAATTTATTTTTTTCCTAGATCTTTTGTACAAAAATTATTTGTTATTAATTTCATCTTTTAATCCATATTTATGGTATATTATTTTTTTCTCCAATTTGACCCTTATTTTTGATTTCTTAATCCTTTTGCTAAAGTTTTCTTTTTCAGTTTCACCATTCAATCAAAAAATTATAATTGCCATCAAGTTTATTTTCTATTTTGATTTTTAATCTCATTCTTTTAAATTTTATTTTTGTTTTGAATTCTTTTTTGTAATTGATTTTTTTTCAATGTTTAACTTGAATTAAGCTTTGTGATTTTTTCATGTATAGTGTTTTTGTTCTCTTAACGTAGGTGACGGGTTTGAAAAAATAATATGTGTTGACATCTATGTTATTTTTTTTTTCTTTTCAATTTTATCATTCAATTTTCTTTTTTATAGCTTGATGGTTTTCTTTGATATTTTGTATATGATATTATCGTGATAATAATCTTATTATGTGGGTTTTGGCTCATCTTTCATTACTCAAGTTACATGTATATTATATTAACTTAGATCGACTCAGGCTAGGTTTTTTTATCTTTTTTTTTTATTATCTAATTTTATCTTTTTATATTCAATTAACTAAAAATTAAACTATAATATTTTTCTTTTTTTTTCATTTTAGTTTATTGTCTATTTTTTTATCATATAATTGAAATTAAATCAATTTATTTAAGTAATCATATACTATAACTCAGGTTATAAAAAAAAAATCAAAGCGCATTCATTACAATTTAACTTATTTCCTAGTAATACGGCCCACGTCCAGTTTTTTTCTATTGAGACCCATTTTTGTAAAAATATTTTGGGGTGTTTGGGAGTGCAGTTGTGGTTGCTTTTCAAATTACTTTTCGTGTCGAAATATATTAAAATGATATTTTTTTTTATTTTTTTTAAATTATTTTTAACATCAACACATCAAAATAATCTAAACGCACATAACCGCTGTCATTTAAAATAATAATAATAAAAAACCACGATTAACCTATAGTTTGGCCGAGTGCCAAACAGACACTTTATAATCTTTTTTATTTCTGAGGAAAGAAATTAGGCATAAATACGCACTACTTTCATTATAAAGAAAGCAAACAAACACCGTTCATGTTTAAAATAAATAGTAAATTAAAGAAGAAGAAAATAGAGGAGTTTTATCACTTTTGCTCTGCCCTTTTCTTTTTTTCTTTTTTTGGTAGCTAAAAAAAATAAAAGAAAAAGGTTGATGCCGCAATACCTAGGATTTTGGTTCGAGGGGTTGACGAAACAAAGGAGCATGTAATCGAGGCTGGCCCACGCAAGTCTTTTTGGCGCGTGGAAGTTAATAGTGTACATGAAAATCGGCGATTATTTTTATTATATACTTTTGACTATAAAATGTGGAAAAGACAAGTTGACTCCAAAAGCGTGAAACACAGGAACAAGGACAAAGGATGCACAAACCGACTTCGATGCTGCTCCAAAAAGAAAGGAAGGCAAACTTTATTTTATTTTAGGCAGCAGCCTGTGCGGACCAACTAGATTGATACAGTTACAGTTACAGTTACACCCCAAGTCTCTTTAGCAACAGTACTGCATATGTCGAAGCGTAGAATGTCCCGCCTGCCTCGATCCCACATGCTATTTCATTTAATGTACGGTTTCATTGTATAATTAATTACTTTTTAAAATCATAATGTGATGAATATATTTATTACAATTATAATCACTGTTTAAATTGTATTTTTAAGTCTGGTCAGTTTAATAATTTAAATCTTACTTTACCCTAATCAAAATATGTCTCGGTCAATATTACTTGAGAACCGAAAAAATATTTTTTTAATTTATTTAGAGAGATTGATCCTTGATCATCCACGTTTGCTAGCACTTTTAAAACAAGTATAGAAACCGGGTACAAGAGTGATTAAGGTGGATCATTCTGAACTAGCCGACTAGATAAAAATAGTTTATAGTAACGTGTTATGCTATGGTTTGAATAAAAAATTAAGATGACTTTTTTTATATATTAAAATGATAATATGTTAGATTGATTCAAAATTCACTGCTTAACTTATTAAATTCATGATTCAGGTTATGGACACATTAGGCTTAAGAATATTTTTTTTAATTATTTAATTATATGATAGCAAAAATAAATACTTTTAAAACCAAGCACAAAACGAATATTAATCATCTATTCAAGTCCATTACAACCTAGTAAAAAACAAATCAAAACAATTAAGGAGACAAGTTCAAAAAAAAAATGATCACATCCTTCACTACTTGTATGAAGAAGAAAAAAAGAGTTAGCACCCCAAACTCATTTTTAAGTCTAATTTCATGGATTCTGGTGTGTTGCAAATTGGATAAAAAAACAATTGTGAACAAAAAAAAAAAATTAGGTTGCAGACAATTTTTTATATTTTTATTAAATTGATCCAATAGGCTAACTTCAAAAACTCTTTGCTCAATTTTTTACTTTGATAGGGTATCAAATTAAATTGTGTGAGAATTGTCTTAAAATGATTTAGTCTGACTTATAATACAAAGATAACCTAAAAGATTAATAAAAAAAATGATTTGACTTTAAAAGTTTCTAAGATGGTATTTTTAAAAGATATCGAGATAATAATATATTAAATTGACTTAGATTTTGTGGCTTGATTTATCAAACCTGCAACCTAGATTATGGACGTCGGTAGATTTAACAACTTTTTTTAAAAGAATTATCTTTTACTTAATGATATGATAATTAAAAAATAATACATGTGAAATTTTCCATCTATAAAATGTTGAAATGTTTGATTAAAATTATGATAACTTCATAGAAAATACATCAAAATAAATCTTGAATAATAATTCAAAATTAATATGATATTGAAGTATAAAATTATTAAAAAGAAAGGATTCAATTGGAAAAAAAAAAGATGAAATTTTAACAAGCCTATTTTACATTGTTATTAAACCCGTTTTAGAGCGTCACTCTTGAAACATTACGACTTGACTTCTTATTTAGCTTAAATTTAAGATTATTTCGCTACACTTGAAGATAAATTTAAAGGTTTTGCTTACAGATTCATTTTAAAACTATATGTAAATTTAATTGATATACCATAGAATTAAAAGAAAAAAAGCATACCAAACTACAAATAGACGTGATTCACGTTTTATTAATTGAATA
The DNA here is from genome assembly GCA_015731905.1 of Salix dunnii. Lineage (NCBI taxonomy): Eukaryota > Viridiplantae > Streptophyta > Magnoliopsida > Malpighiales > Salicaceae > Salix > Salix dunnii. Next base: position 3,621,491 of record CM027662.1, on the reverse strand, counting down.
TATATATATATATACTTCTTTTAACGTCTTAAAATGCATGGCTACTTGAAATTTTTTTATTTTAAATGAATTTTTTAATTATTTTGATATTAAACATAATTTTAAAAAATATTTTAATATATTTTTAAATAAAAATTACTTTAAAAAAACAAAGAAACTTCCATACAATTTCTATGTGTCGACAGAAGACGTGTGGGCCGGCCATGGAGACGACCTCTACTTTTATTTAAACGCCTCCACCTGCCGGCTATTCACCATGCCTTAGTGGCCACGTTGCAGGCACATGAAGAGCCGATATATATGGCAAAGTTAACCTTCAGCGTTAACATCACGGCCAGTCAATCCCATAAAAAGTCAATGAAAAAGACAGCCTTAGCAGGACGCTTGATCAAAACATCGACCTCACCGTAGTTGATGGTAGATACTCGTTTTCTTCTTTGACGTAGCTTGAATCTATTGGCTAGCCTGTTTATGCAAAAAAATGCACGCTGGAAGGATAATTGCGTGTGGTAAATGCCAGCCAATACGCGTAAGCTTGTTGGCCTGTGGGAAAGACACGTGGTGTAAACCCCATGTTTTAATAATAAAATAATGTATTTGAATTTCCATGTAATTGAATAACCCAAATCACCTGTATTCAAAGGGGCATTCTCTGTCAGTCCTTTCCCCAGGTTACACTCCGAAGAAGTCCAAAAGCATTTCATACGACGGTTAGAATTTAGCTCTATCTAGTTAGATTGTTTTACATCGGTTGGATTTCAAATAATTTATAGATTTTATTAATTTAAAAATAAAATATAATATCTATATATATAAATTTTAATATAATATAACATATTAATACATACTATCATTATAATAATAATATTGAAACTTTAATATCAAATAGATAAAAATAGATAATTGCCTTGAAAGTTTTTTAGCACAAAAATATGGGAAAACATAATTCTTTTTCAATATTTACATTAACCTTTGTTGTATTATCAGTTCGCACTACGTCATGGTTGAGTAAATAATTTTTATAGCTATTGAGATCAAAATAAAATATTTATACATGTAAAGTTTGATATAATGAAATAGACGACCATACCTTATTATAGCAGTAGTAACATCAAAGTCTTAACATCTTCAATTATCATCACTATCACTGCTAAAATAATAAAAATTATTAAATTACAATGAGAAAAAAATACAAAAAAAATTAACAGAAAAGCAAATAAGAACAAAAACTAAAATCATTATTATTATTACTACTTCTATTATTATTATTATTATTATTATTATTATTATTATTATAATAATAATAATAATATTGAGCTAATAATGAAAAAAATTAAATTAAATCAAACACTAAAAAAACATAAAAACTTTAATAAAAGATCAAATAAAACATATAATAGCTAATAAAATAAAAATACAAATTATTAGCTGAAAAAAACATTTAACTTGAAAATTAAAAAAAATTATCCACCCTACGTTGTAGGCTGAGCAAATAATTTTTATAAGATTTACTGGATCAAAATTAAAATATAATATTTATATATGCAAACTTTAACATAATGAAATAGATCAACACACCTTGTTATAACAATAACAACATCAGAGTCTTAACATGTAAAATTATTATTGTTATTACTATCAAAACAATAAAAATTATCCAGATAAAAAAACTAAAAAACATTAACAAAATAGTAAGTAAGAAAAACAATTAAATACTACTACTACTACTACTATTATGCAAGAAAAAAATAAATAAATGAAAGAGTAAAAATATCCTAAAAACTTTAATAAAAGATCAAACAAAAAAATAAAATAAAATAAAAATTATCATTGTTATTATTATCATAACAATCAAAATTATCAAATAATTCCCAGAAAAAAACTTAAAAAGATTAATAAAATAGTAAGCAAGAAAAATAATTAAATTGTTATGATGATGATGATGATGATGATGAAAGAAAAAAAAATGAAAGACTAAAAAACTTTCACAAAATATCAAAAAAAAAATATAATTGTTATTACTATCAAAACAATAAAAATTATCAAATTATCCCTAGAAAAAAAAAACCTAAAAAACATTAACAAAAAAAATAAGTAAGAAAAACAATTAAATTGTTGTTGTTGCTGCTGCTACTGCTGTTCTTGTTATGTTAATAATGAAAAAAATAAAATAAATAAAATAAATCTTAAAAAATTTAAAATAAAATAAAAATTATCAGGTAAAAAAAATATTTGACGTGAAAATAAAAATAAAAAATTGAATAAAAAACTAAAAGAAATAACAAAGGGAGAAAAAAAAAGAAATGTCAATTTTCAAATGATTATAGATACAAAATGAAATTTGAGAGCTATTTTTTTTGAAAAAAATATCACCTCAACAAATAAAAAAAATGATAAAAATTAAAAATCAAACCTAAGAGCACACTCATATATACATGGACAGAAATAAGGATTATTCCATAAATATAAAGAAATAAAAGCATTAGAATCAAAAATTAAAAGTATAAGAGCCGAAATAAAAATTAAATATAAAGGGATTAAATTAAAAAATTAAAAGTATAAGGGCCAAAATAAAAATTATATATATTATCAATTTCAATCAAAGAAAAAAATTAAAACTTCTGTACTGAATATATTAATCTTTTTAAAACCAATCCGGAAATTAAAAGAATGAGAACCGAAATGAAACATTAACATTGAATTAATTTCAATTGAAAGACCTAATCAAACTAAATTAAAACTTATATAACAAAAATCAGGACCATACATAAAATTAAAAGTTTAGGGATCAAAGTGAAAAAGAACCAAGACTGGGGGTCTCTTCTGTACTTTTATGTGCATAAGAGAGAGATACGGGTCCAGCGGCTTTAACCAGACACCGCCGCATCCACAACCATCGTTTGCTGAAATGCGCTGCATCGGGAGGAAAAATACGCGACGACGCATCGACAAAGATACCGGTAGCCCATCTCCAGCGACCCGAGCACCTCTCAATTGCCACCTTAACAGGGCGTGAGGCGGAATATTATTGTCACGTGTGACACTCGTGTCAACAGTATAAAGAAAAAAATAAAAAAATATGGTTAATTATCGGTGTAACCATGTGTTCAAGTCATCAATTTTATCTTATTAGTAGTTATATCCGTATTTAGTTATTTTTTTAAAATATAAAAAAATAAAAAGGTAGGTGGACCGGACCAGACAAAAAATGTGCAATTAACGCGGAGCTCCTCCACCCATAAGCCGTTTTTTGTTTTTTTCAAGGGCTAAAAACGTTAATTTACTGTGCAAATAATAATAAAAAAATATAAAAACTGGCAAACCAACCGAACCGACCAAAAAATATACTATTATAATCCATAATGTTTTTACTCATAATGCACAGTGAAACACTGATGTCTTTGAGTGTATGTTATAATAAGAAACAACATAAAAAATCACAAAAATAAAAACAAGAAAAAGAAAAATAAAAGGAGGGGGGGAAATTAATTTTTTAAATGATATAATATTGGAAACGCCCTATTTGTAAAATTTACAAAGCCTAATCCAACCAATTAAATTCTCAATTAATTAAATGTTGAAGTATTCATTGGAAAAAATAATATTAATTATATAAAAGGATTAAAAAAAACTAAAATTAAAAGAACGGATGAAAATTAAATACAAAATAAATTTATATTTTATTAAAAAATAAAATTGAAAAGAAAAATTAATTGAACAAAGAGGACAAGAAAAAACAAAAACAAATGAGGATAAAAAATAAAATAATATTATTTTTTTATTGAATAGTAAAATTGAAAAAATAACAATTCAACAAAAGATCCAAACACAATAATCAAAACAGAGGGATCAAATTATATATATAGCAAATTAGGATTGAAGGAGAATTTTAAAAATAAATAAAACTCTTACAAAAGGATTGAAATACCAATTCTAAAAGGGTTAAACTGTAAATTTCTTAGAAGAAGAGAAGAGACAAAGGAAAGAAAAGGTTCATCGATGCTATGTCAAATCACCACTATTAACACGTGTCGTTCCATTAGAAAAAAACACACAATGACTCTTTCAATTACATGATATAATAATATTTTTGAACGACAAGGGCACACCTAAAAGGTCTGGGTGCCTTCCGCACAATAGAATGTGCCACACGCGCTCATCTTTTTTTTCTATTTGGATAAATATCAAATTGCCCTCCAAACTATTACGAAAAGATTAAAAAACCAAAATGACATTAATATTAGTATTTTTAAATGGCATTTTGGTCATTTAACTATTTTTTTTTTAATTTTGTAAATATATTTGTATTTGATCAATACTAAATTGCTCTTCAACTGACATTATAATAATAAAACAATTATTATAAAAATACAAAAACACCCTTTAATTCTAGTTTTAAATTTATTGCTTCCAATAATATTTACTTATTTCACTGTGTAATTAGAATTAAAAAACACACTCATTTATCCATAAAAAAAATTGGTGATAATTAATGAGTCATTTGAAAAGATTTCAATATATCCCTGGAAAACTAGCGTTGATTTTTTTAGGTGAATGGATTGTTCTGATGAGTAAAACAAATAAGTCAGGGCTAACAATGTTTTTCAAATGAGCTTTAACTTTTGTTAATGCAAGTGGCATTACTTTTAAGGATTATTATTTTAATAATGGTGTTTGCCTAATTTAAAAGAAGAAGAAAAAAATAGAATATACAATACACCATCCCTAAATAACAAATTAAATTGATAATAATAAAATTCAATTATTTTTATTATTATTATTATTATTATTATTATTATTATTTATTTTTAAAACATATATAGTTAATTTTAACTACATCAAAACAAATATCGAGGAGATAAATTTGAATTACCTTTCAATATTTCATGGTTTGTACGAAAATATTGGGATTAGTGTTATATTATTCATGAATTTGTAGAATTTACTTTTAGTTATGCATAACATGGATAGAAATTATGAAGAAGAAGAATTAAATATTTCTTGAATATTAGCAAAGTTATTTTTTGAGAAAAATCATGAATTCTTTCATTCAAAGAAGTAAAAATTAATAAAAAGACATTGCCAAAATATTCTCCTTTAAAAGATAAATAAGTACGGTTTAATAAAATATAATCAGACTCATTGCAAACATATTATTTTAATTTTATTATATAAATGATTTAAACGGATGCCCATGCGATGAAAATTAATGAAATTTATTATATTATATATAAAAAGAAAAAAAAAAAGGATTGCTGAGGGAAGTGAGGGTTTTTTTGGTATTACATAGGAATATAATAATTATAGATTAGAGAGAAATCCATTGTTATAGTATTGTTTTTCATTTTTATTTTTTAAATTTTAATAGGAAAATAATAATATTTTTTATAGCCTTTTTTAGAATTGGGTGAAGGGATTTCTCTGCCCGTTTGATATCCTTCCTTGCCCACACTCTTTTATTTATGAGTAAAAAATGGACACCTCTTGTATTACCTTACAATCACATTTTAAAATTTTAGAGCACGGAAATTCAAATATGCTTAGTGTTATTGTTTTACTAAAACCATGCTTTAAATATTAATATTTTTTTAAAAAAAAACTATGGTTGGACCGTCGAATTCTCCATTAGGATGTCATTTATATGCACGCGAAGCTAATTAATGATTTAATTATAGTAACAATCCCCGTCATGGACCGGTGCAACCGACGTCCTTTTGCGGTGACAATATCCATTAGCAGATCATTCATACGGTAAAGTTCGTACATCTTCAATAATAATTATTTTATATAATCTCCAGCTTATGCTGACACGTTGCTAAAGTATATCTTCAGTATACTTTCTGAGTGACGATGAGATTGATTTGATTTTTTATTTAAAAATATATTAAAATAATATTTTTTATTTTTATTATCAATATAAAAAAATGATCTGCTAAAGTATATCTTTAGTATACTTTCTGAGTGACGATGAGATTGATTTGATTTTTTATTTAAAAATATATTAAAATAATATTTTTTATTTTTATTATCAATATAAAAAAATGATCTAAAAATATTTTAAAAAATAATTTAAAATAAAAAATAAAATATTTCAATTTTTTTTTTTAAATTGTTACACATTCACATAAAAAGAAGGATTGATATGTAATGAGAGAGCGATGGAAAGGGAGCAGCTGGTAAATATTCAACATATATATATATATATATAATTTAATTAATGCTCTCACTAAAACCATTAGAAGACAACAAATGTCCGAACAATGAACGAAAGAAGTCACTTGTCAGCGATTTCATGAAGGAGACAAAACAGGATGCCTCCTTCCCTATCCTGTGGGTATATATATTTACCACCGTATAATATATTCCTTGTTTTTTTTTTTATATAAAAAAAAGAGAAAAAACAAACATGAAAAAGAAATAACCTGGCAGCAAGGTAGGCAGAAAGGCTCAGTTCGATCTGTCGCCTGCCTCATTTAGCAGACCGACCACGGAAATGTGGCTTGTCATCACGGCGATTGCTTTCATTCATAGATATGAAATTGGGGTCCCAAATCCAAAAACAAATATATTTTACATGCAATGAATCTTGCAATCTTTAGCTTAGACAATCAATGTTCAAGTAACTGCAATTGAAAATCATTTTTTATGTTGTAAAATTAGGTTTATGTCCCAAGAACTTCATATATATATATATACCTTTTTTGTTTTTAGTTTTTTGAACTCGAGATTCATTCTAATAAAAAACAAAATATACCTTACTATATATTCACCTCAATACTAAAATTGAAATGTAAATGCCTTTCTTAATTTCTGGTGCATATAATAATAATCTTTTGAAATTTTAAAATTGTATTCTAGAAAAATGATAAATATACATTAATGCTCAAAACCTTTTTTTTTTTATTCGAGAAAACTCTATCCCTAGAAACACACTGTGTGCACAAGTGAGTGAGTAAAATCTCAACTGTTTAATATTTTTATAAAAAAATACATACCCTAACTCGAATTTAAAATATGTTGTGCTCATCTCAAACTCTAAAACATTGCATTACAAAACTAGTAAATTAGTCATTGTATTTATAATAAACTAATAAATTAGGTTCATTTGGGCAAAATCACACTATATTAGGAATTAACCTTATTCCATAGTTACAAGTTGTGGTTATATAGTTACGATTAGGAAAAAATACACACACACATAATGTTGCAACCAAAAATTTGAAATTCTGAAAAAGAGGTACACATATCACTGATTCTTGCACCATCATGATCTACAGAATTTGGAAATAACATTCCATACAACCATTCGATTCGTTGTGTAAATCTTGTTTTGAAGAGATCCTTTTCCATCGCTGGTCAATGTAGTGTGCTGAGGTGAATTTCATGGAAAGTACTATCTTAGGTTTGCAAATAAGGGATCAGGAAAGAAGAATAAAGAAAGGAAACGGAAGAAAACAAGATCACGTAGGGGCAGTGTTGCAGGGATATCTTGAAAAATTAGTTCAAAAAAGAGGGTAATTGCTTTGTGAGAATCAAAGCAAACGAACTGCGGACATGAACAAGGAGCTAGAGTGAAGAGCACGTCTTGTTCAAGGAGCAGAAAGAGAAGACTAGAGATGTGCAAATAGAGTTGACGAGAAAATATTGGATGCGAGCTGTAGCCATGGAACGTACATCCTCAAGGTCACTGTAATCTACCCCTGACATGTTTAATATTCTAAGAATTTTCAGAAGAACCATCCACCACACAAATCGATAATTGCCAACAAATCTGAAGTGGACGAATAATGGATGCCATTTTGTTCTGTACTAACTTCTAACATATAGATAAGTTCTGTATGGCATCAGAAAAGGCAGGCTGCGCTGCAATTAAAAGTAGAAGAGAGAAGATGAAGAAAGCCTGAGACTATTATTTAATGATTGCATGAAGAAGTGAAAATTACCAAGGACGCTACACCAAATAACTTTTCCCTACGTTCTACTCAGAAATAGCCGTTACATTTATTTGATGAAAAAGATAAATTGACTCGGTAAATGGCTAATTACACTAGCTAGTATTGATGAAGTTGTAATCTGAATCCTTCAAAGCCATTGGAAATTTTTCCTTGTTCTATCGTGGAGATTTAGATGAGATACACCTTCCGCAGGAGACAAGCTTCAGCAATGAGCGTGGTCTTCGTGTCCTAATTTTCAAACGAGAAAGCTGCAAGAACAAACATAACCAACATTTTCAAAACAGATCGCATCAAAATAATTACTCGTTTACAAAATGGGACACTCCCCGCCCCCAGACATAACGTACATCTCTTAGGAAATGTTTTAATCATTATGGTAGCTTTGGTGTAAATAACTGTTTAGTCAATGACCAACGAGAGCTCCAGCTAGTGTGTAAAAAGCAATTTAAACTATTATGTAATGCATACAATACCTTTCCGGCCACCTTTTATTTTGTTTGGTTTAATAATTTTATGAACCTAAAACGAAGAAGCTAGAAAAGGGTCATGCATGCTTAAAAGGCTTGGATGGCATTGACAAAACGGATGGCAATCATATTGACCAATAAACATGAAAACTAACCTCCCTCACTAAAAGTATAGCTACGGTTGCATTATGCTTCGGCATTATGGGAGAACATGCAGGATATAATCACCATTAAAACATATTTTTATGAGTTTAACGGTGCATAAGTTTGCATCAATCTCATCAGAGATCTAGAATTAATTACCCTCCGACGTGTCACTCTAGTTGCTTTCCAGCAAAGCAAGCATCTTGATCTGGGTTCCAGCCTCCTGTAAAATGACAAATGCACGAGAGCCAATTTGAGAGGACAAAATATAATTTAAATAAAATGTGCAGAAGACCTCTCTTCTCGACTCAACTAAGTTTTAATTACAAACTTGTCAAGGGTGTTACTTTTTTCTTATCATTACGAGGCTGATAGGACCATAGACTACAACATAGGTTTAAACTTCTTCCTCCCTTAACCTTCTAATTCCTGGTGTGAAGGGGGTTACATCCCGGTTGTTTGGTGAGATGCCAAAAAGAGAGACCTTAGCCACTATGCTACCAAGCACCTACAAATACATGCTCAGGATACTTTGGAAAAACTAGATGTAATAGAAACCTTTTTTTTTCTCCTTATACTATGCACAAGTTCTTATAAAATCAGCTCCCTACTCCCTGATTATATATGGTTTGGCAGTGGTAACTGATGAACAGCCAATAAAATCTAATTTATCAGAGATAAAAGAAGGGTGCATTACCCTTCCTGTCAAGGAATCCCTAGAATTTTTTGAGAAACAAAAAAAATTGAAACCCAGTCCTATGGAACTACCAAGCCCTCCATTTTGTTCATCACATATGGCACATACAGCTAACAGGTACCACTTTCTAACAAAAGTTTAGGCCTTTTCTAGTAATATAAAGTTCACTGCTAAAATGTGGTTCCAGCTTCCATGCCAACCAAGGATAATAATTAGGTTGGCATGATAATAGGTAAAAAGAATAAAACAATTCTTCAAATACTTACAAATTTTCTTGTTCAAGCTTTTCAGCTATAGAAACTGCTTTGTGTTTTGGCCATCTAGCTTGCTGTGTACATCCTTCAGCTTGCTGAATTACATGTGCAAGGGAAACCTTGCTTCTCACAATGCTCTTACTCTGACTTCTTTCCCCATGATTTCTTCTTTCCACCAAAGACTCCATGGTTGGCTTCTTATTCAAAACTGACTCTCCTGCCCGTGTGTGCTGTAAACCTCTTTTACTGGATTCTGTAATGTGGTTTGTTGGTTCATTACCCTCATATTTACTTGGAGAAGCTGGTACTTCAACAATTTCACTCCTCCCTCCAGGATAATCTCCTGTCCTAGGCATTCTGCTCCTAGCATTCGACTCTGGGTCTATAGCCATCTGAGATGAACCATTTTTAGAAGCTGGTAAAACAAGAGGCACATGGAACCTTGCACTTGTTTCCTTGTTCGACTCACATCTGATCTCAATTGTCACTGGTGATCCAAGAACAGATTCAAACGCTTGTAAAATATGTTCCCTAAACTTCTCTGCTTTCAATTTGGTGAAATGTGAACTGAATATCAACTGCACAGTTGGAGCTGCAAAAGGTAAAAATTATTTTGAAGAGTTGATTAAACATTTAAAAGTTAATGTAAAAAGAAAATTTGTTTCCCAAGCATGCCGCCTAAAGGACAGTTGGAGGTGAACAAAGAAACACTAATTTGGAGAATAATTGTAAGGACTAAAAAGAATACGCTCCTATAAAATGAATTACTTGAGTAATCTTTTCTTGGTTTGTCAATTTGGGAAACAGGATAATGATATAAGAATATGAACGAGCATAGCACTTGAAACCAGGCCTTTATATGGAACAGGGAATATTTTACGGGTCATTAATTGATGAAAGAACTGTTACTTTGTGAAATTAATCAAAGGACTATATATCAAATCAAGAAACAAATAAAACACAATCGAATAGGGAAAGTTTTGTGGACTCGGCCCCAAACAATTGAGAAATGATCCATATAGCTGGTCCCCATCGCTCAATGTTTTGAGTAAATATATTATGGTTCAGTGCATGTTTGTATGTAAAGCATCTAGATCATAAAACAAGTGTGGAAACCACAACTATGTGCATTCATCTCACTATCATAATTCAACATGCTCCTTGGATTATCTCAAGGCATTTGTGTCTCTGTAACAAGTGTTCAACCACATGGGATGTGAATGTGATGTCGTCAATATCTGGCATGACATCTAAGCAGAAGAATGAGTATCCCACAAGTCATGTCTTTTAGGACATTTAAACTGAAAGTAGGAATGACAGAGACATGAGGGAACGACACTCATTTCCACCCTTGCCTGACAAATGTGAATTAATCTTGATAAGAAACTCATGGATTTTTAACTATGCATAGTTCTTTAACAGGAAGTTTACATTAATCATAAAGACTAGTGTTTGGTATAATCCTAGGAATAGACATCCATGCACAATTATATATGTCTATGTCTATACATGCCCTTGAGTTGTAACTTTTGGAATTGATGTGTGCAACACTTATTTATGTGCCATAACTCATAATTAGGGGCAGATTTAAAATTTGAAGCGGTAAGAAGAGATGATACTTGTTACATTGGAGGAAAGAGGATCCGTAGTATTTCTAACAGCTTGCATTGTAATCATGCATCGATAATTGAAGTGCAACACACTTTTCATCATTGCATCCACCTAAAATGGATAATGGTTGAAACAATAAGTTACTACATTTCCTCAGGTCTTTTTTTCCTTTTGAGATCTATTTTCCAGTGCACAAGATTGCAATTTTGAACCCCATTCACTCAGTAATATTAAACAATGCAAGTATAAATTAAACAAACTAATTCCACTTCAGAAAGCAATCAAAACGTATAATATCATAAATTAAAAAACTATATAGTTAATTAGCCAACGCAAGTTCAAATGACACAAATATGTAAATTAAAAATGCTTGTAAATGAGACGCACCTGCACCAAAACTGACAGAGATCAGCTTTCCTTCTTGGTACAAGAATTCTCTCATACTGTTAATTTGAATCTTCTCAAGCACCTCCAACCAAATTTCTTCATATCCCTTGTGGCTTTTGCCAGAAACATGCCTACTGTTCACATGGATTGCATCAGAAGTTTGTGCAGATGTCGAATGAGGTGCCATCCCAGACACAGCATTTCTTTTTCTGTCCATGCTAATACCATTTGTTGAACCTCTGTTGCGGAAATCAGCAGAAGTTCCACCAGGGAGACTTTCCAATCTGACATGCTTTGACAAATCTCTCCTATTATTGGGCATCTCCACATGTTCACCACCTTTTCTGGAATTATCTCTTCCACCCATGTTATTTAGGGGCAGAGGGCTATGATTAAAACTAGTTTCTGTGGATGAACTAGGTAGCAGATACTGCTGATCAGGAGCAAGTTGAAGCAGGGCAGCTGTTAACCACGTTAACTTGTCATTTGACATTCTAAGTTGTTTTTCAGCCTCTGACAGAGTTTTGAGGGCCTGGCGCAGCTTTTCCATATCTTCTTTGGATACTAGAACCAATAAATTTGTTATTATTTTTTTATGAATAAATATCCAAAGTATAAATAACTGATTCATACAACCCAGTATATAGTTTTTGATGAAAAGGGGGGGAGGAAAATTCATGTCAGAGGTACAAAAGATAAAATTTCAGACTCCAAAAACATTGACAATGATTCTTAATAACACCAAGCTGGTCAAAAAATCCATAACATCCCAAAGTTTGGAAGGAAAATCACAAAGCAGCAATTTCAGGAGAAAGGGACAATAGTCACACAGACCAAATTTAAAGAGATGGGTTATTCAATAACTTGTCAATGACACACAAAGCATTGAAAAACTATTGAACTCACATGGCTTTCGTCGAAAAAATTTCCTTCTAGGCCTTTCTTTTGTGAAATCATAGCTACCAGCTAATATATCAGTGATAACTGTAGCAAGTTGTGACATCAAAGCTAATGGCTCCACACCAGTTTCCATTATGACTCTCAAACTCTTCACAGTGTTTACTGTGTCTGCAGATAATGCTAAATCAAGAAGATCCACCAGTTTTTCATCAGAGATTAGCCCAACCTGTATGAGACTCGTGAAGTTTAGAGCAAATAAATAGAAAGCATATCATATTTAATCAAGTGAGACAGTAAGGGGCAGTTTAATCAGCCTAGGAAGAGTCATCTAAGAGATCAAAGCAAAAAAAACTAGCAACCAAACAGGCTAAGTGGGTGTTCAGTGAGATGATAGCCCATGATGGATACTGAAGAGGCAAGAATAGTTTAATTAGCCTGAGAAGAGTCATCTAAGAGACCAAAGCAAAAAACTAACAGCCACACAGGCTAAGTGGGTGTTCAGTGAGATGATAGCCCGTGATGGATAATGAAGAGGCAAGAACAGTTTAATCAGCCTGAGAAGAGTCATCTAAGAGACCAAATAGAATAAACTAGCTACCAAACAGGCTAAGTGGTGTGTTCAGTGAGATGATAGTTCATGATAGATAATGAAGAGTCAAGAACACTGATTCTGAGAGATTCATAATCACTGATCCATGAGCTAGCCTATTGAGATCTCAATGGATTAGAGAAACTAGCAAAGCAGAATTTCTGCAGAAGATTATCATCATATTGAGATGATGATCATCAAAAAACTTGCAGCTGCACAATGCAACTGATAAAGCAGAATGCCAATAAACAAACAATCACAACCAAGATGTGCTTCTTTTTTTAATCATATCTGGAATCCATAACAGTGGTTCAATTGAATGCCCTATATCCAATATTAATGGATATGGATATTCTGAGAAGTTTGCGTATGTAGTCTACTGCATCTACACAGAAACTCAGTAACAAGCCATGAATGGCAAATTGCTCTTCAATTGACTCAATATACATCATGCCATTAACAATACATTCTTTTAGGCATCACTACAGCAATGCAGCACTATTTTTTGTAACCGCCTAGCCTTATAAGCCTAAAATTGATCTCAAGTTTGGAAATGACAAATATGAAAAATAACAGTAGTTTGTTCAGAATTTAGCTCAAGAGGCGAGTTGAGATCAGTATAAGGCTTAGGCTCATATTTTATCAGCATAATAACATATACACAAATAGAACTTCTAGTTTTGGATAATCTTGAATCCAAACATAGAACTATAGCTTTCTTTACAAGCATGTGATTTTTTTCAAAAAGGTGAAAATTAGCACATCCTACATAATCAAGTACATTTCAAAGCATTAATTGTTTGAAAAAAATGAACTGCAATAATTATATTTCTAACATACACATCATCGTCAATACCTTGCAGACTTGTATAGACTATACAATATTACTTTAAAGAGGCAAACATAACACTGGCAATATTGGAATATGCCCTTTTTTCAACCAACCTACAATGACATCAAATCTTTTTAACATTTTAATGATAGCCAAAGAATCAGAAAGCACTTACCAATTCCTGAACCAGAGGAACCGATATCTTCTGCCCAAGCAAATTTAATTGTTCAAGTGTCATCTCACCATCCCTTAAAGATCCATCAGACCGCGATGCAATAAGTTTAAGCGCATCCTTATCTATATCTATATCTTCTTTGGATGAAATCCACTGCAAAGTATATATAATATCTGCATCTTTTATCTTTGGGAAAAAGAATTTCTGGCATCTGGATATAATTATATGAGGCAAAACATCAAGACTTGAGCAGACAAGGACAAAAACTACACGTCTAGGTGCTCGATCAATGACCTTTGATATGGCACTCCAGCAGTCAGGAGACAGACTATCACAGTCATCAAAGATAAAAACTCTATATAGAGATGGGATCTGAGAAACAATCATATTGTCAAGCAGATCCATAATGCTCTCGAAATCAAAATTAGTGACTGGGCCAACTTCCCTTATATTTCGACTCTTACCCATATCGCGTGAAATGCAAGAATTGCAATAGCCACAAGGTTTTGGATGTTCCAGAGATTGACAATTCAAAGCTCTGGCAAATATCCTAGCACATGAGGTTTTCCCAGTACCATGAGGCCCATAAAACACATATAGCAACCCAACCTTCCTCCTAGAAACAGCATTAGATAGAGCTTGTGCTACTAAATTCTGTCCAACTAGATCTCTGAAAGTTCTTGGCATGTACTTTTGTGTCAGATTTTGATGCCTACCATTGTGGTTCCGCCTGACCTTACTTTGATCAACGGATCTTGCTTCAGAAGCAAGATCAGAATCAACATCATTTTTCAACAAATGATCAGCATATATACCTAGCTCTCCTGAATAGTCATGCACCCAACCAGCATTACCAGTGCTTTCTTGGGATCCGGATGCCTCCACTAGTAGAGGCAAAGCCTCTGCATCAGATTTAGTAGATGAAGTAGAATGATCTGATGCCACAGGCATACCAGGAAAATCTCTTCCATGGGAAAATGTGCCATCTCTCCTTGAATCTGACAAACCACAAGACAAGCTCCTTCCGGCCATGTCAAGGAATGTTTTACCCCTGTGATGAATTCTTGACCAGTTCCATGGAATTCCACATCCATTTCTGGGAGCCCTTGTGACATTTTGTTCCCAATATTCTTCTTCCTCCGTGTGATACCTTGACTGTGCTGAACCTTGAGCATATGAATTAGAAGCAACAGACATTTCTTTCTGTCCCCCAACATCCCTTGAAGCTGGAGCAGCAGCCCGTGTTCTTCTCACACTTCGAAACTTCCGCCTTTTCACCCTATTCACTCCACTATAGCCACTAAGACTGGTCTCATGCTCACCTATTTTCTCCTGTTGTGTGTGTGTGTCGTGAAGATGCATGTTAGAAGATGCCACATCACTACCCCTTGGAATCTCATTCAGCTGCTCTGAAAGGGTCTTAACATGCATATCCTGACTATGCTTCCCCTTATGTTTACTCTTTCTATCTTTTGATTCTGAATTTCCCGAAACAGCTTCGTGAATTAAATTATTAAGAGCTTGATCTTGTAAAAGGTCTTCATCACCACCCAATAGATCAACCCTATTGATTTTTCTACTAGATTCTTCTCTCATAATTCTCCTACCATCCCTAATTCCACTCTTAACACTACGATCACTAATAGCCGCTACGCCATCAATCCCCAAACTATTATCACTTGGGACAACCTTTGATGGTGCTAAATTTGCTAAGGGTGGAGAAGTTCCTGACAACCTCCTACCTTCCCTTCGACGTTCAGTACCAACTGAGCTTCTACCTTCTCGAATGGCCGCATCTGGGTCGCCTTTCTTGGGAAGTAAATCAACTACAGAAGGTGAATGCCATGAAGGAGGACTGGCCGAAGGATCTCTCAAAGATCGGGACCTCTGAAGGGTAATGAGGTCCCGCATTAACGACCTATCAGCCAGTATGGGGCTTTGCTTAAGCATATGGTTTTTCAGATGAATACAATTGGTTAAATGGATATGGTTTCGAAGATGATCACCGATATCACCATTTGCATCCTTGAGAATCCTAGAGCGGACAGCCTTGGTCATGATCAGAACATAAATGCAAATGATAGCATTTTTTCTTGAAGGTTAACAAAACTAATCAAACTATATAGCATTTTTTGTTTTTTAAAAACTCTAACCACCCCAAAAAATTAAATCTCTGACACTATTTCCTTCGAAAAGGTAAGTAAATATACCCAACTAACATATTGCCAAAACTCAAGCAACCAAAGATCCTCCATTAAACAAAAGGAAACCATTTTCATCTCAAAGGAAACAAACCAATTTGCAATTATAGCAACAAATCCCCGAAACTCCCTTCCATGCACCACACAAGTACTTCAAAACAATCAGCATTTGCTCCAGTAGGGCATAGAATCATCACTACAAACTATCAATAAAATTTAACCAACCCAAACCCATGAAAGCAAACTCAAAATCTCAAGCTTTTGTAAGAGCCCCCAAACTGCACTGATCACTCTACATTCACTCCCATACTAAACCCTCAGCTTCAGTTCAAGAAGACCAAAAGCACTACTCCTTTTACCCTCAACATGTAAATCATTCACCACCGCGACGCTAAAAAATAGACCCGACAAGACAAGTGTCAATCTTCAAACTTAAAACCCCCCCATGGAGAAAAAGGAAGCTTTTGAAGGGTATAAACCCATTTGCAATTACGACAAAACGGGTAGGTAATAAAGAAGCTCGAGATTAAAAGAAGATGGGGCCTAAAGGAAAGAAGAGGAAGAGGAAGAAAGAAGCACTATAAAAAGTAACAGGAGAAACACTACATTCACCTGAAAATTTCCCAAAAGTAAAAACAACCCGTTTTGGCCATGAAGGAAGGCCACCAGATTAGATCTCTCTCGCAGGCTCTTTAATGGTCTCCCTCAAAGTTGCCAACTTGGCATGCAATTCACGAGGAGCGGAGTGTTGCTTTTCGTGGAAGAGGATAGTCCTGAAAACCCCACTTGAGAAACAGAGTTTATTTCTAGAGAGAGATTAATTATGGAACTTTAGACAGAGATAACTAAAAAAGAGCAGAGAATGTTCAGTGGTGTGACATTCAGAGAACGAAGGAGGTGAGATCTGATGGAGAAAGGAGGCTGTGGAAGCAGAGCACAGCCGATGAAGAGCATGACAGAGGCAGTAGACTTTTTCAAAATGCTGTTTTGTGTAGAATTTTTTTTAACATAATAATTTATTTTCAAGACTACATAATAATAAGAATATCATAGACGCTGAAACGTGTATTCATCCTTGAAAATCATAAAGAAGAAGGGGTCTGTGCAACACAGTATCTTGAATAGAGAGAGCACAACTGAGATTTGTGTGGGGGACCGGATCTAGCAGTGTCCGTTCTGTTGAAATAGCCGTTTTTTTGTGAACTTTCAGGGTCGGGTCGGGTCGGGTCGGGTCTATAATACGGAGTGGAGATGACACTTTTTCTTGTTCAGTACAGTGTAGGATCTATATAATTATTGATTTCAATAGATGGTGGGGACCTTAAAAAATAATAATTAAGTCTCATAATTTATGGTATCCGGTATATTTATTTTGGAGATTAAGATTTTACTTTTTAAAATATTTTTTATTTAAGAATATATTAATTTTATTATTATCTTTTATTTTTTCACGTCAAAATATATATAAATATTCAAAAAAATAATTTAAGATAAATGTGATTCATTTTCGTTGTAAACCAGCCGCTTTGTGCGTTGTGAATATATTATTTATTTTATTTTATTTTATTTTATTTTATTTTAGTATGATTTCAAATTTAAATTGGAGAAGAGGAATCTTATTCTTGACTTTGTTTCCATTTTTTTGACTATTTGTTTTCTTGGCCTTTGTTGTTGGCTGTTGCATGTCAAGACAATATGCATGGGGTGTTGGGAAGCACTTTAAAGTGTTTTTCAAACAAAATTGATTTTTTTTAAATAAAATTGATTTTTAATATTTCTAGATTATTTATTAATATCAAAAAGAATTTTAAAAAAATAAAAAATATTATTTTAATATATTTCTACATAAAAAAACAACGAACTACCATCTCAAATACTCTCATAATTATTTCTAGTTTTTATTGAAATCAAAGTTAATATTTTAGTTAAATTATACGATCTCTTATATGTAGATTGTATATGGATCATAGCTTGCACTTATAATAAAATTAACTTGAATAACCTGTATTTAGGATAACCTAACATTAAAAAAAAATAATAATAAATAATGAAATTAAAAAAAATAGTATTGAAATTGTTAATACCAAATGGATTTGGGTAGGTGGGGCCAGAGAGGGGGGTTAAGAAAAAGGAGCATCTCTTTAGCACCCAGGAGGGTCACGAACTTGAAAGTAGGACCAAGCAATCACGAGCTTGAAAGTAGGAGGACCAAGCAATCACGAGCATCGAAGTCACGTGCGCCCATTCAGCTGATGATGAGTGTTGATCCATTAACCATGGTGCCCCTGATTTACCTTCTTAAGTCGTTTTTTATTGGATCGGAGTCCTAAGCAACCCCCAACCCTCCCGCCCCAGCCACACACCCCACTTCCAGAGAGCTTTGAGATGCACCGACCACTTCCTTTCCTATCCCTAGTGATTTACCTGGAGGGTGTTAGCTTTGAGCATAAGATAAGATATGATCATTCATTTTGAGAATAAAAAATTGAATTGTATGACTGCTGTGGACCCACCCTCTGCTCAAAAGATGTGGGCTATCTTTGACCATCGAAAGAAAGGGTTTTCCAATTGTTTTCAGTATATTTCCTTAAAGACGCACTGCACTTCTTGAGTCAAAACGACAGCCCATTGCTTCCTTGGGTCGCCAATTCTTATTGGAATATGTGTGTGTGTGTGTGTGTGGGGGGGGGGGGGGGGGGAATGGACAACCATGCATCATCTATTATAATGCATGGGGGGGGGTGCCACCAAAATCTTGGACAATGGTGTATTAGGTTGCCAGCAAATACGTTTCATAGGTGTCTAGACTCTCAAGCCCGGGTGGGGCACAGCAAAATGCCGTCCCAAATCCACAAAAATCTAACCAATTGGGGGACCCATGTGGTGCGATGGCTCAGCAGTTATATAAGCCCACTTGAACTGTGGTTTTGTGTATGCTTCGGTTGCATCACTCTGCCCATGTTCCTGACCCTAGCTGTCGGTTTAGTGTGAGCCCAGATCTATCCAAGTCTATCTACATTCTAAAGTTTTTTTTTTTTTTGGAGATATCTAAAATATTGTTGTTTTAATATTAAATTAAATTAAAATTAATTTTTTTATTATTTTTCTTGGTATTGACTTAGCTGCATTTGAACTTGTCAAATTGATTGGATTATATTGAATCAAATATCATATATTTAATTTGAAATCCAGGTTAACTAAGGAGTTGAGTTAGGATTCTTTCAGCTTGGCATACGGGTCAAATTGAGATTAATAATAATGCCAAATAATATTTATAGCAGCATGCAAACATTGTGCTATTCTTGGTTAATTAGAGGTTTTCTAATAAAATAAAATATTTTAGTAAAGATTCATAAAACAATACTGTGCGTGCTAATAAGATAAAAGAAATTAGGTAAATATTTTTTTATTCTTATTTTAAAGGCTGTTTATAGAACAAAAGCATTTAATTTATATTTATCTTTAAAGCTATTAATTGTTTTAATTGGCGATAATAGATTTTTTTAAAAGTTAAAAAAAAAAACCTACTTTCACCAAACCTGGCCTAACGCGCCACCTAGCTAGAAAAATCTGATTACTAAAAATTCGGTGAAGATTCAGTCTTTGCCCCAGCCAGTACAATTAATTGACAATAAAGAAAGGAGCTGGGATTTAAATAGATGCCAACTCATGTCTATGTGCATGGCACATTCGTAGCTAGCCTGTGGATCTCCTGGAAAATTATTGCAAGCTCTCTCGGTGTATAGAGCTGGGACGTACGGACCACACAAGTTCTTAGCTCCTGGGTTCAACCGCTGAGGGAGAAGATCCACAGATGAATGGTTAGATTTTGCATAATATCTATTTTTGGAAACTATGAAAGATGCTATAGAAGTTCAATTATCTTATATCATAATGTTTATAGTTGCAAGTTTACGCGTTTATTATCTTTTCAATGGAAGTTGGGCTGATCCTGTTAAGCCCATTCATTTGTGGGATGGATTGTGTTCTAGTTTTGGGTCATTGCATGCAGACTTGTTGACCTTTTTTTACTGGGTTTTCTAGTTTTGCTATGAGATGATTTGCATAATTTAAATGTATGTGTATTTAGACTGAATGTGAGGTTAGTTTTCTGCCAATATTTTAAACCAATAAGAATTTATTTTTTAGATATTTATGTTATTCTTTGACAAGTGTAAAGATTAATGTCAGTTTATTCATGATATAAAATAATAAATAGGATAAATATAAAGGCAACTCCTCAATTCAAGCTTGGGAGGAGTATTGTTCAAACCATTTGCAATGGCAAATTGCAGGCTCAAGGGATTTCCAAGTGAGCCCAAACAATGTTGGGCCACGCTGCTCCTCTGGGGCTGTGATGGTAGAATAAATGGTGGATCCATTTAGATCGTTGGCCTGCTTTCTAAGAGAAGCCATCAATTGTTGACATGAAAAACATTAAAGAGAAAATCAGGTACCACAAGTAAAACAAATAAAGAAGAGGGATGTTTTATTATTATTATTATTATTATTATTATACTACGAGAGTATATAATTATTTTAGGAATTCCTCATTTAACTTTTCCTTTTGTTATTCTATTTTAGGCTGAAAGTGATGCCATCAATTAATTGTTTTAGTATTGTATTTGTACTTTCACGATGTGTTTGTGATATCGATCGTCTTTCTTAGCTAGTTGTGTATGTAATAATTGCCTAATGCCCACCCTAAGAGTATAGAGCTACTATGGACCAGACCTTCAATAAAAACCATTGACGAGTAGCTAAAGTTCATCGAAACCACCATTTCAAATGGTTTTAGAGGCCTAATAGGTAGAACTAGAGTCTAGTGATGGCCCAAATGAATTTTTATTATTATTATTATTATTAATGTGGATATTCAGAACAAATTACATATATCTTGATTAATTATAAAAATCTTAAAATTAATGAATATATAAATCTCAAATGACCATTATATATAAAAAAAAAAAAAAAAGAAGCAAAAGAAACCCCTGATCAAAAAGATCTTTGGCTAATAATTCTTTTGCTCTAGTTGAGGTTTTACACACTGTTTTAAAATTATTTGTAAAAAAAATTTACATTTTATTTTGAATTAAATATTTTTAGTATTTTTATATCATTTTGATGAGCTGATATTAAAAATATTTTTTAAAAATAATAAAAACAAACATTTTAATTTATTTTTAAATAACAAAATATTTTTAAAAATAACCTCAACAATAATCCAAAAAATTCACTTAATCTTTCGAAGAAATCCATCCTGGCGTGGTAATCGTCTAATTCACTTTACTGTGGTAAATCTTCAATCATTTATGTTTACTTGCTGAGCAATGATTGTGTACCTCCATGCATGTGATTCCATTATTTGCGACTCTCGTTGATTCAGTCCTTGTCTCTTTGCACAGCTTGATGAGATTGATTACTGTATAATTTTAAAAATATCTTTTTTATTTTTCATTTCGTCTTTAGATTATTTTCTCTTAATATTGTGACATCATTTATTATATACAAAATATAAATATATATTTCAAAACATTTATACTCGTTGAGAATAAAATATATTTTTTATTATTCTTTTAATGCAAATACTTTATATTATTACATAAATATATTGTTTTTTTTTTCATATATTCATATGAAAACAATCAAAATAATTATTATTATTATTATTTAGTTGAAAAATGCTTTATAAATCATGGCAAGTTGTTAGTTTTAAAAAATACTAATGATAAAACATATATGTCTATTTTTTTCGTGAATTAAAAAGAATATGAATAACAAAATGAGAGCTCGAGTCGATCAAATATATATTTTTTACTCTCGATGTAAATCTTTTGATTTTTAGAAATGCTTGTTTTATTTATTTTAAGATTTTATTAAAATAACCACATGATATTAAATTAAATTAGAATACAATCACCATAAATATCAACACTGTAGATTTACGAGAGCAAAACAATGTATTCTCATTACAATTAAAAAATAATTTAAATCATGATGAAAAATTCATCATTAATTTATACTATTCCGTCAGGCCACTGGCATGGCGTGGTATTTGGAGAACATAATTATAACAAAAGTAATGATACATTATTATTTGATCCCCCGTTAAGCCATATGCTCACCTTGAATTAGAGTTTATTTATTATATAAATGTAAAAGTGATTTCCTAAATATTTTTAAATTAAATTTAAAACCAGGGATGTAAGAAATCCTCTTGGGGTGATATTAAAATTTTTACACATCGATGTTATATTTACTTATAGGAAAAATGCAATATTTTCAAGGATTTATTTTATGTTAAAGTCGCATGCGGGAAAAGAAAGAAAAGGAGTATTCATTTATAAGTATTTAATGATTATTTTCACGAAATAATTAAAGGAACAATTTATATTTATATTTATATATAGTATATATAATGCCACCGCCTTGTTTTGTTTATTAATGCCCACTAATTTGGCTCTCACAAAACACATAGCCGATGTGCCTTTAGTCATAATTTTAGACAAAGGCCCTCCGCCAAGGTTCCCTGTCTCGAATATAAAATTCAGTGTCATAATTGTGCGTGCTGCGTTGCTATCAACAAAGAACACAGCGGAGGGGTGATGCTGAAATATTATTATAGCTTTGTATTATGAACTAAAATAGTGAAATAATTATTTTGTTCTTGCCAGCGAAAATATCTGACATCGTTCCTTGGGATAATATAATATTTTAATGCTAAATTATCTTTGAAAATAAAAATCATTGACCTAATATCTAGAGTATGTTTTGATTTTTTATTTTTTAAATCACAATACAATAACTAAATTACCCCTTGAATAAAACATTCTTTGATTAGCACTCGTCATCTTATTTTATATTTTCATCTTGGCTTTTTATGTTATAGTCAAGTAAGATAAGGGGCAAATCGGTATTTTAATATATATACCATTATTTAAAAATCAAAAGTGAATGCACGCGCTAATCGTCTCACCACCCTTTAATAATCAATATAAGCATGAGATTATTATTATTATTATTATTATTATTATTATTATATAATATTTTATTTAGTTTATTTTTCAACTTGTTCTTCTAATTGCATATTTGATATCAATATAAGTATGGGTTTATTTTTAGTGGTGTCTACAACAAAGCGACGATGAATCTCTGACAATTTTTCTTTTTCAAATATGATATTGACAATTTTTTTATATATTTTATAGTTATTGATTAATTATTTATTTGAGATTGTAGTTATGATTGTTTTTGAAAATATTTTTCATTAAAAATATATTAAAATAATATTATTTTTAAATCATTTTTTATATTAACCCATTAAAATAATTTAAACATTCTAAAAAAAATTAATTTAAAATAAAAAATAAAAATAAAATTTTATTTTTTTAAAAAAAATTAAATCACAAAGTTAATTAAACTTGACTAAATGAATATTTCGTATTTCATATTTTGTTTACTTTTTTAAAAACCCTCGTCACCTATGCATCATGAACAAAGCAAAATTCAGAGCACCGTCGCCACCATCAGGCTGTATGTGCAGGTAGATGCTAGCTGTTGGAGAATTTTGTGGTTTATTATCCCCAAAAGGTCAGGTGCCCATTAATATAAGTTTTAATTCTCAACCTACAACTCTAATCTCATTTCACCCACCACATTTCAATGCTCATTGATTGCTAAAGCCTTCAGAGAATCTTCAAAATTAGCCAACTGTCACTTGTTGCAATACTGAATAAAATACACAAGTATTGAAATAAATAAATTGATTGGTCTGAATAATACAATATTAAAAAAAAATCATTTTCTTCAGCAAGATTCATTAATTATTATCCAAAATATTATAATATATTAGTTTGAAATTATAAAAATTAAAATATGCAAAAATTGTTACATAGTTTGTACCGATGATGGATGTGTGGGCTCATGGATATGTCTACTATACGGACATGTTCGAAGTATCCCTAAATATCTGAAATAGTATTTTATTATTTATTAGTTTTTGATTTTTAATATGTTTTATATTCGATACATAATAGATTCAAACCTGCTATAAAATATAGTTGCATGGCCAATGCCACAATTTGTATGTCCCAACATTTTTTCCTTGGTTGATTTCTTAAATTTAAAATATGGGTTTGCATTACAGAAATTTTAAATCACCCAGTAACTTTTTTAAAATTTTGTATTGATGCATATATTGATCTTCTAAAAATAACTTCAGTTGTATAGTAGAAAATAATCCTCAAGAGATGTAACGTGATAATAAAAATCTTGTGATTTGCACAGCATAACTCGAGTTCAAGTCAAGACGTGCATTTCTTATAAGAATCTGAGATAACTGAATCTTTATTCACTCATCTAAACCCACAAAGTGAGTTTTCCAGCGTGGTATTTTCTTGTATTAGAAAAAATATATAAGAAACTATATCTATCATTTTCTATTCACTAACTTGAGCTTTTAATTAGGCAGATTTTTTTTATGGAGGAAAGTCTAGAATTTGAGATTTTGTTGTTAAATATTTGTTTTCTTCTTTTTTTTAAAAAAAATATATGCAGCTTAATAATTTACCATTTACGTGGGGCCTTATCTCTTGGATGGAGTGTATCCCACCACTATATCCCATGATAAATGGCTAAATAAATGTGACTCAAGAATTTAAATGAAATGCAATTAAATCATATAAAACATTGATGAATTGAAATTCTATAACATCATTGAAGCAAAATATAATTCACCCGATGATCTATTCCATGTGATTAATGACCCAGCTTGTTCCGACTACAACAAAAACACTTTCTCGTGACGATGAATAGCTTTGAGGATTTGATCTCATACAAATTATATTTATTTTCTCACTAAAATGTTCTTACGACTATACATGCAAATTCTCATAATCGAAACTAAATATTCAAATTAATTCGTTCCTGAATATATATCATAACTTCATGTGAATGGGTAAGGTCATTATGTCTTTTTGACATTTGGTATTGTGATTAGAGAGGCGCCGGGGCCAAAGAAAATACTCAAGCTACATAGCGAATATATTGTCCAGGCTATGATAATATCTTGATAATCTAATTGAAATAAATTATGAAATCTATCAGTGTTATTGAAGGATAGAATTTAAAAAATATTAAAAAAATAATATTAATATATTTGAATTTTTCAAACTTTTGATTCAAGTTATTAAATTAAAAGCATCTCATCTAGAAAAACCATAAAAAATAACTCGTAATAAATTAAATATTGAGAGATGAAATATAAAAAATATATTAAAAATTCAAAACAACAACAAAAATAACAATTAAGAGAATGACAAACTAATTTGAGATAAAACAGATTAAAAATCTCCTAAACAAAAGCTAGATATTTTCTTGCCTTTTAAGGGAATTAAATAATTTTATTGTGTTAAAAAGTTGAGCAGATCAATTTTATTGTGTTAAATAGCAAGTTTTTTGAGTTTTTTTAAGAAGAGAGAGACATCATTAAGTTGTCGTGAGACACAATGCAATAAGCCTAGTGTCATAATGTTTTACTAATGCATCTTATTTTTTTATTGTTTCTTATAATATATATTTATATCACCAAGTGTCATCTCTCCTGGTTATCAGATCCCTTCATTTTTGCATAGCAACGACATTAGATGATTAACCAACACTATGTTGCGGGTCGGGTCAAATTTTTGTTGATTGTCAAAAAAAGAAGAAGCTTAAGTGTTTCTAATGTTTTTTTAATGGAAAAAAATGGGCTCCGGGTATCTCAATGTGATTTGATTAACTTGCAGGTTGAAAAAAACTAGATAACTCGTTAAAATATAGGTTGATTAAAAAATAATTTAATATATATATGAATTGATTTGAGTCAATCTAGAATAACATGTTAAATTTATACCCCGAGTTATAAGATTATAATAATTCTATAAAAAATAAATCAAAGTAGCCTATAAAACTTAATTTATATGAAATTCAATATTGAAAGATAAAATTAAAAAAATAATTAAAAATTAACCCAGATTAACTAGTTAAACTCGTGACCCTGGGTTATGAGAACAAAAAATAACCATATAAAAAAATTAAAATCAAATATAAATTTTAATCCTTAATCAATCTAGTAGGATGAGACTAAAAAAGTAAATTAAAGAAAGAAAGAATATAAAAAGAAACTCACGCCAATATATCAAAACCATGAATCTCATAGAAAAAATATATAAAAAACAATGTCTTTTAATCTGTATTAATTTTCTAAATCCACGACTTTGATAATAAAATTTACATAATCCCATAAAAAAATAAATCAGAACATATTATATGCTCAATTCCTAATTGATCATGTGGAAGGATAAAATCTATAAAAAAATTTAATTTTACAGGTACCTGCAATAACTCTTGCTTATATATTTTACAGGTAATTTAGTTTTTATATATTTCATAATAAATATTGATTTATTTTATTAATTCTTGAAATAAACACATCGCAGTGAGGATTGTCGTTTTAAATTAACGGGGAAAAAACATATTGATGAACGAGCAACCTAACTCGACGAAAATTCCTTTATCAACATGGATAAATAAATAAAGAGATAGATACATACGTAGGAGCACATGCAATGATTGTCTTACCCATAACCTTATATAACTTCTGAAAATATTCGATTTTTTTTTTGTTTCTCCATTTTTAGTGGAAGCTTCTGGATCCTTAAATGCATGTCTCAATTGGCCTGGGGGTGACATTTGACGTTTTTCAATAACGATGCCGTTCAGGCTTGAAATGGCCCTTCCTCCTCGAATTAGCATTGATTATAAACTCTTTTCTGTTTTTTATTGTCTGCCAATAATGTCACAGAGCTACCTGAAACATTAATCCAAACCCATCGAGCAGGAAACATATCTCTATTTGGAACTCTAATGCTCGACCACCTTTGTTTCCTAAATTTAGCTATCCCGTGTCAGCTAAATTATGGACCGCTGTCTGGTTAGCTTTTTTTTAGTTAAATAATGTCTTGATTTTTAATCAAATATATATATATATATATATATATATATATATATATATATATATATATATATATATATATATAAACTGATTAAAATGTGTTTGTTTTAGGACCTATTTCTTTTAAATTGCACGGGGAAAAACTACCAAAGTCATTGAAATTAGCACATAAATATAATACCATATTAGCAGCCGGGAACTTGTTGTCTTGTTAAAATTACTGGTAGCAATAAGAATTTGAAATTAAATGGTTTTTTTTTATAGTTTTAAATTCGAGCTTTATGATTATTAAAATTTATATAATAATTAATTTTAGAATCTATAAAATTAGTTCATAAAATTAGTCAAGTTACTTAAAACTAACACAAATATTTATATTAATAAAAAAATAATAACGAAGCTTTCTTTTAATCAATTGGGCCAGTCACATAGCCATTTTTTTTATAGTGCATGATCTAATTAATTAATTACATACAGACAATAATTTCTATATGTTTTTGAACAATGATGATTAATCAATATAGGCGGAATGCCCAACAAAACACAATCGATTACAATTATTTTTTTTCTCAGCTGAAGCTGTCCATTGCAATCAATCATAAAGGTTGCAATTATATATATAATACATTTGAAAAATGTATTTTACAGAACAATTATTTTCCACGGGTTGCAATTATATTACTTTTTGTTTGTACTGCTCGTTTATATATACATTTTTGTGCTTAGAAAGGTTCGCAAATATAAAGGCTCGACTGTCAAACGGTATGCTTTATATATATATTTGGCAAAGGGTTTCAATTTCAATGTGAAGGATGAACATTATTGGTCTGTCTTTGTATAAGAGAAGAAGGGGGGAAAATAAAATAAAGTATTCCAAAAAGGGTCATCAAATCACAAGCTGAAGTCAAGAATAAGCATCGGTATACTCTGCTAGCTGTTTTCATTTTCAAGTTTTGTTTGTGCTGTCGTTTTTGGTGCTCCCATGTGTGCCCTGATATTCGTTGTCCATGCCCCACATTTCAAGACTGTATTTTGGTCACCATCTTCTTTCGGCCATTGATGCCCACCATTTTCTTCCCTCTTTTACATCCTCAAAAATAAAATATTACACAAATCCCATCTTTTCCACCCCTTTTCAGAGATTGTTTGCTACCATTCACTTGGTTTTTTTTATTTAAAAAAAACCCATAAAATACGTTTTCTTCTGTTTTTTTATTATTAAAATAAAATAAAACCACCAATCACACATTTTTATTTATTTAATTATTTAATGTGATTTAATTCCAATAATAACTTCAATTTTTTAAATACTACCGGTCCGCAACGAGAAGGGACAAAATTGATTTCTTCTGCCTGTAAATATTTCAAGATGCCAGCTTTCATATATATAATATTTTCAATCGCATGCTTGGAAGCTTCTTCCTTTTCTTTTTAAAAATCCCCAGATACTCCCACTGTCCCTTCCATATCCTAAGTATTAAATGATGCAAATTCTGTGATGCAATTTAATATTTTCAACAGAGGGGATGGCATGTGTGAAATTATATTCTTATGGAACTAGGCTGTGTTTCCCTTCATTTTTTAACTGCCATTTAATCTTAGTTGTTGCCTTCCCCCCCCAGCAATTTATTTATTATTTATTAATACAAGATCCCCAGAGAAAACGACACTGCATTGGAGCCTTCCTCCCGCTGATTTTTACTTTCCGGGATAGTGGAGGAAAACACCAAACATTGCAGGGTCTCAGTGGAGGTTCCCGATGAATAGACTTCCATGTGGCACCATGATTGTATATTATAGAATATTAAAAAATAATAATTAGAGACGGACAAAGTTTTGATTCATTGCGGGGAACCCTCTTAATTTAATTAAATTAAAAAACCTAATCGGGAATTGGAAAGCTACACGTCCGAACACTGTGAAACCTTAATGTAGGTATTTAGAAATCACATAAAGCTGTCAGAGACACGGTAATCAGCGTCACAGCCTCATTCTGTACTGTAGATTCACTTGATGATCGATCCTATCTGGAATATGATCGTTTTTTATTTTTTTTTTATTTTAAATTAAAAATATTTTGTTTTTTATTTTTATTTTAAATAATAATTTTTGGTGTTTTTAGATTATTTTTATAAGTTTATATTAAAAATAATTTTTTTAAAATAAAAATATATTAGTTTAATATATTTACATTTTTTTTCCAAAAATAATCTTAACCACTCCACTAAGTTATTAAAAAAATGTTTGAGAATACGTATGGAAAGTTTTTACTAAAATATTAAAAATAATTTATTTTTATTTTTTATTTTAAATTAATAAATTTAGATATTTTTAGATAGTTGAATATGTTGATATAAAAAATAATTTTTAAAAAATAAAAAATATTATATTAATATATTTTTAAACAAAAAATATTTTAAAAAATAATTATAACCC
This sequence comes from Salix dunnii, assembly GCA_015731905.1. NCBI lineage: Eukaryota > Viridiplantae > Streptophyta > Magnoliopsida > Malpighiales > Salicaceae > Salix > Salix dunnii. The sequence goes on along the minus strand of CM027662.1, from coordinate 3,591,850 downwards.
ATTAAATTAATGGGTTTTTGAGATTATGCTCAGAATATATTTAAAAAAAAAATATTTTTTTTTATTTTAAATTAATTTTTTTATTAAATTAATTTTTTTAATATATTTAGATTATTTTGGTTGGTTGATGTTAAAAATAATTTTTTTAAAAATATTTTAAAAAAGAACTGATAAAACACCGCGCATAATATATCGCAATCACTGTGATCACAGCACTGTCCCGTCAACGTCTACCGCCGACCCCATCAAAAGTTGTCCTTAGCTTCCCCCCCTCAGGCCATAGAGTACTTTTTCAGAACGTAGCACAATTAAAAAAAATAAAAATCAGGAATATTTAATTAAGTTATATTAATGATACCGAGTGTGCTTAGATTTAGAATTATTTATTTTACTATTTTCTTTGACCTAGCCATGAAAGCAAAAACAAAACTCTATAACTATTCATTTAATTATTTACAAATTCCTGCGTGACAATTCACGAATGTACCTCATCCCCCACCCCCCCACTAATTTCCTGCTTGCCACCAGAATTATACGAGTACCTGCTCCATGCATCATGGCCGTCAATCATGTACTCGGATGTTCAAACATTTATCAGACATCTCTGGTTCCAGCGTTGAGTGGGGTCCATGGTCAGATGGTGCAATATCAATCACCAAATTATTGGGCCCACACACACAGATACACACACATACATAGACAAACATACACTACTGGTTTTTATTTTTATTTCAATAATTAAGATTTTTGAGTATTGAGTTTTGATTAGCTAGATCCTTCTGTTTCTATTACAACAAGCGCCCTCTTGTTTTTATATTAGCATCCATTCGTAAAATAAAAATAGAATAAAAGAACTGATTGATTGATTGAAGAAACATACTCGATTCAATTTATATATTTTTTATAGCCCTGATTTTTCAATTTAATTTTCCATGAATTTCTTTTTATTTTAAAAATTATATTGATATTACAAAAAAAAAATGTTTTAAATATAAAGTACTTAATTTACTACCCTCTCAAATAGAGCACGCCCTGATTTTCCTGCAGCTCTTACCTAGTTTATAAGAGGAAAGCAAGAAAGCGAGAGATTTTCTTTTTGCATTATTTCCCGCGCTTTAAATCCGACTTTTGTAGTACTTTAGCTCAGCCTTAGCCCACCTCCATCTCCGGCTCCAATCTGTAGTCAAAATTTGTGTCTGCCTTTGTTTCGTTCTCATGGGATAAAACACTGTCACTTGTTACAATCCCCAAAACCCCTTTTTCTTTCTCTGCTAAAAATCACCCAAAAATCTTCATTCCCAAAACCCCATCCACATTTATCATTTGATTTCAATCTAGAGTTATGGAGACAGTCAAATGTAGATCACTCCCAAACAACAAGAGCAAGATAGCAAGAACATTCCAAAAAGTTATCAACCTCAAGACTGCAACTAGAATTGCTTCAAATAATGGGATTGGCATGTGTATGCTAACACCGCACAGCAAGTTCGATCCAGATGACTCAAACGCCGCCTCCAAACCTCAAAACGCTACTTACAATCACAAGAAGAAAGATGCCAAGGCCAAGCGCAGGGCAGTCTTGGAGGCATTGCTGGCAAAGCTGTTCGCAAGCATTACTACAATTAAAGCAGGCTATGCGGAGCTCCAAATGGCTCAGAATCCTTATTGCAGTGATGCTATACAAGCTTCAGATCAGGCTGTTGTTGATGAGCTGAAGCAATTATCAGAACTTAAGCGTAGTTTTTTCAAGAATGAGCTTGACCTTTCACCTCAGGTTACCATGATGCTGGCGGAGATTCAAGAACAGCAGGGCTTGATGAAAACCTATGAGATCACCATCAAGAAACTGGAAGCAGATGCTGAGGTTAGAGGTTCGGACATTGGTTCACTCAAGAAACAGCTTGATGAGGTCATAGCTTTTAACAAGTCTCTCGAGAAGAGACTAAATGCAAGCGGGCCTTTATCAATGTTTGACAACATTCAGTTTTCACTCCTAAATCCAACCCATTTTGTTCAATTCTTGCATCATGCTTTAAGATCCACGAGGAATTTTGTGAAATTAATGGTTCGTGAAATGGAGGTAGCCCACTGGGATATTGAAGCAGCTGCAAAAGCAATTGAACCAGAAAACACTGTTTTTGCAAAGCCAAGCCACAGGTGCTTTGTCTTTGAATCTTTTGTGTGCAAAACAATGCTTGAAGGTTTCAATCATCCAAATGAAGAGCTTCAAAGTGAACACTACTACTTCATTGAATTCAAAAGGCTCAAATCTTTGAACCCAAAACAGTTCTTGACTGATAATCCAGACTCATCATTTGCACGGTTCACTAGGGCCAAGTATCTTCAACTTGTCCATGCAAAAATGGAGTGCTCTCTGTTTGGGAATTTAAACCAGAGAAAGCTAGTGAGTTCTGGTGGATTCCCGGATTCTGCTTTCTTTAATGCATTTGTTGAGATGGCTAGAAGGTTATGGGCCTTGAATCTCCTAGCTTTCTCATTTGGTGAGGATGTCAGTATTTTTCAAGTAGCCAAGAATTGCAGATTCTCTGACGTCTACATGGAGGCTGTAACACAAGACTCCGTATTAGAAACTCCCAACGCTGGCACTGATCTCCAGGTTGCTTTCACTGTGGTTCCAGGATTCAAGATTGGCAAAACTGTGATACAGAGTCAAGTGTATCTGTCTCCGGTGAGTTCTTGATGTTCTCTCCCTTTTGTTTTGTACAATTCTGTAATATAATATTAAACCAAACCGTAGTTCTATCTGGTCCAGTGATTGTTACAAGAACCTTGGTTTATGGTAGACCAATCAAAATATTTAGCCAATTTTAATCGATTTGGTCTAATATAAGCTGAGCTTTCCTATCAAATCCTGTTGTAAGTAAAAAAAGAAACAAAAGAAGATGGCTGTAAGTTCATGTACTCTGGCTAGCTAGCTAGCGGGGCTTGGAAATTTTGCCGAAGATTTGATCTTCAGTTATTCAATCAGACATGGTGGGGCGTGGGGTGGCGCGTGGGTTTAACAGGGTGCATGTACCTTGTTGCATTGCATCGCGACTGAACTCGATCTTTCATCAATACCACATGCTTTTGCTCTGTAATCATGGGGTCATAGCCCTGGAGAATCTGGCTAGACTGGTAGTGTTTGCTAGCTGGTGGTGCTTTAAGGTAGGGTCAAAGCTTTAGGCTATGAGCATAGAAAGCCTGCAGAAACGAGCAAAGTTCACGAGCTGTGTGTCATAACATCGCCTGCGTCTGTTTGACTACATGCGACCGCGAACATAACTCTAATTCTGGCTAACCGCAAATCTCTGCATTGAATTTGTATGGTCCCCTTGTGGATTGGTGAGATATAAATGAGGATGCTGAACAGGACAAGCTTCAACTCTTCAATGCCAATCAATAATTTTATCAGAAATTAATAAATACATGTAGAAGAGACCAGATCGTGAAGCTACCATGGCATTTTCATTTGGATTTCTGTCTTGTCCCCTGGATGCCCCAGGATTTCATCCCCCCCTCACAACTTGGCCACTGGATTGCTGTAACAACATCAAATTACTCTCATGTTTTCAAATAATTTCGATATGGTAACATTAATGTGTTTCTTTATAATTTAATTATATTTCCATAAAATATAAACTAATTTGACAGTCTCAATGACACCAAAAACAATCACACGGTAGCATTGGTCTACCTTGATTTTTGAGCAGCATCTACTTTTTCACCATCTTCCTATGCTTATTTAAATATTCTCACATCAGAAATATCTCCATGAAAAATCCTTTGTCTTTACGTAAACAAAAAGGCACAGAGATCATTGCAAACACAAATCATACAGATGGGTGAGACGTGATATACATGAAGGAGTCCAGCAAATTCAAGTGTAGAATAAAGAAAGCGAGAAACATAAAAAGCACTTATTAGAGTCCTATCTTTTTTCTTCAATTTTTCTCTCTTCTCCCTTTCCTTGCCCCTTCATTTATAGGCGAGACGAGAGCTTTCGAAGCTTTTCTTGGTGGCATAACTGTGGCCATTAATTATTTTAAGACAATAATTCTCATAACCCGTTTCTGGTTTATTTCTTATAAACATATAAAAAAAATAACAAAAAAGGTTGGTTCAGAGAAAAAATTAAGTTGAAAATTTTATATCGATTTGAGAGCCCGATCGTATCTCTATTGTGCTAAAAACTGAAAAAAAAATATAGATTCAATGTTAAAATAAATGATTATTAGATAAATTTATGTATAAATTAAATTGCAATACATGATTAAATTTTTAATGGGTCATTTGATTTGATCATGAGCCAAATTAAAGTTTAATTATGTATAGAAATTAATTTAGGGTCTAATTGAATGATTTAATTAAGTGTAAGAACTTAATTATGATTTAAATTGGTAAAATTAATTTCGTTAAGGGTTTAATTGAAAATTTAATAAGTTTAGGAACCTTATTCGGTCTTAATTGAGAAGATTGAATTTTTTTGGAGGTTAAATTAATTTTTACCAGTCAATTGGATGAGATCAGAGGCTAGATTAAAGAAAATTAAAAGTTTCATGGTCAATTGAGGATCAAATTGTATACATTCGAGACCAATGAACAAAGTAAAAAAGATATGTGTGGATTTGAGGTTGCTGTTGAAGTTTTAGCAAGTATAAAATTATATAAAATTAAAAATTTAAGGTCAATTAAAAATGTAATTAGAATAATTATAAATTGAGAGATCAAATTATACTTATAAAAAATGGTGTCATTCTACTTAACACGAAGGTAATCAATGCCGGGTTCTATATCTTATAATCTGAATAGTGCAAGACACCACATTGTCTTCATTATTACAGAAGTCGAAGAGACGACTTGTAAAAATCATCATCTGCACACAACTATTAGATTAAGAGTCGCCATCTTTCCTATAAATACATGCGAACAACGAACAAAAATTCCACAATTCAAAAAAAATGAAAAAAAAAAATTATTTTTATGTATAGCAGTTGAATCCTAATTTTTTCTAGCATATTTTTCATTAAAAAAACAAATTTTTATTTTTTATCATATTTTAAAATGAAAAATAAAATAACATATCTATTTATAATTATCTATTAGAGCATAAAACCACAGTATTTTAAGGATTGAGAAACCCTATTGTTATATATATTACTTATATTATAGCTCATTACTTTTCAGTTGTTATTTGATTTATACTGCTAATAAGAAGTGACCATATGATGAACCATTGATATTGTGGTATAACTCACTTTTTAGTGTAAGTAGAAATGGCAGATTGGTGTACAAATTACAAGCAGGTCAAGAACCAACCAGCACTCTAGCAAGCATAAGTAACAGTGCCGTTCAATAAAATTGATTCAAATTAAACTAAATTCCCAATTTCGCTATAAAATTTACAGATTTAACGAGCAGAGGAATAAAATGAAAGTTTTTCAAAAACAAAAAAAATCACTCGAAAAAAAAAATCAAGGAGAAAAAAATGCACCGGTGCAGTCTCTGTTCATCATGTCAACTTAAACCACCTGATACCTGCTGCTGCTGCTTATGTTAGAACGGGAACCCCAACTTCCCGCCGTTTGAATTACCAGGCAAGCATGCAGTTGAATATGCATGCCACCCACATCATGAATTGGATCCTATGCAGCTGGTCTTCACACGCTTGCAAATGCAATATTTATTTCTTTTAATTCCAAGTCAGTCTCCTCCTATAAACCATTAGATCACCTCAGCCCCTAAATGTCTGAACTGATTAAAAAATATACTTTTATAGGATTTCCCGAAGTAAAATCCCACTCTAAACTGACGACTTATTATGTCAGACATTTCTCAACAGGCCATCAATCAGGAGACCATAAATGTCTCTTCCAACAAGCCACTACTTCCAAAATGAGCAGAAAATGATTGCTACCCTCAATCACAGTCAAGTACGGTATTCTTCCTTGATCATCTTAAAGATTTCATGGGGAGTTTCCAGCAGAGGGTGAAGGGTCGGAAGCTTCTTCAAGCGCTTCAAGCATTTTTATTACATCAGCTGTATCATCCAAATAGTACTTGGCTTTGCTAGGTTTCTGACCAACAGTGCAAGCAAATACAGATTTACTACAGTTAAGGATACCACTTGCTAATGCGTTATCAATGCTTTCAAACATATCCTCATCTGATCTGTCATCCCCGATACACAATACAAAATCAGCCTGTCTTCCGCTTTCAGCCATTGATGCAAAGATCTTTTCGGCCACGGAACCTTTACTGATTCCCTGAAAGCCGCAGGAAAATTAGTGTCAGACTTCATGGTTACATTTTAGTCAAGAATAGAACACTTGATTAGAAAAGATGCACCCAGGTTATTCCAAACAGTAAAAGAATCAAGAAGAAAGCTAGGCTGTAGTTATGATTGAGGTTAACACGGAGCATCTGCATGGTTCATTGCCAAACAAAATATAAAAGTCCGTTCAATTAGTGGTGATATAACATCCACGATCAACAATCTTTAATGTTTTCTCCAGCAGAAATTCTAATGATCCATGCTTTAATAATGAACATTCAAAGTGGCTGATTATTGACCAATATTGACATTCAATAAGAAATCATACAACGTTTATGGCATCATCACCGCAATTGCTTTAGAAAGAGAAATAGCGAAAACTGAAAAGGCCAAAACCCAAACAATTTAGTAAATCAAGTCATAGTCCAAAAATGTATTTTACCAACACTAATATTTTCTCCTATTTTTGCACAGGTTATAATTAGAAAGAGTTCTAGGAACAGGTTTCCAGAATTTTCATGATTGCATGAATCTGAAATTCCCATTTGGCTAACTAGCTGCTCTTGAAATAATTTTCATGCCAGACATTAAACTGCTTCCACTCCCTAACTTCCAACTTGTGCTCCAACCTAGGTTCATCATAAACTTATTTACCAGACTTGAAGTGATGTAATTGGTCTAAAGAAAATGAGAACAGTTAGCATTTTGTTCTAGCAGTCAAAACAAATAAGATGGTTTGCCAAAGCAGTTCATTTCTTTCAAGGTGTTGAAAAACAAATTAGAAGATCTTCAGAACAGCAATTGACAGGAAATTGCATTCAGCTAGAAAGTTGGTAAATTGGAGTTGAAGCAGAATATTTACCTGAGGCTTAACTTCCACAATAAACTGACCACTTTTGACAGCAACAGGCTCATTTGCAAGCACACTTTCGAGATGGTCCAACATCTCCTTGGCCTGAGCAGCTCCAAAACCAGGATCTGCATCCCTGTGGTGCCAAACCAAAGCGCTCTCTTTGGTCTCGATGGAAGATCCATCAGTGGCTTCTGTGTATAATTTCATAACAGGCTCAGCTATTTGAATCCATCCAAAATCACTGCTCTGCCCGCAGTTCTCCCAATCATCACCTGCAGACCACCTGACACAGAATGATTTTTAGTAAAGCAGAAATGGAAGAGCAATAGAAAACAAGAGTAATTTGGAACACACCTCATGAAGTACCCATGTTCAGCGGCAATCCCAAGTTTTTTGCAAGGAGCAAACCACTTGCCTAAACTATCCCTTCCTCTTCCACTGACAACAAAGACGGTGTTCTTAACATCACTACAAAGAGTATTTATGATTTGAATGACCTTGGAACTTGGGGTCTTATTGATGGATGTTTGCGGCATTACAGTCCCATCATAATCCAATAGTATAGTTCTTTTTTTGGATTTTATATACGCAGATTCAATATGATCAATATTTAATTTTTTGAAATTAGGATCAAGCGCAACAACTCTAAAACCAAAGCTTAAGCCAATTCCCCAGCAGCGCCTTCTGAAATGGTCTTTGCAAGTCCTCTCCATGTCTTGGTAAAAGCTCCTTGACCAGTATGCCACATCATGCGTGCTGACATACCTGTAATGCTTCTCATGTCGCAATTGTTTCTCAGAATCAGCCATTGAAATTGCCTCATTCATTGCTTCAGCGGTTGCTTCAATGTTCCATGGATTGACCCGAATTGCACCACTGAGTGAAGGGGAACATCCAATGAACTCTGATACAACCAGCATGCTCTTCTTAGGTCCACTGGATTCTGCACTACACTCCGACCCAGAAACACCCTGCCTGCACACAATATACTCATAAGGAGTAAGATTCATCCCATCTCTCACAGCTGCCACAACAACACACTCTGCAATAGTGAAATATGCAGCTTTTTCACTGAGAGATAGTGGTCGATCAATAAAGACAACAGGTTCATAGCCAGGTCGACCATAATTTTCATTAATCCTCCTGCAGCTTTCCTGTATTTCAGCCTGCACTTCCTCAAGATCTCTCCCTCGTCCCCTGGCAGGATTTGTTATCTGCACCAAAACAGCCCTTCCTTGCCACTTTTGGTGTTGTTTCAGAAGCTGTTCCATTGCCAAAAGCTTCAAATTTACACCTTTAAAGATGTCCATATCATCAACCCCAAGTAGAACTGTCTTTCCTTCAAATTGTTGTTTCAGCTCTCCTACCCTCCACTCCTTTTCTGCAAGTTTCAAGACAGTCTCAATCTGCCCCATATGAATCCCAACTGGCATGATCTTTATTCCAACAGTCCTACCATAGTACTCCAATCCAATGTAACCTCTCTTTGACTGATATTCCAACCCCAACATTCGACTGCAACAAGAAAGAAAATGACGAGCATAATCAAAAGTGTGAAAGCCAATGAGGTCCGAATTCAAAAGTGCCTTAAGAATCTCTTCCCTGACAGGTAAAGTCCTGTATATCTCTGATGAAGGAAATGGACTGTGAAGAAAGAATCCCATTCTCAATCTATTAAACCTTCTCCTCAGGAAAGTAGGCAGCACCATCAAATGATAGTCATGAATCCAAACAAAGTCATCCTCTGGGTTTATAACCTCAATCACCCTTTGCGAGAAGATCTTATTTGCTGCCACATATGCCTCCCACAAAGATCGATCAAATCGCCCACCATGATTCCCCGAAAAAGGAAGCATGTAGTGAAAAAGCGGCCACAAATGTTGTTTACAAAACCCATGATAAAACTTTGACAAAATATCAGGAGGTAGAAATGCCGGAACACAATTAAACCTATCCAGCAAAACCTGCGAGACCTCATCTTGTTCAGTCAAGTCAACATCAGCCCGCAAAGAACCAACATATAAAACCTCCATATCTTCAGGCAAACCATCTTTTAAGTGCAGTAACAGTGAATCCTCATCCCAACTAAAGCTCCATCCTTTATTCTCTGGTCTACGCTTTGCTTTTACCGGCAGTTGATTGGCTACAATGATCATGCGGTCCAGAACTACTGATGAAGGTACATCTGAGGCCACACTATTAGCCACATCATCATCAAGCTCGGAAATAACTCCCGGCACTGTCATTACACGATGCAACTGCTTTCTCTCCCGAGGTTGACCCATTTCCGGGAAGTTACCTGAAGCTAGATCTAAAAGATTGGTATATGATTTGGACACCATCTTGAACCTCTTTCTTTAACAACGCAGAACCACTACCACTACAATTTCTACTCAAAACTTATTATAAACCAACCCCCGGTATTGATTTCCCTTTGAATTCCCTATAAGTTGACAGGATCTGAAAAGGGTAAGAAGCAAACACCATCATCAGAGAGACAGTAACTACCAATCTTAATCCACATTTAATGACTACAATCAAATTAAACATCTAAATGAGATCCATATATAGTAAATGATCTAGCAAAAATGAATTATAAAAGAGTATCAACTTTACATTCGAATTCAACAAAAAAAGAAAAACACCACCCCATATTAACAAACATTCTTGTATGAGATTAAAAAAGAAAAACTAACCAAAAGTTGAAAAACTAACCTTTGGAAGGCAAGAACGTTTGCACCCTGATAATCTTTGGATCTGAAATGAAATAAATAAAAATAATAATAAAATAAAACTTGTTATCTTTCACAAGAAAGAAAGAAATCTAGGGTTTGGCTTTCGGTCCCTCTGTTTTCTCAAGAGCACATTGACAACCTCTCTCTCTCCTCTCTTCTCTCCTCTATCTATCCATGTAAACAATATACTACTGCTGCTTCAACAATAAACTATGTTTCTTCCTTCCTTTTGTTTTATGTTTTATTTTTTTTATTAATTACCAAAAACAAATTGCAAATAAGAGAAGAGGATAAGGTCGGCCAGTAGACACGCAGTAACGCCAGCTGGCAAAGTTGAGTTTCAGCGTCACGCGCTCTAACTCCCTTTCGTTAAGGCAGCTTCACGCGTGTCACGTTTTAAACAAAGCCACGTGAATAAAAAAAATGAACTGCCTGTCCTACGCGTCGTTGGATATCTATTCAACCAAGGACAGTATCACATGTTTTATTTGCAGCTTTGTGCTGTGTGACATGGAGTTTCAATATATTCTTTTAGGTTGTTTTTTTTAGTATTTTATTTTTATTTTTTTAAGGTAAAAAGATGAAAAATAAATTTTAAAAAATAATCATTACTTAACTCTCAAACACCCACTAATTGCATTTACTGGTAATCAATCATGTTCTCATCTTCCTCACCTTCTTTTTTTCTTTCTTTACTTTTGCATCCACCAAGTCAAACTAAAGTTATATATATATATATGTTATAATAATGCTATTTCATCAAGAAAAAGAAAAATAATATTAACAAATTTATATATTAAACTATAAATAAAATATATTTTTTTGCATTTTAATATATGTATCGTAAAATATATCTCCCTAAAAGTAAATTGTAGTGCATGTTGAAGTTATTTTAGCTTAAATAATTATTATTCCAATTTCTGTATTTATAAGATTAGCTTAAAATAATAATAATAAAAAAGTATATCAATAATAGTTTTGAAGGAATTGACGTGGAAGTTAACGAATTTTACCCAATTTCTTCTTCTTTTTTGTTTTAAACTTCAAAATATATGTTTAATAGAAATAATGCACCATACTAATATAAAAGTTATATTTTCAAGAATAATATAAAGAATATTTCGTCTTGCTTACCACAAAAAGGATCTCAAAATATATAATAGAAAGACGTATATTATACAATGGTCTAAAAAAGAATAAAAATATCATAAACATTAACTACAAGCACCCGCTTATTTTTGTGTTTTAAAATATTCGTGAAAAAAAATATTTTTTTTTATATATTTTTAATTTTTTTAATAAAATGATATTAAAAATACTTTTTTAAAAATTAAAAATTATTTTAATATATTTTAAAATAAAAATAACCGACGTGAAGCAATGGATGGAATATAATTGGGTAAATGGGCAAAAGAGCAATGGATAAGAGAGGAAAAGCTTCGATCCAAAACTTCAACCAAGAAAAGAAAAATGGATAGCAAGGAAGAAACAGAAGGTGAGACTAGAAGCTTTCCATCCAAGTCGGTGATGTTGCCACGTGGACGTGAGAGTTTGTAGATAAGGCGATGGACGGAGAAGAGATGACGCCATCGTCTGCGTCATCGCGGCGACGGGTCGAGAGTGGTTGGAGACGGCTGTGATGTTAGTTGGTGGGCAGCATGTGTATAAATTGAAAAGGAACAGAATGTCATTTTCATCCCTGAAAAGTTGTTGATTTTTGATGGTTGCATTTGAAATAGAGAGGGGGTTGGGGGTAAAATGAGTGGCTAAATAGGGTGGGCGTTGTTTGACTAATATGCCCTCTTTACCTAATTGTAAACAAGGTGCTGTCTGGTGTGCTTTGGTGGCAGATAGGGTGGGAGGGAAACAATTTTTTTTTTATTATTTAAAAAAAACCCCAAATATATGATGACAATTATGCAACCTCACTTGTTAATATATATTTTTATCGGAATTAATTATTTTTAATTTAAATAATTGTATGCATAAACTTTTTAATTTATAATAAGTTTTTTTATAATACTTTAAAAAGGTTGTATATTTAATTTCTTCTTATAAAAAATAATATTCAACTCTCAACAAAGTATCGGTCAAATGACTAATAATAATATTATTTCATTTTATATTTTTTAATTATAATTAATAAAATAGAGAATAAAGGATCTTATTCATTTCAAAACCAAACAAATAGTACTAAAATGTAAATTAAATATAAGTCAAAAAGATAAAATAAAAAAGATAAAATAGCATAATTCAACCCTTTTTTTCATGATTGCAATTTTTATTATGGTTGATTTGGTTAAAATAAAATAATTTTAAAAGTCGATATAAATACTTAATTCTGATTTAATTTTGGTAACTAATTTTGAATAATATTTAGAACAATAGTAAATGAAAAGTCAATTTGTAAACATAAAAAAAAAAAAACATAAAGACTATAAAAGGACGTGATAAGGATATTCGAATAAAAATCTTTTAAATAATTTAATTATTTACAACACCGACTCCACTCATTCGCTGGCCTGAACTACAAAATTAAAAACACATGCATGGACTGTGCACGTACACCAGGAAAAATATTGATGCGGACGTTACCTTTTTAAAAGAAATGACACGAGCTCAATGACAGGTCATTTTATTTATTTATTTATTTATTTATGGAATATACTTTATTCCACTTACATACTCATGTTAAACTCTTTATAGTTATGAATTTCAATACACTATGTATGAAGAATAAAAAAGAAAAAAAAAACTCTCCCGATGAACTATAAATTTACAAAATATATTCAACTTAAGGGTCGAATTAGATTTTTTTTTTTTACAAGCATGGAAAAAAGCATTGCTAATATATGTTTTTTAGTATATTTTTTTAAATATATGAAATTTAATTTGATTTGACTTAATAATTTGATGGATCTAACTAGTAAAATATAGTTCAAGATAATATTTTAAAAAAATATTAAGATGATAATTAATTGGATTATATTGGGTCAAGTCAGGATACCATGTTAAATCTGTAACCCTTATCATAAGATCATGATAACCATAGATTTATAACACTCAATTATCAATCAATTAAATATTAAAGAATAAAATTAAAAATAATTAATTAAAAAATGACCTAAAAATATTTAAGCCAATATGTTAAATTTAAGACTCAAGTTATCATACTAGTATATCCTCATAAGAAAATAAATTAGAAAACTTAAATCTCAATCAACCAAATATTAAAAAAAAAAAAAACCTCTGTCTTTTTTAATACTCTCAAGGCTTTTTATCTTAGATATCTGATATTTAATACTTCAAAGGGATTCTCAAATCGGGACCATAATTATTATTATTATTATTATTATTATTATTATCAAATAGAATATCATTTAAAGGGATTTGTGAGACAATAACATTTAGGAGAATAAATTAGAAACTTGGTTATATCATCTAAACTTTTCTCAACATTAAACACCTCGAATTTTAACCATTAATACACCTTTTTATTATGTAAAATATTACATTCTACCATAGAATCCAAACACTTTCACCATCTTTATTTTAGGCTAAACACTATACCTATGAAAATACATTAGGTCCAAATCAATGATCACATCTCTTGCTATCTCTTTTTATGAACATTTACCATCATTTTATGAATTCCTTGTGATAGTATCTATACCACTTTAACCTATTCGAACATCTTTCTTTAAGTTGTATAACAAGAATTTGTATGAGTTTAATGAGGTAGTCATGGGTTGATCATTTTCAAGGATTCAAAAAGAAGATTATGAATTTAATTCAATATCATTCGAAGTAAAAAATGATGAATATAGCATGATCATAAAAGATTTGGAACTTGCTAAAGAGGATAACCAAGATATGATATGATATTATCTTGATGATGAGATGATTAGGCAATTGATTTTTTAAATGAAAGATGGCTTAATATTAGTTATTAATGAAGTGAATATGTATATTATGACTATTTGATAAAAGGTGTCTGGAATTTGCAATTATGATAATGTAATATTTTAAAAACTTTATTGTTTTTAGAAAATCATAAATTTTAAGTTTTCCTCTTTGATTTTTTTAATTATTGTTTTGAAATCAATAATGTTTTAATAATGGTGTATTCATTTAAAGTTGGTTACATTCCGAAACATATCATGTAAATACTAGTAGAAATCCCTCTTGGTGGATTCCCCAACTTATATTTTTCTCTCTAAATCCTAAAATACTTTATCTTCTCAATAAGCCTTGAAAGAGAAAAGACTTGCTTGAAACCATTATTTTGACCCTCACAACACCCTTTACACAAATCTTAAGAAAATAAATCTAGCTTGAAATAATTAAGTAGAAATCAAATGATTTGATAGTTTGAATAATAATAAACAGAACACATTTGGGTTATTATCTCACCATTTCTTATTTGAGGTTAACCTCATGTTTGCCTTATTAGTAATGATTTCTTAATAAGGTTAAACACGGTCAAATTTGAATTTAAGATGAAGAAGACAATCTATTGTCATCCATTATCATCCTATTAATTAGATGACTTTTAATTTTAATTTTACTCTTAATTTTACTGTAATATTCCACGTGATAGTGGGAGCAAGGAAACAAGCTACACCCATTTCCTTCTTTGGTGAAGACAACGAAGTTATCCTGCACGGCCCATCTTCTTGGGTGAGATTGAAAAAAAGTTTTGCTTTGGATTTAAAATCTATCTACAAAAAGGCCTTGGCATGCCATATGCTTAAAAAGCAATATATATATATATAGTTTTGCTTTGGATTTAAAATCTATCTACAAAAAGGCCTTGGCATGCCATATGCTTAAAAAGCAATATATATATATATATATATATATATATATAGTTCCTTCCTTAGGTATAGATCATTTTACTCTTGTTTGACACCGAAACCTTGGACTATAGAATTCATAAGACCTAGGTCGGACCCCAAGTTCCGGGTAAAACAAGGGCTGATTCCTCTTCATGTGAGACATGGGACATGAAACAATTAATAGAACACTCCAAAAACCAACGATGAGGCCGGTCCATCTAGTCCTCGAGAGATATAAACAAAGTAAATTTTGGTGAATTCGAATCAACATTCTTCCCCTCTAATTCCTTGTCCATGATTTTGTTGCGCTCAGAGAGGCTCCTAGCTAGCTAAACTAATGTCCTCAAAGGAAGGAAAAGTTGCTGTTGATTTGACCACTGGAATAGTTGGTAGGTGGAAAGAGACATACCAGTGGATACCGATTTTCAAAGCTTTTGCTACCATTGCTATGGCATTTTCTGCGGGTGCAAACAATCTCGCGGCTCCGGTTGGACAATCTCCTTTCCTGTTTTCTTTGTTCTATTTTTATTTTCCAGCAATACGTATGTGGTAAAATGTATAACAATTTTGTGTAAATGATGAAATGAAAGAAATATCTATATTTTTAATCGTTAAATTCCTAATGATCACATACTAAATGAATCTCCGGATTATTTCATTTCCCTCCTTTCTAATCATTTCCTTTTGTGAATAGTTGCATTATAGTAGAACCCTTTAATGTAAATTCTGCGGTTTGGCATTTAATTAGACACTTCAATCTTCATTCTTATTCTTCAGCCATTGTTTGATCATGCAGAATGAAAATCACAATTTTAATGGAGTACTCCTCTGGAATTCTCTTGAATGGACAGTTGCTCCATTAATCTCCTGTCTATGCTCCTACATTTTCTTCAGACTCTTGAGGGCGTTTCTACTTGATCTGAAGATGCAGAGAAAAGGATCCTCATTTTCCTCCCTATCGACTATGGAATATGTTCTGGAGTCTGGACTACTTTGCCTCTTTGTCATATTTCAGGTGTGCTTTTTTTATTTTGTAAAAATAAAATTTAACATTATATGGGCAACAAAAAACTCCAGGTTTCTAATTTTTTTCCTCGTCCAGGCAGTCCATTATGTAAAAGAGGACATTTCCTCCTAGGCAGGAGAAGATCCTGTCGTGTATAGGCTGACTAGTAGCAAGTTTTTGGCTGAAGTAACACAACCAGCAACTAATTAGATGCATAGATGAAGTTTAAACAGATGTCAAATAGGATAGCATGAAACGTTATTATTTGTTTTCTGTTACTTCTGTTTGATTTTCTAGCTACGTTAAAAAGGGAAAGGATAGTTCAACAAGATAATTATGCTGCTTTTTTACTTTGTTTTCCATTGAGTTACTTGCATTACTCACTTCATAATTGGATGCAGATCAATGGAAACATTAAATCTGTCAATAAAGTTCTGCTATTCATTGGATGTTCCGATCGTTCTTTCTTTTTATTCTTGTCCAGGACTGAATCTAGTTTTGCAGCAGGTTGTGATAGTTTCCTTGACCATAAGGAAATCCAATGATATTCCAAATTGTAAGTCCAATAAGCAAAGCAGATCGATCGATCAGCAATGCATAGAGATTCAGGATAAAACAAGTTCAATAAAAGGCGACGAGAAGAACCACGAAGATATCGAGGAAATGTCGAGGGATTTCATGCAGACGAGAGTTCTTGAGACAGTCTGTGAAGACGAAGAGAGGAGTTGGGAATCACCACTACCGGATAAGATCCATGATTCTGATCAACAGCAAATTCAAGATTTTCAGCAGACACAATCAGTCTCCCAGAAAAGATCTACAGATCAATTAACACCATTCAAACAGTTGCTTGAATCTACGCCAAATAGGTTGGTGCAAACAAGGAACTTTCAGAGGATTGAAAAAAGAACAGTAGCGTCGGATGCCCCTAGATATATCAGAAAATTTGCGATTTCGATTAGACGCCCCGTAGGTCTTCTCTTTATCTCCTAGAACAGTTCTATATCATTCTTTAGAATGATAACATATTTTAATAATTTGGTTATGATGTTAACTGTTTTTTTATAGAGAAGGTTCTAGAGTATGACAGACGAACTCTTGTTCGACATGCTTTGGCTGAAAAATATGATGAAATGGAAGATTTCTTCAGCTTCCCTCACCTCCTTGCTTCATGCATCTTCGCGTATGTTTAATCTCTCTCTAAATGAGTAGAAGTTCCCTTTTGTTCACATTCGTCTCATGCCTTATCAATACATCAGACCAATCCAAATCTGTTGAAATGCTGCAGTCTTCAATCTGCTATTGAGGTTGCTGCCAATGCAAGCCCGTACGCAGCTTTCCTTGATGTGTTTGATCATAGAATTAAATATCTTCGGAATGGGGAAGAAGCGGTAGGTTTAAAACCATAAATATCTTTGTATATACTCCATCCTCTTACCGTAACTTTTCTCTTTTCTGGTTTTTGTCTAATTATCTTGCAATGACCATGCACATGTATTTTGTAACCAGGAGTCATCTGTGATGTACATGTGAAATGGTGGTTTAGAGCAATTAGCGGACTGGTTGCTGCGATGGGATTTTTCCTATGCGGATGGCGCTTGACTCGATGCCTAGGTGGGAAGCTAACTTGCATGAGTAACTCAAGAGGGTTGGCATCACAGCTTTCCTCTGTGGCAGCAATGGTGATGGTCACCAGAATGAATCTTCCTGCTTCAAGTATTCATGTTTTTGTTGGATCTCTTTTAGGAGTTGGAATGGTCGATGGCATTCGGGTAAGGTTTCCTCCTCAATCTCACATTTCCTATCATAAATAATGGCATAATCTCTAAAACCAGCACCAAATCCAATATCAGAATGCAATTGAGCATGGAATCGCCGAGGCTAAAGAAAACATGCATCATATATGACTTTTTTTTTAGACGGATTATGATGAAAAATGTTGTATCGTAATGCAGAGTAGTAATTGGAATCCTGTGCTCAAGTTCCTAGGTGGATGGATCCTAACAGTAACATTCTCTTGTGGGATTGCTTATCTGATCTTCTCAGCGTCTGTACATTCACCAGGATATGTAGTTCCTTGATATAGCTGGTTTTAATCATTAAATTTTGCTCAACGTTTAATACAAGCGGGATCTTTATCCAGTTTCCATGTTTTCTCCTTGAAATGGCGTAAGACTTGTCATGATTGATTGGAATTTGTAGATCAAACCAAACACAGAAATAGCATCCTTCGCGTTATTAGCACAACATTCAAACCAACAGAGCTTAATTTGTCAGATACAAGTCACAGATGAAGGCCTTTTTTTATTTTCATCTCAACTTCAAAACACTGAAAAAAAGAAAAAGAAACAGGAGATAATTAAAGTAATATTAATGTCCTTTATATTACTTTAAATATAAATATGAGAGGTATTATTAATTGATTATCCGAACTCTATAATCAATCTGTTAATATTATGTTGAGAAAAAAAGACAACCTCAACCACTAGAATTAGAAAAAAAAATCTTCTATAATCATTTACTTCAGGATTGTAAAATTAATTAAAATACATATAAGCTAATCTAATTATTTATTAATCTAAATAAAAAGGAAATTAGGATATCCGAGAATCAAGTACTCCCTTTAATAACTTACTAATTTCTAACTTTCAATGTGTTCTAATAAAATAGAATAAAATAAAATGGATTTCCCCCTCAGTAGCTAGTATTAAGTATTATTAAATGTAAGATTAAAAGATATGAAGTTTTTACTATTACTATCTTAACTATGCACGCTCACACAAATTATTAGGGATTAAAATAGTTAATTTTTAAAAAGTTCCTCTATTAATTTTGTCCAATTAAACCTTTTTTTAGTTATAATTGGAACCCAATTACATCTTCTAGAGGTGGGACTTGAATAGAAAGATAAAAAACTAAAATGAAAAATAAAATTATAAAAAGTGATGTCTCTGCACCTTGTTTGAAAAATTCATTTTAATCCTTTATCTCCTAAGCTATTACATAACTATGCTCTTTATTTTTTTAAAAATATATATTTTAGTACCAATATTTATTTATTTTTTTCAATTTTGTTAGTGGAGGAAAGAGGGAGGTCACTCGATTCCAACCTGGAGAGCAAAAATTAATGATAGTGAAAATATCAGCCACTATTTTTTTTTTTTTTGTGTGTGTCAAAGGTTTCATATGATAAGAAGAGTTAAAATAAAGTTCTTTTAACCTTAAAACACCTAAAAATATATGAGCTCTGAATTTTTTTGATTTTAGGTTAATTTTGGGTTTTTAGTAAATTGTTTTATGTTTTTGGAGGCCATGTATTGATTTAAAAAGGTTTATAGAGTGTTTCTTAGATGTTTAGGGTAATTTGTTTTTTCAAGAACTCGTTTTTACAGCCAAAATAGTGATTAAGGGCAAGTCCAACAGGGAGATGCATCCTAGTAGGCAAAGGCAAATATTTAAATTTTATCTCTTGATGTTCAATTTAACGCCTCCAACGGGAGAGTCATCCTGAGAGGTATTTTGTCTTTCCAACTTCAAGGAAGGCATTCCTACAGAAAAATAGATGCATAATTAAATTGAAAAATAACCGTTGGAATTGGTAAAATTATATCGTTGCAGCAAAAACACAGGAACAATCAACAACGAAAACATAGCAATAATCAAAACAAACAAAGACAACACAACTTTTTCGCACAGAATCAAACAAACAAATGAGAAATTCGGTTCAGAAATGAAATAATCACAAAATAAGACAAATAAAACTCAATTTCAAAAATAAATAGAGAGCAGCAGAATCAAACAAGAAACAAGAAATGAGGTAGAAGAAATGAAAAGACCATAAGGGAAAAAGAAAAACTTGGTGTCGAGCATGACAGCACAGAGAATGTCAATATTGACCATGGAGGCCTTGAAATTATCAAGGGTTTCTTGATGATATTCATGAGAGAAGTTGAAGCGAGCGACGTTCATGCCTGCTTTCAAGAGTTTTTCGATCATAGACACAGATCTCCTCCACCGTTGTTGCTCGTCATTTCTTCATCAAAAGGAGAAGAACGAATTTAAGACTTGAAGTTTTAGAAATTTATGTGGTTGTGTTGTGTGTACCACCAACTATATATATATATATATATATATATATATATATATAGAAAGAGAAACGGGAAATAACAAATAGAGAAAGAAATTAATTTATCAAATTTTTATTTTTGGAAGGGTTGTTTGGCATAATTATTTAATTATTTATTTATAAATGAAGAGACCCAAAAACGGGAGTAACATACTATATATATATATTGGTTATTGGTTAGTGTGTTTATTTTGTTTAAATTTTAAATATTATAGGTCTTTTAATTATATTTAATTTTTTTTTTAATTTAAATATAAATAAAAAATAATAATTTTATTATTGGAGGGTTTTTCAAAAGCAATTATTTAATTATATAACTTACTCATATTAATTGTATAATTAAACTATATATAAAATAATTAAATTTTATTTAAAATAAAATTAAAAAATAACTCTTATCATTGGAGAGCACATCAACACAAAAATCATTTACTCACTATTCAAAGAGCTATTTTTATGATTTCATTCACCAAAATGACTTTTGCTATTAGACTTGCCCTAATAGATAATATTAACATTACTTGTATCATTCATTTAACAAAAATTAAAGGCTTGCATGCTAATCAAAGGCCAAACACGTGACTTGATCTCATTTTTTATTTTATAATTTTATAATTAATAGAAATCCTCTTATCTTATGATTTTGTCCTTGATTTTTCCATATCTATTTGATTTGTTTTAATTCATTTCTCTTTTTTTTTTAAATTAAATTCTCTCTTTTTTTTTTTGTTTATAAAATATAATCCTTATTCTTTTGATTTTTTTTATTTAAGATAATATTTGAATTTGATTTCTTTTTTTCAATTTAACCCTTTTATTTTTTCTTCTTTCATATTTGATGCTCATTTTTTTTTTTGTTTTTTGCTCTTTTTTGTGGTTCGTTTTCTTATATGGGATTTGTTTTTTAATTTTATTATTTTAAATTAAACTAGTTAAAAAATAGAATTTTAATTAAGGCCCCGTTTGTTTGCTGGAAAGTGGTTTCCTTTTGGAAAATGAATTCCTGGGAAAATGAATTCCTGGAAAGTAAATTCTTAGAAAGTGAATTCCAATATTTGGCAGTGTTATGGAAAATGAACTGGAAAACACTTTCCAGTGTTTGTTTATGTTATGGAAAATGATCTGAAAAATAATTTATTAATAAATTAATTTTTTTTTCAAGTTTATTAAAATAATGAGGAACAAATCTTACAAATTAAAAAGTTGAATGAGAATGAAATTGAAAAAAAATATAATTTCATAAATTATCTCAAATAAAATAAATAATAATCAAAATAATAGAGATCAAATCTAAAAAAAAATTTTAAAAAATAAAAGGTGAATAAATTAAAATAATAATAATTAACATTTCATAAATTATTTCAAATAAAATAAGTAACAATAAAAAAAATGAGGACCAAATTTGATAGATAAAAAATTTCAATAAAAAAATGATAAGAAAAAAGCAAATAGCAATTATAAAAATAAGAACCAAAATTAATATAAAAATTAAATTTTAAGAGATGAAATTGAAAAATAAATATTCAAAACAAATTATATATGGCAATCAAAAGTTTGAGGATCAAATTTGATATAATCAGCAAATAAGGACATTTCTAAATTTTTCACAACTTCCGGAAAGTGTTTTCCGCCCAAATTTTCTGGAAAACACTTTCCTGAAAACCAAGCCAAATTCTTCTTTGACTGGAAAGTGTTTTCTGTTGACCGGAAAGTGTTTTCCGTTGACCAACTTTCCAGAAAACAAACAAACATAGGAAAGTTTGAAAAGTGGTTTCCCGGAAAGTGAATTTCGGGAAACAAACGAGGCCTAAACCTGGGTTTTTTATTTCAAGAGTTGCAAAATTAGAATATTAACCTAAGTTTAAAGAACTTTCATACTCACCTTTCCTCAATTATTGTGTCTTAGCAATTTTTTATTTGATTGAAGTAATCACTATCTTTTTTATATTTTTTATGGTCTAAGGATTATATATATATATATATATATATATATATATATATATATATATATATAATCACTTTTAGAGCTTGACTTCGAGTGTTTAATAATCATTTAAATGATTGAAGTTATTACTATATTTTTTTCTAATCTTTTACTTGAAGTCGATGATAATTAAAAAAATATTTTTTTTTCTATTTTATCCATCTATAGATTTCGTGAATGATTTTGCTCTTCTTTTATTTAAGATAATCATAATTTCAAACAAATATTTATTTTATAATTGATGCTAGATTTTACGAGGATCTAATTTCTATTAAATCCATTAACCGAGTCCCACGTGACCGGGTTGATTCTATGCCATTATCTTTGGACTGGTTTAAAAAATCTTATAGGTTTCTTTTTATAAGTTAGTCCATGGTTAGAGGAGAGCCGGCAATGCAAACACTTGTTTTTCGGTTCAAGATGTTGTGGAAGGTAGCATAATTCCATACGCCACCCCCCCTCATTGGCTAGATCTCAATTTACATTGGTCCAACCCATCTCTAGCCCATCACTCCATCTTCTTGTTGAATTTTTTTTCTTTCCAAAAAGCAAATCGATATCCCTCACCTAATCAAGAAAAAGGTGTTTTCATGTGCACGTGTTCGTCCACCCACCGAAAGGAAGGGGAAAAAGAGAGTCAATCTTCATAAATTCGATCTAAGGACTGGCGATTAGGATTGCATGGAGAGAAAAACATGCGCATTACCTTACACTGTCAGAGGAATTCCAGCCATCAGATGCCCTTCCACCACCTCTCACATTTCAACATTTGAAGCTAGTCGCCTACATAACATTCATTTGATGGTATATATCCTATCTTATGCAAGAAATCTGTTTTTTTAACATAGATATTCAAGCTAATGTACGTATATCTCACCTAATTTTACGAGTTCTAAAATAGATAATCAATTATCAATCTTCAATGGATTTGAGAGTTGTGAAACTTGAACTGATGATTTTTTTTGGGTAGTTTTTTTCTCATCTAACTTTTTATTATTATATATCACGCAACATGTAGATAAAAAGCAAAGTAAAGGTAAAAAAAGAAAACATATTTATTTCCTTGGGATAAATGCTGGATTAATTTGATGACTTAAATTATAAGGCAGTAGTTGTAATTGTGTGATGCTCAATGTGCCGCTAAGTTTACACATGTGCATGTATCTGCGGCAGCAAACATGGATAGTTGTTAGTGCCGGCAGCCGTGTATCTATTTTTATAAGGACTTGAGCATTGCTTTTTCGGTGATAGTTGAATTTTAGGACACGTTTGTTGTTTCCTGTGAAACCTGTTCTTGAATTTATTTATTTTCCATATCTTTTAGTTTTTTTATTTGCCTAAAAGGACTTTTTTATAAGCATTTTGTGCAATAAAATATACATACATACATACATAAAGTAGGGTTACATTCAATATCAAGTAGCTCACATCAAGTGTTTTTTCAAAACAACCGAAAAGAAAACGAGGTTGCATTAATTATGCACGTCCTTTTTTGTATGAATTTTGGTAGAACATCACGCAGGACCTTACATCAACCACGCTTATATTTCTATGCATCAATTATGCACGTCGCCGACGTGCCGTCTCTTTCATCTTCCTGAATTCTAAAATACCATCGTTTTCTCTAACACACAAGTCAACCTTGAAACCACCACGTCCCTTCCTTTGATTTTCTCTACACACCTCCTCCTCCTCTTTCAATCCCGACGACATCACAGGGTTACATCAGATCCTGAAATATTGAATACAATTCTCCACTTAGAAAAGAAGTCCAATATTCTTCATTCAAGGTAATGAAAGAAATATGATTTTAAGCAATTTTGTGTCCCCGTATGACTAATTATCAGCAAATATTCTTGTCACTAGGTACCCTAGGGTTTAATTACCTTATTGTTTTAATAATTTTGTAAGAAATAAAACTCCCAGAGTCTTACGAAAAGGGGCAGTTTGGACTTTGGAGTTGAACGCAGAAGTCAATATATATGACTCTGCATACCCTACTTTTAGCTCGAGCAGAATGTTTTCCTTTTTTAATTTAGAGGGATAAAAGAATTTAATTATATATTTAATTCTTCAAGCTTCCGTGTGGACTTGCAAAGTATTAGATTTTCTAAGCTATCATTTCAAAAATTGCAAACATAGTTTTTAAAGTCGAGGTAAATCGCTAAGGCTACAATAGAAAATATAGGATGGTATTTCTTAAATCACACAAACATAATAATTGAAAAAAAATAATTATTAAGATTTAAATAAGAATTTACAAAAATAGTTAAGAACCATTTCAAAAATTAAAGAGTAGGTGAATTTGATAAAAAAAAATTGAAGTGCAAAAAGAAGAAACCAAAGAAATAATAATAAAAAAAGACAATGATATAAAAGGGTCAAGAAAAATTTACACAACGATTAATAAATATTAAGATGATTTATTACTCATATGAACAATAAAATATCATAAAAAATCAAAATTTCTTAAAAGTGTTGAGGTAAATATCATATATATATATATATATATATATATATATATATATATGATTTTTGTTTTAGAAAGAAATGTTGGGACTCAAAATCTCTTGGAGGGACAAGAGATACTACTAGTTGAGCTGCATTACCTTTTCAATGCATGAATTCATTTTTGAAAAACCACGTCCCTAAAACCTAAATAATTTTCTATTTTTTTGGGAAATATTTGATTTTCTATATAAATAAAAAGTAAAAAGGGGCAAGTTTCAAACGATGAGCACATTTACCGTGAACTTATCACGACATCATAAACGGAGAGCATAATTTAATAAATAAATCAATAAGTTGAGGGATCCAATTGATCAAATCAATAGCAGAGGCACTCGAGTAATCAAATGAACATGGTACGCATACCACCCAATGTAATAATCAACTCATTCCTTCTGTTTAATGGGAAACACGTGTGTGGATTGTGACATGCACGTGTATGTTCGAGTCAAACTGTCAATTAAATACGATGTAGGCTCCCGCACGATCGTTTTGACTTGTTTTTTTCAATCCTTCACATTACAGAATTCACTGCCCCGATTTGATCTACATTATACACCACGTATAAATCACTATTTATGACTTTTTTTAATTAAATCCAAATCCAAATCCATATATATATAATTATATTTTAAAAGGGATAACAATAGATTAATAATTAAGTTACTTTGTGTCTCAAAAAAGAAAGGAAAAAAAATATAGCAAGAGCATATTGATCGCTACAGAATCAACAAGAAAAAACGAAAAGGGAAAGATTGGAGCACAGAATATTGGAAAGTAAATAATGCTTGGTTCTTGTCATGGACAGGGGACCATGAATGGAGGGCGAGGTGAGCCACGACCAGATCAAGATGTTTGGTTCTGTTTGTTCAATATTTTCGTAGCCACGGGCGGTCTGTGGAGCCCTTGTGCTGCCAAAGAGAAGGCAGAGTTGTGTTTTTAAATTTTATTCTTCGGAATTTGATGGTCTTCATGGTGTGATATCGAACGCAAGTATTCATTAACATTAGGTAGTGAAAAAGGTTATTAATTTTATTAATAATTAAAGTTTTTTCATCCCTTTCGTGACTGTTTAATATTGCGGAGAGAAATGTTTTTAAAAGTGTTTTTTTTCCCTGAAAATATAATAAAATAAATCTAAAAATCACAACATATTAAATTATTAATTTAATATTTTTCAAAGTGAATATAATTTTAAGAAGATTTAAAACAAAAGGTACCACGTTCTCATTCCCCAAGAAGGTCATTGAGCCAGGGTTTGCAGAGAATCGAAATATACCATTAAAGTCAAATGGTTATCAATTTACATTCTTTAGTTTTCTAATTGCTAGCTTATTTTAAAAATTAAGTTTTGGCCCAATCGAGAGAGATGAATATACGGGACAAAAGTTTAATGGTTTGTGCTTGTTGCCAATATAATGCAACCATTACTAAGCTCTTAACTATTTAATTTAATTTATTATTGACTATGAATTGAATCATCATTTGTTTCTATTTAATTTATCCTTGGCAATTTTGAACTACTTAATTGGTTAATATTGATAAAATCATGGAAAACTTCGAATATAAATGGCCATTTCTAACCGATGATCTCTGTACCCTTATTGATCTTGCAAAATAAGTTTTGTGTTGATCCTTCAAAACAAGAAATTGAGGGATACTCGGATGCTTAAATCAATTTGTAGTATTTATTGATTCAAGTATAAACAAGTAAAAATTACTAAAAAAAGTTTTATTTCTTTCCATGGTAGTTTGTAAGATCTTAGCTCCACCTAACTTGTCAATAACAATTGATTCTTGTAGAAAGTTAAATGATTTATGGGATTGTGTATAAAAAATTATTTACACACTAAAATAAAGAGTATGAGAAAATATGTGTAAAAATATACAAAAAAAAAGAAATATTTTTTCTTATAACCAGGTTATGCCTGAGGGCATGCCCAATTACCTTGGCTATGCCACTAGGGCAACTCAACTTGCGCGAACTAACCAAACAAGCTGGATCAAGCCATTTTATCTCTTGTTTTTTTTTTTTTTTTTTTAATTTTGTTTTGCTTGGTACCATACAAATGTAAATCCATAAAATATTATTGGAATAAATTTGCACGTAACATCAGTGTCTTGTGTGACAAGTTCTAAAATATTTCTTATATTTTGTACATGCTCTCAAGTGAGTCACTTAAATTTGTCCATGTTGGGTTTTGCAGAGATGCAATCTCTAAACAATTAAGTGTGGAGGACCTTATGACATGATAATTTTTTTTTTTTTTATCATAGCTTGTGTTTTTTTATTGAAAAACTCATAAGAGTCATGGAGCTTGTCTCATGACTATTTATTTTTTGTGCATGATTGAGATGGTGGAGATCAATAGTAACTAGAAGATTTAGAGGGGCTCGTGTGAGAGCGATGGGTGTAGCTCATTTGAAATGTAGAAGTGTGGGCATTACTTACTTTCATGTCATTTTGCCATGCCTCTTCCTAGAATTAGAGCTGTCATTGCATACTCATTTATACATTTATGCGAGCTTGTTGTTCTAATAATAAGCAGAGGTACTGAGACATGGTTATGTTGAAAAAAAAAATCTTATGACAAGCTTTGAGAGGCTTAGAGAATTGTGTGTGATTCATCACATTTCTTTTCCAATAAAAATATATGGAGTGAAGACATGTGAAATTTATAGAATTGTGTAAAAAATGAAAATAATTTTATGAAATTATGTATAGAAAAATATTATAAAATATTTGCACAATAAAAGAGAGAGTGTATATATATATATATATATATATATATATATATATATATATATATATATATATATATAAGTTGTCGCACTTCTACTATAGCATTTATATTGTATACACACAGATTATCGTGGAAAGCGATAGTAAAATTATCATTTTACCATCAGGATCGAAAAAATTTAACTTCCAAAACTAGGGGTATTTTGGACATTTTCAAGGGACATGTATGTTATTTTCATATTATTTTACCTCTAAGAGGTGATCACAAAAGAATGAGAAACAATAAGGAGGATGTTTATGGTTTCTCACATATTTGTGCACAATAAAACTATGAACATACCCCAAAAAAGACAAAAACAAAGGCCTGGAGCTGGGGGTATTATGATACTTTCACCCTAGTTTTTTTGTGGTTACCATTGGGTCCAAAGATATATAGGTAATTTATAATTTTTTTAATTTCTTTTTAGAAACACTGCAGGTGCGTCGTATGGACACGCCACGTTTTGAGGTGGTTTAAAATGCTCTTCCGCCATGTCACCCGGTGCATCACCATGTCCTTTGCTTCCCGGTATGACACGTGTTAGTGACCGGTGATTAGTGAATCGCCGGTGAATGGTTTTTAGTTTTCTCTCTCTTTTCTCTCATGCCACTAGAAATTACATGTAAATCCTTCATGTTTGTGATTGTTTTATTTTAGTCCCTGCTATTCTGATTTCAATTTTATTATTGATTTCTTCAATAGATATTTTGATTTTTTTTCAGTTGTGTCATTTAATTGAAACTGATTATATATATTGCTTTTCATTTCAATCTTTTTATTTTTTTATTTTTGGTTCCTTTAAAAGAAATTCATTATATATGCATGCAAATTTTAACTTGCCTAGATCGAGGCCAAAAAGCTGGATCAGGGTTTTCGACTTTTATTTTTATGTATTTGCACATCAAATAGCATATTCATGACTATTGAGTCATGAATTTCTTTCAACCCCTATAGTTTTTTCTAATTTTTATTTTGCATTTTAATTAGTTACAACTACTCTTTCAAACCACTTAATTGACAGTGTCATTTTGGGGCGCCGCGAGCTTAGTAGTCTGGCGAGGAGGATGCATAATTAATGTACCTTTCTTCTTCTTCTTCTTCTTCTTCTTCTTCTTCCTCATTTCAGTCAATGATTTGTTTTTATTTTCTTAAGAAAAATGGAGCTACGTTCACATTAGCCTAATGTCTTCTTTTGCACCTCATCTCTCCAACATAACACATGCTTTCCTAGAGGTATGCACGTAGATATATGATATGAAGGTCATAAAATTTAACGTTGCTAGCCTCACTACCTCCTTGGCATGCTCGAGTACGTACCGCGCACGTGCTCTCTCCCCAGCCTTTGATAGCTTGTGTATCAATTAAAGCAAAAGAAGAAGACAAATATTGGAAGAATTTTCGATTTATATTGATTTTGGGAACGTAGAATTTTCGTGTAGTGGACTTAAACATGTGGGGTTGAAGGTCGAGTCTACTTTACTCGTCTTGGAAGATTGGAGGAAATTAGCAGGCAAAAGACGTTTCAAACTTGATCTTTAGAACTCAAGATAACCCTAGAGAGTTACTGATCATACTTTATATTTTCTAACACCAATCCAACTAGTCCGTATTGATGGCTCAAGAGAGCTTCTGATTTTTATCTTGCAATCTTAATTATATATAGGGTATTACACTTCAAGAACCAGAAATATCCATGAAATAAGTGAAGTTTTTGGTACACAAAATGGCATAAAAGTAGCGGCCAGGGGATGAACTGTAGAGAAAGAGCCTTGAGAAGGGCACCCAAGTGAAAAATCGAATAAAGAGTCAACAGAATCCCACCAACCTTTGAAAATGCGAATGGAACCCATGTTCAATCAGATTTGGCTGAATTCCAGGGGTAATTGACGCATCAAAAGTTTGCGTCTATATGAACGAGGTATTTCCTGAGCTTAATTAATCCTTGTTAAATCAACTTATATACAAACACACGAAATTCAATAATTTATAGCTGTTAATTTCAGTACTGACAATTTTAAAATCATCACCACAAACACCCAACTGATCGCCCCGATCATTTCATGATCAAGATTAAGGTATGGCCATGGACAAACAGAAGTTAATTATTCTCTTTCGCTCTATTATAAGAGCTTTAAGCCTGTAGAGTGTGCTATCACCATCTACAACAGAAGGAAAATAGACAGTAAGTTTTGCTGTGGATCATGAGACTGGTTACGCGTTTTCTGCCTTTTTGAGGGGTTCTGCTTTCAACAAATAAAAGTCAAGCGGGATGGCATTTCCTGACAACCTCAAAAAGGACTATTCCCCGATCAACACTTTCCATTCTCAGTCCACGAGTCAGCCCGCAAAAGCTTACTGCCATTTTTTATCCAAGTGAAGGGCTCTCTATGGCCTTAAGTGAAAAAGGAACGAAACCCATTTATTATTTCGACAGTACTTGTCAAATTAAACAGCAGTGACATATGTCTAAGAAATCATCTAAAACAGCATTGACAACGAGGTGAAATATATTTTCTTAAAATCCAAACGCTATAAATCAACAAATAAATAAGATTCCAATATAATTAATGCTATGACATGTCAAACAATTATTTGCATTCATATGTAGGGATTCTTAGAAATAATCAATCTATTATATTTATACTTCATAGTGTCTATACAATAAGAAGAGATACACTTTTGTGCACATCCAGCTCCTCCAAACAAAGGGGATAACTACATAATAATAATAATAATAATAATAATAATAATCAAAACTGTAAATAATTAACAAAAAAGACTTGTCAAGAATGTGAAAAACTTAATGGCCAGCACCAGGACTTGGAACAGACCGTAGAATCCGATCGATGCTAGCAAGATGCCTTGCAAAGAGTTTTTCATTATCTAGAGTCGCATGACCCTTCTTGCTAGGAGAAGATGATGGCACTGTACCCTTAGGAAGAGCACTAAGAAACAAACTTGCAAAAGAATTGGCACCGCCAGTACCCTCCTTGCTGTTGCTGTTGTTGTCCTGTGGAGTACTAGTTCTCATCAATAAATTTCTTCCCTCAATATTTGACACGATTGTAGCGAAAGAAACCAAGAAAATGAGAGTCAATGCTTCAAAACGAGCCATGGATATTGAATAATCTATCGCGATGAATCTTGAAATAAAAGAGAGAACAAGAGAATGCAATCTGGGTTTTGTTTTTGGAGCTGGAAAATGTGATCTTGGTTTGGTTTGAAGCAGAGTAAATGTCAAGGTGATAGAGTTCTAGCTTAAGAAGTTTGTTGATGTTGGTATGGGCTTTTTATATACACAAAGAGAGACACAACAGGCATATTACAGGGCGAGAAATTCATGTACCGCGTGACGGCTAGAGAGAGGGGCCGGGAGAGGGAGAGGGAGAGAGAGAGAGCTTGGAGAGCAAGTTTTTCGCAGGCCAAGTCAAAGATTTTATCAAGTATTTGAAAGAGAGATTGGGGTCGGAGCGATGGGCAGTGGGTGCTAGTGGTGTATTTTGAATGCCAAAAATGAGAGTATAAATGCCGCGTGGAGCTGAGGTGGGTGATTTGAGATAAGAAGCCGGCCAGTGTTTTTTGGGGTAGAAGGAACTCAACTTCCAAGCACCGTCAAAGATGCCATTACCTTAATGTTTCCTCAGTTAATTTGTTAGCTGCTCTCGTTGGGTCCGGTCCCAAATAGTTTTGTTTTTTATATGATCGAGTTTGAGTTCTATAATTGTTAATATAATTAATATTAAATATTTATATAATTATTAATTTTAAAATTAATTAAAATAAATACAAGTTAGCCCAAAACATTCACGTTAATAATAAATTAAAAAAACAGAAACGAGGGGCCACCGCCATATAAATAGAAATAGAGAGGCAAGCTGCGATCAGGGTCGGTAGCAGCAATAGAGGAGAAACTCGTGGGAGACAACTTGAGCGGTCAATATTCAAGTTTTTGTTGGTAGCTAATTTATCATGGGACATAGCTAATTCGCTCTTCTTTCTATATAATTAAAATATTGATTGGAGGTGTATTTGGTTTCATTTGTTTATTGTGAAGTTATTCTTAGGAAATAAATTATTAACTGAAAAATAAATAATCTTTTTTTATTGTTTAATTATATCATGAAAATAAACTGGAAAACTATTATTGTATAATATAAAATGTTTTGTATTTGGATGTATTTTCTAGCAATATTACCTGAATTAAAATATTATTTGCACTAATATATGAAATTAATATACTTTATATTGTATAGTAATATATCCTAATATATTTTTCCTGTATATATATATATAATTTATTAAATTCTAATACTATCACATTTTAAATTATTTTATTAATATATTATTATTTAAATATTTAAGAATAATAAAATAGTGTACCGTTTAGTTTTCTAGGTCCTCTATAGGGAAAATGAAAATTTTGACAATATAGTGGAGGTTAAATGAAACACACGAAATAAAAAGAGAGATCATTAATGTTAGAAAATAGATATCTTTTAAGTACATCAACCATATTACTCAAGAAAATAACTCCTATATTGATTGAAACCATTGCTAAGAAAAGTGTACAAAATAAGACTTTCGTTATCAGAGACCTTGTGAATTTGAAGTGCAAAGATGATGAAGATGTTTCGTGCATATAATTGACTTTCAAAGGTTTTAAATGAGTTGTTATTGATGAATATTGACTTGGCCGATGAAATACAAACACTAATTGTATTAATTTCATTGTTGAATGGTTAAGAGACTTCAGTGGTATCACTCAGTAATAGCTCTAGTATATTAAGATCAATTGTTTGGATTTTTAATTAATAAAATTATGAAAATATAAAATGATATAATAGTAGTAATTGAAGTCAAATAAAGTCCAAACTATGTCAAAAAAAATATGCAGCCAAAACAGGGTCAACCAAACAATAAAATCAAGCTAGCAATTATAACAAAGGAGTATTTTTACTCATAAAACACTAATGTGGGGGAAAAACATGAAACCATAGATCCATTTAAACTTTCACTATTAATAAATAATGGAATTAAAAAAAATGTTATTTCTTAGTTATAAATAAAGACTAAAATATAAATAATCAAAAACAATATATTATTTGATTACATATAAAGAAAGTTGAGAGAATCTAAAAAAGGTTGATTACTATGTGTTTATGTATACATAACCAACTTAGACACATTAAATATTCAATTTAACCATATAAAATACGAATATATGTGTGTAAAACAAGTTTTATAAATTTTAGCTTAATCCGAAAGTGAATTAGTTGCCAATTAAAGCTTGAATAGAGACTTCTCAAGTTGTCTCCTCTATTTTCTCTCATAAGTTCTCACTTCTCTCTCTTTATTCTTGTTTTTGTTGTTAACCCTAGTTGCAGTGTATCTCTTGGTGTCTTATTTCATAATTATATAGGTTATGGCCTAAAAACAAAAGAGAGACTAAACCCAATAATTTTTTTCCTTTTGATTTATTTAAAGGGCTTTACCAAGGTTGTTTGTTTTCTACAAAACCTAACCTCTCACTTCGTAAATACATTTAATATATCATTTTAAGTATGAATTTTTTCAACAAGAAAAGATATTATCTCCATGACATTTCAATTTCATTGATATGTAACCTTAATATGCTTTAATCTAGAATGAAAAGTATTATGTTTAACCCTATTAGTAAGAGAAATGTATCTAGCCTAGTAGTGAATAAAACAATATATATTTGTCACCTTTAGTACCATGAAATTGCTTCCTCTACAAAAGTCATTAACTATCCCAATGTGGACTTTCCAAAATCAATATCACTAATATATTTGCATATGTGTGTCTTTTTATATAGGATTATTATTTCCAAAACATAATTTTAAATTATAAGTAACTTAGAGATACTTGAGTATCTATTTTACCACTAGAAAATGTTTTTACCATGGCTAGAAAAGAATTGACTGACCATACCAACAATATATTCAACCTTGTGCAAACCATGATATATATCAAGCTACCAATTGCAAATGCATAAAAAACCATCCTTATCTCATTTCTTTTTTCATCACTTTAAGCACATTGTTTAGAACTTAACTTAAAATGACTTGCAAATAGAGAACAAATAGGTTTGAATTTGCTTATGTTGAATAACTTAAGTACTTTTTAAACATATAACTTGGCCGTTGATAAAAAGATTTCTTCAAAATTAACACCTCTCTTTTGATTGAAACTTTCATAACTAATCTTGTCTTGTATCTTGCTATGAATAGTTTTATTCAACTTTTAACTTGAACACTCACATGTTATTGAGTCATTTATATTTAGAAAACTTCACTAACTCAAAATTAATAATAATATTTTTCTAAAAAAAATAGTTAAAATTAGTTGACATAAACTTCAATAGAGTGATATGTGAGATAAAAGAAAAAGAAAAAAAGAATGAGACCCGAATGTACATTGAATCTCTAAAGACATCATCTTTAGTACCATTGAAAAAATATCTTAAAAAAAAAATTTAATAGCAGCAAGAAAGGTCATAAATAGTTATCGAAATGGGTCACACTTGTCATCTAAACACAACAAATGATTCACTTATCTTTAGGCAACGCATGTTGCCCATTCTGACCATCGTTTGATAACCTTTCTTGGTGTTGTTAAATTCATTTTATCAATATTTTTTTAAAAAATAACAGCAATATTGTCATTGAAGTCTTAATGTGTTTTTGAAATCTCATTTCTTTATTTTTCTTCATCTTTCTCCTTATTGGAATTCATATTGATTTATTTTAATAATATCTTTAAAATGCCATTATTCACAACTACAACATTTATTAAATTGTATTATTTTAACAAAACCTTTTCTATTTGTGTTATTTTGCAAAAAATATTTTTTCAAACAATGCTATTTTTTTTATTGTTGTAAAATAAAATCAAAGATCTTGAATGAAGAAAAGGTCAAAAAGGAAAGAGAATAAAATAAAGTATGTCCCGTCTGACGATATTAAAATTTACAAATAGCCTTAATTATTAACCAAAATGAGATTAATTGCCTGTTTAATATTTTTTGCCTTCACAGTCACGTGGCGTTGTTCTCAGTTTGCATTTCGTTGCCTATGTGAGGTCCCGCTATTACTTTCCTGAAAAGGAATTTTCCATACTAATTTTTATGTGTCGCAACTGTTGTTGCTGTTATTATTATTGTTATTATTATTATTTCACTATACTAATTTTAATGTCTCGCCAACTATTGTCTCCACCATCCACGTGCCTTAGTTGAGTTTTAAATTTTATGGTTTGGCCATGGTGAAGTAATTTAAATTTGGTTTCCCGTTCCAACTATATGCATGAAGGCAGCACTTTTAGCTGTGTATTTATTTAACATGTCCCAGTTTAATAGGTTGATTTTAAAATTAAATGATGTGAAATTTAATTTAATTTGAATTTTCAATACGACCTATTTGAAATTTAATCGAAACAGAACAATTATTTCTATTTTATTATTACTTTATTAAATAAAAAGAAAATAGCTTACCTTGGATTCAACCTATGGACCCCTATCGACCATGTAACCAAGGCAATTCGTCGAGCTTTGATTGGGTTTTATATTATTCGAAAATTCAGACGATTATAAATAATGGGTTTTGTTGAAAACTAGATTTAAAAAAAAAAAATAGTTAAAAACATTTTGAAATACGTTAAATTACATACCGCCAATAAATTCCATTTAATTTACCGGTAGCACGAGAAAACTAGAAATATTTAGAGTCTTGATTAGCACTGTATATTAAAAATAATTTATTTTGTTTTTTTATTTTAAATTAAATTTTTTATTATTGTTAAATTATTTTTCTGTGTTGATATTAAAAATAATTTAAAAAAAATAAATAAAATATTATTTTGATATATTTTTAAATAAAAAATATTTTAAAAAATAATCATAACTACATAAGAACCTGTAAGTCAAAGGAATATTCAAGAAGACTAGAATACTTCTCATTAACTCCAGACTTAAATCATATATATTTAATCTTGTTATAAATTCATAATAAATTATATTTATTATGTATTGAATGTCCATTACTCTTGAGTAACTCTTGGATTTCCATAACCCTTGAGTTCATTTCCTTCTCCTATAAATAGACCACTTATCTTGTATTCTTTACACACATTGAAATAATAGAAGAATTCATATTAAGCAAGGTATTTCTCTCTTGTCTCTTTTGATTATGTTTTGATGTCTATGCTCTTCTATGTTAATTATTTATTCTTTTATAACACGTTATCAGCACCATGCTCTAACCAACTTATATCAATTTTAATATCTTTGCCTTTCATTATTGTAATTTATTTTGGCAAATTTTCTTTCACTATTATTCATAGAAAGAGATTTATAGTTCCCGAAGAACGACTATTATAAGTTCCTGAAGAACTAAATAAATTAAAAATAGTTCCTGAAGAACTAATATTACAAGTTCTTGAAGAATTATATAAATTAAAAATAGTTCCTGAAGAACGAGTATTACAATTTCCTGGAGAATTAAATAAATTAAAAATAGTTCCTGAAGAACGAGTTCACAAGTTCACAAGTTCCTGAATAATTAATAAATTATAAACAGTTCTTGAAGAACTAGTATTACAAGTTCCTGAAGAATTGCATAAATTAAAAATAGTTCTTGAAGAACTAGTAACACAATTTTCCTGAAGAATTGAATATAGTTCCTGACGAACTAATATTTTAAAGCTAAATAAATAATAGTCTTAAAGGTTTGATGTTCCTGAAGAATTAAACAAATTAAAACAGTTCTTGAAGAACTAATATTTTTCCTGAAAGATTAAATAAATTAAATGCAATTCCTGAATAAATTAAATGCAGTTCCTGAAGAACTAGTATTTCTAAAGCTGAATAAATAATAGTCTTGAAGGACTAATTTTTTGTTTATCTTCATGATTTTATTTAATAAGTTATTTCTTGTTTTTATAGATAAAGATAATGTCAAATATGACAAAACTTGAATTTAATGCTCTTGATATTTTTAGAAATAATTATTTGTCATGAAATATTGACGCCGAGATTCATCTAGAAGCTATGAATCTTTAAAAGACCATCAAAGAAGGAAATAATATGTGGTAAAATCTAAATGAAAGATATGACCACCAAAGTTTATCATATTTCCTCAAGGTCATTATGAGTGGTTGCACTTGAAGTTGCAAGATTTTAAATCGATTATTGAATATAACTGTGCTCCTTTTAAAATTACCTCATATTGTGTGGTAAGATATCGCATGCGATCAAATATTAGAGAAAATATTCTCTACTTTTCATGTCTCAAACATTGCCATGCAGCAACAATCTAGAGTGCATAATTTCAAAAGGTATTTGGAATTATTTTCATGTCTTATTGTGGTTGAATGAAATAATGAGCTTTTGATAAAAAAAATCATCAATCTCATCCTATGGGTTCTAAATCATTCCCTGAAGTGAATGAAACCTTTGTTCAAAAGACAAAGAAAGAACCAAGGATATAGCTATGAAAAAAAAATGAAAAAAGAGAAGAGATAATCCTTCTAAAAGTAACCCATCATACCACCAGAAGTGGAGATATAAGAAAGTGACATGGCTTTTCATGATGGAGATTTATGTCTAGCAGACAGTGCAACAACGCACACAATTCTTAAGGAAAATAAATACTTTGAGTATTTGACATTAACCAAAGCTAATGTCACTACAATATCAGGTCCAGCAGACATGATTAAAGGCTCTGGAAAAGCTAATATTGTGTTACCAAATAACACAAAATTAAGCATCAAAGATGCATTATATTCACCTGAGTCTAGAAGAAATTTACTTAGTTTTAAGGATATACGTGCTAATGGTTATCATATTGAAACAACAGATGAAGATAGAAAAGAATATCGTTATATTATTTTAGGCCAGAAGCTTGTACTTGAGAAACTACCTGCTTTCTCTTCAGGAATTTATTATACTATCATGAAATCTATTGAATCAAATGTTGTGATACACCAGAAGTGTTCCAACCCAAAGCAATTTATGCTTTGGCATGATCAACTTGGACATCCAGGATCAACAATGATGAGACGAATTATTGAGAATACATATGGGTATCCTTTAAAGAACCTGAAGATTCTTTTACCAAGTGAAAATCCATGTGTTGCATGTTCTCAAGGTAAATTAATTACCAAACCATCTCCATCAAAGGTTCTTATAGAATCACTATCTTTTCTTGAAAGAATTCAAGGAGATATATGTGGGCCTATTCATCCACCATGTGGACCTTTTAGATATTTTATGGTATTGATTGATGCATCAAGTAAATGGTCACATGTTTGTTTGCTTTCGAGTCGAAATATTGCATTTGCTAGATTAATAGCACAGATTATCAGACTACGAGCACAATTTCCTGACCATCCTATCAAGAAACTTCGACTAGACAATGCTGGTGAGTTTACTTCCCAAGTATTTGATAGTTTTTGCACTTCTATTGGTATTGATGTTGAACATCCTGTTGCTCATGTACATACTCAAAATGGTCTAGCAGAATCATTTATAAAGCGACTTCAATTAATTGCAAGACCATTACTTATGAAATCAAAATTGCCTACATCTGTCTGGGGACATGCTATATTACATGCTGCATCACTAGTTAGAATTAGACCAAGTGCTTACCATAATTATTCTCCTTTACAACTTGTTTATGGTATACCACCAAATATATTCCATCTACGAATCTTTGGTTGTGCGGTATATGTGCCTGTAGCACCCCCACAAAGGACTAAAATGGGTCCACAAAGAAGAATAGGAATTTATATTGGTTTTAATTCTCCATCTATTATTAGATATCTTGAACCTTTGACTGATGATGTTTTTAAGGCACGTTTTGAAGACTGCCATTTTGATGAAAATACGTTCCCATCATTAGGGAAAGCAAATTCAGTGCCTGAAGCACGAGAAGAAATTACTTGGAATAACCCGAAGTTATCTCATTTTGATTCAAGGACAAATCAATGTGAACTTGAAGTTCAAAGGATAATTCATTTATAAAATATTGCAAATCAATTACCGGATGTTTTCACCAGTAGTGAAAAGGTAGTTAAATCTCATATTCCTGCTGCAAATGCTCCATTTAGAATTGAAATTCCTGAAGAGAAAAAGGTCAACATAGCAGCAAATGAATCTATACCACGCCTAAAGCGAGGAAGACCTATTGGAGCCAAAGACAAAAATCCTAGAAAACAAAAACTCCAACGAATAGATGATGGTACTCTTGGAGAGTCCTCATCCATAAAACAAACATCAAATCATATGTCCAAATCATCTCCTAATACTGATCCTCCTGAAGAGGAACCTCCTGAAGAGAACCAGGTACCTGGAAATAATGAGATCTCCATAAACTATGTTCATACAGGAGAGATTTTGGAACGAAATAAAATTATCATAGATGATGTATTTGCATTTAAGGTTGCTTTTGACATCACCAGAAGTGATGATGAATTTGAACCACAAACTTTTGAAGAATGTCGACATAGAAATGATTGGCCAATGTGGAAAGAAGCAATCCAAACAGAGTTGAACTCACTTGCAAAACGTGAAGTATTTGGACTTGTAGTCCATACACCTAAAGGTGTTATACCCGTTGGATATAAATGGGTTTTTGTTAGAAAATGCAATGAGAACAATGAAATTGTGCGATATAAGGCACGACTTGTTGCACAAGGTTTCTCGCAGAGACCTGGCATTGATTATGAGGAAACTTATTCTCCAGTGATGGATGCAATCACTTTCAGATTTTTAATTGGTTTAGTGGTCTCAGAAACATTAGATATGCATTTAATGGATGTAGTTGCAGCATATCTATATGGATCATTAGATAAAGACATCCATATGAAAATCCCTGAAGGATTTACAATGCCTGAAGCTTTTTGTAATGAACCTAGAAGTATTTATTCTATTAAATTACAAAAATCTTTATATGGGTTAAAGCAATCTAGTCGAATGTGGTATAATCGTCTTAATGAATACCTCTTAAAAAGAGGGTTTGAGAATGACGAGATTTGTCCATGTATTTTTATTAAGAAGGTAATATCCGGATTTGCTATTATTGCAGTATATGTTGATGATTTAAATATTATTGGTACTCCTGAAGAGCTCACAGAAACTGCAATATATTTGAAAAATGAATTTAAGATGAAAGATCTCGGAAAGACAAAATTTTATCTTGGTTTACAGATTGAACATTTTTCAAAAGGAATATTTGTACATCAATCGATGTATACAGAAAAAGTCCTAAAACGTTTTTATATGGACAATGCTCATCCTTTGAGTACACCTATGGTTGTTCGATCACTTGATGCGAAAAATGACCCTTTTCGACCTCCAGAAGAGGATGAATAAATTCTTGGTCCTGAAGTGCCATATCTTAGTGCTATTAGAGCACTTATGTATCTTGCAAATTATACAAGACTAGATATATCTTTTGCAGTAAATTTATTGGCAAGATATAGTTCCACTCCCACAAAAAGACATTGGAATGGAGTCAAGCATATATTCCGCTATCTTCGTGGAACAACCAAAATGGGGTTATTTTATTATGGATCAAATTCACAATTGATTGGATATGCAGATGCAAGTTATCTCTCTCATCCTCACAAAGAAAAATCACAAACAGGTTATCTATTTACCTATGACGGTACTGCAATTTCTTGGAGATTTGTCAAAAAATCATTAGTGGCTACTTCATCAAATCATTCAGAAATTATCGCGATACATGAAGCAAGTCGAGAATGTATTTGGCTAAGATCAATTATCTAGCAGATCAAGTGATAATTTAGCAGACTTATTTACAAAGTCTTAACCAACCTCAACTTTCAAGAAACTTGTCCATAGTATTGGAATGCGTCATCTTAAAGATTTGTCGTAAGACATATACTTTTGAGGGGAAGTCAATGCAAATTGTACTCTTTTTCCTTCGCTTAGGTTTTTTCCCATTGGGTTTTCCTTTGCAAGGTTTTAATGAGGCAATTTGACATTGTTTTAATGAATCTTGAAGTATTCATATATAGATCTTGAAATATCTATATAAAGTCCTCCATTGAATTTTAAAGTACATGGCCATTCAAGGGGAAGTGTTATAAATTCATAATAAATTATATTTATTATGTATTGAATGTCAATTACTCTTGAGTAACTCTTGGATTTCCATCACCCTTGAGTTCATTTCCTTCTCCTATAAATAGACCACTTATCTTGTATTCTTTACACACATTGAAATAATAGAAGAATTCATATTAAGCAAGGTATTTCTCTCTTGTTTCTTTTGATTATGTTTTGATGTCTATGCTCTTCTATGTTAATTATTTATTCTTTTATAACAAATCTTAGTTAAAGCACTTAAAACATTAGTCTTTATAATTAAAGAGTGTGGATTAAGCAGATGGGCTGACAGATTAACTTAACTGGGGACCTCCATCGTAAATTAACTTATTGAGAATTACAAAGAAAAGCTGCCTCTCTCTCTCTCTGTATATATATACACGTGTATTTATAGCAATTTTCTAAACGAGTTGTGAATCATTTCAAATAACAGAGCATCCATTCCTGTCTCAAAAGAAAAATAAATAAATTTAAATGGTATTCTAATTTATTTTTGCTTGCACAAACTCCAACAAATCTAAATTTTGGCTATCCTATATCCAAATACTCGCCGTAAATCTCACTCCTATACACGAAATATCTAAATTTATTAAGACATTTATTTACTCTTAAATAATTCATCACATGGAGATGTTTGGTCGCGCATAGCACAGTTGGTATGCCTTTTCGAGGTCTCAAAATATCATATGTTTTCTGTACAGCAAAGTCAACAGCTACTCTCAAATTAGCCCTCACGGGATGGGGAAGCCCACATTTCAAATCTGTCCCTTCAACGAGATGAGGCATGGTTTCTTATGTCAGAATCCTTTATGGCTCGACTGTTTATCTTTGATTTTGTTTATTTATTATGGATTTGAAGGACAGAATAATAGTAATTTGATAGGTAGGACCCTTTTTCCTCGTTGGTCTACTCTCTTGATCTCTAGTCAACATTTAAGAACGGCTTGAACGGGCAACCCCATCACCTCGCATGTTTGATCGCCGAACCGGATTTATTATTGATGAATAGGTTTTTTTTTCTTATCGAATTATAAATAGGGTTACAGCTATAAAGGAATAAAAATCTGTAGTTAGATTTATATGTGAGTTGTATTGACCATCTTATACACACACACACAAAAAAATTAATATTAGCAGCCACGAGTCCCGCCCTGACTGCCTTTTACTAGCCCTCTTGAAACGTAAGTACATGGCAAACACTCGGTTGAAATTGTTGACTCAATTTCCTATAAAATACGTAGAAATTGCTAGCACGAAGGGAGTAAAAAACACTGGGGCAAATTAGGTCACACTATGTGTGGGATAGGCTAGCTCGATCCACTGTCGGCAATGGTCGGATAATGAAGAGAATTTAGCAGGGCCAAATATCTCTGAAGGGCTCTCGAATTATTCATCATGTCAACAAATCAGGTGGCTGATTCCAGACAGGAATTATCCACCGGTATCGCTGACTTTTGAACAGGATCACAGACAGAAATACTCCACGTAAATGGAAAATGTTACACTACACGTGTGGAGCTTGAGTCTAAAAGGTGCAACTCATTGACTACATGTTCTTATCGTGTGATGAGTAAGGCATCATCAATTTGATCTTTCTGGTAAAAAAGGGAAAATAAATCGATTTGGTAGGCATTGATGTGGAATGAAGATCATAAGTAGGATCAAACTCAAGCAATTAAGCTCACTGAAGAAATTCATTAATCGAATCAAACAATAAAATACAATGGAGAAAATAATAGTAAGAATTTCGATTGTGCTGCAATTAGATCATATATTGTCTGTGAGTTTCTGATGAAAGGGTTCAGAAAATTTGTGGCTTATACGAGAAACATAGAAGATGAGTGCTCAGTAGAGAGTATTGAATTTATTTCGAGGATAGTAGCTTGTTCAGGGGTCAAATTTGGTGGCTAGTTGACAATATTTCATAAAAACAAAACATATAAGTGGAGATTACAATAGAGATTTTTTTTAAAGTATTTTTTTTGTTTGAAAATATATTTAAATAATATATATATTTTTTAAAAATATTTTTGATATCAATATATCAAAATAATATCAAAATATAAATAAAAACTTTTTAATTTTTTTCTCAAAAGTATTTTAAAAATACAGTTTTAGACTGACATACAATACAATATCTTCAATTCAACATCACTTTTTATATGTTTTAATTTGCATATGCATGCGATAAGATTAACTATTTTTTTATTTATTATATTCTTATGGTGTGTGTAATCAAGAACCCATGACTCCCAACCAGGTTTGTTAATACTATTTTGTTTTGGCCAGAACAGCTAGGATATTCCGTGTCATTAAAAAAATCGAGATAAAATAACATTGTTTTCGTCTCGATTTTAATTTTAGCCCGTTCCGGAAATATTGGCTGGAACGCCTCAGTATCATTCCGGGTATACCTTTTCGGCCTCAAAATCCTCCTTTTTTTCTTTTTTTGAGATTCTGATTAAAATTATTTTGATTAACTTGTGGTTGTGTTTCTAATTTTGAGATTATGTTTGTTTGACTTTGTGTTTGTATTGCATAATTTAAAGTTAATTTATCTTGAATTTTAATTATATTTGTTAGATTAAAATTTTATATATATATATATATATATAATTAATTATACATGAACAATATAACCCTGAAATACATGCTAAAACATTTCAAAACCGAAATATTTTGTATCAATAAAAAAATCAAAATAAAAACTAGAACGATATTAACAATCTTGATACTATCATCCAACATCAACGTGGATCCTTCATCTCTTTGATTTCCAAATTCAGAACCCTTGTCTTATTTGTCCACAATTTACATGACAATGAGGTTAGCCGGGCCAGGCCGGGCCGAGCTTTGCATTGCTTTTTCTTCGCTTGCAAGATCAATATCTGTGCCCATAGAAGGTTGCTTCTTAGCCTATAAATTGTCAGAAAATCAATTAGGCCTAGGCAACCTTAGAAAGTCAAAAAAAGCCCATGGTGACTGATGTGGCCCATTAAAGAATAAAATGTTGCCCATTTCAACTTCTAAAACTGACGGTTGAATTTGCCGAGGGTGGGAGTGAGTGGCGGATGTTAAGCCCTGTAATACTACAAACAACAGGAATATCAACAAACCACGACCATAAACCTTCTACGAACTTCTGTGAAACTGTCCTGTTTCTACCACTAAACAAATGGAGTGCTTTAACTCTACTAAACTGTCATCTCCATGCACTTCTTCTTTCCTCAACCTTCAGGTACGATGACGCAATACAGCTGCGTGTGGTGCTGTTCATGTAAATGTATCCCACTTGATCATGTTGATTCTTGATTTATTTTTGCATGTGTTTTAGTTAATTTGAGCTTCATAAGCAATCCCTTTAAATTCATTGATATTCTTGATCTCTGTATTCTTACTGGAAGGGTCTAATCTAGCTTTTAGAAAATTGGTGTTTCTGATTTAAGTTCATATGCCGTGTAGTGGCAAGTTATGTTTTTATGGT
This sequence comes from Salix dunnii, assembly GCA_015731905.1. Lineage (NCBI taxonomy): Eukaryota > Viridiplantae > Streptophyta > Magnoliopsida > Malpighiales > Salicaceae > Salix > Salix dunnii. The sequence continues at coordinate 3,548,109 of CM027662.1, read as the reverse complement.
TATTGAACTGAAGTTGCAGCAAGGACATGGCAGGGTTTTGTCCTTTATGCTGTGATTGTCTTTGGATTGAAAATTTTGTGTCACTTCTGTAACATAATTAACTGATATTTCAGGGTTCTTCATCACTTGTTTGTAACAAATTTTATAAAAATTCAGTTCATCCTTGGTTGCTGTCCTCTCCTCCTCCCAAACCATTTCTTCAACTTGATGATAGATTGCAGTATAGACAAAAATCAGCTCATAAAACATATAGGAGGGCCATATTTGCGGAAGCCGGAAAGCAGGGTTGGGACTTGGGCAGGTTTCTGAAAACATTGTATTTCTTCAACGGACCGCCATCTCCAGCCAAGGTTTGGATTTAGTTTTCTACTAGAGTTTTTATCTCATCACCAAGAAATAAAGTCTCAACTAACAGTAACTCATTATCTATGAAGTTCTTTGAGTTTGTAATTGAGAAACTATCCAGTCCATCACCCAGCGAACCCAAAAAGTCAATGGGAAGTTCTGGTATTGTCCTAGTTGTGGGAGCAACTGGTGGTGTTGGCAGAAGGGTTGTTGACGTCTTACAGAAGAAGGGATTGCCTGTCCGAGTATTGGTATAATGTTTTACCTTGGTTGAGTTTCGTTCTTTCATTTTTTTTAGTTCCTGACTTTACTCATCCCAGTTTAAACATCTATGGATAGAGAAGAGCAAGAAACGGATAAATGTTTCCTTCCACTTATGTATGTTTTCGTGTCAAACTTCTCTCAGGCCAGAAATGAAGAAAAGGCAAGAAAGATGCTAGGACCAGATATTGACTTGGTGAGTTGACTGCCTTCGAGACTATATCATGATTACAAGTATCGTGATTCTATTTATCACATATTCTCGTCCATAATGTGTTTTAGAATGTCATTTTTGACTGGAATGCTTAATGATCATAAAATTCAAGAAATCAAAGGTTTAGAACAATTTCTCTTCTAATATTTAGATCCTACCTGATGCATCAAATAATGAATCTGATGAAAGAACATTTGATGTGCAAAAATGGAGAGACTGATCTTTAAGAAATAGGGAAGGTGTGCTTGCTTCAAACCACTTACTGTAGAATCAAATGAAAATCCCATAGAAGCTGCATTTTATATATCAAATGGAATGTTATTTTTGTGTTGAAAACATTGTGCACGAGTCCCAATCTTTCTTAAGGTGTAGGATGACTGGTTCTCTGATTTTACTGCTTGTTGTAGTGTTGACATTATACAATTTCATCTAATGTCTAAACTTCAAAAACCCAAATCTTTTATTGCTCTATTATCGCTTTCATTTCATCGTAGTCTTTCTTTCTTGAGTTGTCAGGTCATTGGAGATATTACTAAGGAGAGCACTTTGTTGCCTGAGTACTTCAAAGGAGTGAGAAAAGTTATAAATGCTGCTTCTGTCATTGTTGGCCCAAAGGAAGGTGATACCCCAGAACGGACAAAATATAGTCAAGTATGGTATTGAATATTGTTTACGTGATGATTATTCATGCTCTTTGCTTATCTATATAATTTTTTTCAACCATATTTAGTCTCGCTTGCTCTGATTTTCATTTGACTTTCAATTTTAATGTGGTGCAGGGAATTAAGTTCTTTGAGCCAGAGGTATGTGCTTATTTACTTTTGTGTCAAGTTCATTTCAAATCTTCTTTTTCTTTCCCATTTATATATGCTGTAGGTGTTGAGCTTGTTCTGCTAACAAATATGTGGTTGTGTGGTTTTGTGTTATTGATGAAACCAGATTAAAGGTGATTCACCTGAAATGGTGGAGTTTGTTGGGATGAGAAATTTGATTAATGCTGTAAAGGGAAGTGTTGGCCTTCGAAATGGGAAACTGATATTTGGGTGTGAAGGTGCTGTTTTTATGCTCCATACTTGCATGACTTAATCGTGTAGCATACAAGTTAGATTCAAAATAGAAAGATTTGCTAATGTTTCTCTTTCTTGGTTTCTCTTTTTATTGGGAGGGTTTGGAGTTGTGGTATTGTGCTAGACAAGTGCATGCAGCATCAGGAAGCAATATGGATGACATTTGACATGGACATATTAATTTGTAGCATGAATATTTATTTTATTGAATTTCTGATCTATTTATTCAAATATTGCGAAAGTCTTGCAGAATATTTACTTGATAAATCCAGTTGCATGATCCTCATCATTCAACCAAATTGCATGAAAATTGTGTTGGTTATGGTGGCTAGTGAGCATGAGCTCTGATCTTTTAATCTGTGGAAACTAAAAAAATGAACATTTAGTAAAATGCAAATCTCGTTATTATTTCTTAGATAAATGAATGCTTTGTAAATGAGATTCTTCTCCAACTTGATTTTTTCAGACAATGGTTTTAGAGATCTCGCATGGGGTGCTTTAGATGATGTCGTGATGGGAGGAGTTAGTGAAAGTACTTTTTTAATTGATACAACTGGAGGGGAAAAAGGTGAACCAACTGGGCTCTTTAAAGGTTTGTCAGTGGCTAAACACTCTTGATTCAGTATTTCTCAAATATACTGTTCATTTATGACTTTTTCTTTGTATTCTCCCTCTCTTACATGTGGTTTGTTCATATGTCATCAGGCATTGTTTCCACTACAAACAACGGTGGCTTCACCAGTATCAGAACAAGGGTAATTACCAGAATTTTATCCTGACTTGTCTGAAGTAATTTATCTCACTGTTTGGTTTTAACATGATAATCTATATTTAATCTAAAATTTAAAGCGGCAGCTCTATGGGGCTACTAGCCTTCCTAATGACTCTTAACCTGTATTTTTCTCGTGTTATGTTTTTAACATTTTTTTTAAGTATAGAAATATAATAAGGTTAAATTACAATGGCTGTCCATGAATTTGATGTAGTTACACCTAACACCCTTCTGTTTCTCCATTTTTTTGTTTGCCATAATCAATACGAGGGGACCTGAGATTCTGGCAAGGTGCCTGGGGGGACAGGGGTGGAGGTTTACTCAATGCTGTTATTATTAGACTTTCCTACATAGGAAAAGCTTTTTAACTTTAGAATATATGGGCTATACAAATCTCTACCTCTGCTAAGCAATGACATTAATCTAACCATGGTTAAAATGGAAATGTCAGTAGGAATTATTGATGGATGCATTCCTGTAAGTCAGTGAAGCTTGTTAAAGAATTTAAACCACTTGGACTTCTTTTCAGAATTTTTCAGTACCTGAGGATCTTTCTGCATATGATGGTTTGGAGCTACACCTTAAAGGCGATGGACGTCGATATAAACTTATTGTTCGCACTAGCCGTGATTGGGACACTGTTGGCTATACAGCAAGCTTTGACACTACAGAAGGTCAATGGCAATCAGTATGTGACCCCATAGACTCCTTGTTAACTGAACGTGTTAAATAAAATAACCTCTCCTCTCAATTCAGAATACTTTTTCAGATACGCCTGCCTTTTTCTTCTTTTATCCCTGTATTTCGAGCTCGAACTATATCAGATGCTCCCCCTTTTGATCCAAGCAGCATTATCTCACTTCAGGTATCGTTCCTTCATTAATTTATACTTATTTTCAACACCACCAGTTTCCTATCAGGCTATTCAATTGGTGTTTTTCTTTTTCAGCTTATGTTTAGCAAGTTTGAATATGATGGGAAATTGAATCCAACTTTTGTAGAAGGCCCATTTCAGCTTCCTGTATCAAGCATAAGGACATTTATAAAGGATCCTGTAACTCCTAGGTGTAACATCTGGTTCCCTTTTGTTATCTTTCCAAGTACCTGAATTTAATGGATCTTCTGGAAAATTCAATTCTTACAATGAGCCCTGTCACTTGTAGGTTTGTACACGTGAGCTCTGCAGGAGTTACCAGACCAGATCGGCCTGGTCTTGATCTCAGCAAACAACCTCCTGCTGTCCGCTTGAACAAGGAACTAGATTTTATCCTAACATTCAAGTTGAAGGTTGGTCATCATTTGTACACAGGATGCTTACACATCTGCAGATTCTATTCCCTGAAAAAGCTTGATAGTTTATTTGATATTATGGCACTCCACTTGGGAGTTTTGGACTTCTGCATTCTGAATCGGGAATTGAAACACCAAAGATTTTCTTAAATGGTTGATGGGGTCAAAGCTTTATCCCATTGTAGGACCTGGAAGAGAAGGCTCAAGATTAACAATATATAGATTTTTTTTTTTTTTGAAGAATCTGATGTGAAGCCGATGAAAATTGTAAGAAAAATGAGAAATTGATCATACCAGGAATTCGTGTAAATATTAAAGGAAAAGATGGATATGCTGAATGCATTTATTATGAATAAGAGTTTAAAAGTTGATGGGAAAATAAGGGTTCAGAAATGAATTTCTCATGCATGTGCATACCGAATCAAACCATTGACCTAGTAGATTGAAGTTATTTAAGAATGCATTGATGCTAACAAAGTGCATTTACAAGAAGGTGAAAATAACTAGTACAAATCACATTCTGCATATAGAGATCTCGATGATTCCTGTTTTCCTAGCAAAGCATTTGGTTGGAAGGCTGTACGCACAAGTAGCCTTCCTTTATTGTCAGCTGCTGCTGATGGATTGGTGTGCACTTTGCAATGACCGGTTACTGTGGTGTATTAAAGAACTTTGCAATGATTTCTTTATTATTTGTGTAGATCTGACATGACAAAAAATTGAGAAGAACTTGCCATTACAGTTTTGTAGATTTTTATTGCAAGTGTGTGTTTCATACATTTTTACCGGTATAAATAAAGAATAAATAGAAGAAACAAATACATTTGTGAAAGCCACAGGTGGCAAAATTGACTGCTAGGTGGAAGAAGGTTGTCTCAAGTAGTTTTGCCTGCGCACAATAGTAGCGTGTGCGTGCAGCGGTACAGGAAATGATTTTATTCAAGTAGAAGGGATGAAAGATGCATAGGATTTGAAGTGAATAAACTGAGTTGAATAAGCAAATAGCTCTGATTTATTAGCTTCGTTTAGAGAATTTGGAGTTGGAAAAGATGGAAATTTAGTGTAAGTACTGAACTATTGCACCTAAAACAGGTTAAAAAAAATAATTAAAGCTTGATTCGAGTTATTCTGAGAAAAAAGAGAACAAGAAGAAGAGGGAGGCTTAGAAAATGAAGTGTGAAGACAAAAGTGGCCAGTTTTTGAAGTAGTCTACATCACCTATCATCAATTCCTCAACATCAGCGTGCATTCCGCATGAATTATCTTTTTCTTCATTTCAACCTCATAAATAGAAATTAGAATTCTATGTCTAGTTCTATTCACTTTCTCACAGTGGCTAGCTTTCTGACAGGGGGAAGATTTGATACGTGAAAGTGGTATCCCATATGCAATTGTTAGGCCTTGTGCTTTAACTGAGGAGCCCGCTGGAGCAGATCTCATTTTTGATCAAGGAGACAATATAACAGTAAAGCACTAAAATAGAAGTTTCACATTTCTTTACTGTATTATTTTTTGAATTTGTGTGCACCTGCATGATTTTGGGACTCATTTGAGTTACAATGGGGATAGTTCTCCTAAATTTGTATCCACCATCCATGTCATCATTGAAACTGAGTTCTTGCACTTGGAATTCCTATGTTATATGCCCTTCCTGAAAGCGCATGAACTATGTTTTTAATGACTTATCTCCTTTTGGACATCTTTACATAATTGTATCAAATGATTGGACCGGAGTACTTTTATCTGCATCGAGTTACACTCTAAATTAAATTAGAAGGAAAAATGATTGGTCAATGCTTTGCTTCCCATAACTATTTATCTGATATATGCAGGGTAAAATATCAAGGGAAGAGATTGCTCGGATATGCATTGCAGCTTTGGAAAGCCCGTATACATGTGACAAGACATTTGAGGTGACACTCTCTCTGTCATGCATATGTTATGATTAGTTCCATGTCCTTCCACTTAAAACACATAACATTGTCTTTCTCCAAAGAATAATGTACATAACTATCAGACAAAATATAGAAAATTAAAGGACTGGATTCAAGCTATGTCATGCTATGCATTCAGTCCACCATTTTAAAATTGGAAACTATACGGGTGCCACAACTTCTCTTATGTGAATTGTCTACCTATTGGATGCTAGATTAAGATCTACTTATTGGCTCGCTAATTCTTTGTGCTAAATGTGTTCTGTATCGCGCATCATCCTGAGATGGAGAAATTCTTTTCAAAAAAGTCTAAATACAGAGTGAAAAGTCTTTTATTCACAACACAGGAGTTGAAAACTGTTCTCTAATGGTTTCATGGTTAGTTGCATGAAATATCTTCATCCCAGTTATTCATCTTGGATCTTAGTTTATCATTATTGTAGTTATGAACTAAAACGTGTTTCTGAATGGTTTACCAGAATACAGCTTTAGACAGTATATGCTGCTTTCTGCAGGTTAAAAGTGTGATTCCGTTCAGTGAACCATTCACAGTAGATCTGGAAAACCCACCTCAAGAGAAGGATTATGACATATATTTTAAAGATTTGAAGGATGGCATCACTGGGAAAGAATTGCTCGAACAAAGTCCTGTTCCTGTCTGATGTCAATGACAGGTGCGCTCCAATATTAGCTTTCACATTGATATGTTTTCTTTCTCATTTCTGGTCTATTGGAAGGCAAATGAAGCCTTGGCTTACACAGTAGGAAAGTATCCCTGTCTTGTTCCCTCAACTCTTGCCTTCCCGTCTGTGATTAGAACCTGCAATACGCAGATTGGAATTCCCAAGTATAACTATCAGTTTTGGACTGTTGCATTGGGGGAAATCATAGATTTTATTTTATTTTTAAAAAGAGAAACTTTCACTAAGAAACTTGACGTAGACAAACAACACAAGAAAACTACCAAGAAAAAAAAACACATTATTCTATTGTATAAGGTTATTCTATATATATAAAAAACAATTCAAAATTTAATTATTGAATTTGTTTTTCAAGTAGCCTCTTGAAATACAAACTAAACAACTCAATTTTGTTGTGACACAAAGAGCTTAACCGAAACAGTACACTTGATCTGAAAGAATAATTTGCTATTGAATTCAGTAGCCTCTGGCTATTATATAGCCTTACAACTTCCTAAATAAAAGCAAAGATTACAGCCCACGTTTACTCTAACAGAAACATAGCTATCAACAAGGAAAAACAACCTACTCCTTTGCAATGAGAGAAACTTGAAAACATAAGTAGCATCCGTAATGCAATGAGAGAAACTTAAGAAAACTTGAAAACAAATCTGAAACAGAAAACCTTAATTACACCACTTAAAGCCCTTGTAGTTTAGTCAAATAAAATTTTTGAAACATCAGGTTGTCTAAATTTCGAAAACAGCCAAGTAATAAGCTAGTGTTAAAATTTTGCCTTCTTTGTTTCGTCTGCTCTATTTTATACTGACAATGAAGTGGCTGCGCATGGAATGATTCATGGAGGAAAGCTAGAGTTAAAATCATGCAATTTAAACCTTATGCTTAAAATCATGCATATCCGTACTGCAACGTTTGTTTTAATTCGTTGCTAGAAGGCATAAAAATCCCTTGAACGAATGCAAAAAAAGAAGAAAAAAGTGACTACCATCTGCAATGCTGATTAATCAAATAGCGCAGATCCACAAAGTTGACTAAACTGTAGCTGTTATAATATCCTAGTACTATAATATGTCTCATAATCTCTTTTATTAATGCAGATCATTGAGTTTCCATGGATAACAAGGCAGGAGCTGCTTGAGAAAACAATGAGGTGCCTAAGCAAAAAAAAAAAAATATATATATATATATATATAGGATGACAAGTCGAAGCATGCTGGTATGAATGCTGAGAAATTATGACTGCCTGTACACACATAGTTACTGAAATGAGTTTTGGTAATTTGTTAGACGTAGATTACTGAATTTCCTTTGTTACAGCTCACAATATTAAAGTTAAATTGCACTTGTTCACTTTTAAGAATTTATTTGATTTGTGAGCATGATAGAATGGAGTGGATCTGATATCTAGGAAGTGAATCATGATAAGCTTAATGGGAAGCTATCTAATCAAGGAACAAATGCTTTCACGCTTGCATGGGCAGCCTGAACATCCTACTTGCACTGAAAACTTGGCATGATTTTGAATGTAATTATGGTTAATTATAATATGAATTAAGTTCTCGTCCATGAGGTAAATTCTGTGTCCCTTGTAACTAAAAATTACCATCATTATTAACCATGTTCTAAAAGCTTTCTTGCTGTGACAGAATCTTGTACAGCAGTGTCTTCGAAGTCAGCATTTTTTAAACAAAAACTGATGAAAACGATTCATGTACGAGTAACGTAACCAAGAAAAGTTGTACATACATGACCAAGGTAAAGACAGAAAAATCCTAAAAAGACAAGAAGAGATCAATACATGATGAAAGAAAAAACAAAGAAAAATGGAGGAGAGAGGAGCACCTTTGGCAGGTAACAGTTGTGCATCGGCACAGAAGTCCAGGCTTGTCGACCCAAAAGAGGAGGTAAAAAAAACCTATTCTCTCTCATCATCAGTGTTCTGTGGAGAGAAGCATAAATGTTTTTCATCGATTTTGTACGTTCTGTAAACTGTACCTTAATGTGTAAGGCAATGTTTTTTAGAAGTTTTTTTATTTTTTTAAATGATTTTTTATTTGATTTTAATATTTTTAGATTATTTTACTATGTTTATATTAGAAATATTTTTTTTTAAAATAAAAAACATTATTCTTATACTTTTTTGAATTAAAATCATTTTAAAAAACAATCTTAACTACACTTTTAAATAGATTTTAAAAACAAGGAAGGAGAAGGGGAAAAAATTCGTATGATTAATTTTGCTCGGAAAAAAAAATGTATAAACATCGTTTTTCACCATATTTTGCACCTTATATGAATTACCTACCGTGATTTTTATTAATAAAATTGGTGAATTATATGTTTGAGCTTATATAATCAATGTTCTAATTCTACCCCTAAATTTCAGGATTCACAATCTTACCTCATAGCACTATAGTTTCTTACTTTTATCCCACTTGTGTCATTCTTGCAAGCTAAGATAGGTTTGCTTTCTATTGAAACAACAACATCATTCATGGGGTTAGGACTATCATAATTTGTAGGAGAGGCACTCGATGGTTGAACTTTGATTTCTTGAAGGATGGTCTTGCATTCTCCATCTAAAACAACAAAATTTAATCCATTTTAGTTTAATACCTGCATAAATCTTTTTCTCCATATATAATAATAATAAAAACAAAAAACCCAAGTAAAGACTTCAATATATATATACATCATTCACACCATTTCCTATATTTTAAAGGCTAAAATAGTGTTTAAATTTTTTTTTTGTTACGACCCAAACATCTTGAGCACAAACATGTTCACTTCACAACACAACTTCTAAACCTGAAAGTATATGTATTTGACCTATATTTAGAATAATAAAAATATAACAATAAGATAAAAAAAAAATATCATCAAAACAATCTTGTAAGAAATATCTCAAAGATTAAACAATCAAAACAAAAATAACATGAAAATTATGTTTTACAAGATCAATTCAATTTATAAAATTGAATGAAGATTGGTGCAAATCAATTTATAAAATTGAATGAAGATAGGTGCTCTTTTAATCTTACTCAATGTTCAATGTTGCATGTCACCGTGCGACATGGCAAAAGAGTTTTTTTTTTTTTGGAGTCACCACCTAGATATTTGTTTTGGGGTCACTAGAAAGACTCAGTTATATTATACTGATTCAAGGGTAAAAATCCGATGATATAAAAAAAAAAAAAGAAGCATCCCTAGTACACCTTCTGTGAGATAAATTGCCTTTCATTTTCTCTTTTCTTTTCTAGGATTATTTTTTATATGTATATAAAAGAAATGAACACGTAGCAGATATCACTCACTCATTGACACATAATGGGTATGCACAAGTGGATTTTTAAAATAAAAAATAAAAGTTCAATGTAAAAATACAAAAACACCCCTTGTTCATTTAAAGTCACAAATAAACCCCTGTTAAAAGACAAAAACACCTCTACACGCACAACTTAATTTGTCTTTTATAGAGGCAATTATGTATTTTAATTGTAGCCTAAGAAGGGAGAACACGAATTGGTTAACAAATCTATTTTTTCTTTACCTTGAGGTAAATAAGTACATTAATCATTTTACAGTTTATGAAAAGATAAGATAGTATTTTGTCAACAGTTCTTCTTCTTTTTTTTTTTTTTTGAAGTTAAGAACTCATATTTATTGTACAAAAAATTGAAAAAGGTAGATTATTCACAGCTATATATATATATATATATATTACAAATTGATAAAATGTGAAGAAATTTCGATCGAATTAACTCTCCATCATTTTCTGAGGAGAGTCAATATCTCTTGAAAGCTTCAGATGAGATTTGGAGCAATGTGTGCTGATGTGGATTTGCAGGCTTGCTACATTGGAGAGAGCATATATAATAAATTTCTTGGGACAAAGTTAGGTGATATTCAATTAAATGGCACATAGAGGTCCGAGAGATATTGATTTCAAGGATGAAAAGCAAAAGAGGAGGAAAAGTTAGAATTTAAAGGGAGAAATATTGCATGCTAACTAATTTATGTAGCCTCTGCAATTAATTAATTATAATTAATGCAAGTTAAATTTTAAAGCTTTTTATCTCTTATTATCCTCCTTGTAGTTATGCAGCTGACCTGAAATGCAACACTCTCTCAGGCTTCGGGGAGATGAGATGAGAGTGAATCTCCGGAACCATATTCAAAATTCAAAAGCAGCACCCCACCTGGGAAACACAAAGTTCCAAAATAAAGAGAGGAAAACAAAACAAAACTCATGAAAGCATAGTTTATTGAATTGAAATTAACTAGGGTTTTCTCAGCTTTCATATATATGGAAAAAAAACAAAAAACAGTAATGGAACAGGAAAGCCTACAAGAGTTACCAGAGCCATACATTACAACATGCTTTATTACGTCTTCTAGCACGACGAGGATCCATCGCATTTCTAAGTTTTTCAAGCATTTTCTCTTCGGTGAATATCCTACCTGGTGAGCTCAAGAATGCAGTTCTTCTAATGGGAGGAGACCATATTCCACTTTGCTCGTAATCAAAATCAAACTCACTTGCGTCAAAAAATTTGTCCAGAAGTCTGTCAGAAACAGACTTAGACACGAGTTGAATTCTTTTAGGGGAGGAAGATGACTCAGGCAATGAAGGTGAAGACGATGCAGATGAGCATTTAGAGATATCCATTTCATTACAAAAAAAAAAAAAAAAAGGAAACAAAAGTACTCAAAATGAGAGAATTATAACAAGATAAGTCATGTATGTGTGAGATTGATGGAACTGAGATGGAGACAACAATTTAGGAGGGGGGCTAATGCAAGTGATGGTGATGGTGGGTGCTATGACAAAGACGTGTATGGCTGTATGCAATCATAGAGATGGGCTAGCACTGCTGCAGGTTGTTATTTGGTGCCTTACTTATCAAATGCAAAGTATAGGGAACCTGAACCATTTTTGCTGGTGACATGTTTTATGCTTAAAAAGTTCATTTTATTTTTTATCCGAGACTGCATGTTTGGTGGACATGAGGTACATGTTCCTCTTGTGGACCCTATTACAGTCATTCATCCTCAAGGGCTTGATCCCTGTTTGAAGAGCAAAATCTATTTAACTTGTAGGTTTATCAGTGATTCAAGATCTGTGCCTGTGTGTGTGTGTTAGGTTGTCGATAGATTATCGTCTACAGAAGTGACATGTTAGCAGAGAACATCCCTACCTCTGCTGAAAACTTCATTCGTCATTGTTCTTGGCAATTGAAGCTTCCGATATTTAACCCTGAGAGGCACAGGGAAGTTTTTGTTGTTGTGTTGTAGCACTAAAATTAGATGTTTTTGGCTCATTCTAAGGACTCCAAATGAAGGGACTTGAATGATGGAGACCATCTATCCACTGTGTATATGGTGTGTATATTATTACCTTAAAAGGAAATATAATCAATTTGATGCATGTGGATATGATTAGCATGGTGGATGTTGGATCCTAATTAATTAAGCGACCACAAGTCTAGAGTCAAATCAACACCAGTAACCGAACATGCCATCCCGTTTATGTCAAACGAAATCTCTGCACATGGATTTTCAAAGTTGTACAGGAATGATCGGAGCTCGGGAGAAAATAATATAATATAATTTATATTATATTATTTTTTAATATATTCTTTCGACTCAAAATCCTTTATACTTAAAATTTTTATATAATATAATTTATATTATTTTTTAGTATATTCTCTCAAATAAAAAATTTTAGACCTAAAAATCATATATAAACATATTATTTGATTTTTATTGATTAAAATAATAATAACAATAAAATTACATATAATCATTGAATTAACAAGATTTTAATATTATATTAAGATATCATCTCACTTAAAATTTAAATTAATAAATAAAATTTTATAATATAATTTATATTATTATCCAATCTAAATAAATCTAAATATTAAGCAATTTCGTTAAAAAAAAAAAAAACTGGAGGATAACGCATGCATGGATAAATCGTTAGAAGAATCTCCGGAAATATTTAAAGATGCATGGTCACTCTTATTTTATTTTATTGAAAAAAAAAATTGTGGGATAACGCATGCATGAATAAATCATCATCGAGTCTCTATATTTTTATTCTCATATTTGATTGCAAGTCTTATTTGTTTGGTTTGGTTTTTCGTCTCAATTTTTTTTTCTGGTATAAGATATACATATAGGTCTGAAAACGATTAGTGTAAAACATCGTTGCTAATTAAGCTCTTTGTCAGCCTGAACAGTCGAAGAAAAAGTTTAAGATCACAAAAAAAAAAAGAAAAAAGAAGAAGCAGTCCGCTGATCTCCTATGGTTGGCATCTCTGAGAAAATTTTACATAATAATGGTGCGCATTGAAACAGACGCAGCATATCGAACCAGCTACATCTCCTTGACAATATAATAGTCAAGGTTAAAATACTAGCTTGAACAGCACCCTACTCTCTTCATAGCGGAAACATCTTTATTGACATCGATTTTCTCACCTTTGGATGGAACAGCTGATGCTGCTGCGTCATCACCTGTCTCCATAGCTTTCTTGCTCACAATACGATAGATCTGATTAAGCACTTCAGCAAATGCATTGTCAACATTGGTAGCTTCCAAAGCAGATGTTTCCATGAAGTAGAGGGACTCCCTCTCAGCGAAGGATTTTCCATCCTCGGTTGAAACAGCCACCAGGTGGCGAAGATCTGATTTATTGCCGATGAGCATGATAACGATGTTAGGATCTGTATGATCCCTCAACTCCCTCAGCCACCTTTCAACACTTTCAAATGTTGAGTGCCGGGTAACATCATACACAAGTAATGCACCCACTGCTCCCCGGTAATAAGCACTAGTTATGGCACGGTACCTATAAAAAAAAATATGTTCAGTGAAAATGTCAGTGGAAGAAAGAGCAGTAGGTGATTCATAGTTTGCAAGTGTAAAATTGCCAGATCAGAACTTGTTCCACCCCAAAGGGAAAAAGTTTTTGCCAACCTAGCTTTGGACATACATAGCCAGCCACTAAACACGCTTGACATCTATCAGCTCATTATAGAGGAACAACAGCAAAAAATTGTCAACCTAGCTTAGACATACATATTTTTCCCTTTTAAAAAACATTTTCCATTGGATTTGCAATTCCAGGCACTGCATTGTTATATGAAACACATAGATTATTCAAACTCAAGCAAAAAGGTGATTCAATAACACCAAACACAGATTATTCAATTTAAAACTACTCGACAATGGATAGATGAAATGGTCTTCAGCCTATAAAGATAGATTTAAGCTTGAGTTTTAACCTTATTTTTCAATATTTAAGGTTCTTAACCTATTTGTGATGTCTGCAGGATCTACTAGTTCATGTTGCAAACTGATCTAAGCTCTTATGTATTTTTGTCTTAGTCTTTCTTTATCAGAATGTTTTCATATTCAGGATTGTTTTATTTATTAATATCTGAACTTAAATGTTAAATTATTGAAGATTTTGAGGAAGCTGATTGTGCAAACTGGAGCAGGATGTTAAATGACTGATGCATGGTCCAATCATGCATAATAAAGCACATGCTAGTATTATGCAACAATATCAGTGAAATGCATGCTGAAAGAAAGCGACTGTAAGATAAAAGACAAGGCTACTCTGGCTGGAGAAAGTTGAAGTAGAACACAAACAATAGACAAAGCCATGAAAACAATTACATATTGTATGCTCAATTAATCCAAAACCAAAACCAGTGAAAACAATCTATTTTGCATGCACTCAGACCTTAGGCTAAAGAAATTAAGAAACCCTACCCTGAATGTAGCTCCCGCAAGCAACTCAAAATTTCGACCTCGTCAATATAATCAGTCCGTAAACCAAAAGGTGCAATAGCTACAACAATCTCAATCCACCTCTTGGATTGTATCGAAAACAGAACTAATACCATGCAAAATTGCAGTGACTATTCCCAATCAAAAGCTTGGCTAGACTCCAATTCAGCACAGCTCATTCTCAAAAGTTGCAAAAATGTCAAAGATCCACTAGTTCAGGTTGCGAATCTATGTCCAAATTCATAAATAACCAGCATCATTATCTTAAAAGCAAAGCAAAAAATCCTAACTTCCCAACATATACGTAGAAGATCCAAAACCTAATGCACTGTTCTTTTGCTCACTTTTCACAGAAACACGAAAATATACTAACCAAAACCCGGAACACAAAACAGAGAATTACTCAAAAACGCACAAAAAAACCATCAATGCATCACAAATATAAAAGCTGATAACTTAAAAAAACAAATAAAACACACAACATACCCAGATCACAAAAAAAAAGATCACAAAACAGAAAAGAAGCAAAGAAATACCGACCTTTCTTGGCCAGCAGTGTCCCAAATCTGGGCCTTAATGACCTTGGAATCAACATTCAAGCTGCGAGTAGCGAACTCAACACCGATAGTAGACTTAGACTCCAAACTGAACTCATTACGAGTGAATCTTGAAAGAAGATTGGACTTGCCTACACCTGAGTCACCAATAAGTACAACCTTGAACAGTAAATCATAGTCATCTTCGGCTCTGTACCCTGCCATTACTAGTTAGTTGTCACACCAATAGTATTCTGCTTGCTTTGCTTCAAAGAAGTGAAAAAGAAAATGAAATATATTTTTTGGGTGAGTTTTCTTGCCTCTTTTAGTATTGGGAGTTGGAAACTTGGAAATGGAGGAGATTGCTGTCTCTCTCCCGCTCTCTCTTGCTTGGTGCTTTGCTGGGCTGGACTCCGAGTCCAGATTTTTATTATTGGAGAAAGTGCCGGGTAGTGGTCTCTCACGATCAAGGGGTGTTCGGCACGCTTTTTAACTAGAATATTAAAAAAACTTGAATTATTTTTTTCTTCTTCAAGTTTTTATTTTTTTATTATGTTGACATCAGAAATAAATTTAAAAATAAAAATAATTCTTTTAAATTAAAATTAAATTTTTTTATTAATATCTTAAACATCCTCTAAGTAATTCGCACTTTGTCGCATATCCAATATTTTATTCTCAATAAAACAATTAATACCTAGACTTTTTTTAATATAAATAACTTCTTATTTATATATGAAGATGCATATATAGCATGCAGTTAAATAATTGATAGCTGATAGAAAGATATATAAAATTAAAATATTTGATTTCATAAAAAATTAAATGTAAAACAAAATTAAAAAATGGCACTAAGATGAAATCTCAAAGAACTAAATGATTAAAGATGATTTCTTTTCGAAAAATAAATTAATAAAAGGAAATAAACAAAACCTAAGAAGATTAATTTCCCATAAAAAAAAAGTGAAAGCAAATAATCACAAAGATTAATTTCATATTAAAATTGAAGAGAAAAAATAAAAATAAACTAAATAATTTATATAGGGAACTAAAAAATACCACTTCTACTATTCTTGGAGACGAACATTTGTTATTATTGACATGAGATGTCTAATTGAAGAATACATGACTGTTAAATAAAAGTCTAAGAAGATATACTGGAAAAATAATCTTCCATATATAGCCAGTTGATGGATCGTTTTTTATTTATTTATTATTATTATTAAACAAAATAGGTCTAGACATTGACACCAGGCCAGACCCGTACGTGACGAGCCTATAATACTTTTCTTATATCATCGGTGTCCACAAAATTTGCGCAGGCCTTAGATAACATAATCCAATGGGCTCTAGTTGAGGACATGATCTTATTGGGCTAGAAGCCCAAGTATTGAATGTAGGCAATTATAAGAACAATGTTTTAGGATATCTTCTTCTTCCTCGTCACAAATTCTCAAGTTTATTTCTTCGCATTTCCTTTTTTTTTCTCCAAGCT
Organism: Salix dunnii; assembly: GCA_015731905.1. Taxonomy (NCBI): domain Eukaryota; kingdom Viridiplantae; phylum Streptophyta; class Magnoliopsida; order Malpighiales; family Salicaceae; genus Salix; species Salix dunnii. Next base: position 3,531,690 of record CM027662.1, on the reverse strand, counting down.
CGCTGCCATTTTTCTGTCTTGATCTAATTCAGCTTGTGAATGAAAAATAGGTGAGAACCAACCAGTTGACTTGTCTGTCTCGATATTTCCGATTCTTTTCTTTTCGTGTTACAGGTTTTATTATTTTTATTCCAAGAAAATATAAAGGGTATGGCTAAATTATTTTTCAAATATCGTAATTTAATTTAAGGTGAATTGTAACAATAATGGCTCTTGATGAAGAAAGAAAAACAATAATTTTATGTTACAATTGAAATTTTAGCTCTTGTTTTTAATAGGTTTGGTTCTTCTGATGCAATGGCTCATGCCATGGATTGACATCAAACGATGTTTTTTTTTTAAAAAAATCAGTTTTCTGATTAACTTCATTTTTCTTCTTCTTGTGTTTGCTCATATTTTAGGTCTCACATGCTAAAGATGGTGTCTATCTCTTTGGAATCAATTGTAGGAGTTTAACGTATGGTTACTAGATAATTGATAAAAATAGAGAATAAAAAATATTTTTTTGAACTCTGTTTTGATGTCTTCTTCTCTTTTTTTGTTGTTGAAATCATCAAAATTCTTAGATTAATTAGGGGTCTTTATAATGTTAAATTCTTTCTTTCTTTATTTGGTCTTTAAAATTGGATAAATTCATTAGAATTTGCATAAAAAAACTAATTTTACTACTGTTGCAATTTTGTTTCAATACCAAAATTTTGTTCCACCTTAAATTTTATTTCTGACATAGTTTCATGCAATATCTGACAATCCCAATTATATTTTATCATTCATGACATGTTAAAGAATTGATTTGAATCTTTATTGGGATCTAAAGCCCACTGCTCTTGTGTCAGGCTCTCAATTAGATGGAGATACTCGGCAGTGTCAATTTCCGAATGAGATTAAGATCTCTTTTGACCATGCATATTGTTGGCAAATATTGTTCTTCAAAATAATTTTTTTCTCAATTTGGATTCTTCATGAAAGTTGTAGTCTTATACATATAGATGAATTTGAGTTTTTGAATCGTCTAATTTGAATATCAAAAGCTCAAGATATTCCTGTTTCAATGTCTAATGCAAAAATAGAGAATCCTATCGCGAGAAGGATTCTGACCCAAGTTTGAAGGTCTTATTCGAGAAACTCGATTTAATATTTTGAGAACTTATCGGGATAATCAAATACCAATTTTAAATTTGAGAAAGTTAATTAGTTTTGTTGAAAAAAATAAGGATTAGATAAAAAAAACATCACAATAACTTATGTTACTTCACTACTGTGCTGGATTATATTTTGTTTCAGCTTAGTTTATTTTTACCCTCATATATCCCACTCAAAAAACACCACTTGGCAGCACAAAATAACCCCATGGGATTTCATTAGCACGGTATTGTTCATTGTCATTTTAAGAACAACCCCCCGTCTATAAATTCCTTCATTTTCTCTGCATTACCTGTTGGTTTCTATGATTCTCTTGCTTGATTTTTGAGCTGCAAATCATGTTTTTTTCTTTCTTGGAACATTAGATTATTGATCAAAATATCTGTTTTTCTATTTTGTTTTATCTAATTGCAAGTAACCTGAGATTTACATCCTATATTAGTGTACTGAATCATTCCTAAATAAAGTTATGTATAGGTTATATATATACCTCCTTTGCTAACCTAATAAAAGGAAGAATACGGAACAAAAAAAAGAGGGTAAGGAAACAAAAAAGAAGAGAACAAGAGAGAGGCAATCATAAGGAAAACAAAGAAAGAGCAAGAAAACACAAAGGGAGAGTGTCAATTCAACCAATACATCACACCTTCATCAGTGTTTACGGTCTCAATGAGAGCATTACCAAGAAGAGAAAGACAGACAAACATCATTTTTGCTAGCGTTTGTCATTATCTTCAGAACCAGTGATTACTAGTTGTGTGTAAGAGCTCCAACATCATCATCTTTGCCTATTAGTTGCCAGTTAAGTTTGCAACCATTCCTCTCTAATTTGCATTTTAATTACATAATTATTGTACATGCTTTTATTTTACTATTCAAGTGAATTATAATTCATTTAAACAGTAACTATGAAGGCATGCATTAGGAAGCTCACACGTGCTTATTGTTTGCCCTATCGAGTCACTGGTTTTGGTAAGTGACTCAACTTGTTCAGCTTTTTTTCCCTAAAAAAATATAATAAAGAGAAAGAGATTTATGATTTTCAGGCATATTTATTTTAAAGTTTTTATTTTTTTATATTGTAAAAAATATCAATCTCATATTTAGAATACCCAGTTTTCAGCATAATGCAACAAATATACATATATAAATAAATAAAAAATGTTGTCATGCATACAATCAATATTCTAACATATCTCGAGCATTCCTTTTTTAAAAAAAATATTCAAAGTTTTTTTTTTAAATATGTTTTAGCATGGATTTCATAACACACACAAAAATATTTTTTTTATATTTTGGATTTTACAGCATGTTTGTAAATTTCATAGGGTGCTGATCAATATTCCAAAAATACAAAAATCTTATTTTTAAGAAATTCATATATTATTTACTGTTAATATTTGAATAAAAAAAAATTCAAATAAGTTAATATCCAAAATATTATCATGATTAATTCATTATTATTTATTGTTAATATTTGAATAAAGAAACCTTAAGTTGTAAATATTCAAAATATTTTTTTAAAAATAACAAATTATTATTATTTGTTTAATCACATATATTTGAAAGAAACCCTCGTTATAATCAGAGATATTTGAATTTTTAACTAATAGTTTACAAGCCGTGAAAGTAAAAAACACTAAAGCAAAAATAAGTTTTTAAATAAGTATAAATTGGTTTACTCTCTGCTCGTTTCTTCCATTGTTTATATTAACTAAATACTCAATAAAAACTAGAGCTTAGTATGTTGCTTTACTCACATTAAAATATCCGTAATGATGTAGTTAAAAGTGATCAGCGTGCACGAGACAAGATTTAGATCATGGGTTCAATCCCTGCATGGGGCATGCACTTTGATTGATGACTTTCCTTCTCTTACTTTTTTAATTCTTTCAAAAATATATGAATGCACACGGGCGTCACCTTTAATTTGATTTTTTTTAAAAATAGCAGTTTCATTTACTCTTCGATTTTGATATGATTTTTAAATAATATTATAAATTTATTTTGCAATTATCATGTGTCTAAGCTGAAAGTACTAATACTATTAATATTTTCATGAAAAATCAATTGAAATACTAACACTAAAATTATAATTTTTTTTACATTTTTTTTTAAATAGATCCCTCTACGTTATTGCAGTGACAGACAAAGGAGTTAAACTCTAAACTTGCTTATGCTAATGCGTTTGTTCGCGCTGTGAAGGGCTGATGATAATATCGTAAAGAAGAAGAATTGAGGGTTGTGAACGAGGAGCTACCCAGGAATTTTTATTTCTGGGCTAGGGCTTCGGCATAGAACTGTGTGGTTATTTGTTTCGTTTTTTCTTTCGGTGTTCATGTTTGTTTCTATGTTTTAAAATGATTTTTACAAAATTTATTCATTTATTTTTTCAGATCATTTTATTAATATATTTTTATCAAAAATAAGTTTCTTTACTGACTTCCTTAACCTAACCACTAACCACTCCCTTGAGTTGAAGGTTGCATTAAGTTTACTTTTCTTTTCTTTTTAATTAAAAAACAACAAATTGAGTTTAATCTCGTCACTCATTTCTTTACTACTTGTTTGATTCATTTTTAAAATACTTTTTACTTCAAAATTTATTAAAAAAAAACAATAAAAAATTATAAATTTAATTAAAAAAAACATGGTTAAAACACGATGATAAATGATAAATAAGACACCAAACACAAGCTATTCTCAACCATGATTTGATTTGTTTTTTTTAGCAAATTAAACTATAATGGAAACCAACTCCCAGAAGAAAAACAAAAGGTATCCTGGAAGCCACTTGAATAATATCACGTGTCATGACTCAGATTAATTAAATTCAGCTTATTTGAGTGATGACTACCAAGCCCGTTGCTCTGGTAGCAGCTCGCAGAATATTATCCAGCTATCTCTCACGGAAAAGTCAAACCTTTTTGGTAGTTAATTTGACCTTTTGGTTTTGGCCACCCAATCATTTGAACAGCCAGAATCACTCCACTCCTTCAAGCTGTGAGTTCTACCACCCACTAGCACGGCAGGAAGATCACCAAACTAGGCAGGCCTTTTCTAGCCATCCTATTTTTTTCTTATAATATTATAGTACAAACTTTCAACAGTTTATTTATTTTTCTTTGGGGTGTTTGGGAATCACTTTAAAATGCTTTAAAAAAAAAAAATTGAATTTGTTTTTGCTCTAAGTGAAAAATTGTGTGTTTTTAAATTATTTGATATGCTAGTATCAAAAGTAATTTTTATAAAATAAAAAAAGATTATTTTAATATATTTTTAAATAAATAACATTTTCAAAAGCAATTGCAACCACACTCTCAAACACTCTTTTAATAAAAAAAAAAAAGTTATAATGTTAGCAACCCAATTTGGGGTTTAAGTTGCCATGTTAATCTCAAAGTGTTATGTATTGTGACGTATAATATTATTATTTGAATTTTTTTTTTAATTTTAAGAATCAATGCATCAAAATTTTAAAAGAAACACAAGAAAAAACAACTCAGTATTTTTTCATGCCAAATACATCTTTAAAACACATATGAACACAAATTTAAGGACAAAAATAAATAGCCTCTAAATGTACAACCTCAACCCCAAGCGGGGCCTATGAATAAGCCTTCTGTTGTATGTTTCTTTCTTAATTTCTGTAAGTTTTAGCTTATGAATACCTTGTTGATACTTAAATTTAATCGGATTTGGGTATAAAAAAAATCCATACTCAACAAGTTTCATTATGAATTATAATTTCAATTAAATCTAATAGATACGATTTCAAATGGCTTGAGATCTTATAGACCCAATTTGGTCAGGGAAGAACCTAAAGATAGAAAGTTTGGTTTGGGGTTGGGTATGAATACTAGTCTACCTAATCCGAACTCGAACTATAAACCTTAACCCTAGACTCGAAATAAATAAATAATCTTAAAGTTTCAGAAAGATAATATGTATAATAAGTTAACTATGTGCTAAAAAGGTTGTAAATTATAGCATTCAAGTTTGGGTTTTGAATTCAAGTTGGTTCGGGTTATGGATACTCAAAACCCTATTAGGTTAGTTTTGAATATAAAAAATTCATATTCAATCTATAGAATATTAATTATCATCCCTTGATTCAGGTTGAGTATGGATAGTAATTTTGGTAGGTTTAGGTATAAATAATGCAAAAGATCTATGAATACCCATTGTCATACCCACTACTATAATATATTTTTTCTTATTTAAAAAACCAAATATAGCTTACATATTGTTAAATTAACACTCTATTTAACAAAACAATGATCAATCTCCCCTTCATAAAATGATCTCAAGGTCTTGACTTTCTCATCACCATGGATGATGTTTATTAGCCAAATGATAGTTATGTTTTAGTTTAATTGGATATAAATTCCGAAGCTCTCAAAACCTATTAAAATATAAAAGAATTACAGTGAAGAAGAAGAAGAAGAAAAGACAGTGAAACCGATACAATATTCTCAAAGCTGAAATAACCAACGGGCATTCATATGCATAACTCATGAATGACTACCTTGTTGTCAACTAAACTCATAATTAGGACACTGTTTTCGGAATAAGGTAATGAAAATCCAATTCTGCGACGGCAAATGATTCTTAGTTAATTACAAGAGGATCCTGACAGATTCCAGAATTGGAGTTTTATTCATTTACTTCACTGAAATCAAGGCAAAGAGAAATATTTAAAAATAAAATTATCTAAAACTTCTTCTTCTTTTGTTATCTTGTGGTGTCATCAAACATAAACGTTCACCTTTGAATTTTACAACACATAAATATACGACGTGTCGTCAGCACATCTGTACCTGTGGTCCAACACCTCCACGGTGGTGCCTGAACACCAACGAGCACTCCGGCAACTCTCCAAGATCTGCAAACAACGACTCATCCTCCTCTCTCATTGGAAAAAACATTGATGCCATGTCAGCATCCGCCGCCGCCTCTGCAAAAATGGGTGTCTCAAGTATAGTTGAAGAGGTCGTCTCCATTTCACCAAACCACGAGAACTCATCTGAAGTTGTAGTGTTAGATATAAGCGACTCGCCGTTTCCAAGATCCGTGGATTTTTCTTCAGCAGGTTCAGGTTCTGGGTTTTCAGGCTGGGTTGCGGAGACTTGAGGTTTTGTGGTGTTGTGTTTTGGAGAGGATGAGTTGTGGTTGTGGTGGTGGGTACTTCTAGAAGGAGGTGGCCAAGGGTGGTTGTGCTCACAGGAGTAGGTGACCACTAGCATTGTTGGGTCCACTTTGTTCCTCTCTACTTGTTTTCTAGCTGGACAGCCCTTCGAACTACTACACCTATAGTATCCTCTGTAAACAGCAAAACATTATAACAAGTACTTGTTCAGTGTCTTGAAACTCTTGATCAACACAAATAGAAAACTCGTTCCTATAATAATCTTTGCATATGATATGTGATCCGATGCATAAAATAACTCAAAACATTCTAGACAATGTCTTAATTAGATTTATAAGACCATTCTTGCAAGATCTGCGGTGACAAAAAATTGTAAATTTATTATCATTGGCGAAGAAAAAAGATTCATTTGACAACGTATTCGTATCGAGTTGAATGATTTTGATCAAATTTGTTCGAATGGTTATCTAACTAGTCATACTTTTACACAAGGATTAATGCTTCCGCCGCAAATTCTCGTCGCCATATAGTTTTTTATGTTGAATTTTCATTATTTTTCTTCTTCTGGAACAGAAAGAATTGTCCGATTGCATTTGAACAAGATAGAAGGAAAAAATCATAAATAAAGGAAAGACGTGTGATTGGATCTGGTAGAGGATGAACAGCGTTACGTATATACCTAGGGTAAGGCGAGCCTTTGATGGGTTTTTGGCCGTACTTTCTCCAAGCCCAGGAATCCGACGGCGGTGAAGCATTTTCGCCCTTCAGCCTGGGGCCTTCTAAGTCCTTGATTGGTACAGAGACTATTCTTTTTTGCATGGCCTTCTTGCTGATACAAACACCATTATGTCAAATATTTCGTCCTCCATAATTGAAGGCACAAATCGCAAGGCAACCTATCAGTATAATTGATGCCGTATTCGGCACGATTTTATACAGTACTGCGTACTCATAACACGAGTATGAATATGTTTTCTCCTCCTCTCTCCAATTAAGCACATACCAAGATCTCTGATTCTACAAAATTAATACTTCCGATCAATTCTAATTAACGGAATATGTGAAGATGAAGTACCTTTTTTTGGGGGAGGAAGTAGATGCCATCTTCATATCGTTAGAAAGAGATGATTCTGGACCACTTTCTTGAGTGCTATTGTCATTTTCTTCCAGCTCACTTTTTAATGGGTTGATGTCGAGCCTACTATCCATTGTTGCACTTTGAAGTCGCCACAACCAAAGCCGGCCGATATACGTATGTATATATACGGATTCCCTTAATCACCGCGGATATTTAGATGCCGGAAAGGTGATTGTAGGAGATCGGAACTAGAAGATCGACAGAGTGAGAGAAGATAATTAAGAGGGGTTTTAGTTGGTGATGTGAAGAAAAAGAAATGAGGGAGAAGGTGGAGAAAGAGAGGAGATAGCCCTTTTAAAAATTGGCCGCCATGTTGACAGATGAGCTTTTGATATTAGATTATCAAAGACGTGCAAGCTAATGTGAATATAATCCAAAACTTATTATTCTTCACAATCGATAATGACCCTCTCTCTCTCTCTCTCTCTCTATATATATATATATATATATATATATATATATATATATATATATCCAAACCTGTGTACTGATTGGTGATCCACTAATGAATACAGTTCATTTCCCCCCTAAATTATACCATCTTTTTTCTTCTTCTTTTCCCAACAGCTATTTTTTGAAGGGAGAAGTTTCAGGCTAAAAAGGTTTATTATGTCATATGATTAAACTGGATTGGGACAGAAATTGTATTTGGAATTCTGGGGTCTACAATTATTAAATTAAATTAAGAACATTAAAGAATCCATCGTCATTTAGCTCTTGCAGTTCATGTCCACGACCTGTTTTTACTTGTTTCAAGCTTATGGTATATACAAGTTTTTATGCCCAAGATCTCATCCTATTTATACTCTCGTTTGGTGTTTAAAAGTGTATTTTGAAGTGTATACATATATAGATAGTCAAATTGTATTTTTTAAAAAACATTAATTTTTTAATTTTAAATTATTTTGATCCACTAAATAAATTTCCCATCGTGGTTAAAATAGAAAAGGCATTCAGTGCTTAATTTCAGAAATGATTACATCAACGAAAAAATGGTTTGATCTGTTCAACGAGCATGACATGATCTCACAGACGAAAATCACAGAATAGAATAAATGTAATATACAATTACACCAGCATTATGTCATCACATCGTTTGATTATTCAATGATGGAGTCATCCACGAGTATAAAGTCTTAAAATTACTAGAAAATAAACATTTTAACTCGTCAACAAGGGAGAATTAATTAAAAAGAAAGGGTGCTATCTAGACCATTAATGAATGGACCCTATTCCATATGGCCAGGTTCTAGATATTATTATAATATTCTATGCATTATCCTGAATCCTTTCCACAGATTGACTGAGTCACTTATTGCAAGCTCCGTCACTCTCTCTCCCATATGAAAAGCATTGAATGAGTCCATTAATGGGCTACATATAAAATATAAAAATTCAACGTTGTAGCTAGGAGTAATTTGATGCGTTAAGCAACGTGACACTGACATTTTCTTTCCTATAATATAAGCCTCTTCTAGTTTTCTATTCGGAGTTTAATTCATCTTTCTACTTGTAAATATATTTTTCCCGTCTCTGACTTTTCATTAACCATGGCAGCTTTCATTCTATCTCTTTTATTTATTTATTTATTTATTATTATTATTATTATTGCTACATTAATCACTTTTGCAGGAAACAAAGAAACTTCCTCTTACATCGCAATTAATTTTATCTCTTTGAATGTCCTCCTTAGATAACTTCCACCACATGCTTTTTTAACGACATGAATTGTTCATTTAACATTTAAATTGCATTATATATGCAAACACTGATGTGTTAAATATATATATGGAACATGACTGTATTATTGATCATGGCTACTTTCTGACTGAATCATATGATTCCAATGTCCATTGGAACGTACAAGTGGCCAGTCCCCGATCCGTGCAATATGGAATATGAACCATGTAATATATAAGACAATAAAATAGAAGTAACTGTAAGACAAAAGTGTTGTGCTAATTGCCATGCCCAAAACTCAATTTTCACATCTGCATGATGTCACAAGAGTTCATGGTAATCTATTCATTATCACTCTCATAATTAATAATTTTATCAATAAAAATATTTGTTGGTATTTAAACTCACTATCCATCGGCAATTATCTTACCGACACCCTCATAGATAAAAATCTTTCATCGGTAAAACTCTTGTTAGTAGCTTCTTTTTTTTGGTAATTCCATCGGTTTTGAATGTACTAATGACTTTACCGATGATCAAAGAGCGTAAAAAAAATAATTATTAAATTCTATTGGTATATTCATCGGTTTATTAAATGTATCATTGATAGAAACTCCATCAGTGATTTCATCGATAACATGCCGTCAATAATTTTATCGGTAGAAGTAACATTTAAAGTAATTAATTTTTAACTCTCTAGAAAATGTTGACGAAAATTTCTAGGCAATTCTGTCACTAATATTTTAAAAATATTTTTTTCTTCTAAAAAATATATATTGAAAAATATTTTAAATAATATAAAAATCAAAATATATTTTAAATTAAATTAATTTTTTACATTTAAAATTTAAATATAATAAATCTAAAATAGATATAACGCTGAAACAAGAGAAGAATAAGGTTGGTCAAGACCTTGAGACCAAAGAGGAGTAACACATGGATCACCCTAATATGATCACATTTGCACAAGCATTCAGTACATTTTGATTGTCTCATCATGAAATCTGATTGTCTTGTCATGCACTTTTCTCGCCCAAAGTCATCTGGAACTCTAAAATTTGCCCGAACAAAACTGATTTGGACGAGGTTCCAACTAGCATCGATCCTTTCCTGACAACACAAAAGAACTTTTCCACAAATTAATGGATAAAACAGAATTAAATGGTTTATACATTTAAATATTTTTTGGCAACACCTCCCCTATATGGAAGACCACTCAAAATTTATAAAACTGCAAGAGCACATAATATATGCCACATACAAGTTGATTTTATTTATTTTCTTTTAAAAATTTTGTATAATTTAATTTTGTAAAATATTTTTATTTCTATGTTTTAATATTTTTTAAATTAATCTTAAACTTTGAAAAATCTGTTCTAAATTTATAAAATTTCAAAAACAAAAACAATTACAATAATAATTTAACTAGACAAAATTATTAGTTAATAATCCATTAGCAATAGAAAAATTAATCAATAACAAAAAAATATCAATTAATAATCCATTAGCACAAGAAAAATTAATTAAAAATAGTGTAATAATCCCATGCCACTACCATTAAGAGTAAATAAATTAACTCAAAAAATAATGTAAAAAACACATAACAAAAGAGAAGAAAAAAAAAATAAAAACCTTGCCTTAAATTCGTTGTAATTGAAGTCGAGAGGCGAAAAAAAAAAAACAGAAGTAAAATTAGAAGGGAGATGTTAATTAACAAAAAAAAAAAAATAAGAAGAAAAAAGAAAATGAGAAGAGAAAGACATACCTAGTTTTCACGAAGAAAAAATATAAGAGAAAGAATGAACATACCCGATAGACACTTGCAATGTTTTTCTTTTAATATTATTTTAATAAGATATTTTTAATGTCTTTCAATTCTCAACAATTAAGAAAAAAATGAAATGAATGCGAGTTTTATATTTTTTTTATATATATATAGTTAATTTACAAACACCAATACTAAATTTCAAATAGCAATAATATTTTGAAATAACACTCTTTTTTTAAATAAACTAATTACAATGATATTTTAAAAATTATATCATCACACCGTTATTTTCAAATAAAGTCAGAGGCTTTTAATGGCTAGTAATTACTTTATATATATATATATATATATAAATATATATATATAAATCTCAAATTAATTACTCCTTTTTTGTGGACCAATGTATAAGAATTATAATGAACCAATGGTACCAAACAAGGCCTCCATGGGCTTGAATATTACACCAATCCCATTTCCGATGTTCAAACCGATCTCCATGGGCTTGAGCTTCCCCATATTATTAATGAATTCGAATCCAATGATACCACACTAGGCCTTTTGGTTGCCAAAACATGGACAACCAACCTCCTTCTCTATCTTTGTTTGTGAAACTCACTCTTCTCTTTCATACTCAGTGTAAGATAAATGACATTTATGAATAAATTGCTAAACTAAAGGGACCAAAAAAAGAAAATCTTAAGGAAAAATTCTTCAAAAAAAGGCTATATGCTCACTGTAATAAAAAAGTCATGTATATTTCTCTCATCATCTATTTTGATCCCCTAATTTTTAATTGTTTGCGAACAATAAAATCATATTCATTTTTGCCAAATCAAACATCGATCTAATGTTGGGATTTTTTTTTATACCATGGTAACTATAAAGAACGGAATACAAAATAAAGGATCAAACCTGATTTTTAACCAGTATAATATGAAAGGATTAAATTAAAAAAAAAATCAAAGATAAAAGTTAAAAAAACACCAAAACACCGTAAAACAAATATAAAACTGTAAGGAAAAAAAAAAAGTTCCCCTCACAATCAATTCATGTCCCATCATTTATAATTTTAAAAATAACTAAACCAAATACTCTTCCATAAAATTGAGAATCTACACGGTATCAAGATTTGTTTTTGACATGGAAGAATGAAATTACAAAAAGTTAAATGATTGAGTTAAAAAAACACAAATTAAATAACAAAAAAAATCTATTAAATTTATATTGTTTTGTGAAATGGTGTACAATGAATTCACCACTTTTTTTAATTATATATTTGGTCTCGGTATATTTGATATTTTCTTAACATGACTATTTCTTTTTGTAATGTGCTTCTCCATCCAATTCGCCGTTAATTTATGTCGTGACTTGAGAATTGCTGGACAAATGTCCACTTTTCACTCAACGTTATCAAGAATTAACAGAAAATTGGAAAGATGTTGAATAGAGGGACTGCAATAAAAAACAAATTATCAAAAGTATATCAATAGAGGGACCAAAAAGAAAGAAAGAAAAGAATAGAGATACTGTATTAAAAATAAAATACAGACACCATTTTAATCGCGCTCCATCCCTAGCAAAAGTAACACAACATCTTTCCCGATATAGAGTATGTTTTCCGGTCGGATTTTTGGAATTCAATTCCCTAAATTAGAAACTTCATGTGCCCATGGGAGGGCCCACCTCTTCTTAATGAGACTCCTATGCTCGAGTCCAGAAAATGATTCCTATGCTTATGCAATGTTTTTGCTTCCCGGACAAATATTTAGCTATTTCAAGCAATTTTTTTTTTTAATTGAGTTATATAGTTTTTTATTCATTGATTGTAGGCTATTTAAGCCTTGGGGGTTAAATATTGAATCAAACAAGTGTAGTAAATAGGCAAAAGGAAAAAAAGAGCACAAAAATATACAAGCTAAATTTATTTTTGTTTCAAAGGAAAGGTTAAGATCCGAGACATATTCATGGTGAAGAACATGAATGGCATGAGTCAATCTATTAGAGACTTCTCCCCTCTTGTTTTTCTTCCCTCTCTTCTTCCAAATGAAACAAGCAACACGCATGGTTCTAAACAACCTCAGCAATTAGATTTCTTGGATCTATTAATTAACAACAGGAAAATCAGCGCATATGATGATTCAGCTATTGTCTTTCAATGGCCTTGATAACAGCTTCAGTAATACTTTTCACATTCAGAGCATGTTCTTCTTCTTCAGCTACAACAATGGCTTCCATAGCGAAGTAGATGTTGCTGGAGACCCTAGCATTCAATACAGCAAGGCCCATTTCTTCGAAGACCTCTAAGATTGAAACTAGTTTATCTCCTCCCTTCTCGCATGTCACCCTCACTAGAAGCCCTTTCTCAGCCTTCTCTACCTTCACCTCCCTCTGAAAGTAAATCAACACTGTTACGAAGAGTAAATGTAAAGAATAGAACGTTCAGAAATGAAATAACCCGAGGGAGAGAAAGAGAGTTGACCTTAGGCAACTGGAGTTGCTTCATTACGCTCAGGTATTCTCTTTTTCTTGCAATTAAGCTTGCAAGTTCCCTTTTAGTTGCCTCCAGTTTGAGCTTGAGCTTGTAAATGTACAGAAGAGCATCCGTGGTGATAGACTTCCTTTGCACCTACAAGAGAAACAAAAACAGAACAACGAATTGAAATTTTCTTATTCAGTTTGAATCGCTATATAAATGAATATACAATATTTGAAAGAAGAGAGTATTGATTTTCCATATTACAGATTTGGAGCAGGCGGGGGTTCTTAGAATGTGGAGTCTTTTGCCCGTTGCTGTTCCCCTTTGCAACCTAGCCACCATCTCTCTCTGTATCTCTGTTTATTCGATCTTCAGGAACAGAGAGCAGCTCGATTCTTGTAGCAGAAATGGAGAGGTTAAGGGGATACGTTTATGATCTCGGATTGCCAAGCTAGCTATATATGTTATATTTGATCTTCTCTCACATGATATTGGGAAATGAAACGTCAGGTAGATTAGGTAAAAACAAGATAAAATTTAAAGGCCAATTCCAAAGGAGAGTCACTTTTTTCATATCAGAAGCTTTTCATTACATGATATTTTTGGGAGGATTAAAAAAAAAAAAAAACTAAAATGGGTAAGGGAGTCCTTATAGCTTGCGAGGCAAAACAGTATGCATTTTCATGGGGTTTGATTTATTTATTTTCACTGAATTGTTTTTAATTATTATTATTATTATTATTATTATTATTATTTAATATTGTGTTGATGGAAAGTTTAAAATTTATTTTAATTTATTTTTTACATGTTTAGCACGCTTCGAAAAAACATTCTAGCATTAAGTTGGTACTTTATTGTGAAAGGAAAAAAGATTTTATTGTTTATAAGGAATTGAAAATGAGGGGACCGACATAGAAAAAAGATACAGGCCATTTATTTTTCTAAAAAATATTAATGGTGTCAACTCTTTTCTTTTCTTTTCGAATTCATTCGTTTATTTTATTTTATTTTTAATTTGATCCTTAAATATTGTCTTTATTGAGAATTGAAATTAATGATTGTTTTATTCTACTTTTTATGAGTTTATTCTGTTATAAAAAAGAACCCCGTCATTGAATTGGTGCTCAATTAAAAAAAAAAAAAAACATTTATTCTATTGCTTGATAAAAATTGAAACTGGGAGGACCAACATTGAAACATTGAAACTGGGAGGACCAACTTGTGTAACCGTGTTTGTACCTTGAGATTTCACTAAGTTTCTTTTTTGTTCTTCTCAGTTTAGAAATTAAAAGATTTAGTCCAAACTTTTAATTCACTCAAACTTTACTCTCTAAGTTTGGTTCTCGGCAGCTAGACTGACAGTTCTTCATGTCAATAAGTTTTGTTTGACAATAAAAATTCAATTTTAGTTTTTATTTTTTTTTCTTATAGAAAAAAGTAGATCAGGTCTTAGAAAAGTTTTTGGATTCAGGTTGATTTCTCTTTTTTTAACAATTTAAATTATGATTTAAGACAGAAAATTAGTTCATTTAGATTTCTTAGATGTTTTTTAGTTATTTTAATTGAGAGATAAATTAAAAATAGTTTTTTAAGCCTGGAAATCAACAATAGGTGGACAAAAACTAATAATAATAATAATAAAAAAAATCATGCATATGGGTCTAAATTGGCAGACCATTGCACCCACATGTTTGTTTTTTAATAGAAAAAAATATAAAAATATTTATATGAAAAAGGAATTAGGTTCAGACAAATTAAAATTTATATGCTGTTACGACATAAAAAACTCTACGAAACATTGGAAAGTAGGTTGAAAAGGCATCAACAACCCCCGGTAATTTTATCATATTTATACAGTTTATGCCTTGGACTTTTGCATTTAAGAAAGTGGCCTACAATTTGATCCTCGTAGTTTCCCCCCCCACCAACTCTCATATTGTTTGTTTGAGCACACACAAGATTTACTACAATAAAAAAAGAGAAGAGGGTCGGGATTAACAAATACCTGAAGACAATAAAATCGGGATTAGCGAATACCTGAAGACAACAGTTTCGGAACAAAAAATCTGTATGGGGGAATATATTAGTGAAAAGGTGTGGGCTCCAGCCTAGGACTGAAAAAAAAAATCATATAAATAAAAAAAGCTCTTAAATAAACAAAATTATCACGATATATTAAAAGTGGATGGTATGACTGTAATATTCATTGCTC
The DNA here is from genome assembly GCA_015731905.1 of Salix dunnii. NCBI lineage: Eukaryota > Viridiplantae > Streptophyta > Magnoliopsida > Malpighiales > Salicaceae > Salix > Salix dunnii. Next base: position 3,516,124 of record CM027662.1, on the reverse strand, counting down.
AAGAGTTTTTTTTTTTTTTTAATAGCACATTGAGTTTTTATTTTAAAAAAGAAATAGCACAATTAAAAACCTATTTTAAAAAATAACATAATTTAAAAAGTTTTTTTTTAAGAAAACTCCATCTCGCTTTAGTCACTCTTTGGAGATCTAGGATAAGCAAGTGAAATCCCGACTGTTTCAAGATCTTACAAATTGAGCACGTTCTGACTTGAACTTAAAACTTACAAGATAAATTTCAAGTATTTTATCGCCATGTCACGCTTCTTGAGGACAAAAAAAAAAATCATAGTTGACACATAAGATTCTATAATTTAAAATAGCAAGTGTCACCTCTTTGAAAAAAAATATGGTCGAGGGATTATTTAAAAAAAAAAGACAATTAACTCAACATTAATTCATAAGATAATAATTAGACAATATATGATAATTAAGTTTATTAGTTTACAGATTAAATAAAATTATCAACCAATCTATGTTTTTTGTAATGAAATCATAACTGAGTCGTAGGTTTCAACTTGTACTAATTTCCTCTATGAGTTGTGCTATTTTGTTTTCTTTTTAAAAACACCATTGTTGAATTCGAATTCTTGCTTAGAAATGGGCGTGGAAATTGGTTTCTAGCTGGTCAGATTCAGAGGTTGAGTCAGTCAACGTATACTGAATCAGTATGCATAGAAGCAGAGTTCACGGGCCTCTCCTTTGATTTCACTGTCTCCCATCTTGCTAGTGGCCGTAGCTCACATGCTCTGACACTGTAATGCAATTGGTGTTTTCTTCTCCACATCGTTCTTTTCCACTTCATTATCACGCCATCCTTTCAAAACAGCCTTTCCACTTAAAACAAATCCCCTGCCCTGGACAATTCGTACCCTGATCATATGTATATATATTAATTTCAAGGTGAAATTGTTTTACCTAGATTTTTATTTTCTTTAACAAGTAGTATTCGTTTGAGCCACAGTCGCCAAATTAGGGTGTTACTAGACTAGGTTTTGCTGTATAGCTCCACTAGTATCGAGCTTGATGATTTCTTGAAATTAGGGCTTGTGTGGCTGAGCCCCTTTAATAATCTACAACATAACTAGCTCATGAATCCTTTTCAAGGGATGTAAAGCGTTCATTCTCAGCAAAATCCATGCTTTGATTGATTGCGTATATTGAATAAATGAAATAGATTGCCTATCATTAGTGATAACAGTTTAGCACGAATCCTGGTAATCTGAACGTGATGATTTATAAATATTTAAGTTTTCTACACAATAAATATTAAAAAATCCAATCTGTGAGTATATGTCGATTATGATCATCCTAGTATCATTTCCTGACCAGTAAAGCCATCAGCAAAACTGATGGATAGTAAAAGTACTGGTGTCTGATTACAATGTTATCGTTTTATTATTCTCTTTGGCTAGAACAAGCCAAGCATAAGGTGGCCAATGGCTACTGCCTGGTTTCGTCTACATTATGAATCATGAAAAAGCCTCGCAAATTCTCATTCTTCAGACATGAAAAGGCACGAATATTGGATTTTAGTACTTCAACCTTTCCTTAAACCACTCTTACTAGTTTTGTCTGATATTCTGTGGGTCCCTTTATTTTCTGATATTTCAATGCTGTAAGCCAATCTTTGCATCAAGTTTTCTTGTCCATTTCTGTTTGGCATCTCCCTCTCCATTTGAAGATTGAGGCATGCAATATATAGCACCAGATTTTCGTCTGCTACTTGCTGAAGCACTTGCCTTTTTATCTTCTAGTTTGTGGAATCCGGATTCACATGAGCACATGAACCATGAAAAGGATTGCATGAGGCAATCAAGTTAAGTTTATGAATTGGAATTTAGAACCCCGTGTCTTAAACACTGTTAGCTTTGCGTTTAGGTTCAATCAAGTACTTACGTTTTACATTGGATTTCAGTGTCAACCAGATGATGATTTTAGCTTGCCTTTAAACTGACACCTCAGATTTTGGCAGTTCTCACTAACAACATATCAAATGTTAGATTACAATAGATTTTTTCACTCTTGCTATTCCACGAGTTGAACACTACCAAAATTAACTGTTTTATTTGGATAATCTCTTTTTTTCAACTTTAAAATAATATAAATACATTCAAATGTCAAAAACATTCGATACATACCAGCCAAACACTTATAAAATACCCACATGATGATATATTTAGAGACGACTGCATATTGGATCGACGTAAACTACTGCACATGATGATATATTGAATGCAAAAACATAATAATTAGATTACAAAAAATAAAAAACATTCGCCTACTATTTTTTTTTAATTGTTATTGATATTAATTAAAAGACCAGCTTGCTCATTAGTCCATATGATAATAGCATAAAAACCAACATGAGTTCATGAATTATGTTAGATCTTCGAGGCTAGCTAGTTATTGTCTTGTACCTAGAGAGGCGAATGAATTACTTCATGCTCTGGCAAATGAGGCTTTAGCTAGGGACAGTTTATATATCTTGCAGTAAATTCGCTGTTCATGTTATTTTTTTTTTTTTGTCAATTTTAGACGTATTTTTTATGGGCTATTTATGTTTTTTTAATAAAAGTTTGACCATTTATCTTAATCATATTTTTTGATGCATATTTGTGTAAATTTATTGTCAATGGACAAATGCTTTCCTTTCCAACCTTCAAACCTTTTGCTAAACTTATGGATTATAGGTTTCTTTGCAGCAACTTCTTCTTGCAAAATGTCTACTTTCTTTGCTATTTGTTATTAAAAAAGCTAATTGATTTGTGCTAAAAGAAATCCTTGTTGATCGAGAAATTTCAATAGAAAATCCTTGATGGTTTTTATCTATTATTGGCTTTGTTAATATGTTAATATAAAATTATTCTTGAAGCGCTCATCTATTATAATTCAAGTTTATTAAGATGCTTTTAAAACATAATTTTAGGTTTTAATAATTAAATAATCATAAATTTTTCGTATTAAATTAACAATTCTTTAAATTAAAGTTGTTTAGGAGTCTTTTTCAAGTCAGGATGATATTTTAAAAAAGTTTTAGTAAAGATTTTTAGATTTAAAGTTTATATGTAAGCATATCCCTAAAAATATCTTTAAGTAGCATAACGTAGTAATAAAAAATTTAAGATTTGTCTTTAAGTCTCGGGTTTGAGTAAGGTATCTCACCTTATAAGAATATAAAACAACTAAAATTTTAACCATTTAAACTAGACCAAGAAACGTGGCTAAAAAAAAACGGTTTTCTTGTATTAAAAAAAAAAAATCTCTTAGAGTGGACTTATATGTCTAGTAATATTGGTTTTACATGTTCATTCATACGTCCTCAAGTAAAGGCTAATTGAATTCAAGGGGTGTTTATGGCTTGTTCCATGTAAAATTTCTTATGCAGATTTTCTTTATGATATTTAGTAAGTAATGATGTGAATAATATAATGAAAATAAAATGTTAATGTATTATAGTGATAAGGTGGAGGTAGTGGTAGAGCAGGTGGTGGAGGCGACAAAATCGAGGTGACGGCGGTGGTGAAAGTTGCTGTAAAGGTAGAGCGGTTTTACATATCCATTTACACATAGCTCAAGTAAAAGCTTAATCAATTTAAAATCATAAAAGCAACTCACTACGTGCAGATACAGCGATTCATAATTTCGTATATGTAACATTAATAATCAATAATATTATATTTAAAATATCAATTGTATAGTTACCGTTGTTTTCTCCAACGGAGGGATAAAAGAGAGTTCAGAGCTAGCGCAGGTGAAACCCCGATAGCTTCCACAGCTTGTCACAAATTCATTGTCGATCCCTCAGCTCCATCGGAACTGTCAAACTCCGATAGCCCCTTTTATAAGGCTCATCTGGTTTGATCCATCCTATTGAAAATCACTATTTTAACAGAAAATAAAATAAAAACAAAACAGAAAGATGAGTCCATAGATGATCAAAGGTATTGCAGTGGAATTGGTGAGCAAATCTCCTTTGGCAAATGACCAGCTCATTAAGCTCTTGTTACTTGTGGTATCTGCCAAAGGAAATTTGCTCATCAATGCACCTGTACTGTGTGGATTTGAATGAGCAACGATTAGAGATGATGGGTATTTATAGGCTCGAATTCAGGAGCAGATTTTTCCTTGATCTATGTCCGATGGCCTGGCATGTGAATTGTTTCACTAACTTTATTCTCTTATCTTCATGGCATCCTCGTACGAAACTTACTTTATGTGAAGCTCATGTGGAGGAAGAGCTAGCGCATCCCACATGCGAATGAGTTTTCTCTTTTTATTTTTTATAACCAAGTGATTGAATCTTACAATAGGGTTAATGACATGTTTTGTACCTTGTCTTTTAATTTTTTATGCCTTTCGTCGATTGTATATAACCAACAAATTGATTATATATTGTGATAGTCAATCAACAATTTGTTTGGAAGAAAAAATAATGTTTTATTGAGGACAAAACACTGGGAAGTATATTATAATTTGATTAGAGAACAAGTATTGTATCAAGAAATTAATATGAGTTGATGAAGAAAGATGAGTAAGTTGCAAACTCATTTACAGAAGGCTTAAGAACCAGTGAATTTGGATCCTTTCAACATGGTCTTAATGTAGTAAAAAGAGTGATGATAACTGATATCAAGGGAGAGTGTTCGAGTTCATCATCAGTTAAGTTTTAAATAAAAAGTTTATAAGAGCTCTATGATTGTTAAAATTCTTATCTATGATTGTTAGGAGTTAGCTAGTTGATTAATTTACATCTTGGTAAAAGTCTTAGTGTAAGTACGAACTGTAAGGTTATATATAGCGGCCACCAGAAACATTCAGAATTATATATAAAAATAATAAAGAGAAGGTGTCAGCTACTGTGTTTTTCTCAAAGCAAAATCAACATGAGTTTTATTATTGCTGGCTGCGTTTCTTCTCCCTTAAGTCTTTTTTTAAATAGAGAAAACACTAGAAAATTGTGTGGTAATCACCCATGCATTTTCTTCATTCTTCCAGATTTTAAGAAAACTGCCAAGTTGCAGTCTCCTCTCCTTTGGCAAATATAAGTTGTCTCTACTATGTCCTCTAATTTAAACTGCTCTTATTCTCTTCACTCATGAATTGTCTCTACTTGTGCAAGATCCTTCCATGGCATATAAATTAGACACTTACATTTCTATTCTCGTAATCGAACAACGGAAAAATTAATAAATTTTATTTGGCAGCACATCTGCGAAGGTAATTAACCTCAATTTCTCCTTTTCCGGATGGTTTTGGCACGACAAACAGGAGATAATATCGCGATAGAAAAGAAACGGAAAGATTACATTGAAAAATTCTTCAGATATATATGGTTCTAGATTTGTTGCCCTCAATCGCTTTCTAAAGCCAACAACATATCTAGTAGATCTCCTTTTCACAAGGAGAATCAAAGCACAGATGGTTTCCATTAGTCAGTGATTATCATACTCCATATATACCTACGTACTCACCATGAAGATAATGAAAGACACTAAATTAACAGTGTAATATGGAATGCTGGAGTCACGCAACAAGGAAGATCCATAAGCATGTTCTCTTGTGTTCTATCAACGATTCTAAATATCTGATACTTAGCTTGCTTCATATTGTAATAACGCTAAAGTAGGTGAAGTGACTATCATGAATCATCGAATCATCTCCAAGCGATGAAGAATCTTGTAAGATAACACACTTAATTCATGAAAATCGAATGAGCCCTGATAAATCGCTTATGCATTCCCTGTAAGATACAAACGTTCTACTGTATAAAAAAAATTAAAAATAAATAAAGCACGGTGAGAGGTTAAAAAGGAATGCTCGTTCTATCTAGAAAAGGGGGACCATGCGTGATGGCTACAGTACAGGTAAAGAACAAGCTATGGAGGAATGATCCTTGGTACATGCCAATCCATGTTATCGAATATCCATTTAATGTGCGAATCATGTTTAAAATATAAGTGGCTATTCAAGTTCTGGAATTTGGCAACAATGTGTTCGAGCAAGAACATTGTCTTGAGGGGAGTGATGAATAACAGTGCGATTCTCCTTTGGCAGACGTCTATGGCGTTTGAACACCAACGTTGATACTACTGCCAAAGGAGATTTGCCCTGCAATTCCACTACACTACCATTGCTAGATGTCCCACAATGCCTCCACCAACTTTTCTTTGTGCAGTGTTAAAAATTCAAAGTCTTTAATTTTTTAATATTTTTATATAATTGGGGAAACATGTTTATATTAATTATTGCTCTAAATGCTTATTGGTAGGTGAAGGAAGTTCAGAGGCAATGATGAGATAGAACAGATGAAGAAAATGCAGGCATTAATTTCTAGTTGGAAGGCGAAAGAAGTTTAGAAGCATACAGTTCCCTACCGAGAGAACATAGACTAAGTGATGAGCCTAACTAGATGAATAAAATGCATACATTTCCATCCGTAGTTATGCAAGTGTTGTCAACCATAGCTACAGATACGTAAGGAGTTTTACGCCAGCCCTCCTGGAAGCTTCATAAGAAGGTAGAGTTTGATCATCTTTCAGCAAAAAAGGAAGCTATCAACTTATACTCAGCCCTATTGAGCTGCTTCTCCCACTCATCTATCCGGTGCATGTGCTCTAAATGGATAATTCCATCAGAATTGTTACTTTCTTTTCTGCACAATCTTGTTCCAAGAATATTAATCAATGAATTTAACGTGTAATATATTATTCTAATCTGTTTCTTATCATGTATGGCGTCTGTGTAAGGTCTTACTTGTTAACGATCAAGACGTGAAAGTTTCAGCACATTTGCCACTATCACACTAATTAAACTGCTTTTTTCTTCTTCTTTTTTTGTATATCTGTTGGTCGCTATGAAGAAAGAAATATAAACCTGTATATAGATGCACTGTTTTTAGTGTGATAATGGCTGTAGCTCAAGGGACTTTGTGATCTGGTGTTAATCCAGGCACTGTTTTCATGGGCATAGATTTGTTAGTTTAGCTTTTGAAAGGAAAATAACTTGAAAAATAATGTTTGCTATATTGTTGAAAAAAACCGAAAGCATTATCTGTCATATGGTGGCATTATCTCTTTTCACAAATTCTGTGCGATCATCTTCTTGCTTGCCATGATGTTGAGAAATTATTAGAATCAATTACACGCCGGTATGTTATGATGGTTTTTTTCTTCTTTTTTCTGGCTTTGTCTATAATCTGACCTAATGAATCCTTGTATCCTTTGAATGCTCTAATTATTCGGACTGACTGCAAGAAAAAATTAATTGCCTTTTCTTCCAGTTTGTGGTCCATGTTTTCTGACTACAATAGACCATTTATGCTTCTCGAGATGGTATCTAGCTAGGCTAGTGCCTGACCATTTATGAAATGTGTTGGTCTGTGTTATTCTCTTCTGTTTCCAGGATGCTACTAATTTAGCTGAATGCTGTGACTCCCTTGCCCCACAAGACCTTGTTCTAAGAATGCTTTTCAATAATAACGTTCACATCTTCTCAGCGAAAAATGATTTCCACTTGCTGATTATTTGAACTGAAAATGATATTATAAGAGATCAGAAAAATTGCGATACGAAAACGTTGAACAACGGCTTGTTTTTTATTGAAATAATTTGGATGATTCTCAAGTGCAAAAACATGAAATTTCAAAGAATATACAGTTCTGCTGTTCAGAAAATTGCTGCCATGCCGGCTTGCTCCAATTTCTTTCAGCGGTTGATACTTGATCCGGTATTGGTATCTTTAGGGCTTTAGTCGATATGAACTTCTAGCCTAATGGGTTTCTGCTCATGCTTCTGCATTTCAATTCTGCAGCCTCTTGTCGCTCTTCAACATTTGCTTGCACTCACCAATTTCTCTTCTTCCTGTTTCAAATCCTTGTAATGATTAGCCTTAAGCTATTGTTTGCTTCAAGGCCTCTCGGGGGATATTATTTGAAATAATTGCCAGTAACTTGATTGAGAGATAAAAGTGTAAAGTGGGTCATACGGACATGCATCAGCAGATCGTTCTGTAGGGATAGATATGATCACATTAACATTTAATTTCAAGTACTAAATACATGGAGTAAGTGAAGAATGATGGGTTCAAGCATGACGACCTTGTCTAGAAATGCAGGCATGGATCTGAGCATACCTCTCGGGGGCACCCAAACCTAAATGTTTTTATCATCTTGTGAGCTAGTTAGGTTTAATTTCAAGTACTAATAAAAACAGGAATGTCTTTTTCATTGTTTTCGGCAACCCCTTGCTCATGTAGGCTAATAATGCATGAAGCTTCTAATCTTTAACCGAGTCTTGCACCAAGTAAACCATCCATTAGTATCGGGAGCAGCTCAAACCCCCAAATCAAATTGCAAAATTCATTATTTCAATGTTTGTGTAGTAAATGATGGTTGATGGATTTCTTGTAATTTTCTGCAAGCATACACTATAGAAATGAAATATAATTAGTATTTTCATTTTATACAAACACTTATAGAACAGACGCGCTAATAGAATGGTATTAATTTGCTAGCCTGCATAATTTTTTTCATGAGGAAGTCCTTGTTTTGCACCCCTCATTTACCTCTCACAAAATATAATTTTTGTGAAATGAAGTTTCCTCACATTCAAAAAGAAAATTATTTTACCTAAACATTTATGAATAATGCCTCAGAATACTAGCGACAAATTGGTACCAGCATTTCATCCCTACAAAGTCAAGCTGCAGAAGAATTGCCGGGCAAATCTCCTTTGGCATGGCGCACTCTATAGAAATCCATAAAGTGCTAGACATTGCGGGTCTTAGTGGCTGCATGCCAACGGAAGCTTGCCCTGTAATGCAACTGCACCGAAATCTAGTCGATGAATAATGGAAACAAGTGTCCCGACTATTTATGCCCTCCTCGAGAAAGCATATCCGGCGGAACAATGCTTCTGTTGTCTAACTAAAGACTCTCTTTTTTCCAGACTCCTCCACCGCCCTTGATGTATATTCCTTAAATTGAAGCCACATCCTCGAAAAGAAGCTTTTTCCTAAGAGATCAATTCTTGATGAAGACTTGAGTTGTTAAAAGTTGACTAATTGTTTGAGTTAATATGTGTGGAAGTAAATTATCAGAGTGTTTTGCTCTAAACCACTTACGTACCTCTCTCCCTGTCAATTTCTTACTTCACCATCATATTATTTTCCAACAATAACGTATATAAAGCAGTATATATAATTTAAAATCATTCATCAAAAAAAGAAAAGAAAGGGTATATATAAAATCAGCTGCTGCCTTTAACTAAGAAAAGTAAGACGATTGAGGTAAAAGCAGAAAGACTAGCTAGCTAGCTGTAAAAGATGCTTCAAAAGGAAGATGCGGTAGCATGTTCTCATAACCTTATCTTTAACATGCAAGTCTCTCTTCATGTTTCCAAAAGCCACCAAAAGAAGGAAAAAATCGAGTTGCAGTACGCAGAGACTTGAAACAGCATCGATCTACGATTTTTGTTTTGATCATTCACAAGTAGGGATAGAGGGATGAAGAAAGAATATGCTTTTCTGACAATCATGGTATCCACAGATTGTTTTCTGATGGGGTTTGCAGGCATTGAACCACCATTTATCCATTGGTTTCATACTGGACCAGTTCCTATCAAAAAAAATTTAAATGTGAGGAAATCACGAAAAAATAACATGAAAACATTAAAAAAAATCATATATATGATACTAGCATATCAAAATGATATGAAAACACTGAAAAAAGTTAATTTGAAGCAAAGAAAAAAAATATATAATTAAATTATTTTCTTATAAATATATTTCTGAACTAAAAAACCAAATGAGATCCATTATTTTATAATATCAGCCATCTTCCTAGATATTGTCTTTTTATTATAATTTTTCTAATTTAATCTTATTAAGCTTTCGAAATGATTTACCAAAATAAACATACAACTTACCAGTCAAAACTTATTTTAGAATTGGAGGATTAAGGTGTGCTGCATTGGATACTATTAGAAGGAAGATGCCGGGGAATGTTCTTGTTTATACGTTCCTTTCGGGGCCATGTAATTGGACCCAAAAGTTGATTGTCCAATATGCAGAAACTCGACTGTGTTTGAATCTATTGTTGGTTTTTGTGGTCGAGTATTATCCATATATATATATATATATACAGAGAGAGAGAGAGAGAGAGAGTTAATTATTAGGTATTAGTACATGTGAATCACAAGCTTACCTCTCATGCATTTGTTTTTAATAAGAGAACAGAAATATCTTTATTTTTGTGCCTTCAGCTAGAAGAATAAAAAAGGCATTGATTGTAGTGAGACTTATTTTCAAAAGGAGAATATCAAAATATGGAGGCATAATTCCATGGCATATACCCAAAGTTCCATCAAACGATAGGATGATGGAACTTCACGATGGGAGAAGCCTTTTTTTTTTTTTTTAATTATTTATACCCAATCTTTGAATTTATATAAAGCTTGATAAGTTATTACAGATTAAGTTTCTTGCTTATAATTATGTATACCATATAGTTAATACTGTAATTTTGTTTCTTCAAAGAAATCAATTCATAAGATATATGAAATCACGAGCAAAGAATCTTACACGTGTAAGAGTCCAGATATGTGCGTGAAGGTTGGTAGATTATAATCTAATGGGAATTCAATGATGTGTAACAGAGAGAATTATGAGCGAATTCAGGAGTTCTGGGTTGTCATTGCTTGGAAGAGGTCAGCTTTTGCTATATGATTATGAAAAGATGGAGTTAGCTAACATAACTCAGAATAGTTAGACCCTTTCATGCATAAATCAAACAATGATAGTATAAAAGAATATCAAAATGATATTCTTTCCAAAGCGGTTTGAATTTTTTAAAATAATTTGGGTATGTTTTACGATTTTTTATAAGTTTTATATATATTGTACAATTGAATATGTGATTTTCAGGTTTATAGCAAACTCCTGCTAATTAGTTTCCTGATTTTTTGTATAATGAATTTTTTTAATTTTTTTTAATTAACATATTATATGTATATTAAACCTTTCTAGTTTACTTATTAAAAAAAATTAAAAATATTTTTATTTCTATCGTAATATATTTTTATTTTATTTTCTAACACTCTCCCTCCATAAATAAAAGATTTTTGAATTTAAAACAAGCATAAGCTCACCCTGTTTTATGCTGAAATTTTAATTTTAATAAGTGTGTTCCTTTTTTTTTTTTTTTCTCTCTCAATCATGGCATTGTGGTCCAATTTCTTTCACTGTCACCCTCTTGCAAGCCAAGAAACCTTCAGTCGTTTGTATTTCTTTTCAGATTTGGATTCGTATCTGCTTGGTATTAAAATAAATCACTATCCGAATATACAAAATTTGCCTTAAAATAGATGAACAGCTTGCTCACATTTATGAATCCTTATTCTTTGTTTCTCTACTCAAATTATAGGATTATATACTCCCTATTTTTCCAAGCACTTCACTAATTGACAAAACCCAGTTAATTGTAAAAATAGGGCACAATAATCTCACAAATAATATAAATTCAAGATATTGGATGACCTTTTTTGGATGAATGAGATCAATGATTAATTGGAGAAATAAGTGCCTCAAAGAAACCATTGAGAAAATGGCTAAAATACATAAAAAATTGTCTTCAAGAGATGTGACGTGATGACAATAAACTTATAATCTAAATAACAGGTCTCGACTTTGAATTAAAATATACACATCTTATAAGAACCTAAGACAATTGAGGTTTTATTCCCTCACTTGAAATTACAAAATATATTTTCTAGAAAATATATTTTTCTTGCATAAAAAAAATCTATTATATCAGCAAAAATTAGGAAGAAAACAGTGGATATACTGCTGGAATTTAGAATAAAATGGACTTGATAAAAGATAAATGCGACAACTACATGTGCCCACGAAAAATCAACAGACAGAAACACAAGAACATGCCGCTGGATCTTCCTATCAATATGCTCTTTCGAGCTTTTTCATCCATGTCTCTTTTCTTGGGAATGTTTGTGAAGCAAAAGCTATACCCCTTCTATGTCACGTCCCTTCAAGTAATCGACTTCCTTTGTCAATATGACCCTTTGCAGAGGGAGAGGACCTTCTACGAACACAACTATAAAAGCTACAAGTTTTTATTAATATTTTAATACTTATTATTTTTCTTAGTAAAAAAATTCATAGATCATCCACTGCTTAACCAATACAATAATAATAATAATCACGTCATTCTTGTAATAAAAAAAAATAACTCATAATATTTCGGATCTGTAGTTGAAATATATGGTAGTAAATGTGATTTTCCGTTTTAGTTTTTATTAAGATTTTAATCTGTATTTTAAAAATATAAATATTAATAAATTAGCTAGTATATATTAAAAAAATTCGAATACCGTATTTTAAATTTCCAAAAAATGTAAATATTTATATTAGAGATACCAATCGTGTTTTTAATTTTATCTCTTAACAAAATGATTATATGAATGGATATTTCCGCCAGCTAGAGGCTTTTCTCATGTATGTGTAGATGACATATTTGTCACTTAATTCTGAACTACGTCCTAGAATAAAAAAAAAAAAAAAAAAAAAATCTATTGGATCTCCATCTTATCTCAAATCACCCTATTAACCCCTACCATTAAAATAAATTAAGAAAGGGCTTTGATGAAGACAGATCCTCATTTGTGTTCAAAGTCAAATAATTTTAAATGGAGTGTTAAAAGGACGATAGTTGATAGTTGAGGGACCCAATTAGAATTAGTTTTTGTTTGGGAGTCCAACTGAAAATCTCGTGACAGTAGGGGAATAATTATTATGTCATTTTCATTCTTTTTTTATTGATGAATATCAGCATAAAAGATTAGTACATCCACTCAATAACTTGTGACATTTACTTGGAAAAAAATAAAAAAAATAAAAAGTAATATCATAAACTAAAATCAGCGTGTCGATGAGTATACACTATTCATGTACCTCGTACAGTATGTATTGCTCTATAGCTCAAAGGACTACGATATTTCAAGAAGAAAAAAAACCTTTAAATATAATTATCCGAAACAATGTTGAAGTCTTTTTTGTGGAATTTAATTACTGGAAGAATTTTGAAATCACGTGGATTTATTGACCATATATTCCTCCTGAAGAGCAGCTGGCAATTGATGGATTGTCCTCAGAATATCCCTTTTGCATGGAGAATGACAGACTCTTCTGCGAACTATAAATGAGCACCGATGAACCCCAAGACTGTTCATCGGCGGAGCAAACAGAGAAAGGCAGCCGGAGTATGGATGCATTACTGGGCAATTCTTCTATTGGCAGTTGGTGACTCAGACTGCACCAGCCGGGATCAAGCAGCAAGAGTTTCCTCACTGCCAAAGAAGATTTGCCCCGCAATTCATTCTATACTTTTTTATTATCTTCTCTCTTCAAGCTCCACAACATTGCATTACCTTCTCAAATTGCATTCACGTTTGCATTCATGGAAGAGCACCGCCTGACCACACACATGCATTGAGGTTCATTATTCGGAGCAATTCATCCCAAGCACAATCGCTAGTGTAAGAAGTAATTTTATAATTAGGACCCGATAGAACAAAACTAAGCAGCAAGGGTAGTCTTTTGATCTTTGGAGTTTCAGTTCATTCCTCGAAATGGTGTGCATAGTTGGCGTAAAAAGAAAATGAAAGGAAAGATAGAGAATGTACAAATCAATCCCAAAACTATGAGGGTCGTTATGATATAGTCCTCCAAGAAAATAATTTATTTGATTAAATTCGAAAAGTATTCTAACAGTTTCAACCACTATTTTAATAACATATTTAATACTCTTAGTGTGCCATTTCGAGGAATGAAGCGAAACTTCAAAAATCAGTTTTTTTTTAATGGGAAGGCCTCCCTGAAGAGTTTTGTGCTTTATTTTTCCTGTAAGATTTCTTTGAGCATATATACAACCACGTAAATAAAACATATGTCTGTAACTGGACACGTAGATTAATGGAGATTTTAAATAAATAATTAATTTCTTTTAGTTTTATTGCATTATTAATTGTTTATGTAAATAATCGCTTCGAAGTGGTCGAACCATAGCTGCTGGTGAATACATGCAACTTTTCTCAAAACAAATCAAAACTTTTCTTTCCCAAATTACCATATATTCAGAGGAGCTTCGGAGTTGCAAAATGTTCATTTCAAAATTCAAACTTTTGAGTGTGAATCTTATAAAAAAACCTTGAATAATCAGAATTTTATTTACTGAATCTAAAACCGTAAAATATGATTAAAACAAATAGGATTTTCTAGGATCCAAAAGAAATAATATTTATGTACTTTGTTCTTGGCATGAATCCCTTTTTAATTTCATACTGAATTTAACCTGACATCGAAAATAATTAAATCAAACTCACAAGATTAATGGTTCATTGGTTGAGAGAGGAGAAAAGAAATTGTGAGACGAGGATTCAAGTCTTAAATGGAAGTTAGAGCAAGAAACCTCTCCCCCCGTCCCAGTGAGCCACCAACAGAATCCATAAGTCTTATTTCGATCCATGGTTGTGCCATGCTGACTACGTGTCTGTGTATTAACGCCAACCCTTTTACATATTATCATAAAATCTAGTGTTCTATATATCATCTATTGGAAGAAGCCACAATATCGTATCCAAGCCTCAAACTCACATATTCTTCTTTTTTTAGTGCCCTCAAAAACCAGGAAGTTATAGCTTCAAATTTGCTTGTTCGTTGTGTTGCTGGTTTAGTTTTTTTTTTTTTATTAACATCCCAAAATGCACTTCAAGTATTGAATGCTGCATGCTGTGCTGGGCCTTTTCACTGACAAGGAAGCTCTTCTTCTTTTAAATCTCAGGTAATCATTGATCCTTCAAGTACTCTTTCCTTGTGGAACAAAATCTCCAGCCTCTGTAACTGGACTCGTGTTCACTGTAGCCAAGTGCGTCAAAGAGTCATTGGCCTTGATTTGTGTGGCCATAGATTACCAGGTTCCATTAGCCCACATATTGGAAATCTATCCTTTCTTCGCTCGCTCCATCTACAAGAAAACCAATTTACAGGAGTTATTCCTGATCAAATTGGTGCTCTTTTCCGTTTGAAGGTCCTTAATATAAGCTTTAACACCATCGATGGTCCAGTTCCTTTGATCATAACCAGTTGCTGAAAGCTCCAGATCCTGGACTTGATGCAAAATGAGATTGATTTCAGGAGCAATTCCTGAGAACACAGAAACCTCAAAAGCCTTGAAATCCTCAAGCTGGGTGGAAACAAGCTCTGGGGTATGATTCCATTGCCACCCTTTATTGCAAACATTTCCTCTCTCCTCACCCTAGATTTAGTCACCAATAATCTTGGAGGGATGATCCCTGCCAATTTGGGCCGTCTTCAGAATTTAAAGCATCTTGACCTTAGTATCAATAATCTCACAGGCAATATTCCTCAATTTCTGTACATCATTTCTTCTTTGGTTTTCCTCGCTGTTGCTTCAAACCAACTGCGAGGTCAAATTCCAATGGATGTTGGAGATAGACTCCCAAATCTTATAAACTTCAATTTTTGCATAAAAAAATTACCGGTTCAATTCCATGGTCTTTGCATAATCATACAAACATGCAAAGCACAATCTTTTCAGTGGATCAGTGCCGCCACGACTTGGAAATCTTCCAAAATTGAAATTTTACAATATGGGCTTCAGTCAGATAAAAAGTTCTGGTGATAACGAAACAACATTACATTATAGCTAGTGCAGCCCTTTTTTCCCAGTCATCGGTTAGTGCTAGCCCTCATCAATTCATACTGCATTTTTGTGACATTGCTGATTATTAATTGGACCTCATTGGCAATTACCTGCTTAAAAATAACAGAAGAGACTATTTTTAAGCAAGGGAGATGAGTAATCTGACCCCAAAATAATTGCAGAGATATCATATCGTGATGATACTCATGAAGAAAAAATAGACACATTCAACTGTGGAGTCGAATGGCTGGGCAATTCTCCTTTGTAAAAAAAGATATATATGCAGGCATTTATTTTCATGTTCTGTTTGCCAGAGGAGGAGGATGCCCTGCTATTCTTTAGCCAGAAATGATAAATATATTGCCTCCATCAGCTAGCGAGCTAGCTAGCATTGCTCGGGTTGTCTTGGTAAACAGCTCGAAGAGACGTTTTATGTATGCACGATTCGCACCAGAACTTGGAAATGCCGAAGAAAAGATATGGGACATGACCGTACAATTCCTGTAGAAAGGCTCTCTAGCTTTCCCATTCATGGTTTCATGGTCCCTGACTGATCCCCGGCTATCGTCTCCACAACCATAAAGACGCAATGGCGAACCTCATACAATCAAGATTGTCAATTCTTTTCGTGTGTGCTTTGTTTTTTCAATTATAACAAAATATTTTGGTTTTGAAGTGTTTTGATACTTTGTTTTTGGGTGTACTGTCTAGGTATATATATTAATTCAAAAAAAAATAGTTCAAATGTAAAAATAAAATTATTTAGAATTGTGCAATTTAATCTAAAAAATACAATAAAATGATTTTTTCTTAATATAATTATGAAAATTTATAATATTACAAGAATATTACTATCAATCTCGCAAGCTTATTACATTCTCTAATTGCTCTGAAATTTTGACATAATATATGTAAATATATCAAGAGACACCTCATAAAATTTTATTTTAATCTAACAATCAGATTAAAAAATATGATTGATATTGTAAAGGTATTCATTATTTAAAAGAAAAAAATTATTTGGCGAAACAGAACAAGCGAAATTATCTAGCTGAAATTTAGGTGAAATTTTCAAAACGAATCAAAATTTTAAACAAGATAAAAACTGTGTTATTTTATCTTGTTTTTTTAAGTATATGAAATGTTCCTGCAGAAACAAAACGAGATCAACAACACTGCTTATAACCATTTAGAGTGTGTTTGAGATTAACAGAAGATTTTTCAAAATATTTTTTATTTAAAAATTATCAAAAATCACAAACAATATCTTAATCCTTGTAAGAAATTGTTCAGTTTCTTCTACTTCAAGATTTAAATATATGCTCTATTTTTTCTTCGTTTCGATCGAAAATAATAGAAACATGAACGCATCAAATATTTTAAAGAGTAAAACTTCTGACTCGGTCCTTCTATTTTCAGCTTTTCTCAATGTAGTCCCTGTTGATCATTTTTGCTCTTATTCAACCCCCTCCGTGTCAAGTCCGTCTCTCAGATTCGTACCTTCAAGTTCTCGGGCTTCACCCTTCCATCTCTAACCATTTTATTTGACTTTTGAATATGCATGAGAATATACTGAATTCATGGCATATTTATAGAAATATTCTCGGTTTTCTTTCTCATTTTTATCTTATATTAAAATTTATTTTTTCCCTCTCAGTCATAATCATAGATGTATTACTAATTTAACCTTATAATTAATATTAGGACCTCCAAAAATACCATGACGATAATAAAAATATAACAATAAAAATTAAAAGCTACCATCATTATGAAAAAAATCCCCTACAATTATCCAAAGTGTTACTTAATTAGCATTAAAAAAATCTAAAAATATTGTCGTGAATCTTCCTTGATTCTTTACTTTTTAATTCAAAATTGAGAAACAGAGAAATTCCGAAAATTTATACTTATTGTTGAATAGATTGAGATGAAGTTTTGAACACTTATAGTGATCCAAAGAAAGTGATAAGAGTTAGAGAGAGTTTCCAATATTGAGGATACGTGCTATTTTCTTTTCATTTTAATTTAGAAACAATTTTGGGAATTAAAATAAAAATGAGAGAGATTTATTCCCACCAATTAAGTCTCATTTATATTTATATCTTAATTTATTTATTTATTCTCCTACGTATTCTCGAACCCGTCCATATCCTTCATGAGCTACGTAGTTGTTCTTTTCTGGTTAGTACATGAGCAAGCTGTTTGAGTTCTATATAAATTTGACTCCGTAAGATATTCATTAGTACCTTGTGTAATTACCCAGATAAATCAATATTAATGGTCAATTACTTGTATGAACAAGCTATATGCATGATAAAATAATTGTAACAAAATGTCGGTGAAATAATATGGAACTCGTATTGATATTTATTAATACCTTGTTTAATATATTCTCCAAATAAATCAATATTAACGGTCAATTACTTGTATGAACAAGCTACATGCATGATGAAATTTTTTTAGCAGAATGTTGGTGAATTTATATGCAACTCGAATTAATAATCATTAATAACTTGTTTAATTATCCAAATAAATCAATCTTAATGGCCAATTAATTACTTGTATATATGAACAAGCTACGATGAATTAATAAGCAACTCGAAATGTTGGTGAATACATCATCTTTCTTTAAATAATAAATATTAATTTGAACAAAATGTTTTTGAAATTGATATTATATTATGTAGTGTATGCTCAAGGTTATTATAACGTGGAGACAATAACGTATGAAATAATTTTAGTATACATAATAAGGCTAATATAGCCGACGATAATATAGCTATGCAAACACACCAATACACAACTGCTTCCTATTTGATGATGATGAAAATTGACTTCAACGACGTAAACCTAGAACAGACTATGGGCTGAGGCTAGCTTGGATAATAAAATCTGCAGGACCTCTAGTTGTGGACTTATTCTTCACCTCTTTTTTTTTGTTCGGAAGACTTATTCTTTGAGAGCAATGGATGTGCCTAGAATATGCTGTTTGCATGAAAAATTGCAGATGTTTCTCATCTTCAATTTATAAACATATGCCGCCTTGAAACTGTTCATCAAGGAAGTGGGTAATGGTGAGTGATCAAGTGTATATATTTTCATGTTAAAAAATAATATAAATTATATTTTAGAATTTCATTTAAAAATTTAAATTCTTAAGTGATATGTTATTTTAATATAATATTATAATTTTATTAACACAATAATCACGGGTTCGAATCTCACAATTCTATTTTTATTTGATAAAAAGCATGAATAAAATAATATAAATTGTGTAAATTTCAAGCTCAAATAATTTTACTTGAGAAACCGTGTTAAAAGAATAATATAAATTAAAATCTATAATATTTTTTAATAAGTTAAGCTTGATGATTCCTTAAGCTGCAATAACCTGTTTGGCAGCTGGCCACTCAGCTTCAGGCGATCAAATTCACCATTGCAGACAAGCTCGCTGCTCGCTGCCAAAGGAGATTTGCCTCGATATTCATAGCGGTTAGGCACCATAGCCCTGCATTGTGCCGCCCATGTATTCCGGAAAGCGTATACATGTTCGTGCATGTACTGGCTCCATATAAAACGTTTATGTTTCGAGTCTTTGACTTCTCTTCTCAATTAATTATTGCCACCTCTCTAATCAGGGCATTTTCTATTTAGTCGCCTCAATGATTCGGTCAATTTCTTTGATTAAAATTGTTGAGAATACTACATATTATATTCTTTTTTTCTCATAAAAATAAGCAAATGCTCTCCTACACTAATGCCAAGAGGAATATTTCTTTCATTTATAGATTTTTAGGCTTCTCTATAAATAAATTATTATGTTTTTTTATTTTCTGCACATGAAACTACAAGACAGTACAGCATAGAATTGCCTAAATAAAAAAATAAAAAAAGATAGTTTTTAAAGGTATAACAATCTATTTTTTTTCTTAAAAAAGATTAGGAGATTTATTGTGGATTATTTTCATAGGCCAAATACTTGCATTGCTTATGGTTTGAGACAGTAAAGTTTTAAAGAAATTATTTAAAAATAAAAAAAAGAATGATTAATCTTTAAATATTCTTTGTATAAATCTTAAAAATATGTTTAATTTCTAAATATTCTTGAATGATTAATCTCTAAATACTCTTAGTATAAAAATACTTAAATATTTTCTTATAAAACGCTTTCTCCCAACAGAACATTGCTGGTGATGGGACTCGCCTCTGGGCCTCGTGCAGGTGTCCCGAGTCTCACGTGGAATCTCAGAAGATTCGTCAGCTCACGGTATCATCAAAAGTTGACTCTAAAAAGTCATTCCCTCTAGAGAATTCGAATATTCGTTAAGATTTATCTATTCACAAAAATGCCCTTGAAAATCATTAATTATAATAATAAAAAAGCAAAACGACGTCATAGTACTCTAACACTCACAGAATCAGAGACCAGAACTGGGCTTTGATTTTGAATGAGTACTCGTCCTTCGAACACGTCTTTGACTTCTATTTTATTTCTTTAATTAATCATCTCTTCCTCTCCCTTCACACACTAGAAATGAATAACATATTTAGCATTATGCTACTTAAATCACAAGAACAATAATAAATGTGTTAATCACATTTAACTTATCATAATGTCCTCCCTGCAAAGATTCTAGAGAGAGAAAAAAAGGGTTCCCCTGTAAAGATTAACCTTAGCATTTATTTATTTTTCTCTCTCTTTTATCCAATCCAATATTGCAGGTAATGCTTTCATTTCAAATAAAATAACTATAAAATCTTGATTTACTCGAAGAAAAAAACTTACAATATCTAACCTTCACAATTATTCCTTTTTTTTAAAAAAAAAATAGATTACAAGAATATGTATTACATTAAATACCTATTTACTATTATATTTCAAAAGTATTTTTGAAAAATTTTGAATTTATTTATCTTTTTTTACTCTAAATTAGATTTTTTTTTTGGTATTTTTATATTATTTTCAAATGTTGATATCAAAAATAATATTTAAAAATAAAAAATATATCATTTTCAATAAAAAAAAAATATATTTAAAAACAATCAGAATCAGACGAGTTCAAGTCTTGTGCATGTGGAAAAAAAAACTATTTGAAGAGCAATTATTCTGAGTTATATTCATTTAAGTTTCATGAAATACAATTTATTTATTAATAAAAATGTAATAATGTGTCTATAAAAGTATGGGGTTTATCAATTATTGCTATAGTAATTTTAGAAGCAATTATTATATATGGTTTGCTCTATCCATCATGATAGAGACGTGACACGTTTCAAAACAATGGTGATGAGATAGAGGTGGCTATCAGTTTAAAATTATCTAGTTGGGTTAAAAAAATCAATATAATCATTTAAAAATATAAATTACCAAACCGAAATTGAATTGAATAATTCATTTAAAATTATTAGTTTAATTTTGTTTGGTTTAGTCTTATATTTTCAGAAATTAAACACGTTCAATTTAATTCATATCTTTTTAGTTGGACTATTTCTCACAAACTTGATATGATTTATTTATAATTAATAAATACATAAGACGAAAAAAATTATATTTTTTAAAACACGAAAATAATCTCCTCTCCGTGTTAAACAGCAGTGAATAATTTCTTTTTGCTTGGTGTTGAAGCCACGTAATATCCCAAACACGTCTCAAATACTTTTTCTTTCCAAGAAAGGCAGCTCACTCGGAAAATAATAATTATAATAATAATAATAATAAGACAAATGAATTTTATAATTAGGTCCTTGATGGAAAACGTGCAGTTATTCGATCTATAATTTTATTTTATTTTTAGGGTAAAACATTTGAATACACGAGGGCAGTGTATTAGAGACAAAAGGAGTCTGTGTGTATATATATAATTAGACTCAGTAAATAGAAGAACATCCCATATACAAATTCTAGATTTTTTATTTCTCTTTCTCTCCTATAGCCGCCATTAATGGACGCAACAGCGGTCCTTCAGCTCTTTGATTCGTGCTGGTTCGAGATGGAAATACTCAAGAGACAACCAAGTTTAGCTGCGTCGCCCAGTGTAGAGACACACCCACATCATGAAAATCAAGAAAAGGCTCCAAAACCAGAGATCTCGAGAGTGCCAACAATCATCATAAGGTCTGCGAGTGAAGATTTGAGCACCAAAACAAGCTTCAATTGTGGCTTTTCTTTATCTCCAGATTCAGTTCTCCGCTCGCCAAAGCTTCACACCATCCTCTCAGGCAAAGAAGTCACAGAGGAAGAAAACTCGACACCAGCAGAGAGAGTATATATTCTAGAGTCACCTAAAAAGAAAGTTTCGAGGAGGAGGAAAGGAAAGAAAGTAACAAGCAAGAGCCTGTCAGAATTGGAATATGAGGAGTTAAAAGGATTCATGGATTTGGGTTTTGTCTTCTCAGAAGAAGATAAAGATTCAAAATTGGCTTCAATAATTCCAGGATTGCATAGACTTGGTAAAAACGACGAGGAAGAAGCCATTCTTGATGAGCCTAAAGTTTGCAGGCCTTATTTATCCGAGGCATGGGAAGTTCTGGAAAAGAAAAAGAAAGAGGAACCATTGATGAACTGGAGAATTCCTGCTTTGGGCAACGAGATTGACATGAAAGATAATCTTAGATGGTGGGCTCACACCGTTGCTTCTACTGTTAGATAACGCAAATTTCAGATTAATGGTTTTTGTTTTCAATATCAATTTTGTATTTTGCAAAATCTTGAATTTTTTTATTAATTTTGGCAATAATTAGAAATCATAACTTGTTTGCAATTGTAAATAAAGGTGAATCTTTTTTCTTAACTTGAAAATAACTTATTTGCAAATCTGATTTTCTTCGGTCAAAGTTATCTTTCGAGATAAGCAATGATCGAAGGTAATTATGGCTCCGAAAGTTCTTAGAAATCATCCATGATTTGAGGTTAGCGTGTATCCAATAATGAGTTCGAGATGCCCGCCTTGACATTTCTTGCCCACCAGAATTCAACATACTGTGAAGGATCCCATGCAAGTTGCTGTCAGTTCATCGAAATTTTAGTTGTTTTTGAAATTGTGGTTTGAAAAAAAAAAAAACTTGGGGCTTAAGAGATATTATTTTTAGTTTAGATTGGTTTTATAAAATATGTTTTTGGTTAAAATTGAGGTTGAATAAAAAATATTTAAAATTGTTTTTTCATGTTTAGATTTGATAATAAAATGACTAAAAAACAATGTATTAATATTATTGGTTTTTAATTAAAATAATATAGATTTTACTATTATTGCATCATTAAATGAGTAATTCTTTTATAAAAATATTTTTTTTATGGTCCAATTAAACTGATTACAATTTCATCACTCACAAATTTATTTGGAAAGGCCTGTGGGATCCATAGCTTTTTGAGCGTGCAAGAATATCAGTTAAAAAATCATCATAAACAAAATTATAATTATAATTAAATATCACACCATTTTATGATATTTTTCTAATATAATTTTATAATAAGATCGACTTGCGATCTCCTAATGCAATGACCAAGCATCCACAAAACAAGGAGGGATGGTGTCAAGCCAGTCGAACATGGTGCTCCATCCCGACCTAGAATCTCTTTATATCACCGAACTAATCTTAAATAAAGTGAAAGAAACCTATATAAACAAATTATCATTAATATGATTTTTTTTTTAAATAAACCGAGTCTCTATAAGAATATTTATCTCAATTAATCAACACTTGCTACTTAATTATAAATAGTAATAAGACTATCAGTGGTCATAAAATTTATTAAGAATAAAATATAGAAGCAGACAGTGTAACAATAGTGGATGTTATACTAACATAATATTTTAGAAAATGCTTTGATTTCAGAAATATTTTAAAATAATATTTTTTATATTTATAAAAAATAAAAAATAATATTTTTTTGTAAAACACTTTTAAAAACGAAGAATGAGGACCGAAATACTCTAACAATAGCTGATTCGGATTTATATAGTAATGCTGTTCAACTAGGGCAAATTATTTTCCAAACTAGCTTGGGGACAACGTATTTCTCTATTAATAAATGAAGAGGTGACGATACTATCTTTAGAGGTACTCCATTTGTTTCAATTACTCAATCATTGCATGCTTTCTTAATTGTTTTTTATATCCCACAAAAAAATAATTGAGATAGTGAGGTTAATAAATCCATATTTATAATAGATTCCAGCTAATCAAATCTTATAAAATCTAATAATTTAAGATTGAAAGGTATTCTACAATGACAATAGTAACTCACTCTAAGAGATTATAGAAATTCTTAAACTTCATAACTACTCCAAGCTATAAAAAGCCATCGCACATCTTAATGTATTTTTCCTTTTTAGAAATCTATTGCAGATGCTAATGAATTTTATATATACTAACCACCAACCTACTCAATAAAAATCCACTAGAGTGTTATTAAACATGAGAAACATACTTCTTAGCATTATTAAACATGGTCTTGACCTCATTTTCTCCATCATTTAGGCTTGATTTGTGGCCATTTTCTTCATCAGAATGCTGGATTTTGAGGTCTTTTTCTCTCTTTGATACGAACTAGGCTACAATATCGAAGGATTCATTAAGAGTATTCATTAGATATATTAAGGTTTAAAATGAAGTATATTCAAGAGGAGTTTAATGGGTTAAGTCAAAGAAGCTAGGTTAAGTTGGTTAAAATTTGCTAATTTGAACCTTTATATACTTTCCAAGTCATATATAGATTTACATAAGAATTTTGAAGCTATGCCTAGAATGTGCTAGCAATGTGGGGGAAAAAAACACATTGATATCGTAAGAGTTATAGATTCAATTCACTACAAAGAGTTCTTAATGTATTGAAAGTAACAGTCTTTGACTTATACAAGGATTTCATATGAAATAAGAAGAATTTATTTGTCAAAATCAAATTTTGTCCAACAAGGATCCTTCAACAGTTATTTCTTCCGGGTATTTTTCACTCTCATATGTGGAAAATGATGAAAAATAATCTTAGATTATTTTTTTATTTTTTATTTTAACCTTATTTTAATTAGTTTGGGTTTTATATAAATTGGGTGCATGTGTGACTCATTAATTTTAGGGTTTGCAAATAAATACTCCCATGTAAGGATTTTTATGGAGTTGATGAATTTTATCTACAAGTTGCCACATGTCACGTGCTTAATTCTTTATGTATTGTTGACTGATTTTCACACTAAGTTTTTTTATTAAGTTTGCAAACTCCTTAGAGAGATTAATCAATTTCATTGTGATTTATATTTATCATTGACGTCTCGTCACATGTCTTGGGTAAGTATAATCAAATTTGTATAACGTTGATTCTCCTACACAAGGGGTGTTTGGAAATATAGTTGTTGTTACTTTTCAAAGTGTTTTTTGTGCCAAAATACATTAAAATGATGTTTTTTTTATTTTTTTGAAATTATTTTTTACATCAGCACATCAAAATAATCTAAAAACACTAACCGCCGGTTTTTAAAATAAAAAAAAAACAACAAAAAACATGTTCGGCCGCAATGTTAAATGGGGCCTTAATCTTGTTTGATTAAGTTGCAAACTCTTTTTCAAACCTCAAATTGGCAATCTAAATAACAATTCTGCATCAGATCTTCTTCGACTCGATTTTGAGCCCTTATTTTCTTGCATTGGGCATGATTTGTAGCTCATTTCTTTTTTTTTTTTTAAGCTAGATTTTACAGCTTCTCTTATGGCTGTTTAGAAGTTTGATTGTGATTGTTTTTAAAAGTATTTTTCGTTTAAAAATACATTAAAATTATATTTTTTTTAAATTTTAAAAATCATTTTTAATATCTATACATCAAAATAATCTAAAAACACTAAATTCTTTTAATTTAAAATAAAAAATAAAAAAAAATTCAAAATTTTTTATAAATATTTTCCAATCACGATACCTAACGCCCTGATACTTTTTTTTGCCTCACTGGACATCGTTGCAGCCCTTCATTCAGCTTCGGGCGTTCGGTATTGGTTCTCCATCAATATCAAACACAAAAACCATCAATTAATTAGAGGCCAATAGGCTGATTTATTTTGAAGAGCTAGGGTTAAGTGGCGTCAATGCTAAACGACAAGTCATCCGGTGCCAAATTCATATACTTAAAAAGTCTTCATACCTCACTGTCATGCTATTTACTATTTATTTTATTCTATTATTGCTACCTTGAGTGATAAGACGGAATAAATAAATAAGTTGTTAGATTGTATAATTTATTTTTTCTATGTCACCATTAACGATTAGAATAATATATAGGTGCTAGTCAATGCTAGCAATTCAGCCAGAAGAGCCAAAATGTAAACTCTTGACATTAAATTGCAAATGATGCAACACAATACATGCTTCCACATTATTTTAATTTTGTTTCTTCTAATGGAAAAACAGAACATGCTAAGAATTGTTATTAACATATTGACCATTTATATAATTAATTTATACAATCGTTTACATAATTTTTTGAAAGAAATCCCCAAAATTAGCCTTTTTATTTGTGATAAATCATTTTACGTATAGATATATTTCATCGTATTTATCCTATTTTTGTCACATTTTATCCTAAATAGTAATAAAATATAAGAGATTTATCTTATAAAGAAAGGCAGCATTGCTTGCAATTAATCCAATTAAATTAAATGATATAATGTGGGGAGTAAAGATAAAATTGATGAAATTTAGTGAGTTTTTCCCCAAATCAACATAAATAATGGGGCTGAATTATGGGATTTCCCATTATTTTATTTTTTATGGATACGTGAATTTTACTCTTTACTATGTGGTTTGACCTTTAGCATTATAATAAGCACTAAAGAAAAAGAAGCTTGCAATAACTAGTGAGAACTGACCGGTAGCTTCTATGCGCGTAGCTTTCGACCGCAGGGTTCAAACTCGCTTTCCTCCTCTTGTAATTACGGCATCGCCAATCCCCGTACCGCCCACCGGCTTGCTCTTGAGGAAGTGGTGTTTTTTTGCAAATGTACCAAATTACCCCTCCTTGGCATGTCTTAAGAAAAATGGCTAATCTACTCATTGCAAAGTACAAAACCGGACTCTCGGTCGCGTCCTTTTATTATAATGAATAGTGCGAAAATAAGATTATTTTTAAATTGGTTTTTATTTAAAAATATATTAAGATACTTTTTATAATTGTTTTTCACAAGTTCTATATTATTGTATTAAATCGATGGAAAAACAATTAAAAAAAATTAATTTTAAGTAATAATAATAATAAAAAAAACTTTTAAAACAAATTACCAAACACGCAATAATTCCGTCCAAAACACCCTCAAAATAACAATAATAAAAAATGCTAAGCTCTTTGTTCTCTTGCCGCTCTCTCCTGTTTTTCCATGTTTAATTAACGATTCCCTTTGTTTTATAGAGGCTAAAACTTCATGTGAGTGTGGGATTTGGTCTTTGGTTCTGTATCCCTTAGCCATGCAAGGTTCTCAGCTCATTCAGAGCTTAGAATCTCTATGGTTCTTCACCAATGTGGTTTCATCAAGAGCTTCTCGTGCTAGAAACAGAACCAAAGAAGACTCGCCACAACCCACAACCCCAATTCTCCAAACTAGCCTTCAAAATCATGAGGACTTACCTAAACCTGAGTTTGTTACCCCGGAATGTCTCAAATGTGGCGACTCTGCAGCTGAAATTGAAGAACATAATGAGGATCGGCCAAATACCAAGATTGAAGGAGTGGAGATTCCAGAGCCGGCAAAGAAAGAAGAGAAGGGAAAGAGAAGGGAAAGGAGGAGGAGAAGCAAGAGAAAGATACTGGGAGAGCCTGGTTTAGGTTTTGATAAGAGCAGTACTTATTACAAATTAGATTATGGGTTTGGGATGTTTGGAAGTCAAAGACAGCATCAAGCGAAGATGCCACCATTAAATGATGGTATAGCCATGAAAGAGCATCTCAAGTCTTGGGCTTATGCTGTTGCCCGCACTGTCAGATAGAAGATTAGTTTCAAGATCGTGTCTTTGATCTAGCTAGCCTGTCTTAGCATGTCTAATTATATCCGTTTCCTTCGTTTTCTCTGTATGCTGTAAATTCGAGATCATCGACGAAGTTTGGTGTGTAAGTATGGTCATGGCAGTGCTATCAGCATGATCTGTTTGGCCTTGGCAGGCTTCGAGTTTTTCCGGCCATGATAACACATGTTACCTTGAAAATGAGTATGATCGGTTTGACCGTGGCAGGCTTCGAGTTTTTCCGGCCATGATAACATATGCACAGCAATCTTTGCTGTCCTGTCCTTTCTTTCTTTGTATTTTTCTCTTTAATGCTACCTTGAAAATGGTGGTGGTGGAAAGAGTTTCGGGAGAAAACTGAAGGAGTAATTAAATATGTTAATTTGAATAGATGGATAGACTATATGCAGCATTCAAAATGTTGCAAATCAAGAGTGGTAACCGAAAATCTTCTTTTTTTTTGGTGAAATTCGAAGAAAATCTTGGTGACTGAAACTGAGATCATGATTCGCATGGATTCTTGCTTTTGACCTGATCTTTCCACGAGCATCTGAAATTTTGTTGCACAGAATTCTAAGGATAAAAAAAAACTTACTTTTTAATGGAGTAATTGCATGAGATGGATAAGAAGACAAGGTGATGTATGCATGCCAATGGCTGGAAACTTTCTTCCACAAGTTATTTTCTCTTGTCCCGTGACAAATTCTCAGTTTATCATTACATTTTTAAAATATTTTTTAAAAAATAATAATAAATTTTATTTTAATTTTAAATTAAATAAAATTAATATTTTTAAATCATTTTCATATATCATTAAAATATTTTTTAAAATATAAAAATATATATTATTTCTCAAAATTAGTCAAACACGCAATCTCTCAGATTTTTTGCAATCTAGGCATCACAAAAACAAATGCCTTCTTAGTTTGAACACACAAACACATGAACCCTTAATGTTTTTAAAATATAAATAGTATCAAACGAATCACCGATTATATTGAATGAGATGAGATTTACTTTGCTTCATTGTTATATAAATAATAAAGTAGCTAATTTCTTTTTCAAACTATTGTTTTTTTTAATTCAATCTCTCTATATCCTAAGTAGATGAAATTAGGTTTAAATTATCATAAAAACATCAAATTAAAAGACAAGACTAAAACGTAACAAAATATCGTTTTAAGTTACATATTACCTGATTTTATCATATTTAGTGAATCTTAAATTGGTTTATTTAAATGTAAATTTAAAGAGGTTGTTTTGATTGATTAACTAAGTTATAATATGTGTCTCTCTATGAAACGATATCCCTACTTTATATACTATAAATCATTAATTTTAAAAACTTAAATTTACTCCAAAAAGAAAAACAACTTGATGCTAAGGATTTCCAGCATGTTTAACCATCAATTCTTGTATAGGCATAAAGGAAGAGAAGCAATCACCTTGCATCCTCATTGTTCTCTCAGTATTAAATCTCTAATACTCAAGAAGGAGGCATTCAAAAGAGTTATCATTATTTTTTTATCATAGGTGAAACAATTATAATTAATTATTGTGATTTTCTATCCTACTCCTTGTACATTAAGACCAGCATATTATCGTCTGTGTCTCCGGTAGTCACCATAAGAACTCTTTCTTTCTCAATCTGAAACAAGTCCTATAATAAGCCCGTTCATTCTTCTTCTTCTTTTCTTATAGTTTTTGCATCTTTTACTATTCTAAATGCAAAACATATAGATTACTATTCACTCATGTATATTATATATTTATCTCTATAGGTTTATCAGTAATGTTAGTTTCATTTCTTAAGCTTTTACTTCCACCTTTTTACATATACATTTGCATTTAAATATTTATTTTCAAAAAAAAAAATATCAACAAGTTAGTGTCATGTTTTGGTAAAGCCTGGGTTTTAATAGTTATGTCAACGTGTCTCCTAGTTGTTTTTAGAACAATATAAGCCTCACACAATGTTTTCAACCTTAAAAATGGTCCAAAAATTAATCGAGTTAGCATTATGTTTTTATTAAACTTGAATTTTAATAGTGAAGTTGACATGTCTCATGGTTTTAGGGACTCGGTACAATGTTTTTAACTGAAAACAAGTTCAATAATAAATCAATGATTATTAAGAGGTGCGACGTGATGATAAAGAATTTGAGATCTGCACAGTAGATCTCGAGTTCAAGTCAGAACGTTTATCCCTTGTAAAAATTTGAGATATCTGGGATTTTTACTCACTCATTTAGATCCACAAAATATATTTTCTAGAAATATATTTCCTTAAATCTAAATAATAATAATAATAAATCAATGAGTTTCCTCATAGCAAGGACAAAATAGATAGAGAATAGTATTCTATTCACGTTTCAAGAAATATATATTAAAAAAAAACTAAGATAAAGTTATTGAGTTAAAAGATTTTTGATTCATGACCCAATACTAAATAGACAAATACAAACAATAAATAACCAGCGAATATGCTCCGAAAATAATTTAGATAGTTGATGGCATGTGTAAAATGAGTTTAGGAGAAGGATATGGAAACACATGACTAAGATAATATTCTCTTAAAAATGATGTTTTAAGAGTGATTTTTATCTCAAGTATATCCGACTCCTTGCTCAGATTTTTCAAAACAATACATATTTTAGGATTAGAGGACTTCGTTTTTCTTATTCCCATTAATTTCAGAGATCTCATTTTTGTCGGTGCGATACGTATTGGATTTATCATTGCCACTTTTCTTGAAAACTGGTTTGTTTACATAAAGAATGTTAGCAGCGGGGCACAATGTTACAATCCTGCATTTGTTCATGCAATAGCAGTTCCAGCTTTTAATATGTTGCAAAGGTCAGAAAAAAATTTTGTGGCTAGGGGTGATGGCGCTGTTGATGTGATCAACATTGAATCACAACTTGCAGCTATTAGGTCAAAAGTTTCTGCAAAAGGACGAAAAGGATCATCGTCATCATCTAAAGGTGGTATTGCTGCTGCAGGTACTGGCATTCTTGATCTTGCAAGAAATAGGTTACATTTGGATTACTCTGGATGGCAATGTTGCCGCTGTGGCTTGTGTCACATTTTCAATGTTCGGGGAGAAGGGGAAGCTGATAATTTCTGGTGGAAATGATAAGTTGATCAGTAAAAGTGTTGGATTGCTCCAAATATCAAGAAGCAGAGCAGACAGGCGGCAACGAAGATGTTCTCCGTCTTAACATTGATTTGAGCAAAAGGTCGGTTTTTATTGTCTTTTGCGATAGTTTCCTGTTTGCCTTCTTTGTTTCTAGAGATTCGCTTGGTTATCCAAAGGCAGCTTTTTACAGGTATCGTCAATTTGACTAGAGATAAAGGGCATGCTACACCAGTCACCCCTTTCAAGGCACACCAGCAAAACTGAAACCCATGATTTTAGTCTTAAGACTACCTGCTACATTGTACGTATTAGGTCACAGGTTGATGAACAGTACATTGTACGTATTAGGTCACAGGTTGATGAACAGTAATAAAGTCAGTTGCTCTTTACTGAATCTAATAGAATATCCAATTGTAATGGTTCGTAGGAATTTCTTCATTGTTATATTTTTCAGAATGATTACTTAATCTCGCTGTTTTCTTTGATTTGGAGAAAAATCTGCATGATGTATGGCTTTATGAATATAATGTGCATGATTAAACTCTACTTTCCTCATCCTTACATGAAACAAAGATGGCCGAATTCCAATTTTAACACTTCAATGAACAGATTCAGTCGGGCACCGAAGAGCAAGTCACCCTATTCTGCCATGAAATGTCTATTTTTTTATCCCCCCCCAAAAAAAAAAAAAAAAAAAAAAAACTCTGCCACATGCAGATCTCCATTTTATAGTTCGTTGAATGGCTTTGTTCACATCTGGTCTAACAAAAGAAGTTACAAAACAAATGCACATTATATAAATATAACAAGAGATGGATCTTTAGTCATTTATTTATGCCCGTCATTTGTTCTTGGATTACTCTTTATAGTCTGATTCGAAGTTGCAAAATGCCGTTTCTGGTATTGCAATAATGTAGCCATAAACTGTTAATCTGTTGCTATTAGTGGACCGACAACCAGATAAATGGCCTCAGCGTCAAAACAGAGATCTCCCTTCTACTTTTCTTTATAATTTTCTGTCCTTTTCAGTGAGAGAATTACCCTGAAACATTGATATGATGATTGATGATCATGTGAACCATGCCGATGTTAGACACTGGACCATATGGATCCTCCCAGTTTTCTGTTCACATGTCATCCCAGCCCAAGATCATGTGTTTATATTCACTAATAACTTGTACTGAAAGTTTGTTAGTTGAAGATGTGCTCTGCCCAACACAAACCTTCCTTAAATTTCCCGCAATGTTTTTCAAAACTCGTCACTTGCACCGCAAAAAATAGACGTTGCTTCTCACTTCTGTTTCTCTGCAAAACACATGAGACCAACTCCCCAACCGCCATGCCCCACCAAACCGCCACCCTCAAGCTTCACTTCACCATTACAAAAATGTCAGTACCACCCTCTGAAAGAAACCTGCACACCCTAGCTATGGTTAGGGTATTTGATATAAAAACAAGGCCAGAATAAAGACAGGAAGGAAACAGAGGAAGACCCTCTTGAAAGAATTGAAGAATTGGGGTTGTGAAGAGCTTTTAAAGTGGTAGTAAGCAAGATGATGGAATCTGGGGCACCTATATGCCATACCTGTGGTGAACAGGTGGGACATGATGCAAATGGGGATCTAGTTGTGGCTTGCCATGAGTGTAACTATCCTATGTGCAAGTCTTGCTTCGAGTATGAAATCAAAGAGGGCCGGAAAGTTTGCTTGCGGTGTGGCTCGCCATATGATGGTACCACCCCATCTTGAAGCTATCCTTTTTTCTGATTCTGCTAATACATTCATTTGGTCTGGTAAATCAATGTTTGTCAGATTTTTTTCTCTTTATTATGTGATATAATTTCAGAGGTTGAAACTTTCATATCGGTTCATATTCTTGAAAATCCCTTTCATTTGTTTGTTACGCACCTCTTTATTTACTATTTGCTTGCTAATCTATGCCTGTTTTCTCCAGAGAACTTGCTGGATGATAAAGAAAAGAAGGGATCTGGTAATCAATCCACAATGGTATCTCACCTCAACAATTCTCAGGTATAACGATTTTCTATAATGATAATGATGCGTAAGAGACTCGTGATCTTTTTTATTATTTGAAGAAATTAAGAAAAACTATATAAAAAAAAATTCTAGTGTAATCCATGAAGTCTTAAGATATATAATGTTTCAACTGTTAGGATTCTGACAGCATTGTTTAATTAACCTTGGTTTGCACAGGATGTCGGAATTCATGCTAGACATATCAGTAGTGTGTCCACTGTGGATAGTGGTTAGTGACCTTGATTTTTCTAAAGATCATATTTTATTATTTGAACCCTCCTCTTATTTTTCTTGGGTTATCTATCACTTTCTATGTCTTCGTGAAGAAATGAATGAAGAATCCGGGAACCCAATTTGGAAGAATCGGGTGGAGAGTTGGAAGGACAAAAAGAACAAGAAGAAAAAGAGTAGTCCTAAGGCTGAAACTGAACCAGCTGAAGCTCCTCCAGAACAGCTGATGGAAGAGAAACCGTAAGTACAAAAATATGGCTAATTTGATTTTGAAACACTGCACAAGGAGAAGTCATAGATTGAAGTATCTAAACTTGTTTTCAAATTAATCATGTTGTAAGGTCTTGTAAGTCACTTGAAGCTTTTTTAACAACTGTTGATGGTTAAATGTTTCATCCAACAGTTATTCACTAAAGTTGAAAATAAAGAATCAATGTCTCGGCATCATTCATTTGATGTTTCCTTTCCATTTCTGCAGGTCTGCAGAGGCTTCGGAGCCGCTTTCAATTGTTTATCCAATTCCACGCAACAAACTCACACCATACAGAGCCGTGATCATTATGCGACTGGTCATTCTGGGCCTTTTCTTCCACTACAGGATAACAAATCCTGTCGATAGTGCCTTTGGCCTGTGGCTTACTTCTGTCATATGTGAGATCTGGTTTGCATTTTCTTGGGTGTTGGATCAGTTCCCAAAGTGGAATCCTGTCAATAGGGAGACATATATCGACAGGCTATCTGCCAGGTACACTATATGAAAGCAAAAAATTTCATGTTGCTGGTAAAGCCATTAGAACTGAAGATTATGATTTGACACCAACTCACTGTCATCTGCATAATTTACCATCTTTTTTTCTTTTTTGTCTAATTGAAACAAACATTAGCTATATGACGCATACAACGTTACCTTCTGTAAGACTCTCAAACAAATACAACTGTTAGTTTCCAATCCTTATCAATCCATTTCTTCATGTCAAGTTGTTGGCAGGGCTAAGTTTTTTCTGCCTTCCAATAGACAAAATAATGTAGAGGTAGTATATGTAAGTGTAGCACAAAATCACTTCAGAAGACATCAATGACACCCATACAACGTGCTGATCCACTGAACCATGTATGCAAAAATTGATTTTCTAAGTGTAAATGAGATGATGTTCTGAATGCCATGCCAGGTATGAAAGAGAGGGTGAGCCTTCTCAGCTTGCTGGTGTGGATTTTTTCGTGAGTACTGTTGATCCTCTGAAAGAACCGCCATTGATCACTGCCAATACAGTCCTTTCCATCCTTGCTGTGGACTATCCCGTCGATAAAGTTTCCTGCTACGTGTCTGATGATGGTGCTGCTATGCTTACATTTGAATCTCTGGTAGAAACAGCTGAGTTTGCAAGGAAGTGGGTTCCGTTCTGCAAAAAATACGCAATTGAACCAAGAGCACCAGAGTTTTACTTCTCACAGAAAATTGATTACTTGAAAGACAAGATTCAACCTTCTTTCGTGAAAGAACGTAGAGCAATGAAAGTAAGCTCTGAGATCTTATTACACAATTCTTAAATACTCGTCCTTTCTGAAAGGCATTGTGTTATTGGTTTTAGTTAGAAGTCATTTGTCACTTCCTTCTATTTTGTTTTAGAGGGATTATGAAGAGTACAAAGTCCGAGTTAATGCCATGGTAGCCAAGGCTCAGAAAACACCTGAAGACGGATGGACTATGCAAGATGGAACACCTTGGCCTGGGAATAATTCTCGTGATCACCCAGGCATGATTCAGGTTGAAATCTTCAGTAGTTCTTGTATCTTGCTAGATTTATCATGTTAGTACTAGGTAGAAAGTCTATTGCTCTTTGGTTCAGTGAAGCTGTATAACCTTTTAAAGATAACGAGATCAACAGATTCTCTTTAATATCCCCTGCGTCTCTTGTAAGATCAAGAGAAATAGAGGATCTGAACAAGATACTGATCTTTCATGTGTTACTTCAATATTTATTAGCAGTCCATGTGATCCTGCGACTCTAGTCTATTTGACACATCTATAAAATGCTTCCATGAAAGGGACTCCATGTTGTCTGAAGACTCAATAACCATACATGGACGTTTCCTTGACAGGTCTTCCTTGGAAATACTGGAGCTCGTGACATAGAAGGAAATGAACTGCCTCGTCTCGTATATGTCTCCAGGGAGAAGAGACCTGGCTACCAGCACCACAAAAAGGCTGGCGCTGAAAATGCTCTGGTTTGTCCTTATAATTTAAGATAGGTAAGGCTTCATATGAACCTCATGTTGGAGCTGGACTAATACTTCCACGAATGACTTTGTACAGGTGAGAGTGTCTGCAATTCTCACAAATGCTCCCTACATCCTTAATCTTGATTGTGATCACTATGTAAACAATAGCAAGGCTGTTCGAGAGGCAATGTGCATCCTGATGGACCCACAAGTAGGTCGAGATGTATGCTATGTCCAGTTCCCTCAGAGGTTTGATGGCATAGATAAGAGTGATCGCTACGCCAATCGTAACGTAGTTTTCTTTGATGTAAGACATCTAGCTTAATCTTCTCATCTTTTCAATACCAGTGTTGAGCATACAATGGTACAGTCATATTCTCAAAAGGAAATAAAGCTAGATTAGCAGAAACATTTTCTTCCATTTTATTTTATCCTGCAATGAAGTTCAGATAGATACATTGGCCATTCAAGTCCTCTTTATCTTTTTACTCTCCCAATTCCTATCAACAGAGAGATGTGCATCACATATTTTACTCAGAGTAGAAAAGTGGAAGAAGTGAAAAATTAGGCAACAATATGCTGATTGTGGAAATAATACAACATTGCCATAATACCAAGGCTCCTGTAGTTTATCGATAAACAACGAGCCTTTAGAATTGACAATTCTCTCTATTCTATTGTCAGGTTAACATGAAAGGGTTGGATGGCATTCAAGGACCAGTATATGTAGGAACTGGTTGTGTTTTCAATAGGCAAGCACTTTACGGCTACGGGCCTCCTTCTTTGCCCAGCTTACGCAAGGGCAAGGATTCTTCATCCTGCTTCTCATGTTGCTGCCCCTCAAAGAAGAAACCTGCTCAGGATCCAGCTGAGATTTACAGAGATGCAAAAAGACAGGATCTCAATGCTGCCATATTTAATCTTACAGAGATTGATAGTAAGTTTAAATTATTGAAGAGGGTTAGATTAAATGATAGGTTAACAGAATTTCCAATCACTAAGTTACACTGTGGCCTTTTCTCCTGCAGATTATGATGAGCATGAAAGGTCAATGCTGATCTCCCAGTTGAGCTTTGAGAAAACTTTTGGCTTATCCTCTGTCTTCATTGAGTCTACACTAATGGAGAATGGAGGAGTACCTGAGTCTGCCAACTCATCAACACTCATCAAGGAAGCAATTCATGTCATCGGATGTGGCTATGAGGAGAAGACAGAATGGGGAAAAGAGGTGAAGCTTCCAACCCTTTCTCCTAAATGATAGTTCGGTGCCGTTTTTTTAAAAACAGAATTTACAAAAATAAAGTAATTTTCTTTGAACAAAATTTATGTTATCTACATCCAATACCTAGTATGGATAACAAGATCCCACTCCCATCTGTTCTAGATTATAAGTTCTGTTACTCTGCTAACAAACCAGTGCCTTTGCGGGCTTTCATGGCATTTTCTACCCTAGATTTTCATTTCAATCATAATTTTTTGGTTATCTAGTTGAGAAGTTGATGTGACCTTCTATTGCATTGACATTTAAGTACGAAATATGCTGATGGTTTTCGGTTTGAACCTGCTTGGCTTACCTGTATTGTCGCTTTTAAACCTTTTTATGTATTTTCTCAGATTGGTTGGATATATGGGTCAGTCACTGAGGATATCTTAAGTGGCTTCAAGATGCAATGCCGAGGATGGAGATCAATTTACTGCATGCCCGCAAGGCCTGCGTTCAAAGGTTCTGCACCCATCAATCTGTCTGATAGATTGCATCAGGTCCTCCGATGGGCTCTTGGTTCTGTGGAAATTTTCTTTAGCAGACACTGTCCCCTGTGGTACGGGTTTGGAGGAGGCCGTCTTAAATGGCTCCAAAGGCTTGCATATATAAACACCATTGTGTACCCATTTACATCCTTACCTCTTATTGCCTACTGCACAATTCCTGCAGTTTGTCTGCTCACTGGAAAATTCATCATACCAACGGTAATTTCTATGTTCTTCCTTTTCTCATCATAAAATGAAAAATGGTTTCAAAATCATGTATTTTTACTTGTGAGTTATTATTAGGACAAATTTAAAATGTTCTGCTACGTGGAAGTTAGAACGGTGCTTCTTAACTATGTATGCTATTACTAGGTTGCTATTCTCAGTCAACAATTTTCTGTGTGATATTAAAGATCACAGCTTGCCGAATGCAATGTACAGCTCATGTTCCACTAGTAATCATGTGCTAAAGGGATTGACATTGTATTGTACCTTGTCATTAATCCAGCTCTCAAACTTGGCAAGCATGCTGTTTCTTGGCCTCTTCATCTCCATCATTTTAACTGCGGTGCTTGAACTAAGATGGAGCGGTGTCAGCATTGAAGATTTATGGCGTAATGAACAATTCTGGGTGATCGGAGGTGTTTCAGCCCATCTCTTTGCGGTCTTCCAGGGATTCTTGAAGATGTTGGCTGGCATCGATACGAACTTCACTGTCACAGCAAAAGCAGCCGATGATACAGAATTCGGGGAGCTATATATGGTCAAGTGGACAACACTTTTGATCCCTCCAACAACACTTCTCATCATCAATATTGTCGGCGTTGTTGCTGGATTCTCTGATGCACTCAACAAAGGATATGAAGCATGGGGACCTCTCTTTGGCAAGGTGTTCTTTGCTTTCTGGGTGATTCTTCATCTCTATCCATTCCTTAAAGGTCTGATGGGTCGCCAAAACCGAACACCAACCATTGTTGTTCTCTGGTCAGTGCTGTTGGCCTCTGTCTTCTCTCTTGTTTGGGTCAAGATTAATCCGTTCGTTAACAAAGTTGATAACACCTTGGTCGCGGAGACCTGCATTTCCATTGATTGCTGAGCTACCTCCAATAAGTTTCCCAGTTTATATTTTGA
Source organism: Salix dunnii (assembly GCA_015731905.1). NCBI lineage: Eukaryota > Viridiplantae > Streptophyta > Magnoliopsida > Malpighiales > Salicaceae > Salix > Salix dunnii. The sequence goes on along the minus strand of CM027662.1, from coordinate 3,477,905 downwards.
GGTTACAAGACCTTCGGGAATTGGAATATGATCCTCATTGTAGCTGCTCTCAAGAAAGTACATATTGCTGTCAGTATTTAAATGAACTGCAGGATGATTACTCTCTTTGAAGTTTTGAACAGTTTGCAATTTCTCTTTTTTGCTGAGCGTCAGGTCTAAGAATTGTTGTGATGAGACATATTTTGTAAAAAATACAGGTTTTGATTGTCTTTCCTTGGATTGGGAAAAGCACAAGGATGAATAGAAACAATATTGTCTTGTGTCTCACGTTTGATGTGCCATCACCTCTGCATTGATTTCATACCCTTTCCTCGAACCACTTGGTTACCTGCCAGACTCCTGGCGCCTGACAAGGACTAAGCAACCATTCTTGCAAGTGACAAAAATGAAGCGAAGACCTATGTCCACGAGTCAAGAGTCACCCTCAGGACCACGTTTTCTGTAATCTTACAGTTTGATCACCATCGATGATGCGGTCCTGTTGTCAACGACGAAGATTTTTGTGTCACAAATCTATAAAATTTTGAGAGAATTTAACTTTTGTCAGGGTCAAGCTCTGTGGCAAATGAAGGATTTCACATCTCAGCTTCCAAATTTAAACACTCTTTACTGTGTTCTGTGCACGGTAATTTTAAAGAAATACTTTTTATTTGAGAATTTTTAAAACACAATTTTAAAGATAAAAACAAACATCTTTCAGAAGACTTAATTTTTTGATCCAACCTTTCCCAAAGTACACAGCAAATCGTAGGATTACTTTAAGTTTCACATTTTCTGATACCCTTTTTCCTTTTCTTTGCAGCAATGAAGTGCTGGGAAACGTAGGAGCCAGGAAACAAAAATCCGTAGGAATTTCTTTCTCACTCACTAGTTTAGGGGGGGGGGGGGGGGACACTTGCTTGCTGTCGAAGTACAGTTCATATGATGTTAGATGATGAAACCTTGGAAACTAATCATCTAAATAGCTTGCTACAAAAATATTAAAATCCAGAGCTTGCTATGATATAACATCACAATTTATATTTTCTTTTTTTTACAGGACATTTTTATTGCTTTCCGAGTATAGAATATAGCAGTTTTATTAAGCATAAAACAATATATTTAGTTAAAAAAGAAAATGATTATATAAGATCTATTTTTAGTAAAATCATTTTACTAAAAATCTAGTTAATTTATTAAAACAGCTTAGTGTTTCACAATAGAAATCCATAATAACTATAAGTTTTTTTCAGTTTTGTTCTTCTTTTTTTTGGCAATTTAATCCTTTTATACTAAGTTGCTCATCAATTTGTTCATGGGAGACAAAATTCAACAAGAAAAACCAAAGAATAAAACAAAGAGAAACCTCATAACTAATCTCAAATCCATGTGGGAAAGTATCTTTTGATCCACCATCTTTTCCTTTTATTCTTTTATAGTCCCTATAGTTTTGAAACTTTTACTTTAATCTAAAAGATCCCATCTGTAGTTTGAAAAAAAAAAAAAACTTTATTAAGAGAAAGAAAGTCGTTGTTTGGCTAAATTCCGGTGACAAAAATAGATTTATTTTTATGTTAATAGGTTTTATACTATAAGAAGAGTTTCATTTATCTGAAAATATAGATTAGGATCAGGAGAGATTTTTTTGTTTAATTTTGTGTTTTTGTCCATCTATTTAAAGGTATTTTAGTAGAGAGATTCGTTTATTAAGGTGCTAAGAATGTTTATTAGTTTTTCTTCATTCAAATATGTTAAAATGGTTTATTATATATATAAAACTCATATACAAGATTATAGAAGGAAGCAACAAGCAAGAGCTGGAAACCACCAAAAACACAGTATTATTGAATTTTATACCGTTAAAAGGACAACTTTTTAAAATTGATTATGCTTATATTTTAATATTCATTGGTGTCTTTTAAAAAATTGGTCACTTTTAAGACGGTGATCTCGTAACTTGACCCTTGTTCTTAACCCATAATTAGATTAAACCCTCGTCTTTGTTCTCTCTCTCTTTATATTTAAATGCTGCAATTTTCTTTTCTTGATTAAATTGACCATGATAGCCCTATAATATCCAATAAAACCCTCTTATTTTTGCATCTTTTATCTTCTTCTTCTTATTAAAAAAAGAAAAAGAAAAGGAGGAAATCAATCAATTAATTAATTTTTACCGTCAAATCTAACATAGAAAGAGAGCTTATGAAACGCACTTACGGTAACAAAAGTTAATGGATGTCTGTTGAGATTGTGGTTGTTGCATTAAAGAATTACACATCGAAGATACAAGTTTCAAGACAAGTTGCAAGAAGTAAAATTTTTATAAAAAAATATTTAGTTTTCAAGTAACATGGTAGAATAGTATAAGATTTACTTAACAAGTCTTGACTTCAAGTTAATACATGTATTTTTTATAAAAATTAGGATAATCAAGGTTTTACTTGTTTACCTAGATTTAAAAAATATATTTTCAAAAAAGATGTTTTTTTAATTAAAAAATCAATTTAAATATTTTTTAATAATTAAAAAAACTGGTGTAGAGAGACTTAAAATCATGTTAAACTTACTTTAAATTTATTTTTAAAAACAATAATTTATATATATATTATTTTGATGTGATTGTATTAAAAAAAAATATAGATATGAGTTTGAGAAGAATATCCTCAAATAAAAGTATCAATTGATTCTGTAAATAAGATTCTGTAAACAAGTAACAAATAAAGGTCCATAAAGAAATCAAAATCCGCTTTCACTTCCCAAGCTCTCACATTTCACTTACAAACAACCGTACAGTTTCTTACATAGCGAGCACACCCTCGACATTACTCACTTCACTTTCTCTCTCCTCCACAATGTCACCACCTCCATCAGCCATCCTCGTTTTCCTCCTCCTCGTTTTCCTCATCTCCACCACAACCACTGAAGCTGCCTCTCCCACTCCCACTGCCACTCTCCCACCCTCTCCCTCCCCCACTTCCTCCCCTACTGCACCCTCCATCAAAACTCCCTCTCCCACCTCCTCTCCTACTCCACCCACCACCAAAACTCCCTTTCCTTCCATTAATTCAACTTTAAGCCCCAAACAACTTATAGCCCTCCAATCTCTAGACATCCCTACATCTAAAGATCCTTGCATACAGCCTTCTCCTCACAACGCCACCATTTGTGACTCTTCTTCCCCCTTTCGCCTGCTAGTCTCGCTCCACCTGTCCAACTGCTCCTCTGACCTCTCTCTCTCTTACACTGCCCTCAAGTCCCTCTCCACTCTTCAATCTCTCTCTTTCACCAACTGCCCTGTTACCCCTATTAGATTCCCTTTAGATCTTGCCTCCTCTCTCCATTCTTTTACTTGCATTCACTCTCTTAAACACCTCACTGGTGTCGGGCTCTCTCGCTTTGTCAATCTCACTGATCTCACTGTAAGTAATGTGCCGGTCAATACTAGTGGTCTCTATGCGGTTCTTGGTAATATGCGTAAGCTTAGGTCTGTTACTATCTCAAATGCTAATGTCACTGGCTACATACCAAAACATCTGCTTCCCAATCTTACCCATGTTGATTTTTCAGGTAATAGGCTTAAAGGAAAGATACCCAGTTCCATTACACTTCTTGAAAATCTTGAAAGTCTCAATCTTTACTCCAATGCACTTACTGGGGCAATCCCAGATAATTTCGGTGACTTGATTTCACTAAAGAATGTGTCTTTAGGGTCTAACTCTTTATCTGGGGCGATCCCGGATTCAATGTCAGCAATTCCTGATTTAGCTTATGTTGATATGAGTTCAAATCAGTTGAATGGGACAGTGCCAAAGTTTTTTGCAGAAATGAAGAAATTGAAGTACCTGGATCTTGAGAACAATGAGTTTCATGGTGTTTTGCCTTTCAATCTTACTTTTATGAAGAGATTAGATGTGCTTAAAGTCGGTGGAAACAGCAATTTGTGTTACAATCATACAATTTTGTCATCAAAATTGAAGCTTGGAATTGCTCCTTGTGATAAGCATGGATTGCCATTGTTACCACCACCTGCAAAGGATAATTCATCAGAAGGTGAGAGTGGGAGTGATTCATCAGATTATAATGATGAAGGTGATGATTCTAACAGCAAGAAAGAGGGTCATCATGGACCTAATAAGGTTGTTCTTGGTGTGGCGATTGCGCTTTCCTCTATAGTCTTCCTGATTGTCTTCCTTGTTCTTCTCTCCAAAAGGTGTGGTTAACGAGAAGGTAATGCTATTCGTTCAGAATTTAGAGTAGGGGAAAATTGGTTGCTAGAAATCATTGTTTAATTGGTTATACACTTGAGCATGAAGAAGAGTAGTCGTAGAAGTGGAAAAGGAAAAAGGCGAGGGTTGAAATCATTATTTGGGTGTGTTATTTTTTTGCTGTTTTGATCGTTGGATAGAGAAAAGAGCATATATATATATAATTTATTATGAATTCGGTTGCCGTGGATGTATTTGGATTCTGTAGAGGGGAAAAAGTGGTTGATATTAATGTTGTATCAAGAAATATGTATCCTGAGCCCCACTAATTACACTATATTGATCCTGCGTGTTTCAACTATGTTATGTAAATTTGGCCTTTGTGTTCGTCCTCTATGATTTGGTTGAGCTTGGTATGCAATTTGGTTCAGATTATTCATTAATACTGCAAAATTCAAGCCTACAAGGTTGCTCACCAATGTTCTTTCTTTGGTGTGTGAAAAGTGATTCATAAAATTACATGATATACCAGTGAATGACGAGCGGGACTAGAAGAATGTTGATTTTTCAAGGTAATGAAAGAAGAAAATTGATTTCATAGGAACATATACAAGTGCTCAGACCTTCTTGCCACTTGCTATATAGCAGTTCACAGTACATCTTTGAAGCTGATGGCAAATGATTGATTGAGTGGCAAATAGTTCTCGCTGCTACAGTTCACCTCCGTCCCGTTTCCCATCCCCCCCCCCCCCCCGCCCCAATTCTGCTGCCTTGATTTTCCCTTAAAATGCGAGCAGATCGAGCTCTCTTATGCCTACTGCCCACATGGTTTCTGCAGAATTTCTTGTTTTATGTCATATATCACCCCCACCAATTCTTTTGTGCCCACATGGTTTCTTCTGCATAATGATGTTTTTCATTGTACTGCCACGCTAAAATAATTAATTTCCACAACCACGAGCTAAAACAAAGAACAGGACGAAAGCCCAAGTTGGCAATGGCTGATGAAATTAGTACATCGAAAAAAAGTTATAATATAGAAACTTAAGTGAAATGACAAATCCGACTAACAATTTGGTTCATTTGCTATGTTAGAAGATAGCTGTACCCAAATTCGGTGTCGGCTGTCTCGATATGATTAGAGAGACAAAATTGTGAGGTCCCATATTGTTTCAACTTTCACGCACTATGATGCCATGTGGACGAGTTGCCAACTAAGGGCTGTTTTCATGAATACTTGAAAAACAAAAAAAACCGGTCATCAAGCAAGCCTGCTGCTGCTTAGGGCTCTTACCATTCCTAGTTAGAATATCTTAGCAGATATACGAGGTAGCATAATTTCATAACTCATGAAGCGGCCTCTGTTTTAGGACAAAAAGAAAATCATAATAGATAGCTAATAAACTACTAAACGACAGCAGTGGACACAGATCAGCTCAAAGAAGAAATAAAAATTCTACCTTCAGAACCGTGATCATTTAAAAAAAGAGAGAGAGAGACAGAGGAGGCGTAAAGTGCTATTGGTTAACAAAGTGTACATAAATGATTGCCATCTCTATGTCGCTCTGGTGCTTCGTTGGACTCACTCGTATTCCCTACCACAGCAATTATAACGATCATAGCTCTAGAGATGGTTTGCTGCTCATCATGAGTCATGACAGAGGGAAAAAAATGAGAAATTCACACATAAAGTCATACTCTGAATTGGATTACTCCATAAAATCATTCCTCATTTCTTCATTATATTGTTTCAGAAATGGCCTCAGCTGGAACACAGACAAGATTTGGGACTGCATTTTCATGGATTGTTCACCTACCTAGTCCAGACATGTGAAAACTTGAATGTTTGGTCAAACATCTAGGAAGGTACTCGAACTGTTCAGTTTATTGAAACACATAAACACAGTAAGAATAGAATTTTTCATGAAATCTTGGGAATGTCAAACATCTTGTTAGACAATTTAGAATTATTGAGGATTTAAACGGAAATTACTTAAAGATCCATTATTTTTTTATGGGTATAATATTTTTTTTTCAAAATTGAGTTATCATAAATCATAGCTCATTGTCAAATCAAGAATATCCTATAACTCTTTTAGAAAAGAGTAATTGTCATATCTTAAGTGATATGTCTTCCATACCTTGATTGCTAGCTATTTCTTTTCTCCTTCAAATATATATGAAAAGATATGAGATGTAATATTTTATTTATAGGACCAACGTAATAACCCTATTGATGAAATGTGTTTTTATCATTTTGCATTTTAAAAAATATCAGATATATTATTTTATGACAGTTTTAAATAATTATACAACCATGTCCCAACTTGGTTTTTTAAAATCTAGAATTTTAATCCCCCAATATAAACTATATTATTGTTTTTAATTTTAAAAATTATTTACAATTAAGATTTACTGAATTAATCACCTTGGATTAATTTATTATTGATTATTCTTATTGTGTTTTATTTATTAGATTCTTAATATGTTAATTCTAATATAAATAAATAAAATAAACAATTTAATTTATTATCAATTTACCATTTGATTAAATTATTTTTAAAGATCAATTTTATCATTTGACTTAACCTTTTTGCAACTAGTTTCTTATTATAATTACCATCCATCTATCAAGAATGTTTCGCTTTAGATATTAGAGCATGAAGTGTATTTGTTTTGTCAAATGATGTTTGTTTTTAACATCATAATCATTGATTATTTGAATAAAATTGAACTCTTTATAAATATTATTTCACCTTATACAGGGATTTCACAATCAATATTATATGAGAACAAGTGGGGAAAAAATTTAATACAACTAAAGTGATGGATCTTTTCTTGATCACTCAAATACCAAAATTAAGACAACGTCTAATCATATTAAAATATAGCTTTCAATGTATAAAAATACTTTAGTGATCTCATGTGTAAGAATCACTTGTATATATATTTATTACCTCAGCTTATGAAAGTTATTGATTTCTTTTACAAAAAAAAAAAAAAAAGAACATAACATGCATCAATTTCAAATTCAAATAGTTTTAATTAATGTCATGTCTTAATAGAATATTTATCATGAATATTTAAAATAATATTTTGATGCAATTGAAAAGAAGTATAATTATAGTTTTTTTTAATTCTAGATTTATTAATCAAACATTAAAAAAAAACATTAAATTTCTTTATTAATAGTAAATATATATTAACACAAATTCTCTCAATGCTCGGAGGCTAGCTGTGTAATTCCGAACTCCTTCCTATGGCCATCTCTCAAATGTCTAAAGATATAATAGTAACTTATTCCAAATTTGTTCTTCTCTACTGGAAGAAGAGGGAAATGTCATTGTTTCCTCAATTCTAATATGTTCACGTGCATTTTTCAATACAGTTTGAGTTTTTGCTTCAACCGAATCAGTGGTCTGAAATCTACTTGCCATCTCAGAAAGAGTGCAAATACTAACGTCTAGTTTCCGTCATTTTAGCTTTCAAGAAAAACTTTCTTGGAGAACCTTTGCTGTGATACTCCTGCCGTGAATAATAAACAAATACAAGGGACAGAGCTTCCGAGGGAGACGACCACTTAACCACAATACAAGTAAAACAAATAGCGTGGCCTCTCGGGGGGCGACATGAAATCCAATGCGAATAGCCATTGAAACTGGCCTGACAGAACGGGACCTACCAGGCCAGAGACGAAAGGCAACAAATCTAAAGCAATCAAACAGGCATGAGACGTAGTTTCCTTCGTGTATTAGATGTATCGCATTGATTCATAATCTGTCTCGAATAATATATGAACGAGATTAAATGAAATGCCTTCCAGCCTCTACGTAATTTGCTGCACAAAAACAAACTGAGAATTACTAGTATCCATGCCCCTCGTCTGACCTAATAGATGACAGAAACCCTAACTTGAAATCCTCCTCTCCTATGATATATTTCTCTTGGACCACTATTTACAACAATTTTCTAGCTCATAAATGAGAATCAACCTACAAAGGAATGAGATGAGCTCTGTTACATTCAAACCCCTTCTCTGCACTTCTATTTCACCAGAAACCTCTGCAACAACAAACGCCATCCTTGAAATGGTGAAAGCGATTAGAATCTCTCAAGACAATCTCCCTTCCTGTTGTCTTGGAAATGAACTTTGCCATCTCATGACAGTCACCACATACTCTCAGGTTCTTTGATACCCGTATTGTTCTCCCAGGTGGCAAGTTCATTATTCCAAAAGCCATGGCTAATTTCTCACTATGCCCACAGAGGGCGGTTTCCTTCTGCAGGCTATCTGCATTGATCAAAGCATATCTTGTTTTAGGAAAGTAACCTTCTTCCTTCATCTTTGATCTCAAACTCTTCAACAAAACCTCTATCTTTTTGGCTTGTGGGTGTGAACTATTTCCAGCAAGAAAGATGTGAACTTTGCCCTTGACTTCTATCCAACTGCAGCCTGGGTTCTTCTTTAAACCCCGCCGACCAATCTTTTGTCTCAGCCTTTTCACCTCTTCCCACTTCTCCGCCTCGGCATAGGTATTTGCTAAAAGTACATAGTATCCCGTGTTCTCTGGTTCAAGTTCAAAGACGTGTTCTGCAACTTTCTCAGCTAATTTGACATCATGGTGAATCCTACACCCAGAGAGCAGTGCTCCCCAGATTGTGGCATCAGGTTCAATTGGCATTGATTTTATGAATTTGTATGCCATGGCTAGTTTCCCACTGCGAGCTAAAAGATCCACTATACATGCATAATGCTCCAGCTTTGGCTTGATATTGCATTCATCTTGCATAACGTTAAAGAATCTCCATCCTTCGTCAAGCAATCCAGAATGACTGCAAGCATATAGTATTGAAATGAAGGACACTTCATCAGGCTCAATACCTGCTTGCCTCATCTCATTAAAGGTAGTAATAGCATTGTTCCCAAATCCATGCATGCCATATCCAGCAATCATAACTGTCCATGAGATCAAATCCTTTGAAGGAATCATATCAAAGAGCAACCGTGCAAGAACCGGTACTCCACACTTCACATACATGTCAACAAGTGCGTTGGCAACCTGTTGATCAGCAAAAAATCCATTTCTCAATATATGACCATGAACCTCTTTGCCTCTATCTAGAGAAGCTAGGCTGGCACAAGCGGGAAGAATACATGCCAAAGTCGTGCCATCAGGTTTCATTTCTAGAACCATATCACCAAACAAACTAAGAGCTTCATTGGGTAGACTGTTTTTTGAGTAACCACCGATCATGGTATTCCATGAGATGATATCTTTTACAGGCATTTCTAAAAAAACTGAGTTAGCATCTTCCATGCTTCCACATTTTGCATACATATCCATGAGAGCATTGCACACAAATATATTTGATCGCATATCATTCTCCCTAATGAAATTGTGCACATCCTTGCCATTTTCCAATGACCCATTACAAGCACATGCATGAAGAACCGTTGTGATAGTAAAAATATCCGGGCTAACACCTTCCCTGTCCATTTCATGAAACGATCGAATAGCTTCATCAGAGAGACCTTCTCGAGCATAAGCTGCAATCAATGAAGTCCAAGTCACAACAGTTCTTACACCCATCAAGTCAAAAACTCGAATAGCACCATCCAAAACACCACATTTGGCATACATATCCAGTAATGTATTGCAAAATGTAGTTTTCCAGTGAAGATTGGCCTTCACCCCAGAACCATGAACTGCTCTTCCCAATGAAACATCACCACAATTTGCACAAGCTTGAAGAATACTGACCATAGTAGCCAAATCCACATCAACTCCCAAAAACAGCATCTTTTTGAAAAGTTCAACTCCTTTCTCAGAAAAACCATTAGCCACATACCCGCTAATCATTGAGTTCCATGAAATAACATCTCTGTCACTCAATTCATCGAACAACTTACGGGCAACATCAACTCTCCTAATCTTCAAGTAGAAAGCAATGAGCGAATTAATTACAGCATTATAAGAACCAAAACCCAATTTTAACAAAAAACCATGAACCCATTTACCTTCCTTTACACTGCCTAAAGCTGCAAAACACTTCAATATACAAGAAACTGTGTGAGAGTTAACTTCAACACCAAAATCCAACATCTCCCTAAACAAATAGACACTCTCTTTAAAATCTCCAATCTTTGCATACCCATTCATCAATAGATTCCAAAGAAAAACCTTCTCATTTCTTATCTTATCAAAAATCAGCCTCCCTTCTCTTAAATCCCCACAAGTTACATACATAAATACAAGTTTTGATCCTAAAATACTGTCAATTGAAATCCCACTAGAACAAATAAATGAATGAACTTTCTTGCCATCTTGTAAAGACTTAAGTTCTGCAGAAAGTTGCAATATTGAGCAATAAGTTCTTGACTCAATTTCAGTTTTTGGAGACATGTAAAGCAGTTCTATTGCTTTATGAATATTGCCCATTTCACAGACCTCATAGATTTTTGTGTTCCAATCAGTGATTTTTTTTTCTTTAGCTTGGGCTGGTGAGGCAGGGGTGAGTACTGTGTCATAAGAAAAGTGTAAATTTGGTGTTAAAGGATCAAACTTTGGATATGGTTTATTTGAAAAAAACACATATTTAGACTGGAAAGAGTGCTTTCCTCTGCTTTTTTTGTCAATCAGAGGGAGAGAAAATTTTGGTGGAGGGGCTGTGGCCATTAAAATCATCATTTGAAGCAGAAGAGGGCGGGAAAGTTCTAGCTAGAAATAAAATAAAAAGAAATGGATTTGAAGTTTGAAGCCTTTAACGCAAAACAAAAAAAGCGCAGCTTTTTCTAATCCATTGGCATGTGGATTGCACGCGCCAAAGAGACATGTGACCTCGCTAAATTTAGCCATCGAAAACAGTCACTCTCTCCTCCAGCATGTCTTATATAAAGATAACCTGTGAATCCAATCCTCTTTGCATATTCAGAGTCTCAAAGTTTGCCTGGAAAGGATGGTTTCTGCTGTTGTTTTCTATCCTAAAAAAAACTTTCTATAACAAACCCTCTTGTGTTTCTTTGAGCGAGTAGCTCAAGTTGGGGCATCCCCATTTACTCTCTCAAAGGTATTATCTCCTGACACCGATTTATTTCTGGAACTTTAACTCTTTATTTTTAAGGGCACATTATTCAAGTTTTGTGTGTAAGAAGTCGATTTTATAAATGGATTAGATCGGCTGCATGCTAAATAGCCTTCTTTTGTTTTTTTCTTCGTCTTTCGTTATTGATGTGTGTTCATCATGTCATGAATTGAAAATGATTAGATTCACTCACCATGGGGCAATATGTGATTGAGTCGTTGAGATTTATTGTAATAGGTGCAAAAGGTGTTGCTGGTTTCCATCTCGTGTCCGGGAAGATAAATCATTTTATGTTGGTGATGCTCCATTTGTTGAGGCAAAACCTCAAGTTCGCGGGAGAATGGAAGATTGCTAGAGATACAATGGTAATATTGTAGTCCATTTTCGAAGCTTTTCACACTGGTTGCATAATGATATGGCTAGAAGAGTCTCAAGAGTTTACCCCAATAACTGGAGCATTTGGTATAAGAATCCCCAACTATTCGAAGGATCAAATGTACAAGTTCAATCCGCCATACCAAAGATTATGGGTGAAATCAAGGAATCGCTATGGCTTGGCACAAAAATAAGCTACTGACATAAACGAAAGTTACCAAGCTAATGACCAAAACTTCATGTTGCGAACGTTTAAGAAAGAAGTAAAAAGGAACACGCAAACTGACTTTTCATTGATAAAGGAGGGCACTAAATAACAATCTCCACAATACAGAACTTTGTTGCCGAGGTAGCAACTTGGGAAATCTGGAACCTGAAATGTTCAGGCTAAATTATGAAGACCTAAAGAGTCTCTACAAGATCGTTTAATGAATCTTCCTATTATTCACACGGGGCAACTCCTAGGAGAGGGAGTAAGAATGGCAATGGAATAGATTCTAAAATATTTTCATCCTAAAAAACCATGGAAACACAAAAGTTATTACCAAGCAAGCCATTAGGAAGTTACAGAAGGGCTGTCCCCGCCAACACCCTCCACTGCTCTCTGATGAGAAACCAGTGCTCCTAATAAATCTCCTTTCCTGAAAAGGGTTCTCCCCAACAACTTTGATGTTCATTGCTGTCTCTCCACATATTTCACAGATTCTGCATGAGAAAAATAAGGAAGACATCTCAATGAATTATGAATTCCTGACAGGTTTAGTTCAAGGCAATTCCAGAAAAATCAATTCCCAGCGGTGAACTTTAACTAACACGGTTAATTCATAAACCAGGACTTGCTGAAAATGATCCTGGAAAAAATTCGAACTTGGGGCCTCAAATAAGGTGCTCTGAGAGAGAGTGACAGTTGCAAAGGATACTGGAAAGAGAACAGCCACCATTGTTTAACGGTAACTAGAAAATGCTACAATGATGTTTTAATGAAAGTCATGAGTACAACAAAACAAACTAGCAATGTTGCAGCAGCACCAACACAAAACTATTTTGAAGATGATAAGGACTCCCCTATGTTAAACTATTGGCACTGGAATCATGCGTACACAGGGTGATGGCTAGGGGGACAGTTTTCATATTAGTCCTAAGCTTTCAAAACATTTTTAATCTACCCTAGAATTTAAGGTTTATATCAGAGAATATCGTACACTGAAAAACCAATAACTACAGCTATTATTAGTTTATTTCTTTTTTAGAAAACGTATACTATTAAATTTCATTTTGGCACCCACATTCCTAAAATCCTAGTTCAACCCATGCACCTACATGAAAAGAAAATAAGTACATGGATTCAATATGATGAGGTTTCCTCCTTCCCAATTCATTGCACTTGAATATTAATAAGATGCTCGACACAAGATGCTTTCAGTGAATATTGAAAAGAGAATTAGCTTGTTGAAAGAAACCAAGAAGCATAAAAAGGACAGTAAAAGATTAAGATAAGACAGAGCATCTACACTCAAGAAAGTGTGATTGTCTGTCACTTTGCAGTCAATTCGAGAAGAATATGTTAAAGAAGAAACTTCTTCCTTATCTACATTGCTTTCTTTCTGTTATATTACCATGAACTCTATAATCTATATAGAACTAAAATAGAAGAAGAAAATATCCCCTGCCAGAAAGTCCCAAGAAACAGTGTAACACATCAAAAACTAAGACAAGCAGCTCCACTCAGAATATTACTTGCAACATTTAATATAAGGAAGATAGTTTGAAATAAAGATTAAATTGCAAGCTAGCATAGCCATTACAAATAGTATACACAAGGAGATAAAATAAGCATGATCCAATCTCAACATCAATAAGCTCGAAACATTTACCTGTTTCCTTTTAGCTTAAACCATGTTTCAGCACAGTACACATGTGCAGAGCCAAGATCATCTTTACATCCACAACCAATCTGAATTAGATCCATGGAGTTGGTTGTGGCAGTGGCAGCTGCATCAGTAGCTTCCAGCAACCCCTCAGAACTCAATTGACAAATCCTACAAACCCTTTCTCCGTCACAGTTATCCTTGAAACCTCCTCCTTCTGTTCCATCGCCACCAGTCGTCATATCAATCACACACGATGATTTCCCCGCTTTTTTCTCTGACTCGTCCATTGATCCCTTACTTAACCTCATCTCATTGCCCCTGTGTTCCAATCTTTGGTTTCCTCCATTAATACCCGCATTCTCTTCAGGACCTATCGCGATCAGAGTCTCAAGCACAACCCTACCAGTAGAATTACTGGAATACCAACTTCCTGGCTCAGCTTGAATTGATATATCACCATCTCCAAGCCCATGACGTGTTTCCTCATTTATCATTCCACCTCTGAGCCCCAACTCCTCATTTTTTGTTCCCGAATCCTTATTTTCTCCATTAACACTTGAAGTCGTCCCTAAATTCATCACAATAACAGTCTCAAGCACAGCTCCATTAACCATATTAATTGTATTTGTGACCGTTCCTTCATTCATTGACTCTTCAATTTTTTTCCTGTCACCTGTTCCCTGACTTTCCACTCTCTCACTGGTTCCCAGCCCCTCAATATTGGCATTCAAAACCCCAGTTTCCACAACAGCAGCCACTTTCTCTTCTGAATTTATTACCTTTAAAGTCTCTATGGCTACCCCCTTGTCCAAATTGCTTGAAATTCCACTCGAATCACTGACATTCTCAATCCTTCCCCGATTCACTTGGTCCAAATTCCCAATAATTCCTTTGTTTCCTTGTGTGTCTTGATCCATTATTCATAACAAAATAATCTCCACCTCTCTAAAAGATTTCCAACGAAAGAAAAAATTCCTCAATTATGAATAGACAAACTCAGATATCAACACGAAGACAGCAGCACCTATATTGGTAGCAAACAATAAACAAAAGAAAAGAACCCCACGACTCCAAAGCCTCCACAGAAACCAAAAACCCTCAAAAAAATAAAGATAACCGAAGAATTGAACAAGCTCAATAATTGTAAATATAACTGAAAGATAATAACTTTGTAAGGAAAGCAGCGCCCTGTTAGTAACCTACTCCTTCCGATAAACTATAATAAAGCCTGCCTGCATTTCTCAGCGAAAAAACGTTTACTTCCAAGTTCATCTGTAATTAAGCTTACAAAAAAGAGATCTGTATATTTTTATAACAATGTTGTCTCACCAATTTAACTTAAGCCGACTGTTGACTCTATGGACAGCAGATTTTTTTGTGTGTACAGCGTGGTCGGGTGTTGTTGAGAGAGGGGTGAAGAACTTTGGTGGTAGAAAATAAATGGAAAGTCCATGGAAGCCGTTAATAAAAGGTTTATTAATTGGAAATGCTAACTAGTGATCACTTAATTAGGATATAATTCTTGATTTAATTATTATTTGGACTTATTCATGTACAGGGAGTTAATAATAAGTAATCGTATGAGTGACCATGTCATGGGTAACTTGATTAAAAAGAAATCATCTTCTACCTTTCGCAAAGTCAACTTTCTATCTCAAGATTAATTCTTCAATTAGACCTTTGTGTTTAATATACATAAACATATATATATATATATATAGTAAAATTTATCTATGACGTCCAAAACTATGTAAAGCAAATTGGTCGCAATTCACCACTGGAAAAAAAAGAAAAAAAAAGGACGCTAGAAACTTAAATCTTACATGTAATTGAAAGAACCAAATATACTTGTGAGAAGAGAAAGAGACAGACGGTGGAGAAATGTCGAGCTTGAAAAAAGAGGAGGAAGAAGACACGCAAAGAATTATATTATGCTTTAAGCTTATCTGAATTTGAATTTTATATCCAACGCACGAAACGTTTTGAAGAGGCAAAGGAGGGACGATGTTGTCCGTCTCACGCTTGAAATCCATAGTTTTCATTCAGAACCAAACCTAAAAACTAATGGATCGATCTTTCCTGTGAAGAGAAGTTTCGCATCGGTTTTTCTTGTTTTGTTCTCTTGTCTTGCTTGCAGGAGGTGGTATCAGCGTAATACCCCCCCTCACACCCACAGGTTTCTTCCACGGAGAGCATGGAAAAAATTCTTGACGTCCCATTTGCCAGCCCCTCTCTCTCTCTCTGTCTCTTCGTTTATTTATTTATTTTTAAATAAAGCACTGAAATGTGGGGAAAGAATCAGCAGCAAAAGGTCTCTTTCAGCAGCAAAAGGTCTCTTCATTTGCTAGTTTGATATATATATATATATATATACTGGTTCAATTAGACTGCCCAGATTTAAAATTAATGTATATTTAACTGGCCAAACCGTCAGCGTGGATCCCACCATGATCTCAAATGAAACTTGAGTATATGTAACCTTAACGACGACCGTGGTATAGTATTTTAGATATATATTTATATTTGATATTAATATATCAAAACCATTTAAAAACAAAATATATCATACTGATGTTAGGGTTCGTTCACCCAAATCAAGTCCCTCTTCGTGTCTAAAATGATAATGTATTTGTAGGGTTTGATTTTTTCTTAATATGTTCATGCGTCGGTATTTTTGCTATAAAAACATGTTAGTCCTCGGGGAGGGTTCGGCCAGGCGATCGACTTCATTTCAAGTTGCTCACTAGTGTGTGTTTCTTTTCTCAACCCAAAAACGTTACAAAATTGAACCTCTTTTTGACTAATTTGCAGCTCCTTTTATCACTTGGAAAACGGCGGCCCTCTTCCTTGTCGTTGAAATCTGGATCCCCTCGTCAAAAGAAGGACCAGCCATTGCTTCAAAGTCCAAAGGCGGTGAGACAAAAGAGGCAGAGGCGGGTGATAATTGAACGAATCATCATTTATCTCAATGAAGGATATCAATATGTCGTTTCGTTTAGGAATTGAATATATATAAAAATTTAAAAATAAAATTATTTAGAATTATGTAATTTAATTTTAAAAAAATATAATAAATTTTTTTTTTAACAAAATTATAAACATGTATAATATTATGAGAATGTCATTATCAATCTCACAAGATCATTACATCTTTGCTTGCACTGAAATTTTAACATAATATATATTAATTTATCAAGAGATTTCTTATAAAATTTCATTTCAATTTAACGGTCAGATTGAAAGATTTGATTGATATTGTAAAAGAATTTATTGTTTAAAAAAATATTATTTGGCTAAAATGGAACGAGCGAAACGAAACCAGAACATTTCAGTCAATATTTAGCTGAAAATCCAAAATAGATCAGAATTTAAATAGAATTAAAAAGAATGTTTTTTTATCTTGTTTTTTAATTGTTAAGTAAAAAAAAAAAAAACCGAAAACCCTGATCTTAATACCACTCTCATTATTACCTTCAATGCTACTACAGGGAATTTTCACAAAGTGCGTTTTCATTTCAGTACGTGAAGCCTAACTGAACCCTAGCTTGAGCACAAACCATACACAAATAATGATCAGACTCCCTCTACTGATTGATGTCAGCCAGGCTGTCCAAGTAACAGTCTTTAATTATAAGGAAAAGCCATGGACTAACAACAAAATATAGAGATGGCATGTGCAGTGACAGCCACTCATTAATCAAGTTGTATGGTAGGATTTGAAAGGAGGGAAACAAGTTCTTGGCAACGATCGTCAATTACAAGTTGCATTGCGTTAATCCTAGAAGTGCAACGAGCTAAAAAATGGGATTTAAAGGTAGCTATGGATGAAAAGCATGTTAGCTGGGGCATGCTCTACAGGATATTAAAAGGCCCAGAAAACAAGGAGCATCTTGTCTGAAGTTTCTCTCAATGATGATCAAGAATGCAGTATTTCCACCGCATGCAAAACTTAAGAGCATTTTAGCGCGCATCCTTCTAAACAAAACCAATCTCCACTGCAAAATGCAAGGAATAAAAGAAGAGGCTTTTGTGTCTAAAATGCTGTTCTACAAAATGCAGAAATCATTTACAGGTGAATTCAGAAAGGGAAAATTACACTATTTTCATTCTAAATGAAAAAACAATTTACAGTTGGTTTCAGAAAAGGTGAAACTATACTTGGTCATCGAGGTCCGGAAAGCTCCATTGCTTCAATGATGAAAGAAGATTCCTCACGAACATCGCTACAATGCCCTGGGCAATTGCATGCCCTTGCCTCACCAATACTAGATACACCTTGTGGTTCCTCAATTGCAGGCTGCCCGGCAAGTCCTTCCAGGACCTTCAAGACTGCTGACATTTTTGGCCGAAGGTTAGGATGCGACTGAGTACACTGCAGAGCCAAATCCACAGCTTTTTCCAGCTCGGACTCGTCAAAACATCCCTTCAGATCCCTATCCACTAGCACTTCCAACCTCTTCTCCTCATGCAAAGTTCTAACCTGTAAAATTCAAACACCATTTACAATTTTGTATTGGGGCAACGCCTCAGGATAACATACGGTGGATTATGATTCAGTACAGTGGTTCCCTTTAAATAGTGGTTAAGATGAAAATAATGCCTGGTTTCCAGTCACCAGAAAGCAATCATACAACTAAAAGATACATGTTATGATATTTCATAAGTAACCAGCATCAATTCATAGCCACTGTAATCCTTCATGCTTGAGAATTCATTACGCAGGCATGAAAAACCCATTCCTGAACATGGCACCGGCAATTATGAGCAATGCAGCTTAAAAATGAGTTGGTATAATTTCCTATAAATGTCATAAGACTACGACATGCAAGTTGTCTCAAAACAATCTGTACGAAGGAGTTTAGAATATTCAGATTTTGGCCATCACTCTTCAATTTCAAGTTGAGAGGCCTTCTCCAGATTAAATGCTAAATATCAGAGATATTATTCATTTGAGTCATCATTGCAAATCCCATTGCAGTCATGGAATAACTGGAATAGAAGCATACATTACCGCCATATAAATTTGAAAGAGTGAGATGTTTGTAATTTGTAAATTCAGTGGTAGAGGACAAAATAGAGAAATAAGTTACCCAGTCAAGAATCATTCCCTTCTGAACCTGGCCATTTCCAGCATCTAACGCCTTTTGCCCTGTTATAAGTTCCAAAAGTAGTATGCCAAATCCAAAAACATCAGTTTTATCAGATGATTGCCCAGTTGAAAGATACTCAGGTGCAATGTGTCCTACAGTCCCCCGCACTGCTGTAGTCACATGTGAATCTCTAAGATCCAACAACTTGGCAAGACCAAAGTCCCCAACTACAGCTTCAAAACCTTCATCAAGTAAAATGTTTGCAGCTTTAACATCCCTGTGAATTATCTTTGGATTGCATTGTTCATGCAAGTATAGAAGTCCACGGGCAGCCCCAAGGGCAATGCGTATCCGTCTGTTCCAATCTAAAGAAGGTTTCTCTCGACAGGTCTCTGCAAAGGAGAAATAAAATAAAAAAATCCAGCAGAGCCAAAAATTGGTTTTGTTTCGATTGAAGTAACAGCGATATATATATATGAAAGCAACAATCATGAATAAGAGTTTGTTCATCAGCCAATTTCCAATACTATTCAACATATACTATTAAGAAACAGACAAATTCATTAGAGCAGAAATCTTGTACAAAGGATTTAAGAAAAATAAAAAGCTTCAAATATAACTAAAGAAATGATTCAGCATGATTTTCTACTTTAAGTACTAAAAAGTTTATATTTTAGGTCATGATTGCAGTCTGAGATACATTGGAGAGGGATAAGAAAGATTATGTTGAGCAGGAAAAACAAAAAACAGCTTCTTCAAAAGAACTATTAAGGACTTTAATGCTCATTATATTCCAACTGTGTTTAGTGCTGTAAATTTTAATGAGAAACAACGTTCATTTGCATCAGACCAGAGAATAATAAAAATCCTAGTTGCCCAAAAGAACTAATATATAGTAGAGTTTGAACAAGCAAAATGAGGCAAACCTCTCAGGCGGTCAGCAACACTGCCATTCGGCATGTAAGGATAGACAAGCAACCTCTCATCAGATGTCATACAGAAGCCATACAAACATAAGAGGTTCCGATGTAAAGCCAAGCCAATCATTTCCACTTCAGTCTGAAACTGAAGTTCTCCAGTAAAATTTGGATCCTTCAGCCTTTTAACTGCGATAAATGTTTTGTTTGGGAGACAACCTTTGTAAACCACACCATATCCACCTTGCCCTAAGATATTTTTTGGACTGAAGTTGTTTGTAGCAACTTGTAGTTCACGGAAAGAAAATCTCTTCAAATGACCAATATCAAATTCATAATCTTGCTGCACTGAAAAATGCAATTATCACAATTAATCATATTGCTTTGTGTGATTTATTTCATTTGCGAAAATTAAAAGAGCACTCAGTTTGGAGGTACCGTATGATATGAGACGAGATCTATACAAATGCACCCAGCAGGCAAGCAGCATGACAGAAATCACAAAGGTGCAGCTAATACCTATGGCAAGAGAGAGCACCCACCGATGATGACTGCTGGCTTGCTCAGATGCAAGTGTCTCTGCAAGTACGACATCAAGCATTTGTGGTCACGTTGTTAAAGGGCATCTCTTCAAGAGAACTATTTAACCAGCTAATAGTACATTTACCATTCACTGGATTTGAGATACCCGTGCATTTTTGTGCAAGTGAGGAGGAGCAAAGATAGCTATTCCCAGTGACACTGCAATAAAAACAAGCACACTATCAAATGGATGCGAACAGAAATGATGGACACCACTGGTAAACATTAATGGGACTAGAAGTTGTCAACTCCCATCCAACCATTTCCACAGATATTGATTTTTTTTTCCTTCCACGAGAGATTTTTTAACACTATGATGAAAAGGGAAAAGGGAACTGCAGTAGAAACTGAAACGTGCAATCTGCATCTCATTCTATTTAAAAACAACTTTTCCTGACAATGCAAGCATTTAGCAAGGTCAACGATATCAGGTAACAACTCTTGAGAGTCTTTGCAAAGATCAAATAGATTGGATCAACGCTAGCCCATAATAACCTAAGGTCCCTAAAAGCACATTAAATTACACCGGCCAAATATGAGGCATTTAAGAATCAAGGATATTTAAAAAAAAAAAAAATCACAGTTCTAACAAAGATCTCACCTGTAACCCTTTGCTAATATTTTTGGAGTTGGACCACTAAGATTGTTAAATGATAAATCCCTGCCAGACATATCGAAGTTAGGTTAACATTTACGTACACTATATAAGGTAATATTGTTGACATGTATGAACCACATACAAGAATGAAAGTCCAGTAAGATTGGCCACCAATCTTGGAATCTGCCCAGTTAACTTGTTTTTACTGAGTCGCCTGGAAAAGCTTGCATGTTAAACTTTTATATAACACACAAATTATCAGAAGAAACATTAAAACAAAAAATCAAAAGGAATTGAAATGCCATGTGTTGTGGTCAAGCAACTTACAAGTAACTCAGATGGGTCAGAAATCCTAAAGAGCTCGGAATACCACCAACGAACTGGTTACCTGAGAGATCAAGAGTTTGAAGATCTGAAAGCTTTCCGATCTCTTCTGGAATGGGACCTGATAAATGATTGCTCTGCAATAGCCTGCAAGTATCATGAAGTTTAGCTAATGCAAAATACAATATCAAGACTCCAATCTGTTGCATTTATGTCAAGTAACAGGAACAAAAAAGAACATCATTCTCGTTAGAGCAGCAGCAGATTCAAAAGAATACATGGTTTTACAATACCTAGGCTCATAAGTTATTACAAACAGAAACGGTTTTCAAATTTTCTACGTGGACTTCTTAACTGGAAAACCTAGTTAGTGCATTTTGTCATAATAATCATAACAGCAACATTTCATTAGCCATGAAACTAGCCAATAATTAGCTTATACTCCAAGAAAAGAACTAAGAAAAGAATTAAGAAAACACATACACGTGCCAAGAAACAATTAATAGCAGAATAGCTCGTGTACAAATCAATTGAAGAACTCAGAGAAAGAAAGTAATAGTAGCTCACATTGTTCTTAGGTGACTCAAATTCCCAATACTAGGCGAAAGAGTTCCTGATAATCTTGCACTTGCCATTTCCCTAGCAGCAACAATATCCAGAACAAAGATAAAAATATGAAGAATATATTACTAAACAAAAAGACGTTTCTCACTTACAGGGAGATGACGAAGCCTTCAAGAGAGCAACCGACCATTTTCCAAGTGCAAGGATCGACAGAGTTCAGATCCCAACCGTTCATAACACCGGTCTCATCTCTCATTTCTTTCTTCACAGCCATCAATGCTGCCACTGAATCCACAAACCAACCGAGTAAACAAGAAGAAAGAAACGGAGTAACAAACCACTTGGTAGTGTAATGCAAGATCATTTTGAATATAGAGTCTGAAAGTCATACCTTCATAGTTAACACCCTTTGGAGATAGAAGACTATCAGTTCCTTGCGCAAAATCCACCCAAAAGACTGCTAAAAAGATGCGGAACAAAATTGCCGTCATTACTTCCTGTCCCGATGAGAATGCCGGGTTTTTTTTCTTTTCTGACAGGAGTCTAGCAAGAGAGCTGATAATAGGACTAACTGGATTTGGATGTTGTCTTCATGTCAAACGCCCCACCTGCTACCTACGAAGACTATCTTGAAGCTTTCTAATTGCCTAGGAAATACGTGAAAATAATATCATTTACAAACTAAACCATGAAAAAAGGGGAAATACTGCTACAGTAACATAGAAACCTATTCTTTTTTTTTAATTCTGTTTGATGGAAGACCGAGAGAGAGAAGTGGCTCTATAGCGTTTGGCATCCTCGAGATTCGGGTTTAACATGCATGGTCCCCTTGTCTCCATTTTCATATAGTAGTAGTTAAGCCGTGGCCGTAGTAGACTTTTACTTTGACCCATTAAATTGAATCAACGGTTCAGATTAAGCTACTTCAAATTCTTATTGAGTTTATAATCTTGGAGCACTCCCTACTAGCGCGAAAATACATGTACTTGGAACCATGTCGGCGGCAAGTTTGAATGCCGTAAGGTAGCAAAGGTGAGCAGGAACAATTTTGTGCGGTTCAATGTTTTTTTATATTCTGATAAAAATAAAAAAAGAACAAAAAAAATATTGTTTTTTATATATTTTTAATTAAAAAACATTTTTGACAAAAACACTCGTGGCACCGATCACACTATAGAGTTTAGCCTACTCCGAAAGAGAATCCTAAGTTCCATAATACCATCTCTAACACATCCCGCGTCAGCACAATTTACCAGAAAGGAAGACACCATTGAATTCCAACGAATCATAATCAGAGGACACAGAGAGACCAGCGAGGTCACTGAAAGAGACCGGTGGAGTTACTTTTAAACACTCTTAAATGCTTGAGCAAAATTTGCAACTGCTATAGGCTACAGCCATTATTTGGTGGTTGATAACCAGTAACTCCACTCTCTAAACTATCTTTAGCAATCTTCACATATTATGGGTGTTTAGGACCGCGGTCCAACCTGTTTTTGCGTTGAACCGCGGCCTCAACAATGCTTTTTACCAAACAGGATCCCAGCGTTTGGCTGGGGTCCCACCACTAAAATTAAAAACACACCATGACTGCAAAAGCAACTAAGAGCTGCTTTTGCAGTCGCGGCATCATGCCAATACACTGCGAAAATTAAAAATCACGTGAAATCCACAACGGGCAAAATAATTGCAGATCATCCTCTCGTCTCCATCTCTGCCTCTTGTCTCCCTCATCTCTCATCAACTCAAACGCCCCTCGTCTCCCTCAGCGCCCTCGTCTCCCACACACACAGTCTCCATTGCAGATCATCCCTCTCCCGCATCTCTGCCTCTCGTCTCCCTCATCTCTTATCTCTGCAAACGCCCCTCGTCTCCCACAGCTCCCTCGTCTCCCACAGCTCCCTCGTCTCCCACACACACAGTCTCCATTGCAGATCATCCCTCTCCCGCATCTCTGCCTCTCGTCTCCCTCATCTCTTATCTCTGCAAACGCCCCTCGTCTCCCACAGCTCCCTCGTCTCCCACAGCTCCCTCGTCTCCCACACACACACAGAAATTGTAGATCATCCTTCTCCCTCATCTCTGCCTCTCGTCTCCCTCTCTGCCTCTAGGATCCACTAAAACAAAAAAAAAAAATCAAAGCTTTAAGTGCAGAAAGCTAAAGCTCACAACTAACTGCCTCTCTCTTTGGAAACACAAGAGAGGAGTGGTGGGGAGGTCTTAAAACCCAATTCGCGCATTACGATTACCCTATCCTACCAGGTCTCTCTCTCTCTCTCTCTCTCTCTCTCTCTCTCTCTCTCTCTCTCTCGTGTTTCTTTCCATTTTCTTTTTCTATTTTTTCATTATTTGCTTGCGCTTTTAGGTTTTTCATTGACTAATTAATTCTGCTGTTTTTACCACTTGCTAATTTATTTAGCTTTAATTATAATATTATCTTGCTCTCTTGAGTTTCTCTTCTCTTTCTCTTTTTCGCAAATTTAAAAAATCAGACAAGAAAACCTCTGCTTTCTGTAAAGAAAAAGATCCCAAAAATTCTCAATGGAGTGGAAGAGATTCTTGTCGATCCCAGTTTTTAGTGTGTTTTTGTTGATGGGTTTTGTTTATTTCATAACAGTTTTCATATTTATTGAAGATTGGGCTAGGTTACAGAGCTCATCTGGGACTTTGAATGCTGTGATCTTAACTTTTATGGCTTCTTTATGTCTTTTCTCTTTCGTTGTCTGTGTCCTAACTGAACCAGGTTATGTCCCTTCCCCTTATGTTCCTGATGTTGAAGGAGCTGTTGTCCCACTACATCAAGAACCACACAATAATGTAAGTAATATATAAACAAACATTTTATGTTTCTTCTATTTTTTTATTGTATATGTCTGTTTAGTGATGTGTTTGTGCCTTTGTATTTAATTTTGGATTGGTTGATGCGAAAATTTTGGGAAAAAGAAGAAAGATGAAATCTTGAGTGTCATTGTTCGTGGTCGTGATTTAGTTTATAAAGTTATATTCTTTGTTTTTGAATTGACTGTTGAGAAATCAAGGGAGGGTATGCTTATATATTTAGGTATAAAACCTCGTTATTTGTGTCCTTTTTTTGTTAGAATTAGGGGGAAGTAAACCCATGCCTACTATGCAAAGATTGAACTTTGGTCTTCCTGGGCTGTGCTAGTGATTGATGATTTAATTGTAATTGATCGTTGTGAATTATTTAGGAACATTGTGGTTTTAGTGAATGATTTATCTTTTGTTGGCTCAAGTTTAGCCTCCAGTCTGTTTGCATGATAATGAATGAAAAGAAGAATGAGGATTTGGTTCTTATTTCATTTTCTATGGGAGGATGATTCAACTTTAGGAAATAGTTATTTTGGGTTCAATTCAGTGAACTTGTTTGATTTTTGCATCGTCAGATGCTAACAACATCTTGCCTCAATTTGTTTTGTTTTTAGCAGTTTTTTTGAACTCTAATAGATGATGTCTCATATTGATTGTTCTCCTAGATCTGTTTTGAATTTGAAATCTAAGTATAGCAGATCCATGTGATAATAAGTTATATAACCTGTTTTTTAATCTAATTTTCTATAAATGATTTTCTTACTTTGTGGTTAACTTTGGGCTGATTGATAATTGATCCTTGATAGAGTTCACGACTGAGGCAATGTGACAAGTGTTGTACATACAAGCCTCCCAGGGCTCATCATTGTAGGATTTGCAGAAGGTGTGTTTAGAGGATGGTATGTTCAGCTAAAATCTTTTTTTGCAATTACTGTTTGTTTCATTAGATTTTTAATTGATTATGAATAGAGTTATGGATTATGTTACTTTAAAATTGATGGCAGGATCATCATTGTCTATGGATAAATAACTTGATCAAGGAACGGAGGGATGGGCAAAGCTCCAGAGGCCAAGTGATAGTTAAACAAATGGCTACTTCGCTACTAAAACCTATTGTCTTAGGCATCGTTTGTTTTTTGTAGTTGAATCTGTCAATTACAAGTTGAATCTTGTTTGATTACTAACACCTATTGTGTGAAGTGTAGTTCCCACTGATTTGTTTTAGATCTCAGGTAAAAAAAAGTTGTCATTTATAGATGTTTAAAATTTTCAAAGCTATATGCACTTGGGAATTTATCCGAGAGGTCACTTGAAAGTTCCTATAAGTGTGTCTTTTTGCACTAGTGAGCTGCAAATTTTATTTTATTTTATTGTCCTATTTTCACCTGTTTTTATTGTTCTTATATGTTCATATTTTGACTCCTATGTTTGTATTTATAATCGTATGATTTATTTTTCTTGAGAAAAATATTGTGTTTCTTTACGTTGGCATTTTCAATTATAATCTGTTACTGTTTCTTAATTTGGAGAAAGGCTTTCCCTTTTGTGGAATAATTTTTGTTTCTTTTATCAACAATGGCGCTCGCACATGCCTGGAAGGAGGATGGTAGAAGAGATTGAATATACACTGGGTGTTCATGTATATATTTAGATCATGATTCAGCTTATAATTATAGTATAATAGTTTATAAATTATAAACTTTAATAACTTATCTTTTTCTTTGGTCTTAACGATGTAGTTAAATCAGGTTAGGTTAAGGTTTTTATTTTTGGGTATTATATATATTCATATGATGAGTTGATATTGTTAATTTTATTAAGTGACATAATAAGAAGAAAAAAATTTGGGTTCGATAATTAGCTCAAAACAATGTTTTTAAAATCAAATTTACTTATAAATTTGTATAATTTTACAAATTAACATGTATTTTAACTATTTATAATGGTAAATTTTACAAAACATGCCTACTTATCCAAATAAAACACAGGTGAAGATTGTGGTTGCATTAATGGCAATGCATAACTACATTAGAAAAAGATCACAAGATGATATTATTTTTGCCGAATATGATCACAATCCTAATTTTATTCTTGAAGATATTTTATCAGATATTATTCCTCGATCAAATAGTCAGGGGTCGCAGACGTGTTCACGTATAGATTTAATTCGTGATGGAATTGCAAGTAGTTTAATGAGAGAATAAAAACAAATGTTTAATTTACATCAATTATTTCAAATATTTTGTTACTATAATTATTAATAAATATAAAAAATTATTCCTACAAAATATCTATATAAATATATGTATGTGGGTCTATACATGTGTATTTTTAATTAATTTCATAAGTTGACAGCAATATGAAAAACATGGTAACTAAACATACAAAACTGCTTTTCATTAAACTCAACATCAATAACAATTTTAACCAAACACTAATTTCAGTTATGAACCGCAACTAAAAATGCTTTTTATAAACCTGTTTTTTTTCAACCTCAACCACAACAACAACATCTATGCCAAACAGGCCCATTATCAGACCCAGATTTCTCCCATGCATCTCATGCAGATGGGACATCAAACGCTACAACACGCCGAGGATTAGATTTGAAACACTAATAAACTACACTTCCGCTCAAACAAAAAAGAGACATTTGATGCACACAAACATTGAAAATATTAACTGATGATGAACGAAAACCCAGTAACTGAAGTCGAAATACAAGGAACATGTGCAGTTACTACAAGAGAACGCAATAGCATTACTTTTGCACATAAAGCGAGTGATGACAATTGTCTGCAAATTAATTCAAGTCAGCCACCACAAATCAACAAAAACTAATAGGAAACAACACGGGCAAGTAAAAACAAACCCCCACGTCCAACACCAGGGCCCACCCCTTTTCTTTGGGCCGTTATGTTAGGGGCCTTCTTCCTAGCTATATGGATGAACACTTCTCCTCCACCTTTTACCTCTTGCTAGCAGCTAACTGATAAGTGCACCTCAGGCTATCTTTACTATCAAACATGTACATAAACAAAAAGGGTTTGACAAAAGGGGATGGGATAGGGGAGAAAAAACGTGGGTGAAGAAAACATGAAGAAAGTTCAGCTATCCAGCCGCCTGATCCGTATGTATCCTGATAGAGAGAGAATTGTTGCCGGTCAGACCTCATGATGATCAAAACACAAAATAGCACCCCCAGAAATAACTGCCACATATCAATCCCATACCACGTAACTTGCTTATGTCCCAGCCAGGTGCATAAAATTTAGACCCATTTGTCGTTTCACATGATCCGGTATCAACTTATTGACAAGCTCGGGAGAAGCCCCATTTAACTGTAAAGAAACAACATTAATAGTGAACAAACAGAATTACCTTGGCCAGTTGCATACGAAATAAATAGATAAAAAAAAGTAGCAATAAAAATAACAAGAGCAACAAAAAAATTGCCCAACTAAAAACAGTCCAACTTATATTTGAATGCTTGCATTTTGTTTTTCTAAAAGGTCAAGGATGAAAAACACAATCAGAATCAGAAAGATGACATACTTCCTGTTTAAAGTTGAAGAGAGATGGTAAAGGGCGGCCATTTGGTAAGCGAGCATTGGGTTCTCGGAGTTCATCAAAGAAAGGATGTGCACATGCTTCCAACTGATAAAAATAAAGTAAATTGTCAGATATCAATGGGCAAACATGCATCTCAAGTAGCAAAAAAGAAAATATCATCAAGATTCATTTTTCTTCAAAAACAAATGATTATGATGATGACGGCCATTTCTGCAGTTGAATATGAACAAGGACATGGAGTTGCCACTTGACATGAAACTTGCGCATCAACATGGAAGGGAGAGAAGGTTGAAGCTACAAAACAACAGAAAAAAGAATAAGAACTTGAACTCACCGCTGTACAGCGAAGACTTGGTGAGTATTGCAGCAGCCGTGATGCAAGATCAATTGCCTCTGGAGGCATCCTCTTGTGGAAAACCTAAATTAATGAACAACTAAATGAAACACTACTATAAATCAAATTGTAACAAGACATAGATCATGGTACTTGAACGATCATCAATTTTTTCCTTGTGGATCTCAACATGCACAAACAACAAAATATAAGAATTCATAGTATTTTAGCTGCAGTAAAAAATAGACACCTCAAAATCATTCATGAACAGGAATTAAAAGCATACCTTGTGCCATGGGTGTGCTTTTATCTGTGGAAACCTAAAATCAGTATAATTTGGGTTCATACATCGAATTTCTTCTCTTGTTGGAGTGCCAAGAACCTGTAATAAAGTGTGTAAGATGTTGGCTCATGGTCATATGAATTGCATTATTAAAAGCACCAATAAGCAACATGTACCTTAATAATCTCTACAAGCTGGTCCACTGCATTTTCTCCTGGAAATAGTGGCTGTAAATATATTCAAATGATCAGCTGTCAACTACAAATTACCATTTGGAATACTGTCAAAAGAGCAGTCTTAAAATGCAATAAAAAGAACTGCTAACCTGGCCAAGGAGCAGCTCAGCAAGGACACAACCAGCGGACCATATGTCGATTGATGTCGTATATTCTGTGGCACCAAATATAAGTTCGGGAGCCCGGTAGAATCGGGAGCATATGTATGATATGTTAGCTTCACCTTTGACCTATTCACAGGAACCTTGATTGTCAATGTATGGAACATTGTATAGAAAGAATGAGAAGCAATATATTCACATAATATCACACTAGCACTGAAAGCTTTCAAGTAAACAAGGGCTTCAACTTTAGTAGTCACTCGATTATTATTAGCATCTATAACCAGTACTTGCAGAACTAGATGAGCAGATAAAAGTGGAGGTCAACCAAACCAAATAAGTTCCTCAACCCAGACATGAAAGAGATGCAAGTCAACAGGTTTCAAATTCAGAGAAATAGAGATACGAAGACATTTAGAAAAAGGATTTGCACAGCAATACTGAGACCACCTTGACATCATACTCTCTGAGTACTCAAGACACTCATCTGCAACTATTACTTGCATACAGATATACTGGATTATTGGAATTAGTAGCCCTAAAATTGAAACATTGAAAATTTGACACTAGATCAGATCAACAATATAATTTTACACACTGATTACCAAAAAAAAAACCAATCAAACAAGGATGCAATAAGCATTCCATCAATGTTGCAGGAAACATTCATTTTCAAAGTTATATACATTTCATTGAAAAAGAAGGCACATGAATAAACAGTCAAT
This sequence comes from Salix dunnii, assembly GCA_015731905.1. Classification (NCBI taxonomy): domain Eukaryota; kingdom Viridiplantae; phylum Streptophyta; class Magnoliopsida; order Malpighiales; family Salicaceae; genus Salix; species Salix dunnii. The sequence goes on along the minus strand of CM027662.1, from coordinate 3,448,236 downwards.
GCAATGATGTCCCCTTTTGTTAAGAACCAGGCTAATATCCCAAAGACAAACCACAAACTTTTTTGCAGCTTAAAAGTTGTGGCCACACAAAGCAAAGATGAGGAACCACAGACTAGAAGAAAGTCAGCATACCAGCACTTTTGCACTTCCAAAATCACAAAGCTTAACCTGATGAGTAAGAGGATCAACCTGCAGACAGCCAAGAATGTTTCAGAGAACAGCTACCATCTATGAACATGCATTTACAGTAAGGAAGCATACCAAAAGATTTTGTGGCTTTAAATCCCGATGGCAAACTCCAGGAACAGCATGTATATAAGCCAGCCCCCTGAAGATCTAGAAAACAAGAAACTCCTGTAATTAATACCCCAAGGACTATAATAAGGAAACAAATCAACTTCAGATACAAGTGTAATGCAATACCTGGTACATGTAAAGTTTAACATAAATAAGTGGCATTGATTGTTTTGCATTGCTGTAATGCTTCAAAACCCGATACATGCTCTCAGGAACATACTCCATGACCAAGTTAAGAAAGAGTTCATTGTTATTTGTCGTGGAAAAGAAACAGTGCTTCAGGGAGATAACATTTGGATGATCCATCACTCGCATTAGCTGCAATTCTCGATTCTTATATCTTCTGTCCTGCAAAACCTTCTTTATCGCTACAGTTTCCCCAGTTTCCAAGCATTTTGCCTGCAAAAAGAGAGAGATCAAAAGACCTGCTCCCAAAACTCTTTCTCATCGTCAATTCCTTCAACAGAGAACACATTTGCATACCTGGAAGACTACACCAAATGACCCTGTTCCCACAACTCGCTCTGCCATGTAACTGATGGTCTACAAGAACCAAAACATCAACGAAATTAATCTGACCATCAGCAAACAAAAACTCCAGAAATTTGCTGGAAAATCATATATTGATTCTCTACACCCTATGATAACTACAGGAAAAGAGAGAACCCTTTGACAAAACAGAAACAGAATCAAAAAGGTATTCAACCAAAAACAAACTTACCTGCTTGGGCTCTCCATTTTTACCCCCAATTGTAGTCGAAATTATATGACCGGTGACCGGATCATTCCCATCAGCAACACGGGTGGTCATTTCCTACAAATCACATGGACATCAGTGATCTTAGATCTATATAATAGTAGTAATTACGCTTTACAAAAGAAAGAAAAGGTACATAGCTAGAGAGAGAAAAACAGAGATCTTGGATCATGAAGATGAAGGAAGGAAAATCAATCAAAATTACAAATTTTATAGTATGACCTCACCATCTAGATCTATTTTAACAAAACTATTTCCACCAAACAAATAAGCTAAAACCTAATTTCCAAAACAAAAGCTTTATAACTATAAAAATGCTGGGAAATAAAGAAATCCCAGATCTTAAAAATACACCCTAGTGTAAAAGAAAAATTGTTCGGGTGCTGAAGGGAAAAAATTTGATAACATTTTTTAAAAAAATAAAAGCATCTAATCTTCTTACCTTCTAACACCCAAAACTAGAAAAACAAAAACATAAGTCAAAGATAGCTCCCTCATGTCTGATTTTTCCAAGGTAAATGTAAGGATTTCAACATCAAAAGAAAAACTGAGAAAAAAGAGAGAAATTACCTTATCTTCAGCCATTGAAAAAAGAAAAAGAAAGAGGGCTGGTAGTGGTTAAATTTGTATTGGCTTCAGAAAAAAAGAGAGATCATGTTGGAGAAGGCCAAGAAGAAGAAGAAGACCCAACAAAACAAAACACAGGGGATGAGAGAGAGAGTGACAAATTAGAGAGAGAGAGAGAGAGAGAGAGAGAGAGACAGCATCAACAACAATTACAAGAAGAAGAAGAAGAACAAGCCCATGTGATCCCAACCCCTCTCTCTCTCCCTCCTTCTTTTTCTTTTTGTCAATTCTTCTCTTTTCTTTTTCCTTTTGTTTTGGTCTCTCTATCTACTTTCCGTTCTCTTCGCTTATCTTTTAACCTCTGGATTTTAGAGAATTACGATAATGGGATTTAAACTTTGTGTTTTGACAACGTCACAATTATTGGATGGATGGCTGCCTGGACCCCAGTGTCCGCCCCCCGTTTCTTCCTTCCCGTTACCGTTAAATTTTATGAAAGATCTGTTTGTTTTAAAAAAAAAACAAAAAAATGATTTTGAAAAGATTTAAAAATATTTTATTTTTGATGCCTTTTTATATTAATACTAAAAATATTTTTAAAAAATAAAAATATATTATTTTAATATATTAAAACAAAAACCATTACAACATTTCTAATATATATAAAAAAAAAAAACGAAGAAACAATCTCCCTCTTTCTTTTCTTCTGCCCGTTGAAAAGGAAATATTCCTATCAGATCAAATTTTACCTGTGCTCTTACTTTACTTTTTATTTGTTTAGTATTTATGTATGTATATAATTAAGTTTACAAATTAATATTTCAATTCCTGTTGAGTAACTATTTTTACGAATTTAAGATTACTAGTTATTATCGAACTAAACTATCTTTTAAGTTTGTATCTTCTCAGTTTCAATTCAATTGGAAATTGGAACTAATAAATTAGTTTATTACTAACTGATGTTTATGATGTGAATTGTAATTATTTTTCTTGTAATATATATATATATATATATATATATATAAACAAATTAATAATATGAGTTATAATATCAATCAACTAAATAAATATCAAAATTAATCTCGAAAACTCATATAAAAATACAAAACAATCAAGGGCATGTTTACGAATGATATAGTGAATAGCTAATTGTGTTTTTAAAGTGCTTTTTATTTTATTGCTAAACAACGTGCTCTTCCTTGAAGTAACGGAGATTACAACAGAAGAGGCTAATTTATTAACAAGATCAAGCAAGAAGGTTAAAACCAGAGTGACAAATGTTGAAGTTGGATCAAAAGAGGGTAACAGTTACATAGAATCTCTTATGAGAAACTCATTTGTTGCACCAGAAGTAGATGAGAAAATGCAGGTCACAGACTGCGTTTCAAACGATGATGATAATGATTGTGACGAGGAAGATTGCCCAATAATCAAACTGTCGACAGAGGAGAGGAAAAGAATTAGGAAACCATGGCAATAGACCCTCATCATAAAGCTGATAGGTCGAAGGGTGAGCTATAGTTCCTCATTCAACGCTTGAAAAATATGTGGAAGCTGCGAGGGGACTTCACCTTCACAGACTTAGGAAATGATTTTTACTTGGCAAAGTTTGCTAACACAAAGGATAGAGCACATATGCTCTTTAAAGGACCATGGATGTTGGTGGACCATTATTTGACTGTCAGATCATGGCACCCCAATTTTGATCCCTTTGAAGACTCCATTGACAAGGTGGTTGTATGGGTTAAGTTGTCGGACTTGGCTATGGAATCTTTTGATACTACAATGTTGTGGAAAATAGGAGATAAGATTAGGAAAACATTAAAAGTAGACCGAGCTACGTCTATTGGAATGAAGAAGAATTTTGCAAGATTATGTGTGGAGGTAGATCTCACAAAGCCCTTACTAGCAAAATTTAAATTACGCAGAAGAGTTCGACGTATAATGTACGAAGGATTGCATCTAATTTGTTCCCAATGTGGCCAATATGGTCATAAACAAGAACTGTGCTCGCATGCATCTCAAACAGATCAAGAGGTAGTAAGAGATATGGACATGCCTGGAGTCCCTAGTATCCCATTAGTCAGACCAGAAATAATGGATTCATTTGGCAACTGGATGATTGTTGACCGAAGACCTTGATGACCGAACAAAGGGAGGGTGGCTAAGTCGACCATAGCAGCTGGAAAGCGCGAAGATCACACCAAGAGTTTAGGCGTTATCTCTAAGGGCAAGTCCAATAACAAGAGCCATTTGGAAGAGCTAAATCATTAAAATGACTCCTTGAATAATGTATATATGGTTTTTTTATTGATGTGTTCTCCAATGATAAAAGCCATTTTAGAGAACTATTTTTTATCTTATTTTAAATAAAGTTCAATTATTTTATATATAGTTTAATTACAATTAAGTATATGATTAATAGAAGTAAGTTATATAATTAAATGATTATTTTTGAAAAACCCTCCAACAATAAAATTATTATTTTTTAATTATATTTAAATTAAAAAAAATAAATTTAAATATAATTAAAAAACCCATAATATTTAAGATTTGAAATTTAAGCTATTTATTGTATGTTTTTCAAGTAATTGTATGTTTTTTAATGGTTATTGTATTTGAAGTTAATTAATATTATTTATTGTCTTAAATTAATAGGATTTTTTTAAATTATTTTTTTATGCTAAATAATAATAATAAAAATAATAAATGGTGGGTTTTATAATAATGATAATTTATTGCAATTCATGCATTATGAGACCATATGGGGTATTAGATAGGGAGATTTACAAGAAATATTGATATTTGTTCGTCTATGACTGCGAAACTGTGGGCTATCTATATCGGGCTTCAGCTTACATGGGCTAAAGGGTTTAGGAAAGTGGTGTTGGAATCGGATTCCAGGGTTATAGTTGGGCTAATTAATGGGGATAGTGTGAGGATAAATAGAAATTATAATATGATCATGCAAATTAAAGATATGTTGGTTATGGACTGAGAAGTTGTAACAATATATATTTACAGGGAGGCTAATTGTGTGGTCGATTGGTTGGTTAATTTTGGGTTAACTAGAGATTTGTTAGATATTGGATGGATAATATAACTGACCCCCCAACAAGGCTTTATATTTTGTTGTCCCATGACCTAATTGGATCTATTGTTCCTCGTTAATTTAGAAGGGCGTATTGCCTTGATTATTACAAAAAAAAAAACTAAATAAATATCACTAATACATTTAAAAAAAAAATCTAATGACACGAGTTATAATTTCAATTAACAAAATAAACAAGTTTTATTTGAATTATATATATAAAAAATGATAGTAAAGGAGAATGTGTGTGTGTGTGTGACCAAAGTAAATAAATAAAATAATATATTATCAACTTTGATCGAATGGTGAAATTAAAAATAATAAATATTTTAGAGAGTTAAGAAAAAAAGATAAGAGATGATAAGAATAAGAATCAAATTAAAAACATCAATATATGATAAAAAAATTAAAAAAAAATGAATATGTAGAGTTTTTCAACTTGTTTTTTACATAAAAAAAATTGTAAATATAAACTGAAAAACTTATTCATTCATCAAATTAAATAAACCATGAACCATTATATAAATAAATATTAACAATAGATAAAATATATAATTGGAAAATCAAGAGACCAATATATATATCAAAATATTTAATATCATAATATAGGTAATTTATTTAATTATGTTTAATGAATTTATTTGTAATGAATACTAACACAGATGAGATTTATTGGATAAAATAAAATGACAAAAAATATGGAAGGTTGCACATATTAAAAATATTATAAAAATAAATATTTATTTTATATGAATTATACTAAAATAATTATAGATGAATTACACTAACGTATGCAAAAACTAAACACATACATTATAATTAAAAAAATAATTTATTTTCAACACAGGCTAAGAAATCTAGAAAAATCATATAAAATAGATATTAAGAAAAAATTATTTTTGAAAAAAACAAAAAAAAACCATTGATATAAAATAATAAACTCCTTGAAAAACAAATCAATTAAGTCGGATATTATTAGGCCTAGTAAGTCAAACCTAGTATGTGCCCAATCAAGTAAAATAAGTATGCACATCTAAAAAACCTTTTTATTTATCTAAAGTCAAATAATACACTTAAATTATTATTTTTATTTTCAAATTGTATTGATATACTAATATTAAATTTTTTTTAATATATTTATAAATAAAAAAATATGAGTATATTAATATACAAGGTTAATATTTATCAAATAACATCATATCATGATCATAAATGCAAGTTTTAATAAAAAATAAAAAAACACAAGAACAATACACAACCTAATTATTGTTATGGAATTTCTCTTGACAATGATATGAGACCCAGCTCGGCTTGGTGAGTCAACTTGAATATCTCATGTCTTGATTCCTTATTTAGTTTTTTTTTAAGTTAAATTAGGTGAGATTTTATTTGAGTTGATCTGATTTAAAAGGTCTAAATACCATAGAATTATAACTTGATTTAACTTCAGTATAAATACAAAAAAAAAAAAACATTATTCTAGCCATTATATATATTGAGATGACAATGTAAAAAATGATTTTCAACATATTTTCACAAAAAATACTATTAGTATTTCAATAAATCAATTTCTCAACTCAAAACACCTCTAAATTAGTTAAATAACACAAAATCAAAATTGTTTTTATCAACCCAAAATATTGTTTTTAGCAAGACAAAGACTAAGAAACATCTGAATAGAACTCCTCTTGTAAAAAATATTTTTATTAACCAACATTTTTTTTTGTTGCTGGATCATGGCCAATGACATTCTCTCTCCTTCATAGTTTGTCCATAACATTCTATTTTCTCTCTCAAAATCAAGAATTAAAATGTTAACAGATAAAATTTTAAATCAAAATTAAAAGGGTTAAAAAAAATGTGTGCCACATTTGTAGTAGAAAATATAAAAGAAGTCTGATTTTTTTATTTTAGCATTTGATTTAGTTCCCAAAATTTTAATTACATTTGAACAATAAAATTAAATTTTATTTGTCCAATTAAAAATCGAATTTAATTTAAGATAAAAATGTTTTTTTAAGCTGCAGGAAACTCATAGCATGTTAATTAAAACACATTATCTGTCCCAAATCCAAGTAAACATGATACTAAAGGGTAAAAAAAAAAAAATGATGATCAAAACAAAACAAAAAATACCTCAAGTACAAAACGAGGAACTACTATTTTATTTTAATCTATAATAAATTCTCTCATACAGTGTAGTAAAACGCTCAGCAATTTAATTTTTATTTTTATTAAATTTGCACAATTAAATTCTTGATATTCTTTGAGCATGATAAAACGCGACCCATAACGGGGAGGGGGCACCAGCTTGGTGGTCCAACGGCAGCCACATGCCAGCTTTCCTCTTACAGAGACGAGGCTTGAGCATCCATCAATTCATGGGACCTAGCTTGCTAGGCTAGCTCCTAATATATACTAATTATATTCCATTACATGCTAAAAAAAATAATATTTGATAATCCAACTTTCAGCTAAATAAGAATTAGCTGGGGGGGAAAACAAGATAAATAAAAAAAATTAAAATAACAAAGAGCTCATCATGAGTGCAAAATAATAATAATAAATAAATAAATAACTCGGTCGAACCTTTTGTAAAGCAAAGAACACTATTCCTCCACTATATTCAAAGAGGTTGACCATGACTAAACTTTCATGTTGTTTAATATCATTTCCTATCACTTTAACGCTACATTAGGATTACTTTTTAGTTGCAATCTTGGACTTCATTGTTGTTTAGATGAGACGGGGAGAGAAACAGAGGGGTCGATGACGTTGACGATGACATATTAAAAAACAACTGAAGGAGTGGTTGTTTCACTATATATATATATACGGTGAATTTCGATAATAAAATTATTATTTTACGCATTGAGTTAAAAAAATTAACCCTTAAAATCAAATATATTTTGAATATATATATATATATACATATATATATATATATATATATATGATATTTTCAAATTATATGGGGTTTCTTGATATTTTTCATTTAAATTGCACATTTAAAGTATCATTTTATCTATAGGAATTGACAAAAAGATACATAATAGTGGGGTGATTTCAATTTTTTTATCAATTTATGCACCATAAAAGTACATAAATAAACCTAGAAAAAGAAAAAAAAGAAGCCCTGAAGTGAGGGTATTGTGGTACTTTCAACTCATGTTTTTTTTTTTTTTTGTTATTATCGTGGGGTACAAAGATGTATAGATATTTTTTTTATTTTTTCTTTCTAGAAATACCGCAGGTATATTGTGCAGACGTGCAGTCAGTGTTTCACGTGCATACACCTTTAAGGAGCGCTTGCGGTGTTGTTTGGCCATGGAAACTATTTGGTCACCGTGTCCCCTAGTACGCTGCCATGTTCTTTACCTCTCGATGCGATGCGTGTCTTATAAAGGTGGTACGTGAATTATCGGTGGATAATTTTTAGTTTTTTCTCTATTTTCTTTCTCATGTTGCCGGAAAATACATATAAGTTCTTCATGTTTATGATTGTTTTATTTTATTCCTTATCATTTTGATTTTGGTTTTATTCTTAGTTTCTTCAATGAATATTTTGATTTTTTTCAACTGTACCCTTCAATTGAAACTAATTATATACGTTGATTTTCATTTCATCCGTTATTCTTTTGATTTTTGCTTTGTTTTTGGTTCCTTTAAATTTTTTGGTATGTAGGTTTTAATTTTGTCCTCCAATTAAATTCAGTTATATATGTTATTTTTCATTTCGGTCCTTATTCTTTTGATTTTTTAACAACATTATACAACAATTTTTTTTTAAAAAAATCCTTTATTTGTTTCGGTCTCAAGGTTTTTATTTGTTTCAATTTTGTCCTTCAATTGGAATTATTTTATTTTTCATCTCAACCCTTATTTTTTGAATTTTCTATTTGGTATTAATTCATTTGGTTTTTTCATTCCTTCTTTAACAATGCTTATTTTTTGTCCGTATTTATGCATCTATGCTTTTAGTTTTAGTTTTTTTTATAATTTTATTTTTTATTGGAGTTTTATTTTTATTCTATTCAGTTCTGAAATTTTAATTTATATTGGCGATCATTTTAAAATTAATATCTCTTCATTTTTTTCCTTTACTCTTTTTTTTTTTTGTGTTTTCTGTTGTTATTTTTCCAGATCAAATGGTTTTATGGTTTCATTGATTGCGCAATAAAATGATAATTTTAGTAATTATTTTTTATATTTTTTGTTAAGAATTTTTTTTATTATTATTTGGTGTATTTTAATGATTTTAATTGTTTAGACAATAATATTGATAATAATTTTAACTGTTATAGTCATAATAATGAGATATTATAGAGATGAATTTTCAATAATATTTTCATCTTTTTATAGATAAAAAAATAACTATTTTTTTATTTGATTGTTGCAGGTGTTTTGACAATTTATGTTTTATTTGTTGTGTTTAATTTAAATTGGATTATAAAATGAATCAATCCTAATAAAATGAATTCAATAATTTAGGTTTCTGAATCTTCTTATTTTTTTAATGATGATGACAATTTTATCTGATGATTTCGTTAAAACTTACTAAATAAATAAATAAATTTATATCAATTTAAAATTCATATATTCAATAAAAAAATACTTGTACTTTATATAAATTTTGCATAGATTTATAATTTTTTTATAAATTTATATTATTATAAAAAAATTCATACAATTAATATTTTTTGATATTATAAAAAATATAATTCTGGCCTCAACTATACACGAGTAAATGGATGATACACACTCTGTGGATCAACGCATGAAAGACATCATTTTTTCAAGGCTTTCATGTTAGAAGAATCGACCATTCTGATGTAGCAAATGGTTCCCCTCTCGTTCATGTGGGCACCATTATTTCTTGCACATATCATTTGAATGATGAAAAATTCAAGCAATTATTCTTTAGCCGGTTGATGTTTTGTATTTTGTTATGTTTAGGTAAGAATTATTTCTTGTTTATAAATATACTAGAATAGTACATATATATTTTTTAAAAAATATATTTTTCATGCAAGAACATCAAAACAATTGAAAAACACCAAAAACAAATTAATTTAATGTAAAAATAAAAATAATTTTTATAAAAACATTTTCATAACATATTTTCAAACATTATCCTAGTAAAAAAGCCTGAGTGTAGGCACCATTGAATAACCACAAACCTAATTCTTCAAATTTCACATGATCATGTTATGTATTATTGAAATGTATTTACGAGACATTGATGTAGCTGGCGTTGGTGATGGTGCGTGAATCTTAAGTTTAGGATACCTTGGTGTCATGTTCTACATAATAAAACGAGATTAACAAATTTAATTGTTTTTTTTTTTTTCACGTGAAGCTAATTTATAGAACAAAACAAAATTTTATGTATAGTAAACACTTGATTTTCTATTTTAATTTCTGAAGTAAGCACTGTTATGGCCATCAAGATCGCTATTATTACCATCATTATTATATCACCGACCATCATCACCATAAACTTATTATCACAACATGCCCCTGATGTTGCTGTAATTACCAGTATCACCATAATGAGTTGTTTTGTAATTAATTTTAAATTTTGTCTAGTATTTAGACTTTAATTAGCTCCGGGAATGCAACTTTTGGAACTTGCATCTGGGAGCCCTAGACATCAGTATCATATCGGGATGTTTGGAAGTGTATTTGAAAAATATTAATTTTATTTTTTTTAAATTATTTTTTTATGTTTTTACATTATTTTAATACGTTGATGTTAAACATAATTTTTAAAAAATAAAAAAAATACTATTTTAATATATATCTGAATAAAAAATATTTTTAAAAATAACTTTATCAACACTTTTAAATTTTAAAGAACCACGGAGATACATGACATATCGGAAAGACACGATGGTTTTTACAAAAGCTGAATAACTCATCTTTAACTCTTGTTCTGCTCTTCGATATCACTACCCATCTCCAATCTACAAAAATGTGCGCGTGTATATACATATACATATTACCTAAAATATAATTGTCATCGTGTTTTTCCTGTTCAGTACTGTAGATTGTAAGTAAAATTACTGTGAACTTGATATTTGTTCCGGTATTTTGCGCAAGCATGTCTATCTTTTTTTTCTTTTTCTTGTTTTATGAACAGTGTATTAATGAATCTACCCCTCAAAAACGTCAAAAAAATGACACAGGGAAAAGGGGCTGTTTCAGTTTTTGCATATGTTTTGCACAGTGAATCGACGGAAACAGCCCTCGAAAAAGACAAAATAAAATACAATAAACGGGGGCAGGGACGTATTTTCAACTTAGGTTTTTTCATTAATATTAGTAACATCAGGTGCATGGGTAATTATCCAATATTTTTTTTGGAGGAACTGCTGGCGCGTTGTCCGGACGCGCCAGCGGTGTTCTAGGCAAACACACCCTTTAGGCGGCGTGTGCACCCTCTTCTGGCGGTCAAAAATTCACTTCTGTCCTGTCAGACGGTGCGCCGTCATGTCCTCTATCTTTCTCCGTGACGAGTTTATGTAATAGAAGTTCCGGTAAGAGGCGGCGGATGATTTTGTGTCGGTAATTAGTTTTCTCTCTTCTGCCGCCACAAATTCGGATCCGATCCCTGGTGTTTGGAAGAAGTTTATTCTGGTCCCTTATGTTTAAATTTAAATTTTCTTACTATTTTTTTATTTAAAATTTTAATTATTTTTAACTGTGCCCTTCAATTAAAACTAATTATATAAGGAAGTTTTCATTTCAGTCCTTATTCTTTTGATTTTTTATTTCTTTTTGGTTCCTTTAATTTTTTCAGTACGGATATTTTCATTTCTTTTAATTTAGTCCTCCAATTAAAATTAGACATTTTTACAAAGTTTTATTTCAATCCCTCTTCTTCTAATTTTTTGATATATTACACAACAATTATCATTATTTGTTTCTTTATTTATTTTGGTCCCAAGATTTTTTTTTTGTTTCAATTTTATCCTTCAATTATAATTAATTATATATTTAATTTTTCATTTCGGTCTTTGTTCTTTTAATTTTTTATTTTATATTAATTCATTTGTTTTTTTTAAATTGTTTGATAATGTTTATTTTTTTTTATTTATATTCATGCATCTATACTTTTAGTTTTTGTCTTTTTTTTTATTCAGGTTTTATTTTTAATCGGTTAAATCCTGAAATTTTATTTTATATTGATAATCATTTTAAAATTAATATTTTTTTTCCTTTAATCTTTTTTTTTTGTGTGTTTTTTGTTATTTTTATTTGTTATCTGGATTATATGATTTTACTATTTGCGCAATGATAATGATAATTTTAGTGATTATTTTTTAATTGTGTCTTTTTATAAAAATCTTTTGCTTCTTTTTAATGATTTTTTAGGGCAATTTAATTATTTTAATTGTTTTGACAATAATATGGATAATAATTTTAATTGTTATAGTAATGATGATGACAATAACATAAGAATAGATTTACAATTTATATTTTTATCTTTTTGTTTATAAAAAATTAACTAATTATTTTTGTTATTTGATTATTGGAGGTTTTTTATATTAATTTATTTAGTTTTTTTTAATTCTTAGACAATGTTTATTTTTTATTCGTATTTATACATTTATACTTTTAGTTTTTTTTTTGGGATATTTTTTAATTGGTTCAATTCTAAAATTTGAATTTATATTAGTAATCATTTTAAAATTAATATTGCTTCTTTTTTCCCTTTATTCATTTTTTTTTTGTTTGTTATTTTAATTTGTTCTTTTGATTAAATTATTTTTATGATTTTATTATTTACGCAATAATAATGATAATTTTAGTGATTGGTTTTTTATTTTTTTTTTAATAAATCTTTTGTTTTTTTTAATGATTTTTTAGGTAAATTTAATTATTTTAATTATTTTAACAGTAATGTTGATAATAATTTTAACTATTATAGCAATGATAATGATAATAACATAAGAATAGATTTTCAATTTATGTTTTTGTCTCTTTATGGATAGAAAATTAACTACTTATTTTATACTAGTTATTTCATTGAAACCTACTAAACAAATAAATTTATATTCATTTAAAATTCATATATTTTTTAGAAAGCTAGCATTTCATAAAAATTTTATATAAATTTATTATTTTATCTAAACTTATATTATAATAAAAAAATCAGACATAATTAATAATTTTTATATTAAAAAAAATATATCACAGCTTCATGCCTATCCCTGCCTTGAGAAAAAGATGGGGAGGAAAAGGGTTTTTTTGGCATATTTTTCTAAAATAAATTTCTGGGCCAGATTTACCCCCAGCTTTCGGTCACTTTTTTCTTATGATGTAGGGCATGAAAACCTTTTTAACAAGAAACCAAAAACATGGAAAAAGGAGGTAGCTCCAGCCTCCAGCCTAGTTCTGTGTTTCTCTTTTTTCTTCTTTCTACTATTGCAATTTTGACCACAACAAGAACGATGTATGGCCTGTGGGTTATTGCGTCGGTGTTTGGTCAGGCTTTTGTGAGCATCGGGGTCAAAGTCAAATCTGGATTGGGTGTGGTTACAGGTCTTACTGAGCCTTTGATTACTTGGTAAGCTCTCCTGTCAGGTCCTCCATTGTGATGCTCGTACAGTAGGTTATCATCACCGTCAAGATTCAGACACTTGTCCAGATAAGAGGATATTTCTCCTTTCTATCACATTTGGCAGAGAGTTGGGTTGCATGAGAAAAATATAATATTTTAACAAAGATATATTAAAAATACGATTGGAAATAACACTTTATCAAAGACATAATACTTGATCAAAAACATGATTGAGAGCAACAATTTTGACAAAAAAATTAAAATCAATCCATGAACTCTAACAATGAGTAAAAACCCCAGACAATATCTTATCTCCAAATCATAATTCTCAATCTAAAAATTGGCAGAAGAGTGGAGTTTGTAGATAGCAAAAGGTTGGAATGTGTTCATGGAAGAACTGAAAGAATGACTTTGAAATTATGCGAAACTTATCTGTGTGTGACAATAGTTTGATATAGTACTACAATGTAGGACTTGCCTCCGAATTCTCCTGTAGTGAAGAGGGAATGGACGAGTTATAACAGTTGCTGGAGTCATCACACTGAAGAGGAAATCAATACCTTAACAGGTAGTCTGGAATGATCGATTATTAAGAACTTGTATCATTGAGGTTTTCCTGAATGAAACTTTCCTTGGGATCTTTACTTGACACAACCCTAGTTCTTCCAAGATTTTTTTACAGTAATGTATGGAAGGATCCAAGGTCTGATACAAATTGCTTCCTCTAATCTATATTACCGTCTACTTTCGATGCTATATCTTAATTTGGTGATTTCTTGCATAAACTGGCTGCAAAGCGATTTTTAGTCTTTTTTGTATTTGACATGCTGTGTTTTCTTCTCATGAAATTCAGTATTACTCTGCAGAAAACTCATCTCGTTCATTTTATGTAAATGCAGCCGATTCGGTGATATTTATCATGAGGAGTATCTTATGAATATCATGAAATATAAAGGAGCTTCCTTCTCATTTGAAGTCATTGGATAGCCTAGTGTGTGATCTTCTTGGTTTCTACGTGCTTAATATAACGGCAGTGCTATTCGAGGCAATGCCCATCCATTACCTTAGAAAAATTCTTCCTCTCCGGCGACAAAATGGAGTTCTTCACTTTCTTGGATTCGGTAATCGGTTTGGATTTGATCCGTTGCCTTCGAAACTTCAGGTAAAGGACATTCCTTAGAGGTTCAAATATTACAAGACAGATATACTAATCACAGAGAAGCTCACCGTTATAACAAGAATCTCTTCGCAATGTCTTTGATTCTAGTACAAGTGCTGCAATTAGTTAAGATCACAAATTAACTCGTAAAATCATATTAATATATTAATATATATTCAGGACTAAACTTTACTCAAATAAAATTGGTAAAATCAATTCAATTTTACAAGTTTATTATAGTTATAATATAAATGACCAGATTAATTTTAAATTTGATCTTATAATATTTATTTATAATTTTATGACATCAAACATATTTTTCAAAATATATATATTGAAGTTAGTTAAAATTTATAGAAAAACATTATGAAAATACATTTTGTTAAATTAACAGGGTGGATTTTAACCAACTACTTCTGGGGCAGAAGATTGGAGTGGTCTGGAGTTATCTGAAACACCTTAATTTGGTTAAGAATAATAATAATGAATTAAACTGCTCGCAAGGGACAATAAACTAGTTTTATTGTAATAAACCTGACCAACCCAAGTCATGTACATAACAAAATCAATGATAATGAGAGGAGAGAGCGAGAGCAGGAAGGAGTCATTCTCTGCAAGCAAAACATAGTTGAAATCCCCGGTTCCTACTTGTAATTCCTGATCTGGAAATGATGTTTTTCCTCTATCATCTTTCATTGGAATTGAAGTTAGTTCACGATGGAGGGAAGAAACGATTAAGGTTGAAAGGAAGGGTGTAGAACTCTTCATTCCTGCTGTCTCCTTTGAATGTCCGAAACTTAACCCACCATGGCATTCCCCTATCCCTAGCACTGTCCTTGTAGTCAAGTGTGTTGTCTAAGAAAACAGCGATTATCAATGCAACAGTTGGGGATGAGAAGAAGATAGTGTTGACGAAATCGTTGAACTGCACATAAAAATAAAATCAAAATTTAAGGTAATCAATTGCCCTGTAATTGCCAAGGAATGTAGCAAGCAATGAGACAATTGTCATGAAGAGACATTCCAGATATACGTAGATCCAAAATGGGAGCTGTTTTCATAGTGGATGTTAGAAACTTACCCATCCAGCTCTGGTATGAGCAGGACCATGATAGGCCTTGGCAGTGTATTCTCTAAAGTATTCAGGGACAGACAAACCAAGAAAGAAAGCAACGCCAGTAATGAAAAGGTTTCTCATTGAGTTCATGTTTGTGAATTGCAAAAATGACAACCCCACGGAAGCTGCAAGACAGCAAACGTTGCAACTATCAGTTTAGTTTATTATTACAAACAAGTCACAAGATCTTAGTAGAATCATGACGATCTCGAAAGAGAAGCAAGTCATTGCTCACCAACTAGACCGAACAGCACGCAATAGATAGCACCAAAAATAGGGAAGGGTATTGACGCAAATAAAGCTCCAAATTTTCCTGCCAGAGGGTGGGGAAAGATCAATTATACAGACGAGTTATTTTTTTTATATATAAATCAGCATATACCTGGCTGTATATCTCACCTAAAATTGAGAAGAATATCATGAAACCAGCTGCGATTTGAATAACCCTGCGGCTTCCAACACGAGTGCTTCCAAGTAGCCCGACGTTTTCTCTGTTGTTTCTCTTAGAAATTAGTCCGGTTGCAAATAAAAGAGAACTTCAAGAGAGATGAACCTATGCTACTTACACAGAGACTGTCGAGCCAGTCAATGTTCCAAATAGCCCGTCCAGCAGAATCCCAATGCCCTGCCAGCCAATACCACGGCTCAGAACATGAGCTGGAGGTGGGGTGGCACTTGCTAAACGTGACGCAGCTTTGTATGCTCCAGTTGACTGCCAGACAAGTGATTAGTCTTGCTTTCACTAACTAATAGAATAAGATGGACGAGCTAGTTTTTACCATTACCTCAATCAAAGAGACAAAAACAGCAGCCATCATTCCGAAACAATGACCAGCATCAAAGGTGGGAGCACCCCATTGGAGAGGATATGGGATCTTTATCCTGAAATGAAAAAATAAAAACTCTTTAGGGTCAAAAACAGGCTGTTACAAGAGCTTGATTTAATAAAGAACCTTCCCATCGAAGGGCTTGGGAGCAGTCGCTAGCATTTAATGCAGGGTTCTTAGTCTTGGCTAAGAGCCAGAATTCCAGTAATCACATTTTGAAATTGGCATGCACTCGCACATGTTTTTTCCTTTATAAACTATATATGCTCGTATCTAACTCGGTGGCAAAAGGGTTCGAGGCATGTAGAAACTTAAAATATATCCTCTGGTGTAAATAAGAAATGCGAAAATATGTATAATCCAAACATAGAAAAGAGCGAGTTACCAACCACGGGGCAGAAGAAATGAGGTAGGCTTTATCAGTTCGACAGTTAATTTGGGTGATTTCTGGACGATGTTTGTATGCACCACTGGCTGTCAGGAGGTGTGCATATGCCCATATCACTGTGATTGATATAAGGAGAGCAAACCGCTCCAGTATTGGTAGCTGTTTTGTCTGGAAACCTTTCAAATACTGCACCGTGCCCAGCAAAATAAAATCAAATAAAAATTAGAAAGACACCTTTTTTTTAATTATTAATCTAAGTCATTGAACAAGAAGGTATGTCCTGGAAAAATGGAAAAGGCAATGAATTTTTAGTCTCTTTAATCCTTAATATTGCAATTACAGAACCAAGAGTGACTAAGCTATAAATTCTTATGACATGCATTGTTATGTGAAGCTAAAAATGTTCAAACTTAAACAAAAGTATTGACACTAGGATTAGGTGTAACACCTGGGAGCAGGTTATAAATAAGATAAGCATGGGGATGCCAATTTCTACACACCGTCCTGTCTGAAACAGATTCACAAAAAAAAGCAACAAAGAAAACGCACAGCAGTCAGAACAACTAAAGATGTAGAACGACGGCAAAAAAATCCTGCGCAAAAAGAAAAAAAATGCTAGTGAATTTTGTCACTGTACCACAGGAAAGCCTCTATCAAACAGACCAAAACCTACTAATGCAATGACTGGGACCATTCCAATTGGACTGAAGAACCTGAAAGATCAATAAATCAGCAACTTATGTAAGCTTAAATATGTTTTCATGATCACGAATCTGAGATATACAGCAGTATTACCTGGAACAAATGGCCCATAGTTGACTGTATCCTAGAATTATTTGTATACTTGATGACACTATCAGAGCACCTTGGACTGCTCTCATTGTGCTAAGAAATCTCTAGACATATACAAAAACAATTCTTCCATTAGTTCTTGCTCTGATTAAAAAAACATGACAAATCATCTAAACAAGGAGTATTTGGAATGATAACTCAATAGTCAACCCAACACTTTTTTTTTTATACACATTCACTCAATTTGTTTTCCAACACTTTTTGTTATCTTTATTTTTTTCATACACACTCACTTCGTAATCACACACACACTCTTTATGGATTCCAACACGCACGCTTTAAGGATTCCGTTCATTTGCTCTATTAATTGCTAGTACTATCACATTTGAATTTATCATTTATTATGATTTTTATATTTTGGATACAGAATTGAAGTCACCGATTTTATTTGATTTGACATGGATTCAGAATTTAGATACTCCACAGCTTTGTAAATAGTAAAGCCAATTAAATGAGTGGGGTCACACAAAGTTGACTAAAGGGACCTCTTGATCCTTCTGGGGTGTCACGATGGACTTTTGCCTTGTAAGGTGAGAGATTTTCTACTCTATTCAGAACTCTAAAAGATGAAAGAAAAATGAGACTAACCAAATGGTCATCAGTAATGCTGGTCAAAGTAGGGTCATGAATTATTGACACAATGGGGACCATGAATGCATAAGACCCTCCAATTACGGTCGGTAAACGCGTCCCAAACAGCGTTTGCAGAAGTGTGTTGATCCCTTCAACAAAAAGCAGAGTCTGCACCACCCTCACTTTATCACCCTGAAACACACCGTATTAGCCCAAAACAAAAATAAATAGATAGATAGATAGATAAACAAAGATTCTCTTTCGCAGGTCTACTTAATCTACTTGAAGGGGGGAGGGAGGGGGGGGGGGGGATGGTAGGTTCTTTCAGGTCACGTGCCCACAATGTACGAGTTTTTGAAGCAATGGATACATAGGAATCAGAAGAAGGTAATGGTGAAAATCGACTCACATTATTACCACCCATCAAAGGAACAAGAAATGAAGGGATCATGACAGCAGTTCCTAAAGCCAAAATATAATGCTGAAAACCCAAAGCTATAGCCTCTCCTGCTTCCACACACACCAAGTTAGAAAAGAACAGACTAAAACAAGCTAAAATGACTTGATATTAAAAAAAAAAAAAAAAACAAAACAGAAATGAACATACCCCAAGATGGGTTAGAATCGATACAGTACTCTAAGCCTTGGAGCTGGTCCATTGGAGGGTGACTTATCTCTTCTGGTTTTAAATCAGCTGCCATTGTTTATAATCAATCCCCTCAAAACCACTCTTGTTTTCACTTCTTAAGCTCAGAACTCAAAAAGGGTATCTACTTAATGAATCAAAAAACCGATAGATAGAAAATTAAGTAGCTAAGCTAGCTGAAGAGACGATATCTCAGGAGAGTCAGGAAAACAAAGGAATGCACTTTGATTGACTGAATAAGAATGAAAAGAGAGTTAAAAGCAAAAAATGTTTAAAGAGAAAGAGAGATGAAAAGGCAAGCAAGCAAGCAAAATAATGATGGTAGAAATGAGAGAGAGGCACTTGCCGCGCCCTAATCTTGCCTTTCTTTCTATCTACAGGGCTTACGCCTGTCAATATATATTTATGTTTTTTTTTTTTTTTTGGCAAAACCAATAGTTTACGTTAACTTTTCCGACATTTCCTAAACTGCCCTCTAAGGAACTCTCTCAAACTGAATATTACCGTTGCCTGATTGCCTCCTTCATTTTAAATCTATTCAGCTTCTTCACCACACCGAGCAGAGTGGAGTAGTTGGCTGCATCCACATTTATTTATTACCTAAATCTACGCCGGCTTCTCTGTCCACGTGTAAGTGTACCTCGGAATGTTTCTACTCCCAGCTTTTTTTTTAAAAAAAAAAAAACATTTTCATTATTAATTTTTTATTTAAAATTATAGTTTTCCAGTCTATATCTGTAATTATTTTATAGTTTAGTATATTTTACATTTATAAAAAAATAAATATAAAAACGATTAAACAGAGTACTTTTTTCATGACATGGAATACAATCTAACTTTTACCTTAAATCAGAAGAAGAATCAGAGTGGTAATAAAATTTACATCCAACTATATAAATTGTTAATTAATAATACTTATTATAATTAACATTAAAATTTAGTTGAGATGTGCAAAACTAGCTCGAACACTGTAGTTCCATGATCTATTAATTAATAATCTTTAATATAATTAATGTTAAGATGGAGATTATTAAGGGTAAACTAAAAAGGCAAACCTTTTTTTTTCCTTTTGCTTTGCGCATGAATAATTAAATACTAACATGATTTTACGAAAATAAATAAAGTAATAATATATTTATCTCAGTGTAAAGAGTATGGACTGCATGGCTTTATAGCTATATTAATTAATAATAATTTATTGAAATCTAAAA
The DNA here is from genome assembly GCA_015731905.1 of Salix dunnii. Lineage (NCBI taxonomy): Eukaryota > Viridiplantae > Streptophyta > Magnoliopsida > Malpighiales > Salicaceae > Salix > Salix dunnii. The sequence goes on along the minus strand of CM027662.1, from coordinate 3,428,185 downwards.
GGCAGCCTTTACAGAAGTAATGGAAGAAGGTACGGACTTTAGAAAATAAAGAGTTTTGTAGAAAATATTTATATATATACATATTAATATTAAAATAAAAAATATTTTAAAAAATAATATCTACCATAATATTTAGAGGAAAAAAAGCCAAGCGAGAGAAGAAAAGATAAACTAGTCACTCTCGGCCCATTGTAAATATTTCAATTTATTTATCGTGAAAAAAAGGCAAGAATATTGGCATATTATGTAAAGGAGCTTCTATAGTATCAAGAATAATTAGATAGCCGCTCGTTTTGATCCGTTTATTTTCTTTTTACTTTTTATTAAAAAATAAATAACATAAAATTGATTAATGAACTTAAGTTATATTAGAAATATAAAAATTGAATATGCAATTTGGACGCCACAAGGACGAAACAGTCCATTTTTCTAAACTATAGGGACGGGGTCGTAATAGCTAGAAAGTGACAACTAAATGACTCTGTTTCTGTCCTATTTTACCCCTTGAGATAAAATATGGGAAAATCATTATGCTTTTGTACCCGAAACAGTTAAAAGTAATAGTTAATAATAATAATAATAAACAGAGGGTGAGGATGACCCACGTGTGAAGAAGGAACAAGAAAGAAACAGTGTACGAATCTCTAACGTCTCTATTTCCATGCAAAGACAAACGAATGGCTTAGATATCAGAGCTCACCTCTCGCCCTTCCTATTATGCTTTCATTTTCACTGCTCTCTGCGATATCTGCTTCCATATTTTATGCACCTCTCCTCCATGGCATGGCATCCCTTTCTACCTAATAGTCAACCTCTTCCACTGCCTCACCTGACCTCAGGTGAGCCAACCGTCGAAGAAAATGCAATGGATGAGAAGAAAATTTATTTCATACTTGTAGTCTCTTAACTCACTTTATAAAATATATTAATTCAGAATTACCTAGTTAATCCAATATTAAAGGTGCTTGGGAAGCATTGAAAATCACTATGAAAACCAATTGTAACTGACTTAGATTAATCCATCTATCACTATGAATAAATTTTATTTAATAATTTTGTTCTATTCAACTATAAACTCAAACTGATTAATGTTCAAAATCACAGGTTTTTATATCTAATCCGAGGATAACATATTCACAAGGAGTAACATAAATAAATCCCGTCCTTTTAGGGTTTTTATTTCTTTACGGGAGGAGCATCTTCCACTCCTTTTCGGCTACACACTTGTGCATCTAGTTTCCAAATTTTGTGTACGTTTTTGACACTTTGAGCTCTTTGTTTCACGCTAAACAATGAATGTTTGGTTTTTCTTTTCTCTCTTTTCACTTACAGCTCATTGATTGCCCAGCATTTTACATGGCCATCATTAGTCAAGTCAAATTTGAACTAAAACGTCCGCGTTCTTTATAATGTAACGTTAGGGTTTAGTGAAGGTTAATCTATTTACATATATGTTTCCAATTTGAACGGGAATATATGGACCATGAATGGTAAAAGAAAATTGAGTTATCAAAAACCCAACTTTTTTTTTTCGTGGATGAAGGAGAATGTTGTGGAAACGATGGTTGGATTGCTTTTCTTGGAGTTCACGGTTGCTTGCATAATTTTGAATCCATATGGTGTGTCCATGTAAAAGGTAGGATAGTGAATGTGATTGTCTACGATAGTTTTGGATGACTCGGAAAGAGGTCTAGAGTCATAACAAATCACTAAAAAACTACATGAATTTGAGTTTTATAGGTTATCTATTGTTGATGATGGTAACATGAACACGTGACCAGAAAATATATTGTCATTTAATGTGTATATGTTTTGCTCTCATTGTTGATGGTGAGTAAATTATATTTGATAAGAGGGTGAATGTGTATATATTTAAAACTTAATTTGATAGTTTATCGGTCCATATCTATCAAGAGAGAATGAAACTATCATTATTAAAGAAAAAAAAGAAAAATGAGAAAGATATTCTGAAATTCTTTGTTAAATAAATAAATTATAAGTGAATGGAGAATTAATCTAAGAAAATCCTTGTTTTTCCACTCAAATAACTCTTGACTTTTTTATATGTAATTCTTGATTTATGGTTATTAATCAATGGTTGATAATGGTAGAAATTCATTCTTTTAAAAAATTTTAACTTTCAAAATTCACTATAAAAAAATGAGGGGTTGAAGAAAAATCTAACCTTGAATTTTTTAGATTTTTTCACTCTTTATCATTTCGCTATTAGTTTTTTAATTCTTTTATACTTTGGTTTTCCATAAAAATGTAGAGCTTGGGTTTATATAGTTGAGAAATATTTAAGTTTCATATTTTTTTCTTTGTTCAAATGCCTTGTTTAGAAGTGCATCTAAACTAAAATGGTGTTATTAGAATCATAAAAGATATATTGCAAACATCTTAGTTACATAAGTGAGGAGTATTAAAGCCTCAAATATAAAGAGTTCATATTTGACAACATTGAAAATCTTATTACTTCAAAGTGCTTAAACAACCACATATCATCCACTATTTGATTTATTATGTGTGTGTATTTGATAGAAATAGTAGTGGTAGTAGTATGCAAGCTAGGCCTTTGAATTAGTATTGATTATATATTTGGATATATGATTAATATGCATGGTAGTTTTATTGATAACATGTTTTTCATGAGTTATTGTTTTGCATGCGTATATATTTAAACTTATATGAACTCTAGGTGTTTGAAAATGTTCTTATGTTTAACATGTCTTATTATGATAAATTAAACATATTTTCTCACTAGTTTAATTAATAGATAAATACCTACGAAGTTTGTTTTACAATTTTAAGGCTTTATTTTATTTTATAATAGACTTTGTTTCGTTTATCTTGTGAGAAAAATAATTGATTTATTTATGATAATTTATACTATCTTGCTTGTACTTTATAAAATTGGCATCAAAGTTTTATTTTTTGTTTTGTTCATATATATGATACTATTCACATATACAAAAAGTTAGTATGGTGAATAGATACGGTCTAGGAAGTTCTATCTAAAAAGATTGAGCTTTAGACGAGACTATTTGTGAACCCTCTAATATTTTTTAGGAACTTACTTAGTGAGAGTGTTATTCGCACAATGCTATTTTTGCATACAATATAGGTCATAGGTGAAATGATAATAATTGAATAAATCACAATGAATAAAATAGGGTTTAACATAGTAACCCCCCCCCCCCCCCAAAAAAAAAAAAAATAATATTGTGGGTTTTATAATGCATAGTTAAAATATTTATATTTAAAAATGTTGTTTCATTACAAGTTTTTATGTCATTACTTGCCCATTGTAGAGATAAGATATTTATTTATCAATATGCTTGTGTATTCTTTTAATAGATTATATCATATTATCTAGTCTTTCCATTTAAAATATGGTTGTGTCAACCGAGGTTGTTTTGATAAGTAATATTTTCAGAATAAAGATTCCACCATCATTTTTTGTGGTTAATAACAGGAGATTTGAAAAGGTTGAGTGGATTGGACTTTAAAAGATGGTAATAGAAGATGATGTCTTACCTAACTACTTTAAATTTGACAAAGTTCTTAACTAAGAAAAGGATAAAATCATGAAAATAAATAAATTTGACCTCACTATTATGATTGTTATGGCTGTGGATGCATGAAATCAAATTGAATTCATGTAAAAAAAAACATTTTGAATAAGTTGGACAATACATTATATGATTTAAACAAAACTTATTTAGTTGTACTAAATAAAAGAAAAAAAAATTAAAAGTTGTCAAAAAAATTCATGCCAAACACTAAAACTTATTAGTTGTACTATGATTTTCCCAAACTTACAAAACTACCACTTTCTTTTGTATAAACTTAGGTTTAGGTCACATTGAAAATGTCATAACCTGAATGAGTTATGAGACATTGTTTGACACTTCATGTTTAAGATGTTTTTGAAAATATTTTTGTAAATAATATTTTTATTTTTTTATTTTAAATCATTTTTTATGTTTTTAGATTATTTTTATGTACTGATATCAAAAATATTTTTTAAAAAATAAAAAAAAATATCATTTTAATATATTTATAAATAAAAAACACTTTAAAAATCAAAATCAACTATATTCTCAAAGAGACACCAAGTTAATTAATATATTAAAAGAAAGCTAGTTTGATGGAGAAATTATTGATAAATAAATAAACAGTGTATGAAAAGGTAACTATTCGTTGGAGAAAATGATTATTTGATAAAAAGTGTGAATACGCTTCTTCTTCCTCTCCCTACTCAATTTCATAATAAGCTAAAATTAAAGGTTATACCAAGCGAGACAATACCAAAAAACTCTAAATGCCCCAATTTCACAATCTCATGCCGGTAAAATATTTATTACAGTTTTATAATTTTATTTGTAAAATATTTTAATCCCATAAACTTTATATATTACTCTAAATTCATTAATTAAACATCAAATATAAATAAATATTAAAATATTCTTTTAATTAATATTTTATATAAATAAAACTATTAACCAATAAACTGGTTATATAGCATATCCACCGAAAATAACAACGGTATCCATGATTAAAATTCTTTTTGCAGAAAGCATCATGTAAATGAGACATGTTACAGTTTCGCACATAGCATAGATAGAAGGGGCAAACCTGTTTGAGTTGACAGGAATCATGGTGTGGAGAGCTAAAAGGCAAGAGGGCCGCTACTTTAGCCAAGAAATGTTGACCGGGAATCTCAAATCAAAACATCTTATCACAATCGAAATAGATTTATGTAATCATTCGATAATGAAATGCAGTTTTTTATGTCTCCGAGAAACGAGTGGAGGGAAGAATATAGTTTTGTCGAGGGGGCACGGGCCTTGTCTGCTGGCTATGGTAATCGGCAAAGGAGAATGAAACGACGACGAAGGTCTGCTTCCCGAACACCGCCCTTGAGGAAGAAATAACAGCTGCAAAGGGATATATAGGGTTTGTGCAAAAGAGAGGCCATGTAATGTTCGGATGGACTTATTTGTTGGAGTTATTTCCTCGATGGAATTTCCTTTCGGCGGAGTGCGCATCCAAATTTCTTTGTCCAGTGTTCCCTTTCTGCCGATTTGGCTTTCAGTAGGCTACTGGGGTCAAGGTGCCTTCCTGCCACTCTGTGGGAAAGCTGACAGCAAAATAACTCCCTTTTCTACGCAGCACAGCTGTGCCCCAATTGCATCATCACATTCGAGACTTCACCGATATATGTATAAAGATGACTACTAGACTTGACAAGCCAAAGTTTTAAGCAACTAGACTCCAGTTTTGATATGTTTATTTTTATTTACACAAATTATATGAACTCGCTATAAACTAATTACTTTATCCAAATCATTTTAAAATTGGGTCCGATGAACGATCCAACTCAACATCTAAGTTACGGGTTTTCACTTGGTCACGATATCATATTAGCCGACCATGGTTTTTTTCCAAAGCAAAATAACATTGCTTTTATTCAAGCAACACAGTCGTCCAAGATGAAAATGGATCATCAATGTATTAAACTTGGAAGTTGGTAAACAAAGAAAGTTCTTGTCGGCTCGTAAATCTGCACGTTGTCCTTGTACTTGTTTTTTGTATAATGTATACACCGACAGCAATCTGTCGACCCTGGTAAGGTTTCTGGATTAGCTTTCATCACATGAGTTGCTATTTGTAGCAGCTCATGTGCATAGAAACTAAAATTTTGAGGATAAGATATTGCGCCATGTGTATTATGTGTATATATTAAAAAATAATATAATTATATTAAAAATATTTATTTTTTATTTTTAATAATTATATTATTAGAGGGTTTTTAAAAATATTTTTTTTCATTCTATAACCTATTCCTATTAAACTACATATAAAATAATTGTACTATATTTAAAATAATATTAAAAAAAAAATAGCTCTCCAAAATGGCTTTTACCCTTAAAACACACATCAACAAAGTTGCTCTAAGGTTTCTGGATGGACAAAAAGCATACTGCTCACCAAGTCACAAAGCTGGAGTATTTAGTGGCTGTTTAGTAGCATTTAGAATCCTGTCATGATCGCCAATTGCTATTGAAAATGATCCTTATTCTTAAGAGGTCCAAGTATTTAACTTCTTTATTTTTCATTTTCCTGGAACATTTAAATAATACATCTTGCTCAAAGTAACCAAACAGAACATTATAATTTTTTCACCACGGATTTATAGCTCAATACCAAACCCACCAGAAATCTCTCCCGTTCAAGTGCTGACTGTCCTTCTCATCCAATTACTAGTTATGTACAGCAACCAAAGCAATCCTAATTACCTCATTACTGTGATCATATCAAAGCACTTAAACAGAAACTCAAGGGCATGGAAGGAAGGGGAAAGGTGCTCAAAAAAATACGAGAATGAATAAATTGTTCCAAGGATCTAACAGAACTTACACAAAACCTGTGTGTATCCAGAACCAACATTAGCTGCAGATATTATTGCTGCTTGAGCTGCTGCTGCAGCAAGAGAATCCTGTCCACCAGATAGTAAATTCCTTCCATCATCATCCACCTGAAAGCAAACAAAATAGTCAAAATGGTAGTTCCTCAGCATCACTGCAATCATAAGGTTACACATATGAACAACATGCAGTGATAAACTTAACCCATTAGGACTTCTTGTTCTGTCTAACCTCACAAGGAGCTGCATTTGAAGATGGACGCATCCTGCTAGCTGTGACAACTGAAACACCAGAAAAGTCAGCTCAAGGAGACCATTATAAAATACAACATTGAGATGCCGTAAGGAAAAAATTATCTCATAAAGTCGATGCCTACAATCAAAGAAACTTTTCAGGACCTGGAATAGGCATGCTGAACTTTGTTGGAGGCACAGCCACTCCAGGCCGAGTGATCCCTGTAACAAATTCGACCTTTGGACTTCTCTTCAACTCTTGATCCTTCCTATCCCTCTCACGCCTCATATCAGCCTCTGCTTTACAAATATATTAAAGGTCATTTTGCAAGGAAATTACATTCAATGAAAAAACAACTCTAATTGCTAAAAAATCAGGGCTTCAAATGACTTTGAAAAACAACCAGACACTAGAGAAATCAATTCAGCAAATCAAGCTTTTCAATTCCAAATAAAGGCATACTGCAGGCCCTTATCTGAGTAAATCTTCTATCAAGCCATAAAACCAATTCTATTTGTTTATCAGGGAAAAAACAATTAATTATACAACAAATGCAAGGGGAAAAAATTTCCATGAAATGTTAGGTTTTGTGATTTGAGTCTTGTGGCTGACATATGAAAAGGTAATGGCAAGCAAGTACGTATTAAAGTGTGACATCATATACAACGCAAAAAATTATGTAGGGTGTGACGAAAAGCAAGAAGAAAATCAGAGGCCAGTGACTGTTATTTAGCAATGCAATAAGATCATATGATTTTTTATTTCTGAAAAAAAGGGAAGAAGACGCCACTAGTTCCTTCCTATTAGCAAGGAATTACATCCCTGATATCAAAATAAGTGCAGACTTGCTGTTTAAGTCAGAAGCTTCAATTAAAATACACGAACTTCATAATTAACCAAATTACAAGTGAATTTAAAGGATCCCCAAACCCAAACTAGAAAACACAAATCAAAGACAGTGGAAAGAAATAGTAATAACCTATCTCAAGATAATAGTCACTTTGGTCATATCCATGAGAATCAAATACATCCTTACTGAAGCAAGATCCTATCTCATCAATAACTTAATACCTCACAGCATGCAGTCAGAAGTCAGGGTTCCTATAATCCTTCCTATTGCAGACTTCTGCGTTGAAGCTTCTCCCAATTTTCTTCAAAGCAAGAAATTTATCAATTTTTTTCTGCAAATAACACAGGATGAAGAGGGCGAATATGTCTGAGCATGCACAATGTGCTACATATTGTAATCACAAATCAGTCAACATCATCTGAACACGTGAAAGACAGTTCAGTTTATGTTCCAAAATATATCATGCATTCTTAATTTTGGGAAAGAACCATGATTCAAACAAGGCAATATCTAACATTACTCACAGTAGAAAACCAATAAAGGATCCAACCAAGGATTGTCTAAGACTACTCATAGTAACCAAACTGTAAAATGCAATCCAAAATATTTAATACAAACAATATCTGAGGGAATAATTTCAGAAAATGAAGAATAGTACTGTGAGGTAACACTCTGCAATGTCCTATTGCAATAGTTTCAGATTTTAAAGTAAAATTTAGCAATGTGCTTCAAAAGGACCAGATCTTTCAATCAAAATTAACTGAGGATCAATGAGTAATAATAGATCCCAATCAGAATATTCCCAACTCAACCCTGCTCAAGAAAAAAAAATCTCCAGAAAAAGCAGAAAGCATATATTTTTATAAAAAAGGGTGTATATACTAAACAAAATATCCAAAGTACCAGAGATAGCAATGTTAGAAAGCACTTATTGACAACAGAAATGAAAGAAACTTGCTTGAAACTCCTCTGGGAACTTCTCTTTTGGTGGTGGAGGAAGAAATTTATCCAATGGATTAACACCCTCTGCGGGAACCTCATTAGCACCTTCAGTGTTGACAGCTTCCGATTCATTAGTGGTATCATTTATTTCACCAGGCCGTGTTGGTCCTAAATTTTCAAATGATGCTGGAGTTGCTTGAACACTGGGAGATAAAACATGAGCAATTCCTGGAGAAGATTATTCTTCTATGACACCTGTTACAAACAAATTTAACCAATGACCAGCATGAGCATTCTAAAGAAACGATAAGAACCTTGATTTGTCTCATTTCATTGTAATTGCATGCAAATTTCAAAACAGTAATCAAACAAAAATAAAAAATGAGCAGGAGAACTTTTTGTTGCCTAGAGATGCATCATTCATCTTACAGTCAATTTCTGAAAACACTGGTAAACAACACTTGTCTTCAAAGGAAAATAGCATTAAATCAAATGCGACTTAAGAGGAAACCACCAACTTAAAAAATAAATTGTCCCATTAAGTCTGTCTACAATAATAACTAGCCTAACTCCTCCAGAACCGTCATGAATATGTTTCACAACAATATTGATCTGAATGCCACTTGACCATCACAGTTGTTCAACACAAATAATACATATTCACATTTGCAACATGCAAGATCACATTTGAGACAAACAGCATAACAACACGCAACCAATGGGGGGCATAAACTCTAATGACATTAAGAAAAAATGGTTAAAATTGATCCATGAGTCCATGCACAAATCGATAAAAGATGAGGGACGCCTACTGTGGGCACTTTGAAGCTTGTCTTCAAACTCCCCTTCCTGCAAAAGTAACACCCCAATTAATCCAAAACAACAGAAACAGCATAAGAAAAATAACACGGAGACGAGAAAATGGAAATATAATAAAAAAAAGAAGAAGTTGCCTCAGGTTCAGGGGACATAGCAACTTCATCGTGACCATAATCAACAATAACAAGTCTCCCTCTCCTATTACTTCTTTTTGTTTCCAAATTAATAGCTCCTCCTTACTTCTGTCGCGTCAAAGGCCGTAAAAGTCCTTTAGGAGTTGAATTTCGACAATCGGCAGCTGCTTCTGCTTCGGTAGCCATGGCGTTATCGTCGTTCAGAGTATTTTCCTCAATGTCGTTGAGTGGTTGCTGGTAATGGAGATCTATCATTTCTTCTTCGTCTTCTTCGTCGTCGCTGTACATTGAGAGTAATGCTATTCCTTCTAATTGTTTCTTCCAGGACAGCATGACTGCAATTATAAGGTTAGGATTTCTTCAATTTTGTTAAAAGTGTAAGCAATCATTAAAGATTGGATATTTGCATTTTGTACAAACGATGATACAGCGCATTGTCCAGTGCTGCTCCGCGACTCGATATAAAATAAAAATAAAAATAAAAATTAGTTACGTGATTTCTTAATATGTGATTTATCCTGAAAAGATTTCTTAATATGTGATTTTATTATATATATATATATATATATATATATATATATGTGTGTGTGTGTGTGTGTGTGTGTGTGTGAAAATATATTTTTGTGACTTGTTAATTGTATTTATCTATCAAAGCAATATGAGGTAAATGAGCCATCATTGTGTATTATTCCAAAAAAAAATGCTTAATTAGTGATAGGAGCAATTAATATGTAAATTTATATTTTATAATTAAAAAAATACATATATAACATTTCAAGCAAACCTTGTTATTAAAGTATCATTATATGTAAATACATTTTATCATTAAAAATAATTGGCAATTCAACTTATCTTAAGGTAGATATATAAGATAATTTATATATTTTTTATTACATAATCAACCTTTTATCTAAAATCTTTAAAACACTAATTAGTGTTTTTAGTTTCTCTTTAAACTTGTGAAATGTAGATTATGATCCATTAAGATTAATATATAACTTAATCAAGGTTTTTAATGGATTTATTGAAGTTTTGTGGTGTTTTTAAGGTTTAATCAAGTGAAAACAGGTTAAAAATTAGTTTTTTAAATCTAAAAATCCATCTTGATTTTGACCATCGAAGATGATCGGAAAATCAACGAAAGACAAATCATCATCTACCTAGACAAGCAATGCATCTTCTGCCATATATACCGAAAATTGGGTGTGAATAATGTGTAATATCCGCCACTTTGGAATTTATAGCCAAATGCATATATTATTTGTTTTATATATATATAATTTCTTTTTATAGCACTCCTGACACGGGAAAATTTAATGACAATAGTTATTTTGAAAAGTTAAATTATAAAAATAATTCTTTAAATAATGTATAAATAACTTATGAGTTGATATATTGTCCAATGGTATAGAGATATTTTGAAGAGTTATTTTTTTAAATTTTATTTTAAATAAAGTTAAATTATTTTATATAAAGTTTAATTATACAATTAATAGGATAAAGTTATATAATTAAATAATTATTTTTGAGAAACCCGCCAACAATAAAATTATTATTTATATTTATATTTAAATTTAAAAAATAAAAATAAAATAAAATTAATTATAATTAAAAGATCCAGAATATATTAAAGCAACTTCGTAACTAATATCTGTGAAATTGTGATTAATCAAAAGAACCAGATGGGCATGTAGGACCAGCTGGCCTGAGGGCCGGGAGTTACTGGTGAGGGCCTCCCGCCGGCCACAGCATAACTAGCTTTGTATCCATGCATCACCCACCGCAATCACTGTATCGACTTATTATTCACAAGATAAATTTCTTTCCGTCGAAGTTTCTCTGTGTAAACTTTCTCCAGTTATTTGAGATTAGATTTCAGAAGAAGCAATTGTCTAAATCACACTTTACAACTGACAGTTATCCACTACAGGGGAGGGGGATCAAATTTTCTCCAGATTTGATTGCATAAGTAGTGTCTACGTAAGATGAATCTGTAACTTCCTCACCTGTATCTTCTCCAGGTTCCAAGATCAAGGCAAGACATTTATCTGGGGATGCATCCATCGCTGTCTCCTTTTACTTTTTTACAGAATAGCTGATGGTCAATGCGAAGCAATATCTCCGAGAGTGAAGTTGCTTTTGCTTTTAGCAGCCTTTGATGATGATTGCTTGTCGCTTAACGTATGTACTTCCAACCGACTTTTTGAAAATGTCTACCTTTAGAAAATTCAGTGATCTGATCGATGACCGAGCACTAAAGCTAGTCATTCGCATTCGATCACCAGTTTTTCATTTCTCTCTATTTTAAATTAAATATTTTTAAATTATTTTCATGAATTTATATCAATAATAATTTTTAAAAAATAAATATATTTCTAAATAATAAAAAACACATTCAAAATCCACGAGATCGTACATTATGAGAATGACGACGATGGGGATTTGATTTTTTTTTTTCACACTACATTGATGTTGAGTTATTTCTATGATTTTGTCTCTATTTCGACTGACTAAAAAAGCTAGAACCACACCACTCATGCGCAAATAAATCGCTAGGTAGTACAAAAGCAGCAGATGATTGATTCTCTGAATGCGATCGTAGCAATCGATGGTGTTGGCTCGTGGACGAGCGCATGCCATGGACAAAAACAGCCTTCGGAATTGAAATTTCCTTCCTTCCCTGGAATATATATATATATATATATATGTTCACACCAGCTGATGGAATCGAGCTACCACACCCACAAGATCAAAGTCCGGTCCCTGCTTCATATATGTTAAATATTAAATACGATTCTTCTAGCAAGGCTAAATAGATCACGTAACTGAAAAAAGATATGCATGGCCACGGAGCATCCATTTCTCTACCTCTCTTTTGTTTCGTTGGCAAAAACAAGCGGAAAATCCATATAGAAAGACGCAACAAGAACATTAAGACCGAATAAAGGGGAGAAATTATATATATATATATAAAGTTATAAACCCCACAAGAGCTGAAAAAAGAGATTAAAGGCTTGGATTAAAAGCTTGAGATGGGTTTAGCCCGCAGTATTAAAATAATTTTTTTAAAAAAAATATTTTTATTTTTTTAATGTATTGATGTAACTCTTCAAAAACAGGCAATCAAAAAGTTAGATTCTTTTTCTCTCTTTTACTTTTCTTTTGAGACTCTTTCTTTTCCTTTTAAGATTTTGTCTGTACACGGCAAAAATAAATAAATAAAACACACAAAAAGCTATAAGTCTTTGAGAGATAGCCAGCAAGACACGGTCTCTTGCAAGTTAGCTTCCCTGACCCCCGTTTCACTTCATAGCAGGTGCACATCACTTCGCGATCCAACCAATCAAAACGCGCCATTGCAACATGTTGCCCTCGTAGTTATCCCATGCGCGTGAGGTAGGGTGACTCGACTCGACTCAACACGGAAGTATGTCTTTGAGTGAACCCAGAATTTGCTGCATGGTGGGCCTCTTTTCAGGCAGCTCAGCCGTGCAAAGGTACCCAACTCGAAGGCACTCAACCATCTCACTTGCTGAGTCACCACGCAGTCTCAGCCTCGAGTCAATCGCGTCATCACCACGACCCTCTCTCACTAGCCTCCTCACCCACTCCACATTCTCTCCACTCCCTTGCTTGCCCGTCATTAACTCTATCAGCACAACCCCGAAACAATACACGTCATGCTCAAACCCACAATCTTTGCTATCCAAACCGGCACTGCTGTCCTTTCGACCTACGTTTCGAAGTCCAAAATCGGCAACCCGGGGTTCGAGGGAATCAGAGAGGAGGATGTTGGACGCGACGAGGTGGCCATGAGTGGATCCCGCATGGTGGAGATAGGCAACACCACGAGCCACCCCGACAGCAATGCGGTGGCGCGTGTGCCAGTTAGTTTTTTCTTCAGGAGAAGCAATGTGGGACCCGTGGATGTTTTGATTCTCCCAAGTGTCCGCGCTCCAGTCTTCCAAGTTGGTTTCGAGAGTGGGCAGCTCGTGGAGCCACCGGTGGAGATCTCCGTTGAACATGAATTCGTACAGTACGAGCTTCTCTTTACCTGGTATAACAAATTAGGAAACCAAAGGAGAGACAAAAAAATTAAAACACTGAGTTCAATATTCATATTGAATTTATCGTAATGCATATTGTTTTTTAAAAATATATATGAAAACGATTTTTTTTAACGATCAACATTTTAATTTTAAAATCACAAAAAAGAAAAAGAAATTAAAATTATCTAACTCTCAAACATCTACTAAACAAACGTATTTCCATCAAAATTCTGGATGAACAAAATATAATAATACATTTTCTAAATAAAAATTACAGACAAACAGGCACGAAGACTCTCCCTAGTGGGGGAAGATCCCCTTGCCTGCGCAGACATGGAGAAGAGAAACAGGTGCAAATTTTCATAAGATCTGTCTGGGACGAATCAGGGAACTTCCAAGAAATTAATCACGAAGTTCTAAATTTGTAATCATCATGTTATCTGCTAGATTTTTAAGTGACAGGGCCTACACTACAAACAGCTACCTAGTACGACACCCAAAATTCTGAAGTCTGAACCCTAGAATTTAATGACAGCACGTGAGACCGATAAATAGATTGCAGATATAAAAGTGAGAAATAAGTAAAAGTATTACCTGCAATGCAGTAACCACATAGTGGCAAGAGGTTGGGGTGTTTCAGTTTGGAAATATCTTCAAAAAGAGCAACTGCATCACCATGATCAAGGTCTCTAACATTCTCCAAAACCTTGATTGCCACATGGAGGTCTCCTGGTAGTACAGCCCTGTAGAGGGGTCCGCACCTGCCCTCTGCTAGGAGAGAGTCTTTGCCAAATTGTGAGGTGGCAGCAATCAAGTCCTTGAAAGTTAAGTTCATCAAGGGCTTAGATGACATGATCACTGGTGCTGATGTTGGCTCTTTAATGTCTGCTACCCATGATGAACCTGACTCCGTTTCAAAGCTGAACGGCCCTGATTTGTCCATCTTGAATGTGAATTGGACTGGTTTAGAGATTGCCCATTTGTTTCTATTTGCAATCTTTCGCCTTCTGTGCATGCAGAAGACACCAATAGCAATAGAAACGAAGAGAAATGCTGCTGATGATGAGACACAGATGACCAGAGTTTTGGCTTTTGATTTGGGCCTTGCTTTTTTGGCTTGTGAGTAAATTGGCGGGTATGTTTTTATGATTCCTTTGTGAGGCTGGGTTTGATTTGAATGTGGCTTCATGGTGGGATTAGATGGGGTTTTCGAGGTGTTGAAAATCAAACTACCACCATGACTAAAAGCAGATTTTCCAAACTTGTTGTACTTGTCATAGCCAACAAGCCCTGAGAAGCTGTTTAGTGAAACATTCAAGAACTCAAGGCCATCTAATGGAGGGAAATCAGAAGGGAATTTACCATTCATGGTGTTGTTTGAGACATCCAAATACTTCAATGATTGGAGACCTGAAATGACTTTTATGTTGCCTGAGATGCTGCAGCTTGAAATGTTTAGAGACTCTAGCCTGGTCAAGTTACTGAACCCGAAAGGCAAAGAACCTAAATCATTGTGAGAGATATCAAGAACCTCTAAATTCCCAAAACCAGAGAGTTTAACCAAGTTGGTGAACCTGTTGGTTGAGAGATTGAGCACTTTAAGCATTGATATAGATGAACCATTGATCCTCAACCCAACGCTCCCTCCAAGCTTATTCTTGGACAGATTGACTTCACTCAGGCTCGTTACAGACCAAAACCAAGCTGGCACCTGCCCCTGAAGTGAGTTGCTGGAGAGATCAATTATGTGCAGGTGGGACATGTTCTTGAGATACTTCCAAGAAATGCTACCACTCAAGTTTCTTGAAGGAAGTCTTATTTCTGTTATAGAAGGATGGGAACAGTTTGAAGCAGGACCAGCGTGTTGAAACCAGGAAGGATTGAAGCCAGAGACAGAGCTAAAAGCCTTCGAGACAAGTTCTTGGTCTATACTGTTGCATGTAGATTCTGCAAACACAAACAGTGAAAAGAGGAGAAAAAACCTACAAAACACATCCATTTTCTTGGCTTCACAGCGTCAAGTAGTAACCCCTGTTACTTTTATATTCCATACAAGAGAGAAGACAAAAAAGAACTAGAGAGAATGAAATGAACAGAAAGAAAAGTAGGCTGAGGTTCTTCTCTTGATTCTGTTGGTGATGTTAATGGAGTAAGTGAGAAGGTCGAGTCTTCTTGCGAAGCATAAGCCATATAAGAAGAAGAGAATTTGGATTCTGTCCTTCAGTTTTGACTGCTGTGTCAATGGAGACTATTGACACAAAAATAAGTCCGAAATTACCCGGTTAGCGATGTGGTGGTTGCCGAATAAATGTTATATACGTTTTTTCTCTCTCTCAAAGTATTTTTATTTAAAAATATATTGGAATAACATATTTTTAAATTTTTATTTTTGATACAAACAATCTAAAAATATCACAAATAAGTTATTTCAAGTTTTTTTTTTTAAATAAATAAATGTGGATTGATTTCTCCTCTGTTCCTCTCCTCTCTGTGCTATGGCTTGTTACTGTAACAGTTAGAAGAGGAAGAAATAAAAGTGGAGGATAGGTTACAGTTGACTGTCTTTTCAAGAGCAACTCCTCAATGAATTTGACAGATTACTTGAGGTTAGAGGCACTGATGGATGCCTTGACATGCAGCTATACGAAAAGGAAATTTGGGTTCAATTCAACGCTTCGATCCTACAATTCGCTCTGGTATTTCTGTACTGGCAGAGTGCAGCCCCACAGTTCAATTCAACAAAATTTAAATTATTTTCTCAAATTGAAATGTCACACAATGAACAGTTTTATTTTATTTTCCCTATAATAAATGCTCGTTTGAAATGTCATTTAAATTATTTTTTTAAAGTGATTTATGTTTAAAAATATATTATAATAATATTTATTTTATTTTTTAAAAAAATATTTTTAATATCATCAGATTAAAATGATTTATTTTTTTTTCAAAATCAATTTTTTTATAACACCCCCTAAATCTCCTTTAGTGATTTGTTGAGTAATAATTAGGCTCTTATGAAATGTAGTTAGCATTTTTTTTAATTAATTTAAATGTTTGAACTAATTTTTATGTATCCCGATTAATTTTATAAATTTAAAACTAATAATCATATATCTCTTATATAACCATCTTATTAAAAATCCAAGAGCTCAAAATTAAAAAATGTGGTTAGCATTATTGCTCAGGGGTGTGATGGAGGTTGTAGCTTGGTCAAAATTTGAGATGATTAGGGCATGGCATTTTGGTGACATGAGGGTGGGTGTAATGGAGGGTATCTGTTGTTTCTGAGCGATCATGTGTTGTCTGTCTTGTAATGCTTGTTTTGTAACCTCCTGTTTTCAGCTGATTCTTTCTTTCATCACACCATGAACATCCTGTGGAAGCATCGACTGCTTCAAGTAAACAATGGAAGCATCTCCTGCTTGCCTGTTCCTTCATATGTTCTTTTCTATAAAATTAAAGTTTCATGACTAGACGCTAAAGCTATCTTCTATGGCTCTGCCGTGCCTATGATATCATGTGTGTGTATACACAGTCTCATTCTTGCATTATGGTAAATAGCTGGAGATCTATAAAGCAAATCTCGAGTTCAAGTTAGGTGTATATGTTTTAAAAAGATATAGAACAATTAAGATTTTATTTATTTATCTGAACCCATAAAATATATTTTATGGGCTTCATGGGATACATGTTTTTATCAAATCTAAAAAAAAAAAAGTATATGTATATAAATGTGTGGGTATATATATATTGGCAATTCATATTATCCATGTCGTGATTTCATATATGTATATATGTATATTATCCATGTCGTAATTTCATATATGTATATATGTGTGTGTGTGTGTATATATATATATATATATATGAAATGACGACATGGATAATATGAATTGCCAGTAAGGATTTTAACATATTGTATCTTAAAAGACGAGTTTGCAGGGCTGCGTGTAGTTTGAGCTAAAGTGAATTGACTATGGCGCACTAACTATGAATTAAATAAAAAAAATATAAAGGTAAAAAATAATAATTAAAATTCAGCTCTTCTTTTTTCGTAAGAGAAGATAGAGAGTGATGTGAGCTCAGATAGTGCAGTTCCATGTACAGAAGTTGAATAATTTGGCAAAAAACCTTGGAAATTATATTATACTGTAAACTCATCAGAATTCCACGAGGAAAAATCAGAGTTCCCCTTCTGTCAGCCATCAAAATAAAGCACGGGGGGGGGAGCAAAAAGGTGCCTGTGCCTTCAAAAGCTGAGGCTCTTTCCACAATAAATCTCCACACCACCTAACATCATTACCCAGTTTTGATTAACGGGAGAGATCTATACTAAACCCACCTCGAATCGGTGGATAATAAGAATCAAATCATGAGGTAATTGTTATTTTATTTATGATCAGGGCTGCCCCACCTCCCCACAATTCAATTTTTTGTGCACTTTTTTGACGAAGCAAGCCATGTGAATAAATATGGGCAGGGGACATTCTTTCTTGGATGGTTCAGTATCAATTTGACACCAGGTTCGTGTCTATGTTCAACAAGCTTGACTAAACATCAAGTCGCCTCCTTGTTCAACGAGGCATCTTTTCCGGGGCAACGCTGCTTCACATTACAGTTTCATGACTAAAATCTTCTTAATCAACCCACTGATGCCATATGATCCCAGCAATCAGAGACAAGTTCCAAAGAAAACTTCCCTCCTGGGATTAGGATTGGGGGCACCAAGTTATGTAGAGGGAAATGGTATTTTACCTGCTCCTTCATATTTTTGAATTGTTTCGAGGTTCAGGTTAAGTGGATGGCATCACCTAATCCACATGAATCCAAACCAAAATTCCAATGGAATGATTTGAGATTGTAAATTATTTTATTCTCCATCACCCCACCCACCTAAAAGTTTCTTCAAGATTGAAAGACATTATGCATTTTGTCATACAGTTGAAGGACAGGAGATCATGATGAGTCAATAACTTGCGCCTATATGTCCAAAATCTTTCGGTGAGTGTCGCTGAAGACTTCATTAGTTAAGATTCATACATTATTTGAGATAGTTTATTGCCCAATTATATCCTGAACCTAACCTTAAATATATATTTATATTATATAAATATTTTTATAGAATATTTAATTTTTTTTAATACAATTTGATTTATAAATACTTTAAAATAATATAAAACAAACACACACACACATAATACATATCACACACACATATATAATACTTATTATTTTCTCATTTAATAACATATACATGCATTAAATACACATACACACATATATATATTCTAGCATCAACTTTAACAACAGATAACAATATATACAATTTTAATCTAAGCATTTTCATGAATATATAACTTTACTATGATATTTAGAAATGATAAAACAATAAAAACATATATAATCACAAAGATTATAATAATACAAATTCAAGATTATAATAATATATAAAGATCAAAATTGTTATGGCATAAGAACTCCTTTTCCATTTTAGATCAGGAAATCCTTTTCCAAAATCAGTTTTCTTTGGCCATAAAAACACAAGCAACAACCATACAATCTATACCAAATACATGCACAACGTGACTCGAGATTTGTGAATAATTTTCAAAGTTTTATGTTGAACCGAGTAAAATCATCAATGTACTTGGCAACTTTCTTCCTATTTTCATTCAAGGAAGGGAGTCACTGTGACAAACAATGTAAATTATATCAATTTTGTTTAGGAAAAACCAGTCTCTCACTAAATCCACTTTCAAAAATCTGTTGAAAGATATCATCTCTTCGTAGAATCCGGTTGCATACTTGCATCTACCATGCAAATGCCCAAGTCTATCTCCTTTATCAAAGAAAATTTAACAAGGTCTCAATAGTAGAAATTCTTCTCATGGCAAATGACCGAAAATCAAAGAGACCCAAAAAATTTCTCATTTTTCTGTTCCAAGCTCCAATCTTTGTCTTTGAGCACCATGGATTCTCACATCTATGGTCTCCAAGAAAACCCTCTTTCTTTTTACTCTTCTTTGTTTTTCTGTTTTCTCCATTTCTGCATTACTCCATCAGATTTAATAAGAGGATCTTATTTAGTTGTTAAAGGTTAGTTTTTGAAGGTTGTGATGTAAATTGCTTTCAAGTTTCCAGGACTTGGAGGAAGGGAAACCTGCAGTTTGTAAAAGGTCGACTTGAGAGTCTCGATAGTAAACAGAGACCAAGATCATAAAATCAAACTGGTCCAATTCTATGATTTTATCGAGTTTGGACTAATTTTAATGAGTTTCGAATTTTTAACTTGATTTTACTAGTTTTATATATATGATTTTACGAGTTGAAACGAGAGTTTAACAACCATGTTTCGATTAATTAGATAGACACATCAGATATAAGGCTACTGTAAAACCTACTAGGATTGCATGAGACCCAATCAGGAAGAAGATTTTACGAGTTGAAATGAGAGTTTAACAACCATGTTTCGGTTAATTAGATAGACACATCAGATATAAGGCTACTGTAAAACCTACTAGGATTGCATGAGACCCAATCAGGAAGAAGAAAGCTGTTCTTAATGGCTTTTGCATCCCAATCTGCAGTCTGATTAGCCCTCCTGAGAATAAGGTTGGCTGAGACAGAAGGCACCAATGTTTTATTTTCGCTATAATAGGAGAAATTTCCCCACCAGGAATCAAGCGAAGATCCTCGATGGCTGAAACGATAGTAGCTGCATCAGATTCCACTGATATGCAGATAGATTCTATTTATGTTCAATTTGGATTAGAGTTATACTTGTGCATTTATTGAACTGTAAGCTAGCAGAAGTGTTTGATTAAAGCAAAAATACAGAATCACAACAGAAAGTATGTTATAGGAGTGTGCGTGTAGGGGCAGACACTCGAAGGCAATGGAAGCATCAGAGAAAGCACCTCTACCGCTCTGAGCTCATTAGCACAGTGTCCTTCTGTAGATTTAATAGATTGATCATTAATCTGTTGTTACATAAACTGATCGTTAAGTTACGAGATATTACATAATTTCAAAAAGTATGAAACTCATTTTAGTGATCCATCTAATAAAGCACAATTTACCCAAAGGACTTTTCATTAATGCCGCTATTATCATATAAACAGTTCACCGTCACCACGAAATGGGGCAAAGCTTCAGCATACTTTGCAGGGGATGAGAAGAAGTGGAACCATTTTACACAATACACCCAATGAAGGCCACCCCCCTTCAACTCAAATCCATAAAGAGTATTTGTTTTTCTGAAACCTTTCACACAAACAGGACCAAGTCTAGGATTTCAGATCACTGAGAAAACAAAGACTCAAAAACAAAGGTTCAACCATCTCGACAGATTCCACAACAAATAAACAAAAGATCTGGCACCGGAAAACTTTACTGATTGCCTAAGGCCAAATCATGCCAAGCATCCGTGTCCACATGGTGAGTCTCCTGATCTGAAAAAGAGGGGGGGGCCCAAATACTCTTTAGAAATGGACTGGCAGCATCAACTGAAACACAACATGACTGAAAATATTGACAGAGAGAAGCACTAGTGCGCTTAAAACAACCATGTTTCAAAAAATAGATAGATAAACTAGAACTGCCCAAACAAACAGCTCTCGTCATTTCCAGCCACGTCTCCACTTAATAAACAAGCAAACACATGGACATGGAAAAACTGTTCCAGAAACTCGGTCAGTGTTGAGCGAATCAACAAAATCATTCAATGACTCTATCGTTACAGTTGATTAGTGCAGTGAAGACAAATGGTTTGATTGGCAATTTACAAAGACTATTCAAATTACTTGGAAAAAAAAAACAGAGACGTTTAAAGAAAAGCTGTCATATAATAAATTCCTCTCCAGTGACATTGCAGAAAACATCAATTATAAAGACGGGCATCCAATTTAATAAGAAAAAAGAGATAATTTTTTTCTCCAAGTTCCAACACTAAGACAAAGTTTGCGAGACATACTTGTATCTTCAGTGTCATCAGTCCTGACAGCCATCACTGGTGGTAATGCAAGATCTGCATCCATTCAAGACAAGCATAATCCAAACAATTAGGCAGTTAAGTTACAATAAAAAAAGAAGAAAGCTGCATTGGGTAATTAGTAAATGAATGAAAATGATGATACCATCATCAGGCAAAGTGTCTCTCATCCATTCATCGTCCACAATATCTATAAGAATACCCATGTTTAGCTCTGCCATATTTAATTCACACTTCAATCGAATTCCTTTCAAAAATACACAACACAAAAAAATTGCACAAAGGTTAAGCAACATTCGATATTAGTGTTCCTCCAGGAATATAAAGAGTAAACCTCTCTGAAGTGCTAAAAATAAACGGAAAAAGAGGTGAAGTTTGGTTGAGGCATTTTATCGAAATTGTAGAAAAGCTGAATTAGATCAAGACATAAAATAGGGTGTAAAGCAGTGAACTTGGAGAAATTAAAGGAAAAGTGAAGAAAGAAGCTTGAGAACATGTACCCTGCTGTTGCTGGCTTGCTGCTTGGTTTGATGATTTGACGATGAGACGAGGAAGAAGATATCCTAAAACATTGTTCTTATAATTGCCTACATTCAACACTTGGGCTTGGAGCCCACTGAGATCATGTCCGCAATTAGAACCCATTGGGTCAAGTTATCTTAGGCCTGCACAAATTTTGTGGACACCGTTGACATAAGAAGAGGTTTTACAGTCTCGTAATGTATGGGCCTAACCCGGTGTCAATGTCTATACAGCTATAAAAGGTCTCATCATGTGCTTTTGGTGAAAGCATGTTCAATTTTTGTTTTTTTTTTTTCAAAAAATAAAAAACTCGTAGCCTGATTTTCAGCCACTTCTCTGTGCCAACTATGATTTTTCTTTTTTTAAAAAAGAAAAAAAGAAAGAAGGCCGTGAATGTCGGCCTGGTATTTTTCTAATGGGCAAGCATATTGGCCCACCCAATCCAAGTGCTTTCATTTCAGTTACGATTCATTAAAAACTTATTTTGAATATTCTTTTATTAAATACCATTTGATTTTTACTTTTTTTTTTCATAAAATACTTTCAGCCATGAGGTATTTCTAAGAGAATGTTTGAGAGTGTGGTAAATTTTAATTTTTAAAGTATTTTTCAATTGGAAAAATATCAAAATAATATATTTTTTTAATTTTTAATATCATAATATAAAAGAAACAATAAATATATATATTAAACTAAAATTAATTAATTTATTTTTCAAAATAAACTTGTATGGACAAAAGCTAATTAAGATGAGAAAACACTATATAATGTGAGGGATTCATTATTAATTATAATGATGAGTTTACTTTTCTAACAATAAAAATAAAAAAAGGATGAACCGAAAGTAAATGATCTTTATTTACAACTATTTATTTGTTTTCAGCAATCATGTATTTTGCTTTACTTGATTAGCAATGGCATCATCATTGCCTGTGCATTTTCCATTTCTACAGTAATGTCACAGTGTCTGGGCCGGTGGGCTTGTGGGGTCGTCCGCCCACAGGCTGAAAATAAAAGCCCTTATCTTTAATGTATTATTCTAAAAAAGTATTTTTATTTTGATATAAAGGCTCTCGAAAATAAAATAAAAATCTACTTATTAGGCTTTATTTTATTAATATTGATAAACTGGAAGAAGCATGTGAAGGTAGAGAGTACTGGGATTGAAAATTTCATGAAAGACCGATGCTTATAGAAATATTAATTATTCTATTCATTGTGCTCCTAAAATGGTTTGTTTTTCATATAATATTGAATTATTTAAAATAAATATTAAATTAAAAATAAAAATAAAAAACTAAATGGCCTCCTAAAAACATTGTTTCATCTACTGTTGTCTTTAGCAATCGACCCAGCAGTACTATGGGTTCGTATAGTGACATCTTGCTGGGGTTTTTTTTCTTCCATATTTTATGTTATTTAATTTTTTTTCAATTATATCATTTTATATTAAGGGCAAATTTAATAGCAAGAGTCATTTTGAAGTGTCAGATATTTAAAATGATTATTTAAATGGTGTATATATAATTTTTTTATTGATGTATTCTATAATAGTAAAAGTAATTTTAGAGAGCCATTTTTTTTATTTTATTTTAAATAAAGTTCAATAATTTTTTATATATTTTAATTATGCAATTAATAAGAGTAAATTATATAATTAAATAATTACTTTTGGAAAACCCTTCAACAATATTTTTTTTTAAATTTATATTTAAATTAAAAAATATATAATTTAAAATAAAAAACCCAATAACAATTTAAATTAAAATATTTAAAATAAAAGATATCTTCATCTCTTCGTAAAAAACCCAACATGACTACATATTGAAACGATCTCTTCATCTCTCTCTCTCTCTCTCTCTCTCCATTTTCTATTCTAAAAAAAACTAAAATAACCTAACCCATATGTGCCTTTTTGCTTACTAAAAACTTCAAATCATTTCTCTCGCGGCATGAAAATTTCATCGCCCAAGCATCATGTAGCGACAACGGTTTTTCATGCTTTGCTCCCTACCATCCTTGAAGTTGGGGGACAACGACGCGCAGTAAAAATGAGATGTTTTATAGGAGATGTTTTATAGACGTAAAAATTACGCCTATAATTATTCGGAGTCGCCACCTAGTATTAAGATCATCAGGAACTTATTGGCCTGTGAGAGTCTTGGGTAAGTGGACCTGTTGTGTAAGGAGAGGACACATCACTCCCAATGCACTCTACCTAAGGTAAATTGCATTGTTGTTTGATTGTTTTTCCCAAATTTAATTTTTTTTACACTGCATTTAAAAAAATTTGTCCTACAAGTGTACTTTACTATGTAATTTTACACCGCAATAAAAAAAACCTTTTTTAGTATCTACAGGTGTACTTTACACCTAAGGTAAATTGCATTATTGTTTGATTTTTTTTTCCCAAGTTTAATTTTTTTTACACTGCATTTAAAAAAAATTGTCCTACAAGTGTACTTTACAATGTAATTTTACACCGCAATAAAAGAAAACCTTTTTTAGTATCTACAGGTGTACTTTACAATGTAATTTTACACCAAGATAACTAAAAAAATAATTTTTTAAGTTTTTTTGATGTTTTGGTTAAATTCTAACAAATAATCATAAACTGGTAATGATATCCAATTTTTGTTCAAAATATGTGCAAGATGCAACATATATATTTTTTATACAAAATATGCTTGAAAAATCATGGGATTCAGCCGTATGCACAAGAATAACATATTTTTTTATTTTTTTTAAATATATATATTTAAAAAAAAATATGAACTGGGTCTGACCCAACCAAATGGGCTGCCCTTGCCAAGTTGGGCCAATGACCCAACTATGAGAGACTGGGGTTAGGACGAGAGCATCCTACCTCACCTATGCAGCATGAATTAATTCATGCAGCGTGTACATTAAAAATGGTGGTCGACCGACCACCATGAGGGGCTCACCTGTCACTGCCTTCGGGTAGAGGAGGCCAATGTGGTTGTCCCTGTGGTGGTGGCGTTAAAAATGGCGGCCTATAGAGACTGGGAGGAGCTCTTAAAATGTGGGGTCTATGGCTGTCGTTCACCCCTGTAACTGCTATTGTGGTTGCAACCACAATGGAATTACTGCTATTCATCACTGAAGTTGGAGAAGAAGGTTGGGCTTGTTGTAAGGAAGCTTCTGGAGTGGTGGTCGACAGGAGATGCAACTAGTTTTTTTAAAGAGAGAAAAGAGCCATCGGGGAGAGAGAAAGAGAGCTACAAGGAGGTGTGGTTGTCAGTGGTGAGAGTTTTGTAGCCACGACCATCCTTGCAATTTTCAGTCCTTGTTGCCCCTATTTTGCGCAAATGGTCTGTTTTTTTTTCTTCAATTTTATATGGTTTTTCCTCAGTCCCTCAGTCAAAATTTCCCCCTCATATATGTATTATTTTCCAGTTTTCACTCCCTATTAACTAGTCTTTTCCCCCGTGACTTTCCCCTAAAATTTTCTCGTTGTCAAAATTTTCCTCTCCTTTTCCCCCCATGTTTTTCGTTTGTCATCGTTTTTCCCAGTTTTTTTCCCTCCATCCTTTGCTTTGTTTTCTCCTGCTTTTTATAGCCTCAGGAAGTAAGGTGCAGGTAGGGGAATGATGTTCAAGACATGGTGTGTTTTGCATGGCATAACTGAGTTACGGTGTGAGAGTGTGGCCAAGCATGATTTCGACAGTTTTCTCCTTTTTTTTTTTTGAAAATTTTAAATAAATAGGTTGTGATAAAAAGGAGTTTTTTGATAGGAAAAACCAGTAAGAATAATATTTTTATCTTTAATTTTGGCTTCTGATTTCACCAAAAAAGTTTCATCACTGAAAATTCTGAGCGTCTCAATTTAACCTAAATTAGGCTTCCAAACTTAATTTCTCATCAATTATCCCCTTAATAAAATTAATTTGACTCACTTAAAGTATAATTAAGCTCTTGCGCTTAATTAAATCCTTCAATTGGGCTCTCAAGTAATCCCGAAGTATAATTACACTTTTAATTGCCCGGTGACTAAATTGAATTGACCCATAAAAATATAATTATATCTTACGACTTAACTTTTACACAGATTTATCCAATAATAAATTATTTTAGCCATAAATCTGTATTTTCATTCATTTCCGGACCAAAAAAGAGGTACGACTAGGCTTTCGAAAACATCCAAAATTTCCACATTAATTTTTCTGTCGACACCAACCCTTTTATTTTATTTTTGATATATTTTGAGGAATAATCCAGAAATAGGTTATGACACATCAGATGAGTCCTCATCAACTTCTCAATCACTAGCATTATCTCTACTTCGGCTTCTAGGATCAAGCCAACTTCAAGTGGTGGCACCCAAAAGAGGAAGCAAAAATAAGAAATCGATTCCACCGATTAGAGGGCAAATCAAGCAGCATATCTTCTAGACAATCTCTGAAAGGAAACCTACAAGAGCACAAAACAACCTTAATATGTATGGTTAAGGTAAATATTACAATAGTAACACAATATTTTAGCTTTTATATTTGAGTTGTTAAAAATAGTCACTCAAAAAGCTATTGTAACTATCAAAATAGCTTATCCATTGGAGTGAAAAAAAGTGAATAAAAATGTTAAAAATATATATTTTTTATTTTTACCTCTTCAGATGACATACTTGTTGGACTTGCTAAAAAATGGTTAGGGATTGAGCTTTTAATTTTATTTTGGTCAAGTTAAAGACGTGTCAAAGAAAATATCCTAACAATCTGTTGGATTTTCTTTTTCCACACATTGTTCTGTCAATGTTTTTCTTCAATTTTTCGTCTTGGATTTTGGATATGTTCAATTTTGGTCCTTTTAATTCTACAATTCTATGTTTTGAACCAAAAATGTATTTGGGTCACGTTTTAGTCCTTGTATTTCAATGTGTGTGAGCAAGAGCTAGGTCGTCTGTTAATGCTTATTTTATATGTAGCTCGAACCGACTACCACTAGTTTTTTTTGTTTCCTTTTTCATGTTTCCTTTTTAACCCTCTTTCTTGATTCAATTTTTAATTGACCAAGAGTTTGCGGGTGCTGGAAGTGGATGCTGCCATACCTGAACTCCAATTCTGCACGGTACAAATATCTTTTCCAATTCATCACGCGTATAAATGTCACGTGGAGTTTGATGCACTGTATCCATCCTCAACGACCCTCGCAGGTTCCCTGGCCTAGCAAATGCAAACTGAAGGGGCATGTGTATTTTTTAATTGCGTTTTAATTCATAATATATAAAATATTAAAAAATCATTATATCCATAATCTTAGGTGCTTGAAAATTATTACACCACACTGTCTTCTTATCCATATCTTACACGCATGTCGAACTAGCCTTGAAACAAAAGGCTGGAACCCTATCTTTCAACTATTTTGACTTTGGCTATCTACCAGGAAAATAAGAACTTGATGAGAAATCTGATTTCAAAGCACAAATAATAATCAATGACGGTGATAGATAGAAAAATATAATCAATATTAACATATAAAAAATAATAATTTAAAGCTAAATAAAATTTTCATTGTTTTTTAAAATACAGTTAAATGAATGGGGACGTTGCAAAATCAATATCATCGACGACCATAAAGCTAAAATATAATAATATCATAAAATAGCAAGGTAAATAATTTATTCGCATGTCAGCATCATTCTTTCAGATTTTATCCTCACATCGTAGACTTTTTAATTACTTATATAAGCACTTCTTTATAGCTAAAAAGATGTCTGAACATTTTTTAAAAGTTATAATACGTGTAGGTGAAACGATCACCGGCTATCATGTTGACTTATCAACTACCTGATCATCAGCACCACGTACTCCCGCCTCATGGGATCCCCATGACGTAACCGTCGATGATGATTTCCACACTTATCCATAATTCCATACAAGAGCCACAGCACCATCAAGTGCCCACGTGCCACGTAATCCAGCCCTTCAAACCGCTGATCAATCTCGAACACCATCGAGCGGTGAACCAGCAACGAGTTACATGTGGTTGCGTGGAAGAGATGAGAAAAGGATTAGCTACGTGAGGTCCATGAAAACACGCAGGAAACAGTGACTAGACTACACGTGGTGACCACACATAAGATCGAGGTTCGGTGTGGTTGGAAACAAGTTGTCTCTACTTTCAAAATTGATCCAGTCTCATCTCTTCAAAAACAAAAAAAACCTTTTTTATTTTCAACTTTACGCTGTGATATACTAGAGTATCACAATAATTGGAATCACATTAATGCAATTTTACACAACATATATTTGTACCTATTTAAAAATAAATAACCTAATAAAAACAAAAAAATAATTTTAAAAGAAATAAGAACCCACTTGAATTGTATTGCAGCTGATTCAAAGAGAGAAAAGATATAATAAAAGAAAAACAATAATTATTAATTAATAGCTACAATTAAGTCCAAATTGTATTTTAGTGACGAGTATACATACATATATTGATACACACGCACACATATATATTATTGCAGAGAGAAATAATTGGAAGTGAGAGCAAAAAGGTCACAAATTACAACCACATAAACACACAAGACCAAACCTAAATGCAAGTCCATCCTCCTTTTTTCTAGGTGGCTGCTTCCTCTTTTTTTAAAAGAGAATATAAAAGAAAAAAGAAAAAAGAAAACGAACCTAATTTCATTCATTCATCTCATCAATTTCTATGGCAACCAGCAAAAAAATAGGAAACAAGAGCAATAGCAACCAAAGCCAAAGTCCTCTTCTGGGTCGGTACGAGATCGGCAAACTTCTTGGACATGGAACTTTTGCTAAGGTATACCATGCTAGAAACATTAAAACCAACGAAGGTGTTGCCATCAAAGTCATTGACAAAGAAAAAATCCTCAAAGGTGGTCTTATTGCTCATATCAAACGTGAAATCTCCATTCTTCGCCTTGTTCGCCACCCCTATATTGTCCAGCTTTTCGAAGTCATGGCTACGAAAGCCAAGATTTACTTTGTCATGGAATATGTTCGTGGTGGCGAGTTGTTCAATAAAGTCGCCAAAGGCAGGTTAAAAGAAGAGGTTGCCAGGAAATATTTCCAGCAATTGATTTCAGCGGTTTCCTTTTGTCATGCCAGAGGTGTTTTTCATCGCGATTTGAAGCCGGAGAACTTGTTGCTTGATGACAATGGTAACTTGAAAGTTTCCGATTTTGGATTGAGCGCAGTGGCCGATCAGATTAGACAAGATGGTTTGTTCCATACTTTTTGTGGGACACCGGCTTATGTTGCTCCTGAAGTTCTTGCAAGAAAAGGGTACGATGCAGCTAAAGTTGATATTTGGTCTTGTGGGATTATTCTGTTTGTGTTAATGGCTGGTTATTTACCATTTCATGATCAAAATGTCATGGTTATGTATAAAAAGATTTACAAGGGGGAGTTTAGATGTCCTAGATGGTTCTCTTCTGAGCTTGTCAGGCTTCTTTCTAAACTTCTTGATACTAACCCTGTTACAAGAATCACAATCCCTGAGATTATGGAGAACAGGTGGTTCAAAAAGGGGTTTAAAAATATTAAATTTTATATTGAAGATGATAAAGTTTGTAGCGTTGAAGAGGATGATGATGTGGGTTCATCTTCTGATCAATCATTATCTGAATCGGAATCGGAATTCGAAACTAGAAGAAGGGTTCCTACCTCTTTGCCTAGACCTGCAAGTTTGAATGCTTTTGACATTATATCGTTTTCGCCGGGATTTGATTTATCTGGATTGTTTGAGGAAGGTGGAGAGGGAGCAAGGTTTGTTTCGGGGGCCCCTGTGTCGAAGATTATATCTAAACTGGAGGAGATTGCTAATGTTGTTCGCTTTACAGTGAGGAAAAAGGATTGTAGAGTGAGTTTGGAAGGGTCTAAAGAAGGTGTGAGAGGTCCATTAACAATTGCAGCTGAGATATTTGAGTTGACGCCGAAATTGGTTGTGGTGGAAGTTAAGAAGAAAGGAGGGGATAGAGGAGAGTACGAGGAGTTTTGTAACAAGGAATTGAAACCTGGATTGCTGAAGTTGATGCAGGAGGAATCTGAGGCTGCTGCTGCTGCTGCTGCTAATGTTACTGCTGCTGCTGCTTCTGTGCCATCGGAATCTCCACAATTCACAATTGATCCTTCCCCTACTGATTCTTCACAATTACCCGTTGATCCTTATCCTGTCGACTCTACACAATTTCCTATCAATCCTTTTCCTACCGATTCTACACAATTACCTACTGATTCCATACCTATTGATCCTTCACAACTACCTATTGATCCTTTTCTTATCCATTCTTCACATTTACCTTCGGATTCTGAATAGAGAAAAAGAGAGAAAGGAAAAGGGTATGCTTTACTCTTTCCGTTTCCTTACATAAGTTCTTGCATGCTATATTTTGTTTTTGGGGGCTTTTAAATTTCTTTGATGTTCTGTTGTGTCATTTAGGAGATTAGATGCTAAAACAGATGCTGTATGTTCTTTTCTTTTGTCGAGAAAAAAGTAGATTAATTGAAGAGAATGAA
Source organism: Salix dunnii (assembly GCA_015731905.1). Classification (NCBI taxonomy): domain Eukaryota; kingdom Viridiplantae; phylum Streptophyta; class Magnoliopsida; order Malpighiales; family Salicaceae; genus Salix; species Salix dunnii. The sequence continues at coordinate 3,397,704 of CM027662.1, read as the reverse complement.
ATACTTATTTCTGCCGGTCCTGGCAATTTAGTGGTGATTAGCGTGTTCTGTTAACCTGCGTTGCAAATGTGAATGAAGCTGCTGTCGTCTGTTCATTCCGGCCGCTTGTGGTACGGAGTGCTGCAAATACAAGGTTCATAATTTCATTATGAAGAAGGAAATAAAAAAATGGAAGTGAATCATTTAAATTTCTTGATTTTTTTTATACCCTCTGCTCCTGGTGTTATACTGCATTTGCCTGGATAATTTAAAGTATGCAGGTTGGAGAGGTCTATATTAGTTGCAAATATGACTGGTGAAGATATCAGGGAAATCTCTTCATAATAAGATGTCAGCAACAACAATAGCCATTTTAATTGAAAAAAATAGCTGAAAGTTAACGACCCAGTTGATTCCTTAACATAACTCATCTGAAGGGCGCCATGTACGTGCAAGAGAGCTATTTCTTCTCATTTATATGGGGCAGTATTTAAATCACGAATAATAACTAGAGCTTTATGTGGAGTAAATGAATCCTACTAGTTCCACTGTGTCAATGCAGTTTATCATTGGATAAAACACATGTTGAAAGTGGAATTAGGATTTATAAAAACTAAGAACCTCACTGTGCTGGAGCTGCTCAGTTGTATAGAAGCACCGAGAATACAGGTGAGATTAATGGGTAGGAGTTTTGGTTTGGAATGATTTTAATGGAAAGAATTACAGTTGTGCCAGGTATTTGTTTGTGGTAACCTTTTGATTTCCCTGGTTGAGCTTCTTTATGATGCATCTCCCTGATTTCTCAAGTTCTGCAATAATGGCGCACCTATTTCCGGCTCTGCCGGATTTCTCAACACTGCCAAGCAGAACAGCATCTGTAATTTTCATAAAAATAAAGTTGGAATCTGCTATAAGCACGGCAAGACTGGCAGATGTTGACTCTCTGACAACAATTGCAAGCAGAAAAACGCCACATGCCATAGCGAAAATCCACCCAAAGAAACGTACGTGATTCGCCTTGGATCATAGAGTCTCGGAGGGCCTTTGGCAAGGTTTGGTAGCGTAAAAACCTCATGTTTAGTGGAATGAACTCCTTTTCATATTTATGTTTTCAGTCAACATTGAAGCTTCTGCTTATGAGCTCTTTGCTATTTATATTAATGTTGTCTACACAAAGATGTTTGTCCAGCCAAAACCTCGCAATCTTTAATCAATTAAAATAATAGTTTTTATTTTTAAAAATTCATCAAAACTCTGACGGAGCCACGGGTCAAATACCCCTTCAGAGCCTTCCAAAGAAATACTTTAATAATCTCAAACATGATCAGGTATCATAATGACAGCACACTATCTTTCTGTTTTTAATCTAATTTATTGGATTAATTATGGTGATGATATTGATTTTTTTTGGAGGGGAGTGGTGCAAATGGCCCACTTGCTGACTCCATTTGTTTTGTACGTGATATACGAGGGAAGCATAAATATCTCCACTAAATTTATAAATTTTAAAATTAATAATAATATAAATTTTTAATAATTATCATATTAATAATTATAAAATTCAAACTTGACTATAGATAAAATAAATTTTTCATCTAAAAATCCCACCACTAAACTAAAGTATATGATTAGTAAGTAAGCTTTCTTCGTAATATGAATTGGACTTGCATGACATAATGTAACTTTAAACACAATATTGTCATTTTCCATGCACAGCAGCTTCATGAATGATCTTAGATACAGTGAAATAAAGATATTTTTCTTGGAATATCGATGAATTCAAAGCTAGGAGAGTAATTCATGAGCTTTTTTCTCGTTGGAATAGGTGTTTTGTCTTTAGTTCAAGTGGTTGGATTATTATCGAAAGAGGAGCCTATAGAGCAATCATGTTTTGGCTACCAGCTTGTAAATGTACATGAATGAGCTGCTCATGAGAATAAAAGTAGTAATATTCTACGTATATATAATGAAGAAATAAAATAGTAATTTATCCGTATCATGATAGGAGTCGCCGTAGAAAATATTCTTGACGTGTATATGAATTTTTCAATCATTACTCATCTGTTATAATTTAATTGATACCCTTTTATAAATTAGATAAGTGGGTAAATACGATAAATTATTTTAAATATATTAATGAGTAAATATAATTATTAAATTATTTTTTAATTGTAAACCAAGTTAAACACAAATATTATGAATTTCTTAATTAGATTATTTTTTAAAGTGTTTTTTTATTTAAAAATATATTAAAATAATATTTTATTTTTTAAAAAAATATTTTTGATATCAGGATATGAAAATATTCTAAAAACACTAATTTATTTATATAAAATAAAAAATAAACACCCTCGTAATAGAAAAAAAAAAAACTTACAAGGACTTGTAAACTTGTAGTTGCAATATTGTCTCTTTTATGAAACTAAATCTTTGACTAAGAAGATTTAGTTTATGCAACGAAAAACTAATTTTAATTGTAATTGAGATTTGTCTGTAAGTAATTATTAATACCATGAAAATTTAGTGATATCTCCATGGAGGCAAACATTGCTGCTTCCCATGCAAGGGTGAATAAAACAATTGGATGGGATCCTGACGTTTGTGTTGTCAGATTAAAGAACTTTGTCTGCTTAAACTCAAGCTATTTGTCCCCCATGAACTCTTATTGCTGGGATTGATCAAGTTGCTAACTAGTTTTTTAGTTTAAGATCATTAAAAAAACTTGAATGTATTGATTTTATTGAAGATTTAAAAATAAATAATTGGTTGTAGCTAGAAAATATATTAGCAATCCTCACACATTCTACTTGAGATAAATTGCATTGTATAGTTTTGATGGGCATGATTTATTTGTGTGAATAAATATAGTTTTTTTTTAAATTTTATTATGGATTCGTGTTCCTAAAATAATTTTTTCGAGAAAAAAATCCATAAAAATATCCAAACAGGTTCATCTATTCTGAAAGATAGTTGAGTTTTCTACAGCTTGCGTGCCGTGATAAAAAATAATTTCAATTATAAGTTGATAAAAACTCAAAGTTTTTGGATAGTTTTAAATATTTAAATATCAATATACTTATAAATCCAATATTTATATTATAATTTTTACAACTTGTATGACAAACACCCCCTAAGTTGCAAATTATAAAACTTTGAAGGACTACTCTGATCCATCTAAATATTATAGCTTCAAATGCAATTACACCCAGGGTACCTTGTAAAACAAACGTTCAAAAGAGGGAAAAAGAAGAAGAAGAAGAAAAAAAAGTATGGGTGGGTGCTGGGGCCAATTACCATTTGATGTGGCATCATGAAAGCATGAGGGGTTGACCAACTGGCTCCATTAGATCTATAATGACCACAGAGATGCTGAGGGAATCCCAGCAAAATACGGCAGCAGTGGTCTGTGGTTAATAGAGGCCCATCGATGGACCGATCAATTATCCAGAATAAAGCGAATCTAGGCAGTGACCTTAGACACCACAAGGCTCTTCCATCTCTCTTGACAAACAAAGATAAAGAAAAAAAATCAGCTCAAACCAATTCTTGTCATGGTCTGGACACACATGTATTTTCTACAATGTTATTTAATTCCACCACCATATTCCTTTTTATTATTATTATTATTAATTCGGGTCAGTTTATACATATCTTGATTAATTCTATAAATATTAAAATTAATAACCATGTAAATCTTCAATAATTATTATATTTATAACCAATAAACTCAAATCTAAAACCATATAAAAAATAATTTTTTTAATTACAAGCTTTTATTCCCATCATGATATCTTGAAAATATCTTTCTCCTCAGCCAACTAAACAAACGGGAATAGTCGAGTTAAATTGTTTATCTTGACATTGAGTATATATATGCATATCCTGCAACCACGCTAGCAACACCTTTCCCAGGAGTTCCACCAAACCATGCAATGCCAGCAACGTTTCCTTCCACCAGTTCTCCTTCCATTGCCTTTATAGGATGAGATTAGAAGACAGCATGACGCAAGTTAATTACATGGTTGAAGAAAAAGAAATTATCATACTCTCTCGCTTTGAGACTGAGAATATCAGAACCTGCAATTCCTGATCAAACGTTTGAGTTTATATATATTGTCTGTTAGCAACCTAAGGTAGAAGTCATCTCAGGCTACTTAGCTACATGAAATAAACCATCAAAACAATTAAGAGATTGACACAAGTGTTTTAATGGCAGTAATAATCCGTTTCTTCTGGAAGTGCTCCACTGAAGTTATTTTTTCTCAGGCCCGGTTACTCCAGCTTTGTGAGCTCTCCAATCTCTCTAGAAATGGCACCAGTGAGATGGTTTCGATAGAGCACACTGTCATGAAAGTAAAGAGATTCAGTTTGTGAATATAGATCAGAGATACAGTTACCTCTATAGCTGCAGATTACTATATATAGTCAACAAGTTTGAGAATATCATTATCATTTATTTCCATAAATCTTTAAACAACATGATTAGGAACATATTGAGTCTATTTTCTTCACTGTATGCTACTTCGTTTGAGAATATGTAAGATAGCCTACCATCACTAGAATCCAAATAGTCACCACACGTCTTTGCTTGCAGATTCATATTCAGTCAGTAAAAATAGGCTAATGTTGGAATCAAATGCTTTATTGCTCAGTCATATGTTGGAATCAAATGCTTTATTCCTAAGCCCCAAGTTCCATCAAAGAAAGTACTGCAAAATAATGAAACCTCACAGAGATGTTAAGTTAACAAGTTGGTAGAATTGTGGGGACGAGTTACCAAGAACACAAATTGGATATATAATTTTTTTTAAGTTGATAATCTGAAAATTTTATATATATATATATATCAGTATTTGAATAAAAAAATATTATTTTTAAACAAGATGTTTGATGTAAAAAAAATTATTTTACAAGAAAATTGATTATGATATAATATATTTAATTAATAAAATTAGGTATTCAAATATATATTTTTTGAAAAAAAACGCTGCAACAAACAGGTAGGCTAATAAAAAAACCCATAACCTACGCATAATTGAGCAATCTGTAGCTTAATTGAAATTATTACATCAAACTTTAGAAGGGATTAAATGGTTGGCTTGGATCGATACAAAGACCTAGCAAAACTGGAAACAGAGTACGCAACCCATTTGGTTCCACGTTGAACCCCATACACAGTCACATGTTGACACGTGCTTCGAAATGAAAATCATCAAACACCAGGTGGTAGGGTGCTTCAATGACTCATCTTTTTATGCAAAGGGTCACTTAACCCTTCAAGCTCCCTGGCAAGGTGTAAGTCATGCACAAGCATCACACTCTTTTTATACGTATTAATTAATTCTGTGTGTTCCCACAAAGAAAACAAAAATGAAAGGCAAAGTCGGTGAGAGATTCTCCGAGTTCTTTGAGAAGTGGATATGTCAACTGGATGAGTATCTACAACTGCTACTGAAGGCATCAGAACAGAGAGTTATTAATACCGTTTGTGATCAGCGAGAGCTGCAAACTTTGGTGTCAAAAGTGACGCAGCATTACAAAGACTACTTCACTATCAAATGGTGTTTAGCTCATGAAGATGTTCTTGCATTCTTTTGTCCAGTTTGGGGTAGTCCTTTAGAGAATGCATATTCATGGTTTACTGGATGGAAACCTTCGACCATATTCAAACTCATTCATTCATCAGGAATAAGTCGGGTTCCTGGGTCGAGTCTCGCCGAGCTGACGCAGGAACAGCTGAGGAAAATTGAGGAGCTGAGGGTGAAGATAAGGTTAGAGGAAGAAAAGGTGGAGAGGGAAATGGAGAGGCAACAGGTAGCTGTGGCAGACAGGAAGATGTTTGAGCTGGTGAGGTTGACAGGCCGGGTCAAGGATAGCGAAACAATGGATCAGTTCGACGGGCGGTTGATGGAGGTGGCGTTGAAGGGACTGATGGCGGGACTAGAGAAGGTTATGAAAGCAGCAGACTGTGTTAGGCTTAGGACTTTGAAGGGAGTTTTGGATGTTTTAACTCCATTGCAATGTGTGAACTTCTTAGCTGCAACTAGTACGCTCCAAATTCAGATAAGGCAGTGGGGAAAGAGAAGGGATAGTTTGAACAGAAAGGAGTAGTACTTGTTACTCTTTTTAGGGCTTAATTTTCTGTTTCTTTCTGATGGTTTGTTTTGCTCTTTAATTTTGGCCGATGGATTAGGTTTTTTCAACCTTCCAAATTAAGGAAGTCTAGGTTTTATTTTGTTTTATTGTTTTTTTTAATCAATAAAAAACAATCATGTATATGGCAATCAGCCAAGGCAATATAGTGAACGTGACAATAACTAGCTAAACACAGCAAATAACTATTAAATTCAAAATTATTGAGCATGTTAGATTCAAAATTCTTGAATTAAAAAACAATTAGATTCTATAATGATTCCTGGATTAAAAAGATTGTACGTATAATAAACTATTATGTCCATTCATGTCCAAAGTAATGATCTCTATATTATTATACATACCATATAAAATAACTTATATTACTAGACATACAAAATTCAAGTCAAAAGATAAGAAATTTTTTTCGTTGACTTTAACACTTTACAGGTTTAGGAAATGCTGTCTCATTTCAAGACAATCTGTGATGGAAGAAGTAAACGAAGTTATCGTGGAAAGTTTTAATTAAATATAAATATATTTATTTGTAAGAAATCGTTAAAAGAAATTATGATATGGTTTATGATTATTAAAGTATATTAATTTAAAGTTTTTAGTTGATAGTTAAGCATTTTATGATAATGTGATGTTGATTAATTTAGAAGTGGCAGCAGTATCTTAAGTTTATTTTAATGATAGTATAAAATCTTATTGAATTAGCGTGATTATAAGTTACATAGCTTAATTGTAATTATTTTATAAAAATAATGACTTGGATCTACAATGAGGTTATTATTTTCATGATATAATTGAAACAAGATAATAAATAAGCATTAAAAATAAGTTTTATTAAGATACTTAGATGTAAATAAATTTTATTGCTGATATTTTACTTATTAGTCTTGTTATTAACAACTTGGTAAGTTCATGACGCAACCTCTTCACAAGAAGGTTAAAATTTACCACAAAATTAACATTTGTTAATTTAAATAAAAATTAGGAAAATATCTTTTATGTTCCATTTTTTTCAAGAAATCTGATTTCAGTTTCCGAACTCTTTAATATTGGTTGTGGATTTTTGTTTGATGAAAATACTTTTAGTATTTTCAAAAAATAAATAAAGTTTCATTGTTGGTGAATCACTAATGAATGGTTTGTGCACAATTGATCTAGACCCTACTTTTGAGCTCAACTATTTATCAATACATTTTTTTTTCATTTTTTTTTATCAATACATGCTAATTCTAGTGTTAAAAAGAGTAGAATTAATGAAAAAAATTCAATGTTATGACATAGGAGATTAAATCACATCTCCATTGAAAGAATTAATGTTAAAATACATAGATATCGAAACTTTTTAGGCTATGTCATATGAGCTAACTAAGAGAATGTTAGAAAATAATTTTTTAAGGTGGCCCATATATATATATATATATATATATATATATATATATATATATATATATATTAAAACTAGTTGTTTATAGTCGTTATAGTTTTACTAATAGTTAAAATAGTCAATCGATTCATATTGGTCAAATTAATCGGTCTAATATATATATATATATATATATATATATATATATATTAAAACTAGTTGTTTATAGTCGTTATAGTTTTACTAACAGTTAAAATAGTCAATCGATTCATATTGGTCAAATTAATCGGTCTACTAGCTCCTGTATAATTCTCAAGTGTTCATTAATGAATAAGTTGTCAACCAATTTATTTGATAACCCTAAACAGTTGACTGGTTTATGTAGAATTCCAAATTTAACATTATAACTTAGATGGATTCTTAAAACTATTTAATTTAAATTTTATCTTATTATTACCAATCCTTTGATATATGAAGTGTGCAAGTTCATTTTAATTATGATATCAAGTAAAGTATAAAACTTTACATTTAAATACTAAAATAAATTGTTTGAAGAGTACATGAACAATTCAGGGTATGCCTTTTGATTTATCATTAATGTAAAAGAATAGATCATTCATCCTAATATTTATTTTTTATCTATTGACTTGAACTTGATAAGGAATATTGGTTTATAGTTGGGTTATCCTGAATTCTCCAACATGGAAGATTGCATCGACATCACATCATCTTTTTAATCCTTGCCACAATTATGTCACAGGCATGTTTAAGATCTTTTAGAGGATAGCTATGATCCAGGATTGTCAATTGTTTCATTTTGATTGAAATGATCAAAACATTTCGTATCAATTAAAAAAATAAGATAAAACTATGTCGTTTTTATTTTGATTAAAATTTTGTCATAGACAAGTTTAAGATCTTTTTTAGGATAGTTATGATCAAACATGAAAACTTACATGAATGATAAGTAAAATTCCAACTCACAGCAGACAAGACTTCGACTTCATGGAGAGTTTACTTGGAAGAGCAGGCTTGTATTTTAAAAACACTTCTTTACACCCCTGTCTACATTAAATGGAAGAGCAGGCTTTAATCTTCCTCTAAATCTCCACACCAATAAAATGCAGCTGCAAATGAGACAAACAACAGGAAAAAAAATGACAAGAGAGTTAAGAGAATGGTAGAGAAGAAGAAAGAAAAAGGTACACTTCTAATAGACAATGAAGAACCAAGGAATACCCTGAATAACAAGAAATCCAAAAGAAAAAAAAAGCAAAAAGGACATTGAATTTACCATAAATAAGGGTTAGAAAGGGTGCTTTAGTGATGGTGTTGTCAAGGGCAAGATTGTAATTTTGATACCAAAAATCCTTCAATAGGAGGAAATGCAGGGTGGATAGAAAGAGAGGCTTAAACAGAAACAAAAAAAAGACAGCAAAGAAATGATATTGGAATTTTTTATTTTTTAACTAGAGCAATAAATCTTTTCTATTACAACCCCTTTGCAAGATGATTTTGGAGGATCTCTTCCACCATCTTTTGGTTGTTTCTCTTACAACTCTTTCTTTGTTTTTGTTTCTTTATTTCCCAGTTAATTTTTCCTCTCTCTCTTTCCCTCTCTCTGTAGCAAGCCCCCCTCTGCCAGCCACCCCAGCAAACTATTTGTTTCTGTTTGCCACTATTTTTTTCTGGTTTATTTTTTAAGGACTTCCATTATTGAGCAAATAATTTTCTTTTTCTAGATAGAATCACGACCATTTATCCATGCATATATCTATCTATCTCACTCAACAATCCATATTTTTTTTAGGATTCTGATTTTGTATATGCAATAAATATAGAATATATCAATTTTATCTCACGAAAGTATCAAATTGTAGGAATTCATATCCATAGCTCATCAACATTTCTAGATAGCATCCGTCAATGTATTAAAGTAGTGTTTTTTTTTTACTCTAAACTAAATAAATATCAAAAGAGTTTTTTTAGATTTTTATCAAGGCTGGCGAAGGTTAGATGGGACCAATCAATAAGAACATGCAGAGATGGTCTTATGATCCGCGGGAGGTGTAACTGCCCAACGGTAAGGGTTTTGATTATTATTATTATTATTTAGAGAAAGAGGGAGTGGTGATTGATGGCCCTCACTTCCGTTGTACTCGGGCGTGCTTTCATTGACGGGCGTCTTTTTCTCTCCCTCCGTGAGTCCCTCTTTCCTTTTGTTTTGTTTTCTTTGCGTGAATGCCTCTTATATTTTATGTCGTTTACCATTACATCATTCACTATTGATTTATTAAATATTTAATTAAATTATTTTTTAGTTGATCTGATGTGATTTGATTATTTTATAAAGTTTATATACAACTTAGTAAAAATATTTTTTGATTTAAAATAAATAAATATTTCAAATGAAATTTTCTAATAAGTATTCATATGACAATATATTAAGTTAGTTTGTATTAACTCAACTTAATATGTGAATTTGCATATCTAATAATGAAATTATGATAATCTTCAAAAAAAATAAGTTAAAATATATTATAAAGTTTAATGTTCAAAGTCATGTGAATATTGGGTTAAAAGTTATTTATAATTTTAGTGTCAATATTCCTATTTTTTTATATTAGTTAACATTAAATTTGATTTTTAATTATGAAAATGATAAATATTGATGTCCCCAAGGGACATAGCGTGATGACAAAGGGTTTGAAATCTGCATAACAGGTCTCGGGTTCGAGTCAGGATGTGTATTTCTTATAAGGGGTTAGAACAATTAAGGTTTTACTCTCTCATTTGGACCCATAAAATGAGTTTTCTAAAAATAAGGTTTCCTCGAATTAAAAAAAAAAAATGATAAATATTGATCCAAGTTGGTATTTTTGACTTTTATTTGAATAAAAAAAATTAAGAATTTAAATATGACAGCCAAATAGTCGGCAAAATATACATTCAAAACAATTTTTAGTAGTTATTTTATATAAAAAATTGCTGAAGAAACATGATGCTAACCCGAACCATGTTCTTTATTTTCCTTAAAACAACTACAATCAGCTCTAAGTTTTATTGTCTTAATAAGCACTATTCCTTACACATGTTAGATTAACATTATTTTTTAAAATATTTTTTATTCGAAATATTATAATATTATTTTTATTTTTTAAATATTATTTTTGACATTAAAATAATTTAAAAACATTAAAAAAAATTAATTTAAAATATAAAAAAAAAATTTAATTTTTTTTTTAAATTACTTTTGAAGCAGGAGTGTAAAAGAGGAACTGAGCAGGTAATTGGAAAGAGTTCCCCAGTCTTTATCTTTTTCTTCTTAAACAAACGGCCAGTCCAGAAAGGCCTCCATGAAGAAACTGAAAAAGGGTGCAAGGCTTACAGAAAAGTTGTGGGTTACATCTGCTAGCCCTCGACGGTAGCCCAGCTCTTCCACCCGAACACAAGACTTAACAGCCCCGCTGGCCACACAACCGTTGCCCCTACCTCAGCTGAACCCATGGTAGCCTTCCACAGCAGCTCCCTTCCACCGTGATTCATAGCCTCAGCCTCCTACAACAAAAAAGGAGAAGTTAGAAGAGGAATAAACTAGAGATCTGGAGAAGGAAAGAACCGATTGATTTGTTGTGTTGTGTTGTGTTTTGTGTGTAGAAGAGGAATAAACTAGAGATCTGGAGAAGTGAAGAACCGATTGATTTGTTTTGTTGTGTTGTGTTGTGTTTGGTGTGTTTTGTTTGATTGTTTCGCTGGTGTTGGTAAAACATAAGGAGAAAGGGGGAAGGGATGATCCAATCCTTTCAACCCTTCACCGGCAGTGGCGCATGGGTCCATGCGTCGCCGGTGACGCGTGAAATAATGTGCCACCACTGCTCCACTATTTTCCAGACCATTTTGTAGTTTTAGGTGATTTTTATTTTTCTGACATTATTGTAATTTTTAATTATTTTTTCATGTGTATTTGATTTTTTGTTGTTTTATAAATGTTTGTAATTTGTAAAACTTCAAAGCATAAATGTGATAAAAATGTGTGAGGTGCATTGCATTTTATTTTACAAAAATTATTTCAACACAAAAAATTGTGTTTGAATTCCATATGGCCAAAACCTCCTGAAAAAAATAAGTAGGTAAACATCATTTGATATTTACTTACGAGAACCAAAAAATGTTTTTGTATTAAATTTAAAATTTAATTACTACTTTTTTTATTCTTTGAGAATTTAGTTATTCTGTAAATACATTATAAATTTATTCACAAGAATTAAAGAATTAATTATATAAATTTGATAATAAATATTTGAACTATAAAAAAACTAATATTTAAATATCTTAAATTGTCAAAAAATTTTATAGAATTAGTCTAAGTGATGATTTTTTTTTCAGAATATATTTCACGTACAAATGAATTGTGAAAAACTCATTCTTGGATAGATATTTTTTTAAAGGTATATATATATATATATATATATATATATATATATACATAGATATTATTTGGGTATTGGAATCCATAATAAAATTTAAAAGCTAGATTTATTTACATTAATAAATATTTTTTTATCATAATGTTAGTCATATAAAAAAAAATACACAATGCAACTTACTTCAAATAAAGTATATGATATTTTCTATTTACGCAACCAATTCCTTACTCTTATATCTATAATTAGATTGGTAAAACTAGGTTTTTCTAGCGACCTTAAATACTAAGTGGCGTCTTCTTAACATTGACGAGACCCTCCCAAACACCGCACCGTGACATGTTACAAAAGCCATCCAGAACTCCAAAGCTAACTTGAGCAAAATGATTTGGACAAGATTTCAATGGTCAAAACACTACGAGTCATTCATAAATTCTTGGGCATAAAAAGAGTTCGTACACTTGATTTCTATCGGGTCCACTGAACGATCCTACCTTTAATCACGTATCTAGATCGAAATCCAAATGGGTCAAAGGATCTCCTTCAATAGGCTATTATATGTTTTTTGGAAAGAAAAAAAAAATCAAAGAAATAATAACTTAAGAGAATTTTTTTTGGTGAAAACCAAAATATCACTTTGGTGACATGAATAGCCTCAGCAAACTAAATATTATCGAGAAATATGTAAGTCTTCTATGTGGGAAAAGAGTTTGTTCTTTTTTAATTTTGTGTTTATATAAAGGATACTCGTATGTCTTGCACTTAATCAACTCTATATTTTCAAGATAGTATATTATGCAAAAGTTTATACATATGAATTTTCTAATGTCCTAGACCGATGGTTTTTTATCATATATTTGGCACTATATAAGCTTTCTTTAACAGTTCTCTTCAAATAAAATGGTTCTTGCTCATTCGATATTTTATCATAACCGGCCTCACTCAACCTACAATCTAACTCGATGGTGAACACTTATGACACGACCAATAATTTATTATAATTTTTACAACTATTCCATAATAATTCGATATAATCTTTAAAAAAATGGTCATGTTTGCATTAAATTTCTCATCTACAATTGGATATTGATTTGTACTATCATAATCCATTCTCATTGCATTCATAATTATATTTCTATAAGGATTATTTTTGGTATCTACAACTTCATGCACATTGTTGGAACTAGGTTTTGACATATCATCTTCATTTATCTTGGTAAAAATCAAGGCTTTTTCACCGTATATGGTCTCAAAGTTTGACATATATTTGCTTTCATCTTCTCTTAATGTTCACAAGATCATTTTCAATATCATATCTCATTCTTTAAATACCCATGTCTTAGCTTTCTTGTTGTATGTCTTAGCCATTTTATTTTTTGTATTACTAATGATGAAATATTAGAGCTAATCTTTTTTCACTAATTAGATTCAATTACTCAAATTTTATATTCATTCATTCTAATTCTTCTAGTTTTGCATCCATTAAAACTTTTTATGATATAATTTCCACTTTTAAAGGTGTCACCTCTTCCATCCCATATTCCAAAAAATAAAGGGTTACACTTATGAAGTTTTGATTGTGGTGTGATATACATGAAATGCGTACAAAAATATTTTATGTCAATCTTCGTAAGTGACTAATAATTTTTAAATAATCTTTATGATATTTTTTTTATAGTGTGTCAACAATACCATTTTTCTTGAATTTGTAATGAGAAAAATTAAAATGCTTAATCCTCCATTTAATATAGAGTTTAACATTCAGCTTTCCATTGAAACTTTAATCATTATCAATTATTAATTTTGTTAGCAAACTATAAATACAAATTAGATCCTTCTCAATAAATCTTTTGATTACATTTTGTGTCACATATGTAAAAGAACTATCTTTTACCTATTTAATAAAATAGTTGATGGCCACAAAGATAAATTTATGCCTATTGTTGTTAAGTCATATTGAATAGGGGTCAAGTTCTTTGTGCTTTATGGTTTCTTAATTGATATTTTAAGTCACATATGCTTCGTTTAATACCTATGCAGATCTTTCCAATGTGGTTTAAAGCTCAAAATCATTAATAAAAATGATATTATAACAAGAGTTTTTTATGCTACTAAATAACATCATGTTTCATTAGTTTCATGAACTCATTGATCTCTTCCTTTATTTACTTCATTTAAGAGTTCAATTACATCTTTCCCTTTTGCTTTCTTTTGTTTTTAATTTTTGTTTGGGTAAAACATCTCTCTATTGCAATGTGAGCCTATAACTTTGCTTGAAAAACAATCACTAGTTATATACTTTAGAAGGAATACCCATAATTATATAGCAACATATTATAATTTCCCCTACCTATTAAAGGTATAAACATAATCAAATTGAGCAACCCTGTTTGTAGTAAATTATACTAGACATAATTGCTTGTTCTTGCTAGATTCATCTACTACGAATATCTCATTACCTAGTGCCCCTTTAATTATAAGAGTTTCTTGAGTCAATATCTACATAATGTTATAAAGAATATAGTATGAAACAAAGACAAAAATTTAATAAGTGGTTAGAGATAGTACAATAAAAAATAGGTCTAAAGTTAATTAATTAATAAAACCCCGAATATCTCTAATATAATAAGAGAAAAAGATTGACATGTGAAAAATTAATAGTACATAAGAAGTAACTAATGTCATTTTATTGGTTATTTCCTAATATTTACTTCGAAGGAAAAAACAAATATAAGCGAAAGAGAGAGAGAGAAAACCAAATCAAATCAATAGCTCATAAAAAAAAGAAAATCTTTATCTAAGATTTCTCTCCCCTTTCAATAGCTCATAAAAAAAAGAAAATCTTTATCTAAGATTTCTCTCCCCTTTATCTATTTTCCCTTTTAAAATAGACTTTTTAAAACAAATAATAGGGTACTACTAGAGTTAATTTGTAAGCATTATAAATTTTCTTCCGACATGGTGGTAAGTAATCACATGTAATGTAAAACAGATGGGAGATACTATGAAAGAAAACGACCACAAATTGAAAAAGACTTATAATATTGACATTTTGATAATGAATGAATAATGCCAATGAATCCATGCTATTATAGTACATTTATTAAAGTATATTAAAAAAATATAAATGAATATTGTTTTTTAAATTAAATATATAATAAAAAATAGTCATCATTTAAAAAAAGTTCTCTAAAAAATTTAAGAGAGAAAAGGATATAAATATAAATATAAATATAAATAAAAAATTATAGAAATAAACCTTATAAAAAAATTTAATTTTAAAAAATAATTAGGAAAAAAGCATCGTTAGGCCTAGCAAGTCTAACACCCACCCGATTCATTTTGTTAGGGCTTGCACGAGTGAGTTTTTATTTTCTTTTGGTAGCAATATCGTTTTTTTTTTTTTTTTTTTAAATTAGATGATGCATCGTGTGATTTGTTTTGGCTGAAAAATTATATAATTTATATTATTTTTAAAATTAAAAGATTAAAATATATTTTTTTTTAAATTTTTAGCGCATCATTCATGTTTTACGTATATATTTATTTCGACTCTGATTTTTTTATTTGGACTCTTAACTAAAAAATTAGAAAGAAGGGTTAAAATAAAATTCATAAAATAAAACTTTAAATATCAAATAAATTATAAAAAAATAAATAGAATTATCTACAATAACTTATGCGTGCTTGAACAGTGATGCATCTAACTTCCCATCCATTATAATATTTCGTATAATGACAAAGATATGCGGGCAAGGGCTGCATATGATGACAAAGTTTGATTAAACAATATAAAGACCATGACACTTATATATATATATATATATATATATATATATATATATATATATATATATATCAGGTGATTTTTTAGTTCTTTGATTAAACGACTTCAAAGACTTTCCTTTCCCTTCTCTGGCACTCCTTTCTCTCTCTCTCTCGCTACCCACCCACCCACCCATGCTTTTATTTTTCTCATATTTTGATCTGGGAATCTGAGATTTGAGGATTTCTTGTTCAAGAATTTTTGTTGATGCTGTTATGTGGATTTTTTGGGATTTTATTTTCTAGGTATGTCGTCTTTTGTATTTATGTCCTTGTTTATATATTTTTTTTATTTGAATCTAAACTGGGGTTTAGCTCTTATTAATTGAAATTGCTTGAGTTTTTTTCCGTCATATCTGGGTTTTTTTTTTTTTTTTAATTGTCCACATCATTTATGTTTTGTTGTACAAAAATACATGTAAAACTATTGACTTTAATGGAACGTCTTGATTTGTTATTAAATATTTTTGATATTTTTTAGTTTTTTAAAGAACGAAGTAGACTAATATCAGTTCATGTAATCTGGGCATTTTTGTTTTCAAATGTTGGTTTTCTAGGTGCTATGAGCAATTTGAGAATGGGCTTGATTAATCACAATGCATATGTGTTGTTGTCCTTTTGGTTCGCATAGGACTGGATTTTGGAATTGTTGCAGAGAGAGAAACTTGCTTTTGGATGCTTACTTGTAAACTAGAGCAGCCCAAGTTGTATTTTTTTTTCATTTGGATGCTCAATTTTTAATACAAGTCCGGTGATTGACAAGTGGTTCTTCGAGTTAGCTTCAGTGCTTTCTGTCATCACATTTGGGTTGGTGGGTTAGCTCCTACATTCTATGCATCATGCCAGTTGTTCAAAAACTGTATGATGCCTGCAAAGATTCTTTCTCGGCTAATGGTCCTGTATCTGAAGAAGCTATTGAAAATATCCGTGCTATTCTAGGTGTGTGGATATTTCATTTGTTTTTAGCAAATCAAATTAGCTCATTTGCTCTTAAATTAAGTTGTTTTTGAATCATGTAATTTAGATTAAATCCATCATCTTAACACTTTCATGTTTTGTCATATCAGATCAAATGAAGCCTTCTAATGTGGGTCTCGAACAGGAAGCGCAATCAGCACGGCAATGGAAAGGTCCCATAAATGGTACCAATGGAAGAAAAGGGCACAATGGGAGACTTCCGTACCCTCCTCCTATCAAATATTTGCATTTGCATGAGTGTGACAAATTCTCTGTAAGTGATTAATATCACTGCAGCAACATTATATTTGAATCACAGTTTGAATCTTTTAGCAATTTTGTTTTCAATTGCATGGATTGCTCATGCTTTTGAAAATTGAATTCATGGACTTTGTACTTTGTTGCAGATAGGGATCTTCTGTATGCCACCTTCCTCCATCATACCGCTTCATAATCATCCTGGAATGACTGTGTTGAGCAAGCTTCTTTATGGCTCTTTGCTTGTAAAATCATATGATTGGATTGATCTACCTGGTTTTAATGATCCATCCCAAGGTGCCTTTCATTATTTGCCTTAATAATTTTGCTGTTTATGTTATGGAATTAGTAGTGGTAAAATTCAGTTTGATGTGTGAGAATATACCCCAACAGCGTGATGGCTATGCCGAGTTGCATTTAAAACATCATAACCCTGGATCATAGTGTGTGCATGCAGTGTGTTTTTGTCTGTGTGCCCCATAGTCAGTATTTGGCTAAATGCATATCTTGATATCACTTTATGGCTGAAGAATGCCTGTATGACAAGTTGCTTTATCATGTCAACGGGTCATGGTTTGCTTGAAGAACATGCATCACTTGTCTAAAATTAGCCCTTAAATGATGAAAAATTGCTTCAGTCCATATCCCAAATATGTTCATGACCTTGATGGCTGCAAGAATCCTTGCCAGTGTTGCCATCATAACATCCATTGAAGTTGGTACTAAGTTACCAGCAGACTCATCCATACCCATCCTCACTGCTTGTTTGTCTAGAATTAGCCCTTGGCTGACGAAAAATTGCTTCAGAATGTATCCCAAATATGTTCATGTCCCTGATGGCTGCAAGAATCCTTGCCAGTGTTGCCATCATAACATCCACTGAAGTGGGTACTAAGTTACCAGCAGACTCATTTATACCCATCCTCACTGCTTGTTTGTCTAGAATTAGCCCTTGGCTGACGAAAAATTGCTTCAGAATGTATCCCAAATAAGTTCATGTCCTTGATGGATGAAGAATCCTTGTCAGTGTTGCCACCATCACATCCACTGAAGTTGGTACTAGGTTTACCAGCAGACTCATTTTTACCTGTCCACACCATGTTGCCTTAATTAACTAGTATCACCTTTGGTACTTTATTGTTGCTCCTGGTTCACAAGTTTTTTTTTCTTTTTGGATTCTTATACCTGGAAATTCTCACAACTTGAAATCCATGCACAAGGAACTTGTCACAGCTACTTTGTTGGTCTCAAATGGTGTTGAAAGTAGCTAGGAATTGCAATTGACTGTTGATTTTTGTTTATTGGTGCTTGAAGCCTATGAAAGAAAGTGTGTACGTCTGGTTGTATGGCACTTGGTTTTCTTCATTTTGGTTTGGTAAAATTTCATTCATGAAGGGGGCAAGAAAATCATCACAACCATTGACTTGGCGGGTCCCACCAATTTATGGTGGTGGTATTTTTGTGTCCTCATGCACAATTTTTCATCCTAACAGTACAATTCTTTTGATATATTGAAGATTTGTAAGCTTGTAGGTGTAATGTTCTTGTTGCATCATGAGTTACCATAATGACCAGCAATCTGGGCTACTACTTCTGTTCTGATTGGTCACTAAGCATCAGTTTGGGGTTGAGTTTTTGGAACCATAGTTTGCATAAATCACTGTATTGTAAAAGTTCATTTCCAACTCGACCACAATTCCAAACACATTCTTAAAGTATGTTGAGCAAAAAGTGGGTTTTGAATCTGGAGCAAGTGTTGGTGTTTCTTTAATAAACCATGATTTTGAAACCCAAGGCACTCACCACCATGGTTTTGAAAATCCAATCCTGAATGTTGTTTTGAGATTGAGTTTCAGCATGGCCTCAAATCACATTTCCATAATTACAAGTGTCAAAAATCATTGTTTTGAAAGAAAATAAACGTGCTTGGAATTCCAAACCTGTATTTGTCAACTCTGCCATAATCTGGAACACTCATTATAGCAGCTTACATTCTTCTGGACAGAAGTTCATCTGTGAGCCAACCACTAATTCTAGGTGTTTGCTTTTGTACATTTAAAGCCCTTACCAAGTCCAGGCAATCATTTAAATTCTCATTAATTCATTTCTTAAATTCTCTTTTCTATGAGAAATTGCAAACTTAAATGATATAAAAGGTTAAGCAGCATCAATGTATTCAGAGAGGATTAATTTGGTTGGAATGCATATACATTCTAATTGCATATAAGATCACATTTCTTCCCTGTTCATCCTGATAGAGCTGTAATTTGGTTAAGCATGTATTTTTTTTTTGGTTGTCTATTGCACCTTTTTGTGAAAGATTGAGTTTGATGGATGAAATTTACAGCAAGACCAGCAAGACTTGTTAGAGATTCTGAAATGACGGCACCTTGTGGTACAACAGTTCTATATCCTACCAGTGGTGGCAACATTCATTGTTTCAAAGCCTTGACTCCCTGTGCTCTGTTTGATGTTCTTTCACCACCATATTCCTCAGAAGATGGGCGACACTGCTCTTATTTCAGACGGGCCCCTAAACGAGAACTGCCAGGTATAAATATTATTTCCTCTACTCTTCGTTTCTCTCTCCCTCTCTCTCTTCTGGTTTTGTAACACTCCCTTTGCAGAAGGAACTGAAGCACCGTGTGGCATTGAACCCTCTGAAATCACATGGTTAGAAGATACTCAACCTCCAGAAAACTTCGTGGTATGGAGAGGGGTGTACAAAGGCCCCATCATTAGACGTTAAAAGGTTTTTTGTTATTTTTTTTGGACAGGATGTACAATACCATCAATCAGATTAGATGAACAAATGAAGAACTAAGGAATTGATTGCTGGAAAAGTTAGTTGTCAACTAACATGGGCAGTAATAATCACTTGCTGGCATTGTCAAGGTATTTGCTGTACATATTTGATGTATTGGAGCAGTGATAAATGGCAAATGGAAAAAAAAGAAAAGAATGTGTTCTTTTTTTCCTTATTGGCCATTTTCCATTAGATGAGTTGCACGTAGAATATTTTTCTTAAGCTGGTATTTTCTCTGGCTCCAATAAGGTCCATGCTTCCTAGATTATTGCCATGTTCGTGGAAACTCCGGTGCCAACATTTCTGTGACAAGTCGTGTATTTAATGTTTTGTTGTACAACCACGTTGTAACAGCTCAGATATAGCTCGTGGAGTAAATTATGCTGATCATCTTTGAGCTTCACAGCTACTTTGCTGCAGATTGGAGGGCTGTTTAATTACTCTTTTTCTCTGGTTAGATTCGAGGATCACTGGTGCACTCCACATAACAGGGAATTGGTCATAAATTACCGTTCAGTAACTAAGAACCAAATCCTATTGATCTCAGGGGCCAACAGGCTTTGACATTCGACGGCCTGGAACCATTTCCCACCTGAGGAATCTGCTATCTCCAACCTTGGGGACGTTAATTTCCTTCATTTATATATTTGGTTCTGTGCCACCTGACATTACCCATCCTGATGAGCAGTAACGCTTTTTTTCAATATCTAGCCTAGTCATATAAAAATTGGTTGGCGTTAATTAGCTTTCCATCATTCAGATGACTGAAACGAAATCATAAATGAAATGCCCAATCCCCTTCTTCCACATCCAAGAAAAATAAAATAAAAGTGAAACCCACCACCCCGAACCCCCCCCCCCTCCCCTCCCCTGTTATGTCCTTGTCGCTTGGCCCCTTTCAGCATTGAACACAAGTGCTACTCATTCGGGTTTCGAGTATCGGATCTGTGTAAATGAAAGGCAACAGGATCTTGTCGATACCTCATTGATCTACACATCTGGAACACGTGCTCCTCCTCTTCCTCGATCGGGCAGATTTCCAAGTATTTAAGAAGGCTCAAATTTCAGTAGTTTTTGGGCTCGCCCTTCCTTTATGTCTGGCTGATGACCGCCAGCAGCAGCGACAATCGTCATCATCTTAAATGCTCGCCCCCCCCCCCCCCCCAACTAACAGACACCAAGGTTTTTTCATCAAGCCGGTCCACTGCTCATGCATGAACCTTTATCATTATGGTCAATGGTAAAGAGCCAACGATCGAATGTGAATTAATATTAGGGTTCTAAGAACTCGAAGAAAAAGAAAAGTTGACAATGATTAAAGAAAAAACAAGGAAAGTAATAATGGGATATGATTCCCCTTTACATACCTTTGTTAAATTCCCATTTCCCACCCGAAAATATTCAGTAGTATTGCTTTTTTCACTGCCCATATTACGTGGTCATATGCTAGCTGGGTGTATTTGTCTATGAAATGAAATAAATCTGAAATACAAAGTAGCAATTCTTTGAAAGATTCTTAGAGCTAGGGTCTAGAATATCAATAAATTGTCAACTCCCCATGCACAAAACAAGTATGGAGTATTTTCTAGGTACATACATATATAGGGCTAAGAGTTGCTTATTTTCTTATCCTTATCACATGCTCCCTTTACTTCTCTTCCCATGTAGATTTCTCTGGTCTTGGACTTTGTTTAATGCTTAGAATATCTGTCTTCTCTTTCTCCATCTCCACGGCAACGAAAATATATGCACCGTCACACATAACGAGCCAGTTTTGGGTGTCTTCTTGCCATACCTAATCCTTCAAGTGATTCCCCCTCTCTTAATTTCCCAAAGACTATGCGTCTAATAAGACACCAAATTTGAAGAGAAGTAGCTCTTCTTCACAAGGAGACAAAACAGTCCAAATTCTTGCTGATTAGATTTGAAAAGCAAGCCCTTCGGATGGTTGGGGGAAAGGATAAAAAACGGAGTGCAGTTTGAAAATTAGATGATTATGGAATATATAGTTATGTAGATGGGAGACCAAGCCGTCTCTGCTAATGCTTCCATCCCCGCTCCCCACCTCCTCATCTTTATATTCTTGCCCAGCTATATATGTTTTGTCAAGCTTCTTCAATTATTTTCATTTTAAGGAAAATTAATAAGAGTATAATTTGTAAATTGACATTTTTTATTTCTTTTCTTTTCCGTTCCTTCTTTTTGCTTTGAGAGAGAGAGAGAGAGAGAGAGAGAGAGCAATTTAACCTTTTATCCCTTTCATATTCTATCTCAGTTATTTTTAACACCAATCCTGTGTCATATTTTATTATTGATGATGGTAATGTTCCTTTATCCTCCACTTTATCACTCACTAATGTACTATATGTTCCATCCCTTACATGTAATCTATTTTCTATTACTTAGATAACAAAGGTCTTTAATTGTGTTGTTTCATTCTATATTACTTATTATATTTTTAAGAACATATATACCAATGAGAGGATTAGTAGTGGTAGGCAACGAGGAGGATTGTACTTTTTAGAGGGTGGCATATCATCACAAGTTTACTATAGTCTAACACGTATGATGGGAAAAAAGCAATGAAAAATATTGCAGAAACATGGCTTTGGTATGAATGACTCGGTCATCCATCATTTAGATGTCTTGAATGAATGTTTCCATCTTTATTTATTAATTTTAAACTTTTAGACTTCATTTGTGAGATATGTGCTATGGCTAAAGGTCATCGTGTTGTATTTCCTTTGTCTTCTAATAAAATTATCATACCATTTTTATTAGTACATTTAGATGTATGCAGCTTCTCTCTAATTTCCACAACTAATAGAATGAAATAGTTTGTTATATTTGTGGATGACTGTACTCATATGACTTGAAGTTGTACTCAAATGACTTGGGATATACTTAATAGAATATAAGAGTGATGTTTTTATAATTTTTTGTCTTTATCAAATGATAGCCATCCAATTTGACAAGTTCATTAAGATGGTACAATTAGATAATAAAGGTGAATACTTCAATAGATAGTTAACTGATTTTTTATATTCAAAAGTTATCATTCACTAAACATAATGCCCAGGGACTCTTCAATAAAATGGAGTAGTTTAGCCAAAAAACCGACAATTACTACAGGTCATTCGTTCGCTCATAATTGGAAGTGGTGTGTTTACTTTCTTAAGGAGAGATGCTCTCGATTCAGTTGTTTATATGATTAATCGAACACAATACCTTTTCTTTTAATGACCTTTTGATGTCCTTGTTGACCATTGCATGGTTTTATTTATATTGATGCCTTGTATTTTTGGATGTTTAACTGATGTATACCTCTCACCTTAACATTAGACTAAACTTGAGTCTAGAACATTAAAATATGCCTTTATTGGTTATTGGTCTACTAAAAAAAGATTTTAAATGTTATCATCTAGAGGGTCATCGATTCTATACCTCTAAGGATGTTATCTTTGATGAGTCAAAATTTTGTTATTCTCATGCAATCCTAAAGCCTATATGTTTTGAAGATATTCGATAACTTACAAGTCATAAAGATGTCTTGTGTTTTGATATAAAATTAGCAATTTTACCCACTAGTAGACCATCAAATGGGGACATCTCCACTATGGACACATCTATAACTACTAATGTTTGTTCACAAGGCTCTAATGATCATTGTGAAATGTTTCAACAACCTCAAGATAGAACATTACCTCCTATCACGTTTGTAAACTCTTCTTTAAAGTCATTGATGACGTCAACACTACAAGTACAACCCAAAGATTCTCCTAAAATCAGTTTGCCATCTAACCTTGATCATCATACAATTCCACCATCATTTACTCATAAGATTCCATTTCTTAAGTATGAACCCAATCCAAAAGCCAAAGTAAATACCTAATAAGTAATAATATCTCATCTCACAGATTGTCTACATCATATACATCTTATGTGTGTAAATTATCCTTTACCTTTATTCCTAGTACAATACAAAAAGCTTTGGTAAATTTTCATTAAATTAAAACTATGATAGAAGATATGAAAGCTCTAAAAACAATATTACAAGTGATCTTGTTACCCTTTTAAAAACAAAAAATATTGGATATCAATGTTTTTTTTCCTGTCAAAGATAATGCAAATGAAACTATTGAAAGATAAAAAACAAAACTTTTTTCTAAAGGGTACACATAGTCTTATAGGGTTAGCCATAAAAAACTTTCTTCCCACTTACTAAACTCAATATTGTGCAAGTTCTTTTTCTTTTTAGTAGATAATAAAGACCAACCTTCAATCCAATTCAATGTAAAAAATGCATTCCTGCATGAAGACCTTATAGAGGATATGTATATGGATCCACCTTCTGGAATTTTAAAATATAAAGGTACAACTCAGGTTTGCAAACTCAAGAAGGCTTTGTATGACTTGAAACAATCTTCTAAAGCTTCGTTTAGTAGATTTACCGAAGTCATGAAAAAGTCCGGTTACATTTACAGTAACTCATATCATACTTAGTTTATAAAGCATAAAATAAGTAAACTTATTGCCTTAATTATATATATTGATGATATGGTTGCAAGGGGTGATGATATGGTAGTAAAAGGTGATGATGTTCATGAAATTCATTGTTAACAACAACATCTGACATCCGAATTTGAAATGAAAAATCTTAGAGATCCTAAGTATTTCCTCAAAATTGAAGTTGTTTGATGCAAACATGGTATATATATGTCATAACATAAATATAGTCTTGATTTATCATCTGAAATTGGGATCCTTTGATGTAAACTAGTCGATAATCCAATGGAGCAAATTCATTTTTTTTAATGTTCTCGTTCTAGTTTTACAGATAAAGGGAGATATTAGAGATATGTTGAAAAATTAATCTATTTATTTCACACTCGACCTGACATTGCTTATATTGTGAGTGTGGTAAGTCAATTTATGCATGATCCATGTTCACCTCAAATGGATATTGCATAATGTATATTGTGATATTTAAAATTTTCTCCAAGCAAGGGATTAGTATTCTCCAAACATGGACACTTAGATGTATATTGATGTTGATTTGGCAAGTTTAATTGAAGACTGATATTCTATATCCAATTATTTGACCTATACAGGTAGTAACCTTATGATTTGGAGAAGTAAAAAACAATATGTGGTGTCAAGATTAAGTTTTGAAGCTGAATATCGAGGTATGATAATTGGAGTTTGTGAATTGTTGTGGTTAAAAAACTTGATGAAAGATTTCAGATTCCCTCAAAGAACTGCAATTAATCTCTATTGTGATAATAAATCAACTATAAAGATTGTCTATAATCCTGTTTAACATGATAAGACAAAACATGTAGAGGTTGATATTGAATATATAAAATAGAAGCTTGAAACCAACACTATCCAATTTTCTTTTATAAAGTTAGAACTCCAACTTGCCGATGTTCTTACTAAAATAGTATCTAACAAAATGTTTACAAGTTGTCTTGACAAGCCGAGCATGTTTGACATCAATGCACCACCTTGAGGAGAGATGTTAGAATATGTGATTAGAGTAATTTTCTCCCATAATAATGAAGTGATGATCTACATTTATTAAATATAAAATTCTATAGTTATGATTATTCAAATATAGAAGTAGAATATCATAAGTAAAATATCTTGTTGTAACAGTAGTTTAAGTTTAACAATATACTCTTGTGTGTGTTTGTGTGTGTGTGTGAGTATACATACTACATTGATAAATAGTAAATAAAAAAATTCTATTCTCCTTATGTTTTACAATATAACTTTTAAGATTTTTTTTTCTTGATATTTCATGAAGCAAAACAACAGAAACTCTTCTTTAAAGTTTTGCTTATCTTTTGAAGTTATGATCTCCGCTTCTTGCTTATCACACAGTTGGCCAAAGCAATTGGCCTGGGTAAAATAAAAAATAACAATTCAAAATACTCTACACTGAATTCCAAGTAATGTAATTGTTTGAGAATATTTGTAGGTCTTAATCTAGCACCTCGGCCAAAGATAAACATTGACATAGCTGCTTGTGGTGGCGATTTAAGCTTCTCATTCCTCAGACCCAGCAATCTTAACAGCAAGGAACAATATATATGGAAATTATACACTTTCTTGCCTTTTCTTTCCCATCCTTGTGCAGGCTCTTCGTCCAGCTGGACGATTCTATGCCAAAGTCATGTCTTTTGACCACAGTGGCTGCTATTGTAAGCTAAAGCTTAATTTTCCTCCAAATTAAAGTGTCATTCAGGAGTTGACTAGCGAAACATTGTTTTTGCTGTTGTTGTTGTTGTTTTTTGATTCATATATAAAGCAAACACACCTATCATGTCTCAAGAGATGTGATGTGATGATAAAAAATTTAAGATTTGCACAGTAAATCTTGAGTTCGAATCAAGACATATATCTTTTATAAAAAACTAGGATAGTTAAAATTTTACTCGCTCACTTAGTCCATAAAATATACTTTTCGGGATAAGGTTTCCTTGAATGCAAAAAAAAAAAAAAACACCTATCAGGAACACTTCACGGTATCATGCAGTTCGATTTTCAAACCATAGAAAACTTAAATTCACACATGCATCGTTTCTTCCACAAAAGGGTCAACATCAGTATCATGATCTCAGCACGTTCATCAAATTTCATTTGTCAAATGTTATGGAAACTAAACGATTCTCCCATTTGCGAAAAAATAATGAACTTGATGAGAATAGATTTGTCAGAGTGCAAAAGTCCTACCAAAATTGACTAACGCATTCAGCTGGTAGTATTTCCTCAACGACCGATCAATTATTTCTGGGTCGGACCAATAATTAGATCGAAGTCATAGAGCCACATGCTCTGCAGAAGAAAGCTGTAGACACTAACAATAAGAACACGGACAGGAAAAACAGTGTTGTTCGGAGAGTGAAAAAAAACTACCAGTCTTTGTTTAGGTGGGAACGAAATTGATGGGTCGATGAATTGAAAGGTCCCACATTTATTTATTTATAACTATTGCACAAAAATTATAAAAATACTTTATAATATTCTCTAAGATATAAAAAATGATCATGCTAGAATAAATTCGTGATTATTTTATCAATAATATTCTAATATTAAATCAAAAAACATTTTAATCTAAAATTTAAATTATTAAATAAAATCTAAAAATAATTTAACAAAAACCTCTAACAGATACATTATTATGTTAATGGTAGAACTGATCAAATGAAACGAAATAAAGAAGATTAATTTGAATATTATTAATAGAGAGAAGCCAGTAACATAGGTCAAAGAAGAACTAAGATAATCACGAGAGGGGAGGGACAACTGTCAAAGAATAGAAGAGAAAGAAAGAAAGAAAAGGGTTTTTGAGTCACAAGATGCTCTCCAACAGTCGCATCTGTATCCATAATGCCATTTTAAAGAGCACAAGTTGGGCTGTCCTAAAAATCGTTGATTTGTATTTAAAATTATTAATTAACCACATGTTAGTCTTAGAATATCTGGTGAGCTTTGATGACTTTGATTCCATGGTTTTTCTTCGATACAATAATAATAAAAATCATCACACCCCAAAAACCCAACCCGGAAAATAGTGCCTCTCTCCTCCTCTCTCCCCCCTATATCTCTCTCTCTCTGAAGAACGAAGTCTACGTCAATTTTCAAGTTTGGAAGAGGTTAGTCTGGCGATATATGTGTATAATAACCTGAAGTTATAGACAATCCCACCAACAACTTGGGATGGCTATGTGCATGATCGAGGCATCATCACCAACTGGTTTGTATTTACTATTTAGGGTTTAGGAAAACATCTTATGTATATGGAAAAAAGCAATTGCACTGTTGGTCTTATGGTTTTAGTTTGAATTAAGTGAATCAGCTAGCTATCATGGGTTTGTTTTTACTTTTTTTTTTTTTTTTTAATACAGATATAAAAGTTTTCCAATACTTTTGGAAAAGAGATAAAGATGGTTTTTTCTCTTCTTTCAATTAGTGATGGAAAAAGATTATTCATTTGCCAGTTTTCTTCACCTTTTATCCATTTTAAATTAACTGAAATATATTTTATGGAAGCCAAATTCTTTTATCCCTTAAGATTTCTCCATGACCCTTTTTTCTTGAGTTTAATTTTGGGAGAATTCATGACCTAATTCAAATCCTTAGATCACCATATTTCTGTTTGTTTTACTGATTCTGAAATCATGATTTCAGAACCTTCATGATTTCTTCATCACTTGCTTGCTGCAAGTTTAACTTCATATTCTGTTGCTAAACCATTTACTTACTAGAAATGATAGGAAAGTAGCTATGCGGTTTGATACTTTCATGTTAATTAATTGATGGTTTAGCACTATTTATAAAAGCTCATATGCTGTTGGATCATAGTGGGACTGTATATCATTTCATTTTGCAAATTCATGAAAGAAAATCAACAAATTTTTGTCATTTCAAAAGTACTTTTAGCATCCTAATCTATCTTCATGCCTTTTTAAGTGTCTATGCTGCATAGCCGTATAAGTTTGAGTGGTCAGCATAAGTCCTAACATAACTTCTTTTTTGTTAATTTGCACTTCGCAGAATGCAGATAGGAGATCATGAATAGAAAAAGGGTCGCTCGGGAACACATTGAAATAGCCATGTAAGTGATCTTTAAATAAAATGGAACCAATAAGGGAGGGGAAAAAAGTGATCTTGGCGTAAAATGACCTCTTCTTTTTTCTTACTTGTTTTCCAGCTTAATTTGGTGCATGGAGAAGAAGTAATTTGTCATTTAATTCCTATACTTGATAAGTTCTTATTGTGAGAAAAACTGTGCTGCGGTCATTCACTCAAATATGACGTCCGTTGTCCATAATAAATAAGAGCAAACCAACTCAACAAAACCTTCGAAACCATGAAATTGACTGTCCAGCTCCAAGATGAGTAATTTTCGAGAATTCAGTGTTGTTTAGAGCCAATTTGTAAACCTAAATTCTTGTCTAAGTGTGCCTGTTCCTTGGATTTACACCCATGAAGCATCTAGGACATCATAAATCGAAAACTGGTTATCTACCAGCTACAATCATTTGGGTACCTTTTTTTTTTTTTTTATACCTAATGCAATTTTATTCACTGAACGAGGTTGATCCGGCAATTTACGAGACTATATGCAACACAAATTTAGTGGGAAAAAAATGAAATATCATGCTTAACCAAAACCATTAATGTAAAACTACTTCCATTTATACGGGTTGGATGCTGCAGCTTGAGTGAAATTTTTAAAACATTAAATATCCTAACAGATTTTGTGCGATGTGCCATAATGTTTACAGCTTCGTCGATCAAGAACTTGGTACTGTCAATTACTGTGTTTTAAAGTACTTCAATGCGTGCGGCCAAAAAGGACATTCCAAATGTTAAAGCTTGGTGTTTTCTAGTTGGAGCTTTCAGATTCAAACCCTTAAGAAGGCTGGGGTGGATTTAATTATCCCTCATCGTGCAACCAAAGACGATGCATGGGGCCTTCCATCTTTATTTTTATTTTTATTTTTATTTAAAATAAAAAACAACAGCTATGCAGCTAATAGTACTATACCATCCCAGTTTTGAGTCTTAATGGAATAAAAAATGCATGCCTATATTTATAAGCTTGCGATTAATAGCTCCCTTTTCTTTTAACAGAGCAGAAGTATCGGAGATATAGAAACTGATCAGTATTTGAAGTCATTGAAGGAAAACAAGTAGCAATGGAAGAAGAATTAAAGATCGGAGATCAAGAAAAGATGGATGGATGTGATGACCAGGCTGATAACACGTCTTTCATGTCATCCCAAAAGTGTTCATCCTTCGATTTGAATGAAGAGGCGAGCAGCGGAGAGGACATTGGCACTGCTGAAGTGAGCAATACTGATTCTGAGAAGAGAACAGATGAGAATTACGCTAATAATGCTACGTCTGGCGAGAGAAATGAACGTAAGTCCACAGTAAGGCAATATGTTCGATCAAAAATGCCTCGGCTGCGATGGACTCCTGATCTCCATCTCTCTTTTGTGCATGCCGTAGAAAGGCTTGGTGGACAAGAGAGTAAGTTAAAACAAACTTTGTTGAAATTGATAGAAATTTATAAATATTGGATCATACTATTTTGATAAAAAACAATTATTTCATTTTACTTTCACGTTCTTTGAATTGGCGATCGAAGAAGCAACTCCCAAGTTAGTTCTTCAGTTAATGAATGTGAGGGGACTTAGCATTGCTCATGTAAAGAGTCATTTACAGGTACTCGCCAAAATCAGTGTTTAACTGTGTACTTTCTGATTCACCATTTTTGTTTGCTTGTTTTCCTAACTTATTCTTTCCTCATTGTGCGTATAAAAAGATGTACCGAAGTAAGAAGCTTGATGAGGCCGGCCAAGGTGAAGTTTACTTCTTTTTTCTTTTTCTTAATATTATTAATTTGTGCCCAGTATTGTCAATCAATTAGAGGATAAAGTTTTAAAGACTTTACAAACATCCACGAAATATTTTCTGCATTTTTTATTGTAGATAAATAACTACCTATAACCAGTTCCAATTAGGGCAAGTGGATGTGCACGAAATTAATGATGACGGGGCTTGATGGTGTTAATGAAAAATCAATGGGGATTTTCTTTTTCTTTCTTTTTTAATATGAAAAATAAATTTTGGGAACCACACCTATATTTGTGAACTGTAACACATAGATCCTATCAATTAATTAGTCCACTTTTATGGAGTATTTCAATTATGTCTGAATTGATAAATCAACCGCAACCTAATAATATATGTTGAACTGGAAGCAAACATGTAGAGAGATGTTATCCCAGGCCTGTATTGGCCATTAAAAGGTAGCTGATATGTTTCATGATCATAAGCTTTATGTTAAAAAATCAATCACCTTTGTTTTTCTTGCTAAATAATATATAAATTTACTTAATCACAGATATTCCAAAGTACATTTGTGATAAAAACCCATGTACTCGTGTCTCTTGTTAAACAATTTCTCCTTCCATTCTGACCTTCATGAATTCTGCAATCCCAAATAACAAGTTATATCATTTCAGCAGCCTTGACAAGAATGGCTGCCCCGCCTTCTCTTCTGGTTTCATGGGGGAAAGAATATGAAAATAAAATAATTTTGTAAATATTAAATCCAAACATAAATGAAATGGTAAACCCTTACTTTTGCTATACAGTGCTATGTCCAACATACAGATCAATGCAAGGGAGAGCTGGTTACATTCCAAGCAAGTTCCACCAAATGTCAGCCCATCCTCAACAATGCTTCAGAATGGAGAGTGGTGGAATTGTTTTAGCCAGAAATTCTACTGAACTTACTTTCGGCAACAGCCTTTTGCACTCCTCCTCCTTCCAGAGATCATTAAGTAACAAAACCAGTTTCTCAAGGTAAACAATCAATATTCATGGTGAAAATCTTGTTATACTAAACACTACGTTTTTTTCATATAAGGGTTTATAAGGAAGAGGATACCTCCTTTTGTTTTGAGCAAACACAAGCCTGAAATAATGATCCAAAGAAGCGATCAAATTGGGATAAGAAAAGCTAGCAAATTGATCATGAGTTTCCTTTCCCATTAAGTTCAAGAGTAAGAATTCTTCACATTTGTAATTCCATCTCGTTCTTTCTTTCTGGTCAATATAATAGGTTCCAACAATGGGGAGCTGATAAGCATGAAGTAAGTAGTTTGGCAAGAAAGGATCTCGGACAGGGATTAGACACAACAACCGCAATAAGGCCAATAAGACCTGTCAGATTTTTCGAAGAACGTCGGTGGCCTCCACTCGAAATGGTTAAAAATAGATGGAAAATTATCAGAAATAATCCCATCAATATCACCTGTACCAATAGTTGCTCTCCACCTCAAGCACATCAAAATTGTTCGTCGCCAAGGTCGTTCGAGACAAACTGCTACTGGAAGCCAACTGGAGGCAACACTGGAAATGACATAAAGATAAAGCAATCCATATTCAATTCGTCACCCTCCATTGGCAATTTCAATAGCTTTAAACCAGAGTTTGAGCCCTCGTTTCGGGTTGAGGTAACATTTCGAATTTAGAGTTATCATATCGGGCTGCTTTAACCATACTCTAACACCTTATTTCGCAATATTGTTCCTTCGATTTTGTGATATCTCTCCCTCTCTCTCATTTCTTTTTTTCTAATTCTCCCATGATTCCCATGCAGCTGAATCATGATAAAATGTTGAAGGACAAGGAATGGCTGCCTGATCTGCAACTGAGACTGAGCCAAAGAGTTGGAATCAATGAACATAAGAATCATTGTAGAAGCAAGCTGGAAATTAGCACCAAGCTTTCACTTTCTTGATGGCCATGACGGCAGTGAAACTTTTATAGAAACTTAGTCTACACAATATTTTTAGCAAGGCCTAGTACTTGAGAATTTCTGACCATGTAGAGAATATATAGGAGTAGTACAATGGTTTTTTTCAAGTACTTGTCCTTAGAGTCACTGAAGCATTAGTAGTGTTCTTGTGATTTTTTTCGTTTATCTTCTTAGAATGTTTTTCTTGTCATCAGTGTGCAGTCGGTACGTAATTGATTCAGTTTTGGATGAAAGCAAACGCTAATGTGTAATTCCCCCCCTTCCTTTTTCTGAACAAAAAGGGAAGTGTGTTTGTGAGTGATGAGTTGTTGTCTATGAAAGTATTTTTACATTGTCTCAACAGAAATTCGATAATGCTTGCTTTGCAAGTGCTAAACAATGACATGTAAATGCCATATGTGATATGGAAGACGTGTCATTCAACCTCATTTATTACCGACATGTTCATTAAATAAAAAGGATAACTCATCCTTGAAATCAGGTGTTTGAGATTGTAATATAGTGTTTTTCAAAATATATTTTTGATTGAAAATATATTAAAATAATGTTTATTTTTTTATAATTTTTAATGTTTATATGCATCATAAAACACACAAAAAAAAATCAAATTAATACCTAAAAACATGACAAGAAATTATGTCAAATATTTTTTTTTTTATTCGAGAAAACCTCATCTCTTTTTAGATGTTTTTTGCGGGTCTGGGTTAAACTAGTAAAATCTCAGTTGTCCTAAACTCTTACAAGATGAGGATGCCCTAACTCGAACTTGAGACATATAAATAAGATTTTAAACTCCTTACCACCATGTTACGTCTCTTAGGGACAAAATAACATGAGCACAACAATATTGACAACAAGTTGTTCGAATCCAGTGCTATACATTCCACTTTTCTCTTTGCAGTATTATCCACTATGGTTTTTGTATATGTATGCTAAATATTATTGTATAAACTAAAATTAAAAGTATTTTTAGTATTCATCAAGACTTATTTGACTAAGGAATTTAATAGTGATTTTTCTGAAAATTTTCAATTTTACCGGTGATTATTTTGTATAATTAAGCTATTTTAAAACCTAAATTAGAATCCACTCCATCTTTTTTCTAGGAGAAGGATTGAAGTGAAAAACATGAGTAAAATATGTGGTGAATCTTAAATATGTTTGTAAAGATTATTTAATCAGTACTTAATTGTTTTTAGTCATGAGGTTACTGGTCTTTCTAATTTTTAAAAACTCAATTTTGGTATTAATTTTTATCAATCTTTTTATGGTGAAAAAGAGAGGGAGGGTCATCAAATTTTAGTGTAGAGAGAGAAAGTTTCAGTTGATGAGAAATTCAATCATCACAATGATTGATTTATGTGTCAAATAATTTCATATGAGAAATGGAGTTAATATTTGGTGTGTTATTACCTTGAAAATGCCTATAAACGCATATTTGAGTTAAGGAGATTTTTTGTTTCGGGTTGAATTTGAGTTTGTTGGTGGTTTGTTTTGTATTTTTGGAGACCTTGAATTAATTTAATAAGATTTCTAGTGTTTCTTAGATATTTTGGTTAAAAAAAGAGTTAAAATAGGATTTTAGGTCAAAAAATTTAAATCTTGTTTTTTCTTCCACCACCATTGTTGAATTCTAAAGAATGATAGAGGACATCTTTTTTTTTTATTACAAATATATAGTGTAGACGATATAAACATTTAAAAAACAACAAAGGCCTAAGTAAGGGCCTTTCTTGGTGCGGCTGGTAAGAGCTTATGGCCTCTTTTTTTTTTTTTGATAACCTTTTTTATTTCTTTCTTAAAATAATTTTAAAATTTACTTTTTAATTAATAACTCTTCTATATGATTTGTTTTTTACTTATTCTTTTTTTAAATAATTATTATTTTTAATTATATTTAGTGTATTTAATTTTTTTAAAAAGTTAGTGTAATACATTTGGAATTTTTCAATATATTTTATATGGATTATGATTCATCTTTAGTTTTTTACATATAGATTTAATTTGAATTTTTTATAATATTTTTAATATGGGTAGCATTGCATAATTGTTTTTTTATTCAATTAACTTTATATATGTGTCGATTTCTATTACATGTAATACGCAAATTCACTAGATACAACTAGATAAATAAATCGTCTTTTTGCTCTTGGATAAAGATTCCCCAATATTATGGCAATCACTTATATATATATATAACCCGAGTTATTAAATCTGTTTTCTGTTTTACAAAGTGACACCTAAATATATTATTTGAAAAATAATCGTTTTATATTATTTCTTGTTTCTGGATCCAGTTCCAAAAGGGCGTAAGATCATGACTTGGCAAATCATGGTAATGTTTTCTAACCCCATTCAAATGGCAAGTTCTGAAGCAAGACAGAGGCTGCTCTCTTGTTCAGAATTCTTTGAAGAACTGGACTGAAAGATTACAGGCAAGAAAGAAGGGAATCTACGAGCAGTACCATACCACCAATTCTTGGATAGCAGAACAGTCAATTTTAGGGCCTTCCTGAATAGATTGCAATGCCAACAGAACCTGTTCACAATGAATATAGAATGCTTCTGTAGAATAGACATTATCACAATCAAACGTGTAATTAGATTGCAATGCCAACAGAACTTGTTCACAATGAATATAGAATGCTTCTGTAGAATAGACATTATCACAATCAAACGTGTAATTTCTTTCATCATCATAATGTGTTCCTGATTTCTAAAAACACAGGGATCAAAAGAATCCGAAAACAAAAGCAAAACAGTAGCTTGCACTGTAAACCATCAGCATAATGGCTTATTGGCCCAATCACCTCACCACTGTATGAATGCGAGGAGGCACATCACAGGGAGGGTTATGAAAACTTGGAAATTTCAGCAAAACTGACTGCTGAATTCCATCTACCTACTATAGGAGGATTGAACAATCGGAGGATGATCTCACAAAAAAAAATGTAGGCTGGAATATTTAAATCGCCTTTGATCATACCCGAGGAGAAAATATCCAAACAACAATTGAAGAATTCGGAAAGAGCTCTAACTTTTGAGGTGCTCAGAAGCGTGAGGGATTAATTCCTGCAAATGAATACTAACGTTAAATTCTTCTATAACTTAACATGAAACCTTCTTTCTTGGAAGAAAAAAGAAGTTTGAGAGTAACGGCATTACCTCAGAATAGCGTACATGATCGTGATGCAAATAGGATGATTTAACAATGGTTTCCCATTTGGTATTAGTAGAGGGCGTGTTAGTATCCTGCCATTTGCTCTGAAAACTGGTTCCCCGGTACAGATGTGAAAGTGGATTTCGTGACGAGATTGAAGGCAGGGTTCGCCAAAGCCAAGATTCCGACGGTGTTTTAGGTAGACTTGGGGGAAGAGGAGACTGTACTGAACCGTTTTTCACATTTCCCGTGTCATCGATATTTACATTCTCTTCAGTAGATACACTTACACACACTAAAGCTTTAGAATGGTCCTCCATCAAGTCTGGTTTGTCTGAAAGAGAAGCTGAAACAGCATCTGCAGACCCGGAGACCTTATTTTTCAGTTCACTCTCTGCTTCAAGAAAATTCAGGAGTTCTGTGTCTTGGAATGAAGATTCTTCACCAGCTGCTTCTTTCATTTCTCTGCTTTTCAAGGCTGTCTTAACGTCCCTTTTTCCAGAGTCCACATGCTCCTTGATATTTGAAGAACGTGAATATGGGAACAATATCCCTGCCTTATGTACAGTATCTACATGCAGCGTCTTCTCAACAATAGGGCTTACTGGGCGAGACCCTCGTTTAGCACCGTAGTAGGATGATAGTTCCTGAGACTTGCTAATGCCTTTGTACAAATTCAACCTACTGGCTCTGAAATCCCCGGCCTCTTTAGGAATGCCTAGAGATCCCCTGCCATGGAAGGGAGATTGTGGCGCCTCATTGCGATAAGGAGAGAGACACCCTGAGCGTCTGAAAGGAGATGTACCAGCTGAGCGTCTAAAAGGAGATGTCCGACTCATTGTTTGCCGATCACTTGCATAGATGAACCGATTAGATGCACATGACAGCTTGTTCTCAATCTCCTGCAACCTAGGTGATTGCCCACCTCTATCTTGCTTTAGCTTATTAGCAGCATCTTTTAAGTGCTGAAAAGCATCAACCCAGAATTGTAGGTGAATTTAGCATTGAAAGACAAATAATTGAAGGGAAAGAGAAAATAAGCTCTATTCTAACCTTTTTCACGATTTGACTAACAGATCTGCTCGGAGAAGCTCTGCCCGGTTTTTCAACATCATGGGTAGAAGACATGGAAGCCTGAGTCCTAACTTTCAACCCAGGAATGGGATTTAGGAGACCCAATGAATTCTTAAGGCATAAGCGAGGAAACCAACCACGAGCTTTAGTTGAAATATTGCCAGACCCTTCATACTCATCATGTTCATCTTCACTTTCTTTCTCTTCTATATCCTGGCCATAATGTGAGATAATTATTGACTGAGAATTACAAGGAGGAGGTGTCCTGTTCCCATGAACCGCCTTCGTAATTTGTCTTAATTGTTCAACTACCACAGGTTGCTTTCTTGAAGCATAATGAGGTGGCTCCAAAGCCATTGCCTTGGCCGCAGGTAAGAAGCGACTCATCATGAAATCTTGTGTTTGTCGATCCTTGGAGAAGGTTCCCGATGGCTTCACAACCGGAACATCAAAGCCACTCAGACCACTTGCACTACAGTTCATGGATATTGAATCTGTTGGAGACAAAGCGTCAAGTGCATCAGAGTAAACATCATCATCATCTGAATTCAAACCTGATTTCTCATTTAGTCCCTCTCTAGAGAAATCTAACTTTTGTACGTTCTCCTTGAAAGAATTTGCTTCAGCTTTGGGCCTAGACACACTTTGATCTTTGGGTTTCTTTTCCTTCTGGTGCTTTACAAGATCCAACACCTTTCTCGTAGGATTCCTTTGAGTAACAGAAGCCTGCATGGGGACTTTAGGCTCTGGCTTTTCCTTCTGGTGCTTCACAGCATCCAACACCCTTCTGGAAGAAATCCGTGGCGTGACAGAAGCCTCCTTGGGGACTTTAGGCTCACGCTTTCCCTTATGGTGCCTTGAAATATCCAACGACCTTCTCGGAGGAACCTTTGGAGTAGCAGAAGCCTCCTCAGCAACTTTAGGCAGCTCCGAAGAATTATCCTTTGCTCTACCAGGGATCTGTTCCCAGTGGAAAGGAACGGCAACAGGTTCGGTTACTTGATCCAAACTCGTGTCTGGTTTGTATGGAGGAAGAGTATGGCGTCTATTGAGCCGGGAATTCTCAAGTTTCTTGGTTTTTGCTTCATCTGAAGTTGCTATGTTGGAAAATCGCCTCACTGATAGGAGCGGGGCATTTAAATTCAATTTCCGTTCCGCCATAGCTTTTCAGAACCAAACAACTTCTATCAACTCACTCTTTGATGGGAGTTTACCAATCAAGAAAATGTGATTGTCGATGAGACAGAACCATAGGTGCAACAATGGAAAACCCTCTATATATCCCAACTCTACAAAATGAATCTGAAAATAAACTGATTAACAGTTAGGAGAGCAATCCAAGCATCTAAAGAAATAGCATACACCGTAGTAACTCATAAGCTTAATTTCAACTTAGATATGGCGTGAAAGAAATCGAGAGCTGCAGAGAAGGAAATTGAAAATGATATGTGCATATTTCAAAAGAGTATTTCATCATATAACAACACTTGAAGAGCAAGAGCACCGATTGTTCCCTTAAGTAAAGTAGGAAAAAGTAACATGAAGACATTTATGTTATCCATTGCCAGATGAATGTTCAGAAAAAAATAACACACACACACACACATATATATAGATAGATAGATAGATAGATAGATAGATAAAAGGAATAATATTGGGATCTGTGAAACAATAACCTTATCCAACAAACTCTCTTGAAGATCAGAGCAACTCAATGAAAAGCAATATCCAATTCTTCTGTCCTTGTTTTCTTATTCAATTTCTCAGCAACCAAGATGGGAAAGTTATGCCAAGATCCGATTTTAACCACGCAGATACACTTATTAAATTAGCATAGCCACACGATCGCCAAGATTATCCTTGATTAAACTCAGAAAAAAATAAAATTCAAAGATGGGAATTTATTGCATGACCTGAACTTTCATCTACCTTATCCAAGTGGCATGCATTATCAAGAAAGCATGTGTTCTGGTCAAGAAAGAACCAACCGCATCATCTTTAAACTAACACTTACTTTGACAGTTAAACATCATCCACTAATAAATCTTTAACCAAGAACCAGCAAACTGGCAGAAAAATCAATGAGCTTCCAAAAAACCAAAAAAACCAAAAAACTGAAATAAAAAGAGATGCAAAGAACATACCTGGATGGTCCAAAGATAAAGCCTTGACCTTTGCTTATCAAAGTTACAAGTTCAACAAAATGAAACTGGAAGGAGGACAGAAGGAAAGAAGAGAAGGGCATAGAGCATAAAACCAGAGAATGACTGAGCAAAGGAAGTGAGGTTGGTGTTACTGCAAGGTGGGGGGTCCTAAAATTATGGCATGAATTTGGGGAATGAGTGAAAACAAAGAAAAGCAAGGGGAGAGAGAGAGCTTATTACTACTACTTTGCTTTTGCTTTCTTTGTATAAGTATTACACAGCAAGAAACATACAAGATTGAGGCACTCGCATCATGGGGAGAAGTTGACTGAGACAAGGATAACCCCTTTGCCACGTTCTTTTAGTCGCTTTGTCTTCTCCTTTTACTGAATTTTCAACAATCTGCTCGTATTTCATAATTCATTAAATTAATGAAAAGTTAAGGATTAAATAGTCAATCCACTACAGAAAAAAAAAACCCAGACTGCCTTATGCTCCATACATTTATGAAGATATTTTTATATAATTTTTATGAATTGAATGATTTTGAGTATAATTAAATCGTAATGACATTGTTGTATAGTAAAGTCAGATTGTGCAATTTATGATAAAGTGGCGTTGTCACGGGGATACAGTTGAAAAGCGACGGTTGTTGAACCAGGCAACGGCTTTAAATTGACCCCTAGTGGGTGCCCTGGACCTCTAAAACAATTAAAAAAAAACCACTTACTATACATGTTTAAAAATAAAAATAAAGGGTTGATGTTTTATGGATATATCATTGGATTTCAATAGTGAAATTCTCTTTTTATCACTAGCTGAAAATTTTAACTTTCGATCCTAAGAGATATTTTAGATATTTCTAAAGGATCAGAGTGATATTTACAAATTATTTAGGGGTGTCACGGTATTTTCTGTTTTTATTTACATAATGAAACTACTTATTTACCCCTAGACACAACAAAATGATTAAGGTTGGATAAGGGTATTTTTTTTCTTGAATTGAACAATACAATTATATCTTTACCCTCAGGTGAGACACGAACTGGGCGTTGGAAGCAAGGGTAGTGTAGGGTTTCCTTGTTTTTATGCATAGTGAAACTACTTAACTACCCTTCAAAACGGTAAAAATGAAGGTTTGGTACTGGAGATATAATGGTACTTTCACTCCTGTTTTTTAATTATTATAGCTTAGTATAGAGTTGTTTAGGTAATTTTATATCTTTAATTAACCTTGAGGTTGTTGCAGTCGCATTTGTCGAACGCGCCACCAGGTTTCACGTGTACATGCTTTTCGAGCGGCACGTGTAGTGTCAGTAGGTGGTTAAAAATATCTAGTCATCGTGTCTCCATGTGCGTCATCATGTGATCTTCCTCCTGGTTATAAGTGTGTTGTTGTACGAAAGTGTAGGAACTTCGGTGGTCA
Source organism: Salix dunnii (assembly GCA_015731905.1). Taxonomy (NCBI): domain Eukaryota; kingdom Viridiplantae; phylum Streptophyta; class Magnoliopsida; order Malpighiales; family Salicaceae; genus Salix; species Salix dunnii. The sequence continues at coordinate 3,357,795 of CM027662.1, read as the reverse complement.
ATTTTGCTTCTTTCCCCCTTTTCTCTTTTTTACAACGGAAAAATACATGTTGTTTCTCTAAGTTATTGTGTGTTTCATTTTGGTCCATAGTCTTTTAATTTCATTTTGCTTCCTGATTTCTTTAATAAAAGTTTTAATTGTTTTCAATTATGTTCTTTTATTGAAATTAATCATATATATTATTTTTTATGTTAGCCCTTATTCTTTTTATTTTTGGTTTCTTTAATTATTTCGGTTTGTAGATTTTAATTTTTTTAGATTTTATCCTCTAATTGAAATTATTCATATATATTACTTTTCATTTCAGTTCCTATTCTTTATTTTTTAAAAACAAATTCCACTGCTATAATATCAATTGAAGCATGTAAGTAGAAAATCAATAATTTATTTCTGTTGTTTAGTTATTGTAGGTGTTTGCACAATTTATATTTTATTTTATGTTTAGTTTAAATAAGCTTATAAAATAAATTAATCCAAATAAATAAATTTGATAATTCAGCTATCCAAATCTTCTAGCTTTTTTAATGGCGATGATAATTTTATGTTGGTGATTTTGTTGAAATCTATTGAACAGATAAATTTATATTGATTTAACATTTATTAATTTTATTGGAAACTGGTGCTTCATAGGAATTATGTATAAATTTATTATTTAACTCAAATTTATAATATAATAAAACAATCTTGCACTCTTAATTTCTTTTTTGGATTGAAAACAATATGGCTCCAACTACGAAGACATATGGGTAAGTGGCTAGTATGTTTTATTAATAGTAATACATGACATGTCATGAAATTTTTGTACATGGTGATTATAATTTTTAAAATATTTTTTTAGTTTAAAATATTTTTTGATTTATTTTTAATACTAACACATTAAATCAAATAAAAATTACATACAAAAATAATTTAAAAAAATCATTTTAAAAAATATATAATCACTCCACAATACCATATAAGACCTTAAATTATTATGTAAGATCTTAATATATGATTTATATTATTTTTAAACAAATTTTTTTAAATAAAAAATTCTTAATAAAATTCAAACTCGTGATTATTTAATCATCAAAACTCTAATATTATATAAAATAATCAATTTAACTCAATAACTTAAGCTAGTGAATAAGAATTCAATATACAATCTATTTTATTCTTTAAGAGTTAAAAACATAATTGAGAGAGTCTTATTAGTTGGTAGGCAATGTAAAATTAATTGTGAATTTATCAATAATAATAATAAAGGGGGTATGCATCTGAATTTAATGCTATTAATTATTGTTTTTATCTTTAAATCCAATGCAACGGTTATATTTTCCGCTGACAAGAAAATAATCATGTATCACATCATACTATCATGGTGCAGAAATCAGACAAGAAAATTTATTTATTTATTTAATTCTCTTATTAAGAAAAAGGTCCTTTGCAATAATATATATATATATTAAAAAAACTTTATCTAAAACAAATTAATATTAAAAGAAAAAATCTAATCTTTTTAAATGGTGATATGTACATGACCCGAATTACGGGTCGAGTTGATGATTGGCCCAGGAAAGGAACCAAAGTTAATCCATGAACATATCTATTATTACACACATGAATGAAGGGCTTTTCTTTACAAAATGATGAATCCACCATTTTTCACTCTAATTGCCAACTTCTCCTTTAAAATTGAATAACTTGGTGTTGTTTACGACGACAAAAACAGTTTCGAGGAAATTACCCGATGGAGCACTAACTGCCGACAGCTACATCATAAGAGGATTACCAGTCAAAAACAACATCGCCATGTTACATAATTATACCAAACTTCATATTTAATGTTAAAATATGCGAAATTGTTCTCTTTCTTTTTAACCCAAATATATCCCCACTTAGTTTCCCTTTAATTGAGGAGCCCCACGGCTTGGATTTTATATGATTCCGTGGGATTCACTAATTAACATGAATTAAACAGCTTGTTCATCCCTAACTTCAGCACGCTAATATATAAATTGTTGGATACATTATAGGAATTTATGAACGTCGCTACTCCTAATTCCATGGCTCCATGCATGCACTTATAGATTTTTAATTTGAAATAAAATAAAAACTATTTTTTAAAATATTTTTGAAATACAGTAATAAATCGGACTTAAGCTCTATTAAAGAAAAACTATAGATAATAAAAGAGAAAATCAAATATGAGAGCCATAAAAAAAAAAATGTCTATTATATACACATATTTTATTTCCTTTTCTTGTATCTTTCTTGGAAGTAAGAGTGAATATTTACTCTTTAATCACCGTGTTTTTTATTTATTTTTAAACTATAGGAATAGCGCATCTTTTTTCATACATCCTCGTGCCTGGAATATGGTATTGACTTCCTCTTACTCCCTTAATCCCTTTAACTTTTTTAGTAAGCTTCCTGCCAAACTAGAGGAAATTGCTGAACTTGAAAAGACAAAAGTTAAAAAAGATAAAAAGAATAAGAACAAAGGTCAGTTTATAAGGTAAACTAAAAATTACTTCTAAAAAAACTATTTACGTCTGAAGTTGTTACAATGTTTCTAATGTTATTATTAACTTAGCTTCGATATTGCATTTTAAAAATATTTTAAAAATATATATTATTTTGATATATTTTTAATAAAAAATAATTTTAAAAATAATTTTTAGCCACACTTCTTACAAAAAAATAAATGATGAACCATGCCATTTTAATATCTTATTTTTTTATATATAAAAAATACATGCATGCTTAGAGATTGGTACTATATCTAGACCCTAAAATATCACTAACAACATGTTTGTTTTAATTGACAAAAAAACAAAAACAATGGGGCGAAAAATGAAGTTGTCCATTACAAGATATTAAAATAAATAGAGTAGCCATAACCATATTATTTTCGTATCCGTATTGGATGTAGCCATTAGAGTATTGAGAGGATCTTTCCTTGAGCTTTGCAACAATGCTTCATTAAAAATAGTTAGCAGCTAGTGCTGAGACAATGTTTCGTTGAGCTTTGCACAGTAGGCGAAGGGGGTACACTAAAGAGAGGCCTGCGATGACCAGCAGACATGTTTGAAAAGTGAGAATGTTGCGGCAAGTAAGGTCTAAATTTGCCAGTCAGGAGATTACGGTACTGTTTTTTGTCGAAGTATTTTTTTAAAAAAAAAACAAAAATTATTTTTGTTTTTTACTTTAAGTTAAATTCTTTTGGTATTTTTATATATTTTTTATGTAATAAATATAAAAACAATAACATATTTTTAAATACAAAACACTTCCAAACGCAACCGACCAGTTATTGTAAACTTAGCTAGATACGATAAAGATTTCTAATATTAAAAAACAAAGCACATGGTAAGCGGGGCTTTTGTCCAAAGTATGCCTAACATTTGAAAATGTCATCTTTTTTAATCCAATATCTTCTCGTTAGATTCCCTCAAATTGCGGGCACCCGCCATTCCACTAGCATGGATGCAAACTTTTATCTCCGGACTGTCTTGCCTCTCCTGATTGATTCCATCATCTGCCATTGTTGACCATGATTTAGGGAAGATCTATCAAACAGAGAAAACCATGCAATCCTCCATTGCTCTTGCCTCGTTAATTTGTATTAAACCATGAGAAAATAAAAACATTCTAGATGCACGAAAGCCTACTGCTATTATTTCCATGGCTCCATTGAATCGCGGCTTGCATATATTTATCAGTTCCTTTTCCATAATTACAATATGATTTTAGTTCGGAAATCAATGCTATTTTTTACTATTTTAAACATGCTATTTTTGGATTTTTTTTTTTCATATTTCAAATCGTCTGGATTTGACTAATAAAGTCATCCACGATATGTCTATAAAATCTATGGATATTTGTTAGTTTTCTTATTTTATTCTACTAGGAGGAATATCTTAGAACAAAATTACTTGTCAATCAATATCAAATCTCGTCTTCAAACCATCTTAAAAATACACTTCTATCTACTTTTTTATATTATAAATATTCTACCTCTTTAAATTACGTATATTTGTAGCGTATAAAACATGGAATTGCTTGCTTCTTAGGTGGGCTTTGTAATCATAGTTGTCCAATCCATTCTGTTCTGGTCGAAATGGCTGGAATATCTTGTACCAATAAAAAAAAAAAAGATAAAACAGTATAGTTTTTATCCTAATTTTTATTCCATTCTATACCATAAATTCCGGCCAAATTTCAACAGGAATACACCGGAATAACACCAGGTATGCCGTTCCGGTCTCCCACTTCTCTTTCTCTCAATATATTAACACTATATCTATCTTTAATATATAATTATATATACATAGATACTTGTTCCCGCCCCCCAATACCTATTATATATATATATATATAAAATTCCCCTCGTCTCCCAATATATTTATATATGCAAGGAATTTTATATATACAGAGAAAGAGAGAGGGAGAAGGGTCGGGTGGGGAATTATATATATATTGTTTTGATTTAGAGAGGGGGGAATTATATATATATAAAATTATTGCATCAACTTTAATTTTATAAAAATTAAAAAGTATATTCATTTTTTCATTTTTTTATTTTTTTTATATATAATTAATTAATTATGAACAGTACAGTCCAAAAACGACGCACCGAAATGCTCCGAAACTGAAATATTCCATACCAATAAAAACAACAAAGCACTAACTGAAGTGAAACCGATAGCTATGTTTGTAATATCATTTAAGACATTTTAATATGTCCGGTTAAAACCCAATTGAGAATCTTGATTTATTGATGACCCAATTAAAAAAAAAAACATAATTTTGAGACCTTGTTGAAAATTAATGGATAAATTTCGAGTCTCCAAATATATAAATAGAGTAGTTATAATTACAATAACGTGGAGTCCTTGAGCTTGAGATACCTCTTTGGAGCTCCTTTCTTCAACCGTGACCATATAATATAATATATTGTATTCTTGACTCAAATTAACAAATAGCTCATCAAGAATTAAAAAGACACCACCGGGGAATTCAACAGAAAAGATGAGAAATCAGTATGAATTTTTTTTTAAAAAAAAAAGAGAGATAAAATCTAAATGTTTTAAGAATAATTTTAAAATAAAAACAATAATTCTGGTTTTAAAAAAGATGGCGCTCTGCACAAAAAGCCAGCACTTTATAGTTATAGACAATGCCGAGTGGAGGGCAGTATCGATGTGATGAGAGCATTCATGATGTAAAATGTCACCATCAACGAATGTAACGTATCAAAGAGAGATTCAAATTCGAAGTGGGAAATCTGAAAAGATAAAACACCTCGCTCTCTCCTCTCGGCCTCTGGCTTTCTGGTTTAGATTTATTGAGTTTTTTATGATATTCTGTTTTCAAGTGATTTTTTTTTTTAAATATTAGAATGATATTTTTTTATTTTTTAAAAATAATTTGTAATATTAAAATAATTTAAAATAAAAAATAAAATATTTTTTAAAAAAAATACTTTGACAACCAAGTTTCAAATTCATGGACGTGGGTATTGATTGAATGATAAATTCTATCCTGGGCACGGATTTTTCTTGTAATATCTTTTCCTTTGAGCCTTTAGGGTAGAAGTTAAATTGAAGTGATGGAAAAAGTAGGGCACTTGCTCCTGTTTGTATTGAATTAGGGACCTGCAAGTCATACCCACCGACGTCAAACCCCATCCCTTTTTGTATGTTTTTGGTGTTTTATTGTATTGTTTTTTTTAATTGAAAATATATTTTTATTATTTTATATATTAGTATATCAAAACCATTAAAATTCATCTAAAAAAATATTAAATTAATAATTTTTAACTTGAATTAAAGTGTTAAATTTGCAACGGGTGATGTGATTAAGATAATTCTATAAAAAATAAATTATAAAATTCAATTCTCAATCAGCTTAATACTATTAGTTGAAATTGAAAAATAATCCATACACAAATAAGACATGAGTCACCCGTCTAGCTCATAACTCAGATAAAAAAATCAAGATAACCTTGTAAAAAACAAATAAAAATAAAATTATAAAAATAATCAATCAAATATTAAATAATAAAATTTAAAAAATAATTTATTTAAAGAAATAAAAAAAATCCTGAATTATACGATTAAAGTAAATAAACCCAATAGTGAATGATAAAAAAAAATTATTCTATTCTCAATTAGTTTCTGCTAACTATTTAGAGATTTAAATAAAAGAATATTTAATAAATTACAGTTTTATCGATTTAAATAAAAGAATATTTAATAAATTACAGTTTTATCTTTATGCTTGGTATCATTACATCGTGGAAACAATTGTGTTTATTTGATTTATATCATTAATAAAATAATTGTTTGTTATTAAAACAGTAATAGGAGCTAAATTGCAATAAAAAAAACTATTTTAGATCAGGATGCAATTTGGATAAATTTTTAAGTTTAGTGAAAAACAAAACAAGGGGAAGAAAAGTAATATTGTTTTTTTTTTAAGAAAACAACGTATTTTACCGCTTATTATGTTGACTTTGCTTTTTTACCAAGGTAAATAAATAAAGGTAATACAAAATACAAACCCAACAGAGAGCCACCCCAGTTCAAGAAATAGTTCAGCTGCGACTCTGCGTGGGCTAGTTTTTATGGGCTGGTAGCTGATATCCATGTTTGGGCTAACCATGATATCTTCGTTTATCTTCCATTGGGCTTACCCCTACTGAGCCCCCACAAAGAAAGTGGTTCACACTCCATTGACCATTCATTATTGCAGCTCATAAGGGGGAAAATAAAATGGAATATAGAAGAAAAAAGAAGGAAAAGTCAAATCTTATCAGTTATTAATGATTGGATATCCTTCAATTCAATGTATTCAAGTGATGATTTGGAAATCGGAAATCAAAACCTGATTTGGATTAACACAAGAAATTGATGGGTTTATTTTTGAAAAAAATAAATATTTGTATTATTTAATTTTATGTTTTTCTGTTTTTATTTCTTATTCTATGTTATTATGTTTTTTAATTATTTTTTCTCTATAAATAATTTGTATAAAGACATGAGATTCATGTCCATGGTTTGATCTAAACTAGATGGTACAACCCAGGTTAGGTACAAGCATGATTCTTCAAGTCTTAAGGGCTGGTCAACTTAGCCCTCTTACCACACAAATAAATTCATAGCTCTTGTTCAAGATTCCTGACACCCATTGAGTTTGTAAACCTGGTGGATTCTCATGAAACCTATGACTTTCTGATGGTTAATTGTTCCCTTGTTCAATTAATTACTCCCAATCGCCTAAAGTTGTACAGCCAAGGATTCATTGGCTTGGACGAGTCGAGCTGTTAGAAAAACTGGGAAAGAGATATAGTAACCCAGCAATAAATATGGCTCGATTTTTTTTTGTTTATTAAAGTCTTGAAAAAACAAAGCAAAATCGTCATGAGAAATGAAATTTTTGTCCCAGAAGATCGGGGGGGGGGGGGGGCTTGCTAGCTAGTTTCCCTTGTATTGTCTCTGTTCTGTTTTCACCTGCTTCATACATAAAAAGCATATGTTCATAGCAGGGAAGAACAGAGACGACATTCAAATTCTTAAGGGATCATAAACTATACTCCATTTTTTTTTTCAGCGCATTGCAGCAAAGGGGTTCCTCTTCCACTGTAGAACATGGTGATCGGTTTTCGTTTTTTCATCCAACTTGGTCCAGGGAAACTTGTGCTTCGCCATATGTCGTTTCCTTGCAGCCACTCCCAGATAATCTCCCTGGCTCTGTCACACACACACACACTTGTGAGATTTTCATAAATCACCTCTTCCTTATGTCATAAAGTTTGATGAAATGCTATAGACTTAAAAAGAGAATTTGAATTGATAGCTTGTCATTTATCATTTCTTTACCTTGAGGCAGAGCCCTTCTTCAACATCACAAATAGGGTAGTCACCGGGACAGCAGTAGTCAGTGTCGGCGCAGCAAACAGCATTCTCGTATGCACAGCAACCGTAGACAAAACAGTAATCAAAGATCTTGAGAATGCAGCAGCAAGTCTCGTCACTCGGGCAGTAAGAGAAGTCTCCACAGTCACTTGGTTGTGGGCTGGGGGGAGGTGGCACTGGTGTCGGTGGAGGTGGAGGTGGAGGCGGTGGCGACGGAGGCGATGGAGGACTAGTTGGAGATGGTGCAGAAGCTTCTTTTGTTGGATATGAGGCCATTGCATTGATTGCACAAACACCATAAGGCAAATCAGTGTTCCTCTTTATATAGAAATATCCTTCCAATCCCCAAGATGTGCCCCATGAATTCTTCACTATCCAATAATCTTCACCATTTTCTGAACCGTAGCCAACTATCAAAACAGCATGATCAATGTCATCTGGATTATCAGAGCAGTCACCGTCATAGATTCCCTGATCAAGTCACAACAGTACTTTTATCACCATACTTCCGGGCAAGAATTTTAAGTTTTAAATACGTACGGAAGAGAAGAGATACTCACACCAGTATATAGTTGGAAATCTAACGCAGAACCATCCATACCAACACTAACGGGTTGCTGAACAGCTGCGCACAAGAGCGCACTGTCTGTTTCATCTACATCTGTATACCCGTCAATGGATACAACTTTTATCTCCTCCTAATCAATAGAAACACCATCAATGAGACAAATAAGATACATTCAAAATTTTCTTGAAAAAAAAATGTTCATTAAAACTTTTGTGAACTTAACTTGTTGAGTATAAATCAACATCAAGAGGTTATATTGATATAGAGGGACCAAACCTTGGTTGTGTTGCAGGTACCATCAACTCCTGTATAAGGATAATTAGCTTCTGTATCGATTCCACCATTGTTTACAACCCATTCGAAAGCATAGTCCATATAGCCTCCTTCACACCCATAATTGGTTGAATCGCAATCGACAAGCTCTTGCTCTGAGAGGCTAATTAGGTCACTAGTGACAATGGCATTTATTCCTTCTATGGCTCCAGTTGTAGAGAATGACCAACAACTTCCTGTGAACATTTCATTTCCAGACCACGTTATTGTTTTCTCACCAAGCATGTCAAGGCATAAATCGGATAACGATGGATGCGGGGATTTTTCTTCCTCTTTTTTTTTTTTTTCACATAACATTGTAATTAAGAATTGCGAGAAATAGAATAGTACAACTAAAAAAAATTATGATTGACCAAATTCCGAAGCATCTGATTAATCATTTACATTTAGTATTATATAAATTAATCTCAACTAACTGTCTTGGAAAAAGTCATTTAACGATCAAAGGTTTGTAGTACAAGCCATTAAAGGGAACTTACCACAGTCTCCTTGGTCCTTGACAGCAGTGACGACCCCCTTCTTCCTCCAATCCAAGCTGGAAGGTGCATCGCACGATTGCAAGTTTCTCTGACTCCTGTCTTCTGCATTAATGCTCCTTTTGTTGATGGGTTTCTTCACCTTGGACAAATAAAGTTCCTTGAACTCCTCATTGCTCAAATCAGCGAACTTGTTCAACCCCACCCTGTGCCTCAGAGCTGTTCCCTCTCTTGTTTTCTCAATTATATATTTTAAATTCCTCTTAAAATTTCCGAACCTCCTCTCTGCCTCTTCTACATGTTTGTAAGCCTTCTGGTGCCTTTCTCTCCACTGTTGAAAGATTTCGATGATTCTATCATCTGATAGAAGCTCACTAAAGTCATTACCAACTATAGAGTACTCACTAGGGAGGCTTGAAGAAAAGCATGTTAGCACAGCTAGAAGCAAGAAAATTATATGAACCATCTGGGATTTCTTGAAATCCATATCTGATAACATTTGGTTTTTTCGAACTGTCTACACTGTAATTTATAAGGTGAAAAACTATAAGCCTGATCATGCCTACCAGTCAGCTCAAAAAAACATCCTCGTTTCTCACTTTCCGCCGTTTGCATTAAAAATTGAAGGGGTAACATGATCCGAATTTAGAAAGTGACCGAAACGACTCTGGACTCCTCAGTTTGGAAGTGATGAAATCGTTGGAACTGTAAAGGGTATTTTGGTAGTTAAAACTGTGCCTATTTAAAAATGTGAAAGAAACTATTTTGGGTTGGTGATCATATGCTGTTCATATCCCTTGACTTGTGGGTGGCGCACAAGCTGAGAAGCCCGAGACATCTACCAGTCAATCTAACAACATAAACGTGGTTTTCATTTGTTGGGTGTAAATGTCTACAAAATATCTTGTTGAAGCTGACCTGAATTGTTTGGCATCTACAGCAGCTCCAACATTAATATTTGACGCTGGATTGCCTGAGTGTTTTATAAATATATTAATTAAAAACAAAATGTAAGCTCACAAATTTAAGGAAATTGCTAGTTTTTGTATAAGTGAGTGGTCAAAATGTATTATAAAAACTGGTGTAGCAACTGGTCTTGCATGGCCAAATTGCAGAAAGCCGGTAGATGGATCGTTCATTTATCATTTTTGACACATGTCAACCAATTCACTGATACAGCTTCACTGTCGTTCTGCCATGGCATTAATTTGAAGCTTACATTTTATCTACCCCCATTAATGAGTTTATTTTACTGTAGCAATTATTCTTTAAATATTTTTTATGTTTAGAAATATATATTTTTTATTTTTTAAAATTTATTTTTATATCGGCAAAAACTCAATTTTTATTTTTAAAAACATGGCATGCAGCAAAATCAAACACACCTTTGCCTTTATACACTAATGTTTTGCCTAATCTTTATTAGTTAATGATCATTCTTTATTCAAAGAAAAAGAAAATGAGGTTTTCGATGCAACTATATTCTTCTTCAACTAATCCCATATATTGGTCTTTAATGATATAACAGAATTTTAAAATAAAAATTTGAGGAATGAAAGATTAAAATCACCCTTACCATACTATTTCGAAGGAAATTCTACTTTAGATATGCAATTCTCATAAATTTATTTTATAAATGACCATATTATTTTCTAAGTCTATTTGTAAGCCATTATTATTAATAGGTGTTCATCTTAATCTCAAGCCATGAATCAAGAGTCTTGCAACATTTAGCTAGCATCATGCCAGCATTCAAAAGTCTCGTAACTTGAAGAATTCTTTTTTAATCTTATTGTTATTATTATTGTACAAAAACCAAAGTTGAATAGAACACTACATTTGACTTAATTGGTCTCTACTTTAAAAAGACTAGAAGATGTATTATTAACCTTATTTTCAATTGAAATCATCCATAACTAAAAGATAAATAAATCTAACCGTTAAAATCCAAGTTTAATTAAGACATAATATTAACTTAATGAAAACACATCGACACATTCTTTATGAACTATTTTAAGTAAGCAGATAAAATACTTTTGTTTATTACAAACTATTTTAGTCCCTCTTATTTTAATATGTAACTCACTATTTTTTTTATTCTCTTTTTTTTTACCTAATTTTTACTTCTTCATTGTGTTTTCTTCTCTCACCTAATATTTATGCTTAATCTTTTTTTCTTGTCATCATTTTTGCTTCTTTATCTATCTATCTATCTATCTCTATATATATATATATATATATATATATATATATATATATATATATATATAGCTGGACACCAGATAAAATACGCAAAAGTATTAAAATCATAAAATGTCCTTAATGTTTTTAATATGGCTAGATTGTACTAAGAAAACAAGAGAAATCAAAAATAGATTACGACAAAAAGTACATGACATCGATAATATCAAGAAACCTGTAAATCCTCTCTTTCAGTTAGCAAGTAACAAAAACTATCCTAGTACTTTGTGTGAACTTGATTCCAACTACCACCTCAAGTCTCTTCAAAAATCACTACTACACACATTGGTTACTTTACACATTGGTTACCCACATGTTGGCATTATTCATATTAATAAATTTGCAGATGAAATAGGACAGCTTTATTTTGAAGCTCTTAGATGAACAACGTAGATTAAAAAAAGAAAACAACTTACACGCCAAATTCATGCCTAAAATGACATCTGAGAATCTAAAAGTGCATTCCAAGCAATGGCTACAATTTAATGAATCCTACTCAGTTCAATAAATTGACAGATGAGGTAAATGCAGGGTGAGAGATAAAGGCTCAACCGCATTCCCAATCTTCTTTACAACCTTGTCATCCTAGGAAAATACTTTGTCTGAGATAACTATACCTGCAGCACAAAAGCAGCTGCACTATTTCATAGAACCCAGCACTATAGCACAATTGTTGCCTGGACTTTTATAAGACTACCTGAAACCAGAAATGCATCTGATTTTTTTTTAGCGCACACCTAGATTATGATCCCTACTTCTACCAAGGGTTGACGGGTCTCATCAACAGCTGCTTATACTTAAAAACCAAACTTCAACACTATTATCAGTAATGAACATGGAGCTAACTAGCAAAATGATTTAAAATGGATAGACTTCGCATAATTAGAAGTTTTGGAATTCAGCAGCTTAACTTGACTAAATTCAATGCATTTGAAGAAATACATCCATCGTATACTTAAAACTTCATTAGAAATAAATGCCATTTAGTCCTATATCTCAATACCACCCATCTCAGTTATCACATGAAATAAATGCCAATTCAACCACATTGGCTTCACCTCATCTCATCCACCTAGGAAAACTACCTGATTTATGCGCACTACAAGATAGTAAACAAATTTTTCAAAAGGCCAAAGTGTAACAACCTTTTTTCCCCTAATCACTCAGGACTGCAGGTACAAAGATAGCAAGTTGTCTAGGCCTCATAGCAAGCCAGGTGCTGATGTGAAAGAAAAGCATTGGCTTTCTGCGATGCCATTTGCTCGTCAGACCCTCTACCATCCAGAGAGACACTATCCAAAGAATATGGTTGAGAACATAAAAATTCAACTGATTTGGTTCAAGAGGAATTGTAACGGCACGTTAATTTCCCAACACAATCAATATGAGCTAGGGAACATCATGAGCTGTATTCCGTAAACCCTCAGCTCTAGGCAAACAAACTCCAAGAGCTTCTATGAACCCATCTACTCCAAATCAAGCCAGGGAAGCTTCTGCACGAGTATTAAAAAAGTTTAAGCTTAACCTCGAATAAACACTTCATGCCTGAGAGGTATCGTGTTGAGTAGGAAGAGGCTAATCCAACTTTGAAGCTGGATTGGTTTTCAAGCAAACCCAGCTAACTTGTTACATGCCCTTATAAAGCCATCACCCCTTCATGTTTTTGGATATCTAAAAAAACAAAAGGAAGCTATATATAAACAGTTCACTGATTGCACTACAGTTGGTTTGAATATCTAACCTTTAACCTGAGGTCACATTTAAAGCAATCCAAATGCCGTAAGCAAAAGATAAATGCTTATAGAATTTTGGATGAAGAAACATATAAATCAAAGGTCTTCCCATTTGATTGGAAGCTAAAATGAGAGCAGGTGGCTTTCCCCTTGCATAGAAGCAATTCTATCTGCATAGGATTTAGGCTATCCGTAAGGCTAAGATAGTAACCTTAAAGAGTCTATCCTCTCCCATACGCCATTCAACACTCTAATTTCTGTATAAAAGAACTCAAGCTTAAATATTATAATAGGACCCTGATCCCAAACTTGTCTCTTTTTTCTCCTTTTCTTATCAACAATGAAACATATGTAACCACAAAGAGTAAGAATCTTACAGGTAAATGCAAATTTTTACCCCTATATTCAACAAAAGAATATGGTGACAAAAGCATAATATCTACTCTCAAACCCCAAAATCAAATATGATCTCACAGAATCTGTAATCCTGTACATGAAACACATATAGTGATTTTAATTAAAGAAGTAAGATTGCAAACTAAAATCAAATCCACTAGATACCCTTAGTTCATCCTTTCAATTTCAATTAAAGAAGCACTCCTGGCAAAGAGTAGATTAATTAATAATCACAGAATAATTTACCACTCTTATTACAGCATTTGTAAATAAAAAATATTACACGGAATAGGATTTCTATACCGTAATGAAAACAACAAAAGGTCAAAGCATCACAGTGTTAGATACAAAAGACTGATGGTTTTGCAAACCAAGCATGATCCTACCTCCCCAGTTGACTAACCAAGTAAAGTGCCAGGATCTAATGCATATAGATTGTTCAATCAACCAAACATAATGCATGGGGATGCATGTAATTCAACAATAGAGAGGTAGATAAATAGCCTTATCAATTAATGTAAATTTCATTTCTACTGTACACTGAAGGCAATTAACTCTTATGGTTGTGCTTTATTCGATAACATTTGTTTGGTCCATCACAAAACATAAGATAAAGGATTTTCAACTGTATCAAACCAATTCTTAAAGGAGGGCCATAGTATCGCATCTCGTTCGTGAGAGGAAGGAAGTCAAATTTTCATTTAGAAAGAAAACTTCCACCCGAACTATGTTAAACATTCCTTACTATATGTCAAATGAAAACAAGTCAATGAAGATACAGCTATCAAAAATCAAGGAAGCATCAAACAACACAGTTTTTCGTGTTAGTAGAACTGATATACAGGGTTATTCAGCACCTTATTCAACAAAGTCATCCATGGAGACAATCTCACAACCATCAGATTAATAAACAACTACAAGAACAACCGCATTTATGCTTTTACTTATAAACGTACGACTTCCATTAAAAAAATACAAAAACTCTTGACAAAAAAAAGAAAAAAAGAAGAAAGTAAAACAAGAAACACTTCCCTTAGTCAAGGTGCTCTCGGGTCCGTCCCATGCTGCCAAACATAAACCAGCTCATCCCACCCAGTGCTTGCCATCAACCCATCAACAAGCACACTGAGATCAACTCCAACAGCAAACTCAGTATGATGATCATACCTCCCAACCAACGCATCTTCAACCATAAAATCCCACATACAAACACTCATATCATACGAACACGACACCATCAAATTCCTGTGATGGGGCGAAAACTTAACTTTCCTAACGGCATACCCATGTCCATTCAAAACAGAAATCGGAGCTCTGGAACTCCTTACATCCCATACTTTAATACTCTTATCCACCGATGCAGTAGCAATAATACAATCATCATATTTATTCCAATCACAACACAAAATCTCAAAATCATGACCTGGAATAATCATCGTACTTCCCGGCTCACGCACGTCCCAAATTCGCACAGTACAGTCCCCGGAAGCAGATGCAAAAACATCCGTATGCCTCGGGTTCCACGCAGCAGCATAGACACAGTACACGTGTTCTTTAAACGTACGAATACTTGCCGGCCTATCAAGGGTCCATAATTTAATCGTGTCATCCCAGGAAGCGGTAATAAACGAATCACGGCGCGTGGGATTGTAATCGACTGAGTGGACTTCACGCGTGTGTTCCTGGAGGGAACGGAGTGGGTTTTGTGCTGGGGCTAAGGCCGTGTCGTAAAGTTTGACAGAGCCATCAGCCACAGCTGCGACTAAGAGGGAATCGTGGGATTCGGACCAGGCAAGGTCGTAGATGCCATCAGCGGTGTCGAAGGAGATGAGTTCGGTGAGAGGGGTGGAGGGGGCTGGAGGTAAGGAGAGGACGTGCAGACGACCGTTGCCGAGGATTCCAAAGTTTTGGGCAGTGGCGACGGCGAGACGAGATTCGTAAAATGGGCTGAATTTGACGGAGTAGCCGTTAAATGGGGTCTTGAAGACTGGCATTGGTGATAATGGAGGTGGAGGTGGAGGAGGTTGGAATTTTGGGGATATTTGGTTTGGTGGTGGACTGAATTGATTTGTTATCTTAGAGACATTGGAGGATTACTTTGAACACTTAGTGAATTTATGGTTCTTACTTAGATAGTGGCACGCCCAATGCCACGTGCGCAGTCAATTTTTTTCAGCATAAAAAATAATATTTAAATTATGTTATTTTTAAGAAATAAATTTTAAAAATGAGATTGAAGTTATTAAATTGATTGAGTTTCAATAAGTTAAATTAATTTAATAATATGACAGAAAATTATTGATCATAAATAATACAATAAAAAAACAATAATTAATAATAAAAAATAGATATCAATATCATATTTGAAAAGAAAAGAAAAAACTATTGAAGTTTTATTGTGGTTATATCACCCCTAATTAGAGAGGTTCACATTGCCTATTTTTAAGGTTTTTTTTTTTTTTTTATCGTATAGGCAAGATTGTTGGTTATATAAGAAAACTAAAATCTGAACATGTTATAAATTAACGACTTATATAGCTTATCATATGAGAGTATATACATTCTAGATTAAGAGATATTAACGAGGTATAATTTATAATCTTATCATTGATATCCCCTTAAAAATTGATACTACTTATCTAACAACATCAATTTGTTAAGAATAAAATTATATTATTCTCGTGTGAGAGTTTTAATAGAATTATATGTCACTTAAAGATTGTACAACATATGAGATAATCATATGTGTTTTTGGTTTTTCTTTTTCATGGTAGGGCGCGGGTAGATATATAGTGGTTAAATTGTCAATTATTTTCTTTTTTTTTTCTCTTATCTTTTTTAATAGCTAAAGTCCACATATGTCTTTTTATGTTATTTGTTCATTTAAATGTTTATTTTTTTAATTTCTAATTTCATCATAATACTTGTTATAAAAGTTTTTTTCCAATTTCAATTTCTTATATGTTTTTCTTTTTATTTAAGTCTTCATTCTTTTCATTTTTATTTAATAGTTTCAATCTTTCTAAATAAATTCCTTTTTTTTTAGTGTTCCTAGATTTATCCTTTTAATCTTGTCTTTTATTATTAGACCTCTTTTTTTTTATTAAAGTTTTATTTGGTTTCGCCTTAATCTTTTGATTTTAATTTGTGTAGATAATATTTTTTTTAATTGGTACTTCTTCTTTTTATTTTTTATTTTTTCACTTGATTATTTTGTCAAAGTTTTTATTGTTTTTAATTTTTGTGCTTCAAATCAAATGTTTTTTTTTCCAATAATAATAATATTTATTTTAATTTTATCCTTTTTACTTGCTCTTTTGTAAAAATTATTATGTTTTTTTATCCTCCAAGATAAGAAATTAAAGATTTATCATCTTATACCAATTCATAGCATTGCAAACAAAATCTCCGTGCTCTTAATAATTTAATTTTACATTTTAAGAAACATGATTCGGCATATGGCAAGTGTAAAATTAAATAAATCTTTTTAAAATATCATAAATAGTATAGTAAATGAATAACAGCAGTTGGTGGGCAGGTGAGGGAAGTATGATCAATTCGTGTTAACCAGAGCAGCTTGCTCTAGTTGTTCTTGGTGCCTACGTAAATTCTATTCAAACAAAAAGCTATCTGGGAAATTTACAGAGATTCAAGTGGAGGTGGGCGTGGGAGTGGGCGGAGGTGCGGGCGTGGGCATCGAGACTTTCTTCACTAACAATGGTTTTTCTGGACGATTTAGAGACAAAATGTATTCGAAGCAGGGTTAAAATTATTTTTAAAAATGTTTTGTTTTGAAATGAATTAAAATAATATTATTTTATTTTTAAAAAATTATTTTTGATATTAATATATAAAAATATTTTAAAAATATTTTTTGTTTAAAATAAAAAATAAAATTCAATTCAATTTTTTTCAAAAATAATTTTGAAATGTAGATTAGTGTGGTGTTATATATATATATATATATATATATATATATATATATTAAGATTTATTTATATATAACTATTCATATCATTCATATTACATTTAAATAGAAAAATATTTTTTATTAGTTCAAAATGCATTTTATATTGATTATAATAATTTCAATAAAAGTTTCTTTATCAGCTTAAAAAAATTATTTAAATTAGACAAAAATCATTTTAAATAATTATGAATTAATAAGTCCGGTATCATAAATTTCATCTAATAAATTAGATCTTTTCTTATTCTTTTATAAATTAGAAACTGCTATGATTATAAGAGTGTCTTCCAGCCAAAAGTTTTTGTTGTTTTCAGACAAAGCCATGGTATTCTTGGCAGCAAGATGGGTTTCTGCACCTTTTGGATCATGGGCTGTACAAGGGAGAATTCTAAGTACAAGGACTCTAGAGCTTTTTTCCTGGGCCTGGGCCTTTTTCATCCTTGCCAGGATTTATGGGTGAATCTTTCCCACGTTTGGTTTTATTCTGAGTAAAATTGCACCCTTCCATATTAAAACTCTGTGATATCTACTTTATTTATCAAAAGAAAAAAAATATTTAAAGTATATAATTGTTTGAAATGGTATTTACTTTTGGATAGTTATTGCATTTTTTTTTTGTGACTTTGAAATATGATGATATTGTCTCCAAGAAACATGACGTGATGACAGAGAGCTCGAGATATATTGTGCAAACATATCTCGAGTACATGTCAAATTATAAAACCCTCATAAGAATTTAAGATAATTGAGATTTTACTTGTTCATCTGGTCTTATTAATTGTATTTTTTTTAAAAAAAAGATGAGGTTATCTCGAATAAAAAAAAATATATGATGAAATTTTAACATTTTAATAAACTTTTTATAAGAGTGAAATTAAACACCTGCTGCTCATCTAAGATATTGTTATGCTTTTCAATGGTAAAGATATTCTTAACCTAGCTTACACAACAATAAAGATTAAATTCTCTTACTAGATAATATTATTTTGTTTTATCATTTTGATGTATTAATAATAATTCAATATTTTTTTCCTTGACATTGCCTCCAGGACTTATGTTTAAAAAAGTCAATTAAGAGAGAAAAATCTTAACCACTAATCTAACCTTTTAAAATTACCATGAAATCACGTAAGATAAAACTTTTTGATAATCAATAGTAAGTTAATGATACAAAAAAACTACCATGTTCATTTTAAAAATCACGAAAACTAATTGTTGTGTTGATTTTATTGAGCAGGAGAAAAAACCATGGATTTCAACAATGTTTTTTTTTTATTAGAGAATTTTCTATTTTAATTGTTGATTTTTTTTATACTTTTTATTTATATTGTGATGACTGGATCTGATCTTGATAGTTCATTTTAATTCATCATAGTATAAAATAAAATCTCAACATAGAGTTGATGATCAATTTTATAACTTCAAATTTAGTTTTATTGCATATAAAAATATTAGTAAAATTTAGTTTGAAGAAAAGAGTCTTATGGAGGCTATTTGGTTCTTTGATCAAGCAAAAAAAAAAAAAGTTTTGGGCACAAAAATTGTTTTGATTTGATTCGATTTTAAGTTTATAAGTTGATCAAATGATGGTTTTGGATTGTAAGAGGTTGTTTACGAATGTTTTTGAAAAAAAATGAAATTTTTTTATTTTTATTTTTTATTTTAAATTAAATTTTTTTGGTGTTTTTAGATTATTTTGATGTGCTAATGTCAAAAATAATTTTTAAAAAATAAAAATAAAAATATTATTTTGATGCAATTTTAAACAATTTTTTTTTAAAATACAACAACAACCATACTTCCAAACAGACACATATTATTATGGTTTTTATATTTTTTTTTGGTGAAAATAGATTTAAAATTGAGTTTTCATGGAAATAGGTAAAAATAATTTATTCTTAGAAACTAGAATGAACCTATAGACTAACACAAATGAAAACGTATAGAACAAAAATATAGGAGGTGAAACATTTGTATTTGCTCTATGTTTTACTTTTACGAGGAAGATTAGCTTCATGATTTATATTTAGTAAGAATTAATAAATAATTTTTTTGCTATGAATTTATAAAAATATATTTATGTATTTTAATTAAAAAACCATATTTTCCTAAAACACATCCACAAAATCAACATCTTCCTCTCGTGTTAAAAATTAATTTCAAATCCTACATATAATACAATGCGCGCAGGTTATAGGTCTGGCACTATATATTAAAATAAAATTGTTTTTTTCCCCTACAACCATGTGCATCGTGGACATCATTATATCACTTTAGGGGAATAGTAAATTTAACAAATCTAGTTCGTAACATTCAAGATTTTTACGAATTTGGTCCCTATATTTTTATAGATTTATAATTGAGTTTGCAACTTCATTTTCATTACATTTTATCCTCCAATCCTTCAAGGTGATAGAGAAAGTCATAGGAAAAAAAGAGAGAAAGTTGTAAGTCAGCAAAATTCAAGTGACTCAAATAATAAATCTTGATATCATTAGATTTGTTTTGTAAAGGGGAGTTTCATAAAGGTTGTTGAAATGGCATAAAAAATTAATAAATATATTTTTTACTCTTAAATATAAATCGTTGGAATTCTTTTGATTATTTATTTTAATAACTATAATATTAAATAAAAATAAATTTTGATAATGGTTCGCGACACTAATTACTAGAATGATGATTTGTTTTAACCAAAACATTTCGTATCTCGAATTACTACAATAACTGCAATCATAAATTAAAGCTAAACTACAACCACAAACCCACAAAACAACTTCTAAGTTGAGATAAAAATAAAAATCATTAAGATATTGTTCAGCCACTCTCTTGGAATAAAATAGATAAAATTGTTGGGATAAATGAAACAAATTCATATATATATATATATAACAAAACATATTATCATTTTTATATATTTCACTTGTCTCTTGACACAAACCAAAAGCCATCTGAATACTAAACAGAACTAAAAGGATAAACTATGAAGTGGATATAAACTTTGTCTTTCCTCTTACTCGTCCACTTCAATTCCTTGCCCTTGAATCTGATGAAAGGAAAGTGAAAATAGCAAAAACTAAGCTCACAAACTTTGATATAAAAGGGTTCGCCATGAAAATTGGCTTTTTCCAGACAGATTTTAAGACCACTTGCAGGGCTTCTGATGAGGGAAATTGACAGAATCCCGCTAATTGAGAATGGAGTTGAATTCAAGCTGCCTAGTTTTGGAGCCTTCCTGAACAGATTCATCGAACTATTTCTTCAGTTCTTGATGATCGATAGTTTTGATATCTTCTTTCCTTTTTCTTTGGCATTTTCCTCCGGCAGAGTGTGTGGGCTCTCAAACTTCAGTGGACACTCGCAGTCAAATAAATGCTCACCCGACATTTGCTGTGCCAGTTTCTCTTGAGCAATTATGTTTAACAACTTAATTTATTGATACTGATTTGGTTTTGTGTTTTCACCCCTATTTAGTTTTGTTTTAAAAGTATATTTGCCTAAAAAGAACTACACCGATATTTTTTAATATATTTAGATGATTTTAATGTTAAAAATAAGCAAATTATCCTAATACATTTACAAATAAATATTACTTTTAATAGACTTGTTGCATTACAACATTAAATTAAGAGCATCTTTGATATTATAATAATAATAATAATAATTTTTTATAGTGTTTTTTATTTGAAAATATATTAAAATAACATATATTAACGTATTAAAACGATTTAAAAACACAAATATAATTAATTTTATTAAAAGAATTAAAAAACTTCAAAATAAACTTCAAGATATTTTTGAAACTAGAAAAGAAACATTTTTTTAAACATAAAAATAAACACAGGCATATAAAAAAGGATTATGGACGTCTATTTTCATAGGACCCCACATTCGAAAATCTGAAAATCGTATGAGAACGGACGGTTCCAAACGCGAGTTAATTAATTGTTTGAGAAATGTATTTTTTGACGAGTTAATTTAGCATTGATAGCTGCTAGATTCTGTGATACAAGTAGTATATGATCACAGCATCAAAACCACCCTCAAAATGGACCTTTCTCCATACTTCACATGCTGCCCACTAACATCTACATCCAAACTTAATGGATGGGCCACATTTCTGATGGGACTTTATCAGGATTAATTGCCAATCGAACCCTTTAAATAGTTTTTGCTACCTTGTTTTTTCTGTAGCAAATCTCAACGCGGGCTCACAAATCGATTGGTCAATGCTAAATTATGGATACATCAAATCAATCTTATAGTCATGAAAATCACTATCAGTATGAGAAATTTTCTCGCTCGTCGTCATGGGATTTTTGAATTTTATTGTTTTACTTAAAAAAAAAAAGCTTTCAAGCCTTGACCACCTCAAGAGCAAAAGAATCCAAACAATGACAATGTTGTTTTAAATTTCCAATATATGAATGAACGTAGCCAAGGAACAGCATTGTAAAAAGCTTAGAGGTATGCGCCTCATAGCGGGGTGAATTGTCCTTCGTCACGAGGGCAAGTGGACAATTTACCATCTCCTGGGTCGAAGCACTTCTCAAAATCTACTATAGAAATAAAAAGTAAAAGAAGTCTACCGCAACCTCACTTTTCAATGAAAGCCACAATCCACATGATCTCGTTTTGGGATGCAGAAAGATCACAGCCCCTTTTCTCAAAAGAAGATTTCTCCAAGCCCTAACTCACCCAATACCCAACTCAGTCCAAACCTCGCCACTCTCTTTCAAAATGACCCCACCTAATAGTCTCTCCACCTAATCCATGTGGCTAATTCAGTCGTATCTTGACAAATTTCAAATCTTGATTGACACCCAAGTCTCGGATCACCCCTTCGCAGAAGGGTCTTGTCGTAGCTTACTTGGCAGTCCCAATCATGTACTAACATGCATTGCTCTTACCCATGAGCTTCCCCAGACTTGCAAACCGAACTCAGAATTATCCAACTCGGTGAATGCAAGGGGAAGGGAGGGTCCCCATAGGATGGATCCAAAAGGCAAAGTACAGAGGGAGGTGCAATTATTAACTCCATGAATTTCATCCTAAGCAAGCGAGAAAAGAGAATATATAATTAAAAAAAACATCATTTTTACAAAACTCACTTTAAGTGACCGCGGATTCTCACTGTTATTGTGTTATATAACAAAAAGAAAATAAAAAAGACCAATCTCTTTCACCTCCCACTCTCTCTTCATATATTGATCTCCCTCAATATCTACAAAGCTCTCCCGTCTTATTCTCGCTCTCCCATATGAAAGACTCATGAAAGCTAGAGAGAGAGAGTGGTAAAATCACAGAGTATTAGCCATGAAGAACACCATAAGGTGTTGCATCTCTTGCATTCTACCATGCGGAGCTCTTGATGTAATCCGAATAGTACACTCTAATGGTCGTGTAGAAGAGATCAGTGGAACAATCCGAGCTAGTGAGATCATGAAAGCATATCCAAAACATGTCTTGAAAAAGCCATCTGCACCATCTGATGATGGGGTTGTTCCAAAGATTGTTATAGTCCCACCAGATGCAGAGCTACAACGTGGAAAGATTTACTTTTTGATGCCAGCTCCACCAACACAAGAAGCCAAGGGTTCTCGATCATCAAGAGGTTGTAGTACGAGAAAGAAAAGAAGAGAGACGAGTAATAATAACAGAAGTGAAAGCAACAACTCGACCCATCTCAGTAGTGACTCCATTTCAATGACAGCAAACCTTCTCATTTCTGATCAGTATTTGAGTGAGATTCTATCGGAAAAGATATCAACCCAGAGAGATCGAAGAAGAGGCCGTGTTGGCGTGTGGAGACCCCATTTAGAAAGCATATCAGAGGCACCGTATGATGCATAAAAGAGTCCGGTTCATGTGAAGTGATATCAAATTCTTGCTTACTTTTTCTTTTTGTAATTCATTTTAGAGGCTCTTTTACTTTTCAGAAGGGTTCATCAAGAACTTTCTTCTCATTCAAATTTTATTCTCTCAATTCTCTTCTGTTTAGTGTATATAAAGGCATATATAGAGAAAAACAAAAATAATGCAAAAGTTGTGGAGTCACAGTTTGGAAATTGTGGAGACAAGATGATCATCCAGAACAGCCATGGTGGGATTTTAAGGCTGTATGTAGTTACTTTGAGCTTTATTGAAGCTAGCTAGGTTTTCAACAACCACAGGCAATTCATGGAAGCTATTGTTTTGTAATCCTGGAAGAGACAAGCTCCTAAGAGGTGCAAGCAAATGTTCTGTAAGTTCAGTTTTGCCATTGTTGATGGATAGAGATCCCACTTCTACTGTCCATTGTACCAATCAGATTCGGAGAATGATATATACATATATATGATTATTACACTACAACTGGAATTCTTTAGTCACCATACTTCTGCCCACCATTTTGTTAAACCAGTCTTGTCTTTCAATCTTCAATGAAGGAAAAAGGTAGATGTAACTCAAATTGTTCTTCAAATTAACACTAATTGTTTTCGTGTGACATGATGCTTGAATCATTCTCAATAAGTGGACATAAAGCTATAAGTTTAAAAGGAGTATTAATATCTCTAGAGCCGAAAAACAAACTACTACTACTACTACTACTACTACTACTATTATAATAATAATAATAATAATAATAATAATAATAACAATAATAATAGTGACGACGGCATCCATAAATAATGCTATTGTGCTATAGGAGATAAACATGTTACAATGTTATATATTTAAAAACGATCGATTTAGCTGTGCTAAACTGCATACACAACATATAATAAATAATGTTAGGTTCGCTAATTAATTAATAGTTATGTTAATTGCAAATGATTCCAATTTCCCAACAACTCGTGTGTCCTATTTTTTTTGGAAAAGTAGCCAATTTTCATCCATAAATCCAGGGATTTACCATACAAAAAAAGTTCGTCCTCTGTGTTGCTACTGACTGGCTGACTTGTTGGTTCCTATCATCAAGTGATGTTCAACCTGAAATTAAGTGTTGATTATTGGTCTTAGATCATGTCTCGAAATCATCGATGAGGGGCACAACGTTTATCATCAGTCTGTTGTTGAGATAATCTGCTGAAGACTTCGTTTACCTCCTGAAATATGTGAGTTGAGGCCTAGAGATTGCCCATCAGCTTTGATGGAGGTCATGCCCACCCTACACATTCCCCGTAATCAAAGTGAGTTTGAGGTGGATGGAATCATAGTCCCCACAAAACTTTCCACCGTAGAATAATTAATAATGCACTTCTATAGCTTGCACTAACAAGTGGGCTGGTTTGCTGGGGCATGTCTTTAAGCATTTTGTTCTCTTAGAGATGAGGATGATTATTAGATGGTGCCAACAGCATCCGTAAAGTTAAATTTACAGTATATTTTGACCTTTGAGCAAGCCCACGTTCAAAATCAAATATTTTGCTAGTCCCACCATCTGGGACCGAAGACAAGGGGACAGAGCTTTGATATCAATGGAATGTAATCTACTTCAACAGTTTTGATGCCAATCCATGGCTTGTCAGAGTGGCAGCTAGCCAGCTCAAGCCATATACCTACTTGACCATACAGCTTTTGTTGTGCTATCTGCTTCCTTCCTCTTCTGACCACTTATGTACAAGTTGCTCCTGAATATCCCACCTCAATTTGAACCTTGCAAGTTCAAAACACTAATTTGACCTCTGAATTATTCAATATTTAATACCCTTCATCTATGAAATAATTGATAAAAGGATTAATCTTAATTTAATCCTAAGTTTGGGGGCAAGTATTTTCTCGTAGGGGCTTCAATTAAGTCAATGTCCCTCCAATACTTCAATCTCGAAATCAATTTATCCTATATGTCATTAAACATTGACAACATTAATTATTTTTTCAAATATTTTATGGTTTTTATAATATTTATTTTTTAATTCTCAAATTATTTATATTTTATCTTCATTTCAATCTATAAAATAACAACATAAATGCTGTACATGGTATCATTTAATTCTTTTAATTGAATATAAAAAGTTTGATTTCATTAAATTATTTTAAATAACTTGATTCAATACAATTTTAAGAGTTTAGAGAATAAAAATACTTTATTACATGTTTGAGTAACGTTTTCTATGGAAGGAGTAATTTGGTTAACTAATAAACTCAATAAGAACATAAATAATGAATATCCATCGTACGATATATTTTTTTAATATATAAAATTAAGAAGATTTCTAATCTTAACAAAATCTTAGTAAAGTTTCCCTTGCACCAGTAATTTACCTAAAATTTTGTTCTACTATAAATTTACAGCAAATAGCAACAATCACCCAAACACAAATCTCATTCAATCCATAATCACAAGTTGCCTTATACATGCCACTCAACCACAATCATCAACTATTTATCATCCACCACATAATTGCACCATTTAAAAATACTAAAAAAATTAAATAAAGACATGTTTCTGAATCATAAAAGTCAAACAAATCATCAAATACTAAATCAATATGGCATTAGTATAATAAAATTATTCTTTATTTTGATTTTATGGAATGGTCAAAATTTTAATTTTACATTATATAAATAGTATGTCTTCATCCATCATATTAAGTTAGGTTTAGGTTAGTAACTATAACACCAATTCATTAATTCATTATGATTTGTTAGTACTTCAAAATATGAGAACGCTATACATGAAAATAAACATATGATGCAATTGTTTTCCCTATTCAACCATTGTTTTATAAATTTTTAAAATTTACATTTCAACACACACTATTGTCCTTAATATAACTCTACAACCATCCATTTCACTAACATTATGTTAATGCTAATCTTAGAATAGACATGGGATACTTGTTTTTTTCATATGTAAGAACAAGATCTAATTTCTTAATATTAAAAACATAAGTCTCTAGCAAACTAACAAACCCATCGAACAAATAAGAGATTGAACCACCATAATCAATCTCAGTATATATAAAATACCTAAAATTTTCACGTAAATTAAAAACCAAGAAAAACCCATTTGCTATCTATCCATACCTATGTCTTCATCCATTATATTCAATCAAAAGTAATGGACTCCTCCATAAAAAAAAAAGAGATAAGAGATACATCAAACCTAAAGTGGTGTAAAAAGAAAGAGAAACATAATTATTGCTCGTCAATTGTTCACCAATCTATAGCAGATGCAGATGCAGATGATGAGGGGAAATTTAGGCGGTAATAAGAGGTAGAGTTAAGGATTATGGACTACAAATTAGATTTTAATCATTAATAGAAATTCCATTGGTAGATATGTTAGTACATTGATATGTCATAACATGCTAATAAAATTCATGATGGGATATTTATTTATTTATTTTTCCAATAACAATTTTATTAATAATTACTTAAGGCATAAATCCAATAGGTAATTTCATGAGTGGTTTTCTATATAAATCACCAATTTTTATTTCATCAAACAGTATTGATCAAATATTTCTAATGAGTGATTCTATTATTGATCTAATAAAAAAATTGATTAATTTGACTATTTTGATGAGTGATTTCTTTATATCATAAACATATTTTTTACCATGACCTATGGGTGAGTGATGACTCCCAAGATTAAAACCACATGAAAGAGCCTGCCAACTCGAGGTCCATAGTCAATCATAAACAAACTCTTACAAGTGGTAGGATTTGAATAAGGAATATCCTCTCCGTATAATTGATTTTTTACCGCTTAACTATTGCCAATTGAGCTACTTTGAGTTGACTAGTGATTGAATCCAAATATAGATAGGATAAAAAATAATTAAATTAATTATTTTTTTTATTTAAAATTAAAATATTTTGTTGTTTGTAGATTATTTTCATGTGTTAATATAAAAAAATTATTAATATTTATTTTTTGAATTTGAACTAACTCACACACACATGTGTTAGCCTAGCTCGACTCGTGCTCAGGCTTTATTCATGGATTGAAATTTATTATAAAATAATATTTTGAGCTCTAAAATATTATATTTTTCAAACCAAAAATTTGGACTTGGGCCTAGTTCATGAAGAGTTATTTTTCCTAATCCAACGGATAAATGTTAATAGTTTCTTTCAAAAGTTTTTTCTAGCAAGCCTAGATATTTTTTTAGCTGTAACATTCAGTTTTATAGATATTATACTGAAATTTAATTATTGATTTAACATGACTAATTATATTGATAATGGTGGGAAATAATTTTAATTATTAACTTAATTAATTATTCAATCTCCCAGCTTCTAAAATCCACTGTAAAAGGATAGGTGAAGAAAAAGTTTGAACTTCTTTTTTTCTTCTAGATTCTTACATAGTCTTTGCCACCTCAGCTTTTAGTATTTTTATTTATTTATGCATTGTGTTTCCTCGTCGTCTCAATTCTATTATTATATTTGTTTTGAAAGCATGTTTGCCATGATGTTTTAATTTTGCATGCTTATAAATCTCAAATTGAATGAATTATAGGATTTTATTTAATATCTTTTATATTTTGAATGCTATTGTAATGATAAACTACATATATTTTCTTACTTATATGATACATTAAAACACTTTTTTATATTTAACATGCCTTGTTTTTTAGTAAACTGAACTATCTCTCTCTTTTTTTTTTAGCTTGTAAAAATTAAAACATTATTTGATTCTTTAGGAAAAAAACTTGAACATAAAAAATATCCGCCATATTGTAATCGTATCCCTAAGTGTCTTGCCTTACCATAATTTGTTTTAACACATTATATAGGTTGAATACAAAAGCTTTTCTTGAAGCTCACAGAGGCAACTGCTGGAGTGATGCTGATTATCCGGTGGAGCTTCAGATGCGGCCACCTCATAAACAGCCAAAAAACATGAATGATTGGCAAATATGAAAATAAAATCCTCAAATGACCAGCCCATCTTAGATCTAGTACTGAATTTTGAGCCATTATTATCCAATTCATTTGGATTGACTAAATTTAGAGCGAGGTTTGACATATTTTTTTCTCAATCACTTGTTTGTCAAATCGATACTAGCAATTGTTCATTTGTTTTGCATTTTGATTTGCTCTAACAAGCTGATTGAATATAAAATCTTAGTTTAAATTATCATTCGGGAAGCTTCCTCTTCCGACTAGATTCTAGGTCAGATATTAAAGTATATAATTGGAGATATATAAAAAAAAAATGGATAAACGTTTTGCAATCATGCTCTCAGCCGCTGTTTGCCGACATACAATTGTGGGAGGCGAAGCAATACTTCAATTGATTCACGCGCTATGCGTTCATTGATTCAATATTGGACAGTTGGTGGGCCAAATTGAGGTCGGAGTGAATGGATCCAAAGCTATACTTACAGGGTCTGTTCGGAAAATATTTTAAAATCATTTTAATTTTATTAATGTTTTTGGTGTTTTTATATCATTTAAAGTTTTATTTTTCTTAAATTAATGTTTTTCATATTTTTATATTATTTTAAAGTGTTAATGTTAAAAATAAAAATTTAAAAAATTATTTTAATATATTTTTAAATAAAAAACATTTAAAAAACAATCTCAGCTATACTCTTGTACAATCGCAAAATTATTTTAAATATTCAAGTACTATACAACAATGATGATTTGACTGAATGTCTGATTTTGTATTTTAAAAATATTTTTTAAACTATTATTATGTATTAATATTAAAAATAATTTTTAAAAAATAAAAAAAAATATTTAATATATTTCTAAATAAAAATTACTTTAAAAAGACTAATCGGACAAGTGATGGGAACTTAAAATATATTTTTGAGTGTGTGTGGCAAAATATATGCAATAATTCAAGCGGCGCCTATCACGATGCCCCGATTAGTGGTTGCAAAAGAGTCGCGATCATTTATATTTTTTTTGCCATATGCTCTTTATTTTTATAGGCTCCATATCGTTGTACCTTACTAGGTGGACACCTTTGATAAATAAAAAACACAGGGCCATCATATTTGTCGTCACTAACCGCTACCAAATCGCACAATATGTGATGGCCCAAGTGTTAACTCTTTTGTCACGTTACGAATCGGTCCTACGTAACGAATTAGACCAAATATTTTTTTTTAATGTAAAGTTACATGTATTTAATTTATGAAAATATTTTAGACAACATTATTAAAAAAACATCTCAAACTTAAGATCTTCTGTCCTAACTCTTTTCTAGCATAAATTTTAAATTAAATAATATGGTAGTAGTTTTAATTTGACCAAATCAACTTGATTGATTTAAAAACAATTTGAATGACTATTAAAAACATGATTTAATTAGAATATATATTTTTTTTGAAAATATTAAGATAATGACATATAGTATCGGTATAATACTATTTTTTATATATTTTTTTATGTAGATATTAATTATTATAATTAATTAAATTATTATGGATAGTTAGCTATTTATTTCATGCTTTAAAAATGTTTATTTCTTATTTTACTTAGGTATCGAGATTTATCATATATTTTTATAAGAAGATTTTTAACTTATTAGATTAAATCATAACCACTCTAAGATCTTAAATTTTAGATTTTCAAAACTCTATGAGGCAACTCAGTTGATTAGGACTTAAATATGCTTTATAATGATTACTAGTTTGAATCCCCTCAATACCATAAAAAAATTGATTTTTAATTTCAAGATCCTATTAAATAATTAAGAAACACGCAAGTTTACTCGGATACTATATTAAAAAAAAAAAACCTTAGGTTTTTATGCAGGTAGTGGGCTAACTCTACTTCACTCCCTATAATAAGTTAGAGATTATGATAAATTTTAATTTTTAAAATACTTTATATTTAGAAATATATTTTTAAAAAAATATTATTATTATTTTTAAAACTTTAATTTTAATATAAGCATATTAAAAAAATTCAAAAACAAAAACAAAAATTAAAACAATTATTTTTGAAAGTGTTTTCAAAACATGTTTAAACAACCACCGTCTAAACAATAAATCCTTGATGGACATCTGGCGGTGTTATGTCTGGTTTAGTGATCTATTCCGGCCACCTTCCTTGTATAGGGGAGAAATCCAAGCTCCTCGGATCCTGGAATTAGATTGATTCGGATATCAACTGGTGGTAGAATCTAAAATAGACTGTATACATGTAGTGAAAGAATAAGCAGTACTGTACGTAGGAAATTAACTGAAGATTTGATATGAAGAAAAACTTGGTTCAACAGTTTCTACTTCGGACAATTGAAAGATTACTAGGAAGTACAGCTCATCTAATGAGAGGTGAGCCCAAAGCTACATTTTGGCAGAAGCTAAAAGCCATTTTCAATCATTGACTGAAGACACCAGTTTTCTGGTGCACCGGAGAAACGACAGAGCTGGACATATAGTGTTAACGTTTTACTAATCAAGAAGTCGAGGATGTAATAGAATATTACGACTATAGTTTTAATTCCTATAAGCTAGGAATAGCTTATACACCAACCTGAACAGGACAAGATTATTTAGAAGCAGGCTGTGATGTAACACTATCTGCAAGGAGAGAACCTAGCTATATAATAAGTACTGAAGCAGAAGCTACACATCCAACATTTTCCGTTTTGGAAATCCAATTCCATTTGTCCTATGTTGTGATCCTGCAAAGATTAACACAAGCAAAATGTTAATGCCGTAATTCAAGTTTAACAGGCAATTTACCGATGTTTTCTGTAACAAAATATGACCTTCGTCAATCCATTATACTCGTGTGTATCATTGCCAATAAGCTAATTTCCACAGAGGCTTTCACATGATGAAATGATACTACATGTGATTTCAAATACCCATTTCATGTATTGCAGCAATAAAGCCATTAATTCTGGTGTACGAGAATCTTATCATGAAACTACTTGACAGCAGCATATACGGAAATACTACATCTAATTATCACCTCAGAACCTAGAGTCTCTAGCCACTACACAACCAGCACGCACTGTCGAGGTACTCACTGGCCTCCACTCATCCACTCCTACTCCCATTACCGGTTATCCAAGGATAAACTCTTTACCTGATTGAATCTAAGGATTTTCCCTTCATTGAGGGGACTGTCTCAAGCCCAGAACATACAGTTTTAAATTTGGCACGTAAGACCAAAAGCGAAAAAACCAAACAAATGTATGTATAAGAATTGGTCATGAAAAAAAAACAAAGCAAAGAGTAACAGCTGAAGCTTCAAATTGCAGCTAACAGGACCAAAATAGCATAAGAATTGCCAATGAACTCAGAATTAGCTTAATGTATGTGATTGCAACAGCGACATGCTATCACATTTCATCTTGAGCGAATATGTAATATCTCTCGGATAAGTAAGGGATCGATATCATTTTCTATTTATAGAAACTTTAGTGGTATCCGAGCTCCAAACCTGGACTGCCCTACATAACTAACATCATTTCAACACACACACACACACACAACATTATAAAATCAAGATAAATAATAATAATAATAATAAAAAAAAAGAACAATCGTATACAAGAACATGTAGCTAGGAATCATCCAAGTTTAACAAAATAATAGGTTGAAGAAGAAAAGCTCGACTCCTGTATGACTGTTGATCAAAAGAGATTTAGTGAACGTTTGTAAGTTGTCAGGCTTTTGAATTCGAACCAAACTACCCTATATCTACCAGAAAATACAAAGTTAACTGTAACTTCAACTTCAATCAAACAATAATATTATCAAAATCGTGAATTATAAACTCACTTGGAATTGTTATTATACTTGAGTTTTCTAGCTTCATTTCTCCCAGGTTTAGTAAAACGATATGTTTCCCTGAAGCCCTAGTAAACTCCTCCGATACATGCATGTACACACGCACATTGCAAAACCACTCGACAACAAAAAATGATTGCAAACCTTTATTTCACCTTTCTAGTTAACCTGTCAACTTGTTTGCAATGGTCCATGATTCATGCCCATATCATATAGTCAAAAGCCATAA
Source organism: Salix dunnii (assembly GCA_015731905.1). NCBI lineage: Eukaryota > Viridiplantae > Streptophyta > Magnoliopsida > Malpighiales > Salicaceae > Salix > Salix dunnii. Next base: position 3,325,255 of record CM027662.1, on the reverse strand, counting down.
GAAGCATACAGTAAACACAGTTTTCATTCTTTTTATTTTTTCAAAGAAAAGTGCTTACCAGCCTAAACAATATCATTTGGTCGTGCACGCAATTATCATTCTTAGGGTTTATTGTTTTACAAAACTCAGATTAATACTAATAGCAATAACCCTAACGAAAAAACTTCTTTTAGCAGCACAAAATTAGTTTTTTTTTTTGGTGTCACCACCATACTGATGCCCTCCAATTATCTTATACGGTACTAAATTCCCCCCCGCCCCCCCCCCCGACAATTTTAATGATGATATAAAGATTAAGTAAGATAGGGATAAACTATACATCATTAACCCCTTAGAATTTGTTGGTATTTTTTCATATTAAATATGGTAATATTCTTGCTAATATCTTTTGTTTTTTAGCTTGCTGCAGCCAGCAATTAGAAAGAAATTCCATATCTTCTTTGTTACTCTCTACTTAATAAAAATATTTTCAACAAATATGGTTATTTCCTTCATAATAACTTACCTATCATAAGGATGAAAATTAATATATTACTCATGAAAAGAGCTGAAAATGTAAATCAGAAACGAGAATAAGAATTATTATTCCAAAGAATGATATACTATTGCTATTGGGGTAGTCACATATCAGCGTTGAAGCTTTTCAGTTTTTTCTATTTAGGTTTCTGTTTTTTCATTTCTATTATATATTTGCCTGACCATGAATTTTTATTAGCTTTTGTCTATTGTATAGTAATGTGCCATATTCAAATGTTTGCCGATAGTGAATGAAGTTTTTAATTTATTTGTAATTGAATGTCCATTTAGTATTCTTACTTTCATTTTTATTTTTTATCAACAATGTATTTTTGCCGCATTCCATTAGTTAATTGCAAATGTTCACTTAATGGGTCAAATATAAATAATTGTGAGTGCCATATTTGAGCATGTATAAAAGAATAAAACGACAAAAAAATTGAAAAAATAAGTTATTTACTTTGTAAACTAAAATTAAAGAAATCCACCTTTTAGTTGTTTATGATGATGTTTTGTTGGATCTAATTATTATGATTTCACTTTGTATTGCAAGGCTGAGTTTTTGTTAATGATTAGCCATAAGTAAAAGCAATTTTATGGTGGTGAGATATTCTTTGAAGAACTTTGATATGATTTTTTTTTGTTCAATGGGATTGAAAGAGTTTATTCAAAAAGTATAAGGTCAAAGTATAGAACTTTCTTATATAATGAAGTAATTAAATTTATTAGTTTTATAAGAATTATTTTTATTTTTTTACATGATCAAAAGTGGCATAAGGATGGGGTGAGAGGTTAATGTTGAGTGAAAATATCACCAATAATTTTTTATTTTCTTAAGAAAACAACAATTGATAAATTTTCTAATCTATTGATGCACACAATTAGAAACCAATTAAAAGTTATTGCATACTTGGAAAGCATAACAACATTATTATATGTCAATTCATCAATAGTTAAATCATCACATAACAAAAACGTTTGCATATAAAATTTGAAAATAACTCAAAATCTTAAATTGAGCAAATCTAAATTTTTGGACAGTAAATATACAATTATATGTATATAACAACCATTGTCACTACACTGCCACTTCAATGATTCCCTCCATCTATTATGGTGCTAATACTAAACCTTTTTCTTCTAAAAACAAATTGTGTTTTAGAATTATAATTATTATGTGTTAGAGAATAATATAAATCATATTCTAGGGTCTCACCTATTAGCTTAAATTTTTAGGTGAGTTGGTTCCTTAATATGATATCATAACCTTGTTGATCCAGTAGTCACGAGTTCGAATCTCACCGCCTCCATTCCATTTGATAAAAAAAATTAAGCATAAGGTAATGTGAGCCGATGCAAGTTTCAAGCCCAAAGGGCTTTCATTTGAAGGGGTGTGTTAGAGAATAATACACATCATATTCTAGGGTCTCACCTATTAGCTTAAACTTTTAGGCGAGTTGGTTCATTAACATTATGATTTGAGCCATCATTGAACAAACAACTCCAAAATCATCTTAATTAACATAGTTAAACATATTATTAGAAAATAATTTAAAAACCATTCTTGAAGACTAGTCTAACAAGTTATATTTTTGCGTTAAATGATTGTTTGACATAGTATTAGAATATTAATAACCTAATGGTCATATATTCAAACTTCACTCTTTTCTAATTAAAATTAAATCAATACAATATAGTAGTGTTTTATACAAGTTTCAAGCTCAAATAACTTTCACTTGTAAAGTGATGTTAGAAAATTATATAAATCATTTTTAAACCAATGAATTCAGCTTATTAAACACCCATATTTTTCATTTCATAGAATTAGGTACGATTTGGCTAAATTAGAAATTTAACCGATTAAGTATGTGTGTTCATGTGTGTTTTAAAAGGAGATTAAGTCTGTTTGAGGAGGTGCTTATATCAGGTTGAAAGTATGAAGGAGAAGTCAAGGTAGCAATGGGTTCTAAATTAATTTGATGTTGTTGATTTAACGATGTTGGCTGGTTTATTTGGCTAGAAGGATTTCAGGCTGATGTGTTAAGGCAAATGGTTTCTATCTGAAAGTCTCACCTAATAGCTTAAGATTTTTAATGAAATGACTCTTTAACATAGTATTTGAGTGTTGATGACCAAACAACTACGAGTTTGAATCTCATTAATCTTTTTTTTTCTTCTTATAATAACTTAATTTTTTTTTTAGATGAGATGACTCTTTGATGGTTTTAGTGTTGGTGGGGAGTGAATTAAGAAAAAGAGTGAGAAAACCATTTCAACCAAAAATTTAAGTTTTTAAGAGAGGTTTCAAGATATGATTTATATAACTACCTAACATTCTCTCTCAAGTGAAAGCTTTTTAAACTTAAAATCTTATAAAAACACTTTTCATTTGCTTAATTTTTACTAAACATTATAGGAATGATAAAATTCAAACTCATAACAGTTTGATCAATAAAATTCTAATATTATATTAGAGAACCATCTAAATCAAAAGTTGTTGGGTAAGATTTTCAAATATAATCTATGTAATTCTCTAATAAAGTATAAATAGGTATCTTTATCTATTATTAAGGTTTTTTTTTGTTAGTTAGGTGTGAAAGGTGATATGATAGATGATGTGGTTCTTAAAAAGTTCTCTTTTAAGGTGTTGTCTAGGCTTTTGTTTTTGCTAGAAGATTTATTTATCCATGTACTATTAATTAAATAATAACATAACTTTGATTAATATAAAAAAAATACGCATCTTCTTGTAAAATTATTATTATTAACTTTTTAATCATTCATATTAAAAGTATAGTCGACACCACGCTGCCTATCGAGTAGGTTTTTGTTTTAATTTATACAAAAATTGTACTTAATTGATTAACAATACAAGTGTGCAATTGGCCATATCGATGACAAAGGGATTTGTTTTTACGAACTGATAAAAGTACAAGATGAAATAGCAGGTTAAGCTCAATCATCATAGTATCATGGCTATTTCCCCCCTTCTGCACGGTTTCTTTTCAAAATCAATTTTCTTGTTCTTCTAATGAATAGTTACAAGTTCTAAATTTCAGCCCCATCATCACAAATTGTACTTAATTTTTATTTTAATACAACATTATTTTGATTCCTTATCACTCATTTTGATTTCTCTATTCCCATTCATAATTGAGATTCTTTGTTTATGAATTTGTAGCTACTTTCATTATTCATTCCATAGATTGTCTCATCAAATTTTCACAGCAACTTTGCTTCTTAATGTCGGTAGAGCAATTGACACAGACTTTAGTAAAATGAAAGGTGTAGAAAATTTCCATCATCACAGATTCTTCCTCACCATCTTACCTTTGTTTTTATTTTTCTCTATTGTTAATATTTATGCTAAAACTTTAAACTTCACAACAAAAGAAAAAAATCAGTCATAATTAAAAGCAAACATAAGTCACTTACCGAGATGCAATATATCATGTGGAAACTGTACTATTCTTGCAGAAATAATAGTGAGCATATAAGGTATTGATTAAAATTATATATATAATCAAAATTTTCTTGTATGATAGGAAATATTTTAGTTATTATTTAGTTGTTATATCTTTGGTAATTTCTTTTGAATATTCTTTTGTGTATATGCCAGAATTCTAATTAAAAGAAAAGGATCGGCGTTTGGTAGCATAGAACCCTATTATTATTGTTTTGAAGTTGGTATTAGAGGTCTATGGGCTATAACCACCACATCTGGTGCCCTTTGCCACAACTATGGCGATTGCTTCTTCTTATACTGTAATGACAATGATTATCGACTCTCCATCACGCACATCATCACTCCTTAAACTCACCGCTGCTAGACATCTCCTCAAGATTAACTCCATTTATTTGAATAGGCAAAATCTTGATGGTCTTACTACTGGAAAAACAGATCCCTAATCACAAAAACTTCAATCCTTAAGTCAAATCATGCTTATGAAATCTGGTTAAAGGAGATCAAATCTTATAGCCCAACAAACACCTTTTACACAATCTTTGAGAGTTTATAAAGACAGATAGTGGATTTGTATAAAGGTTCATAGTATATTCTAATATGGTCCAATTAGATGATATTTACTTTGTACTTAACTCTTTTTTTCTAGCTCTATTGTTGTAGTGACGCTAGTTTTAGTACATATTGTTAAGGAATCATCTTACATAAAAGTTTAAACTATTTGGTGAGGTTCCAAAATATGATTAATATTATTCTCTAACATCCCCTTAAGTGAAATTTTTTAGGGCTTGAAACTTGCATACAAATTCATATTATCTTGTGCTTGATTTTTATCAAATAAAATGAGGATGACGTGATTTAAATTGTTGATCATTGATCAACAAAACTCTGATACTATGTTAAAAAATCATTTCACTTAAAGTTTAAATTATTACATGAGGTTTCAGAATATGATTTATATTATTTTCTAACATATACTATCTTGATTATAAAAATAAAAAAACAAAGGACAAATAGTGGGCACTGACCAAGAGACTTTACTTTGGATTCAGAAAGACATAGCATGCTTGATGCTTTGTTTATTATCTTAGAGGAACAAATAAGTTAATTTTCATAACAAAGGTGCAATAAGGAAGTTCCTGAGGACTAAAATTCAAGATTGCCTGCTTTTTAAATCAAAACGATGTTTCCTCAAACACATTAATTTCAGCAATGCAAATGAAGGTGATGTTTGAAATATATGAAATCACGAAATGCGGACAACCATTCATTCAAATAAATAGAAGACAATAATGCAGTGGACAGCACTATCTGGGACAGACATTATATGTTCTGTCTCATAATTTTACCAGACGTGCTTGCTTTCACAGATTTCCCACAAGTTTTCTCTCTCTCTTGATTTTATAAGATATGCACCAAGGTTTCTGGCTATTAACAATGGTTATCAAATGAAAGAACACATACACATTTAAAAATTCAAGATTTTGGTTCCACAGCGAGAAAAGTAGTAAAAAATAATAGTAGGGAAGATAATGTTGTTTCAATATTATGAAACTATAATTATGAGTGTTCAATCCCAACGTCAAGGTGTATAAAAATCACATGCAGCATATGGCATATCACATGATGGTCATTCGAATCATGGGGAGCAAAATATCACGCAGAATCACAAAAGAGGCAAAACAAGGCAAAAAGTAAACTAGGCTGTGAAATTTATTTAATCCAATTTGGAAACAGCACCTGAACAGTGTTTTTATTGCATGATATGAGAGAGAGGGAGAGAGGGGGGGGGGGGGAGAGAGAGAGAGAGAGAGAGCACAAACTATTCTCCCTCCTTTCCAATAATAGTACGTAGCTGATGTATTTTTTGAAATAATAAATAAGGGCAAAAGCTGATCGGGTAAAACTATCATTTAACCAGAGAGTTGTTTATCTTGCAGTCTTGAAAGTGATATCCAGATTAGGGTTTTGGAATGTGGGTTTAGGGTTTATGTCAGAAAACGAAAAGCTCAACACAAACTAGTTACTGTATATATCATGGAGCCTTTCAATGTATTAGAAATCCAATCAATCACTGCCCTTCCACTTCCTTCTACTAACTCACGTGCGCTATATGTCTTAACTTGTAAAATTCAACCATACCATTTTCAAGATACTTGATTATTTGCTTATCGTGTAGTTAAATTAAAGATACAAATATATTTTGCCAGTCTTGATTGAAAATTTCCTAAACTAAGCACAAAATTGTTATGTAATTAAATGTTATGCATGATGATCTAAAGAAAAAAATTAATTACCATTTATCTGAAGAAGCCAAAGGACCTAAGCTGTCTGCATCGAAGGCTTTGCTTCGTCTCTTGGCCTTATTTGAGTCTTCTTCTTCTTTTTCTTCTTGTAAGGAATTCCTCTTGCCTTAGCTTGACACTCTTTCACTTCACGCAAATAAACCCGAATAGCTCCATTCCCAAAAGGGTTAGTCTCCGCTGACCCTCCATGCTCCTCAAAAGCTGCTCGAAGGCGTCCGATTAGGGCATCAAGGCTCCCCCAAGCTTGCCTGAGTGGGCATGTACAGGGGGCAGGAGGGTCAGGTTGTCCGAAGAAGACGCATCCATGTAGATGAACCTTAGTTTTGCCAAACTGATCGAGATAGCGAAGGAAATCAAGCACGTGGTTGCAATTACACTGAGATAATGAAACTGGGGGTCTCTGATTCTTCAGATACTGCCCAAAAGTGTTCCAGTCTCGCCGTTTCTGAGACTCATACCGGCTCAAAGGAGCCGGTTGAGGTTGTTGGTGATCGCCTCCAGATCGCGAAGAGCCTTCAGCTGAATCTTTAGTCCTTTGATCACCTGACATGATAAATTTCTTTTGCAGAGAAAATTCAGACTATTTTGACAAGAATTGAAGTTAAGAAAACTGGTGTGTGATGGAGAAAGAAAGAAAAGAGGTGAAAGAAGAATAGTGTGATAGTGCAGTGGGGGGGAAGCTTGGGTCTCATGAGGAGACATGAAATGGGCCCTATGAAGGTGCTTTTGTTCCTCCTTTTCTTCCTCTCATCCAATTAGCGACAATTTTTATTTCTTTTCCTTTAATGACACTATTTTGCACTAACTATATTTTTAAAATATGATTTACAATTATTAACTCATTGCTATCATCCATACAATCATCACTATCATTTTCATTTGAATTTTGATCATTGCTAACATATATATGAGCTCACTAATCAGTCGGTGCAGTTGTTAGAATTAGCGACTCACCGACTGATTAGCAATTGAGCTCATATATATATATATATAACCCTTCGGTACGGAGTGTATAATATTTGAATTGATGAAGTTGAAATCGCATCGGAAAAAAAATGTATTATTGATCCACAAAGGTTCTGCTAGTGAAGAAAATAATAACCCACCATCAACTAATAAAGTAAAGACGACCAGGCAATAATACAGGATATGGTATTTAATTCAGTGGAATTGCTGAGGTATCCTTTCTTTATCAATATAATGGTATCAATTTGAGCTGTCCTTATCTTTCATCCTCGTTTTTCAAATTTTGCATGAGTAACACCCAAAAATTCAGCTGGGAATAAGAGATACTAATAACTCATGTTTGAATTTCTGAGCCCATTTCTTTGTCAGGTTTTTGAGTGCGAAATCATGCGAGGATGAAATGATTCATACACATGAACATGCATGGGTAGATGCATCGAAACAAAACGGATAGCATTCACATGAGCTCTTTTATATATATATATATATATATATAAAAAAAAAATTAAGATGCAAGAAAATAAAAGTTCAATGGGATGCTAGGCCTACATGATGCCTTTCAATTGCTTGATTTTGGAGGCAATATTTGGAGTCTTAACTTCGAATTGTAAAGGTTATTTTGGCCTTCGGAAACGAGGAAGATAGCTGTTGGGATTTTCCGTTTATTCGGGGGTTTAAAATAATAAGCGTACTTTTACACATACAATTACATTTTTGAAATAACTCAAAGCTCTTGGTTATTTATCAAAGAAAAGAAAATATCGATGCTCTTCCCAAAATTGTGTTTGTAATATTATTTTTTTTCAAGGTTAAACCTGTTAGCATACATGTTCTATGTAAAATAATATAATAGAGTTACTAAAATTATTGATCATCATATGATTTAAATCTTTTCAATTAATGAAACCTAGAAATAATTGTTAAATTCAATGCTATAATAAAACTATTAAAGTCCAATGACTTAGTAATGATTTGAGGATCCAATCCATAGAAAATAAATTGTAAGTGAGAGATTTATTATAGACAGTCAATCACCAAATTCCAATCAAGTTTTCAAACTCCATCCCTTCATTCTTATACCTTGTTGTAAAATGCATTTCAAAAGTTACTTTTAAAAAAATTGAATTTTATTTTTTATTTTAAATTAAAAAAATTATTGTTTTTAAATAATTTTTATATGTTGATATCAAAAATAATTTTTTTAAAAATAAAAAATATTATTTTAATGCATTTCTGAATAAAAATCACTTTAAAAATAGTCTCAACCACAATACCAAATCAGCACTTACCATTTAAACTTGAGACATTGAAATAAAAATCGAAAATCTAGAGTATTGGATATCCCTATGTGGTATTAAATTTCCAAAGTCAAGGATACTATACTGCGTTATATATTATATTACAAAAAATGCAATGCAATTATAGTGGCCTTCACTTATTTTAAAATAAGAAGCTCAGAAACATGAACTTAATGAAGACGATGATTATCACCACTTTAAAGTAAGGTCTATATAAAGTGTAGACTTCTAGATGAACAGTCCATAAATACAGTAAAGCTAGGGAATAGGTTCGTGTTTGATTTAGGAAAAGGTTCGTGTTTGAAATAACTCAAAGCTCATACTGAAAAGAAAAGGTAGCCATACATCTCTGTGTGATGGCTAGGCTTAGGGCTCTCAAACTTATTTAAAAATATTTTAAATTAAAAATTCGATAGTTTTAAATAATACGTACATGTAGATATTAAAAATAATTTTTAAAAATAATTTTAACCACAATTCCAAAACATATACAAATCAACAGCGATCAAGGTGAGAAAATTTCCATTTTAAGGTAACTATTTAGACCAGAAGAATAATACCTTTAGAGCGACTGTACAGATTTATAATCGAGGTTGAAAATACAAGACACTGAAAAGAAGGATTGATAAAAATTTGTGAGACATCTTTGTAAGATGGGTCCAATCCGCAGGATATGGCACTCATGAATCATAATGTTCTTTCGGAGGACAGTGCCTTTTGAACAAGTTGTTTCTCAACTCAGAGCGGCTCTTGGCGAGCTTCGTCCTCAACGAGAATAATTGGGTCTTTTGTTACAAAAATTTAAATATTTTTAAAAAATAAAATTCAAGCCATTAAAAATATAAATTTTATCAATATGTATGATTCTAATTCAAGTTTATTGAGGCGTAAAGGGAAATAATTACTGTCCGGGGGGTACAATCGTTTGAGTGTACCGCAAACCAAAGCACCAAGTTCTATTTATATTTATACTAATTTGTGCATTTATTTTATTTACAAGAATGGATCATCGAATGTCAGTACACTACCTAGAACATGCATTGTCGACCATCTCATTTCTTCACAGAACTAGAAAAGAGGGGATACCACTAGATAATAAACAAGTTACCTCAATGGTTGGTTGACGAAGTAAATTGATTACCTTTCTATATTATTATATTAATAAGTTTACTTTTCTTAGCACTGGAATTTCTTATAAGCTTAGAAAAGGAATAATTGGTGTAGCTCTACAAATCACTAGATAAACTAGTTACAAAAAACAATGTCATAACTCAATTTTTGAGTTACTCTCTAAAATCTACTCGAAAATAAAAAAAATAAAATAAAAAAGACTGGTGTTGGTAGAAAAATCAATGTGGGAATTTTAGAAATTTTTGAGAGTCCGATTGTATCTTTTTATCCAAAAAAAGAGAAAATACAAATTTAAGGCTAAAATAGTTTATTATTGGATAAATCTACATAAAAATTAAATTGAAATGTATATAATATTTTTATGGGCCGATTTGATTTAATCGTTATCCAATTTAAAGTGTAATTATGTTTGAAAATTGATTTAAGATCTAATTGAAGGATTTAATTATGTGCAAGGACTTAATTATACTTTAATTGGTCAAATTAATATTATGAAGAGTTTAATTAATGAAAATCAAGATCTTAAGTTTAGTTCAGGTTCAATTGAGAAGATTATAATTTTTAGAGACCGAATTTAAGTTTTTTTCAAGCTAATTATGCAAAGTTAGGGGCCAATGTCGCGACGGTGATTTATCGCGCCTCGCACCCCACCATCCTCGGATTGGGGGACAATGTCACGCGGTGAAAAAGTGGTTTGTTAGTCATAAAATTACGATTATAATTATCAGGAGTCGTCACCTAGTATTAAGGTCACTAGGAACCTATTGGTTTGCGAGAGTTTATGCAAGGGGACTTGTTGTGCAAGAGGTAGATACATCACCCCCGATGCACCCTACCTAAGGCAAGCTACATTGTTGCTTGATTGTTCTTTTCTAAGTTTAGTTTTTTTAACACTACATTTTAAAAAAAAAAAAAAAAATTTGTCTGCGAGTGTACTTTACAATGTAATTTTACATCACAGTAAAACCCTTTTTTTGCGAATATAATTTACAATGTAATTTTACATCCTCATAGATAAAACAAAAATAATTCTTAATTTTTTTTATATTTTGACCAAATGCCATCGGATAATCATAAACCGGTTACGATATCCAATTTCGTTTAAAAATCTGAGAAAGATAAAACATGTTTTTTACAAAAAATATGCTTGGTAAACCTTGGAATTCATTCATATGCATGAAAATAACACATTTTTATAATGCAATGTTTTTCTTAAAAAAAAGAACAGGCTGGGCCGGCCAACCAAATTGGGGCAAGGCCCAACTAGGATAGACTTGGGTTGGGCTGCGCCGAGAGCAACCCAGCCCACCTAAACACAAAACACACACACACACACACACACACACACACACACACACACACTAATAGTAACAAGGTGGTCGGCCGACCACCACGAGAGACTCCCTAACCACTGCCGCCGGGTAGAAGAGGCTGAGGTGGTTGTCCTTATGGTGGCAGCCTAAAAAATGGCAGCATGTGGTGGCCGGTGGCAGAAAAATCTCCACCGTCAAGGATGTTAGCCTGTGCTGGAGTAGGAGGAGTTGCTGGCTTTAGAGAGACAGAGCTCAACACTACAACACTAGGAGAGAGAGAGAGCGAGAGAGAGAGAGAGAGAGAGAGAGAGAGAGAGAGAACTATTACCGGTGATGGAGCTACCGAAGATGGAGAAGAAGAGCTGAGGCAGATGGAAGTGTGGTTGTTGATGGTGAGAGTTTTTAGCCATGGCTTCCTTGCAATTTCCAGTGCTCGTCGTCCCTGTTTTCTGCAAATGCTCTGTGTTTGTTTTTTGTGTTTTCCCCTCAATTTCCAGTATTATTTCATCCTCATTTTTGTATTTTCTCCTATATTCAACCCTTTCTCCTCTATTTTCCCCTAGTTTTCTCCCATGTTCGTCCAATCAAAAATATTTTCTCCTCCCATTCTCTATAAAATTACTCCCCTTTTATAGACAATATGCAACATGGCAATGCATGGGAGAAGTGTCCAAAAATGGTGTGTTCAGTGGGAGTGGGTTGAAAGCATGGTTGTAGCATGGCTTCCGGCAAGGCCTCGACAGGTAAGTGTTTTTTTAAATAATAATATAAAATAGACTGATAAAAATGAGTTGTTACAAAAAGAGATTTTCGTCGGGAAGAATGATGTTTTTTCTTTTCAGTTTTTTCTTTTCATTTCACCGTAAAAGTTTCATCATCGAAAATTCTGTTATTCTCAATTTAACCCAGATTAAGCTTCCAAACTTAATTTCTCACCAATTAAACCCTTCATAAAATTAATTTGACACATTTAAAGTATAATTAAGCCTTTGCAATTAATTATATCCTTCAATTGGGCTCTCAATTAATCCCTAATCATAATTACACTTTAAATTAGTTGACGATTAAATCAAATTGGCCCATAAAAATATAATTATATCTTTTGAATTATTTTTTACACGAATTTATCTAATAATAAATATTTTAGCCTTGAATTCTCATTTTCCTTCATTTCTCGGCAAAAAAGAGATACGACCAGGCTCTTGAAAACATCCAAAATTTTCACCTTGATTTTTCTGTCGACACCAACCCTTTTTATTTTATTTTTGTTATTTTTTTGTAGATTTTAGGGAATACCCTAAAAATTGGGTTATGACAACCAAATTGAAGACATTGAGAGTTTAATGGTCAGTTGCTAGTCAAATTGTACAAATCGAAAACCAATGACCACAATGAAAAAGGCACGCAAAGCTAAGGTTGATATTGAAATTCTGACGGGATACAATTGCACAGAATTACAAGTTTAAATCCAATTGGGGGTGCAATTAAAATAATTATAAATTGAAGGACCAAATTGCAATTCCACCTTCACCCAAAACTGCAATTCCGCTGCAACACACTCCACTGCCTCCCAACGTGCCACCTCTACAGGTATGCCACCATTAACATGTCGTTGCTGCAGGCACGCTGCCACAGGAGTTAAGCCACCAATGCATGCAAGTTATGCCTATAAATAGCGAGAAATAAACCATGTAGAGGGGCATAGAAAAATGCACACAAATGTACGAAAAGTTTGCAAGGAGGACAAACACAGAAAAAACTGGAAAAAGACATGTAGTGACAAGAAAAAACAAAGGGAAGACGATAATATCGTGAAAAATTGCAGAGACTAAAAAACTTGCATGTGAGCTTAAAAGCTAGCGACAATCACTCTCCATCTTCCTAGTCTCTAATAGAGTCACCATCTGCAGCTCTCTCCCTCTTTCATATTGTCGTCTCTATCTCCTCAAACAGTTGACATCTAGCTCTCTCTCTCCTTTGCAGTGGCTCCCTCCCTCCCTCCCTCTCTTTCCTTTGCCAGTAACTTTAGCCAGCTCCCACCAACCACTACCTTGTCTCCCTCTTCAACGCCAACAACTTCACCAGCAGGTCCAACTCTCCCTCCCTAGCGAATTCGCATCTATCATGACGATGTTTTTTTCAGACTTTGTGCCACGCCATCTCTAAATTTGGGGAGACAACAACGCGCGATAAAAGAGGTATATTTTATAGTCGTAAAATAATGACTGTAATTCTTAGGGGTCGTCACCTAGTATTAAGGTCACTAGAAAATCTAATGGTCTGTGAGAGTCTGGGTAAGGGGACTTGTTGTGCAGGGAAAAGATGCATCACCCCTAGTGCACCCTACCTAAAACAAGTTGCATTGTTGTTTGATTGTTTTTTCCTAAGCCAAATATTCTATGTGTTGGTTTTTTCTAAGGTTCGAAGTGGATCTCCCTTTGTGACAAAGTCTCTACCTCATTGTAAGTCAAAAACCTAACCATTCTAAAATTTAAAAATCTTTACACTGTATTTTTTTGCAAAAAAAACTTTTTTTCCATCTGCGGGTGTACTTTACAATGTAATTTTACAACCTAATAGATAAAATAAAAATTTTATTAATTTGGCCAAATTTCAACGGATAATCATAAATCAATTACGATATCTAATTTTCATTTTAAAATATGAGAAATATGCAATATATATTTTTTTTCTTAAAAATATGCTTGTAAAAACCTTAGAATTTGTCCGTATGCGTGAAAACAATATCTTTTTTTTGTTTATAAATTTTTTAAGAAAAAGATTTTTTTATGTAGATTTATTTTTATTTTTTATTATTATTGGTGTTGGTGCTGTTGTTGTTGTTATTCTTATTATTTTTTTTGGGCCGGCTTCCCCCAAATTTCTAGGTTATTCCCCTAAATTTACCTAAAATCCAAAAAAAATACCAAAAATAAAACAAAAAGGGATAAATTTAGTAGAAAAATCAAAATGAAAATTTTGGATATTTTCGAGAGCTCAATCTTACCTTTTTTGTGCCAAAAAATAAGGGAAAATGCATATTTAAGGCTGAAATGATTTATTATTAGATAAATTTGTGAAAAAATTAAGCCGAAAGGAATAATTGTATTTTTTTATACACCGATTTGATTTAATTCAATCGAAGGTGCAATTAGAAAAATTACAAAATTGAGGGACCAAAATGTATTTGCATCCTATAGTGTACAGCATGCTAATGCACGCATGTCACGGCAGGCACGTTGTCGTAAGAGGTAACTTATTATTACACATAATGGTTACCTTTTGCACCTATAAATAGTGTCACACGTTGCAGCGCGGCATCCAGGAAAGGAGGGTTTTGTGTCTCACAAAGGAGTTGAGAAGGAGTCGCCATCTGGCTGTTGAGGGTCGCCAGGAAAACCCGATTGCACTGGTTTGATCAGAGATTGAAAGGTAAGGAACTGGTTGCGTAAAGGGAAGGTATTAGCACCCCTAGTATGCCTGACCTGAGATAAGCTGCATTGTCTTTCTTGATGTCATTTTGAATGCTTCAACGGGTCGTATTTATTCATGTGAATAAATTGAGCTTTTGAAGTTTTATTATGAGTTCATAAACCCAAAATAAAATATCAAGAAACAAATCCATGTAGATGCCTTAAAAGGATCACCTATGATGGATGAGTTCTTCGTGATTTTATACCTGGTAAAAAATGTTCTGATTGAAATGGGAATCGGTCACACCGCTCAGAATAATCTTGTGAATTTTATTGGTTATTTCTAGATATGTAAATGCTAGCTACATGTACTTTTTTCATTTACTACCTGAAATTAACCATTAATTCTCATAAATTAATTTCACGATTAATCGATTCATAAAAAAAACAACCACCGCTTAGAATAATCTTGACAATTTTGGTGGTTATCTCTGAATATGTAAATGTTAGCCTACGTGCAAATCCGACAATTACTGTCTGAAATTAACCATTAATTTCGCTATTTGTTTTAATATTAGGCTAATTTCTCAAGATTTAATAAACATGTTATTAAATCTAAGGTAAATTTTCAGAAAACACTTTGCCCATTATGAATAAAACACATTTTTTTTAGTTTTATATTCTTTTTTCTTAGCGAAACAACATAAAATAAAATACAACACACACCAAAGCTGTCAATACCGTTTCGATGGCGTTTTGTTTTTTCTATTTTTTATGGAATATTTCGATTTCAGCGCATTTCGGCATGCCGTTTCGGGGTTGTATTGTTTATATATAATTAATTAATTAATTATATGAAAAAAATTAAAAAACTAAAAATTTAAATATAATTTTTATTTTTTATAAAATCAACACAACAATTTTATTTTTTTTATAATTTTCTATATATAATTCCCACTAGACAAAGTGATTTGTCCGATGTGGGACAATGAATTTGTCCCACATACACAATTTGTCCAGCGGAAATGCTGGACAAATTGATTTGTCCGATGTGGCACAATGCAATTTGTCCAACATCGGACAAATAGCCTTTACGCCCAGCTTTGTTCATTTTAAATACTCTTCAGTGTGATTTTCTAGTTAATCAGTTGAGGCAAGGCTTAAATTTTATCTAACTTACTTTATCCCACATCAGATAAATAACCGAGAAGTCTAAAGATTTTGTGTATAAATAAAATATTTGGATTGGGTGAATGGTTAATATCGGTGATATCCATTTAACTTGGATGTGGGCCGATTTAAGGTTTGAAAAGTTAATTAAATTTATTTATATAGCCGAAACGACACAGTCTGAGATATACTGGCATGTTTCGGCTGGTATTTGGCCGAAATTTCGAAAACCCATCGAAATTTAAATCGAGATGAAATTTACCTCGTTTTGTCTTGTTTTTTTTTATTGGTATGAAATGTTTTGGCCATTTTAGCCAAAACAAAATGAAATTAATAACCTTGACACACACACACACATTCTCTTTTTCATTTCTTTTTCATCACATTTTACAAGTAAAAATACAACTCACAAACATTATCCTTTTCATTTTTTTTCCATTATATTTTACAAACAACAATAAAAATTCAAATAAATACATCAACATAAACAAAATTACAAAAACAACCTTGGGAACAGCTAGAACAGTGGCGACAGTGACTGGAATATTGAGGCGCGTCAGCCGATACGCCGCCGCCACCACTGGCAGCGCGTGGAACCACACATGACCGCCAATGAACAGTAAGATGACCAACAGATCTGCTTTTCTCCTTTATCCCACTGTAGATGGCCTTCCGGTGACTTGCAAAAATGAAGACAAACAAATACAAAACACAAACAACAAAACAAAACATCTCAGAATCAGATCCCATAATAAGCACCAGTTTCATTTTTCTTCAGATCTATTCTTCTCGGCTTCTTCTTATTGGCGAGGGCCTTCAACGGTGACCTACAAGATCAACAAACATACAAAAAAGCAAACACAGCACAAACACAAAATCAGTTCATTCTCTTCTGCAAATCACAGATATGTCCTTCTCGAGTTGTTCTTCTCCTTGGCTTCTCCTTCAGATGGATAGACTACCATGGAGGCTGGGCTGCTGTGGTGGCTGATCTATTGGCCGATGATGGGTTCGTTGTGGGCAGTGGCTGCTGGAGAAATGAAATGGGTGTGTGGGGTTGACGGTGAAGAGATAGACACCTGAGAGAGTCGATTAGTGAAAAAGATGGGAGGTTATGGCAGACCATAAGGGTGAGCTGTCTCGATTGGAGAAAAGACAACAAGGAGGTTAGCGGACTAGAGGGAGTAGAGAAGGCAGAGAGGAGTGAAGACGTAGGGCTGCTGTGGTGGCTGGTCGGCAACACCAGTGGGAGGAAAAGAAAGGAAGGTGAGGTCATGGGGAAAGTTGGTGTTGCTGACCAGAGTTGCCGAGGAGAGGTGGCAGTAGGTTGGCCTTAGGGAGCAGTGCTAAACAGCAAGGGAAAGAGGGTTTTTGAGAGAGTGGACGGGAGAGTGAGGATCTGGGTTTGATTGTCACAAGTGAGAAGAGAAGAGGAGGGAGAGGCTGTAATGGTTGGCCAGAGGGAGGAATGGAGACAAAGGGAGAGGGAAGAGAGAAAATGGGGAAGCCAATGGAGAAGGAGGGGGCTGCAGCGGCCGAAGGGGGCTGGCGGCTGCAGCCCCTTGAAGGAAAAATTTAGGGTTAGGGTTTTTTGTTTTAAGGTTTGGTAGATGTATTTTTTTTTGTCTCTTCTTGTTGATGAACAACTCTACTTATAGAGTTTTTCATAGGCAAAATTCCAAACACAGCCTTCAGCTCACGCGCCTTTTCTAATTTGATCCTTGGTTTTTGATTTGTGTGATTTCACCCTCAATCGACTGTTAAATTCTCAATTTGTTCAATTTTTCCCCTGTAACAAGATATTTTTTAATTTTTGTCTTTTTTAATATTTTTTTATTTTTTTCCGAAACATAAAAATAAGTAGGTCAAAAATTGGGTAGCAACAAATAGAATGAAAGCCACGGTTATAAAAAGGAAAAAACAAAAAAACTAAGCAAAATGAAACATGAAATAACACAGAGAAAATCATAATTTATAGAGAGATGATCGAAAAAACAAACGGGAAACACAAAAAATTAGGCATGACAGACAAACCAAAGGAAGGCCAGTGATTGTTCAATCTCCTTCCTCAGCACCGGCAGCCCTTCACCAGCCAATAACCACCATTTTCAAGAACCAATAGCACTTGACCTCCGTCTCTCGTAGATTTTCTTCCCCAACTCCGGTGACACTACATAAGTCACAGCAAGTCACACAACAATCAGCCCTCTCTCTTGTGTTCTTCGGTAGTTTTCAGCAGCTCAATCAAGCAATCACTAGCAGGGTCTCTTCAGCACCAGAAGCAACTCCTTTGTGTTCATCCAATAGCAGCAAAGTTCCACAATCTTTAGCGACACACAACAGCCAACTCTATCTCTCCTTCATCCTACAACATCTCTCTCTCTTTCTCCACTCTTGCAACTCTCTCAACCACCACTATGTTAAAGAATAATATAAATCATATTTTGGGGCCTCATTTACAAGCTTAAGCTTTTAGGTGAGATGGTTCCTTAACATGGTATCAGAGCCTTGTTGACCTAGTAGTCACGAGTTCAAATCTCACCATCCCTATTCTATTTGATAAAAATCAAGCACAAGGTAATATGGGCTTTTGCAAGTTTCAAGCCCAAAAGGCTTTCACTTGAGGGTGTGTGTTAGAGAATAATATAAATCATATTCTGGAGCCTCACTTACAAGTTTAATCTTTTAGGTGAGATGGTTTCTTAATGCACTGGTCATTAATTCTGATGCCACCACCATAATAAGAATCACCTTGGCTTCCTCTACGCGACGACAGTAACAATTATGTCGATCATCTCTGACCAACCTCCCTTTCATTGTTCACATAACGTGAACAATGTAACAATTTTAAGCCTTTTTATTGAGTTATTGGGCTAGACCTGTTCTCGGCCCAGACCATTTGGTTGAGTCGGGATCCCAGTTGGTTGAGTTGGGTTCAATCCAAGTCCAATAGAGTTGGGCTTTTTGCCCAACTTTGCTATGCCGACCTATTTAGTTAGGGCAGGTCTAGTTTGAATTTTGTTATTTCTCTTAAAAATAATATGTTATTTTCATGTATAAGGCTGGATTCCATGCTTTTTCTAAGCATATTTTTCATACAAAAACAAATATAATATCTTTCTCATGTTTTGAAACAAAAATTGGATATCATAACTAGCTCAGAATAATCCATTGGAATTTAACTAAAATATCAAAAAAAAATACATAATTATTTTGTTTTATCTATCAAAGTGTAAAATTATATTATAAAATGCACCCATAGATAGTAAAAATAGGGTTTTCAAGTACACCTATAAATAGTAAAATTCCAAGAAATGTTTTGGTTAAATTTTTTACCCCGGTAAGGTAGACTCTCTCATGGAGAGAGATCTACCTCGAGCCTTAGAAAAAACCAAGGAATAAAAAAACTAGTTTAGAAAAAGCAATCAAACAACAATGCAGCTTACCTTAGGTAAGGTGCACTTAGTGTAATGCGTCTTTCTCTTGCTCTTCCACAATAAGTCTTCTTACCTAGATTCTCGCTAATCATTAGGTTTCCTAGTGACCGTAATATTAGGTGGTTTCTCCTAAGAAAGTAGGGTGCATTGGGGGTGATGAGTATTTTCATTGCACAACAAGTCTCCTTACCCAGATTCTCGCAAACCATTAGATTTTTTAGTGACTTAAATACTAGGAAGTGACTGCTAAGAATTATAACTGTAATTTTACGACTATAAAACCCTCCTTTTACCACGCATCGTCTCTTCTCTAGAGATGACAGAGCACGAAACGTGAAAAAATATTATCGCGACAAATTCAATTGCCAATTGAGAATAAATGAACCAATAACGTATAGTTGTAAATGATTTTTTTGTATTCTGAAACTGTCACATGTCCTTTATTTCTCATTTAAGCATCAACTATGGATATGCCATTTAATAGTGAAGATGCAATTTTATTTGCTTGTATATAGTACTAGAATCCTACAAAAAAATATTACCAGATAGTTGAGTTATATTTCTTATTATTATATTTCATTTCATTTATAAATTCTAAAAATAAATGTATTGTAATTTTTCGGAGACCTATAAAGATGAAATAAATATTGCCGCTAAGATTGAGTCTACTTAAAACCCTATACAGGAAGAAAGAGATTTTGACATTTTAAAGGATATGTCATTATAAATTTCTATTATAGGTTTTTCAATTTTTATTACATGTATTTATTTAACTATAAATGTAATTATGTCAATTTTAGTAACTACGGTTTCGCTTTATCATTTAAGATTATGATCATATAATATAACTATTACAAATCCTCTAAATTATTAAGACGAAATAATTAATATGCATGCATTATAAAATGTTGTAGACAAATTTAGTGATGCATAAAATTTTGTCGATTTCATCCCTAATTTTAAATGGTGTAGGAGGTTGTTGAAATTTTAACTTCTCAACCTGAATTTACGTATACGTTAGAGTACCAAGTGCATTGCACAATGACATTAATTTTCCATGGCAATCCATGCTATAGAGACACATCTTGTGACATTATTGAATGCTTGTAGGCCCAGTTATATTTTCTATGTTCCAAGGGAGTTGTGACATTGCAACCACTAGCTTGGTATTCAAAAATCAGACGCTAGCAGATTGAGTTTTCTATGAAATGAAAATGACTCCCAATATCTCCTTTACCAAGTTCGGTGACTTAATTAGGCGGTATGGCTTGAGCTAAGAGAAAATCTAGATCCGATTTTCTTTATAGCAGCCAGGGGCTAGAATCTAGCCATACAAAAGATACGATTAATATAAATGAGTTGGTGAATTTTGAATAGCGCATATTTTCATGTCAATCAACTTGTTCTGTAAAGAATGGCTAGAACCGAGTGGGTTAAGAGGGTTTTGAGTTTAAGATGTCCTAGGAACGAAACAATTTATTGATAGAGAGTCTTGACACATGTAATTTTCAATCTGCCACCAATTTTTATAGTGAATAAATGTTTAGAGGTTTTAAGGTTGGTTCATGATTTTATTTTGTTTTATTTATTTTATATGTATATATGTGCAAGTAGTTATTGTTTTATTAGTCCACGAGGATTAGAAGATCCTATCTCTTATAGCTTGCATCATCAAGTCAAGTTATATGTTAGTTCCATCTTTTTTATATATAAGTAAAGCCCCATGACAAATAATAAATAGAGATTAAAATACTATAAATTATCTAAGGATAAGATTTGATTCTAGGATCTTAAATAATGAATCCTAATCCAAACCCTGACCACTTATGCTAATATTTTATGATTAATCTATATTTTTCTAGTTTCAAACCATCATCGTTTTTCGAATTAGGGTTGCTAACGAGCCCTGTTGAAATGAATTTACTGAGCTATATAGTAAACTTTTAATTTTTGCGGAATGCACACGGGAACTTCCATTAATGGAATCACAACGTTCTGGAGAAATTGCCAAATCAACTAAAAGAGACTTCCTATTTCTAATCAACAAATGCAAGAGATCTCGCGAGTTTCACTGCCTTCATGTGATTGTCTTCCTATTTCTAATCAACAAATGCAAGAGATCTCGCGAGTTTCACTGCCTTCATGTGATTGTGAGAGAGAGAGAGAGAGAGAGAGAGAGGAACATTATGCATTCATTCGCATCAATATATTGAGAAAATCTTGCCCGGGACATATTCTTAGAGGAATTATATCATAGATTCAATCACCACTCGTGGGTTGTGGGACCATGTGTTTTTCATGCAACAGCAAATAATTGCAATTGTTTTCTTAGCTGGTGCAAGAATCACGGATGGAGTCTTTTTGACGTGACTCGTTGTTTTGTACTCCGAGCTGCATCATATTCTTGGCGTAGCAAGCTAGGTTGCTTATCTTGTTTTCTTCAACTTTTAGTTGATTTGCTTTAAGGAAATTTAATTAATTAATTAATTGAAACAAACAAGTAGATTAAAAGTATCAAATGGTATTCACTAGAAACTAGTATTCTTGGCATGATTTTAAAATTTTAATTTTAATTGTATATTTTTGTAGTGCATATATAGTTTGTTTGTGTAAAATCTCATCAAACCCATTAAATTATAGTGGAAAACCGAGAGGCCAACTTACCTTCTCTTCCTTCTTCATTTGATTTAAATAGAGGAAGTTAAAGAGGGTTACAACTTTACAAAATTTTAAACATAAAAATATACAAAATGGAAAGCATAATACAAGGGAAAGTGGGAATCAAGGAGATGTTGATCACGCTGGTTTTGGAAGGAATTGAGTTGTTGCTGTAGATTTGAAATATGCTGAAATTATGGAATTATCTCCATTAATGATTGGTCTAACACCCCCCTCAAAGTAATGGGGATTAAAATCACCAGTAGTTTGGATCGAAGGAAGATAAACCGAGGGGCAGTGTGGCCCTTGATGAAAATGTCACCAATATGATCTTGTGTCGAAATATACTTCACTTGAATGTCTTTGTTAAGCATTTTTTTTCTCTAATGAAGTGATAGTAGACCTCAATGTGTTTGGTGCAAGCATGAAACACCGAATTTGATGTTAGAGCAATAGCGTCGATGTTCTCACACCAAATAGTTAGAGTGGAAGACAATAGCACACCAAGTTCTTTCATAAGCATTTGTATCCAGTATAGTTTAACAATGACAATTGCAAGGGTACAGTATTCTGTTTCTGTGTTGTTTTTGGAAACAATGGGTTGTTTCTTGGCTGCCCACATGATTAGGTTTTGTTCAAGAAATAGTTCATACCCAGTTGTGCTATGACGATCATCCGGATTGCCAGCCCAATCAGAATCACAATAAGCTTGTAATGTTATATCCCTAGGAGAAAAATAGAGGTCATAGTCAATACTCTCCTTAAGATAACGAAGTACTCGTTTTATTGCTACCCAATGGGGCTCTCTTAGGCTGTGCATAAATTGACACAATTGATTGATCGCATATGCAATGTCAGGGAATGATATGGTGCAGTACTGAAGAGCCCAACCACTCGGCGATATTCAGTTGGGTCAGCCAAGAGTTCACCTGCAATGGAGGAGAGTTTTAGGCTAGAAACTGTAGGACAATTGAGAAGCTTAGCACCCACCATGTTGGTGCTGTGTAGGAGATCGGTGATGAATCGAGTTTGGTGTAGGTGTAGCCCATTTGAATCTCAGCTAGCCTTAACACCCAAGATAAAACTCAACTCGCCCAAATCTTTAACATGAAATGAGTCATTAAGGGATAACACAAAGGAATCAATAGCATTCTGATTGGAACTAGTGACCAAGATGTTGTTAACATAAACAAGCACATATAATTTTATGAAATCAGTAGCATAGATAAAAAAAAAAAAAGAGTAATCAACAGTGGATTCAATAAAGCCATACTCCAACAGATATTATGATAGACGAAGAAACCAAGCACGGGGTGCTTGTTTGAGTCCATACAAGGACTTGTGCAAATGACACACATAATCTGGGTAATTCTCATCCACAAACCGTTGAGGTTGCTCCATAAATACTTTTTCATCCAAAAATCTATGTAAAAAAACATTTGAAATGTCTAATTGATGTATATTCTAGTTGAAGTAAACTGCCAATGCAAGAGCTATCCGAACAATGGTGTGTTTTACTACGAGTGAGAAAGTTTCGACATAGTCAATGCCATATTACTGATCAAACCCTTTTGCAACTAGGCACATTTTATAGCGCTCAATACTGCCTTCTAATAACCTTTTAAGCTTAAAAATCCATTTATTTCGAACAATGTGTGTACCTAGTAGACGTAAACAAAGGGACCATGTTTCATTCACCATCAATGCGTCAAACTCAAAACCTATTGTAGCATGCCATTGAGGAGAAGAGACAGCTTGTGTGTAGGTGGATGTCTCAATTTCAGTGACCACAGTGGAGAGTACCTGCAAGGGATGCCTAGTCGAGTATAGAGAGGTGAAATCTAGAAAGGTTTTGAGTTTTGAATGCCCGGTCATGGAGCGAATGATGACTCGATTAGCGTTTTAGGTATTCTGCAATGGTGAGGCTGGGGTTTATGTGATGGGATGAAGTTATGATGGAGGGGAATCTGTGGAGGGGTCAAGATATGAAATCGTTGGTTGGGATGGTTGAGGATCTGAAGATGGGATGCTGGGAAGAGGATCTGGAATGTCATGGTTTGTGAAATCAATTTCAGGGGTAAGTGATATGGGTATTGTAATTTGTGGAAATGAAAATAGAAGAGAAGACTTACCTGTGGAGATCGTACTCGGTGAGGCAGGAGAACAAAGAACTCTATCATGTGATGCGGGGAAATCTTGCTCATTAAAAATTACATGAGGTGATACATAAATACGACCAGTGTTATAATTAAGGCACCGATACCATGTTGTTGGTTTGCATAACCTATAAAAATACATTCTTTACTTCAAAAGGAAAGTTTATGATTTTCATAAGGTCTTAGTAAAGAAAAACATGCAGATTTAAAGATTTTAAGACGCGAGTATTTGGGAATTGTTTTATGTAGCATGTAAAATGGTGTCAGATGATGTAAAGCTCTTGTCTGAAGATGATTTATGAGATAGACAGATGTGAGGAAAGCATCAGGCCAATATGTATTAGGTAGGTGAGACCGAGCTAAAAGTGTTAAGCCGGTTTCAACTATGTGATGTTTTGTCTTTCAACAATCCCATTTTGCTATGATGTATGAGGGCATGTAAATCGATGAAATATGCTATTTTCTTGTAAAAATGTTTTAAAAATAGTGGATGTAAATTCACCACCATTGTAGGTTTGTAATTTTTGAATTTAATAGAAAAAAAAAACACATTTTCCACAAGAGTTTTGAAATTTTTAAAAATTTTTGAAACCTCATTTTTAAATTTAATGGGATATAACCAAGTGAAGAGAGAAAAATCGTCAATAAAAATAACATAATATTTTGACCCACCAATTGATTGCACAGGAGATGTCCATACATCTGAATGAATAAAAGCTAAAGGATGATTTGTTTGATGAGTACAGTCGTTAAAGGGAATTGTTTAGATTTCCCTGAAAGGACATGACGAATAAAATCCTAATTTATTTGATATGGAAACATCTAAGAATTTAGACGTGACCAATTTTTTTTAGAATGACTTGAGACGAGTGGCCAAGACGATCATGTCATGTGTCAAGCATGGTTGACATGCCAAGTGAAGCTGCAAAGCAAGAAATTTCATTTGAAAAATATTTATTATTCACAATTGGATAGAGTTTGTTCTCAACTTGCCTTTGGAGTAGTAGTCGTTCCGTGTGGTTCTCCTTCATAGAAAAATCATTTCCAGTGAGTACAAACTAACAATCATTGTCCAAGCAAAATCAATTGATAGAGATTTAATTTGAGGAAACATTTGAACAATGTAGGACATTGGATAGTGTGAAAATAGATTTTTTTGAGGAAAGAGATGTAGTGCCCATATTTTAGATCACCAAACCTGAGTCATTACAAACAGTGATGGTGTTGTCTCCGTCATAGGGATGTGAGGTGGTGAGATTTGCCATATTATTGGTAATGTGAGCATTAGCCCCACTATCTACATACCACATTTATTGAGTATGAGAAGTATTTCCTTCAGCAGCCATAGCAGCAAGATCAAACAGTGGTAAGTGACCTTGATAAGAAAAATTGAATATGTTATAACAATCAAGAGCCATATGTCCTTTTTTGGTGTTTATCTGACAAGTTGGTCTATTATCACCAGAATGAGGGGCGTTTGGCTTGTTGGGGAAGGATCCTATATGAGCTGGAGGGCGAGAATAGGAAATGGGTGAACAGGATAGGTTTGTAAAACCTGGTCTTTTAGTTATTTTTTATGTTGCTGGTTTGGAATGGGTGGCTGCAAAAGCAAGATTTTTTTCAATAGGTATAGTGAGTTGGAGACCTCCATTAATGTTTCAAAGTTGAGTGTTTCGGTCTGAAAATCATTAAGTGATAGCTCCTTGTCTCTAGTTGTAAAGGTAAAGGCAGTAATGAATGATATAAATTGTGGCTTGAGCGCACTTAAAAGGTGAGAGATAAGATCTTGCTCTTCCACGAGTTTGCCTGCAACAGATAGTTGGTTGGAGAAGAGTTTGGCCTATTCGATGTAAAAGAGGCGGTTTCAGTTCCCTTGTGATATGGTCTGAAGTTGCCTTTTGAGAAATGCCACGCGAGACCATGAAGTCGAGGAGAAGCGAGATTGAAGTACATCTTAAACTTGCTTGGAAGTCTCTAGATTGAGAATTGTGGAAACAAACTTCTTAGTAATTGAGGCATACAGCCAACTGAGAACGTTGTTGTCCTTTTTAGACCAGCCGGAAAAGGCAGGATTCATTGATCCATCAGATAGAGTCTTGGCTAGAGCATGGTTGGTACCATCAACAAGACCAACCATGTCATGACTCCTTAGAAAAACAAGAAATTGGATCCTCCAGGTAAGATAATTAGGGCCATCCAATTTCAAAATTAAGAAGTTTGAAGAGAATAGGCCATTTGTGTTTTGGTGTGGAAGCAAGGATGGCAAAGTCGTGTTTTGAGTGTAAGCCTTAAAGCTCTGATACCATGTAAAATCTCAACAAACCCAGTAAATTATAGTGGAAAATCGAGAGGTCAGCTTACCTTCTCTTCCTTCTTCATTTGATTAAAATAGAGGAAGTTATAGAGGGTACAACTTTACATAAGTTTAAACATAGAAGTATACAAAATGGAAAGCATATTACAGGGGGGAAAGGGGAATTAAGGAGACATTGATCACGCTGGTTTTGAAAGGAATTGAGTTGTTGCTGCAGATTTGAAATGTGCTAAAATTGTGGAATTATCTCCATTAATGATTGGTCTAACAGTTTGTGCTTACTTGTTTTTGTGGTTTTTTCTCATAGAAATTTATTGTTTGAATATATGATTTATACATGTTAGGGTTTGTTTGTGATTTAATATATATATATATATATATATATATATATATATATATTTGTTTGTTTGTTTGTAATTTGATGAAATTATTTTTCAATTTTATGACCTACTTGTTTTGTAATAAAATAAATAATGGCTTATATAATGGGTTTGTTTTATATTTTGTCAATTTTATTATTGAATTGAAAATTTTGGTAAATGTATAGAAATTTATATAGATAATTGATAATTATTTAAAGGTATTATTAAAATAGATTGCATAAGTTTGAGTTAATTACACCATTGTTAGCTAATTTATTTATTTTAAATAATTAATTAATACATGTTGTCATCAATATTTTATATAGGTTTGATATAAGTAATGGATAATCGTTCATAAATGTATCGAGATTCACCTAAAGAGTTGCATAAGATGAATTATTGTAACGACATTGAGAGTTTTATTAATTAGATACGATCCAATCCATAAAATATTATTGAATGTAGTATTTGATGCCATGTAAGAGATGTAAGAATAAAACAAAATTTAATTCATAGCAATATGTGCAAAATGATGAAATCAGGAAGAGGTGCAACAATTCATGGATAACCAAGTGTAGAAGTTCAAAGTATGTTGAATTTCAATAAAAAAAAATTTTATTTTTAGGTAATGTTTTAATTTGTTGAGTGGTTTTTTTAATAAAACATATAGCACCTAGTTGTAGAAGAGATGCAGGGATGATCATTTAGCTCATTTGAAACCCGATCCAAAATTATGATTGAATGCAGAATTTTTAGGTGGACCCAATAGAAATAAGGTTTACAGTATCTCAAAAACTACAACTAAAGATTTGTAGACAACTTGAATTTTATCAATCATTGGATGCATATAATCAATGGAACCCTAATGAAGCCTAGGCCAATTTGTTTCTACAAATTTCTATATAGTTAAAAAAAACTAAAAGCTTTGTTTTGATTCTTATATCTTAGAAGTATATTAGTCAGAACATTTAGTTTACAAATAATCCTTATTTCTTTCACTACTTAACAAAGTATCAAAAAGAAATTGAAGTTTCTTTTGATTTTACGATAAAAAATTTGTGTTTAGTTTAAATTAATGCTATTAATTATAATTCAAATAATAAAACAATACATAATTAAATAGTTATTTGATTTTATTCATGGTGCATGTCAAAGAATCATTTCTTCTAAAAGATAAAAGTATAATGTAAGGTCATCGGATATGATTTATAGTATTTTTCAACACATCCTTTCAAATAAAAACTCGTTGAACTTGAAAGTTGTACAAGCTTACAATGCATTGTGCTTAATTTTTATAAAATAGGATGACGGTATAAGATTTGAACTTGTGACAACTTGGTCATCAAGGCTATAATATCATATCAAATAACAATCTTATCTAAAAGTTAAAGTGTTAAATGAAATTTCACGATGTGATTTATATTATATTCTAATATTACAAAACACATGATTCATTGCCACAAATTCCAAAATTAATAAGATATATGTATATAATTAATTACGACCCATTAAAAAAAAATCAAATTATACTGTTAGGAGAAATTGTTTGGCTAAAAAGATTCTCGTATGATATATAAAAAGCCACTAAACTCAACACCATGTTTTCTTAGGAAAATGAAGACTCGTAAACTCATTTGCTATACTCAATTGTTGGATAACAGGTTTTGAAGCTCACTCAATCTATTATTCTAACAAGTGACTACTTAGAAACAAACGATAACACTACTCCCAAAAATAAGCATGTTAATTGTAGCAATGCAAGTAAGATGTCCATTTGTTTTACAATTCCAAAGATGGTTCAACGGGTTTGGAACCAAATAATCCTAACCTTAAATTTTATCCCACCCTTTCCTAATTTTGAATATGAAACCTTGTAATAGAAATTCAGAATGAATATATTGCCCTCTTGAGGACTTTGCAGGTGCATAGAGATGCTGGATCGGGTCTGTATCTTAATTTGAATGTTCCATTTATACGAGGATAGTAATTGGTAGTGATAGTCAATTCAAAGCTAGTGTAAAAAAGACTTGGCCAAGTAGAACAAGAAAAGTCATATTTATGGATATAGATCGAGAGAACAAGAAAAGCTTGTCTGTTGTAAAATACTTTCAGGACCCCTATATAGATCCATGCCTGTCTCTCTCTCTATATATATAAAAAAACCATGTTCGTAAACTTACCAGAAAACTAATATCTAAAGTAGAAGACCTAGTTCTAAACATAGACTCACCTTTCATAAAAAGTGTATATGGTATTCCTAACACAACTAGGGAAAGTAGGGATGAATTATCGCTTGAACAATGTGGATGCATTGATAATTTTAGAATTTCTTGAGGAATTTTGATTTGTCATTTGCTTCTTTACGGGTGATTCTCTTGCCCATACACTGACCCCAAAACAGCACAGCCTCACACTCTCCTTCAGTGCTATCCCTTTCTCCCAAAAGTTAAAGTGTTTGCTCCCCTCTCTTATCTCCCATCTTGTCCTTGGCTCTCCATCTATATAAATGCTTGAGTAGGTAGGATATGTGGGAGGTCCTACGAGATTGTTTTTTATATATATAATGTCTATGTCGCAGGAAACAATAATTTAAGCTTTGATCCAACGTTTCCTAATGTTAATGATGTCATGAAATCAAAATATTATCGTTGCAGGCTCTCTCACAAGCATTGCCGGACTTTATTATGGTTGATTGGTTCCATTTTCGCTCATTTTTGTCTGTCCTTTTTTTGGTTGAAGTGCTCTCCTTTAATCTCCCGTGCACTTTAGCTTTTCCAAAAAATAATTGCATTCCCTACATCTTAGGTGGTTTATGTGATATTTTCATTGTGTTTGAAAAGTATTTTTAAAATGATTTAATATAATAATAATAATAATTTTATTTTTATATTTTTATATTATTTTTATGTGTTAATATCAAAATTAATTTTTTAAAAAATAAAAAATATATATTATTTCGATACATTTATAACTGAAAATCACTTTCAAAAACAACTTCAACTATACTTCCAAACACGTACTCCATGATTAGGTTGAGGTTGTAGCTATTATTATTGCCAATATTATTCTGGAATTAACATGTTTTGGGCAACTAATGCCCCTATTTTAAGCTTTGTAATGTCTCATGCACTCAACCATGCAAATATTTGTAGAATCATACTAAGACTAAGTAGATGGATTTATGTGATTTTTTAAGTTCCCAAATAAAATTTGGGATCATTCAAAATTATTTTCTAGGTTTTTTAATTTTTTTAGTGTTTATTGCTTAAGAAAAATTAAAAAAAAATGCTTCTAGACTTTTAGATCTTTTATATGATGTTTTAAAGTATATTTTTTATTAGTATATGTGAAAAATTGAACTCAAAATATATATAAAGAAAATTGGATTTTTTTTTTTGTCAATGATAAGGTCAAATTAAAAAAAAAAATATTCTAATATGAAATTGATAGTATAGATTTCAATGTGGACAAAAAAATTTCATTCAACCCATTTTAGGCATACAAGGTCCTAAATACAATTATGGATTTCCTTGTTAAAGATTTGGATCCACGGATACATTATACCTTTTATACTTTCAAAAATGTCTCACCTCATCTATATCAAAATTTAAGTTTAGTGTACTACCAAGAATTAGGTTAATTAATTTGATGAAAATTTAATGCCTCACGAAATTAAAAATCAGATGAGACATCACTTTCCAACTTGAACAACCTATTATTGGTGATAGATTTTAGTTTAATGGAAAGGGACATATTCCTTTAGGTGATTCTCAACTCGGTTTATAAAGAAAAATAATTCAATTTGATCCTCCAACCATCAAACATTACGAATTAAACCCTAACATTAAAATCTATGAAAAGCGGCATTGTTCCGAGACAAATGGGTTTTGTTTGTGAAGAAGGCAAGATTATTAGGAAAGGCTTAATTGGGTTGAGAGACTCAAATAGGAAAAAAGCATTTTGTGTGGGGGGACTCAATTGAACGATAATAAGAACAAAAATTGTTTAAGTTCGATTGAAAAAAAAAATGGTAGCAAAATTCTTCTTTTCTTGTTAATATATTTTATTTTTAAAAAACAATATAACTATTTTTTGTATGTCATTTATTAAATGAAAAGAAATTAGAAGACATACCAAAAAGAAATAGGCCAATTTAAAATAAGTATAAAAAACATAACTCTCTAATTAAAATCTTTTTGTTTAATTAATATGCTTTCTAGAGGGTGTTTGTTTTTGTGATGTCACCCACGATTGCAAATAAACTGATTGAATAAGTGTTTGGGAAAGTTTAATAAGCAGAATTTTAACATGATTCCACACAAGTTTTGAATGAAAACAACGTTTTATGATAAGCAGGTAATACATGCTTTTCCTATACTTTCTTTTCAATTGAGAGAGGGGTGGGGCAAGGGGGAGTATTATATTATATTAAAATATAAGATAATAATTTTTAAATATAAAAATAATATAAAAAATTAATTAAAATAAAAATAAATATATTAAAAAGATATTGTATTTTTGTCTCGCAATCCTAATTTTATTTGTGTATATGTCTATGTTTTTTAAAGTAATTTCACAAGTTGAAAACAATATGAAAAGTTTGATAACCAAACACTTGAAATTGTTTTTCATTAACCTCAAACTCAACCATAGTTTTAATCAAACACTTCAAAAATTATTTTAAATCACACCTAAAATATTTTTTATGAAACTGCTATTTTAAAACTTCAACCACAAAAACAAAAACAAAAACAATATTAAACACACCCGTAGTCCCTAAACATAACTATTCTCTCTCTCTCTCTCTCTCTCTCTCTCTTATATATATATATATATAAAACAAAAAAACCATGTTCGTATACTTATCCAAAAAACCAATATCTAAAGTAAAAGACCAATTCTAAATATAGACTAACCTTTCATAGAACATACGTGTGTACGGTATTATTTACACAACTACAAAAAATAGGATGAATTATTGCTTGAATATGAGCAATGTTTCCAATTAATCTTCAATCCCTGAAATTATGTCAAAAAATTGAATGTTTTTACAAGTAGGTATTCAAAAAGCATGAAAATATTCAATTTAATCCCTCAAGTTTCATTTTTTTCGTAATCAATCCATCTTCTTTGGGATTTCAATGTTTTGGTTCATAAGTTTTTTTGCATTCTAGTCCCTAAATACCTAGAAATATAAAGAAAATTTAAAAGGCAAAAGGATATCAAATTATGGAAATAAGAGAGGGGAACTCCATGGAGCTGGTTTTTAATTTCCCTTCAATAATGCCCAACAAGGTAGATAGTGCTCATAAAAAAACAATTACTTTGATTTTGATTTTTTTTTTCGAATTAAAATGTATTGTGTGGTTATTCATTGTGAAGGTCCAAATAAGGTTATTTTTTCCTCCTGTCTTTGAGTAAAAGAATTTGAGATTCGGGTTCTTGGGAACAATTTGCACTTATAATGAAGATCAATTTTCTATTTTAATTTTTAATTGTAGTTAAGAGCTCTTGCAATAGAATATTAATTCATATTTTTTTTTTAAATGCAACCATGTCTTAAGTTATATCCTAGAAAAATCAAGACATCGGTTGGAATAAATTAAAATGTTAGATGGATACTCACTCAAATATCTAGGGTGATTAGGGGTCAAAATGAACTTGTAGCGTTTAGTCATTCATAGAAAAAGTGAAAGGCGAATTATTTAGTGATGCACTGAAAATAGCTTTTAGTATACCAAAATTATGTAGTGATTGTTTAGTATTATATTTTAAAAATATTTTTGATTTTTTTTATTTTTGTTTTAAATTATTTTTTATATTTTTATATCATTTTAATATACTATGTTAAGAATATTATTTAAAAATAAAAAAAATATTATTTTAATGTATTTATAAAAAAACACTTTAAAAAACAATCTTAATCATACTATCAAATATAATCTTTGTAGATGATAAAGATACTGGTAATATGTTTATTCTTGTGTTTTTTAAAAAGTTTATTTTAAATTTTTATGTTTTATTTTTTCAATATTAGTGATGATATTACAAAATATATAAAAAAATAATATTTTATAATATTTTTAAATAAAAAATAATTTAAAAACAATTTAAATATCAAACGTCTCTAACACTCTAACACGTGCTTTCATGATTGTTTAGGAGTGTGGTTGCAGTTATTTTTAAAAATATTTTTCATTCAGAAATGTATTAAAATAATATTTTTTATTTTTTTAAAAATTATTTTTGATATTAATATATAAAAATATATAAAAATACCAAAAAAAATGAAAAAAAAAATGAAAAATATTTTTAAATCACAGTAAGAAAAGCGTCTTCCTCTTTATTTCAATGCTTTTAATTTCCTTAGCGGAAAGACCTGCCCATCCACGTGAATGGCCCCCACACTCCCCTCCAATCACCTTTCACTACACTTTCAAGTCAAGGGTCTTTCATGACCCATCTTTTTTCTTTTCTTTTCTCTACTTTTTCTTCTTTTTTTTCTCTTCTCTTTCTAAGACTCTTCCAATACTTGTATGCTCAAGCAAGAACGTCTTTGTTTTTAAGTTTTAAAAGTGATTTTTTAAATAAATTAAAATGTTTTAATCGTTTTAATTTAAATTATTATTTTGATATTTACAAATCATTTTAATATAATGATGTTAAAAATAAATTTTAAAAAATAAAAAATATATTATTTCAATGCATTTCTAAGCAAAAATTATTTAAAAAAAACATTAAAATTATTTAAATAAAACATTATCATAATATTAATCATGCTATAAATGTTCATGTGACGATGGTAGAAGGTTGTTTTAAACATTATCATATATATATATATATATATATATATATATGAGTGATTTGGTATTTTTATGATATGTAGATTAATTTTGAAAATATATAGAAAGAAAGTTCATAGATATTTGTATGGTTGAGTTAGCGGTCTGTTTTTATGATTAAGAAAGTGATTTAGTTTAATTTGAAATGTAATTTAATCTTGAATCTTTTTAGAATTGAGAAAGAAATAAAAATAAAGGTAAATGCTAGTCTTTTTCTTTCATGTACATTGTCATGCATTTTGTCATCTAAATTCAAAAATTTAATTATATTCACTAACGCATATCTCAAACAAAAACTATTTAACCTTGAAATTTACACATCTGACTATTATTTTATGCTAAAATTTTAATTTAATTTAAAAAATAAAAATGATAAGACTGGAATATGTAAAAATTTAGTCACTATTGCTTTGTTACTGTATCAAAAATTTATATCATTTAAAAATCATAATTTTTAAATTTAAACTAGCTTATGGTTTTGACCAATATAAAACCATTTTTAAATGTTTTCATGTGTAGAGAATTGTAACTTTGAATAGCCCATTTGAAATTCTTGAGGATATCCATTTTAGTAAGCTAACTAAATAATGATGTGGAAGTGGTTCATTTGAATATGTATTTATACATAGGGAAAGAATAAAATCATTTGGTACTCTAAAAGTACATACGACTTTGTACAATTGTTTTTAAGAAAAAATATTTTTTTAACTAATGCCTTATTTAGTATGTATTTTTTAAAATAATCTTTATTGTTTATGATTTAAATGATACCCATTTATGTGATTTTTTTCTCTCTTCTTATTTAGCCTTTTTTAGATTGCAATTATTATTTTTAATGATATTAGGATTATTTAATTTCTAAAGAGATTAATATGATTCATATATTTAAAAAAAAATCATATTGATTTAATCTTTTCTTAAATATTGATTTTTTTAAGGTTTTTAATATGTGTAGTCTTGCATGATATTTCTTTTCTTTTATTCAATAAATTGTATAAGTGTTTTGGTTTCTATTAATAATTTATTTTTATAAAACAAAACTCATTAAACACAATCAACTAAATTACTTATTTTTGCAATATTGAATATCTTGATCTATATTTGTTTCATAGTTTTTTCAATTTTGTTTTCATTGTTGACAACTCTTTTTTTTATTTCTTTATACAATGGATATTGATTTATTTAGTTATATGGGTGCATAATATTTTTAATTTATATTTTGGACTTTTATGTAAAACAAAAGGCATGGGGAAGTTTTATATTTTGTTTATTTTTGGATCTTATTCTTATTCCTATTTTTATAAAGTGAAATATTAGTGTTCTTTTTGTAATATTTATAAATTTATAGTAGTTATATATAAAAATATTATCAACGATTTTTAAAAAAAAAATATTGCTCATGAATATTGAATGAGAATAATATATATATATATATATATATATATATATATATATATATTAAGAAAAACATTTATTTTAAACTTTCTTTTCCAATTATGATAAATATTTATTTTAAGAAAAACATTTATCATTTTATATATTTATGATCTCTTTCTTCTAAACTTGAACATTTTTTTTAATATTGCAATTAACATATTTAATTGACTTGGAGTTTTGCCCGGAAAGTTATAAAAAGAATAGCATTTGTTTCTGATGAACACCAAATCTAGAGTATTGTACCGGAGAACTGAATCCAGGATTCGTAGATAGACATATCGAACATAATCGATGTGTGGACCAGGTCCTGAAGATGTTACTGACTTAGGGCACAGGGTGAAAGCCTTGCCTTTATTATTGTCCAGCTTTACCGTAGGAACACAACAGCTAATTCTATAAATGGTGCCTGCTGCAAACCTCTTTGCTCGTTTTCTTTTCTTCTCTTTTTTAGAAAGCTAATGGTTTCACCAAGTGTCACGGACAGTGTTGTCGAAGAAAAAGGGTAAAACAATTGTAGATTTTAGAATAATGATTTTTATTATTATTTAGAGTTTAATTCTAAATAATTTGTTCACACTTAATATCACTATAAAATAAAACTAATATGCTAGTATGGGTCCTATGGGAGATGATCTTACCATTATGGTTAAGATAAAAAGTTTTCAACGTGACTTGACGTGATGGGTAAAGAATTTACTATCTGTATAATAATTATCGAATTAAAATTAAAATTCTAGATTTATAAAATATATTTTCCAGTGTTTTTTTTTCATTAAAAAAATTGAAAGGATGAAAAGAGGAAGCAGATGGTACGTTATGTATAGGCATGCACATTGGGCATTCAGGCCTCTTCTTAATGCTACGTTAACATGACTATCATTGGGCTGGAAGCTCTCTAGGCCCAATGAGCTTAAAAAATCCAGGTCCAGATTTTTGACATGCTGCGGACAACATGTGAAAGTTTTTATTTCAATTATCTGGCATAATTAGAGATTATACTATACCAATTCACTTAATAATTCATTATTATTTTTATTAATATTCATCACCCGAAGACAGTTACTATGTGTGTAGTTTTGCAAATACTATATAAGTTATACTCTGTTAATAACTCTGATATTTACTCAAGTTACCGAGAAAATAACTTGATATGTAAAGGATAACTAATACTCAGCACAGGAGCCAAAAGAGACTTGGAAGACTCCACACAGTAGAAAAATCCAAAGCACCCACACAGTACAATTTTATTTGTTATTGACTCCCTCAAAAGCAAAGGCTTGTGGGGTCTCGGGTATGCAATAAAAATTAAGATTTGCCCATGAACCTTGCCCATTACGAAGCTCATTAACCATATAGTACAAGCCCAATACCCTTACTGCATTTACAAAGTTATAGGGCCCTTGTGAGCCATCAATATTGGAGACCCGAAAAGCAGGCCTATTTGGGCCATTGGATCGTACTTTTTACCTACCAAGAGGGTGGCGGGTGATCAAAACTCTGCAGAATAAATTCACCGTTTCTATCACGCAAAACCAAATTACCATTCGGAAGCAAGTTGAGACCTATTTCACCCTTGTTTAGAGTGCTAGTTTGCCATGGTATTGTACCATCAAAATCAGGTCCAGGTTTCCATCTCGCTTGAAGCTCAGGGTTGCATTTTACCATGATCGCATTATGGACTCAGACCGACGATGGGCCATGCGAAGGGTGGTGGAGTAGACAAATTCCCCATCATTGATGTATTTGAAAGTTTTGGAGGATGGGACAGTGGTAATGGCTAGAAAGGGAGGTCTAAAATTGATCAGCTAGGTTTTGAGTAAATTTCATAATAGGAAAGTATAATTTTATACCCACAAATTCTATTAACCAATAATAGGTAGCCAAATTTGTGATGAATTTTCTGGGTTTATCAAATTTGTGGTCGAGGAAAGTTTACAGTCTGGAAAACAGAAATAGATAATTAATTTGTTTTCAGCAGCGCATATAATTAATTGGGTCCTCACGGCCTTTATTCACAAACTCATAATATTTTTAAGAAAAATTGGGGGTGGCGAAGTTGCAACACCTCATACAATTAATAAGTTTGAATTTTCCACTTGTAGTGGAATCTGTATTAATGATTTTGAGGCAAGGAATGTGAATTCTCCAATTACCTGTGGGGTGAGTCTACCCTACTATGATGATGATGATATGTGTTATCGAGGTACGATTTTGCTGGGACACTGCCTTGGCTCGTAGGAGGATTGCAATATGGTACAATTATTTTTTCTAGGACAGCTTGCTTATTTGTCTTAAGTGCCTGGCTGTTGCCCTGAAGCTTGGTGCCACGTCGATCACATTAATGATCTTGCATTAAAACTGGATTAAAAGCACTATAGTACACGAAGTCAGTAGCGCAGTATTCTTACTGGCCATTCATTGTGAAGATTGAGAAATGTTGCAGGGTGATTGAAGGCATTTAGAAAGAAAGGGAAAGCTGTACAGAGAACGGAAGAGAGGGAGAAGAGAGGGAGAGGGAACAATGTATATTGTGTTTGTAACAGTAAATAATTCTGTTTTTCTTTATATTTCGCATGAGTCCATATTCTTATTTATACATAACAAACTATCATCATTCATATTTCTAGAATACAAATACATTACTCTAGAATATTCTTTCTTCTATACTCTAACATCCCCCCTCAATCTCTTGCTTTGATGAACCAAGCATGAGATTGCAGCAATGACTTTAAAACTGAGGAGCAGTGAGGCCTCTTTTTTTTTTTTTTTTGTCAAGATATCTGCAAAATAATATTGATTGTTGCAGAGATAAACAAACAAAACACATGAGTACTTAACCTCTTTTAACAGAAATCAGTTTGGAAAATAGAAAAAAGATAACAAAAAGATAAGTTTTGAATTTGATTAAGATTTTGAGAATGTGAGAGATTGAGAAGAAGAATGCTCAAATGGTAAAGAAGATAAAAGAGAGAGAGAAGACATTTCATATGTCTATTTCTTGATTGACATTTCATTTGTCTACTTCATTTTTTCTGAAGTTTTTTTTTTTTTTTCTTTGAGAAGAGAGGGATGAGAAGAAAGAAATGGGAGGTAAGAGAGGTGATAGAAGGGTTTGAATTTCATTCATCTACTTCAGTTTTTTTTCTGAAGTTTTTCACTTGGCTTCTTCAGTTTTTTTCTGAAGTTTTTCATTTGCCGATGAATTTCTTAATCTGTATAAGAATTCATTTTATAATTCTCAATGATTTTTTTTTTATCTGTGTAAGAATTTATTGTCTAATTCTCAATTCTCAATCAAATTGATTTCTTTCTTTCTTTCTTTTTTTTCTGTTTTTTTCTTTCTTTCTTTCTGTTTTTTTTTTTAAATCGGCAGCACATACAAAAAACAAACGACACACACACAAACATCACCACAATACAAACGACACAAAAACACAAAACCTAGGGTTTCTACTTATTTCTCTCTCAGCCGCCTCAGCCAATTTCATCTTGCCTCACCACCATACAAAAAATGAAGCAGAGCTTGAAGGGCTTGACACACATGAACCTGACCTGACTTTTACTCTACCTTTCAGTTGCCTTTGCCTTGATTGACAGTGCTGAGATGCATATGATTCATAAATCTGGAATCCAAGTCTTGATAATCAAAACAGCAAAATTAGGATGTCAATCTTGTGGCAAAACAGTATGATGCCCATCAACGGAGTCTCCTAGCTTCGCTCTCAGACTCAAGCAAGGTAAGAATGTCACCTTCTTACAGGTCCCTTGACATTCCTCATGATGAAATGGTTCTGGTCATCAATAAACGTAACTCTAACCTGAGTGACCTGTCCTCGAGATCCAGTCCTTCCATAGCATGCTTGGTTTGACTATCCATTTTGAAGGAGCTAACGATGTAGAGAGAAGGCACGCGGCTGCTGCTGGGTTCTCTGCTCTTTCAGTTTGAGCTTCACTTTTGTTGTGCAAAATTAGCAGTAATTTGTTGCGTAGAGACTGAATAGTTGAGAGTAATACTGAGACTATAATATGATTTTTGTGTGTGGCTTTCGGCAGACTCTTTGAACACTGAGTGTTTGATTTAAGGAGTGAGAGAAGAAGAGTAGAAGAAGAAGAAGATGAAAGAAGTAATGATAAGGTTCATGGATTTGGCATGAAAAATGCTAGATGTTGACATAGCAGCAACACGAATCTATATTTTAAGGAAGAACAGAGGAAATCACAGAGACTGAAACTATTATTGAAGGAGCAACTACTGATTCGTAGGAAGAGAACGAAAATACTAGAAACATACGATATAACGTGCAAAGTATATTATTGAGACTGGAGATTTGAAAAGGATAGAACTGATATTACCATGAGTGGTATTGTAAATGAGAAGCAGCAGCGGCATGGATGATCATCTTCAGTTACAGATTGATTTTTTTTTTTTTGAATGATCCATTGAAGGATTAGATTGCGGAAGCTTGGATCAATTCATGCGTTAGCAAAACTGCTCTGATACCATGTGAAGATTGAGAAATGTTGCAGGGTGATTGAAGGCATTTAGAAAGAAAGGGAAAGTTGTACAGAGAACAGAAGAGAGGGAGAAGAGAGAAAGAGGGAACAATGTATATTGTGTTTGTAACAGTAAATAATTCTGTTTTTCCTTATATTTCGCATGAGTCCATATTCTTATTTATACATAACAAACTATCATCATTCATACTTCTAGAATGCAAATACACTACTCTAGAATATTCTTTCTTCTATACTCTAACATTCATTACCCGAGCTGTGCTTCCTTTTCTTTTTCTTTTTATCAAAATCGGAACCATAATTGCATCCACAAATTAATAAATTGATGTGCTGTAGACCATTACTGCACACAGAAATTAATTAATTGAGCTACCCGGTCCATATCACCAACAAATATATAGAGAACACACACTGCCTATATTAACGAACACGAAATATCATTACCTATATTAACGAACACGAAATATCATTATATCGCGTGGAACTTTAGATTTGTGGATGGCAATGTAGCTTAACCTTTCACTGTTAAGAATGTGATTTCTCCCGTTTCAGTGACATATTTGTTCATCACTTGTAAGGTGAGTTTACCCCGCTTCGTTGAAGATAATGCTGTCAAGGTACGATGTTGCTGGTACACTGCCTTACGTACCTAGGGCCAGTTGCCATCCTTTGTAATTTGTATGGTATGGTTGTTTTTCATGGGACAGCTTGCTTTTTTGTTTTATGTGTTTGCTGGCTGGTAGGCTTTTGCCTAAAAGTTTGGTGCCAAGTCCATCGCCATCATAAACTTGCATTCAAATTGGATTTCAAGCGTTGTAGTTTGTATGTTATCAAGTAGTTTGTATGTTATCAAGCTCTCTTTGTATATGATTGGTTGACAAACACTACTTTATCTGTCTTGGGATTGTATTTTATAAATATTTTTTTAAAAATAATTTGTTTTAAAAATTTCTTTGTGTTTTTGGATAATTTTGATTTACTTATATAAAAAAAAAATCATTTTAAAAAACAACTTTAATTACATTCCAGTTTCGAAGTTGGAATCAAGTAAAATTTAAGCTTGGAAGCTGTTGCTCTGTAATTTTCTTTACCATCCTAGTTATTTTTATATATTTTTCTTAATTAGTTTTGAGAATTTTATTTGATTTAGATTTTATTAATTAGGCTGGTATACCTATTATTTAAACACTTTGTATCTTACAACTAAGAATTATTGACATTCAAAGTTTATTAAATCAAATGTTTTTCAACATTTTAGATATATATGGAAAAAGAAAAATAGAAGAATTTTTAAGCTCTAAAATATCATAAAAAGTTAAATTCTTAATTAATCTCCAAAAACAAGACCTATTTTTACTAGTAATTATAAACTTTTTATTTATATATAATTTGAGGGTTTGAATTATCTTACGCGTAACTCAACTAATTCTACAAACTATTAAATAAATAATTATACCAGCCTCGGGATTATAAATATCGAACTAATGATCTCTATAGAAAAAAAAAAAAGCCGGGCCACTAAGCTTCACCCATCATGTTTCCAATTATAAGCGATGCATCCACATATAGTCTATACTGTTTCTAGGTCTCCATGTAGTGAGTCTTAGAGGCAACTAACTATCATACTGCATCAAGAGCACTAAGCATAAGGTCATGGTGAATCCATATACTAAATTAATCAAACAAGGCCTTAAACTAAGCAACAGTGGTTTAAAAAAAACGAAAAACAGATATAGAACTCTGGATGAGATACCCTTCGATGCAGAGACTATTCCAAGTAAAACAAAGTCCAAGGTCAACTAATTAAAAAGTCTCCTCCGAGTCAGCACAGATCATTTGTCGATAACTTTTACAATTGAAGAATTGAAGCTCTGTGTAAATTAGTAACCCTGGGTACCCGGATCATGTCATGTGGTTGGTTTGCCATATATGATATTTTACTGTACAAGTGCCCTAGACAGCCTAGAATAAAGGAAAGTAGACACCAGCTATCATGGCAGCATGCATGTTTTCTGAGCCAACAATGTGCCCGGTCTGCTACGCATCATTTAAACTAATCGACTTGCAAAACTCGATAATATTGATACCGTACCATGAAAAGTTAGTATTATAATTTTTTATTTAAAAATATATTTTAAATAACACCTTTTAAAAAAAAAATTGACACAGCAAAACAATTTAATAACATTTTAAAAAATAATTTATTTAAAAAAAACGTAAATTTTAAGTGGCATCCATCACATTGGAAGCGAGAGTGGCTAGCTACATAGGTTAGATTTTTTTCAGAGTAGCAAATTCAAATATAGTCTTACAAGGGTAATCTGGTAAGTTCAGTGATTATTATTTTTCCTGCATTATACACAGGGCGGAGCCAAGATTAATTTCAAGGGGTTCAAGACTGGGATAATTTTTTTCAGGGGCCAAAATTTATTTTTTACTAACTTTAACTTATTATTTTTTTTCTGTTTCTAGGGGGCATATTAATATTAATGTTTTTTATTTAAGGGGGCCCAGCCCCTGTCAGACCTCTTGTCTCCGCACCTGGTTGTACAATTGATGGTATTGTGGGGTGAAAGGTGCTGTTGCAACGTAAGCCATATAACAAAGGGGTATTAATTCCCTTTTTTTTTTTTTTTTAATGACTTCAAAACATTTAAATCTCAGCCAGAATGATACAATGCCAGATCAATTAAGCAATTCGGGTAGCTAGCCAGTAATATTAACAGAGTTATTAATCAAGATTATGAGAATGTTTGATATTATAGGAAGAGTTGTTTTTTGAGTTGTTTTTTTAGAAATATATTAGAATAATATTTTATTTATTTTTTAAATTTTATTTTAGATGTCAACATATATGAACGATTGAAAAATACCAAAATATATTAATTTTTAAAAAAATATTCAAATACAAGAACAAATTGGATTGGTGTGTGTATATGAAATTATGAACGCATGACGAGAGTAGGAACTAGGCAGATGGCATGTCTCGTACGTGACAAGGTAAGAACTAGCTAGATATATTAATTAGATGGTCTTTGTATCTGTATTTTAAAAATATTTTTAAAAAAATTAAAAAATATATTTTTTATTTTAAATTAAAAAAGTAGAATTTTTAAATCATGTATTAATATAAAAAATAATTTTAAAAAAAACTCTTTCAATCCATTTCTAAAAAAAAATACTTTAAAAATAACTTTATCTATAATCTCAAACAGTCATCTAAAATCACGCTCCTTCCATTTTGAGTTGGATTGGCTATATTTCCATCCGCAACTCTGTAGAAAACAAATAAAATAACTCTAAACTTTCCATCCAAACATCACCTAATACCTGGAAATGACGAACCAGTTGGATCATATCCTTGGATCGAACAATTACTTGGATCCACACAGCTTATTGCAGATTGAAGTCCATAGAGTTTCTTTAAATAAAGCTGCAAACAATTAGAGTGTGTGTGTGTCTATATATATATATATATATAGAAGAATGCGAAGTCATATATATATATATATATATATATATTCGCATTCATATATATATATATATATATATATATATATATGCGACGTATTGAAGAATGCGACGGCATATATATATATATATATATATATATATATATATATATATATATATATATTCCTAGTTGATAATTGCATTCTTCTATTATATACTTGTTTTGGGTGGAGTGGAAGCTAACTAAGATTCTAATCTTCACCAAACCTTGGCATATATGAGTCAACTCACTATACCGACAGGAATCGCTCAGCATAATGCTTTTATTGAACATGAATCCTTGCATATAATGTTCATTATTCAGATCTCTGATGGCACGGTACGGCGCGTGTTATTTAATTTGTCTCTGCTAATAAAGTTTTATTAATATTTGCAGTCAAAGGAAGAAAACATGACAACATGAATAAAGTAGTCGCATGTCTCTGCTAAAATAGTTTTATTAATATATTTTCACCATAGGTGACCCAATTTCTTTGTCGTCCCATGAATTTGAGGGACCTAAATCAAACACCAATCCCCTAGAGAATGACTATGATGACAATGAATTGGAGGGCAACGAGTCATTTGCAGAAATGAGTGTTGATGGGTACTAGGGCTCTAGATTTGAATTGGTACCTTTGGCTCACTCTCACTCACCTTCCTAGCTATGGGCTTACTCACTCGGCGAGTTGAATCGGTGGTACTCATTAGGGTATGCTGTTGAGTTAACTTGGTTGGATTCCTCTGAGAAGTCAATTGCTTAGTTGCCTCAGCAACGACCTTCAGCGAGGTAGGCTAATGTGTTGGCCCAGTTGACATCTGTTGAGGTTATCGCCATGTTGGCTCCAGGTGATTTTTTTTGCTGAGTTTGCGGCTGAGGTGTCTCTACGGGTTTTGGCTGAGTGGGGAACAAAATAGAAGACTCGAGCATCCTCGTCGTTATGAAAAGGAGGACTGACCGAACCAGTTCTGGAGCAAACAATGATTACTGTTGAAATGGTGGAAGTGGTAGTTGCCGAGTCACAAGAAGACCAAGCTTACTAGGTTGCAACTCATGATCATACATTAAATATTGATAACAATTAATAAATTAGGACAATTAAATATTGATAACGCAAAAAATAATGCTCAGTTGCTGCTGACTATAAATTAACAGCATAAAATTTACAATGATAAATTTTCATCAGATAGTTTCCATGCAAATTTTATACCTAATGTTTTTTAGCAATAAATTTCCAAGTAAAAAACAACGGATTTAATAGTTGCTAATAAACCCATTTTTTTATTGCTGTTCTGACTTCACAAGAGAAAGGTTATAGATATTTTTAGAATACTAGAGTCTTTATTGATTATTTTATATCTCGAAAGCACACAATAATAAAATTTAATTAAACGATAATTAATCTAAAGAGGAGTGCTGGAATTTAAAATATCTCACACGAAAAAGGTAAAAAAACACAAACAAAAGGAAAGTAGCAACTAAAGAAAAATATATAAGATATTGCCATATCTTCACATATATTCTCATATCTTTTTCCTTTTTGTTCAAGCCTCTTATTCTTCTTATTTATTCTCCCCTTTCCTTCTCCGAGTATAACCAGCTCTTATGCCTTGTAATATCCTATGGGACCCTTTGTATTTCATAATTCTCCGAGAAGGGAGACCGTCAGATTATAAATTGTCAATAGACTTCATGCCTTCCACTTGATTAAGCTTTGAGCTACAAAATGGGAGGTAGCCCTCCCTCCAAACCCTGGTTTTTTAATATATAACTAT
This sequence comes from Salix dunnii, assembly GCA_015731905.1. NCBI lineage: Eukaryota > Viridiplantae > Streptophyta > Magnoliopsida > Malpighiales > Salicaceae > Salix > Salix dunnii. The sequence continues at coordinate 3,280,690 of CM027662.1, read as the reverse complement.
CATGGAAAATAAATAAATAAATAAATAAATAAGATGATGGTAACACTTATAAAGGGCAGCAATAAATGAAATATAAAACTTGAAGGAAAAGAAAAATACAAAGCGTAAAGATTGAGAAAATTTGTGGTGGGTTTGTCCGATAAGGAGCAGGCAAGAGGATACAATGAACATAGCTCCCCTTGAATACTATTTTATAGCGTTGAAAGTTACTTATCCAGCGTGGAAATGAATTAAAATCAATTTTAAAATTCAGCTCCTAATTAGGAAATTATTCTTTATTATAGTTTACAAATTCAAAACTGAACAAGGAAATATAAATTAAATAGAGTACTGAATCATTTGCAAGCATTGAATAAGAGAATCTTCCAGAAAGTTCAAAGCAAAGTCTTCAAAATCAAACCAACAGCGAAAAATCCAGTATTTCTTGAAAAAATCCGTGTAAGCAACGAAAATTAGACATTTTATTAATTAAAATAACAACATATGTAAATTGTTTGAAATGGATAAGAGTAGGGTCATGTGAGGAAAAGTCAAACAAGTCAGATCATCTGATTACATGATACTACTAATTACATTGTGATGCTATACATATTTTTTATTTATATATATATTGAAAATATATATATTGAAAATATATTTGTTTTAAAAAATATCAAATGAGTATTTTTTAATAATATTAATACTAATATTTTAATATATAGTGTTGAGTATTGGTTGACGGGTTAGCCTTTCCTCTTCTTATGGCGTATTGATTACCGCTATGAAAGCTCATATTGGAAAGATTGCTTTCTCCATAAATTCCATTTGCCCCTTTCTACACTGCACGTCGCTAAAACTCTCTCTCTCGAAATTTGCTTTAAATGAAATCTGAAAATGATGGGAAAACTGAAAATTATATAACATATACACAAATTCTAACTACAGTAAATTACGGTTTTAACCCATTACAGAGAATAAAATAACAACAATTTAACCAGAATCTCTACCAAAAACAAAAATCCAAAGAATTCATGGACGCCACGTCGTCTAAAGTCCCCACTCTTTATTTTCTTGGCAGCTCAGAATCATAAAAAAGAATCCTCTCTCACTCGCTGTTACCAAGTGCATCCAAGTAAATAAAAACAAAGGAAAGGGTAATTAAGTCTTTTTAGTCACGATCTCACCGTACGAATAATGATAATTCCCGTTTTGGGTAAGGAGGGGAAGAGAAAGAATGGCTTCCAGAGCTGGCAATGTAAATGTATTAGCTTAACTCCTTTTTTTCTCTTTTTTTTTTTTAAATAGTAAAAATATTAAATAAAGAAATACTAAAAGCAGAAAAAAGAAAAGAAGAAGCAGGGGGTGTCGTCTGTCCATCTCTGGCTGTTAAGCTGCTCCAATCTCCTTCACCTACTCTCGTATTTCTTCATTTATTATTGCATTCATTCGTTCATTGAGTTTTGAATGCATCACTGATACGAGTGCTGCTGTTTCAGTCCTAGACAGCGAAGAATATTTTATTTGAGAGAAATAAAGAGGGAAGAGACGAACCAAAAACCAAAAAGAATGCCTCTGGTTCGGTTTGAAGTGAGAAATGAGTACGGCTTAGGACAGGGTGAGCTTTATAGAGAAGGAAACCGTGAAGAAGATTCAAAAGCTGTGCTCGATGGTGTTGCTGTTGCTGGCTTGGTTGGGATCTTGCGTCAATTAGGCGATCTTGCCGAGTTTGTTCTTCCTCCTCCTCTTCTTCTCCAGTTTCTATTTCTTTCATTTTTAATTTAAGAGGTGACTGTGCTATTAATTCAAATCAAAAAGGTAAAATTAGAGCGATTTCTTAACTGTATGCGTGTGCGATTTGCCTCTCCTTCGGAGTTTTTTTTTTTAAAAAGGATTTTTCAAATTTCCTAATTACTGCAGATATTTTGTTTCTTAATAAAACGGAACATGCGCTTTTATTTTGACTACAAAATCTTGAGTGGCTAATCCTAACTAGATAGCATATTTGAGCTGCTTTGTAGATTTGCAGCAGAGGTTTTCCATGGCTTACAAGAACAAGTGATGAGTACAGCTTCTAGAAGTCATAAATTGATGGTTCGCGTGCAAAGCATTGAAGCTGCGCTACCTCCTCTTGAAAAGGCGGTGCTTGCCCAAACAAGCCACATACATTTTGCTTACACACCTGGTATGGCTCGTTACCTGATATAAAAAGCCATACTCTCTTTTTATTTAGCCTCTCCTGTGAATTTCTGATTCGATTTTTTATCCACTCTGTGTACTCTGGCTCTCTTGGCTTAAGCCTGTTTGGTTATCATATCTATCATGCTATTCATGACTACCTCATCATGGTTGTTACAACCTCGACGCCTTGGATCTTCAATTTTCTAGTGCACTTCCATGGTACCTTTATGCTTAGTATTCAATTCATATGTGTATCTATTGTTACTAGTCTCGAGATATATGAGCATATAAAAAACCTGTAGAGTTTAGACAACTTCCATTACCCTCCGTTCACATGTTGTATCTTAAGTTGTTATTAGAAGCTTACTCTGCCCCTTATACCACAATCAAGATTCTATTGCTGTTATTTTTGCTTGAATCTCTAGTTATTCTAATGCTGATGAAAAGCAGCTATCTTGCAGGTTCTGAGTGGCATCCTTGTATTCAAAATGAACAAAATCATTTCATCTACAATGACCTGCCGCAATTCATTATGGACTCCTATGAAGAATGTCGCGATCCTCCACGTTTGCATTTGCTTGACAAGTATGGTCATTCCCATATCCTCAGCCTCCCAAGTGATATGATTGGTATTTTTGAATGATGGTGTTCAATTTGATCCTAGATACTAACTCGTTTTGGTTTGCCATTCAGATTTGATACTGGTGGGCCAGGGTCCTGTTTAAAGAGATATTCAGATCCGAGCTACTTTAGAAGAGTATCTGGTAATGTCACCGAGCCAGATGCCGAGAAACTCCCTAAAGATAAGAGAGCTAAGAAAAGCAAGGTGATATTATTTTCTATAACAAACTCTAGCCATTGGGAAAAGTGTTTCTTTCTATTGAATAGGTCTGATCTTATGATCCTACTCTTGAATTTATTTAATGAACAAATTTTCTCCATGATCACATTAATGGGGAAACTATTTTTTCCACAAATTATTGTTACATGTTCCTCCAAACTTTTTTTTAGAGGATGGCAGGCATTCTTGCTCGTTATATTGACTTCTCAGGTTTTCACTGAGATATTAATTTATTTCATTATCCTCCCTTAGCATATGCTTATAATAAAATAGCTGCACTGAGTTTTGCTCCTTTTTTTTCTCTTTCAAATTTTACTGATTATAAATGTCAAAATAAACAGAAAAAACGATCGTCACAAAGGAATGGAGACGTTGCCCAGTATGCATTGATGTCAAATCATAGTGGCAGGTATTGTATCCTTATGACGGAAGTTAGTGCTGTCATCTTTAATTTGATGAAATTAATGTGTACATGGTTTTGGCTCTGTAGAATGCAGTTTACCACTCCAACTGGTAATGGGCAGACCTCTCCGTCTCATACAACTTCTACAATTGACACGATGTTAAAATCTGACGCGGGTGATCATTCAAATTCTTTTGATTCAAGAACTGGCTCAGGGTATATTGAATGTGTGTTCCATCTAAACTCCTCTGTTCAAGCTGAAGAAGAGGAGCCTAAGGAATTCTCTTCAAGTTCCATGCAGCAGAATGATTTCCCTGATTCAGATTTTCCTGATCGACAACCTGCAATTGCAGATAATAATTTTAATCATACTTCATCACCAGAGCAGATTGCTGCCTCTATTTCATCTTGTGTTACTTGGGATGAAAAGGAAGAAATAGTAGAGGCTAGTGGTCAACATTACAATGAAGATGAAATTTCAGAGGTCCTCGCAACAGAGCCTGACCTAGATACACATGCCAGATCAACTGTCAATGTTAAAAATCCTAATCCTCTGAATATTTTACTCGATGCAAATAGTCCAAAATCAAGCTCTAGCAGGAGCCAGCTTGATGAGTATGAAAGTGAGCCAGATGATTTCATGGATGCACTGAACACCATAGAGTCAGAATCTGAAAACGACATTGATTGCCAAACAAAATGTGAAGTGGAGCAGTTTTCCTCCAGTGTTAACAAGGAAGTTGAGGAGACAATGCCCGAGGTAACATCACATATTTCATATCATCATCCATCTGAATGTGAAGTGGAGCAATTTTCCTCCAGTGTTAACAAGGAAGTTGAGGAGACAATGCACGAGTTAACATCACATATTTCAGACCATCATCCATCTGAATATGAATCTTGTACCTTATCTGTAATTTCCTCGAATGAAAAATCTCCGTGTGAGCTGCCCAGCTCAGTTTCCTTGAAGAGTTTTGCCTGTGAACAGGAATCTTGTGTATCTGGAAATTCTTTTAAGCTGGACAGTTCACCAGGCATCGAATGTTCTGCAAGTGCTAATGTCCTTGATAATTCAAAAGTAGAATCTGTTAGTGATCCTCTAACTTCTGTCTCTGCAACTTCAATTTCAAATTCACAAGGGCCATTGAGTGATAAAACCATGAGTAGTTCCAACAAGTCTCGAGAATCTCAGGATGATTTTTCTGGTGTTCATTCTTCTACATTCTGGACAAATGGTGGCCTGTTAGGACTTGAGCCTTCCAAGCCTCCAGATTTTGCTGTATCAAATGCTAAAAGTCCAGAGTATATGACCAGAAGTGAAGATGAGACAGGGCTGCCTCCATTTCACACTTCCATGCCAATCAATGATGGAGGAAAACCTGGCAGATTGATCAAGGATGCAGGAAGCATCGAAAGGGCTCCAGGTTCCAAAGGCTCCACATCATGGCATGATGATCAAGATACCAAAGTTGAAAAACCTGGTGACTTTCATCAAGGCAATAGAATTAGTCATGGCTATGAGAATGGACAAAATTCTACCAGTGCAGTAACACCAGGAAATGTGTTGCGGCAGGATTCATACTCCAAAGTATCACCTATTGAATCCAGTCAGGAAAATGATGAAAACTTGTATCAAAGGCTTGGGTTTGGTCATAGGTTACTTGTCAATGGTTTTAGTAGAAAGGTGTCACTGGTCCATGATGGTGAACGTGAACCATCTAGGTTGCTGAGAAGCGGTGCATTAGAGCAGCAGAGCTGGCACAATGAAATTACATATCAAGCAACTCCAGAGAAAGCATATAACAAGCTGTTGGGACATAAATATTCTATCGATTCAGTCATGTCTTCACCACCATTGGAACATATGAAAATATCTTTCCACCCTATTGATGGCTTTGAGGATTCTAAACTGAAACTCAAGTTTCCTGATGGGAATCATGGTAATGAAAGCATTAGAGACATGTTTCCATCATTTCAATTGATTCCAGAGACTGCCAGTCCACTCTGTAATGTGGGTTCTGACTCTGATGATGATACATTTTGTAGATCTTCGCCTTATATGTCTGATGATCATCTTAGCCATCACTCTGAATCAGATTCTGAGCAGTGGGATTCTGATGGTTCTCCTGAAAAGAAGGACCATGAGCCATATGATGCTTTGCAAAGAATATCTCCAGTTGAATCTTTTTCAAGCTCTCTGCAGCCTGGAGAAGCTGGCAATAATCAATGTGCATATACCGAGAATGGTGCAGAGCCGTCTCTCTCTGCTTCTTCATTGGATCTTCCATGTTTTGATGCCATGAACTCTGTAGTGTATGGAGAAAAAAAGGATAATTTGCATGAAAGAAATCAACAAGAGTTGGAGTATCTTAAAGATTCCACCCCATTGCCACCACCGCTTCCGCCAGTTCAATGGCGAGTTTCCAAGCCCCACCCTGATATATCAAAAGGGAAACTGCATGCTCTATCCGAAGGTGATGAACATGGATTTGATTTAAAACTCTTGGAATCTACTGTAACCCAGCAACCTAAGCCATTCCCAGATGATGTTCAGAAAATGAATGAGGATGCCATTGCATTTAAACCAAAAAGCAAGGTATAATGCATTCATACAAATAACATTATTTATTGGCTTCAGTCTATTTCATTTAAGACAGTGACGAACATGGACTAAATCTTTGTCCTGGGACTCTGTCTTCAGGAACAGGGTCAGCAGATATTGAATTGTCACAAAGAAGCTAATCAATATGCAAATGGCATGGATACAGATGAAAAGGAAGATTTCTTGCATCAAATCAGAGCCAAAGTGAGTGAGCCATGTTTTTCTTCCCTGTAGTCTGGCTGCTCTCCATAATTGAAGTACTATGAAGTGATTAGTTCGCATGTGAGACTAATTTGCAATCAGAAGGCATAAGAACTAGAAAGAGATTAGTAAATGATAAGTCAATCTATTTTATAAAACAGCATGGATGGCTACATGGATTTTTCGTGTATTGAATCTCAACTTGACAAGTCTTGGTGCATATTTGTTTTGGGGGATGAGACTTGGCACCTATGAGCTAGGACATGATAACACTATATTTATTTTACACCCATTCCCTACTGCTAATCCATATTTTCTTTGATAATCTCAATACCATCTTAAAGAATTGTAAATAAAGTCTGCAATGTTAAGTTGTGATCAAACAATGTTTTCTCACTACCAACATTCAAAAGAAGCTGACTTTTCTAGCTCACTACTCATATGTAACAATTCTTCATGATCATCTCTAATCTATCCGTTTCAATGGAGCATGTAGCTCTCTACCCATCTTCATTTTCAAATTTCGTACTTTCCTTAAATGCTCAGTACCAAATTTGATAAATATCTTCTATTATCATCACTGTTAACCAGAAAAGTAGAGAACTTCGAAGATGAGTAAGGGATTGAGAGTTGTGATGGAATGGAAGGTGAAAGCTGTACTGAATTCCACCTAATTATAGACCCCACCAGTTGCTATGTGATATGAAAATCTTTTGAGTTCTACACTTTAGTTTTTCCCATAATTCTTTGATGTGCTATTGCAGTCATTCACTCTGAGACGCACCGCAAAAGCAAAGCCAACTTTATCCTTAGGTCCCACTGCAAATAACAAGGTCAGTGCTATTTTGGAGAAAGCAAGTGCAATCCGCCAGGTATTCGCTTTTTCTCACACTTTCTTTTCATCCTCCTGGTTTAAATTGGTTAACACAGACAACTTAACACTTGGAAAACATGGCAGGCTGTTGCGAGTGATGATGATACTTGGAGTGACACTTGATTAATATAGGTGGCCGTGCAAGTTCATCAAAAGCAAATCCTTTTGTTTCCGAGTTACTAAATTGAATGGATTGATCATTTTGGAATGTTTATGATAATTGGATTCTTCTTGATCATCTTGCAGGCGGTGCAACAACTCTCTTGTATTTTTGAGTTGGGGCCATGTCATAGCATGTATATGTGAATAATCCCAGTTTCATTGTGTAATTAATTTGTAGCGTCTCTCTTTTTGTATCTTATTGCGAATATTTGTTTTGATTCTGAAGTTAGGATTTATTCTGTTAGCAATGGAATAGGCTTGTAGGTCTCTTATCATGTAATTTTCTTCTTCCATGAGGTAATTATTTTTCATGCATGATGCCAGAATAAGAGCACCAAAAATTTGTAGCGTTTCTCTCTGTTTTTATCATTTGGTGTTTGGCCGTTTGCTTTGCGAAGGCAGCTTCTGTACATGTTGAAGCTTTGTTTTCCAAGGGACCTGCAATGGTCCCCGTCTTTTCTGCTGATTTCCATCGATTCACCATGTACAGTATTGTTAACTTTCCAATTGCACAAGCAGTACAGTACGTCCCCGTCTTTTCGGCTGATTTCCATCGATTCACCATGGACAGTATTGTTAACTTTCCAATTGCACAAGCAGTACAGTTCAATCAGTTGATATGTATAAATGGTGCACTTCATCACAATACAATAGACCAATTTTATTGTTGATGCATGGAACGTGGTTGCTGTCTTGTTTCCCGAAGAGGCAACTTAGGCTTTGAATCGAAAAAATGCCCGCTCATTCTACCTTGCCGGCTATAGAGTTGAAGGTAAATGCTTTTAGTGTGCAAATATGGTTTAAAAAAATGTATTTTTAAAAATATTTTTTTATGTATTCATTTAAATTTTGATAAAAAATAGTTTATATTCTTTTTGTTTAAAATGGTTTTGTAAATGCTTGTTATTTTATTAAACACTGCCGTCATGATCCATCCATTCATTCAGGGCATAGTTGTTTGCTTTCGTTTGGTATTTTATTTTTTTATTAATATAAAATTGTTTTTTTATTAATTCAAAATGTTTCAGTTTCGAAAAATTTTCGGTGTTATTTTGAAATTATACTATCTATATATAATTAATTAATTATATGAAAAAAATTAAATAAATAAAATGAATTTTTCATTTTTTATAAAACCAAAGTTTACACAACAATTTTATTTTTTATAACATGTTTTCTTTAACTTTTATTATTTTTTATTTTGGTCCTTGCATTTTTAATATTCTCATAAACAATATATATATATATATATGACAAGAAAACAATAATCTATTTGGACCAATATTTTATTAAAAAATCCAAAACAAATTGAAATTTAAATCAAAATAAAAATATCATTTTTTTAACTGGGACAATATTTTAACCAAAACAAAACTTACTACTATGATTCAAGGTGATGTTTAATTCTTGGTTTTATGAATATTGAACAAGACTACTAGGAAGAAAATAATCTTCTTGTTCCATGTGTTCTACATTAAATAACAATCTAGTCTGAGTGTTCTACGACTGTTGTTTGTGCAATAATTACCATAGAGAAGAAGAGTTGTTTTAGTTAGCGGTAAAAAAAGAAGAAAAATGAAAAAACTATCACGTGATCCTTGTGAAAAATAAATGGTATCCAAAGAGGATCTCAATACTTACGTCGTGCAGGAATGTCAGTGTCTAGGACATCTCCAAGGTAATGGAAATCACTGAAACACAGCCACTTGGAATTTTTACCTGCAGACATTCATCATTGCCAATTGAAACCTACAGTGATGATCGTGCAAATGGGATATTCTCCTAAACCTGAGTACTTCAGGTTCGCTAAGCAATGGCATGGAAATGCGACAAAAAAAAAAAGGAAGATAAAAACATTGTGGAAGATATACACATGAAGGCTTCACTCCTGTCATGGTTTCTACATATCGTTAAAACAATCAAACAAGATGGACATAATCAACGCATCCAAATATCTCCAATAAAGCCAAGACACATTTGAATTTCAGATCAGAAAAAGGGCACATGAAATTTAATTCTCATATAAAACAGAACGGTTTGTAGCAGATCAAAATAAAAATAGCAACCTGAGATAAACATCCAATCTAAAACAAAATTCGGCTTCCAATTACATAGAATCCAAAATAGCATGTGGATACAGTAAATTGGAGACATCCGAATTCTTCCTCATTTCTTCTTCTCAGCTCCTCCAGCAGCCCTGTGGGGAAAAAAATACCAGGATGAAACAAGAAATCTTTCCAGACAGCAGAAAAGCTTGGACTTCAAATTTTCAAGTGAATTCACCTATCTAACAAAAACTACTAAACTAAAACAAGTAAAAAAAAAAAAGATAACTGTTGTACCTCATCTTGCGGAGAACACTAGACATCTCCTCACGCTTCTTCTTAGCCCTCTTGTGTGTGCCCAGCTTTCTTTTAGCAACCTTTAACGCGCGCTTATCCTTGCCAACCTTAAGAAGCTCGGTGATCCTCTTCTCATAGGGTGCAAAACCAGCAACTTCCCTGATCAAACTTCTGACAAAGAGTACCCTCTTACTGGCTTTCTGCACACAAAACAAGCAGAAACAGAATCACAACCAGCTACTTGAAATGCAAAAGCTTTACAAAAATCTAGTCTTGTCAAGCAAATAGTAATTATATGATGCTCCAATGGACATCTTATGTCCCAGTGACAAATACAACGAAAAAATTAAAAAAAAGAATAAAAAATTAAGGTCTAACACATTCAAACTGCACCCAGCAGAAATGCAGTTTCACACATACAAGAATTAAACACAATGCGAAATAAGATTAATTGAATAATATCAGTGTTAATTGGAAACATATGATCAGAACATAAGAAGGAAAAATGGGTCTCTGTGAAGCTTGCTGGTAAAATAACTTACTCCTTTGCGATCAGAAGGACGTGGAGCTAGCTCCTTCTTGGTCACAACGTGCCCCTTGTTCAATCCCACAAAGAGGCCACTATTTGGCTGTTTGGGAGCCATCACCTAAAACAGAAAATATTAACTGAATATCAATAACCTTAAATAATGTACAAAAGTAAAACCATTAAGGCAATAACAAGAAAACAAATAAATCATACAAAATCAAAAGCCTGTAATATTTCTAATCAGTTTCCTATGTAATAAACACAACTATCAAACCAAAAACTCACCAGTAACAATTTGTACTACAGATGGCAAAAGAACACAACGCCTTTTTCAGAACTAATGAAGGACAAGGACTACTTTGAATATTTAGTTTATATACAAAATAGCAATCTAAATATTAGCATAAAAGAATACATCGACTAAGAGAAAAGTTATCCAATCAGAGTATTGAGTCATGCAATTCCCCTAAGGTCCCAGAAGATTGTCAAAGTCCTTGGTTATGACTTCATAGCCTTAATTACTAGAAAAACTGCTAGCTAAACCTCTAAATTCAGAATCCCCCCCATAAAAAAACACACGAAATAAAAGAGAAAACAAAGTTTGTGGTAAACATTCAGCTTGCGCCCACAATTGAAATTTATTTTTCAAATTAAGTCAAAGACTGAAAGTTGGAGTCCTTTTCTGTGTCAAGTTTATGTGGTACTGATACAGTAATTACAAGTGATCCAGTGATGCAAATCGAACTCATAAGCTTTCAATACAAAGAACCAAATCGGTTTGCAAAAATAAAGACAAAAGCTCTGATTCAGCAGACAACAAACTCAGGGGCAACAAACAGGCTCCAGTTTCACATCCTCTTTACATGAAAAAGAAAAAAGATTTTCTTAAACAATACAAACACAAATTAACATATTTATGAACATCACGCATAGAAAGAAGAATGGGAGAGAAACAAAAAGATTATAGATCAAGAAAGAGTGCTTTGAGGTACCTCAGGCTCAGAGAATGAATACTGCTACAGCTGCAAATGGGAGGCGGAGCGGATGGAGAAAGTAGTGTAGGGTTTTAGGGTTGGCGTCGATTATATAAAGGTCTGGCCCATTTTTGTGTGTTTACTTATTTGAAGATAAATCATAAGGTGTTTAGGGTTTCATTCGTTAATGGGCCTAACCCAGTTATATAATTCTTTGCGTAGATGGGGGACATTGAAATAGGTATATGGGTATATGTCTCAACAAATTACTAGAAACTGTGAGTTGAACTTCTTCCTATAATTTTGAAGAAGGTTCATTTTTTACCTCCCTCGGGCTCGGCTTTTTGCACAGGCCCAGCCCACCACGGATGGGTTTTCATTTCTTACTCAGGCCCCGTTTGTTTCCTGGAATTCACTTTCCGGGAAATCACTTTCCAAACTTTCCTGTATTTGTTTGTCTTCCAGAAAGTTGGTCAACGGAAAACACTTTCGGGTCAACGGAAAACACTTTCCGGTCAAAGAAGAATTTGGCTTGGTTTTCAGGAAAGTGTTTTCCAGAAAATTAGGGCGGAAAACACTTTCCGGAAGTTGTGAAAAATTTAGAAATGTCATTATTTGCTGATTATATCAAATTTGATCCTCAAACTTTTGATTGCTATATATAATTTGTTTTGAATATTTATTTTTCAATTCCATCTCTTAAAATTTAATTTTTATATTAATTTTGGTTCTTATTTTTATAATTGCTATTTGCTTTTTTCTTATCATTTTTTTATTGAAATTTTTTATCTATCAAATTTGGTCCTCATTTTTTTTATTGTTACTTATTTTATTTGAAATAATTTATGAAATGTTAATTATTATTATTTTAATTTATTCACCTTTTATTTTTTTTTAAAATTTTTAGATTTGATCTCTATTATTTTGATTATTATTTATTTTATTTGAGATAATTTATGAAATTATAATTTTTTTCAATTTCATTCTCATTCAACCTTTTAATTTGTAAGATTTGTTCCTCATTATTTTAATAAACTTGAAAAAAAAATTAATTTATTAATAAATTATTTTTCAGATCATTTTCCATAACATAAACAAACACTGGAAAGTGTTTTCCAGTTCATTTTCCATAACACTGCCAAACATCGGAATTCACTTTCCAGGAATTCATTTTCCCTGGAATTCACTTTCCAAAAGGAAACCACTTTCTAACAAACAAACGGGGCATTATTTGTTTTCTTTTTCGAAGATGGTAGAGGATTTTATTCAATCTTATCTTTTTAGTATTGAGATGATGGTCAATAATTTTTTTGTTATTTAATAAATTTTAAAAATTAGATCAACTAACAAGAGTTCATAACTAGGTCACGAGTTTATCGAGTTCTTAAGAATTAATTAAAAAGTTGAGTTGAGATTTTTTGATATTGCATTTTTTGTTGCCAATTCCATCGTTTAATGTGGTATTATTATTGAATTTCATCCTTCAATATTAGATTGATGATAAATTAACCTTGGTATTTTTGGTCATATAATGAAAAAAAAAATTAATTTGATCTAGTAAAGTTCATTACCCAAGCAACAAGGTTGACAAATTGACTAAACATTAATTATTGAATTGGCTGTGAATTTTTCAAGTTTAAACTATCATACCAAATATATAATGACAATACCAAAACATTTTGACGATCTAAATGCATTCTTTTATGTTTTAAAAAATTAGTATCCAGTCATAACCGAAACACTAACAGATAAACAAGTTTGCTCTAAGAAGTTTGAGCATTCATAATTTTTATATTTCATTCATTAATTGAGTATGAATTATCCTGGATAAAAAAAAGAATTCATTTGATGGTAACTTTTGTGTGTGTGTGTATTGATACGCATTACTAATAAAACTTGAGGTTTACTGAAATATAACTTGTAAAGGTGAACTTCTTAGTTCTAAGTAAATATGTTTTTTTTTTTTTTTTTGTTTTCAAATTCAACTTGTTTATATAAAAAATATATTTTAATAGCTAAACTTTTTATGTAATAAAAATCTCCTCCCTAAGATTATTTCTTGTTATGTTTGATGATATTTTTTCCAGCAGCAACCTCTTTTTTCCCTTTTCTATCTTATTTTTTTTTTGTAGATCTACACGAGCAAGATTTCTAATTTTTATTTATTTATGATTTGACCAATATTAGTTTTAAATTAAAATCCTTTTATACATGAGAGAGAGTCTAGAGTAATTGTTTATATCTATTCATTTATGCATATTTTTCTTCTGTTATTAAAGGTCTAGTTTCTCATTGTTGAGTTTTAGTTTTTTACTTATTATGGATTTCTCTCTTTTGAATAAAGATTTGATGATTATTTTTGTTAGAAAATTTTTTTTGTTGTTATCAAGGAATATAATTTTTTTTTATCAATGAGTTTAATATCATGCCTTGTTCTCTCATTTTATTAGGTTGTCTTTAACTCATCATGACATAACATAATGTATTATAAATTCTTATAAAAATGGTCATAAATTTAGAATTTTTAAATAGTTTAATTTGTTATACATACCCATAAAAAGATTAAAACTATTTAGAATGTCATCTTCCATCATTCTCTGGTCAATATTATTTTTCAAATTATAAGATTTAGTTTCAACACTTATTATATTTTTTATAGTTTTAATTTGAAAATATATATTTTAATTAATATTAATGAAACAATATTTTTTATCCTAAAGAAAATAACAAAACCTTTTTCTTCTTTAATTTTGTTAATTTTTTGGCCCCACTTTGATGGCTACCATTAAGAAAATATATATAAAGAAGTTTATTATAAAACTCTGAGATTAAGAGAGGCAAAGGTGATTAGTTTATTTGAGATTAACACTAAATATGTTTCCATATCATATTTATGATCTCGAAAAATAACTACAAATAATGTCATTTATATTTGCTTCAAATAAGAACAAAGTCTAGTTTGTTGATGAAGGATAGAAAATAGGGTAAAACCATAGAGAATTGTAAAAAAAAATATATATATATCTATGAAATATTAATTTGAAAAAATATACCATTTCAAGATATTTACATATATGCCTATATCAGCCTTACTTGGTAGAAAAAGCCATCTTCTAAAACAAAAGGGAAAGGTAACTAAAAATCATAAAATTCAAGATAATCATGATAAATAAATAAAAAATTTAATTAAATAAAATCTTCATAACCTAATTGGAGGATATCAAACTAACTAACATATCGAGAAAACACGTCGTTTATAGACTTGGACTTTGAAATTTTCTTATTAAAATTTAAGTTTGGTCTAATAGTCGATTTAAATTTTGTAGCCACTTTGTTAGTTTGTGACCAAAACTCTTCTTGGGTTTATACCTATCTCATTAGTTTATAAAATCAAAAATAAATTATGTCTTCATATAACTACCAAGAACCCTTAATTTTTGCTACATAATTTGTTAAGCCATTTAAAGGGATTATCTCATTAGTTACAATAAGAATTGTCATTTAGTTGGAGCAAATAATTATAATGCAAGTAATTTGTTAATCATTCTTCTACTGTATTATTTATCACTGTTGCCTTCCTAATCAATATAGATAATTTAATTCATGATTCGGAATATGTTAAGGCATATACTTTGATTATACCATTGGGTTTAATTTTATCCAAGAATCCGGGCCAAGAAATGCATTTCCAAACACTTTATGCCACAAGTGGGAATATTCCTCCTTTTTGCTTTTTACTCGCAGGTTTCTCTCTTTCCATTTTCAGTTTGGAGTTTCAACAACGCGTATATAAAAAATCTGGACGTGTTCAAATTAATTTTCACCTTGCTTGGTGTGTGATCAATCGGTCGTGGGTGGTAGTGATGGTCGACTGGTGTGGTTGGTTGAGAGAAGTTGTGGGCAACGAGGAGAGAGACTGGGAGATGGAGGGATATGATGGCTGAGAGCTACTTCTGTGGCTGACGGCGAGAGGAGAGCAAGGACAATCACGGTGGGGTGGAATTAGTCACCGGGGAAGTTGTTCTTTGGATGGGAGTTGTCGATTATTTTGGAAAATTCAAAAGGGTAGGTTTTTCAAGTTTCCTTATTTTCTCACTAATATATTGTATATTATTTATTTTAAGGTTTTCTCTTCTTTTATCCAATCGTTAGATATGTGATAATTTCAAGCTATAGCGGTGAGAATTGCAACTATCACGACCTCCATGCTCATGTTGGACATTGAGTGATTAACTCTATAGTATTTAATGGAAGAAGTGCTGTTGAATATAAAGTTTTAATTTTTTTTAATATGAAAAATAAAATAATTATACTTAATTTGTTTCAAATGAAGAATATACAATAAGATCCATATTATATTCAGGCACTTAACCTGTCATATAGTGTAAAAGAAGAGGAAAATGAGAGGTGCCCATATATAATAGAGGAAAGCTTATACAAATCACTTTATCCTTTATTAAAATAGGCTTTCGCTATTAAATTAAAAGGAGACTTCTAAAGCTTCATAAAGGAAAAAGTGCGTCTCTTTTTAAAGTAAAAGGCACGAAAATGCTTCCTTGTCCGCATTATACTATTGGAAAAGTTGCTCATCAGGTCGGATTCCTTTGTTAAACAACGGATTAAAAAAAACCCATGAACACACATGCATCTGAAAGCTACCCATTAACAAATACCCAATATTTTTCAAACGACGAAAAGCAACCAACAGAAGTATTAATATAGATTTACGGAATAATTTACATCTATTTCCACTAATTTTACGAGTTTTATAATTAATAATTATATAAATTTTTAATAATTAAATTTACTGAAGATAATTAGAAAGTTAAAAGCAAGCACAATAGTTTATCATCAAAGCCACACAGAGCAGGTGAAAAGACGGGTTTTTAAGCAAAAAGCAATAGCTTTAGGCCTGTTTGGCATTGCGATTCAATCTGTTTTTTGCTGTATTTTGTTGTTTGTTTTTTTTTTTAAAACCGGCGGTTTAGTGTTTTTAGATTATTTTGATGTGCTGATGTCAAAAATAATTTTTAAAAAATAAAAAAACATCATTTTGATGCATTTCGACATGAAAAGCACTTTGAAAAGCAAAAACAACCACACTCTCAAACATCCCTTTAAACAGCATCCAACTCTTACAAGGATCCTTAAACACTGATGTTAAAAATATAATCCATGACCCGCCCACATAGCTCTTTAACCCGCCGACATAACTCTTTAATCTTTCACATATTTTTAAATCACCAGCAAGTAACCAGTCATGAATGGAGCGTGTTTTTTCTTTTTTTAAAAAATTGTATTAAAATATTTTTTAATAACACTAATATATTGTCTGACTATTGGAAATAACAGAAAGCTGTAAGAAACGACGATAGTTAGTGTCATAAATGATCTCTTCTCCAGACAATTTGACCTGATATGGCACGTGTTATTAGGAATAAGAAAGCATCCCACCATTTACACACTTTTCTTCTTCTTCTTCTACTTACTATCACCATTTTAAACAATTTGACTTGGAATTGGAAATGTGAGCGCTGCTCTCCATTTCAAACAACTTGTTTTCTCTAGAAGTATCATTTTAACCAATTTTGTGAGAGGATATTTTCAATTAAATTCAATAGGCAAATTCTAATTTCATTTATATGATTTATGTGGGATTTTCTTATCTTTTTTATTTTGATAATATTTTTTTTTATTCATAGGAGTATTCATATCAATTTTTAAACATTTTAATTAATTTCACAGCCCTAAACTAATGACTAATCTTATAAATTGTGAAACTCGACCTAATATTTTTTTGACAATATCCCCTTATTCTATTTGTCACCGCATGTTAGTCAATGTATCGACAGTTACCTCTACAAAATTACAACAACCCTGATGTGGAAACAAGATCCATTAAAAGCAAACGACCAAATCCATGCACCAAAGTAACTTTTCAAAGGAAAATGCAGACTACTTTAATTGAGTTCTTTATCCCTTCAGTTTTCTTTGTGGCTTAGACAAAACTTTATCTCTCTTTAATTTATTCCTATCCTTGACACTTTGTACGCGGACTCACATGTTTTGGGTCCCACATTTAGACTTTTACTATCCTCACTGTTGATGACGTGGGTTAATGATGTAGACCGGATAGAAAAGAAAAGAAAAAGCTCATCATCAGCTTTTCCACGCCACCTACCTTGTTCCTTGGCAGCTATGAGTTTTTTTTTTTTTTTTGGGGGGGGAGGGGGGGCAGGTGGCAACATTTTTTTAGCACTTTATATATCTACATAAAAGCCTCCCCCCATTCCTATCCATCTACAAATAAATCTTCTCTCTCATTTCCCCCTTGATTTAGGCTTTAGTAACCCACAAATCTCTCTCTCATCCTGAATTTGTTTGTCTCGATCATGGCTTGCCAGGAAGAGGGTATCAAACTCTTTGGAGCAACAATTACGATGCATGATAAGCAAGAAGGTGATAAAGAAGATCCAAAAAAAGAAGATCCAGCCATTGACAGGAGACCAGAGAAGGTCATCCCTTGCCCTAGATGTAAGAGCATGGAGACCAAGTTTTGTTACTTCAACAACTACAATGTTAACCAGCCAAGATATTTCTGTAAGGGATGCCAGAGGTACTGGACGGCAGGTGGGGCCCTGAGAAATGTTCCTGTGGGTGCCGGCCGTCGGAAAACTAAGCCACCTGGCCTGGTTGGTCTTGACGGTTACTCGGAAGGGTGCTTGTATGATGGCTCTGGTGGGGCTCACCTTTTTGAGCTAGATGGGGTGGTTTTGGAGGACTGGCACTTGGCAACGACCCATGGCAGTTTCCGTCATGTTTTCCCCGTGAAGCGGAGGAGGAGCGGTGGCTCAGGTGGTCAAACTTGTTGATGGCCACGTCTATATTTATCATCATGCGTGTATTATATATACAAAACCGGTTTTGATAAAATTACCTTTAAATTTCTAGTGGCAGTTCTATGTGTGTACATATTCACAGCATAACTTTATCATAAAATAAAATAAAAAAAGTATCTCGACTTAATATTTGGCCTTTTATTTCTTGTGTCTACATTATAATTTCAATAAATTAGACAAAATCTAGAATATTATCATTTTTTATAATTATATTTATGTGTATAACCAAATCAATCAATCATCTAGTTGACATGCAATACTAATATTAGATCTATATGGCATTTCAACATTAAGATAAATTACAAAAAAAATATTGACTAAATATTTTGTAGCTATATATAAAACATAACATTATTGTCAAGAAATAACTTATTAGGTCTTTTTTATTCTGCCAATAATTTTTTTGGCAACTTTCAATGCTAACAAAATTTAATTGATGAAAAATCAAGTTAGTGAGTCTAATTCAAGTTTAATTGAGAAGATTTAAATTTTTAGAGATCAAATTGAGTTTTTTTTTTCAAGTCAATTGGTTGAAATTAGAGGCAAAATCGAAGACAACTAAAAGTTTGATAGACAATTGAGAGTTAAATTGCATAAATACGAGATCACGAATAGAAGAAAAAAAACACGTAAATTTAAGGTTGCAATTGAAATTTTGGCAGGGATAAAATTACACAAATCTAAAAATTTAAGGTCAATTAGGGGCTCCAGTAAAATAATTATAAATCAAATTATCAAAGTACACTTGTGCCTTTCTGCAAGATTTGCAGATGTGGTTGCATTGTTCAGTGGTCTGAACAATGTAGACACGCTGTTGTAGAAGAGGAAGAGGCATCATATCGTTGCACACAACGAGCAATCGAATGGTTATCTCCTTTCTTTTATCAATAGCACAACAGAGAATGAAAGAAAGAGGGGAAGAAATATAAAACAACATAGGATGAGGGAACAAAGAATGAAGAAGAAGAAAAGACGAGAAAAAAGTAGAGAAAAAAGAAACGAAGGGGATAGAAAAAGAGAGATGAAGAAGGAAAGGAGAACGTGAAACATAGAACACGTACAAAAGGAGGCAATAGAGAATACATGTAGCACAGATATTGAAAGCAAAGACAGCGGCTTGTCCCTCTCTACTGTTGGCAACATAAACTCTTTATCTCTTCATCGTTGGTGCCACCAACAACAACCTCTAGCTCACAATAGACGACAATTTCTTCTTCTTCTTCATCTTTGGCGGTAGACGAAAGCTTCTTCACCACCTCCAGCGGTAGAAGCATCAGTAACCACCACCAACAATATTTTTCTCCATCAACAGCAGCTGCACTTCTCCATCAGTGGCAACTTCTTCTTCCCTTTTGTTAGTAGCATCTCTTTCTTCTTTCTTAATGCTACCAACTTTTTTTCTCCTTCAACGACTTTTCTTCTCCTTCAGCCACACAATAATAGTTGCACGCAGTGACAACAATCATTGCAACACCTCCCTTCTCTTCCTTCGACCACATTCCCGACACCACCACCATAGATAGCCCGACCTCCTTTACAAGGTGACAACACCAAGTAATCTCCTCCTTCTCCACCATTAGTTATTGTTCGCTGTTCGCTTGCATGTGAATAGTAGAAAGAGCTGAACATTCTATCTAGCTCGACCCGAGAGAGATGTTGGGCCGATTCATTTCATCAGGCTCGATCCGGTTTGAATTTAAAAAAAAATATATAAAATATTGCAATTTTAAGAGAGAGAAAAAACATGTTTCCGTGCATACGACTGAACTCTAAAAATTTCCTCAGCATATTTTTTTTTGTAAAAAAAATTGCTTCCTTTCTCATGTTTTGAAATGAAAAATGGGACATCGTAACTAGTTTATGATTATCCGTTAGATTTCAACCAAAATATCAAAAATCTTTCAACATTCTTTTAGTTTATTTTTTTAGTTCTGAACTTTAATTATCGAAGTGTAAAATTACATTGTAAAGTACACCATCAATATTCAAGTACAATAATTGTAGTGTTAAATTTAAGACCCTATAACAGTTAAGTTTTGACCTAATAAGGTAGAGACTCTCTCATGAAGATAAATATACTTCAAGCCTTGAAAAAGACCAAAGAATAAAAAAATTAACTTAGAAAAACAATCAAACAACAATGCAGTTTAACTTAAGTAGAGTGAACTGGGGGTAATGCATCTTCTCCTTGCATAACAAGTTCCTTTACCCGAACTCTCATAGACCATTAGGTTTCTTGGTGACCTTAATACAAGGTGATGACTTCAAAAATTATAGTTTTAATTTTTGTAACTAAATGGGTCGGTCCAGCCAAGATGGGCTTGCTGGACTTTGGCTAGACTGGCCCAACCAACTGGGCTGGGCCGAGAGCAGTCCAGCCCAAAGAATTAAACAATAAAATAAAAGAAAAAGGAAAGTTAGGATGCTTACTGTTCACATATTACATGAATAGTAACAAGAGGGTCGCCCAACCACGACGAGACACTTACCTACTATTATTGTAGGGTCAAGTGGTTCTCCCTATAGTGATGACGTCAAAAATGATGGACTATGGTGGCCAATAGGAGCGATGAAAGAGGTTGGTATGCTACTGCTACTGCTTCGTTGTTGTCAGCGTTGGAGAAAAGGCTGAGCTCGTTGTTAGAGAGCCGCTGGAGTGGGGTTCACGGCGAGCTTGCTGTTTGAGGAGAGAGAGAGAGAGAGATGGGGTGTTTCTCGGTGATCAGCTGGCTGCTGCTTGAGGGGAGAGAGAGAGAGAGAGGAACATCAGCGTTATCAAATAGAGAAAGAACGCTGCAAACACCCGCTGCCAAGATATGTCGTCGAAGAAGAAGATGGGATGTTGCGTATGTGTGTTTTTGCAACTCTCGCACTGTGTTTCTTTGTCTTTCTCATGAAAATATTCCCCTCTATTCTGGTTTTTGATCCTCTGTTAATCCTCCTATTTTTTTTGTATATTATCTCTCCCGGTTTATAATCGTCCCACAGTATTCAATCCCCCTTGTTCCTCTTTCACTGTCAAAATTCCCCTTTCCTTCGATTTGCAAAATTTCTCCCTTTTATAGGCTTAATTATGCAATTTCCAATATGGGAGTGATGTTCAAGTATGGTGTCTTGTGTATGGGAGTGGGTAGCAGGCATGGTGCAGCTTGGCTCTGGTAATGCCTCGACAAGTAAGATTTTTTTATATAATAAAATAGACTAACAAAAATGGGTTGTTACAAAAAGAGTTTTTCGATGGAAAACAAGAAAAAACGATGTTTTTCTTTTTAATTTTGGCTTTTGATTTAGCCCAAAAAGTTTCATCACCGCAAATTGTGATCTTCTCAATTTAACCTAAATTAGGCTTTCAAATTTAATTGCTCATCAATTAAGCCCTTAATAAAATTAATTTTACCAATTTAAAATATAATTAAGCCCTTGTGTTTAATTAAATCCTTCAATTAGGCTCTCAATTAATCCCTAAACATAATTACATTTTAAATTGGCCAATGATTAAATCAAATTGGTCCATAAAAATATAATTATGTCTTTCGACTTAATTTTTACGTCGATTTATCCACTAATAAATTACTTAAGCCTTGAATCCATATTTTTCTTCATTTCTGAGCAAAAAAAAGAGGTATGATTGGGCTTTAAAAAATGTCCAAAATTTTCAACATGATTTTTTTGTCGACAACAACGCTTTTTATTTTATTTTTATTATTTTTGGTTAGATTCAGGGAATAACTTAGAAATTGGGTTATGACTTTGTAAATTACTTTGTTAATTTTATTTTTATTGATTTAAATATTAGAATATTTTTCATCTTTCAAAGGAAATTTTTTGCACTAATATTTAGCCACCTTGTCAATTTACTCAAAGGCTAACTGAACTGCACAAACACGAAACAACCATGAAAAATTAATTTTTTATTTAAGGTCTTTTCATGACCTCTATCATAACCCAATTCTAGGTTATTCCCCTAAATATAACCAAAGTAAAAAAAAATAATACAAATAAAATAAAAAGAGCTGGCATCGGTGGAAAAATTGAGGTGAAAATTTTGGACGTTTTTAAGAACCTGATCGTACCTCTTTTGTGCCCAATTGAAGGATTTAATTAAGAGCATGGACTTAATTATATTTTAAATAGGCCAAATTAATTTTATTAAGGGCTTAATTGATGAGAAATTAAGTTTGGAAGTTTAATTTGGGTTAAATTGAGAAGATTGAAATTTTTGGAGATGACTTTTTATAGATGGGGAGCCATTGTGGTAGCGACGTGAACCAACCAGCTTTCGATGCCTCCACTGGTCATCACACGCTACCATTTCTGTCACCACCACCACAGGAAGAACCACATCAGCCTCCTCTAATGGCGGCAGTGATAAGTCCACCGGACATTACCCTCCACCAACCACTATTTATTGTTCACCGTTATGGTGAACAGTGGAGGAGTGAATTAATTCACTCCCCCATCGCCCATTGTTCATGTGAGGAACAGTGGGTTGGTCGGCTAGGACCCTGTTCCCGACCCACCGGTTTAACTGTCAGCCCACCAAAAAATAAGCCTCTAGACTCATCTGGGTTGGACAACCAACCCATGGAGTTTTTTTAGAAAAAAGTACAAGGTGTAAAATCTACAAAAAAAAAATATGTTGTTTTCGTGGATACGACTGAATTTCAAGGTTTTCCAAGCATATTCTTAATTAAAAAAAATATGTTACATCTTTTCTATATTTAAATGAAAATTAGATATCGTAACCGGTTTGCGATTATTCGTTGGATTTTGACCAAAATATATATAAAAAATAATAATTATTTTGTTTTATCTATTAGGGTGTAAAATTATATTGTAAAATACATCCATAGTTATTAAAAAGGTTTTTAACTGCAGTGGAAAATTACATTGTAAAGTACACCCGCAAATAAAAAAAAGGTTTTTGAAAATCCAGTATAAAATTCTTTTTAGTTAGTCTTTCAACTTCTAATGAGGTAGAGATTCTTTCATGAAAAGAAATCTACATCGAGCCTTAGAAAAGACCAACAAATAAAAAAAAATCAAACTTAGAAAAATAATGAAACAACAATGTAGCTTATCTTAGGTAGGGTGCACTAGAGGTAATGCGTCTTTCCCTTGCATAGCATTTTCCCTTATCCATGCTCTCGCAGACCATTAGGTTTCCTAATTACCTCAATACTATGTGGCAACCCCTGATAATTAATCATAATTTTTATGACTTTAAAAACACCCCTTTCTTTCACCGTGCACCGTTCTCCCCTTTCGAGGATGACGGGGCGCAAAGAGAAAAAAATGTCATCGCGATAACCTCATTTTCTATAGCAATAGTACTCTAATTTTAGATGTTCACTTGAAAAATGATTTTCAGAGTTTCTCATATACCATTAACGAGAAGACTATGTTTGTATTTTAAATTACAAATTTAGAGCTTGCTCGAAAAGCCTCTTATGGCCCATCAAATCCAAAAGGGGCCATAATATTGTAAACCTGACACAAAGACCTTATAAATCACACAAATAAATGTCAACCGATTCAATGGAAAAGTTGAAAACACCCCTGAAACTAAGAGTTATTTTTAATGCACTGGGGTAAAATAGTAATTATATTATTATAATTCATAATAATTTATATCTATTACTATAATATTTATCGCACACGGATTAACACTTTCTTTAATATATATTTACAAATGAACTTAGCTTATATCATAAAATTTCAGCCAACTCGGCCAAAATACATCTTATATTAAAAAAAGACGAAAAGAAGATTCAGAGATATTGTTTAAGTCATTACATGATGGAGCAGGCATGAGGATTTTCATCACTGAAGATGGCGCTAGCTTCTTCATCAACAATGGTGGCATAAACTGGCTTTTGATAGTAACCAAACTCTTCTTCACTGTAGCCATGCTTCTTGTAGTTGTATGAAGAGGTAGGCTTGTTTGCATAGTAAGTAAATGTTTCTGTTTCAGGCTGCCGTCGGTTAAAGTTATAGGATTCAGGATTGTATGGGTATGGCCACAGCTCGGCTCTTCTTCCTGTCTTCCTCACTGCTTTAAGAATCTTTCTCTGGTCTGCCCATCCCATAACTGTTACCTTTTGCATATCTATGTCTATATCGATATCATCCACTCCTGTGTCAAAAAACGAAAAACAAGTTTTACCATCAGCACGTACGTCACACACATGTAAAAAAGTGTTCCTATTTTAAATGAAAGTAACCCATAATACGACGTACCATGTAGTTTTTTAATAGCCTTTCTTATCTTGGTCTCGCAGCCAGCACAATTCATATGCACTTTCATTTCCGTGATCTGAAACATGAGAGCAAAGGGTTTAGTTTGGTCAGCATGCATATGATTCTAGTGCTAATTAACACCAATGATTTCTCGGCTACAAAATCAGCTTCTAAATAACAAGAACGAGAATATATATAGTTTAATGAAGTAAGTACTATACTAGATTAAATTCTAAATGGACACACATATACACACAGTTATAATTAACCCTTTAAATGATATTGTCTGCTAGCTAGAATTTAATTTTGATTTTAGACACGAGCTAGAATATTTATCGTAAATAGAACTCTTAGCATGCTTAGCTTGATTGCAGTTATGTGATACTTCAAAATTATTCGATGCAAAGAACACGTTTGTATTGGCTGGATCCTACAAAACCTTAACTTAACACAGCCGTTAGCTAGGTAGCAAATTAACGACGCATAACAAGAACATTATAGAACATTTTTCATTGAGAAATTCAAAAAAAGTTATGAACCCATCATGCAAATGCTAAGAGAAGGAGATAGAAAGCTTGAGAGAAAGACTTCTTACAGTCATTTTGGGAGCTTAATTGAAATCTTATAATCTAGAGGCTCTAGTTTTTGTTTTTTATATATGTTGAGCTGTATGTATGAGGATATATACGAAGAATGGTTAAGTGGGTGTATATATAGAGCGCAGGAAGCAGCTTATACGTTTCATCTCACTCGTTTCTTCTTAGGAGCTAAGACAAGGCATAGAACTAGAAGAGGGACACGAAAGAATAAAATATACGAAGCCCCCCACAGACCTTCCTTTTTCTACCCCTTCAAGTTGCTTCTAAGAGACAAAACTTGAACAAAGATTCGGCAGAAAGTGCATCGCAGCTGCTTAGAAGTCAGAATCCAGCTCCATCGATGGCTTTTACAATTTGATCAAGCCAAACGAATATACAAGAAATATTCAAGCATATATTTAGCTTCATATATATCTCTCCACGTTAGAGGTTCCTTTTAAAATAGATCAAATTCATTTTGATTCAAATTTCAGATCAAAATTCCTACACATATATCCATCTTGTTAACTAAGTACACTAAATTAGTTTCTTGTTGGCTAAGGAGCCTACGTTCCACGAGGAATATTATCATGTCGTTTATTTAATTAATTAACTATATAACAGTCAAGTTTTACTTGGAATCCATGGATCTTTTTTTAAAACGACCACGTATGGGCGTGATAATTTACAGGTCTAATTAAGAGTTAGAAAAGCAATTAAGCTGATACCTCAACAATTAACTAATCATATGCTGGCTAATTAGCAATATATGGCTGACGAAGAGCGTTGAAGTTGGTGCAAATGGAGGGCAAGCTCCTTGAAAGAGACTTCGTTGGAGATTGTTATCAAACCGAATGAACACAGCACACATGCGTCACCGTTTTGCAATTTCGTGGAAACCATCCATCGGTATTGTCTGACAGTGTTAGGCCAGCTATAATCAATTGCTTGATTTTGCTTCGTGAGCAAGGTTTACTTTTATTATTATTATTATTTCGTGGCAACTCGAACCCTTTTTCTTTCCGGCGATAATTATTTTGAGAGAGAATTTAAAGGAAAAATAAGAGCAACCCGAAAATCATTAATCGTATATCCAACCAGAAATATATTTAAACTCTTAGGTCTGTTAAAATGATCACTCAATGCAACTTCCAGGCAAGTATCAACATATATAATCCTTCCATTTAATTATTTTCTTATGACCCAAAGGGGACGGATATCCCATAAAAAGTCTACCCTTAGCTTAACGGTCAACGCTATTCCATCACTTGAATTTTATTTTTAAGGGCAAGCTTTGCTCTAATTATAAGTTTTTCTTCTTGTTTTGTTTTCCTAAGCAAATAATTACTATGTCCCACTCCCATGTATACAAAGAAATCCCAATTTAGAAAAATGGAGAATTGATTAAAGATGATGGATTATCACAAAAGTTAATCAAGATAATTTTTTCCATAAGAATTTATCAAGCTCTAATTACATCAACAGTAAAAGGATAAAAAAAATAATCGAGAAAAGCAAAAGTGCACATAAAAGTAGTTCACAGCACCTATAACATATAATGAATTTTTTTAAAAAAAAAACTTTATTATGGTATATTTTTAAATGAAAAATATTTTAAAAAATAATGTCAACTATATTTTTAATGACACAGAACGGAAGATGAAAAAAAAATCTTAAGAACAAGTGAGTATTTTACCCAATAAGAATCCAAGTTTTTATTGTGTATTTTGCCGATTATTCAAGCCTTTAAACAGACGTTTACAAAAATCTCAAAGATTACAAGCATTATATTCAAGCCTTTAAATAGACGTAAATTGCAGACATAAATTCCCAGTCATAGACTACGGGATTTAGTTTAAATGCCGAGATCTGGGTTTTCGAATTTCAGATCATCCCGCTGCTGGTTGACTCATTGTTTCTGGAGCGATCTTTCTTCTTCAATCTTCTATGCAGCACTTCCTCAAACTCCAACGCCAGTTGTTCTACATCACCTAGACAGGCACAAAAATGCTTGGGTTTTGGGTCCATTCTCAGGTTATTTTAGTCACGTATTAATTAGATTTGAGATTATTTATAAAACTTTATAAGATATATTCAAGAAAGGATATTATTTTAAAAAACTAAATTAATAAGATAACATTTTGAATCGTATAAATGTAACTTTTTTACTTCCAATGAAAAACAATTATCAGAAAAGCCAATTGTATTGAAGTGAAAAAATTAAAAAAAAAAATCTTCTTAAAAATGTTTGATGTCATCTCCTTTCCACATGAATTATATTATAAGTTTTTTTTTGTTTTTTTATGTAATTCTTATTCGAGTATATTCTTTTATCCTGCCTTGTCAGAACTATCATATGGCGTAATGCAATAACGTCATCAAAGTTTGGTGAAGAGAAACGAAGTTCCACTCTAAAATATTAAACTCGAAATGATAAGTAAGCGGGGAATTATTTAGAAAGACTTCAGATGTTTTTATTATATATATATATAATTAATTTAAAATGGTTTAAGTTGATGCAAGTCACTCGAAAAAGCATTGATTAAAGCTCCAATGGCAATAAGTTTATGCCATCCTCTCTCTCTCTCTCTCTCTCTCTCTCTCTTCATCTTAATTTGACGATTAGAAAATATTTTTGGAATAGATGGTTTAACAATAGAGACTGGATATTATTTTCAGACAAATTTAGAATTAATTGTGGTCAATCCTATTATGACTTGAAGGTTTGAAGCTCACTCGGTCTTCTCGACAAATTATACATCAATCCTGTCGTTTGTTGGCAATTTATTTGATATTTAAATTGTGGTAGATGCATTTTCAAATTGAAGGTATCAAATTTAAATACTTATAGGAAAGCAAGGTTGTTGTTGGGGATGGTAAGATATATTTAAGAAACGAAACTTTAAGATGGCTTGAAATAATTTAATTATTTAAAAATTTCTTTAATTATTTGACTATATTATTATAAATAATATGTTGTCCTTGGTATTGTAATTATGTTTATTTGTAATTGACTTTAAATAAGAATGGTTGTAGATCTCATATCCATTAATTAAAAAATGTTTATTCCGAACTTTATATAATTGGGTTTTTTCAAGTTGGTATCAATGTTTTTTTTTATGTTGACTGCAAATAAATTTCGAATTTTCATCCTATGACTAAAATAAGAAAAATATTATTATTTTTTTTAAGAAAATATGGTATATTTGTTTTACACATATCATACTTAAATTATTAAATTGTGTCAAAAACAATTTAAAAAAATATATATTATTGTATCACTTGATATTATAATTTTATTAAGAATAAAAACTTAATTGAAAAGTAATAAGTGTTCATATAACACATCATTCAACTTCTATATTATCATAAACCTTTTAATAAATTGAAGGGTCTTGATGCACCACTGCTATCACCGCTGCCCGTAAGTCTGACATCACCTCCTTTTTTTCCGGGTGTATAAATCCCAAAGCAAAACATATATTAACATCTTTAAGTCAGAAATGATTGAAAGTTATTGAATTTATTTTTTTAGATATAAATAAATCTTGTTTTTTAAAAAATATATTTTATGGGTTCATATGAACGAATAAAACTATGATTGTTTTATGTTCTTATAAGAAATGCATACTGTAACTGCATTTAAAATATATAACAATATCAAGCAGGTTTGTGTGTGTGTGTGTATCATAAGAGACATATAAGTACTAGTTTAACAATTAACAATATGAAATGGATTTTTAAAGAGAAACTAAGAGAAGAATTTTTAACCAAAATTTGTGAAGCAAAATTGGAAAAATATTACATTTTATAAGCTATTTCTTATTTGATCAATTAAAAGCTCATTTATAAGTTTTAATTTAAAATGTATATTGCATTTTTTTTTCTTCATTAAAACATAAGATCAAGTGAAAGGTAAAAACAAGGTATATAATTATTTAATTGTAGGCCTACACTTGTAGATAAATTGTTAAAACAATTATGGCAGCACAAGATTCGGCATCATTTCGACTTTTATTATTTTCAATTAAAGCTCTTTTTATAAAACTTTTAAATGATGTCTTATAATTTGAAATATGTATTTCAAATATCAAGAACACTTATATAACTTTAGAATTTAGATTTTAAATAAATTAAATTTGAGGAAAGCATTTTCTATTTGTGAATAACAAGTTCGATATTGCTCCTTTATCAGATTATGATAATTATACCAATTATTATAGGTGAGATCGTGGTAAAATATATTGCTTTAGTTAAATTGCTCATAACTATTCTTAAAAAAAACAAACAAAAAAAACTTATACATAAATAATGATGGATTAAGTGTTTGTTTTAGGTCGCCCATTACAACAAGACCATCTCTTTGCTTTTACCATCCTCACCTGGGCAGGTCGCCCATCACAACAAGACCATCTCTTTTCTTTTACCAATTTTACCACTCCCATCTGGGCAAGTCGCCCACCACAACAAGACCATCTCTTTTCTTTTACCAATTTTACCACTCCCATCTGGGCAGGTCGCCCATTACAACAAGACCATCTTTGTGTTTCTTTTAGTCCTCACCATTCTCGCTTGGGTAGGTCACCCATTACAATAAGACCATTATCCGTGTCAATCACAAGTAACATCATTTTTCATCCGTTGAGTATCCTACTTAGGCTTCAATTCTTAGGTAGTGCGCTTTCTAGCCCTGTCTTGCAGTTCCCTTCTGAGTGTGCTTTCTAGCCCTCATTCTCATTTCTAGATGGATCAACCATATTTTTTGTTGTAAATCCACTTTTCTTTTCTTTACAACGCTTGCTATTTAAAGTCTTTTACAAGACTTTTATCGCAAGCATTGTAAAGAGGGGGGCAACTGTCATCACCCGATTTTTGGGTGATTCCCCAAAATAAAATAAAATAAAAAATAACAAAAATAAAATAAAAAGGGTTTGGCGTCGGTAGAAAAATTACGGTGGAAATTTTATGAGGCGAATCGAATCTCTTTTATGCCCAAAAATGAGAGAAAATACAAATTCAAGGTAAAATTAAGTGGGATCATAATTATATTTTTTATAAGCCAATTTGATTTAATCATGGGCTAATTCAAAATATTATTATGTTTGAGAATTAATTTGGGGTCCAATTGAAGAATTTAATTAAGTGCAAGGACTTAATTATGCTTTAAAATTGGTTAAATTAATTTTATTAAGGGCTTAATTGATGAAAAATTTAATTCTTGAATTTAATTCG
Source organism: Salix dunnii (assembly GCA_015731905.1). Classification (NCBI taxonomy): domain Eukaryota; kingdom Viridiplantae; phylum Streptophyta; class Magnoliopsida; order Malpighiales; family Salicaceae; genus Salix; species Salix dunnii. Next base: position 3,250,656 of record CM027662.1, on the reverse strand, counting down.
GGCCTAATTGAGAAAATCAGAATTTTTGGAGACCCAATTGAATTTTTCCAAGCTAATTTGGCATAATTAAGGATTAAATTGAAGACAATTGAGAGTTTAATTGTCAATTAAGGGCCAAATTGCATAAATCAAAGGCCAGGGACCAAAATGAAGAAGGCGCGCAAATACAAGGGTAATGTTGAAATTCAGACAAGGACCCAATTGCACAAAATTACAAATTTAAATTTAATTAAGGGTGCAATTAAAACAATCATAAATCAAAGGACCAAATTGCAACTTTCCCCCCCAAAGCTGCCTGCACCCGCTGCACACCTTCCCTGGATGCTTGCCGACCAGCCGCCTGAGCGCCGCCGACCAGCCACCGTTGCAGGCACGCCAGCCACCACGCCGCCGACCAACCAGCCGCCGTGTCAGGCCAAACTCCCCTATAAAAACGCCATGCACGACGGAGAACAGAAGGGAGAAAACGGGGAAGATGTTGAATTTCTTGATTTGTGTTTGTTGTTTGTTGTATTTTGCAGGTTGTGTTTACTGGAGTTTGGGGAAAACAGGGGAAGATATTTTCAGAGAATTGAAGAAGAGAGGATTCTGCAGAAGAAGGTAATTCGTATATATTGATTGCTTATGAATTGTTTGACTTAATGCCTCTTATATATGATTGAGGCAGAGCACATGAGTTATGTATGCTTACAGTAGTCAAACACACACTTTATGCATGCTCATTAGTTAGCTGTACAATAACAGAAATCTAACTAACTATTACATGCTTTACTTCATGAATCAAATGCTGCTTCTTCTTCCTCTTTAACACTCAGCTGTAATATCAACCTCTTCTGTTTCATCTCCCTTCGTTAGTGTCTTCTCCTTCATCTGCTGTGATGTTGAAATCAGTAATACAGCTTATTAATCAACAGAAGAAAGCAAAAAAACGCAGAAAAAAAAAACTGGAAAAAACGAGAAACAGGGAGGAAATTTGAGGGAAATTTATAGAAACTTTTAGCATAAAAAAAAAGCAAAACACCATCACCTTCATCTTCGTCGGCGTCGGTGCTCTTTCTTCCTCTTTGGTTTCACGGTTTTTCTCTCTCTAACAGCAGCCCCATCGGAGTCTCTCTCCACCATTGCAGGTCGTTCAACCGCCATACAACCACCCTTATAGCCACCGTGAGTCTCCCCTGCATACCAGAAACCCAACCAAACCTTCAGGCGAGGCTCCCGGCGACGGATACTTCAACTGCAACGTGACCACCGTGACTTTGGGAGCTTCCTCCGGCCACCACAGACCACCGTTGACGACGCCACCACGACCAGAAGCATCACCTCGATCTCCTCTACACGGCGGCATCATCAAGTAATCCTCTCGTCGAAGTTGTTAATTACTGTTCACGAACGTGAACAGTGCTGGTATTGCACTGTTCACGTTCTCCCCCGTTTGAATTTTTTTTTTCTTTTTTCTCTTCGGGCTGGGCTGCTCTCAGCCCAGCCCAGCCCATTTTAATTAAATTTTGGGCCTAATGGTCTGGGCCCTGTTGGGTCTCCAGACCAGGCCACAATAAAATGGGCTTCCAGCCTTCAGCCCAGAATAAAAATGGGCTTCCAGCCCACGATGGCTGGAAGCCCAGTCCATCAGGGTGGGCTGTCAGCCCATTGTGCTGACAGCCCAGCCCATAAAAAAATAATAAAAAATAAAAAATAAAAAAAATAATAAAAAATAAAAAATAAAAAAATGTTTTTATTTTTATTTTTATTTTTCTTACTTTTTTTTTTACAAAAGAAAAAAAGGGATTTTCAAAAAATATAAAATGTGTTGTTTTCGTGCATACGGCCGAATTCCAAAAATTTTCAAGCATATTTTTCGTAAAAAAAAAATATTGCATCTTTCTCATGTTTTTAAAACAAAATTGGATATCGTAACCAGTTTATGATTATCCATTGGAATTTGGCCAAAATGTCAAAAATAATCAAAACCATTTTTGTTTTATCTATCAGGGTGTAAATTTACATTGTAAAATACATCCATGGATTAAAAAATATATTTTTTTTTACTACGATGTAAATTTAAAAGCGTAAATTACATCCGTAGATAAAAACTAAAAAAAAGAGTTTCTAACTGCGGTGTAAAATTACATCGTAAATTACACCCGCAGATAAAAAATTTTTTTTGTTTTTATGCAGGGTAAAAAAAAAATTAAACTTAGAAAAAACAATCAAATGATAATGCAGCTTGCCTTAGGTAGGGTGCACTGGGGGTGATGCGTCTTCCCCTTGCACAACAATCCCCTTACCTAGACTCACGCAGACCAATAGGTTCCTAGTAACCTTAGTACTAAGTGGCGACTCCCTCATAATTATAGTCGTAAATTTTACGGCTATAAAACAAACACCCCATTTTTACCGCGCGCCGTTTGGCGGGGCGCGAAGCGTCGTAAAAATCGCCGTCGCGACAGATGGCGACTCCACTGGGGACATCGCTAGACTGAGCATTGTTTATTTGATTGTTATTTTTAAGTTCATTTTTTTTTACTGCTTCAACATGCATTTTAATTTCAAATCATGCATATCATTGAGTTTGAATTAATATCCTCATGCATTTTATTTCCTGAATAAATCCAATTTTAGGTTAGGTGGGGATTAGCGGTCTGCCTCATGACTTTCAGTCGGGGTTCAGATTCGTGAAACATCCAACTATGATCTGTGTGTTTACTTGATAATGGCGGTCATACTGTGCCCCAACCATTTCTTGTAAACCCTCATACCACCTTTACGTGAGGTGGTCACTGGGCAGTTCATAGACCTTTTGAGACCAGATAGAAAGCTACCCCTCATGTAATGGCCTAGAACTTGACTTTGGGTACGAACTCCCTGATAATTTGTCAATGTGTATGTATATACATCTGCATTTGCATGCATTCATCATTGTACATAACATATCATCATCAAATTGAAATATAGGTCCCCTAAGAGTTCCTACCACTCGACTCCAGCAAAGAAATATGGAGGACGAAGAGCGTGCACGCCGTGATGCTCATTTCCAAGAAGAACTAGATTCTATAAAAGCTAGTGTGGCTAGTCTCACCAGCTTACTCGAGCAGGCATTGAGAAATACCTCTGGTGAGGGTCCTTCGACTAGACCCGCAGCGGCTGCTCCAGCACAAGCAATGAACTATCAGGAAGAGGTGACCGGAGAAAGGGTTCAAGATCCGCAACAAAACCCAGCTTTCATGCAATCAGCAGTGCCGCCACCTGTGCCAACTCCAACAATTATAGAAGCATCAGGGGGTATCGACCAAGATAAGATGGCAACCTTGGAAGCCAGGATAAGGGCCATTGAAGGGGTGAACCTATATGACCCAGTACATGCTGCTGAAATGTGTCTAGTTTCGAATGTCGTGATACCAAAAAAGTTTCGTGTTCCCGAATTTATCAAATACACTGGAACACAGTGCCCCGTCACTCACCTAAAGTCATACTGTAATAAAATGGCAGAAGTAGTGCATGATGAAAAATTACTTGTGCATTTTTTCCAAGACAGTTTGAGTGGGGCAGCTTTAAATTGGTACATGAGACTAGACAACACCAGGATTCATAGCTAGAAAGATCTGGTAGATGCTTTCATTAAGCAATATAAGTACAACATGGACATTGCTCCTGACAGAACAAGTTTGTCCAACCTGGATAAGAAGGACAGAGAAAGCATAAGGGAATATGCTCAGAGATGGAGAGATCTTGCTGCACAAGTGCACCCCCCACTTCTAGATAAGGAGATGGTGACTTTATTCGCCAACACGCTAAGAGCACCCTATTACGAGCATGTGATGGGTAGTTCAGCACAACAATTCACGGATGCTGTAGCCGTGGCAGAGCGAATAGAGCAAGGAATCAGAAGTGGAAGAATTTCCGCACCTGTAAAGGGCTTTGAAGACAAGAGAAAAGATGTAGAGCATTTTGAAGATAATTACAAGGGTAATAAAAGCCAATTCCAAAATAACCCTTCATCTGAAATTACAAACATCAATCTTCAAGCCAAAGATCCACCTAAAAATTTCCCTAAAAGAAATTACCAGAAAACCCAAGAACAGCTACCTCCGCTACCATTGCCTTTAAATGAGATGTATCAAAAATTGGTAAGCATTGGGCAAGTAGCTCCAGAACCTCAGGCATCTTTGCAGCCACCTTACCCTAATTGGTACAAACCTGATCTCACTTGTGAATACCATGCTGGAGCTGTCGGGCATAGCATTCATACTTGCGGCGCTTTCAAAAAGAAGCTCATGCAATTGATTAAAGCAGGGTGGATAACATTCGATGAAAATCCAGGTTCTACACCCAATTAAGCTTCACAGAAGTAGGGTACCGAGTGTTCGCACTGTTAAAATGACATCGGCAAAAGCTTTTGAAAATGGAGGGTGCCGATATCAGAAGATGAAGTCTGCTTCAATGATTTCCTTTTATTTTGGTCATGTCTGCACAATATGTTCATGTTTTAACTTGTTGGCAATATTGCTTGTAACGCCACAAGACTTTCCTTGTTAAGCAAGCATTTCTCTTCAATGATCATGTATTTTCTTGTGTTTATGATTTTTTTTTAACACAAGTGCACCTAATATCCTTCCATCAAAATTATACATGATCCCATAATTTCATCAAGATTTTTGGCAAGTCAAAGTTTAGTACGAAAAGAAATGTCAATTTGATTTTTGTTTAACAAATGTGTTCTGGGAATTCAAAGGATTTCATTGAAGGGTGATCTCATACCCCAAAAATCTGCATAATAAAGCTAAGCACTTAGCTAAACAAATAGCCCAAAAACAAATCAAAAAAATATTTCGCATGGAAAAGCAAAGCTTATCGGTTTAGATTGCATGTTTTGAAATGAGGAGAGGCCATCTTTGATATGCCTTCACAAAGTCTCAAATATCCATTGCAGTCCCTATTTGAGCTGAATAATTTTTTCTCAATAATTAACCCTGGCTAGGATCACACCCTACACTGGGGGGGCAAGTGCAAAGAGAGAAGAACTCTCAATTACGAAGTAGTCTTCAATTACAATAGATGCCCAAAAAAAAAAAAACTGCAGGCATAATCATAAAAAGGTTTTTAGTACACTAGCAAATCAATTCAACATTTTAGTAGTACTAAAGACCCAACAAAAAAAAAACCAAAAAAATTCTGGGGGGCATGTCACAATAAAAGTCCGAACAAGATACTTGGGGCATGTCAAGTCAAAATGACAGCACTGCTAAAAAACCCATGATCAAGAGCCAAAACAAATACCGGGGGGCATGTCAAGAGATATCAAAATAAATTGGGGGGGCATAAACATAAAAGAAGTTTTAGTACATTACGACGAGCCGAGTCAACATGATAGTACTAAAAACCAATGATGAAAAGCCCAAACAAATACTGGGGGGCATGTCATGAAAATCAATCACGAGGACTAAAACGAGTTCTAAGAGTGAGCACTAAGTGATCCTTAGTTTAGAAAACCCTCAAATACCTTTTGAGCCTTCCAATATCTTTTCTTCGTAGCCAGTAACCTGAGCCTACATTACAAGCCTGATAAAGCCCTTTCTGATCAAATACAGGTAATCTGGATCGATAAGCAATGCTTTTTCATTTGAAATGATTCTTACGAATGCTTCACCAAACCTGATCGAAGCCTTTTTGAAATATAAGACATGCAAACAAGCACCATTTCACGTTCTTGTCAACATCGACATAAAACCTGACAATGAGATCACTTGAATTCTTTCAAGAACAAGTTTGTTTAAACAAATATCAAATTGGTTTTTGTGCTTGGAATGGCTTTGAAATACCCAAAAATCTTGCATAAAAAATCTTTGCAAATAACTATCCCTTTCCTAGAAACACTTGAAGCCTAAAACGCTGGTGTGGCAAGACCTGACTGTGGCAATCAAAATAGTTCGTGTTTGGAATGACTTTGAAATTCTAAAAACTCCCACATGAAACACAATCTTTGCAACCCTTTTCATGCAAACACTTCACTTGAAGCCCAAAACACTTGTGGGGCATGGTCAGACTAGGGGTAATCTACAAATATAATTGAAGCTGACTCTATCATTCCTTTTCAAAGATCTGGGTCAAACTCAGGGAGGCATGTTGATATGAAACATCTATCATCTCTAGTGGTCAAAATCTTAAGTTGCGGCTCGAGTAAGCAGAAGCAAGAAGCTGTCAAAGGCAGAAATCCAACCCTAGGAAAAGAAAGCCAATGATCTAAGGAAGGTCAGGAAGACAAAAGAGGACCTATATTTCTCAGGTAAGTATACATGCATCATCATGCATTGCATCCCCATTGAGAATATAGAAATTGTTTTGAAGGGATCGTAATTTACGAACCTTCATTCATCATTTTGTGCACGCTTTCAAGCTCCCATCTTTTCCATTTCCTTGAGCAGGCTTTTCAGCTTTATCTCTTTTCTAATTTTGGGTGTTATCATGCATTCCATCCCATTGAGAATTTAGGAAATGTTTTGGAGGGACCGTAATTTACGAACCTTCATTCATCATTTTCGTGTACGCCTCCAGGCTCTTACCTCTGTATCGTGCTTTTTAGCCTCATCTTCTTTCCTGAATTTGGTTGCCATCATGCATGGCATCTTCCCATTAAAAATCTAAGAAATGTTTTGGAGGTATTGTAATTTACAAACCTCCACTCATTGTTTTGTGTGCGCCTTTGAGCCTCTATCACTTTCACATCTTTGTGTGCGCTTGCGAGCCTTTCAACAAACACAGATATAGCGTTTTTCAACCCTATCTCTTTCTTTATTTGAGTGTGCTTTCAGTCGTTAGGCAATTCAGATAGCATGTTTTTTTAATCATGTCTCTTTCTTGAACACAGGTGGCTTTTATAGCTACCATCAATTCATATAGTGTGCTATTTCCCTTTCATATTCGAGTGCGTTTTCCAACCCTCGTCATCAATTAAAATAGTGTACTTTCCAGCCCTATTTTCCTTTCGTATTCGAGTGCGTCTTCCAACCCTCGCCATCAATTAAAATAGTGTGCTTCCCAACCCTATTTTCCTTTCATATTCGAGTGTGTTTTCCAACCCTCGCCATCAATCAAAATAGTGTGATTTCCAGCCTGATTTCTCCATCATCTTCGAGTGCGTTTTCTAACCCTCAATTATATATCCTAGATAGCGAAGCTTTGTAGCCCTATCTTCCATTCCATGAAATCTTTACCATCCTTACCTGGGCATGTCGCCCATTACAACAAGATCATCTCTTTGCTTTTACCATCCTCACCTGGGCAGGTCACCCATCACAACAAGACCATCTCTTTTCTTTTACCAATTTTACCACTCCCATCTGGGCAAGTCGCCCACCACAACAAGACCATCTCTTTTCTTTTACCAATTTTACCACTCCCATCTGGGCAGGTCGCCCATTACAACAAGACCATCTTTGTGTTTCTTTTAGTCCTCACCATTCTCGCTTGGGTAGGTCACCCATTACAATAAGACCATTATCCGTGTCAATCACAAGTAACATCATTTTTCATCCGTTGAGTATCCTACTTAGGCTTCAATTCTTAGGTAGTGCGCTTTCTAGCCCTGTCTTGCAGTTCCCTTCTGAGTGTGCTTTCTAGCCCTCATTCTCATTTCTAGATGGATCAACCATATTTTTTTGTTCTGGTAAATCCACTTTTCTTTTCTTTACAACGCTTGCTATTTAAAGTCTTTTACAAGACTTTTATCGCAAGCATTGTAAAGAGGGGGGCAACTGTCATCACCCGATTTTTGGGTGATTCCCCAAAATAAAATAAAATAAAAAATAACAAAAATAAAATAAAAAGGGTTTGGCGTCGGTAGAAAAATTACGGTGGAAATTTTATGAGGCGAATCGAATCTCTTTTATGCCCAAAAATGAGAGAAAATACAAATTCAAGGTAAAAAATTAAGTCGGGGATCATAATTATATTTTTTATAAGCCAATTTGATTTAATCATGGGCTAATTCAAAATATTATTATGTTTGAGAATTAATTTGGGGTCCAATTGAAGAATTTAATTAAGTGCAAGGACTTAATTATGCTTTAAAATTGGTTAAATTAATTTTATTAAGGGCTTAATTGATGAAAAATTTAATTCTTGAATTTAATTCGGGCCTAATTGAGAAAATCAGAATTTTTGGAGACCCAATTGAATTTTTCCAAGCTAATTTGGCATAATTAAGGATTAAATTGAAGACAATTGAGAGTTTAATTGTCAATTAAGGGCCAAATTGCATAAATCAAAGGCCAGGGACCAAAATGAAGAAGGCGCGCAAATACAAGGGTAATGTTGAAATTCAGACAAGGACCCAATTGCACAAAATTACAAATTTAAATTTAATTAAGGGTGCAATTAAAACAATCATAAATCAAAGGACCAAATTGCAACTTTCCCCCCCAAAGCTGCCTGCACCCGCTGCACACCTTCCCTGCATGCTTGCCGACCAGCCGCCTGAGCGCCGCTGACCAGCCACCACGCCACCGACCAACCAGCCGCCGTGTCAGGCCAAACTCCCCTATAAAAACGCCATGCACGACGGAGAACAGAAGGGAGAAAATGGGGAAGAAAGCAAAAAAACGCAGAAAAAAAAAACTGGAAAAAACGAGAAACAGGGAGGAAATTTGAGGGAAATTTATAGAAACTTTTAGCATAAAAAAAAAAGCAAAACACCATCACCTTCATCTTCGTCGGCGTCGGTGCTCTTTCTTCCTCTTTGGTTTCACGGTTTTTCTCTCTCTAACAGCAGCCCCATCGGAGTCTCTCTCCACCATTGCAGGTCGTTCAACCGCCATACAACCACCCTTATAGCCACCGTGAGTCTCCCCTGCATACCAGAAACCCAACCAAACCTTCAGGCGAGGCTCCCGGCGACGGATACTTCAACTGTAACGTGACCACCGTGACTTTGGGAGCTTCCTCCGGCCACCACAGACCACCGTTGACGACGCCACCACGACCAGAAGCATCACCTCGATCTCCTCTACACGACGGCATCATCAAGTAATCCTCTCGTCGAAGTTGTTAATTACTGTTCACGAACGTGAACAGTGCTGGTATTGCACTGTTCACGTTCTTCCCCGTTTGAATTTTTTTTTTCTTTTTTCTCTTCGGGCTGGGCTGCTCTCAGCCCAGCCCAGCCCATTTTAATTAAATTTTGGGCCTAATGGTCTGGGCCCTGTTGGGTCTCCAGACCAGGCCACAATAAAATGGGCTTCCAGCCCACATCCATATGGGCTTCCAGCCCATTTATAATATTTAATATAAAAAAAAATAAAAAATAAAAAAAATAATAAAAAATAAAAAATAAAAAAAATGTTTTTATTTTTATTTTTCTTACTTTTTTTTTTACAAAAGAAAAAAAGGGATTTTCAAAAAATATAAAATGTGTTGTTTTCGTGTATACGGCCGAATTCCAAAAATTTTCAAGCATATTTTTCGTAAAAAAAAAATATTGCATCTTTCTCATGTTTTTAAAACAAAATTGGATATCGTAACCAGTTTATGATTATCCATTGGAATTTGGCCAAAATGTCAAAAATAATCAAAACCATTTTTGTTTTATCTATTAGGGTGTAAATTTACATTGTAAAATACATCCATGGATAAAAAAATATATATATTTTTACTACGATGTAAATTTAAAAGCGTAAATTACATCCGTAGATAAAAACTAAAAAAAAGAGTTTCTAACTGCGGTGTAAAATTACATCGTAAATTACACCAGCAGATAAAAAAATTTTTTTGTTTTTATGCAGGGTAAAAAAAAATTAAACTTAGAAAAAACAATCAAATGACAAGGCAGCTTGCCTTAGGTAGGGTGCACTGGGGGTGATGCGTCTTCCCCTTGCACAACAAGTCCCCTTACCTAGACTCACGCAGACCAATAGGTTCCTAGTAACCTTAATACTAGGTGGCGACTCCCTCATAATTATAGTCGTAAATTTTACGGCTATAAAACAAACACCCCATTTTCACCGCGCGCCGTTTGGCGGGGCGCGAAGCGTCGTAAAAATCGCCGTCGCGACATATATTATCTTCAAATATTACAATATTTTTTAGGGCCTACTCACTTTCATCGGCTCATTCAATTGAGAGTATTGATAACTAACTTGGGTTTCATTAATGAATATTTCAGTGTTTAATTACTTATTTAATTCAAATATAAAGAAACTATATATAAACTAAAATAAAGATATTATTCTACCTTTAATAAATAATAAAATAAAATAACTTAAGTGCACCTCTATTCTATTATGAAAGCCTGATTAAAAAGATTGAAAGTAATTTAACTTGGTTTTAATGCTAATGATTTTATTCATTATTCATTAAACTTTAAACCAATAAGAAGAGTAACTAAAGATAAAAAAAAATACTAGAGTAATTAAAAATTCATGTCATTACCACAATAAGATGACACTATTTAACACTGGCATGTACCCATACAGAGACAAGAAAACAATAGAGGTGAAGCCTCAGAACGTGCTGCTCAAGTAGTTTTTTTTAACCTGAAAATGGTTTTACGTTGAAAAGCGCAGCGAAGAGCCATGGAAACACCTTTTATTGCAGAGAGAAGCTGGCGTTGATATTGAGATTGCATATGAAAATGGTTTTTGTTTTCCCGGTGTCCAGATTAGTATCGCCAAATAAAACATGTTAAAATAGCTGCATTTAAACAAGACAGATAACATCAATTTGAAATGATCCAGTTTTGGTGGTTAATACAAGGGTAGTTTCTTTGTTTTCTCCAATAAGTTCGTCCAGCTAATTCATAGTTTGGGGTGTGTGTGTGTATAAAAACAGATCACCTAAAAACCAGTGAAAATTAGCCTCGAAGTGAGCTCTAAGTTATAACCAGTGAAGAAGGGAAATCCAGCAGCCATGGCCGAGAAGGAAGGAGCAATAGTGAAAACGGGTCATGAAGAGGGGCTCAAAATGGCAGCTTCCCTGCTCGAGGAATTTGGATTTCCTCTAGGACTTCTCCCTCTTGCAGATGTTGTTGAGATTGGTTTTGTTAGGGGCACTGGATACATGTGGATCCTGCAAAAGAAGAAGGTCGAGCACAACTTCAAGATGATAAACAAGCTCGTAAGCTATGACACTGAAATAAGTGGTTATGTCAGAACAAAGAACATCAAGAAACTCAAAGGAGTGAAGGCTAAGGAGCTCATGCTCTGGCCTCCAGTTAGCCAGATTAGCGTTGATGACCCGCCAACTGGAAAAATTCACTTCAAGAGCCTCGCTGGTATCACCAAAGCTTTCCCAGTTGAGGCATTTGGTGCTGGTCACTGATTTACATCAAGAGCTAGGCAGATGAAGACCAGGCAATCCAGCCACGTGCAATAGCTCTACATGCTTTAAATTAAGATGCGGCGGTAGTTTTGCTTTGTTCCTTTCTCCATCTAGCATTAATTTGCTCATCAAGAATTTGATAATAATAATAATAATATTACCAAAATTGCAATATAATATAATTGTCCTAACTGTGTAATTTTCAATATTACTGTTATAATGACTTGTTACATTATTAAAATTTGCATAAAAGAAAGAAAGCAAGGTCCAGATACCAGAGTTCATACCCGAATCACTCAAACCACAATCAATTGGACATGTCAAGCTCAATCAGAGAAATATGCTAGCAACTTGAGAGAGCGAGGATTTAATGACTATAAAGATCATGCATAAAAGCCATTTAAAGCAAAGTTATTGCCCCAAGCCAAGCAGAACTTCAGGCAGTGTTTACTCAAACCCCTCTCCAGATCTTGCCCAGAAACTTGAACCGCAAAGGAATAGCTAATAACATTGACAAACAGAATCGAACTACTAACTATTAAAATCAGTTAGGCTAGCTCATAAACCTGCAACTGCCTTCCGATCAACTAATTTCAACTTTGTTTAGTCAAGTCCCTGTTCTCTTATTTGTTAAATCTTATGTAATCTAGTCGGAGAAACAGAGGATCGCCATCCACAAAGGGATGCAGGCTAACCCTTGCTTCAGTTTTTCCTTAGCCCAACATGTATGTGAACAGCATTCACGCCAAAAGTACATCCACAAAGAAAATACTAGATTTAAAATTTATGACCACCATTTCTAGTACATTTCTACAAGTAGCAAGCATTTATTAAAACAAGTCTCGGTTAGATGTCCCTATGGGCATACAATCACAACGCAAGTGCAACCTTTAACTTCGATGGTTGCTAGAACTTGCTGCTTTAACCATAACAGCTCTTGCTCATATATGGCATTCATCTAATTTATTTTTGTGAAGTAGAAACGCAGGATTGATCCACGTTCCACAGTTGCATTGCATGCCTGCCCAATTGAAGGAACCCAAGCGCGCTTTGCAGCCCATGCATTGAAGTTTCTCCCCCACAAAACCTTCTTGCACTGGCAATTTCAAAATCCGAGCTTGCATTTTTAAAAGGCACATATACATTGTTGCAAATTAGATTAGAACAGATATTTGTAGCATATACTTGCCTGTTTGCATCCACTTCATGGGCTCGACAAATATAGAAGAGCATTCGGGTGGCTCTTGATTTTTGCAGGAGTCAACACTTTTCTTATTCCATTTAAAACATTGTTCTCCTTTTCCCCGCTCATGGGGGACAATATTCTCCTCCGATGCAACAATTCTTCTACATCTTTTACAGCGGTAAATGGCTTGAGGTTTAGGAGCAGTTTCAGAATCAGTGATAATGGCAGCTGCCTGTGTTTCTTGGAGAGACTCTGAATTCACTGTCGCCATAGTTGGATACTCCTAACCACCCAAGACTGCCAACAAAGAACAAATGAAGAAGATTAACACAACCATATAGAGTTAGTATTCATTAACTCCCCAGTAGCATAAACATGAACAGATGAAGATGCCATTACAGAGATATTCATCAATTGAAACTTGAAAAGCATAATTTCTTCTAAGGTGAAATATAATCTCCCATGATACTAATTCTCAGTCGCACTCCAAAACTCTCTACGACAAGGGGCACAGAATTCTCCATGCTTTAAGAATCAAAACCCCTATATTCCTAATTATAATACCCACCACAACCCATGATTAAATTCTTTATGTGTTCAGCCTAGAGTTTAAGCGATAGCGTAGGAGAGCAGAGATTGATTGATTACCTTGCAAGACCGGACAAATCCAACTCTGTTATTTGGTTTAGGGTTTAGCATCATGAATGGATTAAATAATTCAAGACAAACTACATGTCGTTTAGTACTGGCAGCGAAATCTCTGCGCATTATTATTTCTTCTTTTGAAAGAAAAATTAGCCTCCGGGCAGGAGCCATTATAAACGACAAGTCATCTGAGATATAAGCATACTGGACAATCCGCGCCTCTTAGATTCATAAGCATCCTTTTGAAAATAATATGATCTCATAAAAAACATTAATTTTCTATACAAGTGAAATCCTATAAAAAAACCCTAAAAATCTTGATTTTAAGACGTAGAGAAGGATCGAAAACCACCCTCTTTCACCTTCAATCCACCCGCCATTTTTTTTCCTTCGCCTGTCGACCTCCCTTCACATCTGCAAAGACCTATGAACAATCAAGAGAAATAAATAATAATTTTTCTTTCATTTCTTCTATGATTGTTATTACAGATTTATGATTGTTAATTTAAATATCCATATAATTAATTGAGATATACACAAATTAGCCCGGACATCTACGTTAATAAAAAAAGAAAACAACACCATTTGTATAGTAAATGTTGATTCTATTTATGTTTTTTGTAAATGTTTCATATATGATTCAGGTCAATATCATAGAGATAAAATATGCCATAACTTAATAAATATTTAAATATTTATTCAATGGTTGGCTAGTATTTTCAACTAATTCTGGCTTACTAAGATCAAATCCATCTCTTCAATTTGTTTAAAAATAGATTATTCATGCATGGACTACCTAGCTAGTGGGATCTTACTATTGGCGTGGGGGCTCTAAATCATGGAGAAGTTTCTATATTGGAGTAAGTTATAGTTTCAAATATCTCTATATATAATCTGTAGAGACATATGTAGTGCAAAACATATGCTAGCCAACCCCAGTTAAATAGATCTCCTCTAGGTTTTGCTCTAACATGCAAGGATGAATTCGACCTTTAATTTTTTATATAGAAAAAAACAAGCCCCGACATGTGTTTCAGCTGAAGTCTGAAATTAAGCAACCTTAAATTAAGTTTCGTAATAAAATTTTCTTCCTCAGAATGATTCTGAAATCATTGCAAATAATCCAATCAATATTTCAATTATTTGGATGCACCGGGCCCAGGCTGTTCTAGATGGAATCTTAATTTCATCCACAAAAATAAAGGAATCCAGACTGATTGATGGTATCTAATAATAATTCAGAGTTTAAGGAAGGTTTACATACTTGAAACGAGATCAGATGTTCCTCAGTTTATCTGTGCTGTCGTGTCTCATGAAACTGATGAACTCAATAAACTCGGTTATCACCATGATAATTACCAGATTTTATACTGTTCTTAATTATAAAATCAACTTCTTATCTCTGCAAATATTGCTATTAATTACTAATTATGATTGTAAATACTTTTTCATTACAAAAATTAGAATACCTGAAATCAAGCTCTTAGATTATATAAAGCACAGTGAAAATGAATAAAAAATATAGAGTTTCAAACACAATAAACAGTTGTGTAAATTCGTTATATCGTGGGCATTGATTATTAAAAAATCTACCCTCTATCAGTAGTTTTGTCTCGGTTTAAATGTTTATTTAAAAGTATAGTTTACGTTGTTTTTGAAAATAATTTTTTTAAATATATTAAAATAAAGTTTTTATTTTATTTTTTAAATATCAATTTTAATATCAACACATCAAAATATCTAAAAACACTAAAAATTTTAATTTTAAATAAAAAAAATCATTTAAAAAAAAACGTTTTCTAAAAACCACCTAAATTGAATATTAAATCGAGATCTTTGCTAATAATTAAAATGAATTCAGATATTATGATTCTGTTTAGTTTCTTACTACCTATTTCACTTTCGTTTTGCCATGGGACGGATAATTTGTTTTGTTCGCAAAATAAACTCTAATTCTTTTTCTAAAAACAATTATAACATATAAAATTGAGAAAATTTATAGTTATGTCATTTCTACAGTGAAAGATGTTACATGGTAGAGAAATAAAACAACGTTGTTATTGCTACACTAAAACACAATTTCATATATAATAATTGTACAATAATTCATCAAAAACACTAATAATTGTTTTCAATGAAAGAAATAAAGACTAATAATTTAAAAAAAAATGTAAAGAAAAAAAAAGATATTACAAAAGAATGACGACAAGAGAAGAAATGGTGATAAATACAAAATTATAAAGTGAAAATATGTCAAGTACAAGTAAAAAAATTTGTGATCATGTCAATTTCACGGCAAAAGATTTTAATATAGTAGAATAATAGTGTATTTACTGCAGTAAAATACCATTTTCTCAGTTGAGTGATATATATATATATATATATATATATATATATATATATATATATATATATATATATATAAGAAAAATCAGTTTGGTTTGGTTTGGTTTAATATTTTATTTTGTTTCTAAGATCTAAATCAACAGAAAAATGAGCCAGATAGGTTTTCTTTAGATTTTCAAGTAAGCATTTTCAATTGGTGTTTCCAATTAATTTTATATAATATTTTCGACCGAATCGGTTGTCTCCCACTCAACGAAGGTCGAAGTTCCGTGCTGCACAACCCTAGCCATTCCCATCCCTTCACTTGGTCACTTCAGTATGAGAGTACAAGAAAGATGAGATCATGGCAGTTGAAACCTGAATCTTGTTGCTACACTCAAGATTCCTTTTCACAGTACCAATCAATTATTCGAGCATGGCTAGACGCATGAAAATTCAGTTCACATTTTACTTCAAATTAACGTCTTCTAAGCCACGTAGAATCAGTGCTAGCCACACCGTCCGGCATTAACAAGCTGGCTACAAAACTGTCTATAAAAACCCCATCACGCTGTTTTAAATTTGTAGGAAAACATATACTCACTCACGAGGCTGTGGACGCATATACGTACCATGGCCGCAATAAAAAGCAATGCTCGCATGTTTCTGCCATTTCTCCTTATTATTTTAGCTACATGGGCAGCTAAAATAGAGAGTCGTCCTCTCGATGAGCAGGAGTATACGTTGAAGATGCATGCAGAATGGATGGCTCAACATGGGCGTGTGTATGGAGACCTGAGAGAGCAGGAGAAACGATACTTGATTTTTAAGGAAAATATTGAACGCATAGAAGCATTTAACAGTGGTTCTGACCGCGGATACAAGCTTGGAGTGAACAAATTCGCAGACTTAACCAATGAAGAATTCCGTGCTATGCATCATGGATACAGGAGACAACCATCCAAGCTGTTGTCTTCATCGTTTAGATATGAAAATCTAAGTGCCATGCCACCTTCAATGGATTGGAGAAAAGCCGGCGCAGTCACCCCCGTTAAAGACCAAGGCACTTGCGGTACGTTCGTATACTTTCATATTCCATTGATAAAAGGTGAAAAATCGGTATACTAACCAGTCATGTTTGTTAATCTCATTCCATTTTGTCCAAAATATTTTGTACTGTTTAAGAAAACAAGATTAAACAACATGATTTTTATCTTATTTAAAATTTTAACCCGTTCTAAAAATTCTGACCAGAACGTTACGGTTTCATTCTGCCGTTCTATTTTGGTCAAATAGTATTTTATTTAAATAATAAATAATTTTACAATATCAATCATATATTTTAATCCAACTGTTAGATTGAGATGAAATTTTACCAGGAGTCTCTTGTCATATTTATATACATTATTTAAAATTTCAAAGCAATAAGAAAATATAATGATCTTGTGAGATTAATAATGACATTCTCATAATATTATACATATTCATTATTTTGTTCAGAAAAATTATTTTATTGTGTCTTTTTTTTAGATTAATTTTTTCTTAATTTCATTATAAACAACTAGTTTATTATAAATTGAATTTTGTAATTTGATTTGATTTAAGGTTATCAGATAACGGAGGTCATACATTTGAAAGATTAACTTAAATTGACCCAAATTGATTCAATATATTGTTGTTTCAATGTTTTTTTAAGATGCCAACTTGATTTTTTTAATTAAACCATATTTTTATCAATATTTCATATTATCTTTGAACTCATCATGTCGATCAAGTTATATTAGTTTAACTCTTTTTTTTATTTATATTTAAAATTTAAATTGCACAATTCTAAATAATTTTATTTTTGGCTTTGAACTATTTTTTTTTAATTTATATATTTAATTACATATATACACATAAATAGTATAATCATTAAACAAAACATCAAAATACTTCAAAATCAAAATATTCTATTCAAATTAAAAAAAAAAAAAAAAAAACACTAATCAAATCAGAGTTTACAACATTGACACCAAGTCACTCCATAGTGGGACCAAGATTAGCATCCATATAGCTTCATAGGGACCGCCCGCGCCTGATACTTGTGCGACAAAATCCCATATAGTAAAACAATTTTTCTTCTTCTTTTGTCAAAGTATCAATTCATGTATTTTCTTCCAAAATTTCTAATCAAAGCTACTTTGTAAAAGGCATATCACTGGAAAAGAGGTATAATTTTGAAAATAATAAATAAATAAAAAGCTAATAAGTGTCTTTAAGATTTGTTTGGTATTTGCTATGATATGGGTAAAAACAGTGTGTAGTAACTAGTTGCTTTATTGTGTTTATAAATATTGAAGATAAATAAATAACGTTTAGCTAAAAAACATTATTGTGATTTTGAGATATAAAATGATCAATAAGTATTATAACATATTAAAAATATTTTTTAGGAAATATCTTTTCTATATGAAGTGAATTGTGACTACTTAAACTCGTATGATACATGCGTGTGTGTATTTATACGAGTAATTTTTAACTTTAAAAGGCTATAAAAATATATATTAGAACGATAATACATATGAAAAAGACTAAATAAGTATATCTTGTTTTATAAGGTAATATTCTTTAGTGCTTACAAAAAAATTTAAATAAAAATATATTATGACTATTTATAAGTATTAAATGATTCGTAACACGTACTCTGAAAACACCAGTAGCTATACCCAATAATAAATAAATGACATCACAATATCAATTAATCTGCATGAAAAGGCACACATATAAGTTCTAACACTATCAGATCCTTTTAAGTAATTAAGACTTGGGAAAAACTAGACTCTGATTTGATATAATTCTTAAATATTGACTTGTTTGAATGGTAGGGTGTTGCTGGGCATTTTCCGCAGTGGCAGCAGTAGAAGGAATTATAAAGCTCAAGACAGGCAAGTTAATATCATTGTCGGAGCAAGAGCTTGTGGACTGTGATGTTGAAGGTTCCGATCAAGGCTGTGGAGGTGGTCTCATGGACAACGCTTTCCAGTTTCTTACACGAAACGGAGGCCTAACAAGTGAAGCTAATTACCCCTACCAGGGAGTAGATGGCACATGCAAAAGCAAGAAGACAGCACTGTCTAATGACGCAAAAATAACTGGGTATGAAGACGTGCCGGTGAATAATGAAAAGGCTCTCTTGCAAGCTGTGGCCAAGCAGCCGGTATCTGTAGCCGTAGATGGCGGCGGGTACGATTTCCAGTTCTATAAAAGTGGTGTCTTCAAAGGGGATTGTGGGACATACCTCAACCACGCTGTTACTGCAATTGGATATGGTGCTAGCAGTGACGGGACTGCTTACTGGCTGGTAAAGAATTCGTGGGGAACAAGCTGGGGTGAAAGTGGGTATATGAGGATGCAGAGAGGCGCTGGTGCAAGAGAAGGACTGTGCGGTGTTGCCATGGCGGCTTCTTATCCGACTGCATGAGTAAACGTTGGAGGTTTGCGTGATTACATGGAGCTTGATGTGATTCAAGTTATATACTTCTTATAAAAATTTGGAAAAACCAAGACTCCATCATCTTGATCCACCAAATATATTTTACAAAGGAAGTGTTTTCTCATGTAAAAGCTGTGTGATTAAATATTAAATTAAATGTGTCGATAGCATATAGTGCTTGACTACAAGTACCGCCTGGAAAGTCTGTGTGTTTTCTGCTGCCACTGTTTATATCCTCGTCATCTATTGATGATGTAAATGTGTAAATAGTTTCATTTAATTCTGTATAAATACGTATTTGGGTTGCTTCTTCTGTTTTTTATTCCCTTAAGGGACGTACTTGGTTTGCTAATACATAATGAACAAATTGCTCCATCATTTCCGGCCCTTAAGAACAAATTAGTTGTTTTACTAGGCCCAGGTAGCTCTTTCCTGCAAGCCCGGACACATACAAGATCATTATTTATTTATTTTTCAATTGTGAAATTTTTGAAATGGAGATTTGTCATATCAAATGAATTGACTACCATGTGTGTTAATAAATAAAAATAAATTAATGTGATTTGTTTAACCTTGCAAGTCAAAAGCAAACTAATCACGCTGCTCAAATGATGATTTCATTAAAAATTAATTTCACGTTATTATCATTTTAATTTCTATCCAATCATAGCTTAAATACAAAACAACGAATTGTTAAGGTGTTAAATTGAAAAAAAAAAACATTATAGAATAAAAAAAAATAAACATATTATAGAATGACAATAATATGCGAAATGTACAACTTAGGTAATGGTTGGACAATTTGTCTCTTTTTTTCCCCTTATCTTGTTATCTTATAGGTTGGACCTTGATTCGCCGTAGTTGATCTCAATTTAGATTAAATTTAAAACAAAATTAAAGAATTATAAGAGAATTGGATATAAAATTTAAAAATATATTATATCTATCCCTGTTAATCTAAGTTAATTCACAAAACTCACAACTTAATTCATGTACATGATCTCAACTGAGTAACCCATTTGGATAACATATCTCGTTGCTTTCTCATTCTTTACTCTCTTCCCGGCTAAGGCTCTTGATTAGCCTCAAGAGCCACAAGAAATTCAAGATTAAATTGAAAAGTTATAAAAAAAAAAACATTAAGGATTAAATTAAATATAAAAGTACCTTGGTTATATGTATGTAGTTTATTTTACTATATAAAAGATAAACGTGTGTATCTAGTGGTCTTATGTATAGATATATTCAATGCAACTTTAAGTCTCAATAAATGGAAACAAAATATATTTGATTTTCTTGAAAAATAAATAAAAATTATTATTGAGCATAAATGAAAGGAATAATCTTTATTATTCAAGATCATTATAAAACATTAATTTTATTCAACCCCAAAGCGTAAAGTATAAGTAAAACCTTTTTTTAATATACGTGCAAACACCACAAGGAACCACCTCTTAAAAAGGAAGAAAGTCAGCCCTTCACAGAAAAAAAAATGAAAAAGAAAAAAAACATTTTTTTAAAATAAATTTAATTTTAAAATATTTTTACTAGAAATGGAAATCATTTATTGGGTCAAATTCATAGACCTACTGTTAGCACTTAAGATGGAGGAATCATATTATAAACATTGTGTTAACATATACAGATTCAACACAAACACTAAAAAAACAATAGACCACTTCATTGAAATATAAAACTCTATTAAAAGATAAATAAAAAAACTATGACATTTAGGGGGAGGGGACAAAAAAGTTATTAAAGCTGATAGAATTGACAATTTAATTCTTGTAACCCTAAGGTCTTCCACTCTTAATTTGAAAGCAAATTAATTAATTTTTGTATTTTATATGAATACATGTATATTGTGAAGTAGCTTTAGAAGCAAAATCACTAGATACTATAAACCAATCAAGCAAGAAGTGACTGGAATCCCCAATAACTGTGTCATGATGATAAAGAACTTAAAATCTGTCCAACAAATCTCCAGTTCGGGTCAGAATATATATTTTTTTAAAAGATCTAAAATAATAAAGATTTTACTTATTTACATGGATCTATAAGATTTGTTTTTAAAAGATTAATTTTTTTCAAATAAAAAAAAAATGATTGGAGCTGAACAAAGAGTATAGTAGGTGATATATATTTATATATCATAGTATAAGAACAAACACATAGCTCATTTTTTTAGCCTAATCTTTAGATGCGTGGAATCTAGACAGGAACCATATTATAAAATACTTTAATTTATTTAATTTATTTTGAATTTGATAAAGTGTCATTATAGAAAAGTGATGGGTAGACGAAAGAAGTGGATGATTGTGACAAGGCAGGGCCTCCGTAGCCTCGTAAAAGAAGTCGTCTTCCAATGAAAGAATCGAACGTTTGATGGAAGCCAACTTTACACCTTGTCTTTCCTCCATTGTTGTTTAATATTTGGAATCTTGAGAAGTCAGATCATCCCATCGAGCAGTAGCCGTCATAATGCGATGGGGCGGCTCTCCTCCATGTAAATATAAAATGCCGACGGAGCAATGAAACTCCACAGCTCAAAATCAATTTTTCTTTTCCTTCTTTTTTTATTTATTTGAGGAAGTCAAAATCAACTCTTGTTAATAGGGAGACGTCAGTTTAAAAAATGTATGTGGTTCCAGGGAATAATAGACTGGTTATATTATCTTATATTATATAAATAAATAAATAAATGGCTTCTATTAAATAAAAAAACAAAGGTGCATTTTCATATTTGCAAAAAATAATAATAACAGGGGAAATCAGTCTGTTAACAGGTGTTGGATACATTTATTTTTTTCAAAGATATAAATTTCAATATTAAAAACAAGGAGGACTTCCACATATGTTATTTAACATAGTCAAGCATTAAAATTACATTTACAAGCATTAAAATTACATATGTGTCCTTGAATTCAAGAAATTCAAGTGATTAGAGTGTGATGTTAGCTAGAGTATTTTAGTCTTGATTTTTTTTTTTATAAGTGCATGTTTTATTGAAATTGACAACATAATTCATCACTTAAATAATACTTTTAAATTTAAAAAGTTGATAGGACTTGCACAACATGACTATGGCCCGTTTGGCATTGCGATCCAATATGTTTTTTGCTGCTTTTCATCGTTTTTTTTTTCATTTTTAAAACCGGCGGTTTATTTGATGCATTTCGGCACGAAAAGCACTTTGAAAAGCAAAAACAACCACACTCCCAAACACCCCCTATGTATAGGAGCTATCATGACTTTTGATTGGCACATGTGACGGTTTATTGTTGTAAAAAATAATTTTTCATTGTATGATTTTATTTGTCATCGATTTTTTCATTATGAATGACGTGTGTTGTTAAAATATAGTTGATTTATCATTAATGAGATTTTTATTTAACTTTCATTTCTCTCTCCCACCTTTAGAAGTACATTATGGTACTCATTGTTATTAGTATTTTTTATTTAGTTTTTTAGTTTTGATTTTTGTGTTTTTGTCATTTTTTATTTTGTTAAAATTTTATTTGTTTTTAAATTAACCTTTAATTTTTAATTTGAATACATAATATTATTTTGATTTGGTCCTTCTACTTTTATGTTTTTGCTTTGCCCTTTTTTTTTATTTTTTTATGAACTTCAAATTTATTCTTCAAATCAAGTAATTTAGTCTTTTTTTTTGTGTGTGTGTTTTTACTGTTTTCCTTAGTTTTTTTGTCAAAGGTTTTGCACTTTTTAATTTTATCCTTAGAATTAAGTTCATGATTTGTTTATTATGATGGTGATAATAATTATATATAGCAATAATTTTGATAATAATAGATGTGACAGTGATAAATAGTAATACTAATAATGATAGCAATAACAACAACAATAATTATAAAATAGTATCAATTCTAATAGATTTACTACTACTAATAATGAGATCATTTTTTTTTATCAAACAACGTTGTTCTCCAAAAAACTTAATTAATCTGGCCCGTTTGTAAAACCGCTTGCTTAAACTATGCTGGAATGGAAGATGACATGCAACACTAGTTTATTGCAAGTGGGAGATAATCGCTATTAAAATAATATTTCTGTATTTTTAAACGATACAAATATATCAAAATAATTAATTTAAAACTAAAAAATAAACTAAAAATATTTTTTTAATTAAAATATCTCATTCATGTGATTTTGAGTCACAAATTTAAAGGAATATGATGTGTTGGATTAGACCTTATTAATGTCGTTACATGTTTGTCATAATTAATTACCCCATTTCAATATCTAAGCATCATTTTTGTACAAAAAATAATCTGGACCCATGACGAAAGCACAGGTATAAAAGCTAGTTTAGATCTAAAGCCAGGAGTAATATTTCAAATAAAGAAGGAGACAAATTTATATAGCATATTAAGAGAACTATAAATGTATACAAAGAAATTTTACTAATTTGATCTATAATTTAGATATAAAATATAAAAAAATATTTTATAAATATACAAATAGCTGACATAATTATATTTTTTTATTTGATCTTCGATGTTTTTTTTTCCTTACAAAAGTTCTGAAAACTAGTTTATTAACCATCTGTGTAAAACTTTCATTGCCGCACAAAGACACATGAAAAAAAGAATGTATAAAGGGCAGCAACGTATTGGCTTGGCAGTTCAAAAAGGCTTCTTTTTTGTTTTGCTCCAGTTTAGAGTCTTGTCGGGTATATCTATCACTTCTATGATGCTTTATATTTTTATTAAGCTTGCAAGATATTTAATAGATCTGAGGATTAATTATGATGTATATAAATTGGTGGACACCTCAATTATAAAAAACAATATATCAAGGAAAATAAATAAATCAAACAACCTCTTAAACTATAGAAAATAGCCAATAAATTAGGTAAACACCTCAAGGACAAAATCAAATCTTGTAGTAAAATTAATATATCTGGGATTATAGTCAACAAAAGTTTTTTAAAAAGAAAAATTGCTATGGCCATAATAATAATAAAACAAAAACCTAGAAGACTCAAAATCCTGAAGAGTGAAGAAACCTATTTGGTTCATTTGGGATTTGTCTGTCTTATTGTAACCGAGCTGACACACATTTCTGTTCATGTTAGCTCAGGCTGGCTGCCTTTGTTTTTTCCTCTTCTTTACCAGTTTTGAAAAATTCAGAAACTTACAAATAAAAGTGACAACCCACCAAATCCCATGGTGATTGGATGGAATTGCGGCAGTGAAAAACATATTGGTTGACGTTAGACAGCAAAATTCAATGCTATCATATTGAGTTTTAAATGAATAATTCACCAGATCCCTTTTTGTTTACCAAGAAAAAATCAACCATATAGAATTGCTCGGCCATGGGCTAGCTTTTTTTTTTTTAATAAAACAAATTTAAATTTTTGAAGATATTTTTTTCATGATTTTGATTTGTTAATATATATATATATATATTAAAAATGATTTTAGTATATTAATGTCACTAGTAAATTTTTAAAAATATATTATTTTAATATATCTATTTTAACAATCAATTTAATATAATAGCAAACATGCTATTTGAAAACGATTAGCTGGTGTGTACTGACGCATCATCCCATCAAACAATGGACAAAATATCGAGAAAAGACACTTATGATGCGGTGTCCTCTACATCAGATACCCCCTCCAAACACACAAGTTTTCAAATCATTTTATTTATCCAGTAATTTGGACTCTTGCTCAGCAGGTACTCCACAACTGTGTTTGGTTTAGCCCCTTTTACCTCTCAACTTCCGAGCAATATAGATTCTTTTGAAATAATTTTTTTTTAAAATGATTTTTTATTTTAAATTAAATTTTATTAATGTTTTTAAATTGATATATTAATATTAAAAATATTTTTTAAAAAATATAAAAAAATACTACTTAAATAAATTTCTAAATAAAAAATACTTTAAAAAAACAATATCTAACTTAAAACTGCAAAGCCCATTTATACTGCTTCCAAGACTGCAAGTCTCACAACTCAAGAGTTGCAGCCACCTCTCTCTCCTTTCCAAGAAAAACCATCCGTGTGAAATCGATTTCCTTTGAGGATCCATCCCTTTCTCTCCCTCTATATTCATTGAAATCCCAGAAATAAACTTAAGGGTTCACTCTTTCGAGATTCTCTCTCTCTTTCTCGAACAGTTTAAGCTCCAGTTTCCAAAGAAAGTAACACGTATAGCAAATACATAATGCTCTTCAGGAGTATCAAGAAAAAAATGTGGATTTTTCTTTGCTAGCGTATTTCGATGCCCTTTCAAGCCCATAATTGTCCCTTTTCCGTTATGGAATTCATGATCATAGCTAAAACAACATCAATACTCGCCAACAAAGCTGTCAAACGACCAAACTTTCCTCTCCAAACGCTTTCTTTCTGGTTCGCTCCAACAACTCGACCTCCAGGCCTACTCTTCTGCACTTTTGGCTCTTAGAATAAACATATAGTACAGCATAAGCATATTTATCAAAATTCAAGAATTTGCTTCTTTTTACAATGCTTGACTACGGTTTTAACTCTAACTCTTCATCTGGGTCCGGTTATAAGAGCACCTATGATCCGTTTCCGCGTAGTTTACAGGGTTTTAGTGACGTTTTACAAGGCAGGTCAATGGTTTCTCAATCTTTGGTGTTGGATGCTGAGATGGGAGAGCTAGTAAAGGCACCTGCAAGAGTTGGGAAGAAGGGTATATCTGAGACCAAGGCTTTGGCAGCGTTGAAGAGCCATAGCGAGGCCGAGAGGAGGAGGAGGGAGAGGATCAATGCCCATCTTGCTACTCTTCGCGGTTTTGTGCCCTGCACTGAAAAGGTTATCATATATGTTTCCTTCCTTAATTTGTTAGTTTTTGTCAAAAAGTGGTCAAGATCAATTGTGTTAATATGATTACACAGTGATACTTGATTCTGAATCATTCGCTTGATTGTTGTTGAAAGTTAATAAACTTTTACCAGAGTTGATTCTGAAAACTAGTTAATAGGAGGTACTTGATTAGTTTAATTAGAGGGACTTGGGCTGGTGTTCCTGACTTATTATCATTGATGGATTGAAATATATAATTCCTGATTGGCCATTCCTGGTTGCTGATAGAAGTTAGGCCATGATGAAATATAAGGATCGAATAGAGTAATTTTTACGGCATGATAATTGTGGACTGTTGTTCAATAAGCCAGGCTTGAGATTGTGTAGCCAACATTTGAGCTTATACGTACGGGAAATTGAAGGAGATATATTTTAGTTTACTGATGGCTTGGAACCTCTCCCTGGTCCTAATTTGTTGTTCGTTTATTTGATGATCTTCCAGCTGTGTAACAAGAAGAAACAAAACACATATTGATTCTAGAAAATAAGATTAATATATAGCAGAGTCAAATCTACAGTCGGGAGGATACGCACACAGACACACACTTATACATGAACTGGTAGGTGATAAATTAATGATAATATTAATCGGATGGCGTGACACCATGCCAGCTCCGGTATCATGGATCCCACCATGATGGTTTTTGATTATTCATGTGTTTGATGGATTAATTTTTTCTTTCTTTATTAGCTGCTGAATATGATAATTTATCTCGATCATGTAATACATATTATTATTAATGAAGGCCGGAACTGCAAACATGAAATAAACGTATGGCACAAGAAAAATACTATATTTTAAGTAAGATTTCTTTCAGAGCCATTTTCCTTCTCATTGTTTATTTCTGTCATTTTCTCATGGAAGTTGCAAATATTGATCAGGTCAATACAAACCATTTATTTACCTCATCTCTATTGGCCATTTACGAACTGTTTTCTTCTGAAGGTTTTGGAGGGAGTTAGCTTATCCTATTATAAACATTGATTAAATTCAAAGTAGTAGCTGAACGAGCCATTGATTATTCTTAATTAAACAAATTACTTTTGCAGGTAACAATGAAAAATATGAAGGCATATCTTGCTGGTATGTCACTGCTAGTATAAGCATGCTGTTGGCTGCCATCGATCGTAGTTTCGCTTTTCTTCTTTGCCCATGTAACTTAATTAATGATCGTGAAAATTCCCATTATCGGTTGTGACTTATACCATTGTGTTTAATTGATAATTGTAGATGGACAAAGCCAAGTTGCTTGCCGCAGTCATTAGCCAAGTCAAAGAACTCAAAAAGAATGCCTTGGAAGCTTGTAAAGGCTATCTTATTCCAACAGCTGACGACGAAGTAAAAGTCGAGACATATTTTGATGGAACTAAAAAAGGAACGCTGTATTTCAAGGCATCTATCTGTTGTGACTATCGACCTGAGCTTCTATCCGATATAAGACAAGCTATTGATGCTCTTCCTTTGAAAATGGTGAACGCGGAAATATCAACGCTGGGAAGCCGGTTGAAAAATGAGTTTGTATTCACCAACAACAGAAATAAGAATGCTGCAGATGATGCCGAGGCAACGCAGATTCTTACAGATTCTATTCACCATGCCCTAACATCTGTCTTGGAAAAAGGTACTGCCTCACCAGAATACTCGCCAAGGACAACACTTCCAAGCAAGAAAAGGATGGTAACTTTCTTTGATTCCTCGAGCTCTTCTTCTTAGGAGCAGAAAATCCTGTTGGTGGTGCTGCTGATGTTCATGCCCGTATCTTTTTTGACAAGTGCTATCTGTTTCTGTGCAAAATGTGGAAGACGTTCTGATAGCAATTAATGCATATTACAAGAAAATCCTGCTGGTGGTGGTACTTTCTATTTTGTTGATTTTTATAATAAATGGCTCCCACAACCAGGTTTCCCTCACCTGGGACTAGCCGTGCTTAGGTTTACACTTGACACCGCCTTTGCGTTGACGAGGTGGTATAATCTTAGTATTTGTAACCATGGATGTTCCTTTTTAAGGCTTAAAACTCTATAACTCTCTTGTATATTGTAACATATATCAGGTCTGGTTATGAATAATGCCTCTTTTGTTCGCTGGCATCTGAAATTGCACTACTGTGAGTTGCAGTTGATTAGGTGCAACGCAACTTTGTGTAATTGGTGTCTGAATAAAGTTGGTAAATATTATTTTTTAAAATATTTTTTTATTTGTAAATGTATCATTATCTTGATAAAAGTAATTCGTGCCTGTTTGGCACTGAGGTACTGAGGTCAAACTAGTATTTGACTGTTTTTTGTTTTTTTTTGTTTTTTATAATTTTAGATAAATATATTTTGGTATTTTTAGATCATTTTGATGTGCTGATATCAAAAATAATTTTTTTTTAAAATTAAAAAATATCATTTTAATATATTTAGGCATGAAAAACACTTTAAAAAATAACAACAACTATAACTACACTCCCAAACATCCCCGGAATCTACAATCTTATGAAGTCCTAAAGATGATGGGCTAGTTTGGGTGATCTATTTTTGCCGAATGGGATTTTTAATCACATTTGCTTGAATAAATAACTATAATAAATATAAATGAAAAAAAATGCAAACAAAGAGAATGTTTTTTTTTTTTAAAGCAAATAATTATTCTTCAAAAAAAGTAAAAAAGAAAAAGAAAGAGAAAAGAATCAGGCTGGGTCGGACCTGCTTGGCAGGTCTAGAATCTGTAGTGAACCGCAAACTACAATTATTTTTTATTAAAAACTAAAAAGAAGAGTAAATATTGATTTAGTCCTTATATATTTATCAAAATAATTAATTAATTCCTGTATTTTTATATTCATGGTTAACTACGATCTATGTAATTATCTATCATTTCAAATCTAATTAATCACCCAAAAACAACTTAAACTTAATTGGTATCCGTAATTTTCAGTCTTACCAGATAAAAGCAAGTTTAAGGAGTGGTTTTTTTAGTTTGGAAAGAGTTAACAGTGACCTCCGCTTAAGGGACTAACTTGTGACGTGTTCAGACAAGCAAGGACTAAATGAGAACAGAAAGAACTAAATAATAATTAAGAAAATATTAATGAAGTGAGAGCCTAGAAACAGAAGGCAAAAGGATTTCTGTTATCGCGGAAGATCCAGTTCCAATTCCAAACAGGAACTGAAACAAAGTCCTTCCTCTGTAATCGCTTACTGTCTTGTCTCCATGATGTTTTTGAAGATGGTTTAATTAAAAACAAGAAGGGAAAATACTCTCTAAGTCAAGAAGGCTGCTTTTCTCTATGTCAAAGAGCTCATAAAACGCGTTGAAGAGTGCTTTAAACATAAAGAGTTTGCTTCCATTCAATCAATTTTTCAGATTTTATTAGAATTGAAAGGTAGAAGAGTGCTTTATGGCTCAAGAGGAAAAGAGTCGGAGTGGACGTGGATCTTCATCTTCTACTACCCTCCAATTCGTATCCTTTAATAGCTTAGCCGACGAAGGTTTCTGGCACAGATTGTCTTCTTTGAAGCTCAACAAATATGGCATCGATGATTCTCCTATACCCATCACCGGTAGTTTTTTTTTTTTTTTAAAATTCTTTTGGGTTTTCTTTAAGCATTCGAATTGTTAATGTTGAAAGCTCTGAAATTGATTGATGTGTAGTCATATATTGAAACTATATTAATCAAG
Organism: Salix dunnii; assembly: GCA_015731905.1. Taxonomy (NCBI): domain Eukaryota; kingdom Viridiplantae; phylum Streptophyta; class Magnoliopsida; order Malpighiales; family Salicaceae; genus Salix; species Salix dunnii. The sequence goes on along the minus strand of CM027662.1, from coordinate 3,221,187 downwards.
CTTTTTGAAAAAAAAGGAGCAGTTAACAGTTAAGAGGCTGAATTTTGAATAGGTGGCAGGTGTGGATTTTGTGACTAGTCAGTCATATGTTGTTATAGACGATCTTTATTCATGTAAACTATGATTTGGACTGGTCTTGTTGCAGGGTTTTATGCTCCTTGCTCACATTCTCAAGTATCCAATCACTTGACGCTTCTCGCTGAATCTTTGCCCATTGATGAAAATGACCAGTCTTCAATACCAGCATTTAGTCGCGGTAACAGGAACAGATGCCCTGTACCCGGGACTCTTTACAATACAAATACATTGGAGGCCTTCCATGCCCTGGATAAAAAGAGCTTGCTAAAGGAAGAAGCAAACAAGGTATTTCATTCAGATTCATCTTGGATGAGCAATTTTAGCATTGTAGTGATGGATTGACTTTATTGTAACTTGAGAGAAAATGTGATTTAATTGCTTGTTTATTCAAGTTGAAGGGTATTTAGTTCAAATTGGTCTAATTCTTGAACTGTAAACATGGCCATCTCCCATCATTGATCTCCATTTTGTGTAAGAATATGTGAGATGATTTCTTGAGATAAAGATGTCACATGAAAATTCTTTTTTGTGAATAACAAGATTTGGGAAGACATTCATACTGGAAGAGCGGTGGAGGACTGTTCGGTTCTATCAAGGTTCCTTCTTATATCCTTTGCAGACCTAAAAAATTGGAGCTTTCATTACTGGTTTGCTTTCCCTGCCTTGGTGCTCAATCCTCCTGCGACATTGGTTGAATCAAAGCGTGCTTTGGAATGGTTCACCCCAGAAGAGGTTCATATAATATGATAACTGTTGGGAATTCAGTAGATAATCCATTATAATAGCTGTCATTTATCTGTTTAGCAATACTAAAATGATATGTGTAACGTTTAGGTAAAATCTGTATCTGTGGCTTGTAATGGCTGGCGTAACTCGAGCTTAACTGCAGGTAAAATCATCTCTTTTCTTTCAGCTCACTTGTCATTTGGTCTATGAGATAACCTTAACTCCTTGATCATGCAAATCTGCCACAGATGTTCCATTCTTTTTTATCAGTATTGCTTCCAATTCCCATGCTACTATCAGGCATCTAAGGGACTGGGAAGCCTGCCACGCTGATAATCAAAAGGTTCATCTCCATAACTCTTCCAGTTCCTTGGAAAAATGAATGTCATGTATCTATAAATTGGGCAATTCTCGTATATTTATCTATGTAAATGCTCCTGGGGTAAAGTAATGAGATGTGATTGTAAATGCCTCTTTCTTAAAGCTAATCTGCCTGCTATCAGCAGGTGCTATTTGGTTTTTATGACCCATGTCATGAAAAAGATCCTGGTTGGCCTCTTCGCAACTTCCTAGCGCTGATTTCTTCAAGATGGAATCTGAAGAGTGTCCACTGTTTATGCTACAGAGAGAGTCGTGGTTTTGCGGATATGGAGTCATCCCTGGTCATTGAAGCCTTAATAACAGCTCCACAAGGTAGACCAGCTGAAATTGGCTAATATTTCTCTACTCTGATTGCTGTTATGATGTCCAGCTTGCATAGATGCTGAATCTCTAACTTGCAAGAAATCTCTGTTTTCAGGATTGAATGATCGTCAACTTGTACCTAATGCAGTTGGATGGGAAAAAAACAAAAATAAATATGCATCCAGATGTATTAACCTAGCTAAATCCATGGACCCAACTAGGTATTTGTCCCCATTTATCCTCGTTCATGGTAGTATCACCCCATTTATCTTATCATTTCAAATGGTCTTTACAGGTTGGCCGAATCTGCTGCAGATTTGAATTTAAAACTAATGAGATGGCGTGCCTTGCCATCCCTTAACTTAGATGAGCTATCTTCTGTAAAGTGTCTTCTCATAGGAGCTGGAACACTTGGATGCCAGGTTGCTCGCATGCTTATGGTGAGTGTGATGTGAAGATTGATTTATTGTTGATAGTCTATATGTTGGTTCTAAAAGATTATGTATATTGCAGGCATGGGGTGTCCGGAAAATTACACTACTTGACAATGGAAGAGTGGCTATGTCTAATCCATTGAGGCAGTCCCTGTACACATTGGATGACTGCCTCAATGGAGGTGATTTTAAAGCCTTGGCGGCAGCTAAAAGCTTGAAGCGTATATTTCCAGCTGTGGTAATTGATTTTTCTTTTAAGAGCTACAAGGCTTAGCTCAAAATGAATGTTGATCTTTTCTTTCTTTCTTTTCATTTTTTCTCATCATGAACATTAATCCTTGCTAATAGTGCATCTCTTGTTTTCCTTTTTTTCTTCCCAGGAAGCAAAGGGTGAAGTGATGGCTATACCAATGCCTGGTCATCCAGTGACTAACCAAGAAGAGAAGAGTGTGGTTGATGATTGTAGTCGTCTATATGATCTGGTTGATTCCCATGATGCAGTTTTCTTGCTGACTGATACAAGAGAGAGCCGATGGCTCCCAACCCTTCTATGTGCAAGTGCTAACAAGGTGTCTTCTTAATCTAATCTGTGTATCTAGTACTGCTCTTGTGATGTTCTCAGTGTTTTCTTTCATCAAGCTTATGTTGCATTAATCTGGATCATTTAACTTGATTTCAATACTCTGGATTGGCTATCATTTATTAATTCTTATGAATTTTTTTTTCTTTTCAATTACTCTTCTACAGATCGCTATAACTGCAGCTCTTGGGTTTGATAGCTTCTTGGTAATGCGGCACGGCCCTGGTCCTTTTAGTTCTGCTCATGCTAAGACTTCATCTGTTGATATGGACAACCTTACTCTAACTGACAAAGGAGGGAAGAGACTGGGCTGTTACTTCTGCAATGATGTGGTTGCCCCTACAGATGTAATTTACCAGAATGCAATGGATCTGATTGCGTGTATTGAATTTTTTTTAATCAAGCTCAGTATTAATTCATGTTCCCTCTGTGCAGTCAACTGCCAATCGAACTTTAGACCAGCAGTGCACTGTTACACGTCCAGGGCTTGCTCCTATTGCTTCATCTCTTGCCGTAGAGCTTTTTGTCAGCATCTTGCATCATCCTGATGGGTTAGTCTGGAAAATTATGTCAATGAAGCTTGTAGTTTACGGTCTATGTCTATCTCATCCTCACATAAAGAGTTTATTAAGAAATTCCATTTCTTTTGCTTTTATTTGTGAACAGGATGTTTGCTGAAGGTGACATCACAAACTCCACTAGTAGCAGTGGCAGCAGCGAGCCACCTCTCGGTATATTGCCCCACCAGATTCGGGGTTCTCTCTTTCATTTTTCACAAATGACGCTTGTAGGCCACTCCTCTAATAGTTGCACTGCTTGTTGCGACACAGTAAGTTTTTGCTGATACACTAAGATTTTTCAATTAATTTCATGTGCCTGCTTCATCATCTCTTACAATCCTACTTCCAGTGTTTATACAAGTGGCAGTTTAGTGGGTAAATAAGATGATCATGCCCTTGTTGCTTAGGTAGCCCAAACAACTAGGGAATCAATGAATAGGGTTTCACCAGATGCCTTCTTTTTTCTCCTCATTTGGTTTCTTTTGTTTACTCCCCCACTCGCCCTGAAATTCCCTTTTATTGACCTGTGTACATTCGTGTAGGGTTTTCTTAGCCTGAACCCCTTAATTATAAATGTTTGTTCACAGCTCGTATGGCCTTCCTTGGTCCTTTTAGAGACACTTTATTATCGAGACTGATCATTAACAGAGTTTCTTTTAGGTGCTGTAGAAAAGATAGCATGCATACGCTTATACCTTCTATCAAATTTGGATTAATGCTGCAATATATATACTTTCTTTTGCAGTCGACATGTTCTTCATTTGTTGTTCTTTGATCTCTAGTTCTTTCATGACATTATAACTGCAATTTAATTTATGAACAAACAATACCCTCAGGTTGTATCAGAATATCGGAAGAAAGGAATCGAATTCCTGCTTCAAGCAATTAATCACCCAACTTATTTGGAGGATCTCACCGGACTCACAGAATTGAAGAAGTCGGCTAACTCTTTCAAATTGGACTGGGATGATGAGACAGATGACTATGATGATGATGATTTAGTTGAAATATAATCATCTTTCAGACATTTTCTAATTGTTTTCATATCAATTGTACAAATGAAAGCAAAGCAGTGTCATTCTTTCTTTCTCCATTATGTTTGATCTACCACAGAGATCAAGATGAACGGCATGAAATACTGCTCGTTATTTAACGACATAAATACTGATGCCCACGAGCAATCTATAAAAAAACCTTCCTGATTTAACTTTACGAAGGTGGTGGCTGTGTTTCAAGGTTTGATTTTGTTTAGTATTGCTGTGATAGTTGTATTTTAATGTATTTTTTATTTAAAAATATATTGAAAATTTTTAAAATAAATTAAAAATAATAATTTTAAAATCACACGCTCATGCGGGCGCACAGGCGTGTGTGTATATATATAAAAGACTCATCTTAATTGTCCTCCTGGGTTGTGTCAAGATCTGGAGGGTTTTTTTTCTTCATCTTTCTTAGTGTTTGAACCCAGCATGTTGAAGTTGAAGATGTTTCTGCTGGTGGCTTTTGAGTTCTTATTGCATAGTGATTGTTTTTGAGTTCTTCTTGCATAGTATGTTTGGAAGGGTGGTAAAATTTGTTTTTAAAGTGTTTTTTATTTGAAAATATATCAAAATAATATATTTTTAAAAAAATTATGTTTTACATCAATAAAAATAAATATAGAAACATAGTAGAGCTCTCTTATAATATGTTTTACAAAAACATTTATATAATTATGTGATTGTTATTATATCAAAACATTGTTATCGAAATATCTATAGTTGATTCACTCTTATATGTTGAACATTTACTAGATCATGTGTTTTTTTTTTTGTTTATTAAAGAGACTAGGTTACCAGCATGTATTAAAAAGTCTCTGGAGAAATAGTTTCTACATTATCGGAGCTTGGTTATCCACTCATTCCTAGACCACCATGTTATTGTCCCTATACTCCTTAGCTTTCATATGTTCCTAGAAAACATTTCTTCAAAAGAAATAGATTTTATGTCTTAAAAAAACACTTAATTGAGTTTTCCATCTATGTTTTTTTTAAACAGAAAGAAAGATTAAGTTCCTCACGAAATGAAGTGTTTTTTCTATGATTGATTAATATAATTTTGTCATAACTAGTGGTAGAATACGAGAATGTCGAAGTCTGGCTACCCTCGCACCAAGTCGTTGATCATGACCCATGATTATCGCCCATTACCAGCAAATGTCCCCCCCCTGTGATCCATGATGAAAAAAGTCAACAGTACTTTTCTCTTTTATCTCTTCCTTGAGAATTTGAAGACACGACTCAAGAATCCAATACCAAGTCCTATATATTTTGTGCTGCTGGCCGCAGTCAAATATCTTGGTGTGATATTCTAAAGCAACATAATCATTCAATGAAGAAGATAACATCTCTTAGAGATATAGCAATTTGGAAATCAAACACTTGCACCTCTCAAGAAAGGTGGGCTGGATCCTTAGGATCACAAGGACGATTGTTGATATATACTCATTTATAGGTGGTCACCAAGTGCCATCCGTAAAGAAATTGGACCAGACACTAGCTATTCAACTATTATTAGGCATAAGTTGGCAAGGAAGCCATGGACCACAAAAGCTCTACAGTTCTTGTTCGATGACTTCGAAGATTGAGCAGCAGTTGAAGCAATCACAAACTTAGCTTCATTTTAGCTAGAAAGTTTGGCCTAATGTAACTATACATACATCAACATGCTACGCAACTTCAGGTTTGAGCAACGCAAAGCCGAAAACCAAAACCGTCTTCCCCAGGTCAACATCATGTGGAATGCCCATTCTGAGTTCCATTTTGCATATCTCACGTGTTAAGACCTTGGCCTATGGCGGCCGGTACATGAAATTTTGCTCATTGGACATATATCTTTTGTCTCTACCATTTCCATTTGTATCATAGGCCTCATTGTCCACGAAAAGATCAGAGGGTTCTTTGTTGGCACATTATGAATTCTAAGATTATAATATCTGATATGGAATTGGAGATCACATCATGGCAAAAAAAACGTGTAGCAATTCACATGTCTTTAAAAAGTAATTCCTAAATATAAATAAAGAGATCCGTAACAAGTTTTGTTGGCCATATAATGAGCTCTAAACTCCAGAAGGTATGTTTCCTTCTTTTTATATATTATATATATATAACCGGATGTTCGGGTTAGTTTACGCGCACCACAACTAATTCTAGGATTCACTGAACACTTGTAACCCCAATGAACAAGTAAGACACCATTGAGATAACAAACATGCACAGAAAAACTTGAACCCGAATACAGAGAAAAGAAACAAATCCCTTCACTCTCTATGTGAGAGAAATTAATTAAGCAGAAAAAACCTGAGATTTCATTCATATGAGACCCCAAGTTAAGACAAACAAGAATCAAAGTACGGGAAATCCTACTTGAATTGAGAGTGAATTTACAAATTGCTACATAGAAAGAAATATCAAAGAATTCTGGTAGGTACAGATGCATAGAGATTCATTTCTAAGTATTTTCTAGGACAAGAAGTCCCTAATACATATAAATTTCTCACGTGTAGGATATGCATATAGACTTTGTTCTTATACTTAGCAAATAAAGATGTTTAAAAACGTATCTAAATAAAGTTTCAAATATAATAACAACTAGCAGCTATAGATTATATGTCTCCACTCCAATTGATTTTGACCAACAATCTATCTGCTTGCCTAAATTGATCAGCTGAAGTTATACAGAAGAAATCAAACAAGACAACGCATTTTGAGTGATTTTTCCTTTCTTTGTTCATATAAGATATTCAAAGACGCAATCGAACAGAACCGACTCTTTCTTTCAAGTTTCAAGCAGTACGTAACTTGTTCTATATTTTCCAAGGTTAACCAGCTACTTGATCAACTGTGGAGTACATAATCTATGCACCCATTTGTTTGCTTTTTTGAGGTCAACACTCCCGATTCGGTCAACCACAAACCATGCTGCCACAAACTATGCAACCACAAACCCGTGGTGCACGTTCCAAATGTGGGGAAAAAACATTCCCTGCCTGCTGCTCAACAAATGGATATAGTTTGTAGTGGAATCTGAGTTGGAGTTGCCACACACCATTGAAACTCCATTACTAATGCAATGCGAAGTCCACCATAGTTTTTAAGAGAAAGAAGAAAGAAAGAGAGAGAGAGGTCAATTTTGATGCACTAATAAAGTTGGCAACTTATTTAATTATGTGCATGCTTAAGTTTGAAAATGAAACAAAAAGAAATTGAGAACGTTACATGGTAGCTAAAAGGAAACAATTAACACAAATAATCCACAAATATTGGTCTAAAATTGACATCTAAACTCAACTAAAATTGAAAATAGTATGCACAGAAAAGCTGCCAAGAACACCACATGAATCGCAAAAACACATGAATCAACTTAAAGCATTTAAAACAAAGACAACACTCGCATGCACCATATCCAAAAATGTAAAACGATATCGGATATCTACCAACAATCTCAACTATTTTTAATGCACCAGAACACTTCACAATCATTTTGTTAGCTTTTAATGTGTTGGTTATCCATTGTATGGTGTTGTTCCACTTGTTTTTTTTTATGAGAAATCCTACGACAAATGTTTGACATTGTATTTTAAAGGTATTTTTTTAAGAAAATTGAATATTTTTTATTTTTATTTTTTTATGCTAAATTAAATTTTTTTAGTATTTTTAGATAATTTTGACGTGTTGATGTCAAAAATAATTTGAAAAAATAATAAAAAATATATTTTTGATATATTTTTTAATGAAAAATATTTTAAAAAATAACTATAATTACATTACCACACAAGCACTAAATAGCATCAATCAATGTTTTAGAGTGTTGGGTATAATTGTTTTTTCATAAACTCCAAACTCATTCTCAAAATTTTTATCACTGAATATTATCATGTTATGGACTTTGAATTTCAAAATCAAGCGATATACTTTATTATTAAATATTATCACATTATCATATTATGGACTTTGAATTTCAAAATCAAGCAATAATACTTTATCATTCAAGCTAACTACTACTCGTTAGGGAGACGACAAGAGAGGGACAACGAGATAGAAGATGAAATAAGGATTTGGGAAATTAGAGATTATAAATTTTTTGAAGAAGAAGAAATGGAGAAGAGAGGGACTGTCGGGTTTTAATTGATTTTAACATCATTGACGCCTGAATATTTAAGGTATGTATGTTTTTATTAATTATTATTATTTCTTTCAAAATTAATCTTCGTTTCATTTACGCTTCAAATTCATGTTTTTCAACGCTACAGTCACTAATATGATTCGATTTCCAACCTTATGAAACGAATGAAGTTTTCTCTTCTGACATTTCAACTCACCATTGCTAACACTTGTGTTGCCTCAATGTTTTAGAAAGAGAGGAGACAAGAAAAATCAATCTCCATGCCGGGTGGTTTTCCTTTGTTGCAGTCGCAAATCTCTAGGACACACGATATCTAGTTACTAAATTAATGAAGAAATAGGATCATTTAGAACAAACATATTCACTACGAAGTATTTTATTTCTGTTGGATCATTTGCAATGGATTTTCATAAATGTTTATCCACCCAGTTTCTCAGAGAGATTCATCCAGCCATCGATCCACGTAAAAAATATCAGAGCATGGATGCAGATCTTTTCATTTCTGAGAAAGATGATTTTCTCCTAAAAATCTAATAGACTAGCGACCTCATTTCGATGCATGCATGGCAAGTGTTGAAGAAAAAATCAACAACTAGATGGCAGCCCCATTATTAGGGGCTGATGCAACCTGAAATCTGGAACCCACATGCCATTAATTCAGCTCACATAGATTCAAAGATTTATTTAATGGATAGCTAATGTTTTTATCTTCATTTAATTAACACATTATTGATCATAGCCAAGCCAACACTTTGCAAAGTTCGATATAACGAGTCAACAAAAAGTCTTAGCATCTAATAATTTCATTTGTGACCTGAGGAAGCTTCTCCAAGATGGGTTAGGTGACAGAATCACAATAAATCCCGCTAACAGCCCAATTCTTCTGTATCCTTAATTAATTACACTAAGATTGTTACTAATTAATCCCCTGTCAGATAGCTTATTGTATAATTAGTAATTAAACCACACAGCACAAGTTCATTTATGGGTTTGCATAGAGAGCACTGTTCCCTCTGCATGTGCTCTCTGCTCTTCCTGTAATTTTCCCTCACAGTTTCTCTCCCACCTTCCCTCTCGTCGCGCAGTTCTTGTCCATATCCGTGTGTGTTTATATATATATATATATATCCTTTGTCTTTCACTCTCTCAAAAGTCAAGTTTCATATGTATAAAAGGGAAATGTTATAAACAATCTTCATATCTCCAGCGCAAAGACCAAACATGCCTTCCCCTTCCTCCTCTTCTATCTGTGCACTTTCTTACTTGAAACTTCAATTCTTTGCTCGTGTCAGGTGGTTCTTGCAACCTAAAAGGGAACAAAAGAGCATTAAAACAAGAACCAAAGCTATGGTAAACAAAGAAGAGCAAGCAACAATTCCTACCGTGAATAGAAAAAGTAGTGATATTGATGATGATAGTTCTGCGGCGTTACAAAGATCAGTAAAGAGACTTCACTTTGGAAGCTGGGAAGAGAAGGAGATGGCAGCTCTTGAGATTAAAACACTAGCTAGAGAAGATGCTAAGATGAGAAAGTTGATGGCTGAGCTTGGTGTTATTCCTGCCTTGGTAGGGATGGTGGATTCAGAAGAAGCTGGCCGCCAGAGAGTGGCTGTTAATGCTTTGATTGAGCTTGCTAATGGAAATTACAAGTAAGCTTCTTCTTTTCTAATTTGATTTCATTATTTTTAATTAATTTCTTTTTCATTTTTATTCTGATTTGCACATCCTCATGAACAGTAAATTACTGTACTATAAACCACATATCCTTCTATGGTGTTTTGTAAAACAAACAAGGCATTGTTTTTGGTGTGGATTACATGTTCGGGACCATAATGATTGTATTTATTCATGGCTTTAACTACTAATTAAGAACTTCACAGAAAAAAATACAAATGATTAAATTCAACTGTAGTACATAATCACTCCTCCAAGACATTTAATTGAGTTGTTTAGAATATTTTCATATTTGTTTAGGAAATTAACTTGAATCTTATTATAAAATTCTATTACTTGCTATCTAAAAAAAATACAAAAAGTAATGCCTTTAGTCAGCATAGTAGAATTTACCTAAACCATTTATATTATAAAATAACTAGAATTTTATCTGTTTATCTAGGTTTATAAAATGTATTTTTCAGTGGTAGGTTTCCTCACATCCAAAAATAATTTACACCATAAAGTTTTTTTATTTATTATTTTTATATAAATTACACCATATAGCTGATAAAACTATTTGGCTTGTAATCGATAGTTCCTCTTAATTTAATTAATCAACTATCTCTTTCTAATTATAAACAAATGGGAAAAAAATGCAGACCATAGTACAATAATCACCTCAGTTGTTTGGCTGACCATCCACGTCCATTTGTAGAAGAAAACAAAGATCGCATCATAGAGCTTATGTAAATGGATGTTTTTTCAACAGAGTTCGAAAAAATGGACTTTGTTTTTTGGCACCATCAGGATTTTTAGGGCATGAATTATTTCATTATTTAAGTTTAGGGTGGGAAATGCTGACAGGGGACCCTATCAAATTTATTAATAACAAAGTTGTCAATAAAAGCCGGCACCCGATACCCATATATTCTTAAGAATTGAAATTTGGCCAGTGGCAACATTTGACTTGGAAGGAATAAAGGGAACGGGTGAGCCACTTGGTGGTTGGTCTTTACCAGATATGGGTCTGGGTTCTGGAGTTTGCCTCTGACTCTGATAATGGAGTTATCCAAGGGACCCTCTCGTTGTTAAAGAAGGCTATCTACGTCTAGGCTCTGGATGCGTTGCCTTTGAGGACTAGTGGTTTTCAGCACCCTTCGTAAAATAGATAGGATCAAGGCTTTTGGGTTGTTGAAGTCACACTTTTAGGTTCATTTTGTTATAATTTTTATATTAAAATATTTGTTTAAATTAACAGTTTATATCTATCTCGATTAATTTCATAAATTTTAAAGTTAATAATGATATAAATCTTCAATAATCATCATATTAACAATTATATGACTCAATAATTATCATATTAACAAGCACGTGGTTCAAACCTGAAATCACAATTTTTTTTTTATTTTAATCTTTTATCAATGAGCTACTTGCTAAATGATTATTTTAGGTTCATTTTCTTGGTTTACCCTTAAATGATAATGTATAATTGCTCTAGGTGCAATATCAAGCTTTCAATTCCTGATGAGAAAAAAAAGGATATGTCATTGATTCTAGGGGGTTTGTTGTTGAGCCAAGAATACGTGGTTTTGATTTTTTTTTAAATTAACTTTTATTAGTTGTGTATTTTTTAAAGTAAAAAATAATTTAAAAAGAACCCTACAACAATAATAAATGCTACCTTACCCTGGCTGTGGCAACATCCAATTTTGGGGATTTCATGATGGTTTCGTAAATGTTTCTTTCTTTTTGTATAAACCCATTTCTCAATCTTATTTTACCCTTTAACAAATTTCAAAATCAATATATTTGTTATTTGATTGGTTTAAAAAGACACCCATTTGAATGTTAATAATGATCATGTTCATCAAATCTACTTAGAAGAAAATAATTAAGTTTTTTTTTTAGCAGAAATGGAAATAATTAATTTGGATGAATTAGGAGACACAAACACAACACGCTCTAGTAGGAAGCATGGTGTTATTGAATCGACGATGTTGTCTTTTAGAAGAAATTAGTTACAGGACATAAGAATAGGTGCAAATGATCAGATTCCCTATGATCTATGAGCAGTAAACAGATTCATTTGTTTGCTTCCATCTTTCATCTCAGATCTAAATTCATTTGTTGTTCGGTTGGATGATGTTCATTATTTGCAGGGGAGACCTTCAAAAATGGCTACCGTTTTCGTATCCCTAATTTTACTCTATGGTTCAGTAGCTGCGACAAGATTATACGTGTGCTGTTCTTGTTTTAATTAATGTATTTTTATCTTCTTTCTTCAGGAACAAGGCTCTCATGGTAGAAGCAGGAATCTTTCCAAAACTGCCAAAGAACATGGATGTTTTAGAAGAGCCAACAAGACAAGAATTTGCAAGATTAATCCTGTCATTATCTTTGCTGGCGAATCATACCCAATTCCCTCTCGCTTCATCAGAAGTTTTGCCATTTCTAGTTGGAATTCTTGAGTCATGCTCAAGCTATGAAACGAAGGAGTCATGTTTGGGTACTCTATACAACCTGTCTGCTGTGCTAGACAATGCAGGGCCTTTGCTCTCCAGTGGGGTCGTTCATACTCTCTTGAGGGTAATATCAGTAAAAGAACTCTCAGAGAAAGCTCTAGCGACACTAGGTCATTTAGTGGTGACCTTAATGGGGAAGAAAGCAATGGAAAATAGTTCACTTGTGCCAGAGAGCTTGATAGAGATAGTGACATGGGAGGATAAGCCAAAATGTCAAGAATTATCGGCTTATATTCTGATGATTCTAGCTCACCAAAGTTCAGCTCTACGTGATAAAATGCTTAAATCTGGCATTGTCCCTGTAATTCTTGAAGTGGCATTATTGGGGAGTCCTCTAGCTCAGAAGAGAGCACTGAAACTATTGCAATGGTTCAAAGATGAGAGGCAAACAAGGATGGGGCCACATTCTGGACCTCAAACAGCAAGGATAGCAATTGGGTCACCAGTAAATAACAGGGAAGCTCAAGAAGGAAAGAAATTGATGAAGAATTTGGTGAGGCAAAGTTTACAGAAGAATATGGAGCTGATAATCCGTCGAGCCAATGCTACTTCTGGGGACTCTTCGAAGTTCAAGTCCTTGGTTACCAATACAAGTTCGAAAAGCTTGCCTTGCTAAAGATTTTACAGACCCTTTAGCAATCTTTTTGAGCCGGGAACAGCAGAGAAATTCCTCCATGACCGCTCATCAAGTCAGGAATCCAATTCTTTTAGCCTAGGTCTTGTGTGCAGTATAATAGCTTATGATAACTGTCTGTCCATGGTGACCTCAATAAAAAAGAAAAAGAAAAATAGAAATTGAAGTCTCCCGATGGGTCCCACTCCCATTTTTTCCCACAAGATCAATTTCAATTCTTGAGCTACCAGTCATCAGCTTTATGTGAGTAAATTTCAAAGCTGATTCAATTGCAATCATGAAATCGTATTGTGTTTACGGATCAGGAGCAACAAAGTTGGATGCTCAGTAGTTGTTTGAAATTATAGTAATGATCGTTTTTATTTAAAAAAAGTAAAAATAATCTTATTATTATTTAAAAATTATTTTTAAAATTAACATTCTAAAATAATACTAAACCATGTCTAAAAGTTTATTTGTTTTTGCATTTTAAAAATCTTTTTGAAAAAATAAGTTTTTTTTTTCAATTAAGTTTTTCATGTGTTTCATATGGTTTTGATATATTAATATTAAAAATAATAAATATATTATTTTAATATATTTTCAATCACAAAAACACTTTAAAATAGCCTCTAACACAAATCGACTCTAAAATGCTTTCTCTCACTATTTCTGTAATATTTTGGTGGTCCATCGAACGGTCCAACGAATCTTAAATGTTTTTTAGAAAGGGCATCATTCATCCATTACATTATAACTAGGAAATTGCATTTACCGAATCTAATCTATAAAGCGCTTTTGAGTTGCAATTGTATCGTGCTTTATTGCAGCTTATAAAAGCTGCTCATGATAATTTCATGAAAAGAATAATAATAAAGGTTCTTGAAGTACTGCATAGATGAGGAGAATTGTCAACAATTTTTTTTGCAGGATAAAAAAATTTAAAATTTGAAAATTGAATTAATTTTTTTTATAATAATTTAAGTTTACAGTTTTCATAATTATTAAATTTAAATTGATTTAATATATCGATTTAGAACTCGATTAACTCTTCGACTAATTTAAACTGAATATAAAAAAAAAATCAATCTTTGATTAATTAGTCGTGTCAAATGATTTAATTTATTTTAAATATTTTTTCTTGGTTGCGTAAAAAACTTTTTTTATTATTTTTAAAAATAAATAAATAAAATTGTTCTGATGGACTAAATTTGTTAAGTTAACTAATCCAACCGTAACTGAAAATTCAACGGAGACATTAGCTTTAATAGGTTAAATCAATATGATCAGCCCAGCCCAATTAGAGCTCCTTCAGGATCACCAAGCCCAAATATATGTCTAAACATCATGGCGGTGAAAGTGAAACCCTAACTGGTTCCCTGGACCCAACAAATATAAATATCCAAACATCGGTCCAGAAAATTCAGTTTGCCACAAAACAAAGACTACTTTTATTCTCTATGCCGTGTATCTCTCTAGGGTTTATTCCACGCTAATCGGCAATCCACCACCACCACCATGGACTTCATTAAAAAACGCAAAGCCGACGAAAACGGCACCTCAATCCTCTCCGGCACCTCTCCACCGTCTCCAATAACTCCTCTAACCCCCGAAGAAATCCGTAAAATCCTCGAACCTTTCACAAAAGACCAACTATTAGACATCATCCAATCTGCCACACTCCACCACTCTGACATCCTTAACTCTGTCCGTTCCGTAGCGGATGGAGACATCTCCCTCCGAAAGCTCTTCATTCGCGGCCTCTCTTCCGAAACAACCTCGGATACCCTCCGAATTCTCTTTTCTGCCTTCGGAGAACTCGAAGAAGCTATTGTTATCCATGACAAGAACACAGGTAAGTCGAAAGGTTTCGGGTTTATTACTTTCAAACATGTGGACTCTGCTATGCTTTCTATTAGAGAACCTAGTAAAAAAATTGATGGAAGGATTACTGTCACTCAATTAGCATCGAATAATTCGAGTACCGGTGATGTTTCGTTAAGGAAAGTTTATGTTGGGAACGTGCCTTTTGAGATTACGTCGGAGAGGCTGTTAGGTTTTTTCTCAATGTTTGGTGAGATTGAAGAAGGCCCGCTTGGGTTTGATAAATCTACCGGGAAATCAAAGGGTTTTGCCTTTCTTATATATAAGTCTGAGGATGGGGCCAAGGCTGCGATTGCTGATCCTATGAAAAATATTGATGGGCATCAAGTTGTTTGTAAATTAGCTGTTGATAACAAGAGGGTTAATAAGACTAGTCAGGGCGGTGCAATTGCGCAAACTTCACAGCCATTAGCGCATCCATCGTTCCAGCAACCACAACAACAAAATTCGATGGGCGGGGTAGGAAATTTACAAAATTATGGGCCTCCTAGTAATAATGGCTATCAGATGAATACTTCATTGACTGGTTCTGGATATAATGGTGCTTATAGGGTTCCGCCATATGTAGGGGCGGGTTCAAATGATGGTGGATTGAATGCAGGGGCTTCAATGTATAGAATGCCACAGAGCACGGTTGGGACCGGTTCTGGGGTGTATCCAGATGCTGGGTCTTATGCTTTGTCTCAACAACAGCAGCATCAGCAGCCATCCTCAATGCCACTCCCTCCTAGATTCCCACAGGGAGCTGGAGGGATGTATCAGGGTATGCCACCACCATATTACTGAAGGTAATTATTGCCAACTTCTTTTTTTTCAAATGATTTTGTCCCATGTGAAGTTCTTTTATTTTATTTTGTTATAACAATCTCTGTTTTCTTTTGTGAAAAGGGTGTCGTCTTCTTTCTTCGGTTTTTGCCGGAAGTTTGCATTTGTTTTTTAGACTAACTGCTGTTTCTTTATAATTGTTGAGAAGCTGTGTCACATCATTGTGGATTTGATTGTGTTGTCATATCATTTTCTTGGGGGTCATAGAGAAACAATTATTACTACACACATGAAAGATAAAGAGTTTTCTGATCTTTTAACGATGAAGTAGACTACTTGTAGTTTTGTTTCATGGCTTTCCACAACTTTTTGGTTTCTTATTTTGTGCTTTAGCTAGCCTGAGTTTTATTTTATTTGTTTGACATTGATGGGTGTTTGATTCAGGTGTATGAGAGCTTCTTGGGAACACATGCTTTAAATGGTTGTCGTGATTTCCTGAATGCAAGCAATGAAATCTTTAATTTAATTATGTGGACTGCTGTGCTTTTGTTGCTGCTTCACTTCATCTGCTTCCTTAAGATGTGGTTGGATTTGTGATGGATGCTACTTGAACTTTGCAAATTCTAGTGTCAATTTGTAGAACGGGGCTTTTACGGAAGGATTGTAGAACTTTTCTGCTATGCCGGAAATTATGTTCATCTAGATTATAAATACTTGTTTTCTGGTTTGTGCTACTTTTGCTCCTCAAGTAGATTTTTGGTATTTGAGGTTTTCTTGTCGTCTTTACCTTTCTATATCATTGTGTGATTTTTTTTTTAATTGGTAAAGGGAATTTTTAATTTCATTTGTTGAGGGTTCACAACATCATTTCTGCATATATCTCTCTGTGAGAGAAAAAACTTCTTCCTCACATATTTACATGGTGATTTTTTTTTTAATTGCTTTTAATCCTTCACCTTTTCCCCTGGCTCATTTGTTTAAAATGCATTTCAGTCCCTGAGTAAAAAAAGTTTTCCCCCTAAATAGTCTGCTTTTATAAGTAGTCATCTTAGACATTGTGTTGTGGTGGAGGCTTCAAGAATGTACATTTCATTACAATGCTTCTGGTGCCTCAGTTAGCCCAAGCTGCATAAATATTTGCCGTGTTTTGTGTATCCCTGAACTTCTCCTGCCCTTCCATGTATTATATTTGGCAGCATTTTTCTGGTTTCTGGGTTGTTGGGTTACAGAAACGGTGAATGAGTTTTTAAAACAATGGAGGGATTATATGAACATGTAGGACAATCAAGTGGCAACACAATTGCAAATTTTCTTGACAACATGTAGATTTGACAATATGATCCAGGTCTTATAAATAAATGCAACTCACTAGTGTAATTTCTCTTGAGATAACATTACTAAATACTATGTTGATTTTGCCTTATGTAAATTTTTGAATTTATTGGAAATGTGATTTTGGGTATGTAATGACTGAAATTTGGGATTAAATGTGAATTTGGGCTATGTATTGTCTGGAATTTGGGATTTTGTGTGATGGCTTTTGGAATTTCTTGGTTGATGTTTTCGCAAGAGGTGTCTCAATGATGTTCACTGTTAGTTATTATGAGATTGTGACCTCGAGATCAAAGTTCCCTTGTGATATAGGGGAAATCCCTTCACTGGCATTTATACCCTGATGTCAGAGATTAGATATATGGAAGAATTGTTTTGGAGGTCCATGCCTGAATCTGATAAACCTGTGTTCGTTTAACCCCTCACTGGCGTTTATACCCTGATGTGAGAGATTAGATACATGATTTAAATTATTGTTCATGCTAACTGTGTTATATGTTGATGGAACTGATGACGTTGGTGTTCTTTTCTGGTTTGTTCCTAATATTATTTTGTGCCGGGGCATGTGAAGTTGAGATTTCAATTTGCTTTCCCTATGGAAGTAAGCAATGAACAACATCCATTCAACGAACAACCCGTTTCTTTGGACATCTAAAGATGGTCTCTTGTCAACTAATTTAATTTTTTGTTCATTAAAAGATATTTTGCCCTCTATAAAACATTAACAAGTTTTATGAACTTATTTTATTGGCTAAAAATCATTGTGAGAATCCAATATTTGGCTGTCAATCCAGCTTGTAGCCGGTCTTGCTCTAGAGTTCTAGTACCATTAGTTATCTTGGAATTATTAATATATATTTTTTTTACATGGGTTTTCCTGTTTGACAAAGACTAACTTGAATGAAAATATATTAAAAGCTTAATATAATTGAAAATAATTCTGATTCTCTTTCTTATATTAAATAAAAAAAAAAGGAAATTTAGAGCAATATCAATATGCAGATTAGTTCATTTTGATATTGCTCTAACAGCACAACCTCATGCTAAATTATCATTCTATTCTTACTAGGGTGTATAAATCTTTGGTCCGTAAGGTCATTAAATGTTTTAGGCCCCAACTAATGGTTTTGGTGCTTGTATAATTATGCTTGCAAATTTCCTTTTTAAGTATTGAAGTTGTACCTAAAAGTTGTTGCTTGCTGGTGGGCTCCATGAATGTAAATATGCCTGCAGAGTGTCTATTTTAGTGTTGGAAGTTGTATTAAATGCTGTTGCCTGCTGGTGGGCTTTACCAATGTAACTAGCATTACAATGCCCCTGGTATTCTTAGTGCGAATTGTAGCTATAGTTCTGTTTCTTGCACCCTTGTACTTCTCCTGCTTCTATTACGCCTTGTCTGGTAGCAATTGATCATGTTTTGGGCTGTTGTTACAAAAACGGTGATATTTTTCGTTCTTGAATGTAGAAATCCCGCTGCAGTGTCTAAATTTGTCAATGAGATCCAGACCTGATAAAGAAATTTACAGTCTTAAACATGAAATAAATATAAAACTTGCCTGAGATAATATCCGTATTACAATATTATGTAATCTAATGAGATTTGATTTTGGGTATATGATGATCCTCATTTTGTATTTGGTGCGCTATGGCATTTGGCTGATGCTGGGCGTGCACTTCGTCATTTGGAACCTGGGTTGATGCTGTGGTGAAGGGGTGTCTCTATGCTGTCAGTTTTTTTTTTTTTTTTGTGGCTTCTAAGCTCGATATGAAATGAGGTCTTTACCTGCTATGTTTTGGGAATTCTATGACTGCATTCTCCCGTCAAAGCTTGCGCATGCAACCAGTCATTTGGAGATGGAAACTACTGACCTTGCCGGTGTTTTATGTTCCTGCCCTGTTAATGTTATCTTATGGCGAGTAACCACTAACCACGTGGACCATGGAGAGGGCATGGCCAGCATCTATCTCGAGCACGGATGGTCATCTTTGATTCCAGGGGCGAGTTACCCCGCTTATTTCATAGGACTAGAGTTCTCCACCCGAAACAACCTATATATATATATATATATATATCTATATATATATATATCTTTTGGCTTTTGCAGTGATTAATGTTAGTGGAGGAGCTTTAACCATTGCAGGAGAACATCGCTCCTTGCCCGAAAGTATATTATAAAGCTTCATATAGCTGAGAACCATTTTGACTCGTTCTCCATTTAAGAATAAAATAAGATTTCGATGAACATGTATTTCTCGAGTTGCTGTGAGACCTCGTTACAGCTTCAGTGCTTGTTAATTTATATGCGCTTCAAAAAAATTGGAATAGTCTTCTAAGTTCCTAGTGTGGTGGGAATGTTGCTCTCTCATTGACTCAGTCATAAATATAAAAATAAGGGGTGTTACGGCACACGCATCTAAGAATTTTAACTAGCTATTTGTCTCTAGCGAGTCGGATAAATTTGTTTTCGAGTAAATAAAGCTGAATTCATGTTTTCAATGCATTTTGAAATAAACAAAATCATCAGCATTAATAATATCAAAATCATGAGTGGCTTTTCACACACCACTCCATAAAGCAAAGTTAAAACAATGTATAAACCCTTTCAAACATTCTTAACAAAGAGTCACTTTTAAATTATGTTAGAATTTAGAAACATCTATCATGTTAAGCCTAATATCATTGTCAAATGATGAGTTTTGTTTTTCTTTAAAATAGGCGCTGAAGGTTTTATTATTGAAAAAGACAAGTTAATAACAAGAAAGCTACTCATATGATTTTAAGTGATAGATCAAGGAATAGTAAAAGGAGAACAACAAAGCAATAACACAGTATCATGATCTTTGTACTTTTATTAGAATTTTAAGTGTTGTAACCATTCATCATGTCCTTATTTGTTGGGGTTTTATTAGGAGAGTGATATTATTGTGTATTCAAAGTGATTTTCACTTATAAATATATTAAAATAATATTAAAAAAAAAAGATTTATTTTTAATATTTTTTTGCAACTCTACATTTAGACCACACCTTTGGTGTTCTTGAAATCATCATGACATGTTACATTAGCTAATGGAAAAAATAATATAATAATAAAATCAAAGAACAAGTAATAAGTTACGTAATTCTTTTTACATTTTACAAATAGTAAGGATCCTAATTTTGGATATTTGGAGTGCTTTACTTTCAATTGATCAACAACAACAGTCTCTTCTTTTTATCTCACTATTTACACTCTCAGTTGTACAAGTTGCAAGTAAAATTTGAATTTTGAACTAAAAATCTAAGGATATCTTCAAATCTGAGTAATATTAGGAATATTTGATCTCTGCCTTTGAAAATCAGCTTCCGCTATACAAAATTCTCATTGTAAAATAGCAGCACAAACATTGGAAAAAAGAAAGAAAGAAGCAACGAGTTGAAGAGGAGGAGAGGGAGCATGCGGCTCTCACTCTGAAAAGCTACTTTAATTAGTGCGTTTCTTTTTCCTTTTATGTCATCATCAATAACAATACTGTTTTGTTTTTCTCTCTATTATTTCTGAGTTACAAAACAAAGATAATTTTGTTTTCTTTTTGCTTAGTACTGTAAATAAACCTTTTTTTTTCTTTTCTTTTTTAAGGAATTCAAAGACTTTTTCTTTGGCTTCTGGCAATCAACTTGTAAGTGATCCAACTTCATGTTTCGTGTTTATATATATATATATTACTTTTTCATTGGTTTGAGTGGTTTGTTTGTGTTAGATTAGTGTGACTGCAGTCATAATTTTGCATGTTTATCATCTGAACTTTGTTTTTGTCTCTTTCTTTTTTATGGGTTGAATTTATATTAGCTACACGATATTTTCTTTTGGGAGGAGGAAGTTTTTTTTAAAAAACTTTATAACCTTTCTTTCATAGTGCTTGTTATCTCTGTACCTGGACTGATTTCAGTCGTGATTTATCAGAGATCTTTCGAGTTTCGTGACCCCAAAGTTGCCCAGCTTATGGATTCTCTTTAATTTCGTTGTTTGGCTCACGGGTTTTTATTCCTTTTGTTCCCTTCCATTCCCTTTGACCCTCACTCTGATAAAGCTAAAATGATAATACAATTAATTCCTTATTATACCATGTTTGTTTCTGATTTGGTTTTCTTAGCCCTGATATTGTAGGAGAAAGTTTTAGACTTCCCCGTTATCTGACTACAGATGTTTATGACAGTCTGAGAAGGAGGTGACATATCTAAAAGCTGATTACTGCTCGGTTGTTTTTGCTGACAAGGTTAAAAAAAAGGTAAAGGAATGGCCTGGATGCAAATTATGTACAAGAAATTTGAAGCTATGTGCTTGGAGTTGGATGATATCTTGGAGCAGGTATTCTTGTCTTTTATACAATTAATCTCTTTGAAACGTACTCTTGATTATATTTATTATTTGCATTCTACCGATATATTGTTTTTTGTGTATGACTGAATATTTACCGATTGTATATCCGACTGGATCATGTTTCCAAGGCATAAAATTTTTTATTTCATCAAAAGAAAAGGTACAGTTCTAGTTTGTGTAAATGGTTAATACAATCTACCCACCATTAAGCAGCGAAGAGGCTGTAACATGCCCAAAGCATCCATTCCTACATAATGCAGTTGACTTTATTGTGAACAAAACCTTCCTGCATCTCGGTAATGGAAAAGCCTCACCTTTCGGCAGATGACCCATTCTTTGCTTTGATGAATGACCCTTTAAACCTTACGTTGTTCGTTACAGATTTCCATTTCAACTCTAGATCCTTGCACAGTAGGATAAGATTCCATAGTTTTCTCGAGCATACAGATTTTAGGTTAATACTGCAACTCTAAAACTGTTCGTTGTTTATAAAATTGAGAAAAAAAAGTAAAACTCTATACCTTTTTTCATTTTAATCTATTACAATTGATTTTCTGATGTAATTGTGCTGATCTTTTTCTTAAACCCTTCATGTTGCTTGCTTCTCGATTCCTGGATTCCTGCTTTAGCTGCAGTCAGTTCTGCCAAAACATATCTCACGAAATTGATTACATTCTTGGACAGGAAGGGTTGAAATATGCCGACCAATTGCAGACAGTAGGTGCTAATATCAAGCAATTTTGCTCAGATATTGTGCGAGATGTGCAGCCTCAGTCAACTGAAGATACTATGGATGGTGTAGCTAGCGATTCTTGTCTAGTCAAAAACACCGAGTCAGATAAAAAGTCAAAGGAAGGCATTGTCCAAAACCATTTTGATATGGAACCTTGCAACGTGAGTCATTTGCTTTACTCATGTTCTGTTGAACCTGTCAAGGCCACAAAGTATGATCTGTCTTTGGAGGAAATGATTGTTGCTGAGAACCTGCTTCTCCTCAGAACCTATCAGCCTGAGCCATTTGATGCCCCAGAAGACAAAGATCTAAGCATTTCAGTATTATCCTCAACATCCTATGATCTACTAGAATGTAACTCTTTCACAGAGACAATTCCAATAGATGGGCTATCTTCAAAATCTATTAATTTGGTTGACTCGTATGAAAGCAAGGTTCCAAATTTGGGATTTACTTCTAGAGAGGCCTCGGCTGAACCGATCAGTAAGTATTTCCTTCTGCTATCTTTTTACTACTCCCTCAATTTTCCTTTCCTTGCATTGATATCTCTGCGTTGGTAGGCTAGAAACTCAAGTAGCCTCCTAACCACATCTGGGACAGAGCCTTCTCTTCAAGAGTTTGAACCATACAATGATTTTGCCAAACCAGATCCCATTGTCTCGTCTTGAAACTGGTATTCAAATGCTTGTTCATTATGATGAACATGGCCCCACCTTTCACCAGTTTGAGATCTTGGTTTATTTTACTTATCCTACGTGTATAGTTTTTTAGGAACAATTAATTATCCATGGTCAAGTTTTTGAATTTATATAAGAATTGGTTTTGTTATGGGGAAACTTCACCCGCTCATTTAGCGTTCAAGGCTTCACTTTATAACCTGTGAACTTTCTAGCTCAACTTTATCCTGCACTTTCTATTATCTAGCGAGGGAGAGAGAGAGATTACCATTTGAAGAGACAGAGAATATTGTGGATGAAAGTTAGAAATGAAAGTTCTTATTATCTTTTACATTTCAATAACTATTTGTTGTTTGTCTTGAGATTTAGCTGATCTTACAATCAAAGAAAGGAGCAATTACATGACATTTACCTTTCTTATCTTCTTACAGGACATAAAGACAACTCCACTGAAGATGCTACCAATCTGGGATCATCATCTTCAGTGAAGCTTGATGGGAGTTGCTTTGTTACAGATTGTAATGAACTTTCTTCTTTTACATATGAAGCAGGACAACTAGGGTCTTCCAAGGTATGACTTTCCCTCAACTTTGTAAATTGGGTTAGTTTTGGTCACATACGGTGCAGACGCATGAAATTTTAAATATACAATCCTTCGAAATTTGAACTTTTTTGGGCATTGATGTACTAACATTAGAGTTTGAAATGAGCTATTGCACTGTCAAAAGTTAACTTTTGATAGCCAATGTTTTCTCATGTTTTCTTGCAGAAAACATTGGATAATGTTTCGTTCAAGATAAGGAAGGCAGCGAATCAGGTTTTCAATCAGGAACCAGCTTTTGATCCAAACGCCAGTCAACAGAAAGAAAGTTTCGCATCATCTGTTATTACCAGACCAGATCATGATCCCTGTGACTCCGACTGGGTGATTGTCTAAATAAATTAGAACATGATAAATTCAGTGATTCAAGTGATTTTGTTGCCTCGTTCATGCAAATAAAAGATGTAAACTCGTTTCAGATGCTTTGAACTAATGCGGCTAGCACATCCCTGATGTTTTTATAGAGGTGGAGAGAAAATTAGGCTATCTTTTGAGGCATGAGGAAGTTCATCATTGTCTAAGAAATGGAACCATTTCCTTGGGAATGAATTGCATTGCAGCAACATCTTGATGTTTCTAGTTGCACATTCTGTTCTTCAAGCGTATGTTTCGAATTAGAATTCCTGACGGGGGAAAGGAATTCAAAGCGTTACCAAGTTGCAGCGTAATCATAGTCTAATCATTACAAGAACTCGTGTTCGGTAGTCTGAATACAAGAAACCCACTGGTAACATATATTTTTGGTGTTTTTTAGTTTTCCAACTCTTTTTTTTATTCTAAAACAAGGGTCTGAACTTTTATTTTGATGTTGAGTGTCTTTCAATAGTTTCATGATTAATATAACATTTCACATTGATATCACAAGCTTTTAACCCTCTAAACACCATCTTTTTTTCTTTTATCATAACCAGTTGATATATATTATTATTAACTTATTTATTTACAAGTTAATAAGCTGTATTTTTATCATGATAGTTCTCGTTTTAATAAAATAAATATAAAAAGTTTGGTTAAATTCTCATGAATTATTAGTCTATTTTTTCTATTGAAAATACTCATTATGTGTTTAATGATAAAAAAAAAAAAAACAGGAGAAAATTGTCCTTTTAGTGCTTTCAGCACGAGTTAAAAACAGATGAATTCCGCTCGGGGCACAGAATTCGTTGTGGTGTAGTTTTGGATCAAAAGAGATACTTTTTGTGAGTTTATTTGTGGTTTGAGGTGTAGTGCATGCGAGGGCTCTGTTGCTGAACTCCTTGTCCTCCTTTCATCGTGGTCATTTATGTGGTGGAAGAGAAGCTATATCAGCAGTTTTGTCAAGCAGGGATATAGGTGTTCAAGCATTTTGCTCTCCATTGTAGTGTCTAATGCTAGGTTTCTTGGATCTAGCTATAACTAATCTCTATTCTAGGTTTCCTGAACTCGGTGAGTTAGTATGGTGACTCGTGAAGTTGTTCTTAAGACCAAGTCGAGTTTTAAAATAAGCTGGATGAGAGTTGATATAACAAAACTTGTGAGTTTTGAATTAGGATGGTGTGATTATGACGAGAACACAAATGCAATAATTTGTCATTGCTGGTTCATTCACACATTCTTCAGGTCTCTCGTTGCTTATACACTACATCAGGGCTCATTCTCACATGGAGGCTAGCCCTCGTGATGATTGCAGCATAGCCTTAGGCTGTAAGAGGGATCAAACACCGGGAGCAATTCATTATGTCAATTGAAAATGAGGGTCTGCGAGTAGATTAAGATTCAAAAAGTTTTTTTATTGATTAATCTTCTGTTTTTGACTTATTTACTTACATATATGTTAGTATTTATATATGTTTTTGTGTTTGTCCACATCACTACTAAAAAAAAAGATTATTAGCAATTGATTAATCCATTGCAGTTAACAAAGGAATTTATTATCAACAAATATTAGTAATGAAAATTATATATGAAATTATCTGCTGTAAATTTGTGATAAATTAGTAAAAAAAAATCCATCACAAAAAAAAAAAATAACAACCAATATTCCATTGAATCTCCGATAAGACTATGGCATATGCCGCATCAGGCTTGACACTGCTTCCGTAAGACCAGCAGACATTCCTGAAGGAATGGGGGTGGGTAGGTGACAAACCCAAGGCAATGTTACCTTCAGGTGTGTGCCTCCTGGGCCTCGGTGCTTGACTTTTAGTTACTACTAGTTAGATTACCTTCAGGTGTGTTTATCGCGCGAGCAACATATAATTTTTATAATTATTGTATTTAAAGTAATTTAATGATTTTATTAAATATAATATCAATATATATATAAAGTTTGATATAATACAACACATCAATGCACATTACTGCAATAACAATATTAAAGTTTTAACATTAAAGAGACGGAAATATGTGGGAAAACATAGTTTTTTTTCAATATTTACATCAACCTTCATGATGTTGTCAGTTTACACTACGTCTTGGGTCGAGTAAATAATTTTTATAACTGTTGAGATTAAAATAGAATATTTATACATATAAAGTTTGATATAATAAAACAGATGAACATATTTTATTATAAGAATAGTAACATCGAAGTCTTAACATATAAAATTATCATCACTATCACTGCCAAAATAATAAAAATTATCAAATTATCCCGAGAAAAAATTTAACAGAAAAGCAAATGAGAACAAAAACTAAAATTATTATTATTATTAATATTAATATTAATAATGAAAAAAAGAAAAATTAAATCAAAGACTAAAAAAAGTATAAAAACTTTAATAAAAGAGCAATAAAATAATATAATAGATGATAAAAAAATTATTAGCTAAAAAAATCATTTAACTAGAAAATTAAAAAAATTATCCGCCCTATGTTGTGAGCTGAGCAAACAATTTTTATAAGATTTGCTACATCAAAATTAAAATTATATATGCAAATTTTAATATAATGAAATAGATCAACACACCCTATTATAATAATAGCAACATCAAAGTCTTAACATCTAAAATTATCATTGCTATTACTATCAAAAAAATAAAAATTATCAAATTATCCCGATAAAAAAAAAACTAAAAAACTTTAACAAAATACTAAGCAAGAAAAACAATTATTATTATTATTATTATGAAAGAAAAAATAAATAAATGAAAGACTAAAAAAATCCTAAAAACTTTAACAAAAGATCAAACAAAAAAATAAAAATAAAATAAAAATTACCATTGCTATTACTAGCAAAACAATACAAATTATCAAATTATCTCAAGAAAAAAAAACCTAAAAAACATTAACAAAAGAGTAAGCAAGAAAAATAATTAAATTATTATTATTATTATTATTGTGTTAATAATGAAAGACAAAACTGAAAGACTAAAAAAATCCTAAAAACTTTAACAAAAGATCAAATAAAAAAAAATATCATGAAAAAAAAGGTCATTTGACGTGAAAATAAAAATAAAAAAACGAATAAAAAACTAAAAGAAATAACAAAGGGAGGAAAAAAAAATAGAAATATCAATTTTCAAATGATCACATATACAAAATAAAATTTAAAAGCTAATTTTTTTTAAAAAAAAATTCACTTTAATAAATAAGAAAATAATAAAAATTAAAAATCAAAGCTAAGAGCACATTTATATATATATGGACAAAAGTAGGGATTATGCCAAAAATATAAAGAAATAAAGGGATTAAAATAAAAAAAAATTAAAAGTATAAGGGCCGAAATGAAAATCAAATATATTATCAATTTCAATTAAAGAACAAAATTAAAAAAATTAAAACTGTTGTACCAAATATATTAATCTTTTTAAACCGAATTCGGAAATTAAAAGAAGGAAGACCGAAGTGAAACATTAACATTGAATTAATTTCAACTAAAGGACCTAATCGAACTAAATCAAAACTTATATAACAAAAATAATGACCATACACAAAATTAAAAGTGCAAGGACCCAAGTGAAAAAACACCAAAATCGGGGGCCTTTCCTGCTCTTTTACATGCGAGAGAGAGAGAGACGGGTCAAGTGGCTTTAACCGATCATCGCCGTGTCCACGGTCACCTATGACTGCAACGCGCCTCACCGGGAGGAAGACCATGTGGCGGCGCATCGACAGAGATGCTGACAGCCCATCTCCGGTGACCTAAGCACTCCGCAAGCTCCACCCTAATAGGACGTGAGGCAGACTACTGTTGGGCGCGTTATATTCGTATACAGCTATTTTCAAAAAAACATAAAAAAATAAAAGGGTGGGCGGACCGGACCGGACCGGTACAGACCGAAAATATGCAATTACCATGGGGCCCTCTACCTAGAAGCCATTTTTTTTAATCTTTTTCGAGGGCTAAAGACGTTAATTTACTATGCAAATAATGATAAAAAATTGAAAAACCGGCAAACCAACTGAAACGAGAACCGAACCGACCCAAAAATACACTATTAGAATCCACAGTTTTTTCACTCACATGCTACAATGAATGTCTGATCTCTTTTAGTTAGTTTTATAATGTATCAAAATTTTTACAGAATTTTGTTTTAATATATGATAGCGGTGTTGAGCTTGCTCAATTAGCAACCCAATCAAACCTATTGGTTTATACTAAACCCCATCCCTGAAGAATTAGAAGTGGGCGACGATCCATCAAAAGCATAGTTACTAGGAAATCAAACTGGTCTATTAGAGATTTTAAAGTAAGGGACTAGTTATGTAAAAGGAATGTTTTAGCACTCCTAGTACGCCCTATCTAAGGTAAAATATCTGGTGTTTTGGTTTGTCTTATGATTGCTATAGTATTGATATTTCAAAACTATATTGGTTAAATGATGATGACGTATTATTCCCGTAATTGTTTTTTGGATATTTACTACTTTAAGGTTTTTTTATCCAAATATTTACGATGAATAACAACGAATTATCCCCGCTAATATTTGGATATTAACCCATTTATGATTTTCTTATCCAAATATCAACAGTGAATAATAACAAATTATCCCTGTTAATATTTTGGATATTATCCCCTTTAGGATTTCTTCACCCAAATATTAAGAGTGAATAATTATCCCTTCTAATATTTTGGATATTAACCCTTTTAGAATTTCTTTACCCAAATATCACTAGTGAAAAATAACGAATTATCCCCATTAAAATTTGGATATTAACCCTTTAAGATTTCTTTACCCAAATATTAATAGTGAATAATTATCCCTGCTAATATTTTGGATATTAACCCTTTAGGATCTATTTACCCAAATATGAACAATGAAAAATAGTGAATTATCTCTGCTAATATTTTGGATATTAATCCCTTTAGGATTTCTTTACCCAAATATTAACAATAAATAATTATCCCCTCTAATATTTTGTATATTAACCCTTTTAGAATTTCTTTACCCAAATATCACTAGTGAAAAATAGGGAATTATCCTCGCTAAAATTTGGATATTAACCCCTTTAAGATTTTTTTATCCAAATATTAACAGTGAATAATATAAATCTCTAAAAATAAGATTTTGATATTTTTGAAATATTGGCCAATACCTTTTAGATTTTACAAACATGTTGTAAAATCCAAAAATTCAAGAAAATGGTTTTTGTGTTTACAAAATCCATGCTAAAACATATTTTTCTTTAAACTTCAAAATAATATTTTTTAGAAGAAAAATGTTTAAAATATGTTAGCTTATTGGATGTATGCACAAAAACAACATATTTTTTGTTTATTTTTTTTAAAAAAGATATTATATATGGAAATTTGTATTCTCTATTCTTTTTTTTATGGGTTGCATTTGGGGCTGGACTGCCAGCCTCTGGTGGGCCAAACAACCAACCCATTTTGATGGCCAGGCTAGGTCTTGTCTCGTCCCAGCCAACCCAACCCATTGTTTTGCATGCAGAAAAGTGGGACGGGACAGGGGAGTAATTCACTCCTTTGTCACACAAAGATGGTGATCAATAATAATTGAGAGTTTTTGGAGTGTGACAAACGACGTGCTTGTTAATACCGTTGAGTAGAGCAGGTAGAGATGGTTCTTCGTGTTGTGGTGGCGTCGAAAACGATGATCTGTGGTGGCCGAAGAGGGCATCGAAAGCTAGTTGGCCTACGTTGCAGCAGATGTTGTTGTTGCTACTACCTTCACCTCAGACAGTGGTCGGGTCACCGATATGAAGGGGGAGCTACTAGTAATGACCAAGTGGTGCAAGGTGGTCGAAGTTGTGAAGCCAGAGTTGCTGACCGAGAGGGAGAGAGAGAGTTGCAGGTGATGGTTTTAGAGAGAGAGAGGGTCAATCAAGAGAGAGAGAGGGGGACGACTCTGTCGGAGACGAGGAAGATGAAGAGTGCACCAATTTTTAAGTGTAGTTTGTCACGTATTTCTCCTCCATCTACGTGAATTTTCTGCTCTATCTCCTCTGTTATATAAAAAATCTCCCCTTCTGTTTGTGCATGTCTTTTCCTTTTATAGGTGTAAGAGGTAACCATTGGATTACCTTCTACTGCAGCATGCCTGAAAGCATGGTTGTCGGCAATGGTGCAGGTGGCTTGTCTGCAGCAGTGCAGGCAATGATGTGCGTTGTCTGTTGTCTTAGGAGGTGTAAGTGCGATTTGGTCACTCAATTTGTAATGTATTGTAATTGCATCTCAATTGGATTTAAACTTATGATTTTATGCAATTATATCCACTTTAGAATTTCAATATCAGCCTTGACTTTACACGCCTTTTTATTTTGGTCATTGATTTCTGATTTGTGTGATTTAACCCTCAATCGACCGTTAGACTATCAATTTGTTCAATTTGGCTCCTGATTTCGCATAATTGGCTTGGAAAAATTCAAATCAGTCTCCGAAAATTTCAATCTTCTCAATTGAACCCATGTTAAGCTCAAGAACTTGATTTTTCATCGATTAAGCTCTTAATAAAATTAACTTGACCAATTTAAAGTATAATTAAGTCATTGCACTTAATTAAATCATTCAATTGGATCCTAAATTAATTCTTCAAAACAATTACACTTTATATTGGTCAACAATTAAATTGAACTGGCCAATAAAAATATAATTATATCTTTATACTTAAATTTTATGTAGATTTATCCAATAATAAATTATTTTAGTCTTGAATCCGCGCTTTCCTTCATTTCTATGCACAAAAGAGGTATGATCAAGCTCTCGTAAACATCTCAAATTTCTACCTTGATTTTTTTACTGACACCAGATCTTTTTATTTTATTTTTTATTTTTAAATAAATTTAAAAAATAATCCAAAATTAAATTATGACACTCTTGAATAATCACCGTGTTCTGAACATGACATGAATTTATGGACCGCGAGCAAAAACATCTGTTCCAACAATTCGATTGTCCCAAGTCTCAACTAGAACATGACAGATTTTGTTTGTCTTTATTGCTGTGCTTTGAATACTAATAATCACGAGTCTGTCCTGCACATTATTGTTAAAATCACGAGCTGCCAGAACAAAATAAAACGTGTTAAATCGGGTAACAAAAATGGGACACGTTAAAATCGGACAAAAATCATATTGCCAAGTATGGATTGCCCATGCCCTGTTGGGCTGACACTTCCCCCCCCACCCTTACCAAGGCATAGCCCAGTCTTTTGTCGTCCCTGTCCCTCTGTTAAAGTGGGCTGTGCCAAGTTATATAAAATAGCTCAAGTTATCGCGTCCCGAAAAGGGGATCTCGGGACAGAAGGCTGTCGTGTGGCTCGTTATCTTGCTGTAGCATGTTCAAATTACTGTCCCTTTTATTTTACTTGTTAATTAACTGCCTCTAAATCCCAGTAATTAAATTGACGCCACAGAATCCTTGTTCTTAATTAATTAAATAGACCCAGAAAATCAGTCTTAAAAAAACAATTGACCCATGCATTTCGCATTTAATTGACATGCTAATACAGCTCATGATCACTTCCAATATAATCCAATATAATAGTAAATACTATGTATAATTGATTCATTTAATTTGGGCATTGAGTCATTTCCTCTCTAGACGGGGCTCAGGCTCACCTAGCGTGAGGTGTCGACTAACATGCAATCTCCCCTATTTTTCAATCAGGTAGCTGTCAATTTTTTGAAAAAGCTATTCATACCACTAATTATATAAAATAGTCTTCTGAACAACGAACAGTTGTTTTGATGATAGATTGTTTAGGCTCAGCTAAAATTAAGGCGTCACCTTATCAACAGCTTTTGATCATGTAAAGTGGTTATACCTTACCTTGAAGCTTGAAAATACTCTAAAAAGTTCAATGTTTCTTGGAATATCAATAATATTCAGAATTCATGATTTATCATCTATTTGAAAATATAGTTGTGATTATTTTTAAAAATATTTTTATTTAAAAATATATTAAAATAATATTTATTTTTAAAAATAATTATTTTTTATATTAGTATATCAAAATGATATAAAAACACACACAAAAAAATAAAATTTAAAATGAAAAATGAAAAATAAAAATAAAAATGGTCTGAAATTTTATTTTGATGCTGTGTCTTTAACTAGTTTCATTATTAATACAGCATTTCTCATTGATATCGCAAGCTTTTAACACTCTAAACACTATCTTTTTTTCTTTTTCATAATCAGTTGATATATTATTATTATTATCTCATTTATTTATAAGTATAATAAGATATTTCTTATTTACAAGTTAATAAGTTGTATTTTTATCATGATAATTCTCGTTTTAATAAAATAAATATAAAAAGTTTGGTTAAATTCTCACAAATTATTATTCTATTCTTTT
Organism: Salix dunnii; assembly: GCA_015731905.1. Lineage (NCBI taxonomy): Eukaryota > Viridiplantae > Streptophyta > Magnoliopsida > Malpighiales > Salicaceae > Salix > Salix dunnii. The sequence continues at coordinate 3,189,073 of CM027662.1, read as the reverse complement.
TTATTGAAAATACTTATTATGTGTTTAATGATAAAAAACAGGAGAAAATTGTCCTTCTAGTGCTTTCAGCACGAGTTAAAATCAGATGAATTCCGCTGGAATTGTGTGGTAAATGGGGGCACAGAATTCGTTGTGGTGTAGTTTTGGATCAAAAGAGATACTTTTTGTGAGTTTATTTGTGGTTTGAGGTGTAGTGCATGCGAGGGCTCTGTTGCTGAACTCCTTGTCCTCCTTTCATCGTGGTCATTTATATGGTGGAAGAGAAGCTATATCGACAGTTTTGTCGAGCAGGGATATAGGTGTTCAAGCATTTTGCTCTCTATTGTAGTGTCTAATGCTAGGTTTCTTGGATCTAGTTATAACTAATCTCTCTGCTAGGTTTCTTGAGCTTAGTGAGTTAGTATGGTTACTCGTGAACTTGTTCTTGAGACCGAATCGAGTTTTAAAATAAGCTGGATGAGAGTTGATATAGCAGAACTCGTGAGTTTTGAAATAGGGTGGTTTGATTATGACGAGAACACAGATGCAGTAATTTTTCATTGCTGGTCCATTCACACATTCTTCAGGTCTCTTCTTGCTTATACACTACACCAGGGCTTTTTCTCACATGGAGGCTAGCCCTCGTGATGATTAAGGTTAAGAAAGATTAAGGTTAAGATAAAGATTAAGGGGAGCAATTCACCATGTCAATTGAAAATGTGGAAACGAGAGTCTGCGAGTAGATTAAGGTTAAGAAATATTTTTTATTGATTAATCCTGCGTTTTTCTTACTTATTTAATGGTTTTTTAAATTGAAAAATTAGTTTATTGAGGGTTTAAAAGCACTACTTATTAGTTGTTTTTAGATGGAAAATAGATTAAAATTTATTTTTTGGATTATAGAAACCCTATCATGATTTTATAGCCTCCTTTTTTATGAATACAAGAAAAAATAAAGAAAAGAAATTACATCGAGTCCTAGATGGAAACATAATGAAACTTTGGACCAAAGTAATAGTCCAAAACTAGAAGAATAAAAAATAAAAACAAAAAATAAGATGTTTTAAAAGGTGCCTAATGAACATTTGTTTTTTTTAAAAAGCCTACATTTTAACCTTATTGTCAAATCTAGTCTGTATATTTAAATTTTTTAATCAATTAAACCAAATTATATTTAGTAGGCTCATTAACTTGATATTTTTTAAATAGAAAAACCTTTATAAGAGGTTATTTGAAACAAATTATTTGGTTTCGATCAAAGTTAATAAAATTGAAAAGAATGAGATTGAAAATCAACTTAAGTTGTTTTCATGGTCTCAATAATTCAAGAAGCACATAGACATACATGTATTTGTTTGTGGTTGTCTATGTGTATGGTCTTATTTATGCATAATAGAGTAGTATTTGATTAATATTTCAAAACAATAAAAGAAAAAAAAGATAACTATGATATAAAAAAACATATTTATCTAAATTTTTTGGTTTGAAATTACAAGAAATTCACTTCAAAATATTCCAGAGATAATAATATTTCTATGACTTCATCTAAGATAAAAATAAATAAATTATATCTATATTTCTTCAATTAAATACATTTATATTATTTTTCTATTTATCTCTTTTATCCTGTATACTAATCAAATACAACCATTACTGTATGCATTACCTGTGACACAGTAATAAGGAAAGCTAAAACAAATCTGGAAACATATCCAGTAGATAGGGAAAGATATCCACATAAGATATAGATCTGAGGATTTTAGTCGAAATGGAGATTTTTTTCCAAAATTTTATATATTTATAAAGTTACAACAAGAACAGCACCATGCTGTCATAGACACAATCACGCTTGTTTCATCATGGACTATTTTCTATCCGCTAGCCCATCCACAACCTCATTGAGCTTCCCAATTCTTTTTCTTGTCTTAGCAATCACCTTATTTTCCTTGATCCAATCCCACAAGAATGTCAAGCAATACCCACTGCCTCCTGGTCCAAGACCATGGTCAATTGTTGGATGCCTCCCGGCAATGCTCCGAAACAAGCCAGCGTACCGGTGGATACACAATCTCATGAAAGAAATGAACTCTGAAATAGCCTGTATCCGTCTAGGAAACGTTCATGTGATTCCTGTCACTTGTCCTAATATTGCTTGCGAATTCTTGAAAGCACAAGATCATGTATTTTCATCCAGACCCGAAACCATATCCTCTTATCTCGCATCAAATGGGTACCGATCAACAGTTCTATCACCATTTGGAGATCAGTGGAAGAAAATGAAGTCAGTCCTGGCAACACATGTGCTTTCTCCTACAAGACATCAATGGCTTCACAAAAAAAGAGTTGAAGAAGCTGATAACCTTGTTCGTCTTGTCTATAAACAATGTCAGGAATCTGACCAAGATGGCACAGTGAATTTGCGATTCACAACACAACATTATTGTGCGAATGTTATTAAGAAGTTGATGTTTAACAAAAGATATTTTGGAGAGGGGATGGAAAACGGTGGACCTGGTTTTGAAGACGAGCAGTACGTGGATGCACTGTTCACTATCCTCAATCATTTATTTTCATTTTGTGTCTCGGATTTTTTGTCATTCTTGACATGGCTCGACCTAGATGGTCATGAGGAGGTGATGAGGGAGAAAGATAGGATCATCAGAAAGTATCATGATCCAATAATTGATGACAGGATTCAACAATGGAAGGATGGCAAGAAGAAAGACACCGAGGACTTGCTTGATGTTTTAATAACCTTAAATGATGACAATGGCAATCCTTTATTGTCAAGGGATGAGATAAGAGCTCAAGTGGAAGTGAGTTTTATACTTATTTAGTGCTAATTAATTACTTAAAGCTAACTCAACTTCATTTTTTTTTGTTTGTTTGAGTACAATAGCTATTTTTTTAATTAAAAAACAAGCCCTTTTGTCTAGGTTTATGTTCTTTGTTAAACTTGTTTTAAATCATGTGTTTTTACTTGTTTCAGTAGTCAAACTAATGAAATTACCTATTTTTAAAAAATAATTCAGGATAATCAAATTAAAAAAATAATGTTCAAGGATTAAACTTAATTTAAATCAAAGACCAAGCTATTTTTGGGTTATTTAACTATTTATCCAAATATTTTCTACTGTCAGATTAATGCTATAAAATCACTACTTTTAAGCTTTTATTCGAGTCATCTCGACTACTGTAATTTTTTCTTCTTCGTCTTCTGAGTTAGAATTTAATTAATTTTGAGTTGTTGAGATAGTTATTTGACAAGTACAAGCACAATTTTTCTATCAGTAATTATATATTACTAGATTTATATTTAATAAAGATTTTAAACTATACGTTAAATTATTCTCAGGAAATAATCTTAGCAGCAGTGGACAATCCATCAAATGCCTGTGAATGGGCATTTGCAGAGATGTTAAACAACCCTGAGATACTCGAAAGGGCTGTTGAAGAATTGGATCGAGTGGTTGGGAAGCAACGACTGGTCCAAGAATCAGATTTTGCAGAGCTCAATTACGTCAAGGCCTGCGCTAGAGAAGCCTTTCGGCTCCACCCTATCGCACCGTTTAACGTTCCTCACATGTCCATGGCTGATACAGTAGTTTCCAACTACTTCATCCCGAAAGGTAGCTATGTTATTCTCAGCAGATTAGGGCTCGGTCGAAACCCTAAAGTTTGGGACGAGCCACTAAAGTTCAAACCAGAGCGTCATCTCACTGGAACAGGAAAAGTTGTTCTGGCTGAGAATGGGTTGAGATTCATTTCATTTAGCACAGGAAAGCGTGGGTGCATGGCTGTGACACTTGGGAGTGCGATGACGAACATGCTATTTGCTAGGCTTCTTCAAGGTTTTAGTTGGAGTTTGCCATCTAATGAGTCCAGCATTGACCTTTCCACCGCGAAAGATAGTATGGCTCTCGCTAAACCACTACTTGCAGCGGCGAAACCACGCTTGCCTGAACATCTGTACCCTAAATGAATGATGAAACCAATTTCAATAAGACGTGCAGACAAACCTGCATTCCTGTTATCAATTCCCTCCACATGAACTTGTTTTTTTTTTTTTTTTTTAATTATTATTATTATTAAAATGAAGAGTTTCGTCTTCTCGAGTTTATCGTAATACATGTGTACCTGTAGCTTCCATTCTTGAATCAAGATCCTAATCCAAACGACTGCTATTTCACATGTAATCTAATAAGAGAGGACTATATACCCTCTATTTTATAGTAAAAAGTCCATGTCGTAATTATAATTATGCAATTTAATAGAGGCTATATTATTTAGAGCGGGCTTTATCAGGAAATTAAGTTCAATAGTATTTGTAACTCCAAGCTTTATCAGGAAATTAAGTTCACTAGTATTTGTAACTCCAACGTTACAATTCAAATCCAACCCCAAAGATATTTATACATGTCAATATCAATAAATCATCTCATCAAAATATTTTAATTATTAAAACTCTAAGATATGATATATATTATTTTCTAACATATTTCTTCAAGTGAAATACATCCCTCAAATGACAGTATTTATACTTGAAACTTGTATAAATTTACACTATTTTATACTTAATTTTTATCAAGTAGAATAGAAATGGTAAGATTTAAATTCGTGACTGCTTGGTTAACACTACCCTGATATCATATCAATAAATCATCTCATCAAAAAATTTAAAATATTAAAATATAATTACCCATCCCTTTCATGAACCGTTTTGTGGAGAAATTAGAAAACCCCCATGAGCCCAAGCTTTAACCCGTGAAGGAAGAAGGTAAAGAGAGAGGAGAGGAAGAGAGAAAGGAGCAGTGAAGCAGCCCAGAGTGAGTAGTGGAGTTGAAGTTGCCATGTTCAAGGCCCGGTCGGAGCCCAAGGCCTTTTTGGTTATTTAAAAACAAGATGTAAAACTTTTTCACGCTCCGATCCTCACTCTTAGCTCTTCTTTTAAGTCCTTCTTGCTCATGACTTGAAGTGTATTTGGGAGTAAGGATGCTTCTATTTTTAATTATTTTATAAAAATGTTTTCTTTTAAAAAAATCATATCAATATTTCTTTATGATTTTGATATGTTAATACAGAAATTAGTAATATTATTTTAATATATTTTCAAACAAAAAACATTTTGCTTCACAATTTTAAACCCATACATAAAACTCCAAGAAAAAGAGAGTTTCTCATTAACCAATAATAACCGTGCCATGGACAGAATTAAGGCTCACAAATTTTATCAAAATAGTTTCATAGGAAAAAAAATGAAATTCTAATGCATAATGACTTTTAAGTCTTTCACATTTAGGTTCTGTTTGGTACCGTGTTTCAAAAGCGATTTTGAAAATAATTGAATTTTTTTAGTTTTTATTTTAAATAATTTTTTTAATGTTTTTAGATCATTTTCATGTATTGATGTGAAAAAATACATATTATTTTAATATATATTTTAATGAAAAATACTTTTAAGAACAACTAAAGTCATAATCCCAGATAATCATTCCCTTATTATAATTGTTGCGTTCGTGTGTACAAGAAGAGGTTAAACCACTCGATTCTAGATGTAAGAAATTCAGTTTTGCATACAACAACCCCAATCAAGTGTTAATGTTTGTTTAGGTTTGTCGGCCCTTACCACTTGAGTCGAATCATAACTCAAAATAAATATTTGAGAAAGAGCCTGCGATTTGAAAATAACCATCTACTAGTGCTGAGCAGTTGGGTGATCCAACCACCCAACGGGATCTAAAAACTTAGCTACGGTTGAAAAATATAAAAGGGTATTTAGAAGCATGGTTAATACTCTGATTTTCTAGAGAGAGAAAAACTGTCTTAATTTAATTATTTGTTATAAAATAGAGATTTTCTAGTTTTTAAAATATATATTAAGTTCGAAAAATACAATTTAGATATTTTCATCAATAAAAAATCTCGCAGCTTTCCAAATGAAGAAAAACATGAATAATACAATTTGTTTTCTTCTATGTATATATACAAGTATATTTTAGCCATGTAAAATATTGATTTTGTTGTGTTTTTATATTTATTTAGTATTTTGAATTTAATAAAAGAAATAGTTGGTGTATATTTTATTTTTATTCAGTAAATATCATAAATTTAATTTTTAATATAAAGATTGTTCCTTTCACATTCATCCTCGAATTGGCAATGAGTTATTAAATACCACCAAAAAACATCTTTTTTCGTAGGAAGGAACCGGCAGGTTAAGAATTGCAAATCAACTCGATTGAGGCCAAAGAGTGTACTTATTATTATGGTATAGGGAACATGGACTTCCACACATGATTCCAAATTATCAGCAAATTAGAAGAAAAAAACACAATTTCTCTCCCCCTTTCCCATTAAATAATAAACAAAAGAGTTGTTCAGAGTGTGAAGTCAGAATTCGGATTGCAGGGAAGACCTAATTAGCCAGCTTCTCTAAGATGTCGATCTTTTTCAAGTGGGAAGAAGCTCCTAGGGTTGATTATTCAAACAAATACAGCCACCTGATATTCAAACAAGGGGCTAGGCTGTGATTATGATTAGAGAGAGGACAAGCAAATAGCCCTAAAAACATTTACGCACGTCGAGAGAGGCAGTAAGAATGTGATGTACTGCTTACGCAATTAGCAACTTGTAATGGAGCCATGAAAGTGGACCTCCACCATTTCGATGTGATTTCATCCCTGAGACTTTCCGTTTCCAAATCCCACTTTTCTTCAAAGAAATCATGATATCACTATTGGCCCACAGCTAACAACTATACGGTGATTACTGCCTGAGACGTGGGTGCGTAGCGATTCTGCTGGAGTGCAAATCCTGTTTTCCATTAACGAAATCAACCATATGGTGATAAGGTTTTGTTCTATTGCGAAAGTGGGCTTTTGAAAAGTTTCTCTGTCTATAAGATGTGACTGAGATGCTATTTGTTTTTCTTTTTCTTCAAGGTATATGTAGTTTGCTGGGCGTAGTCTTTGTTAAATGATTCACGGGAAGAGTGTCAAAAAGCTTGTAGTGTATTATAAGTATAAGCTTTCTCCCATGAGATAAATATTACAATCAGCTTCGCATGATAGTACTATTAAAATATATGAGCATTATGTTAGTGTCTAAAGAAAGTTATGATCATACTTAAATCTATCATTAAAGAGTAACGTCTTGAAATATCACAGCCGAGTCGACTACTTTTAAGCGTTAATTCATGATTTGCATGACCTTAGAGGTGTAATGCACGCAAATTTGTGATGGCTAGATGTACTTCAACTTTATAATATAATAAAGAGACTAAAAAAAAATACTATAATCAATTATTAATAGAAATAAAAAAATATTAATAATATGAATTAAAAAGATGATGACATGGAGATATAAAATATCTTAAAATAAAATTTCTTAATATAAAAAGAATCATTGATTGGTACTCGTCAACCTCATTGTTTACATCACAATAAATCCTAATGGATTTCTTTTGGATTGTTAATTAATAAACATAAACTAGTAATTAAATAGCATATGTACAATAATAAAATAAGATCCTAAACAATATGTAATCTGTTAGAACAAAACAAAATTAAAAATAATTATTTAAAATAAAATAAATACTTAAAACAAATTCTTCAATAGTATGTTCTTGAACTCTATTTGACCTGAAAAATTACAACAATATAGTCTCATGTGTCTAGTATTTTCCTATAAAATTCCAAACATATCCAATGTATGATTTGAGCGATATATTTGATTTCATAAAATTAGTTAGTAGATTGTAAGATCAAATTTTGACATAACTTAATTCATACCATGAATTGAGTAAACTTGTAAAAACTAAACCGATTTTGCACAAGTCAAGTTTAATTTTACTAATTTTTAAGTGTTTTATCCGATTTTCTATGCTAGATATATTAGCTCATAAGACTATATCATTTCACGAGTTAATTCATGATTTTGACACCAATAATTATGATTGTTGATGGCCCTTTTTTTCAATATTTAAAGAAAATATTTGCAAGTGAACCTTAATCGAGGGCATGTATGCTGTTTAATAAATTATTATATTGTTTCATGGTCATTTAATGCTGCATGTGCACGTTACATCTAAGAATGCCTTCTTAACACTCACTTTGGATTATTGGATGAGAACAATTAAAGTAACATGCAATTTGAGACTGCTTTATCAAAGAAGGATGCCATTAAAATCTCTGAAAACAATAGTTGTTCTCAGTCAGTTTTAAGAACTCATCAAATATTTAATTAATAAAGCTTTTTTTTATATTATTTCCTTGATTATAAATAAAAAAATATTTTGGAAAAAAATAAATTCTATCTATAAATGATCTTGGACGCACCCTCTAACATTAGTCTAATATATATATTTTTTAAAACAAATTCAAATTATATTGGCTCTAAAATTAAAATTCAAAAACTCAAGCTAAAAAAATTATATTTTCTTGGATCTGTAGCATCAATTCATTGATGGAATAACAAAGAAAAGGATTTTCCTATAATGATTCGACTAGGGCGAAAATTCTTTATCATTTTGAGTTATTTAAGGGGGTGATACTGAATTAATTATAGAAAAGCAAGTTTTGAGCGGAAGGTGGTATCATTTTGGCCGCCATAGGAGACCATTTTGTGGTTCTTTAACGAAGCAACGTTGTGACATCGGAGAGTAGAAAACTTGCTTGTCGATCATTTTGTTCCTCGTATCATTTTGAATTATTCCCTTGGAGAAACCCACTTTGTCTCCTCCAATGGTTGTTTCTCAGAACTTTTAAACCAGTGGTGAAAGTCTGCTTGAAATGCATGTCCTGTTAATTTTACAGCGAGCTGATGTTGCCTCAAGGTGGCATGTCAATGATTCTTACTTTGACTCGAGAATAAAGGCACTTTGATGTAAGCATCTAGAATTATATATATTCTTAGATTAAAATTAATTGTTCCAAATTCTTAGAGAGATGGTTGTAGAATAAATTTGAAGGTCTTTTTTGGATTTAATAGTAAAGTTATATATTTTTATTCTATATATATATATATATATATATTAATCTAAGATAAATCTCTTCTTAAACCATTTAAGAATACATCTTGTATATGTATTCAAAATTCTTTTTGTTATAATAGTATAAGGGTATAGTTCAAAAACATTTACTAAAATACTGTCAAATGAGAGATATTTTTTCCTTTGATGTAAGAAAAATCCATGGATATTGAAGGATAGAAAATTAAAAGGCATGATTATTATTAACAGTAAAAGAAAAACGCATCGTCGTTAATTATCTATGGAACAAGCTATAGACGGCTCGGCACACAAGGACCAGACAATGGCCCTAGTAGACGGCTCACCAACTTCATGGATGATTGTAGAGTGGGTCCCATGTTGGTGGACCATTGGGTCCTACCGATCCTATAGACACTGTCGTTAGGCCCAGTCTCAGAACACAACCGCATACGTACGCTCATAGTGGACCCGGTGCACTTCCTCATATTTCTGTAAGCTTTCTAGCTTAAGGCAAAAAACAGAGAAAAAGGTAATGGTGCCGTGTCGTCCCATATTTGAGTGTCCCGGACTAATTTTCCCTTTCCTGGTATAAAACTCGGAATTTTTTTAGTATTGTTCGGTGTTATATTTATTTTTGGCTATATGATATCTTTTATTTTTTAATATCAATATATCAAAATACTTTAAGAAGAAGAAAATAACTATATTTTAGTAAAAACACAGCCAGCCGACACCCTCTTTATCTAGGATTGTGTTTTATTTAATGTAGTGGTTAATTTATTACATTACATGGTAGAAATTATTGGAGAGCTCTAATTATGCAAGCTTGGACGCAAATTGCTTGAACATGATTGCATGAAAAGCTTTGGTTGTTATCGAGTCACCCTATGCGGCATGATAGATTGGTTAGTTAAGAGATCGATTGGAATCATCCTTGCATGATGGTGGGATTTGATTGATCACCATTGCTTCTTCTCTTCTCTTTTTTCTTTTTTGGATGCGAGAAAACTATTCTCAGAAAGGAAGGGAAGAATTGTAGAGATGAAGGGATAATTTGGTGTTCATAGACTTTTTACTCACGTCCAGCTTGTCCCTAGCTATAATTGACATTTGAACTAAACTTTAATTTTGTTTTAAGCTATACTTGAGCCCAAGAAAAACATGGACATCATCACTTGTCAATTCATGTTAAATACTCAGTTTATTTCTCTCTTTCTAGTAACTTCAAATGATCAAATTATTTTTCATTTTATTTTATCTTTTTCTATTTTTGTCAACTCGTCTTATGTTGCTATCTCATTAATGGAAGTTGATGCAGTCTTTGTGTTTATTTACTTTCAAACCCATGTCATTTCTCACTATTTATGTATCGTGGATCCTTGACTGACCATCAATTTTTAAAATCAACCGACACACAGCTTATAATATAGATTAAAAACATGTTTGTCCATATTTTCACAACAAATATTTAAAAAAATAAGTTATTTTCTTATGTTTTTAATGGTTTTGATGTGATTATATCAAAATATTTTTTTTTAGAAAAATAAAATAAAAATATATTTTCTTAAAAAATAACTACAACCATAATAATTATTATTGCTAGATGAACAATTGTTGACTTGTCAGAACCAATTTTTAAAATTTTTCTGCTTAATCACCAATAATTTAAAGTACCATGTGCAATTTCATGTCAGTACATGATTAATATGCCCGTGACATGCAAGGCCAATAGAATGTTCAAAGAACCTTTCAAGAAATAAGAATTTAACCCCCATTACTTGAGCAATATTGCACTAGTTTTGCGTTATATCAATAAAAGAAAGTCAGTGCCACCCTCCTTCACTTAACATGTGAACCCACCTAGCCAGCCCCACTTCCTCACCAGCTCCCCGGCCCCCTCAGGGGCTCGCTTCTCACTTGTATATAATCTCAATTCACAGGCAAGTTTGTGTGTCCTGAAACATTGTCAGGTACTCGAAATCCAAGATGGGTTTTAAGTGCCGAGTTTTGTTTTCCATTTTTTGTCAAGTTTTGCTCTTGCTTTTGCAAGAAGCCATAGCTGGGCAGCAATACTACAATGTTAGCAGGTTGAAGGGGAGAAAGCAAGCGAGTCGCTGCAATTTGTTTCAAGGGAGATGGGTGGTTGATACTTCTTATCCTCTCTATGATTCCTCTGGCTGTCCATTCATTGATGCTGAGTTTGATTGCCAAGGGTATGGCAGGCCTGATACTCAGTATCTCAAATTCTCTTGGCAACCTGATTCCTGCAATATACCAAGGTCCGTACTAGCTAGAATCATTCGCTGAATGGAGACCAAAAACATACACAAGCACTGTGCTTACGAGCTTCTTTTTATTTCCTGTGTAGGTTTAATGGCGCAGATTTTTTGGCAAGGTGGAGAGGGAAGAAGATAATGTTCGTGGGGGACTCGCTGAGTCTGAACATGTGGGAATCATTAGCATGCATGATTCATGCTGCCGTGCCCAATGCCAAGACAACTTTTTCAAAGCGGAACTCCGTGACCTTTGTTGTGAGTTTACTTGCTACTTCACCACTGCTTCCCCCTTTCTCATTTCAAAAATCAAATTCAACATCATCCACTATTCTCACTATTGCATGTTTGTCCGTTTCCATCTTATTTTTATGTGTTACTTATTATTCCATTGTTCTGCCTCTGAGAAATTGACTGTTTAGATTGTTATTGAAAGTATTTATTGTTTAGAAATTTATTAAAATAATTTTTTTTTAGGTTTTAAAAATTATTTTTGATATCAGTATATAAAAATATCTAAAAATATCATTTTTTTTAATTTTAAATACAAAATAAAAATATTTAAAAAAAAAACATTTTTAAAACATAGTATTCCAAACTAGTTTTGGCCTCTTTCCTTGAATTATACAGCTATGCAGTATTAACTATCACGAGGAGGCTTTCTTAGGTATAGCTGTTTCTTATGCTGCACTGAGAAAACTATAGATTTATTTAGTTTAATTAAGGCAATTTACACCTCGTTACTCCACTATTCATTTCACGGGTCTGGTGTTGAAATTAATAAATGGAGTTAATCTTTGTGGCTCAACCATTATTTCGAAAGTTTTTTAATTTTATTTATATTTGTTGAATATTTTAATTTACTGGTGTTAAAAATAAATAAATAATATTTTTTATATATATTTGTACATGTAGTTAAATTTAGAGGGTCCTCTTTTCTAGTCTTCAGTGCGTGGTAGCATATTAATTAAATATAGTAAAGGGAATTAGAGGAATTGCGTAGTATTATAATTATTTTCACTAGCAAAATGATAGGGGTCGAATTGAAAGGATATCGATTCTGAGATACTGTTTTGTTAAAATGTCTTTTCACAAGGATCTCCCTTCCAGTCCTCTAGAAAAATACAAAGCTCCTTTCCTCTTACACAAATTATTGAGAGCTACATCTTGATAACCCATTATTCTGCTTGACCAATACAGACACGCTTGTAGCTTTCTAAATTCCGTGACTCTCCATTCATAGAGAGAGACAGAGGGGATCGAGGGAGGGAGGGAGCTCAGGACCATAAAAAATTAAAATAAGAATAAGATAAAGTAATTAATTAGTGCATTATTAGGTCCCATCTGGGACCAGATTAGAGAAAATTGAGACCCCGTCACTTTCCCTTGACAGCTGTTTTGAAGAGGCTGCCAGCCTGCTGTTTTATTGCTATATAGATACACGGCTGGCTGTGAATAATTATTTTACTTGTATTCATAATGATTATTTATACGATTATTTAATCACATTATTGCTGGGTATAGCTATCACCATCCACAAATTTAGCAGCTATCCTAGTCATACTTTATAGACTCTTCTTGAGAGTTTTGGTTCAATAGATAAATTGTGAGTTAATTGTCAAATTATCAAGGTTTGATCTAATAAATATAAAAAAAAAGATTTCAAACCATTAGATCACTGGAGGGTCAGCTTGCTAGCCGGGCTAGGTTTGGTAGGGGAACTGAGAGACACACCTACTATAACTCTAGATCGCAGCTGGATCTTGGTTGGCTCATCTTTTCTAGTTAAAGAAGTTGGGGTTTAATTGATTTTTAAGGCTTTAATGGCAAGGAAAAGTTGGGGTTTAATTGATTTTTAAGGCTTTAATGGCAAGGAAAAGTTGGGGATCAGATGACGTAAGAGAGGGGCAGCTCTATAACAGTGTTGTGTTTCCGTGAATTCAGTTAACTGCTAATCTAATAGTATTTATGAAAATTAGATTCTGTATGACTTTTCAAGCTTCACGTGAATGCTCGTCCAGCGGTCACTTCTTCGGAAGAAACATGGACGGCTACTGTGACGCTTGAGAATGACTGCCTGCCCAGGCAGAGACTCTGTTCTTGAGAATAAGAATCTTGAATTTATTATTCTGCTATACATAAAATAGATTATCACATTTATTATTCTGTCTCCTCAAGATGAGGGGCTACGAGAATTTGATCTCAGGCTACTGATCAAAAGCATCACTGCAACATTTTTTTAAAGATAGTAATGCCAAGTATCACTGCAACATTGTCGGATTATGAACTGCTGCCATTTACCATAGATCATCACATTAGTTATGATGAAGTAGAAAAAGGGTTAATTTCTCTTAAACTGATCTTGAAGGAAAAGGGGATCTCCTGTAGTATAATCCAACAACAAAAGAATAGGAAGAGGTAAAAAATGCAGTGCAAACATTATCTTTGACAATTCAAATGCTATTTAAAATTCAAGAAAATTGTTTGCCGACATCCATAGATGAAAAGACATTTAAACACAAAGTAATTAAATAATTTACAGCATGTATTTCAAGTGGCTAACAGTACAGTGTTGCAGGACTACGGTTTAACTTTGTACATGTATCGTACACCATACTTGGTAGATATTGTTCGAGAAAGTGTCGGCGATGTGTTAAACCTGAACTCCATAGAGGGTGGCAATGCATGGAAAGGGATGGACATGCTCATCTTCAATTCCTGGCACTGGTGGCTTCACACTGGGAAATCCCAAGGGTATTTTCTTCCCTCCATTCTCGTGCCCACCCAGCACTCTGTAGTATAGTAATTTCTTCTTTTTTATATGCATGCACATAGATGTCTCCACATTTACATGGAACTTTAGTTTAATGTATAGTTTGCCAACGCTTTTGGCTGTGCTGCGCGCAGATGGGACTACATTCGGGATGGATCAGCATTGTACACGAACATGGACCGTTTAGAAGCATTCAATAAAGGATTATCCACATGGGGCAGATGGGTTGACCAAAATGTCGATCCTTCTAGAACTAAAGTCTTCTTTCAGGGGATTTCACCCACACATTATCAGTAAGTGGGGAAAAAACATGCGTTAAATGATATAGACATCGTTGTTTGAGCATTAAATGATACATACATACAACAAGCGCAACTCATTGTATTCTAACTATCTTTGTAAAACTAGGGGAAAGGACTGGAATCAACCGCAAAAGAGTTGTTCTGGAGAAGCAGAGCCTCTATCAGGGTCTACATATCCTGCTGGTGCACCTCCAGCGGTTGGCATTGTAAGCAAAGTGTTGGGCTCAATTACAAAACCAGTTCATCTACTTGACATAACAACACTATCACAATTAAGAAAAGATGCTCATCCCTCAACTTATTCTGATGGGTCTGGCACAGACTGCAGTCATTGGTGCCTTCCTGGATTGCCTGATATCTGGAACCAACTCTTATATGCAGCTCTCGTCATGTGAAGGTCAACATTAAATTCTCACTTTAGTTCTCTCTTTTTCTTTCCTTTTGTATAGAATGGTATATTTATGGGGGGCAGAAAAACCTCATTTACTCCCGAGGAGGCAGAAATCAAATGTAAAGTGATTGATTTTCTTAATCACAATAATTACCTTAAGATGATACAGAGATAGGTGACAGATGCAAATGGCATCTGATGATTGTGTGAAGGAAGTAGAAATCCAATGGGAAGTAAGCTTAAGTTTGTCCAAGTATTGTCAGATCACTTGTATGCTATTTTTAGTTAGACTTTACAGTTAATGATTCAATGAGTATTTCATATTGAATTTCACAATGCTTTCAAGATACTCTCTTTAAAGAATAATATAAATTATATTCTATGATCTCATCTTTAAGTTTAATTATTTAGTGAGATAATTTATTAATATGATATCAGAGTTTTATTGATTTAGCAATCACGAGTTCAAATCTACTTATCTCTATTTTATTTGATAAAATTCAAGTATAGAATAATATAGATTAATGTAAATTTCAAGTCTAAAAATTTTTCATTTGAGAAAACCTGTTAAAAAATAATATAAATTATATTATATAACATTTCATATAATCTTAAATTCTTAGATAATATAACTTTTTAACCGCCTTTTCATTTGAAACATCTAACGAAGTAAGATGTTCCTCACTGAAATGTACGAGCTTAACAACCTTTCTATCAGACGTTTGTTTTTCAGACAAGTGGAGTGTAAACTCTGATTCCATGCATGAAAAGTATTTCTTTCATGACTGCTTCATACCATAATATAATAGGTTTGGCTAAAGAGATGGTAAAGCTATGAGTTTCATGACTGCTTCATACCATAATTTATTTTTTAATGTTTTAAAATTATTTTAATATTCTAATATCAAAATAATTTTTTTAAAAATAATAAAATATCATCATAATACTTTTCTAAAATAAAAAAACACTTTAAAAAATAATTTCATACATCAATAATGAAAATAAAAAAATACTTTAAAAATAATATCATACATTAATGGTGTTGATTCCAAAGTAACAAAATTTTCCACAGGATTCACCCAAGTAAAAAAAACACAAAATCATCATGATATTTTACTTTGCATAAGTGTAA
The DNA here is from genome assembly GCA_015731905.1 of Salix dunnii. Classification (NCBI taxonomy): domain Eukaryota; kingdom Viridiplantae; phylum Streptophyta; class Magnoliopsida; order Malpighiales; family Salicaceae; genus Salix; species Salix dunnii. The sequence goes on along the minus strand of CM027662.1, from coordinate 3,173,234 downwards.
TGCAATCTTTCACACACAATCGTGAATTCAAGTAATGTATTTTTTATTTTATTTTAGTACTAAACTTTATTTTCTCTTCGTTCTTCTCTTTTTTGTGGTCAATTCATTGCCATTTACTTTCAAATTGTTAATGAAAAACGGGCCCAAAGTAAAAAAGGTAAACAAAAAAGGTCCCCCCCCCCCCCCCCCAAAAAAAAATAAAATAAAATTAGAGTGAGATAATTTTTATCCTTTTATTTTTTCATTGTGATCCAACACTTCATAACTTTTAACTTAGTTTTTGTTTAACCATGTGGGCTTAGCTTTTTAGCCCAACCCAAACCCGAAAACAGGGTCCAAGATTATAAGCAATAGCAAGAAAGATGAAATAAAAATTTCGTTTGAATCTAGCCAAGAATACAAAGAACTTCATGAAGAAACCCAAAAAACAGCAATAACTTAGAATCCTTATCAGATTAGGTTTTAATTGGATTATTGAGGTTATTAGTCTAATGAACCTAGCTAAAATTTAACTTAAAATCTAATAAGATGGTGATCCAGCAAACTAATGCTTGCTTTATTCAGCTAATAAACATAATCAAACACATTCACGATACTAAATAATTAAGGAAAAAGATGGTTCGCCAACAAACGAGCACAGAGACCAATATGCTACCACGTCGCAATTGATCAGCCGCTGCCCTAATGCCTCCACCTGATATTTAATGAATAACTTGTAGAGATTTTGACCTATAATATGGATAATTAATTAATGTTTTGGAGCTACCACCTCGATTCTTCAGGTATCAACATCTTCTTCATGATCCACCAGCTTCCAAGAACCATCTGCTTGCTGCACCATGCCATTGTTTTCTTGAATCCGCCATGATGCTGGTACAAGATACTCATCCTTTAAGCCATCAATAGCTTTGTTAATAAGAGCAATATCGCGATTGACCTCTAATTCGAACCCTCCTTTGGACCCATGCGTTCCAGCCACTCCATGCAGGTAAGCCTCCAGATTATGCCAACTTGACATATTTCCAGGACTCTTCAGGTACTTGGATTTGGTGGTGTCAATTATCAGTTCTTCTCCCACATCTGCATAGCCTATCAATGGATACTTTGGAACAACATCTAGAACGTTTTGGAGGCGTAATGCTTTAAGATCCATGTATCCGGAGAAAACCTTCTTGAAGTTCGAGTCCCCGACACGAGGACTGGCGAAGAGCATGGCTGTAACAGGACAAACTTTGTTTTTCTGGGACTGGTTAAATCCATTAGCGACTATATCCACTGCATTCAGTGTTGCAAGTGCAGCTCCTAAGCTGTGTCCGGCTATGGTTATGCTGATTTCTTCGTTTTTGAATTGATCCACCAGTCGCCTTACCTCGTAAAGAACCTAGCAAATAATAACAATCAGAATTACCAAACATTAATTAATAATATTGCTTCATAGAGTTTGTTCAACACACACACACACACACACACACACACACACACACACTACAAGTAATCAAGTACTTACAGCAATGGTAATCAAAATCATTTCTTTGCAGAAATTCATTTCATAAAAACATAAAAAAAGAATATTCTTTTTCGGGTTGTTACATGCATAAGATCTCTAGTAAAGAGAAGAACTGTAAAACAGGCACATGGAATAAATCACTATAAATTCCGACCAATATGCACGCGCATTAAATTTCTGGTTAGAGAATTACTGTATTTTATTAATATTCAGGACATTGTCACAAGAATTTTTTGAGATCATCAATTTCCTTCATGCATGCCATTCTACAGAAAATTCTTAGATTGATAGCACAAAATACTATATTACCTGGTCTCTAGCACTGTTCTTGTTGTATGGTGAACGCGAGTCATCAGAAGTGTAGATTGAGTACCAACCTTGGTGCACTTTAGAATTACCGGACTCGCCAAATATTTTAGAAGCTGAGACTAAATTAAATTCAAAATCATCAACCCATTCTAAGGTCTGTATCGTTCCTCTCCAAGCAATGACAATATCTCTCCGCCCTAACGCGGCCTTCCCTTCATCGGTCGACACCGCAACGAATCCCATCCAATTGGATTCTTTGCTCCATGCTTCCCTCGATAATGACTTTATGATGAATGCTTCAGGGAGCTGCACCTGTGAGGTTGCATACAAGAATTTGGTCACACGGTACTTGAATGGATTGCCTTTCTCTAAATGAACCCTGCTAAAAAATTCATCCTTCGCATACAGGCTGCTTCCTGCATACTTAGATGCCTTCTGTGAGTTGAAACTGTCATATGTTGCCTGAGCCATTTCCCCGTAATGAATGAGGTACTGCCGGAGATCGTAATCAAGAGGTTCCAGGAGGTCCTTCCAATTATTTTCTCCACTTAGATGTTTCCATCTTTTCGCTATGCTACCCACCATTTTCTTCTTGCCAAACCTCCTTCAAGTATAGATAGTTTCCGTGTTCCTTAATTAAATACACATATTAAAACCTTAACTCCTTCAAGTATATAAATAAATATCAACTTCTGCCTGGTGTCCTTAATCACGAACCTTGTTCTCTCATTTTTTTTTTTTAAATGGATCATCATAAAGTAATACTACAAGAGACGAATCGTGTATTTCAGAAAATCCTACTACTAATATTATTGCCATTGCTCCTTCTGGAACAAGTAATGTTGGAGAATCAAAGAGGGTGCACATACTTCAACTAACAGCAGTAAGATCATTAATTCAGTGCTAATTTCCTATCAGTAATCGGAAAATCATACACATTTAATTTCCCTTTTTCCCCATTTGAAGCAATAAAATGCTTTCGCTTGCTCAAACCAAGAAGAGTTTATGTGACACTAACACATCAAATTAAACAAGCCTCTGCCTCCAAGTTACCTCTAAAAGAAGACATGCTGACGCAAGTAGTCGAAGTTGCGTTTCGTTTCAAGAAAAGCAAATATTTGCCAATTCGTTAGATATTTTCCCAATGCTTTAAACTTGGGTGAATTATATTTGGAAACCAGCATGCTTGATTTATTGGTGATTCGAATTTTAAACTTTTTTATTTCGTGTACGTATTTCAATTCCATGAGCTTTCTTCCTTAGCTACTTGAAGGAAAAAACAAATTCCAAAGCTTACTTTAAAGGGGAATCTGTTCCCTTTCTTCGCTCGATGATAAATCAAGGCACTATGAATCGTAGAGTCCAAACAACAATGACTTGAATTTTGCGTGATGATAGCCTTCGTCTCTTTTATTAGTATGAAAATAAAGATTTCGAGAAATTGTTAAACGTAAAGCAGTATCAACAATCAATGAACCTGCAGCCGGTTTAGAATTCGGTCTTTTCAAGCATGCTTGTCTAGATTTTTTTACAGCACTACAGAAAATACAATGTAAATTTAGACTGTAAAATTCTAAGTAAATTCTTTTAAATATTTATATAATTTCAATAAAAAAATAAATTATATTAAAAGCAATGAGTGATTTAAATAAAATGAAAGAGATAAATAATATAAATTAAAAAATTAATAATGATATGGAAAAATAAAATGTCTCATAGCAAAACTTTATAATATATAAGGAAATGGTGAATGATAATAAATACACAAGAATTTATTGACAACTAGGTTGTTTCCATTACAACAAGTTTTAATGGACCCTTTTGTAATAATATTGTAACTGTATTTGTATAATATTTTTGTAAAATATTATAACTATAATAATATTATAATTGTATTTGTAAAATAACATTTAGAGTCATGATTATAATAATATTATAATTGTATTTGTAAAATATATTTTTCTCAATAATTTAAATTTACTTTAAATTCATTCATTAATTAAACATTAAAAAATGGATTTTTGACGTTACGATAGCGAAGGGGTATTTTAAAACTAGTTCAAACAAACACTCCTTAGGAAGAGTAACTCATAACGTTATCGCAACCGTTATTTCCATTCAAGGCGCATATCTATTCTTTTGAAGAAGAAAAAAGTAATAATTAAGAATTTTGCTGGCATGGCATAAGAGTAAAGGGGAAGTGATGACGTGTCAAAATGAATGAGGAGCTGGAAAATGCAATCCCCTTAATATATTTATATAAATAAATAGTTAAAAAAAAGAAGAAGTTTTATTTAACCCAATGTGTGACGGGGAAAATCAGTATTTATAGGATAGAGGAGTTTTACTTTTTATTTTCTCTTTTTTTTGCACCAATTATTGTGAGGTCGCATGAAAATATAATTCATATGATATCAATGAAGATTTTTAAGGAGCAAGGACTCCGATGAGAGAAATAGAAAACTTAGAGGGCTTAAGTTGCATTTGTGTGGCGTGACAGTTTGTTGTCTGACAACCCGGCTCTTATCGAACTCCATTGGGCTTTGGGCATGGCTTAAGAATATATGACAAGAAGGGGTATGGTCTGTTTCGGTAAACCATTATTTTGGGCTTGCATTTGTGTTGCGTGATAGCCCAGCTATTATCGAACTCCATTGGGCTTTGGGCCTGGCTTAAGATATATAACAAGCAAGAGGACAAGGCAATATAACAAGACAGTATCACTGTCTTTTTGTTTTAGTTTACTTTCACATTTTGTTTTTCCAGTTTTAGCATTATCTAAACTATTTTTCTTAAATAAAAAAAATAAATAAATTGTTTTTTTACGTGTGTCAGTGTCTTGTAAAATAAAAAATGTTTGTCTTGCCATTTTTAAAATGTGTTTGTTGCCTGTATTTATGCACTTGAGCACAAGTTTATAAGTGCAAAAAGCTCATTTTCATCACTATTGTTGGTCCAAAACGAAAGCCATTTCTCATCATCTAAATAGGTAAACAAAAAAAACAATAGCTTTGCTGATTGGTTATATAAGAAAAGCAGGTTTTATGGTCATGAATCCACCCAAAATATTAACAAAACACAGGTTCATGAAAAATTGCAAATAGCTGCTTTCCTTCCATGATGAGGGCTGGGAGATAGTAAATATATATTAATATGTTAATATTAAATATATTTTCATATTAAAATTAATATATTTTCATATTAAATATTTTTAATATAAAAATAATCTAAAATTTAATTAAAATATAAATAATGTTTACATAATATATGTATATTAATATAAAAAAATATATTTTTAATATTAACATAATATAAAAATTGTATATAAAATTTAAAAAAACAATTTATATGTGTGTGTGTGTGTGTGTGTGTGTGTGTGTGTGTCCTTTAAAATAATTTTAAATGTTGACAACAATATGAAAAGCATGATAACCAAACACATAAAATTATTTTTTTTTCAACCTCAAACTCAATTATAGTTTTAACCAAACACTTTATTGCTTATTATGAACAGTAGTAAAAATGCTTTTTATGAAACTATTTTTTTTTTCAATTTCAACCATAACAGCAACCGCAATACCAAACACACCCTAACTTAGGATTTTTACAATTTCAATGTAATCTCTATTTTTAAAGATAAGTGTCAATTTACAAGAAAAGAAATTTTGATTAAAAGATTATTTGTTGAAAATAATGGATATATATATATATATATATATATATATATATATAGATAGATAGATAGATAGATAGATAGATAGATAAACATAAACATGAATGATTCTTCAATTAGTGTATAGTTCATATATCTATAAATCTTTATTAAAGACCTATTCTTTAATTTATCATTTCATTAAAACTTAAATGAACAAATTAGGTGATTTTTTATGTTTATTGTTTTAAGAGACTTGCATCCTCATAGTTTTTAAAGAGTATGGATTTTGCTTGGGATCTTTTAACACTTTTCATCGTAAATTATGTTAATTCATGACTTTTCTCTTCATTCACTCTTTTGATAGACTTGACAATATCAACTGCCAGTAAGCTTTCATTATAAAGAGAGTTGTTGATTTCACCAATTTCAACTTGTGATGGAGGTTTTTTTCCTATCATTTTGTTAATATAGTTATTGTGGATAAAATTGTATTGTTATGATTATGACCCTCTTTTAGATAATTTATTTTTTCATATGCCATGCAACTCACACACATTATCAACAATTAAAATCTTACAATTTGAAATGTATTAGTCAACCTACCCATGTTTTTCAAACAACTTTACCCCTAATTGAGGAGAAACATATCCGCCATCATCATAATTCAAAATTTTTAGATGGTCATGTCATTATAATTATCACAAAATCACTCCAAAAATAATCTTATTACTTGTCTATATAAGGTACATGCATATCAACATCATCTCCCAAAATAATCTTATTACTCGTCTATATAAGGTACATGCATATCAACATCATCAATGACGAGAATTATGCATATTCAATTGATAATTTTTTTGTGAATTATCTCACTTTTTTAACAAAACTTATTTATATTCTTCTCAAGTGATTATTAATATATTTTGTTTTGCTCAAATATGGCATATTTGGTAAGGAAGGGTTTCAAAGGTAATTTTTTGCTTGAAAAAAAAAGAGCGTTGTTCTTCATGTTATTTTAAGAGTTCCAAAGATGAATTAATAATTCATGGTTATTCAAATGCTTGTTTTTAATCAGATATTAATGATAGCAAATCTTAGCTAGGATATGTTTTTGTTCTAAATAGCAATATCATGAGTTGAAAAAGTTCTAAATATGAAAACACAATAAATATCACGACTAAATTGAGTATATTTTTGTGTTTGATATGTCAAAAAGATTGTTGGGATCAAGGAGCTCATTATTAAAGTAATATTCCTAGCGTTGTTGATTCAATAGCCATATAATATGATATCCATGGAACTATCACATAAGAAAATGAATCATTGTATCATAAACGATCCAAACATATGCTCTAATAAAATAGTTATATATATAAAAAAAGATGCAAAGATAAATCAAGTGCCCAATGAAGAGAATATAATATATACTCTTACTAAGTCATTACTCTAGTAAAAGTATGATTTCAATATGAGTGATTGACTCTAGTGAAAAAAATTATTGTTAGTGTATATTGTTTATAATTAACTAGTTGGTCATATATGTCAATAACTTTGCTTTTGTAAAAAACATATTTATTATTACTAAAAACATTATTTATCTTTAATAGATGTTTGATTAATATTTCTAGGGTAAAGATAAAATTTTTAGGATAAAAAGTATAACGAAGAAAAATATAAAAATTGATTATAATTATAAAATCTTTATTGCATCAAAGAATTATTTTTAAATGTTTATGATCAATGCTTTATTAATATTGATATCAATTGGAGCCATTGAAATTAATATATATATTATATTTTCTCTTTATAAAAGTAAGCAAGTGTTCTCCTCAGTGCGCGTTTGGCATTGTGATGCCACCCACGATTGCAAATAAGTTGATTGAATAAGCAGAATTTGGTGTGTTGATAAAGTTTGATAAGTAGAATTTTGACATGGGCCACACATTTTTTATTTATGAAAACAACGTTTTAAGAAAAGCTGGAAATACATGTTTTTCTAACAGCAATTCAATGTTTCAAATACAAAAGTTACCGTTGAAAATAAAAACCTGAAACACCCTCATCATCAATATCCCTTCTTATCTGCGCCTTCTCCCATCTCTCATTTTTCTCTCCTCTACAACGACCCACAGCTTCCCTTCTCCTTCACAGAACGCCTTCATGCCCTGCGTATGATGCCTTGCATCAACGACAACCCTTTTAACACATATCCCTGACCTAGACACCATTGTAGCTATGCCTCTGTTTTCTCTAGCTAAGTGGTTGTTGTGAGGGAAGTGAAAGTAGAGAGAGGGGCGTTAGGGTTTTAGATTTTAATATATGGGGTTGCTTTTTTATGGGTTGCGGAGAGTTGGGTTTTTTGGGTTTGTGCTTCGAGCTATACAATATGGAGCATAGTCTATGATGAATGATGGCATGCACAATTTATTTTTAAATTGGCTTTGTAGTTTTTTTAATGCAGTGAATTGTGTAAAATAATTTTATTCTAATTTTTTTTCTCGTATCAGTATAATTCTTAATAAATATTTTATATATAATGATTTACTCAAGATATCATCTAACATTTTCAATCATTATCAACTATCCTCATTATCATCATTAAAATTATCAATTTCACTTGAAATTGATAAATACAATAGGTATATTTTTTTTTATCGATGTTTTAGCTTTATTTTGAGAGGACATAGTCAGATTCCAAATAAATTATTGATAATATTTAACTTTATTCGATCTGAATTATTTCTTACATTATGAAATTATGATTATTAATGCATTATAAATATATACATAAATATATATAAATAAATATGCGTCTGTATATGTCTATACATTTTAAAGTAATTTCACATGTTAAAAGCAATATCAAAAGTTTAGTAACTAAATACTTGAAACTGTTTTTTTCATCCTCAAACTCAACCATGTTTTAACCAAACAGTTGATAATTTATTTTGAACCACAACAAAATTATTTTTTTTTAAACAGATTTTTTCAAAACTCAATCATAAAAATAAAAGCAATACCAAATATATATTGAGCTCAGATATATATACAAAACTAGGATGCGTGAGTATCTTTTAAATCTAAATATTCTGGGAAAAAGTGAAACCTGAATCTGATCCTACAGGTCAGTTCTATAATTTTTTAACTACAAAATTATTGTTTTTATTGTTAGTTAAAAATAATAATAATAAAAAGCAGTCATCCCACTAACCAGCCTAATTGTTTATTAACCGGGTTCTGTATTATATTCTCTTCTGCCTAAAAATAGAAACCCTTAAGCCAGGGAACTGACAGCGCTAATGGAAAAGAAATGGGTGCGTACGGTGCATCTGCCATTAAAAGAATTGTTTTGCCAGGGACAGCACCACTGGAATCAAATGGATGTGTACTGCGCCCCTTCTTCTTCTTCAAAAAAAAAAAATAAAAAAAAAATAAAAATAAAAATAAAAGAACAGAGAATTATTTATGTGCTGGTGTTTTTATTCTTCCTTATCGCGCAATCCAAGTTCATTGACTGGGGATTTTTATAGTGGCAGAGAGATGGATCATGTAGTTTCAAAGGTATGTGCGCCAAGAATTCTGGTGTCCCGAAAGAGCAGCTAAAGTAAGACCGGCGGCGAACGAGCTATCTGGTAGATATTACAGTTATTATTTTTCAAAAAATAAATTGAAAAATAATTTCAATAATATAATAATAATTCAAAATTAATTTAATTTAAAATTCAAATATTTGTTATAAATTATTGAATTTTTAACATTCAATAGTAAAATACAATAAAATCTAAAACAGAAATGGTACCGGAGGATAATAAGGGGGAGGTTGGTCGAGATTACGAGGTGTAAAAACAGAGGAATAAGGATCACCACAACATGATTGTATCCGCATAACCATTCAGTGCAGTTTGGCATAAAAGTTTGACTCTAGTGATTATACTTTGTCTGATCACCCATTCAGGCTACCATGCAGTATACTTTCACCATGAGCTGGTTATTATTATCCTCTCATGTCCATATGCCTTTAGCTTCTCTTGCATTTTCCATTTAATTTCTGCACATGGAATCCCATCGCTACACCTTAGGCGTTACAGAAGTTGACCCTCTGCTCATTTCCTCGTAATTACAATAATGATACTTTATTGAGAACTCATTTCCATGATCACGGGAAAAAAGAGAGAAGGAACACCATATCACAGAGAATATATATATTTTTCTTGTTTAAAAGATTAGTGACGGCAGTAATTAAATACCTTACGAGTTGAAAATTATATTGATCGCAGTATTAAATGACATCCTGAAAACCAGCATGTGAAATAGCTGGTGTAAAATGATATCAACAAACTGACAAAAACATATACAAATTGATCTAATATATACTTAAAATTATATGTAAATTGATCGGTGTATAGAATATGCAAGGCATGTTATAAGTGTATGTATATGTGTATATATATGCACGAGATTGAAAATAGAGATTTTACACAAAGCATCTTCGACATATCATATTTGCTAATGTGAAACCATAGAAGATATTTCTGCTGGACTTCCTGCTCATTAATGAAGGTTTGAGAATCGAAAGTTTTGATGAGCATTCAACGAGGATCAATGCCAAAGTCTAGTTCTCGATCAACGAAAATGGATTACTGTACTTAGAGGAGAAAGAAAAACAAGAAAGAGAAGGAAAGCAGCGACTACAAAATAAGAAAAAAAGGTTCTTACATGAATGCTTTCATCGGGAAGCTTCTTCCTCTCGTTTTATTTTCTTTTTAGACAAGCAAATAGCTTCATTTCACATAAATTTATTGGTAGACTTGCTTGCGAGCTTTGGCTTCAAGTGTTGAAGACCCTTGTATAATAGTTTACCTGCTATAACTAGCTAGCAACTTGGACTTTTTGACGAATTCCAATTAACTTGGCTTTTACGTAAGGAATTTTATCTATAATCATTTATTAATCTCTTGGGATGTAGCCCCATATCTCCTCTTTAAACACTATAAATAGCCACCATTGCCTTGCCATTTAAGACCACAACTACACAAGCTTCTCGTAAACATCGATCTCCAGCTTTCTCTCCACTTACAAATCGCTTCTTTGCTGTAACCAAAAAGGAAACGGTTTCTTTCTTTCTTGTCAGGAGAGATAAAGAAACATGCAATCTCCTGTGAGGTTTTCAAGCTGCCGAGGAGTATCCTTCGAAATCAAACCTCATGAAAATCCATTTTCCATTTCTGCACCATCCAATGATGAGGCGAGGGGCAGCAAACGAAATTGGCTTCCTTGGACTCTAGGAAGCTCCTCCAAGGTGTTCCCTTCTATCTACAGGTCTTCAAGTAGAGCCAGTAGCCATTTCTGTGATCTTGATGATGAGGATGATGATGAGGATGAGATTTCTTTGACAGTGTTAGAAGAAGGTGAAGTGGAGGAAAATGAGCAGAAACTAGCTCCGTTTCCATCCGCAACCAAGCTAGAGCAGCCATCAAAACCTGCTCGAAAGCAAGAATCAAGACTTTCGGTGATATTGCTGGACCAAGGCTTGTTCACGGTATACAAGCGGCTCTTTGTCGTTTGCCTGACCCTGAACATCACTGGTTTGGTACTTGCAGCAACTGGGAAATTCCCATATGCAAGAAATAGAGCTGCACTGTTCTCCATAGCCAACATTTTTGCTTTGACACTCTGCAGGAGTGAGGCATTTTTGCGAGTTGTTTTCTGGATCGCAGTCAAGGTCTTTGGGAGGTCTTGGATACCTCTCCCCATCAAAACCGCCACTACATCTCTCCTTCAAAGTCTTGGTGGCATACACAGCAGTTGTGGAGTTTCTTCAGTTGCTTGGCTCATATATGCCCTAGTCCTTACTCTTAAAAACAGACAAAACACTTCGTCAGAGATTGTTGGAGTGGCCTCCGTCATTCTTTCTCTCCTCTGTGTATCTTGTTTGGCTGCCTTCCCTCTCGTCCGCCATCTTCATCATAATGTCTTTGAAAGGTTTCACAGGTTTGCTGGGTGGACAGCTCTAGCTCTCCTCTGGGCCTTCATCATTCTCACTATCTCTTATGACCCCAAAACCAAATCCTACAGTACTGAACTAGGCTCCAGGATGATCAAACAACAAGAGTTTTGGTTCACAGTAGCAATCACAATTCTAATTATCATCCCATGGATAACAGTGAGACGAGTTCATGTCAAAGTATGTGCTCCTTCTAGTCATGCCTCAATCATAAAATTTGAGGGAGGTGTAAAAGCTGGTATATTGGGAAGGATTAGCCCATCCCCATTATCCGAATGGCACGCTTTCGGTATCATTTCTGATGGGAAAACAGAACATATGATGCTTGCTGGTGCAGTTGGTGACTTCACCAAGTCCTTGATCTCAAACCCACCGAGCCATTTGTGGGTTAGACAAGTTCACTTTGCTGGTTTGCCATACCTGGTGAATATGTATGACAGGGTTCTTTTAGTGGCTACAGGTTCGGGCATTTGTGTTTTCTTGTCATTCCTTTTGCAGCCATGTCGAGCCAGCGTCTGTGTACTTTGGGTGGCCAAAGGGATTGAACAAAACTTTGGCAAAGAAATTCATGCGATGATGAGCGGGCATCCTGAAGACAAAGTGATTGTGCACGATACAGCTGTGCTCGGTCGGCCCAATGTGGCCCAAATGAGTGTTGATGCTGCTAAAAAATGGGAAGCAGAAGTAGTCATTGTTACTAGCAATCCAGAGGGAAGCAGAGATATCGTTAATTCTTGCAAAGCAGCAGGGATTGCAGCCTTCGGTCCTATTTGGGACTCTTAGTTCAATCACTGCTGAACTCATCGCATTTCATTTCTTTTTTCGCTGTCCTAATGTCTGTATTTGGTGTCCTATTGTGTGTCTGTACTGGAATGCAGTTGTTCCTCGTCTTTTTACTCTTTCAAATAATGATTCTGGATAAAATTATCGTTCCACTCACTGAGCATCTGAACTGATTTCCATAAATTATACAACGTAGAATTTTTTTTATAAAAAAAACGTAATAAAAAAGACTCAGACAGCATGAGCAAACAACTTTAAGTAGCTTTTGTTACAGAGCCTCTTGATGTTTTGTTGGAATTTCTCTTACAAAAATTAACATGGTATGTCCCAGCTGAATGGAGATTTACCAAACAAGCATTAATGAAAACCTACAACGACCCCACTAGCATATGAATATAATACAACCATCAAAGGTCAAAGCTCAATTCCGAAGATAACCTATATAGAATATAATAATTCAAGTGGAATGATCAAATGTATTGATTATCGACAATATATATACAAGGATGTGTTAGAGTTCCACTATAACTCCGGAAATTGATAACTAATGGCAGCTAGTTTTATGCCGATTGATACACTATACATCTTTCCTAATTACAACATGAAATTGCTTTCCTATTTATACCAAAACATTATCCATATAATTTCCAACACTTCCCCTAAAATTGGAGAATGAATATCAACAACTCCCAACTTACGCATGAGTTGCTTGAACTTCTCTTTGCCTAAAACCTTTGTAAACACATCTGCTAACAGTTGTGAAGAGATTACATATTGATTAACAATTTCACCTCTTAAAATTTTATCCCGGATTAAAATGACAATCCATTTCAGTTTGTCCAGTTCTCTCATGAAATACTGGATTTTTGCAATGTATAAGGCAACTTGATTATCACAGTGTAAAAGAATAAGGTTTCAAATAGGGATGCACAAATTTGTTAATAAAGATCGCGACCATGTATGCTCATAACATGTGCTCACCATTGCTCTATATTCTACTCCTGCACTTGACAAAGAAACAATCTTTTGCCTCTTGGTTCTCCATGAAATTAAAGAAATCCCAAGGAATACATAATACCCAGTGGTGGAATGATGAGTAATAGGACAACCCGCCCAATCAGAGTCATAAAATGCTCTTAAATTCAAAGAATTATTTGAATGAAGAAGCAAACCTTGACCAGGAGCTGATTTTAAATAGCAAATAACTCGAAGAGTAGCAACCATGTGAGGTCGCATGGTTCATGCATGAATCAGCTGAGAATATGGATTGAGTATGTGATGTCAGGCCTAGTGATAGTTAGATAAATCAGTCGTCCAACTAAACACTGATAAGCACAAGGGTCTTTGAGTAATTCTCCTTTGTCTGAGAGTCTAAATTCTTTCATAGGAATTCCACCAGCTTAGCACCTAGATAGCCACTTTCCTTGATACTTTCCAAGGTATATTTATGTTGGGAGATGTAAATGCCTTTCTTTGAGTGAGCTATTTCAATATCTAAGAAGAATTTCAGATCACCAAAGTTTGTGATGCGGAAATGATTATGCAAAAAGTGTTTTACAACCTTGATGGATTTAATGTTGTTTTCTGTTATCAAGATGTCATCCATGTAAATCAATAGGATAATGAGAGATGTACCATTGTTTTGAATAAACAAGGAATAATTGGCTTTTGATTGTGAAAAACCAGTAGCAAGAACAACCTCTGTGAACTTAGAGAACCATTGTCAAGAGGCTTGTTTGAGGCCATACAACAACTTATGGAGGTGACACATAACTTTCTCCCCTTGTCGTTGTCATAACCCAATTTTGGGTCATTCCCAAATCTACCCAAAAATAACAAAAAAAATAGAATAAAAGGGGTTGGTCTCGGTAGAAAAATCAAGTTAAAATTTGGATGTTTTTCGAGAGCTCAATCGTACATTTTTTATGCCTGAAAATGAAGAAAAATACAGATTAAGTCTAACGCAGTTTATTATTGGATAAATCTGCGTAGAAATTAAGTCGAAAGATATAATTATATTTTTATGGGTCAATTCGATTTAATCGTTGGCCATTTTAAACGTGTAATTATATTTGAGAATTAATTTTCGATCCAATCGAAGAATTTAATTAAGTGCGATGACTTAATTGTTACTTCAAATTGATCAAATTAATTTTATTAAGGGCTTAGACGATGAGAAATCGAGTTCTTGAATTTAATTCGGGCTCAATTGGCGAGATTTGAATTTTCGGAGATCAATTTGAATTTTTCCAAGCCATTTTGCGAAATCGGGGGCCAAATTGAATGAATTGAGAGTCTAATGGTTAATTGGGGGTTAAATCGCGCAAATCAGAAATTAAGGACCAAAATAATGGAGGCGCGCAAAATTAAGGTTGAAATTCAGTCAGGGGTACAATTACACAAAATCATAAGTTCAAATCCAATTGGAGGTGTAATTAGGACAATTACAAATTTAGGGACCAAATTGCAATTACTCTTCCCAAAAGCATGCAGCGCATGCATGCTGCCGCCGACCAGCCCCCTGCAAGCCACCCATAACCAGCCACTGCAGAAAAAAAAAGAGAAAAAAGGAGAAGCTTACCGTTGCAACGGTAACTTCTGCAATGCCTATAAAATGGCAAGATTTGAAACACAAGGGGGAGAATATAAAAAAGAGAGGAGAGGCATGGGCAGGGAAAAATTCAAAAAAGAGAGAGGGGAACGAACAGAGAAGGAGAGGAGGGGGGCAAAGTATTTTACGGAGTGCAGAGTAGAGAGCAGAAAATTCACGAAGGAGAGTTAGAAACATCCACGTACAGAGGGGATTTACAAAACACTGGGGGGAGTAAGTTGACAGAAGAGAAAAAAAAGAGAAGTGAGGATTCACGTAGAGGGAGAGGCAAAGAAAAATCCCATAAAAATACAGGCAAACAGAGAAAAAGACGAAGAAAGCAAGGGAAGATTTACGTAAAAAAACAACAACACGGCATTCCCTCTCGATGCAGACCTTCTTCTCTCTCGGTCTCTGTTTCTCTCACTAAAAAACAGGCACACCGACGCCTTTCTCTCTCCTCCAACAGCCATCGTTTCAGCCATTGTCACCACCATCATCCTCCCGTCAACCCCAGAAGCTCGATCATCTCCCCAGGCGACGGTAACAGAGGCGACAGCAAGGGCTGCGACGTGAACTGTCACCGTTTCGACGTCTTTTTCGGCCACCACAGGCCACCATTTCCGACGCCACCACGACTAGAAGAACCACCTCGACGTCCTCTACACGAAGGTATTAACAGGTAAGCCATTCGTCACACTCGAAAATTTAGCAAATCACTGTTCATCTTCTTCGTATTTGTCCCGGTTACTGTTCACTACACGTGAACAGTAATCGGGTCGGGCCTTGTGCCCGACCCGACATTTGATAAGCCGGGCTTTCAGCCTGTATGGGTTGAAGCCCAGCCCGAACGTCCAGGTCCATATTATCTGGGTCGACAGCTCCAGGCCCAAAACTATGTGGGCCGGTAGCCCATCCACAATATCATCTGGGCCAGAAGCCCATGAACAAGATTATTTGGGCCTAAAAGCCCAGGTACTTCCGGACTGATAGCCCAGACCGAGGCGGGTTGGCCCAGCCTACTCTGGGCGGACAGCCCAGCCAGTGTCTAGCTGGGCTGTCAGCCCAGACCCTAACAGGGTGGGCTGACAGCCAGCCCACCCAAAAGAAAAAATAAATAAAAATAAATAAATAAATAATAATAATAAAATGAAAATATAAATTGCAAAAAAATACATTATTATTATTATTATTATTATTATTATTAGTATTAGTATTATTTTTGTGAGAAAATATCTAAAAATAAAAATGTGTTTTTATGCATACGGCCAATACACTAGCATATTTTAAAAAATATTCTTTTTGTTTGAAAAAATATATTATCTTGGATTTTTGAAGAAAAATGTACTTTAGCATGGATTTCGCAAAGAAAAAATCATTTCTCGTATTTTTGGATTTTACAACATATTTGTAAAATCCAAAGGGTATTGGCCAATATTCCAAAAATATCAAAATTTTATTTTTGGTTATTTATATTATTCATTGTTGATATTTGGATGAATAAATCTTAGGGGGTTAATATCCAAAATATTTGGTGGGAATAATATGCTATTATTTACTGTCGGTGTTTGGATAAATAAATCCTAAGGGGTTAATATCCAAAATATTCGATGGAGATAATTTGTTATTATTCACTATTGGTGTTTGGATAAATATATATCCTAAAGAGTAATCTCCAAAATATTCGGCGGGGATAATACATCATCACCATTTAACCAATATTTTTTAAAAATATCGAGATCATAACAAATCATAAACAAACAAAAACACCAAGCAGCTTACCTTAGGTAGGGCGTACTAGGGGTGTTAAAACCTTCCCTTTACGCAACCAGTCCCTTACCCAAGAATCTCTGAAAGACCAGTTTTAGGTTTCCTAGTAACCATAATACTAGGTGGCGACTCCCTTTTCATGAAAATAAAAATTAGACCCCTCGACATTTGAATTCCCCCCGCTCACGGGGACGGTCGCCGGGACGTCGCGCTTCCATTTTTTGGGGTGCAACAGTCGTCGAAGACCAAGAGGAGGAGACATGTATATTTCTTCCAATAGATCACCATTTAAGAAAACGTTATTGACATCCAATTGATGTATAGTTCAGTTCAAACTGGCAGCAATAGCAAGAAAGCATCGGACAATGACTATTTTGGTCGTGGGAAAAGGTGTCATGGTAATTGATACCAACCATTTATGTAAAACCCCAAGCAACAAGGCGAGCTTTATAATGCTCAACAGATCCATTACCCTTTCACTTGATACAATAGACTTATTTACAGCTGATCAGGCATTTACCAGGGGGCAAAGTAACGAGACTCTAAGTCTAATTGGTGATGAGAGCCTGAAATTTAGAGTTCTTGGCTTCCTGCCATTTAGGGTTAGACACGACATCATCATATGAAATAGGTTCTTTATCACTGCTAATGTTACTAACATAGTGGAGATGTGAAGGAGAATAGCGATGATAAGAGAGAAAATGATATAGAGGATGTTGCGTACCTGGTGCAACTAGGGACGAGGCTGAGAATAATTAATGTGGAGGAAGAATCACCTGTGAGCAAATATAATCCTTAAGGCGAACGTTAGCTTCCTGTGGATGTTGAGAATGATTAAGTGAGGGATTAAGATCAGGAATGGTAGGGTGGTCTGTGATATTAGGTGCATTATGTTCAGCTTGTTGTGGTGGTGGAGCATAATCGGGTAATTCAGGAAGAGAAGGTGATCGGTCTACTAGTGTAGGGGAAGTTGACAAAGGTGTTGTGGTGGGGGTCAAAAGGAGTAAGAAAGTCTACTGTAGGGGAAATATGAGAAGGAAGATCAAATGGTGGAGGAAGCGGGATTGGTAGCGCTGATGGAGGGGGATGAAGGGTGGAAGTGTCTTGAGTGGAAGAGTTTTGGGTGTAGTGATAAAAAGTGCTTCAAGAAAAACTATATCCTGATTGGTAAAAATTTTATGGGTTGCAATGTCTTAAAGTTTGTAAGCCTTTTGTCCCATGGGATACTCGAGAAAAATGCATTTGGTGTCATGTGAAGAAAAATTTGAGGATGGATTGACTACGGTTGTGAAAGCAAGGCAACCAAAAACTCTCATTTAAGAAAAATCAGGAAGTTTCTTGTAAAGGATCTTAAAAGGTGTTTTCTTGTGAAGCAATAATATTGGAAGACAATTAATGATATGGACATTAGTAAAGACATATTAGCCCTAAAAAATAATGGGTAAATGAGATTGAAAGCGAAGTGTGTGAGCGACTTCAAGAATATGTCTCTGTTTTCACGAAGATCTTCCCAAATTGCATGAGAGGTGTTACAAGAAAGGATGGAATCAACTATTTCTGACTTAAGGGAATTTAGAATCCATGAAAGCACCATGTCATTCATTGTTGCCAAAAAGCATGTTCTTTAAGATTTGAAACCTTATGGGGTTCTTTGATTGTTCTAGTAATAGAACCTATCTTGTTTTTTACACTCAGAGAGATTTTCATGGAATGGTTCCAAGAATTGTAGTTGTCTTCATGCGATTTTTTTAAACAAGAAGTAAGTCGGGATTTGAGTGATGAAGAAATAAGGGAGAGCCAATAAGACTGGGAAGACTGAAAGTACAATCATTGGTACTACAGAGCTCAATATTGGTTGCAATCATGATATTTTATAATCAAGCAAAAAAGAAAAAGAATTCAAAGATAGAGACGCAACAGTGTCATTGCAAAAAAATTCATAACATAACCTGCTTTGATACTATATAGAATAAAATAATTCAAATGGAATGGTCAATTGTATTGATTGTCGATAATATATCAACAAGAATGTGTTAGAGTTCTATTGTAACTCTAGAAATTGATAACTAATGGCAGCTGGTTTTATGTCGATTGATACGCTATACATCTTTCCTAATTACACCATGAAATTGATTTCCTATTTATATAAAAGCACCGTCAATATAATTTCCAACAACCTAAAGCTTATTCATCATGACTCTATCCATATGAAGGATACCTTGTCATTTCTTAATGGTTTTAGATATATAAATAACATTTACAGTGTAGGAGAGATTAGAAAATATCTAAGTTTTTCATATGTGGTAAAACTCTTTACTTTTCTAAATTTAGGTTTTTATCGAGTTGTATCTCATAATAGTAATCATTATAAGTAGTAGAACATGGACAAGTATGGATATAAATCAATTTTGTAATATCATAGGATTGGGCATTTTATTATGGATTTGATAGCATTTAAGGCTCTTTTTTTCCGGCCTATATTATCTTAAGATAAAATATTTCTCATCATTTAATGATTCTATCATAACTAGTGTCATTCAACCTATAATTTGATTTGATAGTTGTCATAACCCAATTTTGGGTCATCCCCCAAAAATATCGAAAAATACAAAAAATAAAAAAAATAAATAAAAAAATAAATAAAAAATAAAAGAGTTTGGCATCATTAGAAAGGTCTTGATTGGAAATTTTGAATATGTCTTTGTAAGACAAATCGTTTCTTTTTATGCCTAAAAAGAGAAAATACAAATTCGAGGTAAAAATAATAATAATAATAATAATTTATTTTATTTATTTATTTATTTATTTATTTTTTTTAGGCCAAATTGATTTAATCATAGCCCAATTATTATGTTTGGGGATTAATTTAGGGTCCAATTGAAAAATATAATTAAATGGAAGGACTTGATTATGCTTTGAATTGACCAAATTAATTTTACTAAATGCTTAGTCAATGAGAAATCTAGTTCTTGAATTAATTTTGGGCTCAATCGAGAAAAATCAGAATTTTTAGAGACCTAATTGATTTTTTTTTTCAAGCCAATTGCGCAAGTTAGGGGTCAAATTAAAGACAATTGAAAGTTTAATGATCAATTAAAGGCTAAATTGTATAAATCAGAAATAAGGGACCAAAAGGAAAGAGGCGCGCAAAATTAAGGTTGATGTCGAAATTCGAACAGGGGTACAATTGCACAAAATCATAAATTTGAATCCAATTAGGGGTGCAATAAAAGCAAATATGAATCGAAGGACCAAATCCCATTTTCACCCCTAACAGCCGCCGATTAGCCCCCTGCTCGCCGCTAGCAAGCCTGTTGCCATAGCTGGTAGCCGACTGTGTGTAGGTAACGGTAACCCCGGTTGGTGCTATAAAAACCGGCCACCAGAGAAGAAGAAAAAAAAAACGAAAAAAGAGAGGCTGAAAGAAACAAAGAAAATCTCACGTAAAATTTCGAATCATTGTCTCCCTCACACCAGCTCCTTTTCATTCTCATCTCTCGGGCGTTTTTTTTTTCCCTCTCTCTCTCTAAAACATAACAGACCCGTTCCCTCTCTCTCTCTCACTCTCGGGTCAATCCCTCCGGCCACCATTTCAGGCCGTCTCACACCACAACTTCACCACCATCACCTTCGTCTCCGTCCCAGCATCTCAGCCACCCTCTCCGGCGAAGAAAACAGAGCAGCCCCACTTGAGCTCATTTTCCGCCACCATAGGCCTCCATTCACGCGAGGCCACGACCAAAAGAACCACCTAGGCGTCCTCTACACGAAGGTATTGGTAAGCCATTCGTCACACTCGAAAAATCACCATTTTACGTTCATCATCTTCCAAATGCATTGGTCGATTCTTTGTTCACTATCGTGAGCTGATCGGCGAGGGCCGCGGCCATTTTGGGCAAAGCCGACGTGAGAGGTTTTGGGCCAAGACCAACATCATGGGCCAAAAGCCCGACGATATTATATGGTAGTAAATAGGCCCATCATAACTGGGCGTGGAGACACAATGACTGATATAAGATGAATTGGGTCATAAATTGGGCCGAACTGGAGGATGGTAAAAATAAAAAATAAAAAATAAAATAAAAAATATAAATTACAAAAATAAAAAAATACTTTTTATATTTTTGAGAAAAATGTCTATAAATGTGTTTTTTTTAATGCTAGCATATTTTAAAAAAAAAAAAAATTTTTTTTTCAAAAAAATATTATCTTGGAGTTTTGAAGAAAAAATATATTTCAGCATGGATTTCACAAAGAAAGTCATTTCTTGCATTTTTGGATTTTACAACATGTTTGTAAAATCCAAAGGGTATTGGCCAATATTCCAAAAATATCAAAATATTATTTTTGGTTATCTATATTACTCATTGTTGATATTTGGATAAATAAATCCTAAAGGATCAATATCCAAAATATTCAACGGGAATAATTTGCTATTATTCACTGTTGATAGTTGGATAAATAAATCCTAAGGGGTCAATATCCAAAATATTCGACAAGAATAATTTGCTATTATTCACCGTTGGTGTTTGGATAAATAAATCCGAAGGGGTTAATATCCAAAATATTCAACGAGGATAATACACCATCACCATTTAACCAACTTTTTTAAAAAAAATATCAAGATCATAACAAATCATAAACAAACAAAAACACCAAGCAGCTTACCTTAGGTAGGGCGTACTAGGGGTGCTAAAACCTTCCCTTTACGCAACCAGTCCCTTACCCTAGAATCTCTGAAAGACCAGTTTAGGTTTCCTAGTAACCATAATACTAGGTGGCGACTCCCTTTCCATGAAAATAAATATTGAATTCCCCTGCACGCGAGGATGGTCGCCGGGACGCCACACGCTCATTTTTTGGGGTGTGACAGGATGGCGACTCCACTGGGGAATTAAGACTAAGCTTGATATTTTTGTTTGATCATGATATGTTATTGTTTTTATATTGATATGAATGGTTTATTCTTTTTCAGAAACTTTAGCATGCATCTTTATATTATGTCATCATAATATGTCTTGTCATACATCACTGTTATTATTTTGAGAGCACACACTAAACCTTAAGTTAGGTGGGGGACTAGCAGCTTACCTATGACTTGAGTCAAGGTTGAAGTTTGTGTAAACCCCGACTTTTTGTTGAGTGTTTAGACTGGTAGTGATTGGTATACGTACCATCCCGCTACCTGCTAAACCCCCATATCGCCTTTACGAAGGTGATCACTGGGACAACAAGAGACCCTCTTTAGAGACCAAGTAGTAAACCTACCCTTTGTCTCACCTAAAAGAACTAGAACCTATCGTTAGGGTGCATGCTCCATAATATCTTTTTACATATAAAGAAAAGGCCTAAATAGCATTTTGACTTGCAGATCTTGTGAACAAAATGGCCACCACCACTAAACTCTCTATCATGGAATATGGGAAAAATTCTGAATTAGCGCAATTGACTGAAGGAGACTGTACTAAGAGCAATGTTGAAAGCCTATCACCAATTAAGAATCTGAACTGCATCATAAATGAGGTGAGCAAATTAACAACTCACTTTCAGAAGGTGGATAAGGATGCATTCTTTGGGAAGTATGGACATTTGATGGAAATTGCAAAGGTAGAAGTGTTAAGCCCAGCGGTACGAGCTCTAGTTCATTTTTGGGATCCCGACTATCACCGTTTTTCTTTTGGGAGCCTAGATTTATGTCCTACCCTGGAAGAATATGGGATGTTGACCGAATTCCCAAGAGACTTGTACAGAATCTATTTCCCTTTGAGATCTGACAAGATTATCCCTGAATTGTCGAAATTGGTCAGAATCTCTAATTTGGACAGATTTCTTGAGAAGAATGCCGCTGGTTTGAAATGGAGGATGTTAGAATGTGAACTAGAAAAGAAGCCCGGGTCAGAAAAGGAGAGACTGATTGCCTTAGGCATATTTGGCCTCGTGTTATTTCCAAGTCGGATAGGAATAATAAGCTTAGAAGCTGCTGCTGCTTATATAGAATATGAAAATACTCGGATCAACCCGGTAGCCTCTATTTTGGCTGAAACCATCATAACACTTAATCATTGCCGAAGAGCCGGGAAAGGAGCAATGAGATGCTGCACACAGTTGTTGTATATCTGGATGGTCAGCCATATCGAAACGAAAAAGCCAATTTTTAATAATTTTTGGTGGTTTAGCCAAAAACCTTTGGAGATAGTGGTAGAAGAAGAATGGGGAAATCTAGATAACCGAGGTTGGTTAGAGAAGCTAGAAATTTTACCCAGTGGTGGTTTCAAATGGAAAGCCCCTTGGATCAAGGCAATGGATGTCTTAATGAGTTGTGGGCAGCAACGTTGGGTTCCGTTGGTAGGGATTACCGGGTATGTGAGTTATGCTCCTGCTCTTGTGGTAAGACAACATGGGGGCATGCAATTTATTCCGAGGACCAAGGGGATTGCTCAATTCTATGGTTTATTTAAAGACCCCGTTGCACAAGAAGCTTTGAAGGTCGTTAGGCAAGATTGGAAGCACTTAGTCTTGGTGGAGATAAAAGGCATTAGGGATCCCAGTACAAGCGAAGGATACGTGAAATGGAGAGATGTAGATCCTACAATCGTGATTAACGAAGGAGTCAAATCTCCCCAATCTAAAGAAAAGCTTGTTAAGAGGAAAAGAGTTGATGATGAAGAAGAGTTAAGAAGACAAGTAGAGAAGCTCATGTTGGAGTTGAGCAAAAGCAAAAGGGAAAAGGCAATGATGGAAGAAATGGTAGTAGAAGGTGATAAGAGAAGAGCATTTTTAGACGAACAAATACAGTCTAAAGATGAAAGGATAGCCAAGCTCGAGTCAAATTTGGTTGAAGAAAAGAGCATAAGATTGTGAATTAAGGAAGAGTTAACAGAGATAAATTTGGAGTTGACACGACGTTGCTCTGAACTTGGTGTATTGCAAACTGAACATAATGAATGCCAGGGAAGCATAGAATTCTACCAAGAGAAATTTGCAGAGGTTCAGTGTGAGCTGATGGATAGGATCGAGAAGTACGAAGAATTATATAAAAAATATGTAATGTCAGAAAGTCGTTCAACAAAGTCTGAAGAACAAGAAGCCATGGAAGCAGAGTCAGTAGTTAAAGATAATGAGATAAGAACTTTGAAAGTGAAGCTTAGCAAAGAGAGAGAAAAGGTGAAGTATTTGGATGAGAAGCTGGCCTTAATGGAAAAACACAATGATCAAATCGACACCAACAATATTTCGTTAAACAAAACCAACATGTTGCTCATTGAAAAAATGTCCAAGATGGATGAGCAAATGGATGAAGCTGCTGCGCACGCCCGAGTCATTAGAGCCAATGCAAGAAATGTAGGAAGAGACATCATCCGTTATCGTCGAAGCCTAGCTGAGACCGATGCCTTCTTGGAGAAAATCGAGAACCGCGGATCTGCTTTCCTACCAATGGCCAAGGAAGAAGACTAATATGTTTTTTCCTCTTTATATTTTCAAAATGTAGTAAGCTTGTCCAATATAAATGACAAGGGCATTGACCCATCCTTTTGCAAAAAAATCAGTCTTTTGGTGCATATGACTTAAGCAAATGACTCGAAAAATAGTTTCTCCTAGCAGCAATGTGATAGAAGCCCATATTCCATGAGGGGTTGGCTATTAAAAGTTCACAAGAGAAATGCATTCATGCATCGCATATCACGACACATGCATTATATCATACGTTTTCTTACACATTTATGCAAACAGCTCAATTACGAAACATAGGTCCCCCTGCTAAAGTCTACAACACTCGGTTGAGAAAAAGGATGGAAAACAGCGAAAGGGCAGAGCAAGAATCCCAATACCAAAGGGAGCTTGAAGCTGTGCGGAACGATGTAGCACGGTTAACTAGTTTGCTAGAGAAGGCCTTAAGAGCAAGGGATGGGGAGGGCACGTCCGCTCAAACTGATGAAGCACCACCGGCAGTCCAAAGCCCTGTGGCACCACAAGATTTAGGGACAAAAACACCAAATAAGCACCTTGATCCCACCTGGCCTCTACAAATACCCATTACAATGGATTTAACGGGAGAAAATCCACAAGACGGCAGATTCCCTTATCATGTAGGGTATGATAAATGGACAGCACTGGAGGAAAGATTAAGGGCAATTGAAGGAAATGATTTATCCGACCCAGTTCGCGCAGCCGAAACATGTCTGGTACCTGATATCGTAATTCCACGGAAATTTAGGGTGCCCGAATTTATAAAGTATACCGGGATAGAGTGTCCGAAGACTCATCTTCGTTCATACTACAACAAGATGGCCGAGGTTATCCACGATGATAAGTTGTTAATATACTTCTTCCAGGACAGCCTGACCGGAACAGCCCTCAACTGGTATATGAGGCTTGACAACATTAGAATCAGAAAGTGGGCGGATTTGGCAGACGCCTTTTTGAAACAATACAAGTTTAACCTAGAGATTGCACCAGACAGGACTAGTCTGATAACCATGGAGAAAGGAGTTCAGGAGTCCGTAAGGGCTTATGCTCAGAGATGGCGGGACCAAGCTATCAACGTGCAACCACCATTGATAGAGACAGAAATTGTGAATCTATTTGCTAACACTTTTAGGGCTCCGTATTATGAGCATTTGATGGGTAGCTCAGCCCAGCATTTTTATGATGCAGTTCGAATCGCTGAAAGGATCGAACAAGGAATTCGAAGCGGGAGAATTATGGAACCCGTAGAAAAAAGGGGTTTTGCTGGAAAAAGGAAGGAGGTTGAGGTGAACAACCTTGAGGATAGGTACAAAGGAAAAGACAAAAATTATAAAAGCTATCAATCCCCTATCCCCCAGATCACCAACATCAACTTTCCCAAAACCTCTACCCCAAACCAACCTTTTCACCCAAAGTTCCCTGTGAACAACCAAAATAATTACCAAAGGAGAAACTATCAACAACCGGAAGAACAATTACCACCTTTACCAATAACCCTAAAGGAACTCTATGCTAAGTTATTAAGCATTGGGCAGATTGCTCCCCTACCAGTACCACCTCCACA
Organism: Salix dunnii; assembly: GCA_015731905.1. NCBI lineage: Eukaryota > Viridiplantae > Streptophyta > Magnoliopsida > Malpighiales > Salicaceae > Salix > Salix dunnii. The sequence goes on along the minus strand of CM027662.1, from coordinate 3,147,585 downwards.
ACCACCTTTCCCTGCCTGGCACAACCCCCAATTGACTTGTGAATATCATGCTGGGAATGCGGGTCATAGCATTGAGACTTGTGTAGCTTTCAAGAACAAGGTTTTACAATTGATCAAAGTCGGTTGGGTCACCTTTGAGGATTCACCCAATGTGAACTCAAATCCCTTGCCCCGGCATGCCACAGGAAGTAGTGGGGTGAATGCGTTGGAAGCCGATCATAAAAGAAAAGTGTTGAAAGTGACAATGGCTAGACTCTATGAAATGTTGGTGCAGTCTAGATAGTTAAGGAAACCGACCAGATACAGCATGGGAAGAAATGATTTCTGCCCATTCCATAATGAGAAAGGGCATCACATCGATGAATGTATCGGGTTTCATCAGAAGGTCGCAAAGATGATGACGCTAGGAGAACTAAGGATTGAGGATATGGAGGGAAATAGAGAGATAACTGGGATAGAAAAGTGCAGGATACAAACAACAGCTAGTGGACTCTCTAGGTTGGTATTAACCAAGCCCCCCAAAACAAAGGATGCGGATTATAGGGTAATGCCAGGAAATTATGTTTACACCACAAATGTTGAAGCTCCTTCTTTCCAATCTGAAATAGGGGGTTTGACCAGAAGTGGCCGTTGCTTCACACCTGAGGAGTTAGAAAAACAAAGGAAGGTCAAGGGTAAAGAAACATTGGGTTTTGAAAAAGAGCTGGAGGTAAACAAGCCTGTGACAGAGGAAGAAACAAACGAGTTCCTAAAATTGATGAAGCACAGCGAGTACTGTGTGGTGGATCAATTGAAGAAGACCCCTGCCAAAATCTCCATCATGTCATTAATACTCAGTTCAGAACCGCATCGAAATGCTTTACAAAAGGTACTAAATGAGGCTTATGTACCTCAAGATATCGAGCAAAAGACTATGGAGCACTTGGTAGGAAGGATTCACGCTTCAAACTACCTGTATTTCACTGAGGAAGAGCTGGATGCTAAAGGAACGGGCCATAACAAGCCTCTATATATTACAGTCCGATGCAAGGATTGCCTCATCGGTAAAGTTCTCATTGATAATGGGTCAGCTCTTAATGTGTTGCCAAGGCACATGCTGGACGAGATGCCCGTGGACCCTTCCCATATGCAGCCTAGTATGATAATGGCCAGAGCATATGATGGTTCACCAAGGCAAGTGTTAGGCTCAATAGAGGTCGAGCTTGCCATCGGTCCGCAAATTTTTCTAGTAACCCTGCAAGTAATGGACATCCACCCCTCTTACACCATTTTGTTGGGAAGGCCATGGATACACGCTGCAGGAGCGGTTGCCTCCTCGCTGCATCAATGCTTAAAGTACATTGTCAACGGTGTCTTGGTTACTGTTAAAGCCGAAGAGACTATATCAATGATGAAAAATGTTGCGATCCCTTTTATTGAGGCTAAAAATTGTATGGATGGAAACCTTCATGCATTCGAGGTTGTGAATACCGAGTGGGTGCCTGAAAACACTGTGATAAGGAAGCTGAGGATCTCGGAAGCCACCAAGATGGCCGCTCAAAACCTGTTAAGGTGCAAAATTCCAATTCAAATTGAGGCAGAAAAAAGGAAGGCCGAGTGGATTGGTGTAACAAAGTTGAAAGCCGCAGAGCAGAGGTTCGGTTTGGGGTATAAGCCTAAGAAGGAAGATTACAAGCGGGCTGCCAATGTAAGAAGAGAGAAGAGAATGGCGCGAATTGAAGGAAGGAAGCCTGAAGAAGAATACCTAGTCATTCCTCCAATCAGGGTCTCATTCCCAAAGGCCGCTTATGTGATGCATCCTGACCAGGGACCTAAAAGCTCTTTTCAACAACTCTCACCCATAAGCATAAACACTTTGGATGAAGAAGTCAAGGGTATTGACAAGAAAGCTCAATCTGAGGAAAGGGAAGAGGAACTGCCGCAGTTGACCATCTATGCTCTAGAGGAAGTCACCGCCCGTACATGCATTCGGAAGCTAGCAGAGGGAGAAAAGTTTCAGAATTGGGAGACCCAAGGCTCCATCGGTTGTTAAAATGTAATGACAATGTTTGTTTTCTTTTTTTCGTTCCGTTTTAATTCAAGGCTTAATAGGTCGATCGGATTTTTATCTTAGTTTGTTTTGAACCGAATGTTTTTAATGAGATCACGCATTTTTTGGATCATTTCTCTATTATTTCGTTCTGTGCACTTACACTCACTTTCCGCTTTCAGGAACCCTGAAAGCGGAACTTCCACAACAGCACTTTATTGAGAATGAATGGCCGAATTTTAAAGAATATATAATAGCTGTAGAAGAGGAAGAAGAGGATGGAAAAAACATTAGGGAATTCACAAAATTAATAGAACAACAGGAACAGGTTTGGAAACCCGCTAAAGAGGAACTTGAAACCATAAACGTGGGTAATGAAGAAAGTCGGAGAGAGCTTAAGATAGGGACTCTGATCGCACAAAAGGAAAGAGAAGACTTGATTACACTACTGCGAGATTATGTAGATGTATTTGCTTGGTCTTATGAGGATATGCCTGGATTAGACACGAATATCGTAGTGCATAGGCTACCGTTGGAAGAAGGATGCAGACCAATTAGGCAAAAGTTGAGAAGAACACATCCCGAAGTTTTGATCAAAGTAAAAGCAGAAATTGAAAAACAATGGGATGCTGGTTTTCTAGAAGTGGTTAAGTACCCCCAATGGGTGTCAAACATAGTAGTGGTACCCAAAAAAGAGGGCAAAATTAGAGTCTGCGTAGATTTCAGGGACTTAAATCGTGCTAGCCCTAAGGATAATTTCTCTCTACCGCATATAGATATGTTAGTTGACAATGTAGCTCGTAGTTCCACGTATTCCTTTATGGATGGTTTCTCAGGCTATAATCAAATAAAAATGGCACAAGAAGATAAGGAGAAGACAACCTTTGTGACACCATGGGGGACCTACTGCTATAAAGTCATGCCATTTGGGTTGAAGAATGCGGGAGCCACTTACCAAAGGGCTATGGTGACTTTGTTTCACGACATGATGCACAAGGAGATTGAAGTATATGTGGACGACATGATAGCTAAATCAGGGGAAGAAGAGAATCATGTCCAGATATTGAAGAAACTATTTGAGAGGTTAAGAAAATATAAGTTGAGACTCAACCCCGCAAAATGTTCATTCGGAGTAAAATCTGGGAAGTTGTTAGGATTTGTGGTAAGCAATAAAGGGATAGAAGTTGATCTTGAGAAAGTAAAGGCTATTCGAGCCATGCCAACTCCCAAGACTGAGAGGGAGGTGAGAGGGTTTTTAGGAAGGCTAAACTACATCGCTCGATTTATATCTCAGTTAACCACGACTTGTGATCCAATTTTCCGTTTGTTGAGGAAGAATAATCCTGGGGTTTGGAATGAAGAATGTGAAGAGGCTTTTGAGAAGATTAAACAGTATCTGCTAAATCCACCCCTACTCGTTCCTCCTGTATCAAAAAGACCATTAATTTTGTACTTAACCGTGACTGAAACGGCAATGGGATGCGTGTTGGGGCAACAAGATGAAACTGGAAGAAAGGAGAGAGCCATCTATTACCTAAGTAAGAAGTTCGTAGAGTGTGAGTCTAGGTACACCATGGTTGAAAAGTTGTGTTGCGCACTAGCATGGGCTGCGAAGAGGCTACGACAATATATGCTGTATCATACCACATGGTTAATTTCCAAACTAGACCCATTGAAGTATATCTGTGAAAAACCCTATCTATCCAGCCGAATTGCGAGGTGGCAGGTCTTATTAGCCGAGTATGATATAGTATACATGACAAGGAAAGCTGTGAAAGGGAGTGTTATTGCCGATCACCTGGCAGACCATGCTATGGAAGATTACGAGCCGTTAAACTTTGATTTTCCCGATGAAGATGTGCTTGCGATTGAGGAGGCGAAACCAGAACGTTGGACTATGTATTTCGACGGTGCTGTAAACGTATGCGGTAATGGAGCAGGGGAAGTAATAATCTCTCCTGACAAGAGGCAATATCCAGTTTCAACTAGGTTGCAATTCAGTTGTACTAACAACACTGCCGAGTATGAGGCCTGTATTCTTGGTTTAGAAGCTGCATTGGAATTAAACGTAAAAAAGATAGATGTGTATGGGGATTCTATGCTAATTATTTGCCAGATAAAGGGAGAGTGGCAAACCAAAGATGAGAAGCTGATACCTTACCAAGAATATTTATCTAGACTGGCTGAAGAATTCGAAGAAATAGAGTTCACACATCTAGGAAGGGACGGAAATCAATTTGCGGATGCTTTGGCCACATTAGCTTCTATGGCCAGAATAGACTTTGGACGAAACCTGCAGCCGATACACATTGATATCAGAAATAATCCAGCTCATTGTTGCTCGGTCGAAGAAGAAATAGATGGAAACCCTTGGTACTATGATATTAAAAATTTCATCCGAAACCAGACTTATCCCCTAGGGGCATCCGAAACCGAAAAGAAGACCTTGAGAAGATTAGCAATGGGTTTTTATCTTGACGGGGAGATTTTGTATAAAAAATCATCTGATGGGACTTTACTGAGGTGCCTAGATGAAGCTGAAGCCAGGGATGCATTACGAGAAGTTCATGAAGGGATCTGCTCAACCCATGCTAGTGGACATATGATGGCTAGGAAAATACAAAGGGTTGGTTATTTCTGGATGACATTAGAGAAAGATTGCGTGAACTATGTTCGCAAGTGCCATAAGTGCCAAATCCACAGTGATAAAATCACCGCCCCTCCGACGCCTCTATTTAACCTAATCTCTCCGTGGCCTTTTGCAATGTGGGGAATTGATGTGATCGGGCCTATCAACCCAAAAGCCAGGAATGGTCATAGGTTCATTCTCGTGGCCATCGACTACTTTACAAAATGGGTAGAAGCCGCGTCATTCGCTCATGTAACGCAAAAAGTAGTGAAGAAATTTATTGAGAGGGACTTGATATGTCGATACGGACCACCGGAAAAGATTATAACTGATAATGCACAAAACTTCAATGGAAAGTTAATAACGGAACTCTGTGCTAAATGGAAGATCAAACACTCAAATTCCTCGCCTTATAGACCAAAGATGAATGGTGCAGTAGAAGCTGCTAATAAAAATGTCAAGAAGATTGTTCAGAAGATGGTAATCACCTATAAGGATTGGCACGAGATGTTGCCATTTGCCCTTCATGCATACCGTACCGTAGTTCGGACCTCAACAGGAGCCACTCCGTACATGTTGGTATATGGAATGGAGGCGGTAATGCCTTTAGAGGTAGAAATCCCATCTTTAAGAGTATTGGTAGACTCTGAACTAGAAGAAGCAGAATGGACAAAAGTCAGATATGAACAATTGAATTTGATCAGCGAAAAGAGGTTAGCCGCAATCTGTCATCATCAATTATACCAAAGAAGGATGGCCAAATCATATGACAAGAAAATTAGATCTCGAAAATTCCAAGAAGGAGATCTGGTACTAAAGAAGATATTACCTATACCAGGACAAGATCAGAGTAAATGGGCCCCAAACTATGAAGGTCCTTATGTGGTGAAGAAATCATTCTCGGGAGGAGCTTTGCTATTATCTAGGATGGATGGGGAGGATCTAGTTAGGCATGTGAATTCTGATTCCGTAAGGAAATATTATGCCTAATATTTTGTAACCTTTCAAATCAATAAAATTCGGTCATGAATTCTCATAAAAAAAAATGATGAAAAAATGATTACCAAACACATGGTCTCATTTATCTATTGAGTTTCTCTTAAACTTGACATGTTTTGCACACCACACTGGGGGCAAAAAAAAAAAAATCGAAAAACCATGTTATAAAAGAGAACTTCGACGGAGTAGATTTGGGCCCCATATGAAACCAAAAGGCCCTCCACCGAGCATCAGAAAAGTTGACGCAGAAAGCACATTCTCGAGAAAGACTACAAGGAATAGGGGGACCTATGTTTCAAAAAAAAAATACACACACACACACACACACACACACACACACACACACATATATATAAGTATGCATATCATATTGTCTCAATATCAAGCTGATAGGAAGTGTGTGGTGAAAGCCAATGTCATTCCCAATTTTAGGAAAGAGAGAAACAGAAGCTCAGGTCATCAAGACCGTGAAAGATGATCTAAGAAACAATGTTAGGTTGTTCCCCATCTATTCAGGGTAGGTCACCCATCATAATAAGACCCGGGGTCCGTCACCATTGAGACCATCTATTCGGGTAGGTCACCCGTCATGATAAGACGGTAGGTCGCGTCACCATTGAGACCGTTTAATTGGTGGAGGTCACCCATCATAATAAGACCGGGTAGGTCGCCGTCACCATTGAGACGTTTAATTAGGTCACCCATCATAATAAGACCGGGTAGGTCGCGTCACCATTGAGTTAATTGGTGGGTCACCCTTCATAATAAGACGTAGGTCACCCGTCACTATTTAATTCGGGCATGTCACCCTTCATAATAAGACCGGGTAGGTCACCCGTCACCATTTAGACCGTTTAATTCGGGTCATCATGATAAGAGTAGGTCACCGTCACCATTGAGACCATCTATTCGGGTAGGTCACCCGTCATGATAAGAGGGTAGGTCACCGTCACCATTGAGACCATCTATTCAGGGTAGGTCACCCATCATAATAAGACCGGGTAGGTCACCATTGAGACCATCTATTCGGTAGGTCACCCATCATAATAAGACCGGGTAGGTCGCGTCACCATTGAGACCATCTATTAGGTCACCCGTCATGATAAGACCGGGTAGGTCGTCACCATTGAGACCGTTTAATTCGGGTAGGTCACCCATCATAATAAGACGGTCGTCACCATTGAGACCGAATTGTAGGTCACCGTCATGATAAGACTAGATCGCGTCACCATTGAGACCTGATACCCGTCATGATAAGACCCGGGTAGGTCGCCCGTCACCATTGAGACCGTTTAATTCGGGTAGATCACCCGTCACCGTTGAGACCATGCTAATAGGGTAGGTCACCCATTATAACGAGACCAATTTTCTTGTTCTTTACAACGCTTGCTAGTTAAAGTCTTTTACAAAGACTTTAGTCGTAAGCATTGTAAAGAAGGGGGCAACTGTCATAACCCAATTTTGGGTCATCCCCCAAAAATATCGGAAAATACAAAAAATAAAAAATAAATAAATAAATAAATAAAAAATAAAAGAGTTTGGCATCATTAGAAAGGTCTTGATTGGAAATTTTGAATATGTCTTTGTAAGACAAATCGTTTCTTTTTATGCCTAAAAAGAGAAAATACAAATTCAAGGTAAAAATAATAATAATAATAATAATTCAATTTATTTTTTTTTTAGGCCAAATTGATTTAATCATAGCCCAATTATTATGTTTGGGGATTAATTTAGGGCCCAATTGAAAAATATAATTAAATGGAAGGACTTGATTATGCTTTGAATTGACCAAATTAATTTTACTAAATGCTTAGTCAATGAGAAATCTAGTTCTTGAATTAATTTTGGGCTCAATCGAGAAAAATCAGAATTTTTAGAGACCCAATTGATTTTTTTTTTCAAGCCAATTGCGCAAGTTAGGGGTCAAATTAAAGACAATTGAAAGTTTAATGATCAATTAAAGGCTAAATTGTATAAATCAGAAATAAGGGACCAAAAGGAAAGAGGCGCGCAAAATTAAGGTTGATGTCGAAATTCGAATAGGGGTACAATTGCACAAAATCATAAATTTGAATCCAATTGGGGGTGCAATAAAAGCAAATATGAATCGAAGGACCAAATCGCATTTTCACCCCTAAAAGCACCCACCTGGCCGATTAGCCCCCTGCTCGCCGCTAGCAAGCCTGTTGCCATAGCTGGTAGCCGACTGTGTGTAGGTAACGGTAACCCCGGTTGGTGCTATAAAAACCGGCCACCAGAGAAGAAGAAAAAAAAACGAAAAAGGAGAGGCTGAAAGAAACAAAGAAAATCTCACGTAAAATTTCGAATCATTGTCTCCCTCACACCAGCTCCTTTTCATTCTCATCTCTCTGGCGTTTTTTTTTCCATCTCTCTCTCTAAAACATAACAGACCCGTTCCCTCTCTCTCTCTCACTCTCGGGTCAATCCCTCCCCACCATTTCAGGCCGTCTCACACCACAACTTCACCACCATCACCTTCGTCTCCGTCAGCATCTCAGCCACCACAGCCGGCCACTTGAGCTCATTTTCCGGCCACCACAGGCCTCCATTCACGAGGCCCGACCAAAGAACCACCTAGGCGTCCTACACGAAGGTATTAAGTAAGCCATTAGTCACACTCGAAAAATCACCATTTTGTTCATCATCTTCCAAATGCATGGTCTTCTCACTATCGTGAACGAACGTCTAACCCTGGGCCGTAGATTGAGCCTTACTGCAGACGGCAAAATGAAGCCAGAGGTTTGGGCCAAAGACACATCATCTGGGGCCCACGATCGATATGGAAATAGGCCTCAATAACCTGGCGGGCCTGAACCAGAATTTGTGACTGACATATAAGGTTGTGACAATCCATGAAATTTTGGCATGGGCCAATAAAATAAAAATAAAATAAAATAAAAATAAAATAAAATAATATAAATTACAAAAAATAAAAAAATACTTTTTATATTTTTGAGAAAATGTCTATGTGTTTTTTTACACTAGCATATAAAAAAAAAATTTTTTTCAAAAAATATTATCTTGGAGTTTTGAAGAAAAAATATATTTCAGCATGGAAAAGAAAGTCATTTCTTGCATTTTGGATTTTATAACATGTTTGTAAAATCCAAAGGGTATTTAATATTCCAAAAATATCAAAATATTATTTTTGGTTATCTATATTACTCATTGTTGATATTTGGATAAATAAATCCTAAAGGATCAATATCCAAAATATTCAACGGGAATAATTTGCTATTATTCACTGTTGATAGTTGGATAAATAAATCCTAAGGGGTCAATATCCAAAATATTCGACAAGAATAATTTGCTATTATTCACCTTTGGTGTTTGGATAAATAAATCCGAAGGGGTTAATATCCAAAATATTCAACGAGGATAATACACCATCACCATTTAACCAACTTTTTTAAAAAATATCAAGATCATAACAAATCATAAACAAACAAAAACACCAAGCAGCTTACCTTAGGTAGGGCGTACTAGGGTGCTAAAACCTTCCTAGAATCTCTGAAAGACCAGTTTAGGTTTCCTAGTAACCATAATACTAGGTGGCGACTCCCTTTCCATGAAAATAAATATTGAATTCCCCTGCACGCGAGGATGGTCGCCGGGACGCCACGCGCTCATTTTTTGGGGTGCGACAATAGTAAACACTTATAAAACAACCAATAATTTAGTATGATTTATGAACTTATTCCATAATGATTCACTAAGACTTTTTAAAAGATCAAAAACTTGGATGTGTTTGCATTTTATTTTACATTTATGATTGAACATTCACTTGCATAATACTAATTGAATCTTATTGTATCAGTTATCATACACTTATAATGATTATTATTATCATCATCTACAATTCTATACATGTTGCGAGGCTAGAAGTTTACCTAACTATTGTTTTTATTATAGTTCTATAAGGAACATATTGTTCTCTATATGCAAACCAACACACATATTTTTTTTCATTAATAGTTTTTAAAAGATGTATTGTAACAACATTTAGATTGAGAAACATTTTATTTTTATACTTTTTACATTGATATGTAAATACCACCTCTTCTAGTATTTTTTAGATTAAGTAATGTGTAATTAATGAAATTCTTAACCTCATTAGAATAGTTCATTATGATCAACCTTTAAGGTGAAACTTGATGCATTCAAGAACGATTATCCTTCACTTATATAAACCTTATATAGAATATTAAAGACAACATGCATTAATGAATAACGTGAACTAAATAAATTATTTATACTTAACTATGAACTATCATTGATTTAACTTAAACTTATTCAATCTATTTTACTATTATTCTTAAATCATTATTAACTTTCTCTAAAAATCTTATAAGAGGATTGATAGATTTAAGAAGATTTTATAATTTATAAGTAATGTTGAAGATTTCATGACTATTTGGGAGTACGATTGGGGTTGTTTTTAAAAATATTTTTCATTCAAAAAATTATTAAAATTATTTTTTTTATTTTTAAAAATTATTTTTAATATCAGTACATGAAAATTATCTAAAAACATTAATTTTTTTAATTTATAGTAAAAAAATAAAATAATTTTTTTAATTTTTTTATAAAAATATATTTAAAACGCAGTGCCAATCATCTTGTTCAAAAGATAATGTTTTGGTTAAACTCTAAGTGATTATAGTCAATGGAATGCTCGAAAGATGGTTAATGCATAATGATAAAGTTGACAAATTCCATACTCAGTAGTATTGTCTATTCCTGAAGGACATACAAGCATTGATATCCAGTTTGGCAACAACTTAATTTACTAGTAGAATTTAGTTAAAAATGTTATAATTCCCTAATGGATGATGCTTGGCATATGGATAGCACACCCTTTTCTAAAATGAATGTGAAAAAAATCGTTAGATTTTTAAAAAGCTAACTAGATAAATAAATTTATTTATAAAAAATAATTTCAAAAATTTATCATTTTCTAGACTAAAGATTTTTTTTGTTGTTTTCATAGATGATTGCAATAAATATAGTTTCTTATATGGAAGAAAAAAAAAAAACAGAAAAGTTATGTGATAGGAATTTATTCTTGGATTCATAAACTTGCAATAAGCTGATTTGGTAAGACTTTAAAAATTATTCAAACTAGAGGGCTACGAGAGGTGCAAGTGAGCTAGTTGCTCAATTGATAATAGTCAAATGATAAGGAATAAAGAAGATGATAATGCATCTTTGGTTCAATTCCTACCACTGTGGTTGAGTTTTAAGAAGCGGCCATTCATTAATGGAGTATATATATATAAATTGTTGTCGAAGAATAATATAAATTATATTCTTGAGTTTTATCTATCAGTTTAAATTTTTAGATGGGATGATTTCTTAATATAGTATTGAAATTTTATTGATCTAGCGGTTATAAATTTGAATTTCACTACTTCTATTCTATTTGATAAAAATCAAGTATAAGATAGTGTGAATTTTTATAAAAATTTAAATCTCAAAAAGTTTTTAATAAAAAAATATTAAAAAATAATATAAATCATATTTTATAATCTTACTTAAGAATTAAACTTTTAAATGATTATTATTTACTTACGGTGATTCATTAACACTTATGATGCCGTATCAAGTATTATGAGCACTGTCTTGTTTACTAGAAGGAGGATCAGAATCTGTTCTTGGCACTTGTAGAAAGCAGAGTTTTACGTGGCCTTGGTAAACTACAAGCAATGCAATCCTAGCTCTATCAGTACATCCTCAAGAATCAACTCTTAAATAGCTGAGGCATCGACTGTCTATCTTATGTGCAATGGAGCAACTAAATCTGATTTATTAGCATGAACAAAATACCATTATGATCCTGCAGATGTTCATCTCAATACACAACTATCTATTCCTCCTACAAAAAGCTGGGTGCTTGAGCCACCCTTTTACATAAGGGCAATGATGCACAAATATTAACTAGAGGCCCTAGAAGTTGAATTTCTTGCGTTGATTATTCTTGGTACATGGAATCCTATACCCAGACTACCTAATTCTGCTAATGTTGTAGACAACAATTTGGTGGTTTAAAGTCAAGCAAGATTTAGATGGAACTTAAAATAGATGCAAGAAGAGATTGGTAACGTAAGACTACGCGCATTAATTAGGAAGGCATTGATTACTCAACTGTTTTCAGTCCAATTTTGAATACAATTACCATACAATTATGAAACATGAAAGGACGTATTATGTCATTTTGAATGCTTATCTCAATATCGGAAGGATGATAACTTGCCATAAACACAAGGTTTGTGACTTAGAGATGTCCTGATTGTGTTTGTAAACTTCAAAAGTCTATGTATGATTTGAAGCAAGCATCGAAAGCATGGTCTCAGAGGTTTATTTCCATACTAACCAATATTGGCTTCAAATTGTTTTCAGTTTGAACGTAATCAACCACAGGTGATGACAGTTCTGGCAAATTTCGAAGATCTTCCTTGCTTGGAGCTATGCATTCACCTCCTCTTCCATTCAGTTTGCGGCAAATTAAACATACATAACTAAACGATGAAAATATAAAATAAAATATGGACTCCGCGTTAAAGACTAAAGAGAATGGATCCCAAATAATTAACAAATGCATTATTAGTGCCGAGACTTTGAACAGAAAGTCCTTCAAACATTGCGGGATGAAGCTTGACAGTCGGTTTGCTTGTTAATGGATGGCTAGAGCAGGTGTGGGCTCGCCGTATTATATGCTGAAGATGCTCTGCAAAGTCACAGGGAAGACTTTGAGCAGGAAGTCAATATCACAAAGCAGATGATGAGAGTTGAAGAACATGCTCGTACCATAGGTTGAGCCTGGAGATAGTCAAACCCACTTTCATAAATGCTTTCTAATGAGTTTCATCATGCCATTTCCCAATCTTATTTCCTGCTATATTCACCGTCTTTTGAATGTTCATAGAGAGTCAAACATTTATCACATTTTTTTATACATAATTTACTTCTCCTAAATTGCATACGAACGTGAATATGTGAACATGGTGGCTTTAGTTCATCGTCATCCACTCGAGTCTTTAAGCTCTGGTCAAGATGAGAAGGCTTCATTGCAAATTGCCGAATTCCATCATCGGCAAGTTGCACGGCTATCCATATCATTTCTCATTATGTCTGACCATCAATTATTGACCAATAATGTGCTCGCTAATGATTTGATGAGTATTGACTTGTATTTTTAAGAAAAAGTAAACAAAAAATAGACAATTCCTCAAATAGCAAAAACTAAGTCATACTTATTGCTCCTGTAATATGTTGGAAGTTTTCAACAATGATCTGTTAACTTGTTTGAATTAAAAGTTTTAGAAGAAAGAAAGTGGGATGACTTCAAGTAAATTTTAATTATTTATTTGGGGGTTTAAAAAAGGAATAGAATGAAAATGAGGCCGATCTTTGACTGGTTGTATGGACTGGATCCTTATTTATTACTTAGAGTAGAAAGTCCACGGATTATTGCTTTTGCTTAAAACCCATTTTCAGCTTGTGGTAGGTTTTTGCTGCACCATGATGCCTGTGTTGAGAAAAGATAAATTGTTTTCGGGAAAAATACATGTTTTAAGTTTATTTTTGTGGTAAAAAAAAATCTAAAAGTTTTATCATATCAATAAGTTGACCTTTTAAATTTTTCTGGTAAAAAAATCGTGTATGTCATTGGATTTTCTATATTAGTGTAAGGAAGTTATCGTTGAAATATATGTAAGAGACGATGCCATGACAAATTATTTATCATTAGTATAGTAGATTTTAAATTCAAGTAAAGATATGTATTTCTAATAAAATCTTGATACAACTCGGATTTTACTCACTTATCCAAACCTACAAAATATACTCTCTAAAGATAAGGTTTTCTTGTATAAAAAACAAAAAATTATGTGGTGACAAAAAATAAAATCTTTCTTACAAAATTCAGGTTCAAGCTAAGACATGCTTTAATTTGTATTGACACTAGGTAATATAACTTCTCATATATAATTCTTCTATCAAATCTCTAAGTTAGTTTTTTTCTTTTCTTTTCTATGTGTGTTTGGGCCTAGTACCACGTTTTATAGTAGAAAAAAAAATAAAAGAGATGTTATGAATCGTCAATTTATTAGAATGGAGATTGAGGCTGTGGAGCTTGGATTCGTAGCAGGAAAAAGAAACTATTATTATCAATATTATTATAAAAAAAAAAAAAACTTTATTATGTAATACTATATTCAAAAAAATATTATATGAAATTTCAGTATTAAAATATAAAATAATTCTCTTAAATGATAATGTTATTATAATTATTCTAAATAAATTAGTAGATATGTCATGGAGTAACGAGAGTGTTTCAAAAACTATTAAGGGCAACGTACGGCTCAGTAAAAGAGAGAAATTCAAAATCCTGAAACTATTTAGTTTGCTTTTTTGAGATTTTTTTGTATAGTTTTTTTTATATATATTTCTCGGGTAAGTGTTTATTATTGTACAATTAATTTTATTCTTTTTTGTTATTATAATGAGAAACGAATGCTACTAAAATTCTGTATTAAAATGAAAAAAGAGAGTTAAATATATGAAGAATTATTTTTTCTACTTTTAATATCATATATTAAAATATACAAAACATAACTTTACGGGATATTAGAAAATTATGTAAATCAATGATTAATATCATCATCATAAGCAGTTCATATACAAACCACTAAAGCATATGCACTGTTTTACTTATATATCTTAAAACAAGTATTTTAATAGATCCATCTATTTCTAGTCTTAATAGTGAATAATTAAAATTTAAACATAATTAAAAAAATTATTTAATGGGCTTCTTGTATATATCAAAATAGATATAACTGTTTTATCATAGCTATTATCACTTGCAAGGAATTAACTATTATTGTCTCCCAACTAATATCACGAGCATTATTTGATGTTGGCAACATTAATATCAATAGAAATTATTGGAAATGATGATTATTAATAGTTTTTTAGGAAAAAAAATATTTAAAAACAATCATGGTTATTAATATTATTATTATTTATGAAGATTAGTCATTTTGTGAATATTAGAATAATTATTATCATCATCATTTTTCATTTTTCATGTTATAACATATCTTTTCAGATAACATGAATCTATTATAATCTAGTTTATTCTCAATATTCTTTGTGAATATTAGAGCCACAAGATTACAGAACCAAAGTATGAGGATATATTGAAGATTTGTTTCGGGATACCTTCTATCTTTGTTGTTTTCTCTTTCGAAAATATATCAAAATAATATTTTTTTAAAATAATTATTTTTAATATTAGCAAATCAAAACAATAAAAGCAACCCACATATATAGGCTTTTATTATGTTGGGGACAACTTCAAAAGATTGGCTAATGATCAAGTAGGAGAATTTTACTTTCTAGACCCTATATCCATCAAAATTTAATTTATTAATCCCTCTTAATGAATTAAATAGTTGTAGTGAATACATCTTTTAGATTTTTTAGCAAGAAATTTAATTTTGATTAATTATGAAATCAAAAGGAAGGAGAAAAAAATAAATAAGTTGCTCGACAGCATGAGATTACTGGCTCACGACCACTTATTGCAATTGGATGGGGAACTATGAGCTGCGTCTTTATATTTCTTTTATGGACATGATATTTTTCTTGTGCCCGTTCTATGATTTTCCAGATTTGAGCTTTCATATGTTTTCTCGCTCTAATTTTTCTTATTTCTTTCGAATTCAATAACGAGAGAAATAAAATAATAAGAAATTAAGCTGTTACAATTCTTATAATGCAATGAATTATGTATACTCAATTTGAATTTATATATATATATATATAACAAATATGAAAAATAAATAAAAATATGTTTTAGATATCATTAATATTCGAAAGCAAAATGACTTATTTATTGCTGGATTAATTATCCTTTCCTGACTTTTTGGACAATGGAAAGAAAGCAGAATAAAAATAGGCCGCACATTTGCCGAGCAAAGGAAGGAAAATAAAATAACAATAGGCTTCACTAATAAATTATTAAACATGGTAGACATCCATAACTTCAGACAGCATATAGATTTATTTAAGAGAGCTTCGCAGGGGTGGTGTAGTAAAAGTGCCGTTGACCAAACCCATGGCAACATACCTGTAAGCAGCTTCTGTCAAGTGAATTCCATCCCAATTTGCGTGGCTGGATGGATTGCTACATGCTCTTGAGCCGATGTGCCCGCACCTTGCTGAGTTATTGAAATTGTATGGTCCACCCCCTCCACAACAGGCCGTCAGAGTCCCGTCCGTAAATCCTGCATGTTATGTGTAATCCATAAAAATTCTTCATTACCTGCCCATCTTTTATGCTGTTGCTACTGCACATTTCACATTGCACACAGATGAATTGATGATCCAAAATCTGTTGTTTTATTTATCTTGACACAAGAAAATGTATTTGTGTGGATGATTTGGAAGATATAATTGGGGGGCATGCATGGTAAGAGTGTAGCTATCAAGTAGAAAAAAAGATACCCATCTTCTTATTTCATAGGTTTATTTGTTTATTTTTGCAATATTCTAAGCATAATACTTGCTTCCTTTGGAGTTATTTTCTTTCTAAAAGACAAGTATCTTAATTTGTGAGGTTGGAGATATGAAAATGTAGGTGATATATTAATTGCATTGCCATTTATAATTGTTCTTTCTTTCAGAGCCGAATATTATCATGACCTTGCAGAGGAGATAAAATAAAGGGTCAAATTAAAAAATATACCATCAAGCTATTGATGAAAACCATTAATTTATATATTTTTTTTAAAATTTCAATATAAAATTTATCAATAGTAACATTCACACTACCTGTATAATTTTGGGTGGTAATTTTCAGGTTCGTCCACCAATAAATATCCATGGTGGTACCACAATAAGTAGCAATAATTATACCCATATATATTACCTAATCAATGGAAATACAGAAATTACATCATTAATATTTCAAAATTAAGACTTACCATGATGTCTTGGTGCGTGATAGAAGCGCATGGCTGCACCATAGTAGTCAGCATACATTATCCTTGCATGTGGGTATTTTTGTCTCAGCATATCCAGGGATCTCTTGAGCTGCTTGTTATGGTTCTTGGAGAAAGCGTTGTAAGCTTTCAAACACCCATTACGATCATACTCTGCTTTGTTGGGACTCCCAAACAGGGTCAAATACACTGCTGAGCATCCAATCGGGAAATTCCCTGGCACCAGCAGCTCTACTGCCCCTTCTTCTATCAAAAACTAACACAATATCCCACACATATATAAAAATATAAGACAGAATTTTACTTTTACATGTAACCAAAAAATATTTATTGTCTGTGTTTTTTTTTTGTTTTTTTATGTAGGGTTTTTCTCTATCAGTCTTGATGCGATTAATATGATGTGACTTACACTGGTAGCGTTAGTAATTGCTTCAACAACAAGAGGCACGGAAGCTCTCAGTTGTTTAATGCTTCCACCAACAAAGAAGGCATAATTATAGTCGTTTCCTCCAATCTCTCCCACAAGAAATAACGATTTTTTGAAGTAATTATCGCATTCTGATGAGAAGAAAAAGGAGCAGAAAGAGGAGCCTGTGGTGAGGTAAACACAAATAGGAGTGTGTATTTGAAGTTTCTGTCACTGATCTCACCTTGTTTCGTGGTACAGAGAGAGGACTTCATCTGTTTGAACCATCCAAGCTGAACACTCAAAGAATCGTTTGTCCACAAAACTCGTCCAATACTTTGGTCGTAAAAGAATTTAGCATCAAGAGCAGTAGCTCCAGCAACAGCGAAATTTACTCCATGAAAGGAATGCAGCTGATCTTTTCTAAGTGCTAGATATGGTGGCAAATGTGGCAATCCAGATGCCTCAGCTACATTTCATTGATCACACACACAAAACAAAATTGTAAACATGTTGATCATTCATTTAATTGAAGTACAAAGTAATAAAATGGAAGAGATCGATGGCATTTAAATATATGTACAGATGAAGTCAACAACAAGACGTCCATCGGAGCACCGGCCTGTTGCGTGTCGAAAGAAAGTTTCACCATAAGGGAGCTCTGCAATCACAGGAAATGCCATGGCACCAGAAAGAAGGAAATTCCCAGTGTCACTAAGAGAGTCACCGAAGTTGAAAATGGAGTCGTACTGCAGTGGACTTGTCGAAACTATTTCAACATTGAAGTAAAAAATGAGGCAAAACGAAAGAATTAGGGTGAACAACATTTTCATGATCAGTGAAAAATGATGGCAGGTTGCAAGAGGTTTTACAAATTTAACGGACGAGTACTCTTGAAGTTCTTGTTATATATATAGGAAAGCGGCCTTCGGATTCCACGTGAATCTTAATTTATTGGAGGCAACTTCCACCAGATTTTGCATCTCATTTATTACTATGGTTTGCGGCCTCGTCATCTCACTCAAAATTACTCGTTATATTTTATGCGGTTACCTGAGACAAGTCACTTTTGAGAAGCTTATTACACCGCGTTTCTAATCAACGAAAAACATAAAAAGATGAGAGTTCATTATTCACCTTCTTCGAAATCGTACTTTATGAATCCAGGTGAGCAAGTAAAATCTCAATTATTCCAGGTTTTTATAGGGAATATATATCCTGATTCAAATTTAAAATTTGCTATACAAATTACAAGTCTTTTGTCATCACGACATACCCTCCTTGGACCTTATTCTATTGTTACAGCTAAAAAACGACAACAACACTGCCATTCTTTAATAATTATTTAGAATTAAAATACATTTCATTGTCATTTAATTTACAGAGAGCTTTGAAAGATGGGTAGGAATATGAGCCCTCTATTATAGATTCAAAAATCAATTTATAAGTTGCTTCTGTATAGTGTAGACCATCCCAGTTCACAAACGAGCTAGGATCATCACAAACACTCACAAGTGGGTTGCCACATTTAACAAATGAATTGTAGTTGTAAGTTCCTCCCCAGCCACAACATGATTTAAGAACGCCTGCAGTAAATCCTAAAATGAAAAGAAAAATAAAACAATCAAGAAATTATAGCACAACTATATATGCGGCCCCATATAAAGTCATTAACATAAAAAAAACAGCAAATTGAACATACCAAATCGATCTGGCGAGTGATAAAAAGGCATCACGGCATTATAATAATCTGCATAAATGATTTTGGCATGAGGATGAAGCTTTTGGAGTCGCTTTAGCTCTTTCATTAGTTGTTCATTGTGATCTTGAGCGAATTTGTTGAGCCACTTGAGACAACCAGTAACATGGTCATAGTCTTGTTTATCCGAGCCCTCAAATAATGTTAGATAAGATGGGGAGCAACCGATCGGGAGATTTCCAGGAACCAATATTGTTACTGCCCCAAGTTGAATTAGCTCCTGCATTGCATTGGTTGGTAATCATATATTCAATGAAAATATAAGACTCAAATTGTACTCTATGTTCAATCTGATAATCGACTTGCTTGCATCTTCACCATAGTTTTTCTCTAATTAAATTTTAAACGAAGGTTTTACCTGGATAGCTAGACCTATGGTGTTAATAACATAAGGTACGAGATCTTGAATGGTCTCAAAGTCAAGTCCTTCAAAGAACGGATGGTTGTAATCATTTCCTCCGATCTCTCCCAAGAGAATGAGGGAGTCGCCAAGTAGCTTCTTGCAGTCTACAAACCAATGAAAAAATTTTCAATTTAGATTTTGGCTCTCACAAAAATGCTTATTTGTAACATTACTGTGAATGAATCAATATATTTTAAATTGATTTTTTTTTTTTAATAATCGAGGAATAACTCGTAACATGCTATGAGCTACAACTTGACCTATTAATATATATATATTTCATCAGCCTATATCAATAAATCCAGAAGATTATCAATGTTGATGTGAAACAATCATTTTTGTAAAGAGTAAAATTTATGTAATTCTTGTGGGTTGCATTTTAAAAATCATTTCTAACTTTATTCTGACACATTATCTTATTTAATTATTAAATAATTTTTTTGAGTTGTGGAAATAATAGAATGGAAAGAGATTGTAAGTTTGACTACAAGATAGTTTTTCTCCACTTTAAAGTGATCATTTCTTCATATCAATTTTATTTTATATAACTAAATTATGTAAACATAAATATTATTTTTTAAAGCAAATTAATCATAATAATGACCCAATATGACCATAAAAATGAAGAATAAAAGATAAAAAATTATCATCTTCTACTTTAATTTCTTGTTTCTTCTAGATGAGTCAATTTTAATTTACCTTTTCACAAGGGGTAGTATTTCACTATGAAACAAGTTGGATTAATTATGTTCTAGGATTCCGCTTGCATAAAGGAGAAAAGGTTAATTGACAAAGTCATTTAAAACAATCATTAATGTTAATCCTAGTAAAACGAAATAATTATATTAATTTAAGTATTTATAAAGGTGATTGCTTTCATTTAATAAGACAGAAAGGTGGACATGATTGATTTTTTTTATTTGTTTACATACGTGACATATTGACATACAAAATTCACAATAATCCTTGCAGTAAGGCCGAGCCAATCTCATTAAAAAAAAACAACTAAAAACATTACTATATTCATTCCTTAACCATCCAAATATGAAAAACTAAAATAAAAAACTAAATCATCCAAAAAAAGGGTAAAAAAGTTAAGCACCTGCAAACCCGAGTAAAGCTGTCAAATCCAACGAGTTGGATCATGTGAACAAAATAACATAATACAGTATAAAATCGAGAAAAATGATGAAGCTTAACCTAAACAACAACCTAATTTTGAAGAATGAAGATAAAAAAAAAAAATGAAACCTCATAAAAAAAAAACACTCAAGATAAGCATCCATGCTTATTATCAAGGTAATAATATTGGAATAAACTCGTTGAAATAAAAAAAAAAACCCACAAAGTTTATTTTTCAAAATAAACAATATTGAATTATGCAATTGAAAAGGAAATAGTTGGAAAAAACATACGAGACTCTCTAGTCATTTTTTTAGTTCTTAAAAAAATATTTTATATTTATTAAGTCACTAAATTGTTCCTCAATCAAATCCATCATATATATATATATATAAACTAAGGTAAGACAAATGAGTATATATAAACTAAGGTAAGACAAATGAGGAGAATACATGTTTTTTTTTTTTAAAAAAAAAAAAATAGTATTTATTGAGGTGATCATCTAAAGGTGAGGGCTCTTAAAACCTTTATTTTGAGAGTTTCTTTTTAGTGTTTATTTGGGAGTGCAGTTGCGGTTGTTTTTTAAAATGCTTTTCATTTAGAAATACATCAAAATAGTATATTTAAAAAAAAATATCACTTTTGACATCAGCACATCAAAATTAATAAAAAACACAAAAAACAATTCATTTAAAATGAAAAATAAAAATAAAAAATTTTCAAATTTTTTCACAAGTGCTTTTAAAAAGCACTCCCAAACACCCCTTAGGTGTGTTGTCATCAATAATAATAATAGAATTCTTGTTTTTTTTTTCAATTTTTTCTTTCAATAATCCTAAAACTTTAACCATGCTAATTCAATTTCTGGATTAAGAGTTAAACATGATAGAGTAAAACTAATTAGTAGGTAATTTTATGCTAAAAATATGGAGATCTAGCCTTTAATGCCTTTAGATAAGAATTTTTTTTGTAACATCCAATTTATCTAATATTTCTTTCCCTTATAAACCTTTTTTAGAGTTTTTTTTCTTTATATACAGTTTTTTTTATAAAGGTTAATTCGGCGATTCTTAATATTTTGCGACTTCTTTTTTTTAAAATTTTTTTTTTTTCATTTCTAAAACCTCTTAGTTAAAGTTATTTTTTTTCCTTTTAAAAGTAAAAAAATAATAATAGTAATTTCCTTATAAAAACAAAAACACAAATTTGCTACCAATCAATGTGCTAATGTGGAATGATTTTGTTTTTGAAAAGATGGTATTACCCTTGGAGAAATAGCTTGTTGGTTTTTATAAAAATAATATAAATATAAATATAATTTTGTGTCTCTATCTAAAGTTGTTTTGCACAAGTCTCTATCTAAAGTAAATCACTTACATTTTAAGTTTTCGTTAATATTTTTGGAATCAGTCTACTGAATTTGGGTCTGAGTCGTGCGGCATGATGTAGGGCATCAAGTTAAACAAAAAAAATATAAGACGTGAATAAACATATAATAATTAAGGTAGGACAAGTAAGGAGAATACCTAATTTTTAATGAAACTTTACTTTGACAGTTTCTTGAGTGTTTTTTAGTTGTTGCATATAGGTCCCTGGAAATATTTAAAATATCCCAGGATTAACTTTTTTGATCTGAAGAATAGAATAATAATTTTATTTTTGAAATTCATAGTATTTTTTATTTATAGACAGAGTAAAACCTCACATATATATATTAAAAAAAAAAAACACGTTTTGGTTTTACTGTGTTTATAAACATAAAACAGGATTTATGTAATCGAATTTGTTATTAGAGGATTCTGCTACTATTAAACTTGTCTCTTCATTCACATAAAAAATTTATGTTTTATAGAAACTTGTATTTTTATATTTTGTTTAGAATTAAGAATACCAGATTACACCACATACATGTTTACTGTTTTATATATATATATATATATATATATATAGAAACTGCTATTTCAAGCATTTCAATTTCTGCTAGAATCCTTCATCTACTATGCATATGTAATGCAATCAAATGACTGATAACAAGGATTCAGTTAAAAAATATAGAAAACATCAGGGACTTAATCGATAAAAAAATTTCATTATGATGAAATCGAGATTCAGTTCGGCAATACTGAGTCTATGAAGGGTAGAAATTGCAAACAAGCATTTGCCCGTGTCTTTTTTTTTAAAAAAAATTATTTTTTATTTATAAAATTATTTTTATTTAGAAATATATTATAATAGTATTTTTTTTTATTTATAAAAAATATGTTAAACATTATCACATGATATAAAATCACTAAAAACACATTTTATTAAAAACAAAAATAATGATTTCTAAAAGACCACTTAAATTGCTTCCTAACCACCCCTAATTAGAGATTAAAACTGGTATTATAGTATATCTACCCGTAATTTGAAATGACAGGCTTACCTGAAGGCGTGGAGCAGAGAGACGGCAATAATTCTTTGAACAAGCCCAGCTGAACAACCAAAGTACTATTGGTCACAAGGGACGTGACTCCCCTTTCTTGAAGAAAGGCAGCATCAAGGGCCGTAGCACCCGCTACAGCAAAATTAACTCCGGCCTCTTTGAAACTTTCCATGCTTCCTCCAAAATATGGTGGCACAAATGGAAGCCCAAGATATTCAGCTACGTGAATAAATTAGCACAACAACTGAAACAATTAATAGTTTTAATGAAAACAAAAATATACACCCATGTAATTAGCGCTGTGTGTGTGTGTTTACCAATAAAATCTATGACGAGACGACCATCGGAGCAACGTCCGGTAGGGTGGTGGAAAAAGGTTTCCCCATAAGGGCGAAAGGAAAAGTGGGGAAGTTTATCAGGCGGTGACAAGTTCATTGAGTTTCCGGTATCGGCAAGTGAATCGCCAAAGCTAAAGATCGATGTGTAGCATGCAATCGTACATGAGATGGTGGATAAGATAAGAATGATGAACAAAAACACATTCCATTGGAAGTGAGAAGAACATGGAGCCATGGATGAACGAATATAGATTTTGAGAAAGAAAGCTTCACAAAAAGTTTACTTTTTTCTTGTGGTAGATACCGTTTCTGATGTACTAGACGATGAACTAGCTTTAAAAACGAATGATGACAAGGGGTAGGTGACGATTTGATTAAAGAACAACAACAACATTTTTAACGCGTAAAACACCGAGCTTCTTGTTCGGTCCTTGTCCCATCATGACGTACTTCTCCTTACTTTTTTAATTTTACTGTCTAATTATTTATGTTATAATATGTCTTCAAGTGTTAAGCTTCACAGGAGTTTGTTTAGTGTATGAATTTTAATGCTACTTGGATTCAAGTAAACATTCTTGTAATATAAAACGAGATCCATAAAATTTGAATTTTCTTGAATAATTGACATATGAAATAATCAAATATTAAAATTAGGATGGTTAAAAAAATGTATTGTATAAGTTTTTCATTAAACTAAATCTAGTAAAACATTAGTTTTTCATTAACGACAGTAACTAAAATATACGGTATATATTTTCATAATAATTAATTTGAGTGAAATATTAGCTTTCCAAACACGTGAGAATAGAGTGATTACTGTTGTGAGGTCTATTATCTAGTTATTTTTATTAATAATGAGTGATTTATGTTCATGCTTATTAAAGTGTCTTGAGATGTTTTATATGTATTTAGTAATTTGTCTCAATCATGAGGATCAGAATAAAAAATAAAACATTTAATTTTATTACTGCTATTATCACCTTAATTTTTGAGGGAGGATGGTTGCTTGGAGATATCAATTTTAGAGACTATATAGTAATTAGTAATTGTTTAAAATTCCAAAATGATATCTTTACGAAGGAAAGGGTAGTTTTTTGGAAGCCATCCTACGGGTAGTATATATAAAAAGATGTGTTTGGATGTGTGGTTGTGAAAGATTTTTAAAGCATTTTTTTTATTTAAAAAATATATTTAAATAATATATTTTAAACATTATTGTTAACATCAACCTATTAAAATAATTTAAAAATATTTTTTAAAAAATCAATTTTCTTAGAAAAAAACACTAATTAAGATGCAGATGGTATTTATAACTATAGTTACTATTTATAATTCAATTAAGTCTGTTATATCCTTGAAATATTTTTCTGTGTGTTGCTGTAATAATTTTTTTAACTGTCCTCAAAAACACTCGAGAAAGGAAACGTAAGAAAATAAATTGAAGAAAATGGGTATGATGGAGGAATCAAAAAACCTAGTGGACCAATGATCTTGGTGGGTTAGTTACTGCCTGTTTGGTACTGTGGCTAAATTGATATTTGGTTACAGTTTTATTTTTTTAAAAAAATGAATATATTTTAATATTTTTATATCATTTTGATATGCTGATGTCAAAAATAATTTTTAAAAAATAAAAAAACATCATTTTAATATATTTCAGAAAGAAAAACACTTTAAAAAACAACCGCAACCACACTCTAAACATCCCCTTGGCACTCATCCATCATATAATGTTGGTGGGGGGGGTTAGTATTCATCCATCACATAATGGGTCCACTAGGTTACTTGATTCCTCCATCAAATGTGACAAACACTAAATTTAATTGTCAACTATTATTGACCAAAATGATCACTTTATTGTTTTGAGGATGATTACTAACCAGATTCTTACAAGTGCACGCTTATAATGCTATGACAAAAACCCCTTAATCCCTTTGTGAAGACTTGTTAAAAGCTGTTAATTAGTGTTGGCTACAGTAGCTTTAAGTAATGATTACTTTAATTTTTGTTACGGAGAAACAAGTAAATTATTTTTATTTATTTAACTTTGTTATCGAAAATAAAATAAACTGAATTGAATTAATGATTGATTGATTTATTTTGAGATACATATTAAATGTCTTCATAAATTGCCATCTTCGACCATTTTGTTAAATGAAATTCAATGGTTCTATGTTGTCGGTCGTTGGTCCAGGCTGTCGGAGACTTGTGTGAAAAAATAAAATAAAAGTTTAATCCATGTACATTCCACGACAATTCCAGACTTAGGTTATATATTTTAGATTTGGTGTTTATGCTTTGCTATTTCTCGTTTATTTGCGTTTCTCTTGCCTCTGAAAAATGTTTTCTAGTAGATTTTGGTTTTTTGCTGCGAGATTTTTATCTCAGATTTATAATATTTTTTAATATATTTTTTTAAATTAAAGTTTTTTTAGTTTAAAATTTATATAAACCCATATGATTATAATCTTGATTTTTATCAAATAAAATAGAAAAATAAAAGTGATAAAATTTGAATTCATAACTGTTAGATAAATAAAATTTTAATACCATATCAAAAAAATATCTTATTTAAAAATATAAATTATTAAATAAATTTTATAATATAATTTATATTATTATCTAATTACTACACACGACACTTGTATGGCATAGTGGCAAAGAAAGGCAAATCAGTGATATACTTTATTGCACAATTCGACAGCATCTAACTCCATTGAGTCCCTTTAAGCAAGCATCAGCAAAGACAGCTCCACCATAGGTACAGCATGAATCATGTTATTTATCAGAATAGCCATTTTATCTGACAAAAATGAAAGAGAGGTGTCAGGACATTACACCATGGAAACTGTTGCAGATCCCTTTCCAGCCTTCGCTTCCACAACCTCAGTTCCTCCATCCTGTGCTCTCTTTGTGAGAGCCTTCATGTCCTCATCTGATAAATTATGGGATTTGGGAGCGGCCTGTTGGTATAATTCAACACAACAAAGATTCACGCTAGTAACATTAGTAGTATCTGAGATTTTATTTTTATAAGTCACTTGAAATGGAAACAGAAGAAGGATGCGGGATAGACTGAGAAAAAAAAGGGAGAATGGTTATCCCAGCATGCCCAACATTAACCTCTGCAACAGGAAGACGCAATAGAAAATCCAGGCATACAGAAAATCCTCAAGAGGAGTACAGAAACATGGAAGCAAACTAAAGCAAGAAAATAGATATACCAGCCACGGGAACTTCAACCTTCCCAGCATAGAAAGTTTTAGATCTGACTACATCAAGCGTTGTCACACCAAACTAATAATGTTCTTAATACTAAGAGGCACAAAGAAAGCAGAAAAGGGGTGGAGGAGAGAGATCCTATGCCGAAGGATGCACGCTTGTGTCTCATCTCTTATTTTCTTTCTACAAGGCATGCACGTTCTTATTTCTAGCAATGAAGTTATCATAAGCAATTAAACTACCGTTTTTTTATGTCAACGTACCTATAAACTGTCACTTGGAGATCTTAAAACATCAGGAAGCTGAGTGCATCAACATATAATCCTTGTGTATGATCTATCTCCAATGTTGAGGGGGTTGTATCGGAACTTATGGTCTTGAGAAAGATGAGTTAGTGATTCTATGAGCTCTGTAAATAGACCAGAACATAAAAATTGAACTGCAGAAGCTAATCATAAAATTGAGTTCAACTCTATATTGCACTTTGCCATACATATATAACCATCCCCATCAACAAGAAAACTACATTATGGATGGGTTATGAACAGATTTAGAATTGGAAGCAGCAACAATTTCATACAAAGAAAGGAATCCCATCTCTCTCTTATTTCTAGTTATATCGTATAAAGTGGTGTCTAGGCTCATATTACTGTGATTTCATCAATCCCTCCTATTTACGAATCGCTGAAATGTTGAAGCATTTGCTCAATTACTGAGGGTTTGGAGGTCTGCTGTTTGCGGCTGAAACTCGAGATCCCCACTCCAGCAGCTCTTTGCTAGTGTCATCCTTGTGCGAAAAAATCTCAATGAAACATAGAGAATCCTTTTGTTCTCCTGTTGCTGCCGCTATAGCTGCTGTCAATTCATCCTCCGTGCGCACCTGTATTTCATAGCATAATCCATCAGCTTATCTTGAAGAAATCAATCTTTCAGTCATTACTTGCGAATTAGCTTCATAATTTTCCTTGTAGTTTGGTTAATGTACATATTGCCACCCTGTTCTATGAGGTTTGCAATTCAAAGAAGTTTTTGGTATAGGATCACTTGTTCTTTCTTGTGTTTATAGAGCAGTAACTCAAGGAGTCGATAGAAACTACTCAAAGGTGCAGTTGAGAAATGATGGGACTAGGGGAACAGCCGTAGCTAAACTTTTGCTAAAAACACATTAAAAATAAGTGAAGGGGAACAGTCTAACTCTGGACAAAAAAAGAGATTTGAGGGGAAAAACGAATATCTCAAATCTATTTTTGCTAACCTTTGCTGTCCAGCATTTGCCTTCGCCATTGTGGATGGCATTAACTAGGCCAGTGTAGTCCCAGTTCTTGATCACATTGTAAGGACCATCATGAATCTCTACTTCAATCGTATAACCTCCATTGTTGATGAGGAATATGATAGTCCTTTGCCCACATCGGATCATAGTTGAAATATCTTGAGCTGTGACCTAAGGAGAAAATGGTTAATCATATGGGACGACTTGCAAATTTTGCATGCATCAACTAGACCAAGATTAGGACATGAGACATTTTGTTTAGGTTTTGCTATGGTTTATATCAATAAATAACATACTATAACCTATTTCAATTTCCCAGACTCTATCTCTCTAGCCAGTGACAACTGTTTTTGTAAAAATAATTGAATACTGATAATTACAAGTCAATGAAGTTTTGGCACTCAAGTAAAAAAAATAATTTATTTTTCTTCCCTTTTGTATGTATTTCCTTAATGCCATATGATGAGTGAAGAGTTTCCAATCACTGCAGATGGGATAATGAAGTGTATTTCTAATGGTATCACTCACCTGGAAACTCCCATCACCTATAAAGGCAATCACACGCTTATCTCTAGCTGCCTGAGCATAACCAAGAGTTGCACCAACTGACCAGCCAATTGATCCATACTGCATCTGAAATTCATACCTGCACAAATTGTTGATGAACAGTTACCAACCTGTTTAAAATTAATCATATAGGAGCTTAAATTCCTCTTATCAACTCACCCGCAGTTCTCAGGGAGGCGGAGTTTCTGACAGTTAAACCACGAGTCTCCGGTTTCAGCAATTACAGTTGTATCTCCCCTTAACATGTTCTGTTGAATGTTCAATTTTGAACAATTGGAAGTAAACAATGATCAAGTAGGAATAAACAAGAATGCCGATACAAAGTATTTACTGTTCAGAATCTTCAATCAAAACTCACCTAAGAGACCTAGCGATCCATGTTATCATGGTGGCTAACCCCTACGATTACATGGATGGAGAAATGACAGTGGATGCGCAAATGACCTATACAAGCATTTTATTTTTTCCCCTTCTTAAATGAAAAGTGATAGAAAGGAAAGAACCCAGGACAAGATATACATTTAGACTTTTAATACTCGCAGGAAGCATATCTGTTAATAAACAAAGGAATTATTTAGCCTCTAACATAATCCAGTTAGAAATATTGCATCACACCATTCTTTTTAAGCCTTACCTGAATGTGCTTGAAGAGTACATTGACCCTAAGAGGCTCATCTTTCTCACGCGTCAATGGCATGCCAGAAGGGACAAAAATGCGTCTGTAATTATCCAAAGCTGTGCTGTTTTTCTTCAGTTTTTTGGCCAGTGCACTTAAGAAGTCAGCCATAAAAACCCATCCAAGCGAAGGGCCATTGCCAATAGTCACACGATTAGGGTGCACCATGATTGTTTTCTCCTTCTTGATCAGCAAAGAATATCCAACAGAGCTATAATCATTGAAGATGGGACCAACAAAAACATAGGCATCAGCAGACTCTACTATCTCCGAACAGAAGCTAGTGCTGACGGCACCCCAATATGTCCCAATGAAGTGAGGGTGGTGCTCTGGCACTAGCCCTTTCCCAGAAGGCATGACAGCTATGGGATATCCACTGGCATCTGCAAATTCCATAAACGCCTTCTGCGCCTTTGCTACTCTAAGCTTGGGTCCTCCAATAATGACAGGCTTCACAGCTTTATTCAGAAACTCGGCAGTTGCTTCAACAGCTGCTTCTAATCCTAAATAGTTGCTAACCCTGCATGGAAAGCAAAGTATAGCTGCTTCAATATCTCTACGCTAAGTATTTCATACATGTAATGATTTAAAAACAAGTCAAAACACAATCTCCTGAGCTATAATCTGTCCTGTTCTATCGATAAAACTGGCCGCCAATCCTAACTATTACAGCATACAAGTTCTAATAATGTGTCAATTCTTTCTCTATTTTTTTCCCTTCTCCTATTCTTCCTATTTGAAAACTTCAACGATTATATTTAACACTATAATTAACAACTATCCAAAAACTTCTCTAAAATACAGACATTGTATCTGCTTCAATTTTACCCCTAAACAGAATCCATTTGTTAATTAACTTCATTTCACTTTCGTATGATGGCATAATATAGCGGCCAAGGGTGTTCTTCACGTTCTTGTACAACCTTATTCCTTTCCTTTTTTTGTCTAACAGAGGAAAAAAAAATATGTTTACATTTTTCTGCAGGCATTTGATGGACAATTTCTTGTATCTGCTCATGATAGTCAGAGCTATCTATACATTAGTTCATTCCAATCACCATTATTCACATTGTTTCTAATCTACCATTACCTTACTTATAAAACTGACAAAGTATCAAAAAGTCATAAATATTAAACCTATGATTGAGCTCCCCTTTATGTTAAACTAATCAACTAGCATCACGTTCATGAAAAACAATTAATTTATATACTACATATTCTAACCCAGGAAACTTGAAAAATGAGAGAAAAGACTTACTTAGGTGCCAGAAAGAATGGCACAGGTTCCCTAGAGAAAGTTGGATGAGGAATTCCAGACAAATTACAGCTTATACTAATATAAGCTGGTTTACTTTCCTTCAGAGCAGTAGAAATTGCGGTGTCAATCTGCTCATGTGCATCGTCCAAGTTGTTCACCACTACCTGTCGCACATTACCACCAACGTACCCCATTATGAGATTACACACAACATATACTGAAGCTCCTTGGGCACCAAAATCATTAAATAAATCATGAAAAAGATCCATGATTTTCCTCAAACACATTTTTCTAACACAAATCAATGACTTATATTATTGACATACAGAATTGTTTCGCGTGATTATAACTTTGCATGTATAGGATTAATATATTATTAACTTACTTGAGCACAAGTGACCGTCTGAAAGCAGCTAAGCTCCTGTGTAAAATCAGGCAACCCAATAGTGTGATGCAGAATCCTGCTCGTTCCATAATCATTGGAATTGGGCCCACCAACAATACAGATAACAGGCAAATTCTCACTATAAGCACCAGCAATCGCATTAAGAACACTAAGCCCACCTACAGTAAAAGTCACCACACATGCCCCGACTCCTTTGGCACGTGCATACCCATCAGCAGCATAGCCAGCGTTCAACTCGTTACAGCAGCCGATCAAGGTCAGCTCTGGTTCATCTACCAAATAGTCTAAAAGTGTCAGGTTGAAGTCGCCAGGAACAGAGAACACATCACTCACGCCGATCTCTACTAGCCTCCGAGCTAAATGATGCCCCAGGGTTCCACTGCAGGCATGGCCAGGAACAGGAGCTGGAGCCGAGCTGGAGTGTGCCATTAATTGAGCCAAGTTGGTTGATTTGCAGTTTCGACGATAAAACAAAAGCAATGCAAAAATATGAAGTGAGGGTTTGAAGTTTCAGGGAGGTAACGAAAGAGTTGGTTGTTTTTGGTGGGTTTTGAAGGGTTCAGTGTGCGTGATTATATAGGTTTTGACAGGTGGGGTTTTAGTGTGAAAAGAAGGGCAAATGGCAAGGCCAGGATGAGGAGGAGGCGGCTTGAGAGAAAAGTAAGGCATCCCACTAGTATTTGATACTGGAAACATGAAAAACAAGGATCTACTATTACATGGTGGGTTTTAGATTCCTCATCGATCGTTGTTTTTGCTGCTGGTTTCACCACTTCGATTATCAGTGTTACTAGGGTCTGACTGCTCAGGACTATAAAAACGACAATAATTGAAAAACAAAATCAGAGATGGTGATAGTTGACTGCAGTCTCGTTGTTTAGTTCGTAGGTTTTGGATATCCACTTGGTTTTGATGGGATGTCACAAGCTTTCAAGACGTATGGATCGGTGTAAAAGACGGAGGCTGCTGCCTTTTGTTAGAATTTGACGCAACTTGAGTGACTGTTTAGAGTTGAGTTCTTTTGAATGCAATGTTTTGATGGAATTGTCTCCATACATTGAATTGGCTAGCAAGACAAACGAAATAAAGGCACTCAGTAGCCTGTCGGTAAATAACATCTTATCAAAACATGAATTAACAAGTTTTTGTAAGAAAAAAAAATATTTTAATATGTTTTCCTTAAAGATATTATAAAATAATTTATTAGCTTACCGTACTTTATTGATAAAAATATAAGATACACTCATGAAAATCAGTTTTTTTTTTTATTGAAAATCATATATTTTCTTAGAGATATGTGTTAATATATTAGTGACACAACACTTGTAAAGACTTGAAACACATATTATTCATACAATTTAAACTTGAGATAATATTTCTTCAATTGTTTTTAATCTATAAAGCATCTACCTTTATATTTATCATATGAGATAAAAGTTGGAGGCCTAGTTCAATATAGATGGACTTATTTATTTGATCTATAACATTACTAAACATTTTATTTTCAAATAATTTATATCTTAAAAATAGCATAAACCCGATACATTATTCAATTTTTTATAGATCACATTATCAATTTTTATAGCCCAAAACTCACAACTGATTAAATTTTAAATCTTTTGATTACAAGATGAAGAACTTTTCACATGGTTCAAAATAAAAGTAAGTGTTTTATAATTTATATTATTAGGCATGCTTAATTTCAGTACATATTTATATATATATATGGCTTAATGTATCAGGTATATAAATTAGAAAGAAATGTTGGTAATACCTTGTCTTTACTAACTCCCGAAATGAAAAGTTAAGTGCTACAAAAAGATTTTGTCACTAGACATGTGTTTTATACTAAAGAATATGAGTAGGGTGTAAGGATGTATAACAATGAGATTTGTGTTAAGAGATCCATTTCTAAGGAATTTGATATTGATTAATATAAGAAGTAAGAGTCCCTGAGATGTGTGACGTGGTGACAAATAACTTGAAATTTATATTGTAAGTCTCGAGTTCGAGTTAACACGTGTTCATATTATAAGAATATGGGACAATTGAAGTTTTACTCGCTTAACTTGCATCTGGAAAGAATATCTAAAAGGGATGAAGATTCCTCGAATTAAAAAAAAAATGGAAAGTAAGAAGAAATTATTCAATTGCAATATCGTGGTGAACACAATATAGTATATCTATTCAAAACTAATGGTATGACGCCACTAACATAAAATTAAGAGTAAATCCTTATTATGGTTTAGTTGAAATTAAATTAAGGATTAGACTCTGCAACATAAAAGTATCTTTGTTTTCACTGAATAATACTATCAAATTTATAACACGTATACATCCTATAATTCTCTCTCTTTCTTAATCGTGCGATAACCCTCTCATCTCTTTCATACTTGCATGGATCGGAATATATACAAAAATCTATTTTGAACCAAAATTTAAGAGTTTCAATCTAAAAACATTTAAAAAATTAAAAACAAATCTACCCACAGAATTTCTTTAACAATGGATTTACAATACCAAGGAAGAACAGACCCTACTTGTTTGTCTCTTTATGAGTTTTGATCCTCAACTTTTCAATGAATAACTTATCATATGTAATAAAATTATTAATTTTTTCAATAGAAAATCAAGTATCAATTTAATGGTGAGGTTTTTTCTTGGCATTGCAATAACCTCATAAAGAAAAAGTAAATTAAAGTAAATGCCATGTCGAAGAACAAGATAGAAAACAAATTTTAATAGTCCAAGAATAATTTATTGGATGGAAAAAAATATTGTTATAATCCAAATTAAAGTAATTTGTTGCATAATGATTTTTCCATCTCTTTTAGGTTTTTGTTAATAAATCCACTAGATATAATGTTAACTTTTCAAGAAAACATCTAATTTAAAAGCTTAATATGTTAGATAGTTCTCAGAATATTATTTATATTATTCTCTAACATGCTACTCAAGTGAAAACTCTTTGAACTTGAAACTTGCATAAATTCACCCAATCTTGTGCTTGATTTTTATCAAATAGATAAGAATGGTAAGATTCAAATTCTTGACCATTATGTTAACAAAACTTTAATATCATTTTAAAAAATTATTTGATCTAAAAACTTAAGTTATTAAACGAGATTTTAAAATATAACTGATATTATTTTTTAAAATAATTTACGCGATTTCCGCTGCCATCCAAAATTTTACCTGTTGCAACCTGAACATCTAAATTCTGATTATTCAAGAAAAAAAATTTTCAATTCGAGCAAATGATCAAGAAACTTTGGATGATGATAATTTATTTGCTCCAAACGCCATCATCGTCCACAGTTACAGTCCAATAATGGCTTGAATATTGGCCCATTATGCCTACCAGTCTAATCATGCCCAGTTAAAATAGGGTCAAATAGGCTTTCCATGCCGGGACAGCAGTACAATCTATGTCGCTGTGTGCAGGCACCTGCCTTCCAGTGAACCCCTTCAGCAAGGGAACGATCAAATTCCTGAGCCTGGAATTAAAAAAATATATATATATTTTTGGAGAGGAGATTTTCTGGTTTTGAAAAGAAATATTATCATACACAGTGACTGCGAGTATTATTTTTTTCCCTGAGCAAGAAAAATTATTATAGTTTGTTCTTATGATATTAATGAATTTCAAGCCTATAATCAGTCAGTCACATATAGATAGATAGAAAGGCAATAATCCATGTGCCCTCGGACAGGCTCAACTTAATATTAAGAACTAGCTCTTTTAATTTCAATTTAATAAATGAAATAAAGTAAAAAAAAAAAAAGAAGCTGCGTCAATATCTTATAATATGTCAAATAATCAAAAGAAGGAAAAATCAAATTTAACATTAGGTAAAAGAAGATGATGGGCCAGAAAATACAGGCATCCTATTTCCATGTCCGAATAAAAAGTCAAAACTCCATTCAATAATGATCAACAATGAATGCAATCGCATATACACAGGAATCGACGAATCAAGAACCCTAGCAAGGAATCTTTGAGGTGAACCACTTCATCACCAGAATGGGTGCCTTGATCAACCCCAGCGCAAACTCAACCATGAGGGTCACACAAAAGCAGCAAGGGCATATGCAGCTCAACACCAATCTGTAGCACAAAAACAAGCCAGACCCACGTTAGCTTCACGCCATAAGAATTTAGCACCACAAAAGCAGACATCTATATATCCGTCGTATAACAATTAAGTTGTTCAAGCTTGAAGGAATCGAATTGTAAAAGAAAGTTAATGTTCCTAACCCAACAATCCACACAAAAACCCCGATGATAGAGAGGATTACGGAGAGGAAAGCAAAAGGCAGGCCTAAGAGAAACCCTAAAGGCCTGCATTTACAATCATCATCGCAGCAGCAGCAACACATGGTTTCTTGCTATGAGGTTCGCTTGTTGCTGTTCAAAGTCTATATTATAAGTAGAACAAATGCATGAACGTTTGACGGAGTGTACAAGA
Source organism: Salix dunnii (assembly GCA_015731905.1). NCBI lineage: Eukaryota > Viridiplantae > Streptophyta > Magnoliopsida > Malpighiales > Salicaceae > Salix > Salix dunnii. The sequence goes on along the minus strand of CM027662.1, from coordinate 3,112,574 downwards.
GAGAAATATCAAAGAGACAAACAGCTACAAAAAAAATTGTTTATTTATACGTGACGTTCAGCCTCTGCCGAGCCAACATGCATTGAAAGAAACGGATGACCAACCAACCTATGCCAGATTCTCACGTAAGTTTAGGTATTCTTAATGGAGGATTCTCGAAACTATAAACGTTTTATTTCCATATAAATAAAAATGTTTTACTGAAATTATATATTTGATGCCGTGGCAGAGTTAAAAAAAAAAAAAAAAATAGGAATCTTCACCTACAACCAAGAAATACGACTTTCTCCGTTAATTATGTATAAAAAAATTAAGTAGCTTGAGGTACTGTTTATGTATTCAATAATTAATTATAATATTTGTTTCGACTTTTTTTTTTTTTTTGTTAAGATAACTAAGTAGCTAGTGTCTGATATTTATAAAAAAATTCTTTTAGACAAAATAAAATAAAATGATATTTTAAAAATAAACTCTCAAAATAAATATATAGTAAAAAATAAAATATAAAAACCCTATTCAAAAGATTCCAATTGTTCTTTAGCCATCCTCTCCTTTTCTTTATCGCATTCTCCCATCCTCTCTATCAAAGATAAAAAGAAATATCTTCAACTTAATAATATTTTTCATGCTTGGATTCAATGCTTAGCCGAACCTAGAAAACTAAGCTTAATAGATTATAAGATCAATATATCTTTGGACTCGATTCTTAACGAAGCCTGAAAGAACTGGTTCTGATGATCAAATCCATACATGATTAAGCTTAATAATGACCAAATCTAAAAGAGTCGGATGTAGTGGATTGCTAGATTTGAACCCCATGCTTAACTAAACATGTTGTGTTCAATATGTTGTCAAACCTATTCATGTTTGAGTTTAATATACTACTAAACTCTAAAAAACTAGATGTAATAATTACTTAAAAAACTAGGTGTAATAATTTATGAAACTCATTCATGATTAGACTACTGCACATTCAACTAGTTAAGAATATTTGAGTTATCACCAAATATAAATATCTTGCCCAAAATTAAAGTAAAACAAAAATATATTGATCCAGGAGTACAGGAAGAAGAGAAACTTTCAAGAGAATTCTTGTTTATGACTCACTGACTGACTATTAACTAAAGGCCAGTAATTAAGCAACAATTCATTATATTTTCTTTTCATTACAATCAATTTATAAAACTACAAAAGACAATCAATATAGTTAGAACATATGTTTTTTTTCCTCCCTTCCCCTGATGAACCGTATGAGAACCGCAACTAAGCAAACCCCCATCAATGTCGAAGGTGTGGCTTATTCATCTCCCTTTTTGGACACCATGGGCTTTGAATCAATAAATATATAAATTAAACCACTAATCCATTCTGTAAATCTCCCATCTCAATTTTCTGTGCAAGAAGGAAGCACCGATAAGAATAATGGCCATCGTTGCTCAACTTAAATCATCATGCATTGGCAAGAAAACGGGACTTCCAAATACCAGGATATATAAGACTTTCCTTTTGTCTATAGAGAATTGGCATGACATAATCCTTGAGAACGTAAATGAATCAGGAAGCTGAAGATCACACTTGATAACTTTAAGGGACTTCCTTGGGTACATTCTTGAACTTCTCAGGAGTAAGCCCCAATTCTTGATTTCTATGGTTCTATGACTTCTCAAAAATTCATGTGTCTGCACCTCAGCCCAATGCTCCGAAGTTGTAATAGTAAAAGCAATTTCATGATTGAGAATGTAAATTAGTCTAGCGTAGCTTGCAAGCTTTAATGGCAGCATTACGAGCAAAGTGCAACAAAATTGGAAATATTTTTCGAAAATCCCCTTAGATAAATGACTCGTGTGAAAAATGATGTAGGCATAAATTCAAACAGATAGCCCTTCTCAATTAATATGCTGGTTCACATCTTTTGCGCAACTCGCAACTTCAGCCCCAACCCAACTGCATGCAGTATCTTTTGATACCCCTCTTAACTTCATCATCTCCCTAAGCTCACTCACACTATCCCATCTCTCAGCAGCAGCCAAGGTATTCGACAAAGCAACATATGCACCAGGTCGACCTTTAGCATTTAGCTCAAAAAGTTTATTGGCAGCTATACGTGCCATTTCTACATCGCCATGCATATTACAAGAACTGAGCAGAGCTGCCCAAACATCAGAATTTGGCTTCTCAGGCATTCCTTTGACAAGCTCCCATGCCTGCTGTAAATTTCCAGCACGGCCTAACAAATCAACCATGCAAGCATAATGCTCCATCCTTGGTTTCGTGGAATAATCTCTCTCCATACTATCAAAGATCTCACGGCCTTTACTGACCAAGCCAGCGTGTCCACAGGCTGACAGAGCACCAAGGAAAGTAACGTGATTGGGCTCAATATTACACTGTTGCATCCGATGAAATAGCTCAAGCGCTTCCCAGGGTTCTCCATTCTTCCCATATCCATCAATCATTGAAGTCCAGGAAAACACATTTCTCACTGGCATGTAGTTGAAAACTCTTCTTGCATCCTCAATTCTACCACATTTTGAATACATGTCTATAAGAGCACTTCCCATTTTTACACCGTTGAAAAACCCACTCTTCATAAGCTGGCACTGAACTTGCTGACCAATCTCAAATCCTGCCAACACAGAGCAAGCCCCAGTGACACTTGCAAAACTGGACCCATTAGGCCTAAAGCCAAACCGTTGCATATCAACATAAACCTCAAGAGCTTTCATAGCTGTTTCAACAGATTTGCTATAACCTTCAATCATCGCATTAAAAACCACGATGTCTTTTTCAACTGTCTTCCGAAAAACCTCTTCAGCATATTCTACAAAACCTTGATTCATGTACCCAGAAATCATCGATGTCGAACAAATTACATTCTTTTCCAACATCAGATCAAAAACTTTCCTTGCATAACCAACCTTCCCACTCTTCACATACGAATCAACAAGGGCTGTATAAAGGACATCATCGGCCTTCACATCTAGTTTCAATAACTGGGCATGCACTAAACCCCCTGTGTTACGGGGCAACATACTATTAGCACCACTAGTAGAAGCCTTTAAAATCATCGAAAAAGTAAACCCATCAGGCCTTTCACCATCAAGATCCAACCTACGAACCATACTAATCGATTCTTCAAATAACCCTTGTCTCAAGTACCCACCAATCATATAATTATATGCTGAAACAGTTCGTTGAGGTAATTCATCAAACAGCTGGTGTGCATACTTCAGACACCGACATTTTATATGAAGGATAAGAAGCTTGATGGAGATATTAATATTAGGCCGAAACCCAGTTTTTAAAATATGGGTATGGATCTTTTGGCCATGAAAGGGGGTATCTGAGTAGATGTAGTGTTGAAGAGCAGAGGACAGAGAGGTGGTAGTTAGGTGGGGAATGTAGTCTTCTTGACTTGGCGGTAATACATTTGATGGGCGATGAGGTGTGTAGTTACGGGTTGATGACAAAATGGTCGGTCTGATTGTGGCTAGATTGACCTTTTTCATCTTGCCATTTGATTTCTTCAGTTGCCTGTGATGATGAGTCGTTTTATTTCGCAGAGCTGTTAGAAGCTTGGGACAAATGTGATCGTTCTGAGGAAAAAGCAATGACATTACCTTGAGTAGTCATGGCATGCTTAAAAAAAACAGCAGCTCGTGCGGCAAGTAATGAATTTATTATTTTTGCTGTCAAGATTCATATATATAAATATCTCTTACTCCTCGGGAAAAAGAAACATGTTATCATGTTAAAATTCCAAAAGGGTTCGGAAGAACTCAGACACAATACAATGAGAACTGTATATTTCAGCACCAATAGCATTTGATCTCCTGTTTTTTCTTCTTTTTTTCATTGATTCTTTTTGCTTAAATATTCCTTAATAAACCCTCTTTCTCTCTTATTATTTTTTATTTTTTTGAAAATGATGATTTATCTTTGAAATATTTTTTAATTTCATAATATTTTGAAAAGATTACAATAATTGTTCTTTCCTATGAAATTTTATATAAACGAGTTGTTTTTCATAACCGACTAACATATATAAAAGTAATTTATTGTAACAATGAGGATTGTGTCAAATATTTATATTTGTATTTATCTTTTACTTTTATTAACTTCATTTTTTTGTTATTTAATTTGAGTTAAAATAACACCTTTCCTTTCTCTTTCTTGCTATTTTTCTTTCCTTCTTATCATTTGCACACATGGCTACAATTTCAAATTGTGAGAAGCATGCATGTTTTTTTAGCAAAAAGAAGTAAACGTTATGCGAGATGTTGGAAGCACAAATGTCTTTTAAAAAAATATTTGATACCGTGTTTCAAAAATATTTTAAAAAAAAATATAATTTTTTTATTTTTATTTTTATTTTTATTTTAAATAAAAAGATAATTTTTTTAGATCATTTTCATGTATTGATATTAAATATAATTTTTTTTAAAAAAATAAAATGATTTTAGTGTATTTATAAACAAAAAATAATTTAAAAAATAACTACACTCATAAACAGGTAGTTACTAGACATTCATCCTCATTGTGCACATGGGTGAATTAAGTGTCTGTTTAAGAATATAATTATAATTACTTTTTAAAATATTTTTCGTTCAATTGTCGTTAAAGTTAACCCTTAATTTTTTTTTTTATCACAGATCATAACTCTTTAATTCTTTTAAGGAGATAATTTTCAAAACAAATATTTCCTAGACATTTTATTAGTTGTCTACGTGGTTTAGAGGTCCATTCTACACCTATGCGTTGGATCAAAAAGATTACAGAGAGTTATTAAATTTGACTTCACAATTTAATATTAAAACTTTTGATTCAACCATTTGACTTTATATCACTCAGTCTACTTACCTAATTTGAAGACAGCCTAACTGCTTGATAAAAAACTTATGGGGATAAAATTGAAAAAAGAGATATAAAATTGATAGAAAAATAAATAACCTTCCAAACCACCTTCTTGCCAAGTTTTGGTTTAAATTAAACCTTGTGGGAGTTAATCTAATCGACTTGGTCAATTCAGAACAACCTGGTTGACCGATAAAAAAGTATGAGGATGAAATTGAAAAAAGAAAAAGAAAAAATTGACATAAAATAACCTCTTAATTCAACCTCTTCATGCTAGCTTAAGTTTAAAAATAAAGTTAATTAGTTGAAAAACTACCTTGATAATTGTTAAAAATAAAAACCTAGGGATGAACTTGGAAAAGAAATGATTAAATTAAAGAGAAAAAAAATTAAGAGAAGGAAAAGAAAAATGATAAGCTTCATAATTCATATAAAAAAATAAAGTTTGCTTTTCCAAATATTTTTAGGTAATAAATACATTTATAATGCATTGGTCCTTAAAAACAGAAGTCTTGATTAGAAATAAAACGCAGCCACTGGCTTACAAGGCCGAACCGAACTGTAAGTTCAGAAACCAGACCTTTGATCCGCTGGTAGCCCAGAAAACCAAAAGTAAGAAAAACAAGTTAGAATTTTGTTTCTTATTTGCCTCTTCAAGTAGTGTTTTTGAGTCATCAGATTGAAGAAATAAATAATATCCTGCATCTGAGGATGAGACCAAAGATTTATCTGTTCGGTGACTCTATCACTGAGGTTTCCTTTGCTGATGGTGGCTGGGCAGCCTCTCTCAGCAACCATTTCTCTCGCACGGTGACAGCTCGCTTCTCTCTTCCATGCTTTGCTGAATCTCTTCTTATTACAAGCTAATTAAGGATATATTTCTTGTCTTCGTGTTTCTTAATTGTGTGTTTGGTTATTGAGCTCATCAGGTTGATGTGGTGCTAAAAGGGCATAGTGGGTACAATACCAGGTGGGCTCTGAAGATCGCAGAGAGGATATTTCCACCGGTGGGAAGTGGTGGTGCACCGGCTTTGGCTGTTACCGTGTTTTTTGGTGCTAACGATGCTTGCCTTTCCGATAGATACGCTGCCTTTCAGCACGTGCCTATCCATGAATTCAAGCAGAACCTTAACTCTCTCATCTCGTTTTTCAAGGTATACACATTATTCTCAATATATTTTTTTTTTTTATCTCTATGTAGATTATTATAGTAATTGATCGTTTTTATTTGGTCATGGTTTATACTAATAGTTGACTTGTTAATTTAATAAAATTTAACTATATATATATATATATATTAGTTTTAAAAACGCCATGGTCATCTTATCATTTTCCATGTGGACGTGTGTAGTCCAGTCATGCCCTTGTGATTACGACATTTATTTTCTCAAAAATTAGTATCACTAATTACTATTAGCTATTGAAATATTCTAGCTTATTTTATATTATGGTAGCAATTATTCTTGAAGTATTTTTTTGATATCAATACATTAAAACTATCTAAAAATATATATAAAAACTAATTCAATTAATTTTTATTTTTATTTTCAAAAATATTTTCTCCTAAAACTTTCTGAGTTTGAATTTTAAATATCTTTTTTAATGTCTTGGTCCAGGATACATTTTTACTATCGTTCATATAAGATGTTGGTTTACTAAAATAAAATGATTAAGAAAATACACTTTCACACACACACACACACACACACGAAACAATGATTTTCTCAATTCTTTCTAGATTAAAAATCTGCACGTAGACACAGATCAGCCATGAAAATTAGATAGTTTTTGCATATAATTCTTTTACATATTAATTAGGAAATATTAAACCTATCTTGATGTCATGTAGATGACCGTACATGAAGCTGATTAAATTTATTAATTCAAGAATGAAATAAATAGTGGGCTTGAAGTTGGTCCATGGAGTATCATGATACTTCATTGAGTAGAAATTGGATAAATAATTCTTATGTAAAATGATTTCTATTTAAAAATATAATAAAATAGTATATATATATATATATACATTAATATTTAATAGAAAGGTGGTGCCAAAACATGCTGTGGTGGGTGAGCCCAGTTGTCGTTGTTATTGCTGGCCATTTTGCTATTATGACTACCAATAATATATACTATGTGAAAAATAATAATGGCTCGTCGTAACATGCAAAAGTGTGCTTGGAGTGGGCATGCGCGTGTAGCCAATGCTGCCTCTCTTAACCTTTCTTTTCGTCAAATGTTGCAGCTCTTTTTATATATATATATATATATATAGCTATATATATATATATATATACACTCAAACACGTTCATTTCACATCTAAATTTTTTATTTTTTATTTTTTTTTGCCCGAAATGATTCTCAATAAGTATATATACTCAATCTGCGGGACCGGATATCGTCATCGAAACATGGTGATTGATTAGATTCTAGTGGATTTCGCTGTCACAAGTCTTATTGATTGTCTTCTTCCTAGTGCTTGGAATTGCATTATAGGATAATTTTTAAATTATTTTATTTAAAAATATATTAAAATAATTTATATATAATTACATATTAAAATTATAAAACATAATTGTTTTTCTAAAGAAAATATATTATTTTACAAAAAATCTAAAAATAAAAACTAAAATAGTTTACTTTAATATTATGACCTTTAGTATTGGAAACTATTGGTTTAAACTCAATATGCAAAATTCTAGAAAAGTAAGCGCCGATTACGGTCATAAACTAAAATCATTGATGGTTATCGATTATAGTCATTAACTATTTTCACATGCACTTATTATTTATGTTCATATTTAAAAATCTATTTTATTAAGTTTTTATTTTATATATAAAAAGAAAATTTAGTTAAGGTAAATTAGAGGGGGAGACAATAAAGAGAAACACTAGATAGCACAGTGAGGAGGTTTAACGGTGTTCATGTACCATTTGATATTTAAACTTGTTCGTTTATATGGAAAGATTAGTAGGCTAATTAAGGTTACCATTTGATAATCTAAGTTGGTGCTTAATCTCCTTCCTCACTAATAAAAGAAAAAAAAATACCAAGCTACTGGCATCACACTCACTGTAAGCGGAATTTAGCAAAAAGATTTGGTACCCCTATAATTGTCCACAGTCAGCCTTAATTTTCTGAAAGAACCTGCTATATGATCGACGAATGCTTTATTATAGAATAAATGTTTTTATATCAAGTAGTTTGGATTCGTACCCATCAAACCTCTACCAATACAATTTAAATTATTCGAAGTTAAAGCTAACATCTTTGTGTTTATATTGAATATCAGAAGCGTTGGCCAGAGACTGTCATTCTCCTCATTACTCCTCCTCCAATTGACGAAGATGCACGCCTCCGGTAGGAATACGGATGCCCTAATTAAACAGCTTTATACATGTCTTATATATAATTACTAAGTGTACTTTCATTGCTGTTAGCTATCATAGATATCAAAGAATATTCTTACAGGGTTTTCTTCAGAATGAAATACAGTGACTTCTTGAAAAGAAAATACATTAAAATTTTGCAGACATCCATACATGGAGAACCCATCAGGTCTACCTGAAAGAACAAACGAAGCTGCTGGTGCTTATGCTCAGGCATGCATTTCTGTTGCCAAAGAATGTGGATGCCCGGTGGTAGATCTCTGGACCAAAATACAAGAGATTCCTGACTGGAAGGAAGTTTGTCTGTGGTATTATAGATTTATCTTGCTTGTCTTTATACAACACATAGTTTTGCTGCGTGGTGAACATGATGGATGCTTCAATATCATGTATTTTCTAAATAACTGATAATTGATCCTCTATTAATAATAGATTCATTCAACTTTCTGCTCTCACTATTGCTGTGAATTCTTTGAATTTATTTCAATGAAGAATACTTTGTACGTACGTCTTGAAACACTGAAATATGAGCTTGTTTGCTGTCAATGTTTTCTTCTATATCACTGTTACTCTACAGTGTTCTGACATGTACAATTGTTAGTAAATCCTGTCATCTATCATTGCACAGATGTTAATGAACTATTTGGGAATCTGAGTAGTAGCTTTCTTGGTTCAAATGTGTAAAATATCTGGTTCTTGTATGAGGGCTTTTTTCTGTTATTTAAGATTGGCATCCATTTCTGCGATTATTCCACTGCCTTGGATTGAATAAATTAAACTAAATTTTGCTCAAACAATGTCTTCTGACCTGTGAAGATCATTCTCCTGAGAAAGAAAGAACTCTTGGTTGTCCTAAATATTATGCAGGTAAGGTAACTCTTATCAATACTTGTTTCGAATTGCAGTGATGGCTTGCACCTTACTCAGACTGGCAACAGGATAGTGTTTGAGGAAGTGGTCAAGATACTGAAGGAGCAAGGCTTAAGTCCAGAAAATTTGCCAACTGAGTCCCCGCTTTTCTCCGACATTGACCCTAAGGATCCACTCAAAGCATTTGAGGGTTATTAATATATGCTTACAAGTTGCACTATTCAAATTAAGGTTGCTATCATTTTGAGAAAAACACGATTTCAAACCTTCCAGTGAATGCAGCTTGTTATGTCATAATATTCATGTTTGTTGTTCGAGATTATGAAAGCCAAGGATCATATCGCGTCTTTCTCTCACTCTATTATTGAATAATTTATGGTGCTCCGTATTTTGTTAAACTTTTAATTTTCTTTTAAATAACTGCACCATAATGCTGTTGCATGCTTGAGTTTAGCATTTTGAGTAACTCTAAAATCCAATGCTGAAATCAAAATCTTAACGCTATGAATCGAAGGAGCTCCTTTAAGGTTTTCAGTAACACGAAAAATTTCAAAAAGATTGTTGAAACCCAATACAAAACAGACGAAGATTCAAAACCTGAGCCCAATATTTTCTTCTACCATCATCAAAATTCTGAAATCCATGTTTATGTTTTGTACAGTACTTTACTTATTTGTTGGATTATGCTTCAATTTTTATAAGGAATTCTAAAAACTCAGTTATGTAAAAAAATATTGATTGGTAAAGGTATAATAGATTTTCAAATTAGATACGAAATGTGTTGTTAAAGGGTTTTTTTTTTTTTTTATCATTAGATTTTATAGTTTTCTAAGACATTTATTACTCTCTCTTTTTAATTTGTTTATGTTGATTTTCATATTTATACAAGTAGTAACGTTTTAGAGAATCAAAGCAATTGAAGATAAAAAATTCAATAATAAAATTTTAAATTAGAGTTTTTGTATAGTAACTATGTTCGGTAGAATTCTATATTATTTGTTCATATAGTTTTTGTAATATTTCTGTGTACAAAATTACCCATGTAGGCTAGAAAATCTATTGATTTTAGCAAACTTACCTAAAGAAAAACAAACATTATATTATGAGATTCTCGTACAAAGCAATAATTAATGTTAGTAAAAGGAACCAGTTAGATCATATGTACTTTTTACTAGGAAGCAAAGAGAAATTAACAGTGCATGATGCAGCTGTGTAATGACAAATCAAATGTTTGATTAACCGCATTGCAGTGTCAGAATCGTAGAACTGACGTCCAAAAATCTTGAGTTGTGAGAAAAGCAGTAGTGGCGATCGTATCGGTCAGCACAAATCCAATTTAATTAGTTGAGCTTCAAGCAAATGCCATGAACACGGAAAACATATTAATAAGGATGATAAGATAACAATTTTTGGTATTGTATTTTAAAAGTGATTTTTTAAAAAAATATATTTTATTTTTCATTTTAAATTAATTTTTTTTTTTGTAATATTAGATTATTTTGATGTGCTGATGTCAAAATTTTTTTTTTAAAAAATAAAAAAAATATAAATTTAATAGATTTATGAAAAAAAATACTTTGAAAAATAATTTCAACTACTCTTTTAAAACCAACACTAAGAATGAAGTATAGCATTACTTAGGTGATAACAATGGAAAGTTAAATCTCCAGCTCCCTACCTAAACCTCCAGCTATATATTACATCCTCATTCTCTGCATGTAACCATTGTTTTTTTTTTATTCTCTGCTTGTAATCGTTGCTGATTCCTTTAGTTTAGTATCAAATTCCTACAGTTTAAGGTATGTTATTGTGTATATATACCACACTGAATCATCATAGTGGGTAGGTTTTGCAAAGATAATTCAATACATATTTATTCTTCATGATATCAGAGCCTCATTTCTAATGACAACACACAATATATTATTTATTTTTCTATGCTCTTCCTCTTTTTCTTCTCCATGGAAGCCATTAATTCACCTGTTGGTGTTGTAGTGCCCATCCATTCTGGGTTCATGTCTATCAAGCTTGACAAAACCAATTATCCACTCTGGCTTGCCCAAATTGTTATGATCCTAAAAAGAAAGAATTTAATGGGTTTTGTCACAGGAATTAACCCCTGTCCACCATAATTTAAACGCCACGCCGATGGGACCATCACTATTGAGGTTGATCCTCGGTATATCTCCTGGCATTAACAGGACCAAACGATCCCGAGTTTGATTAACAATTCCCTTTCACTGGCTTCATTGTCTGCAGTGGCTCGCTTCACATTGTCACAAACTACCTGGACTTCACTTGAGAGAAGATATGCTTTTCAGTTGAAAAATTGAATCTTGCAACTCTAGCATGATTTACTCATCGTCAAGGGAGACAATCTTTACATCACAGATTTTGTGGACAAGATAAATCAGATTGCTAATAATCTTGCTTTAGTAGGTAAATCAATTGACGATGATGAACTCGTCAACATCATCCTTAACAATGTCGGCCTTGCATATGAAATTACAGTCAGCTCTGCACAAGCCTGTGACATCCCTATCTCTTATGATGATCTTGTTGCCTTGTTACTTAATGTAGGGTTGAATCTTAAGACGCAACAAACATCATCTCTTGAGGTAAATCCTTTTGCCATGTATGCTCCTAAAGTTTCAAACAACAACAATTATGGCTGTTAGTTTATGCCTCATTGTCGATCTAATATACAAGGCAAGGGGTCTTTTGGTTTTCGTCGAAATTCAAACTGATCCTAACCACATGCCTCAGTTTCTTTTGGTAATTTTGGCCCCATGTCTTCACGCCCTGTTTGCCAAATCTACAATCGTAGCGGGCATAGTGCCTTTAATTGCTATCAACGCATGAATAATACGTATGAAGGCAGAATTCCCACTTAAAAGCTTAAAGCTATGGCTATTATTGCTTCCTCTAATAATTAACCAACCACATGGATTTCAAACTCTAGTGCCTCAAACCGAATTACTTCTTACCTTTCAAATATGGATGCTCACAATGAATATCACAAGAAAGATCACGTGGATGTGAGTAATGGTGCAAGTTTGACTATTGCTAACATTGGATCTAGTAAAATCACTTGTGGTTTCTCAACCTTTGCTTTGAAAAATATTTTGCATTTTCCTTTAATTGTTGCTAATCTTTTGTCAATATATCAATTCACATGGGATAATAACTGTTATTTTGTTCTTTATTCTAATTATTTCTATATGAAGGATGTAACAACGAGGAAGACGTTTTTCCACGGGAAGAGTGAACATGGTCTCTATACCTTCTGCATTCACTCTCAAATCTCCAGAAAATCGATTCATCCATTTGCACTGGTCGGTGTTCGGGTTAGCTCCCTAATTTGGCATTTTCGGTTGGGTCATCCTGCTAACAGCACTTTGTCATATCTTATTTCAAATAAATGTCTTCTCCTAAATTGTAATAATTCCATCCCATTTTGTAATTCATGTCTTTTGGGTAAAAGTACTAAGTTATCTTTTTCATTAACAAACTGTATATCAAAATTTCCTTTGGATTTAATTCACTCTGATGTTTGGACTTCTCCTACTCTTTAAATCAAGGGATCAAAATACTATGTTTTTATTTATGGATGATTTTTCACGATACTCATGGATTTTCCCAATGCAATATAAACATGAAATATTTGATATTTTTATCAAATTTAAACTACATGTTGAAAATATGTTTTCATCCGAAATCAAAATGTTTCAATCTCATAGAGGGAGTGAATATATGCAAAGAAAATTTCAAAATTATTTGACTCATAATGGTCTTGGATTCCGCTCCTCTTTTCTAGGTCATCCAGAACAAGATACGATTGCCAAACGAAAACATCGTCACATTGTTGACACTGGACTCACACTTCTTGCCTATACTCATATGAGTTCAAATTATTGGGTTGATGCATTTCAAACTACCTTATACTTAATCAATCATTTGTCCACTTGTATTTAACGGTACCTTAGTCCATATGAAAAATTATTTCATAAATCTCCCTCATATGATACTCTTCGTATATTTGATTGTGCATGTTTTTCTTATTTAAGACCTTACAATACAAATAAATTACAATTTCATTCCAAACAATGTGTCTTTTTAAAATACTCTATGAATCACCAAGGATATCGTTGTCTTAATCAAAGTATAGGTCGTATTTATTTGTCTCGTCATGTCATTTTTTATGAGTCCTCCTTTCCATTTCAAGAGACCACAAACACTCTTCCTGCAGAGACTACTTCACCAGTTCTTTATCCACCCCTAGAGATAGTTACTGAACCATTACCTCATATCCCATCAGCTCATACAAACCCTCCAACTACCCTCATTCTTTCTCTTATTGTTATCGTACCTTTCCACCCAAACACTACTACAATCCTTAACCCTATTAGTACAGACACTTCTATTCACATCTATCATCCCCACCAAATGGTTATTAGAAGTCAAGCTGGCATCTCTAAGCCAAATCCAAAGTATGCATTGACTGTCACTTATGATCCCACTCTTTTATAACCCACAAGTAACAATTAAGCTACAAAATATGAGGAATAGCTTAAAGCAATAAGTGTTAAGTTTAATGTTTTGCAACAAAGCAACACTTGGTCATTAGTAGTATCTACTAAGAGTATAAACATTTTACCTAACAAATGGGTGTTCAAAATCAAAAGGCGTTCGAATGGTACTATTGAAAGATACAAGGCTCGCCTTGAGGCCAATGGATTTCACCAACAAGAAGGAATTGATTACACCGAAACCTTTAGTCCAATTATGAGGCATTCCACCATTCGCATTATACTTGCTTTAGCAGTACATCATAAATGGCTGATTCGACAATTGGATGTTTAGAATGCATTTCTCCATGGACTCTTATCGGAGGAAGTTTATATGAGACAACCTTCAGGTTTTATTGATCCAAACTATCCTAATCGTGTTTGTAAGCTTCACAGGTCACTATATGGTTTAAAATAAGCTCCTCGTCAATGGTTTACAAGATTTTCTGATTACTTAAAGGAACTTGGATTCTGTGAATCCAAAACTGATTATTCTCTATTCGCTTTTCATAACGGTGAAGTGCTTATTATTCTGCCTATATATGTTGATGATATTTTAATTACTGACACTAGCTCCTCTCATATTTTTAGAATCTAGGCAGATTGTTTTCGATGAAAAACTTGGGACCATTACACTATTTTCTTGTCTGGAGGCGGTTTACAGCTTAACTAACTTACATCTCACTCAAAGCAAATACACTATGGATTTATTGTTTTGTACAAAATTTCTTGATGTTAAGCCACTTTCCTCTCTTACTACTGCTAGTAAAAAAACTTAGTCTTTATGATGGAGATCCTCTTTCGAATCCCACAAAATTTCAAAGTGTTATTGGTGCTCTACAATACTTGACCCTCAGGCTTCCGGATATATGTTTTGTTGTTAATCAAGTGTGTCAATTTCTGCATCAACCATCAACACATCATTGAACTGCTGTGAAATGTATAATGCATTATTTGAAAGCTACTCCCACTTATGGGGTTTTTTACTAACCTGACTTTTTAATGTTAGAAGCTTATTCTGATGCAGACGATGCAAGCTGGATGATCGTCACTCTACAGGTGGCTATTGTATTTATCTTAGTCTTAATCCTATCTCTTGGAGTGCTAAGAAACAACATATTATATCATGGTCAAGTATTGAGGCTGAATACTGACAACTTGCCTACATTGCAGCTTAACTATCATGGATTAGATCCTTATTTCAAGACTTGCGAGTCTATCTCTCCACTCCCCACATCTAGTGTAACAATATTAACTCCATATCCCTGTCATCGAATCCGGTGTTCCATGCATGCACAAAACACCAAGAAGTTGACTACCATTATATCCATGATAAAATGGTACGTAAGGAACTCGAAATTTGATATATCTCCATCACAGACCAAGTTGTTGATATCTTCACTAAAAGTCTTTTAAAGTCTCGGTTCCTTCTCTTAACAACCAAGCTTATGGTTCGCTCATGGTCCATTAGCTTGCGGGGGTGTGATAACAATGAAAAGTCAAATCTCCAGCTCTTTACCTAAACCTCCAGCTGTATATTCCATCCTCATCCTTTGCTTGTAACCGTTGTTGATTCCCTCATTCTTTGCTTGTAACCGTTGTTGATTCCTTTAGTTTAATATCAAATCCCTATAGTTTAGGGAATGTTGTCGTGTATAAATACCACATTGAATCATCACAGTGGGTAGGTTTTGCAAAGATAATTCAATACATATTTATCATTCATTAGGTATGAAATTAGAATTCATGTTATTGTCAAATAAAACTCAAGTCACAAGGGAATTGAAGAGATCCTTTTCAATTAACTTGGACAAATTACAAACCCTTCTTACTTTGTCAGGAATGGATGGGCGAGGATTCTCTTATAGGATCCCCCACCAAAAAAAAAAAAAACTGGGCTATACAACCCAGGCTAGCTAGAAAACTTTAGGCTTTAGATACTGGATTGTTATCGTTTTCCCTTCACGCGCCCCTGATGGACAACCCAAGTCTATCCAAATAATGGAAATTTGTGACACCAATATTACAATGGCTATGTTGTCAAGTTCTTCAGCTTGTGAGGGCAAGAAGTTTGTTTAATGGCAAGTAGGGATCTCATTTGGTAGTTGTCATTCTCCAATCCTGAATAAATTTATGACCTCTCATCTAATCTGTCTGAAGTCTATTCAAGAATACAACACAGTCTAATGAATTATATTATATCTTACCATTGAGGTTAAATATTTTACTAGCTAGTGCAACGCTGCTATTTAATCTATTATGCAGTTGTATTATCCTAGTTAATATAACAGGATGTAAGGTTGTCTCTACGTCTGATCAAGACATCACAGGCAATTTGATTATTTTCTCTTTTCTGTCACCGACATCATCTCAAGAAACTCCTTTATAAGTCGGCTTTGAATCAGTTATGGATTGTGATAATTCTATCAATCTATTATCAGGGAATTTCGTCCCCATTATCCAAAGAGAAAACGAAAAAGAACTTATTGGATTCAAATAACAGTAACATAATATATCGTTCTCATAAAAACAAACACTATAGTGGATGAGATTACATGAAGATATAACTCTCACGAATGCAGTTTCCTTTCTTGGTTGAATTTAAACAAGTTAGTGATGATGTGGATCAGGTCCCCCAGGGCTAGTCCTATCAGGCCGCTTGTACGTGTTTTTGTGTGCTGCACTGGCAACATGATCATGCAATGCCTCGTAGATTTGGCTTACATTCCTACTCTTTACCCTTGAATTGAAAGCACGACTGCTGACCCTTGCAGACAAAAGCAACATGACCAAGAACAGGGACACGAAACATCTTAAGTTAGCCATTGGACTTGTGGTGCTTAAAACAGCTTTGTGCAGTGCTATAACTTAAGGGCAAATTGCTGTGCCGGGTATTTATAGACTCTAATCCTAGCTTTTCACTTTGCCTGAGGATTAGTGGACAGGGTGTAAGTCCACCAAAAAAACCTTGATTCGTCAGGAACGTTGGAGAGTCGGTTTTCGATTAGCATGAGAAGCCAACTTTCATCTTTCATCTATTTCATTTAAAAATTTAAATTAATAAATGTAATTTTAAAATATAATTTATATTATTCTCTAAACACACTCATCCGTTCAAGTAAAATCTTTTTAGATTTAAAACTTGCATAAATTCATATTATTTTGTGCTTAATTTTTATCAAATAAAATAGGAGTGATGAGAATCCAACTCATAACCCTTAATAAGACTTTGATCCAATATTGATGAAGTCACCTAAGAACTTAATTTATTAGGTGAAATCCAAAATATAATTTATATTATTTTCTAACATACTCGATATAAAAATTTAACCTGTGATGCGTCCTACTATGTTTTACCAATCACATAATATATACGGCTGGCAGCACCATCCTTTTGATTCATCTCTTTTTTTCAGTCTAATCCATATCTGATCCTGCATGGCAGATAATTCATGAATGATAAATCTAATTCTGTCGTTGTAGTGACATATCAGGCATATAAAGTATAAACCTACCAAAGACAGTTGATAACACGAACCAAAAGCTTTATGCAAGCCTGGGTAATGCTGAGGTTAGTAGAAACACCATTAACAAAGCACCCTGTTTCATACTGGCCAGGTGGTCAACTATCTAGTTACCATTAAATTAGCAAATGACCTCACGGAGATAAGCCATGAACCTGAATGGAGAAGCCCTTTTTTATTTGGATAAATTTTAGAGCTTTAACCGCCTTTTTCCACGCCGAGTAGTGCTGTCAGATAAGCATAACGTCGCTGCCATGCTTTACAAATAATATTGCTATTGGCATTGGTTCAATTTTAATAATATTCTTTCTCAATTAATATATATAAATAAAATATTGCTATTGGCGGTGGATCATTCGAACAAAACCTTATTGTAGTATATCAAATTGTTCAATTTAATCTCAGACCTTATCCATTAAAATTTTGCTGATAGTGTAACAACTTATTTGTTTTTGTATTTTAAAAGTATTTTTTTTTAAGAAAATAACTTTTCAATTGTTTTGGTACGCTATAAAAAAAAACATTTTAAAAATAAATCATTATTTTTTTTAATTTCTGCCCTCGAAAAGCAGCTACCTAGAGGACTGCAGAGGGGGTGGAAGAACAATAGGGACACAAATAATAATAATAATAACAATAATAATAATAATAATAGTTTCAGTAACAGATGTCATCTCAATCGAGCTAATCTAAACAGCTTTTAGATTTTGACTTTTTTTTTTTCTTGCAGGAGACATATAACTGGCATGGTTGCTAAACATTTTGAAGATATTTTTACTCATCTCGTCGTGATCTCTAATTATGGTTGGAGGCTAGAGCAAATAATGAATTTAATAGGAGTCGAGTTTATGATTTGTTTATGACATCGACTCGAGACATAAGAGGGAATTGTATTATTTCAATGATAGACACATAATATTCTAACCCAAGCTAGATATTAATGGTTGTTGGTCTGAGATAGGGCTCAAGAACAAATGACTGAAATGAGAGCACAACTAAGAGATTAAATAAAAGTAGATTTTTTTTATGAAAGATTATATTAGAAATGTTCACCCACATTCTGATAAAACATGTAACAAAATATTTTTGACATAATAAACGACAGAATATTTTTGATGCAATGAAATATTTTGTTGGCATGCAATTAATTAAAGTGCCTTTATATCATAATATTTGATGGATTACTTTGTCTGTTAATAAGCTTGCCAATAGAGTTTTGACGAAAAAATGGAGGCAAAATGTAGTTTTTTAGGAAGAATACTTCATCAGCAATCCCGTCAAAAAATGAAGTTGATAAAATCGATGAAGAAATGAACATATCTGACAAGCACATTATGAACAACTTGTTTACATTTCCTAGTCGTGTATTAACTCAAAATGTTTGTACTCAAATATACTTATTAACTATAATTTTTTAAGGTCAAGTCCTAACATATAATTCAAGAAAGAATTTTAGTCGAAGTAAACAACAATCTATATTTTAGTTTTTTCTACTTTTCCTGCCTGTCATATTATGTATGTGGATATAGTAACATTTCTTTAAACTTTTGTTTTCTTCTGGTGGGATGCAGTAACCAGAGACTGACGAATCTGTGATCAAGAACGAGGAATTTATTACGCCAATTATAGCACCGGGTTAAGAATCGGAGAGACCCTTTTCAATTCCTCGTGTATTAATCCAATCTGGAGTTGAAGTTTTTAGCCACAGATGCGTCTGTACTGTGATCATCTAGTCAGGTCTAACACCTATGTTAAAGGGCTATGAGCAGATATCGCAATTAGACAGCTGAAAAGCTCACTCCATAAAAGGCATTCCTCCTTTTTGCATAGGCCAAGAAAGCGACATGCGTATTTAAGCTTCGTTAGGAAATCTCCCTAGCCACTTGCTTTGTCCCAAGCTGATGCTCAAAACAAGATTTTAGATTTGTAAGCTTAGATTTGTCATGATAGCTTCCAAACGAATTCGATCTTTTTTTGTTTTTTCTTGCGTTCTAATGATATAAATCCATGCAATCTCCATTGACGAGACTTTAAACAAATTTCAGGCGTGAATCATGAATGTTCAGATGCTTTGGCCAAACCAATGAGAATTCTCAAACCATGTCAGAATTCACTTGTTTGCTTGCAATGCGCTTGCAGCGTTACTTTTTCTCAATAACGAATATGATATATTGAGAACTAATATGGTATGATCATGCAAATGACATGGATAACAGAAATATAAATAATTTATGATGGATCTTGTAAAAAGAAGTACAGCATTATGGGTTTGATTTATATAGAATGCATTACGAGGTAAGAAATTACGGCATTATAAGTATAGAAAGATTCACAACAGTTACGTTATAATTGTGTTGCCTGTGTATTTACTTGTATAACAGAAATATAAATAATTTGTGATGGATCTTGTAAAGAGAAGTACAACATTATGGGTTTGATTTATATAGAATGCATTCTAAGGTAAGAAATTACTGCGTTCTAAGTATAGAAAGATTCACGACAGTTATGCTATAATTGTGTTACCTGTGTATTTACTTGTATAACAGAAATAATTTGTAATTTACGATGGATCTTGTAAAGAGAAGTATAGTATTATGGGTTTGATTTATACATAATGCATTCTGAGGTAAGAAATTACAACGTTCTAAGTATAGAAAGATTCATAACAGTTATGCTATAATTGTGTTGCCTGTTTATTTATATTTATGATAGAGATCATTGACACTATTCTTTGTGAGAATTCACATGATTTTCAACTAGACGTCTGACTGTTTATCTTTGTCATGATTTGCCCTGATACACCCCTTCAAAATTGAGTTGCCATCTGTAAGGGAAATTTTGTGTCTTAGAGTGTTTGTTCGCTATCTTGAGTGGGGTTTTGTCAATAAATCAGTCAGCTAGTCATGGGTGTAGACATATCTGACTTGAAGGATGCCTTGTTGCTGGGTCTTGAACGAAGTGAAGGTCTATTAGGATATGTTTCATCCTTGAGTGTTGAACAGGATTGAAATTTAGATGAGTCGCTCTAAGATTGCCACAAAGTAGAGATAGAGTCAAAGTGAGTTTGAAACCAAGATCCTGCAGAAGGGAATGCATCCAAAATGTTTCATATGCAACATTAGCAAAAGCCTTATATTCAGCTTCTGTCAAAGATCACGAGACTGCTTGTTCTTTTTTGGAGCTCTAAGACATGGGATTGAAGCCATGAAAGTTGAAATAGGCTGAAGTGAAGGTGTGGTCATCAAGGTTATCTGTCTAATCAGCATCTAAAAAAGTTTTTGGAGTGGAATATGCCTTAGAAATCAGTTGAACACCATAGAAGATAGTTTGCTTCAAGTAGTGCAAGAGTCACTTAGTTGTTGTCTAATGGGTTTGAGTTGGTATGTGCATGAATTGGGACAACTTGTTCACGACAAATGAGATGTCTAGCCAAGTAAGGGAGAGATATTGTAGACTGCCTAGAACTTTGCAATATTTAGTGCTATCAAAAAAGATAATGCCATCTTTGAGTTTGAGAGGCATGTTGAGAGAGATGTAAAGATTGCCTTGGTCCCAAGCATTTTAGTATTAGACAGAAAATCCCAAACATATTGATGTTGAGAAAGAAAGATGCCATCTGTAGTGGGTAAGACCTCCACTTCTAAGAAGAAATGTAAGGACCCCATGTCCTTTAGTGAAAATTGACATTCAAGTTGTCCAGTAATATAATACACAAAGTTTGAATCATTGCTAGTTAGCACCAAGTCACCCACATATACCGGAATGTAACAGATAATTGACTCATGTTTATAAATAAACAAGGAAGAATTAGTTAGTGAGTTCATGAAACCGAACTGAAGCAAAGCATTTTTCAAGGCCAAGTACTATGCTCTAGGCGCCTACTTGAGACCATAAATGGCTTTGTGAAGTCGAAAAACATTATTAGGTTTGCTTGAGTCTTTGAAGCCTGGGGTTTGCAACATGTAAATTGTTTTACTAAGTTTTTCATGTAAGAAAGCATTATTAATATCCATTTGTCATAAGCCACAACTATTTATTACAACAATAGAGAGGAGTGGCTAGCTTAACCACGGGACTAAAAGTCTTTTTACAATCTACTCTCGGATATTGGTGATATCTTTTAGTCATAAGGCAGGCTATGAATCAGTGTACTAACCCATCAGGTTTATATTTGACATGAAAAATCCATTTGTACCCTACGAGGAATGGGGGAGGAACTAAGACCATGCCTAATGACGGCAATTAGTTATTGGGACATGGCTGCACGCTAGTGAGGCTCAAAAATGACTTGACTCACACATGTGGGTCAATGGTTTCAGCCAGTGGATGTTTGGTGCCGATGTTTAATTTGTGTTGGTGCCATGCAGGGATGTGGGATGCGTTGTAAAGGTTGCAAGGTTCCAAACTTTTATACTTGTGCGATGCGTCGTGTAAATGATATCCAGCTTATCATTGTTAAACACGAAATGATATCCAGCTTATCTAAGAGAGAGTTTCTAACATAGTGACTACCTTGTAGCGACCAGAGAGCGATCACGATATTTTATTCGGCCAGAATGAATGAACTGTTATGTTTTGCAACAAATATGGATTTTAGCCAAGTGCAGCCGACCCACTTAATGTTTTTATACTATATATTATTTAAAAGTGATTTTCAAAATGTACTTGAATTCTAACAGCGTAAATCTGATTTTATTTTTTTGAATTATTTTTTATGTTCTTGACTTGTTGTTGAAAACATAATAATTATTATTATTATAAAAGAAAAACACTCGAAGAAAGCATTAATCTAAATACATTTTTCAAAAGCATGTGCACCATAGTATCGAACACATATTCAGAAGAAAAGCAGGGTAACTTTATTCTTTAATATACTTAATCTTATCCATAGTAGCTTCAGTAGCAGCCATTGACTCTTATAAATCATCGCATGAGCCAACCAGTTCCCCTAACTTTCATAGAAAATCTCGACTGCTGGTTTTTTAGTGGTGTTGAGCATCAGGTCCGCCAGGACTCACTCGTTTACTTGCAAATTGAACTCTGAAAGCTTCTCTCTCGCCCAGGGCTCGAATTGTCCTGATCAGGTTCCTTCGTACACCAGATGGATCACTGGGGCGGGCATCGGATTGTGCAAATGACAGCAGTATTAGCAGTACGCACAGATAACATCTCAAGCTAGCCATTTTTCTTATTCTCTCAGAAAATTTATTGAGCTTGTTTTGCAGAGAAACAAATGAAGAGGGTGTAATATATAGAGATCAACAGCGATCCCCTTTTCATATAATAGTCAAAGTGGGTGGAAGTCGGCACATTCTATTGTGTTTTCAGTGCTTATATATATATATATATGGTTATACATCTGGGCTGTGATCCCTTTATATATATATATATATATATATATATATATATATATATATATATATATATATGGTTATACATCTGGGCTGTGATCCCTTTAAATTTTTCGGATTACTAAAAAACAATACCGACCAGTTCGGTTCTTACAATGTGCCGGTGCCAGTCAGAACCTTTTGTCGCGAAAGAACCTTCAACTACCAATATCTTTGTTTCAACTCCTCAGCATTAACAAGGACCTCTACTGCACCTACGCTAACATGTGCATCATGTGGTATGATAGAAAATGAAGGAGGTCATGACATGGAAATGGAGAGGACCTCTATAATTTCCTCACTCTCCCTTTATCCCTTTAGTGTGAATGTGTAAGCTATTCGGCTTCTTATGAAGCGATTTCTACCAACTCAGAATGAATGTAAACCTTATGCAACTAAGTACCACCAAGCTTCCATCCAATTGTCTGCCTCGCTATCTATTCTTCATATATATGTTCTAAACAAGTCCATCCATTCTCTTTAATGTTGAACGAACACAGTACTCTATCAAGAATTAAGAATAAACCCCCTCATGGTCGGTCGGCCGGAACAGTTGAAGTTTAAAACCAACTAAGATTTAGGCTGATCAGAATTTAGAATTTGCAAGGATTTTAATAGTATAGTTTATTATAATGATAGTTTAATTAGAATGCTAGTTTCCTCTAAATAGTTTAATTCCTTGAATGTCTAGGACCAAAAAACCTATAAATAGACTTGTAATCAGAGATATACACAAGTAGAGAGAGAGAGAGAGAGACGCATCTTTTAAAAGAACACTTAATACAAAACATCTTTCATCTCATTTTTCATCCTGTTCTTCAGCTTTGTTCGTGTGTTTATTCTTATAGATTAGCTACCACGCCTCAATCCATCTCTTTCCTCCACCATGCTTATCTTATGAATGCTTAATTTCTGTTTTGCCCACAGAAATTAAAGCTGATGAACTGACTTACATTTAGACTATGATGAAATCAATAGTCACCAAATGGACATAAATCAAATTAATCAGTGCCCTGCTAAGATGTCTTGCTTTATATATGAATCTCTGCAGCAATTAACTTCCTCAATTACCATTGAATTCTGCGCAAAGCTTGCTAACAATTTAGATCATTCTCATGGTAAGCTCAGCTGTGATTCCAACCCCAAGTGTGAATAACCCATGCTTTTGTTCTGAGGTAGCTGACGCGCTCATGCGTTTTCTTACATGAACCTGCAGGAACCAGGAAACAAAAATTCAACAGGAAAAAGAAAAGGATCAATTAATGTCTTCAAAGATGTTAATAACCAGGATATGATTTCAAGTAAAAGTCAGAAGCAGCTGTATACATTGGTCATATGCTTAATTAAAAAACCCAATTACATTAAATTGATCGAAATTTTTTATTTTATAAAAAAAAAATGAAATGATATATTTTAAGTTTAAAAAAATTATAATTTTACTTAATAAAAAAAACAAGATTCAACCCAATCTAAACCCCAAGTACACATCTGTCATAAGTTCATAACTATGATCATCATTTGTTATAATTTTAATCTTTCTTTTATTGGCATTTAATTCTAAGATCGTGGGAAGAGATTAAATTTTTTTTATTTAAAAATATTATTTTTAATATTGATATATTAAAAGGTTCTAAAAATATTTTAAAAATCCACTCTTAAATTATATATATATATATTAAACAATATTTTAGCGGCGTTTCCAGACAGTATAGAATTAGAATTAAAGGAGAAAAGAAAACAAGAATTCTCAAGTCATCTTTGGATATTGACACGTAAACGAGAAAGACACGAGAACTGCTTTCAATGCTCATCTATCATTTCTTCTTCTTTTGTATTAAGGGAATTGTTTAGATAATACATTTTCTATTGTAAAGAAAATTTTAAAAATGAATCCTTTTAGGGATTGAAATCGAAATCCTATTCTTATTTTTTCTCAATACAAAGCGAATCAAACACCGCCCAAAAATAAGAAAAGTTTTGATAAATTCAGTGCAACAAATTGGGGAGCTTCTTTTGATTGACATCAAATCTGCATATATATGTTTGCTTTTGGAATTGGGGTTCGCCCATCTAATCCTTTTCCACAAAGAGAAAAAACGAAAGCAAGATTCAATGGAACATCAATCAAGAAGATTGACTGTTTAAATAATGGGATTAATAGAGCTATCTAAAGTTTTTGCTCGGATGCAGCAACTGGGTCTTCTTGCAGGTTGGGTCAACACAGTCTTCAGCACTCCTCTTTCCACATTTCAGTTTGAAACCTGAAGGATGTGACTGTAAAACACGGACCCTGTCATCAAGAACAGACCTTAGAAAGATTTCTTGATTCAGAAGGTTGGTAATGTCCTCAAGCGGTCTCCGGACTCTTCTTTTATTGCTTGGAGGGATTGTAGATTTCGATTTAGTAACTGATAATAAAGTATCTTGCTTTGGAAAGAAAGGGGGGACGTTCTCCTTGTTGTCATACTGGCCAAGAAAGAGGACAGCCATTGCAAGAGATAGAGTGAGGGAGAAGGGGGGAAGAGATGGCGGTGAAGAGATGGGAGGAGCAAGAAAAGGTATATATAATAGTGGTTCTTTGGAGGGCAAATTTTGAAGTGGTTTTGTGTTTGGGAAAATGATTGTGGGATTTTGATTTTGGATTTCACAGACGGATGGAGGGAGAGGAAGCTGGCTCCTTTTGGGAGACTGTTTTTCGATATATTATTTTGGTTTTCCATGGACGGAGAGCGGGAGGGAGAGGGAGGGACCTTTTAGGGTTGTTTGAATTCTGAACGTTGGAGCGTAGACCATGAATGGAGAGGCGCGCCATTTTTTAATGTGTAAATTGGGACAAGAGAGAGGGAGGGAGGGTTTCGGGTTTTAGGGTGGCAATTCCGAAATTTTGGATTCATTGAAAGTCAAGGTTCATTTTCCCTCTCACAAATTCAGTCAAGCTTTACTCTTTCCTTTCCCACCTCGTGACCAAACGCCCTTTCTCCTTCAAGTTTTGATCATGGCATTATTATTAAGGTTATGGTTTTTAATTGAGAGGAGAAGCATAGTATAAAATTATTTCCAGAGAAAATTTATTTTTCATGTGTGGATTTTGAGCATATTGGTATGCCTTCAGGTATTGTGTATAGAGTTTTAGAGGCAAATAAAAATAATGAGAGGTTGTTCTCGATAGAATATGAAAATCTAGAGAGAAGGTAAAAGATAAAATAATCAAATTTGTATTAATTATGCATATTTAATGGATAATCTTTACCTTAGTTTCTAGATCTAAACTTAATTTCTTTGTTTTTATATAGAGTACTAATATTTTTGCTCTATTTCATTGCTCGTTGTTGAAGGTTCCACCTAAAATCTATCAACTAAGAATGAAGATTTAAATGGCTATACATTCTTTTATGGTCATTTATGCCTCGACCTCAATGACCATTAATTTTTTTATTCTTTGATCTTTTTTTTTGTCACTCCCATTTTTTTGCCTTTCCACTGTCATTTTTTATCATTTTCCCATCCAAATATACTATTTGTTAGTTTTTTTTAGACTAGTTAGATCTTTTTTTTTTTTTTTGCTTTAGTCAAATATCATAAAACAATTTCTAGTTCTTAAACATTGTTTAATGTATTTTTTTCAAGTTGTGAGAAATTAGAACACAATATCATACCGCCCATGCACAAAATAGTTTAAATGATTAACTAGTATATCTTATTATATATTCTCAATAAATATTTATTTTCATATAGTATTAGCATCTAGTCAATAGTTGATAATGCCAACACACAACATATTCAATGCAAGTCAAGGACCTTCTTTCTTCACCAATATTTATTTATAGACATCATATCACTGATAATCATATTTATTTACCAATGAAGCGAAAACCACAATAACTAAAGGTTGACACCAATGTTTTCACTATTCAATCACCTTGCAATTCTTTATCTTTTGAGGTGAGCTGACATAATCAAGATGTAAAAATATCTTGGGTCATCAAGTAAACAATACATGCTCTCGTTAGTTATAATCTCCCCAACTTAATATGTCACTTTTGTTCTTATTTGTATCTTATTTCTCTCGTACATTTACTAACTTAAGTATTAGATAATCTCTTCTTTCATATGGGATTTATTTTTCATGTATAATCAAAGCCTAAACACTAAGCTTAAATTCAAGCCCACACCGTAGCCTAAAATCATATACTATGTAAAGCTTAGCTTTTATTGGAAGTTGTTTCATGACTTTATTGGTGGTGCTATTTATGGGATTTTGAACTAAAAACTAGTTTGTTTTCTTTTAGTACTCATAAAAACTCCTTCATGTATGAAAAACTTAAGAACAAGTAAGAGTGACTAATCTCTTTACCATAAAGACTTCAAATCCCTTCATATTTTCAACAACTCACTCACTAAGTGCAAGTACTAAAAAAAAAAAACATTTTGGCATACAAGAAACTTTGCACTTTTATGATACACTAACAAGAAATTAAACATACAACTTTATTACATGTACTAGGTGTGTATAATGACAATTCCAATTTAATGAAGGAATATAACAAAATGTTGTGCAAAGTATGCATGATACACTCACTCTTTTAAGGTGTTACTGTTGTTAAAAAGATCATTCCTCCCTATATCCAAGCCACATGTATAACTATATCTATTAATAATCTTTTTACTCTTACTTGTAAGCTTATTAATAAAAAAGATAAATATGATTAAGTTGTTGTAATCTTAAACAAATATCATGGTAGTTGGCTAGCGTTCAATTTTTCAAGTGTATATTTTAGTTATCATATGATTAAGTAAAAGATAATTATTTTTTTTTAGTTAAAACCAATGGAATTGATGGTTCAGGTTATTGTTTTGGTGGGTTACGTTGCAAAGCCTAAATCAATCCAATATATCATTAATAATCTTAGAATATAAAAAAATTATCTTTGAAATCAACAAATTTTAATGATCATCTAGATTGTTCTTAGACCTATTAAGCCAAATATGTCAAGACAAATTTCATATGGACTAATTTTAAATCCATGACAAGAAGATGGGTTAGAAGATTTTAAGGTTATTATGATATAAACATTTTTTCCAGATTAAAAAATGTAGTAAACTAGTTTCTTCTAAATATATAAAAAGAAAGTGTAGTGCATAGAATTGAATAGAAAAAACTTGTTGCTCTTTAAAACATGGAATGAATTATTTTGGGTGTGTTTGGGAGAGCAATTAAACGATTGTTTGAGAGTGTAATTGCAGTAGTTTTTTAAAATGTTTTTTGTTTAGAAATGCATCAAATGATATATTTTTTTAAAATTATTTTTGATATTAGCATATGAAAATGCTCTAAAAACATTAAAATAATAATAATTTAGAGTAAGAAATAAAAATAAAAAGTTTCAAATTTTTTCAAAAGAAATTTTGAATCGTAATACTAAACGCCTCCTAAATCATGTTTCTGAAAATTTTTGAATATTTTTTATTTTAAATAATTTTTACTATCTTCTTAAACAAACTTTTTATCTATAGCCACCAAGATGAACAATATATGGTGAAAGTGTGGTCTGCTTTTAAAATAGATGACCATTTGAGAAAATCTGGCCTATAACCCAAATTATTTTTAATTTAGGGCCGGCATATATTTTTCATGGATGGCTGATTGTAAGAAAAATCATTCTAGCCCTTGAAATATTAAAATTAATTACAAATGGGGATATATATATATATATATATATATATATATATATATATATATATATATATATATATATATAATTTCAAGATCAAGGCACAAGGATACATGATTTTTTTCATAACGTAGTAGTCTCAATATCAATGACATATATTTAATTGGATCTCGAATAAAATGTAGTCCAAATAAAGCAGGCTTTAATATACGTGTGTGTGTGTGTGTGTGAAGCATGATTTGCAGATAAAATGTCATTTCTAAATTTTTTTATATAAACATTCATGTTTCAATTGAGAAAAGATAAATATCATGAATAAATAGGTAACGATTATTTCTTTATTTAAAAAAATAGATATAGTTTTTAATTAATTTACACGTCAATTAAAACTAAACTTAAAGGAACACTACAAACTTGAAAAGCTAGTATATTAGCCACCTACCATCATTATTGACTTTCAATTTTCAAATACAAATTCATATAATTATTTGTGGCCATGACATGATTCACGTTACATGCCGCCGTCGATCTCCTTCTCAGCAGCATTATTCAACCCACCACTCTGGATATGCATGTCCTATTCAAATCGTAAAGGCCAGGGGCCAACCACTACCGATCCATAAATCAAAGCACAATATAACCCGCCTAAGATCACAAGTACTGCAGCAACAAACGTTAACTAATTTGTAGCATCGTCAAGAATGCAAGAAATTCACATCAAAGAAACCATTCCAATTCACCCTGCTTCACCTCCTTTCTCTCAAGACCATACACTCCCTCTCTCCCGCCTTGACACCGACGGCAACCTCAATGTCACGTTCCGCTACCTTCGTGTATACGTCAACGCCACCTCCGACAACAGAGACAATCCTTTCAACGTCATCGCGGCTGCGCTTTCCTCTGCTCTTGTACACTACTACCCTCTTGCAGCCACACTCCGCCGAGGGCAGGTGGACAACCGTCTGGAGCTAGTTTGCTCTCGGGACCATTTGGGCGTGCCTCTTATCAATGCAACTGTAAACTGCACGCTGGAGAAACTGAACTACCTTGATGACCCGGACCCGGATTTTGTGGACAGGTTAGTTCCTGACCCGGATCAAGCTTATGGTCTGGCTAACCCGTGTGTTCTCCAAGTCACAGTGTTTGAGTGTGGTGGGTGGACATTGGGTACTTCCATACACCATGGTTTGTGTGATGGGCTCGGGGCAACCCAATTTTTTAATTTTATGGCAGAGTTGGCACGTGGTGTGCATCGGGTTTCAGTTAATCCAGTTTGGGACCGGGCTGGCTTGTTGGGTCCGAGAGACCCGCCCCGAGCTGAGGGAGTGGTGCGGGAGTTTTTGGGGTTGGAGAAAGGGTTTGAACCTTACGGTCAGGTGGTTGGTAAGGTGGCGAGGGAATGCTTTCATATGAAGGATGAGTGGTTGGAGAAGTTCAAGAAGGTGCTGTTTGAGGAGAGTGGCTCTAGTTTTACCACGTTTGAAGCCTTGGGTGCCTTCATATGGCGGGCAAAGTAAGTCAATGAGGTAGTTTGTAGTGTTATATATTTATATATATATTTTTTATGCTGATATAAAAAATAATTTTTTAAAAAATAATTTTTTTTAATATATTTATATATAAAAAATAATTTTAAAAATAATTTCAATTACACTATCCACTAAGCATCGCCATTGCTTGACTGGTGCATTACATATTTTTGCCTCGTTTGCAATAAATAAATGAAGTAGAAGTCAATTAGCAATTGATATATAAGCCAATCTTGCATGTAATTCTTGGCTCTTACGCAAGAAGAAAAAAAACTATATCAAGTTTAAGTCAAGATAATATCTTTTTGTTTGAAACTATAGAAATTGCCAGGTATATTCAATGTTTTATGGCTTGTATTATCCCTAATTATGGCTTGCATCATATTATTGTCTCTTTTACTTCTAATTCATTATTGACTTAAACAGGGTTAAAGCCTCAGGGGTTCCGGGTGATGAGAATGTGAAGTTTGCTTACTCGATCAATATACGAAAACTAGTAAAGCCACCCTTACCTGCTGGCTACTGGGGCAATGGCTGTGTTCCAATGTATGCACAGCTTTGTGCCAATGAGCTAATAGAGCAACCAATCTGGAAAACAGCTGAGCTGATTAAAAGGAGCAAAATCAATGCAACCGATGAGTACGTCCGCTCATTCATTGATTTTCAAGAACTGCATTACGGAGATGGCATTACAGCAGGAACCAGAGTGAGTGGGTTCACAGATTGGAGACACCTGGGACATTCATCTGTTGATTTTGGGTGGGGAGGTCCAGTCACTGTCTTCCCACTTTCAAGAAACCTACTCGGAAGTGTTGAGCCGTGCTTTTTCTTGCCTTATTCATCTGCTAATGTCGGCCAGAAGGATGGGTTCAAGGTGTTGGTAACCTTGCAGGAAACCCACATGCCTGCCTTCAAGAAAGAGATGGAGAAATTTAGCAGCCAAGTTTTTGACTTGTCTTGATTTTGCATGCTAATCCCTTTAACTATCTCTGTATCAGTAATCATGCCACACTAGAGCTAAATCTAAACTGCACTAGGGTTGCTAAACTTGTGATGACTCCTGGTCAAAATAAGAGATTTGGAAAATGAACAGCTGGTCTTCTGATATTGTATTGGATCTTCAAAATTTCCATGATTGAAAGTATCTGAACTCCCGAGATTGTTCAGCAAAATAAATTTGGGCAAACAGGTGTGGAGGCTTGTTGATTATTGAGTTGTTGCTTTTAGATAATCAATCTGATTACTTGTTAGGCTTCGGGGACTTCAAGTCTTCAACAATGAAAATGATGCTTCCAAGTTCGAAATATTGATGCTTTTGGTGAAACCACCATTTTCATTGAAAGGTTAATAAACCATTTTAATATAAAAAATGAGTGAGTTATAATTTAGTCCTTATAATTTTTCCCAAAAACAAATCAGTCCCTTTTACATAAGAAATAATTCCAATAGCTCCTTTATCAGTCATCCTCGATTTAGTAGTTTTTCTTTTCTTTTCTTTTCTTTTCTAAAACCATCTTCTTTTATACTTCAATTTCCCCAATTTACCTTCTCGTGTAAACAATTTTCGAAATGTAAGGATTAATCATTCATTTTTGCTGAACTATAAAAACTAAAAGTTATAATTTGCTTACTTCTTGATACAATTTACTACAATTTATCAGAGTGAACGGTAACTTCAAGAAGCTAAACTACAAAAGCTAGTCCATGGGGGGTGCTTGAAAATGAGAAAAAGAAGAATAAAAGTTTTTGCAAAATTTTGATTTTTTTAAAAATTAATTTTTTTTGTATATTTAAATTATTTTGATGTATTAATGTCAAAAATAATTTTTTTATTGTATTTTTAAATTAAAAACACTTTAAAAAACAATATCAATCACACTTTCAAATGAGTACTTAAAGTATCAATTTAATATCTTTGTCAATAACACATGTAGCATTTACATGTAAGTTAGAAAATACAAGAATAAGATTTAAAATATTCTCCTATTAATATATTATGGATATAAATTAGTCAATGATCACTTTTAAAAATTAAATCACTAAACTTGATATTTCGCTTGATGACATACTTATATATAAGTTATAAAAATACAAATAATAAGATTTGAATTAAAGATGTTCTCTCATGTTAATTGAATTTTTTTTTATCATTTAACTAATTACTGTGCACTTCCATGATTTACTTAGATTTAGTTGGTTTTCAGTGTTTTACAATATAAATTATTATAAGAATAGTACCAAGATCATGAGTGAAAGATTTCAATGTTGAGAAAGTTGATTCCTTTAATATTTGACTAAATCATTGTGACTCACGCTGTAGGTTATATATATATAAGCAAATTTCAAATTTCAATTCCTTTCTTTTCCTTTTCTTTTATTTAACTATTTTAATTTTCAGAATCATATTTTTTTTTTTTAAATACTGATAAAGTGCATGTTTGGTGTAGAGTTGAACTACCATTTTGTCATTTTATTAGTAATTTTTTTGTATTTTTAAATAATTTTATATATTATATTAAAAATAAAAAATATTTTATTACAATTTCAAAAAATAATAATTTTTAAAATAACTTCAAATATAATTCCAAACATTCCAACAGCCCAAAGCAAAGGCCTCTAAAGCATAGTAGATGCGCATGAAACCTATCATCTTATCCTAAACCTAAGTGGCCAATAGAAAACCAAATGCCAAGCTGCTTCAAACAAAACAAACAATCATAGTGACACAAACATCTTCTTCAAATTCAGTTGCAAGATGGCAACCATGCTTGGAACTTCTTCCTCTGCAATCTTGGCGTCTAAACCTTTCTCCGCTCCTTCTCTCTCTTTAACCTCCTCAGGTACATTAAACAAGCTAAGCCCACTCCATTTTTCCTCTTCAAAATCCAAACTTTTCCTTGTACTTCAAGATTTATGTGCATTTGAAATTGACCCGCCTCTTTTTTATACTTTATTTGTGGGTTTTTTATTGTTTTTAGTTGAGGTAGCTGGTGGGTTTTTGCAGGGCTAAGTTTTGGGAGGAAGTATTATGGAGGGATTGGTCTTGTGGGTAAGAAAGGGAGGCCTCAGTTTCATGTTGCAGTTGCCAGTGTTGCTACTGACATTGGCTCTGTTGTGGAGGTAAGGTTTTCTTTCCTTCTCTCTATGCTTTCAATTTAATAGTTGTTGACATATGCTATATGAGATCAAAATTTGATTTCTTTAGTACAGTGTTGTTCATTTTTAAGAGTTATGTGGTGTTTGAATAAGATTTGAGAACTTGGTTATGTTGAGATGCTTGTTTTGAAAGCTTAAATTTCGTCAGTTAATTATTGTCTATGGCCACTAAACAAAGCATTTTTTCTAAGACTTTGTGGAAGGAAGAAAATTATACCTATAGAAAGCATTGTGTTAAAGAGAAGGCGCTTTGCTAGGTTATATGAATTGCTGTACTTTCAATTTTTATAGGCCCAGAAGGCTGCTGCTAAGGAAAGCCAGAGACCAGTATATCCTTTTGCTGCTATAGTAGGGCAAGATGAGATGAAGTTGTGCCTTTTGTTAAATGTCATTGATCCCAAGATTGGAGGTGTCATGATCATGGGTGATAGAGGGACCGGAAAGTCCACCACTGTTAGGTCCTTGGTTGATTTACTTCCTGAAATTAAGGTGGTTTCTGGTGACCCCTATAACTCAGATCCAGAAGATCCAGAGTCGATGGGTATTGAAGTCAGGGAGAGCGTTGTGAAAGGGGAGGATCTCACTGTTGTCCTGACCAAAATTAATATGGTTGACTTGCCATTGGGAGCTACAGAGGATAGGGTGTGTGGGACAATTGACATTGAAAAGGCTCTCACCGAGGGTGTAAAGGCGTTTGAGCCTGGTCTTCTTGCTAAAGCTAATAGAGGCATTCTTTATGTTGATGAAGTTAATCTCTTGGATGACCACTTGGTGGATGTTCTTTTAGATTCTGCTGCATCAGGGTGGAACACAGTGGAGAGAGAGGGTATTTCAATTTCACATCCTGCACGATTTATTTTGATTGGTTCTGGCAATCCTGAAGAGGGAGAGCTAAGGCCACAGCTTCTGGATAGATTTGGAATGCATGCACAAGTAGGGACTGTTAGGGATGCAGAGCTCAGAGTTAAAATTGTAGAAGAAAGAGCTCGATTTGACAAAAATCCAAAAGAATTTCGCAATTCTTACAAGGCAGAGCAAGAGAAACTCCAGCAACAAATTTCCTCAGCTAGGAGTTTTCTTTCATCTGTACAAATAGATCATGATCTTAAGGTTAAAATCTCCAAGGTTTGTGCAGAGCTGAATGTTGATGGATTGAGAGGAGACATTGTGACGAATAGAGCAGCAAAAGCTCTTGCAGCCCTGAAGGGCAGGGAGCATGTAACTGCAGAAGATATTGCTACTGTCATCCCCAATTGTTTGAGACACCGACTTCGTAAGGATCCCTTGGAGTCAATTGACTCTGGTTTACTTGTCAGTGAGAAATTTTATGAAGTTTTTAGCTGATGCCAGTGTTTTTAGATGTCCACTTCTGTAATTGATGTAACAGATGCCCAAATTACATTTTTTGTGCTTCTATCACTTTGTTTTTCACGCAATATCAGTTAAAATTTCTGCAAATATAGACATGGGTTGTACCTGTTGTTGAGGATTTGTATTAAACTGAAGAGAAGAAGCTATGCATGCAATATCTGCTATTACATGTTTAATCTTCTTCTTGTCTTCTGGGGCTGCATGCTTGTGTACAGGAGTTGCCAAATAACACTCCAGGTTCTTTTAACAGATTCTGATATTTGAATGCTTATTGATATCAATTAAAGGAAGGTCAAACCATGTATTCCATATGTTATATTATGGCCAAACATCCCCCCATTTTTTTTCAAGTGCACAGAAAATTTTGGAACACTTTCCATATATCTTCAAAGAACATGGTTACAAGAATGGGTTGACACAAATAAAAACGCCAGGGATCTATAGCTTGGCTAGATCTTTATCAGGAATTCCATTCCAGAATGTCGGCCTTAGCTCAAGAAATGCAGGCGGTCTTTGGTAGACAATTGTCGCAGCTCTAATCAATATTGCAGCAGTGAGAGCCCATATCGTAAAACCTTTTTCCCCTGACTGATAGTCAAAGAAATGATATAGAAACTTGTCTCCCATCCAGACATCCTCGACTTCTCTCCTGTCCTCATTCTGTTTTCACCATCAAAGAGAGGAGCCATAAGGTTTTTATAGGTTAATTACTGTGTACATGATAAGCAAAACAAGAAGACCTTAAGAAACATTTCTAGGGGAACATCAAATACTGTCTCCACTTCATTAGCATCTGGAGTTGGATTGAATGCTTTCTTGTCAAACAGTACACCAATCACGGGAACAACTGTCACATCAAACTGCAAGCAGAATCAGGAACTGGTTTAAAAACTAAGTGTGTTTAGCAAAGCGGTGCAAGGGTGTTAAAAAACTAGTTTGAATGCTTTCTTTGTTATTGCAAAATTGTCAAATTTGAATTTGATGCTTTTTCATGTGCTTTTTCAGGTGTTCTTTGATATTTTTGACATCAACTTGTCAAAATTATCCAGAAGTATATGAAAAGACACCATGGTGTTTTTAAGCTCAGACGCTTTCCGTAAAACCCTTGGAAAAAAATGCAAACGCGTTACATACACAGCCTAATGTACATAGAGAACAAGTAAAACATAACATCTACTTGCAGATTAATCTAATGATCTGAAGATACTCAACGAGGATATCAGAGAGGCCTAGAAAATCTCCATTCCAGGTACGGATGGGTAATAACACAGAATTACTGAGTTATAGATGGCTTGCATGTTGTTATATATTATGTTCACCGGGCAGCAGACAATCTCCAGATTTAAGGCTTGAGACATCAAAAAAGAGAAGCAACCTAAATTAAAACCTCAGTTTGATGAGTGAAGACTCAAACCCACGATTTTATTGTCATACTTCATTCTAAACAATGGCCTACTTTTTTTAGGACTTCTATCTTCTCCCTCTCCACATTAATCAAGCAATCCACCAATTATCTTGAACAACCTCTGATTTCTGATTTGACCAGGGTCATTAACTCTGATAAAAAAAAAACAATAGATTTCATAGAATCCACGTGAAGCTAATTTGGTGAGTGTTACTGAATTGTATGGATCAAATAAAAAATCTCTTTCCCACAAAATAGCAAAATAGAAATTGGATTTGAAAAATTCAACACAAACCCTGGTCATATATGGCTCAATAACTGTAACAACATCAACAAGAGAAGGGTCCAAACCAATCTCCTCCTTAGCCTCTCTCAATGCAGTTGCTATATCATCAGCATCACCTTCCTCCCTTTTTCCACCAGGCAAGGCCACTTCACCTGCATCGAAACACAATCTACTTGGTCTTCAAAAAGAACATAAAATAACCATCATTCTATTACAATTAAAAGCATGACTTGATCGCAAACACACAACAGAAAGGTGATTATTTTCATACCTGAGTGAGAAGAGAGTTGTGAAGAGCGTTTTGTGAGGATTACACGCAATTCTCCATCAATTCCTTCAAAGATGCAGATGAGAACTGCAGCTCTTTTGGGTTTTGCAGATTTCGGGATCCCATGTTGTCTTCTGGCCGGGTTGTTTAGATGGTGAGGAGGTTCGTAGAGGCTGAGCCGTCGAGATAATGATATGAGCTTCTGGGATTTCTCACCCCTATTTTCAGGAGCCATTTTTGGGTTTTGACCGCTACTTTCTGTCAGATGCTGTTTAAGTTGTCTCAGCATCTACGGTAAAATCATCTTCTTGAAAGTCAAGACCGGAATTATAATTATAATTATAATGATAAGACAAATAAATAAAAAAACACAGGTTTTGAAACTGTGAAAATCATTGTTTCTTCACACACAAATCCTCTGCTCATTGTACTGTACATTTCTATTGTAAAAGACACGAGGCTTTGGAACGATGAAAATCATTTTTCTCCGTACGATGAAAATCATTATTCAGATCCTCTATTGTTGAAGAAATTATAAGAACTGGGGTTTTGGAACTGTGAAAATCACCGTTTTCCCATCCTCATAGTGTTCATTTTACCGTTCCTTTTTACTAAGAACTGGGGTTTTGGAATTGGGAAAATCATTGCTTACCGGTACTCATATCCTATGTTCATTTCATTTGTATACTTTTTTTTTTCATTTCAGTTATTGAGAATATTTTTTACGTTTTCATTCTTCCAAGTTATATTAACATGAATTTATATGTTGATTCTTTTTTATTTTGCATGCTTTCATATTATAAAATGTCAAGGAATATTCTGACATTACACATGTGAAGTGTAAAAAACAAACAGATTCCAACCTTAAATTAAAAATTGATGTTCGAAATAGAATTTTAGGTAAGAATTAAAGAAATTAATATAACAAGGATTGATTTAACACACACACACACACACAAAATCCTTTTTCATTTTTAATTGTTAAAAAATTGCATAAAACTTTTAATTTGGCCCTTGAAGTCTTGATTTATGTATTTACTTGGTCCCTTTTGTTTTAACTTTTTATGTATCGATCCCACTTTATATTTTTATATTTTAGTCCCTAGATATTAAAAATATAAAAGAAAGTCTCCCAAAAAATTAAAAACAAGAAAATGTTTGCTTAATCATAAAAATTAGATTTTAATATCAATGAAAATGGCTTTTTTTTCTTCAAACATGCTACAAAATATGAATTTGCTAAAAAAAAATGCTCCAAACTATGGATTAGAAATTTTAATTTTTCTTTTGATTTATGGTTTCTCAATAGATTAAATGGTGTTTTAAGTTTGGATATAGCATTAGAGAGGTTTATAAGAAGTTTTAATGCTAGTTCTATACTTATGCCTTGTTTATGATTGTATTTCAAAAATATTGTTGAAAACATTTTAAAATTTTATTTTTATTTTAAATTAAAAAATTTTAATGTTCTTAGATTCTTTTTATGTGTTAATATCAAAAATAATTTTTTAAAATTAAAAAAATATATTTTGATATATTTCTGAATAAAAATTATTTTTAAAAATAATTTTAAACATGCTTCTTAAGAGTTACTAGCACATATTTGTGAGCTAGACATGCTTGCCCATCTTACTAGACCCAAATGCATTTGACTTATTTGTTAAATTACTCTTAACCTTTAACCTTTTTTTTTTATTTTTTTTGTTTCTAAGTTTTATAATTAAATTATCTTTAAATAAAAATATTTAAACAATTATAGAGTTATGCCACAATTTTCAAAAAATATTAGAGCTTTTTATAGTAATATTAGTCATTATTTTATGAATAATAATATATTAACCTAATATACGAAAATTCTCAAAACATTGTTTATTAATATTCTATAAGAATAGAATATTTATTTTATTACTTTTCTATTATAAAATATTTTTAGAATTATTATTCTCAAATTTATTCATATAGATGCTTGATTCATCAATTTTTTAATTATAACTTACTTTTACAATTATAATAGTTAATACAATGCTATTAATAAAAAATAACATATTTTCATCAAAATAAAATAAAAAATACATGAATAAGGAAGTAAGAAAATGAAGTTTTTTTATTATATGCATATATTCTTCTTTGGTTCAAATCATTTATTTTTTTATTCAATATATTATACTTTTAATAAAAATACCTATTCTTGTAAAACAAAATTCATTAAAAAAAATATTTTAATGTATTTTCAAATAAAAAATACTTTATTTAAACACCTCCACATTTACCTTGTAATACATAACAATCTTTTTTGCCTTTTCCTTTTGAAAGATATCAGTGCAACTGTATATTTAGCACCTCGACAAAATTACATCGTGTAATAACATATTCTAGCTACTACTATAAGAGAGGAAATCAAAGAAGCAAAGGGTCACAAGGTGCAAACAACAAACACTTCATAGGAATCTCAAGTTCATAGTCTCTACTCAATACTCTCCTCTACAGATCATCCATCAATGCCAACGAACAGTTGAAGAGATTGTGATCAGGTGTTGGCTACTGTGAAAATTCAGATGCCTCTGAAGTGCTTGAGATGAATCATATGCTGCTCTCGAATGCTTCCAAATCTTCAAAAAACATGATCAAAAGTAGAGAGGTTCTAAACTTACTGTATAAAGATATTGCTTGATACGACAATTCAAAATTGTCAGGTATCTATAGCTTTATCAGGATTTCCATTCCAGAATGTTGGCTTTCGCTCTTGA
Organism: Salix dunnii; assembly: GCA_015731905.1. NCBI lineage: Eukaryota > Viridiplantae > Streptophyta > Magnoliopsida > Malpighiales > Salicaceae > Salix > Salix dunnii. Next base: position 3,073,543 of record CM027662.1, on the reverse strand, counting down.
AATGCAGGTGGCCTTTGATAAACAACTGATGCAGCCCTAATCAATATTGAAGCAGTGATAGCCCATATTGTATACATTTTACTCCCAGACTGATAATCAAAGAAGTGAAGTAGATACTTGTCTCCCATCCATTCTTTCTCCTGCTCCCTCCGGTTCTCATCCTGTATTCACCATCAGAAAAGAGAGAAGCCTGTGAAAACTGGGAAATGCTTCTGAAATTTAATATCAAAGAGTAACTGATAAAAATCGAACTGGAGTTGGAACCTTGAGAAACATTTCTAGGGGAACATCAAATACTGTTTCCACTTCATTCACATTTGGAACTGGATTGAATGCCTTCTTATCGAACAGGATGCCGACCACAGGAACCACATCCATAGCATACTGCATATGGAACCAAGATTTAGTCTAAAAACAAACTCATACACAAACAAAAAGAACCAATAAGACTCTGCCTATAACTTGCATCAATCATCTGAAGAAACTTGACAGGACACCAAGGAGGCCCGAAAATTTATCATTCCAGATTCAAGAAATAGAATCATGAAATTAGTTTAAACATTTCCATAAGTTAGTTAAAGATCACACTTTACTATGCCTTGCTCTCATAGTTGACAACTTAAAACAGCAAATGCCCTTGCATCGGTATCATGAGCAAAGCCTCAAACTTTCCAATTATGCCTATATATTATCCATTTTGATTTTTATTTTCTCTCTCTTCTTTTTCCACATAATTAAAACCAACAATATATCTTGCAGCTATTTATTCTGTTCTAGCAGTGTTAATACGATATGAAAGTATCTATAATTAACATATAGATAATATAAGGAATCTACATCAAACAAATCATTAACCCTCAAGAATGGTTAAGAATAATGACTCCAAACTGAATTTGCTTAATTAAACACAATCTAACCTTTGTCATGAATGGTTCAAAAACAGTAACAACATCAACAAGAGAAGGGTCCAAACCAATCTCCTCTGTAGCCTCCCTCAAGGCAGTTTCTACATCATCAGCATCTCCTTCCTCCCTTTTCCCACCAGGCAAGGAAACTTCACCTGCAATTGAACGCAACCCATTTCTACTTTCTTTAAAACATCACATAGCCATCAATACAAGTATACAACCCAATAAAAATCATGACTTGATAGTTAAATTAACACAAAGAAAAACTCTCTTATGCACCAGAATGAGAAGAAAGTCTTGAAGAACGTTCTGTTAGGATCACGCGCAGATCTCCATCATTTCCTTCAAATATACATATAAGAACTGCAGCTGTTTTTGGTTTTGCACTTTGTGGGATCCCATTTTGTCTTCTTATTGGATTGTTTAAGGAATCAGAAGGTTTATAGAGACGAAGCTGTTGAGCTAATGATAACAGTTTCTGGGATTTTTCACTCATGTTGCTGTTCGGCTGGTCCTTGTTGTCTTAGTATGACTGCTTATCAATTTCCTTTTCCTAGAGACTTAGAAAAGTTAATAAATTTCTTTCTTTTGTAGCAATCAATTTTGAGAATTAAATTGCCGACTTCCAAATTGAAAAATCTGCTTCACGAGTGCTCCCTCTTTGAAGATGATAGGTGGGGAGCACATGAAAGAGCTGGTTGAGGTGAAAACTACCTAGGAACTGGTAGGCTCATTGTAGATTTCGATAAAATCACCTCCGCTTGTATATGTTTCTGGACCAGAGAATACAAAGGCTGATGGATAAGCACGAAAGATTTCAGAAGAGGAGGAAATTGTGCTCGTTGGGTGCATGTTCATGTACGCAAGGAAATTATTGGGTGATTATCTTGTCATATTTTTCATTTTGTCCAAAGATTAGAGAAGGAAACATACTCCACTCTTTTCCCTTTATCTAATTCTTTCTACAGCTTATCTGAAGTCTAAACTAAATAAGAACATTTCATGTTTCCAAAATATGGGAAACAATACTTGGACAATTTCGAGAGTACAACTCAACTACAAGAATATTTTTACGAGAAGTAGCATCCACGAAAATCAAAGCTTTTATTTGTAGAGGCAAGCGGTTAGAGATTCCAGCAAATACACGAGCTGCTTCAACTCTACTGTTATAGAGCCAAGTCAACAAAAGCAGGCATTAGGTACACTTCATTCTCAAATGCAGAAGAGACTGAAGAAGTGCAATGCCGCTTGTTAACAGCTGTGGAAGCTTTGGCGGTAAAATCAATTCAATCAAGAACTTAGCTGCAGAAAAGCTCAAGTCATTCACTCCCCAGGAAGAATTTGTTGAAATTTGATCCATTTGCCTCCTTGCCTCTTAAATAACCAGTCTCCTCAATTTACAATTGCCTAAAGGAAAATAACGCATTCTGCCTATCTACTGACAATGCTATTTAGTACATACATTTGAATAACTTAACTGATTCAACAAGCGTGGGTTGTGAGGGTATTTATTGAAGGATGATTATTCTGAGAATCTGAGTACAGCCCAACACTATTTTTCCTGAATTATTCAACGCATCACTGTATCATTGCTTGCACCTTTAGGAAACTTGAACCTAGGATTCTGCTCCAGAAAAGCAGGTGGCCGTTGGTAGACAACTGAAGCAGCTTTAATCAAAATCCCAGCAGTTAAACCCCATATCAAGTACTTTTTATTCCCCGTTTCATAGTCAAAGAAATGAATCAGATACTTTTCTCCCATCCACTCTCTCTCCTCTACTTGTCGATTTTCATCCTGAACAAAATATTTCATGCATAGTTATTTATAAGAAAACAAAATGGTTAAGTCAAATAATAAAAGTGAAAGAGGTTAACCTTAATGAACATTTCCAGGGGAGCATCAAATACTGCTTCCACTTCAGCAGGATTTGGGATAGGCTTAAATGCCTTCTTATCGGTTAGAATGCCTATAACAGGAATCACTCTCAGGAGATGCTGCAAAGAAAAGCAACATTGCTAAAACTGAAGAAAATAGACAATAAGAGCTTAATTTTTTGTGATGTCTAACCAGATTTATTAGACAATTCAAATGCTAACTAGTTAAACACTCCATCTGTCCAGAAACAAGCAATGCACATATAGAGCACACATCATAGTTATTGACAGACGTATTATATTGATATTGATTATTAACAAAAGAAGACAGCGTCAAAACCAGAATACCAGTCAGGAAATCCATGACAGGAGGTCTGCGGGTAACAGATTTTGGGATCAGTGAGTAACAGATTTTGGATCCTGGCCCAGAACTTGTCATGACATATGATGTTTCAGCTAAAAGAAAGCAGAAATGAGAGAGTAGAGAGTGCACGTGTGATAAAAATGAGTGTTCTTTTCCGACATAATTTCTCATAGAATGAATTGTCCTACATAGTTAATGCTGATTATCATGGTTTCATTGCAGAAAATAGCTAGACAGCTAACAGGCACATCCTTTTGCACTGTTCTGAAATCTCATGGTTAGGAGGTTGTTCACCTTAAATGCTCTGACTTTAGAATAAAACTTGTTCATGTCAAAAGAAAGTAAAATGTGCAAAAGAAAAGAGCGAATAAACTTTCAAACAACCTAGTGATACATAAATGATGCAAGACAATCTGGTTTGTGATCAGTTTACAATTCCATTTTGTGATGCAACAAGTCTGTGTTTGCCAGTCTCGTTTAGGAAGCATTCTAGCATTGTCTTCATAACTTCGAGGTATGATAAACTTATTAATTGAAGGATTTCAATATACTAAGCCAATCACTATGACATACTTATATGGGGAGAAGAGGTATCAAGTTCACTTATATGAAGAATAATGGTGAGTGAAACTTTATAGTAATTGTCAAATGCCAAGTGGTAGGTCCAACACCACATCACTTTCAACTAAATCAATCCTACTTGCAGGCTAAATGGAAACATCAAAATTGAATAAATGGGAAAGCAAAAGAGGTAATAAATCCTGCCAAGAAAACTCTATGAACCCATCAAATTTTGGCCACTCACTTCCTTATCGATGCAAACCACCCTACTCCACCACAAACCCCCTAAAAAGTGTGAAGACAAGAAAGTTTACTATTTACCCCATGATAACAGGGGCTAACCACAAGGACATTAAGGTTTGACATTACTTCACACCATACTTTATAGTAATCTAATGTTAAGACAATGCCTAGGTTTCTCCACAAGAGTCACTAATGGTCTAAACCTTAAGCTGTTAACCAATATTACAAGAACAACTCCCTTGTCCCAAACAAATTTTTAGTCAAGCATATAGGGTAGGCAGTCAAATGAAATAATATGCAAATCAGCAGAAACCATCATCCATAAAAGATGGAAAGTCCATAGACCCCAAGACATAGAAGAAGCACCCTTTTCATACCTTAGACAAAAATGGTTCAAGAACAGTAACAACATTCACAAGTGAGGGGTCCAACCCAATTTCCTCCTTCGCTTCCCTTGTTGCCGTCTCAAAATCATCCTTATCACTCTCATCTGCTTTCCCCCCAGGTAAGGAAACTTCACCTGAAACCAAAAACACTTAGTGGAATGAACAATGGACAACCGCTCCCTATACCTTAGTCATTGGTGTTGCCATTACATTTTCCCTGCTCGGCCACAAATAGGGAAAAGGAAAGCAAATTTCAACCTCAAATCTTCATTAACAAATGATAACTAAAAGCTTTGTATTATACAAGACTCAAATTGTCCAATTAATTGAACCACGAAAAACTAAACCACTCAAGTGAATCGTCAAGTTTTTTAAAATTTATTTCCTTTCTCCAATTCTTCTCAAATTATAGAGTAGTTGTTCAATTAAGTTCAGCAACTTTTTCTCTATCTGATCCCTTCAACAATGCATGAAAAAAAGACAGATTTTGATTTTAAACCTTGTTCGAACATTTCATTAAGCTTATAATAACTCGGTTGATCTGAGTTCAAAAATTTAAAGTTTGGGGTAAAACTCAAAAGAGAGCAAAATGATTCAATTCCTTTTTAACTTCTACAGTCTTACTCCCATCTTTATCCAGTCTAATCACTCAAGTTGAGACTTATAGTTTAAGAGCAATTACTATTATCTACATTCAAAAACTTAAACAATGGGATAAATTATCTTACTAAATTTCCTTAAACTCTATTTCTTATCATGAATTACTAAAGAAATGAAAATTTTGGCTAATGCATCACCAACCATACAAAGAGCATCCAAAAGTCAGCCAGCCGCAACAACCATTCATTCAACTGAATTAACAAAAGATTCCCAGAGTTGAAGAAAAAAATATCTGCAAACAAACAGCATTCAAAATCTCGAGTTCCCTTAAGAAAACAAATGGGGGGAGAGGGAGAGGGAGGGAAGAAAAAACCAATAACCTGAATGAGTAGATAATTTGGAGGATCTCTTAGTCAAAATGACACGAAAATCACCAGCTTCACCTTCAAAGATGCAGACCAAAACAGCAGCTCTATTGGGTCTAAACCTTTCAGGGTCTTTTACAATTGAGGTTGCAGATTCTTGAAAACCCACTTGGGGAACAACTTTACCTGAACTTTCCTCTATGTTTTGCTCTTCAATTTCATCTGGCGATAGAGATGGTGGCTTGTAGAAGCGAAGCTGCTGGGCCAAAGCCACAAGTCTTTGTGATCCATAGGAGTCCATGACTGTAAAGATCGGTGCTTTATGCAGCGGTGAAGACAGTGATAGCCTTGTTCTCAGAAATGAAATCATGGGCTGATTATTTTTGGCATAATAGGACAATTTATAAGAGAATCGATAGCTTAGCTTGATTGGTGATTATTACAAAGTATGCATTAAAGGACGGGGCTTTTTTTTCCTTAAAGGGTCTTAACTGATGTAGCAGGCCATTCAATTCAATGCCTGTATCTGATTGAAAGTGGAAACCAGCTTCTTACCCCTATGGCAAGGGATTTACTACTTTCTACAATAATAATAAAAAAAAAATACAACGATTTTTCATTTTTTTTTAAAAAAAGAAGGGAAAAGGAGAATGCAAAATGACTCTGATGACAGCAAGAATTCCTTTTATCACATGTTATAGGGCAAGTATCCCGTCTTGAGCTGGTTTGGACATATCTTTGACTTTTTTTGAGTTGAAATAATATTTGACGTTACATTCTAAATTCTAATTCTTGAGCCAGATCTATGTTGTTCCTGTGAAGGATTTTAATTTATATATGTTATTTTTGTCTTTATATTATTATATTTATTGTTTTTGCTTTTTCAACGCTTTTTTATATGCTCTAAAGAAAGAAAGAGCTAAATAAAGTATCAAAATATCTTATTTTAAAAAAATATTATTCCTATATATTTTTTAAAAAAATCTAAGTGATGTCAATAAAAAAAAAACCCAGTTAAATACAGTGTGATAAAATAACATAAAATTGTTTTTTTTAAATAAAGTATTAATTTCTCTCATTCCAATACAATTAGCTCTTCAAATAGTTTTTTTTTCCATTGGAGAATACATAATAATAAAAACAAAAATATATTTATATAATTCAAAATATTATTTTATTAATTTGGTTTTCTTCAAAATATGTTATTTTTCAAAAAAATTATGATTTCTCCTCTCAGTCAATTATTGTTAATATTATTATTAACAATAATTGGGTTATTCATATGCTTAGCTTTTATACAATGAGACTCTTCCTAGTCATATCTTATATCGTATAGATATATTTTTTCCATATCTTATTTCTTAATTAAAACCATAAATGATTAAATGGGAGAACATGTGCAAAGAAATAAATTGTGAAAAAAGAATATTTTTCTCACTTGCTTTTCAGGGGTGTTTATAGATGTATTTAAAATAAAAAATTGAAAAAATTTTATTTTATTTTTTAAAATTATTTTTTTGATATTTTTAGATTATTTTATATATTAATATTAAAAATATTTTTTAAAAAATAAAACTATATCATTTTAATATATTTATAAATTAAAAATATTTTTAAAATAAGTCTTATCGGGCCAAAAAATAGAAACATATCAGTCAGGCAGTAATTCTTTGTTATGCTGTGATGAACGGTATCATTATTAGCTTAGTTTTGCCTGTCAACAGAGGAGTAATCTTATAGGTCAATAACTGGCATGCTTTCATGGGTGAAAGCTAGAAACCGTGGCAAGCCTATTAGTTTTTGGTAAAATTACTTTTTAAAATATTTTTTATTAAAAAAATATTTTTTAATTTTGAAAAATTATATTTTACATCATTCCATTAAAATAATTTAAAACCACCAAAAAAACAATAATTTAAAATAAAAATAAATAAAAAAATATTTTTTTTCAAAAACATTTTTAAAAAACACAGGCAATTAGTGAATTTATTTTTCTTTATACCAATCCATAAATGAAAACTTTATTGCTCCATTTCAGCCTATCCTCCTCCTGCTGCTGACAATGACGTTTCACTTCTTTTACCAAGGCATCGGTAGTTATTACCAAGTAGAGGAACTCTTTATCTTTTGAGTTGAGAAAGAAAATGCTGATAAAAAAATCTGGGCAGTTGAGACTTGCAGAGCCTAAAGAAAACTTTTCAGATCAAACAAGTTAGTTTGGTGAGAGCATCCACTCCGTTTGCAGATGGCCCTAACAATCTTTTTTAGAGCAACAATGGAGAAAACCACATCCATCCAACTGATAAAAATGAAGTGCGCTGGTAATGTGGGAAAAATGAACTGCAATCAACGATGGAACAGTGTCTGGCAGCAGAAGGATAAGAATTCCCAAACAGTACACTAACTAATGCACAGTACGTAGCAACTGATAAGACTTTAAATACATCACAAATTCACCATAAAAAAAAATGATGTCTATTTACAGCATAAATACGTATGAACTTCCAAAAGGAAAAGGTAAGCATATACCAAGGAGAAAACGCAAAAAGAATGACAATTGTCAGTCACAAATCCAGGACGGACCTATAGTTTCTGTACTATATGCAAAAGCACAACACTATCACACCACTCCACATATACAAAATCAGTAATAAGCACAAAAACACATCCTGTCTTGTCTGAAACAAAAATGACTGAAAGTAGATTCAAGTCTATGTGATCTATAATTTTGCTTTTGACTAAGATACCATGTGTTCACGTTTAGCGTTTGCTGCATCAGCTTTAAGGCTTCCCTCAAGTGTAGCCTGTTTTTCAGCTGGAGGGTAAGATAATCTCCGTGCTGTTGGAATTACTCTCCCATTGGACAATGATGGCTTAGATGAAACTGGTGTTTTCTTGGTTTGCAACTTTGTGTTTTCATCGACCTTATTTGCCTGCCTGTTCTTCACTTTGTTTGGACTAGCAGATTTCACAGGGACCCGGCTTTCCCATGGACGAGCAGCAATCCAGCGTTCCTTCCAACTCCAACCCCAATTAGGTTTCCCAAGTTCATAATTAACAAGTCCAAGGCTATGACCAGTGCTGGCCCTCCACTGAAATTCATGGGATTTTTGTGGTGATTTCCAATTTGTTCTTGCCCCTTCTACGAAACTATAAGGAAAAAAACATCTTTGGAATTTCAAATACCTGATGAGAAAAAGCATATGCCATCGTCCGTTCCCGCTTAACTGCTGCTTCTTCCCTCTGGTGTATTCTTGCCAGGGTTCCCTCCATTGTATCAGAGCCACCACACCATTCAACCTGCCATTCATTTCAATCAGTACTCTTATAGAGAGACGGGATCATATAACAAGTGGAGAGGAGAATAATTTATGGACATCAACAGACCACATCCAAAAAATTAAATTCCGAACATTCAATTCCTAATGAAAGAGAAATAAGTAACCTTCATCATTATTTTGTATTCTCTGCGGGTAGACATATGAACAGTCTTAAAACAACAGAGAGCTACAAGTCTTAAGGAACCAAATTCCATGGATGTGACTGCATATAGTATTTCTACATCAACCTCCCCTTACAGCAAGAACTAAGACCTACGTCACTACAGTATCCATTAAATCTATATCAATACAAAAGAAAATCATTGTTTTAGCTTGATTAATTGTATAAGCATTGAAATTATATCTTAACCTCCAGATCATGAAGCTTTGCCTCAAGTTTTAGTTGATTCTCTAACTTCTTCTGTCTTAACCGGCTTTCTGTAACCATGCAGAGTCTACGGGCTCTAATCTGGGCCTGTATTTGGCTCCAAGAATGGAGGTAGTTCAAAGTAGTTGCAGCTTGCTTTTTGACAGAATAATTTTGAGTGATGATCTTTAATCTCACAGTACCTTTCAAACAGCGAAGAGTTTTCCTAGCCTGCACCATTAGGAAATGATTTAATGAGCCATTGTCCATTCAAATGTGCATGGTATTCCATTTGTATGCATATGCATCGATGTAATGTACATGTAGTCCAGACAATGGACATACCATATAGGCCCTGAATGCTGTTTGAATCTGAGTGGCAGCCACATCCTCGACTGGCATGCCAATAAATCTGGGATTGACCCTACTGGAACCATTTGCAAGAACAGCAGATTCTTTTCGCATCTTGTTCTTCCATTTGAAGCCATTTGATTTTGCAGTAGTAGAGCCCTGTTCAGATTGCAGAAACAGATGTGGTCACATATAATAGGTTAAATAAGAAAAATTTTCTTCACCATTATCCTAATAACAACAATTCCAACAATAAAGTTAACAGCCTTGCAATAGTCATGAATTAGCATTACTTTATAATAAAAGAATTGAATGGGTAGATTACAATAAATCTTATCAAGGTAAAGGATATGGATTCATCATGATCATACAAATAAGAACAAAATACATTGACAGCAAATTTGCTTTGGATGATTTATTACCTTTGGTTGTTTTGAGCTGTCATCCTTTACTTTCTTTATGCTAATTATTGTCTTAAACCAGTCTCCAGAACCCATTGCTGATGCCAGACGTCTGTTTCCAACTTAACATAAACCTGGTTGTAAGATACAGCAGCACCAGCATTATGTACGTTTTGCAAAGTTTTTGTTTTTCTTTTCTACCAGCCAGCATACTGATAATGCTACATAGCATTCAAACATCCTTTTCTTCCATTAAGTGGTAACCAAACAGACAGTCATGGGTGAAATTGAACTGTGAGACATACATAACCATAGGCAATCCAGGGGAAAAAAACATAAGCAACGAAAAAAGCAAAAAAACAAAATACTGCAGTGATGAAAATGTTAGTATCTAAGTGTTCTACCTCAAAGGAAATCTGATTTCACATGGTTACACAACCATTTGATCATGAAACTAACAGCAAAGTTACAAAATATTATAGCATAGTCCATCTCATTACCTTGCAACTAACATTCATTCCTCTTGTATCCCAACCAACAAAGTAGAATCGCACAAACAATCCCTCTATCCATCAATAAAAAAGCATTATCTTTCGAAAGAAACTGAACTGCAGCACCCACAACAGGAAGAAAAGAAAAAAAATCTTTTCTTTTACCATTCAAGAAACCAACTTTCAATACTTGATCACATTAAGCAGCAACTAGATTCATTACACATCTGATTGAGACAAATTAATTCATCAGCAACAATAACACCCAGATCTCACCCCATCATTCTAAGTCAACAAGTGGGTGTTCTCAAATCACATTGGTCAATCTAAAAGTGAAAGCAAAACAAAACTTAAGGCCAAAAAAGTTTTCTTTCACAGGAAAACAAAATCTTGGCAAGTAAGACATACCAGAGAGGTGAGTCCTGTAAGGAATGGGTAGTCAAGTTTTTTGAGGAAAGCAAAGGTGCTGGTGACAATAGTACTTGCAGTAAAAAGAAGCAAAGCCCTGAAGAAGAACAATAAAGAGCAAGAACAGAAGTGGGTGTGGAAATGTGGATTACTATGGCCCATGACCAGCATTTTATTTTATTTTTCTCTCCAAAAACCTTCACCAACAGAAATTTGACAATTTTTGCAAATATAAACAATACCATTGAGAACCCAATTGCCCTTCAATCAAGGACTCAACAAATGACAAATTGATTGTCCTATGTTGGCTGATGTGTGTTTTGGTTTTGAATAATTCAGCAAAACAAGGCCAATAGTGACAGCAGAACAAACCATGACAAGGTTTGATTAGATGGCTGGATGCTTGATTGCCTCTTCAATTTTATTTTATTTCAGTATTCTATAGATTTGTTTTTAAAAAAAATCTTGTTTTTAGTCCCTAGATTTGTTTTCAGTTTAATTTATTCTACGCAATCTCTTGAGCTCTTGAACAAAATACATTCAAGTTCATCAAGGAAGGTTCAAAAATCTGATTGCAAGGGAAAGAACTCATAACCAGCGAATATAAACTCATCCATGTTAATGTCCACCTTCAAAATATGAACCCGTAGAAGTGACAAAGGACTGAAAATCTAACCCACCAGGCTAACCGTCTAGTATTGCTACACAGAGAAAAAGATAATTATTGGTGGTTGTGGAAGAATATAATTAAAATCTAAAAAACACATTATGTGATTAATATTTGTTCTGAAGTGTGAGGGAGTTGATTGTTTTAAGTTTTCCTGACGTTTGAAATTGAGATTTTTTATATTATTATTAAAATTTAATTTTTTTATTAAAAATTTTTTGTGTGTGTTTTTTCAAAAAACATTATTTTAATTTATTTCTATTTTTTATTATGAATTAATTTTTTTAATATTTTGTACGCTTTTGATGCCTGAGTATTAATTTTTTTAAAATATATTATTTTAATATATTTTTAAATAAAAAAAATATTGAAAAAAAAAATAACTTACACTGCCGTGAAGTGCTGATTAGGTGGAGTATTACGATAAGGATTACTGTTTGTGGGCCGTTGATTAGTTAGAAAAAAAGAAATGATTAGAAAAGAAAACTTTTTCTTAAAACTCAGTTGAGGAACTAAAATAATATATATATTGGAGCTTGAAAAATATACAAATTAAATCTCTTCCCCCACCACTTATCATTTCAAAGTAAGGAATTAATTTTCAGATAAATACATAATTGAGGTTTACTTGGGAAAGTTCCTCGCAGTTTAAATATGTATATTTAATATTGTGATACAGAGTTTTTTAATTAAAAAAAATAAAAACACAGTAAGAAATATATTAGAAAGCAAACACTAGCTTGGCAATAACAAAGAATTCTCAAGTAAAATTAAATGTTGCCCCAGCAATATCAATGTTCACAGCAAGCTCTTTATCATCAAGTTATATTATTTGAGGATAAAAAAAATAAAGAAATTAATTGTCATTAACTAAAAACTCATTATGTGGTTCATATTTGGTGATTGTTTGAAAGTGGTCGAGATTACTTTTAAAAAGACATTTCATTTAAAAATATATCAAAATTATATTTTTTATTTTTAAAATATAATTTTTGATATCAACACATAAAAATAATATAAAATACCAGTTTTTTTAATTTAAAAATAAAAATATTAAAAAAAAATATTGTCTTAACGCATTCTCATATACCCCTTAGTCCACTCACTTCTCCTATTTCCCATATTTATTGAAGAAATTTCTTTTATAATTGCTTGCATAAGTAAATAAAACTCCAAAATAATATGTTTCCTTATGAAATGACTAGAAAACATAGGGATATGCATATATTTTCTGGAGTTTCTCTCAACTCATATATACCTGATGATAGAACTAGAATAAAGTATTTTTGTTAAAAAAAAAAAAACTCAGGAAAGGTGATAATTACAAAAAATATAAAGGGCGTTGAGTTTTCACTGTAGCGCAAGACTCAGTTGACTGTGGATTCGAGCAGTGTAGGGGCGAAAATGGTGAAGTTTTTAAATAATCATATGTGAACAGTGTATTCACGCTTTAACCCTCGATAATAAGACAAAATAAGGCATCCGGCTGAGGGGCACCGGCATAATTGCGCGCGGCCGGTCCGGTCCGCCGCAACTTTTTATTTTTTTTTTATTTTCGGAAATGGCTAAATACGGTTATAGCCCCTAATAAGATAAAAACATTGAATTGACTGCAGGGTTAGAACGATAATTCTCCCTATTTTTTGAATTTTTTAATCGGTGTCTGTCAGGGCGTGATCCGCACGCGCCAAGTGGTTTTTCGCCTCACGCTCAGTTCAGGTTGTCTACCGGAGGCTATTCCGGTGCGCCGCCGAGTGGTCTTTCTCCCGCGGTGGTGCGTGTATCTACCTAATGTCCGTGGACGCGGCGGAGGCCGGTTCAAGCCGCCGGCCAAGTTTCTCTCTCTCCTGCACGTCAATGTGCAGAAGAGTCCCCCATATTTGTTAACATTTCACTTAGGTCCCTCAACTTTTAATTTTGTTTTGGGTCCTCATTTCTGTTTTATAATTTTTGATTTTGTTCGATTGGGTCCTCCAATTTTAATTAATTGAATGTCAAAGTTTCAATTCAGTCCTGTTACTTTCAATTTCCGGATTGGCTGTATATAAATCAATTAATTCGGTACACAAGTTCCGATTTTTGCAGTTTTGTCCTCTGATTTCAATTGAGAATAAATGTAATTTGCATTTCAGCCCTTTGACTTCTAATTTTTTAATTTAAGCCCTTGATATTTGATTTTCATTTAAATCCTTATACTTTTATTTTTTTTTTATTTCTAGAATAATCCCTACTTTTGCCCATGTATATATAAGTGTATTTAACACAATAATAATAATAATAATAATAATAATAATAATAATAATAGTAATAGTAATAGTAATAATAATAATAACAATGACTTAATTATTTTTTGTTCTTACTCTTCTGCGTTTTTTTTTTCTCCCGATAATTTGATAATATTTTTTTTTTGCCGGTGATAGCAACAATAATTGTTTTTGTTTTTTTAATATTTTGTTAAAATTTCTTGCATGTTTTTAGTCTTTCGTTTTTTTTTCCCTTTCATTATTAACATAATAACAATAATAATATTAATGATAATAATAATTAAATTGTTTTTCGTTCTTGCTCTTTCTTTAATGTTTTTTTTCCCCTCCAGATAATTTGATTTTTTTTTTTTACAGTAATAGCAATAATTGTTTTTTTTAATCTTTTTTTAAAGTTTCTAAGATATTTTTAGTGTTTCATTTATTTTTGTTTCTTTCATTATTAACATAATAATAATAATAATAATAATAATAATAATAATAATTTAATTGTTTCTCTTACTTATTCTTTTGTTAATGTTTTTGAGTTTTTTTTTTCCAAGATAATTTAATAATTATTTTATCATTTTCAAAGGGTTGATTCATGATTACACTGTGCACATTGCGGACCCACATTTTTTTCTTAAGTGCTTTCCTGCTGGTACATTTTTTTTCTTTGTTTTATACTTTTGTTTTATTCACTTATACATTTTTTTTTATGATCGGGGTCTCCGACCAACGTAAGCACACCACGACTAATTCTTGAGTTAAATTTTTTTACAAACAATATGGATTGCTACAATGCTTTCTCTTAACCACATTTTGGATGGCACGTGCAGCGTATAACTTCTAAAAATGTATATTAGTTTTTTATATATTCATTTTATTATGTAGAATGTGTTTTAAATAATATCATGATATTAGAGATATTTTCAATTTCTTTCATTTATGTGCATAGTACAATAATCATCATATCCTCAAATAAGACGAAAAAAAGACTATTGCAATCCACAATGCAACTTATTATTGATAGAAAATTACAACTTATTTTATACTGGTTATTTCATTGAAACCTACTAAACAAATAAATTTATATTCATTTAAAATTTATATATTTTATACAAAACTTGCACTTCATAAAAATTATATACAAATTGATTCTTTTATCTAAATTTATCCTATGATAAAAAAAATCATACATAATAAATATTTTCTTACGTTGAAAAAAATATGATTCCGCCCGCGATGAGGAGCGGGTGCCATGGCTAGATGTTTTCTTTTATTTTTATTTGTTCTTTGGATTAGATGATTTTCATAGTTTTATTATTTACGCAATAATAATGATAATTTTAGTGATTATTTTTTTATAAAATCTTTCGATTTTTTTAAAAGATTTTTCTAAATTTTTAATTTATATCGGTGATCATTTTAAAAGTAATATTACTCTATTTTTCCCCTTATTCATTTTTTTTTCTTTTTCTTTATTTGTTCTTTAGATTATATTATTTTTATTATTTTATTATTTATGCAATAATATTGATAATTTTAGTTATTATTTTTTTATTATTTTTTTAAAAAAATCTTTTGCTTTTTTATTTTGTATTTTTCATGGCAATTTAATTATTTTAATTGTTTTGGCTGTAATGTTAGTAATAATTTTAGCTTTTATAGCAATGATAATGACAATAGCGCCAGGATTAATTTTCAATCTATGTTTTCGTCTTTTTGTTGATAGGAAATTAACAATTTTTTTTATTTGATTATTGTAGGTATTTTCATAATTTATATTTTATTTTTGTTTAATTTAAATTGAATTATAAAATAAACTAATCTTAATACAGTGAACTTGATAATTCAGATATCGGAGTTTTCTTACTTTTTTAATGATGATGATAAATTTATGCTGGTTATTTCATTTGAAACTACAAAACAGATAAATTTATATCGATTTTAAATTTATATATTTTGTAGAAAACTTGCACTTTACATGAATTCTGCACAAATTTATTATTTTAGCTGAATTTATATTATAATAAAAAAATTACACACAATTATTGTTATGGCAGTGATAGCAATAATAGTTTTTATTTTTTTATTATTCTTTTGTATGATCTTCTGTTGAAGTTTTTAGAATTTTTTTTCCCTTCCATTTTTTCCCTTTCATTATTAACAAAAAAATAAAATAAATAATAATAATAATAATAATAATGATAATGATAGTAATAATAATAATAATTTAATATTTTTCCTTGCTTACTCTATTGTCAATGTTTTTGAGGGTTTTTTTTCTTGGCATAATTTGATAACTTTTTTTTCTTTCACAATAATAGCAACGATAGTTTTTTTTTATTCTTTTGTTTTATGTTTTCTTGAAGTTCTTAAGATTTTTTTTTCTTCCATTTTTTTCCTTTCATTATTAAGACAAAAATAAAACATATAAATCAAAATAATAATAATAATAATAACAATAATAATAATAATAATAATAATAATAATAATAATAATAATAATAATAATTTAATTGTTTTTCTTACTTACTCTTTTGTTAATGTTTTTAAATTTTTTTCCCGGTAATTTGATAATTTTTATTGTTTTGACAATAATAGCAATGATAATTTTTATTTTTATTGTATTTTTTTGTTTGATATTTTTTTTTTTACAATTTTTTTAATCTTTCATTTATTTATTTAATCTTTCATGATAATAATAATAATAATAATAATAATAATAATAATAATAATAATAATAATAATAATATTTTAATCGTTTTTCTTGCTTGCTATTTTGTTCATGCTTTTTAATTTTTTTCCCTCGGTATAATTTTATAGTTTTTATTGTTTTGATGGTCACAACAACAATAATTTTAGATGTTAAGACTTCGATATTGCTGTTGTTATAATATTTTAAATTAATATTGTTTCCTTTTCCCCTTTATTTTTTTTATTGTTATTTTTATTTCCTCTTTGTATTAAATGATTAATTTTTTTTTCTTATCAAAATATTTTGCTTTTTTTTTTTTAATGTTAGTTTGCGCTCTTTTGTGATCTTTTATGACGCAATACCTACATTCTAAAAGATATAATCTATGCTTGCGTAACAAACTCTACTTAAAATTTTATACATTTTATCTCCCAATCTATAACTTTTATTTTATTATATCATATAAATTTATCATTGTTAATTTAATTATGTTAAATTATATACACAAAAATACCCGCGGCAACGCACAGGGGATTTGGCTAGTAAGATAATAGATTACGTGAAGAGGAGAGGAGAGAAGCAAGCAACTTGGCCAGAGAAATCTCAATGTCAACTCAACCAGATGATCATGGCCAGCTTGACAGTCAATTATGTTAACATTT
Organism: Salix dunnii; assembly: GCA_015731905.1. Classification (NCBI taxonomy): domain Eukaryota; kingdom Viridiplantae; phylum Streptophyta; class Magnoliopsida; order Malpighiales; family Salicaceae; genus Salix; species Salix dunnii. The sequence goes on along the minus strand of CM027662.1, from coordinate 3,056,631 downwards.
TTTATTTTTTTTAGAGAGCAACAGCCAATTTTATATCCATGGAAATTCGCATTAATAATCATTTGAAATTGGTTAATTTTTTTATATTATTAATCATACGTATGATTTCTTCTTATCTAAAACAATTATTTTCCCTCTGAAGTCCATTGACCTGATTAGACTCCCTCATTTGTGACAGATCTTATAACCCTAATTACCTCATCAAGGAGCACATCCCTCGTTCCTATGGTATTGGGATGCCTCCTTTTCAAGTAATTCTCTTGAATTTCCTCCATCTTTCTTTAATTACTCGCATAAATTGTGATTCTTGACCCTTAATCCTCATACAAACAATAAATATTCATTGCCATGCTAAGAGATTATGACGAATTCAAGACTCGGGTGCAAAACTTTCCTTACTCCCACACCATTTTTCCAAGTAAAACACCAATGTGTGCGTTAATAATAATAGTTAGGGCTATGGTTTTACTTCGCATCATCTCATGAAATACTATTTATTTTAATAATGTTTTATTTTTTAATCTTTGTCTTTGTTTTATTTTTGTTCCAAGTCTAGATGGTGTTTTTTTCTCTAATTTCATACTTTAAATTTGATTTATTGAAGATTATATCTTTATAATTTATTGTGATTGGTTTGGTATCATAATCAGTGTCACAAGTTTGACAAATTAACTTAACTCAAAATTCATGCTGATTATTTTTATCATAATACGATGATTCAACAAGTATAATTGGATTATTAAGTCCTTGAGTAGGAAGGATACAATATGGTTGAAAAATCTCATTTAGTTGATGTATATCAATGATTTCATATGGTTAGCATTTTCAATAAATTCATTGTTGTGATGATATTATAACGACTTTTAACCTGTTTGTGATCTCTAATCGGGTGATCTATATTAGTGGCTTTTGTTCGGGTAACCTATCTGTGGTCTCTGATTGGGTAACCTACCTATAAATTATGTTTGGATATCTTGTTTATAGTTTAGTAGCATGCTCGTGGTCTTTGATCAGGATGGCCTGCATATGGCTTGTGTTTAGAATTTCTCTTAAATAGTGTGTGTTTAGGATAACTTGCCTATGATTGATTTTCTTAGTGTTTCATAATGTCAAGGTTGGTGTTTATCCTTTTCTAATATCAAAATCAAACTTCTTGATTATAAGGTTAATGTTTGTTTTAATGTTTTTTCTTATGGTAAGGTTAAAAATGAAGAATCCTGATGACAAGGTTAAATTTCTTGGTGATTTATGATTTTAAGGTTAATACGGTTTTATAATTTAGGTCGCATGTTGGGTTGATAGGCTTTTTTTTTTTGTCATTTGTTTTTCAATTTCATCCTTAGTATTAAGTTGATTGAAAATTAGGCTTTATATATTATTATTTTTACATTCTATAAGGTTATCATGGTCTCATGATCCGATTCATGGGTCTGGTCCATCGTTCATGTTGTTTTTTATGTCTTTTTTTAATTTTATCTTTCAATATCAAATTGATTGAGAATTGAGTATGATAATATATTTTAATTTACTTTCTGTAAGATTATTTCAATCTCATGACTCGAGTTTAATATGTTAACCTGGGTTGACTCGACTCATTTTTTAATTAAGTTTTGTTTTCAATTTCATTTTATAATATTGAATTGATTGCGAATTGAGTTTAATTTTTGTTTTATTTACTTTTTATAAGATTATAAGGGTCTTAAAACTTAAATAGTGAATTTAAAAAATTAACCCAAATTATATGAATTGATCTAATACGTTATCATTTTTAAATTTTTAAAAGATTGTTTTATTTGAGTCGAGTTACATTTTCATTGGTCACTGAGGTTGCCTCTATACCTACAAAATCGACCAAAACTATATCAAGTTAACTTTTATATAATATTTTTTCATAAAAAAATACATTATTGACTGAATATTTTCTTCTCTTTTTTGTCATGTGCTCAGTTTTCTAGTAAAGAAATAAGATTGAGCAAAGCTACTCCAAGCAAATCATTTAACGAAGATGATGAAATACTATACCTAGGGCTGCCAGAAGAATGAAATTCCACCACCAATCCATGACCATTGCTAGATAATCAATCTCTGCACTTCTTTTCGGGAAAAAAAGGTGCTGTACACGAGAAGACATTGCTGAGTGCCTTAAGCTCCACAGCAAGGTATCTCATGGTGCCAAGCAAAGATACTCCATGACCCAACCTATAATAATTCATGGAGGCAGATCCCTAAATTTGCCGCAAACAAGGCCGCCTACAACAGCTGGGCTTGAATTTCCCTTGCTAGACTCATATCCATACTTACCCCACCAATTCCTTAATCTCAATCTCAAGTTCAACATTAATATTAATATTGCCAAATTATTAACAAGTGAAGAAAAAGATTTAGGCTCATTTATTGAGCTTCCTCTCACTGTCATTTTTTCCCTTTTAAGTCTCCAATATTCTTCTTCTTTCACACTCTGATCCTTGAACTGTGTTTGTTCTCAATTTCACCCTCACAAGTTATGTTAACATGGTTTTGACATTAATAAAAACGAACCTCTTCCCGCTGAAGTGTTCAAATAACATGGAAAAGCTTGATTTCATGCTTTGCATATTTGGTCCCTATTCTTGAAACTCTTACATTTCAATAATATAATTTTTTCCAAGTTTCATTTTTTAATACTGGATTAATTGGAAATTTGTTTTTCATTTAATTCTTTTTATGGAGTGGGTTTTATGGGATTAAGATTTTAAATTTTGATTTTCAGCCATGGAAGTCATCTTTTGCCTCATTAACATATTAAAGGTGAAAAACACATCACTTGTTTGTCACCCATCTAATTTATTTTAAAAAATAATAGTGTTAGAGAATAATATAAATTATATTATGAGATTTTATCTATAAATTTAACTTTTTAAATGAGATGATTATTTAAAATATATTTTTTATCTGCCTTGGGTTTTTTTTTTATTCTTTTAGCCTAGGTGCACCAAGTTCTTTTTGAACTGCTATCAATTGTTTTATTTGATTATCATTTTTATTTTTAAATAACTTTATTAAAATGATATTTAAGTAACTGTTTGATTATGCTTTTGTTTTCAACTGATATTGGCACTCATGAATATTCAATGAGAATGAAATATTTGTTTTTGTTATTTTTTTAACTGTTAGCATTTTATATAATGTTTCTTAATATTTTATATTTTATTCGTGTTGTTCATTTTTTTATTGAATAAAAACATATATTTTTTTAGAAATATTAAGGAATCATTTCATCTAAAAAATTAAATATATAGATGAAATCTCAGAATATAATTTATATTATTCTTTAACATACCTCCTCAAGTAAAAGTTTTTTGGATTTGAAATTTGCACGGACTCATATTATCTTGTGCTTGATTTTTTTTATCAAATAAAATAAAAGTGATGAGATTTGAACTCGTGATTACTGGGTCAACAAGATTCTGATATCATGTTAAGGAACCATTTCACATAAAAACTTAAGTTTATAGGTGAGACCCCAAAATATGATTTATATTATTCTCTAACAAGAAATACATTAATATAAAAGAGGAAAAGGAGGGATTAGTTTAGACTAGGAAATTACATTTGTCTGCAGAATTTAAATCGTGTTTTCCCTGTAAAAATATGTTTTGGTTGACATATAATTAAGTAAAACTCAAAGAGAGTCATGAGATACGGGATAAAATATATGCATTTGCATGCAGTTTTTCATCGTAAACTTCCCGCTTTAATTTTTAATTAGCATTAACGATTTTTTATATATATTTTATTAATCCATATAATATTCTTCAATATAATTTTATTAAACACAGGCATCAATTTCTAAATTTTAAATAAGATTTCTTGTGATGTCAGAGAAGGCATTTAAAATAATATGGCATTCGTTTATTTTTTACATTAAAAATTAACTTAGAATAGTATTTGCAGCAAGATAGCACGGGCATGCTAGCAAATAGAACAACAAAATTGAAATCTCGTCAGGAAATATATAGTATTAATTAGCATATTTATATTTAGTTTTATAAGAATTTGAGTTATTGACCATAGCTACAATCCACGATATAGGACAGTATCGGTCTCGTAATGTTTTTTTTTATTAATATGAACATCCGAGTTATTTTATACGTAATTCAACTAATTTTATAAAATATAAATTAATAATTATATAAATGTATAATAATTATTATATTAATAATTATAAGGTTTTAATATGAAATTACTGGGGCATAAACTTTTTTTTAACTCTAAACTCTTATTATAATATCACTTACTTGATAATTAATTTTAACAAAGATTGTTGTTGTATATATTATTAAAGAACCATTTGACCTAAAGTTTATGTTTATAGGTCAGATTCTATAATATAATTTATATTATTCTCTAACATCCCCTTAAGTGAAAGCTCTTTAGACTTGAAATTTGTACATACCTATAATACATTGTGCTTGGTTTTTTTTTTTTATCAAATAAAATGGAGTTGGTGAGATTCAAACTCATGACCACTCGGTTAACAAGATTCTAATACCATATTAAAGAACCATCTCAACTAAAAATTTAAACTTAAAAGTAATAACTTAGAATATAATTTATATTATTCTAATACATATATCCGTTGCTCCTGACTTTAATTTATAATGAAATCAACCGAATGAAGGTGCTACACGATGTAAGAAATGATGTTAATTTCCTCTGACCATATCAGCAGCTTATTAAAAAGAAATTGCTCGATATATCGTTGGAGTATATCTAAAAAAATATTATTCTTCACGTCGAGCAAAATGCCCCTAATCAGAGAAGCTCCATGTGCAAAATAAGCAACGATTATGGTATTATTTGGTGGACTGCTTCTGAGCATGGTTAGAGTATCGTCTAATTTTGGGATTTGCTGAGAAAAATTGCTCCAACAACGTCATTTGATGCCTTGCCCGATGCTGATAGCTATACCATTTCTGTTCATGGTTACTGTATTGGCACGTGACCGGCCTTTGAAAATGCAATTTTATTCCATTGCTATTTTTGTGACATTTTCCCTTAAAATAAAATGAATTTAGTTTCATATTTTTTATTCCCAATCCAATAAACCAATCTACTCAACCAATGGGTGTGGGTGACCGAGTCAATGGAAAGCTAAAAACTAAGTGTTTTTTTTTTTGTGTTTTTTTTTAAATATTTTTTTTGAATTAATTATTTTTATGTACTGATATCAAAAATATTTTTTAAAAATATAAAAAATATTATTTAAATTTTTTTTTAAATAAAAAATAATTTGAAAAATAACTTCAAGCACATTACAAAATAAGCTTTAAGAGGAATGTGCCCTCCATATTCTACAATTTAAATCTATTTATATATTAATATCAAGAAGGGTATGTTTGATTGTATTAATTGTTTTGTTTTGAAAACATATCTATTTTTCTTAGTTATAGTATTAGAAAGGAAAGTTGATAATAGAATATTTATAAATAGTAGCTCATGTACGGGGATGTAATTTTACCTTTGTTTTTAACACTTTTATTAGAGTATTAAAAGTTAAACAATTTATTTTTATTTTTAGCTCTCCAAATAACACTCCCGTTGAAGGGAAAGTTGATCACAAAATATCCAACTCATTAAAAAAAAAAAATATTAAATTACAATAAAGTTTTATAAGATTACAAGATCACTGACTGAAAAAAAACCTCATTTAAATCTAAAAATATCATTCATACCTGTTTAAAAAATTGTCAGATTAAAAAAATAATAATATAAATATATTTTTAAAACAAACTAGGAAAAAAACTAACCGAAATCAAATAATAAAGTTAATATAAAAAACCTTGTGGTACTCTTTACAATATTATAATAGCTCAAGGGTATTAGTGTAAGTTTCTAAAAATATTTTACCAATCACGACAAGAAGAAATGTGTCACTTCATTAACTGTGACATTTAGATTTAAATCTAAAATCGTAATTTAATTACATTTAAATGCAAATCTACGGTCAATTTTAATTCTAATAGTGGGTCTATGTCAGAATCTTTCCTGACATTCATTTTAATTACTGCTTGCTGAAGTGGCAATCATTTTGAAATGTGATAATTGGCTGGAAGTCAAATCTCAATTTCTTAACTGCTCATGCACCATTATTGTAATGGATACTGTCACGTTTAATATTTTTTAAGAGTTTTTTATTATAATATTAAAACAATTAAAAATCTAAGAAATATTAATTTAATATATTTTAAATCAAATAATCAAATATATTTTTAAAATGCAATTTCAAATTCAATATAACCATCCAGTGATTGCTTGTCGGTGGTTGTTTTTTTTTTTGTTTTCCCCAAGAGAGTTGTAAATATTATTATTTGAAAAATATATAAAAATAATATTTTTTTATTTCTTAAAAATTATTTTAGTATAAAAAAACAACACAAAAATTCATTTTTTTTTAGATGTGAGGATATTCTATTCTCTGAAAATCATATTTTATGGGTTTAAATGAGCGAGTAATATCTCAACTATTTTCAAACTCTTAAAAAGATTGTATATTTTGATTCGAATTTGAAATCTGCTATGTTCATCGCAAGTTCCCTGTCATCATAAAAACATTAAAAAACATTTTTTTTAAAAAAAAAACTCTCAAGCACCCTTTCTTGAACATCTTGAACCTAAAACATTTCTTAGCTTGGCTATTAAAAAAAGAAAAGAAAAAAGATAGGGGATGGCATGTTTATCAGAGACCATCTTTTCCTGGAAACTGATATATGATATAATACCCGTTCTGCCATTTCCTTATTCGATATATTGTTCTTAGTTGACGATCTTAACCCATAATCAGGGCTGGCTACAGCTAAATAAATTTAAAGGCTTCATGATGGTGTCAGGATCGTATTTAAAAATGATTAATGAGACGAGATGGTGGTCTCCTCGTAACCCCATGTGAATTGGCAACCTACCAACTTACCTAATACCACTACCCGAAATATATAATAAGATCGAATTTATTAAAATATCTTTAGGCAGATTCTCATATCCATTTGGCTTTTAAATTCTTAGATCGTTTACCTTTATGAGCTGTATTCTTTGGATCATCAGTAAGACTTTTAATTTATTATAAGTCAATATTGCAACATGAAATTAATGAATAATTATTGTTTGATATTATTGCACTATTGTTTTTTAAAGTATTTTTTCTTTGGATATATTGAAATAAATGGTATAATAATAATAATAATAATAATAATAATAATAATAATAATAAGTATATGCCAAAAACTCAATTTTAATTTTAGTAATCACCTAACCAATGTCTATTTCAATAAAATATTCATCAAAATGAGAATTAAATCTATCAATTATTAATTTGATCTGAGAATTCTCGAACATATCAGTTCATGACTAAGTATATGCATGATTCATCAGACAACCAATTAGAATCAAGACTTCAAATATTTGATTTTTAGTTTTGTTACTCGGACATGTAATCAGAGTATCAGACTGCCCTTATTAATTCTGACATTGTAAGGCCTATCTCGTTGACTGTGGTCCTGTAAAACGCAAAAGATGATGTGTTTTGAGGAGCTTTGCAGAATTCACTCTAATAATAATAATAATAATAATAATAATAATAATCGAACCGAAGACTTCAATATGGCTTCAAGGACTTGACTTAAGATGCAATGCTCTAATCAAACATGGCCTCCCTTGCAAACAATTATTTGTGGGACCACTTTATCAATTATAGTAAATATAATTATGAACGATATTATAGTCGTGAATTGCATTTTAGGAAAATCTATCAATGTCATGGAAAAGATTTTCAGAAATTTACGGGTACCTAACACATGGAAGTTCATATTATAAAATTTAATTTCAAACCTATATATCCATTCTCAAATATATTCCAAACATTTTCTCCATTTCTCAACCATGTCCTTTAATTTGTCAATTTTTTTTTAATAGTTGAAGTATAATAGACATATTTTATTTATTAAAAAAACATCAACTCCAAAAAAAAGAAGAAAGAAATATTAATGAACATATATGACCAACATTTCTGGCACAATAATTAAATTCATGTACTTCTATATATATATATATATATATATATTTTGGAATTAAACTGGTAATATATACAAGTCTGAGATCCAATTGACAATAAGTAAATAGATTCGGAAATAAATAAAGGTTTTAGATTTTGTTTTTTTTTAAAGATTCGTTTTGAGCAAGAAAATCGACAAAGGAGAAGATTCTGATAAATGTTTGGTTTTTAAACTTGAAACCATCCTCGTCGTGAATATTTTCTTTGTCGGACAAACATAATTTTCTGAGAAAATTACGTCAAGTCATTCACATACGTTTTCTTTCCTACACTTAATATAGGGTTTGGATCATCACTCTTTCTAGCTCACCGTGGTGAAAGATCTTTTTGGAGCTTAGCTTCTGCATCAACGACTAGATAGCCGCTTTTAATTCCACAACCTTTTGAGGCGATTTTCTTACCATATATCTCGGTTTTTGAATTGATTTCTTGTTACTGGTTTTAGATTTGTGGGTCATAAAATGTGGGGATTCTTGTTAAACTCTCGCTGGATTCTCCCTAATGGCTTTGCGTAATTAAACTTTTTCCTTCTATATTTTGATTTGTGGTCTTATAATGGACTAGAAGCCAAATGCAAGAAAAATAAACCACCACCGTAGGCACATAGACATGTGTAGCTATACTAGCCTTAGTAGTGATGGGGACGGCGACGGCGATGGTCATCACGGCAGCAATAGTGGTGGCAATGGTGTTGATAACACATATTCGAAGAAGGTAAAGAAACAAAAAATCCCAAAGAGAGGGCCAGGAGTGGCGGAACTAGAGAAGATCTTGAGAGATCAAGAGAAGAAAGATACTAGTTTGGACAAAACCAAGAATATTGAAGGGTTCTGTTTAGTTTCACAGCTTTCAAGTTCTTATCAAAGACAATCTCCTATTCTACCTTCCCCCAAATCTCATCCTAAAAATCTCCCTTTTGCTCCCGATCCTAATCTTTTTAGTCCACAATCAACAACCTTTTTTGGTGATTGCAGTAAAAACACATCGTTACAAGGTTGCAGAGGTACTGGCAATGGTGGATCAGACATTGTTTTGCATGGACATGGATTTTTACCCACGATGTGGAATTCCTGCCAGCCTAATGCTGATATTCGAGGTCCTGGAATGGCTCCAGGGAATCCATTTTCTATGCGTTCAACAAATGGACCGAGCCAACTATTTCCTTCCTCTTCTATGACACAAAGGAGCCAGTATTCACCAGCTCCAATGGTAAGGGATAATTGTTTCCCCCCCTTCCAATTTTTAAATTATGTACATTTTTTTTTTTTTAATGAGTGTAACTTGCTGCAGATAAATTTTTTTCCAGAATCTGTGGCATCTTCTTCTTCAAAAACTCCATCTTCCGCTGTAATGCATCAAGGTATAGAGCCCCCTTCAAACCAAACGTCACACCATCATTACAATTCTGTATGGCCAGATGAAGACAAGGCAAGTTTAAAATTTGTTCTTATTTTAACACATTTTAGCTCCTTGTTTACCTCCCTCGATTTTTATTTCTCTCTTCTTTTTCTGTTTGCAATCCATCACAAGATTAATTTTTGTAGGGTTCTTTTCACTTGTTCCGTTGAAGAAAATATATATATTGCAATCATTTAAGCCTAAATATTTCACTAAGAAACTGATTGGCTGTTTTTGGCATCCTTTTATAACAATAAAAGAATTGAAAATTACGAATCTTGAAAAAAATAGGATCCCGCTAATTATAATTAGCTTGGTGCATTTAGTTTGATTTATTTTATGTGTTCCTTTTCTATGGTTTTTTATACCACCATATTTCTTCTTATTATTATCAAATTAATGAATTGAAGACACTATATTTCTTGACTAATTAACTTTTACACACACACACACACGTGTTGTGAAATTAATTAAATGGCGCATCTGAATGCAACTGACACCTCTCTCGTAGGCAATTTAAGTTAATTTTGCTCTTGATTTTCCTTTTAATTAATATGATTGTCAAATTTATTGATGCATAGATGGTTGGCTCAAAGCGATCATTCCCATTTTCAATGGAGGCCCCTCCAATTCCTCACCACTACCGAGTTCCTGCATTTTCACCTCATTTCAGCAGACAAGACTCATCACTCGCATGTGCTAGCCACAACATAACAAATCCTGAACAAATTGAGTCTGTTTCCAGGTTAATCAATTAGCCAAGCTATTGTGAATTCCATGCTATATATATACTAAGTCGTCCAAGCTAATTAACCATGTATTTTGCTAACATTTTCTTGCTTCCTTTTTTTTTTTTTTCCCTTTTCTATTCAGTAACAAGAATATAGGTAGCAAGCGCAGTACAGATTATGCAGTAGCTAAAGGTCATTTCTTCTTATTTGGCTCTCCAACGGTTCCTTCTCCATCAACTCATATTTCTCAACAAGAACAGTCCAGATCGAAACATCCACAACCTTTCGAAGTAAGAAATAAATTTCAGAAACATCAATAGATTTAATTCACTTTATCTTTTCAAGGGCAATACAAATATGCAATAGCTAATCAATATCTAATGGAAATCTCCTCTTATTATGATTTGAAGGAAAGCACAGAGGACTCACAGCATAGGTCAGCACCAGGTAGTGGTTCAATCTGTAATAAACCCCCGTTTAGCTTCCTGCTTCCAGTGGATCAAAAGAGCAAGGTGGGAACAAACTTCAGCTTAAACAATGATGATAGAATTGAAGCAAGAGGAGATGGCATTGACCTCGACTTGAGGCTCTAAGTGGGAACTAATCCATAAGAGATAACGATTCTTAAAATAGCATTTCAGTTAACGTTTGTGGATTGCTTGGCATTATATAGATGTGGGAAAATTGAGCTTCAGGGGATTCAACTGGCTTCGGGAGTGTGGAAGAAAAGAGTGGCATTTCTTAGGTTTTTGTTTTCTTTTTCAAGTTTGATCTTCTTTGATTCAGGATACTATATATGAAGAATGGAGGAATACATCTAATTTCCCTTCATTTATCCATGATACCAAATTATCTTTTGTTAACAAAACTAAAACATGCAAGTTATATATACTGTAGTGTTTTTTTTACTGTTTATCATCTCATATCTTTGTGGATAGTAATAATAAATTTATTAAACAAAGGTAGTTTGATTTTCAATTTTTTTCTTGCATGATTAGGCTATTTTGAGCCCATATTAGCATCAAATAGCATGATTTTTTAGAAGGAAAGGTTGAATTAAAAAAAAAGGACCGAAGTGAAGAAAATGGATAAAATAAATGATAGTTTTAAATCGTGTTAAAAGTTTATTTTATCCCCTTAATTGTTTTTAGATAGAGGGTTCCTTTTAATTTTCAAAATTCAACTTTAGTATCCAAATTTATTTTTTATTCTCCTCTTGTTAGAGAATAGCGAAAGAATTACTAGATTTTATTGTACAAAGAGAAAGTTATAGCTAACGAAGATTCCAGTTACCATAACAGTCAATTTTGGTGTCAATCAATTGAATTTAATGAGGGTCGTTTCACCTAAGTTTGTTTTGTTTCTTCTTGTCTTGAGGTGTAGAATTGATCGCAAGAATGATTTTAGGTTCAAGTTAATTTTGGTTTATGATATTTTCCTAGGCTTTTGGCGGTCATATATAGGCTTATTAAGGTGTTTAGGGTGTTTTTCAGGTGTTTTAGATAAAGAAACAATAAGTTGAAAATCGATTTGAGATGAAAATAACTAAAGGGTCAAGGTCGCCAAATTCTAGAAAAAGTACTTTCTTTTTCAAAAAATGAATGGTGTAAATGATAGGTTGTCCACCTTTTTAATCCATTTCCTATCAGGTTGACAAACACTCTATTGGTTTATCTGACAATAGTTTTGCCAAACATAACCTTACAAATATTATAAAGATATAAAAAATATTTTCTTTAATTCTTTTACGTGTTGCATACTGCTAAATATCTTAAAATATAAATTCATATTTTATCAAAAAGAAATTATGTATTCTTCAAAAAGTAATTTTTTGCATGCATTTTTTTTAATTTTAATAATAAGTTTATTAAATCCATTAGTATTTGACCAATATTTAAAAAAAAAATCAAAATTTTTATTTTATAAGACTTAATAATAAATATACTGATATAAATATTGAATTTACAAGTAGATTGATACTTAGAATATAAGTAATTCACCTAAAGATTCTCAGAGTTGTCTTAAATATTCATCAATTTTAATTTAGAGTATTTTATAACTATATACAAAAAATCATTTATCCAAGATAGATTAACTCTATTAAGGCACTTACATGAATATTTCAAAATAAGAATTTGTTTTGTACACGAGCCTATGACATATTCAAAAAGCTAAATTTATTTATAGAAATAAATTATAAGCCATGATAGTAACAAAAACAACCAAATCCTTAAAGCATATTAAACTTACACAAAATAATTTATCTTATATAGAGTGCAAAAGGAATGTTAACAAATTTCTTAATTATAATTAATCTCTTGCCTTCCGAACCTCTAATATGATCAGTATATTTAGGTTCTTAGCAACCCTATACCAAATAATTAGGTGACAACCCCCATGCCCTAACACCTCATTCTCTAATTAACACCTCATTCTCTAATTGTGCAATGAATTGATGATTTTTTTTTATTTATCTTTAATCTTAATGAATATATTTTCACCTTATTTATTTAAGTTAAACCTATCATGACTTTTTTTTTATTTACTTTTACACAATATGTTTCTTATTAAAAAGTTTTTATGTGCCTTAATGTCATGTAATTAAATGAAAAATAATCTCTATGATGAAAAAACTTATTGACTCTCGTGACATGTATGACTTTCTTTGTGGGTTTGTTTTATTAGCTTGAGTTTAACTTTTTTTAATTAAATATTTTTTTTTTGTTGATTTCTTCTTTTAATATTGAGAAGATTTTATGCAGTATGAGATCTTCTTATATTTTTTTAAAACATGATATATTATGTTTACCAAATTCTAGTCTTAAAATATTAATCAATTACTAAGATTTAATTGCACAACATTCAAAAAAGAAAATTTAATTTAGTGCATTCAGCATTAAATGTTCATGTGTGAAGTATAAAATAAAAAGTTCTACTATAGAGATGTTGTGATGATGCATTCATTTATAAAAGGGTTGGTTGAGAAATATTTATGTTGTTTTACGTACATAAACTCAATGTTCCTCGTAAAACCATGTCAAAAAATATTTGACTAAACTTCCGGTTAAAGTAATATACATGTGTTTGCGGATAATAATAATAGTTTTTTTAGATGTGAAGAAACTTCATCCTCTAAGAAATGTATTTTATGAGCTCGGGTGATCGAGTAAAACCTTGATTGTTCTAGACTCTTACAAGAAATGCACGTCCTAACTCGAACTCGAGATTTACTGAGCAAATCACAATTTTTTTACCATCGTGTCACGTCTCTTAAAGACTATAATAATAGTCCTCTTAAAGGTTTTAAAAAATATTCTCGTTCATGTTTTTTTTTTCTTTTCTTTTCATATGTGTTTGTAAGTAGGAAAAGAAACACTTATTCTTGTTTTTGACATTATGTTTTTTATTGTTAAACTAATGGAAGCATATGAACAAATCTAGTAATTACAGAAACCAGAACAACACGATTATTCAAATCCAGGAACCAAAAGGCGATTCAGCTTCACTGGTGATCTTTTTTTCTTCTATATATCAACGTCTTGATTGATTATACGAAATGAAATGAAATCACTAATCAATAGCTTAAAAGAAAATGAATGTGTTGCAGCTGTGCATGTTGCGGTGTAACTGCTGATGCTGAAACCATTTCTCATACTTGAAATATTTCTCAGTTCATCTTTGGCTGATGGATAGCCGCTGTCAAATATATATTTGCGTTTATATTTATCTTTGGCTTTTACTTGGAAGATTAGCTTCCTATTTTATTATTTAATTAGTATTACAGACTTCTTCTTTATTTATCATTTATTTTATTTTGTTAATCATAAAAAACATCATTTTGTTTCTCGATAAAAAAACATTATATTAACTGAAAACTCATCTAATAATAATAATAATAATAATAATATTAAATATATAAAATGGATAAAAAAAGAGACTCAGGAAAACCTGAGATGGTGGTCGACCCTACACCGCGGGCCAAAAAACTGTAACTGGATGCAAGAACAATAAAGCAGGTTAAGGCAACATAAGTGCTTTCAAAGAAGTAAAAAGGATTCAAGAGTTGGGAGATTGAGTCGCTTGGGTTTTATTAAATTATTTAATTCAATAACATGTAAAAAAAATACAACCCTAATTTAATAATTAATATCAAAAACCAAGCAAACCTGGCCAAGTCTTTTAAGCATAAGTTAATCTTCTGAATTCAAAGCTCGTGAAATCTTAAACTCGGGTTCAGTATCAATAAAGAAGCTTAACTCCAACTGGTGCGAACAGCCTTTAACCCCATCCGAGAGAAATGGTGAGAACGTAAAGAAAGCCTAGAGATATGGGATATAGAGCATAAGCTACAAGACATGTCCAGAATGGAAAAATGGAGGAGAAGCTGGAGGATAGACCGATTCCACTGCAAATTATTAGAACAACCAGAATTTCAGCTGTGATATCCCATTCCACATCACGTATGTAAACAATCGTCAAGAACGACGTCAAACCCAAAACGTTGTTCATGAATACCCCACAATAGATCTGCACAAAAACATTCCCCTGTCAAATTAGAAAATAAGCATTCATGCATGGAAAACATCCTTAGCATAACACTTGGTTGCTTGGACTTCAAGATCCGCATCAGTTATATATTTGATCAAAAGAAATGCTTAGACGTTTAGAGGAGATCACAAGAAAATAATCTCTTATAATGCTTGAGACCTCATGACTAGGAAGTACTTAATTTCGATGCACAAAATCTATCTTGAGGATATTACATTGTTATCACCATAAAATAATAGAAAGAAATTGAGTTTGTGAGAGATGAACCTGAGAAAGTGTCAAAGACACGGACTTCTCTTTCTTATCAGTGACAGAGATAATTGACTTGTATCCTTGTCTGAAGTTCAAAGCGAAGGGTACCAAAAAATATGACACCAAGAACGAGGGGACCTTTATAGCTGTCGCAAGTTCTTGGAGTGTTTTGGTTAACGGTTTTGCCAGAAGAACTGCAATAGTAGTTCCTAGAAGGATGGAATAAGTGGCCTTACTGTAATTCCATTCATCGGAATTCTTAGAATCCTGTTGTTCAGCCTCCCATATCTTCTGTTCTTCTCTACTTTCCTAGCAATATTGCAATTAGTTATTACTGTACTTGAAACTCTTAGCTTTTGCGAAAGGACTGAGAGTGGATGAGCATATACCGGTAAATTACTATCGAACAATTCCGTCTGGTTCTCATTGTTTTCAACGCCATTAGCCTCGTCAAGCCATTTGGATATCCCTCGAATAAATTCTTCCTTGCTTATACCATGATCTCCAGAGAAGTCAAACTCTTCCATCACCTTTGATACACAATGATCTCCAATCAAGCCAACCACTCCTGCTTCTATTCCCACTAAAAATGCTCTCACTTCGTCTTCTGAAATTTGACCATTTTTATTCAGATCAATCTTGTGAAACAACCTGAAAATATATCGAGGAAGGACTGATCAATGGCAAGTAGTAAACTCCCGAGTGGAGATCATAGGCTATAAAAAAGTGATCAATAAAGGAGTTAGAAAACTTACTGTCTTATCTTGAATTCAATGGGCCTCCCATAAGGATTGCATAGAGATTGCAGTAGGTTCTTCTTCACATATGAAAGAATCAAATATTCGAGTGTTCTATCCTGAATCCATGGCTGGAATACCTGCACGAAAATGTATTTCATAAGAGTGGGCATCATATTTTTCGATGTTATGATCTTTCTGGTGAATTAAACTTGTTACCTGGAAGGTGCAGTAAGTCACTAGCAAAACCACTGTAATAATAAGAGCAATCAGAACTCCTGCTCGTGTTGCTGAAGAAGAATTGAATGCTTTCGACAGTTCAAGTATTAAATATGGGATCATTGATAGAAGAATGATTCTTGCAGTATACTTGGTAACAATATCAGTTTTAACACCATAACCTGTATACCAGAACACACTTGAATTTCATTTTACTGAATTAGAAAGATCTATGCATAATGGCTCAAGAAAACTGAAAGAAAAGACCATTGGAAAGGCATGGCGTTTTGTTTTCCAGGTTTGAGGAAGGAGTCTGATGAAGATCATAGCTTCCGAAAGCAATAACAGAACCCCAGACTATTGTTAGGCTCATCATTGTTGAGCCTGCAAGAAACCCCATTGACATTGATACTGCTGATCCAACAACATCTTCACTGGCTGAGAGCAAGGTCACTGAAAAATAACATTCATTTTTATCAAGCCGTTCCTGACCAAACTACAAACAGAACCACAACGTTGGTACTATAAAACCATACTGATTTCTGTTCTTTTCCTACCATAAAATATTCTATGAATACTCCTATTTCCAAAGATTAACCTCAGATATTTTTCGACAAGGAATAGCAAACAGGAAAAGGTTTACACCATGTGCTGAGATAAAAAGGAAGCGTTAGGAAAGAGCTTACCAAGAACCAATACAATTTGTGGGAATTTAGCAAGCACATAGAAAACACTACCGCCAAATAAACCAGTTCCGAACATTTGAAAGAAAAGGTTGGATCCACTAGAAATGTATTTATCTGCGAGGGACAGCAAGTACTCGTACACCACCAAGAGGAAGAGGTTGCCCCAAACCTTTGTGGTGCAAGGCATGAAGCCATAAATCGGCTCGCAAGTCACCGTTGTCCCCACATTGTTTAGTTGTAAGATGTGGTTTTGATCTTTTTGATCCAAACCATCAGATACTAGAATGGAGAAGTCATTTCTAATGGAGCGGCTGCTCGCAAACTGGACGGCCAGAAGGACTAGCAGAACTATGAGTGCTGCTATGTTCATTTTTATTCAACTGATCAACTCTTTCGCTGCAGAATGGTAGGGAATCTGAGAGGGATAACTGAGAAGTCAAGAAGTAATATATGGCTTAATGATTGCCAAATATTGAAACAGTAAAATTATGCAGAGGATTTTGGCGGGGATTGTGTTAATCCTCAACTAACTTCTAACCGACTCAGCTAATGACTGATAACCACATGTAATGGCTATAAATAAATTTCATTTATCAGCATAAATCCTCTGCATAGAATACTACCATGCTAACAATTCAATCCTCTCTTGATTAAATATGGTTCACTACAACACCCTTGGATTCAGCAGTTCCTTGACCTCAAGGATTAAAACTGGGAAAATTTGATAGCAGAAGCTTGTAGTCTTCCCATGAATGCATCTCCAAAACGAAAATTCAACTGCTGTAACAGAAGTTGAAAAACAAGTATGGAATCCTCCAATAAATGTATGTGAGAAAAACGTATATAAAATATGAGAGTAAAAGAGTCAGGATAGCTTGAATCTGTGGTGACTTGTGGTATTTATAGGGATGATAGAGAGTATTTGCTTGAGTATTCGTTAGTGTGCCATGCTTGCCATTACCAAATAGATCGGTGCGTAAAAGTAAATCATTGATGAATACGGTAAAGCTAGCTTTAGAAATTGTTTTTGATAAAAAAAAGATTGGCTTGAAAAGTTGAGAGATGTTTATTGACGAGGGAGGGTGGTTAGTGCTGGGTAACTGGGTTGTGCATTCAATAAAAATATTTTGAGGTATGTGATTCGGTAGGCTTGAGAAAAAGTGGATAGCTAGAAAAGAAGATGTGAGAAAAAACAAAAACAAAAAGGAGAGCCCAGTTGAGATGGCTGGCAACCCAACCAGGGCTGCTGGTTTTCAGCCGACCTCGGTTGGGCTAGCTAGCAGGTCCAACCGAGGCTGCTTCTTTCTTTCTTTCTTTCTTACCTGGTATCATCAGTAACTGTAGAAACAATAGTCAGCATTCTAAAACCAAACCCAATCATCGAAATTCGAAACCTGAGCAAGAAATTAACTTGATTCTAGCAGTTTTCATGTAAAGTCAAATTCAACCAACCATTATCTTGCAAACTTCGTTATTTATCCGTTCTTATTATCTTAGCTGGTAAAACCAGCAAACAGGGAATAGCTAGGGTACAGATCTCATTCGCACGAGCGAGACAATAGAGACAAATTGAAGGTACCTCAGCTCATCACACGGTTAAGCAACATGCTCAACAGAACAGTCAACACTTGATCAAAACATTAAACAGAACAAATTTCTTCAATGAAATAAGAAAATGTTAGAGAATCTATATTATAGATAATAAAATGGAAAACCGTTTTAAATAAAATTGAGTTGTATCCTCTTTACATCCATTAGAGAAACAACTGCAAAGGTGGTTAGAGAGCAATGGGATCCGGTCTTCGTAGATTTTGGAAGAAATGCGGAGCAGCCTCTGTTAGCCAAGAAGGGTCAATTGTCATGACGTTCCTCATGTATTGCCGGTCTGTTGAGACAAGAGAGTGGTATATAACCCATTTTGGATTAACTCTGCAACAAGATAAAAGTTTTCAGATAATCAGACTTTGCACCTGTACAAAAAATAACATGAAAACTCAACAGCAATACTTGATTCTATCATATTTGTCAAGTCCCATACACTGAGACGCCATATTATCCGTGATTCCATCATAAGATGATACAATGCCATCATCTAAACCTATTCAAGGATCATTCTAGGCACCAATATTCATAAATACTATCAATTGATAAAAATTTTCTATGAACATCTAGTACAACGAATACATTACTTCTTAGAGAAACATTTAATAAAATCATAGATCCTAAATTCAAAATAAGTGGCCTCAATTAATAAATTGAATCCTGAACTTAAATTCTGAGCAAGTGAAACACCACTAAGCTGATCAATGGTCGAAGTCTCCAAATTCTTGGATTCTCTGATGGTTATTACTATGCGCTTAATTTTTGAGTCTAGAGATTGAGTAATTTTTTTCAAACACCCGTGCATCCTCCACATTCTCTCCTACCTTCTCGATAGATTTATCAGTCAGGACTCTAAAAAATAATTTTAAATCTATGCAGAATCGTTCATATGGAGAGATTCAAACTCTCCTCTCAAAGTTTGGAGAGGAGCTCTTTTCACCTCATCATCTCCCTATAAGGCAGTTTGGAGAATATCCCATGCCTGTTTTGCACCTGCTACAGAAGTGATCTTCTCAAACATGCCTGGGCATATATGTTTCAAAGTGAGGGCTTTTAACACTTCTTGCAAGCATTTTGCAAGGGTTCCTTCTGCACTTGATTCCAGGCTGTTTCATCTTTGGGCTCTTTGTATCCTTTACAACCTCCCATGCTCTTGAGAACCAAGAAGGGCCATTATCCGTAATACACCAATTGTCATAATTTTCCTTTGACAATATTGAAAATTGACAAGGAAACATTCGACAACTCATCTTTTCTCAAAGATATGATACCATTTCTTAGGACAATGGTGCTGAAGCAAGAAACTAACATAGGAGAAAGAAGTATCTTGAAATGAAACTCTGATCAACTTCCACAAGCACAACTCAAAAACTTACATTACTGTTTATAAAACTCCTGGTGCTTTCACAACCCTTACACCACATAATAACTCCTTGAACATCTACAATATTAATGTAAACACTAGACCAAATACAATGTAACCGTGTGACTAATGCATGAACTAATTAAATGCATTCATGAATGAATACTAGATTCTAGAACAAGATTATCTTGAAAACATCTCCTATTGATTATTCAACATCTATAAACTTGAAAGCCACAATCATGCCTAAGCTCTACTTATATGTGGCAATGAAGAGAGGACTAATTCAAACACGACTTAGTCACTATATCCTCACGCTATCAGATGTAGCAAAAGTTATAGCCAATGAAACATTTGCAATTGAGAATGCCACTTGAATATGGATTGCAAGCATAATATTCATTAACGACTAAGCATAGATTGTATCACAAAACAAAGCATGTGATTTTCATTTTGATGTTTATGCCATATTTGCAGCACTGGATGAAATTCACTAAATACTTAAATATCAAACTAAAGCCTACTAACCTGAACAACACAGATGAAGGATGAATATAAACTTCTTGAGAACCCCTAACAGTCTTGTACATCCCGTTATGACTGAATGCCTTTCAATAAAATATAATAACAACTTTTATCAGGACATTAGGCTGAAAAAGAACACGATTCACTGTTCTGAAGTATTAAACTTCCTACTGGAATGTAAGAAGATGATAACATATCCATATTCCATACTTCTATTCTGGCAGGAAACATGGAAAATTAAGTCACTCACTTCTAAACGACTTGCATTTGCAAAAAATCCAGCAGTGACTGCTTTCCGTACTGCCTACAAGATCATTTAGAGAAAGAAGGTGAGCGGTGGAGGACAGTGAAAATCAAATCTATGTCTATGTACAAGTACAAACAAATAGTGTTTTCAAAAGTCAAGGCATGTTTAATAGAAGAGAAAAAGCCAAAAGATCCAAAGAGTCAACTTGATAATGTTTTCCAAGTGTCTGACACATCAAATTATTAAGGTTCATGAAATAGGAAAGACAGTACACAATTGCATATCACTCAAAAAGCCACTCATAAAAGTTTATTTGGGCCATGAAGGAGAAACTAAGGCCAAAGTATTTACTGTTTCAACTTTAATTTTATTATGAAATTCCTACCTTTTCTTTTAGCACATCCTTAGCAACGGAACAAAAGCTAAGAAAACATATGAACCAGAAAGTTAACTTAGACCACTTAAGAAATCTATCAAGAACATGTATTTAAGCAAAATAAACAATAACATAAGGTTTCCTGGGCTTAATATAGATTCTGAAAGGATAATTCCACTTTCACATTCAGCCATAAACAAGTTCTCAATGTGCAGAAAAGAGCAGGCGCTAGTAGGAGCAAGCAGCAAACAGAAAGCATACAAGACCTCCTTCAATGAGGGTGGCAATCTTATAAAAGTTGTTGGTATTTTATATATATATATATATATAAACAGATTTCTTTGTTCTCTCCCAAGAACAAAATCAGTAAATTATTGCAGAACCTACCAGCATGTCCCCTTCACAAGATTTTAAAACTATGCCTAATCTCAGTGCTGTTCTTCTGAGCTGTTCTCTAATTTCGATTACCTTCTTCTGCAGAACAAATTGAATTAGAATCAAAACATAATCTAAATGAATTGCACCATTTAAAATATCTGGGATGGAAAAACTGATCGATAACAGATTTCATTGAGAAAATCCAACAAAAAGCAGAATGAAAATTTAACCACATCTAAAGTTTACAGACAGTAGTGAAGAACAGATGCATACCATAGCTTGGTAATTCATATAATTCTTATGACACCATTGTGATGATTTACCAGATTGAAGAAAACCTTTATAAACATTTAGGAATGTAACATGGTCACCCTGCAATGTATCAAAAACAAAAAAATTATAATATTAAAAATTTTGAGATGAGAAAAACAAGATATGTTAGTTAACAAATGAAATAAAGAGCAAAAGTGATCAATAATGCATTTAATGAGACCAGTATAGAATAAAATTAGATGCAACCACAGCATACATGCAAAAGTACTAGAAATGAGGTTGTCAAATCAGAGGCCAGGTGACAATCATATAAGTTTCATTTTACATTAACTTAAATTAAAATCATTGAGCATCAACCCAAATATTAAAAGTAGGCCAATATATTCCAACTACTAGTTAAATGCAGCTACAAACAATAAGAAAAAATGGAAAAAGAATTTACAGCTCCATGCAAGATGAAGCAAGATATTGTGGAATGAGTAAACTAGTTACAAGAAGATGGCTAGGAAGGATTATTTTTCAAAACACTGCAGGCAAGGCTTGGTATAAGATTCTTCTAGAGACAGTTGCTCAATTGGCAGGACTACAAGGGGTATAAACAAGGGTCAAGGGTATCCTACTTCTAATTCATACAATCAAGAAATAAATTTCAATGCATTGAACTGTTCACAGTCACAGGATAATAGCAAGAATGATAGACAAAAGGAAATACCTCAGCAGCTGCAAATCTCAACTTGGCTTCGTCTAATTCCTTTTGCACCCCTTTACCAGAAACCCAAATAGACTGCAACAAGACACACAAAACGTTAACCAACCTATATGGTAACATTTCCTCTATGCACTCATTATTTGTATAATTCCTGTAAATGGATTCTTCCTTGTAAATTTATCATTATTGCTAACTATTTTATAGGGTACTTTCTTATGCCTTTCATAGAATTTTCCAATTCCAACTGCTAAGCTGAGGAAACAAAAGAAAAAAGAAAAAAGAAAACTTGAATAAAGAACAAAAAAGTTTTACCTGGATGGAGAGAATAGCAGCAATTGTGATGATCTCCTCAGAACATCCTAGCTGGTTTGAAGATAGTATCATTTTTGAGATCATTGGATCCTGCAAAATTTACATAAATTTTAGTTCATGTCTTATAAATTCTAAGCAAGAAAACCCATTCTTGCCATGAATGCAACAGAAAACATTTCATGATAACCAGCAATACTCATTTGGAGCAATAGATTTAAATTGATTATGTAAAATAACTGAAATACAAATCAAACAAAAGCATCTGACGAGCTGATGAACAATAAGATCTCTTTGAAGCTACAAAGCTGCTCTTACTACATTTCCTCATTTTGTCATCCATCGGATATATGAGGTAAGAGATATGTTTAGAGCATGTATTTTGCTCCAGAAAGAAATTCATAATTATTCCCCGCAGATGAGAAAATGACGTGCATAAATAAACGATCCAGCAATGAAGCCAACAATCTCTACAATAGTCAGGAGGCAACATACTAATGGAATCTCTGCTGCTTGAAACCCAACAGGTGAAGTAAGCTTAGCATCATCATCAAGGACTCCTAGTGAATAAAGAACTTCAAGTGCTCGAATCATTGCTTCAGGTGGTGGAGATGCTGGCCAATCAAAGCCTAGTATATTGTCTATTCCCAAGGCTTTTAACTGAGATATCAGAACACAAAAACGATTAGAGTTTTAAATACAAACCTTCCATCACAAAACTTCATGTTTACCTAGAAAAATCAATTCTTGGAATTTGAAGATTATTTGGCCAATAGTATGAAAGTAGCAGCAGCAGCAGCAACAACAATAACTTTGTAGAAAGGCAGCACATGTACACCACAGAAACCAAAAAACAAAGGGTACCTGAATCACACAGGAAACAAGTTTTGACCTTTGCATCTCCGGGATCCCAACAGAAGACATTTCATTGACAAAGTACTCTTCCGTGTATAACCTGGTTGCAGAAACCAGCATATGCAATTATATGGTGTTATATGTTAAAAAGACAGAAAACCACCAGATGATAATCTAAATTAACTAGCAAGGCCATAAAATCCATAATTTACATATAAAAAAATGGAGAGTGGGCAAAATGTATCACAAATCAAGTTTATAAAAATAAGACAGGAGGATTTCTTATCAGGAGTTCGAAGAATTTGACAAACAAATTTGTGAACTAAGATGTTAGATGGATAAAGTATGAACTAGCATGTATGAACAGAAGAAATCATAATGGGGCTTAATATGTCCTTAAAATTTATATTCACCAGAGAGCATGTTTGTATCACTGCAGGAAGTCCTATTTAACAAATGCTTGGAAAACTTACAGTTTAACTGTTAACTGTAATGAATATTATAAAATATGCTTAAGAGAAACAAATTATAAGAACATGAATAGTAAAAATTGACAAGTTCACCCCTTTGTTCAAGAGCAAGAAAAACAGTAATGTAAACTAATCAGTAGTAAATTACCTGTAACACTTCCCAGGTCTAACTCTTCCAGCTCTACCTGCTCTTTGTCTAGCAGAAGCCTTTGATATGGGGGCCACCACCAGATTTTCAATATCTGAGATCTGCAGCGTAGAAAATAAAAGCAATTAACTAAGAGAAACATATATGCATATAAAGGTAAAATAATGAGGTTTACTCTTGAAACAATATAAAATCAGTAATCGTGGAGATACAATATTCTCATAGGTCATAGCACATAGAGAATCTATCCAACTCCAAAAGTCCTTAACCCCTTAAACATATACTTACTTATTTCTGTACCTAAGCAGGTTTTCTTAATAATAAAAAAAAAGGAAAAAAAATAATGACAACAGGAAAGAGAAAGGGGAAGAAACTCTCAATAAAAATTTACGTTTACATTTCTAAATAATATAATCAATTATTTGCTCAACATTAGTTCAGATGGAGCAGGAATGAAACATCCATAAATTGATCAACAACTCCAACAAACTAGGGCTTAATAAACATGAAAACATCATAAGAAAGCACCAAAAAAATACCAATGTACATTCAATTTGGAAAGTTACACTTTCATAATTGGGTAACTCTTAAAAGCACAATTTAACTCCTGAATAGCCATAAGAAATGTCACACACTTGTGAGGCAGAATTTTGTGTTCAGAAAAAAGCATACTTTCCAACAGCACACCACATCTACCCATTGTTGATATTTTTATTTTTTTTTAAAAGAGAATTGATGAAAATTACCGGATTGTAGAACTGCTGTTTTGAGAATCCACTGTCAACAACATAGACAACACCCTAAGGGAATCAAAGGAACAACGGTCAATGATGATTCTCTGTCTGGTATTACCAAAATAATCACATTTTATATTTTAGAATAAGATCATGTTACCTCCAGTGTCAATGATGTCTCTGCTATATTAGTTGATATCACCACTTTCCTCTTCCCTCTAGGAGTCGGGGAAAACACCAGATCCTATTAAAGGGAACAAAAAAACATGTTCCATAACTCAGAAACAACAGAACTAGCCACAAGAAAATAAAAAACAATTTAATACTTCTAGGTACCACACGAAATATCACTAACCTGTTCTGCCCGTGGGAGACTGGAGTACAAAGGCAAAACAATCAATCCTGAAAAATATGATGATTTTAATCACATAAAAATGTCTACAAAACCCATTCCTACAAAACAAACACTGTAAAACAAAAATATCATTCTACCAACTTGGTGCTTAGCACTGGGATTATAAAGTCACACTCCAGTAACTAAACGAGCAGTCCTCATCCAAATACAAATAATTGTGCTCCTTAACTTAATCTAAATATAGTATTTTATGCCACACAAAAAGAACTCATTCTCTGAATACAGAACCACTAACAGAGATAGAGAACCACACAGACTTTCACAGTTATCAATAAGTCTCTATTCACAACCACTCATTGATGACTATATGCAAATAATTAAAAGTCATAAATTTATGCTGTGTTCTGTACCTGAAGAGATCTTTCTGCTGGCATGAGCTTCTTCAGTAAGCAGCTGAATAGCAGCATCAATATCATCTTGACCCGTGAGAAATACAAGAATGTCACCTGCAGGTTCCTAGAAAACAAATATACATCAATTGTTAGTGCAACACAATATTTTCATTATTCATTTAGGCATATCAATATATTCTCAAAGCTTGAACTTCAAAAAAAATACATAAATGATGTGGATAAGGCTCTTTACATCAACATCACAAAAAAAAAAAAACTTGCAAAAGGATGAGAACACTACGAGGATAAGATAGAGTTGCGCCCCCTTAAAAGTTCTAAATATGATTTATGATAGAATTCTAGATCGAGAAGTATCAGGTAAGAACTCCATCATCCAGGGCGCAACTTTACTGATGTATGAGGAGTGAATATAGAACAAACCAATGCTTTGTAGTTGCAAGGAATATTTCTTTGCCAACCCTAGATTGCTATTATTGGTTTAGGGAATCAAGATGTCTTGACCATAGCTAATGGTAATGACACTGCATCAGTGCTGATGCATGGAAGGATGGAAGGTTCAAATATTGATGCAATGTATCAATAATGAGCTTTTGTCATGAAACTAAATGCTATGAACATATTTGAAGCAGTGTGTAGTATTTGATGATATGTTTGTGCCCATGACAGGGTAACTATAAACAGTGACAGGCAACCTTCCACCACTCAAATTCTATTATTTTACTAGGAGTTTTAAAATTTGTTCACAAGATATTTTTAGTTGCTTTTCAGTACAATGACAATTTATACCTGCTATATACTTTATTACAATATTTTTCTGGTTAATTTTGGTTTGAATGACAGGCTTTGCCAAGCTGAAATAAGTTTAGATTCATCATACATCAACCATCACGCAATAGCAGCAATCCCTTAGGTCTCTGTTACATCAACTCTTCAAGCTAATTGATCAAGAGTATTTGTAAGCAAGACTTGAGACTCATTTAATTACAGATATGTAATCAGTTCTGAGATTCTTCAACTAAAAACTACTATCACGTGCCACCAGATTTGATATATGATTGGGTTCTGTCAACCAAAGGAGTACAAATGCCTCAAGATACAACTAAGAAGTTGTTATATCCTAAAGAAGGGAAAATCAACAGAGAAACTCCATTTTATTACAAGCCTCAAATCACCTGCTCGTGAATTGACAATACAGTTGAAACAGTAGCCCGAACATAGTCTGAGACAGGCTCCACAACATAATGTATTTGTACATTAAACCCTCTGCCCTGAATGGTTATTGAAAAAATGAGACTGTAAGATTATCATATCTAGTCAAACAAAAAACCACCATAAATAGCTTCAAACATGAAATCAAAGATGGCCTTCTGGGTAAAACAAATTGATGCACACTCCAAACCATACCTCGACAGATAAAATTGCAGGAACCTTCCTTGGAGCAAACCCATGATCTTCTGGTCCTCGATGCTTTTTGCTAGTTTACAGGAAATAAAAGCAAGTGAGTTGGCAGTCAACCTCACTTACCTTTTTCTTTGAATAGAATGCTAATAGCTGTTAAAAATTGCTGCCAGCAAGGTAAGTTGAAATGAATTTTGCCCCCAACAGAATCTACCTGCTAAGGCCATCAATGAAGAACCAGAGGGGTCTCACTTTGGCTGCCTAACAAGTAAAAATTGTACCTTAGTTGTTTCTCTGAAAAGTATGAACTTTTCAAACTTAAGCTAGATTATCAAATAAAATTTTCATGTTGCTAGATTATCAAATACAATTTGTATATGGAAAACCGCAAAGTCAACATTTTTAAAACCAAGGTGCAATGCATTATTGTCAGGCTAAAAATGCAAATGAAGCTTTTCCAAGTCCCTTCAATTAATCTTCCAAAAGAATGATATCCTGAAACACTAGGCATGGCAATAAGAGAGAATAGAATACCATTTTACTCACACACTTACAAGCATACCTAGTCTGAAAGAAATCTGACATAGATTTTGCCTCGATTGTAGCAGATGAGATAATCAGGCGTAGTTCAGGTCGACGTCGCTGGATCTGGAATCCCATGAGTTGTCAAAATTAAATGGAAACAAATCCACCAAAACTGGAAATTTAGTTTCTCAAACAAGTGACACCAAACTTTACCTTTTTCAGGAGACCTAGTAGAATGTCAGTTGAAATAGACCTTTCATGAGCCTCATCTACCATGATGACACTGAGATATAACATTTTTTGAAAGGGTAAGAAAAAATTGGCACCAATCAAGAAAACAAGCAAAAGAAGATTGTGGCATAAAAAAAGGCTGCAATGTACATATCATAAAATAACTCTAAATCTATTACAAAACAACTTAGAAAAAAAATAAAAAAATACAGATATTTCCAGTTTCAGACCATAAGCGCACATGTTCAAGCAAATCAGCAACCATGCCAGGAAAAACACAGGAGAACTATTTCCAGTTTCTTCCAGGTGATTTCCCAAATTCTTACTCCCGAAAGAATCCACATAAGTAGTTAATGACTATTTACAAATAAGACTCCTTGACAATGGACCACTAGGGATGTCTGGAAATGCAGATCAATGGGTCTTCTAGCAGTTCTTTTATTATAAAACTTGGCATTGTGTTGGCAGCAACTATCAAAGGCCATGAACCACACTGGCTGCTTGATTTCAAAAATGCATAACAAAAGGAAAAGAAATATGGTACACTAAAAAAACGGGAAACACAACAAACATTTCTAGAATCATAGGCCATAGCTAATACCTATACTTGGTCAAAAGAGGATCGTCCATAATTTCTCTCAATAAAACCCCATCTGTTAGAAACTTTATCATAGTTGCAGCCTGCAGTGCCAAGAGAATAAAAATTTGAGCACCAACGACACAACTTCAACCACACTAACAAAACTGCATACAAAGTCTAATCTTTATGCACAGGATACCAACAAGCAACCAAATACCACTCTATGCAGGACCCATGAACGTCATGATAAAAAGTAAAAGATAACAAAACAAGATAAAAGAAGTATGCTGCCTCACTGGATTGGTAACATCCTCAAATCGAATTGTATAACCAACTTCCTCTCCAAGCTTGACATCCATCTCTTCAGCCACCCTTGAAGCAACCGTCTGGTCATTGCACCACAATTTATATGTTTCAACAACCATACAAACTATTCTAAAATTGAAACTAAATCATTTTCCCCAGTGCTTGACATTGAAAGAAGTGATCCAAGCTTAGAAACCGCACCTGGACTGCGAGTCGTCTAGGCTGGGTGCAAGCTATAACACGTCCACCATCAGCCCAACCAGCCTCTTTAAGATACTGAAACTCAATCAATCAACCAATCAATTCAAAATCCAAATACATCCAAAATTCAACACAAAACTGCCAATAAACCTGGGGGATTTGCGTTGTTTTTCCGCTACCGGTCTCTCCGACGATGATAGTGGTGGCGTGAGTCTCTACGAGGTACAGAATAGCTGTTCTGTACTTGTAAACAGGCAATCTCTGCCTTTGACTCCCAATACTTGCATATCCAAACCTGGAGGAAGATGAGGAGGCGGAAGAGAGGGAGGGAGCGAAGAAAACGACACCGCCTTCTTCGTCTTCGAGGATGCGGGGTTTCTCGGTGCCTGGTTTCCAGAACTGCTGTGGCATCTTTTATTTTTATTTTTTGCTTTCCAGTCACTAGCTATGAAGCATGAACTACCTCCTCGAGTCGGGGATTTCGGGCTCTCAAGTTGTAGGGTCGGGTTAATTATATGGATAGCCCGGATGATGGTTTAAGAAATGGTTGGGACCTCTATTTTTTACATTTTCCTAATACAGTCCCTCATCTTTGTTTTGATGCAGCTCTCTTCATTCTCTGCCTCTCTTCTTTTATTTGTCAACAATCAAACCAAATCCAGGTATCGTAAAGAGCCACATCACCCATGAGACCATCCAAAAATAATCCAACCATATATTATATAATAAAAAACAATAATCGTTCATCATTAGTTTTTTAACACACTGTATTTGATTTGCGAGGCTACTACATGTTATGATTAGGATTAAGTTTCTAATTATAGTTTCTCTACTTTCAAATTAAAAAAAGAATAATAAATAGCATATTTAATTAAGAAATCAATTATCAATCAATGCATTGATTATCTAACAAATTAATAAATTGGTATAACAAATTAGTCCAACTTATAGATTGGCATGCCTAGTAGATCTAATATGTTAAAACAATAACACATTAGTTATAATATTTAAATATCAAACTAAAAGAAAAAAAAATGGTTGTAATAATTAGTTAATTCACTTAATTGACAAAGGACATCCTCATGGCCAAGAGAAGTTTAAAAATAATTGATAAACATAAAGGCTAATGAAATAATCTTAATTAGTGTTATCATAGGATAGCTCTTTATAATCTAATTTTTTGCATCAACAAAGAACTAAGCTTGGATAGAATCATAACATTCATAAATATTCTATAGTAATTCACATTTTTCAATGAAATTACCTATACCTTTTTTTTTTATGGATAAGTTAATGTTTATATGCCTCAAACACTATCTCATGGCTAATTAAAGTTTGGTTGAAGAAGTTAAGGTTGATAAGCTCAATCAAATAAAACATAGGATATTTTACAATAACTAGCATTCCAAGACTAATACTTATAAGCTTTTAAACTTATCTTAGATACCATATGCCTATCTCGCAAGTGTATATGCAATCTCAATCCAATCACATAACTTAACCACTTTAATTATAAATAATACAACCTATAATTAGGAAGTTTGGTGTCCCATATACTATTTTCTAGCAAGGGAATTCTAATTCTCCCGTATCCTATGCAGTTGTTATCGTTTAACAAAAAGAGATAAAATTAATATGGTTGAGTTACCATGACACCCAAGAGAGATAGGGTTAAAGTTAAAAAAAAAAACATTTATGTTTGCCTATAATTGTCCATACCCTATTTGAAGAAGTTTAACAACTAATATTAGCCATAAAACACAAAAAGAAAAACTATTTAAGATTATAGCATTAGAAAGGACAAAAAAAGGGTTAATAAGCCTATTAGTAAAAAAAAAAAATTAACCAAAACAGTAAATTAAAAATACATTTGATCAAGTAATATAAGAAGAATAAATCAAACTCTTGAAAAATTATATAATCTTCGTACTGAACAAATGAAGGGGAAAAAATTATAATGAACGATATGTCTTTTGCATACATGTTACAATAATTGTTTTGCTAGTTAATTCACTTTTTAGAAATGAAAATAAAGGTGTATGATGACTCATCATTAAGGTGATACTCTTAGTAGTTACTCTTAAACCACAAAGTTTTTTTAATAAATGAGAAATATAACATATTAAAATTAACCAATCATGTTAAAGATTGAAGTTAGTCACTAAAATTATTATAGATAAAAGGTGAGTCGATCATGATAAAGACAAAAACTTGGTATAAGAAAATAATGAAAAACAAACTATATATGAAATACATATGTGCCCTTCTTGTCATACAATTCTACACAAAGAAGAGAATTCAGGGGTGAGGCTAAACAAATTGGTTCTCCAAAGAACTCCAAGATCTTTAGGCCTTGAAGGCTTGTTGATAATGAGTGGTATAAATATCAACTATAATATAGGTCATCCAAATTTAGAGATGAAATTGGCAAATTAGTTAACAATCATTAACATCTCCTATGATTTAGATAGAATCAAGGTCAACTTACCACGACACAATTTAAAAAGGATATAACTTATAATAGAAGTTTGAATAAACCATGTTGGATGGCTAATTTATGAAAATAAATATAAAAACAAAGTTAAAAAAAAAAAAGAGGAATGATATTTTCTAGTAATTAGCTCATGCGTGATGGTTCTCCAAAATATTTCCTTGAATGTAAGTCAATGTTGAATCTACAAATACTGTTTTCCTAATATTGGACCTGCATGTTATTCTTTGTGTGGGTGTTAAAGTCAGAGATGAATCCCCTCCGTTCCCATCATTCTTGGCAGCCTCTGTTCGTAGGGCAACTAGTTTGATTTGGTCCAGGCAGAACAGGTCGGCTAGATTCTTCAACTCTGCCAATTATTCTTATCAACTGCAGGCTCACCCTGGTCTTCCCCTTCTACAGATAACTAATCTTGCCGCATATCTACATATAAATATAAGCATGTCCATATATTATAACGAACGTGAGCCTTTCATCACAACAATTTATCGACTATGCACAACGGAATGAAAAGGACTAATAGGGTTCTGAAACCTTGCATTCTTTTATCTGTTCTCGTCACTTTCTTTCCCATCTTCTCCAATGGAGTTGAAGCGGCGATCGGGACCAGCAAGGTTACTAATATCGGTGCTATCATTGATGTTAATTCCCGTATTGGGAAAGAAGAGAAAACAGCTTTGGAAATGGCAGTCCAAAATTTCAACCTTATCTCGACAAACCACGAGCTCTCTCTTCACCTCAGGCATCCTGGAGAAGACCCTCTTCAAGTCGCTTATGCAGGTAATTAGTAATCGATCTCTAAATGATTTGAGTTTCTAGCTTAACAATAACAAAGCTTGAAGCAATGGTCAATGGTTAATTTTTATGGCAGCTGAAGAGCTGATCAAAGAGAAGAAAGTTAAAGTGATTATTGGCATGGACAAATGGGAGGAAGCAGCCCTGGTTGCTAATATTGGAAACCGGTATCAAATTCCAATTCTTTCATTCGCAACACCAGCCATAACCCCGCCATTGACGAGACTTCGTTGGCCTTTTCTAATGAGAATGGCCAGTAATGGGTCAGAACAAATGAGATGCATTGCAGCTCTTGCCAGTTGCTATAATTGGAGAAAGGTAGTAGTGATTTATGAAGATAATGTTTATGGAGGTGAATCTGGAACTTTACCTCTTTTATCTGAGGCTCTGCAAGAGGTTGGTGCAGAGATTGAGTACCACTTGGTTCTTCCACCATTTTCATTGTCAACGGATCTAGAACACGTTGTCCAACATGAGCTTATAAAGCTACAAAAAGAAACCGAATCACGGGTTTTTATTGTTCTTCAGTCATCTTTGCCTATGCTCACTTATTTGTTTAGAGAAGCTAAGAATATGGGACTTGTAGGCAGAGATACAGCCTGGATAATTTCTAACAGCATTACTAGTCTCTTGGATTCTATGAACAATTCTGTTATTTCCTCCATGGAAGGCACGTTAGGAATCCAGACCTACTATCCCTCCAGCAGTTCTTACCAAAGTTTCGAAGCACAGTTCAGGAAGATTTTTCGAGCAGAGTATCTAGATGAAGACAGTTTTATGCCTGGAATCCAAGCCTTAAGAGCCTATGATAGCATTGGTATGGTTACACAGGCTATAGAAAAATTAGGTAGCGACTCTATTAGTCCAAAAATGTTGCTAAACAGCATATTGGGAAGTGATTTCACTGGTTTGACCGGCGAAATACATTTCAAGGATGGGATGCTGTCAAATGCTCCTATATTAAGGATTGTAAATGTGGTCGGAAAGAAATACAAGGAGTTGGATTTTTGGTCGCCGAATCCCGGTTTCTCGAAGACCCTCTATGCGGAAGACGGCAAAGAAAGGTGCAGCAATAGTAGCGTTTGTAATATCACAGGATGTTTGTCAGGTCCAGTTATCTGGCCCGGGGACCTCAACGATCGGAACCCGAAAGGATGGGCATTGCCTACTAATGCAAAGCCACTGAGAATCGTAGTCCCCAAAAGAACCTCATTTGATAAGTTTGTGACATTTCAAACTGGCGAGGCACTGCCTGAAGGCTTTTGCATCGACATCTTTAATGAAGTTGTAGAGCGATTGAATTACTCGCTGCCCCATGAATTTTTCCAGCATGACGGGCTGTATGATGATATGATCGAAGGTGTCTACAACAAGGTAACGACTCTTATCTTACATTTTGTCTCAAACTTTGAATTGTGACCTCTTGATGCTTTTAGTAAAAAAGAAAAAACCTCTTTATTCTGACAAATACCATTTAAAATTTGTTTTAGTAATGATCTAATCATAGTGCCCAGCATGTTAATTTGGAAAAACCAAGTGCACAATTTTGTGCAATAAGACTCAACTGTTCATCAACCAAATCATTCAAACAAGCCCTTCCGGAGCAATCTCATCTATCAACAAAGTCAAAATTTGCTGCTACTCAAAAACAAGAATAAATTCATATAGCATTGTATATTATACGAAACTGAGATTTGTCCATCGTACATTTCTACGAAATATATAGTTGCAGACGTTTCTCATGGTCAACTAGTCCAACTTTGACCAGTTCATTGAGGCACATCTTAGTAGTTGTAAGATTTTGCTTTCTTTCGCTCCTGCGTTGTATTAATATTAAACAATAATATAAATTATATATTAAAATACTATTTAATAATTAAAAATTTTAAATTGAGCTGTTCTTAACTACGAGTTCAAATTTTATTATTTCTATTTTTGTAATTAAAATTTAATTCATAGCACAAATTAGTTTAAGCTTTTAGGTTTTTGATGATTCTATGTAACATTCATTGAGTTGTTTTTTTTCTGCTGTGTTTTTTCTTGATAAATGTTTGTTTTTCTTTCGTGCAACGTGTTAATGGAAGACTTATGATGCTGCCATTGGTGATATAACCATACTAGCCGAAAGAACAAAATATGTAGAGTTTACTCAACCATATGCAGAGTCAGGATTATCAATGATAGTTCCATTTGCGAACAAAGATTCAACATGGATTTTCTTGAAGCCTTTCAACTTGGAGATGTGGATAGTGAGTGGTGCTATATTCATCTACACATTGCTTATAGTTTGGTTCATGGAGCACCAGAGTAATCCATACTTTAGAGGTCCGTGGAAGGTTCAGATTGAGAACGCGCTTTGGCTCTTAAGTTGTTCTCTGTTCTTTATTCACGGTAAGTATTGCGTTTCACAAGTTTTATAGAGCTTAGCCAAGATCATTTTATGGCACATTCCTCACTGGTACCTTAAACCGAAACTCACTGTTACATTTTGCAGCGGAGAAACTCTATAGCAACTTGACTCGAATAGTGGTGGTAGTGTGGCTCTTTGTTGTATTTATCTGTACCGCAAGCTACACTGCTAATTTGACTTCAATGCTCACCGTCCAAAGAATGGAACCAAACTTTTCAGAGTATAAGAATTTTAAAAATAACCGTTTAACTGTAGGTTGTGATAACGATTCCTTCGTCCAGAATTACCTTGAGAGAGTACTTGGATTTGAAAGAGAAAAAATTAAGATCTTTGACAACGAAAATGATTATCCTACAGAATTTGAAAGAAAAAACATTGCTGCTGCCTTTCTCGAACTCCCATATGAGAAAGTTTTCCTCAATAAGTACTGTGAAAGATACACAAGCACAAAAGCAGCATATAGATTTGGAGGGTTCGGCTTTGTAAGTATTGATCTATATGCACTGCACTTCTATTTCTTTACATTCTGATGCCACGAAGTTCTTAAAGATTTGTCACATGGTGAGGCTATTTCTTTGAACATAGCTTAGTACTGAGTATTATGGTTTTTTCTGTCGTGCAGGCATTCCAAAAAGGCTCTCCTATTGCTTCTGATTTTTCTAGAGCCATTCTACGCCTCTCAGAAAAAGGAACGCTAAAAACATTGGAAGAACGGTGGTTCGCCCCCTCACCTGAGTGCTCAACTACCGCGACTAATAATAACGTTGAAAGCTTGAGTCTAGGCAGCTTCAAGGGTATCTACATTGTATCTGCTACGATATCCACTATCTGTTTTCTACTAGTTCTCATTCCCTTGGTAAGGAATTCACGAAATCATCAAGAAGCAAATGAAGGCAATGTCACTCCAAGTAGTAAGAGTGGTTCAAGCAAGGGAGGTGAAGTTTCGAAACCCTTTTACAATGGAGACAAAACGCGTATTCCTAGAAGAGCTTCAACTTTTGCTCAAGCACTGGATATGGATGGATGGGTCTCATCGAGGTGGGAACGTGTGAGTAATTCTGACAATTTGGAGAATTATCAGGATTCCTCACAAGCTGAGATTGAAATGCTATAAATCCCACAGCAAGAAGATCAAAGAAAAAAAGAAAATGAAGAACTTAGTCTGAGATCAAGGTTCCTATTTATACATATTAATTGTTTCGTGAACTCCGATTCCAACAGTGGTAGAAGTTATTGATCAAGCACTATAATTTGTCAATAGGGTTAGAATATTGTAGATGTATAAATAATCTAAGCCAATAGATTCAGGATATGATTTGGTACTGTGGTTACTGACCTCTTTTTTTTATAAGACAACTCATGATGAATATTCTTTATGTACATATCCTGCTTAATTAAATAAATGTACGAATTGACGAGGAAAAAAAAAGATATTGCAAAACTCTCGCAGCTTTAAGAAAAGGCTAATAAATATACTTAAATTTTTAGCTTGAAGTAACTCTTACATTGTCGGAGTAAATGTAATGGCTTCAGAAGGGACCCTGTTTTTATCCAAATTACAACTATGACCTTTATTCATCCAAAAAGGGTGGACTTAAGCTAGTTTCGTATCAACATCAACAGTTTTCAGAAAAGACAAGGTTGCAATTCTTGTTTTAAATCTTTCTTCTTGGCAACCTTATCAAGGTTGTTTTTCCTTGAAGTTTCTCAGCAACTGTCCAAATTCCATCTCCAGAATCATTGGATAAAGATCCTCCAATGGAGTAATACTCATTTATTATATGATGCGACATATTATTTGTGAGCTGAGGGGATTTTTATATAAGTACCTTAACTTCTAATATTTCAGCTTTAATCCTTTACTTGCAGACCATTAATTTGTTCAATATCGAATATCTAATTTTTGACAATGATCCGAGAGAGATTGGCTTCTTTGTCCATTGTCCACCAATACTGATATTTTAAAACATGATGACATCAATCAGCGGTACATGAATGATTCGTTTTAAGGAACATGTAGATGTACATTACAATTGTTTTATTTTAAAATAGATTGTCAAATACTCCATTAACATGGTGATGTAAGGTAAGATTCTAAGGATTGATCCTGGTAGTTAATAATGATTTCTGTGCTTTGTCTTTTGATCTTTTATATTGTGATTTATGGGGCCTTTCACCTATCCGTTTTACTACTGGTTTTTGATATTATGCAATGTTAATTGATGATTGCACGAAAGTTAGTTGGTTTTCCCATTAAAACATAAATTTGATTTTTTTATATCTTTATCAATTTTCAATGTTATATTGAGACTCTATTTTATTACAAAATTAATTCCTTCCAATGTGATGGTGGAATTGAATTTACAAATAATAAATTTTATTCTCACCTCACATCATGTGTTATTATGTTGTGCATTGCTTGCCTTTACATACCAAGTCAAAATAAGATTATTGAATGTAAACACTGTATATCACTGAAACAGGCCTTAGTATTATGTTTCATGCATGTGTTTTGTTGCTTTTTTGGGTTGAGGCCTTCTAGAAAGTTATTTATCTCATCAACCGACTTCCCTCGTAAACTCTAAACGTCAAAACTCCTTATGACCTCTTGTTTGGTAAAGAACCCAACTACTTTATGCTTCACAATTTTGGATGTTTATGCTTTTCTTATTTGCGATATTATGCTTCTAATAAATTATCTCCCAAATCCTCTCTTTGCGCCTTTTTAGGTTATAACCCCTTTTACAAGGGATTTTTCTATTTTGATCACAAGACACAATGTCTTTATGTCTCTCAACATTTTAAGAAACTATCTTCCCTTATACGGGTGATGATATGCAATAACTTCATAGTTCATCACCTTATATTACTTTCTCTAATTTTTTAAAGTCTAATTATAATGTTTCTTCTACTTCTTTGGACTTGTTGCTCTCTTATCATATTTGAAATCCTATTTATTAGCCATGTAATGATGATCTTGGTGAATCCTTCCCCTAAACATCTCATATTATGTCTACCATCCCTTCTCCTAGTCCACCCTCACCATCTGTTTCCATACTGATGACTTTTACCAATACTCACCCAATGGTTACTAAAAGGAAAACTAGTATATTTAAACCCAAAGCCTATCATGCATTAATGACTTTACCTTTTTCTTAGTTTCTTCAGGTCCTTCTTGCCCTACAAGAGCATTGGGGTTTCAAACCTACGGCGAAACATCTCTCAACTATGGATTGTGAAATCCAAGTTTTGAAGAAGAATGATAATTGGGATCTTGTACCTTAACCTATAAATTATAATATGGTTGGTTGTCGTTGGATCTTTAAGACCAAGCTTCATGTTGATGGTTCCATTAAGTGTCATAAGGATAGTCTTATGGATAAAGTCTTCTCTTAGATTCATTGCCTTGATTTTGAAGATACATTCAGCCCTGTGGTACGTCCTCATATTGTTTGAATTATCTTATCCATTGTAGTTACTTTTGGATGACCCTTACATCAATTAGATGTTAAGAATGCCTTTTTAATGGTCATATTTTTTGAATTATCTTTTCCATTATCTTACAAGCTCTATAATATTTGACCATTACTCGGCTTGATCTCTTATTTAATGTCAATTCCATTTGATAGTACATGTGTCATTACCCAATTTCGGTCTATTCCTCAAATCTACCAAAAAATAACAAAAAATAAAATAAAAGGGGTTGGTGTCAGCAGAAAAATTAAGGTGAAAATTTTGGACGTTGTCGATAACTCAATCGTACCTCTTTTATGTCCATAAATGTAAAAAAATACAGATTAAAGGCTAAAGTAATTTATTATCGGATAAATCTTAATAAAATTTAAGTCAAAAGATACAATTATATTTTTATGGGTCAATTCGATTTAATCGTTGGCCAATATAAAAGTGTAATTGTGTTGGAGAATTAATTTAGAGTCCAATTGAAGGATTTGATTAAGTGCAAGGAATTAATTATACTTTAAATTGATCAGATTAATTTTATTAAGGGCTTAATCGATGAAAACTCAAGTTCGGGTTCAATTAAGAAGGTTGAAATTTTCAGAGACCGAATTGAATTTTTTCCAAGCCAATTATACGAAGTCAAGGGCCAAATTGAACAAATTGAGAGTCTAATGGTCGATTGAGGGTTAAATCGCACAAATAAGAAATCAAGGATAAAAAAAAGACGCGCAAAGTAAAGGCTGACATTGAAATTTTGATAAGGGTATAAGTGCACAAAATCATAAGTTTAAATCTAATTGGGGGTGCAATTAGAACAATTACAAATTGAGGGACCAAACTGTCCTTACACCTTCTCCCAAAACAACAACCCCGACACAGCGCACGCCATTGCCTACACTGCTGTCGACGGGCCGCCTGCATACTGCCACAAACAGCCATCCTTTTAGGCATGCTGCCGCAGGAGGTGACCCACCGTTGCAACAGTTACCTTCTGCGCCCATAAATACGTAGAAGCCATTTACGAACAGAGGGGGAATATTTTATGTAAAGAGGAAAAAGAGTGGAAAATTTACGAACTAAGGAGAGAACGGGAGGAAAAGGAAGATGAGGAGAGAGCAAACAGGGGAGAAAACAATAGAACACAGAGGGGGTAAGATTTGCAATAAAAAACAGATAGAGGGGGGAATTCACGAACATAGAGGGGAAAATATTTTACGTAGAGAGGAAGGAGCAAAATGGACAAAATTCACATAAAGAGTAGAATGGAGAGTAGAAAACTCACAAAAAGAGAGATGAGGAAAATTTATACACCATGACAAGATAAGGAAGATAACACATAGGAGAAAATTAACGTAAATGGAGAAGAGATTGAAATTTGACAGTTTGTTGCATGAGGAAGACGAAGGCACACACACGCAGCAATAACCACACATCTTCTTCCCCAGCTTCGGTGTCAGTAGTCCTCTCTCTCTTTTCTCCTCGGGCATCTCCCTCTCTTCCCCACGTTGCAATTGCTCCCTCCCTCTCTCTCTAAAACCAGCCACCTTCGACCCTCTCTTTCCTCCAACAACAACCAACTTTGACCACCTAACACCACCCCATCATCACCAGCAGCTCCTCCTCCATGCCAGAAACCCAACCACAAGCTTCAGCGACACACGCCAGCAACTCCAGCTCGAACCACCAGCAGTTTCTGATGCCTCCTCCAGCCACCACAAACCACCATTTCTGAAGCCATCACGACAGGAAGAACCACTTCGACCTCCTCTATCCAATGATATTAACAAGTACATCGTTTATTACATTCTAAAATCCTCCCATTTATTGTTCACTTTCTTCATGCACAGGGGAGTGAATTAATTCACTCCCCCGTGCCGCTATTTGCATTATACAAAATAGTGGGCTGGCTTGGCCCGGGACGAGGCCCAGTCAGGCCATTAAAATGGGTGGGCCGTTTGGCCCACCCGGGGCTGGCAGTCCAGCCCTAAATGATGGGCCTCTCGGCCCACCTGCCCAGCCCACAAAAAATATAATAAAAAATACAAAAATTTGCATAAAAAAATATTTTTGTTAAAAATAACAAAAATATTTTTTTATCAAGGATTTCGTAAACACAAAAATAGTTTTTTCTCTCGTATTTTTGGATTTTACAACTTGTTTGTAAAATCCAAAGGTATTGGCCAATATTCCAAAAATATCAAAATCTTATTTTTGGGGATCCATATTATTCATTGTTAATATTTAGTTAAAGAAATCCTAAAGGGGTTAATATTCAAAATATTAGCGGGGATAATTCACTATTATTCACCGTAAATATTTGAGTAAAGAAATCCTAAAAGGGTTAATATCTAAAATATTAGCGGGGATAATTTGTTATTATTCACCGTAAATATTTAGATAAAGAAATCTTAAAGTGATGGATATCCAAAATATTTTTACTGGAATAATATGTCATCATCATTTAACCAACATATTTTTTTGAAAGATCAATATCATAGCAATAATAAGACAAATCAAAATACCAAGCAACTTACCTTAGGTAAGGCATACTAGGAGTGCCAAAACCTTCCCTTTACGCAGCCAGTCCCTTACCTTAAAATATCTGAAAGACCATTATAGGTTTCTTAGTAAAATACTAGGTGGCGACTTCTTTTTTCACAAAATAAAGATAAAATCCTGACATTGAATTCCCCGCTCACGGGGAAAGTTGCCGCGACGCCGTGCTCTCGCGGAGGGTGCAACAACATGCATGCTCTATCTGAAGATCATTTCTTAGCACTCAGACGCATATTGTGTTGTGTCAAAGGCATGATCCATCATGGTCTTCAACTTCACTGCACCCCCTCTCATGAGTTACTTGCTTAATCTTATGCTAATTGGGTTAGGTGTCTTGATACACGTTGGTCTACCACCAACTATATTATCTTCTTGAGCGCTAATCTTGTCTTTTGGTGCTTCAAGAAACAATCCATTGTTTTTCATTCTAGTGCCAAAGCTGAGTATAGATCCTTAGTCATTACTATTGTTGAAGTTGCTTGGATTGTTCAACTACTTCATGATCTACATCTTCAATTGCGTTCCCCTTCGAAGATATTATGCGACAACAAAATTGCTATTTTTATGGCGATCAATCCTATCACTCAGCCTCGATCTAATCATATTGTGATTGACTACCATTTTGTTCATGAACTGATTGCAAATGGTTCCTTAAAAGTCGCCTTTGTTCTCTCACATCTTCAACTTGCCGATTCGTTTACCAAGGGAGTCACCAAGCCTCAATCCATATTTTTCCGTAGCAAACTTCACATGATTCCTTCTGCCACGTTTAGCTTAAAAGAGCGTGATAAGGAAGAATCCTCTTCCGATTCCTTACTTGATCGTAGATGATTTGTTATCATATATATCTCTTTCCTGGTTTATAGGATTGGTATCAATTACATCTATTTATTTCCTTTTATGTAAGTCTTTTCTAGTTTATAGGATAAGCATCAATTACGTCCATAGAGGTTCTTCCTACTGTATCAATCACCTCAATTTGATTGAGGATTCCAGCTATATTCTACACGGTCTTTAAACCTGAGGATTCCATTTTACTTTTCCATGCAACCATGTCACACCAGAATGTTGGATCATAAATGCACCTGTCGATAGAATCCTCCAGTGCAATTTCTAGCAATTTGATCGAAGTAGACTTTTTCGGTCCACCTACACACGGAGAGGCTTAACCTTAGTTGCTTGACATCCACTTCTTTATGACCTCCATTGGTTCAATCCATTCCACAAGTTAGACTGAATTAGCTAAAAAAAACCTTGATAAATATGGGAAACCAAGGTGCTTCAACGTCACTCATCTAATTAACGCGGTTTAGAAAAAAGTGGCTGAAACCATAACAAAAATCTGCTACGCTTTCAGTCAGATTATATGACATGAAAAGTTATATTTGTTCAATTCAAATGAACAACTTCATTCTTATTAGAGAATCATGCGCGTTAGGGAAGAAAACTTTGAGAAGAGTACAAGAACAATAAAGAGCTGTCAAAATGGAAGCAGCAAGGAAATTGCATGGCTACAAGGTCCTTCCCAAGAAAACCAGAACACCACAATAAATTAAAATCTTACAACAGTAAA
This sequence comes from Salix dunnii, assembly GCA_015731905.1. Taxonomy (NCBI): domain Eukaryota; kingdom Viridiplantae; phylum Streptophyta; class Magnoliopsida; order Malpighiales; family Salicaceae; genus Salix; species Salix dunnii. The sequence continues at coordinate 3,014,689 of CM027662.1, read as the reverse complement.
GAACCTATACAATAAATTAACAACAATGATGTAGTAACCTGTTCAGTAGAATTTTGTATTGTTTGTTATAGTTGTCTATATCTAGTGTTGTTTCCATTAGAGCCAATCTTGCTTCTTGGAATAGACAAAACTAATAATATTAACCACTGACCCACAAACATGTCTCAAACTCCTCTCATTTTCTCTTTTATGGTTATATAGATTGTAGATATCGTTGTCAGAACCGTAGGGCAGCCTCTTCTTTTTTTCTTTTATCATGAAACACAGCTGAGTACTCAAGTTCCTCCAAATGACTTGCGCGCTCCAAGCAAACTAAGACTTTGTTCGTCTCCAAATAACACGTAGATTCCTCCAAATTGCGTGTCTTTCTTCCTCCCAATAACGGACCACGTACACTATCACCATATTTCAAATGCTATAAACCAAAAGCATGTAGTAGAAGTTAATACTTCAACAGCAGAACTACCAAGACTAGTATGATGTGCTCCAAAAGAAATGCTCCAGTGCCTTACGTTATCTTTCCTTTTAATCAACTCCAAAAACTTTGGCTTCTGCTATTTGTAGCTGCCTCCTTTACAGTCACTTCTCTCCCCCATGGAGCTAATGTTACAAACATTGGTGCCATCATTGATAACAATTCAAGAGCCGGGAAAGAAGTGAGAACAGCAATGGGAATAGCAGTTCGAAAGTTCAACAATGGGTCACCAAATCACAAGCTGTCTCTTAAATTCCAGGATTCTCGGAGGAGCCCTCTTCAAGCCGCTCGTGCTGGTAATATTTTTTTGTATCGCTTTATTATATATTTTTCTATGTTCTTTCAACATTTAGTCATGACAAGCGTGACAATACTAATTAATGTTGCTTCATGAATTTTCGTCGCAGCTAAAAAGTTGATTGAAGAGGATAAAGTTGAAGTGATTATTGGTATGGAAAGATGGAACGAGGCAGCTTTAGTTGCTGATATTGGAAGCCAAGCTAAAGTTCCAGTTATTTCATTTTCTAGACCAACCATAACACCGCCATTAGCATCATCTCGTTGGCCTTTCTTGATAAGAATGGCTCACAGTGATTCTAACCAAATAAGATGCATTGCAGATGTTGTTCAATCTTATAACTGGAGGAGGGTTGTAACTATTTACGAAGATTATTCATATGGTGGTGATGCGGGCATGCTGGCTCTTCTATCGAAGGCTCTTCAAGATGTTGGTTCAGAGATTGAATATAACTTAATTCTTCCACCATTTTCCTTAATATCTGATCCAAAAGATGTTGTTCAAAAAGAACTGGCAAAACTACTGAGTGAAAAAATACAATCTCGGGTTTTTATTGTGCTCCAGTCATCGTTGCCCATGATGATTCATCTGTTTAGAGAAGCTAAGAAGAAGGGATTTGTGGGAAATGACACGGTATGGATACTTACAGATACAGTCACGGATTTATTGGAAACAGCTAACACTTCTGTTATCCACTCCATGGAAGGTGCTCTGGGAATTAAGAACTACTTTTATGATAATACTACTCTCTACCAAACTTTTCTTACCCAGTTCCGGCAGAAATTCAAATCTGAATATCCTGAGGAAGGTTACTGTGAGCCAGGATTTTATGCTCTACGAGCATATGACAGCATTTATATCATCACTCAGGCCATGGACAGACTGTCTAGGAGGACTAGCAGTCCAAAAGTGTTTCTGGATAAAATATTAACAACCGGTTTTGTTGGTTTAAGCGGCGAGATAAATGTCACAGCAGGTGAGATGTTGCATAGTCCTATGCTGAGGATTGTGAATGTGGTTGAAAGGAGATACAAAGAGCTAGATTTCTGGATACCTGAGTTTGGGTTCTCAAACCAACCTGTGGTGGCAAAAGGTGAAGCTGAAAATAGTACAGATGCTCGAAGGTTGAAAGGGATGGTGATTTGGCCTGGCGACCTACAACGTATTCCGAAAGGCTGGTTGATGCCTACTGATAAAAAGCCGCTGAATATTGGTGTTCCTGGTAGGACGTCATTTGATAAGTTTGTGAAAGTATCAACAAACGCTAGTGAGGAGAAATATGATGGTTTCTGCATTGAACTTTTCCGCAAGGTGCATAGTGTTCTGGATTATGATCTGCCTTACAAATTTGTACCCTTCAATGGCACCTATGATGATCTGGTGGATCACGTGTACAACAAGGTAAGAAATTAATCCTCTTAATTACTTCAAAATATTAGAAATTATCGATGATGATCATATGATGCAGTACAGATGATTGTTTTATTCTAATCCGCCACATATTTATTTTTATTTTTTGTGTATAACCCAGATTTTGATGAACAAAAAAAAAACAAATTGCTTTTAATTTCACAATGCATGACAAAAATGATATCTTTATACAATAAAAGGAATGATAATAGTATAGTTTCTGCCGCAAACTAAAGCCTAGCGGAGTAATTAACTAATATGCTGGAGACTTTTCAACTAGAGACAGCCTAGTCAAACTTGTACAGGACAGCAAAATCACGTATAATAAGAAAAAGAGAGGAAAAATCTATTATGAAGTAACATTACGCAAATTCCTGCTTATTTCTGTATTTAAAAATTGTGTTTCTAACAGAGTTTGCTTATCTTTCGCGCTAAAAATGTTTTTTGAAGACATACGATGCCATTGTCGGTGATATAACCATACTCGCCAATAGATCAGATAAAGTTGAATTCACACAACCATATGCAGAATCAGGATTGTCAATCATAGTTCCAGAAACGTCTAAAGAGTCAGCATGGATGTTTATGAAGCCTTTCACAAAGGGGATGTGGCTGGCCACTGGTGCTATATTGATATACACAATGTTCATAGTTTGGTTCTTGGAGCATCACACCAATCCTGATTTTAAAGGCCCGTGGAAGAATCAGATGAGCACTGCTATGTGGTTTACTTTCTCTTCTCTTTATTTTGCCCACAGTAAGTAAAAAATGTAAAACTAGAATAATTTCTTGTGCTATCCACTTATGATTCTTGGAGCATCACATCAATCGTTGACATTCATATCTATGGTGGAGATGTTACTTGATTATTTAATGACAATTAAAACCACTCATAAAACTTGATTTTTTATGCAGAGGAGAAGATATACAGTAACCTCACCAGAGTGGTTCTTGTGGTGTGGCTTTTCGTAGTATTAATCTTAAACTCGAGCTACACTGCCAGTCTCACTTCAGTGCTGACTGTTCGACGCCAGCAGCCAAATGTTAATGTTATTGAGTGGCTTAAAACGAAAAGGTTAACAGTTGGTTGTGATGGAGATTCATTTGTACGGAATTATATGCAGAGTGTGCTCGGATTCGAACCAGAGAATATCAAGAATGTTAGCCATGAATACAACTATGAAGAAGAATTTGAAAGTGGCAACATATCTGCTGCCTTTCTTGAACTCCCATATCAGAAAGTTTTCATCAGTCATCACTGCAAACGCTATAGAGCAACCACACCTACCAATAGATTTGGTGGACTAGGCTTTGTAAGTTCATGACAGATTTCCATCAAAATTTCAATCTCATCATTTTAAATAGTCAAGCAATTACCATCACTCTTTCAAATATGCATTTCCCCACATAAATGACTAATAGAATGCCACTCCAATTCTCTTAACAGGTATTTCAGAAAGGCTCTCCTATCGCGGCAGATGTTTCCAAAGCGATCCTCAACCTATCAGAAGATGGAGAACTAATAGATTTGGAAGTAAAGTGGTTTTCTGAGTCGCAAGAGTGCCCAAGCAATGCAACTAACAATGATATAACTGGAAGTTTGAGCTTGCAAAGCTTCTGGGGTATCTACACTATAACCGGTGCCACTTCGACCATTTGTTTTCTCCTATTTCTTGTTCAGTTGCTGAAGAACTACAATAAACAAGAAGTGAAGGATAGACGCAATGCAACTCCAGGTTACAGGAGTGTCTGGGAAAAAACAATTACACTAGCAAGGTATATCTATCATGGAGAGACTGATATTCCAGGAGAATCTCCTATATCTGTTCCTTCCCCTAATATCCATAAATTGGAGTCTTCAAAGTGGGAACTCCCTATTCCTGAAGACACTCAAGAAAATCTTCACTCCTCGTCACCGGCCGAGATTCAATTAGCTGCAAATATTTCAGATTCTGACACCCAAATAAGCAGCGATGTGGTCTGACACTCTTTTCGCATATGCACTTCTAGGTGTAATTGAGTTAGTAAGAATAGACTAGCTAGATTTGGATATTTTGGCTGCTTCAAATCTAATTCAAAAACACATCTCCAAACTATAGTAAATACGTGAAAGATGTAAACCTAGATGCACAAGTAATTATCTTTCACTGATTCGTGGCAGAATACATGTAAATCCTTTGATTGTATTTCTGTTGGGATAGTAGTATAGGTTTTTATCAAGAGTATTTCTTTGAGTTCTATTTTTTTTTTTCTTGGTTTCACACGAGTTATTTCCATACAAGAAGCACCCATTTGCTTTAATTTTACTTCTATCAATCAAAATTATTTTCTAGGAACTTATTGTGTGATGAATAATTTGGGATTGACATTAAAGTTTTAAAAATTAAAACATTTCGCATGCATTCACCAACTTTCAAAAGCTAAGGATGCACCTATGAATCCTTTACTGACAAATAAATTTTTATTTGATAAATAACATAGGGATGAAGCAATTTTCAGTGTCTGAACTTCAATGATTCTCACAATTGAGTGTTCTTATCTTTCATTTTATTTTAATATGTGTCCAATCTTTTAATTTTATATGAATGTATGTTAGTCATGTGTCCTTCAAATAATATGGACACTATAACTTAAGAGAAAATTTAGTATTATGGTCAATTGTCTAAACCTCTATGATATAATTTGATTTTATTATCACAATCAAATAAATTTGAAGTATGTTTGTGAAGACTAGGTCGAGCCCAAAGGTATTTTTATCTAATCTTCCTATAAGAAATTGATATAAATAAAACAAACAGGGGATTTGAGTAAAAAAAACAATCAAAATTCTAAAAATATAAACAATAAATTAATATGTCATTAATTTTGTTCAAAGGTCTATACATACATTTTTATAAATTTATTGATCATCAAAGTAAAATAAGTATCATTTCAATTCAAGTAAATAAATTTGATGTCCTTTAAAACTAAGAGAAATCAAGAAGATTCTGAGTTAATTAATTAGATATAAATTTTTCTAATCAACTCGTTGCTATCAAGAAAATTAAATATAGAAAAATATTTTATTAATTAAATGTAAATATATTAAAAATAAAAAAAATAATCAAGTGAATCAGCGATATCAAAAAAATAGCAACAAACAAAACCTCATAGAAACATGCTCCCAAGGAAAAACCAAAGGAAAAAAATTGTCAAAAAATAAATACAATTGAAATCACAGCTAGGGATCCAGGAATCCAAGCGCTTGACTAGAAGAGCAAAAACAAAGCCGAAAAGAGGACACCTGGGCAGCAGCAAAAGAAGCTAAGAAGCTCCCAAAAAAAGAGGGAAGCCAATTAAAAACTAGGAGGCAAAAGGATCATCCCCACAAGGGAGAAGGTAGAAAACTGGCAGGCAGAGAAGCTGACCAAAAAGAAAAAGCCACAGTCGGGATCCTCCACAAAGCAAAAACAAAACCTAGACACTTCAGCCGCCAATGGAGCAGCAAGAGACGGGACGGGCAGAAATAAAGCTAGCCACCCACTCACAACCAATGAGAACCCTCCAGCCACGGAACTTCAATTGAGGCCAGAACCTCCCAAACCCAGTGGACAATAGGAGCTAGAGCAAAGACCACTGGATAAACACAAGACTAGAGAGAGTAGCATCCTTGATTGAAAAGTATTTTTAATTGAATTGGTAGTGGTAGAAAAGTCTATTTTTATTATATGAAACCATTTAAAAGCTCGAACAACCTAACTTAGGTTATTCTTTTCAAATAAATTAAAGTGATAGTTATATCAGTCAAATTAGTTGTTTTGCTTCTTATTCTAGTCCCTAACAATAATTATGGATTAAAAAAAACTAGAACACATATATACCAATCTCAAAATAATTCAATAAAAAGAAATCAAATTCCATAGCATTATTCTAAAATAAGAATGAATAAGTGCTTGAATATGAAAGAATTACAATGACAATGTTACTTCTCACAACTTAATAATGGAGATGATGTATATTCCTCTTGAACTGAAGGCCAAAGTCTAATTCACAGTTTCTAGAAAATTCATACAAAATAGAGAGAAATAATGTTGCACAGAATAAGGAGATTAACTATTTATATTATTATTTGCTTCGTTTGCTCCCTCCCTTAGTTATTTCCTTTCATTAGGATTTTACTTCTGATTAAGAGTGATTAATGTTACTTAACACTTTCTTTTTTATATGGTCATTAAAGTTGGTTAAATCCATCAGAATTCATGTTGAAAAATAATTTTGTTGTTATCATCAATATGTTATAATTTAGATTTTGTTACAACTTAAACTTTGTTTTTTACTTTGTTTCTTGCAATATTCGGTCACCCTAGATATATTCTTCTATTCATGGAGTGTTATATGATTGATTTGCACCTTTCTTAGATCCTAAAGTCAACCTTTTCATAATTGTCAGTTTCTTTATCATACTAGGAGACCAATCTCATCCTTCAAATTGCATCTTACTCTTAGCAATCAAAATGATTTTATCTAACCATGAGTTCCTCATAGGAGTTTTGGTTATTGATGTTTAGATGAATTTAGAAATTTTGTTATTTTAGGCTCAATATAAGCTTTTTGAAGTAGTATGGAAATTGAAAATCCTATTACAAGTAGGATTTTGACCTGAATTTGCTGGTCTAATTAGAGGTCCAAATAAACTCGAATTTCTTCCCATAACAACTTCATGGAAAGCTTGACATGTGTAATTTAACTTTTATTCATCACACATTCACATTCTAAAACTATAATTTGGTGAAAAATATATCACAAGTAATGTCCAAAACATAAAATGCATAAATTCTTATCTTTTAGCAACTAATTCACAAAGTCTCTTAGGCATACCAAACTCAAAAAAATAACTTCTCATAGACACAAGAAATCTCCAAACACATTAACAATCATAGTGTAAAAGGAATAAAAACAAATTTGTAATTTGTAATTATCATATTCCCCTACACTTAGCTTTTGCATGTCTTTAGGTAAAATTTTAAAATTACCTTTTCAATGTCGAAAATGTAATGTCATCCAAAAATTTAATGTCATGAATGAATAACAATCAAACTCTCAAACCATCATAACATATAATGAATGACATTCCAATCTATTTTAAAAAAAGTTTACTAAGTGTTTATACTTTGAAATAAAATAATCAAATAGTGGAACTCACATAAATAATCACTGAATTCTCATATGTTTGAAAGGCTAGTGTTTCACTCCAATTCATTCAAATGGAAATGATCTACCATATGCTTGCAAAACATCTCATGTTCTACCATTTATATTACATTCATTTCACAAATTATAAGATCTTTTCACGGGTTGTAATGTGGCTTGGTTCAAAGTAGGAAATCTCTCATAAAATAGGTTAAAAGTCACCGAAACCAATGGAACAAAATACCCAAAACATAACATAAAATTTGAAACATTCCCTCTAGCCATTTTGAAATTGGCAAACATTAAAGTTACATTATCTTCTTTATTGGAAAATTGATTGTTCAATAGAACAAAATGTAGTTCAAACTAAAGGATTTTTTCCTTCTAAAACCTTAAGCCTTCATTAGATTTTTTTATTTATAAAAGTACAAGTTTGTTCCCTCAGCATTTGACATGGCCACTTCTGAATTTAAAACACCACCATATTTATTTCATGTATTCTTATACTTGGATAATGATGTTTGATGCTTCATTAGTTTTAAAACTTGAGTAAGACATTGCTTGGTTTATGGCTTGTAATGAGGGTTTATAATCAAAGAACAAATCCATCAACTCAAAAGGATTTCAAAGGAAAAAAATATCAAAATGGGTTGCTAGATAATATAAGGTTCATACAAAAATATCTTAATCATGTTAATATATACATAATTTATTATAAAAGAACAACCAGAAAGAGCACATTAAAACCATTATTATTACAAATTCATAATTTAAAAATTATTTTTAAATGTTTTAATATTTTTCAATTTCATTATTGTTATGTCTGTAATAATTTTCTTCATTGATTTGATGTTCATCAATATCATCATCTTCATCGACTTTTGTATATCCAATAGTTCTTAAAATATTATTTTACTTTCAATGTAAATATTTATAAAATAATTTCAACTACATGAAAATTTGAATTTTCTTCTAAGTTAGTAAATGTAGAAACTCAATATGCATTAATTATATCATTAATTTTAAAGATATTATCTCTCGTAGTTACTTTATTATTACAATCCTAAATAACTTAGTCTGAAGTACATAAGTTTGTTGTTGTAAAGATGATATAGCACCCATACACAGGATCACACACCCTGGAATTAACTTCATACACCATGCTGCTAACTACGTCTCCTCGCTGATGTATCGGTAGTTCCTAATAAAGACAATGAACCATTTTGTTTCTTAAATTTATCGGTATCATCGAGTGTTTTGATCTTTGATTTCAATGTTGAAGGATCCTACACATAGTTAATATACTTATCTTTAATTGAACTAGTAATTAACTCTATTAAAAAAATTAAAAAGATGGTGTTGGACAAGTGAACTAGTAGACTATTAGGCTCAAGTATGACCATAGATACAAAACTAAACTCTAGCCTCATACATATCCCTAGTGATAAGTTATAGATAATGAATATCATTAGCCATAAACTATATGGTGCAACAAATGACCTAAATAAATTGAATATAATTGTATATAACCCGTTACAATAGTTATGTTATTCCATTATAAACTACGGATATACCTTATCAAATTGCTTCCAAGATTTACCATCGAAAGAGTATACATGACTTCATCCACTGTATCGTGTGAATGATACCATATCATATGTTTAGTAGTCTTTAGAGACATAAATAATTTTTCTATCTATGAGTGATTGTGAAGTATCTTGGTTTTTTACGTGTGTCAACAATCCTACCTATGCCAGTTCTAGTTTATGCTAAGCATACACAAGTTTTGCACTCATATCATAACCCTATTTTAGTTTACCTAAAATTTCTCACTTTTCAAGTAAAAAAGAAATTTTTTTAAAAAGAAGGAAAAAATAAGAAGAAATAAAGTTAATATTTTGAGTCAAGCATGCATAATTATTCAAAATGCCAAGCGGAAAGATATTTTGGGGTTTTGTTAAATCAATATTGAAAAATAGATTGAAAATTTAATCATGATGGCATAAATTGAAGGTTTGAGACCAACATATACTTCAAATCAATCAAGCATGCATGATTGTTCAAAATGCCAAGTGGAAACACAATTAGGGGGTCTTTTCAAAGAAACATTGGGAAATAGATTGGAATTTTAGTCGAGATGGCATAAATTGAAGATTTGAGACCAATATGGACAAGATTATGAAGTTTGATAGTTTAATATTGGCAAAAAAGGGTTTGATTAAGAATAAAGTTAAATAAGAGGGGTAAATTTGCAAAATAGTAAAAGCCAAGGACTCAATTAAACTTTGAGAGGGATTAATTGGCTTAATCAGTTGTTAAATTAAAAGTAAAGTCCATTTTAGAAGTCGATTTGAGCCAATTTAGAAGAATTAATAAGTCTATGGATGTAATTAAACATTAGGTTGGGTTAATTATTGCAACTAAAGGCTTAATTGGAGCAGTATCAAAGTGCAAAAATTAATTCAAGTAAAAATTGCAAGGAATAAAAGTCCAAAGACTAAAATGAGTAGGCATTGAGTGTTTAATTGATTTAATTAAATATAAAATTGAAGGAATTATAATTTTGAAAGTCAATTGAGGACTAAATTGAAATAAAATTAACAAAAAAGATCATTTTGTAAGGCATGGAGAAATCCAAGAGTCCAATTGCAAAATTACAGGGGTAAAATTAAAAAGATAATGACAATTTCGGGACTTAATTGAAAGGTTTTGAAAGTTCAAGGGGTAAGTTGAAAAATAATTTTAATTTAACCAAGACTTGTTGAAATTCAGAATAGCACAGAATTTCACTATGTCAGCTGATATCAAAGTTTCCATCACTTGGACAGGAATGAGGTTGCTTCTTTTCTTTTTTATTCTAGGCTCCTGAAGCCATCGGATTTTCTCCCTCACGAAATAAATAAATAAATAAATAAATAAAGGAACCTGGGCGTTTGCTTTCTTGCCAGGAAGACAAAAGCATGAATTGGTAACGATGAATGCCATGCTAGTTTTGAACTGGAAACCAGACGCCAGTTTACTAGGTTTTGAATTACAAATAAGATGGGCCTCTGTGTGTGAGAGGCTTTGTCTTTATTAGTTTTGGGCTTCAGTGAGTCGTGTAGGTTAGAGTTGTATTGGGCTGGGGTTCTTTTTACCTTGGACTGTGCTTGCTAAGGTTTGGGCTGGATTGCGTTTCAAACCTCTACTGCTTGGGCTGTAGGCATAGACTTTGGTTATACATAAAAAATAAATAGCAGACAGACTGTGTGTTTGTGTTTGTGTTTGTGTTTGTGTTGGTGTGTGCTGTCGCGCACGCGTATATTTTGATCCCTTCTATTTCTTTAGCATTTCCACAGAGAAAAGGTCAAAATATTTTGCATTGTTTTTCTATTTTATAATTTTTTTTTCTATTTTTAGCACTTTTTATAAAATAATATACAAAACTATTTTGCATGCATATAAGGCATGTTGGGTAGATATTTCTATATTTTTAAAAATAATAAAACCATCAAACTTATCTTTAAATAAAAAACAAAATTATTTGGTACCCATGTTTGAGGTAAATAGACCCATAACAAGTTGCCGCCATGAAAAATAATAATAAAATAATTAAAAGAAAAAAACAATTCCTAAAATCTCAAGAAAACTAAAAAAATTCAATTCAAATAAATTCTTATTTACTAAGGCTATAGCTAGGAATATCAACTTGGATTGATATCCATCAATGCCAAATTAAAACTATTATTATAATGTTCACAAACACTAGAGTTAGGAATATTTATATTCATCAATGTCTTAATGATGGATACTTTCAATATTAACTAATGTTATAGTTAAGGATACTATGACTAGAATTATAAATAATTTTTATCTTGATATTCACTAACATCAATGTCATGAATATCACACCTTTAATTATGCATTACTTATTTTCCCTAGAGTTTGAAATATTTTGTAGTTATTAGACAAAACTAGCAAAGCAATCTACATCTTGTTAGATCTCTTAGGAGTGATAATACTTTTCATCTATTATAATCAGTCACTTTTTATAGTTTTTTAAAAATCAGTTATGATTTCTTGTAACCATAAAGATAGATAGCGACTTCTTAAACATGACATTTTTCCTCTAAGAACAAGGTGTCAAATTTCTTTTCTTTTCTTTTCTTTTTTTTATTCAAGGTCATTGTAATGTGAGGTGTGACAACTCCATTAAATTTGAGTTTTCTAGGTAGTATATTATGCAGAAATTTAGGTGCTTGTTAATTTTCTTGTGTCCTTGGACAAATGATTTCATCATGAATATAGCACCATATAAGTTCTCTTTCAACCTATTCTTTTAAGGTAAATTGCTTCTTTTCCATTTAACATTTATATCATAACTAATTTCACTCAGCTCATAATCTAACTAAATGGTGAACACTTAGACAACGAGTGATAATTTCATCAAAAAAACTTAGTTATAGAGTAATTGTCAAGATTGGTTTAATAAATCATGAACAAAGGCAAAATAAGCCAAAGAGTGATATTCATATTTAGTTCTATTTACTCTTTGCATTTAGAATTGTGTTTTAATGCATTTTAAAAGTGTATTTGGCTTTAAAACATATTAAATTGATTTTTTCTAGTGTCCTTTTATGAGTTTAATATATATCTATATATATATAAAAGATATTTTAATATTTTTTGAAGTACAAAATCACTTTTAAGAGCCGATGTGTGGTCAGATTGTGTTACTTGGCCATGTAAGTGTATCATGATTTTGGTTGATATATAGGAACACTGGACTGGCTCATTTCCTATTATATATAAGCATCAAAGATGAAAAGAAAATAAAGAGTTTAACCTCATATCAACGATCTTATGAATATTAATTATTTCCACTAACTCCAATTCCAGCTATGGTTGAAGTTATTGATCAAGCACTATAATTTGTCAATAGGGTTACAATTTAGATTAATAAACTATATTTCAGAATATAATTTTGTGTATCTCTTTCCTTGTTTAACTTGTAAAATTGTTTATGTACATCTTGATTAATTAAATAAATTCACAAATTGAATTTTTTTGTTGTTGCAAAACTCTATCATCTTTAATAAAGAAAATAAATTTTATAGAAAATATATAATGCTTCTGCCTTTTGTTTTTAGGTAAATGTGGTGGCTTGTGAAGGGACCCTATTTTATCAAATTCCAACTATGACCTTTATTCATCCAAAAAGTGTGGGCTTAAGCTAGTTTCTTAACAACATCAACAGTTTTCAGAAAAGACAAGGATGCAATTCTTGTTTTAAATCTATCTTCTTGGCAATCTTTTCAAGGTTGAGTTTCCTTGGAGTTTCTCAGTGATTTAATTTGAGGTCCCCCCGAATGATGACATTTAAATTATTATATGATGCGACCTCTTATATGGAGTTTCCCAGTACCTTAACACCTAATATTTCAGCTTTAATCTTTTACTACCAGACCCTTACTTGATCAAAATCGATGGTTTGATTTTTTACTATGATCCGAGAGAGATTGTCCTCTCTTCTTACAAGTAATTTCTTCAGTGTCCAATAACTGATGACATCAAAATCATCGGTACGTGTATTATAATTGTTTTATACTAAAACAGGTTGTCAAATACTCCATTAACATGGCGATGTAAGGTAAGAGTCCGGGTCTGAGGATTGATCCTGTAAGTTTAACTACGCCGTACAAGGAATCGAAATGCGATAGAAGTACCGTGAAGTTAATAACACTATCCTGACAAGGACCAACTAATGCGTTGGTCGGAAAAAGTAAGACCGGTGAATTTAAAACGTTTGTTTGGCTGGCTACGTTAACAAGAAGTTCATCGCTGTTTTCAGCTCGGCAACTCATTCCAGCTCCTGCTGTGTATTTTCAAAACAAGCTAGGTTTTACTTTTCCATGCAACTATCTATGTCAGACCAGAATGTTGGATCATAGATGCATCTAGAATCCTTCAGTCCAATTTCTAACAATTTGATCGAAGTAGACTTTTTCGGTCCACCTACACCCGGAGAGGCTCAGCCTTAGTTGCTTGACACCCACGTCTTTATGACCTCCATTGGTTCAGCCTATTCCACAAGTTAATTAAGCTAGAACAATCTTGATAAATATGGGAAACCAAGGTGCTTCAACGTCACTCATCTAACGGTTTAGAAAAAACAGCTGAAACCACAACAAAAATCGGCTACACTTTCAGCCAGATTCTATATAACATTGACAGTTTCTTAATTCAAGTCCTTGAATTCAAATGAACAAATTTATTATTATTAGAGCATCACGCATGCGCGCTAAGGAAGAAAACTTTGAGAAGAGTGCAAGAACAGCAAATAGCTACGTACAAGGTTCTGCCCACGAAAACCAGAATAAATTAAAAAGCTACAGCAGTACTGAAGAACCTATACAAATCTCAAACTGTGAATTCATATTTACGTAATTGAATTTATTCCATCATTAAAATATCATCATTATTTCAAGCATCAAAGATTCTTATCACCTAGCTAGTACGTATGAACGATAATAATAAGACAGCTGTGTAGTCGTCTATATGGAATTTTATTAAGTTTGACTTTCTCAACAAGTGGCATGTGATCGGTGAGGTGTTAATTTAGTAGTAAATCATGTGGTTTCTGAGTAATTGGGTTAAGGACATCTAAAGGATTATAATTAATTTTGATTTTTAAGTTTTTTTTATTTAAATAAAATATTAAAATGATATTTTTTTTAAAAAAATATTTTTGATATTAGTATATCAAAATGATCTAAAAATATATAAAAAAATTATTTAAAATTAGAAAAATTCTTTCTTTTTCAAAAACCTTTTAAAATATAATGGCTACACCAATACATGATCACTATTAATCTTTGATTCCGGGAATCTCTTGATATATTTGACCTTCGGGGGTGAGGGTTTCTCATTGGAACGGGTCAAATGAAGGAATCATTCTAAGGTCATCAAAAGAGACCGGACGAGCAAGGACATGCATAGGCGTCTGAAAGTAAAGTCCTGGAAAAACACTTCACATGAACCTCTTATAGTCTTGCTGTACTCTACCGAAAATATCCCTTCGCATATATTAAAATCCAATATAATATAGAATATATGAGAAATGTTCATCAATATTTATCATGCCCGATTCAAGCAAGTCACGAGTATCCGTACACAGGGCAGCAAATGAATATAAATTATTGTGGATTGATGGAGACAATTCTTGGGGTTCCTACCCCATCGCTGCCTGCCTTTTTCCTACAAACACAGGGTAAGGTAAGTGATCGTGACCTGAGAAATAGACATCCTAAAAGATTACGAGTGAATACGTGGTTATAATAGAATTTAGTACTGCTGAGATGGTTTGTAATAATGTTTTATATTTAGAAATATATTAAAATAATATATTTTAATTTTTAAAATAATTTTTATATCAGTACATCAAATAATTTAATAATATTAAAAAAGAATTAATTTAAAATAAAAATAAATTCAATTATTATTAAAAAAAAAAAATTGTTGTTGAAAAATAACTGGTTATGGAGTTTATAGAGATTTACATATACCTACCCCTTTTTTGGTTTAAAAAAGATAGCTGAGGGCAAGTGGGCTTTATGAGCTGTGGAATTAGGCAGCGATGACAACGCATAATCCTTGCTATCTTCTTCGTTTTATTTTTGAACAGATTTTTGTCGAGATATTACTTGAGTTCCATATATTAAGATTGACCGAGTTATATTGATAGTTTGATATAAATTGTTTTTTTTATATAGAAAATATATTAAAATGGTATTTTTAATTTTTTTTTAAATTATTTTCAATATCGGTATATTAAAAATCTAAAACCTTAAAAAAATTAATTAAAAAATAAAATATCTCAATATTTTAGATAAGTACTTTCCAAACAATACAAAAGTATTTTCCAGCACAAGGCGAGTCTAAAAAGCCCAAATAACGCGTCCATCATTCCTTCTCAAATCCGCGTTTTCCTCTCAATCACAAGCCCCATAAATAAACCTTCTTATTTTCAAATGTTGAGGTTACTTCTTCAATAACGGAGTGACCAAAACTTTTATGATATGCTTTGAAGACAGCTCAAATGGCTTTCCCTATCATTAATTTTAACCAACTCTCAAGATTCTGGCTTCGGTATCTTGTAGTCACCTGCTTTTTAGTCACCATTCTCCCCTATGGAGCTAAACACATCAATGATAGTAAAGTTACAAGCATCGGTGCCATCATTGATTACAATTCAAGAACCGGGAAAGAAATGAGAACAGCAATGGGAATAGCAGTTCGAAAGTTCAATAACGGGTCACCAAATCACAAGCTGTCTCTTAAGTTTCAGGATTCCCGGAGGAGCCCTCTTCAAGCCGCTCATGCTGGTATTTTTTTTTTTTTTGTCTCACTTTATGATGTATAGCTCTATGTGCTTTTACCGTTTAGCCATGACAGGAGTGACTGCACTAATGTCGCTTCATGAATTATTCTTTCAGCTGAAAAGTTGATTGAAGAGTATGAAGTTGAAGTGATTATTGGTATGGAAAGATGGGAGGAGGCAGCTTTAGTTGCTGATATTGGAAGCCAAGCTAAAGTTCCAGTTATTTCATTTTCTGCACCTGCCATAACACCACCATTAGCAACATCTCGTTGGCCTTTCTTGATAAGAATGGCTCCCAATGATTCTAATCAAACAGGATGCATTGCAGATATTGTTCAATCTTATAACTGGAGGAGGGTTGTAACTGTTTACGAAGATTATGCATATGGTGGTGATGGTGGCATGCTGGCTCTTCTATCGAAGGCTCTTCAAGATGTTGGTTCAGAGATTGAATATAACTTAATTCTCCCACCATTTTCCTTAATATCTGATCCAAAAGATGTTGTTAAAAAAGAACTGACAAAACTACTGAGTGAAAAAATACAATCTCGGGTTTTTATTGTGCTCCAGTCATCGTTGCCCATGGTGATTCATCTGTTTAGAGAAGCTAAGGAGATGGGATTTGTGGGAAAAGATATGGTATGGATACTTACAGATACAATCACGGATTTATTGGACACAGTTAACACTTCTGTTATCCACTCCATGGAAGGTGCTCTGGGAATTAAGAACTACTATTATGATAATACTACTTTCTACCCAACTTTTCTTACCCAGTTCCGGCAGAATTTCATCTCTGAATATCCTGAGGAAGCTTACTATGAGCCAGGATTTTATGCTCTACGAGCATATGACAGTATTTCTATCATCACTCATGCCATGGACAGACTGTCTAGGAGCACTAGCAGTCCAAAAGTGTTTCTGGATAAAATATTAACAACCAGTTTTGTTGGTTTAAGCGGCAAGATAAATGTCACAGCAGGTGAGATGTTCCATAGTCCTATGCTGAGGATTGTGAATGTGGTTGGAAGGAGATACAGGGAGCTAGATTTCTGGATACCTGAGTTTGGATTCTCAAACCAGCCTGTGGTGGCAAAAGGTGAAGCTGAAAATAGCTCAGATGCTAGAAGGTTGAATGGGACGGTGATTTGGCCGGGCGACCCACAACGTATTCCAAAAGGCTGGTTGATGCCTGCTGATGCAAAGCGGATGATTATTGGGGTTCCTGGTAGGACATCATTTGAGAAGTTTGTGAAAGTATCAACTAACGCTGCTGGTGAGAAGGAATATGATGGTTTCTGCATTGACCTTTTCGATAAGGTGCGAAGACTTCTGGATTATGATCTGCCTTATCGATTTGTACCCTTCAGTGGCACCTATGATGATCTGGTGGATGGCGTGCACAACAAGGTAAGAACTTGGTGGATGAATTGCACTACAAGATGATTTTGTTGTTTCAGTCTGCCATAAATATTTGTTTTGTGATCTTTTTTGTATAACCACTTTTTTCATAAGAGAATCTTTTGAAATTTGCTTTTCTTTCCTTTTTTTCCCCCATAAAAGAATCGTTTTTAGCACCACAAGTCGAATCTTAGCCTAAATAGTTTGCTATGCAGAGATTTGACCAGAAGTAATTGATTGATAATAATAATAATAATAATAATATAACTTGCTGCTGCAAATCGAATTTTAGCCTAAATGATTAATGAATAAGCTGGATAGTTTAAACCAGGCAAAGCCTCAGAGTCAAAATTGTCCAGCACAACAAAATCTGGAATAATAGAAAATGGAGGGGGGGGGGGGGTATTGTACAGAAAGCATGCAAAACCTCTTTCTATTTTATGCTTTACTTATACTAATTCTCCAACGCTTTTTCAATCATTGTTTGAAGTTTGACTTGGTCCTCTAAAGGAGTAGTGAGGTGCATGGGAGATAGAGTAAAGATACAAGGCCAACGAAACCATTTTATCTAGATTAGATTTTGTGCTCTTGTTCGATGTTATTGTATTTCTAACAAATTGTTGCTTATCATGTGATAAAAAAACAAAAACAAAATGAAGACATTCGATGCCATTGTCGGTGATATAACCATACTCGCCAACAGATCAGATAAAGTTGAATTCACACAGCCATATGCAGAATCAGGATTGTCAATGATAGTCCCGGCAAAGTCTGAAAAGTCAGCATGGATGTTTATGAAGCCTTTCACAAAGGGAATGTGGTTGGCCACTGGTGCTATATTGATCTACACAATGTTCACAGTTTGGTTCTTGGAGCATCACACCAATCCTGATTTTAAAGGCCCGTGGAAGAATCAGATGGGCACAGCTCTGTGGTTTACTTTCTCTTCTCTTTATTTTGCCCACAGTAAGTAAAAACTGTAAAACTAGAACAATTTCTTGTGCTATCCACATAAGATTCTTGAGTATGCACAAGATAAAATATATTTCATCTAGCATTGCCAGCTCCAATGCATTATGAACAATTCATAGTTGTGGATGGAGACATTACTCGATTCTTTATTGAGAGTTAAAACCACTCATAAGACTATTGTGTTTCTATACAGGAGAGAAAATATACAGCAACCTCACCAGAGTGGTTCTTGTAGTATGGCTTTTCGTAGTATTGATCTTAAACTCGAGCTACACTGCCAGTCTCAGTTCAATGCTGACGGTCCGACGTCTGCAGCCAAATATTACTGATATTGAGTGGCTGAAAAGCAACGGGTTAAAAGTTGGGTGTGATGGAGATTCATTTGTACTGGATTATCTGCAGACTGTACTAAAATTCGACCCACAAAACATCAAGACTGTTGGCTATGAATACGACTATGAACTTGAATTTGAAAGTGCCAACATAGCTGCTGCCTTTCTTGATCTCCCGTATGAGAAAGTTTTCATCGGTCATTACTGCAAGCGATATATTGCAACCACACCAACCTATAGATTTGGAGGCCTGGGTTTTGTAAGTTCTTGATAGATTTCGATCAAAATTTTCTATCTTGTCATCTTAATTAGTCGAGCAATTACTAGAACAGTTTCAAGTGATTGATTGAATACTACTCTGATTCTCTGTTCAGGTATTTCCGAAAGGCTCTCCACTAACTGCGGATGTTTCCAAAGCGATCTTGAAGCTATCAGAAAATGGAGAGCTAAAAACTCTGGAAGAAAAGTGGTTATATCCCTCACGAAACTGCTCAAGCAATGCAACTAATAATGATATAGCTGAAAGCTTGAGCCTCCAAAACTTCTGGGGTATCTATATCATAACTGGTACCACTTCGACCCTTTGTTTTCTCCTATTTCTATTTCAATTGCTGAAGAATTACCATCGACAACAAGACGAGGACGGAGGCAATGCAACTCCAAGTGATAAGAGTGTTTGGGGAAAAACAGTTACCCTCGCGAGGTATATCTATCATGGAGAGACTATTATTCCAGGAGGATCTCCAATTTCTGATCCTTCCCCTGATGTCTATGAATGGAACTCTTCGAGGAGGGAAGCCACTAGTCTTGAAGAGACTCCAGAAAAGGAAAACCAAGAATAACTTTCCTCTGAAATCAAGGCATCTCGTAAAATCAAGGAAAACCTCTGAAATCATTCCATGTAACTCTGATAAGACTTGGTTTATCAAAATCAAGAATTTAGAGAGAATTCGGTTGGAATAACTTTCCTATCATTTGTATTCCTTAATATTTTTTGAAATATGAATAGTTGAGTCATTAAAATATGTATTTGACCATGATTAAAAGTACACTATTCATAGAATAAATAACTCCACTCAAATGGAATAGTACTTGGAAAATCAACTTCAATGAGTAGTCCAATTTAAGCCTTTTTTCTCTGCTTTTTGGGTGAATGGGAATAGCATTGGTTTGTTTGGAAATAAGTTGAAATTATTTTTTAAAATATTTTTTTAAAAATATATTAAAATAATATTTTTATTTTTTGATATTAATATATCAAAATGATATAAAATATTTAAAAAATTAATTTAAAATAAAAAATAAAAATAAAAAGTTTTGATTTTTTTTTAAAATATTTTTTAAACACAAATCTGCTTGCAAATCGACAAGTTGGACCGATACCAAGCAACTATAAAGGTGAAGCTATTAATTGGACATGAGCTGGCAGAAAAATAAATGCCTGTAACAAGAAACATTTCACGTCCCTTGTGGCCCTAGCAAGTACTCGTTCAATCTTAGGAGCGCTCTATCAAGACATGGAATTTCCCCAACAGTTTGTTCTTTCAGAGAGCATAGTCATGGCGAGTCCACAGCTTGACAAGCTCCTATTTCACATTTAACTACACGATCACAGTTTGACAAGCTCCTATTTCACGTAAGAAATCAGGAATAGGATGGTGTGGTCTATGATTAGGATTGGGAGTGCTAACTAGTCAGGATTGGGAGGGAACTCAGAGCCCTAATTTATATCCAAAATCCAATCTACAGGGGGGAGCTCAGGAAATTGGGAATAGGATGGTGTTACTCCACAACATATAAGAATAAAGTCAGCTCCCTCTTATGTATATATCAATCTCATTTGATCCGAGAAGCTTAGTGCATCACTGACTCCTGCTGGATATTCTTCTAGTACAGCTCATGTCCAAAGATCAGCGCTGTCACTTTTTAGTGACATTGTTATCACCATTGTTATTAAAATTACGAGTTGACTCATAAAATTATTAACTCAATAAACCTTTTTAAATTGCAGAGAAAAATTGTTTTTGGCCAATATCATAAAAAAAAAGAGGTAAAATCGGTTAGGATCACAAAATCAGACCGGATCGGTCTGATTTTGCGATCCCAGTGGTTCGGAGTTTGACGGACTCACTGTCTCACTTAAATTAAGTTAAATCAATGTTATATAAGTTCAGACTTTTTCCCCAAATCGATTTTATCTTCTTCTATCCATCGTAGTCTTCTCCTCTCATCCCCAAATCTATTTTATCTTCTCCTCTTCATTGTGAGCAATGATCCTCTCCTCGATTGATTACAGAGTACAAACCTTCTCATCCTTGTCTTCACCAAATCAACATTTCATAAGTTTGCCAATTCATCCCTTTTATCTTCATCGTTGTTGTCGTCGTCTCCATTGTCACTGTCATCTGCATTTTCATCGTCGTCTCCATCGTTGCCTCTGAACTCTCAAGGTTAGTGATTTTCTGTTAATTTCAAGCATGGCCTTCAACTTCTTATTGATTTCTGATTCAACCATGGTTTCCAACTTTCCATAATCAGTGTCTTAAGTTATCATCACAACTTTGTCTCATTTTCTCTAACCCTTCATTTTTCTCTAATTCAAAAATATCTTCATTCTCTTCATTGTTACTCTCCCCTTGAAGAGAAAACCCGGGAACTCCTCCTGAATAATGATTCTCGAAATGATGCATCCAAGGTTACATATAGCTTTCGATGGTGAGGATCATAACAGCGATATCCTTTTTGAAACTCCAACTAACCTATAAAAATACACTGCTTTGCACAGGGATCCAATTTGCTCTGCAGGACTTTAGGAATGTAGACATATACTATGTAACCAAACACTCGTGGTTCTAGATTTGATAGTTGAGGAATAGAGAGAAGGGATTTCATCTTTTTGTTGAGGAGATTGAAATTCAATGGCACTATATGGGGTTCTATTCATTAAGTAGGCAGCTGATTTGATTGCTTCACAGCAATAGTATTTAGGCATATTCATGCCAAATAAAGAAGCACGAACAATTTTCATAATCTGCCTATTTTTTCTTTTTGTTAATCCATTATGCTGTGGAGTATACATACAGGACGTTTGATGTTGAATTCCATAAAGACTTAAAAAATTACCTAACATTTGATACATAAATTCAATAGCATTATTTGATTGAAGTGTATGAATGTGCCGTTGGTATTGAGTCAGTACTATTTTTTGAAATTCCTGAAAAGCTGCACTTATATTTATTTCGGAGAAGAGATATCTAGGTTATCTGAGTATATTCTTCAATAAATATAACAAAATAATGTGCATTAGAAAATGACAGAACTTTTGCAGGACCCCAAACATCCGAATGAATGACTGCAAATGGTTCTAAACTTTTATTCAAACTCTATAAATAAGGAATACGGTGACTTTTCACCAGTTCACAAATTTCACAATAAAAATCTAAAATACTTAAACCTAAAAATAAATGTAGTTGTAACTTCTTAACATACCCAAAAGAAAGATGGCTGAGTCATCGATGCCATAACCATACGAGTGCATGAGCTTAATCCTTCCTTCTGGTCTGATGGGCGTGACCCAACTTTGACCCCTCTTTATTTTTTAACTCTAAATAATACAAGTTGCCCCATCTAACTACATAACCAATAATCTTTCGGATTAAAATATCCTCAAAAACACAAAAGAACGACCAAAATGTTACTGTGCACGCAAGGGTAACAATAATTTGACTAATCGAAAGATGGTTATATTTAAGAGATAGAACAATAAGGACATTGTTTAGGGTAATAATGTCAATCAAATTCATAGACCCTTCCCCTGTAATAGGGGAGGTACTGCCATTAGCAGTGCAAATAATTGATTGTGAAGAGGATTCAGGGCATATTAGTTTACTTGAATCTTTAGTCATGTGATCGGATGTACCTGTATCAATAATCCAAGTATTATTTTTAGTAATAACAGAGTGTGCAAATTTTTTCCAAGGATACCTGGGTGGACCACATTCGCTATAGATTGTACCTGTTCCATGTTTGTCAGATTTACCATAGATTTTTTGATACTTTTCTGAGGTTTTTGCTAAAAATCCCACCAGTCCGGGTAACCAATAATTTCATAACATTTTTTTGTTTGAATTACTCATTTCACCGTAATGAGAAAACACCAACCCACCTAGTTTTTTGTAACCCAAATTAAATGGGTGTCCATGACCCATTTGTTTTTCATTTCTTCCCGTCTGCCTCTCACCCCCAACCCTCTCACTCCCGCGACCTCTGTCACGTCCATAACTTCACACTAATCGAAGGTTCCCGGCCACTATCGTCGTGCTGTCATGGAACGCGGAAGGGACTCCTACTTGCTTGTCATCCATGGTGGGTTTATTATGTTGTTCTCACTGAACAATGACATATGCCCCTTCAAGGTCTAGTTTTGGATCCTTACATAGGATTGCACCTCGAATCTATTAAAAGATGGGGTCGAGTCCACTAAGAAAAATATGGACTCGAAGGCGAGCCATGGCCGAATGGAAGTAAAAAATAAACCCTTAATAAAATTAATATGGCCCATTTAAAATATAAATAAGTCCTTGGGTTTAATTAAATCCTTCAACTAGGCTCTAAATTAATCCTTAAACATAATTACATTTTAAATTGACCGATGATTAAATTAAATTGGCCCATAAAAATATAATTACATCTTTTGATTTAATTTTTACATAGATTTATCAAATAATAAATTATTTTAGCATTAAATATATATTTCCTTCATTTCTGAGCACAAAAGAGGTATGATCGGGCTCTCAAAAATGTTTAAATTTTCCACCTTGATTTTTCTATCGACGTTGGGCCTTTTTATTTTATTTTTGTTTTATTTTTGATAGATTTAGGAGAATAACCCAAAAATATATTATGACACTATGAATATTAATTATTCCCACTAACTCCAATTCCAGCGGTGGTTGAATTTATAGATCAAGCACTGTAATTTGTCAATAGGGTTAGAATTTAGATGAATAAACTATCTTTCAGAATATAATGTGGTGTACCTCTTCTTTTTTAGCTCACAAATGTTGTTTATGTACTTCTTGATTAATTAAATAAATTCACAAATTGAAAAGAAAAGAAAAATTGCAAAACTCTATCATCTTTAATAAGGAAATTAAATTTTATAGAAAATATATGATGCTTGTGCCTTCTGTTTTTAGGTAAATGTAGTCACTACATAAGGGGACCCTTTTTTTTTGTTCCAAATTCCAGCTGGTTGATGCATGACCCCTGTCGCGACGGTGATTTTTGCGCGCTTCGCGCCCTGTCATAACGGCGCGCGGTGAAAATGGGGTGTTTGTTTTATAGCCGTAAATTTTACGACTATAATTATGAGGGAGTCGCCACCTAGTATTAAGGTTACTAGGAACCTATTGGTCTGCGAGAGTCTGGATAAGGGGACTTGTTGTGCAAGGGGAAGAGGCATCACCCCCAGTGCACCCTACCTAAGGTAAGTTGCATTGTTGTTTAATTGTTTTTTTCTAAGCTTATTTTTTACACTGCATTTTAAAAGAAAAATATTTTTTTATCTGCGGGTGTACTTTACTATGTAATTTTACACCGCAGTTAGAAAATCTTTTTGTTATGTACAGATGTACTTTACAATGTAAATTTACATCGAAATTAAAATCCCCTTTTTTTTATCTATGGGTGTATTTTACAATGTAAATTTACACCTAATAGATAAAACAAAAATGGTTTTGATTATTTTTGATATTTTGGCTAAATTCCAAAGGATAATCATAAATCGGTTATGATATCCAGATATTGTTTTAAAATATGAGAAAGATGCAATATTTTTTTATGAAAAATATGCTTGAAAAATTTTGGAATTCAACCGTATGCATGAAAATAACACATTTTATATTTTTTGAAATCCCTTTTTTTGTAATAAAAATAATAGAAAAAGAAAAAAAAATTATTTTTTTATTTTTTTTTTTTTTTTTATTTTTTTATTTTATGGGCTGGGCTGTTAGCCACAGTGGGCAAACAGCCCACCTTGAATGGGTTAGGCTTCCAGGCCTCACGGGCTGGAAGCCTAGAAGGTTTTGGGGTGGAAGCCCATTTTATTTTGGGCTAAGAATAGCCCAAAGAAAAAAAAGAAAAAAAAAAAAATATTTAAACCGTAATGAAGAAGAACGTGAAAGTAGTATTAACCTTTCACGTTAAATGTAATAACGACCAACCGACGAGAGGACCACCGAGGATGCACGTGTGAGGGATCGAGGTGGTTGTCCCAGTGGTTGTGGCGTCGTCAACGGTGGCCTGTGGTGGCGGAGTAAGCCTCAAAGTTGCCTTGGCTCTTGGTTCAAGCTCCCGTTCTTCTTGGTGTTCTCATCGGAGCCAGCGAAGCTGGACTTGATGGTGGTCACGGTGGATCAGTTCTGTGGAGGAGGAGCTCACGGTGGTTAGGGCTGGCTGCTGCTGGAGTTGGCGAGGAGAGAGAGGGACGACGGGGTTGTTTGTAGAGAGAGAGGATGACGATACTGTTGAAACTGGCAGAGAGAGAACTGGCGAGGAAGATGAAGATGAACTCCCTTTTTGTGTGTGATTCTTCTTGTTTTTCTGTGCTGAAAATTCCCTTGAATCTTTAACACGTTTTTTTCTGTTTTTCTCTCCTTGTTTTTTCTCCTTTCTTCTGCGTTTTTTCCTTCCGTTTTCCCCCCCTTTAGGCCGTCGTGCATGGCGTTTTTATAGGGGAGTTTGGCCTGACACGGCGGCTGGTTGGTCGGCGGCGTGGTGGCCTGTAGGGGGGCTGTCGGCGGCGTGGTGGCTGGTCGGCAATGGGCTGTCGGCAAGCGTGCATGAAGGCAGCAGCGGGTGCAGGCAGCTTTGGGGGGCCAAAATGCATTTTGGTCCTTCAATTTGTAATTGTTTTAATTGCACCCTCAATTAAATTTAAATTTGTAATTTTATGCAATTGTGCCCTTGTCCGAATTTCAACATTACCCTCAGCTTTGTGCGCCTTTTTCATTTTGGTCCCTGGCCTTTGATTTATGCAATTTGGCCCTCAATTGACAATTAAACTCTCAATTGTCTTCAATTTAGTCCCTAATTATGCCAAATTAGCTTGGAAAAATTCAATTGGGTCTCCAAAAATTCTGATTTTCTCAATTAGGCCCGAATTAAATTGAAGAATTCAATTTTTCATCAATTAAGCCCTTAATAAAATTAATTTGATCAATTTAAAATATAATTAAGTCCTTGCACTTAATTAAATTCTTCAATTGGACCCTAAATTAATTCTCAAACATAATAATATTTTGAATTAGCCCATGATTAAATCAAATTGGCTTATAAAAAATATAATTATGATTTTCGACTTAATTTTTACCTTGAATTTGTATTTTCTCTCATTTTTGGGCACAAAAGAGATTCGATTCGCTTCATAAAATTTCCAAAATTTCCACCTTGATTTTTCTACCGACGCCAAACCCTTTTTATTTTATTTTTGTTATTTTTTTATTTTATTTTGGGGAATCACCCAAAAATCAGGTGATGACAGTTGCCCCCTGTTTACAATGCTTACGACTAAAGTATTGTAAAAGACTTTAGATAGTAAGCGTTGTAAAGAAAAAGAAAGTGAATTTATCAAACTAAGAAATGGTCAATCCATCCAAGATGGGAATGAGGGCTATAAAGCGCGCTCAGAAAGGAAATGAAAGAATAGGGCTAGAAAGCGCACTACCTAAAAATTTGAATCTTAAAGAGGACACTCAAAGGGTGGAAGATTATGATATTTGTGATTGACACAGATAATCATCTCATTGTGATGGGTGACCTACCCAAGTGAGAATGGTGAAAGCAAAGAGGTGGTCTTGTTGTAATGGGCGACCTGCCCAGGTGAGGATGGTAACGATTTCATGGAATGGAAGATAGGGCTACACAACTTCGCTATCTCGAATATATAGTTGAGGGTTGGAAAACATACTTGACGATGAAGGGAAAAATAGGGCTAGAAAGCACACTATTTTAATTGATGGTCGAGGGTTGGAAAACACTCTTGACGATGAAGGGAAAAATAGGGCTGGAAAGCACACTATTTTAATTGATGGTCGAGGGTTGGAAAACACACTTGACGATGAAGGGAAAAATAGGGCTAGAAAGCACACTATTTTAATTGATGGTCGAGGGTTGGAAAACACACTTGAAGGTGAAAGGAAAATAGGGCTGGAAAGCACACTATTTTAATTGATGGCGAGGGTTGGAAAATGCACTTGAAGGTGAAAGGAAAATAGGGCTGGAAAGCACACTATTTTAAATGATGGCGAGGGTTGGAAAACGCACTCGAAGGTGAAAGGAAAATAGGGCTGGAAAGCACACTATTTTAATTGATGACGAGGGTTGAAAAACGCACTCGAATGTGAAAGGAAAATAGGGCTAGAAAGCACACTATTTTAATTGATGGCGAGGGTTGGAAAACGCACTCGAATATGAAAGGAAAATAGGGCTGGAAAGCACACTATTTTAATTGATGATCGAGGGTTGAAAAACACACTCGATAATGAAGGGAAAAATAGGGCTGGAAAGCACACTATTTTAATTGATGATTGAGGGTTGAAAAACACACTCGATAATGAAGGGAAAAATAGGGCTGGAAAGCACACTATTTTAATTGATGACGGCTAGAAAAATCACCTATGTTCAAAAAGAGACATGATTAAAAAAATGTGCTATCTGAATTGCTTGATGACTGAAGCACACTCAAATAAGGAAAGAGATAGGGTTGAAAAACACTCTATCTGTGTTTGTTGAAAGGCTCGCAAGCGCAATCAAGGATGTGAAAGTGCTAGGGGCTCGAAGGCACACACAAAACAATGGAGGTTTGTAAATTACAATCCCTCCAATACATTTCTTAGATTTCTAATGGGAAGATGCCATGCATGATGACAACCAAATTCAAGAAAGAAGATGAGGCTAAAAAGCGCGACACAGAGGTAAAAGCCTGTAGGCGTACACAAAACAATGAATGGAGGTTTGTAAATTACGATCCCTCTAAAACATTTCCTATATTCTCGATGGGATGGAATGCATGATAACACCCAAAAGAAGAGATAAAGATGAAAAGCATGCTCAAGGAAATGGAAAAGGTGAGAGTCTAAAAGCGTGCATAAAATGATGAATGAAGGTTCATAAATTACGATCCCTGCAAAACATTTTCTATATTCTCAATGGGATGGAATGCATGATGATGCATGTATACTTACCTGAGAAATATAGGTCCCTTTTTCTTCTTCTTGGCCTTCTTTTCCTAGGGTTGGCTTCCTGGTTTTGACGGCTTCTTGCTTCTGCTTACTCGAGCCGCAACTTAAGATTTTGACCACTGGAGATGATAGATTTTCATATCAACAGGGCCTCCTGAGTTTGATCCAGAAAGGATTGATGGAGCCAGCTTCAATTGCATTTGTAGATTGCCCCCTAGTCTGGTTATGCCCCACAAGTGTTTTGGGCTTCAAGTGAAGTATTTGCATGAAAAGGGTTGCAAAGATTGTGTTTCATGTGGGAGTTTTTGGAATTTCAAAGTCATTCCAAACACAAACAATTTTGATTGCCACAGTCAAGTCCCGCCACACCAGCGTTTTAGGCTTCAAGTGTTCCCAGGAAAGGGATGGTTATTTGCAAAGATTTTTCATGCAAGATTTTTGGGGATTTCAAAGCCATTCCAAGCACAAAAACCAATTTGATATTTGTTTAACAAACTTGTTCTCGAAAGAATTCAAGTGATCTCATTGTCAGGTTTTATGTCGATTTTGACAAGAACATGAAGTGGTGCTTGTTTGCATGTCTTGTATTTCAAAAAGGCTTTGATCAAGTTTGATGAAGCATTTGTATGGCTTGTTTCACATGGAAAAGCATTGCATATCGATCCAGATTGCTTATATTTGATCAGAAAGGGCTTTATCAAGCTTGTAATGTAGGCTCAGGTTGCTGGCTATGAAGGATAGATATTTGTAGGCTCAAAAAATGTTTAAGGGTTTTCTAGACTAAGGATCACTTAGTGCTCACTCTTAGAACTCCTTTTAGTCCTCGTGATTGATTTTCATGACTTGTCATGCCCCTCGGTATTTGTTTGGGCTTTTTCCTAGATATGCCCCCTAGTATTTGTTTGGGCTTTTTATCATGGGTTTTGAGTACTATCATGTTGACTCGATTTGTCGTAACGTACTAAAACTCCTTTTATATTTATGGCCCACAGTTTTATTTAGGTATCTCTTGATATGCCCCCCGGTATTTGTTTAGGTTCTTGAGAATGAGTTTTTAGCAATGCCATCATGCCCCCAAGAATTTTGTTTGCGTTTTTATTGTGACATGCCCCCCAGAATTTTGGCTTTCTATGTTGGATTTTTAGTACCATTAAATTGTTGAATTGATTTGCTAGTGTACTAAAAATCTTTTTATGTTTATGCCCCCCAGCTTTCTTTGGGCATCTTTTGTCATTGAAGACTATTTTGTGATTGAGAGTTCTTCTCTCTTCGCACTTGCCCCCCAGTGTAGGGTGTGATCCTTGTCAGGGTTAATTATCAGAAAAAATAATTATTCGACTCGAATAGGGACTGCAATGGATATTTAGGACTTTGTGAAGGCATATCAAAGATGGCCTCTCTTCATTTCAAAATACATGCATTCTGAATCGCTAAGCTTTGCTTTTCCATGCGAAATATTTTTTTGAATTTTTGGATTATTTGTTTAGCTAAGGGCTTAGCTTTATTATGCTGATTTTTGGGGTATGAGATCACCCTTCAATGAAATCCTTTGAATTCCCAGAACACATTTGTTAAACAAAAATCAAATTGGCATTCCTTTTTGTACTAGACTTTGATTTGCCAAAAATCTTGATGAAATTTTGGGATCATGTATAATTTAGATAAAAGGGTATTAGGTGCACTTGTGTTAAAAAAAACATTATAAACACAAGAAAATACATGATCATTGAAGAGAAATGCTTGCTTAACAAAAAAAGTCTTGTGGCGTTACAAGTAAAATTGCCGACAAGTCAAAACATGAACATCATGTGCGGACATGACCAAAACAAAAGGAAATCAAGAAAGCAGACTTCATCTTCTGATATCGGCACCCTCCATTTCAAAAGCTTGGATGACCTTACTTTAACAGTGCGAACACTCGGTACACCACTTCTGCGAATCTTAATTGGGTGCAGAACCTGGATTTTCATCAAATGTTATCCACCCTGCTTTAATCAATTGCATGAGCTTCTTCTTGAAAGCACCACAAGTGTGAATGCTATGCCCGACAACTCCAGCATGGTATTCGCAGGTGAGATCAGGTTTGTACCAATCAGGGTAAGGTGGTTGCAAAGGTGCCTGAGGTTCTGGAGCTACTTGCCCAATGCTTACCAATTTTTGATACATCTCATTTAAAGGCAATGGTAGCGAAGGTAGCTGTTCTTGGGTTTTCTGGTAATTTCTTTTAGGGAAATTTTTAGGTGGATCTTTGGCTTGAAGATTTATGTTTGTAATTTCAGATGAAGGGTTATTTTGGAGTTGGCTTTTATTACCCTTGTAATTGTCTTCAAAATGCTCGACATCTTTTCTTTTGCCTTCAAAGCCCTTTTTTTCCACAGGTGCAGAAATTCTTCCACTTCTAACTCCTTGCTCTATTCGTTCCGCCACGGCTACAGCATCGGTGAAATGTTGTGCTGAACTACCCATCACATGCTCGTAATAGGGCGCTCTTAGCGTGTCGGCGAATAAAGTCACCATCTCTTTATCTAGAAGTGGGGGGTGCACTTGTGCAGCAAGATCTCTCCATCTCTGAGCATATTCCCTTATGCTTTCTCTGTCCTTCTTTTCCAGGTTGGACAAACTTGTTCTATCAGGAGCAATGTCCATGTTGTACTTGTATTGCTTAATGAAAGCATCCAACAGATCTTTCCAGCTACGAATCCTGGTGTTGTCTAGTCTCATGTACCAATTTAAAGCTGCCCCACTCAAACTGTCTTGGAAAAAATGCATAAGTAATTTTTCATCATGCACTACTTCTACCATTTTGTTATAGTATGATTTTAGGTGAGTGACGGGGCACTGTGTCCCAGTGTACTTGATAAATTCAGGAACACGAAACTTTTTTGGTATCACGACATTCGGAACTAGACATATCTCAGCAGCATGTACTGGGTCATATAAGTTCACCCCTTCAATGGCTCTTATCCTGGCTTCCAGGGTTGCCATCTTATCTTGGTTGATACCCCCTGATGCTTCTATAACTGTTGGAGTTGGCGTAGGTGTCGGCACTGCTGATTGCATGAAAGTTGGGTTTTGTTGCGGATCCTGAACCCTTTCTCCAGTCACCTCTTCCTGATGGTTCATTGCTTGTGCTGGAGCAGCCGCTGCGGGTCTAGTCGAAGGACCCTCACCAGAGGTATTTCTCAATGCCTGCTCGAGTAAGCTGGTGAGACTAGCCACACTAGCTTTTATAGAATCTAGTTCTTCTTGGAAATGAGCATCACGGCGTGCACGCTCTTCGTCCTCCATATTTCTTTGCTGGAGTCGAGTGGTAGGAACTCTTCGGGGACCTATATTTCAATCTGATGATGATATGTTATGTACAGTGATGAATGCGTGCAAATGCAAATGTATATACGCATTGACAAATTATCAGGGAGTTCGTACCCAAAGCCAAGTTCTAGGCCATTACATGAGGGGTAAGCTTTCTATCTGGTCTCAAAAGGTCTATGAACTGCCCAGTGACTACCTTACGTGAAGGTAGTATGGGGGTTTACAAGAAATGGTTGGGGCACGATGTGACCGCCATTATCAAGTAAACACTCAATTCATAGTTGGATGTTTCACGAATCTGAACCTCGACTGAAAGTCATGAGGCAGACCGCTAATCCCCACCTAACCTAAATTTGGGTTTGTTCAGGAAATTAAAATGCATGAGGATATTAATTCAAACTCAATGATATGCATGACTTGAAATTAAAATGCATGCTAAAGCAGTAAGAATGCGAGTAAAAAAAATTGAACTTAAAAAAAAACAATCAAATGAACAATGCTTAGTCCAGCGATGTCCCCAGTGGAGTCGCCATCTGTCGCGACGGCGATTTCTGCGCGCTTCGCGCCCCGTCATAACGGCGCGCGGTGAAAATGGGGTGTTTGTTTTATAGCCGTAAATTTTACGACTATAATTATGAGGGAGTCGCCACCTAGTACCCTACCTAAGGTAAGCTGCATTGTCATTTGATTGTTTTTTCTAAGTTTAATTTTTTTTTACACTGCATTAAAAAAATATTTTTTTTATCTGCGGGTGTACTTTACAATGTAATTTTACACCACTGTTAGGAAACCTCTCTTTTTTGTTTTTTTTTATCTACGGATGTAATTTACGCTTTAAATTTACACCGTAGTAAAAATATATTTTTTTTATCAATGGATGTATTTTACAATGTAAATTTACACCCTAATAGATAAAACAAAAATGGTTTTGATTATTTTTGATATTTTGGCCAAATTCCAATGGATAATCATAAACTGGTTACGATATCCAATTTTGTTTTAAAAACATGATAAAGATGCAATATTTTTTTTTTTACGAAAAATATGCTTGAAAATTTTTTGGAATTCGGCCGTATGCACGAAAATAACACATTTTATATTTTTTTTGAAAATCCCTTTTTTATTGTAATAAAAAAGATAATAGGGAAAAAGTAAAAATAAAAATAAAAATATTTTTTTATTTTTTATTTTTTTATTTTTTATTTTTTTTATTTTTTAATGGGCTGGGCTGTCAGAACAGTGGGCTGACAGCCCGCCCTGGAATGGGCTGGGCTTCCAGCCTTCACGGGCTGGAAGCCTAGAAGGTATTGGGGCTGGGCTGGGCTAAGAATAGCCCAGCCCGAAGAGAAAAAAGAAGAAAAGAAAAAAAATATTTAAACCGTAAATGAAGAAGAACGTGAACAGTGTAGTATTAACACTGTTCACGTTCGTGAACAGTAACAGCCAACTTCGACGAGAGGACCACCTGAGGATGCAGACGTGTAGAGGGGATCGAGGTGGTTGTCCTGGTGGTTGTGGCGTCGTCAACGGTGGCCTGTGGTGGCCGGAGTAAGCCTCCAAAGTTACCGATCTGCTACTGGTTCAAGCTCCCCGTTGCTGCTGGTGTTCTCGTCGGAGCTGGGGTAGAAGCTGGACTTGATGGTGGTCACGGTGGATCAGTTCTGTGGAGGAGGAGCTCACGGTGGTTAGGGCTGGCTGCTGCTGGAGTTGGCGAGGAGAGAGAGGGACGACGGGGTTGTTTGTAGAGAGAGAGGACGACGATACTGTTGAAACTGGCAGAGAGAGAACTGGCGAGGAAGATGAAGATGAACTCCCTTTTTGTGTGTGATTCTTCTTGTTTTTCTGTGCTGAAAATTCCCTTGAATCTTTAACACGTTTTTTCTGTTTTTCTCTCCTTGTTTTTTCTCCTTTCTTCTGTGTTTTTTCCTTCTGTTTCCCCCCCCTTCAGGCCGTCGTGCATGGCGTTTTTATAGGGGAGTTTGGCCTGACACGGCGGCTGGTTGGTCGACGGCGTGGTGGCCTGCAGGGGCGCTGTCGGCGGCGTGGTGGCTGGTCGGCAATGGGCTGTCGGCAGGCGTGCATGAAGGCAGCAGCGGGTGCAGGCAGCTTTGGGGGGCCAAAATGCATTTTGGTCCTTCAATTTGTAATTGTTTTAATTGCACCCTCAATTAAATTTAAATTTGTAATTTTGTGCAATTGTGCCCTTGTCCGAATTTCAACATTACCCTCAGCTTTGTGCGCCTTTTTCATTTTGGTCCCTGGACTTTGATTTATGCAATTTGGCCCTCAATTGACAATTAAACTCTCAATTGTCTTCAATTTAGTCCCTAATTATGCCAAATTAGCTTGGAAAAATTCAATTGGGTCTCCAAAAATTCTGATTTTCTCAATTAGGCCCGAATTAAATTGAAGAATTCAATTTTTCATCAATTAAGCCCTTAATAAAATTAATTTGATCAATTTAAAATATAATTAAGTCCTTGCACTTAATTAAATTCTTCAATTGGACCCCAAATTAATTCTCAAACATAATAATATTTTGAATTAGCCCATGATTAAATCAAATTGGCTTATAAAAAATATAATTATGATTTTCGACTTAATTTTTACCTTGAATTTGTATTTTTTTCTCATTTTTGGGCACAAAAGAGATTCGATTCGTTTCATAAAATTTCCAAAATTTCCACCGTGATTTTTCTACCGACGCCAAACCCTTTTAATTTTATTTTTTTATTTTATTTTGGGGAATCACCCAAAAATCGGGTGATGACAACCCCATTCATCCAAAAAGTGTGGACTTAAGCTAGTTTCTTAACAACATCAACAATATTCAGAAAAGACAAGGATGCAATTCTTGTTTTAAATCTATCTTCTTGGAAATCTTTTCAAGGTTGAGTTTCCTTGGAGTTTCTCAGTAACTGTCCAAGTTCCCCCACCATTTTGATTCGATCTCGGATCTCTATATTCAATTTGAGGTCCCCCCGGCCCTCGAATGACGACAATTACATTAATATATGATGCCACCTCTTATATGAGATATTCTTAATATAAGTACCTTAACATCTAATATTTCAGTTTTAATCTTTTACTACTAGACCCTTACTTGATCAAAATCGATGGTTTGATTTTTTACTATGATCCGAGAGAGATTGTCCTCTCTTCTTACAAGTAATTTCTTCAGTGTCCAATAACTGATGACATCAAAATCATCAGTACGTGTATTATAATTGTTTTATACTAAAACAGGTTGTCAAATACTCCATTAACATGGCGATGTAAGGTAAGAGTCCGGGTCTGAGGATTGATCCTGTAAGTTTAACTACGCTGTACAAGGAATCGAAATGCGATAGAAGTACCGTGAAGTTAATAACACTATCCTGACAAGGAGGACCAACTAATGCGTTGGTCGGAAAAAGTAAGACCAGTGAATTCAAAACGTTTGTTTGGCTGGCTACGTTAACAAGAAGTTCATCGCTGTTTTCAGCTCGGC
The DNA here is from genome assembly GCA_015731905.1 of Salix dunnii. Lineage (NCBI taxonomy): Eukaryota > Viridiplantae > Streptophyta > Magnoliopsida > Malpighiales > Salicaceae > Salix > Salix dunnii. The sequence goes on along the minus strand of CM027662.1, from coordinate 2,980,229 downwards.
AACTCATTCCAGCTCCTGCTATATAAAAACAATCTAGGTTTTACTTTTCCATGCAACTATCTATTCAGACCAAGAATGTTGGATCATAGATGCACAGAATCCTTCAGTCTAATTTCTAACAATTTGATCGAAGTTGACCTTTTCGGTCCACCTACACCCGGAGAGGCTTAGCCTTAGTTGCTTGACACCCACGCCTTTATGACCTCCATTGGTTCAGTCTATTCCACAAGTTAGACTGAATTAGCTTAAAAAAACCCTTGATAAATATTGATTCTATATAGCATGACAGTTTCTTAATTCACAAATGAACGATTTCATTATTATTAGAGCATCATGCATGCGCGCTAAGGAAGAAAACTTTGAGAAGAGTACAAGAACAGCAAATAGCTATCAAAATGGCAGCAGCAAGGAAATTGCATGGCCACGTTCAAGGTTCTGCCCAAGAAAACCAGAACTCCACAATAAATTAAAAAGCTACAACAGTACTGAAGAACCTATACAAATCTCAAACTGTGAATTAATAATTACGTAATTGAATTTATTCCATCATTAAAATATAATTATTATTTCAAGCATCAAATATTTTTATCACCTAGGTAGTACGTATGAACAATAATAATAAGACAGCTGTGTACGTAGTAGTAGTCTATTTGGAATTTTAATAAGTTTGAATTTCTCAACAAGTGGCATGAGATCGATGAGGTGTCAATAGCAAATCATGTGGTTTCTGAGGAGCAATTGGGTTAATACGAGGTCAATATTAGTCTTTGGTTTCGGGAATCTCTTGATATATTTGACCGTCAGGGGTGAGGGTATCTCTATGAATAATTATTGGAACGGGTCAAAGTAAGGAATCATTCTAAGTTCATTAGTTTTTTGCTAATGCATATCGTACATTATTATTAGAAATAGACATATTTGATAATTGATTAATAATATCTACACTCAACTTTCTTCTTTGTTTTTGGCAGTTGATATAATTCCTAGGTGTTATTCTTCTGAAGTGCTTTCATCTCCTCATTTATCGCCTTGGTCCACTTTGTATTTGCTAATGCATACTGTACATTACTAGGAATAGACACATTGGATAATTAATTAATAGTATATGCATTTGATTCCGATAATCTATGGGAAGAGATGTAATTATTTATGGGGTATTTAGTTTTATTTCTAGGATTAGGTTCATACTGTTTTTTTAGGACTCCCCTATTTAGCCTTTGTGGATATTTGTTGATCACATTTTTTTCTAGGTCAAAAGTTTCATTTACCTCATTTAGAAAAGGATTTAAAGATACATAAGCAGACTGAAAAGAGATATTTTCGATTGATTATTCAGTTAATGGTGCAGGCATAGGCAACATTAGAGGTTACATGTAGCTTTCGATGGTGAGGATCATAACACTGATATCATTTCTGAAACTCTAAGTAACCTATAAGAATACACTGCTTTGCACAGGGATCCAGTTTGCTCTGTAGGACTTTAGGGATGTAGACATATACCGTGCAACCAAACACTGGTAGTTCTAGATTTGATAGATGAGGAATAGAGAGAAGGGATTTCATCTTTTGTTGAGGAGAGTGAAATTCAATGGCACTAGATGGGGTTTGATTCATTAAATAGGCAGTTGATTTGATTGCCTCACTACAATAGTATTTAGGCAGATTCATGCCAAATAGAGAAGCACGGACAATTTCCATAATCTGTATGTTTTTTTCTTTTTGCTAATCCATTATGCTATGGAGTATACATGCAAGACGTCTGATGTTGAATTCTATAAAGACTTAAAAAATTACCTAACACTTGATCCATAAATCCAGTATCATTATCTAATTGAAGTATATGAATGTGTCATTGGTATTGAGTCAGTACTATTTTTTGAAATTCCTAAAAAGATGCACTTGCATCACTTTTATTTTGGAGAAGAGATATCTAGGTTATCCGAGTACATTCATCAATAAATATAACAAAATAATATGCATTAAAAAATGATTGAACCTTTGCAAGACCCCAAGCATCTGAATAAATGACTACAAATAGTTCTAAACTTTTATTCAAACTCGATAAATAAGGAATACGGTAGCTTTTCATCAGTTCACAAATTTCACAATGAAAATAAAAAATACTTAAACCTGAAAATAAATGTTGTTGTAACTTCTTAACATACCCAAAAGAACTATGTTTGAGTCATTGATGCCACAACCATATGAGTGCATGAACTTGATTCTTACTTCTAGTCTGATGAGCGTGACCTAATTTTGACCGCTCTTTTTTTGTTAAATCTAAATAATACAAGTCGCCCTATCTAACACCATAACCAATAATCTTTCAGGTTAGAATGTCCTAAAAAACACAAAAGAATGACCAAAACGTTACTATGCACGTAAAGGTAACAGTAATTTCACTAACCGAAAGAAGATTATATTCAAGAGATGGAACAATAAGAACAGTGTCTAGAGTAATAGCGTCAATTAAATTCATAGACCCTTCCCCCCGTAATAGGGGAGGTACTGCCATTAGCGGTGTAGATAATTGACTGTGAAGAGGATTTAGGGCAGATTAATTTGCTAGAATCTTTAGTCATGTGATCGGATGCACCTGTATCAATAATCCAAGTAATATTTTTAGTAATAACAGAGTGTGCAAATTTTTTTCGAGGATACTTGGGTGGATGACATTTGCTATAGGTTGTACCTGTTTCGTGTCTGTTAGATTTATTTCGAGGTTTTTTCTGAAAATCCCACTAGTTCGGGTAACCAATAATTTCATAATATTTTTGTTTTGAATTACCCATTTCACCGTAATGAGAACACACCAGCCCACCCGGTTTTTTGTAACCTGAATTAAATGGGTGTCCGTGACCCATTTATTTTTCATTTCTTCCCGTCTGCTTCTCACCCCCAACCCTCTCACTCTTGTGACCTCTGTCATGTCCATAACTTCCCACTAATCGGAGGTTCCTGGCCACCATCATCATGCTCTCATGGAATGCAGAAGGGGCTCCTACCTAATTGTGATCCATGGTGTGTTTATTGTGTTGTTCTCACCGGACAACATATGTCCCTTCAAGGTCCAATTTTGGATACTTATGTAGGATCGCACCTCGAATCTATTCAAAGATGGGGTCGTGTCCACTAAGAAAAATATGGACTAGGAGGCTTGCCATGGCCAAGTGGAGTTGAAAAATAACCCCTTGATAAAATTAATTTAACCCATTAAAATATAATCAAGTCCTTACGTTTAATTAAATCTTTCAATTGTGCTCTAAATTAATCTCTAAACATAATTACATTTTAAATTGACCAATGATTAAATCAAATTGACCCATAAAAATATAATTATATCTTTTGATTTAATATTTACGTAGATTTATCCAATAATAAATTATTTTACCATTGAATCTATATATTCCTTCATTTTTTTAGCACAAAAAGGGTATAATCGGGTTCTTGAAAATGTCTAAATTTTCCACCTTGATTTTTCTACTGACGTCAGGCCTTTTTTATCTTATTTTTGGTAGATTTAGGGAAATAACCCAAAAATATATTATGAGACTGTGAATATTAATTACTCCCACTAACTCCAATTCCAGCGGTGGTTGAATTTATTGATCAAGCACTGTAATTTGTCAATAGGGTTAGAATTTAGATGAATAAACTATCTTTCAGAATATAATGTGGTGTACCTCTTGTTCTTTTTTAGCTCATGAATGTTGTTTATGTATATCTTGATTAATTAAATAAATTCACAAAATGAAAAGGAAAAAAAAAGATACTGCAAAACTCTATCATCTTTAATAAGGAAAATAAATTTTATAGAAAATATATAAGTAATGCTTGTGCCTTTTTTTGAAAGTAAATGCAGTAACTGCAGAAGGGGGCCCTAATTTTTCCAAATTCTAACAGCTGGTCGATGTACGACCCCATTCATCCATGAAGTGTGGACTTGTTCTAGTTTCTTAACAACATTAACAATATTCAGAAAAGACAAGGATGCAATTCTTGTTTTAAATCTATCTTCTTGGAAATCTTTTCAAGGTTGAGTTTCCTTGGAGTTTCTCAGTAACTGTGCAAGCTCCCCCACCATTTTGATTCGATCTCTGATCTCTATATTCAATTTGAGGTCCCCCCCATGAATGATGACATTTAAATTAATATATGATGCTACCTCTTAAATGAGATATTTTTGATATAAGTACCTTAACATCTAATATTTCAGCTTTAATCTTTTACTACTAGACCCTTGATCAAAATCGATGGTTTGATTTTTTAGTATGATCCGAGAGAGATTGACCTCTCTTCTTCTTAGAAGTAATTTCTTCAGTGTCCAATAACTGATGACATCAAAATGAGCGGTACGTGTAGTATAATTGTTTTATGCTAAAACAGGTCGTCAAATACTCCATTAACATGTCGATGTAAGGTAAGAGTCTGAGGATTGATCTTGTAAGTTTAACTACGCTGTACAAGGAATCGAAATGCGATAGAAGAACCGTGAAGTTAATAACACTATCCTGACAAGGATGAGCAACTAATACTCTAGGTCGGAAAAAAGTAAGACCAGTGAATTTAAAACGTTTGTTTGGCTGGCTACGTTAACAACAAGTTCATCGCTGTTTTCAGCTCGGTAACTCATTCCAACTCCTGCTGTGTAATTTCAAAACAGGCTAGGTTTTACTTTTCCATGCAACTATCTACGTCAGACCAGAATGTGGGATCCTAGATGCACAGAATCCTTCAGTCCAATTTCTAACAATTTGATCGAAGTAGACTTTTTCGGTCCACCTACACCCGGAGAGGCTTAGCCTTAGTTGCCCTACACCCACGCCTTTATGACCTCCACAATAAATGGCAGCAGCAAGGAAATTGCATGGCCACGTACAAGGTTCTACCCAAGAAAACTAGAACTCCACAATAAATTAAAAAGCTACAACAGTACTGAAGAACCTCTACAAATCTCAAACTGTGAATTAATAATTACGTAATTGAATTTATTCCATCATTAAAACATAATTTTTATTTCAAGCATCAAAGATTTTTATCACCTAGCTAGTACGTATGAGCAATAATAATAAGACAGCTGTGCACGTAGTAGTATTCTATTTGGAATTTTATTAAGTTTGAATTTCTCAGCAAGTGGCATGAGATCGATGAGGTGTCAATAGCAAATCATGTGGTTTCTGAGGAGTAATTGGGCTAATACAAGGTCAATTTTTGTCTTTGGTTTCGTGAATCTCTTGATATATTTGACCGTCGGGGGTGAGGGTTTCTCTATGAGTAATTAGTGGAACGGGTCAAAGGAAGGAATCATTCTAAGTTCATTAGTCTTTTAACATTTTAAAAAATATAATAATGTTTATGGCGCAGGGAAATTACCTAGTTCAATTTTATAACATATCAAATCAAGTGAGTGTTGAGTATAGTAGGAACCATTCATTCTTGCTCTCAATTTAGAAAACCTTAAGCATTTAGGAAACACAAGTTTTTTTAGTGCTTCAAACTCATTTATTTCTGTATGTAATCCTTAACTTTTTATAAGCCATATTGCCCTTTGTGTAAGCTCTTGTTCTCTAAACTCATAAGAATTTATAATTTTATTTATGCACCTTTTTTAATTTATCTTTCTCCAAAGTCCTAGTTAAAAAAATATTTAAATAGTTAAAAGAATGTGAATGTGGTAATTATGTAGCATACAAAAATATAAGGTGATTATCACCTACGTTGTCTTTAAAAATAAGCTGTGCAAACTGAGTTTAAACACATAGATCAAATAAATATGATATTTGGTAAAAATATAAGCATATTTATTTAAAATCACAATAACCTAGAAGCAAACGAAAATCAACTATGAAAGTCAATTCTTGATCGGTCCAAGTTAATTCGTCAAATATACAATCTAGATTATAGACTCAATCGGATCTAATAAATTGATATTTAAAAAAAAAATTTGTTTAATTATATATAAACTAAACACTTGTAAAATTTAGCATGAATTATATACCTGAGTATTTGTTTGACACTAGAATAATTTTATTAAACAAAAACTTAAACAAATTATGAAAAAGATAAAATTTAAATAAAAAATAGTGAAAAACATTGTTTTACTTTCGACGTAAAGTTATAGATAATGAATATCATTGGTCATAAATAATATGGCGCATGCCTTAAATAGATTGAATTTATTTATATATAACCCAACAAAACGGTAGTTATGTGATCCCATTATAAACTATGAATATACCTTATCAAATTGCTTCGAAGGTTCAGTCTATTCCACATGTTAGACTGAATTAGCTAAAAAAACCTTGATAAATATGGGAAACCAAGGTGCTTCATCGTCACTCACCTAACACGGTTTAGAAACAAGTGGCTGAAACCACAACAAAAATCTGCTACGCTTTCAGTCAGATTCCATATACCATGACAGTTTCTCAATTCAAGTCGTTGAATTCAAATAAACAATTTCATTATTATGCATGCGCGCTAAGGAAGAAAACTTTGAGAAGAGTACAAGAACAGCAAAATGGTTACGTACAAGGTTCTGCCCAAGAAAACCAGAATTCCACAATAAATTAAAAAACGACAGCAGTACTGAAGAACCTATACAAATCCCAAATTGTGAATTAATAGTTACGTGACTGAATTTATTCCATCATTAAAATATCATCATTATTTCAAGCATTATCACCTAGCTAGTACATATGAACAATAACAATAAGACAGCTGTGTAGTATTATTCTATTTAGAATTTTATTAAGTTTGTGTGGCATGTGATCGATGAGGTGTTAATAGCAAATCATGTGGTTTCTGAGGATTAATTGGGCTAATACATGGTCAATATTAGTCTTTGGTTTCGTGAATCTCTTGATATATTTGACCGTCAGGGGTGAGGGAATCTCTATGAATAATTACTGGAACGAGTCAAAGGAAGGAATCATTCCAAGTTCATCAAAGAGACCGTATGGAGCAAGAACATGCATTTGGGTCTGAAAGTAAAGTCCTGGAAAAACACTTCGCATGCACCTCTTAGTCTTTCTACTTGACTAATACATTTCTAGCATATAACATAGGCATAAAGCAATTTTAAGTGTCTAAACTTCAATGATTTTCACAATTGAGTGTCTTATCTTTAGTTTTATTTTAATATGTGTCCAATATTTTTATTTTATATAATAAATTTTTATATCAATGTATGTTAATCAAATATTGATGTGTAGTTTAATTGATATGGACTTTATAAATTAAGATAGCATTTAGTACTAGCATCTTAACATCTTAATGAGATGAAAACTAATAACTAAATAAGAGAAAACTAGAAGCATTTGTGTGTATTATAATTTATAATGTTCTATGTTCTATTATTTGTTTTTGTGGACTATTTTTTTTTTTAGTTGTTAAGGTTGATTAATTGGTTTTGGAATGTTTGGATAATGTACAATTGTTTTCATAGAGAATAGTTGTAGACACCACTAATTAAGGTTTCAGTGACAATTCTATTATTACTTTTCTCATTTATATATATATATATATATATATAGAGAGAGAGAGAGAGAGAGAGAGAGTTAAATTAAAATATATTGAGTTATTGTTTTTTGAAATACCATTAGAATTTTAGTTTATTTTCAAGTATGATTATAGTTTTTTTCTATTTTATCAAGTATTGTTTTTTCACAAATCTATCATACTTGTTTTAGTTTCTGGGGAAAAAAACTTTCATCAACTTTTTTGCTAGCACCTATCCTTATTATTATTATTATGTAATTAAATGAAAATTTTCATCTTTTTATAAAAAAAAAAAAGTAATTGAACCAATCAAGGCTTGTAACCTGGATAGTATTTGGTAAAAATGTTGGCATTTTTATTTAAAATCACAATAACCTTACAAAAAGCAAACAAAAACCAATTATGAAAGTCAATTCTTGATTTATCCAAGTTAACCCGTTAAATATATAAGCTAGATCATGGACTCAATCAGATCTAATAAATTGAATTTAAAAAAAAATTATTTAATTATATATAATAACACTGAACACTTGTAGAAGTGAACATTAACTATATACCGGAATATTTTTTTGACACAAGAATAATTTTATTAAATAAATTATGAAAATGATAAAATTTAAATAAAAAGTATAAAAAAAATAGTGAAGCACATTCTTTTACTTTCGACGTAAAGTTGTTCTTTTCTGAATCTCATTCCTTCTGTACTCTACCGAGAATCTCCCTTTGTATCTTCTCGACCATAAATCAGAATCATTTTTTCCCGATTCAATCAAGCCACGAGTATCCGAACACATAGCTGTAAATGAAAATAAATTATTGTCAAATAACGCGTCCATCAGACCGTGGCAAATCCGCGTCTTCCTCTCAATCACAAGCCCCATAAATAAACCTTCTTATTTTCAAATGTTACTTAATCAATAACGGAGTGACCAAAACTTTTATGATATGCTTTGAAGACAAAGCTCCAATGGCTTTCCCTATCATTAATTTTAACCAACTCTCAAGATTCTGGCTTCGGTATCTCGTAGTCACCTCCTTTTTAGTCACTATTCTCCCCTATGGAGCTAAACACATCAATGGTAGTAAAGTTACAAACATAGGTGCCATCATCGATTACAATTCAATAACCGGGAAAGAAATGAGAACAGCAATGGGAATAGCATTTCGAAAGTTCAACAGTGGGTCACCAAATCACAAGCTGTCACTTAAGTTCCAGGATTCCCGGAGGAGCCCTCTTCAAGCCGCTCGTGCTGGTATTTTTTATTTTTGTCTCACTTTATGATGTATAGCTCTATGTGCTTTTAACGTTTAGCCATGAAAACAGTGACTCCACTAATGTTGCTTCATGAATTATTCTTGCAGCTGAAAAGTTGATTGAAGAGTATGGAGTTGAAGTGATTATTGGTATGGAAAGATGGGAGGAGGCAGCTTTAGTTGCTGATATTGGAAGCCAAGCTAAAGTTCCAGTTATTTCATTTTCTGCACCAGCCATAACACCACCATTAGCAACATCTCGTTGGCCTTTCTTGATAAGAATGGCTCACAGTGATTACAACCAAATAAGATGCATTGCAGATGTTGTTCAATCTTATAACTGGAGGAGGGTTGTGACTGTTTACGAAGATTATGCATATGGTGGCGATGCTGGCATGCTGGCTCTTCTATCGAAGGCTCTTCAAGATGTTGGTTCAGAGATTGAATATAACTTAATTCTTCCACCATTTTCCTTAATATCTGATCCAAAAGATGTTGTTAAAAAAGAACTGGCAAAACTACTGAGTGAAAAAATACAATCTAGGGTTTTTATTGTGCTCCAGTCATCGTTCCCCATGGTGATTCATTTGTTTAGAGAAGCTAAGGAGATGGGATTTGTTGGAAAAGACATGGTATGGATACTTACAGATACAGTCACGGATTTATTGGACACAGTTAATACTTCTGTTATCCACTCCATGGAAGGTGCTCTGGGAATTAAGAACTACTATTATGATAATACTACTTTCTACCAAACTTTTCTTACCCAGTTCCGGAAGAATTTCATCTCTGAATATCCTGAGGAAGGTCACTATGAGCCAGGATTTTATGCTCTACGAGCATATGACAGCATTGCTATCATCGCTCAGGCCATGCACAGACTGTCTTGGAGCACTAGCAGTCCAAAAGTGTTTCTTGATAACATGTTAGCAACTAGTGTTGTTGGTTTAAGCGGCGAGATAAATGTCAAAGCAGGTGAGATGTTGCATACTCCTATGCTGAGGATTGTGAATGTGGTTGGAAGGAGATACAAGGAGCTAGATTTCTGGATACCTGAGTTTGGATTCTCAAACAAGCCAGTGGTGGCAAAAGGTGAAGCTGAAAATAGTACAGATGCTAGAAGGTTGAAAGGGACGGTGATTTGGCCGGGCGACCAACAACGTATTCCAAAAGGCTGGTTGATGCCTACTCATGCAAAGCGGATGATTATTGGTGTTCCTGGTAGGACATCATTCGATAAGTTTGTGAGCGTATCTACAAACGCTGCTGGTAAGAAGGTATATGATGGTTTCTGCATTGAACTTTTCCACAAGGTGCGAAGAGATCTGGATTATGATCTGCCTTACAAATTTGTACCCTTCATTGGCACCTATGATGATTTGGTGGATCAAGTGCACAACAAGGTAAGAACTTGATCCTCCTAATTACTTCTAAATGTTCGGAATTATCGATGATGATCATATGATGAATTACACTACAAGATGATTTTGTTGTTTCAGTATGCCATAAATATTTGTTTTGTGATCTTTTGTGTATATCCACTTTTTTCATAAAAGAATCTTTTGAAATTTGCTTTTAATTCCTTTTTTTCATAAAAGAATCGTTTTTAGCACTACGAGGTTGCTATGCAGAGATTTGACCACAAGTAGTTGATTGATCATAATAATAATTTAACTTGCTGCTGCGAATCGAAGCTTATCCTAAATGTTTAATGAATGAGCTGGATAATTTAAACCAGGCAAAGGCTCAAAATCAAAATTGTCCAGCACAACGAAATCAGGAATAATAGAAAATTGAGGGGGGGAATTATTGTAGAAAACATGCAAAACCTCTTTCTATTTTATGCTTTACTAATACGAATTCTCCAACGCTTTTTCAATAACTGTTTGAAGTTTGACTTGGTCCTCTAAAGGAGTAGTGAGGTGCATGGGAAATAGAGTAAAGATACAAGGCCTACGGAACTATTTTATCTAGATTAGATTTTGTGTTTTTTTCGGTTTTATTGTATTTCTAACAAATTGTTGCTTATCATGTGATAAAAAAACAAAAAAAAATGAAGACATACGATGCCATTGTCGGTGATATAACCATACTAGCCAACAGATCAGATAAAGTTGAATTCACACAGCCATATGCAGAATCTGGATTGTCAATGATAGTTCCGGCAAAGTCTGAAGAGTCAACATGGATGTTTATGAAGCCTTTCACAAAGACGATGTGGTTGGCCACTGGTGCTATATTGATCTACACAATGTTCATAGTTTGGTTCTTGGAGCATCACATCAATCCTGAGTTTAAAGGCCCATGGAAGAATCAAATGGGCACTGCTCTGTGGTTTACTTTCTCTTCTCTTTATTTTGCCCACAGTAAGTAGAAACTATAAAACTAGAACAATTTCATATCTGATCAACGTAAGATTCTTGAGTATGCACAAGATAAAATATATTTCATCTAGCAATGACAGCTCCAATGCAATTATAAACAATGCTTCACATTCATAGCTGTGGATGGAGATATTACTCGATTCTTTATTGAGAGGTAATTAAAACCACTCATAAGACTATTGTGTTTCTATGCAGGAGAGAAAGTATATTGTAACCTCACCAGAGTGGTTCTTATAGTATGGCTTTTTGTAGTATTGATCTTAAACTCAAGCTACACTGCCAGTCTCAGTTCAATGTTGACTGTCCGACGTCTACATTCAAATGTTACTGATATTGGGTGGCTGAAAAGGAATGGGTTAAAAGTTGGTTGTGATGGAGATTCATTTGTACGGAATTATCTGCAAACTGTGCTTGGATTCAAACCAGAGAATATCAAGAATGTTGGCCATGAAAACGACTATGAACGTGAATTTGAAAGTGCCAACATATCTGCTGCCTTTCTTGAACTCCCATATGAGAAAGTTTTCATCGGTCAGTACTGCAAGCGATATAGTGCATCCACACCAACCTATAGATTTGGAGGCCTGGGTTTTGTGAGTTCTTGATAGATTTTGATCAAAATTTCTATCTTGCCATCTTAATTAGTCGAGCAATTACTAGAACACTTTCAAGTGATTGATTGAATACTACTCTGATTCTCTGTTCAGGTATTTCCGAAAGGCTCTCCTCTAACTGCAGATGTTTCCAAAGTGATCCTGAAGCTATCAGAAAATGGAGAGCTGGAAACTTTGGAAGAAAAGTGGTTTGCTCCCTCACGAAATTGCTCAAGCAATGCATCTGACAATGAAATAGCTGAAAGCTTGAGCCTCAAAAACTTCTGGGGTATCTACATTATAACTGGTACCACTTCGACCCTTTGTTTTCTCCTATTTCTATTTCGATTGCTGAAGAATTACCATCGAAAACAAGAAGAGGACGAAGGCAATGCAACTCCAAGTGATAAGAGTGTTTGGGGGAAAACAGTTACCCTAGCAAGGTATATCTATCATGGAGAAACTGTTATCCCAAGAGGATCTCCAATCTCTGGTCCTTCCCCTGATGTCTATGAATGGAACTCTTCGAGGAGGGAATCCACTAGTCCTGAAGAGACTTCAGAGAATCCTCAATCCTCAACACCAATCGAAATGGAAGCTATAAATATTCCAGATTTTGACACCACAGAAAACAGAAATTAGATCTGACAGTGTCACTTTTCCCATGATAAGTGTAGTTACTTGTGATTTAGTCTTACATCAATGCATAGAAATCTAAGTTTTTGGTTGATCTAAGTTCATGAAATTTTTTCTTTATTAATATTTTCTTTTGTTGAATCTTTGAATTGAATAAAACAACAGAAATGAGAATCTCTCTATAGAACCTATTTATTTTATTTTTACAATTCCCTAATCTTTTTTACTGCTCTTCTAGATCTAGTTCGAGAAGAGCTATTGTAGGGGATTTGTCGAAACCAATGAGTTTGAAATATGTGAGTGGCTCTGGGATGGGGAACCACTCCTTTGAATGGTTTGGTAATGGCTCTATATGTTCGTGTAAAAAAAATATTTTGGCTCATTGCTATTTGACTCGGACCTACTCCAAAAAAGTCGAGACATTTCGTAAAATAAAGGAAAACCTCTAAAATCATTCCATGTAACTCTGATAAGAGCTGGATTGTCAAAATCAAGAATTTAGAAAGAATTCGGTCGGAATAACTTTCCTATCATTTGTACTCCTTAATATTTTTGAAATATGAATAATGGAGTCATTAAAATATTTATTTGACCATGATTAAAAGTACATTATTCATAGAATAAATTACTCCACTTGAATGGAATAGAATTCAGAAAATCAATTTCAATATAAGTAGTTCAATTTAAGGATTCCATCTCTGCCTTGTGCGTCAATGGGGAAAAGCATTAGTCTCCGTCTTTTGCGAATCGACAAGTTGGACCGATACCAAGCAGCTATAAAGGTAAAGCTATTAATTGGACATGAGCTGGCCGAAAAATAAATGCCTGTACCAAGAAACATTTCATGTCCCTTGTGTCTAGGGCTTGTGTCTAGGGTTGAGAAAAAAAACCGGCCAACTAATTAAATTGAGAAAACTGAATTGAATAAAAAAACTGATTAAATCAATTATAAAATTTTAAAAAAATCTGGTTCAGTTCAGTATCGGTTTTGTATGGAAAAAACTGATTGACCCAAACCAAACTGAACCGAACCGATTAGGATTAAAACATTAATATAAATATATTTTTTTCCCATTTCTTGGTTAAGACTTAAAAGTTTGAAAACCCTAGCAAGCACTGCAGCAGCCCCCCTCTCGCCGCTCGCCTCTCCCTCCCTTTAGCCATTCGCTTGGCCTCTCGCCTCCCTCTCCCTCGGCTTTAAACAGAGAAGTTTGGAGTTTGAACCTCTGTTTATAAAAGGTAAGTAAATAATTTGCTTTGTTTTATTTATATGTTTTAGTTAATGTTCATGGTTTTTAACTGTTTGTATTTGAGATTATGATATTTGAGAAAGTTTCTAACTGATCAAGCTTCTTATGTGCTCTTTATCTTGTGACAAGTATGTTGACGTATAGTTCTTTCTAGTAATTTTTACCACGTTATAGCCCTGTCTTTTTTATCATGTAAATATTGCTTTCTACCCATTACTAGATACTTGTTGCTTTGAACGATTATATTTGACAACAAATGATAATCATATGTGCTTGTGGATAATGTACTTGATGATCCTGTTTGTAAACTTCACTTAACTCTCTGAGGCATATGGTTTTTTTTTTTTTTTGCACTCTAGGTCGATTGAACCGATAACAAAGTTCACTCAATTCTTTAGTGTTGACCAAAATTGTTTGAATCCTAGATAATGTGATATGTTGGAACTCTTGTATTCATCATAAATTTATACTTCATTTCATAACGTTGACAAATTGAATTGTATGTAATCTCCTATCCCATATTTGGAGAATTGCCCTATAGAAATTTCAAATAACTGCTAAATACGCTATTAATTCACTAGTATGCAACCATTATACAATATCTCCTTCTCATTTTAAATCCAATATTTACTTTCTGATTACTGTAGATGTGATAGACTACAATGACAAATTATTAGTTTTATATTAAATGGATGGATCGTTATTTTATAGATTGTTCTGGTGCTTCATATCCTTTGTTTTGATTGTATTGGTTAATTCTATCATGTCTAATATGGAATGATATTTTGTTGAAATGTGTTATTATATAGAGATAGAATGTCATGTCCTATGCTGATGGGTTTTAAGTTTTAACAACAAATTATAAGCTATTAAAGCATGGCTACCCTAACCAAAGGGAAAAAATGTCAATGTTTCCCATGTGTTTGTTCAAGTTAATCAGGAGTATCATTCTTTGTTTTGAATTTATTATGAATATATGCTGCAAATATATTGTGAATTCTAAAAATATATATTATTGACAATGTTAATTTAACATATTTTGATCTTTTTTCATTTGCTAATTACATATGGAAAACCTTCAAAATCAAAATGTTTCATCCACGGACACTACCCCCATATCAACGTTTAATGCCCTCACTTCAAACACTCAACTTACATCAACCACTAGAAAATCTGTCACAAATGATAAAGGTAAACAATTTGATGCCCTTACATTAAGAAAAAAAAAGTTGATGATAGAAAAAGTCATAAATTTGGGATCATTTTACAAAACTTGATGGTGATCCTAAAATTCATAGAGCTGAATGTAATTATTGTGGAAATAGTGATACATGTCATAATATTCTGAAAGGAACAAGTAATATGTAGCGTCATTTGAAAGTATGCAAAAAATTCTCTTTTGTGGTTGATAAGAGGCAAAAACTTTTGGTATTAGAACCTAAGAAAGAGAGTGATGAATCGGAAGACAAAAATATGGGCACTCTAAAGACAATAGGTTATAATTATGATGAATGTAGGCTAGCACAATAAAAAATGATTATAATTGATGAGTTGCCTTTTAATTTTATGGAGGGTAAGGGATTTAAATATTTTTTGAAGACCATACAACCTAGATTTGATAGTCCTTCTCGTTTTACTGTTATAAAAGATTGTTTAAAAATTTATGTTGAAGAGAAGAAAAAATTGAAGATAGCACTTAGGGGTCAATGCTTATGTTTGACAACAGATACATTGACACCAATCCAAAACATTAATTATATGTCCTTAACGGCTCATTGGATTGATACTGAGTGGAAATTGTAAAAAAAATTCTCAATTTTTGTCAAGTTTCTAATCATACGGGTGAGATAATTAGTCAAGTGATTGAGAATTGTTTATTAGAGTAGGGGATTGACAAACTTTTAATTTTTACAGTAGACAATGCAAGCTCTAATAATATGACTATTCCATATTTGAAAATGTGATGATAGATTGGTCATTTAATATATTGTCAAATGATCATTTACATGTAAGATGTTGTGCATATATAGTAAGCCTTATTGTGAGTGATGGCTTAAAAGAGATTAATGCTTAAGTTGTTAAGATTATAAATGCAATAAGGTTTGTGAGATCTTCATCTGCGAAAAAGTATGCAGAAAAATTCCATACAGAGTGTAAGAAGTCATTATGTTTAGATGTTGCAACTCAATGGAATTCAACTTTTCTTATGTTGGATGCTGCTGAAAAATTTGAAAAGGTGTGGGTTATTATATATACACACTTCTATTAATCAAAAATTATTTTCTAAGAATTTATTGTGTGATGAATAATTTGTTTAAATCAATTGGTTTCGGTCATTGTTCGCTTGAGTTTTGATTAGGCGAATTCATGATTGCTATGGTGATTTCACAACATTTACAGAGTTGAAATCTCTTATTATTCTCTGATCTTGGGAATCTCTTAACCTAATTGACATGTGGGGTGAGGGTATCTATTTATAATTATTAGAAAGTGTCAAAGGAAGGAATCATTCTACGTTCATCGAAAGGACCAGATGGAGCAAGATATATTTAGAAAATGCATTTGGGATTGACTGTAAAGTTCTAGAAATTAAAACACTTCGCATGCATCCACCAACTTTCAAAAGTTCAGGATGCACCTATGAATCCTTTTACTTGACAAATAATTTTTTATTTGATGAATAACATAGCGATGAAGCAAATTTAAGTGTCTGAACTTCATTGATTTTCACAATTGAGTGTCTTAATCTTTCATTTTATTTTAGTATATGTCCAATCTTTTTAATTTTATAGGAATGTATGTTAGTCATTAGTATCAGTGTTGTTGATCTCATTTCGTTTCAACCGAAACAACCAAAATGTTTTGTACTAGTTAAAAAACGAGATAAAACGGTGCAGTTTTTACCTCACTTAAACTTTTGGTCCATTCTAAAAATTCTATCTAAATTTTAGCCAAAACATTCCAGTTGTATTTCGCCCGTTCTGTTTTGATCTAATAGTATTTTTTTAAATAATGAATAATTTTAGAATATCAATCATATCTCTTAATTCGATAGTTAGATTGATATGAAATTTTGCAATGAGTCTCTTGATATATTTATATATTATGTTAAAATTTCAGAGCAATAAAAGAATGCAATGACCTTGCGAGATTAATGATGGCATTCTCGTAATATTATACATTGTTCAGAAAAATCATTTTATTGTGTCTTTTTAAGATTAAATCACACAATTCTAAATAATTTTATTTTTGGATATAAACTAAAAAAATTGAATTAATATATTTAATTATATATACATACATAAAAAGTACAACCACGAAATGAAGCACCGAAAAGCTTCAAAACCAAAATATTCCTTTCCAATTGAAAAAATAAAACACTAACAGAAATGGAATTGACAAGCTTGATCAGTATTGATATGTCCTGCAAATAATATGGACACTAGAACTTAAGATAAAATTTAGTATTATGGTCGATTGTCAAAACCTCCACGATATAATTTTGATTTTATTATCACAGAAAAATAAATTTGAAGTATGTTTGTGAAGACTAGGTCGAGCCCAAAGTTAATTTTATTTAATCTTCCTCTAAGGAATTGAGATAAATAAAACAAATAGGAAATTTGAGTAAAAAAAATAATCAAAACTCTAAATATAAAAATAATAAATCAATATGTCGTTAATTTAATTCAAAAGTCTATACATACATTCTTATAGATTTACTGATCATCCAAGTAAAATAAGTATCATTTCAATTCAAGCAAATAAACTTGATGTCCATTAAAGCTAAGAGAAATCAAGAATATTATGAGTTAATTAATTAGATAAAGTTTTCTAATCAACTCATTACCATCAAGAGAAATAAATATGAAAAGGCATTTTTATTTCACTTGGCAGTAGTAGCAAAGTCTATATTTATTCTATACAATCATTTAAAAGCTTGAGCAATTTAACTTAGTTTATTCTTTTCTAATAAATTAAAATGATAGTTGCAGCAATCAAATTAACTTTTTTACTTCTTATTATAGTCCCTAACAATAATTATAGATTGAAAGAAACTAGAAAGCAACTTGTTAGAGTATATATCTCTAAAAACATTATTGATATTATATGAGAGTGCATCCTATATCTCTTTTAGCAATAAATCCTAGTAATTAAGTGGAATGAGTGTTTGCATAACCATATGGTAGTCATGAATTTTTATTCCATATAATTTTTCATCCTTTAATTTTACTAATCTATATTTGTTTGAAGCATATCCATCAAGAAAATATAAACTCTTGAGTTATTGGTACAGAAGAAACTATGTATTATTGTCTAAGGTAAAGTTGGTTTTGGTTCTTATGACTCGTGACCCATGATAAATCAATTTCATATTTTTATGATGTCAGAAAAATATCTATTTTAGCATTCATGTTGTTCTTTATCCTCTTTTACATATCCATCACAATGTTAAAAATACTTAAAAACATATTATTTTTATATATATGACATCCAGATTATAGATGAAAAAATTATTCTTCCAATAAGAAAGCTTCCAAATAATACTTTATTTTACCCAATTATATGTCACATCAAAACTAAGAAGCTTTTAGTTCCCATATTGAAAATCAAACGCAATGTCCTCGTATTGCAAAACCATGTCATATAATTTCTCACTTACTGGTATTGAAAACATTCTCTCAACTATATCTATAAAGAAGTTTTTTTTTTACAAGAGCCTCTATTGACAATAAAACAATAAGATGTTTTATCACCATTTATTAAGGTCAAAGCCTTGTTATCTTCCATACAGTATGAACATGTCATTTTTTTCATGCATGCTTCAACTAAAAACCACTCTATATATCGAAAAATCATTAAAATCCCATATCCAAGATTTCTTCATCTAAATATTCTACTTGAGACATCATACGTTAAAGTCCTAAGTGATCATAATTGTTTTAACTCATTAAACAATGGTTATATATATATATATATATTCCTAACTCGTTAGGCCCAAGTATGACCAGAGATACGAACATAAACTATAGCCTCCTATATATCCCTAGTGACAACCTATATATATATATATATATATATATATATATATATATATATATATATATATATATTCCTAACCCGTTAGGCCCAAGTATGACCAGAGATACGAATATAAACTCTAGCCTCCTATATATCCCTAGTGACAACTTATAGATAATGAATATCATCGGTCATAAAGAATATGGTACAACAAATTATCTAAATAGATTGAAACTATTTGTATATAATCCAACACAATAGGTATTTCATTCCATTATAATCTATGGATATACCCTATCTTTCTTCCAAGATTCACCACGGAAAAGTGTACAATGATTTCATCAATGATACCATGTCATATGTTTATTAGTATCTGGACACATAAATAACTTTTTTTCAATTTATGTGTGATTGTGAAGTATCTCAGTTTTTTACATATGCCAACAATCCTACCTATGCTAGTTCTGGGTTTATACTAAGCATATCCAAGTTTTGCACTCATGTCATAACCCAATTTTAGTTTACCTAAAATTTCTCATTTTTAGAGTAAAAACAAGAAATTTTCATTAAAAAAAGGAAAAAAAGAAGAACAAATAAAGTTAATACTTTGAATCAAGTATGCATAACTTTTTAAAATGTCAAGTGGATAGACAATTTGGGGTTTTGTTGAAGCAATATGGAAAAATAGATTGAAAAATTAATCATGATGGCAGAAATTGAAGGTTTGAGACCAACATTTACTTTAGATCAATCAAGTATGCATAAGTGTTCAAAATGCCAAGTGGAAAGACAATCTAGGGACTTTTCAAATAAATAGTGGGAAATAGATTGGAATTGAAGGTTTGAGACCAATATGGACAAGATTACAAAGTTTGGCAGTCTAATTTTGACAAAGAAAGGCTTAATTAAGAAGAAAGAAAAATAAGAGGGGTAAATATGCAAAATAGTAAAAGCCAAGGACTCAACTAAACTTTGAAAGGGATTATATGGCTTAATCAGTTGCTAAATTAAATGGAAAGTCAATTTTAGAAGTCAGTAGGCCAAATTTAGAAAAATTAATAAGTCTAGGGATGTAATTGAACATTGGGTTGGGTTAATGATTGCAACTAAAGGCTTAATTGGAGCAGTATCAAAGTACAAGAATTAATTCAAGTAAAAATTGCAAAGAATAAAAGTCCAAATGCTGAAATGAGTAGGCATCGAGGCACTGAGGGTTTAATTGATTTAAGTAAATGTAAAATTGAAGGAATTAGAATTTTGAAAAGTCAATTGAGGATTAAATTGAAATAAAATAAAAAACCAAAGATCATTTTGTAAAGCATGTGAAATCCAAGAGTCCAATTGCAAAATTACAGGGGTGAAATTAAAAAGATAATGACACTTTTGGGGCTTAATTGAAAGGTTTTGAAAGTTCAAGGGGTAAGCTGAAAAATAATTTTAATTTAACCAAGACTTATTGAAATTGAGAATAGAAGAGAAGTTCACTGTGTCAGCTGATATCAAAGCTTCCATCACTTGGACAGGTATGAGGTTGCTTCTTTTCTTTTTTATTCCAAGCTCAATCTTTCTACCACCATGTTTGTTTGTGAAGCAATCGGATTTTCTCCCTCACGAAATAAATAAATAAATAAAGGAACCTGGGCGTTTGCATTCTTGCCTGGAAGACAAAAGCATGAACTGGAAACAATGAATGCCATGCTAGTTTTGAATTGGAAAATAGACGTTGGTTTACTAAGTTTTGAAATTTAAAATAAGATGGGCCTCTGTGTGAGAGAGGCTTTGTCTTAATGACTTTTGGACTTCAGTGGGTCGTGTAGGTTAGAGTTATATTGGGCTTTCTTTCTTGGACTGTGCTTGCTAAGGTTTGGGCTGGATTGCGTTTCAAACCTCTACTGCTTGGGCTCTAGGCTTAGACTTTCGTTATACATAAAAAAACAAACAGTTAGACAGAATATCTGTGTGTTTTTGCAGCTTTGTGTATTTTGATCCCTTTTTATTTCTTTAGCATTTCCACAGAGAGAAAAGGTCAAAATATTTTTCATCGTTTTTTTATTTTATAATTTTTTTTATGTTTTTAGCATTTCTTATAAAATAATATACAAAACTAATTTGCATGCATATTCTGCTCATTGGTTTCATATTTACATGATTAAACATCCAATTGATCATTAGATTCTCAATAAGTTTAATTTGGCTCTTGATTTTGTATAATTAGCTTGAAAAAATTTAATTCAGTCTTCGAAAATTCTAATTTTTTCAATCAAACCCAAATTAAATTCAAGAACTTGATTTCTCATCAATTAAGCCCTTAATAAAGTTAATTTGACAAATTTAAAATATAACTAAGTCATTGCACTTAATTAGATCCTTCAGTTGGACCCTAAATTAATTATAAAAAATAATTACACTTTTAAATTGGCCAACGATTAAATCAAATTGACCTATAAAAATATAATTATATCTTTCGACTTAATTTTTACGCAAATTTATCCAATAATAAATTACTTTAACCTTGAATCTTCATTTTCCTTCATTTCTGGGCACAAAAAAGGTACAGTCGAGCTTTTAAAAATTTCCAAAATTTTCACCTTGATTTTCCTACTGACACTGGCCTTCTTTTTTTTTTTTTTTTGGATAGACTTGGAGAATGATCCAAAATTAGGTTACGACACTTATTTCCCTGGAGTTTGAAATATTTTGTAGCTATTAGACAATACTAGCAAAGCAGTCTGCATCTTGTTGGATCCCTTAGTGGTGATAATACTTTTCTTCTGGCATAATCAGTCATTTTTTATAGTTTTTTAAAAACTAGTTATGATTTCTAGTAACCATAAAACTAAATAGTGACTTATTAAACACGACATTTTCCCTTTAAGAATAAGATGTCAAATTTCTTTTCTTTCTTTTTTTATTAAATGTCATTGCAATGTCAAGTGTGACAACTTGATTAAATTTGAGTTTTCTAGGTACTATAATATGCAGAAATTTAGATACTTGTCATTTTTCTTGTGTTCTAGGAAACATGATTTCATTATGAATTTAGCACCATATAAGTTCTTTTTCAATCTACTCTTTTTAGGTAAATTATTTTTTTTTTCATTTAATATTTATATCGTAACTAACTCCACTTGGTCCATGATCGACTAAATGGTAAACACTTAGACAACTAGCAATAATTTAATCAATTTCATCAAAGAAACTTAGTTATAGAGTAATTGTCAAGATTGGTTTAATAAATCATGAACAAAGACAAAATAAGCCAAAGAATGATATTCAGATTTAGCTGTTTACTTTTTGCATTTAGAACTGTGTTTAGATGCATTTTAAAAGTGTATTTGGCTTTAAAACATATTAAATTGATTTTTTTTAGTGTTTTTTATCACTTTAATATATATATATATATATATATATATATATATATATATTGAAATGCAAAATCGCTTTTAAGAGCCGAGTTGTTGTGAGATTGTGTTACTTGGCCATGTAAGTGTATCATGATTTTGATTGATATATAGGAACACTGGACTGGCTCCTTTCCTATTACATATAAGCATCAAAGATGAAAAGAAAATGACGAGTTTAACCTCAGATCAATGATCCTATAAATATTAATTATTTCCACTAACTCCAATTCCAACTGTGGTTGAAGTTATTGATCAAGCACTATAATTTGTCGATAGGGTTAGAATTTAGATGAATAAACTATCATTCAGGATATAATTCAGGATATCTCCTTCTTTTTTAACTCACAAAATTGTTTCTTTACATCTTTATTAATTAAATAAATTCACAAATTGAAAATAAAAGAAAAGATATTGCAAAACTCTATCATCTTTAATAAGGAAAATAAATTTTATAGAAAATATATAAGTAATGGTTGTGCCTTTTTTTGAAAGTAAATGCAGTAACTGCAGAAGGGGGCCCTAATTTTTCGAAATTCTAACAGCTGGTCGATGTATGACCCCATTCATCCATGAAGTGTGGACTTGTTCTAGTTTCTTAACAACATTAACAATATCCAGAAAAGACAAGGATGCAATTCTTGTTTTAAATATATCTTCTTGGCAATCTTTTCAAGGTTGAGTTTCCTTGGAGTTTCTCGGTAACTGTCCGAAGTCCCCCTCCATTCTGATTGGATCTCGGATCTCTATATTTAATTTGAAGTCCCCCCCGATTGATGACATTTAAATTATTATATGATGCGACGTCTTATATGACAGATTTTTAATATAATATTGATGATCTGATTTTTTACTATGATCCGAGAGAGATTGACCTCTCTTCTTAGAAGTAATTGATGACATCAAAATCATCGGTACGTGTAGTATAATTGTTTTATGCTATAACAGGTCGTCAAATACTCCATTGACATGGCGATGTAAGGTAAGAGTCCGAGTGAGGATTGATCCTGTAAGTTTAACTACGCTGTACAAGGAATCGAAATGCGATAGAAGAACCGTGAAGTTAATAACACTATCCTGACAAGGAGGACCAACTAATGCGTTGGTCGGAAAAAGTGAGACCGGTGAATTTAAAACGTTTGTTTGGCTGGCTACGTTAACAAGAAGTTCATCGCTGTTTTCAGCTCGGCAACTCATTCCAGCTCCTGCTGTGTATTTTCAAAACAAGCTAGGTTTTACTTTTCCGGGCAACTATCTATGTCAGACCAGAATGTTGGGTCATAGATGCATCTAGAATCCTCCAGTCCAATTTCTAACAAATTGATTGAAGTAGACTTTTCCGTTCCACATACACCCGGAGAGGCTTAACCTTAGTTGCTTGACATCCACGCCTCTATGACCTCCATTGGTGCAGACTATTCCACAAGTTAGACTGATTTAGCTAGAAAAACCTTGATAAATATGGGAAACCAAGGTGCTTCAACGTCACTCATCTCACGGTTTAGAAACTAGTAGCTGAAACCATAACAAAAATCTGCTACGCTTTCAGTCAGATTATGTAGAACATGACAGCTTCTTAATTCAAGTCCTTGAATTCAAATAAATAATTTCATTATTATTAGAGCATCATGCATGCTCGCTAAGGAAGAAAACTTTGAGAAGAGTACAAGAACAGCAAATAGCGACGTACAAGGTTCTGCCCAAGAAAGCCAGATTAAATTAAAAAGCGACAACCTTACTGAAGAACCTATACAAATCTCAACTGTGAATTGATATTTACGTAATTGAATTTATTCCATCATTAAAATATCATCATTATTTCAAGCATCAAAGATTCTTATCACCTATCTAGTACGTATGAACGATAATAATAAGACAGCTGTGTAGTAGTCTATATGGAATTTTATGAAGTTTGACTTTCTCAACAAGTGGCATGTGATCGGTGAGGTGTTAATTTAGTAGTAAATCATGTGGTTTCTGAGTAATTGGGTTAAGGACATCTTTGGGATTATAATTAATTTTGATTTTTAAGTTTTTTTTATTTAGATAAAATATTAGAATGATATTTTTTTATTTTTTAAAAATTATTTTTAATATTAGTATATCAAAATGATCTAAAAATATATAAAAAAATTATTTAAAATAAGAAAAATTCTTTTTTTTTTCAAAAACCTTTTAAAATATAATGGCTACACCAATACATGATCACTATTAATCTTTGATTTCGGGAATCTGTTGATGTATTTGACCTTCAGGGGTGAGGGTTTCTCATTGGAACGGGTCAAATGAAGGAATCATTCTAAGGTCATCAAAAGAGACCGGACGAGCAAGGACATGCATTGGCGTCTGAAAGTAAAGTCCTGGAAAAACACTTCACATGAACCTCTTATAGTCTTGCTGTACTCTACCGAAAATATCCCTTCGCATATCTTCTCAGCCATGAATGAGAATCATTTCCCCCGATTCAAGCAAGTCACGAGTATCCGTACACAGTGCAGCAAATGAAAATAAATTATTGTTGATCGATGGAGACAGTTCTTGGGGTTCCTGCTCCACCGCTGCCTGCCTTTTTCCTACAAACACAGGGTAAATGATCGTGATGTAAGAATGTGGTTATAATAGAATTTAGTTCTGCTGAGATTGTTTGTAATAATGTTTCATATTTAGAAATATATTAAAATAATATATTTTATTTTTAAAAAAAATTATATCAGTACACCAAAATAATTTAAGAATATCAAAAAATAGTTGATTTAAAATAAAAAAAATCATTTATTTCAAAAAAAAATAACTAATTATGGAGTTTATAGAGATTTACATATACCTACCCTTTTTTTTGTTGAAAAAAATTAGCTGAGGGCAAGTGGGCTTTATGAGCTGTGGAATTAGGCTGCGATGACAACGCATAATCCTTGGTATCTTCTTCGTTTTATTTTTTTAACAGATTTTTGTCGAGATATCACTTAAGTTCCATATATTAAGATTGACCGAGTTATATTGATCGTTTGATATAAAAAAATTTTCTAGAGAATATATTAATATAGTATTTTTAATTTAAAAAAAATTATTTTCAATAACAGTATATAAAAAATCTAAAACCTTAAAAAAATAATTTTTAATTAAAAAATAAAATATCTCAATTTTTTAGATAAGTACTTTCCAAACAATACAAAAGTATTTTTCAAAATATTAATATTCCAACCGCTATTGAATACCTACAGCACAAGGCGAGTCTAAAATGTCCAAATAACGCGTCCCCTTCTCAAGTCCGCGTTTTCCTCTCAATCACAAGCCCCATAAATATACTTATTCGATAACGGAGTGACCCAAACTTTATTGATATGCTTTGAAGACAAAGCTCAAATGGTTTTCCCAATCATTAATTTTAACCAACTCTCAAGATTCTGGCTTCGGTATCTTGTAGTCACCTGCTTTTTAGTCACTACTCTCCCCTATGGAGCTAAACACATCAATGATAGTAAAGTTACAAGCATCGGTGCCATCATTGATTACAATTCAAGAACGGGGAAAGAAATGAGAACAGCAATGGGAATAGCAGTTCGAAAGTTCAACAATGGGTCACCAAATCACAAGCTGTCTCTTAAGTTTCAGGATTCCCGGAGGAGCCCTCTTCAAGCCGCTCGTGCTGGTATTTATTTTTTTTTTGTCTCACTTTATGATGTATAGCTCTATGTGCTTTTAACGTTTACCCATGACAGGAGTGACTGCACTGATGTTGCTTCATGAATTATTCTTGCAGCTGAAAAGTTGATTGAAGAGTATGAAGTTGAAGTGATTATTGGTATGGAAAGATGGGAGGAGGCAGCTTTAGTTGCTGATATTGGAAGCCAAGCTAAAGTTCCAGTTATTTCATTTTCTGCACCAGCCATAACACCACCATTAGCAACATCTCGTTGGCCTTTCTTGATAAGAATGGCTCCCAGTGATTCTAATCAAATAAGATGCATTGCAGATGTTGTTCAATCTTATAACTGGAGGAGGGTTGTAACTGTTTACGAAGATTATGCATATGGTGGTGATGCTGGCATGCTGGCTCTTCTATCGAAGGATCTTCAAGATGTTGGTTCAGAGATTGAATATAACTTAATTCTTCCACCATTTTCCTTAATATCTGATCCAAAAGATGTTGTTAAAAAAGAACTGACAAAACTACTGAGCGAAAAAATACAATCTCGGGTTTTTATTGTGCTCCAGTCATCGTTGCCCATGGTGATTCATCTGTTTAGAGAAGCTAAGGAGATGGGATTTGTGGGAAAAGACATGGTCTGGATACTTACAGATACAATCACTGATTTATTGGACACAGTTAACACTTCTGTTATCCACTCCATGGAAGGTGCTCTGGGAGTTAAGAACTACTATTATGATAATACTACTGTCTACCAAACTTTTCTTACCCAGTTCCGGAAGAAATTCATCTCTGAATATCCTGAGGAAGGTTACTATGAGCCAGGATTTTATGCTCTACGAGCATATGACAGCATTTCTATCATCACTCAGGCCATGGACAGACTGCCTAAGAGTACAAGCAGTCCAAAAGTGTTTCTTGATAGCATATTAGCAACCAGTGTTGTTGGTTTAAGCGGCCAGATAAATGTCAAAGCAGGTGAGATGTTGCATAGTCCTATGCTGAGGATTGTGAATGTGGTTGGAAGGAGATACAAGGAGCTAGATTTCTGGATACCTGAGTTTGGATTCTCAAACCAGCCTGTGATGGCAAAAGGTGAAGCTGAAAATAGTACAGATGCTGGAAGGTTGAAAGGGACAGTGATTTGGCCGGGCGACCAACAACGTATTCCAAAAGGCTGGTTGATGCCTACCGATGTAAAGCGGATGATTATTGGTGTTCCTGGTAGGACATCATTTGAGAAGTTTGTGAAAGTATCTAAAAATTCTGCTGGTGAGATGGTATATGCTGGTTTCTGCATTGAACTTTTCGATAAGGTGCGAAGACTTCTGGATTATGATCTGCCTTATCATTTTGACCCCTTCAATGGCACCTATGATGAACTGGTGGATCGCGTGCACAACAAGGTTAGAACTTGATCCTCCTAATTACTTCTAAATGTTCGGAATTATCGATGATGATCATATGATGAATTGCACTACAAGATGATTTTGTTGTTCAGTATGCCGTAAATATTTGTTTTGTGATCTTGTGTATAACCACTCTTTTCATAAAAGAATCTTTATGAAATGTGCTTTTAATTCTGTTTTTATCATAAAAGGCTGCTATGCAGAGATTTGACCAGAAGTAATTGATTAATAATGATAATATAACTTGCTGCTGCAAATCGAATCCTAGCCTAAATTATTAATGAATAAGCTGGATAATTTAAACCAGGCAAAGCCTCAGAGTCAAAATTGTCCAGCACAACAAAATCAGGAATAATAGAAAATGGAGGGGGCAAATTATTGTGGAGAACATGCAAAACCTCTATCTATTTAATGCCTTACTAATTCTCCAACGCTTTTTCAATAACTGCTTGAAGTTTGACTTGGTCCTCTAAAGGAGTAGAGAGGTGCATGGGAAATAGAGTAAAGATACAAGGCCTACGAAACTATTTTATCTAGATTAGATTTTGTGTTTTTTGTTCGGTTTTATTGTATTTCTAACAAATTGTTGCTTATCATGTGATAAAAAAAAAACAAAAAAAAAATGAAGGCATACGATGCTATTGTCGGTGATATAACCATACTAGCCAACAGATCAGATAAAGTTGAATTCACACAGCCATATGCAGAATCTGGATTGTCAATGATAGTTCCGGCAAAGTCTGAAGAGTCAGCATGGATGTTTATGAAGCCTTTCACAAAGGGAATGTGGTTGGCCACCGGTGCTATATTGATCTACACAATGTTCATAGTTTGGTTCTTGGAGCATCACACCAATCCTGATTTTAAAGGCCCGTGGAAGAATCAAATGGGCACAGCTCTGTGGTTTACTTTCTCTTCTCTATATTTTGCCCACAGTAAGTAGACACTGTAAAACTAGAGCAATTTCTTGTGCTATCCACATAAGATTCTTGAGTATGCACGAGATAAAATATATTTCATCTAGCATTGCCAGCTCCAATGCATTATAAACAATTCATAGTTGTGGATGGAGACATTACTCGATTCTTTATTGAGAGTTAAAACCACTCATAAGACTATTGTGTTTCTATGCAGGAGAGAAAATATACAGTAACCTCACCCGAGTGGTTCTTGTAGTATGGCTTTTCGTAGTATTGATCTTAAACTCGAGCTACACTGCCAGTCTCAGTTCAATGTTGACTGTCCGACGTCTGCAGCCAAATGTTACTGATATTGAGTGGCTGAAAAGGAACGGGTTAAAAGTTGGCTGTGATGGAGATTCATTTGTACGGAATTATCTGCAGACTGTGCTTGGATTCAAACCAGAGAACATCAAGAATGTTAGCGATGAATACAGCTATGAACGTGAATTTGAAAGTGCCAACATATCTGCTGCCTTTCTTGAACTCCCATATGAGAAAGTTTTCATCGGTCATTACTGCAAGGGATATAGTGCAATCACACCAACCTATAGATTTGGAGGCCTGGGTTTTGTAAGTTCTTGATAGATGTCGATCAAATTTTTCTATCTTGCCATCTTAATTAGTCGAGCAATTACTAGAACACTTTCAAGTGACTGATTGAATACTGCTCTAATTCTATGTTCAGGTATTTCCGAAAGGCTCTCCTCTAACCGCAGATGTTTCCAAAGCGATCCTGAAGCTATCAGAAAATGGAGAGCTGAAAACTTTGGAAGAAAAATGGTTTGCTCCCTCACGAAACTGCTTAAGCAATGCAACTGACAATGATATAGCTGAAAGTTTGAGCCTCAAAAACTTCTGGGGTATCTACGTTATAACTGGTACCACTTCGACTCTTTGTTTTCTCCTATTTCTATTTCGATTGCTGAAGAATTTCCATCGTCAAAAAGATGAGGACAAAGGCAATGCAACTCCAAGTGATAAGAGTGTTTGGGGAAAAACAGTTACTCTAGCAAGGTACATCTATCATGGAGAGACTGTTATCCCAGGAGGATCTCCAATTTCTGCTCCTTCCCCTGATGTCTATGAATGGAACTCTTCGAGGAGGGAATCCACTAGTCCTGAAAAGACTCCAGAGAATCTTCAGTTCTCAGAACCAATTGAAATGGAAGTTGTAAATATTCCAGATTTTGACACTAGAGAAAACAGAAATTAGATCTGACATTGTCACATTTCCTATGATAAGTGTAGTTACTTGTGATTTAGTCTTACATCATTGCACAGAAATGTAAGTTTTTGGTTGATCTAAGTTAATGAAATTTATTCTTTATTAATATTTTCTTTTGTTCAATCTTTGAATTGAATAAAACAACTAAAATGGGAATCTCTCTATAGAACCTATTTATTTTATGTTTACAATTCCCTAATCTTTTTTACTGTTCTTCTAGATCTGGTCCGAGAAGAACTATTGTAGGGGATTTGTTGGAACCATTGAGTTTGAAATATGTTAGAGTGGCTCTGGGATGGGGTGCTTACTCCTTTGAATGGTTCAGCAGTGGCTCTACATGTCAATGTAAAAAAAAATGCTTTGGATCATTGCTATTTGACTCGGACCTACTCCAAAAAAGTCGAGGCATTTCGTAAAATCAAGGAAAACCTCTAAAATCATTCCATGTAACTCTGATAAGAGCTGGATTGTCAAAATCAAGAATTTAGAAAGAATTCGGTTGGAATAACTTTCCTATCATTTGTACTCCTTAATATTTTTGAAATATGAATAATGGAGTCATTAAAATATTTATTTGACCACGATTAAAAGTTCATTACTCATAGAATAAATTACTCCACTCGAATGGAATAGAATTTAGAAATTCAATTTCAATCAGGGTTGTCAATTCCATTCCGTTCCGTCCGGAATGGCCGGAACATTTCGTTTCATTAACAAAACCGAGACAAAACGGTGCCGTTTTCATCTCGGTTTTTATTTCGGCCCGTTCCTAAAATTCCGGCCGGAACGTCTCGGTTCCGTTCCGGGTGTGCTGTTCTGGCCTTAAAATCTTCTTTATTTTGATTAATTTATGATTTTTTTTCTAATTTTGATATTATATTTGTTTGTTTTTATGTTTGTATTGTATAATTTGAAGTTAATTTATCTTGAATTTTAATTATGCTTGCTAAATTAATATTTTAAATTTTATATATATATATATAATTAATTATATATGAATAGTACAACCCCGAAACGGTATACCGAAATGCTCAGAAACCGAAATATTTCGTACCAATAAAAAAACCAAAATGGCAACCGAAACGATATTGACAACCTTGATTTCAATAAGTAGTTCAATTTAAGGCTTCCATCTCCGCATCATGAGTGAATGGGGAAAAGCATTAGTCTCCATCCTTTTCGAATCGACAAGTTGGATCGATACCGCTATTAGTGACTGCTTATAAGTGTAATTAAAGTTATTTTTAAAAATATTTATCAAAATAATATTTTTTTTATTTTTTTAAATATCAATACATAAAAATAATTTAAAAACATCAATTTTTTAATTTAAAATAAAAAATAATAATTTTATTCTAAAATACTTTTAAAACACAATATCATCCACTAATCAAGCATGAGCTGGCCGAAAAATAAATGCCTGCAAACAGAAACATTTTACGTCCAAAGTAGCCCTAGCAAGTACTAGTTCAATTCTAGGAGTGCTCTATCAAGACATGGCGAGTCCACACGATCACAGCGTGACAAGCTCTTATTCCACATTTAGCTAGTTTATATTAAGAAATTACCTTCGACTCATCAAGTGATCTTACGTGGATAGAACGTTATGACGAGTGCAGCCTGGCTCGGAGAAGGAAAGAGGACATTGCTGACCAAGTTCCAGATGGGGAGAGATGAAAGCCGTGCATTATATGAAGTGCTATGCTCCAGAAAGATAGGTTCAGCTATTAACTACTTTCTTACATAAACCACGATTAAATACAAAAAGGAATCTGAATAAACAAGCCTCCAAGTCTGCCACTGAGAGGCAATTACCAACACAAAATACATGCAACCATGCCCCGACTAGCATTCAAGGAATCAGAAGTCCTACAATTCAACTTTGAGTGCTAACTGGTCAGGATTGGGAAGGAATTCAGAGCCCTAATTGGTATCCAAAATCCAATCTACAGGGGGAAGCTCATAGGAAATTGGGAATAGGATGGTGTTAGTCCACAACAAATAAGAAAAAAGTCAGCTCCCTCTTATGTATATATCAATCTCATTTGATCCGAGAATCTTAAGTGCATCACTGACTCCTGGATATTCTTCTAGTACAACTCCATCACTGCCGAATCCCGGTTCATCTTTTTTTCTTGTGGAAACGCATCCAATTTACTGAAAGCCTCTTCCCCTCCCGCGTCCACCCCACCCCCTGCCCCTGCCTCTGCCCCTGCCCCTTGGGCCGCCTCTTCCACCATAGGATATACCTTCCAATGCCCTGTTAACAAGTTGATTATGCAGGCCACCAGCCCCTCGACCCTTTTTTGCCATGTTCCCAGAACCATTAGCAGCAGCAGCAGGTCGTTTCACTCTGCACACAAAAATACATAGCCTAAGAACAGATCTGCTCTTTCACAGAGAGAGAGAGAGAGAGAGAGAGAGAGAGAGATCTGTACAGAAGAACAGGCTCATTCAACTAACATAATATTTTCAGGCATTGCTATGTAGAAATTTTATGGGAGACTTTAATTGACTTATTTCATTTTTATGCGCAAACATCACTTCCTAATAGTTGTCTCAGACACGAGGGACATTGTCTAATAACTCACTCCAAAGTCCAGCACTGTCACTTTTTAGTGACATTGTTATCACTCTTTGCAAAAGGTACTAACCTCATATTTTCATAAGCCTAATCCAATAACAAATATCCCCATGTTAAAGTACATTTAGCCCATCATTTTCTTAATGTTCCATCATGTAAATCCTCAAAGTTCAGGAAGACCCGTGCTTGTACTCATAAATGTAGATTAGATCCTATTGATGACTGAAAAAGACCAAATAGACTCAATTATTTCCATGGAATATGGTCTATAAAATTTCCATCCAAATCTATGACAGAAGACTCCATCATAACTTGGCAATGAAAATAAAATCAAACAATTTCTAAATGTAAAGCTGACAACAGAACATTTGAAAAACTGATAGGGGCACAAATACATTTCACTCCTTTTCCTTTTTTAATTGACCAAGATCATTTCAAACTTGCCAAAGTTTTTAATATGAGAAAAAAAAAATAGAACCAAAGACAAGAATTAGACATCTTTCATACCCAGCCTGGACGGTGGTAGAAGGCACAGAAGGTTTTGTTAATTCTTTCCAAGAGAGGTTGACACTCTTGTCTCCAATAAATGATGGTGTCTTCGAATGCAATGGCTGAAAATTGTTGAATAAACGAGTTACTGATGCTTCAATAATACATAAGCATGGCATTCACTTTCTCGTAATTTCATTATTTATAAACCTTTGTCATTGCCAAAATGTTATTGCAAGTACGCAACCCAGTTGTAGTGTTCTGTTTTTGTGTTTTCTGCACATTACGAATAAATATGTTTGTAAGATACTGCTACATAGAAGACAATAAAATTTCCATATCCCGAGAAAATAACTTACTATGCTATCCTTCGCTTCATCAGATTTTGCAGCTGCCATTGCTTTGTTATGTTCAGCCATTCCCTGAGTTAACTTTTTCATAGTAGCCCTGGTTAGATCTTCTACACTATTCAACCTGCATCATCAGACACCAAAAACAAAGTGAATGGAGGACCCATTTTAGAGCTACAGAAATATTACAAAGTTATTAGGTTCAAAACCATTAAAACTGTTTAATTGAAAGAAAGGAATATTAATAAACGCCTAGACTACAAATCACATCCCCCGTGTAGTTTGAGATGGGTGCTATTTATCTTCTTTCTTTTCTTGTTTTTCTCCACAAGTGAATTCATTTCATAAGCTCAAAATTTCTCTACACTTGAGAGAAGTTTCCTCCAAGGCTACCAGCATGCATTTAGAAAAATAGAAGCACTGTCATTTTAGACGGTGAAAAATAAAGAATAATTTCCTATCTGCACCAATTTAGAAATAGCAAGGTCACACCAAGAATTACAAAACAAAATTAAAAAAACTAATGGGTCATAATTACAGAAAATACTATTTTGTTCATTTGAAGTTAAAGAACAAGAATCACTCAATTAATTAAAAAAAAAATACCTCTCTATCAAGTCTGTGTAAAACTCAGAGAAGTCCTCCCCAAGTCGATCTGATGGCTGGCCAGTCACAATCTTGTAACCACACAAGCTGTTTGTAGCATTTGGAGCCTTTAAAACAACAAAGATCAAAATATGCATCACAGAGCTGATACATGCAAAAGTATGCTGGACAGTGTAAAATCATGAAACTACAACCTTATGAGCTAAGTGGTGAAATGCATATAACAAACACTCAACATAAGTAAAGTTCATCTCTTCTCCACTCCTCCTCCGCGGCATGTATTTCTGAGTCAAAAAAAGAAAAAGAAACTTATATGAGCAGTCTACATCAATAAATAAGTTTTTGTTATATGCAGAATGTTTAGAGAGGTTTTCACTATGAAATACGTTAAAAAATCATCTTAGACATAAAACTGAAAATCTGAGAGAACAAACAAAAGCATTACTGTGTCATTGGAAATGCATTTGATATAATAATTTCCTCTTTCATTTGTAATCATGAAAAAAGAAATGGTTACCTTCAGAAGCTGAACAACAGAAGGGAGAATCTGGCGTGAATCCTGTGGCAATGTAAAAGGTGAAATTTCTGCAAGGGCTTTGAGCAAATCAAGCTTTCGTTCATCAGGCAACTAGCAAAGAGAAACATTGTTAGAATGGATAGGTTCTTGTCCAAACGCATATGCAAGCACAAACAAAACGGTTATACAGATATCCAAAGATAATGAAGAAGAAGGTAGCAAACTACCTTGTCAAAAACAGGTACGATGTGTTTGTTCAAATAATTGAGGAATCTGCTGCCCGATGCACCCCTCTGTGTTCATAAATTAATAGGGACAAGTTGTATGGTGAGGAAAAGATGCAAAAAACACAAAATCTCAGTAATAAGAAACACATTCCATACCAGGAAAAATGGAAGTGCCATATACAGGCAAGATATCAATCTGTCAATATGGTCTGTATCTGAAACCTGTATTTTGATACCAATTCAAGTCACTTTAAGGGGATTTTTATAACATCAGGAAGCAAAAGAAATATTCACAAATACTATGTATTTTGAAGTAAAATGACAGCATGCATTGCTAAAAAACATGAAGAATCAACACCATCACTTGCAACTGATTTCTGAAAAAAGCATTACAGGTAACAGCACCCAGCATATGAAAATATATGTAGATCACATGTTCAAGCACGCACAAATAAACATTTTACACAACTCATTAGCTGATTAATTTATGGTGGAGAGAGGAAAACACCATAAAACAGAAAACACAAAAGAAGTATGACTAAAACATGAATGAAAATCAAGTTGGAACAAAATACAGTTTTGGGTTGGAGAGAAATCTCTAAAATCTGAATCTATTGCAAGTAATATAAAAGATAGTTTCGTCAAACAGCCCTGCTAGGCTATTTGCACTAATTAAAAGCCCAAAACTTACCCTTGTAGAAAAAGAAATCACTAATTAAGAAGTCACAAGCTAATCAGACGACAGCTAGAGAATTCAAATGTCATCATTTCTGATTAAAAAAGAAATTAATAAGGAAAACAAGAATATTCTTCCAAAGCTCATGTATCACTTATACTCTCATGCTTTTGGAGATGGTACTCTTTTCATTCAGCTTATAAATTCCAGAGTCTTTAAAAGTCTTCAGTTAAGCAATAGAATTACTTCTCCAAGCAATTGATTATACTATTCTTGGAAATTTTAGATACCAATGTAAGGGCTGCATCTTCCAGCTTAAAAAGGCATGAGTGGATGTTACACCATGTTGTTAGAAGTTACATGGTGCATATAATAGAAGCAAGTTATCTATATATCCACAAATACAGGAAACAATAAAACCAAACAGCCTCTGAATTTGGATTATACCACAAGGCATTATTTACTTGTATCTAATCCTAAATATTCTGAGTTGCTAGAACGAATCTACTCTGGAAGGAAACACACAAGTTTCTATTTTTGTTTAAGAACAGATTTTGCAGTTATTACATGGGAAGTTAGTGTTTCATATTTTACAAAGAAGTACTAAAATTAGGAACACAATTCCAACAATCACTCACATGAGTCACATCAAATGCAGAGTCTAAATCAGCTTGTCCTTCAATTATTTCAACCAGTTCTTTCATGCGTTCAGAAGGCGCTTTGTGTCCAAAGATGCCCAAAGTTTTTAAGAAGTCCATAAACATTCTGAACTCTGCTCCAGTTACATCTTCTGAGCTCTAAAAGGAAAAAATAAAACAAGTCATGCATACTGTAATAGAACAGCAGAATTTAAAGTTTCATAGAAATAACTTTAAAGTTATAAATACCTTTTTAATCAAATCAGTTATATGACGCTCCATTTCCTCCTGAGGTCTCAGGAGTTCAGCTTTAAGTGGGAAAACCTGAGAATGGAGTTAATAGTCCTCAATTGCTGGCAAAAGCAAAGCAAAGTAACACCATCCATAAATAGCTTTGGGTAATCTTCTAACCTTATCTCTCACAAAGCTCAGAACTTTCTCACGAATAAGCTCATCCGTGCTTGGTTCTTCAACAGTCCCAATATGCTTGAATAAGGCAGACAAAGAAGCTGCATAGCAAGAAGAAATGGATGTTGAGAGTAAAACCAAAAGGGTAGAAGAGAGCCCACAAAAAAAGAAAGCATTCATGAAAAGGTGTATGGTTTCTGTCAAATGGATAATTTGGAATAGTAAGCATATTTTCATTTTCTTTTCTTTTTCTCTCCTAGATGAAGGGTAGAAATCTATTCATTCATCCACCTAGAGTACAAACCATTGTAAAATAGTCAAAACCAAGATAAACTACCATTTAAGTTCATTAACTATATTTCATATGAAATATGTGCAAACTAGTGATTGACAAAATTTACAAACTCATCCTATTAGCAAAAACGTTTCCCAGTATTCCACAGCATTGTCAATCCAAAACACAAACAAAGAAGTCCTTTTAAGAATTCAGGTTGATGCTTCATCCTAAATGCTCTTCTGCTTCACCCATATCTAATTCATTTTAATGTGTACCAAACATAGAATTACAGCTTGAGATGCAATTATTATTAGCAAGATGTAGTTTACCTTTTCTTCATTTTGTATTTATCAATTTCCCAGAGTTGAGAAGTAGTTTGCAATTCTAAATGGATTTATATCTCTATGCAAGAAATGCTTCTCTTTGAAACAAATATAATTTTCAAGACTCCATGGTGACTTGATACAAACAAGTTAATTTACAAATGTGCTGTTAAATAGCAATAGCAATTGCAGCTTTTCAAAAACGTGATTCACCATTGCCTTGGTCCAATAAGGACAACATTTGCCTAAATCAAAACCATACATTTCCACCTTTGGACATCAGAAATAGAGGTTTGAAGCACAATATGTATCAACTGCTAAGTTTTACATATTCTTATAACTTAAAGGTACTACAGAAAAGCATGCTACATTTGTGTTGGTTGAAAATCGAAATCACCCTACGTCACTAGGGGGGGAAAACAGCAGAATTCTTGTACAAGCATATTCTAATTTTCCCAAACTTATGACCATGTAAGTTGGAATATGTATCCTAGAGTCCAAAAGATAGTTCTTGTAAACTTATTTGCACATCATAAGAAATGCATCCAGATTATTTAACCTATCTTAAAGATTTACCTTTCACATCCTGCCTCAACAGGGACATAAGGGCTTTATGCACAGCATCTCGCTCCACAATTTCCTCTAAAACAACCGAGAGAAGTCAACAAAAAACACATACTACAACTACAAAAGTTCCCTCTCAAAATTAAAAATAAATAAATAAAAACGTCTGATTACCAGCTGCTAGGAGTTGCACAAGAATATCCACAATTTTGGACAAATACTCAGGTGTATCCTTGCAGAATAGCGGCAGTCCCCTGATTGCTTGTACCCGAACCTGCAAATGACCAGTTAATACTTGATTCCGTGCAAAAGGTGAAACGGTCCATGCTAGTTTAACATGCTAAACAAATGCCTATTCAAATTTAATTCTTCAGACCACACAATAAAAAAAAATAACTAAACAATGTACAAAATATATAAAAATGAGAATTAATAGAAAGAAACGTTTGTAATTTATATGAGATACACTAACCGCGAGCTCTTCTTGTTCAATCAAATCAATTTGCGTCTCGACAGCTTGACTGGAAAGCTCGGGGAAGAACTTGAAGAACCTAGGGATTAGCTGTGCCGCCAATTGCTTCGCTTTGATGCTCGTTTTAGCTGCATCCATAATCCCCTGGTAATCCTTCACATTCTATAATAATTAAACAAGAAAAAAAGCAAGTTAAGATCACTTAATTATAAAATAATTTAAAAGAAGGAGATTCAAAAATAAATAAATAAAAATAAAACCCTAGGGTTTACCTGAGACTTGTCTTTGGACTCACTGAGACGCTCGCCAAACTCGTAGAGTTTCTCGATGTGGCTGGCGTCGGAGGCGGTGATGGTGATGGTGGAGTCGGTCATTTGGAGAGAAACTGAGGGAGAGATTCAAAAATTGTTCAGAAGAAAGAAAATAGCTAGTTCTGGTATTTAATTGGATTTATTTTTCGTATTTAAATAACTAAAAAGGAAAGAAAGAACGAAAGAAAATAATAAATGTTTCAAGTTTTAAAAGAAGGAGACGTACAGATAAAAGGAGTTTCAGTTGCTAGAAGAGTTTAGTGAGAGTGAGAGAGAGTTTCCAACGGTGGTTTCTTTTTTGACTGATTGCTAAGAGAAAGAAGGACTGAAGAAAGACCTTCATCGATCACGCTGCGTCTGCGAGTGTTATCCTCCGAACCTTAACGGCGTCGTTTGCTTGGATCCCTTAAACGCATCGTTTTGTTATCTCTTGTCATCTAGAGGGTGACTACTTTTGTTTTTAGATATTTTAAAAAGTGTTTTAGTTTAAAAAGATATTAAATTGTTGTTTTTAAAAAATATAGTTTTAATATGCTGTGTCAAAAATTAAAATAATTAAAAATAAATTATTTTAATACATTTTTCAGATGAAAGACTACTTTAAATCACCATGCACGATATCAAACATTAATTATCTTATTATATAATGCATATTATTGCAAATATATATATATATATATATATATATATATATATATATATATATATTATCAGTTATCAGTTATAAAATTACTATAGATAAGGTCTGAATTCTCATTCTCAAAGAATGGCGCTCCTTAAAGAGTTTACTTAATGCAACATTAATTTGTTATTAACTTAATTTAACTATTTTTAATCAATTTTATTGGATAATTATATATTTGAGTTTCTTAGTTTGAAGTTATTTATTTACATGACATTAGTTTGTCATGAATAACTATAATAATGAGAAATAATAGGTTTTTATATTTATCATTTTTTTATATTTTTATTCCAAAGATAGTCTATAATATTTAAAATAAATGAAGTTAGGATTAGCTTATTTATACTATCAATTTAATTTAACTATTGATAACTTAGAGGTTGAATGTAAAAATAAGATATAACATAACCTTAACAAGAAAAGATATTAATTTAAATTATATTGATCCTTTTAATTATAAGTTTATTATTATCACAAAGATAAAGGCATTCAAGAAAATATGTTTGAAGTGTAGTTAAGGTTGTTTTTCAAAATATTTTTCTTTCAAAAATGTCTTAAAATATTTTTTTATTTTAAAAAAATTATTTTTGATATTAATATATCAAAATAATATAAAAACACCAAAATAATTTAATTAAAAACAAAAAATAAAAATAATTCATTTGTTTTCAAAAATGTTTTTAAATATAATTTCCCTTAATTATTTTATTTTTTTCCTATTTAGTTTAGGAAACTAAATAAATCTTAAATATTTACTTTTCTTATTTTATTTAGTACTTTTTTTCTTTATTTTTAGATTTCCTAGTTTGTATAGGTTGATTTTTTAATTTATTTAACGAATTTTAAACCTCTTAGAGAGACAAACTACTTGAAATTAAATATTCAATAGTAAATTTATGAATTAGATCTATATGATTCTTTAATTTAAAATTTTTATTGTGTTTTCTTAATTATCATTTCTATTGTTGTTTATGTTTGGGTTAGTCAGTATCAAATCTCTAATCAAGTATCAATATTAACTATAAATTCTAATTAAATGGTATTTAAAAGACATTTTATTTATGATTTATTTTTATATATTTTTGTAGAGTTCATATCAACATTTAAATTGACTAGAAAGATATATCAAATGATTTTTTTTAATAAAAACTCTAAGAAAATAAAACTTTATGATTGAACCATTACTTTTTCTTTTTATTTATTGCCGATTTAACTTAGTATTGTTTCAAGGTTATTGTTTATAGGTTTTCTAATAGAAACCTGGTTTGAAATATGTAGACCTCCGCTCAACCCTATCCTTCTGCTGCTGCCTTCTTATTTTTTTATCTATTTCTATCTTCTCATTCTCAAGAACCGCCAAAAAAACAGGAAATTGAAATCACCCTGCACAGCAAACAGATTAACAGTGCATACACAATTTATTGCTCTCTACATTGTTTCACAAATTTTTTGGAACATCCAAAAACCAATCCTCTACCAGGACAGTTTATCACAATAGTTATTGGAGGTATGCAAGAAGCCATTATTCAAACAGGAAAATGGTTCTACTGGAGCAATTTATCCCGGCAGAAAAAGGCCATTCCTTCATTTGCTTGATTCCATAGATCTTGCAGCATCAGTTTTTAGGTCTTGCATTAGATCTTTGCCTGTGACAGTTATGCTTCTAGTTGGTCAATTCTCTTTCACAAAATCACATTAAGGGCATGTTCAGTGAGCGCAAAACATCCTTGAACTCAAAATCTCGTGTTTGCTTGTTGAACTGTTCAACAAGCTTGTACCTGGCATCGTTTAAGTAAAAAGATTGTGCAGTCTCTACAAGCCACTCTGCCTCTTCATCAGTAAGCTTGCTAGTGAAAACAATATCTCCTCGGATAAGAACCAAATCTTTGCTTTCTGAAAAGTCAGTGTAGTATTTGACAGTTAAGTAGGGGGACGCCTGAGTTCCTCTTGATTTGTAGTCCTCAAGACCAGTGAAAATCATATGTGGCATCTGCACTGTGAAACAAGATGTGGATGGCGAAGTGAAATGAGTAAGCATAACAAGGTCCAGATCAGGTTTTCATCTGCCTTCTAGACAACGAGGTATAGTGAACGGAGGATTTGGGATTGCAATAATGAACAGAATAGTGCTGCCCGCACTCAATGTCACTTATTAATGCTAAAAAGCATTATTATAAAATGGTTGTCACTCAATGCAATGAACAGAAATCACTCAGATCATAACTCATAACGACCATAAACACTAATCTCTTCTAAAGTAGACATTACACATGAAATATAAAAAAAACATGATAATCAGCACTGTTATCAATTCAGTGATGGTCATTCTTAATACGAACTTAAGGAGATAACGCATGATTGTGCCATACCAATCTAATTCCTGAGAAAAACTTGAGTATTAGCATACAATATCATGAAAAGATTAGAAAAAATAGATATTTACTATATCTCACTCAAATAGGGTTAACAAAACTACAGAATTTGCTTACAGTGAACAAAATTACTTTTAGACAAGGTAAGCCCTAAGAATTGACTAGAAGAGAATGTCAGTCAAACCAAGTCATCAAAGTACAGAAACCTAACCTTGAGCAAACATTGTTGTATATCCACTTCCTCTCCACAAAGGAATGACAAAATATTTGCTGAAGAAAAGAAGCACGGCCAGTAAAAATAAGGAAGGAAAACATATATGTCCAACATAAAACATCATATGGTTGAATTACCAATCTGCAGCTCTTAGCAACAACAACTGATAAAGCTTGGCTTTCATGGATGCCCCGATATGCCCTCTTCCCAAATGATACTGACAAAGACAAACTCCACTCATAAGTAATATCCACAATAAAAACCACCCAGAAACTCTACCCATTAATAAGACACTATCACTAATTGAAGTCCATCTCAAACATGCAAGCATAATGGTTAAGAATAATCATCCCAAGTGAAGGCATAGCAAGTATATAAAAAATTCTCTTAATCAAAGATGCCGAACTGCACATTTAGAGATATCTCGTTACTAATGCGATTCAATTATAATCTCCTTTTATGAAAGTGTTTGAACTTATCAGAAAAGAACTATAAACGGCTAGTAAATAATTCAATATTTAGTTCATAAGCTAATTTATGGGTTCTTTAAGTAGTCCTAGAGTGTTTCACGATCAATAGAATAATAAATGGTTATCATATTCCAAAACATTTGTCTTCATAAAAAGAAGTCTCCTTTCTTTAATTTTACATGAGCTTTGTAGTATATAGTAGTCAAACCAGGTAGCAATATGGACTACATAGTTCATTTATGTGACCACGGTAATGATATGTACTGTGTGAGTTTACACCCCTGACTTAAAAAAATTCTATAGTTTTTTGCTCGTTTAATGATTCAATAGCAAACTCAAACTTCACTCCATTAATATGTATGAAGAAAACAAAACCATCAACAAGAAACTCAAGTTCAGTTCAGTTTACACTAATCTAATCTTGAAGTAGGCAGTTTCTAATCAAGTAAGCCAATCTATAGCACTAATCACAAACAGATAAATGAAAACAAACAATTTTGGTACATTACATCGTCCCAGATAGAGGCGAGATCCTCAGGAGATTTAGTCTTGGCCCGTTCAATATCCATGATTGAATCCAACGGTTTCGGCTCCAATGGAGTGAACCCAGTTGCAAACCTTGATGTTCTAATAAAACCAAGCGAGCCCCATTTGATAAAATGGCCAGGGATGGCGGGTTCTTGTTGTTTTTGGAGATTTGCGTTCTTCAAAGACTGGGTATTGGAACTGCGTTTTATTGTTTGGGTCAAGAGTCTTGATAGTGAAGAGGTTCTCGTGAGTATTGATGATATACGCTGCATAATTAAGACTCTTAGCTTCGCAATTGAGCAATCTGGTGACGTGTTGATGGAAGTTGTATATCGAAGAAAACTTGGTTTGCTTTCACTGGATCTTTGAGGAATTTTATCGAACAGTTGTGACGCGTAGCCGAGGGAGTTAGGATCGCGGAGTCGAGGGAGAGAAGGATGTCGATCGGCTACAGCAAATGATATTGGAGCGTGTTCAGAACTAAACGCATCGTTTAGCTTATGGGCCTTGATTAGGCTCAGATAATCTGAGCAATGCGAAGTAAAAACAAGTGGTTAATCACAAGACACCTCTTTACGCTTCTGATTAAGGCAATTGGATATTTAGAGCTTTTTTCATTTCCTCCAATCCATTTTTGTAATCTAAAATTCCATTATTTTTAATCACATGTGTTAAGTTTCTATTGGTCTCAATTTAAGAAAATAAATTATTAGAGATTACTAGAAGAAGAAAAATCTATACTTTAATCATGTTTTTACTTTTTCACTGTACTTCAAAAAAATTACATTATAAATGGGTTAAATATATTCTTTGAAAATGATATATATATATATATATATATATATATATATATCATTTTCAAAGAATATATTTAACCCATTTATAATGTTTATATATATATATCATTTTCAAAGAATATATTTAACCCATTTATAATGTAATTTTTTTGAAGTACAGTGAAAAAGTAAAAACATGATTAAAGTATAGATTTTTCTTCTTCCTCACATATAATTTCACTTTATTCACTCTTGATTTCACTTCATCGGCAATCTAAAGTATAAGATAAAAACAAATTAAATCAATCTTAGTTAATTTGTTAAATTTATAATTTGAATCTATGAGATTAAAATAATTTTATAGAAAAAAAATCAAAACAAACTATTAAATTTAATTTTCATTCAATCAATTGTTGGAAAAATTGAAAAATATTCAATCTAAAAAAAAAAAATGAGAAAACAACTTAAGTCTACTTGAACCACTAAGCTCATGTCTTGGTACATGAAATCAAGATAATTTCATAAAAATATCATAAAATCTCATTTCAAATCATTCCACTATTTTAGGATAAAATTATATATATATATATATATATATATATATATATTAGACAATTGAGTTAACCCGTCAAACTTGTGATATGATTCAAATGATTAAGATGGTCACATATAAACCAAACCATAATAAATACTAAAGACTAGCCTCTAATAAACCAAATTCTAAATGTTTTTTTATATAAAAATATATATTATTGCAATGAATA
Organism: Salix dunnii; assembly: GCA_015731905.1. NCBI lineage: Eukaryota > Viridiplantae > Streptophyta > Magnoliopsida > Malpighiales > Salicaceae > Salix > Salix dunnii. The sequence goes on along the minus strand of CM027662.1, from coordinate 2,936,696 downwards.
ATATTTTTTAGATAATGTGCAATAAAAGCACCACCAGAGCAAACTGCAACAAACTATAAAGCTTAATCTCCAATAAATTAAATATTGAAATATCAAATTATAAAACAAAAAAAATATATAGATTAAAAGAAACAAAAGCAAAAACTAATAATTATAATGAATAGTATTTATGAGGTAGTGCATAATAAAAACATAATTTCTTATTTTTAATGTTAATAAAAAAGGACATAAAAATTTGAGTTAACATGGGTTAACTTTCCAAACTGATGATTTAGATCACAAGACTAAGTTAATCTCATAAATAGTAATATATGAAAATGACCCGATTCAATTTGTCTGACTTATAACCTAGATTTATGAGATTCAAAAAGCTATGAAATATTAAAAAAATAAAAATAAATTATGAAATTCAATTTTCAATCAACCAATTGTTGAATTAATTGGAAAAAAAATCAATTTTAAAAAAGAGATAGCAAAACAACCTGAGTCTACCTAAACCACAAAACTTATGACTCGAGTTTAGAAACAAAATAACATCATAGAATGCAAAATAAAACAAAAAAAAAATAAAATCCAATTATTAATCAACCTAATATTGAAAGATAAAAATGTGTGTATGTGTGTATGTATATTTAAAAAACTGAGTCAACCGAGTTAACTTGTTAAATTCGTGATCAAGTCATAAGATTGATATGATCTTATAGAAAACAAATCATAAAAAATCTTGCAGTCTAATATCTAATAAACCAAATGTTAAAAGATGTAATTTGAAAAAGAAAAAAAAACATAGATTACAAGAGAAGAAAAAAAATTATTACAATGAATAATGTTTTGCAAGGTGGTGCACAATAAAAATACCACCTCTTTTGCTTATTGTTTTTGTTAATGGTGCAAAAGGAGTAAACAATATCATTATATTAGGTAATATTTTTTATAGGTCTTGAATTTTATTTTCTCTTTTCTTATAATCTCTATATTTTTTCTTTAGAATGAATCATATGAGTAACTAATTTTGATATGTTTATTCTTATCACTTTTAGTAAGCTCAAAATTTTATTTTATGTGTCCTTTTTGTCCTTGTCTTTTTTTCTCTCATAGTTTTACAACATAGCCTTGGTCAAAGCTCAAATTATGGTTTATGGGGGTCAATCCAAGTCATAACTTGTGATTTGAATTATAAAACCAGAGTAACTAAATAAAAGACAAATCAAAATAAGTCTTAAAGTTTAATTCTTAATCAATTCAACATTAAAAGATAAAATTTTAAAAATATATATTTATTAAATAACTCGAGTTAATCAAGTTAACTTATCAAATTTATAATACTGATTATAAAATTAATATAACCAAATAAAAAAGCAAAGTATAATAAATCATGAAGCTCAATATTTAATAAACTAAATGCTGAAGTATAAAATTAAAAAAAAAACATAGATAAAAAAGTCAAAAGAAAAATATTATTGCAATGAATAGTTTACTAAGAGAAGGAGGCGCACAATAAAATCACTGTCTCTTTTAATTATTATTTTTTTAATGATGCAAAAGTAGTAAATAGTATCATTATATTAGTTTACAATTTTTATATTTTATTATCTTTTTCTCTTTTTTTCCATAGTTTTTACAACATGGTCTAGGGCAAAGGTTGACTCATGGTGGTTCAAAAGGGCCATCTCAAATTGGTTTTAAACTGGATTTTTTACTAGATGAATCCAATTTTTTTTTTATTTGTTATTTTTTTATAATTCTAACCTGTCCAATCTCTTGGTTAAAGCTTTTAAAAAATAACTAGTAAGATCCTTTCAATTGCTCTTATTGCATGACTTGATCACACACATGCTACTAGCTGCCCTGGGATCGTACTCTGACCCACTATAAACAAATAAAATGTTGATGGGTGCGTTTCTGGTGTCCTTCCCTGGTCCCACCCACTTGGATTAATATAAGAAAAATGTCAATGTGCATGATGCGCCCTGCCAGTCCTTTATTCCCTGGCTGGTTTGCTGTCAGTCCATTTCAGGTTACTGATTATATACACAGCTCCTTCCTTCATCTATACCAAGAAGCAGCTACTTGAACTTTTGTGGTCCGAGACCGGGTCCCCCGCTGCATCTACGGCCAGGTGCGGGTGTGAAATTTACAGTGCCTGCCTGGAAAATAGAAGCTGCATTGAAGCTTGGAAGACACGATCCTCAAGCCCCAGACGAATGAGTTCCTGATACTCAACATCACTCTATAAATTATCCGTCCAACAACTTCTGCAACTCAGATGTAGAATCTGTGCCTCTAGAGATGTGGGTTTTATCCTGTAAATGGGAAGGATTCGAATCCTGTCCTTCTCCCTATAATAATAATCTCTTCCCGTAAACATAAAATATATTACATTATTAGGTTTTCTCGCAACTCTTCTAGTTCTTGGTGACAAATTGACTATTCCATGTTAAAATGTCAGAGAATCCAACAAGTCGCCATTGTCTTGTACAATAAGAACACATGATTCCTTGTTTTCTCACCACAGTTTTGGGTGAAGTCGCAGTGGACCATCTCATCATCTTAGCATGCATCAAGCCCACTGTAAGGAGAGGACAACAGTTCAGTTTGACCTCAAATCTCTCTGAGGGTTTTATTATTATTACTGGTTAAATTAGAATAAGAAAACAAAAGCGTGGCAGGCTTGTAAAAGTGTAAGCAAACAAAGCAGCAGGATTGGCTTTTTCCAAATGACAAAAATCTTGAGTTAAAAATAATCCATCTAGTTTGAATTCTTTTTCCTTTTGTGATGCTGCGAATAGTTTTTAAGATAAAGTTTTATTTTAGTTACGTTATAATAATGGAAATGGATATTTTTTTAAAAAGATAACAATTTAAAATTTGTAAAAGAAATATATTTTCTTGTTAATATATTAAGGAAAAAAACATACCTTTCTTTTTATCAACTGGGTTTCTTTTTTAATGCAAAACTATAAAATTATTAAAATAAATATTCATAAAAATCAAATTATAAAGCAAATAAAAGCAAATCATAACACATAAATTGATACAAAACATTAAATAACAGGATGAAATAACAGAGTAAAGTTCGTGCGAGAATAAAAAAAGCAGAGTAGGATGAACAATGCATCCACAGTGAATCAAAACAGAAACCATGCTCAAAGTGGGCTTCTTTTTTTTTTAATTTTAATTTGCCTATAATTAGAGAAAGGAAAAGAGACAAACGTCATGGCTGCTTTGTGACCTACTACAGTAACTCCAGGAAGCTAAAAAAGAAGTGGAAATGTGACCACGCCAGTAACCTAGTACTGCTAAATTCAAAGACAACAAGCAAACAAAAAAACATTTGCAAATAAAACTGTATTTACCGTACAGAAATTGATCAGACTGTGCTTGTTTTGTTATGTTTTTTTTTTTTTTTTTAAATTATGTTTTATATATTTTTAATATATTATTATTAAAATAAATAAAAATTTCTCTAAAAACTCTTTTGAATCGCGCTGCCGAAAACCCCTTAATCATTTGCCATTAATTGCAATTTGTTTGCATGGACACGATTTTAATATTTTATTTATTACTCTATAAAGCACACATACATTACTTGTAGCTGTGTGTTCAGGAGTATAATTAAAATGATGTTTGAAAATATTTTTTTATTTAAAAATATATTAAAATAATATTTTTTATATATTTTAAAAATTATTTTTGATATTAACACATAAAAATATTTAAAAATACTATTTTTTATTTAAAATCAAAAATAAAAATAATAAATTTTTAAATTTTTCAAAAACGCTTAGGGATAAACATCGATTATATGTGGTTGATGTTGTTTTTTAAAATATTTTTTATTTAAAAATATTTCAAAATTATATATTTTTTATTTTTAAAATATTACTTTTGATATTAATAAATAAATATACCCAAAAACATAAAAATAAATTAAAATATAATTTTTTTTAAAATATTTTAGAAATCAATGACAAATAGTTAAACCAAATCCAAGACCAGCTATTGCAGCCACACATGTAAATTCTGTTCCGTTCCACTACAAAATCCGGGAAAAAACGGTGACGTTTTTGTCCCAGTTTGAATTCTGGTCCGATCCGAAAATTTCGGCCCAATTCCGGCCGGAACTCCCCGATTCCGTACCAGGTGTTCAGTTCCGGATTCAGCCAAAACGACGTCGTTTACACAAGTAACAAAACGACGTCGTTTAACCAGTTAATAAACGCACGGATAAACACCCCTAGACCAGACCCAAACACCCAATTCCCCGATTTCCATTTCCCCAAATCAATTCTCAATTTCCCTTACGAAAATCTCAAATTAATCTCAACTCAGCTCACAAATCTCTAGTTTTCGATTCATAATCTAGTAATCACTCACTTGAAAAGCTCAATTTGTAATTCTCAATCCCTAACTAAGCTCAAATTCTGAAACCCTAAATCAAAAATCAAAATCACGGCGGCACAATTTCTTCCACACGGCGGCACAAAATCTTCATTGGTTCTTCTTCCCCAAATCTCCAGTGAAAGGTACACATTCGAGGCCCCAAATCCTTTAATTTTTTGAAAAATTGAAACTGCCGAAACTTGGCATAAATGATTAAATTGGGCATTTATGTATGGAATGTTTGAATAAACTTGAAATTGGAAGATGTTCATTCATGTTGTGTTCCTGATTAAACTGGGCATTCTTGTTAAACTGGGCATAAATGATTGTTGATGAATTGTGGGAAAGAGAGGGAAAACTTGACTGTATTGAATAAGGAGAGATGAAGGAATGATTGTTGATGCATCCTTGCAGGTTTGTTCCAACCAAATTACATCAATGCAATTGCATTATAATGAAAGAGTAAATAGAAAAATACGTGAAGTTCTAGGCACAATTTTTAGAAATTTATCAATGTAAAGCCAATCATGATTTTTCAACAATCAATGTTTACATTTTTATGATGAATGGATTCCTGTGCGATCATCCTAGTGTCTTCTTTTATGAAATGGAAAACAAGGGGAAGTTTCTTACCTCCTGAATTACTTCATAATGGTGTAGAAACTGTGAGTGAGTGATTGTCAAAATTTTATAAATTTTGTCCTGGTAGATTAACTGAATTACTTCATGGTTTATGTGTATTGTTAAATGTTTAACGTTGCCTGATATGGTTGGTCTTTGATGGTTCATAAATGTCTAAAGTGGTGAACCTCAGCTGGTTCCCCTGCCTTCAAATCATGAACATTCTTGAGCAGATTAAATTATGTAACTCATCTTAAACATTCAAATCGTGAAGTAGTTTTTATAATGATACATGCCTAACTTGTGTTATCTTTTTACAACAGATTAAATTACATGGCTGAAAACTCATCTAGTGGTGGGACTTCTATTTCTTCAGCTCCAGCAAGATCAGATGATCCAGCATGGGATCATGGACAGGTGGTTGCTAGTGTAAAGAATGCAAGTATATGCATTTATTGTAATAAACGGATCAATGGTGGTGGTGTTACTCGGTTGAAGTATCACCTTGCTGGTATTAAAGGTGAAGTTGAACCTTGTAAAAGGGTCCCTCCAGATGTTAAATGGCAAATGAAACAACTGATAGATGACATGACAACGGAGAAAAAGAGAAGAAAAAGAGTTAGGACTGATATTGGAAATTCTCAATCAGTTTCCAACGATGAAGAAGTAGAAGAGGGTGATGCTACAAATCCTCATTAGCGTGATATGCGTTCACAAACAAGTAGAAGAATGACAGTGCAAGGAACAAGTACATCTAGAAGAAGGAATCCTTTATTTGCTCCACGAACTACCCCGTGTTCCCAGCCTAGTATTAGAAGTGCAATGGCTTCTAAAGAGATGGAACACAATGCAAGAAAAGCCATGGAAACATGGTGGTTTGATGCTAATATACCGTTTAACAGTGCTAATTCGTATTATTATCAGCCAATGATAGATGTCATAACATCAATGGGACCTGGGTTTAAAGGCCCATCATATCATGATTTTAGAGGATCACTTTTGAAAGATGTAGTTCATGATGTCCATGAATACATTTTAAGTATCAAGGCTGATTGGAGACTTTATGGATGTTCAATTATGGCTGACGGGTGGTCAAATAGGAGGAATGCACCAATTGTGAATTTCCTTGCCTATTCTCCGAGAGGCACCGTATTCTTGAAGTTTGTTGACACTTCACGACTTCGAAAAGATAAAGAGACATTGCTGGAGATGTTCGATGAAGTTGTCAAAGAAGTTGGACAAGAAAATATCGTCCAGTTTTTTAGTGATAATGAGGCTTCATTTAAGGCTGCTAGGAAAGCTTTGCAGCAAAGGTATGGCACCTTTTTTTGGTCTCCTTGTGCTGCCAATTGCATTGATTTAATGCTATAAAATATTTGTGATCCAAGATATTTTCCAATGATTGATGAAACCATTAAAAATACAAGAAATATAACCAAGTTTATATATAATCATGCATGGGTTTTAGCTTTGATGAGGAAAGAGTTCAGAAATGGAAATGATTTATGTCCACCTGGCATAACAAGGTTTGCTACCCATTTCTTAAGCCTCTAATGTTTACTGAAGTTTAAGAAAGAGCTTCGACAGATGTTTACTTGCACAAAATGGGTTAAATCAAGTCATGGTAAAAGTCGGGCTGGAAAGGAAATTTCTGCTATAGTTTTAGAAGATAAAGACTTTTGGCCGAGATGTACACATATAGTCAATGTCAGCGAGCCTTTAGTACGAGTTCTAAGGTTAGCAGACAGTGAAGAAAAGCCATCAATGTGATATTTATATGAGGCAATGGATAAAGCAAAAGAAGTCATCAAAACAAGGTTGAAAAATAGAATGTCTCAATATGGACCATATATTCGGGTAATTGATGCTAGATGGGATAAGCAACTTCACAGTCCATTACATGCAGCAGGATGTTTTCTTAATCCTAGAATATTTTTTAGGCCTTCTTTTTCAAAATAAAAGGAGGTAACTCGAGGTTTGCTTAGCACAATTACTAGATTGGTTCCTGATTGTGATATTCAAGATAACATTAGTGCCCAAATTAAGGAGTATAAGAAAGCGACCGGTGATTTTGGCATGTCCCTAGCTATTCGTCAAAGAGAAAAGTTAAATCCAGGTAATAACTTTTATTTTTTACAATATAATATCTTTTTTTTTATCTATAATATTTGATTTATTCAAATTTTCTTATCTAGTTTCGTGATGGGAGCAATTCAGCAATGATACTCCAGAACTTCAAAAGTTTGCAATTCAAGTTCTTAGTCAATGCTGTAGTGCAACTGGGTGCGAAAGAAATTGGAGTGTATTTGAATACATCCATTCCAAAAAGCGAAATAGGCTTGAGCACAAGAGATTAAATGATTTAGTATTTGTTCGCTATAATCTAAAGATTCAACAGAGGTAAAATATCAATACTATTATATTAATAATTATTTTCTATTACATTGCTATTAATTTTTTAATTTCTTTCGTGTTTATTCTTTGTAGGAATTTGAGCAAAACAAGAGATGCTTTAGATCCCATTAGCCTTGATAACATTGATCTATTGAATGAATGGATTTGTGAAGAACCCAATCTTCTTGATGGAGAGGACATAAGTTGGGAGAGTATCGAAACACCTTTCTCTACTTTAAATTTAGATGATGAAGAGACATGTGTAAATGAGGAGAATGAGCTTGGTGGAAATGACCAACTATTGGAATGTCTTGTTGATGACTTTCTTTATGTTCCACAGCAAGATCAAGATCCTTATTTTTATATTAATTATGTAGAAGATGTTTGATGTATATTTCTTTTATTTTAGAACATTTACTTTCATAATATTTTAGAATTTTAGAGATGTTTCTAATTTTGAGATTATGTTTTTTTGACTTTGTGTTTGTATTGTATAATTTAAAGTTCATTTATGTTGAATTTAAATTATACTTGTTAAATTAATATTTTATTTTTTTCATATGTATATATATATATAATTAATTATATATGAACAGTATGAAACCGGAACGGAACGCCGGAATATACTGGAACCGGAACATTCCATTCTAATAAAAAAACTGGAACGGTAATCGGAACGGATTTTACAACTATGGTTGCAGCCCACAGACATCACGGTCTGCTTCCACATGTCACAAGCAAAAGGTTCACAAAATTAACGAAACAATCAAAGTGGGCTCCCACTAGGGTATTAAATAACTTCATGACACAGTGTCATGGGCGTCCCTGAGCTGTTTGTTTTTGGCTTCTAAATGGTTTTATTTTTTTAAAAAAAACAAACAAATGTATTTTCATGATATTTTAATATGTTAATATTAATAATAAATTTAACTATTAACTAAAGAGCTAAAACAGCTCGGCCAGCCACTGTACACGCACACTCATGTGCACTGTGGACTGGCCATTTTCAGCTCTTGCTCCGCGCGAGTATGGGCACCTGTTTTTGTTTTTGTTTTTTTTCATGGAGATGCTTTTTATATATTCTGTGGTGAAAATGACAAACGAAAGCCTATAGTCGAGCGGCTTACTACACGCTGCAAAATGCAACACGCAGGGTTCGAACCCCTCAGCCAGCAAATTTGATTTTGGCTGATTAGTTTTTTTTTTTTTTCTGAAATACGTTTTTTTTTTTTAAAGCAACTGTAAAAAGCTTTATGCCCCCTCATAAAGCAATGATAATTGATATTATCATAAGATAAATAATAATAATAATTTGATAATTTTGATAATTTTTATTATTTTAAAAGTAAGAGCAATGATAATTTTAGATTTTTAAAATTTGATTTTGTTATTGTTATACTAGGGGGTGTTGAATTATTTTATTATATTAAATTTTACATAAATAAATATTATATTTTTATTTGGACCAGCAAATCCTATAAAAATTGTTTACTCGACCCGCAACGTAGAACATATATTTTTTTAAATTTTCAAATTAAATGATTTTTTCAGCTAATAATTTTTTTTTGTTTTATCATCTTTATATTTTTTTTATGTGCTCTTTCTTTTATTTTTTTTATTGGTTTTATTGTTATTATTTTCAAGTTAAATGAAATTTTTTTTCCTGATAATTATGATTTGTTTTTTATTAAAGTTATTATGATTTTTTTTTCTTTTATTTATTTATGTTCTTTATTCATCATTAACACAATAATAATAATAATAATAATAATAATAATAATAATAATAACAAGAATAATAATAATAATAATATATTCTTTTTCTTGCTTACTCTTTGTTAATGTTTTTGAGTGTTTTTTCTTTCGGGATAATTTGATAATTTTAATTATTTTTGCAATAATAGCAATAGTCATTTTGTATATAATATTATTGGGGATAAAAGACAACTCAAGAACAAAAAATAGACAAATTTACCTAGGTTATTATATTATCATAAGATTGATAATAATAATAATAATTTAATAATTTGATAATTTATATTATTTTAATAGTAAGAGCAATGATAATTTTAGATTTTCAAACTTTGATTTTGCTATTGTTATATTAGGGGGTGTTGAGCTATTTTATTATATTAAATTTTGCATAAAGAAATATTATATTTTTATTTGGATCCAGCAAATCCTATAAAAATTATTGACTCTGCCCGCAACGTAGAACATATATTTTTTTAAATTTTCAAATTAAATGATTTTTTCAGTTAATAATTTTTTTTATCATCTATTATATTTTTTTATGTGCTCTTTCTTTTATTTTTTTATTGGTTTTATTATTATTATTTTCAAGTTAGATGAATTTTTTTTCCTGATAATTATGATTTTTTTTATTAAAGTTATTGTGATTTTTTTTCTTTTATTTATTTCTGTTCTTTATTCATCATTAACACAATAATAATGATAATAATAATAATAATAATAATAATAATAATAATAATAATAATAATAATAATAATAATAATATATTCTTTTTCTTACTTACTCTTTGTTAATGTTTTTGAGTGTTTTTTTTTCCGGGATAATTTGATAATTTTAATTGTTTTTGCAATAATAGCAATAGTCATTTTGTATCTAATATTACTGGGGATAAAAGACAACTCAAGAACAAAAAATAGACAAATTTACCTAGATTATTTACAATTAAAAAACGATACAAGTCACTTTTATCTCGATTACACTGTTCCTTTTAAACGGCAAACAAGTCATTATTATATGTTTTAATATTTATTGCATAATATCGCCTAAAAATATATAAAGAGATAAAAAAAAATTACCTCGGATTTTTTGCAGGAAAAAATTTAATATCAGCATTCTTAAATACATTTAATATAATAATATGATGAATAAATCTTATAAAAAAAAATGGCTTTGAATTTTAATTTTGTGCTCTTTTGTTCAAGTTTATTTCTTAAAAAAAATGGATTTTTAATATTTAATATCTAATATTACCCGGGAAAAAATACAACTCAAAAAAACAAAAGTTCAACAAATTTTCCTAGATTATCTACAATTAAAAAATATACTAGGCACTTTCCGTTTCGACTACACTGTTCTTTTTAGAAGGCAAATAAGTAATTATATCACTCAAAAAATTTATATTTCTTTTTTTAAAAAAATTACAATATTTTTATTTATAATGTGTCAGATCTAATATTACTGGGGGAAAAAGGCAACTCATATTTTTTTTTTACAAGTTTACCTAGGTTATCTACAATTAAAAAAATATCAAAAACACTTCACATTTTGATCACACTATAAAGTATGTGAAACTAAGTATATGTGTTTAATATTTATTTAATATTATCGCCTAAAAATATATAAAGAGAGAAAATAAATGACCTACGATTTCTTTAAAAAAAAATTAATATCGGTATTCTTAAATATATTTAATATAATAATATGATGAATAAATCTTATAAAAAAAAACTTTGGCTTTGAATTTAAATTTATATTTGAGACTCTTTTTTTTTCCTTTTAAGAAACGATGACCTTTTTTTTACATGTATTTTTTATTTTTTTGTGTCCAAGTGAGTTGTTCTTTTTTAATCGGGTTTCTTTTTTTGTTTTCTTTTTTTACCAGAGTACCCGTGACAAAAAATTTCTAATAAATCATTTCATCTTCTTATCAAATTTTCTAACAAATTTTATCAAAAGTTTTTTAGCAATAGCAATATTCAATACATTTTTTTTATTACTGGTTTTTTTTTTAAAAAAAAATTTAAATCTTTTTTTTTTTACTGTTTTTTTTAAAAAGTTTATTTTAAAAAGATTTTTTTTTTAATTTTTTTTAAAGTGGTTTCTTTTTTTTTAAAAAAGTGTTTTTTATTAATAACTGGTTGTTGTTGTTGTTTACAAATGTTATTTTATGGTTATTGTTTTTATTTTTCTACATTTTTTTTTATTTTTTGTTAATTTTTTTTTAATAACTGATTTTTTTATTTTTTTTTTACAAAAAATATTTTTTTTTAATAACAACTAAAGTATCCAGGGCAACTTACGTTGACCACGACTAATCTCCGAATCCACTTTTTTTTATAATTTTTTTTTTTACACAAGGACTCATTTTGTATTTTTTATGGTGGAAATGACATATCAGAAGCTTTGACCAGGCAGTTGTCCGCGCGTTGCCAACACAGGCGCGCGCGAGTTCAAACCGCTCGGACACCAAAATGTGATTTTTTTTTAAGAACTGAAAGAAAATTTTTAAAAAAAAAAATGGTTTATTTTTTTTTAAAAAAGATATTTTTTTTAAATGATTTCTTTTTGAAAAAAAAGTGTTTTTTCTTAATAACTGGTTGTTGTTGTTTTTTACAAATGTTATTTTCTGGTTGTTGTTTTTATTTTTTTACAAAAAAGATTTTTTTTAATAACTTTAATAACTTACGTAGACCACGACTAATCTCCGGATCAACTTTTTTTTATAATTTTTTTTACACAAGGACACTTTTTGTATTTTTTTATGGTGGAAATAACATAGCAGAAGCTTTGACCGAGAGGTTATATGCGCGCTGCCAACACAGGCGCGCGTGAGTTCAAACCGCTCGGACACCAAAATGTGATTTTTTTTAAGAACTGAAAGAAATTTTTTTTTAAAAAAAAAATGGTTTATTTTTTAAATTTTTTTAATAACTGGGTTTTGTTGTTTTTTTTACAAATCTGATTTGTTTTTTTTTTTTAAACTATTTTTTAAAATGTTTCTTTGTTAAAAAAATGATTTTTTTTAATAACTGGTTGTTGTTTTTATTTTTTTGCAAAAAAAATATTTTTTTAAAAAAAAATAATTTTTTTTAATAATTGGTTGTTGTTTTTATTTTTTTTCAAAAAACAAGATTTTTTTTAAATAACTATAGTGTCCAAACCAACTTACGTGCACCACGACTAATCTCTGGATCAACTTTTTTTTATATATTTTTTCCTATTTTTTTTGCTACTTATACATTTTTTTTCTTAACCGAGGTGTCCGGGTCAGCTTACATGCACCACGGTTCTTTTTTCCCAAGTATATTTTTTTTCCTAGCCAACTGAGCGCGCCGCAAATAATCCCTTGGCTCATTATTGTTTTCTTTTATTACCTAAAGAGTTAAAACAACTTGGTTTTCTACTGTAGCACGTGACTCATAGTCACTATTCATTGGCAATTTGCTCCGATGCATCGCGGCGCACGTCTACTTTTTTTTTTTTTTTCCAACAGTGTCATACATTTAATATAATAATACAAAGAATAAATCTTTTAAAAAAAAAACTCTTCAAATTTTAATTTTGTGCTCTGTTTTTGAAAGTTTATTTCTTAAAAAATATTTATAATATTTTGGTTTTTAATATTTAATATCTAATATTACTGGGCAAAAAGTACAACTAAAAAAAATGATAAATTTACCTAGATTATCTACAATTAAAAAATATTCCAGTCACTTCCCGTTTCGATTGCACTATTTTTTTAGACGACAAATAAGTAATTATAGCACGCAAAAAACTTGAGGCTTATTTCTAAAAATAAATTATAATATTTTTATTTATAATGTGTCAGATCTAATATTACAAGAGGAAAAAGGCAACTCATAAAATTGTTTTGACAAATTTATCTTAATTATCTACAATTAAAAAATCTACGACCCACTTCCCATTTCGATTATACTATAAAATATGTAAAACTGATTATATGTTTTAATATTTATTGAATATTATCGCCTAAAAATATATATATAGAGAAAAAAATGACCTACGGTTTCTTGCAAAAAAAATTAATATCGGTATTCTTGAATACATTTAATATAATAATAAGATTAATAAATCTTATAAATATAACTTTGTCTTTAGCTTTTAATTTAAATTTCTATTTTATACTCTTTTTTTGGTTCTTTTAATAAACGATAACCTTTTTTTCACATTTATTTTTTATTTTTTAATAACCGTCGTGTTCAAGTATTTTTTTTAAACGGGTTTATTTATTTGTGTTTTTTTTAACTAGAGTTTCCGTGACAACAAGTTTCTAATAAATCATTTCACCTTCTTAGTAAATTTTCTAACAAATTTTATCAAAAATTTTTTAGCAATAGCAATATTCAATCATTTTTTAGTTGAAAAAAAACCATTTTTAACATATTTTATCAATTAGAATTTTACCAATTAAATATTAAAATAACAAAATATAACATTTATAAAATCAATCAATTTTCTATATATATAAAAAAGCCCAGCGGAACGGGCAAATTCGCTCGTAATATCTATTCACGCTTGCTTTTACTTCTCTTTTTCAGGTCCCATAAATCTGGTGGGTACCCAGTAAAACACCTTTCCACAGCAGAGAGTAATAATATTGACGGTCCCTCAGCTTTCACTGCTCTCACACGAAAAAGCTTCCGCTCCACTGTCTAAAACACAACTGGAAAGGAAAGCGAATAGGCTGCAGAATTTTTTATGCCCAGCTTAATATACTTGTCTTTGCCTCCCTCTCTCTAGCTTTATGCATAATTAATTTTTCCTCCGAGGCTTCACGGGTCTTGATTCTCTCCCCTTTTTTCTTACATGGCAATCCGTGCCCCTCAACAAACTTTCACAACTGAGCCTTGACTTGTGTGTGTGTGTGTGTTTCTTCAACTATTTTCTTCGTGTTTACACAATAATCATGCCTGCTCTTTCCTCTTCTTCTTCTTCTTCTGTTTGCACTTTCTTGTTTATTTTCTTGCTTGTTGTAAGAGCCTCAAATTGTGCAGCCAAGAGCACACGGCCTCCACGCCAATTATCTGTTGATTACTATGCAAAAAAGTGCCCTCAACTCGAGCAAATTGTTGGTTCAATCACCTCCCAACAGTTCAAAGAAGCACCAGTTTCAGGGCCGGCCACCATTCGCCTATTCTTTCACGACTGCTTCGTAGAAGTACTCTCGATTCCACATTCTCTGTTATCCTTGCCATGCATGCTCTATGTTTTAGCTTATTATCATGCTGCATTTCTTGCATCATAAACTGCCATCCTTGCTCGTTCTGGCAGATCATCATGCTAATCATTATAACTGATAAATTGCAATCTTACTTACATTGAAGGGCTGTGATGCGTCGATATTGATATCAACAAATCCTGGAAGTAAAGAGTTGGCAGAGAAGGATGCAGAGGACAATAAGGACTTGAGGGTGGAGGCATTTCAGACTATAAACAAGGCCAAGGAGCTGGTGGAGAGAAAGTGCCCTGGTATTGTTTCTTGTGCAGATATTCTTGCAGTGGCAGCCAGAGATTTTGTCCACCTTGTATGTGCCTCATTTTCCTCCTCCCTTCATTATCATACTCATCATGTCTTGTCATTTCTGTTCTGTGTTCTTGAAAATATTTCTACACACCAGATGTATCTCCATGTTAAAAGCTTGATTTTCCTTGTTCTATGCTCAAATTGGAAGGCGCTATGAAGTTATTACAGAGTCTGCTTAGGAATAAGCCTATAATACTTTTTTCTTTTAAAAAAAACAGCTTAATTTCCCTCTTGTTTGGTGTAAATATATTTGCTACATAATGCTTCCTTTCTAGAAAGGTGGAGAAAAGTTAGTTTGGTCATTTTTAGGACAAAAAAAATATGTAAACTTATAACCGTTTTTGCATTTTATTTTATTTTTTGAAAAAAAAAAGTTTTTTTTTTTCAAATTATTTTTATGTGTTTTCAGGGTGTTTCGATGTAATAATATCGTAAAAAGCTTTGTTTTTTTTTTAAAAAAAAATATTTTATATATATATTTTAAACAAAAAAACACAACTTCTATTATGTTTCTGGAATCATTCCCTCGATAATGAACACATTTTTCTATTAGAGGGTCATTGACACATTTTTCAAAAATATTTTTTAAAAAATATATATTTTAAATTAAATATTTTTAAATTATTTTCATGAATTAATATCAAAAATAGTTTTCAAAAATAATCTTATCCACACTCCATTAAAGGACATAAAAGGAGAACATTCATATTTCTATTTTATCTTTTTGTCATTTGAACCACAGCTCTGTTTAGAACAGCTAAAGCCACTGTGCCTGTAATTTGTCCTAACCAAAACAACATTGAAATTTCCAGCCTTCTGGGTTGGTTAAATCAGGTCAACATGAGAGACAAGAAAAATGATTAATTTTGGCATGTAAAATAATGGGGACAATCGAATCTCATGACTTATTAATTGCATTGAAGAATACCAAATGCCAATACAAGAGGACAAGAACATCGATGTCATGTTTCAAGCTTATTTGATTTACATGAAGAGATTCTTTCAATTACTAATTAATAAAACAACATTGTCACCATCAACTAAAGATGTCTTTTTTGTCCATAGCATCGTTATCTAATTTTCAAGGGTTCATCTGTTCTGTTTATGTGGCTCAGGCAGGAGGTCCTTATTACCAGGTGAAGAAGGGGAGGTGGGATGGGAAAATATCAATGGCGTCTAGGGTACAGTGCAACATCCCCCGAGCAAATTTCACCATTGATCAACTACTGAAACTCTTCAACTCTAAAGGACTAACACTTGAGGACCTAGTTGTTCTTTCTGGTGCCCATACATTTGGATTTGCTCATTGTAAGCAATTTGTCGGCCGACTCTACAATTACCGTGGCACTAAACAGCCTGATCCTGACATGGATCCAAGGCTACTAAAAGCTCTTCAAATGTCCTGCCCTCAGTTCGGTGGGAATTCGGACATCATTGCACCATTTGATGTTACCACTCCATTCATGTTTGATCATGCTTATTATGGAAATTTAGAGGCTAAACTGGGATTGTTGGCCTCGGACCAGGCTCTAGTTTTAGACCCGAGAACCAAGCCCTTGGTTCAACAATTAGGAAAGGATAAGCAAAAATTCTTCCAAGCATTTTCAATAGCTATGGAGAAAATGGGCTCAATTGGTGTGAAAAGGGGAAGAAGACATGGAGAGAAGAGGAGATATTGCAGTATGCACACATAATTGGATTTAATATTTTTTTAATTTCCTTATTTTTGGTTTCTTTATTCTAAGTCTTTCTCCTTGTGTTAGATGTTTTGGGCTTTTATATTTTGAGGTTTGAAATTTGTAGTGAATGTTGGGAGATTTTGAGATAACTCTTTCACATAATAACATTCATCATCATCATCATCTATATATATATATATATATATATATAGATGATGATGATGATGAATGTTATTATGTTTATATATATATAGATGATGATGATGATGAATGTTATTATGTTTATATATATATATATATCTTCAAACCTGTATTTTCAATGGAGTGCCGAAACAAATATAGGGGTTAGTTTTTGCAATGCCTTTGCTTTGGATATCCATTCATCCAAAGAACAACAAAGGACTCAAGATGGTCCACGAATGGCGGCTCAATTCAAGATCGAATATCCTTCCAAACCGAGGAAACCTTTTGCTATATAGAAATTTGTATCCGAGAGAGAGATAGAGAGGGAGGGTGCCTTCATCTAATTCATGGTCAAATAAATAAGGACAAAATTACTATTACTACTAGTATTATTGAGGAGAATTACTTTAAATCTCCTAAGGTTTGCCTTAGCTATTGGTTTGAGGGCAAGAAATAGTAGTGCTTGGAAGAGATGAGTGGGTTGATCATTGATTGATGATTTAATGGGTGTTTGATATTGTGGTTTTACTGTAAAATAAAAAAAAATTGATGAAATGAGTGTTTGATAATGGATTAAAAAGTTCATAGACTCACAAACTATAACCTCAAATTGTTGGTAGATAAAAAGTAGCTAATAGGTGCTTTTTGAAAGAATTTGTAAACTCTTGTGGGTCTAATAGACTATTTTTTTTCACCTTTTCTTCTTCTCAAGCAATCTGAGCTTTGAATTTAGAAAGATAAATTCATTTTATACGGGCAATCTTTGCACGAGAAACACACATTTTGTTTTCACCATTTCCATCAACATCTGCAATATTTAATTCATTTTCAAATACTGTAATTTCAGCTGGCTCTCTCTAATAGTTAATTAAGAGCTTTGACAAGAGAAATTATGAGTTATTTTCTTAATTTTATAAAATAAATTATATATTTTGTTAGTTTTCAAATTTATTTAATTAATTACTCTTTTGATTATGTTTAATTTAATATTATTTTATTTAAATATATTTTATTTTC
This sequence comes from Salix dunnii, assembly GCA_015731905.1. NCBI lineage: Eukaryota > Viridiplantae > Streptophyta > Magnoliopsida > Malpighiales > Salicaceae > Salix > Salix dunnii. The sequence goes on along the minus strand of CM027662.1, from coordinate 2,919,123 downwards.
TCATCACACGTTTTATATTATCTACCTTTTTATTTTTTTTTAAAGAAAAAAATCCTAACTATTTTTTTAGTTTAGAATTTTTTTTTTCATATTATATTTTTAATTTCTTATTTAAAGGGAATTATTTTTTATTTTATTTTATATTAAATTTTAAACTCAATCACAGTTTTAACCAAACACTTTTAAATTTATTTTGAATCGCAACTAAAGTGTTTTTCATAAAACTATTTTTTTTTTAAATTTCAACCACAAAAATAAAAGTAATATCAAACACACCCTTAGATGAGACAATTCTGACAGTGTTGGTGGTGAGGTTGTAGTGACTGATATTGCTTACATCTTTTCTTTTTCTTTTTTTTTAAATAAAACCACTTTAATATTTTCATTTTTAATATATAACTTAATATTTTTTTAATTCTCAAATTATTTTACTTGCTAAATAATTTTAATTATAATCTATATTTTTTTTATATCACCATCATTGTAAATTTTTATTAAATTCAAATGAAATTATGATGGTAAAATAGAAAATATAATCTTCATATTTGTAAATAAAAAGTATAATAATTATTATAATAAGGGGATTGCTAGAACCCTTTTTATGAATAAATTAAAAAAATCACATAACTACAATTATTATGATTATTATTATTGTGTTAATAAGGAGAAAAAAAAAACAATAAGAAATCAATTAAAGACGACACCATCACAATCAACCATGTACATAATTCATTAAAAACAGTAACTCGGAAGGTGAGGACATACAGAAGCATGCAGAGCAAGGACTTGCTTAGATGGGTCCAGTTCATGGTTTCTGCAGAACGATAATAAACTGTTTAAATCTCCCAAACACTGAAAAGCATATGAACAAGGCATGTGTCATTACCTTAACACACCCCGTTACGTGGTGCCAAATGTCCTTCGAGAGCGTTGACAAGATATTGAAACAGCAACATGTTCTTCAGTGACTGAAATAAAAGCTCGTAAGAACAACAGCTCATCGGGTGTCCAAAGTGAATGTCCCGAGCTTGATATATAATTTAAATGGACAGTTTTAAACGAGTTTGCTCTTAGAGACCCACAAGACATTGCACGCCTTGTCTAGCATTTTATTTACTTGAAACCTCAAAGAACAAGCAAACTAACCTTTATTTGAGCAGGTTCTGGCGTTAACTGATGGAAACCCTGTGAACACCAGAGCCAATCAAATAAAATGAAATAAAAATTGCAGCAGACAAGTAAATCCAGTGTTGCAATCATTCTCTATATCACAAGAACAAGCACTTGTTCATGAAAAAAAAAAAAACGATTCAGCCACTGCAATTTGAAGCATATCCAACTCACCAATGAGTCAAGCGGTCTGTTCATGAAAACAAATGATTCAGCCACTGCAATTTTAAGCATATTCAACTCACCAATGAGTCAAGCGGTCTGTTTGTTTAATTTAATCAAAATCTGAAACACCGCCTCGCACAGTTTGCTTCAAAGAACACAAACAACCTAATAATTAATAACAGTAGTTACAAATCCTTAGTTTCTGATTTGAAGGAAACAAAAGAAGAGGAAATTGCTTTGTTGGCGGAGTTTCGTTAACAATACAAGAGCTGTGAACTACTTCGAGAAATCAACGTTTCAATTTAAACAAAAACAAAACACGATTTATTAATAAAATGAGATGAGGAGATTAACAAGTGGTGGGATAAATGGCTCGTTATCATCGTTGGCGTCTAGCGTGTGTTTAGAATCGGAGGCGGAGTCTAGGATTGCTAAAAGGTTCTCTTCCATTCCTGCCCTCTCCGTTTCTTTCTTCGTTTTTTCATATTTTGGTTCCAACAGAAAAACTAGTAGTAAACGACAAAAGAGAACTATTTCCGTTGCCGGGACTTGAACACGGGTCGCTCGGGTGAGAGCCGAGTATCCTAACCAACTAGACTACAACGGAATACTGGTGCGATCTCAAGCCTAATTAAAAATATTAATTATACATCACCATATTTTATACGCAGTGCAAATTCGGAAAGAGAGGCGCGTTTGTTTGACAGCCTATCATTTTAAAAGCATATGATTTTATATCATTTTAAAATGTTAATGTTAAAAATAAATTTTTTAAAAATAAAAAAATATTTTAATATATTTTAAATAAAATAATTATTTTCACAAAACTAAACAATATCTAAATAAATAAAATCACTATTCGAAGGAACACATATTACTCATTTGTAGAAATTGATATGTGATAAATGAAGGCCTTTTTTTTTATCAAAATTAATACAAAATAAAATTGATGTGTATAATAAGCTCAAGTGGATAAAAACATAGATAAACGAAGAACCATAATGCCATTAAAAAAAAGCCTTTTATATAAGAGACTTTCCCAATTATAGTCTGGGAACCTTGACCTATTAGAGAGAAAAAAAAATATATTTATTAAATAAATCCTAATTTTCAATAATAACTCACCAATATAAAAAAACACTTACCATTATTAAGTTATTAGATTATTGATGTCAATAATTCTACCCACTTTTCCATGTACCCTGGAAAATATCATGGCTATAAATCACAATCATAGCTTTAGAATAGGGCTGGAAATCTCTAATTAAATTCTGTCTATCATCATTTGTTTTACACTTGTACTCATGTTTACATCTAGCTTTTTTTTATATTTATTAAATTATCTTAATTTATTACACAGAGCTCTATATATTTGTTTGAGAGTGTAATTGTGATTGTTTTTTAAAGTATTTGTTATTTAGAAATACATTGAAATAATTTTATTTTATTTTTTAAAAAATATTTTTGATATTAGCATATCAAAAAATATAAAAATACCAAAAAAAATTTAAATTAAAGTAAAAAAATTCAATTTTTTTCATAAACACTTTCGAAATCGCACTCTCAAACATTCCCTAAAAAACTCGAGGAAATGTTGTTTCTCCATGCACATGACCCTTTTCACTTGTAATTGCTTTTTTAATTTTACCTTCAGATTGCCAAATTAGAGGCCTATTTAGACTGATCTTTCAGGGACATGTGAGACTAAAAGATACAGAATGACAGTGATAAATACAAAAAGAAAAGAGTGGCTTTAACAAAGTTGAGATGAAATGTTCATTGCAGTCCCAAAACTTTCTCAATTGTAAATATTTGGTCTCCTTATTTTTTAAAAAATTAAAAACAAAGTAAATTCCGATCCCAAATATTATTTTATTTTATTTTCTAGTGTTTAGTTTGAATAAAAAGTTAAGGCTTGTGATTCCTAATTTGAATATTCATTTTGTGGACGTAGACAGCCTTCATTTGAAGGTTGATTTCGTGAACGTGGTGCATTTAGTGGCCGTTGATGTGGATTGCAAGATGAGCCCAACACTAGCAGGTACGTGTCACTGTCTACCGGCACAGGAAGAATTAATGAAGCATCCTTTCAAAGCGTTATAAAATCGATCATATTATAGAGGTAACATGCATGCTGAATCTACAATAATGACTCTGCCATCAATTGCAAGTCCTTTTTATCAGGGGACCCAAATATCACGAAGAAAGCTATGATCTGTGCTCTTGTATTTTTATATTATTTTAATATGTTTATGTTAAAAATAATTTTTTAAAACTGCTAAATATACACTTTCAAACAGGTTTAAAAGTTAAAAATAAAATAGTATTATTTTAATAAAAGTAATTTACTTATATATCCTTTTCTCTCTCTTGAATTTACCCCCAAGTCAATACTCACAGCTATGCTTTAAAATGAAACTGAGATTCCAAGACGTAAACAACCTGCTACTAGCTGGACCCTGGAGGTGGTGCTGAGCTGCTGGGTCAATAAATGTGGTACATGTTTTTTTTTTTTAAAAAAAGGTCAGCTTTAATGCGCCGAACATCAGTGACAGCGTGGCATTGAAGTAATAAATCACCATGCCTATCCTTTTAGCTACTCCAAGTTAAAAAACAAATTTAAAGAAAAGATATTTTTTTAATTTATATTCTGAATTTTCATATTTCTAAAAAAAAGTCAAATAGCATTTTTAAATTGAAGAATTTTTTTATATATTGATCAAAAAAACCCAAAAAATTATTTAATATATTTCTATGTAAGAAAGTGATTTTGATTATATTTATATTAGTTATTTATTATTAATAAATAATAATGTCAATATTATAAATATTAAAATAGAATTAACTTATGTAAATAATTTTTTATTCAAATACAAATATAAAAATATTATATTTATATTATTTAAAAAATTATATTACTAATTTGATTTCTCTAAATTATTTTTTCGGTTGAAAATACTCTTACTAGTAGGCACCACCGAGGGCGGTTTTCATAAGAAAAAGGTGGCAGCACATTTCTGATTAAATAGAATTTCAGCTCTCGTGGTTGGATTTCTTCTTCTTCTATTTTTTTTTTCTATGAGCATGGATCGTTTTAGGCCTATGCTATAATACCACAAAGATCAAATTGTTTTAGTGTTAAAAAAATTAAGTGATGATAATCCGAGTTAATAAAAGAAAAAAATCATAAAATTCTAAACTTAATAATATAATGTCAAGCAATAATATTGAAAATTTATAAAAAAACTCGAGTCTATTTGAGTTAATTTGATTAATCTATCATGTGCGATATAAAATTAAGATAAAAAATAAAATTAAATCAATAAAAAATATTTTTAAAAAATATAAATAGATGTAAGTTAATTTGATTGATTCACACCGAGATAATTTAATAGAAAAACAAAAAAAAATAAAAAAATAAAGGATACGAAGCAAAGTCTACAACCCTATGTGGAATTACAAAATTAAATAAAAATTAATTTGTAAAAAAGGAAAAGACATAAAAGACAAGATTTAAGTCGGGCTAATATTAGAAACTAGAGAGAAGAGGGGAAGGAAAAGAAGTCAATCACCACCCAACTGCCACGTTTATCAACATTCATGTGGCCCCATGAGCTTCTTTGCCATTAACGAATCAACCACTTTTTTTTTAAATAATATTAATATTTACCAAGTTACCATATCAAAGACAAAGATATCATTATTTACTGCCTTAGATTTTTAATTTATTTATTATTCTTATTATTAAGACATGATTAGTTTATTTTCATAATATTTCGGGGGAATTTCATTTGACAAAGCAATGCAGCTCAACTGATTTATTAATTATTGAGGCCCAACCAACTTTTAAATGGACCTGTCAGCCTCAACATAAAAAAGAATATTATCCTCAGCTCTGAATATCAGCATCAAAACTCAAGAATGCCGACGAATATCCCCTTCATTCATCTTCATCTGTGGACGTCAATTGGACCACAAGAATTTTTTTTAAAGAAAAAGACTCATCTTTTAATATATATATATATATATATATATTATAATTTCTATTATATTCTCCTATTTATAATTTTTTTTTAAAATACGAAAACGAACAAAATTCTAAGCTGATTTAAGACAACTGTCCCTACGGCTACTGGCTAAAAGTTTACAGAGCCAGTCCCCTCGCACCATTTTAAGGCGTACAAGAAAGCTTATGATTTTTAGGCTTCCTTTCTTATAAACTTTATATTGACGTGCTAGTTGTTATTTTTTAAAATATATTAAAATAATATATTTTTTATGTTTTAAAATTTTTTTACTATGTAATACATCAAAATGATTTTTAAAATCAGTGAAGTAATTAATAAATAAATTAGTTTTAAAACCCAAAAACAAAAAGGTTCTTGTTAGTCTATTTAAGTGGAGATGTAGGAGTTCAAACCTTGCCTTCACTGATCAAATTCTCTTTAAATCTTGAGAAATTTACAAGACAAGAGATAACACCAATGCATCCAAGAGTCCCAATGGTGACGGTTTTCGCATTAATGGCACTGATGCCATTGTTCTCAGGAGCTGTGGACATTCGTCAACTGAGGCAATTGGCAGCAAGACACAATGTGACATGTGTTCTTGTCTTCGGAGACTCGAGTGTTGATCCTGGTAATAACAACCGCCTTCCAACGACTATGAAGGGCAACTTTCCTCCGTATGGGAAGGACTTCTTTCACCGCCACCCCACTGGAAGGTTCAGTAATGGAAGACTTGCCACAGATTTCATTGGTGAGTTCTTCTCACTACGCTGCAGAAATCTGTATGTCACCTTCATTTGATTAAATATATAGTTCATGCTTCTTCCCCAGCTGAGGCACTTGGTTATACGAAGACAATTCCAGCCTTTCTTGATCCTAATCTGAAGCCAGCAGATTTGCTTCATGGTGTTAGTTTTGCTTCGGCTGCTTCTGGTTATGATGACCTTACTGCCAATCTCTCAGTAATCCCATAAAAAACCCTTCTGCTTTTCTTTTAAGTACATTATCTTGTGAATTCTAGCAAAGTCTTGAAATGTTTGTCATTAATTGTACTATGATGCTTACTTTTTCATCTTTATTTCTCCTTGGTTGCAAACTGAAACAGCGAGTGTTGCCGGTTTCCAAGCAGATAGAGTACTTGATGCACTATAAGCTCCATTTGTCTCGGTTGGTAGGTGGAAAGATGGCACAAAACATCGTAAAAAATGCTATTTTTGTTTTGAGTATGGGCACCAATGACTTTCTCCAGAACTACTACTTGGAACCAACTCGCCCCAAGCAATTCACTGTGGAACAGTACCAGAATTTCTTGGCATCAAGGATGTTCGAGGACATTAAAGTACTTACTCTCTCTTTCAACAAGTTATTACTATTCGTAAACCTCGGTGATCTAGGAGGTCAAGCTGGACTAGTTTGTGCACTTCAATCTGATATTTGTTCGAAATCATTTCACATGCCTTTGCTAGTTGAAATATTGATGATGATCTTACATCTTTTATCAAGTTCGATGCTCTGCTGGAAACGGTCTTTCGATTCCAATAATTTGATCTCTTGTTTGTCTGTGGTATCATTAACATATATATTAAAGTGTTTGGGGGGGCGTTTTAAGAGTTTTTATATTTTTTTCCCATTTTTTTCTTAATTATGTTCAGAGATGGTTTTGATTAAATAAATTTTAATAAATAAATAAATTCTATTTGATTTTTTTCAAATAATATGCATCTCAAAAACAAACCTGCATTAATTACCATCAATTTACATTTCTCATTGAATGCCATGCCAACTGATCCACATCTACTTTCTGAACCAATTTATACTATTTTGTTTTGGTAAGTTAGCACAGCTAGCGTTGATCATCAATATGTTTGCAGGTAATGAATAGACTGGGAGCCACAAGAGTGGTGGTTGTCGGGGTCCCTCCTCTGGGATGCATTCCACTTGTCAAGACCCTCGCGGGCCAGAATACTTGCGTCGAGAGCTACAACCAACCAGCCTGGTCGTTCAATGCTAAGATAAAAGAGAAACTGGCCATTCTCAGGAAAACAGTAGGGCTTAAAGATGCTTATGTTGATTGCTATGGTGTCATACAAAACGCAATCAACGCCCCACAAAAATTTGGTCAGTAAATATCCCAAAAATAACTTCTGTTTCACTCTTATTTACTACACACACACACACACACACACACAAAAGTAGTTGGTGATGAACTGATGATCTTTTTCTGTATTCGGCAGGACTGGTAGAAACTTCAAAAGGTTGCTGTGGATCAGGAACTATAGAATATGGAGACACATGCAAAGGCATGACCACATGTGCTGATCCATCAAAATATGCATTCTGGGATGCTGTTCATCCTACAGAAAAAATGTACCGGATTTTAGCTAGCGAGGCTATAGAGTCTCTTAGTGAAACACTCATAGACTAAGGGTGCTTTTGTTGTTGTTGATTACAGGCTAGCAAATAGGCACCTAACAGGCTGTGAAGATCGGAAAAAGAAACTCATGAAACCTAAAATCCTTAATTTTTAGCTATCTCTTAAGTGATTGTAGTCACCTATTACCCCAACTACTCGAGCTATTGACCACTTCCATTTGATCACGAGCACTTCGTTTTTGCTGATGGGCCCCGTGCCGCTATAAAAATCTCTACGACTGGAATATCAGACCCGGAGATGTTTTCACCTGACGAGCTTAAGAAGGATAAGAGGAAGGAAATGCTCTAAAGAATTCGGAGCTAAATAAACTGTAAATGGTGATGAAGTGGTTGAAGAAAGTACTGTAATGGATTAGTTAAAGAAGAATTCTATTTATATATCTTCACCATGTTTGATTCTTATCCGCACCCTCGAGCTCTGTATAAACTTAATCCTCCGTTTGATAATCTCATTACACTATCTATAATCCCAGATTTGAAATTGATCACAAAAATCACCAGGCTGCACCCTACAACATTGCACATATAATGCACGAACAATGATTAACTGATAAAAGATTGCTAAAGAAGCGATTTGGTGTGTGTTTAATAGCATTATGTATTCTTAAAGAATATTTTAATATTAATGAAATATTAATAACATCACTATTATTATCATGATTATAACAATTAAAATTATTATTAATATTAATGTTCAAACAATAAAAATTATTAAATTATTCCATAGAATAGAATAAAATAAATCCAAAAACTTTAACAAAATAGCACGCATGAAAACAATAAAAAATAACTAAAATTATTATTACTATTGTGTAAACAATGAAAATTATTAAATTATACTGAATAATAAAATAAAAAATACAAATTTTTTTTTATTAAATTATACTGAATAATAAAATAAAAAATACAAATTTTTTTTAACAAAAGAGTATGTAAGAAAACAATAAAAAATAACTAAAATTGTTATCACTATTGTGTAAACAATAACAATCATAAATCATCATGAAGAGTAAAATAAAAAACCCAAAAAAAATAACAAAAGAGTAAAATAAATGACAATCAAAATAAATATTATTAGCATACTAAAATCATTTCATTTGAAGAAACAAATAAAAATAATAAAAAAGAACAAAAGAAAAAAATGAGAAAATATCAATTTTTAAATGATCATTGACACAAATTAAAATTTAAAGACTAAATCGAATAAAAATAAAATATTAACGAAAGAAAAAATAATAAAAATTAAAAATCAAAACTAAGAGTATAGACACATTAATATGAACAAGAAACAAGGACTGTTTCAGAAGGAGAAAAAAATTATAGGAATTAAAACTACATAAAAAATTAAAAGTGGAGGCTGTAATAAAAAATCAAATACATGATTAATTTTAATTGAATGATAAAATTGAAACAAATCAAAACTTTTACAGAAGAAACTAGGGTGAAAAAAATTGAAAAGACCAAGGAATGAAATGCACAAATCATAAATAAAGAGGATCTATATGTATTTTTGGTTTTAGGAGAGAAAAAAATGACCATCAACAAGTATTCGACCACCATGAGCCAACACGAGCACCACTATGGTGAAGAGATCATAACGACGCATCCAGTAAGACCGTGATTAAATATTTTTAACCATCGTGTGACACTTTACAGGTTACCTGTGTGGTGCAGATAAAAAATTATTGCATGTCAGGTAAATGCCCCAATATTTTTTTAAAAAAGATGATTATAGTGCGTGATGAGGTTAAATAAATAAAAAAATATATTCAATAAATATAAAAGATAAAAGTAGGGAATCATTGTTGCATTTCACTTTGTGAGAATAATTATAGTGATTTTTTCTCATGATTTAGCTTTTAGATTAATGTATTTTCATGAAAAGTGATTGGAAATATGATCCAAGTTAATTTTAAAAATATTCTTTTGTTCAGGAATATATTAAAATAATATTTTTAAAAAATATTTTTGATATCAATATATAAAGATTATTTAAAATACCAAAAAAAAAATTAAAATTAAAATTAAAATAATAAATAATATTTTTTAAAATAAATTCTTTTACCGGGGTGGCCTCAGAGGATGCTTGAATTTCATTATTTAGTTGTTGCAGATTGTACAAGCCCATTGACACATTTGAAAATCACATGATCTTAGTACATTAGATAAAGATAATAAAAGCCCGTTAGACAGAATAGGTGGGCTTCTATATATCTGCTTGGATTCACCCATATAACTTAGAAGAGAAATAATCACAGGTGTTTATCTCTTTCCTCGAAATGAAATCTTAGCCACTGGTTTCAGATAAAAGATAGAAAAAAAAACCGAGTAGAAGGAAAATCGTAAGATAATAATAATGGGACCCAATAAACGTGTGGGACCCATTGGCACAAAGTTTTCTCTGAAACAGAGGCTGAGTTGGGAGGATGTGAGATCATTGCACTGTGAAAGAAGCAAAAGGAGATGACTTTTTCAAGCAGATAGAACATCCAGATGCAGCTGCGTCTATCGCACCCCTTCGATACTGCAGACTTCTTGCATCGAATATAATAAGTTATCTCTCCCCTATGCATTGAATTAAGATAGTCGCATTCGTACAGTTTATGGCTGCTTCTATTACAAGCACACGCATACTTCCCCTTTTGCTATGAAATTCCATGTCCCGATCGTGTGGATCTATTTCATTATGCCCACCTATTGTTGTTTCTCTATTTTAGACAGGGTTGCAAGTTTAGTTCCATTTTGGTTATAATGTTCAAAACATTATGTACTATTTTAAAAAAACAAGATAAAATAATATTGATTTTATCTTAGTTAAATTCTAGTCCATTCCAGTCGAAACGTTCCGATTTCATTCCGCTCATTTCATTTCGATTAAATAGTGTTTTTTTAAAATAATTAATAATTTTACAATATTAGACATATATCTTAATCTGATTGTTAGATGAAATTTTACGAGGAGTCTCTTGACATATTTATATATATTATGTTAAAATTTCAGAGTAATCAGAGAATATAATGACCATGCGAAATTGATGATGATATTCTCGTATTATTATACATGTTCATAATTTTATTCAGAAAAATCATTTAATTGTGTCTTTTTAGATTAAATTGCATAATTCTAAATATTTTTATTTTTGGATCTGAACTAATTTTTTTAACTAATATATTTAATTATATACACAAACATACATAAGCAATATATCCTCGAAATGGAGCGCCGAAACGTTCTGAAATAAAAGCATTTTTTCTAATTAAAAAAACAAAGATCGGAATGGAATGAACAACTTTAATTTTAGATTATTTTAGCAGTGATTATTTTTTAAAAGTGAAAAACTAAATGGGATTTAATCAATTTCACAAACCCTGATCACCCAGAAACGACCACAAAAACTATGCAACTGTTGATGCTGTAGGGATATTTAGAGGGAGGCTGGTTTTTTCAAACCCTATGACAAGACCATAACGAGTTTATAACTTACTCGGGATTGAAGATAAAAGGAACTTATAAGGTGTTTATGGATGGATTTGATATCCACAGTTGTATTCAAGGTCCTCATGGTATGGAGGTCTCTTAACCAAATCTTCTAAAAGAAATGGTGAGGGGCTCGAACCCAACACCTCCATTTCGGAGAAAGGATCACCATGACAATGGGATTGGAGGGTTTTTGGCAGTTTATATATAACAATTCGAAAAGCTGACAACAGAATCCTTTAGCTCAATGCTTGAAGCATCTGGCACATGGAATTAATTCTTCAGGTATTCAATAATCCTGGTAAGTGATACAGAATATTCAAGCGTGTGTCCTCGTGTGGTGAGATTTGAGACGACCGAGAAGGAATGTCCGGAAAGGACCTTAAAGCTTTCAAACCTGGAATCTCAATGGGAACATGATTTTTTTAGATGCCCTGTTGCTAGCTAGTTGCAAAAAGTATCTGCAAAGCAAACTGTCATTCTTCAACTGTCATTCTTCACTTTTTCGAAAATACACAACTGTCATTCTTCAAAACTCAGCAACTTGAATTTGTCAAAGGATTCGATGGAATGACTCATCGTTTGGTGTCTCATGGTTGAACTCCTGCCACATTCACCTGAAGTCATTCAGGATTAGAAATGGCCAGTGCAGGTACATCAAGGATTTTTAGACCTGAGAAAAGTTACAAGAGAGTGCTTGGAGTCTAAATTTGAATATTTATTTTGGAAATTGAAAGATAATTTCAAAAATGTGTATTTATTTTCTAATTAGGGCAGCTTTACCTGTGCCTGTGCTTGACTGTACTTCAATACAGGGAAAATGGTAAGGCATGCGGATAACAAGGCAAAATCACACCAAAACAAGAGCAATATAAAACCTATCAGATTTTCCTTTGCCAGCTTTCAATTTCCTCAAGTTCCATGTCTCTCATGCAATTAATCATGAGCTACCAGAACAATTTACAGTAAATATGCAGAGCACATGCGTCGATAAATCCCCGCAATTGATTAGAAGTTAGAACATGTACACAAGTCAACAGAGATGCCTTAAAATACACAAATCCACCTCTTTCTTAATTAGTGCTCAAGTTCCAATATCCTCCATGACTTTTGATGTTTAGTGGATTAAAGCACAAGTTACCAAGTGGATTAAAATCTCATCAATGTTGCAGGATAAGCAGAGCTTAGCTGTTAATTAACAGATTACGCGTGTGCTTACATATATATCTATAGATATATATATCACACACCCTATACGTCCTCCTCCCTTTCTAATGTTTGTAGTCTTTTTTTATTTATACATGTAAATGACAACATGACTATACAAAGTGATCATCGTTCAGCATCCGAAGGAATCTTAGAGAATGTTTGGGCAAGCTACATAGGAGAAGATAGAGGAGACAAAGGAATTAGTAATGGTGAACAAGAAGTGTCTAAATCATGGAAGGAATTGCCTAGTCTTGATAGGAGAGACGAGTCGATGGAGGTTCTACGAAGGCTACCGAGTCTAGGCAGGTGGATCTCGATGGGTGCTGAGACCTGGGAGGAACTTCTTGATGGAATCATTCCGGAAATTAACAATACCTGCAATGATAGTGCAGAAAACAAAGGCCCCAGCGGCCTATGCTCCACAGCGAGCACTATGAAAGCTGAGAAAGTGACCACCAGGCATTACCGGGGAGTGAGGAGGCGGCCATGGGGAAAGTATGCAGCAGAAATAAGGGACTCGTCAAGGAAAGGAGCTCGAGCTTGGCTTGGGACTTTTGAGACAGCTGAAGAAGCAGCTTTGGCTTACGACAAGGCTGCTCTGAGAATCAGAGGCCCCAAGACATACCTCAACTTCCCACTTGAAACAGTTGCTAAGGCTATGTGCACTGACTCCTCCAAAAATGACTACAATGTTTTTTCCACCACAATTTCTCAAGGGAACGACACTTCTTGCACATTTCTTGGAAGCAGTGACAAAGTTTCGGCTATCCATAGAAAAAGGGCTTCGAGAGATTGGGAAGTGAGAAGTGATTCGACGATGATGGAACAACCTGGACTCAAGAAAATGGCTCTCGAACAACCTGAACTCGACGTGGTAGAATTTCAGGACCTGGGGAGTGACTACCTGGACAGTTTACTGTCCTCTTTATAGATCTATAACTCTGGTAAAATTATTTTCATTTATTAGCCAAACGGAGTGCTGTCTATGTAGGAATTCAAAGGCGGCCAGGAATATTATTAATTTGTAGTCAGATTTTGTATGTCTAATAAAATATTTCTTTTCTTCCAAATAATCATTATTCTCTTCTTTTCTGTGCCAACAGATAGCCATGGAATTCCCTTTTTTTGACGAGGAAGGGAGAGTCAGACTACAATTTCTTATATTTCCCTGTTCATCCTGCTGTTTATAACCGATTCTTTCCGTCTTGATCCTATTTTATTTTTATTACCCATAAAATCTTTTTTTTTTCACGATTTACCTTTTATTAAGTTATTTGATAATTCAAATAGACTCAATTTTTTTTTTCTGGTGTTATCTTTTTTTTGTTAATTTATTTTTTCATATTTTTTAGATAAGTACTTGAATGTCCAGGTCTTGGACTTTTTTACCCTAATGTTTTTGTTGTTTTACATTGAAAACCTTTTTTCGCTCAGCCCTATTAGGAAGCACAGGTAACAAATCTAGTTAACAACTAGAAAACAGTTGTTGTTTTACACTTTTACTCTGTTGCTACCATTTATCCTCTCACATTTACCTATTTACTTCACTATGAAATGGAGTTTTAATTAAAAAGATAATTGTTTTCCTTCTTATTTCAAAACAATATAATGTTTTTGAATATTAATTATATTTTTATTCAATAAAAAATATTAAAAAATAAATTAAAAGTTGAATTACAAAAAATAACTTTAAATATATTAAAAAATTTTTTTTTCCTTTAGAACTTAAATCATTTTATTTTTTACAAATATCCATTTTGATTGTTATATAATTAAATTAAAAAAATAAAAAGCACCTCATGAGACAAACTCAAATATCTGTATGTGTACCAATTCCTTACTCCTTGCAAAGAAGAGAAACTTTTAATTTTTAATGTTGACAACCTCTTTATAATTTATTAATTCATATATATATATATATATATATATATATATATATATTATTTTATAATAAAAATTAATAAATATGTTAAGCTTAGTGGCTGTCATCCTGCAAAAGCAGAGGAGGAAAGGATGAGTTCAAGGCCTGCTCTAGAGAATGCAAGGTAAAAGAAAAAATAAGAAGAGAAAGCCCTTACAAAAGTGTTTTAAGGAATTAGTAAATCACATTTCAGCTACCACTGCATTAAAATCTACTTTTCATTTTCTGGAGATTGCAGTGTTTGATATTGTGTTTTAAAAATATTTTTAAAAATTTTTATTTTTATTTTAACTCTAAATTATAAATTTTTAGTATTTTTAGATTATTTTGATATATTAATATCAAAAATAATTTTTAAAAAATAAAAAAAAATATTATTTTGATTTCTAAATAAAAAACACTTTAAAAAACAATAATCATGTAAACAATCTCAAATAACAACAATCCGAACAGTCACTTGTTAATGAAATGGTTGAAGGGACTCAGCATATGTTAAATGGCAGACTTGAGGGATTAAAAATAATATTATCATGCTTGACCTCGTCAATGTCGAGTGCCTTAAACGTGCCGGTGGCTGGCGGCTTTACTGGCCAAAAGGAAGAAATCGAACAGCAAGAAGAAGAAAAACTCATACTGATACTGACGTCTAGATTATGATAGTTGAAGAGTAGGTGGGCATGAATCGAAGAGAAGGAAGATTCAAATTAGATAATTAATCATGGGTCAAATTTGATCAGCAACCAGCGAATGCAATGCATGGACGTCCTGTTCATGTGCACCACCAGCCATGTTCTTGACGAGTAGTTTTCCATTAGTTTGTGGCACAACTAGGTTGAACACTTGGCCATTCAAAACCTCACCAGTTCAATGTTCCTGAACCTTTGGTTGGAAAAGTACTGCATTGAGGCAGTCAACTGATAATTCTTGAACGTTTCCTTTGCAATCATCATCATAAACCCCCAGTGTTTATGATCAAATTCAACTTTTAATCACAAATTCATATCCCAGAACAGATTGGATCTATAATCTTTAATTAGTTCCTTGTAATTACTCTTGCTCTTGTGACACTCATCTTGTTACAAAATAACACACACTTGCATCATGCAGTCTACAAACTATATATGGAAATGATGATCATAGACAGAGTCCAGAAAAAATAAAATATATTCATTCAATCCTGTATATTATAATTTGGGCTTCTAGCTGGCAGAGATTTCCTGGCTATCTCGGCAAATTTGAGCAAAAGCTGCTACTTAATTCTCTACGATATAAGACCCCTTTTGGCGTGGCTCCCCACTTTGGCAACTCTCTGATTCAGATTGTGATGTTGGAACTGATATTGTTCTACAGCTACAACTTGTATCCGAAGCATTTTCACTTGACCTTGTTGAACTCAAAATTGGCTGAACGTTTTGAGTTGATGTAGGTGCAGCAACTACTTCAGCTGGAAAATTAAGGAGGGCCTTAGAGCCGCGCATATTAAAAGCAGCCCTATCATAAGCCAGGGCAGCCTCCTCTGCCGTTTCGAATGTGCCTAGCCATATTCGGGCCCCGCGTCGTCTGGAGTCTCGGATTTCGGCAGCATATTTTCCCCATGGCCGACGCCTCACGCCTCTGTAGTGCTTCTTTGCTACGGCTGGTCGGAGCATGCTTGAAGCGCTGACATGACTTCTTGGAAGGGTGTTACACGTGCTGCTATTTGGGGCACTGATATCATTGATCATGTCATATATGACCATGTCTTGTGAGTCATTCTCATTTAAAGGGAGATCATGGCTCTGGGAGGTTAACACCATGGCTGATCTGCTTTTTATTGGGAACCAAGGGGATTTGGCTGCTATTGATTTTGTGGGAAGCTTCAAGATTGTAAGATGGGGCTCTAAACTTAGTATTTAAACTAGGTTATGTGCGAGTCATAGGTTTCGGGGTCTTGGAATTTCTTTTAGTCATCAAGAAAGTAGGAGGAAACAACATAGAGAACAGTACTGAACAGGTTTTTAAACTTGTTGGATCGTGCAGGTAAAAAGCAAAGGGATACCGATGGAAAGTGTTGGTGTCATTAAACGGATTTTACAGTCAATCTTTTTTTTCTTTTATTTAATATGGGTTTGACCAGTATGCGCCAAGTCTACAAGTTTTAAATTTAGTGACCCTAGAAAACTCAAACTTAGTCATTAAAAAGCAAATAAAAAACTTGATCAATTGACTTATCTCTGTAAAACACCATTTTTTTTTTTATAGATAAAGTGTCCAAATTAATTTGCATCATTTTAGCAATTATAGAATTTAAATTTAAATTATAAAGAGAACAAACTTTTTAATTTCTAATTCTTATTATTAATTTATTTATTATATGAATGTAAAACGTCATTCTAAAAATATAGCTAATGAAAATTATAAAACATCTTGTATTATGAGAAGAATACATCCCGTTTATTCTCAATTTAAAAGATTTTTTTTTTTTTTTTATCAAGGCATGCATGCTATTGCCATTCGTTGCTATTCTAAGCACTCTTGCTTGCTATATGATGATTACTAATATCGGTAGTTTATGTTTTTTATTCAATGGTTAGTTAAATATTTTTCTTTTTTTTAATTGAATTTTATATATATTGCATTTTAAACTTTGACATTGTAGAAACTAATACAACATTCTTTTAATTTATTTTACAAGTAAAAATATATCTCACAATAATTTTAACTAAATACATATTTTATAAAACTTTTTTAAACTAAAACTAAACATATTTTTTTTTATTAAATCTATTTTTTTAAAACCACAATGATAATAAAAACGATAATAAAAACTTTTAAAACGCAAAGCACACTAAATATTGTACTTGGCTTCCCTAGTTTCAAAAAGTTAAAGCTTTAATAATTGTTGACTAGTATTGTTGTAATTGTTTTTTAAAATAATTTTTTGTTGAGAAATATATTAAAATAATATATATTTTTTATTTTTTAAATATTATTTTTGACATCAGCGTATAAAAATGATATAAAAATATTAATTTTTAATTTAAAATAAAAAATAAAAATAAAATATTTGAAAAATGCTTTTAAAATGTAATTTCAAATCCTTATACTTTACTTAAATTAAAATCCTAAAGAGCTCACCTAATAATTAAGAAAAATAACATGTGGTTTATGATTATCCTAGGTTAGTAAAGTAAATTGTAACAGACTATATACACAATCAATTAAATCAGTCTAGCAATTGCATATTTTATATTTATTTCAAATCAAATCATATTCGAATTCTAATCACTTTTATTTTTTATTTTTTAATATTTAACAGGAGGAGTTATCCCATTATGTATCACAAGATTCATTACACTCCCCAATAAATTAAAAAGAAAAAAAAATTATTACTGCCATGGTTGGTGACATCGTCAGGATGATCACGAGAGACCATTCTAGATGACAATCCCAGTCAGCTCATCATAATGGCAAATACTTGGGTGGGCTGTGTCTCTTTGGTGAAACCATGGTCTCAATCTTCATCTAATGTGACTTTTCAATGGGTCTCCGAGTCATGACATGACTGATCATTTGTGATGGAGTCAATTACGAGAAGAAGAAATTAATAACTTATTTATTTAAAAAAAGGATCCTTAATTTATTTAAAAAGGAAAGAAAGATTATTTGATAAATGGAAGAGAGGGTCTTGATCTAAGACCAAGCGTTTACGTGGTTTGAAAGTAAGAAGCAGCGACCCTAACACCTAACTGCGATTCTTTCGTGTTCGGTTCAGTAGAAAATAATATTATTGTGAGAAAAAATGGACATGGAAACAAGTTACATATAAACTTAGTCCCTGTACTTTATTGAAACTAATTAATTAGTTCCTATAGTATATAAAAAAGTTAAATGGTCCTTTGATCTATGTTGATGATTCTCAATTTGGTAATTTTTTTTTCATTGTCAACGCTTTTTTTCCTGATCAGATTTTTTCTCATTCTGTTTTCCTTTACCTTGTTTTTTTTTTGAAGAAAAAAATACAGTTCTAGGGTAAAATATATACCTAATGTTTTAGGAGTTAATTAAAAGAGTCCCAAAGAGACGTGGCGTGATGTCAAAGGTGTTAAGATCTATATAAAAGGTCTTGAGTTCAAGTCAAAGCGTGCATTTCTTATAAAAGCCTGAAATAATCAATGTTTTATTCACTTATCTGGGCCTATAAAATGCGCTTTCAGAAAATTAGAGTTTTCTTGAAGTAAAAAAAAAAAGTTAATTAAAAGAGGTTAATTACATGAGCTTATTCCTTAAAAAACAAATGTTAATTATTAGTTTCATAAAAATAAAGGGAATGACTCAATGAAAAAAATCACAGATTTGCATTTCAGTAACTGTTTTTTTGAAAAATAGTTAAATATTGAAGTTTTTTCTTTCTTTGTTATTTGCAATATCATGGCTTATAATAGGTGTAAATAACTCATATATAATGCCTTGTTTGTTTAATTGGAGATGACATAGGAGGAAGCTATATTTTCAGCAGCATAAAAGTTTTGATGGGCGAAAAAAGGTTGTAAATGTAAACTCTAAATTAACAATCTTATGCTTTTAAAATAATGCTGATGAAGTTTGTCTATTTAGAAGCTTATAAGATTTTTAAATAAGTTAAAAACAAAATCTACTTCTATTAGAACCCAATTAACAATCCGAAAATTAAAATAGAACCCAAAATAAAATAATAAATTAAAAAAAAAACACCTCATATTGTTTTGGATGATTTCGTGTTTCATATTATAAGGTTATAAAGTGATTTTGAATTTTTAGTTCCATATTGGTATAAATAAATGTACCACACCCAAAATCATGAGCCCAAGTCAAAGCTTAACCATGATCTGCGAGATACTGGTCCATATACCTTGCAGGCCTACTCGGGCTATGGTTGTCAGACCCAAACTCCAGGGCCCGGGGAGATGGTGATCACTTATCAAAACTCCTTCCCTGCTAGAAGTCGTTTTCTCTCTCAAAGATATCTGTGTTTCTTCTATGCGTCAACTAGATTTCTAAGACCCCATGGCCTGGTATGATCATAGCCTTACGGACGAGGTAGTCTATCATGGCTTCATCTCTCTAAACAAGGAAACATCAGGAGGTTTTCAATATTTAAGAAAAAAAATAAACTTCCATGGCTGTAAATTTTGACATTATCTTCATGAGGGTGTGTCTGTGTTGGGATTGTTTTCGTTTCTGTTAATAAGTCAGTAACTATTTGTTACTGTTTCAGTTAGTAGTTAAGCAACTGTTAGCAATTAGTTACTAGTTGGTTAGCTTAGTTTAGTTAGTGTAACTAGAGTATAAATACTCATGTACTGGCACTTGAATAACGGGTGGAATACGTTTTCTGTAAAGCTCTCTCTCAAAACTCTCTTAACCGAGAGCCAAATACCAATTGTGCTCAACAATTGGTATCAGAGCGCAGATCCATCGAAGGACCTGAGAGGGGAAATCAAAGGGGAAACACAGAGAGATTGTGAGAGAGAGAATCACTGGGTGAGTGAAACACCGAGTGAGTGAGTGAGAAGAGAGAGTGAGTGAAGAAGACGATGACTTCCTCAGAAGGTTTTGTTCAAGTTTCCATTCCCAAATTCACTGGGTATTACGACCACTGGTCGTTAATGATGGAAAATTTCTTGAGAAGCAAAGAGATGTGGAGTCTAATTGAAGAAGGAGTACCGTCAGTGGGAACAGGAGCGAGTGAAGTGCAAAAGAAAGCAGTGGAAGCAGTCTTGCTCAAGGATTTGAAGGTCAAGAACTTTCTGTTCCAAGCCATAGATAGAGAGATCATGGAGACCATACTTGACAAGGGAACATCGAAAGCAATCTGGGACTCGATGAAACAAAAATACCAAGGCTCAACGAAGGTGAGAAGGGCACAGTTGCAGGCCTTGAGAAAGGAGTTTGAGACCCTGAGTATGAAGGAAGGTGAGAAGATTGACAAATTTTTGTCAAGGACCCTCACAGTGGCAAACAAGATGAAGATACATGGAGAAAAAGTGCATCAAAGTACTGTGGTTAGTAAGCTACTTCGATCTTTAACTCCTAAATTCAATTACGTCGTGTGCTCAATTGAAGAGTCCAATGATTTGGACACATTGAGCATCGATGAGCTTCACGGCAGCCTGCTGGTGCATGAACAAAGGATGCAGGAGCATAAAGATGATGAGCAAGCCCTAAAAATTGCTTATGATGAGAGAGCAACAAGGGGAAGGGGCAGAAACTCAGACCGTGGGTTTCGAGGACGAGGACGAGGAAGGGGCAGACACCCATTCAATAAAGATCTTATTGAATGCTATCACTGCCACAAATTGGGGCATTTCCAGTATGAATGCCCAGGATGGACACAAGGAGCAAATTTTGCAGAACTGGATGAAGATGAAGAAATGCTACTCTTGGCACATGTTGAGCTGCACAATGCTACTCGAGAAGAGGTATGGTTTCTAGACACTGGTTGCAGCAACCATATGACGGGTAATAAGATGTGGTTTACTGCTTTGGATATTGAATTTAGGCATTCTGTGAAATTAGGAAATAATACTAGGATGATGGTGATGGGTAAGGGTACTGTTAGGATGCAAGTAGAAGGGGAAATGCAAGTAATTACTGAGGTTTACTACATTCCTGAGTTAAAAAACAATTTGCTTAGTGTTGGGCAGTTACAAGAGAAGGGGTTAGCCATTTTGATAAAAAACAACATATGCAAATTGTTTCACCCTTCGAGAGGGCTTATCATGAAGAGTAGTATGTCCAATAATAGACTGTTTGTGTTGCTTGCATCTATTAAGACTACTGAACAAGCATGCTTTAATGCTGTCAATGAAGAAGAGTCACGTCTGTGGCATTGTAGGCTGGGGCACTTGAATTTTAAGGGGCTAAGAACCCTATATTATAAGAAGATGGTGAAGGGGTTACCTCTAGTAAAGGTTTCAAGTAGATGTGTGTGAGGGCTGTATAATGGGAAAACAGCACAGGGACTGTTTTCCCAAGCAAAGTCAGTGGAGAGCTGAGGAGAGATTGCAACTAGTGCACTCAGACATTTGTGGGCCTATATCCCCTGAATCAAATAGTGGAAAAAGATATTTGATAACATTTATAGATGATCTCTCTAGGAAAACATGGGTATACTTCTTGACTGAAAAGTCAGAAGCCTTGACAGCCTTCAAAAACTTCAAAAAACTAGTGGAGAAAGAGATTAATTCAGAGGTCTGCTGTTTGAGAACAGATAGAGGAGGGGAATTCAATTCAGAGGTTTTTAATGAATTCTGTAAAACTGAAGGAATTAGGAGGCAACTCACTACTGGGTACTCCCCTCAGCAGAATGGAGTTGCGGAGAGGAAAAATAGAACCATTATGAACCTAGCTAGAAGTATGATGATTGAAAAAGAGGTACCTAAAGGATTCTGGGCTGAGGCAGTAAATTGGGTGGTTCATTTGATTAATAGAAGCCCTACTGTGGCAGTAAAAGATAAAACTCCAGAAGAAGCTTGGAGTAATATCAAGCCATCTGTGAAACACTTCAAAATTTTCGGGTGTATAGGCTATGTACATAATCATGATCAAAGGAGGAAAAAACTTGATGATAAAAGGACTAAATGTGTTCATTTGGGAATTAGTAGTGGAACAAAAGCCTATAAGATGTTTAACCCTGTCACTAGGAGAGTTATAGTGAGTAGAGATGTAGTGTTTGTGGAGCATGAAAACTGGAATTGAGGAAAAGAAGTCTCGGGAGGCAGGGAGAATGAACTGAAATGGGGGGATGATGAGGATATAGAAGTTGATGAGAATGAGAATGGTAAAGAAGTTAATGAAGAAACAGAAGCTGAGAATGAAGGTAGTGGTGGACCTAGTCAGCTTGAAACAAATGAGGAACTAAATGCAATCAGCCCTACACCTGCACCTATTCTCACAGAAAGAACTCAAGGGAGACTAGGTAGAATAGCTAGAAAACCTGCTTGGTTGAGTGACCATGTGACTGGAGAAGACTTGTCAGAAGAAGATGATATGCAAAATCTTGTCTTATACACTGAAACTGGAGATCCAAGCAGCTATGATGAAGCTGCTGAGAGTCCTGAATGGTTGGCAGCCATGAATTGTGAAATTCAAGCTATAGAGAGAAACAAAACTTGGGAATTGATGAACTTACCCAAGGGTGCTAGGGCTATAGGCGTAAAATGGATCTATAAAACCAAACTGAATGAAAAAGGAGAGGTTGACAAATATAAGGCCAGATTGGTTGCCTTAGGTTATGCACAAAAACAAGGCATTGATTATGCTGAGGTATTTGCGCCTGTGGCAAGATGGGATACAATCAGATTGATCCTAGCTTTGGCAGCTTCTAAAAATTGGTATGTCTACCAATTAGATGTAAAAAGTGCCTTTTTGTATGGTGAGCTAGAAGAGGATGTATATGTGATGCAGCCGAGAGGTTATGTGCAGAAGGGGAAAGAAGGGAAAGTACTGAAATTAAAAAAGGCTTTGTATGGCTTGAAGCAAGCCCCAAGAGCCTGGTATAGCAGGATAGAAAACTACTTCATGAAAGAGGGATTTGAAAAATGTCAAAGTGAGCATACTTTGTTCACTAAAATTAAGGGAGGGGAAAAATTGTTGATTGTGAGCATTTATGTAGATGATTTGATCTTCACAGGGAGTGACAAGGAGATGATTGATGAGTTTAAGGCATCTATGAAAGCTGAGTTTGAGATGACAGATCTTGGAAGAATGAAATTCTTCCTTGGGGTAGAAATTGTTCAAAATGATGAAGGGATCTATATTCATCAAAGGAAATATGCCATTGAAATTCTAAAGAGGTTTGGAATGGAAAACAGTAATGCAACCAAAACTCCCATGGTTCCAGGTTTTAAACTAGCTAAAAATGAAGGGGGTGCTAAAGTAGATGCCACTCAATATAAGCAGATGATTGGGAGCCTAATGTATCTAACTGTGTCTCGGCCAGACTTAATGTATGTCATGAGTCTGGCTAGTAGGTATATGGAGAAACCTACTGAGTTGCATATGGTGGCAGTGAAGAGAATCTTGAGATATCTCAAGGGTACTTCAGAATTGGGTATTTGTTATAAGAAAGGGACTAAACATGAAAAACTTGTGGCCTATTCTGATAGTGATTATGCAGGTGACACAGATGATAGACGAAGCACTTCAGGATATGTGTTTGTATTGAGTTCTGGAGCTGTGGCATGGTGTTCGAAGAAGCAAGCAGTGGTCACATTATCCACAACTGAAGCGGAATTCATCTCTGCTGCTATATGTGCATGTCAATCAATCTGGATGCTAAGAATTTTGAATCATCTCGGCTGGGTACAAGAAGAGTGTGAGATTTACTGTGACAACAGTTCTACTATTAAACTGTCCAAGAATCCTGTCATGCATGGGAGGAGTAAACACATTGCTATTCGTTATCATTTTCTTAGAGATTTGTCAAAGAATGGAGAGGTGGAGCTCAAGTATTGCAGCACTCAAGAGCAATTGGCTGATATCATGACTAAGCCTTTGAAACTTGATGTTTTTGTGAAACTTAGAGATCAATTAGGTGTATGTGAAATGCCTATGTGATTAAACTGAAAACTAAGTAAGAATTCAGTTTAAGGGAGGGTTTGTTGGGATTGTTTTCGTTTCTGTTAATAAGTCAGTAACTATTTGTTACTGTGTCAGTTAGTAGTTAAGCAACTGTTAGTAATTAGTTACTAGTTGGTTAGCTTAGTTTAGTTAGTGTAACTAGAGTATAAATACTCATGTACTGGCACTTGAATAACGGGTGGAATACGTTTTCTGTAAAGCTCTCTCTCAGAGCCAAATACCAATTGTGCTCAACAGTCTGATCATAATACTCCATTCTCAAAGTTGAAGAAAATGTTTGGCCCAGTTCTGTCTTCCGATGCAATCAACAGGCACAAAAAGGTCACGACTCCTCCAAATTAAATTGTGAAAATAAAATAGAAAATGACAATACAGTACATGGTTTTGCTGTTTGCATGCTTCTCTGATCCCAGTGGTGGTCGGGAAAAAAAGGGGACAGTCATGGCTCTTAAAGCCGATACTTTTGACTTCCTAACTTTAGTATTTTACCAGTTGTTTGACCATACTACGCCACGGTCGGATATTTTTTTAGGTTAAAAAATGTATACATTATTATAAAATTTAATTATATAAAAAAAAAACTCATGCATGTATTTAATTAAATACTTTAAGAAAAATCCATGCTACTGAATATAGAAAATAAAGTGTTAACATGTATTTAAATCACCTCGCTGCTGGTCGAATAATTATTTTCTGTAATATAAAAGAATTAATATGTAAATGTTATTAATGTATTTTTTGAAATTCAGTAAAAATATAATTACAAATAAAAATTTAATGGTTATATAAAATAAAATATAGAAAATATCTTATATGTTAATAAAAATATATAAGATATCAACCTAATTTGCACCCTCTCTTCTCTTCCTTTCAAAAATTTCAATATATTATTTGCATGTGCAACCAAATTTATGCATTAAATCTTAGGATGCTGGTTATTTACTGCATGCACGTTTGCCTTTAGTGATTGCTGTTTCCTCACATTTATTGTAATCAGGTGCCAGTTTTAAGCTCTCAAAGAACAGCTTGGTCTGCAAAAGTAGCTGCATGACAGGAAATGTCCATGGCTGGCTAGCTAGCCAGTAACTCTCTGTTTAATCTTGTAATAATTAATTTGGTAACGGTTTATGTATGTTTGCCCATGTTATCAAATATTAAATTCTTCTTTAATTAGCTATATGTTGAGAGAGTTAAAGATTTTATAATCTTAACTATATCTAAAATTTTGTCATGCTCGAAAAAACCTGTAAATAACAACTATGATCAAACTTAATGATTTTTCACGTTTCATATTCACAATTAGCCTGTGTATTAAAAAAAATATATATATACATAAGTCATCTATCTATCTACATCCATGTCTTATACTACACTCATTAATAGTATGACTAGATACAACTCCTCTCTGTCTAATGGACTTTGTTCTCTGTCATGACATCATTTAGAGCTATCCTCTCTCCGAAGATATCAAGTTCAATGTACTCGATAAACATTGAACCATCAGCACATGTAGGTGTATCGTTTTGCTTTGTCAATAATATAAAGCACAAATGCACCCTTTTGACTCTCCCATAGCGTGAAGTTAACCTTATGTTAACAAAACATTAATGTTAAATTAAAAATCAATAAATAAAACCCTGTATTGAACATATATTAATTATAAAAAGATTTGATTATACATGATATTTTGAATTTGTTGAACATGTCACATGTATTTAGGTGGAGGGACTTGTTTAAGATGCGAAGTAATGAACTAATGTGTTATACTCATGTATCAAATCATGCACTTCCTCGTCCATAATTACATCAAGCATCTATGTAAATATTATATTTTATAAATACTCCTCATTTGACAAGGGATGAGAGCTTCAATTTGAAGAGAGAGAGAGAGAGAGAGATGACTCTTCTGTATGAGTGTTATTTAATCTAAAAACGTATTTGAATTTCATAGTTCAACACACTTTAGAATCTTGACGTATTGAGTGGTCGCATTTTAGAATTGCATTTAAGGGGTGTTTGAGAGTGTAATTATGGTTGTTTTTCAAAGTGTTTTTTGTTTAGAAATATATTAAAATAATTTTTTTTTAAAATTATTTTTGATATCAGCACATCTAAATAATCTAAAAACACAAAAAAAAAATCATTTAAAATAAATAAATAAATTTTAACTAAACACCGGTTTGCTGCAATGCCAAACAACTACTTAATAAATATTGCGTTTCAAATGATGAAAATGTGCTATTTTGTTACTATATTTTTTAAAATAGTAATATTCTGCCAAACGTTTTATTTAAAAAATATACACTGATATATCAACAAAAATGGTAAGAAAATCGAATAATCATTCACTGAAAAACTCCACGAGAAAAGGAAGGTACCTTCGTAGAGCTATCATTTTCACCGTTTTCCTTCAGACAGATAGGTGGGAGCAGAAAAGAAAAAATGATTAGAAAGGAAAAGGTGACATAAAATCAGAAACAAAATCAATAAATATTACGTGAGTACAGGAGAGCAGAAGATCCCCTTAGGACTGCAGAGAAAGAGACTTGAAGTGAAGAAGAGGGTATGGCACAGCTGCACCTCTTCGCACGTTTGCTAAGGGAGTGAATATACTGGTAGTACACAAGTAAAAAACTTGAGTTTCCTGAAGACCTTTGATGGGATCGCTTTCCACACTTTCTGCTGCTCACTTCTCATCTGTCAGTCCCTAGATGAGAGAGATGATGATCTAACTTCATTACATTGGATCCGTATGGTCCCATGTTACTTGTGTCAGGTAAGGGGAGAAACTAAAAAGAAACCACATTTCATTAAGCTTTTTCTTTTATATATATAAACACACGCGAAATTGCAAAGAAGCTTAAAAATTATGAGATTCTTTCTTTCTTTTTCTTGGGATTACATGGAGATCAAAAGGATCGTCGATTGGTTTGAGGAATGCAGGTAGAGCTTAAATTGTTTCCTCGGAACACTAAGGACTAGGAAATTTACAGGTGAATAACAAAAAATATTGTATAATTCAGGTAACCCAAATTGTTTTAGGTATTATCAGAATGATCCATTCTCGACTCGAAATTCTTTTAACATATTTTACTCAATCTATCGAATTTTTTGGATAAGGCTCGCCCTTAAGGATTTGCATAGTGAGCTTAGTTCATAAATGGTGAACGTAATTCAAACATGTATATAAATATATATAATGACAGTAGGTCCATTAAAGTGTTTGTGATCTTCATTTTGATAAAAACATTAAATCATGATTGAGAAAAAAAAATCCCGGCATGATTATGTGTTTCTGGACCGAATTAAGGGTGTTTTAAGCTGATGAATTGATTTATCAATAGAAAAAAAATGCTTATTAGGTGTTTTTGACTGAAAATGGATTGAAAAATAAGATTTTAAATCTGAAATACCGTAACTTGATTTCTCCCCCACCTCTTTGGTTTAAAAAAACAAGGCAAAAAAAATAATATGTCCATCACTTTAATTTTCACTTTAGAAAAACACCCAAAAGAATTCAATTCATAAATCAAAATTTTTTTTGAATGTTAAAAAACTTTATATCTGAAAAACACATTTTGTAAATCCAAAGGAGCGATTAAAATCTCAGTTGTCCTAAACTTTTATAAGAGATGCATGTCTTGACTCGAAATCTAGACTTATTATGTAGATCATAAACTCTTTGCCATTATATCATATCCCTTAAAGATTTCATAAATCAAAATGGATTGTTGTGACTTGGTTAGATTTTGTTTATCAATTTAAAAGATTTATATAATTACACACCCGGTATTGCTCACAATAAAAAAATTCCTTCAAGTTAGTAAACATTTTGACAATGCTCTCATTTTTTATACATTAAAAAAATATTTTTTGATCTGACCTTCAAATGAATAAGGTAGCACCTATATATGAAATACATCAAGAAAATGAATTAGATCTAAGAACTTCTGGATTGAAGGAAAACTACCAGAAGAAAATTAACTTCCGGATTCAACTCTTATTTTTACAGCTCCAAAGAAAAAAGTTAGATTGTTGTGGAAAAATAGCATTTCTATATTATAGATCAGTTATTCCTATATTAAAAGAAGGTTTCTGATTGGAGCTCCTCGTAATTAAGATGCACTGCTGCATGAGCAAGGGAGAGGACAACGAGGATTTTAATAATAGAATGGGAGGTGAGATGGCAAGCATCCAAGTTTGGTGTGAAGTTTGCATGTCGGAATGGTACCGACAGAGCCTCTTAATTAGTCTTTTGTTGCCTGGAGAGAAGAGAAAGATTTTGATTGCTTTAATTCACTCGTCTTTAATTAGTCTTTTGTCCACAGAATAAATTGTTCAAATTTACTTAAAATTATATTTGACGTAAATATATACAAAAATATTTAATTAAAAAAATAAAATAACAAAGCAAACATAGCACTAAGTTAGCTTAGTGTGGTTTGAGCTGGTCAGGATAGGTGACCAACATGAATACGCATGCCTTGGTGATATAAATAATATATACTTGCTAACTAGGAAGAAGAAAGCTAGCTTGAACAGCAACTATTCTGTCGCGTTAATTTTCCAAACCCTAGATGGATCTGGCTACAAATTTGAAGGTGTTTCAGAATTCATCTCCTTCAACTAAACCCCATTTAAAACTCAAAATCCATCATCAACTTCCAATCCAACAAATAACAATATTTTTCCATGATTGATAGAAAAATATAAGGATTGAAATTAAATATCTGATTGCGTTTACATAGGGATGCCATTGATTATTGTTTTTTAATTTCAAGGACTGAATTAAAGATTGAAATATTTTTTTTCTTATAATCGTTGATAGTCTTAATCAAAAAGTAGTCATTAGCTATTTATTAAATAACTAAAAATGAAATAAAAAAAGTTTGAAATCATCTGCACCTGTTTATACCACCAAGTCTTCCAACCTTCACAACCCTCCATCACCGTTTAATTTTAGCCAGCAAATATTCCTAAAAAACCACCAAATCGCTATCTTGAAAGCTCCTAAGCCCTAATAAAAGTTCAAAACCCACTTTCAAGTAAGAGTAAATTGCATTTTTGAGATTTTATATCCAAAATTTAAATTCAAATATCTCTCAAATCAGAAGATTTAAGAGGTAATTATTTAGCCAGATTAGTCTCTGTACACAAAAAGTTAGAGGAAGAGAAAAGGTTTTCTTACTTTATCCTTTTTCTTTTCATAATTTTTGCGTATACATTTTGACTTCTTTTCTAATAGCAAGTAAGAGTCCATTTACTTTAGTAATTATTTTTTAAAATATTTTTATATTATTATTTTAAAACGATTTAAAAATAAACCGGCTCCAAGTAAATCTAAAATTCAGATGAAGTAAATCTAAGAGAATGATTTGATTTAAAATTCATTACTTACTAATCATAAAACTAATATGAGCCACGTCTTTTGTTTTTGGATTTAACCTTCTCTCTCTAAGATTAGCAACAATTTGTAAGTGTTAATCTCCTCCAAAGGCTTCCTTCAAATTTTAATTTAAGCATTCAGTTAACTCGGTTTAGAAGATCTGGAAGAACATAGATGCATGAACTTCAACGAGCCTTTAAGAAATAAAAATAATAATTGAATTTTAAGTAGCAAAAGGAAGAAAAAAGAAAGGCCCTCGAGTCAATCCAAAGCGCACCTTACTTCGCCCAAAAAAATGAAGTCGAACTAGCGATTACTGTACCACCACCGCTTTCCAATCAAACCCTAAATGTCAATAGCCATGCTGCGACTTCTTGACTTTCAAACACATCACCACCCCCTCTACCCTATTTATTCCTGCAACAACCTCTTCCATTAGAATAATCCCTCACTTATTATCCTCATCCCTTCCTCTCTCACCACCATTAATGGCCTGCAAGCAAACCAAAGTGATGAAGCCAGAGAGAATCCACTCCATAGAAATCTGAGTTAAGAAAATAATTTTACTACCAGAACATGCAGGAAGGAAGAGACAAACCGATCAGAACTACCCGTTTCTCTAGAGCTACTAAAACTCTCTCTCTCACTTCATGACTTTATTTTGCTTTTTATTAAGACCTAGCTTCTGCATGTGTCATCTCTGATGAAGATTCCAATTTTGGACACGGCATGTATTCTTTTCTTTATCTTCTATAATTTTCCTCTTGTCCGGGAATTGGCTTCTAGTTTGAGTTACTCAGTAGAAGGCTTTCAGTTTTAATGCAAAACTGTAAGGTAGGGGCGGGACTGTACTTTCTCCATTTATTTTTCCTTTCCTCTCTCGTTTTTCTTGTCGCAGGCGATTCCTGTTGTGTGGTTGTCTATTTTAAACTTCATTTACATTATAATAAATTCTTTATATATATATATATATATATATATATATATATATATATATATATATATATATATATAAAATAAACGCAGGGTAAGGTGAAGAGGCTATAAGAGAGGATGTTGGGTTACCCTTGAGTATCCAGCAGTACAGCAAGCTAAAGCAACGAAAGGGCTATATGATATCTTCTTCCTTCTCTTTTGGTTAAGTTTAACTCCACAAGTTCTTAGTTGTTTTGTCACCATGGCTTCTTCAAACAGACATTGGACTAGTAAGTTTAAGTCCAAACCTTGCAACCTTCACGACCACCAATGGCATCATGACATCAATCCTTCATCTATCATGTCAACTGGTTGCCACAGAACCCCTTGCACATCAGGTAATAATCACCAAATTTTGCGGTTAATAGATTATTCATCTTTTAATCAAATCTAATCCTTTTTCATAATCTTGTACAATGATAGTACTTTCATATATACTTTTAACTCCAAAACAAAGGCTATAATTTCTAGGCCGCCACAAACTTCGTCATCCACGAATTTGTCACTATCTATATAAATGTATTCTTAATAATTTTCCTTTCATTTACTACTTTGCAAGTGATATTAACTGTTGACACAATTAATTGAATGATTTACTATGAATAGTACATAAACCCAACCTTAGAAGGTTTTCATTTAAAACTCAAAATATAGCTACTGTAAATTTTTTTTGGGGGGCCTCTAATGGATTGCATGTGAATTTCTAAACCATGTTTTGCAAACAGTCCCTGGATGTGACGAGAGAAGTCCGGAACCAAAGCCAAGATGGAACCCAAAACCAGAGCAAATCCGCATATTGGAGGCAATCTTCAATTCTGGATTGGTGAATCCACCAAGGGATGAGATAAGGAAGATCAGAGTTCAGTTACAAGAGTATGGACAAGTTGGTGATGCCAACGTCTTTTACTGGTTCCAAAACAGAAAATCAAGAAGCAAACACAAAATGAGAAACCTTCAAAACTCAGAACATAGCTCAAAGCAACAACAAATTACCCCTCCATCTACCAAACCAGTGACAACCAATCTCGCAGCTCCATCCTCTTCATCCTCCTCTCCAGAGAAATCTCCAAAAGGGTCTAAAAGGACCCTCGCTTTGAGTTCTCCCAGTTTTATGGATGCTTCCAATTTACCAACCAGTTCATTTAACAAGACTTACTTTCGAGCACATAATGAATCTGTGCCTGAACCCTTTTTCTTTCACTCTCAACAGACTGGAGGAGGGGGAGCTGGGGCCTTTGCTCAAGGGTTTTGCTTCTCTGAGCTATCAAATGTGATTCATCTTCAAGATCACTCTGTTGGGCGTTGCAGTAATCTCTTGCTTAGTGAGATAATGAATTCTAGTGCTTCAAAGAAAGTAAATCATGAAGTGAAAAACCTAACGATGCAACCGCAGCTTATTTACACTTCTGCCTCCCCAGTGACTGATAGCAATGGTCTCGCTCCTCCAACTCACACTAGCACTTTTGCTTCTCAATCTACTATTAATCAAATTCAAGGTAACATATCTTTTGTCTAGTTTCAAAATTCTGCGCAATGCCCTAGTTGCCAGCAAGTGATGAACACGATCCAAGTATGTCTTTTAAATATAATGGCATAAAGATTCTTTTGTGATGAATAGAAAAACATCCACCAACTAGGGCACATTCAGGGTGTTTGAGAATGTATGCTTCCACGTTTTAACACACAAAATCCACCCAAGATTTCATGAAAATGATTGATGTATAGGTCTTTTAGTTATTGAACTAAAGAGAAGAAAAGATATATTCTATATAGGACACAAAAGAAGGGAGATTTGTCTTTTGGAACCCCGATTTGTTCCTGTTGTCTAAGATTGACGAGTGCATGGCTAGCTTGATTGACCATGGCCTGCTTTCTTTTTGAAAGAAAATGATTCTGTTCTTGGCAGGTGTAGGGGCGTCCGGTTGTACCGCAAGGTCGACGGTGTTCATCAATGACGTTTCTTTTGAAGTAACCATGGGGCCCTTCAATGTGAGAGAGGCTTTTGGTGATGATGTTTTGTTGATCCATTCCTCAGGTCAGCCTGTTCTCACAAATGAGTGCGGTGTCACTCTTCAGTCACTGCAGCATGGCGCGTTCTACTATTTGGTACCCTTTACCATGAGCGAACTTGTGAGTTTTATTGACTTCTCTTCCTTACCCCCCCCCCCCCCCCCTCCATTTATGAAACCATTTTTTATGCATTTGACTGAGTATTTAGGTTTTTAAGAAGAATGGAAAGTGAACAATCTATTAGTTGACCAACAAATCTTTTTTAAGCAACTGGCATTGGGGTTTGAATACAGAAAAATGTTCCATACAGCATGAGATTTTAGAATGTGAGCCAGTTAGTCTACACGCACAAACTGAGCGATCTACGTCAAGAGGCTTTTATTTCCTGTGTGAGAACAGTGAAAGTTTTATTCACTAAAAGGATTTATTAATGAATATTTTCTTCTTGAATTGCAGATATAAAAGTATGGAAGCTGAGGATTTGGGTAATTCTAGCTGTGGTTTCCGTGCATGTCTGAGTTTCTAATTCCCTCCTTAGGGTTTTAAATTAGGTTTTTATTAGACGCGAGCTACTTTTGGACTGTTTTTCTTTTTCATGGGTCTAAATAACATGAAAAGCTGCGAAGTGTGAACCAAATGTATTTGTTGCTTATTCAAGCAAAATATATAAATATGGAATATGCGTATCTTTTTATCTATTTAATTTATAGTC
Source organism: Salix dunnii (assembly GCA_015731905.1). Lineage (NCBI taxonomy): Eukaryota > Viridiplantae > Streptophyta > Magnoliopsida > Malpighiales > Salicaceae > Salix > Salix dunnii. The sequence continues at coordinate 2,886,054 of CM027662.1, read as the reverse complement.
TATGATATATAACCAAATCCTAGTGGATTATATGAGATCATCCGCGGATGATGTGAACTAACATCCAACTGAACTGGTATCATTCCCATACTTTCTGCCAGCTTTTAGGTCTAACTTGTCGCAGAAGGAATCTATTCTTGTCCTGGATCATTTATGTGGTTTTCACTTCAAATTATGTTAAGCTGCCACCTTGTAGCTAGTAGCCTCACTAGTTGTCAATTGGCTCGTTACCATATGATTTCAATTGAGTCATTGGGGGCGTTGCTCGGAAGAGATTCCAGGGAGTAAATTATAATTTCATCATCCCTTTATTTTGGAGAAACGAATTAATTAGTACTATTTATCTCATCAATTGTGTCTATTTTATGTTCTTTTCTAATTTATTTTATTTTTATTTAAGCAAATTGAAATAACAAATAGATAATGTGGATCATTTTAAGAGAAAATAAGGTTTTTTTTTATTAAAGTAATAATAAATCAAGTGTGGTCAACAATAGTTAAGGGATTAAAGGATTACTTTTTGAAAACAAATTTAGATTATTTAATTCATTTCAAAACTAGAAAGACTAATATATAATTTACTCAAATTCTAGGGAGATTTGAATGTTGTAAAATGATACGAATTTGGAGGGTAAGAATCTTTAGTCCAAAAGTAAGAAAAGTTAACCCAAGAAAACTAAAATCAAAGTATGATATATAGCCCTCACACAATGATTATAGCACAATGATTATCTAAATCATGACAATAAAGTTATCAAATGGGAATGGTCATGGGTTATGATGTGGTAGCAAAGAGTTTGAGATTTATCTTATAGGTTTCAGGTTCAAGTTCAAAGTGTGTTCATATTATAAAAACCCAGGTTCAAGTTCAAAGTGTGTTCATATTATAAAAACTCGAGATAATGAGGATTTTAATTATTTAACTGAATCAAAAAAGAAAATAAGGTTTTCTCGAGTAAAAAAAAATATTGAATGAAAAATAAATCACTCAAAGTATAAAGAAAGAACATTACAAAGATAATTGATATTTGATAAGTTTTAAAAAATTCAATAAAGAATCATAAGTATAAGCAAACTCGTAACATATAAATTATTATTCTAAAATAACCTAATCTCTTTCAAACAAATAATAAATAAATACAAGCTAAATAACCCTATTTATACCAAGTAAGATCATCATAAACAATATTGAAAAATTAACATAAGCACTCTAAATAAAATAGAAAAAAAACAAATAATTAAACAACTTGGAAACTAATGAAATTTCCGCATAGGAGCTTATAGGCTTTATCACAAAGCTTCTCTGATGTACGATTGTTATAAATTTTTAACTCTATAGGAAACAAGACTTTTGGAATTGTCTGATAAAATTCAAGCAAAATTTTTAATTTTATAATCCACTCATGTTAAAAATTTAAAAAAGATATATATGAAAAAATCATATAAAAAAACCTTCACACCGCTTTACCAAACACTCATTTAAACCCCATATAGTTCTTTATTTTCTTATATTTGTTTGATCTGAGATAGATTCTCTAATAATTGCAATCCGTCTTTTATTGAGTATGGGATTTAAAGAATATTCACCGATGAAAATTTCGAGTTACCGGGGAATCTCTTGGGATTTTAAGCGGTTTTATATTACTACTTGTAAAACTCGTCCATTCATTCTTTCAGGTTCAAGATGTTTGCTGCATCTCCGGTCCAGGTTTTTAGGGTTCATGTACCCAATTCACATGTGTGTATATATACCTATATATAGATAGCCCTAATTAGAAGGACAGCTTGATCGGAAAGGTATTGTTGTCGTCGATGATTAACAACCAGTTGAATTTGAACGTCTGAAGCATGTAAGAGAAGAAAGACAGAAGTAGTTGTTGACGGGAAGGTAAATATATTTTACTGATTAGTGCAGATTATTTACGTGCACACTGGTGATAACAGTGTTACTTCGATTTGACTAAGCGACTCGGATGTATCAATCACCACTCTCCGGTCACAAAATTCTTCATCGACGTCATTTACAACTCATAAAACACTGTGGTTCTCATGAACCACCACGTATCATGACGATGACTACAAAAGCGCATGGCAAAACCAGTCTCTGTCCATAGGCTGGAATATTTTGGTGGATTAGGAACCAATCTTTCCGTCCATAGGCTGGAATATTTTGGTGGATTACAAGTGTTAAGGTGATTGGAGAAAGAAACTAGACATGGGAAAACTCGGTGCTTCATGCCTTGCTAGTTGGGGTTTGATTCATGGTCAACACTTCAAGCTTCCACTATGGGGAATTGGGTGTGAGAACAGATATCTCGATGGGATTGTTCTAGCCCAAGTTCTGTGACCTTTTCTAGCTAGTTCGGTGCATCCTCATGTTGACCAGGAAACCCACATGTAAGTCGTCAATATATATTTTGACTGAAATTATTTTTTATTTATATATATATTAAAATAGTATTTTTTAATTTTTTAAAAATTATTTTTAATATTAAAACATGAAAATAATCTAAAAACTTTTTTTTTTTTACCTTTCAAAAACATCTTCAAGGTACGCTACTCACTATGTTAGAAAGCTTTGGATAATTGACACTGTGCTTGTACTTGTAGACCCACGCGATACCTGGTGGTTCTCAACTTAAACAATATGTTAGGTACTAAAGCTTCATTCAAAGATTATGTTATATATATATATATATATTAGGGCATTGGCGTCTCGTTGCGGTTGAAATTATATTTTTTTAATGTAAAAAATATTAATTATATGTAAATTTTTTATTATAATATAAATTTGAACAGAATAATAAATCTGTGCAAAAAACTTGTGAAGCGCAAGTTTTCTATAAAATATATGATTTTTAAATGGATATAAATTTATCTATTTAGTAGGTTTCAATGAAATAACTAATATAAAATTATCATTATCATTAAAAAAAGTAAGAAGATTCGACATCTGAATTATTGAATATAATGTATTAAAATTATTTCATTTTATAATTTAATCTAAATTAAACATAACAAACAAAAGAACCTCCATCAAATAACAAAAAATAAATAGATAATTTTCTATCTCCGAAATGAAGAAAATATAAATTGAAAATCCATCCCCACGTCAATGTCATTATCATTGCTATAACAATTAAAATTATTATTAATATTACTGTTAAAACAGTAAAAATCATTAAAATGCCCCAGAAGAATTAAAAAAAAAGTAAAATATTTTGTCAAAAAAAACAATCACTAAAATTATCATTATTATTGTGCAAACAATAAAATCATAAAATCATTTGATTTGAAAATAAAAAAAATAGCAGAAAACCAAAAAAAAAAAAAGAACAAAGATAAAAATAGAGCAATATCAATTTTAAAATGATATTCAATATAAATTAAAATTTTATAATTGAACAAAATAAAAATAAAACCTCAATAAAAAAAATCAAAACAAAAAGAAAAAATATAAATGAATGAATACAGATAAAAAATAAACATTGTCCAAGAAAAAAAAAAAAGGAATCAATATAGAATAAAAAATTAAAAAAATAAGTGTCAAAATAATAAAAATAATATATATAATTAATTTCAATTAAATGACAAAACTATAAAAAATCAAAACTTTGGGACCGAAAAATAATAAAAGAATTTTTAAAAATAAAATAATTAAAATTTCAGAACGGAACATAATAAAAATAAAACTTCACCAAAAAATAATAACAAAATCTAAAAACACAAATGCATAAATATGGACAAAAAATAAATATTATCCAAGAAGGACAAAAAACCAAATGAATTAGTAAAAAAAAAAACTTAAAAGAATAAGAGCCAAAATAAAAATAAAAAATATAATTAATTCCAATTAAAAGATAAAAATAAAAAAAAATCAAGACTTCAGGACCAAAAAACAATAAAAGAATTTTAAAAAATCAATAAAGTGCAATTATTGAACAAATTAAAAGAATAAGGACCAAAATGAAAGGTAATATATATGATAAATTTCAATTTGGATAAAATTAGAACAAATTTAAACTTGCATACCAAAATTATTAAAGAAACCAAAAAGAAAAAAAATCAAAAGATGAAGGACCGAAATGAAACTTACCATATATAATCAATTTCAATTAAAGGGCATAATTGAAAATAATTGAAAGTTCAATTGAAAAATCAGTAAAAAAAATAAAATAAAAAAAATAAGAGACCGAAATGAAAGTTACACAAATATGAGGGACTGTATCATAATTCACCGACAGCAGGAGAGAGAAAAGAGGGGGGAAGAAAAACCGTCAACCGTGTCGCGACAGCGATTTTTACGCGCTTCGCGCCCCGCCAAACAGCGTGCGGTGAAAATAGGGTGTTTGTTTTATAGCCGTAAAATTTACGATTATAATTATGAGGGAGTCGCCACCTAGTATTAAGGTTACTAGGAACCTATTGGTCTGCGAGAGTCTGGATAAGGGGACTTGTTGTGCAAGGGGAAGACGCATCACCCCTAGTGCACCCTACCTAAGGTAAGCTGCATTATGTGCAAGGACCGAAATGAAACTTACCATATATAATCAATTTCAATTAAAGGGCATAATTGAAAATAATTTAAAGTTCAATTGAAAAATCAGTAAAAAAAATAAAATAAAATAAATAAGGGACCGAAATGAAAGTTACACAAATATGAGGGACTGTATCATAATTCATCGGCAGCAGGAGAGAGAAAAGAGGGGGGAAGAAAAACCGTCCACCGGAGACCACACAGTCATATTTCCACTACACGCGCTGCGTGTGGAGGCCGAGGACATGGTGTCGAACCATCGGAGATGGTGGGAGCTTATTTCCGATGACGGGTCACACGGCACGTTCCACTTGAAAGGCGCGTGCGGACGACGCGCTTACAGTGTCTCGAATTAAAAATAATAAAAAATGGTCAATTACCCATATAGCCTTTGACCCAACCATATCTACGAAAAAACCAGAGATGAAAATTCGGAACTACCCCTGTCTTCTAGTGGTTGTTTTTGTCATTTAGGGGGCTAATTGCGTCGTTTCACTGTGCAATAAATCCGAAAATATCATACATGTTCCATGGAAAAATCCAAAAATACCCCTGGTACCGGGGGCTAAATTTTTTTGGACCAGGGGTAAAATGGTCATTTTACTATAACAATGATTAATAATTTGTATCTGAATGAACAGTGAAAAAGCTACAGTAAAATAGCCACGGTGTTTATATATACATATAAACGGTATACCGATTTTACTGTGCACAAATTCACTATATACAAAGACAAATTATTGTAGATTATGACAGTAAAATTACCCTTTTACCTAGGACAAAAAAAATTATCCCTTGAGACCAGGGTTATCTTCGATATTTTCAAGGGATATAGATGATATTTCCAAATTCTTTTCGCAATAAAATTACTATTTTACCTCTGAATGTTGACAAAAAAACATGGAATAATTGGGGTGTTTTTAGTTTTATCCAAATTCCTGCACGATAAAAATACTAATCTAGCCCCCCAAAACAGCAAAAAAGAAGTCCTGGAGCCGGGGGTATTACGGTACTTGCATCACTTGTTTTTTCATAATTATCGCTATGTACAAGGGTATATAGAGAATTTACAATTTTTATTATTATTTCTTTTTAGTAAAACTGCAGGCGCGTCGTACGTGTTAAAGAACCAACTCACCTAAAAGCTTAAGCTTGTAAGTGAGGTCCTAGAATATGATTTATATTATTCTCTAACACACCCCCTCAAGTGAAAGCCCTTTGGGCTTGAAACTTGCACAGACCCACATTACCTTGTGCTTGATTTTTTATCAAATAGAATGGGGGTGGTGAGATTTGAACTCGTGACTTTTAAGTCAACAAGGCTCTGATACCATGTTAAAGAATCAACTCACCTAAAAGCTTAAGCTTGTAAGTGAGGTCCTAGAATATGATTTATATTATTCTCTAACAGTACGGACATATCCACAATGTTTCATGAGCACACGCCTTTAAGGTGGCTTCGTATATGACTTAGGCTATCGGTTACTGTTTTAATTATTAAAAAATAATTATCAAGGATTTGTTTGAAACATTGAACTTAATATATGTATTGTATATTATAGTTATTAGAATATCATCCGTTAATGAAATTCATAAATATAATTAGTCTTACTAATAAAAAGTCATGGATCTATCTATTTTCATAACAAACATGCAATATCACAAACAAGAAAAATATTTTGATAAAATTAATGATAGCGGTGCGTCTTGAAAGCTCGTAAAGAATTTTAAGAGTTTTTGTCATTTGGTATCATGTTTTAAGAGAAGCTTCTTGTGTCAATCAAGTTTATAATATTGAAAAGAAAAGTTGGGATCTGATAATCTTATCACCTGATTTGCACCAACTGTTGTATCATGTTTCTTTCTCCTCTGGAAAGATTTATAATGTTTGCAAAATTACTAAAGATCATATTTTAAACTCCTCAACTCAGTAATATGTCATATTCCTACTCTCATCCTCGTTCTCCAAAGCTTTAAGTCTAGATTCCTCCATTTTGATTTTATTCTCCAGGTTCTTATAAAATCTCATTCATGTAATTCTTTTATACACAGAGTAAGTTTTTTTAATGAGATAGAATCTCTATGGCATGTCATAATAAAGAAGAGATTCCCATATCGACTTCAAATCAAAGTAGAAGGGAGTATGCATTAACCAACAATCCAAGTAGAATAAAAGGCTTCACACCCCAATCCCTGCATTGTCTGTCACATAGAATTGGATATTCGTGTGCAAGGCTTCTGTCCAGCATGAATAGTGTTAAGGAACCATCTCATCTAAAAGTTTAAACTTGTAAGTGAGGCTCCGGAATATGATTTATATTATTCTCTAACACACCTCCTCAAGTGAAAGTCCTATGGGCTTGAAACTTGCACATGCCCATATTACCTTGTGCTTGATTTTTATCAAATAGAATGGGGGTGGTGAGATTTGAACTCGTGACCGCTGGGTCAACAAGGCTCTAATACCATTTTAAGGAACCATCTTACCTAAAAGTTTAAGCTTGTAAGTAAGGCTCTGGAATATGATTTATATTATTCTCTAACAAATAGTCTATGCAGAGAAAACGTCAAAATAGCTTTCGGAGGTGCAAAACACCTATAATTACAATTAGAAGAACCTTTAAACAAAGTATATTGATTATACTACTGAAAATATTGAGAAATACCAATAATTTTCAATTTGTTCGGGAATAATTTGTGATAAAAGAGGAAGAAGAAGAGAAAACCACCTGATAAATGAGCACGTATTATTATTAGTAGATCACACAAAGTTACACAGGATGGCCACCGTGATTATTATACAAGCTACCAGGATAATTACAAGGCTTATATCGCTCCATGCGATAGTACCTTATAGAAGGGAAGAAGCATCCACAGCTAGCCTAACTGGTGGTATCGAAAGGACTTCAAATGTGCTCATCAATGCTGCTTGGGGCCTGGAATTACATGCACCTTTAATTAATTTGAAGCGTTTATTTCATAATATATTTACCAGTACCGCGCACGTACCAGCTAACTTCACTAAACCAAAGGGCATGTTCTGTCGTGCTGTTCCTATTTAGTATTTTGGACGAAGGTGACGATCAAGATCCTTGTTAACGTGGTCCAAACGGCGCAAGTAAATATCAGGATCGGGGCACGACTCACTTTTCTTTTGAAATTCAATGGTCCATTTCGCAGTGCCAGTCTGAACCTCAAGAGTTGCCTTGAAGCTGTCATAGAATTGCATCATGGTTCCTTCCAACACCTTGTAGGTGATTTTGTTGGCTTGATAGTCAATCTCTACCGCTTCATCCTTAAAATACTCAGCTCCATCTAATTATAAACACAACGCTGCTGCTTGTCAAAATATATATGTGCATGTTTTAGGAAAACAAATGTTATAAATTAAAATTATGAGCACAAAGACAATTATCCAAGTAAGTGAAGATTGAAAGTTATGTCAATGAGTCGTAGGTAATGCATCCATCCTTTAACAAGTTTGAGTTCAAACCTTCACAGAAGTGAATGAGCTTGCGGGTGCCTACTGTAGTATCCCAGGAAATAGTACCGTCAACAAGCTCTATTTTTTTTACATTACAAGGAGACACCGCCGGCAGGAGGTTCGCTTTTCTCATGAAGAACTGATAAAACACAATTTCATTGCAATGAATTTGTGTCTGGACCTCCTTCCTCTGAATTTGAGCCATATCTTTTGCTTGCTTCAAGGAAACCAACCACTTGTAAGAAAACAAAAGCTGAGGATGGATGCAATGTGTAGGAAGCCTTGGCGTTTTATAGGATCACAAGAGAATCACCTAGCCTCAAATGTAGGACCCATACATGTCGATAAGGATAAAAATTCTTCATTGATTAAATTCCAGGTTCTCGCTAGATGTGATGTCGATTTATTTTTCCAGCTAGCCAGGTAAATGTGATAGATTCTTGTAGTGGTCCTCTCATTTAACGATAAGAAACGTTTGAAATAGACTTTCACCATGGATAGTGGCTCAATTGGATTCTTCCTTCTCACCATCGACTTCCCCTAAGGATCACACAGAGTTATAAAATTTTAGGTCAAGTGAAAATAATGGAGTTGAAAGATTTGAATGACAGTTAAAATATAACGAGGGAGATAACAAGACTCTCAAAACCCAAATATTAGATTAATTGTTCCTCAATTGTCGATGAACAATTGTGATGTCCTTTTAAATAAAGCTAAATAATTGTTTTAGTATATTGTTTGATTTAAAATAACAATAAAGGATATTAACTGATTAGTTTGTTAGAATGACAAAATTTTCAAACTTCGTTGTTGGAGAATCATCAATATATAATTAAAAATTAAAATGACAAAATTCTCAAGTTTCATTGTTGAAAAATAAGTAAAAACAATATTTATTATTCGGAGATGGATAGCAAAATTTGTTTTCCTTATTTTTCAAAAACGAGGACTTTATTAAGCAACTGCTGTAGTCATTAAAACATGACTTGACAGTGAAAGTAAAACAAAGCTAAAGTCAGGTTACCGATAGGGTTGTTCAGACATATCTGGCAAAAATATTGCTCTTGAAGAGGAACAGGAATCCCATTAGTTGCACCAGTAAATCAACAGGAGGCCCAAAAAAATTAATGTTCGTTCCCATCCTGGCTTCTACACGAACTCCCTGTGCTCTTTTGCTGGGATTTCCTTTGTTCTTCTTCTTCTCTTCTCTTCTCTTTTTTTTTTTTTTTTCCAATTCTTCTCCTTTTTCTTCTTCTTATTATTGCAATATGAATCTTCATTTTTCTCTAGCTTCCTTGTTTTTTATTTCTTCTTTTTTCTCTCACTGTCTCTCCTTACTTCACTGCCTTCCCCCTTTTTCTTTATTTATAATAACAAAGCCCATCCTAGCGCATATATTTATATTTATATAACAACAACAACAATAATAATAAATAAAAAAATTAAATGGGTATTTCATAAAATTTGTTATTGTCTGTTAAATAATAATTATGTTGACTTATTTAGTTTTATTCATTAAGGGTAGAATATTACTTTATGTTTAACCTATATATAGGTTATTTGTAATTAGGTTAAGCTAAGGACTCACAATTATAGCCTTCCTTTTATGTTTTTGCTCTTAATTATTTTAACATGGTATCAGAGCAAGTTTTATGAAACGAGGTTTAATCACAAACACAGCTTCGCGGATCCAAGTGATATTATGTCTTCCGCCTATGCAAAATTTGGTATTTCGTATTCCCTTTAGCTTTTGCAATTTGATATTTGCATTTAGTTTTTGCAATTATTTGGTATTGATATTTTGTATTCCACTTCTGCAAAATTTGGTATTTTGTATTCCGCTGCTTTTGCATTTTGGTTCTTTGTGATTGTTTATTATGGCTACTGAAAGAGATGATTCGCTTCAGTCTGTAAGTGTGAGGTTGGATGGGAAGAACTATTCGTATTGGAGTTCTGTGATGAGAAATTTTCTTAAGGGTAAAAAGATGTGGGGGTATGTTAATGAAACTTATATGGTACCTAAGAATAATGAGAAGAAGTATGCTGAATTGATAGATACATGGGAAGCAAATAATGCAAAGATCATTACTTGGATCAACAATTCTGTTGAGCATTCGATAGGTACACAATTAGCGAAATATAAGACAGCAAAAGAGGTTTGGGATCATTTGCAAAGGTTATTCACACAGTCAAATTTTACAAAACAGTATCAATTAGAAAATGACATACGAGCTCTTCATCAGAAGAATATGAGTATTCAAGAGTTTTATTCTGCTATGACAGATCTTTGGGATTTGTTGGCTCTTACAAAATCGACAGAATTAAAGGCATGTGGTGCCTATATTGAGCGTAGAGAGCAGCAACGATTGGTACAATTTTTAACAGCACTTCGCAGTGATTTCAAAGGACTTAGAGGTTCAATTTTGCATCGTTCTCCACTGCCTTCTGTTGACGTTGTTGTCAGTGAGTTATTGACTTAGGAAATACGTCTTCAGTCTTATTCTGAAAAGGAAATTTTTTCTGCTTTGAATCCTTCTGTACTAGCAGTACCTTCCAAGTCATTCTTTAATCATCAGAACAAGTCTTACACAAGGGTTGGCTTCGATGAGTGTAGTTTCTGTAAGCAAAAAGGTCATTGGAAGGCTCAGTGTCCTAAGTTGAGACATCAGAATCAAGCTTGGAAGCCTGGTAGTCAGTCACAATCTAATGCTCATAGACCACTTTAGGGTTATAAACCACCACATCACAACACTGCAGCAGTAGCTTCTTCGAGCTCTTTTACCGATCCTAATATTTTGGTTGAGCAATTTCAGAAGTTTCTCTCCTCGCAGCCACAAGCTATGTCTGCTTCTCCTTCCATAGGTCAGTTGCCTCAAAGTTCCTCAGGTATGTCACACTCTGAAGGAGTCTTGGATTCTGGTGCTTCCCATCATATGTCTCCAGTTGAATCTTGCGTCTGTTAGTCAAATATGTGATTCTGGTGATTATTTAGTCTTATTTTCTGGTTCTTTTTGTTGTGTACAGGATCTGCAGTCTCAGAAGCTGATTGGGATAGGCCATAGAGAGAATGGAATATATGTTTTGGATGAGTTAAAAGTGCCAATTACTGCTACCTCTGCTGCTACCAATATCGTTGACTTGTCCTCCTTTCGATTGAGTGTTTCATCTTCTAGTTTTTATTTATGGCATTCTCGTCTAGGTCATGTTTCGTCTTCTCGTTTGAGATTTTTGGCATCCACAGGAGCTTTAGAAAATTTGAAAACTTGTGACATTTCTGATTGTAGTGGATGTAAACTGGCAAAATTTTCCACTTTACCTTTTAATCGAAGTAATTCTATTTCATCCTCACCATTTGATTTGATTCATTCTGATATATGGGGATCTTCTCCTGTTGCCACAAAAGGAGGGTCTCGATATTATGTCTCTTTTATTAATGATCATACTCGTTATTGTTGGGTTTATTTAATGAAACATTGTTCTAAATTCTTTGAGATATATGCATCTTTTCGGGCTCTTATCAAAACTCAATATTCTACTATAATTAAATGTTTTAGGTGTGATTTGGATGGGGAATACACCTCTAATAAATTTTTCCAATTGCTTGACTTAGATGGAACCATTCACCAAACTTCATGTACAGATACTCCTGAGCAAAATGGTATTGCTGAAAGAAAACATAGGCACATTGTCGAAACTGCTCGTTCTCTCTTGTTGTCTACCTTTGTTCCTAGTGAGTTTTGGGGAGAAGCTGTTCTTACTGCTGTAAGTTTGATTAATACGATTCCATCTTCTCATAGTTTGGGTCTATCTCCTTTTGAAAAATTATATGACTATGTCCCTGATTATTCATCATTTAGAGTCTTTAGTTGTACTTGTTTCGTTCTTCGTCCTCATGTAGAGCGTAGTAAGCTATCCTCTCGATCCGCTATTTGTGTCTTTCTAGGTTATGGTGAAGGTAAAAAGAGGTATCATTTTTTTGATCCAGCAACTCAAAAACTTTATGTGTCTCGTCATGTTGTCTTCCTTGAGCATATACCTTTCTTTTCTATTCCATCCACTACTCATAGCCTGGTTAAAACTGATCTTATTCGTATAGATCCATTTTTTGAGGATTCGGGTAATGCTCTTCATGCTTGATCAACTTGTACTTATAACTCTGCAAGTACTAGTACTTTAGTTTCTAACACATCTGAAGCTCCATTCTCATCTACAGCCCCTCAAGCTTCATTTGAGATTGTGGATCCACCTCCACGCCAGTCCATCCGCATTCGTAAGTCCACAAAACTACCAGATTTTTCTTATTCTTGTTATTCTTCATCATTTACTTCCTTTTTAGCTTCTGTTCATTGTCTCGTTGAGCCCTCTTCCTATAAAGAGGCAATTCTTAATCCCCTTTGGCAGCAAGCTATGGATGAGGAATTTTCTGCTTTGCATAAGACAAATACTTGGGATATGGTTCCTCTTCCTCCTGGTAAGAGTGTTGTTGGTTGTCGTTAGGTGTATAAGATTAAGGCTACTTCTGATGGGTCTATTGAGCGATACAAGGCTAGGCTGGTTGCAAAAGGATACTCTCAATAGTATGGTATGGACTATGAGGAGACATTTGCCCCGGTTGCAAAAATGACTACTATTCGTACTCTTATTGCCGTAGCTTCTATTCGTCAGTGGCATATTTCTCAACTTGATGTTAAAAATACCTTCTTGAATGGAGATCTTCAAGAAGACGTTTATATGGCCCCCCCTCCTGGTATTTCACATGACTCTGGATATGTTTGTAAGCTTAAAAAAGCATTATATGGTCTCAAGCAAGCACCCCATGCTTGGTTTGAGAAATTCTCTATTATGATATCGTCTCTTGGCTTTGTTTCTAGCAGTCATGATTCTGCTCTTTTTATTAAGTACACTGATGTAGGTCGTATCATTCTGTCTTTAAATGTTGATGACATGATTATTATTGGTGATGACATTGTTGGTATTTCGGATTTGAAGATAGAGTTGGCAAGACAATTTGAAATGAAGGATTTGGGTAATCTTCGATATTTCTTGGGTATTGAGGTAGCACACTCACCTAGAGGTTATCTTCTCTCTCAGTCAAAATATGCTACAGATATTCTTGAGCGGGCTAGACTTACTGATAACAAGACTGTAGATACTCCCATTGAAGTTAATGCAAGGTACTTTTCTTCTGATGGTACGCCTTTGACAGATCCTACTTTATACCGCACTATTGTTGGGAGTTTGGTATATCTCACCATAACTCGTCCAGATATTGCATATGCTGTTCATATTGTTAGTCAGTTTGTTGCTTCTCCTACTACTGTTCATTGGGCAGCTGTTCTTTGGATTTTAAGATATCTTTGGGGTATAATTTTTCAGAGTCTTTTACTTTCATCCACCTCTTCCTTGGAGTTGCGTGCATACTCTGATGCTGATCATGGTAGTGATCCCACAGATCGCAAGTCTGTTACTGGGTTCTGTGTCTTTTTAGGTGATTCTCTTATTTCTTAGAAGAGCAAGAAAAAATCTATTGTTTCTCAATCATCCGCCGAAGCAGAATATCGTGCCATGACATCTACTACCAAAGAGATTGTTTGGTTACGATGGTTACTTGCTGATATTAGAGTTTCATTTGCTCATCCTACTCCTATGTATTGTGACAACCAGAGTTCTATTCAGATTGCTCACAACTCGGTTTTTCATGAGCGCATTAAGCACATTGAGATCGATTGTCATCTTACTCGTCATCATCTCAAACACGGCATCATTGTTTTGCCTTTTGTTCCTTCTACCTTGCAGATTGCAGATTTCTTCACCAAGGCGCATCCCATCTCTCGTTTTCGTTTTCTAGTTGGCAAACTCTCGATGCTTATAGCTGCCGCATCGTGAGTTTGAGGGGAGATGTTAAATAATAATTATGTTGACTTATTTAGTCTTATTCATTAAGGGTAGAATAGTACTTTATGTTTAACCTATATATAGGTTATTTGTAATTAGGTTAAGCTAAGGACTCACAATTGTAGCCTCCCTTTTATGTTTTTGCTCTTAATTATTTTAACAGTCTCGACATATTTTTCTAGTAATTTTATATAATACCGGGCATTTGATTTACACTAAAAAAATCTAAAATTTAAAATAAGAATTTATTTCAAAAAGTTGTGATTTATTGGATCATTGATATTAATATGGGATCAAATAATGGATCTTACTAATCCAATAGCTCACGCATATCCTTGAAATCTTCTGTTATTGTTTTTAAATTTTCATTATTGTTTCTGGGTTTGTCAATGGACTTGAGAGATTAGTCATGGTAATGCAACATGTCAAACTTTACATTACATAAATATGCTATGTACATACATTCAATGGTAAGACTAATCAAGAATTACAACTAGTTGGTTTATTAAGATATATTGCTAACATGTACACTGGCCATTTGTTTGTCAACCTTGTTTTACTTTTATGAATTAAAACTGGTTTTTCTCTATCTGCTTTTGCTGATCAGTTTTTGTATCATTTCACTGCGCAAAATTGTTATGCTTAAACGATCTTTGCATATTCAGCGTGGTATATGTCACATTTATTCTTTCTAATTTGTGTTGAGCGCAGGTATGTCCTGTTCAAAATTGCTGCTTACGTGAGCTTTGAATACTTAGGGTACCATATGTCACATTTATTTGTTCATGTTCTATTAGGGTAGACTATTTATATATTTTTTTTTGTAGGGTTTTGGCCATAATCATCGAATATGAAGAAATTATCAGACTTTAAGCTTTGTTTCACAGTTTACTATCATTACACTTACATATTACATCAAACTACGCTATGTTTCCTATCATAAAAATAGCATATTTCAAGCGAAAACAAAACTCCCAATATGACAATAACGGTTCCATCGCTAATTATTTTTCATTACAAAATATTGATTTTTTAATAATAAACGTAATTATTAAAAAATTTCTATAAATTATAAAATTAGAAGAATATTATCTAGCTATATAACTATAAATATAATCAATCTTATTAAATACAAGTTATGGATTTATCAATTTTCACAAGAAGTTATCAAATTACAAACTAAAGTTTAACTTGCAAGTGAATCTAGTACGAATATCAAAAGTATATCAAACTATTTATCAACTAATATTGAAAATATGAAATCACAAAACTATAGCTTTTAAGATGTGCCATTGTTATTGATTTGATCAAAATCTTTTAGAAGATAATGAAATTAGGATCTTAAATCTCGAGTTGAGTTCTTTTTCTCTACTGATCAAATTAATTAAGTAAAAAAAATAATGTAATTTTCAATTTGTGTGGGAAAAATTGTGGAGAAAACTTCCTTTTCAGCTCATAGCTAGATTTAGAAGGAAATCAATACACAAAAAGACGGATTCGAGAAGATGGGGCACATTATTATTTTAATTTCGTTATAGAACTGATACCTAAATTACAGCTGAAATATTTTAATTTTGTTTTGCTTGTTTTCAGTCAAATAATATTTTTTTTAAATAAAAAATAATTTTACAATATCAATCATATCTCTTAATTTAATTGTTAAATTGAGATGAAATTTTATGAAGAATCTTTTGATATATTTATATATATTATGTTCAAATTTTAGAGCAATCAGAGAATATAATGACCTTACAAGATTGATAATGATATTCTTGTAATATTATATATATTCAAAAAAAATATTTTATCCTCGAAGTTAAGGCTCTGATACCATATTAAAGAACCATTAGTACTCCTCGAAGTTAACAATGACGAAATAGACTTTCACCATGGATAGTGGCTTCTTCCTTCGACTTCCCTCAAGGATTACAAAGTGCATGTTATTAAGTCTGAGGCAAGTCTCCATGAAGACAGGCTTCAATTATTATTTTAGAGTGAATAAATAAACATATCTGCTCTTCTTTTCGTTCATAAGAAAATCTATGTTTTTTTATTTGTCGTTAACTTTAATTTCTTTCTGCATCACAAGAGGAGGTTAAGAAGATTCTCGAAATATTAGATTAATTGTTCCTGAGCTGCTGGATGAGCAATTGTGAGCATAAAATTCCAAATATCACTGACTTTTCCGTTCTTGGGCATAAACACATCTTATCCTTCTTTTGTCGTCTGAAATGGATTGGATTCTATTTCACCACGTAAGTAAATTATGGCAATTACTTGCTTACAGGTACTGGGTTGTTATTAATATCTTTTTTTTTATCAGTATCACAGCAGCTAGTTAATCATTTTAATTGAAACTTTGTCACTTAATTTATCTCCATTGTTGTTATCAGTTTAGCAGACTGGAGAGTTGCCTTTTCATATTCTCATCTATTTTCTATTATTGAGTTTATTGCTTCATTTTAAACTAGTTTTTATAATGATCGACTTCCCACATTTATTAAATATTACTACGATTAGAATTATTATTTTTTTGTATTCAGGGAATCAAAATTAATTTGCGTATATCTCAACTAAATTTACTTCCCATGATCATAGAAATTACACTCACAAAAGCAAAAAAATCCATTAACTTTAATACTTGAGAACATGACCCCAAAGATATATAGCATTTGAATTCTAAACCCTTAAGAAAACATACCTTCTAAATTCAAGATTTTTATCACCATCCTAATCCTTTGAAATTCTAGATTTATAATCTTGATTATTACCCATCGGAGTTTCTCTTCTAGTTCATAAAAATCCGGAACCATTAATTTCTTTTTGGGATGCGGCTAAAGAGTAAACGGTGCAGTCATAATCCGGGACTTTGGTTGAGGAAGTTTTTATAATTATTTTTTATTAATTTTTTTTTATTTTTTAAAAATTATTTTTGATATTAATACATGAAAATGATTTAAAAAATAAAATTTTTTAATTTAAAATAAAAATATTTTTAAAACACAATATCAAATATCTATTATTATAGTGTATGTAGATGCAATTGCTTACGTCTTAGCAACTCCTCTACCTAAATTACAATTCAAGTCCAAGTGTTACAAGGAAGCATTGATTGTTTGGTTCTTTTAGGAAAGTAAATCATTGATTTAATTAGATTTAATAAATCCAGTTAGCTTCACATGATTAAAAAAATATCAATAATAAATAAAATATTGATTTAATTAGATTTAAAAGAGCTGCCAGGGTTTGGCGGAAAGAGAGCACGTTTTTAATGAATGTTGAAAATGTTTTCACAGTGGAGCTGGTCCAGATCTACGGTGTTGTAAGCAGGAAGGCTCTTGAAGTTGGGAGATACCCAACTTGTTTGCCCAAGGGGATTCAAAGTCAGGTGTAGGGATTCAGTGAAAATGGAGGCAAACACCAAATAATGAAAGAGCCCAGCGACATCCACATGATTAACTTCCCATTACTTGAACACCAAGCGAGTCACAAAACTTAAAATTACTTGAACACAAAGCGAGTCACACGAGCTGTACATAAAAGCCAGTAACAGCCTTGGTTGTAAAAACTTATCCATACAGTGGCTGATACTTGAGCACAGAGTAAGCCATTTTTTTTATTTTTTTCATTAGATGATGAGAGTGAACCCTCGGGAGTTGAACCCATATTTCAAGGATAATGGGAGTGGTTATCCGGATGGTGGAGTTGAGAAAAAGTTGGTGGAGATCAACTTCCCCCAACTTCACTTATTGGGGATGGAGATGCAAGCTGGAGGTTAAAAGCCTTAAAGCTTGCCCAAGAGCAAGCGGCTCGGGACGGTAGAAAGCATGAAGAGGTTTGTTTCCTTAACTTTCAGAACACATCTATGATGACTGAACCCTCCATTATTTGCATTTGATAGTTGATACAATTTTATTTTGCAGATTGCGGAAGAAAGATGGATTCCCCTGGTCAAATGGCTGTCTCTGCAGCATCTCGGGTGGCTGCCCCATCTCGCGCTCATCGGCATGCAATAAAAAAACAGAAAGAAAGGATTAACCAAGGAACAAGATGCTATGACAGATGGTAATAGTGGGAGAGATATTGGACGGTCGATGGTGAGAAGGAAGAATCCAATTGAGCCACTATCCATGGTGAAAGTCTATTTCAAACGTTTCTTATCATTAACTGAGAGGACCACTACAAGAATCCATCACATTTACCTGGCTAGCTGGAAAAATAGATCGATATCACATCTAGCGAGAACCTGGAATTTAATCAGTGAAGAATTTTTATCCTTATCGACATGTTTGGGTCCTACATTGAGGCTAGGTGATTCTCTTGTGATCCTATAAAACCCCAAGGCTTCCTACACATTGCATCCATCCTCAGCTTCTGTTTGCTTACAAGTGGTTAGTTTCCTTAAAGCAAGCAAAAGATATGGCTCAAATTCACGTGGCTCAAACTCACAGGAAGGAGGTCCAGACACCAATTCATTGCTCTCATTCTTTGTTTTATGAGGTCTTCAGGACTGAAGCGAATCTCCTCCCGACGGTTTCTCCTTGTAATGTAAAAGAAATAGAGCTTGCTGACGGTACTACTAGCTGGGAGGCTGAAGTAGGCTCCCGCAAGGTCGTTCACTTCGATGAAGGTTTGAACTCGGACTTGTTAATGGAGGGAGACATTACCTACGACTCATTGACATTTTCAATCTTCATTTCCTTAGATAATTGTCTTTGTTTCATAATTTTAATTTATAACATTTGTTTTCCTAAAGCATGCATATATATATTGACAAGCAGCAGCGTTGTTTCTATAATTAGGTGGACTTGAGCATTTTAAGGATGAAGTGGTGGCGATTGACCGTCATGCCAACAAAATCACCTACAGGGTGTTGGAAGGAAACCTAATGATGCACCTCTATGACAGCTTCGTGGCAACTCTTGAGGTCAAGCCTGGCACCGCGAAATGGACTGTTGAATTTCAAAAGAAAAATGAGCTGTGCCCAGATCCTGATATTTACTTGCGCCGTTTGGACCACGTCAACAAGGATCTTGATCGTCACCTTCGTCCAACATCCTAAATAGGAACAGCACGACAGAACATGCCCTTTGGTTTAGTGAAGTTAGCTGGTACGTGCGCGGTACGTACTGGTATATATATTATGAAATAAAAGCTTCAAATTAATTAAAGGTGCATGTCATTCCCAGCCCCTAGCAGTATTGATGAGCACATATGAAGACCTTTGGATTCCACCCTTTCTATAAGGTACTGTCGCATGGAACGATAAGCCTTGTAATCATCCTGGTAGCTTGTATAATAATCACGGTGGCCATCCTGTGTAACTTTGTGTGATCTACTAATAATAACACGTGCTCATTTATCAGTTGTTTTTTTCCCTCTTCCTCCTCTTTTATCACAAACTGTTCCCGAACAAATTAAAAATTCCCTTTTTTTGTTACTAATCAAATATTTTCCTCCAGTGATAACATCAATTAAACAATACTTTTAACTTGTCCTAACTTGAGACCAATATGGCAAATTAATAATTCTTTAAATTTACAAGATTACACATTCTGAAAAATTAATAGGTCTTAAAACATGACTATCTAATTCAATATAACTTTCTTATACATCATTATTATAGATATATATATATATATACATGATTCAATTAGAGGACTTCTTAAAATATTACTCCCCTTTCTTCTTGAATTTGATTTCTTTTTAAATCTCATCTCTAATTTTTTTTTCCAGTTCATTAATAAGTTGTGGTGCAGTGTCCTTGTATTGCAGGATGACATTATTCAATGTGATTATTGCTTTGAGTGCCTCTTTGCACGAGATTGACTTCGATACAGAACGAACATCTTCGATCTTATATTCTCTTTCATTTTCCATGATATTTTCAATAGTTTCCTCAATAATCTCATTTTTTTTACAAGTAATTCAAAAAGTACTCGACGTCCATTGTATCATGATACTTTAACTCTTTGCTCCTATCATGCAGTTGCTAAACATGATTAACTTCCCATTACTTGAACACGGAGTGAGTTACAAAACTCACAAGAACTGTACATAAAAACCAGTAAGAGCCCTGGTTGTAGGAACTTATCCATACAGTGGCTGATACTTGAGCACAAAGTAAGTCACAAAAGTTTTAAGAGCTGTAGATAAAAACCAGTAAGAACCTTGGTTGTGTAAAAACCTGCCGATACAGTGGCTGATCTCCGTTATTCTTATGCATCTGCAAAACATAATTCAATCATGAATCAGCAATCCAATGTGGGAGGAGGAGGAACCCCAAGATATCTTGAATAAAAATTTTCCCTATTATAACTTTTGGTAAAACCCAGATCTGAGAGTAAACATAATGAAGGAATGAATGATAGACGACTGGAGCAATTACAGTCCAGATGCCTCGTAAACCAATGGGAAGCACATAATTTTTTGAATGAAGAGCTACCATTACACATAACAGCATGAAAAAGAAATTAGCAGGAGCACAATTGTTAATCTATGGCGGTGCTTCATTGTTTTTAAGCAAACATCCCATGTAAACATTAACCTGATGATTCCACCCTTGAAAAGAAGATTCCATAATGAATATTCAAAATGAAACATAAAAGTCTTCAAGGGAAAAAACAAATCACAGTTCACATGGAATACAAAACTCTTGTAGAACCGAAAAAAAAATGGGACGGGAAGCTCAGCAATCCGCCATTCAATCCATATTTGAGGCCAAAGGTTACAGATAGATAAATAAGAAGTCTATATATGATAACATTACACCTACACAACAGTGTAATTAATTATTTGGCAGGAGTTAATCCCCGAACCAAACTCTATCAAATTAATCAAAGTTCACAGAGCAGCTTTCAACACCACCCTATGAACCAGGTCACGTCCATGATTGAGCCTGTAAGATAACTCTCTGAAGCAATCAGCTGTTGCTCTATCAGAAATTATTTCATCACAATGTTCTATCAAACCTTGAATAAGCACAAAAGTGATCATTCCATTACTATAACTCGAAGCTATTGATTACTTAATTATTCTTGATTCCCCTAAAATTAATCAGAATTCGTTAAAGATACACCATCACCAACAACAGAAAAAACTTGAAACCAAAATCCAAGATCAGAAATTAAAACCATAAAACATGAATAAATTAAAACTAACCAATTAGTGGGTTGTTTTTTCTTTATCACCATTAGAAGGCGAAGAAGAGGAATCATCAGTTCTAAAAGAGGGTAAAGGATTGGATCCCTTTATGATCCAGCCAAGCGCAAAAAACGAAACACCGGCCAGAATAGCAGTGCCCCAAGCGTGAGAATACCATTTACTGTACTGCCTAATAGCAAACCTCCATTGTTCCCTCAGTGTTGCAGCGTCCGGATTTGCTGTCTCGGGTGGATTCGTGAAATGGACCTTTTGACCCGAGTAATTGCCGTTGCCGGGTTTAATTTCGGAGGGGGTTTTATTAGACGAAGAAGAAGGAAGGTTTTGGGGATTAGGGTTTTGGGGATCTGACATGGTGAAGCTATGGGTTGCTATTCCAATCAAATTGCTACTTATGTTTGTGTGTTTTGTCAGAAGTTGGTTTCAGTCCTTCGAGTTTGAACATTTTACTTTAAAGTACGAAAACCTTATTTTGTTTGTGTTTTAGTCTCTAGATGTACTGAAAAGAGAGAAAGTCATTGCAGAAAGGTTTAAAAGAGAATATTTATTGGACACAGTACGGACACCAAAATACTCATTCTTGGAATAAATAGTTATATAAGGTGAGGGGAGTTTCATTAAGCTATTTTTTATTCTCAATAAGTGAAATAAAGATGGAGAAGGAAGATTTTATTTGGAGTTCATTATTTGAATTTGATATGAGATAAGAATTTTCAAGTTGATATATAGATTTTTGTCTCTTATCATAACCTTCAAAATATAATTATAACTTTATTATTACACAATATAAAATTATAATATGATTATGAAAACTAGATCGAGTCCAAAAGATATTTTGTTTAATCTACCTACTTGAAACTGAAATAAATAAAATGAACTAGGGATTTGAGTCAAAAATTAAAAAAAAATCTGAAAATAAAAATAATAAATTAATATAATGTTAACTCGATTCAAATGTTTAGACATCTACTCTTATAAATTTATTTTGAAAAAATAAAACGATAGTTACAACAATTAAGGCAACTTTAATCTCTCTTTGTTTTTTTATGTATTCCATGCATCCAAGTTGTTGCTTTACATTGGGAATGATAACATCAACAAATATAAAATAATTGCTTTGAGTTAGGTTTTTGTAAAATTAAAATCACTATTAAATTTTTTATAAGCTTTTGAGGTCCCTTATTGAGCTACAAACCTCTTTTTTTTTCTTTTTTTTGCCCACTTCATATATTTATCGACTGTTAAAATCACTTCGAAACTCAATGGCAATAAAAGAGATGAAGAAGTAATGTATTTACCAATATAGATATTAGTTACTCATTCTCCAATGATCCAACAAGACTAAGTTTCTCCTATGATTAGATTTAGTTGGAAAAGAAATAGATCTATGAGATCTTCCATAAATAATTTAGTTTTATTTATTGATTTATGAGGGCCCCACTCTATATATATGTGTGTATGTATTATGGAATCACTCTTGAAAATTAGTAATGATAACTTTATTTATACTTAAAATTTTTGAAAAAAAATATTTTTTTTATTTTTTATTTTAAATTAAAAAAATTGATGTTTTTAAATCATTTTCATATCCTGATGTTAAAATAATTTGTTGAAGTTGGAGGTAATACTAGTAATGTCGATGTTGGTACTAGTATTAGTACTGATAATCCTTTCAATAATAATGCTTTTAATGAATGTATTAAAAATAACAAGGAAAATGACGATCATGAGACTGATTTTAATTTAAATAACACAACATCAAAATATTTATTTAAAATTAGTTAATTTTTACCTTAAGAAATTATATGTACATAATTGTTTTGTAATGTATTTTTAAGTTATTTTGAATCATATATGAACCTTAAATAATAAAATTTTATAGTCATACTTATATTATATTGTATTAAAAAATATTTTGCTTATGATTTTATAATTTTTCTACTTAAACGATTTTAATTATGATTTTACAATTTTTATACAGAAATATTTAGGTACGATTTTATAACTTTACAATTCAAGCTTCAAAAATGTCTTTTGTGTCATGTCAAAGTCATGATTTTGATAACAATGCATGGTGGTTTTTTTATGGAACATACGCAATTTCTCAAGGTTTGAGATCCGAATCCCAGTTCTTATATGAGTGAGAAATTTATCAAATAAAATTCCTTATAGAATGAATCCTATATAGATATTTATACAAGAATGAATCAGAAACTTATAGATCGGCATGTCAAAATGGAAAAGATTTACTATTACTATTACTATCTATTCAATAAGCCATTAAAATATACATGAGAGCACGCAAAATAAACTCGTTACTATTGCACTAGACAAATGAAACGAACTTCGAAACCAAGTTGCTTGTCAGCATAAAGCAATTTTAACACCGCTAGCGAGCACCTCATACCAATGCCAGACAGTTGAGGGCTTGCATGAAAAAATCATGCCAGTTAGATACAACAAATTTTGGCATCATACTGCAAACTGCGGTTGGGCCTCACAGTTGGGCATTATTAAGGAGACAAGCAGTAAGCCACCAACAGATAGGTTGGCGAGCTGGAGTTCAAAATAGCAACAAATACCCCTCCTAACTGTTCAGATACAATATAAAATTTTATGTATACAAATTAAGTTCAACCTTCTAAAAAGCATGAAAATAATCTATTTGCATGTCAAAGACATAACATGTTCTACTGTGAAAAACACAGTTTTTGTCGGCACACATGACAATTATAGACTAGTAAGTTCTTTCTACCATATTATGGTGGGCACTAATTGCCGATATATTCCTTGAAAGGTTATTTCCGAGTCTCTGATTTCTTCTGCTCCTTTGCTGAAAAACACAGTTTTTTTTATCATTTTCGAGAAAATAAAAAAGGGAGGAAAAGCTATTTCCCCAAGGGTCATTGAATCTTACCAGCCTTTTCTTCTTCTCGCTTTCTAGCAGCTTCTTCCCTTTGCTGCCGTATGAGACTTAATCGTTCTGCGTGAAGAATAGAACGTGAAACTTAGATCGAAAAAAAAGAGGGCTACAAATAACAGGGGAAGGAAAGAAATGTCCTTCAATCAAAGCCATGCCCATCTCACACGAATATGTATTTCTATCTAATGAGATCGAGACAGTCAAGAGTGATATTTGGTTGGACAAGCACACAGGCCTGAGACATTCTAACTGTCACATCAAATAATAACACCAACATATGACATCTAAATCATTAGAGGTTCATAAGGGTTTCACTTCCTAATAAATTAATGTGGTAAAAAAAAAAGTATCCATAATTATCTTCAACCTATGTTTAAAAAACATAATATAAACATTAGACCCCCAAGAAAATATAATATTTACCCAAGTCTTTCCTAGCTTGTTCTGTTTTCCCTTGTTCTTGCAGCCTCATATATCGCTCATGAGCCCTTTGTTTCTCTATCTCTTCTCTGCAAACAAATTGAAGCAAGCAGAATCAAACAAAATTTCTTCAGGTATAATCTAGATTTGAAAGATCGAATCCTAAAGGCAAGATATTATATCCTGTTTTGGCAGGACCATGACAGGGTAATAGTTTTTTCTCCATCTCAATAATGAATTCCTTCTTAAATAGAAAGATCCGCAGAGTCCATTCACTAACCTTTCTCGCCTTGAAAGCTCTGTTGTTTTCCCCATCTGAAAACACCAAAGAGCACAACTTTACTTCTCAATTTAACATAGGAACAACAATGCTTCTGAAACTTACATCAACATCTTTAGCTTTTAAATTCATTGCTTTCACCAAATAACAACTTTACTTCTCAATTTAATTTGATAAAAAAAACATAGGAACAACAATGTTTCTGAAACTTACATCAACATCTTTAGCTTTCAAATTCTTTGCTTTCACCAAATTAGGATTTTCAATCTGAATAACACCTTGAGTTCCTTTCAGCTTTTTCTACACATTATTCAACAATAAAACAAAAGGTAGTTTCTGATTAACAAGCCACTCCAAATAATAAATTAAAATAAAATGCAAATGACACGTGATTATTTACTAACATCAGAATCATCTTCGGATTCTTCTTCGGATTCCTCTTCAGATTCCTCTTCCTGCTTTTCTTCTTCATACTCAGCTTCCGCCTGTATATTTTAAAGACCATCTCTGTCACACAGTACTGACTTTAACCAAGAATGCATAAGAATCAAAGTAAGCTCCAAAGACAATTACTTAAAAAATAATTACTAATCAGAGCTGAGACATACTCGTTTAAACGTTCGAGGACGAGTTGAGGTGCCAGCAACTGCAATACATTACAAAGCAAAAAAAAAAAGTCAGGAAAATCTTAATTCACCAATCACATTACATGCCAAAAATAATTCTCCTGGAAATTGAAAAGAAAACTACTGCAACCTAAAAATTAGCGAAGCCCCATATACAATTCTAGCTGAAACCAGACATTGATCCAATAAAGCAGAAGAAAATCCATTATCAAAGGCCAACATGCTTACTTCCTCAAATAAAAAGTCTGTGAGTGCCTAAATAATTAAAAGAATATGTATTTTCCAACAAAAGAAATCAAGTTTAAAGAAACACTTTTTAGCAAAATAAATACATCGAAATAAGCAACAGAATAATCAAGTTGTCAATGAAGTGAGTCTAGTTAGATCCAACGAAAAAAATAAAAGAAACCCACTGTTTAAACCATTTAAAAAATAAAAATAAAACGGGCGGCAATCTTACGCATCTGTTCGGGGGTAGAGAACTGGCGATGACCGGTAGGCTTTCCCTTAAACTTCCCCCTTCCCATCTTGATAAACAGAAACAGTAAATATCAAGTAAAAACAAAAACAAAGGAAAGGAAAGGGAAACGGGATGGATTGTTGGCCTTTTTACTTCTTATGATCAACAGGAGGAAGGATCTGCTTGATTGAAAGTGGAAGGAAGAATATTCTCTCCTTTTTTTTAAAAAAAAATATCTTTAATAATGGAAGTGTTTCCAAAGCAAAAACCTTGACTGATAAATTTGATGGGATATAAATTATTTTTTAAAGTTTTTTTATTTAGAATATATTAAATTAATATTTTATTATTATTAAAGAATTTTTTTAAAATGATTTAAAAATGTTAAAACTTTTAATTTAAAATAAAAAAAAATTGTATATTTAAAAAAAACTTTTGAAATGAGTGCAAACAGACGCAGTGGTGTTGAAGGAGCTTTTGTGTCTGTTTTGTCGACTATGGATTCGATGACTACGCTGAGGACACGTGGTAGATCTGTCGACGAGGCGGTAGAGGAGAGACGTATAGTAGCAGCACGGCCGGCTAGCCAAGGTTCAAGGTCGGAGTCCAATCATGCTAATTGATTGGGTCTCGAGATCAAAAGGCAATGCTAGGGAGAGGAGAGAGATGTCAACAATAACAGCAACAAAAATGTCAGGGCCGGCCCAAACACGCCCGGCCCATTTGAAGTCTGGCCGAAGGAAAATTTAAAGTGTTCTCTCAAGTTCAGTTGGTGTACATTTGGATCATTAATTCCAATTTAACAAACATTATCAGCTAGTCATGTGTCTTATTATTGTATTAACTTTTTTATTTGTGTTTATTTATTATTTCAATAAAAAAATATATAAAAAACCAAAAAAATCCTATGGCATATGAAGTTGGACATTTTTGTAAATTATTATATTGTTGTCGAATACCTTTAGTAGTAACAAGTTGCTCATTACATGTTTTCATGGTCACATAAAACAATAAGACTTTCAATCACACAAAATATGAACATGCCATTTTTATTTATTTAAAAAAAATAAATTCTCGCAAGCACATATTTAAATAATTATAAATTAAAATTGGCATAACCAAGCTTTGTCTTAATAATAAAAAAACACTTTGAATTACATCTACTTTATTATCACATATTATAATATTAATGATTGATATAGATAGATGGATTTATTTATTTTTTTTCTCATGGTTCTAAGTTAGCAAACCTTCATAACGAGTCATTTAGACTGCCTAAAATCAAAATTAAATCAGCAAACAGAGCAAAGCCTCTTTCAAGTTAAAAAAAAAAAAAAAGTTAACTAACAATAAAATTTATTTTGGCACCATTACCTAGAACTAAAAAGTTTGAACTACCCTCCAAATTATGCAAAATTATGTCATGATGAACACATTTGTGCAAAATTTGGCATAAAATTTGCATTATCTAATCTACTTATCTTCCCTTTTCTCTCTAGGCCTACATTTGTTTCCAAAAGTTGCCTGAACTATACACAGCATACATCCATTGAGCAATATACTTCATCGAACTGGCCTTGCCAACGCAAAATAGGCATCCGAATTAGCTGACACCAACAGCTCTATCAAAATTACCTCGTTCGGGAAGTGGATCTTGAGGCCAGGTTCAATAAATCCTGCTCATAAAATACCAGGATGTAAACAGCAAATAACACCCAAAAAGAAAAAATAACAAAAGACAAAGATAACGAATTCTTACCAGGTGATAAATTTCGTCCACCATAAAGCTCCTTTGCTAGGGGATTGGCTGCCCAGTGATTTACACCTACCCCGCTTGTAGGCTGGAAACCGACAATTTTCCCATCAGTTGACAAAACTACCTAAAATTGAACCACAAAACAGCGGATCAATAATGTGGATTAGTTGTCCAAGCATTACAAGAAGAAAGAAGACATGAACCATGATGTTTTAACCCAATAGCACAAAAGTAAAAATAATGTCAGAACATAAAAGTTGCCATCACTTGTACACCATCAAATGGCATACCCCCACGTCAAACTAATTTGAATTTAAAGCCACTGGAGCCTCAAGGGCCAACGATAATTCATTTCTTTTCATTTTATTGTAAGAATCAAGGAAGAGTGTGGTCTGATCCATTTGTACCAATCACTATCCACGAGAAACCATCAGTCAAGGTTTGAAATGATAAATGGGGATAAGACCGGTATACATTATGGACTCAGGTTCTAGAATGACAAGTCCCCACCTGATGCCTACACTCGTAATTGTTTGAATGAAAGTATAACTTGTGCATTTCTTCATTTAAAAACCACATATTTCTTCATTCAACAAAGAAGTCAAAATGCATGAATAAGAATTAGGCCAGAGAAGGCAAAAATTTATGCATTTCCCCATCACTTTATCTTTTGCATTTCTTAATTATAAAGGAATAGAAGCATAACAATGCAGCTGATTCACATTAGAAAGCGCTACCAGATACATCCAACATAGAAGACAAAGCAAAGAAGATAGAAAAATTGGATTACCTGATAACTAGCAATATCCTGTGCAGATGATTTCAGATCTGTATCAATCTTCTGCATGGGAGTAGAATCATTTGAATTTTCTTCACTGGCAGCATCGGCTTCATCCATCATTTTGAAGTAAGTTGGTATTTCACCGATCCAGGCACCAATCTTCTGATCTGTCTCTATATCACCAGGCCATCCAAAAGAATCCTTCATCTTTTTGCAAATGAAGATGCAAAATTCTTGTAACTGTCAGATGAAGTTTAAGTGTTAGTTTATATAAAAAAATCAACAAGAAAAAAAAAAGAACATAATGAAATTTAAGAATTATAAAAGAGAAATAGCCAGCCAAGCAATAACCACTTCACCCAGCCAATCTCAAGGCATCAGTAATAATTCAAGCAGTGCCAAACTTTTGACAGGAAGAGCGAGTGTGCACATACACTGGGACACAGACATATGAACATATGGTGAGAGCACTAGACCAGCATAATGTTTCCAACTTATGCATACCTTTGCAGCATCGAGAGGTTCATTTACTGCATACTGAATTTCTGTTGATGGAAGAAAACTATTTTCTTGAGCATGCATTCGTCCTTTGCGGAGATGAGGAAGGGAAAACTGACTAAGAGCATTGATGCTGATGAGGAAAATTCCACTTACAAGTGTCACTGACAAGACATTCATCAAATAAGAGCTCCTCTGGAAGAAAAAAGAATTGTTAGCCTGGTGAATGTAGATACAAAATCAATTTAAGCAAGACTTCCATTATTATGCATTGCTAGAAAGCTGGAAATGGAAGTCATGGTTCACTTTTATAGCTCCCCACAGTGTATAAAGTGGTGCACATGGATAAAACAGGATAAAAAGTGTTTTTGATAATGTGAAATAAGCTTTCTGTGAGGTATGGATGATGCCGCTCTTGTTAATATATATTCTCACGTGTCTGGTTTGCAAATAGAAAAAATAGGACTTGGCTTTTGAGAAAGATTTATTACTGTCAAGTAATTAATTAAAAAACGCCAAGACACAAACAGTCTACATCACACACCTTTTTTTTGGACAAATTGGTGAAATTTGAAACAACACCACAAGATAACTCTTTATTGGGCATTGTGCATATATCTTCATAGTACATATCAAATATTTCAGCCAATCCAACCTACAAAATTACATAAACTAGTGTCAGAACAGAAATAACATCAATTCAATTCAACAAACCATGATGTAAACAAGACATGATAAGAAAGCACATCCACCCCTCGGCATCCTTCAAGCCACTCAAAATTCATATTGACAAGAACATGAAGGGAAAAAGAACTCGGACAACATGCAATCACATTAACATCAGATCCTCCGCTTCGAAGGCAATGACTCCTGTTTTTAAAAATTCATTAAGAATAGATCTTCAGATAGGGTACAACAATATCAGAGTATTCTCCATCAGCAGCCAGAAACCAAAGACTAAAAGAAAGAACAAAGTACCATTAACAATCAAGGGCTCATGACAGAAGGAGAGAATAGAATACCATTTGGGAGTGGGTCAAAAGTACTTCCCACCTATTCCCTGAAGATTCTCTCCACCCTTCAAATTTTGCATCCTTTACTTTATCAGCATCAATTTGAAGCCTATAAGCAGGCACATGCTCGCTTGTCCAAGCACTGAACTCAGGACCACCAATTTTTTCCAACTTAGAGTGTGATAAAGGAGTCCACCATCTATACTTGCGCTTCACTTTTATTCCCTGAAATCTTTCTTTACTCGAATTAAAATTCTCAAGCAAACTCTTAGCATTCTCAACGATCTCATCTTCAAACAACTTATAAATGACAACCGAGGAATCTCTTGATGCAATTCTTTGAGGCTTCCGGAGCCAGCTAAAAAAACCACCAGAACCGTTCCCCATAAAATCATCAAGGAAAAGCCTTTCAGTGTTTTGAAGAGCAGCATTGCAAAGAGCTTCTGCGAGCAACGATATAACCTGTTCATCCGATGAACCGAGAAAGAAAGAAGCAGGAACCTGCTGATATGAAATGAATAAGAGAACTGAACCCATCAGTATCAAGAGGCACCTGCACGACACACCCATTAATAAAACATCACATAACAAAGTTACACAAATATCAAAAATACTCAAACCCTTGAACAAAATAAAAAAGATCAATAATTATATTTCCAACCTCTCTCGGGTTTTCAAGATCCTTCATGTTTCTTTCCGTTCCTGGTCTGAACAAAACGAGTTCAAAGTTCCATATCTGTTGCAAAACTACTTGTCTAAATGTCATTGAAAGAATGTTCTGAGACGTAGTGTCTGACAGAACATCTTCCTTGAAAGATCGTTTCAGTCTGATTGCTTTCTCCTTAACTTTCTTTGCTGGCAAAAACTGTTAGAAAGAATCCCATGTCAGACAAGACATATTGTATGCATGTATGTAACTATGTATAGCTTCAAGTCCCAGTATTTTGTTACTGAAGAAATTAGTATCATCTCAATTCCGTAATTATAACTTCAAAATTCATAAGTTTACTTCAAATTCTGCAATCACAGACATAAACGCAGTGACTTCAAAATATTTTAAAAAATTAGAAAGAATAAACTGACCAATCGAGTGGAGACAGTAGCGTGCTCATCAGCGGGTCCAGGGAAGATAGTCTCAACGACCATAGCAGGGACGCCGGATTCAAGGTGTTCAGAGGCGGCACGGCCACCATCGGCAGCGGCGGCAGTAAGAGCTTGGTCGAAGCGGACGGAGCCGACTAGGCTTAGCCGGGCCAAGTCGTTCTCGAAGGTTCTGACACAGGGGAGTGTACTGTCATTAGAGTCCGCTACGAATTGGAGTATTTGTTGTTCTTGTTGCGTGGGTTTAGGAGTACAATGGAGGACATGGAGGGGAAATTTGGGAATAGCTAGGGGTAGTTTGGGGAAGAATGAAGTAGGGATTTTTGTGGTTGGCTTAGACTTGGAGGAGAGGGAAGGAGGGGGCAGAGAGAGGGAAGGAAAGGAAAGGGCAGACAGAGCTTGTGGAGGAGGATGCATTTTATTTACCAAGGAAATGGCTTCTCTCCTCTGCCTCTGGGTTTTTAGAGGGTTTTGTTTTCATTGATGATGATATGCTCTTGAACGACTCGTCACTCTCAAAACACTAAGAGACTAGTCGTTACGAAAGAAAACTAATAGAACGTGGTACTGGTCCTGCCTAATGTTAAATAAGTGAAAATCTTTTAGATTTAAAATTTATATAAATTTATTATTTTATATTTAATTTTTATCAAATAGAATGGATATAGTGAAATTTAAATTCGTGAATATTGAGTCAACAAGATTCTGATATCATATTAAAAAACTTTCTCATCTAAAAACTCAAACTTATAGATAAGATTATATAATATAATTTATATTAACCGTTACAAACATGAAGATGATGGAGGAGCAAGCATTACTTGTAACATTGTATTTTTTAAATAATAATAATAATAATAATAATTTTTATTTTAAATTAAAAAATTAATATTTTTAATTATTTTTCTGTATTAATATCAAAAATATTTTTTAAAAAATATTATTTTAAAATATTTTTAAAACAAATATTCTTAAAAACAATTTCAAACATAAGATAATTTGTAAGGTTATTTTGATTCCTTGAAATCCAGTGCAGGTTTTCTGGGCGTGGTTTTATATGAATAACCCTGTTCTTAATCAGAATCATAGTCATCAGAAGAAATTAGATCATCTCAGCGTGTACTGCTGTCCCTATCCTTCGAGTCCCTGAAATCAACACAGCAACTGAAAAGGAACTGTGTCTTTTGTATTTCTAGTTTTTATTTTTTAATATTTTATAATATCTCATGTGTTCATGATTTAAAATACAAAATAGTCTCATTTTTCTCACAGCCCCATCTGGGATCTATAAGATTAAACCCAATGCCTGGGGAGCACATTCCCACGAGTTATATCAGTTTGACACTACCCCATGCCATGACTTCAATGCACGATGCTTGGGGGTATTCAAGTAGATGATCGAGAATAATTTCAAACGCAGACTCAGTTATGTGTTATATTAGAGTCTAGTAATGGTTATATATATATATATATTGAAGAGATAGAGATGGCAGTCACGAGATTATAGCTCACAACAATTTCCATTTCTATCCCTTCGCACAAGAACTCTTTCTCTCTCAAGCTCATTATTGTCCTTTTTCCGTTATGTTGAAGTAATATGAGAAAAATATAATTCTAAACCTGGATTCAATTATCTTAATTTGATACTATTAATAATATATAAAAATTCATTATACAAAACCCATTAGAGTGGTGGCACCAGGATAGAGTCGATGTCATGTGTTCTCTTTTAATAAAAGATACGTATCCATGTTAACATAGTTAGCTAGAGTTAACTTTAACAAGTTTTGTATAATAAACCGTAGTGAGTGCTTGAGGTGTTACAA
This sequence comes from Salix dunnii, assembly GCA_015731905.1. Lineage (NCBI taxonomy): Eukaryota > Viridiplantae > Streptophyta > Magnoliopsida > Malpighiales > Salicaceae > Salix > Salix dunnii. The sequence continues at coordinate 2,853,293 of CM027662.1, read as the reverse complement.
TTTATTTAATTAAGTAATTAATTAATATTCTGTGTCTTGCAAGGAAGGGGACTGCAGTGGGCGGTTTATTCCCGCAATTTGAGAAACCTTTTACTGCAATAAATCGGACAAAATTATTCTCTGGTCTTTTAGAAACTACTACCCAACCACACACAAGAAAAAAGTGAATTTCCATGGTTGATGGATATGATCATGCTCCAAATCATTACTTCACATGACGACCGTGTATCAATCTACACCATGCAAGGAACAATGACTTGGAATACCTCCAGAAAATTCTTTATTGTTTTTTACCTTACTAAGTTGTCTGAGGATGAACACATTGGGACAAAGGAAATTGCAAATATGGTTTGTAATATTCAAATGATATTTACAAATTCCTGAAAAAGACAAATATCTTATAGTCGAGGACACTAAAAACATATTTTTCATTAGCAAGATACCAGCAGCAAATAGTTTACATAAAGACTTGAAAACCCCCAAAAATGTCTGTGAAGTATATTAGCTGTTGTTTTCATCCACCGCTTTCTATTCTGGTGGTCTTCTGCTTTACAGGGTGAATCAGCATACCATATCAGTTGTATAGAAATGGACTCAGGGAAAAAGGCCATTTTTTTTCACCTTCCTTAAGTTAGAATATGCTCCAGCTTTCACGACAGCAGTGCAGGCAGCAATCTCAAGAGGAAATGAACTGTGCACAATTCTGTGCGAAAAACGAGCTTCAAGTCGTATTATTGAGGATAAAAATGTACGATGAAATTCCTAAGCTAATGCAGCTAGAAGAGAAATGGGGCATGTTCCTCTTCAATCACAGTTTCTTAAACTCTGTCAGATAGTAGTCTTCTAGATTCTCAACGAGATAATCATAATGTGGACCTGGCCCATAGTCATAAGCTTCACTGGTTGGTGCTACCTGAGTTGAGCCTGAATATACATTTCCAACACCGACCTTGGCATTCACTTTGGTCCGTCCTTTAACAGCACGCTTGTTGTCCGAGGGAAACTCAGCGGTGAGTCTTCCCATCTGCTTCTGCAGATCCGCAACTGATTCATTTGCTATTTTTCCCTTGGCACTCTTCTTTCCATCAACAGCCTTCAATTCCAATCTATATAATGCACAAGCATCGCACTTACTGATTTCATATTCGTACAGATGCCACTCAAAATTGTTCAGTGGTTGTGGATCCATGTAATATGATCTCTTCAACCCTCCAAATTCATTCATAACTTGCTTCCTTGATTCATGCCAACCACGGCCAGTGTAATCAGGCAATGACCTTTGCTTTCTGTTCCCACTTTCAAATGCTCTGCGAGGCTTATCAAAAAAGAGCCATTCTCTTATTGTTTCACCCTCAAGGACAAAAAGATCAAAGAGCTCTGTGATATCAGAAGAAAATTAATTCAATATACAAAAAATTGCTAAGGACATTCTGAATGATTAGAAGTTATGTTTTGCTTACACATAATAAATAGCTACTGCTAGCCAAAGATATAACGCATAACATATTAACATACCAGGTGCATTCCATGGGGACTTCGCTGTTGCAGCTCCCTCACATTCTGGGATACCAACATCTTTTCCTTCAGCCTTTGCACTAAGGGCAGCAAATAGAAGACCATCTTTCAGGCCAATTCCTCCAGGTCTGAGAACAGGGCTCATTCCAGGTGGCCCTTCATTCAATGCTAGAGAATGATGAAAGCTGCTACAATAGTCCTGACACCATTCCAACCCTCCTTGAGCAGGCCTTGGACAATCCCAAAGGGCACATTTTGGGCCTAAGAAGGCAGAGGGCGGAGGACACATGCTTGGCAGATAGCTAGAAACATGAGGCATACCATCCTCTTCACCCAAATCTGTGCCATTAAAATCAATGTAGAAGTTTTGCTCAAAATTCTGAGGCAAATCAAACTGATGGTAATCCAACTGAGCAGCCCCTTCTATGTTATTAATCACCAGGCTACGAACTCCCGTAGGGGGGTCTTTGCATTGATCAACAAATGCAAAGGCATGCTCTTCTTGACCATGATTCACAGCATATCCCTGAAACAAAGTAACCAAAGCATCCTTTCAGTTTTAGCAACACACCAAAGTGAATGAAATTATGAAAATAAAGCTATTAAACATGCAACATTCTCAAACAATAAGATAAAACTTAGCTATTTTAAGCTCCAGGTAAAAAGTATTTCAAGTCTCAAACACAAATAGACACAAGGACTACAAAAAGTTTAAAACTAAATCACCATGCAGTCACTGAGCAATGAGGATAAGTTGACAGAAAAACCACAGTTTATACATCTTTTCATGTTGTTTACTCTTAAGTAAGACAGCTGCACAGATGTACAGAAGTAAGGGAATTTTATAATCTGGACATACCAGAAATATAACAAATTAACGCTGAGATAATAAATGTCCTAAGGTTTCAACTTATAACCTATAGAGCAGTTACTTAAAATGACGATTTATTTCAAGAACATAGCACAAATGTGTTTAACTCAGAGAGAAGAAGCATCAGACAGACTTGGACCAAAAATTGAGATGAAATGCACCGGGAATTTAGAAGGATATTAACCACCGACACTAATCTTTCATCAATATCCCAAGTGGAGCAAGTAATAACCAAATTTTGCATTATGACCTATAACAGAGTATTATTGCATCTCCCAACCTTGTCCAGCACCAGCACCCATTAAAAACTTTCCTAAACAGTTTGTTTTTTAAACTTGCACTCTTTAGTTTTCTAGTGTCGAAAATTGTCAGCATGGGCAAGCTTTGACTCAGTAACCACAGAAAAAAAAAAAAAAAACAAGAGTACCCACAATAATCTTCTCCACCTCAACCATTCTATTCCATTGAATTTCATCCATAGATGTTTAGGAGATTAAATTCCCAGGTTTTCTTAAACAGCCTCCAGGACTAAATTTGGGAGAGGAGATCAACCAAATTCAATTGAAAACAAAGTTAAATTCAAGTCTATAACAAATTCACTTTTTGGGTATAAATCCAAAGTTAGTAGAATTGAATTTAGATAACCCCCCCTCCCCCAAGGTTCAGTGTGTAAATTTTTTAATTATTCTTTCTTTTATCATTTAATGGTGAGCATGGTGGACATGCAGGTAAATATGAAAAACAAAATACTCTTTTAAAAAGAAGACATGAACATCGCATGATTCCTACCATGCAATGACCAATTCTACGTAAAATTCGAACATCTGGATTGTATTTGACATTTTTGGAATAAAGGTATAAAATTAAGTTCATTACCAAATCAAGCCTTCCACCACAAGAGTGGCAGCTTAATAACATAACTGAACAGAAATTGCCAAGAAATCCATCCAAACACACAAGAGTCCAATCTTAATTCTGCATATTCCTGATTATGCTGCTCACACACTCAGGTCTTACTTTCAACCATATTTAGTGATTTGCTTGACAGCCATGGAACACAAACCAAAGCTGCAAATATGAAAGAGATATATGCAAACAACAGTATGCAATAAAAGCAAGAAGAGAGCCTCCAGCATGTCCTCATTCCGATTAACATGTGACAACAAACAGCAATCATATTCTAGAATTCAAAACTAGTTTTTGTTAGCAAAGCCTACATAAAAAACACAAAAAAAAACCTCTTGAAAGACCACTTTATCTCCAGCTTGCAAGCTCTGATCATTAGGTTCCAGCTTTGGCGCTGTTAGTGCACTAGTGGCATCATCTTCCTCCTCACAGAGCTGCAGCAGCCTGCATATGTCTGTCGAGAATGACCCGAGACTACCACCCTAGAATCCAACAAAAAATTGTAATTCATAATTATTATAATCACACATTACAAACAAAGTACTATGCATTCTCATTACATGTATTGATATACATCAAGTTCTTACATACATACATGGTATGTAAGGATATACATGTACTCAAAATGGGATAAAAATTTCAATCCTAACTTGTTGCAAAGAAGATGCTGGAGAGGGCTCATTGAGCTCGGATTTCCATTCACGAAGCATCTGATGAACTTGCTCTTCAAGGACAGCCGCATCAACCGTGCGGCTTTCTTTCCTAGCAAACTGCAGATCCAAGAACATCCCTTGAAGATCATCAACACGGTTCTTTGCCTTGTCCTTGAAAAGCTTATGAGATGCTGACTTACAATTGATCTTTGAACGCTTCCCCATCACAGTAGCACTCCCTTTACTCTCCACAAAACCCTACAACCAAATATTCATTTAATACTAGGCACAAAAGCTTTAATGAACAATGAACATAAAGCACATTCTCAAGTAGACTCATCTTAAACCAAAGTAATACCATAATAGCCATTTAAGAAAATCCCAATTAGATAATAACAACAAACACCATAAAAAAATAATCAGTTTAAAGGTCAATCATTAAAATATCAAAAGACCCTACAAGTATATGAAAGAAAACATATTAGGTCAAAAAAACCCACAAACTAATGGCTGATCATTTTTTTTAAAAAAAATAGTGCTCTGCCATAAGAATTAAAAAAAAAAAAGGTTTCAAATGTAAATATTAAACCTTGAAAAAGAAAACCCAATTGTCCATAACACCTTTCAGAAGCATGAGCAATAATATAATTCCATTTTTCTTTTTCCAATCAAAGCAACTGAAAAATAGCACAAAATCAGCAATTCAAGAAAATCTCACTTGTCCACATCTTTTTTATCTTTAATTTTGCACTTCAATTCTAAACAACCTGCACACTTCTACTAACATGAAATTAGCAAATCAGCATAAGTAAAACCAGATCCCTGACAATAAACCATAACAATCGATATAGTTCTAAATATTAACATCAAAATAACATAAAATCCAAGAGAAAAATGAAAAACCTAAACTTTAAACACTGATCATCACAAACTCACTAAGAATATTCTTCTCAGTTCTCACTGCGAGAGAAGAAAGAAAGAGAAGTGCTCCTATGCGATGCTAGATATCAAAGAAATGAAAGAAGGAAAAAGAAAGCCCTAAGTAAGTAGATATATTCCAGAAACATAAAGTAGCAAAGATTCTCGTTGTTCCTTTACCTTAATGTCTTTGGTACTAAATTTATTATTTTCCCATTTTCTTTTATTTCTTCTTTTTTTCTAGAGAGAGAAAGAGTGTAGCATCTCTCTCTAAAAATGGCATATAATTTTGTCACCGTGAGAGAATGTACGCGGCAAAGCTAGGTACATGGCGGTTTATACTTACTATGATATTTTTTTATTTTTATTTAAATATATTAAAATAATTTAAAAATATTAAAATTTTATAGTTTCTTATAAAAGCATGGAGACACTCCTTTATTTGGATATTTTGGTCTGTTTTTGCCCCTTTGTTTTGGAGAAATTACAATTTTGATCTTCGGGTTTGGACCTCGTATTTTAGGTTTGGTTTGTTGTGTCGAAGGAGGATAGGTTGGGATTTTTGACTCGTTTAAGTTTGAATTACTTGATCTTTGGATTATTTATCATTTATTGAATCATATATTATATGATTAATTGCAATTAAATAAGGCCAATTAAAGCAATTAGCAAGATTAGAAGGTTGAATAATGATTTTGTTAGGTGAATGTAGGTTGATGAGATAAAGAAACTCAAGCCCGCATGTCTGTGTAATTATTATTTTTAAAGTAGAAAACATGAAATTTAGTCTCTCTCTCTCTCTCTCTTTTAATAACGGATGACATATCACCATTATAATTATAATTATAATTATAATTATAATAGACTACTTATCATCTTTTTATATTGTTTTTTAGATGTTTTTAGTTACTTAAAAATCAAGATCATAAAAAATTGTTTTAAATTTATTTTGACATGTAGATACCTTAAGAAAAAACACCTTTAAAACTCATTTCCAACTCTAAAACAAACTCATTTTGAACCCTAAAATAAATATTTAAATGCAAATTAAAGAAAATAAAAAATCTTTAAATGGGGAACAAAACCTCCATTGAAATCTCTTTGAAAAGATAGACATATTGACACTAAAATTCACTTTTTGGTGATTGAATATTGGCATCCAAGCATTTTATCTCTCCTCAATATTTTTCAACAATTTTTTATTTTTTTCTTCTGTATATAAAGACTAAAATGTAAAAATAAAAAAATAAAATGTAAGATTCAAATATCAAATGCTAAAACAAAAGGGACAATGAAACTTTAGAAAAAGAGATTAAAGTTTCTATGCCAGTACCTAAAATGGCCTATTTTTTTTATTTGGTCCTTCTTTTTAATTTATTTTTTAGCTATAAATAAATTTTTACTTAGTAAACCTAGTCTTTAATTCATTAACAAAATATTCCTAAATATTTTGTATATGTGAGAGAATGGGAATTGGAAGAAATGTGAAAATAGAAAATCATGTTAATGTAACTTTGAAAGATAAAATTACAATTTAATTTTTTTGTTGATCAAAATGAGAAACAGATTACATTTCATGTGAATAGTATAATATGTACATCTTGGTAAGGAAAAGTAATACAACACTCTTTCTTTCCCCAATGTTTTAGTATGTCTGGTAACAAATTTATAATATTGATATTAATATTAATGTAATTTAGAATATTAAAAAAAAAAAAAGAGCAAAACATCACACCTTACAACTTAGATTGTGTGAATGAGACATACCAATAGAATAGAAAACAAGAAAAACTAGAAAACTAAATTGTAAAACCAATCAAATATTGAACATCAAAATAATAAAAAAACTAAATTTTAAAAGAAATAACTCTATAAAAAAAAAAAAACCTGAGTCAGATCGATCGAACCTATCAAATATGCAATCTAAGTTATAAGATAAAAATAATCATTTAAAATTAAAAGTAAAAAAAATACAATTCTTGATTGCATAAAAAAAAAGTAACTAAACTTGATTTCAAAAATAAAATCAATGTAATAGAAATAACAATAATAAAAAAATTAATGTCAACTTAAATTAATTTTTTAAATTTATAACGCAGATCATAAGACTAGAATCACCCTTTTAGAAAAATCACAACTCTAAATTTTTAAAATAAAAAATAGCAATCAAAATAAAGAGAAACAACTTTAGAGAGAGAGAGAGAGGACATCTTAAAATTTTGGATAGAATAACATGAATTTCATAAGTGAGAGAAACAAATAAAGAAAAAAGATTGTTAAAGCCACATCGTCACTTGTTATGATACACACATTGTCTTAAATGTTTCAATAATGTTTGGAAATCGAAGGAATTGTGCCATTAGATCCGTTTGACTTTCCTCACTTGTTGGGGCATGCACTGAACATGCCAACCTATTTTGATTTGCTATTAACTTTAAATTCTTTTTTTTTTAGTTTTAATTTTGTCCCCTCAATACGCAATTGTTCTAAATTAATCAAATTATGTTTATTTTGTAAAAAAAAAAAAGCATAAATATTTTGCTCATTATTATGAGATCCCTGCACCAAAGCAGCTAAAACAAACTATCAAGTAAAGTCCCATATAAAGTCCATGTCAGGGATAAAAATTAGAAATAATAATTAAGAGATTGAAATTAAAAAACGTTACATGAACTTCCCTTTAACCATGTAAATTAGTCCTTGATGTTGCTAAAGAAATAAGAATTGAGCATTTATTTAAGATTCAAATTCAATCCTTGGAGCTCTAATAATTTTAAATATGTGAAAATATATTTAAAAATATTTTTTGTTTAAAAATACATTAAAATTAGATTTTATTTTATTTTTTAAAAATTATTTTTGATATCAGCGCATAAAAATAACCTAAACTACCATAAAATATAAATTTAAAGTAAAAAATAAAAATAAAAGATTTTTATTTTTTTTTTCAAAAAATATTTTGAAACGTAATATGAAACACCCTTGAAATTGAGATTTTTTTTTTAAAAAAAAAAGACATAATAAGGAAAAAGGAGGGGGGAATAAGACAAATCAAAACTTATTTAGGAAAATTGCACAGTTTATGTCAAACTATTTTAATTTTACACCAAAAGCATAATTTTTTATTTATTTATTTTAGAGTTTGTATAAGAATAGAGCGCTAATAATTCATGTATGAAAATAAACTATAATTTATTTCAAAAAAACAATGTGCTACTTTGAAAACAAAAACCCTGAATTTGTTTTGTCAATTAAACCGAGTGACAAAATATTTCTTCAAGGATCAAATAAATCACCAAAACTAATGGCATATCAAAACCATGTTTAAGAACCACATGAGAAATAAAAATGAAAATAAAGAAGCAAGGTTTGAAAAATCCAAGAACTCAAAGAAAAGAAAGCACTGTTCGAATGAACAGTGTTCTCATAACAAGTGAAGGGTTTCTCATCACTGTTCTATTCTTTCTGTAATCCGTCCCTTTTTTTTAATTCCATTTTCTAAGAACCAAGATCATGCTATCTAGGTAACCCTTCCTACCCCAGTTACATTCATTTAGGGGGACATGATCATGTATGTGCGTGTATGTGTAACTTTCTAAAGGAAAGCAATTGTTCTTCTCAGGAACACCGATCCGCTACAGGCAATTTCTTACAGCATCTTGGTATGTATGCACTCATTTCTACGTTGACAAGACGCTTTGTCGGCTAATCATGGGAGAAACCATCCGACGACTCTCCCTCTACTGTGTGGAGGGTGATAAAGAGACGTATGAGTCGGGTAAGAAAGGCATAAAGGGCACGTCCACTACCATCCACCATATTCTTATCTTCATGGCTACAAAACCTTAAAAGGTGCTTCATCACAGTAACACCGATCTACTGTAGACGACTAGCATCTTATGTCAATTATTCTGGTAGGTCTCTGATCATTATCTGAAATAAGACAGTAGTGATTTGTAATAGTTATGTTGACGAGAGTTTCTTGACTCTCTGTAGCATGCCTCCCGATACATCAGATCCTAGCTAGTAATTCACCAGGTAAACGAAACGTAAGAAAACTGCCTTCTGATGATATTTCAGATGAGTATCCACGTGTTTGCTTACAGATTCTAGTGTTTCATGCATTTCACTAGGAAAAAGAGACAAACAGTTTTTCAGACAGTGAAAAGCTACTGGATTTGTTTGCTGGAAGCTGGGCAATTTCTTCCTTTCAATGAAAATCATGGAAAACGATTAATGAAGTAAGCCAGTTTGTACCGACAAGTCATGGTATTTATTCTCAGTTTCAGACAAGAAAACACATCCATTCTCGGCCAAGGGTTTCGAACCCTCTTTTTCAATCACGGCAGATATGACGTCGCAGAGTGAAACGAAGTAGGAAATTGTGACTGCGTGCTTTTTTTTACAAAATTTTGTTTGGAGCACGTTTCAAAATCTAGAGTTGATTTGATGTTTTCATGAGCCAAGATATATTTTACATGTAAAATTAGATTATAAACTTGAAAACTGTAAAATTAGACTTGGCTCATGTAAAATTAATTTTGATTTTATAAATTTATAATATGAACTAAGTTAGATTTTTCTGGTATATTAGATATTGTTTATGAATTTATTAATTTCATAAATGCCATGATATTAGTTGAACTGGGAGTGATTAAAATAAATGCCAATTATTAATTCCATAAGATGCCATGATATATATCTCTACAGTAAAGCGTTAGCTATCCGATGGTGCATATCTGATTACCAAGCAAAATGTGAAAACAAGGGCAAAGCGAGCACTTAGAAGCCACCAAGTGGCCTCGACTTTTTATCAGTCAAGCAAACACAGGAGGGGCGGTGCCATTGAAAAGTCTGCTTTCAACTCACTGCCATCATCAGCAGACAGTCATCGAGATATTTGGAATTTATCCATTGAAGGCCATACAATTTTTCTTACAACAGATCATTGTTTTGAGCATGTGAAACTGCCGAAATATTTCTCAACCTCTGCTGTTTTCAATCCTCGTGCCTCTCCTGCGTAATGAAAAATGAATCGGAGAATGAGCGATGCTGAAAGTAGGGAGGATCATAGGAACTGATTCTACAAGTAACTAGAAAAGTTAAATGAGTCGCACATAATTCGATTCTTGATTATTCAAACACTATTATTTCACAATGCTGCAGTTTCCTTTTATATTGATTGATCAAAAAGATCATTTCAGCTCTTCTCTGGAAAGTGGTTCACAGGTGTCCCCCGCTGTCATCTGGCCACCATGTATACTCATCGGCTCTTATCTTCAAGGAGACGATATACAGCACCAAACCATCAAGCTACAACCCAAGTAACCTATCATGGGACATACGAATTGGTGAGTCCATTGAAAAACTGGGACTGTCAATACGTATAGGACCATATTCTAGCAAGGATCTACATACACGTGAGTGAAACTATAACTTTCCATGAGTTATATCATAGAATTGTTTTTCACTTCTTGGTTCAGTGTACAGCTTCCGGAATCACTATTCGTTAAATTCATCCCCTCACAATCCAGAAAGAATTGATTGACTATTGCTTAGCTCCAAAAATATGCTACAATAGCTAAAGAGAAAGAAATACTCCATCACAAAAACAGGACAGGACACTGAAGAATAGGTGGCTCTGCCCATGGCAGCCGACACCAAGAGCTACAGAGAGTTGAATGATGTCTGCAGAATCTTGTCAAAACTCTTTTACATAAAGTATACAAGTACCATGACCGAGCGGTCGAGGATTTAATGCCACTAAATAATTAATTTCTTATCACCTCCGATTCTTGCCTTGGCAATCCCTGTTTTCTGGCTTCTTCCCTGCACCTCAAAGATCACAGCAGATCCTGCCACCCATTCATGAATGATTCATATAGTTTATATTATATTCAATTTTATATACATGTAATTACCTTTCAACTTGATTAAGAAAACATAAAACAAGATCAAAATATAATATTTTATATAGAAGATAACTCAATAATCTCAGGTCTTTCCATATATATATATATATATATATATATATATATATATATATATATATGTTCTATCCATATGGAAAAGTCTATAGATTACTTATTGTTTATGTATGATATTTTTTTATTGGGTGTGAATAATACTCTAAATATCCTAAAAATAAATTAGACATTCACTATTTATATTAGTTTTAATCTTTATAGAAAATGATTTCTAAGCTAATAAAATTCTTATAACTTTAGGATACTTAAATAGTCAAATACTAATTAAATTAAAAATTCTAAGCTAAGTATAAAGCAAATTATTAAAATCCAAAATTTACTAGAAAAATAATGAAAATAGAAAAATAATAATCACAGGCTTCATAATGAGTAATAGTCTAAATCTCCTAAAAAAAAAATTAGACATTCACTTATTATAATAGTTATAATCCTTTATAGAAAAGGATTCCATATTAAAACTTTCATAACTAATAAAATTCTTCTAGCTTTAGGATTCCTAAATAGTCATATATTAATTAAATTATGATTTATAAGATAAGTAAAAAACAAATAATTAAAATCTAAAATCAACTAGAAAAATAATTCAAATTGGAAAACAATGATTCCATGCCTCATATTAGATGCTTCTGAGTTTTTTCAAAACTTCTTTTCATTCCCATCAATCTGGTCCATAAAATAATATGATAATTGTTCTACATTACAATTACAATTCATGGTTTGAAATGTAATTAGTATAATATATTAATGTTATGTGCATGATTATTTAGGAAAAAAAATATCATGTTAACAAATTAGAATTTGAAGTCTCAATAGTAAAATAAAAACTTACTTGAATTAGATATGAAATTTTACATTATTAAAAAAATCTTAATTTGGACATAACACAAATATTTCTTTCCTAATAATCACATTTTAATAAATACTAAAAGAGTATTTAAGAATTTGTATACCAAACATCTTCAAGGACCATTTATATTAGCCTAATAAATTCCAAGGATGAAAATCTTATGGAGTGGATAATTACACAAATTCTAGCCCTTAGCACAGTTCAATTTTGGTCTCAATAAATTTATCTTCACAGTAGAAGTTCAACGAAGGTTATATAATCTTTTAACCATACTAGAAAAAAAGTACAAAGTAAATTGAATCACATAAAGATTTTATTATTATTATGAATTTTTTTATTTGTTTAGTGATTAAAAAGTGTTTGACGATTGAAAATTAATTTATTTATATTTTTAAGATAATTTTGAGGTATTTTAAGATAATAACAAGTTGAAAATTTTAAACCAGTAGAAATAAATAAAATTGCAATGGTGGTTGTTGTAACAAGCCAATGTACTAACATTAATTAGTCTCTTTATAGGTTTTATAATACCTCAAAAAAATTATTATAATTTAAAGGTTATTTAAGAGTATGATTAAAAATACTTTTTAAAATATTTTTTTATTTAGAAATATATCAAAATAATATATTTTTATTATAAAAAAAATTATTTTTAACATAAACATATCAAAATAATTTGAAAACATAAAAAATAATTAAACTTTTTCTCAATTTTTTTTTTTGAAATACAAAGTCAAACAAGCATTTAATCATATATACTTGACCAAACTAAACATCCAAGATAAATATTAAAAATGTTTAAAATAAAAAGACAAAAACAAATAAAGTATTTTTTATTTTTCTCTCCTTGTGAGGATCAACTTTTTTTCATTGTTTACAGCTTATTTATTTATTTATTTATTAGTTAGTATATTATTTTAATGCATTATATTAATCACACATCATCGGTAAAAAAAATTCATGATACCTAAAGAAGTATCCACAATGCTGACATTTTTTCCCCGTATGCTAGAAATTAACTTGAATCCTACCCATGATCCCATGACATAGCACGGGAACATTGGCTAGTAGAAGATACTAAAGCAAGATAAGTCGATTAGGCAATCTAAGAGTTAAATTCATGGAAGCAAAGCTTCTAACAAATAGACTATCAGAACAAAAATCACATGTAATGAAGGAAAGAGTTATATAAACCTGTCATACATGGTATTCATAACTCAAAATTGTTCAAAAGCAAATCCCAACATGTTCAAAGCTGTTAAAAAACTCCCAGCACTTCAGGTTCTTACTTTGAGAAAGCATTTCAAGCCACCATCAATTCTTATGCATTCCTTTTTTCCTTATGCACCCCGTAAGCTTACTCCCAATGATATCTGTATCTTATGTACGAACACTCAGACCGGATTTTCTATGGATTAGGTCAAGAAGACCAGAACAAATAGGATGATGAACAAAACTACCAAAAACAATATCATCATAAATTGCCCCTTTGCGCTGGCCTTCTTCATGACCATAGCCACTTTTTTCTGCCAGCAAATAAATAAATAATAAGCTCTGTTTATCATCTAAAAGAATGGAGAAGTGCTATTTGATACACTGCCACTGAAAGAAAGTTACCTGAACAAAATCAAGTCGATTTGATGTAGTGTCCATTTCTGTACCCAAATCATCTATGATCCTTTCCTGAAGCACCAAGAATAATTAAGTCCCATAAGCAAACAAATATCAGCCTCAACTACATTACAGAGTTTCATAGTTGATTCCAACGTTACAATTCTTGTACAAGCTTCTGGCAGAGGAGCTAGGGGAAAAGAACATCAACCTACAAATCCTAACCTGTGCAAGTAGTTCTTCGTGTATGGTAAGGCCAACACCTCCAATTCTCTCCACACTTGCACTAAGCTCATCCAACTCCTCATCCTGTTGCCTGCAACCACCAGCAATCAGAAGGCAAGTTGAGTACGAAGTAATTAAGAAATACATGAAAATCACAAAGACCTATCCTGGACTCAAGCTACATCAACCCAATCCTACTGTTTTCTACTATGCTCAACTAACTCCATAAGTTGTCTACTCTAGGCTCTAGCTGTGAAATGGAAGCACCGACTTAATGAGGTAAAGGATGATATTATGAAAACTAACACTACTTGCCATTAGATCAGAATGCACAAATATAAAAAATAACTCATGCAAGCAAACATCTATTGAAGCCTTCAATGCACTGATAACAAATTCATCTCAAAAAATAAGAGCATGGAAAGAGTCGGGAGTTAAAACACTGTACTTTATAAGAAGCATTTGTCTATCTGATTCTGATTGTATAAAATTATCGTTATCTTGAGTATATTGATTGGATCTGTCAGTCTGTTGAGTATCAGGCATCCTCATTAATTCTCTGCGCATCCCATTCACACTAGCAGTTCCACTGAGATTCAACTCTCTTCCAGCTACTGCTTTCTTCACATTGACCGCCTAATAAAGCAATGCCATCTGTTAGGGAACTCAAAAATGAAAAGGGAAACTAAGCTTAATGCTTATTATCAATCGCACTTCCAAATATTGATTATAAAACATAAAGCACATGTATTCGATAAACAATTCAGTTATTTAGATAATCACAGCACTGGAGGAAGTTTGTCATAGCATTTTTTTGCAAATAAAAATGGGGAATACATTCATATTGTAGAAACTTTCAATTTTAATACAGTTCTTCTCCTGAAAAAGAAAACAGTCATTCACATAGTACCTGAGTGCGAGCAGTGCTGGTCCATCTCCTCCGTTTTTCAAGTTCTGATTCATCAATGCCATACCAAGAAGGATCTCTAGCTGCTACAGAAATTGCTTTGTCCAATTCATCCACCTTCCTATCAAGAAGAAAGCTTCAGCAGTTGCACATTGGAATCATATTGTTCAATTAAATTCAAAAACTCATACAAAAAAACTTATGCTGCTAGCTTAGTTTCCTGGAAGAATAATTTTCAATTTTTTTTTATTGTTAATGAAGTTCTTCGCTAGGTAAAAGGAAAAATCAAAGAAATCGGCATCTCAGCTCATGATTCTCCCAAAAATCATGTCGTTCAAATTCTCTACACCACAGATCAAACCATAAAAAAGGCCACTGATTTTCAACAAAAACAGCTCCATGCACATAATGATAAATTTTAATACCTGCCACTCAATGCTCTCACAAGCAGCAAGCAGCTCCTTCGTAAGACGCACTTGCTCCCCCGCATCAGAAGCAACCCGTTCCCATTGGTGAAAAGAAGATTGTAACTTGTCAATCTAACAAACAACGAACCCCAAAATTCATTACAACTACAGATTAATAATTGCAACACAAACAGAAGATCCAATCCATACACTAATCTGAGAAAAAAAGAAAAAGCTTACAGATTCTTGAATCTCCTCTTTCACAATATAAAAAGGGTCTTGCGCCGACGACATCTTAGAATAACTCGACCTGCATTAATATAACAAACTCAAATCAGCAAAATGTATACTAAACTAAGCTTCATTTTCTTTTGCAGTGGATTCAGATCAAAGTACGTAATTAACCTCAAATAACAGGATCAGCATAAATGAACAAATCCGTAAGAACCTACAACTAAAAAAAATTGAAGGCAATGTAAATTTAAATCTTAAACAGACTCAAATGGAACACTCCAATTCATAGGCTAGAATTGATACATACAGATCTAAGTACTTCTAACCGGTTCAGCGAATATAGTCAACAAGGAAAGGAATGAACAATAGAAAAAAATGAGACCCAGAAAATGTTTATTTATAAGACTGCGAAATCTAAAAACTTAACGATAATCCAAGAAAAAATAAAAACCCACCAGGCGTACGATTCGATTTAATTGAATTAGAAGATAATTCAATGGAATTAACATCTAACCTGAGAGATCGAAGCGGTTTACCAGAGTGTGGAGCGAGTTTCGACAATAGAAGGCAAGGACGGACTGGCGCTAGTTAAGGAAAGCTCTCTATTCTGGTTTTTGTTTGTTTGGGCTAAGGAAGTTATGGGCTGTAGCTAGGAATATGTAGGCCCATGGTAAAATGGCTCAGTGGGCCTGTTTGTTCTACCATGCAAGGTGAGAATGCACTTATCATTTATTTATTTTTCACATAGATGTTAAGATCGCGATTCTACAATTTTGATGGATTGTGTGATTGGACTGTCCCCACAATCTCAAAGCAAAACTATTCCAACTATTTAGGAGTTAAAGTCTAGATTGTGGATTTTTTTGGGGTAAATCTGCGAATTAACATGTTAATTTGATTCTTTTATTAAAATGATATTTTTATTTTATTTTTTTAAAATATAAAATGAATATTATTTTATTTTTTAAATGAAGCTACATCATTTTATTTTAAAAAAACTATAATGGTATATTTTTTATAAAAATAATCTATTTTAAAATAAAATCCTACTTGAATAAGTTTTGATGTCATTAAAGTTTTATAACTATGCTTAATTTACAACAACTAAAAGGATGAGTGTATTTGAATGTGACTAGTTAGATATCTAACTAGTGATATCATATAATTATTTAATAAATCTACTCCTAGTTACTCTCTTAGCACTATAATTTTTTTTCTAAATACTATTTAAATGATTTGTGAAGAATATAACAATAAGGTTCAAGAAAAAATGAGCAAGTAAACACATAAATAATAATTAAAAAAATAAGGATCAAATTTGACATGAAAAGCAAATGAAAATAAATGCTCAAGGATGAAATCAAAAATAAAATCTAATTAGAAATAACCAATGTAAACAAAATAATTGCAAATAAAAGAAAAAAGACTGAATCTAAATAAAAAATAAATTAAAGAGCTAATATGATTTATTTATAGTCAACATGCAATCCAAGAAAGGAAAAGGAAAGAAAAAGTCATTTTATACCAAACCTTATTGAACCACCATGCATCTACTAAATAAAAAGAAAACGGACATTAAGATGAATCCAATGATGTGTTGGAATCATGGTTACAACCATTAGAGCTAGCCACACGAACTGCTTGAAGATGGAAAAGCCTACTCTTTCATTTTTCTTTTTCTATTAATTGTAAGAAAACCAAAAATGCTCCTAGAAATAAACAACAATAACAAAACAAACCATGATAAAATTACTAACAAATAATCTAAGGAAGAAAATTAAGGAAAAGAAATAAAAAAAAAAGTTAATTTAAACAAAAACACATTGAATCACCGCACACGCACCACCTAGAAAGGAAGAAAATGTTGAGACAAATCAAATGATGCGAGTGAATCACAATCACAATCACTAGAGAAAACTACATACACTGCTAGAAAAGAGCGGGGTGACTAACATATGTCTTGCATTCATCAATAGCTTGTTTGTTTTTTAATTGTGCAAAACCAAAACTACTCTTGGAACTAAACAATAATAACAGACAAATCATGATGAAATTACAACCAAATCCCTAAGCCAAAGCTAAAAAAATTTAAGGTAATGTTGTAATTTAGATGTTTTATGAAATATAAAAATATAAAAACACCCTTGTACAAAAGCTATTTGATTATTTTATTCAAGGTTTACATTAGTAATATTTTTGTGCATTAAAAATACAATTACCAAAATAGTCTTGTTTAATCCTGAAAAAAAATTTACGTCACGGTGAAAAGTATCAATATACCTCAAAGCCAAGTTAAAAAATTAAATAACCAAGAGACAATATAATAATTATATTATTGTAATAAATAGGAGTGTGTGTCTTAGTACACAGTAATTTTGCTAGAGTAGATATCAATAAGGATGTCAAAATCGTGAATTTGACACGAATTGGAAGTTGTTTCTGAACTCAGATCGTAAAATCGAAATCATGAAATCATACTTGGAATTTCCCGTACAAAAATTATAAAATCACAACTAAAATCATGTAGGTAGAAAAATCATAAAATCAAAAGTAAAATATTTTTTAATACAATATAATATAATTATGCCCATAAAACTTTATTAAAACAAGGTTTATATATGATTTAAAGGAAATTAAATAATTATATCATTATATTAGCATTTATAAAATACTAATTTTTTTATTTTTAAACTAGGAGGGGGGGCGCCTAGCCAGGGGTGCTAGCCTTGGAGGATAGACAAAGAGAGGAGGGGGGGAAGGGACAGGGCTAGGTCTAGGCCCAAGGGGGTGGGTGGCAGAAACGGGATGATATTTGACAAAATTTGGTGGGATCATAATTTTTTTTTAATTGATTTAACCAGTTTTGTTGTTTTGACTGATTTTACGAGTCAACTTGCAAGTTTAACAACAATGGATATCAAGCTTCAAATTTATTTTTTTTGTGTCTTTAGTGGATGGAAAAGTTTGGAGAACATTTTTAAACTTTAGCATTGTCCATGGAAAGCAATTTTTTTCTTTTTTCAATTTGTAAAATGAATGGCAATTTAAAAACCCTTGGTTAAAGAAGCAATTGGATGAAATTGATTTATAGAGTTTGTGCTTGGGAAGTCTTACCCTTTCTAGAAATTAGCAAATTAAATTTGGGAGGATAAGATTGAATTAAAATATAATGAAAGAGCCATTGCAAAATTATGATGCTTGAAGATAAGAAAGTAAATGAAAATTAAATATATGATAGGTGATCCTGGGAGGCAAATATAGTTCTCTTAAAATTCAATAAAATAGCGTAAATATTTTTAAGACCTAGTAGTGGACAACCATATAGTAGGTGGCTTAGTAGTGTGCGAATGAAATTAAAGAGTTTACACCCCTATAATTTAAGATTTGGGTCTTATGATTACTAATATAATAGCCACTAGATATTTATATTGCTGTTAATTTCAGGACATATAGAACTAATTAAGATACACATAAACTGGTCTGAACACCACATTAACAAAAATTGACAAGAGAAAAAAAATCAAGACCTCAATCCCAAATAAATGATACGTTAAAAGCAACAAGTTAAAAAGAAGAAGAGGAGAGAGAAATAGGCATAGACCACAAAATCAGAGAAATAAACTTAGAAGGTGTTTGGTATTATGGTGGGAGCTGTGGTTTAAAAAAAATTGGGTGTTTTGGTGTTTGGTAAATGACAAAAAATAGATTAATATTGATGGGTCCCATCTATTACAAGCATGGAACCACCAATCCATGAAAAGCAGTTAAGAGCTGAGCTGCTTTTCATGCTTCTTGACCGCAGATCATTTATCTGTTTTTATCACTTCTCCTAATTCGTACCGTTAGCATTAAAAATCTCAAAAAACACCCTTGACCTCCCGCGCTCTCACCAAGCCCCTGCAACTCCATTCTCACTCAAAGGTGTGCGATTTCTCCAATCTATTTTCAACTTCTATCTTTCTTATCTTACATTTTGCACTGTATTTTCACTTTCTTTTGTATTACATTTTGAAGAGCACATATTGAAGGCTTGCAGGTTATTTATTCAAAAGATATGTGAGCTCAAAGCTTGTGCAATATTATAAATCACCCATTAAAATAAAACCCCTTTTTACATTTCTAAGATAATATCTCAGATGTATTTCAAATAATTAATTGCTAAAATCAAGAATTCAAAATTGATCAAATTTAATAATTCATGTAAAAAAAAGGTTGACAAAATGTTTTTTTTTGGTTAAATGACATAAATAAACAATAAAAAATGATTAATTTATAGTAATTGATAAAATCAAGAATATAAAATTGCTAAAATTTGATTATTGAATTGTTGAATAATTGATAAAAAAACAACAAAATATTTGACATGTAATCTTGAATAATTTGAAGGGAACAAAAATATGTGTGTACATGTTTATGTCCTTTAATATAATTTCATAAGCTAAAAGTCAAAAGCTTGGTAACCAAATACATGAAACTGTTTTTCATTAATCTCAAACTCAACCACAGTTTTAACCAAATACTTTACTACTTATTTTGAACCACAGCTAAAAATATTTTTCATGAAATTACTTTTTTAAAACCTCAACAACAAAAACAAAAATAATACCAAACACACTCTTAGTTGAATTTCCTTTCTATATTTTTCGGTCAACGTACCAATCATACCATCAACTTAAAAGGCTTTAGCAACTAGAAAAAGAGACGCTAAATGATCCTTTTGTTTAAAACCAAATTCAGCGTCCATTGTGAAATCATTTATGGTTTAAAATTCAAATGGAGGACCGACAACTTCACAACTTGTCGACCAACAGAATCGTTTTTTAATCCAAGTAAACTCCACTCATGAAAAAAAAAACTCATTTTATAGATTGAGATGATCAACTAAAATTCTAATTGTTATGTATTCTTATAATGAATATAAAATTTATTTTATGGATCTAGGTGAACAAGTAAAATTATAGTTATAAAAGGAGAAACATTTCATATTAGTAAAAAAAACTAGACAAAACAATGTTATTTTATCTTGGTTTAAATTCCGGCCCATACCAGATTTTTCGATTAAATATTGACTGAAATGTACCGGTATTATTTCACCTGTGCCGTTTCAACTAAAAAAAATCTTATGATATATATTATAAATGCAAAAATCATAAAAATTAAAGAATATATATATATATATATATATAATTGATGGTCATCTTTGATTTTATAAAAAATAAAAATTATATTTAATTTGTTTTTCTTTTATTTTTTTTCATATGTATATATATAATTAATTATATATAAACAGTACAACTCTAAAACAGCGCGTTGAAATACTTCGAAATCAAAACTGATAACTATGAATAAAATCCTAATTATCCAAAACTCTTATAAGATATTCACGTCTTAATTTGAACTCAAGATTTACTGTGTAGATTGTAAGCACTACGTGATCACCTCAATCTCTATGAAAGAAATATTAATCATTTATTTGTTTAGTCATTGTTGGAGAATCAATAATTTGCTAAAAGACAGGAAAAAAGATGAACACACAAATCTCATAAATGACTTTGTTCTTGTGCTCACAGCTGTGATAACAATGTCTTTGAATTTGCAAGTGAAAACGAGAATGAAAAAACAAAAGAAGATGAAGAACAAGTGGTGATCCAGTGAGTTATCAGAAAGAACTTTTGATTCACAGAATTAGGTAGTGAAGAACAAGAGTCATCTTGAGCATGCTGATGAGAACGTGGCCCTGCAAGCCTCATTTAACTCATCCCTCTCGGCACTGCTGCGTTCATATTTCTACACAATTCTGATCCACGTGATACCGATCGTTAATGGGTTTTTTCTTCAGCTAGGTGTAGCTTTCTCATAAATATGGCATGTGAAATCAGCACTTCATGAACTGTACATTAATTGCAGAGGGCCAAAAAGCAATGACCACCTCACCTAACAATGTAAGGAAAATTCAGTAGCTATCCGAATAGTTAGCTGGCAAATTATTGCCGTTCTAAAGGTATCTTATAGCAAGCAACGACCCTCTTGTCCCGCACTTCACACCGCATGTAAAATCAAATATTTTTTAAAATATAAAAAACAAATGTCATTAGTTACATGTTTTTCATAATGCTATATATTTAAATAAAATAATCAAAAATTTATTAGCATAGATATTGTTAGCATAAGAAGAGATGAAATAATAAAATATTTAAAATTTATATAATAGTTTTCAAATTTGAGTTATGACTTGTATCTTTTATAAAAACCTGGGATAACTGGGATTTTATTTGTTCATCTAAATCCATAAAATACACTTATCAGTGGGTAGGTTTTCTCAAAATTAAAAAAAGGTATTATTAGCATAAAATAATTTTAATTAATGTTGATACTAATTTTAAAATTAATATTTATTTTTTTCTTTTCTTTTTTTGTTTGATTAATATTTTTATTTATTTCTAAAATGAAATTATTTATGCTAATACATATTTATTTTTATGTATTTATTTTATATGAAATAATATATATATTGGTTTTGTCATGACTGTTTTTATTTGCTATGTTGTTATAGTTTTTCTTCTGTTTTTTTAATAGATTTTTTAATAAATTAAAATGAGAGTGTCAAGCTCGAAGAGTCAGTTTTCAGATGTTCGATTGTCTTCACCCTTTGCAACATAGGCAGCAAGCTGTGATTGTAAATCGCCTGCTTCCTCCATATTCAGCTCCCTGTGCATCATATACTCTTTTCTGTCCTTTTTTTGGTTGATTGTTGAAGTAAAAGAGCAATTTATTATAATATAAAAATCAGAATGCTCATAGATGGTTAAAACATGTATTCTTGATAGTTTTTTCCGTTAAGATACATGGATTTAATTAGTAAAATAAAGCCAGACATCAATGTTATGTTATCACAGATAACCAATGAGTTGATCAAAATCCTATAATATAACAAAAGAGCAAAAAAAAAATATTATTAGTACTAAAAAAAACTTTTGACTTAAAAAACAAATAAAAATAAAAAATCCTAAAAAAGAACAAAGATAGAAAAAAAAAAGAAATATTAATTTTCAAATAATCATTAACAAAAATAGAAATTGAAGGACAAAATTGAATAATAGCACAACCTCAACAAAAAAGATTAAAAATTAAAACTAAGAGTATAGACATATAAACATGGACAAAAAACATTGTTGTTAAATTCGCGAGTTGACTCGTAAAATCGTATAATTTTACAAGTCAAAACAACAAAACTGGTTAAATCGAGTAAAAAAAACGGACATGGTTAAAATCGGACAAAAACTATAAAAACCGGTTCGGATCGTAAAATTAGATCGGATCGGTCTGATTTTATGATCCCACCAACTTTGTCAAATACCATCCCGGTTCTGCCACCCCTAGGGCCTATACCTAACCCTGTCCCTTCCCTCCTCTCGTTCTCTCCCTCAGGCTAGCACCCCCCCTCTCTTAGTTTAAAAATAAAAAAAAAACATTAATATTTTTTAAATGCTAATATAATGATATAATTATTTTGTAATATATTTTTAATTTCATTTAAATCATGTATAAACCTTAACTAATAAAGTTTTATGGCCATAATTATATTGTATTGTATTCAAAAATATTTTAGTTGTGATTTTATGATTTTTTTATCTACACGATTTTGGTTGTGATTTTATGATTTTTGTACTATAAATTTTAAATATGATTTTATATTCCGATTTTACAATCCAAGTTTAGAAACAACTTCTGATTCGTGTTAAAATTGTAATTTTGACAACCTTGACAAAAAAAATATGGACTATTTTAGGACCAAAAAAATTAAAGGAATTAAAGTTAAATAAAAAAATTAAAAGAATAAGGGCCCATATGGAAAAAAAATATATGATTAATTTAAATCGAAGAATAAAATTGAAAGAAATCATAACTTTTATACCAAAAAAATTAATGAATTTAAAACCAAACCTAAAATTAAAAGAATAAGGGCATAAATGAAAATAAATATATGGTCAATTTTAATTGAGAGACAAAATTGAAATAAATCAAAATTAAAAGAAGAATGAATGAAATGAAAAAAATATATGATTAATTTCAAATGAATGAAAAAATTTAACCAACATCGGTATGTCTCTGACCACCATGAGACTACACGCGCACTACTGTGTAGAAGAGAACATATCGACGCATCCGCTGAGATGATGGAGGAATATTTTTCACAACCAAAAGTCGCCACATGCACCACCTAAAAGGCGTGATGAAAAATAATTGTCGGCGTGTTCGTATGACATGCTGATAGTGCTCTGAAAAAAAAATTAAAAAATATCAAATCATCTAAATACAAAAAAAAAAAAAAACATATATAATAATGACAAAACCGCATATGAAAATTCCATTCTACCACTATAACAAACTCTTCAATTTTGTCTTTCCAGTGGTAAATCCATACTTGTGTTGATGACCAACACAAGAAAAACCAATAATGGCTTTGTTGGCACCTCTGTTTTTTTTCTTCTTCTTATTAAAAGGTAAAATAGTTATTTAACTATTCACCCAAACCTAATATGTCTGTAACACCCTTGATCAAACATGGTTTTTGTACTGTAATTAGGGGTAAAACCATGATTTTATTGGGCATAGAAAATGAAAAAAAAAATGTTAACACCGCCAAGCCCAGGAGCTAAATTTTGTGAAATGAAAGGCATAATAATATCACACTGTTTTAATTTACAGTGAATTGTATCTGTAGATACAGTGAAAATCCAACACAGTTTAGCTTTTCGTATAATTAATTAACAAAACCTAAAAGAGTTGAGGTGGAGCACTATTTATGTGGACAATAAATGAACCTCCTGCCAGCCTTTTGTTTTTCCAATTTCAAACTCTTTTTTTTTTAATTGCGTCATTTTCCAATCTAAATTTATAAGAAAAAAAAATAATATGAGAAGAAATATCATAAATACCGAATTGAAAAGAGAGATAATTATTGATCCTTTCATAATTATATTTGGAGAAGTAAAACGAAATGGCCATTGATCCTTTCATAACCATCAAAACATTTATCAATATAATTGTAATTTTTGATATCCAAATTAATTTGCATAATATCCCTCCAACAACATTTATGTGTTGGATAAAACTCTATAAATTGGGTAGTTTCAAACAGAAGACGTAGCCTGCATCCATTCAGCCTATACTCTTCCTTGTAGTTTGTGTTTGTTCTAGACATTTGATTTACCAGAAGTCGAGCAGGGGCTTACTTGAGTCAATATCCAGATAAATTCTCATACATTCACCTTGTAAACACTTCATCTCCTACCTCTTAATTTACGTTAAGAATAAATTCCCAGCTTGATCCATGAATCCATTCCAAAATTTCTTCAGCTAAACCCAAAGTCCTGACGAGAAATAATTGTTGCGGTAGGATTTATCATCTTGGCATCGACAAGGATCTGTGTCCTGTCTTCGACAACTCTGGTTAGAAGAGCTGCTCGGTAAAGCTTTCTAGTACTATCATCTGTAGTTACAAGCTAGTACGATATTATATCATCTATTTTGAACCCAAAACATTAAAAATGAGTTATGATACTGGCGTCTACAGAGTTCATCAATTTACTGCTTACAATAATAATTTTGAGCCTGCCTGTCACCTTGGTACTTTTGACCATGCTTATCATAAGCAGGGTCAGGACCTAGGAAACACTAGTAATGATCTGTTACTAGGAATATGGGACATATTGAAATTTCAGGCTAAGTGGTTAGAAGAAAAGTTGGAATATTTCAAAGACAATTCACTCTCTCAGGAAGATCTAAATAGACAGACCGAGGATCTTAGAAACATAGTAAATCGTGCAGGTCGAGTAATTGAAGATCAGAATAATGAAATACTGGAAAGATTTAGTGGGTTCAGGAGAGAAATTGAAAAGATATTTAATGAGAAAAACTTGGACAGAAAATTTGAGCATACTGAGAAAGTGATTAGAGATTGTCTAGATGATGTTGAGTACAGGATATCTAAATTAGAAAGGATGGGGAGGGATATATTGGAAGAAGTAAGAAATTCTAGTGGAAAAACAGATGTGGAGAAATTGGTACTCGAAAACAATAGAATACTAAGAAAGTTGGATGAAGAAAAGTTGGCTACTCAGAGTGATATTAGAAACATTAGAATCCCAGGATTAGAGCAACTGGTAAGAAGAGAAGATTTGAAAGAATTGGAAGGGCAAATAGATCCTAGAACTTTAGTAAGAAGAACTGATCTGAAACAAGAATATATCTTACAAAAGCTTGAAGAAAATAATAGGATACTTAAAAATTTTGATGTTAGAGAGCTAGAGCAAATTATTAGAAAACAAACAAGAGAACTGGAAGAGATCCGAAATGAAATATCAAGAAAAATTGATAGGATTCCTGTGGATTCTTCATCTATCGAAAGAGAATTAGAAAAAGCTCAGGAACAACTGCGTAAAATATCCCAACTCATAGGAGCAGATTCCAGGAGATACTGAGTAATAGAACAGGGAATTTAGAGGGAAGATCTTCGCAAAGACTTCCTCGTGTAAAAAATCAAAACAAAAAATACACAATAAATAAGCTTCGAGTCAATTTCTGCATGCTATTTGAGTTCATATATAGCTACACAAAGGTGCATGGATAAACCAGTGATATGTTCGATCATGAAACTTAGATGAAAAACGATGGTTTGCAAGCAATTATCATTTACTGTTGAGTATGTTGCAGGTGAAAGGAATGCCAAAAATAGTTCATTATTTGTCCGCAGGCAAAAATGGACTCTGATCTTTCTAAAGAAATCTTATTTGGAGAAATAAAACTCACTGCAGTAAGCAATGAAAACTACAGGTATTGTAGCCAACAAGATGTATTATCAGAAAAAGAAAAAATTATACTCGATAACCTTTTTTTCGCTCACGAAAGAAGGTTACGAAAAGTGTTTGCTAATGCTTTGGCCGCTTGTCAGCAACACTACAAAGATTTATTATCTGAAAAGCAAGATGTACTCCGCAGAGTAAAACTTGCTTTAGAAGATTTGGTTCCGGTAATTAGTAGATTACCTGATGAAGATCAATTTAGAAATATATTCTCAAGTTATATGCAGTTGCAGGATATTGAAGACTTGTATATCCTTTGCAAAGGAAATACAGAAGAAGACACCGCTGATCAATCAGGTCATGCAATGGAAATTACCCATGCCAAAACACGATGGCGTATGCCGAATTTGAAAACTTATTTGCCTGCATATACCATGCTACAACAAGAAGCTATCAAAAGGAATCTGAAGTACCTTGAAGAAGCCTCTGAAGAAGTCTATCGATTGATCATCCAAAAACTTCATTCAGAATCAAAAGGATTCAAGAGTCTCAAGCAACATTTAGAAATGGCAACCATCAATACCCATGCTGCTACAACAATGCTCAGTTCAGATTCAGGATTAATTAGTCTGGTCGTTGCAAGACTTGGAAGTCCAGAAACATTAGTCAGTGGATTCTTTGAGAATGGTTTACTACACAAACTTGAGGTTGACACTACAAGTTACAGAGAAGCCACTTTACTTCCAGGATGTGTTCAACAATCTTTGGAGGCCTATGTCACAGAAGTTCGGAGGTTCAAGAAGATCGTACCACAAAAAATCTTCTTGAGATTTTACAGCACAGGACCAGATTGGGAACATGATGGAGTTAGTTACTTCCCCAGTTATCATCTAATTCTTATGGATTATGATGAGGAACTTCATGCGAAGCCTATCCGTTCAATAAAGCGGGAATGGCAAGAAGCATGGATGGAAGAAAAGGAGGTGCAGAAGAGAAAGGCATTATCTATGAAAATTATAGTCGAGACTTTGCGCTATATTTTTCGTGATTCTTGTCCTTGCCTGAAGATTTATGCAGTATCTTCAAGAATCTTGATGCTGGGAAACCGTATTTATGGCAACAATAGGTATGGATGGTATCAGGCACGGCAACGAGAGTTTTTTGACAGAATCCATAACTGGTGCAATGGAGAATTTGAAGCTAGTGCGTTTTGTAAAGGACATTATTGCTCCTTGATGCAGGGATGCTTTCACAGATGCACCATCTGTCAGTCACCAGAAATCGACATGATGTCAGAAGACTATGCGCTCGATGAGGAAGCTTTGCGCAATTTATAGCCGGACTGAAGCTGAGATTGTTTTCCTTGTAGTCTGTGTTTGTTTCAATCATCTTTCAAGTTTCTTTAAATTTCGAAGAGGGAGTGTCTCAGCTCTATCTTGTAAATAAAGGTTTTCTACATCATGTCATGAATAAAACTCCAGTTTCATCCATAAACCCTGTTGAACAATGCTATAGTTATATGAAGCCATTTTTTTTTTTTTATTTACTGTCTCTACTTTGGCGTATGGAACAAATATAATCACATAGAGGTAACCTCATCTTTGTCTTTGGTTTTGATTTCGGTTTGAACATCTTGGCCAGCGATTGTTTTGATCCTTCAACCATTTACGCTAGTCCTTCTGTACCCCTGATTAAATGGTTCTCACTTCTCATCAATCATTCTGCTGTATTCATTCATTCTTAAAAGCAGAAATGAAGATCTGCTGTTCCAGATGGCATCCAACAATACAAAACACTTCTCCTTTCATTATTTGGTCTTAGTGAATTCCCTTTTCCAGTGTATTAGCAATCATCATCGGCCTATGTTCATGTTGGCACATAAATTTCTGGAATTTCCAAAAACTTCATTCAATCTAGTAAATTTCTGAAATTCCCTAGTGATTTTCTTGAGTCGCAGAACGTTTTTTGGAAGCTTGCAGCCAGTTTCCAACTGCTCCCGCAAAAAAAAGTCTTCTAATTTAATAGGAGATCCTGTGATACTCATCAATTCAGTAAATTATAAGGGGGGAAATGTATAACAATAAGAATGAGATCGTAGAAGTATATCTGCTGTGATGGTTGTGTGTTGTGTTGTTTTTGGTCTAGTATGACGTTGTGTGTTTATAGATATTTATATATCTTGAACTTATGAGCTTATCTTACAGAGCATAAAATGACAAATATGTTATATGAGAGTAATCATGAAGGATACATTTTCGTGTATGTTTCGAAAATGTGTTCTTACAGAACTAACCGGAGTCAACTCAGAAGCAGCGGTCAATTTGGCCCTAAACCAACGCAGGAAAAGTCCCAGAAATTAGTCGGTGGACATAGTCCTGCTGGTGTATGAAAGTGTGAGCAAATGGTCAGCCATGAATTTGATAAAATCTTAGCGGTTGGATTGACTAGGAAATGGTTTTTTTAATCAACAATAAATGTATATAGATGATAAAAAAAATAATATTATCAATGACTTAATACCTTGTGTTCACAATTGTGACTTGAATATAGTCAGATATTCTGTTGAAGCATAACTACCAATGAAATTGTTCAAGCTACAAAGGTGACAACAATTGAAAAGGATATGAAGAAATTTGGGCCACATTTGTGATAAAAAAAAAAAAAAAACCCAGTAAAATAAAGACAGAGAGCATAATAACATTTAGTTATAATGAAAAAAATATATATATAAATTTTAATTCAAAATTTTATTACTCGATATTTATTTTTGTTCATGTTCAATAAATTTTACAGCTTCTTAAATAAATTTAAAAATTGACCTAAACAAATTAGATATCAAGTATGATAAAATTTGAACTCCTACTCATTTGTCAGCAAAACTCCGATAATATATCAAAAAGTTATATTAACTCAAAAATTTAAATTATTAGATAAGATTTTAATATATAATTTATATTATTTTTCTTACACTAGAAAACCTGGAGAGAGAGAGAAACAATAAAATATTAAACAAAACTAGAAAAATAATAAGTTATAAATCAATTAAAAAAATAATCATGAACCAACTAAAAGAATAATATCATAAAAGTTCAATATTCATTGCTATACAATTTTAACTCTATAACAACACCCCTTTAAGGTTTCTAGAAATAATTGAGCCAGCTTAATGATAAACAAAAGATTATATTTAACAATATAAAATTATATCAGTAAAAAAATCTCCCCCTTCAATTTAACAAAATGATACATTTAAATTCATGACAAGCATCAAAGTTGCACATTTCAGTTTTCAAAAGTGGACTTGGATTATAACTCTTTTACTATTTTAGTTTCTCTTTACTTGTGATTCAATATCTGATTAACTAGGAATCAAGACTAGCTATTATCCAATGACAGGACATTCGTTCCGTGTAGGTTCGTTCCGTGTAGTTGATCAAGTTCTTGGCTGTCTTTTTTCAAATAGTTTAGAATAATTGATGTGGGCTCACCTTAAATAGGGAGAAATTTCCTGTTGCCATCACCATACAGAGAAAGGGAGAAATTTCTCACCTTAAATAGGGTGAAATTTCCTGTTGCTATCACCACACACAGAAAAGGAGAAATTTCTCACCTTAAAAGAATAACGTGGTGCAAGCCACATTTGGTTGGAGTAATGGGATTTGCAGAGATATGGATCCCATTATTCAAGAGCAGAAAGCAACTGAGTTGCTTCAAGCTCACACTCATGTGCATAGCCAAATGTTCAATTACATCAGTTCTATGTCACTCTTGTGTGCAGCCCAGCTAGGCATACCAGACATAATCCACAACCATGGCAGGCTAATCACTCTTCCTCACTTGGTCTCAGCACTGCACATCGCACCAAACAAAAGTAGTATCATATACCGGCTTATGCGCATGCTGGTGCACTCAGGTTTCTTTGCCACCACAAAAGCTGCTAATGATCGAGGAGAGGGGGAAGAAGAAGCCTATGTTCTAACACCACCTTCCCAGCTACTTGTCAAAGACAACACCAATTGCTTGTCACCGTTTATGTCATTGATCAACCCAGCATTTGTGACACCATGGCTTTTCTTGGGAGATTGGTTTCGAGGAAGTGAGCCTACTGCATTTGAGCAAGCATATGGGATGGCATTTTGGGAGTACCAT
The DNA here is from genome assembly GCA_015731905.1 of Salix dunnii. Lineage (NCBI taxonomy): Eukaryota > Viridiplantae > Streptophyta > Magnoliopsida > Malpighiales > Salicaceae > Salix > Salix dunnii. The sequence continues at coordinate 2,823,258 of CM027662.1, read as the reverse complement.
AACCAAAATCCTGAACTCAACCACCTTTTTAATGAAGCAATGGCCTGTGATTCTCAGATGATGAACATGGTTATTAGAGACTGTAAGCCAATTTTTGAGGGGTTGGATTCAATGGTAGATGTAGGGGGCGGTACCGGTTCACTCGCCAGGATCATTTCCGAGGCATTCCCTCATATGAATTGCACAGTACTTGAGCTTCCACAAGTCATTGCCAACTTGGAAGGCACCAAAAACTTGAATTATGTTGGAGGAGATATGTTTCAGCATATCCCTTCTGTAGATGCCATCTTACTTAAGGTATATACTGCTCTCTGCATTCAAAAATTATTCTTCCATCTAAGAAATTGATTATTGTATCCTTTTTAATTTTCTTGCATAAACGTTTACATGTTAGCTAATGATGAATCAGCTTTTGACAGTTAATTTTTCATGGTTGGAGCGATGAGGATTGCTTGAAGATATTAAAGAAATGCAAAGAAGCTATTTCGAGCAAAGAAAAGGGGGGGAAGGTGATTATAGTAGATGTGGTGATAGATGAGAAGAAAGATGACAAGGAACTAACCGAAACAAAGCTCCTTTTCGACATGCTGATGATGGTTGTGGCTGCTGGAAAAGAGAGATGCGTCAAAGAATGGGAAAAGCTATTCTTGGAGGCGGGCTTCAGTCACTACAGGATTACACCCTTGTTTGGTTTAAGGTCCCTGATTGAAGTTTATCCATAGGAGGATGAAGAGACTATATATTGAAAACTATATAGCATGCTTGCTGAATAAATTTATGTATCCTAATAAACTAATAAACTCAAAGTTGAACTTGGATGGCTTGTTCATGGCATTATGAGGCATATGTGTATGGCTCTGCCATCAAATTAATGAAACCACCTAAAATTCAAGTGTATTTTAACAAGCCACAATTTAAGATAATGTTACTTCAGAGAAAAAAAGCCAGCTTTGTGTCTAATGTTTCTCTTCATTTTATTCCTACGACTGAAACTTCTGCCATTAAAAACTTAGCTAAAGATTTTTGTCTTTAGTCTTGTTCTTGTTAAGGCCAAAGAGAATAGAGTGACTTTTTTCAATGACCCAAGTCCAAAGAGGTGATGCAACAATGTGTGGATGAACGTTAAACTTTATTGCTTGGTGAAATGATAAAATTCAACTTGTTTTTAGTTCAGTAAATAAACTGATTTGTTTGTTTTTAAAAATTCTAATTTGAATTTTTATTACTGATTTGAAAAATCATAAAAATTCTAATTTGAAAATCTTGCATAAAAATCACACGGAATCTGCAGGGCTATTTCAATAACAAAACCTTAATTGCGCAATACAACCTTCATTGAGACTTCTGGGACTCAACTTGCTGCCAGTCAACCTAGAAAGCTACTGAATTTATTTTCCACCAAACATTTGCAATTGTTTTCCGCAGCTACCTGGTCTAGAACTAGTCCATAGCAGTTCAGTAGACATCACCATTAATGCAAAATTGGAACTCCACAAGACACACATTACAAGTAATCTTTGCAGTCAAGTCGTGCACCTCTAAGAAATCAACAAGATCCTGGAAAATCCCATATTTGAATAATAAACATTCTTGATTCTTTACGCTGTCCAGTGTTGTAAATAACTAGCAACACGAAAAATTGATTAAATAAAATGTCTTGTTGAATGATTCTTGACGCTTGCTTTCATCCTGATCAAAGCCAAGTTAATAAAGAAATACCTGTCCAATTGAATCTCATATTGTGGACTTAGCACACGTCTTGATAAAACTTTACTAGACATCCTTTTTATCTTTAGAATGATAAAAAGACTACATCAAAGGGAATAAGAAAATTCACGTTTTCAGTCTCTTTGAATTGGTCAGTCAACAGCTATTTATTAAGCTCAGCCTACGTACCCTTTTTTATACGCCTCTCTTTTTTAAAATGTTTTGTAATTAATTTCACTGTCAACTTAGTTTAGCGGTCGTCATTGTTCAAGTAGTAGTTTCTGACAAAATGAAACTTCCTCGTTAACCTTTCATCCTCGTAAAGAAGGGTGCAAGAGTCGACACTGCATTATAAGAACCAACTGCATTGGACCCTTTCCAAATCAAATAAGGAAGAAACCTGCAAAAACAAATGGATGTAGATCAAGGGCATGGAGTTAGTGAGCTGTTTAAGGCTCAGTGTCACCTTTATAAGCACATCTACTACTTTATAGAATCGATGTCACTAAAATGTGCTGTTCAGCTAGGCATACCGGATGTAATCCACAAAAAAAACCAACCCACAACCCTTCCACAGTTGGTTTCAGCACTAAATATTCCTGTATCGAAAGCAAATTTCCTCCAGCGCCTTATGCGTATACTGGCGCATTCTGGCGTCTTTGATATAACCAAAATCTGTGAGGATCAAGGAGGAGAAGGTTATGTTCTCACTTCTTCTTCTAGGCTCTTGCTCAAAGATAGCCCCGCCAACTTGTCCCCAGCTGTTCTAGCAGTGCTAGATCCTGTGTTATTGAATCCCTGGTTCTCTCTCGGGGAGTGGATCCAAGGGAAGGAGCGCACACCATTTGAAACTTACCATGGAACGAGCTTTTGGGAATATGGGAAGAGAAACATCAAATTCAACAACAACTTGAATGAAGCAATGGCCAGTGATTCTCAAGTGGCGAGCTTGGTTGTCAAAGAGCACAAGGAGATTTTCGAGTCAGTAGATTCCTTGGTTGATGTAGGTGGGACAGGGGCTCTTGCTAGAAGCATAGCTGATGCATACCCTCATATGAAATGCACAGTCTTGGACCTCCCACAAGCTGTTGCCAACTTGCCAGAAAGCGAAAACTTGAAATTTGTTGGAGGTGACATGTTTAAGTCCATTCCTTTTGCAGATGCAATTATTATGAAGGTATGCATACCACTTTTTCTTTTTTCATTATTTGATTCTTAATTCGATCAATTAATATTAATATAATGCCATTTTATAAACATTAATTATGGTAGTATAAAATCTCTTAAGGACAATAGGAGAAAATGCTCTCCTCTCTTCAAGATTTTTGAAGGTGACATTGAACTCTTTGCAGTCAGTTTTGCTCAACTGGAGTGATGAGGACTGCATAAAGATTTTGAAGCGATGCAGAGAAGCGATTCCAAGCGCAGATGATGGAGGAAAGCTTGTACTCGTAGAAATGGTGATTAATGACAAGAAAGATGAACATGAATTGACCAAAACAAGGCTCTTTGTTGACATGGAAATGATGCTTATATGCAATGGAAGGGGAAGAGATGAGAAAGAATGGAAAAAACTCTTCCTGGAGGCTGGCTTCAGTCACTACAAGATTACAGCCACATCTGGGCTAAATTATATTATTGAGGTGTATCCCTGAGAACTTGTTTCGGATGCGGGATGTCATTGTTTTCTCCCTCTTTTAGCTTGCTCGATTGCCACAATCCATGTGGCCTAGGAACTTTACAAAACTGGGTTCTTACTGTGTTTTTACGCTCTGCCGCGTACAATAAGGCATGCAAGAAATATAGGGCCATGTGTTGCTCTCTCTTTCGCAATACTTGTCATCTAATCCTGCAGCCTCTGATCTTCTTTCCAATAGCACAGTTTTCGCACAGCAGTAGCATCTTAGATAGATAACATCAATCGGAAGCAATGGCTAAACAGCTTTTATTTTCTTCTTGACAAATGTTTTGGCTAGTCCTGGCTAGCTTAATAAGACGATTAATGGGATCTTATAATGTTTCGTGTTGACGGAGATCATTATTTCCTCCATAATTCTTCCTGACTCAACTAACACATGCGAAGATATGTATCCAGTTGAAGATGAAACCGTAAAATTAATTATAAATGAGAAGAGACGAAGATGAACCGGATAAAAATTATGAATATGCTTCGATTTTACTAGTACAAAATAAATAGAAAAAAAAAAAAGCAATCATAGCCGCAGGTTTTAAGAAAAGTTCTTAATTATTTTTATTTTTTCATGTTTAATTTATGAAATTAAATAATATTATGCTTCATTATTTTATTTTTAAAAAAACATTTTTATTGCTTTTTCTTTATTTTGGATTTCCTATTCATTTAGAATTGAATGCCATAACTCTTATTTGTATTTTTTTTTTAGTTTATTTATGGAGTTGTGAAATTTTTATAGAGTTAGACTAGCTAAAGAGAAAATATTTATTGATAAAATTTAAAGAGATTTTGATTGGCTTCCCATAATCAATTTAGGAGGCAGAGTTTATTTTATTTTATATTAAAATGTGTTACAGGTATACATTTGAAGAAAAAATGCTATCTATTCATATCATTATCCTGTTCATTAGAAATATGATTTGAAACGTCTTAATCTGTTTGTGGTACTAGAGTTGGCATCGAACATGATCTTAGACTAATTTTATGTTGAGTCTATTGCAGAATCTAATGCTAGCTTAACCCCACCCCCTTCAATGTCAATGGTAGACATGATCTTGAACTGATTTTATGTCGAGTCTGTTGCAGAATTTAATGCTAGCTTAACCCCCCCCCCCAAATGTCAACAGTGGTTCACGTATGTTGAGATTGTGTCGAATGAAAGAAAAACGAGAAGCTGGCAATAGTTTTGTTAAAGCATCTACCTAGTTGGTCTTTAGAGGAGAGATACTTCACTGAGATAGAGTTAGAAGCTACATGGTCACAAATAAAATGAAAATGTTCTTAGTTTATGGGTGAAATAGAGGATTGGTTGTGAGATATGTGGCACCAATATTGTCACACCAAAGAGCTGGAGCTTGAGAGAGTCGGACACCAAGTTCCCTTGGAAGTAACTCAGCAACGATGTTTGCAATGGTCTTATGTTTAGCTTAAGTGCTGGAATGAGAGACGTATAATTTGATAATGTTTTATATGCCATGTAATGCAAAAGGGTATCCTGATGGAACGAATGAAACCACGTCGACATGACAAAGAATAAATTAGAAGCATCTTATCTTGTACACTAAAAAATGGTGAATGTGGCTAATCAATGTGATTTTCTTTAATTAGATTTATGCATGTTTTAGATACGAAAACACCTTGAATTATAAGCTGATAATATCATTTTCATATGTAACATCACTGATAATGTTTAGGATTTGAACATCTAGATTTATTGTGCCTATATTCAACATCTTTAGAGTACAAAATAGTAGTGATGCCCTCCGAAGTCCGACACATATTAAGCTCGAAGACCAAAAATTGATGGCGTTAGGGAGTGCTCTAACAAAACTACTCTGATAAGGTTGTAAGGAGAAGGTCCAGTCTGGTAGGTTTCATAAGAGAGCCCAAATTTCATCCTTTATCAGGCCTTATTTGCTCTCTGATATATGCAGGGTCTTGAAAGAGATATTCTCAATGTTGTTGTAATAATCTTTATTGATCTCGCCAATAAAGAAATAACACCACATACAAGAGTGTATGTTCTGCACAAAGATTAATTACTCTCTACTTGTGTGTTCCGCTTGCTTATAACTTTTAGGAGTGTTGAGAACCACTTGGGCGTGAGAACCACTTGGGCGTATTCATACACGAGTGAAAATGAGAGGAAATATTGAGTCTAGCAAGGAGCTATGTTGCTGCACGGGGGCTGATTTTGGATGGAAAAAATAATCCCGTGACAAGTTATATCAGAGCAACTTACTTGGCCTCTATCTCTTTGACTACAGGGGAGGAAGGATGTTATATTATACAAAAATTAAAAAAGTTATTTTGAAAAGCCAAATCTTTAAAATGACTTTTTAAATAGTGTATATATAGTTTTTTTTATTGATATGTACTCCAATGGTAAAAATCATTTTAGAGAGCCATTTTTTTATATTATTTTAAATATAGTGCAATTATTTTATATGTAGTTTAATTATACAATTAATTATATAATTAATAGGAATAAATTATATAATTAAATAATTATTTTTAAAAAACCCTCTAACAATATAATTATTAATTTTATATATAATTTTTTACTCTTGCTGAGGAATTTTTAAATAAAAACAAAAATAAATATTTTTGATATAGTTACATTATTTTCTAATATATATATGCTGACATGGCCATTTTGCCTTCTCCGTTTCAGCTGCTATTTGTAACAGCTTATGCAGGAGAAGGTATTTTTACCTTTGCTTTTGACACTTCCGCTAGAGTGTCCAAAATTACATAAATAAACTAAAAAATTTATTTTTTAATTTTAGCTCTCCAAATACCTCTACTGCTGCAGTTGCTCTCATATAACAAGTTATAGCTTAAAATATTATCAATGAGTTCCCTAATAAAAAATAGCAACGATTATTTTTTATTAGTAAGTTCATCAACAATATTGACATGTTAGATTTGCTTATGAGAATAGAGAGAAACACTTATCTAGTTTTATCATCTTTTTTTATTTCTTGATTTTCACTGGTGTAATTCGCTTAGTATTACTAATGAAGATATTTATATTAGTGAATACTAACAAAAATAGTGACATCACGTTTCAACAATAAATGCTACCACAATTTACCGATAACAATTTTTTCTTAGTATTTTTATTTATATTCAATAAATTTCTAGTGTGTGTAAATAGAAAAGATTCTCAAGAAGTGTGGTATGATGACAGAGAGTTTGAGAGTTGTACAGCAAATCTTGAATTCGAGTCAGGACATGTATTTTTTATAAAAACATAAACCAATTAGGATTTTACTCGTTTCAGACCAAATACTCTTTTTAGAAAATAAGTTTCTTAGAATAAAGTAAATAGAAAAGACTAATAAAAATAGAAAGTTAAGACATCAATTGTCAATCTCAATTCATATCTAGAATAATAGCCCATAGATGTCACAGTCGTTCAAAACACTGCATAAAATATCCAATTCTATGTCACTGTCAATCCTAGGCTATCTTAGGCTAAAAACTTACTATAATTATTTCAATTCAATTTTTCTCTTTTATTTATATCCAAATGAAGAATAATAATGTAAAGTAATTTGAAAATAAACGACTTGTCATCCGATTAATTATATTGTTTTAATCTATGTCAAAATTAAGAAGGTATTAAACTTTGGGATAAAGGAGTGATGATTTAATACTTAACGTGTATTTTCTCCCTTGCCTAAATCATCCCTTAAGGGTCTATTTGGGAGTATAATTGAAATTATTTTTTAAAATATTTTTCGTTGAGAAATACATTAAAATGCTATTTTTATTTTAAAAAAAATATATTTTTGATATCAACTCATCAAAATGATCTAAAACACCAATAACTTTTAATTGAAAATAAAAAAATTAAATTATTTCAAAAAAAATTCTTGAAAAATATATTAAAATTAATTTCTTATTTTAAAATTGTTTTTATATTAGAATATTAAAAAAATCCAAAAAAAAAAGTTAAATACTCAATTTATTTATTTATTTAAAATAAAATATAATTTAACCAAAAACAATTGCTAGAGGACAGCATTTTAGCAACCAGATCCAATGCCAAAAATAAAAGTGGCAAGCACATGATTTGACTTTTCGAGTACAAATACCACAGCACCCATAACTTTATTGAGTTAACTCTAGCCATATTTGGACTATATGTTAAGACAAGACGCTCCACTGCAATGACAAGCGGGCCCATCCAAGTAAAGTTGCCTCCGAAGATTCGTAAAATGGCATCAATAGTGGGCCTTGACTCGCCTCAGCTTGATAGCCACCTCTTTGTTATCCGTTTGGCCCGTTCACTCGTGTCAGAACGCACGCCTCCATTTCCAAGTTTTCTTTCTTTCTTTCGAAACCTCAATTTACAAATTTGATTGAGCACAACGGAAACTATATATATTTTTATAAATTAATAAATATTCTTAATTGCTTTTTTCGAAACCTCAATAATAATAATAATAATAATATTGCAACACAATTTTAACTAACTAGTTTAACACATGTGTGTGTCGTAATAGAGGAAAAAACACTCAACAAAATAATAGAAGAAATAAAGTCCTTAATAGGATTATTATTATAGAAAACTCTAAACCACATGGTATTTTACCCGAGCAATTTTTGGTGGATTTTCAATTTAGTCTTTATTATTTTTTTTTCAATTGCATCCTTTTGTGCCTAAGTTCGTAAAAAAGGTTAGAAATTTAATTATAGTACAGGAATTCATTTTAGTACTTTTTAGTTCCTATTTGAGAGAAAAAAAAAGGAAGGAAGTAAACCTTGGAGTAGAAATTGAAATGCTATCCTATAAATAATTAAAAGAACTGCCTTTGTAATTGAATTCGGAGGCCACCACCATGGAGTTATTAAAACTTTAGCAGTAATAATTAATAGCACTGAGATATTGCAACCACAAAATAATAATAATAATAAAAAAAATGATAGATGGATGCTTTATTTGTTATTAATAAAGCAAAATAAAATAAAAATGATAATCTAACAGGTGTACGGCCATGAGTGTGCCAGAGAGAGGCAGGGTGCGTTCAAAAACACGAGCATAGGGGCGCGTGTCAAGACAGATGATTGATGCGACTAAAGTACGATGAAAGGCTGCGACAAAGGGCACAGAGGGGAACAGAGGGGCAGCAAGCACCCGCGTAAAAGTCGAGGGTTCCCTCTGCGGCAAGCCATCAACTTTACTCTTCATCGTTGGTTGTGGGGGGCCCCTTCAATTTTCTCTATTTGTTTTTTGTTTTTTTAAACAAGACTTGACCTTCTCCCTATCTGCTGTCTGCGCCCAAGCATCGTATAGCCCGCTGGAGAAGGGAGAGAATTTGTTGGTGTATGTGATGGTGATGGCCGTGGTGGTTGACACGTGTGTGTAGGAGAGTGGGTGGGTCTGTGAGGTGAGATTCTTTGGCCGGGTAATTAATGGGGATGAAGTGAGTCATTAAAAGAAATGTTATGGGGTCAGTGAAATGGAGAGTTCATCTCTAATCACGTTTGTTAGTGTGTTCTTGACTTCTCGCAACTAGCTCGTTGCAACCTCATCATCAGAATTGAGTATGTAGTGTAAATTTCAAGTGATTGAGTGAGTGAGAGGGAGGGAGAGGGGAGTGGTATTAATAATAATAATAAATAAATAAAACCCATGAGGGGGGGAGGGATGGCTAAATTTTGAATGATATAAAAATCTGAATTATAATAAATACATGCAACTCAACACCATATCAATCCAGCAAGAGCCAAGAGAGTCAAGCTCGATACAAATTGTCGACAACACAATGAAAACGAAAATCTAGCTTTTAGGCTGGGTGGTGGGATATGGGGTTGGGTTATGAATTAGAGTGTGGAAAATAAAGGGGCACAGGGAATGATTAAGATTGTTACCAACATTTAACCCTCATTTTATGATGGCAGTGTGAATTGTTGCTTGTGCACTAATCAAGACAGCAAAATCTACTTAGCTTAAAGAAAATCCTGTTGTGTCTGTCTGTCATGTTGTTACCTAGTATTGACAGCTCAATTAAAGCGCAAACTACCTTGTTAAAAGTGCCTAGCTTTATTTTCTTGGTTTATTATATAGAGGATAATGCTTTGGAGGAGATTAAACAATAAAAATAAAAATTAAAAATAAGTTATTTTATGTCGATGCTCATGCAACTTGAGACCCGGTATATTCGTTGGCAATAAATTATTTATTACCTCCAAAAAGCTATGAGAAGTATAATCATGTCGTCTTATATTAATTATTTATCATGCGGTGGTTGCATTGAGGATAGGAGATCTAACCTCATATTAGATTTCTGAACTTTATAGATTTGGAAGACCACGCCTTGTTTTAGGTTTCAGATTTTTAAGGTTTCGCTTGCAAGTCTTGAAAACTAATCATAGTATTGGACAGCAATAAGCTAAAGGTTTTTTATTTTATTTTATTTTTTTTCAAATTAAAAAAAGTTATAATCTAGAGTTTTCAAAGGAGCACAGTAAAAATAAAATATTAAAAAATAATGCAGTTGAAAAATTAATTGACACTTCAATTTGTGAAGTCTATGATTTTTTTTATTAAAAAAATAACTACTTTAAATCGTGAATTTTAAAAATAAATTTATCTTTAAAATATAAATTCTCAATTGCGAAAACGAAAATATTATCTTTTAGAAAATAAATAATTGATAATATTAATTACGATAGAGATAATAAATAATATTTATTCAATTTAAAATAGCTTAAAAAAACTACAGCTCTTTCAATAAAAATCACAGTATCATCTTATCTCTACTAGTTTTTTAATTAATATCTTATTTATATCTTGCTACTTGAAAAACAATCCATGCTGCAAGAAATGTCTTTGGAGGGAGAGAAAAAATCTCTAGATTCATGCATTTCCTTTTGGAGGAAGCGGCAACGCTTGACACGAAACATTTTAGGTTAACTTAGCCAAAATTCAAGCAATAATGATGTCAACCGACCATACCACATCATCTTGACAAACAATCACAAAGATCCCTCTTTTTTTTTTCTTTTTTTCTGATGGGAGGACGCGAAGCTCCTTTCAAGCAGTACATTGTTGTTCTTTTCCTTATCTTAGACTTTAGCAAGTCTCATCTTTCAATTTTACATGATTAATACGAAACAGAGCCAATGGGCAAACAGGAGGAGATATACCCTCTTCTGCAGGCCCCATTTGCCTTCTTCTTTTAGCTAATTTCAAAAAAAATAAAGTAAACATACATTGGCTTGGATCAATCTTTATGTGAATCTATTGACAACTTTATGGTACTTCCATTGCTGTTTTTAGAGCAATTGTTTAATTAGCAGAACTCGTACGTTTGGTGTAATAATTCTGATTTCTTGGTATTAAAAATAGTAATCATGGTAGCAATTAATTCCACATGCGACAAACTAACCGGGTGCCCTACAACTTGGTCAAAAGATACCATCATAGGATTGGTTAAGTTGAGATTTATGCAATACTTAGTCATGATTAACCAGAACAATATGATATCACAGGCATTATCAGTTTCATCTAATGCGTTTTACCCTATGGTGCACGTGAGATTTTAGTATTGTTACTCATCACGGCTATAAAGTTTAACTTTTTCATCATTTTAAATCTTCATGTCTCTAACTGCTATAAGAAAAAAGAAATTGGAAGGCTTTGTCTACCATTGAGTACTACCTCCACATAGAAGAGTCAAATTAGGTTTATCTTATTTTATTTCTACTGCCGACATATTTTATTGTCAACTATATGATCTATATCATTGAATTTCTAGTTAAATGGCATCTATATATTTCTTTTCCGAAAGGGATTTAGGTTTAAAAGGAGAAAAAACTATATGACCTTTGAGATTATTTAACTAGATTATTCATATATTACCATATTTATACATTGTAGAGATTTTTAATAAATCACTACACAAAGAAGTGAGATTAACACAATCATGGTGGCTGCAATTTGCGACTAATCGGTTCTTCTTTTTAAAAACAGACACGGCGAATTTACAAGGGGATGATGGTTTTTATATAGTGGTAAAAACTTGAAGCTTTCTCTGGCTAGTATCGAGATCAAACCCTAAAAAGATGAGTTGTTTCAAAAAGAAAAAAAAAACCCTAGGTAAAACGGGATGAGAATATTTCAGTAAAAATAAAAGGATGATACCACACTATGTAATCTAGTATACTTAGTTTGTTTTAAAAAATGGGGAAAAAAAGATACAACATCGTCTTCATTATACTTTTTTCCACCCTAAAACCTAGAAGAGGAAAGAAAAGCAGGAAACAGTTGAAAGAAATCAAGAAGCAACATCCCGCATTAATTCCCATTCCAATCAGAAAAGGTGGCCGGCTTCAATCAAGACGAGATGCATTGAATTATCATAGGTTGACCAGAAAATAGTAAAGCTCTGCCCTGTATTTAAGCACAGAGGCATGGTGAAAAGACTACTATGCATTATGTTAACAGGGTTCCCAACAAGGAATGGAAGATGGGAAGTGATATGGGCACTCTTTATTGCGCTGATGATCATGGTTTACCCACTTGGAAATATAAATTGCTTTTGTGTTTAGGAAGGGTGACAGAGTGGAATTAGCAAAGCTGCGAGGCCAATTTCAATTCATGTGCTCTCTTAATACAAGCTTAATTATATGAGCCGCCCCAATTATCAAAAAGCATGTGAGTGCCCAGATAACCAGAGGCTGTCTGATAATGAAACAATCTTAGTGCGGTGGGTGGGGCTGACGCAAAAGAATAAATTGTAGTATCGATGGAGAGGCTTTGGTCTGGCTCTAAACAAACAATCTTTCTTTTTTTTCCTTTCATTTTGTTTCTTTTCTCTCTTCCCTCACCTCGATCTCCATATCTAGCATTATCCAGAATCGAGAGTGGGCTTCCAAATTGTTTTTTATATCAAAATTTACCCAAAAACCATTATCTTTATTGTTATTTTTATTAACCATTCTTTTATCAATGTAATCTTTCAATATTAAATTTATTCGGAACCTAGCCTTGTGATTTTTTATTCCTCTTTATATTGTGCTATTCCAATCTTATGACCTAGCTTGTAGGTTTGTCAATGTCACTTAGGTATTTTTTTTATAGATTTTTTTTTTCATTCTCGATAAGTTGGTTGAAAATTGAGTTATATAATTTATTTTTTATTTTTTATTTATAAGATAATCCTAGTCTCATTCAAATCATGGGTTTGATGGTTTGCTTGAGTTATCATAGCTCTTTTGTCTGTTGTTGTTGTTTTAAATATAATATTTTTTTGAAGATTTCCTCCTTTAAATTTTGAGTTGGTTTGGAATAGGGTTTTGTAAGTTTTTTTGGTCTTTTTAGGGTTTACTCTTTCTCTTGATATTTGTTGTGACTTAATAGGGGTTAACTTGAGTTGAAGTTATGTTTTTTATGTAAACAATATCTTATTTATTTCATTATCTAATATTGAGTTGGTTGAAATTTAAACTGTATAATTTTTCTTCAAATTTTATTTCCATGATTTATCCCATTCTCATTCTTGTGTTTGGGTTCAACAATTACTTGAGCTAACTCAAGTCACTCTTTTCTATTCTTTTTTTTTTCAATTTTATTTTTTAATATTAATTATTTGAGAATTATACTTCATAATTTTTTTTTTAATTTTCTATAAAGATATCATGGTTTAATTATCTAAAACACAAATCTTGTAACATAATTAAAGTTAGTCCTAATCAATCCCATACGTCGCTGTCTCAATATCTTGAACAAAAGGATGTCATCCAGCATGCCCTATCCTAGTAATCAAAATAGGTGTCTTCAAGTATGCATTGAATTCTTAGTTCATGATTACATTGTTTTTTTTTTCCCCTACTAGAAAACACATTAGCAAAACATTAACTTTTTTATTATGTTTTTTTTTTAAAAAAAAATGATCCAACCTAGGCGTGCAACATGAGCCACGAATCTATCCAAACATATGGTTCGATCACTGAGCCTAAAAAGTATAATAAAAAGAAATACCGTAAAATAGAGATTCATTTGGAATCCAAATAGAAGATGTTGAAAACCTGACCGAATAAATAAATCGTATAAAATGGTAGAGGAACCTGATGTTGCTTACGCCTGGAGACAATTAGCAGACAACGAGAGCCCTGAAAGTTGTGTTTTCTGAAAGCAAATTGATCCAACCTTGACAACTCCATTGATGACTATTTCCTCAACCCATCCAAGTTTTTGTCACGATCATTGTACAGCAGATTTTATTTATTTATTTATTTATTTATTTTCGATAAATATGATCTAATTTATTAATAAGGATCGGATAGGTTTTCCATAAAGCCATCAAGAATGTGACTAATGGAAAATCATCCACCCACCAAAATACAAGGAAGCAAGCCACAAACCTGAGGATAAATTGCACATCACAAGTTAACACTTTAAAATAATAGTAATAAATAAATAAAAAATAAGTCAAGACCCTCCAACCCTAACCTTTTCTTCACAGCAGATCAAGAGGTCCATAGGGAAAAGTGAGCGTCCTTCGGACTTGTGGCAGCTCCAAACTAGACACTACCATAACTTTTTATAAACAAATTGGTCGGTACTTAAAAAATCATATTAATTAATCAAAAATAAAGTTACCACTCCACACGTATGTTTGAGAACAACTTTTTTGTCTACATATCATTTCTTTTACTTTTTTTTTTTCATATATATAAAAAAAGTCTAACTTCTACTAAATATTTAAGATATTCTTAAGACATTCTTTCCCGTCCATGATCAAGTATTAGTTTCTCAACAAGCTTGTTAACTCGAGTTATGTTTTAGGGTTAGATTGTTTTTTATAAAAAAATAAAAGACATAAAAGAAACTATAAAGATCTTCTTATCGGGTTTTCTATTAACTATGAACTTAAAATATGAGCATTTAATTAATATAATAAAAAATTATATGCATTAAGACAACAAATTAAAAAATATAATTTTGTCCTGTGAAGAGCCTTTCGATTTTTTATTAATTCATTCTTGTTTTGTAAGAAAAGTAATAAGTCAAATTCCATTGAAAAACACACACAAAAACCCTCAATAAAATCTCTCAACTTAAAACACCATTAAAATGATTACAAAAATATTCGGCTAAAGTTTTTGATGGTTTTAAAATTAAAAAATATTTTTTCGTTCTCGATTTTAATTCTTATATTTTTTATTTTTTATATATTTATACAATTATGCATCGATTTAATTTTCAATGAAGACAATGAGAAATGAAAAAAAAAAAAAGTTAATGATAGGAACAGAAAAAAATAATGGGCTAAAAAAAAGTAAACGCCGTAATGATGCACAACGTTTCTCCTCACCAACTACATGGACGTATCTGAACAATGACATCAGCGTAGGTTATAGATTTAATTATCTTTTAATTAATTATCTTGTATTTCTCATCATTCACACATTGAGAAACTCAAATAAAATATTTAATAATTATTATTATCTTGCTTCACTTCTGCATAAAAATGTTATCGTCAACTTGATGATGCGTCCGATGGATTGGATCTCAAGCATGTTGAAAAGGACCGCTTGAGTTTGACCGAATGCTTTGAATCAGTTCTCCACATCTAACGCCTTCGTTAGCTGCTTTTTTTTTCTTCCGAGAATTACTCTCCAATTCCTTGGAAAGACTCCTCCAGAGAGAGACTGGGAATGTGGAGTTTCCGAGACGAGATAAAAGCTCGGGCAAATGTCATCGCCAATTGGGCGTCGAGTCGGGACCCGTTTTGTCCAGGTTATCTGCCTTTAACCTGTCACGCTATTTAATGAGGTGTTTGCCACACTGTCTTTTTTTTTTAAATTGATTTTTTTATTTTATTTTTTTATATTTTTAAACCAGTTAAAAATAATTTTTTTAAAAATAATAAAAATATTAATTTAATATATTTTTAAATAAAAAATAATTTCAAAAATTGCTACAACCACGCTTCTATAACCAAGTTAAATGCTTCTTTGTTATTGTGTTTTAAAAATTATTTTGAAAAAAATTAAAAAATATATTTTTATTTTTTATTTTAAGTTAATGTTTTTAGTATTTTTAAATCATATGCATATTTATTATATTAAAAGTATTTTTTAAAAAATAATATTATTTTAATATATTTTTAAATTAAAAATAATTTTGAAAATATTTTCAAAAAAATACTGTAACCACAAATATACAGTAAGCATGCCGTAGCCATATAGGCTTGAGGGACGTGGTTCTTTGCCCATAGATGGCTCTGATAAAGACGTGCCCCCATTCATCGCTGTGAACTCATTTGTCCATGCACTATGCATATTGACTGGTCTACCCTTCCAGCAAAAAGATCAGTTTCTCTCTCTCTCTCCAAAATTAGCACTTGGCAAGAAGACAATAATCCGAAAAATAATATAGTCTTTTAGTTGTCTTATTGAGAATAACTTAACGTATTTATTAAAAGATAATATATTTGAACATCGTAACCTTCTAAAAACATGGTATAGATTATTACCCTGTAAAATTTACATGATCATTAGTTTTTGTTTTAAAGCTACGATATTCTTAAAAATGTAAATAAATAAATAAAAATAAATCAGCGAGTTATGCTTTACCAGCAGTTAGCGACTGTTTAAGAATGTGGTTGTTTTTGAAAATATTTTTTATTTAAAAATGTATTAAAATAATTTTATTTTTTTAAAATTAATTTTGATATCAATACATAAAAATAATCTAATAACAAAAAAAATTTAATTTAAAACAATTTTTTTTAAAAAAAACACTCCCAGATACCCGTTAATCTGCAGAGAGAAATGTAAATTTTTGAAGGTCGGCTATGATAATGGACACGTGGAAAAAATTTGAAGGGGACAGAAAATCATTGTTCACAAAATTCAGACGACTGTTCATGATATTGTAATTATCATTTTACTTTTCCTAGCAAAAATTAAGGTTATTAATTATTAAAGGATTGACAAGAGGACATGCGTTTTTTTTCTTTTCTTATACACGATAAAATGATTTAATTATTTTTTACATGAAAAGTTTGAAACTGATATATAAAGGTGGCTTAAACTAGCACATTAAAGCAATAAATTGACCCATAAAATAAAATAAAAAAAGTTAAAACATGCTTTCCGAATATTTGTTGATTTTTTCACTTGAATCGTTTTTGTTATTATGATTTATGTGGCGGACTATATGAAAACCAGAACCAGCCATTATTAGGTTTTTGTGCACTTGGTTGACAGCGTTGACGATGATTTTGTTAGTGTCCGATCTGATGATCTGTTTAGACTAAGACGGAAAATCGAAGCCATTTTTAGGGTTATCGAGGGCTTAATTTCATCTGAAATAAACGAACAAATTTTGTTGAAATCATAGATGAACACAGAAAGGACACGTAACAACAAATGAATCTATGAATATAAGCTAGACGACTAGGGCACATTAAAATTAAAAATCACACCTAAATAATGATTCCATGCATGTATTTGTTCTTGCTGTGATGGCTATGTATATTGTCATGTGTTTTTTTTTTTTAAATATTTATAGTTTTCTTAAAAGAAAGGATAAAAAACTGAAAAATATAATAATATCAATCAGAATCTTTTGTTTTTCAACTGATTGTGGACACTAGTTGACTTGAGGGAGACAGCACTGTGAATGAAAAGAAATGATACAGATTAGATTCCGATAAACAGGTGATAAGGAGCAGGCATGGATTAATGTCAATTATTAAAGGCAGAGAAATTCGGATTCAAATAATATATACATGCTTATCCACTCTTTATCCAGTCCACAGGCATGATGGCAAGCAGCTACCATTGCTTTTTACCGAAGGAAACAGCCATGATTGCCCAGATAAGAATAGTCTCACAGGGTGGAGTCATAACTTGAGCAGGCAGAATAGGAAGCAAAGTCATGATGGAAAGACATTGATGTTTTGTAACTTTATACACAACTCACAACTCACTGATTTAGATCTTGAATACCGAAGTCGACCAATTGGATCGATGCTCGAGCAGACAGCTGACTAGATTTGAGATGATAGGGAGCTAGCTAGCTAGCTAGTACCGAAAAGTTCCAATGGCAGATGGCAAGCAACTCTCAAGTTTGGCAATATCCCATGATTTTTTTTTTTACTACAAAAGCTATGCAGAATGCCCATGAAACACAAATGAGTTTACCTAAAAATTAACCCTCGATGATAAACAAACAAGCACAGGCTACTCCCCGCTTCCTTACTGGCACGATTATGTATTCTGGTTACATCCTAAAACCTCATTTTACCAGCAAAAATCTTGTTTCCAGCAAACTAGAAGTTCATCTTTTTAGGAACCAACAACATAGATAGGTACAGAATAAGAAAAAAGGAGGAGGAGAATTTATACAACTGATTCCGAATAATTTAAGTTCAGAATCTGTTTTTGTTATCAATTAATAATGACTACCAAACACAAATTACATAGCAAATATGCTCAACATGGGTACTGGAGTTCCAGAGTCTTAAAAAATGCGAAGTACTAAATTTTGTTCGTGATGTATCCAGCAGGTAAGCATATAAGCAGGATTAGGTAAGAAGGGATATGGGGGAGATTTGGTAAATGGAAGGGGACAGAATAGACACCCCCGGAAATACAGGGATCCGTACACCAACACTCTCTCCCCCTCTCCTTTTACTGCTACTAAATTTATAAACTGCTGTAGCATTTTTTAATCATTTCCTACTAGATTTAATATCTATTATTATGTTGTTGGACACTGGCATTTAACTAAACGAACGCCTCACAAAAAGCAAAAGCACTTGAAAAAAGAAAAGAAAGACAGCTTTATTAGTTCTCATTTATCTCTCTCTCTGGCTCTTCTGCCACACATCGCATCCTGCAGAGTGTTCAAAGCATAGCAGCATTGTAGCAGGCACTGCATCTCAGTTCCGCAGACCATGAGGAGGAGCAACAACTCCAAAGAGAACCCATAAAAAAATAAATACAAGGGAAATAAGTAAAAAAGATGAAATCTTTAATTTAATAAATTACTAATAGGAGTACCAGTATCATTTAAACCCCAGTTAAAGCCACACAGTCCTTAAAGCTTTTTGATTTGATATGTTAAAAAAGCAGAGAGAGACAAAGAGAGTAAAAGGGTCTCTCTTTTAAAGAGTCTTGACTCCAATCTCCTTTTAAGTCATTACCAAAGTTGCACTATAATGCAGCCATGAAATCTCTCCTTCACAAAAGCACTTGTCTTTTGATAAATCTTCATTATTGTTATCAACATCTTCTCCTTAATATAATTATTATTAGTCTTCAAGAACTCAACACTGTTCTTCTTGTCGCTGTTGTTGTTGCTGTTGCTTAGGTAGGCTACATAGCTAAGGCTAAAAATGGTGGGTATGATAGATCTTAACACAACTGAAGAAGATGAAACAACACCATCTTCTGGGTCTTTATCTTCTCCATCATCATCCTCCGCTGCTTCTGTTTTAAGTGCTCCTGGTTCTGGTTCTGGGTCTGGTATTTCTTCTCCTGTTTGTTTGGAGCTTTGGCATGCTTGTGCTGGCCCACTTATATCTTTACCAAGGAGAGGGAGTATTTTTGTGTATTTCCCTCAAGGTCACTTAGAGCAACTCCCTGATTTGCCTCTAGGCATTCATGGTCTCCCTCCTCATGTCTTCTGTAGGGTTGTTGATGTCAAGCTCCATGTAAGCCTTTATGTCATTTTGTATGTGTATGCTATCTGCTTGTTTTACTGATGGAATTGCTGCGGGCAAATGGGTGTTTTTTTTAGAGTCTTCTATTTAATTGTTGTTGATACATGGTTTGAAAGGAAATTAAAGGGTTTGGGTATTTGGTTTTTGCAATTGTGGAGAATTTGATTTGTAGTTGCTTAGCATTGCAAATGTGTATTTGGTTGCTTTTAATTTTGCTCTGTTTTTTCTTTTGGGGAACTGGAGTACTGTATCTGTTAAGACAGATTTATGGTATAAATGTGGTTTCCCCCCCCATGTGGCAGGCAGAGGCAGCAAATGATGATGTTTATGCACAGGTTGCTTTGGTTCCTGAGAGTAAGGTGGGTGTTGTTCTAATCTTACTTTACCTTCAATTGTTGATGGATGTAGTAAGAACATCTAGTAAATTGAGCTCTTGGAGGATAAATTTATAATATTACTAAGCCCCCCCAAGGGAAAGTTTTCCTATTTGAAGTTGTGATTGTGATTGGCGTAGTGATTCCAAAATGTTTAAAACATGAGATTCAAATTTTCATTTTACCAGAAATTAAATGGTTAATTAATTAGCAAACAAAATACTTGTCACTTGTAAAGAGGCACCACCATTCTTTGAATTCAAGTCCCGCATTTTAGATTTTTATTACTTTGTCCAATTAGTGCATCTTTTGTTTTATTTCTCTTGATTTATTATGGCGTAACTGAAGATTCTTGAGATGGGGTTCATTTCTCCTCATTTTTGTTGTGCACAGGAAATTGAGGAGAAGTTGAGGGAGGGGATATTTGAGGGAGATGGTGAAGAGGAGGATGTTGAAGCCACCGCGAAGACAACAACACCACATATGTTCTGTAAGACACTAACTGCTTCTGATACCAGCACTCATGGAGGCTTCTCAGTCCCTCGGCGAGCTGCTGAGGACTGCTTCCCTCCTCTGGTAAACAAAACTATTTTCTCTTCCTGTTCTCTGATAACCTTTTATATGGGATTTCACTTGTGGCCAACATACTTTCTTGGCTCAACTTTGGATGTTACTGACTCAAGTTTATTCTTACTACAGGATTATACTCAACAAAGGCCTTCACAAGAGCTTGTAGCAAAGGATCTACATGGCTCTGAGTGGAAGTTTCGACATATCTACAGGGGTATGCTTGAGGCAATAACACCTGCATTTTCAGATTCATTCCTCCATTCTGTCTCTAAAATGATAAATAATATCTAGCTGACTCTGATTATTTATCTCCCTTCCCTATTTGAGTCTTGAGTTTGCATTTACCTTCTTGGTTTGTGTAGGTCAACCTCGGAGGCATTTGCTAACTACTGGATGGAGTGCGTTTGTCAATAAGAAAAAACTTGTCTCTGGGGATGCTGTGCTCTTTCTCAGGTATAAATCTCTTTTCTTATCAATAGGATATTGTAAGCCCGAGTTGGCTGTACTTTATTGGTATCTTCCATCAGGGGTGAGGATGGAGAATTGAGACTTGGAGTTCGAAGAGCAGCACAAGTTAAATGTGGTCCTACTTTTCCGGCTCTTTGGAATCAGCAGTTGAATCAGAGCTCTCTTGCGGATGTAGCTAATGCTATTTCTACGAGAAGTGCTTTCCACATTTACTACAATCCAAGGTATTTTTCTTCTTGCTTCATATAATGTCGGTAGAAAAATATATAGCCTGTATTTTGATTCCAGTATATGAAACTTTTGGATAGAATTGCACTGGTAAGAGTGCTTGCATGCAAATATTACTGGGAATTTTTAATGGGGGTGGTTGCAGCATCTTTCAATCATTCCGGTGATTTGAAAACTTGAAAATATTTTGTTTTGGCATATTCTGTGTTCTTTATACATCATTTTGTTTGATAGATGAAGATATTGAACTGAAATTGTTTAGGGTAACTGTACTGACAAATTTCTTAAGATAGTGATCGCACCAGAAGCCTCAAAATCCAAGTCATTTACTTATGATAATGGGTTCCATACAGCTACCGCAGTCTAATTTATTTCAATATGCTCAGAAAATAGAAAAAAAATAGCATCCAAGTCTTTTTCTCCTATATATCTTTTGTGCTTCTCATCACCTGATACCACACTTCATGGTGATGTCGGCTCCAGTGTTCATTTTACTTGTCACCAAAGTTCTTAACCTTCTATGGTGTGCAACACCACCTCAAAGGTATTCCCATTATCGCTCCTCATGTTCACCTCTTACCAAAACAGCTGCTTCAGAATCAAATTGGTATGTCTGACAAGTTGTTCTCAATTCTCTTCCAAAATCCTGTGTATCTCACCAAAGTGCCTCCTGGTCCCTAAAACTGTTCTAATATTTACCATGACTTGAGAATACACTCAAACTCGATTGCTTATTGAATTTCTCACTGGATTGTGGTGGATTATGAGCCATTGTCAGAATGTAAAAATTTCAGTGCGCAATATGATGGTCTATAGAGAAAGAATTACCCTTTCTAGATACTGACTGTAAGGGGATTATGTACAACGCTTCTTAATGCTTTTCTGAGAGAGAAAAACTTACTCAACATCCTTTATTACAATTACAGCCAATAACATCCCTTGACAAATTCTATTCAGCTTTGAGATTATGTATTTGACTTAAATTTTACTGGGTTGCCAATGATCCTTAATGCCTAGTGTACTCTTCAAAACAGTTTCTTAGTTTGTGCTTTTGCTACCAATACTTTATTTACTATGGTTTCAATCAATTTCTTCATTCCTCTAATTTTCGAGGGCACTTTCTAACTTTTTAGGCCCAGCTCATCAGAGTTCATTATACCCTTCAATAAATTCATGAAGAGCCTTGACCAATCCTTTTCTGCTGGAATGAGGATCAAAATGCGTTTTGAAACTGAAGATGCAGCAGAAAGAAGGTTTGCCATCCATGGGCATGGAGCTTTTAACTAACTATGTTATCTAAATATTAACTAAAATACTTTTTTGCAGATATACTGGCGTAATAACTGGAATCAGTGAGCTAGATCCTACTAGATGGACTGGTTCAAAGTGGAAATGTCTATTGGTATGTAGTTGTTGAAAAGTATATTTTACAAAAACTACTTTCAAGTTCCTAAATGTCTGTGGAAAAATTGTAGTAATACAAAGAAGGTTTGTTTTGAGATTTAGTTGTGGGGATGCTCTTAGACTTGGGTTTGCTTTTTTACGTTCCAAGTATTTTCCTCTCTCTCGTCACTTCCATCAATTTAGGCTTTGGTGCATTATTGCCTCATCCTCAATCTTTATTTGTCTTGAGTGTGGAAGGTCTTTAGAACTGAAATAATATTTATAGCATGTGAAGTAGGATGCTTTTTACCTTCCATCATGGGACCCTCATGTGCTCTTCGGTGTCTAACGGATAATTAATGTCTTGGTTTTTCTCCATGTTTTCTTCTTGTTGCTCAGTAGTAGGTACTCTGTAATGATGATATGTTCTATATTCATTATTATTACTGAACATCACATATTTAAACATTTTTTTCAATAACAAAAATGTAGGTGTAATTTATTTTGCTAGGCAGTTTAACAATGGGTTATTTGTATATTTTCCTGCTTATCAATCTGGGATTTGGGTTTGCTTTTTTTTTTTTCTTTTTTTTTTATTTCTTGTGGATTTGTTCTGTGCTTTTGCAACTAATCTTTCCTATCTTAAAGCATCTTTACAATTTTTGACTTTTCATGTGTCATGACTATATATATATATTTTTGGATTGTGTCCTTGCTTTCTCAGGTAAGGTGGGATGATATGGAGGCAAACAGACACAGCAGGGTTTCTCCTTGGGAAGTTGAGCCTTCTGGTTCTGGTCCTGTTTCTAGTTCCAATACCTTTATGGCACCTGGTTTGAAGAGAAGCAGGTCTGGATTGCCTTCATTGAAGGCAGAATTTCCAATCCCTGGTAGGATCTGCTTTCCCTCTGGAGATGCATCACCATACCCTATCCCTATTTTTTCTTTTCTTAGTGCAATGTTCTTGACTGATCTGCATGTTTTTCTAATAGATGGGATTGGAGCATCAGACTTTAGGGAATCTTCAAGGTTCCAGGAGGTCTTGCAAGGTCAAGAAATTATGAGTTTTAATACTCTTTATGATGATGTTGATGGTCAAAATCAGCACCCATCTGAAGTAAGGAGTTGGTTTCCTGGTTCACGTGGATCTGGGATTGCTGTAATAGGAAGTGGTATCAGAGGCTCAATTCCCACTTCTGAAAATTCCTATAAAGGCATAGGCTTTAATGAATCTTATAGATTCCATAAGGTCTTGCAAGGTCAAGAAATTTTTCCACTCTCACCATATAGAAGAAATCCAAATGCTAATGAGGCTCGTGAAAATTGTGGTCCTGGACTCTCTGATGGTGTCCAAAGGCAAAGCTCAAGAAATGGATGGTCTACCATGATGCAGGGCTATAATACTCAAATGCGACCTCCTACACAGGTATCATCACCATCATCAGTGTTGATGTTTCAGCATGCTAGCAATAAAGTTTCAAATCCGACTTCCATTTTTAATTTTAATGATCACGAGGAGCAAAGAACTAGCACTCAAAGTTGGTTTTGTGATTCTGTAACACATGGGGGAAAATTCAAGTTGTCCTCACATTCTGACCCTGGTCTAAGAGGAGACAGACAATGCAGTACGAATCCTTATGTTCTGTCCCATGAGCATCTTCAGCATGGCATTTCACAACCTGGTGTAGCTCAATCAGCCTTTAGGAGCAGTCAAGATTTGGTGTCATGCAAAAGCAACTGCAGACTCTTTGGTTTCTCATTGACTGAGGATAGACATGTTGTCAACAAGGAGGACAATATGACTTCATTGACATCTCCATTGAATCCTGAATCCTCTTTTCTGCCTCGTGTTGGAGAACAGCTCCATCAGAAGCCTCCAGCAATAAACAATGCAGTTGGGAGCAGTTTTACCAAAGTAAGTGGCCTCTATTCTTGTTAGAAACAAGCTTTTTGTTAGTTCTTATAGTATATTTCAGGCATAAAAGTGTAGATTCACAAGAAAGAGTGTAGCAGGCAGGGCAACTGATCTTTCTAAATGTGATGGGTGTATGAATTACATGTCAACGAGGTATTTAAAATGATTAAGCCTCAGCCCAAACTAGTTGAGTTAGCCATGGGTCCTTTGCAGCATTTAGCTTGATTATAAACTAGTTGATGGACATTTATTTGTTCTGAAAGGGCTTTGACGGTGCAATGTTGGATTTTATAGTTTACTAGGAAACTTGGATCTTTACATGATGTTGGATTTTTTAGGCAGTTGGTTCCTTTATGCTACTGTTACCAATGCTACTTGCTCTTGTAGAGCTTTGTGCATGAGTATAAAACCTATGTGACAACAAGTATTGCCACTCGAATGGCAAAGCTTCGGTATGATTGGTGCAAAAGTTTAGGGTGACATCGTGTGCTTTCAGGTTGGTACTTTATACTGTAATAGTTTCAGATTAGATCCGTAAATCAATTTCAGGATCAAGTCAGGTGGGTGTTCAAGGTATTATTTGCTGACTATGGTGTATTAGCATTATTTAATCGAGTCAGTAACTCTTCGTTTTCCATGCTAATTTTTCCTTTTTAGAACCCAATCTGATCTCATTGAAATTGTTGGCATTGTTTTGCAGGCAATTCTGCAACATCATGCTGAAAATTATCGTATATACTAATGAAGACCATGTTGATGCTTCTGAGGCTGCGCAAGGGAAATGCCTCCAGTTGCTTGGATTTATATGTATTATTTTGTGTGAAAGAATGTAACCATTCTCCCTAGGCAACTCGGTTATATCCTTACTCCGTTGACTAGGCGACAGTATCTGTTTGTACTGTGTACTAATATATTAGGTTTCCCACGATAAACCCTCCTTCAATAATGATGTATTCATACTTGCTTGGCTCAGTCCAATTTGGACCAAATTGTTGCTGTAATAGAGCCTGACTTTACAAGGTTGCCATATTGTTGTTGTAATAGAGCCTGATACTTTACAAGGTTATCTCAACACATTTTCTTCTATGCATGCGAGCCTGCTGGATTCTGAATTATTCTGCATCTCTTCTCCTGCACTCTTTTTTTGCTTCCATCCAAAGATCGGCTCTTAAACTTTTGCAACCCAAATGACAAATGATTGGAAGTTCTGCTCTGATATCTATGACAAACGCAAAGGCACTGCTTGCAGGGTAATGTTTTGGTTTTGTTCTTAACCCTTTGCAAATCCTGTAAAAGTTGGAGCTAGCACTGTATTCCTACCCCTACTTCTGAATAGCAACACACGTGTTGTCATGATGCCCGTGAGGTTCAAACAAACCGATCATTTATATAGAATATTAAAAAAAAATATAAATTAGATTATGAAATTTTAACTAACAGTTTAAATTCGTAGGAGAGATAGTTATTTAATAAAATTGGAATGATTTTTAATTAATTATAATTGTCCCTATTTTTTGTGAGAAAGTTCTCTCAGGCTTTTCTTGATATTTGATAAAAAAAGAAATAACAATATTTTTGTGGTTTATCGAAATAGGAAAAACAACTACAAAACTAAAATCTTAAACTAAAATTTTAAACGACTAATTCTTTAAGCAGATTCGAAATAGCTCGAGTCTCCTTGGAACAATTGATTTGCTTCAAAGCAATTTCACCGTGTCCTTGGATCTGTTCCTTCCAGTCTATTTATCACTGTTTCTACCGACCTATAGTAACTAGAGTTTGTTTTGGACTTTTATTCCTTTTATTCCTATTTCAATTCTGAATATTGACTTTGTCAGCTAAGTACTTGACCTAGAATGACGCCGCTTCACTCTTTTACTTTTCCTCTGCTAGTTGTCAACTCGAGGTGCCTTTAAATCATAGTCATCCACGTAAGCGTACTTCCTTTGCATCTCCACCATACACGCTAACACCTTTCTTTGCTTTTGGCAGGTTGGCTTGCTCGGGAAGCTTCATTTCTCTCTCGATCTGCGCTTTGAGAGCTTCCGAAGAGTCTAGAGAAAAACCTTTCTTCCTCCCTTCTTTCTTCTGCAAATCGAGAGTCATGGGTGAGCTTGGAGAGCACTCATCATTCCTTTCCTCTTCAAGCTGCCTTCAGAGAGCATGGAGAGAACCTGTGTTGAGAGTTTTTGGACTGTTACACAACCGTGTTGTCATGATGCTCATGAGGTTCAAACAAACCGAGCATCTATGTAAAAAATATTAAGATAATAATATAAATTATATTATGTAATTTTAACTAACAATTAAAAATTTTAAATGAAATAATTCTTCAATAAAACCTCATAAATTTTTAAATAAGATAATTCTTTGATAGAAGATACGAGATGAAGTCGATACTAGGTAACAGAACCGCTTTATTAGAAATTTCAATAAATGCTTACATCATGGAAGTAGCTGGATTTTGTTGTTGACGGTCCTCCTGGTGTATCTGGGAAAAGTTCCAACAAGAACTATTGTACCTTGTGAGTTTCCACCGCTGATATTTTCAACAACACTGACCGAAGATTCATGAAATTGTGCTTGAAAGTTTCCATCAGTTTGAAGCATGCGATCGCTGGTCCAATTTCTGATTTCGACATGCTGGACATCTTCAACAGATTTAACCTGTCTGGAATTACTAGAGGACTAAGACATCACATGTAAATTTCAATTGCCCCAAGTATATACAAATTTGAACCTGGAGAAGAAGTTTTCAGACTACAACAAAAACAGTCCTGTTCTAGTTGCTCGACAGGATAATAGTGCTGCCCTGGTAAATTTCGTGGTGCTTTTTGATGCATGACCTGCTAACAAAGGCCAGATTGTAGTTAGTGCCCTAATTACTACATTAGGGGATGAAGAGGTTTTGTTTATAGTTGGTTGATAGTGTAGTGATCACTATATTTTATTTTAAAAAAAATAATATGACAGATCAAGGTTAATAATTAAAAAATATAAAATAATAATTATTTTAAATAAATCATTTTTAAAATATTCATGAAACTTCATACTATTCCAAACAACGCCGTAATATGCGCATCATGCAATGCAAACCTAATAATGAGCCTACCATTAAACCTAAATAATTAAGAGCTCTATTTTTCTTTAGTTAATCTTTTTTTTTCCGACGTTGCATTTCCTACAAAGAAACCATATTTTATATGAGAAGGGTATCCGTATTCCTATTTTATGCTCAAGAACACTTGTAAGAGACTCCATGATTTAGGGTTTTTATTATTTATTTATTTATTATTATTATTATAATGCAATAAGTTTTATTGAATTACCAAAACTCTTTTGACTTTTTATTATTGTATTACCCAACTCATTTGACTTTTGAAAATAAAAACAGCTACTTGTTTTATTTGCTTACAAATATCTAATCGAAGATATTATTGAGGACTTGTTGGATATTGTCTTTCAAAAATATTTTAAGAAAATTTTAAAAAATTTTATTTTAAATTAAAAAATTAATATATTTATATTATTTTCATATACTAATATCAAGAATAATTTAAAAATAATATTATTTTAATATATTTTAAAATAAATTTTTTTAAAAATAACTTGAATCACAATTCCAATATATACAATGGTACCAAAATTGTATACGAGTTTGACAAGTCTTCATTAGTTGTGATTGCAAAGCCTTCATTACTACCCCTTGTCAGAGAATAAAAAACGAGAAGAAATTGCACTTGTTTATCATATTATATTCATAAAAGCAGTTCATCACAAATTAAATGGTGATTGTAAAGTGAAAACGAAGTCTACAATAGTACGGCACGATACACTTTGATGGGATGAGACCGCTCTACTAGTTGACATTTTCAGTAGAGACGTCACTGATTCCGTACCATAACGCGGTATGTCAGAGCTCGTGCAACGATTTCAGAGTACCACCAAGGACCCAGAATTTCTCTGTCGATCTTCCTTCACTTCCACCTGAAATATATACAGATAGCACCAAAGAGAAACACAGAGTTTCCATGGCAAACTAAACTTCTCGTGTTATTTATTTCTCTTCGTACAGAACATAGGCTACTCAACTGAGAATCCATTATCACACACAAGAAAGAAATAAAAATAGAAAGAAAGAGAAATATTAGCACGAAATCATGGCTGCAGAAGAAATAACACTTGAAGAAACGCCAACATGGGCTGTGGCTACTGTTTGCTTCTTTTTGATATTTATATCCATCTTTATTGAGTATTTACTCCATCTTTTAGCCAAGGTACGTACATATCAGAATTTGACAGGCAACTACGCAAGAATAATGATCGATCACCCCTTTTGAAATACAAGCATGCTCATTTAATTATTCCCGGTGATCGTTTGGTGTTAACTTCCCACTTTTTTATTTTCTTGGGTACACAGTATTTCAACAAGAAAAGGAGGAAGTACCTCATTCAGGCTCTATACAAGATCAAAACAGGTGATCGTACGCAACAAAATATATACACAATAGGGGAAAAAAATTTCTCGCAGATTGCTATCTTGCTAATTAACTACTTATCCTAAACCTTTATTAATTTTTGTTTGTATAGAGTTGATGCTTCTGGGTTTCGTCTCATTGTTGATGACTGTATTGGAAAAGCCAGTTGCAAAAATATGTATCCCAAAGAGTGCTGGCGAAACCTTTCTTCCCTGTGGTGGCGTGGATTCAGGTGATTGGAATGAAGAGGAAACCAAATGTTCAGAGCAGGTATGATTTTGTAACCCATATTTATATATCCATATATAACTTGGAAGAGCAATCTTTAACACTAATTTTTATTTCGACTGGATTCTTGAACAGGGAAAGGCTTCTTTAATGTCCACGGAAGGCATGACGCAACTCCGGTACTTCATTTTTGTGTTGGCTTCCTTCCATTCTGTGTTAAGCATTCTCACATTCGGCTTAGGGGTGGCCAAGGTAAATTTCACCTTTTCTTTTCATGATCATTTATTCTAGATACAACCAAAATTTCCCATTTTACAATTTTGATGTTCTTCCATAATCTACTATTAAATTTTTTATTTTAAGGATTCAAGAAAGCCTCCAAAAAGGAATGGAAGCTGTAATGATATATTCTCACATATACGTGTAAACTTAGTAAACCTTAGTTTAAGTGGTTTTAAGATGGGAAAGTCGGACTTGAGTTTGAAAAATTGCATTTTGCATTCAGATGAGAAGATGGGAATCCTGGGAGGCAGAGACAAGGACACTGGACTATCAATTTTCAACGGGTAAGATTCAGTATTTATGGTCACATTATTCTTTCTGGGACCCTTTTAATTTTGTTTCATCAAGGAATTAATGTTATGGCCTAAGGATCTCATCATTAAATCGAAAATATCATATGGAGTCTATGTCTGTAATTCGACATGATTTAAATTTGTGATTACATAACTTGCAAAACTTCATGGTTATATCGGTCACAATTTAGGAAAAGAACATGTTCCTGTCAAATTAAAGCAATGCAAGCTAATCATTAAACCTGGTGACTTCACCAGCCGACTAGGCTATTTGCTTAGATCGGGTTTTAAATTAATCTGCTATGGTGTAATACAGTTAAATCTTAAGAATATATAATTTTGAAATTACTTGAGACAACTTAAGACCAACTCATGACTCGGGCTTTGATAACTTTGCGTCGAAAAGGCATATAAAAGAAAGCAACACTAGATGAGCTACTGAGTTATAGAAGTTTGTACTTATTTTGCTGTTTCTGATCATATACAGATCCCAGGAGATTCCAGCTCACTCATCAAACATTATTTGGGAAGCGGCATTTGAGATGTTGGAATGAAAACTCAGTTCTTCGCTGGCCGGTTAGTTAAGAAAAAAGGAAAAGAATGTTAGATCATGTGAATGTTAGATCATGTTTAAATTTTATCTGCTTATTTCTGTAATATTGTTGTTTTGCCAATCTTTCGCAGGCATGTTTCCTCAGACAGTTTTACGGTTCTGTTTCCAAAGAGGATTATTTCACACTTAGACATGGATTTATCATGGTAGATACCAACCTCAACTACTCTACTTGAAAATAGGGACAAAGTTACAGAGGTAGGATAATAAACAATTCTTAACTCATACTGGTGTTTTTTGTCTGCTCTTTGTGCAGGCCCATTTTGATCAAGACAACAACTTTGATTTTCACAGATTCATTAGAAGAACTTTGGATAAAGACTTTGGTGTGGTGGTGGGGATAAGGTAGCCATCCAGATCATGAAAAATAATTTTCAATCTTGAATGCTCATCATAACTCACACTCAACCCAAACATTTCTGTTCTTGCAGTTTCTGGATTTGGATGTCTGCTGTTTCTTTCATATTCTTCAATGCACAGAGTATGTTCATATATACTCCCTTCATATATCAAATTCTATACATATACCTGAATACCCTATCAAAGGTTTATAGCTCTAACTTTTTGTCTATGTAGAATTTTACAGTTATTACTGGCTTCCATTTATACCGTTAGTGGTAAGTAAATCGACTCCAATAAGTACTGATATTCTTAAAAAATGATTCAAGTATGTGTGCATGAATAATATGAATGTTGTGTTTTGCAGATGTTGTTGCTGGTTGGGACAAAACTACAAGCCATCATAACTTTAATGTGCTTAGATAGCCATGATAAATCTCATATTGTTAAGGGAACTTTACTTGTTAGGCCTAGTGATCATCTCTTCTGGTTTGGTAGGCCTAAATTGCTTATCCAACTTCTGCAATTCATATCATTTCAGGTCATTTTCTTTTATCCTTTAAACAATTTGTCCCATTTTTTTTTTAAATAAGTTCATTTTGTTAACTTCAAAATATTAACTAAAAAAAACAGCACAATAAAGAGAAGAAAAACTCTATATATGTGGCTTTATGTATCTATTCTAAATTGTATTTTGGGCTTCGCAGAACTCCTTTCAATTGGCATTCTTCACATGGACTTGGGTAAGCATTTATTGGTGATTTATTGTTTAAATTTTATTAGATTAGTTTATATAAACGAAAATAATTTCATTTCTAATCTTGCTTCAAAATTCAGTACAAATTTGGGTTTAGATCATGCTTCCACCGACAAACTGAAGACATTGTCATAAGGCTTGTCATGGGAGTGGTGGTACACTTCCTCTGTGGCTATGTGACATTACCTCTGTATGCTTT
This sequence comes from Salix dunnii, assembly GCA_015731905.1. Lineage (NCBI taxonomy): Eukaryota > Viridiplantae > Streptophyta > Magnoliopsida > Malpighiales > Salicaceae > Salix > Salix dunnii. Next base: position 2,792,036 of record CM027662.1, on the reverse strand, counting down.
GGTCACCCAGGTATGTATCTGCATATGTTTATGATCACCAGATCCCATATTGCAGAAAAAAATTTCATTGCATATAGAGCACGTGATTAACCTAGAATAGCTACCATTACAGCGCGGTTATTTCGCTATCTGTGATTATATATTCAAGAATTTGATCCTAAACGTGACTTGCAAAACAGATGGGCACATCAATGAGGCCAGCTGTGTTCACAGAAGATGTGATTGAAGGGCTGAAAAGATGGCGAGCGAAGGCTAGGAAAAACCTGAAAAATTCCTACTCAGCCCGCCCCTCCCTCGACACTTCACTTTCCCTCGACTCTTCACCTTCTTTCAGCCTCCATTCTAGACCCGAATCATCCATTGGAAAATGATTGCGCCGCTATCAAAGTATCGGGAGAAGCAGAAGACAATGCTGAGCAGTGTCAGAAGCTTAAAAAAGTGGTTCATTTGAAGGTTTTGATGCGAGCATTGCGGCACACCCTATAGTAAAAGAGAGCGGTTCATATGCACTTGGCAGCTGTAAATGCCCTTTTTTGCTACAATACACTCTGTTGGTTGCCACAATATACATTGTGCAGTTGTTATTTGTTACAGTTTCTTCAATTTTATATTCTGCCATTTTTTGCTACAATACACTCTGTTGGTTGCCACAATATACATTGTGCAGTTGTTATTTGTTACAGTTTCTTCAATTTTATATTCTGCCACGGACATATATATCCGTGGCAGAATACAAAATTGAAGGAGCAATGACAAATAACAACTGCACAATATATGCTGTAGCAAGCAACAGAGTCTATTGTCGCAAAAAAAGGACACACACACATATATATATTACAAGTTTGTCAGTGGGCTTTTTATGCTCGAATTGCCCTCGCTAATGTATAGGGTCATGGGAACAAAAGTAGCTGTAGGGAGGTAGTTTGACTGTATAACATGTCTCTGAATATTATCTTCTTCTCGCCATTATCTTCCTTTTGAATTTCCAGTAACGAAGCACAAAGCAAAAGAAGGTACAAGAGATGCTATAAAGGGGAGCAACCATTACGTTTCCAATATTCTGAAGCACTCTTTTATTCCTTCCCTTTACAGGCATGAAAGTCTTCTGATTCGCTTCTTCTAAAAGAAAAGGTCAAAATAAAAATAATTTTATAAATATAAAGTTTACATAAAACATTTCTTAAAGGAACTTGAGGCAAAAATTTGAGTAGAAACACCGATTAGATATTTAATATGCAAATTATTAGAGAAAAATCTTAAAGCAGATGCCTTTGTATTCTATTAGTTAATCAAACAACAAAACCATATAATAAAAGAATAGGATGAAATATCATGATCAAAACCCCAAAGAGACCTCAAATTTCTACCAATTGAAAGCTAAAACTTTCAAGATTCTTTGATTAAAGGAAGACTAGGTTACAAACGGATTAAATATCAAATATAGATTCAATGGTAAGAGCTTGATACTAAGAAGTTTGATATCCTGTGATCTCAGGTTCAAGATTAGTAATTGTTAATATAATAGTTAATGAATACTTACATGGTTGTTAATTTTAGAGCCTGAGCCGAGACACGCGTAAACTGACCCGGACCGGACACCCACATTATTAAAAACAATCAAATACAAAATACAGAGATTAAAGATATAATTTCTAAAAACACAATGATGAATGAATCGGTTCACTAAAGCTATAATTGATAGTGTAAATTAAATATTATAATTAACGCAATTGAAGTCGTGAGATTATAGTTGTATTTTTGGTAAGTAGTCCTTGGAATAGAATTAAAATCATACAAAAATAAACGCCTATTCTTTTGTGGTGCATGGTTGGATTATTGCTAATTAAATTGATTTCATTTCATGTGCCATTCATATTAGAGAGAGAGAAAATTCCTTGGTTGCATGTGCACCCCGTTGGCTGATGTGAAATCGAGGAACCATCCCCATCTGGATTAGCTAAGGCTGATCAGTGTATATTGTCCTCTTATGGTCTCTGCATACAGAGAAAGTGAGAGAGAACGAACTAAAACATGGAAAGTCTCTTCATATGATTTGTGATCCCCTGTTTCAATTGGAAGGAGAAGTGATGAATTATTGAGGGAAGTGAATCGTAAGTTCTACGAGCACCCCATGGCTTTTAACTTCTATTCTCCTTTTAATAAAGGATCATACCTAATCACTAATTGACTTGTAAAGTTTGCAGTAACATTTGTACTTGAGAGGTTACCGGGCTGCTCTTTCTTTCCGAATTCATTATGATTTTTGCATATGGACTTTTATTCCATCTAGTAACTTCATTTGTTATCTTTAGCTTATGAAGTAAATACCCTGTGCGTATTAGGGCTACTTGCTCATGTCTTTTTATCAAGACACTGATACTGGGAACATGGTATTCCTAAATCAAAAGTTGAAACATAATTCTGAATAACTCAACAATTATTTTGTGACTTTGAAATGTTGAGGATAATTGTTGTTTTGTCTACTAGTGTATGAAATGCATTCAATTCATGAAAATCACATATTCTTATACTATTATTGCTGTTAATTTTATGATCCAAAAAGGTAATGAGACCCTGTGAAAATCATTCAGGTCTGCAGATTCTGCAGATATTCTTGTGCATCTTATCAATTTAATACATTCTTCACTTGAAGAAAGAAAATATTAGTTCGAGTTGTCTTTGTGGCGTGTCACCCCATTAATTGCTTGATAATTCTTTGGAATCATTGATGAAAATATCCAGAACTCAATCTGGAATTACTACGCTTCAAATGTTGCAGGCTGGTTGTTATATTATATCCCCTAAGATTTGCTATCAATAGGTCATCTCGCTTTCGATTAGGAGGGGAGCTGCTTTCTTTTATCATTTTCTTTACCATCTCCTTCAATACATTTTTATAGCATGTCAAGATAGACTTTCGGGTCCTTGCTCGTCATGTGGAAAATCAATTGTCTACCGTTTACTGAACTTTAAGTGAAAAATTCAATGAGAAAGTCCCTTCTTCGATAATCCATGAAACTTTGAAGGCTGTCGTTGCCAAGCAACAATGCTAAACGGATGATCACTCAGAGAGAGGTTTAGCTACCACGAATAGTCTTTCATTGCTCAAATACGAAATAGGCTGCAATTGACTCTTATCATTAATCATTCAAACACAGATGGTTGTATAGCTCTTCATTCAGATTTTGTCAGAAAATTGCTCTTTCAGAGTTGGTGGCTATCATAACATTCTTATCAGTACTGGAAGATATTCATAGCCTGGTTTTCATTTGTAGACTGTTAGTCAGGAAATCCGAAAACCATTGTTGGAGAGGGCTGCCACCTTCAACATTTCACTGGATGATGCTTCAATGACAGCTCTGACTCTGAAAAGGAATTTATAGCAGTAAAGTGAGGGTAAACGGACATGTTGTCTTGCTTGGATAACATGCTATTTATACCTTTTTTTTAGTGGCTCGTTAGTTGTCTTTTAGTCTTTTAATTACATGCAATTTAAAAGACTCGTCAAGTTGTAGAGCATGCCTCGTGATAGAAAAGATTCTATCATGGCAAAAAAATGTTTTAATTGATAATGAATGATTTATATAAATATTCTAACAGCACATGTTAGTGTCTCATTCGTCGGTTGTCTTCTTCCCCATTTCTAACTGCTCTTTTTTGTATTTTGTTTGGGGAAAGAATTTCCTTTCCTTTGGGCTTTTTGTATGGGCCTAGGCCTAAATGGACACACCGTTCTGCTTCTTTTTTTATGGCATATTCAGGGAAATCGTTATGTCAGTCCATTAGTTGTTCCCTGCTTCCGGCCACTTTGCTAAACCCTTGTTATGGTTACTTTAATGGCTGTTGACAGTAGAACACTCCCCGCAAGCCCTTTTTATTTCATTCCCATGAAGTTTTCAACACAGAATAATAAAAGGTTTCTGATACAGCAGCTTCATGCTTGTTTTAGAAAAACCCAGCAGTATTAAAATGTGCACACCAAGTGGGAATTATAATTCCTCGATCCCTCGGCTTCTATAATCCATTTATCATAATGTAGGCCAGGCATTCTAGCTCCATAAAACATTGGAAGCGGCTGTATATGTATATGTATATGTATACAGTGGACCTTGGAACATCATTAGCCACAGAGTCCCCTATCATGAGCGTAATCAAGGTCGGTGCTTGGTAAAGGGACGAAGCCGATCTTGGTGCAGGCCTCATCGGTGTCAGGGTCGGCAAGGAATTTGACAGTGGCAACGCGGCATAGGATAAGAAAAGGGATTCTTTGAGGGAAATTGACAGGGGATTGAGACTTGAGAGTGCTAGGCATGACCTTGTGGAAAATAAAAGACTCCACTGTTGAGTGGACGGATTTGAACCATGATTCCTGCACAGGCTTGCCATAGTTGTGGATCCGAGCTCTTCCTCTGTCTCTTTCATAGCTAGCTGCTTGGTTTTAACCAGAAAATAAAATAAAAAACCATCCCGTACCTCAACTGTTCTTGGGTGCATATGTTTTTACAAAAATATATTTAAATCAAGTTTAATGTATATTTATAGATATTTTTTAATATTTAGTATTATCTTTAAAAAACATAGAAGGACTTTAGCAAAGAAACTCCCTTTATCAATCATATATTTCCTTTAAACGCGATTACTATTATTTTTATGCCGAGAGCAAAAACTATTTTCTTCACTGCGTTTAGTTGAAAAATAAGTTTGAGCATTTACAAATGCTGGAAAAAACTGGCTGAAAAGAGACCGCTTGGGGACCTGTAATTTGATGAAGCCAGATGCTTTTGTCAGCTGGAACTTTACCTTCGATTTTGTCATTTGCATGTCTATGAGTCAAAAATTGCGGCCGCATATGAGACCAAAATTACAAGGCTTTTATTCTTTGGTTAATCTCTTGGAATGCACGTTAAGCTCAAAGATTTTTTGCTTTTCTCCTTTGCCTGGCAAATAGGGTTCTCCGATGGACCACGAAAATTATTGATGTGCTCAGTGATGAGGTCATTGATGGGTCCCTGTAACGAATGAGTCCAGCTTAGGCCTTGTAAAAAATATGATATTTTTTTTTAATTAATAACCCTTGGATATACTTTTAGTTCACCACTAGTTTTATTTTTATTTTTTAGTTCATAAATATTTGATGGATATGTATGATTTTGACCCTGTTTGTCACTATTTTGAAAAAATTCAAAATTCCAAAAAAAATTATTTTTATTTTAAATTAAAAAAATTTAATGTTTTTATATTATTTTTATGTGCTGATATTGAAAATAATTTTAAAAAAAAATATTATTTTAATATATTTCTGAACAAAAAATACTTTAAAAAATAACTATAATCACCCTGTCAAACAGGCATAAATAATAAATAAAAGAACAAACATGCAATTAATTATTGAGAACACTTGAAAATCTAATATGAAAAGTCAATAATTAAAAGATGAGAAGTATCAATGTAAAAATAGTGATCCACCCATCTGTATTGAATAGAAGCTTAATTTTGAGGAGGAGTACATAGCTATGGATTTATAAAAAACGATCCTATAATTTTCTACTTGGTACTTTTTTTTCATATTGATATAATTCTAAAATTAATTTTGATAATTTAAAATCTAATTATAGATTTATTTGGTAAAATTATAAGATCAAACAATAAATTATTTAACATGTTTATGGTACTTTAAGGGGGGGGGGGGTAACATTTTTTAGACATGTCAAATAATAACGATCAATTTTCAACAAGATATAAGCAACTAAAAACTAATATAAATTAAAAAATAGTAAATTATCAACTATTAAATCTTTACTATTTAGACTGTTTTTCTTTTAAATTTCAATCCACTAATAGAGTCAAAATATTATATTATTTAATGATTAAAATTCATGATCTATTATAATTTACTTTTTATGTGGTTATCTCAACTTCATGACTTGAGTTATGGGATTAACATGTTAACTCAAATTGATTCGAATTATTTGTTATTGGGTGTTTTTCTTATAATATCATCCTTCATCATTTAGATGATTGATAATTGAGTTTTATAATTTGTGTTTTATGAGAGTGTTCTAGTTTTATGATCCGGGTTGTTGATTTATTAGGTTAACTGGGTTGACCCGATATGTTTTCTTCTTAATATTTTTTCAAAAGATATCTTTATTTTTTTATAGTAAAATCATATTTTTAATGTCATTCAAGATATTTTTAACATGCTAAATTAACTGAATTACTTCAAGTTAATCCTCGTGTTTTAAATCTTCTTCTACTAGTAAACACATAAAATCTCATGTATTTTCATATTAAAAAACAAAATCGATATGACATCGGCATTTCACATGCAGTAATCTGGTATTAGCTATAATAAATATTTTAGAATTAGTTTACGGACCAATAACACTAGATTTGTATCTTATTTTATCTACCATGATCTATCATTATGAGTGGCGTGATACGACAAAATTAATTATTTCTGTTGATTAATTAAGCACCGAGACAAATTATAATTAAATCGCATTGGAATGTATAGTAGCAGTAGATCTTGATTTGTAGGGTCCGACAGTCACAAGTGGATGTCAATGCATGGTGGCAAGGATTTTGGTGGCTGTCAGCTTTAGACCGCCCCTTGCTTTCTCCCGTGAGCTATATGGATCTCAAATCTTGATATATAATATGCTATGGAAGTATGAACTTCTTTCTTTCCCTGTGGTGTTGAATTAGGTGGGGGATTAATTGGCTACTCACCACGCAAAGCTGACCGACAAACCGACCTCAAATGTCATAATTTACTGATTTCCCCAATTATTACAGAAGTTTCCAAGTGAAGGGACACAAGGTCTGTCTTGCTATGACTAGAAATGTTTTAGTTGTGCATGTAATAAGATGCTGATTGCAATATTTTAGGTTGAATTATGCTCAAATAAATATACTATATTAGTGTAATTTGTTGTGATAGATAGTTTAACATGATTATTAAATAAACTACATGCAACCATTGCTATTACAATCAAGAATTAACTTATAAAATTATATGATTTTATGATTTAACATGTGTATAATGTGTAAAATTAAATTAAAAAACTCGAAAACCAATAAAATTAGACTTGATTTATGTAAAACTAATAACACTTAATTGGGTTTACTAAATTTAACTTTTAGAATTATCTTTGACTAAATAGTTATAAAATTTTATAATAATTACAAATATTAAAAGAAAATGACTCATTTAAACAAAGCAACATATACCATTTCTATTATTGTCTGTATTTTTATTTTATATCATTTAATGTATCAATTTGATTATAAGATAATGAATTCAATTAAGATTTGGAATATTATTAAATTGGATCTAAGTCCTTTTAAAAAAAAAAAATTACCTATAATCTTACCTTATATTTGGCATCATTAGATTGAATTATTTATTTCATTCGAGAAACTATTCTTACTAAAAAACAAAACTTGTGTCAAAATATAGCATGAGATTTTTATGTGTCTATATGTTTATATTTTCCTCACATTTATTGAAAAGAACTCTTTAATATTTGAAACATATTTATTAAAAAGATATCATCATGTTACAATTCACATCATGTATATATATATATATATATATATATATATATATATATATATATATATATATATATATATCAAACTAGTTATGATAAATGTTTTACAAGATAGAAAAAATCTTGAGTTTTATAAGATTATATTATGTGTTTCCTTCTAGAATTTAAGTTTTATTTATATGTGAATTTCTTTAACGACTTCATTAATGATATTGTTTCTAGGGAAATAACAAAAAAAAATTAGTTCTTTCACTTGACTCTCATAAAAAATATTTTTCATAGCTGATGAAACTTTTAGACTAATCATCCTATCACAAAATTTTTAATCCTTTTATGTCTACAGCAACTCTCCTAACATGTTAAAAAAATATTATAATAGACCTATAAAAACTCTTTTATTTCATCAATAGAGAGTTTAAAACACATATTTATTATATACACCACATGTATATAGACAACTTCTAGTTCAGGGATGAGCAAAATAAAATGATGTGCAAAGTATTCTTGACACTCTAACTTTCTAAAAAACTCACCTTCATGAAAATCCCACACAAATCCAAACCATGAATGTGACTATCTCCATCAATCAAATGATAATTGAAATAAACAAACACATTCAATTGATTGAATAAAATAAAGATATTATGCATAGCTACAAATATTAAAAGCATTATCTAAAAATAAATATTTTTTTTTATACAAAAGATAAAAGAAATTATTGATAAATAAAAAACATCTTAAGAAATTAAACACAACCAAAATATCACAGTCATTTATCTGCAATTTAGATGTAATTGTCGTGGGGAAAACCTTGAGAGAATGAATAGTCTATTTATCTATAGTTATGTATGAGAGAATGAATAAAGTAGATACATAATATATAGTAGATATTGTGTTTAATTATATTGACAAACAATAAATAGTCAGTGCAATATGTGAGACAATCATAATAGATAGTAGATACACAACCCGTGAAATTCCCATAACCTTTTAGATTCATAGGTAATAATATAATATTAATAAATATTTTATGAAAAAATATACAATAATTCATTACATTTAACTCTCACTCACTCATACTAAGAATAGAACAACAATAGAGTTTCCATTCCGTTTCAAATAATTAAGTCTGTTTGGAAATGTAATTACAATTATGTTTTGAAAGTATTTTTATTTTAGAAATACATCAAAATTATATTTTTTAAAATTATTTTTGATATCAACACATCAAAATGTTTTAAAAACTCTAAAAAAATAATTTAAAATAAAAAATAAAAATAAATTTTTTTAATTTTTTTCATAAGTACTACCAAACACCCCAAAGTTTAGTTTTATTTGAATCTAGGTTTGTTAATATATATGGTGGGTTGGTGTGCACGCACGCGTGTAAGAAAAACGGTATGGAGACTTTAATGAACATGTGTTTTTTTTGGTGGTATAAAATATAAATGAACAAATACACAAGAAAAATATAGAATCTACGGGGGGGTTTCATATAAAAAACTATTTTTATTTCATTTCTATTATTTTTTCCTTTTCACATGAGAAATTAGAAATAATGTTTATTCATTAAGAATGAAATGAAAAAAATAATCAATTATTAATGAAGATAATAATTACTTTTGTTTAAGAAAATCAATATAATTATTTTTATCAGTCATCTTAATGTTTTATACTCATAATAACTTAATCATATAATTTAATTTAAATTAACAATTATGATAAAAATCTATATCGTCAACTAAAACAATATTTGTATTATATTTCTAACTAGAATCAAATCTATAACATTAACTAAATATAAAAAAAATATTTTTAAATTTTATTCTTTATTGATTTATTTCTAGGAATTAGGTTTAATTATTTGTTTTTATTTATTTTCTATTTAGTTATTCTCATGTCTAAAAAAACATAGTGATATTAAGCTAATGCTTGATCTGATATAAAAAAATGATTTTATTATTTAATTATAAATCAAAATTGAAAATGGATGAAAATGTTTTATTTCTTCTATAAAACAAGTTAGCAAGGCCTACGAAGTTTTTTGACCTTCACAAGCGGACGGGTCCTGATACGTGTCCAGAAATGAAAGCATTGGCTTTAAAACAAGCAGGCAGCCAGGATGGCTCCTCATCAACGACTGTTATCCATTTGTCGAGATGATGATGTGAGGTACGGTTCGTGATGGTATATGTTATGTCACCGGTAATATTGTTTATAAGGATGACGTGTACACGGCACACCGTCCTGGAGCGGCCTTTTTGTCCACTTCGGGTTGATAGTTTTGAAGCATCTCTCCCTCCATGGGGCTGGTTTCGGCTCACGGGTTGGTTCAATAGGAAGACAAGATTCATTTTCATTCGTCACCATTTTTATTTTTTTTTATGATGTAGAACAATTCAACACCGCATCAAAAACTCTCTCCATATCTGAAAATTAATCGTAACTTTCATACATAGTTAAATAAAATTATTAAAAAAAATAAATTTAATAATAATTTATTTAAAAATACCAATCACTCAACAAATACGCTTGACCAAATATAAAAATATGTGTGAGTCGTGGCATTGAGGACTTACATGTTGTCGACTTCATCCCATATATATTCTCGTTAATGGCGAAGTAAAAATCCTTTTAAAACTATCAGAGCATCATTAAAAATGAGAGAGTGCAGAGGTAGTAGTGTAACTTTGATAAATCTAAAAGGGCAAAAAAGTAACTTGCCCATTTACACTTACAGGTAACATGATAAACACATTCTTGCATGCATGTATTCCCATACTTTTTTTATTATTAGACATCTCCTTTATGCACTATTTATTGGTTAAATTAACAAATCCTAATTATCCTAAATTATTATAAAATAAATATGTATTGACTCGAACTTGAAATCTATGATACAGATCTTATATTCTTTATTATTATAAAGTAAAACATATATTTTCAAAATTCAAAAACAAACTAGAGCTTCATTCAGTTTCTATTAAAATAATAAAAGAAAAGAAGATAAAAAAGATAACCCAATAACTAAAATTACTTTTTGAAGTAAAACCGAAAATTACCCAGAATTTTTTTATTAAAACCATCAATAATATAGGGTACTTTTATTTAATTATTTATTAAAGGTAGGATAATCTTCTTTTTTTAAGTCTACATATAGTCTCTTTGTATTTAATTTAATTAATTATTAAAGTTATTCATTATGAAATTCTATTCTATATATATTGGGTTGTTTTACAAAAGCAACACTTTTCCTTTTAATTTTCATATTAAAAAAAAAAACAAAATTACATCATAAAGTAAGAAAACCTGTCAATAAAATATAATGAATTTGAACTTAAACTTGTTCCTTCATTGAAATCGTGGTATTTCCTTTTCTATTTCCTAGAAATTAAATGGAAATTTATTAAGTGTTCTTCTCTGGTATATGTTCATTTTTCTTAAAATGTAAAAAGTTGACAATAAATTATCAAGATTTCTCAAAACCAGTTTTGAAGGTGGTTATAGTTTTTTTTAATTATTTTTATTATGCAGAACAACACACAATAAAAAAATTCTTTTATATTCATATATTTTTTTGAAAAAAACACAAATAATACTAAACAATGCATTAATTTCATATAGTTTCATTTACGGGTGGAGGCATGGAAGGTTGGCAGGGCCCGGACCCCAGTAAAAAATAAATTATGGCCCCCTTGAAATAATTTTAATATCTCTAGAAAAACTTTTCTTTTCTTGTCTTACTAAAATAATTTTATAGATCAGCCCCTAGTTTCTTACAATTTATTAGAGGATATATTCCGCAACTGAATGATCTTCTGCACCCAAGATTCCAAGTTCTGTCCAAGAAAGAATTTGGTTTATTTTAATTAATTAATGTAAAGAATGGTTAACGTTTGTTCAAGAACACCTTTTGCAATTCATTTATTGGCCAACGAATTGTCAAGAAAAAAAGAAAGGGTCGGGTATGGTCAGGAAGATGTAGCAACTAGCTAGGAATCCGTGTACCAGGCTGTGATGTAAACTCGTCACCTGCAGTCCCTGTGACGTAAAAGATCGCGTAATTGCCGTTGACGTTAGAGTCTTCTCATTTACCCCATCAGTTTCCTAATAAAATGCCTCTCCATTCCCTCCCCTCACCCTCTCTCACGCCACAAGACAAAACAAATCCTCTAATTCCAATCTCCAACAATTGTCACGCTCGATCTCACTGTCCATCAATTAATCCTCATGCAAGAAGCAATCCCATTTAGAGCCTACTCTCCGGCCATCACTGCCGGCAACCGGAAACTCCCGGAACGTGACTTACGTGATCATGGTGGTGCTAGTAGTACTAGTACTGGACATGTGCTAGTAGTGACCAATGGTCAAGAGTGTCATGTCCAAAAACTAGTGTCAGAGAATTCAATCGTTGTATTCGGCAAACGTGGGTGTTGCATGTGTCATGTTGTGAAGCTGCTGTTGCTAGGGCTAGGTGTCAACCCACCGGTCTTCGAAGTGGAAGAGAAGGAAGAAGATTATGTGATCAAGGCGTTATCGATGATTAATGGGGATAAAGGAGGGAAGGATGTTGATCAAGTGCAACTTCCTGTGGTTTGTGTTGGTGGGAAATTGTTTGGCGGGCTGGAAAGAGTCATGGCTTCTCATATTTCTGGTGAGCTGGTGCCGATCTTGAAAGATGCCGGTGCTTTGTGGTTATGATATAATCTCTTCTCTTTCATTTACTGTCTCTGATCATTCGAGGTAGGAATACAGGGCACCTTATTTTCCTCTTGCTCTCTTGGTCTTTTGCTTAACTCGAGTTCTGCTGATGGAAATTATGTCAAAGCTATAGCAAAAGGTAGACCTTGCAAGCTGTAATTAAATCATAATTTCACTTAGATTAACCGGGTAACATTTCTTTGGAATATCATGATTATATGAAAGACTTGTATCTTTGATCATGGTATAAAATCTGTCTCCATTAATTACATCTTTCATTTTCAACACAGGACACATCTTTTCAGCTTCCATATTTGGTTTGAGATATTTTTCAACTTTCCTTTCGTTTTTATCCCTTCTCTTCTTCTGCTCCACAAAACAAAATTATAGCCAGAGATGCCTGGGTTCCACAATCTTAGCCTGGACTGTAAAGTCATGTCTCAATCTTTTTATTGGATCAGCTCACTTCATATGCTTTGTCTCCCCTAAAAATGAAATAATCACTTAATCAGAAACGAAGTTATTCATTTATTAAACATGGTTAACCCCCCCCCCCCCCCCCCCGCCGGGCCCCCCCAAGTCACCTGACATATCTGCTCGCTCACCCACAAAATATGTCGATGCTTTGTGCCTCCATCCCACAGAATTTGATGAAAAAGCTAACGTCTCCTTCCATTTACGTATTGATCTAACTAATTGCTAATTGAATGCTTGTAGAAAATGGCATGTTTGTTTTGGAAATTATAGAGCCGTTTTGGAAAATATTTTATAGTTGTGAAAAGCTGGATGCAAGCACAACATGCCTGAGTGATATTCTAAATCAAGGCAACGTAGAACTTGCCGTGCCAAACAAACGACGTGATCATGACTAATGTGATATGGGAAAAAAACAAGAGAAAGATAGGGAAAGGAGGCAGATGAAGAGGCCAAGGTTGGAGTGAATTGGAAAAAATCCAAAGCTGAGTTGAGTTGAAAATCTAGCCATAAAACTCAGAATTCTATATTAAGGGTCCATTGTATGCTGCATGCAACCTGTGGTTCTTTTTTTGTTTGGGATTTCGCTGGAGAGAAAGTGAGAAACTTCACCTGAAAGTGGGGGGAGTTTTAATGTGGTCCATCAAGTATGTGTATCATAGGACTTGTTTGGCAAAAAGGAAAGAGACAGGGATGGGTTATATATCCTGGCACACATTGGGATAATGCTCCTATCACTTGGTGAGGTTCGAATTAATTCTAAGAAAACAAAATTGTGCGCACCCACTTTTTATATTCGAAGGTTAACTAATGATCCACTTCCACTTCCATATCATATCCAACTAAGGCCTTTCATTTTATAGATACTCGCTATAACAAATTAGTAGAGAAACGGCTACGTTTCAATTTCTCAGAATAAAAATTAATTCCGGCTCCGTTCCGAGCAACAAATTAGTAGAGAAACGGCTAAGATCAATTTTATTTTTATTTAAATTAAAAAATATGATGAAAATTTATATTGTTAACTAATTTTTTTTTTTCTAAAAAGCTCAAGAGCCAAAATGCAACATTTTCATTCTGAAGAGCCCGTAAAAATAAAGTTTCAAAGAAAAAGGGGGGGTTTTCAAATTCTTGTAAACTAGGAGGGTGCGCTAGAAACTTGAGGAAATGCTTCGTTTTATTCTCACACACGAGGGCTGACGTTTAGAATAACTAGGATTAATTGCACGTAACCATGTCACAGTTTTCCACAGAAATGTTGAGGACAATCCACGTGTATCTGATACAATCCCAACTTGACGTCCCATATCAATTTGCTGCCACGACAGCAATAAAGTCACCTTCACTTAATTTGATTGGATGAATTGCAAACGGTCAGCCTGCCATAATTATCTTGCTCTAGTCCACATTAATTCTTTTCTATAATATATAGAACAAGACACATAGTATTATTGGGAGCATCGCTCGCCCATGGATATCTACAAAGCAATATATATATATATATATATATATATATATATATATATATATATATATATATTGCTTTGTAGATATATCTTGGTTCATTGGACAGGCCTAATCACCGTCGAATAATTTCACTGTCGTATTGATTAATTGGACAATCACAAGCAAAGTTCTCTTTTGTCTTTGGGGATCCACAAAAGTCAAATGTTGTGCTTTTAAAACAGTTGAATGCTGATGAAATTGATCAAGCAGATCTTTAACTAACTATATAGTAATAGCGAGCTGTTGTCTGGTGATTTCCAAAGCCTTTTTTTTTATTTAATAAGTTAAATAACTTTTTTTAGTTATAATTCCCTTTTCTTCTCAATGTATTTTTGTTTTAGTTTGATGACCATGCTTATTTTTTATAATAAAAATTCGATGCAATTGAAATAAAACATATATGCGAATCTGATGAGATTATTTCACTGTATGGCTAACGAGGTTGCTCTATTAGGTAGCAATTCATTTTTAAATGATTGTTTAGCAATGATTTTCAAAAATATTTTAAAGAAAAATTGAGTTTTTTATTTATTTTAAATTAGTTTTTCTTGTGTTTTTATATTATTTTGATACACTAGTGTCAAAAATAATTCTTAAAAATTTATAAAAATATAATTTTGATAAATATTTAATAAACAATTTCAATTAGACTCTCAAATAAACATTAAATATTTTAAAACATATATAAGAACCATAGCCTTTGCTGAATTCTCTCCTAATATTAGAAAAACTAACTTTTGGATTATAATTCAAAGTTAAAAACTAATCATTTCCATAAGTCATGCCAAATGGAATTTCACGTAACCTTTTTTGAATTAATTGAAACAATTAACGTTCTGGGTGGCTAGGCGCAGGATGAATGTTGCTCTCGATTGTGTTTACGAACATCCTTTCTCTTTTGAAGAACAATATTTTATGAACTTGTTTAACAGGGACAAAATATGAGGATCACCTGCAGCATATATGGATTTATTTGTCTGGCGAGATTCAAGGATCATCGACTGTCTTAAGAGGTATGTGCTTCCACATGAAGTAATAATGCTGGCTGCAATGATTAAGGATGGCTGTTTTCCCTTCTTAATTTACTAATAATTAATTTTAAGTTTCATGCTGGTTTAAGATATTTATTGCTGTCTAATAATCCAAGATATTTATAGATTTTAAACACATTAAGGAAATAAAGAGTTGCACGATAATTGAGTGGCGAGTCAAACCCAGCTGTACACAGTAATATTATTCTCAGTGCGTCAATCTGCATGCTTCGGTAAAGGAGTGCAGAATCTATGCTCTCTCTCTCTTTTTTTTTTTTAATTTTCAATTAATGGTTATTAAACTTTGAAGCATAGCTACATTCGGAGGTTGGTTGTCTTCATCCTTGGTAATATAAACTGTCATTGCGATCAAGTATAGGAATAGCTCCAAATTTCCAGAGAATCTCAGCCTGGTGAAATGCATGCTTATGGATGCTGAGCTGATGGTAAATTGAGTGACTCGATGCTGTCGATGTTTTGATAGATAATGTGTTGAGAAGCTATCAATTATTGACAACACTAGGAATATTGCAGCAATTCATGGGAAAAAAGTCGCAACACTAGCTCCAAGTGACAGAAGACGCAGCAGCAGCAGCTAATTAAACACACAGCACGGTTACATCGCTGCAACACACAGACTTTGCTGCAGCAAACAAACGCAGAAACAACTTCAACAGCAGCTTTACACACTTCATCAAGAAAAACAGCTTTCAGCAGTGAAAGAAGCACAAAAACAAATATAGTAACCTAATGAAGGAATAGGCTTATACACACAAGTAATTCCTCTTACCTGACCCACATTATTTTTTATAAATAGAATACACATGGTATTGGGAAAACCACCAACGAATTGAACAAAAATGGGAATAATTCACAAACTTTTTATTTCTATATTTTATTATCTTGGTTGTCTGGATAGACCTAATCCACGTCGAGTAATTTCACTGTCTCATTGATTAATTTGGCAATAAGAAGCAAAATTCGCTTCTGTCTAGGCCTACTTGTGGATGCACAAAAGTCAAATGTAGTATCAGTCTTTAAAACACTTGAATGCTGATGATATTTGATTATGCAGTACCAGTCTTTAACTATATCGCAAGCTTTTGTGGGGTGATTGTTAAAATTTATTTTCATTTCATTTTATAATAATTATTCATAAGATTTTCAATTATTTAAATTCTAAAAAATATATGCTGTTAAAATCCTCTTTGCTTATCGATATGTTTTTTATTATTAAAGTTTTGATAATATGTTTAAAATACTTGTTTAGAACAAAAGCTTTAACTTTTAAATGAGATTCATAATTTATATTATTTTTCAACACTAAATATAATCTTTTATCATCATTATTATTATGATGATGATGATAATATTTATTTGATTAAGTACTAAACTAATCCTATGCTAAATATATGGTGTTTTGAGAAGAAGTATCAATAACAATTTCAATATATACACTAAGCTAGGTTTTCACACACGAGTTATGAGATTGAGATTACTCTATAAAAGCTAAAATAAAAAAAAAATATTTATCCAAATTGTCAATTTTGAGGGAAAGAAATTGAATAACAATCAATGAGCACCACCAGACAAAGCGAGTAGACTATTGTAATGCCATTGTGAAAAGCAACGCTTTAACATCGGAAGAAGCCGCATACGACGCCAAAGCATGAAAACCACATCCCACGCATTAGCACTCGCATTGCTTGTGTCATCCAAGTTGGCTCGTCTATATTTTTAATCCCTTCAGAAGTTTTTTTTGTCAAATGTGATCCCTCGAGCCTAGATTATTGTAGATCAATAAAAATTGAAAAGATAAAAAAAAAAAAAAAAAAAAATTGAATGTCTCCCCAGATCGTGCTGCTCAATCTCTAATGTTTGCAAGGAAATAGGAATTAATACTTGTTTAGCGCTCAAATTCAATTTAATATGATCTTGCTACATCAAGCGTTTCAATTTTTTCCCCCAACACTGCAAACATCAATATCAAGGTAGTCAAAACAAATGACAAAGCCCAAGCCCAAGCCCAAAATAATCTAACATAAAATAATAAAATCAAATAAATTTAATGATAAAAAAAGAGAAACACTGTTTAAATCTAAACTGTTCCCCCTCATAATTTACAAGAAAACATGTTTTTTTATATATTTTTTTCATAAAAAATAATAATAATTTAGAAGATTCCAAGAGAGAGAAAACACCAACATGCATAGCATGCTTAAAAATCATATTCCATCAATCTCTAAGAAGCTAAGCTAAGCATGATTCCATTTTCTTGGTATAATATTGTGCCCAGGCAGACATAGGTTTATGTTTATTTTTTATTTTTAGTTTTAGGAAATTCTATTTTTTAAAGTATTTTTTATGAGTCTGAATTAAACAAGTAAAAATTAAGTTATCCCAGGTTTTTACCATGATAAGTATATTTTATCTCAAACCTGAGACTTTCAAGATAAATCTTAAAATCTTTGTCGCTATTTCATGCCTTTTAGGGACTTGATCTTTATATTCCACTGTATTTCTTGTTTTTATATTCATATGATCAATTGGTAAAAAATATTTTTTTTTTCTAACATGAAACAAACATTATAATATTTGTCAATATAAAGTATTTTTTCTCAATTTATGAATAATTTTATAATGAGAAAGGATTTTTTTTTCTAGTTTTAAGGGGAAAAAATAGTTTAATAAAAGAGGAGAGTATTTTCCACGAAACCGAAGGATTATAATGTTCCATTAGTTTTTTAAAATTATTTTGGTGTGTTATATAAAAAATAAATATTAAAAAATAAAAATTATATTATTTTAATATATTTCTAAATACAAAATATTTTAAAAAACAATTACTAAAAGTAAAGTACTACCTCTTTGGCAAGCCGACCAGGTTGGGCCTTCTTTTTCGAGCCTTATGCAGCTTAGGGCCATTGGCTGCAAATTAGTGTTTTTTTATGGGTAAGAAAATTAAAGCCCGTTTACTACTTACAAGGCAATATGAAGGAGGAGATACAGCGACGCCAAATTAACCCCAGAACACTATATAGAAAGCAGACTACTATTTTCCACCCACCCAGATCCAGCAGCAACCTGAACATGGCTTTCAACTCAGTACTTCGCCGAGCCTCCAAATCCTTCTTGCCTCTCGCTGTCCGCGCCGTCGGATCTCCCAGAACCTGCCACAGAACTATCCCCACCGTTCTCTCCGTTGAAAACCGCACCACTCTACGAAACTTCCTTCCATTTTCACATTTCTCAACAGCGATCACCGCACAGAAACCGACCGCCCAGGACAATCTGGTTAGAGTCCTCGAAACTGAGACCGATTGCACCGAGAAACCCCAAGATGTCAGTTTGTTTCTCCCTTTTCAATATAAATTATCAGTTTTGTTCTTATTTTTTATGCTATATGATTTGAGGTTAATCATGCTTAACATAAATTTTTTAGTCTTTTAATTTTGTGTGTACAATTTTGTCATCATAACTCTCCGCTTTCTTTTCTCTGAACTCGAGAGTAGTTTTCTTGTTGCCTAATTTTTATGCTCTTGTTTCTTTAATTATTCAAGCTATGGCTGGTAGAGAATGAATTCTAAATTCTTGATGAGAAAATACACCTTTTCTTAATAATTTGTTTTTGTTTTTTTACTGACATCTAAACAGGGAGAGAATATCCCAAATGAATTTCCTTTCAAACTTGAAGATAATCTCGGAGAGAGGACCATTTCGCTAAATAGAAAGCTCCAAGAAGAAACTATCAAAATGGTAGCTGGCATGCCTAATGCTTCAATTGATGCTGATTACAATGCCAAGGACTCGCATGTCTCTAGCATTCCGTTGGTTATGAGTCCTACCAAAGGAAATGGTCAGTATATGGAGTCTGATCGCACTGCTTTCCTTAATGAGATCAGAATTGATAGCTTGTCAATTAAAAACGTTATTCCTATTTGTTTCTATCTATTTGCTGGGGGGCATATGATGGAACGAAAGAGTGGATTGAGGAACGAAAGCTCGAAGACAAACAGAATCGTGTTTTTCCAAAGAAGTGCCGCAGTTTTGCTGCTCCCTTTGATTATCATATACAAGAAAGTCTCTTCCATTTTCCTACCCAATCTCGTTTTATTCTGGCATATAAATGAAGGGATCAAAGAGATTATGGCAGATTACGTTCACCAAGAAATGACCCGAAATTGGATCTTGGTCTTTTTGAGATTGTTCCTTTTAATCTTAATCAAAGATGTTTTCTTGGCTTTCGTTTAGCCCCACGACAGCCTTCCTCTTCCTTACCTGTTTTAGTGGTGGCATCGACTTTCTTTTTAATGTCTTAAGAAAATTCTGATGAACTTATATATGAAGAACTTGATTGTAAACAAGTTTTCTTCGAGGACCGTACAATCTTTTAGTCATGGGGTTGTTTTTTGTTCATTTATGACATGGTTTTTCTTTGGCAGTAATTTGGATTTCGATGAGAATTTGCAAAATGGCCTGTCTTAGTTTTTAGTTTTTTAGCTTTCTAAGAAGTTGAAAGTATGTGCTAGTCAATATTTATCTAGTTTTATGCTGAAGTTATGTTGGTATTTTCCTTGACTTGGAGGGCTGTCTAATAATGCCGGACTTGGTTTCCCCCTTTCAAGTTTTGAACCTTTTATGTAACATTGTATCTTCAAAGTGACGAGTTATTTATATGAGTTTCTTTGGTTTGTATCTTAGAGTAATGAGCGAAAACTATTATTTGTGAATGACTTGGTGCTTTGTGATATTCGTTGAGTAACTCTTTCGACAAGGAACAACTGTTACAAGGGTGGCCTGTTTATGTGGTTGTGATATGATTTTTCTTTTGAAATGTTTTGCTGAAGGACAATCCTATTTATGAATGTTTAAGGAACTAGGTAGGTGGTTTGCTTTGCGTCATAGGCCGATCTAAATATTTTCTAATGTAAAAAAAATGCTAGGGCGAACAATGACATACTCCTTGCTATGATATAATTTACCTTGGAATGGGTTGACATAGTTTTGGTGAGATTGTACATCTCTTCAATAATAGTGAGATTATACATTGCCTCAATAATAAGAGTGAATACGGTCTTCCCAGGGAACAAGCTCCTTAACGTTTCAATGATAAGATAAATTCACTTTTCATAATATGATTGCACAATTACTTTGAAAGGAAACATTATCTTTTTTGTGCTATGACATAGTTTACCATCGATGAGGATGGACATGGTCTTCCTAGATCACATATCTCTCCAATAATAGGATGGATGTCACTATAACAACAGGAATGGACTTCATTCACATGTTCCTAGTACGATCACACATCTCTCCAATAATAGGATGGATGTCACTATAACAACAGGAATGGACTTCATTCACATGTGCATTTACTTTCCTGCCAAAGATAAGACAAACAAGGATTATTAACAATCCATTATAGTTACATTCGGGTTGATTAGAAGACACTCGCAAGAAAGATCTCTTCTCAGTTCCAGGAAGGAGGCAAAACCCCTTTTAATCTTATTAAGGTTCAACAGTTTAAAGCTTAAAAAGAATAAATGACCCATAAATATTTAACTAAAAATAGGCATTGGACCTAGAAATATTCAACTAAGAATAGACGTTGGACCCAGATAAAGTCTCTACACAATGGACTTGTATCTGTGCAAACTAACATTGAGATAATTAAAATGTTGATGCTTAATTGGCTTATATTATATACTCTGATGTGATCAACTCTTGGGCCACTGCAATTCTCAGGAGAGTCAAATTACAAATCTCTACATAGTCATCTGAATTTATATATCGCAAATTAATGTCGGTACCTGATCTCCATGCAGCATGTGAGCACGACTAAACTAGGTTGTGGTTGCATATTTTATCCAGAGGTTCTGTTTGCAAGCACAAGCCAAATGATTAATTGTACATCGAAGAAAAGAAAGCTCGCCTTAACCTAACAGAAGAAGGAATAACTCATTTGTTATTATTATGATCTTCATCCCTGTCTAATGCCCCCTCCAGAAAGTAAAGAGGCGAGATGAGCAAGAACGATTTGAGTTCCAAGAATTATCTCCAGGATGCCCGATCTCAGGTGTGGATTCAAATTCTCAACCAACAATGGTCTCCAGGCTGCATGTATCCTTTTCAAATAAAGCTAAAAATGAAAGCGTTTTCGAAGTTTCTTCTTCTTCCTCTTCTTCTGTTTCAGCCTCATCTTAGCAGAGCTTTTGAAACACATTTATCATCTAAAGCTCGTGGTTATGGCGATCAGAATCTGTAGATTATCCATCGATCTATCGAGATCTATATATGAAAGGTGAAACCACTTGGATAATAAAAACTGGAATTGTTTGAAATTAGAATGCCATGCAAACAATTTATTAGCATGGTTTTATGCATGCTAGTGGATCGTCTGAGCTTTCTTCCTTTCTTTTTCTTTGTTATGGAAATTTCTTTTCATAGCTATTTAGCTTACAAACACAGACAATATCAAGCTTTAGCAAGGCCGCATGTATGACCTTTTTACTTCATGAACTAGACATGTTAATCTTTGTTTGTTTTTTTAACCCATTTTCGTTTTTTTTATTGAAACTTAATAAAGTAAAAAACTAAATACGTATATTGAGAATATATTTTAATTAAATTCTATAAAATTAGCTAGCACTTTGTTTTGGTACATTCATTGGTGAGTTGTATTAAAAAATAATATAAATTATATTCTGGGACCTCACTTACAAGTTTAAGTTTTTAGGTGAAATAGTTCCTTAACATAGTATCAGAGTCTTGTTGACCCAGCGGTCACGAGTTCAAATCTCATCACCTCTATTTTATTTGATAAAAATGAAGTACAAGACAATATGAGCCCGTGCAAGTCTCAAGTCTATAGGGCTTTCATTTGAGGGGTGTGTGTTAGAGAATAATATAAATAATATTCTAAGATCTCACCTACAAGTTTAAGCTTTTAATTGATATAATTTCTTAACAAGTTGTAGCTGTTTTTTTTCTTAAACACTGCTTGATGGTTTTTCTACCTATTTTGTTTTTATTATCTCACGATTACATAAATAAAAACTCCACAAGGTTGGAATATATTATTCTTATAATTATTAGCATATTAGTATACTGATTATTAAAATATTATTTTTATGATTCTGATTTGTTTTTGTTTTAAAATATTTACATTTGATAACTTACTACTAACTAACAGAATAAACACAAATATTTTAATCAAAGATATGTCTTCTTACCCTCATTTCATATTGTAAATTTAAAATAATTGAATTAATATTTCTTTCCTTTTAATGCAATTAACGATAATGAATAATTAACAAGAATGATAAATTATCCAAATCCAAACAAATATTGTGCCCATTTCAAGTGTGGTTGAGAATTTTAAAATTGTTTTTGAATATTTTTTCTTCAGAAATATATTAAAATAATAATTATTTTTGATATTAATACATGAAAATAATATAAAAATATTAAAAAAAAATTAATATATATTTTTTTAAATATTTTTGAAATACAATATTAAATAGACAAAAATCATGATAATTAAAAAAATCCTAAAATGTAACAGATTTTATTAATAAACATTTTCCACATGTTCAGAAAGTTTCAATCTTATAAACAATGAGAGGGTGGGAAATCAAATAAAAAAAGGATTAAACAATAGCCAGGCCAAGCTGTTAGCTTTATTTCCACGCTGTCGAGCTGACCCTCGAAAGAACCGTGGAGGTGTCTGCCTCTCCACTCACCCGCCTCCTTTAAAAATCACTAGGCCGCGTCTTTATGTCCCTTTCCCTCCCCCATTTTTGAACCACAAAGCAAGAAAATCAAAAGCAAAATACCCTTGCTGACTGACTCACAGCAAAAGCGCACAAGATGTTCAAAATGTTTAGAGGGAGAGATACTGCCGCCGAATCCTCACCACAGTCATCCTACTCGCCTTCCTCTTCGTCCTCCTTGTCGCCGTCTCCTCCTATCACTGGACCAGCGAGGCCTATCCGACTTGTTTACTATGATGAGAAAGGGAAGTTTCGGATGGATTCAGAAGCGGTGGCTGCTCTCCAGCTTGTTAAGGAACCAATCGGTGTTGTTTCGGTTTGCGGTCGCTCTCGTCAGGGAAAAAGCTTTATTTTGAATCAGGTTAGTGAACTAATTATGGTTTTTTGGCCGGTTAAATTTTGGGGGTTTTAGGGTTTGTGACATTTTAGGGGTTTTAACTGGAATGTCGTTAGGCTTTTGGCAGTGGAAAAGTTGAAAAATACGAAATGCAGTGTTTCTTCTGAATTGAAGTGTGAATTGTGTCATTGAAAGGGTAGTTTGAAGATAAATAATGGAATGGAAGTGAAGAGGTAGTGATTTTCATCTCCTTGAGTAATTAAGTGCATCGGGTGGAATTTATATAGTATGGGTTCTAATCTTTTATTTTTCGTTTCGTGTTCCTTATAATTTGGGCTTTTTCTTACAGCAAGATTTGTTGAAAGTGCTAGGTTACGCCTGCCTTGTTTTCTTCGTTCAATTTTAGAGGGTTCAATCACACTTATGAATTACACATTCTTTATCAGATGTTATGTATCATTTTTTTCTTAACTAAGATGTAAATTAGCAGATTTATCATTCAATGTCCACTTGAATTTTATGCTGTAGCTTATTTTAGAGTTACAAGCTATGACATTTCATCTCTGCATCAGATATCGTGTATTGGTTATTTTAACTAAGAGGTGTACCTGGGCTTTGTGTATTGTAGCTTCTTGGCAGGAGTAGTGGATTTCAAGTAGCTTCCACTCATCGGCCATGTACAAAGGGACTTTGGTTATGGAGTGCACCTTTAAAAAGAACTGCTCTGGATGGAACTGAGTACAATCTTTTACTGTTAGATAGCGAAGGCATAGATGCTTTTGATCAAACGGTAAGCCCATTTACTATCTAAGGATCAACTGATAAAATTGTCTTCTTGATTGTTTGTTTGAGCAGTTCCATAACTGATGGACTGGATTGTAATGAATTTCATTACTCATAGAATGTTGTTATCTGTGATTCCTTCTTATTTATAATTATAACACATCCTTTTTATTCTTCATTCCTATTCATCTGCTCTTTTAAATACACAGTAACTGTTCAATTATTCCTATTCTTGTATTTTGTCACCGTGTTTTCTGAATATTTCATTCTTCTTTGACAGGGGACATACAGCACTCAGATATTCTCCTTAGCTGTCTTACTATCTAGTATGTTCATTTACAATCAGGTAAGAGAAAGACCCTAGCCTTCCTGACTAACAGTTATTGTTTGTGTTTAGTTGGTAAGTACCTTTTTTATCATGTTATAATGCTTTTGTGCAAGTCACAATTAATCTCCGTTGTTAATACTGTCTCCTCTCCCTCTTTGCACTGGATTTTTTATTTGTTGGCCTATTTATGCTCTTCTATTTAGATGGGTGGTATAGATGAAGCAGCACTTGATCGACTCTCTCTTGTCACTCAAATGACAAAACATATTCGTGTCAGAGCTTCTGGAGGAAGGAGTTCAGCTTCTGAACTTGGACAGTTCTCCCCAATCTTTGTTTGGCTTCTTAGGGTATTATTTTCTCATATTTAATTTCATATGGCATATTAATTCCTGTTCTATTTTGAAACATTGACTTTTAATTCTAAGTAAAATCCTTAAAATGGTTTGCCTGATTCCTGTGCAGGATTTTTATCTGGATTTAGTAGAGGATAACAAGAGAATAACACCCCGTGACTATCTAGAGCTCGCTCTAAGACCAGTTCAGGGAAGTGGAAAAGATATAGCTGCTAAGAACGAGGTAAATTTTAGTTTGTTGTAACTGCATTTTTTTTCTTAGTAGCATGGGCTCTTTTGCAAAGGAGCCTCTACTTTGTGAGATAATTGGACAGGATGATTTAGATATCTATTTTCTAGGCTTATCTTTCCTGAGTTGTGCCGGTCTATGGAGCATTGGATTTTCTTATGTTATTTTTCATGTTAGAGGCTAACTAATTATGCATTGATAATGGTCATAGATTCGGGACTCTATAAGAGCTCTATTTCCAGACAGAGAATGCTTCCCCCTTGTGCGGCCTTTGAACAATGAAAATGATCTCCAGCGTCTGGATCAAATATCAGTTAGTACCTTATGTTACGCGTGCTTCTCCTTCTCTTTCAAACACATGCACATTCTCATCTTCTTTTATTGGTTCACCATGTTTACCGAAGCCCTTTTTTCATATGCAGTTAGATAAACTAAGACCTGAATTTAGAGCTGGGCTGGATGCATTGACCAAATTTGTTTTTGAGAGAACGAGGCCCAAGCAAGTTGGTGCTACTGTAATGACAGGCCCAATCCTTGTTGGTATTACAGAATCTTACCTGGAGGCTCTCAATAATGGTGCAGTCCCAACAATATCTTCTTCATGGCAGGTATTCATCCTGTTTTGATATTTTTTTTAATCATGAAAAGTTAATATAGCAGATGCTGTGTAGTCCACATATAACCCTCAAATATTCATCAAGTTTATTTAACCTATATGTACATTGTTGGGTATCTATATCGAGGTGGATGAATTGTTTTCCCCTGGAAAATTAAATTAGATTGTATAACCTATTCTACATGCCTGAAACTCAAATTTGATGAACCAGTCTGCTCATGAATGGACCTATATGATTTGAAAACAAAAGTGACCTATTTTGTTAGCTCAATCAATACATATGATCTTGGATTATTAGTTATTATCTGAAAGCCTAAATTAGCATTGTGCTTCCCCGTTTTTTTCTGTCTTATTTAATGCTGCCAAGTTTCCTGTGCTGGACAGGATAAAGACTACTAATCTCAAAAAGCTCTTGAAAGAAGTTTTATAAAGCAACAGATCCTATTATAATTTTTTTTTTCATTTTTCTTCATCTCCAACGTGTACTGTTTCAGAGCGTTGAAGAAGCTGAGTGTAGGCGAGCATATGACACTGCTACAGAAATTTATATGTTAAGTTTTGATCGTTCGAAACCACCTGAGGAAGTAAGTGATGCTCACCTCATACTTATTTGAAGGTTTCCATCATTTTCTAAGTTTTGCAACTGTAGGTTTTTTTGAGAGAATCACATGATGAAGCGGTTCAAAAATCACTGGATGCATTTAATGCTGCTGCTGTGGGGATTGGTTCAGCAAGGAAGAAGTATGAAGGGCTTCTCCAGAAATTCTTCAGAAGAGCACTGGAGGTAACAAATATTTAGAGTACTATTGTGAAACATTTAATCTAGCCTTGCATGATGGGTTATTGTATATGGCCTTTAGGTTTTAAAGTTGCTCTAGTGCATGTAAACTGGAAAGTGTTGAGAAGACAAAAAAAAAAAAAAGCACTTGAAAAAGTTTTGCAAAACTCCATAGAAAGGACATAGAAACCAATTGATTCAACATGGCATCAACTTAGGCAACATGTTGGATTACTCAGGCATGAGCTGTAGTCCTGGAGATGTGAGCATTGAATCGGTGATAAAGTAATCTAGTTTCTGAGAGCTAATTGGTCAAACTTAATCTAGTTGGGAGATTTACATCATATGAGGCAACATGTGCTACTAGAAATATTTACTGATTGCATGGTAGTTTTTAATTAGATTTTTTTTGTTTTTGTCTGTTCTAATTATCTATAATGCATTTCACTGCAAAAAGTATGTTACATAAAATATCAGCGTGTCCTGATTGATTATCCATTTATGCTATATGGATGTTTCTGTTACCATCCATCAAACATCTATTTTAAAATTTATATGTCAACCATCACTGTTCTTATTTCTTGCCACCATTCACTGTACTATTGCTATTTATGTGTCTGGGTAGCTGGTGGTTTCTTTATGCCACCACACAAAGATTGAGGTGGCTTATGGTGTTTGTATGTGCTTAGCAAATTTTGTTACCCTGTTTAGGTCTTTGGAGGTAATACATGTGCACATTTGTTCTGTCAAAAACATGAAGTAAACCAACAAATATTGGGTGCCCGTACAGATGCAGACCTGGCCACATGCAAAAACAGGGCCATGCTGTAAGGGGAAGTAGCTTTAGCATTCCTATGAGACACCAAGCTTCTCTTTGTGTGCTGATTTTGCTAGCAAGTGCACTTCCTGTACATTGCACTATCTAAATTAGTGACATAAAAGTGTGATAGCTTTGCTTAGAGAGTTTTGAATCAAAATGATGAGTGAGAAACCTAACAAGCTTCAGGGTCCAACATTGCTTCAGGGTCCCACTCAACAAAGAGACCTAACAAGACAAAACATTCATCTTGGCAATCAAAACTTTTTTCCTTTGCATGTTAGCTAGGGTTAGAACATTTCCTGGGTTTTATCTAATTGATTGCTTTTAAAAGTGTTAAAACTTGGGCAGACCATGGAGACGTGGTTGCCAAGTTACTGGAGGTTGTGATATAACTTTTGTTAAAGCAGAAGGTGGATTCTTTTCCATAAAAAAAGGAGGTAGATTTTGTATAGGATGACTTTTTCACTAAATATATTACTGATTGAAAATGACTTCTGATGCAGGATTACAAGAGGAATGCTTTTATGGAGGCAGACTTGAGATGTTCAAATGCTATACAAAACATGGAAAAGAGACTGAGAGCAGCTTGTCATGCTTCTGATGCCAATGTAGATAACATTGTGAAAGTAAGCATTTTTTTAGTTATCTTATTGATTCTGTACGAAGTGAGGGGCCTCATAGTTTGGTTACTTGGCATTCTATGCCTCTCTTTGTCTCATTATAGGCTACTGGTAATATGTTTGAGTTTGTTAGATGTCTCAAGTTCATTTTTTTAAGATAATTTGTAAAATTAGACAGTAAAACTGCTTTCAATAGGTTTGAATGGGTCAATGAAAGGTCTGGGTTAGCACTTGAAGCCTCTTCATTTGTTCTTTCCTCATTCAACTTCCCCATACATGCTATCCAGATGTCATTAAGATCTTGGGCCTGGAGATGTGATTATTTGAGTGTCGTGAGCTGTTTTCATGGAATTTTACGATGTTGCTGAAAGAACTGTTGATTTGGAGTAGCTGGAGGAAAAATTAAGGAATTCTGGCACATGCTTTTACATATTACTGTGATATTTAATGATAAATCTGCTGTTGAAGACAAGCTAGATGAGCTGTGATCATCTCATGTTTGAGCTGTCAAATGAACATGTAAATGTGTGTCATTTATGAAAAGATATTTAGTTACATCAGTGTCCCAATTATGTATGGATAACAGGAATATTGCATAAGAGATGAGGCAAGCTGTATCTCCCTTGCCTGGGGGGCCTAACTAGTAATGCACTCAAAATGATGTTCCAGACTTGCTATGTGGTTGTATTGAACTGATCTGCGAGTGTCATGCAGGTCCTTGATGGTCTTCTATCTGAATATGAGACATTGTGCCATGGTCCAGGGAAATGGCAGAAATTAGCGATGTTCCTACAACAAAGGTCTGGATATCACTCTCCTTTTCAGTTGTCTTAGGTTTTCATTATCTTTTTTTTTCTTTTTTCTAAAAAAATTATTTCAATTCCCAGTTTGGAAGGTCCAATACTGGACCTTGTAAAGCGGCTTGATGATAAAATTGGATCTGAGAAGAGTTCTCTTATGCTGAGATGTCGCTCAATGGAGGATAAAATGGCATTACTCCACAAGCAGCTAGAAGCTAGTGAGAAAGATAAGTCTGAATATATGAAGCGTTATGATGAAGCTATCAATGAAAAGAAGAAGCTTGCTGATGACTATATGAGGCGAATAAATGATTTACAAAGTAATCGCAGCTCATTGGATGAGAGGTGTTCTAGCTTAGCGAAAGCATTGGAATCTGCCAAGCAAGAAACATCCGATTGGAAAAGAAAACATGATCAAGTGTTATCAAAGCAGAAAGCTGATGAAGAGCAAGCAGCTTCAGAGATTGCAATACTGAAGTCACGGGGAAGTGCTTCTGAAGCAAGGTTGGCTGCTGCTCATGAACAAATGAGGTCAGCTGAAGAAGATGCAGCAGAGTGGAAACGGAAGTATGACATTGCTGTAAGAGAGACAAAAGCTGCTTTAGAGAAGGCGGCAAATGTGCAAGAAAGAACTAGTAAAGAAACACAACTGAGGGAAGATGCACTGCGAGAAGAATTTTCTAGCCATTTGGCTGCTAAGGTAATTGTTTCTGACATAGCATTTGTGCCTGTGTGTACAAAGCTAATTGCTGTCTTTATCTGACCAGAAAAGTTATGATTTCTATATGCAGGAGGATGAAATAAAGGAGAAGAACAGAAGAATTGAGTATGCCGAGCAGTGTTTGACTACTTTAAATTTGGAGCTAAAGGTATGCATCTTGGAGCCCATGACTGGGGGCACAAACTGTCATGTATCCTCTCTCTCTCTAAATATGCATGTATGCATGCACTTTGGGTGAAAAACATTACGGTGATCACAATTTGTCCATATCCACTTGCGGCCATTTAACAGTAACAATCCTTTGCAGGCTGCTGAGTCAAAAATGCAGAGTTATGGCACTGAAATATCATCCCTGAAGCTTGAAATTAAAGTTTTGGTTGAGAAACTAGAGACTGCAAATGCTAAGGCTCAATCTTATGACAAAGAAGCTAGGATTCTGGAACAAGAGAAGATCCATCTGGAGCAAAGGTATCAATCTGAATTTGAGAGGTTTGCAGAAGTCCAGGAAAGGTGTAATCGTTCTGAAGAGGAATGTAAGAGGGCTACAGAATTAGCTGATAGAGCAAGGGCTGATGCAGTATCTGCTCAAAAGGAAAAAAGTGAGTTTCAGAAACTGGCAATTGAAAGATTAGCCCAAATTGAGAGGGCTCAGAGGCATGTTGAAAGTTTGGACAGACAGAAAAATAATTTAGCTAGTGAACTTGAAAGAGTTCGTGTGTCGGAGTTAGATGCTGTCTCAAAAGTTTCACTACTAGAAGCTAGAGTTGAAGAAAGGGAGAAAGAAATAGAGTCACTTTTGAAATCAAACAATGAGGAAAGGGCTAGCACAGTTAAAGCACTTCAAGATCTTCTGGAAGATGAACGTAAAGCCCACAGTGTTGCAAATAAGAGAGCTGAAGACTTCTCTCTTCAGTTGGAAGTGGCACGGGCTAAACTTGATGCTCTTCAACAGGAGTTTACTTCAGTTCGTCTGAATGAATCAGCATTGGATAATAAGCTTAAGGCTGCTTCTCATGGCAAACGATTTAGAACTGATAATGTCGAAATGGGTGTGGGATCTGTTCAAGACGCTGGCACAAATGGCAGGAGAGTAAATAAGAGGTCTAGGAGTACAACCAGCCCTGTAACGCTTACACAGCCAGAAGATGGTGGCTCAGTGTTTAAGGGGGATGATGATGATAATCAGAGTCAGCAAATCGGCCAGGAAGATTATAAAAAGTTTACTGTCCAGAAGCTAAGGCAGGAACTCACAAAACATAATTTTGGTGCCGAACTCCTTCAGTTGCGAAACAGCAACAAGAAAGAAGTCCTTGCATTATATGAGAAATGCTTTCTTCGGAAGTCATGAGAGTTTCATTATCGACATGTACAGAGATGGTTTGTGTAGTCTACTTGAGTGTTAGCGAATAGAGTAGAGGTGTTTTGTGTTCTAAATTGGTTGATTATCTGTAGATTCTCATAGTTTTGGTACCATGTACCAAGTTAGAAAAAATAGCTTGCTGGAACGAATAGGGCTTGTTCATGCTTGCATTGAGGCTGTGGTTTTTTTTTTCTTGGTCTTTTTAAATCTAAACCCCTGTAAGAAATATTTATTTGAGTATGCTTACGGTGGGCCAACCTGATCGTGTGATCCGTAGTTGGGGTTCCTGTAGTCTGGACAGGTTGCATGTAACCACTGTAGTTCTGTTAACTCTGGGACACAAGATTGTTGAGTGAACTTTATTATGGTTTCGGTCTAATTTCGATGCTCGTAAGTTTACATGTGTGCAAAAATCTCTGTTCAAAGCGAGGTATATGTCATTGTCTTATTGGAAGATGAGTTTCCGCTCTCTCGATTTCTTTCCATTTCTTTTTTCTAGAGAATGGATGTTGGAAAAGGTTTCGAGGAGTTAACGTTTGTTTTTTGAAAACTTTCAGGCTAATTCGATCACTGCTGTTGTTTGGCACAGGCTTCTAAAATAAAGATGACTCGTGAAAATTTCCCTGGTACTTAATTATGTAGTCCCTTAGCTGGAATGCCGGGCAAAATTTCCTTGTCTTTAAGAATGGCTGACCATGTGCCCGTCTTTGAAGTGTGTTCCTGTCAGCGCTGAACTGGCGACTACTTTCCATAGAATAGAAACTCTGTTGCTCTCTGAGGTGAAGGAAAGAAGGTGTTGTATTTTATTTTGGAAGTCGTGAATCCACTAGGGGGCTCGCCCCAATGGATGTCTGGTTGAAATTAGTTGTAATTTATTAGCATTCTTAGCTAAGAGTTTAGAATTCTTTAATTGGTGCTCGTTGTTATAGTGACATCTCAATAGACTCGTCTTGAATATTTGATGGTCGGGAAAACAGAGTATGAGTGCCGATCACGTAGAAAAAAATGGGGAAGGTGAAGAGAACCCGTTGCTAGTTGCAACTTCAAAGAAACTGTTAAATAGTTTCCCAGTCTCTCTCTCTGACTCTCTCTCTCTCTCTCTCTCTCTCTATATATATATATATATATATATATTCCTTTCAACGCCATGGAATGTCACCCTTTTTGTGGTAATTAGTATGTAAATCTCCTTTTGGCTTCTTGAAATTTCAGACGCCAAAGCTGAAAACGATGTAGATGACGATGCACTATGGTTCTTCGAAGAAGAGAAAGAAGAGGGAAAATCTGACATGCCAACTTTCACAATTGACTTTCCTATGAACCTTCCCTCCGATTTGCTGCATGAATCTCGTAGTGAATATTTTTATCAACTTGCTCTGCTTGATAGTTAGAATAATTTTGCAGAACATTCTAATTTGGACGCAGGCTCCTGCCTCCATCAGATTTTCCTCCCTGGAATACAGCGCTCGCCTTGGACTTTGTATTGATAATCTTATTAATCTTATTTTACAAAGAGAAAAGACCCCCCCCCCCCCCCCCACACACACACACGCTGCTATCTAGGTTGGTATTATTTTCAAATCACCATTGATTATTGTCTACCATCTTTTGTCGCTCTTCTTCTAGATTTGGTACAGACACCGTTCCATTAGATTTAATAAGAGTATAATATTATGTAAGCGCAAGTCTTTCAGCGTGGGAATTTTCCACCTAGACGAAGCCAAATTCTACATCTCTTTGTCCAATATTTGGATCGGCTGTCTTCGAATCAATTTTGCCATTTTAGGCTGGCATTCGATCAGAACCAAGATACTGCTTTTGATTCAATCTGAGCCTGCTGTTTTTTTTTCTTTATAACTGAAAGTCCATTTTTAACTGCTCAAATCTACCTCATTTTTATATGCCAACAATATTTCTCTACAGCAATAAATACACCAACCGACTCATGAAATAAAATCTACACAAATTAACTCCATGTAATTGAGCCTTTAACAAACTCATTAAAGAATCCATACAACTGCAATTGTTACTAAGCAGTAAATGAACCAAAAATGGCATCCAAGAAGGGGGGGGGGGGGGGGACATAGGTGACAGCACTACTAAGATACCGAGGTCAGATGTTAACACGAACAGAAGAAAGGTGGCTGGTAGAAATCCTTCCCAAACCTCTCCCCTCTTTTTCATCTTCGGTGGAGAAAAAAAAATGAGATTCTAAACTTTTGACAGTATACAAAAACATTGTTGTGAATTTATATTTAATTAATAATAATTAAGCATAAGCTTTGAAACAAGGAAGTATATTTGTAAGCAATGATCGATGAAACTCAAGCTAAACCCTAAATATCAAACTACGAAGCTAATAAAGTTTGTGTTTTCTTACACTTTCTACAATAATATAATTTAACCTTGCCCTTATATGGGTATAAAAATATCACGTTCAGAACCAACCTTGTTTTCTCAACTTCAAACCTACTTAAAAGAGCGGCATGGCAAAGCTTCCAAAGAGCTTGGCTTCATTATCTTTTTTTTACTAGAAAAGCCATTCACCTTATTCCCCTTTCTTCCTTTTCTCACTAAAATCCCCGTCTAATAATAATTTATAAGAGTGTCACACCACAACAGAACCAACAACCATTCACACAGGAAGAGTCTTTGTCATTTCTGCTCTACCAAATGCTCTTTCTCGCATCACTGCTTTCTCTGAAGCTTTCCTTTGCTTGTATCTGCAGCTAACCTAATGTAGGAAGAAGACCCGTCACCTTGAACAGCCACATTGGGAAGAAATTGAGGTGGGATTCCACTGCTGTGGTTCCCGTAGTAAGAAGTGATATAAGTTGAATTGCAGTACTGGAGGAGGCCTGTACTGTTCTTGTCTAGAGGATGAACACTATCAATAACACCACTTTGATTTGTCGATTTATTGTCAATTGAATCCTTAATGCTTGAATTGCATTGTCTAGGCTGAGTTTGATAGAAAACTTTTGAGATCACTAACTCTCCATCTTTCTCTTCTTCGTTGTTTCCAAGATGGTATTGGTGCATTACCCAGTTTGTCTTTTCAGGTTTCCTTTGCCTACCATAATTGGTGTAAAGCACCAGAATTTTTTTGAATCCCCTCACTGTCCCGCCAGCAAAAACTGACCTGGTCTTGCCTGTTTTGTGCCATCTGGTTTCACTTCCA
Organism: Salix dunnii; assembly: GCA_015731905.1. Lineage (NCBI taxonomy): Eukaryota > Viridiplantae > Streptophyta > Magnoliopsida > Malpighiales > Salicaceae > Salix > Salix dunnii. Next base: position 2,758,070 of record CM027662.1, on the reverse strand, counting down.
TCTTCATCAGTGTGCACCTTTCTGCGTTTTCTAGTTCCGGTTGTGTAAGCCTTCGATGGTCGATGAAAGAAGTGGCGGATTTGGCCATCATTGCTTACTCCTGCATGATAAGAACGACGAGGAGACAGGGAATCATAAAATATTATTATATGGGTAAAGCAGTTTTCTTTCTTAATGTAAAAATGGCTGCGGTTTCATGAAACATCACAGCCTATAGGGTTACTTCCTCGAGACATACAACGCCATGTTGCAACTTAAAGACAGAAAATAAATTGGTACTAGCACAACCAAGTCATTGGCATTAATTTTATTTGACATGATATGGAAGAGCACACAAACTGTAAGAAATATATCATCACATCTTGGATTCTGAACAGCAAAAAAATGCTTCCATAGAATCCATAAATAGCCTCAATGCTACCTTGGTGATAATAATTGATCATAGTTTGAAAAGAAGTAAAGGGTCAAATGATGTATCACTTGTTGGAATGATAAAAAAATGACCTGTTAGAGAGGCAGTTGCCACCACGAAATTAATTTTTATACCCTACGTAGCTGTGAAATGCTCAACTGAATTGGCCAAGTACGAGTAGTAATTAAGAACAACCATATGCTGCTTTTACATGTTTCTTTCTTTCCGATATACATAACATGGAAGCATAGTTTGAAACCAAAACCCATTAAAAAAAACTTTTTAAAAATAAAAAAATCTGCCTTTATAGCCGGAAAAAAAAATGTTGACGTTTTGAGCAAGAAAGAGCTATTCGCAAGAGAAAAAATCGCCTTAATTTTGGAGTTGCTTCCATACCCACCAATTTTCTTATTAGATGAAACTAGAAAGCAAGCTAATTAACCAGCTAATCAACTATCATGTAAGCAAGCTCTAGGCATCGTAATCCTTTATTCAAAGGTTTGTTTCTGCTAAACCCTTCTAATAGCAGCTAATTAGCAAGCGTCCCGTACGTGTTAAGAAAAACCCAGATCAAAAGCTAGCAGAAGAGTGGAAAACGAGAAAAACAAGTGCATGCCATTACCTGGTAGCTTCTCGGGATGAGTGTAGCAAATTCCATTCTCCCCCTCTATTGTTGTGATGAATTCATCGATCAGAGGATGAAGTTTACGCATATCTGATGACACCTTTGCTTCTAAATGTTCAAGTATTTCTTGGTCTGTCGGATCAAACTTCACTCCTGCTGGTAGTCCCGGCAAATCATGAATTATACCACCCTATATATAAATTAAAAACGTAAACGAAAGATAAAATAAAATTACAAGAAGAAGGCAACAGTACGAAGTTATTTCCACACGGCACAGCGTTAATATATATACCTGATCTTGAATTTCAAAATTATGGCCACATGAAGGGCAAAGTATCCTTCGAGTTTCATCTGTTTTTGCGTCGACAAAAGTATCTTCTTTCGGGTTACTTGTGACTAATTGAATGACCCCTTCATCTTCCGAGTTGTTATTGCACCATGTCATCTCTATATTTTTTCTCTTATTCCCATCACACAAACAAATTTTCCGTCTTGTCTCCTCCACTTCCAAGCTTGCTTATCCCCTCAAAAACAAGAAAAAAAATAAGAAAAAAAAAAGAGGGGGGGAGGGAATAACTACATAGAGTATATAGCTAGCTAAAGAAAAGCAAATTTGTCTCCTGCTAAAGCACGTTTTTTGAGCATGTTGCTCGAATATTTCCCACTGATTGAATCTTGATCTGTATACGTACTAAGCAAATGAATTTAATTCTTCTACTCCTTTTCTGCTTCTGTGATTTATTTCTGTACACTGAATAAACATATACCTGTAACTTGCTAGCGATTCTTGCACGGATAGAAATTTGATAAAGAGCAACTATAAAAGCAAGCCAAGAAAGCGAGAGACCGCAGAGAGAAAATGGAGTTTCTTGATATACAATAGGTTGCTTGGACGTCAAGTTTTGTATGATATTGTATATACGTCTGCATCAAAGAATAAATGCAGTCTTCTTTGCTTTTAGTGTATGTCTAAGAAGTAGGGTTTAACAATATTTTAATTTTGTGCTCACAATATTTTTGGGAAAGTTCAATAGTAACAAACCTAGCTAATCTTGAGGGAACGAGGGGTCTGAATTTTTGAGTGGGAATTGGGCAACCCCCCCGATCCTCTTCTATATTCTTGGACATTTCACCCCTTTAATTAACAGATGAATAAATAAATAAATAAAACCAGAGATTTTAGCTCTACTGTCAAACTTGAGTCTGCTTAAAGCTATGTGATAATTAATCTGTGAGACTGTATTTTTCCCAGCTGATATGAAAATAACAGCGAGCTAGCTGTTTGCGTGGGTGTGTCTGTGTGTTACACCTACCTTTTGTATTTCTATATGTATACTAATTCTTTTCTTTACGTACACTTCACACATGTGATTTAGTGTTTTAATATATAGATAGATAGATAGATATATTGGGTAATTAGTTGTATTTTGATACATTGTACTTCAAGTTTCGGGGTTTAATTTTTTTGGATTCGAGAAAACTTTATTTTTTATATTTTTTTTATAGATCTGGTTAAACAAATAAAATTTCGGGTTCTTATAAGATGAGTATATCATAACTCGCACTCAAAACTCGCAAAGTAAATTTTAATTTTTTTATCACCATATCATTAGCATTATATCTCAATGACTAGTTGATGAGATCTCAAAGTGTTTATCTATCTTAAACAATAAAACAGAGAGAGAGAAATGAGAAAACAGCTCCATTTAGGTTTAACTAATTTAATATTTTGATTTAATTTAGATTAAAACTCCATCCAAAATAAATCATAAATTTTTAAAGTGAAATGAATTTATTAACTAGGCAGAGGATTCCAAGAGGCTTGACGGTAAAATGAAAAGGCATCCGGTAAATATAGTAAAATACCATCCGATCAAGTAAATTGATTTCTTTTTTGGTTGTTTCGTTATCACCAAGTATTTTAACGGTCAACCTTAACTGTTGAAGCTTTGGATAAAAAATAATATATAAGGATGTGATTGGTGACAGGCTGGCGAGTGTAACGAAGTTGAAAGCACAGGATTGGTTTTTTTGCAGGATGCGATCGCCGACATCATGTCATATGGATACTACTAAAATGTTAGAAGAACTTCTCTAAGAAGCTACGCAACGGAAGCTTATGCGTTAAGCTTTTAAAGCATTAACTTTAACGTGTGGGTTTAGAATATTATTATTTTTATGAGGCTGTCAATTGTCCGTTTCCTTTCATTGATTTCAATTTATTAATATATTTTTATTATTTTTTTTAAAAAAATATTTCTAGTATAAAATTATCTAAAAACATTGAAAATAAATTAAATATATATATATAAAAAAAAAAAAAACTCCGCGTTCCGACAGCGCAGACAAACAGGGTTCCTTCCCTGATTATCCCCTCCCATATGCCCTGGCCTCTTCATTCTTCTTCTCGTATGCGCCGACATATATATACGCGCACGCGCGTATGTGTGCCTAGGTATACATCTTTGAAAAACATTGCTGAATTATTATTTAAAAATATTGTTTCTTAATTCAAAATTTATATTATTGAATTAAATTTAAGGGGGGAAAGCGCATATTAACTCTAATATTAATAATGTTAAATAGATTTGCTTCTCAAGTTCAAATCTATGAAGAAATTTAAAAAAAAAAAAACCATAGGAGGGAGGAGGCAAGTCCTTGAATTAAAAGAATATTTTAGATTCCATAAATTTAATCGAGCCCAAAAATATATACCACGATTATTATTATATATAAGATTGCTAAAGAAACTTATTCTTATTCTTCTGCTTCTTTTGTAACGATCAGTGGGATGCTATGATTTCATATATGCTTATCACCGTATTTAAAAAAAAAATGATTTTTTTTAAATATTTAAATTATGTTTTTTTAATATTTTTATATTATTTTGATGGGTTAATATCACAAATAATTTTTTAAAAAAATATTATTTTAAATAAAAATGACTTTAGAAAACAACTTTAAACATACCTCCAAACTGGCCCGAATGCTTTGGATCCATATAAGAATTTAGAATTTGATTTCCTGGTCTTCAAGATTTGAGAAAACAAATAATATTGAAAATTTGTTGATGGTTAGACATATCACGATCGAGTCAATTAATAATCGATAGCTTCTATGCAAAGTCGTGGAATTTGAAAAGGATATATTTGAACGGAGAATTAAATGAATTACTTCAGCGTTTACATTAAGTTCGTTCCGAGAAGCCATGTCTGAGATACGTTTGTGTGGAATGGAACAGGTTTGAATAGTGACTGTTTGGAATCGGATAGCTTATTTGCATTTGGAGTCGCCTCCACTCCTTCTTACTGTTGACCCTCGTTCTTATTTGATTATCACAAGAAATCTCTAGTCTTTCTTGATATTCCCAAAATGGATTGATCTTTGAATAGCCTACAGAACTGGGGTGATTCGGTTGTTCTTAAAACATATTGTATTCCTCAAAGTGCCGCATGCATAACATGAAACGCATGGGTAAGGAGAGACATTAGTTTTAACATAACTTTAAAACAAAACCAAAATATGCACCAACAAAGCTTAGCCTAATACTGTTATGAACAATATCGTGTACGGAGTGGACTCGTTATTCTATCACGGGATGGGCACGATAGCGTAGGGTATTTTGAGGAGTTACCACATAATCATTTAGTTAAGGCTCCTAAAAAACTTAAATATCATGATCTTTTCAGATGTTCAAAAGTTCTAGTTATAATTAAGAAAGGTATTAGCATCCTTAACATGCTTTATCTAAAGTAGGATACTTTTGAGTGGCTCTCATATGATTTTGAGATCCGATGGTTTTGGTTGGGGATGAGTGAACTTGTTTTCTCATGAATTAAAGAAAATTGGTTGTATTTTTTAAAGATTTAACAACATTATTTATTGAAATACGGAGATGTATGCAAACCCCCAACTAAAAATGCGTGTTATCTTAGAGATATTTGACCATTTACAACACTCAAGAATATTTTATTGTTTATTTTTATAATTTCCTGTAAAATGATTTTTGCAATATTTTTTTCCAAGGAAAGACTATCAAACCTAAGAGAGTATTTGCCAAACAAACCCTTAAGTCCAAGAATTCAACCTAAGAGAGTATTTTAGTCTTTAGTCAACTTGATCAGGTTGACTTGGTTGAGTCAAGTTCTGATAATTTGCGTTTGGTTGCTAAGAATTTTTGAAGATACGTGCTTCACTGGATTTTTTAGTTGTATATATATATATCTTCTTTGTTTTTTGGTAATAACAGTCATGTGGTGGTATATATATATATATATATATATATATATATATATATATATCTTCTTTGTTTTTTGGTAATAACAGTCATGTGGTGGTAACTCGTATGAGGTAGTAATAATATTTAAAAGGATTTTTTTTAGTTAAAATATAAAGCTTTATTTGTGTCTATATTTTTTTTATATTTTCCTCATAATTGAAAATAAAATTGAAGTTTTTAAATAAAAAAAATTCAATGGTGTAATCACACATTACAGAGGGCTCATTCATATATATTGTTAAATTAGTAATTGCTATCTATAGAGACAACAATGAGTATTCATGAATTATTCTCTTATATTTATACTTTGCTTAATATTTATTAGTTGAGAAATCTAAAAATCTATACTTTATTCTTCATGTGTTTAAGTATCTCTCGCACAACTATTTTATATATAGATAGATATTTTTTTTTTTATTTATTAAATGGTAGATATAAATTAACAAATACCTTTGGAAAATTCGTTAACCAAACCCAACTAAAAAATAAACGTTAGGCAGTGTAAATGAGGAAGACCCGTAGCCACGGCTTATTTTCCTGCGAGCCCACAAGCAAATGGTGGGCCAAGGCTTGCCCACTTCCACTAAAAATTTTCCACAGAGACTGGGCCTATCGATTTGGTCTGAAATCGATCAGCAAAACTGGACCCCAACCAGGCCCGGGGGGAGGGTGTCTAGGAATAGCATTCTGAAGGGAGAAGAAGAGAGAGAAAATTTCCAGTTTTATAACGTAAGAACATGGCAACAACAGGTGGTCAACGATCGCCGAATCGAAAATGGTGGCTGGCCCCTTGTTGGAGATGGCCATCACGATTTAATAATTAATTTCCGATTGGGAACACAAGATTATGAATGTGATCGGTTGCATTTTATAGAAACAAAATGATAGCCAAAAAGAATGGCTCCCTTCTTAGTTATGAAGGAAGAATTTATTGACCTTTTAAACTTGGATATGAATTTTTTATTTCTAATTTAGTTTACGTGTCAAAATCTAGGTTAAGGATTAACAAAAACAGCTAAATCACATGGATTTGGGTATTAATAGTATAATTTGTTAATCATTTGGTTAACAATTTCACGTCTGTCTGTATAGCCTAATTAAGATTATAAATTTAATTTTCAATAGTAGCAAAATTGTTTTTTATTTTATAGAGACTAAATGACTTATTGCTTATGTATTATTTTTTAAGATAAAAAAAAGAAAGCTATCAGCATGGTGTAAACCCACATCTCCAGGCTTTATTGTGCAAGTTTTTTGGGGTTTTTTCCTTAATTTTTATTCTTTAATTATTATTAATAATAATTTTAATCTTTCAATATGGGTCTTTTTAGTTTTATTATGGGTATTTCTTGTTTTTACTTTAATTTTTTAATATGAATTTTTATTTAATTTTATTTTTTAATACTGGGTTAATAAAAAAAAATTGTTGTTATTTTCATCTTGTATCATATTATATAAATAATTTGATATAATAAAATTTATAATTCAAGCCGTGAGTTTGATGAGACGGTCAAAGATAACATAATCTATTTATTTTTTTATGTGTATATTATTTTAAAGACTTGGTTGATAAGATCATATAGTAATAACTTATAAACAACCTAATTTAAAACCCAAGCTAAACAAAAAGTAAAGTTTAAATTTAAAAATACTATTATTATTTTTATGTTCCAAATTTTTTTGACTCAATCTACTGCCATAACGCGGAAAATAAACTAGTATTTTCATTTCTTATAAAATAAAGAATAAAGAATAAAATAAAAGATGAAGAAGAAATTGAAAAGGAAACAAAGGGGGTCCCTCACAAAAGAAATCTGGAATGAGCACGGAAATTAACAAATGAATGAAACTCACCGCCCTATACTCAACGTCACCGGCCTACCTTCCTCTTCAACGGTGTCCCACTCGACATGTCGGAGTCCCACTTGAAGAATTTTGAGTTCTTCTAATCCAAGTTAAACATCCCCCCATTCCCAAGTTTCTAATTCAATTGGCCCTAAATTAAGAGTGTTTTTATCATAATCTCCTAGAGAAAGCAAGCTTTTCTAGACCGTAGTAGTTGGAACATTGAGGGTAGGTTGCTTTTGTTCCAATTTTCCAATCAATTTGATACATGGAAGAAGAGAAAAAATCTCTCAAATTGCTCAAACTCGGTTGAGATTGAAAGAGAAATATAGTAACACACAACCGTCCAATTCGAATTATGCATTCAGCACCTCAGTTTTTATATGGTAAATATAGAATAGAATTGTATTGGACACTAGGTTTCATGTGTACCAAAAAATAAGTCAAAAGTCGTAATCGGTGTTGCCTCTTCAGAATTTGACATTTTGTTCACTTGGTAGAAGCTAGAAATCAAGCACATACCTCGATCTCCAAGTTATTTAAAATTGTAGCTACTTGAAACATAGTAGGCCTGCTCTTCCTGGAATTATTAACACAAGCTGAGGCAACCTTAGCAAGTCTAGCAATTGCCCTCGTATCAGAAGGCTTTACAATTCTGAGATCCAGTAGCTCGCTAAGCCTCATCTCTCTAATCAATGGCAATGCCCATCTAACAAGTAACCCTTCCTCAGCTCTTCTACCTGTCAAAAGCTCCAACAAAACCACACCAAACCCATAGACATCACTTTCCTTGCAAGCTTCACCCCTCCCATCACTCCAAAACTCATCATCCACATGCCCCACAAGCCCCCTCTTTTTATTGGCTACAAAAGAAGATAACCCATAATCACTAACTCTAGCACGAAACATGTCATCAAATAAAACATTTGATGCCTTAAAACATCCATGAACAATATTTGGTGTCATCCCTTCGTGCAAGTATTCAAGTCCTCTAGCCGCCCCGGCCGCGATCCTTATACGGAGGCTCCAATCCAATACTGATGACGCCCCATCAGGGTTTTCATGCAAATAATAATCCAAACTCATCCCACCAACACATTCCATCACGATGATTCTCTCACCAGGAGCCTGTGAAAATCCTAATATAGGGACTAAGTTAGGATGTTGAGCCAAAGATAGTGTTTTGAGTATTGAAGAGAACCCGAAACAAGCATTGCTCAGAACAAGGGAAGGGTGTATTCTCTTGACAGCGACTAGCTTTTGATCACTTGGTAATACAGCTGCATACACAGTACTTAAACGGCCGCTACCAATAACTCTTCGATGATTAAACCCATCTGTGGCAGCATCGATATCTGTTGATGGATACGCCTGTGCAGAAATCCTGGCAGCGGGAAGACTTTCTTCAGATTCCACAGGTTTCCTTCTACAAAAAAATAGGAGGACTAAACCAAGAATAACAACAGATGCAGCAAGAAGAGACAAGATAAAATAATAAGCAATTTCCTGGCTGGATTTCATATTTTGTGATCTGGACTATGGTTTTGATTGATAATTTGGTTTCACTATGATCTCTGTAGAGGCAAAGAAGGTTTGTACACACCGCTGCGTGAAGAAATCATCATTTTAATAAATGGGGATTGAATTAATGCATGTTTTTGAGGGCAAATTTAGAGAGTGAAACAGAGAGAAAGGGAAGTATTTTGAAAATGGAGTTGTTTTGGTAAGAAAGTTTTGAAATCCATCCCATTGGTTTAGTTGCGTTGGTTCACGGTTGACTACTTCCTTCTTCTATTGTACTTTTTATATTTCTTTTTTAAAAAAAAAAGTGGTAACGTAAAATGGGATTATTTCATTTTTATAAAAATATGATGGGTTTAAATTTATTTTAATTTCAGAAATATATGAATAATATCAATTTTTTCAAAAAAAAAAGAACTTTTCTTCATTAATTACCTCTATGAACTACTTCATTTTCATTTTAACTCATTAGATTGATAAAATGTTAAGAAGATAATTAATAGAGAATAGGTTTCTGGGTACAAATTGATTGACCTTACATTTTTCAAGAGATTAAAAAAAATAACCCTAACATGATTTGCCAAGTTTTGAATCTCACTGTTTATTATTCCTTTAATATGATATTAAATGAATTATAAGCCTTTCAACTTTTATTTGTTCAATAATGACTGTGTGCTCAGAACATTACACCCACAATTTCATTCAAAACAGTGTTCATTAAGCCTCATCTACTAGCATATAATACCTCTATTTTTGTTGAATTTAAATAAAGAAAACGGTTTTAAAATCAATATTTAATTAAAAGCATAATTTATATTTTTTTATTTTGCAGTTGAGTTTTTATATGGAAACAAATAACCTTCACATTCATTTAAGCAAATCTCATATCTTTCTCACATACATGACGATAAGATTTTTTTTTTGGTGAGGGGACTATTTAGATAATTAATTATTATAATAATCAAATGCGTTAAATGAGTCATATTTCATATAAAAATTTAATTAATTGTCTGGAATGTATTTTATCATAAATATAGAAAGCAGAGGTAGCTTTATTGAAATCATAACAATTTTTTTTTTATTTAAAGAAACTTCATCTTTTTATATATTTTTTACGAGTTTATTTTAAACGAGTAAAATCTTAATTGTCCATGATTTTTATAAAATGAACACGTCCTGATTTTGAACCCGGAACCTGTAAGTTAGATTTAAAATCTTGCCCTTATCTAATATCTTTCTCGAATGTTCCTAATTAAATAAGAGACCCATTAGTAAAAATTAAATATCTTAGAAACGAAAAAAAAACTTGATGGTTTGAATTTAGACGAGAAAAAACTTTAAAAGATAGATCTAATGGGCAGTGAGATTCATTCTCATCATTGATTTATAAGTTCAAAATCTGGAGATGACATCGAGAGTTAAATTCTTTCATCTAAATATACACGATCAAGTTGTGTGTGCAAGAGCGAAACTATGTTCATTGTGTGTGTGGAACCCTATCTTTAAAAGATTTTTCATTGTAATCCTAGAATCTTGAAAGTTTTGTAACTATACCCTTCAATGTTACATAGTTATATAAAAAAAAGAATATGAATACCCAAAATGCAAGTTGATTGCAGTTATAGCATTCAACCTATGGACTTGTCAAGGCTACGTCTACCTCCTCGCCCTCGAATTCTGCCATGTCCTCGTCTTCTCTCTTCTGCATATTCTCCAAAAGTAACCTTCAAAACAATGTCTGGTTGCATAAAATCAACTCTCCGTTGTCATGTTCTTGTCATCACTGAAGACTCCTGGTTTAGAATTTCAATCAGGCCCCATACTATTTGTTAAAACTCTTTCTAATTGTCTGTAAACACAAACACATTAGGAGAATACTGTTTTAATAATTTAATTAAATATCTGAAGTGGCTATATATTGTGAGTCACTAAGAATCAGACAACTTGTTCCTAAGGAGTAGGAATTGTTCCAGTCATTAAGCAAATTCAGAAGACTCTATCAACACTACCAGTTAACAGTTTCAACACTATTTGGGTCAGAATGGAAATTCAAGTATTCTTCAAATTATTGATAATAACTTTACTTGGGAAATCCTGCATGAGCCCCATAGTCCTTGCAATCATTATTTCTAAAAGGTCTGGTTGAATGTGATGCAGAGCTTCTTCTTGTTATTGTGGGTCAAAAGGGGAGATGGGTTCGAGTTTTCAGGCCTCATTAGTCCACAATGACTTGGACAAAAGTTCAAAACTTGGGATGTTAATGTTAGTCACTCGTCATCATTTTTTGTTTCCATGGCAAAAAACCAGGAATGGGGAACAAAATCTACTTTCCTAGGTTTCATGGTCAGAGTATCGTCTTTTATTCTCGACACACGCAAAAAATATATTTGATAATAACAATTACGAGATAGTCTTCTGTAGCACAAGAGAACAACCACAATGTTGGCGGATCAAACCTCGCCGGCGATGACCCAAGATTTCTGGAGAGGCAGCAAGTGGGCGAGACTGTTTCAACTTTCAACCATTGGCATTTCAGGGTCTGTTTGGTTCTCTCCGTGTGTGTTATGCTCACGAAATTGAGCTCTGAAACATTTATAGATGCATTTCAAAAATGCCATTGAAAATCAACTATTTATGGATGCTAATAAATTCTTGTAAATGCAAGCAGAGGAACAGTGAGTTTTAATGTAGGAGTAGCGGTTCTTAATTAAGAGAATAATAATCAATTGGTAATTTATTTCGTATTCTAAACCGCACAATTGAATTCAAATATATAATTTAAAATTGTGTACTATCAGTCCTGGATATTTTCCACTGCCTGGAAATTTATAACCACGATACCCTTCAACAGTTTTAAGGCAACCCCACAGCCATCTGCGGTGTCGTGCGTCATTTTCCGAGCAGATGATAGTAAGCACTCAATAGGGTCCAGCGAACACGGCTCCACAAGGAGCTAGCCAGAGCCCCCGTCTCTTAAATAGTAAGGGCCAGCGAAGGACCAACCCTGTCTGCCAGCTAATATTATATGCTTTATAGCCACCCCTCTCTAACTAGCTGCGGCAGAAACCAGTAATGAACTTGCAAATCCAAAACCAGGGACCTAGCATTTAACCTGATAGGGAAGAGATGCAAATTTTGCAATGTTTACATGCTCGCATAAAAGAAATATAATTTAACAGATCAGAAAGAAATCACCAAAATAATTAACAGTGTTAGTGCGAGGCATCACAATCAACAAATGAACATTAATGAAGGCGGTCGGCCGAATTTGGTAGAAGGAAACTTTCATTGCATTTAATTACTCTTTACAGTGTACAATTCCATCACCATCGCCTTGATTACCTCGAAAACACCTTTCTTTTACCTTTATCCTTCTCTCCATAAATTAAAACCTTTCAACTATTCTCCTCCTCCTATAGCAAGAAGAAAACCAAAGCAGAGGTAAAAACTGGAGCTTATAATTATAAGCTCCTTCCATATTCATGTCGGCAACAAAACTTTTGACTGTTTACTCAAGCAACACTTCCATGATCTGAGGTATCTTCGTAGTAATAAGGCGTCAACTTGCCATCTTTTTTAGCCATCATGGACAAATTTTCTGCCCCAATTTCTTGCAGCATTTTTACCACCCTTCTCATCGACGGGCGGTTTATGGGCAGGGGGCTGGTGCAGAGGATGCCGATGTTGAGGATTTTGCATATCTCTTCCTTGAAACAAGAATCAAGTTTTGGATCGATAACATGGTCTACACCTTTCTGATCTAAAGTGGTGCATACCCACTTGACCAAGTCCTTTTCTCCGTACTCTGGGTCAACTGGGCGCTTGCCAGTTACTAACTCGAGAATGACCACGCCAAAGCTGTAGATGTCGCTCTTCTCGTTCACTCGAAGGGTGTATGCATACTCTGCATCAAGTGTATCGAGAGAATTTAGTTCCAATTCGGTAAAAGTTGTTGGAATTGGAAGGCAGATCGTTAATGTATTTGTCAGGAGCTACAAAAGTGATTGATAAGAGAATTTCCAAAATGCAAAATCCAACTTTCCAACTATCGTCGTTTACACGAGAGCTTTTGAATTAAGATAATACTAGCCTTTATGAATTGGCAATAAAATCCTCAAAAATACCCATATAGTAATTGTTTTACTATAAACATAGGAAAACCAGAGTAAGTTATATGGAATTGATTAAAAAGATGGAATTTCAGTGCAGATCATCTTCACACATCAAATATGAGAACCAGAACCAGTGAGGAAGAAGGTTGATCACTAACCTGGAGCAATGTAACCACAGGAACCTGCAATGACTGACATGGATTTAGGCTTTCCGGTTGAATCAACCACCTTGGCTACACCAAAATCAGCTACCCGAGCTCCGAAGTCTCCATCCAGTAATATATTGTTGGACTTCACATCTCTATGGACAATGGGGGGAACACAATCATGATGCAAATAAGAAAGTCCCTCAGCTGCATCAACAACAATCTTGTACCTTGTTGGCCAATCCAACAAACCTCCCTTGTTACTATGCAACAAGTCACCCAAGCTACCATTAGGCATATATTCATACACCAAAAGCTTGTAGTCTCTATTAGTACAGCAACACCATAGCTTAACAATGTTCTTGTGCCTAATCTTACCCAAAGTAGCAACCTCCGCATCAAAACCATCATCTTGAATCACCTGACCTTTCTCAACATCAACATCATCGCTCTGCTTTTTCACTCCTCCCCAGAGCTTCTTCACTGCAACAGCCTCGCCATTGCTAAGCACAACCTTGTAAACTTTCCCCGACAGCCCACTCCCTATAATATTATCCTCATCAAGACAATCCAAGATCTCATATTCACTAAATCCCAGCTTGTGAAACGAGATTAACGTCCATTTTGACTTCTCAACAGCTCTTGCTTTCTTGAAATTTCTATACTTGAAATAAAACCAAACCACACCAACAATCAGAACTAACAAAGCAAGTAAGAAAATTGACCTCATCAACCAAGCATAACCTCTACCTCTCCCGCCACCCCTCCCATCACACAATCCCTCAATATCACCGCACAAACCAGGATTCCCAATAAAACTACTCTTGTACATCTCCTTTGCAAATAAGGGTGGAATCTCTCCTGACAACCGATTATTTGATAAATTAAGCTGATTTAACCTCAAATTCTGCAAACCAGTTGGAATTTTCCCCGATAATCTATTATTCGACAAATCGAGATAATTAAGCACCGACATTCCTCCAATTCCATCCGGAATCTTCCCAGAAAGAGCATTACTGGCCAAGTTTAGCTCATTCATTTTCTTCCATGAATTAACCCCATCTGGTAGCTCACCCGACAGGGCATTCCCGTGAAGATCCAAACTTCCTAGCTCTTTCAAATTCACTATACTCCCAGGCAACGATCCACTAAACCTATTTTCACTACCCGAAAACTCAGAGAGATTAGCCAAAAACCCGATTTCCTCCGGTAGGTTCCCATCAAAGTTATTCCTATCAATGATCAACATAGACAAATTTGCAGCACCTGCAATTGTTTTCGAAATCGGACCCGAAAGTGAATTATTAACAAGATCAAACAACGAAACATGAGGCAACCCCCAAAACCCAGCAGGCACTTCACCGCTTAACCGGTTATAGCCCAGCCGTACACGGGTCAGACTCCGGCATTGACTTAAAGTTTCCGGTATTTGACCTGAAAACGAGTTATAAATCATCAAAATCTCCTCTAACTCGCCATTTTCGCATAAACTTGCCGGTATTTTACCGGAAAAGTGGTTGTTGGACACGTCTAGCCATCTTAAAGCCGCGTTTTTGCCAAGATTTTGAGGCAACTCTCCAGTGAGTCCGTTTCGAAACAGCCTGAGTTCGTACAAGTTCGGTGAGTCAGCTATGCTTGGAGGCAAACTCCCTGTAAAGCGATTCTCGTAGAGATTGAGACTCTCTAACGGTAACCGACACAGCTCGTCTGGGATCGACCCAGTCAGCTGGTTCATTGACGCGTCGAGTCGCTTTAACTCGGTAAGCTTCCCCATCCCCCGAGGCAACTCACCAGTCAATGAGTTGTTGTAGAGCTCGATTTGGACTATGCTGGTCAACTCAGTGAGTGAACTTGGAATGGGACCGACAAGGTTGTTGAATGCAAGGTCTAAATCAGTGAGTTTCTTGAGTCGAGACAGCGAGTCAGGTATTTGGCCATTCAAATTACACTCAGTGAGCCACAAAACCTCCAGGTTTGCCAAGTTACCTAATTCGGGAGGGATCCGACCCGGTGTGAACGGGTTGTACGACAAATTTAGCATTTTGAGGGTGCTAATGTTACCCAGAAAAGGTGGTATTATACCGTCGAGGAGATTATAAACGAGAGAAATGACCTCGAGCTTTTGAAAACGAGCGAAAGTATCGGGAATGTCTCCTGAGAAATTGTTTCCGGTAAGGTCAAGGTACCGGAGGTCAGGGAGGTCAGCTAAGGTGTGAGGGAGGGTGCCTGTGAGTAGATTTTGAGAAAGATCAAGGTGTTGGAGACTTCGACACGTGGAGATATCTGCAGGGAGAGTGGAGTTGATGTAGTTGTTGAAGAAGGAAAGGAAAGTAAGGTTTTGGAGACGGCAAAGGAGGGAAGGGAAAGGCCCAGCGATGTTGGTGTCGGATAAGTCTATGGAAGTTATAGAGTTTGTTGTCGGGTCACATTGGATGCCGAACCATGAACAAGGGGTGGTGTCTCGGTCGGACCATGAAGAGAGAGCTGAGTCTGGGTCTGAAAGAGAGAGCTTGATTTGCTGGAGGTATAGGCCTTCCTGGTTCAGAGAAAGGGACGGGGAGGGAAAGAAAACGAGGGAAAAGAAGAGGAAAAGAAGCATGGTGTCGTCTGTGTGCTACTTGTCGTGGACTGAGGTGGTGGAGTAGGAGGAGTAGAGGATATAAGAGGAGGTTCAGCCTTGAAAAGGAGAGAGAGGGGGGCGGGGATTTGTGAGAGAGAGCGATGGCAAGAGAGTGGGCTTTATTGCTGTGAGGTGAGCTGCTGTGGTGTACTCTAGTGTGATGTTGTGTATTGTTAAGACATTGCATGAATGTGAATGATGGCCTTTACAAGACAAATTTTGCATGAGTTTTTGAATGTGAATCATTCGTTTCAAATGATTTTGTTCCGAAACACTCATCTTAATTAACAGTTCACGTTGGTCGATGTCAAATTTATCCCTTGCAAAAAATTGGAATTTAGGGCATATTTTTCTTCGATTATTCCAACAGACAATTACTTGGTTAGGTTAAATTCTGAGATGAGGTTGTTGAAGTTTGTTGAATGAAGAAGACTACATTATATAGTTTAAATTTTGCAGTGTTTTTCCATGTATAAAGGGTTATATATATATATATATATATATAACAACTATATATATAGTTTATATATAATAAATGAAGTATGCCTTTTTTATTAGGTTAGGATCATAAAATAAATATTCATAAAAAATATTTTTTAAAATATATCAAGTAAATGTAAAAAAAAAAACGGTTTAAAAGAATAAAGAAACTAATTAAAAATATATTTACTTCGCAACAAAAAAAATAAAGACAAATTTGAAATAAACAAAAAGGAAAAGGTAAGAATGTGCTTGTACTTAAAAGGGTGGTACGGGATTAAGGACGGCCCTAACTAAATCACGGAGCATGTGCCTGAGAGTTTAGAGAGAGAGGGAGGGAGGAGAAAGGTAAATTTATCATCGAAGATTAAAAGTTACTAAGACCGGAGAGAAAAGAGAGTGGCAATAGGGGGGCGATTTCAATATTGGTTTCCCATTCTTCATCATGTGGCTGTGAATTTATTATTATTAATATAGATGTTCGGATAGATTGATTGTGTATATCTATATTAATTCTATAAATTTTAAAAATAATTATTATATAAATTTTTAATAACTATTATATTAATAACACAGACAACGTAAAAAGCAAAACGCAAAACTGTTAGTGTCAATCTCTTATCCCTTGTAATTAATTTATTACCATTAATAAAATAAATAATAATAATAATAATAATAATAAAGGAGGACGGTGAAGTAGCAAGCAGAGTAAAGAAGCACACAGAATATCATTATGGCCTTGTGGAATGGTCACCTGAGTCACGTGAGTGGCAGAGGAGCGCAGAGAAGAAGAGACTGTTACTGGAGGTGAAATCTTTGAATTAGTGACTGTGACAGGACCAGCAGCCAAAAAGGTATGAGGACGAAAACGACACCGTCTTCGACGGTATAGATTTGGGTAGAATAGAGACTAAATTATTGCCTCTGTTTTTGTGTCGATGACTCTGAGAGGCAGCATCGCGGCGACATACTTGGAAACATTAACAAACCAGACCATATTATAGTGAGATTATTCATGGGATAGATTAATGCAAAGGTGGTCTACAAAACGAGAAGACAGCCCTAAACATCGATCCATGCGTGTTTCCGTTACACTTTCAAGATTCAAGAAGTGGACGTCAAAAATAAAGATGCTTCTTTCGGTTACACTTTCGGTATAGGACTAATTAGTTTTTACTATTTCTAAAAGCAAACTAAAAGTCGCTAGGTTATCATTAAAAATATTTAAAATAAAAAAATAAAATATTTAAAGTGGTATAAATACAAATATACTCTTATAAAAAATAAAATCCAGAAGTTGACTTTAAAAATATTTAGAGTAATTATATATGTGTGTGTGTGTAAGAGAGAGAGAGATGAGAAGGAGAGTACAAAACTTTCTAGCTTTTTTTAAAAAAAAAAAGGCTGTTCTGAACTTTTCAAAAGATTAAAATGAGAAATATAATTCAACTCCACAGCAACCTTTTACCACAAGGCTTCATGCCCAGGAGTTTGAAACATCTATTAATTGTCTTTCAATGCTAGCAAAATATATATTCTTTTTTATTTTCTATTGAAGAATAAATAATGCCATAGATCGAGCATAGATAATTTAATAACTTTCACACCTTCATTTAGTTTCTTCAGATATTTCTTTAAAAACTAGATAAATAATTATTTTTCAAAATTAGTTTAATATTGATTTCAAGCATCTCTTCAAAAAAATAGGTAAATGAGTGTTTCCAGAGAAGTTAGTTTTGATATGGATTTCTTCTTCTTAATGTATGCAATGAATTAGAAAAAGAATAGTTGATGTTTCATTTGATTTTCTATTATTTTCAGAAATTAAAATTTATTTTTAATTCAATTTTAAATAATTCATTTTTGCTGTTAATTATTTCATTAACTATAATTAATAAACCAGTCTAATTTAAAAATATTATAGTTACTATTAAAAATAACTTAGGAGTTGCAACTACCCTAAAATTACATGTTAAATTCAAGATTTAGTAATTGTTTGGAAATGTGGTTAAAATTATTTTTTAAAATATATTTTATTTGAAAATATATCAAAATAATATTTTTAAATATTTTAAAAAAATCAAAACTTTTTAATTAAAAAAAAATTATTTTCAAAAATACTTTTATAATACAGTTACAAAGTGAAAATATAGCACCACGGCGTGGCTTGCAAAAAGGTAGATGGGACTAGACATGCAGGTTTTATCAGACCGAAACGTGGCAGATCAAGTATTAGCGCGCTGCCACTTTGGTCAAGTTAGACAGATTTTGGCTGCCGTGCGACGGGGGTATTTGGGATTTCGTGAAGTATGTCGTGCTATATAGTTTTTTTACTTGAAAAATATTAAAATAAACTGTTTTTTAATATTAATATAATAAGATTGTCATCGAATAAAAAAACAATTATGTTTCAATAAATATTATTTTATTAAAAATATATTAACACAATTTTTTTAAATCGTTTAAATCAGCATATTATAGCAATTAAAAAACATAGGAAAAATTAAAAATTAAAAAAATTATAAGTTTTAAAAAATATATTTGGATTATAATGCGAAGCACTATTTTTTTTTTTCAAAATAAAAACAATTTGAAAAAATATTTAAATGTTTGTTTAAAAGTTTGGTAAAAAATATTTTTTAAAAATACATTAAAAAAACATGTTTTTAAAATCTATTTTTGATATTAGAAGATCAAAACAATAATAATAATAATAATAATAATAATAATAATAATAATAAAAAGGTTTTCAAAAATATAATCAGACAATATTTGGAAAAAATAGCAAATGTCTCAAACAGCCCTAGAAGATTGTGTTGAGGGCGGTAAATGTAGACCATGTGATCAATTCCAACGTCCAGCATTCGCTGACATGGTAAAATCATAATCCGATCCACTCCGAGATTTTGTTCTCGGACTCCTCGTTTTCGGGAACCTCCACAGTTTTGAATTTTGGGTTTCACAGCAACATTAGACCAACTTTAATAGTAAAAATTATTCTTGAGACTTGAATTTTTAAAATAATTTTTTAAATAGTATATATATGTTTTTTTTATTAATGTGTATTTTAATAATAAAAATTATTTTAGAGAGTTATTTTTTTATATTATTTTAAATATAGTGGAATTATTTTGTATGTAGTTTAATTATGTTATTGATTATATAATTAATAGGAATAAGTTATATAATTAAATTAATATTTTTCAAAAACCCTCCAACAATATAATTATTAATTTTATATATAAATTTTACTCTCCTATTAAGATATTTGTAAATAAAAATAAATATTTATGATATAATTATATTAATTTCTAATATAAATATATATAGACCACCTTTTTTAGCTTTATGTCTCGAGCTGCTACAAATAGCAGCTCGGAAAAAAGATGTCATTTTTACGTGTGTAAATGACATCCCCATTGCAGCATCAAAATGAAAAAAATAAAATAAAAAATTATTATTTTACTTCTACATACGGGGATAGCATCCCGCTGCAGATGCTCTTACTTCATATTTTGAGAGGGATCTCTTATTTTGGGAATGGTTTTACTCTTCCCATATGGTCATTTATTAGGGTTTTTCAAAGTGTGTATTTTTTTAAAAAAATAGTTTTAAATAGAAATCAATTTTTATAACATTTCTAGATAAACTTTAGAAGCTAGTGGTTATTACATTACAAGAAAGAAAGAAAAATCATAGCACTTGTAAAACAAATTTATTTATTTTTTTGACTATTTTGATAAATTGATGCTAAAAAATAAAAAGAAATATGAAAAAAATCATAATTTTAATTTATTTTTAATTAAAAATATTTTTAAAAACACCTAAACATACCCAGACTAGAAGAATATGCCAAGGTTTTATACCACAAAATTTGGAACGCGATTGTATTAGGGGATTCAAATTACAATTACATGTCATCGAAATTGTAATTATAAGATTAAAATGTTTAGGTCCATATCTCCCCTCCCCTGATTCACAGTGTAATTGCACCCGAGTCCCCGTATTTATCCATAGCTATGACTACATAATGGCTCACATTTATGCCAAATCAATTTTTTTAATATAAAAATAAAAGTTAAGTCGATGCCGAAGCTTTTATTAAAAATAACATGCCATTAACTTAACTACATTTATTAAACTCAATTAATTTAGTACTACTGATTAAAAAAATATTGATGGTAAATAAAGCAATGACAAAGTCAATAATTAACTACTAAAAATAAATTGTTATCGTCCTACTTGAGATGAGAAAAAAGAAAAATCACTCAACTGTGGTCATCACTTCACCACTTGAAATAATTTATTGGGACAATTTTAAATCCACTATAAAAAGTTGCACAACTACATCGAAAAGGTTGAATACATCGTCAAAGCAATGGCAATAAAAGCAAACCAAATAAAATACCATTAAGTGATCATTTTATATTTATAGTTAAATAATTAATTTAATTCAAATTCTTTTTTATAAAAAGATAAAATTTTAATAAAGAATGACAAATAAAAAAAGTTTGATACAATGCAAGCTATTTCAAAGGTCATATAGAGGGCAAATAAAAAAACAGTGAACCTCAATCTTCAATTAAATAATTTTTAATAAATGAAACTACAAAAATGAGTTTTTTTTTAAAAAAAAATCAGGGTGAATTTTCTTAATTTAGGTTGATATCTCAAACTCACAATCTATTAAATCCTAGAGTCGGGCTTAATCGTGGAGCTCAATCCCTAATTAATTTAGTTTAATGTTGAAGAATAAAATATAAAAAATATATAGAAGTAAAAACAATGAGAAAAAAAAAACCTGAAAAACTTAAGCATGGAGAAATCATAAAATAAATGCAATTTTAAAAGTGTTTAAGATATATAAATTATCAAATTGCCACAGAGTGAAATTAATCATAACAAAAAATATAAGGGGAAGATAAAAATGTCATTTAAAGCACAAGAAACTTTTTTTTTTAGAAGAAATATATTCATTTGAAAGTCTTTTATTTTATACTATTTTATTTATTTTTATAACAAGAAATAGGTGGACGAGTACACGTCGTGGGTGGAGGATGCACTCGTATACTCGATTACCTCAGCCACAGTGAAAAACAGAAAGTGGAGGAGAAGAAGACAAACGAGGATGAGACGGGGGATCTATTCTGAGAACCCAGATTTCTGCATGTTTAGCAGAGAGGTCAAAGAACAGCAGTGTAGCTGGTCGCTTGCTTTTTCAAAAAACCATAAATAAATTAACCTGTCAGATTCATCCAAACTCTTCCTTTTCTAATTTCCCAAACAGTTGCTCTATTGAAATATCACGTCACGGGGCTCTATATTCTCTGAATTATTTTCACCCAAAGGTTGAGAGTTTTTTTGACCGGAAAACACCACCCACCCTGACACCGGTCCTGGCCCTTCTCACCAGGCTTTTGTTTTCCTTGGCGCAGTGGATTTTGTGTGCGTTTTGTGAGCTTGAGCACGTTGTAGCCCTAGCTTCCACCGAACAAACAAGCAAGCATGGTGACCCCATGCGGCTGCCTCGGCCCCACCTCTATTTCATGGCAGCAACACTACTCACCGCGTTAATATTTTTATTATTATTATTATTAACAGTAAGAGTTTCTTGGATTAGCTTCTTTATACGAAGATAAAATTCTTTTCAGCACAGGGTTTGTTTTGTGTATTTTACGTATTTTTCATGTTTCATTTCTAAAAACTGGTAATTAAAAAATATTTTTTAATCAACCTTTTAAATCTAGTTCACTTATTAAAAAATATTTTCAGTTATCGAAATTTCATAAAACATTTTACAAATAATATCATGCTTCCCATATCATCTAACAATTTTAATCAGCATTTAAACAAGAATTTGAATTTGACGTGTAAAATTAAGTTCAAACAAGCTTATAATTAGTAGTTCAACTAACACTAACACAGCTTTAAAGAAATAATCTGGTCGTTTATCCTTTTGGGTTTAAATCTTGGATCAACACTAAAACTTTCTATTAAGATTCTTCTAAACCAGAAAAGTTTATGAATAAATGATGTGCAGAGATAGAAAACCTGTAATAATAAGCTAGAAGCAATCGAAGCATTGTTCTGGAAATAGGGTACTGAAGCCGAAAGAAGAACCATAATTTTTGGTCATTAACCTAAATTGCTTAGTGGGATTTAGAAAAGTTAAAGATATAGATATTGCAGTAAGAAGCTGGGAGGTGAAATCTTAGAAGTAGTAGATGCATACTCTTAAATCGGGGTGGGCCAGTTGTGCATCCGCACGAATGAATTTTAACAAATATAGGAGCGTGTATTTATGCCATCAATTATGGATATTTCTGTGAAGTCACTTTCAATTCAGAATAGTTGCCTCATGTCCACGGTTCAAGGTAGCCAGCCATAAGAACTGGAATGAGTTCGTTGTTGGTCAGGTTTTTAAGATGTTCACAGGATTTATAGCTGAGATTCCTTATGAGTCCACCCACTCGAATTTTTAGATCCAGCATTATTGGTTGTGTCTTTATAATCACTTATAAAATCCAAGTATAATGGTTGGGGTGCTGACATTAAACATTAAAGTTTTCAGATTTAGTATAGAAGTGGATCGGGAGTACGGTAATTTATATTTTAAATGATTTTTGAAAGCATGTTTGTTTTCAAATATATTTTATTTACTATTTTTTTTTATTAATTTGGTGTGTTAATTTAGTAAATAATAATAGTTTTAATTTATTTTCAAGCACGGAATATTTTTAAATACAGCTATAAAACAAACTTTCATATACGTGCTTTCCATACAACCCTCAATTTTGACCTGGAAATTTGATTTTCCTGGTAGATATATTCTTAGTTCAATAATATAATATTCAATAGAAAAGTCTAGAATCTGAATGGATAGCAAGAAAACCCATCTAAAAAGAAGCTTCTTGAAATTATTCTTATTGTTAAGACAGCATTTGAAGCTTCCAAAATTAAACATCAACATCTGGGTAAAAGCTAGGTTGAAAAGGGGAGGACCGAATGATACAGACTAGGAGGCAGCGACATCGCAGCTCAGCTTGCATGGCTACTACATAAGTCTAGCAATTGTGATTAGAAGATTCTCTATCGCCCGCTCACTCCTAAACTTGTTGAACCACGTGCTGGCTAGGGCTCCTTATTTTCCACCTAGGCGGCGGCTGTCTTGACCATGTAGCATGTAGTTGAATTAACTTGGCTATGGAGTTTTTTATATATAAATAAAATAGCTTGATAAAAATAATTTATAAACTAGTATAATTTTTAAAAAAATTAAAAAATAGCATGATCTAATTGATTGTGTTGTTGAAAATAGTTGTTAAAATAGATTGTTCTACTCTTCGTAGTAGCGTAATTCTTAATTTTTTAATATAAAAAAAAATCTAAATATTCTTAATATTTTTTCTAGTTAAAAAATTTAAATCAAGCGGGGGTTGATTTGATATGACACGATTGACTTGTAAATCCAAGAACAACCCAAACAATCTATAAAAATAACTTTTGATTTAAGAATTTATTTAAAAATATATTTTACAATATTAAGATAATAATATATTAGATTGATTTGAATCAAGTTGGATTACAGTGTATAATCTATGACGAAGGTTATGAGACTATAGTAACATCTCAGAAAACAAACTATAAAAATATATTTTTTATCAATTCAATATTGAAGGATAAAGTAAAAAAAATAATATAAGTTAATCTATCAAACTCACAATATGAGGTATAAGACTGGTATAATCTTATAAAAAAAATAAAAAAAAATTATTTTTTAAACAATTCAATGTCAAGGTATGAGACTGGAATAAATGAATAAAAATAATCAATTCAATTCAAGCAAATCTAATATTCATTTACAAGAGAATGAGAAAATATTTTATAAATAAATAAATAAAAACTTGATTTAACAGGTGTTAAAATATGAATTTTTATGCCTTGATCATGATACAAATATATATTAATAGAAACAAATCATGATAGATTATAAAATTATGATAGATTATAAAATATAATCTCCAATTGTTCCAATATTAATTATAAATTATTAGATTATGATAATTTAGGGGACACGAAAGCTTGGGTGGCAAATACTTTACCCACGTGTTTTAGTAAATAGTTAAATGAATATACTTTCTAATTAAGAAGAGGCTAACAAACTATGAAGTTAATTAGAATCTCATTGTTTTTACTGACGTTTTAATTAACATATCATATTTTTTATCAGTTATTCTAAGATCTGGTCCTTCTCTCGTGGGATTTAAATAAAACCTTTACACTGTATATATATATATATATATATATATATATATATATAGCTGAAATCCTATCTCTTAAAATGATATTAATTAGCATATAAACATTGCTGATATCAATAGATTCAAAGTCGGCTGGTGTTCTCATTCAATGTAATAATAAATCGCACTGGTATTTATTTAGCATTTCTAGTCTCAGTGAATAAATTATGAGTCAACTGGTATCAGTTTTTCTCATAAAAACTGTCTACCTCAATTATCTCCTCTGTAATAATACTAATAAAAAAACCCAGCTACTTCCGTCGACTTCCACAATCAAGACGAGCAGACAGTGCTCATGAATAACGAACTCTCCCCCTCAATTCCTTTAAGTGGCAATAAACTCCCCAGCTATCCACAGCTTTAGTCAAGCAAAATTAATTACTTGAGCCAACGGTCAAGAATCCATCGTCGTTATACAATCAAGATGAGCAGCCAGTGTTACTTAATGAACACTCCCACCCAATTCCTTTAAGTGGCAATAAATTACTCAAGTAATTGAACCAA
Source organism: Salix dunnii (assembly GCA_015731905.1). Taxonomy (NCBI): domain Eukaryota; kingdom Viridiplantae; phylum Streptophyta; class Magnoliopsida; order Malpighiales; family Salicaceae; genus Salix; species Salix dunnii. The sequence continues at coordinate 2,733,226 of CM027662.1, read as the reverse complement.
CGACCAGGAACTTATCGTCCCAAATAAAGTAAATCCAAACAATCTAGTAGATGATAGTTTAGTACTAACAGGTTTTCTATCTTTGTGAGTCAACAGTGGCTTGTAACTATGGCCCCTACACAGGAAATAAAAACAATTCAAAAGCCATTTCATGTTAAGCTAGAGCCTAGAGAAATAGCTAGCTAGTTAGCACATAGCGCACATAGCGACAGAACTGAACAGTGCAGCTTAAATGACATTGGCACAACGAGGTGCCAGCTGCTTTTTTATTTTTTTTCTTTAATATATTAAAGTTTAGCTTTTATGTTTTTGTTTTGAAAAAATAGATTCAAAATAAACTACAAAGTACTGTTTTTTTTTTTAGATGAAATAAAATCTCAATAAATATAGAGGTTCTAGTAGGACTCGTTCATAACTCTAGAATGTAATGATTAGTGAACAATTTCAAAATTTTAATTGAAATAAAACTTAATTTCAACCCCATCTCTTCACCAAACCAAACAGACAGCAAAGATAATACCATAGGCAAGTGGTGAGCAGCACAAGCTCGGTAGTGAGGGCTATAATAGCTCGGGATCATGGGCATGTCAGCCGCGTGAAAACTGTACTCGCTTTCAAATGTGCACGTTAGCTCAGCATATGGAAAGGCAAGATGGGTGAATGGGCTTGAATGAAAAAGATGAGCAAGCTTTGACAATGTACTTAATGTGATGATAATGTTTAATTTGCATGACTTTCTTACTCAACCCCGTTAACACGGTCAATGCAGAGTGTCCCCCCGTTACAAAACGAGGTCGTATCAGGGTGGTGCTACTTGTCACACTGATGTCTGGATGATAAATGCAGGATCTCTCGATAGGGGGGTGGGGGCTGGCTAGCCGTAATGTTTACAGGGAAGAGATACGTGTTATGATTGATTAAGATTTAACATCAAATCCTTGAAATTTTTGACCAAGTTTCGGCTGGATAAATTAGGGTTGGAGTCCAAACTACTCCTAATTAAATGTCTAAACTTTGTCACCCATGGGAAGCATTTGACCTCATCAAGCTAGAGGTAAAAGCGAAGGGAAATGATACCCAGGTGCTCCATGTCAACTTGGCTACCCCATCAATTTTCTATCATTACATATAATCATTTGGTTCATGTCTCTTTATCTAACAGCCTTCTAAAAGGTCAATTACTTTGTTTAATTTGGAAAAAAAGAATCCAAACCCTCACTAAGTGGGAAGCAATTTCAGGAATACCAAGAACATTTCTGGTTTTATATGGTGGTGAGGCCTAATATTAGTATTAAAATCGCAATGAGAACATAGTTAGGTGTCGTAATGTCATACTTCCATCGAACAATTCTCCATAATTCTTTAATTGATTGGACTATGGATGCTTGGTGTTTCGAGGAAATCAAAGTGACAAATTTCAACCATCGATAAACCTTGCACGATGCATGCTGGAAGATGACCTTTAGGCCATGGCTAGATATCGAAATAGGATGTTGGTAAGCAATATTTAACATGGATTATAGATCAAAGCCAGGTGACCAAACTCTCAAATAATTCATATTTTTTAATTATTTCTTTTTATATTCTTGTTAAGCAAACAAAAGCCAAATTTTCTATTAGGGTTTGGTATTATAGTAATAATTATTTTTCAAAGTACTTTTCACTTAGAAATACATCAAATAATATTTTATTTTAAAAAAAATATATATATTACATCATTTAAAAACATAAAAAATAATGAAATTTCGGGCGAACTTCTTTTTAAACCACAGTCACAAACAAACAAGGGCTGCGTATCAGTATTTAATGGTTAGGGATTCATAAATATTTTATAGAGCGAGAACGCAACTGTTGCTGTTGATAAGGGATACACGAATATGCTACTAGAGGTGATATCGTTCACAGCTGAGAACAATCCACATGGAGACCTTGGAATTTCGAATTTTCAATGAAATACCTAAAAAAAATATCCTCTGTATGGAATGATGCTGGCAAAGAATCTTAACTAAGGAGAAAAATTACGACAAATCAATTAATAAACATTGAATTGTTCATAGACTTTACTGACAGATTCCAACATCGGATTATACGAACATGGCATCTGATGATAGCTGGGATGGAATATTCAAGTACTGCTACTAAAAATCACGAACTCATGCAACATATATACTTACAGCAAACAAAATAAGGAAATAAATCTATGTGCTGATGGGGTGTCACCGTGCAATTAGCCATGCAGATGGTCGCTTGTTATTTCTTCTCACTACACAAGCAATACTGCTATTTCATTGATTGCATGAAATGAACCAGAAATTTCCTTTATATATATATATATATATATATATATATATATATATATATATATATATATATATATATATATATATTTTAATTCTCTGCTTTAACTATAATTTTCCATGGAAGCTATTCGGGACTCAATTGGGACATCACAACTTAATTTTATCCAAGTGATGTAGCTCATATGAACAACTAATGGTCCAGCAAAAAACATAGAGACCAAAACCAGCCGCTTCTTAAGCCGACGGTGATATTATAAGATGGAGATGGAGAGCTAGTGGCCCAACCTATAGAGACCTCACTTGGCACCATCCTAATACAATGATGATCAATTCAATTACAGAATAGAAATAATACAGCGAAAAGAAGAATAAACTTTTGTGCAAGAATTTTCATAGCACCTTGGCAGCACAGCTCGGTCCCCTTCCTTGAAATATAGTTGTACCAAATTTTGTGGAACCCTATCCAAGATCCGTGGGGCCAAAATCAAACCCTATATTACAAACTTTGAGGCAAGTATATGCTCTAATCCATTATTATAAGGTTATTAAAAGATTCAAAAGAATAGGAAAAGGCAATGGAGGTTCCAACCCATTTGAGTCTGTTCCAAACCTCAATCATAATTGTCCTCTTATGCTTCAAACCCATGCCACCATCTCCCACCTTTCACACTACTTTTTTTGAGTGAAAAAAATGGGCTTTGCAATTGTTGTGGAAAACTTTTCTACATCCTCACTGTAGCTTTCTCTTCTTTTCTTACGCATACTTTCCTATTCCTATCGAATGACTTCTTGTGGTGGCTAGCTGGACTTGGGACATGTTTGGTGTTAGATCATAAAAGATCTATGCTCTTTCAGCTCCCTTTTTTAGAATGAGGATATGTTTGATGCTGGTGCACATTGCTTTTAGCCGTTCTAATTAAGAAAAAAGCTAAATGTTCATCTTGTATATGCGAAAAATATTAATTTATTGGTGTGTATAAAGCATGGAGTATGCTTTAATGTGGACCTATATATATAAAATTCAGCAACAAGTACATTCCACATACGATACCCCTTGAAATCCCATTGAGAAAGATCTCTCTCTCTCTATCTATCTATCTATCTATATATATATGGCCAAAGCCAATAGCACTATTTAAATCTACAAAGAGGCTTAAATAACGCAGTTTTAGACAGCTAATGATGCGTGCTTAAACTTGTCTTTTGTACTTTGACCAAGGCAATTGGCAAATGACAAAGAAAGGAGAAAAAGGATAGCGATGAAGAAAACATCCACACCACACTAAGAGATAATTAAGAGAGAAAAACAATTTTCTGTCATTTTCAGCAATCATCGAGAGATCAAGATTAGATGAGTTGATAATGAAATCAACTGCCTTGAACAATGCTGCAATCATAAAAACAGGAGGGTCATCGCCTTGTATTTGCTTTAAAAAATCATTAGTGATTATGACTTGCTAATTGGAATAGAGATTTATAAATTCAATAATAATAATAATAGTAATAAATAGAGATATAACCTCTAGTTCTGTATCACGTGAGTTGAGCTATCCAGGATAAGTTGATGAAATTATTCAATTCCAAGTATTTCTCTACGTAAAAAATACAAAAAATGGCTACTTTTTTTTTTCCTGGTTCAATTTTTTTGAAGATTTTTGGATGGTAATAATTGTTTTTAAAATACACAGAGATGATGAAGTTCATAGTAACATGATCTATGAGTTTGATTAGAGTATAAACTGAATCAGGAGAAATTGAGGAAACTGAATTGGGGCTTCAATGCAAGTTAGGGGACTGCTAATTGGGGAATTGTTGACACAATTATTCATGAATAATTTGCTCGTCATGTAATAAAATAAAGAGATGAAAAGGCCAGAACTCTAGACGTGGACAAGTGATTGATGGACGGCTACCCTTCGAAATGGAACTCGTTGCTTGCTGCTGTTGCATATCTCACCCCTCCCTGACTCATGGACAGCTGTGACAGTGAGAAACAACCCCCATTCTAGAATTAGGTCATCCGTCCAATGGGAGGACATTTTTCATCTAAATTAATCCTGTGATAAATACATATATATAAAAAACAAATGTCTACGTGTTTGTCTGTACATATTTTGTTTTTGTGGCAGCATTATATATATCCAAAACGAAAAGGTACGTTCGGCAACAGAAGGAATGCAAAATAGATTAGGGCTAGACCCTAACCTAGCTACGAACTGCAAAGAGCTAGCTAGAAACTACTTCTTGTCTTCGCTTCACTGGAGTAGTAGAGAACCAGGGAATTTGGAACCCAGAGACGAGAACCCGTGACTACCTTATCGACAGCAACTGCCACCACCCCTTCTCGACACCTGGAGATGCATCATTAATTTATTATACTTTGTGCTAGTTTATGTTTATTGTTGATTTTGAAAATATTAGGATTCAGAACTAGTAGTATTTTTTCTTAAAAAATAAGGTTTTTATAAATTAGGTTAATTAGCTATAAATTGATTTTATTCAGAGTATTTGCTGTTATTTTTAAAGAATATCTATGGTGATGAGTTGTTATTGATTGTGAGTTAAGGTTAGGGGTAGGATTTTGTAAATTAAGGTCTTTATAAATTAGGTTAATTAGGGAATTTTTGCTCTTATGAATCTTCTTCTTTGTTTTTTTTCAAAAAAAAAACTTAGAAGGGTTGTGGACTCCTTGTAACAACACTAGTTTTTAGAGGACAAGTTGTAGAAGAGATGTTTTTTTTTAATAAATATATATTTTATCCTCGTGATTGATCAAAATTAAACTATATTTGTCTTGAGGGTGTGCTGTGAATGTATAATAATTGGATTTAAAGTTGCGTCGACCAATTCCCATGATGAATCTTTTTGGATCTCATTGAACCTTATATCGACATGTTAAATCCTCTAGACATCTCATGCAAGTTTGATAATAAATATTTCTAATTTATTAAGCCATAATGACTATTAGAAGCTAAGGTCGATATGCCTGTATCCATGTAAATACAAACTGTTTTTAGATCTTGGAGGCTCAAATAAGCTTCAAGGTCCATATCTTAAATTTATCTCAAGCACTTGATATGTTAAATTTATTTAGGTCTTGTACCAATAGATTCATGGTTGAGTTTTATATATCAAAATTAAAAATTATATCTTCCAATCCATGATTATGATAAACTATGTGGCTAATTAGAGGTTTAAAAGCCACCTGGATTTGAACTTTCCACAAACATTCTATGCTTGAATATTTCTACTTAATTACAAGAGCGGATAGCAGAATCTGAAGCCAATCAAATTAAGAATGTCAAGATACATACCAACTTGCTGTATGCATGCTTTCTTCCCTTTTGCCATACCAGGGGCGTTGTATATTTTATTTATTTTTCTAATAAAGCTGTGGTGGCCGGTGAATGGCCTTTGGAAGGGAGTGGTCATGCTTGGGTCATCGCTTTCCATGCCAGACCTTAAATTGAGGGATGAGCAGTTCTATAATCAATTGCAGGTGGAGCTGGAAGGGGAACCGATCGAATACATGGTTCAGACACTCAATAATTATGAGGGTGAAAAGCAAGGTGTGGCTCATCATCTTGAGGAGACACCGTATCAACATCCTTGTTTGTGCTTGAGGAACTATGCATGAGTTTCTAGGCTAGATGCAAATTCAAGACCGCCTTATTCTCATCGCAATTGGGAAACTCAATCATCACAGCACCCACACCCCAAAATCTCCATCTCCTCGTCCCACTGCTGGATTAATTGTAAAGGAACATCATTCATGCTTTTTGCAGGAGACGCGTGTAATAGGAGTGAAGCTAGAAAGTTTTAGGGGGTTTATTTTTGTTTCCTGTCTCTCTGTTTTTTTTTCTCCTGCCGTTGTGAACAGCAGTCGGAATGGATTGATTACACTTTTTTTGTTTTGTAGACACTAGCATTTGTTTTTCTCTTGTGATCCCAGGTGCCAAGGAGACAGGTTTATATTAGAAGGGGGTCCAGTTGGATGGGTGAAATCTTGAAAAGATTAGGAAGAGTGGTAACTAAGTTTGGTGGCCATTATGGATTCTTTCTCGGGGAAAAAGAATCAAATTTGAAGCTTGATATTTTGATTTTCTATGCCTCAACTTTAAATCTCTTATTTATTTGTTTGGAAGTATAATTTAATTTATTTTTAAAAGTGTTTTTTATTTAGAAATATATTAAAATAATATTTTTATTTTTATTTTTAAAAATAATTTTTTATATTAGAATATAAAAATGATGTAAAAACATTAAAATTATTTAATAAAAAATAAAAATAATATTTAAAAAAAAAACACTTTTAGCATTTAATAACCCGATGATTTGTCTAATATTTTGAAACACTGAAGGGTCATTTGATATTATTTCCATTTTTTATTTTAAAAATATATAAACAACCAACAACCTATTGTCCAGTTTTTTTTAAAAAACCAATTAAATATTTTTTGAAATTAAATCTATTCTTGGTGGGTTTTCTTTTTCAACAGCAAAAAAAAAAACTATGTTATCAAAAAATTGAAACGAAAAGGAAGAAAAGCAAATTAATTACCCGTACATGGTGAGGATATTTTCTTCTAAACTCAATGATTCAAAGTCAGAAAACGATCATGTAAGGGGGTGTTGTTCATTGCAGCCCACGTCCAATTAATGATTATAAGTTTTTTAAGAAGCAATTTAGAAATTAATGTCCTGGAAATGGATCGAGTGAGAACGAAAGAACAGCTGACTTGGAGATGCATGGAATATTCACTCTCACAAGCATTGTTTTTTGAACTACTTGAGGAGCACACGACAAAATGTATGAATTTGTGAAGCCACATAGCAACTTCCACTCACCATTAGAATCCCATCGTCACATGAACATGATATGTTTGGTGTGGGAAATCATCAAATTGAAATTGAAATTAACTTCAAAATGATTGCATGATGGCCCGGATCTGCTTTTATAATTAATCGTGTTTTAATTAAGTAATTCGAATAAATAACTTGATACCCCTAATTGAAGACTGATACCTACCCGATTGGACCAGATTCTGCACTATTATAAGACCTTCCGAGATTATTTATACGAAATAAATTAAAATAACAAGGGAAGGAATCGAGGCAAAGATAAGTTGACAAATGTTCATCTCTACTATAATCTTTTAGCTTGCATCTCTGCCTAGGGGTGTGGCCTGATTTGGTAACAAAAATATTGAGATTTGCATAGTAGATCTTGAGTTCGAGTTAAGATATATATTTTTTTATAAAAATTTAAGATAATTAGAGTTTTATTCATTTATCTAGGCTTACATGATGTATTTTTCGGAGAATATAGTTTTCTCAAATCCATAAAAAAAAAAAATTATAATCATATTAGAAACATAGGGGTTGGATCATCCATCATCTGAACTCCATCCAATTTACTGTTATTGGAATCTAATTTGATGAATTCAATTCAATTTCTTGACAAATAATTTAAGGGTTTTTTTTTCCGGGATAAATATGTAATATCTTTTCTCCAGGTGAGCTATATAAATGTTAGAGAATAATATAAATCATACTTCAGGGCCTCACTTACAAGCTTAAGCTTTTAGGTGAGATGGTTTCTTAATATGGTATCAGAACCTTGTTGACCTAAAGGTCACGAGTTCAAATCTCACCACCCCCATTCTATTTGATAAAAATCAAGCACAAGATAATATGAGCCTGTGCAAGTTTCCAGCCCAAAGGACTTTCACTTGAGGGGGTGTGTTAGAGAATAATATAAATCATATTCTAGGACCTCATTTATAAGTTTAACCTTTTAAGTGAGTTGGTTCCTTGATAATGAACACTAGTCAATTCTCTTCCAGTTTACAATGATCACCAATATTAAGCAACTCATTGTTCATATCAATATAATTCAGAATGCATCGAGACAAGCCACACTATTGTTTTTCCTGATCAAGGAAACATACCTTAATTGTATCAAAGCAATGCAGCAAAACCTGTGCTACCCACACATCTCAAAATCTCGGTATATGGTGTCAATATAATCTATCCAGTATATTTTAGGAAACAAGTTGGCCCTAAAAAATTAATATCCAAATAATAAAAATAAAATAAATTTGCAATCCATACCAATCGAGGAGGAGGTTGTGCATCTTGTTCTTGAAAAACTCGTGGACATGCGAACTATTTAAAATAAAATGTTTAGGTCCAAATTATCTAACTGGTAAGATATAAAGTTAATAAAGTTTTTAAATCACATGTTATTCAAAATTGAATTAATTGTAATATTATATTATTTTTTATTAATGCGAGTATCCAAATCAATTTGTACGTATCTCAATAATCCTATAAATTTTCAAATTAATAATTATATAAATTTTTATTAATAATTATAAAACCCGAACATAAACAATATCCAGGATTTTTTTCTAAAAAAATATGATAACGAGAGATGGATGTTACCATGCTCGAATGGCTTTGACTTGTGAGGATGAATAGAAATTAGAACGTCGACCGAAGCAACACTTGAATGGCTAAATAATGCCCAATGATCATAGGCCTTGTATGCCAAGCCTGATGCCTTGGATCGGTGAATTCTTTGCCTGGCCTGCTAGGCCTCATGATTCCATTCGACCTCTTTTCTGAAACTTTATCTCCCCCATTAGACCTTGGAAACACGTGGGAACTGTCAAGTTATCCAAGAAGATTATCATTGCAGCAATTCGATTTCTTTTCTTCTTTTGAATTCTCAGTGGCAATAACTATTTCACTTGCTTTCAGTTTCAGATGGGTTGCGTGATCTTGATCATCCATGAGATCTTTCAGATGGGTTGCATGAGATCTTGGCTCAATATATGATATGCCACAATTGCTGCATAAAATACTGTCATTAAACTTTGTGCATGTTTAGAATCATAAAATATTGCTTGATAAAAGTGTCCCTTAAAAGCTCTTTTCTTCGTTTTTTTCAAGTAAATACTTTGGACCTGCGTTGGGTCCTGGACTGCATTGATTGCATCAAGTTGAAGTTGTCTAATTTGAATGCAGGTGCTTAAGAGCTAAAAAATAGAACAAAATGCAGAATCAAAGCAGCTATTTAGAGAGAAAAATAGGAGTTTATTCTGTGATTTGTTGTTTAAATTGAATAAAAATGGGTTTTTAATAAATGTCATTAAAATGATGAAAGGTGTTTTCCCGTGATATCACAAAATTAAATTTGAGAGACAAAATAATGTAAACTCTTGATTTACAAATATACGACACAATATCGTTTATATGGATGACAAACTACATGTAATTTATCTATGTTTTATTTTTTAAAAAATATTTATTTTGTAATACATCTATATTATTATATTAAATGTCTATTTATCAGTAACCTATTTGTTTATTTTGATCTCACACATCCTCATGTTATATAAATAATTATATAAATTTATTATAGTACATAGAAATTTTACAATACAACTAAATGAGATAGATCTAAAATTCTCTCTAAGTGTTCACATGTTGTTTCTCCAACTTGATTTGTAAGTTAAGTAGCTATAGATGATGAGATTTACTATGCATCAATCGATGATGATAGAGATTAATATAGGTCTGTTATAAAAACTATAAATGAATATATGGGATTAATATTTAATTTTGAAAAATAATACAAAAATAAATTATTTTTCAAGCCAAAAATAAATACCCCTAAACTAAATTTTGTTTCACCCCAAACCCAAAAATAATTGCAACAATTAAAATATGGTTTGAGGGAAACATTTTTTTTTTAGTATTAGGGAGATACAATATCTTTATTTTTATTTTTCAAGAGTAAATATTTAACATATTTGGAAGTTGTAATGCACTATATTTATTATAGTTTTCAACGAGCTTTAATAATTTTCATCATTCGCTTGTCGCGGGTCTCACCATTGAAGTTTACTTAACTAGCACATTAGGTTAGAAGAAGGGCATGCGACTAATTAATTAATTAATGTTTAGAGTCGATCATACCTAGTTTCATAATAGATGGACATGTTTAATAATAATTAATTAAGAGGTTAAACCAGAGGAATCATACGTGTTAATGATTTTTTATTAAACTTCTTAACTCAATCCCTTGATTTTAAATATTACTTTACTTTTCATCATTTTTTTTTACATTTGTTTGGAACTATAGAAACCTCTTTTAAATAATATTTAGATTATTAAATATTAATTAAAAATGGTTTGAATAAAGGGCATTAATAAATTAAATTCATATCATACTCGAATCAAAAAAGAAAAAATACTGGAAAAATATAAACTAAAAAATAGCAGTTTACTTATCATATAATTAAACAGCTAAGTCTCTGTTCAATTGATGTTTAAGAGGAAAAAGAAGATGGTAAGATCATTGTATGCAATATGTTTATTAGTTTACACTCTTTTATTATTTCAAATGATGTTTAAGAGGTTGAAAAGAATTTTACTTTTCTTTAAGTAAAAACTTAACATTTTTATTTTATTTTTTAAAATATTTATTTAATTAAGTATATTAAGATAATATAAAGGTGTACATTTAAAACCGTTTTTGAAAATTAATAAATGCAAAACCACTCATTGTCGAGATCGAGAGAGAGAGAGAGAGATTAACAAAATCAACAGCAATGAATTTGATGGGTTTCCTGGACCCAAAATGAATGATTTATGGACCTGGGCTTCATAGAGTTTATGTTCAGAGCCTACTTGTTATGCTGTAAGGCCATGACCCATGTGCTTGAAGCGAGCATAAAAAGCCCGCTATGGATTTACCATTTTTGTGGCTTGAGTCGGTGTTGAAGCTATTATCTCAACTTAGCACTGGAATTTTGGGATTTTTTCACCTCTTTCACATAGAGATAAAATATAAAAAGAAAATGAACTTTAAACCAAAATTAAATTGCAAAAATATTGATGGACTAAATAAGAATAATATAAAATGTATGAGGACTTGAGTGAATTTTTTATGAGAATTTTGAAACCATCATTTATTTGCGATGCCTTTTGTACTCTGGTCCTTTTTTTTAATTTTATTCTTTGTCAAAAATTTTAATACAATTTTCTTTTAATTTAATCTAAAAAATATATTCACGCAAAAATAATAAAACTAAAATGAAAACAAAATATAAAAGAGTAAAAAGTTAGTGCGTGGACAATAACTAACTCATATATATATATATATATATCACTACAAAGAAGAGATTTGAAAAACAAAACCCACTAGCACATTTTTTTTTTTAAGTCGAAAAAACTTCACTCGCTTTTAGGTTAAGCGAGTGAAACTCTATTTATTTCAGATTCTTACAAGATAAGCACATCCTAACTTAAATAGAGACCTGCAATGTATATATCAAATCTTTAACCACAAGTCCTCACTCCTTTTTAGTTTAAACGGGTAAAATTATAGTTATTTCAAATTCTTACAAGATAAATATATCCTAACTTAAACCGAGATCTACAATATATATATCAAACCTTTTATCATAAGTTAATGCATATATCAAACCTTTTACCCTAAGCTACCTTGTCAACTTGTTAATTGCTATCGAGTAAAATGTCATCAGGCTGTCGTGTTACATATGTACATTAATGAGAGAGGTTAAAAATCAAACAAATCACAGAATACGACAGGCTGGATGAGGCCTGGTTGCAAGAAATTAGCCTTCAAGGAGTGCAAATCATGAAATCCTCGAGGTCGTGGCCCATGAAGCTATGACGTGCAAGCCATAATCCCTGATCAGAAAACGCTCAATCTTTTCAGCAAAGAAGAGTGATGCATTCCTTGAAGATACCATTTTCTGTTGCTTCAAATAAAAAACAATAGGAAAAGAGGACGTAAACAAAAGGCAGCCTCGATGGCTCGCGTGTTGTTCACTCTAAATTTAGAAATGTTCTTGGAGCAACCATTTTCCTGCGAAAATTAATGTGCACAACATAAAGTCAGTTGCCTATAATCTAAAACTGCTTGATCAAATCCTATACACAACCGACGACATGGGTTTTGGCCTCGTGGCAATGAGTTGAGGTAGAGGGTTCATTGTTTCAAAGTATTTTAAGCTTGAAAAGGGCTCAATAACAAGAATAATTAATGGTCGCTTGCCATCTTTATATTTTACAGCTCACGTCGTTCATCCTAATACTACAATTCCCGTACTCCGTTAAGTTGTTAATTTCTAACATTAAACTTTTTAATTGTTCAGCCACTGTTTATGGACGGCAGAATTCTATGCGTGATGGGGAAGGAAACAAAAGAGGTTAGCGGAAATGGAAACGTTTGTCTGATCCTGGGCGAACTGTGACCTAGTCACTAATTTAAAAAAGAAACAGTATATATTAACAATTAACAATGCACCAGATACTGTGGGGAAGCACTGTGGTTCCCTCCATATTTGACAGCAGCTTGCTACAGTGTTTTTTTTCTCTTCTAATTATACATATTTCACTGTGGATTGTTAAATTATTATTTTTTCTAATTACTTTTTTTCTTTTTCGTTTCTTTTTATTATGTTTTTTTTAATTATTTTTTTCCATAAAATTTTTTTTCGTTGGTTATATATATATAATTTTTTTTTAATTGAGATGTATGGGCTAATTTAAACGCACCACGATTAATCCTTAGATCCAATTTTTTTATAGTTTTTTTTCTTTTTCTGATTATGTTTTTTTTTATGAAACATTTTTTTTTGTTAATTATACTTTTTAATTTTTTTCTTTTTTCACTTATATTTTTTTTCTTTTTTATGATTGGGGTGTCCGAGCTAGCTTGAACGCAATACAATTAATTCTAAGATCCAATTTTTTTTATAATCAAAATATCCAAACCAGTTTATGCGTACCATGATTAATCTCTAGATCTTTTTTTTTCTCTAAAGTGCTTTCCTGCTAGTATATTTTTTTCTTTTTTCTCTTATACTTTTATTTTGTTCACTTATATTTTTTTTATAACAGGGGTCTACGGGTCGACTTAAGTATATCACGACTAATTTCTGCACTGAATTTGTTTTTAAAACAATATGGATTGGTACAATGCTTTCACGCTTATATTTTTTTTCTTTAACTTGTATAATTTTTTATAACCATTGTCTCTAAGTCAACTTAAGTTTGTTTTTTTTACTAAATTATGTGGGAAAAATACTGTAGCTCCTCACATATTTCACTGTAGATTGCTACCATGCTTTCCTTTTTTTTTTCTTTTTTTTCTTTCATTTTTTCAATTTTTTTGCTTTTTTTTTTCTAAATAATTTTTTCCTCCTTTTTTCATTTCTTTCTTTCTTGCTTGCTTTTTCTCATGTTTTTTTTTTTGTTTTTTTCTATTTTTTTAGATGAAATATTTTTTTCTAATTATTTTTGTCTTTTTTTTGGTGTTGTGGGTGTGTCTTCGGGCATAACGTCAATTTTAAAGCTCATGCATATTTCGGATAGCGCGTGCGACGTCGTAGAACTTCTAAAAACATATATTATTTTTTTATATATTCATTTTATTATGTAAAAACGTGTTTAAAATAATATCATGGTATCAAAAATATTTCTAATTTTTTTCATTTTTGTGCATAGTATAATAATAATAATACCCTCAAATAAGATAAAAATCAAGAATTTATAAAATAAATTAATCTTTATATAGTGAATTCAATAATTCAGATAACCGAATCTTCTTGCTTTTTTCAATGATAATGATGATTTTATACTGATTATTTTGTTGAAATATATCAAACAAATAAATTTATATCAATTTAAAATTCATATATTTTATAAAAAAAATTATAATTAACAAGAATTTTATACATATTTATTATTTTATTTAAATTTATATTATAATAAAAAATTTATATAATTAATATTTTTTATATTAAAAAAAATACGATACTAGCCGTGTAATGAGAAGCGGGCGCATGAGCTATTATTATATGTATAAACGTAGGAATTTTACGGGAAGAAACACAAGAACCCACCTGGAGGGCAACATACCCGATAATATAATAGCAGCACTGACATCAGGCACCCTTTGAAGAGATTGAGTCAGTAATTTAACAAAAATGATAATCATAATCCCATGTTTCTGAATTGCTGATAAAAGCTACCTTTTTAAACAAAACTCGGATTTATTTCTTGCAAGGGATTCCCATCTACCCTTCCCTTCCTTGACATACACTCCAGTATTCTCTTTTAAAACCGCAATGCCTCGCAGCCTGTTCATACAAGCCAGACGAATATTTAGCAGAAGAGAAAAAGAACGCCAGAAATGGAGATTAAGGTAGAATCTCATCATGATTCATTGCATACCAGTGAAGAAAAACTTCCTCTCCTGAAGGGAGTGGCCACGCCGAATGAGGTTGAGAAAAACCTGATTCAGAAAGCCATAGGTCAGACATTCAAGAGCACAGCTCATCTGGCCAATCTTTTACCTACCGGAACAGTTCTTGCTTTCCAGCTTTTACTGCCTATATTTTCAAATCAGGGAAATTGCGATTCGGTCAGTAGGTCCATGACTGCAGGACTAGTTACCCTTTGTGGGTTGTCATGTTTCCTGTCAAGCTTTACCGATAGCTTTAGGGACAAGAACGGAAATGTATGTTATGGGTTGGCAACATTCCGAGGCTTGTGGGTCATTGATGGATCGGCAACCATTCCACCGGAAGTTGCTGCAAATTACCGGCTACAGTTTATAGATTTCATGCATGCCCTCATGTCAATACTAGTATTCGCAGCCACTGCCTTATTTGATCAGAATGTGGTAGACTGCTTCTATCCATCACCGTCAACGAAGACACAGGAGGTCCTCAGAGCACTGCCTGTTGGGATCGGTGTCTTTACTAGCATGTTGTTTCTTGTTTTTCCCACCAGGCGTCATGGAATTGGCTTCCCCCTTTCTGCAAGTTAATCTTTCATATACCAGTGAAAATATCCTTCTCAGAATTAATATTACTCTGCTAATTCATCGCATGTCCTTGACCTTTGTTTTATCCCTCGAAGTTAATTTTCTCTGTCATATTCATGCTCTTCAGATAATTGAAGGTGCCAAAAAGGATCGTTCATGGTGACAGAACGTGAACAGTTGGAGTTGAAAAATACATGAAAGGTTTCATGACGGATAACGTTGTTCAAAAATTATCTATCACACATAGAGAAATTCATTTGGAGTTGAAAAATACATGAAGAAATTTAGCAAATTGTTTGGAGAGTGGAAATTGATTTTTTCACTAATTCAAAATTTAAATAAATCGTTATCTACTTGCAACCACGCCACTATTTTTCTACCCGCTAACCATTCAAGACTTGGATTTCTAAATGACCAGGAACACATCAATCTAGCACCGTCTCATAAAAAATGTGAGCAGCTTCATGCAAGTCTCCTTTCTTGCAGAAGCATTTCACAGGAGAATCAAAGGTCCCAGCATCAATTGAGATACCCCCAGTACGTACGCATAATTAAGTACAATTGAAAGGTTCGATTTAGTTTTCCATTTGTACGAAGGCCTTGGACTGCCATATTAAGCTTAAGATGAAGGCTCCAGGCTACTCGGTTTGCAGAACCCTGCATATGGTTTCAATCCCTGAAGCTTCATCCTGTCAAGAGTCTCCACAGCTTCAGCAAATTCTCCTTTACAGAGTCCATTAATTAGTGTACTATATGCGCCTTATTAGGTTTATAGCACTTCATCACCATCATCTCTAGTAGCTCCATGGCTTCTAAAGAACATTCATCCTTGAAAGGCTATAAGCAAACACGTTTGGTTCAATGCCCTTTCTCTTCATGTCATCAAACAATCCCATAGCTTTGTTCATGTTACCATCCTGGCACAAGCCATTAGCCATGTGTCAGACAACAGTATGTAACAGCAGATGGTGAACATACTTTTGTCTCCATCTCCTTACACAACTCCTTGGCTTCAGTAGTGTTTCCCTACCTCCACAATCAATTAATCAGTGTACCGCACGTTTATGAATCCGAATCACATCCACGTTTTGGCATCTCACGAAATATCTTAAAAGCAACATCGATTGTCCCACTATTCTTACGAAGGCTTAAATCAAAACATTAAGAGAAACAGCAATCGGGTGAATCATATACCTATAAAAACTCATTGCAACCTTTAACTGATTCTCTTCAACAACAACAGAATATACGATAATGTAATACTTGTCAGCGGTTTTGCACCCAAAGTCATCCATTTTATGGAGAATCCTAATGGCAACTAATGGCATAAGAACACAACCATAATCTCTACAAATTGAAAGGAATATCTCCTCGGTAATTCCCCTCCCTTCATTCTATTAAGCATGTCCTATGCGGGTCTAAATTCATTCGTGGAAAACTAATTTAAAGATCAAGAGGCCAAACGGGGTGTGATCATGCCAGAAACCATTGCTGTATCCCGCGCTTGCAGAATCAAATATGATTTTAGCTTTTTGTAAGTCGTTTTATGTTCTAAGTGGTAGCTCAACTTGGGATGGGATGATTTCTTCTGACCATTTAACACTGTTTTCACTCTCTTTTAAGCGTTTTATCATTCAGATGGTGTGCGGGAAATGAAGTGTTCGAGAATAGCAAAATCCCGTTAATAAGGAGGTATATTTTTAGCAAATTTCGAGAAAACCCTAACACTGGTGCTTGTTGAAAGAAGCTTCAAGGGAAGGAAATGAAGGCAAGCACAATATGGTTTGTTTGTGTGTTTGGGGAACGAAAGAGAATGGCGGTTTTTGAGGGAGTTTTGGTTTTGAGTCTCTAGGTAATTTCAGGCTTCGGTTTATTAGGACCCAATACATCCATGGATAATTGGGTTTAGGCCGCACTTGTTGGGTTCTTGCAATTAATTTTATTTACAATGGAAGACAAAGTTTGTCCCTATAGTTTACTCATATTGAACTTTGGGTCCTGATGTTAAAATTGTTGAAAGGACATTTGTTTTTTTATCAACTAGTGTTCGATATTGCGCTGTATAATATTGTTAGAAAATTTTTTAATTGAAAAAAATATTAAAATAATATATATAACATCAATATATTAAAAATATCTAAAAAATATTAATTTAATGATTTTATAAATAAAAAATAATTTAAAAAACAAGTTATAATGAAAAAAAAATATATTTAAAAGATTTTTTTCATATGCCACGTAAATCTTTAAAATATATTTTTTCTAAGTTTTGATAAGATGAATCAAACTGCTTCAAATTTGAGAATCGTAAGAATAATTTTGTAATTATTTATTTATGTACTTAGCATATAGTACAAGAAAAGTACAAGTTATTTTTTAAAATATTTTTTATTTAAAAAATATATTAATGTTTTTTTTACATCGATACATTAAAAATAAAAATTATTAATTTCAAGTTTTTTCCAAAAATAAATTTGAAATTTTGAAAAATTACTACCAAACAAACATAATCTGCCTCAAATGACTCGAGCCAACTTTTCAAGAGTGTGTTTGTCATGAGAAATTGAAGGAATGATGGACGAGGGGAGGGGTGATAAAAAGATTAAAGTGTGATTGTGTAGATTCAAGATTCGTCATGATTTTGATGTTGTTGTTGTTGTTGTTTAATATGCATATCCACGTTTGATAGGCTACATTCACAAAAATTACTTGACTTTTCCCGAACATAAATATGATGAAAGTCCCTTCATATATTTGTAGATACGAGAGGTGTAGTGTTTCGTGTCTAGTTTGTGAACAACTATATATATATATCAAAATTTATAAAATCAAGAAAGATATATATATATATCAAAATTTATAAAATCAAGAAAGAAAGCAAAACTCCAATTCATTAAATTAATCTCTTAAAATCAGGGATAATATAGACCACATAACTAGGCTTGAAATAAATAAAATAAATATTTAAATAATATAAGTAATTGTGTCTATTTGAGAGTATATTTATACATTTTCGGGAATGGAGTTGAGGCATATAAAGCAAATGAGAGAATGGACCACACAACCTCGCCCCATAAATGAAAGATACAAAATCACTAATCAATATCGTTTTTCTCAATTAAACTAGAATTTCAAGAGGAGAAAACGATGGGCAGGTGAGGAGAATAAATAGCCCAGATCCCATCACTATTTTCTCAGAATAAGTTGCCGTGGCTGGAAGTAGACAGTTGTTTAAAAATATTTATATAATTGTTAATATGATAATTATTAAAAATTTATATGATAGTTTATTTTAAAATTTATAAAATTAGTCGAAATGCCAATAAGATTTAAGTATTTAGTTCACATTAATAATTTCTTTTATATATATATATATATAGCAGTTTTTTTTAAAGATTTTTTATAATTTTAAATTTAATAACCTATTTTAAAATAAAAAAGTTTGAGAATTATATCTAATAATGAATATTAAAGAAATTATCAATATGAACTAAATACTTAAACTATGAAACTGATAACCGAATGCAAATTAAGATATTGGATCTCATGCAATGATGGGCCATTTAATTTATTTATTTTATCATAAAAAATATTTTTTTTTATAAAAAGAATAATAATTTAAATTAAAATGCACAAATCAATTTGCTAGTATAAGTTATTTTTTTTCTCTAATTTGAAAAAATGGTAGGATTATTAGCATATCAACAAGAGCATGGCTGAGCTATTTTTTTTTTTACCATCCATATGAATTCAACGCCTATTTCACTTTAAAATTCTCTCAAAAATAAAAATCAACGAAATCATTTATTGTTTTTGGTATCAACACCGTTTCTTCTCCAAAATCAACAAATCATCTATTTTTAGGAATTAAATTTATTTTTTTCTAAATCAACGAGATCTTATGTTCTTAAGGATTGACAACAGTTGTTTTACATAATCAACAAGATCACTTATATTTTAGGGATTAACATCACTTTTTTTCTCTTCTAAATTGGTAAAATCTTTTATTTCTAGGGATTAACATAAACAATTTTCTGCACTAAAGAAATCTCCTAATATTAGGGAATAATGCTAGGAATTTCCTAAATTATATTTATTTAGATATTAAGGTCGAAACTTTCCAAAATCAGTAAATGTTTTATTCCAGGGATTAAAAATAATAAGAAGAAAAATCAAAATAAAAAAATATGAATGGTTTTACTGAATACTCTTTTGTTTTTTTTTTCAAAACAGTAAACAACTCACAGTCAACAACTCAAAACAGTCACGCCACTATCATGACTCACGACGACACAGAACAAAAGAAAACTAACTGAGGTGATATGAGGATTGGAAAACCCAGAGCTAAGAGGTGAGACCTCCCTGATTGGACAGGACATCCTCTCGTATCCTCATATCGCTACAAGCCTCCCACTTAAAGATAAGACGGGCCCACCTCATCACCATCACTCCTTCGTAACATTACCAAAGAGCAATCGCCTTCGACCAGAATAATTCTCCCCTCACAAAAACAAATGCTATTATATATCAAATTAAAATGAAAAATCTCCCTCCATTATTTCTACCTCGGCATCTCCCCCGTAAAATAGTCCCATATTCTTGCTTTACTCTCAGACACGTGTTCTCCGTTGATTAGGTCGCATGACCCCCACGGGATTCTTCAGCTCTGATCCGCTACCCCTTACTCTAAATCCAAACCATCATAGAGGTTGCGCATTGTATCAATGTGCACCGCGGAGCAGGGGATAACGATTAACTTGAAAAGCAAAACATGAGGCAATTAACCGCGCTCTAGAAAAAAAAAAAAAAACGGTTTAAGAGCTCACTCTAGGTACCAATATCACATTTCTCTCTCTCTCTCCCTCTCTCGATCGAAGCCCAGCCATGGAGTCACGCGTCTTTTCACGTGCCACCACTATTGCTCGCGTGCGTAGGCCACTGCGAGAGAACCACAGCAACACTAGCTGCAGCCTCGTCTCGATCAAACCGATCGGAGCAGTCTGTGAAGGCGGGAATCTGATATGGGGAAGGCAACTGCGGCCATCATTGCTTCTGGAAGCATCTTCTCCGGTGAATGCAAGGAAGGACAGTCTCCGGAAGATTATGGCTGCAGCTTCGTCTCCGGCAGAAGGAAGTGATTCCTCCGGGTGAGGTCCGTTTCCTTCGTTCTGAATCAGTCGACTCTCTCCGTGTCGGAATCTGACTCGGTTTTGTTCGTGTTTTTGACTCGGTGTTTTTGCAGGGATGCAAAGGTCGCTCCGGTTGGTTTTTTCAACAAGTATCCGGCTCTCGTAACCGGTTTCTTCTTCTTCATGTGGTACATAGCGGATCACAGACTTATTTCCTTTTCATTGAATAATCACGTCACTTAAATTAACAAATCCCAGACGGCCAAACATCTTGTCTCGTTATATGATTTTATTTTAAGACAGATATTGATCAATTAATATGCAGGTACTTTTTGAACGTGATATTTAACATACTTAACAAGAAGATTTACAATTACTTCCCTTATCCATAGTAAGTGTTAGCAATTTTTTAGCTGCTAATTATCACCCCCCCCCCCCCCCCCAACAAACACCCAGTTAGTTAGTTGGTGTGTCTTTGTTTTGATGGAATGTTTGTTGATTGATTGTGTCTTGTGTAGTTTTGTTTCGGTGATTCATTTGTTTGTTGGAGTGGTGTACTGTTTGGTGAGCTGGACCGTGGGCCTTCCAAAGCGCGCTGTAAGTTAAATCTCTAGTAATTAACGCCTATTTCCTGTTATAAGATGGGCTTGTTTGGTTATTGCCACTTTATGCATGGCTGATTTAGGGAAGATAATTGTGTTTTATTAACAGTTTATGGTTACCTAACATGTAACATGTCTAAAAGATCGTGATTGATCCTTGTCAAGTCTCTGGTTTTCGGGGGTAATGTCTGTGAGGAAACAGGGGTTGTCCTTAAATTAGGAAGAATACCTTACACCCAGGACCTGATGAAGAAATATGAAGATTGATAGTATTTGTACTGACTATTGCCATTTAAACATTTGAAGTTTTTTTTTTTTGGAGGGTATGATTTTTGATGGAACCATGAGTTTCCTGTCTTAGTCTTATTGTCTGTGCCATATAGTATTAGGGAGAGGATTGCTGAAGTTCTAGAGCATTGATAATCCATTGCTTATTTTCTGTGTATTGCACGCAGCCTATTGACTCAAATCTCCTGAAGCTGTTGATTCCCGTTGCTGTCTGTCATGCATTAGGCCATGTGACCAGTAATGTCTCATTTGCGGCGGTTGCTGTCTCCTTTACACACACAATCAAAGGTGACATCAAGAAGGCACTTTATTATGCAAGTTTTTGGGAAGACAATTTTCTTGCTTATCAACACTGTTTTATGAGGACATTTTGACCTCTCAAGAGTGGTTTCCTTATTTGTAGTTGACCGTGTTTCATTACAGCGCTTGAGCCCTTCTTCAATGCTGCTGCTTCTCAATTCGTTCTGGGACAGTCAATACCGATAACTCTGTGGCTATCACTTTTGCCTGTCGTTATTGGTAAGCTTTCTCTTTTATTTCTTCAATAATATGCCATCTGACTGTAATCAACCTGCATTCTATTAGGATTCAAAATCATGTCTACTCATTATTACCTTCACTCTCCTATATATTTGAATTGTTTACGTAATCAGAAACTCTCAAGTTGATTATTATAATGCTGATAAGGTGACATAAATTTTGAATGACATTCCACTGTAAATCAAATGCAGGTGTGTCCATGGCATCATTGACTGAGCTATCGTTCAATTGGACTGGCTTTATTAGTGCTATGATCTCCAACATCTCCTTCACTTACAGGAGTCTCTACTCAAAGAAAGCTATGGTAATTCAATAAAGTTTTTGTTTGCACTATATGAGCAGCTGCTTGTTGATTAATTAATAAGTACTTCCTAATGATTGCTTCTTTTTTTTGTATCCTTGCAGACTGATATGGATAGCACTAATATTTATGCTTACATTTCCATCATTGCACTCTTTGTCTGCATTCCACCTGCCATTATTGTGAGTATAAAATCATCGATGCCCCTGGAGACTTGTACTGTCAAGAACAGTTAAAAATTGTAACCATTCAGTACATAAAATCTCTTCGTATTTGTGTCATGTTTGCCTTTGCAGGTTGAGGGACCTCAACTGATGAAGTATGGCTTTAATGATGCAATTGCTAAAGTGGGTCTAACCAAGTTTATCTCAGACCTTTTTTGGGTAGGAATGTTTTATCACCTCTACAATCAGGTACGAACTTTCTACTGATCTTTTTCTGTCTATACAATTTAGGCATATCAAACAATGCCTGTAGAGGCATTGATGTTTTCATGTATTTGCATGACAGATCCTCAGTTTTCCAGAAGGTTTTTTGTAGTGATTTGAATGCTTACATAGGTTTCCATAATGATTGTTGACTAACTGTGAGACTGCACTAATGATTGGGATATGCAAACAACTATTCTGGAATATTCTAATATCCTTTCGGGAGATCTATGCAATCAAGTCATTACGGAAACTGTTTCAGACATCTGTATAACCATTAAGGAAAAAGCATTTAAATACCAATGCCTTTGACTTGCATCAAAAACTTGGCAGGACACTGCAAATTAAGTAAATGGTGTGGTCTCCTTTAGCATTTACTCAGAGAGTTCAATTGAACTATTTACCCTTTTTATTCCCGCTCTTGCCTGGAAAGCCAACTTTTTTATCACGATACTTTTGTAGGATTATAAAACAATTTTCTTCTCCTGAATTTTCAGTTGGCCACCAACACCTTAGAGAGGGTTGCACCTCTTACACATGCAGTGGGCAATGTGCTGAAACGTGTATTCGTGATTGGCTTTTCCATCCTGGTCTTTGGTAATGACTTGTCGACCACTTGATTACCTCTTACTTTTCTTATCTTTCGTGGATAGTAAAATCAAATGATACCTAACAATTCTCTCCTTGCAGGTAACAAAATTTCAACACAAACTGGTATTGGAACAGGCATTGCAATTGCCGGAGTGGCAACCTACTCTTTCATTAAGGCCAAGATGGAAGAGGAGAAACGAGTGAGTTTCATTCTAGAGAACGGAGACAAACATGAGTACTCTCGGCTTATTTTTGTATTTGGGTTACAAGTTGCATTATGCTGAGCATTTTGTTACTTTTTGGTTTGAAATCTAAGTCAACGAGTGATCGTAGCCTAAAATATCCGTTGATGAAATCCTTAGAGCATATTCACCTGTCAAAAATTGATATTTTCCTAAGAAATATATGTACCTTTTGGAGAATTAGTTTGTTTGATTTAGGGTTTCTTTATGACCATGGAAGAGGGTAGTGAAGTCTTTAAAATGAATAACCCTAACTCTTTATGCAAATTTGGTCTCTTTTGCAGCAAGGGAAAGCAGCATGAGAAGGAAAGAGGCATTGGCCGTGGGCGAAGATAGCTTTGTTTGTAAAGTGAAATTCTACTGTCACGAAGATAAAAATGACAAACTGAGTATCTTGTTGTCACTGTGAATTATTTTTTCCCCATTAATTTTCGTTGATTGTACAGACATTTGCTAAGTTGCAATCAGCTTATGTTGACTCTAATAATGAAATATTTGCTGTCTTTCACAATGAACTTTGAATGATTATAAGCTGCAGAGGGAGTTTACTAGAATGAGTGGAAATGAAATATGCATCGCCGCTTGCAGAGAAGTTTTTTGTTTTGTTAGGGTAGTTCACTTGGGGATGCATCAGCGTAAAAGAGGAGCCGGTTTTACTGTTGGAGAAACCCTGTATAAAGGCTAGATCATACAGGCCATGAGAAGTAACCCAGAACAAATCCCTGTGTTTTGCAAGAACAGCTGTGAAAATCTTGGTAAACCCAGACGTGTAAGGTGTTGTTTAGGTGAGCGGTGCAAATTGAGTTTTATCTAAATTTAAATATTTTTTTTTCAATTGAAATGATTTTTTGTGTGTGTTTTTATGTCATTTTGATGTGCTGATATTAAAAATAATTTTTAAAAAATAAAAAATATTATTTTAATATATTTCGACACGAAAAATACTTTGAAAAATAATAACAACTATACTCTCAAATATCTACTTAATACGTCCTTGCATCTGTCATGGGGGGTTGGGACTGTGAAGAATTGATTTGTTAAAATTATTTTAAAATACTAATATAAAATTTATTTTTTATAAAATAAAATAAAATTATTTTAATATATTTTTTAATAAAATATATTTTCAAAAATAACTTAAAAATATCTCTAATTAGACACATAGTCTGGACCATTCCTTTTCAACGGACTCCAAAACACGTATTATGCTATATCGGAAGAAAACTAGTGTAGTAGCTTAGGATAATAACCGTAAAATAAATAAAATAGACGTGAGATTTGAGTAAAAAAAAATAAAATTCTTAAAATAAAAATAATAAATTGATGTGATGCTAATTCAATTTAAAAGTTTAGATATCTATTTTTACTAATTTTGTTGATCATCAAAATAAAAAAATATTCTCATAATTCAAGCAAATAAATTTGATGTTTTTTAAAAGTGAGAAAAATCATGAAGACTGTGAGAAAATTAATTACATAGAGCTTTCTAATCGAATTCTTACCATCAAACAAATTTAATATTGAAAAGAAATTCACTGAATAGTAGCCTTGGAAGAAAAGTTTGTAAAATTTATTCTAATCAATTATTCAAAAGTTTAAGCAATTTAATTTAGCCTATTTCTCCCTGATAAATCATAGTGATTATTATAATATAACAATCATATCAACTCTTTTCCCTCTCATTTAAGTCCACTCTTTTCCTTCTCATCCTAGTCCCAAACAATAACTACGAGTTGAAAGAAACTAAAAAGAGCACATATATTATTTCAAAACAATTCAATAAGCATGAACATAAATCGATAAATATAATTCTAAAATAAAAATAAATAAATACTTGAATATGAAAGAATTACAGTGATAATATTATTTGTTAGAATTTAATAATAAAGATGATGTTTATTACTTTAAAATAAAAAACCATAGTTTAGTTCATTTTGTCGTAAAAGTAACACAAAACAGAGAAAAAAGAATGTTGCAAAAAAGAGGAAGATGAAAGAATGAACATCATAGTTGTTGTGAAAGAAAGAACAAGAGATTGGAAAAACCCTCCCACCCCTTAGAATTATACCTGTTTGAAAGAATGGAAATATATTTGAATGGAAATTTCTCTGTCAACTTTTAGAGTACCAAAATATTCTTTAATGGTTGGCTAAGAGGACCCTGTCGATTCATTTACGAGGACAACTGGTCCTCTCCCTCATCTTTTTCATTCCATAATAATCATACTATTAGAAAAAGAAAGTAAAACCTAGACCCACAAGAGCCCATCTCCGCGAATCCAGCCCATGAACCAATAATAAGAAAGGGCCCACCATAAACACAAACTAAAAATGTCAAGATGATTGACTCACCCAAAGATCCCATAGGCTCAATCATGCTCAAATCCACAAGCAAAAACAAGGAACTCTTCAACATGGAAGCAAGAACCCAGCCAGAGCCAGATATCCCACGATCCCATCCCTCCATGCAAAGAAACCATCCATTTTTTTTTTTTTTGAAAAAAAACATTCCACAGCCTAAACAGGAGAAAAAAACACAAAGTGTTACAGTGCATTGACAAGTTGACCAGCAAGTAAAAGAAAAGAAAGGAGAGAAGCAGCACAAAGACAGAAAAGCGAATGAACGAACATCTAACATGTTCCAAACAAAAAGGGTGTTATTGTTTCGAAAAATAAAAAAAATAAAATCAAAATCAAAATCCACTCCTTCCTGCCTGCCTGACTGCATCACTTAAATAATTAAAATTATAAAAAAAATGGAAATCCGAATTGGTGTCAAGATGGACGATTTGGTCTTTGCTGTTCTATCGTTGTAATTGTCGTTGATTTCTTTCGTTGTTTCACTTTTCTTTTTTTTTTCTTGTTTCCTATTTTCACCCTTTTCTTATTATGACTCTTTTCCTTTTCTCTTATAGGATCGTTCAATTCATTTCGTCACGCGGCGTGTATCAATATTATTTCCGGATTCAATTTATTTCTTAAAGATAATAAACAAATTAAAAAGGAGGAGAAGTCATGTTAATTTCTTCTCTGGGCCTTGTCCCTCACGATATTGGAGAGAGAGAAAAGTAAACCAAATCAGTTCTCTCTCTCTCTCTCGTTTTCTGTTTCGAAAACCCTAGTCCTTGCGATCTCGATTTCGAATGGAGACCAATTCTGACGAAGAACATCTCAACAGATCGAAGAGCAACGTGATGAGTTCTAATGAAGGACAAAGCAAGCCTAAACGACAGATGAAGACTCCTTTCCAACTTGAAACCCTAGAGAAAGCTTATGCTGGTCCGTGCACTTCTTCATTCTCTTTTTATGTTTATACGTTTTTTATTTGATTTGATTTTTTGTAATCCTCTTTGTTTGCTTTGATCTCTTCTGCTTTGGATTTTCTTTCTGTTTGTGACTCTGTTTATGCTTGGGTTCCTGTTAATTTTATGTGTTATTCAATGTAGAGGCTTAGTTGTTTGTTAGTTTTGTTGATTTTTTTATTTTTTGGAAATTTTAATCTTATAACTAGCTAATTTTCGTGCTGGTGATTATTGATGCCTAGTTTTTTCTCTAGATTTATGTGCAATTGGTTTATCTTCACCTTTTCTTTTCTTGTTTTGCATGGATCTTGGATGATTTTGATTCAATAATTAGATTTTGTTTTGCATTATGTGCGCGCGTATCAGCATATTTTTTTTTGTTGTTGTTGATATTTGTTTTCTATTGCTGGTTTAATCAGCTGAGACATATCCATCAGAGGAGATGCGGGCAGAATTGTCAGAGAAATTAGGACTATCTGATAGGCAGTTGCAGATGTGGTTTTGCCACAGGAGATTGAAGGACAAAAAGGAGACTCCAGTAAAGAAGCAACGGAATGCTGCACCATTGCCCGAGTCTCCTTTGGAGGAGATGAGGGTAGCGAGGGCTGAGAATGGAAGTGATTATGGGTCTGGGTCCGGTCCAGGCTCTAGTCCTCTTTCAGAGTCAAGGAAGGTGGTTTTAGATGATGGGCATATGATGAGAAGGTACTATGATTCATCACCACAGTCGGTTATGGAGCTTAGAGCTATTGCCTGTGTGGAGGCACAGCTTGGGGAACCATTGAGGGAGGATGGACCAATTCTTGGGATGGAGTTTGATCGCTTGCCACCTGATGCGTTCGGGACACCCATAGGTCATGCTACTTAACTGATCCTCACAATGCCATGCTTTTAATTGCTCAATATTGTAGTAACGGTTATTTTTGAAATGAGGTGGGATGAACATAGGCATGTCATGTGGATTCAATTTTGATCAAAGAAAAATATTTAGTCCTCGTGGATACTCTTTTTAATCATGCCTTTTTGGTGCTAATTTCTCCTGTTTTTATATCTGTTTGTTTGTTTGAAATGAACAACCGAACTGCACTTGTGCTATATTTACAACTAAATTGCGCAGATAAAAGCTGTGCTGATTAGAAAATTTGAAATGAAACTGTATTGACACGGATAATTATTTAGATACTGATTTTTTCATGATACCACAGTGATAAGTTCATGCTACTATAGTAATGATGTTGAATTGGACAGTGAATACCTTGGCATTTCTGATCACATGATCCATTAAAGTCAAAACTTGCCTAGTTATCCTGTTAATTCACTGATGAATTTGGAAAAAAATCAATTTTTTCTCTAGACTGTATTCATGTTAGAATGCAATTTTGACTGTTTCACATTGACATGTGACATTTTTATTCCTTTTGATCTTGGGATCACATCTGCTAAAAAATTATTGATAATCACATGCAGCATCTATTTCTGAACAACAGAAGCGAATGGGGTATCCTTACGAGGACAAAGTATATGAGCGGCATGATGCCAAATCAAGCAAAGTAGTTTCTTAAACTCCATATCTCTTTCTTTTATTTTTGTGGTATTTGATATTTCCTTGCGTGCTATAGAATTGCAATATGGTATAGATACTTTGATGTGCTATCATCAGCCTATCAGCTCCTAAATGTTTAGTCTTCATTAAACCAGGGAACTTTCATTTGCTTTCCCTTTCCAAGTTCTTGGTATCTTGTTTTTTTTTTTTGAAAAACATTTCTGGTCAGCCTCTATTACTGTCTCTTAGGTCAAGATGGGGCTCGCTTTTCTTTTTATAGCTAAATCATTGCAAGATAGTAACAACCTGCAACTAACAATTAACCAAAAAAACACCCTTCTTTAAAAATGCAAAAGGATAATACGTGACAGCCTGAAGGCTGTGGAAAAAAATCTGCATCCTATTATTATCGACCTAATGGAACCGACCTTGCTGCATCTCTGTCAAGTTTCTATAGCTAGTTCTCTCCATTGCTGTTCTTGGAGATTACTCCACTTCTGTACCGGATTCCATAAACAAAATCATATATTTGTGATATTGGTTCAATAGAATGAAACACTGCATGCCTTGCCATGTAAATGCTGGGCTTCTAATTGTAGATTTTGTATTTCGCCTAGTACATATTGGTTACCTCTGAAATAGCAACTCTATCCTAGGCCTCTGTAAAGGCTCCTAATGAGCACTACTTTTTCCAGGATCATGCCAGCATTCGATCTGATGCATATGGACTTGCCCAATCTCCTTATCACGATTCACCAGCTGATACTATGAGGGGAAGAGCTTCACCATTTGGTGCAGGCCAAATGCCACGTGCTCGCCTTTTGTCTCAACAAGACAAGAGGGGGCATATTTTTTCATCACCTCAGAGGGATGATGACTTCATCCCGCAACGAGACACCTTTGCCAACAATAGAACAAGTGCTCAATCTATCACTCATCCTATTATGGGACCAGAAAATCCAAATGTCTTTTCTGATGCACAAACCTTCCACCATGACACTGAGCTGCGGTTGGAAAGGAAACGCAAGGTATCCTGAAGTTGGCAATAGATTTTTACTTTCTCTATCTCTTTTAATCAAGGACTGGTAATTATATATGTGGTTCCCTTTTGTAGACCGAGGAACCAAGAACTATAAGGGATGTTGAAGCTTATGAGAATCGGATGCGCAAAGAGCTTGAGAAACAAGATATTTTAAGGCGGAAGGTACCATCTCATCGGTCTTGAATTGCTGTTGTAGTAATTTTTCATATGATTCAGATGTTGGAACCTGCATTCTCAGAATGAAGAACGAATGAGGAAAGAGATGGAAAGGCATGACCGTGAGAGACGAAAAGAAGAAGAGAGGTTAATGCGTGAAAGACAAAGAGAGGAGGAGAGAACACTGCGGGAGCAAAAACGTGAACTTGAGCGAAGAGAAAAGTTCATGCAGAAAGAGTATTTAAGAGTGAGTTTTGAGTCCATTACTCTGAGCTTTTAGCTGTTTTTTTTTTAATCATTATATAGCAGTATCCCAACTATCTCTTTGTTCTCTCTGTTTATCTTTAAGGCTGAGAAAAGAAGACAAAAAGAAGAGCTTCGTAGAGAGAAAGAGGCAGTGAAACGCAAAGCTGCCATGGAGAAGGCAACTGCACGTAAGATTGCTAAAGACTCTTTGGATCTTATTGAGGATGAACAGCTAGAACTCATGGAATTGGCTGCTGCCAGCAAAGGCTTAGCCTCAATAGTTAACCTCAACTATGACACTTTGCAAAACCTCGATTCATTCAGAGGTAATGATATCTGATTATTAGACCATGTTTTAAAAGAATAATTTGATTTTTTTGTTGAAATAGGGGGGTTAGAAGTTTTTTTTTTTTTTTAACACTTTCTGAGCAGTTATAAAAACATTTTTTTGTGCTCCAGACTTGTTGATCCCATTCCCATCCAAATCTGTGCAATTAAAAAAACCATTTGGATTTCAACCTTGGTTGGATTCTGAAGAAAATATAGGGAATCTTCTGATGGTATGTCCTAAAACTTACTTTATATTTCATTGAGCTGTGATATGTATTATCATCCATGATTATCCGATCATTATGTGATCCACTAGGTTCCATTGTAGTCTCACTAATGAAATTCTGATAACTTCTAGTCTGTTCAGTTTTCACTGCTCATTTCTTTTAAACATCATGAAAATGAAAAAAAAATCATAAAAGTTATGCTTATTTCTATACTGCTTTTCTATGCTTGTTGTGTTGATCCAAATAATTTTTGATAATGTTAATACTCTAATGTCTATGTTTTGAGGTCCCAAAATCTTTATCTTTTACAGGTCTGGAGGTTTTTTATTACTTTTGCTGATGTTCTTGGCTTATGGCCATTTACACTCGATGAATTTGTTCAAGCATTCCATGACTATGTGAGTTCATGTCTCAATTTTGTTTTGTCTAACTTCGTATTATGCATCTTCCTCTCATTTACTTTTTATACTATTTTTGATTTTAGGATTCAAGATTGCTCAGTGAATTACATGTTGCTCTTCTGAAATTAATAATTAAAGACATTGAAGATGTTGCAAGGACGCCTTCCAGTGGATTAGGAATAAATCAATACTATACTGCTAATCCTGAAGGCGGACATCCACAAATTGTTCGAGGGGTAAGCTCTGTTCATTGGACATGTTTACTGGTATTCATTTGCATGATATTCTATCAATTGATGCTTAATCATTTTTTACTTTTACTCCAATGTTTTAGGCATATACATGGGGTTTTGATATACGCAACTGGCAGCAACACTTAAATCCATTAACGTGGCCCGAAATACTCCGGCAATTGGCGTTATCTGCAGGATTTGGGCCACAGTTGAGGAAAAGGAATGCAACATGGACTGGTCTGGGTGATATTGATGAGGTTTGTCATTGTCTTCACATCAAAATGATATATAACTAAAGAGAGGAGGAATAATACAGTCAAGAAAATGGAAAGCTGAAACTGCAGTTAGTGGGAGTAATTACATAATTATGGTTATTTTATGTGAAATTGTTAATTAGGATATATCTGCCACTTAATAGTGAGTTCATCATTATTATTAGTATTAGGACTATTTGGCATTTAGGATTCTTCAGGATTTTGCTGTGCCTTTAAAACTAACTCAACAAATATATGGAATGAATCTTCCTCGGTCACATGTGAAATTCCTAGGTTTTCTGCTATAAAGTTTCAATTTTGGATCATGAAAGCAGGCATTTGATGAAAAGAATGCTGAAAAGTGGGAATGTCTGTAAATTTTTCCTCCTAAGATAACTCGGTAATGGTCTTTATAAATTTAGTGGCATACATAAGATGTTTCTTGGTGGGTTTTGAGCTTAATTATGTTTCAGCACCTGTCAAATAACTTGATTTGATATCAATCATGTTCAAACTGGATGATAACTGTCACCACATTTTGTTAGCGTGCTATTCTCATGCAAATTTGTATAAAAAGAAGTTTGCTGACCAATTATTATTTTTAGGCTTTGTCCTTCTTGTACTCACAGATGATTGTATTTTTAGTTGCAGGTTAAGGACTGTGAAGATATCATTTCTACTATACGTAATGGATCAGCGGCTGAAAATGCATTTACATTAATGCGAGAAAAGGGTTTATTGCTTCCTAGAAGGTCTAGGCATCGGTTGACACCTGGAACTGTTAAGTTTGCAGCTTTTCATGTTCTTTCTCTTGAAGGGAGCAAAGGATTAACAGTGCTAGAACTTGCAGACAAGATTCAGGTGAGTTCTTTTGTTTGCCAACATTAATTTTCCCACTGTTGTTTTCCTTACCTGTCTCCTTTGCTTACAGAAATCTGGACTTCGAGACCTGACAACAAGCAAGACACCAGAGGCATCTATTTCTGTTGCTTTGACAAGGGATCAAAAACTTTTTGAAAGAATTGCTCCTTCAACATATTGTGTAAGAGCAGCTTTCAGAAAGGATCCTGCTGATGCTGAGGCAATACTTGCAGCAGCAAGAAAAAAAATTCGAATATTTGAAAATGGATTCTTAGGTGGAGAAGTTGCTGATGATGTTGAAAGAGATGAAGACTCTGAAGGTGATGTTGATGAGGATCCTGAAGTTGATGATTTAACTACTCCATTGAGTGCTAATAAAAGCTTTGTCCATTCTAGTAAATTAAATACTTTGCCAGTGAGTGCAAAATATAAAGTCGGTAATGATGTTTCATTAACTGTACAAAATGAGTCTGAGAAAGGCCTTTCAACTTTTTCTCTGAACGGATCAAAGGATGTGATGGCTCCCATTATCATTGAGCAGTGTGTTACTCATAAAGATGAGGGGACTAATAATGGAAATGGACGAGATATTGAAATTGATGAAACCAAGTCAGGTGAATCATGGATACAGGGACTCACAGAAGGGGAATATTCTCATCTCACTGTCGAAGAGCGTCTTAATGCTCTTGTTGTATTAGTTGGTATTGCGAATGAAGGGAATTCCATTCGTGCTGTTCTTGAGGTAAATGCTCCTTTTCATTTTGTTAAATGTTAAATCACTCTCATGCCAGGAAGCTGTTAGTTTTTCTCCTAGTAACTAATAGCAAGTTTTACAGGATCGTTTGGAAGGTGCAAATGCTCTTAAAAAGCAAATGTGGGCTGAGGCGCAGTTAGATAGAAGTCGGTTGAAAGAAGAATTCATCAGTAAATTAGATTTTCCATCATTAACTGGCGGGAGAGTTGAAACACAATTCGCTAGTTCTGCTGTGGAAGGCAGCCAAAGCCCCTTGGTTCTTGCTGATAGCAAAAATAAGGAAGCGTCTCCAAGTAATGCTGAGGATCGCAAACCTTTGGCAGAAAATGTAGAGAATCACCTAAGCATTGTTCTTTCTGAAAAAGCCTTAGTTGCTCAAGATCTTTCCATGAACCCAGATAACATTTCAGTGCAGCAGCATGGATATGCTTCAAAAAGGTCACGTTCCCAATTGAAAGCTTATGTTACCCACTTAGCGGAAGAGATGTATATCTACAGGTCCTTGCCTCTTGGCCAAGATCGCAGACGTAATAGGTACTGGCAGTTCGTGGCATCTGCTTCTAGAAATGATCCTTGTTCTGGTAGGATATTTGTAGAACTGCATGACAGCAATTGGAGAGTAATTGATTCAGAAGAGGTAATTTCTATCTTTGTGGTTTATGCATTTATATCTTGATTGCAAGCTCTGTTGAAAAATATCTAAGAATTGGTGGTAAAAAACTATCAATATTTGCTTTGACTCTTAAAACGAGTCAAAATGAGGTTCTAAAGACTAATAACACCAATTATCCACAACCACCATGAATATATTAGTTGCAGACATAATCTGAATAATGGTAACTGTATTGATTCTACCTTTTGGTGGTGGTGGTGGTGGTTGGGGGGTGGGGGTGGACATGATGATATTATCTTTTGGTTTAATGTGGCCTCACAGTGATGGGGCATTATTAAATCGTCCTGAGGATAATTAGTGCTTTTCCACCATTCCTGGAAAAACATATAGTTGTAATCTAAGTGATAATATATAATCACCTCTTCTAGTGGAAACACATGTTTTCTTATCTATTACTTTTCTGTTGGCTGTTTCCTTAGAGGTTGTTTTGGCTTTAAAAGCAAGAAATATTCTGCTTTTCCCTTGTATATTAGAGCGGAAAAATCATCTCTTTACTGATGGAAATCCAGCCTCTCTTTATCTCATGATTGATGCTTGAGTTTGAACCTCCTTGGGTCATATGGTTGTTTTTTGTTCTTTGGTTGATGCCTTGCAGCATTTACTAACACCATATTCAACACTATTTCTGTTCAGGCCTTTGATACTCTTTTGTCATCTCTGGATACTCGTGGGGTTAGGGAATCTCATTTGCGTATAATGTTGCAAAAGATTGAGTCATCTTTCAAAGAAAATCTACGAAGGAACTTGTGGTCTCCAAGCATTGTGTGCCAAAGTGGAACAACAGATGAAAACAAAAAAGCTGAAAAAGACAACGGTAACTGTGCAGCCAGCATTGATGGCCCTAGCAGCATGTTATGTGTTTCCAGCTCAGATTCTGTTGATACTTTTTCGTCGTTTAGAATTGAGCTTGGGAGAACTTCAGCAGAGAAGAAGGGTGCTTTGAAAAGGTACCAGGATTTTCAGAACTGGATGTGGAAAGACTGCTTCAATTCCTCAACATTATGTGCCATGAAATATGGGAAGAAAAGATGTGAGCAGTTATTGGATACCTGTAACCTTTGTTTCAGCTCTTATCTCTTTGAAGACTCTCACTGTCTTTCTTGCCACCAAACATTTAAAGTTGATAACAAGAATTTTGATTTTGCTGAACATGAGATTCAATGCAAAGAGAAAAGTTTTGATCCTGGAAATGCACGCGCTAATGATTCTTGTTTACCACTGGGAGTCAGATTGCTGACAGCGCTATTAGGTTCCATTGAGGTTGGGATGACATTTTCATATCATAGTTTAATTGATTTTCTAATTCTTTTTAGCAATTAAAAAATAAAAGTAAAATATTTTCTTAATATTCTGGGTTCCAAGCAATGATTCCACATTGACCCATATTATTTTTGCTTTTGAGTTGGCAGGTATCTGTTCCACAAGAAGCTCTTGAGTCATTTTGGATGGAAATCCACAGGAAGGACTGGGGTGTGAAGTTGATGAAGTCATCATCAACTGAGGAGCTCCTACAGGTTCTCAACATCCTACACATCGCTAAAATTTAACTCTAATCAATCTTTTCTGCTAAATAGTGATGATCATAGATTTGTTTTGTTGCTTCTATTACTGCTGTATTATTCTATTGATGACGGGGTGGGGGAAGCTTTTTTTTCTCTTCATTTTCTCAGAAAACACTGTTATTCGAAGATTGCTATGCCTTTTTTTTTCCCTCCAAATATTTCATGGGAATGCAGCCTTCATCTGTGAAGGATGTACCTGTTCATTACTTCATCACATGTAATCCGAACCTGGTTTTGATATATAGAAGAATCATGGATATTGATTTTCTCCTGTTTCCATTGCTGCACTATTTCATGCATTCATTTCTCCTTAATGCAGTACAGTCACATATTGTGATACAAGTATAGTCATGACAGTATAATAGACCCAAAAAAGCTGTTGCCCTGTCATTGCTTTGCGGAAGTTCTGTTCTAGGAGGCTATAAAAAGACCATGGATTTCAATATATCTGCATGGATTAAAATTTGCTTTGTGCAAATGTGCTCTTATATGGCCTGTGGATGTGCTCATCTTATGATTTGTACCAAGCCTGTTATGATTTGTACGGAGCCAGTAGTCAGCAAGCATAGTTCATACATAGTGTCACGATTCTGTCTTGTGTGTATGGTGGGATGTTTTTGCTTATTTAATAGTTCTTATTGCAGAGATTGACTGTCTTCGAGAGTGCCATAAAAAGAGAGAGATTGTCATCAAATTTTGAGACGACCAAGGAATTATTGGGCTCCTCTGTGTCATCAGGAAGTGCAGCACATGATTCTGCTAGTCTGGGATCAGTTTCTCTACTTCCATGGATGCCGAAAACCAGTGCAGCTGTGGCCCTGAGGCTTTTAGAGCTAGATGCATCTATTATTTATGTAAAGAACGAGAAACCTGAGCCCTCGACAGACAAGTCAGTCAAAGTATACATGGTCAGTTAATTGTTCTCTCTTTTCTCCTCTTTTGATCCATTATTGTTTCATTTACTGCCATTGTCTGTGTGTGTGTGTTTGAGAGGGAAGGAGGGAGAGGCGAAGGTGGGTTTGGGCCACACATTTAATTAAAAAGAGGAGAGAATCTACCAGTGCACTTTAGAAAATTCTAGCTGATCACTGAAAGGAAAGATGTTTTGAATTTGATTGTGTACTTGGTTTTTCTCATGCAGAAGCTTCCATCAAGATATTCTGACTTTAAGAATGAGGTTGAAATAAAAGATGTAAAGCTAGAAGAGCACAATAAAGAGATTGTTGATCTACCTGGTAAGCGTAGCAATTATAAACGTGGACGAGGGGGGCGTGATCAAGGACTTGCTACAAAGTGGCAGAGAAGAGTACCTGGTTTAAAATCTGATACACGCAGGCAGAGTTCTTCTAGGGGAGTTCAGAATTTGAATCAAGGTTCAAGGCAGCAGGGTAGAAAAACAAATTTGCAAGCATCTAGTCGGGGCCGTCGTACAGTTAGGAAGAGGAGAGTGGAAAAGATGGTTGCCAAGGAGCCATTGCTTGGTCGGATGACCAACAAGGTTGCTGCTCCTATGAGCTACTTATCTAAAAAAACAGCTGTCCACAACAGCTATGCCAAGTCATTCAGAAACCTTGATGATGAGGATTGGAGTGCTAAAAGGGGCAGGATGAATGTGGTGGGTGATGATAATAGCAACAGTATGGAAGAAGCAGAATCTGACGATAATGTTGAAGAAGAGGTGTATGAGCAAGGAAATTGGGAGCCACGATTCAATGGCACTCCTAATGGGTGGAATGGGAACTCGATGGAAGCGAGTGATGATGATGGAGATGCATCTAATGGTGTTGCAGCAATGGGCGATGATGATTCAGAGTGCGATGTAGAAATGAGTGATGGGTCAGACCGAGAAGCCAATCAGGTGCAGAATGATGAAGGCCTAAACTTTGCAGATTCAGATGAGTACAGTGACTAAAGCATATTGATATTCAAGGGATTGCTGATGGGCTTGCGATAGTCATTATTGAGCTGCATTAAATTTTTTTGTCATGCAGTTTGACTGGCAACCAGCTAAATGTATGTATAATAGGGGAAGCAAGAAAGGGAATTGCCCCACTCCGTCCTTTATATATAGGGCAATACATAGCAGAAAGAGAGGTAGAAATTAACTAGGTAGATCCGCGTTGTAATTCATAATTGTTAGGGAGGCATTGGATTGTATTTGTACAAGTGCCCTGAAAATGAGTATTATCATCATCCTTTTGATTCTATTTAAATGATGTTTTGTCTAACGAAATTTGTCAATAAAGCAATTTCACTTTTTCCCCCCCCTCCTATATAATTTACTTTTTAATCAGGTAAAAAGAAAGGCTAATGAGAAGCTGCTCCTGGTCCTGGTATATGAGCTAGCGTGATTGATCCTTTGTTACACTTGAACTATGGGGCAAGGGGTTTTCGTGTGCTAATATCAAAGCTTAACCCTGCAGATCTAATGGTCTCCCGTGCAAAACCTTGATCCTTTATTTAATCATAACATAAATTGAAAATAATAAATTTCAAATCGAGGGGGTTCCACTTGGAATGCGAGGGTAACGTCAATCTCCAGAAAACCAAATAGGTCATGGGCAACAACGATATGGGGTAAAGAAGGGCCTCTTGATACATTATATAATATGATCCCACAGGCATAGGCTCCAAAATATAAAGAGGCGGAAACTCTCAAACAAGTCTACTATTGGCAATTACCCGATCTAAGAGGCTAAAAGTTTATTGATTCCTGACTTCAGCTTAGAAGTTAGCCTTGTTGGGAATTTGATCTTGATTCCTGACTTCCCCATTTAAGGTCGTAAGATGGAATGTGCAGCCTGTTAGCGCTTTCTATAAGAGGTGTCTTCTTCGTGACAACCAAATCGTTACCTTCCCTTGTGAATTTTCTGTGCGGTTTCTCATCAATCAGGAAGACAAGATCTGGCAGGGATAACGTTTAGATGCTCATTTCCTTTCTCTGGGAAGGTTATTTTTGTTCACTTTTCCCAGCCAGGCTTGATATCAACAGTCAAGATTTTCTCCACTAGCAGTGTTTTCGTGAATCACAAAAATTAGGCGTCAATATACCACTTTTCCGAATAAGGCTCTCCGAGACCATATGGGATCATGAAGAAGAAAGGATGACTTGGGGTAGGTGTTGGCAATGGTTAAATCCCATAATCTTCCAAGCAACCAAAAGTCATGAAGCAGCACAGAATTAGGATATCGAGACTGTAATTCAACTTCTGTATCAATAAGCACAAGATTATGCATGTGTTTCATAGCACTGGATATGGAAAAGAGTGGGATAGCAGAAAATACAAAAACACCAATATTCCTGAGCTACAAAATCGAAAGGCATAAAAACACAGCTAAAATATCGAGAGCTGTATCTCAACCGAGATTGGTATCCTCCTCCCTCACGAGGTCGCGAGTTCAAACCTCTCAATTGTAACATGAAAGGGGGGGAGGGACCCACTAACCAGTTGACTACTTAAATAGCAGTGAAATTCCGCCATTCATGTAAACAGACATGTCACCCACTCTGAAGTGCAAATTTTCTAGTAACTTCTTATTATAGTCATGACCATTGATTGGATCATGAATTTAACAGTTAACCTGGAGGTCACCGGATCATATTCTGAATACCGTTTTGTCAGAATTATTCAATATAACAAAAAATTCAGACCTTGGGCTGGGCTAAGACGAAGTATTCTCCACCAAATTTCAGCTATTCACTAATCAGTCAGCCCAGCGAAGCCCAATATCCCACTCCTCACACGAACCAAAATGAGGCATTATTTTTTAACTCTTGTCACTTTTCCCAACGTCTCTCTCTTGGATCTGGAAAAGACGAAAAGTTGCCAAGCTTTGTCTCTCTCTACCATGACTCTCGAGGTCCAAATACGCGAATCAAATCAACCCCTTCTCCTTTTTGAATTAATATGCTGCACGTGTATATCTTTATGACTTAACTACCCTTTTATTTTAGAAAATATCCAACTCTTTGTCTCGAAACATCATCCTCAATCACAACTCACTCACTCAGTATCCTATACAAATACTCACTCACTCACCCATACAAAAACTACAAACTTATGCAAGAAGAGGAAGAAAAATGTCTGCAATTTCCGTCCCTCTTTATCAGTCGAAATTAACATTTCCATCAACAACTGCCGCCGCCGCTCCTTCCTCTTCTTTTTTTGTTTCCACTAACAAACTCTCCTTTTCCACGGCACTCCTCTATGGTACCTCCCATGTTACTTCCCGTACACTCGCTTCCACCAATCAGTCACTCTCCACCACCGCCGCCGCCGCCGCCGCAACTATCGAAATCAACAACAACGGCCCCTCCGATCCTCACACTACCGCAATTGTAATCCGCGCTCGCAACCGAATCGGTCTTCTCCAAGTAATCACGCGCGTCTTCAAAATCCTCGGCCTCCTCATCGTAAGAGCCACTGTCGAAATGGATGAAGGCGGCAGCGGAGGAGGAGGAGAGTGCTTTATCAAGACGTTTTATGTCTCTGATTCTCATGGTAACAGAATTGAGGATGATCAAAGTTTGGAGAAAATTAAGAAAGCTTTGATCGATGCAGTTGATGGTGGAGGTGGAGAGGTTAAGGTGGGGTCTAGTAGTAGTACAGGGAAAGGAGTAGTGGTTAGGAGAGGTGGTGGATTAGGAGGAGGAGAGACGAGAGTGAGAGTGGAGAGGATGTTTGGGTTAATGGATCGGTTTTTGAAATCCGACCCGAGTAGTTTACAGAAAGATATCTTGGATCATGTTGAATATACTGTTGCTAGGTCAAGGTTTAGTTTTGATGATTTTGAAGCTTATCAGGTAATTAATTGATTGATTATTACGCTTATCATTATTAGTCTTTTTAATTCTCTTTTTTTTACCGGTTGCTTTCTGTTTTTACGGTTGGTAAATGACGGCTCTTTTGAATTTTGGCGGGAACTCAGGCTCTCTGCCACGCAAGTGGGTCCATGGATGGTTATTTTGGTAGGTCCCACTTGCAGGCCAGACACGGAGAGAGTGAACTCTGGGATCACTGATTGAGTTTTTTTAGAAGTAATTCGTGATTTCTTTTTGGAGTGATTATTGTTGTGAGTTTGACTTTTGGAATGGTGCAATGTGTAGGCTTTAGCGCATAGTGTAAGGGATCGGTTGATTGAAAGATGGCATGATACACAAATACATTTCAAGAAGAAAGATCCTAAGCGCATATACTTCTTGTCGCTGGAGTTTCTAATGGGTATTGATGTGTTTTGTTACTATACGTGATTTCTTTTTGGTGTTCTTAGCTTCTGTTTTATTGTAATGTTATCATGTTGGAGTTCTTTTTGGTGCTCTTAGCTTCTGTTGTTCTGTAATATTATCGTCCTGGAGGAACGTGGGCAAGTTGATCTTCTTGTATGTGAATCTTGAGCTTTCTGTGAAGTTTGATTTTGCTTTATCTTTTCAATATCGTGATAGGATTTCATTGGCTTCCCTGCTTTATTATTCATCTGTGTTTTTCCCGTGTTGGTTTTTTAATTTTTAGTGACATTCATGCCCTTTTGCTTCTGAAAAACTTGCTGTTGAATTTGAATTATGATTGACCCAGTGTATATTGGAATATTAGGACGTTCCTTGTCAAATAGTGTCATCAACCTTGGCATCCGGGACCAGTGTGCGGATGCTTTAAAAGAGCTCGGTTTTGAGTTTGAAGTTTTGGCTGAGCAGGTTGGTTTGGCATTTACTTCTCTACGCTTTGGTGGGTGCACATTGATTTAGCTAGTAATATGTTACAAGTTAGATTTTGGACTTCTGTGGTGGACGGTGGATTTGAACTCAGTCAATACAGCAATTAGAATCTTTTAGATATTCATTATTAAGGGATGTTTTAAATATCCAATAGAGTTAATTCATGCCTTGAAACAGTCATGGGTGTTCTTTATGATAACTTCTCAAAATTCATATAGTGACTCTTTTCTAATCATTTTTTTTGGTGCTGCACTGATGTTTCAAGGAAGGAGATGCTGCTCTGGGTAATGGCGGTCTTGCTCGCCTATCAGCATGTCAAATGGATTCTCTAGCAACAATGGACTATCCTGCGTGGGGGTATTTCTCTACTCTCTGATTCTCCTTGTAAGAACCTTTTTACTTGCTTATGATGATCATCAACTCTCTGAAGCTTTGAAAAGTTTCCAAAACTGAACGCAGCTGCATTGCCATGATTGCTTATCTCAAATCTATTGAGATTGTGTGAGTGGGATGCATCCACTCTAGACTTGGTATGTTGCTAGGTGACTTCATCGGCTAACCTAACTAAAGCAAAGCTTTAACACCACTAGATAACTATTCTTTGACTATTTTTTGTTTCATACACAGGAAGATATTAATTGATTTTCAAGAACACATCTTTTTGCAGTTATGGACTGCGCTATCAATATGGGCTGTTTCGCCAGGTCATACTGGATGGCTATCAACATGAGCAGCCTGATTATTGGTTGAATTTTGGAAATCCATGGGAGATAGAACGAGTTCATGTAACTTATCCTGTGAAGGTTTGCAAGTACTTTACTATTTCTATCTCATTCAAGTTGCTTCATTCATTATTGTTTATGTTGCATTACCATTGTACCAACATTCTACCTTGAACTCATCTATCAACTATCTACTCGTGCTCTTTTTGGGTGGATTAGTTCTATGGGACTGTGGAAGATGAAAATTTCAATGGAGGAAGTCGCAAAGTTTGGCTCCCTGGAGAAACGGTATTGTAATATCTTCTTGCAGCATGCTTCATCTTTTCTGTTACTTGACTTTTATGAAGTTTGGATGCTTCATATATCTATTTGAAATTGGATGAGTTGCATTTTTTTAAATGATAGCTCAATTTTGCTGACTTTCCTGAATTTAACTTGGCATAATATAGTCTGGTTCCATTTTGGCAGGTTGAAGCTGTAGCTTATGACAATCCAATACCTGGTCATGGAACAAGGAATACTATTACTCTCCGCCTCTGGGCTGCTAAACCAAGTGATCAAATTGATATGGTAATCTTGATTAAGTTGAATATCTATCCCTCCTACGTGTCATTTGATTTTACAATTAAAATATATGTGATATATTCCAGTGTAGATCCATTGACAGAAAAAGAATATTAACTTGATTTTAAAAACAACATTCAAAGTTCAGGGAAAAATTTTTCCAACAAAATAAATCTCGCACCATCATCTGAAGAGTATAAAATAGCATGGCAAAACATTTTACTTTTGCAGAAAAGGAGATGTTTACTGTTTTCTTTCAAGTTTTTTTTTTTTTTTTTAAATCTTGAAATCTTAAGCCTTTACCTGAAACACATGTCATTTACAGGAGTCTTATAACACTGGAGACTATATTAATGCTGTTGTCAATAGACAGAGGGCTGAAACTATAAGTAGTGTTTTATACCCTGATGACCGTTCATATCAGGTATTGCTTTTTCTTTTTTATTGGCTCATAATAGCTTGTGTATATTGAATTTCAATCTCCTATTATGTTGTTTCTTTTTCCTCTTTTGTAGTGCCTGTTTTTTAAAGCAGTTTAATTTCTTTGGAGGCCAATTTCACATTGATGAAAAGGGGATAGCACAAATATCTTTTAATCAGATACTTGCATTTAACCATTGATGGTTTACATGTTTTTTCAATTGCTCTGTTTTTTCTTGTGCACAGCTTCACATCCTTTTTGAATTATTATTTCTTTTTCTTTTTTCCATTTTCGAGGCATCTTATTATCTTTGATGAAAGATGTGTGTATCTCTCTTGCAGGGGAAGGAACTGCGGTTAAAACAACAATATTTTTTTGTCTCAGCATCATTGCAAGACATCATTCGGAGGTTCAAAGATTCTCACAGTAACTTTGATGACTTTCCCGAGAAGGTTTTGAATCTTCATTAGTTTTTGATAAATGCGCACCGTGCACATAATAAACTAGTTATTAGTCATTGTATGAGAAAACAGTTGAAAAATTACTTTTCTGACAACCAAGTTTT
Organism: Salix dunnii; assembly: GCA_015731905.1. Lineage (NCBI taxonomy): Eukaryota > Viridiplantae > Streptophyta > Magnoliopsida > Malpighiales > Salicaceae > Salix > Salix dunnii. Next base: position 2,690,366 of record CM027662.1, on the reverse strand, counting down.
TTACCTTGCTTAGACAATTCTTAGGCACTGTTTCAAGTTGAACTACAAAGAAACAAATTTTTTTGGTAATTATTGACTTTCTTGTAGTGTCATTTTCTAGAGCACACCATATGCGCCACTCACACACGCTTGCATCTTCACACAAACACATGTCACTTATTGTTAAAAAATAATATAAATCATATTCTGGGGCCTCACCTATAAGCTTAAGCTTTTAGTTGAGATGATTACTTAACATAGTATCAGAGTCTTGTTGACCCAGCGGTCACAAGTTTGAATCTCACCACTTCCATTCTATTTGATAAAAATGAAGCACAAGGAGATGTGGGCTTGTGCAAGTTTCAAGCCCACAAAGCTTTCACTTGAGTAGGTGTGTTAGAAAATAATATAAATCATATTCTGGGGCCTTACCTACAAACTTAAGTTCTTAGGTGAGATATTTACTTAACACTTATATGTCCACAACCATTTAATTTAAGACACTTGACCAGATAACAGATACAAGTTTCTTTTATTTTGTATAGAAGCCTTGATTTTAGAGATTCCACTTATTTCATTTATGGAGTTCTAAATTAAGATGATTAAACCATTGTCAACTTCTTGTTTCATTATTAATAGTTAATTACATGTAAATCACAAATGGGCTGCTCCGTGGTTTGAAGACAGAAAGTTTTGCCTTTCTCCGCATGGAATTGCACTAAAACTTGTATCTTTTGGTCTGACTTTGCCTTCCATTTATATAGGTTGCTCTACAGCTGAATGATACTCACCCTGCTCTTGCAATAGCTGAGGTTATGAGAGTGCTTGTCGATGAAGAGCACTTGGATTGGAATAGAGCATGGGGCATTGTGTGCAAGATTTTTTCTTTCACAACTCATACAGTATTACCTGAAGGACTGGAAAAGGTCCCTGTTGATCTGCTGGAAAGTCTTCTACCACGCCATTTACAAGTGGGTTTTCCTAGATGATTGTTTAATTGTTTTTCCCCTCTTACAAGAATTGGATTCTATAATCATTTTCAGAACATCCAGAAAGCAAGGTGGGCTAGCCATTATATTGGATATATTCAACTTCAATTTCTTATTTCCAGCAGATCATGCCAGAATCCCTTAGCAACCTCGTGGATTAATAATGATTGTTCTGGAACCATTGCTACACTACACAATCAATCTGCTAAAGATTGAAATTATAGATTATTAAAATATTCTCTATGTTTTTTTAATATTTATTAGTAATTTCTTATTTTTCAGATTATATACGATATAAATTTTGATTATATTGAAGAGCTGAAGAAGAGAATTGGTTTGGATTATGATCGACTTTCTAGGATGTCAATTGTTGAAGATGGTGCTGTTAAGGTACTTTGCAAAATCACCCAAAGTTTTAATCTCTTATATATTGGCCAAATTTTAACTCTTTTTTAACATCACTAACGTACTCTTCATGATATATTTTGACATATTTCTGCATTAGCTATCCTTTTCTTATGTTTTCTTATATGGTTATATGTAAGAATTTTTCTTATTCCTGTCATCTTGTGAAGAAAAATGTTAAAGAGTGTGTTTTGCTTGGAAATAGAACATGATTTGTGTTTGAAATAAAGAGCCATGTACTCCCCCTCTTGCTCTCCCACTTTTTCTCATTTTCTTCGTCTTTATCTCTGTGCACAAGTATTTTTGTGCAAAATGAGATACTGATGGGAAGATCGATGCCTTAGACTATTTTACCATAGTAGGTGGTTTAGTAGTGAAATCTTTATGTATTTTTTTGGTAGTTTGCACTTCCCTTCTATATGCGCAGCCTGGTGGTGAATTGTAAAGATGTGACAGCTGAAAATCACTCGTATTGTTTGACAGAGTATTCGAATGGCAAATCTAGCAATTGTTTGCTCTCATACTGTGAATGGTGTTTCTAGAGTGCATTCAGAATTACTAAAAACAAGAGTGTTCAAGGTAAACTTTACTCGTTTGAAATCTAGAAATGTCAGGCTCCTTAGAATCCCTCCATCGAGGTCTCTGACTCTCAGAAACTTTCTTTGCAGGACTTCTATGAGCTGTGGCCTCATAAATTTGATTACAAGACAAATGGAGTAACACAGGTTAACTTAATTATCACCTTTGATTCACTTATTCAATTCAACCTTTTTCTAGAAAGGATTTCAAGTATTAATGTTTATATCTCAGCGCCGCTGGATTGTTGTGAGCAATCCTAGTTTAAGTGCTCTTATCTCAAAGTGGCTTGGAACAGAAGCTTGGATCCGTGATGTGGGCCTATTAGCTGGTTTGCAAGAACAAGCAGCTAATGTAGATCTACATGAAGAGTGGAGGATGGTAACTTTCAGCATTGATATGCATACAGTTGCTAAGAAATAATCTCTTTCAGATGGATTTATTTGTGATTTTCTTATTCTTGTAGGTTAGGAAGGTTAACAAAATGAGACTTGCAGAGTACATTGAAGCAATGAGTGGGATCAAGGTTTGAAACGAAACCCTTATAGGAACTTTTTAGGTTTTGTGTTTCCTTACCTCTTTTTGGAAGAAGACTTTTTTTGCATGTGCATTGCACATGGCCCACACGTGATTAGAAGATTTTATTTGTTATTTGTTATTTTAGAATGTCTTTCTAAAAAGAGTATCTTGTTATCAAATAACTAAAATCAATGTTACGAGTAAAAATACTGCAATAAACTAAAAAATTAATGAAACTATCTTTAATTCATTGAAGTCTTTAATTTAATTATAAAAAGAGTCTTCAAATTTCTCATCAATTTTTTAGTGGAGGTCTTTTGTTTTATGGGTAAGTGATAATAAATGAGATTTTTAATCTTCCTTTTCATTTAAATAAACAAAACACTATATTCAATATATTTATTCAAATTATGTATTAAATGATCTTTTATAAATTTAACCCTGCTATTGATTTAAACAATTAATAACCTATGCTACAACATAAATCAATTAGCTCTAGTCGTTGTTTGTTAAAAGGAGGAGTATGATTCAGTATTTCATTATGCCTTTGATAAATATATTCAATAAAGGATGTAATGAAATCTCAATACATGAATTAAATAATATGAATATTGTAACTTACATGAACTATAACAAAATGCAAAATCAAATTTCAAAAAAATATTAATGGAATCTAGATGAACCCAATCAATTCATGAGATTCCTAGCGTTGAAAATTCTTGAACATTTTGCATGCATTTGATTTAACCTCGTATTTTCAAACTCCGTTTCTTATGTTAAGATAAAAAGTGATTTCTAAAGATTGGAATTTTAGTTTCCTTATATATTCATGTTCGAGCAACACTTTCTTTTTAAATGTGTCCACCTGCATCACTTTATATTGCATCATTTTTCTATTACAACGCTGCTAATCTGCAATAACAAATGTTGAAGAAGAATCATTGATACCATATAGGCAAAGTAATATACTCGTGGCACTAATCATCTTGTCAAATTGTATGTGATATAATTTTGCATGAAGAAATAATAATTTTTTTAATATAAATCTTAGGGACATAAGTGATGTACTTTTGCATAAACAATAATATAAATAAATATCTATAAATCTTAAGTACCTTTTTTGTTTTGAGGGATGTAAATAAATCACTTAGATATAACCAAAAAAAAAAAAAGGAACTTAACATATAATAGTATAGATAAAGTCATTCATCTATATATTTATAGATAGTATATGTTTTAAGAATAAGTAAAAGGTCCATGTTAATTTTAAATGAAAAGGTAATTTATTTGATCAATTATCATTATAATTACTCTTGCTCCTGTTCTTTTTTTTCCTCTTATCTTTTAAGGAAAGAATGAACATCCTTATCTCCATTTTCTTTTCCATTTTTGCATACAAGCATAAACACGAACTTGTTTTATTTCAATAATTGTGCTTGTTAAGAATTGTCAACTAATAAATGATGAAACAATTTAACATAATAGTATTTGTTTTAATTCAAATATTATGCTAGTAAAACATCAAGAAAATATTATTGCAAGTAATTATTATTATCTAAAAAATAAATGAAGAGTTAATATAGGATGTGAAACATGTGGTATCAATCTATACAACAGCCAGCATGTTGATTTAAAGCCAAAAGGTTTCCTGAAAACTAGGGTCGAAGTTAATGTTAAAGGTTTTGGATTTTAAAATGATAATATAATTTTTTAGATTGCAAATACAAATTATTTGAATTGATTTAAGTTTAATAAAAAAAATCATTTTTTATCTCTAGTTATTTATTATACTAGAATACTTTCTTTTAATTCTTTTATTTTGTTTATAATTTGTTTCAATCTTGCAAACACATTAAAGGCAATCTTGGTAACTTTCTAGCAAAAGGAAATCAAGATATATACTTCTTGAGTTTTTTCATGTGGATTGGATTCTTTTTTTATTTTCTTTTCAAACTTACCCTTAAAATATTCTCTCTCCCTCTTTATCGATTACATTTATTAAATTAGAAATTTAGAGTGCAATTCTCATCTCTCAAGTCTGCCCCTTTGTCTAATATGTGATATAATCAATTTTATTAAAATAAATTTCTTTTATGAAACAAGTATGCATAAAGCATCCTCACAATAAATAATTAAGTTAAAGTTTTTAATTAATATATATAGTGATTTATTTTTTTAATTAGAAATACCTATAAAAGTATGTTTTTTTTATTTGTATTCATATATTTACACCTATATTCATTTTCCCCCAATCACAAAAGTCTTGGCTTTGCCAATGTTGATAATGGCACTGTCATGAAGGTATGAATTGTATAGACTTGCAAGAGTAATGTTTAAGCTTTCTAGTGTACAACTGCGAAGCTCGGTTTTGAAGTGACTATTTGGTAGTGTGGTTGGAGTTGTTTTTAAAAGTGCTTTTCGTTTAGAAATATGTCAAAATAATGTTTTTTTTTAAAAAAAAAAATCATTTTTGACATCAACATATGAAAACGATGTAAAGACACCAAAAACATTTAATTTAAAGTAAAAAAAATTCAAAAGCGTTTATGAAACGCATTGTCAAACAGGGCTGAAAAAGAGAGGCAACTGCCAGCTTAATTTCTTGAGCCTTATCCCTTAATCTTTGCGTTTTTTATCTTTTCATACATGTCTAAATAAAAATACATTGTCTCCCATAACTTTTTTTTCTTGCCACTGAAAAAATTTCCCCTCAACAAATATTTCTACCACATTCATCTTATTTTCAATGATCATTTATAATAATATCTCAAAGAAATTATTCAATTCATGAAATTAAGCAACCATTATATAATCTTTAATATGTAAGTAGTAAAATGAAATATAGCATGATCAAATTATAACAAGCAACCATTAAAAGAAGACAAATATACCAAGATGAAATTATAACACGGAAGATTGAGAAAACAATAAAGAGAAATATACAAAGAAAAATATTAAGTGCCTTGATAATGTAGACAAAGACTAATTTTTGACATTATATTCAAAGTATTGTTTTTATAAAAATATTATTATATTGTTTTTGTAAAGGGAATACAATTCTTATCTAATTAGAACTCTTGAGTTGTGGGAAAGGAATCTTTTTATATCCTGAAAAAAAAAACTGAAGTAATATAGATTAGGATTGTTATCATTGGCAAATATGAAATAGAAAGAAAGAAAAAAGACATAGGAAAGGAAAAAAAACCCATGATAAAAAAAAGTTTTACCTATTTTAGGATTCTCTATTTATTGATAGAAGACCAATCACAAATTAAATATAAAATAATAAGAAAGACATTATAGTCTCTTCAAAAGTTTACCTCCTAACAGTGCCTTTTAGTATATGCATGATTAATGTCTTATAGAAGCTTGTGTGTGGTCTTACATTAATGGCATACATTTTTCATTGGTTTTACATTAACGGCATACATTTTCATTGCAGGTCAGTGTAAGTGCAATGTTTGATGTGCAGATAAAGAGAATACATGAGTATAAAAGACAATTACTCAATATACTAGGCATCATCCATCGATATGACTGTATCAAGGTGAATGAATCTACTTGGGTAAAAGAAGCCATTATCTTCAGTAAAATCTATTAGAACATTTGCAGCCTCTAATAATAGGGCCCCAATGCCTGCCTCTCCCAGCTCCTTGCTGCTATAAGCTATAACTAAATTGCATGAGCTTCAGCAATTAACTCTTTCTGGTTTTGGTCCATACATGGCATAAGAGCAACTTGACAATATTTAATGTATCAACAATTTGGACTTTGTTTTCTGTTAGTTATGGCCTGATTTACATGATTCGTGACAGAGTTCATGCTTATTTCACATCAATAGTATTCCAGACGTTGAGGATTGGTTTTACCATGATTTTATGATAGTTGGATATAGGTTGCTTATGTTATTCAGATTTTGTTTCAGAACATGGAGAGGAGTGACAGAACAAAGGTTGTCCCCCGTGTCTGCATAATTGGAGGGAAAGCTGCTCCTGGTTATGAAATTGCCAAGAAGATCATCAAACTCTGTAATGCTGTAGCAGAAAAAATTAACAACGATCCTGATGTTGGTGATCTTTTGAAGTTGGTAAGTGAAAAGCATGTCTGTGTTAAGCAGGTGGACAGATGAGCATCTTCTGTATTATTTGGTAGAAGTGAGGCTTTTAACCAGTTTTTTATTAGCTGAAAGGTTTGTGCTAGGCCACAAATAATCATGAACCAAATTCCTTTGAGCACTAAAATGCCAGTTCCTTAAGAAGCTTTCATCAGGGAGTTTCATCCAAGCCTCCTAACAAATCATTCTACCATGATATTGATAAACGGTTGACTCTATTTCTGTCTTGCTAATCATTTTCATTGAAAATTCATAAAGATGCATGGAAATGCACATAAATTGATATTCTGCCTATAAGGTCTGTTCGTTGAGTGATTCTCTAAGGTGGTGTGAGGTAGGTAAGATAGTAGTCCTAAGTGTCAGGTTCAATCAAGCAATTTTTTTTTCCTGTTCGAGCAGCAAGTGGTAGTAACTATGGAAATATTCTTGATAATGTGGTTTGTGTCTTTAGCATTATTTAAACTGGAATGAGAACTAATTGTTTTTGGTCCAAAACAGTAATTGTTTTTGCTTGCGTTATTCAGTTTCTAAAAGATATCAACCTTGGAATTGTTTATTGATGGCTTGATTGATGGAGTTATTTGCTAGTTGGAGGAGGAGGGGCTTAGAACTGGTTGATTCTAGTTGCGTGGAAAGCATTTTCAGTATTAGATGGGGAGTAAATGGAAGAGGAGGAGATAGGAAAAATCTGATGGAATATTCTTTAAGAAATCTCAAGCTGCTGCACTTTACCCCCAATTATTTTAATGCTTCAAACATTAGGACATTATTTTCTCCTAGTAGTACTCAGTTGTTCTCTTATACCACTTCTGCTGAGACATCAGTTAACTCGGTTTAAATTACTAGTTTCCATGAGTGAAAAATTTGTTCAATTCTTATATTTCTAACTTTCAATAGTTTGTGTGGATCACCATGCCTCAAGCCTGACTTGTATACCCTTTCCCTGTGAATTTATCCCCCTAAATGCTGTCTTGAGTAGGCATATTGTTTTTGGTATAGCATAAAAAAAAAAAAAAAATTAGCCATCCAAGATTATTTCTCTTGGTCTTCTGCTTGTTTGATCTCAGTATCATTTGGAACTAACTGACGAATTATCTCTGCTCCTGTTATTACATGGTTATGCTTATCTATTTTTTTTATTCAGTTTCTTGTTTATTATCTCCTGCAGGTTTTTATACCTGATTACAATGTCTCTGTTGCCGAGTTAGTAATACCAGGGGCTGACCTTTCACAGCACATAAGGTCTGTAAATAATATGGTGCACCAATTGAATTGCAACCTTAGACTCAACTGTATTTATGTTCTTTTTAACTTATTTAATGCATTATTGTGTTGATGATGAATGAATATTCCTTGCACCAAATCAATGGAGAATTTGTAAATGTTGCAAGAACCATTTGAAGTTTTTAACCCCACGAATCCTAGCTTGATAGGTCGTTTTGGATTGCTACCTTTCTGATTCTTATAAATTGTCCATCCCATATATCCTAAGTAGGGATAAATGAAGTCAAAACAGAAAGGCTTATAAGATTGCGATTATTTTTTGTAACCAATCATATTTTAAATTATATTTCACTTAACATATGGTGTACTTGCCTCTAATTGTGTAGGTGTACTATTTGACTTTCTAGATGATAATGGTCAACTATGTTTCTTTCACTTTTCTGATCCATACTCTATATTGTCTGCTTTTGTTTAATTTTTCTTTTATAATGAAAAGTGGTTGTATTGCATGATGGAATGTAGAAGATTTAGTCGGCCTTTGATTCAAAGTCATTTTCTTTTCCCTGTGATCTTTCCTTTTCTAATTGGTTATCCTTAAGATTCAACTTTATCTGAAATATGTAGGACTTATGTAAAATGCATGATTTTATGCAGCACTGCAGGACATGAGGCATCAGGTACTGGCAACATGAAATTTTTGATGAATGGATGTTTACTTCTAGCCACAGAAGATGGTTCTACAGCTGAAATTATTGAAGAAATAGGGGAAGATAACATGGTATGTGCTATCTGAAATGACGTTTACAAGGAAACCATTTTAAATAAAATTTGTGCGTCAGCCTTTACTGTCTGCTGTGACATTAAATAACATGAATCAGCAAACAGTACACGAGACTAGGTAACTGACATATCTACTTAACCAATTTGATCTGGTTGGGTTCTTGCTCGGTTGACTGGGATACTAGGGTCATTAGCAAGTTATTTGTTTTTGGAAAAGTCTGCCTAGCTTCATAAAGGTTAACACGACAACCTTGTTCTAAGTATATAGTCGACTGGCCAGTAGTAATCATTCCGACTCCAGTGCCACATTGCAATATTGCTGTATATTGGTGCTTATCATGCAATAGATATTAGCGCCTCATGATTCTTCTAATTTTTATATTTTTTTAACCTTAATTTGATGGCATAATGTAAGCATCTTAGGCCATTTGTACCGAATTGCTGACAATTAATTTTCTTGCAGTTATATTGATATGGACACAACTCACTAGAACTAGAGTTTAATACAGTCTTCTCTGCTTATTGTATGGAACTTTTATTTTATAATTCAAATGAACATGTACGGAAGAAAAGTCAATTAGAAATGCCAGTTCTGATTGTTTTACTTCAGCTGCTGGAAAGTTTGTGGTCAATAGAATGGTAATTTATTCAAATGTAATAGGAATTTGAACGTTCTAGGCTATCTATGATGCCAGTCGAGTTTTGCATGTTTGAGAGCATTTTGAAGGCACTCCAAAACCAATCAATGCGTTCCTTCTCTGCTTCTGCATGTCTGCATCACCACTTGCAAAATCATAGGTTTCTGTCAACTGGTTACCTGTGTTGTATTTTGTAACTAGACACCGATCGTTTAGCATGCATGTGCTAGCACTCAATTGGGGAAAACATTTCTGATGCTGTCATTTTTGTCCCAGTTTTTATTTGGTGCAAAAATGCATGAAGTACCAGCTTTGCGCGAGAAAGGACCCACCCTTAAAGTGCCTCTTCAATTTGCTAGTGTTGTAAGGTATGTAATGTAGTTAAACTTGGAAAACCCCCTACACCCAATCACTTGCCTTTCAAAATCATTTCCAGCAAACCAGGCAAATGCTATGGAGACCAATTTTTTGTTGTTTCTGACTTAGGTTGTGTTTTGTATACTGAGCAAGACACTTCTTTGGATAGTGATAGAATTTCTGGTAATTTAATGTTATCATCTAATGCATGTAGGATGGTTCGAGATGGCTATTTTGGATTCCGAGACTATTTTGAATCCTTGTGTGACAAGGTGGAGGGTGGCAATGACTTTTACCTTCTTGGTTATGACTTCCAGAGCTATCTAGAGGCACAGGTAGATCTTTTGTTCAATTGAAAGTCCCAAAAGTCGAGCATTTTGGTGCTCTACAACTTGAAACGGTTCCAGGAATCCTCTGCTTACACTATTCAACTGCAGGCTGCTGCTGATAAAGCATTTGTTGATCAAGAGAAGTGGACTCGGATGAGCATCCTTAGCACTGCTGGGTCTGGAAGATTTAGCAGTGATAGAACAATTGAAGAATATGCGGAGAAGACTTGGGGAATCGAACCCTGCAAATGTCCATTCTAATAAAAAACTTTCAAGTTCTGTGTAGAAAGCACGTATCCTGTGGTTATCCCACTGACTTGGTGGCAACAGTTCTCATGCCTTATCTATGCCGGAGGAAGAAATCATTTCGGCTTTCATTTCAGATACCCCATCCCACACATTTCCGGCAGCTATACTGACTGCACATATTTTGTCGTGAAGTTGAGAGGAATATAGTATGTTCATGTAAAATTATGTTTCAGAATCACTATAAAACTTGGCATTGATGTTTAACGTTTTTATAAAAAAATTATTTTTTTGCTTTAGTTTTAAATTATTTTTTTTGTAACGTTTTGATACCATAATATCAAAAATAAATTTATAAAATAAAAATTATATATTATTTCGATGCAGTTTTAAACAAAAATATTTTGAAAAGTAATCTTAATAGTTTTTTGTTATTGTTTTCCGTATCAGTTAACTCGGGGCTTGCATTGACCATTATTTATATTTAAAAAGTCCTAATAATTTTTATATCTTTGTGTACTGTGAGTTTTCAAGATGTAACGTCAGAACAAAATAACAGTTATTATTATACAATACTCTAATATAAAAGGTCGGTGTTAGAATATTCAAAAAGTTATTACAATTTTATAGGTGAAATATTTTTGAAAAAAATTGATTTTTTTTATTTTTATTTTATAATTTAAATAAAAAAATACATTTTTAAATCTGATATAGAAATAATTTTTTATAAATATGGTTATGATTGTTTTTAAAAATAATTATAATCATATTTATAATCAAGCACATAAACTTATTTCTCCAGCCATGTTTTACTTAGTATGATGTTGTAACCTTCTATATTTACGAGCATATGAATTGGTTATGTCTTCTCGCCAACGGTTATCGCACACTTGCATGTTTCACCAATGGCGGATGAAACGAGTATTCATGGATTGAGTTTGTATTTATTTATATCTAATCCTCAAAACTCGATAAAGATAAATTCTTTGATACTTGAACTCAAACTCAATTAGGTGTTGAGTATCCATGGACTGAATTTGTATTTATTCATGCCCTATTCCCAAAAAGGATAAAATGTTTTGATATTTGAATCTAAACCCAATTAGGTGTTGAGTATCCACTCGTGTCAATGTAAGTATTGAAGACTCTCACTCCAGGAACAATATTAGTGTAAAGACATTTCATAAAGAAGAAATTTTGGGGATGTTGAAAGCTTGTACAGGTTTTGAGTTGGAATATTGTAGAGATCTTCATATGAATGGTATTTTTTGTACCTTTGGTCATCTGGGCTATTCATGTTTTTATAATTTTTTTATGTTAGGTTTTAATGGTGTTCTTGACAAAAAGATTGGATTTTTATGGGTTTCTTGAGGGGAAAAAATTGGATTTGTATGGGTTATTGAGGGTTTACACAGAGGGAGAGGGATTTTTGTTGATAAAAAAAAAAAAAGTAGTGTCCACGGATTTTATATATAGCTTGGTACAAATGTATTTTAAGAGAAAAAAAGAACTTTAACATTATTTATGTATTTTGGATTAGATTCAGGTTCTCTAAGGTTATTTTTCCCTGTTCATATGATTTCTATTTATTTATTTTTGTGCTTTAGGTCTCCCCCTCTTTAAAAATAATCTTTTTTCTACTTTATTATTTGACACTAATTAAATTAAAAAATAAATTTTATGATTTATTATGTGATGTTCTTAGTCTTATAGTTTGAGTCAAGAGTTAGAGATTTCAATCTAGGTTGACATTGGATTTCTTTAAAAAAAATTAAAATTGAATGGATTTTTTTTTTTAAGTTTCATGATTTTTATCATTCAACTTTGAGCTTTTATTAATTTTGCTACATGATTTTCATCACTTTTCTTTGGAAGATGTTATTCTAGTTTCATGATCTAAGTGATAAATTTAACGGGTTAGCTCGAGTGACCTGAGTTTTTTTGGAAGCTTATTTAAAATTGGACATTGTTTTGTTGACATAGTTTGAGAATTAACTTTTATAATCTTTTTTATTTTGCATTTAATCAGGCTATTTTACTCATATGATATGGCTTCTAAAGTTTCTGTTTTTTATCCTTTTTTATTAATTGATTTTTTTTTATTCCTCTACATTTGAATTATGAGAAATATAGCGTCATAAATTTTTAAATTTTTTTTATTGTATTATCGGGTTACAAGTTTTTCATGCTAACTTGAATGATTATATATATTTTTTTTCAATTTTATTATTCAATATTTGATTGTATGAAAATCGAGCTTTGTATTCTTGTTTTGGAAAATGTTTTATATATATTATCATCATTATTTTTTATTTTTTTAATTCAATATATTTACTCTTTTTTCTTTTTTCTATACCATATAATCGGATAAAATCATCTTATTAGATCCAATCATTTCCACAACCTGCAATTTTTTAAAAACCTTTTTTTATGTCAATTTATATATATAGAGAGAGAGAGCAAAGCTACTAGCTATATAATGTAGTCCATCTATAAAGTGTTTTTGAAACTATTTTTTTATATGAAATTTCATGTGTTTTTATATTTTGTTTCAATGATTTTAATATGCTAATAATAAAATGAAAAAAATATTTAAATATATTTTTAATTAAAAAAATTGGTGTTGTATTTACTTTTAATTTTAGGTGTTTTTCAAATTATTTTTGGCTTAAAAATATATCAAACTAATATTTTATCCGTACTTTCTAATAATTTTGATGTGTTAATCTTAAAAATAAATAAAAAAATAATTTTAAAAATTTCAATCGAGAATTTATTTTGAAAAACATGATGTACTACAATCCTAAACACACGCTTAAACAATACTTGTTTTGCTGTTGGATCCAGATTTTAAAGACTTTTATTTTTTTTAGTTTCAAACTATTATTTTTAAATTGATGTTTAATATATATATATATATATATATTATTTTAATATATTTTTAAATTATATATATTTTAAAAAAATAATTCTTAACAGTATACTTGACATGCTCATAAAAGATTATCTACATTTTGTTCCCAAACACACATTGACTATAAAAGGAAAATATAATGATGCAAATCTCGTCTCTTCCTTTCTAGTTCCAGATGGACAAGACGAGTAGCGTAGTGTAGAACTGTAGATGACACCGTAAAAGCAGAAGAGGGGGGGGGGGGGACTGGAGACGCAAAAATGGTAGCTGTTTATTATTATTATCTACTACCTTTTGTATTTCCAGCCATTTTGTCATCTGTGCTGGGTCTCTCATCTCAAGATCACCAAAGTCAGCTCTACCAGGCCAAGCTCAGAATCACTCAATCAGGTAACCAGACCAAGAGATTTCCTTTCAAAATTTTGACTGGTTGATTGCCTGATTAATCAATGCAAGTGCAGAATCTCGTCTTGAGGAAATCACTCAAAATATAAACGACAGAGACCTTTATTTGGAGAAAAGTGAGATTTTAATTGGAGAACTAGACCACAAATTAAACCATCTGCAATCTGTTCTCTCACTTTTGAAGGTTGGTTGGTTTCTTGAATCACATTGTCACATAGTTAGTTCATTTGGGATTCAACCTGCTAATTTAATAAATGTTTCTTTTTTATCTGTAGGCTGCTGATGACAAGATTAAAGGCCTAGAAGAAGAGGTGATTAATATAATTATTAGCTGGTTTTGTGAATAGTAGGAGGTTGTGTTGATAATGTGTTGAATGACAGGTTAGGGTTTTGTGGGCTACTTTGAGAAAGAACAATTTTGATATTCATGTTCTAGAATCGAAAGCCCGAGAAGCTGAGGATAGATTGGAAATGATAACTTCGCAAGCTGAGAAGGTCAATCCTCTGTACTTGTTTGTTTTTATTTATTTATTTATTTTACAGACTGTGAATGTTATTTTCGGGAATTTGGAGATTTTAGCACTACTTTTACATATTGTCTGCATAAAACATTTTTTTTGTTTCCATTGAATAAACAGCCGGGGGGAAAAGAGGAGCTGTTTTACCTAGTGTTTTGTTCAATCTTCTTATTTGCAAGTTTATCGTTATTCATGGTGAAGATTGTGTTGTTGGAAATCTAATGGAGACAATATTCCATGGAAGTGAAAAGAGATATCAAGGAACCGATGTAGTTTGTAGAGTGAGCCTTCAGAAGCATAAATGCAGAATCTGGCTTTGTTCACCTGTCATTTGCTCGGTACTTTGAAATCTGCTGTTTGAGAGGATACGGGAAATTGTCTGTGCTGGATATAGAGTGGAATCATTTTTATTTAATTTAATTTCATTTGTTTGTTTGTTTTTTCTTGGGGGGGGGATTTGAATTTAATAATTGCTCTTTTCTTTTGGGAAACAATTTTCTCTTATTATTATGATTGTGTTTATTAAAGTATCTAACTCCCGTTTCTAATTCAGCATGGTTGTATTCTCATCCTATACAAGCATCAAGTTTATTTGAAGTATAAAAATTAGTTGTTGGTTTATTTGTTTTTATTCCCTACAGATGGAAGACATAGTATCGGAACTGTGGATCCAAATTCAACAATTTGAGCAGGCTCTTCAACTGAAAGAAGTATTTTCTCACAATACAATTTGGACCAACTACTCATAAGGATTTCTAAAATTAAACATTGTTTTTTGCTACGCCTTGATGGCTGAATGACTCTACTATAATGTGCCCATTCTCTTTTAACAGATGAGATTGAAGGCTCAAAGACAAGCAAGGCCTCCAAGATGGACTTTTTTAAAGGTAACGTCAAGATGTTTTTGCTCTGTCTTGATCTATATGTTAATATGTTTTTATAAAAAAAAAAACAAGAAGTTTTAATAAGTCCCACATTATGCACAATCGAAATGCTACTTAAAGGCTAATATGTTTCTTTTGCCCGATATATTATCACAGATGTAGGCTTTGACCAAATTTATTCTTTTGTGGTGATTGCAGTTTTTCAGTTGCCTTTCTGGTGAACATCTTCCAAATGCTCAGGGGCTGTTTACTTCACATTTCAGTGAAGAGTCTGCCTTGAGAGCTTACGTATCTCAAACCTTCTCCTGGTTAAAAAGATTCTATTCAACGGTAAAAGAGTCCCACCATGAGGTTTGTACTAACCTAAGTGCATTCTTAATTCTGTACAATTTCTCTATGATGAATTCCCTGCCGGTCATTCTTTTGCTAGATGCTGTGCAGTTTAAAGTTTTCTTTTGGTCAAAATTTGTTGTTAATGATAAGTTAGAGAGCTGATCAAATTGAATTTGACACAAAACAATTCAGCCTTTAGATAAGGGTTCTCTCAACCACAAAATGTATTGAGAAATAAAGTTGACTTGTGATCGATTGCAGTTTTCTGTTTTTATACAAGCTCTCAGTTTACTGAATCATGAATGTGATGTAAGAACTTTACTACTCAACATTTGTTGATTTGATCTATCTGTTTATTTGGGGTTTCTTTCATTGAGCTTAAGTAGCATATGGTAACTGTTGCATCATCTGCAGATTGGCCAAATACCGTTGTGATTGTAATGAAAAATTAACCATTGTTATTTCACTATTTGTAGTTGCAAGTTTTCATCAAACAGGAAATGGAAAGACATGAGTTCACAGCCTGTCTTGCTAACAAGGAAATAGTATTTTTCGTGGTATGAATATATCCAGCTCCCAAAGTCTCTTTTATATACAACAAAAACAGCAGTATACAGCTCTGCATAGCTCTTTCTAATGGAATCAAACATTTCTATGAAATTTATGAAATCACAGGCTTCTGCTTTAATCATCTTCCCTGTATTGAGTGCTTGGATATTGCTATCATCACAGCTGTGCTAGTCGAGAAAAGTTTCCTCAGAGAGAAGTTACACAGCCTATTTTATTAAGAGGAAGCCAAGTACACTCACTGAGCATGATATCTTTTTTCCTGTTCTTTCCTCACTTGTAGTAAGCAAGCCAGAAACAGTTTGCTCTATGCCAGTGATGTTACATCTTCTTCTTGGATCATGCTGGAGTTTTGTTTCCAGTTTCACTACTGGTTCTTCTAGCAGGTTCTCATGCCCGAATCAATATGTTGTACCATGTCATCTGTATTTAGTGGCAACATGGGAAATGGAGTTATTGCTCCATACTCGTTGCGTGGTAGCCTATACTTTATAAATTCTGTCATTGTACATTGGACAGCGGAATTCTCACTGATTTTATATAAATATGAAATGTTGACGGATCCTCTCGATAAAGAAATTCAAGGATGGGGATGATTTGGCACTTTATAGCCAAACCGTGTGGTACGTTGTCCATCGTCGCGCCTCGCACTCAGTGGCTTTCTCGCTGGTAGATAGCTTAATGTATAGGAATCATAACAAAGGCTAATTTGATTCTTTCCATACTGTTTGGATTAATATATGCCTTTTGATTTCCTAGTTTCTTAAACCCACATGTTCTTGACTTCCCGATATTCTAAATGACACGCTTAATGTTCTTATCACTTGAAACGTTAACCTTCCAGTTTATTTGCTTTATTTTCAACCCAAGTTATTCTGGAGTAATGGCACTTCCTTATCTTAGGCATCTGCTTATTCGCTGTGCAAAAAAACACCACCTGTTTATCCAGAGATATGTTAATAGTAGAGACCATTCTCTACGGTGGGGTTTTTTTTTTTTTTTTTTTAAGGCAGCGTTAGTGCTCCAATAACAGAGAAACATGCCACGCCAAACTGCAATTTTTTCTGACCAAAACGCCATTTTGCAAAGCGTTTGGCGGGCCTACCTCCATAGTAAATCGTTTCAAGCATTTGTTCCCTTGGTACTTCTTATCCGAATCTCAACCTCATCCTCAAGAGTGTGGTCAATGAAGCGATGGAAGACACGACATGGGAGCAGAGACTTCAAGCCCTAACCCATCTTCTAACCAGCCCCACGACCACACCACCTCTCTACTCTCAGTTCTTCATCTCTACACGGATCCCATGCTATCTCAAATGGGACTATCCACCCATCCTCTGCGCCAAAGACACCAAGACTTTCCCTTCTCTCCTTCTACGGTGGGGATTCTCTCTCTTTCTCAAAAGAACCTCCAGATTAGGATGTCCTGAAACTTCCTGGAGGTCCAAGTGCCCGTACCAACAGCCTCCACCATTAATTCTTGCCAAGGGATTAGAGGAAGCACAGTGGGGTGATGAACAAAGAATAGAGTATGTTAGAAAGAGGCTTAGAAGGAAAAAGCTTGTTAGTAATGTTAACCCTTTGATTCCTATATTAGTTCCCAATCTCTTACTGTTTTCACTTATGCTGTGGAACCCATTTCCTGATCATGATTCTTGAGAAATATTTTTGGCGGGATTGTAGCTTGCATGTGCAAGTCATCTTTCATTAATTCAGGCGGTAATTTTGAATTTGCTATCATATTGATTCTTGATACTTGAATTCCGATTGTTTCTCCTGTTCCTTTCTATTTCATTTTGACCTGCGTATGTATTGTATAAGTTGGAGTGCCCTGGCAAATGGAAGGACCAGAAGATGTGGTGTCCATCGATTCCACCCACTAAGACACGATAGAGAAGCATCATATGAGAGCAAGAAATATCGAGACCACTACACTGTACGCACAAAAGTCGAACAGATTGGACTATTATGAAAGCCCAAAGAGGGTGCAATGTTTTTTCTTTCTTTCTTGCATTGCTTGAAGTTAGGTCACACAGTAAACGGTGGGATGAGTTTATTGTTGGATCTATTATAGATTTATTTATGATTATAATACCAGTTGACTCTCAATTCAACTCAAGATTTGAAATCCAAATGTGCTTCAGAGTAGAATGGATTGGCAATAGTTAAAAATCAAAGGAAAATAATAAACTTTGGATACTTCTCTTTTACCCTTTTGTTCTTTTTGCTTTTTTCTCCCAAATTGCCAACGCCAGCACCCACTTTGACAAGCTCCCTCCCTCCCTCCGCTAATCAAGGAAGAAAAAACACTTAAAAAAAGAAAAAGAAGAAAAGGCAAAAAATCAAAACTCGTTTTTCCTTTAATTGATTGGTCAAACCACCAGCGTTGACAAGAGATGATTGGGGGTGGGAGGGCGGGCGGGGCATCTACGTTTTGTTATGATCTGGATGGATAACAGTGGTTGTGTGAATGAAACTTGTAGCTGTACACATCCCTTTCTCCTCTTCCCCTCTAGGAAGAGAAAACACTTAACACCTACTTGACAAATGCACGAGCAATGGAAACTTCTTTACCTTTAACTTCTTTCTCCTCTAAACAGCTGCTATTCATATTCTGAGCTTTGAAATGACAAGGTGGCTTTCCTGACGTTTTCCCTTTTCCTCAGTTATGGCTACAATACAATTCTGGAGTCCATGAAAAAGTGGCATGAAGACGTAAAACTACGGGAAAGACTGATAGTTACAACTGGTGTGCAGTTTCCTAATCTGTTACAGAAAATTGTATGCATTATCTCTAGGATATGAAACGTTTATTGATGTTGTCAGAAGAAAAACAGAACTCTCGTGAGAGCAACACCAGAGGGACATGCACATTCATTTTTAATAATAGCAATCATGTCTGGTTATGTTTGTTGATGTGTAATAAACAAACCTGGACCCTATCTCACCAAATATTACTGTCGCCATTACAGAAACAACTACCAAGCAAGAAGCATTCGCTAGTAGACATAGATAAAAACCAAGCCTTCCCATCAGTAAAATTAGTCACGGAAGCTTCCTTGTCCAGTATTGGTAACAATTTGGTGTATAAATGATGGCATGTAGCAGCAAATACAAGCTCCAAACTCTACCATCCTGACCCTGGCCTCAACCCCCGCAGGAGGAGGCTCTCTCTAATTGAATTGTTAGGTGATATATAATTAAGATGATGTTTAATTAGTCATAAATAACACACTTATCTCGCATGTGATCTTCAATCTGGATAATGAAATCTATCAATCCGACGGGTGAGTGTTTCAAAATTATCCACCTAACAAGCGATAAACTCTCAAGTCTGAACTGTTCTTTGTGATTTTGTGCTAGATAAAAGAAAATCTTGCACACACTAGCGCGTGCGCACGCACAAACAGAGGGAGGGGGGGGGGGGGGGGTTGTTGTTTAATAATTAAAGCTGCTCTTGGAATAGCGCATGCAAAACATAAATAGTGGTGTCCATCCGCGTAGTAAGAGGGTTTGGTGTGTCTATGATAAAATTGAACAAAGGGAAGAGGGCACATGCTGTCTGCACTAAATGGCATTATTTACAATGCCCCACCCACCACAATCTACGGCATAATTACCCGGCCATAGCTTAGAATATCATCATATATCCCTCTTTCATCTTTGAAATAGCCAAAATGGACTTCACATTCAACCCCATCAAAGAAAAGACATGATCTTTAATAAAGAAGGCCACTTTATTAATTTCACATTTTAACTGCTTAAATAATCTGCTGCCACTAACCCCTTCTCCCCGTCAAAAAGAAGAAATTTCCTTGAGATAAACCCTGGATTCTTGATAACTCGGAGCCCATCATCAGTTACCTTGTCATAATCCTCAATCTAGTTTGATTTGCTTAGAAGATACGAATGATTTATGGAAAGTTAGTGTAAATAAGTATTAGTAATTGTTTTATTTGAATTGGTATGAGGAAATTTGTATAGTGATCGGCTGATGCTATGGGAAATAAATTTAAAACTCATGGTTTTGATGTTTTTTCCAATATGGCACTCATTAATTATGAGAAAAAATAAAATCAAGCACTGAAAGAAAATTAAGCATGATTAAACAAGAGATATACATAAATCACATAAAAATAAAGATAAAGAGTTCTTTTGTTAAAGTTTCTTCTCATGCAGGGACCACAATCACCACCAATTCCCTCCATCTTCTCCTAAAGAGTAGAAAATGCTGTAGAAAAAATTGGAGAGAGAGGTTGAAAGGTCTTTCTATATAAAGATTGCACCTTCACAAACTCTCCAAGCTCCACTAAAGGCTAGTGATACAGAGCAACACTGTCCTGTCTTTAGCCATGGCTCCCTCTCCAAAACTCATTTCCTTTCTCTTTCTCGCCATTTTCTCTTCGCAGATTCATGCTAGAGAGAGCCAGTTCTTTAGCAAAGTCAGTGCCACCACCGCAACTCCCTCCACGACCGCCATCAACTACAATAATGTTCAAGATAAAACACTCCCCAGCAAAGAAGAAGAAAGCTTGAACAAGCGAGAACTAGATCCAGCCTTCATCCCAGACACCCAAAATGGCTATGGTCTTTACGGCCAAGAATCCTCCCAGTTCCCCACCACCACTAAGCTAGTTAATGCACCCCACACCACAACCACTTACCAGCCTTACAAAACCCAGACCCAAACCCAAGAAACCTACACCAATTATCCAACTGACACCACCACCACCACCACCGATAACTACTACAACAAGAATGCTTATGAAGAGCAGCAACAAAACTTTGGTGAAACAAGCCTTCAAGAAAGTGAATACACTACCACGGGGAACCAGAACAACAACAAGTACTACAATGGTGCCAATAGTTACAGCAACAACAACGAGTACTACAACGGTGCCAATAGCTACAAGAATGATGAGAAGCAAGGCATGAGTGACACAAGGTACTTGGAAAATGGAAAGTACTACTATGACCTCAATAACGAGAACAGTAACTACTACCTAAATCAGTACCAGCAGAGCTCAAGAAACAACTACAACACCAGAGGTTACTACAACAACAACAACAACAACAACAACGGCAACTCCAAGTACGAGTACAGCTCCATGCAAAAATACGACAGCCAGGATGATTTCGAAGAGAGCCAGGAAGACCAGTATGTGCCATGATTTTAATCTATATGGTCAAGAAAAGAAAGTGAGGTCTCTGATAAATTACAGCGGGTGGTGTTGCTAGATATTGAATTATGTTTAGTGGGAAAGATGAAAAAAAAACTATATAAATTTATTTGTTGTGGTCTTTGATCTTTGTGTGTGATCTTGTTTCATTGTCATCACAGTCTTTCATCCTTCCAAAAGCTAAGGTATGAGAGTATGTTTTTGTTTATTTTGTTACGAGCAATATTGATCCAATAAAGTGTATATTGTACTTAAAGTTACACAGGATAATGCTTTCCAGTTCCTCTAATTACTCCCAAATTCCAGTTAATTAAATAACTTATGCATTAACTACAATTTAATTATAATCCAAACTGAAAGCTACAAAAATCTTCAAAATTAGTAATTAAATGGTTAGGCGAATACCCTTTGATTTTATAAATTGGGCCACCACTTTTTACTTTTGTAATCTAACATATATACTTTATTAGGGAGTTCAGATCCAATCCATCATAATATAGAAAATGAATGGCATATAGTTTCGAGAAAACTCTTAATAGAAAATATTATGTTCTTCACACCCATGCTTCCGAATATATTAGGTAAATGCATTGCTTCCGTACTCGTTTTAAACTTATTTTTGAAACAATATATATATATATAGAATTAAGGTCGAATAAATTTATGATTTTTAAAATGTTTTTTTATTTATAAATAATTTAATATATATATATATATATATATATTAAATTATTTATAAATAAAAAAACATTTTAAAAACCATAAATTTATTCGACCTTAATTCTTCAGTTGATATAGTAAGGACATACAAAGACAAAAGGAAGGGAACGAGGAACCATGTGCTACCTATAGTCCCTCCAAATATTTTAAAATGTATTTTTTTTGGAAAATGAATATTAAATACATTAAAAAAATAATTTAAATATATATTTTATAAATATCTGTATATCAAATACTTACTTTTAATCTTTTTCAAATTTTAACCAAGTATATATAGTATTTTTTGGAATTACAGTTTGAAGAAATATTTTTAAAAAAATATATATAAACTGGTTTTCTCATAATTAAAATCTCAAGAAATGATTTTTAGCGGAATTGATGTAAAATAATAGTGTAGGTTGACTTTTCAACTATATGTAACACCGGTGAGCGGCTGGAGGCTATCTAAATTCCATTTATCAAGCTGCTGTAGGGGTCCCGCCTTTCGTGCTGGCCGGCTCCGCTGTCATAGGCCACCAACCTCCTTGACGTTCCGGCACTGGGCATGCGTTGGAAGGAGATAAAATGGAAATCCCTGTATGCACCCTATCGTACATGCCTAAGCCATCCATAAGTTATTACGATAACGACCATTTTCATAACGGATCACATGAGAGGAGAGTTTCCAATTTATTGCGCCACAAGTTGCGGCAGGTTCATCTCCTTTAAGGTTTATTTGGAATTTGCAGCAATATTATTTTTAAAAAACATTTTTTATTTTATATATATTAAAATAATATTTTTTTAATTATTTTTCATATCAATGCGTGCTTTAATTTAAATAAAAATAATTATATTATTTTAAAAAAAAAACTTTTAAACCATAATCTCAAACAAAATCCTTATCGATACCAATGCAAGTTATTTTTTTGATATATACCAATTGAATTGCGATGGCAAGTGACTCTAGTTTTGCGATATTAATCAATTAAGTTTTTATATAAAAAACAAAAATAGTTATTTAATAATTCCCATCTATTTTTTAATTTATTTATTTTAAAAAATATATATAGATATTTTGAAAAGATTAATGAAAAAAAGAAGAAATATTTGATTAAGTATGGTAAAATCAATTTAAAACATAGGAATATAAATTTTCAGAAGAAGAAGGACAAATTGATTTGTTTCAAAACTAGAGGGATTAATTTATAATTTAATATCAGCACGGTTAAATTCTGCTAAAGTTTTGGACCGCACATAAACTATATAGTAAACGTACAAATCCTCCATACCGTGGTGAAATCATAGGCACTTGCTTTGTTGCTAAAAGTAGTTGTTAGATCATGACGAGCACACAAAGGCACATGCACTTAGCCGATACCTCAGACTTGCACTCCTGAATTTCTGGCTTGTGCTCTGTTGGGCACTTGCTATCCAGCAAGGCATGTGATGCTTGTGTTTTTCTAGAAGTGTTTTTTGAAGAAATTTTTAAAAAATATTTTTTTATTTTAAATTAATTTTTTAATATTTTTATATTATTTTTAATATGTTGATATTAAAAATAATTTTAAAAAAATAAAAAACTATTATTTTAATATATTTTTAAATAAAATATATTTTAAAAAACAACATCAATCACATGCTCCATCTGTCACCAGTCACGTCTCTTTAATTTTGTCAGTTTTGGCCCCCATTAAATCCCATTTTCAGGAAGAGTATATTTTTAAGGAATTAATTAGTTTCCTTATATGTATGAAAACTCTGTGACATGTTCGTACAATTAGCACTACCGCATAAATCTCTTTCTTTCCTTCCATCAAACAATGGGATGCGATTAGATTGTATTCTAATTTCAAAGTAATCTTTTTTTATATCTTACATGTGTGTTAATTAATCGGGGTGGCTTGCAGCTTTTCTGAAAAAATCATTATTGAAATCTAATGCTTTCTAGTTATTCAACGGCAGAGAAACAGGAGTCTCACGACATGGGACGGTCTATATTCTTTGTTCTGTGTGCTAATCCAATCTACCATAGGCAGCTAATAGCAAAACATAGTGGAGCAGATGATTTTTTAGTTAATCAACTTAAGCAGATCATATGTAGGACGCCAAAAACAAAGGGAATCACTTGCCTCGATTACCGTGAGAAAATGCATAATCTAAAGTCAAGTAGGTGCAGCTGCTAGCTTTAAGTGTTAATGGAGCCCAAAGTAACAGGTTTTTTGTCTCAGCATTGTCAACTTGTTACTCAGTTTTCAGCCTTCAAGAGGTAATTAAAGAGCTGGTAAACCACTGGCAATGGCAAACTAGGATTTGGTGGCTGTGCTCCGTGACTGGTGGGATGGCTTGGATTTTCAAATCGATCTATATTCCTGACCCAGAACTCTACTGCTCTCAAGCTTTCAAGACTTTTACTTTTTGGACTCGTTGAACTTGCAGACCTATGTTTTGCTATGTTTAGGTGGAGGAAACTCCAGAGCTTCACACATGGCAATAAGTACTTGATGGATGAACCTACCCCAACTAATTTTGGATCATATGGGTACATATCTTAATGAATATGGAGCCCCATTTCACCAAGATTCACAGAATTGGGAACCTAGCAGTCATTATGTCGGGTATGAATGTTGGAAATGGAGATGGGTGAATTGGGCAGATGGGAGTATATATATAATCACACCCGCTCCTTGTGCTGTCTCACCATAACATCTCTTCTTCCCTTCAAGATTATCGATTTATTTTATTTTTGTGTAGAAAAATTCTATAGATACAAAGATTTAATTAAGCTAGGCACAAATTAACCCGATATCCCAGTTCAAAAAAAAGGGTATAGTTCCTGAAATTGTAACAGCACTATAATCGTCGCCCATTAATAAGTTAACATAATATGCTACCTGAACATCTTGTTGGGACAGTTCACTGATTTCAGTGCTTCATGGCCACTGTTTAATGATAAAACTGCCGCTGTGTCGTCATAAATTCAGGGGGTACTGCCAGGGAAACAGTATCAGTTGCCTGTATGAAAATTTGAAGTAAGAGGAGCGATTGAATGATTTGAACATATAATAGTTTGTGATTCAAAAGAGTTTTTTTTTTAAAAAAATTGTTTAATATTTTTTATATTAAATTATTTTTTGTGTTTTTATTTATTTTTATATATTGATGTCAAAAATAATTTTAAAAAATAAAAAATAAAAAATATATATTGTTATGATATTTTTTAAATATAAAAATATTTTAAAAAATAACATCAACAACACTTTAATACTAAATGTCTCTTTGAGAGTCTGATTGATATTAGAAATGCATCAAAATAATTTTTTTTAATTTTTAAAAATTATTTTTAACATCAAAAAATAATTTTTAACATTAAAAATATTTAATTTAAAATAATAAATAATATTTTTTTCAAAAATATTTTTTAAATTACAGTGCAAGGTTTTCTCGCTGAAGTGAGAAAACACTCTACGCCGTTGCCGGGGATCGAACCCGGGTCACCCGCGTGACAGGCGGGAATACTTACCACTATACTACAACGACTTTGTTGCTGTGGTCTGATCACTATTAGTAATCATATAAAATTAAAAAGTTATAATTTTGACTTCATGATTACTGATCGCATTAATATTGCCAGGCTGCATGTGGGTTTTGCACTGTTGGCTGAAGCTGGAAACTGAGAGGAGGAATTTCAGAATACCTTATTTGTTGCTGTTTATGGTTTCTGCAGTTGCTGATATCAGTGATTGAAACATGGTTTCTTGATTTTAGATGGTGTTTAGACTTAGGTGATAATTGTTTTTTAAATATTTTTATTTAAAAATAAATTAAAATAATATTTTTTTATATAAATATATCAAATCATATATAAAAATTTGTCTTTTAGAAACTATATATCCAGTTCTAACAATTTTAAATATATTAATAATTCAGTGCTTGCTTCATTGTTATGCTATTATCAGGGGGGTTGTTTTTGAGAGCTAGAAAAAGGAAAAGAGAAGTAGATAAAGTGGGAAAGCATGACAAGTAGAAGGCATTTTTAGAGTAAAAACTACTTAACTGAGAATAATCAATATTTAAAACAAAAAAAAACGATACCAATGCTTTAGTGGATGGCTGGCATCATAAGCCCAGAGGGCCGCACCACGAGACCAGAGAGGATTGGAATTGCTTGGCCCACACACTCTTTAGATGATTTTGTAAATAGTAGTTGAAGCTTGCGATCATTTTAGGCCCCGTTTGGCATTGCTTGAAAATAAGCAGGAACCACACTCTCAAACATCCCCTTAATCTCCGTAGAGTGAATCAAGATCAAAGAGCCTATGATGATCAAGATCTCGCCACATCAAAGAGCCTCTGGTGGTTGTGTCTTGGTGGAAGTGAACGTTAATTTAAACAGAGAAAATCAATCAGGTATTTATAAAATTAAATAAACCTCTCTTTTATTGAGAACTACGATCGACTTACTGGACTTATAAGTTATTGAAAACTTACTCAGACAATTAAAATTAATATATTTAAAAATTCAAGCTAAAGAGAAAAATGGATTTCTTTGATCAAAACTTCCTTTTTTTATCTATACATTTTTTTTTATCTAATGAAACCTCGTATCTCCGGTAAATATATTTTATAAATCTAGATAAACGAATAATATCCCTATTATTTTAGATTATTATTAAAAATACATGTATTGACTTAAATTTAAAACCTATTATATATATTACAAGGTTTATGTCATCATGTTACGTCCTTTAAGGATTTCTTATTTATACATTACTTTTTTGTTTTGATGAAAGCATTTTTTTTTTAAAGTTAAGGTATTGTTTTTTAAATAAACACTTAACATGCTTAATTTTTTTTTTTAAGTTAAGGTGTTGTTTTTTTAAATAAACACTTAACATGTTCGAAAAGCAAGTTTTAATTAAAAAAAAAATATAGCTAGATCATTTTCAAGTTGTATATATTAAAAATAAATAAATTAAAATATATGAAAAGGTGTCAATAAAAATATTCAAATAGATTCATTCTCGTTGAAAATTATAGGCAGGTGTTTTAAAAAAACAATTATGCACGTTGGATTCATAAATGATTTTTCATAAATTAATTGTTCATATTATCATGAAAAGCTCTAATTTTATTTGAATATCATGATGCAATTAGATTTTTTTTAAATATCATTTAAAAAAATTGAATAAAAAACATTTGCAAGCCTTTAAATAGTTATTTTAGCATAATTAAAGGTAAGAATCACTTCCAAATAACTTTTATTTTTGAGTTGAACCCATCTACACCAAAATCATCTCTTTTGTAATTGAAAAATGGCGTGTCCAAGTCATGTCCATTCTATCTTCTCTTTATTTTTAGTGATTTATCTAATTTCTCTCAACATCTATTGCGATAAAAATAAAATTTAAGACTAGAATATTAATCAAAACCAAAACTAAAATAAATTTATATTTTAGCTTGTGAAAGAAAAAAAAGTGTTCATTAAAATTAACTGAAGTTAAGACAAAAAGGGGTTTGTTTTGATGTGTATTAAGGTTTTTATTACATGATCCACTACAAATAAGTTTTTTCTCATTTTATATATACGGTGAAATGATGAAAATACTCTTCAAATAAAAAAAAAATCATCAATCAATATTTTTTTATTTATCTTCACAGTATGTTTCTTTGACCATCATGTTAGACAAGGGAAAAAATTACTTAACATGTGTAATGATTATTATACAAAATAATTAAAATTGAAATAGAAAATAAATTTTATATTTCATTGGAGGGTTAAAAACAAAGAGTTATACAAAAGGATTGTAATTTCAATTGAAATATTTTCATAATAGTTTTTTCTTTTAATTACTATTTTTTATCCTCGATTCTTTTATATAATTGAGATATTTTTTCAATTCTATTCTTCAATATTTTATTTTATATCAAATATGATTCTTACTTTTTTATTGTTTTTCTTAACACTCTTATCCTTTTCTTAATTGATTTTTTTTCAATTCCATCCCATATGATTTAATTCTAATTTTTATATTAAATTTAGTCCTGTTTCTTTTCAAATCTATATATTTTAAACTATTTTTTTTTTTCAAGACCCCCAATTATCTTGGTTAGCTGAGAATTTTATGTTGTTGTTTTTAGGCTTGCCTTTATATTGCAAGTTTTAAAGGTCAGGTGAGGTGGACTGCAATTAGTTTTTGAAAATCCCATCCATCATCATTTAGTTAGATGAAAATTAATATTCTTTGTTTTGTTTTTCTATCTTGGGTTTTCTTTATGAGTTTGATTTAAAAAAATAAAAACGTTTCCCTTTCCCTTCAATTGAATATTTGTGATATTTTTATGTTTGATTCTCATTGTTTTGATTTCTAATTCTTAGTCTTTTATCAAATTTTAATTTATTTTCAATTTCATCCTTAAATCAACAATCTTTATTTTTTAAAAAATATTTCATTCTCATTGACTTGATTTTTTTTTTATTTTTTGAATTCATTTATCAACCTGATTGTTTTTCCAATTTTGCTCTTCAATTTAAAATTTTTGTTTATCCTCAAAAGTTTTTTTTTCTTCTCAAAATAATATTTTTATTTTCATAATTTTTATTTTTTATTTCATCATTCAACATTTATTTATTGCGATTTAGTCTGTTTGGTTTTTCCCATTGTTTTTAAGCCTTACTGAGGAGTCAATCTGTGTGAGTTGACTTTAATAAACCTAATTCAACCAAATATTTTTTTAATTAAAAAAAAATCATACCATTTTACAAAAAGAAAAATAGTCATTTTGAATATTCGGGGCATTTAAAAAATGGTTAATGAGAAGAGAAGAGAAGAGAAGAGTAACCGTAGGATAGATAATGAAGATGTCGGCACCGTACTACTAAACCGCAACCTTACACTTACTAATCACCAAACCATTACTTTTCAACCTCACCATTCATTGCCACGTCGATACCTCTGGGTCCCGCATTTTTCTCATCTGATCGTGACCTCTCACTCTCCTAGCACTTCCTTTCCTTTTCGCTTGATGGCCCAGTCATCTGTTCCCATGTCAGCATGGTAGCCTGGATCTGTGCAACTCAGCACTGTTGATTATTGCTGTTTGCGACGGTGTTTCGAGGTTTAAAAAAATAATAATTTATTTTTATTTATTTTAAAAATAATTTTAATATTCATATATTTTTTTTTCAAAATTTTGAGAAATACTTTTCGAAACACATTTCTAAATAATTACTTTATTTTTTTGTGTGTGTTGTTATATGTTACCACTATTTATTGTTATCATGATAATAATTAGTTTTTAATTTTTTTTATTTGAAAACATTTTAAAATATTTTTTTTAAATTTACTTTTAATACTTGTACATTAAAATAATAAAAATAATTAATTTAAAATTTAAAAAATCTATTTTTTACAAAAAGCACTTTTAAGCCATAACTTTTATAGCCAGGTCTTGCATTATCGTCCACGTGTCAGTATGTTTCACCTGTATGCAAGACAGACAAGTCTTCAAGAATGTCACATTAGTAGGCTTGCCCACATACTGTACTTAATGAATGTCTGTAACAACCTAAATACGGATGACACCCCGGTTATTAAACCTGTACCCGTACTGAGTTGATCTGGGACTGAACTAGGTTAACTCGACATTGAATAGATTTACATTTTATTAAAAAAATAATAGGAAAACTGATGGCGAGATACGATAAAAAAAACCTCAGTTAACATGACCCATATGACTCCCGGCAAACCTGATAAAAAACTTGTTTTATTTTTTTAATGTTTATATATATATATATATATCAAACTTGGCTAATTTACCCTACCGAGAACTATGATATTATAGGTTTAATAACAGTGGATGATAATGATCAAACAAATTACGATGATCCCAAAGTTTTTGTTCTGCTTGTTGGTTATTATATATAATAATAATAGACCTATAATGGACCCCAGCAACGGTCCAAATGAAATGACCATAAAACAGCACAAATTGTCTTAGTTTGTAAGGAAGATGTTAATACTGTTTCGGAAGGTATCTTGCTTTTTTAATTGGAATATAATTTTTCATTTTTGGAGTGTTTTGATATGTTTTTTTTTTTAAATTATACTGTTTATATATATATATATATCATTTAATATATTAATTAAAAAAATTAATTCAAATTCAAAACTAAAATTATTTAGAATTATGTCTAAAAAAAACAGAATAAAATGATTTTTTTGAATAAAATTATGAGTATATATAATATTATGACAATGCCATCATCAATCTCACATGATAATTATATTTTTTATTGTTCTGAAATGTTATCATAAATTATATAAATATGTCAAGAGATTCTTCATAAAATTTTATATCAATTTAATTGTCAAATTAAGAGATATGATTGATATTATAAAATTATTTATTATTTATAAAAAATATTGTTCGATCAAAATTGAACGGACAAAACTAACTGGAATTTAAACCAAAACAAAAACTTGTTGTTTGTCTTGTTTTTTTACTAGTGGTGGAAACAAAATGAGATTGATAACCTGATTATATGAGCTTTTTTATTATTATTATTATTATTAGACTTTCAAGACAGTAGCAAGGTAGAAATTCAATTCCAGATTTGTCTTCTCTTCCTCAAAGCAGAAGCTACCTAATTATTTTCTGGTCAAAAAAGCAGTAACATTTTAGTAATAGTTATATGCCTAGTGTGGTTTGAGAGTATTATTAAGATTATTTTTAAAAATATTTTTTTATTTAAAAATATATTAAAAAAAATATATTTTTTAATATATTTTTGATATTAACACCTCAAAATAATCTAAAACTCTCCAGAAAAATTAATCTAAAAAAAAATCAATTTTTTTCAAAAAACACCTTCCAAACATATTCAAAACATCCCTTTAAAGAGGAGTTGCCCTCAATGCAGGGTGATGCTTCAGCTACTCCACATATTGTGTCCTACTTAAGGTAAAGCTTCCTCTGATCAACCATTTGGCAGGTGGGCAAAGACCCCATTAACCAGAAGTCATAAAATTGGAGGTTTATTATCATTTAAACCCAACTTCTACTTCACTTTGGACTGTTTTACTGATTACGATAAAGGGTTTTAATACGGAGGTAAGTTAAATGGTTGAAGTCTTGGTGGTGATTGTCAATTTCTAATTAAATAAACACTGTATACGTGGGACCCGACCCACATTGATTGTCTCTGGTTTACGGAAGGATTTGGAGTCAACCTCTACTCTTTCATTGGTCCTGTCACTCACAATTTCTTACTTAACGTGCGAGTGATTAAATTCTCTGTGACCATATTCTACCTCTTCCATTTCATTCCACCTGGACGGAGCTGTAGAAAACAGGCATCATGGCAGCAGAGGTAAGATTTCTTCTTCTTAGTGTCGATACTTCTTATTTGCTGCATGCCAAGTTTAATATACATGTTTATAGTATGTTCTGTTAGTTCCAGTCTTATGCAGGTTTCTCTTTCCGTTTTCCTTTCTGGGAAATCTTTTGGATATCTATACTAGATTGTATTGTTGATATAGAGTTGATGAGGTTTTCTCGTTATTAATGGGGTAGGGAAGAGAATTTCCTGAAATGACAAATTGTATTAATTCTGCTCTGGGAAGTTTTTTGGCGGCTCATGGAATTGATTTCTGGAAAATAATGTTGGTTATTGATTAGTTTACCGATGGTTACAGCCATTAATTTCATGGTTACAATTAGAAATGTGTGATTTATGTGCTCCGAAAAATTATAAACGATATTGAGAAGGCACATTTCTGATTGCAGCCGTATGCAATGATTATTATATCAACAAAGCAGATAGGTTATGACTGCGCATGCCAAGAAGAAGTGTTTGCATTTTTAAGCTTTTCAAAGTTTTTGATGTAGAAAGTAACTATATCGGTCTTATACATGAAGGCCGGAAGGATCGTTACGCAGCATGTATAAATGTCTCTGAAGGAGAAACAATGAGAGCTTCCGATTAGTACGCTTTTGAACTTGTGTGTATATTGAGAGGAGAAATATGTCCTTCATTTGGTGATTTGAGGTTGTGTCTGATGAACTTCAGCATGTATCTATAACCTTCCACGGATTGGGGAAGTCCTGCCTAGAATGTCTCGAGTTAGTGGTCGAGTACCAAAACCTCAAATCTAAAGACAGCTTGTGTCCCAGGCTTGTTTACATAACTGCTTGTAATAGCAGAGGAAGGATTTGCATTTTAAGAATCGTTTTGGAGTTCATTTCACTCGGTACTGATTCTAATTGCTATTGAAAATTAAGTTTACAATTTGTTGGGTTTTGAATTTGCCCAAGAAGAAAAAAATAATGAGAGAGAGAAATTATAGATATAAAGTATTCTCGGTTAATCAGAAGCATTTGCTTGATTTTCCAAAATTTGTTTTCAAGGGAAGGAAACATGAAAACTTCAATGCTTTTAGATTTTCCCTTGAAAATAGGAGGTATAAGGGCAGTAATTTCCATAGATACGGTCTAGCCTGTCTTGTAGTGATCTTGCAGTTCAGTTGAATCCTTAACACAAAATTCTGTGATATTTCTTCACAGGCTGAGATTATGACAGCTCTTTCTGGACTCTGTCATTCTCTCTCTCTTTTTTGTAGTTATTTTGTAGTTTATCAGTTTTCTTTGGACATGGCTTAAATATCCTGGCCTTCTATTAACTTAATTAGAATATCAAGATGCCATTAAGTATTATTAGCCTCACATAGTGAGGTTTAATCAGTAGGGTATTGATCCGCTTCAGCTACGTGTTAATTAAATGCCTCTTCCCAGGGCAATGAGGCGTCAAATGGATGGCCACTCGGGCTAATGAACACAAGACTTCGAGTGATGGAGACAATACAGGCTGCTCCAGCAGGATCGTATTCCTTGCGCATACGCTCATCTAGTTTCTCTTCGCTATCATCCTCCAACCTTGACACTGAGGTAAAAATCTGTTTTTCTTCCTCTAGATGTTCTTTGTATAAAAGTGTGTGTGTGTGTCCGTGTGCTATGGCACATGACCGCGTGTTTTTATACTATCCCAGCTGTTGGATTGGTAAACCAGTCCTTCCAGCCTAAACTCGGTAGGAATGATTTCTGAACAACTTGTATCCATTCATCTCCTCATAGGACATAAAGTAGAGATCATGGAAAAGAATTCTGACAAGTTCTTGCATTGCTGGTGCTTCTCTTACTCTTATTATTTCCTGCTGTCATATTTAATGCTTTCGAACAAGTATATGAACCAAATCACTGATCATGTGAAAAATTGATTGGAAAAACCAAACTCCATTTGCCTTCGAAAAAAAAACCACCGAGAACATCTGCTGCGTTGAAGTCCATCTTAACTATTTTCCACTGGAAGTAATTCTTGTGTTGCTGTTTGTTATGTTACAGTCAACAGCATCTTTCTTCCAAGATAGTAGTGTGCCACTGGGCCGGCTAATTGGAATTCGACCAGGGAATGGAGGTTTGTACTTCCCAAGGAGAGTCCATGCAGATGAACGAGAAAAAATAGCCATAAGAGCAATAAGGACTGCAAGTTCTGAAGTCTCTGGAGAGCGCAAGGCAGATATTTCTCAAGGAATTTGCATTCCTTTGCTAGTTGGAACCCTAGAAAAGATGAGCAGAAGCAAGAGCAAGTCGAGACAATGATTAATTTTTCGCGAGACGAGGCATTTACAGGAACATCACTGGCATTTATCATCCCTGTTCTCTTCTATTTTGTGAGCTGAACATTAATATTCAATTCCACTGGTGGCAAACTCAAAATTCCTATTGCAGAACTTGCTGAAAAGTTAATACACAATGCTCTCTCACTCACACGAAAATGAGACTCGTCATCATAAATATTTATGGATCCCATTTTCCTATGAGTGAGAGAGTTTGAGCTCTACGAGTATCGAATAATTTCCCAACAAAACATTAAAAGGATGATGTCTAAAAAAGAGGACCACATTAACAAAACAAAAGAGTACAGTGACCAAATGTAACATAAACCTAAACTATCAGGATACGCAACCCGCCTACACACCTTGCCCTCGAACAAGCACACAAACACAAACCACTCTGCTTTTTGTTTAGACTTGAAATAAAGTTCTGTTTTTAATAGTATTATTATTATATTAAAATAAAATAAAATATCAAGAAAAATTGTTTTTTTAAGAGAATATTTATTTTTTAAAAGTTATTCATCTGCCGAAAATCCAAGAATGCAGAACCCAAAACCCTGGAAGCCAAATCTCACACTCTGCCCTAAATAGCCATGTCCGCCACCGCAGCTGCTAGATCCTTCCTCCGTTCTACCCCCGCCGCTGCGAGAATGGCATCCGCACCCAAACCCAGATCCAAACCAGCCTTTTCTCCATTTCGCGTCTCCAAACAAAGCCCCCTCTCCCCTCGCATTCTCAGGTACCAAAAAATTAACCCCCCTACTCTTTTTATTACTCTTACTCTTACTATTTTTTCTGCATTTAAGTTCAAATTTTGATTTTTTTTTCTTGGTGGGCTTTGAATTTGGAAGGTCACCAGTGGAGATGAGTTGTTGTGTAGAGACAATGCTTCCCTATCACACTGCCACTTCCTCGGCGTTTCTTAATTCAATGCTCTTCGTTTCTCGCTGCAGCTATGGTTGGACGCCTGAAGGTTAATTTCTTGTATAAAATATGAACTGATCGATTGCTTTTTCGTTGATTCACAACTTTCTTTCAGTGGGCTTTGATTGATTGGCTGTGAGCTTAGTTTTGTGGGTTGTCTGACATTTCCCTTTTGTTTCTTGGTGAAATTTAAATTATATTATGAGTTAACATATAGATCTCGATGGGGGAATTTGACTCAATTGTAATAGCTATTAGGCTGTTGGTGTTCATGGATTTTTGTTATGATAGCTGCCGATTGCTCTTCGGATGGATGTCCTATGAGTTTGTCTTCTGATATCTTGTGAGAACCGTTTTGAATTAGGTGTTTAGGAGTGAGGGAAGCTTTGAAGGCCTAGAAATGCGATTGGTTTGAATAAGATGCCTTTAGTGCTGAAATCTTTGTGATGTGAATCTTGCTTTATTTATGCATGAAGATTTTTGGGTTTTTAATAACCTGGGCTCGTTCCATCTGCTTATCTCCCTTGCAAAATAAAAGAATGTTGTTCTTCTATCCTTTTGTAGGGCAGTGCAAACCTAGATGAAGATCAAGCGATGAAAGATGGAGTCATTTGAATTTGTTTTGCTGTCAACATTTGAAAGCATTGAGAATGCTATTTTTGAGCAGATTCTATAGATAAGGTAAAAAATTGAGAGACCGGACAGTTTCAACCAATGTAATGGAATTGTGGAATCAGTTTATTCTTCAACCATTTCAGTTGTTTTTGCACCTTATGACGCTAGATTCATTTTACAAAAAAATAATCTCGCAAATGGCAACTGATCACCTTAAATGGTTTAGAGATTATGATTATGATTTTTAATGTTGCTGAGAACACTAATTCAATGTTTGGATTTTTTTTTTTAATGGAGCAACCTAAGTGTAAAAAACACAGACACATATGTTATAATAATCTATCTATTGTTGGCAATTCTTAATTTACAGCTCCAATTTTTTCCCTTATCCAAATCAACAGGGGAAAGGAATAGATTAATGAACATTTCAATCATTGCGCATTTGTGCTCCAATAACTCAATTGTTGTCTA
Source organism: Salix dunnii (assembly GCA_015731905.1). Lineage (NCBI taxonomy): Eukaryota > Viridiplantae > Streptophyta > Magnoliopsida > Malpighiales > Salicaceae > Salix > Salix dunnii. The sequence continues at coordinate 2,655,025 of CM027662.1, read as the reverse complement.
AGAAACAAATTTCTTAGTTGAGAAAAAAAGGAACATAGGATGGCTGCCTATTTTGATAGGACAACAATCCATCAATTTATTGTGTATCCCTCAATTGTACGTTGTTGGTGCTGTAGGTCTATCGCTTGCTGGCCGGCAGTCGGTGCAGCCTAACCGGAGGGCTGTGTCGGATTAACCTCTAGGTCGGTGAACCTCGATGCAAAAGTCATCACTCATTGATGGACAAGACGATAAGAAAAGGTAAACAATCTCTTTGTTTCTATAACGTAGCTTTTTAGTTGTCATACTTTATAAAATATATTGCTATAGTTCATTGCATGTGATGGGTTCAAAAGTTGTTTCCTTCCTTGTTTTCTTCATAAGATTTTTAAAGTTGTTTGGAAAGTAACGATCCAAACCATCTGGGACCAAGTTTATTTAGACAATATTTGTTAGTGTGATAAAAATTATTTTTTAAAGCATTTTTTACTTCAAAATAATATGTTTTTTTTATTTTTTAAAATTTATTTTTAACATAAAAATACTAAAACAATCCATGAACATAAATAAATAAATAAAAAACACACATAATTGATGCATCTACATTATTTATTAACCACTATTATATATAAATATGTCAATACTTCATCTAAATATATCGTATAATGGTTATGTAGAAATAATATAGTTTGGTTTTAGATAGACTGGGTAAACTTACAAAAAAAACATATGAATGAAAAATAAAATAAAACCGCCCATTTGACTTTAGCCCAGAACATTAGCGTCCGACGAGTGAGTGATGCTAAGCCAGCAAGAACCGCCCACGGGTCATCGAACATCCATAGAATAGAAAAGAAAAGAAGATAAGAAGGCAACATCACAGCATTTTAAGGGTCTATAACAGTGTCAGAAAAAGAAGTCAGTACACCACAACTACTAATAAAATCTCCTTTCTGTTTCAACGGAACTCAAGTGCATCAATCTCCATCCACCCTCACAGATCCAACAGCTATAATTTTCTCATATCACCGCTTGATCACACCATCATCCAATCAGATTCAAGTGCTCGTGTAGACAAGTAAAACCTCAAAAGAAAGACTAAAATACTGTTGTTGGCAGAGCGAATATTGTTGGATAGAATTTGTTAGTTGACGTAAGCATCCCGCAAAAATCAAGACAAGCCGTCCTCATCTTCTTGGCCTTTTAATAATCAGTCGGTTTCTTGTGCTTTGTACCCATCCATTCGCTTCCAAAAGTTCATCATCTTAATCGAGTCTCCTTGGTTAATTTTTTATCGAGAGGGAAGAAGGGAAAAGATGATGGAGCTGTTTTTGTTGGGTTGCACAGGAGTTGTGGTGTTTCTTCATGGTGCTAATTTCTTCTTCCATGTTCTCTCCCAACACTTCGCCTTTCGTTCCCTCAGGTACCTCCATTTTAACCTTTCTCGTTCATTTATTTTCCCAGTCCATCCGGATTGAAATGATATAATTACTTGGTTCTGATTTGATTTTGCTTATAATTCAAATCCAAGGAAGTTTTCTGGGATTCGGGACTGGCATGTTCTTCTCTAATTGACCACTGATCTTTGATCTTTTCTTCCTTTCCGGGTTTTCAAATTCTTTCAGATTGTGCTGATCATTTATGATTTTTGGCAACAAAATAACATGCAACTACATTATATTACGATTGTTTTTGAAGCGCAATTAACATTTTTTTGATGTTTTTGGTTGGTGTCACAGTTTCCTGGGATTTGCTGGATGGTAAAGCAAACAAGAAAGAGGGAGATGATCTATAAATTTCGTCACGCAAACTTCTAGTGGACATTGGTGGTAGCTTGCACCTGCAGTCACGACTTTCGTTTGTGCATTTCTTCCTGTTTTTAGAAGCAAGATTTAGCTTGTATATATTGTATGAGAGCCATTTAGAGTCCTTGAAATAAATGGAGAATTGTTTTTGTATCAAATTCAGGTCTAAATTTATTTCCAACGGTCAGACATTGTCATACGTAAGATGAACCTTAGCATTTCTTGATTATTTTCTTGTTTAGTTTTACTTCTGACTTGTCTTTTTATTGTTTAGATTAAACTAGTTAGTGCACTCGTGCACTTTGCAAGTTAATTTTTAACCTAAATACAATAGGGCGATGGCAATGCGACCCCCATTTCTGTATCATGATTTTTTGTTATTTTAAAAAATTAAATGGTAATGTCCAATGGAAAATATAAAAAAAATATAAATTAAATAAGACTTGTTAATGCTGATTAAATATCTAAGCGGGAAAATGATTTTTTAAGATATGACCACACGAAAATATTTTATATCAACTATTCTTTAAAAATTATAATATCTTTTAAAGTATGAAGAATTACAGAAATAATTTAAAAGATGAATTAATATTTAAAAGACATTAAACTAAATAATTTAAGCAATAATAGTGGATATTAATTAAAAAGTATTTTTTTTAAAAAAAGGCTCAACATTGTCCGATAAAAAAAAAAAAGCTAATTGCCTGAACATGGATTTTTTTATAAAATAAAAATAAATGACATGTTAGCCATACCATTTTTTTTTTTTTAAATTTAACCAATGATAGATTGTCTATGTGGAAGTTGATGTATTATTTGTTTATGTATTTTTTATAATTAAGAAATCGAGAGTATTGAGTATATAAAAATTCAATTTTCAACATTTTATTTTATCTAAAAACATATTAAAAAACATTATATAAATCTAAATAAATATATTTTGAACTCTAAAACACCCACTAATCAATTTAAAAACTCAAAATCAAATAAAGTGCAAGAGAAAATAATAGACCCCATCAACTTTTTTGATATATTTAAAAAACAAATGGGATGATTCTCTCCAATATAAAGCAAGGTTGTCAATATTGTTCCGGTCGCCGTTCTGGTTTTTCTATTGGTACGGAATGATCCGGTTTTGGAGTGTTTCGGCGTGCTGTTTTGGGATTGTACTGTTCATATATATATATATATATATATATATATATATATATATATATATAATTAAAATTTTAATTTATCAAGTATAATTAAAATTCAAGACAAACTAACTTTAAATTATACAATACAAACACAAAATCAAACAAACTTAATCTCAAAACTAGAAACACAACAATAGGTTAATCAAAATAATTTCAATCATAATCTCTTAAAAAAAAAAAAAGGATTTTGAGGCCGGAACGGTACCAAGACGTTTCGGCCGGAATTTGACTGTAATTTCCGGAACAGGCTGAAATTTAAACTGAAACGAAAACAACATCATTTTATCTCGGTTTTCTTAATGATATGGAACGTTCCGATCAAAATAGAACAAAATTAATAACCTTGATATAAAAAGTCATCATCACCAAGTTTGATTAATAAAGCAGCTAGAACATGGCTAGCCAATCACTTTTCATGTCCTTGTTTTCCTGTTATTTTTCCTTTCATTTCTTAGCACCCAACAACTAAAACACGATCAGAATAAAGTTCTGAGTTAAAAAAAAATAAAGACAAAAAAATGTATAATAAAGACAATACAGATCCTTTTCCGTTCATGTTTCTTTATGTATTTTTTAAAAGCTCTAATTAAACTTTATTTTTATTTTTATTTTTAAATAATTAGGATATTTGGGTTAGCTTGCACGCATCATAAATAATCTATAAATTTACTAAATATTCTACAAATTTAATGGACATATAAAATACTATAAGGATAATAAATATATCTGATAAAATTTAAACCCGGAAATTATAAAGGGAAAAATACCTTGCTGACCACTAAGTCAAGATACCGCTGGCTAAACTTTATTATCTTCATTCAAACTTAAATTACAATACAAATCTTTTTTTTTTTTTTGTTATCGTACCATGAAACCACCACAATACACCAACAGTTAAATGGGTAGTTAGATAGGAAACAGAGAGATTAGACCTTGTTTCTGTTTGGTTGTCTCGGTGGTTGAATGAAATGGATGGCTAATTTAGAGGAATTTCAATCAATTTAATAATAAATAAACAGAGGTAGCTGTAGATGAGTGTTTCTTCCGGGACAAGCATTGCATGCAGGTGGTGGATGGGTGGGTGGGCGTCGGTGGTACTGTGTTAGTTGACATATGACTTTTTTTGTATTCGATTTCTTTTAGTTATTTTTTGCCGGGTTAAGTTAGTAAAATTTAAATTATTCTAAAATGTTATGTTTTTGACTTCAAATCAATACCTAATCGAGTGAAATGGATGACTGATTTAGTGGAATTTCATTTTCTCTCAAGCTACCTTCTCCTTTTAGCTGGGGAAAGGGAAACGAAATGAAAGGGTCATCACCATTCAAGCTGTCTTGTGGTCCTTATGAGAACCTGCTTGCATTGCTCAAAACCTGCTTCCCTATCGAGCTGAGGTTTCTGCTGCTGAAAATTTGAAGTAGCTGGGAATTTCTGAATCTGATTAAGGAGGTGCTTGCAAATTGTATTTTATTTTATTTTTAATGTTTTTATATTATTTTAATGTCCTGATAATAAAAATAAATTCTTAATTCTTACTTTTCGGCAATTAAAAACACGAATTCTACTGCACTTGTACTCTCAATCTTGCAATAAACATTGCAACTTTCGAAACTCTGAAAATCAGAGAAGATTCATTTGCTAGGTTGGGTATAGAATTTTGTTTTTAAAATATTTTTTAATAAAAAAAGTAATATTATTTTATTTTTAATAAACTTTGAATCCATGCTGTGCACCTACCTATGAAAGGAACTGTTCAATCTACCTTCCCTCCCTATAAAGTGTGTAAAGTGCCTGTTTGACACTATGGTCTGGTTTTTTATTGATTTTTTTTTTATTTTAAAATAAATTTTTTTTAATATTTTAAATTATTTTGATGTGTTAATATTAAAAATAATTTTAAAAGAATAAAAAAATATATATTATTTTAATATATTTCTAAATAAAAAATACTTTAAAAAACAATATAATTCGCCTTGTTTTTTCTTTGAAAAAAACCAGTTTAAAACAGGAGATTATGGCACTGGTTCTGCAGCATCGATTTTATAAGGTTAATTAGTAATAAAGATATTGTACTTAGTAATACGATTTTTGCAAGGTTTAAGATTTATATTTTATTGGCTATATTTTCTGGATTCATGTTTTCTATTGAAATTCTTACGTGAAAACTTCTGAAATCACAAATATAAAAATCTGTAAATTCAATCGAGATGGGTGATGGAAATACCGGTAAAAAAAGAGAAGAAAAGATGCAGCCACCGTCAGGTTTGATGCCTGACAAATGCAACAGCCTTCAGCTCTGCATTTTTAGACCCTCTAATTTTGAAATCCATTGGTGGGTTTCGAAACAGAAATACGAACAACAGCACCTAAAACCAAAACTCCTGCTTCGAATGGTGCTCTTGAAAAAAAAGAAAAGAAAGAAAGAGGCACGCGCCACCGTGCTAACCTTGGTACCTTACTGAAGGACTAGGACAAAACCTCTCGTCGTTAATGATCAGATGGAGAATGAATCTTTCCTATTTTCACTTCCGGAAACCTCGTCATCATCAGCATTACCTATCTTTGAAGCCCTTCACTTTCCAAAACCCATATCTCTATTTCACTAAATTTATCAATACCTCTATTGAATTTAGCCAAAATCCAATACCCACCACCACTCTCTCAAAGTTGACAACACAAAAGATCAAATTTTACTCGACACCCACCATAATATCATGCTCTAAGCTCCTTTCTAAATGCACCGCCTCGAAATCTTTAACTCCAGGCCTGGAAATTCATGCCCATGTAATCAAATTTGGTTTTTCTCAAGACCAAAAAATAAGGAACTACTTGGTTAACCTCTACTCGAAATGTCAACTTTTTGGGTATGCAAGGAAACTGCTTGATATAAGTACTGAACCGGACTTGGTTTCTTGGTCCGCTTTGATTTCTGGATATTCACAAAATGGGTTTTGTCAAGAAGCAATTCTGGCCTATTATGAGATGCATTTATTAGGTATTAAGTGTAACGAGTTTGCTTTTCCAAGTGTACTCAAGGCTTGTACTGTCACTAAGGATTTAGTGTTGGGAAAGCAAGTTCATGGGATTGTGGTGATTACAGGGTTTGATAGTGATGAGTTTGTTGCAAATAGTTTGGTTATTTTGTATGCCAAATGCGGTGGATTCGGGGATGCGAGGAGGCTTTTTGACGCTATTACTGATCGAAGTGTTGTTTCATGGAACGCGCTGTTTTCTTGTTATGTCCACAGTGATATGCATGGAGAAGCAGTTAGTTTATTTCATGGAATGGTTTTGAGTGGAACAAGGCCTAATGAGTTTAGTTTATCTAGTATGATAAATGTGTGCACAGGTTTGCAGGATAGTGTTCAGGGAAGAAACATTCATGGGTATTTGATAAAGCTTGGCTATGATTCTGATCCCTTCTCAGCGAATGCTCTTGTTGACATGTATGCAAAAGTGGGGATTCTTGAAGATGCTAGCAGTGTCTTTGATGAAATTGCAAAACCTAATGTTGTTTCTTGGAATGCTATTATTGCTGGTTGTGTTCTGCATGAGTACCATCACCAGGCTTTAGATTTGTTTAGGGGAATGAATAAGTCTGGGATGTATCCAAATATGTTTACCTTATCAAGTGCTCTTAAAGCTTGTGCTGGAATGGCCCTAAGAGGATTAGGAAGACAGTTGCACTCTAGCTTGATAAAGATGGATATAGGATCGGATTCTTTTCTGGGTGTTGGACTAATAGACATGTATTCCAAGTGCAACTCAATGGATGATGCAAGATTGGTTTTTAAGTTGATGCCAGAGAGAGACATGATTGCATGGAATGCTGTTATCTCAGGACATTCACAAAATGAGGAAGATGAGGAAGCTGTGTCTCTTTTTCTTTTGATGCACGCAGAGGGAATAGGATTCAACCAAACAACTTTATCAACAGTTCTTAAATCTATAGCTGCCTTGCAGGCTAACTATATTTGCAAGCAAATTCATGCACTTTCCTTGAAATCAGGGTTTGAACTTGACAATTATGTTGTGAATAGCCTTATCGATACATATGGAAAATGTGGCCACGTAGAAGATGCAACAAGAGTATTCAAAGAAAGCCCTGTTGTAGATTTGGTGTTATTCACCTCTCTTGTAACAACTTGTGCTCAAAATGGACAGGGTGAAGAGGCTCTAAGACTCTATTTGGAAATGCAAGATAGGGGAATCAAGCCTGATTCATTTGTTTGTAGTTCTCTCCTGAATGCATGTGCAAGTTTATCAGCATATGAACAAGGGAAACAAGTTCATGTTCACATCTTGAAGTTTGGATTCATGTCAGACAGTTTTGCAGGAGATTCTCTTGTTAACATGTATGCCAAATGTGGAAGCATAGATGACGCTAATTGTGCGTTCTCTATAATACCTGTGAGAGGGATAGTCTCATGGTCTGCTATGATTGGAGGACTTGCTCAACATGGGTATGGGAAAGAGGCCCTCCAGCTGTTCAAGCAGATGCTTAAAGATGGCGTTCCTCCTAATCATATAACACTAGTTAGTGTTCTTTGTGCATGCAATCATGCAGGTTTGGTTGCCGAAGCCAAACATTATTTCAATTCAATGAAAAATTTGTTTGGTATTGAACCAATGCAAGAGCATTATGCTTGCATGATTGATCTCCTTGGCAGAGCAGGGAAATTAGAGGCGGCAATGGAGCTTGTAAATAAAATGCCATTTGAAGCGAATGCCTTGGTGTGGGGTGCGCTTCTTGGTGCTGCAAGAATCCATAAGAATATTGATCTTGGAGAACTAGCTGCTGAGATGCTTCTTGCCTTGGAACCTGAGAAGTCAGGCACTCAGGTTCTTCTTGCAAACATTTACGCATCAGTTGGCATGTGGGATAAAGTAGCACGGATAAGAAGACTAATGAAAGACGGCAAGGTGAAGAAGGAGCCTGGAATGAGTTGGCTTGAGGTAAGAGACAAGGTATACACCTTCATAGTAGGAGACAGAAGCCACTCCAGAAGTAAAGAAATATATGCAAAGCTTGATGAACTGAGTGACCTATTGAAGAAAGCTGGATATGTTCCTACGATTGAGATTGACCTCCATGACGTAGAACGAAGTGAAAAGGAGCAGCTTCTATACCACCACAGCGAGAAACTAGCGGTGGCTTTTGGTTTAATTGCTACCTCACCAGGTACTCCAATTAGAGTGAAAAAGAATCTTCGAATTTGTTTTGACTGCCATACTGTGTTCAAGTTCATTTCTAAAATAGTCTCCAGGGAGATAATTGTCAGAGATAACAACAGATTCCACCATTTTAGAGATGGTTTGTGTTCTTGCGGGGATTATTGGTAACATTCAAGGATTGGTGTTGTTATTCGTTGTACTAACTGTACACAAACTTCTGTAGCATTCTGCACACGTTCTTTTGCCATGTTAAGATCTGTAGTAAACCCTCCATTTTTTTCCACCTCTTTTTATTTGACTAATCGAAACATTAATGTGATTCAAATGCAACCATAAATAAAATTTCATAGTTTCAGATTGTTAGTTTCTCACTCTTCAATCCCACTTTTGTGAGAAATCGACTTTTCCCTTGGCTGTCTGTCAACCATCAATGCATTGTAGCTTCTGCTTTGTTCCGAGCTGATGAAAATAGTTTTCATAATTTGGATGTGTAAAAAGTAGAATTTACAATTTCAGACCCTACTTGTACAGAAGAGAAGGCAAAAGAAAGTGATAATTTTTTTCATAATTAAACAGGGAAAACTACTTAAACTATTAAAAGTTCAATCACTTAAAAATTATACTTCGATATCATAACAACTCAATGTTGTGTTGCTGTTGATTCACATAATCTTCCGAATCCCTACATCTCCCTGTCTTAACATTCTTTCTTTACATCCACTCTCTGGCACGTTGTTATTATGAATTTTATCATGTTTCAATCTTTTTTATATTTTCTGATAATCAGACACAGCAAACTCCTCTTACTCAGAACCAAATGCAAACCGCCAAGCAAACCAAGAAAAAATTAGAAGTTATTTTGGACCAAATGACATTGATGTTTGGGAGGGCGGTTGTGGTAGTTTTTGAAAGTGCTTTTTGTGCCGAAATATATTAAAATGATATTTTTTTTATTTTTTAAAAATTATTTTTGACATCAGCACAGATCTGAAAATACTAAAAAAGTTTCATTTAAAATGCAAAAAAAAAAATGAATTTTGGCTAAACGGCGTTTCTGCCGCTTAGCCAAACGGGGTCGATTTCCTTCAGAATAGTAATTTAAGAAAATTACTTTGTTATCATTTACAGTTACAACAGTACAAATAAACAAATTCGCTCCCTACTGCATGTTCTTACATGAACATCATCGACTCCTCCGACATCATGGCTAACAATGAATACTTGACTTTAATTGAGATTTTACCACCGTCCACACAGAGCTTAGCTCCAGTGACCACCCAATATCCAGGCGGGTCCTCTGGACCCCTCACCATTTCGTTTGTGTCTACGAAGTTGGACATTTTCGGTGCTCTAGATGGTAAAGGGGGGCCTCCAGGAAAAACTGCAGAATTTAAGTCCACTTTCACTGGCTTCTCAGGTGGATTCAATCCTGCACTGAACCTTGTGCTAATCAACATCGAGAAGACCCCTGATTTTCGTGACAAGGTTGAGGGTCCATCCCATTCTGACCTGCGGAGTCTTGCAGATGTCACCATTGAGAATCCAAGCCTCAGGAACAAAACTTTCTTCATCCCAACAACCTTAACCTCAAACCAGGCTTTTGTTACAATAGAAGCAGAGTCATCAATGCGGGCATCGTTGTACTCCACTGGAGCAGTGCAGACGTGTGAGAATATGCCCCAATTAACTGGTTCAAAGTAGCCTCGTTCTACAGGTTCATGAATAGGCTCTTGCCTAAGATCATCTGAGAGTAGGACCATATTGGGAAGAGAGGAAAGATGCTGGAGATGGATGGCCAAATGGTCACTTCTCTTACCCTCCAAATATAACCGGATTCCTGTTACTGGCCGATTTCCAGTATCAACCTGCAACACATGGATTTAGAGTCTTTAAGAACAGTTAACTGCAATGATGATTATTTGCTAAATTCTGGAAGAGCATGGTCACACACTCTGGTGATTAATTATATTCTGCACGCTGTGAACATATCCTAAAGATGATTATCTTATCTGGTTTTTAAAAAAAGGACACCTAGGCTTATAGGTTACACCTTTATGGATCCAGGTATAGGTGTCAGGAGCAGTCACTTGCCATTTTAGGATCTTGGAATCAATGCTAAGAGTAAATATAACGTGCTGCAATTCAAGTCACCTTTGAGGTATTGACATAAAGCTTAGGGCCCAAGAGGGTGAACCTAAGCGATGGAGTTGCATGTTTTCTGCGCTTAAGAGTAAGAGGCAGATGACCGTATATTGGAGCCCACTGCCGAGGTAACTGAAATTCTAAAAACTGTTGGAGCTCCTCTATTGGAGGTTTGTCTGCATGGTTGATAAATGAAACATGAGCACAGGTGCCAAAACTAATAGAGACATGAAGGATATGATGAAATTCAAGGGAAATAATTTCTCAAATATAAATGAATGAATTTCAAGTGTGATCATTTATCAAATATAAATGAACTGGCTGCATCCAAATGATTAGAATCACCGAGCATAAAATCTACTAAATGCATGCATGCATTAGCCTCTACAATATCTGCAATAGTTCACAAACCAATTGCATATCCTCTGACCAGTTGAATCTATGCATGGAGTGATCAGGAAATGGTTACCACACAGCTAAAAAGCCAACCAGGCACAAAACTGCAAATAGGCTAAATGTGCCTATCAAACTCAAAAGTGTCCGGCCAGAAAACATGCAAAGTTTCTTGTCGAAGCCCTTATGTCATGGAATGCAGTTCATTTGTTTGTTAAACTCCTACATATTCATTGAATGAAGGGTTGCATCATGCTCAAAACACTAATGCCATGGAGAGACCAAAATAGAGAGAGGTAGGTACACACATCGAAGGTAGAGATTCACTGCATGGCTTAAAAATCCAATGCCTCGAATACCACTCAAAAGAGAAGTTATAGGAACAAGGGACATTGAAATAACATTTGGCGACTGCGATATAGTTGAAAGCCATTCATTATGGCTTTGGCCAACATCCACACCTCCCCTTCGGATACAAATGCTCGTTATATGCTGCATAAGAATTAAATTCATTACATTAAAATATTGACCTTTTGGTGGCAGGTTGCCCCAAACATCTGTTACAGCATATACCAAGAAGCTCACCTCATTCTTCATGGAAGTAATGACAGGTGGCCTAATTGAATAGGCAAATACTCCATGCAAATCCCAAGGCATAATTTGTTCATCCTGAAACAGTAAACACGAATGTCTTAATGAAAAAGTTAGTCAGCATCATGTCTTCCTATACATTACAGGCCCCGTGATAATTATTAGAAATTTGAAAGAAAAAATCATTCAGCCATTTCTCACCCTTAGAATTGTGATGCACAATGCATTGTATATCCTCTCTAATAAGTTTTTAAGAGATAGACCACGACAATGATGGGTTTTGTGAGATTTAATGTACCTTTGGTTTTCCTGATAATTCAGCAAGGTTTACATCTCCTGAAAACCTCTTATCAGCATATTCCTTTAACAATTTCTGCACTTCAGGGGGCTCAAGATTTGATTTTTGTAGCTGCTTTATGTGTATCACATCTTTACCTCCCATTTTTACCCCAACAACAATATGAGTACCATATTTTTCAATGAACCTGGAAAATCATGCTATTCAAGATCAACATTGATTCAATCTCAATAAGTTCATTGGGGTTTCATTTCATCAAAATCACAGGTTTTATTTCTGTATTATTAAAATCGAACATGGCAAATTGAAATGAGCTTTGGAGCTAAAATGGATTCTGCAGAAGGAGAAAAAAATTGCATGTCGGACCTGCGGGTTAAATTGAAATCTAGTCCTCTTTAAGTTGTATTTTAATACAAACCATTTACTTCCCTGAAATCCTTTTTTTATTCATAACAAGAAAAAAATCCAGTCAAAATCATTTTAAGTATAGCAGTTTAAAACAAGTTGATCAGCTTTCAGTTTAAAAGAGCATACTCAGCCAGGGCAACAGGATCCCATGTAGCAGGCACTTCACGCTTCACCTCTTCAGACAATGTTATATGGGACCTTTCCAACTCAACATTATATAGTGCTATGAACCAACCATCAAAGGCAAGATGTTTTGCAGAAGCCGCATCTTTCTGCCAACAACCCCTTAAGTCAAACATGGTATTGAACAGTCCCGAGGGGATTTTACCTGATAAACACAATTCCTGATTGAATTTCTCCGACATCTACAATGAGATTAACAATACACAAAATTAGAATAACTCTAAAGACAACTCCAGACATTTTTTTGATCAAACTCGTGATCACAATCCTAAACTCTGGAATAAGGGTAGTCTCTTATTAATCCAAATTCAGTCACTGTCCTAATTTAGCACCATTGATCTGATGGTCATCACTCAGCACACACCAAATACTAGAAAAAGAATAAGAAAAAAGCAACCGTTTCAATCTTGAAAAAACACTTGCCATATATATCTTTCCAAATACATCAATGTGTTCCCAAGCAACACAGAAAAATCTTGAATATCCGAATTAATGACATACCTGACTGAAAGATAGAACATCAGAGAGAAACCTAGTCCGCTCCCCTTTATCACACTTGATACCATCAGGCACGTTTTGAACAATAACCCCACCAGGAACCAAAAGCTTTTGGTTTCGAGTCAGGTCTAGCTCGATCAATCTCGAACCAAAAGGACCTGGCTTGCAATATGAAAATCTAACATCTTTAGTCAAATCATAACCAAATCCAATCACAGACACCGCCTTCTCCGCTGCTGATTGAGCATCAAGCCGATTATTCGCCATCAAAAGAGTCCAAGCAGATAGCTGTGTCAAGTGAAAAAACTAGCTTGTGGGGTTTTAGAACGTAGTATTGGATTAGTTGGAGAGGGTTTTTGGAGTTGGATACCGATCATTGAATTGGTCTTCGATTTATTAATGTCTTTCTACTAGGAGAAAGACTTGTTGAAGTTCAGAAGTGAGGGTAACATTCGAGGCAGTTGATTTTTGAAATTTTGACGGTTAAGTTTCATTTTAGTCCTTATAGGCTCATAAGTATTCTATTTTATACTCTGTACTTTAATATATTTAAATTTCATCCTACCCTTATAGTTTCCAAGAAGCCCCAATGTTGGTCTTAACCATTAAATAATCTTACCTTTAAATTTGTTTTATTTTGGGTTTTTTATTCTGATTTTTATTTTTTAGGCTTATATTGCAATATATATGAATATTTGAGGGGTAAAATAATATGAAAAGATATTATTTTTGTTATTTACTGTATTTAGTAGAAAAGGAAAAATTAAAACTTAAAATATATAGGAATATAGATTAGAGAGAGGGTAATACAAGAACATTTTCAGCTATGAGGTCGAAGTGGAGCATTGATAAATATTCAGGGCAACAATGTCGTTTATACTTTGGTTTTTGACCTTGTCAAATGGGAACACGCGGCAAAAAGGCGGCTATTCTTTATTTGCTACGTGGCGTGATTTCATTGACGTTCTTCTTCCTTATGGCGCCAAAGACTGGACCAATGAGACTGCGACGTCTTCTTACTTGAACTCTTCAAAAGTCATTTAGTTCTGACCACCGAATTTCCCTGCGTGAATAATTGATATTTTTTTATTCGTTATAATTTGTTAAATTAATATTTAATTAATAAAATTATAATTAATAAAATAGGTTAGAAACAAGTTTTTTATTTTTTATAAGCAATTGAATGTTATTATTGCTAAAAAAATTTTGTAAAATCTGTTAGAAATTATTCTTTTATATGTAGGAAACTGATTGTAAAATTGATTTAATTTGAAAAATAAAAAAGAAATAATAATAAAATTTTAATTAATAAAATAATAAAAAATATATAAGTGGGAAAAAAATAGGAAATTTTTTTAAAAAAATGGGTTCGGAGATTAAAAAAATATATACATGTGGAAAAAAAAATCACGGTACGTGTAAATTGGTCTGGACACTCCGGTTATAGAAAAAACAAGAAAAAATATAAAAAAATAAAAGTGGGTTCAAAGATTAATCATGTTGCGTGTATGCTAACCCGGACACTTGGTTATCAAAACAACAACAAAAAAAAAGAAGTCCATTTTTTTTTTTAAAAAAAAGGAAAATCACTTTATCAAACAGTAATGAACAGTGAAATCATTGTTCGTTACTGTTTGAAAATGTAGCCTGGGATATTTGAATTCTCATTGTGGGGGAAGTCACACGCCTTAACCACTTGGCAAAACAATCTCATTGTGCAGTTGTAGTATACAAGTAATAGTTATATTATTAGTAAGCAATTCCATTTTTGTGGCTGAAGTGATTCGAACTTTTGCCGGGACTTTAGCAGCGCACGTCTTAACCACTTGCCTAAAATTACTTTGTTGTTATTCTAGTATGCAAATATTACTTATTATATTATTTTAATTTACAGTGCATCTGAGTCTTGATGAACAATGCAAAATATTGTTCAAACAGTCATTCTCTTTTAGCTATATACTAATGAAACAAAACATTCAATCGTTCTGTTAAATCTGTGTAGCCATAACATACCATTTATTAGAATATATTTTAGAATAATATTTTATTTTTTAATATTTAAGAAAGTTATATTTAGTATTTTTTTTTTAATTGTAACCTCCATGTTAAATATGTTAAAGTTGGGATTCATATTTTTTTTTTTATGAATTTATCATGATTTCATTATTTAGGTTATAAGTCTAATAAATTAACCCGAATTGACTTTATCATTTTTTTTTCGATTTTATCCTCTAATATTAGGTTAGTTGGAAATTAAACTTTATAAAAAAAAATATCTATAAAGTTATCATAATCTCATTACTTTGGTCATGTGTCTAGCAGGTTGATATAAGTTGGCTGTATTCATTTTTTTCTTTTTTAATTGATTTTTTTAACTAAACATGGTCGTTATATTCATTTTTTTTAATTGATTTTTTTTTTAACTAAACATGGCCATTCTTTTTTATTTCTATGGGGTTATCCCAATATTATAACACAAGTCATGTATTTGGTAGGTTGATCTATGTTTAATTATTTAAGGTATTTTTTTAATTGATGTTTTCAATTTCACCTTATAACAACTCAATATTTTTTTCTATTTTTTTTTTTAATTTGATTGTTCAATATAAGATTGTTCAGGAACTAGGCCTCATTTTTTATTAAGTTATTTTAATCTCATGAATTTAATTTTTTTATATGTTTGGGCTCAACCAAATATCGAGCACAAAATTATGGGCTATTACCCTAAACCTATTTTATTTGTTTAGAAAGGAACTTAAAAAAACAAAATATGGTAATCTATCAATAGCTTCTCAAATTTTTGTGTGTTATACATAAAGATTTTGAAAATCTCCACTCAATAGTAGATGATCAAAGCTTTTTTATCCTATCTAATGGTGGGAGTAAAGAGATTTTTCTTTTATAATCCTAGTAATTATTGTTTGTGACTTTTCTTTTGCTTTCATTTTTTGTGCTTTTTGAAAATTTACTCCCACCATACTACCTCAAATTATCTTTGTTATCTTTGTTCTTAATGTAAATAAAGGAAAAACACTTCAAATATTTATTTCATTAGAACCTTTCTCTTTATCTTTCTTTTAATTATAACAAAAATGGACCATAAGAACGTCATATCTATTTCTAAAAAAATGTGTTTCATGAGTTTATTTTTCTACCAAAACTAACCATTAAATTGGATCCAATGATAATAAAAGGTGTTGTATTAACTTTCTTTTATGGTATGGAGGTGAGAAAACCTTATTGTCAATGGCTTTTTTTTTCCTCTTTTAAAGACACTCGAGAGAGAATGTGATTTCCTCGAACTTCTAAAGACAACATGCTTAGTAGCACAAGTGTTGTGAATATAAAATTAATGGTCTATCAATAGCCTAATAAGTATATAGCCCAAATGCCTTAACTTGATGAGCTCATCAACAAATCAACCTTAACACCTCCTAAAGTCATTTCAAAATTATCGCTCTCATATATATGTATGTGATGGGATATTATATCCTTCTTCAAATATTCATAAAGGAGGTGTTCAATTATTACTTGTTGAGTCTAGACCAATTACATCCCAATAAATGGACAATCATAATTTTCTTTGAAAACTTTTGCAGAATGGTTGGCTCAAACTCATGTTTAATGTTTTAGGAGTTGCTACTAACTAGTGGGTGACATAACTGATGGAAACAATATGTGGGGATTCTTCATCTTTGATAACAAGAGCAATGGTGTTATGAAAAACACGTTTGATGAAAAGTCATGTCCTATTAAAAAATAAAGGGAGAGGTGATTGGTCATAAGATACATTTTGACAAAAAATCATGTCTTATTAAAAAATAAAGGGAGAGGTGATTGGTCATAAGATACATTTTGACAATTGATCACCAATAAGAATTAGAACTAATATGGGGTTCTTTGCATTACTAGAAGGTCCCTTCATAAAATGAATAACAAGCCTTGTATAAGCTCAAGTAAAAAAATATGATGTACTAGATTGAACCTGAACCGATTATAAAGTCAATAAAATGGTCAAGTGATGTTATTAGCCTGTTTTGCAAGGTATAAAGTCATCTTGCCTTTGTTTTTATGTTTTTCTTTGTTTCATATTATAACCTTATTCTTATTTGTATAAGGCTTAGAACAAAAAGAGGAAGAGATGTATCACGAGAACCTTATATTAAAATATTGTTTAAGGTTATTTGTCTCACGTCTAAATGCAAATATGAATAAATGAAGGGAAACTCTTGTGGTGTCTTTGCCCACTTCGAAGGAGAATTGGTAAAAGGAGAAAAGACTTTACCGTAGTGATAATTGGTGATTCAATACCTCTAAAAAAACTCCTACAATGGTGTTTTCTTTGCCTTAACTTGTTGTCTTACCTTATGAGAAAGTTGCGACTTGGGCCTCCATTACAACTAGCACCGAGGAGTTTAAGGATATTTTTATGACTTGGTTCTAAGTTGTAATTTATTTGATTTTTCAACCTTGATGGATTATGAGAGATAACTTATGGATATAGTTAAAAGGAGAACAAGCCTAAAAAAGATTGACTTTTAGGTAGCTAGAGCATTGGAGAAGGTCATCACCATCCCATCACACATCTTCATGATGTCTAATGAAAGCTTTCTTCTTCACCATCATTTAGCTTTAATTATCTAAAACATTTAATATTAAAAAAACAGTTTCTTTTTTATTTTGAGTTGATAACTATTTCTTTTAATATTTTTCTTTGGCGAACTTTATCTCAAAGGTGCTAGGTGATATATATAAGGGCAATCAAAATCACAAACAAGTGAAATGAAGATGTCTTCAGAAACTATAAAAGGAAAAAGTCATTGTAATTGTTGGACTATCAAGCATTAACGTGGTGTATTCTAAAATGGAAGACCAAGGTCTTACCTTTGAGTTGGGTTTTAGAGAAACATGTTTGAAGCCTTTTATAACCAAGTGGTTCCCCTAAGATAAGAGCTGATTGAAGCTTGGGCCTTTCAAGTTAATATGTTTGATTTTTATGATTTGACTATTTATGCAATGATCATGATGATTTTAGTGGGTTTTTTTTCTTTTTTATACAAAAATCTTTTACTTTTTTTTAATAATTTTTCAGGACAATTTAATTATTGAGATTGTTTTGACAGTAATGTTGATAATAACTTTAACTATTATAGTAGTGATAATGATAATAACATAATGATAGATTTTCAATTTATGTATTCATGTTTTTGTGGATAAAACTATTTTTTTATTTGATTATTGCAGGGTTTTTTTATATTAATTTATTTAGTTTTTTTTTTAAATTCTTAGACAATGTATATTTTTTATTCGTATTTATACATCTATACTTTTAGTTTTTTTTATAGTTTTTTTTTCTTGGAATTGTTTTTAATCGGTTCAATCCTAATATTTGAATTTAAATTGGTAGTCATTTTAAAATTAATATTGCTTCTTTTTTCCCTTTATTTTTTTTTTGGTTTTCTGTTATTTTTATTTGTTCTTTAAATTAAATGATTTTTATGATTTTACTATTTACGCAATAGTAATGATCATTTTAGTGGTTGTTTTTTTATTACTTTTTTTTTATATAAATCTTTTGCTTTTTTTAATATGTTTTTAGGGCAATTAAATTATTTTAATTATTTGACAGTAATGTTGATAATAATTTTAACTTTTATAGTAATGATAATGATAATAACATAATGATATATTTTTAATTTATATTTTTATCTTTTTGTTGATAGAAAATTACTACTTATTTTATACTGGTTATTTCATTAAAACCTACTAAACAGATAAATTTATATCCATTTAAAATTTATATATTTTATAGAAAACTTGCGCTTCACTAAATTATATACAGATTTATTATTTTGTCTAAATTTATATTATGATAAAAAAAAATTATACATAATAAATATTTTTTTATATTGAAAAAAATATAATTTCGCCCGCGACGAGGTGCGGGTGTCATTGCTATTGCTAGTATATATATATATATAAAGCATAAACAGTGCAATCCGCAAGCTACATGCCCATAAACTGCTTCTTTTCCCTCATTCCTTTAGTAAATAAATAAATATATCAGACAAATATTACCCTGATAAATATTAATCTAAATTGAACCAAATAATAGATGAGATAAACAATTATCTCTGTTCAAGTCACAATTTCTCTCGTTTTGACACCATGAACTAATCGAATTCAAAATCTATTGATTTTCTTGCAAAATATTATTTTTGGCCATTGGATTTTAAGGATCTAGTGCATTATCCCGCTCAAGTTTTTTAATTATTAATTTATTTTTCTAAATCCTAAAAAAATCCAAATTGATTTCAAAACCTGGTTTTCCCTTCAAGAGCTTCAAGATCACTTGATTGATTAACAAAATGCGATAATCAGTTGATTATTAAATATGTTGATGGCTCTATGAAGAAGCAAAAGAATCTTCAATGCATGCGTATTGCAAGGCTTTTGATTTTATTTTTTTATTTGCACCATTGTTTTATTCAACTAGAAGAGTCTCAACTCCTTTATCTGTGTGCGTGCATGCATATATCCTTTATTATTCTTTGCAGAAGATTTCATGATTAAAGATTGTTATTGTTGGATAACACTTGACTTGAGATGATCTTGTGTTTTCTTCTGAGACGAAGATTAAGCTATAATCCAGCAAGAACAATCTACCCTGTCAATATTACTCTCTTGCAGTATCATCTTTGAATTCTGCAAATAATGCTCTTGTGCATAACTCTCCCTCCTCATCCTCGTCGTCTTTTCTTCCCACCACTAAACTTCATAAAACACAACTTACCAAAGACAACTTCTCTCCTGAAAAACCTCCTGTGTTCCTTGTCTTTGTGTCATTTAGATCATGTTGAAGGTCATCTTCCAAAACACTTCTCACGAAATCTGAAATCTCTTCTGAATCCTCTCGCGATCCTGTCCATCTTCAATTGCATGGATAACTGACTTGTTAATTTCTAAACAACGAGATCAAATAACGAAGCTGGATGAAATAAAAACAAGAAAATAACCGAGTGCATTGCTTCAATGCCCAGCAAGGGGAGGCTTATAAAATGGCAACAAATAAATGGTTGGTGGGCTTATACTGGATTACAAGAGGATTTGGGGTAAAGATCGGCCCATCTACGTGGGGACTTCGGGTTTGAACCGGTCCTAAAATGTCTATTCCGTGTCTCGTTTCCCTGTCAATGGCAGCCGGAAATTGACCACTCTATGGGTGTGTTTTGCAGGGCAATTGAACCTATTTTTTATTAAGATTTTTAAAAAATAATATTTAAAATTAGGTTAAAAATAATTAGAGGCAACCTCATGAATTCAACTTCGCTTCTGTTTAAAGGAAAAGGGAGATCGAAAAGTCAGAAGTGGCAATTTCCTAGAAAGTAATACGAGCATTAGATGATATAATTTATTCCAAAACAACGCGGTTTAGGTCACTAATTTTTGAGTCTACACCATAATTTGATGGGCAAGAATGGACCCAGCTTAAACAGAGAGTACTTGCGCCTCTTCAACAAACGGAAAGAATTTCAACACAGCTTTTTACAATTTCTTCCGTCCCGGAAAATGAGACCGGCAACCGTGACGTGTTTCGTTGAAGAGGGTAAATTAAGTTGACAACGGTCCTATAGAGAATATCATGAGTTAATTGAAAAGGAAACCATACCAGATGTATTTCTTTTTGGTTACCGGAAGATTCGAAGTTGTTGGGTTTGGATTAAAATAAATAAATTACACGTCTCATTCCGAACAAATTCACTACACATTATACGTGAATGAAACTTGAGTGGCGAAATAGTGTTTTGTCTTCTAGGATTGCATGTAAATATACAAACTACTAAATATACATGTTGTGATAGCAAAAAAAAAATTATGATTTGTATAGTAATTTTTAAGTTTGAGTTAAAAAATATATTTTTTATAAGAATATAAGAGTTAGAATTTTATTTACTTATCTAGACCTAAAAATACATGTTTTTCAGAAGATAGGATTACTTTGAATCTAAAAATAATATAAACTATATATATATACATATGGAGTCATCAAAATGTATTATCATAAATAGATAGATACGGGTTTTTATTCAAACTTAAAATGATATAAAGCTTGATGGCTATTGATAGTTCATGAACATCAAGTTGTGAATTACAAACATCATGTTTTTCAAGTGAACTCAAAAATATTTTTTCTTAGATAACCAACAAGATTTCAATTGTCTTTTTTCTTTTTTTCTCATAGCAATCCATTATTAAAAATAATTGACATAACTTGTCAAAACTCTAACATTAATTCCAACCAATATAATTATGTGGTATGTAACACGAAAATCAATTATTCATATATGCACTATTAAAAAACACAACTTTTCCCTTTTGACTATATATATATATATATATAGATATCAGTGTCGAGCATTAAAATTCGATTCAGTAAGAAGAATAATTCCTGCATTAAAAACATTGTTAGTTTGAGCCATAATAGTAGCTTTTTTTTAATTTTATTTTATTTTTGAAATCATCATATTAAATTGTGTGTGTGTAAGCAATTAAGAAATGAGTTTGATATCTTTTTAGATAAATTATATATTTAAAATGCATAAAAAAAGAAAGAAAGAAACTAGCACACGCTTGAACACGAAAAAACGTGGTGGGAAGAGGAACCTTGCCCTAACTTTTTCAATGTTTCGTGTTCAAGTTCAAGAGGTGGCACGTCGAGTAAAGTTTTTCCACTTCCGATTCTTCCATGGATGTGCTATGCATGGAAAATGTTTTTGTTGACTCGAGGGGGCAGGAACTATCGTAGAAGTCAGCCATCACTCCTAGCTTTCCCTTTGACATCTTCAAGTTAATTGCCCCTAAAATTTATTTTTCAAAAATAAAATTTCTTAGAAATTCAAGATCGGTATAATACGTAGTTAACATACTAGGATTCGCGTTCACATTACTTCCCATGTTTTAAATAAATCATTTAACCTGAATAACGGATTGGTATAATAGTATGTGAGTGTCTCATAAAATGTTTATTCATGGGATCAATGGTTAATTAAAACCCCACTTACAACATCTTGTACGTAATGCAAAATCATTGCTTGGCCAAAGATTTACTCTTAAACACGTGCATTGTACGAGGATTATTCAAGTTTTATCAAGCATTTTATATTTATGAGCTATATTTAAAATATTAACAAATATAATAACCATTTTGTTTCTTGATGCATTAATCAATGTGTGGATGGTAATTGGCACGGTGGCGACTCAACTATGAAAGAGATTCCAACCTTGCTGTGCAGAAACTGCTTCCCCAATACCGATGGCTATTAAAACCCAAAAAAAAAATCGACAATTAAAGAGCCGAATTAAGCAATTTATGACACTCAAAAGCAGCCACAAATTCGGGTGGCTTGTACTTGCCTGTCGAGACGCGAGGGGACCCTTGCAGGTCAATGTATTTCGTGTAGGTTAGGCCTTTCAACACGCTAGACGGAGGCGGGAGGGAAGGTGCCTTCTGATTTGTCAATGTTTGATCGAGGAGTCATATTGAACAACATTAAATAATAATAAAGCTGTGCTGTCAAATCTTTCACACTATGTACATCAATCTTGATGCCAATTCCTAGCCGCGCAAACTAATTGTCCTTGCTGGTTTTTAAAATATATTCTGAGAAATTTATTGAAATTATTTAAATATCAACTTTAAAATCCAAAAATAAATAGACATGCAATGGAACGTTTCATTAAGAAGAGGAAAAATTAATGAAAGTTTTCCTTGAATTTGGATTTATATATGAAAAGTGGAGTCAATTTGGACGCGTGGATGCTTTGTGGTGGGGTCCTGTTCTTGTGAAATCCCTGGCATGGGAATGTGTGATTAGGCAGTGTGAAATCTGGAAATTGTGGGCCGCCAGAAGACTAGGGAGCCCTTTGTCTTTACTATGTGTGGCCACACTGTCCATCACCACCTGGGTGTGCTCATCACGTAGTAGTTGCTGTAGAAAACCATTTTTTATGCTCATATTTTCATATAAAATAACGCGCAGAGTATTTCTCTATTTCATTTCCTTTATATTTTATAAAATAATAATAATATTTTTTAAAATAACTCTATCAACTTGACCAGGTCAAATGCATTGTAAAACATATTAAATTGACGGTGAATGTTAATATTGTATTTAAAAGTATTTTTTATTTAAAAATATATTAAAATAATTTATTATTATTATTTTTTAAAAAATATTTTTTATATTAATATATAAAAATAATCTAAAAATATATTAAAAAAAAAAAAAACAGTTTGAAAACACAACACCAAACATGACATTAAACGGGGTTACAAAAGACACGCCCATATCATCCCCCACCATTTTGGTTTGTTTTTTTATATAGCTTTCGATGAAATAAATTAAAGCAAAGAAACAGTTTATGCTTGCGTAGATCTTGTGAGGGAAAATAAAAAACACTTGATCACATTATTATTTAAATAACTAAATACATAGAAGTAGAAATCAAACAGAAACCACATCAATCAGTGGAGTGCTCGCATAGCTTGAATAACATTGATGATGTGAACGTGCATTGTGCTGGTGTGAAGATCTGGGCTCCATGAAACCAGCATGCAGAGGTCGTGTCCAAATAATGATGATCGTCCTATTCGAAGTTGCCCCCAGAAATGCTAGCTTGACGGCACTTCTCATTCGATGTTGATTAGATTTTAAAAAATATAGTATGCGTACGTACATTCGGAAGAGTAGATACGCACGACCATCCATGTATTCTTAATTTTCCATGTAGCAGCTAGTTTCTAGAAATAGAATATTAATTAATTACAGCGCAGATGATCTAAATCTTACGAATTAATCAGGGGCATGATGACATCTAAACGCAATTATACACTGCAAAAATTGCAGTCTAATTACTGCTGTGACAGGATGCACAGCTGCCGCCAACGAGGGCACATTGATGCGATGTCGATTAAGGCGCCACAGCTTTCATCAATCTTCTGCTGCACGGTAGTCATTGATTGCGGGGCGAGCTCGAATACAGTTATGATAATTGTCATCAAATTACAAAATAACAAAACTTCGGGTGATGGGTGCAAGCGCTCCCCTCCTTCGAGAATTTATTACAACACTTGACGTAGTATAGCCCTCGGAAGTTGATTGGTTGCTTTTACAGCCACGTAATGTCTCCCCCGCACAGTTCGAAGTACCGGGCATTTGATATTTGTCGGCCATCCAGTACTGTTATGTAATCAGGTTATTTTTTAAAATATTTTTTATTTATAAATATTTTTAAATAATTTATTTATTTATTAAAAAATATTTTGATATTAATAAATAAAAATGATTTAAAAAATTAATTTTAAACAAAAATTACTTTAAAACGTAAAATTTATTATTCAGTCAAACAAACATTTGAAAAGATTTTTTGGTATTGTGGTTTTAGTGTTTATCATGGTCCTAAAAACAAAAGCTTGACAGGTTAATTTTAGTTGTTACATATCAATTTAATATATTATTATTTTGATTTTAAAAAAAATATTATTATTTTGAAAAAAATATTTTTTGACAAATTATATCCTTACAATGTTTTTTATTTTTTATTATATTATTTTGATCTGTTTGTATCGAATCAATTCATATAATTTTATTTGAAATAAAAACACATAATGAAGTCATAAATATTTCTTTGTATATTTTTTTAAAAATTTTAATTACCGACAGCTTTGCTGAATCAATTATATATATGATTTCGGATTAAATTCTTTTTAAAAAAAAATCCCAACAAACCGCGATACCAACCAAGTTCCACCACCAGCTTTGCTCCTGGGCCATCCCAATGTAACGCCCTCGGGTTATGATCTATGACCACGTTCATGGCAGAGGAACTTGCTAAGCATGATTGGAGGGTTTTTTTTGTTTTCAATTTAATGATAGGAGGATGCTTTGACCATTGAAATTAATGTATAAAATTAATTTTTCAAGATAATAGACAAGGCGAGCATTGTTGGGGTGGCTGCTTAAATCTAGACAGTTGGTGGTATCACGTCTTTGCGGCGTGATCATAATGTAATTTAATTAGGAATATATTTCTTACTTAAACAGTAACAGGGGCTACAATTATCACTTTTAGCTGTAAAAGTAATTCATATTTATTGTCTCGGACAAAAATCGCCATGAGGTTATTACCTTTTTCTGATTTAATCATTAAAATTACCTAGACGGCTACAATTAATCAGGAACGCACGCGCCAAGGGAGGAATGTGGGCATGGTATGAATCCACCGCACGCAATCTACAGTAGATTTACAGCCGTTAGATGATGATAAGAATGATACCACATAGTACCGTATAATAATATAATATACCTTAAATACCCTCTCTCTCTTCGCGGTCCTGGTCTCTAGTCAGCCCACATGCCTTATAATTCGGACACCACTCTATTATTCTTCTTTACCCACACTCTTAGCTAATCTATAGCCGCCCCAGCTCCGCAGTCAAATTCCTCGTTGACTGTCCATACCACCAAGGCCCCCCATTTCCCTTCCCCTCTCCCCTGTATAAAACCACCCCCTCTTCTCTCTCATTTTCACGCTCCCTTCATTTTTCAAAAAGTAAAAGCTATAAAAAGTTTTGTTCTTTAATCATGGCACCTAGAGAGAAGAAGGCGGCCCTTAAAGCTAACGGTGGTGGTGGTGGTGGTGGTAAGGAAGTGCATTTTAGAGGAGTGAGAAAGAGGCCGTGGGGAAGGTACGCTGCCGAGATAAGAGACCCGAGTAAGAAGAGCCGGGTTTGGCTTGGCACCTTCGACACGGCGGAGGAAGCTGCACGTGCCTACGATACTGCCGCTCGTGAGTTCCGTGGTTCGAAGGCAAAAACTAACTTTCCATATCCATCGGGCGAGAACGCTAAAAAGAACGTTGTCTCCATCGACAACAGCAAGAAAGCTGCCAGCAAGAATAACAGTTGCGGTGGCGGCGGCGGTAATCAGAGTCCCAGTCAAAGTAGTACCGTGGAGTTCTCTAGCAGTGATGCAACGTTGGATCTTAATCTCGATCCTGGTGCATCCACCGTTAGTTTGCCGTTTCAGCCGATGGTGATGAATCATCAACAGGTGGTTTATTTTGATGCATTGATGAAGAGCCAGTATCGAAGGATGGTTTTCGATCATGGGTATCGTCATCATCCTGACCAGCCGGTGGTTTTTTCTTGCGGCGGGGTCCTAAGTGATTCTGATTCATCCTCTGTGGTGTATTTGAATCATCAAGATGTCAAGACACCTAGTAGATTTGTTGATCTTGATCTTAACCTTCCTCCCCCGCCGGAGATTGCATGATTTCTTAGGAAAGTTTTCGGCCTTTTTTTATTTTATATTAGAAAAGATTAGAAAAAGACCCCCAAAAAAAGAGAGGTTAATCATGTGATCTGTTAGTTTTTTCTTCTTTTTTCAGAATACGTATTAGCAGATCTCTTTTTTTTAGCAACTGGGAGAGAAATTCTGTTTCTTTACTGTTGTTTGTCGAAAAATACTGTATTACTCTTTTTATTTAACGTTTTTAATCAATAGATTATAACCTTAATTTCTCCCAGTTTATTTCTGTTAATTTTTCTCTTATCGCCGGAGCTTTTAAGAATAAGTAACCGCCGGCTGTGTATGGTCAGTACGGACAACACGGGTATCGGTTTCTGTTACGATTTTGATTGTTTATGGAGAACACCTGTAAGTTGATAGTGATATCAGTAGGAATGCCCTTTATGACCCGGGTGGTTTTGTCTCCATTGTAAGCCGATAATTGGGACAGATGTCATCATCATAGCTACTAGATTGCAGTGATATTGTTGTTTGTTGCAGGCGTGATCTTTATTCCCCACTGGGAATTGGGGTTTGGTGTCTTTAATGAAAGCAATTGATTTACAACTTAAACTTGCCAAGCAACCATGCAATGCTGTATACCACTTCTTTTAATTACAACCAAGTTATTCCACCACTATTTTTCCCCGGTTTGAATATGTTTCTTGAATAAATAAATACACTTTCCAAATGACTTTTTTAAAATATAATTTTCCAAAATTAAAAGTTACATGTCTTTAAATATATTAATTAAAAATGATCTGTATCGATAAAAAGGATTATTTGTTGTGGGATAAAAAAAAACCTAGCTATTTCCTTCTGTATTTCATTCCCCGACATATTTCAACTTCTATTTAGAAGAAAGGTTTTACTGGGGTTGCAAGTGCTCCTATAACAAATAATTAAAATATGGAATCGAAATTGCTTTTTAAGTGCTGCTATCAGAACAAAAAAATAAAATATTAAAAAAAAAAACATAGTTGCAATGTTTTTCCATGAATATCACAGTTTATGTTTGTTGTCGTTACTGGGACACAGGAAGTTGTTATTGGAAAAGGAGAAATTAGGTGAATTTCGTGTCTTGAAACCGCACTGATTACCAAAACATTTGCAGGGAAAAATATATGTTCAATTTTTATCTATAAATAAAAAATAGGTGTAAAAAGATAGAAAAGCTTGAAGCTTTTATGGAAACCAGCAGCTTTAGCCTGTGCAGTTGGATATAAAAAGGTGCGGGCTTTGGTTTCGATTCATGATCACTGTTCTTGACCCGTCAGAGGATAAAAACGAGTTGCAGGAGGAAGGGTATGGCTGTGGATGGCAAATGATTTAAACCCACTTCATTTTTGGTACGGCGGTGCAGTGATCATGCTTTGCTTTATAGAGATCATGGCTTCTTTTTGACCTAAATGAAAAGAGAGAGAGAAAAAAAAAACTTTTGGGTTCCTTTTATTTGAGTATCATGCCAGCCTAATTTTGATGATTCTCCGTGTGGTTAACTTCACCAGAAGGGTATGTTGATGGACAGACCGGGGCTGTCCTGGCAGTGGAAATGCTTCTCGTGTAAATCTAGGATGCACGCACCCTAATTATACATGGAACTAATAGTTCTTTTTTCAAAAAAAAAAAAAATTATTTCTCCGGTTTTGACCGGATAGCCTGGAATTCTTTAAACAGTGTTCACCCGTGACCAGGAGTTTCCTGCATCGTAAAATCCTCCCTCTGCCTATAAAGTGTTTTAGGACATGTTTGGCGTAATATAGACAATACCCCCCCCCCCCCCATTCTAAATTAAGCTCTTGTTTGGCGTAACAGTTTTAAAAATTCTTTTTTCAAAAAAAATATATATTAAATTAATAATTAAAATGTTCTGACATCAAAAATAATAATGATAAAAAAAAAAAAAGCATGTCTCTCCCTCACCCTTTTCTTCTCCTTTTGTGGTGTTGGTTAACAAAAATAGGGGAAAGAAAGAAATTGGGGCTCCCGTAGATAATGCTAATGATACCGCAAGTGGAAGAAGAATCTTAAAAAAACAAAAGCGCGTGGAACTAGCGAGCTGCTAAGTAGGAGACCGAAAGGTAATTCAATGTTGACTGAGCAAAAAACAAGCACCTCGAGATCCGTGTCAGGAATTGCACGTGTTGCAGTGCCGTCCGATCCTGCAAAGGGTTTGGTGTGTGAAAACATTTTAATTCAAGTTTTCTACGCGAAGGGGTAGGGTGAGGAGACAAAACATGGGTCCCACGTGGACACCAGCAACCGAAGTGGAAGTGGGGAAGCGCGGCTGCCGCTTTAGGTGGGCCCTAGTCTTAGTCGTCGATATCTATGCATAAGATTTCGCTTTCCCATTTCTTTTAATTTATTATTTAATAATTTATTATTCCTCTATTGCCTTGTTTGTATTAGACTACATATTATATCTTATTTTAATTTGTTAATCACGTCACTGAAACTTTATCCTCACGGCTGAGCTCCACCAAATTTTGCATTTGGATGCAATGATAATTGACAAAGTCTTAGTGCTGGAGGCTTTGTGTGCATGAACGATCATTTGTCAAATGTAATCATGAAGTTTAACACGATTAAATCATTAACTAGGAACACGTGAAAATATATTTTGTTTAATATAATCTCTCTCTTTTCTGCTTTTTAATAATAATAATAATAATAATGTTGCCGAGGGGGAGTAATCTCGTGGGAGATGCTCCATGTCCCGATCAATAGACTCCATTGGTGATTTACTTTCTACTTCGTTCATAGCCTATCACCAGATCTATGCGAGATATTTACTCACATCATGACACGCACTGCAATGGAAGATGATATCCCGTTACGCAACTAGAAGATTCGCATAAATATTCTTAAACCAGTCTTCGACAAGAATTACTAAAGATTTAACCATCCATTACGGCATTCAATTGTAAAATTTAAAATTAAAAGGTTATTATCTCAGTTTAAATTTCTAGATGGTAATATAATGATTACTAAAAATTTATATTGTCGTTAATTTTAGAATTTATAGAATTAATCGAAATATACATGAATTAATCGAAATATCTATATTAATAATAAAAAATGTTAGCTCACTTCGGCTAAGTCGAAAGGAGAAACGGCAAAGAACACATCAACCAGGCGACTTTCCTAACAAATTTCTCCTTTGTAATTATAAATTTTACCATTTGGTTGTTAATATTGTAATTATTTCTTAATTATTTTTTCACGCTCAATTACAAATCAAGATGGAGAATATTAAATGTGTCGAGCGTCCTAGATTAGATTTATAACACAATCCCTTATTGCATGCTATCGAAAGAAGTATGTTTACACAACATTTCTCGAATGCATTGCAAAGCTATCTTGACCTGTGTTTTTATATTGACTTTAGAACATTGCCATCTACATGTTACTCGTTTGATTGATATCTAGTCACCTGAGCAAGTTATCGCGAAGGAAAACGTGTATAATTTCATTTTATTCATATTTTACACGAAAATCGCGTGGTAATTAATACTATATACAGCGATTTGTGCTTTGTTTGAATCTGGACAGGTCCGGGACTTATCCTATAACATATACCATGTTCAAGATATAGAACATGAGATATGGTCCAGGTTCAAAAACTAATGAATTATGAAGTGCATCGAGCGGCTCAAAGCTCGAATATATATATATATATATATATATATATATATATATATATATATATCACACTCTTTCAAGCTTATAAACCCAGCTAGTACTTAAATAATTGATCTCCATAGTGGATGCCGGATCTTCACAAAGTAATAAAACAATACATCCGAGCAAAGGCACAATTCCAATCACATACATACTTTGAAGACGCCAAAAACCAAACAGGAGATGCCTGGCCTCAGATTATTCTATATAGTTGGTATTTATTATTAAATATTTGTGCCCTTTTTAGAAAAATAACAATAAGTATTTCCTAGTCTGAATTAATTAATGAAGCAGAGCGGATGATAAATTTATTTTAAAAGTAATTCAATTATTGAAAGACAAGACTTTTTTTCCCCAATGGTAGAAGAGAAACGTCGTAGAGTATACAGAATATAAGAGAAAGAAAAACATTTTCTTTAAATAGAAAAAAACAATATTGAATAAAAAAATCAAGAAGTTATTTCATAGTTTCATAGACAGGCAAAAGGTTCTGGTCCATGTCCATGTCGCTAATTTATTTTTATTTTTTGAGAAATAGCAAAGGCGTATTAATTATGTTACCGGAAACATTATATGTGGACTGTTTGTTTTGAAATGGCTTCGACTTGTCAACTTCTTAAAAAGATAGGGCAGCTATGATGAGTATGGCATGCATGGTGATTGAAATATCTCCATGCATGCATATACCATGGCAAGCATAAAGCAACCTTGATTTTTTATGTAAATAGTTTATTTAATACAAGTACGGCGCCATGGCAAGGCGACGTGTCCGATAAGGACAGACAGTTAAGCGCCGGCAGGTCGGCGTGTTAGCTCTAAATTCCGGGTCCCATTCCCCACTACCACAATCAGAGACGGCAGATTCGCCATTTTTCACGCAAGTAAAAAAAAATTTAAAAAGGAAGCAACCGCCAAAATAATAAATAAATAACTTAAAAGTAAAAATACAAAAAAGCAGGGCTTAACTGGCTATTACCCTTACTGTATAATAATTAAAAAAGAAAAAGATTCGGTGTGGGGCGGCTGCTGTGTTGCCGCCTTTTTTAGTGGACTTTTTGTTACCTGTTGAGGTGACACCTCCTCTTCCCTCTCTATCTCTTATCTTTTCTTTCAAGGCGCAGTGAACCTCCCCCCTACCTGGCTTCTAGAAAGTTCCCGCTGCCGCCCTTGTGAATTTTGGAGCTTCTTATTTTCTCAACCTTTTCCGTGAATAGAGCGTATTGCCTCCTTGAAAGGTTAAAAGGGTCTCGTCGGAATAATCATTCATATTATTATTCATATTCTTTTCTTTTCCTGTGACCTATTGTCGCTTAATGTGCCGTAGAAAATCCACTCATAGAGGGGCTGTTTGGCAGCTGACATGAAAGTGTTTGTTATTTAAAAATATATGTTTTTATTCTAAAAATATTAATTTTTTAGTTTAAAATAAAAATGAAAATTTATTATTTTTTTCAAAAACTCTTTGGCAAGAATAAAAGGATGGGTTCGATGAATACGGCAGCATCCAAGACGATTTCTTTTTCGGGTTATTCGTCAAAGGAAGCATTAAACTATACGGGGAGTGTTGTTGAGGGGTGAAGTTAAGATCTGGATCGCTTTCTCGGGCGAGAAAAAACGCAAACCACGATAGAAAGTAAGTGGATTGAATTGCTGCTTCTTATAATTAGTCAAAAAAGAAAAAGGAATAGCATGTAAATCCCCAATCAAGCAAGACCTTGCTCCTCGACCACCAATGGCAGACGTGCGTGCTCCCGGAACCTGACCTAAAGTTGATTCTACAAAAAGATTAGACGCATCGTCAACAAGGAGCATATATGTTGACAATTTTTATATGGGTGCTTAAACTTTGTGCTTACGTTATTGTTATTTCTTAATTGGTTTAATGGTATGTTTATAATTTATAAAAATTATAATTTTGCAAGAACTCTACTTGCAAATTATATATATATATATATATATATATATATATATATATATATCTTGAAAAATAATGATTATTAAGGACATGCATGCTATCAAGAACAGCATCATCAGAATTATTTTCATGTTAAGTTGAGATTTTAAGAAAATATTTAAAAAGAAATGTTAATTTAATTGAAAATAATGTAGCGTTTACAGAATATAGGGTGCTTTACTTGTATTTTAAGACAATTATAATGGGGGGGGGCATCGAGGATCCTAGGGATGAAGGGGCGTCGTCTTGGCTTTTATATTTCTATTGTATCTTGGTTATGCTTCGTGTCTTCCGGGACGTGTGCTGAACTTTGCTGGGCTATTGGTTGCTGCAATGCTATAAATCTTGAATCTTTCTGAACAAATTTTAGTTCTGGAGATTGCTTGATTGAATATCTTCCCATTTAATTGATATACAACCAAGAATATCTTCTCATTTATAATCTATTCACATTCAATCATTTTTTAAAACAAATTCATTAATTATTTGCAGCCAAGTTATTTTTAATTTAATCCCTCTTGACTTTTTTTTTACCTAGCTTAATTTCTAGATCTAATTAACTGTATCAAATGGATATTACCTCGATCGTACTGAGTTAATTGCATATCCGTACTGAGTTAAATTTTGGAAATAAAAATTGATATCATTTAAAATTCACGATTTTAATTAAGAAAAATTGGCAAACGCACCGATTCATATTATAAACATGCTATTTAAATAATATAGTATTTAGCTTGAACTTTTGATAAAAACAATTACTGACTGTTTCGTAGTTTCTTACTGTCGTCAAGTAAACAGTGCTACCCTGAATAAAAAAAAAAAGAGGCCAGTTTAATTTTTGGTGGTGGCAAGAAGAGAAAGAGAGAGGCAAGGAAGAGAACAGAATAAAGCTAGTTGTGATGGGGAGAGTATTTGCAGTGGAATAAGATGCAGAACGTGTTGGTTTTTACAGGTGCAGGTTATGCGACACCCCTCTTGCTCTCGTTGATCATCTCCTCTGCCGGGCAAATCTCTCTGTTTCTTTCTTTCTTTCTTTCCGTCTTTTTTTTTTTAGTTTTGATCATAATTATTTAAAAAAACCATTTTTTTTAGAAGACTGAAAGGTTGTTTGAACTGGTCATTTTGAAGAGAAAAGGAATGGTTCTAGGGTAAGTTGGACTCTTCTGTAATCTGGACTAAAGGGAATCAATTTGTTTCTTTACAGAAGATTTAGATGCTGGATCTTGCATGCATGACATGGATTGTAGTTGTTTGTGTATTTGGGTTTCATTTTGTCCCGACCTAAAAAAATGCAGGGTTTTTTAGGACAAGAAGTATGCTCTTATAGATTTCGGGTGTGCAAGTTTATTGCCAATGATAAGATGATCTGACTGGCTGGATTTTGTTAAATATTCTTTAGGTTTGGATCATTATTCAGTGGTATAATTGAACTGCTCGAAAAATGTTCAAGTTCTGATGTATGTCATTTTGATAGAAACCAATTACATCTACGTATATCCAGTAAAAAGTGTTCTTCAACCTTGTTTTGACTGTATGCTTTGTGATGGACCAGTCTTTCATTTGTCGCTATGGGAGGGGATACCTATTCAGCATCGTGTAAGTTCTTATAATCTTTGATTTAGCTTGCAAATATTTTTGGATTATGATTTCGTTTTTTGGCACTCAGTGATGGTTGGATGTTATGTTTTGCGGCGGGGGAGGTGGGAGGAGGTTGAGTCTAATGACAGATTCCTAGCTGGGCTTGATGAAATGCACATTTGGTGCGGTGTTTTAATGAACCATTCTGTGGTTTGCATTAAATGAGATCTAGCCATCCACCACCAAGATGGAGAGACAATCAATCATGCAAGTTCTTATAATCTTTGATTTAGCTTGCAAATATTTTTGGATTATGATTTCGTTTTTTGGCACACTCAGTGGTGGTTGGATGTTATGTTTTGCGGCGGGGGAGGTGGGAGGAGGTTGAGTCTAATGACAGATTCCTAGCTGGGCTTGATGAAATGCACATTTGGTGCGGTGTTTTAATGAACCATTCTGTGGTTTGCATTAAATGAGATCTAGCCATCCACCACCAAGATGGAGAGACATTAATCATGCTGCTTGTTTTGAAGTTCTCTTGTGCATAGTTTTTTTTTTGGTAATATCTCTTGTGCATAGTTACTATACAAGGCTCGGGGGTCAACTTGGAGCTGGTTGCGTTTAATCCGAGCTGGTCAGTTTCTTAAGCTGAGTTGCATTTTTTATCTAGTTACACCGGGTCAGCTCCCCCTATTTACTGTGAAACTTGGGCCAAGCCGGGTTTAATAACCTGGCTTTGATGGTTTATTAGAAACGATAAGTGAAATAACTAAAAAAAATCATTTTTCTCTCTCTCATTCAGAATGAAAAAATCTGAGTGCATACTCTATGTCAGAAACCGACATTTTCCCTTCCTTCAGGGTCAATAGATCAGTTGGGCCACCTGAGGAAAGGATGATGCTTTCTGGTATGCATACTGTAGAAGATGTATTTTGCTGTTGTTGTGGGCAACTACTTCTCCCATCTCGTTTTTTGTTTCTGATATCAATTGATACTCTTGGCACATGTGATCTTTGATAATCAGTGAAAATATACCTCCAACAGTATTGTTAAAAGCTCTACGGGCACTGGAGTGCTGAAGATTCATGGAGTCGAAGCACACAGCACAAACATATGCTTGAGCAAGGCACCCTTAGAAATAAAAAATGAAGCTTTTTATTGGAGAAAAATTATATCACGCGATGAGATGAAAGCGTAAACATCTCAATAATAATATATTTAGCTATCAGCACTTTTAGTAGAGCTTTCCAAGGTTACAAGTCCAAATCATCTCAACAAGGCAAAAGATGTTACCTTTCCCATGTTTATCATCTCCTTCTTTCTTTCCAGGTTGTAGGTTAAGGTTACTCTCTTTGCAGTTTATCGCTTCTCTTGTTCTGGTTGCCCACTTTTGGGGGGGGTGGGGGGGTGGGGGGGTGGGGGGATACATTACCAGGAGGATTAAGTGATCAGATTTACCACATGCTTTCCCCTAAAAATAAAAATTGCAGATATACATGTTCTATGCATGCGTCTAGAGAGAGGATGGATTTAATAAAGTTGGATAATATATAAAGAGAGAAGAATTTTCTTTCAGCTTGTGATAATTGATTTCATTTGAGGTGCGTCCATCCCCAGGGAAAGTGTTTTTATTTAAACTAACTCCATCTCTCATACTCAGCTTTGTTGTACAGTCTGCTGCTGCTTGATAACTTAAAAACGAATGGAATTAGTGCAATAATATGAAATCTTGTTTATATGATAATTAATATGCATATCTGAAAGTTTCGTGTTCTTTCTTTCATGTTATTTAATCTGAATCCCAGTCCGCCAGAGTTTCTGCACCTTTTGTATATTGTTAATCATATGTTTCCTGCAGATTGCAGCGCATGACCGAGACCAAGACCAAAAATACGAAGGCAAATTTGTTCTGGAAAGGAATTTACTCTCTCAATTGATAGATTTCTCAATTCATTTTGGATGCCCGCCCTGGTTCAAATGATGGGGAGAATCCTTGGGAATTTGCTGTTAAATTAAATTATGGGGCTAAATTAAATTTATTTGGTATTCTTATATTATTTTGGTGTGCTGTTATTAAAAATAAAAAAATATTTTGAAATATTTCTGAAAAAAACTATAAAAAAATAAATATTTTCAGACAGTCGCTTCAACATTGCGCAAATGTTTCACGTATGTATGAAGTTTTTCTGTATATAAAAAATAAGAGGTTTATTTGAAGTAATGTCCCTCGAAAAGATTTGAATCTAGGGCATAGCCTCTATGCTTCCCAAATCTTTATTGCTGCACTCGAATTCAAACAAAAATTTATTTCGAGAGACAGGCCGACAACGTATGCTGATTTCCCGGTGTCTGTGCTGCTTTTTATCTTCAGATGCTTCTGTTGAGTTCTCGTCTATCCCACCAAACTTATTATACTTTTTTATAGATACAATTAAGAAAGCAGGTTCGGGTTTCCTTATGGCTAATCTTTTGAAACCAGCATAGGACAAGGCACGTTTGGTCAAACAAGAGAGGGAAAAAAGAACTTAGCGACAGAAAATATTTGATTATTCAATTCAAACAAGAGAAGAGAAAAGGAGTGTTCGTCCAAGATTATAAAAAGTTTCAATCAAATATATACTCGAAACCCACTTTACTTTTATATGGCTGGTGCTTCTGCAACGAAGAAGTTGCTGGCGATGAAAGTGGAGGGCTGCCATCATGGCAATGGCGGGTTTTCCGGCCGGTCCCCTTATTATAGTAAAATACATGCATGTTCTCTCAACCCTGAAAATGGTGGCGCAGGGAGGTTGGGGGGCCTGGGCTAGGAGCCCTTGCGCCACCTATTTTGACACGTTACATGCTTCCATTGTGACGTCTGAGTTGATTTGAAGCATGCGTCCTACGATACAGACTCCTAGGATAGGGTCATACTCATGCTTGACAAGATGTTTCCTTTTTATATTATTTTAAGCAGCAGCAGCAGCAGCAGCTGGTGTGGTCACTTTATTATCAAGCTAAGAGATTATGGCCATATTATTCTGTGAATGCTTAACGATCTCATTTTCGACAGAGAGCTTCTTACCCAAATGAAAACAGTTCAGAAAACACGTCAATGTCTTACAAACTAGTCGAGTCGTGTTACGTAACTGTTCCTTAAATTGATGCACCCTTCTTTCCTACTTTTCCTGATTTGTTGTCTCTTCTGCACTTGAGAACTTATGTTTAGGTTCTAAGTTTTTTTTTGGTGTTTTGGTCCCTGTAGGCTGAGGGAGTAGAGGGAAAGTTGTAGAAAAACAACACATAATAAATACTTGTTTGACTATACTTTGGTAAAAAAGAGATCGATCTTAGTGTTAGTTGACTCATTTTAGAGAATGAATTCCATGAAAGTGGTTTACAGCTTTTATCTTCGTGAAAAAAATAGAAATAAAATATTTTTTAATTTATCTTTTAATTGATTTTATAGTATTTCCGGGTTAATAATAAATTTAGCTAGATTGATATAATATTTTTTAAAATATATTTAATTGAAAACAGGTTAAAATAGATTTATTGAGTTAAGAATCAAAAACTCGACTTTCTGTTTTAGCTGCTCTTTTTATTTTTATTTTTATTTTTATTTTTTAAAAAGGAGAAAAGGCAATGAACGCGAGTTTGGCATTGCAAGTCAAAATGCACCTAAACTTCTTTTTTGCCGAGGCACACGTGCCGATCCTCCTTGCCCCATTGCCTAACTTTTTTTTACATACTCTTCATTAGTTTTATATATATATATATATATATATTTCAATCAAACTCAATATAATTAAAATATTATCCATTTTCCCCATATTATCAATAATAATATTAATAAGTATTTTGTAAGTCATTATGTATGAAACTAAATGCAAGATTTATTTTTGTAGAAATAAGAAAAATAAACCGAATAAAAAATAATTTTTTATTCCCACCAGATTAAAAATGAAAAGAATGAAATACTGAATTGATTATTCAATGATCAATAAGAAAAAGAAAAAGAAAAAGAAAAACAATTGATAGCCTGATTTCCCCATCCTGTAGAAAAGATCAAGTGGCTCAAAATCTATTCGTTTTTATTTCCGAGTGGGCCCCCACAATATCCATCTCTTTGCAATAGACCATTCTTAAGGAACCACAGAATAAGAGCGTGAGGTTGCGCCGCCGCCCAGCCCCACCAGCGCCACCGCAGCTCCTCAACATGTGCTGCACGCGGCAGTGTTAAAATTAAAAAGAAAAAATAGCACTCAAAATCATGTGACTCTGCTGCTATACTATACTGTCAGCCCATTGTTTTCTAGTCAATCATTTTCCTGGAGAGGGTGGGTGGGTGGGTGGGTGGTATTGCCCCCTTTACACGCTGTCACCTTATTAATGGGTTCTTTACCATGCCCACACCACCCTCTCTGTTTTTTTTTTTCTCTCAGAAAAACAAAAACCAGACATCCACCTCTCCACTAGCAACTTTATGTTATGTTTTTTTATTACCCAATAATTGACACTGATTATTTTAATTCATTTTATATATTGATTAAAAATTAGCTTCTCTTGCAGGTATTTTTAAGAATTATTTTACAGTTTAATGCATTATAAGGATTTTTTTAAAAAAAAAAAAATACTGAGTTAAAACTCAAACTTCAGAAATTAAAAAAAAAAAGTTTTATATTGCAGTGGAGTGTGTTTTTCAATTTAAAATATTTTTTTTAAATATGAACGTATAAAAACAAAAATCCAGTTATTCTTCGGAGCTCATTAACATCAAAAGCAAATCAACGACTGTCTTGTTGCTGTCAAAAGAGAAAAAGTAATTGGATGTGAAATATCCGAGCAATGTTAATGTATTGCTCACATATTCCACTCACTATTAATTTTTTCAACGAACAAAACGTGTTTGGTAACTCTGCGTTATCATGTGTTTTGTTTTAAAAATATTTTTATTTTTTTTATTTTAAATTAAAAAATAATATTTTTATATTATTTTCATGTATTAATATCGAAAATAATTTTTAAAAAATAAAAAAATATTTAATATATTTTTAAATAAAAAATATTTTAAAAAACAAAATCTAATAAACAAATCATCGCCTGTCAACTTAGAAATTTATAAATTATACAGAAATTTATATGCATATGATGTTCCATGCATGGTGATCTCACGCGTCCATCCATTCTTTTTTTAAAAAACCTTAATTTAAAAACAACGAAGGAGAAGGGCTTCCATGTTGCACGCGCCATCGCGCGTCTGTCTTTGTAGCTTGGAGGACTGCCCATATCAACTTGCGTTTGATGCTTGAGCATGTCCTCAATTTCATATTATATAGTTAATAATTAAATTAAAATAGTGGAAGAAAAGTAGAGAGTGACAAGTAAATACAATGAATTTTGAAAGAGCCCCCCCTCATGATGGGACTACCTCTGCCACACACAGAAAACTGTACACGAGAAAATAAAAATATATTTTTTAAAAATAAAATATAATCATCTTCACACATACATGATCCCCAGTGGCCCATCATGACATTATAGCATGTGACACAATGATGCACTCACTCATCAGCATCGTCAGTCATCAGGAATACGACAAGATACAACAGCTGTGAATAAACTAGAATCCTGATTGGAGGATGAGTGATTGCAAACGGTGTCGTTGCGCCGCCACCGTCACCGACAGGGTCACGGAGTTTCTGTACGTCAGAGAACATGAAAAAACAAGAAGGGAAGGAAACAGGAAATGAACATTAGTTTGTGCTCCATGTTTTTGTGTTTGTTTCTGTGGTGGGTAACGTTGGAACGCCGTGACGCCTCTGCTGCCGACAGATTCGCTCGTGAGAACGGAACCCATTTTATTGTGCAGGCCCCAGGGATCATGCGGTGCTGCCACGTCCAGTAAAATGGGTCCACTTTAGGAGATTATTTTAGCGTAGTTTTAAAACCGCCCTGGAGCTGGTGGAACCAAAAGTATATAAAAAAAAGGGTAAAAATTAAGGTGATTTGTTTAAGAACTCGTTGCAACTAATTAATATATTTTTTAATATAAAATAAAAAATTAATATTTTTTTCTTTCTAAAACACTTTTACAATAACACCCTTTTAGTTGGAAAACTCGTCAGCACAGTCAAAATTCATCCATATATAATATTTAAAATTTATTTTCTTAAATCACAAGTATAAAAACTAGTATGACGAAAAACTAAATTGAATTTTAATTGTTACAGGGGAAGAGGAGCGAGAACGGTCTCAAGGAAAACTGAATTATACTTTTGAGTTGAAAACACAAGGGGTGGCGGGGATAAATTAAAAGACGGGAAGTGTGCGGGAGAGATGGAGCGTGGGGTGTTGCCGGCGGGGGCCACAGGATGACCCTGAGCTTGTTTGGGTGGGTCAAATCGGTCGTTGTAAGAGGTGAAATGACGACCAGGTTGGGTGCCTGCAGCTTCTGGTGCAGCACTGATTGCTGACGCCATATTAAATCAATTGAGTCCCTGTGTCACTAGCTTGCGTGCTGCCTCTTTTTTGTTGTTTTCCCCCCTCCTCCTTTTATTTTATTTTTTTGGTCTGGTTTATTCCTCTCCCTGCCATTTCACTTCTCTGACAGCAATACTCGACAACTCTAATTTCTTTTCCTCGCCCAGAATGTTGACACGTGTACCCATTGTTTCAGGACAAGCCTTGCTATCCTACACAGCGTTCCCATCATGGAGCCTGAGATATTATTATTCCCTCCTCCAAACCCTGGGCAGAAAATAGGTCCGAGCAGAGAAGAAAGCGTCCATAGCGAATAATTATATTGCTGTCAAAGGCATTTTAAACAATTAATATTTTCGTCCTTTCCAGGGCAGAGTAGGTAAACTTTGAGTGACAAGTGAACTCGCTGCAAGCTCATCCCTCGTTGTCATGAAAAATACAAGTTAATTTTTTTTTCTTCAAAATAATCATAAACTGTTGATCTCTAGCTAAATATACTTACGATTCCTCTTTAAATCAATAGTTTAGAAAGAATTTAATTCGAATTACAAAATTCAAACGAAATATAACCTAACCTATGAGATTCACGTTTCACTATTCACGGGTTGACACATAAGTTTGTATAAAAACTTAGGCTCTGATTGACACTCGGTATTAAAAGAATTTTTTTATAAAAAAATTATTTTTTTTATTTTAAATTAAATTTTTTTAGCGTTTTTAAATTAATGATATCAAAATTAATTTTATTAAAATATTATTTTAATATATTTCTGAAAATATATATATATACACAATCTCTTTTTATTCTTCAAATCATACAAATAACTGAAAACGAATTGCATTCTGTATCAAAAAAGAAGACGACGAGGACTTTCATTTGGAACTGGAATATTGCTTGATGGATGACGAATCATGAAGTCGGACAATGGCTGGCATTTTACTCACCGAAAAGTGCAATTGAGGGGGACATTGAGAGCTCTCTCTCGTTCCACCCAGCCTGCCTCTCTTCTCTTGAAAAAAAATACCCAGATGAACATTTGAGGATGACTGTTGATATTAACTTGTTTAGCAGACAAATCCACCGTCCAACGACAAAAGCCAGAAAATGAAAAGATTTACCAATCAATTGTTGCAGCTCCGCCTATTATAATTTTCTCCATCTCCCTAAATCATTCAAAGCTCAAAATAATATATTAGTTGCTTTGATATGAAATCTATCATGCTAAGAAAGGTAGAGGCATTCAATATAAGATCATGATAGCTTTCTTTTTTGCTATATCATAGTCCTTCTCAACTGCTTACGCCACTACTTA
This sequence comes from Salix dunnii, assembly GCA_015731905.1. Classification (NCBI taxonomy): domain Eukaryota; kingdom Viridiplantae; phylum Streptophyta; class Magnoliopsida; order Malpighiales; family Salicaceae; genus Salix; species Salix dunnii. Next base: position 2,614,017 of record CM027662.1, on the reverse strand, counting down.
CATTATAGTATTTGTCTGGGCCACAGATATGTACGAGACTACGACATCTTGACAAGGTTGTTTTTTATCAACCAGTAAATATTTTGAGGGATACCTGGGTACTGTCGTTGCCTAATTCCAATCTTCAATCTTGTAGCAGTATCTGGGACTTTTCCTTTTCCATAAAATATTCGAATACTATTCATATCTTACTGAACAAGACCAACTTGAATATTGGAGTGGTCATGGGCTGATTTTTTACCCTGCGATCATCGAGTGGAATCTAAGAATCCATTCTTTTTACGTGCACCAGATCATATCTTACGAACCAGGCCGTGAGGGAGAAGGATTTCTCTGTACTCTGTACGTACAGCCCCATCAACTATTGATCAGTTTCATCAACGTGTTGCCTTAATCAGCACGAGTGCATGCTTGGTCTTGGTTAGTTGAGAAAAAAGTTAAAAACATGAATGATTATTGGTACCTTATGGTCTTTACAACATAGCAAAGAGCAATTAGATTTGGCTTGTACTTCTTTTTCCCAAACAATAAGCCAACGTTTATTGTCTTTCTTTTGATTATAGTCAAGTTCACCATCCTAATTCATCAAGAACACCCTCAAAAGTACGATTATAAAAAGTCCTTAAGAAGCAACTGCAGCAACGTTTTTGTTAAGGGCGGCTTGACCCTCTTTCTGGGCTTCTCGCGTACTCCTCCCTCTGCTGCTTCTCAACTCATGGCAGGATATAGCTTGTGCCTTTTCAAAGCGAACAGGTTGTTATACGAGAAATCGTGTTGCCTTTACACGGTCGCTAACGACTAAGGTAACCTGTGCTAGTTTAACATGTACGTAATGAACTACTCCAGGCCGGTTGCTTGGTTTTTCCAATTTCTTAAAAACTAAATATGAAAAAAAAAAAAAGTTATTTAAGAGCCTAGCAGTTTCTTGTCAAAAAAATTCAAAGTCAAACAGAGTGATTTTCAAAAATTATATCAACGGCTGATGATTTTGCCCCCTTTTTTTGAATAAAAATATCGAATCAAATGAGTTCTTAATTTACATGACCCTTTTTCCACACTCAACCTCTCGAGGAGGCTTTAAATATCATCGCGACATAATTCATGATAAATGGGTACGGAACATTTTAAAGAGGACAAAAGGATGAACTTTTTAGACACAAAAACATGAAAATAGAAATTTAATAATCAAAGAAAAACTTGTTACAAATCACTATTCTTGGTGCCCGCCCTTCGTTGCAAGGCCAAACTAATTATTATAAATATTTGTAAGAAAATGATTTCTAGATAACCTATTAAGTCAAGAACATGCAAGAAATGTAAAAAAATGTGTAGTCTCATAAATAAAAAAAATTAATTAGTCATACTAAGTAATTGCAAAAGAAAATGGATCCGATCCAAAAGGAAGTGAAAAGAATGTATTCGTTCTCAGAAAAGAAAACAAAATATTGGAAAAGGGGTGGAGGCTTCGAGGCCCTTTATTAATAAATACCTAAACTTTATCGCGATAATAATTATGTCTTTAGTTCGTGATATAACATGAACCAGAATATAAAAAACCATCGATCCTCGTTTTCGTTAATTAATTGATGGAACAGTTTTGTTTTTAGGGCTTCTCACAGGAAGAAAGGCTGCTTGTTGGGAGTTGGGCCTTTAGGAACCAAAACACACACCCCATATTTGATGAAGGTTGCAATTTGGTCATTTAATTTAAAACATTATTTGTTTCACACCCAATCTATACTCCTGTATCCATGCAATTCCCAAATATTCGAAATGGAATTTGCCAAACCATCCTTGTGCCGTTCTTTACTTAAGATCATTGTAGAAGCTTCTGAGCTGATATAAATAGATTAATCATACAATTAACAATATTATATCGCCTTTCCCCCCGAATCAATCATGTTAATGACTATTGTTGTTCCCGTATCGGAATGGGTGAAACTAGGGGGTACGTGGGGGACTAAACTCTACCAAAATTAGAAAAAAAATACTTAAAATTTTGCAAATAAGTCTTAAGTTGATCATTACAACGAAAAAACTTACAACTTGGTCCTTGAGATGTAGCTTTCGAATCTATTTTTGGCATGTTTAAATCTTAATATATTCATTAGCCGACAGGCACACAGATGAATTTTATAGCTCGTCTTTGTAGATCAACGTCAAAACTTCACAAGTTCAGTTCATAGAACTCAATACTCGGTTCTTGCAAGAGTGCCACAAGCAGAAGCTCAAACATCTAGCGCGTTTCAAACAGTCAAACGCGTGAGATAAAATCGCGTAAGGAGAAGAAAACAAGTCTTTGCTCCCATCAATATATTTTTTTTCTTCCTTGTGATGGGTCTAAAGTCTTAAACCAGGATGAGAATCCTTCAAGGCCGGAAATGGATCGACAAGAATAATAGAACGGACGAAAAGAGGTTGCTTTTCATTAAAACCAAGAAAAAACTAAGAAAACATCATATATATATATATATATATCCACAAACAAGTCCTTCATGATTCTTAGTTTATAAATATTTTGCTGTTAATAACACTCCCTTTTCTTGCCTCAATACAAGATGTAGACAGTGAAGTCGACGGTGCAAAAGGAAGGGGAAAAAAGAGAGAAGATAAAAAGGAAAATAAGAGAAGGTGGTAAGGTTAATAATAAAAACCAGCCGCGAGATATGCCTTCGAGGAACAAGAAGAGACGGACCATCTTCTTCTTCTTCATCACCAGTTAATTGTCACTATTAATATCCAGTCACAGCCACAAAGGTGGAGGTTCGTTCAAATCTATTGGCAACCCACGTCGAACCATCCCCAAAAACGAAGCCGGGGCAACATTTTCCGGCACCGGAGGTCCAGATACAGCACCCACACCAGGACCCTCTATTTTCACTACTGACCCAGAAGCTGCTGCAGCCTCGGTAGCATTGAAGTTCATTTCTTTTAAAACTACTCCAGTCTGCAAGAACTCGCCAAAACCGCCAAACCTGTGAGACCCGACATGAGGACTTGAACTCCAACGAAGATGGTGGTGGGTGTGGTGAGGGTCAGATGGAAGATTAAGGTCCAGAGAGAGACCAGAAGTGGAAGGTGGTGATGGGAAGTTAGTCTTTGCTTTAGCTCCACGAAGAGAACGAGCTGCACCATCATAAGCAAGAGCAGCTTCTTCAGGTGTATCAAATGTGCCTAACCAAACTCGTGTTTTCTTCCATGGGTCACGTATTTCTGCAGCATAGCGACCCCATGGTCTCTTTCGAACTCCCCTGTAGTGTCCTTCCCTTGAAGAAGCCATGAAAGAAAGGATGCAGAAAGGGATGATTACAAAGAAAACGAAGCTTTCAATGAGAGAGGAGGAGGAGAAAAGTGAAAGAGAGAAAGCATGAGGAGGGTAAGAGAGAGTATAAAAGTGGAGGGTCCCACGGAGTCACCCGTAATCGTCGGCTGGACGGCACGATCAGCTTGTTTATATTTAAAAGAAATGATATATGCCCTTTGTGCGTGCAAATCTATTTCTTGTTTTCAATTTTTTTTTCCCTTGCAAGTCTTACGGATCCTTTCCAGGTTTGGCGCATGAAAGACGTACCTATTTTATGGACCCTCTCAAATCTGCGAAACTCAGCCTACTTCTCAGTTCTCTTAGATAGTTTTTTTTTTTTAACAAAAAAAAAATAATATTTTAAATTTTTATTTTCTATAATATTGATTTTTTTTATGTCTTAATATTAAAAATAAATTTAAAAAAATATATGGATATTGTTTTAAAATTTGATTTAAAATATTTTTTATTGTAGTTTTAAAAAATATATATCTGGTTAAGACTACTATGAGGTGAATTTATGTATTTAAAATTAAATAAAAAAATTGTTATTTTAGTTTCTACAAAATCAATATATATATATATATATATATGAGATTCAATTAAAAAACTCACTTATTTAATAACACAATTTTTTCTATGTGATTGGATAAAAAACAAGAACCACAGCAATATCAGATGGTCTCGGGGTTTTAATTATTAAGTTGACCAAACCTTATTCCAAACATATGATCACAGTTCAGTTTGATAAACATTCACGCGGATAAAAAGTGAAAAAGAAAAGAGATTTAAAAATAATAATAAATAAATCTATAGATATAATTAGTGGTAATAGATGATGACATGACAAGATTAAAAGGTTAAAACATGTAATTTTGATTAGTCTATTCCCTAAAAATTCCTTAATATTTTTATAATTACAGCGGAGGACCGGAGGCCGAAGGCTTCAGGGGAGCCCTAAATTCAAGTTGTCACATGTGAAAAAATACCACCAAACACTTTTTCTAGAGCTTATAAGTTTGTTGGGTTTTATGTTTAATTTTTTATGTTAAAAATAAATATTATTTTAATATATTTTCAAATATAAAACACCATAGCAAAAGACTGTTACTATAATAATAATAATAATAATAATAATAATAATAATAAACTAGCTAGATCAAGATGTCCACTATGTATTCCACTGAGTGAATTTACGAGCCAAATTGTATATCATTTGCACTAACTACTTTATCAATAAATATTTCTTAAAGTGACAAAAAATCTGATGGCATAGTTGTACTCAAAAGAAGAAGCATGGTATTTTTAATTGACCCAGTTCATAATTAACTATAAGCTTTTATTTATTTATTTATTTATTTTTAAATATTAATTTTGAAAGAATATTAAATCAATAATACTATTTAATAACTTTAACGTCAAAATATAAATAGATTATTTTTAAATAAAATAGACGCCCCATGTCACCACCAAACAAGCTCAAGCTCTAGCTGGTGGAAGCTAGCCCTATTCCAAAATTAATTTTAAGCTCCCACATCCCCATTCGATTTGCTAAGAGATTGGCTCTCAATCGTTAGATTCTATCAAGGAGGGATATACACGTGAGTATCTAAAGAAACAAGTTATCATTAAACATTTAGGATGGGTCCCACAAGCTTTTAAAATAATAAATAAAAAGAACATCCTAGCCGCCGCCTGATTAGACATGAGGAGGGAGAGCGCGCGTGACAAAACTCAACATATATATTTTATACGCGTGTCTTGTGACTCCAAATAAAGACCGGTAATGATGATGTAAGCCCTAGAAACCAAGCAAACCCCCAGATGTACGGCGCTGCTAAGCGGCGCCTGCCATTTGTTTTCTTGTATGCGTTACAGTTACGGCCGTCGTGGACAGTCGTTGTGGTGATTTTTTTTTAAGAAAAGAATGGTGGGGTCTCTCTCTGGCAGGCTAGCTAACTAGCTAGCTAGCTGGGGGAGGGAAGTGTGTGTTTTATTAGAAGAATGATTTATGGACATTATTAGATTGGATCAGATATTGCAGGTGTAGCGGGGTGGCGTGTCCGCTAGCGATTGGACGGTAGCAACTGTTGTTTTTTAGTTGCAGAGGCAGGAAAAAGGAAGGAGAAAGAGATTGCACAGGGCCCCCACCCCGTACATGGGGTGGTGTCTGAGTGGGGGAGACAGCCCGAGTTGAGTTCATGCATCTAACATTGCGTACATGTATTGATAGATAGCGTGTTTGACTCAGTTTTTGGGGCTCGCAAGAAGATGAAAGCAAAAGGTGTGGTCTATCTTTATCGTGTCGTAAGAATTTCTGCGAGGCTAAAAAAGAAAAAAACGGGGTGGTGAATCTTGGGGGGCTGCGTTGGTGACTGCAAACTTGCAGGGAGGTCACTGACATTTGTTCACGTGAAGCGGGTATTATTTTTATTATTATTATTGTTATTGTTATTTCTTTTCATGATTTTAGTACTTTAATTATTACATCAGAGACACGTGTGGCTGTTACAGGGTATCTTTTATATATTATTTTACCCCTGCAAATTCAGGGCGAGAATTATTTTTTTATATTAAAAAACATCACGATTTTTCTTACTATTTCGAATTGTGATGCGCGCGTGTGTGTGAGAGAGAGAGAGAGATCAACGGCACAAAAAAAAGGAGCAAATAAAAAAAAAAATATGAAAGTCATATTTTTGAACCGTGAAATTATGTAATTTTAATCAGTAATATCTCACCAATAATTGTTTTTTAAAAAAAACTAATGTGCAGAAATAACTATCCATTTGTCAATCAGAAACAGACAGATGATTGAAGGGCCAGTTGCCTGGATAGGAGAACCAGGATATCGGGATAGCTGTTGTTTTTTTTCCTCGCCCATAAAATCTGGAAATGCGAGTGCAATTTTGTCAAGCCTGTAAGCAAATTCTTCCTTCATAATAATAATATAAACACATTTTTCATCCTCTCCATGCCTTGTTAATGAGTAATGGACGCCACTGATTTGGAGGAGAGGAGAACGTGAATCACGAAAAATAAAGAACAGCATTCAAAAACTGCAAGCACGGAGTGGGAAAAAGTATACCTCTGCCAAAAGCGTAGCAGGAGGAGTGTTGAATGGTAATCTGTCTAAAAAGATGGGGGAGAGGGGCGTGTGAAATCATTCCATGAGGTCAGCTCTCCTCAGCTTCGAGCCCCCAACGCAGCACCAAAATTCAAATTATGGGTCACTACCAGTTAGTACAAACCTGCCTGCCACTGGCCAAAGTAAAAATAATTTCCTGACACAGAGTTAAGCTTTTCCCTTAACTACCTGCAAATATATTTCATTTGAATCGTCTTTCAGCAGGGCTATGTCTTCTGGATAAACTCTAAAAAGCACGCACACGCGCTCCTGTAGAAACGCTCATCGTGCTTGGATGATTAAAGAATGACATCATCCATGGATTGTGCTCGTATCTCTTCTGCCACCCATGCATGCTCCTTGAGGACAGCACCGTCGCCGGGGAGGAGCGTTCACCTCACACAGACACCAACAATATATCTGAAAAGTGGAAGCTACTGTGTTTTAGGAGAAGAAGATTAGCCCTAATAGTTCCCGACATTAATTCCACTTTGGACATTGCCGATGTTGAGCTTTTAAAACTGTGTTTAGTTCCTGGTGAATGGCATGCTCGAAAATTATGTTCTTCTTTTGGAGGCGATGGGGGTAGCCTCGAAATAATCCAGGGGGTGTTAAGGGAAATTCCATTGATGAAGTTAGAACTAATTAATAACATTGGGGGTGAGAGTGAAGAATTTGTGGAAGAGGTGATAGCTTAGGGATTTGAGCTCTTTTAATTTGCCCGATCAATCCTCTAGATCTTTTACAGATGCTTTGGTCTGCCAACATAGGTTAATTATTTTCCTCATTTTTACTTACCTTATGTTATGATTTTAAATCAATGATTTGCTACTATATAATTTTCACTCACCTAATTATTTTTTTAACACTTTATTTATCAGCATTTATATATACAGTATTATATATGTTTTTACAGAATATATTTTTGAATTAGAATGAAATCAAATTGATTTTTTATATATATAAAAATAATTTGATGTCATTCTAATATCAAATTATAATTACAAGGGAATATTATAAAAGATCATAATTTAATATTTTATTTTAAAAATAAAAATAACTTTTAACCACATTATTTAGCACTCACCCCATATAGGTAGAGAGTATTTCGTGTGTGAATTTAAGACATTTAGAGAGTATTTAGATGTTTGTTTGAAATGATTTATAAAAAATTTTTCTTTGATTTCATCATTCTTGAGTTTTTTTCCTATTTATTTTCTAACTTCATTTTTTTTGTTTGATTTTATGTTATGATCTCATCATTTAACATTAAATTTATCGGTTATTGAACTTCTTAATTGAGACAAAGTATAGACCTTAATAAGTTGTGAGTTGAATATATTTAATATGAGATTAAGAGTTTTGCTTGAATTTTTTTTCATTTTTTTTTATCTTTAAATATTTATATTTTATTTTCAATGGAATCTTTCTGTCTTTTTAAGAGTAACATGGGTTTTCCTCTTTTTTTTTTAGATCATTTGTTTGTTTGTTTTATCCAAGGACATTTTCTTACTTTTTTCGCTTCCTATGGGGTTTTTCATTTATTCTGAAAAACAAAACAAAGGTTACCTGGAGCTCTTTTTAGGCTTTGTTCAATTTTTCTTTGAATTAAATCAAACCAATTCATTAAATATAAACATCAAATGCTTTTTGTGCTTTGTTCCAAAAAAATTTTAAACCTGGCCCGACTGAAGCCCCGGGTCTTTCGGGTCGAGCAGAGCTTTAAAATAGTATATTTTGATTTTTGATATTTTTTTCAAGTTTTGTACTCACTCTCTTGAATTTGATTTTTATTTTTGATTTTTTTTAATTTATGGCCTTAACAATTCTTAACTTTGCCTTTCAATTCAATATTTCATGATATTTAAGATTTGACCCTCAATGTTTTGATTTTTAATTTTGATTCTTGACCATTTTAATTTATTGTCAATGTCATCATTGAACCCATAATCTTTATTATTTTCAAATTCACCCCCGGGTTTGCTAGTATTTTTTCTCCTTTCATCCTTTGATGTTTTGATTCTTGGAGATTAGTAGTCATTATTTGTTTAGTTATCTTTCTTGAGGTGGAATCATTAATTGTTTCTTTTTTTAAATACACTTTCAGTTGTTAAGCATCATTTTTACTCTTAAAAAAACCAGTTAGGTTTGCGGTAAAGTGCAAGCAAGCTACCTAATTCTTATCCATGATTTGATATATAAAATTTCTCTCAATTTAGAAGAGAACCATATTCCTATTATTTTATTTTATTTTTAATTATCATTGGTATAAAGCTTAATAAAGATGGAAAAGAGAAAAGAAAGGAAGGAAGAAATAAGATAACATGACATAATAAAATAGGATAAAGATCTTCTTTTTGGATTTAGTAATCCATATGATGGTAAGAGATTATATTGAATTTTATTAGAAATTATAGTTGACATTGAAAATAATAAGGTTTGAAATGACTCGCTAAAAAAATATTTGTTAGTGGATATGGCTTGTAGTCAATTGGTTGGTTACAAGTAACACTAATTTTATCAATGTAAAATATATTTATTATTGATAAAAGCTTATTTTAAATTTAATATTTATTTATATTTGATTATTAAATCTAAAGTAGAGATAAAATCCATAAAAAATATTATGTAATGAAAGTTAATAGATTGTTATAATTATGAGATATATATTGCATCAAAACATTGCTCGTAAATGTTCTTGATCAATGTTCTATTATGAATGATTATTGATTAGAGTTATAAAGACAGATACATATTATATTGATTCTCTTATGAAAGTAAGCAATTGCTCTCTTAAATTGAGGTATTAGAAATATTTGAAATTAATATATAGGCATTTGTAAAACAACATGTACAATAAATTGATCTGTATGAGAACTCAATATGGAAAGACCACTCTTGTCTATCGAAATGCTCATGTGTAAATGATCCTTAGATTTAAGATCACTAAGTTATTTTATATAGAGATTATTATGCTTTGTTTCAAATTACATGTTGTCTTAATCAAGAATAAAAAACGAGTAAATATCGAGATTCAATTCAATAATTAAGTAATTCTAATAAGTTGCTCATGTTATGTTTTAATTTATTATCAATTCAATAACAATTGAGTATGTATGTATGTATGTATGTATAATAGATGGATGGATGTATATGCAAGGACTTGATTGAATAAATTTATCCTAAAATAATATGTAATATTCTTTAAGGGACAAATTGATAGTCATTTATAAGATTTTTATGTTTCCTAAAAATACAATGTTGTGTATTTTATTTTTTATAAAAGACGATACAATATAGAAACATATCTAAATACAAGAGAGAGTTTGCACTCAAAATATCACCTAAAACAGTTTGTATTTCTGCCAAAGACTTTATACTTGGATGAAACATAGTTTCATGACAAATCGATCTTGAAGCAAATATTCAAAGCTAGAAAGAATACATGATCTTGAAATATTTTTTATATAAATTTTCTTGAAACAAATATTTGAAGCTAAAAAGAATACATGATGTTGAAATATTTTTTATATAAATCTTCTTGAAACAAATATTTTAAGCTGAAAAGAATATATGATGTTGAAATATTTTTATATAAATCTTAAACAAGATCTATATAACAAAATTCTTGAAGCTACTGAAAAACTTTAAATTTACCATTCGGTAGCCCATGTAAACTTTAAAAACCCAAAAGCCAACAGTATCTTTGCACCTGAGTTCTACCATAAGTTTCTGTCAACCAGATATTCTATTATCCCTCCAAAAATGGACGCATGTCAGTAGCGGACTGTTAATTAGAGAATTGAACATCAATTAATTTTCTTATGGCTAGAAAAATAGCTCCTTGCAAAGTAGACTGTGAGCCAAAAAGTCGAGTCCAAAGCACTTATCAACTCAACGCCAACCCGAGTGAAGGTAATTGAAGCTATACTCGTTCAGGAACAATGCTTCCCCATAATGAATAGGCTAGCTTCCCAGCCTAAAGGGAATTGCCCGGTACATTTTCAAAAGAGATGCATCCATATTCGGTGACAATTCCAGATATTCAAGAATGTTTTTCTTTCATAGATTAATCCCATTCATATTGTTATTATGTTCAAGAAACAAACGCATAAAACACAAAATTAGAGGAATCAATACAAGTGCTTGTTTACACAAAAGCATTTGCTTGTATTGTTCTGGAGAAGCGTAGTTAGATAGAACCACTACGAACAGCAGAAAAAGTTAATGAGAATTGCATGTGTATCCGCTAGTGATCTAAATCATTGTTTTGTGACTTCATGAAGATACATTACAACACTCTCTTCATTTGAACCTAAATACAAAATACAGAAAAAAAGGAACCATTTTGATATCACTATGTACCAGTGCTACTGAGCCAAAGAACTGTAGATTTGAAGCAGTGTGTGCTTTTTTATTCTATATGATATTCGGTGGCACTGAAGGGGAATAGGATCCTCGATTGGTGTTTCTGACTTTTCAAACTTCACCAAACAAAAATTTGCTGAACCCTTAGTTCCACAAGAATGGGCGTACAAATCAAATTGGGTGGATTCATGGTAAGAAAGAAACTAACCAGAATCCAAAAGCCAGTAACAGAATAAATTTAAAATGGACTGGATCATGATAATAAGCTTGGCCCATTCTCAGCAGCTGTCCGAGCATTGCCATGATTATAATGCCTTGTCATTTGGATATCATGCGATAACTGCGTCCTTGCTTTTGCATAAGGGGCGCCTCTTTCTGTAAATAAGAGAAAGCATACTTTAAAAATCAAGCAGGCTTGTGCTTTATAGCACTTCATCCACAACTGTGTCTGAGACGACACTATTTTTTCTCTCATACACCAGGGAATAGAATCCAGGTGTTGCTTATCATTAACTTTGCGTGCCACATTATTTTTTGACATACCATTGCCAGTAAAACCACTGATCAATAAAAGTTAGGCAACCAAATTATGCCATCATAAATGTAAATCTGAGTTTATCATGAAAACCTTACCTGCAATCTGCTGTACACGGAGAATATTCTGTCGTCTTTTCCACCAGCACATTGAACAGATAACCATTAGAAGAAATCCCACGGATGTACCAAACGCAATGCCAATTTTTTCCCCAGCAGAGAAGTGAGGGCCGCATGTGCGCAATCCAGGTATGCCACAAAGACCTGCATTATCTGTAAAACTGCATGAACTACAGTAAGTATCATTTTAGACATGATTATACATGAATTTTAGTTATGGCTTTTTTTTCACTGTGATAAAAATAAGCTAAGGATGCGATTATAGTCTTTAAGTAAACATGTTCAACATATCATAAACATGTTATGATACGTATTCCATTCAAAGCCAGCAATGATAAAGAGCCACACTTGTACAGCTTACTTAAAGCTAGCTCCATGCAAAAGTCTTCCTCCTAGCGCTGCTGGGACTCTTCCAGACAGAGAGTTACCATTAAGATTCCTGCACCATAACAGCATAAATTGCAGTCTCAAATATATACTTCCGTGGGTTAATTAACTGCATGAAGATTCTTACAGTCTTCGCAATGATGTCAACTGTCCAAGGCTTTCAGGAATTGATCCATTGAAGGAATTGTATGAAAGGTCACTGTATGCAACAGATATGATCAGAAATTTTATTAGTACGGTTAAATCACATGATCAGGATTGGAATATGAACTTCTATTTGCATCCAGGTTCCGATGTCCGGCCATGAAGTTAACAGAGTTGATTCACATTTCCACACGGGCAGAATCACCTTTTCTTGGTTCTTCTTTTTTGTCTAAAAACAAAATTATTAAAAATATGTGTGTGGCTTGCAAATTGACATTATGCTGACTGCACATTCCCTCAAACACAGGATCACATTACTGACAAAAGATGACTCTCTACTAGCACAGGATAGAGATGGTGAAAATAAACTATACATGCTTCTTTTTCATTAAGTATTTCCTTCTTTCTAATTCTTTACCACTGCCTGCTTACATAGTGGGGAAAGATCAGGTTATCCATGATGCCATGCATGCACAAACTAATTTGAACCAATTGATTCGCACAGTGATTGCTGAATTGGCTTTATGACTGTGGTCCTTCTATGCCACAATTATATAATTTTTATTGTTAAAGTTTGTGTTCCTTATTCCATTAAAAAAAAACCTTTTCTTAATTCTTATTATTATGCCTTGACTACTAAGATATTCACTTGATTTTATTTGTTTGTGCCTGCAGTGGCTAATTTTTCCTACATGAAAATCTTCAACACAACATATTTATGATCTACCAAACCCAGCTAAATGCGAGTTGCATCATGGACTTTGCCATGAATTTGAATTAAGCAAAGCTCAGCTTCCTCATTTTGCATCTTATCAAATAATACAAATGCAAAATCAGTGAAAAAATAAAGTTCTACTCGTTGTAATGCAGAATGGGCAAACTACTATATGCAAATTGTCTCTAAGAAAATAAATGACAATGCAAGATAATCATCTAGTAATCATGTTTAATCTAGTGTCAGTCACATACACTCACATTAGCTCCTTTGGTGGAAACTATTATCATCAGTGAACAGTTTTATTCGTGTAATCTGAGTTAATAGTGGGGTAAATGGATAAGCAGACTTACAGTGCTACCAAGCCAGGTATTGTTCCAATTGATGGTGGAACAGCTCCCTGGATGCTGTTATCACTCAAGTTTCTGTAAATGTTGAAAGTCAGAGCAAATTACGAGATGGAAAGGAATAATTAAATATTAGAAGATAGTAGTTTTTGTTGCAAGTAGAGGACCATAAGTGCTAGAAACTTACATGTTCTGCAAATGATGTAGTTTGGATATGTCATATGGCAGGAAACCCCTCAAACCTTGGTTGTTTAGGGAACTGGCCATGAAGAAGTAATTCGTATTAAGTGATGGGTAATATTGACATCTTAAAATAACAAGAATTAAATTAATAATTTTAAGGTCAAATTAACTGGAGAAGTGACCTATAAATCACCAATTATAGGGGGGAAATGAAGGTATCAATAGTAAATCTCTAATTAACTTAATGAAACATATTTATTTCATGTAAAATTCTTAATATAAAGACAGTCAACAGATATGTAAATTACTTGGAGCTTTTATTTCTCACCCGGAAGTATGTGCAGAATGAGAAATGCTTTTCAGGAAGCCTCTTTATGTGAATACCATAACTTCCCTTTAAATGCAAATCATTAAACTAGAAGACCATAAAGTGAACAGCACAATCATCATGTCTTTGAAAAATGCCAAGATTGAGGACTTTCTAAATTTATCATCAGCACGAGAGATTTTCTTCAGGAAAAAGAAAAGTAAGGCAATGCTTAACTATTTAACATTTTCTGCACAATTCTGTTCGGATAAAACATTATGAAGGTAGTGATTTTGAATGAAGAGACAAGATTACATACTTCGCAAACTTATTTTGAGTACCACAGAAGGATTTCTTGTTTAATGATAAAATGCTGAACTGATTAAAAGTTTCATGATTTTGAGTGGCATAAAGCACTGAGAAGGTAATGAATGACATGAATGAATAACAAGGATTCAATGAAAGACAATATCTGGTCTCGGATAAATCATAGTGAAAGTGAATAAAAATGAAATTGACGAAAAGGATTGAGACATTACAGTCCATCAATAAACCATTTGCTGCTAGTCTTGTCAAAATGGCAATCTGCTCCATTCCATGGATGTTCTTGAGGAACACAGGGATCACCATTCCACCCAAACCGAAGAGGAAGGCTCAATGCACTCTTCAATGACTGTAAACCTCTAACTGATGAAAAGAAGAACAATCAGATTATTAACAGTTTATACATTCCAAACTTTTAGCAGAATTGCTTTTCCTATCTATACAATAAATCTGAGCAAAAAGAATCATAAGACAAACTTCAAAACATGTGTTTTATTAAATGAAGATAAATGGCACGTCTATAGCAAAACAACATGTGCTTGAACTGTTTCTTCTAAACACCTGCAGAACTGCATCCAAGACTTCAAAACAGCAGATGATAACAAGCTCCCTATCAGTGTCATGTCACATAAATCAACAACGTGACACAATTTGTAAGGAAACTAGGAACCCATTTTAAATAATGGCCAAACAAGAGGTTACAACAAATTGATCCGAAACCCTCATGATGCAACCATATGAAGATTTTTTTTGTTATGCGCACAGTAGTCAGTGAGAGAAGTGACAATTTAATAGGTAAATAATGATTAGCTTAGGATCGATACACATCAAAAGTAACTTGGTGTTGAATAATACATTACTTGATATGGTATCTATATGCATTTTTTTTAAGCAATGAAAGAATTCTAATTTCTGCGGACTCAAACAACTTAGGGGTATATGCATATAGCAGGCCTCATTCTAGTGAACTATATTCCTTGAATAGAAATAAACAGGATTTTTAAAGAATGAGATGGTACATGCACCTTCTTCCAATAAGGTTTTGGACTCGGAGATAAGAATCTCAAACACCTCAATAGCATTGATTATGGCATGACTGCCTTTTTTAGGATGCAAACCAATTGTCAGAGTTCTTCCATTAACAGCAACAGTGGTGTTAAGTACAAGAGCAGTATACCGATCCCCACTCATCTTGACAATGTCTACCTCTTCAAAAGTAACATCACCATTAATCAAAATGTCAAATACCCTTTGTCCTGCAGCAGTGACTGAAGAATCAATCTCAGCAAAGTGTAACCAAATCGAGTAGTTTCTATTGGGTTCCACATCCATAGTGTATGCTAGATCTTGTTTGGTATCGGTGCTAACAAGGGCTGTCTGATAAAGAGCTTCTGGATAAAAGTTTGGTGCATTTGAAGCCTTCTTGATCCCACTTTCAGTAGATCTAGCTAAATCAGATCCTTGGCCAAAAGTTTGGATTGGACTCCAAAATCTATCCCCACCCCAGCGATCCCCACGATAATCAACATCAAATTTCGGTTTCCCATTACCACAGCTCAATCTGGCAGCTGTTCTAAGGATTATCCCTTGAGCCCATGCTGGGCCAAAATAGTATGCTCTATCTTCCACTTGAAGAATCTCAATAGAAAGTATAGCTGGATCTCCATGACCTGTGCTGTGGAAACAGATAGAGGCAGTTCCATCCGTTAAAAACACTAAAGCTTCTGTAAATGCTTGGTCATCATGGTTAATCCAACCAGATTTCAAAGAATAAATTTGGGTGCCTTCAATGGAAATATCAAATAATGGTTCATTATCAGAATTAAGATTTCCTTCTACTCCAAAGAAGACCCTTACAGCATAATGCCCCTTTGGCACTCTATTAATATTGTAGCAATTGTTAGGACCTGATGATAGGGGGAAATAGCGAAGAGTTTTTAGTGGAGGACTGATGTAACGTGGACGTGTTGCGTTTGCTGGAATCCCTCCTGTGTATGCAAAATCCTTATACCAAAGTGTACTGGTTGGTGCTGTATGAACATTCACGCGAGCTCCACAACTTATGCGCATAACCCAAGGTTCTGTAGGAAGATTAAAAATCCATTAACTAACACTGAAAAAGAAAAATGATTTATATAATGTCAAAGCAAATGAATTATAATAAAAAATCTATTACTTGATGAAAAACAAATCTATTACATAATATATTAGAAATCTATTAAGCACTGAAAAGAAAAATGAATTATATAAAGTCAAAGCAAATATTATAACTGCTATAGCTTCTAGCACTTCATTCAAGCATACAAGACTGAACTCACATTTTTTAAATGATTCAAGTCGTGCAAATATCTAACCAAATATTCCTTGTTACTTCAATGTCTAGTTTCAAAAGTGAAATAGCACCCAACAGGCTACACACATTTTCACTGCGTAAGCTAATACTAAACAAATGATAATCTATCAATTGTTTCTTCACTAGACTCTAATGGCCCCGTCAACTGGACAATTTTACAGAAAATATCAACTACCCAAATGAACCAATGGAATGAATCACCACATAAATAAATAAAGCATTCTATCTCTTGCCATTTCAAGTTTCCATATACATCGTAGTACACTATGTTTCGTGGAAAATTTTATGATGCTTAGGGAGAGTAACTAGTGTCTATTAAGTTAATTACTGGCATACTTTGTGACCACTGTGAAGATAGCGAGAGACACCTAGAATTTCTCATAACCCATGAAAAATGATAAGAATATATAGCTAGAATTTCTCTCCCTACTTGTATTCATCTCTTTCATTAAAGTGGGTAGGATACCACTAGTTACTCCAAAATAATCATAAAATTACTCTATGTTTCATTTTCTTGTCTCTCAATAAATTATTGAGCCAATAACTAGACCAAATAGCTGTACAAGTCCCAAATTAGTCAAATATTCTTGCCTTCTCAACGAATACATGACAAAGAAAAAGCCCAAAACGTAAAACTAACTTCTTCCTCAATTTCCCTGCACCTTCTCGCCAAGCAAACAGATCCCAATAACATCCACTAAATATCCATAATCATAGATTTCAATAGCAAAAACACAAATTGTTTTCCCTTTCTGCTCCTCTCTTCAAACGCTAGAAAAACCTAAAAACCATCAAAACTGGAAAAACTCCTCGTAGTCAGAAGCAAGAAACTTAAAAACCAGAAAACTGTTCATAATCATCGACAGCTTTCACAAGAACACAAGATTCACTTCACAATGAACAGTCCAAATCCCTAACAAAGAAGAAGCAATCTTTACAACAGGAGTTGAGCAAAGAAAAAGCCAGCTAGGTTCAGCAGAGAAAGCTTCTTACCTTGTCTAGCTATACAAGTAGAGAAATATAAGCAAAACAGAAGAGTCCATAGTAGGAACGGAAATCTCTGCATTATTTTAGCTTTCAGAGTTTGCTTTCTTCTTGTTTAGCCAGTCGCTCTCTTTCTCTAGTGTTTCATCGCTTTCCACATTCCTGCACCGTCTTCTTCTTCTTTCAGATAGAGAAAAAGGTTAGTAGCAGAGAGTGAATGTGGAAGGGAGCTTGGACAGGTATTATAAAAATCCATGTGGGCAAACGACAAGTATAGTCCTCGGCTATGCACAGTGTTTCAATTTGGACCTATATGTTAATAATTTGTCTGGGCAAACAGAAAGGTTATGCTAGAGTTGTCTCTAATACGATATTATAGGAGGATATTAGATTTAAATTAAATAAAAAAATCCTACAAACTGTTTGAGAATATATTTAAAGTTTTTAACAAAAAAAAAATACATTAAAATTATTTTTGATATAAGAGTATCTAAATAATTTAAAAATATCAAAAAATAATTTATATATTTTTAAAATAAGATATTAAATAGACACTAAATAAAAAGGATTACGACCATCTTTTTATTGTATTCCTGAAGATATTTTATTGTGGTTTACAATACTAAATTTACTAATTTGACCTTATTAAAATGCCCTTTACATCAAAAAATTATCGGTTGCTATTTTTTTTTTGTTTTGATATTTGTGATTTATTGATTTTTTTTATTTTTTTGTTTTTGTTATTTTCTATTTAATAAGACTTTTGTTTTCTTTTAATATAGACATTTAATTCCAATTTATAATATATTATGTTGATTCTTATGTTGTTGACATAAAGTGCTCTAAACTCTGTTTTTATGAGAGTTGAACTCCTAGTGTGACAAAATCAAATGAAATTAATTAATGATTCTTGAAGTGTAATATTGTTGAAATTAGAATATGACAGGGTGTATAAATATTGTTCGGCATGCGGTTCAATTGTTTGAATCTATTTAAATTTTTAAGTTTATATAATTTTTTTGACATATCAATATTAAAAATTAAAGAGATATTATTTTAATATATTTTAAAATAAAAAATAATATTTTTTACAACATTGGCACACAATATCAAGGTTATCAATATCGTTCTGATCGTTGTTCCGATTTTTCTATTGGTACAGAACATTTCGGTTTCAGAACATTTTAGTGTGCCGTTTCGAGTTTGTACTGTTCATATATATATATATATATATATATATATATATAACATAATTAAATTTCAATATAAATTAACTTTAAATTATAAAGTCAAACAAATATAATTTTAAAATTAAAAAAATTACAAGTAAATCAAAATAAAGAAGATTTTAAGGCCAGAATGATATCGAGATGTTTTGACCGAAATTTAGCTGTAATTTTCAAAATAGTATGGAATTAAAATCGAGATTAAAATAATATTATTTTATTTTAAATTTCTTATCAGTACATAATATTCCGGTCATAATAGTATTGTATTTACAACCCTGCACAATATTAGTAAAGTTGAATATAGTTGGGGGCATATATGTAGTTTACTCACTCCCTTTCATTTTCCTTGCTCCCATTTAAGTTACTCGTGTGAGTAGGTGGTGAAGCCGTCGTGGAGCTAATGGGTATTAACAGAATCTTCAATCACACGGCGCAGAGAGTTCTGATGTCAACATAACACCCGTGTTGGATGCTTTGGTTTTGTTTACATGAGGGACCCAACACGTGACTGATGGTGACGTAAGGTTACAAGAGCTGGTGCATGTAATTTCACTAATTTGTATGGCGAGATATACTGGTAATGGCATTTCCAGGCAAGCTCAGTCACTATCTCCAGTTTAATTTGTACTACTTCCAAGTGAAAATTTCATTTTTCGTGGTTCAACTACGAGGGGCACGTGACTAGGGAATGAGGATGGGAAAGAATAAACAGGTGTCCTTTGTATAATTAATTGGGCAAACTTCAAAATGGTCTCAAAACTACTTAGAGACTCTCAATTGATTTTCCATGTAATTCTTAATCCAATAAGGTCCTTGAAAGTTAAGAAATTACAATCAATTCACTCCATCGGTGTTCACACATGCGAAAGTTTTTGTATGCTTGATTTTATGTTATTGAAAATAATTTTGTATTTGATTATTGGATAATTGAAAATTTACTAAAACATTATAGAGGTCATGTTATTGAGTATAATTTTTTATTTGATTGTTGATTTGAATTGAAAACTTGCTAATAAATTCTAGAGGTCTTGTTTTCTCCGAGGTTAAAATTTCATGATAATCAAGGATGACAAGATCTTTCAACAATAGCTTGAACTTATAGTTCTATATTTGCTATATATTTATAATTGATTTATGATTTTATCTATTTAATTTATAACTTTTTTTATTATGTTTCGAGCTTTGTTTAAGGGTTTTCTTTTCAAGTATAAATAGTTTTGTTAAGCTTTGAGAAGGCTAACTAAAAATAAAATATTCAATAGTGACATTTTAAATTAAGGCTTGTGGTGTGGCCTAATTTAGTATAATTTTTGTAATATATGTGCTTGTGTTTTTTCATGTGTTATTTTTGTCCACGTTTATTAGTAGTGGAGCTCAGAGATCTTAGGGTGTTTTTTTTTTTTTTTGAATTCGAGGAAATCCTACCCCTATAAAGCATATTTCATGGATCATAGTGAGCAAGTAAAATTCCAACTGTCTTCAACTCTTACAAGAGGTGCACGTCCTGATTTGAACTTAATACCGCTGTACAAATCTTAAACCATTTATCATCACACCATATCTCCTGGGGATTATTTTAGGTTATTGCTTCCTGCGCGATGCAATTCAATGTTACTGTGTTTGATGTTTTCCACTAGATAATAATGGCCAGAAAAGACCGTAGAGTTATGTTATTTATATTTTAATCTATTTGATTTATAATTATTTTTTATTTTTTATAAATAATTTTTGTAAAAAATAAAACTAGAGTTTGTGATATGATCATATTCGGTAGAACTTTATGTTATTTATATTTGATATTTTTCTTCTGTTGCTTTTACACACCATTAGCTAGCCTTGAATTAACAAGGAAAAAAACCCGTCGAGAACTTAATTTAAAAATTATATATAGTTCATGGACTTCCCTTTTGAATTTTACGTCAATGCCACTCAGGCTGTCGGGGATAGGCTTTAGTTAACGGCTGAGAGCACTCGTGAGCTCATTTAGTTTGACTTTTCAAGTCATTTTGACCTTGTTCCTCTTCAAGGCATGAATACGGGATCTTCCATGCTGCATTTAAAAAGCGTTTTTAATTTTTTTAATATTTTTAAAATGTTTAATACGTTGATGTTAAAATTAATTTTTAAAAATAAAAAAAATATTAAATATATTTTTAAATAAAAATTATTTTTAAAAACAATTTTAATCGCATCATATACACACCTAGTCACTAGAATGTTGAGTGGACGGGAAGGTGGCTATTTAAGATATTTTGTGTTTTAAAAATATTTTCAGATTTTATTCTCTAACTTTCAAGTTATTTTTTTTTATATATTTTCGTATTGTTTTTGATATAAAAACAAATTTCCAATCTCACATTTCCTAAGCATCACTGCTCCAGAATGTTGATGGTTCAAAGAAAACCATCCGTGGCCTGAGCACCACCAACGATGGGAGGCTTCCGGCTGGAATCCAAAATTTGAATATTTAGTGGCTCACCGGTTCCATTCGGCAAATCTCAAATAATTGGAAGTATAATTTTGTTGGCAAGTCATATTCATGAACCCTAAACAAATTGTAATCCTTCAGCAGGTACTGCAAAGTTCATTCACGCAACAGTGCTCTCTGCCAGGCCTTCTCCATGGCGCCATTGTTGTTGGATTTATGTGCCGGTGCCAGGAATCTTCAACTGACACACCCAATACATAAATTATTACTATTCAAATTGAACTCTCTTCTGAAATCTGTGCAGCAGCCAGAGATCTCTTGACGTTTGTTGTTTTGATTTTTTCTTGAAAATACTTTTTTGTTTAATTGGTGTCGAAAGCCTTTTCATTTCGGTTTGTTAGTTATAATCAGGCTGGTTAAGAAATTTTTTTTGTAATTTAACAATATACCGTATAATTAACCTAGGTCACATGAGTTTTTTTTATTGGTTATTGAATTTAACTTTTTTTTTAAAGGAATTTTATTTTTCAATTAAATTAAATCTATTGATTAAATACAAGTATGATATGCTTACTTTATGATATTTATTTAATTTTATATTGTTGTAGTTTGCTTATCTATAAAGTAATTCTAACGTAACTCGAGTTGACTTAACTCTTTTTTAATATCGCTTTTATTATAATATCATTCAATATTGAGATTGTTGATGATTGAACTTCATTATTATTTTTTTGACTTTTTTCTCAATTAGTTATCATAATCTCACGTGTCGGATTGTTGGTTTAGTGAGTTAACCCATGTTGTCTTGGATTTTTTTGGTAAAAAATATAGATTTATTTTTAATAGCATCGAGTTGATTTAACAATTGAACTTTATATTTAATTTAATTTTTATGGGTTTATCCCACTATCACCTACCAAGTCACAAATTTGATGAGTTAATATGGGCTTACGGGGGCTGGTTTTTTTCTTTGATTTTTTTAATTTTTTCCCTTTCAACATTTGATTTTCTAAGAATTAAGTTTCAATTTTTCTATTATTTTTAATTTATCTATTGCTATTATTTTTTTAAAAATATATATTATTAAATCAACAAGGTTTATTGAATATAATCAAGTCAATAACCAGAGAGTTTTAAGTTCTTATTGTTTACTTAGAAATACTATCACCATCTCATTTTTTTTTTTAACTTGGAAAATATTTGGTCGGCTGCGGTTCACCAATCTATAACTTGAGATGAGAAAAGGTGATCAAGTGGTGGAACCAGAGACCCGACTCAATCAGACCATAACAAAGCCTAGTCGTAATTACATATGGGTTAACTTGATCATTGATACAGGGCCCTGAAAGTGGGCCGGGCTTAACTGTGTGGAGTGGAGCAGGGAAGTCGTTGCGAATATTATTTTTTTATTTTTAGAAGCTGGTTGCAATGCTGCGACATCGATAAAAAAATGTTTAAATTACTGATAATAGTATTTTTTTAGTAAATACACAGAAATCATATAGAAATTCAGGCATTTAATTTTCAGGGTTTTATCCAAACTTTTTGAAAATCTTAATATAAAAAATTAAAATCGAAATAAAAGTAGTAATTATTATTATTATTATTATTATTATTTGGAGTTTATTTCTCTCCTCTTGTTAATGTGGCTGCCGGGTGGAAAAAGATTCATTTACCATCACCGCAGTGACACTGGTGCCAGTGATGGTGAAAATAGGAGTGCATCCAAGGTAGAGAGCATCGTAGTCACTGGTTATACCAAAGCTAGTTGAATTACAAAAAAAATAAAAAAATTGATGCTCATAATGCCAGGCCTCACGCAGGGCAAGACACGAGATGGACTTGAAGGCAGATGATGTTGGAGAGAAAAATGACATGGAGGTTGACCAAAAGATATCAAAAGTGCTGAGACATTTCCGTTTTGCTCTTATTGATTTTGTTAATGAATTATTGAAACCAACTTGGCGTGAATGTCATCTCAGTAAGGATGCGTATAACACAATAGTTAAAAAAACAGCAGAGAAGATTCTTAGCAGCCTGCAGCCTCATCAAATTCCAGATGCTGTAGATTCAATGAAGCAGTTCTTTCTTCATCAGCCATAAACGGCAAAGCTTGTTGAGGTTAGTATCCTGATTTGAGAGGTCACACGCATAGGAAGGGATATCTGAGGGTTTTTGAAAGTTTCTCATGCCTGGCATTAAATGGTTGCATTTCTCTCTCGCAGGGATATGTTTCCAAGTATGGAAAATCTTGAGATGCCAGGCCCTGTGGTTTTCTTTCTGCACTTTTTTTTTACAGATTCTTGTTATTCAAATATCCATAACAGTTTTTTCGAGGTTTATTTAGCAGTACTTACAACTCATGAGATCCAGGTTGAATGTTGTGAATTTTGTAAGATGTCTTTCCTTATGGATTTAGCTTAATGTTGACGTTAAATTCGTCTGGCTCCAGAATTCCTTCTTTGACCAGCATTGTATCTTAATATTGTAAGAGTCTAACAGTATTAAAACTCTTACAAAATCTAAATCTTATTAGCCTAAATCTAGATATTGGATTTCAACTAGCAGTCATGAACTGCCAAGTTTGTCTTGCATTCAAATTTATCTTGTATCGGGCCTCATTGCTGTAGTGGTATTCTTTCACTGGCATCCTTGTTCTGAAACGCAACATCTTATCCGACGTGCTTCTTCAACTTTGCCTATGCTTGCTGTTATGATAAAAGCATTGTGCAGGCTTGAGTTTTGAAGCAACAAATGATTAAGGGTAGAATTATTATCTTCAAATTTCCTTTCCAAAGCAAGACTAGACTTTTGAGCTGCCTCTCTATAAGCAGAAGAGTAGTTCAGGCGTGGAGTTTTCAGCCTTTTGGTTTTGAGTATCTATCCAAGATTCAGGGTCATTTTCAAATTTAGCCTCTGGAACAACTCTCTCGCAATATATTTACCAGTAGCCTTTAATGTTAAGGTCTTTTTTCTTTAAATAAAATTCCATTTATAAATTCTGTTTGTCATAAATTTTGTACCTGTGCTTTCCAGATTCCTGTCTTCACAGATGATCTGTGCATCTAGCTTTTCCCTGCTATCAAATTCGTATAAGGAGATGTTTATGCTGCGAGGTACTTGATCGGATTTTCCCATGACATGCTATAAAAAATGAATTTCTTTAGTCCTCCCCGCCATCAAAGGATATAAATGATGAGCTATTCAGACTAGTTGGATCCTTGAAAAGAAAAGGGTTGAATCTTCCTTCTAGATGTTATATTTATTTTTGTATTAATATGTGGCGGGATAGTAAATAATTTAAAATCTACACAGTGAGTTTTGAATTCAAATCAGGATATGCATCTCTTGTAAAATCTCGTGATAATCAAGATTTTATTTACTCATATAAATTCACAAAGTGTGTTTTCAGAAAATAGAATTTCCTCGAATCTAAAAATATATATTTATTTATTTTCATATTCTTTCTCTGAAATATCATTGTTATTTTTTAACAAAATATTTACTTAAACATAAAAATTCCTCAATTTTATAAAAGATAATTTTTACAGATTTAAAGCACCAATCACCTGTCATTTTAACTATAAAAACAATAAATAAAATTATCAAAACTCAAAAACCAACTAATGTAGTAAGTTTTTTTGTTTTATTTTATTTAGCGACTTTCTTACCTCGTTACCCATCACTTAGCCGAACTAGTTTTATATATTAAAGTTATATTTGAATGTTTTTTTAAATATTTTTTATTTAAAATATATTAAAATAATATATTTTTTTAGTTTTAAAAAAATATTTTTGATCTCAGTATATTAAAATAATTTTAAAATATTAAAAAAATATTTTTTTTAAATCACTGCATGAAATTCCCTACTTATTTGCACCTAAATAAGTTATTTATATCTAAAATAATGTAATTATATATAAAACAAAATCATGAGACATGATTGTGGCTTACAAATATAAGATGAAAAATACTAGTACCGTTTAATGGTCAATATATCATGACCTTTTCAAAATCATGGTCACTTTACTTTTTTGTTAGAAAATTAAATTAAATATTTCTGTTTAAATAATGCAGTTACAGGGAAATAGGATTCGTTTATGATTATTCATCGAAGGAAAACGTCATCGTGCCATACATGTTGCGTGTTTCTTAATCAATCGTGAGAAGTAAATTTAAATCACACTAACCAAACCAGTATTATTATATTTCGTTTATTGATTCACATGAAAATCTAGTTTGGATTAAATTTTGTTTTTTAAAAAATAGAGTTAACTCAATTTTAAATATAAATAATTCAGAAATCTATTTATTAAGTGATTAAACTAATTAAAACTTGATTTGATTTTAAAATAAATTTATTTAAATTAAAATAGATCAACCCAGACAATTTTTAACTCCGCTTTGAAAGCATACATATCATGTTAGGTTTAATAATTTTAAATATATTTAACAGTGTGATTGAAATTATTTTAAAAAATTTATTTTAATTTTAAAAAATATTAATTTTATTTTTTAAAAATTATTTTTAATAACAACGTATTAAAATAATTTAAAAAAAATAAAAATTTTAATTTAAAATAAATAATAAAAATATATATTTTTAAAAATCTTAAATATCCACCTCATCAGGAATCGATACCATGATGGAAGGAATCATCAGGAATCGATACCATGATGGAAGGAATGAGTTCCACGTGTCGCAATCGAAGATAATATCCTCCAACTATAAGGACCCCACAATGACCCCTAGAATAGGACAGCCCATTGTATAGCGGGGGTGTATGGACACTTGTGAAGCAAGACCCCACCAGCTATAATCTAGTCAGATCACGAATTGATATAATTTTGCGGGGCCCTCATTTACCAAGTCTTCATCCTTATCCTTCCTTTTTACTCTGTCCACTCCCCATTTTCCCACCTCCACGTACCCTTTACTTCCCATTTTGTCAGTAAATGTGACAATAGTTAATAAATCACACCTGGAAGTAGACAAAAAATAGAAAAAAAATCCTATATGGACATTGCAATTATTATAGATATTTTATGTATCTTCTTCTATATAAGTGAAGCAACCACTTGTTGAGCTCCACTGAAGAGAATTAAAAAGAAAAGATAAGATAGGCAAGATGGTTTTGCTAGACAAGATGTGGGATGATGTTGTGGCCGGACCTCAGCCGGAACGTGGCCTTGGCAAGCTTAGAAAGATCAGCACCAGACCTCTTAATATCAAAGGTATTATTATTATTATTAATTCTTTACATCTGCATATTATTAACCGTTGTCTTGTTTAATTTTAATGATATTGATAATTGTTTTTGGTCAGATATTGACGTGGGAGAGGGGAGCAGTTCTGCGAATAAGTATAAGAGGTCCATGACTATGCCAGCAACTCCAGGGACACCTACGACACCGGTGACCCCTACAACCCCTGTGTCGGCGCGTAGCAATGTCTGGAGGAGCGTGTTCCACCCTGGTAGCAATCTTGCTACTAAGAATATTGGTGCTCAAGTTTTTGACAAGCCACAACCTAACACGCCCACTGTCTATGACTGGTAAGTGAACCCAGATAAACTAAAAATCCAAATTAATTTGTTTATGAATAGATTTGTCGATCCTTAGTTTCCCTCGTACATTGGTTACTTGCTCATAAGAAGCTTATTTTGCTCTCATGAAAAAGGGAAGGGATAGAATATTGAGATGTTCTCCTCTTATTTTTACTTCAAAGATTTTGTTTTGAAAAACAGAAAATCACTAGATCATTAATTAATTCAACATGAATAGTTTTTTGATCTATTTTATGATGTTCCTTTTAGATTTTTTTTCTTCTTTTATTTAAAAATAAATAAAATTAGAGGAATCTTCAGGTGTTATCATGGCGCGTGGGAGTAGGCCTCTCTCTCTCTCTATCTCATGCATGCATGCATGCAAGTAGACACAACATGGTATAATTATGTTTCCTTAATTTGTGCTTCAGTGGACTCAAGCTGTTGGATCTGCATCTGATGGCTTGGATCTGCTAACGGGTTTCGTATTTTTGATAATCGGGATGAGATTTTAAACTGTATCTGATGATCGCAGGATGTACAGTGGAGAGACGAAGAGCGAGCATCGTTGAAGAGGTTGCCTTCAAGTAATCAAGGTTGCCATGTAAATACGTACCGTGTTTTGTTTTCCAGTACTCGTCCGCAAGATGTCTCATGCTGATTGGTTCAACGGTTCTACCATTGCCTGGAACATCCTGAGCTGACTAGTTTTGTATTGATCTTTCTTTCATGTGAGATTCTCCTAAGCTATGTAACATTCTAACCATTGATTGGTCTTGTTGTGAATCAAGATCAATCAGGGATGGTGGTGATGACGACTTATTAAATAATAAGTTCTTGTTGATGTTATCCATTACCTTGTGCTAGCTTGTCTGCTATACCAGTGGCTACTTAATTTATAATCATGGAGAGTCGTGGGGAAGGCAATGAATAAATTATTATTATTGAAAAGAATTCTGATCCTAGGAGACGGGACATCTTGCGTTGGATAATTGGATAAGGAAAAGGAGATGCAAGTGGGGTCCAGTGGCAGGCTAGCTGCCAGGCATGTCATGTGTCGAGGAACTGGATTGGATCAGTTGTGTCTTGGGGTCAAGGTGGTCCTTGTCAATGATGATCAGGACTAGCTGCCACTAGCATATTGGCAGCCGTAGATCAAGTTTTTATTTGAATGTTAAAGACAGGAGGTTTCATCCGAATCCTGCCTTTGAAAGCTATTTGTTCTCGAATTAAAAAACATGATTACGAATTTATATTTTTCGTTGTGATTATAATTTATTTTTAAAAATATATTTTATTTAATTAACTGTGCATAAAATAAATTATCGTTGATTTATATGCTAGAAAAACAAGGTGTTAAAATTACAATAATAAATTTGGGTACCAATGTAGAAAAAAAAAAGGTTCTTGAAGTGCTTTTTATATGCACAAAAAAACAGATTTAGATTTTGTTATTTTTATTAAAAAATATTCATATGGATCCAAAAACTTTTAACTATCAGTGAGATTTTGACTCAATTTAAATTAAAGGATTTAAATTGATTTGGTAAAAAGTTATTTACATGAGCTAAAATATTTTAATTGGATGATTTTTTTATCTGATTTGATGAAGAAAAAAACTTTATTTCTTTGTTTTCTTGGCTTGATTTGATAAATATCGAGATTTAAATTATTTTTTTAATTAATAGACTTGAATTTCTTGAAAAAAAACTCAAAGTATTTGTATGCAGTTTTTAATATTTATTTGTTGTCCTTTTTTTTGTTATGTTTTTTTAATAGCTTTGCTGTCTATTTATTGACAAGTCAAGTATAAATTTATCTTCAATATCTTTTAACTCCTTGATATTTTTTTAAAAAAATATATAAAATTTACTTAAAATACCAAAGTAAGACTCATAAAATGTATTTGGGTTTGTTTTTTTAATTTGATTTGAGCTTAAACTAAACCAATAAATTTAATTAGATCTACATCTAATAAATAAAAATTTTGGGTCATGAATCAAACTTATTAAAATTATAATGTGCACAATAACAAAAATAAATGATTATAAAATTAAATATTAATTCAATATCAAGATATTACCAAAACAATCTTATAGAAAGCAAAATAAAACTAATTAAGAAACTAAATTTTTAATAAATCTAATATTTACAGATGAAATAAAAAAAAAAACTTAAAAAAGACAATTAATTAAAAAAAACACCTTACAAAACCGGTAAATTAGAGCAATTTAAGTTACCCTGATAAACTCTCACAAATTAATTTAACCCTATAAAGATAAATTAAAAAAAAATTACAAATCTCAATTTTCAATAATATATATATAACAAAAAAAAAAAAAAAGAAGCAACACGGGTTATTATAGTAACCCACAGTAGAATAGGTATGGATAAACAATAATTTCTCCACTCTTTAGCTTCTTTCTGCTAATGTCTTGAACAATATAAATAAAAAAAAGATAATTACTTTGTTTTTTTCTCTTTTGTTTCAAGAACTGTAAGTTGCCGTTAATTTCTTGAACGCTACACAGACACCGGTTATTTTTCTGAAAACACAGGCACTTAATAATAATTTACGAAAAAGAATTTGGCGAGGTGTAGCTCTCGCATGGGGACGACCACTCTTGTGTGATTAATCAAAGAAGATGGTGTTCATCTTTTCTAGGGAAATAGTTGATAAGAATATATAATATATAGGTTACTTTATATATTATTCATTAAGAGTATATAATGCTCTCTTGCTTTAGCTTATATATAATCTTTTTATATTTAGATTAAATTAAGCATGCACTTGACATTAATTATTATGAAACCTACCCTCTTTTTTTAATTCTCTCTTTATATATTTTAAATTTTATTAGTTACTGAAAAAAAAAAGGGCGAAGAACTTCTGATGAGCATCATCGTTCGATATCACATGGTTAAACATGAAACAGCTCGATTTTACCTTTGTTCCTTCCCATTTAGCCTGGAGAATAGGAACTCAGGCTTGTTGCTGGGTCATCCGGACTTGAGCTCTTCCCTCTCTTCCCCTGCCTCTGCTTTTGAGAAGAAGAGAGTTTCGGCAAGCAAATGCCACTGCAACAAGGCAAGTTTGCGGCGTGTGTGTGTGTTATCATGAAACTAAAGTCAAAAGCAACTTAGTAAAACGTAATCTAACATGACATGGCAGCCCACGAGACCATGCAGCGTGGCTAAGTTGTAGGATTTTTTACGATAACATGTAGTACCACGATTTCAACAAGTTTTTACGTGTTTTTTTTTTTAAAAAAGGTTGCTTGAAATTATGTAACATGCAAGCACCCCTAATTCTTCAATGCTCCAACACATCAGTATTGATGGTTCCCAATAAATGGGGCTAGGGTGCACTAGAAAATGTTGGTATGATGGAACATTCAAGCGCCAGAGATATTTTTCGCAAAGCAATTGATTTACAACTTGGAAACTTGTGGCATGAATTTGCTCACGTTCAGTTAGCAATAAGCTCAATTAATGCTCGCAAGAATTTAAGCAAAAAATTGGAGCAGTAAATAATCACAATCACAGCATTGCACATGGATTAATGTATTCGATAGGCAAAATCTTGAACGAAAAAAATGGATAACTGAACCATTTTCCTGCTATAAATGCTCATTCATGTTGACCCTATACAATTACTACCATTTGTATAACGTCCGATAGTCATGAACATGCACGCTATGAGAAAGAAGAACCAGCAGAGGTCCCCGTTGCGACTGTATATATATCTACCGGTGTAAAAGCGAGCGGTAGAAAACTTGGTATCCATAAGGATTTTGACAGGTGATGTCACTACTATTCGGACTCTCACACCTTTTTCCGATATGCCAGGAGCTGGAAATGAAAAGGGCAAAAAACATTATTTTTTATGGTGCTTGTACACCTATTCTCATCTGCATGTGAGCATGGGTATAAATATATGTTAACTAGGAAAAGGAGCTCACCAGGTGCCCGTGAATGAAATTGTTTGTTTTGAGTCCTCCCAAAGTTTCTTGTTTTTCTAAAACTTGCAATTTATCTTTGCATGGATCGATTATACCAGGTTTAGAAATTGGAGTGCTCATGAAGATTGAAAAGTCGACCTTAGAATTCATCTCTCGAACCAAGTATATTTCCACTTCATTGGCTTGCAAAGAGGTTTGGAAAGCAACATACTGCAATCAAACAGAGAATTGATAACCAATTATTCTACACGCTGACATCCGGAACTCTTAAAATAAAATGATGTCATTAATAGAAAACAGGATATAGGTTAGAAGAAAAATCACCTGGCACAGTTTACTAATAGACAAAGTTGGCCTGCAGCATAGGTATGGGCGCTGCAAACTGGGTACTCTTTGCTCATCAAAAGAAACAAGCATGAGGTTGATATCCAACTGAAATACAGAACGCAGGTCAATCATTTAAGGGCAGTAAAGTGAGAGTTCAAGGTGAAACAATAATCTAGAAACAGAACAGTGTCATTAAGTTAACAGTCATATGGGTTAAATGCAGAGCCTGTGACTCAGAATGCAGAAACGTGTTTAATCTAGTTTAAAGCTGCAATTAACGTTCCATAGTTCCTCACTGTATGCAGTTCAAAACATAACTAGCCATGGATTAGCTTTACCTCATTATCATTTCCCTCCAAGTTCCGTAGATAATCTGCTAACTTAGAGATGCGACTACTTCGAGCATTTTTTACATTGCTGCTGTTTGCACTGCCATACCGGGTGTGACTCCGCATGCCGTTTTTGCCCCATGAAAGCCTTTCTGAGGAGCCAACGAGCCCACAAGATGCCCCCACAGATTCCTTATTCACTTCTGAATCATTTTCATCACCACCTCCATCTGCATTAACAGCTGCTGATCGAACACCTGCCCATTTCTTGCATCCTTTTGGTTTGACTTCTGCACTGTGCTCATCAGCAGATGATGAATCTTTGCCTCCATCACCATTTGCATCTTCATTGTCATCAGATCCTTGAGATCCAGCCATTCGATAATTTCTTCTTCCCCTAGAGTGGGCATCTCGAAAACGACTTGGTGTTCTCCTTGCAAATGCTGCAGCTGTCGCTTTAGCTGCTGTTTTTTTTCTACCTTCAGCTTGTCGATGAAAAGTCTGGGCAATAGTAGCCTGGATCTGCCCAAATAAAGCATGGCATTAAATACCTTCAAGTGACGAATTTGAGAAGTCCCATGGCAATTTTATTGCAAAGGATTCACCAAAAAGGCCTAGAAGGCTAACACTCAAAATGCCAAAATGGGTGAAATGCATTATCAAAAATCAGTATTAAAAGTCAAGTCAAATGATACTGTACAGCTGATAGAAACATGAAAGACTTAAACATATGGATCCACATTGACATAAAGATGTGTTCAGACACATTTCATGGTTTGACAATTCCAGCAGTGGTAGTGCTATGGACCTAGAGCCTGTATACATGAAGAATGATATAGTATTCTGCTAGTGTAGCTTTCTATGGTGGACTAACAAAATTCACCAGGAATTTCAAGAATGTATGCATGTGAATCTGTATTCAAAAAGACTCGAAACAATAAATGGGTATCTCACCTGTTTATTGCGAACCTTCTCGTCTTCTTGGAAAGCCAATTCCTACAACAGATATTCAAGAAATTGGTGACTGAAGTTCAATATTTTTATACAGAAAACAGATTTCAGTAGGATGGAACCTATTTACCTCTTCCTCATATTTGTCAATATTTGGATACAAAGCTGAAATTAATGCATCATAATTTGGGTCATCTCTCAAAGACCTACGACTGGCACAATGGGTGCGGCAAGCAGGGCACTCATTGTTCCTGTAGTGAATTTAAGTATACATTTTTAATAAGGTGGATTTGTAATCGCAGAATGCCTTCTTTAAACAGATGTTTGGGGGAGGGGGGGGGGAGTCATTCAAGGCAACAAGATTTTGGTACCCGAGCCGCATAGATTTGTCAATGCATTCCCTGCAGAAACGATGCAGACATTCCATTACTGTTCTTGTTTTGCGGATAATCCCTGCACTTAAAAAAGGAGAAATCAATTTCGTACAAGCAAATATTTCTGCTCATTTATCAAAAAAGGAAAGTGGCTGTTGACTAGAATGTAAGAGATAATGAGCATACAAGCACTTCGTGAAGTCATTTGTGCTATTTAAGTATCCTAGAGAAAAGTTTTTCTTAAAGAACAGTTAGAGAGCCAGAAAACATCTTGATATTGCAAAGTTCAATAAGCAAAGACCTAAATTCACACCTAGACAGATTGGACATTGTACTTCCTTGCGTATCTCAGACAACTTCACGACAACATATCTGCAAACAAGCACCAAGACAAACAATATCAGTCTCTGGAATATTCACAGCCAATCATTGATGTCTAGAACTCAGCAACATTCTTTTTCCTTTCTTCATGCATAAGAATTATTATCAAACTTACTGCTTTGTGTGCCTGGGTTATTTATGAAAATCAAGCTTGATTAGCAGCACCATCATGCACAGAAAAAAGTATGAGATTGCACAGAAAAAGTATGGATCTCATTTTCTAGATCCATACTTTTCCTTAAGTTATTGACATAATATACTCCAAACATGAAATTGCATGATGGTTAAGACTACACATCCAATAAAAGAAGGGAACCACTTTGGGCATTGCATTATATCAGATCCCATATCTCTAAATCCAATGAATGAAAAAAAAAAATCAAACTATTCATGTGCTAAAATGTAAGCAAAGAAGCACAAGAGATGTTATATGCCAAAAAAAAAAAATTAGGCTCACAATTATGACAAAATTGCACAACTCATATGATTGCAGCTGTCCAGTATCATCATTCAGCTACTTGGAAAATGCACATATATTCCACAGCTCCACATGGTATAACAAAAATAAAAACAAACAAATAAAATCACTACAATTTCTTGACTCTCAAATTTAAATAACTGGATCATTGAGCTGGTTAACAGTTAATCAGCAATTACTAAGCTGCCAGTTAAGCCACTTCCTGGACCAGCTTGATTCTCTTAAATTAATCCAAGTCAAGAAGTAACTGCAAACAAATTCACACTGCATATCCAAAAGGAAAACAAATAAATATACGCGAATCAAATAGCCCGGAAAACATGCAAACACCGCAATCTTACCCATCACACACAAAACTTGCAGCCACATAAACAAATCCTGGCATGAAACTGCCTGCGATTATCTTATGACCAGCTACATATATATATGGTAACACAAGAAACCAACTTTCATGCAAAAAAAACAATTCGAGCCAAAATCACCATGACCCTTTAAACCCAAAACCAAAGTCCACACACCATCATACGCGGTTGAGAATTCAACGATAGATAGCTAGCCATTGCAAGAAAAGAGAAGAGAAAACTCAAGAAACCCACGAAGCTTGCCCGCTAATACACTAATAAAAAAGTAAGAAACAAGAAAAAAACGAAGATCCCAAATAAAAAAGCAACAGCATAATCGACAAAGCAAAGCGATCCAAAACAAAAAAAACTTACTCTTCTTTCACGTCTTCGTTAATACTTGAAGAAGAGTGGCTTCGATCGGATTCTGTTAAAGGGAAAGAAACAAACTTAGCCAAAAAATGGTGATCGAATCCAAAACAAAATGCACAAAGTGAGAACTAATGTTTGTTGTTATCTTAGAAATCTATGCACACGTACGCTCACCAACACCGCCACCACCATCATCACCAGTATCGCCTTGAGGCTGTTGCTTTTGTTCATGGCTGTTGCTGCTGTTAGTATGGTCTAGTTGCTGCTGAAGAAGAGCGTCATCATCTTCCTTTTGGAGGGTCTCACGGGAACGCTTCTGGGCTGGCATTTTTTTCGCTTGAGAGTAATAATAATAATGAAGCAAAGGAATTGAAGGGGAATTGCTGCTGTCTTTTTTTTTTAATATTGGTGATGCTTCGCTAAATGGTAATGGCTACTGTCTGGCTTGCCGCCGCCGCTGCTGCTGCTGCTTCTTGATTCTTTAGAGAGAGATAACGAAGAAGGAAGGTGGTGCCGTGGTGGTGGTTGAGTAGCGCTTGAGGCTTGGCTTGCTTGACCTTTCCTCGTTTTAGAGAGAGAGAGAGAGGCGGATGGGTAGAGAGGCTATTTGTCGTGCCGATTGTATATACAGGACTTGCGTGTAAATATTTTTTCATGTATAATTTACACTCTTTCCATGTACAAGGATCTATCCATTCTTCCACTCTTTAATTTTATTTTTTTAGGCATTAATAGCTTTAGTTTTATTCATATAAAAGGCAGATAGATGCTCAAAAGTGTTAGATTCTATTTTTCATTGTTTTTTTTAAATATTAAAAAATCTTTATTTTTATTTTTTATTTTAAATTAAAAAGTTAGTGATTTTATGTCATTTTCATGTGCAAATATTAAAAATAATATTTAAAAAATAATATTTTAATATATTTTTAAATAAAAAATAATATAAATCACACTTCCAAACAAACATTTAATATCTCGTGTCAAGTATATAATTAAATTATAAATATTAATCCACTTTATTGTGGCATGTTATTGTATTCTAACTATATAAAGCTTATGTTGGTTAATCCCAAATTACATTATTATTTACAATACCTGTAAATTCAGTATATCATAGATTACTTTGCGATGAAAAATAACATCCATGTATACAAATAATGGAATGTTATGGAGTTGCATGTTAGGATTAATGCCTTCATCTTTCATAAGAATATGAAAAACATTTTCGAACAAAAATATTTATTGAAGTTAGGGAACTTGTTTTTCCTTTTGGAGGTCGCGGGCCATGCCCGCCATTCTCTAGCTAAGCTTTTATTTGTAGGAATTAATTGCAACTTATTATAAGTTGATTGAGAATGCGATACCGTTTATTTTTTAGAGGTTAAATATATTTAAATATTTTTTTATTTTTATTTTTAATTTTTTTAATTTATTTTTTATATTAGAATAATTTAAAAACACTAAGAAGTAATTTAAAATAAAAAATAATTATTTTTTATGAAAAGCATGTTAAAACTCAACGTAAAACAAATAATTAGTCCTCGGTCCATGAGTTTAGTAGAATTGCTTGATTAGTTACTATTAGGTCGTTGACCATGCTATGTTGCGGGTTGAGTTAATTTTTTCTTGAGTATATTTTTTTTTTTAAATATCACTAATTTTTTTCTATATAGAAAAATAAATAAACTGAGCAAGGGTTGACCCCTGATTGAATTTGCATTTCCAAAAGTAATCCATACAATTTTAAAAAACATAATTTGACTACAAAATTTGAGATGTTATTTTTTAATATTAAGATAAAAACATATTAAATTGATATGAATTAAATAGAGTTAACATGTTAAGTTCACAACTTAAGATATGGAACTGTGATAACCCTATAAAAAAATTAAAATAAATTATGATGTTTAATTCTCAATCAATCCAGTATTTAAGGATTGAACTAAAAAAAAATTAAAAAAAAAAAGAGCTTAATAAGGTCACCTGATTTAACAAATCAAATCCACAACCTAAATTATAAGATTAAGATTAGTCTTATGAAAAACAAAGTGATTAAAAATAAATACAAAAAAAAAATTGATTTAATATGCTAAACCCATGATTTAAGTCATTAGACCAAGATAGTCTCATAAAAAATATATATAAAAAAACTTGATTTAACCTTGCTAACTTAATAATTTTATAAATTTCATTATGAGACTGAAATAACCTCGTAAAAAATAAATCAAATAAATCATGGAGATTAATTCTCGATCATCTTTGTCAAACCCAATGTTGATGATAAGATTTATTAGAAGATTAATTAAAGAATGAAATAAAAAAACAAAGTTAATTAGTCTTGGCTAACTCCTTAAGCATTATTTTTGGGCTAAAAGACCGAGATAACCTAATATAAAACATACTAAAACAAATCATGAAACCTGATTCACGATCAAACACAATATTTAATGAAAAAATTAATGAAAATAGAAATAAAAATCATGATTAATATGCCCAAACTAACAATCTTGATCATGATATCAAAATATATAAAAAGCAAATCAAAATAGATCATGAAACTCAATTCTCAATCATCCTTGTGTTAAATAATAAAATTAAAAAACAAATCAATTCAAAGAAAGATACAGAAAACAACTCGAGTTTACTTGACTTAATCTTTTAAGCCTTTTTTTTTTCAAATCATGAGACTAGAATAACATAGTTGAAAATAAACAAAACAAATTATGAAGTTTAATTCTCAATTGATACAATATTAAATGATAAAATTTTAAAAATATATTAATTAAGAAAAAGAAAATAAAAACTTATATTGTTCGAGTTAACTTGTTGAACTCTTGATTTATGTCACTAGAGTGTGGTAACTTAATAAAAAAATAATCCATGTAAAAAAATGAAATTAAAAAAAAAAGACAAAGCAAAACACTATTTCAATAAATAGTTATATGTGAGGAGGAGAAAATAAAAATCTCTCATCTTTTAGTTTATAATTAACTATACTAGTGTCCGCACTATGTCATAGGTCCACATTATTTTTCCAACAAGAGACATCATAAATGCATTTGAAAAAAGATAAATCCAATAACCCGAGTTATAACCCCATGGAACTAAATATTAATTGAATTATATGAAGAAGAAAAAGGTAACAATAATATATAAAAAATAATAAAGAAAAGATCATAATCACATGAGAAAGGAAAAATATTATCCACGATAAAAAGACGATACTTTTTAATTGTTAGCTAATTTAAAATTGAAGGACAAAATATGATAAAAAAACCAAGTGTGGGCCAGCCTGAGCCAACATTATAGGCAAGTAATATGGGCATTAAAAGGCTAGCATGGATTAACCCAACAAACTCTTGGTCTAGATTACGAGGCAAAGATAATTCAATGATTTATTTTTGAGAAAACCCACGAAGTCATTTATATTTATAAACAATGTTGAACGACAATATCACAAAGAATAAGAAAATAAAATGTCAATTCTTATTAATTTTTTAAATTTATGGCCTGCGTCATTAGACCAGAAGCAATATACATGAAAACTCATGAAACTCAATCTATATGAAATGAAATATCAAGGGATGAAATCATATATATTTTTTTAAATAAAAGTAGTTATTAAAATAATAAAGGTTGGAATTTAGATAAAAAGTGAAGTAAAAGGCAACTTTAAATCTTTAATCTGGGAGTGAAATTAAAAAAAAAAACATTAACATAAAAATAAATAAATAACAAAGACTTAAGGAAAAGACAATACAATATCAACCTAGATTGAATGATTAAATTAAAAAAAGACTAAAACTTTTTCAAGAGGGTTAAGAAAATAAATCAAAAGAATAAGGATCAAATTGAAAACACTAATATATAATTTAAAAATTAAACATGCAGAACTTCTCAACATGTTTTTTATATAAAAACAATCATAAATGCAAATCTTTGATTCTTATTGCATCAAAACAATTTTCCTAAATATTTCTAATCAATACTCTTTTAAATATTAAATATTTATTAAAGCCATATAGATTAGTACATACTATATTTTTTTATTTATTTAAATAGTAGTTTTTCTTATAAACTAAGGTATAAATATCTCTAAAATTAATATGTAGTTGTTGTTATAAGAAATGAATACTAAACTGATCCACATAAGAATTTCATATGAAGATATTATCTATATTTATGAAAGTGCTCACATTAAGGTCGTGTAAGTAGTCCTTGTACTTTAAAACATTAAGTTATCTTATATAAAAATATTATGTCATAATCATGTTACATGTTATTTCAATTGAGATAACAAATAAATAAATATTTGATATAATGTAAACTATACAAGAATATATAAATGATAAAGTCAGATCCTCCTAAGTGAAATAAAGAAAATATTTCATATGATATCAATTGAGAAATCATTGACAAAGATGGAATGAGACTTGAAAAGAGTTTCAAATTTTATTCAAGTGATCAATGACTATTATGTAAAGAACAGATATGATTTCACGTAACAAGCATATTTCATGCTTTCACGTTAAATCATAATGTTATTGATGAAAATATTAATAATACTAAAAAAACTTATCACCAAAAGGTTAAGTAAAACCATTGATGACTTTTTACTATTTAGGGGATATAACATGTTATTGAACAATTTATCTGATCTTTAAATATAAATTAATCAATTGTTGAATTGATAATAAATTAAATTATTTATTTTTTTAATTCTATTTAATTGAAATTATAATTTATATTTAGATCAACATATTAGGAATCTAATTAGTCACGCATAATAAAAAACATAAGTTAGAAATTAAGCTGAGATGATTTAATCAAATATGATTCGATTAAAATATATTTTAGAAATTAATGAATAATTAATACATGAATTATATTTCCAAACTTATAAAAATCAAGTAAAGATTTGATTAGGTTAATTTTTAAAATTATATTGAATTAATACATGATTATTATTCATGAGTCATATTGATAATTTGTTAATTTATAGAGTTTTTCAAATTTTTCTATAAAAAGAAAGCTACAAATTTTGTTTCTATGTGGTTGTCTATTAGATAGAAAAATATAAAAGTCACATAAAAGAGAGTTAACACTCCAGGTATAACAATCTTTATTTTCTAAATAGAGATTTCTTACTTTTGTGTAAATAATCGTTGGAGGTCTAACAATTGAAAGATTTGTGCCTTGCGACAACCCAACAATTAAAAAAAAAAAATTCAAAACCAAAAAAATTAGATTTTAAGGTGTTAAATCTCTGAACAACTTTGGATCTAATTAATAGGATTCTAGAAACTCTGAAATAATTTTATTTTATTATTTTTGCTGTATGTATAGTATCCAGAAAACTCAACACTGTATTGGTTTTAAATCCATCAAGTTGATCTGATTATATTAAGTCAACCTTCATATGGTTTTTTTTAAAAAATTATACTTGAAAAAAAATTTAGTGTTGCCTAAAAATATGTTATATTAAAAAACATTGATTTGATTCACAATGCATTGCAAGCTAATAATATGGTGATTGTCTGAAAGTGTAGTTGAGGTTGCTTTTAAAAGTGTTTTTCATTTAAAAATGCATTAAAATGATGTTTTTGTTTTTTAAAAATTATTCTTAACATCAACACATGAAAATGATCTAAAAACACTATTTTTTAAATTTAAATAATTTTTTATTAATTTTTTTCAAAAACACTTTTAAAATATATTGTCAAATACGCTCATAATGTCACATGCAAGATGTATATTTAATATCCATTTTTTATTTAATTTATATTTAAACACCTAACTTTAATTTTATTATTTTGAATATTTTAGTTTTTTTTTTTAGTATTTTCCAATACAATGTTTTTTCATGATTACTTTAGAAAAGTGATGAGATTGCTGCTGTTTGTGATAAAAAAAAAAAAAAACCAAATTGAAAAAACAAAAAAAAGAATATTTTTTAAATAAATAAAAATTAAAAATAAAACAAAATGTCTGTCCATGTGATGCAACCAACGAATTCTAAGACAATTGATGATCATCATTGTGGTAACGAAACATTGTTGATTTGGTTTCAAATTTAGTTAATTGTTTTTCGTACCAGAAAATATGTTAAAGTATAGATTTTAAAACATTTCCCTTATCTTTAATGTCAATATTAAATTATTATTTCACTTAAGGTATTTCATTTTTATTTTTCTTATAATATTAATTAATTTTAATTTTTTGATCTGAACTACGATTCGACGGTCGTATCATCAAATCTTCTTAACATTTATAAAGGTAAAAAAAACTACCATATTAAAAGGTAATAATAAAAGCTGAGGGACTCAAATAGATAGACTTGAAGCTGAGGGAATTAAAAAAAAATAATTAAAAGTTAAATACTAAACATGTATTTTATTTTTCAGCCCACATTTGACTTCTAATACTAAAATAATTAAGGAGTGTAAGTTGATGGATAATTCAGAGGTATTTTAATTGCTCGTTAAATTAAATAAATTACTAGATTATTTTAATACTAATATAAAATAAGCCCACCGATATTGACAAAATCAAGAGCATGGATGATCGTGGACTTGAAGCTCCATCTCTTGTATATTCATAGGGTAGCTGGCCAATCTGCTGCAGAATATTCTCCTGCCATGTTCGAAGCTTCATCCATTGGAGCTGGAAAGAAAAGAAAGAAAATGGCTTCATGCAATGTCCATGGATTCTTTCTCCACTCTGAAAATGTTTAAGGGATGAAGAAGAAGCAAAATTACTTTCATTTATATATATATATATATATATATATATATATATATATATATAATAAATTATACATCGATAATTCTGTTTTACCAATATTTTTTTTCATTTTCATATATTTTTTAAAAAAATATATTTTTATATATTTTCTTAAAAAATTCTTGTAAAGAATTTGAAAATTTGTTATTTATTTTTTCCATAGAAAATAGTTTACAACAAGTTTCAAGGGATTTCTTTGCTGAAAGCATTTTTTTCTTAGAATTTGTTTAAGAAACTAAAGATTTATTATCATATAATTTATCCATTTTAATTGTTTTAACTCTTAGAAAAGGCTTAGAGTAGTTTATTATGCTAGTGATACTTATTTTTTAAAATTTTAGAATATGAATTTATATTTCTACTCTTACTACCATAATTTTATTGAAACGTAATCAATATTTACAATAATAATACTATAAAAAATAGATTGCATTTATAAAAAAGTTTTAAAAGTGAGAAAAATTGGGTATTAAGGAAATTATATGAATGATTTTTTTGAAGAAAACTAAAAGAAAAGATAAAAACATAATTAATTGCTTGATTCTTTAAGTGTAAAAAAGGATAATATAGGTATTACAAGTAAATAAAGTCTTTATATTTTTTTAAACAAACTGTAAAAACGAACTTATTCTTGTTATAGGTAATTTAGGATTCAAAAGTGAAATTATATGTTTTTAATTATTGACAGAAAATCATTTTTCTTGAATCTACGACGTCGTTCTCCCATTTGGCTTGCACCTCGAGTTTCTAAGACCTGATGTCATCAGTTCCTTCTTCACTCTGCAAAAGCAAAAACATCAACTGCTAAGTAAATCCAATCCAAAAACACCAACTTTCTTCTTCACTACACAAAAGAACCACATGGGTTTGCCTGAAATCGTAGATTTTGCCCGTAGCTTCGCTGTCATGGTCAGAATCCAAGGCCCTGTAAGTCCCTCGATCACCTACCTGTACACAAATATGTGCTTTCGTAGCTTAGCTTAACAATGATTTTTTGTGATTTTTTTAAAATGCAATTCCTTTTCTTTTAGGACCCGAAAGGAATAAAGATGCGAAAACACGCTTTTCACCAACACAAGTGAGTGAATTTGTTTTAAAACTGTATATTGGAATCCAAATTTGCCTTCTTTTTAGTTTTAATGTGTTCTTAATGAAGTTTATTTTTCTGGGTATCTGTAGCTCTGGAAAGACAACACTTTCAGCTTCTGGGTTGTTATTACCTGACACCCTTTATGATGCTGACTTGGCTAACCGGATTTTGGAGACTAAAAGCCAGGGTCTAGGGTTGGTAGTCACAGTTGCTTCTGTTATTGAGCCTTTTTTGTCATCAAAACAAAGAGAGAGCATTTCTCAGGTTTGAATTATTTTAATTTAATGTGTAACTGGATTGTTTCGTTGTATTTGTCTGTCTTTGTCTTTGTCTTATTTTTTTTTTTTGTCAATATGAATTGTGGGGTGGCTATGTGATTGCAGAGTCGACCTGAGTTGATTTCTGGTGCTCAAATTGATGTTATGGCTGAGGTATGAGATAATCACGAGCAAGTGGTTAACTTGGTTGAAATGTTC
The DNA here is from genome assembly GCA_015731905.1 of Salix dunnii. Lineage (NCBI taxonomy): Eukaryota > Viridiplantae > Streptophyta > Magnoliopsida > Malpighiales > Salicaceae > Salix > Salix dunnii. The sequence continues at coordinate 2,571,752 of CM027662.1, read as the reverse complement.
AGTTGCTGGAGTTAATGTTTGAATGTGTTTTGTCTTGCAGGGAAAGTTGGATTTGAGGAAAGTTGCCGATGGTGGTTTGGATGAAGGAGCTTCTCACTGGCTCCGCGCACAAGTTATTAGATTGGTAGGCATTTTAAGATGGTTATCTGTTTAACGGAACATTGAGGAAGCCTTAAAAAAATCTATTATGACCGCATGAAAACTAGTTATCTTACTCTAGCCAACTAAGCATTAGATTTTGATTTTCGGTTACTTTGTGTCTAATTTTGGCAGTCAAGTAAAGCATGATGGTTTTGTTAGATTCGTCAATGCATGTGATAACTAAGTATGATATGGGTTGATCTGGGACAATAATTTGGCTTTGGCGTGTCTTAAAGCATGGTTTGACATGCACATTCATCACTTAGTGGGATGGTTTACAGTATTTGAAGGCCAATGTCAGTGAAAAATTCAACTCTGTTGTTTTTCATGAGAGCCCATACTGAATTCTATGTTATTCTCTATGATGGTTCCTGTGCTTCTAGTTTTCACGGTAGCCTTAATCACTGATCGACAAGATTTAAATAATGTAGAGGCAGTGAATCGATGTTGCATTTCACTTATGCCAGATGTCAAATACAGCTTGAACTTTTGATCACGATGTTGGAAATCTCACTTCACACTGGTGTTCAATGATAATGATATGTCTAGATATCTTGCCCATTACTGCTACCCACATGCTACTAATTAATCAATTTTCTATGAAGGTTGATGTTCCTGTTTCTTCCCTTGCTCTTCAATCACTTGTAGAAGCTTCTTCAGGCTCAATGAACCATGGATGGGAGGTCGGTTGGTCTCTAGCTTCACCCGAGAATGGTCCTCAGTCTTTTATGGATGTTGTCCAGACACAGGTTAGTAAGGGACAAGGTTTTCCCAAAGGATTATCTTCATCAAATCTGAACATATTAGTTATGGGATAAATAATGCTGAATTGATCCTCTCAGACTGAGCATGGAAATGCATCTTTTGCTGAGAGCCAGAGACGTGCAAGAAGGGAATCTAGCAATCCAAGTATTATGGGCAAGTCGACCACTAGAGTTGCTATTCTTGGTGTCTTCTTACATTTGGAGGTAAAATGTACCTTTTGTTTTTTTTGTTCCTATCTCTCCTTTTGATGTGCCACTTCATCACAAACCATCTACATGTATTTTGTGTTGTTATAATTCATTTACATTCAATGCTATAAAATATAGATATGGATTTTATCATTTAGGATCTACCCAACTTTGAAATATCAGCAACAAATAGAAGGGGAGATTTTCTTTTAGCAGTGGGTTCTCCTTTCGGTGTACTCTCACCTGTGCACTTCTTTAATAGGTATTACTCTTTGCCTTTCCATCTTGTTTTGATGTCTATAGTTATTTTGAACTCTAAGATCACATCTCGGATTATTTATTTTTTTCAAAAGCATAATACAGCACATAGATCTGGTATTCATACTGTCTATTCATAAATGACCATATAGGTGACACTGACTTCTATTCTGGTTGATATAGTGACATTAATACAAAAGGATATTATTTATTTACTTTATGTTTTAGAGTATAACCGAAAAATAAATATCTATATTCTGTGGTCATCTAGACTCTCTAATTTAAACTGTGTTAAATGTGTGTCCATGTTTATATATGGGTGTTTGAATAGCAAAGATTTCCTCTGCACCCATTGCAGTTTTGCTATCTCATGCACTCCATACAGTTTTATTGTCTACTCCTTTTTATACTTGCAGCTTGTCAGTGGGATCCATTGCCAACTGCTATCCTCCTAGATCATCTGACTTATCATTGCTGATGGCTGACATTCGGTGTCTTCCAGGTGCAAGCATTTCTCTGTCATTATCTGCAGCTCTTTCATCCTTTACAACTCTGATCCACTTTGCCACTAAATATGCCAGGAATGGAAGGCAGTCCAGTTTTTTGTGAAAGTTCAAATTTTATTGGCATATTGATTAGACCATTGCGGCAAAAGAGTAGCGGTGCTGAAATCCAGGTAACTTGGAATATTCTCAGTTTGAATTGTTTAAATTATCTGTTAGTTAACAGATCATACAAATCCTAGCCTTGGGTAACAGCTGGTGATTCCGTGGGAAGCCATTGCAATTGCTTGCAGTGACTTGCTGCTGAAGGAGCCTCAAAATGCAGAAAAAGGGATTCATATTAATAAGGAAAACTTAAATGCTGTAGGGAATGCATACAGCTCTAGTTCAGATGGACCCTTCCCTCTTAAGTACAGGCATCGTAATTCTTTTTACTCTTCACCACTGCCAGTTGAGAAGGCTATGGCTTCTATTTGTCTTATTACCATTGATGAAGTTGTTTGGGCATCCGGGGTTCTGCTTAATGATCGAGGTCTGATACTCACAAATGCTCACCTATTAGAACCTTGGAGATTTGGGAAAACAACTGCTAAAGGTGGAGAAGATGTAGCCAAATTGCAGGATCCTTTTATCCCACCTGGAGAAATTCAAAAATATAGTGAAGTCGATGGCCGTGAGAAGACTCAGAGGTTGCCCCCAAAGACACTGAACATTGTGGATTCTTCTGTTGCTTATGAGAGCAAGGGATACAAGCTGAGTTTGTCTTACAAAGGCCCTATGAATATACGAGTTCGTTTGGATCATGCTGACCCTTGGATTTGGTGTGGTGCTAGAGTAGTGCATGTTTGCAAGGGACCTTTGGATGTTGCCCTTTTGCAGCTTGAGCATGTTCCAGATCAGCTTTTCCCTACCAAAGTGGATTTTGAATGCTCATCTTTGGGATCAAAGGCGTATGTTATTGGACATGGACTATTTGGACCAAGATGTGGTAAATGCTTGCTTGCTTTATATTTTTCTTGTTAGATTTATTCATTCAAGAGTGTTGCTTTCAATTATTTTTCTGTAATCATGTCTTTCTTGAAGAACTTAAAATAATGGGTTATAGCTGTTATAAAAGAATGTGATTGACTCTCACTTTCAGACATTTTTCGGCTTCTCCCCTTTCTTGAAGCCTGCTTTCTACTTTGGAAATGGTGGTTTAATAATTCTTTTGGTACTATGAAACTAGACTTTCACTAATACATGATGTCATTTATGAAGTTTTAACATGTTTTTTCTGAAGTGATATATTTGTTGTGTGGTATATACTATGTTAAGATAGGTGACCTTATCCTTAAATCCACCTTTTGATTTGGCCATATCTTTTCATTTGTGCTGTGCAGTGCTGCATAGAAATGTTACACATGAACACTTTTTTTTTTTTAAAAAAAAACAGCAATTGTTCTTTATTCATATGATGTTAACTAGCCCATATCATTTATTGTTTTTGGCTTTCTGCTAAATAGATAATTCTATTAGCTAGTTAACTATGAAGATTCTCTTGATTTTGTTTTTGCTTTACTTCATGCTTTTTAATAAATCTGTTAATGCCTTCAATTTTGCAGGCTTTTCCCCCTCTGTTTGCTCTGGAGTGGTGTCAAAAGTCGTCAAAGCAAAGGCACCCTCATATTGTCAATCTGTTCAAGGAGGGAATTTACAAATTCCAGCAATGCTTGAAACAACAGCTGCTGTCCACCCAGGTGGTAGTGGTGGTGCCGTCATTAATTCAGAAGGTCATATGATTGGACTTGTTACCAGGTACAATTGCTTTATTTTATTTTCCTTTGTTGTTATATGGTTCCATTGATGGCCTTTGGCTATCATTCTACAATGGAAACTGTTTACCTCTTGGTATGAGCATATATAATCCATCCAAAGTTTGTGGTGATTGCTTATGAACTTGGCATGATTGACTGTGCGCATGACAAAATGCAGCGAAGTCATGATGTGACATGCCTGCATTCATCTTAACTTCTCTTTCTGGTATTAGTATTCTTAGCACATGTGGTGCATGTGTATCAATGAATGTTATATAAAAAAAATGTTAAAATTAACTCTATGAAAATGATTTTTTTTTATAAAATATGATGTAGGAATGAAATTTGAATAAAATCATGCACACACCCAATCGCGCGCGTGCGCACACACATAAAATACAAATACATAGGTATAAATGTGAATAAAAAATTATTCAAGGATCAACTAAATTTTAACATGAATACATTAGCATTATAGGTTTTAGAAATCCTTTATTTTAAAACTCTCTCTTCAATACATGTGAAACAAATATTAAAGATATAGACATGAATTAAAATATCATTCTACCTTTTGATTAAGGAGTATTTTTAATATTAATAGAGTTCGTTAAAGGATCATTTTCTTTAAAGGATTCAAAGATAACATAAGAAAAGATTCATAAAATTTTTGCTATTCCTTTTTACCATATATATATATATATATATATATAATCCAGGGATCCAATTAATAAGCTGATAAATTTTATTATTTTTCATATTTTAATTATTGGCACGTGTTGAACTATTTCAAGTATTTTTAGAGTTTCGATAGTCAAAATAATGTACAATAAGGTACTATATAGGTTAGAGGTGATTTAAGAAGCTTATTTTTATATTATTTAAGGTTTTATATGATATATAAATAGTCATATAATGGAAAAGCAAGTTTAACTTATTTTTTAGGAATTATATATATATATATATATATATATATATATATATATATATATATATATATATATATATTTGTGTCTTGTTTAGAGATAAAGTTGAATTTATTAGTATTGGCATATATTTCCATTTTGTGAGATTAAAAAGTATATTTTCCTTTTATATAGAGAAGAAGTATTTTTAATTTTGCCATATAGAGATTTGTTTTAAGATAATATATTTGGTATTTATAATTAAAGGGCACTTTTGTTTTCTGTGTTTGTGAGCACCCAAGCATGTCTTCTATTTTGTTTTCGTCATTTTCTTCAAATTAAGATCTTCGTTGCTTACAGATTGAACTTCTATATTTAATGAGATATATTCTTGGTACAGCAATGCAAGGCATGGTGGTGGAACAGTTATACCACATCTGAACTTCAGTATTCCATGTGCAGTTTTGGCTCCTATCTTCGATTTCGCAAAAGGTTCATCTGAAAAACACGTTGATAACAAAATGAGTTCATCTGTATTCCCACATAATTTAAATGTTCAAGCTCATCATTGCAAAGTGATATGCTTTATTAATTAATGATCACGAAAACCAAGAAATATTTGTTTTTTGAGAATCATGTTTCATAAAAGTTATGTTTTTATTGGATTCTTAGTCTTTACCAAGCATTGGGGAATGTAGAAACTATAGGATTTAAATTGATATGTGACACGATGAATCAATCCATTTCATGTGTTTTTGATGTTGGCTATAGTATTCTGCTGTTGTTTATGAAGGTAAAGCATGCTTGTGAATGCTGACAGTTTTTCTTGTGACAGATATGCGGGACATTTCACTTCTGCAAGATCTTGACCGACCTAATGAACACCTTTCTTCGGTATGGGCATTAATGCCACCACTCTCCCCCAAACCAAGCCCTCCTTTGCCATCTCTGCCAGAGTCAATACTGCAAGATAATGAGAAACAAATGAAGGGGTCTAGATTTGCTAAATTCATTGCTGAAAGAGAGAAGCTTTCCAGAGGGACACCTCAACTAGGCAAGGCAAAGAGCATTTCAAATCTGATTTTTCCCAGTAAATTATGACTACTATCTTGTACCACATGGGAGAGTAGCAGCACTACAACTTGAATCAGGATGAAGCTTTGAAACCTATCACTCTAATGAGCTTCAGTCTGCACACAAATCGGGAACTGGATGAGGAATGAATCTGTCAGGGGCTGGCAAAATGAAGAGTGAAAAGGTCAGAGCGTATGCCCAATCCAAGTGGAGGGCTGTAACACATGCCATATATATATATATATATAATGATGACTATATAGATGCCCTGACTACTATTTTCTTCTTCTTTTCTCTCCTCAATTTCCGCCCCCACTCAATTTTAATTCTAGTTTTATTTTCAATCATTTGGAAAATAAAAAAAACTTAACGTCATGATTTTCTTTTATATCTGCTAGAATGCCATGCTAAGCTAATCGAAGCAAACTGTAAAGCACATTATCAATTCAATTAAATGTAAAATGATGAATTAAAAAACAAAAACCTATGGTAAAAGAAAAAAAAAAGACGAAAAGAAAAATCTGAATAACAATGAAAAAAACCTTAAAACACGTAGCTCAATTAGTTTATAGAAAAAGAACAAAAACAATAATAACAAGGCACGTACACTTGATGTTCTTTCGTTTCACATGAAGTTAACTTGAATGTCAGTTTTTTTAGAATATCCTAAAATACGATCCCATTAAATGAATTTGCCTTTTAAACCATGATCCTAATAAATGATTTAATTTTTCTTTCATATATATTGGATGAATTAATTTTATTTATCTCTTGATTATCGAGAGATTTGGAGCACGAAAGTTCTTTTTTTAGAGGTGTATGGTAATATATTTCAAAAGTGTTTTTTTTTTTTTAAATTTAAAAATTTTATTTTTATTTTTATTTTAAATTAAATATTTTTGGAGTTTTAAATTATTTTTTTGTGATGATGTTAAAAATAAATTTTTGAACAAAAAAATATTTTAAAAAATAACTTTAACTATATTTCTATACAGACACTTATTCATTAAAATAGAAAATATTGCCTGGTTATTAAAACACAATCCAGATTTTTGAATTCAATTAGATTAAATTATAAACAAGTTGTGATTCAATTCATAGATAGAGACGGATTGAAGGGAGACAATGAAAGTAGAAGAAAAGTCGTCTTCGTTTTTTTCATTACACCCTTTATGACTGTTGTGGGATGTGGTTTGAAAATCATTTCTGTTTATTTTTTATTTTTAAAATTTAGTTTTTGATATAATACATGAAAATAAAAAAAATATTAAAATTTTTATTTTAAAATAAAAAATAAAAATATTTTTTAATTAAAAAAAGAAAAATTAAACACATAAGTCGGACACTAAAAACCAAAATATACTTTAATCGCAGCCATGGTGAAAATCCCTCCACTTGGTTCCATCTGTTGAACGAGAAGACCCATCCTCTATCAGGACTCGCCATCTCTTTGTATTTTCACAATTTTGGGCAATCTCCACCTTCTTTACCCTCTCTTTCGGCGTCAATTGAGAAATGTTTACTTTTGTAGCGGGACTGTATTTTTTTTTTGGTGTTATATGTTAATACATATAAAAATAAATCTTAGAAAATAAAAAAATATATATTTTAAAAAGACTACCAAACACTACTATTGACGATGGTTATTTATCACAAATTAATTAACTTCTGAGGTTTAGGGGGTTTAGTGAGAAAAGAGAGAAACCAAAAAAAATGGGAGAGGCATTCGCTAATAAGGAATACTTAGCCGGGTTACTTGCTGGATAGCCACTGTTATTACTGATCACCCTTTTGACACTGTCAAGGTGAGTGCTTTACAAGTGCCTGTCTCTCAATTTTCAGTTTTATGATGCTAAACTTGTTTCAAATGAAGTTTGGTGATGCGGGTAATCTTAAAGTTTGTAGCTTTGGATTTGGAGTTTGTAGGAATGCTTAAAAGGGAAATGAATATGGGTCGTTTATTGATCATGGTTTGTTGCTGAATTGAATAATTGTTTCTGTATTTGTGTTTCATTAGGTGAAGCTGCAGAAACATAATACAGAAGCACATGGGATCAAGTACAAGAATGGTTTGCCTTGCACTACTAGGATACTAGAGATTGAAGGAGTATGCTCTTTTAACGTTTTCTTGTGAGCCACAAAATTAACTCAGTAATCTCTAAGTGTGATTGGATTGATAAGGTGACAATCTATGCATTCAATTTCGTTAATGTTGGATTAAGTATGTGCAACAATTTATGCATGAATAGCTTGCAGACTGAAATGATCTGAAGAATTCAACAACATATTTTGTGGATAGAATTTTATAGGAAAATGCCTCTTCATGTTTGGTGGCTTAATGGTATTGCCTACTGATTTGTCCAAGGTTATTTGTATTAATAAATCATAGTGAGAAGATTTTGGGTTTGATGATGTTAGCTCACCTATGAACTCATAAATTTCAGCAACATGTTTCAGCCTTTTTGGTCCCTGGCATTGTTTTAATGATTCTATCACTGGAGTTGATTAAATACTTTGTGGTACCTTGTAACAATCCTTGGTGCGCTGCTTCTAGGTCATACACTGTCAGTAAAACATTTCGCGAGTTATAGTGTGCCTGTATGTTCTCTCTCTGTTCGAGGGGAAGTGGCGGAGGTGTTTAGGATTTGCATGATCCTGACATTTTGTTTTTTGAAAGTATAGCCAGATGATAATTGTCATTGACAGGTTAAAGGACTGTATAGAGTGGGAACATCATCTTTTGTTGGGATGGCTTTTGAGAGTTCCCTTCTTTTTGGCATATATTCTCAAACAAAACAGTCATTGCAGGTCTGTGTGAATTTAACTGGAAGAGCCTTTTTGCGCACTTATATCTTTGAAGTCACGTCGAGACCACAGTCTATTATGTAATTGGTTATAACCTCTTCCCCCTTTACTCATGAAGGGAGGAGTACAAAGTGATGTGCGTCGATCCCAAGTAATAATTCCATCGGCAGCATATGGTGGAGCTATTATCAGTTTCGTATTATGCCTATCAGAGCTAGTAAAAGTATGTCACTTGTAGCTTTCATATTTGGTAGCGCTGTCTCCTTTCTGCTGTTTCCTCCTGTAGCATTATGGTGAAACAGAGTTTCTTCAATGTAGGATGCAAATTCAAGTCTCCTTAGTTTCAAAGTTCAATAGATACTGCAGCCCTCTTGATTGTGCCCTCCAAACAGTGAAAAATGAAGGGGTGAGAAAACCTTCTGTCTACTGGCTGCTTAAATTTATGAAGTGTCTTTGCTGATGGAAAACCTTTCCGGAGACGGGCATTTGTCGTGGAGGTTATACAACGTTGTTGAGAGAATCTGTTGGGAACGCAGTCTTCTTTAGTGTTTATGAGTATGTTCGTCATTACATGCATTTACAATCAAAACCCACTTCATCAGACCACAACAATTTAGTTGACACGGGGATTGGAATTGTGACTGGTGGTCTTGGTGGCGTAGCTGTATTTATCCTGAAAACCTTGCATAACTTTTGAAAAAAAAAAGTTTATTGTGTTTCACTAAGTCATTAATAGTTTTTCTTTCTGATGTTATCCAGTTTTGGACTGCTGTTTTGCCTTTGGATGTGGCGAAAACCATTATCCAGATATCTCCTGATAAAAGCTCCACAGGAAATCCATTTCTAATTCTGTACTCTGTAAGATGTCCTGTTCCTTTCTCTTCTGGTTCTTTGGGGCTGTCCAGTAAACTAAAGGATGCTATACGGGTTTGGGTCCGACAATAATGAGAGCTTTTCCTGCTAAAGCCGCTGCAATAGTGACCTGGGAACTAGCCATGAAAATGCTAGGGATAAATCTTGACTAAAAGCGATAGCTAATTTCCAAGATTTCTAATTTTTCATTGCATCACCATTATTCGGTTTGACTCATGAAGTGCTCTACGTAGGGACTGGGGTGATTCTAATATAAGATTTAAGCTCCAGATAGTATTTCTTCAAGAAGATTGCTCTGATATAGCTGCCTGAGAGATAAAATGATCTTTTGTTGACTAACCAGATTTTATAAAGGGTGTGGAATTAATTGTCTTCTGTTTGAAGATGCTTATGCAAGTCATGTTCAAACACGTAGACCTTTGGTTACATAAATGATTTTTCAAGTATCTTAGATTAGGGCCAGTTTTTATTGAATCGTATTGATTCTGGACAAGTATGTGTACAGGCTGTATTAATGCAATTGCTTGCTTGCATGTTTTAGCGATGCAAAAACCTCTGCCATTGTCATCATGGATGCGTTCATAAATTGCTGTCAAGAATCAAAGAGTCTTGGTGGATCAACCATGAGAATCTTTCGCGTTTCTAGCTAATTAAGTCTCTTGCTAAGGTAATTGAAATTTAAAATTTGAAACTATACGCTTCAGGCTTGAGAGTTTCCACTGATATATTTCCACTGCATCCCCCCTCCCCCCTTTAATATGCTTTCTGCCCGAGACACCGTCCCATCCAGACCCTAGCTATGAAGGGAATCTCAAACACCAAAGCACTTGGCATGCCAGCCGTGGAAATCTTGCTCTTTTATCCATGCAAACTTGATCCTGCTTACGTTGCTTGCATTGCACACCCTGCAACTAAGATCTTTGGCCTACTATAGGCAAAATATTCTTCTTAGGAGAATTGAGATGTTAGCATGCTTACTATATTTATATAAGTGCTGCCATAATCCCAGGAGAAGATATGGAGATTAGGACGTCTAAACAGAACAACCAATCCCATGATCAGGAAAGGCTATACAAATCCCCCCATTTCAGCTAAAAAAACTACTAGTCGAATCATCAATTATATATCAATCACTCTGTGTGTGTGTAACCCCTTAGATTTATTAAAATCTGGCCAGATGCCCATGCGCTGTAAGGAGTTTTTTTATTAGATTCTAAGAGCCTAATAATGGCGTGCAATTGTTAAACGAAACCAATTGTCTCAGTAAAAAACATTAAAATTATTAACAAATCCTGAGGTGCAACAAAATCAAGATAAATACCTATATATAAGCGTGGTTTTATAATGGAAACTTGCATCATGCAATCAACCCTTGATGATTCGATTGAGACAAAAGGTTGCCTATAAACTGATTAATATATTATCGTCAGCTTGCAGAGACAAATCTTTGGCTATTCATGCAAATTATAGAAAAAGATAATTGATGAACTTAAATGGAACGAAAAACTTCTGGAGGAACACTGATTAATTAATCTGAAGGGTAGGCAAATTAGACAGAAGACTTGCAGCCACACCCACTTATTGACTATAAGTACATATCATAGATCATTATATGAAAGCCAAAGATTGACAGAAGATAGAGAGCATGCCAACGATCACATTATAGGATATCTTAACCAATCTAAATAATGCATGGAAGAGGCCATTTATGGGGAAATAACATGTAATTTTCTCCCTCTTTTCGTTGTGAGCATACCTCCTGTGCTCTTGAGCAGACCTGTTGTTAATTTGAGCCTTCTCCTTGGTTGTCAGTCGAACTTTTCCTACGCCGTTCATTGTGCCCGGCTAAACGCCTTCGGCAACTCCTTTTGTTGTCATCAAACTCTGATAAATCATGGAACCTGTGATATGTTAAAAAGTTTGAGTTCAATGAAAGTTTTTATTTTTTCTGTATTAGACAGAAATTCAAACTTGAGATTTCATAATTTAGTGTTTAGAACACCAAGTACCGTTGAACTAGAAGTACATTGGCACTATCAGTCGATGTATAAAAATGCTCCCACCCCAACCCCACATAATTAGAGAATAAGAATACTCAATCTTAAAATTCAACATTGCTAACAAGATGCTTACCAGTATATATCAAGAAATTGTATAATACAAGGGAGTTCTCAAGTTCAACTCATTTTTCGATGCTGTAAAGTGATTAAGTGAAACGCCTCATGCCCCCATCAACTATAACTAGCTATAATCAAGTCAGATTCTAGTAAAAAAAAAAGAGGACAGAATCGACTGGAGGGAAAATTCAAATGCTATAAATGCATCAAAATGGGACTTTAAACACACCCTAATCAGATTAGGGTTACTAGTTATATGTTCTTTACTATCTATTTAGAGGCATTACAGTAACAATTATAAATACTTGTATATATGTACTACGATAATAAAAATGGTTAGACATTAATGAAAGTGGGGTGCTGTGGTGAACCCCTTTATCGAATGATTTATGGTAGTTTTGTGATCTCCAGCTCACATCCCTGTTTTGGACACCGTATTGTCTTGCGTGACTTGTGAACTCATCCAAGGAGGAGCTAGAGCTAGGGATGTACCTAGGTTTTTATTAAAGCAGTCAATTTCTATTACTTTCGAAGTGATATGTCAAGGTGAGTTTTCAAGAGACATTTTCAAAAAGAGAGGAAAAAAAGGAGGATGAGTTCAAGGAGTCAAAGACCATAGTTACAGTAGAAGTAACGGTTTTTTTCCCAGAAAAAAATGCTTTCTTTTAGTGATAAGAAAAAATGTTGAATTTCGAGAGTAAATTAACAATATAGCTTTTAATTATACATAATCATGTTAAGGATGTCCTGGTTTAGGGTATGAGCCATATGATAACACCATTTCTTCTCAACAATCAGCATAAACTATTAGGGCCAATTGTCCTAAATCAGGCATCACAATAGTTTGCTTATTTGACCCTTATCTTCATCCAAGTCGATATAGTTCATAACTAAATAAATATCCATAAACACCAAGAGATAAGATGAAGTACAACTTCATGCTTTTCAACATTTTCTCTTCATCTTTTTCATGATGTTTCTGCAAGTATAAACACTACATAACTTCTAAGGCCTCATTAATCCTATAACTTTTCTAACTTTAGCATTAGATGATCCTTTGAACTCAACATAAACTTGTTCTTAGAAGTGTTATTGATTCTCAATAATTAACAAGTACATCAGTCCATCTTCCATATTTCATTCCATTATTAGCTTTGGAAAAATCTTAAAACTTTGAAGATTTTTCAGAAATCTAAATCAACAAGTATATTTATTTAAGAAATGCAAGTTTAGCAAAAGAGAAAAAGGCTTGTGTTGTTTTCATAACTTGTAGGCATTCTCATGTTTGAAAGGAAGTAAGTGAATGAAGTTTTCATACAATTAGTTGTTTTAGTGACAAATTAAATTTCTCAATTATGGAGTAGCAAGAACCTATAATAAAATTGGAAAATGTGGTGCTCTTTTGTTTCTTTTTTTTCCTAGGGATAATAAGGAGGTAAAATGTTCAACACACACACACACACACACACACACCCCATGAAATAGTTCAATCTTTCTTTCTTCTTGCTTTGTTTTTTACTTCTTAGATAGGGAGAGGAGAATTTTAACTTCCAACCTTCTTTGTAGTCTTTGGGGGGGAATATGGCGAACAATTACGCAAAATGGGCTCCAACCACAAATATAAAAAAGATACCGGGATTTTAAATAATATTTCCTTGTGGGGAGACATTAATTTTTATTACTTGGGTTAATTTTGGTATTTGATTTTTGTTTATCCTTACGGTTAAACTCATAACATATAAAATCTTACCTTTTCTTCATATTATATATATGGGACTAGTCTACTTTACCGGAAGAGGGAAATTTCTTCCTCATTTCATTTTTTTTGAGAATTATGGAGAAAATATCCCTGAAAAAGTGATCAAGGAGAAATTACTTCTTGATGATATTCAATTTGGATATATTGATCACTTTCTTTTATGCATATATGTAGTTATTCCTAGCTATATTTATATGTCTAATGAAAAATATTTAATCTCAAATCATAAATCATAGAAAGGTTTTAACTGTATGAGTTGGGGGATTAGATCACAGATCCCCATCCCACTTGATGAATTATTAGTGATATTTCTTGGCAATTACCAATGCCTTTTAGTACGTAAAAGATTACCTTGATATGGACTTGTGTCATGCTAATGGAATTCTACCTTTCCTTTAAAAGTTTTAAATGTAAGTTCATTTATTCAGCCTTCTATATTGAAGACTAATAGTATTCATGTATTCGAGTCACCATATTAATGGGAAATATTGTTAATTTCACAATGAAAAAAGTGTCAATTTCAAAGCTACTTGTGAAATTAGGTGTTATTCTTTTCAATATACATTTTTATATAGATCGATCGGGCTAATTGGGACTAAAACTTCGTTTGATTTTTACCCCTTTTCAAAAGAAAAATAAATAAATTGCTTATTTGACTTGAAGTGCTGGAATTAGAAATGATTTGGAAAATTAGGGTTTCACCTGCTACATTGCTGGCAAAAGCGTTGCTGGACTCCATTGACAAGGACAGAAGAAGCTTTGGCATGGAACTCACACACCTTATGACGTCTATGGTATCGCTTGGCATCAGACATATCAGCGGTGCAATTATCTGCTTGACAAGAAACTGGCGGACTTGACGACGACCCACCACCACCAGATCCTTTTCTTCCTTTCTTCTTGATCTTGTCATCATCTCCAAACCCTAACCCAGCATAAATATCTTCATCATCATCTTCATCATCATCATCTTCTATTTCCTTCAAGTTCCTCTTCCCTTCAGCTTTGCTTGTTCCCATATTGAAAAGCAAAGAGAAGGGCTTCCAGGACGAACAGGAAAATATGAAGCGAACAAGAAGCTACAAGACCTCGATAAATAAGTGAAAAAAGGGAGAAGAATTATGTGTGAGGACCACATGCTTCAATTTTTTTTTTTATTCCTTATCAGTACAAAGATAATGGCGAAGGCCAATTAAAGACTCAAGCTATAGCTCAAAAACTATTCATGGTAGGTGGTACATTGAAGAGCAGTTTTCCCTGTACACTCCCATGTATACATGTCAAGGTATCTATACACTCCCATGTACGTACGGTTGTATCTGTACATGTGCAGTGCGTATATACTCTTTGCTTCCACGAGCTCATTTCAGACTTCCCATGTAAAGAGATATTAACAGAGCTCAGTCAAGTAATTATATTAATTACATGTGGATATAAAGAGATTTATACGCGCCACAAGAAATCAAATTGGTGGTGTTTATCCAAATTGAAAGGCTAGCTGATCAGTTGATACATATATTATAGCTATAAAATCTGCGGTGGATGTCAGAACATCAATTTCCTTTTATGGGATTCTCGAGCGTGCAACAATGCAGCAAGAAATCAATCATTCTGCGACCAATGGTTTGGCTAGGAGCAGATCGATCAGTCAGCAAAAATAGAAAAAAATCATTTATAAATATATTACTATTTTCACATTGTAATAGTAAGAACAACGACAAAAAATGATAGAAACTGAGTCTTATTGTTTCAAAAGGACTTGACAGCAACAATGACGGAAGCAACAGGGTACTGAATTCTGGCCTTTCAACTAGCAATGATTTCTTCTATAAATTTAGAACCTGACGGGGGCAGTTTTTTCACCATAGGTTTGATGCCGTGTATTATTATTTTTTTTAATAAAAATATTTTTTTTATTGTTTTAGATCATTTTGATGTGCTGAAACCTTTACCGTAGACTAAACTATTCAAAACTTGAATTGTCCTTCGCAACCACTTACGGCACCTTATAGGGTGTTTTACATTGAAGTCTCAGAAGTTTTTTTTTTTTTAAAGAAAATTGAAAAAAAATATATTTTAAATTAAATAAATCAGTGTTTTTATATATTTTCATATGCTATATCAAAATTTATTTAAAATAAATAAAAAATATATATTATTTTGATATATTTTTAAATGAAAAATATTTTTAAAAACAATCACAGCTACCCCACCAAACAATCATTTAATTATAAATGAATTTCAACCATCACCTTTCAACGGAAAACATTTTGAATTGTCTGCTCATCACCAAACATTTATTCAAGTAGAGACAAGATTCCAGCAAAAGAACACGAACTATTCATAAAAAAAAAAATATCTAGACAGTAATTTAAATCTACACACAAACATACAAATAGTACATTTGCAAGTCCAGTGACCGAATTGACTAAAGAGGTTGTTCTGGGTTTAATGTTTTCTATTTTCTGGTTATATAATATTGAACACAACTCTGAATCTGATTTTCGATCGATTTAAAACTTTATCAAATGATTATAAAGGTATTATTTATTTTGGATTGAAATTTCAAGTCAATCAGATTCCGATAAAAAAATATAATACAATTTAGAATTTACAATGCAAAAATTATATTATTTTCCTAATTGATTTGCTATTATCTTTTCCATATGATTTTATGCTTGAAAAAGATTCCTTATTTCATTTCGAGGCATATATGGCAACATGTTACTTATATATTTTGCCAACAATTCCATGTACTACAAGAAATACAAGATCAACAAGGATTCCAAACTTGTTAAGAAAGAGATGTCAATATCAATTCTTATTCCATACAAGCATAAAGTTTTCTAGCGCTACAAGGACAACTCAATGCTATGGACCATTTTAAATCTATTTATGGATCCTTCACATGTTTTTCAACCATTTTATTTAATATTTGGGGTGTGTATTTATAATGTAAGATACTGATCTAATATTAAATATACTTGCTTTATTCTTGAAAGTTTCAGAAAAAATACAAAACAAATAAAAAAAATCTCTTATTTCAAAAGATAAAAAAATATATTTTTATTTGTGCTCTTATGATAAAATATTAAGAGTCCCATGCATATTTTATAAAAATAAAAATTCCTTGTTATTATATTTGAAAAAAAAAATCAATTAATGGGCATCACAATAAATTTGTGATTATCCATTAAGATTTGGAAGAAATTATTTTTTCAAAAAAACACCACAAAAATATTTTTTTTTAAATCTGAAATATGTGTTTTACATAATTTTTTGGGCTTTAAAATAATTAGATTTCAGCCTAATAAGATAAAGGAAGACTTTAATTAGTCAGTACCTTTTATTCATTATCTGGTTTTTATAATTATATAGTTTTAAACATTTTTCTCTTATATTCTTTTATAAACTAAACTCAATGACTTCCTTTTAGGCAATATTATCAATTATTGTTATTTTGAAATCTAAATGCTAGTGAAGCTTAAGATTTTCAATTATAAGATGCACAATTTGTCATGTGATTTAAACACATGTAAGTGTTCAATAATTGGTAGCTTTTAAATTTATAATTAGTTGTGTTTTTTTATTGATCATTAATGGTTGTTAATTGTAATTAGGTGTTCAATATGAGAGCTAATGCTGGTAAAATGAAATTCATATCCTTGTATTTTGAAAGAAAAATCTAGTGTTACAACAGGTAATTCATTAATGGATATATCTTTCAAATACAATAATATGATGAGGGTTAAAAAACTTATAATAGTGGAATTTGTGTAAATAATTTAACTTTTAACACTTTAAAATTGGTTATTATGGCAAATTGAAAGAGGTGATTGAATTGTAATATCATAGATCAAAAATTTTTTTTTTTATTTAAATGATATTGTTATGATACTAGCAAAAAAAATTAGAGTTAATTCTCAATATTCCATTAGCGTTTTAATTTTTTAGTAATGTATCTTAATTAGCATCTGTGTCTTCTTAGGTACCGATGGAGTTTCCTATAGAAAACTGACAATAAAACTTGATATGAATATTTAGTTGGTAATTTCATTTTTTACATAAAAAATTGAGGAGATATTTTTTCATCAATACTGAAATTACCGACGAAATTTTGCCAAGATGCCTAAGGATAAAAACTATAGTAGCTATGAATTTTATTACTTATTCATAAATTGTTTGTCTAATATTGAGAGATTTATTTCCAACTATTTATCAAAATTATTTTAAAATTATTTATCAAATTATTACTTATTGCTTTATCACCATGCCCATTCTTAAAACTAATTTTGTATTGAAAAACGTTGCATGTCTATGTATTTTGAAATACAATCGTAATCAATTAATATATTGTTCATCAATATATAGAGTTTGCTGATTGGATTTTCATTCTTTTATATTGAGAAGAAAATAAAATTGAACATATTCTTAATAATTAATTATTAATTTTAAATTGAATGATTTATCAAGAAAACAAGGTTAAATAGTCAATTAATCTTACGAAACTTAATAGTGTAGATACTATGAACACGATGGGGGGGGAAAGAGAGAACATATCTTTGTCTGAACACGTGAATTTTTGCACTGTAAGGGTATTATTCAAAGGTGAAAAAACCTAGCTAGATGATCTATCAATTGCTCAAAGCTGGCTCGCAAGATTAGATGCCTACGGGACGCCATGCCTCCTGCTATCTATGGCCTTGGCATCCGATTCTTCTCTTCTTTTCCCTCCCCTTCTTGCTTCCACGCCTTACATTTTGCAGTAGCCAACGGTGTTTTAGCTAAGTGGACATTAATATGATTAATAATTTTATCTTAAATTTTAAATTATTAAAATAAAATTTAAAATATAATTTTTATTATTATCTAATATATTCGCTCAAGTGAAAAAATTTTAGGTTTGAAACTTGTTATAATAGAGATGATAAGATTTAAACTTATAACCACTAAATCAACAAAAAATTTAATAAATTATTAAATAAAATATCAAAATATAATTTATATCATTTTATAATATTTTATTACTCTATGCAATCTATAGCTATCATAAAAGAGAGAGAGAGAGAGAGACCACGACGTGCATTATCGTGTAAATTGGTCCCCTCTGTGCTAGGGTAGCTCTTTAATTTGTACTGTGTATGGTGCTAGAAACATTGATGCCAAAGAGATCAAAGATCCAAATCTCGAAGGTGGTTTGGAGCACTGAGGACCGCAAATAATTCAATGCGATGAGAATCATGGATTGGCCACTACTCACAGATTGGAAACCAGCTTGCTGGTTGGCTTTTGGACGGGGAATTAAGATAGTGTTTAACATTATTTTTTAAATTTTTTTTCTTATAAATATATTAAGATATTAATATTTTCAATTTATTTTTAACATCAATATATAAAAAAATAATTCAAAATATTTTTTTTAAAAAAAATACAATAGAACAATAAATTAAAACAAACATTGTCTAAGATGTGAATTATATTATGAGATGAAACATTAAGAGTGTGACAGAGAGATTCAAGGTGAAATGACAGAAGATATTTCATATTTAGATGTGCAGATTTTTTTTGCATATATATATTCCTTTTTAAGTGAGAAAACCTTATTTCTCATAAAATATATTTTATGGATCCAGATAAGTGAATAAAATATTTATTGTTTTATATTCTTACAAGAAATGCATGCTCTAACTCGAACTCGAGATATGCTGTACAGATCATAAGCTCTCTATCATCATATCATGTCCCATAATTAAAGGAGATTGCATTAAGATTAAATATATGGTGTGGATTTCAGGGCTCAAATGTTAGAATAAGTATTACAAAAGAGATAGAAAATAGGTTTTGAATTTGAGGGAAAATCTTAACCCCCCACCCCCGCCGTATCGGAAAGAGTATTTTTATTATAAGAAAGTGGTGGAGGATTTTTATCAAAAACAAAATCTACAAAGCTACCGGAAACATAAAGGATGATTTCATACTTGTTTATAATTTTTCCCTCTATTTAATATTGTTTGTATTTTTTGCATAAACTAACCGGCTGTTGACCTAAGTAAAGCAAACTTTCCAAACTTAATTTGGCGTAAAATACTTCAACATGCAAGGAGACTCCATGTAAAATATCAATTTGATCTTATGGTCAAATTAAAAGTTATGTATGATAATGTAAACTTAGTCGGTTTGTGATTTTCATACAAAAATCTAAAATTTCTTGTCTACTCTTACACAAATCATATTAATTATTCCTCTTAAAACTCAAAATAATTTTCCTATATCAAAATATATCTATTTTATATATTTTTTTAATTTTATTTCCTAGTCAAGTTTGTTACTGTGTCACGATAACAATATTAGTTTTTCAATTGGTGGTGGTTTTACATTCACACTAACTTTTCTATTGTTGTATCCTTTCTTATCTCTTTAATTATTTGGGATTATCTTCTCATTTTTCTTATTCTTTTATCCTTCAAACTCACTATTGATTTCACCATCGATTTCTTGATATACATGTTATATTCATTATCCACTCGATATAAAAAAAGATATCTATAAATAATCCGTTGAATTTCATGTATCCACATGGGTATTAATTATCTTGATATTATTAAGTATTTGTATTATAAAAATCTAAATGTTTGATAATTATATTTATACAATATAAATTTATATTTCAGGTTGAATTTCATAATATTTATAGTAGACTCATTACATATTGAGTTACGTGACCATCTAGAAAACACTTAATTATTTGGATCAAATTGAATCGATATCTATTGAATTCAGGTTAAATTGAAGGGATTGGATAGTGTGCATATTTTCATAGAGGCATGCATTTTTACCATCTTTAGTAGTTAGCTCTAAACTTGACATGAGTTCGTAAAAAACAATCCAAGGTAATTCTCCAAGAAAATCATTTGAAGGTCAAACGACCATAAATCACCAGGGGCCTGCTCCAGGAAAAAGAAAATGCATTAGATTTCGAGTTGCTTCATGTCGTTGTTTTCTTATCATGGATTTTGCCGGCATGGATTGGACCAGGAGTCTACGAGGCTGGCCCATTAACGTTGACACCTAAAAAGCCCGAAGCCTAGTTTTAAACGTTTGAGAGCCGAAAAGATGGTCCATTACAAAATGGTTTGGGCCTGAGGTGGAAGCGACCCATCCTGTCAAAAAGGTGGATTGCTGCACGTTGATGAACGTGGCCTATGCAGGTGAGATGAAATTTTCTGGGGAAAAAAGTATCCGCTTACATTAAAAATTAAGAATTTTGTGCTGTGCCAGAAAATAATATAAAAAATGAGCTGAATAAAGAAGGGAAAAGGCAAAGAATTTAATGGACATTTATTTTAATTAATTTAAAGAGCACCTAAGTAGCTGGGATGATAAAATAATATAACCTGTTACATCTGATAATTCTGTTCATCATTCTCTTCATATAATGGACAACAACAGCAGCAAAACCTATATTAATTTTAGAGAATTTAGATAACGTAAGCAGATCAGCATTAGATTTACATCATTATGAGGCCATGATATTTTAAGATTATACAAATCTATCAACAATGCTGCTAAGAATAGATTAAGCTTATGTGTTACCTGTTGACAGCTCACAAGAGAAATGCTCTTTAAACACGTATTACGTTTCTTGCTCTTTCCTTTTGCCACATGAAGTATTGTAATGAATGTTTCGAATTCAAGTAAGATATCTATATGTTTCTCGTAAAATTTTAGAATAATTAGAGTTTTATTTATTTATCTAGATCCATAAAATATATATTTTGAAAGATAAGGTTTTCTTGAATTCTAAAAAAAAACATAAAGTCCTGTCCTGTTTTATTTAATCTATAAATATACATGTATTACATATATCAGTAATGATAATTGATAATTAATTTCGAGCCTGCTCAACGATATCTTAATCATCAAATCTTAAGAAAAATCTGGTTGGATTTCTTGATATTAATTCTCAATTTATCATATCAAATGGGAGTGAATTGCTTTGATGGAAGCCTAAGATTTGAAAGAATCTCGACGCCACTCACTCTCTAATCAAATTTCCTTTGACATTGAATTGAATCTACCAGCATTCGGGACACTCCATTTGGACTCACGTACTCATCAAGCCTTTTCTCCTCATGTGTGAAAAGGGATTGGAATTTTGGAGGTGAAGATTCTTTGAAGACCATTTACGACAAGAACCTCTCTGGATTTTTTTCATGCTCATTCAAACCTGTTCTTGGGTTCCCACTGCCTAGGTTTGACTCCTACACTCGATTTCATCCCTGGTTTTAATTTTGTGGCCCTGTCACCATGCAATATCATCCTTGTAGAAGTGCACGTTGTGACTAAATGTTTTTTGCTTTTCTATATTATTAATCCCAAGCTAACCAAGAAATCGATCCCTCTCCCCAGACCAAAAAGTCTTGCCCCGTAGTCAGGGCAACATTTATACCTGTAACCTATTTAGAATCGAGTCCTGTTCTGTTCCCCTTAGTATTCTAGTATTTTAGGGATGTTTGGGAGTGTTGTTGTTGTTGCTTTTCAAAGTGCTTTTCGTGCCGAAATATATAAAAATGATATTTTTTTATTTTTTTAAAATTATTTTTGACATCAGCACATTAAAATGATCTAAAAACACTAACCGTCAAATTTTAAAATGAAAAAAAAAACAATGAAAAACAGTAAAAAACAAGTTTGCCAGCAATACCAAACGAACTCTTTATATGTTTTCTGAACTTACAAAATTTTTAGTGAATTCAGATATTCTAATTATAAAAAAAACAGTTACAATCAAATCAAATCACATATCAACTTTCAACTTAAACAGTCAATTATTAATTGCTTTAAATGAAATTAATAACATTGAATCTCTTGGTGCTTGATTTGCATTAAATTTTGTTGAATCAAATATCAGTTTACTGGACTGTTCATAGTTTTACTTTTATCCTTGAAATGTCGTTTCGGGAAATAAATCTGCTCCCCACACGATATTACAGCATTAATTCATATTCGAATTTTAGAAGATAAAAATGATAAAAAAAAACTCACCGACAAACCAATCTAAATGTTGATAGCATACCTATACTTAATTAAAAAATAATCTTAATTTATGAAAAATGACAGGGATACTTTATCACGACAACCATTTATGAGAAAATAAAAGAAAAACATAGAAATATTGACGTGGCTAGTATTAAATTGTTCTCCATTTTAGAAATTATTAAATTGATATTTACATGTTTTATTAATAAAAAATATTCTTATAAAATCACCTCATACTGTATTATTAACACATACAAGAGAGGTATGGATTCGATTCAAGAACCCTTAATTTGTTTTCCTTTGGTCCAAGATCCGTTACTTGGAAGTGAGATTTACAGTTGCATAATATCTTCTCCAAACAAATATCATCGTCTTGTCACTGGAGTGACTTAATAAATGATCCTTCGATGAGTCCATTCACACCCTTCTCTCCGGATATCCTACCTACTCCATGGATGACTCGTCCATGAACAGAGGATTTTTGAAAGAAGCAACATGATTTTAGGCAGGGCCCCATAAGTTTCTGTAGCCAGAGCCCTAAAACGATGCTAGAATGTCCGGCTTACACTTATTCAATCAGCTAGCCCTTAATCTACTCACTGTCTGTGTGTGATGGATGGCAATTTCATACTTTCATCGGCACGGAAAGAAGAGAGTCCTCGATCGAATCTGTTCATGTGGGTGCCCTCCTGCAAGAAGAAAGAGAGCCCAAAGAGAGAGCGATGCCCTTGACTGCACATTGTTCGGGGCGCGCCATGGTCAGCCTTTGATGGGTACAGGTTGGATTTGATGCTTTGGTCCCCTGAACCCTACTGATTCAGACCTCGCTTTAACGTGCTCGCCGGGTTTCTTTAATGTTTGCCAAATTGGCATTTCTTGTCCGGTGGTAGTGGGGTAGTGAGTGACTCGGTGTGGGTGGGTGGGACCCACCTCTCTACCTCTAGAATTGACTGGCACTACCACTGTCTTAGTCCCATCTACGCTATCACCAAGTCTTCCACGTTACACACACGTATATCTCTACTTGTTTTTTCAAAAATCGGAAATGTTGACATCCGATTATATAAATTATAAATCGTGCTTGACAACGTTTTCTTTTCTTTTCTTTTTTAGAATAATTATTTAAAAATAAGTTAAATTAATAATTTCTTATTATTATTTAAAAAATATTTTTTTTATATTAGTACATCAAAGCAATCCAGAAATATATATAAAAAAAAACTTGTTTTATTTTTGAAGACAAAAAGATTCATACTTGATATATAATATTTTTTTCTATTATTTACATGAAGTTGAGATTTGATCATATCTATATTTCAATCAAATATATATATAAGTTTTATATATATAAAACATATAAAAACAAAAACAATCCACACATAAATGTCTTGGTGTCTTATGTGAGGGCAGGGATGGGTTAACTATAACCTATTCTATGTTATTTAAATAATTTATTTTGATACTATAAAAACAATCCATGCATAGGTGATTTTTAATACTATAAAAAGTAATTTATTTATTTTGAAAAACTAGAAAGTCTAACTTAGAATCAATTCTAGATGCGCCAGCTCACATGAACAAAGATCTTGGGTTAAAAGAGACATTTTCCAGTCTCCAGATCCTTACCTAAGAAGCACTGAGCACCAACGAGCAGCTTTCAGAGCCATGACAATAAATCTCACACTATTAATTGGGTGCTTGAGAGTTTGTTTCGAACGTATTTTTAAAATAAATTAAATTTTTTTTTATATTTTTTATTTAAATTAAAAGTTATAGTGTTTTCATATCATTTCTATATTAATATCAAAATTAATTTTAAAAAATATAAAAATATTACTTTAATATATTTTTAAATAAAAAATATTTTTATAAACAACTAATAACTATCACTGTATTAAGCAAATAAACATATGAAGATATCGGTGCCTTGTTTTGGATAGCAATCGAGTGGATTAAATTGAACAAGTCACATCGTCCCCGTCCCAAAATGATGATTTAGGGATTTGTTTTGAAGAAGTTTCACTTAAGTTGTCTTCATTGATACTTATGTTTTTGCCTATTGTTTTCCATCCAATTGAAACTCCACGAGTGTTTTGTCAGGAACGTGACATATTTGTCTTCGTGTTGAAATTAGTGACGTGACCCATAAGCTCCAATATAACCATGTTATTTTTATTCATTTATGTTTTCAATTATTCTTTTTATATTTTTAAATTATCTCGACGTGGTTATATTAAAAATAAATAAAAAAACTAACAATGGTTGGTCGTTCAAAATGAAAAGAAGCTACTCCTCGATCCTCAATATGCAATTTGTGAATCCATCATATGAATGTCAAAATAAATGGGAAAAAAAAAAAAAAACCCTCCAAACTCCACCACAACTAGAGAGCTAGAAAAGTCCCATCCAAATTATGTGCATGCATTAATGTCAAACGTAGTTGATAATGGAGAATTATTTCTTCAAATTGCTGGACAGTGAATCACCACTGAAATTATTCTTAATTTGTCTGCATCGAAATGCAAGGGTTGGTTGCGATGGTGGCACCTATGATATGGCAAAACATGGTCCTGCAACCTATTATTATACCGTCGGCATATAAATTTTCATAAACAATAAATATTTTGTTTATCAATCCAAAAATCTAGGCGTCAATTACGAAAAATCGAGAGATCTTTGGCTTTCTTTAAGATGCCCTTTTTAATTATTGTGGGCTGATGGAGAAATGATCTCGCCTTGATAAAGTTAGAAGAGCCAAATAACCCTGTTGGTAATTGAAGAGAGAAGACTTTCGATCAGTCTACAGCTTTAGGTCCAAATAATTTTATTCGGCAGAGTTTTTTAAATTCAATATTTTATATAAATAAAATATGTTGAGGGTCTCAGTGAAACACCCTATTTTATAAATTAAGCACATTGTCAATCTCTGTATCCCCTATATTTTATAAGCACATGGTGATCAGCTTCGTCGTCTAAATATCAATTAGCTGCGAGTCATTTAATCTGCTAATTCAGTACTCTAATGAACAAAGAGCGACAAATTTTTTGGATTTACAATGTGAAGAGTATCGATGGATGAAAATGATAGTGGATTATTGTGGGACCTGAACTTGACCATGTGAGGCACAAGTCTCACAAGTTTGTTCACTTGGAAGACTTGCTTGCCCTAAATAATGTGACGTGACCTCTTCAAGTCAAAGGTGCAGCCTGTAGAAGCACTCCTCGCTGCTAATTTTCTAATTAAAAACCTGTGTTTCTAGTGTTCGTCATCTGTGGATTTAAGAGCATCGATCGTATCAATGCTTTGCAGCCACTCTTTAAACATTATATTATGTCGTAGTCCTTGACTAGCTGAATCAGTTGAATGCTACACTTCCATTTTACAAATAAAAAAATCCCCTGTTCTTCGACCTTTGGCCTTGTACTGGTCTTCAATCCCCTTTCCCTCCTCGTTGAATCCAGGTGAGATCTTTTGACCTCTGTCCTTGTTTTAGATCGAAGCGATCCCCGGCTATAAACCCAATGATTTGATAACTATTTTGTTAATTGATGATGTGCATATGCTTTCGATGAACTAATAAGTAATGTTTTCTTATGAAAGAAGGACGCGTATTTCTTGTACCCGGAATCCCGTCAGTGCAAAAAAAGAGCTTCCTTTAATTTTTCCATTAGAGGCCAATCAAGCTCTTGAGTCAGTTCGTTCACAAACTAAGCTTACGATCATAATTGAACTAGCATAGGCACCAACCCAACTAATTTTGATTAAGTTTAAACTATATATTTGCTTCAAAAATAGACTTATAATAATTTATTGACAATAACAAACGAGCTTAAATGAGTCCTTAATATCTCAGTATCGATCGAACTTCTCACAATCGTCTTTATTCATTTGATCTCCAGTGAATATATATATATATATATATATATATATATATATATATATATATATATATATATATATATCCCACTTTTTTTCTTTCTAATATTTTTATAAAGTAGCAAAACTGAACTGGCCTACATAAAAATAAAAAAAAAATTGAGATTAAATTGAAAAATAAATAAAACATGAAAAGGTCATTTGATCCCGGCTTATTATAGTCAATCAATCCCCTATAGAACTAGGCTTGCAGAACCTCTAATCAAATTTAAGCATGATCTAACTATTTCATATAATATTATGATTTGATATGTGATCTAGACTACTTTTTTTTTATGAATTTGTTTTGTTATCTTATCCATAAATACATTCACGAGAAATTCCATTTATATATAAACCTCGTATAGGACAATATACGAGGTTGATAAATGTGCCACGTATATTTTAAATCTAGTTTCTTAACAATAGATTTGTCAAAAAAATGATTACGAAGAACAAGCCTTACTTCACAATAGGTTTTTGTATGATATAATAAATAGCTGTTTTTTTATATAGCAATAAAATTAATTTTTTATTCAGTTCGAGTAAAGACATGTATCATTTGTATAAGTTTGAAACAACCAGAATTTTATTTGCTTACCTGTACTCACAAAATATATTTTCTAGAGAATAAGATTTTCTCAAATAAAAACTAATAATATAATTAATCTAATATATCAATTCCAATTGGTATAAGTAATAATTTAACTAATTATAAGATCAAATCTAACCACCTTAAATTCTATATGATAAAATTTAATTCAGTACAGGAGAATAATGAATCCGAGTAAAATTTTTGGTGCCATTTGGATCCTAATGTCGTCTCTTTTTCGCCTCGGGTTTCCTAAGTGCTTTCGATGCATTCCTTAAGCTTTATATATATATAAAATTGACAAAATGTGTTTAGGTATATAGTGTAAAATTACTTGTAGGACCTCATTAATTAACCTTTTTCACTTCACATCATTCCTTGACATAATCATACAACTCTTCTAATTGCTTAGCGATGGGCCTAGCTTGTGTCTTCAGAGGAGGCCGAGCTTTGAAATTTGTCAATTATACTCTCCCGAGTTTTCATGATTTTGTTTTAGTCCAATGTTAAATGATCACAACACGTTACAAAATACATGTTAAATTAGTTTTGCTATTCATAGAGCATGTATATAGTAATCATTAGAAAATTGTACTATGTTATAATGTCGGGAGTCAGATTAATTTTTTTATTATATAAAAAATATTATTGAAGAGGTTTTTAGTAAGAAAAAAATTAAATCATGTGAGGTTTGATCGAATGTGACATGATCAATTTGACGTATTTAAAAAGAAATTGGACTACCATTAAAAATATATTTATATTAAAAATATCAAGATATATCTTTTAAATACCATGACAAAAATATATTGCATTGATCTAAATTAAACTAGATTAACTTGATAAATTCATTACCTGAGTCGCGAGACCATTATAACCTCATATAAAATAAATTAAAATAAATTATAAAACTAAATTTTCAATCAATTTAATATTAAATTATGGTATTAAAAAAATATAAAACTTTAATCATCAGGTTAATCTACCAAATCGACAACTCAAGTAATATTACTGGGATAACCCATAAAAAAAAAGTCAAAACAAATCATGAAACTTAATTTTTAATCAATCTAATGTTTTAGGAT
This sequence comes from Salix dunnii, assembly GCA_015731905.1. Lineage (NCBI taxonomy): Eukaryota > Viridiplantae > Streptophyta > Magnoliopsida > Malpighiales > Salicaceae > Salix > Salix dunnii. The sequence goes on along the minus strand of CM027662.1, from coordinate 2,543,939 downwards.
AACAATGAAAAGAAATCAATTAAGAAAGGTAAAATAAATTTACCCGAGTCGATCAAGATTGGACTAACAAACTCGTGGATTGAGTAATGAGATCAGGATAGCTTTATGAAAGATAAAAAAAAAAACTATGAAATTTAATTCTAAATCAACCTAATCTTAAAGAATAAAATTGAAGACAAAATCTTATTTAATTAGTTAAACTTGTAACTTGGATATGAATAAAACCATGAAAAGAAAATCTAATATTAAAATATAAAATTGAAAAAAAACTTGAAAAAATATTGTCCAACGGAATGGTGTTTTGTAAAGAGGGGAAGAATTGTATATTTTGTTCTACCTCGAATAACTCATAGAATTGCATTGTCACCCATATCAATGAGTGGTTCTTTTATATAGGGAAAAAAAGAGAGAGTAATTATTAGAGCAAAATTGTCCAATTGATTGATATCGTGGAATATATACCCAAATGACATTATGGAATATTCGTGTCGCATGATGAAGGCTTGAATAGTAGGATTGTGTGAATAATTTCTCGAAACAAGCCCTTGAACTTCGAATTTCGGACTTTTGCTTCGTAGAAATACCACTGGATATCGCGCATCTAGGAGGTAAACTAGTTGTCTAATTCTTCCCCAGCAGATACAAAAGACCAAACTGACAGCCGAATCTGGAAACTGCCCGAACATGTCAATTTGCTATTTTTAACCACTCTAAAGTTTAATGACAGCCTGCCTGCCTCCAGCCACATTCTTAAAAGCATGATAATAATAATAATAATAATAATATGTGGAAGAAGTAACCCTAGCTACTGATCAAGCATTTAGCAATGTGAGCAGTACTGTATATTTTTTAGTTTCTGTAGCACAGATCTAAGTTAATCAAGATCAGGACTGCGCAAGAATAATGATCAGGGAGGAGGAGATCCCTTGAAAGACTACAAAATCCATATGTTCCCCAAACTATGCTTTGCTTTACCATTCTTAATTTTTTTTCCATTGTAGCTGAGCTGCCCACCACATGGCTCCTGCACCTCATGCTTCCATCCCTCTGATCTCTCTGACTGACACTGTTAACGGTTTCTCTCTTTATTTATTTTTAAAGACAAGAAATAGCATGCAGCAGCGAGCACTCGGGAATAAAGCATGGCCATCTCTATGCTTTGAGACTGAGATGTAACTCGGACTCCCCACATGGAGCCCTGTTGTCCTGTTTCTCTTGGAGTTTTCACATTCTCCCAGCTTTGAATACTCAGTCTCCTTCCCGTTCAAAAAGCAACAACACCCAATAGCTCACCACCTTTGATTCCTCCAAGGTGATTCTTGACGATATTATAAGTGCTAAACTAGTTGTGCAAAATAGAGTCAGCACATACTCCCATGTATGAAATAAACTCCTTAAAATAGCACCACAGTAGCTTAATCATCTGTTTCTAATGCCAAACATGATGTATCATTTCATTCTTTCAAAAGGCAAAAAGAAGGAAAACAAGAACAATGCGCTCTTTGAATTATACAGTCACGTCGTGCTTGCTTGGAACCTTTAAATTTGCTGTAAGTTAAGATCCCATCCAATTTCAAAAGCTATGTGCTTATCTGGATCTGGGTATGGATTCGATGTTGTTTTTAAATCAGGAGCACCATAATAAGCACTCCCTTGTTAATGTCATTGGCCATAATTTGTGTTTTCGTATATAAAATATAATAATAAACACATGAAACTAAAGTGGAAGTGGGATTTACTGGGTGGCTGCATCGGGTATTGGGCTCTAGGGATTCCCTCAATGTATATCTGTGGATTAATTTGTAATACGAAGGAATGTTACGTATAGTGATGTGGGATGTGTAGTCTCTCACATGTTAAATGTTCTTTCTTGAACAACCCGAAGATTCATCCCTAGCTCTACTTTACCTCCCTGTCCTTTTCTAGGATTTTGAATACAGAGTATGTCCCTCCATATATTCTTTTGCATTCTCTTTTAATAATTTCACTAAAAAAAACAATCTACCCAAATTCGATTTTAGACCTGACCCCATCACGTGAAATTCTGACTAACTAAATCACACAAATTCTGATGTTTGCTAATTAATCACACACAGACTCCCTCTCTCTCTCTCTCTCTCTCTGTATGTGACAATATTTGTACTCCCATCGAGAAAGACCCACGTCGCCACCTGCTCTGTCTATTTACTCGTCGTTTCAACGATTCCTTTGCCAGAAGAAATGTTAGGCAACTGTGAGAAGATGGTTGTCATCTCTTCAACTACTAACGAATGGCCACAGGTTCTTCAACCCCCCTCCTCTCTCTCTTCCCCCCTCTCTTTCTCAATTATTGGACAAAACATGACCCATTTTTTGTTTCTTAGCTTTTGGAAGAGAATATCTATCTTGCGTTGCTATTTCTACGCTAATAAAAACACCACTCTTGATGCCTTTCTCTTTTTTTTTCTTTTTTTTTTTTATTTCCCTTTCTCTTTGGTGCAGAATCAGATAGATGAGAAAAGCCTGATGGAACCAACAAGTAAACTGATGGAGAGACGAGGCGAAGAAGTGCTTTCACAACCACAGCAGCAGCAGCAGCAGCAGCAAGCTCTCAAGTGTCCTCGCTGTGACTCCTCAAACACCAAGTTCTGTTACTATAACAACTACAGCTTATCTCAGCCAAGACACTTTTGCAAGGCTTGCAAGAGATACTGGACGAGAGGTGGTACTTTAAGGAATGTTCCTGTTGGTGGTGGATGTAGAAAGAACAAGCGTGTCAGGAGACCAGCCTCAGCCGTTGAAGGAGCTAACAATTCAGTTTCTAGTGCAAATCCTAATCCTCAAACCCCAATTGACCATATTTCTTCAACCTCAGATCATATTAATCCTTTGTTTTATGGGTTAACCAGCAGTAACCCGTCAGAGATGGACCTTTCATTTCCTGGTAGGTTCAATTCAAGGGTGTATTCAGCTGTTTCTGGGTATCATGATCTCCAGCCTCAGTTAAATTCTCTTGCATTAGGGTTTTCATCAGGAATCATGAGTACTGATGATGCTAACGGGTTTAGCCCTACTAAGCAAATCCAAGATGTGGTCACTTCAAATTCTCTTCTTTCGAGTTATTCCAATTTCTTTGGCTCCTCCACGACTTCCACCAACACAACTTCTCCAACTATAGCTTCTTTGCTTGCCTCTAGCTTTAACCAACAAAAGAGTACTAGAGCTCCTAACCAGTACCAAAGCTTGACAGTCCCCTTTGAGGAGTTGCAAATGAGTGGGAATAGTGAATCTGGGATTGGTATGAAAGGGGTGAAAATTGAGCGTGATCAAAATAGGTCGAACTGGAATGTGCCATGCCAGAATCAGATAGAACAAGTTGGCTTCTCAGATCCTTCAATGTATTGGAACACTACCACTAGTGTGGGTTCATGGCATGACCCAGCTAATATGGGGTCCTCAGTACTTCTTTGATCTAGCTCTAGCTAGAAAACCATCTCTTTCATCTCAGTTATCTCCCTCTTTGTTAGTGATCTTGGATGTCTTCTTCTATAGCTAGCTACTTAATTAGCTCTCTCTCTCTCCCCCTCTCTCTTCTCTTCTCTTATTACTTCTGTTTGTAGTGGAGTTTATGGTACTCAAATTGGGGATGGATTAAGACTTTCTCTTAACAAGGGTGTAAGATTGGTGTGGTAGGAGCCTAAAGATGAGAGGAGCTTGGATCAGAGAGATCATGTCAGCTGCAAGATCAGCCTATTGGTTTTATTTTCAAGGTTGAGAAATCCTGTTTGCACTGAGAGGAACCTCGGATCCTCTTCCCTCTCATCAACTCAGCTATCATAATCAAATCATCATCACCATCATTATCATCTACACCACACAGTGTTGAAGAAAGGATCAACTCCTTTTTGGTGCAACTTTCTAGCAAGTGCCAGTAAGTTGGTCACACCTTAATTCGTATGTATATATGCATGACAAGTCCCTAGCCTTTTCTTTTTTGCTAATGTATTCCTACTTGTTATTAGGTTGGGGTTAGGAGGGTATATGTCTCAGTCCTCTCTCAATATCAGTTGAGGCACTGAAGATCATTTTCTTTCTTCTTCCTTTTTAATTTTTGTCTTTTATACTCTCTTTTTAGTAGGAAAAAAAAAGAGGGGGGGGAAATTAATGGTATAGGAAAAAAGGGGAGTTTTTGCTATTGTAATGTTGGGATTTTTCTTTATGTGATTGGTTTTTCTGGTTATATGCTTTGTTGACTTTGATGTATTTCATGTTACTGTGTGGGTTTGGAAATTTCATATGTTGATAGTTAATTTTCAGTACGTTTTCGAGCCTTACATTTCAGTGATATGCTCAGCTTCTGGATACACCGCGCATATACAGTGTTAGGCACATCAGATCGATTTTCTCTAAACGGGAAATATGTTCAGGGACTAGATGTTGCTTGTAGTCTGATCATATGGCTTGCTGCTGCACTTTTGCTTTCTGATTTTAGTACGTTCCTCCAAGAGGACTGAGGATCTAGATATGGTGAAGATTAATTAAGATTTCTTCCTCACTAGATCACCGAAACTGGAATAGATTTCAGTTTCATGATGACTTGGATTCTAGTCTATTGACTGTATATTTTATTTTTTTTTTTAAAAAAAAAAATCTCAAGAAAAAATATCTGTTATCACAATATCAGATGGACTCTTGGCTCCTAGTTTTAGATATCTTTTATAAAATCAAATATAAGAAGGTTTTTTTCAAAATTATATTCGGTAATAAATTAGCAGTTAATGATTAGGGTTTGGTGAAGCTATAAAAAGGAATTCGGCTCTAGGTTAAAAAAAAAACAGTATAATTGAGGAAATAATGCTCTAGTTTAGGCATGGCATTCATAGCATCGTGCACAAAATCTTGTTGAAGGCAGAGCTATAGCATGATCTAGTTCGCCCTCTAGGATTGCCCCATCCTTGTACATTTAACTGAACTTTTTATGTGTTTACAATCTGTAATGTAAATTTTGAGTGGAAGTAGTTGGGGGATGGTGAAAGAATCATTACAAATCGGAGGCCTTAACTTAGTTTTCCAGAGCATAGAGCTGCATTTATGCTGAGCTATCTAGCTGCAACTATTTGTTTAATTGATCATCAAGGATTTTATTTTGAGCAGCTACCTTCTCGAAAGGGCATCTCGTGCCTCCCTGCCGAGCAAGTTTCAGTGAGGTCTTCTTTTCCAAGAGCTTGTTTTGAGTTTTGTATACTATAGAAGTGTTCATGGGCTTGGCTCAATGCCTTGGATTTCTGAAGCAAAATTGACCTGAGACCCAACCCATGTTCGAATCCATTTCAAAAAAAAAAAAAAAAAAAATTGTTTAGAAGTATGATTGAGGTTGTTTTTGAAAATATATTTCATTCAGGATCATATTAAAATAATTTTTTTTATTTTTGATATCATTACATTAATATTATCAAAAAACATAAAAAAATAATTTTAAATAAAAATAATTTTTTTTATTTTTTTTCAAAAACACTTATGAAACGTAGTGTCAAATCTTCTCTTTATTTCATAACATTCATCCAAAAATATACTCTAAAAAAATTAAAATAAAAAAATTATTTTTTAAATGTTTTTGAAATATAGAGACAAACATGCGAAGAAGATAATGAGAGATGCATATTTTAGTGCGGCTGCTACCGGCCTCCAACCATAGGTTTTGTTTTGAGGGATAGGTAAAATGGCAATTGATTAATTACGATGGTACATGGAAAGAATGGCATGTTAACAATTAAGTAACATGTGTTACCGATGATGTCGGCGGTTATACATTGACAAAGCCACCGCGGTGGTGATGGACCTGACGGTGAAAGTGTTCCAACATGATAATGACAAGAAGTAGCAGCCAAGTGACACGGAGCCGTGGTGGTCACGAGAGGGATGAAAAACTGGCAAGGATTCATTATTTGTAGCCGTACAGTTTCACAACTGGCAAACAACACTGGACTTGTTTAGTTGTGATTCAAGTCGTTTTTCTAGTTTCCAAATTTATATGTATTTTAATAAATTTTATAAATTATAAAATTAATAATTATATAAATTTTTATTCGTTATTGTATTAATAATCACACCGTTCAAGTCTAAAACGAAAGTCAACAACTGAACTTGTTTAGCTGATTCAGCTGCACTGAAGGTATCAATGATGGCATTGTCGATTGTCTATGCTCTATGATGCGAGTTGATATTTTTCTCCAAGTTAGTGGGCCTTCTATGGTGCTCGCAAACAGCGGTATTTGTGACGGAACACGTGTGTTTTATTTTTTGCTGTATAGTACTTATCCAATCGCAAACAGTAATGAACTATAGCTAGCAGGAGAGAGCTTTTTTTTTTTACTGACAGAGCCATCGTTATTAAAATATTATTGACTCCGTAATTATATGATTTTACGAATTAAAATAATAAAATTAATTAAATCAGTGGAAAAATTGAATTTTATTAAAATTAGATAAAAATCATTTTATGATCTGCCTCTCCCCTACGCCTAGCCTTGTCGTCCCTGTCCCCCGTCTCTCTTTAAAAAAAATATATATATTTTTTAAATGCTCATATATTAATATAATTACTTTATAATGTATTTTTAAATAATATTCTAAAGAAGTTTTATGGCTATTATTATGATGTATTGTATTCAAAAATATTTTATTTTTTATTTTATAATTTTTCTACCTATATCATTTTAGTTGAAATCTTACAATTTTTATACAATAAAATTTCAGGTATAATTTTATATTTTTATGATTTTAATTTTCCAATCTGGCTTCAGAAATAACTTTCATTTCGTATGAAAATCACAATTTTCGTAACCTTACATGGAGCGGTCTGTAGACTGTAGAGTGATACGGTCACGTGCCGCAGTTGGAAGGCTATGAAAATCTCGGCCAGAGAAAAGCAAATAGAGGACGAGGAGAGGAGGGAGCAGCAGCCAGCAAGGACTGCAGTATTTGTCACGAGAAAAGAAAGGAGGAGAAGGTGTCAAAATCTACGGGTTAATAATAATTCACGATCTATATTATATTGATGTTTACTGTGGAGCCACCTTACCTCACAAAAGAACCGGCAGCGGCCCAATTGGTTTTCAAAATGATTTTTATATTAGAAAAATATCATACTAAGATTTTTTATTTTTTTTAAATTATTTTCAATATCCATATATAAAAATTTTAAAAAAATAATTTAAAATAAAAAATTAATTTTTTTATAACATTTTTAAAACACGGTAGTTATAGATAGCAAGGATGCCTCCCTTGCAGCATGCGTGAGGCATCACCGTGGGGGACCAAATTAACCCTTCTAGAGCTAGATCGAATTTGACTTCACTAATTTTTCTAGCCTTACCCTTGTTTTTAAATCTCTTTTTCTTTATAATATTCTATAAAAAAAAATATAGAGTTTAGGTTTGTTACCGTAGAGAGACTTCTTGGGTTTTTTTTTTCTTTTTTTATTTATTTATTAGATTTCATTTGGAGCTGCTACTGAATAACATAGTGCGGTTAAAATCCTAAAAGTTTATTAAAGAAGATTTTTCGCACCAATAAGACTTTAAGAATAAATGATGGATCATTATAAACATAAAATCTTGATCGATTTTTAATTTCTTCAATAAGTAAATACTTTTCGTTGATTTTGTTTTAATTTACTTAAACATATAAATCATAATGCATGTTAAATCTGTATTCTAATACTAGTTACAAGTTTGATATCAACTAAAATATAAATTTCGTCGGTGTTTTACTGTGCAAAATTTCATTGTTCACCTAGATATAGTTCACTGTGAATTGTTACAGTGAAATAACCATTTTACCCCCATGAACGAAAATCTTTAATCCCCGAGACTGGGGGTATTTCTGAATTTCTTGCATAATAAAACGACGGAATTAGCCATTCTAAATGACAAAACATGTCGCCTGGAACCGGGATTAGTGCAATACTTTCATCCTCGGTTTTTCATGGATATCACTGGGTCCAGAAGTGTATGGGTAATTGAATAATTTATTATTATTTCTTTCCCTGAAACACTGTGGACACGTTCTCCGGGCACACCCGCAGTGTTTCGCTTGTACGTTAAAGTATTTAATATATATAGTAAGACACTAATATTAAATAAATATCAAAATCTATAATTAGTTTAATATATTTAAAAGAAAAGAAAACTTACAAATAATCATTATTATTATTTTGAATGTCTTATCTATAATAATTAGAAAATTCAACACCTAATAGTATTAGCAAAAAAAATGATTAAAAAACTAAATCAATGAAAAAAAACATATTATTAAATTTGAAGAAATTATTTGACTTGAAGAATAAATTCAAAAATAAGAGAAATAATAATAGATATTATTTACATATAAACATGGATAGGTATAGGAAGTATGTAAAAAATATATATAAAAAAATAAAAGAATTAAAATAAAATCCAAGATTAAAAGTATAAGGGCCAAGATAAAAAAATATATTTATAATAAATTTTATTTAAAGAAAAAAATTGAAATAAATCTAAACAATGATACAAAAAAAAAATAATTTAAAATAAAATTGGAAATTAAAAGAATGAGGATTGAAATGAAACTGGAATATATGATCAATTTGCATGGAATGATAAAATTGAAACAAATAAAAACTTTGATATTGAAATATTAAGGATTTATAATCAATTTGCATGGAAGGGTAAAATTGAAACCAATAAAAAATTTGATACCAAAAATATTAAGGATTTCAAACCAATCTAGAAATTAAAATACCGAGGAACAAAATGAAACTAAAATATATAATCAATTTGAATTGAAAGACCAAATTAAATCAAGTGAAAACCTATATATTAGAAATAAAGATCATACAACACAATCGAAAGATCATGGACTAAAATGAAAAATCACAATAAACAACGACGTTGACGCTTGCTTTCTCAAGTAGGAGAGAGAAAAGGAGGAAAAACTTTAATCGACCATTGACACGTCTCTAACCAGGAGGAAGATAATATGGCTGAACATCATTTTAGACACTGATTTGGCATTTACGGATGCTGGAATTCACCGCACATGCTGTTCAAATCTCGCGTGAGCGTGGAAATGGATGGCGCGTCCAGCGACGCACCAACAATAATTAGAAAATAAATATAATAAAAAAATAGTAACTCATCGGGACATCCCTACAACCAACTCATGAATTTTGTCTTATATGGGGGTATTTATGTATTTGGTCATTTAAAAAGAAGTATGCAATAACCCTACTAAGCCTGAACTTTGTTGTTCTATTTTGTTTTATATGAGAGTAAATTTATATTTAACCATTTCAAAAATATGTGCAATAACATTAATGCCCCCGATGGTTCTTGTGCCTTTTTATCTTATTAATAACTATTATGGTTATTTTATTGTGCAAAATAAATAAATAAAAAATACAAAACTACCCCTAAACAATGTGGTAATACCAACCAGTCCCTTGAAAAAATAAAAAATACCCTTGATATAAAGGCAAGAGTCGAGGTGCACCAAAAAGCAAAATCATTAATACATTATTGAAATCCATACTATTTTATAAGTATGTGCACAATGTTTCAGGAAGTTATTTTAGCTTGTCTTCTGATAACCAAAAGAAGATGATAGGTTTAATTGATCATCACAAAAAATAAAAGAAAAAAGAATTTTTTTTCTAATAATAATAATAATAATAATATTATTAATGATTTTCCCTAAAGAATAATTAATCTTCATCATAACTTTCAAAGATAATATTTTTTTTCCCGTTTTTTTTAGCCCTGTTTTTGAAACTTACAAAGTATATTTTTTTATATATTTACATTATTCCCAATATTTTTAGTGTCATCTCAAAAGAATTTAAATTTTAAATGTTTTTTCAATGCATTCAACTTTTAATGCTTTATTTTTAAAAATATTGATTTTTCACTTCGAATTGACTTTGATGTAAAATTATTTTAAAAACAATAATAAAAAATATATAGACAAAAGAACCAAAGTTAAAAAAAAAATATATATATATTTTTACCTATAAAATAGTATCCACACACAAACCATGTATAAATAAAAATTACTATTATCATAATTTTAAAACTCGATTTAGAAATCCTGAGATAAATCCCAGGTCATGAGCTAGGAAGACAACTCAAGTTCACTCATCTTTATTTTTTGGGAAAAAAATCAAAATAATGTTGTTTTGATTGATTTTTTTTAAATAATATTTTTTACCTGGGTTAACTCAGGTTCTTGATCGGGTCAATCTTTTCTATATTGTTTTTCAACCTGAACCAGTGCAGGTCCAGGATCAGTTAGGTTAGAGGTCGAATTATTAGGTCAATCTAAATTTTATAATTAGAGTTATTATATCATTGTTAATTTAAACACTCAATATATTTTAAAATAATATATATTATAAAATAATTATGTTTGATGGTAGTATTAAGAATAATATATATATAAAAAAGAATTAAAAAAATAGAACAGAAGACAAGATAAAAGAATTATATATATATATACTTTTCATCATTTCTGTTCGGGATAGTATTCGAATTCTACCCGGATTCTGTATAGTAAAATAAAATGTGCGCTCGAAACTTGCCAATCATAAAAAAAAAAAAATCATCATGAGCCACGTGTGGGAGCTTTGCTTGCTTCGATTTCATCCCCACGACCGTTGCTTTGTAATTTTTGTTTAAAAATATATTAAAATTAAAAATAATAAATTTATTATTATATCAGTATATAAAAATACTAAAAATATTGAATTTAAAAAAAAATCAAAATTTTTAAAATGATTTTAAAACTCAGTATCACTATTTTTATAACTCCACTTGAAAAATAGTTATAAATATTCATGACTTCACTCGCGAGAAGACTATCTCGCCAAAATCGAATTCACTCTAGGGCCTTAAAGTGGTTGACCTAATTAAATCAACTTTATCCGAGCCTGCAATGCTGCCAACATGGTTTCATGACTTGTGAGCTTTGTAATAAAATCGCATGACCTAACTTATATATATATATATAATAAATAGCTTTTAAATTATGAATACCTAAATAAATATCTAAAAATCAATAGATACTAAAAATAGCGTCTTTATAACCTAATGAAATCAACTCATATTCAAGATCTCTTAATGGACCCTACTGACTTTAGACCAAACACTAGTGAGTGGCCTTCTACACCGAAAGATTGTGTTGGGCAATGAAGCCAAATGGGCTGCTAAATATGCCGAGGCACTGGTTCGTATGGGTTTCAAAGTTTTGATTCTTCATCTAATTATATAACCTTCTGAATTATCATTTGCTTTCTTGCAGTTAAGTCTAAATCTGAGTTTGGTTATATCTATTAATTTGAGACGTGAAATTACAGGACTTCCAGCTTGATTGGAAAGCAAACCCTTCCCAGGCCATGCTGCAGGTTGGCAGATCATCAAGTCAAACTTCGCTAGTTTAACCACTATGATTTTACCACCTTCACCAATTGCATTCGTCAACTTTGACTACAAAAAGTTTTCGATTTGCCCTCAGTCTGGCCTCCGTACAACTCAGTTAACAGAATCCATTAAACACCGTTGTCATGCTCCTAATTCTTGTACTTACTCGCACAATTAACCGTTTAGTTCAGGACAAGAGAACACAAATCATAAGAGCTTGCATCACGAGCAGTGTCAGCTGCTCTTAGCAAACTTAGGGTTGATAATTTTTCTCAGTTTGGGCGGGCCGCAACAGGCAAAAAATCTCTCTCAGAAATCCCACTTTTATTAATCATGTAATAATCATGCAATCCCTTCATCACATTCAACTCCAATTCAGAAACATTTTTGAAGCTCTTCCTCCTCTTTACAATTAGGCACACCCAACATCAATCCAGGTCGAAACCAATCTTCTCTGCTACATTTTTGTTTTCATCATGACTGACCTGCCAAGCCCCGTCTCCACTGCTTTTGTGCTACATTCAAATGTTACAATGCAGTTTTGAACAAAGCAACAGCATTGCAAAAGTCGCCTCAGAAATACACTCCAGAGTATATGTTCATTGAATGATTATTCCAAATTAATCACCAAGCTACAACAGTTCAGTTGAACAAAAAAATAGCAGCATTTTCCACATATTTGGCAACTTATTTCAAGATATCATATCATAGGACAGGGTTTAACGAAACAGAAAAGATAGACCTGCCAACTAAACGACTTTCACAAATGAATTGGTTTCAACCTCTTCTTCCTGGAATTTAATCAAAAAAGTTGTCATCTCAATGGAACCCATATATCCATAATTCATATGGTATCATTAGGTCACAATAACCTTATAAGAAATTTGCTTACTGTTTATTTAACAGGTTATAATTCCAACTACAAAACTCAAATCATCAACCCGTTTTTGCTCTATAAACTATTGCAAAACTGAGAGAGATTCTACAAACTCTAATATTAAAAAGCTAATGGCATAATCCGATTCATCTATGGCTGCCTTTCCAAGTACATACCTGAAAAGGTCCAATATTAGACATCACAGAGTCTGTTGCATTCATCTAACTTTCAAGGCTCGACCCTTTTTTCACACCATCACTTCTGGCATTTAATATTCATATGCCTACAAATTTTTAGCTACATCATTCAGATGCATTCCATCAACTTAACAAGTGGGAGAGGCTAGCTTTTTTTTCTTTCTAATAATTCAATTTTATAGACAAAATTCAATCAAGTTAAAACCATAGAGTTTATTTTACAAAAGAGCCAAAAAAATATAGCTATTTAATGAACAATGCCGACATCTCATCTATCCACCCTATTCATGTTTACAAATGCACTACCTTGGATTGCAATAATCAAATTCAAGAAAACACCAACCTGTTTCCAGTTTGGATAACCTTCCCCTCGCCAACTCCAACAATTCTTCTTCCTTTGCCCGGTTTTCCTTTCCATTTCCACCACAACTGCTGGACCATACTAGTCGCTTTTAACTGGCAAAACAAACTGCAGCCTCATTCACTACAAGGCAAAAACCTCAAACAAGATAACACAAACACATTGTTTTCAGACCAAAGAAATACTAGCAATTACTTGGCATGGCTTGGCATCTGCTCCCAACCTCGAATGCCTTGAAGCTGCTTTCTTGGATGGTTCTTCACAGTATGCTTGCAAAATAGTGGAAGACGGTGTTTCATGACTTGATATAAATGTGTGTGTGAATACTGTGTGTGTCAAAGATAGGTTCAGGACCTAACTACAGGACTTTTGGTTTTGGGTTATAAATGATAGGTTGTCGATTCAAAAATCTGAAAATTCAATAGATTTAAATTGGTTATGAATTAGATTTGGAAATGGAAATGATGTTTTTCTTACTTCGAATGATAACTAACTAGGCTTGTAGTAGACTTATCTCCAACCACATGGAAGACCAGTCAGTAATTATTAAGCCAGGAGGGCTGGCAGGCTTTCATGCCATGTAGATGGGGAGCACCACCGTTGCTGGGTGGACTCTACCAAGGCTGACCTATTTGGCAACGGCAACCTGATTTTGTGTGTGTGATTTAAAAAACGAAAGACCACGCGTCAAGGTTTCGATGGCAGCGGCATTGTAGAACTTGCCATAAAAAAAGAGAGAGGAATGATCCACCTCTTTGTCAGTGACATTGTACATTGGTTTGGGCAAAAACCAGCATCTAGGCCCACCACCTGAGCCAACAGCTGGAACTGATAAGGTCTGGGTCCCTCCCCCCCATCTCTCTGAAAAAAATCTTAATCATTGATGCAGTAAAACCTTGAGATTCATGGCAGAGATTTGTAATCAGAATGTGAGAAAAAGCAACGCTATGTTGCATTGCAGTAACAATGCGGTCAATTTCTCTCGCTAGCTTTCGCAAACATTTCAAAGCAATTTATTTAATTGAATACCCAGGACTTTTCACCATCAATCTCTATTGAGAAAAGGGAAAGAAAGAGAGAATTCAATTTACGTGGGAAACTTACCATCCATACAGCATAACAACATAAGCATGTGTGTGTGTGTGGGGAAATGTCATTTTCTCCAACACCATTAAAGCACATAAACTGTATTACAGGTAGCAGCAGCAGCAGCAGCTTTGGCCAGAAATGAAAAGAAAAAAGAAAAGATATTGCACAAACAATGATGATGAGAGATAGATGTTCCGTCGGAGTAATAAATAAGTGAAATGAAAAAAAAAACCAAATGAGGTCTTTTATTAAAACCACCGCCCAACCCCACACCCTGTTTAAAATAGTACTGTCTTTAATTCCCACAAACCCTAGCTAAAACCCCATTTCAATCACACAAAAGAAAAAAAATGGAATAATAATTCAAGGATAAGGAAAACAAAACTCCAATATTTCAAGAACAACCAAACCTCACGTGTGTTACACATAAAAACTACACAAGTGGAGGGTTGATGATCATGATGATGCTTTTTTTCCATCTCTATGAGTGATGACTTATTGTATCATGCCGATCATCGCTTCCTCCACCACCGCCACCATGATGCGAGTGAGACCCGCTCGCCTGCGATTCAGTTATACCCGATGCCCGGTAGGGATTTAATCCAGCTAGCATGTTCAAATGACCTAATTCACTCATCCCACTATTACCAGCACTAGACCCACCGATACTTGTAGACCCCAGTTGCTGGCTAGGCAATAAGGTAACAGGAGCAGGAAAATTCATAAAATGTAACCCACTAGACATTGTGCTCCTGTACAAACCACTGTTATTAACCGAAGGAAATGTCCATATTGGGTCTCCGCTCATGACTTGATTGTTGCTGGAATTAGCCAGCATCCAAAAATTTGCTGGAATTTGTCCATGACTAGCTGGAACTGCCCCACTACTGGATTGCAACAGGTAGCTTCCCATCTGATGCTGTTGCGATGATGATAAATCTTGCTCGGGCCTTCTTTTCCTGTTGAAACTCTCTTCAGTCTCCGTTGATAACTCCAGTGAAGAATTGTCTCGCAATTCTTGCTTTGCTTGCATCACTGCATTCAGATTGTTACTAGATTGGAAACTTAAAAATGTCGGTGGTTGTGAGGTCTCCAACCCAATTCCAGGGAACAAACTGCGACTCCGTTGTTGCAGTGAAAAGTTTGGATTGAAACTCCCTGATCTTAGCTGAGACGGAATTGAAGAACTTGAACCTGAGCTACGCAAGGATATGTTAAGAGAAGTGAAATTAGCTGGGATTGTTCCGGTGCCTGTGGCAGCGATGACAGCAGGTTCTGCTTGTTGAAGTAACCACTCGACGGTTTCACCGTCTGATTTGTGGCCAAGTTCTTTGGTGAGCTGAAAAACCCTAGCAGCGCAGAGAGCTGGCATGCGAATTCTGCGGCCACGTCCATCCACCTTGGTGTGTCTGTCCTTTGTTGATGTTCGTTTTGGAGGGGGTTTCTTCGACTGCTCTGAAGAAACAATTTGGAGATTAGAGGTAGAGAGGCTTGTGTTAGTATTGTTGTCGTTGTTTGGTTCGGTGGTGGAGATGGGAAGAGAAGGGTAAGGAGAAGAGGACGAGCAAGGCTCGTCTTCTTTCTTTTCCAGTAATTGGAATGGGAAGTTTGGGCGGTGGTTGTGGTGGTTGTGGTGGTAATGGTGGAGCTGATCATCACCTCCTTCCATGATAGCATGAAAATCAATATCTGGGAGTTTCTCGGTTTTCCTTCTCTCTGTTTTTTTTTCCAGCACCAAGATTCAATATTTATTATTAGCTAGAGTAGAGGAATGGAGACTGTTTTGAAGTAGGGAGAGTGAGAGTGAGAGCGAGAGACTCTTTTTTTTTTTTTGGTTTCTCGATGCTCTTGGGTGCCTGGAATTCCCTCCCTTGAGAATTGATGCTGGAGAGGGGATAAGGGAGGAAGAGCTGGCCGAGCTTTAAGCAACAAACATAATGAGTGCGAATTATATGGGGTAAGCTTTAAAAAGCAATTTTTTTTAACAAAAAGAAAATTTTTGCTTTGTTGATAGGTAGAGAAACTTTTAATTTTACAGATTAGTCCTAATTTTCAAAACAAATAAAAATATGGCTTATCATTTCAATATTTTAAATTAGCCATTAAGTTGATGATAGAGAAGTGTATATTTAATGCTGAGTAATATGTTTTTTAAAATATTTTTTAATTAAAATAATATTTTATTTTTTTATCGACATGTTAAAATCATTAAAAAATTAATTTAATTTTTTTCAGATAAAAAAACTACTTGAAAGGTACTTTAAAAAACAAAAACAAACATAGAAAATATTAAGAAGGTAATTAAATCAACAATTAATACATTTTGCTAATGTGAAGTATTTATTTTATTGTTTTTCTCCCACACTACTCAATCCTTATTTTAAAAACTTGGACTTGCTCTCTCCAATACCTTCATCCCTCCTCCACTTATGTTAAGTTTGTGCTTAGCATCATTGTGCAATTTACAAGCCTATCAATGTCCTATTTTAATTCTACAACGACTAGTTTGGATGAATTGTGCGATTAATTTGGATTCTCATTGATATTCATAGGAAGAATGGTGGAAGATATGCACGCAATGTGTTTCATGAAATGTTCGAGAGAGATGTTTCTTCCATTTCAATTGTTTAGGTAAGCGAGAAATCTAAGAGAATATCGACGGGAACTTTTGTTTTGTTTGACGGGGGAGATCTAATTTAATTTCAGTGGTTTAGGTATGCCAAGTACGTAATTGTTCGAGCAAGCACATCATCTTCTCATGAAATCCCAATCTTTTTTTTATGGTTTGCCATGTTATAAGGTGCATTTGGCATGATATTTGGAGAATTGAGGACTGGTTTGTAAAATACGTTATACTCTGAGGACTGGTTCTGAAGTTATATTTTTTGTTTTTATGAATTTGGACAGCAATGTTCCTTTTTCTTGTGGTGGACAGTTCCTTTGGTTCAGACTCCACGTGAGGTGCTCTTTTTATCATTCAATCCATAAAGACAATGGTGGCCAGAGATGGGTCCAATCCCAAGTCAAAAATTTGAGAGACTTATTATTAGGTGGGTCCCATTTCATTCTTGCACAAAACCCTGATAGGTGGACTCTGCTTTAGGATCTCGACACGTGGCGTTGTGGATTACAGTACATGATGTACTGCGATAACAGGCAATCATAACTCGTACATGTATTTTATGGATACCTCTTGCACCCGTGGTACGCGACTACGATTCTAGTTCAATTTGCTAACCCTGGGGAAGAAGCTTGCCATGAAGATGTTTTTCTCTCTCGTTATCAAAGTTTTTTTTAATTATAAAATTAAAAGATATTGTTTATGATTAATTAAATAAACAATATAGTTTCTTTATTAATATTATCTTTATCAATATTATTATTGAAACATTTGATATTATTATTATTATTATTATTATTATTATTATTCCAAGATGAGAAAATATAAACACATGAAATACCATGAACATCACATCACATAAAAGGTTAAAATCGAAGAAACAAAAGTTGAGAGATAAAAAAATTTGTTTTATTTCACAATAAATTGTAAGACAATAAAGAGTGAATGGGTATTGTTACTTTTCCAAATATCTCTTAGTTTTATACTATAACTAGATAGTTGCTACTTTGTGGGAATATATATTTTTTAATAGTATTTATAAACTTAGCTCGGCTTATCGGGTCAACATGTTGACTCGCCAACTTAGCATTGATCCAAGTTGGGTTTAAGTTAAACCAAAAGAGAAATAACTTTGTATGATTTAGGGGGTATTTGGGAGTGTGGTTACTTTTGCTTTTCAAAGTGCTTTTCGTGCTGAAATACATCAAAATAATATTTTTTTATTTTTTAAAAATTATTTTTGACATTAGCACATCAAAATAATCTAAAAACATTAAACTGCTGGTTTTAAAAATGAAAAAAAAAAAACAACAAAAAACAAATTGAATCGCAATGCCAAACGGGATCTTAGTTGACTTAGCGGGTTCACAAGCGACTCGATTGACCTATTCAGGATTTAGTTTGAGTTTAGAAAAATTCAAGATGATATTATCCAAACTCTTTTCTTGCAAAGAAAAAAAAAACATCAAAGCAAAACTATTCAATATAACCCACCTAACCCTTACCCGAATCATTGACTCATTTGGGTTTAATAATTCTTTTATTTTGAATCTACTTTTTTATTTAGTTGTAGCATAATAAAAACATGTATTCGTAGAAAAAACAAGGAATAGAATTACAGAGTAGAAATATATTTTTTATTTCAAAAATTTCTTTAGCTATTCATGCAGTTTATTTACTTTTTTTTTTTTAAAGAAAGTAGATTTTTTTTATTAGCAATCAATAACTATATTTCATTGAATAAAAGAGTAATAGCAATCAATAACATATTTGGACAACCTATAATGATTTGAAATAAAAAGTACAAGATATATATTTTCAAGCAAAAACCTTTTTTTTTTTATTGATGCGATTCTTTTTTATTTGGATGGTAAAAAAATGAAAAAAAACAACTTATAATGATCATGAAAGAAAGTTTTAGTTAAAAATATTAAAAAAAAAATTAGCTGATTATTTTAAACGCAACTGTATATATATAGCAAATATGAGATAATTATATGAATATATTTATAATTAAAGTTAAGAAAAACAATATTTTATATAAATGACTAAATCATTTTAAAAAATCCTTGATAATATATAAATATCTATAAATCAATCGATAATATCATGAATAAACTCTAAATTTCTTTAAAACAATGTTATAGTTTTTTTTTCAATGAATAGTTCAAAAAGTTTTCTTGATGAAAGGCACAAACAATTGAAGAAAAGGCTAATTTGTTACGATTTTCAATGAAATAAAAAAATCTCTCTTCAATCTACACCTCATTGTTTTATAAAAGCATCTCTTTATTGTTTTAAGAAAATCATATTTTTTTCATTATAATACTATTTTTAAACAAAAACCTATCATGATATTAAATGCAACTTTTAATAGAGAAAAACAAATATTAAAATAATGTTTAAATATTTTGCATGTGATGCAAAAAAAAAAAAATTTTTATCAATGTGATAAGATAATATCAAAAATTTATTGAGAAAAATTAAAAAATATATATTTTCATTGAATATTTGTGAGCAAATTTTTTTTTTTTTGTATATTATGTATATAATAATTATATAAGAAATTATAAAAAACCAATAAAAAAAATTGATTATGAAAATTCTTTCATAATCATAGCCTATATTTTCCAATGAGAATAAAATTTAAACTTCAAAGTCTCACGTTAAGATAAATCGAATGACATCAAAATTAGTTTTTCTTTTATGATCGATATATAATTGGTCTCCAAAGAGCATGATATGATGATAAAAAATTTAAGATTTGCATAACAGGTCTTGAGTTCGAGTCAGGATGTGCACCTCTTGTAAAAACCCGAGATAATCTGCGTTTACTCATTCACTAGGCCCACAAAATATATTTTCTAGGAGATAGGATTTCCTTGAATCTATATATATAAAATTGATATTTCACTTTCTTTCTATCTGTAATTTTTCAACAACTTTATCTTGTCCTTCAATTCTAAAGACTAAAATATAAAATAAATAAAATTCAGAATTGAAACATAAAATCCTCAAAACACATGGACCAGAAATAAAAAAAAGGAAAAAGATGACCTACTTGTTCTTGTGTTAAATTTGGTCCAAGTTCGTGTCATTTTTTTCTCTTGAATCAATTCAAATCTCATCCAGAAAAATTAGTATAATCCAAATCCATGACTTTTCCTCTGTACAAACACAATGTCTAATGCAAACCAAAATGAATTATCAGGTTTTCAAATATGTGAATATAACGTAAAAACATAGAATTTTTTAAAAATCAATTACTAAAATGAACAATTATATATAAAAAGTAAAATAAAAATACTGCAATGTAATTTTTGTAAACGTTTTTTGAACATTGATTTTGGAGTTTAAAGTGCCGTTTTTTTCAGACAATAAAAAAGTCATTTAAAAGTATAAAATCTTTTTGAAAAAGAAAAAATTGATTGAATAATATTTTCTCAAGACAACACCAACATTACAATATACTACCAAGTAAATTCAGCCTCACCTCTAATTAAAAACAAATCAATTTTGTAAAATTATTAAAAATGATTAAATTCTAAAATATAGTTTAGCCCCATTTATTATTATTATTTTATTTAAATTATTTAATAATGCTCTTGCAATATTAGGACGGCCTGATTTTGATAGTTGAATTATTTGTAGACCATTAGAATATTTTATCATGTTAGTATTTTGTATGGTGATCTTGCTTGTTTAAATATGATGTTAATTATATAATTTATATTTATTTGCAACATTTTTGTTGTGTTTAAATAGGAAATATAATGAATTATATATCTATGAAAGATGTTTATCGACCCAAATTCTAAAACTTTGTGCACAAAAGTTGTGAAAGTGTATAATAGAAGGAAGCAAAAAAATAATCATTTAAGGATAATTTATATCTCCTATATTGATTTTAAAGTAATATTATAAAATTGTATTATATTTTTTTATAATTTTCTTAATAAAGGTTAATTTTAATAAATTAATAAATAATAAGGGAGTAAATAAATTATAATTCAAATATTATACTATCATAAAAATTTTAAAATTTTAAGGAGATTTGATAAGGATTGAGAAAGGCATTAGAAAATTTCCATGCCTTTCTTCTAGTTTTATTTATTAATAAAATATTAAATATACCTCTTAATTCATAACTTACAGTACGAAGCCATATTGGCTCTCTCTATATATATTTAATGTATTCTGAGAGACTCAGCGACTAGCACTTTTGTGGATGCTACTGCTGCTGATCATCTCCCTGCGTCGGCTTCAATCTGCCTTCTTAATTTGGCTTAACATCTTCACTCACTCCCGTGTCTTGCTGCTTCTCCCTATGCAAAACGCTAAAAATGAAAATCCTTTATCTGTTTTTGAATTCTGCTAAAATATGTTGAGAGATGAAAAGTTTTATATTTCTTTGTCGGTGCATGCATTTAGTTTCGAGGAAACAAAACCTGCAGAGAGGGTTGATGTGTCTTGGGATGTAGACAAGTGAACGAAGCTAAACCTGCCTACTTTTGGCCTCGAAGAATTTAATGTGACACAGTGGAAAACCACAGCAGCTCTGCTAACCTTGTGCGTGCTAATCTGCTACATACTCTCCCTGCTCCCTCTCTCGCAATCTCCAACAGTGATGAACTAGCTAGCTAGTATCATTGAAAAGGGATTTCTGTGTAGCAAAATAATAAACCATGCTAAACATTTTTGGTTACAGAAGATACAATGTGGGCATGGCATGAGAACAGCCCATGAGCTATAATATGCAAGTGTCTATTTTGTTAAGAAGTCGAGGACTTGTCCACCCAAAACCTGATGGGCCAAAAATCCAAATTCTAACGAGAGAAAGGTCGAAAACTGGAATGGTCATCTTCAGAGGAATGATCCTTGTTTTTCGACAACTTGCACACTCTAGCTCAAGGGATCCTGCAAAAAGTTCATGCATGCTTGGGATTTGGGAATGAAAATGTCACAACAATGGTGTTGCTCGAAAGATATGGTTGCCTCTGAATTACTTAAAGCTGGAGAAAATGGGAACAATAGACAAAAGATAAATGAATATATGATACAATCAGTTTTCGGAATCATAAAACCTCGACATCCTTTATTTTCCAACCTGATTTTCCAGTAAAAGTTCAATCTTCGTGTTCCTAGGTCCTTAGTTCGATCACTTCAACTAATATCTCATGGTTTCTAGTAGCAATTACCATCTCCTGACCTTTCTAACGCTACGTTTTCTGTACATGGAGCCTCTTTTATCTTCATTGCAGATCTTGCCCATCTCTTCTTCGCTTTCGTATTACCAGGCACACATAATAATATATACACTCACATCTCCTTTCAAGTAGACTTCAAAGCAGCGTGCTGTCGAGCCCTTTAATAGAACCAATGATGGGAATACCGAGCCATGGTGCATGAATTTATCCGAGTGATAAAGGAATGAAATAAAACAGTAAGCAGACCGTCGCGGGCCGCAAAAGACCACAGGTAGAGCAAACAATCGGCAAACAGCAGTCAAACCCAGCAACCATCAAGCTCAATTCCAAATAGCAGTTGCCAGATACATTGGCCGTGTTTCGCCGTCAGCCAAAATAACTCTGTTTGATGTAAAAAATGTGATGGGCTGAGAAAAATCAAAATTCTAACTCATTGGTTCAAGTATTAATTTAATAACATGAAAAAAAAAAATAGAAGAACCATACCTGACCTACCTAGATTATCAAAAAAAAAAAAACAATGCTAATCTCATAAAAGTAAAAACAAGCAAAAAGTTCAATTTTATTTTTAAAAGTCGCAAACGTGAAATCTCTAACCTGATTCAATAAAAAAAAAAAAAAATTAACCAATTTAATTTTAAAAAATAAGATAGGTAAAGAAATATTAATAAAAAAGAGAAAAAATGAGAATAAAACTTGATAGTAAAAACACCAAGGAGCATGCAATTAAATGGAAAAAAAAAAGAATCACAAATAAAATATATATAGCGATTAAAATAATAAATATAAGTTTTTAAAGATTAAAAAAATCATAGGAGTTAAATTGAAAAAATCTATAAAAAACAAATGAACCCGGAAAAATATCTTAAATCTCTTCAAATCTTAAGAAGCTTACAACATATGAAATCTTGGATTTGGGTGCATTCAAGAAGTTTATTATGATCTAATTTTAAATTATTAATTTAAAAAACTTGTCAAAGTAAAAAATTAGCGATCAAAAGAATATTGATTAAAATTGATAGGAAAAAAACAAAAGGGATGAAATCATAAAACAAAACTAATTTAAGAATAGATCCAAAATAAAAACTTATCAAAACCAAAAAAATTTACCAATCATATATTAAATTTAATAGTTAAAAAAAGCTAAATATGGTGAAAACACAAAACAAAATCAATTTAAAAATTACTCGAAAAAAATATAGAAATTCAAATGACAGGGATCAAATTTAAAAGACTAAAAGATATAATAGGGTTAAATTGAAAAGATATTAATTTTATAATTCAAGATAAAAGAAAAACTCATAATACAAAAACATCAATTCTGAAAAACTAACAAAGTTAAAGAAAGCTCTTGAGTTTTGCATGGTTAATTATCATGAAAATCTAAGTTGAGAGAAAAAAGAAAAGAAAAATTTACCGGTATCAAACCACTATAAATGGGACACGTGCCACGGAATGTGGTGATTGATAGTTGTTTAATCTCTCACGTGTTGTCATAATGGTGCAAAAGTTATTCGTTTTTTTAATTATATTTATGAAATACATTCCACAACAATATCCTTTAATACTTTTGAGATTTACAATAAAAAGATGATAAAAACTTTTGAATGATAATTTACTTGATTTTGTCTTAAAGCATTAATATAATTATATTATGCTTTCGAAAAAAGAAAAATACAAAAACACACTTGAGTTGTAGATATTGAATTATTTTATTCAAGAGTTAAATGAGTAAGTTGACTGTAAGCAATTAGCAAAATACTCTCTTGCTATCCTGAAAAGATATTATTGACATGGTAAAAAGACCAACTTACCCCTGAAACCAAGACAAAAGATTGAATAATCAAGGCACAGGATAGCACCTACACTATTGTTTCACCTCTTTTAGTTTTCTTTTTTTGAAAATAAAATTGTCATCAATCACGGAATAGCATATCAACTAAAATAAGAAAGATACCTGCAGTGGCTGGTGATGACACAAACAGCAGAGTATATTTGTTTATTAGTGAAAGGCATCGTGCACAGGCTGAAACAATGGCAGAATGATGAAAATAAATCAAGATAGGAGGCAAGAACAGCATGAGCAGCGATGGTACAGGCTGATCGAAGACCATAAGCAGGGAGGTGACGATGCAAAACAAATCATGAATATTATCAACCGTCAAGGTTTGTCCACGTACAGGATACAGAAAATGAAAAGGAAACTGGATCAGTTAAGGTAGTAAATGCAAGACAGAAACAACACACGTAAGATCCACGAAAGATTTCCCTCAAAAGAAATGGGAAAGATTGACACTTGGGCATCTCACAGCAAGGTAAAGAAAGCAGCAGAAACATGAAAAAACTTCATCCCCGAAGCACTAATGTGCCTAGCATGACAGCTAAAATCAAACAAGGTCCTTTTTCAAGGAAACTAACTGTGGAAAAACCACCGAAGAATCTTGGAAGTAGCTGTGACAAGAGCAAGGACTGAAATAGCACACACACCATACGATTGGAAGTCTCAAACGCGAGCCCATAATCAAATCAAAAGCTTTCTCCCAAGAAACTAAGAAACAGTGAAACATGGCATGAAACAAAATAGGACCCTTTTCGATTCACGCATAGTTTGAGGATCATGACAATGAGAGGAACAAACGTAGTAACTGTTAACAGTGCACATGACAGCAGGCGTCATGTGAGTAGATGGAGTGATAAGAAAATGTCAAGATTAACCTGACGAGTGCAGTTAAACTGGTCAGGCCTGCTCTCTGGAGGTCATTGGTTCAAGTATCACAAATCTCAGGCCATACTTGTATGGTCGTTAACTTCAAAATTTATAGAATTAGTTACTAACTGGACACCCACGTTATCACATGCTCAAACCAAGATGTTAGTCTGAGTGTTAAGGAAACCGCAGCAACCAAATCTTAAGGCATAAACGCATATGAATCAAAATTATCCCTTAAAGAGTGGACAAGAGCAGATTGAAGTCTTGATACATTATGTGAAAATCGATCATTCAATAATGTAAAGATATATTTCGCCAGCATATTCTTAGGAAATTCAGTAAAAACATTCTATGTATAAGTAGATCCTATCATGTTACTAAGTCGCGCTGTAATAATATATATAGCAGATTAGCTATATGAACAATTTCAGGTTTTCTTCTGTAACTATCAAGGGATTGGCGAAATTCCCTCCTCTCCTTCCTTCCTATTTCATTCGTTCGTTCAAAAGAAAGGGAAACAAGAAAAGAAACGAGGTGCTGTACTAATCTCATAGGTTCCATGACGATTTTTATGCTCTATCTAGCTAATTTTCTCAAGTTCTTTTTGACGGATGAGGGAACACATACAGCTTTTTTTTAGTTTTAGTTTCAGGAAAAATAGTGATTGATTAAATATTCAACAATATAATGAAAGATTTTTTAAAAAAAATATATAAAAAGACTTGTTAGAGCTTTTTGTGAAATCTTTATTTATTTAATGATAGAAATTATTTGATGAATTTTTATTTTCATTGAAAAAAATAATTTGTTTTAAGAAGACAGGAAAAACAAGCAAAAAGTTTTGATATTTTTTTATTACTTTATGCTGGGCCACTTTTACTTTTTCACCTTTTATTTTCTTAGCTAAATTTTTATTTAATTTTCAAAAGGAAAAATAAAATGTTAGGAAGGAAACAGATTTTATTTTAAAATGTAAAAAAGATGAAATCTCGAAATTATAAAATCAAATTCTTATGAAAAAATAAATTAGAAAATCATGCTTATTAAATAAATTAATCAATTAAATCAAGTACATATCAGCAATAAAATGATAGCTTCATCCTTTTATGAAGTATAAGATAAAGTAACACTTTTTTTTAAATAAAGTAAAAGTAAAAAACACCTTTTCAAATAAACAGATAGCTAAAAAATTAAGAATTATATAAAAAAAAATATAGTAAAAATTAATAACATGAAAAAAGATAATTTTTTTAATTTTTTTTAATTTTCTGAAATTATTACAGATAAAAAGCTGACATGTATCCCCTCCCCCCTTTAAAAAGTCAAAGCTGATGAAAAATGAGTTAACTTGCAAATGGGGGACCTCTGATAGACCAAGCCATAAGAGTAGAAGCCAAAAAAATCTCTAAAATCATATTTTGAATAATATATATATATATATATATATATATATATATATATATAATTATTTTTATTGGTATATATTTTAATAGTAAAAGTTATTTTAAAGAGTTGTTTTTTATATTATATTTTAAATATAATGTAATTATTTTATATATAATTTAAGTATGCAATTAATTATATAATTAATAGGAGTAAGTTATATAATTAAATAATTATTTTTAAAAAACTCTCTAATAATATAATTATATTTAAATTAAAAAAATAAATTAAAAATTAAAAACCCATCAACAATTTAAATTTGAAATTTTAAAATATTAAAAAATTCCATCAAAATTTGATTTGCCACCAATTTTTGAACAATAACTATGAAATATATGGCACACCAAGTTATAGTAAAATAAAAAAATATGGTTTTTTAGTTTCAAATTGCTATAAACACCCATTTCTATAGAAAAATATATTTTTACCTATCCAAATAACTTCCTCTTTAGATTGAAAAAAACTATCATAGAAAAATAAAAATACATATTTTTATTCTTACCTCATCTCGTAGCACCACTGTTTGAGATTCTACGAGGATCCGATGGCAAACTTTGAAATCACAGAAGTGTTTTTTATAAAAAAAAAAAAAAAAACAGATAGTACTCCTGTGTTCTTGTGCCCAATCCCATCCATAAACATGTAGATGTTTGTTGGTCCTTTCTCCTTTAATTTACCCAACATTAATCAATTTATAATTTAATTATTTGATCTTTTATCCGGAATGAAATTCATTTTTATCACGCCTCAGGCTTAAGAAATCATGATAGCATAGCTTATTGCACTTCTTTTTTTATTCGAGTATCCTGAAGTGATCTCGGGGATATAGATTTGGACCTTGGAACCAAATCGATTAAGTTCTTGATTTAATCATTGATTTTAAAGTAAATGATCTAGATTGGGCGAGAAAAATAAAGTAATAAAAAGTTAAAATGATAATATATTTGTTAATCGTGTATCGAATCATGACTATTCAATTTCAATTACAGCATGAGAGGATTTAGATGTCGAGGGTATAATTATTTAAAGCAATTAAATATGTGTGGTTGATTTATTTATGTTTGCTGTGCTTTTGAGATGTAAAATGACTAATAAGTACAATAACACACTATAAGTATTTAAGAATATAAATTTTATTTATATTAATTAGGTATTTATCACTACGTTTCAAAAATATTTAAAAAAATAAAAAAAAATTATTACTATTTTTCCTTTAAATTAAAAAAAATATTGTTTTTAGATTATTTTTATATGATGGTGTCAAAAATGATTTGTAAAAAATAAAAAAAATATTATTTTTATATATTTTTAAATGAAAAACACTTTAAAAAATAATCTCAACTACGATTTCAATCAAACACTAAAAAATACATGACTTCTTAAAATTATATGACATGAGAGTGATGCTTGAGTTTGAAAACTAAAGAGAAAGTTTAATGAGATTGACATAATGTTTGTAAATAGACACACGATATTCAATAAAATCAATATTGTATTTGGAAAGGAATGGTTTTTTTTTATTGCGAAGGAATTTTATTCTCTATAAAATCTATTTTATATGTCTAAATGAATAGATAAAATTCTAAATATCTTAAATTTTTATAAAAAAATATATATATTAATTTAAAATTTAAAATCTACTGTATATATTATAAATCTTTTATCGTTACATCACAAAATAAAATATAAACACGTAAAACACAAAACACTACCTTCTTCTGGGCCAAAGAGGAACCCTCAATAAGTAGTAGTTGTGATTTTGAATAAAAGCAGGTGCCCTACTTTGATTAAAAAGAAAAATATTTTATTAAAAAAAAGCGAAATTTATTTTTGTTTCGAAGTAAAGCAGGTATAAGCAGGTATTAACCACCACATTGCTTCTGGACTAAAGCCATTATGCTTTAGAAGCATAGCAATACTAAATAAGCAATTAATTTTGAAGTTCTTTTATATAAAAAAAATTGGATTTATTCGGCATCGTTGTTTTTTTATGATGTGATTGTTGTGATATTTGTAGTTAATTTATTTTATTTATAAATATTTAAAGAAGCTATCTACTATTTGGTTATTAAAATTTATTGTGGTTGCCGTACAGAAAATTATAAATAAAATGCATTTTATTCATATATATGAAGTGATTTACGACTTCTTAAACTCAGGTGACACGTGTACATATTTTTTTACGAGAGTTATTTTTAAATTATATATAAAAAAGAAAGTTGATTAGGATGATGATAATATATATATATATATATATATATAGAGAGAGAGAGAGAGAGAGAGAGGACTATTATTTCAATAGAAAAATGATTTTTATTAAGACAAAAGTATATACCTTATAAAAACGTGGTTGTGGTTCTGGTTAAAAGTATAGGGAAGTATTCATGAAGCATTAATTTGATATTTAAAAACAAAACACTGAAAGCATTTATATTTCAGTGCATGTTTGACATTGTTATAGGCTCAAAAGATAAAATTTATATAAAATCACAGTTTTTTTATAATCAAGATTTCAAGATAGATTAAGTGTATTGATTAGCTAAATGCTTTTAAAATTACAAATTAAACAAAACACAGATTCAATTGTGTGTAGATTCACGATTTTTAAAAAATAAATTGGATAATTGGATATCTGAGTTAGCTTGTACATAATACAATTAATCTCTAAATTTATTGAATATCTTTCAAATTTAATAAATATATACAACAACGCATAGAAATAATAGACATACAAAACAAAGCATGAACCCGGATAATTAATAAAAATAAACGAAACACTTACCATAAAAGCCAAGACCTACTTGCTCACTCTTTAAATTTTAAAAATACAGCAGTTGGACATCTGAATTATCCACTCTCGAACTGTTTCCTACTTTTTTTTTATTTTTATTTTGACAATGGAAAAGCGGCAATCTCACCAGACCACAAGGGAAAAAGATTCGTGGAGGAATGGAAGCTTGAGTTAACTCGGGCGCTCGAATATTTTAAGTGTGGCTCGACGGATGCTGTGGTTACCGAGCTTCTTGTTGTCCACACAGGATAACTTATGAGACTGATGCAGATCAGGTCAGGTCAAATCGGATTGAAATAAGACATTCAAATTCTTATCGTTTATGTGAATCATTATTATCTACTTGATTCCATGCCCTAGCAACATGGAGGTTTTGGTTTTATTGGATGCTCCATAAATAAATAAAAACTCATTTTGTCTGGTCGGTCGACTTAAATTTGCTTTTTCAGCTCGATCTGAAAGAGACTTTTACTTTACAACTAGCTCTGAAGATATTTCTAAATCTGAGCAAGATATTATACTTTGGTATTAGTTCCTACCATTGATCTAATTATTTTTCTTGACTTTGTTAAAATTAAATTACCATCTTTATTTTGAAACTGTAGTAACTTTATAAAAATTTTAAAAAAAAATCAAAATCAAGAAATGAAAGATAGAGAAAACAATCAAGTTTTTTTCATATATATTATACTTCAATATTTAATTTATTAGAGATTAATTTTTATAATTTATTAAAATTTGTTTTTTTACGTTGTTAGCTTGATCGCATAATATGTATCATGAGTTTGACATATTAACTCGGTTGACTCAAGTTCTTAGTTATTTTTTTATTAATATTTTTTAATTTTATTATTTAACATTGAGTTTATTCGAAATTAATTTTCATGGTATATTTGAGATTATTTCAGTCTTAAGGCTCAAGTCACAGGTTAGATAGGTTAATTTAGTCGACTTGAGCTTTTTTTAATTGTCATTTTATATATTTTATCTTTTACCATTGTGTTTATTATGAATTAGACTTCATAATTTATTTTATTTTGTTTTATACAAACTTATCATATCTCATAACTCGAGCCACGTGTTTCGAAGGTTAGCCCAGGTACTCCGGTCATTTGACTGTTCTGTTTTTAAATTGATTTTTTTATTTGTCACTTTTTTTGTAACTGTGGTGTACGAGTTAATTTACGCGCTCCATGAATAAATTTCGGATCCACTGAATATCCTGTGAGTCTAATGAACAGGTCAGGCATCGTGAGGTGATAGACAAGTATATAGAGAATCGAACCAGGTGCAAAAAAAGGAAACAAATTCCTTCATCCACTAGTCTGCGGTCTCAAATGTGTTTTTATTTATAATTTTGATCGGTAACTTTATTAATATTGTATTTTATAATTTATTTTTATTTTTTTATAAAAATATCATATTCTCATTTATTGTAGTTGCAAGTTGATAGATTAATCTGAGTTTATTGGGTTTTTTTTTTTCATGTTATAAAAATATTTTAAAAAATAAAGCATGGAGTAAGATCAAATACAAACAGCTTTGAAAACAGCCTTTTAGCCTCCAAAAATTGAAGGAGCCGATGCTTGTTTGTTCCGTAAATCGGTATTCCCGCACCATGGCATGAGCTCTGCAAAGTTAAACGAGTGTAGTGTACGGCAAAAGTAGTGATGGAGATTTTCCGGGAGGTGTCATTTCTCTGGACTCAAATCTCTCCATGGCAGACCAAAGATTTGCTTTACTCGGAAACCACGACACCCACCTCCACGCCCCCACCACCCACCCAGCATTGTTTGAACCATCACCACCAGGTATAAAATACTTGAAAATATATTCTTGTTTGTTTCGACTTTCGAGGGATCTGCATGTTAAGTGCTTCGGAGTGATTGCTTCTCCATTCTTCTCTCTTTTTTGTTTCACCTCCAAATTAAAGTCTCGAGAACCAAAAGTTTGGAACCATTATTCACTGTTTTCTCCTCTTTTTGGATCGATTTACAGTTCGAATTTGATTTCTGAACTTCTCATCCTTCGTGTGCTCAAATCTAAGATTGCCAAAAAGGGGAACTAATTAAGGATAAAACATTTCTAGCAAATATATGGCTGCTGAAAAATCAGTGCATGATTGCAAGTTGGGAAATAGACACAAGGATGAGGATTCTCAGCTATAACAACAACAACAATAATAATATTGATTATATAAGAATATTTTTATCACATAGTACTAGTCATCAATCATAATCAGTTATCCCGCGCTGCCACAATGAATTCTTCGGTCAATTTCTCTGAACGAGGCTAGGTTTTAAAGAAAATCAGATGATAGTTCATCCAGCTCGGTGACATCTAGACTGAACTGTTAAAAATTTGCTTGTTTTTTATATAAAAAAATAAAACTAGTATTGATTTAATGTTTTCTATAAAATAATATTGAAATAACAATAAAACTTGGATTGAGTTTAATAACTCAGCTTTTTTGTATTTATTTTTATTTAATTGAATAATTATAAGAAATAACATTTGCAATAAAGACAGGTATTAAAATTATTGAGATTGGATATGTTTTTTTTTTTTCAATTTAGATTTTCTATATATATATTGTCGGGTTCTCATTTACAACAGGGATGCTTATCGGTAAAAAGTAAAAACACAAGAAAGAAAAGAAGCATATTTGCAAAAAGCTAAATAAAAAGGCAACCAGATATTAATAAATCAATCCATATAAGATATAATGATGAGATTGTGCTTAAAGATCCATCATCAAATTATTTTTTTTATTAATTTCGCAAGAGATAGCTACGCACAGCTTGGTCCGATGATAAATTAACAATGGTGGGCTTGTCACAGAGAGACAGCATTCGGAATTGTAACAGTAACATGAATGCTCGATTAAAGCATCTTATATCGTCAGCCCCACATGCACAAGAACAAACTGTCTCGTCGAGCAACTTCCACAAAGACTTCAGCTCCCAGCATCCCACCACTAGCTACAGCATGCTACTCTTCACCTCTTCTTTGGTGCCTCCCATCTCATCCTTGATTCTTCGCAATAACCGCAGTTAAATTACCATTAATTAAGCTCACGTTGAATGGAAGTTGGAAAATGATTTGCTAGCGCGCACAGGAAAACAAAAGGGGAAAACAAAAGCCTTTACAGAAAAAAAGGAGAAAACAAAAGCCTTTACAAAAAAAAAAAAAGGAGAAAACAAAAGCCTTTACAAGCATATTGTGTCTTTAATCAGAGGTTCCCAAACAGCTAGCAATGCAGAAATTCACTGTAATAAAAGCATAAGAGGCTACTGACCCTGCTCTTCCATTTACAACCACAATTATATTCTGTCCAGATATTTATGTTCCTCGATGAACCATGATACATATATCACTATCAAGTAAAGGGAAACAAGAAAAGGAGACTCTTCGGTGTTTACAGGAAGCAAAGAAATAATGCCTTGGAGTCATGCCGCCCTTTCCTCGGGAGTCTTGACGGGGAGCTACAAGAATGGCTAAACAAGCTGTAGACATCATGACGGAGGTCCATTTCCCGGCAGATCATGACGCCATTGATCTGGGTTCAAAGAAGAGGAGCCACCAGTTCCGGTGTTGATGTTACTGCTAGTGTGCCCTATGGTGGTGCTGGTGCTTATGCTCCACAAAACAGTATCAGAGACGGTAGGGTTACTATTGCTTATAAAACCCTGATGCCAATTTTGCTGTTGATGAGAAGATGTGGCAGCTGGCCTGCTTGATTGAATCAAACTCTCTTGATCATATTGTGGATAAAAAGAATGTTCGACACTCTTACTATCTCTATTATCCGCGTGGTAGAATTGCCTTTGCTGTTGATTTTGTGACCCAAAAGCAGGAACTGCACTGAAACCATGCAAGAGACCCAAATTTGAAGTATCTCCTAAATCACCACCAAGATTGACAGGTTGATTTAGAGGCTGAAAAGAGAAAGACTGTAATGGCGGTTGGCTATTATTCAAGGACTGAATTGCTTCTAAGGAAGTCAAGAATCCATCACCAGGAAAATAAGACCCCATTGAAGACATCCCAGGAGGATGTGAAACCAAATTCCCCGATTCTTTGGTCCTCAAAGGAGGACTTAAAGAATTACCTGAATTAGTGGTAGCAAGGATATTTTGTGGGGTTGCCAAATTATGCTGCAAAAGTTGTGATTGTTGCTGCAGCAGCGAGTTCTCGCCAGAGCTAGAAGACGATGATGTTTTGGGGCGCTTTCCTTTTCGGCAACCACCTCCTACAGGAACATTCCTCATGGTACCGCCTAGAGTCCAATACCTTCTACAAGTCTTGCAAAAGTATCGAGGCTGAGATAGACTGTAATTGTTGTAATAACAAAACTTGGTATTCAGAGACTCACACCGAGGACATTTTTGCGGCGGCGGATGCTGATTATCTCCTTGAGTCGATTTCAATCTTCTTTGTTGATTTGGTTTCACATCCTCGCTCCCTCCCTGCATCTTTCTTTGCATCACTCAAAAAACCTAAACTTTTCTGTTTCTTCTTGATTTTGCGCCTGAAAAATATTTGTTGAGAGATGAATTGGGTTACTTTGGCTTTGTTGGTGCATGCAGTTTTGAGACAAGACAGCGGAGAAGATTGGTAGTTTCTTCAGATATAGTGAAGCGAGTAAAGCAAACCAAACGTGTCTGCTTTTGGCTTCTGAGAATCTAAAGTCCACAGTGCAAAACAACGGCGATTGTACTCTTGCATGCGTATCTGCTATCCAAAAACAACCATAGTCGCGCGCTCTCTCTCAATCTCCGACGACAGCAATAAATATTGAACAAGTCACACTAGATTCGAAATCAAGAGCTCAATATCCCCACTCAAATCCTCCAAGATTTGTAACCCCCCTCTTTCTCTAAATAAGGTTAATAGAAAGATCACCTTCCTTTTATGTGAGAAACAGAAACTTATGTACGGGTGTCAAGAAAAGACAAAGCCCACAAAGGAGAAGTCTCGATCTGGAACTGAGAATATAGAGAGGTTCAAGAAAAAGGATTCTGTTGAAAGTATATCCAGTAATGACCAACAAGAAAGAACACCAGATTGTATAGTAATTATCTGTTCAGGTTTGGTCTCATCTCCCACAAACCCAGAGAAAAGAGAGTTTTTTACATGGCATCAAATTAAACCCCCAGTTTTATTGCCTTGATCAGACCAGTAACCTAAGACATGAAACATTAATCTATCAAGCAATAACCTCAAGTCGCACACCCACTAAATTTATGACCAAGACAGGCCAAGACTACAATAAGGGATCGATTCTGTTAAAAGAGAGATCTAGCTGTATCAGGTGCAGGGAGATTTTCTGTACTGTATGGTAGGGGATGGACCAGTGGTATGTGGAGAGGCGGCGGGCGCGGGAGCTTTGCCTGGTCATGAATTAGGGTGGTCGCTGTGACAGAGTCGATCAGAAAGTCCTCCCCTCTCCTTTTTTTTACTTGCTATCTCACTCATTCCACTTTACAACTAACAATCTTTCTATTCTATATTTGTTTATTTCCATTCGTTCTTCTTCTTTTTTGTTCCCTCTGACGTCACATGGTTAACTGTGTCACTTGGTCGACACCCATTCTTGTTCAATTCTGAAAAATAATTGTTATTGCATGCTGATTTATTATTATTATTATTATCGCTATTATTATTATTATTATTTAAATGTTAGCATCGAAAGGAAGGGATAGCTAAACTAATACAAAAAATTTGACTTAATTATGCCATAATATGTTAAACGTACACCGAGGCATGATCTAGATTGTTTTTAATAATATAATGTAAAGTGAAAGATACAAAAATACTGGTTTTTCAAACCCTAGATTATAGTCATGAAATATAGAGGAGATTTGTTTAACCTATTCTGAAATTCAATTATTCATAATTGATTTGAAAAATAACACGCTAGTTGTTCATATAATAACAAATGTAAGAATTTATTCTCAGCTTTTTACTGAGTTTTGCCATGTTAATTTGGTTTATATAAAGATATATAATAGAAACATTGAGGTTTTAGAAATACCTATATTATTCAGTTGATTGATAACATAATTAAGAATTATAAATTATCTTATTTATTATGCTATAATGATCATACTTCATATGTTGTCACTTCCTGTACATCCTTGTTGAAATCTCTTTCATGTAAAAACATTTTTATTCATAGTTTTCATGTAATTGACATTGGTTTGGTGGAACTTGTTTTATATATCAACTTGTATAACTTGTGCATTTATAGCCATCTTTTTAGTGACAATGCTATACCATTGCCTTTCTAAACTAGTATGACACAAAATACATGCATAGAACATTGTACATATATGATCTTGAAAAGTGATTTACTTATAGCATCATGTTTAGCACTGTTATATATGAATTTTGCTTATGTAATTACACAATCCTTATACTTTGTCTTGTCAACATAGATGTTACAAATCAAATTATCAAGTATTTGATCCAATGACTCTTTTTGCTCATTTGTTTACATATTTATTGTAATGAATAAAATGCCATATTTTTTTATATTATAAAGTGTAGAAAACATAAGTTTAATTTCTCTTTATATATGCGGTGATCCGAGTATAAAATCTATAAATGAGTCTTCTCTTATATTTTCATGAATTGGTATAGGCATGTATTTTATGCTTATCCTTGACAGCTTAATAAATACAATTTTTTTATATAAACATAACATCATCCTATTTTAGACAGGCCAAAAATACCCTTTAATTATTGCTATTATAATGTTCCTTTCCTTTTGATAACTAGCAAAATCTCCAAGGGTACAAAATATTATAGTGTATTGAATGTGGGTAAACATTACTTCCTCATATCTCTTAAAACTTTTTTCTTAATTGCTGAATTTTGATATGAATTCATTCATGGGTGTTGATTTTAATAGCTATATTTAATTCCTAGCAAATGAAACCCTCACCTCATGATAGCTGCCAAAATGCCATCATCGCGAGCCAAAGGTGGAGTGATCCATGTTGATTTTGACTAGGTGGCAGGCCTTCCTTTCCCATGTCAAGACATGTAATTACAAGGAGGGTAGTTTTGACTATTACAATAAAAAATATGGGGCAATGATCTTGTTTCATTGGCATTTGACTAGAACACTGTTTGTTGACATAGGTGAATAAATGACTTTTATTTTAAATTATTTTTTTAGTATTTTTTGTTATCGTTTTAATATATTAATATTATTTTAGCTTAGAAAATAATTATTGACATGGTAAGTCGTTAAATCTAAGCCAGAGAGGATGATGCTGGGTTAATCAATTCCAAGGAGGAGGAGTGGCACATGCCACTAGCATGTAATAGAAAGAGTGGTGACGCTCATACCGTTAGAGCAACTCCAATGTTAAACACCATTTTAAAGAACTAAATTAATAAAATAATTTTTTGAACAATATAAATATAATTTTTTGTTTATATATATTCCAATGGTAAAAAGACATTTAGAAGAATTATTTTTTACATATCATTTTAAATATAATATAATTATTTATAAGAGCCATTTAAAAAAAATTGATTTTGTTCTTCTTCTTCTTGAGAACATCAACAATGAAGCGAGCCAGACCCACGTCACCACCCCCACCACAACAAGATCATCGCGTACACCACCACCACCACCTCGGTACTCCTCTAGAAAACACCAAAACTTAGTATTTCAACCAACAAACTAGCCTCGGTCAACTTGACCCATTCAAAACTCTCACTCCCACTCG
This sequence comes from Salix dunnii, assembly GCA_015731905.1. Taxonomy (NCBI): domain Eukaryota; kingdom Viridiplantae; phylum Streptophyta; class Magnoliopsida; order Malpighiales; family Salicaceae; genus Salix; species Salix dunnii. The sequence continues at coordinate 2,507,467 of CM027662.1, read as the reverse complement.
CATTCCTCATCGCCCAAAACTTTCATTGAAAACAAATTGGTCCCCTCCAACACACAGGTACTCTTGATCCCCACTTAACCTCCTTTAAGCACAATCAAAATGGTGACACTTATTACCAAATCCATTATTCCCCCTCCCAATCCGTTGCCAAATCGTCTCTCCCTAGTTTTCTTAACATCAACATCTCACTAACCGAAGTATGGCACGAGTTCACCAGAAGATTTACTATGTTCTTCTTCTTCTTGACAACGATCTTCAAATCCAAGTTGGATAGTGTTTCAGCGGTAATATTTATTTTATGGTTTTTCTTTCCAAATTTCTATAAATAGCAACTCAAATAAAATAAAATAAAAACAAACAAACTATTTTTGGCTCTTTGGATAGCTCTGCATTGGACATGGTAAAGTGAAACAAAAATTCTAAAATGATAATAGTTTACTTTTGGCTCTTCTGATAGCTTCCCGGTTGGAGATGTTCTTATAACAAATTCAATGGCAAGAACCATTTTGGAGAGCAAAATCTTTAAAATGGCTATTTGAATTGTGTATATGTGATTTTTTTTTTGTTGATGTGTACTATAATGATAAAAACTATTTTGAAGAGCCATTTTTTTATCTTATTTTAAATAAAGTAAAATTATTTTGTATATAGTTTAATTATACGATTAATTACACAATAAATAGGAGTAAGTTATATAATTAAATATTTGTTTTTGAAAAACCATTATTATTATTATTTAAATAAAAAAAATGAATTTAAATATAATTAAAATACTTGCAATATTTGAAATTAAAATAAGTTTGGAGAACGAACCTTAAAGGTATGTCGATTGAAGTTGTCTAATGAAGGTATGTTTATGTTGATCGAAGTAAAAATTGAATTTGTTGTATTGTCTTTGTTTGTTTTGAGTGGCTAGTAAGAGAAGGAACAAGTGTAAATGTTGCTGAGTTTTTGGTTGCTATGTGATTTTTTATTATCTGTGTTTTTTTGAATTATGGTTTTTATTGTTGATTGTTGTTGCTGTATTTTAATGTGTTTCGCAACGGTATAATTTCAACAATTTCAAGGGCTCTTTTTCAAATTGGCTCTGCATCCTCCCATCTATAGGAATGCCTTCCCAGTTGAAGAAAAGACAAAATACATCTCAGGATGCCTCTTCCGTTGGAGACATTAAATGGAACAAAAATAATTAAAATTTAAAAAATTTAGTTTTGCTCTCTCAGGATCCCTCTCCCGTTGGACTTGATCTTAGGGGTTACATCCACTCCCTGTACATTTTCAAGACAAAACAAATGCTAACTAGTAGCTAGCATATTTTCTCTTTTTCTCTTCTATGAAATTGTTTGGAAATGTAATTTATATTGTTTTTAAAATTATTTTTTTATTTATAAATACATGAAAATAATAATTTTTATTTTTAAAAAAATTATTTTTGATATCAGCATATGAAAATGATTTAAAAATATATATTTTTTAATATAAAATAAAAATAAAAATAAAAAAATATTTTTTTAAAATTTATTTATAAATATTTTTAATTAGAAATCATAGCTATCATTCTTGTTGTCAGGCTGTTAGTAGCGGGCATAATGCTACCATGTACTATGGTCCACCTGTACATGATGGGCCCTTCACCTACCACAGCTTCTCCTTTCATAAAAAATATGGTCCCTGCCTCCATGGGTCACAATCATGATTGCCGTCAAGGTTTCACTACTACTGGGCTCTTGCATTTATACTCTGTTGTGGAGAAGAATGGCCCTCAGGCCCAAATCCGTGACCAGGCCTATAAGTAGCTCTATACCAACTTGTTTATCGAGCCGTAATTAGGAGCTAGAAGCTTGGATTAAGGAAATTAATCGTCACTATAGCAATTAACATAGTTAAAAATATAAAAATAATTTAAAAACATCTAATTTTTTAATTTAAAATAAAAAATTATAAATCTTTTCAAAACAAAAATATTGCTCGTCCTTCCCCTTCTCCTCTTATAATCATCATCTTTGACCGCCACAGTCTCTTTTATTCTCTTCTGTGTAGTTTCCTTCTCGGCATCCCACGCTCCCTTCACCGCTTGTTTCGCCTTCTCTCCCACAATCTCCACCGTCTCGACCGCCTTAATCGCCACCTCCTTTTCCTTATCCCTTGCCGCCCCTGCATCATCTTTTGCTTCTCTTTCACATCATGTGCAGTTCCCGCCGCTCTCTCCGTCCCTTCTTTAGCCTTCTCCTTTGTTTCACATGCTTAATCTTTCGCTTTTTCTTTCGTTCCCTCCGCTGCCTTGTAAGTACCTTCTTCAGCCTTCTCAGCCGCAGAACGTGCCATGTCTCACGTGTAAACTCTTTTGCCTTATCTTTCATATCCTCAGAGCGTTCTCCCGCCTTCTCCGCTCGCTCTCTGGTTTTGTCAAAGGTTTCATTAGCAGTTTCTTTCGCTCTCTCGGCGTAATCTGACGCCCGGTCTCTATTATCTACCGCTGTATGCCGTCCCTGAAAGACAATTAAAATTTCAAGATAAAAATATGAATTGCTAATTGGTTTTGAAGTTTCATTGTTTTTCGAAAAGATGAATTGCGGAGGCTGCAGCCATCCCGAGGCTACCCCGCACATTTGTTGTACGAGTACGAGTGAGAAATATGTGATCGTCAGGCCCGCTCCTGGACCGTACTCATGGAAACCATGAAGGTGCATGGAGAAAAGAACTAAATTTATTTTGTATGCTTAAATCCGGACCGGATACAAGAAATAGTATATCTTCGTTGGAGACAATTTTTTAAATTTCCTTTTGTTTCTAATGATTTTTTTATGATTTTAAATTGTTTTTTTATGTATCGATATTAAAAATAAATATTAATAATACTACTCCTAATAATAATAATAATAATTTTAATATATTTTTAAAGAAAAAACACTTTAAAAAATACATTTATAATTTCAAACAGACTTTTTTGCTATAATGGCAACCTCCATGGGGGCTTTGCAAAGCAGGCTCACGATGTGGGCTGTCATCACTCATCAGCCTTATGCCATGGATAAATTGGAATAATACTGTTCATTGGAAATATTAAATGAATGAGCTTAAAATAAATAATTCATGGATAAGTTGAAAGGGTGGCTAAGGGGGTGTTTGGGAGTGTTGTTGCTGTTGCTTTTTAAAGTGCTTTTCGTGCCGAAATGCATTAAAATGATGTTTTTTTATTTTTTAAAAATTATTTTTGACATCAGCACATCAAAATGATTTAAAAACACTAAATCGCCGGTTTTAAAAATGAAAAAAAAACATCAAAAAGCAGCAATAAACAGTTTGGATCGCAATGCCAAACGGGGCATAACTCTTTTAAGCAGGGGTGAACATTTTTGGTATGATTTTTATTAATAAAACAAACAAAACTGAAAAAATTAAAAAAAACCCGAAACCGAATTGGATCGGTTTCGGTTAAGTTTTTTAACTAGAAATTGAAAAATAGTTTTTTTTTTTTTTAACTTTAACCAAGTTTTTCTTTTCTCCTATTTAATTAAAATTGAAGCAAACTAAAAAATTTGAATTGAATCGAAAAAATAAAAAAATTATAGCATATATCTTTTTAATTTGAATCGATTCGGTTTACCGGTTTTTTCTTTAAAAAACTGATTAGGCCAATTTTTTTAAAAAATTCTAATCAATTTTTTCTGAATGGGTTGATTTTTCTTGATTTAATAAATTTTTCAAAAACTTTTATCACCCTAAAATTTTTAATTGATGCAAAATTTGATATGGTAAGATATTTAATCGCGAAGTAAATAACAATATTTCATGTCATTATTAATAAAAGGAGAGTAGCCTCCTTCAGGGAATTTTTTTTTTCCTTTAAAATTCTTAATATTCCTAGCATTTAGCTTGAACGTGTCTAAACAGTAAAGGGATTGAGATCTGCATAGCAAGTCTAGAGTTCGAGTTAGGACATACATCTCTTATAAGAGTATGAGATAACCAGGATTTTACTCTCTCATTTAGATCCACAAAATACATTTTTCAGGAATGAGATTTCCTCAAATAATAAAAAAAAAGATGTCTAATTTTTATATCATCGTCATTTTATTATTGAGAAAAATTTGAATGAAACCCTCTATTGAACATGCTCTTATTAAAAAGAAAATTGAAAAAACAAAAATTTCAAAGTATTAGAGAGTATTTTAGAAAAATAAGAATTCCAAGAAAAAAATACCCTATAGACTAATGTAAAACAAAATAAAAGGAAATAGAAATACATTACTTAATTGAAACTACATGTATAAATTAGGGACTGAGTTATATTTTGTGCTAAAAATAATTCTCTTGGATTTGCTCTTTATCCCCCCCTTTGGGATAAGCCTTGATTTCTCACTTGATCCTCCACACACACGCATCAATGGCTATCACCACTGTAACCCTCTCCTCTCTCTCCCTCCACTCCACCACCACACCCCGCCTTTCCTTCCTCAAGCCCACCACCAAACTCCACCCTTTATCCCTATCTGTTTCACCCAAGTCCTCGTTTCTCTCCCTCCTTTCTTCTAACCGGAAAATCATAACGATAATCACAAAAGCCAATTCGAGTGACATTGACACTTCCTTCTTTGACAATTTTAATCCAGAAGAAGAAGTTATTTTTGACCCACCTACCCCACCTGAAGACTACATTCCTCCACCATCCTTTGATGAAGGTCCAATGGAAACTGAAGAAGAAATTGCCGCAGCTTACGAGGAACTTTATGGCCCTGCATATAGTGGAGTTAGTGTTTTGGGAAAAGATGTTTATGTAATGGATTCTAAGACTAAAAAAATTAGTGGGTGGGGCTCAAGAGTAAAGAAGGAGAAAATTAAAGATGGGCTTGACGAGAGAGTTGTTCAAGTTCGGAGAGTAACCAAGGTTGTTAAAGGAGGGAAACAGTTGCATTTTAGAGCTATTGTTGTTGTTGGAGATAAACAAGGTCGAGTTGGGGTGGGAGTTGGAAAAGCCAAGGAAGTTATTGTTGCTGTCCAAAAATCAGCTCTTAATGCTAGAAGAAATATCATTACTGTGCCTATGACAAAGTACTTGACATTTCCTCATAGGTATTTCTCTTTTCTTGAAAGTTTTTTTTTTTTTGGTCGAAATTGGTATCTTTATGTGGTTATACTGATAGTGTGAATGTCGATTTTGTAATCGGAGGTTGATTTGGTGATAGTTGCATTTGTTTCTGTTCGCGTTTTTGTTCAAGTGTGATGGCTTTGCTTTACGATAATTTTTTCTTGAATATTTGGTTTCAACTGAGTTTTGGATTTGTGGGTGCCAAGGATTTTAGGGTTTGATTGATTGCGAAATTTAGCATTTGTGTTGGAATTTTTTTGGCTTCGTTGAAAATATGAAGCTATTTTAGGGTGTTTTGGAGATGGTTAGTTTGCAAAACTTGAGATACAATGTGGAAAACCAAGTGTATAGAGTGTTAGGAAGTTGGTTGTGTCAAAGTTATTCAGTTTTCCTCTATGAGTAAGGCTGTCTTGATTTGTAGAATTTCTGTTAGAATTTGAAGTGTTTTCTGGCTGTTTGGAGATGAGAGCTGTTAGAATTGAAGGGATTTTGACCTTTGTTCGATGGTCTGTGCCAGAAACTGTCCTTGGATGATTATGTAGATTTGAAGTTGCTTCTGAGGGTTTGCAGATTCTTTAATCGGGGATGTAAGTTTAAGACTAGCTGTTCATTGTTGCATGTTGAGATTGGGCGACTATGGGAAACATATGGCATCAACATTTCATATTAAAATCTAATTTGATTTAATCACACCATTGCCTTTCATTGTAGTTTAGTGCAAATTAGGCATTTTGAATATTTGGGCAACTTTTTTTTCATTTCCAATTCAGTTTAGTCTTCTTGTTTTTTCTTAAATAAAACTGCAGGTATATGGGAGTTTTCTGAACTGAATCTTGTGGTAGAAACGAGATCCTAGGAGGTGAAACGTGAATCTAATTTCTGGAGTTGATTGGCTCTATGGTTTCAAGTTATACACTATGAAATAGGATGTATTTGCTTAGGAGGTGAAAAAGAATATGGTATATCTCAAATCATTTGGCTCGTATATTTTTAAGTTTTGACTCTGAAGATTGGTTGGATACGCATCTGCTTTGTTTTCTATTCTCTCTTCTACGTTGGAATTTTGTTTTTGTGGGCATGTGTGTTGAGGGCTGTAACTGTCACTTCGATCTTTACAAGATACATGATTCACACCAGTAGAAGAAGTTGCTGGAATTTATGCACTTGGTTATAGAGTACGATTGTTAAGAAAAGAAACTTTCATTTACTGTCAGACTGGGGCATGGCCAGAGCCTTTTTGGTACATATTTGAGAATGATAAAGATAAAGATGTTGGAACATGATGGATGCATAATTCACAAGAATACTCCTGTTATAACCTGCCCACTGTAGCGTGTCTTGCATTTTACTCATTTGTGTTTTGATTTAATGGATCAAACCATTTCAAATATTAGCTTATTCAGTAACAAAAAATCTCCAAAACTGAATGGCAGATCTGAGGGAGATTTTGGGGCAGCAAAGGTGATGCTCAGACCTGCCTCACCTGGTACTGGAGTGATTGCTGGAGGTGCTGTGAGAATTGTTCTTGAAATGGCAGGTGTTGAGAATGCGCTGGGAAAGCAGCTTCGAAGTAAGAATGCCCTCAATAATGCAAGAGCCACAGTTGTTGCAGTGCAAAAAATGAGGCAGTTCAGTGAAGTTGCTCGTGAACGTGGGATCCCAATGGAAGAACTGTGGAAATGATGTGTTCCGAAGGAGCTTTAGAGATTTTTTTCCCCTGAAGAAACTTTATTTTTGTTCCTCCTATGTACATTATGTACAAGGTATTTGTAGTTATAGCAGAATCAAGAACAAGATTAAGTCATTTGTCTTTCATGTTTCATGCCAATGTGTTTTTTTTAGCTGTCCTGAATGATATCTCGTTCGTCTTTTCTTGACTATCTGGCAGATCGTAATTGGAAACTCTACAACTAGTTAATAGCTGTTTTATGATGCTTTGTCAATGGCTTCTCTAGGTTTTGCAACGATGAGATTTTCACTGATATAAAAATCCTGTCATGCAAGAAGAAATTGTGGATAAAACGTTGGGCATTGAAACCTTGGTGGGGCTACAACAAATACGTAAGCGATGAAATGATTGATGGTGAGTTTAGACTAGGACTGCCTTGATTATGTATTTCTGCATTTGCAGTGCTGTTCCAAGAATCAAGTAAACGGTCTTTCATGAAACTATATTAATGTAACCTTACCTTGCAAGGCAAACGACATGAAACTGCACCCAGTATCAGAGCTGTGAATCCCAAGCAGCTCGACTCTCTCAAAAAATGACCAGCAATCACCGAACTTTTTCACAGCAAAATTAAAGGCAAGGTTCGGTTGAGCTACCATTAGAAGACTGATAGTAGATGGAAAGCCCAAATTCTCCTTTGGTAAAGATAATGCACGCAGTATCCGCAATAAACCAAAAGCAAAATTCACTGAATTTTTTACAAAGCACATACGTACTTGACTGAGTATTTGAACTGTACTATGAGTATTTCATAAGATTTCATCTGTCTGCATTCGCTGACAACAAAAATAAAAAATATTATGTTCAGCCAGGGCTTGCTCTTGACAATTGGACTCTGCTAACAATGAAGGCACTGTGAATCTATCTATTTAGAAGATGAACCTAATTTAAAACCTCCATAGGTGGATACTTGGGCACGCAGAGGCATGCTGGCATTCATGACGCTAATGTCTTATTTCCATAGCTTAACACAATGGTCATGACTAGCTGACGCAATCATTTCATTCTCCACTGAATTTGCAAGAGCCGCAATTAATCCACCATGTGCTGGAATTGACCGTGTTTTGTCGCCATCAGTTGGACTCCAAAATTCAAGGACCTGTTAACAAACTCAAGCCATTAGATCTCATCAGAGGACCTGCAACATAAAAGATCACAACAAAAAACCGAGAAGCGAATGATTCAATTATTGTTAAAAACAGCATTTACTGTGTATAACTGTTCGAGGTTGTACTAAATAAGAGGCTCAGGTCCTTTATTGGATGTGCTGATCTAACACATCATATATGGTTAAAGATCGCCTTGCAGGCTGATGATAATGCAGGACCTAAAAATAGTCGAGAAAATTTTTCATTGCCAAGTGAGCCTTCCAAAGAGAAACTTAATGCTGTGCCTTGAGTGAAATGCATGTAAAAATAAACCTAAAAAAGAATAACCTCAATTTTAGTATTTTGAAGACAATTTTATGTATAGAAAACTAGAAATACGGAAAGAACACCCTCAAAGAAGTGCATATTCAGATCCAAGTAAAAATGAGTCCTTAATGTGGTTCATTTCATAGCTGTCGAGTCAAGAAATCTATATTTAAATCATTTATATATTTCCCATTGAATAAATGGAAGATAGGCAGCAACAGCTAGCCTATCTCACTGAAGTGCAAGAAGCAACCTCTCGGACAAAGAAGGATAAGGTATAACTGCCACCTCACTCCAGATGACTAGTATTCTTGGAAAAGTTGCTTACCTGGTATCCACCAACGATCAGAAGCAGTGAATATCCAGGATGAAATGCACATGATCGAAACTTGTTGCCATTTGAATGCAATTTGCCTAAGCAATTTCCACCAACCAGTGACCACACTCGTGCACTGTCCTCACTGACAGATGCAATATACTCTCCACTTGTATCCCAGCAAATAGAAAGGATTTCTTTGGAATGTCCCTTTCCAGACAAAAAAAATTCAATCAGGAATTGGTTCTCAGACGCGGTACAAATATGATTAGCATCCTACTTAAGTACTTGAACATTTAAATATTACCTTCAAGTTCCACATGAGGTTGCCAACCTCAACATCAATTACATTGATAATATTTCCCGTGGATGTGGCCATTAATTTGCCAATACCTGGCTGGAATCTGACCTGTCTTGTAGCTCCCTGCAGTAATAGGGAAGGGAGGAAGGTTAGGCTTGAAAAAATTTCAGAAGCAGCTTGACTACCAAACATTGTCTTTCCATCTAAAGATTACACCTCACAACAGAGTTGTCTTGAATCAAGAATTTTGCAGGATATATTATCATGAAATGTGCTTGCTGACTAAATGAGCTGTGACAGTGCAATTCATTTATGGTGGTAATGGCACTTCATACTAACAACCTGATTATTTATGCAAATCTAGTGGCATGCTAAATAAACACATAAAACCTGACATCTAACACTGCACTGAACGTTACACAATTCTTTATGCTGAGTACAATGCCAAAAACACATCTGTCAACATGATACTTCTTAGTTACAGCATCAAGTACACAACGATACTACAAAGTTTATTTATGCAAACAGTTAGCGGTCTTTGCAAAATTCAAATTGTACTCTGATCACTTGAATGGAAATAAATATTAAACCCAAAAACAAGCCATCTCAAATACTAGTATATTGTACTGCTAGTTGGATACTACTAAATGCTACTGAGTGTCAGGATCAAGATCAGACCTTAGAGACACGAATGCATCTACGGTTGTTGACATTCCATAACCGGATCTCATCATTACCATCACATGAACAAAGAAGATCTACCTTTCTTGGGTGAAAGTCTAATGACATCACTTGTTCAGTGTGACCATGGAGCTTGAACAGTGATATGTTTAGCTGCATTGCACATGAAAGAGGATGCCAGTATTCATGAAACAACATGTTATTCAAGTTACAAAAGCTTTATTAATCACAAATTAATACCAAGAGTGAATCAAACTGTAAGTATTTAATTAAGAAACTCTTGAGTCTGAAACAGTAAAGAAATGGGTCATGGTGGATTTAGAAACAAAGTAACCATCACGCTAGACACATTGTCCAGTTCCAAGTGAGAGTAGCAACTTTACACATGAGAAGTAAGAGAACAAATATAGCTAGATATTACTGAATGATTTTGTTGAATGCAGTGATGCAAATTTTTTTCTAATATCTCAATCTCGATCTCCATTTCCTTTTTACCTATTGATTTGTTTTTTAATAACAGAAATGCACAACAGATAAGTCAAGTTTCACTTCTTTTTCTCTAGAAATTAAGATGGAGTGAGTTTAATAGAATTATATGAAGAGGAAAATTTCATAGTTTCAATTCTAATCATTTCAAAACTAGCATCAAGCCTCCTTTCCAGAAAAAAGACCTGTTGTGAAGTCTTATTTCTATTTTCTACTTTTTCTTCAGCATATAATTGCAAATCTCTTGGACAACAAGCATGCTAAAGCAAGATCACATATCAATTAGTGAAGACAATAATGTTTTCTGTAGGAACATCAACTTAGATACAGTAGAGTATAGAAATGTAGCTTAAATCTTTTAGTTTTTCACATGAAATTCAATCAATTTGCAAATTTTCCAACACTGGTACGAGTATGCTGGACAAGAATAGCAGTGATGAATGTTTTATATTGAATGTCAGGGTGTTGGCATCAATAACCCAGAAAGAAGATAAAATGTCTGCCAGGAAAGGAAAAAAAGGAACCAGGAAAATAAACAAGAAAAGTGGGATTATAAGTGACAAAGTACATCGTGTTTACTCATAAAATTTTAGAAGGTACTGATTTTCTAAACGAGAAACCAATAGGTATTAATTTAAGTTAACAAGCAGACAAACAGTATCCAAGGAAAGTGGCGGTAAGTATTCCATACTTTGGCTGCATCCCATATTCGCACAGTTCTATCAAATGAAGCAGTGGCTAATATGCTTGAACTTGGTCTAAACCGAACATCTGTAACTAGAAGAGAATGTCTTTCGGACGAATTACTGGCTTGAAAGTCTTCCATATTCCAAATCGAAACCTGCCAATAGAAAATGGAAAAACTCAAAATTTATTGAAAGTTAAGATGCTAAGAGAAATCTAGACACAAACTTCAAAGATTGATAACTTCCAACTACCTTCTTCTCGTGTCCAGAACTAGCTAGCATCTTCCCATCAGATGAAAAATGGCAGCACAACACCTTGCTTTTGCTTGAGCTGAGGCAACCAATCTCTTCAAAAGAGAAGCCTGCAATTTGAAGCCCAGTGTTTTGGAACATAGTCATTTACTTACCAAGTAATCATACTGAAACAGTCGCAGCTTCCATATGTTGTACATTTCTACAACTGCCAGCTCAACTTTCAATAGAATGAGAATGTCTGTGTAACCACTTTATGTACTAGTAAAATGAGGAAAATGACAAATTCAATGGTTAGCTCCGCTTTTCACATCCAGAAATTACGTGCAAGTTCATGAACTTCGGATTGAAATTCAAAAAAGCTAGAGGTTCAAATGAAATTCAAACCAACACTTGAAGGCACAGATTAAATAATGATAGAATCAAGCTCCAAAGCGATGCTTTTCCTATTCAACCTTGTTTATTTTGAGTAAATTATTGTTTAGTCCCTTAAGCACAACAATAAGTTAGTCCCTTCGGTTTAAGAAATCCAATATCACAATAAGTTCTTAATTTCATTTTTGCTCCTCCGTTAAGTGTCCATTAATAAAGTGCTGAGCTGTCACCAATTCAGTTATTTTTCTTAAAAAACCCTTTTGAGTTTATATTAATTAAGGAAACCTACGAGCAGTTTGGTCATTTTCTAAATAATAAGAAAATACCAACGGGGTTTTTTAACGAATTAATGGTCATAAACAGTCAAGGGAATAAGTTATGGTTTCTAAACCAGAAGGACTAAGTTAATATATTGCTGAAAACATAGGGTCTAATCTATTGCTTACTATATTTATTATAAATTCAACTTTCTTCATATTACTTTCTTCTGGGAATTTAATACATGAATGAAGCTGCAACACATTTGAGCATTTAACAATATTTTCATTACATAATTGCATTATGAAATTTATGGGAAGGAACAACGATCTTTGTCGCTGAAGAGCTTAGTTTAGCCAATGCATAAAGTTAAAATCAACAGCAAATAGCTCACAGTTATGGCTCCATGTATAGGATTTTACTCTCCATACATTATCTATGTTTTCTACAAAAAGATGAGCTTGGGGCAGAAGTACAATCTGATGAACATCACTTACGAGGTTCATCTGCCAAGAGATATACCTTTATGATCATTTTCACTGCAAGCTGTAGAACGTCGCTTTAAAGTACTTGAAGGAGTTCCTTTACCATCACCATGGTCATAATCAGTGGATAAAAAGGATTCAATTACAATTTCATTCGCAGGTTTATCTTCCTCAGCATTGGCAAAATCCTGTGAATACCCATTCCATAAAGAAAGTTGTAATTGGAATAAAAATTTCATGCTGGCACAAATAACATGATGATATTATCTCTCTATCAAACCCTGAAATCATTTCCATGATAGAAAAGATGCAATGGAAAGGTCACTGCATCTGTTTCTAAGGTGTATGACCTACCGAAAGTTGTTCTTCAGCTCTTGAATATGACAATATCTTTCTCTTTCTGTCATTCTGATACAAAGCTGGGAATGTTAGAAGAAAGTATAACGTAAAGAGGAAAAAAGGCATTGCTAAGAAGAAACGAGCCTTCATAAAAAGTTAAAGTAGAATTAATATCTAGTTGCCTAAGAATATGAATGGCTTAATGGGAATTAGTACCTCCGTTAACTGCTTCTCTAAACACTGAGCAAGTTGGTCTTGCTTCTCCTGAGTTTGTTTCATTTGGATCCTCATCTAGCTCATCACAGATAAATATCAGAATGGGAGGAAAGTATAACTTCGATAAAATGGGATGATGCTCCAAGTTCAAATATTTTATCCATGAACATTTACTCAGGGCCAATCAAAAGGTCCCAGTTAATGTTTGTGGTCAACTACAAAATCACCTTTTCTAATAAGAACTCGAGACCAAGTTTCAGTAACATCAACTGTAAATGGCCATTTTGTTCCATCAAAACCCAAACCAGTTTACTCGACCTTTTTTCCTTGCACACAACACTGTTACGTATCTATACAGAGTTTCTGCTATCTGTTTCTAACAAAAGGAAATTTACTCGTAACAATTTCTTCCTGTAAAAAAAATGCCACATTTGGTTGGTCTAAAAAAATAAAGAAATTCATGTAGTAGAGAGGATGCTATTACGCTGCTATTGTGAAAGTTTCTGCGTATCTTATGTCTTCATTTTTTTTTATTTTTTTTATTCATGAGCACTAGCAAGAAGACATAATTTGTCTCAGTTGATTTTTTGGTGCCCTTCATATTTCCAATCTATGTCAGCATGACATTTTATAGTCATCTTGTCATTCAAATTGAGCTCACTACCTTTACCACAACTAGTATTTTTACTCCACTCCGACATTTTGTCCATGATGATTTTGTAAGGTGCCGTGAATAATTCATCGTCATCTCATTATGAGTATTTCTTCATATATACACGCGTGGTTTCTACCCCTAGTTATTTAATTATACACTGCGACATTTATATTTAACAATATACGTCTGGAAGCTTTTGTTGCGACACAGAAAGCTTGTATAGTAGTCTTGTAGACCAACATTAGATGGAGTGCGAAATCTTAACATGAAAGATCCAAAATAGTTTACAAATAAAGATAAATAACACAAGAAAGTTACACTATAGGCATGATGCCTTTACTATTTAAAGGAACAAACCAGATGAACCCTATTATTTTCACTAACCTGTGCATCTTTCGTATTCAAATCACTCTTTGGAAGGATCAGACTTTGACCTTGAAAATTAGTTGGGCTACTAAGAGAAGAAAATTTCAGGTTTTTAGATGTAAGAGACAAAGCTTGAACCAATAGACTTGATTGATATTGGTGCGTCAATAAAGGAAACTTCTGCAGATGATTTGGTGAAGGCCATCTGTCACCCATCTCTGCAAATGTAAAAGTTAGGGATTACATATGTCAAGTAGAAAATTACCATGCCAAGTGAATATTACAGTTGAAATTTTTAAGTTCGTCGAACTCTCTCTCTTCCAGCCATGTCCTTATATACGAAACCAAAACTCAAAATGTGCAACTCTGGAGATTTAATAGAACTCTATTCCTGTATCGTTTTGAACCATGATATCATTAGAAATGTCAAGATAATAAAACAAACAATATTTGTACAATAGAAACTGAGGTATTTTTCCTCCTTTATTGTTGAACATGAAATGCATCAATGTCAAAGAAATTATACAAACAGAAGGTAACTGTAAGAAGCAATAACTCATCCATTCGCAGCTATATCAAAACCAAAACATGAGGTGAGCTCCTAGATTTTCCAGAGAACAAATATCTGCACAAGGTAATCTAGTTATTGGGAATCTACCTGTTTGTGCACCATACGGGTTACTTAAAGGACTAGCTCCACCAATACTGATGCCATTTCTATTGTCCTGCCCATTAGAGTAGTGCCTATATTTCATTTACACTTTTAGCAATATATATTCATATTATAAACTTACAAGTTAGACCATACCCTCAGAAGTTGTTGAGCTTGCAGCGGCAAATAGCTGAAATACACGATTCAAAGTTAAATAAAAAAAAAACAAGAAGAAGAAATGCAATCCACCCTCTTCCATGATACAATCTCAAATTATAGTGATCTATCACATATTTCTCTTAAAGGTTTATGAAATTAGAAACCGAGTGACAACATAAATCTGATAGCATGATTCACAACACTTCCACAGTCAAGCAAATTCATTAAAAACTGCTCCCTTACACCCAAAAGTCAAGCTATTCTTAGGCACAGGAAGTGGAGCCATGGAAGGAAGCTGAAACCAAATAAGTGAAGAATACCTAGAAATCGCTGAAGCTGAATTTGACAGATTCAATTTATTAACATGAATTGCCCGTAATTGTGGATCATAATTTCTAACAGGATGACACTGCTCCTCAATCATTCTTGCAGCAATCAAAGAGGCATCTGGTTGCCGCAACATCATATCAAAGTCACTATCAGAAGGGGATTGTCCATGCCTCTGCTGATTTATAGCTAACTGTGGCACAGTTTGACTCGCTTTTCTTTTCTCATTCTGTGACATTTGTTCATTCTGAAAAACAAACAAAACGAAGTGAAAAACTACAACAATTACTGATAAATATAGCAATAGTTGAGAAACTAGAAAGAACACAAGACATAAACGTAGATTGGCAATGTCACAATAGCGAAAAGTTTTTATTTTTTACTATATTGAAATAGAGTTACATGATATATATTTATGGTAGATGTTAAGCCGTCCAAGAAATTCTAGCCGTGAGTATAAATAATTTTTACTATACAGCGGAGGCATTGCACTATATCCCCAATCTATTAATTATCCTTGACAAAAAAACAAGAAATGAATCTCAAAAAACTAGATACTGTTATTCCGCTCCACGCCAGCATCCGCCTATTAGCCATAAACTACGACACATCTTAAAATGAAAAGTCGGTCTGAAAAAGTTATCATTCAACATACCATTACATTAACAGGGGCTTTTCCTTTGACATTCTGACCCTTTCTACATTGCCTATAGACATATACATCATAGAACATTGTCCACCAATCGTACAGAAACCCTTGTGCTGAATCGTTGATTTCTGAAAACAAGAAACAAAACATTAATTCATCTTAATTACAAAGTAAAAACTAAAGCAATCAATCCCAATATCCTACAAGCTGGGCACATTCAATAAAAAAATATATACCTTTTCTTTAACCTTTGTAAAGAAACATAAAACAACAATGAAAGTTGAAAAAAACAATCAAAATCAAAATTGCATATCAATAACTATTACTTACGTGTTATAACAAGATATTCATCAACAACAAACAAGCAGACTAAAATATCCCAACAAGCGAAAAACTTAAGAACGCCCAAAAAAGAGAGGAAGACAGACGGTAAAAGAAGAATGGGTAAGCGAGAAAGAAGAAGACACACATACCAACAGGTTTGGCAGCAACATTGGCTTGTTCCCTGAAAACTGCAGCAGTTTTATGCAACTTCCTTTTGATGAAGTAATCATACAGGTACTGGTCAAGCCTATAACAACCCAAAACATCAAATAAAGAGCACACTACACACTAACAAAGAAGAAAATAAGTAGCGTAAATTAGTGCTAACATCAGTTGATCATCCCAGCCTTCAAAAGGAGAAGCCATGTTGATCGATCAACTTCCACAACCAGCAGTGATAACCTTCATTTCAACAACACAAGCAAAAAATCAAAACAACAACAACACACACACACACACACAGAGCAATAATGGGTTTGTCTTCTTCTTCTTTTTTTCTAGACATGTATGACCTTATAGCTAGGAATGATAAAAGAAGAGCACCCATCTGGGGATTAAAACCAACATGGGTTTTAAGACAAGAAAAGCATGGAGCGAGCAAATGGTGCTACCTGAGGTAAAGGTAGGTTGGTAGCTAGCTAGCAAAGCAGGGGAGGACTGACAGTGCCATGCAAAGCAGAATCAAAATAAAGCGAGACAAACAAACTGCTTTGGCTTTTTGCATCCTAAAAAACTACACATAAAAAAGGCAAAAAGAAAATTGAAAGGAGCCATAACAACAACGGATGGATATGTCCTATAGAAAATGGCGCAGGAAGAATGGCTGAGGCTGTCTGGCTACCTCCTAAAATGGTGGCTACTGTACGGAAACATTGGGTATTGTGCTGGATTATATTGTCAATGATCCAATTAAATCTTGCCATGTCACCAATTTTGAGAGGACAATTTGTTGTTGCTGTTATTATTATTATTATTTAAAAAATTAATAAGCATATGGCAAGTCTTCTACCTCTTAAAAAAAATTAAAAATACCAAGACCAGACACATGAGGTTATTTTTAGAGGCCTGGGTTCGCTGGGCCATCAGAACAGCCTTTCTCGGCTCCTTTTAGGGCCTTTTTTTTTTTTTTTAACAATTTTGTTATTTTATATTTAGGTACAAAATAAATTTAACATAAAAATTATTATACATAATTGAATCCATGACTTGGATCATAGGTTCCACTGGTTTAGTCATAACATTCAGACAATTTTTTTATTTCTTGATATTTAATGCATTTTTTGTCTCTCCATTTTAAAAAATATAATTTAACTCTTTGTTATTAATTATCTATTTTTTTTTAACTTAAAAATAAATAATAAATTATACTAAATCTTTTTATCATTTAGATTAAAAAAAATTCATGTATAGAAAGAGATGTGATGTCTAAACATGTTATTGTATCGGGATCATTTCCATTACTCAAGTTGTGAATCTTGCAAGATAACCCAAATTAACAGAGGTCAATACGATATGATATTTCTTTGTAATGTTTTTCCTATTTTCATTTATTACTATTTGATTTAGTCATATCTTTAATCCAATTCAAGGTCATTTAAACCCAATTAAAAAATAAAGAACAGGAAAATAAAGATATATATTATTAAACCAGGGTACCCCATAGTGATTATATTCATGATCTAGATCAATTAAGACCCAATCAAAGCCCAAACATTAAGATAATAGTGGAAGGAAAATGAAAGAGAAATTTTCCAATTAGATTAACTATTATGATCGTGTTCATTACACTGACCATCAATTTAATAGGTTTATTCATGAAAATATATTATATCGTTGTTTTCATATTTTGCTTCCTAAGTTTTTTTTTTATTTGATCATTGGATAGTTTGGTGCTTCATATTTATGTATAATAGGATTAGATAGAGTTTAAAACAATAATATTTTTTTTAACCAGATCATCATTTAAATAAGATGAAGAATTTGTTTTTGGCTTGTTAGATCAAACAAGTTGTACCAACTTTTTTTCATTTATTAATATATATGGTAGTCATTTAATTTAATCTTTTATAATGGTCAACCTCTTTGGAAATATCTCATTACATGCATAAAAAATAACAATTTTTTTTATGAAATAATTGATTCATTACAAGCCTTAGGTCTAATATAAACTAAATTTTATGGATAAGATCTATATTAATATAAACTAAATTTTATGGATAAGATCTACAATATAGTCATTGTGCACATACATAAACAAAACACCATGGATGGTAATGATATTTTATTTTTCTATTATTGTACAAATCTCAAGACAAAGAAGGAAAAGGAAGAGAAAGAGAGAAAAGGTCATTGAAACCACGTTAGGAGTCCAAAGATGAAACGCATCATCCTGGAAAAAATAGTTCAATGAGATGTTTTTGATGACACCAAAAAAGAACACCATCGAGTCATAAAGAAGGTTATATACTCCCTCTCATATTTTTTGACCTCATAACATGCAATTAAGCAATATTTAAATTATTTTTTATACCTAAATTTTTTATGCCATTTCAATATTGTCATAACTTTAAGCTTTTTATCTTTGATTTAGTCATTGAATTTTTAATAACTCCTTAATGTAATTCTATTTTTCATCCAATTCATGGCTAATTAAGAGCTAATCAATGCCTAACTAGGGTGAAATAATAGGTGAAAAAAAGAGACAAATTGCCTAAAGAATTTACCTAATTAGAATCATGTCTATAATATAGGTTGTAAATTTCACAAGTTAACCAAAGTTGATTAGAGTCAATACAATATAACATTTCTTCAAATAAAATTTTTGTTCCTAATTCACTTTTTACTCTTTGATTTAGTTTCATATTTAATTTAACCCTATACCAATTAAGACTTAGTTAGAAAATAAGGGTTGAAAAAAAAAACTATATTGTCAAACCAAGTTACTTTATTGTGGTTGTGTTTATGATACAAATAGATTAAGACTTAATTTATACCCAACTTGGGTGAGAATAAGAAAAGGAAAAGGAAAGAGATAGATTGTCTAACTAGATCAACTTATTTTAGTCATAAATTTTATGGATTAATTTAGACTAATGCAATACATCATCATCTTTTCATTTCATTGCTTCTTTGGTTTTTTACAATTTAATCCTTGAACAATTTATTGTTTTACATTTAAGCTTGATAAAATTTGGTAAAGTTAAAGGTTAAAGAAAGGTTATAAAAAAAAAATTTCTGACACAACACGAAAATATAATATAAACTATAATTGTAAAATCATTAGTAAAATATTTTCTGCGAATTATGTACAACAATTCTAGTCAAGTAATAGGTAATAATATAACAAATTAACCAAACAGAAGGTACTTACTTGGCTAAGACCAAACAAATACCTACTAGACTAAACAACATAAAACGGTTAGTATCCAAAAGATATGTTAGAGCTCAGCTCACTAAATAACCAAACAAATTCTTGTGAGAAAGGAATTTTTTTTGGGAAAAAACATATTTACATAACAAAAGATATCTACTGGATTAAGATCACCACAAATTGAGGTTCATGAAAGTGGTTCCACTTTAGAGGTTGTTTTGATAATTGGTCTGGATAGTCAGTTCATGTTCAATGAGACCATTCACATGCTTCATAAAGGAGCTGAGATTATTAATGTCAATTTCTGTTATGGAAAATATTGTGTTTCATACAATAAATCCTAACAACAAATCACTACCCATTAATAAATTACTCGTAAAAATACCCAACAACATCGAAGTCTAAGTCTTTTCAAGCAAAACAATTATTTCTAACCTTAAAGATTCATTACCAGAAAACCATCTTGTGCTCTAAGGTTTTGGTTTTGTGTACTTTTTCTCCATAAACATAAAAGCAGCTTAAAGTTTTCTTTGCATGGATTAGCTACAGGATTTTCTAGAAAGAATGGTTTTAGTTTTCATATTACCCAGTCATCATCAAGTGAAAAAAACAGGAATTTGTGTAGAAAGCATGTATCCCATCATTCAAAAAGATGGCCAAATCATTCAATGAATGATGATGGCAACACTGTGTGCTCTTCTTCCATGTCAAACCAAGAGGAAAATAGTGTGCCAGGGTTAAATTTTGAGAAAGAGTAAGGGGATGAGTCGGGACTTGTAAGCCGTCACAAAAGTTATTTAATTGTTATGCCTTGGAAGTTCTAAAAGTTTCACTACTCATTTTTAGCAAGTGTGTAAACTCAATTCAAGTTTACTGATTTAACAAGTTCGATTTAGTTTACCGAGTCAATCTATGAGTTTATTGATTTCTAGATTTTTAACTTGATTTTACAAAATATATACATGATTCGTAAAATCATACTATTCGTGATTTCAACAGAAATGGGTTAATTTCATATATATGCCATTACATATATATATTCGTGATTTCAACAGAAATGGGTTAAAGTAATGATGGGATGTTTTTCTCCCATAAGATCAAACAAGGTACACTATATATATATATATATATATATATATATAGTGTACCTTGTTTGATCTTATGGGAGAAAAACATCCCATCATTATTTTAACCCATTTCTGTTGAAATCACGAATATATATATGTAATGGCAAAAACTGTAAACCCGTTCCGAATAAAAAATTGTAGCCTAGAAAGCATTTCTTTGAAGAAAGGCATTACAAATCGAATCCCTTTTTTTTCTTGATTTAACATGATCCAAATAAAGATGTATAAGAAACCAATGGCATCGATATGAAAATGAAGTTAAGCATCTTTACATTTGCAAAGATAGGAATGGCATCCAGAGGGATAATAAATTAATAAAAGAAAGTTAAAAAAAACAGGGCAGGAGCTCTTGTTTAGGATAATATATATACCAAGTTTTCCAAAAACTTAAATCACAGGAATTTGAAAGAGATGAAGTTCTTGTTTCATTTGCCGTGCTGCTCATGCTTCTGCTTCCTCAAGTCCAAAAAAAGCAAACATAAGGAGAAGAAGGACAACGTGAATGAGAGCAGCAACCGTTCCTGACGAGATCTCCCCATGAAACCATGGGCCCTGTGGTGCTTTGTTTGCTGTTCCTTCACTCTTTTCTTCTCATTTCTCTATGAATAAATGTATAGAATATTGTAACCATCTTTTCCTTTAGATGGTGATGAAGTCTTGAAAGATCTGTATTTGTTATGCCTTCAATGCTAATGTGATATATACTAAGATAAACATCACGTCTCTTTGTGCTTAGCTTCCTGATCTTTTGGCACCAAATCCATTTCTCGCATTTGATGTTCAATTGAAACCAAACCTGTCTGTGAAAGAAACCTGCAGATGAATTTAACTTGCATTAGAAAGTTTACAGCTTGAAAATGTCTTATCAGCTATATCTGAAATATGATTTTTCTCATTGGAGTGGTTTTTCAAAAAGAAGAGGCTAATCAAATGAAACAGGCATAACTTTAGGGTCTTTTTTTTCATTAAAAGTTTTTCACCATTTAAGAATTATTAAAGCATGCACGTTTATAAAGGGTTAATCCCCCCAATAACACTTGAGAAGCACCACCATCAACTCGCCCAAGTGAAAACCTTGCTTGCTACTTAGTACGTGCATGTAACATCCTGGAGCCAAATTAAATGGTGATCTGGGCAGCTAAATTACATGGAATAAAAAAAATCACCAAAAGCCCACAATAAAACTCAGATAATGAGAGCCCTCTTTTTTTCAACATGCAAGGATCATCATTTGCTTTTCAGATAGATCCATTAGCACATAAGGTGCATACAAAATCCATGCACCAAACAGATGTGCCCCAGTTGCAAACAGGTATTGGATAGAAAATCCATACCCATGATTTTATAACACAGTTTTAAGGCAGTACAGATCGAGTTCCAGAGTGCTTTCCAACTGGATCCAGTTTAAAAAATCAATCAGGGGATATTGACAAATATTTCTAGTTTTTTTAACCTCTTCTAGAAAACTACTGCTGTGAGCAGTTTAGACTGCATAAAGGCAGGGCATATAGAATGAATTTAATCTACTTCAATGCAAGGAACAGACAATCCTGATTAAAGACTAATCAATTTCTGTTCATGTTTGAACTGACAATCCTGATTAAAGACTAATCAATTTCTGTTCATGTTTTATTCAGATAAAATAATGTGTTATAACCATCACTTGACACCATATGGATTGTTAGACGCAAACACAATAATGCACAAGTCATAGAACCCAAAAGCCATAGCAAGCACCATTTCCTCAAATCCTATAGAAGATTGAGAAAACAGATCCCAATACCCTTTAGCTTGAAGATGTGTTTTTCATCTCTAACGACACTTTTTCAGCAATACCTCGTAGATACATTGCACAAAAAAACCAAGCTTAGATACATTGCAATACCTCGTACTTAAAAATCACGCCTCAAAAAAACCAAGTGGGAAGATGAGATACATTACACAACAAAAACCAGCAAGAATTGTCACAAACCACATAAACTAACAATCTAATCATCTAAGCTCTATCGAAGGGGATACACTAACTGGATCAAGATACAAAAAACAAGCACAGATAAATATTAAAAGCTTAAGCAATAATCATTTTAAGGAATCATATTAAAAAAAAAAAATCAAACAAAACAATGGTCTTATGTATCCTCTAAACAGGTCCTAAACTAAGAAACCATAACCCATGTGTCAATTCAAGAAAGTTTAATCAAAGTTAGGATATTTTTAAGAAATAAATAGTTTACCAGCTAAGAAGCAAGAAGAGGGTAGCTGTGATTGTTACAAGAAACCCAACATGAATCACCAAAGAAGAGTCGCTGGAAGAGAAAGCTAAGACAAGCATCATAGCAAGACACAAACCCAACAGCAAAAATGATGATTTCAATATGTTCCATGTTGGGCCCTGAAATTCGAACAAGGAGAAAAAAAGTCAATGTGATCGCATAGTAATTGTAATAATGGTACAGTGATAATAATAATAATAGTAAAGCATACGTTAACACCAGGTGCTAATGCTCCAAGTAAGACTGCTTGTGCTGAAGATATGTCTGATTGTTTGTCTTTCTCCATATCGATCGTGGGTTTTTGGGATCTGAGATTTTTAATTCTTTACAGAGGGAGAGGGGAGAGGGGGAGACAAACAGGAAAGTTGAATAGGTTGAACTGGGCTAATAAGCTAAGGCTATTTGGATTCGGGTCAAACAGTTCTTCGGCACAATATCATGGCCCAATATTTTTCTCTAAAGAATTCACTTTTTTAAGTCAGAAAGAAAATAAGATAAGAGGAAGAAAGTTTTTTTGTGGTGTTCTTGTGTATATAAACATCAATATATTAAAAGAATTTAAAATATATAATATTATTGGATTTAAGCAATGTTAAGCTACACTAAACTAATGCACTCAAGGCAAGTTCTAAAGATTGGCTCTAGAATGGCAATGGGAGCACTTGACACAAGTGACGGTGATAAGATAAATCTAAATTTTAAAGAATAAACATTGTTAGTTCTAAAATGTTTGATGAATCATAAACTTTTAATTTAGAAACTGCAAAGTCGATTAATAATCACAAATCTGAGCAGAGGCGTTTGTACGATGTTAAACCATTCAATTATACCCAAATCAATAGGGAGGGGTGTGATTGAAAATCACATCATCATTGGTGTCCCTATTTGAAGTTATCCCTAATATTTTTGAGAGGTTTCGCGAGGTTGCTGATATTATGGTTTAGCCATGCATTCTGAGCTTTGTCGAGGGCTGTTCTCTAAACTCATTGATAAAAACAGCATGAAAACAGATCGATATAATCTTTGCAGGTTAACAATTGAAATGAATTCTTAAGTAAGAACTTTCAAAGCATTCTCTCCAGCCCTGTAAATATTACACGGCAGGTACTATCTGATACTGATACAACATGTCAGTTTTGACAAACTATACATACGATTCCTACACCGCTGAAATATTTCTACACTTTCATAGAGCTATTCTTCTTTTGGAGGAATGGGTAAATATACGCATATACATACACATTGACACATACATGTTAACAACTAACAAATCACAGTTGTGGCCTATGGATCATTAACATGCTGACTGGATCTCCGACAAAGGTATGCAGCCATGTTAGTGCTCATATTGACTGTTTTGTCTGACAGTTTCAACTTCCCATATACGTAGGACCTCTCATTGTCGGATCCTGCTGGAGCAGCCATTCTTTCTCTTTGAGATACTGCAAGAGTGGCTCTGGCTCATTCGTGACACCACATCCATAAGGGCTCAGTCTTTGGTAACCATAAGAGAATTTGTTCCTTTGGTCAACGGTTTCATAAACAGGAGAGAAACCTGGATGCAATGGAGGGCTCCCTTCATAAATGAATTGGTTAGAAGCCAAAGGAATTCCCCGCTGATCAAAAAGACCAGAGCTGGACATGTCATGGAAGTTTCCCGTGTTCCCAATTGCATATGAATGAACTGGCCAGAAGTGACTAGTGCTTCGCTCAAGATTCTGACTTTCCCTGTATTGACGAAGCCATTCAGAAGAAGTCATTCTACGCTCTGGTGTGTATGAATCCATGAAACCTGGAATTCCAGGACCATAATCAAGTGTCTGATGAGAGCCAGTCCAATTCAAATAGCCACTCACTTGCGGTGCCTCAAAAAAGTTAGAATTTGTTCTGTTGATGGTTCCTGAGCTGTTGTAGTCAGTGAAAGTAGATTGACTGCCATTGAGCAGCACAGCATCGTCTGGAAGAAATGGGGCAGAAGGCACTGGGGCTGAATAAGGATAAGAAGTGTGATGTTGGGTCATAGATCCATGCCCCATACTAATTACAGAGTCAGTTTCACTGATACAGAGATCATTTATGGATGCCGTTGCTATTTCCTGAATAGGTGCCAAGCTAAGTTTACTCATGTCACTATTACCTTTCGCCCTTTCACTGCTCAAAGTTCTATTGAGGACCCAAGCGTTGAGCGAGGGAGGCCCAGCAGAAATGGAGCTGCTGAGAGAGGGAGTCCACTGAGAGATAGAGGCTTCGGAGAGCCGGTGTTCTACTGTATCCTTTACGAAAGGCTCCTGCTGTTTCACTGGTTTGTTGTACCCGAAATTAATGAGATCAGAATGGAATGCCGAAGGATCACCCTGGCCCTGGTATTGTGTTATTAGTAGTGATGTGGCACGTCGCAAACATTCATCGGCAGGTACAATTTTGTCCCCAGGGTATTCAAAAGGTGTTTGATCATTAGAAGTGATAGAGCTATAAAGTGGGGCAGAATTGTATCTTGTGAGAGGCTTGAATAGAATTACTTCTTCCTCTTCCAAGGAAACAGATTTTCCATTCACAAAAGGGCTACTTGGTTTCTCCTCGAGAATAACTTTCTCACTTTCTTCTGTAAATTGGAAAATCTGCTGATTCGGCACTTTCTCTTGAACAACAGCATTAGCAGACTCCATCCTTTCAGACTCTTTCCTGTCTGGAAGTTTATATGATCCTCCCGCAGAAAAATTTCTTCCACATTTATCATAAAAGATCCACTTGTGATTATTGTTTGATCTGTCTGCAATCTTTATTGCGGCATTAATAATGCGGTTAGCACGGTATTGAGATCCATTTTCATAATTGTCTTTGTGTCCCCAATGACTTGCAAAATCCAATGACACCTGAGAACGAGCTAATGGTGCAAAGCCTCTCAACTCATAGTCTTCCCAAAGAGCAATGCTGTGTGGAGGATCGACTTCACTTCTATTAATGTCAAACCGCTTTAGAAGTTCAAGAAACTTGCCAAAAAAATAAGACATGGCACATGTACTTTTATCATCAGATCCATATGTTTCTAATTCAGCAAGAATACTTGCCAACCACTCCACGAAAATGAGTAAAGCTGGTAAAAGTGGGCAAGATTCCAACAAAACTGCCTTCAAACATCTACCAGTAAGGCGTCCCATGAAGATGAATGAAGCAGTCAATGCAGTTTGTGTTAACACAAGCTGCTGTGCTTCAGTTCTATCCTTTGAATCTTTTCTGTCTGGGCAATTTATTAGATTATCGATGACAAAGATGAATACTGAGACAAATTGAAGGGTTCTAAAAGGACCAGTCCTGGCTGAATTCATATGCTGATATGACTCCATTGCAGCTTTTAGCTTTGCATCATCTAGCGCCATTAACACATCAAGCTCTTTAATAGTAGATGCAAAAGTGCAAGGAAAGTCCTCAAAACTGCCACACATTGAATAAGCAATTAGTAATGTATACAACAATCTTTTGTAAGAGTTCATAAAAGGATAATTTTATTAAACAGTTCACAAAAATTCAGATCAGTATGTCATATGGTGGAATTGGTACTTGCAGAATGCAATGCATATGATAAAAAGCTTGAATTAGCAACATGACAGCATATTTAGGAAGAAAGGATGCATCTATCATGTTGCAGCTAAACATAAACATTTATCCTGTTGGCTCGGAATTTATGGTAATGCCTAAATACAAATTCTTATACCTTTTGATGCTCTTTGTGAATCCACTAAAAGATCATCAACTCCCAGAAGCTCAAACTAAGATGAGCGATCAATTTCATAAAAAGATGATAGCAGAACAATTATCAAAAAGACTACTCCAAAATTCTTACACCTTCTTTTGATGTTCTTTGTGAGTCCACTAAGTGATCATCAACTCTCAGAAGCTCAACCTAAGATGAACGGTCAATTTCATAAAGGACGATAACAGAACAATTATCAAAGAGACTACTCCAGATAGCAAATTCCATATCATGCATTTTACCAACAGAGTGGTGAAAAATTTATAGTAGGAACCAGAAGGCATCATAGTTCATGCTACACATAACAGATTAAGAACGAGTCATTAAAGATTATTGCATAAGTAAATCTACACGGGATCCCTAAACCAGTTTAGTAGAAGCAAAATGTTCCTCGAGGAGTACCTTGCCTTTATGAACAAGAAACTCATTGTTCTAATGATAAGAGGCCATAAATTTGTCTCCCTTGAGCCTTCATATTCAGCTTTCGAAGGCATGCAATTCAACAAATCATTAGTGGATTCTACTTTAGTCTGGACGCTACATTCAGATGGTTGTAAGAAATCAAAGCAGGCCTCACTGGAAAGACATTGCAAGTGGGATGACCTGTTCTGAAAGACCACAGAAACCAACTGAGAACTGCCAAGAAAAAAAAATCGGCAGCAACTGTAATGGAGGTGATAGTGTTTAGAGAGAGAAAACAGAACGAAAAAAATAAGAACATGAGCTTGAGTCTTACTCTTTCAAACAGTAAAATAAGGTTATTCCATGCATCAGGGAAAGGATCTTTAACAGCTAAACTTCTTATGCAGTGGTACAAAGCAAGGAACTCATCACCAACATATACTGCCAACACTGCCAACTGAAAATGAACATAGTGGTTATATGCATATATATAGAAACCAGGACGGTAGCTTTTATAAGCATACAAAGTTCTAAAAGCCATAAGTTCTCGACATTGAGGACATTTTCTAAGTTTCCCCACTGTATCATAACAAGTAGCATGAATGTACCTGGTTTTGAGGGTTTCCACTGTCTGGCCAAATTATTGTTGCTTCCAAGTAATGAGCGACTGCAACTGACCAATTGTGGTTCTGTGTGTTAGATGTTTCACATTTTTCTCTGTATCTAGCAAAATCCCCAAGACAAACTAAAAAGCGATGGCATAAAAATTGTAGTTTCTGCATTTTCTTCGGCTCAACAGAGGTATAGTTTCCACCACTTCTATGGAAGGAAAAATCTTCAGGGAGACCATAATATCTTGTGATTTTGATGAGCAGATTTTGGTAAAATTCAGTTGCTTCAGACAGAAATAACTTAAATCCAGCTGCATGGTTGTCACTGCTTCCCTGTGCAGCAACCACACTTTTTGGTGTCAGAAATGTTGTATTCTCTCCATTAGCAGAATTTATCTTCATTTTTTTACGATATTCATCAATATGTCTATAGTGAAGCTTCCACAAAGAATATTCAGTATCTTGAAGGTCCTCCAGTTTGCGATCACTGAGGAATGTTTTCTCATAACCAGAGCAGATTTTTCGGTACAAGTCTTGAACATTGGAGTGCAATAGACCTTTCGTATGGATTAATGCCCATAGCTGTTTTTCTAAATTAGCAACCTAAACCACCACAATTTCAAGAGTCAATAATGGAAGAGAAGGAATTTCATTGTAAGAGGTGAAGTATCACACACAACTATGAAGCTGCAAAATTTACCTCAACAGGAAGACTTGTTTTTTCTTTCTGATCCTTAAGAAGTGAATTAGCATCCATGACTGGCAGATTTTTTTTCTGGCCTGCTATATATCAGACAATGTAGAGGGAAATGTGAGCGAACAAACCTAACCCTGAAATTCTAATTTGAAAGTTGTGTTAATATCCCAGATATGTTTTCATGGTATTCTAGTCGTCACATACAAATATCGAAGCTCATAATATTTAGCAAGGATAAAGCTCGCGTACAGGCCCCCGATGAATCTAACCAACAATCTCTCTTACAGAAATATATGATAGAAGTGAAATGTCCAAAGATACCCCTAAGTAATTATAATGGCAATCAAAATCAAAATGTCAAAGATTTTAACACATTGCAAACCATAACTGACATCATGCTGAATAATTACGAAAAGAAACGAAAAAACACGAGAGAGAGGGGGGGGGGGGGGACAAATTCTACATAACAAGCAACCTGGACTTGAACAAAAACCTAAGCAGAGAATTATTAAGAATATGTTCTCCAAAGCATTCAAACTAGCTTGAAAATAAGAAGAAACTTTCCAAAAAAGAACTCAAGTGATCTAATTTCAACAGTACTTAAATTCGAATTAAACTCCTGAAGTAAAATTTTGAAACCATCCAAAGTTAAACATCATGCAGCCTACCCTGAAAGAATTTTAAGAGGCATATCATCTCTAAAGACTGGCTATCAAGTAAACTCTTCTGAAAATTATAAATTATTAACAGCAGAAGTAAAACTCAACCTCTTAAACCATATAATCCACCTGGAACATGATTATCATCTTCAAAATTGAAGAGTGAAAGCAAACATTACAAAAAGTCCAAGAGTGAGAATTGCTTAATGAATTGATGCCAACAAGTTGTAGACTTTAAGCAACTAGTCAATTAAACAAAGAATTTTCCAACAGTGAACTACAAGAGAATTTCTTCTCTTTTTTACGAATAATTACAGAGGAATTAAAGAGGAAAACTCATAACAAGAATCAAGGAATCCCATCAAGGCACAAACCAAACTCACAAGAATCAAAGTTGAACAGCAGCAGCGGGAACAGTAAGGAAACCCACTTCAAATCAAGCAACTTGGACAGAAACAAGCACAAAAGCTATTATCTTTAATGATCATAAAAAGAATAGAAATAACAGTAGTTCTAAATAATAATAATAAAAAAAAAACGAAAAGAAAAGGAGCACCTGAGGAAATTAAAGAGTCAAAAACAAACAGAAGAGAACTTCCATTGAAGTTAGTAAGTAGGAGCCAATGCTTGAAGCACAAATTGAGACCACAACAACCAACCAAAAGAACACAGCTTTGAGAGAGAGAAGCACGGGGATAGGTAGAGCCAAGAATAGTTTAGCCACCTATACTGGTTCAGTTCTGAAACAGACAAAGTAAGAGGTGGCTGCTTATAAGAATGCCTTTGTTTATCTCTTTTTCTTTCTTTTTTAAAGATGGATAGTAATAAGGATTTTTTTCATGCTGAGTATTTTATTTTAGTAATAACTAGATAATTTAAAGTTTTTTAATATAAAAAACATATATTTGCATTATTAATATTTCTTTGATAAAAAAAATTATGCGGAAATTATTTTGATCTGACTCGGTTAGGCCACCTTGACGGGTTCAAAGACAACCCAAATAGCTGGTAAAAATATAATTTAGTTTTAAAATAAATATTTAGGGCAATAAAATTTTCAATAATCTCATTGTTGAAATATAAAATAAAAAAAAAATAACTTGAGTTACACTATCTAATCTGCAACATGAATCATGAGTCTAAGTTAAATCAATAGAAATCAAATCGAAATTACTATAAAAATTTGATTCTCAATCAATCCAGTATTAAAAGATAAAATTAAAAAAAATATAAAAATACAAAAACCATTCAGGTCAATGATGATTAATTCACTAAATTCATGACTCAAATCATGAGAAGGTGATAACCTTGTATAAAACAAACAAAAATAAATCGCGAACATTAATATTCTATTAATCTAATATTCAAAATTAATTTTTTTGAAGAAAAATCAGGCACAAAAAGGGGAGAAATTTTGAATAAAACAAGTTAACCTGGATCATGAGTTCTAGATATCTTATAAAAATCAAATTAAAAAAGTTATATTGTTTAATTTCTAATGAAATTAATATTAAATAATGAAATTAATAAAAATAAAAATATATAGCAAGTTGAATAATAACTTATTTAATAGAAGGGATGAAAATATAAATATAAAAATAAATATATTTTTGAGATATTTTAAAATAAAATTATATATATATATATATATCTTTTCTGTCTTGAACATTATCTATCTATCTATCTATATATATATATGAACATTATCTATCTATCTATATATATATATATATCTTTTCTGTCTTGAACATTATCTATCTAGAAAACTAGCTTACAAGTCATAAGAGAACAGTAAATAGAGGAATAAAAAAAAGGTGCCTGAACGCTCATCATCACAATCATCAGTTTCTCTTGACCAAATGAGGAGGATCCCTTGCAATTCAAGCTAAACCCATCTTTTTGTCTTGGAACTTTGTCAAGATATAACACAAACAGAAAATAATAATAATGCTTGATGGGCCACCTCGTTCTCAATAGATAGCACTTGAATTTTTTATAAAATATAATTGATAAATATACTTATTTAAATATAAAAAATGTTAAGCGAGGACTCCGAGCAACTACCCTCATGACTTTGAATCCGAACCGGCTCTCTGGCGGGTGGTTGAGGGGTCATGTTATATGCTAACAAAAATCAATATATGTGTAGGCATATATGCACAAAATACTGAAGATCGGGGACTTAATTTAAGTTTTGTTTTGTAGTGGATGAGCACGAGCACTCGAGCAGGAAGCAACTATAGCAATGAAATATGGGGACTCAAGACTCGATTACAGATCGAGTCTGTCTCGATTCAAAAACAGTTGATGTTACAGGATCTATCTAAAAAGAGAAAAAATAGCTGTAGGGCAATGCTAAATTTACAAGAAATGATGCTTAGAGAGATAATATACTTTATATTAAAGTCACATTAAATCAAGGGTTACCCTTTTTGTTTTTTCTCTCCCAGAGATTAAATTATAACAAAACTTTAAAATATTCTTTTTTATATTTTTCAGAAAAAAATATATTTTGCTTGAAATATCTTTTTGTTACTTAAATTTGAGTTGGGTGGTACTGAATTTTTTACGGTATGATGACTTTAATAATGAAATATCATATTAATAAAATATCTCATATAAAAATTTAAATTGTTAAGTAAAATTCTTGATTTATATTATATTTTAATGATAATATCATCAATAGTCTTCCATGATTGCTACTTATAACAATAGTAATAATTATATATATTGTCATTACAGCACAACTATTATTATCTATTGAATATTATCATCATCACAATCATCTTTTATCATTTTATCTTCTATTAATGAAAGTATTATTACTTCTCTTCTTTAAAAAAAAACACTTTATATTTAATAAATCAAATTAAATTTTGATTCCTTATTAAAAAAAAAAGTATTTAGATTCTCTCATCCCCACCGTAGATCTTTCATTTCTGTAACCAATGACACTTACAAGCAATTGTGGAAATATTATGATATTTGTTTTTAATAGTATTGGAATATTTGAGCTAACCAATTAGAAGCGAAAGATGGGCACTCGATGAGGAAGAATATTTTAAATAACAATTTTTTTTTCTGAACTATTTTAAATGCACTCCGCAAAAGAGGAATAGATTCTTATGGAATCCTAAAACCTAAGTACTAAACTGCTACCTCTAGTCTAAACACTTATTTTTTAAAAAAAAAGAGTTATATAAACATTACGATATTCTTTTCTATTCAACAACAAAGATATATTTGTGGTATTTTATACATTAATTAAAAATAAATCCTTTTTTAGATGATTTTAAAAAAAAATAGAGAAAACAAATTTATATGAATACTAGTTTTAAAGTTTTGAGCACAATAAATAAATAATATATATATATATATAAATATATATATATATATATATATATATATAAATATATATATATATATAGTCTAATGAATTTAATAAAAATATTTTAAAAAATAATCATTTTTATACTCTAAAGCACATCTGCATTGGCGAGTCACACCTCCATTTTGGTCTATGATTAGCATAATTTTCTTGTAAAACGGGTTGTGGATATGTAATCTGTGAGTGATGCTATATTTTAAATATATAATTTCATAATTGATTCTCGTAAACTCACAATATCCTTAAAATTATGGACAATTTATTCGTGTGAGCGTATAAAAATTTATTTATCAAACTATCAGTAAAGTTTTTTTTCCTTAAAAATAAAACGTCACCGTTTCATGTAATTAAATAACTTGTTAGGCACCTGTTTAACCGAAACCATGGACTAGTAGCTAGGGTTCTCGATTTTTCATGGATCCAAAGCTTACTGATCGATGACGGGGTTACTTGAAATCAAGATGATGATGATGATATCGTGGATAATGAATGCTACGCAAGTCGCAAGGCATGGCAACAGCAGTTGAAGAAGTCTCCCATGCAGATGCCCAGTCGACAACCATCACTCCTCGAGATGATCATGTTAAGAAATATCCAAATTACATTTCTAGTTAATTTGAGATTAAAAAGAGAAGCCAAATCAATGAAATGTTTAAGGGAAAAATTAAAAACAAATCAAAATATAAAAGGAAAAAATTACAAGAGACAATTACATTGTAATTGGCAATTACGATCATGAAAACAAAATAACAATGAAGATCAACTCCAGCCTAACCAAAAGTTAGGAGGGGCTTTTGCCTTGAAAAAAAAAAAAAAAAAGAGTATAGATTTCTCTGAAGAATTTAAAATTTTATTGTCAAAATTAAAAAAATTAAGCTCTATCCCTCCTAATTATTTTTCTTCTAATCTTTACCCCATATAAAAAAATATTTCTATTCTTGCCCTGTTTCCTCGATTGACCTTTCTTTTTCTGATAAACTAGAATTACTCTTTCTTTCTTCTGTATATATCGATATCTATTGAATAAAAAAATTAGAAAGTAGACTAGTTCGGATAAGGGAATCCATGAGGCATGTCGTGTACGCATGGATCACGATACACCTGGTATAATGACTCCTGGGACCCACTGGGAAGTACAGCTGATGGGTAGATCTCAGCCGTTAAATCTGGAAATTAACATTTTCTTTCAGCGGGAATGTATTGAAAGTCAAACAAATCATGTGGACATGGGTCTACATAGTTAATGTTTGGTGTCGTGATTTCAACTGTCAGATTCAAGGCTCATTAATGGCTTCAGGTGGATTTTTTTGGTTTCTCTTTTTATTAATTTGTTAAGTAAATGGGAAAGGCAGCAACAGCAAGTTACAGGGAATTTACAATCTTTGAATTTAGAACGTTGTGATTCCATGAGAGACTGCTTGCTTAGTTTTTTGGAACTCCTTTGCGGTATTTTCTGTTTTAAAATGATTTTTAAAAGTATATTTGTTTCAAAATAATATTAAAAAGGTATTTTTTTATATGATTTTAGAATATTAATGCCAAAATATAAAAAACAAATTTAAAAATATAAAGTATTTTAAAACAAAAAATCACTTTTTAAAAATCACATCTCACCACTCCACCCCCACCTTCATTTTGTTTTATTTTTGGTATATTTTTCTAGTAAAATAGACCATGGGATGTGACCTGTGAAATAATAGCTTCAACGGGATGTTCAAGTCCACTTATGACAGCCCCTTTTCTTGAATTTCTCGACAGATTTTTAATTTTAAAATGCCAAACAAAAATGATGAGTGCATGCAGGAGAAATAGGAGAGTAACACAGGATAAGAAATATTAAATATTTCATAAAAAAATATTATCAATTTTGACTGTGCCAATCGGAACAAATTAAACATACTCGTAGCATTAAAAGATGACGAGGAAAGAAGATTAATATCTGACGGCCGAGGGGGAAGCCCTCATGGCCATGCCTGAAGTAAAGTCGGCAGCATTTCCCTCCGATCCATATCCAAGGAGGCAAGGACAGGTCAGTTTCTGCTGCTAAAATGTTAGATGTTTCACTCTGACCACTTTTACTGCTAATATCTGCTGTCACCGGTGAAATTTGATTGGTCATTTTTTAAGGATCCACCCAATGATTCGATGGTGAAAATGATGGACACCGATCACCATCTTTTGGGAAAATTTTCACTGTTTGATTCTATGCTCCGGCCAATTGAGATATTTATTTTGGTTTGTTAATTCCCCGAACGTGGACACAATAGAATTATTTTATTATTATTATGCAGCTAAGCAGGAATTAAGGTGTTTAGATCCATGCACGTAGCCCAGCCAACCGGTATTAATTAGCTTGAGCAGCCGAACTTGGCAGGGACAGTTGCTAAGTGTGCTGCAGCAGCAGCAAGCATGTTGCTTCAAAAGTTTTATGTTTCCTCGCCATATTTTCTTCTTGTTTAATTTTTTTCGTGAATTTTGTAGAAACTGCCTCTCATACCCTCTTTTCTTTAGCAAATGAGGTTTGCAGAGATGCTAACTTTTGATGGGTAATGCATGGGACACATAAAACTAACTAAACCCAAGAGAAGCAACCCTCGGATCAGGTCTCCATCCAGCATTACTAATAATGAATTAAAAAAAATAGAAGATTGGTTTCTAATTCTAGGGTTGACAACAGCACAGATCCTAAACTGCAGAAAGAACAACCTAAAATCAAACATATTTTGACATGAAAACAAGGAGTAAGAAGCGGACACCCCCTAAATTCACGTTCAAGTCATGAAACGAGCAACCACAAATCTTACCCTCCTCCCCCCAGCTCCATCTCTCCCTCCTTTTTATCCTAACAAGCTGAAATTCATCCCATCTTTCTTTTTGTGTATCCTTATTCTCTTCCCCTCCTCTGTTTGGAAGGGCAGGGTGTCGGTGTATTACCAAACCCTCTCCTGTGTTTGCTCCCATGTCCACAATGGATTCTAAGTTCTCACTGGTTTTTCTAATGTTGGCTACGGCCATGGTTGTGGAGTCGACAGCTTCGATGCACGATGCTGATCTCTGGGGCCTGTCTACTTTAGGCCATGACAATACTGGATTCGACTTCGTGAGCACTGAGATGATGATGGATTCCGAGATCAATCACAGGCTGCTGGCTCAGAAGACGAGGTACATTAGCTATGGAGCCCTAAGGGCTAACTCCGTCCCTTGCAATCGTCGCGGTAGCTCTTACTACAACTGTAACCAGCGGCAAAAGGCTAATCCTTACAGACGTGGATGCAGCACCATCACAAGGTGCCATCGGGACACTCATTGATCAATGAAGAGAATGATAACAAAAGAGTGAGCGCCATTAAGAGAAAAGGGAAAGGATCGTTGCCCTTTGAGTATGCATCAATCTGGGATTCTTCTTTTGTCAATTTGTTTATTAATTACATTTCCTCCTCTAAAGATACGCAGCAGTTTAATGTGGTTTATTAATTATGTTTTATTATATGTTGTTTGTGTTTTTTTCTCGTATTTGATGGGAAAAGTGCCGCTCATTGGTTCAACAATTACAAGTCTCTGTCTCTGAACTTTATTGTGTAAGATTTGGAGGAAATGAAAGGGTAGTATTTTATGTAATATGAATTTAATGAAAGTTATGATTAGGTTTTTCTCTGCATTTCACAACCATTAATAGTTGCACGCCCTGTATCGATTTAACAAATTAAGAAGATATCCCTAATTGGCCCCGGAAGGAAACAGGATCAGTCATTAATTTCAGCAGTCTTGAAGAGGCATATCATCTCTAAAGACTAGCTATCAAGTAGACTCTTCTGAAAATTATAAATTATTAACAGCAGAGGTAAAACTCAACCTTTTTAACCATATAATCCACCTGAAACATGATTATCATCTTCAAAATCGAAGAGTGAAAGCAAACATTACAAAATGATCAAGAGTGAGGATTGCTTAATTAATTGATGCCAGAAAGCTGTAGACTTTAAGCAACTAGTCAATTGAACAAACAATTTTCCAACAGTAAACTACAGGGGAATTTCTTATTTTTTTTACGAATAATTACAGAGGAATTAAAGAGGAAACCTCATAACAAGAATCAAGGAATCCCATCAAGGCACAAACCAAACTCACAAGAATCAAAGTTGAGCGGCGGCGGCGGCAGTAAGGAAACCCACTTCAAATCAAGAGACTTGGACAGAAACAGACACAAAAGCTATGATCTTTAATGATCATAAAAGGAATAGAAAGAACAGTAGTTGAAATTGAAAAAAAAACGAAAAGAAAAGGAGCACCTGGGGAAATTAAAGAGTCAAAAACAAACAGAAGAGAACTTCCATAAGAGTTAGTAAATAGGAGCCAATGCTTGAAGCACAAATTGAGACCACAACAACCAACCAAAAGAACACAGCTTTGAGAGAGAGAAGCGCGGGGATAGGTAGAGCCAAGAATAGTTTAGCCACCTATACTGGTTCAGTTCTGAAACAGACAAAGTAAGAGGTGGCTGCTTATAAGAATGTCTTCGTTAGTAATCGCTCTCTTTCTTTTTTCTCTTTTAAAGATGGCAAGTAATAAGGTTTTTTTTCACTAATAACTTGATAGTTGATATATGTCATGCTGTGGTTTCGATTATTTTTTTAATTTAAAAAATATTTTAGTATTATTAATATATAAATAATTATGTGGAAATTGAATTGATATATCTCGGTCATTTAGCTGGTTCAAAGATAATTTTAATAATCAATAAAAATATAATTTTATTCAAAATAAATATTTATGATAAGGTTTATTTATTAAATCAAAGACAAAAATATATTAAATTGAATTAAATCAACTTGGATTAACATGAAAATCTATATATCTAGTAATGATATAATGATAACCTCATGAAAAACAAGTCAAAATAAATTATGAAGTTTAGTTTTTATTAAATTTAATGACAGATGATGAAACTGAAGAAAATTCAATTAATAAATTATATTTTAGTCAATTCATGTTGACATGTCAATCTTGCGATTTGGATTATGAAATTAAGATAGCCTAATAAAAATCATATAAAAATAAACTATAAAACTTAAATCTTAATCAACCTAACATTAAAAGATTAAAAAACAAAAAAAAAATAACCTTGATCAAATAAGGTTAACCTTTTAAATTCGTGATCCGAGTAATGATAACGTTATAGAAACTAGAACAAAATAAACTATAAATTTTAATTTTCTATCAATTTAATGATAAAATTGAGGGGAATGTAGCTTAAAAAAAAATCAAGCTTTGTATCATGAGTTTGATAAAATAAAAGGTAAATTAAATAAAAATATATAGCTAAATTTAAAAAAAATATTAAATGAGGGAATGAAAATGGAAAAAAAAAACCATTATAAAGAAAAATAAAAAATATTATTGCAAATATTGTTATGTGAGTAGGGATATAAGAAACCCTTTTCTTCTTTAATTGTGTGTTTTAGTAATCTTTATTGTATTAAGATTTAATCTATCTAAAAGACACGTTCTCATAAATATAGGAAAAATAAAATTTATTTAGTTGAATGAATAAAAATAAAAATATATATATTTATTAATTTATTTAGTCTATCTTTATTCTTCTTTTTTATTTTTTTCCTTGACCTATTTATTAAAGTTTTTTTGTTTTCAATTTCATTTTTTTCACTTTCACCCTCATTCTTTTGATTTGTTTTTCTTTTTATTAAAGCTATTTCTCAATTCTATTTAACCCACCAAATGAAAATTCTTTTTGCCCACTAATTAATTTTTTAATTATTTTCACCCTAGTTTTTATAGATCCTTTGTGTAATTGATTTCTTTTCTTGGTTTCATCTCTAAACATTTACTTTGATGTGTATTCAACTTCGAACATTCTTGTCGTTCTTCATTTGTATTTTTTTTTTTAAAGTATTAGTCTTGTAATTATCTTAAAAAAAGTTTCTATGAGTTTGCTGCGATCTCATATTCAATATTTTTTTGAAAAAACATTTACATGCTAAC
The DNA here is from genome assembly GCA_015731905.1 of Salix dunnii. Classification (NCBI taxonomy): domain Eukaryota; kingdom Viridiplantae; phylum Streptophyta; class Magnoliopsida; order Malpighiales; family Salicaceae; genus Salix; species Salix dunnii. The sequence continues at coordinate 2,469,429 of CM027662.1, read as the reverse complement.
GAGTTATATAGGTAGGATCAGGTATTTGTATTGAGAAAATGAGTGGCCAAATAAAATCTCAGATTTAGGGCTAAAAACTTGTCATAACATATAAAAAATATATATGACTTTCGTGTGTATGTGTTTTGGTTCGCTTGGATATTAGAAAGCCTTGGCATAACTACTCATCTGTGCACTGGTAAAGGGCTGGTGGGTAGTTAAGGGGTCATGTTATACACTAAAAAAAGTCAATTTATGTGTGCAGAAATATTGAAGAATGAGACCCTCGATGTTATGTTTTGCTGTGCAGTAGATGAGCACGAGCAGACAGCAACTAAAGCAAAGAAAAATGGAGCAGATCCATGTTTATTAAGCTCACTCAAGCACACCTCTCTGGTAGATTAGGACTCAAGACTCGATTATAGAGTCTATCTCGATTCAAAAACAATTATCACCGATCTATATTATAATCGTCAATTTCATTGTGTTTTGGTTAAATTATCAAAATAGTTTGTAATAATTAAAAAAATAAAAGAAAATAATATCATTGTTATCTCAGTTTAAATTCCAGCCTGTTTTAGATTTTTCAACCAAATATCAGCCGGAACATACAGGTTTCATTCCACCCATTTCGTTTCGGCCAAATAATATTTTATAAAATAATAAATAATTTTATAATATCAATCATATCTCTTCATTTGACAGTTAAATTAAGATAAAATTTTATGAGGAGTCTCTTGACATATTTATATATACTATGTTAAAATTTTAGGTCAATCAAAGAATATAATGACCTTGCGAGATTGATGATGACATTCTCGAAATATTATACATGTTCATAATTTTATTGAGAAAAATTATTATATTGTCTTTTTTTAGATTAAAATGCACAATTCTAAATAATTTTATTTTTTATTTGAACTATTTTTTTAATTAATATATATATATAGTACAACCCTGAAATGACGTGTTGAAACGCTTCAAAATAAAAATATTCTATTCCAATTGAAAAAACAAAACACCAACCAAAATGATATTGATAATTTTGATCTAAAATGAGAAGAAATAGTTGTAGAGCAATGCTAAAATTACAAGAGATGATGTTTTGAGAGATAATACACTTTATATTAAATCAAGGGATGATGATGTTGTCTCTAGAGAGTTTTAGACGGCAATAGAGAAAATGATTCACGCATATTTCTATTCGAAGAGGACGTCGTATAAATACAGATTTGAAAGACTTAAATTACTCCTAAACTTATGCTAGCGTATAGCAACTTATATGTAGGAAAGTATGAGCTGTACAAATTTCCTACAATAGTTTATCAAAACACTTAAAATGTTAGACGCAGTTATAAATTATGGTGCTGATCTTCTGCATGAATAATACATATCCTCATTTGTCTCCTCAAGATGGAGGTGCCATCTACATTGCCAGTATTGGATCTTAATGTTTGAAAGCGTTGATTTGTATTGAGATCAGCAAGTTGATGGATGATATGGACGTGAAGCTCACGAATAGTTTCCTTCTTGACAGGATCTCAGGAGATCAGTTTCAGTATATTCCATCCGTGTGTGCTGGAATATATTTAGAATGAAGTGATTTGCGCCAATATTATCACAAAACAATTGCGGTGCTTCTCTGAGATCGAGACCGAGTTCATTGATATGGGAATAGAGCCGAATTGTTTTTGATGTGGCAGCTGCTAGTGCCTGAAATTATGCTTCTGTTGATGATCTTGAGACTACCCTTTGCTTGTGTACAAACCATGAGATTGGATTAGGACCAATGAAGGTGATGAAAGCCATGGTTGAAATTCGAGTGTCCGCATTAATTTGATGCCCAGCCCGCATCACTACATGTATCTTAAGTTGGAATTGATCATGCTTTTGTAGTATAAGACCATGAAACATTGTATTTGAGATACATTAGAAACATTTTTGCTGCAACCCAATGATTTATTGTCAGATTTTTTATGTAATTGTCCATGAGATTTAAGATATAATTTATATTATTTTTTAATATATATATTAGAGTAAAATTTTTATCTAATAAAATAAAAATTGTAAAATTCGAACTTGTAACTATTTGATCAATAAAACTCTAATATCATATTAAAAAATTATCCTATTTAAAAATTTAAATTATTAAATAAAACCTGACATATTATTCTCTATCATTCATGCAATAATTTGTTTGATGCAAAGGAGATGTCTCAACAAGTGAGTCATAGATATTGAAGTGCTCCAATGGTCTAGCGATACTCAAATATGTCTATGCTCTGAAGTCTGAATTATCTTGAATTGTAAAACTTAGTTTCAGTGGACATTAGAGTGAATGTTTCTTTAGCATTGTCCATGAGGATCATGAAAGGAGATCCTGGATGTGCATATGATTAAATAAAAATAGTCCTTGTAGAGTTGGAATCACTTCTATTCCCCCCCCAAAAAAAAAACAAGGAACCCATGTCCATGTCTTTGACTGAGAATGTAGAGCCAAGTTTTCTTATAATGTCATTCACCAAGCTTGTGTGTTGTCTTTGAAGATTATATAATCGATTTAAAAAGGGCAATAACACAAGGAGTGCATCCTAAAGACTTGTAAGACTGTCGTGGAGCTTGTTTGAACATAAATACTCCTTTTGTGCTTGCAAAGATGCTTAGGTTTAGATATATCTTCAAATTCTAGAGGTTGGTGCATGAAGATTGTTTCTTCAAGGGTACCATGCAAGAATATATCATTGATGTCTACCTGACTAAGAGACCAGCCATTCATCACTGCAATGATTAAAAGAAGCCATGTTATTGCAGGTTTTACCACAGGATTGAATGTCTGAGAGTAGTCATTGCCTGGCCGCTGATGAAATCCCGTCTGAGACCAGCCATTCTACATGAAGCCTGTGATCTTGACGGAAGCGATTAATGGCCGGAGATGCTCCCAGTAGGTGTTCCTTCATTTCTTCATCAATACTAGCCCAGTCCAACCGGTATTAGCTAGCTTGAGCAGCCGAACTTGGCAGGGACAAGTGCTACGTGTACTGCAGCAGCAGGCATGGTGCTTCCAAAGTTTTATGTTTCCTCGACAAATTTCCCTCTTGTTTAATTATATTCGTGAATTCTGTTGACCCTACCTCTCATACCCTCTATTCTTAGCAAATGAGGTTTGTTGTGATGCTAACTTTTTGACGGGTAATGCATGGGACACATAAAACTAACTTAACCCAAGAGAAGCAACCCTCTGATCAGGTCTCCATCCAGCATTACGGTGAATTGACAAATTGTTGGAGGACAAAAAGGGGGGGTTTAGAATCCAAATTCCTAATAATGGACAGTCAAAAAACGAAGATTAGTTTCTGACAAAAGGGTTGACAACAAACAATAGAAAGAACAACCTAAAATCAAACATATCTTGGCAGAAAAATAAGGAGTGAGAAACGGACACCCTCCAATATTCACGTTTAAGTCATGAAACTAACAGCCACAAATCGTACCCTTCATCTCCTAGCTCCATCTCTCCCTCCTTTTTATCCTTACAAGCTGAAAATCATCCCATCTTTCTTTTTTTTTTGTGTATCGTTCTCTTCCCCTCCTCTATTTGGAAGGGCAGGGTGTCATTGTATCACCAAACTCTCTCTTGTATTTGTTCCCATGCCCACAATGGGTTCCAAGTTCTGGGTGGTTTTCCTCATGTTGGCTACAGCCATGGTTGTTGAGTCGACAACTTTTATGGATGGCGCTGATCTCTGGGGCCTGTCTACTTTAGGCCATGACAACAATGGATTCGACTTCAGCACTGAGATGATGATGGATTCTGAGATCAATCACAGGTTGCTGGCTCAGAAGACAAGGTACATTAGCTATGGAGCCCTAAAGGCTAACTCTGTCCCTTGCAATCGTCGCGGTAGTTCTTACTACAACTGTAACCAGCGGCAAAAGGCTAATCCTTACAGACGTGGATGCAGCACCATCACAAGGTGCCATCGGTACACTCATTAATCAATGAAGAGAATGATAACAGAAGAGAGAGCACCATTGCAAAAGAAACAGGAAAGGATAGATGCCCTTTGAGTATGCATTAATCTGGGATTCTTCGGTTGTCAATTTGTTTGCTACATTTCCTCCTCTAATGCTACGCTGCAGTTTAAAATGGTATTTTAATTATGTTTTATGATTTGGTTTTTGTGTTCTTCATACATATTTGATGTTAAAAGTCTCTCATTGCTTCTGTAATTGCAAGTCTCTGTCTCTGAACTTTATATGTAACATTTGGAGGAAATGAAAGGCTAGTATTTTATGTAATTTGAATTTAATGAAAGTTTTGATTAGGCTTTTCTCAACCAATAATATTTGCACGTCCTCTGTAATTGAACAAATTAAGAAGATATGTAATTTGAATTTAATGAAAGTTTTGATTAGGCTTTTCTCAACCAATAATATTTGCACGTCCTCTGTAATTGAACAAATTAAGAAGATATCCCTAAATGGTCTTGGAAGGGAACAGGACCAATGACTGGTAAGCTGTTCTGCGGCTAGACACCCGTGTGTGTCTGCGTCCTTATTCATTCTAGTTCTAGCAGATCCCAGCTAGTTTAGTCATCTCGGGTCAGCTTTTTTTCGAATTCTAGTTTGCATTCGTCAACATGAATTCATGTATAAGAAGTGTATTTTAAATCACAGTCCATAGCTAGCAAATAGAGTTGGCCTCGATGATTATCAAGTAACTCCAAGGCCCATGAGGAATGATGAAAAACTTGTAATTGTCCTAAATTTTGCGGCCCATCTGCCACTTCAAACAAAAGATATTTCCCAATCTGGTGATCGAAATTTAGTAGTTTGATATTTGTCTAAACAATCTAAAGAAGCAATAAAGGCCAGCCTAAGTTTTCGAGCTCCAAATGGACTAATTGCAAGACAGATGATAAAAATAAGTGTCTGGGGAGGGAAGGGAAAAGTATTTGTTCTTACATCCATCTTTTGGTAGTGGGAATAAGCGAGTGCTTGTATCTTTTCAGAATTGTTCTACATGAACGGCTCTTATTAACCATCTCATTATTACATGCGAGTTTCTTTACAGATCAACCATTGACATTTGTCGAAGGAATGGGAACTTCCCCTTTTCCACCAAAATGCCTTATCTCAAATATGTCTGGTTCTCCCCTCCCTTTCTTTAGTCAGAGCCACACTAACTAGACAAGTTTATTCTATTCAAATGGAAGTTGGGAAACTTGGCATGCTTTTATGGTAATGAATGCGCCTAACATTCAGCATTTGAGCCATGGATATGCATAGATCCCACTCCACTCACTTGATTGATTGAATTGGGGCGTGCCTCGTGGAAAAGATGCAGATAGACGAACAAATTGACAATGGGAAGAAAATGACGATGATGATTATGACGATGATGATGATTGGCCAGCAAAGGGCCAACGAGGGGTCTCCACCCCAAACGGCGCACATGAAAGTATCAAATTTCTCAATTAATGACCCGCCAACTGTGAGATGCAGTCTCTCCTGGCCAAATTGTCCACGGAAAGAAACAAAGTGTGTACACAAGAAAACACAGGGAACCCACAGTTCACACCATGTTTTATGGCTCTTTCCCATTGCTATCCTTTTCTTTTCTTTCATCATGACAAGTCCCCCCTTCGCTTTCTCACGTCCCCATTTACCACAGTAATGGTCTTCCTCGAGTCAAAAAGCAAACTTAAAATCAAGTTTTTGATTCAAAGAACGAGAAACCAACTGCCTTGGCATGATTGCTTTTCCAGCAAAACTAGTGTTAGAATATCAAAGAAGCCCCTCTAACTTCGGAAAACTCACTCGAATGGGCCATTAATTCCTTCCTTTCCCACCCTTCTTACACAAAGTGGGTCCCGAGGTTTACTTGGATCCCAACAATACGATGACCCCCCTTCTCCTCTTGGCTGAAATTCTACCACTCTGGTCATTAGCACCACTAATGACAAGCATTGCTTGCTTCCATTTAAGACCCTAATTACATCCCCCAGACCAAAGCAACAAAATACCAACCATTTCTTGAAAAAATAGGAAAAATCTTAATGGGGCCCATTACGCATCCATTGTCAGTTCCTTGTCCAAAAGGATCTCTCATAGGCGATAGGTGTTGTAGGCCTATAAAAAAACACAGCTGCACGTAGAAATGCTATGCAACTCCTGGGCATCTTTTCGCTCCACTCGAGAAACTGAAAGACAATGGGAGGTCAAGATTCCTCGCCCATTTATCCACTCTTTCTTCGACAGTAAGTCCAGAGTGCGCTTTTGCTCATTTTATACAAAAATAAAAAAAAATCTTCCCCTTAATCCCTCAGTATTCAATTCAAGAACTGTTCTTCCATAGCCTCTGAAAAGAGTTATTGAACTACCGAGTTGGGTGTCAGTCCATTCAATGTTGCAGTTATTGACAGAATGGAAAAATGGACATTCAGTGATTGTCCCATTCAAAATTCAAATTATAGAAGTCATCCTGCATTTCCTTTAAGAATTGCTTGAAAACATAATTAAATGAGTGAGTTGATCCACCAAATGGCTCTTAAATTCATTACCATACTGTAACGTAACGAACTACAAGTTAGAAAATTTGCCAAATTTACTTAAATTTTAATTTCTAATAATTGGCTTTGATTTTTAGCAATTTTACAACCACCCCTTTATTGCAAACCTTGAACGTTACAAGAGTCAAATTTTGACACTTCCTTTCATCTTTTCTTTATCAACTTTATTTTCTCTTTTAACATGCCCAACTTTCTCATCAACCAAACAGTTTAATACAATAACAAGAAAATAAAAGGCCTGAATGAGATAATGAGAATAAAAATAAAACAAGCATCGAAATATACAATTGAAGCGAAGATCCTCTCTCTCTCTCTCTCTTTAAATATCCAACATTACAATTTATTTATTTTTGGTTTAGTCTCATAATCAGCACCACCTTAACTGCCATCAAAGGCAGCAATAATATATATAATTATATATAAAAATCTTACACCAAAAAAGATTAAAAATGACTTACTACTATTATTTTTTTTACTCAAGATGAAGGATTAACAGAACCTGGAATTCTTGGTGAAGTAATAGGGAATAGAGGCAACAATCGGGGCTCCGTTTCTCTTGGTGTGGATCCGGGTGACGGGTGCAAGTAAAATCCTTTCTCTTTAATTGCTTTCTCCTCTGCATCAGTATCCATTGCCTCTGCGTTAACAACGTTATTGTTGTTGGTGGTGTTGATGGGACTAAAACAATTAGTATAGTTTGCCGATCCGGATCGGTCAAACGGGTCGGGTATTAAAGGTGTAACCGGGCTTAAAACAAGAGAAGGGAAATCAAGAATGCTTGGAGAGAGAAGCTCTGGCTTTCTTGGAGAAAAACCTGAACTGGGTTGAGCAAAAAATGGGTTTAAAGGGTTGATCTTGAGGTTCTTGAGTGAGTTTCTACGTTCATATAGCTTGAACCCGGAAGATTGGTTCTTTTTTGGTATGGTTTTAATTGGAGGGATGTTGTGGGTTTTAGGTAATGGGTCGAGTTGCGAGGTGTTGGGGGTCGTGGTGGTGGCGGGGGGTTTGGGTGATCCGGTCAACATCTGGACTACATGTTTGAAGGAAGAAGTGTCGGCTTGGACAAAAGTTGTCGGGTATGGATTAGTTGATTCGGATCTGGAAATGGATTTGGGTGATGGAAGTGGTGGAGGGTGGTTGATACTGTTGTTGAGGGCAACTTTATTTGCAGTGGGGGTGGTAGTGGTGGAGCTGCTGTTGCTGCTGCTGCTGTAGCTAGTTGGTGAGGGATGGAGAGATTGTGCGTTCTGATTATCTTGATGTCTTGGCCAGGTTTCCATTGACGTTTGTTGTGGTGTTTTTCTTGCTTTCTTCTTGTTGCTATCTTCGAGAGAGAAATGGAGGAAGAAAAGTGTTTTGAACTCGAGGGAAAGTAGAGGTGTGTGCGAGAGAGAGAAAGAGATGGGAGACTTTGCTGCTTTCTTTGGTTTGGTAAGAAATGTTTTGGTGGGGACTCGGTACTTTGAAGTTTCCTCGGTTGTTTTACTTTCAACGCCTTCTGGGGACTGTGTTCACGCGCTCAAATTAAGGACATCAAATTGTAATCTATCACAGGCTCTGCTTATATTGTTTTTTATTTAAAAATATATTAAAATAATATTTTTTTTTAAAATAATTTTTAATATCAGTACAAATTTAAAATATTTAAGAAAATTAAATAAAAATTAAAAATATTTTTCTTTAATTTTTTCAAAAATACTTTTCAAACACTAGTGTTGTGGTACTAGTATTAAAAATAAGTTTTAATAAAGTATTGTTTAAATAATAATTATTGAAATCGATGTGTTTGACCCCGAAAAAGAATAAAGGGACTGAATTCTTAAACATGACATCAAATGATCAAAGCAACCTCATTTGCTTGAGTGATCATATTGTCATTTACACGCGCTTAAGTTGAGGGTGGCTCTGTTTTGATGTGAGCTCCAGCTGGTGATATGCCAGCGGCGGTGTATGGGATCATGGACAAAAATGGGGCGGGGCCTAGCCGTGACTGAGCCCGAGAGAAATCGTCAAAAAAGAGTTCAATACTTGGCATTGACTTGCAGAAAACCCTTCGAGTCTGACCATGGCAAGCCAAATTATCATAAATTTAATGGTCCTGCTTAATGTTTCGGTCTCTGCGAGGCATTTACAGCCCCTTGTTAACCACAGGATTAAAATATAATCATGGATTTATAACCGGTCATTAATCAGATAATCTCCAGGTCCAAATCATAACCCTCCCCATGATAAAATTCCTTTGATCATACGGTTAAAAAAAGGGTCCAACCTGTGATCCATCCCCATTCCATCGTCCGAGCAGTGGAAGAGCACCTTCACTTGCAGATCGCAATTCCCATCTGTCCCCATGAGCATGGACCCATTAGATTTATGGCAATAAGGAAAATTATGGGATCGTATGTGATATTTTGTAGTGTACAGATTATTCAAGTACAGATCAGTCAGACCCTTGTTCGAGTCTACGTCCCCACCCCTCCATCGATACTGATTTAGGCAGAATGTACACTTCACCATTCAATCCCCTCAATAATTTTGTGAGAGATCCATTTACAAATTATTGGTGTCGATGTTATTGTTGCATGCTGCCACGTTGTTTTTTTTATTGTTTTAAAAGGGTTTTCGGGGGGGAATTAAATATATATTTAAAAAAAAACATTTGTATATTGATATGCCTATATTTTAATGTATTTTCATGCAAAAACAAAACATTTTAAAAATCAATTAGCATCACATTTACAAACCCAAATCGACGAGATTGAATTCTGTGCAAGGTGATCAGAGACTCGAACTTGATGAAGCATGCACACATTGAAGTGGATACTCATCTGCTAGTATCTTTAAGAGCTATACAGTAACATGGAAAAAAGTAAAAAGAAAGAGATTAACCTAAATCAGGCTTTTAAATTTTTTTTTGGCACGTTTAGTATTGCTGTTTCATTGTATTTTAGAAGAAATTATTTTTTAAATTTTAAAATATTTCTTGTTCTTGAGATGCTGCGTTTTATGTCACGGGGAACGGGAAGAAAAGGCCCGTGTGCATGTCCAGACGTGCCTTTTCAGCCTTTGGATCTCCTTTTAGTGGAATCAGGTAAAGGTAAAACCCTATTCAACCTCCTCCTTTCTGTCTATTTTAGTGCTGTTTTACCTGTAAAATTTTACGAAAAATCAAACTTTCTTCATTAGTGGTGTCCAAGGAATTAGATTTGTAGGTCGGCAAAGAGATATAAAAGGAATGGAGATGGAGGACGATACAGGGTAAAAAAAAAAGAGTTAATTTGAGAAACGAAAATTGAAAACAAAATATATATATATATGAGAGAAAATCTACTATTGGATTATTTTTACTCGGTGTTTACATATTATATTTTTTATAATATTAAATTTTATTTTTTATTTTAAATTATTATAATTTTAATATTTTTAAATTATTTTCATCTATTAATATTAAAACTAATTTTAAAAAATAAGAAATACTTAAAAAAAAACAAATCTCTACAATCACTCCGAACCCCATTCTAACAAGTTTTTTTCGTGGTATTATGTGATGACAAGTAATTTATTATTTGTACAATAAATTGTAAATCTAATTCAAAACATATAATTTTTTTATAAAATTATGAGATAATCAGAGTTTTATTATTTATTTAAATTTATAAAATATATTTAATGAGAGACAAGGTTTCATCTCATAAAAAAAAAAACACTATCCCTTTATTTTATTTACATGCCACAACTTTCAGTAAAGAGTTATTCGGAATGAGGGGGGACGACAGCCATCATGAAACGTGCCCTTCCTTTTCAGTTCTATAGAGAAATTGAATAGAATTAAATTCACCGACGTTCACTTCTGCTTAAAAACAGGGACTCGAACGTACAGCTAATTTATAAATTAAATTCCTGACTCGAGCGTTAAACGTTAGCTTCAACTCTCCAACTCGTGACATTTATAGAGTTTCTTTCCATCAATTGTTTGTTATGTATCCGACTCAACTTTCTCTGATGAATCAGGTTTGATTTCTTGATTATTTCAATCTGTTTAATTATTTTTATATATAATAAAAGAGGGTTAGTCCTTGTTAAGCAGCTTAAAGCTCGAGAATTCTCTTAATAAAGAAAATCTAGTTTAATTAATTAATATCCCAACCAAGCACACATTAATAGATGTTATCCGTCTTTGTAAAGCAAACAGTTGAAGAAGAAAAGAGTAGACACACTGTATTTGGCTTTTTTTTAGTGTTTTTTAATTAATTTTTGAATTATTCTAATATAATGGTATTAAAAATAATTTTTTAAAAATAAAAAATATTATTTTAAATCTTTCCTAAATGAAAATCACATGCACCTAGTCAGTCTAGTGCGACAAGAAAATTAATGCGGCAGAGAATTCATTACAAGAAGTCAAAAGTTTCGGCTGTTCAATAAAAATGGCATGGGGTTGAATATGCATTGCAATGTCATATTTTGTCCATTAATGCATGGGTCGAATATATTTTCTTTTTCAATGCCGTTAACAGTTGAAGATTTCTTTTTTCATTCCTCATGTTAATCACGGAGACTTTATTATTATTATTATTATTATTATTATTATTATTATTATTATAATACCTCGAAATGTATTGGATTTTAATTTTTAATTTTTTCTAGAACTTTCAGTTTACTCAAATAAAAAATTAATTTATATTTCAATTATAAATAATTAAAAAGATCTTAATTCAATGAGATTCAGATCTCCCCATTAAAAACAAACACCGCATTCAGAATCCTAAGCCTAAGCCTCGAAGGGATTTTTTATAATATAGATATTAGAGTCCATTTGTGTATATTTTGATTAAATTTATAAATTAAAAATTATATGAGCTCTAATATTCCTGAGATTTTTATGAAATTTAAACTGATGATTTTTAAAATAAATAAATTTATAGCCTAAGTAGATGAGCTAAACCCTTAGGTTCCTCGAAGGTCTTTGTTCAATCCTATTATACTGCTATTGTTTAATTTTTTTGACCATGGAAAGCAGTCAAGTACCATCAAACATTTAAGAAACATTAAAACCATATAAAGACAAGCGTGGATTACAGCATGGGACGGGACCATAATACATTCCCAATTTTTGTTCTGCTGCTTGTCTTTTGTCTCTAAATTTTAAATTCTTCACTTCCGAAAATAAATTAGGTGGTGATGGGCCCCGAATCTACGTTTCTGAACATATATTCCCATGATTTCGAAGAACCTGATCCGATCCGAGCATCAAATTGCGGTTTGCAATTTTCCAGCCCCAGTAGGCTCACGATCTCGTCTTCTAAGATGCCCACAGAGTCTCACCAAGCAACACCCTCGAATACAAGAGACTCTCGGGGATCCTGGAACAGTCGAGCATATCCTAATGACAGTCGGTCATATCCAGGCGCATCATTTCCGAGTCAAATATGATCTACTCTCGTCATCATATCCTAAACTCTTTAATCTAGTGCGAGAGATCTTCATCCTCGCTATCTCCATCTTCATCGTCTCCTCTGCAGTTTCTTTCTAAGCAATTAAGTTCTTCAAACCTCGCAAATACACCCAACCCAATATTTAAAATATTGATCTTCTGATTTTGAGAGTGTTTCTTCAGAGAAAATTCGGTTTCGATGCCTTGAAGAGATACGCGAGGAGTTTTGAGCCCATTGCAGCGTCATTAAAGTGAAAAGAAGCCCACTCGAAGAGCCCTTCATGGTTGTTAAAAAGGATTTTAAAAGTAAAGCCAGCCCATTCGGAACCTGTAGAAAACATGGTCTGGGCTACAGAAAGGAATCCATTAACAGAAAAACCGGAAAATCCACTAAACGGCCCAGGAAATTATGCACGCTAAACTCCACACCACCTTGTCGTCGTGCTCCTCCTCCATTCAAATATCGCACGACCATTTAAAAAAAATTATTTGAAATAACTTTTGAAAGTATATTTTATAAATTTAAATAACAGAATAAAATTTTGACTATTCCAAACTCTTATAAAAAATATATATTTTAATTTAAACTCGAAATCTGTTATCTATACACATGGTTTTTTTCTATCGCCCCACATCTTTTTAGGAGAAAAAAAATTATATATATATATATAATTTGGTTATAATAAATTCTTTTTCACAATAGAGTTTTTTCTTTCTTTCTTAAAAATTATATATATATATATATATATATATATATATATATATATATATATATATATATAGTCTGGTTATAATAAATTCTTTTTCACAATCGAGTTTTTTTTTCTTTCTTCCAATCTTTTTGTTTTTGCGAGGAGAGGGAGCACCGATCAGAATTCATCATGGAAAGACGAAACGGTGAAAATTAATGTCAGCATAATCAATTCGATAATTGTCTTTATATGATATATCATACAATATATTCAGCTGAATTTAAATTCATTGTTAATTTTTTTTTATTAAAGAGACGTTAGAAATACCTGGATTTGTTTTTTAGCATATGAAAAAAAAAAAGACTGGGTAATTTAATAGGCTATTTCAGACCAACCTACCTTTTCTATTTATTTGTTAGGATATGGTTGTCGTACATTAAATTATTTTTTAGAATATCTTTTTATATATAAAAATATGTTATTTTCACTTTTTAATTAAAAACTATCTCAAAATAATTGTTCACTGTTTGATTTGCATCTGAAGATTTCAAACAATTTGAAATAAGAAAATTTTATTGCATCTCTTAATTGCTCTTAAAAATTTGAAATAAGATAATCTTGCTTTCTATTTTTATTCGAGAAAATATCATTTGCTTCATATATTTTTTATGATCTTAAATTAAATGGATAAAACTCTAATTATTTTATATTCTTACAAAGCAAATATACATGAATTTAAACTCGAGATTTATAAGATAGATTTCACGCCTTTTTATCACTATAGCATATCTCTTAGAAACAGCGAGATCAACAACAACAAAGAAATAAAGTTTGTAACAATGAAACACTTAGTGACTCAAAAATGATTTTTAAAAAATAAAAAAATATCATTTTAATATATTTTGGCACGAAACACACTTTGAAAAGCTACAACAACAGCTCTTCCAAACACCCTCTAGTGACTCAACAAATTTAATGGTCATGTTTCTGAGTTATGTACATAATCATGTTTTGCATTGAATTTTGAAGTTTTGATGGATATTGAAGCAGAGCATTAGCTTTTGTAAAAAGTTTTCTTAAAAATCAGAAAAAGAAAAGAAGACAAAAGAGAAACAGGAAAGCATGTAAATATGTTTCAAAAGGTGAGGACACCGATAATTGCCAGAGAGGGATCCTTGCTTTTTGGGCAGCCGCGTGCACCAAAAGACTTACAAGTAGCGAGTGGAATGGTTATTATTGAGTCCATATTATGAATCCTCTTATATTTCATTATAAATGTATTGTTCATAATTTTTTATTTTTTTTTAGAAAAAAACATAGATACTTAAATATTTTTTTCGTTCAACTGTATTATTTTTAAGCAAAATTCAAGGATAATTAAATCAAATTTATATATATATATATATATATATATATATATATATATGAATGATAAAATCAAAAGACATGGAATTGAAGCGCTTAAAATATGAAAAAAAACAAAATTGATTTTAAAGTTCACATAAAAATTAATTTAATATCATACTTTAAAAATATATATATATTTGATCTATTAATATCTTTTTCATTAATTTTGCTACAATAAATTATATATTTATAATTTTTTAATTCTATATTTGAGAGGTTGTTAATACCGACTCTATAGAGAAAAAATATCATAAATTATATACCGATTGAGTGATTTGACATTCTCCAACATCGATTTGTTGAATGAATTATGTAATGTGATGGATAATAATTGCTTGCCTTTTAATTTATTGTTCTTGATGATGGAATATTCGTGTTTGAATAACGTTTGATGGTTTGAAAGGAAGCTATCTACATGTGTTTTCAAAACGATCTCTCCTTTATCGTATGGATCGAGGGAGGTCTGTCGTTTCGGTGCCCGTTCAGTTTTGAAGCCAGGTGCTGGGGCTGAGACAAGAGACAGGGTATCCTAGAATCATCATCGGCTTATTTTCACCTATTGTCGAACTGAAGAAAAAAAAATTAAAAAAAAACAAATGTGAAAGAGGTATAGACAAAATACATATAGGAAAGAACAATAATAGTGATTAAATATTGGGTTTATGTTTACCTGCACACCAATTATATATAAAAGATAATTGTTTAATAGCGACTTGGCGAGTGTAATAACAGCCATAATCAATAATTAGCATCGGTTTTGTGGCAACAGCTAATCAGTAGAAACACTTGTTTAATCATAAAGCAAAAATGCATGTTTTGGTGGTCAAGATAAGCTTAAAAAACAAACAGTCAATAAATAAAAGATGAGATATGATGACATGACATGAAAAGCAAAATGAGGAAGATAAATAATCACCAAGATATATTGGTGCATGGTTTTTAACCTATTGATTTTTTCTGTATTCGAATAAATTTTTTTTAAAAAATATATATAAACTAATAAAATCTTGATTATTCCAAGTTTTTATAAAAAAAATACACATATTAATTCAAATTTAAAATTTATCTTAAATATCATTTATTATCGTGTCACCTCACTTGGAGACAATTCATTATTATTAAAAATATCTTAATAAAATGATTTTAACCATTAAGTATCATCAAATCAAATTATATTGTTAAGAGTTCTTGTTTAGGGTTAACCGAACTCTAAAATACTTTACCTCAAATTAACACTATTTTTTTACCGAAGTGTTAAATGGTAAAAGCGCTTTCACTTGTAAAAAATAAAAAATACAGCTCCACTTCTTCCTTATCCGTAAGAGTTTGTGGGCCATTTGGTGCCAAACGAATCCGATGGAAGAGCATCCGAATTTTCACTCGGCATTCTTTGGAGGTTGTGCCGAAAAAGAAAATTATTGTACTCATCATACTTATTGGCGATTTGAATTTCATTTTGGAAACTGCGCTTTTGATTTTGAAAAAATATTTTAATATATTTTTAAAAAATATATCTAGAAACAATCTCAATAATTAGCTTTACTGTGGTGACTTGCTGCTGAAAGACGGTGATTTTTTTATTGCTTTTTAAAAAGTATACTCTATTTTAAAATGTTATCTGTTTTATTTTTTAAAATTTCTGTAATAATTCAATATCTTGCGATTGATTTTTTTTATAGAATAATTTTACGAGCACATGATAAGACGAAAATGCTTATTTATTATCTACGGAATACTATAAATTATTCTCTCAAACGGCACGCTGAAGTAATTAGGAGGAAACTGCCATTACATGACCCAAAAGAAACTCTGATGCAAGTGGTTGGCGACACACAACGCTAGAAACCAGTAGGCTGCGACCATTACAGACTCTGGGGGATTAACGAGGGCATTTAGACTCGAAAGCAAAAGGGCCTACACTGAAGAGAGCATATTCACGCTTCTTCTCATCAACAAAAGGCTTCTTCTCAGGCCTCAAAACGGCACCGGTCAGGCCACCATGGAGATTAGTTATCTTGCTGCAAGCAGTGGTTGCTGCCGAAACTAACCACACCTTGCACTTGTGAACTCCATAGTTGGTGACGGTCCCTGGTGCTTTGATGATGAAGTAACCATTCTTGTCCGTTGTGCTCTTCACCTCTAGCGGATACTTGGTATTATTGCACTGTAGTTTCACGGTGGCACCTGCCATGAAAATGAATGCTTATCACTTCTTTGGTCTAAGAAATACATTTATTCCCTCCCCTTTTCCCTTCTTGACAAACAAATGCCTAAAAAAGTACTATTTTTAGGTCTCTAGCCCTAGGATTCTGGCATGCAACGCTAGACTAGGCATTTGATCATTGATCATGTACATAGAGTAAAGAGCTCGTCCTTGGAAAAAGTAAAGCTGCTTCAACCCATAACTTTATTATCTAATTGATGTGACATGAACTGAGGAAAAAGTGTGGTGACCTCGGCTCTCTCTTACTGTCCATAAATTCAAAATCACTTAACGGATAGGTCCCATGTCGCAGAGAGAACAAGAAAGCTGACACAATGCGCATGAACATGTAGAAGTAAAGTGAGAAGGGCATTCAAATACGTGAGTGAGTCTTCTTATTTTGTGTACATGTAAAATAGGTGAGCGAATCATGTACCCATGCATGTACACGCACAAGACAAAGTTCGAAGATTAATACAAATAAGCCATATTTTCATAAAATAAACGAGCAAGCTAGCTCACGTCATTTTCTTAGCCTGCAAGGGGAAGCTCGAGTTATGCTTGAACATGCAAAATGATGTAGTTACCTAGAAAGAGAAGTGAATATTGTTTCTTGATAATATTGTTAGATTAACATGTTACTGTATTTTAGGAAAAAAGGCGACTTTAAGCTAAGAGAGGGATTAGAAAGCGTGGACAAGTTACCAGAAACTGGTTTTGCACCCAAGAGGGTATCAACCCCAGAATATTTGCAAGATTTGCAGTAAACAACACCTTGAACTGCTACGAGCTTTCTTGGGAAGTGATTTCCAGGTGGGGATGGGTGATATGGTTTGGGAGGGAGAGCTGGTGCTACTGGGGGAGTGGGAGGCTTTGGTGGGTGCACTGGTGCGCGTGATGGAGTGTGAACAGGTGCAGGAGCTGGTGCGTGACCATGATGGTGGTGGTGATGTGGGGTTGGGGCTTGGATGGGTGCTTGACTTGGTGGGTGACCATGGTGACTCGGTGGCGCACTCACTGGCGCTGCTGTTGGGTGGTGATGGGAGGCGTCCCGTTGAGGTGGCTCAGCTTTTTCACTAAAAACAGTGAAGCATAGCAATGAAAGGAGGAGTGGCACAAGTGCTTTCGCCATGACAAAACCCATCTCCGAGAAACCGAGAGAGAGAAAGAGAGAGAGGGGAGGGTGGGGATGGAGGGAGAGATATGAAAATAAGTCTCCAAGGTAGGGAATTTATAGGACTAAAATGCCGTGATTCGCAGCGATTTTGCTGATTAAAATCTCTCTCTTAAATCGGCTCGAGAAGTAGTTCTAGACTGTTGTCCACAGGGAGGTAGGGATGTTTATAGGCTCACTTGTTTAAAAAAAGTCAGGTGTGTAATATTTGCATTTTAGGACTCCACTTTTTTTATATATAGAATAGTTTGTGCATGAAGTGTTTATTTTTATTTTATTTATAAATATTTTGTTTTTAAAATTTATGTCTGTTTACTCTCTATTAAATTTATTTACTATAATCAAAATTACTTGTCTAAAAAGAAAAGAGTTTAATAATAAGATACTGTATAAAAATTAAATTTGATATTGAAAATGCCATTACATTTATATTTATAGTCAAATTCCAGATCTATGACTAAATGTAAATCCATGAAAATTAATAGAATAGTTTTAAATCGTGAATAAATATTATATATATATATATATTTAATAGAAAAGAAAGAGAGAGAAAACGTGGATGAGTGACAGAGTTTCACATGAGCTAGAGTAGAGTGGGGATTGTTCACTCAATTACTACACAATGCAAAGTGGAAGTTTCGGATGGACTTCTATTTCTGGACCTCCTCATCCTTTGGTTTTAATAGTTTTTTTAGTCCATGTATATTTTTTTAATTATATATATATGTCCATGTATATTTTTTTAATTATATATATATATATAATTAAAATAAAAAATAAAGTTCTTTTTTTAAAAAAAAACTCATATACTTCCATAGATTTATTTTTTAAAAATAAATAATTGTAGGATGGATATGCCGATATGGTGGCGTTGCTCTCGGTCGAAAAAAGACATGGACAAGCTGACAAATCTCTGAGTTTTGCCAGCCACAGTCTGCGCTCCCTGTTACAGGGATGCCCTTCCAAACTCTTCTCTTCGAAATTTATTTTTTTGATGATTTTTGTCGAGAACCGATGAAAAAATAAGGGTGCACAGATGCTGATTCTAAGGTAGTTTAACATTGCTTCATTGTAAGAGGGGCAACGGCTAGCCATTGACGGAGACAGCTGCTTTCGGACTGGTCAATGAGTTGTTGGGGTGAATTGTAACTTGGTCCCTGTATCTCAGCAAAACTAATTGATTAGTCCTCATAGTTTCATAAACTATACTTTTAATCCATATATCTTTAAATTCGTTTATAATTTAAACATGGCAACACACTTTATTTGTCAGTTTCTTTGATTAACTTTATTATCAGCCTAGGACTGGGAAAAAAATACATGGACCCTTTACTTTTTTATTTTTAAAAGGAGTTAATAAGGCTGTGCCAAAAGAGGGAGAGGCAGTGCCATTGTGCGAATAACCACTCTAGGAATTTAAAATTAAAGAATTGAAAAAATAAATAAAATAAAATAAAAAAGGGTTGGCATGGTTCCATTGGGTATCTAACGGCTAGGAACCGCATTGAATTTTTTGAAAACATCAATATCGAGATTGAAAAACTAGATTATAGAAATAAAGGTAGAGCATAGTTTTATCGACAGTTGACGCTAAATAATAGCTTACTTTCGAGTGTATTTGGCCACTCTAGGAAAGTCATTGGCATAACCTCCTTCCTTTTCTTCTAGGGTTTGGGGTTCAAACACCGCCCCCAGTTGCTTCTTCCCTTTCAATGGCGTCGAGTTAATTAGGGTTCTTGATAAATCTTCCCGGAAGGCTCTCAAGCCAGTCACGTGTCAATTGCCAATTCTACTCGAAACCTATACCAGCAAGAAGAACCCCAGGTGTTTCACCCCCGAAGACGAAGATCAGCGAGATTGATTCAGCCAGGGCCGAACTCTCTAGCACCCCGATCTTATCCATCTCAAGTAGACAGCCGATCATGCACGTGCCAGTGTGCTCAAAGTCAAGCCATACATATGCAAGCATTAAAAACAATTTCTGCATTTTCTTGTAAATCACTCTGTTGATATTGATGACAGCATGTAGATCCCGATGATTTTTCTCGAGCTAGATGATTCGATGAGTCACTGACTGCTACATAAGCAACTTTGAACACATATATTAATTCACCAGCTGTTATTTTCTCGAGATTAGTAGTATTGATAGTATCTTGGAATGACAATTTTGCATCAACCTCGGTGGATCATCAAATCTTAATGGTTTTGGCTGGGATTAGAGTAAGGATTCCTTTACTATTGTGAAAATAATTTTTAAATTGCTTTTCCTATAAAAGAATATCAAATTGATAATTTTAGGTATTTTTTATAAGTTTAATGTGTTAATATAAAAAATACAAGGATGGTGATCCATTTTTTTTTATATATATAATTGGAATATACAGGCTAACTTATGCGCATTATAAATATCATTATCAATCTCACAAGGTTATTATATTATTTGATTGACCTAAAATTTTAACATAATATATATGAATATGTCAAGAGACTCCTCGTAAAATTTTATCTTAATCTAACTGTTAGATGAAGAGATATGATTGATATTATAAAATTATTTATTATTTTAAAAAATACTATTCGGTCGAAACAAAATGGATGGAATGAAACCTGTATGTTTCGGCTGATATTTGGTTGAAAAATCTAAAACAAACTGGAATTTAAATCGAAATAAAAATGATATTATTTTATTTTATTTTTTTAACTAGTATAAAATATTCTGGTCAATTTAACTAAAATAGAATGAAATTGACAGTTATAATTTAGATCAGTGATAATTGTTTTTGAATCGAGATAGACTCTATAATCGAGTCTTGAAACATAAACAAATAAGACACCGTAAGGATGAGAAACATGTATAATAGGAATTAAACATGGTGCAAAGGAAGACCCCACCTGCATTGTGATCCAATCTTTTTTATATATATAATAAGGATATCCAGGTCAGCATATGTACATTATAATTAATTTTCGAATCTATTAAATATCTAACAAACACAATAAATAAAAATTATCATAAAAAAATTACAAATCCTTTCAACAGTATTGCAAAAGACCCCACCAACTCCAATCTTGTATCGGTGCGTGAGAGGATAATTGGAGGGTTTACTCTCCAGGTCACCCATCGCAATTGGATACTTTAACTGCTTTTTATTTTTTATTATTATTATAATTCCAATAAAACAAATCTAAATGTATAATATTTATTTAATATAATTACAATCATATATAATTATAATTACAATATTTCATTGCAAATCCTATGGAATCAATCTAATTTTTTAACCTAATAGCTAAGGTTTACTGTATAATTATCACGGATGATAATTAATAATATATCAAATTTGTTTTGGAGTGCATATCATAAATAAATTTGACAAATAATAAGTTCATAATCTAACACACTGTATGCATATGGCTTCTAAATAATATTTACTGATTGAAACTTGTAATTCTATATTTTTCGATCACATCTATTATTAATATTTTTAATGTAACCTAGCTGGAACGGGTGAACAAGATGGGCATGGGCAAAGAACTTCTCGAGGCTGGGTGCTGGTGCATATAAAGCTGTCATGGCCTTACCTGTTGCCATCCCTAGTGGTATAGTATAGAGAGTGTTTTTCATTATATTTTAAAAGTATTTTTGAGAAAAATAATTTTTTTTTAATTTTTAGTTTTTATATTAAATAAATTTTTTTAATATTTTTATATTATTTTGATATGTTGATACCGGGCGTTCCGTTCCGGATTCAAAATAATAATAATAAAAAAAAAACTCAACCCATAAATTATATATTAGTAAAAATAAAAAATTAAAATCATAAAAGTTAACATATCATGCACCCTAGCTTTGTTCATAGAAATATCAAGAGCCGGAACATCTTCCTCGATGAAGAATTCAACGTGAAGATAGGAAATTTCGGCATGGCAAGGTGCGTTGAAGATGATACCAAGGAGCCAGACTTCAATTCAACCAACCCTGCATCTTGGAGCCATGGATACATGGCCCCTGAGGCTCATCAAGGAATAGTTTCCTCTAGCACAGATATGTTTTCTTTTGGGGTGGTTTTGTTGGCGGCGGCTAGAGAAGAAGAAGGGATGAGTAGGGTTTTGTTTATTCAAATGAAGGGGACAAACGGGTGGGCTAGTTTTTATAGTAATTAATAATTATTGGTTTTTATACTAATCATTATATAATAATAATAATAATTAATTATTATATTAATTAATTATTAATTACTATAATAATAGTTGACATAAAAAATAGGGGTATTAGTTTGTAATTAATTTGATTGAATTATTTGTAATGGAATGTATTTTAATTAATTATGTTTGAACTTATTGATTATTTCTTAATGTGTTCATTTTGTTTTTTTAAGTTTTTCTAACATTAAAAAACAATAAGTAACATTAATTAATTTCAAATACAACAACCATAAAAAAACATTGAATTACTTGAAAAACATACAATAAGTAGCTTAAATTTCAAATATTTTGGATCTTTTAATTATAATTAAATTCATTCTTTATTTTTTATTTTTTTAAAAATAATTTTATTGTTGGAATTTTAGAGATGTTTCTAATCTTGAGATTATGTTTGTTTGATTTTGTGTTTGTATTGTATAATTTAAAGTTAATTTATCTTGAATTTTAATTATATTTGTTAAAATATTTTTTTTCATATATATATATATATATATATATATAACCGAAACCGGAACGTTCCGTTCCAAACAAAAAACCGGAACGGATTTTACAACATTGGTCCAAAGAGACACTCAATGTGAGCTTCAAAGGGTCAACCCGATGGTTAGGAAAATTTGCTCCCTTCCTTGATTTCTCGAGATCAACATCCTAAATAATTTCTAAAATGCTTTTGAATTCATCATGCCCGATGTGGAGGGTAATCTTCAAGGAAAAGACTACTAGGTAAATAGCACTTCGATCCTGTTTATAAGCTCATTAGTTTATTTTTTTAGGTGATTTTCAAAAAACAATTTAATGCTCTGTTTTTTAGTATTTTTTATCAAGATTTTGATATATTAATATTAAAAATTAAAAAGAAACTATTTTTATTTTTTGAAGTACCGTACACCGCTACAGGAGTGTTTGTGAGTAAAGTCGTTGTTACTTTTCAAAGTATTTTTCGTGTCAAAATATATTAAAATAATATTTTTTAAAATTATTTTTTATATTAATACATCAAAATAATCTAATAACACTCTAATATATTCATTTAAAAAAATATAAACCACAACCAAACTCCAGTTTAGCCACAATACCAAACTGGCATATAAACAATGATTTATGCTCCTTCCATGTTCCCACTCCACCCTTCTTCCTCGGTATATCTCCAAGCTTTTTAAATTTGAAGTTAAAAGAGAAAACTCTCGAGTCAAGTTGTGAATAATTGGGGCCGCACACTCCAATGATTCTCTTTTTTATTTTTATTTCTATTTTAATCTATCTGAGCTTCGACTTGTCGGAGAAACTCAAAATATTACCGAGGGAATATTGGGCTTTTCAATAACTAGAGACCCCAGCCTTCATCTATATGGTTAACAGCTGTATTGGTGGATGTTTCGGGAAGCATATAGCAAATATTTTTTATATTTTTGTTCTTTTTTTTAATATATTTATAAATAAAAAATATTTTGAAAATTAATCTCAATGCTTACCTTTTATTTTTACTTATTTTGCTTTCCCCGCTGTAAGAATGAATGGACTTCGAAGTTACAGAATGGGATCCAGTTGTTACAGAGCCTCGAAGGGGCAGCTGAGGAGAGAAGAAGATCCAAAACAAAGACAGTGCTAAATCAAACGAAATAAATAAATAAATTGTACAAATAGATGGAACTTTAGGAGTCATAGTATTTATACAAATTTTAGATTACATATTTCTTCTGTATTTTCTTTTAAAAAAATTACAATTATAATTTTTTATAATTTATCTTTAATATCAATATATTAAAAATATACAAATATAATTTAAAATAATTACTTTTAAAGAACACAACATAACCATTTAAACAAAGTTCAAAATAATGCTCAATTTTAGAATAGATGGAACTTTAGTAACTGTAATGCGAACACCATTAAGTAGAGTTTATTTGAAAGTGTAATTGAAGTAAAGTCTGTTTAATAGTGTGATTAAAATTATTTTTTAAAAATATATTTTGTTTATAAATATATCAAAATGATTAGTAAGGAATAAAAATATTTTTTTTATTAACATGAATATTTGGTTCAATTTACATGTATCTCAACTAATTTTACAGATCTAAAATTAATGACCAATTATATTAACAATCATATATCTCAAATTTAAAATTAAAAAGAAAACAGACTTTTTTTATCCTAAATTATTACCCATTAAGTTACTATATATGGTTAGGAATAAGTAGATTTGCACGCACACGTTGTGGTGTGCTTTGAGATTGCCGAATGACATGTTGGCAAATAGGAATAAGTAGATTTGCAAGCACTCGTTGTGGTGTGCTTTATGAGATAGCCGAATGACATGTTGGCAAAAGTTCCCCCCCAAGTATTCTTGAACGGACAAAAAATTAAAGTCTGGTTTATTGGACGATGACTTTAAGAGCTCGCTCATCCACATCCTCTTGAAAACCATCACAGCAATCCGTTGGTGCCCCTGAGGGATCTGATCAATAGCAAGTCTTTGTTTATGGTTGAAGTTTGAGTTCTTGGTTATCTTTTCAGTATTTATATTCATGGTTATATTTATCACCTACTTCAAATTATTTAATTTTGATTAATGATTTAATTTGATTTGAAAATAATTTTTATTATAACAGAAGCACATCTTTCATTTTGTATGTGATTTAAGATGTGAATCATATAGATCACCTTGAAGTCTTTAAATTGATACTTTTTTTTCTAGATAAATAAAGAAATACGATATAATTAAGATTAGAAATTATACTGATCCGATAAACAAGTCTTCTTTTTAACAGGTCCAGATCATGGCTGGAAACTATAACAGTTTAATAGTTTTAGCAGCCGAAACCAAGAACTATAAGCTTTTGTCTCTCGGGTTCGAAAGTAGAGAGACTCGTCTCTTTGGTGGCGCTGGTCTGCGATACAAGGTTGGTCAGAATTCGGGCTAAAAGACAAAATGCGTATCAGGATAGAACTCGGTTTGCGGCTGCGTGCTCGATATTCTAAGCAAAAGAATGGAACAAAACACAGAAAAAGGCTTGATTAACCACTTAAACTTAAAATACCGAGATGGAACTCATTTATGAACTCTCAACAGAGTTTAATTCACTTTGCCTTATTGTTTAAGGTCATAAACAGAGAACGAAGAAACTCAAACAAGACGAAAGTTTTTTGCCTCCTTTTTCCAGCATTCGGATCATTACAGAGTCACAAATAATATTATAATTTTGCTTCCAGGTGAACAAAACTCCAGAACCACTACAAATTCGGTACAGCGAAGTCTCAAAAACGCAAGCACCTAATGCTTCAAGTCTTTGTGATGAAATGGCAACAGTAGTGCGCAAGATGGGAAGAACAAGAAGTAAATAAAAATAAAACAAAGGAGTGCTGCCTGGAACACTATTCTGGATGGCGCGCGCAAATCGCTCAAATTGCAAAATCCATTGTGACCTCGGACTTTTTTCACAGCAAAACCATGATCGATCTGCAAGATCCAGTCAACGGAGGATCAATTAGCAAACCAGGCCAATAGTTGAGGAATGATTTCTATGGTAATTACAGCAGTTTAATGGCCCCACATGTAAGAGGCACAAAACAACTTATCAAGGATGTATAAAACACTGAAGAAAAGACCCTATTATCTCCGACACGAAGATGCATATAAAGCACACAGCGAAATAGTTTATATAATGGCTGGTGAGAGCTACGATTCTTTTCTGATCACAAGTATAATGACCCTTGTTTTGTATTTACATAAAAAAGTAGATGATTGATATTAATTAACTTCTTTAATGTTTAACTACAACACCAGGGTAATGAAGTTAATTGAAAACAGAACCGTATAGAAGATATCTTCTTTTTTTTCCTTACCAACACCAGTACTGTCACCAAACTTGTAGACAATCTTGCAAAACATGAAAGGGAAAAGTGCATATATGATGACTTGAGATGAAATATAAATGCACACTAGTAAGCTGAACATATTCCCTAACATTAAAGATGAGATGATAAATATGTTGGGAAAATTTCAAACAAATAAAACCCGCTCATATATTTTTGGTTTACATTCAACAGAAACCAACACATGAACACTAGAATGTGAACTTGACTTGTGAGAACTTAAAACAAGTTATGAGGAAGTTAACTTGACATAAATTTATTTCCTCACATTTACCAGCATCACAAATAGAAGGCAAACAATAATGGAAAAAAAGGAAGCAGTTATATAAGTGTTATAATTGGAGGATGGTATATCGAGATAGAATATTAAATTAAAATGATAGAACAAAATATATTCATGAGATCAAACAAACAAACACCTACAAATTACAATCAAGGTGAGAATGGAAGATAAGTTAAGCTCAATCCAGCATTTAGAAATGTTACTTTCTATAGCCAGTTCAATTGAGGATTCTGAAAAGTTGAGCTAATATGAAAACCAAGCCATAACTATGAAGCATGGTTATAGTAAACCAACAGCTAATCACTTTACACAGAATTAACAGGAAGCAGGTCAACTTTTACACCAACGGTAAATTATGAAATATATTTTGCATTGATATCATGAAAACAAGTGGACATAACAGTGTTACAAATGTGTGAAATAAAAATCATAGTGACATTGAACTTCTAAAATCACTTTTCGGTTCAACCCCAGACCATGTAGACTTGATTATGCCATGATTATAGCATAGTTGTTACCCATTCAATTACAGGATATACAAGGGATAACCAATGACACTCATTATAAGAAAAAATGGATAGAGGCTTGTGTGATAATGCTGACAGAAAGTCTGAAGATGATGCTATAGAAAACTAAAAGCTTACCTCAAGCAAGAAAATAAAAAAGTTCAAATTTCATATGGAAAGGAAACAAAAATGTTAGGGGCAAAATTTCTTGACAGAATAAAAACTATGACAGCTGTTAGCTCTCATGACAAACATTTCAGGACACAATATAACTTTTATTGCTTGGTGCATGCCTATGAGTACATCAGACCTTGGCTACAACCCAACTTTTTCCGCCATAGCGCAGAGAGCTAATTCAACCTTTCTAATGCAAAGGCACTTCAGAGACCACTTGACCTACTGACACGACACACTACAAACATCATGGTAACAGAAGTAGCACCTGGAAGTTTAGGTATAATTTCCACAGGTCATCATATTCATGTGTAATTTCTAGTGCAGGTATAATGAACTACAGTAGAAAGAGATCCTTTCAGTCAACTAGTCAAAGCAAACCATTACCTTCAAGCTTGAGCATCGATCTCCTTATCTTCAACGTCATTGGTAACCCCATTTGCCTCGGTATTCTCAGCATTCTCCTCTGGCGGCTGGGCCTGTTCCTCCTCGGGCAAAGGCTCCTCCACATAATCATTCTCAAATGCATCGGCAGGAACCTCATAAATCCTCACTTGTGGCTTAGACGGGTCTTTCACCAGCACATACTTTCCCTCATTCAATTTCATACACAGGTCAACAATACTCTTGACAATACCCCACATGTTGGAGGTATTCAAATTAATCTGAGAAGCAAAGTCCTTAGGCTTATATCCAACAACAGCCAAAATCACATGATTGAAATGATCCCTTGGATGGACTCTAGAAACATACCCTAACTTCATCATATCAGCATTAGCCAACAAAGCTTGAGCAGTCCATTTAGCCAATTTGTTCGCATTGTTCTTCAATTCAGTAGCCAAAACAGCGCCCCTTTGAGTCTCCAACTTCTGTCTCCAATCAACACCAGAATACTTGGGATCAAACTCATTAAGCGCATTCAATGTCAAGAACGACCTTTGCTTATTAACCTCAACAACACTCTGCACTTCACACCTAGCAACAAGATGCATATCATCATCCAACTTCCACCTCCTATACTTATAAGCCACGGATGCAACCTCCTCCCCTTCATTGGCAAACGGGTTGGGTTCATCAAATGTAACCTTATTCCCGTCCCTAAACAAAACTTGCTGCGAAAAGTTCTGGTTAATATAAGCAGCCTCAACACTCAATGAATATGCCGAATTTATATCATCCTTGGCCTCTGGTAAAGGCTCCTGCGATGTCTCGTGAACTGACAACAGATCAAGCTGAGACCCATCTCTTTTATCAAAAAACAACTTATTTCCCACCCTTTGAACCACAATATCCCAAGAATAAACAGAGCGGGTTGCACACATCAATGTAGCTAAAATATTATCAGTGGCAAAAACAGTAGCTTTGTCTTCATTAGCTAATCTTCTAATAACAGGATCATCAGTAGTAGTTACCTTAAAGAAATTCCTATTCTTAAACCTTTCCAATCTCCGCTCTGCTTTCGGTGTGATTCTATCAAAACTCTTATCATAAAACTCTAGCCCACCACATAAAATCAAATCTTCTGGTTCCGGGACAGAGAAAGACAGTTTCGTAAATGTACTAAACGGGATCTGATCAAGCATATTCCATTCAGGTTGGATCTCCACGGAACTCTTAAACACTGCCGCTTCCCTACGTGGCTGATTCTGATTGGACCGGTTTTGGTTATAATGGCGGTCCCTGCGAGCCCTCTCTTTCTCCGCCTCGCGCTTCTTCGCCTCCACTTCCTCATCGCGACGTTGCGGTAGCTGTGGACGATTGTGCTGATTGAACCGCCACTTAGGTCCAAACTTCGGCCGCGGAGGAGGCTTCCCGTCAACGAGACGGAAGGAGGAGTCATTGTCAGCTGCGGAGGGGAAGGAATCGTCGGCAGTGAAGTCGAAGACGGAGTCGGATGCAGCGTTTTTGCGGCCACCAGCTCCGCCTTGGCCTTGATTAAGATTGCGGGTGAAATCAGCGATTCGGCCAAGCTTTTCAGAGCGAGAGAAGGGGGCGAAGGGGACGTTGACAGGGAGTGTAGATGTGGTGGTGGTGGTGACGGTGGCGTCCGGCGGACCCCAACCGTCGGGATTGAAAGGTACAGCGCCTACTTCGAAGCCGCCTACCAT
Organism: Salix dunnii; assembly: GCA_015731905.1. Classification (NCBI taxonomy): domain Eukaryota; kingdom Viridiplantae; phylum Streptophyta; class Magnoliopsida; order Malpighiales; family Salicaceae; genus Salix; species Salix dunnii. Next base: position 2,440,821 of record CM027662.1, on the reverse strand, counting down.
TGGAATTGAGATTTTGAGATTGAACTGAGTGTAAACTGAAAACCCTAGGGGATGAAGGTTACAGAAAACCCTAGCTGTTAGTACGAGTATTTATAGTGTTCATTGAGTTATGGATTTGACCTTGTGATGATAGTTAATTGCGAATTTGTATTCAGTGAGTGGGCTGGGAAGTCTTATAAGCCCATACACAATGAGATCATGAGCCTTGGACAGATAAAAAGGAAAGGAATGAAATTAAAACAAGAAAAAGGAGGATAAATAGGGCATAATTAGTTAGCTGCTTTGCGCTAATGCAGCGAGATAAACTTTTTTATTGCATAAAAAATATATTATTTTAAAAAATAACAAAATATAATACTCAGTTAATTAACTCAAATAAATTTAATAAAATCGACTAATTTAGTTATATTATTAAAAAAATAAGATAGCAGCAACAAATAAAATGAAAAACAACAACTATTCAGTGCAAGAGATGGATGCTTGCCAATATTATAGAAATATATATTCATGATATTTTAAAAATATCTCAATGATTTTATTTTTTAAAACATTAAAAAAGACATAAGAATAAAATAATCGCATAAAAAGAAAATAACAATATTATTTTTTAAATAAGATAAAAACAAAGTCATCGCTATTAAATCTTTAAATCATGACCCCTATTATAGACCAAACATGCTATACATGAAAGGGTTAAAATAACAAATAAAAAAAACACAAAAAATACAGAATAAAAAACAAATACAATAAAAATAACAAGGGTTATAGTTGCAATAAAAAATAAATAAAAAAGGATAAAAATAAGCATCAATTCTTAAACATAAAAAAATAATTAAAAAAAAATGAATACACAGGATTCTTCAATGTGTTTTTATACATTAAAAAAACTCTTAGATGTAAATTGAAAACCTCATGCATATATCTAATTAAACAAATCATAACCAATGTTTAAAGCAATGAAAAAAATCATCATCAGCAATAATAATAAAAATCAAGCAAAAAATAGAGAATAAGGTATCTAATATTACAAAACAGGTAATTTACTTGATTATGTTTAATGAATTTCTCTATTAAAAAAAATTGCAATAGAAACGCTCATGAAATTATAGTAGAAATCAGCACGCACACAAAATTAATTGAATAAAATAATTAAAAAAACATATAAAAATATTTTTTAAAATACAAATTTAATCTATATGAAATTAAAAAAAATCACATATGAAAAAGTTAAACACACTCTATATATATATCATTTTAAAATTCTCGTTAAACAATACACCAAAAACTTATTTTCAAAAAAATACACGTAAATAATGCATTATTGTTTGGTGGCTGAAAAAACAGGCCCCTTTATTTTTTTAATTTTTTTTCTTATAAAATCTCATTTTCAATCCATTTTTTTTTATCAAAAACACATAAAAAATACCTTAGATACCTAATTAAACCAATCTATGACCAACAAACACACCAATTTATACCCTATATACCTTTAAAACCCGAAATCCACCAAAAATAAAATTTGTTTTAGGTGTTTTCAAAGTAAACAAACACCTAAATGAAACTTCCACTTTATATGGAACCTTTTTAACACAAAATTTCATTTATTTTGATGGTCGAAATCTTCTCCAACTAAATAAAGAAAGGTATTAAAATATATTTTTTTTTAAAAAAAAAGGGATTGATCACCTTATATTTAAAAACTATAGAGAATCTCTAACCCGTATATATTCCCATGATATCTGAAAGTTTCACTTCAATCCTCGATTTTTCAATTAAATCCTCCCTCCTAAGAGAATATGCAATTAGAAGCTAATTTGGACTCAAAAGATTCAAATCACACTAAATAGAATCAAAGTGAAAATTACAAAAAATAAATAAAAATACACAGATATTATAAGAGGGTGCCCAGTGATTTCAAAAACCGATCTCTCTTGTTATATTGTATATTTATTGTTTAAAATCATATTTTACTAAAAATAGTGCAAAAATTATAATTAATTAAATTCTTATATTTATGATAAACCACTACTACTACTGCATGAGGGATGAGAGAATATGGTGGATTTGGAACCAGTTTTGTTGCTTTTGCTTTGTATTAAAATAATCAAAATAATAAATTTATGAACTATAAGGAAATGAAGTTACCATGATTCTCGAATTTTATTAACTGGTGAATTGATTTATGGTCTGAAGCTGGGATGTGTTTCAATGAGAAAGTAAATGTTTTCTTGTTCTTTCCTGTTGCAGAAACCCTTTAATCTTGTGATCATGTTTGATAAGTTTTTTCTGGGGAAATTGATGTTTTCACCTTTTATGCCCTAATAATATTTGCATTTATAATTATTTATTTTTCTAATTTTCTTCGTAGTCACTCTGGGAATAATAGTTTTTTTTAAAAAAATAAAAATGTGTTCGTCTATAATATATAAACAAATATAAATTATAATTTGAAGTGTCATTTAATATCTTAACCTTTTAAATAAGATGATTTTTTGATATAATATGAGAGTTTTATTGACTTGATTTTTATGAATTCAAATCTTATCACTTTTATTTTATTGTATAAAAATGAAATACAAAATAGTATGAGTATATATATAAATTTTAAGTTTAAAATGCTTTCGCTTGAAAGAATATACTAGAAAATAATATAAATTATATTTTAAAATTTTATTTAATAAATTAATTTTTTAGATAAAATAATTTATTTATAACATGAATACAAATATCGAGAATCTTGATTTCTGACTGGGAACCCTAGTGAACAACTCGAAGAACATATCTCAATTCGAAACAATAGTTGACCGCATTGCTCTCGACCCAGGATTATGATTTTCTTTTTTGTTTCTTTCTGACAGAGAAGGACATCACCCTGCCCGAAGTCTAGCACGGTGAGCTGGTTTGGTGTTGTGTTGCACGATGGTGTACCATTTTCTAACAAAGGGTATTTTTTGGCACGTGAAAATTTTGATTTCTTGATATTTTTTCAAGGAGACTGGATTGATGCTTAGAACTTTTTTTCTGTAGATAACAAATGTATAGAAATGACCCTGTTTCTGAAATCTCTCAGTATACAACCTTTTTTGGTAGATAATCAATAGCTTCTCTAACAAACACTCATCGATGGCAATATAAAGTCAAAGACAAAGAAAGAGAGACTTGTCTAGGAGAGGAGAGAAGAGAGGTCATGTTGTGGTGTTAATTAACCATCACAGGCTCAGACTCGAGAATAAAAGATAGCTGCGGGAAGAGTAAAGAACTGAGATCAGTAAGGTAGACATCAGAGACACAGAGAGGGAGGTGGGCTGCGAGAGAGAAGGGGTCATGGGGGAGGAGGTAAAAGATAGCTGCGGGAAGAGTAAAGAACTGAGATCAGTAAGGTAGACATCAGAGACACAGAGAGGGAGGTGGGCTGCGAGAGAGAAGGGGTCAGGGGGGAGGAGGCGCCGTGGGTCTGAATTTTTGAGATAAATTTCTAATTTCTTCATCTTCTCATCCCTGCCTGCTCGCTACATTCCTTAACTCTATTATTCTACACTCAAGATCACGATAATTTACTGCATGATACTGACTTCAAATTGAACGACACGTATCTCTTAAGTAGCAGTAGGTGTAGTAATGATAATAAATTAACTTATAAAAGTTGACTCGTCCGATCATGCCATGCGCATCGAAATTCTAAACCATGCATTCAAAAGATAAACGCAGTTTTTAGTTTCTGTGTATTCTGGGAGACAGGAAATAATTACTATGAATTCAAGGTCTACTGGTTAATAATTAATTGAATATTTTCTAGATTTATATAAACCATATATAAAATTTTGAAATAATATATCACATAATTGAGTCAGTCTTCTAGGTAGAAATTCACTAATCCAATTTGACAAGAATATAAAGATGTTTAAACCATAAATCTCAAATTACAATTTATTAAAACTCGCTATCATCTTCTACAAACTTCTTTAGCCTCTGAGATATCCTTGCAGCTGTATTCATACTGTTGGCAGAATCTCCAACCTGCACAATTAATTTAAAAGGACTCAAGTTATAGAAAAACTATAAACAATTAATAATTTTCATTAAAAAGTACAGAAAATAAAATGCCAAGTAAAAATAATAAGCAATTATCACCTAGCTTAATTTGTAGCTGCTATACCTTAGAATGTATTGTTTGGAATACAGTATCTTCCATAACAGAGAGACTGGCATTAATAATCTCAGCTCCTTCTTCATGAAGCGCACGAATGATCTCGTTGAACATGAACCGACTATCCAAGCCATTCATCAAAACCACCTCTAAAGTGGAACCCGTTTCACGAACCTCGATATGTGGTGATCTTAACCCGGTTATTGTTCCACTACTACTATTCTTGCTAGTATAATTTGCCCTTTCTATTCCCATTAAACTGTCTCTCTTTTCCTTCATCTTCTCCAAGCTAGTCTGCAGCCTTTTTATGTAACTTGCAGCTTCATCTAGTTGATCAGGCACTGACAGTACTGGTTCCTGCAACGCAGCCCCCATAATAAAAAAAAAAGAATTCAACAAAGAAAATATCAGAGCTTTCATGATAGGTAATTCACAACAATAACGTGTGAACAATGAGCGAGGGAGGGAGGGAGGGAGGGAGGGAGGGAGAGAAACCCTTGAGCTTTCGTGGGGTACAAGAGAATTAAGCTGGGAGTAGAGTGCCTTCATTTGATTTCTTCTATTTCTCTCCATTAATTTTCTGTCAGTTCTTGATGAACTAAGGTTTTTCTCCATCAATGTATATACCTGCAGCAATACAAGCTACTAACCCAAAAAAAAAAAACCCAGCAGATGTAGGTATATAGATGAAACTGTAGCTAAAATTAGAGATGCTGCATGTCTTTGTTTAATTTGAGTGCAGGCTTTTATCATATATGGTGGAAAGCAAAGGCAAAAAAGCAAAATGCATAATACGATTAGATGCTGTTCAGAAAAGTTTGCTGATCTGAGAAGACTGGTGGGGCTGCTTTGATTTTCATAGATACGGCCCGGGTCTCCACATTCTGTGGACAGCTTTTGGCACTGTATCAGTTTTGGCTATGCACAGTCATAGCCAGCGTGTTTCGATTATTGAGGTGCCATTTAATTTTTCGTTAAATTTTCAAAAAAAAATTATAAAAACTTGTTTGAAATTAGAAAAATAGAATTAGCAAAAAAAATAATAATTAAAACTTCTGAGAACCACGCGAACCCTTTTTTTTTTTTTAAGAGTTTTCAAAACTATGATATAATGTTTTTTTCAATTTAATAGTTGGATTAAAAGATATGATTGAAATTATAAAATTATTTATTTTAAAAAATATTATTCGGCCAAAGCAAAATAATTTCAGAGCATTTCGACTAGAATTTAACAGAAAAAATCAGAATAAATTGAAATTTAATCCAAAATAAAAATAATATTATTTTATTTTATTTTTTAACTGTTATAAAATATTTGAGCTAAATTAACATCCCTGTCCGAACCACTTTTGAGGTGCCTAAGATTAAGAGAAGGATTGCAATTAAGGCACATTTAGGGTTCTAGGGTTCAGAACAGGACCTCATCCAAGCTATCCGAGAGTTGATTTGAGACTAGGTTTATGTGCCTGTTTAGCTGGCGGCCAAACCTGTATTTCGGGGAAAATTTAATTTTTTTTTTATATTTTAAATAAATATATTTTGGTATTTTTAGATCATTTTGATGTGTTGATGTCAAAAATAATTTTTAAAAAATAAAAAAAATATCATTTTAATGTATTTCGGCACGAAAAGCACTTTGAAAAGCAACCACAACCGCATTACCAAACACCCCCTATGGTTGCTCGGGTTAGGGTTGAGAATCTAGGATAGGTTTTTATAACTTGAATATTTGATTGAATTTAAGTCCATTTCATAAAATAAATAAATAGCTAATCAAACAAGTTTTTATTTTTTAAAAAACAAAATCAAATAAAAAAAAACAAAAATGATACCAAACAGCTCATAAGCTAAGCTTATTTCGATTCCAAATTTTTGCAAAACTCTCGACAATTCTGGACTTTTATCGTGTGTTTTTTTTACTTTGATGTAGTTATACATTTTTTCTTATGCATTATGACATTAAGTTAATCCTCATTTTTGTTAATAATAACTATAAATTCTCATATTAATTAAAAAAGAACTCTGAGAATTAAAAATAAAGTTCAAAGAACACAATTCCTATATATGATTTGTGTAAATGTTTATGGCACTGATATAGACATGTTTTAATTAATTATTTTATGCATCTCTTAGTGCATGATATCTGTGATCTTCTCAATTTGTCATTTCCTTGTTCTCATTCGTAACAACACTAAAATAATTTAAAATTTATTTTAAAAAAATATATATTAAAAAAATATATTTTTTATTTTTTATAACAACACTAAAATAATTTAAAAATATTATTTTTTTAATTTTAAATGAATAAAAAACTTTAAATTATTTTAAAAATACTTTTAAAAAGAAAAGTGTCACAAGATTTAATCAATTAACAGTAGGTTCAGACACCCTGTTCTATATGACAAAGAGACGGATTGATTTGCTGGCTAACTCTTACTGGTCACTGGTTGATTCTACGACAAGAGACACGTGGTTGACCAGGGGCTAGGCAGTCCTTGTGCATTGCATGTTCAGACTGTTTCACAACAATAATTAAAGACAAATTGTTTCCGTGCTGAACACGCTTTCACGAGTCATCTGTAACAGCACCTTGGGTCGTTGTGTTGGTTTGTGTCTTTGTCAAGTGGACACGGTTTATTTATTTACTAGTCAATGCTTGCGGCTTGTCATCGTGTGCGGTAATATATTTTTTTAATATAAAAAAATATTAATTATATATTTTTTTATTATAATATAAATTTATTTAAAAATAATAATTTTATATAAAATTATTGAAAAATACAAGTTTTTTATAAAATATATTAATTTTAAATTGATATAAATTTATCTATTTAATATTTTTAACCAAATAATCAATATAATATTATCATCATCATTAAAAAAAATAAGAATATTCGGATATTTGAATTATTAAATTCATTATATTAAGATTAGTTTTTTTTATAATTCAATTTAAATCATATTTAAAAATAAAATATAAATTGTGAAAGACCTGTAATAATCAAATAAAAAATACATAGATAATTTTATATCCATAAAAAGATGAAAATATAAATTAAAAATTCATCCCTATATTATTGTCATTTTTATTATTATAATAGTTAAAATTATTATCAACATTACTGCTAAAAAAATTAAAATCATTAAATTGCACTGAAAAATAAAAAAAATAAAACAATTTAATAAAAAAACAATAAAAAAATAATCACTAAAATTATCATTACTATTGCACAAATAATAAAATCATAAAATTATCTGATCCAGAAAACAGATAAAATAACAAAAAAAACACACAAAAAAAAAAGAACAAAGAGAAAAAAGAAGCAATATTAATTTTAAAATTATCACCAACATAAATTAAAATTTCAGAACAGGACTTAATAAAAATAAAATCCCGACAAAAAATAAATAAAAAAATAATGATCTAAAAGCATAAATGAATAAATATGGATAGAAAACAAACATTGTCTATACATTGTATTTTTTTAATATTTTTAAATCATTTTCATGTGCTGATGTTAAAAATAATTTTATTTTAATATATTTCTACACCAATTTTTTTTTTTTTAAATCAATCACATTTCCAAGCAAAATAAAAAATGTTTCATTGAAAAAAACGACAAAAAAAATTAGGAAAAGAACAAAAAAACGCTATAAAAAAATAGATTCGAGGATTAATTGTGGTGTGTTTAAGTTAGCCTAATCATCTCGATTATAAAAAAACAAAAACAAAAAATATCTATAAGTGGAAAAAGAAAAAAAAATATAACCAGCAAAAAAAATATTTTATGGGAAAAAATAATTAGAAAAAAACATGGCACCATATTTTTTTAAAGCAAAAAAATATTAATTGTGTATGTTTTTTTGTTATAATATAAATTTAATAAAAAATAATAAATTTATGCAGAAGTACTAGTTTTCTATAAAATATATGAATTTTAAATTTAACGATCTTGTAGGAGTAGGATTCGAACCCCCGTGCGCGCTTGGGACAACTAAATTTTCGTGCTTTCGGACCAACTCGGCTACCTCATCTTATGGTTCATTGCTCTCGAAAATGTCTATTGATAGTAACTATATTTTGGGTAAAATAGAAACCTGCTGAGGGTGGGATTCGAACTCACACCCTCAAGCATAATGTCTCGCGTCGTCTAACCATCTCGGCCATCTCAAGATACCACTAAAGGTTGTCGGAATGTTATATTAATAGTAAATGTTACTGTGGCTTAGAACAATAAAACCACGACGCGGTTTATATATATAATAATTAATAGTAAATGTTACTGCGGATTAAAACAGTAAAATCACGACCCAGTTTATATATATAGTAATAAACATGATTCAAGTATTTTGTTTTTAAAGGTGTTAATTTCTTCAGCATAAAAAGAAATGTATTTTCTTGAGCAATTCATTTATTTATTTTCCTTATAATATATTTGAAAGTCTAAATATTAAGCCCTTGTAATTTTTAAATCATAATCAAGTCTTTTAATTTATTTTCTTTCAATTTACGAGCCATTATTTTTTCTAGCCAATAATTAAACTGGCAACTTTATAGAATAAATTAGAGCCCATTTAAAATAAAAGGGTTTTTCTTGTCAGCTTTGGAGACTTTTTTGGAAAAGTTGTAAAATCCATTTTAAAAACCGTCCAAGACAAATGTTATTAAATGAAGTTTTTGGAGTTTCTTGTCAGCTTTGGAGATTTTTGAAAGTAATTTTTATTAGAAATATATTAAAATAATATTTTTTATTTTAAAAAAATATTTTTAATATCCATACATTAAAATATCTAAAAACAATAAAAAAATTAATTTAAAATAAAAAATATAAATATTTTTAAAATACAATACCAGACAAAAATTTAATATAAAATAATTTAAAGGTCATTTTTTCTCAAATACACATTGCACTGCACCCAGGACCACAACTACAACAGCTGCAGCAATAGCTTCCAAGTGTTTGAGAATATGTTTAGAAAATGTTGATGAAAAAAAATATTTTTTTATTTTTTATTTTAAATTAAAAAATAGTATTTTTAAATTATTTTTATTTACTGGTGTAATATTTTAAAAAAATAAAGAAATTTATTATTTTAATATATTTTTAAACAAAAAAATATTTTAAAAAATAATCTGTTAAACAGTCGTACCAAAAGTCGTTATCAATCAAAGGAATTATATAAGGACTAAACGTGAAGCTTTTGAACTATATGGATCAAGAAATTAGTTTCTTGATATACAAGGACTGAGATATGACTTCATCTTGATTATGCGTCTATTCATTCACTGTTTTTTGGTTTTATGTTATATATTTTGTCTCCGTTTGTGTCCATAAACTAGCAATTTTTATGAACGAAGTTGGGAAGTATTTTTGACAATGAGACTAATATTACAATTGATTTTTTTATACAAGAAAACCTCATCATAGTATATTTTATAAATTAAATGAACAAATAAAATCTTAATTATCTCAAATTATTACAAAATATATATATCATGACTTAAACTTAAAATTTACTACTCATCTCAAACTTTTTTCCATAACACTGGACATTATTCACAAGTTGCCGCCATCTCAGATGCCTCCCAGCAATCAATGTTTCGAAATGCGTAACTACAATGTGGAGGAGCTTCAAAGATTCTTTCTTTTCCCACGACCAAGTTTATGTGATGTTCAGTACTGCATTCCAGAGTGCTCTGAGATGACATAATTGTTTAGAATTACTCCCAAGTTGCTTGTCAGTTCCTCGTACAATCCTTCAACATGTTTGCACAGAGTTTACTTCTTTTTTCTGTGGCGATTTTGCTTCGATGTGCTATTTTGTGTGTTGAATGGATTGAATTTGATACAGTTTTTAGACCTTCTAGCGGTGCATGCTTCATCTCTGTTCTCCCTCAGCCATTCGAGATATTCTTCGAGCTTTCTTTTCTTTTCCTCTTGTTGAAATCCTGAGTCTCTTTTCTGTTCTACACACTTCATTTTCTTTCTCATATTTGATTATTATAATGCCTCTCTCGCACCTCATCTATATATGTGGACGTATTGGCACCTTATAGGCATTTCAGATTCTTACGCATGTCTTCTGCACCTTTTCTTTGGGGAACAAAAATTCCTCTGGTTTATGGTAAGCTTCTGCAACCTGGGCAACAACTCCTGTCCTATGATTTACAATGTGTTTGTTTGCCTGCATGTATCTCTAAGCTTCGGAACAATGATTCTGAATAAATAGAAATCTTCAAAGTGGATCGCAGTCAATTATTGCCTCATGTTTCAAAATTATGAGTTTTTTTTTTATCTCCATTGCTCTGAAAGCCATTGCTTTTTAAGTGCATCATTTAATCGTGGCTTGCCTCTGTCTGATGCATGCCTTATACTGCGGATTCTCAGGTGAAACTTTTTCTGACGATGCTGGGAGTCAATACTATCTCGCACCAGAGGTATTATGCAAACACTATGGACCTGAAGCAGACGTATGGACTGCATGAGTTATTTTGTGTGCTGCTTTTTTGGGAGGGTAACAATTCTTTTATTCATCTGTCGATGATAAATCAAGCACTGGCTAGGGATAGTTTATGAGAATTGCGTGTTTGTGCTATTACTGACAATATTTTCTTTCCTCTTTTACTCCTTCATAATCGTCAGAACTGAAAGGGGAACATCGAGCAGATATGGCTAGGCAAATTAGATTTTGAATCTGAACCATGGCCTAGCATTTCTGATAGTTCCAAGGATCTCATCAGACAGATGCTTGGACGGAATCCAACGAAAAGACTAATTGCTCATGAATATGATCAGATACGGTCAAAACTACGAGTGTATGGAATAAAAAAGAAAAATAAATACTCAAGAAATACAATATGACAAGATACAAAAAGTTTTTATTTATAAAATCAACAATAATACTTCTTTTTACTGTTATCATAACCAAGAAATAAATAAATAATAGATTGAGAGAATAATATGTAGTGGTCTACATGATAAAGAAAAACAAAACAAATAAAACCACAAACTATAACGAAAGAATAATTAAAGTTATACCCACACAACTTTTTAAATGGGATATATATGAAATACAAAAAAATAAAATTGTAACAATCAAGTTTATAATAGGAAGAACAACTTCACCTAAATTACTCTAGGAACTGAAGTAGACAATAAAAAAAAATTATTTTCAATAATATGCTCATGTTTGCTTTTAGCAGTGTCATTTTGATCAAGAGTATTTGTACACGAGGTGTGGTGAACAAGTCCATTTAAGACAAACAACTAACAATATTTATTAGAAATATATTCCTCACATTTATCACTCATAAAATATTTTATAAAAATAAAATATTGAGTTTTGATAAGAGCTCAAAAGAATGTGTGTATCACTGCTAGTTAATTTTAAGTCATGCTTCAGATTGGTCATATTTGTGGAAAGAATCCTATCTCTATACATGTCCATTTTGATTTTGGTTGCGGTTGTTTTTTAAAGTATTTTTCGTTTAGAAACAAATCAAAATAATTTTTTTATTTTTAAAAAATTATTTTTGACATCAGCACATCAAAATAATCTAAAAATATTAAAATATTTCATTTAAAATATAAAATAAAATTTTAAAATTTGGCCAAACGGCTGCAGAACTGCCTGGCCAAACAGGTTTTTTATTTTAGGAATTGGATGCCCAGATGCAACCCAAAAAATCTCTCTCTTTAGAACCAGATCCTGACTGCTTTCTCTCATTTCTTTAAAATTAAGGATGAAAAATAAGGAGAATCAAGTTTGGGGTCAGAATTGACTTTGCCCTTAAATCTGAAAAGCTAAAAGGACTCAATATTTATAATTCTGATAGTATAGGGACTGCAATGGAAATGTTCCCTAAACTTTGCTAAAGCCTCTTATTCCCTCCGTGTTTTTTTTTTTTTTTGTCTTTTAATCCCACTAGCTCCCGACAAATTGCCAATCGATTTGATCCAATAAGACTAAATAGCTCCTTGTCTTTTAATCCCACTAGTTCCCGCCAAATTGGCAATCGATTTGATCCAATAAGACTAAATAATAAAAAAAAAGGATGACAGAAAAACATTGTACACAGTGTGTCCACAATGTCTTTTGAATGTGTCAGAAATGTCAGCTCCCCAATAAAACGTCTATCCCTTTTAAATTTTTACTAGCTACTTTACCAATGCTCCGCTGCATGTTAGATTATTTTTCTAAAAATATGATCATGCATGATTTTTATAACATGTTTTTATTATAAAAATAAAAAATTATGTACACATCTACTAAAATAAATTAAAAACTATGTATATTAATCAATCAATAAATAAATAATCATTGATAATAAAAAAAATATTAGATATAAGTCGAGATATTTGGCCTCGTAGCTTTGATATTTGACAAGGTTGTGTTTAACAAATTTATTCAATCAAACTGATTTTTATTTAATTAAATTATAATAAAAACAAGAAACATGCAACTGATTATATAAAAAAGAGGCAAAAAATATTTTCCAAGGTTAAAAATATTATATGAAAATAGATAGCTTGAACATGCAATCTTTTTCAATAAAGTTTTTGACATAAAAACTATTAAGTGTAAATAAAAAGATTATATGAACAAAAGTAATTAAATAAATCAATAATTATTTGTGTCAATAAATAAAAAATAGAAGTATTAATGATAATTAAAGATGTATTTGGAAAAGTCAAGAGCTAAATGTAGATATTTGATCTTTCAATATTATGGATCATTTACCCAATTATGTCCAATGACTATGTTTATTACAGTTATTGTTTTTATCTAATAAAATGGTACTCCAAACAAACAAACACATAAAATTGATTGAATAAAAGAAAAGAAAACAATATCTCCCAATATTCTACTTACTAAAACTACCATAATAATTTAATCAATTGTTTTTTAGAAATAAATTTCAATTATATATAACATAAAAAATTTACATGTGAGTTAGAATAACCTTTTCTAAAATTTTATACATACAAAATATAAAAATAAAACTATTTTAAAAAAAAAAATAGAGAGAAGAGATATTAATTTATATATAATTAAAAAAACATATATAAAAAGTATGTTTGTTTTTTTTAAAAAAAGGAAAAATCATAAAAAAATAAAAATATATCCCAACACTAATAGGCCTAACTATTAAAGGAAGGGCCCTATAAGAACAAACGCTTGTGGGCTTTAATTTTAAAAATATACTTGGGATGGATAACATATGGTTTTTTAAAACACATCTCAAAAAATGCTTTGGATGGGACTCACAAGATTCCAGTAACTATGGTGAATCAGGGATATTTTAGAATATTTATTTATCTTCATCTTCCCTTTGAGTCAGGGCTATCATGAGAGCTTGAGAAAACCTATTTAAACTCTATTTTTTAAATCAAAATAAATTGAAAAAATAATTATAGAATCCTTTACAAATTTATAAATGAACTTTAAATATAAACAAAAAAAAAATAGCAAAAAACTTGAAATTAACTCGAAATCAAGGCCTAACTATTAAAGGGAGGTTGGATCTTGTTTTCTATATCATTTCAAGGCTAAAAACACATATAAATAGAACTTCTCTCGCCAAATAAAAATCTTTAATATCATGATTGATCATTTTAGTGATCGAAATAGATAAAAACATTGATCTTGTCTTTATTGCTGAATTTTAGCAACCTTTTTCTCTCTCACCTCAAACTAGAAACTAAGAATTATATAAATAAAAATTGTAGTAAATTTGAATTTAAAAGGTATTAGGATCCAAATATATATAGGTTGTATTTTGAGGACTAAAATAAATATTTTGTGTGAAATTTGAAACATCACTCATTTATAGCGCTTTTTATATTTTGGTCCCCTATCTTTCAGTTTTTGTCCTTGATGAATAAATTTGATTTTATTATCCTTGAATTTGATATAAAAAAATGCAATCACTTAAAACAAATCTGAGAATCAAATTAAAAAAAAATAGTAATTAACTAATATATTCTTTTGTCAAGTGTGAGAGGGTGAATGATAGTCATTATATTATTTAATTAATTAAAGACTTGAAATTTAATATTTTATAAAAGAACAAGAGAAGACTTTTTTTCCCCCTGTCGCTCCCTTAAATTCTAGTTTTTTTTTTTATGTAATAATAAATAAACCATGATAGAGACGCGTTAAACTCTAGAAATTGAAATTAAAAGGTTTATCTCTTCATGTAAATTTTTAATTTACTTGAAAAAAGAATTATCGGATTTATAAAACTCGTATATTCCTCACAAATATGAGACTCCAAATTGCCCCATCAACAAGTCTCTTGAGAATTGGAAAACGTGAAGGAATTTACAATTTGCTGTTTGATCAAACACCACAGAATTAAGAGGATTAATTTCCATTATTTATATGATTCTTCTGTATGTGCTCATATTCTCTCCCAAATTTTCATATAACCCCATCTCTCTCGAGGAAGCAAGCAAGTGAATAAGAAGAAAACTTTATGTTTTTATCACACAACCGCAACTGCAGTGCAATGTAGATCGGGCAGCATCTCTTTCAAATCCACTGTGAGCATCGACGCCTTTGGTCTCGGCAATCGACTCGAGGGTCCCATCGACAAGGGAGGCATGGTCGTTGACCTTTCACATGTTGTTCCAAGCCATTTTGTTAGCATGTACCTCTGCTTTCTCCATGGCCCCAGATGCATTTTCTTTTCTTTCATGCACTTCTTTGCAGCCGAGCATAAGATCTTAACTACAGAGTTTAGTCTTTCGACTTTCCCGACGAACACTTCTGGTAATCGGAGGACAAGTTGATTGTATTCTTCGCTTGCTTTAGCCATCTCGAACTCGGCCCGAAAATTTAATTCAATTATAACTCTCACGTCTCCTCTTTTAGAGCTTGAATTGTCGATCACATCCATGAAAGTGTGCTCTCCTGCATTGTATTGACAAGCAAAGACATCGATTGTTAGTTTTGCGTCAACTGTTTGCAGCCTCAATGGTTGGGGATTAGGAACAGATTTCTTACGAAAGATATTGATATTGGTTTAATTACCTGATGGGATGTCTGGAGAGCTTCTCCATTTAGTCTTGCAGATAGCACTGTTATAACCGGCATTCCGAAGACGGCTAGAGGCTTCTTCCATCAAGCAACTCCGGCAGGAGGCGGCCATTGGTCTGCCACAACCACAGATGGTTCCGGCCATTCGTATTTCCTTCAACGCTTCTTTGCTGATACTTCTAATCCTTGACTCCAAGGAGCTAGTCCTGAACAAGGTAGCCTGGACACCACAATACAGAACAAAAATTAGAAAAGGATGAACATATTGCCACTAGAAAAACAAAGTAATTGATAAATGAATGAAGAATTGTGATATTTACATGTAGAAGCTGATGTTGGTTCTCCCAGAAACTCTTGTCCTCTTCAACATTTCCATTATTCTCTTCCCCTTCGTCTTCCAACTCCAACATTTCATTCTCACGACACCCTTCACTTCCCGACGACCAGTCACCATCCTCGAGAAACTTGAAGACCATATCGGATAAACTCGCCGCCGGTTCGTCAAGAAACTCGAACTGGTTAATGTTAGACATCAAGTTTTGTTGACTAAATGGGATTCTAATTCTTGCACCAGGCATGGTATTTGTTTAGTTCTCCTTCGAACTGGTTTACAAAAAAAGAAGGTATCTGGCAACTTCGGTGAAAGAGGTGGTTTATATGCGGAGATTTGGAGTGACGAATCGAGCCGCAGCGCACATGGAGGTTTCTCTCGTGATAATTGGCAACTTTTAATTGGGTGATGTAAATCTAAGAAAAGTTGTATATTTAATAAGTCCATCCAAAGACCAGACAGCAGGGATCCACGTCAGTTAGATCCAATAATGTTGAACAGGTGTGCAATGTGGATATACTCGAACATTCACATAGTATTTGGACACATTCTGCCTGTAATTTTAGTTTCTCGATACATGTTTTTTTAATATATATAGCCTAATATTTAATTTAATTATGCCATCGGGTAGTAGTGCTAAACAAAATATTAGATTCTTAAATTTCAGCGCCTCATAATTTACTGAAGCTATACAAAAGTACTGTAGCAACACACACGCACACCCGCCGCGCGCGCGCCCAAGAACCCCACACACACACACACAACACGCGCGCGCGCGCGCATATATATATTTTTCATGGCATTATCAAAACAGCAGGGACGAGGAAGTATTTTTTTTTATAATTATTATCTTGTTTGTACATCATCATAATATCATTGAAAGAAAAAAAATATTAAATACGATATCGAGTGTCGGTTCTGTACTGCACAATAATTATTTTGTTATTATAATTAAAGCCGAGTGACTATTTACACTGATATAAAAATTAATAAACAATTCAAATAAATAGTGAGCACAGCAAAATATTCGTAGAAATAAAACCTTCAAGTTAAGGGGTGTTTTGATTATTTTTTAATATTTTTTTTGTAATTAAAAATTATGTATTTAATTAAAAAAAAAAAGGGTGCTTATGTTATTCTAGACACCCGGGGGGCGTCTCCTTACATTCTAAAATGATATTTTGATGTATCATATAAATTAAATAGAAATCGAGTTTTATGATTTTTTTAGATAAAATGTTTTCAGGTTACAAGTTTGAAAAGTTTATTTGGATGGATATTTTTTTTAAAAAAAAATTGGTTTTATAATTTTTTTAATTTTTTTTATTAGATTATTCTAATTCCATAACTTTGATTGCAAGTTTATCAAAATAACAAGGTTGACTTGATCTTGTTTATTGAAATTATAAGTTTATTGTGTTAATCTAGGTTGGTATGAGTTACATTTTTAGGTTTGTTTTGCCTATTTCATCATTTTGTATTTAATAAGTTAAGAATTAAGCTATATCGTTGTTTTTTTCTCTAAAAATAGTTTTTCTTTTATCATTTTGCTACTTTTTTTTCTTTCTAATTTAGTATATTTGTTATTATTGTCTTTTTTTATCATTTAATAAAAGAGAAAATCAATTTATTTAACCTAGTGATGCATGCTAACCTGTCTTGAATTTACTTTCCTTCTTTGAATACCCTTACAATACTTGAGCATATTTTTTATGGAAAAGGAAAAGATAAGGAAAAAAACAAAACTTAGTGGGCGTTTGTTTTTGCGTTTGAAACTGAGTTTGGAAAAAAGCTAATGAAATAGTATTTGGTCAGGAGAAAAAACATTAAAGCAGCTGTTTGGAGCCCGCAAATTCCATGCATACACCACCGGTTCAAAAAAAGCAGCAATTTGCTGCTTTTTATTGCTTATCACCTTGAAGCAGCGAGCCCTAGCCAGAGATGAGTTGGTTTTGCTCCTCCCTGGCAAACCAAGTGGAAAGTTCTCTTCCCAACTCAAGTCATGCTTTAGCAATATTAGAAAAGTGTGTAGTTTTAATACTATTACTGCTACAATAACGTTTTAATTATATAAAAAAATAATTTTTAAAATAATAATCTCTCATGTAAATCTCAAGAATGAATAATCCACTATCAAGCACAAATTAAAAAAAAACCCACGTTTTAACAATATAATGGTAGGATCTGCTCACCTTGCAAATTATATGAAATTATACATGGGTTCGGAGGACAAAAATATATATCGAAGTGCTTTTAAATCATTTAACTCAATTTTCTCAACCTGTTTTTATCTATGTGTGTCTTCGTATATTTTTTATTTATATGATATTATTTTTGAAATATCATAGATAAAAAAACCATGAAAATCAAATTTACTTGAATTTTTAATTATATTATGCTATTATGATTATTAAATCTATAATATTTAAAAAATAATATGTGTATGTGGACACGCGCGCATACTTTAAAGTAATTTCATAAGTTGATAACAATATAAAAAATATAATAACCAAACACACAAAACTATTTTTTATCAATTTTAAACTCAATCACAATTTTAATTAGATATTTTAAAAATTATTTTAAATCATAAATAAAATATTTTTCATGAAACTATTTTGTAAAATCTCATCCATGAAAACAAATACAATACAAGTCTCAAATCCGGTCTGGTGCGGTGGCTTTGGACACATGTGGAGCTGATAAGATTCGTGGTGATGAACCGCGGCGCCATCAGGATCGATTGATGTTGAGTTTTTATCCACAGAGTGGGACCGTCTTGTTGGTTGCTGAGCACAAATCATTCTCTCACTGCTTTACCGGATTTATCCAAAATTAAGAGCACAAAAAATATATACTGTCAGAAAAACAAAACGCGGCGTCTAGCCATTTGTTTTTGCCAAAATCACTGCCACATGCAGGTTCCGATGAATCTGTCTGCTCAGGATGTCGACAAAAAAGGATGTTTTGGTCATTTGAGAGCCCAATCATGCTGGAGGCTTGGAGCTGTTGAGGCTCTCCTCAATGTGAGAGCCTCGTATGTTTTGGGAGAAGGAATATTTCTCTTTGGAGATTTTGAAATATAAAATATAGTTCTGGTCTTATGCATTGTATTATTATTTTTACTTATTTGCCCCGATGTTGATTACTGAATTTAAAACCTTTATGTAAAGCGTCTCTCCACCTTCTCCACCGCTAAAGTTTTGTTTGCTATTGTATTTTAAAAAAAATAATTATTTTTAATAAATTTAGATTATTTAATATGTTTATATCAAAAAAAAAATTAAAAATTAAAAAATATTATTTTGATATATTTATAAATAAAAATAATTTTAAAAAATAAACACAATTACATTTCCAAGCAGTAATTAAATCAACAACCTGCCTCTCTTTTTTGTAACATGAAATATTTTGCAAATATATTTATGAATTACATAAACAATATAAAATATATGAAAAGATTAGATCACTCGATACATATTCCAACAAAAACAATGTTAAATTTTAATTTGATTATGAGATGAAACTCAAATCCAATTAAAAGGTCCTGTCAATTATACAGGGGTTAGCTCACTTTAAGGAGTTGAGGTTGAGAAAATTCTTAAATTAAGTCAAGAATTATTGTTTTTGCTGTATTGAATAATCACTTTTTTAATTAATTTCATATTTTAATAGCTTTTCTTGCCTATTTTTGGAACGTAGGTTCGTATCACTATATAAATCATCGATGTGTTTTTTTATTATTACATTTTTTTTCTGAATAAAAGACTTCATAGAATATATTGGAGTTTTCTACAATTAAATGCCTCAACCTGAGGTTCAAGAGCCCTAGCACATTTTTTTTTTTTAAAAAAAAATGAAATTTTAATTTCAAAAAATTAATTAGTCAAATTCAGCGTAAATTATTAAAAGAATGGAAACGGAACAGTCCAGATATTATAGTATTAGGGCTGCTTCACGTTGTCCACGTATCCTGACAGAGACATGTTTGTTCTCATACGGACAACTTTCGTGATAATTCATTCTATACTTCTTGCGTGTTCGTCGCCCATTTGTGTGGCTGCTCGATCGGCCTATCCTCATCTTCAATCGCAGTATATTTCGGACACATGTCTGTTAGTTTTGTTCTGTCTTTTTTATGAGGACCGGGCAGTAAGCTTCCATGGATGGATGGATTTTATCCACGTTTTATTTATCCAGATTTGAATTTTCTAGAAAATTCATAATTAAGATTTCTTTATGAATATACACACACACACACTAATTTACATACTTAAAATATAAGGAGTAAGGAATAATTTCAACGCGATGCAGAACAGAAGTAAGAAACATTTACAGCTTTTAAAAAGAAACAAAAAGGTACGACCAGGTTATTATAATTGAATCCATGGATGAAATAGTAAAGAATTCGACTCGTCGTTTTCAAGTTAAAATGATAATACATAGATTAAATTGATATAATCTGGTCCGAGAAGATATTAATTATGAAAAGGAAAATAAATTGTAGTTATTTTTTGAAAATATCAAAATATTTTTTTCATTTTTTTATATAAAAATATAATACACTTAAAGGCAAAGCACCATGCAATGATAGGGAGAGACTTTAATTGTAAGAGAAAAGCTGAAATACTGTTTTTTTTTTAAAATATATTTTAAAAATAACCACTAGCGTCACATTGGTTCAATCATTGACGATTTTTTTTCTTTTTTGTCCTTTAGGTGATGAGAAGAGACCAAATGGTCCGCCTGTTCTATAAAAACCCCGTCTAGTCTATTAGTTCTTGTCAGTTATTTATTTATTACTATTTAATTCGATGCTTATCCTAATGTTTATATGATTAAAAACAGAATCAATTTAAGCCTCATTTCGTGGTGATTGATTTAGGAAATGCTTATTTATTTAATTTGGATAAAATAAATCATTTGTGAGATTCTCTAATAATCATTTCGTATAATTAATAAGTTCAGTACTTTATGTATTATTTTTATGTTTGATTTCTTTGAGAATTTATGTCTACTCTAATTAACATGTTAACAGCGACATAGGAGCTGGTCGATCTCTCATGTTTTTTTAGAAAGCAATCGGTATACTGATTAATTATTTTATTTAAAAATTTAAATAGTTAATTGAGATTTTAGAATATAATTTATATTATTTTTTAATATATCTTTTTAAGTGAAAAAATTTTAAACTTGAAACTTGTACAAATTTACATTAACTTGTATTTAATTTTTATCAAATAAAGTAAAGATAGTGAGATTTAAACGCGTGACCGTTGAATTAACAATGTTTTGATATTATATTCAAAATTATTTGATCTAAAAATTTAAATTTTAAAATATAATTTATATTATTTTTTAATATTCACATAGTACAACTAAAGCGAATGTTGCTTTCGTATTCGTGCTTGTTAGGAGTATGATTGCAGTTATTTTTTAAAGTATCTTTTATTTTGAAATACATCAAAAAAAATATTTTATTATTTTTAAAAAATTATTTTTGACACGGCACGTCAAAATAATATAAAAATACTAAAAAAATATTTTAAATAAAAAATAAAAATATATATTTTTTAAATTTTCTCATAAGTACTTATAATAAACACTACCAAACACTCCCTTCATCAATCCTCTACTTCTTTGAAAAAGAAAAAGAAACCATTGTTACATTCCTCATTATTGAAGCACTCCATCGTTTATAATTTAGAAGAGAAAACTGCCTTTTTACATATTAATGTGATGTAATGGCTCTATGAGAAGTTCTACGAACACGTATATATGGAATCTAATGCACGAGAGTTTTTTTATTTCATATATGCCAATGAATTTTAATAAATATACAATGAAGACAATTTTTGCTGAAATTATCATTATAAAATATATTTTATATATATTTGACTGATTTCTCATCTTATAAAAGAACTTGTTATTTGAGACTTAGGCTGTCCAAGTTAGTTTATTGGTTTTAAAGTAGAATATACTTTTTCATGTGTCACAGACATGAAGCACAAGGCCAACATGCCCTAATATCGACCAATTTCCACATCAATATATAATTATTTTATTATTAATATATATATTTAAGTTAGTTTGTGTATACTTCAACTAATCTCATTAATTCTAGAGTTAATGGCCATATAAGTTTTCTGTGCTTATCGTATTAACAACCATAAAGTTTAAACCTATAATTACAAGGAAAACAAACTCTCTAATTTCAAACTTGTATCACTATACCACTTACTAGATTACTATCAATATATAGTTATTGGATCATTGACTCGTGGTTAAAAAGTCTTGCATTATGTTCATGATATTCGCATAATTTTGGCCTCCTATATGGATTTTATGGTTATGATTTGGATGGTAAAATCGATAATCAAAATTCCATATGTATTTAATAGCTATACTATTTATTTTAATGTTTATTTAAAAGTGTAGTTCATGTTGGTTTTAAAAGTGATTTTTATTTAGAAATGCATCAAAATAATTTTTATTTTATTTTTTAAAAAATTATTTTTGACATCAGCACTTGTGCTTATTTGGGAATGCGGATGCGGTTGGTTTTGAAAGTCTTTTTCGTTTATAAATACATCATAATGATATTTTTTTTATGTTTTTAACATCATTTTTGACATCAGAACATCAAAATGATCTAAAAATATATAAAAAAATAAAATTTTTTCATAAATGCTTTTGAAAAGCACTCCCAAACACCCCCTAAAATTATCTAAAAATATTATTTTTTAATTTAAAATAAATATCTTTTTTTTTTTGAAAAATGCTTCTAAGATACAATGCGAAACATGATCTCATAGATGATTTTATATCTTAGAAGTTTCGCACAAAAAATGATTGCTCGATCTTCCATTACTAAGGCTGCTGCTGGGTTAAGATGAATCTCTCTCTTAGGCCCCATTTGTTTCCTGGAATTTATTTTCCGGGAAACCACTTCCAAACTTTTCTATGTTTGTTTGTCTTTTGGAAAGTTAGTCAACGGAAAACACTTTCCAGTCAAAGAAGAATTTGGCTTGGTTTTCAGGAAAGTGTTTTTCGGAAAATTTGGGCGAAAAACACTTTAGAAATGTCATTATTTGCTGATTATATCAAATTTGATCCTCAAACTTTTGATTGTTATATATAATTTGTTTTGAATATTTATTTTTCAATTCCATCTCTTAAAATTTAATTTTTATATTAATTTTGGTTCTTATTTTTATAATTGCTATTTGCTTTTTTCTTATCATTTTTTATTGAAATTTTTTATTTATCAAATTTGGTCCTCATTTTTTTTATTGTTACTTATTTTATTTGAAATAATTTATGAAATGTTAATTATTATTATTTTAATTTATTCACCTTTTATTTTTTTTAAAAAAAATTTAGATTTGATCTCTATTATTTTGATTATTATTTATTTTATTTGAGATAATTTATGAAATTATATTTTTTTTCAATTTCATTCTCATTCAACTTTTTAATTTGTAAGATTTGTTCCTCATTATTTTAATAAACTTGAAAAAAAAATTAATTTATCAATAAATTATTTTCCAGATCATTTTCCATAACATAAACAAACACTGGAAAGTGTTTTCCAGTTCATTTTCCATAACACTGCCAAACATCGGAATTCACTTTCTAGGAATTCACTTTCCAGGAATTCATTTTTCCCGGAATTCACTTTCCAAAAAGAAACCACTTTCCAGCAAACAAACGGGGCCTATATACACTTTGTTTTTCTATTTCTCTGATCTTTAAGAGGATCGTCACATTTATAAACACTTGTAATGCATCGCAAATCCATGGAATCTAACACGAAAACTCATGACAAGAGCAAGACACTTCCCATTGAATTCACCATTTCCCCATTTCTCTTCGTGTTTTCATTCCTATTATTTATACTCCAATACTATTAGAGAATAATATAAATCATATTTTGAAATTTTTTTTACAAGCTTGAGTTTTTAGGTGAGATGATTCCTTAACATGGTATCAGAGCCTTGTTGACCTAGTGGTCACTAGTTTAAATCTCACAACCCCCATTTTATTTGATAAAAATAAAACACAAGGTAATGTGGACCAGTGCAAGTTTCAAACCCAAATGGTTTTTACTTAGGGGGTATGTTAGAGAATAATATAAATCATATTTTAGAACCTCACTTACAAGCTTAAAATTCTAGATAAAATGATTCCTTATCAAATACTAAATTAGAAATTCAGAAAAAAAATAATCATGTTTGAGTTGAATAACCTCAAAACTACAAAAAAAAAAAAAAACCCATCTACAAGGCTACAACGGTGTGCGAGGACGGTTAGCTAGTACACGTATCTATGTGAGATCATAGCCAGTTATTACCAGTCACAATAGAGACACACCCTGAGTTGCCATGCTGAATCTGCATGTGGATATAGGGTGATCTACACAGGAATAATAATAATAATCATGTGGCCACGACATGGTTCTAGCCTCAGATGAAAGGTGTTTTTGTTTTTGTTTTTGTTTTTTTTTCATAATTCATATTGAAGGTGCTTGCTGAATGTGGCAATGGTAGAGTGCGCGTGTTAACGAAAGAGTTGCTCTCCATGATTTGCTTTCTATGTACAGCCGACTTGACAGCGGCCTAATCAAGAAATCGTGGCCAGTGTATATATTCTAATTATACTGCAATATTTATTTTTAACTATTTTATTGTATAAATTATAAATAAAAATAATTCTTAATGTATTATTATAATTACAAATCCCACACAAAACAATCTAAGTTTCTATTTGTTTATACAGTTAAGGGTTAATTTATAATTATAAACATATAATTAATACTATCATTAAATAAAAATATATAGAATTAGTATGCTAGGGTACCTTAGTACTGTATATAAAGTACTAGGTAGTATATGATATAAGCTAGGTAGTTGATGTATTCTTTTTGAAGCAGCTAGTGCAAGTAAATTTAACAAGTAATAAGCACGTAATTTGACAATATATATATACCAAATCCTTAAACATAGAAGAGATCTCGAATATTTTTTATATATAATAATATTAATCACGGGTGATGTTTAATAATATAATTTTAAATCATATTTAGTATTGGTAATTAAAAATGCTTTAAAAAATGATTTTTTGAGATTTTTTTTCACAAGTTTTTTAAGATATTATTTTCTGTGTTAAAAAAATAGGAGAATATGAAAAGATGACGTGAGGACATCAGTAATGGATACAAGAATCGGGAACGGGTGCATGAAAACTGGGCCTGGCCCATATTATTGTCGTGGCTAATTGCTAGTTATAATTCTCTTTCTGATATGGGCTTTAGGAGACAAAAATGCACCAGCCGGGAATCGAACCCGGGTCTGTACCGTGGCAGGGTACTATTCTACCACTAGACCACTGGTGCTTGATGTTATTATGTTTGTAAAATGGAATTATGTACGGAACTTCTATATTATAAAAACGAATTTTAGCTTTCTATGCGGCTAAAATGCTTGTTTTTTTTGTTGTAGTATTTTTAAATTATTTTAATGTGATAATATATATAAAAAAATATTTAAAAAATTAAAATCTATCATTCTTCTAAACATGTCAAAAAAGGCAAGATTCCTACCTAACTAGTCACCTAATAATAACAATCATTCGCAATCCCAGTGAGATGTGTCACAGACATGGGTAGTAATCATTAATTAGCTCATATATATATATATATATATATATATATGCAAATGTGCTATGGCATAATGATTCTTGTGATGATGGTTAGCTTCAATTTCTTGAACTTAAAGAATACGGTGAAATATTGATAGAAAGCGAGTGCAATGCGGGTGTGGCGTCATGCGTTTTGTAAAATGATTTTTTTTATAAAAATTTAAATTAATATTTTTAAATAATTTTAATATTAAAGATAAAAAATAAATATATTTCAATTGAAAGACAACTTGCATCGTATCTGCACAAACAAAATTTTCTTGCTGTGCTGAACTACGTGGCTTTGATTCTTGTCTAAAGACGAAACGTTTGCTCTAATTACGAATAAAGAGTCTAAAATTCATCTTTAAAAAATAATTTCTTAAACTATTTCTGTTCACCAATCTGCTAACTAAAACTGTTTGCTCTACAATATTGCACCCCTCAAACAAGCATTAGTAGATGGGGAAAAAAGGGTTCAAATCAAAACCATAAATCCCTGCCCCATGTTTCAATTTATATGCTCTTGAATCTGGGTTCTGCCAACTTCTGACGCAGCTTCTTCCGAGCTTGCCTTGGAAAATCTGGAAAATATCAGTGAATTAACTTGGGCACAGGACCAGAAAATACCAGCAGTCATCAAGGGAGGCAAGATTGCAGATTCACCTACCCTCCATTGTAGTATTGGTCCAAGATAGAGACACTGAAGATGACTGGTATCGTCTAATTTCATCAAAAGTCGGGTGCGATCCAGAGGTAGAACTTTGAGAATAATTCGTCCACAAATCCTTGGACTCCATCTGTTTGAGCAAATATGTATCCATGTCCTCAATTTCAATGTCATTAGCCTCATTCCTGCCCTCCAAAACCTTCACTGCTTGCCTCATTGTTGGCCGGACTTTAGGGTCAGGATATGCACACAATAAGCCCAGATGAAGAATTCTTTCTACTTCTTCTTCCTCGAACTCATCTCCTCTAGCCTTCAGTCGCTCATCCAGGGCATGGAGCAGCTTCCCTTCTATCATCAGTCGCCATACCCACTCTACCAAAGGTGGCTGCCCTTCTTCTATAGGCCTCCTTCCACACATGACCTCCAAAATCAAGACCCCAAAACCAAACATATCCGTTTGAGCTGAGGCTCTTCCACTACGAACAATCTCAGGTGCCATGTATCCTATGGTTCCAACCACCCGTGTGGTGCTAGGCACTTGACCATGTCCGTGCACTCGAGCCAATCCAAAATCACCTAACCTTCCATTCATATCCTTATCAAGTAATACATTGCTGGCCTTGATGTCCCTGTGCAGGACTTTAGACTCCCATCCCTCGTGCAAATACATCAATGCAGAAGCTACATCTTTCAAAATCCTTATTCTCTCTTCACAACTCAACATTTTACTCTGATCACAATCAAACACCCTTTTATCCAAACTCCCATTTTCCATGTAGTCATATATCAACATGAAGACTCCTCTCTCTTTCTTACACCAGCCTCTCAACCCCACCAAGCTCCTATGCTTCAGCCTTCCAAGACTAGAAATTTCAGCTAAAAACTCCCTCATCCCATCATTTTCATGTGAAATGCGCTTCACAGCAATCTCTGTCCCACCTGGTAGCACACCCTTATAGACCTTTCCATTTCCTCCAATTCCAATGACATTTTCTTCACTGAATCCTTTTGTTGCTGCCTCAATCTCTTGACACGTAATTCGGTGTGGCCAATACTCCTGTTCCCAATCCTCCATTTCTGCTCTCTCCCTTGCTTTCCTTTGTCTTCTCTTAATAAGAAACCAAAAAATGGTAGCAGCAGAAACAACAAGAAGCACTCCTCCCACTGTGACTCCTGAAATGAACCCTTTAGACCGAAAGAATGGATCTTTCGGAATCACAAACGATGGCAACCCAGTAGTGACTAACCTCTCACTCAACGAAAAATTGGAATTACTAAAACTCCAGGCCAAAATCTTGTGACTTTGAACAAGTTGTCCTGTTGAAGCAGTGAAACCCACATACATCTCGTCCTCAAAAACTTCAGATAGATTAAGAGAAACATTCAACAAAGGCCTGCTAGGCCTTTTCATGCCCGCCGGAGCCATAGTAACATTAATCAAAGAGTCGGCATAGTCAATCCAAACTTGGTAGTTTTCACCATTATTTAGCTTCTGTTCCTTGAAATACTTCTTGTCATCGTCACTGCTGTTTCCATTGCTGCTGCTGCTTCGTGAATTCTCAAGCCAATAGCCTGCATCTGCTGCTGCAGTTGATGTGAGTGAATAAACATCTAATCCAACATGATTAGCATTTATATCTTTGAATTCTTGATTTGAGAACACATCAAACTCGATGCCAAACATATGATTATCTGGACTACGATCATTTGTGAGATTAAGAAAGCCTAAATGTTGAGCTGCGCTAGCACCTTCTATGCCTGTAAAGGGCACAAAAAGAAAAACCAAGCCATGGCCTGGAAGAACATTCTTGTAAGGAGCCATAGCAAAAATGAAAGAGGTGGAAAATGGATACACCAATGAAGAATTTGGAGCTTTGGTCCGTATCTTTGTTGGGTATAAAGCACGGCCGATTTTGAAAGTTGTTTGATTTGTAAGTGTGAGGATGCGAGATTCAAAGACGGCAGAGCCATAGAGTGAAACGCTAGAGGAATTGAAGCCATTGAAGACAAAATCTATAGCTGATGCAGGTTGTAAGAAAAGGATTATTGGAAATAGAAGCAATGCAAGATGATGGTTGTTGTTGTGTTTCCTCATCGCAACCCAAGAAGCCAAAAGAGAAAGAGAAGAATGCTTCTCATGAGAGATTAGAAGACATAAGATTGTGGGAGACAAGAATCTAAGGTTGTAGGTTATGAAAATGTCGGCTCATAGACGAGTTTCTTTAACTTCCCAGGTCAAACTTTTATCAGGTGCAAATTGAAGTAAAACGTTGCATACTTCATGATCAAATCCAGCTGGCTTTCCTCAACGACAACTGCATTTAAGATTAAAGACAGTGCTGTGTTGCCGGATAGCTACGGAATGTTTATATGGTAATTAATTTTGAAGTTTTTAGGATTAGTTGAGATAAGTACAGGTTGTTAAATAAACTCATATTAATTAAAGAAATATTAAAGACACTGTTCAACCACTAAACATAACTTGAGTCCACTGTTTAATAGTTCAACTCTTACAGATCGAAGGGTCAAAGAAACGAACGGTCCAAAAGCAAGAGAGAGAGCATCACCGTACGACATTAGACAGAATACATAAGAAAGGGAAAAGAAAAGGACACGAGAATGAGATTAGAGGCAGCCGCCCGTTTGTGAACAAACCGAGAACGAAGAACACGACAAGTTTGTTTGTTTGGTTGACCATCTAAACTCCTAGCTCCTAAGAGCCTTGTTGAAAAGTAAACGAGCTACTGCACCAGATCACCCTTTCCTCGGAGGCTCCGCCGTGTTGAAACCTTAAAATGAAAATAATATCTCGACTTTTATTCGTCCTTCTAGTGCATGCTAGAGAAATCCATTTTACAAATATTTCAGAGTCACTAGTTTATTCATCACGCTACTCTGAAGTTTACATTAAATAAAAAATTATTATATAGATTGCTAGAATTTTTCAGGGTATAATGATTATAACTTTAAAAAATATAAATTCAATTATTTTATTAACTCAGACCTTAGTTGAGTTGACAAAAACAATATTCAAATCCATGTTTTTTTAGTTGTATTGATGATTATTACATGAATAATAAAAAGGGGTAAACCCTTGAAGGGGTAAAAACAATCGTAATTGAGACTTTTTTTATATACAGAAATGATTTTTTTTAATGAAAATAAAATAAATCCATTTTTTTATTTTTAATATACTATAAATTTATATGCATTACTTTATTAAATTGTTCTCTAATTCAATTTTAAAATTTTTTATTTCGCAATAATATGCAAGGAAAAAAATCATCATATAAAATAGCACTAAGAATAAAATTTCAACAAAACTATTGTTCAATAAACAGTGTAATCCGTGATAAATTTATACAAATCTATAATATATAATATTAAAAACAATACTTTTGTTAGTTTTATTATATAAAACTAATTTTGTCTGATTTTTTTCTGCGTTCTTCATGAATAAATTTCGTGGTTGAAAATCTTCAAAGAAGCGGATTCGAGAAGAATTAATTATATTCTATAAAGAAAGAAAGCAATTCAAGCTTAAAATATTGCATGAGATGGAATTATTGGTGTTGGTATCATGTGATGATTGCAATTAGTTGTCTGCATTCTCTTACTTCATCATACTTCTCATGATCACTGTCTTAAACCTATTTTATTGAAGTCACTTGTAAGACTTTATTTGGTCTGAAAACAAAATATTAAATTAATATATTTTTTAGTATTCTTTATTTTAATGTGTTAATATTAGAAAAGTATTTTAATATATATTTAAAGACCACTATTTATCATAGTAACAACCACTCGCTGATCAAATCATCTCCATAAATTATATCATTTTTTCAATTTTTAGGTAAATAAAGAGACCACAAATGATAACAAATCAAAAGTTTGAGGGATTATATATCGAAAATGAATACATACGGGCCAATTTACAAATTAGGATATTATAAATTATCATTCATGGTGAACACAAAAATTTCATGGTTAATTAAGTAAAATTTTACACCGTATTTGTTGTTGTTTTTTAAAATATTTCATGTGAAAACTAATAGATTTGAATGTTTTTTTTTCTAATATTTTGTTTTGTTTTGATATATTTTCATAGCTTGATGTGAAAAACAAAATATTAGAAGAAAAAAAATTCAAATCTATTAGTTTTCACATGAAGAAAAAGAAGATAATGCCGGTTTTTAGGGTTTGTCACAGATTAATCCACATATATAATTCCATATTAAATTATTGAAAAGGAATTAATTGTGAATGTCATTAGACTTCATAGCATTAGATTTTTAAAATGACTTTACGTGACAGGATATTTGGATCAAATTCAAGTTAGATGATGCACGAATGAGAAAATTGTCCCTTTGGAAAAGTGAAGACACCCTCTGCAGCTGGCCTTGCTTCTAGCCATACAAGTTGTGTTTGACTGGTAACCTGTGTTTTTATTAAAAAAAATTATATATATATGTTATGTTATGTTAAAATATATATTTTTTAAATAAATTATTTTAATGTATTTTGATTTTTTATATTAAAGTTTTGGATTATTTTAATTTACAGGTGATAAAAATAAAATTTTAAATAATAATAAAATAACAATATTTTAATACATTTTAAACAAAAAAAAAAAACTTTATAAACAATCATTATCGTGCTACCAAACATGCTTTTAATTTCTACTTTGCAACCTCCTTTTCTTTCTCGCATTGATTGAAGGGTTTTTTTTTCTTTGTTTTTTTGTTTTTCTGTATTGGTCCCGGTGTCATAATTAACCTCATGAGATTTTTTATAAAGTTGAATGCTTTATTAATGACCCATGATCTAATAACTTTTGTTTGAAGTAAAAATCAAATGATTAAAATAAAATAAATTAATTGAAGAAATATTAAACAAAATGAACCTAAACCACTTAAAATAATATCATTTTTTATTCATATTGTATAATTTCATAAATGAAAGAATTACCCTAAGGAAAGGTGCCATGTAAGAGCATAAATTCAAGATATTATGACAAAAAGACTGAAAAAATAAAATAAATATTAAAAGGATGCAATAAAAAAATATATAAGAATCACAAATTCAAATTTACATCGATATTACATACTCGATCTCGAGTTGAACGGGTTGAAAAGATTATTGGATATAATCATATATTATGAAAACTGTGAATAAATATATAATTTTTTTAATTTTTAATAAAATATTATATTGTCCTGATTATCAGTGCACATATGTTATTTATGATTGATTATATTATATGTTACTTATGTTAATTATATTTTAACAGTGGAGAAGTGGTTATTTGTAATTCGTGATTGGACTTGGATCCTTCCATGTCGAGAATTATCCATTTCTTTTTAATCATAGAACCTTCTTCACTTTTCTTTTCACAAGTGGGCCCAGAAAATTTTATTTAGTAATTGCAAAGTGTGATATACTTTTTCGGTGAATATAGTATGTGAGATTACCTCCTCTGTTTTATTTTTCAAAACACTTTCGGACGCGGAAGAAATACATTTATTTAATTAAAATTGAAGCCAAACGGAACTCAAATATTATAATAGTATGATTGAAAATGTGGTTACGGCTCTGTTTTTCATTTAAAAATAAAATAAAATAATATTTTTTTAAAATATTTTTAATATTATCATGTTAAAATAATCTATAAGAGACAGAGAAGTATAGGTTAAAATAAAGCGACGAGAAAACAAACAATGAATAGTCGTTGCCGCCTGTTTGAGGATTAAAAAATAAACAAGTTTGTTTTTCTGTCTAAACTTGTAATTAGCCTTCTTGAAAACCTTATTTGACAATAAAAAAAAAACCAAAATAATGAGAAATATACCCTTGTATATCACACATCTATCAGTGATCATCCCTTATTATAGATAAATAATTAAATGTATATTCTTTAATTTACTTATTTATCAGCTTTTTTTGTAAAAATTAATGGGAACGAAAATA
The DNA here is from genome assembly GCA_015731905.1 of Salix dunnii. Classification (NCBI taxonomy): domain Eukaryota; kingdom Viridiplantae; phylum Streptophyta; class Magnoliopsida; order Malpighiales; family Salicaceae; genus Salix; species Salix dunnii. The sequence continues at coordinate 2,408,985 of CM027662.1, read as the reverse complement.
TTCATGGGTCAATAGAGCATACCTTTTCGAGTAATAAAAAACAAAATTGTAGGCCATGGACGCTTGCGCATGGTGATGGTTTCAATGATATTTTTTTTATTCATGTTTGAGTCCCAACACTAAGAAGTATACATTAAATATTTTTATAGACTTGTAATAAAATCATTAATTTATGTAGCCGTGTAACGTACATACTCACCCATTCCAGTACTTTACAAACTTATAATAAAATCAATAATTTATGTAACCGTGTTACGTGCATGATCATCCATTCCAATAAAATAAAATTTTTAAAAAGATATGATAAAGAATAATATTGATAAAAAAATGGTATACATAATTAATTAAAAAAATATAATATTGATAAAAGATATGTGATTGCCAAGACCAACTTTATAATTTATTGACTTCGCTGATCACTTTGCATTCATCGTATTTTTATTCTTTTTATTTGAGAAACCTTATTTTTTAAAAAATATATCTTATAGATTTAGGTAAATGGATAAAATTTTAATTATTTTAGATTTTTTATAAAATACATATGTTTTTACTCGGACTCAAAATTTATCATACATATCTTCAATTCTTTATTATCACCGGCCTTTATTAACATTTCATCTACCCTTCACTTGCAAAACTTTTCTTCAAATGTTAGTTATGTGATTGCTGAGGCCATCGGTGATTCAAAAGGTTAAGAAAAATAATTTTCAAACACCATGTTACATCACATGGCTTTGAATATATGTTTATCAGGTAATCATTTAATATAAAAATTTAAATTATTAAGTGAGATTTAAAAAAAATAATTTATATTATTTTTTTATTATATCCTTTAATTGAATGCTCTTTAAACTTAAAACTTATACAAGTTTATATTATCTTCTATTTAATTTTTATCAAAATGAATAAGGACTGTGAGATTTGAATTTGTGGTTATTTAATCAATAAGACTCTGATATCATGTTAGAAAATCATCTCGTGGTGAAATATTAAAATATAATTTATATTATTTTTTAATTATATATTTATATATTCCAGAGAATTAAATGCAGAAAAAAGAAAACATATTTTATATTGACGCCAAATTGATTATAATATAGGATATTAGATGTTTAACGACTACAATAACATATTGTATTGTTATTTTTTTAATAAAAGAGACAGCTTTCAGCCGTGTGAATATATGAGTGCATGGTAGACTATCACGATACGATTTTGCGTAAAGATGGCTATCTCTTTGACCAAGGAGATATTGGATATTGTAATCTTTTTTTTCTTTTTCTAATTTCAAACATTTTAGTCCATGCTTGTTTCAGGTCAACTCTACCCTCTCATCTACACCAGATGAGCAAACTACGTCCATTTATCGAGTCTATATTTTCAGGCTTGAAAATCTACACACGTCGAGCCAAAAAAAACCCTAAAATGATCTTCACATACCACTCTAATACATAATCAACACGGTAATAATTCAGAACTTTACATCTTATGCTACGCGAGCCTCCATAGTACTGGGCTTGAATAATGATGTTAGCTTTTGGCCTACAGATCAGTCCACATTCCACACCAAATCCTAAGCAAAAAATCTTGCAAGACAATATCATTCGGGCTTTGGCTTTAGGTCCCGTTTGTTTGCTGGAAAGTGGTTTCTTTTTGGAAAGTGAATTCCGGGAAAAATGTTATGAAAAATGATCTTGAAAATAATTTATTAATAAATTAATTTTTTTTCAAGTTTATTAAAATAATGAGGAACAAATCTTACAAATTAAAAAGTTGAATGAGAATGAAATTGAAAAAAAATATAATTTCATAAATTATCTCAAATAAAATAAATAATAATCAAAATAATAGAGATCAAATCTAAAAAAATTTTAAAATAAAATAAAAGGTGAATAAATTAAAATAATAATAATTAACATTTCATAAATGAGGACCAAATTTGATAGATAAAAAATTTCAATAAAAAAATGATAAGAAAAAAGCAAATAGCAATTATAAAAATAAAAACCAAAATTAATATAAAAATTAAATTTTAAGAGATGGAATTGAAAAATAAATATTCAAAACAAATTATATATAGCAATCAAAAGTTTGAGGATCAAATTTGATATAATCAGCAAAAACAAACGGGGCCTTAGTTTCCGAATACTTCCCAGAAATATCGTTGCTTCTTGTCATGTCGTAACTTTACTCTCTAAAAATTATGGCTCGAGTTTCACTAAAAAATTTAATTAATTATTAGTTTTAAGATTTATAGATGAATCGAGATACATATAAATTGAATCAGCATTTATGTCTGAGAAGCTATGAGATGGCCATCTAGAGGCTAGCTAATTAATGGCAACAGTTCTACGTAACAATTCTTTTTTTCTTGGGATGATAAAATAGGTAACACATGATCGTCTTATGTCGATTAAAACCACTACAAGTAGCTTAATTTATTTGAAATAATCAACAACATGCATGCAACTATGCATGGAATTATACATCTCGACCAATACCAGTAGAAACAGCAGGATGAATCAGTCTGTGATTGATATTTCAAAGACTAAATTCAGTGATGTCAGAGATGACTTGCTCTCCAAATATCTCAGCAAGGAAGAAATTCCGAGCAATCACACGATGGATGCGTAAAATACAAAGTCAAAGGTTCGTGTACCTTGCAAGAGAAATATCATGAGAAGAAATTAGTAAGATGTGTGAGCTCGGGCCCTTTGTTTTCTCCTCCCATGCAAAGTCAGACGTTGAAAACGATGACTTCTCTGAGATGTCAAACAAATTTTGTCAGCATGACGGGAGAGAAAACAAAAGCCGGTGTTCAAACACTGTTGGAAAAAAATTTCCTCCAAAACGTGAGCTATAGAAGAAACAAATAATGGTTGTCTTTACTCCTTGATTTTATCCAATTACCTGTCTTCTTCTTCTTTTTTCCACTTAAATCTTATCATCCTAGTATGAAGTTATTTTACACTGTATTTTTTAAAAAAAATATTTGTATTTTTTATTTTTAATTAAAAATATTTGATGTTTTTATATTATTTTCATATAATAATATTGAAATAATTTTTAAAAAATAAAAAAAATCATTTTAATATATTTTTAAATAAAAATATACTTTTAAAAGCAACCATAATCGGAAATGCTCATTTAGCTTTTTGTGTGTTTAAGATTTTTAAAATGTCTACCAGATTTTTTTATTTAATAAAATATTTTTTTATAATTTTAAATTGGTGTTATAAAAATAAAATATTGTTTTAATATATGTTAAATTAAAACAATAATTTTTAAAATCACCCCACCCATAGTACTAGAAGAAAGTTTTGAAATAAGTTGCGGGCCTGGCCTGGTTACAGGATAAGTTAGCGCATAAGCATACGATCGGCGCACTTAATGGGCCAGTTGCATTTTTTTTTGTCCTAAAAGTGGGTCGGCGTCCGAGTGGAGCCTCTGTTATGGTGGGTGGGGAAGGCGGCACGTACTTATCCTTGGACGTTTATCCTTTAAAAGAATTAAAAATATATATATTGAGCCGTGTTTTGCTTTTATTATTAGAGATCTAATGTATTATTTATTCTCTCTCAAAATTATTGTAGGTTAGAATAATCCAATTTTTTAATTGAAGTTTTTTTCCACAATCAAACCACTTTTAGTTTAAATTATCTTCTAATTGCACATTGTTTTAAGAGATTATAAAGAATAAAAATAAAAAATATAGATAAAATACGAGTCGGCATAGGTTTCATGTAAAAAAAAATATTTTTATTCATTATTTTTGAAATTTTATAGGTGATCTGTCCTTTCAATTTTTAGAAATTCAACTTCGATATCAAAATATATTTCATTTATTTTTTTATTTTTTTTTCCTATAGAAGAGAGGGGATTATTGGATCTTAGCATGACATAATATTTTATTTTTTTGTGAAGGAATTTTCACCTAATTGTTTCTTTTACTTTCCCTTGCCCAAAGAGGCACATCTAGCCACACGATTGTTTTCTTGTTTAATTTGATTTGGGTTTTTTAACCTATTTTCTAGGGTTATTAGGAGAATTATCAAAGGGTTCGAGTGTATTTTCTATTTATTTGAGATCATGGTAGATTGAAAAATTGTTTCTACCCAAAAACATAATCAGAGGATCGTTTTTCCAAGCATATAAGACCAAGATTATTAATACCATTTCATTTCTGCTAAATTTAATTTTAAAAATATATAATCAACCTTTTGTTATCAATGAATTATTGTTTTATTAAGCTTGTTTTTTTTTTAAAAAAAAAACACTTGCTATTAATAATATACTCTTGCTTACTCGGCCTTATGATCTATCATTGTATTTTGTTTTTGAAAATAATATTCCATATCAGAAATTTCGACCAAGCCGAAACACTCCATAATCACGCTGTCTGTTCCGTTTTGACTAGAGAGAAAAACTTCATTTCCTGCACCGCTCATCTTCCGCCCACTTGGCCAAAAATAATATATGAAGTAGTGATGTGACCTATCATTAATTACACACTCACACACACGATATTGATTACGAGATGTATTGAAAATGTGAAAAAAAAATTATAAAAAAATAAAATTATTGTCAACTTTGATTTTATAAAAAATAAAAATTATATTTATTTTTTTTGTTTTTTTAATTTTTTTTTTTTTATATATATATATATAATTAATTAATTATATATAAAATACAAGACCTTAAAATGACATATTTAAATACTCTAAAATCAAAAATATTTTATACCGATAAAAAAAAATTAAAATGATAACCAAGAGGTATTGACAAACTTGCATAAGACTAGTTGCTTGGATTTTGTAGAAAGCACCATGCGCCATTTACTTTTTTTTTTTTAAGTGGAAACTAAAAAAATAAAAGAAGCTAGGCCTAGAACTAGAAGCATCCCATGTCCAGGTCGGGTTTGTTTTAAATGTCCTAACATTTTAGGTCGTCATGCCACGCTCAATTCAGTAAAATTTGTTATATATATGTATATATAAAAGAAATACTGGAGTGTGTTTGTATATATAATAAAAAAAAAATTGAGTTCAGTTGAGTTCATGAATCAGAGGTTTAACGAGTTAATTCACAGTACTATAACTATTTTTTTTTGCTCAATTTTAAAAATATATAATTAACCTTTTGTTATCAATGATTTATTGTTCTATTAAGCTTAAAATTAAAAAACAAAAAACAAATTACCACTTGCTATTAATAATTTACCTTTTCTAACCTAGCCTTGTTACCTATCATTGTATTTTGTTTAAAAAAATAATATTTAATACAAAAAATTCTCATGCACTTTATTGACATATAATTAAATGAAAAAAATATTGAATTGGATTATGACATCCATGACTTACATCTCTAGTTTGCTTGAAATTTACTTAATTGTTTTAAAAGTTAAACTATTTTATTTATTATTTTTGTTATTCAACATTGAATTAATTGGAGATTGAACTTTTCAGCAAGTTATTTTAGAATTACTCTAGTGATTTATGCTTATCACTCTACCATTATCCTAGATAAATCCAATGTATTTCTATCTCAATGTTAGATAAAAATATTATTTAATTCATTTCTATATTTTTCAAATTTGTCACTCGTTATTTTTTAAAACATATATGCTTTAAAGGAGGGAGGTTAATGGGTTGGGATTTTAATTTTTTTTTTAGATTTGTAAAAGATGATAAATTTTAATTAGATAATAAATAAATATTTTTAAAAAATCATTTCCAAAAAAGCATAATTACTCCAAAACTATGACCATTTAGAAAAGGACAGAATGTATCACTAATCAAATTGCACCAAAATTCTTCAAGTTTATCCTTCATTATTTTCAAGTGCTGATTCGCGCCAGGACACAAATTTGTTTTGCAAATGAATTGCATGTTTGATATTCTTAAATTTTTTTTTCAATATATATTTATTTATATTAACATATTGAAATCATAAAAAAAAACTCCCAGATAACGTTAATTTAATATTTACTTTTATATGATTGGTTACCAAGATTTTTATATTGCTTTTAACTTGTAAAATTACTGTAAAAGGCATAGAGTAATATAATAATTATTTTTTACAAACATGTTTTTGTTTAATAATATATTAATTTTTTTAAAAAATATTTCATATTTATATCCAAATTATTAAAAAACACTAAGAAATATTAATTTAATATATATATATATATATATATATATATATATATATATATAAAATATCAATAGGGGCGTATATTTATATATTTTATATATATATATATATATATATTGGGGGTGTATATATATACACCCTCTGATATATATATATCCCCAAGACCCACCCACCTTTTCCCTCCCATACTGCGCGTTCCAAAAAAAGCAACAATTATCTACTTTTTTCAGACCGGTGTTTCATTCGTTTTTTTTATGGGACCCACTTAATATTTTTACGTTTCAGATGGAAACCAAACACTGAAATACAGGTGCAAACTGTGTTTTTAACAAAACGCAGTTTGCACCACGCAACCAAACGGACACTTAGTCTGAGAGATGGAAAGTAACCTACCAGCCAGAATCACTGTAGGAGGAGTTTTCACACCCCATGGATTCAAAGCAGAGGAGAAGTTATGCTTCACAAAATTAATTTATTATTATTAAAAAGAGTTAAAATGTCATCAACTCTTTCGTCCCCGGCACCCACCCGGTACCTTCGTATCATGTCAGACAAACAATTCTACAATTTTAGATAAATATAACAAGGGAGAGGTTAGTCCATCCATGGAGACAATGAAGGATTAGCTGAGTTTCACTCTTTAATTAGTGTATACGAGAGTGTAATTGAAATTGTTTTTGAAAATATTTTTTATTCAGAAATGCATCAAGATAATTTTTTTAAAATATAATTTTTTATACTAATATATAGAAATAATTTTAAAAAAATATAAAAAATTAAATCCAAGTAAAATAAAAATATTTTTTTTAAAAAAATAGAAATGCCAATTAATTCATTGTTTCCCTTCCCTGGAGGAATGCCAATGATGTCCACGCAAGAGTAAAGGGACGGGACGAGGCAAAGGAATTGATTGAAAGCATCTCATCAACCATTTTTTTTTAATTACATGGACATGACAAATTAACCACCTTTCGAAGCAATTAATGACCGTAACCAATATATATATAACCAATATATATATATATATATATATATCAGAGTTTATCTGGGTAAATCAATTGGGTAGATTATTTTTTAAAGTGTTTATTATTTAAAAATATATTAAAATAATATAAAATAAATTGATATTTTTATTACATGTTAGAATTTTCAACTCAAAATATCCAAATTATATATATATATATATATATAAAAAAGTTAAAGTATAAAGAGACTTTCATCATCGCAGGCAGTAGCATAGTGAACAGAAAAAAAATGGAAATATTTGCTCAAAATCTGATAATTTAAGAAAAAAAATCAAATATATATATGATCCGACATGCAAGAACATGATTGATAAATGTTTCCATGGAGGCTCCATCATGTGCAAATATGGGCATGTGATTTTTTTCTTCCTTATTCGGCCTTCAGAAATCTTTTGTGACAGAAAATTTTATTATGTAAAAAACGAGTATTTTTGGTTGTATAATGATCTTGAGCTGTCGCTTTGCTAGCTAAACGCGTTCCATTTGTCAATGGATGGTGATGATTTAATGTTTATTAACTCATAAAATTAAAATTAATTGAGATATATACAAATCAACACATATACAAACATCTATATTAATAAAAAATTCCCCTCACTTCACTGTATACTTCACTATACGATGACTTTTGGACCATGTGATGGCTACATGCCCCTGCCTTTGTCCCTTTAATAATTACTCAATAACATCTTTTTTTTTATCAGGGCCAGCTTATTTCTTTAATTTCTTAAGCTAAAAAAATTAATAATTAAAAACAATCACGTAAATTGATAGGCATGGTATATACCCTTTTATTACGAGTTTTTTTTTTTTTTTTTTTTAAATTTCTAGAAGAAGAAGAACTATAAAAATTGTCTCAGCGAGAAGGGTTTGTATTGTCACATGCCCTGTGTGCGTGGACGCACAATTCAATGGACTGGTTGATGAGAGAATATTCAAGGAATTCAGCCCAGTCCCAAGGATGATCCAACGGTGAGAGATTCAGGATTTGATCTCATCATCACTTGTCCCATAACTTGTGTTGGATGCTCACGCAAAATTAATTTAGAGTTGAATTGGTGGATTTTATTTTATTTTTTATTTAATTTGAAAAATTAAAAACAATGAGCAAAATCAGTGTAAATTAACTCATTCAACTACAAGTTCGAGTTTTATACTAAAGCTATAATAGCCAAGACCAAGTTTCATTACTATCCTTTATTCTAATTACGTTGGCATCTTCTCTCTATGAACTAAGTAGTACAGTGCTCTAAATAGATTTTATTTTAATTTATATATTTTTAAATTGTTTTAATATGCTTTAAGTGTTGAAAATAATTCTTAAAAATTAACACAAATATTATTTTTAAATAAATTAAAAAAAACAACATCTAGCATACTATCATACATCCTATCAAACTGTCTTCAACTATACAATTTCATGATATTAGCACTTAATAAATCAGATAATTAATTTCAATGAATAATAACATACTGCAGGTTCAATTATTAGCTGTGCAGTTTCATTAAATGATAAAGATATGTGCTATTTTTATTTTTATTTTTTAAAATAAGTTTCTATAAAAATACATTCAGGGGTAGAGATCACGGTCAGGTTGGGGTGTCCCTCCCTCTCTCTCGGTTAAGATTTCTAGATCACAGTCATGGTGGGGGTGCCCCGCCCTCCCTCCGCCCTCTCTCTCTCGGTTAAGATTTCCATTTCAGTCTATACTTGATAAGTTCATTAATCTTATGTTTTTGATATTGTATTTTAAAAGCAATTTTGAAATAAATAAATAAATAAATAAAATTATTTTTTATATATATTTTTAAAATATTTTTATATATTGATTTAAAAAAAAATTATTTTTTTTAAAAACAATCTTAATTATACTTCCAAATAATCACTAAAACAGTAGTCTATCCATTAATGGTAGTTGCTTAATTACCACCATCAATCATCTTAACACGAATTGCCCTTCTAATCTCAACCACAAATCACATATTCAAGTTCAATGAACAGTCATTAATTTCAGGGTTTTTATCTTATATATTTTGTAAATCTATGACACATAGCATACTTTATTAATTAATTTATTTATAAGAAACCTATTTATTACATGGATTAAACTCTTAAAATTCCAGAACAGCCAACCTCTTATATCAAGGATGCTGTTCATCAATGCGTTCTGCCAAATCGTAGCCTCGAAGTGCTTGTAAAAACTGCTATTGTATTTAAAACTGTATTTAAATAAATACGTTTTAAAAACGTATCTGATTTGATAAAATACAAAATTAATATTTTTAAAATATTTCTGGATAATCTTGATATAATAATATTAAAAATTAAAATATATTTTAAATAAAAAAAATTAGAAAGATAATTGCATCGTAATCCAGATATAGTATTTAAAAAATATCCATTAATTCTAAAAAAAATAGTTGGATGGAACTAGTTTCCCCATTAAATCCCAAATATTAAAAAAAATATCAAACATAATTTTCCCAAACATTAAGAAATAGAATTAATATTTTATTTAACCTTAGACAAATGTCATTCCTTGACTTCAAACATCACTGTTTTACACTTGTTCTAACATGACCCACATGGCTGTAGGTCACCGTATCAAAATTATTATTTCCATGTTCTTAAGTTATAATCCTAACATTAATTCTAAGTCTATAGTTGTCACTAATATAAATTTAAACACTGAATTTCTCGGCTTCTTTCTGTAATAACCTCAATGTTTTTCTGAAAAAAAACAACACAAAAACCAAAGTCACACACGAACTCATGAAAGACAAATCCCAGATTTGATTTTGAAATAAATGATAGGAAACAAATCTCGATTTCAAAACACTAGATTTATTCTCTTCAAAATCCAATAAAAATCCCTTCCTTTTTCTTATTCTTTTTTACTTCAAAATCGAAATCTTTTTTTTTTAATATACAGTTGCTTTGATCTGCCAGTTCGTAGATGCGAAAAAAGATTTGAACTTTTTGCATCCATGCTAAATCATCTCTCATTATTTTGAATTTGATTTCTTTTCATTTGTCCAGTTTTTTGATTTGAAGTATAATTTGGTTACAGAGAGTGAAATTTTGAAGGTGTCCCAGGGGACGATTTGTCGAAGTTGGTTCTAACTATCTTGCTTTGTTTCTTGAATTCAGAGCATTGATAGTGTGTTCAAGCATTTTTTTTTTTTTTTTATCTTTAGTCAATTTGGTGAAGGGGGTCTTGATTGTTTTCCCCATTAAACCCATTATCTGCTGATTTTGATTCTAATGCTGGCAAAAACAAGTGGGTTTTTTGAGATGAGATGAGAAGGGGTGTTGTTTTGTGGGAGGTTTGAGGAGAGACAATGACTGGAGGGTCATTGGGGATCCGTTCTGGTAGCTATGGTTCATTGGACAAGCAACTACAACTACTACAACAGAATGGTAATGGTCTTTGTGGCGCCCCCTTTTCTATGCAAACAACTGGCCGGACTAAGCCCGTGAAGATGTTCAAGGAGAAAGAGAGTTTCTTCCATTGGATCGTCAAGTTTGCTGGTAGAAAAAAGGTCGGAATGCTGCTCCTTTGTGTCATCTCTGCCGCGGTTTTTGTCTGGGTTTTGTATTTAGGAAAAGGTATGACTTCTTGTATTTACCAATATGATGTTATTGCGTAGATATTGATGTGTTCTATCATAGGATATGGGATTATACAGGCTATTAAGTTTGTTTCTTAGTTTAGAAGATGCACAAATTCATTGCTGGTGCTGTGTCGAATTGGTTCTTATAGTCTGTTATTTAATTCTTTCAACTCTTTCAGTTTATTGTTTGGATTGGGGAATGTGTTGTTTAGTTCGTTCGTGCTTTACTTTGATTACATGAGCTGGGAGTTCAATGCCCTCATCTCATTGATGATATACTATGGTTATTCGTTGCGCCGAGTGTTAATTATTTTTAATAAATCTTGAAAATATCAGTTTTATTCACTTCTTGAGCCTTCTCAGATATGTCTTCACCGCATTCCACCTTTGATAGAGCTGTCATTTTTGCTGTCTTTTTTGAGTTTGATTGCACTGCTGGAAATAACATCTTCATTTTTCCTTGTTTGCAGGTGAAGATGCACAGGAAGGTGACCGTCATCCTAATATTAGTGTCAATGCCTCAGTGTCCTTAGGTCGTATTCAGAGCAACGCATATTTACTTCAAGGAATAATTTCAGATATTAGTTTGCCTCCTCCTCCTCCTGCATATTTTTTGGGGTACAACCTTCCTCCAGGGCATCCGTGTACTAGTTTTACTTTACCCCCCCCACCTGCAGATAAAAAAAGAACTGGACCAAGGCGTAAGTGCCTCCCCTCCCCTCCCCTAAAATGTTTTATCTTCTTCCTTTGGTTAAACAGTCATTAGTTATAGACTGCTCACATGCTACAATTTGTAACTTTTTAAGCTGACTGGGATTTCCTGAGTTTTCCTGTTCTTTTATGTATCAGCATGTCCTGTATGTTACCTTCCTGTATGTTGAGGTGCTAAGATGTATACTATCTTTTTAGTGACATCTCACTGATGTTCCTGAGATTTCCCGTCCATTTATGTTTCAGCATGTCCTGTTTGTTACCTTCCTGTGGAAGAAGCCATTGCCTTAATGCCAAAGGTCCCCTCGTTTTCTCCGGTAATCAAGAATTTGACATATATCCATGAGGATCCTCTAAGTGGAGAAAGAGATTTTGGAGGCTCAGATTTTGGTGGATATCCTACTTTGAAGCATAGAAGTGACTCTTATGACATTAGAGAGTCAATGAGTGTTCATTGCGGGTATGCTCTCTACCCAAAGATCTTTTACATATTTATGAATATTGAAGGCTGTTCCTTTGGAATTCCAACCAATTTTATATTTTTATACTAATCATTCTAGTAACTATTCATAGTACTTATTTATCTACCTGTTGCCAACTTATAACTGTTCACCCTGCATATTTATTGAATGCGTGTGCACTGATCAGATTTGTCCAAGGAACAAGACCTGGGCAGAATACAGGATTTGACATGGATGAAATTGATCTGGAGGCGATGAAGCAGTGCAACGGTGTTGTTGTTGCCTCAGCGATTTTTGGTATTGTTCCATGAAACGGTTTCCCATCTTATCCTTCCCTCTGTTGAGCTGATGGTTTGCTAATTAAATGATCCTGTTTTCTTCCTCTCAGGAGCTTTCGATGATGTACAACAGCCACAAAATATTAGTGAATACTCCAAGAACACTGTCTGCTTCTTCATGTTTGTTGATGAAGAAACAGAAACATATTTAAAGAATAAAAGTGGTCTTGATGACAGCAGGAAAATTGGTTTATGGAGAATTGTTGTTGTCCATAATCTTCCTTACACAGACGGAAGGCGCAACGGAAAGGTACATGTCAAAAACTTCAACCTGCAACTTTTGTTTTGGGTTTCTGGGTGCAAATTTGGCTTATTGGTCATCCATAACACTGTAGCTCTAATCCTTTTGCTTCTTTTTTTGATCCATCATGAATTGAAGGGAGAAATGGTTGAATGAACTTGATATTTTCCATCACATCCAGAACCAAGAAGTTGTATGTGACAATTATTGATTAATCCTTCCAACCCCCACACGTGCTTTCCCCACTGCCATCAAAAGATAAACAGTGAACCAGCTTATTTTGATATGATGTGGTATCTTAGGGAACATTGAGAATTTGAGACAGTTTGAAAGAAAATAGCTTTTGAGCTTTCATTTTTAAATCAAAAGAAATTTTATTTTGAAAGCTAGAATTGTTTTATCTTCCAACATCAGCGGCAGGCTCATGGGTTATTAATGGCTAGTTTACAGTAGCTTGTACATTAGTCGACTTGGTAACCCATGTTTTGCCCATGACAGGTTCCAAAGCTTCTATCACATAGAATGTTTCCGAATGCCCGCTTTTCCTTGTGGATTGATGGAAAACTTGAACTTCTTGTTGATCCATATCAAATTCTCGAAAGGTAACACTGATTTCTGCTCTCTTTCTCTCTGTATCTGTTGGTCTGTTTCTTTTTTTTTCTCTTTGATCTAGCTATACCATTTATGCATAGAAGTGAGATGGCGTTCACTAGTATCTGTGATTGTTGTTTCTATTGGTCAATCACCCTTGGTCCTATTATTTTCCTGAGCTTGGTATACTTTCTGTGATAAGTCTTGAAATCAATCAAGCAAGAAAAAAATTCATTACTTGGGTTTCTGGAATTAGATATCATATGTTCTCCAGCATATGTAGTAATTGTAACTTGAATCTCCTTGTTTGGTTGCCTGCTCAAACTCTTTCCATTTCATAATTCCTTACTTTTATCTTTAACTAAACTTTTCATTTGCTTTCCATTTATATTTTAAATCTGTATCCCTAGTCCTTTATGCCATCCCAATAGTCACTCAGTTCTCAATACTGGCTAAATTAGAATCCTGAACTCAGAAATTATCATCCGAAGGCGCTTGGTTGTCACAACTGTTAACTAATTTTCTCCTACTCCCAATTTACTATTTAATATATATCTTTTTTGTTTGATTAGGGGATCATCAAGATTTGGTAGCACTGCTTACATGTATATAATCCCAACCAATTCTGGTGGACTCTCTTGGTCCTATTATTTTCATGAAATATATCCTTTCTTCCAACTAAATGGATGAAATCGATTCATGTAGCTGATCTCAACTTGTTTTGAGATTTGAGGCTTTAGGTTAGTTGAGCATATCCTTTTCTTCCAAGAACACAGAAAACCACGTCCTGCCACTAAACCTTTTCTTAATTGGAACGGTGATGGTGTGGGCCACATATTGTAAGTAGATTGAATAAAAACATTGTTTCTGAGAAACAAATGGGGTGTAACCTAATGTGATATTTTTCTCCAATTATCCTGCTTGCTTCAGTCAGAGTTTCCTTTACTGCTTGATCATGGACATGTCATATGCTTGGCATGGATAGCAAGAGAAGTTAATGGGTGGATTATTTAACGGGCTTACAAGATATTTAAAATGGCATGCTCTCATGATTTGATAAATTTAGATGATATTGTTATTAGTTTTGCCAGAATCAAAGTTTGAGTACTACTTTTATTTCTTGAGCTACTCTTCAGGCACTTGTGGAGGAAAAATGCTACTTTTGCGATTTCTAGACATTACAGGCGCTTTGATGTGTTTATCGAAGCTGAGGCAAATAAGGCTGCAGGCAAATATGAAAATGCCTCCATTGACTTTCAGGTAGAATTTTATAAAAAGGAGGGCTTGACTCCATATTCTGAGGCCAAGCTTCCTATTACAAGCGGTAGGTGCAAGATCCTTGTTTCTTTTTTGTGTTTCGCTGCACTTCTTTGTCTTTGATGTAGTTCCTGTTCACCTATGGCACTGCAGATGTTCCTGAAGGATGTGTTGTGATAAGGGAGCATGTTCCTATTAGCAACCTCTTTACTTGTCTTTGGTTCAATGAAGTTGATCGCTTTACTTCAAGGGACCAAATCAGCTTTTCCACTGTCAGGGATAAGATTCATGAGAAAACAAATTGGACTGTCAACATGTTCCTGGACTGTGAAAGACGCAACTTTGTTGTTCAGGTATATTTTATGTACTGTTGTTTCTGTTTGTATAAAAATATCCTGTAAACATCATAGTTTATAACAAATTGAACCCCCATATTCATTATTGTTTCTGACATAATTTAGTTTTAAGTTTTAGGTTGCAGATAAGCATTTCCTTTTGATTTCCATAGCTGCGTAAGTTTATCAGGGTCCATTAAAAATCCTTATGGAGGTTACGTTTTGGGCTTGCTGCACTGTATTATGGTAAAATTTTGTTAAAGGATGCGACATTTCATGTTGGTGGCTTATCGTAGGAGGCTTGGCATAGCAACTTCTGTGTTTGATGATATCCCACTTTTTTCCCCATACTTTGGCTTATCAAGTCCCTCTTCTGATTCCTTTTTTTATGAAAATTACCTCAAACGCTATTTGCTGGAAACTCATCATAGTGCAGAGTTGTCTTGTATATAATTTTTACTAGAGGATACATTTAACCTGTATTTTTGTTTTTGAGTGGAGAAGCCTTATTATAATAGTACATCAATATCTATTATTTTTGTTCTTGAGTGGAGAAGCCTTCATTATAATAGTACATCAAGTGTAATAGTGTCTTAAACACACACCCGGAGTAATTTGACTAAAATCCATCCAATGATGATGCTATTCCATTTTTTGACAATGCATCTGTTCAACTCTTCTGCTGTCCTTTTCTGATGCATTTCTTTTTATCCTTCAACTGTTTCTTTCTTTCTGCAGAAATACCATAGAGATATTTTAGAACAGATGGCTCAACCTCCTCCTGTCTATCCTCCACCTCCACCACTGCTACTACAACTACCGCCACCACCACATGTTGTCGTTAATGAACCTCGAATTCAAACGACACCTGAAACTTCAACTGTAAAGGATGGTGCTCCTGTTCGGAAAGCCCCAGCTAGGCGTGGGAGGAGGTCTGGTTCTAGGCGCCACCGCAAAGTTGCTGCTGGTGCCAAGGACACTGGTGCAAATTAAAGTTTTGATCAGGAAAAGTATAATTCTTTTTCCTTCCCTTCTAAAATTGTTTGCTGGGATGGAAGATTTGCACAAGAAGAGTGTTATAGTTTTCACCTCAGGGAATACCGTCTCTCATTCTTTTTCCCAACCTTTTCAAATAACCTTTTCTGCTCATTTTTTGTTGTATATAGATAGCAATTTTAAATAATTATGACATGGGTTGCATCCAAAGTCCTCGTTTTAGGAACCCATTTTGCTGTTCCTTATGATAGCAAGGTTGTCTTAGAACTCAACTATTTTATAGTAGTATCAATGTCTTCCTTTCTAGGAACAAATAAATTCAACGAATATCATTTTCCACATCCCTTGTCGCTCTACCATTTTGCTTTGCACTGCCGTCTTGTTTGCTGGGGCAGAATCCAATGATAGAAATATAAATTGAAGAACAAATAAATTATGAACTGATAGAAACCACCGAATCTTTCCAAGGTACAGTAACTGTCTCTAACAAAGAAATTAATGTGATTGTGCAGGCATCATCAGGAATACATGTCACAAGCGCATCTCAACGCATTATTTTTTATTTGTTTTTTTGCATACAAAACAAGGCAAGTTTACATGTGACGCAGAATAAGAGAAGGGAGAACAAAACCCGACCATCACGTCTTCCATGCACATGGCCGGCGTTGGCCGTAATTATTACCTTGAATTGATTCTTTATCTATTCTTTGAAGAAAAAGCTTGTCTCTGGTTTTTCATTCCGAATCATGAGAGAGCATGCACAACCCCACTCGCAGTTAAAATTGCCTGTAGGTAATTTGATGTCAGAAGATTAGGGCTAAAGCAAGATCATTCTCAGTGGTTTGTGTATGACAAGAGTGCCCACATATGGAGCCTGGATGGGATAACCATGGCTCGTGCATCTCTATCAATTTTGTTTTGGCTGGTACTTTATTTTTTTATTTGAAATGTAAATATTTTGATTTCATAATGATTGGGTATGCCATTTTGACATTATATTGTAAAATTATTTATTATTTTAAAAAATATTATATATATTAATTCAAAAACAAAATTAGTTCAAATCCAAAAAAATAAAATAAAATTAGAATTATACAATTTAATCTAAAAATGACAATAAAATTATGTTTCTAAATAAAATTATGAACATCTATGATATTATCATCATCAATCTCGTAAGGTCATTACATTCTCTGATTGCTCTAACGGTCATTTCAATCAAACGGTCAGATTAAGAGATATGATTGATATTGTCAAACTATTTATTATTTAAAAAAATACTATTTGGCTGAAATGTAACAAACAGAACGAAACCAGAATATTTCAGTTGAAATTTTTGAAAGATTAAAATTTTAAACAAGGTAAAAATTACATAATTTTATATGATTTTTTTAACTAGTAAAAAATATTTAAACTGTTTTGGCCTAAATAAAATAAAATTAACAACACTGGTTAGTGCATGTTTAATATTGTAGTGCCTTTTATTTTTTTATTTAAAAATATATTAATAATTTTTTATACCAACAAATTAGGAAAAAAAGACAAGAAAAAGTCTCTGTACTCCGTGGAGCTGCTCATCATTCACCACTTGCCTAAATTAATAGAAAATGTCTGCATGCCAGAAATTGACAGTTAATTTTGATGGACTAATAGTTACTTGAAGCAGTGTTGTTAATATTATTTTGTTTTGTCCAAAACAATCAAAATATTCTGTTTTATTAAAAAAAATGAAGATAAAATAGTATTATTTTTATCTCGGTTTTAATTCCGGTCTGTTCTGAAAATTTCGGCCAGAACGTCTCGGTACCATTCCGAGTGTGCCGTTTCGGCCTTAAAATCCTCCTTATTTTAATTGACTTGTGATTTTTTTCTAATTTTGAGATTATGTTTGTCTACCTTTATGTTTGTATTATATAATTTAAAGTTAATTTATCTTGAATTTTAATTATGCTTATTAAATTAATATTTTAATATATATATAAAATTAATTATATATGAACAGTACAATCTCGAAACAACACGCTGATATACTTCAAAACCAAAACATTCTATATCAATAAAAAAACCAAAATAATAACCAGAACAATATTAACAATCTTACTTCAAATAGCCTTGATTTGATGAGAGATAGGCTCAAACAATATCTTTGTTTTTTCTTTGAGCCGACATCGGAGCTGATGGTAATTAAGCACCATTTCAAGGACTAGAGAATGAATTAACAAAATTTATGACATCAACACCTTAATCCTTTTTCTTTTTATACTTGATATTGACTCAGAAAATGTGTGATTTATTGCCTTTTTCTCCAGATATTTGCTCTTTTCTATCTTTTTTTCCACTGGTAAGAAAATGGAACGATTAAACACGTGACACGTGTCCAATATTAAGACAATTAGTCTTATGCAATGACTCAATTATAAGCCCCACAAGATCCTGATCACGGATACACAAGTTACGTTTCTACCTATCTCCTGGGTTACACTGACAAAACTCTCCTCCTGTTTCAATGTCATCTCCGAAAGAACTTTCTTCTTGTTCCTTCGTTTCCTATCTCCTCAAAAAGATCCCTTAAAAGCATGAGGCCTAAATTCCCAAACACCCTCAAATGTCGTCAGCTTTTCCTGTGATTTGTATCCTTCACTCTCTCATAGCCATAACAAGCGGAGCACTCATGATGTTCCACATGAAGGAAATCAACACCTTCACGCATGGGAATGAAACTGCAGCGAAGCTGATGGGGTCTACACCACAGGACCAGCTCCTGATCCGGACATCCGATTCATTTTCTGGGCTGCTCCTATTTGCTATCGGGTTGTTGATATTCATGGTCTCTTTTATCAAGGATAGAGAGTTTCAATATTTCTTTGCGAAAGGGTGTACGCTTCTTCATGTTTTCATGGCTCTCTGGAGGGTCAACTTCGAGAGGAGAGTTGAGGTGTTGGCTTGGGATTGGCTGAGACTGACAGCTGGTGATATCTTATTGGGCCTATCTTGGGTTCTCTTTCTTGTTTGTTCTTGGAGAGAGAAGTATGATTAGGGTTATACTACTATCTTTAATCTTCATTTTTTGGGTTTTCTCTCCTTTTTCTCCCCATGTCTATATATGTTGTGTAATTTTCCTTCCATGAAATATATATACAGTCACGCCCTACTTTAAGGCAACAAGTTTTTGGCTTCTGCACTGCAAATTCTTTTTATTATTAGAATGAAACATCTCTCTCTCTTTTTTTTTAAGGAATAATGAGGGATTTGATTGCTTATTTTATGTTTTTGGTGTTCAGCAGTGTGCAAGTGGCATAGATCACTAAAAGAGCTATTGCAGTGCGAGCAGATCCAGAAGAACAGGACTGAAATAAAACAAAAAGCCCTTGTGGATTCATATTGGAGAAAACCTTCTCTAGTTGACATTTGCGTAAGCCAAGGGCTTTAAAGTAAAAAGACTCAATCAGTTTCACCTCTTTTAACCAATATACATAATCTTCAATTACCAGTAATTTATTGCTTGCTTGGAATTATATTTGAGTTTGTTTTTAAAAATATATTAAAATAATATTTCGATTTTTTTAAAAAATTATTGTTAATATCATATTATATTAAAATAATATCAAAATATCATTTTTTAATTTAAAATAAAAATAATTTTTTTTTGACAAACAACTTTTTAGCATGATTAGCGAGTGAACCCTCGCTGGAGTGAATCTGCTCATGGTTTGCAGGTTTCCATGGCATGTGACGCCCCCTCTACACTCAACTTACGAGTGCTTAACTAATAAAAAACACCGTCAGTGTTCTTTCTCATTCACAATTAAAGCTAGTTGAGTTAAGCTCATCATCATCATCATATTTATTGTTATTATTATTATTATTATTTATGAAGGTCATGAATTCTGTAAAACTAGAAGCCAAAGCAAGCATAACATGGTGAAAAAACTTCCCAATTTTCCATCCATCTACTTCATTGGCACATAGATTATAGTTCTTCCTGTCTATAACCTTTGAATCGTTCAAACTCATCGGAACTTTACAAGCCTAAGACAAACCATGACGCCTCAAAAGCTCAGAGCATACACATCACTCGTTCAAAATAGCAAAAATATACAACAAAAAAATGGCCACAATGGATGCAGTAAGAAATTGAAAATGGGAGGTGAAAGCTTGCGTGACTAGTGGATATAAATTAAATAAGGTATAGTGTTTTTTTTTTTTTGTTTTTGGTGAGGTCAACGAGAGCTTCAAATTAAAATCGCACAATGTCCTGAAGGCAATCGTAAAAATGTGCAATCTTGATCTTCTCTTTACCGGAATAGATAGCCTCAGCAGCTCCACCTTGCTCTCCTTGGGCTGCCATCTCAATCAACATATAGAGCTTCTTGATAGTCATCTATGAAGAGAAATTATTGAAACAAAAGAGATTAGAAGTGCGTATAAATACAGAAAACCGCTGCTTTTCCTACTTGAATACAAACAATTTATGGAAAAAACCACAGATGGTTATTCGTTGATTCAACCAAGGTTAAGTTCAGCTCAAAACATTTCCCCGCTGAGAGATATCATGAACTTGTCGTTGCTTGATGCCATAGATTAGTCACAAAGTCATATTGTGGTTAGAAATGGCAACGAGTATAATTCATAACTATGAGATTTCAGTTCCTGGAGAAGGGTAATAATTAAAAGCCTACACCATCGAATGAAGTAGCCACCATTAAACATGATTCCCAAATTAAATATGCAATGACCAGGGGAGGCATCGAATAGTGTTAGAAGAGCAATTCATCAACTCCCTAAGCACTAAGAGTCAAGACCAGGTCTCAGTTTTGGGAGCAAAATTGAGCGTAAAATAAGCATTTCAGGAGATAATCTTACATCATCCAAGGCTTCTGCAGCAGCACTGACATCATCTTCAGCGAAAACATTGAGCTGTTCCAGTACCTGGTGAGGAATGTAGCATATTAACATTAAGGTTCTGTATTTACTCTCTGAGTTACTACTAAATGTGAGAACGCATCTGAATAATCAGTACAGAATCCAGAAAGCTAATTATAGAGAGAAGGGTGTTAGGGCTTGGAGCATGGATGCCATCCATCGAGATGCTCTGCACTCTTATCTTTGCTTGATGTCATGACCACCAAAACAATACTAAACTGCAAATGGATAAAAAAATGTGTATCAAATGGACTGTTTACCTTCTTTGCATCCTCTGCCTTCAATGTGGGGAGGTGGTAAGTAACAGAGAAAGCATCACAAATACCAACTGAATCCAAGAAGCTTACTTCACTTGTTGTCCCTAACACCAGGAGTTTCTTTCCCTGAAAGCAAAGTTCAAAATTATATAAAACTGCAGGTTTGATAAGACCAGGAAAACAAGTAACCACCACCATAATAATTCAATCATGATTAATTTAATGAATTATCTATCTTAGGTCAAAGTTCAGAATTATAAAACTGCAGGTTTGATAAGGCCAGGAAAACAACTAACCAACAACATAATAATTCATTCATGATTGTTTTAATGATTATCTATCTTAGGTCCTTACATAATAATTCATCCATGGTTGTTTTAATGAATTGTCTATCTTATGTCCTCACATAATCATTTCATCCATGATTATTTTAAAAATAGACGATCCATTCTGAGATTGGCTTTCATAAGCTGCCATTTGCAACAACGAGGAGCATGACAATCACAGCCATTTCATCAATAACCTATATACAGTAGCCACGTAACCTTTCTTTTCCCTCTCTTTTTTGAACAACAATCCTTCACAACTAAATAACTCTGTAACATTTATAACACATTCAAGATTGCATAATCCAAGCTATTCAATGTTGCTCCAACAAAATTCATTACATTGAAACTAGACGGAACATAATTTATTCTATTTTCCCTTTTTGTTGGAGAAAAGTGATGGTAGGACTGGCATATCAACCAAAGGAGCTACTTCAGCATAGCAAGTAATACCAGTTTAGAGAGACTGACAAACATGCCATGTGGATAAAATTATTCGACTGTTCAGAAGGTTCCAGGTTCAAAGGCTAGCTAGAGATTATTATGCACAAAATACAGTTCAACACTATATGGAAGAGGGGGATTTTTTTCTTTTCTTATCTTTATAAAGACTGAAGTCACATGTATTATTGCATGAAACCGCAAAAGAGCAGATGGCCACAAAATATGTGAGAATGTAACTATATCCAAAAAAGGGAAAGAAGGGAAGAAAGAAGACCTTGGGAGGAAGACGTTTCAGGAGCACCAGCAATGTCTGAGAAATAATATTTGAAAAGCGAGGCCCAATTGCGACATACTCCAGTAATCTGCAATAGAGATATCAATTGATCATCAGGAAAAACATAAGAGTACAAAACACAGAACTAGGACCTAAGCAAGGAATTGAAGTTAATATCATTGCAAATTTCAAAAGTTTGATACCTCTCGATGTCATCAAGAATTATAATGCTTAAAGGAGACTTGTACGCATCCTCAAACACCTATGAAAAGTAATAAGTTATCCAAGGCTTACTTATTTACATTATAAAGGCAATATTACTAGTTGCAGTTGAAACTAAACAGACTCACAAATATGCTGTACTTTGATAGCAATTGTTAGCAAGTATAGCTTGTGGGCGTGGAGAAGTGCAAGTTCCAATTAAAAAGGGAAAATGAAAAGCATGATAAAATCCTAGGTTACCATTAAAGCTTAGTAGAAGGGCCTGTAAACTTCCTATTCACATACCTTGACAATCTGTGCACATTTAGTGCTCTCATGGAGACCAATCATTGTTTCAGCTGAGATCTATCAGATAAGTCGAAACTCAAAAGTTTAGAAATAAAAACATATAGTATCAGAGTGACTATCAAAATTGATATATATTATGGGGAAAGAGCTCACTATCTTGACATATGGAAAATCACTGTCAATGCCAACAGTAGCTGCCAAAGCAGTTTTACCACTGAAAGAGAGAGAGAGAGAGAGAGAGAGAGAGTAACATTAAAAAAATTGGCAATGGGAGAAATTACATGAAGCAAATGAAAAGGGCAAATGCAAAAGGGAAGGGAATTGCCTGCCACTTGGGCCTTCCAGAAGGCAAGTAACCATTGGACTTCCCTTGCTAACTTTAACTTGCTCCACCAGTAGCATAGCTCTCTGATAAATATGCTTGTGTCGATCACCACAGTCCACCATGCCATTAAGTCTACAAGTCATGTTAAGTGGCACAATTTAGGAATTTATATCCGATTGAGATTGTGTTTTCAATTTTCACACAGCCAGCCATGTTTGGTTATAATAGTGTTGTCTGAGCTCTTATCCACCATAGAAAAATTTAGTTCCACATACCAAGGGCTAGCCAGATTCAAAAGATATTTTATGATTTCGACTAGAGCAAAAAGTTTCTAACTCTACCTGCATCGTTCAAGGTCATCAGTGGAGGCTCCAAATGCTGGTACAATTTCATGGAATGCATGCAAAAAGTCATCCATTGTAACTTTAATACTCTCTTCATCTACTGGCTTGGTAAGATCATCTAGACTTAGTTGTCGATTCAAAGCAAATGATACTGCACTTTTCACTACACCTTCAAGTTCTGCTCCACTGTAATTTTTTGTGCGAGCAGCTGTATTAAAAAAAAAATCATTAAACAGACACTATGCAGTTCCATTATCAAAGTTTTGACGGTAAATAACTTCACCCGCAAATATGATATGGCAGAAACATAAACTATCTCATTCTCAGTTTTTGCTAACATTTTGATAGTTCTGGTTATCCAACAGTTTTATCTTTCCCTTGATATACCATAGTTAAATATTTACACAATTATGGTACATACTCTAGGATAATATTTGGTTCCAATCAAAATCATTGTGCAAACATACATACCAAGCTCTTGAAGATTTACATCAGGAGCAAGAAAAGAATTCTCTTTCATCTTGTTTGTATGAATTTGAAGAATCTGCAGCCGACCATTTTCATCAGGAAGGCTTATTTCAACTTGAACCTCCAATCTTCCTGGCCTACAAACCACAAAATTAAAGGGTTTGAAGATGATATTTGTTAAAGTGGGAGAAAAAAGTTCAAAATTTATGCATTTTTCAGAATACAATAAAGCTGTCTATGCACTGTACATCCTGCATTACTGTTCTTGGTTTATATCACCATGAATTTCCAATAGAACCAAAAAATAGCAAGAGTTCAAGATGCACTTTCAAATTTTAATTCAACTGATTAGTTATACATTTTTTTTCTCATTTGCAACTGATGCCTTCACTATATGAAAATAAAAAAAATAAACACTGTTTTGAGTGACAAACAAAGAAAAAAGAAGTAACCTCAAAAGTGCTTCATCAAGCAAATCCTTTCTGTTGGTCATTCCAATAAGTAAAACATTATTCAGGGACTCCACGCCATCTATCTGAAAAGCAAGCAGTCTCTTAATCATGTTGATGGAATCACTGTGGCTTTTTAATAGACACTTGCATAAGCAGATTATAATAGCCGGGAAGATTTATATTGATTTTCTCAAATGATCAGAAATCACTGAGAGCTCTCCACCAACCTTTGTAAGTAGCTGGTTCACAATGCTATCATGGACTCCTGTACCATCTCTAGTTGATCCTCTTGACTGCAAAAAACATAATTATGTGTGCAGATAGCCTTAATTTAAATGACACAGGCAAGCATTATATCACTGACAGATTATCAAGTGAGAAAATGCAACTATGCAAGAGACATGCTAGCTTAAATTTTTTAACACAAAGATCTACATGTACAAGAAAGAGAACCACAATCAAAGTTGCTATATCTTTCCTGATAAACACCATATATTTATCTATACATAAATGCCTCTCGTCTGAAGGTGCTTGAATACTATTCTTCTAAACGAATCCCTTCCCACACTCTTAGTGCACTTAATTGGCTTTTCAATAATTCTTTTTCATCACTTTCTATTCTTGCTTTCTTCCATTATAAGCCCTCCCTTTTCCTGTCTCAACTTCCTCTAACTCTTCTCCTTTTCAGAATAAAGGATGTTACCAATCTACCCTTGAATTCAAATTTAATTTACCGTCACTATTTCTCACTAAATTTGAAAGATACTATTTCCAAAAGACTTTACAAACCAACAAAACTTGGACCAAAAACACTTTCAATCACCATTGATGACTATTAATCTGGCTTAATAATGGCTCTCCTGTCCTGGTTGAAAAGGTAGAAAATTGCTAAACAATGAAAGGCAATACATTTGACTTGCATGAATCTTAAAAAAGAGTGTAGAAAATCTCATACCTTACAAATGGCATCAATTTCATCAAAGATTATCACATGCAATTCACTTTGGTCCCCTGAAAAAAGAGTAGTGATGGCATTAGCATCATGGAGAAAGTACCTAAAATCATACTGTGTTCAAATAGATCCCTTACCATTGGTTCTTTGATCATTTTCAGCATCAGCAAACAGGTCCCTGACATTCTTTTCAGTCTCACCAACAAATTTGCTTAGGACTTCAGGGCCATTAACAATCTAGCAGTATTACCAACAAAGAAAGTATACATTGATTATCATTCCCATCATTGCACATATAGTTATTACTGATGTTTTCATTACAATATCCTATTTCAAACTTGAATCTGAACTTTCACATAGAAAGTATAAGATGTAATTCAAACATAAACTTCCGATTCTAAACTCTTAACACCATGACCTCAAAAGGTTCACACGAGGAATAAATACATCATAACTAATACTTGAGATGGATGGCTCATAAAATCCTGAAATATAGTGTTCCAGTGAATACATGATTTAGCTGTCCATATTCTACTGCTCATCAAAAGATAGCATGGACCTCAATCATACTAAAACATCAAAGTCGTAAAACCTGGAATAAAAAGTGTTACAGCATCAACTTTAAAATGTTTTTCCAACTTCCCAGACATCAAATGGAATAGAACTCTTGGTAAGGAGATAGGCATAGATAATAAAAACATAGATTTCAGGTGACACCAGCTGCAAAAGGCCATTTATTATTTTCCTTCTGGCAGATCAACAAGCACACACAAAGAAGAAAACCAGGGAATAAATCCCATACCTTTGGCTCCCTCCCATTCAGCATTTTTCCAATTTGACGAGCCATAAGAGTTTTTCCAGTGCCAGGAGGCCCATAAAGCAGCATTCCCTTTACATGCTTGATCCCCAATCTGGAAGCACCAAAAGTTTGTTAACAGCAAGAACATGTACATATCCCAAACTGGATTGAAATAACTTGAACTAACTGTATTACTTGCTTGTCACATGTGGTGGGAAAACACGAGAGGCAAAAGCTCTTCGAAATATATCTGCAAACTCTGCACCTAAACCACCTATACCCAGTGACTGAAGATTAAACTCCTTTTGCCTGAAGATGTTGCTACTGGCAGCTTCACGCTGATTGACAATCTGCACAACACAAGTTGATGAACCCAAAAAGTTTCAGTCAAATTCATCAAATTATAATTATGATAAGCGTGTCAGACACGAGGAATACTTTCCTAAAGTGGACCAATCAGTATGAACGGTCAAGGGAAAAAGATTCAACTATCACGGATGCCCACTATAACATGGCATCAAAACATGTTCACTGCAAGGTTGGTATGTCAAATATTTTCCGGGTGCAAATTCAGTGCAATCTAGGATAATACTATTTCATAGATTAGACTAGCACAACCATGGAAAGTATCCATTAGCATAACACTTTCAGTAAGCTTTATTAATAATAATAAAAAGGAAATACAATTTAACATGGCATAAGCATGTTATGCTGAGCCACAAATCAAGGTGAGAAGAAGAAAGACATCATCTATTCACACCACTAAGAGCAATATTTTAAGATGATTAAAATCCAGAGACAGGTGGTCTGTCTTAAACCATAAATGTTAAGCACAAAGAATAAAAGACAAGCTCAAAATACAAATATCAAAATATACCTTAATGCCACTTGAGTTTGATGCTTCAAAGACAATATATGTATCACTTGAAATCATTCCTCTCTCAACATCATTAGAATCTTCCCGTCCCTCCACAGTGGCTTGAGTGACTGTAAATATGTAATTGTTTCCATGATACTCAAATGTTACTCTTTGCCCAGATGTCATAACCTGCAGACAGCAGAATTCCACAACTTTAGCCCAATTTCCAGATGATAGATCAAATCAAAAACTGAAATCTCAGACAGATAAACTATCTAAGATATATCCAGCACAAGGGTAATGAGGTTAAAAATAGCCCATGTAATATTTAATTTTGCTTGGTTTCCATTTATCGGAAAGGTGAAACATTGAAAAGAGTACTGAGCAATATTTCCAATCATTCACAACAAGTGAATGGCATAAAGCTCTACCTGGTTAGCAAACCTCTTCCTAAGTTGGTTGGTCAGAATAACAGCATCAATCTACAAAACAATAGCAACATCTCTTAATCCTGTCACCCTCCATAAAGCAATGCAATATTAAAACGGCCACCGCCGTAATCAAAAGTTCACGGTTTGCAATCTACATGCCTGTTCATTCCTAGTCCCCTTCTTCACAAATTCCAACTCAAGTGTTAACAACGCAAGGTTAAAATCTTCAGGAGGGATAAACCTAAGAATAAAAATAATACAAACAAAAATTAGAAACTGCTATTAGCAAGAAGGGAAAAAAAGTGCTACTAACTCAACCTGCTCACAGAAACCGTATCACCAGATGAAACCTTGGCATGCCTTCGCTGAATCGCATTAAGCGCAATTTGACCGGTACGAATATTTTCATGAGGAGTGACTCTTAGTTAAGGAAACCAGATTGAAATTCCTTGAACAAAAAACTCACAAAAATCGTTGCACGCACATTTCAATTTTCTCATTTGTAACTAGACTATGATAAAAAACTTAAATCGAAAATCAAAATCCTAATTAATCCTCCAATTAACAATAATTAAAACACTGAAATGGCAGTGCGACTTATACTAAAGAACACGAAATTCTCTGTTATTTGATCCTCATGTAAATGGCTATAAATTTGTTAGTGTAAACAAAACAAAAACAAAATCATTATTGTAATAAACAATTAATTATAAAAGATAATGCAATCTATCCAAGGATATGAAAAGGAGAGAACGGAGGAGTCCGCGACTAAAGCTAAGAAGAGCTTGGTTCCAGGGACGGCGAAGTTGTGGAGATCGGAGGGGGAGCAGTAAGCGAGATTTGTGAGTGCGAGATCTGCCGCTGGTGTGTTTGTCACGATCATTGTAGTTGATTGGAAACCGAACCGGCTCGCCATTTTCGATTTCTGATATTTTCTCTCTAAATAATAAAATAAAATGAAGGTGTATATGATATAAATAAAAGGGAAGGGAAGGGATTTGTTCCTGCGCGGTAGAAAGCGATAGAAATAAATGAAATCGGAAGAGGGTCTCTTCTAATTTCCGGTTTATGTTATGACACACACTCTGTATCTCAGATGCTTTCCTTAGCGTGCAAGTCTTTTTCCTTTTTTTTCAAATGAGTCTCGGAATTGAAAGGTTTTTCGAAAATTCTCAATTGATTTTTCTGTCCGACTTTCTCTCGTCATACTTCGATGAAAAAGAAAATCACATGAAATAATAAAGAAATAGATATTCGTAATTTCGGTTTGCTGCAAAATCTAAGAACTCACTATGTTAAGGCTTGTTTAATGATATATTATAACAGTGTTTTTGAAAATAAAAAAAAAATATTTTTATTTTTATTTTTATTTTAATATATATTTTTTTATTTTTTTATATTATTTTCATGTGTTGATATAAAAAAATATTTTAAAAATACTATTTTAATATATTTTTGAATAAAAATTACTTTCAAAAACAATCTCAATTATACTCCGAACAATCAGTGAATCTAACCTTGAATTGATTCGAAAATGACATTAATTTAGTAAAATTCAAATAAGTTTTTGGTGATTTGTTTAACCTAGTCAAACTATGCTAGGTGGTTATTCTCAATGCTAGAGAAAATATATTTTACAAAAATTGAATGGTAGATGATTTGATGACTAAGGTTTTTAAAGGCTGATGATAGAAACTGGATTTCATGAGAATTTTTTTTTTTTTTTATGAAAATTGTTTGACTCTATAATTAAATTAATTATTTTCATGAAGAGTTGTTGTAAATGTACATTTAATTACAAGAACAAGAATGTTTATATTTAATATATGATAAATATTGCGAATTAATTATAGAAGAGAGAAAAAAGATGAACTTATTTCTCAGGTTCTTCAAAGTATTTATAATATTTTTCTTTTTTTTAAAGATTATAATTTTTTTGTTCTTCATTCAAACAGAAAAAAGACCCTTATAATCAACATTAATATTAATTATAAATGTCTTCTTGTACGACATTCATATTAGGAGTGTCGTGTGTTATAGAAAATGATCTTGCATCAATACATCAATATCAATGGGATCATCTTTTATAGTCAACATTCATTAATATTGATATGGTTTAGGGATGGTTTTTAGAAGAATTTTTGACCGCTTAAATTCTCACTTTTGGTGTTTGTACCTAAGGGAAAAAAAAGCTTGGAACCAAAAATAAGTGCTTGAGTCTGAAGCATAACCGAGCCACAAGAAATGAGGTCAAACCTACATGTACTTGGATGCCTAAAACAAAGAAAGGTGTTATTTTTGTCGGAATTTTTCATCAAAGGTTATTAATGCTGTTCCGTTTCACTTGAAATGACCGAAACATTTCATACCATTAAAAAAACCGAGACAAAACAAGGTCAATTTTATCTCGGTTTAAATTTCGGTCCATCTCGATAATTTCGGTCTAATACCAGCCGAAACATTCTAGATTTATTTTGTTTGTTCCGTTTCGGCTGTATTAAAATATTATTTTACTTTCATCTCTTAAACCTGCATACATCCTAAATACATTGGATGTCACCGACTTAAGATTCATCCATGCAAGCCAGTTCCGCTTGACTTCTTGGTTTATTTTATGGACGCCATTCTTTGACTGCACATCTACTTAATGTGGGATAATCTTTCAGCATTTAAATCTACTGAGTGTAAGCTTCTTTGATGATTTAAGCGATATGGGATAGTGTTATATATATATATATATTAAAAATAAAATAAATAAATAAAATTCTTGCATCAACTTTGATTTTATAAAAAATAAAAATTATATTTAATTTTTTATTTTTCATTTTTTTATAATTAATTATGAACAGTACAATCCCGAAACGGCATACCGAAACACTCCAAAACTAAGATGTTCCGTACCAATAGAAAAAACGAAACGCCAACCAAAACGATATTGACATACTTGCTTTTACCATGAGTCTTGGTCTTTGTGAAACTTCCTGTTTCTCTTGATACTTTATATTTATGGACTTTTATGAAGAAGAAAAACTTTTAGAATGAAATACATTAATCCAGAGTAAAGATAAAAAAAAAAAAAAAAAACTAAATATAAGAAAATATTGTTTTAATAAAAATAATTGAGCTCCTTTTTTTTGTGTGTGTAATTTGATATATACAGACGGCTGAATTTGAATTTCAAGGCTTTGGAAATACAATTTTTTATAGTTGATGAACATATTTGAGGTTTGCCCTTAATTTTTTTTCACTCTTAACTGAATTGAACTCGTCATGAACAGAAGATGTGAACGACAAACATTGTATGAAGGGTTGGGTTTGTCATTCATAATTATTGGTTGGACATCTTCATCTCATGAATGATTGAGCCCATATGGTCTTGTGGTGGTGTTTCTTCAAACATCTTTTCCAACACCATCTCACTTTAACATTATAGATGGGGTGGGGGGGGGTTTGATCTGTTTTTTTTTTTAATTCCAACACTGCAACGACACAAATTTGGCGCCATGTTGCCCGTCAAATACCAGCTAGTTCCAGTTTTTACTTCGGCGGCATCTTCATAGAAGATTGAAGCGCAGAACTATCATGCCTCGTTTTAGCGCCTAAGCAACAGAAAGGGCACAGCAGCAGTAAAAAGAGTGCTCTCCGCCCCTCCTGTCATAACAGATCGTCTAGCATTACAAATACAATATATAGGATGACTATGATGAGTGACTTTTCATGTATCAAAACGGAACGCATTTCACTTCTTTGCAGAACGGAAAGTCAAAAATGTTACTGATACACGCGCATACTCTCACCATACTGATAGACATAATACTTAAGCTCACACTAGTTCATAAATAAAACCACACTCTGCTACTAATTCAAGAGAGCTTCTCCAACAGAGCTATATCGGATGAATGCTCCTGGTATTTCAACTCCTTCAAATCTCAGTTGCTAGATTGGCGGAGCTCAGGTCGCACAAAGTCAGCATCTGCTGGCACGGAAATGTCAACTGTGGGTCTTAACTGGGCACAGACTTCAACGGCTCCATGCACTGGATCTGAAAAGAAGTTGCTGATGAGATCACGGTTGATGGGAGTACCACTGTTCACAGCTACCAAGGACTGCTGGGTGAGGATATAGTCAAAACGAGGTGCCCATTTCCTTGACCCCAATCTTGCCGTGGTTGAGCAGTTATCAACCATGAAAGAAACTCCACGGGCATGCATAAATGGATTCAAGGAATCCACAGATTCAATCAGACTTTCATTTATGATCTCAGAGTAAGAATGGCCTTTCTTCCTCAATATTTCAATCTGCAATTTAAGATAGGCATTAGATATTAGACAGAAGATAAGTGAAGACAATACGTCACCAGTTACTATGAGCTTCTTTCTCTGGTTTCAACAGGCCAAACTTGATTTGGATTTCACAAAAACAAACTAACCACTGACTTTGAAAAGCAAATAAGCCTGGCTTCTATGAATACAGCCTTCATATCGTGAAATACAGCATGGTTGCAGAGCATTCCACATTTTATTATACCAATGTACTTGACAAAAGAGTAATGTACCTGAGCCATCATTAGTGCTACATAGACACCAGCAGTGAATGGATGCAATGGACCCAAGTCCCCTGCTGGCCGGGTAGCTCGGACTCGCTCACCGACCTTCCACATTCGTGTCTGATCAATTTTACCCATTGGAAAAGCTGGTAGACCTTCCTTTTCCTGTAAAAGGAATAGAACATTAGAATAAAACAAGCTTTAACACACTACAACTATGGGCAAAGTAGATCACAACTTCAACATAAATGTAAAAGTAATCGCTTATCAAATTTCAAGTTAAAGGAGATTTTCATCGCATTTGAGAATGATAGTGCAAAAGCTGTAAAGTGAACATACATAAAAGCGACGTCCAGCCAGCACAACACTGCGAATCTCACTTCCAGAGGCTACGTCTTCATAGCACTCATACAAGATGTCCATGCAGGGATAATACGAGGCACTGTATGCAGTCTCGAATTCCTTTTTGCCTTCTGGAGTCAAGGAATTGTATACAGCCAGCATGCCCTGTTGTAACAAAGAAATGCAGTTAATTAGGCTATTGATTAAGCCAAATTAATGCAGGCACCTAAGAGGTAGCAGGGGAGTGAATTTCACATTTGATCACAAAGCACCTTGGTTGATATGGTCTTTGATATGATTCCAGTTATGCACTCAACAGTGTTCTTGTAGGCGTCGTCTTCACTCATTCCATTTTCAGTATACCGTCTAAACAAGGACTCCACAATTCCATGAACAGCACCAAGCAAAATGCCTTAAAAACAATAAAAAGAGTTAGGCATCAAGCAAGAACAGTAGTGAAATAGCAATGGAATAAAGGAACTACACTCACCCCTCTCCCCAAAGATATCACTCTTGTATTCCTGCTCTAGTGTAGTGGCAAATGTGAAAGGTGAACCAAGGGCAACAGACCATCCCAAGGCAACATCTGTGGCTCTACCATCAACATCCTGCACACAGCAAATAATTAAATATGAGACGAGTCAGTGAAATGAAATAAGCCCTGATGCAAACAGACAGGTCAGGATTAGTGTGTGTGAGAGGGGGGGTGGGGTGTGTGTTGAACCTGGTGGACTGCAAAACTGGAATTAATTCCAGCACCATTGACCTCTTTTCCTTGAACATAGAGCCTCCTTACAGAAGGGCCCATTCCCTTAGGACACACAGCAATGACACTGATGTTCTTGGGAAAATCAAGTCCCATGGACTGCAAATGCCCAAGAAGAAATCCATGGGAAAGCCCAAGAATGCTGTTTGGCTTCATATGGGAGAAAACTTTTTCATAGTTATCTGCCTGTTACATGAGATAAAACTATAATTGTAAAAGGGTAAAGATATTGACAAATACGAAACCGCCAACATAACAGATATTCATCAACTAAACAAAAGACATGGAATTATATGTGATAACCAATTAACTACAGAGTACTGTTTCATTAACTTGAACCAACCAATAAAAGTTACTTCAAAAAAATAGTTAACTTTTCCATCCCTCTATTTTACAAAAAGTACAAGATGGAGAGAGAAAAAAAGCTAAAAATGATTGCATGGAAGAATAAAACTGAAGCATTGCCATTCCCTATCTAGTCTGGCACATAGCAAGACCAGTATATACCCTGAAACAAAATATTTACAATATGTAGAGCACTTAAGAGCAGTCACCATGAAATGATTACTAAATTTACTTCCCAAAATAGCTTTGCTTGAACACTCAGACTCGTTCCCTTTGGAAAAAGGAAACTTCATCCTATCCTCGCATATGAAATGTCAAAAGAGGCACTTCAGAGTGGGGTGGCAGGCGAGTGAGACAGAATGGGTAGGCACTGCTAGCCAAGCCAAGCCAAGCCATCAAGATGCACTATTAGCAACTTCTTCTAATTATATTGCTAGGGTTAAATAAAAGAAGGTAATGAAAAACAATATGGCTACATAGACATGCCAGATCTTTCTCTGCTTTATAACAGGTATGTTAAATACCAAATTTTATGCATTTCTATTATTAATATGACTTCCAGAGCCACTAATTAAATGAAAACAATAAACAGACAAACACCTGGAAAGTATCTCGAAATTTGAACCAAAAATCTTCAGAAGTACAACCTCAAACATTAATAATAAACAAACCTGTGCAGCATCAGAAATCAATAGCAATACTAGATCACTGCCAGAAACAGTTTCCCATATATCACCCAAAGTCCCATTCTCTTCGGTAAAACCAGCGGCACGAGCTTCAGCACAAGAACGAGAACCCTTCCTCAGTCCAATCTGCATCATACGAAGCAGCATTGCAAATTCTATATTCAGCCGAGAAAAATCAATTAAACATGTCCAGGCAAATTGCCAAACAGGAACCTCCCCAGAACAAAAGAGCAAAAAGCAATTACCTTGACTTTAATATCAGACTTTGCTTCAGCAAGAGAATCCCTTAAATTCTGAGCTTGAGCAGGACCCTGAGATAAACAAGGTACCATTATTCGTTAGTAAACCTAAAAGCAGTCCAGACTAGAGCATATAAAAAATCATGATTAACTGGCTCTCGACATGTATGAGTGCCCCTACACACACATTAAGCCTTACGATACACATTTAAGGCAATTTTAACATTACAGATAATGGCTTAAATGATGTATAAAAGTACTCGTACACAATAGAGCCCAGTTATACGGATCCAACACTTCAAATTTATGACAAAGTGCACATAAAATTAAACAAACAAACAAACAAAAAAATAGCATCAAAACAAAGAATATTCACCTGAGAACCCCAACCGAGAACGCCAATCTGCTTAATCCCCTTAAATGCATCCGGCAGCAAGTGGAATAAATCCCTCCCTCCTCTAACAATGTACTACACAAAGCCACAAAACAACACTATCAATAACCATAATAGCATAATACAACATCTAACTCCAGGAAAAGAAAAAAAGCAACACAAAAAAAAGATCTTATCTTTCTTAAACGACTCAAAAAACATAAGATTTCAGCTACATTCAAAATCAACATTTGACAATAAATAAATAAAAAAGAGGTACCTCTTCGTGACCAGCGAGGGAGACCTTCTCCTTCTTAAACACAGAGGTCTCAAAATCAAGGGAAATCATGGGTTTCACACTAGGAACCGATGACACCATCTTAGCACCCAAAACTCCACCAGTAACGTTACCATTACTGGCTTTGAGTGGTTTGAAGGTCTTGGAAGACACTGATGATGAAAACCCTAAATTGGTGTTACAAAGAAGTGACCTTGAAGGTGCAGATTTTAGGGTTTTTGATGGGGTTGGAGTGGTGGAGAAGGATGTAGCCGCCGCCATTAGTGTTTTTTAGTCAAGAGAGCTTTGCAGAAAAAACGTGTCGAACAAGAGGAGTAGAGTTCTAAAATGGCTTTGCTTTTTTAAAAGGGCAATTCCAACCAATATTTATAGGCAAAGCTAAATTTTTGTCTTTTTAATTATTTCTCCAACGAGAGAGCCAGATTAGTAGTTAAAATAGTTTTTTTTTTAAATTGAGAGCTATTCCTACATGTTTTAAATGAGAAGCCAAAAAAAAAATATAAAAAAACAAAAAAAAACACACTCACTTAAATACCTTGTTCTGGAGAGCTGTGGAGACTAAGACCTCGTTTGGCATTGTAATCTAACTTGTTTTTTTTTATTGTTTTTTGTTATTTTTTTTATTTTTAAAACCGGTGATTTAATGTTTTTAGATCATTTTAATGTCCTGATATCAAAAATAATTTTTAAAAAATAAAAAAAATATTATTTTGATATATTTCGGCATAAAAAATATTTTCAAAAACTACTACAACCACACTCCCAAGCAAGCCCTAAAATATGCTGTTATGACTTGTGAGTTCTATATATGGGGCAGGGCTGCTTGCTGGGGGGCTGCAGGCTCTGTGGGGATGGGAAAAAAAATGAGGGAGAAGGGATTGTTGGCTAGCTAGGGGCTGGCTATGTGGGGCTGGGGGCTAAGGAGAAGTGGGGCTGAGAGAATGGCTATGTGGGGCTGGGGAGAAGTGAGATGTAGTGCATGTTTGGCAATTTGATCCCTGATTATGCCAAATTAGCTTGGAAAAATTCAATTGGGTCCCAAAAATTCTGATTTTCTCAATTAGGCTCAAATTAAATTCAAGAATTAAATTTTTCATCAATTAAGCCCTTAATAAAATTAATTTAACCAATTTAAAGCACAATTAAGTCCTTGCACTTAATTAAATTCTTCAATTGGACTCTAAATTGATTCTCGAACATAATAATATTTTGAATTAGCCCATGATTAAATCAAATTGGCTTATAAAAAATATAATTATGATTTTTGACTTAATTTTTAACTTGAATTTGTATTTTCTCTCATTTTTGGGCATAAAAGAGATTTGATTCGCCTTATAAAATTTCCAAAATTTCCACCGTGATTTTTCTACCGACGCCAAACCCTTTTTATTTTATTTTTGTTATTTTTTTATTTTATTTTGGGGAATCACCCAAAAATCGGGTGATGACAGGGGGGTTTAATTAAATAAAAATTAATATATATATATATATATATATATATATATATATATATATATATATATATATATTCTTTTCCATGTAATAAATAGAAATTAAGATATAGAGTTTTAATTTGTAATTAATTTAATCGAATTTTTTTGTGATGGAATGTATTTTAATTAATTATGTTTAAATTTATTGGTTACTTGAAATATATTATTTAGTGTGTTGATTCTAGTAATTGATAATTATTTTTTTAGTTTGTGGGTTTTTTATTTTAAATTTATTTTTTAAAATATAATAATAATAATTTTATTGCTTGAGGGTTTTTTTAAAATAATTATTTAATTATATAACATATTTCTATTAATTGTATAATTAAACTATATACAAAATAATTAAACTTTATTTAAAATAAGATAAAAAAAAATGGCTCTTCAAAATGGCTTTTACCACTGAAGAGCATATCAACTCAAAAACAATTTACACACTATTTAATGAGCTATTTTTATGATTTGGCTCTCCAAAATTATTTTTATCATTGAATTTGCTCTAATGCTGCAAGGTGTCCGGTGATCTCTGTTTGGAATGAAAAAATCTTTTTTTTTTTTTTTTTTTATCGGTGCTATCTTCTTGATCTTTACTTCGGAGTGAAAAGAAAAGAAAAACAGTTGGGTTCTTTCTACGAGTGATTTTTTTTAAAAAAATATTTTTTAAAAAGTTATTTTTATTTTAAATATTTTTTTAGTGTTTTTACTTATATCAAGAATAATTTTTAAAATATAAAAAAATATTATTTTAAATAAAAAATGTTTTTAGAAATAATTTCAATTATAATGTCATAAAAACCACATTATGGTATGGATGAAAATGCATTTTAAAAATATTTTTTCATTTAAAATTTATTATTTTGATGAGTTAATGCTAAAAGTATTTATTAAAAAAATAAATATATTTTTAAATAAATAATATTTTAAAAAATAATATCTATAATCCTAATAACAATGACTAAATATAAAGAGTCAAGCCACGAAAATGGATATTTATTATTTTATTTTTGATGGCGTGCTTGTATTGTATGGATTCTGTGGACAGGTTTGATTGTATTTTTATTTTATTGAACGATCAAATTCCTTGTATATATATATATATATATATATAATTATGTACTGACTTTTCAAATCCATTTTCTTTCTTTATGGAGTTTATTAATTGAAATATCAGATAATAAAGCTCGCTTCCTTCAATTTCTAATTTATTTTTATTTTTTAGAAATAGTTGTTTATTACTATTTCACTTACTTCGTCATGGTAGATCAAAGAACATGTGCAATTGTGCAGCGCTTGCTAGAACAACCTCAACCCATATCAACCAAGGCACCTGGAAACACACATGACCGTCACTCAAGTTGAAAACCTAGGCTTTGCATACCAGCAAACACATAGCAAGAAGAACACAATGTGTCGACAGGACATAGTGTTAAAAACTCCTGATAATGTTTTTAAAAAACACTTTCCAAACATAATTCTCAAACACTGCGCGCAGTATACCAGTTTCCATGTTCTGGAATAGTCTTCCAATATAATGCAGAAACTTTACCTCCTATTGTTGCACTGTACACAGGTCAACATCCATTACAACAAGCAACATAAAACTAGCTTTAGCTTGATTTTGCAATATTACTCGGTAAAAAAGTATGCTCGGTTGCATTACGATAACTCTTTTATCTGGGAATTGATCTGTTTATGCGTCTCCTCTAAATACCAAAATTGTGGGGTTTTTTTTCAGTAGTGAAACTTATAATAAAACGAAGCATTCTGTCTTAGTCCATGTCAAACTGGGAAAAAAAAATATTGAATCAGAGGACAATCCGGCAATATCAATTAGCAACTAAGAAAATGAAATCCACACGCTATAAGAAGGACAAAAGAAAAGTAAAATGCATAAAAATAAAAAGATTATTAATTTAAAAAGAAATGACTTATAAATAAAAAATAGTTAAGATTGTTAATTTAATTATTCTAAGTAATATAATTGAATTGAACTCAACGGTATAATTTAGTATTTTATGCTAAACATAAAAATTATAGTATGATAATTAAATTTAAACTCTCAAATTTAATTTGAGATTTGATTTGAACTCGACGGGTTTTTAGCACTTGCGCGGCGAGTGAAGCATTATTACTTCGTTGATCACAATAATGAAATGGGCCACTCAAATATTTGGACTCGCATCCCAAAAACTACGGTCCTGGATCCCGCACCTGGTATTTTATGGAACTCAGCTTCTATTTTTACCGCCATCTTGATTTGGTGATTCCCATGTTGTTTTAGTTTGGTGTCCTGTCTTCTCTTAGAGATTGTGCTCAATGTACATGCTATCTATTTTCGTTGGTCAATATGTGAAAGAACAACCCATGAAATTCTTACTTGCTTAAGTTTTTGCTTTGGTTTTCTCTGAGGTTTGATGTTTTTCTTGATTGAATTGTTTGCTTATGTCCTTAAATAATGGTGGTGATCCATTTTAGGTCAAGTTATTGCATTTCTGTTCTTTTGATTTGGAATCTCCTTGCTGGCAGCCGAGTGTGTGGAAACCCTCATGGGATAATCAGGAAGTATGGACTGATGTGCTGTCGGCAGTGCTTCCGCAGCAATGCCAAGGAAATAGGCTTCATCAAGGTAAGATGACTGTGGCATTTGTCCAATCTGTCATTTTTATTTTTCCATATAAATTATGTTGGCTTATACAGTTTTATGGTTGTCCTATGAACTGTAATTGGATATTTAGATTGGCAAATAGTTCTTCCCGTCATGCAATTTTGAACTTCTGATCAGGTCCTTAATTTTCTAATAATTTTTACAATGAACTGTTTGCTTAGATACATCCAGCGAGTTAGAATGAAACGAAGCAGGAACCAATTCGAGCTCACTTGAATTTGAACTCTCCCTAGAGTATTGGAGCCTTCAACCCTCCTCTCTTTATAAATGAAAAACGAATGAAATAGGAAAGATTTTCATAGTAAATTCTTTGAAGTGTGGTATTGCCGTAGATTACTCTGCATTGTTGTTGTTAGATTTGTTTATTAGGTGAGGTGAGACTTATTCATGTTTGTTTCTGGCTGCAGTACCGCTAAATGGAGAGCCTGATATCTGTCTTTCAAGGCGCTGTCTGAAATAGGTGCAGGGGAGTTTCTATTTTCCTTTCCTTTATCCTCCTCAGCGATGTAATCTGCTGAATTCTGAAGTCTAACTCTATTTTCTGCTGTCATTTTTGGGAATGGAATTTGTTTAGAATCTGTGTTTTTATTTCACATGTAGGATGTTTATGTTTTCTGATAATTTCTCCTTTGTTTAGAGTACTCTTTTAACATTACCTAATCCTGGGGATTTACCGCTGTTGTTTTTGGTCTAAGCTTGCACATGTTCAACAGAGTTGTACAAGGATGAACCCTACCCAGAGACTTTTTATTGAACTGATGCTGAAGTACCGCATGTAGAAATTTATTTCTGGTCTGCCTGGATGGCTTATGTCACCCAGGGGCCTGGTTACTCTCGAAGTCTTGTTTCTCAAAGTTTGTTTGAACATGCATGCAAGCCACAAGTATTTTGCTAAGATCAAATGAATTGGCAAGATTCGGAGCTCCGGCTAGTTAATGAGCCAAAATTGCAGGTTAATCCTCTGCCATAATAGGAAAAATGGAAGCCTCAGCTAGGATTTTGAACCTCTTTACAGTTGAAATCAGGATTGTTACTTTCGTTTCGTTTCGATCGAAACCGGTGAAATGTGTCATACTAGATAAAAAATCAAAATAAAATAATATTATTTTTATTCCAATTAAAATTTAGATCTATTCTAGATTTTTCAGGCAAATATCAGCCGAAACATGCCGGTAATATTTTACTTGTGCCGTTTTGGCTAAATAGTATTTTTTTTAAGATAATGAATAATTTTACAATATCAATCATATATCTTAATCTAAATGTTAAACTGAGATGGAATTTTACGACAAGTTTCTTGACATATTTATATATTATGTTAAAATTTTAGAGTACTCAAAGAATATATGACCTTGCGAGATTAATGATTATATTCTTGTAATATTATACATGTTCATAATTTTATTCAGAAAAATTATTTTATTATGTTTTTGAGATTAAATTGCACATTTATAAATAATTTTATTTTTGAATTTAAACTATATATATATATATATATATATATATATAATTTTAAAAATGACACGCTAAAATATTTTAAAATTAAAATATTTTATTTTAATTAAAAAAATAAACAATAATCAAATCAGAACTGATAACCGTTCAAGTAGTCATATCTGTTCTTATCTGAGCACCCCACTCTCATTCTATCTCACATGCTTCATATTGATAGTCAAATTTCTTTTATCCTCTGCCAGGAATTTCACAATTTAATGCAAAACGACAACACTTATAATTGCGAATTTCTTAATTTTAATGTACTGCGTATCCAGTTAAACCTGATTAGTGAACATTTTCTTATCACCTTTTTTTTTTAAAAAAAAAATAATATAGCTTATGAAATGTTGTTTATTTGATTAAAAATAAAAGTATTTAGAACACATAAAAAATTCTAAAGATTTGAAATGAGATTAAGAAAGACATTTCTTTTATGATTCATATAGTTTTTTTATTTATATATTTTAATTTATCTTATCTTAATTGTTATTTTTTCTTACCAAGAAGTAAGAATATGTAATTTTTATCTCTATAATTACATTATGCAAAATATAGTTTATTTCCATTAAATATGAAAGAAAAAAATCAAAGATAAATTACAACATTCTCTTTGAAATATTATAAAAATTAAAAAAACGAATATATTTAAAAAATAGACTAAATAATCTCAAAATAATAAGAAAAAAAACATTATAAAAGAGAGGATATTAATTAAAATTATATATAAAAAATATTGTTGGGCCTAGAAAATCAACCCACGTATCCGACTAGCTACTTAGGAGCCCAAACGTTGTTTATGATTAATTTTTTTATATAAAATTAATTACCATCGTTCCGTACGTTTATTTTCATATATATATCGGGTCACAAATTATCTAAAAAACTTTAAAAAACTCATTTTCAAGAACTATACATATATATTAAGAAATCAAGATATTTTACAAATATATTTTATATAATATAAATATATATTTTAGATTCAGTTGAGTGGATTTCATATGAGATTTAATAATATCTATATTCTATTTATTTAAGACAATTATTTATCCATTCAAATTGAGTTTTCATTGGTTAGATTAAATTACCACCTCTAATTTCTTCCAGCTCCCAGAACTTGCAGGCATCTCTTTTGGTTAGCTCAAGTCTAGATTAGGATGAAACTCTTCACTTTTGGTCGTTAAATCTTTTTGGTCCTTTTCTCCTTTTTATTTACATTCCATTTGTCTTATACCACTATCACTGCGGCTCTTGCCGTGCATGTTTTCTGTGATATTATATTTGCTAGTCAAGTATATATTATTTTTTATTTAGAATTATAATAAGATTTTTTTTTTTCATTTTTTCATATCATCATAACAAACAAAATAATTTAAAACTAAAAGAAAATATTTCAAATACTTTTAAAAACACAATTCTACAACAATGCCATATAATTATAAACCCATCCTCTTTGAGACAATCGAGCTCTATAATTATATGGTCATTAATTTCAAGGTCTGTGAAAGTTAATTGAGCTGTGTTAATCATATTAATAAAAAAAAAACATTGCCAACAGCTGAACTAACATAGTGAATTAATAATTTAAGTGGAGTGGAGATATTGAAGCATTCAGTGTGTGTGTGTATCTAAGGTCATTGGGATTAGTTGAAGTACGCGCAAATTGACTTGGGTTAGTAGAATTAATCAAGATAATCACAAATTAATTTGGATACCCATGTTAACTTAAAAATAAAAA
Organism: Salix dunnii; assembly: GCA_015731905.1. Lineage (NCBI taxonomy): Eukaryota > Viridiplantae > Streptophyta > Magnoliopsida > Malpighiales > Salicaceae > Salix > Salix dunnii. Next base: position 2,366,913 of record CM027662.1, on the reverse strand, counting down.
AAAACTATTGCCGACAGTTGAACGGGCATAGTAAATTAGTAATTCAGGTGAGTGGAGTTTTGAAGCAATTAGTATATATACTGAAATGTGTGTATGTGTATATATATATTGAAATGTAAATCTTACTATATGTTTTATGGTGGTTGAAGAGCCATTTGAATTGAATTTCCATTCCATGAAACAATGTGCCTCTAAGTGGACTCACTTTCTTTGCCACCATTCAGTCATCTTTCAACTACAAACTATATATAAAAGACTTTGGAATTTTCTGAAGCACTTTTTCCTCCCCCACTTCCCTTTTAAATACGATTATTCTAAAAGAATTGGCTGTCACAATACTTAATTTCTCCAATTTGGTACCCCGTAAATCCATCGACTGTAAGCTATGTATTTAGATGGATTGGAATCCAGAAGCCTATCCACAACTAAAAAAAGAAGAAAATTAGCAGCGGATTGTAGCAACCGAAAAATTCAGAGTTGCTGATGTAAATCCAGAAGCTATATCTGCACGATGCAGCAGCTGGAATACCAAATGAATCCGAAGGCCAACTGGTAGTATTCATTTCAGGAGAACAACAGCATGGAAACTTCAGTTGCAAGAACAAGATCTGTGATCTAAGCACTGCGTGAAAGACTACCACGTTTCTGAATTATAGAAAAAGTTTATCTAACCAAGCACCAGAAAATCAATCATCTTAGTGGTTTATAACTTGGAACTGTTTTGTTTTTATGCATTAAACAAAGCTAGTGGTTCAGAGGGGATTTCCTCCCTCTCGTGCCTCTGTTCTTTTCTGTTTTGCTCTCTCATACGCAGTTCATAATGGATCCGCTCCTGAGGTCTCTCCCATACATTCAACAAAAACAATAATATTTGGCTACGTGCGTCATGCTTTTAGAACTTTTTTTTTCTTGGAATATTCTAAATTTTATGGTTGGATTACACGTTAGAAAGTTGCCCTTTTAATTTCTTCATTAATCTCTCCTTTTTGAACATGAGCAGATTCGATCAATGTGACATTGGAATATCTTTTTTTTTATTCCTAATGACCATTAAATAAGTTGATGCCATGATCAATATTGATGACCTTGTGATCTCTAACGTGTGTAACTTCAGTTTTTCAGTGCATTTTTTTATATATAAAAATAATAAATTAATTTTATTTTTAGTACTTTTTAATAATTTTATATTAATCTAGTAAATTAAAACATGGCATTCAACTATTCATATATATCTATCTATCTATCTATCTATCTATCTATCTATCTATATATATATATATATATATAAATTCATATAAGTTTGTACGTCAAACTTAAATTATATTTTTTACCACTGTTCGACATGACGTTTTTTAAAAATAAATTAAATGCAATCTTAAAATTTGAATTAAGAAAAATACAGTAAATCTTCCTGGTCACGGGATTAACTTTTTGAATCATTTTTTTTTACCTTCCTTGAATTTATTTAATTATTGAAAAATCCATCTAATTAATATGGATGTTCCTGATCACAAACTCTGAGATGAGACAATTTGTTGGATATATTGATTATTGTTCATCCACTATGTTATGCTCTGCGAATTAATCGATCATCAAAAAGCCTATTCATGGAGCATACATGTCCACATATCTAGTGAATCCTTCTACTGTATGTGGGTTTGGTGCTGTTATCTTGTAAGGAGAAACGAAAAAGACTGGTTTTTTTTAGTCCACATGCATAGCTAGGTTAAGCACCTCTAAGAGCATTTTTTATAATCTATAGTGAAAATGGGATCACAATATTCCACGCATCTTTACAGATATGCCATCAGAATTATTCAAAGAACTTGATCACCATCTTGACATAATAACTGGCTATTGCTTACATCGTTTTACAGCCCTTAAGATTGTCTGAAGAGCACTTTGGTCCCAACTATTACATGGCATTATTTTTTCTTAATGTGTTGTTTGATTTCAAACCGTCCATTGTTGTTTTGCTGTTCTGATGCACAACTCCACTATGCTCAATAATACAAGCAATTTAATTTCCAAGGATGGTCTAGGAAAAGCAAGAAAGACGTCCTTCTCTCTTTAAGATTCGGTATAGCTCGACGGGTTAAATTGGTGATCTATTATCCGAACAATGTTGTTGTTTTTGAGGAAAAGAGCTAGGTTTTAGTTTTCTGTTTAGCAGGCTTGTAATCTGACAATGTTAATGCAATTATGCGATTTTCCTAGGTTTTGAGATTCAAGAACCAAGCTGATGTAGGAGTTTGGCTCATGAAAGTCAAGAACAAATTATATGCAATCCAGCTATAGTTTTTTTACGAGAGAAAATCTCATTTCTAAAAAATATATTTTATAGGTTTAAATAAATAAGTAAAATTTTAATTATTTAAATTATTATAATAAATAAAAATTCTGATTCGAACTCAAAAATTACTATTCAATTATAAAAAAAATATTTTATAAATTTAAATAAACAAATAAAATTTTAATTATTTAAAATCCCTGTAATAAATAAAAATCCTCGCTCGAAATGAAGACATGATATCAGATTATAAAATTTTTGACATTACCTCGTGATCAAACAATCAAGTACAGTTGCATGGCACTTTAGTAATCTTCTCCCAGAATATTCTCACTGCTTCTGCTAAAAATCGTTGGCTAACCTCCCTTGCTGCCACCTGCGAACGCAACCCAAGCCTATGCAGAGCATGGACCCTCGATGGCTCGTAGTGACAAGAGAGTAGTGCTGTCAGGAACCTGGAACCACATCCAGGGCAGGTTCAAGAGAGTGCAAGAAGTGGCCCTTACGTTTCACCCAGAAAGAGAACTAAAAGAAGGTGGTATTAAAAACATGTAAAATGATAGTTAGGAAATAGTCATTTTCAGTGCCATTTAAGCAATATTTCTGCTTTCCAACTAGATAGTATATAGTGAATTGGTACAGCTAGACCAAATCATTCTTAATTTGAAGATTGCACTTAGAGAAGAAATATAAAGTTATTGATTCCTTGCTTTAACTTGGCAAGCATGCTTGCCTAGATAAATTGATTGGATCCTCCTATGTTGTAGTGGTGAAGGATGATGCATGTGGCCTATCTTTAGTTTGCCAGAGCAATTGTCTTTACATTAAAATTAAAATGATTTGAAAACATTATAAACCATAATTCACGGTTTGAAATCTCAATTCAATGTAGTATTTTTGTTTTTATAGTTGATATGATTAATCAATAAGTTTATGAAATTGAAAAGTTATTAAACTTATGTGACAACTTGCATGTTTTGTCTTTTTTAATATATAAATAAACATCAATTTTTTAATCTGAAAAAAAATAATAAAAAATAGAAAAAATTATCCCCTCTAACACAGAGACCATCCAAAATCTTGCAAATATTAAATTATACCCTTACAATCAAAGGGGATAATTTAATCAAGATTAGGGCCTTTGATTTAATCAATAATATAAATTATATTCTAGGGTTTTACCTAAAAGCTTAAATTTTTAGGTGAGATGGTTCATTTGACATGGTATCAGAGCCTTGTTGACCTAACGGTCACGAGTTCGAATCTCACCACCTCCATTTTATTTGATAAAAATCAAGTATAAGGTAGTGTAAACTTGTGCAAGTTTTAAATTCAATTTTTTTTTCACTTGAGAGGGTGTGTTAGAGAATAATATAAATTATATTTTAGAACTTCTTCTAATAACTTAAATTTTTAGGTGAGATGGTTCATTTGACAGTATATATATAAAAAATCAAGATTAAGGGCATTTAAGGTTATATGAAAAAAACCTCTCGCGTAAAATTTAATAAAGTTTTGGTGATTTTTTCTCCTTTTTCTTAAGAAATAGGCGGACTTTGTGTGAACGTTGCTTTGCAATTTACCCTGAAAATGAAGACCACGAAGTCAAGTATCATAAATCAAGGCTAAACACATCATTAATTTAACAGCAAATCACATAGAAAAACATGGTAACATGTGTAATTAATTAAGCATGTCTTAACTAGTTATAAGATGTTGTTTCCAAAATAAATACAGATAAACCAGCATATGGCATGCACCGACATTATGATCTCTTTTTAATTACTTAAATAAAAAAAATACGTTAATTAGGTCCGAACCTAAACTAAGAATATTTTAGTATGCTAAGATTAGAAAAAAAATCAGTGTTTGTTTTGTATATTGGTATTTTTTATTTTAAAAAAAATATTTTCAGATTTTTTATTTTTAACATTAATATTTCTAAATCATATAATTTATCAATTTAATATTTTTTAAATGAAAACTATTTAATAATCTGTGCTGTGATCATGAGGCATTAATTTTTTTGTCCATAAAAGGGCAGACACTGGCTTTTAAACGAGGAAAGCTACCAAGTATATTCTTTATGCTGTTTTTGTTTTTTTAAGAAAAAACGTTTAATCAGATACTGAAACTTCAATTTAGCTAACACGTGGAAGCCACTACTGCATTATTTTGTTATTGCCGATATATATATACCAATTTTAAAGCCCCCCATTATACTGATATGGTAGACCAGTTGTCTTCTACTATTGTAGAGCTCCTAGTTTCTGCTGTCATGCGCTTGGTTTTGGACAAAGGAAGGCTAAAACTTCAGCTTTGTCGGCTGGCTAACCCAAATTTGCTTGAATATGCAAATCCGATACGGCACAGTTAGTGGAAGAAAATCGAGTGATGGGATAGAATATAAAGGAAGGACTCTGTCGTTGGCATAAATGAAAAAATAAAAAAGAACCCTCAGTTCAACCTTAAGGAACTGAGTCTCAAGCATTTTAATTTTATCAGTTAACAGTGGAGAATGTTATGTTTTTATCCCTTTTCGTCCGTTTTTAATAATATTTACAGAAAATCATTTAATTTTCAAGTATCTATTAAACACTTCCATATATGCAAGACATCAAAATAAGTCCCTGTATATTCATCAAATCATAATGAGTTTCCCCCCTCTCCATTCCACTAGATGGAGTAAAGGAATATTTACTATATTTTGACTCTAAATTATCCTTTGAGGCAAGTTAATGTTTATTTTTCTGACGGGAATCTCCAAAAAACACACGAATAATTTGACAAAATCGAGTGTCTGGGACCATGTGAGCGATTGCTTCTACTTTTATTTGCCTTTTAAAAGTATTTTTTCCTTAAAAAACTTTAATTTAATGTTTTTCGATAATTCATATGGCTGTTTTAGTTAACTCTTTCCCTACGGAGCACTGTAGATTGTAGAGTGTTTGTGTCTGATACTGTCGGTATATTCTAGGATAACATTCTTTATATCTTCTTGGATGGGACTGAAAATTTAAGCACTCAAAAAATAACCTCCAACGTCTCAGATTCTAGAGAGAGAAACAAACCAAAACAGCCATAAACACTTACCGTTCTAAATTCTACAGAGCTAAAGAAATCACCCTTGTTTCCTTTTCTTTCTCTACTCATCACTCTCCTTGTCTTTGTGCCATGTTCTCCATTTCTGTTCATGGCTTGATGTGTGTGATTCAGAGCGGACATCCTTACTGACTTCTCTGATTTCCCAGTTACTTGAAGCTTCTTCTTCGTCTTTTTCCTTGATGCGAGAGAAAAGTCAAAGAACCTTTTTTAACTGCCGAGTTATGAACCGGGTTGACCTCTTTTGATTGGCTCATGTAGTGCTTCCTGTGGCTTTCTTGGTGGTGTTGGACGGCTGTTGATAGTTTGTACGCATGGCTCCTGTGATATATAGAGCTTTCAAGTGGTAGTTTCCTCTTAAGACTATTTTTTTGTTTTTTGGATTTTACATGCATGCATATATACATACAGTATGTGCATTTACGTTATGCCTCATGGTAGAGGTTGATGCATTGTTATATGCTTTGGAAGTCTTAAGAACTGTGGTGTGGATTTTTGGTTTGTTATTTGAGGTTAGTTTTTTTCAAATACCATATTGTTTTGAATTGGTTTGGGAATTGGAATCCAATTCCTTGGCTTTTAGTGGAATCCAGTTCCTTCAAATGTTTAGAAGGTGCAGATGTGCTTTGCATCGTTTTATTTATGTTGTGACTTTATGATACTGTTATTGAAGGAAGTTGCCCTGGGAATATGAAGAGAAATATGGTTTAGGCGATTTGATTTTCTCTTTAGGATATATTCAGCTTTGGGCTAACGTTTTCCATATTTCTATACTTTTGCTCTGTCAATATATCTGCCTGTGTCTGTGAATTTATGCTTGTTTTCATGAAAGTATGGTACATAAAATTGTTTTGAAGAGTTCTTTATTCAGAACGGGGGTAGATTTTTGTTTCTTGGAATTAAAATTCTAATTTTTTAAGTGTTTTCACTCATGAGAAAATATGCTTACGATAGGCAGAAAAATCCATCCATCATGTTTCAAATTCGTCTCTTATACATTTGTGCCTGCCTTGTTTTGAATTTTCTTACTTTTACATAACTAAATTCTGAGAAAAAGCTTACCTTTTCGTGACTTCATGGTTTATGGGCTTATATTTTCTGTATATAATATTAACTAGAGGTTTTGTTCTTGCAGGTTACATGGAGACATTAAACGAGATGCAAAAGGGCTTACTTTTGGCAACTACAGATGGCTATGAGAGAGTTCTTTTTTTGAGATATCATTGAGCACATGATCAAGTTTCCATGAATCAAGATAAGCTGCAAGAAGTGTGTCTGGTTGACCTGGTCTTTTGTTCTTAAACCGTTTAGCTGAATACGTTTCATGAGGTTTTGGCAATTGGCACTAGACCAACCTGGCAGAAAGTTTGGCCTAATCAGGGCAAATCTTCTTTGGCAATATAAATTTGCTTCCCAAAAGAAGCAAATTTTAGTACTTTTTAAGAGTTGGTAGACGGTAGTAGTATTTAAACTTTGAGATTAAGCTCTTTAGGGCAAATCTTCTTTGGCAAAGTAACTGGGAAATTCACCTGAAAGCGAATAATCAAGGAGAGTTGATACTTCAGATAGCTGTAATCTATCATCATCCACCAAGAATTCCCCTCCCTGTGAAGAGAAGATCTTATTTGGTATTAAAGTTTTTTTTGCTGTTGAGCTTCACTCCTATCTGCAACAGTTGTGGCTCATCAATTTATCAGCTTTGCATCATCTTCTTTGGAAGTTTCTTCTTGCAGAAGCTTCAGTCCATTTGTTGGGCAAATCTCCTTTGGCATTTGGAGTTCTCGTTGACTCCTGTTATCTCTGTAGGGAAAATCTCCTTTGGAATTAGGAAGTTCTTCCTGTTATCCCTTTAAGGATTTTTTTTTGGTGTTTCGAATGCCATCTCTGTCTTTAAAGGTCAAGATATCTTGTTGAGATATCTATATTGATCATCAGCATTGATTGAGAGAATACATAACTGTTCAGCCCATTCCACATTATTTCCACCTGTAGTTCGATCCTCTGGCACACAACCATTTGGTTTTCCACTGCCAGTGTGTTTATCGTAGCATTACAGGCGCTGCTCTTGGCCAGTTGCTTGAAGAAAGTGTTAATTGAATGGTAATTCTCTCTTCTTACTCACTATTCATGTCTTCAAAAAAATTTTAAGAAAAAAAAAATTATTTATTAAATTTGCATGTTTGGATTATTATTACCTCAAATCATGATCGTGTTGTTCTTGTCTCAGAGCGGAAGTTTATTTATATTGTTGTACGCGATGGATATACTTCCGAGTGACTCTGATTGGGAAAGTTTCAGTGGAAATTACAGTAGCAGTGAGGACACAGAAGAGCTTGATTTTCTGTATTGCGGGAGGGCAAGCAGCATTCTCTCTAGTCTGGAGGAAAGCATAGGGAAAATTGATGATTTCCTCTCATTTGAGAGGGGCTTCATACATGGAGACGTTGTTTGTTCTGTGAAAGATCCATCTGGACAGATGGGCAGGGTTGTAAATGTCAATATGCTTGTCAACTTGGAAAGCAGTCATGGAAGAATCATAAAAAATGTTGATTCAAAGAAGCTTTTGAAGATTCGTTACATTTCAGTGGGAGATTATGTGGTTCACGGACCCTGGATAGGAAGGGTTGGTAAAGTTATTGACTCTGTCACTGTAGTTTTTGATGATGGAACATCTTGTGAGGTTACTGCAGTGGATCAAGAAAAGCTCTTGCCTATTTCTCCCAGCATGCTTGAAGATTCGACGCATCCTTACTACCCAGGACAGAGAGTGCAGATCAGGCTCTCAGCAGTGTCTAAATCAGCTACATGGTTATGTGGAGCTTGGAATGAAAATCAGGAAGTAGGCACTGTTACTGCTGTAAAAGCAGGTTTGGTGTATGTCGATTGGCTTGCCTGTGCGCTCGTTGGTAGTGATTTGAGTTTGCCTGCTCCTCAGCGTTTGCAGGATGCAAAAAATCTCAATTTGCTGTCATGTTTTTTGAATGAAAATTGGCAACTTGGTGACTGGTGTATGCTTCCGTTGGCTGATTGCTCGGGTGGGAAGGAGCGGATACTTTTTGATGCATCTATCACCGAGATCATTGAAAAGGAGAGGAAGAGGGGCCATGGGCTTACGGGATGGAACCCCTCTCCAATTTTTCAGGATATATTTGTTATTGTGAAGACAAAAAACACTGTTGATGTTGTGTGGCAGGACGGTAGTTGCTCGCAGGGATTGGATTCAAAGTCTCTGCTCCCTGTAAATATTGTCAACGCTCATGATTTCTGGCCTGGGCAATTCGTACTGGACAAGGGTGTTAGTGATGATCCATATGTTTCAGGCAACCAAAAATGGGGTTCTGTGAATTGCGTGGATGCAAAGGAACAGATTGTTAAGGTAAAATGGAAATCCTTTGGAGTGAACCAGGCTGACAATGTAGGAAGTGACCAGATTGAGGAAACTGTTGGTGCTTATGAACTGGTTGAACACCCTGAATACTCCTTCACTTATGGGGATATTGTGTTTAAAAATTTGGATCAAGTTAATAAAGATCACTTCAACAGAGATACTGGAATGGGTGCAGATGCCGCTCTTGAAGGCAGTGACCATGGTAAAGATCAGGTTGATTACTTGTCCTGTATCGGCTGTGTGACAGGTTTTGAAGATGGTGATGTTGAGGTGACATGGGCTTCTAGTCTCAAAACCAAGGTGTGAGCCCTAGCCATTTTCACTCTTCATCTGAAATGTTATTATTATTATGGGAAATTGTCTTGTTCTTTTACAGAGGATACCATTAGCGAGCTTTCGGTAGAATCCTAGATGAGCCATAAAAACAGGGCCAGCAGGTTGCTTGGTTGGTTCACCCCACCCTGCACCTAATGATATTCACATTATGGTTTGACTTAAAAAATAAAGAAATTTTTGGAGCACTTCTGGATACAGGTCTAGTTTTGGGGTCAATATTTTGGATTTCTTTTGGTTTTCTTTTTGGCATATAGAAGTAGGATTTATATTTGTGCTAGGAAGATAAGCAGATCCAGCGTGATTTCCAGTAACCTTTATGCTCTTGGCATGTGATAATCTCACTTTCAAAGACCAGTTAAATATTCTAGTAACTTAAATGCTGGGCATGATTCTTCTGAAATCAGCTTTTAAATAACTCTCTGCCTTTTGTTCTTCATTCATTTCTGGGATGTTGATTGAAACATCAATCTGAAATACTATGTTGGGCATTTTTACAGGTTTCACCTGATCACATTGTTCGAATTGATAGATGTGAAGTTTCTGCTGAAACAATGATGCAACATGAACAACGTGAAGAGGAAGTGAATAAAGAGACGGTTGATCATGGCAAACATTTTTCAATCCTGAAAGGAAAGGTAAATTCACCCCTCTCCCTCCCTCTCGTAACAAGAAAATAGAGTTGTTCTCCAGTTTTGGTAGTTTTATATAGGTGATAACATTCTGAAATGAATTTAAGGAAGAAACTTGCATGTCGAGTCTGGAGTTATGGACTTCTGAAATGGCTAATGCCAAATCCAGGATTTCAGTTTTGCAACGTGTTTCAGCTGTTTCAGATTTTTGTGAATGATCTGTTGAGTTTTGAAGTATAGAAACGTCTAGGATTATTCTGCGAGTACTGAATAGCAGAATAATAAGTGAACATATAGCCTCCACAAGAATTGTTTCCATACTTGGCAGGCCATAAACAAAAACAGAGTTCTGGTGAATTTCTTTAGTTTGGGATAATTAATGTTCTGGTTATTTGATAAAGCTTCTTTTATCTTGTGCATTTTGCTCTCCTATAAAAATTGGCACTGAAGAACAGTTACATTCTCAGGACTCATTAAATTCTATTAGCGTTGGCAATGACAGCGCTAAGTGTCCATGGGAGTCTAGTTCCTTTTCCCTTCCTCAATTCACCCTTGGATTTTTCTCAAGGATTACAGAAAGTATATTTGGATCCTTTGGTTCCACATCAGAGTCTGGCCCAATAGCATCTCACCCTATTTCTGATGATGGAAATCGATCCAAGACTCCTGAAGAGAAAGGAAAGCTGGAAACTTGTGATCTGTGCATGGAGTTGCAACCTTTAGTAGATGGTGACATACCGAGATTTGAAAGGACAAATTTAAAGCCAGAAACCAATGACGATCAGGAAAGCAAAGAACATCGATCTTCATCTTCCAGAAAGAGTTCAAAACAGTTCAAACGATTTGATATGGTTGTTGATTGTTCTGACCACCACTTTCTTGATGGTGAAGGCAATGCATTGGCATTGTCTCAGGTCAGAAACTTGACTTCATTTTTCCGTAAATTTAGTAGTCAACCGGAATAATCAATCACATGCTTTCTGTTTTTTCTCTACACAGGTGAAAAGAGGTTGGTTGAAGAAAGTTCAACAAGAATGGAGTATTCTAGAAAAGAATCTTCCCGGTTTGCTTTCCATCTAATTTTCTACTTCACTTTTGATTGTTATTTCGTGAAGAGGTTCGTTGTTCAACTTGTGCATCATTTCTAAGTCCTCTGGTTGCTTGAACAGAGTCAATATATGTCCGCATCTATGAGGATAGAATGGACCTCCTTCGGGCAGCCATTGTTGGTTCAAATGGAACTCCATATCATGATGGGCTGTTCTTTTTCGATATATTTCTTCCACCGGAATATCCTCAGGAACCACCTGTAAGTTAATCTAAAGTTCCAAAACTTTTACACTCTATAGCTGCTTAATTAAATGACTGCAAATCAGGCAGTTTTCAAAAACAACATGGTCTATATATGTTGTTTTGCCTTCTACCAATGGGTTAATCTGACTATGCAGTGCCATTGTTCAAAGGGTACCTATTTAGAATTCTGTATTTCTTTTCTTATATCTACCTGTATGAATCCTAGCTGAAGATCATGAGAATTATCACCAAGAGTAATGCCAATAATCTCTATCATAAATGTAAATGCACAGGCAACACAATTGAAGTATAACTGTTGTCGATCTTTCTAAATTTAGAACACTTGCCTTAGAATACATTCTGTATAAATCAAACTCATAAGCAGCAACTCAGTAGTGGAAAATTACCATTGAAATACCTCAGTCAATTGTTTGATTCTTTATGGTATCAGAGCCAGCTATCTCAAACGAGAACGCGATCCCAATTCTCTGTCAATTGTTTGATTCTTTAAGAGGATGCATTCATTTTTTACAAGAAACTTACCTTTGGTCAATGTAATCTCTCGTGCAGTCCGTGCATTATCGTTCTAGTGGACTTCGAGTCAATCCGAATTTGTACGAGTCTGGAAAAATCTGTCTCAGTCTCCTCAACACATGGACAGGCTCAGGCTCTGAAGTATGGAATCCAGAAAGATCCAGTATTCTCCAAGTTCTTCTCTCCCTCCAGGCCCTTGTGCTTAATGAAAAACCGTACTTTAACGAAGCCGGGTATGATAAGCTAATAGGAAGGGCTGAAGGAGAGAAAAACTCTATAAGCTATAATGAAAACGCATTCCTTATGACCTGGAAGTCCATGCTTTACCTTATTCGCCAACCACCAAAGGTAATCCGAACATTTCTGGTATCAAAATTACTCCACTATTGCATCAATTTCAGTACTGCTGCTTTGTTGACTTTTACACATTGCTTTTGGATTAATCTAATATTATGGGGGTGCTTAGATCCCATAAATGAATTTCGCATAGTCCTTGAAAAGGCACTTTCATTTCCAACTTCGCAAGGTGGAGTCAACAATTTCAACATTAAAAGCGTTTTCAAGTACTGTATATCATGATGATCGAGTGTCCATATTATGTTTACAAAAAAAATTCTCCTTAAAACTATCATGTGAGATTTATGGTATTTTGGACTTCCGTATCCTGTTATCTCCTCAAACCCCCCCCCCCCCGACTCCTGTAGAAGCACAGCAAAAGAACTGTTTACTATCAGGATTAATTGTGTCAATGCACTGTTATAGCATTTTGAGGCCCTCGTGGAGGAGCACATAAGTGAACGTTCCCAGAATATTCTATCGTCTTGTAAATCATATCTGGAAGGAGCTCCGGTGGCGTTTGCACCTGACTGTGGAAAAACTCAGCATGAAAATCAAAAGGGTGCTTCTACAGGGTTCAAAATCATGCTAGGAAAGCTCTTCTCAAAGCTTGTGGAGGCATTTTCTGGTAAGGGAATTGATTGCAGCCAATTCATTGAGCAAGAGAAATGAATGGGCATGGCAAGCCATTCCTCCTATATTTGCAATTCTGTATGATATCAACGTGTTCTTGGTGATTTTCAGTAAAAAAAAAAAAGGAATAGTAATGAATTGTGAGTTGCGCAGACTGCAAAACTTTGAATGATAAAATAATATTTGGATTGGTGTGTAAATGATTTCGTGGTGACGGTGTCACTGCTTTTTCGAGTTTCCTTCGGAACATTTTCATGCCTTGGGTTCTGCAGACTAAAATTTCCCGCAACCAACAGAAGAAAAAACATGATGTTTTTACGCAATATATTTGTTGTCAACTTTGGTTGAAATATTAATTGCAAATTATTAAATACCATCAAACTCTTTTACACCCCTTATTAAATTCAACTCTCTTAACAACCAAAGAGCTAAGCTAAATTCTCATTGAAAGTGGGGCTGTTCTTGTTATTTCACTCCCCTGATCATAGTTTTTCAGTCGCATCATCATAAGTATTGCTCTCTATCTGTAGAGAATTGCTTACGGAAGATGTTGGTGATGAGAATTTTGAATCCAAATTGTTCAATGGCTAGCTGTAGCTGTGCATATTGCTTCCATTCCCTCTGATGAGCTCTAAATAATTTGCTATATCGTATCTACCTATATCTGAAACATGGTGTTTTTGGATTCATACCCTGGAAATACTATTTAGGAACAGAGAGCACTGTGTGTGATCCCCCCAGAGATGTTATCACTCGTTACCTGAGAGGGTAATTAAAGTTGTTTTTTATTTAAAAAATAATAAAATAATATTTTAAAAAATATATTTTTAATACCAACATATGAAAATCATCTAAATATATAAAAAAAATATTTAATTTAAAATTAAAAAAAAATATTTTTTAAAAAAATACTTTTGAAATGTAAAAGATGTTATTGACAAAATGCTTGGTTAGACATGATATCATCTATTCACCTCTGTTTTTGGTTTCTTCCTAGTAAGTGCCTGGCACTGCAATCAAATCTGCGGTAGACTGCGGTTAGTTTATTTTTTTTATTTTAAATGAATATATTTTAGTGTTTTTAGATCATTTTGATGTGTTAATGTCAAAAATAATTTTTAAAAAATAAAAATAAAATATTATTTTGATGTATTTCAGCACGAAAAGCATTTTGAAAAGCAACCGCAACCACACTTCCAAACACCACATAACCGAGATATTGAACTGATCCTCTACAAGTGTAATTGCTTTTGTAAAGGTGTTGGGTTCAACAACAATCCTTATTATTTTTTTTATATTTTTAAAAAATTAATTTTGATTGTGACGAAATACAAGGTAAGTGACTTGTATATTTTATTGTAGATTATTTACTCCAATTTTTTCATTAGTTTTATTTATATGTAGCTTCATATATTTTTTTTAAGTGATATTAAATCTGAAATATCATACATAGAAAATACATAAAGTTCTTAACAATAATAACATCGACTAATAAATTATTTTTATTATTATTCTCATTGTTATTATTATAATTGTTAAATTTTTACAATTATTATAGTTGTTATTCTAACAATTATTGTAAATAATCAATATTCTAATTATTATTAATAATATCATCATTGTCATCATCGGTATTGTTATTATTGTTGTCATTATTACGACAATGATCATTATGATAATCAACATCATTATTTTTATTAATATTATTATTATAATTATTTTTTTATTTTTATTGATATTCTTCATATTATTTTATGACTTATTATTATTATCATCATCAAAATCGTAATTATTAATATTATAAGTACTATAACCATTACAATAACCACTATTGCTATTAAGATTATGATTAATAACTTCATTATTATTACCATAATTATAAAACCTAAAATTATTATTAATATTATTGTCAAAACAATAAAAATTATTTAAGTACCCAAGAAAGAAAAAAACTCAAAAACTTTTTTACAAAAAAATAAAATTATTATTATTATTATTATTATTATTGGTGTATAAATAATGGAAAATAACAAAATTACCCTGAATAATAAAAAAAATAAAAAATCATATGGTTTAATTTGTTCTTTAATATAGCTAAATAAAAATTTTGAAAATTGCTACGAGGAATCTAAGGATCACATTAACATTGATCATAAAAGTCGTTGATATCAAGATAAAAAAACAAAATGTACAGGGACCTTTAAATATAAAGTGAAAAGTACAGGGATCGTGAAAGCATCAAGCCCAACAATGCTCGTCAGGCCCTCGCATCTTCCTCTATAAATACCACAATAAGCCACGAGATGGTGTCTTTAGAAACTCTAGGAATTCTCTCATTCTCTTTCTAGGGTTCACTCGACGAACAAACACAAGTTCATACCCGTTAGTCTAATAAATTAAATTAATCAAAAATAAATCAAAGAAACAGAAACAAAGAACCAGAATCGCTATGGAAGACCTTGACGAGTACGATCAGCAGCCGATGAATGAAGATATGGAACCAGAAGAAGAAGAAGACGCTGACGAGGAGATCACACAGGAAGATGCCTGGGCCGTCATTTCTGCTTATTTTGAAGAGAAGGGCTTAGTGAGGCAACAACTCGACTCCTTCGATGAGTTTATTCAAAATACGATGCAGGAAATCGTTGACGAGTCTGCTGATATTGAGATTCGGCCTGAAAGCCAGCACAATCCGGGTCACCAGTCTGATTTTGCTGAGGTATTTTTCACTATTTTTTTCACCTCTGCTTGTGTTATATTGTGGAAAAAACGGAAATCTAACGATTTTTTTAAATTATTTTTACTAAATTGTGTTCATAGGGTTTCTAGGCTGTTGCTGGAGAGGCTTTAATTGTGTAGCTTTTATAATTTTGATGGTAGAATAGTGGAGCTATTCTAAAACAGCTGCTAAAGCCACCATTTCAGTGGGGTTTAAGATTTTATCTTTTGTAATCCGTTGATTGTTTAGCTTCTCTTCTTTTGAAAGAGAAGTGTGATACAAATGCTAGAAATGCTTTTGTTCTAAACTTTTTTCTTTTCATTATAACACCAATTTCTGTTTGGCGGTACACATGGGAAGGTTTGAAATTACCTGAAGTTCTGGGGAGCCAGTTTTGGTAGATGGAGGCAGTGCACAGAGAATTTGCTAAAAGAAGTTTGTGTTATCAGACACTAGTAAAAGAGTTTTGACTATTCTTTCCATCTCTCCTTTGTCTGACATCCTAAAAGAGCCTGAAAAGTTTAAATTAGAGTATCATTTGTCACTGCCCCTCCTCCCCCACCAAGCTGATATCTTAGTTTGCCTTTTTTTCAATAACTGGTAGCACTTGAATTATTTCCAGAGCTTAGTTCCAATTGACGTAGCTGTATAGTTGTTGGCCTCAGAATAATTGTCGAGTATTCCTTAATTAGCTTTCAAGAAAACATTTCTCTCATCATGATCAAGTGGATTCTTAGATGGCAACATGATATTCTTGTTAAAAAGTTAGTTTTATGATTGAATCATAGACTTTGAAACATTAGTTTGGCTTTGGTGAGAATACAGGGAACAAATTAGTTGAAGTTTTAAATTAGGTCCAGCAATGTGGGATGTGTAGTCTTAAGATTATCTACGTTCTGGAGGAAAAATGATGGCTGTTCTGGTAGTGTTGAAAAGAGGAAAGAAGAAAAAGCTTATAAGATTTTGTATATATGTGGTTTTGTGGTTATTTTTTGGTGCATCTGAATGTACAGGAGTGCTTGTATTTCGAAGGATTATTTTTCATCAAGGATTTTATTATGGGATAAGATTTTGTTCCTTGTTTTGTTGCTGTACAATTCTCTGGGGATTTAGTGTTTGCCTAGCTAATTTTGGCAGGATCAGAATGTCCTCTTGGCTTGATTTTTGTTTTCTCATTTTGTCTCACTTACATGTCTTGTTCTCCAATATGCAATTCTTGCCTTTTCTTTCAACAATATATTTTTTATCCCACGGAGGAAAAAAAATGTTTGCTTTCAATTCACTTGATTAGATGCTCAGCTAACTATACTTTTGTACCTTTCTTGTTTTCGTGCTGGCTCTTAATACCGCGGGCTATACCTGCAGACTATCTACAAGATCAGCTTTGGCCAGATATACTTGAGTAAGCCCATGATGACAGAGTCTGATGGAGAAACTGCAACTTTGTTTCCCAAAGCTGCAAGGTTGAGGAACCTGACATACTCTGCTCCTTTGTATGTGGATGTTACAAAGAGGGTTATAAAGAAAGGTCATGATGGTGAAGAAGTCACTGAAACTCAAGACTTCACCAAAGTTTTCATTGGAAAGGTGAGTATAATGAACTCTTTATTTGCATGTTGATGAATCGAGCTGGCAGCTCTAGTATTTACTGCTTTGTTTTATTTTATCAGGTCCCTATTATGCTTCGATCAAGTTATTGCACGTTATACCAGAATTCAGAAAAGGATCTGACAGAGCTTGGCGAGTGTCCGTATGATCAGGGTGGATATTTCATTATCAATGGCAGTGAAAAGGTTCTAATTGCTCAAGAGAAGATGAGTACCAATCATGTATACGTGTTTAAGAAGAGGCAGCCAAACAAGTATGCATATGTAGGAGAAGTTCGGTCTATGGCAGAGTCTCAGAACCGGCCACCCAGTACCATGTTTGTGCGGATGCTTTCTCGGACGAGTGCTAAAGGGGTAAGGGAATTGCTTGTGCTTGGATTTATTATTCATGACACAGTTTTTCACAGTCTTCACATGATCTCGTTAACTCTGTCTGTTGATGTTATTGCAGGGCTCTTCAGGGCAATACATACGTGCTACTCTTCCATACATTCGAACTGAAATTCCAATTATCATTGTTTTTCGTGCTTTGGGTTTTGTTGCTGACAAAGACATTTTGGAACACATTTGTTATGATTTTGCTGATACTCAAATGATGGAGTTGCTTCGGCCATCTCTGGAAGAGGCATTTGTTATTCAAAATCAGCAGGTATTTTTTTAAATTCAATGTTGTAAGGTAGTTGTAGTTCATAGCTGGAAGCGTAGCTGTAGTTGAAGTGCTGTGATATTTGTTTTGACCATGTTAATCAGCACGAGTGAATTGTGATCCTTTATGTCTGATGCTATTACATAAACCTCTGCTGTTAAAATGTGTGTGCCCTCCTGCTGGAAAACTGAGCTTTTCATTAATATGGCGTTTCTGTCCCCCCCCCACCCCTCTTCTCTTTCAGTATTATTTAATCATGTCCAATACTTTAAATTTGGATTTTCCTCTGCAAACCAGATTATGAATTTGGCTCATATACTGTGTTCCTTGTTCCTATGTTTTGTTGACCATTGAAATGACCTTCTTCTTCATGCTTTTTCCTGTCCATATATATTTTTGATAGTTTATGTAACAAAAAGTTAGGATTATAATACTATTGCATTTATGGAGTTTGTTGTCCTCGCTACATGCACTGGATTACTCGACTCTGTTCAAGTCTACCTCGCTTGTTGCCAAGAACATTGCTCATTTTCGAATTGCAATGTTAATCTTGATATGTTATATGGTGTTATTTGATTCAGGTTGCTCTTGACTACATCGGAAAGCGTGGGGCAACTGTTGGTGTAACTAAGGAAAAAAGGATTAAGTATGTGCTAGCAAATGTACTTAGGCATTGAAATTCTTCTTAAGAAATTTTATAATGTAAAAAGATTCATCTTAACAGGTACGCCAAAGAGATTCTTCAAAAAGAAATGCTTCCTCATGTTGGTGTTGGAGAATACTGTGAGACCAAAAAAGCTTATTACTTCGGGTAAGATTTTTTTTTTTGGTGAGTTACTTACATATGCATCTGGAGATGTGGCATTGGCTAACAAATTTTGTGCAGGTATATCATTCACCGTCTCTTACTTTGTGCACTTGGCCGGAGGGCAGAAGATGATAGGGATCATTATGGAAACAAGCGGCTAGACCTTGCTGGTCCCTTACTTGGGGGCTTGTTTAGAATGGTTTGTTCCTGGTTGCAAGTATTACTGGATTTTTGAGTGGGGTCTTGAAATTTTATTGTGTTATATTATCTCATCCTTGCTTTCTTTTGGATGCAGTTATTCAGAAAGTTGACCAGAGATGTCAGGTCTTATGTGCAAAAGGTTTTTTTTTTCCTTATAAAGTCTGCTTTCATTTGCTTGTAATTTACTTCAATTTTTTCCATGGTGCTGACCTACATTTCTAATGGATGGTACAGTGTGTTGATAATGGGAAGGATGTTAACCTGCAATTTGCCATCAAAGCAAAAACCATTACCAGTGGTCTTAAATACTCACTTGCCACTGGGAACTGGGGACAAGCAAATGCAGCTGGTACAAGAGCTGGAGTGTCACAGGTTTTTCTCACTTCTCTGCTGTCTCTTTTCCTATCCTATGAGATTATGTATAACTTAATTTCTTTTTGCTTGTTCTGAAAACAATTTTATGGCTTATTGTATACAGGTGTTGAATAGATTAACATATGCCTCTACACTGTCACATTTAAGAAGATTGAATTCTCCAATCGGGCGTGAAGGTATCACTTTTCAGGATATTTGATGCTTGGAATATTTGGTCATGTGTAGCTTTTTGCAAATTGTACCTCTCCCTGCAGCTGTTTTCTACTTGGTTCATGGTGTCAGTACTTCAACACAATTCTTGTTTTTCTAAACAGGGAAACTGGCAAAACCAAGGCAGCTACATAATTCACAATGGGGAATGATGTGTCCTGCTGAAACACCTGAAGGACAAGTTAGTATAGTATCTGCCTGTTCTTTTATGAAATATACCCCTCTTGCAAGTTGATAAATGTCCATTTCTCTGTTTCTAATGGGTCATATATGCTGGTGCACTAGGCTTGTGGATTAGTGAAGAATCTTGCATTGATGGTATACATTACAGTTGGATCAGCAGCGTATCCCATCTTGGAATTTTTAGAAGAATGGGGTACTGAGAATTTTGAGGTGCATACTTTTGAGTTCTTGGATGCAGATGCTGATTTCTGTTTCCCTGCTCTTGTAGTATGATTTTTCCTTTTAATTGCAGGAAATATCTCCTGCAGTTATTCCCCAAGCAACAAAAATTTTTGTCAATGGTTGCTGGGTGGGCATCCATCGTGATCCTGATATGTTGGTGAAGACCTTGAGACGGCTGAGGAGACGGGTCAGTTTGCTTTTTTTTGTTATTATCTGGCTGTAATTGTGTGAACAAATCTTAGTTATTCTTCAACAAGCAGATAATGGCCTGCAATCATGGGATGGCTGCAGAAACTTTGGGCAGTACATATGTTTTAAATGTGATCCTTCAGTTGAGAGGGGGAATTGGATATGGAACATTTGGGTGTGTGATTCTGCAAGCTTTATAACTGCTTTGGCTTGGTCAGGTCCCATAGAGTAATATAAATGAGAGCCAAACCCAAATGTAGACATGCAATGGAAAAGTAATCTATAACTGCTTTGCTGTTGTTTGCCTATATTTGTATAGGGTTTGAGTAAAGTAAAAAAAGTCAAAATGGGAAATAAAATTTCAGAACAGGAAGAAATTAATTCATACATGTAAATGTATAATTCCTTTGGAACATAATATTACTGCTTTGATCCCAAAATAACATGATTTATAAGTGTATTAATCTCTTGATTAAGGGACATTTTTCTGCCTATTGATATTTTGTGGTTGCATCTAAGGGTTTAAACCCCTGCGGTGCATTTAATGAATTTAAGCACCCAAGAATAGCTCGCATCATACAAGATACTTGCCAAGAAGAGGATATATTTGTGTAAAAGAATGTTTTGCATTTGAATGCTGATGGTCTTTACATGTACAGGTTGATGTCAATACTGAAGTTGGGGTTGTTAGAGATATTCGCTTGAAAGAGTTAAGAATTTACACTGACTATGGGCGATGCAGTCGTCCTCTATTCATTGTGGAGAAACAAAAGCTTCTTATAAGGAAGAAGGACATCCATGCACTGCAACAGAGGGTGAGTCATTTAGTATATAATGATCACCTATTCAAATGTTTTGATCTTCAGCTACTATATTAATGCTATTTGTTATCTTTTTATTCTAGGAAACTCCAGATGAAGGCGGCTGGCATGATCTTGTGTCAAAGGGATTCATTGAATATATTGACACTGAGGAAGAAGAGACCACTATGATATCCATGACCATACATGTAAGTTAACTTTTGGAAAATGTCTCTTGGTCAAGTACATCCATCAACTAATTCATTAGGAAGCTGGGAGCATTTGACAGAATTTGCTAAAAATCTGTTTCAGGATCTTGTACAAGCGAGGCTCAATCCAGAGGAAGCATATTCTGATACTTACACCCATTGTGAGATCCACCCATCATTGATTTTAGGTGTTTGTGCTTCTATTATTCCTTTTCCTGACCATAACCAGGTAAGTTAGTCAATTTCTTGTTTGAGGAAATTTCTCGGTTGTATGTTATCTGCTTGTATTTAATTATGCATATTTGTTCTTGATGGCTTGGTGCTATTAGTCCCCACGTAACACTTACCAATCTGCAATGGGAAAGCAAGCCATGGGAATTTATGTCACCAATTACCAATTTCGAATGGTATTTTTTTTTTTTTAATCTTTTCCATTGTGCTGTTATTTTTCAATTGTTACCTTTAGGAATATTTCTGATTCCTGCCTTTTGTCCTTCTCTTCCATATTCAGGATACGCTTGCTTATGTTCTGTATTACCCTCAAAAGCCACTTGTTACTACAAGAGCCATGGAGCATCTTCATTTTCGGCAACTTCCTGCTGGCATTGTAAGTATTTGATTATATATTTCTGTGTTGCCTTTTCTTTTTTCCACAACAAGCTATGTTTATGGCTTTCTTTCTCTCTTTCTGCCTTAGAATGCTATTGTTGCGATTGCTTGTTATTCTGGATATAACCAAGAAGATTCTGTTATCATGAACCAATCTTCAATTGATCGTGGATTCTTCAGATCACTTTTCTTCCGTTCATATAGGTAAGCAAGTTGATGGCACATTTTGGCTTGTGTGGTTCTTCTGATACTTGACAAGGTGTTGAACTGCTAACACCCTTTTCTAACTCACAGGGATGAGGAGAAAAAGATGGGCACGCTAGTTAAAGAGGATTTTGGCCGCCCAGACAGAAGTAACACAATGGTGATGACTAGCATTCAACATTTCACATTCCCTTTTTGCTACTTTTTAGCATTAAACTCACAATTCTTTTTATAGGGCATGCGGCATGGCTCTTATGATAAATTGGATGATGATGGTCTTGCACCTCCTGTAAGGATACTTAATCCAGTTACGTGTTTTGCCAGTTGTGAGAATTTTATTTTGAATTCATATTCTTATGTTGCATTGTTAGGGCACAAGAGTTTCAGGGGAGGATGTGATCATTGGAAAAACGACCCCAATTGCTCAGGAAGAAGCTCAGGGACAGTCTGCACGCTACACGAGACGTGATCACAGCATAAGTTTACGTCATAGTGAAACTGGAATGGTGGATCAAGTAAGCTCTTATTAATCGAATGGTCATGTTTTGATCGAATTATGGTGTCTGTTGCTTTCATCATCAGCTGATTAGTAAAAAAATATTATTGTATTATCCTATCATATCTGAGGAAGTGCGGATCATAAAATTACAAATAGCCAACTGTTTGAAATAAAAACATTTTGCACATAAAATTGGAAGTTTTTTCCCCAACTGCTACCTGCCTGCCTTTTCTAATTGCTTTGTGTCGCTTGCAGGTTCTGCTTACAACAAATGCTGATGGATTGAGGTTTGTGAAAGTAAGGGTCAGATCTGTCCGCATACCTCAGATTGGAGACAAGTTTAGTAGTAGACATGGTCAGAAGGGAACTGTTGGCATGACTTACACACAAGAAGACATGCCTTGGACTGTGGAAGGCATCACTCCTGATATTATTGTCAACCCACATGCTATCCCCTCTCGAATGACAATTGGACAGCTTATCGAGTGTATTATGGGAAAGGTTGCAGCACATATGGGAAAGGAAGGGGATGCCACACCATTTACTGATGTCACTGTAAGTTGCATTCCTCTGAAATCTTGCATTCCTCTGAAAGATTTGATAATTTCCTAGGACAAGCTTTATTTGCTGCTCACCAAAGTCTTGCAAGATTTGTTTCATTGCTTGTTTGCTTTAAATGCTGTCCATTTCCAGAGGCTTGCTGTGGAATTCTCTGATCATGGCATATGCACCATTAAATAGAAAATGACAAATTCTTAGGTGTTGATATGTAGAAATCAGACTGGGAAGCCATTGGATTAGAATTTTAAATTGCTTCATTGGTCACGTGTTTTTCTTCCTTCATTGTATTTAACAAAAGTTGGTAGATTTCATGGCGTAAGTTGCTGCATTAACTGACCGTAGAGGGATTTACATATCCTGATTTCTCACTTTGCATTTGTGAAAAAAATCTTTGACTAGTTTTTGTTATGTATCCACAGCTAAGGATTTGCTTTTGGATGCCTCTTCTTTGTAGTATTTGGAAAATAATCCTGTGTCGCTGTTTTATCTTGATAGTTTGAGCACCATGGTAGTCTGTTGTTTATTTTTCTTGCTGCTTGATTGAATCTCTCCAGTTTGTTCTACTTTGAAATTGTCTCATTTGGTTATTTGTTGTATCAGGTGGATAATATTAGCAAAGCTCTTCACAAGTGTGGGTATCAAATGCGAGGGTTTGAGACTATGTATAATGGTCACACTGGCCGCCGGCTGTCAGCGATGATTTTCCTTGGTCCCACTTATTATCAAAGGCTAAAACATATGGTTGATGACAAGATCCATTCCCGTGGAAGAGGCCCTGTGCAGATCCTCACAAGGCAGCCAGCTGAGGGACGGTCACGTGACGGTGGTCTCCGCTTTGGTGAGATGGAGCGAGATTGCATGATAGCGCATGGTGCAGCACACTTCTTGAAAGAGAGGCTATTTGACCAGAGTGATGCATATAGAGTCCATGTCTGTGAGCGTTGTGGGTTGATAGCTATTGCGAATCTCAAGAAGAATTCTTTTGAATGCAGAAGTTGCAAGAACAAAACCGACATTGTTCAGGTAATTTTCTTCAAATATTTTTCTTGACCGTGCACTTTGTGAAACTTGTGTTTGTATTGCTGCTCTTATTCCCACGTTTCAATTTACTAAAAGCTTTCCGCATTTTCCCCAACTAAGATTGATTTTATATGCAGGTGCACATTCCTTATGCCTGTAAGCTACTCTTCCAAGAACTTATGGCCATGGCCATAGCTCCGAGAATGCTTACAAAAGATATCAAACAGGCCAAAAGCCAGAAGAAGAAGGGAGCTTAATTACTTGATGAAGGTAAAGCTTGATGTACTATTAACTTATCGTAGAGGTACTTCCATGCTTGCAGGGCATGTTGGACGTTTACTCAAAGCTAGTTACACTGTCGTCGATTCAAGCAATTGTGAAAAGGTTTTTTAACGCTCCCCATAAAATTGCTGGCCGCTTTTTGGCTGTTTCGAGATTTGAATAGAAACAGGATGTCTGCTTCAATCCAAATTCATTTTGTTACAGAATTCTCGGTTGTGTTATTATTACTATTATAAATCTACTAGTTGTAATAGAATCTGTTACGTTGCCTAATAAACCAACCAATTAATTTATTTATTCGACCTGAATATCTCATGTTTCTTATGCAGCAACTATAATATTTGTTGTTAGAATTTATTTAATCATGCTACTTCAAAATGCTATAAATCTCCATCCTATCATATATTAGGATCCATTTTTAATTTTATTTATTTATTTATTTTTGATGTGTTAATATTAAAAATAAAAAATATATATTATATTGATGTATTATTAATTGAATAACAAGCTTATGGCATCTTGGTATTATTAATAAACAACTATTTCTTTTTTGAAAAAATAATAACTAAAATATAGTGTGTATTTTCCTTTCAAGAAGCACTATATTTTGCGTAGAACTTATTAAAAAGCTTAATTGCGCTCAGCATCAATGATCTTTAAACTAACTGCTTATTATTGTTTTTTTTATAGAATTAATTTAAGATTCTGAAAATAAAATAAATAAATACCCTTTCTTCTTTATCTCAAAAACACATCAATAGCCTTAAAATCCCTTTATTTCTTATTTGAAAGAACAAACTTTCTAAATAAAAAATTAAAATTATGATATTAAGTTTATTTCTAAAACTTAAAAAAATTAAAATTGATTAGTTATATCAAATGCTATTGAAGTTGAGGGTATTTAAATTATTTTATTAGTCATGCAAAACATATCCAAGGTTTAGGGATGGAATTGGGGATGGAATGGCCAGTTTCCATATCCTGTATCAGCATCTTTATCATGTCATCAACAAAAAAATCCAGCATGCTAAACCATCCAAAGTGAATGTTAATGATTGAAGTTGAATGGTGTCCTTTGAAAATCAATCATAAATTACAAGTGAATAGTGCTAGACCATCCAAAGTGTTGCAAATGCTTGAATCAAATAATTATATCATCAAATTGACATCAAATTTTGACATTAGTTTTATTTTTGACATAAAAAACCTTGTTATATATGAAACACATCGTTTTCTTGGTGATCCTTTTAAAGCCTATGTCTCATTATCCTTATCTTTGGTACATACAAAAAAACATATCAATATTACTTTGAATGCACAAATTATTTTTATCAAGGATAATGAATTTTAGTGAATATCAGTACATGAGTTAGATGATCATATTCAAAATATACATGAATTATTAAATGAACATCATAGTAGCTTAATCCTTATCCTTAGAAGCGATATTAAAGTAACTATACTCATTCTTCCAACCTAGAGAAATTTTATGAGGACATCAATCCTAAGACATAATTCACATGGGTCATATGATTTATAATGATAAATGACAATCCAACACTTGTGTCATTAGATATTATCTAGTTTCATTTTTTAGGTTTAATTTAATTATTGTTTTATTTGGATTTATTTATTCGACATAATTTAGTAATTGTTTAATATTTTGCTCAATTGCTTGTTCTAGTTATGGTTTTAATATTTATATCCTACTTTTCTAAATGTTAATAAAAATTGCAGAATTGCATATTTTTTCAACTCCTATTTTTTTCTTTCCGACGTTTTCTTTTCTTTGGCTTCTTCTCAGCTTCTTTTCTCTTTTGCATCAGCATCTAGATTGTAGACTTGTATTTCAACGCAGGGAATATGGACAGGATCAGTACATTGTATCACAGTACCATACAGATAATCTCGAGCATAAATTAAGGATCAAGTTAACCCCCAATTGGATTAGCATTGTTTAGACATGAAGCTCGAAAAGGAATAAAAAATCATTCACCCTCCATTGGGGAGTAACGCTAAGCAAGCCTCAAACATTTACTAGATATGCACTAGCAAGAACAAATTAAGGGCATAATTTTGAGTTCATGACAAGTTAAACATTGCCACGCCCAAAAATATGAAAATGAAAAGAAAAATGCTTGCTAGCAAAGTTTTCAAGTTTCAGTTAGAGTTGAACAGCCACTGATCGGAACATCCCTAGTCCAAAACATTTTTCTTTCTGCTTTGAATAACTTGAGAAGTTACATCAAGAACAAAAGGATCTTGCATGTGATTAAAAAACCTATTTAAACAAAATTCTTTAGATTGGCACAGACACGCAATCTTTGGAACAAAGATCAATGGCAGAGTGCATAAATAGCTTTGACATTCCTGTAAAAGATGGATTTGACAAAAAGAAGACACTGGGATGGCAGCACCCGTATCTAAGAACTTCCGGACTCAATGGAGAGCATAATGGCTGGGCTTTCCTAAAACATACAATAACTTGTTTTAAAAAGGTTAAAGCCTTTTGATGTATACCTAAAAAAGATAATAATTCTGTGAGGGAAATGAGTATCCACTATTCCTGCACAATTGAGATATATAGCTAAGCAACCACAGTAGTGTCTCTTGGCAGACTTTGGAAGCAAGACATCCCAGGAAGTGAGCAGCGCCCAGTTATGGTATCAGAAAAAAAAATCTATCATAGTGATGATCACTCAGGAAATGGGGTTGAACGACATGGGACGGGGAGGGTACCCTTGTATCACAGACCATGGTGGTCGCCTGTTTTGCTCCTGCACATTAACCATCATCAAAACAAGAGTCTATAGCATGACCTTTGCATGTATGAGGTTATGAATAACTTACCAAGAGAAGAGATCAGGGGAAAAAGAACTCATGCAGTGTTTCTTTCAGAAGAGTTTTCAGATTTCTTTTCTACGTTTATAAATTATTATAGACAACAATCTCAGAATACCCTTTTCACTAGCTACTATTAAAAACTTCAATTTGGCCAAAGCTTAGGTACAAACTCTGAATGTATTAGCTCATCAGTGTCCAGTCAAATTTGAAGTGTATAGAAACCCCTAACAAAAATCAAATGAAAACACATAATCCTACAAGAACATTTTATATGCATCCTTATATTACAGTCCGACAATCCAAAAGAACTTCAACTAGAAAAAGAAGAAATCACACATTTGATCATAGAGAGAGCAAATACTTCTCTTGAATGCCGACCTTTCTAAAGCATCCATTCATAACTAATCCAAAGAATGATGCAAATATCCGCAATCTTACCCCAATTTCTGTCACGAAACGGCAAGAGGAGCATCGAACAGATGAAGCTCCATATGGATACATCAGTAAAACATCACAACTACCGCACTTTACTTGCCCAACTTCATGAGCTGAAAATCAAGCAGGTTAAATTTCAACAAGGCAATGATTTTAGTATCTTTTAAGCTAAAGATGGAAAAGAAAGCAGGAACCTTCAAGTACAAAGTTGATCATTTGACAACACTGGCACTGAACATGTCTGGCTCCCTTTGGATACGAAAGAAGTCTTCGGCAAGAGCCACAAACCATTTGACCCAGTTCTGCATGCAAATAATGCTCCACTAATTTAAACCCCCAAAACTTAATAACTAATTACATTGATTAAGACAATAAAAGGTGATTTTTAGCTGATATTGGGATGATTCTAGATTCAATTGGAAGATATATTATTTCTCAAGGTTGAGGGTAGAAATATGTGCGTGTATGATGAGATTCACCTGAAGACGGCGGAGGTGGTGTTGAAGGCGGTGGTAGAGATGGTTGTGGAGGGAAGGATTGCCATCCAGGCGGTGGTCCTTCTTCTTCTTCTTCTGCTTCTGCCATGTCTTCTTCTTTGCTCGCCATTCTCGTTGACTCTCTTTCGGCAAGCAATTTTCTAGGGTATGAGATATCCTATGCAGTGTGGTGTCGTTCACAACGTCTATTAACGACAACTGTTATGGCTTGAATCGCTAAGAGTTTTGTTTTTTGCACGCGACATGGAATCTACTAGCCATTAACCCGATCCTAAACATATGAGGTATATAGATTATTTCAATATTATTTTTATATGAAGAAATTTAAAGTTTATACAATTATCTAATTAAATAAATTAATAATTATTTTTATAAATAAAAACAATATTAGTAATTATAACCAATAAAAAACTTTAAAAATTGAAAGAATGACGTAGATTAAAATATTAACTTCTTAAAAATATTTAATAACAGAAAATGAGATAATCTTGTTTAATTATCTTTTTTATTTCAGTAAATAAAAAATATGTTCACTCTTAAATACTCGTGACTTAAATAATAAATACAAATAAAATTAAACTAATAAATCCACATTATAAAGAATATAAAGCTAGGTTGAACGCATAAATAAAATATAAAAAATAAATATGTGTAGATATGATTATGGCTATTAAACTCGCTAATTAATTCATAAAATTATATAATTTTACGAGTAAAAATTAATATTCGATCCGATTTTATCATCTCAAGCCAAATTTTTTCTAACGCCAAATTTTCGTTCCTTGCCCATTATATGTTGATTAGACTTGTCCCTGTTTTCTCTATTAACTAGGCCATAGCCTGTCCCCCCTCCCCCTCTCTCTCAAATGGTGTATTTTGTTGTCATTGGTTTAAATGGTTCAAAAAATCATTATAATGGTTTCAACTTTGAAAATCAATTTTTTTTAAATGCATGCATGGAATATTTTTTAGATAATAATTTTTTTTTGATATTTATGTATTGATATAAATATTAATTTTAAAATGTATACTTGAAAAAAAATATTTTTATTTTTTATTTTAAATTAATTTTTTTTAGTGTTTTAGACTATTTTCATGTGATGATGAAGTTTTATGATTATAATTGTATTGTAATGTATTCAAAAATATTTTACTTGTGATTTTATAATTTTTATATCTATACAATTTTAGCTATGATTTTAAAATTTTTATACGGAAAAATTTTAGATATAATTTTACGATCTAAATTTTAGAAACGCCTTTTATATCGTGTCAAAATCATGATTTTGACAACCTTAAACATATCTTCTTTTTGGCTTCTTTGTTGCTATGGTCATGGAAAACAAGATTCGTTGTTGTCTTCCACGACATCGATATACTTTCAATCAAGTTGAACACAACAAATGACAGGTTGTGGAAGAGGACTATTCTTTAAGGAATAAAATCCAATACCACAAGAGTTGGACTATTCTTCATCATTATAGACTATACAAACATGTGAATCATGTCTTAGGACTAATTTTCTCGGTCGCATTTGTGTTTTTGACTCTTGAAATCTACGATTTAGTTTCAACTTGCAAGTAACTATTGTCTACTGTTGAAAAATATATTGGAAGTGTTAGGAGTGACTCAAATCAATGAACAACACATCTTTCTTTAAGATCTTTACCAGTTGCTCCTAACCAGAAAGTTTTCATCATAGTGATACGTTCTTACTGGTGGCCATGGTGGATAACCTTAAACGGTTGAGGTTTTTTTATGGCAGCTCCTTTATCAGATTTTGGAAATGTTGCTTCCCAATGATTTTACTTTGTATTTAACTTGACAGGAAAATAGAGAGGTGAAAGCTCCATATACTATAGAAGCTAAAGCATTTCACCAACAGAATATCTACAAGTTCAAAACCCAATATCAATAAATAGAGAGGTGAAATGGCCTATTCTCCATTTAGCATTTCTGCAATTTTAGTTTGGTAAACATTATTAACTATTAGAATCAAATTGGCCAATGATTTCACAACATATCAGAACTAGGTTATCCTTACAACATGCTATCTGTTTTAGCAGGCAATCTCCTGAGGAAATTTTGAGGAATTGAAGGAATGCCAACTCGAAGTCTTGGAGGTCTCATTGCATAAGTCCATGTAACAAGAATCAAGTACCTGAACTGAACTTTATGAGCGAAAACACAAGCAATCAGACAGATTATCAAAAACATTGTAGTAGCTCGCGGATCCCTCCAGCTTACAAGAGCATGGATCCTCTCCAATTGAGTTGCCAAATCTCCTATCATTATCATCAGCCTCCCTGCAATCCCTCTCAATCTATCATACCTTGTCTTCAGTGCTTCACCTTGTATGGAAGTTGGAAATGTATCGAATTCTTCGTCGAGTTCATCATACTGTGCAGTTTCAGCATGAGATAATTTGGTATCCATATGTGGAGGATGTCTTGGCCTCTTTGGGAAGCGCCAAACCCCAAGCACAAAAAAAACCAAAAAGAAAGTAGACAACATTAGTTTTGGGGACATAACCATAACAATGAACATGGAGTAAATAAGGATTGTAATTGATGGGTTCTTCCAGTGGCGTATCTGATCAAATTGCCTCCAAAGAAAAACGATACCACTCAAACATGCCATGACTCTCTCACAATTTGCCTTTCCTCTTCTCAAGCTCCATCTGTTTACACTTGTATCAAGCATGCATTCCACAACCTCCCTGCTTAGAGGTGGATCGGCACGGCCAAGCCTTAAAGAGAGAGTATAGGTAGCTTGGTGTCTTAAACTATCAAGCTGATAGACTGATAATGGTTTAAGGTAATGCATCATAGGAAGCAAAGGTTGTGAGTAAGTATGAAACAAGTCGATCCAATTGTCACAACTAAATTTCACAGCCAAATGAAGCTCTCCCATTTTCTTCAATCCATTAGGTTGCAAGACTACAAGTGGGTAGGAATGTGTGTAAACCCTACCAATTTCGAGAGTAGACAACCGAATCCTTACCTTGCCAAGTCTTGGATCCCTCTTCCCTCCATTCTTATCCCCTTCCTGCAAATGATAATTATCAAAAACTCCAATAGTAACAACTGTGTATGGATCATAAACATCCCAATAGTATTGTTCATTCCATTTTGGAGCATAACTGTCTACTATAGTGCTAGTTCTGGCCCATTTTTGACCGTATTTCGCTACACAATAAGCATCGGTGGTTCCCCGACCATCCTTGGACTTCGTTGGTAGCAACCCTTCGGCTTTTAGGATGCCTAGCTCCAATACTCCAATTTTCTCTGGCCATAACTTGGGAGATGTCGCCCTCAAATCACTGCAGTAGCAAGTTGGTTCATCAAAAACATGATATACACCATCTAAAAAGATCCTCAAATGAAGCCTACCAGCAAACTTCACTTCTCTCTTCTCCTCACCTTCCGAAACATACTTCTGAAGTGTAATCCACTGATCACCAATAGGTTGAGGAAGCAACCTCTTCTCCACTTGGTGCAAAGGAACCACTGACCTCCCTAAACATACATCTTTATCAGCTCCCATCTTGTCCTCCACACTCAAAACCAAAGGATCATCAAACGGCTCTGCAGCAACAAATATCACTTCCTCATTCCAAGCAGGATTCAAATTCATGTCCTTTGAAACTGTAGTCCTCAAAACCAAGTTCCCAAGAACAGCTTTGACATAAGCTTCTGGTTTCCTGTTCCTGTCTGCAGGTGTCAAATCTTGTGCTGCAATCACTTGAATTCTGAGATACCAAAGCACAGGGGAAAGGTATACATTAGAACGAATTTTTGTCACGCTTTTTCCACTAATGGCAGCTGCATCAGAATGCCAAGCAACCGAAAATGCATCATCAGCTTGATTCCCTGTCCAAACAGCTAACATCAATTCTCCTACAATCTTAACCTCATTATGATCTTCCAACTTATACCACTGTGGTGCCAATGGACTATCTGGTGGAAAACGTGTAGGAATATGACTCAAATCAAAGGAGAGACGACCAATAATCTCATTAATCGCAGATTCCTTATCCCTCACCAAGATCTCTAATCTCCCACCCTGAAGTTGATCTCTTGTGAAAGCATAGACTTCGTTCCATTCTGGGTTTGATGTCTTCTCAAAACATCTAGTTATTCCCTTGTAGTTTCCAATCTTTAGCTCGACAAAAGGGTTGCAAGTGCCAGTCATGTTGTTCATTGGCAAGCCATTGGCTCTCACAATTCTGACATAAAGAAACTGCCTTTTTTCAACTAGAGTAAGCTTGTCACTGCTCATGGCTTTCCTTCCACCAATATCAGGTGATGTCACCTTGAGGGTATAGTCCTCCTTTGGTTTCTTTTTTGGAGGCATTTTCTCAAACTACAAGAACCAACAGAAAGTTAAAAAAAAAAAACAGTCACTGCCCATAATCTTTATTCCTGTTAGACATTTTGTACCAGGAGCACAAACCTTTCGATGTTAAATTAATCTCCAAATATACGAAAATAGCAGGTCCCTGTGAAAGTTGTGAATGCTTGAAATATGTAGTCACAAGGAAGGAGAATACTGTCAGATTTTGTATTCAAACTAGGAGAGATCATGCATATAGTATCTGGTATATAAAAACAAGCAGACAAATAAATAATGTTCATATAGAAAATTGTACTCTTTGGCTCCGCTACTTTCAATATCCCATTAATGATTTATGAAAAAATTCTTTAAAAAACATGAATATATTATAATGATATATGGCATTCGATATATGGCTGAGCACATTAATCATTTTGTAATTCTTCGACGATGTGCACAATTCCCTTGCTATGGCATATGCATCCACCTGGCATACCTTTTTATGAATAAAGCTGGATTTTTTTGTGTTTAATAATCTAAGAAAGCTGGTCAAAGACATAAATCATAGTAGAATTTTCAGACAATCAAACAGTAAAATAAAGCCATGGGACAATACTGTCTTTCTAACTTCAGGATGCACAAACAGTACAGAGAACTAACCTTTTCATGCACAAAAATTTTCAGCAGACTTCTTGTATTAAGTACAGATTGCTGCAAACCCCATTAGAAATACATGCCGTAGATTAGTAGAAAGCATAAGAAATCAAAACCTTATAACAAACAAAATAAAAAAGTGCTTGGAATTAGTGTTAAAATTAGAAAATGCAATAATTAATTAATTATTAATATATATTAGAAAAAGTGTAGGTTCAAAACACTAATATAACTGCAAGAAAGCAAAAAAGAAAGCTTACATTTTAGTACTTGAATGTCAGTACTTCTTTGAAGCATTAGCTAGATTTTCCGTGTTGAGGTCCAATCGTTATTGGATTCAATTTGCCGAGAACAATTTTTTTGTGCCAATTGTTAGTTTTTCAGGTCTTAAGTAAATAAATAGAGAGACTGAGGACCATTTTTGGTATTAGAATTGGAATTAATAATTAAATTTGAATATTTTGACAGCCTTCAGGCAATAAAAAAGGGATAATTTAAATTAAATATTAACTATTTTCATATTTCATGATTTTGTAACGGATGCGTGTTGAATATAGCAATGTGCCAGGAGAAAATGAGAGAGAGACAACCTTGAGATTTTCCCTTTTCTTATTCTTCTAGCAGGATGGATCTTGAATGGCATTCAAAACAGGAAACTTCTTTCTTAAAATAAATGATTATACAATCAGGTTGATTTTGAAATTCAATTTGCATTGAATGCTTTTAAAATAATTATATTTGTTTTCTTTCTTAAATAGGAACAGTCTGTTTTATAGCTACAAATTGGCAATTCATGGGAATCTTTGACATGCCATGGTACTCATATATATATATATATATATATATATATATATATATATATATATATATATATATATATATATATATCATCGTTTCCAACGTCTACTATCATGAATTGATTATTCAAAATCTAGCATTAAAGTTTTGATTTTTGCTGTTTAATGAAGATTGTTATTGGTTATATTTCTAGGCCCTGCACTAAATTATGAACGCTATCATACACTAGGCCTTAGCCAGGAGCAATACTGGATGAGCTAAAAATGACATGATTTTCTATTTATGTTGATAACGAGTACTTAAGCTTTTCTTTTTAAAAATTCAAGAAAACCTTTTTTATCAGGAATTCATTGCAATCCAAATTAGACGAGTAAAACCTGGTTTTTCTAAGTTTTGATAAGATAAATATATCTTGATTCGAACTAAAAATCTATAAAATATATCTTAAAATTTTTACCACCACATCAAACTCTTTCTTTAAAGACATATTAAGCTTTTTGGTATATCGTCATAAGTATTATTGTGGAAACAATCATGCAGGTGTATCTTTAATGTGATAAGCTCTTCTTTCAGACCTTGAACTTAAAAATCCAAATACTAAAACCGATTCAAGGCATGAAAGCTCTCAGAATTTCACCTCTACAATCGCCTAAAAGTCGCCATTCACCTCTACAATCGCCTAAGTCGCCATTTTTTAAAAAAATCCAAGATCTCTTAGATGATTTCTTTAGTCACCCTTTAAATGAACAGAGACTTCCCCGCTAGTCTTCAAGTACTGGTGATTCTGACTGTTATGCTTGCTATGAATGCTTCTTATCTTCTGTTCTTGATTTCTGC
This sequence comes from Salix dunnii, assembly GCA_015731905.1. Lineage (NCBI taxonomy): Eukaryota > Viridiplantae > Streptophyta > Magnoliopsida > Malpighiales > Salicaceae > Salix > Salix dunnii. The sequence goes on along the minus strand of CM027662.1, from coordinate 2,332,628 downwards.
TTCCACCACCACTTAAATGATGATACCGTCACTTTTGGAGCTTGAAGTGTACTGGTCAGCTTCTTCCATGTCTCGAAATTTCTCGTTTTGCTTTCCAAGGATACGGTAACTAATACAAGATATTTCCTAAGTTTTCAAACAGTCCAAAATCATACATTTCCCTTTCAGAAATATACATTAAGTCATTGGGAATAACTCCATTCCTGCTTGCTAATCATGGAAGCACGAGAAATAATAGATAAAATGGTTGAAAAGAATCGGTAACAAAACAATAGAAATAAATATCAATACAGTCATTACTATATATTATTGATGATAATTAACTAGAGTGAAACTCGATAATTATTCAGACCTTTTGCCAAAAGTCTGCAAGTTTTGTGCCTAAAATTCTTCTTATCCGACATAAAATGTAGAGCTCAGAGACGCAGATTTATAACACTTGCAAAAAAAGAAGATGCAAACAGATAGATAAAAATGAATGGAACATGAAGCCTATATAAGAAAAAATGGAAAACAAAAATAGAAGAAGAAGATGGCTGGGTCGTGACTGACCTCGAAGCCTGTGAAAACCAGAAAGGGTTCACAGATGGAGGGAGGAGAAACGGTTTTTAACGGTAAGGAATTGTGTTTTGAAGTGGAAAGGTGGGACTTGGGAGCTTTGTAGATGTTTTTGGAGCTAGGCTGGGCTCACAGATTAGCCCATAGAAAGCCCAACTATGGATTATATAGGATAATATAAATTTGAAAAGAAATTAACAGGGAAAACTTTTATAATAATAACATGCTTCGAACTACAGAGGATCAACTTCTTACTGAAAAAACTAAATAAATATTTTCACCTGTGGTGGTTTTTCACGTAAAAGCAGTACTCCAATAGTAGCCAATAACGAGTATTGCAAGATTTCTCGACACGTGAGAAAGAAAACTTAGAAACTGAACGGTGAATTCTTAGGGGGAATTCTCAGTAATAGCCCCCACTGTTAGTAGTATTAATTTAAATTCCAGATTTTTTTTATCAATTTTTATTCCTTTTAGATTTAAAAATTGTCATCTTTTCTTTTCTTTTATATTTGATTATAAATTCCATTCAAATTAAAAAAAAAACAATATTGCTACGTAGAAAATGAAGGGGTTTATTTTAGCATTTGAATAAGTCCATTGAAGTACCTGGTCTTCAGGAAGACATGGTCAAGCACTAGTTAAGGATTTCATTTATTTATTTTTTAGCTAATGTACAAGCCACGTTGCTATAAACGTGTGCTATTTTCAGTTTATTTGTTATCCATGTAAGGCTATTTATTAGCCACTTTCATTCAATAATAATTATTCATTCGATTCAATATTCTCTGCTCATTGTTTTATTCCCTACAATTGGTATCAGAGCCAAGTTACTGGCCTGTGGAAAATACAAACAAAAGAGAAACACATTTGTCTTGAATGATATCAAAGAGTGAAGTGAGTTCAAACACAGAGTGAAACACAGAGTGAAAAGTGAGTTTTTCGAGTGACTTTAAACACTGAGTGATAAGTGAGTGTGTGAGAATATACACTGAGTGATAAGTGAGTTTGTGAGAATCAGAAATGGCAGAATCCAGCAACTTTGCAACTCCAAGCATTCCGAAATTTGATGGTGATTATGAGCATTGGAACATGCTCATGGAAAATCTCTTACGCTCCAAAGAGTATTGGAGTGTTATTGAAACCGGGTTCATTGAACCTGCATTTGGCGAAGTTTTAAATAACGCGCAGAAGAAAGCATTAGAGGAAACAAAGCTGAAAGACTTAAAGGTAAAGAATTACCTCTTTCAGTCCATTGACAAGTCCATTCTGAAGACAATTACTCAGAAGAACACAACAAAGCAGCTATGGGACTCCATGAAGATCAAGTATCAAGGCAACGCAAGGGTCAAGCGAGCTCAACTTCAAATTTTTCGTAGAAATTTTGAAGTGCTGGAAATGAAAACAAGGGAATCTATCACACATTATTTTGGAAGGGTAATGCTAGTAGCAAATGACATGAGCAATTTGGGAGAAAACATACTTGATGAAAAGATTGTGGAGAAGATTCTGTGCACACTTACTGAAAAATATAACTACATCGTTTGTTCAATTGAGGAGTCAAAAGACATTAGCCATCTTTCAGTAGATGAATTGCAGAGTTCACTACTTGTCCATGAACAAAAGTTCAAACGGAATGATACTGATGATCATGCACTGAGAATCTATGATGATAGATTCAGTGGCAGAGGCCGTGGCAGAAACAATTATAGAGGAAGGGGCCGAGGTGGAAGAGGATCATCATTCAACAGAGACATGGTGGAATGTTTCAAGTGTCACAAACTTGGACACTTTCAGTATGAGTGTCCAACCATGAACAAAGCAGCTCATTATGCGGAGTTACATGAAGAAGATGAGATGCTGCTAATGTCATATGTTGATTGTCAGCATGAATATCCAACCTTACAAAAGACAGTGGAGCTACATGAAGAGGATGAGATGTTACTGATGTCCTATGTCGAGTTACATAAAACAACTCGAAATGATGCATGGTTCCTGGATTCAGGATGCTCTAATCATATGTGCGGCTACAGAGGTATGTTTTCCTATTTGGATGACAATTTTACACATTCAGTCAAACTTGGCAATAATAGCAGAATGGTTGTTATCGGCAAGGGTACAGTGAAGTTATTGCTAAATGGTATTAAATACATTGTCAATGATGTCTACTATGTTCCTAAGCTTAAAAATAATCTTTTAAGCTTAGGTCAACTTCAAGAGAGGGGGTTAGCAATATTGATTAAAGAGGGGGTTTGTAAAATTTACCATCCTGAGAAGGGCTTGATTATTCAAACTCAGATGAGTGCAAACAGGATGTTCATCCTTCTGGCACAGCCACAAGCCTCATTACCTGCACAGATTAAGACTACACAGATTAAGAATCATGATAATCAAGAACACTGTCTCAACACTACTGCTCAAAATCCATCATACCTTTGGCACAGACGATTTGGACACTTAAGCTATAAAGGCTTAAGAACTCTGCAGTGGAAACAAATGGTGCATGGACTGCCCAAATTTTCGACCCCAACCGTGACCTGCACCGATTGCCTCAATGGCAAGCAGCACAGAGAGGTTATGTCAAAATCAAGCAATTGGAGAGCTACTGTGCAATTACAACTTATTCATGCTGATATCTGCGGTCCTATCAGTCCTATATCTAACAGTGGTAAAAGATATATACTGTGTTTTATTGACGATTTCAGTCGCAAATCATGGGTGTTTCTTTTGACAGTAAAATCAGAGGCATTCAATTATTTCAAGCAGTTCAAAATTATGGTTGAAAAGGAAATTTCACAGAGTATAAAATGTCTGAGAACTGACAGGGGAGGGGAATTTACCTCTAATGATTTTTCTGAGTTTTGCAGAGATGAAGGAATTAAACGCCAGCTCACCACAGCTTTCACCCCACAACAAAACGGGGTCGCAGAGAGGAAAAATCGAACTGTGATGAACATGGTCCGATCAATCCTCTCTGCCAAAGGGATGCCGAAGACTTTCTGGCCCGAAGCTGTGAATTGGGCCATCTATGTGCTCAATCGATGTCCTACCTTTGCCTTGACAGATTTGACTCCTCAGGAAGCATGGAGTGGAGTCAAACCCTCTGTGGACCGTTTTCGGGTTTTCGGGTGTTTGGCCCATGTACACATCCCCGATGTGAAGAGAACAAAGCTTGACAACAAAAGCTATCCTTGTGTTTTGTTAGGCATGAGTGAAGAATCAAAAGGATATAGGTTATTTGACCCTGTCAAAAATAGGGTTGTTGTCAGCAAGGATGTAATTTTTGAAGAAGATAAACAGTGGGATTGGGCTGTTTCATTTGCTGATCAAATAACTTTTGATTTGGTCTGGGGTGACGATGACAGTGGTGTTTTTGGTATAAGGGAAGTTAACGATGAAGAAAGAAGAGAACTTGGTGATGACAGTGTTGAAAATTTTGAAGATGAAGAGGAAATTGTCTCTGTGGAAAATCAAGGGAGAAAAGGAAATGCAACGGGCAGAAGTCATCCAACGGCTGGAGCGTCGCCAGCTGGTCGCGTAGGTGAAAATCAATCTCATCCAACGGCCCGCGTGTCGACAGATGGTGGAATGGACGAAAACAGAGATCTAACGGCAAGCAGCAGACCAGGTGGCAGTGCAAGTGGCAATCCAACGGCGCGTAGACATGCTGATTACAGCACTGGTGACAGAGGAGAGGACATCCATCCAACGGCACGCAGAACGGATGGCAGCACAGATGCTGATCTGACGAACCGCAGACACGCAAGAGACAGTGCGGTCAGACACGCAAGCGGCTGTGCAGGTATTGATGATCCGACGGCTAGGACACGTCCAGGTGTCTGCATTGAGCACGGTCCCGATCGAACGGCTGAGGAGAGTCCATCTGTTGGCTCTGTTGGCTTAATTGACAGACCGATCAGCTTTAATCCAACGGCTGAGTATTTGCGAGATGAGAACCGAGAGGGAGATCCAACGGCTGAGTATTTGAGAAGGGAAAACCGAGAGAGAGATCTGCTAACATGTGGCAGACGAGAGAGGGTCCCCCCAAATTGGATGCAAGATTATGTTACAGGAGAAGAATTATCTGATCCTGAGTCAAATATGGCATTTATTATGTCATCTGATCCATTTTATTTTGAAGATGCTGTGAAGATTACTCACTGGCGACTTGCTATGGATAGCGAAATAAATGCTATTGAGAAAAATAATACCTGGACGCTCACCGAATTGCCGGAGGGAACAAAAAAAATTGGAGTCAAGTGGGTCTACAAAACAAAATATAACGAGCATGGAGACGTTGACAAATACAAGGCGAGGCTAGTTGCAAAGGGGTACTCACAACAACACGACATTGACTACACAGAGGTCTTTGCACCAGTGGCAAGAATGGACACAGTCCGGATGATTATTGCTTTGGCGTCTCAGAAAAACTGGATTATTTACCAGTTGGATGTCAAATCAGCTTTCCTGCATGGGGAGTTGCAGGAAGATGTTTATGTTGCCCAACCAAAAGGGTATGAAAAGAAGGGAAGAGAACATCAGGTTTACAAGCTACACAAAGCGTTATACGGGCTCAAACAAGCTCCACGAGCCTGGTTCAGCCGTATCGAAACTCATTTCATCAATGAAGGATTTTTCAGGTGTGAAAGTGAGCAAACGTTATTTACTAAGAGAAGCAGGGAAGGAAAGATAATCATTAATTCAGGCGGCATCTACATATGTCAAAAGAAATATGCACTAGAAGTGTTGAAGAGGTTTGGTATGATGGAGTGCAACGCAGTGAAAAATCCAATAGTTCCCGGATGTAAAGTCAACAAAGATGAAGATGGAGCTAAAGTAGATGAAACATACTATAAGCAGTCAGTGGGCAGCCTAATGTACCTCACAGCGACAAGACCAGACATGATGTTTGTGACTTGTCTCATCAGCAAATATATGGCCAAACCTACGGAACTTCATCTACAAATAGCAAAAAGGGCACTTAGATATCTGAGAGGGACAATAAATTTTGGAATTCAGTACAAAAAAGGAGGAAGTAATGAACTACTCGCATTTACGGATAGTGATTATGCTGGAGATATGGAAGACAGAAAAAGTACAAGTGGATATGTTTTTGTGCTAAGCTCAGGTGCAGTCTCATGGAGTTCGAAGAAACAACCAATAGTGACCCTTTCAACAACTGAAGCAGAATTTGTAGCAGCTGCGATGTGTGTATGTCAAGCTCTTTGGATAAAAAGAGTCTTGAAGGAATTAGGATATTCCAATGAAGATTGCATACAAGTGAAATGTGACAACAGCTCAACTATCAAATTGTCTAAAAATCCGGTGATGCATGGACGCAGTAAGCATATTGATGTGAGATATCATTTCCTAAGAAATCTCACTAAAGAAGGTACAATTGCATTAGTTCATTGTGGAAGTCAAGATCAGGTGGCAGATTTAATGACCAAGCCTTTAAAGCTTGATGCATTTCTGAAACTAAGAACACTGCTGGGAGTTCAAGAAATTACTGATGTAAACTAACTGCATACTGCATTAAGTTTAAGGGAAGGAATGAAGGGGTTTATTTTAGCATTTGAATAAGTCCATTGAAGTACCTAGTCTTCAGGAATACATGGTCAAGCACTAGTTAAGGATTTCAGTTATTTATTTTTTAGCTAATGTACAAGCCACGTTGCTATAAACGTGTGCTATTTTCAGTTTATTTGTTATCCATGTAAGGCTATTTATTAGCCACTTTCATTCAATAATAATTATTCATTCGATTCAATATTCTCTGCTCATTGTTTTATTCTCTACAGAAAATATAAAGTTGTACCAAGTTCTCTAACAAAAGTTTCGATTGAAAAAATTAATTTAAAAAAATATATATTTAAAGGAAAAGTTGGTTGTGGGGAAGGTTTATTTTCGTGGATCCTACATTGATGTGTATAATATTCAACAGTGTGGGTCCCGATTCAAACGAAAATCTATCATTAAGATTACCATGTCAATTCATGTTAGATTATGTTACTCTATGAAATGATAAAACTTCTACTTTAGAAACTTCGAAAATAAAGGAATTTGAATCATTCAAACTGCTGGAAAGCATTATTTTTTTTATTTTTTTGGATTTCAATAAACTCTGTGCCTAAAAAATATATTTTATAGGTTTAATTAACCAAATAAAATTCTAATTGTCCTGAATTTTTATAAAACCTACACGTCATGATTCGAACTCAAAACCTATTAAACAAATTACAATCACTCCTCCGTCACCAGAAAGCATAATTCCATGTATCACCAAACCTATTTTTCTGTCCTTACCTCCTATGATTGACTAATCTCCTCCTAAACAACCTCATTTTGTCTCGACAACCTATTTGATTGATCTACTAGTCCTTGATATTTTCCGACACCTCACCAAACACACTTGCCACAGAATTTTCTACTGTTGCTGTTGGCCAGAAAGTGAAAAGCAAAAGGTGTTACATTGGCTGCCGCAGGTAGATACGACCGACAACAGCTGCACATGCAGGATTGAGCTAGTCACGTCCTAAGAAATTTCAAGCGGTCGGCTCCTAACCATTGTAGTTACTAAAGGATATTAACAGATTCCCACCTGTAACCTTATCAGATTGTATCCAAAATGTATACCTAATCAAGTAGGAGTTTAATTGGGACAGGGACATGAAAGAGGAGAATGCTGAGAGAAAATGCATACGAGTTTCCTTGGGGCAGTACCATGTAAGAGTTAGAACATAAACCGCATTGGCTTGGGAGCAGGAAGAAATTGGCTACCCACAGTCATCTCTACTAGTGAAATCCTCAATCACCGGGAAGTCCCATTTTCCATGAACGAGTCAACGCTTTTCCTCAAAATGCAGTTTTGTCATCCTGTGATTCGAAGAAAGAAAAAATGTGGTTAGTAGTACTGCTGACATGAGGGTTGGCAGATCAAATAAATCAGTAACCACATATCGTTAATGAGGTTACCTGCCTTTACTTTTTCAATGACTCCGCCAATTTAGCAATTTTATCGGCGCAAGTTTTTCATGCTAAGATATCATGCCCTTCTCTTTCTCCCCTGATATTGACCCTTAACTGGATGAGTGGTAGCCTGTGTATGATACTATATTTTTAAAAAAAATTAGAAAAAAAATATTTTTATTTTAAATTAAAAAATTTGATATTTTTAGATTATTTTCATGAGATAAAAATAATTTTTAAAATATAAAAAAAAAATATTTTTTAATATATTTTTAAAAAAAAAAAGTTTTCAAAAACAAATTCAAACAATTCAAAAACAAACCAACTACCCCCGCGCCATTTTCTTTTATCTGTCTCTATCCAAGATAAAAGGCCTCCCTCGTATAATTCTGAGCATAAAAGAGCACCAGCCTCCCATTTTCGATTCTCCTCACCATAATCACCGTAGACCATACTCGTGAACCCCAACTTCCTTTTCAATTTGATTTGCTAAATCTCTTCCAAGCTCATAGCCCCCCATTTCAACACGAAGCTTTTATCTTCAACTCACGGCCAGCAACTCCTCACCACCACCAGCACAAAAAGCTCCCATCCTCCAGCCGACAGCCAACAGTTCCTCCTCTCTTCACCATGGTAAACAGCAGCAGCCACCACGTACGACAATAGCAGAATCAACTCCACCTTCAACCAAACCCGATCATACCAACCAACTCCACCATGCATGAACCGAGAGCAGCCCCACTGGTGACAGACTGTCCTCCAGCAGCCCCTGCACGCTGACCTTCTCCTCTTCGCTAGTTGCTCCTCTCGGTCACAACCCCTCGAGATACCGATAGAACATATCTAAAAATAACAGAGGCAGAGAGGAAAAATAATACTGACTGGGAAATTAGACAAGAACGTGTACAGAATTGATCTGGTCAATTATGGATTGTTGATAATTAATTGTGAACATGTCCTTCTCTATTTTAGACTTCAATTCATCAATCATAGACTTGATCTGGGAGCTCACACTGTCCCCTTAAAATGCACAATCAAATCACCACGTAAATTACAGAGATCAATAGTTTATTAAAAAAACGAACAATAGGGAAATAAATTCCTGAATTAAAATAAAATATTTTTTTAGAAAAATGGAATTACCAAAACTGAACCAGATCAAAATATAAATTTATTTAAAAAATAATATTCAATATATTTATTCTTTTTTACTGTCAAACCATGTTTTTATTTAAAAAAAAAACATTGTTTTATATTAAAATTTTTGATATATTAATATTAAAAAATATTTTTTTTTAAATAAATAAAACTTTAAAAACACTAAAAAATAAATTCAGTCTGTACACAGATTTCAGGAATTTAAAAAACAAAAACTATGAAAATATTAGAAACCTGAATTAATTATTCGTCCGGAATCAAACACTTCATTCAAGTTATTACAACTAAAATCCCTAAAGACTACAGAGAATTACTAAACGGCCATATAGAATCTAAATTCTCGCTAAACCAACAAAAAATTAACTTCTTCAATCTCTAAGATAAAATTAATATCCGCATCGCACAAAAACGTATTAAAATTAACACACACAAATAAAATCGATGATTCCACGCAAATATCACTGAAAATATTAGAAATAAAACAGAAAAACCGATTCATATCTAACCAAAAACGACATTAAACTACAGTGACCTAGAAATCGTCTGTTCGTTCTTCTCTTGACCGTCCTTTTGAGCTTTCTCTCTGATCTGCTGTAACGCCGACATTATCCTCTTTATATCACTTCAATTAAGATCACAGCTTCAATTTCAGTATATTTCTTCAAAAACATAATAAAAAATCACGAAAGAGAGGTTTTGAAGATGGACCTGGAGAGATCGGGATCAAAATCGTCTTCGACTCGGAACTTGGATGCCGATTTGGCGAGTAACGATTCGGCAACTCGTTTTTTGGAGCTTGTTTTCGCTTCTGAAATTTCTGAGTGAGTATTTTGTGGAGTGAAATTCAATTGGAAATGAGAGAGAGGGGTGCGTTTTGTGTGTGTGGCGCGCCCTTAAATTTGTCTCGTTTTCAAATTCAAATGTTTTGCTCCATCTAGTTTTTGTGGGGGTTAATGAGTTCAGCTCCTTTTATTCTCAATCTTCTCTCAATGAGGTCCTTTACTTTCGAGACTTTATAATCCAAACCTTCGACGACGAGTTTAGTTACACTATCAGTTCTTCAAGTGTTAGTTGACTGTTAACTTTGGACTATTTTTATAATGTACTTTTTTATATTAAAAAACAGAGAAAGCTGAGAAATAAATAGATAGATTTTTAAATATAACAAATAGAAAAATAACTCTCTCCAATTTTGTCTTTCCTTGATTTTATTATTACAGCTTTATTCATTAAAAAGCAATAATTATAAACGAGGGGAATAATTAATTATATAAAAAATAACATATTGAGTACCTTTTTATTTTTATTACTTTACTTTTAAAAAAAACTTAAAAATCATTGTATTACAAACACATGTTTTTCTTCGGTTAAATTATTTTCAATTTCTAAAATAGATATTTATACATGAGGTTACCGCAGTGGTATAAAACTTAATTTATTATTAATTTTCTTCTGAATTTTTTATTATTTATATTTTATTTAAAAAAAATCAGTTATAAAATGGCATATTTTAAATAATACTCCAGGAGTTAAAGATTATGGTAGAGGGATTGAATTATCAAATTTAAAAGATAAAGGACTTCACTAAAACAAAATCGATAGTGTAGGAAGCCTAAGAGCTCATTAACCCAGTTTTATCTAATTCATCAGCGTTTTTCATGTGGCAACTAAGTCGACTATATAATATATATTTTCTTTTCAACCACTAGGCCTGACACCTTTAATTTTTCACCATGAAAAGTGTCATTAGCATATGCACTTTCCCTTGTCTATGTCAATATAATAATCTTAATCTTAACCTAAAGTTTCTTGTTGCGGTTTCAATTATGTTTTTTTTTATATCAATCTTCTAATATATTTTCTCAAAAGCCTTTTGATTTTAAAATTTACACAAATACATCATCATATTGTGTTAGATTTTTAATATTAATTAGAAGAATGAAAATAACAATATTTGAACACCTGAATGTTTAATCATTAAAATTTTGATATCATGGTGTGTATATATATATACATATATATAGTCAATCGGCTGATCACATATAACATCAACCTTTTTTATGATAACATATTTAATTCTTAATAAGGACTTTATTTATATTTAATATTCACTAAATATTTTATTAGTAAATTTAGAGTGAAGATAAAGCCTTAAAAAAAATTGTTATAATCATGAGATTCATTATGTATCAAAATATTATCAGTTGATGTTTTATTAGAATTGAATATTAATTAGAGTTGCTGAGATTGATATATATTATGTTTTTTTATAAAATAATTGTTGAAGTATGAGATATACTTAAAACTCATATATAAGTGTTTGTTAAATGATATATACATTGATTTCATCTATCTAAGAATTTTATATGGAGAAATCATAAATGTTTGTAGAAAAGCACACGCAATGGTTGTGTTAAATAATCTTTATATACGATGAAAGAATAATAATTGCACTAAAAAACTCTAGCTACTTATATATTTTTTTTTAATTTTTAAAGGATTGTGACATGTTGCTAGAGATTGTATTTGATATTCAAATTAATCAATTGTTAAATTGATAATTAATTAATTAATTTTATTTAGAATTATGATTTTATATACAGGCTAGCTTATTATAAAATTTAATAGGGCACATATATAAGAATCATTGGTCAAAAAATAAACTAGTATGATGAATCAAGTGTGACTTAACTATGATTAAGTTTTTAAATTAGAGACTAGATTATAATTAATACAAGAGATTAAAATTTTAGACTTGAAAAAATAAAAATTAATTTATCAAAAGAGATCCTTGGAACTTCCAATTTTATTTTATTTTTTTAGTGTACATATATTTTAAAAAATCCAACAAAAACATTCATCTCAATTTAATAGATTGAGTTATTAGATAAATTATTTTTTTTATTAATTCTCAAACAGTTTTAATTGAGGCATAAGTATCAAAATCACTTCAAGAAAAACTTTCGGCAGCCTTTCTAGAAATATACGCAACTTGGTTGCCAAGAATCCCCAACATCTGTCAACCACCATTGTCATCTTCATCATCACACCCACAAATTTTGTTGCCAAGAAATTCAAACCAGCACAAACCCATTAAACAGCGACTACAATTACTAATTCATGCAACCCTTCCGAGCAAAAATCAAATCAACTAGTCCTGAAACTGGAAACAGAACTCAGTATTCGAACTCAAACAACAGTTCATAGTGATCGTAACAAAGATGATCAGAGTGCGGCAATGAGGTGAAGAAATAGTAACGGAGAAAGAGTACTGTGAATGGAGATAAATTTTAGGAACCTTGAAGGAAGAGTTTTTAATTTCGGATGTTGGATGTCAGAGAAAGACAGGATACAGAGAGATTTGGTGTTTTGATTATCTGGGATTTTGGATCAAATTAGAAGGAATAATATCCTGTGAGAGAGAAAAGGTATTCTTATTTTATTTTAAATTTTAATTTATTTCACTATTTTTTTTTATAACTGAGATATTCAATTACAGACATTAAACGGCAATGCAGAGGGAGGGATTAGGCCAAGATCCTACCTTCAAGTCTGTTCCCCTGGGCCTTATTTTGCCCCTTTCCTTTCCCAGCTTCTACTTTTCTATCTTATATTTTTTATATACTTTAAAATATATAGCTTTTTTGATACTCAAGTGTCAGAAAGTAAAGATGAATTCGACGGGAGGTTCATGAAAATAATTTATTTTTAGCGAGGGGATCACATAAACTAGAAAGAAAAAAAAATAGAGGGACCCTATTAAGAAAATGTCAAGAATAAAGGGACCCTCGTTTCTAAATGAGAACTTGGCATTTCTCTGCAGAAGAAAGATGTATGAACCTCGAACTAGGTCGAGAAAGAGTTTTTCGTTAATTTATATATTTGAAATCACGAGTACTTTTTTTCTTAGGAATGATAAATAACATGTTTTTGAGCTATAATCATAAAATTAGTTGTGTCCCATGATGGAGAGGCATCCGAACTTAGGAGCTGTTTTGTATTGTAATTGGAAAATATTTATGAAAAATTTTTATTTTTATTTTATTTTATATTAAAAAAATTTAATGTTTTTAGATCATTTTGATGTATTGATATAAAAAATAATTTTAAAAAAATATTATTTTAATGCATTTCTAAACAAAAAATATTTTCAAAAACTACCGTAATCACACTTCCAAACAGACATTTAGAATGATGATTTAAATTTTATCAAAATCATGTGTAATTTAAAAAAGGTTATTTAAATATTCAATAAAAGCTTTTAATTTGCTGAGAGTAATTTTATTCAAAATTTAAATATTCAACGGACTAGCTATAAATGGATTGAATTCTGCGATAAAATATATCCCTTTTCTTTTAGTCGTAGTTATTAGGTCATATTTAGTGCTCTTTTTAAATAAAAAATAAAAATTTTAAAGGGATTAAAAAGTTCATATTTAAATTTAATATAATAATCTTACAAGGAAAATAAGAGAAGCCGTGGGAGAGTTGTACGCGCAGTACTCAGTTGGTAGCTTGAAACTTTATGGTTGTCAAAAAAATATTGTTTTCTGATCAATTATTGTGTTAGCTTTAGAGATAAGATTTGGAAGAGAGAGAGAGAGAGCCAAAATGGGATCTTGTCATGACTAGACTTGATAGAGATGGCATCTAAGATTGACACAGCTGAAGACGCTCGATGGAGCTGCGATGTTTTTTTTATATACACACACACACGAACGATAGGTTTTGCTTCATTAAAGATAATTTAATTTTAAAGATATTGGGAAAAAATTAGATAATTAAATTTAATTATACAATTAATAGAAATAAGTTATAAAATTAAATAATTATTTAAAAAAAAACCAACAATATAATTATTAATTTTTTAGTAATATTTAAATTTAAAAAAATGAATTTAAAATTAAAAACCCTTTAACAATTTATATTTGAAGTTTTAAAATATTAAAAATTTTCGTTAAAATTTTATTTGCCATTTATTTGCCATCAACTTTTAAATAATAGCTATGAAGTATGGAACACCAGGTCCTAGCAAAACAAAAAAATAGCTTTTTAGTTTTAAATTGTTATAAATAATAATTTATATAGAAAAAAATTATTTTTAACTATTCAAATAGCTTTTCTATTAATAAGAAGAAGAAAAAATGTTATAAAGTGCTAAAAATATTTTACTATTATTTTTGCCTCCGGTGTGGGATGCTCTTGAAAGAAAGAGAGAGGTTTGCGCCAATCCAGTGATGCCACAAGAAAAAAAAAAATACAAATCTTTATCTTTTTTCTGCAAGTTAACATCTCGTTCGTTCTTATTGTTTTATATTTTTTTCATAATCTCCGATGCTTTACACTAATATATATCGCCACACGTAATAAATATTTAATTTAAGAAGATATTCTATTTATAACTTAATAAAAATATTTTTGTATTAATCTATTTGTAAAAGAAAATAAATAATAATTTTTTTTATTACATCACCATATGAAATGTCACAGTGCATGCCTATGCTTATGTTACATGAAGAGCAGCAAAAATATATTAATGAGTTGAAGAGTAGATGGTGATGGCTTAGGAAGAATAAGAGATTCATATCCATGTTTTCTTTATGTGTGCGAGGCGGGTGATATATGGTAGCGGCTGCTAACCAACCGAACCAGTTGTAGAAGCCTGGATGTTTTTAAAAAACCTAACAAGTATTCATTTTTTTAACAAAAAATTATTATTATTCGATTACTTATAATTGGAAAAATAAATATCCAAACTTTTTTCTAGAAAAAAAAGGAGAAAACAATGTCTTAAGAGCAACAAAAGACTATTTTCTCCTTTCATGCTATTGCATAGTGATGAATCAATATTTATTATTAATTTTTTGAACTTGCTTCTTTGATGATAATTCAAAGAGTGTTTGATATTGTGGTGTGATCGATGATATATGTAAAATTATTGTTTTAAATATTTAGTTAATATAAAGAAATTGAAAAAAAATATATAAACCCCATCTTAAAAATATGTTAAACCTGCGTTTCACGGAAAATAGTAAATTATTGGTTTTTGTATGTTTTGTGTAAAGAGAGAGGCGGGCGGGAGGGTTTTATTTGTTCTTTATTATTTATTATATTTTATTTGTGAGAGGAGAGGGCTGCAGGGAGGGGTGGGGTTTTATTTTTTGTTTATTATTTATTATATTTTATGTGTGAGAGGTTTGCAGGGAGGGGTTTATTGTTTATTATTTATTATATTTTCTTATATAAAATATATTTTTAATTTTAAAATAATCTAAAAATTAATTAAAATATAAATAAATATACCAGAAGAAGATCACAATATAATTTTTGCCTCGCAATCCTAATTCTATTTCAAATGATATTTTACTACATGTTGTTTTAGAATCGCAGATGTCTTCACATATGGATTTATAGTTCATGATGAAATTACAAGTAGTTTGATGAGAAA
This sequence comes from Salix dunnii, assembly GCA_015731905.1. Taxonomy (NCBI): domain Eukaryota; kingdom Viridiplantae; phylum Streptophyta; class Magnoliopsida; order Malpighiales; family Salicaceae; genus Salix; species Salix dunnii. The sequence goes on along the minus strand of CM027662.1, from coordinate 2,317,495 downwards.
ATAAAAACAAGTGTCTAATTTATTTTAATTATTAATTATATTTTATTATATGAAAAGTTTGGTAACTAAACACTTGAAACTGTATTTCATTAACCTCAAACTCAATCACAGTTTTAACCAAACACTTTAAAAATTATTTTGAATTGCAGATAAAATATTTTTTATAAAACTGTTTTTTTTTAAAACCTCAACTACAAAAGCAAAAACAATATCAAACACCCCCCTTGTCTTTTACAATTAATTTGGTTGGTTTACCCCTTAGAGGGTATTCGGGAGTGCTTTTAGAGAGTGTTGATGAAAAGTTTTAAAAAAATTTTATTTTTATTTTTTACCTTAAATTAAATTATTTTGATGTTTTTAGATTATTTTAATGTGTTGATGTAAAGAAATTTCTTTTAAAAAATAAAATAAAATAAATCATTTTGATACATATCTAAATAAAAAGATATTTTTAAAAGCATCAACACCCATAATCTTAGACAAATATTAAAGATAGGGTATTGATCCATCATTTTAGGGCTAGACCAAGCGTGGAGGCCATCTTCTTTTCATGCTATATATATATTTTATCTTCGAGAGTCAAGGATATTTTATCCCAATAAGCAAAGTATATTTAATTGATATTTTAACTCTTATTCTCAATAAAAAGTTTTGTGGGCTATAAAAATCAAATGCTATTTAAATTATAAAACAAACAAGGAGGTGAATGATAATTGAGTCGAAGATAGACACTTGTGTGAAAATCCTTTAGACTAACACCCACGCACTTGGGATTCATTGTTTTAACTGCCAAGTAAATAACAACAACAATAATTAATGGGGATATATGTTGAGAAAAAAAGGGCTAACAAGAAAATACAAGTCAGTTTATTTTCAACATATTTTTTATTTTTAATTAATATGGCTTCTAGATCAGCTTGTGCTTGATTAAAAATAAGAATTGTCTGTTTTTTTTTATCATATTTTTAATTATTTTTTTGATAAATAAAATATTCAAACTAATTTATATATACCACAATTAATTTTCAAATCTACTATAAATTCAATAAATAAATAAAATACTGTAGAAATGACAAGCACAAAGACAACTTGAAGAACAAGTCTTTTCCTCGTCCGTTGGACCAAATACATGCTCCTATTTTTAGTCTTTGTTTGCAATCGTGAGTGTGAAACCTTTAAAAATAATATAACCACCACTGAGTCCGGAACGCCAAAAAGGCTAACCTTTAGAAACTTCAAAAATCTTGTCGAGCTTTAATATCCCATACTTTAATACCAGAAAACAAATAGATGGAAATTGAAAGAGACAGTAAAAAGAAACACGACAAGAACATAAGATTTAAAGAATCGATTGATGGTTTTCAATCTGAACTGCAAAATTCACTCTGTTTATATTATTAATCATAATAATATTTCTTTCAATTTACAATCAATTAAGATATTTCTAGATATATCTTTATATTAGTTTTTATTTATAGAGATAAAATCTATTTTTATAATTCTATAAAAAAATAAATAGGAACTAATTTATATTTATACTCATGCATGGTTTCTTTTTGTATTTCTATGTGTTTTAAAAATGCATTTAACATGGAAAAAAAATATCAAGTTGGTTTTTTTAATGTTTTTTAAAAACTTATATGTACTAATATGTAAAAAAAATTATTTTAATATATTTTAAATGAAAATACTTTTGGAAGACAATATATATTATGATATCAAAATAGGTTTTTCAAAAATATAATCACAGTTGTTTTTTAAAATATTTTTAATGAAATTTCATCGATATAATATATATTATTTTTAATATCTCGACATTAAAAACAATCACACTGTTAACCCATTTCACACTCCTTTTATATTAAATAATAACATAGCAGTACGGATGTTGACGTGTCAGGATAGAGATATCCGAACTCAGATCTGTCTTTTCTGTTCACCTACGAGGCTACTGCTCCGAGTCCCCAACTAGCATGTGCTACGTACCTAACCTACAACTGGCCCGTCCCCATCCTCATAAATGGCCTTCTAGATGGAGCATTTACTCTCGCGTGACTTCAGTTGTCTCATCAAGTTTTCATTGCAAATCACGAGGTCTGATCGGTAATTATGTGGACCTTCATTACTTTTCTTATGAGAATAGTTTTTTCTCTCCCCCTTCTTCTGCTTCCATGTAGGGGGTGTTTGGGAAGCCACCCAAAAGCGTTTTTGGGTGCTTTTGGTCCATTTTTTTTTTTTTTTTTTGAATTTTAAAAACATACGGTTAGTGTTTTTAGATCATTTTGATGTGCTGATATCAAAAATGATTTTTAAAAAATAAAAAAACATCATTTTAATGTATTTCGGCACGAAACACACTTTCAAAAGCTACAGCAACAGCTCTCCCAAACACCCCCGTAATTCCTTGCCAGCAAAATCAAAGATAGAAACAAATATTTAAAAAAAAAAACAAGTGTTGTTAGTATGTGAATTTTTTAATCATAGTATATATCGTAATTTTTATTTAAAAATACAAGCACATCAAAACTATAAAAAAATTAATTTTAATTAAAATATATTTTTAAAAATAAAACTAACGAACTTCTAGATATTACAACTTCCACGACCATTTCCTTTCAATAATGCAAATTTCCATGCTAATTGTAGAGAATCACAGCAAATCAGGAATTGATTTATGTAATCCTCCGTGATTACAGAAGCTATAGTTTAGGAGATATGATTTGATTTTAATTTGTAATTATCTTCCTTAAATTATCTTCTTTGTACACTCTATTTAAATGAATACAGAACACCACAACAAAAACAGTGGTTTTACAAATATTGTTATGGTATCAGAGTTGTTCTTGGATTAAAATTCCCCGATCCACCCATGGTTGATTCTTCTTTCAATTTCAATACCATGATTCACATGATCACTATCAAATTTTCTTCCACCGATTATCTCCTCTGGCGAAATCAGTTTATCCCTCTTCTTCAGTGTCAAAATCTTCTCAGCCATGTCGATGGGTCTGCTACAGCACCCTCACCAACTGTCACCTCTGAATCTTCCTTTGAATCCTCGTCTTCTTCTCAATCAAACCCAAGTTATATGGCATGGAAACTCCAAGATCAGCGTCTTCTCAGTCTTCTCTTCTTCTCATTAACTGAAGAAGCCATGGCCGAAGTCCTTAATCTCACAACTGCCCGAGAGGTATGGCTTGCCTTAGAAAATTCCTTCAGCCACATCTCTAAAACCCGTCAGCTTCGTATTAAAGATGATCTGCAACTCATCAGACGTGGCACCAGAAGTGTCACTGAATACTCACGTTCCTTTAAAGCCTTATGCGATCAACTTGCTGCAATGGGTCGCCCAGTTAAAGTTATATATAAAGTGCACTGGTATCTCAGGGGATTGAGCACTGATTTCATCAATTTTTCAACTGCCCAGATGTCTCTCACTCCATTACCATCTTTTAAAACTTAGTCCCCAAAGCTGAAAGCTTTGAAATTTTTCAGAAATCTATGGAGTCCTCCTCATCCATCTCCCCTGCTGCTTTTATGGCCACTAACAGATACTTCCCTCCATCTCGTGGTGGTCGTTCCTCCAGACTCTGTGGTTATGAACGTGGCCGTGGTTATGACCATGGTTCTCGAAGAGGTCAAAATGGTAGTCGTGGTTATGAACGTGGCAGACGAAATTTCTATAGGTGCCAAATCTGCCATATTGAAGGTCACACTGTTGATCGTTGCAGAAGGCGCTATAATAATGCTGAACCAACCGTACAATTGGTCGAAGCCTTCACTGCATGTTCCCTCTCAAATGGATCGGAGTCTGATTGGCACACTGATACAGGCGCCTCTGCCCATATGACTTCCGATCCCTCTCAGTTGGATAAGGTTGAGCCCTATAATGGTAAGGATTGTGTTATAGTCAGAAATGGTGCCTCTCTTCCCATAACCCACACTGGCACACTCTCTTCCTCTTCTGATCTTCAGCTTTTAGATGTCTTGGTTGTTCCTCATCTTACTAAAAACTTGTTATCAATCAGCAAATTAACCAAAGATTTTTCTTTATCTGTCACCTTTGTTGATGATTATTTTGTTGTCCAGAATCGATTAACGAGAGCAGCAGTGGCAAAAGGTAGACGAGAAGGTTTATATGTGCTGGAACGTGGATATTTTGCATTTGTTTCTGTCCTAAGAAATAAAAATTTACATGCCTTTTTTGAATTATGGCACGCTCGCCTAGGTCATGTAAATCACTCTATTTTATCTCTTTTAAATAAAAAAGGACATTTATTTCTTACTTCGGTGTTGCTCAAACCATCTCTTTGCTCTACTTGTCAAATTGCTAAAAGTTATCGCTTGCCCTTTTCTTCAAACAAATCTCGTTCTAATATTGTTTTAGGACTTATTCATTGTGATAATTGGATTCCGGCTCCAGTTACATCAAAAATGGGTTTTCGTTACTATATATTATTTGTCGATGATTACTCGCGCTTCACTTGGCTTTACCCAATGCTATTAAAATCTGATTTCTTTGATGTTTTCATTCAATTTCAAAAATTGGTCGAAAACCAATATTCCACTAAAATCAAGATTTTTCAAACTGGCGGTGGCGCTGAATTTACAAGCAATCGTTTTCAATCTCATCTTCGACAATTTGGCATTCACCATCAAATGTTTTGTCCATACACTCCTTCCCAAAATGGTAGAGCTGAGCGTAAACACCGTCATGTGACCGAAACTGGTCTTGCTTTCCTTTTTCACTCTCATGTCCCACTTATGCATTGGGTTGACGCTTTCAGCACAGCAACCTACATAATGAATCGATTGCCTATGCCTGTTCTTAGAAATCTTTCTCCTTTTGAAGTCTTATATGGTAAGCCTCCTAATTATGAAAATTTCCATCCTTTTGGTTGTCAAGTTTATCCATGTCTACGAGATTATGCACCTAACAAATTTTCTCCGCGTAGCTTACCATGTATTTTCCTTGGCTACAGTTTATCCCATAAAGGTTTTCGTTGTTTAGACATTAATACCTCTCGTCTATATATTACAAGGCATGCTCGGTTTGATGAGCAATTTTCCCCCCTTTCAAATACCTTCAGTGCTGCTTCAATTACTGACATTAGTTTTTCCAATTTCTTTGAACCCGGCGAGCCTGCACTCTCTATCAAATCACCATCTTCAAGCACTTCATCTCCTACTGTAACACAGGTTCCTTCTATTCCTTGCCATGTGTGTCCAGATGACTCTGTTCTTGAGTTTTTGCAAGTCCCATCTAATGACACGGTGGCATCCAACTCATCCACTGCTGCTGATGTGGATATAACACCCTCTGTTAATCCCGTGGATGATTCTCATGCTCCAAATCCATCAGCTGCTCCTGCATCACATCCAATGACTATGCGATCAAAATCAGGGATTTTTAAGCCATGATATCCAGTGCATCTCAGTCTCGTGAAATCCCCACCATTGATTGAAGCATTATTGTCCACTTCTGAGCCTAAAGGTTTCAAAACTGCTGCCAAAAACCCAGCATGGCTTGCTGCTATGGATGACGAGATCAAAGCTATTCAGACAAATCGTACCTGGGTTCTTGTTCCTCGGCACTCCAATACCATTATTGTTGGGTCTAAATGGGTTTTTCGAACTAAATTTCTTAAAGTTGGTTCTGTTGAACGGCTAAAAGCTCGTCTTATTGCAAAGGGCTATACTTAGCTCCCGGGACTTGATTACTCATCTACGTTCAGTCCTGTTGTCAAATCTTCTACCATCCGAGTTGTTCTCACTCTTGCAGTATCACACAAATGGTCCATCCGACAACTTGATGTAAATAATGCTTTTCTCAATGGCATTCTTCAAGAAAATGTTTATATGGAGCAGCCACCGGGATATGTTGATCTTCATCACCCCTTTCATGTTTGCAAATTACAAAAGGCTCTTTACGGGTTGAAACAAGCACCTCGTGCTTGGTTTCAAAGATTCAGCTCGTTTCTTATTCATCTTGGATTTACTTGTAGCCGAGTGGACACATCTTTGTTTGTCTTTCATTTGCAGGGTGATCTCATCTATCTAGTACTGTATGTTGACGATATCATACTCACGGGCAACAACACGGCTCTTATTAATCGTTTTATCACTCAACTACACTCAGAATTTGCTGTCAAAGACCTTGGCCAGCTCACTTATTTCCTAGGCCTTGAAGCAACATATACACCCACTGGTTTTTTTCTCAGTCAAGTTAAATATGCCACTGATGTCTTGGCCCGTGCTCAGCTACTGGACAACAAACTGGTCTCAACCCACATGATTGTCTCTCAAAGACTCTCTTCTGATGGTACACCATTTTCGGATCCAACCCTATATCGGTCCTTTGTGGGTGCACTGCAATATTTGACAATCACGCGACCTGATCTTGCTCATTCTGTCAACTCAGTTAGTCAATTTCTTCATCAGCCCACTGACATCCATTTTCAAGCGGTTAAGCGAATCCTTCGCTATGTCAAAGGCACCCTTCATTTCGGCCTCAATATCACTTCATCTCCTTCAATGGAATTGTTTGCCTACTCAGATGCCGATTGGGCTGGCTGCCTAGACACTAGAAGATCTACCTCTGGTTACTCTATTTTCCTTGTCAACAATCTTGTCTCCTGGAGTGCGAAGAAACAACCAACTATTTCTCGTTTTAGTTGTGAATCAGAATATCGAGCACTTGCCCTTGCTACTGTTGAAGTGTTATGGATCAGTCATTTACTCAAAGATCTCAGAGTCTCTTTACCTTCCCGGCCTCTTTTACTTTGTGACAACAAGAGTGCAATTTTCCTCAGCTCCAATCCAGTGTCCCACAAAAGAGCCAAACATATAGACCTTGATTACCATTTCCTTCGTGAACTTGTTACTGCTGGTACTCTTCATCTACAGCATATTCCATCACATTTACAATTGGCTAATGTCTTCACCAAAAGTGTCTCCAAGAATCTCTTTGTCTTCTTTCGGTCCAAGCTACGAGTTTGTGTTAATCCCACTCTTAGCTTGCGGGGGGCTGTAGAGAATCACAGCAAATCAGGAATTGATTTGTGTAATCCTCCGTGATTACAGAAGCTATAGTTTAGGAGATATGATTTGATTTTAATTTGTAATTATCTCTTGTAATTATCTTCCTTAAATTATCTTCTCTGTACATTCTATTTAAATGAATACAGAACACCACAACAAAAACAGTGGTTTTACAAATATTGTTAATAATAAATTAACTATCAATCATTAGTATGTTTTTAGAGTTCAATAGATAAATAAAATGAATCAACTTGCTTTGTTGATATAAAATTCAATTCAATTCAATTGCTTTGTAGATATAATATTCAATTCAATTTATATATAAAAAAGAGAGCTACATGAGTATCTTAAAAAATTTAGTTTCAATATTATTTTTTTTTTCGTTTTAGAGTTGTAAATCACAATGGTTGATTTATGAATTACTTTTGTAATATTTTTAAAGATTGATTTATCAATTCAATTCAATCACGATGATTCCAAAAATAATAAATTGAAAAATCATTTATTTTTATGGGTAAAAATAAAGATATGAGATAAATAAAAAAACTTACCTTATTATATGATATAAGAATATACCAATTCATTCCCGCTTATAAACAATCCTTTAATTTTATTAGTATAGATTTCCAAATATATACAGCAATTGGGTTCTTCCAAATTGGATGTGCCAAAAGACAAAAATAATAATAATATAGAATTAAATAATTAAGATTTTCTGAGATCAAAGGTTGTAATAATGCGAGCCACATGGCTAGATAGTGATATATAAGTTCCACCTGAGCTTCATGTCTTTTATCTTTCTGTTCCTGCAATCTTGTCTATATACGAGCTTTCGTGTTTACTTTACTTTGTGGGGTTTAACTTCACGACCTGCTAGTATTTTTTGCTTTGAAAGATCGCAATCTGTAGAATAGCTAGAGCATATATAAATAATAAGACAAGAAAAATAAATTATATAATATGGTGAAGATAGTAGCTATAAATACATATATAATAATCAACAGCATCCACTGATTTTGACATCTTTATTTAATTTCCACCGTGCCACTGCGTCATTGGACTATTCTTCTAGGTGTTTTGCTAAGCTCGATTAGTCAGATTGAGACTAATAATAATAATAAATAAAAAAAAATCAGAGAGAGAGAGAGAGAGAGAGAGATGCTAATACCGGGGTGAGCAACCGGCCAAGAGCACGAGATTAGACTCAAGTAATAAGTGGTGGACCCGTCGTGGAAAGAAAAAGACTTGAACCGGTTACCGTGAAGACACGATCAACGCAGGTGGCCTGCCTTGCAAGAATTACAAAACAAAGAACTGGTAACACTGTTACATGCAGAAGTAGAACTTCTAGAAAAGCTGTTGAATTTTAGGCGTTCTTGTTTTTCTAGAAGGACTCGTTTTCTCAGCAAGTTTCTACCGGTCTTAGCTGATGTGTCTTTCTGTACCATGTAATATCTCACTCTTAATTCATGTCTGAAAACACAGACGAAGATAATTTCGATTTAAGATTATGGTAATTTATTTATTTATAGTCATGCATGTGTTATGAATATTAAGTGAAGTAGCTCCACATGTTGTTTGTGAGGGACTCATATATAATACATGGGAAATTACATATCCAACTACATGTCGTGGTCTAAACCAGAGCCAAAATAAGATGAAGTGAGATCTCGAGCAAAATTATAAATAAAATATTTAAGAAATATATTTTTTATTTTATATCCGACGGGCAAAGCTTGGAACAGTTATCATTCTGTGATTAAGAGTTCTTGTTAAGTGGGGATAATTTTTATTTTAAAAAGCATAGTTAATAAATATAGTTTACTTATTTGTATTTGTTTTTGGTTGAGTAGGGGCTTGAGCTAATGCTAAAGTGACATTTAGGCTTTGTCTAGACCACTAGATATTTATTGTTAAAAAATATATGATTTTATCAAAGTTTTACTATCAAGACAGCTATACGATATTTATATTTTATTATGGTTAGTTCCCGTATGAAAATAATGAATCTTTTACTGTGCTAATATATAGTTTTATATCAATTAAATTTTTTTTATGGAAAAAGATGGACCACATATGCATCGTCCACATATCATGGAGGCGAGGTAATGGCTTGTGATTGTTAAAAATCATATGCTCTTACATGCATGTCTGCATGGGATGGCTTGGGACCGGGAATTTAATTTAAACCAAAGAAAAAATAATACATAATTAGTGTCTATATAGTTTTCATCGGATAGTTAAGTTACTAGGGATTCATCTCTAGATTCTTACACTCAAAACTTGAATGCTCATATCCCGATTTTAGAATGCAAACCTAACCTCAGAGCCTCGTACTCGATCTTAGCTCTTTATGCACCCCGGACCTAACACTAATCTCGTTCAAACTCCAGGCAGTTTGGACCGCTCCCCCGGGTGCTCTAGTCTAGGTCTCACACCGCATCATGGACGTCTCAAGCCAATCTTGGCATGATTCCTACCCTCCTCGAACCTTGTCCTCAGCCGACCCTAAAGCATGATCCATGCCTGTTTTACGACTCTTGAATCAACATGACTTCCAAAATATATCATGATAGTATGAAAAATAGTTTTAATAACTTTTGAAAACCATTTTTGTTAATAACTTTCAAAACCTGCCGTCGTTATATATATATATATATATATATATATATAAAGAAACACAAGCAAGTTTTCACATTTGTTTCCAGTTTTTACTTTTAATTGTTGAATTTTCTTTCGATGACCATTAATAGTTAGAATGAGCGATGGGAAGTGAAAGTGGAACAAGAAGCTTCGATTCCATCGAAACTGAAGACTTCCATCTCATATATATCTTACGTTTTCTTTCCGACTCTATCAATTTATAGTCGTGTTGTTTGAATCAAAGGTATGATATTGAAGTTACCATGTATCAAAGAGGAGAAAATAACCAATAAAAGGGGAGATTATTACCGACGAAACCCTACATTTGATGACATTAAATCGTGATCACTGGATTTTAGTGGATTTTCAACAAAATAAAAACACACAATTTAACGAAGACTCTTTATAAATGTGGTTGAGGTTAATTTTAAAAATGATTTTGTTCAAAAATACTTTAAAATAATTTATTTGTTTATTCAAATTATTTTACATCAACACATGAAAAATGACATAAAAATATCATTTTTTTAATTTAAAATAAAATTTTAAAATAATTTTTTTAGATTTTATTTAAAAATACTTTTAAAACTCGTGTAAAACAAGATAACAAGTGGGAATGGAGGTTAAATTTTAGTGAAGTAATTAATACTTTGACTTTGGCTAGAAGTTTCGACTACCGAAGACTATAAGCATTTTGAAAGAATTACAGCTTACAATTAATTCATTCACATAGTCTTACAAATTCCAATGTGATACACGTAACCACCTTTTTAATTATTTGACAAGTTCTTGCTTGCTTGATTTTCTAGAAAGCTGGGTGTAAATTAAAGATAAATCGAGGGAAGGTCTAAATGAAATCGTAGGGAATATGAAGAGTATAATCCAACAAATTTATTAAAAAAGAAAATCTAAATTCAACAAAATCCTCTTTAAATCACAAGTTTTTCACCATAAATTTATCTCTTATTGAATATATTAATTTACATTTATCTCTTGGTATTTTTTATCTTTCTTTTGGTTATTTTTAATGATTTTTTTATTCACAATTATCAATTTATTAGATTAGATGCTCACATAAAATTTTCATTTATGTTTATATTTTATTTATTTAAAAAAAACACATCAAAGTAGCTTTTTTTTAATAAAAAAAACATCAAAATAATATTTATTTATTTTTAAAAATTAATTTTTTATACCAATATTTAAAAACAAGAAAAAACTATTATTTTAAAATCAAATTTAATGAAAAATAGATTCACCGTCAGTCACAAATACCCAGAACAGTCCAGTGATGGCGCCACGTCAATTTAAAAACAGTGAGCGGGATCCACACATATCAAAACGCTTACGTAATAATCGGAAAAAATTAAACAAATAAAATCTTAAACGATGCTGACGCTGGAAACCAACCCCTCCACCTTCTTATTTAAACCCCACCCCGGGTACAAAGCTCATCAAATACCCTTGGCCAATCTCTCCCTTGCAGTCTCTCTCATCTGCAAAATTTCCTTTGAAGCTTCCTCGAAGCCTCTCATTTTAATCAAGCCAAACGATCACACGGTTACTGTCTCTAATTTATTTCTCAGGTAATCTTTAGTTAATCGGTTACAGGCTTCTCTGATGATCTTTTTCTTTGTTTTTAGCGCTTCATTTCTTATACTTTGTTGTTTGTTTTAATTCTTGATTTGTGATTGTGGCATAGCTCTTTGATATCTATCCTGTTTTTTTGGTTGATTGAAATGTACGGTGGATTTTGTTTGGTTTGTAGGAAAGAAAGTGGTAAAGGCAAAGAAAAAAAAGGAAAATAGCTTAATGAGAGAGGAAGGAAATTTTATTTATTCTGATTTGCAATTTTTTATTTGTGTTAAAGTAGCAAAACTTACTTAATAAGTAGAAGAACCACACAATTTTTAGTACAATTCGACTGTTTTTTCCTTAGCAATCTTTGAAAGAAGTCCCCTACAAATTTCTAGATTTTGTTTTTGATATGGTTAGTTTCACAATTACTTAGATGTTGTTTTTAGATTCCTTGTTGATGCTAGTGATGACCTTGACCTAGAACCAACTTTTTTTTCTTTCTTTTGAAGTTATTGCTATCTTTCCGAGTTCATGGGTAATTATTAAGGTTTTTTTTTTTTTTTTTTTAATTTTGTTTTTGGTAGTTTTCTGTCATAAATTATAATATCATTTAACTAAAATCCAATGCTTGGATATCCTTTTATTTTATTTTATTCATCTTGTAAACATGTATATATAAAATTTTGAAGGGGCTGCCTGGTCATTTTTTTTCTGTGATTTACCAGATTCCAACCTAATAAATTTGACACATAATTTTTTTATTAATTAGATTTTGGTTTAAATGAACAGTCATTTTGCTGATTATTCACTCCGTTGTCACTTTCACTGGGCCACCTAAAAGAGATTTAGATGAATTTGCTTTGTGCTTGAAGAAGATTAGTCAGAACTTGTACTTTAATGGACTGAAAGACATGAAATATTGAATTCTGTAACGATTTTTTGTTGCGTGGGGAACTGCTCTTCTTGATCTTATCTGTGTTCAACTTGTTCTTCATGCCTTACCTCCTTGTCCTTGAAAAATTTGGTGTTTTAACATATATGTGGTTTGTCTATCAAGGATTTAGAAAGCCGTGCGTATCTAGAATGTTTGAGTTTTGGACGTCTCTATATTCCCTGTTTAAGGAACCGTTGAAAAGTGGCATGAAGCATCTTTCTAGAAGGTCAAAGTATTCAAATGTGTTGTGGTACAAATATGTTTTAGCCATACTTCATCACTTGTTTTTCAAGTAAAATGAATTTGGAAATTGTAAAACGAGATATCGCTTAGAACACAGGAATGAAAAACAAGATGAGTAACATGAATGCATATGCTTCAAATGTGTACTCAAGTTGTAATTATTGTCAGATGAGTCCTTATCTGATCAGAAATCTTGAGTTGGGGGTCAATGAAGCTTCCGCCCCTGTTTGATAGATCGGGGTGCTAGATTGGCCCTGGGGCTTTTTGTTTGATGCATTTCATTGTTCTGGGTTGGACAGTATAATTGCTATGAACTAATGCGGTTGGTGGCATATATCTTGTGCCTATTTAGACTTTTCATATGCATGTACACGCAAGTGGTATCTGCACTTCCAAGTAGCGAGTTTCAGATTGTCTGGAAATTATAAGTTAGTTTGGTACTTCAGCTTGGATGATGAGGGAAAATTGTTACTGATCTGGTTAGATTTCTCTGTTCTTTTTCAGAGTTAAAGGACGCCAGAACAGATCTATGGACTTTGAGCGATATTTTTCCCAGGGATGGAAATCAGTCTCAAGTGCAGCAGCTGACTCCGAAAGTTTTAGTGGTTGTTTTGACTGTAATATCTGTTTTGACTATGCACATGAGCCAGTAGTCACCCTCTGTGGCCACCTTTATTGCTGGCCCTGCATTTACAAGTGGCTCCATGTCCAGAGCTCCTCCCTTGCCTCTGATGAGCACCCGCAATGCCCAGTATGCAAAGCTGATATATCTCACACCACCATGGTCCCCCTCTATGGCCGTGGCCAAGGCTCAGATGAAGCTGAAGGCAAGACACCATATAGGGGTATGATCATACCTCCCAGACCATCAGCTTGTGGTGCTCAAGGTGTGATGTCGAACACATCTAACACCAGCCAGCAGCTTCCATATCGTAATCCTTACCAGAGCTATAACTACAATACGAATCCATATGGCAGTTTCGAAGAGGCTTCCCCATCACCATTACTTAACCTTGGAGACCCTACGATGACTGGTTTGCAGGAACCGGTTGTTGGGGTGTTAAGGGAGATGGTTTATGCAAGGGTTTTCGGTGCATTTCCAAACTCATATCACTCAATGGGAACCAGTAACCCCAGGATGAGAAGGCATGAGATGCTGGCAGACAAGTCATTGAACAGAATCTCAATTTTTCTCTTCTGCTGCTTTCTATTATGCCTCGTTGTATTTTGAGACACAGTAATAGGTTATTCACCATTGTTCATCTGTATATTTTTGTAAAGAGCAATGGTTCGGAGTTTATGGAACATCGTAGATCAGATAATAAATACATGAGTTGAATTTTTATATTTGACAAGAAACACATGCCGTTTTATCAGCTATATGTGGTTTGATTACTCATGGTGTGAACCTGAACGTTCTTTCATCAGAAATAATGCTTAATTTTTTGTTTGGCAATATGTTTCAACTAATTTAACTGTTACGTAAAAGGGATATTTTCATCATGTAATCCAAGTTTCATCAAGCCTCTTGATGGGAAAAACAAATAATGGAGATTATCGTGATCCATCTTCCACTCATCAATGTTTTGAGAGCAAGCAATGCTTGGACCGATGTCCAATCCAAGTCAAATGGCAAGTCCAATGCCTTGACTTTCAGTCATATTTTGCCATTTAATTTCTTTTTCTTCGAAGAAGTCAAATGGCAAGTCCAATGCTCGAAACCTCTCATGAGAATAGATGCTAAAAACATCAGTGAGAGCTACAAACATACAGCTCATTGGCTGCCACTTGATTTAGTTCATAGGTTGTACGAGAACCTTTTATCTTATTGAAGAGGGTTAAGTATCTTGAATAAATTGAAATTAAAACTCAGCAATCCTTCAAAACATAATTGCAGGAACTATAATTACGGCCAATGAGGAGAAGTTTTACAGATGAACGTATTACAAGAACCAGAACTTGTTGATCTGATCCAGGCATCTCCTTCGAGACACCACTCTGGTTTTGAATGACACCACAATCCCCTGAGCCCTCATGTCACGATGATATTTTTGGACAGCAACAAACGCATATTTGAAGGCTGGTAGGGTTCCAGCAGGCTGCGGCCGCGTGATAACAAATATCATCAATGGATGTGTTCAGGGTTGGTCAAATGAGGATCGCCTTGGGTTCTACAATAGGGACTGCGATTTACTTGGAGGGAGCTATGGCGACAACCTCCACTGCTAGCTCGTTTGCATAAAGAGTGTTGGAAATGAAGGATATTATTATTTTGTAATTTGATGTTGAAGCTCTTTTGTATGCTTGAAACAAACCAATAAAAGCTTTCGACTCACTGATCTTTGCTGTTTCTAGCCTGTGATCTTTGCTTTCGACTCACTGATCTTTGCTGTTTCTAGCCTGTGATCTTTGCTGTTTTTAGATTTGGGAGTGAGATCATCGAGATTGTTTTTAAAATTATTTTTTTATTTTAAATATATTAAAATAATTTAATAACACTATTTTTTTTAAATACTTTTAAAATCATACCAACACACGTAAAATAGAAAAGCTATATGCTTAATTATTTCCATTTACCTTTTTTCCCCCCAACACATGTATATGCACTTTGTTTTACAAAGGGTTGCAGTTTCAATGGACTACGATGTCTTAATATTTAAACATGCCTTGAGAGATATGATCACCGTTAATATTTGAACAAGTTGGTTGTCAATACAAATCACAGCAAATTCAACATAAATTACAATTTCATATCAAGTCATTTCATAATCATAAAAAACTCAATTATTAAATAAAACAATGTGCAATTTTTAATCTTATTATATAATATTATTACATTTAATATATTAACCTATTGACGGGGCCACTCCATTAGATCTCAGAATCATGAGCATGTCATCATGCTGCTTGATAAAAATAAAAAAAAAATCCATTCTTTAGCATTAATGATAAAGCCCTCATTTTGTTATTTATCTTAAAAATTTCTATCTTAATCTCATTCGTGTGTCTTGGTTATTTTCTATTTTATTGTTTTAATATTTCATGCAATAACAAATCTCTTATTTTTTATTGTCATATAATTAAATAAAAAATAACTTAAAAAAATAATAAATTTTGCTAATTGCCTCAAGTTCAAGACATTTTTTTCTAATTTAATATAAATCTTTTTAACAATTTTATTTTTTACTATTGAGTTTTTTTTTTTTAATTTTTAGAATTATCCTGATGGGTTTTTTCAAGTCAACATGAATTGATTTTGATGAATATAGTATATTATTATCTTAATTTTAAATAAAAATATCGTTCAATTTATCTTTGTTTCAATATTATAAAAAATATCATATAATTTGCAATAAATTTTGATCCATCATTATTTTAAAAAAAATATATATTATCTATATTTAGATTTTTTTTTTTTTTTTTAGTGTTTGAGATTATTTTCTTAACCTGGACATGGCACATGTGTATGGTCTAATATGAAACTATTTTGTTTTAGAAAAAAAAAATCACGAAACTATGGTTAAGATAATTATTCCAGAAAATATTTTGTATCTCTTTATATTTTTTGATTTTTATATTAAGTATTTTTAGTGATGCAGGGATGGGGTATTTTAAAGCTTAATTGGCTATGCATCATCCATTATCATGAGACCTAATGCATCTTAAATGTCAGTTCTGTTGCTATAAAATAGATGTGTATATATTAAAAAAAATTATTTTTAATATTAATATATTAAAATAATTCAAAAACACTAAAAAAATATTTTAATATATTTCAAAAAAATACTTTAATAATCACTCTACTAGACCGCACTTAAATATGATTATCATTAAGGGCATGTATTAGAGTATGATTAAGATTGATTTTATAAGTATTTTTTTTCAAAAATATATTAAAATAATATATATTTTTAACATATTTTTGATATTAATATGTTAATATGGTCTAAAAAGAACAAGAAATTAATTTAAAATAAAAACAAAAAAAAATATTATTTTTTAAAATAATGTATTAAAGCAGTGACAAACAATGAACTGAAACATTCTATTGTTAGTCAATATTATAGCTTTATGTGGTTGCCTTAATTCCTAGTTGAAGATTCTCTCTGCCCTGCCAGAAAGTAAGCATGCTGTTAACAAACTGCTTTACTAACTTTTTGTGGGTTGTTTTTTATAATATATTTTTTTATTTTAAAAAAATTATTTTAATATTAATATATAAAAATACTAAAATTATTTAACTTAAAATAAAAAATAATATATATATATATATATATATATATATTTAAATAAAAACACAGTGAGGAACAAAATTCTTTGAAGACAGTCGAAGTGACAAGGATAGGATGAAGCAAGAAAAAAAGGGAAAAGCAACGAGAAAAAAAGGGAGGCTTATAAGCACGCTGTGCTTCGGTGAACACCTAACCTCTCCACTAGTCAAATCAAGTTTGCTACCAACTCCTCAGGAAGATTCTAACAATCCCATCCATCCATCCATCATCGCACACCCCTACACACCAGTTATCATCTTCTTCTTTTTCACTGTAAATATTAGTTAATTATTTTATTTAAAAATTTAAAAATATAAAAGAGATTCTAAAATATGATTTGTATTATTTTTTAATATAACTTTTCAAATAAAAATTTTTTGACCTTGAAATTTACATAAACTCATATTATCTTGTACTTAATTTTTATCGAATAAAATGAGAATGATGAGATTTAAATTCGTTACCACTGAATCAACAAGATTTTGATACTATATTAATGAACCATTTTATTTAAAAATTTAGATTTGTAGGTGAGGTCCCATAATATGAATTATATTATTCTCTTACAGTTACAGCTTGTGTGAATGTTTGTTTATGTGTTTTAAATTGTTAAATTTATTTTAATTTATTGATATAAAAAAATAAAAAGAGAAATCTATTGTATAATTGTAATCATACAATGAGCTATTACAGTTCAATAATGGCAATAGGCAGACAAAAAGGTTTGCCAAACACTTTCCAAGTAGGGTCGGAGCTCACTGTCCTTATTTTGATTTTGAATTTATTTGCTCCATTTCTTTAGAGGGTGTAGTCAGTTGACCTTAATAATTGGTTAGCCTAATTATTGGGTTGTTTTAAGGTGATTATGAAAAAAATTGATTTTTTTTTTTTTATTTTTAAATTATTTTTTTGGATATTTTTAGATTATTTTGATGTGTTGATATTAAAAATAATTTTTAAAAAATAAAAAAAATATCATTTTAATATAATTCTAAACAAAAAACACTTATAAAAATAATCATAACCATACTTTCAAACATGCAATATATCCTTCCAATTCTGATTAATATTATAGAATCCATTCTCCAATTACTAGAATCATAAACGTTTTATTTTTGATTAATTATATCCTTCCTAATTAAATTCCTTCACACGGCTGCATAGAATGAAATCTACGGGCCACTCTCAAAATTTGAAGGAATTAGGTTCAAGTAAACAAAAGGTGTGAACGTGATCGGCATTCTTTTCATCAGGGGAGAAAAAGAGAGAGAGAGAGGGCTGGAATTTCCACCGTATAGACTATAGGTTTGCCACTCCAATCGTTTGACTACACAATGTTTTGCTCGGATGGGCATTTATGGCAACACATCTATGTATTTTTATTTGTTTAATATTATGACATGATATGATGATAAAAAATTTATGATTTGTAGATTAAATCTTAAATTTTAATAAAAATATATATTTTTTATAAGAGTATGGGACAATAAGAATTTTACTCGTATATCTTAATCAATATAAAATGTTTTTTGGAGAGTGAAGTTTTGTTGTGTACAAAAATCTACCTATTTTTTCAAAGAAAAAAAAAATATATTGCGACTTTTGAAGGGAGATTGGCAGGCATGTGCAATAAAAAGACAAGAGACATAAAATCTTGCTACTGTTATTTCATTGGAAGAAATTGAGAGCAAAGCAACAAGAAAGGATCTCCAAGAATGGTTTCCATACAATATAAGAAGGTTTACACGCACCTAAAGAAAACAAAAAGGTGAGAAAAGACTAAAAAAGAAAAAAGAAAAAGGAAACAGTCCACCTTCCACGGTGCTAGTCGTAGTTTCCTGGAGGGTGTTGATCATGATCATATTATAAAGTAGAAAGCCTCCCCATTTAAGAAACCTTTTGGATTCCATAAATCTAGCTGAGCCAAAACATGGCAGCCAATACATTGCAGCTTGATCAAGGCACAACAAGCAAGATCAGTTCTTCAAGCAGCGTTAAATCTCCAAAAACAAAATGCCCAGCTCCGTTTTTATCCAAGACTTTTGACCTGATCGAAGAAGGCGGGGCAGATGGTGTTGGTGATCATCCTCATGGCAAGAGAATCGTTTCTTGGAATGCAGAGGGAAATGGGTTTATAGTATGGTCTCCGGCTGAGTTCTCAGAGCTCACTTTGCCCAGATATTTCAAGCACAACAACTTCTCTAGCTTCATTCGTCAGCTTAACACTTATGTGAGTTATTGTTATATGCATGCTTTCATCTTTTTAACTTTCGATGCTTGCCCTTTTGATCATCAAATGCCAAAAGCTTTCCTTCATACTAAAATGTTCTCCTGTTGTCTCGAAATTGGTTCACTAAATATATAATATATTTGGAAACATTGCTGTGAACACCAGGTAGCAGGAAATAATTAATAATTAGTAGAATGCTGTTTATCTCCTTTGCTTTCTGCATGATCTAATCCAAGTTAAGAATTCCCATGATCTGAGGTATTGTTCATTTGTGTCTGCTTAAGGAATATCGAGTTCCCAAAGTATACGGTAAACATTGGACTACTACTAAATTGACTATTGTTGCCTGACTATAATATAAAACACTATTTTATCATGTGGGTGAGCTGCAATTTATTCAAGAATGTTTTGATAGGGATGAAGATATCTTGATATATAGTGAAGAAAATGTATTAAAAAAAGAAATACTGAGTCAAAATATGCGATATTCTGATCTGTAATTGTCAAAATAATCACACTGCGTTTTGCCTTAAACGATGACTTTTTTAGGGAGGAAACCTGGACTTCAATCCATGCAAGGCAGCATCACAACCTGCCGTCATGCTGTTCTATGTAGAACCCTTAAAATTTACAAGACTCTTGATCTTGATGACATCAACGATGGCTTTTATTGCTAGGCATGTAGAGAGGCAAGCTTTTGTTGAGTTTTTAATTTCCCGAGGCGTAGGAAATGTTAGAATTTCGGATAAACCCAGATAGAGGGGATATATCTTCTCTCCTCTCTTCTATCAATTGATAAAAAACTAAACGTTACCTTCTTGTTTAGGGTTTATAGTTACACTCAAGTTCTTCCATTGTTTTCCAATTTTTTTAGTGAATCTAAAAATATAATTTAAAAGGCAGGGATTCAAGAAAACATCATCGAAGCAATGGGAATTCAAGCATGAGAAGTTCTTGAAAGGGAGGAGGCACATGCTAGTTGAGATCACTCGAAAGAAATGTGAGCCCAGTGCGTTTCCAGCATATTTAAAGGCTTCTAATGATCAAGAGAATGCAACGCATGCCATTGAAGAAACCAATCTTTTGATACTCATGGAGGAGAACAAGAACCTGAGAAGAGAGAAATTGGAACTACAAATTCAAATAGCCCACTTCAAAGCTCTAGAAATGAGGTTGCTGGATTGCCTTGCTCAAGACATGGGAAGCCACCGGAACAAAACTAGGAGGCTATGTTAAGGTGATGATGAGAAACAAATATTTAGCGATGGCCCAGGAGGGCTGTTATCTCCGTGGGTGTCGTCTCATTAGCTTCTTCCTCGATAATGTTTAGCTCTCCTTTTTCTTGAATATCTGTATTGATGACAGGAAAGAGAAAGAAACAAATCTCTGTGTTTTTGGTGGATTTGTTTTTTCTTTTTTTTAATGCTTTTGTAATTTATATTAAAAATGTCTTTCCTCAATTAAGTTAACTTGGAACCATTAACTAATTATGAGAGCACCTTAATTCAATCTATCTCATGAATTACTAAATTAAGAAAATCTGATCGCATGATTTAACACGGTACTTTTAATTTAAAAGCTATTAAGCACACTTAAACTTAGGATATTATGTTTTAAAAATATTTTTTAATTTTTTTTATTTTAAATTAAAAATTGTTAGTATTTTTATATCATTTTCATATGTGTTGATGTCAAAAATAATTTTTAAATAGTTATAAAAATATTATTTTGATATATTTATGAATGAAAAACACTTTAAAAAACAACTTTAACCACATTTCTAAATAAACGCTTATTCTTGCATTTTTACTTTTCAAGGGTGTTTTAAAAATGAAATTATTTTAAAAAAATGATGTGTTTTTAGGTAAAGAGTAGTTTAAGAGATTGGACCGCATTAACTTGATTTCCTTTTTTTTCAGATCATTTTTTAGTAAATTGTTAAAAATAAACCTAAAAAAAGAATTGAGTCAACACTAACCAACCCATCAAGCTTGGGATCTAGGTCTGGAGACTGCGTGAACCCTACACAAGGAAAAGAAAAGGAAAGGAAAGGACGTGGTGAAGTTCAATTTGGAAAGATGAAATGAAAAAGAAAGTCAACGTAAAAATGGATCTAAAATTGATGTTAATCAGAGTTAATCTTTCAATCTTGTGATATAAGTTAAGAATACTTTATAAAAAAACCCATAAAATCTAATTTTAAATCAGTTCTATGTAAAATGATGAAATTAAATTTATTTTATTTTTATGAAAAAGAATACAAAAAAAATAATAATTAAAAAAACAAAGACTAAAACCTATATATATATATATATATATATATATATATATATATATATATATATATAAATATAAAAGACTACACACCTTTTAAGTTTGATTGAACTAGAGAAAGAATAAAAGAAGAGAAAAATACATTTACCCTCTAATAACTTATTATTGACTGACTTGCATTCTCTCACGTGAGATTTTACGTGATATTTGAGATGCCACTATGGAAAAATGTTTTGGCCACTAAAGGAGGCCACGATTGAACTTGGCCGTGTTGACCTGTCCATCCACCTTAGTCTACTATATTTATTTTAGTTTCACTTTCATCCCCTTAAAACCTAATTGTTTTTCATGAATATAATTTCATTTTATTATGTAAAACCATACATCAATCTAGTGCTGAAATGCTTCCTTGATATTGCTCGAACTATATATATAGACATACAAAACAAGCTGCCGAGTCAGGTTCCAAAAAAATAATAATTTGAATGGATTAATAGTGAAAAAGAAAGAGTTAAGTGACCCAAGACAAGAAAAAAACACAAACTATTCTAGCGAGAGTGCAAATTAGTCCTTGGTATTATAAAATATTTATCTAAGCCTCAAATCTAGTCTCTCTATGATCTAATTCTTTTAAATGAATTAAATTAAATTTTATTTTGTAAAATCAAGCTTCTACCGAGCGATGAAAGATTTCTCTAACACCATGAGATCCTCATATATGGGCATGAAAAAAAAGCACCGAGATCAATCACGAATCAAAACAATGTTAAGGAACCAAATAAGAAGAAAAAGAGATTGAGGGACCAAAGTGTAAAAAATATTAAGAACCAAAAACTTTTTTCCTCACATGCTACAAGTGTTATTTGTTTTGTTTCGTTTCGGTCAACATAGCTGAAATATTTTGTACCAGTTAAAAAGCGAGACAAAACAACATCGTTTGTGCCTTGGTTTAAAATCCGGCGTGTTCCAAAATTTTTGGCCAAATACTGACGGAAATGTTTAGGTTTTATTCTGGCTGTTCTGTTTCGGCCAAATAGTATTTTTTAAAATAATAAATAATTTTATAATATCAAAAATATCTCTTAATCCAACCGTTAGATTGAGATGAAATTTTATGAGGAGTCTCTTATCATATTTGTATACATTATGTGAAAATATCAGAGCAATCAAATAATGTAATGACTTTGCGAGATTCATGATGATATTCTTATAATATTATACATGTTCATAATTTTGTTTAGAAAAATCATTTTATTATTTTTGAATTTTAATCACACACACATATATATTACAACCTAGAAACATTCCAAAATCAAAATATCATGTTTTAATGGAAAAAAAACAAAGCAGCAACAAAATCAATATTGATATCCTTGCATGGTACCGTGAGCATCGAGCTCTTTCAGGTTGCTGTTAATATCCATTAAAAAAAATACTAAATTATATGATTTTCCGAACTTGTATTTTTATAATTTATATAAGAAATCAATCGTACATATGTAACCACAATAAAAAAGAAAAGATAGTATTTTTTTTTTAAATTAATAACAAGAGAAGAAATGAGTTTCATGTCGAGAAAAACAGAATGCCTTTGAATTAGATTTAAGTGAGTGGACATTGCTCCCGTATAAAACGACTTGGTCCTACAGCTTTGCGCCTAGCGTTTTAAAGGTGCTCTTAAAACAACACTGAATTGACATGAACCAGAAATTATGGAGACTGCATGCGTAAAACCTTCTTTCTCTCTCCCCCTTTTCCTAACGTGCCAACAAAAAATAGGTCAAAAATTTCATCTTGACTATCAAGTCCTAATCACATGCTAAATCTCTCACGACAAACCTGTTCAGTGTGTTTGATTTTGATTTTACAGTTATTTTTTAAAGTATTTTTTATTTTGATATTAACACATAAAAATAATTTAAAAATATATAAAAATTTAATTTAATATAGAAAATAAATAAAATATTTTTTTTTCAAAATCAATTTTAAAATACGACAAACAAAGAGTAAAACAACTAGCCAAGAGAGAGGGAGGGAGGAAAAAGGTTAGGTTAGCTAGAAAAATCATTGCCATTTTTTTTTAATAATCATATTACTGCAAAATTATACATTATACAATAATGTTTCTATATTGTTTACATTACCGTTTATATCCACCTTTTCTTATTTTATTTATTTTATCTCCCATTTTCTTAATATTTTTTGGTTTAACTATTTATTTATTTATTTATTTATTTTTGCATCATGTAATTAATATTTTTATGGTTCTATAACTTTTTTTTTAATACCGTATAAGGATTATTTTGATTTATATTTTTATTCTTAAATGTTAGACAAATGAATTACGTTTGCATGATGCATTTATAAGATCAATAATCATATGTACTTAACAAAGCGTCCAATAAATAGAATATAAGGGATGATCGAGATAAAATATTTGCATGCACATCAATTTTTTACCTCTTATTACTAAGATATTTATTTAACATTAAAAAATATTTTTATAATTTATCATTTAATATATTGCACTCACCATCTCTTTATTCCTTAATAAACTAATGTCATGATACTAGAAAAAACCAACATCTTATATTAGAAATTAATTCGGAATCCTACTTCAATATTGGGCTTCTACAAATTTAAATGATACAAATATTTCCATTTCAAGCCCGAGATTGCTTGAAGAACCTAACTTTATATTGGGCTTCAAGGAAAATGGGCCAAGGAAGAAAAGCTCCAAAACAAGCCTGAAAAGCCCATCCAAGTTCTAAGACCCATATCTCTTAAGCCCCCACCGGCTAATGAACAGCAGCATTTCCTATCCTTTCTCACTGTAAAAAATCATCCCGTGTCTCTCTTACCCTGCAAAACCCAGCGATGAACACAAAACTAATCTCTAAAACCCTAATGCAAAATCGAAATACAATCATTACCAGATCTTACTACACTAACAAAGCTAATAAATCTACCTTGTACTCAAAAATCAGTCCTTTAGGAAGCACCCCAAGTCTGGAGTCTGAGCTGGACAGTTGGGTCCAAAGCGGAAACAAGGTCAGGGTTGCTGAGCTTCAACGCATTATCCATGATCTTCGTAAGCGAAAGAGGTTCTCTCACGCCCTTCAGGTTTCTTTTGTATTTTGTTGATTTGGGTTTTGTTTGGTTTCTGGGAAACTGTAGGAAAGGAAAAGAAATGAAGATTGAACTTTAAAGTAATTGTCTGTGAATGAAAGGTAAATGGAATGCTGTAATTTTGCATCAAAATGAGTTCTTACGGGAACAATGTTAGATTATGTATGGATTTTTACCGTATGTGCATTACAAGCATGTTCTGTGATTGATTGTTGGCGTTTCAATGTATCTATCTTTCTTTATGAAAAAACACAGGAATGTTTTTTTTTTTTTCTCGTTTTTGGATAAAAGATGCAATCTTTTTAAATGCTGTCTACCAATGATTTTCTTTATAAAAAATTGCTGTCCTTTAGAATTTCTGGAGGGCTTATCTATGTTCAAGTGATAAATACTTTTTTTTGTATTGCTTCTTAGTTTTTGGAAATTTGTGGGTGCAGGTGTCTGAATGGATGCATAAAAAGGATATTTGCATATTCTCACCAAGTGAACATGCTGTTCAATTGGATTTGATTGGTAGAGTTCATGGGCTTGTTTCTGCTGAGAACTATTTCAATAACCTGAGGGACCAGGATAAAAATGAAAAGACATATGGTGCGCTCCTGAATTGTTATGTTCGCCAACGTGAAACTGACAAGTCCATCTTACATTTGCAGAAAATGAAGGAGATGGGCTTTGTCAAATCATCTCTCACTTACAATGACATTATGTGCCTCTACACAAATGTTGGCCAGCATGAAATGGTTCCTCAGGTCCTAAATGAGATGAAGGAGAGCAATGTTTTACCTGATAACTTCAGCTACAGACTCTGCATCAATTCCTATGGTGCTAGGGGTGACCTTGAGGGAATGGAAAAGATTTTGAATGAGATGGAGCACCAACCAGACATTGTCATGGACTGGAACACTTATGCAGTTGTTGCTAATTTTTACATATTAGGTGACCTTACAGATAAGGGCATTGATACCCTGAAAAAATCAGAAGCAAGGCTAGATAAGAAAGATGGAACTGGCTACAATCATCTGATTTCACTCTATGCTAAGCTAGGAAATAAGACTGAGATTTTGAGATTATGGGATCTGGAGAAATCTGCTTGTGAAAGGCATATAAACAAGGATTATATCATCATGATGGAATCTCTACTGAAGCTTAGTGAGTTTGAAGAAGCCGAGAAAGTGCTAAAAGAGTGGGAGTCATCTGGCAATTTTTATGATGTTCGGGTACCAAATACCCTTATTATTGGGTACTCCAGGAAAGGCTTGTATGAGAAAGCAAGAGCACTGCTTGAGGACTTGACTGGGAAGGGAAAGATGACTCTCCCAAATAGTTGGGGCATTGTTGCTACAGGATTTTTTGACAAAAGCGAGGTAGCAAAAGCTTTCAGCTGTATGAAGGCTGCCCTATGCCTATACGCAGAAAATAAAGGATGGAAGCCAAATCAAAGAGTGATCAATGGCATATTGAGTTGGCTTGGTGATGAAGGCAGTGCTGAAGATGCAGAAGCTTTTGTGTCTTCATTGAAGACTGTAATCCCCGTGAACAGGGAAATGTGTCATGCTGTTTTGAAGGCAAATATAAGAGCTGGTAAGGATGTGCGTAGACTTTTGGACGGCATGAAAACTTACAAGATAGAGGAGGACGAAGAAACAAAGAAAATCCTTAGCATGATCCAGCAGTAAACCTCAAGCCTTTATGTTATTCCATTGAGATCCACCACAACTTGCTTATTCAAACAAGCTTTTTTTTTTTACATTTCCTTTTTTCCTGTGAGAACCATGCAATTGCCGCAGCAATCCATTTTGTTTGTTTAGTTCCGTTGAAACAATTGGTGGTTCAAAGATCAAGATTATTCCTTAGCAATTGATTCATGTTGTCCGTATGAAATTGTTTCAAATCGTGATTACTTTTATTTCCATGCTGGACCGTGTAATTTAGCCGCAGCTTTACGTCCTTGAACGAAGGCAAGCCGCAAATATTGTTTACATACATGCATTAACTGAAGTGCTGCTTGGGATTTATTGTTTCCCTTTTAGTTCATCAAGAACTTAATCTCTGAAACATTCCCCTTTCCGACTGGAGTAGAATGTCGAAGCAGTTGACGTCGTTAATCGTCTCTGTTTAAAACGGGCAGGTCATCAGCTTGCCTGTTATGGCCACGTTTCTTCATTTGTAATAAGATTTTGTTCGAGAATTGGGAATGAAGTTCACCATGAAACTTGGCATGCACGGGTATAGTTAACTGAGTACTTTGGTGGACCAGCCTGGTTGGATTTAACAATTATGGTTGAGGAACTTTGCTGCATTTTTTAATCTTTTTTCCACAGCAGATCCCTTCTTCTTTAACAATATACTTTCTCGTTTGAAGATAGAATTTCTTCTTCACACAAATTCAAGTCAGAAGATAATTACTCTCCTAAAAGCTACCAACATTTACCATGTGTATTGCTGATGACTGGGCAACAAGAGAGGATTTGTGAAGATTACTGGACACAAGCTCCTTTCCTTACTTCTTACAGAAATTTCAAAGTTAACGCTTGTGTTAGGTCACAACCTGAGTAATCTCGTGGCTCCACCACAACCAATTCTGCCCAAGATAATACCCGGCAAATTTAGGGATAAATTGGCTAATTAGCATACAAATTTAAAAGAAATGATGAATTAACACAATATTCAAACGTTTTGGCAAAATAACATTTTGAATATATTAGGCATGTTGATCTTATTGCATATATATAGGTGGAGGAACCAGCTCAACATCTAGAGCAATAACCCAATATATGATACTCATGTACCTAATCAAATACTTCTCATTTATAATCACATGATGGTTATATGTAAATATCTTGTTTCTATTTACATTCTACTATGATACAGATGTTTCATGGTGTATTAAGTAGTCATAATCATTGTCTTACCCTGATGAGCATTACTCGTATCAATATCAATCGGAAACTGCTGCCTATATTTGCATTACCTGATCTAGGCAATGCAGCTTAATCCAAATGTTTGAATATTTATATTAAATAAATAGCTATCCATAATTATACCTTAGAGATGCCTTCTGCGAGTACTTGGGTACTGTAGGACTCGTGCAAGCATTTTGTTAAAGATTGAGTCGTGGTTCGGCTCCAATGGAATTTCTTTGTTAAAACGTTCTGCTAAAAATAACGGGCTAAAATGATTTTAGCAGTTGATTTTTCTTTCAGCCTGATAAAGAGAATAACGGGCTAAAATAAAAAATCTAAAATCACTTCAAGAAGGAAGCTAAAATAAAAAAATACACACATACTTCCGAATATCAGAAAACAATTGCTGAAAATACTTCAAAGAATGCACACGTCTCCCCCCCCCCCATTCCTTCCTTTATAACGTTTTGATAACTTGTTAACAGATGATTTTAGATTGATCATGTTGTTGTCATCCTAAAAAAAACACTGGTGGCTGTTTCTCAAGAAACCAACTTGATTCCTTGCTGCACACTATTTTTTGGCGAAACTAAAGCGCTTTGGGTTGATATTATCCAGTTGAATTCGTATTGTTCCAACATCTCCTCCTTCACTCCACTCGATTGATTCCTTCTCTAACAGCTTCATAATCTACAAAAGAAAAGGGAGGAAGGAGGTACAAATTTCGTTTTCAGTCCTGGGATGATAAGTAAGACCTCACCTTTAGGGAACTACAGTTAGGTTACGCACCCATCGGTGTGTAAGTATAGTTTTTGGTTCAATCTCTCAAACAAAAGACTCTTCTCACACTAATATCTCAGCCTCAATGAATCCTTAACAAAAAATGACCAAGGTTAAATGAACGCAGTCTTACCAATCTTCTACGAGCCCCTTTCGTAACATCTTCATCGTCTGTCTCAATGACGACTTTAAGGTACGTGACTGCTGATGAAAAAAAAAAAAAGAATTGGATAAGATACATGACAAGAGAAAATTATGATGGGGAAAAGAAAACACAATGATAGCTTACATGGGATCCCTGAAAGTAAGAGAAGGTTACTCCTCAAGGAACGTATTGCATCTTTCACGCCATATTCATGCAGATCAAGCAACATATCATCTTGTGTCTCAACATTTCTGCTCATGTATGCATCCAAGAGAATAGAAAAAACTAAGGAAAGAACACCGATTTACAAAGGGAATAGAAAAGCCAAAGTGCACATCCGAGTAGACACTAAGAAATGAAAAAAAATATATATATAAATAAGCCACTGACTTGCTTTCAAAAATCTTCTGAGTAGATTCTTCATCTACCTCATGAGCCTTGTCACGAAAAAAAAGTCCCTGCAAAAATACCAAGGACATTTACATCTAAACTACTTATTTTACCCCACAGTGGCCTTCTAACAATCATAATTGACATAATTGAGATCCTGTTAAACCCCACAGCTTAAATACATAAACCACAGTTCCACTTGTAAGCATTTCATTTCGACTATCATACTACTACCAATGCTTATGCTGACCAGCTATATCAACCAGTCACAATTTAGTTTTGTTCTTGTGTTCAAGTTCTTGGTAAACATCTAAGAAAAAAAAATCTTATTTGTATCTCAAGTGCTGATCATGTTGCCAGTGCAAATAAAAACATGATTTAAAAACAGATTTCTTCTTTGTAACAACAGTCAGAAACCATACCTCATCCATAAGTTTGTTTGCTCGCTCGTAATCTCCTTTGGCAAATGCATCTCCACCCTGATAAGGGAAATTCTTATTTTATCATGACCAGACAAAAAAAGGCAATTGACACAAACCATATTGTAGATTTCTTATGCAAAAAGCCAGTCTGGAAATTAAATTGCAAATGCCTGCAGCTATAAATTTACTTAGGCATATATATTATCTTATCAAGTTACTAAAAATCATAAAAATATGTTATAGAATCATGACAAAAAAATTTGATTCCCTTCATTAACCCTCTGGAAATGAAAATCTATAGTTAAATTATGATAATAATACTAATAGTTATAGTTATAGTTGTTGTTATAATAATAATAATAATTATAATTATAATTAGTGACCTACAGCTTTATAATATTCATTCATTGTGGCCCGATACTCCTTCCAAGCTTTACGAAGAAGCTGGTAACTATCCTTTCCATCATCATCTTTAACTGACGATACTACTTGGCATGAAGAAAGAGCATAAAAAAGACAACCAGAAAAACGTTAACAAAATCAATTAGCCCATATACAAAACAACAATTTTTTTTAACAAAAAAGCTAGTCCATAGAGTTCACACATGCTTTCTCAAAAAAAAAAAAAAAAACACCATGAAGCTCCACACAACAGGATAAGAAACAGTTTTTGCAGCCAGTGAAGCAGCCCATAAGCAGTTTACTCTAACATATTCTTACTAACCCCAGCATAGTAGCATATAGACATCATAGATTGTATCTTCTGATGAAAAGGGTAAAAATGTGACAGTGGTCAATGAGATATCATCAAGTCACAGCACTTTTCAGATTTCAGAAGGTAATCCACCATAAAATATGAAAGGAATAATTGTGCTTGTCACTGAATCAGCACATTAATCCTACATCCCAGATGGAAACAATATAAAGAGGCTATCAAACAATTCTAACTCAAGCTACAGTGAACATATATGAAAGGAAATCATAAGTTCCCAAATTTATACAAGAATGTTTCAGTTTCTGTTTTTTTTTCTATTTTGTCTGGGGGGCTAGCAAAAACAGATCTAATTTCTTGCCCGGATCTTGATGAATGGAAAAGAAATGTAGCTGCATAAAAATGAAATCTGGCCCATAAAAGCCAAAATATGAACTCCATGTCCCAAATTTCTTGTGAATGAGCTACTAAAGCATCCCTGCCTAATAAGTTTCTATATATATATATAAATACTTGGTTAATGAAGTTCCTACCTTTGTCATTATCTTGTTGAGAATACACTGAATCAGCCTTGTTCTCTAAGGTAAAGTCTGTTGGAGGTTCAGCCACCAGCTCTCCATGTACTATCGACCTCCGCTCAGCCTTTGTTTTTCTTCTAGATAATTCCTCAGATCTCTCAGCATCATTAAAAAGTGCAGTCAAAATTTCGTTCTGGAGGTTGTTTCTCTCTTTCCCCTGCCTAGGTGATTCTCCCCTGTTTGAATTTGAAATTCTATTTTGCACAGTAGTGAAAATACAAGGAAAAAAAATGTATTATGACATAAAACAATCATAAGGATAAAGCTGTCTTTCCCTATTTATAAGAGAAGTAGCCTATAGCTTAATAAAAGCAAACTATCTAACTTGCTAGAAATTTACATGCATCATACCCTCCATGGGAACTCATCGACCGCAAAAAAATATTACATGAAGGCCTTCCAGAATTTGACTGTACATCTGTGAACTGTAAGACAATATTGCAAGAGGAAAACGATACAAGAATGTTGTTACTGCCCTTAAATTGGAGAAAACCCATTTTTTCAATAACAATGATGTGAACTGTAAGACAAATACAAAGTTATCTAATAACTGACTTGGCCTAATTTCTCAAAGTCTCAAGTTAACTAAAAACAAATACCAATTAGCAGTTTCACTGTAAAATATAAGTCAAATGGGAAGTACAATGATCCTCCAACAAAAGAGGTTTTTTTTTAAGTATGCTAACCTTTCCAGTGGAACCACCAACACATCTGTTACTTTCATCCAAGACCACTCCTGACAGATTGAGTAGTTCCTCCATGCTCTGAAAGGAACATAAAGAAGGGAAAATTTAGAAGTGCTTACTAATGTAGATGATAAATTCACATTAATTGAGAGCAAAACTAAAACATGCAGTAACTT
Source organism: Salix dunnii (assembly GCA_015731905.1). Classification (NCBI taxonomy): domain Eukaryota; kingdom Viridiplantae; phylum Streptophyta; class Magnoliopsida; order Malpighiales; family Salicaceae; genus Salix; species Salix dunnii. The sequence goes on along the minus strand of CM027662.1, from coordinate 2,286,360 downwards.
AATGAAAACTTCATTAGGCAGATTAACTATAAAAGGTTAACCCTTGTTCATCAGATATGTTTCCATAGAGGAAGAACAAAGTTCACCAGTAGAGACATCCTACAAAACAGAAACAAAGCTGTAGTATGAATATGCTGGTAACACTCAAGTAGCTGGTTTGAGAAACGTTAGGTTGTTCCAAATACATTCCACCTTATAATGCCCTCCCTACAAAGATCATTCATAAGGTAGCCATACTTGTGGGCATGATAGCATACTGAAAGAATGGCTTATAAGCCGGAAAAAGCGAAAAACTTCAACAGTTGCACAGATTTTTGGGTTTATCAAGATTTAAAGCCAAAGCCTTGTGGCTCAAAACTCTACCCTACTTTCTGAAGGCCTCTGTTCTATGTCACCATGAGTCAATGATGCCTTTTAGTCCTCTCCGTTAACTAATATATAGTGCTGCCAAAAGTATCTAATTCTGATCCTTGGCAAGCAAGAAATGCCAACCCAAAGCACGTCTGGCCGTCAAAAGCAACTAGAATTAACTAGCAACAAGCGAAGCCAAGATATGGTTTTGAAAAAAATTGTGACTGTATTGATAGAAAAAAAGGATTTGGTAAAAACCAAAATATTCCTGGATCATGAAAGGATATCATGCATACCTTTTGCATATCATATCCACATGCATCTGCACATTCAACATAAAACTTGATAAGAGATCTTGCTAGTTAGTTCATTTGCATCTAGTAATGCAGGATGAAATCCATCAAGAACTAATCCTGCATCCCATGTCAAATCTAAATTTTAATCTAACTAAATCTTTATGTAAATTATGAAATTATACAGAATAGGTTACATGATCATACAGAGTAGATCTTATATTTCACTAGAGAAAACTGAATCAAGTTAAAACAGATTCCACTCATTCAAGATATTTTTCAAGGTAGAAATTATGAAACAGCCAATCATAGATTCTCTTTATTAGGGAACATGTTTCGCATCAATATATGATTGACAAAGAGGACGAGGAGAAACCACAACAGAACGTAAGGATTTGAAGCAATGTTTACCAAGAACTTGTTGAATCACGTCCCTTTCCAGCTGGAAGCCATGTCCTAGCATATTGAATAGAAAATTTTCCATATCCTTGTGCATATGGTCATGCTTTGATTGGGTTTGTTTGGGTTCTTCTCCCCAAAGTTCAGACAATGGGAACTCCTGCGCGTCCAATTTCAATGGTTTGGTTGCCCCACAAGGGCCACTGGCCACTGGCATGGATGTAATGTAACTTTTACCAAGAACACTTGAAACAGTTCCTCCAGATACTGAATGCCATTTTTTCTTTACAGTTTTGACCTTTTCATTTGCATCACACTTCTTCAAAATATAACCATTGGATGACTCAGAAGGTTTATGATTCTCCATTGCCTCTCCATTGGATGAATGACTTGAAGAGGTAGAGGAACTACCCTCCATATCTAGCAGGATTTGAACAGAAATATCTGCATTTCGGCCTGCTTTGCAATAAGCAGAAGCTATTTGTTCAAGAGAAAATTTAGAACCAAATGCTTCAAGCAAGCCCTTCAAAGCCTTCTCCTCATCATCGCATTTCAATGTGTTTGAAGCAGATACTTCCATTTCAATACACTATTAAAAGAAAGATGAAAGAAAACATTCAATAAACAATTCAGATGTTTTTACTGGAGCTAGGAGATCATTTAAATATCCACGCAAACCATATATGAGAGGAATTGAACAATATCCCTCATGAAAACAGCACTCTACACAATCATATCTGAGAGGAATTGAACGATATTCCTCATGAAAACAGCACATACATGCACCAGAAAGAGAATAAAAATGTCTGACACTTAATTCAGTAAATGCAAACCCACCTCACGTGGTTACTGCATGCAAGACACGCTGACTTCCCATTCACATACACCAATGAATTTTTTTCACCAAACATCTAAGCAATAAAAAAAAGTGATTGCAAGGCATTGAATTCATATGGGCCAGCAAGGAAAGAACAAAAAAAATACTAAAATCAAACAAAGCAATCAATGATACCACTTGTAGAAAGGCATTTCACAAGGCTGAGTCATCGTAAAGAATAGACTTGGGAGAAGAATTCTCCATAACACAGAGCAAACTATTGCATCGAAAAAAAGAACACGGAGAGAGAGAAGCTAACCTTTTCCCTAGATAAAAAAAAACCATCTACCAAATAATGCAGTTTACAAGTTCAACAAAATGTCAATGACCAACAAATTGAAATCAAGATGCAGCAGATGCAGTGAAACCATTCAAAAGATATTTAGTTTTTATCCACTAACTGGCCTCTCTATTAATGCAATCAAATTTTGATCTAAAAGCTATTAAATTTAAAATAGAACTGGATTTGAGTTCCAACACAGAAAAACATACGCATTGGAAACATTTCCAGTTTGTTATTGGTTTCTTAAGGACCTGAAACATTTAAGGAAAAGTCGCAATCATATAAGATTGAATTCATATGAGCTAACTAAAAGAAGCCAGTAATAATAGATTAAAAAAAAAAAAGTATAAAGGGAGGGCATTCCAGAAGTATTACAGAGGCTATGCCTAGGAATTCACTTTCCAAGTAGGGGACGAAACATGAAAAAAAAAAAGAAAGTCTCTTAAACTCGTGCCCAAAAAGCATTGAAGCAACGAAAAGGAACGAAGAACTGGCAACAAACAAGCAAAAAGAAACCCCAGTTCCTCAAAATAAATTATCCAAAACCAGATTACTAGAAATGCCGTCTAATTATTCCATAAAAAGTCAGAATCAAACGAATTATGCAGCGAACAATCTATAGATTCACACTTTATATCCAAGAACCTGATCAAAAGCAATTAAATTTACGTTCACAAGTCCACAAAAATTCAAATTCCAACAGAAAAAAAAAGAAAAAACATTCACTTCCCCAAAAAGAAACCATTTTTACAAGTTCAACAGCTGAAACCCAATAAAGATTTCTACTTTCTAAAGAAAAAGAGCTGAAATAACTCACCAGGGAGGTTTTGGTGGTGAAACTATGTAGAGGGTGGTATGGCTAATGGCTTTGTGAAGTTGGTGATTAGTGTATGGTTTGGTTTACGTAACTGTTTTAAATATTTTCGAAAAACATTAATTTTTTTATTTTAAATTAAAATATTTTAGTGTTTTTAGATTATTTTTATATAATAATAATAAAAATAATTTTTAAAAATAAAAAAAAATATTATTTTAATATATTCAAAAACCACGAGTATATTTTTAAATTTTCAAATAAACTATTTGTATACATAAAGAAAAGGAAAATTTTTGTCCTTAGCTATGGTCAAATATTATTTTAAAAACAAATGTACGTGTTTTTATATATATAATTAAATAAATTAAAAACTATATCTATTAATAAATAGGAAAAAAATAATTGATACTAACAAGACAATTAGAAAAATCAAGATGCGTATATATATAAATCAAGATATTTAATTGATTGACATCATTAGCATGGCATGACATCGGGTCGGCAGGGCATGCACGGGCGCCTGTTGAAAATGACAAGAAAGCAGGCGTCAAGACACCTTCAATGTTAAGGTGCTTCAACGTGCAGAATTGCATTAATCAACCAAACAAGGGATCTCCTTTCGCTTTCTTTTGACATGGATTTCTTGATTGGATTTGGCAGGCCTCTTTTGTCACAAGATTTTATGCCTATGGCCCTCTACATTTGAAGAAAACAAGGGCAGATTAAGGTGTCTGATCATGTTTTTTGCTTCTTTATGAACATATGCATGATCATGTTTAAGGATCTTTTTAGGAATAGATAATGATAGTGTTAGTATTACATGTAATACTTCCGTCCATTTCCCGGTTCATCGAGTTAATTTATGATCAATTTAAACCCGTTATTAAACATGTCTTTTCTAGAATATGATGGCAACAAAATGCATTGAAATAGTTCCAAAACATTAAATATTACATATAAAAATTACATGATGGATGATCGGATATTTGAAGCGTCTGACCCAACAAATTACATTACATGTTTGAAACATAAGATTGTGTCATAGCTCGTTGAATTAGATGCTTTAAATATGTGGTTAAAACAACTTCTTTTTTCTAGTTCTTTTTAATGAAAAGCATTGCCTTTGTTTGTAACTCTAGACAATCAAGAGAACCTCCAAGATGGTGGGGCAATATCAAATCAAAAGGTTGCGTGCAGTACAAGTTTTTTTCTGCTGATCACACAGGAACCATGAGCCCTACATACCTGGTTACAGGAGTAAAATATATGAGATTAGTTTTTTGTTTGCAGTGTGGTTCGAGCCTTCCAAATTTTAAGCCTTTTAATATGCCTCCCTCTCATACTGAAATATGCATATAATGCAAAACTCTCCCTGTATTATTCCCATGCATGGCACATTGGGCCATCCAAACACTTGGCAAATGGCAGCACCAAGATGGGTTTGCATTGCCTTGCTGGTTTCACTAAGCTTAGGAATGTGTTCTGCAGCTAGTAGAATCAGTATGACCATGGACACGGAGGCTGATGAACCTGATACAGAACGCTTCCAGGGTTACGAACCAGATCCGGATAGAAAGCGTTCCGATGGTGATGATCCAGATAACAAACAAGACTTCGATGCAGGCAGCAAGTCTTATGACCTAGGCCTCGAAGGTGGTTGTAATCCGCTTGATGGTGATTGTCCTCCTCCGTATTCATATCCTCCAAGATCAGCACCAGCGCAAGATCATGGCAATAGCAGCCCACAGAGCGTGAATTTTGGCGAAGATGGTGGAAGATGTGGAGGAATAACCGGTATTGTTATCACTAAACTCACCAACGCAATCCAACGACTTACCAGTGCTGTTGAGGGCAGTGATATTTCATCATTCTCTCAATCCTACAACAAAAGGGGCTGGCTTGATAGTGATGATGAAATGCCCTAGAGGCTAGAGCCAAGTCTAGCTAACTATGGTTATGTCCCTAAAGAGCATGGTTCTGTAGCATGTGAATTTTAATTCTTTTAACTATGAAGACATGCACATGCTGTACGCATGCTGTGTCCAACTCTCCATGTAAGATAACCTCAATAGAAGTTCAGGGTCAGCTTCAATAAAACAAAAAAGTGAGTGAATCAAGCTCAGTAAACAGTTCAAGGCTGATTCCAGAAAAACAATACTACATGACTAATTGTTACCGATGCATGATATTCTTGGATGGGGACTGAATCAATCTAGCAAGCAACTACTCTCCAACTTGTTACATCCATACATTTAAGTTCAATCTGCCAGTAATTCACCCGAAAGATTTTACATCATGCCTGACAATTGGATTTTGTGATCCATCTGATCAAGCTGCGAGAGCTTGAGTAACTTGGCCAATTAGGGGCCCTTTCAACCCTCAAATAAACCAACTCTAATGAAATTTTGTGCAAAAATGCTGTCAGGTTAGACTATAAAGTAATCTTTCTTCTTTTTTATCACAGGGCTAGATTTTTTTTCTCGCCCTTATTTATAGTTTGATGTTGTGGTAGAAACTTGAACTTGAAAACTACCCAAATTTTGAGAACCTTAAACATCAGCTTCATTCCCTTCTTTAATTAGTGCTCGTGTAAAATTGTAAGGTGGAAATTTTATTTCATGCCAAAGATAATCATATAGGATCCCCTTTCCCTTGTATAGTAACAGGCTGTAACCTCAATAAATAATGGCTTATAGTAGCATTAATACACGCAAAGATAGTGGTAAGAGTTCAGACTTGTATGAGAAGAAAATGCAAGAATTATGATACCCGAAGGAAAACAGAAAAGGTAAAAAGATTTGAGTTTCTATGTATCCTTCTTTGATCCTGCATATTCATGTGTTGATCGAACCCGGAAACTCGCTGGTAGGAACTGGTATTGCTCACCGGAACATTGATTGTTTGTAGTATTGCTCACCGGAATATTGTTTGTCTGTACTATTGCTCCCCGGAATATTGATTGTTGACAATACATGATGCATGATCTGCTGAGGATTGAGAATTAATCTAGCATGATATTCCATTTGAACGTGCATCAAATGAGTTGGCCTTTTTGATTCAGCTACCATAATGGTTAGTAGCTCTGTGATGTCTTGAAAGCAATGTAATGAGGAGCTCAGGATCTCAGATGAGTTTTTATATCAATATCTCTATGCGCTAAAAAAGTATCGCACCTTGCACCAATTTTTTTTTGCAAAATATTGCAGGAAATTTTTGGATCACAGTGATGTAGCCTCCCTTCTGCATGTTTATCCACCTGGCGATTGCATCTAGCAATCTCGCTGATAGAAAGAGGAGCAGTTTCAAAAATAGCTAGAAATCTTCTCACATTGGCACCATGATTCCTAATTTCAAGAACCAAGTTGCTAAAAAAACATCACTTTTCTTTCAAATTTTACTCAACCAATACCATTCTTCAAGCCTTTTTACCCTCAAACAAGAAAACCATGCACCATACGCTATCGATTTGCACCATATAAATTAAGCAATTCACCTCCATGCCTGTTAAAAACCATTCAAAGCATGAAAATAATCCAAAAAAATACTAGTGTCTAAACTCTCTTTGGTTAGCCTTCTTGATTCTAATTCTTGGACTCATCTCTGCCAATAGGGTTCGCAAACCTGGTAGCCTGGATTTTGGAGATACATGTTCATGGGGAGGTGGTGGAAAATTTCAGTGTTGGACAAGGTAGTGGCAACCTTGGAATTGATATTAGCCTTTGTAATGGTGCAGCAGGGGAAAGAAAAGTTGTCGGTGGAGGTGAAATTGATGTTGGTATTAGCTGGACTAATTTAGTGCACCAATGGTCATACCAGTAGTTTGCCTGGAGTTGGTGATCTTGTGCTGGCAGTGGACATTGTTGTAGCAGTTACAGTAATGGTGTTGGTGGAGGAACCAGACCTGATTTAGGAACTGGAGGTGTGAATGGACTAGTAGTGGAAATGATGGTTTTAGAGAAGGATTGGGCGCTGACAATGGTGGCTGAACTGGGAACAGCGGTGGTGAAAATGGCAGCGCCAGTGATAGAGGTAGTGCATGTATTGATGCAAGACTCGGTGCCAGTAATGGTGTTAGAAGTGGTGGCTTTGGTGGCAGAACTCGTCCTGCACCTAGTAATGGCAATGGTCACAATGAAGGGGGTGATGAACCTGCTATTGTTGGTGGAAGTGGCAGCAGTAGTGTTGGTGGTGGTGAGCCTACCAATGGCACTGGTGGTGGAAGTGGCAGCGATGAAAATAACATCCCTGCTTTAGGACCTTTTTCGACAGGCTCTATATTGCACACCAGTGAATTTGCCCAAACAGTGGGAATTGTTGTATACCTCGATTATCATTTCAGTTGGCCAAATTTATATAGCTTGGTCTCAGCCACCCAAAAAACCAGCCATGATAGCCAACATAATAGTACCCATGGATTCACACAAATGGATAAAAATCAACATGAAAAGAACAATATTCACCAACAAGAGGACATTCCGACTAACTGGCTAAGGTCACAGGGTTGATTTCCTCAGCATAGAAAATTGTGTGTTTCAGTTTAAGCTCACCTGATGGAATCGACATGACTGCGTTAATAGCATAGAAAGTTTTAAGTGTGTCAGTCTAAGCTCACCTGATAACATGGCCACATTATTAAGGCATCCATATTTCAGTTTTATTAGAACTTATTCAATAGATGATAATGAAATTTTCAAGTATTCCTATAACTCATTTCTTGTTTGAAAATAGAAGGCAATGGAAGAAGAGAAGGCAACTTCATGCTTATGAAAAAAATTGTAGTCAAATTAATCACTTTATATAAGCAACTGTACAACCAAAATTCATTGGATTTTCTGGTTCATATTTGGCAACACGTGGATGCTGGCCTAGTACCTTCAAAGCGCACTCCTTAACAGCTCCAGTGCCCATGCCATGCACAACAAAAATAACTGAGAGCGGCTCTCTTGCAGATATGGCCATGTTGAGGTGCAGAGCAGCTTCTTCTGCTCGCATGCCTCGCAGATCCACAGTGTTCTTTGATGTCTGCACTCGTGGGCCATAAGAAACCTCCTCATCTTTGTTGAGCTCTGAAAAAATCTGTTTCACCTATAATTCACACCAGAATGATGAAATAACTAACTTAGGAATTCCAGAAGAAATAGAAGCAACGATTGACAGGAATGCCAGTTGTATCAGAAACCAGTGAAACTTCTTCAGAGCCGTGTACCATACATACCTGTCTCTTCAAACTAGGGACCAAAATGGTTGTTTTGCTTTTTTTATCACTTTTAATTGCCCTGATGTCACTTTTCTTCATTCGAACTCTTATTTTACCATACTGAACTAAGACTGACTCATCATCACGAGGTGCTTCAACTACAGTAGCTAGCTTGTTTCCAAGTCTCTTTACAAGAACTTGCTCCCCAAGTTTTGGAGTATATGAGCTCGTATCTGTTTCACTGGCAGGAAGGCTGTCACTTGAGCAGTAAGCTTCAACAATAGATGCAATTTCAGATTCTGATTTCTTGATCAGTGAATTAAACTGATCCGGACTGGCTTTTCTGAGCTGATTTTCAAAGTTCTGCACCACAGTTTCAATCTGCGAGTTTGCAGCCTTCAGTTCCTGTTGGACCAGCTGGGTTTCCTTTGCCATGAGAGCTTTTACTCGCCCATCAAGGTCTTCAGCTTCACCTTGAATCTTGATCAGTGGAATTGGGTGGAAATAGAGGGTAAAAAACAAAGAAATCATAGCATCAACAAACAAAATTAAGAAAAAGAACACAATTAACAGGAAGAATTATAGAAGAGGATAGAAAAAAAATCAGAAGCTGTTGTGCTCATCTAGTTCTTCTAAATTCTACCTCATGGTAAAGCTCCATAATTTCTCTATGAAGAGATGCAGCTTTCCTGGCCTGAGCTTCCAATCTGTTTCTTTCCTCCAACAATGATTGATACAGCATGCCACTTCGCTCTTGCTGCTTTTCAGGAACTAACTTCTCCACCCACTTACGTGCACGTTCAATTATATTACTGTCAAAACCAATTGATTTAGCAATGCTTAATGCATTTGAATCACCAGTAGACCCCCAGAGTATCTGATATGTAGGTTGTAATGTTTCAAGAGAAAATTCCATGGCTGCATTCTCAAATCGACTATCCTTATCTTTCAGGAGACTTAAATCGGCATAATGAGTTGTTACAACAGCTAGGTTAACATGATCTCTCAGATAATGCAAGATACTGGTTGAAAGCGCCACTCCCTCAGAAGGATCAGTTCCACTACAAATTTCATCAATGAGGACAAGTGATTCATTTGAAGCCACTTCCAAGATCTTACAAATCCGTGATATGTGCCCACTAAAAGTTGAGAGATTTTGTTCCAGAGACTTCAATAAAAGATAACCAGAGTCAAGAGTTAAATAAACCAATCAAAAGAACTCAGTACATACCTCCCTTAAAACAAGAGTAATTTTACCTGGTGGTCCCCGATATCTGCCAGAACAAAATCAAACCATGGAAGCTTTGGGGTGTTCTTAGCAGGCAGATATAAACCAGCCTTCGACATGAGAGATGCCACACCTAGAGTTTTCATTGAAGCAGTTTTCCCGCCAGTGTTTGGTCCTGATATCACAACTACTCTGGTTCCACATTTCACTTTAATGTTTATTGGCACAGGAAATTCAGGTACATTTTTGGAAGATTTTCCGGTATCTAGCATGCTATTTTCCTCATCCACTTCCATGGAGTTCAAAGAGTTGGATCCAGGAATATTGGACAGATGCTTTCTAGATGTCCCACGGAGCAATGGATGCTGTATACCTTCAATATCTGTTGATAATAAATAATCTCCTCCACTGGAAGAAAAGCCCATACAACCCTCTGAAGTCCATATTGGACGGACCCCATTCATCCAGCAAGCATAAGCAGCTCTAGCAAAAGCAAGATCAACCTCTACAATTCCATCCAACATATATTTTATGTCCCTTGCTGATTCTGCTATTTCAGATGTAAGGAAGCTCAAAATTGCTATTTCCTCAGCTTTCTCAGAGTCTGAAAGCATGACTTCCAAGTTATTCAATTCAACTGCTTCACCAGGCTCCATAAAGTATGTTACACCAGAACTACTAACATTTAAAACAACACCATCTGGAATCAAATATCTGTGAGATGCCCTGACTCCCACACATAACCGGGAGCGGCGCTTTGTTACCAAAGGTTTGTCAATACCCCCAGCTTTAAAAATCTGAGCTGATATTCTCTTCAACATCCTGTCCAGATTTTCCATGTTTCTCTTCCTTTCAGACCTAATGACCTCCAAGTCTTCACTGGCCCTATCAAGGATTTTTGAAAGATTGCAGTCTAGGCAAAATCCAACTTTCTTCTCCAACTCTATTTCAAAACTGCAATTCTGAAGTATTTCAAGCAGTGGAGCATACCTATTCAAATACAACCAGATCAATGAGATCCTGTCTAAGAAAACTTTGTCGTACAGTGGAATTCAATGCTCGAAGGTTCCTTTTCAAATTCCATTAAAGATTAAAAAAATGTAATATGGGCCCTTATTGTGACAGTACCTTGAAATAAACACTCTTTTTGAGCCCTTACTGAATATGAGAACCCAGCAATAGCATATGATTTATGCCTCTCTCTCCAAATTGTGACCTATTGAAAGACACATCAGATATTTCTTACACATAAAACAAGTTCACATTAAGACCTTCAAAGCTTTACATGCATTGAAAAGAATACATGATCCGTGTCTTATCTTGAATAGATTGAACGACATAATCTGAAAGTAAATCATTGTGTCACAAGATATTTTAATGGACCTACTTCTTTTAATTTAGTGATCCATGTTTATCCAAAACCTACACAATGTCTTCTCCATATTCTTTCCAAATATGTTAGAAGACCTACTTCTTCCTCCAAAAGCACAAACCAAAAGATGGTCTAACACTAAAGTACTAGTTGAGAGCCCCAACTTCTACATTTAAGGAAACATGTGTATGTTTAGAAAATATCATCAAAACAAACAAACAAAAATTATTCCAAAATTAAAGACCTTCATACATTTATTCAATCCGCCTTGATCATATACCAAACCACAACCACTATCAAAAACAAGCACTGCAATCCTTTTCATACTCCAAAACATCACGACCATAGGGCCACTGATCAAGGACGTCCATGTCCCTCATTAGCAGTGGATCTCACACGCTCATGAATAACACAAGGCTTAGATTTAGCACAGTTAAGCCACTGCCCCCTAGATTTTTTCTTGTAGCTAACACATTTACTGAAAAAAGCTCTTTCACATAAACAAAAGTCTATCATTAGCCTTGGACTTAAAACTTAAGCTTTCGAGTTAAGTGTAATTTAACAATAATGAAAAAATGAGATCCGAAATCCAATCATACCTCTCCGAGCAATCTCCACTATCTTTTAACCTCTCCAACACAGCTCTAGCAGCTCTCAACGTCCTTCTCACAGCACATAATTCTCCAACCGTAAGCAAGGTCCCCGAAACAGAAGAATCCAAAATACGCGTTATGTCCTCAATCCCTGAAAAATTCAACGGTCTAGATTCCATCACAGCCAATGCAGCTGCAGTCTGGTCTAGAAGCTTCTGGCTCTCTTCTTTGCTCTTGCCAATAGGGATTTTTGCGTTTCGAGTGATCGATTGGCCCATCGAAGTTGAAGTGAAGGGAGTGAGTTGGTTACAGAGGGCACTCCATTCTAGGGTTTTGAGGGTTTCGAGATGGAGTGAGTGAGTTAGAGGAGTGGGTTTCGGTGAGTGTGAATTAAACGGTTTTGTTAGTGCTTTGGTGGAGAAGGGTGCTTTGGTGGTGAAGAAGAGAATAGGGGATTTTTTAATGGATACGAAGTGATTGGAGAGTTCCATCAATGGAGGATTTTTTTACGGAGAGAAGGAAGGGGATGAGCTGTTTGGCTTTGGCATCAGCTTCTTATCCTTTTCATTTTCAGTTAAGAAACTACCGAAACTAACGGTGGCACAACTTCGTTTAGAACGACATGTCGTATCACACGCGTCGCAAATTATCAGAGATCAATTTTCTCTCTCTAATAAAATCATAGTTGTCATCCGTATTCGGAAACTGGGCCGACAATTGGGCTAACTTCCAGCCAATCAAATCAATCAAAATTTATTATTTTTATTAAAATAACAGGATTTTGATTTGCTTATATAAAATATAGATATGGTTAAGTTTGAATTAGTTTTATAACTTTGATGTTATCATAATAATTGTTTATAGAGTAATTTTTATTTTAAAATAATATATATTTTTATTTTTTAAAATAAAAAAGTAAATAGATTTTTATCGTGACTAAATACATCACTAAAAACACAACTGATAAGGTTTAATATGATTAATATCTTTTTTAATTTAATTAAAAACTACAACTCCAATTATGGATCAACCAAGCTTAAATTTAATAATTATTTTAAAAACTTTGAATTAACTCAGGTACCTTTAATATTATTTTCATTTTCTGTTTTCCTCAAGTTTTATCTGCATTCTCGAAAACTTGTGTCCATTTATTTATTATGGAGGTGCTATTTGGCTTTTGTTTTTTTAACTCTTTTTTATGGCTTTAATGTATATAAAATGAAAAGGAGATATGGCTAGAACCCCAGCATCTCGATAGTATCCATATCCCTTAATAATACCTTAAATTTCCATTAGAACTCAAAAAAAAAAACAATTTTATTCCCACAATAACACACACACATGGGGTCCCGTGGAGTATTCACATTCTTTCTTGGCAGGTTGTGAGCACGGTATTCATTGAGTGCTTGATATGGTTTATGAAATTGGACAGCAAATGGCACCGGGCAGCTAGTAAGACACCTTGATAAAACCTGAGAGGGTAATGAACAACATTTTGAAGAGGTTATAAAAGCTAGGAAATTCAAAAATGAAACCCGGATAGAAAAAAGGCCTCTTGGAAAGTACAAATTTGGAAATTACACTACAGGGTTTACTGTTCTGATGTATCCCATTATGCAGCTAAGATAGGTACACCACAAGCAGCAGGAGCGTGCTTTCCATCTTTGTAGACCAGGTTTCCTCTGACAAATGTTGACAAAACTTTTCCAGAAAGTTTGCTTCCCATGTAGGCTGAGATACTCTGCACAGCGCAAATGTGATTAGTGGTTTCGACACGGTAAAATCATTTTACTGAGGTGATTAGGAAAAGTTCATTAGATCATTTATAATTTGGCATGCAAACTTCCAACTGCAACCATTCACTTTGAAATATTCCATTGATAATAATCATTTTACTTAAAACTACTATTTAGATAATCATTCTACTTAAAACTACTATTTAGAACAAGCAGCATTGGTTCAATGTATCAAGAAGGGGGGTTGAGAAATCAGAAGGCATACAGGATGTTTAAGGTATACAGGAAGGTCATTGTTGAGCTCAAACTCCACATTTGGCTCCCATACGGCAATGTCTGCATGGTTTCCTACTGCAATGCCCCCCTGCGAAATGAACTTCAGCTTCAGGTGATATTAATGTGAATAGTATTATGATCTTTCTCATGTGTTGTTAAGCTGTAGGCAAGAGAGAAGCAAGAAATTTGCTTACCTTCAGATCTTGCCCAGCAAGCTTGGCAGGCCTTTCACTCCACCACAGTGCCAGCTGTTCTAGAGTTACACCATATTGCCGTCCATGTGACCATGTCACAGGAAGAACAAACTGCAGATGCTCTCAAGAAAATGTCTGAGTTTCTTAAATGACAGCAAAATAGATAACATATGTATTATAGACAACAATTCCTCTCTCTTTAGCATCGGTTAAATTATGATCCTAACAATTGACATGGTTTTTTCTTCTTCTTTTTCAGCTGACAGTTACTGTAAGTGTTCAGGTTGCTGTCTGTTGAGGCCAGGAATTGTCTAAAGCCATCAGAAAACCTTTCACTTCACAGGTGCTAAAAAAGTTATTGCCCAACAAGAGATGATATGATTCTTAGATGTGTGTACAAGGAAGAGGTTAGCTCTTTTTCATGCACAAGAACGTAAACCAAGTAATCTGCCATTTGTTAATCTTCTCTTTTCATATTTGCCTATAATTCAATCTGAAATATCAGTTGCAATGAAATGTTCATGGTGATGAGAATGTTCTTAAGGACAAAAATGTGCATGTAGAGTGAGCCAGAAACTCTCAATTTGAACCTTATTCAATAACCTATAATCCAGGTCCACCATGTTACTATTTCCGGTTTCAATGATGACAACCCAGCTCATTGAAATTCTAAACGGGAACATTGTAAGACAATATTCCGTATAAATACAAGATAGCATCTGGAAGATGTTAACCAGTAGAGTTTGACATGTATTTGCATTGTAGAAATGAAACAGTTATATGAGTTGATAAAAAAAAAAGAAAAAAAAAGACCAACCTGCAAAGAAGAGATGCCACCCCAAGCCTTCAAAAAGTTACCTTCATCAAGGAGTTTAATTTCTGGAACTGATGGTGAATGATCAGAACTTAACATGTCGATGTCACCATCCTGAAATAGAATTCTAATCATGCATAGACAAGTGATGTGAAGAGAAAAGGCAACATATCATCCTGAAACCTGTATATACCAACAGAGCCATCCATAATTTTTCTTTATTAGCTGCATCACGGATTGGTGGGGCACATTTAAAACGAGTATCTCCATCCTTAATCTCTTCTGCTGAAAAGGCGAGGTAATGGGGACATGTCTCAAAAGTTACACTGTCACCATTACTTTTTGCTTGCTGAATAAAAGCACAGAAAAAGACATCATAAAAAATATGTGCAATTATCAAGGACATGAAGCTGTTTTAACACAAGTAAAAGGGAAACGATGACCCCAGGTCAAAACATGCAACATGATTTGATTGGACAAGGCTCTATTTCTATACACATGTGCATGCACTCCATATAAGGAAAATTATATGATACCTTTAGAAGCTGGAGGGAGGAACCTGCATCGGACAAATGAACAACATGGAGATGAGCTCCTTCTGCAGGACCACCAATCCTGGTGTCCTTGGACACTGTCAAGAGCTCTCTGATAGCTGCCTCCTCCCTGGTTAAGGAATGTATGTTGTCAATTTGTCACTACTTGTATAAGCAGAAATCATGCCAAGTGCCAACAAGACATATACGATGAGCTCATATGAAAATGCCACAGGGAACCTGTTTCTTGATAGCATGTAGATGAAAAGCAGGATCTTGAATCCAAATCGATAATAAAATACATGAAAATGTTGATAGTTCACTGAATGACAAAATAACTCAAGCCTTGTGAAAATATGGAAGTAAATGTAATTTCTAACTTATCCAATGTCTCATCTAGGACAGCATACATCAAACAGAATAAAATGAAGCAATATTGGATAGATATATCAACTGAAACTGAAAGATATGCCAGCTAGTTACCCATTATTTGCTTACAAAATAAGTAAAAATTGATCATAAAATTATAAAACTATCTGAAAAGGCATAACTCTGTGACATTTCATGTGTCAAAAAGTTCTAGCCATATGTCCAGCAAAAAAAATAAACTGCGACCATTTAGATCAACAAGCGAAGTATAGATAAGAAAATATAGCTTCATATGTCGCTGACTTCTTCATAAAAAGAAGTCATCAGCAATATCTTACCATGATGCTGGCCTTGTCTTAAGGTATGTTGAATACAATCGAGGGTCATTTGCAGCATCTTCTAAGTAGCTTTCAGAATATTGGGGAATCTCTGCATGTACAAGTAAAGGTCTTCTGTACTTTGCTAGTATAGATAGTCCCTCCTATGGAAACAAAAGACAAAAAGCTTAACACAAAAAATAGAATCTAATATTACTGAAAGAATGGGGATGATGCAATTCAAACAAAATAACCTCTCCACCCAACCTGTTAGCAACAATTCTTTTTTGAGGAAAAAAAAACTATTGCTTGACTGAGAATGAAACCTTTAAGAAGTCATCAAATATGAAAACAACGACTGGAAAGGAAAAAAAGGTAAATATATAAAACAGATGTGCAGCATTGATTTGAAATAATCGGTTCCAAACCCCTAACACAGTTTTATTTTACCAGATCAAATTTGTGACAAGAGAGCTTAAACTATGCATCAAGAACAAACCTTGATATGACTGGAATTGGTCATTGGGAAGTCATTGATCCCCGAAGGACACATGAAAGACTGCAAAACAAGAACAGGAAAGTTGTAATATATAATTCAATAAATGAAAACAGCAGAAAATACACACGCATGGGCATAGTATATGAAGGCTCTAAAAAATGATTTGGCATCTAGTTAAATTGCAAGCTGTTAACAAAGTACAAATCCCTCACAGATATAACATCACTTTTATCTGTAGCTGCGGATAAGTGCATGCCGCTTATTAAATAGTTCCAAGATATATACTGAGAGCATGTTTGCATGGGAACATGATTTCAAATTCAAGCAGCAAACATCTTGTAATGCATAGAAATATTGTTCATTGAAAGTAATGTAAGAAATGATCATAGATAAATACCCTAAGATGCTTCCCTACCTTCAACCCAAGAGCACCTGCACTTAGGAGAGCTTCTAGAGAATTTGCATCGAATGCATTTTCAGGAACAAGACCTCCCCAAAAACCTAGTGATATTAGAGCTTAGAAACAGGTCCTCAAAACATTGTTAAACTGAGATTTGATTTCAGGAGCATACCAACATCAACGTAGATGTTCTTCTTTGCAGCGTCAATCTATCACATGCATGTCAAAAGCATTAGGACAAACCCAGGAGTTGGTAAACTATATCCTCATTTAGAGAAAAAAATGACCCCTGAACTTCATAACCCAAAAAAAGCAAGTATAATTGGGCTTGAATGGGAATCTCCCTAATGTGTAGGAAAATCAATGACCAGAATAAGATTGCAGCTTAATCTCTGCAACTGAAAGCACTGATATTACTGAATGTTATAAAAATAACAATCCAACCCTTAACTTTGTACCTTTAGTTTTAGAGTTTCTGCAGAAACAGTTGAGGGAATACAATTCAAAGGCATGTCAATCAATGTTGTAATACCACCTGGAAATGGATAGTAGTGCCAACCTTAGTGCATACAATGAAACAGAGGAGATAATTAAAAAAAAAATGGCATAAAGATTCCATTACAATAAAATTCAGAAAGTTTCAAACTGCATGAAGACAAACTGACCATAAGAAGTAGGCAAAAACAAAACTGACATACGATTCTGGATGTCCATTGACATCCCATACCACAATTTATAAACTTTTTTGCAAGATTCCTAAGAAGTCTAGACAAGGCAGAATTTGGGAAGTTGAGGGGGAAAAAAAGACATCTGATCAAAACAAACATCAGTGAGGATCACAGCATTTGTATAAAAAAAATCAAATTCAGTATATGCTAACAAGCAAAAGAGAGTACCAGCAGCAGCTGCTCTTGTCCCAGAAGGAAACCCCTCCCATTCAGTTCTTCCCGGATCATCAAGATGTGCATGCCTGATGCAATCATATCAAGGTCGTTATTTCATCACTCATTCACATCTACTTTAATGCTCAAATAAGATACTGTTAAGCTAATGCGAAAATAACAAGCTAGCTAGACTTCATGGCCGAAGTGTTCTGTCAAGAAAGAATATTATAATCAATCATTTTACAAATTTTAGTTTCAAGTTGATCAAATTATCTCAAAATGAAGAAACTTCAGGGCAGTCAGATTCCTATTTCTTACACGTCAATCAAGCCAGGCATGACAACAGCTTCTCCATAATCAATTATTTGCTCCCTTTTCAAATTACCATGCCAATCCTCTTCCTTGATTATAGACACAATTTTCTCTTCCTTTACCTCTACTGCTTTCACAAAATAATAATAATAATACAGCAAGAAGGTTGTAACAAAACTTCATAATCCCAAAAATGAAAAAAGGAATCGATATTTAGTAAAACAAACCTGCACCAGAAATAACTCCACGAGGTGTCACAATACGCTTACTAATAATCCAGTAATGATTATAAGGAAAGAGGCTACAATCACTTCTTTCAAAGAGCTGCAAGACAACATTTCAGTAAAAAAAAACTTCATTTCTGCAACTATGTATGGCCAGTCCATCTTCATCGCTGTAAGTGAACTTACCGTGGAAGAATCCTGAAAGTAGAGGTAGTAGAGAACAGAGGCGAGCAGTGCTAGCAGAGGTAAGACTCGCAATTGAAGATAGTCCATGTCCTTTTTCCTTCTTTCTCTATGGCTTTGTTATTCTTATTACAGTGATGAGCAAAAGGTAATGGAAGATTAGCGGGCATTTGGTTAGTGATAACCAATCGCGTGCGGTACGCAGATCAACTTTTGATTTGCTGCTTTGTTGAGTTTTGTCGTCCTGGGCTCCTCTGGAAAAGAGTTCAGAATCATTTTTAAGCCAATAAAAAGGAGACACGTGGACATGATTGGAGACAATAATAGTAAGATCTGCTAGTGCTTCGATTTCAGAGACGGAATCTTTATTTATTTGTGATTTTATTTAAGAATATATTCCTGCTTGAATTTTTTTTTTTTAAAATAATTTGTCTTTGCATGTGATGCCTGATATGTTTTTTTTTTTTTAATATTAATTCAAAAAACGTTTAGGCGTGCAAACATGACTTAGCAGGGTCCATCACATCCCATCTGGATTATTTTTAAGTTTTAGGCATGTTAGGTCACTCAATCATATGCGTATGACTCTTT
The DNA here is from genome assembly GCA_015731905.1 of Salix dunnii. Taxonomy (NCBI): domain Eukaryota; kingdom Viridiplantae; phylum Streptophyta; class Magnoliopsida; order Malpighiales; family Salicaceae; genus Salix; species Salix dunnii. Next base: position 2,267,618 of record CM027662.1, on the reverse strand, counting down.
TTTTAATTATTATTACCTTTAATTTTATATATATATATATAATATTTGATTGGTTTTGAGTTGGTTTTTATAATTTATTTTGATTTTCTTCTTATAAGTTTATTGTTATCTTGTACAAAGATTATAATATTTGATTGATATTTAATTTTACAAGCATTTATTTTTATTATCATATTGTTATATAAAAAATACTTTCGTACAAAATAAAATTATTAAAATTATGTGGAGTACACAAGCAAGGTTATGGGTCTGATTGTTTTTAGCTTCAGTTGATTGAGAATTAAGGCCCCGTTTAGCATTGCGATTCAATCTGTTTTTTGCTGCTTTTCATCGTTTTTTTTTTTATTTTTAAAACCGGCGGTTTAGTGTTTTTAGATCATTTTGATAGGATTAATTTGGTCTTAACTAAATATCTTGTCATTGGATTGACGCTCAATTTTACAATTATATTTTTTCTACTGCTGTATTGTAGTTTTATAAGAAATATTTTTTTTAAAAAAAAATATCAAATACAATAGAGTCCATGACATGAGTTGTGAATTTTGCAGGTTAAACCACGAAACTCAGAACAATATAATATTTTACTATCTCAGTATTTTTCTTATTTTTGTATTGTAGTTTTTTAATATAAAAAAACTATTAAACATATCGAAGTTCATGAGACAAGTTGCAAGTTTTGCAAGATAAGCCTTGAAGTTCGAAACAATTCAATATTTTACTGTCTCAATAATTTTTTTAAAAAATAATCTTTAATTATTTTTTTTTAAACCAAATCATATTGTTTTTTAATCACCAATAAAACTTCTATACTATTTAATTTAAAACTCTTACTAGGTATACAGATGGATGAGGAGGTTTCAAGATTTTTTAAGATTAACTTGCTAAATCGTGTTCAATAACACTGGCAAAAAATATTATCATGACTTGGGTAATTATATATATATATATATATATTCCGGAGTATAGCCAGGGACAAGTCAATGAATTAAATTGAAAAAATGCAATAAATATACAGAAGCTGAATCATCTTGAGTGAATAAAAATCTTCAAATTATATAAAATAATTAAATTAAATTAAAAAACCAACCAGATAACACGTGTCATCTTTATATTTAAATGATGAATTATCTTCCCTTGCAAACACCAAATTCTCGAAAAAGACTTTGGGCTTTCATTTTGTTAAACGGGCTGTGAAGATTATTTTTTGACATTATTGAATAAAATCTTGAGGTAGCGACATGGTTAGCCCATAAGCTTATCTACATGGATTAATATAAAAACTCAATCCCAACAATGGACCAGTTGAAAGCCCAAGCAATTCCTCGGTACAAAACCCTAGCCCTAACCCCACTCTCTTCCTCAACATACTGCCACCCTAATTTGATGCTGTTAAACCCTAACCCAAAAGCATACAAACGAAGGACGGAAGACATCGTTGTCACTTGATCTCTTTCTTTTCTTTCTCATTGTGAAATCCTGAAACTCAACTCCTTTTTAATAAGAAAACTATATTGCCAGGCCTATAATTCCTCTGTACAAAACCCTAACCCTAACCCCACTCTCTTCCTAACATACTGCTGCCCTAATTTGATGCTGTTAAACCCTAACCCAAAAGCATACACATGAAGGACGGAAGACATCGTTGTCACTTCACTTGATCTCTTTCTTTTCTTTCTCATTGTGAAATCCCAAAATCTCAACTCCTTTTAATAAGAAAACTATATTGCCAGGCCTATAGCAAAAATCCCGGGTATCAGCTTTACTCTATTGGAGTAGACTCTTACAGAAACTATTGAGAGCTTGAAAGTGAAGCGCTTTTTTCTCAAAATCTAATTTAGGCTAACGGGAGACTATAAAATTCTTATCTAGCTCCCACATACCATCTATAATTTTGACTGGAAAATGTGGATGCGGAGTTGTGAGAGAGAAAATGAAAAGCTTTAAAATGTTTTTGGTTGAAGAAGGAGAATACATGACAGTTTGTCTCTGTGTTCAAGAAATGCTTTTGCTATTGTTTCCCTCACCATTTCTCCCCGTTGCTGCTCTCCCTTTCTCTCTTTGAAATATTGTAGTTATTGAAGAAAAAACAATAGCAAGTCTATTAATAATTATATATTTTTTATTGATTTTTTATGACAATATTATGTGTTAGTATAAGTATAAAATTTACAATACTTCAAAACTCAATAAATAAGTTTATTTTTAATCAATCTAGTTTATTGTTTAATTTGCTCAAACATTTTATATATATATATATATATATATATATATATATATATATATTAAATGCATTTTGAGAAATTTATTGTTTTCGTTGGCAGTTGAAGTGTCCACAAAACACCCGACGATCATAACGGAGAAGAATGGTCCGAAAACCTTGTGTTACAACACAAATTGACCAAATCACCCCTATCTATATATAATGGGACCTCCCCATCCTTTTTCGTTATCCTCTTCAAGTCTTCCTCCTTGGCATCGTCGTCCTGCCTGCCTGCCTGCTAGTGAGAGAAAGAAACAGCGTTGTAGATTGAGATAGATGCTACCAGAACAATGGATTCAACCTTGTGGCAATCAATGCACACAAAAATTCTCAGCTCTCACGCAGATTCCCTGTAATCCCTTCTCTCTCTACCCATGGTCTTGAATTGCTTTTACATTGCGAATTATCTGTCAATAATTGCGTATTAGATCTCTTATTCTTATGAACTTTGTTGATAACGTTGCATTTTATCTCCTTTCCTTTTATTTCATGATTATACTGAATATTAAGGAACTCCTATTATTATCCTTTGCTGTTAGAGATTATTGCGCGAGCATTAATAGAAAGAAACATCCATGAAAAGAAAGTTTTTTACCATGATTTCGAGCAATTTTATGGCAACTTTGAGGTTTTTTTTAAATTATTTTTTGTTAAAAAATATATTAAAATGGTGTTTTTTTATTTTTTAAAAAATTATATTTGATATAAATATTTTGATCTAAAAATATTAAAAAATTAATTTAAAATAAAAAATAAAAATTTCTAAACTTTTTCAAAAACGCGAAATTAAGAGAGGGAGCAAGATACTCTGGAAATTGAGGGAGCAAACCTCTTGACCACTGGGTCAACCCCTTGACCATATTTTAATAATGAATTAAAAGGAGACTTGTTTTTGTTAATTTTATTGTGATTAAATGGGTCGTTCTTGATTATTGGTGTTGAAGAGGGCAGCTTCTATGCTCTTTTGTTACATTAAAAAAGGTAGGGACATAGCAAAACTCCTTTCCTCTGTGGCGTATGTTTGCCTGATTGTTTGAATTGCACCATAGAATATGAAAGAATAGTTGTGCGTGCTTTGAATTTCTTTCCGACGGATATATCTGAATAGAAATTGTTAAATCTAATGTAAAACTATTGGTTTGATCAGTTTAATCAGTGGCATAGATTTTCACAGGGAGAGTATTTTGTAAGAAAGGCTGCGGCGCTGATGGGGAGACGTGGGAAGATTGTGAGTTTTCATCTGCTTTGTAGCCATTTTTGCTTAAAGATTGTTTTAGGTGTTAGTCTGTGCTGCTTCAGTCTGTGGATATATTGTGCTGGAGTAGCATTGAAATTTTACGCTGCTAGTCTTCATGGTTTCCAAGTTCCAAAGAGTCAAGAATCAACTTTTTTCTTTGGTGATTCAATAGACTGGGTTAAGAATGGTGCTTTTATCGGGAAAAATTGGATCATGTAATCCATCATCATGGCATTCCAATCTATTAAATTGATACACGAGTAGTGACCATGCCTACATTATAGCTTGAAAAGTTGACTTGCCAAAATCAAGGGGAAGCTTTTGAAAAACCCTGATGTTGTTTGTGGATAATTTAATCTCTAAATGTTATTTTTGTTGGGTTTTCAGGCTTGGATGAATGCAACGAAATATGTTATAAGGACCCTGTTCTCAAGGACCGGCAGTGGACTGCATACATTGACCGATCTCCTGGATCTGCTAGTTACTCTGAGGTATATTGTCTTTTAATTTGTTCTTCTTTTGATTTGTTTTCACGCTTTCTATCACGGTTTCACTTGGAAATTTCAGACCGTTTTGATTGCTACGTGATTAATATTAAAAAAGATTTAACATGAAGCTACGTGGCGGGCAATCATTCAATTTTGTCAGTTCCCAATATACAGTGGTGATCCAGTCCTCGAAGTTTTATTTGAATTTTAAATAAAAATTAGTTTTCAATGAATTTCTTCTAGAAGTATAAAAAATGATTGTTGTACTGTAGGGTGGGAGAGGTGTTATTTGAATGTAGAAAGTGGCAAGTCTACTGTTGCCAGTAATAGTCAAACAGCAATTAGTTAAATAGCTTCATTCGGGGTCAGTATGGCATACTTGTATTTCTGGCCAATAATGAAAAATCTTGATCGAAGCCTGAATGGATATACAGCTACCAACTTTCAGGTCTTTCAGCTACTAGAGTTTAGGGAGGTTGATGAGCACCTAAAAAAATGGCAGTCCACCCTACATCCTGCCTCTGATCTCCCAGCCACGTAAAAATTGTCACTGCTTTGCAACGATCTCTCTCTTTTTATATTGCAATAAGTCTTTGGCTGCTTGCTGGATAAGGGAGGATGAGCATCGCCTAATCCACATAGAAGTTGCTATAAGCGATGGATCCAATGCTTTGTGTTACTGAGCACTTCTGCCATATATATCAGATCCACTATAGGATTCATTTAAACCTTGTCTGAACAAAAGCTGTATTAATATTAGAAAATGGTATAGTTTCATGTTATTAAGACGGGTCTTGGAATTGACTAATGTAATGCATAAACTATATAATTAAGGTTATACCTGGTTGAATTTTGAGGCGTGGCTTAACTACACTGCTTTTAATTAATGATTCTGTGGTTAAATATATGATTAGCACTTACTTTTTCATTGATCTCTTGTATACAGGAATGTTTTAAAGCCTGTAAAGCTGGCTGTGGTTACAAGGTGAGTTTCTTCTCACAAGTGAAGTCTTTTGCTGCATTGAAAGCCATTTTTATCTCTAGAATCATGTAAAATATTTCTATTTGAAGTTACTCTCACCAGTTCTGAATTTATGGAAAGTAATATTGCATATGAATCATTTACTCTGTTATGGACAAATCATTTACTCTGTGCTATGTAGAGAGCTTCCTGGCAAACATTTTTGTGGTAGTTAAAAGATTTTCTCTTGCTTGACGGGAATAATATGAATTTCACCTGGTGTTAAATTAACTGTCTAGTGTGATGCATTAAATTCTGTTTATTCTGCAAGTGAACATGATGCTGAAACATGCTATGACAACCATGCCATCTTTTTTAACTTATTGTGGATCTTAGTAAGTTGATTCCAGAGGAAGGCCCTTGTTCTCCTTCTCTCGGTTATTTTCCTCTCACATTATGCCTCCAAACTTATCATTGTGGATATTTTGTAATTAGCTGGAGACCACAATGACGTTTTTGCAGATTATATTGTTTGTCTATAGGTTTATAACCAATTCAAATGGTCCTGTGCAAAGTCACTTTTTTCTTCTTTTTGATGCAATGCTGTTACTTTGTTTGTTGCAGTTTGAGATTCACCCTGTAGAAGTCGATAAGGCTCGTCCAAACAGGCCATGCAATTCGCTCCCTTCTGAGAAACCACCCCCTGTTCAGAAACCACCTCCACAAGCTGTCAAGCATGGTGATCCTGCTGAAGATGTACCGTGCACTTCTGCGTAGCGACAGAAAAGATTGGGGGAAGAAAAGAGACCTATTAGTGCAAAAATAGTGCTAGTTAATTTGTTAGCTAGATAGTCTGATCGAAGATTCTTATTTCTATTGTTTTGGTTAAGGATCTTTCCACTTCCAGGTCCCCATTCTGTTTGCAGAAAAGCTAACAGTATTGGTTCCTCTTCTGTCCCTTGTTCGTGCCTGAAGCTTCACAGCACTTGACATCTGGCTTCCAGATTTTTGATAGGATAGCTTGGATAACATACATTACCTTGGACGCTGCATAGTTTAAAAATGTATTCTCTAAGATTTTGAGAGAAAAATACACGAGGACTCTGTTTATTTCATCAAACAGGTTTGATCGTCTAAAGCTTTAGCAGAAATGGCAGTGATTTTAACTGTGCCCTCTTTTATCATGCTTTGATGTAACTACAGCTATGGTCATTAATGACTACGCAAATTCTGACAGTAAACCCTGGTGAGCTGAAAGATGGACTTCTATCATCTAGCCTTGACCAGTCTTCGAGGAATTCGGATTAACTTTTGCCATGTATACAGTCGCTGATCCCTAAGATTTATTCCTCCTCTTCAATCCAGTTATAGCAGATAATTTTCAGGTGAAGAATAGAGGACTCACTATCAATTTGTTCCTTGTCTTTCAAGAAGTTACCAAGGTCAAAATCCATGCCTTGCTCAATCAAGTTCTCCTTCCAACCATCTTTTTATCTTAAAAAACAATCTCTCTAGGGTAAGCTATGGTTTTAGCCTCTTCTAGTTTTTAATCTGTGCTATTGTGTTTGCTAATTTTTTTCTATATTAAAATATATCGTGTTTATATATATATATATATTAGTTTTTGATATTAATATATAAAAAAATCTAAAAAAAATCACAAAAAAAAAAAAAAAACAAGCAACTCATATAAATATTAATCCTTGGTTTTTTGATAGCGTTCCACAAAAATCCTTAAAATGTCTATAAAAACAAAAGTTCCAAAAGATTAGTTATTTTTAACGGAAAAGGACCACCTAGGAATTTCTGGAGGCTGCAAGCAGTATTCAGGAAACCTTAAAATATAAGGGACCTAAGTGGAGTATCACAGAATTTACAAGAATTAATATTATAATATATAGTCTTCGTCCCTTCTCTTTCTATATATACAAAGCCCCCCGCTGGATCAAAAAGCACATCACAGTTAACACAGTACCAGAACCATAAGAGAGAAATAATCCCCAAAACGACACTGCTTTCAGTACTGACTCACACTAGTACAAAAATCAAAATACCCATTCAAGAGAAACCCTAAAAATCAAAATGCCTCAAGTGAGAATCATTGCAAAGAATTTCATGGACATGGTAGCTTCTTTACCAGCCATGAAACTCGACAGGCTCTATCAAAACGCATTCATCTGCGAAGCCATTCTCAGGTTTTGTTTTTGTTTAGTTGTTTTGTATATTTATCTGTTGATCAATCAGTAAACGAGAGCCGTTTTCTTATGTTAGGTCATTGCCGCCTTTAGCGAAGAAATATGTAGTACAAATTTTGTTTTTTGACGGCCCAGTATCAGGTAAATTGCTGGAGCAATGGGTGCTTGATGATGGGGTCACCAAACATAGAGTTGCTATTGATCGGTTGATTCAGTTGAGAATTTTTATTGAAGTTACTGACAAGTAAGAACCAAAATCAAAATCTCTGCTTTCTGTAAATTTCCTGGAGTTAGACTTTACCATTCATTTATTGTTGTCAATATATTGTTTGTATTTTATGTTAAAAATGCGATAATGGTTACTGATTCTTACTCATTAATATTTCTGGGATTCGATTTGTGGGACCCGCAAACGGGACCCCATTCATTCATGCAATGGATGAAATCCTTATGGCGGATTCTTTTTGGGGGGTCAAATTAGAGTTGCCCTTTCTGATATTGTTTGCCTTTTACTGGCAGGAAAAGGGAGAGTAGTTATAAATTAAACCAGACGTTTCAGGCTAATCTACAAAAACATTTAACAAATGGGTAAGTCTTATATTTGCATTTGAAGCTTCTACATGGTATTATATTGCCTATTTTCAAGTTTTTAGTGTTTTCTCTCTCTTTCTTTTCTTGATAGTTGAAGTGTAAAATAAAAAATACTGATACTTTGTTGTTAGTTTCTTGGGCGTTTGCCAATTTGAAACTGTATGTTATCTATTTGGCATTATGTTGCTTGGATACATTGAACATTGTGTTTTTTATATCATTTTCTTGTGTTGTTCTTCATAATAATAATTGATTCTTGGATACTGCAGTGGAGTCTTACCAAGGGAAACAATGGCTACAACTGTAAAACTCCCTAGCTTGGAGGATTTAGATACCTATGCACTTGAACAATGGGAGGTGGGAACTTCATCTATGTGTTTCCATTATCGGTCTCGTTTGCACTTGTGTGTTTAAGGAAACTGTATTCTAGTTCCTATTTTCCATGGTAACCACCATTATATGAATCAATATCACTGGCTTTTTGTGTTGGTTTGTGACCAGACTTATGATTAGACAACTCACTTTTGACTTCTCATTGTGTTAAACCAGTGTTTTTTGCTACTTCTTATAAGCTCTGGCCAAGCAGAAAAAACAACTAGCTTGAGCTCTTCCATGATGAAAATTTTTCAGCGGGGTCTTTTGTCTCAGAGGTATTTGCCTTGAATTGAGGAATTAATTTCTTTTATCTTTTTAGACGATGGGAATCCTGAATAAAGTACCTGAGTTGTGCTATGCTGTGTACTTGCCTTGTGTGCAGGGATAGGGATGCTCCAAGATTAACCGAGGGTGGTTTTCAGTTTTTGGTATGTATCATGTTAATCACAAGTAAATTGCACTTATGTTTTTTTTTCTGGCATGTGCAATTCTTGGAATGTGTGTAAATGCAGCTGATGGATACAAATGCACAGCTGTGGTACATCATCAGAGAATATATCTCTAATTCTGAGGTATGGACTTGTTAAATTCCTTAACTGTTCTCTCTGTAGATTTTTCCCCACTAGCACTGGAATTCTGATTGTTTCCGTTATATACATCCAACTTGCTTGTATATCAATGTCTTGAGTAGAACTCAAGATGTTTCTTGGAGAACTTGGGAAGTAAAAAATTGAAAACTGGTGTAACATGGAATCTTATATGGCATTTGATCATTGTTTTAGAATCTTGATGTCCTTGCTAAAGCAATTTGGACCAGACCCTTTTTTTTCAAATGAAAATTATGAGCGTGGGGCAGTAAACGATCGAAACTCCTTCTCAGTATCTCATTTTAGCTGCTTGCTTGCCACTTCATGATCAGGTTGCCTTTAGCTTATTAGCCAAAATGGCTGGGATTGAAGCTGCCTAAGCTTGTGTTGACTTATTGAAGCTCTCAAAACATCAGATAGATATTGATTTGGCTTGTTTCATCTGACTTGTAATATTTCTTTTGAGATAGGATAGGGTTTTATTCTATGTTTGTTTTTGGATAGATATCTGGGTTACAGTGACTTGGCATGTGCTCTTTATCTCATATCGTATTAAGCCCTCTGCCTTTTGGTTCAGGAGAGAGGTACAGATCCTGCGGATCTTATTTCTTTTCTGCTGGAGCTTAGCTTTCATGTTACTGGCGAGGTATTGAACATTCTTGTTTATTGGTAGCTGTTATCTGGCATTATTATTTGATTCACATAATGAACGGTCATATGGTTAAAATTTGCTGTTGCAGGCTGTTTCCACATCTTATCAGAATCTATTTTTGGATAGTGTTATATTTTCTTCTTTGTCATGATTTAGGCATATAATATCAATACATTGACTGAGATTCAGAGAAATACTATCAAGGACCTTGCAGAATTGGGATTGATTAAACTTCAGCAGGTTATTCTAGTTTGGGCTATTGTGGATTCTCAATGTGCTAATCACCTTGAAGATTATAGGTATTACTGTGCTGCACTTCTGATTTATATTTACACTTCCAGGGAAGGAAAGAGAGTTGGTTTATACCTACTAAACTGGCTACGAATCTCTCAGTGAGCTTAACAGATTCATCATCACGTAAACAGGTATACTTGATGTGAAGTGTATAAATGAAATGTGAATACCTGGATTTTAGCTTTATATCTTTATTTATTTGCAGTTTGCTGGTTCTAAGGATTATAGTTGGCATGCTTTTCATGGTCATTGTTATCATGCATACCACTGATTGATTTCAATGTTGATTCAATCATATAGATGGATATGTTCAATACCTTCTCTTTGTTCAAAAGAAGCTAGTCAAAACCCTCAAACTTCATTCAATTTTTCTTCTAGTATCTGCATCATTATAAAATAAGCAGACTTTATTATCTGGTCAATGTGGATTTTCAATTCCCATTGCTCCCTTGAAGCTGTAGGGCTTGTGTTGCTCTTTTTTTACTATCTCCTTCAACTTTGTCTCTTGTTGGTTGGGATTCCACTGAGGCAACTGTATTTCTTTTACATACTTAAATTCATTATTTAAAAACTACAAGTTCAATAAATTCTTGCTTGAGTGAATAGTACTATTGCTTGAGATGTACACTTATCTTCTAAATAGGCATGCATGATTTAATTAGTTATATCATCATGATCTGTTTTAATTAGCTTTGTTTCTATTGAAATAACTTAGATCAGAGCCATAGTGTCATCTACTATTTGAATATCTTAAAACTGAGGGCTGAGGCTGGACATCCTCCTGTTTCCCATAGAGCTCTAGCCTTGAATTTTTTTAATTGGAAACTTGCTGGATTTAACTTTTTATATGGTCTCTGATTACATTTCTTTTCTTCTTTTCAGGGATTTGTTGTTGTAGAAACCAACTTTAGATTGTACGCATACTCCACATCTAAGCTTCATTGTGAAATTCTACGTCTTTTCTCAAAGTATGGCGGCCCACTTCTTGCCAACTTTCCTTGGTCTTTTGTTGGAAAAAAATGTTTTCCACCGAGAAGTTCTGTTTCATGGAATCATTGCATATAAATGAAACTGTTTTTGTGATAGAATGTGTTGTCTTCTATGTATGCAGGATAGAATATCAACTTCCAAACCTTATAGTTGGGGCAATAACAAAAGAAAGTTTGTATACAGCTTTTGAGAATGGCATCACATCTGACCAGGTGAGTTTTTATTTCCAATAATTTTTTGCCAAAGTTTGTCAACGGAGGTGCATGAATTGTGTTAACATGCATTCATGAGAATCTTATAAATAAAGCTAAATATGTTGAGAAAATAGGAATGCTGTTTTCTTTTTTGGTTCTAATCTGTAACTTTGGAAGCAATTTTGTTCATTTAACTGATGCAATATTTCTTTTGCAGATAATTTCTTTTCTTCAGCAGAATGCTCATCCTCGTGTGGCAGAGAGATTACCATCAGTTCCCGAAAATGTCACTGACCAGGTCCTCTTATCAATAAGTTTAAATATGTACTCAGCACAAAAATTTTGGCTTCTTTCACTGGTTGAAGTCATGAATCCATACACTCTGGCATTCCATCAAAAGCAGAATCGGCTATGCTCTTCTATTATTCAGTGGTGTTCTCCATGTAACGTGTAAAGGATTTACATTTTGTTTTGATTTCCTCATGTTTTTCCACCCTTTTTTTTTCTCTGACAGATTAGACTATGGGAAGCAGATCTGAACAGGGTTGAGATAACCCCTGCACATCTCTATGATGAGTTTCCATCTAAAGTAAATCTTAAGCATCTCTCTCTCTCACACACACACACACATGTGCGCGTGTATATTGTCATTACTCATGTTCTGTTATGTTAAGAGTTGTTTATTTGAATGTCAGGATACATTTGAGGCTGCCTGTGACTTTGCACGGGAGTGGAATGGTTTGCTGTGGGAGGATTCTAAGAAAATGCGGGTTGTAGTGAAGGCAGAAATTCACATGAACATGCGAGAGTTTCTTCGTGGTCAAAAGTAGTACGGCAGATGTTATCCATTTGTTTGCTGCCATGACACAACTTCAATAAAAGAAAAACAAGCTAAATCCTCGAGCATCAGGCTACATTAACATTATAGGTTCCTCGACAAAAGAGTGTTTTGGGTGATCTTAGGTTGATTTTCCAGTAATAGAGTTTTTCAGCATGTGAGGTTGGTTTTCAACATGTGGGAAAACGAAGTTATACCTTCTGAGAATCTGTATACCAAGGGCAAAAGGAGCTCTTACAAGCAACGAGATAGGTTTCTGTTTATACATAATTAATATTTGGTACAAAGAGATGAGTTTCATGTACATTAAAGTTATCTGTCTAAGTGGGATTTTTTTTATTTTTTTGACAAATTGGAAACGTTTAAATGGTCTTGGGGTGATCATATCAGGTAATTCTTGTTTTGTATTTTCTAATTTTCTACCCAGAATCCCTGATCAATTGTAAATTGCTTGTCACAGCAATATCACATGCATTAGTTTTCAAAATAATCATTAATAAAATACTATCATCTGATAATAATTTCATAATATAAAATCGACTTCAATTTTGTTAACAGAAACCACGCTGTTCAAAAGAAAAAAAAAAAAAAAAAAAGGGGGTGAGGGGGGGGGGGGGATATATAATAAATGAAAAAGAAATCACAAGCTAAAACTTGCTATCCTTTTCTCTTGGAGAAAATAGCAAATTTTGAAATGGATTGGTAGTTTAGTGTGGGAAATATTATAAAGTATTATCTTATTTGTAAGAAAAAAATTGAAAATGGAAATTATCATTTTACGGTGTGTAATTGAGAGTTCGGGGGAACATGGAAAATTCTCAAAATGAAGCGTGTTGCTGCCCAGGATCGAACTGGGGGCCTTTAGTGTGTAAGACTAACGTGATAACCACTACACCACAGCAACGGATTTATTTAAGTATCGCTGTTTAAATATATATTATATATTCTAACACTTCAGCATAATCCGCCTTGCAATATTAATTAAGACCTGCAGATTCTAAAATATGACGAGGCTTGCAGTCTGTAGATGATCACTTGTGGTGCCCGCCAAAGAGAATTAACGCAGAGAGAGTGTTGTCAGAAATCATACATAATTTGAAGCCTTGCAGATTTTGTGAGAAACCCGAAATAGTTACATATCTTTATTTTTTGGGGAAATTCAGGGATGGAGAGGTCTCTCTTGATCTTTTGTAACCATGATGCAATCCCATGAATGGTTTTTTTTTTGTGATATATAATATACTGCATGCATGCCTTTGATGAGCTTATACAAGCTCAAATTATAATAAATTTAGTGTTCCCATAATAATCTACAGCTCAAGACCATGCATGTCTTGCCTAGGCAATTTCTTGGAAGAAATACATTTGGGTTGGCAGCAGCTAATTTGGATGACCAATAAGAGTTTTTAAGGAACAGAATGGTTCACTGACATGCCACTTGTTACTATGTTTTATATACAAGTCAGGTGTTCTAATTCCTCTTCAACCCCTATCTAGTTTCTTATTTTCCATATTTTCTCGCGCTTCTTCCTACCCTCCATGATCTTCTTCAAATTCACCTGAGAATCTAACAGTTTCTTCACCAAATCCTCACGAAATATGCCAGGTCCCAAGACTTCCCCATGGACACCTATCACAGAGGATGAATGGTCCCCTGCATATCAAAGCGAAAACGACACTGAAGGTTTAGTTTACTGTCAACAGATGCGGATGCCGAAAATGAGGCTCACGAGACTCTTCGTGAACTGACACAACTTATGAATAACTTACAGTTGATGTGCCGGAAATGAAGGCCGCCATAATAAAATATTTCTGATAACGTCGCTGAATTGCTCAAGAGACAAGAGGATGCCTCCAGCTAGGTCCAAGAAAACTTCAAATTTGGCTCCGTCAAAGCTGAGCAGCCTGGAACCTTAGTTACTTACATTTCACAACGTTTGGGTGCTTGTTGACGTTAATTATATTTTATTTAAGGTACTTTTACGTTAGGGTTAAGTTGTGTTTATTTTCTAGTAGTGTTTAGGATTTATTGAAATCGTATTGTGTAGCTATGCATTGTGAAGCGTTTTACCCCTATTTTTGTTGATGACAAAATGGGGAGAACTTGTTTGATGGATATGTGTTAATGTATGACGGATAATATTAATATTTGGATGCTTTTGCTTGGTTTATATGATAATGATGGTTGTGATTTAAGATCCTGAGGATTAATCCTGCTTTAATCCCAAAAGGCACAGTCTAAGAGCCTTGTTGAAGATATTCAAGCGGTTGTCTTTTAAAATTAAACAGGTTAAAAAAAGAGGCAGAGCTGTTAGCCCTGTTTGTGTCCTTTGCAAACAAGCTGATGAATCCATGAACGATTTGTTTCTTGACTGCCATGTTGTTAGAACAATTTGATTTGAAGTTGAAAGAAACTGTTACATTTCAGGAAAATTGGAGATAGGGATCAATAGTTCAAAAGTCCCAACAGAATTTGCAGAATAAATCCTCTCTTTTTGTGACATTAAGGAATTTCGTAGTGTGCCTGTCTTTGCTTCATTTAGCATGAAATAATGATGATGGCATGAGAATCACTTATCTTCTGTTGAGAAATTTGTCCAATCTGTTGTTTTTCATCTGAAAATTAATAGATTGCAGAATTTTTTTATCTAGTAAAACTTCTGAGGCCGTCTCTTTTGTTTGATGTTTTTTACAATTGGGGTCTGATTTGATCTTGATGCAACTGTTGATTGTTTTTGCTGTTTCATGTTCTATAGCAACGAATGACTCCTTTTCTTTCACTGATAAATGAAATTTGATTCATTCAATGAAAGAAAAATAGAAAAAGAAGATAATAATGGCTGATCGATCAGAATGTTAGTGATGTGTGATTACAAAAAAGGCTTGATGTACTTCAGGTTCAGAATTTGAAACTCTCTTGCAGTTCATTTGGCTTAACGATAAATTGTTCAAACTATGTTCTTGATAATGATTGCTAGATCTAGTTTTGGCGTGCATTTTGATTTCTCTTTCAGATTTTATTCAGGCGTTCATTTTCTTCATTGGATAAATGTTCTGGGGGGGGGGGAGACCTGTATGAATACGCGCATTTCGATAAAGGAAGTGAAATTGTCTCAGTATACTAGCATTTCGTTGTTTCGAAGTAAATGGTTTGTCATCATCAAAAGAGAGGAAAATATCCTTCGAAATGGTTTTATCTCCTGGTTTCCTATACTAAACAGCCCCACTACAGAGGTCAGACAATATCATCTAGGAAGAAATCTTGATCCTGCTGCATGTTTGGTAATGCCCATCAAAAAGATGCTGACCGCTTATTCTTCACCTGTCAATTTACCAATTCTATATGGAATGCCTTCAACAGGAATGTAGCATTAACATACAGGTTGTTAAGTGGTTGTACGAGTTGGAATTAGAAAAGGAGAAATCTTCGAAAAAAGTGTTTTCTATTAGGAGTATTTCTGAGGATTTTTTGGCTTCCATATGTTTAAATTGTTTGAAACCTGTTGTTGATCGCTCTGTTGTGGATGTTTTCGTCAACAAGAATTCTCAGGAAGCTAAGCAGGGTTCTGAATATCCCTGCTTGTCTAGTTCATGGCGACTGCAACAGACATTTTTTTGTAGCTTTTGCTTAGTTCTGTTTCTCTGAGTTGCTGTGTTTCCAACATTCCTTGTGCTCATGTATCAGGAACATTTACAGATTTGGTTGATTTTAATAACGAATTTGCCTTCATTTATCCAAAAAAATGTCAACCATCTCTATTTTGCTGAACCAAAACCATTAATTTCAATGAATTTAATCTTGTTGTTTTCAGTGTAATGTGAATTATAATTTATTTCTTTACAATACATATATAAGAAGAGTACGTAACGCTATGATAAGGTTTCCTGATACAGCAGGTGAGTTAAGATTTTTGTCCACTTCCTTTACTTAAAGACAAAGATAATAAGAACTCCAATCACTGTTTGCCAACTTGGAAAGTGAGTCCAGCCAAGTTCTATGAAACACAGAGTTTCCAAGAAATTTCCCGACCTCATCATTATTCAATTGTGGCTCTTTCTGTTTTGCACCATGATCATATCACATTACAGAACATGAAGGGAAAGAAAAAAAACTCCAAGCTGGAAACTTGGTGTACTTGTTTTCCTTGCCACTTGAGAAGAAGGCCCAGTTCTCCATTTGGTCAGTGAGGATTTATTTCCTAAGGCTTGAAACTGAAGTATGTTGTCATGTTTGTTTTTGAAAATGACTTTCTTTAATTGTCTTCCATTAGGATTAGGTTGTAATAACAATTTTAATGCAAGTTTTTTTCTTTTGTAAAAAAATTTCTTCAGCCATTGTACTTGATTAGTAAAAATCTAAAGTGGTGTTTACTTCTTTGATGTTCTGCTAGTTTTTTGGTGTCAGCTCTAGGGCACTACAACAATGGCAGGACTTGCAAGGACTTGCCTGCAGTCAATATTGAAAATTGTGAATTCGACACTGGGACTTGTTGGTATTGCAATGATTCTCTATGGTCTTTGGATGGGAAGAGTGTGGCAAAGAGACATGCAAGACTCATCGTTTGATGATTTTGATTCTAGTGCTCCATGGTAAAGGCTCTCTCTTAAGAATGATACAGGATCCTCATAAAAGAGAAAACGATCTGTCTGCTAAAGGTTATCTTCCACCAAGTTTATCAGCAGCTTGTTGGAATTTTAGCAGAACGAAGCTTTCTGGCAATTTCTTGGCAGAGTAATTGATTATGAATCTAGAAATGGTTATTATTCACCATTGAAACAGAAAAAAGTTGATTGATACTTTATGATTGTTAAAAAAATTCCTTTTTGTTTTTTTAATTTCTGGAACTTGCTAACATTTCTTCTTGAATTTCAGGTTTATATACGCTTTTCTCAGCATTGGGGTAACCTTATGCCTAATAACATGCCTAGGCTATATTTCTGCAGATTGCTCAAATGGTTTTTTCCTTTCTTGTGTATCCTTTTTCAGTCTTGGTGAATCCAAACATACAATTCATGATCAAGCAGAAATCTTAAAATCAAATCATGTTCATGCTAAGCAGAACTTTGTTGTTGGTCTTAATAGAGCATAGTACATGGAAATTATCTTCGTACTCTTCTTATTGGAAACATTACTTGCCGCAGATATACTCCTAAATTCTGATTGGGAGAAGGTACTCTTCTTCTTTGAACTTCCCTCAACATCCTATCTTCCATGAAAAAATGTTACTTCGTACTTGTAGGGCTTATATACTCTGTTTCTCTATTAGGATTTACCTGAGGATCCGACCGGGAGGCTCCATGATTTTAGAGAATTTGTGGAATCTAATTTTGACTTCTTCAAATGGATAGGCATGTTCATCATACTATCTCAGGTACATTCCTGGTTTTTATTTCTATATTCTACAGAGTCCTTCAAAAGTTGTTCAAATGGCGGCAAGCTAGCTAGTTGTCGATGAAAACAAAATTGATTACCTGATTAACTTTAGTTGTTGAGGAGCATTTTCCATTTTGAAAAAACAAAGAATATGAAGGAAAAAATTGTTTAGGAACAATTTTCAAACAGATATTTTTCCCACTCAGCACCCCACTTTCTAAGATTTCCTCTTCTGCAGGGATTTTCTATGTTATTAGCAATGGCTTTAGGAGCTCTTGGACCCAACAATGAATCCAACTATGACTTTGATGATGAACACCCTCCGGCCAGACTTCCACTCATCAATCACCATTTACAACAACCTCCATACGCAGTTGGTGAGCCACGATTTCCAGGGAAATCTGATGCTTGGAATGTAAGGATTCATTTTCAGTCAACCAAAGATCTTTCACTGATTGCATGCATTGCAGCAGACATAATGTTTTTCTCTTTATATCTTATCCTTCTCAGACCAACAAGTGAAGAAACAGCACTTCTTTTCTGCAATTTGATACGAGAGGCAACATTATCATTGAGAAGAACATCAGGTTTGGTGAAGATTGATATGGAATTGATGAAAGCTGTAGCCTGCAGGCACTTTTGTGGAACCATAGAGTACTAGTTACTCAGAACTAAGCGCACCTTTTGAAGGCTTTTGATTGAAATTCCTAGCATTTTGCATGCATCACACTTGACATTCATAGCAATCTAATGTATGGATATTTCTTTCATAGTTCAATTCCAAAAGATTTGGTCACACAAAACATTTATTTTTTTTTCGAAAAAATTATACTCTTCAGAAAATATATTTTATAATCTAGATAAACAAATAAAACTCTGATTATTCTAATTTTTTATAAAAAATATATATCATGACTTCAACTCAAAACCTACTTGAAATCTATACCGTCCACTCCCAGCATCCAAACGCGTTCTATGCTGATAGGAAGGGTATTCAACTCACCATAGATAAACTCAAAAAACAAATTATCAAAACTGTTTAGCTCTGTTTTTTTTGGGTGACAAATAAGTAAACAAAAGAATCTTCGTAAAAGATTGAAAAGTCAGTCAAATCAGTACAACAAATGGTCTTTCTCTTTCTCCCATGTTGGAGTCTTGTCCGTATCTTAGCCAACAGACTGAACAGAACATGTACGGTCCACGCATGCCTTTTCGTCGTCGGTCCATGCATTCAATTTGTATTAGGCTTTGATATTTTTGGATGTAAGAAAAAAATAAAACAAGAAATTAATGTTATGTCTTTCAAGCTCATAAAAGACATCATTATCCGAGTAAATTCGAGATTGATCGGATCGTGGTTAAGTCTCTGTTTGGCAGAGCAGCTCGAATGCATGTTGGCCAAGATTTACTTGTTTTTATTTAAAATTATTTATTTATTATTATGTTAATGTATTGATATGCAATTTGGTTGGAAAAGAACGAGTGCATAGGATTATAATCTCCAGCACACAGGATAATAATTATTGGTCTTCTCTCTTTTTTCTTCGACGAACTGTAGAATTTGAGTAAATAACCGTAATTTCTTTTTAAAATTTTGCCAAGATGGATAAGTATGAGTTATGATTTAATGATCTTAAGAAAAACAATTATGAAAACACCCTACATAAAATCTCCCTCTCCCTCTCCCTCTCCCTCTCCCTCTCCCTCTCCCACGCGCGCGCGCACTCCTTTTTGTTTTCAATACCTATTTTGAGCTGTTGCCACTGTTGATCAGTACAGTACTAGCTTCGTAGGAGCTGTCTTTACTTTTAGGAACAACCTGGCAATGTGGAAGTTTCACTCTCAAGTTCCAAGATTACCACTGAATCAAAATGAGATCTTTGTTCTTCTCCCGCAGACACAAGACAAGTATGGGAGAGAATTTGCAGAGCTTTGATAGACGAGCTTCAGGCTATACAGGCATGTACAAAAGTGCTAAATACGATCTATAGAACCCATCTTTAACTCCACCTACCAACCCACAATAACTCAGGTTGGATTTTCTTCTGACAAGAAGCGGGAAGAAAGCCCTGAAATTCCAAGTGGCCTGAATTTTGCCAACTGAATTTTCAGTGGTTATGTTATATATTAAGGAAACGGGAGGGCGGTAGAGGTGCTACTCATTCAAAGACCAGGGAGATGGCGATTCCGGGCTGTACTTATCGCCTATCTTACGTGTGAATCGTATGTGTCGAAAAGGTTATCGGGAATAATCAGAGGCAACTTATCTACATACATAAAAAGCCTTCTTAGGTTCTCTCTCGTCACTGTTGCCATGTCCACAATGTCCTTGCTGTCAGTAAATACCCAGAGATCTCCAGAGTTTACTCTCTTGAGACTGTCGCGACAGAAGGGGCATGACTGGGATCTTGATCGCCTGCAAATCATTGCAACAGAACATTATGTTCAACTATGATTATGTAACATTAAGAAACAAAGGAACAGACAACTACTGGCAGAGTACGGAGAAAGAGATAGGCACTTGCATCTGACAAACACACCAACCAGAAAGAGAAAGCCAGCAAGCCTGGAATTGCAGAATCAATTTCATGGTCTAGCATTAGCCAAAAAAGGCTGCCAGGTATCATTATCAATTTCTTACAAAATTTTAGCTTGAATTTACCTTCCTTTCCAAACATTACAGGACAGAGAGAGCAATGGGATCGCTCATTCATGTTTACTCAAACAGAATTGAGATCCCTTTTGATAATACACTGATGAACCTGTGGAAATCTTTCAGGCTGCTTATACAGCATCCTTCCAGTACAATGCACAGCAAATCAGCAATTACTATAGCATTTCCTTTGAAAGCAAAGCCCAAGTGTGAGCTGGTATTGGATGTCAAGGATCTTGTTTAAGTCAACTTTCTATGTGCAAGGACACCATATGTTTCCATGGTCAGGGATTCACTACGATTCATGTAACCACAAATGAAACAGGATGAAACGATTATAATTTC
The DNA here is from genome assembly GCA_015731905.1 of Salix dunnii. Lineage (NCBI taxonomy): Eukaryota > Viridiplantae > Streptophyta > Magnoliopsida > Malpighiales > Salicaceae > Salix > Salix dunnii. The sequence continues at coordinate 2,247,584 of CM027662.1, read as the reverse complement.
CAAAAGACAGCTATTGTATCCATTTCTCATTTAAGTGTAGAGATTGAAAACCTGCATTCTTATCAGGATAAAAAAAGCCTAAGCATTTTCGTGGTCAACACAAAAGCAGGGTAAACCCAGTATTTCAAGAGTGGGGGTGTGGGGGGCAGTACCATTCACGGTAACATTTCAAGCACATGGCATGGTTGCAGTTGGGCAGTATAATCTTGCTATTCATTTCCATGCATATTCCACATTCTTCTTCTCTTTCAATGTCAACATCAGCATGCTGCCTAAGTTCCTCATCATCTCGTCTTCGGTACCTTTCCATGCATACCGCCTTCTGTTTCTTATCTTCTGTGTCAGTGACCCCTCTTTGAAGTTGCAATAAAGAGGGATAAATTACAGCTGGCCACAGTAAGGATGCTGATTAAGAAAACAGGGAGGGACTATCTCAAGTGAATAATAAATAAATTGTGCAAAGATAATTGGAAGACAGAAATTTACCATAGAACTCCCTGATACTTGCTTTTCTTTCGTGAGTAGTCATGGTGGTTGTGCCATCCACATAAACCTGGGGTATAGGGGAATAACCCAAGTTTTCAATGATTCAGTTAAGTAATACTGGGAAAAATAAGCATAGTCCCATCCACAAGAACAAAGTTCAACCTTATAAATTAGGATCCTTAGCAGTCCAAGTGCACCAGCAAGATGGCAGTCTGTCCACTGCACAAGAAAAAGAAACAGGCGTGCTGCTGGACTATATGACATTCTCATCTGAAGACAGGCTCCATCATAATCCCTTGAAATATCTGACGCCCTGCACCAAACATTGCAAAATAAAAATTTAAAATGAAAACATAAGAATATGGCAACGGATTCAAGTTAATGAGCTCATTAATTTCATCAGTAAGACACAAAAACTGGTAAAACACTCAAGACACAATAAAGAAAACTCAAATCATACTTAACATAACCCCCACCCCCAAACCAGAGGCTGCTGGAAACTATTTGGAAAAAAGAAATAAGAAGCAGAATATGGCATCTCAGTCTGAACTTTCCCTGACCATTTTGGCCTGTAGGTCCACATTAAACAAGAATTTACAGAACTTATCTTCAACCTTCTAAAACATTTTAAATTAAAATAAACTGGACTGATGGTCCTTTACACGACTTAACTCAAAGCTACAACTGACAGCATCTCCATGAACCAGATATCATTAATAAGTAGGTCTAAAATCTAACTATGTGACTGCATTGATACATGATAATGATTGGTAGGAAGAGGGTCTGGCAATAGATAATCCAACCCCAGCAGTCATCATTATATACGATCACAAATAAAGTGATAACTCCATTAATGAGGTGGATCCCATAGATCATGTGAAGCCATGTAAACTCAGATTATCAAGATAATGAAACTATTCTCCAGTCTCCTCTAACACAGATAGAATGGCTTCCAATTGCAAGTGCAAATTGCAACCCACATAGATATTTTCACCTTGGACATCTTTGAAATACCATTTCAAGTAACAGGCTAACAAAGAAAAGCTTCCAACTTCAGCCACGAAAATCATTAAATCAATTAGATAAATCACAAACCAGGCAAAAAATTCCAGGAATTAAGATCAGTACGCTCAATGCTTGGCTTTTGCATGAAATGTAGTGATGCCAAACACGAAGTAAACAGTCTGAACTCAAAAGCTAACCACAAGAACAAATTTCAAAGCCATAAAAAATTCCATCTTGAAAAAAAACTGAAATGCACAGAGAAGACTTGCAACAGCTCAGAGTTGAAGAGTAAAAAATGACTTGAAATTAGACTTTGCCAGGCAAACTTTTATTTCAAGGGGGAAACACTGTATATTAACTGAGAAAATCATAGAATTCATTTTGAAAAAAAAAAAAAAAGAGGAGGGGAAGTCAAGGTGGAAGTGGTGGCTAAATTCAACAAAAAAAAAAAAAATAAGAACAAAAAACAAAAGTAGTTGAATTCAAGACAAAACAAAACATATTTTAGGAGCAAAAAAAAAAAAAAAAAAACTTCACCAATCTAACAAGCAAAACATTAAAAAAATATGCAAAAAGCCAGTACTTCTTGCATTCCACTCATGCACTAATTACACAAAAACAAAATCACATACAAATGTAACAACAAACCCAAGAAAAACCAGATGAAAAGGAGAGAGAACAACTTACAGAGTATTAGCATGTTGAATATCAGCTTCAAGCACTTTAAGAGAGTCCTTGAAAGAATTTCTCACAGACCCTATATACATATCTCTTCTTCAAAACCACCGAAATCAAGCAATCGGATTCTCTCTTTGGGTAAATCCCTGAAAAAGCTTCTTATTTTCTCTTCACCAAAACCTCCTTGTCTTCTCTTTTTTTGGTGGTGGGGTTGGTTCTTCTCACAGGAGCTTCTTCTTCTACTCTGTTCTTGAAAGGGAAGCCATAGATAGAGATGGGACACGTGGATTAGAGAGTGGGATGTCGTGGAGCTAGCGTTGAAAAAAATTGCTTATATTTCGAAGATGATTCAAATAGTATTTAAGTGAAACCATGAAGGGTGCCAACGTCCATTCACTTTTTTTAATTAATTATTTAATTCGGACCTCATTTTAAGATTAGGTAGTGTTTGTTATACAGAACAGCTTGCTGTTCATGCATTATTTGTTTTTGCGTTTGAAATTCTCTACTTTGTATTTTTAAAGTGTATTTGACTTGAACAATATTAAATTATTTTTTAAGAACATTTTTTATGGTATTTTTACTAATATTAAAAATAAAAATATCTAAAAAAATTATTTAATATTTTTTTTAAAACAAAAACATTTTGCATCACCATACCAAACATGCTTCTAATATCTTTATTCCTTAACTTTTAAGGATTAAATCTTGAGATTAGTGCATAAATTTTTATTATTATTTTTAACACATTGAATCAATGTAAAGCTTAAATTCATTTTAGAAGAAAAATCAATATTAATTGATATAATCATATGTTTACAACACCCTCGACCACACTGTAATATTTTTTTTTTTACAGTAGATAGTATGTCTCTTAATACATGTTAATTAAAGTTTTATTATCTGTTTGTTAAAAAACAAAGTAATTTTGAAATAAAAATTATCAAGTTTTCTTTCCACGATAATAAATTATATTTCAATAATTTCTCACATTACAAGAAATAAATGAAAAACATAGTTCAAAATGCACAAAAAAATATTTTTAAAAGGGAAAATAAATTCCCTAAGCAAAGCATAGTTAACTAGGTTTTTTCTAAATTACAGCAGACAATGTTATAAGCATGACATATTAATTTGGTGCTGTGTAGGTCATGGTTTTTACATTGATCATGTTAATGAAAAATCCAATTTTCTTTTATCAAAACAAGATTATTTTAGTTTTTTTTTAAAATAAAAAATCAAATCTCCAGTTTAGATTGATCCAAATCAACTCATCTAATACATGGCTCGAGTCTTTTATTAGATTACAACAGTGTTTGACATTATATTTCAAAAGCACTTTAAATAAATAAAAATTTTAATTTTAATATTTTTATTTTAAATTCTAGATTATTTTCATGCATTAATATCAAAAATAATTTTAAAAAATAAATAAATAATAATTTTAATATATTTATAAATAAAAAATAATTTTAACCACGCTATTGAATATACATTACCTCCATGACCGAGTCTTTTAACTATAATACCAACCATGGAAGGTAAGGAAATATTGTTAATGGAAATTCTGTGCTCAAACAAACACGGCCTTAAGGTAGCCCAAAATTTCTCGAGAGAAAAGTAAGGAGGAGGCAACCAGTCCGTGAACCCCCTTGTCTATTCTCTCTTCTCGATATTAATAATAACACGTCCACTTTCTTTGGCTCTTTGTTTGCCACTTTTACCCTTACTTTCCGTTTAGCTTTGCCTCCACGCACTCCTGATCGTTACATGTTTCCTCTTAATTATTGCCCTCTCCTTTTCAATCTATTTTCTAACATACCTCTCACGGCTCTCCAGTCTGTTTAGATAGATTTTTATTTAATAATAAAATAAAATAATAAATACAGCTTGATGACACCCTCAAACACAACTCTAATTTTTTTTTATTGTAACCTTATCCAAAAAAAAAACAATAAATGAGAAGGGCGAAAACACTATTCCAAACAGTTATTTAGCTCGGATATGTTCGAGAGGTTAATTGAAGTTGGTTTTTTGTTAATAAATATTTTAAAGTAATATTTTTTTATTTTTAAAAAATTATTATTAATATTAGAATATCTAAATGATATAAAAACTAAAAGAATAATATTTTTAATTTTTTCCAAAAATATTTATAAAACACGGTGTCAAACATTCATTTCATATATATTATTAAAAATATATTAAAATAATATTATTTTATTTTTCAATGCGACAAAGAGTTTTTTATTTTATCATTTTGACATCAAAATATTAAATTATAAAAATTAAATTTAATATATTTTTAAATAAAACACTTTAAAAAATAAAGAAGAAGAAGAAGAAGCAAAACCTACTACGTGGCACTCAGTTATTAGCATTACCAACTCCTTAATCCACCTAATATATATTCACCTAATACATTACTAAAAAGGATAATAAGAGTTTTTTATTTAGAAATATATTAAAATAATATTTTTTTTATTTTTTTTAAATAATTTTTAACGTTAACATATAAAAATAATTTAAATAAATAAATAAAATAATTTAAAATAGAAATATTTTATTATTATTATTTTCAAAATTACTTTTAAACACAACATACTGCAACTGCATTTTTTATAGTTTTTGCGCGCTCAAAACAAATCGACGAGAAAAATGTGTAGTGTCGGTCTTTTAAAAGCAAAAGCCAAAACTACGAAATAAAGTCCTTTTTAGTATCTATAACATAAAAGGAAATCACTATAATCATCTTTATGCTTGTAGCAATTCAGCAAATTAATTCCTATAAAAAAATATTTGATTAAATTATTTATGAAGATCAAACTAATAGAACATATTGCATTAGATTGTACGATCCATGCTAATTAGAATTTATGAAAGTGTTTAAGAGATAAAAAAAAAAAAGCTTTAATTTTTTGAGCAAATGGTTTTTTTGGAAATATTTGTGGAGTAAAAAAAAATATAAAAAAAAGATATATAATTCGGAATTTTAAGAAAAAAGTCTTTATATAAAAAATTAAATAAATTTCGAGCTCATAAGGAATAGTTTTTAATAATATTTCTTGAATTTATTTTAAATTTCTAAACCATTTTCTGAGATTTAAATGGTTGAGAATTTTCGAGATATTTTATGTAAAAGTTTTGATTTTCTTTCTTTGAAATCTTCGAAATTTTTTTTATTTACACATATAAAATACTTTTCTTCATAACTTCTAGAATCTTAATGATGGAGAATTATCATAATTGTTTTATTTCTTAAATTTTATAAAATCTATATGAAGAAAAAAATATTTTTTTCTATTTTTTAAGCATTTTTTTGTTGGGAAAAAATAATTTTGTATTTCTTCAGTATTTTTTAAAACTTTAATTGGCGTGATATAAATATAGAAGCATTTCAAGTTATAGCAATTTTTTTTAAAAATGTTTTTTATTTATAATATTGCTAATAAAAATATGTCAAAACAATAATATTTATGTAATAAATTAATTTTATAAAAATGCAAAATATTTTTTGATAACCAAATGATCAGATCAAATTATACGCATTACAACTAATTATTAGATCTATTAAATATCCTGTAAATTCAATAAATAAGTAAGATATTGCAAAAATAATATACATATAAAGTAAAGCTTGAACACAGGTTAGAATCCATTCACCACTAGTCCAAGACCCGCTTGCTTAGAATGCAATTCTAAACGACGCTGGAGTGAGGCAGCTAAAAAACTAATCAGGTAAGCTAGTGATGACCACTGTGCCCTGAAAGCTCATCCTACGGCCAGTGTACAAGTAAAGGAGAAATCATTATGAACTCCAATTTCAGTGTCCAATGTTTGATTTTTATTTGATTTAAGTGTTAATTATTTTATTTATTTACAGTGGCCAACCCTCTATTCTTTTCTTAATTCGAGTGTGTACCATCACTTGATACTGCTACCATGACGCGTGGATTTTTATATTTTTTCAATATTATATGGATTAAAAATATCATATATTAAATTTTATAATTTATTTTAATTTATATTTTATAAGATTATCTAAGTTTTACAATCCGAGTCATGAGTTTAGTCGACTTGAATGGTTTTTTATGTTCTTCTTAACTTTATCTTTTAACATCTAGTTGATTCAAAATTAAAATTTATAATTTATTGTAATTTAATTTATCTATAATTGACCTCATTTAATGACCTGTACTTGACAAATTAATTCAAATTAACTGAATTTATTTTTTTATTTAAATCTTGTCTTATATTTTACCACCTAACATTGGATGGATCAAGAATCAAGTTTTATAATTTTTTTATTTAATTTTCTACATAGTCATCATAGTCTCATGACATCAGTAATGATTTTGATAGGTTAACTCAGTACAAGTTGATCTAATAATGTCATTTTGATTTTTCAAGTCATCTAAAATCAGTTCAAATATAGTTTAATTTTGTTGTTATAAAATATATTAACAATAACTATATATTTTTATATTAAAAACATTGATCTCACTCGCATGGTAGCGCGGATAATAATCTATTATAAAGGCTCCATTTAACAATGTATCCTAACCGTGTTCTTGAAGATTTATGAATTTCTTTAAGTTTTAAATTAATTATTTTTATATTATTTTAATGGGCTGAAACTAAAAATAAATTTTTTAAAGATATAAAAATAATATTATTTCAATATATTTTTAATTAAAAAGCTATAAAACAAAACTTTAAGTCCCTGCACGGTTTTAAAAGCAACTTTTTAAAAAAAAAAAATCAGAATATGAAAATTTGCATCAATAAAAATTTAATGTTGCACGTAGAAACATGATAATATCAACTTTTAACCACCGTGCCGGTGACGCCAATTAACGGAAGGATGCGAAAATGTAACGTACACAGACGGTATTAAAAAAAAGAAGTGAGCAAGAGGCCTTTCTACCAACAACAAAAAAGAAAGGAAGTAAGGAAGCATTAACTTGTCTCTCTTTTACTTAAATGGTGTTTAGGGTTTCAAAAATGTTTTAAAATAAAAGTATTTTTTTATTTCTAATTCAAATTATTTAAAAAAAATAGATTATTTTGATAATGATGTCAAAAATAATTTTAAAAACAATAAAAAAACATTATTTTCATACTTTTCAAGAGCAAAAAATACTTTGAAAATCAACATCAATCATTATTTAAAACAAGCGCATATATTTTATACTCTCAATTATTAATATACGTGTATATATGAACGTTGTGTTTTAAAAAAGATATTAAAAAAATGTTTTTTTTATTTTAAATTAATTATTTTTTATTTTTAAATTATTTTAATAAATTGATGTTAAAATAAATAAAATATATGTCTAGAAAAAATTAAAAGACAATTTTAACTAATGAAAAGATAATCAATTGCAGTATTTCCCGTTTGGGATTCCATTTTCTTCAATCAAGTTATAAACTGGACGCATCATTGTTACCTCATCTTCGAATCTAAGCCCATCATTGTTCATTATGAAGATTTATGGTGAAATAATTGAGGATTGATATGATGATTAATTGTTTGTTAAAGTGTTTTTATTTAGATATGTATTAAAATAATATTTTTATTTATTTTTTAAAATTATTTTTAATATTAATATATTAAAATTATATAAAAAACCAAAAATAATTTAAAATAAAAATAAAAATAAATTATTATTTTAAAAAAAATATGCAAAACACCCTCTTAATTTCACCGATTTCTTTTTAAAAAAGTAGAAAAATGATTGCAATCCCTCTGAAATAATCAGTGGAATAAGATAAAATAAGCAATCATTGTTGCTCAACAGCCAGCAGGCAACCAACCCGCTGCTGAGATTCTCATGAGTTCTGCTTAAAAAAACAAAAGATCTAAACATGAACAGGGGATTTTATAGATCTACTCGTCAATTTTTTTATTTCACCCAAGATTTGACTTCGCATCCTCCTGAAGGACGCATTATCATTAGTTGGTGAGCCTCGCATTGGTAGCTCAATTTATGATATGGCCAATTAACCACATTTATTTAATCTATAATAATATAATCATAATTTTTAATGTCGGGAAACGAGGATGTGTTCGAAACATATAATCAATTAAGGTACATTTTAATTTGTTTGATATAACGTTGTCATCATGTAGGGTTTTTAATTATTTATTTTTAAAAAAATCAAACAAAGCTACTTTAAGGAATATTAAAATTATCCTATCAAATTTCATCGCAGAGAAATATGTGATGTCCAGCTCACAAGGCTAAGCCACAACTTGAGAGCTATCCTGTCCACCTTATCATTCAACAAATAAATCCTTTTATATAATAACCAAGCAAGTAGATGTTTGGTGTTAAGAACTTAAAATAAAGAAGTTTGTTCTTTCTATAGTTTCAGTTTTGAATATTGCAGTTATTAATATGATAGTTATTATAAATTTATATAATTGTTAATTTTAGAGTTTATAAGATTAATCGAGATACGCGTAAACTGATTCGGAAACCTATATTAATAAAAAAAAAACATTTTATATAACTTTATGAATAAATATCAACAAGCATTTCATTGCAATGTCCCTTTCATTGTTTCCCCTTGTAGCCATTTTTAGATAAACATCATTTATTTATTTCAACATTACTTGTAACTCTCAAAAATGGTATAAAAAATAGCTCTAAATATTATCATGCACTACCAACGTTATTTAATTTGTTCAAGCCCCATGTCACAGGTTGCATATGTCAATTTAGGTTAATCTTAACAATTTACAGCAATGTCATTATAAGATTTTTTTAAAAAAAAATATATATATTAAAAAAATAAATTGAAATTTGATGGGATATAATACTGCCAGATGTAATTTAAAATTTAGCCCACGTCAAAAGTTAAGTCCATAAATTATCGGATTGACCCCTAAACTGCCAGAGTTTAATAGCACTTTTAAGGACTATTTATTTTCGAAAATTGGCGACGATACCCAAAGCATTTAAAAAGGCAAGTGGCAATTTGCCACAGGAAGTCGAGAAAGAAACTAGATACAGCAGTTTGATTGAATTTGTTTTTTTTAATTATTTTTTATATTGATATATAAAAATGATTTAAAAATATAAAAAATTAATTTAAAATAAAAAATAAAAAAATATCATTTTTTAAAAAAAAAAAATTTTTAATACATGACAAACAGGCTTATAGTTGCCAGCTCAATACCTGGTCAAAAGCAGGCTGCTCTTGTCAGATAATCTCATTAGGAAGTACGAGCGAATTTCCAGCGCGATGCGCTGGATTTTTTTTATCTATATAAAAAATTAATTGATTTTATGCATGTTGTATTTTGTTATTTTAATATTTAATGAGTAAAATTATAATTGATAAAATCTATTAGAAACAGGTGTTTTTCAACTAAAAAATAATTGAATATTGCTACTATTAAAAATCTTTTGATAAAATCCGTTAGAAATGATTTTTTTTTTATATGTAGGAAATTAATTATAAAATTTATTGCTCATATTATTATATTAAAAATATTTTAGAATAATAATAAATAGGTCTCACATATTTATAAGAAAAACACAATTATTATCATTATTTTGAATATTTTATCTATAATAATAAGAAATTTCAACACCCAACAGTATTAAAAAACTAAAGGGATTGGAAAAGAAGAAAGTGTAGAGGAGAAGATCAACAAAGTGATTAGCAAAGGATTTTATGCAAGAGTTAGAATGCATAATGGAGAAGGTATGTTCTAAATTCTCCATTGTTATATATCCGAAAGTTTAGCATACATTAATACAAATCTTTGTGGGATTAAATGATCTATTGTTTAGGGACTGATTTCGGTGATAGAAATCAGTAAAGATTATAATTAACATGTGGTATCAGAGCCTAATAGAACCCATTGATCTCCCATTAAAGGATTGGTGATGAATTCTGTGCAATTTTTTATTTTATGAAACATTGATCAATTGAAATGTATGAAAACGATTATATCAATGTGTAAAGACTGATATTATCTTTCCATTCATTAAGTAGATAAAACGTTATGATCTGTTATGAAAATTTCTGGTTTTAGTGGTGGTTTTCGTCAAAGATGAAGATGAACAGTAAACATCACAGTTCTTTGTATAAAACAACCCATGCATCCATCTGCAACTTTAACTGGTCATTTTGAAGACCCTATAAAGTCTGCCAGTGTCAGATCCCAGATATTCTTCTATGATTAAATTGTAATTATAAAGTCATACCAAGATTGATATAGAAATCAATTCAGCTCAATAAATCAAAAACCCAAATAGTTCAAGATAAACCTCTGGTTAAAATAACAGCACACAACATTAAAATTAAAAATTGAGTTAATTCTTGATTTAGCAACAGAAATTAAACAACAAGAAGAAAATGAAATAAACCCAGAAGCAGTGACTTTTGACAGAAAGAGAACGAAAATCAATACAAAACCTAGGCAAACTCCACAACTTAATTCAAATTAATACCAACCAAAGTGCCATCCTCTTCTATAACCCATGTGTAGCTTATACGATGTGAAAGGGCTTGAATCATCACTGCTACCAACGAGCTCCATGGATAGCACACAATCGTCTCGGGGCTCCTCCCCACTCTTGCTGAATTCCCAGCTAGCTTCCCACTCCCCATTCCGAACTCTTCGTCTGATGAAGATGAATAGGTTGAATAAGATGAAGATGATAAAATTCCAGATTCCTCTTCTATTAAGTCCAATGCAGGTCCTAGATTCCTCTCTTCCAGTCTTTCCTTCACCAACATTATCAGGTCCTCTGGCGGGTCACCACATTCTATGTAAGCCATCAACTCCCCGGCTGAAAGTGTCGCAATTGCAGCAGCCACTGTCTCGTCACAAAAGTTCAATGTGAATGGTGAGATTTCGCCAGTCAACTTGCCGTCTGCATCAAGAATTGCGACAGATGTTTGTTTAACGAGGGATTGAGAAATCAATGGCAATGCGGAGGACGCAGGGTCATCGTAATGGACGGTAAAGAAGGATTCTGTGTCGATGATGTTGAGGGACTCGATGGTGTGGTTTGGAATTGGAGAGAAGACGCCGATGGAGTTGAGGAGGTAACGGACTATGTCTTCCTGAGTGAGCCAGCAGAACTCACGGTTGTTGTGGAGGGTGGAATTGGCAGTGGATTTGCTTACCAGCTTCTTTCTCGTGAAGGGGTTGTGAAGCTGTATCACAAGGTTCTGTGCACCTTCAAGGATGAGATCTATAGCCTCCAGTAAGCTGAAAAAGAGTAAGAAAAAATCAGTAGATGCACAGCAAAACACAATCAATACGAGACAGGCAGAAACAGAGCAGGAAACCTCAATGAATTCAACTGCAATAGTAGTCATAAAGAGATGCAAATTTAAGAATCCCCTCCATTTCTTTTCTTTTTATGAGAAAGGCAAAGGCTCAAACCCGAGCCGTCCTCTCGAGAAGGAGGGGGCGGGGAGGGCGGGTGAGGGCCGTTGAGCCACAATACCCATCGGCAGCCACACATCAGTTACTCCAAAATTTGTCTATTTGATGCAAAATTTCAGATAAATCCTTAGTAATTTTCAAGTTTCACCATTAAATTTTCCGAACTTAGTTGCCGCACATAAAATTCATCAAGATTTTAAGTGTTAATGCATCCCACCTGTAGGAAAGAAATATATAGGCAATGAAATCTCAATTAAAAACATATCGATGGTCACCTCATGTCGAAATCCTGGACACAACAGGTTTAGGCGATACATTTCAAGAATACTTTAGATTTTTAACAAAAAAGAAAACTCAACCGAAAGGTAATCTAGTAATGGAGAAGAAAACAATATAGAAGGTGCAAGAGAAACAGGCATTAAAAATCCAAAATTCTCTAAAAACAAACAATTCCAAATCCAGATCTCAGAAAAGAAACCCTTCTCAAAAAATCAATGGAGATACCTGGCGTGAGGTTCCAGGTGCCTAACAAGTCCAGAAACCTTGGAATTGAGAAGCAGGGACACCGGCTCCTGCAAGGCTTTCCCTGGATTCTTCAAATTCTCTTCTTTAGACAAGAAGCAAATCACATCTACCAAGCAAACCTTGCCAATGCATTTACATTCTGCAAAGTCATCCTTGATCGATCTCGGAGAGTTACAACGGTGATGTTGATCACAGCTCCAAACGCTTAAAAACAAATCACCAAATCTCTTAAGAGCAGACAACGCTTCCCCGATGGTTGCAGAAACAGACAAAGAGCTCAACGCAGGTTTTCCAAGACAAAGGTCCGACACCTCATTGGTTAAAATACTTACTGCCATGCACGAAAAGAATTTATCAGAGAGGAGTAAGAAATCAGCACAAGGGTTTTCTTCTTCTTCTTTTTTCAGAGAGATAGAGAGAGCTGAAAGAGATGAGAAATTTTGGAGAAAAATAGGAAGAAATGTGTGGTGGTCGACTTTGCTGTGGTAGAAGGAAGATTATTTATAGGCAGTGTTTTTACATGGGCTGATTTTTTTTTTTTAAAAAAAAATCAAAATTCTATTATTTTGTTAGAATACTATTCACCAAAAATCCATCTATTCATTTAATTAAAATTTCTACAAAATTTCTCGCCATTCATAAAATTTCATGCCCATTATATTTGACAAACTTCAATTCTCTTCCAGTCTTTGTATACTTATGTAGTTTATTTTATTATTATTGCTATTATATTTTGATTGAATTATTTTTTTTATTACATATACAAAAGGTTTGCATATTTTTTTTTTATATAAAACTATATCTTGAAAAAATATATTTTTTATTTTATGAAATAATAAAAAAAAAATCATTGTCCTAAATTTTTATAAAAAAAAAATATTATGTAACTTGAAAAAAGAAAATCTACTGTACATATCGCAATTTTTTTATCATCATGTCATGTTTATTGGAGGCAATCGTATTATCTATAATCAAAATATTTTAATATTTCTAAGATCAATAAGTATTAGGAAGAAAGGAATCTAAATTTTAAGATTTTTAAGTTCTATATTTTCTGATTTTTTATATATTCTGAAGAGAGAGAGAAAAGTTCATTGCAATTCATTTCTTCATGCTCTTAGTTTGCTTTAATATTTATTTGAGAGTGTGGTTATAGTTGTTTTTTAAAGTGTTTTTTATATAAAAATATATTAAAATAATTTTTTTATTTTTTAAAATAATTTTTTATATCAATACATCAAAGTCATCTAAAATTATAAAAAATAATAATTTAAAAATATATAAAAAAATAATTTCAGATCGAATCTAAAAAAGGCCCTAATATCAATGCCTTCCCTTCTTGAAAATTGTGAGGTGAAGTCATTCATCATTCATTAATTATTAATTTAAATTTTAAAGTGGGTGTCATGTGGGCAACAGTTGATAAATGAGCACGAGTTTATTTCTGTGGACAGCATCCGTGATACGGCTTCTGTACTGGACAAGACTGAGTCGGCTTGGAGGGCTGTTTAGTGCTGGCATTGGTTTCTACCTGAATTTAAATATATTTTAAAAATAAGTTTTATATAAAAAATATTAAATTAATAATGTTGACATGTTGGAGGGCTGAATTAATATGCTCTCAAGCGAAGAACATTCTGTCATGATTCTAGATACATCTATTTTTTAAAATGTTCACAAACTTAATGGGAGGTTGTTTATGTTTTTACTTGGATTTTAACATGTTTTAAATGTTAGTTTGATTTAAAAAATATTGAATTTAATATATATTTTTATAAATTTATAATAATTTTAATGTGTTGAGATTTAAAAAAAAAATTAAAAATCACTCTAATGATCTTTCTACTTTTTAAAATATTTTAGAAATTATTTTTTATATGAGAATATTTTAATTTATTTATATAAAAGAATATTTTGAGAATCAATAACCGAAACACTCCCAAGATATCATCTTAGTTATTAAAAATTGATAAGCTGTTCAAGATTTTTATTTTTATTATTATTATTTATTTAAGTTTGGAGGCAACAGTGTCATTTTTTTTTAATAACAATGTTATTTAAAAAAAATAATATATCGATAGATAGGAATATTCTCAAGATAATTCAAGTATATCCCTTATAATTGAGATATATATATATATATATATATATATATATATACACACACACACACACGAACTCGCTGGGGACCAGCAACCTCCGCTCTAACTGGGGCCGAGAAACTAGCTCTTACAGGGGCTTAACCGGATTTTCAACTTTATTTGCACAGTGAATCGACAAAAAAAGCCCTTTATAACGACAAAATAGAACACAGTAAACGGGGGTATCTACGTCCTTTCCCCTCAGGTTTTTTCGTAAATATCGCTGGCTGACAGGGCATGTACGTCATTGACTATTATTTTATTATTTTTCCCGATTAACTGCTGCGCGCGTCGTACGGACGCGCCAGCAGCGTTCACCAATTACGCGCCTTATAGGCGGCGCGTGAGACTTCTTCCCTCCGTTAAAATTTAACTTCCGCCATGTTAGGAGGTGCGCCGATAGGTCCTCTATCTTCCCTGAAAGTTTCATTGTTTTCAATTGTGCCCTTCAATTAAAACTGATTATATAAAGAAGTTTTATTCCAGTCCCTATACTTTTAATTTTTAATTTATTTTCGGTTCCTTGAATTTTTATGGTACAGATCTTTTGATTTCCTTGATTAGGCCCTCCAATTCAAATTGTTCATATATCCAAAGTTTGATTTCAGTCCCTCTTCTTCTAATTGTTTTGATTAAATGACAACAATTATGATTAATTATTTTTGGTCCTCCAATTATTATTTTTTTCAGATTTATCCTTCAATTGAAATTAAATTTCTATAGGTTATTTTTCATTTCAGTCCTTATTCTTTTAATTTTTTATTTTATATTAATTCATTTGTTTTTTTTATAATATTTTTTTTATTGATATTTATGCATCTATGCTTTTAGTTTTTGTCTTTTTTTAAGTTTTATTTTTAATAATTTCAATCCTAAAATTTTAATTTATGTTGATAATTATTTTAAAATTAATATTGCATATTTTTTCCTTTTATTCCTTTTTTCCGGTTTTTTTTTTTTGTTATTTAGATTAAATGATTTTTATTATTTTACTATTTACGCAATGATAATGACAATTTTAGTTATTCTTTTAACTTTTTTTTATTCAATTTTTTTGTTTTATGATTTTCCAGTGCAATTTAATTATTTTAATTGTCATGATAGTAATATTAATAATAATTTTTATTGTTATAGTAATCATTTTACTATTAATATTGTTCTCTTTTTCCCTTTTTTCTTTTTTTTTCTTTTTGATTAGATTATTTTTATAATTTTACTATTTATGCAATGATAATGATAATTTTAGTGGTTTTTTAAAGAAAAATATTTTGCTTTTTTTATTGATTTTTCATCTTTTTTTTTTTACAAAATAATTTTTATTTGATTTTTTGTTAAAGTTTTTAAGATATTTTTAATCTTTCATTTATTTTCTTTTTTTCATTATTAACATACTAATAATAATAATAATAATAATAATAATAATAATAATAATAATAATAATTTAATTGTTTTTCTTGCTTACTCTTTTATTACTGTTTTTTAAGTTTTTTTTTCAAAATAATTTAATAATTTTTATTGTTGTTACAGTAATGATAATGATAATTTTTATTTTCATTTTATTTTATTTTTTTTATCTTTTTTTAAAAAATTTAGGAATTTTTTAATCTTTCATTTTTTTCCTTTCATTATTAGCACAGATATAATAATAATAATAATAATAATAATAATAATAATAATAATAATTTAATTGTTTTTCTTTCTTGCTCTTTTGTTACTGTTTTTTAGGTTTTTTACCTCTCGGAATAATTTGATAATTTTTATTGTTGTAACAGTAATAATAATAATAATTTTTAGTTCTTATTTTATTTTTTTCTTTGATCTTTTGTTAAAATTTTTAGTATTTTTTTAATCTTTCATTTCTCTTCTTTCATTATTAGCGCAAATATAATAATAATAATAATAATAACAACAACAACAACAACAACAATAATAATTTAATTTTTTTTCTTGCTTGCTCTTTTGTTAGTGTTTTTTATGTTTTTTTTTATATTTTTTTCTCGGGGTAATTTATTAATTTATTTTTTAAAAGATTATAATGATAATAATTTTAGATGGTAAGATTTCAATGTTTTATTTTTATTTTTATTTTTATTTGCTCTTTGGATTAAATGATTTTTATGATTTTACTATCTGCACAATAATAACAATGATTTTAATTATTAATTTTTATATTTTTTCTTATTAAATTATTTTGCTTTTTTTAAATTATTGTTCAGGTAAATTGAATTATTTTGATTGTTTTAACGATAATGTTAATAATAATTTCAATTGCTATAAAAATTATAACGACAATAACGTAAGAATGAATTTTCAATTTTTGTTTTCGTTTTTTTTTTTGGTTGAAAATTAACTATTTATATTTGTTATTTGATTATTTCAAATTTTTATCCGGTATTAATTTATTTATTTTTTAATTTTTAGATAATGTTTATTCTTTATTTGTGTATATATATCTATGCTTTTAGTTTTTATTTTTTTGTTGGGGTTTTATTTTTAATTGATTCAGCCCTAAAATTCTTATTTATGTTAGTAATTATTTTAAAATTAATATTACTCCTTGCTTCCCTTTATTTATTTTTTTTTCTTTTCTCTTATTTTTATTTGTTATTTGAATTATATGATTGTTTTTTTTACTATTTGCGCAATGATAATGATAATTTTTGTGATTTATTTAATTGTTATTTTTTTAAAATATTTTTTTTTATTTTTTTTTGTTTTTCCAGGGAATTTATTTATTTTAATTATTTTGATAATAATATTGATAATAATTTTAATTGTTATAACAATGATAATTAAAATAACATGGGAATAAATGTCTCATTTTGAAGAAAGGTTTTAACTTCGTTCTTCATGTCAACATGCCTCTTTTTTGCAATAACCCGCAAATTATATAGTTTGCATTCTTTTGTTATTTTTTATGATGATGTACCCACATTATAAAAAATATAATCTATTCTTACGCAACAAACTCTACTTAAAAATTTATACATTTTATCTTCTAATCTATAAATTTTATTTAATTTTATCACATAAATTTATTGTTGTGGATTTAATTATGTTAAATTATATACATAAAAATGCCCGCGGCAACGCGCGGGCAATATGGCTAGTATATATATATATATAGACACACACACGCACGAACTCGCTTGGGACCAACAACCTCAACTCTAACTGGGGCCGAGAAACTAGCTCTTACAGGGACGAGGAGTTGGTCTCAACTAATTAGTTTCATTAGGTTGGTTTCCTAAGCCACAGCAGACCAAAATAAATGTTTTCAATTAATTAGTTTTATTAAGCTTGTTTACTAAACCACAACATGGAATAATAAAAAATTAAATGAAAAACCCAGAAAGACCCCTGTCACCAACACAAAGCCCTCACAATACCAAGGATAAAAAAATAGCACACTGTTGCAATCTATAATGTGTGTGCGCGATTAAAAAAATAATCAGGATCTCAAATTAAAAAATGTTTAATTTTTGCTGAATTTTAATTTATATAATTATATTATTGACTATCTTATATGCTTTTCTTATAAATGAAAAATTACCATGGATCTCAAATAATTATATATAAATATTTTCACACTCTACACATCATAAAAACGATCCTTTAATTATTGCGAGTGGAAGGATTATCATGATATAATACATTATTATTTTGTATATGTTTGATATTGTATTTTAAAAATATTTTTAAATAATTAATTTAATTTAATTTTTTTTACTGGATTTGGATCATTTGATATACTAATATCAAATATAATTTTTTTAAAAAAATTAAATTTTTGATACATTTCTAAACAAAAAATAATTTAAAAAATAATTTCAACCACACTAGGTGCTAAACATGACTTTTATCCAAAAAAAAAAAGAGCTTCTATTGAGTGCTAATTAATCTCCATGATTTCACCTTCTTCAATCTCCAATTAAAATTAGTGCAAAACAAGTGATGGATAGAATTATAGCTTATTTTTTATGGAAAAGATGGTAATAATAATAATAATAATTAAAAAATGATAATTGTCCATTCACTATAGTGTTAATCTAGCATTTATGTCCCTGATACAAATTGACTTTCATGTCATGCACTTCCTAGGACATGTTAGGAAATAGATTAAAGAAAAAAATCCTTAATTTTTTATATATTTTAAGTGCAGTAACACTTCGTCTCTATATTTTTAAAGCATGGTCTCTGCCTTTAATTAGAAGCTTTTGAATGCTTTTCAATTGCTCGCCAACTAATCAGCCAAGAAAAGAAACAAAGAGGCATGTCATTTCTTTCTTTGCTGAGCTTGAGAATATGCTGTTGTGGTTTTAATCACTTGTGGGCGGCTTGAGTTTACATGGCCTCGTGTTGCTTGCGGCAGAAGCTCGACCAGGCCTTGCGGCAGAACCACCACAATCCTGATTACAAATATCGCTGAATTGTAGAACCAGCAGCCTTTCCTCTGTTTGGACCAATGTTGTGAATCCTGTTCCGTTCCGGCCGGAACGGCCCGTTCCACTTCAAAATCAGGGACAAAACGGGGACGTTTTTGTCCCGGTAAAAATCCCGGCCCGATCCGGCAAATCCGGCCGGAACGTCCCAGTTTCGTACCGGGCGTTCCGTTCCGGTTCCAGCCAAAACGACATCGTTTACACAAGTAACAAAACGACGTCGTTTAAGCACTTAATAAACACACCGACACCCAGACCAGAGCCCCAATTCCCCCCGATTTTCAATTTTCCATTTCTCCCCCAATTTCCCTTACCCTAATCTCAAATTAACCTCACAAATCTCTAGTTTTCGATTCATAATCCAGTAATCCCTCACTTGAAAAGCTCAATTTGTAACTCTCAATCCCTAAATCAGCTCAAATTCTGAAAACCTAAAACAAAAATCAAAATCACGGCGGCACAATTTCTTCCACACGGCGGCACAATTTCTTCATTGGTTCTTCTTCCCCAAATCTCCAGTGAAAGGTACACATTCGAGGCCCCAAATCCTTTAATTTATTGAAAAATTGAAATTGCCGAAACTTTGCATGAATGATTAAAATGGGCATTTATGTATGGAATGTTTGAATAAACTTGAAATTGGAAGATGTTCATTCATCTTGTTAAACTGGGCATAAATGATTGTCGATGAATTATGGGAAAGATAGATGTTTTTTTTAGCATTGAAAAATATCATATGAAGATAATTGTTTTTATTATTAGTTAGATTCACTTAATTGATGTGCTTTGAGGTGTGGGATTGAATTCAATTCATTTGTAAGAATTTCTTTGGCTGATATGTATGTAAAAGTTGAGAAGTTGGGGTCTGCTTTCAAGGTGTTTGATGAAAGTCCCGAGAGATTCAATATATAATCCACCCTGTTTTTCAGGTGCAAACCGAGGTTGACATCAGCTGCCCATGGTAGCTCTTTAGAAGCAGAATTAACATTAATACCTGCTCTGAAGAACAATAGATTTTTCATAATTTTTTTATCTGCAAGAAAGCCATTGTTTCGTTTCCCTTGATCTGTAATTTTGCCAGTCCTTGCTGTTGTTTTTATTTTTGAGTATTTCATTCCCACAGGATCTCCATATCCCAGGTATTTTCCCATCCTGTGTCCTGATATTGTTGTCTTCAGTCACTTCTCTTTTGTTGCTGGGAGAGACAAGCTTTATAGATTTTCATTTCCTTTTCTTGATAGCAGCTGAAAGTAACTTGATTTTGTTGTGTACAACTTCAAATTCGTTCTTTCTCTGCATTCGACTACCCAATAAAAATCAAATAGGACGGACTGGACTAACTCATCATCCTGCTCATGCTTATCATCTGTGTGATTTATGAAGCCCTTAGACAGATTATTACTGTTTTTTTCTTTTTGCCCACAAGTCAATATCCCAGTCAAAACCTGTACTTGTAGTCAGGATTCATATGTTTACACCTTCCTGATACATTTGCAATTTGGATTTCGTAATCTTCATTACCGGACACAAGCTTTCGACACTAACCTGTCCATCTAAGAGTAAAAATACCAAGACCAGTAATATTGCTTATTAACATCTTTTCAATTGATTTTTTGTTTTCAAAGGAGCGAGGAGGGGATGCCCTGCAGGAAAACAAGTAGAAAGGAGCTTGGACGATCCTACCATGTTAGTTGTGGCTTATGAAGGGGAACACAATCACTCAAAAATTGCATTCCAGTCTCCCAACATGATGCTTCAGATTTAACAACAAAATCAAACAGAAGGACAGCGGTATTTTCCATGCTGAAATTGCTCGTGCACGCTCAAGCTAAGGTTCTCCTCCTCCTCGATGTTTCCTACCACTCCTTCAAGACTCCCGGTTTCTAACTTCTAGCCTAAATGCTTATTCTTCATCAATGGAGTTTCATGTCTAGTTGTATATATGCTCTTTAAAGATTTTCTAATAAAGGTTTGTTTCATGCACGACTGAATTTTTCTAGTTGGTTTTCAAATATCTTTCACCTCACGAGAAAGACTCATTTTTTAGAAACTGAAATTTACTATGAAGATTCATCTTTTGAGACTTATTTTGATTGTTCATCTCCTGCCTGCATATTATTTGTTTTCCAGGAGCTCAACCTCATCGGATCAGACCTCGCCCAACACATGGCCTGATCCATCATAAAATACTTGGAGAGTCTCTTTTGATTAAAAAATTTTAAATGCCTACTAACACTAATTTAGCTATATATCTTATGCTTTATGGAAATTGTTGAATGTTGCTGCTTCGAATTGGAAAATGAATCAACTCATAGTACAGAGTTAAAGTTAGGGCTTCATAGTTTAGAAGAGAATATATGAAAGTGGTCTCACCAATCCTTTTGCCCAACAACATTTTTTCCCCTAAACGGACAAGCCATACTTCTTCTACAATCTGTGCACTATCCTTGAGCTAATTAAAATACAAAAAAGACTTGATAAGCTATAATCTTATCCCAGTGTTTAGTTTCATATCTGCCGCGATATATTTTTATATATTTGGCCATTTCTATCTATTGCAATGATTGTTTTTGGCTTGGCTCTTTGGCCATTTCTATTTAGAGAAAATAGATGAATAAGAATGCAAGTATATAATGCAACTATTAGGATGTCTGCTTAATCAAATGTAATATCTCTCTAAGCATGTTTGTGGCTATTAGAGAAAATAGATAAAAGAAAACATACTTGTGGTTTGACATGCATCTTAAGCATTGAGTCCGAAAATTCTTTCGTTCTTCCTTTTTAATAACTTAATGATAACTACAACATTTATGTATGATAGTTCTTGGATTGTCGTTGATTATGAATTTCCTTCCTTGAGGATATGATAACATGTTATCTTGAACCGAAATTTCTATTAATTTCTAACTTGTGTTATCTTTTTACAACAGATTAAATTACATGGCTGAAAACTCATCTAGTGGTGGGACTTTAATTTCTTCTGCTCCAGCAAGATCAGTTGATCCAGCATGGGCTCATGGACAAGTGGTTGCTGGTGTAAAGAATGCAAGTATGTGCATTTATTGTAATAAACGGATCAATGGTGGTGGTGTTACTCGGTTGAAGTATCACCTAGCTGGTATTAAAGGTGAAGTTGAACCTTGTAAAAGGGTCCCTCCAGATGTTAAATGGCAAATGAAACAACTGGTAGATGACATGACAATGGAGAAAGAGAGAAGAAAAAGAATTAGAACTGATATTGGAAATTCTCAATCAGCTTCCAATGATGAAGAAGTAGAAGAGGGTGATGCTGCAAATCCTCGTTCGGGTGATATACGTTCACAAACAAGTAGAAGAATGACAGTGCAAGGAACAAGTACATCTAGAAGAAGGATTCCTTTATTTGCTCAATGAACTACCCCGGGTTCCCAGCCTAGTATTAGAAGTGCAATGACTACTAAAGAGATGGAACACAATGCAAGGAAAGCCGTAGCAACATGGTGGTATGATGCTAATATACCGTTTAACAGTGCCAATTCGTATTATTATCAGCCAATGCTAGATGCCGTAACATCCATGGGTCCTGGGTTTAAAGGCCCATCATATCATGATTTAAGAGGATCACTTTTGAAAGATGTAGTTCATGATGTCCATGAATACATTTTAAGTATCAAGGCTGATTGGAGACTTTATGGATACCGTATTCTTGAAGTCTGTTGACACTTCAGGACTTCGAAAAGATAAAGAGACATTGCTGGAGATGTTTGATGAAGTTGTCAAAGAAGTTGGACAAGAGAATATTGTCCAATTTGTTAGTGATAATGAGGCTTCATTTAAGGCTGCTGGGAAAGCTTTGCAGCAAAGGTATGACACCTTTTTTTGGTCTCCTTGTGCTGCCCATTGCATTGATTTAATGCTAGAAAATATTTGTGATCCGAGATATTTTCCAATGATTGATGAAACCATTAAAAATGCAAGAAATATAACCAAGTTTATATATAATCATGCATGGGTTCTAGCTTTGATGAGGAAAGAATTCACAAATGGACATGATTTATGTCGTCCTGGCATAACAAGGTTTGCAACCCATTTCTTAAGCCTCCAATGTTTACTAAAGTTTAAGAATGAGCTTCGACAGATGTTTACTTGCACAAAATGAGTTGAATCAAGTCATGGTAAAAGTCGGGTTGGAAAGGAAATTGCTGCTATAGTTTTACAAGATCAAGACTTTTGGCCGAGATGTGCACATATAGTCAACGTCAGCGAGCCTTTAGTACGAGTTCTAAGGTTAATAGACAGTGAAGAAAAACCATGAATGGGATATTTATATGAGGCAATGGACAAAGCAAAAGAAGCCATCAAAACAAGGTTGAAAAATAGAATGTCTCAACATGGACCATATATTCGGGTAATTGATGCTAGATGGGATAAGCAACTTCATAGTCCATTACATGCAGCAGGATGTTTTCTTAATCCTGGAATATTTTTTAGGCCTTCTTTTTCAAAACAAAAGGAGGTAACTCGAGGTTTGCTTACCATAATTATGAGATTGGTTCCTGATTGTGATACTCAAGATAACATCAGTGCCCAAATTGAGGAGTATAAGAAAGCGACTGGTGATTTTGGCATATCCCTAGCTATTCGTCAAAGAGAAAAGTTAAATCCAGGTAATAACTTTTATTTTTTACAATATAATGTCTTTTTTTATCTATAATATTTGATTTATTCAAATTTTCTTATCTAGTTTCATGGTGGAAGCAATTCGGCAATGATACTTCAGAACTTCAAAAGTTTGCAATTCGAGTTCTTAGTCAATGCTGTAGTGCAACTGGGTGCGAAAGAAATTGGAGTGTATTTGAATACATCCATTCAAAAAAACGAAATAGGCTTGAGCACAAGAGATTAAATGATTTAGTATTTGTTCGCTATAATCTAAAGATTCAACAGAGATAAAATATCAATATTATTATATTAGTAATTATTTTCTATTACATTACTATTAATTTTTTAATTTCTTTCGTGTTTATTCTTTGTAGGAATATGAGCAGAACAAGAGATGCTTTAGATCCCATTAGCCTTGACAACATTGATCTATTGAATGAATGGATTTGTGAAGAACCCGGTCTTCTTGATGGAGAGGACATAAGTTGGGAGAGTATCGAAGCACCTTTCGCTACTTTAAATTTAGATGACGAAGAGACATGTGTAAATGAAGAGAATGAGCTTGGTGGAAATGACCAGCTATTGGAATGTCTTGTTGACGACTTTCCTTATGTTCCACAGCAAGATCAAGATCCTTATTTTTATATTAATGATGTAGAAGATGTTTGATGTATTTTTCTTTTATTTTAGAACATTTTACTTTTATAATATTTTGGAATTTTAAAGATGTTTTATTAAAATGATTTAATAACACGAAAAAAATTAATTTCAAATAAAAAAATTCAATTTCTTTTTAAAATCACTTTTAAAATACAGTATCAAACATCCCCTTGTCATCTACACTTCATGTCTTATTCGGGAATTTAAATCATATTTTTCTTTGTTTTACATGATTAGGTCTTAAAATATGTTTAAATAATATTTTTTTATCTTTAAAAATTATATTTTATATTATTAATACATTAAAATAATTTAGAAACATAAAAAATAATAATTTAAAACATTTTTTTCTTCCAAAAATATAAAAAAAAATTAATTTAAAATAAAAATAAAAAAATATAATTTTTTTTTCAAAATTACTTTCAAAATACAGTATCAAACACCCCTTTAATCATAGACACTTTGTGTCTTGTTTGGGAATTTAAGTCATATTTTTCTTTGTTTTGAATGATTAGGTTTAAAAATGTGTTTAAATAATATTTTTTTATCTTTAAAAATTATATTTTACATTATTAGTACATTAAAATAATTTAGAAACATAAAAAATAATAATTTAAAACATTTTTTTTCTTCCAAAAACACCTTCATCCTTTCGAGAATCGTCTCGAATTAATCAAGTGGATATCTGTTCAAATCTTACTCTCTTTTCCAATTCTCCTTTTCTTCTTTAAGTTCAAATATGATTAACTTTAGTCTTTATAGTTAATTATTTTTTAATACAAAGTAGAAATGGGTTTATGGAAATTTTAAATTTAAAAGATTTTTTTCCTTAAAATGACTTGTTACTTGTTAGAGAATCAATAGGTTAATGTTTTACTACTGACTTTTTTATACATATATTTTTTTTGTATTTAAAAGATCTTATATTTATTTTTTGTTTTTATATGACGGTGCACTGGTGCCGTTAAAGATTGACACGTGCACCTTTCTCACATCATGATTTTTTTCCCTATTGTAGATTTGTTTCCTTGAATTGTTTTGAAGATTTTATGTTGGTCCTTGTATTATACTTTTTTAACAAATTAATATAAAAGCCATCCATAAAACCTCATTCAGCCATTTAAAAGGATGGTAATGGCATCCACGTGTGTGTATACTTTTATTCATGAATAAAAAACTTAAATATTAATTTTAAATTTATTGAATTTCGGATATCAATATACATATTCATTGCAAAATTATTATTATTATTATTTATTATTAATAATAATACAACACATTTACCCATTCATGTTAATAACTATTGAGTCCAGATTAAGGGGGTGTTGGCGAGTGTGGTTGTGATTGTTTTTTAAAGTGTTTTTTATCCAGAAATACATCAAAATGATATATTTTTTTATTTTTTAAAATTTATTTTTAACATTAATACATGAAAATAATTTAAAAACACAGAAAAAAATTATTTAAATTCAAAAAAATTGAATTTTGAGCAAATAAACCGCAAGGCCAAACTGGGTCTAATTTATCATACTTAATTCAAAGCTTTAATCTGTCAGCAAGAAGTATTACTGGGTTGAATTTTAGGCATCATGATTAAGTTCACATCTTCGAATTCCAATTTTATCAGTGGTAAACTATCCATACCGGTAAAAGAACTCATGGAATGCTAGCTTTTATTTTTTAGCACTGTTTATTTATTTATTTATTTTTCAATGGTGCTGCCAATACAAGTAAGTAAATACTAATTACAAAGTCACATTTATTATTATTATTATTATTATGTGGAGGTTCTTGGCCGTTCAATGAGCATCTCCTCCATTTCTCTAGCTCGCGAGGAGTCAAAACCTACGAGAGCATTTTGAAAGTAGGTTGCATATGCCGCCACAGCCACAGCCACAGTATTTTGCATCCACTTGCTGGCTGAAAACGATTTAAGCAGCTCAACAACTGTCATTAATTAGCTACATGGTCAACAGAGACATCGAAGGATCACAATGAAGATTATAGTGTTATTTTTTTTTTTTTTAAGAAAACCCGACCCCATATGGCCGGCTCCTATGACCACTAACTTCTACAAAATGTCAGCTTTGATGATATTGATATTAGTTTTTTTAATTGTCTTGAGATAATGATACTGAAACATTAAAAATATATATTAATAAAAATTACTTTAAGAATTAAACTGCAACCCCCTTAGAATGTGTTTGGCGTTATTTTTGCGGTTGAGGTTTTATAAAAAAATTTTCATGAAAAGTATTTTAGTTATGGTTCAAAATAATTTTTAAAGTATTTAGTTAAAATTATGGTTGAGTTTGGGGTTAATGAAAAACAGTTTCATATGTTTGGTTATCAAATTTTTCATATTATTTTCAACTTGTGAAATTACTTTAAAAATATATTTATATTTTAATTAATTTTTATATTATTTTAATATTAAGAATACATTTTTTGTTTATTAATATATATTATGTAAATATTATTTATATTTTGATTATTTTAATATTAAAAATATTAATATATATTCATTCTCCCAGCACCCCGGTCCCATGCCCTCTCTCCTCACTGAACGCACGGAAAATAATAATTTAACATTAAAAAATATTTGTTGTTTTTCGTGAATAACAATTTAATATTAAAAATATATTTGTTGTTTTCGTGAATTGCAGATTTATCAAATTTTCGAGGTGCAATGAACATATTTTATATCATGTTTGGTTATACGTTTCAAAAATATTTTTTTTTAAAAAAAATTATTTTTATTTTTTAATTTTTAATTTTTTAATTTTTAGATAATTTTCACATGTTTACAACAAAATTAATTTTAAAAAAATAAAAATATATTATTTTTATAAATTTCTAAATAAAAAAAACACTTTAAAATATTCCCTCACGATGAATATTCCATTCCAATTATACCGAATTGGCCTCAAGAGATTGACAGGACTTTTATTTGGATTTCATTGAATTACGCGGTGCAATTTTGACTGTGGAGGACTCTAATCAAAGTTTAATCCTAAACACAGTTTGTCTTTTATTATTTTTAAACGGACAGAAATACATGCACGGTCAATGTGGCCATCATGCACGGTCTACCATTGGTGTCACTCACACGCTCCTGAATGGCGTCTATTCAAAAAATATTTATCGCCATTGTTCATAATTGTTTCTGGCTTTTATTTTTATTATTATAATATTGTTCATTCCTGTGGTTCAATCTCCGTATATATAATTATTATCAATAATTAAAAGTCTAGCTATGTACAAAAGATAAAAAAAAAATGAAGATAGTTGTAATTTTAAAAGACAGTTATTTCATATATTATTTTATTGCTTTAATTAAACAAGCAATTGTCGATTTTTATTTCATAACACCCATAAAACCCACCGAGACACTTGGAAAATACTTATGTTAACCATTGTTTTAAAGTATTTTTATTTAAATATTAAAAAATAATATAATAAAATAATTTTAAAATACAAAAAATAATTCTAAATAAAACCAAATTAAAATTTAACCCACTTCTATCTATACCGCTCTTCCAAACAACAGTTTACTATTTAATTTAATCTATAACTCTTATTATAAAATATCATTGTATGTGGTAATTGAAAAAACCAAACTAAACATATTTAAAACCTAATTCATCAAGAGACCTAATTCCAAACATGATCACGTAAAAATTCATGCTGGATAGGTTTTATTTTTCTGTCAACGATGAGATTAGATGGTATTTTCTGTCCAATCATTTTTTTCCATGATTTAAATTGATATTGAAATAAACGAGCCCAGGATATCATGGTCCCCGCAAAAACAAAACAATCCAGTGCTTCGTCAGCAGTGACGTATATAGTCGTGGGGTCCACAACATGTGTTGACTTGACATGGCAGATAAAAAAGAGGCAGGCAAACCTGATAGAAAAATAAATATTTTTGAGCTGGCTAAAAAGATAAGGACGTTAGAGCAGCTGACAGTGAAACGACACGTCTGTATTCAATGCCTCTGCCATCTTTTAGATCTGGACCTCTTGTTCATTCCGTGTTTGGTTTTACCACATAAGATTATCTACTTTATGGTATACCTCGAATTATTTTTTCATGTCGAGACAAACAAGTCGCTATTCTTTGTTTTTGTCCTGTCCGTACTTGTAAACTCTGTGTACTTCACGAATTACGACAGAGGCGGGCAGCACTTTAACATATATAGGCTGCGTGATAGATTTCATCAGTGATGTTTTTTAAGATATATTCGAGTGAACTTGCCCGCACATTTTGCTTGATTTTTAATTTATTAGAATATTAATTGATTTTATATGTGTTATAATTAGTTATTATATATATATATATATGTTATAATTAGTTATTGTATTATTTAATTAATAAAATTATAATTGATAAAATTTGTTAGAAATAATTTATTTTTCCTACCTATCTTTTTCTCTTTTTCTCTTTTAAGGTGGAGCTCATCAAGCCCGAAAACCCTGTCATTGAATGTTTTTACTATTAAAATTATTTTGATAATTATTTAATCAGTAGATTATACAATTAAAATATAAAAAATTATGTTAAAATGAGTCACATGCTCCGTATAACATATTGATTGATTGTTGTGTATGTTTTATTTGTTTCATGAATTCTTTCATTAAGAAATAGTAAAATTACAATTGTTTAGGCATTAAGCTTACAAATATATAATTATTCTGACATATTTAAAATAAAACAAAATTTATAAATAATTATTATTATTATTTTGAATGTTTTATTTATAATAATTAGAAATTTCAACACCTAACAATATTAATAAAAAACAATTAAAAAAAAGAGAAGCTAACGGAAAACACCTTTTCAAACAGTAATAAAAAGTGAAAATCATTGTTAATTTTGGATAAAAAAATGTGATGCGCGTAAACTAAAACAGACACCCCGGTTATTAAAAAATTAAAAAAATATAAGTGGAGAAAAAAAAAATTAAAAAAGTGGACCCGAAGATTAATTGTGGTGTGCATAAGTTGCCCCAGACTATGGTTCTTTAAAAAAAAACCATTTAAAAAAACAAAAGGAATTCAGTTTTTCGCCCTCCCAAATTCGAACTTCGGACTCCCGCGTACAGGTGGAGTCTTGAACCGCTCGACCAAAGTAATTTCATTGTTTAACTTTGTATACAAATCATATATAATGCAAATAATATGATATTAAAAATCTATAACCATTGTCGTCGACTGTGAGTCGAACTCCTATATGCTTTGGACGAACACGCACTCCTTAACCACCTGGTCGAAGTCATGTCTTTGATCTGTTTTAACATATAAATTATACTTATATTATTCCAATCCACAGCACATCTGAATTTGAGTGAACAATATAACGAACAGTGAAAAATACCTATTATATTTTAGCTATATTGTAATTGTAATGTAATGGAATTCTTTGCATTTCAATATTATTTCAGAGAGGATACTAATGTTAATCAAGCGAGGTAAGGAAGGAAAATTATTGTTTGAGTACAAAAAATAAATAAAAATAAATTCAACTATTTTATTTTATTTATTTTATTTTTTGCAGTGGGTGCTGACCAGCGCAGCCCATGAAAAGCACGCGTCAATTTTTAAAGCCCGGAAAATATCTGAGCTTCAAAGACATTTATTTGGGCTTGACATATATTTCCAACCCATTCAGCCGATAATAATACCCGTGGGAAATGATTTCTTTGCATCTGAAAACAATTTTATGCGATTATTTTTAAAGTAATTTTGTTTGAGAATTTTTTTATTATATAAAAATGTATTATTTTAATATTATCATATAAAAAATATTTAATTTTAAACAAGGAAAAATTAGTTTTTTTAATTAAATTTTCACATAAAAAACAAATAATATCAAAGTAAGCTTACCCACACTTCAAGCCAAAAATAAAATTTATGTCCGCATGAAAAGCCAAAACTCCAAATTATGGATTTGGTTTTCAATACTCAAGTTGTAATATATATTTTAGTCAATGATTATATTTGCATTTGTTACTGCATTTTAAAAATTATTTAACTGGTAAAAATAACAAATTAATATTATTTTTTATAATATTAATATACAAAGTTAAAATAACATTAAGAAAATATTATTTTAAATAAAAATCATTAAAAAATAATAACAAAACTACAACCCTCATTCATCTCATAGTGATCGTCTCAAGACACTGTCCAGTTCTTCAAGCTCGTAAAAGTAATTCAATATATATTTTAAATTCGATAACTGAGTTTTATGTCTCCATAGAAGTTTGATTCTCGTGAATCTGACGGTGAGAGATCATGAACTTTTTTATTATCTTATGTTTCCTGGAACCTCTTTGAAATGTCAAAAGACTCAAAGCTGAAGTTTGATTCTATTTTATGCTTTTTTAAATGATTATATTGCTTCAAAACTAAGATTAATTTTCCCGACAGGAAACAGAAAAGTGGTTCTGAATCTAACATGGCTCCACCTGTCGTAGCTGTGCTACCTGGTGCTGCTGTGACAGGTCTGCATCCACAATTATCTACACTGGGTTCTTATCATATCAATGGCTCTTCAGTTTCATTTATTTATTACATGGATAATCCCAGCACGTATACGTTGACAAAAAGAAACTGTGTTTCACTGATTTATTAGAATTCTTGTTTAATTATGCAGTTAAATTAGTTAGATAATTAGAGGTGTAATCTCTGTAAATATGAGGGTTAGTTAATGTGGTGTGTGTTAAAGAAAGTGAATTAATCAGCAAAGCTTTCCCATGCAAAGCCAGAAGAAACCCTAATACTAAGATGCCTGATCCCCGTGATCCTTGGGCAGCCCGAAGGAAGTTTTTCCTTGCCTGAATTTGCCTTCTGAAGGTTTTTCCACGTTCAGGGTTGGTTGTAATTTCTAATCATAATGATGATCAGGGGAAACGTACGGGCTTCTATATGGGAATCAAGGCACTTCGTGTATCTTTTGACAACAATTAACCAATCATGAGCTAACCAGGGTTTGCTATCTGGAAAGAATATTTCGCTGTCCTCGTGCCAAGAAAATGAGTGATTTTGATGCTCTGTTTATCATCATTCAGCATGAATTTTCATGGTAGTTTTTGCAATAGTTAAGGAAACAAATGATAATTATATATGGTCTCTTACCAGGTCCTCACCTTAACTGTTGCTTGTCTCTTACAGGTAAGCAGTTTATTATTAATATTGCAGCGGTTCCGTTTGGTGAAGTGGATTCCGGGCTCCAAGTGTTGAAGCTTAAAATAATTTATTTTGAGAAAGCTTGCATCAGTATAATTGATCAGAAGTTCAAAACTGTTGCCAGAAATTTTTTCAACTTCATTGTAAACTTAACTTACCAGTCCAAAAAGACCTTCTCCTTTAATGGCAGATGTTTTAAAGATTGCCCATTGTCGATTCTGCCTCATCAAGTGCACCTGCAGGAAGATCCTGTATAATTATAAACCAAGAGTGACAGAAACAAAAACAGTGCGAGTGCCAAATTCCAACCTGATATAAATATTTAAATGTGAATTGCATGCAGAGATGTGAAGCCTATGAAAGAGAGATGTTTTTTTCCACATCCAATGAAGCTTTTTCGTTCAAGTTTGCAAGTATGATCAGATTTCAAGCTTGTTTTCTTCCATGTGTTTGCTAAAAAGAAATAAAGGTCACCACTTGCCCAGGTTTAATAACATTATCCGATAGAGTTCCGCGAGGGCAATTGACCATTAATTAACTGAGAGAATAGGGTATGCCATTGGACTATCAGCCCATTAAAAAATAAACCCAAGCCTTTAAATATGGGCGTCCAGTTTAACTTTTTTCCGGGCCTACAATATACCTGGCACGGCATCGAATATCCTCGTTCTCTCCTCCTCCTCCGTATCGCTTCTTCTCATTGAAGCCAAAATCGAAATTAGGGTTTTTGATTTCTCTAAGTTTAAGCTACAATGTCTTATAACGACACAGGAATCGATGACAATGGAGAAGATTACACTTCTCAGACTGATCGTGTCTCCCGTCACAAGGTACCGAATTTTTTGTTTCTCTACAAAATTTTAGACTTTAACATCATCAGAAGTACACTCCTTTTTCCATAGAAAGTTTATGTCCTTTTTTATGTTAGACGTACAGCTCTCGGGAATCTGAACATGATAGGTCAAGGACTCGTGGCAGGGGAAAAGATCATGACCGCTATCGTGGCGGGTATAAAGATGGAGGAGTAAGGGATGATGGAAGAAGAGATAAATTCGGTGATTTTGACCGCCTTGAAAGGAGTAGCCGTGGCCGTAATTATCATAGGTTATAATTTACTCATTTATTTATTTTTTGCAATTGAAGTTCATTACCGTGGTATTTTATGGTTTTCGGATATGTTTTAATGATTTTGGAGCTTCTTAAATGTGAAATTATTTCAGCTATCCATTTTAGATGTGATTGTTGGTGCTGGGGAGTGGAAATAATTTTGTGATGATGAATATTATTGTTCTTTTGTAGGCAACGTGACTATGATGGTGATAGAGGAAGAAGGAATGGAAACAGATCAAGCTCTTATTCTCAGGGTAGATTTCAGAATCGATCTAGGTCACGCTCTCGTTCACGATCTCCTTCGAAAAGGTATGTGATCTTTTAATTTTAGCATTTTTGTGAGATTGTATCTTGGCATCCTAGGACATTAATTATCCAAGTTTGAAAACCCGCTATGAGTTTGTCATTGTCCAGTAAAATCAAAGTTTCTCATGGCACTGACTATTAGAGAAACATAACTGCAATTTGTGTTGCTGGTGGGGGTTAGAAATGCACTTGGTAACTTTCACATGGCAAACCATTACAGTTATATTATGATTACCTTTCTAATCTGCTTTTTCTTCCAGATGAATTTCTTCTTGCACCACTTCTGATTATCATAATCATATTAATTTATTGTTATTTGCTTTCCTTTCTCCCCTGTTCCTCTGAATAATTACCTTTTCTTGATTATCTTATGCTTGTATTGAAAATTAATCTAATTTCTTTGAAATGTCAAAATCAAAATAATATTTCTGAAAGATTAAATTATTTCATCATGACCTTCTTAAGATTAATTTTGTTGTCAGCAAGCGGAAAAGTGGTTTTGACATGGCTCCATCTGAGGTTGGCATGCTTCCTGGTGCTTCCGTGGCAGGTTTGGATCTAGTCTATGCCTTGTATATGTATAGGTTCTACCATTTAAGTACAGGATTTTCTTATAGTATAGCATTTTCAGTCTGCTATTGACGCAACATTCTAGTAAACTTATAATTTTTTTTTTGAAAGACACTTATTTCCTTTCCTTTAAGTTTTTATCTATTGTTTACTACTGAAACTGAGAAGCATCGTTCTGTTTTTTGGTTGTTGTCTGTTGTTTGTTTGTGTTTGTGTTTATCATTTGGGTAAGAAGGCAATGTTGGGCTACATGTCCCATCATCCTACCCATCGGAGGGACCACTGTAGATTAAATGTTCAACGGAGAAACAATGCATCAATTAGCTGGATCTTGTTCGTCCTCAACTGACAAGAGTGCCATTTGGTAGACTTACAAATATTTCTCTAGCATCTCCAGTGATGGAATTCATTTCTTTATTATTTGAGTCGTATACTTTAGGTATGAAATAGGCTTCTTTATCTAGCTTTATGACGAGGTTGATGATTCTGAGCTTCCATACATCTGATTTTATTAAATTTATTAGCAGGGTATTTTTTTGATCAATATATATATATATATATATATATATATATAAAAGTAGTTAGCATACTGTCTTCCTTTTTTAGCTCCAGGACTTACCCCTCTATAATTATATGTTCCTTTTAGTTAATGATGCTGGACAACTGCCAAGTCTTCCTCAAACAATGCCAGGAGTGGTACAGAACACTTTACAATTTGGAACAACACAGGTACACCATTTCTTTCGGAATATATAAATCTCAAATTTCTTGCATTTTCTTTTGATAGATGTATTCGATTTGTGCATGTAATTTTCTCTTCATGTTACAGTTTGGAGGTTTTCCATTAATGCCTGCCCAGGCCATGACCCAGCAGGTGGATATATGATGGTGCTTATTGATATTACTTGTGAGTATGTATCTAAGGATTCACCATGATCTTATTCTCTGTGTTTCTTTTTATCAGGCAACAAGGCATGCACGACGTGTATATGTTGGTGGTCTCCCTCCCTTAGCTAATGAACAGGTTCAACCACAGTTTTTGGTTTCCTGTTTGTGTGATTAAATACTTTAAAATTTTTATTATTATGGACTCAATTTTTTTGAGTAACATCCTTCAATATTTTAAAACTTGTAATTTAGCATTGCAAAATGTTTTTATAAATACATGAATCGTGTTTCTTCTCACATTATCTTTTTCACACCATCTTTATTTCCTATGGGAAACTGCATTTTTTTATTACTGTTCTTGGAATTCTTATGGTATTATATTGTGAGTGCATTCTAGGACTCTTGATTTTTAAAATCTAGTAAAGATCGTTGTAAAATGAATTTTAAGATGAATGCTATAAAAGGCTTTTGTAGCATTCAAAGTGCTATTTATCTTCCAAGCAGTATTATTTTGTCACAATTAAGTTTAATAGTTGATCATTGAAGACATTTATCTTTTATTAGCTCTATGTCATGAGTTCTTTCAGAAATTTTTGTAGATGCAGCTACCTGTCAGGGTCTAACTTGCTAACTGTTATGTATTGAGGGGATACAATTTTATAATTTATTAAGGTTGTCCATTCATGATGTTCTATGACTTGCTACAGTCAAGGTATTGAATTTAAGACTTTGAATTGTTTGAACATCTCCTTTCTTGCATCTTACTAATATTTAGGGTGATTTCCTTGCAATATTGGAACATTATATGGTTTCTTATGTTTTGAAACAGACAATCGCTGCATTCTTTAGCCATATTATGGCTTCCATTGGAGGAAATGCTGCTGGTCCAGGTAGGTCATCTTGTTAATGTATCTACCAGGGTTCTTTTGGATGTATTTCAAACATTCTATTTAATTGTGGTGCACAATCCAATCTTTTCTCTAGCAGGTGATGCTGTGGTGAATGTATACATAAATCACGAGAAGAAATTCGCATTCGTGGAGATGAGAACTGTTGAAGAAGCAAGCAATGCAATGGCTTTAGATGGAATTATTTTTGAGGCAAAGATTATCTTTTCATTATTTCTTCACATTTAGCAAAGGAGTAATACATTATATTTTGGATTGTTATGTAATCTTTAGCCTTTGGATGTAGATTAGTTTTCTAAAACTATACTTGCCAAACTTTTTCTTGTCGACTGTCATTAACTCATGCTACTTGGGAGACTTTGGGCTTCATCTAGCTGTAGTAATAGCAGGAGACGGTTAATAGGTCATAACATATTATCTTATTCATCAGGAAAATGTGTGTATAGAAGTTTAATGGATCTTTGTGCATCCTTTGTCAACAATTAACTATTCATAAACCTGGTGTGCTCTTTCACAAGAATGAACTATTCACGAATCTTTGGTTAGGATACTGAGTGATTTTGGTGGTTTGTTTATCCTCATGCTACGGGGCTTTAATTTTAAGATGTTTATGGCAAGAGTTGGGTAAAAAGATTCCTGTACACTTCAATATTTTTTTCTTTCATTTTTATGGATGTGAATATCATAAAGTGCATTTAAATTGGCTCACGCTCTATGTGCCTGTACTACCTATTGGCTTGACATGCATATTTGGTATCTCTAGGGGGTTGCTGTGAGAGTTCGGAGGCCTACTGACTACAATCCATCATTGGCCGCGACACTGGGTCCTAGTCAACCAAGTCCTCTCCTTAACTTAGCTGCTGTTGGTCTTGTACCAGGGTAAGCAAGTGCTTCCTTTTTATTAATTTGAAGCTTGGTTAAACATGTCTTTCCATTATTCTGGCATCAATTATTATTTAATTTCAGTTGGAGGTTGTCTTACTAATTGTGATTTGTTATTGTTGATATACTACACTACTGTCTGTCCATTTGCATCAGCCGAGATAGATTTTACATCCAGTTGAAGGATCTTCCTTCAGTTGTGGTTTGCTTATTCATAATCTGATTTTCAGTACAATTAGTGGAGCAGAAGGACCTGATCGTGTCTTTGTGGGTGGATTGCCATACTACTTTACTGAGTTACAGATAAGAGAGTTGCTAGAATCTTTTGGGTATGAAACTCTTAACATGTTTGTCTTTCATTTACAATTTTCTTGCCATAGCTGTTTTCTTTGTGTTTTTGGCTCTTCATATTCATTAATCTAATTATAAGTAGTTTGAATGGTATATAGATGTTTTAACTGTTGCAATGGTATGCTCTTGATATACACACAGACCTCTCCGTGGTTTTGACCTTGTGAAGGACAGAGACACTGGGAACTCGAAAGGATATGGTTTCTGTGTCTATCAGGTGAGTGAAGTCAAGCATTATATTCATTTGATATGTGTCTCAACAGCTAAACAGATTATGTTCTGATCTTAAAAGTTTCTGGGCTGCTGAAAGTCAACATAAGCTTTCCGTGTCTTGGGTTGGATTTAGAATTGACTGTTTGTTTTAGACCAAATGTATAGTTACTAGTGTATAATATTGGGGCGTCCTTTTTTATTTTATTTCTAAATGGTGAATAATTTTCAAGTACTCCAGGATCCTGCAGTGACCGATATTGCATGTGCTGCTCTAAATGGCTTGAAAATGGGAGATAAAACTCTAACTGTCCGTCGTGCTACTGAAAGGTTAGTCTTTTTCATCTTATGGCGTTGCTGATTTCCATATGCTTAAACAATGATGATAAATTCTAGACTTGGGACTTCTAGCTTCCAAAATCACAAGTGACATGAGATTCACTAATGTTGAAAGTATGAACTGGGTACAGAAATGCTCCTGCACGCATACACACAAGTATGCATGCTCAGGGGGTGTTTGAGAGTGTGGTTGCGGTTGCATTTCAAAGTGCTTTTCGTTTAAAAACACATCAAAATGATTTAAAAACACCATAAAAAATTCATTTAAAATACAAAAAAAAAAAAAAATTCAAAATTTGGCCAAATACAACTGCTTGGCCAAACAGGGCACTTATACTAGTACAAATGTTGAAATTCGTGCTCTGACAGAGAACAGGAGGTGTTTCATGTCTTTCTGCCCTCACATTGCTCTTCAATGAATTAGTAGAGATTGATCGTGTTTGGAGTGTGGCCCAGTGAATAAATTTTAGTGTTTAGTGGGTTTTGTGAAACATCAGTCAAGGAATTATTCTGTTTCTCTTGGTGAAAGAAATAATCCTCCTGCAATTATTCAGAAAAATTTGATTAGTTTCAAGGCAGTATGAGATTATTGTTTCGCTGTCATTAATAGCAATTATATTCTTATTTGCCCTTTATATCTATATTTTCAGTGAAAAGGCGAGAAATTATTGCTTTCTCTGGCCTTGATTTTCTCCTCACCTCTCTAAGCTTTATTTAATCCCTATATACACCAGAGGCAAAATAAGTCACTGAAGATAAAATGAAGCTCAAGGACAATCCAGACATGACTGCTATATGAGATATGCATAAATTAGCAGATCCACACAAACACATATATGGTATCTAGATCTAGATACAGTTGGTTGAAGACCCTTCTTGAGACCCTATGACAAAAACTAACCCTCTCTGAGGTGCCATTGCTCTTCTTTTCTATACATTCAATCATACTACCATCACAAACCTCATTGGTAAGATTGTGTGGACCTGTGGAGGGTCCAAAGTTGATGATGTAGCTGACTGTTGCCTCTGCATTGCATCTGTTGTCTAAGGCTATAAGCAAAGGGTGAACCTTTTGTCTAAGGCATCTGTTGTACATGCTAGTGCTGGGAGAGGTGGGGGTAAGGGGCTTGGCATTAATTAAACCGTGGACTTCTTTATTTAAGTTGGAAGTTTTTACATTTTGAAAATCCATATGTTGAAGTCAGTTAACCTGACTGGTTGTGATTTGTGGATGTAAGTTGAAGAATGCAATAAATCGATGCATTTCAGTCAATCATATTCCTTCCTATTCTTTGTTGTTTCACATGTATTGTGGGTGGTGTAAAAACTAGCCACAATCAAGAATGAAATGAAATAATGTGTTGTATTCGTTAAACTTGAGAAGAAAAAAATAAAGCATGGAGGGACTTGTAAAATTGGTTTCAGAAAAACTTTATTTTCTTGTTCTGCCTCAATGCTGTTTGTTCCATAGACCCTAAGTTATGAGAATGTGCGTGTGGCTACAGATGATACTTTGCATTAATGTTTGAATTCATGACTCTGCACACGATTGTTGATGCATGTTGCCTGAAACAGTGGTGGGCAGTCCAAGTCAGAACAGGAAAATATATTGGCTCAAGCTCAACAGCATATAGCTATCCAGGTAAAAGAAAAGTCCTGTTATATTTTTTTCAGCTACTTTTAAATTTATTGGATAGGCTCACATGTGGATTTTGGTTGCAGAAAATGGCCTTGCAAGCTGGTGTTATGAATCTTCCTGGAGTAGGGATACCATTGCCAGAATCTGCACACACTCCATCTAAAGTTTTATGCTTGACTGAGGTGCCATACAGCCCTTTTCTAGTTCATGGTTTAATTTTCTGCTCTGCTGCTATTACCACTAGCACTACCTGCTAATAAAAGAACGGGGAGAATGAGAGGAAATAATTAGAGTTCCAAAATGCTTAGAAGCATGTTTGTGTGTACCCTGATGATTTTCCTTTGCTTGTCCCTGTTCCATCGTCCCCAAACAAAGTATGCCATGAAATTCCAAATGTTTATTTTAATCTATGATGATTGCATATTGCAACTGTGAGCTTAAAATCCCACGTGTTTTTACTTACAGTTTTGTTTCACTATCAGTTTTTTTTATCATTGGTTTAATGGATTTATGCTGATTGAATGATTGATAAATCTAATTCCCTTCTTACCCCTTTCTGATTAAGGCTATTACCATGGAAGTACTAGCAGATGATGAAGAGTATGAAGAGATATTAGAAGATATGCGGGAAGAATGTTGTAAATTTGGTATGTTCATGAAGATATAATTATATTCCACCTCCTTGCTCTTTCTTTCTGCCTGTGGGGTGTGCATGAGTGTGTCTATGCATTTGTGCGTGCTTGTCTGGTATGTGCAAGCACTTGCACTTTCATGCAAATGCATCTGTGCCCACACTCATTTCATGTGGCATCACTATTTATTCTTTTCTACATTGAAAATATGATCTAGAACTATTTGTAGGATGCAAATTCTTAATCTGCTGTTGTTTTTCATTGCTTTCTTTTTTTGGATAAAAAATTTCTTTATTGACAAACTATATGTAGCATTACAGGATCATATCCTTGTTTCTAAGATGTAGCTCTTTGGTACATGCAGTTTATTACTGCTTATAATATTTGTTTGGTTGTGTGATTAGGAACCTTGATCAATGTTGTTATTCCTCGCCCAAGTCAGCTTGAAGAGAAAATGCCTGGTGCTGGAAAGGTACGTGGTTTCTCGTGCTGCACCTGTTTTTATACAGTGTATTTAGTTTTGAGCTCTGTCTCACCTGATGACTATCCTGATACTTCTGAAAGTATCTGCCTTCATTCCTCCAATTTTGTACTTGCTGCCTAGTTTGAAAACAAAGGGAGTATTCACATGTAGTTAGTTGTATCAGAGTATCTGAGATATTTTGTAGTAATAGCACCGTATACTCTTATTTCTTGTTATTTCTTGCAGGTGTTCTTGGAATATTCTGATATCACCAGCTGTGCAAATGCAAGAAATGCACTAAATGGGAGGAAATTTGGAGGAAATACTGTGAATGCGTTTTATTATCCAGAAGAGAAGTATTCCAATGGAGATTATGGTGCATAAGAAACTCAGGAACACGAATCCCTTTCTCAAGTTCTGTATTGCAGTTTATATTATATTATCGAACTATTTTTTGTCAACTGTTAAACAGCAGCTACTTCCTGCGCGGATATCTCAGGCATGTAAATATAATTTTGTGTAAACTGTCAGCAACAAAAAGCATAATCTGTTAGTTAAGGCGGCTCGTTCCTTGTTCATTCTCTTCCTTACCCTGTGCTCCATTGTTTTGAGCAACTTTTGGATTAATAGTATTTATGCCAACATTGGTGTTGGGCCTCCAAAAACAGATACTGGCAGTGGGTGTTTAAGGGGTTGGTTGAGCAGCGGGAACTTCTGTTTATCGATGAAGCGCGATATTGCTAAAAGACTTTTTTTTGTATGTTGTGAAATCCCAAATTATGAGGAGGTGAGAAAGTTGCTTGCCACGTGTCCATCTTCTGATGTTCTCTAGCAGGGTCTTCTGAACTTGGAAGTATAATAAAATCGCAAAAATATAGTAATAGATATTTATGGATTAACTTTTGACATTTCTGTCAAAAATATTTATGGCAAAAGAATTAATAAAATAACATTTATAAGTTTATGCTTTTGTATATTCCAGGCTCGATGCCCGTGACTCAATGCGGCCGAATAAAAAAGGAAACTCTGATTTCATTAAAAAATAGGATAAAATAACATGCAAGGTACGGATGCATGATGTTAAAGAGCACTTTTCCATAAAATCCTAGCAATATATGTGGTTATTTCTATCAATCCTACTCTCAACTTCCTCTCATATGCTTCCTGATAAAAGAGACCTGCATGCAAGTCAGGATAAGCTCCTAAGAATGAGCACCAACACCAGCTGTACAAGCTGGAAGAGTATGTTTTTTGTCATGAAATGTTACTCTCTTACCTCTTTAAAGAATGTGTCATTGTGAAGGCCAGTCTGATAACCATGGTGACCTCACAAATAATAGAGATCACACAGAAAAGACCAAAGACACTTTAGAGCTTGTGACGCAAAATAATGCTGAAATGTATAAAAAAAATTCACTTGTGACTCATGTATTTGTTATGGTAATATACCACTTCCCTGTCAAATAATTGGACTTCATTGCCTCTTTTATCTCACCATTAATGTTTCAAACACCAAGACTGTGGATCGTTCATTTTCCATGTGAAGTTTTCACAACTTCATCACTAAGTATACTATTTTGTTTCAATAGAACACAAATGATTACGTTTGTTGAAAGATTATTGACGTATACTTAAATATGAGAATAATAGAATACAAAAAAT
Source organism: Salix dunnii (assembly GCA_015731905.1). Classification (NCBI taxonomy): domain Eukaryota; kingdom Viridiplantae; phylum Streptophyta; class Magnoliopsida; order Malpighiales; family Salicaceae; genus Salix; species Salix dunnii. Next base: position 2,206,437 of record CM027662.1, on the reverse strand, counting down.
TAGGCGCAAGTACTGTTCTCTTCAAGAGAGCTTCTCCAACTTATATTGTTTTTTTCTTTCTAGTTTTCTTGTTACTCCTCCTGTGTATTAGGAACAATTAACGGCTACTTAATTTGCTTTTGACAAACAAAACAAGATTCTGGTTTAGTGTCCGACAGGTAGATTTAGGAAGGCATGGCTATCTCCACATGCCTATATTTCACGGTTGAATTCAGTCTTCAACAAAATTATACAGTAAGGCGCGCTCACGTCAACATATGCCTATATTTAGTCAATCATTGTCACCTATCTATCTCTAACTGATATCTAGTTTGTGCAGCTGTTTTCTCACAGAAAACACCTGTATCTTTTCTGGAGATTCATGCTGTGGTCGTCATCTCTAACTGTTTTCTTGTTTCCTTGAGATGTTTTCTCGCATCCAGCATGTCTATATAAAGGCTAGGCAGCCTTTGTGATAATCAAAAGAAAATTGAAATATGGCCATTCAAAGCTTCTTGTTGCTGACCCTCCTGCTGGTTTTTGGCTCTTGTTTTAATAGCCTAGCTGCTACCCAATGTGACAAAGTTTCATTCAATCGCAAGAGCTTTCCTCAAGATTTTGTTTTTGGGGTAGCATCATCTTCATACCAGGTGAGTTTGGGGCTCCTTTCATTTGGCGCTTTCAAAGATTCTATACATTGCAAGGCTTGATTTTACGTGATCTTGTTTGCTGTGTGATCAGTATGAGGGCGCCGCATTTGAAGATGGCAAGGGACCAAGTATATGGGATGAGTACACTCATAAAGTTCCAAGTCTCTCTCTCTCAGCCTCTCTTGATTCTCTATTCTGTTCCTTTCACTCGTTTTTCTTATGTTTCACTATTTATAAGATTTTCACTTCGAAGCTGTCCATGCATAAAATAATGCAGGCAAGATATCTAATGGGAGCAACGGAGATGTCGCCCTAGATTCGTATCATCGGTACAAGGTAATAAGGACGAGGGAAGAATAAAAACTAGTCTAGGTTTTTACAGTGCAGTCTATCCATCTCTGTGAAAAGAATCCAAACAGTAGCAGCTTTATGAAATGTTTCAAGTCACCATATATATGGTTTCAGGATTTGCTTTATCTAGGAGTTCTAATATTCATTTGAAATATATAAGTAATTCAAATATATATATATATATATATATATATATATATATATATATATATATATATATAGCAAATGCTTGAGAATAGGCTCAGAAATATTATTTTTTGATAAATAATGACCAGGGATTTTATTTCGAGATTTTGTCAAGGTTACCAACTTTACCTATATATCAATCCAATCTCAGTATATATCACCACACAATTTCTGTAATTATTTAGGCTTGAAGATAAATTATATGACTTGAAGAAAAAAGAAACAAATTCCATGGAGGATATCATATTTTTACTTTACGATTCAATTTACAAATTTATATGATCAGGGTGCCTATTTTTCACCAAAATAGCTAAGATTCTTTTTGTTCGGTGATGTTCTTGCAGGAGGATGTTCAGATTATAAAAAAAATGGGCTTTGATTTCTACAGATTCTCAATCTCATGGCCTAGAATACTGCCAAGTAAGGAGACTGATCAATTGCGCATTAATTAATATTTCTTCGCTATCGTTTCACAAGTGCTCGTGCTTAACATCCATACGTCTTGTAAATGTTAATTTGCATCTAAAGTCTAACGAAAAACTATGATAAAATCGGAAGACTCGAATTCTTACTAGCAGTTTTTTGTTTTTTGTTTTTCAGAAGGGAAAATGGTCGGGGGTGTGAATCAGAAAGGAATTAATTACTACAACAATCTCATCAATGAACTCCTGGCCAATGGTTATGATTCTATATAACAACCAGTAATTTTCGAAAATATGAATCTCGTGCAAGCACAAATAATTCATCTGTTTCTCAACTATATCGATCATTTGCAGGCATACAACCATTTGTCACCCTTTTCCATTGGGATCTTCCACAGGCTTTAGAAGAAGAGTATGGGGGATTTTTGAGTGATAAGATTGTGTAAGAACACATCCGATCGCCTTCCTGCTTTTCCTCTGATAAACAATCGAAGTTAATCAGAACCCGTTAAATTATGCAGGAATGATTACCAGGACTTTGCGAAGCTTTGTTTCGAGAATTTCGGAGATCGAGTTAAACATTGGATCACGTTGAATGAGCCAGGCATGTTTACCATGCAAGGCTATGTTGCGGGCATTTTCCCACCAGGCAGATGTTCTGCTTGGATGGGAAGAAACTGCAGCGGTGGAAATTCAGGAACAGAACCATACATGGTCTCGCACAACCAGATTCTTGCTCATGCTGCTGCTGTGAAACTGTATAAGACGGAATTTCAGGTTTAACTTGCAATCCCTACACCCTTCTCCGATTATTATCTTGGAAGAAGGATGGCTAAAATATAAATTTGCAGGCAAAACAAAAAGGGAAGATAGGGATTACATTACAATCAAACTGGTTTGTGCCATTGTCTGATTCTAAAGAAGACCTCGGGGCTGTCGGACGAGCCCTCGATTTCAATCTTGGATGGTGTGTGTTGCTTGAGTTTCATCTCATGTCTTCGTTAATTTATTGATAAATTCTTCACACCATATATTAATTTTGGGCTCATTTTGCAGGTTTATGAGTCCATTAACCAGCGGCGAATATCCAAGTTCAATGAGATCTCTTGTAGGAGAAAGATTGCCGAAATTCTCTAACAACCAAGCTAAATTGATAAAAGGATCATTTGATTTTATTGGATTGAATTATTATTCTGCCAATTACGTGGCCCATAAATCTCAATCTAATGATACACATCCAAGCTATCAGACAGATTCCAATGTTGCTTCCTTTTGTAAGACGAACTTCTTCCGGATGGTTTAGATTTATTTGTTTATTGGGGTATTTATTTTTAATGATTCCATATTAAAAATTGGTTTCTGGTTGTGCTTGTAGTTGAACGTGATGGAATTCCCATCGGTCCACAGGTACGTGCCATCTAATCTTTTCATATTCTTTACTTCAATTTATATGTGTGATTTTAATAACCAACAATTTCCTACTAACTTCTCTTTTCATAGACGTTTTGCTAGAACCTACCTTGTTCTTTGAGCTCACACCTTGCTCTTCATTTCATAAAATTACATTACAGGCAGGCTCATTTTGGCTCCTTGTTTACCCCAGTGGAATTCGTGATCTCTTGCTGTACATAAAGAAGACATACAACGACCCAACTATTTACATCACCGAAAATGGTAAACTTTTTTTTAATTCAGTGCAATATACAATGGAAGATACATATTCCTTTCAAGTTTTGATATGAAATATATCTCTCTGCCCTCTTTTATTATTATTGCTATTATTTGTTGAAGGCGTTGACGAGACGGACAATCCAAATCTGCCCCTAAAAGAAGCCCTCGTCGACACCCAAAGGATTGATTATCACTATCAGCATCTTTCTTTCGTGCACAAAGCTATCAGGTAAGTTTGTAATACATGCATGCATGCATGCCTCATTATAAGAACTAGAAAATACTTTATTCTAAGATGATAAATTACAAGCACGATCACTCGCTTCATATGACTTAGTTCATGAAAGTTGAATTGCTGGTATATAACTTTATTTGTTCCTTTTGGTAGGGATGGTGTCAAGGTGAAAGGATACTTTGCTTGGTCATTATTGGATACCTTTGAATGGGCAGTGGGATACACATCACGTTTTGGGTTGAATTATATTGATTACAAAGATGGACTCAAAAGATATCCTAAGCTCTCGGCTCGATGGTTCACGAAATTTCTCAAGAAATAGGCACATCGCCTCATTTGAAACCTCCACTGAATTGTATTGTCTTTACAAGTGAGACACGATGTAATCTTTAATTGCATGTATATTATGTTATCAATTAAATCTAAAGTTATGACTAAAAAATTACCACAATGTAACTCTATTTAACGTATCAAACCCATAACATGAATCATCAGACTATAATAATTCTATAAAAAATAATTCAAAACAATTTATAAAGTTGATTTCCTGATCAACCTTAAATGAAGTTTAAAAAAGATAATTTAAAAAACAAACACAAAAAAATATAGGCACTAATCCACCAATGCCATGACTCATACCATGAGATTGAGATAACCTCATAGAAAATAAACTAAATAAATAACCCGAGTCAACCCGGTTAAGCTGCAAAACCTAGATCATGAGACTAAGATTATCCAACAAATAAATTATGAATTTCAATTCTTAATAAACACATTGTTCAATGATGACTTAAAAAAATCAATCCATATCAAATCATTAGATTATGACAACCCCATATAAAATAAATTGAAATATAAAGTTTATTTTCCAATCAACATTGGATGAAATTGAAAAAAATATAAATAAAAAAAGACTTGAGTTAACCCATTAAACTCATGACAAAGATCATGAGACCGGGCCAATCTCTTCTTTCACAATAAAGTGATCGATGGAACTGCCATTAAACGAATCAATCATCCACTTTGGTATCTTATTGAACAAAAATGGTGATATTAAAGCGTTAACTATAAAATAATTTTAGTCAATTCAGGTTAACCTGCTAAACCTACGACCCAAGTTGTGATGAGACCATTGTCATGAGCCTATAATAATATCATAAAATATATATATATAAATAATTCCAGTCAATTGGGGTTAACATATTAAATCTACGACCCAAATTGTGAGACTAAGATAATCTAATGCAAAGAAAATAAATACAAAGTATGACGCTAAATTTCTAATAAACTCAATTTTAAATGATGAATTTGAAATAAAATAAAAAAAAAAAAGACATAATAAAACGGCTCCATTTTACATAGGTTAATGCACAAAACTTGTGAATTGGATCATAAAACTAGAATAATCTCATAAAATAAAAAAAATAAAAAACAAATAATAGGTATGAAACTGACAAGTACAATGCAAAAAAAGATAGAAATATATATATCACTAAAGCACACATTTACTAATTCATGAAAAACGAATAACAAAATTAGTAAGAAATGAAAGAAATTTACATATTTGATTATCTATTTAAGATCTAATAGTCTCTAAATTCACTCAATGGATTTTATCTCCATCTTTTGAGCATTTTTTTTTAAAAAAAACATTAGCTTTTCTCCATATCTTCAATGCATCTAATGAAAATCTTCATCGAAACCTTCAAGCATGTCTCCATGAAAATCATCAATGTGAAATCTTCATACATCTCCATGAAAATCATCAATGTGAAATCTTCATACATCTCCATGAAAATCTCTATGGTGAGATCATTGTGTCTCCAAACATGGCTTCATTGAATCTTCATACATGTATTCAATGTCTCCAAATGGACCATTAATTCTATTCTATGTCTCTAATACAATATATCTATAAACAAAATAGGAATCCTTCTCCAAGTCTCAATGACTATTCACAAGATAGTTTTCAATACCCTGAATGTATATTACTTTTACACTAATTTCTTTTTATTGCACTACTTATTTTTTTTGAAAAGCAAGAAAATTAAACTCTCCTCTCTTACATTAAAAATGACAAAAAAAAAATATATGAAATAAACTCGTATACAAACACTTTGCAAGATATGAAAGGCTTACATTCAAACACCTAATCATGATAACACGCTCACAACCATAATAGATAACACTACCTATTTCGTAACCTATTTCTAGCTTATTTCCAATGTATAGTCAACATAAAAATAAAAGGTAATGAAAAGAGGTTGACATAGTGAAAAAAATAAGTTAGAATTTCTTGATGGATTGGAGAGCCTGGTTATACCCCTATTATGCCTAAGAATAAAAAAAGCATACAAATTCACGGTCTAAATAAATAATTATCGGACAAGGTTGCATAAAAATTAAGTCTTAGAGCATAATTAGACTTTAATAGTCCATTTTGATTTAATCATGGGCTAAATTAAATTTTGATTATGTTTAAAAATTAATTTGGATCCAATTGAAATATTTAATATAGTGGAAGGACTTAATTATAATTTAAATTGGTCAAAATAATTTTATTAGGAGTTTAATTGGTGGAAAATTAAATTTGGGATTCTAATATTTGATAAATTAAGAAGATTGGGATTTTTGAACACTAGATTTATTTATTTTTCAAGTCAATTGGTTGCAATTAGGAGCACGATTATAAGAAAATCAAAGTTTTGAGTCCAATTAAGGGCTAAATTAAAGTAATTTGTAGCTAAGGGTTATTTTGTAAGAGACACTTAACTATATGTATTCAATTGTCTGAAATCAAGAGTGAAATTAAAATAAAACCAAAGTTTAAGGGTCAATCAAAGGTTAAATTGCATATATCCTAAACTAAGGACCAAAATGAAAGAGACACATAATTTTAAGGTTATCATTAAAGTTTGATCGTTATGAAATTGCAAACAATTAATATTTTTTGGGTCGATATAAGGTGCAATTAAAGAAATTAAACATTAAATGATCAAAATGAAATTTAGCTAAAATACTAGTCCAAAATGATGTTTGTTCCACTCAGGTAACTAGACGCATTGTTCATTGTATTCTTTCTTTTGACTCGAAAAAATTGTTTGAGTGACCACTTTTTAGAGGCATTTGATGCTTTATTTCTTCACTAAATCTGACCAAACCTATAACAAACTGATGGTTTGACAGTCACATATACCATTGTATGGTCCATTAAAGCTTATTGACACCACAATCATTGTGGTGCCAATCTAATATAGCCAACTCAAGCAGTCTTGAGTTGTCAAAACCGATAGCTTAGGATAACTACTTTGTTTTAATGGTTAGGATGCTTGTGGGTTGAATCAAAAACTGAAAATTTACCACAATGAAGACATGATCACACTCTTCCATCACCTATAAATAAAATTCTATCTCATCCTTAAGAAATAAAGAAATATGAATTTAAAGTTGAAAAAAAACATTTAAAACCAAGATTTTCCCCCCTCCAATTTTGGCAGCCTCTTCTACACCTTATCCAATGAAATCATCAACTACGTCCATCATCCAAATTCTTTCTTGCAATACAAAAAACAATTGTAGCCATCATGCATCTCTAGCAAGGCAAGATAGCCCCTCCATTTTACCACCCAAAGTCACCATCTCAAGGTGGTAATTGTATGCAGTTGCCACCTGTTTTTTATTTTACTTGATGGGCTTGGGCTAGGTCCAACCTAAGTATTTTGGGTTGAACTAGGCCTAACTCAATTTAATATTATATTAAATAACAATATTATATAATGGTATTAATTTTTTTTAAAAAAATAAAATTGATATTTCAAGAAAACAAATTATGATATTATCGTATACTTTCTTATTAATTTTGCATTATATCAAGCCTTGGTTAAAAAAATGCAAGGCAATTTCAAAAAATTTGTGATTTCATCGCACATTTTTTTAAAATTGTTTTCAATGCTTGTTTGTAGATTGACATTGTATTATACGACTTTAACACAAAATAATTGATTTCCTCTTAATTTTCCAAAAATAAAAGATACATTTTATTTTCTTGCATACGTCGAAATCCAACAAAAATTATGAGCATATATTTTTACAAAAGCACAAAAATAAATCTTTCTTATGTTTTAAAATACAAAAAAAAAAAGATATCATAAACACTTCACGATTATCCATCAAGGGTAGATGAAAATGTGAAAATCCCTTTACCAAACATTTTTTTTCATTTTTATTTTAAATATTAGAATTTAGTTGGAGATTATAATATTTAGGGGTGTAATGCAATGCTAAAATTCAGAGTTTAGAATGGTTATGTTTTTGATGCAATAAGGTAGAGACTCCCTCATAGGAAGATATATACTTTGAAACTTAGAACAGACTAATGAGTTGATCTAGAAAAACAATCAAACAATAATGTAACTTATCTTAGGAGGGTGCACTAGGGGTGATGTGTTTGCCCGTTGCAAATGAAGTCTTCTTATCCATATTCTCGCAGACCATTAGGTTTTCTAGTGACTTTAATATTAGATGGCAACTCCTGAAAATAATACTCATAATTTTATAATTATTCTCAAAATTACTTTCTACATGCATCCCAACTGAAGAAGGATAGGAAAACGCCGTTACGACAACTTGTATGAAAAGAATTAGTCTTTTACCTTTATTTTTACCACTTGATGCTTTCAATAATGTTTTTATAAAGACTTTAAGGGGGATAATGGTGAATTATTATTAAAAAAGAGCAATTTTATTTTTTGTAGTAACATAAATAGCTTGCACACCCAACACTACGTGTGAACATCACCCTACTCATTCATAGCCATCATCCATGCCTTGCCATTTTGACCACACCTTAAACAACCATTCTCTTCCTCCTTCCAATTTTCCAAACACATCGGACATTTTTCGAGTCATAAAGCAGCTCCATGCACCACTATTGTACACTAACTTTATATGCTTTTATTGATATATTCTTTATAGGTACAAACTTTATATGCTTTTATGCTGGATCGAAACCCCTTTTTTAGCCTATCTAGACCAATGATTAATTTTAGCTAACATATCACTGACATTCACCATTAATGTTTCAAAAGCTACATCTAATGGCGGGCACCATTGTTTTCACCAATCAAATTTTATGCGACTTCTGAGGTGAGTTTTTATGAACAAGTTATATAAATATCTTAGATCATCAAGAAATGATAGGTTCTTATAAGTCATGATTTCTTAGACTAAACATTTCAAGCTATAACAGCTTTTCTCTCCATTATTTTAAATATTATGTTGTTCTTGACAGAAACAAATTGTTGAAGAACAGGTAAGAACTCAGCAATAAGATAATGTTGTGTATACTGTGACTGCAAGCATATTTTCTTTATTGATGAAATCACTCTTTTATAGAAGAGTTTTGATAACAGAATTTCGAAAAATAATGATAAGATAAGAACAGAAAAGGAGCTGTTCTATAACAGTTTTGTTTGCAATTAACATCCTAACAAATTGGAGCTAATCTTGACTGGATCTTCTGAGCATCGAAGAGTTCTTCTTTAGCAGTAAATGAGGCAACTGTCTACACATTATTTTCCCTTCATATATCTACTCATTTAAATATCAAAGAGTTCATCGTTTCAGAAGAAAAAAAACTCATTTTTTCAGGAATATCTAAGTTCTTATACAAGCCCATATTCAAAAACCTACATGTCTTGACCAGGGATTGTGGATCGTCAATTTTTCATGTGTAGTTTTCACAACTTCATCACTAAGCATATTACGTTTGTTCTTTCAAGTCCCGTAAAATTTCCTACCCCTTCTTTCTCAGTTCCTGATTTAAAATTTCTAATCCCACCGCAAATAATTGAATGTGGGCTGCCTTTGCCACATTAGGACCAAAGAACACCCCGGCCTCTCCTCATCTACCTAGTTTTGCTAGGCATAAATCCAATGATAGGTGACTGCTGCTATCCCACATCGTAAGAAGTGAATCTAGGCCTGTGGACAGAGGGTATAAAAGGCTAAGCGCGAACATTGAACACTCATACCTTTCTCGGCCTTTTGGCTAAGATCAAGTGTAGTATCTGTTCTTATCAGTTTAATATCTGATACGTGGGCCAATGGCTCACACGATATTAAATTAATTTTTTTAGGGGGAAAATCCAATACGGTAGCTTGCTGCTGGGCTTTTCACGCGTCGTCTTTGCGTTGCACTACAGCAATGACCTGGCGCGCCCCTCCATCACCAGTATGAACTTTTTCACTAAATTTCCAGCATGCATAGAAGTAGCAGATCATTGCCCCTCCATCAAAGGTATGAACGTTTTCACTAAATTTCCAGCATGCATAGAAGTAGCAAATTTATACCATATTTTTGGTAAGTGTTTTGCCATCACTATAAGCTGGAAATAGTCGATTTCTTGTATTGCACCGTAAGATGATGAATAATCAGGGACTACGAGGAATTCTTGTGTTAGAAGCACTTATTTAATAAAAGAAGTTGGGAAGCATAAGCTATCTTTGTTGTTGCGACAAACAGAGAAATTAAGATCAGAAGTTGACTGTACATCTCACGAAGTCACTGTGGAGTAGGGAGCAGATATTTGGTGGTTTGCAGTGTGACGATGTTTTCATAAAAGCTTTCTGATGCGGATATCAAAATACAAGTTATCAACCACAGGATAAAATATTAGCTATAAGGGCAGTTCCCTTCGGTTGCGTTTGGAATGTGGTTGCTACTGAGAAAACACCAAATGTGCTCCAGTATTATACGACTGTTGGATTGGATGAGAGATAATTTCTTGCCACTGTCATCACAAGTGAGACACGAGATGAGATTGAAAGAACGCATATTCAAAAATCTTATGGCATAGGTTATGACGATGACATTCAGAACCGTTGCTCCATATATATAATCCATCCTTGATATTTCTTCAGTGACCACCATTATCCAACCATGTTCGGCAGAAGCTTCTCCCAGTAATTGCCTGTCATCTTTTTGCAAGCTTTCTAGAGGAATTCACACAGACTTCTCCGTGGTTTTGACCTCGTGAAGGACAGAGACACGGGGGACTCGAAAGGGTTTAACGAATACAACACATTCTTTCATTTCATTCTTGATTGTGGCTAGTTTTCACATCACCCACAATACATGTGAAACAACAAAGAATAGGAAGGAATATGAATGACTGAAATGCATCGATTTATTGCATTCTTCAACTTACATCCACAAATCACAATCAGTCAGGTCAACTGAGTTCAACATATGGATTTTCAAAATGTAAAAACTTCAGCTTAAATAAAAATGTTCAAGGTTTAATTAATGCCAAACCCCTTACCCCCACCTCCCAACCTCTCCCAACACTAGCATGTGTCTTTTGTCTCAGTCATATAGTGGGATAAGATATTCACTTATAAACAGTGAACTTGATCAATTAGAGGGGCTAGTCAAAAGGTTCACCCTTCGCTTATAGCCTTAGACAACAGATGCAATGCAGAGGCAACAGTCAGCTACATCATCAACTTTAGACCCTCCACAGGTCCACACAATCCTTCCAATTAGGTTTGTAATGGTAGTATGATTGAATGGATAGAAAAGAAGAGCAATGGCACCTCAGAGAGGGTTAGTTTTTTTCATAGGGTCTCAAGAAGGGTCTTCAACCAACTGTATCTGGATCTAGATACCATACGTGTGTGTGTGTGTGTGTGTGTGTGTGTGTGTGTGGATCTGCTAATATATGCACATCTCATGTCGCAGTCATGTCTGGATAGTCCTTGAGCTTCATTTTATCTTCAGTGACTTATTTTGCCTCTGGTGTATATAGGGATTAAATAAAGCTTAGAGAGGTGAGGAGAAAATCAAGGCCAGAGAAAGCAATAATTTCTTGCCTTTTCACTGAAAATATAGATATAAAGGGCAAATAAGAATATAATTGCAATTACTTACAGAGAAACAATAATCTCATACTGCCTTGAAACTAATCAAATTGATCTGAATAACTGCAAGAGGATTGTTTCTATCACTAAGAGAAATATAATAATTCCTAGACTGATGTTTCACACAACCCACTAAACACTAAAATTTATTCACCGGGCCACACTCCAGACACCATTCAATCTCTGCTAATTCATGGAAGAGCAATGTGAAGTCAGAAAAACATGAAACACCTCCTGTTGTCAAAGCACGAATTTCAACATTTGTACTAGTATAAACATGCATACTTGTGTGTATGCGTGCAGGAGCATTTCTGTTCCCAGTTCATACTTTCAACATTAGTGAATCTCATGTCACTTGTGATTTTGGAAGCTAGAAGTCCCAAGTCTAGAATTTATCATCATTGCTTAAGTATATGGAAATCCGCAACACAATAAGAGGAAAAAGACAAACCTTTCAGTAGCACGACAGACAGTTAGAGTTTTATCTCCCATTTTCAAGCCATTTAGAGCAGCACATGCAATATCAGTCACCGCAGGATCCTGGAGTATTTGCAATTACTCACCATTTAGAAATAAAATAAAAAAGGACGCCCCATTATTATACGCTCGTAACTATACATTTGGTCTAAAACAAACAGTCAATTCTAAATCCAACCCAAGACACGAAAAGCTTATGTTGACTTTTAGCAGCCCAGAAACTTTTAAGATCAAAACATAATTTGTTTAGCTGTTGAGACACATATCAAATGAATATAATGCTTCAATCCACTCGCCTGATAGACACAGAAAGAAGAAGAAAATAAAGCATGAAGGGACTTGTAAAATTGGTTTCAGAAAAACTTTATTTTCTTGTTCTGCCTCAATGCTGTTTGTTCCATAGACCCTAAGCTATGAGAATGTGCGTGTGGCTTCAGAAAAACCTTAATGTTTGAATTCATGACTATGCACACTTTAGTTGATGCATGTTGCATGAAACAGTGGTGGGCAGTCCAAGTCAGAACAGGAATATATATTGGCTCAAGCTCAACAGAATATAGATATCCAGGTAAAAGAAAAGTCCTGTTATATCTTTTTCTGTTACTTTTAAATCTATGGTGTAGGCTCACATATGGTTTATGGTTGCAGAAAATGGCCTTTCAAGCTGGTGTTATGAATCTTCCTGGAGTAGGGATACCATTGCGAGAATCTGCATACACTCCATCTATAGTTTTATGCTTCACTGAGGAGCCATACAGCCCTTTTCTAGTTATTGGTTTAATTTTCTGCTCTGCTGCTATTACCACTAGCACTACCTGCTAATTAAAGAACGGGGAGAATGAGAGGAAATAATCAGAGTTTTAAAATGCTTAGAAGGGAAGCTTGTTTGTGTGTACCCTGATGATTTCCCTTTACTTGTCCCTGTTCCTTCGTCCCCAAACGAAGTATGCCATGGAATTCCAAATGTTTATTTTAATATATATTGATTGCATATTGCAACTGTCAGCTTAAATCCCACGTGTTTTTACTTACAGTTTTGTTTCACTATCAGTTTTTTTTTATCATTGGTTTAACGGATTTATGCTGATTGAATGATTGATAAATCTAATTCTCTTCTTACGCCTTTCTGATTAAGGCTATTACCATGGAAGTACTAGCGATGATGAAGAGTATGAAGAGATATTAGAAGATATGCGGGAAGAATGTTGTAAATTTGGTATGTTCATAAAGATATGATTATATTCTACCTCCTCCTTGCTCTTTCTTTTTGCCTGTGGGTGTGCATGAGTGTATTCATGCATTTTTGCGTGGTTGTCTGGTATGTGCAAGCACTTGCACTTTCATGCAAATGCATCTGTGCCCACACACTCATTTCATGTGGCATCACTATTTATTCTTTTCTACGTTGAGAATCTGATCTAGAACTATTTGAAATTCTTAATCTGCTGTTGTTTTTCATTGCTTTCGTTGTTTGGATAAAAAATTTCTTTATTGACAAACTGTATGTAGAATTACAGCGATCTTATCCTTGTTTCTAAGATGTAGTTCTTTGATACATGCAGTTTATTACTGCTTATAATATTTGTTTGGTTGTGTGATTAGGAACCTTGATCAATGTTGTTATTCCTCGCCCACATCAGATTGAAGAGAAAATGCCTGGCGCTGGAAAGGCACGAGATTTCCTCGTGCTGTACCTGTAGCCTTAATGTCCGACAGTTAGATTTAGGACGGCATGGCTATTTCCACATGCCTATATCTCATGGTTGAATTCAGTCTCCAACAAAATTATACAGTAAGGCTCACGTCAACATATGCCTATATATAGTCAATCATTGTCTTCTATCCATCTCTAGATGATATCAAGTTTGTGAAGCTGTTTTCTCACATAAAACACCTGTAGCTTTTCTGGAGATTCATGCTGTGCTCGTCGTCTCTAACTGTTTTCTTGTTTCCTTGAGATGTTTTCTCGCATCCAGCATATCTATATAAAGGCTAGGCAGCCCTTTTTGATAATCAAAAGAAAATTGAAATATGGCCATTCAAAGCTTCTTGTTGCTGACCCTCCTGCTGGTTTTTGGCTCTTGTTTTAATTGCCTAGCTGCTACCCAATGTGACACAGCTTCCTTGAATCGCAAGAGCTTTCCTCAAGATTTTGTTTTTGGGGTAGCATCGTCCTCATACCAGGTGAGTTTGGGGCTCCTTTCATTTTGCTCTTTCAAAGATTCTATACATTGCAAGACTTGATTTTACGTGATCTTGTTTGCTGTGTGATCAGTATGAGGGCGCCGCATTTGAAGATGGCAAGGGACCAAGTATATGGGATGAGTACACTCATATAGTTCCAAGTCTCTCTCTCTCTCAGTCTCTCTTGATTCTCTACTTTGTACCTTTCACTCGTTTTTCTTATGTTTCACTATTTATAAGATTTTCACTTCGAAGCTATCCATGCATAAATTAATGCAGGCAAGATATCTAATGGGAGCAACGGAGATGTCGCCCTAGATTCGTATCATCGGTACAAGGTGAGGATGAGGGAAGAGTAAAAACTAGTATAGGTTTTTACAGTGTAGGCTATCCATCTCTGTGAAAAGAATCCAAACAATAGCAGCTTTATGAAATGTTTCAAGGCATAGGACTTCAAGAAAAACGAAACAAATTCCATGACTTGGGATTGGAGGATATCATATTTTTACTTTTCCATTCAATTTTAAAATTTATATGATCCGGGTACCTGTTTTTCACCAAAATAGCTAAGATTCTTTTTGTTCGGTCATGTTCTTGCAGGAGGATGTTCAGATTATAAAAGAAACGGGCTTTGATTTCTACAGATTCTCAATCTCATGGCCTAGAATATTGCCAAGTAAGGAGACTGATCAATTGCATTAATTAAGATTCTTCTCGATCATTTCACAAGTGCTCGTGTTTAACATCCAAAAATCTTGTAAATGTTAAGTTGTATCTAAAGTCTAACGAAAAACTATGATAAAAACAGAAGACTCGAATTCTTACTAGCAGTTTTTTGTTTTTTGTTTTTCAGAAGGGAAAATGATCGGGGGTGTGAATCAGAAAGGAATTAATTACTACAACAACCTCATCAATGAACTCCTGGCCAATGGTTATGATTCTATATAACAACCAGTAATTTTCAAAAATATGAATCATGTGCATGCACAAATAATTCATCTGTTTCTCAGCTATATCGATCATTTGCAGGCATACAACCATTTGTCACCCTTTTCCATTGGGATCTTCCACAGGCTTTAGAAGAAGAGTACGGGGGATTTTTGAGTGATAAGATTGTGTAAGAACACATCCTTGCCTTCCTGCTTTTCCTCTGATAAACAATCAAAGTTAATCAGAACCCGTTAAATTATGCAGGAATGATTACCAGGACTTTGCGAAGCTTTGTTTCGAGAATTTCGGAGATCGAGTTAAACATTAGATCACGTTGAATGAGCCAGGCATGTTTACCATGCAAGGCTATGTTGCGGGCATGTTTCCACCAGGCAGATGTTCTGCTTGGACGGGAAGAAATTGCAGCGGTGGAAATTCAGGAACAGAACCATACATGGTCTCACACAACCAGATTCTTGCTCATGCTGCTGCTGTGAAACTGTATAAGACGGAATTTCAGGTTTAACTCGCAATCCCTACACCCTTCTCCGATTATTATCTTGGAAGAAGGATGGCTAAAATATAAATTTGCAGGCAAAACAAAAAGGGAAGATAGGGATTACATTACAATCAAACTGGTTTGTGCCACTGTCTGATTCTAAAGAAGACCTCGGGGCTGTCGGACGAGCCCTCGATTTCAATCTTGGATGGTGTGTGTTGCTTGAGTTTCATCTCATGTCTTCGTTAATTTATTGATAAATTCTTCACACTATATATTAATTTTGGGGTCATTTGGCAGGTTTATGAGTCCATTAACCAGCGGCGAATATCCAAGTTCAATGAGATCTCTTGTAGGAGAAAGATTGCCAAAATTCTCTAACAACCAAGCTAAATTGATAAAAGGATCATTTGATTTTATTGGATTGAATTATTATTCTGCCAATTACGTGGCCCATAAATCTCAATCTAATGATACACATCCAAGCTATCAGACAGATTCCAATGTTGCTTCCTTTTGTAAGACGAACTTCTTCCGGATGGTTTAGATTTATTTGTTTACTGGGGTATTTATTTTTAATGATTCCATATTAAAAATTGGTTTCTGGTTGTGCTTGTAGTTGAACGTGATGGAATTCCCATCGGTCCACAGGTACGAGCCATCTAATCTTTTCATATTCTTTACTGGAATTTATATGTGTGATTTTAATAACCAACAATTTCCTACTATCTTCTCTTTTCATAGACGTTTTGCTAGAACCTACCTTGTTCTTTGAGCTCACACCTTGCTCTTCATTTCATAAAATTACATTACAGGCAGGCTCATTTTGGCTCCTTGTTTACCCCAGTGGAATTCCTGATCTCTTGCTCTACATAAAGAAGACATACAACGACCCAACTATTTACATCACCGAAAATGGTAAACTTTTTTTTTAATTCAGTGTAATATACAATGGAAGATACATATTTCTTTCAAGTTTTGATATGAAATATATCTCTCTGCCCTCTTTTATTATTATTGCTATTATTTGTTGAAGGCGTTGATGAGACGGGCAATCCAAATCTGCCCCTAAAAGAAGCCCTCGTCGACACCCAAAGGATTGATTATCACTATCAGCATCTTTCTTTCGTGCACAAAGCTATCAGGTAAGTTTTTAATGCAAACCTCTCTGCCTGCATGCATGCATATTTTCTTTTTTCTTTGAAAGCGATGAAATCCCACCTCTAGATAATATATTTTATAAGTTCAGGTAAATAAATAAAACTCTAGTTATATCAGACTCTATAAATGATGCACGTTCTAACTCAAACTCGAGACATATTGTGCAAATTATAAGTTTTTTGTCGTCACGTCAGGTCATTTGGGGACCATGCATACCTCTATATAGGAACTAGAAAATACTTTGTTCTTAGATGATAAATTACAAGCACGATCACTCGCATCATGTCCCAGATAAATTAGGCTTAGCACAAGTGTCTTTTTACCAAGTTCATGAAAGGTGAATTGCTGATATATAACTTCATCTGTTCTTTTTAGTAGGGATGGTGTCAAGGTGAAAGGATACTTTGCTTGGTCATTATTGGATACCTTTGAATGGGTAGCGGGGTACACATCATGTTTTGGGTTGAATTATATTGATCATAAAGAGGGACTCAAAAGACATCCTAAACTCTCAGCTCGATGGTTCACTAAATTTCTCAAGCAATAAGCACATCGCCTCATTTGAAACCTCCGCTAAATTCTATTGTCTTTGTAAGTGAGACGTAATGTAATCCTTTGTTGCATGTATATTCTGTTGTCAATTAAATCTAAAGTTATGACTAAAAATTTATCACAATGTTGCTCTACTTAACATATTTAACCCACTACATGAATCATGAAACTATGATAACTCTATGAATAGTAATTCAAAATAGTTTATAAAGTTTATTTCCTAATTAATCTCGAATAAAATTGACTCGTACCATGAGATTGGGATAACTTCATAGAAAAAACAAAATAAATAACTCGAGTCAATCCAGTTAAACTGCAAAACCTGCAGTCTAGGTCATGAGACCAAGATTATTACCCAATACTAATATATTATGAATTTCAATTCTTAATAAACTCATTGTTCAATGATAGCTTTTTAAAAAAACTCAATCCAAAGCAAATCATTAGAATATGACAACCTCATATAAATTATAACGTTTATTTTCCGACCTGGATGAAATTGAAAAAAAAATATTTGAATTAACGCATCAAACTGATGACCTTTATCATGAGATCGCAATAACATCATAAATCAAAAAATAATTTGAGTCAATTTGAGTTAAGTTGTTAAATCTACGATCCAAGTTGTGACAAAACCATAATAACATCATAAAATGCAAATAAAAAATATCTCGAGTCCATTCGGGTTAACATATTATATCTACGACCTAAGTTGTGGGATTAAGATAATCCAATACAAAGAAAATAAAAACAAATTATAATCCTCAAGTACTAATAAATTCAATTTTAAATGATGAATTTGAAATAAAATTAAAAAAATAAAACATAATAAAATGACCCTATTTTACATAGGTTAACCCGCAAAAAATAATTGAATCAATCTGGGTTAACTGCTAAACCTATAGGTCATATATATATTGTACTACGGACATGATTTATAAGTTAATAACTCTTTAGGATCTATAACATTAATATAATGTTTAGTTAAATACAATATTTACAAGTAAGAAAGAGTTACATTTATACCATAATAGCAATCCTAGGGTTTGATCATACGTGGAAAAAATTACAGCAACACATCAAGAACGGAGAAATACAAAACTAATGGGCACATTTTCCTTAATTATTAACCGATCACTTTAAGTTTCACTTAGTATTAATTATAGTAATTATATTTGGTATGGTTTGAAGGGTTGGCTAGAAACCTATTTCATCTGATTTGATTTTTTTATATATATTAAAAATCATACTTGATTTTGATTAGATGACTAATTGTTTATAGGTTGACCAGGTTAAAATATATATAAACAATATTATTTTAAATTGATCAAAATCAATCAAAGTTAATCTACCTAACTTATGACTAAAGAGTAAAACCAGATCATAAATATGACTGTTTAAAAACTTTAATTCTAAACATAAGAACTTGGTTGACCACTAAGTGTTAGAGAGTATGGTACCTTATGCACTTATGTGTATTTTAAAGTGAAATTTACTTTAAAAAATATTAAATTAATAATTTATTAGTGTTATTTTAATAGTTTTGATGTATTAATATTAAAAATAAAAAAAATACTTGTATATATTTTCAAGAAAAAAAAAATACTTTTAAAATCTAGCATACATCACATTACTAAATAAACTAATTATGCTGACAAACAAACCTATTCGAATCCAAGTAAATTTACATTATATTTGTTTTTATGTTTCAAGAGAATTTTGAAGAAGTATTTTTTTTATATTATTTTAATATGATAATATCAAAAATAATATTTAAAAAAATTAATATTTTAATATATTTGTAAAAACAATCATTAATACCATCACACAGCAACCGTGATTCAAAAACTGTTTATTTCAGACACAATCCATCCAGGCATGTCAGAAACGTGGCAGAGACATGGCAATCGCTTTTTATCCACTGGCCATCATTTTGCTGACTCATTTCGAAGTCATAGTCAACTCACCTCCTATTGAGGATAAGACTGAAAGACCGATTCCCTTGTATCGTAAGTTTTTTTTACTGATTCCCTGTATAAAAAAAGGCAGCGTCACTATCACCATCACATGCTCTTCCTAAATTAAATCATGAAATGTTTTTAGAGCTATATTTAATGAAAACTTATCCTATTTATATCTTATGTCTCTCCCCTTTTACAGAAGTAGATTTTTCTAACCAAAAAATAATGCGTAATCCAAGCCTGGATCCGCGAGTTTGGATAATGTTGCCACGCTTTGCCACCTCCTCCTCAAAATACTATATATAGAAGAGGGCATCACTCCTTTTGCTCCATACCATTCTTCAGATTCCCATCACTATTCATTGATCGTCTTTGTTTTTTTCTGCTTCCAATCTCATCGATTGAAGATTTCTGTGTGTTTTGGAGTGTTAAAAAGGGTTCCTAGAGAAAGAGAGAAAGATGTTGGCGATTTTCAACAAAGGGTTAGTGAATCCACCCCAGGAGCTGTATAGTCCGGCCTCATTATGTTCATCAAGAAAACCGAAGCTTCCTGGAGATATCGTGAAGGATTTTGTGTCTTCCAATCCTTCTAAAGCTTTCACAATGAGCTTTGGAGATGCTGCATTGCTTGCTTGTATTTCACAAGGAAATTCTTATCCCAGACACCAGAGGTACATTACATTCCTGATCTCCCCCTTCAGCCTTTCACTTTCTGTTTTTGTTCCATGTTAGGGTTAAGCATTGCCCATGTGAACTGATCTTGAATACTCTGATCTGATGGAATTGCAGGCTGTTCTGTGGATTGGATGGAATATACTGCATTTTCTTGGGGAGCTTGAACAACCTGTGCAGCCTCAATAAACAATACGGGCTATCAAAGAGCACCAATGAGGCCATGTTTATTATTGAAGCATATCGGACCCTCCGTGACCGTGGTCCATATCCCGCTCACAAGGTTCTTCAGGATATGGATGGCAGGTTTGGATTTGTGGTCTATGATAGCAAGGCTGGACAGGTCTTTGCTGCACTGGTACGCTACTCTAGAAACCTTGAAGATGGAATGAAATATGTTTAAATTCTAGGTGGAAATGGGAAATGATTTTGTTTATTGTTCTGTAATGCAGGGTGCAGATGAAGGTGTTGAGCTATTCTGGGGGGTTGCAGCTGATGGGTCAGTTGTAATTTCGGACAACTTGGAGGTGATAAAAGGAAGTTGTGCTAAATCATTTGCTCCATTTCCATCAGCGTGCATGTTCCACAGTGAACAGGGCTTGATGAGCTTCGAGCATCCAAGTAGCAGAATGAAAGCATTTCCAAGGATTGATAGCGAGGGAACAATGTGTGGGGCTAACTTCAAGGTTGATGTTCATTCCAGAATTGGCGGTATGCCTCGTGTTGGTAGTGAAGCCAACTGGGCTTTGGGAGGTTCACAAGCCTAACTAATCAAATCTCCAAGGGATAATGTGATGACCGATGATTCCTTTTTCACTCTTTTTTTTTAATTTTCAGTTTTCTGTGTTTTATTTCGACCTTCCTGTATATATTCCCTTTCCTTTATTTGATTCCCTAATCGATTTATATCGGAAGAATTAGTGCCCTGTGAGTCTCCCCCCTTCGCAGCTTTTGCCGGGTCCAGTTTTTCTGATTTTTGTTATCAGTTTCCTGTATTTCTTTCTCAACTTGATTAAGCTTGACGATCAAGTTTAATGGGAAGAATCAGTGTTAATGAAACTCACTCTCTCCAATAAGCAAAAGACATAAGAAAAACAGAGATCGGCTTGTTAGTTTCTCTCCGTACATCAAAAATACACCGCTGAAGTGCAAGTAGTATTACGATACTTCTTTTGCTCTCATCTAAAGCATTATCGACAAATCTTAATCTAGCCAGGAGCAATCTCAACTTTACATTGGTTTTTTTTTAATGGATTCCGGGTAGAAAAGGTAGGGTACAGATTTAAAATTCTGTCATTGATGGCCTCAGCCCAGCAGCAGCAGCATTAAATACCCTAGGTCGCAATTCTAACATGGTAGATCATGTTCTGGAGGTAGATTAACAATGAATGCCAAGGATACAAACTAAAATTATTTTAATTCATTAATTTGGAATGCCTAACTTTCATGATACAGTTTAGTTTCATGCATCATGGTAAAAAGAGTTCACAATCTGACAACTGAAAGCAACAAAGCTGAAATCTAGTCATCACAGCAGATGCCTGGAAAAGATGTTTTCAAGCCTCCTACCCAATCCTGAGATCATCATATTGCAGGAACCATCTGGCCTTGCTCCTGGGGATGGATAGATTAGTGAACCACGGCAGCAAGTCAATGAAAGCTGCTGGAAAAAGATATTCCATGAAGGTAGTTAAACAAGGGCTTCCAGTATAAAAATTTGCTCGGTGATTTGTTAACAAGTTTTGCTTCATGGATGGACAGCCCTCACATCATAGAATTGGACAGGGAGGTCTAACTGTTCAATGCATGTCCACGAATATCTGAAACAAGTGTGAGCGTCAATGAGCATGCGAGGATTCAAAGCACCAGCGATTATTAGATTATGCATTAAACCTGAACTGTCCACAAATGACGAAATGGATCGAGTCAAACCAGTTCACCACTCATGAGTCAAGTGACTGGTTGAACAAGAAAAACAATTTAAAGCTAGATTCAGATCTCATAGTCCGTATGTTATACATCCGCACAATTGGTCAGCGAGTATTAAAAATTACCGCTTTGGAAAAACAATCTCATTAGAAGATAAATAGTAAATACTACAAATGCATTTTTATATATAATAAAGGCGGCAGCACAATTGTAGGAAAATCCCACACTTGGATAGGGCTAAAGATGACGATTTAGTTCAATCTAACCTAAACTGAGTTTGGGAGTTTTGCCAATTTGACTGTTTGAATAACCATTGATTAAAGAGTATATTTAGAGCATCACAAGCAAAACAAAATTAAGGAACATTCTTCAAAATGCTAGTGGTCACTAAAAACACAACAAAATTGGCATACATAGCTGACCTCTAAATCAGGCAATGGGGCATAAGTTTTCTTCTCTGATTTGTCGAATACTGTAATGCCTGTTATTTTCTGGACTCCAAGCTTAGTAGCAATAAGATTCTGCAGTAATAAAAGCAGCAAGAAAGACATAAATAGCAGTCACTCGTAACAATGAAAAAAGTAATTTCAGAGTCCCGTTTGGTAAATATTTTGTGAATTCTTTTTAGAGCAAATGCAGTGTTGTCAAAGGCATAAGGCACTAAAAGACGCCAAGCCTGTAAAATACCCAAGGCTCAAGGCACACGCCTAGGCGCTCAACTGAATAAACCAAGGTGATAAATATAGGTATAATGTTATATAAACCTAAAATATATATCTTTCCAATCAGGATTGGATCATTAGAAAATACATTATAAAATATCATAACATCTTTGTATAAAATTATATTTTTCACCCTTAAAACAAAACAAGATAATTTATAGTAATAGATTAAAAAACAAACTTAAATACCATCATCATCATTCATTAATCTTCAAAAAATCTTCATTCAAGCTTTCTTGTGTTGTTGTTCTTTGACTCTGGTCAACACAAATTGTGGCTGGTGTTGAGGAATTTTCTTCAAGTGTCCTTCCTTGATTGTAAGTCTCCCACTTTAATGATTTTTTTATTCTTTTTTTTTACCCTAATCTTTGTTTTTTACAAAAATATCCTTAAGTTGTTTCTTGAGAAATTAAATAACTGACAAATAGGTGAAAACATAAATCAGTTTAAGGGAAACAAATCCAATAGAAAAATAAGTATTTCAATCAAGAACTCGCTTTAATGCCTGGCACCCACTCACAAGTGCTCGCCTAGGCAATGCTTCATTGAAATTCAAAAGTGTTGTGGCCCCGTCTCACCTGGAGCCCTGAGGCAAGTGCCTCATGACAACACTGAGCAGAAGTGACATTGATATAGTGCACCGCAAAGGATCCTTGATCAAAGATGTGCAGAATAAACTAAAAAGAAATGCATGCAAAAAGGGCCACAATCCATCACCAGAAACTAAATCAGCGTAGAGTTTACAGGTCAGAATTATTCTCCATACCAGGTAAAAATCTGTGCTCCCAAATGCTTCCAACTGAGATAATTCCTGAGAACAGGTGCCAAATCCCCAGATCAGTAATAAGAAAATCAGTTATCATAACATAGAAGTTTCGTTACAGCTATCCGAGTTCCTAAAACTATTTCATCAACTCATATCAAGAAATTTATCCTAACATCACCTTAAAATTCAAAACAAAAATAACTGGAGCAAGCTGATGTTAGCTTGCACTGAATAATAAAATAAATTGTCGTGCTGTTATATATATCATGATGATTCAACAAGTTGTCATGACAAACAGCAATAATTGGCAGGTGAGTTTCTTTTGATCAATAGAGACATCTTAAGCCAAAAATTGTATCTAAACAGAACATCACACTGAAAATAAAGTCAGCTGTGGTAAAGGAGACTCTTTGAAGTCCAAATGAAGCATTACCGTTGTTTGGAGACCATTGATCATAACAGCTTTCTCATCAAGAGTATCATCTTGTGACAACCAAACTTCAAAAGGGCCCAACTCTCTATCCGTCTGGTTTGTGAGATTCAAGTGTAGCTGAAGAAAACTGACTGCTTTAGTTTCCAAGTCAAACTATTTAAACAGTTGAAAAGTTCATAAAAAGCAACATTTGGAAAATGAAAGATGGTACAAGAAACTATTATGTGAACTTAAAAGTGCATGTCAAAAAAGATGGTTTCTAGCTGACAAAAAATAAGAAAAATAAAAAAAAAACAGAACTATAATTACCAAAAATGGTCTATCCATGTTGATGGCAGATGGAACCTCAGCAACATGTAACTCAATCTCCTTAGGCGTGATGGGCTGCGGAAGAAAATTCCTAGATGTCAATTACAATACTGAAGCAATATGAATATGCATGTTTTCTATACACAGCAGACACATGGACAATATTTTGAAAGCAAATAAGTGAATAGAACCCCAATAAGCAATTTTTAACATATTTCTTTTGATAACCATATCACAATGTGCTAGTAAAATTCATACAGCAGGGTGTAATAAAATCTTGAAATAATTAAATTTCTTGAAGAAAGTTCCTTTAGCAAGTGATGGCATGTCAACATAGAAAGAATGCGTCTTAATTTTTTCAGTACCGATGCAGCACACTTACAGTGCCAAGTATTTGCTGTGTCTGTAGGCGACCAGGTTCACCTAAATTTGTGCGCCATGTTATCTGAAGCTTACCAAGAACATTACTCTGTGCAGAACCAAGCGAGGACAACGACAGCTGGTAAAGATAGTTGCGAATTCCTCCACCGGATTGAACAAGGACAGGTGGCCTGAATATTTCCCTGTCAGCAGCATATGATAAATAGTAGAAAAAATAAAGGTTGATGAGATCAGTTTCACTCAAGCTTCTGAAAAGTTCACAAGTAAATGCAATCACACAACGAAAATTAAATGAAGCATAGTTGAGGGAAGTCATCCCAAATAATACATCTATTACACACCTGGATGGAGAATTATCCTCAGATTTGTGTTTGTCAGCTTTTAGAATTTTTGCACTCCAATTTGGAGCTGGCTCAAACTCAACTTGGTCCATGTAAAGGTTTGTTTTTGTGTGATTCTCAATGCATGCCTCTAAATATGTAGTTTCCTGAGATACAAGAAGCAGCACTTATAACAAGAATAAACAGACATGAATGCATACCCCCTAAACAGACTTGAAAAACTTGATCATTGTAGATACAAGATATCCAAATGATGCCAGAATAATTCAGAAAGTATTCAAAATCTTTGAAGAATAATTATTGATAATAGAACTGTTAAGCAAGGAAGACTAGTGAGCTTGATCTGTATCAATAAACACATGTACAAACTGGTGCCTGAGTAGTAAATTGACCATAGGTTAAGACTCGAGAATAGCATAACTGAACAGTTTCAAGTAAAAATATAAGATTGCATAATTGAGGTCTTTGCATCACTGTGAAGCTAGCTTTAGCTTACTCTAATCCAGGATTAACATGTATAAAACCATCTTGGCACTTAAAATAGCTCTCTTTCACCAGAGCGACCTCAAACATACATCATCCACATACTAACCCCCACATTAGACATTTTCTTTTCAAAAATAAGTAAAGAGAGAAAAAACTAAAAATTTCTCCAGTGTTGCAATTTAATAAAGAATATATAATTCTGAAACTACTTGTCTGTTTTCATTCCATTTACTCCAATAGTCATTAACAAATCCAAAAGTATCACATATTTATTGGGACGGGATATTAACTTACAGTAGAAAAAAGGTGGACATACCTTGACTACTCGGACCTGCCAAGAAAACAGCACAAAGACAAATATATTAAAATCAAAATTCAAAAAAAAAAATTAACCTAAACACACATGAAAGTCTAAAAACACCATGCTGAAAAGCAACACTACTTCTAGCACTAACCATGTGCAACCATTTATATGAAATGATTTTGTTAACACGATCACAGAACAAGAAACATACCTTAGTCCTAACCGAAAGCGGATTTGCAACAATAAACTTGAAAAACTGCGGCAGATATTTCCTTTCACCATCACCATCACTATACAAGGCAGTACAAACCAACCTACAAATCACAAAATACCACACAACCATTAAAAAGATCCACAATCAATTATCGTGCGCGCGCGCATTACACACTCGCGTTCAGTATAATTAAAAACAAACTCACGTATGAGCTCCGAGTTCTTTCACATCATGTTCAACAATAAAATCGTAACGACCACTGGCTCGAATCGATTCAACAGGTGTTTTTGAGGTATCTAGCAGTAATATCCTTTGTCTCTCCGTTTGCATTTCAGCCTGCGTTATTAAAAAGCACGAAATTACAGTAAAATCATAAATAATTAAAAGACAAATTAAAGTTAATCACACTACGCACTAACCTACCTTAATTACAATATCTCTAACTTCAAAATTAGAACTGTTATTAATACTAATGTAACTGCAAAACGTCTCTCCCAAATAAATCGCCCTACTCAAAAAAAAAAAGAGCGTTAGTTTTAGAGAGAGAAAGACAAATTTAGAGAGACAAGGGGGGAGTGTAACCCGAAGGATTGAGGGAGGACGAGAAGGCCATTGAGACCGAAGGAATCGAAGGGGGTTTGGAGGAGGAATCGAGAGCGGTAACTGAGATCGGAGGCGTCGATAGGATTGGTGAGGTGACTGTCGATGAGTGAAGGGAGGTGAGTCGCGGCGAGAGGATCGTCGAAGATGTCTTCACCGAGAATGAGATCGGACGGGTCTAGAAGGAGAGGAGTGTCGACGTGGAAAGATGGACGGCATAGTCGCATTACACGGAAGGCTAGTGATTGGGTAGCTGGTGGTGTGCTCATGATTTGGAGAATATTTTGCCAACAACGAGGGAGGGAGGGAGGGAGGGAAAGAAAAGCAACAACTACAGAAGGAAAAGCAAGGTGAACAAGAAACTGGAAATCAGATTTGGCATTATCTATTACGGTGTCGTTTTCAGTTTGATATGGTATCGAGCAGATCGGCATAGGGTGCTTCTTATTATTAGTATTAAGATTAATTAAGAAAAAAATTGCGGGTTGTAATAATAATCCAAATTTATTTATTTATTTTATAAAAAAATCAATATTTAGATTGTATGAGAGAGGAGGAAGAAAAATAATGGGTTGTCACAGCAGCATCAAGCCACCTTTTGCACCGTGCGCCACCGTATTAGGATGATGACACGGTGGAGATTCCAATGGAAGTAAAATTAACATTGATTGAAGCTTGGAGGAATGTTCATGTGTCGCCCAAAGGCTGCAGGCCTACCTCGCACTCTGGCAAGGCGTTTTTTTCTTTTTCTTTTAATCTAGTCACTAATTTCTAAACCTTTTTTATCTGGTTTTAATTGATTTTTATATTTAGATTTATTTTATTTTATTTTTAAATATTGAGTTGATTGGAAAATTAATTTTATAATCTATTATTTTTATTTTTTCAAAAAGTTATTATGATTTCTTGTTATCACTCTAGTCATGCTTATAAAATACATTTTTTTTCTTGTTATCTTGTTTTTTTTTTCTTTTAATTATATTCTTTAATATTTTTTTCTGATTTAGAAACTACGTCTCGTATTTTTTTTTGTTAGATTATGTATTGATATTGTGAATTTAATTATTTTTTTCCTTTTGATTTCAATTAGATTTATTGGAAGTGAAGTTTTTTTTTCTATGAATTTAATATCGTAACTAGGTCAAGAGTTTATAGAGTATTTCAATCTTATAATCCAAGTTGCTTGTGTAACATGGTTGTTGTTTTTTTTTGTTAAAATCGGGGCATTACGCCCTTCTAAATTAAACGAGGAACCGTAGACCCAATCAGGTCATAGTACAGCAAAAGATAAAAGCCTGCTGGGGGGTCAGTTATAATATCTAACCCTCGGTCTAAAATAACTCTAGTTAACCCAAAATTAGTCAATCAATCGGCCACACAATTGGTCTCCCTATGAATATGAACTATTACAACTTCCCAATCCTTGCCCAACATATTTTTAATTTGCATGATTACATTATAATTTCTATCTACCCTCGCACTTTCCCCTTTAATAAGTCCAACTCCTACCCTGGAATCAAATTCCAAGACTACTTTTTGAAATCCTTTATCCCATACCAGCTGAAGACCACTATAGATAGCTCATAGTTCCGTCTTCACATACGAGCACACTCCAATGTTTCTTGCAAAAGCCCCTGTACAATTCCCCATATGGTCCTGAATAACTCCTCCAGCACCCGTCAACCCCGGGTTTCCCTTACTGCATCCATCCACGTTAAGCTTAATTCACCCATCTGCTGGATACTTCAACCCTATATGTACGACATCCTTACTGCCATGCATCCTGTCACAACCAATCCTCTGCATCATTTGACTATCTTCAATCATTCATTGAATTGCTCGAGTAGTCCCAAACCAATTACCCTGGTCCCCTCCAAAAACTCTATTGCTTCTTTCCTTCCAAATATACCATAATGTTATACTGAAAACCAGTCTCCATTTCCTATAATGCATACATACCTTTTCTGAATGATAAGTTTGAAATCAACCATGTATACCAATTTTGGCTGAAAAACAACTTCTTTTCATCAATCTTGACAAAATACCTCCCAAAATCTTCGTGCTTTCGGGCAATCCCTTAACACATGGCTTAAAGTTTCTATGTCATTAAAACAATGACCACAACATCTGCTATCTGATATCCTTCCTCGCCATCTCATATCATAAGTCATAATAGCGTTGTGAGTTATAGTCCATAGAAACACTCTGATGCGCTCCAATCCTTTCCACTTCCCAATAAACTTCCATATGGGGTAACTAGTCATAGCCCTCCCTTCCTCTCGAACCATATAAGCTATTTTAACTGTAAATCTCCCATCCGCGGAAGGATCCCATACCATTAAGTCTATACTCTCATCCTGCCTAGGAGAAATGTATCCAACAATACCCATCAAAATTTGTTAAATATGTTTAACATGTTTATTAAATACTCTTTAATTTTTCTTAATTCAATATATAATTTTTAATTTATTCATTTAATATTTAATTAATTAACAATTACCCTCGATAATTTACCTTGATTCTATTTCTCTGCTGTTATTTCAATCTTATAGTCAGGATCAAAGATTTAAAAGGTTGATCTAATTTGTTATTGTTTGCATATATAATACATGTTGTATTGATATGTTAAAAAATATCATTCAATGTCCATCATATTTTAAATTCATAATTAATTTTTTATTATTATAAAACAGGTTGACAAGTTACAATACTTTTTATATAAAAAACAATTGATGTAACTAGTTACATATACCTTATTATCCAAATTAAAACCATAGAAGTCTTCGCATGAAAATCACTACCATAAAAAAAAAACTTCCATGCCGTCAAATCAAGAATAGTACTATACAAACAGGCCTAGATGAACCCAAATGAAAGAGGCCGAAGCAATCGGCAAATTCCCCTGCTAATGGTCTGTTGCCTGTAAAGCTAAATTAGGCCCACCGTTCAGCTCTAGCCTCTAAATGCCACCTCAATGTTACCTACAGCTCAAGAATGTTCTCGCGTGTTTTAAAAGTTTTTTTAAAAAAATAAAGAAAAATCATTTTTTATTTTAAACTAAAAAAATAATATTTTTAGATTATTTTCATATATTTATATTAAAAATATTTTTTAAAAAAATAAAATAATATCATTTTAATACATTTATGAATGAAAAATATTTTTAAAAATACTCTAAATTACATGCACATGTGCCTCCATGTTACTTATATTTATATTCCACTGTTTTTTTTTTACACGATGATATTATTTAATTATGCTGTACATTTTTTTATACTTTATAATATATTATTTTATAATTATTTATAAATAAATGAACGTTATTGTTTATTGTATAAACATGTTTTATTTTTAAATAATTTCAGTTGCTAGTAAATTAATTGATTTACTTTGAGAATCATATAAAATGTTTTTAAACTGGGTTTTAGTAAAAATTGGGAATTTTTTTAATTATCTTTCAAAATTTAATAAAAAATGCTAGGATAAATTTAAATATCTTAAAACAATAATTACCAGAAAACTCTCACGGGATGTTCTATTATTACAAGTTGTTTTAATCTGAAAAATCATTTTCAATTATATATGGTGACGTGTACAAAATACCAATAAAAAAGTCTTATAAATTATTCCTAATAAAAATCTCCTTTTTAATATTATCACCGTCACTATTGTCCTAAAAAATTAAAAAATAAGGCAAGTCAGTAACCAAAAATAACATTTAAGAATTGACCAAGGATTGCATTTAATAATTTGATGAATTTTGATGTAATTCTTTATTTTTAGATTTAAGTACTTTTTTCATTAGCTTGTTCTTAAGTGTTTTCAGGGTTGTGATGGTAAAAATAAAAGTACAAATATATTGCTATATAGTATAAGAGTGATTTAAGAAGCTAATTTTAAGTCATCTAGGGTTTTTATGCATTGTATGAATAAAAATACATATAAAATCTGAATAAGAATATAAAAATACAGCTTATTTTATAATAATAAAAATATTATAAAAATATAATATAATATAATATAAGAATGATTTTATATTCTCAGGGTTTATTTTTTTTAAAAAAACCAGCTTATTTTTTAGTTTAAAAATATTCAAAAATTTTAAGGGCATAGTATTTACTCAGGAGGTTTTTAAACGCTTGTCCTTGCAATCAAAAAGTTTTTTTTTTTTTTTATCAATAAATAATTTTATCATTCAAGAGGTATTCTAACTTTTACCTAGTGGATGCAAATGATATTTTTTTTTATATAAATATAAGTGGATGTCAAGCATAGTGTTTCATATCATGTGCATGTTTGGGATTGTAATTACGGTTATTTTTTAAAATATTTTTTTGTTTAAAAATATATTTTTGATATCAACACGTTAAAATGATTTAAAAACGCTATTTTTTAATTTAATATTAAAGTTAAAAATAAAAAAATTCATTTTTTTTCAAAAACACTTTTAAAATATAATGCGAAACACAATATAAATGTGATCCATGCACCTATTTTTGTAATAATAATAAAAAAAATCATTTTTATCTTTTTTATATAT
Organism: Salix dunnii; assembly: GCA_015731905.1. Lineage (NCBI taxonomy): Eukaryota > Viridiplantae > Streptophyta > Magnoliopsida > Malpighiales > Salicaceae > Salix > Salix dunnii. The sequence continues at coordinate 2,175,562 of CM027662.1, read as the reverse complement.
TTTTACGAGCGCGAGCATTCTTTCAAGAGTCACATAGAAACATAAACTAGATGCATTAACTACTCTAGTACAATTTAGGGTTGAAAATATTATTGAAATTGCTTTTTAAAATGTAAAATAACATAAAAATATTAAAAAATAGTTTAAAAAACACTTTCAAAAATTTTGGCAAAGAGTCACAGTTGACACAACTAAAGACAACTCAGTTGTTGTAGCTAAAGCTAAGTTGTTTTAACTGTGTGTTGACCATTTCTATTTACTAATTAAACTTTTATGTGATGATAAATATATTATCAGATCAGTTTGCATATACTTTTATTATTTATAGATTTTAAAATCAATAACCAACTAAATCTCAATTAATTCAATGAAGTCGAAATAGTCGACAAACACATTCAAAACATCATCAACTAGCTACCATCGTGATTATTTACTAGTCAAACTTGTAAAAGCCAAACCAACGACTTTTGCAAGCATGGGAATCTTTGTTTGCCCCGTACGATGGCCAAATGCATTGCACCAATCTCTCTTATGTCGGGTTTCTTTTCAAAAATATTTGTTTAAAAAAATATTATTTTTTATATTAAATTAATTTATTTTGATATTTTTAGATTATTTTTATATATTAATATTAGAAATATTTTTTAAAAAATAAAAAATATTATTTTAATAAATTTACGAATAAAAAGCATTTTCATAACAATACTGCTCGATCTTTGTCCGTGTAAAAAAACCAAAGGCGACACGCTTCTTTGAGTTTCCTTGACTTTTACGCACATCAAGAATTTCGTGTCAAAGTTTTGTCTGCTTGAAATTTGCTGGTGGTAGAAAATCAACGGCGCAGAAGCTAGCGACAACGTTCAATATTATGCACTAGCTAAAGTGCCCGCATTTTTGTGTATATAATTTAACATAATTAAATCCACAATAATAAATTTTTATGATATAATAAAATAAAAATTATAGATTAGTTGATAAAATGTATAAATTTTTAGGTAGAGTTTGTTGCGCAAGCATATATTACATCTTTTAGAATATAGGTACTGCGTCATAAAAGATCACAAAAGAGCACGAATAATATAACTTGCGAATTATTGCAAAAAAGAGGCATGTTGACATGAAGAACGAAGTCAAAACCTTTCTTTAAAATGAGACATTTAATCTCCCTGCTAATTCTCCTATTAAAAAAAACATCATAAACTATTAAATGAAATGAACAAAAATTGATGTGAATAAATTGAAAATGTAGCAAATATTTAAAAAAAAAAAATTGGTGAGGATGATCCATGGTGTGAATTGTAAATTTAGTAAAAATAATAAATTTATTTGAATAATTTTTTCATAAAATATATGAATTTTAAATCATTATAAATTTATTTGTTCAGCAGTTTTTAACGAAATAATCAGTATTAATTTATCATCATCATCAAGAAAGCAAGAAGATTCAGATATTTGAATTATTAAATTTATTGCATTAAGATTAGTTTATTTTATAATCTAATTTAAACCAAACAAAATATAAATGGTGAAAATAGTTGTAATAATCATATAACAAAAATAAATAGTTAATTTTCTATGTACAAAAATTTAAAAATATAAATTGAAAATTCATCCTGACATTATTTTCATTATCATTGCTATAATAATTAAAATTATCATCAATATTATTATCAAAACAATTAAAATAAATAAAATCCTTGGAAAAAATATTAAAAAAATAAACAAAAGATTTTCATAAAAAAAAATTAAAAAAATAAAAATTATCATTATCGTTGCGCAAATAGTAAAATAAAAAAAAATCATATAATCCAAATAACAAATAAAAATAAGAGAAAACAGGGGAGAGAAATGAATAAAGGGAAACAGGGAGTAATATTAATTTTAAAATGACTACCAATATAAATAAGAATTTCAGGCCTGAATAGATTAAAAATAAAACACCAAAAAAAAATTAAAAGCACAGATGCATATAGACGTAAAGAATAAACATCATTGAAGAATATTTAAAAAAAAAACTAAATGAATTAATACAAAATAAAAATCTGCAATAATCAAATAACAAATATAAATTGTTATTGTTTTTACTGATAAAAAACATGAAAACATACATTGAAAATCTATTCTCACATTATTATTATTATCATTGTTATAGCAATTAAAATTATTATGAACATTATTGTTAAGACTATAAAAAAACATTAACAGAAGAGTAAGTAAGAAAAACAATTATATTATTATTATTATTATTATTATTATTATTATTATTATTATATTTGGGCTAATAATGAAAGAAAAAAAAATGAAAGACTAAAAAAATCATAAAAACTTTAACAAAAGATCAAACAAAAAACATAAAAGAAAAATAAAAATTATCATTATTATTACTGCAACAACAATAAAAATTATAAAATTATTCTGAGAGAAAAAAATAATATAAAACGCATTAACAAAAGAGTAAGCATGAAAAACAATTAAATTATTATTATTATTATTATTATTATTATTATTATTATTATTATTATTATTATTATTATAATAATATTATTATTATTATTATATTTGTGCTAATAATGAAAGGAAAAAAAATGAAAGACTAAAAAAATCATAAAAACTTTAACAAAAGATGAAACAAAAAAATCAAATAAAAATAAAAATTATCATTGTTATTACTGTCACAACAATAAAAATTATCAAATTATTCCGAGAGAAAAAAACCCTAAAAAACATTAATAAAAGAGGAAGTAAGAAAAACAATTAAATTATTATTATTATTTTTATTACTATTACTATTACTATTACTATTACTATTATTATTATTATTATGTTAATAATGAAAAAAATAAAAAAAAATGAAATACTGAAAAAATCTTAAAAACTTTAGCAAAAGATTCAAAAAAAAATTTTTTTTTAAAATTATTTGGTAAAAAAAGTAATTTGACTTGAAAATAAAAATAAAGGAACAAATAAAAAAACTAAAAGAAAGAACAAAGGGAGAGAAAAAAAAAATAGAAATATCAATTTTCAAATCATAAATAAAAAATAAAATTCAAGAGCCAATTTTTTTGAAAAAAATATCAACTCAGCAAATAAGAAAATAAAAAATAATTAAAAATCAAAGCTAAGAACAAACTTATATATACATGGATAAAAGTAAAGATTATTCTAGAAATATAAATAAATAAAGGGATTAAAATAAAAATTAAAAGTATAAGGGCTGAAATAAAAATGAAATATAAAAGGATTAAAATAGAAAATTAAAAGTATAAGGGCTGAAATGAAAATTAAATATATTATATATTGCAATCAAAGGACCAAATTAAACAAAGTGAAACTTCTGTACCGAATTGCATTAAGCTTTTTAAACTAAATCCGGAAATTAAAAGAAGGAGGATCGAAGTGAAAATTGCACATCCAATTAATCTCAATCGAAGGACTCAATCGAACTAAATCAAAATTTATATAACAAAAATCAGGACCATAAACAAAATTCAATTACCGGTGTGCCCCCGAGCTTAAGGCAGTTATTTTGTCTTATTTGGGGCCAAACCGGTAATTAGCCATTTCCGGTTAAATATTAAATAATGCAAAGGTTGGCGGACCGGTCCGGTCCGAAATTGCACAATTACCTCGGAGTCCCTACACCCATAAACAGTTTTTTATCTTTTTCGAGGGCTAAAACTACAATGAAACACAGTAAAATGCCCGCAGCAATTATATTATAGGTAATGTCTGGGTTTTTAAAAATATATTTTTTTCAATTTTCTTATATAATTAAATTATTTTGATATATTTACATTAGAATAAAATATTTATATAGTTTTTTTTTTTTAATCTAATAAAACCAACCACCAATATAATAACAAACAATAACCCTAACCTCGTATTGACCACACAGACTATGGGGGTGTTTGGGAGTGTTATTGCTGTTGCTTTTCATGCCGAAATATATCAAAATGATGTTTTTTTATTTTTTTAAAATTATTTTTGATATCAGCACATTAAAATGATCTAAAAACACTAACCGTCGATTTTTAAAATGAAAAAAAAAAAACAATGAAAAACAACAAAAAATAAGTTTGCCAACAATGCTAAACGGGCTCATATATAAACAAGCTTATCTTTAATACTTCACTTCTCTATAACAAATCAAGTGTTTATTATTAAGGTTTTTCAGTCATGATATTCAAACTTGATTAAAAAAATGTGAAAAAATCAATTCTTCAAGTACTTAGTATTGTTAATCTTTTTTATTCAAACAAATATTAGTTTTTTATTCAAAATGAATTTTTTTATTGTTATTTAATAAAAATATTTTATAAAAAACAATAAACAATTATTATTATATTATATTATAATTATAATACATTCTAAAACACAAATAAATTTAAAGACAATTATTATTGTATTTTGAAACACCATAAAACAAAACTGACGGGAATAAAAAAAATAAAAAAATCTATGCATAGCCAGCACACATTTCCAATTCCGATGAAATAAAAAAATAAAAGTGCCGACAAAAAAAACACTTTTATGTTTGTGGTGTTAATAAATTATATAATCTAAAAGCTTAAAAATATTTAAAATATAGTTTATATTATTTTTTGTTATATTTTTTTTAAATGAAAGCTTTTTGGACTTGAAACTTGTACAACCCTATACTATCTTGTACTTAATATTTATCAAATAAAATAAGGATGATGAGATTCGAACTCGTGACCGTTGGGTCAATAAAATTCTAATACTATATTAAAGAACCATATCACTTAAAAATTTTAGCTATTAGATAAATTCTAGAATATGATTTATATTATTATCTAACATATGATTGTCAGATAATGTGATTAAAGTTGATTTTAAAAATATTATTATTTTTAATTTAAAATAATTTTTTTTATATATATATATTTTTAAAATAAATGTGAAACGAAGTATCTCAAATCAAAATGAGGAGAGAGAGAGAGAAACCCACTCCCGAAAACACCCAATAACACATAAAAGTCCTTGCTTTTGACATAAGCAAGAACCAAGGAGAGAAAAAGCCTCTCCTTTCTCTCTGTATTTTTTTTCCTCTATCAAACAAGGAGAGAAGGGAACACCTGATGGAATCTCATTCTCTCACTCCTTGTCTCTCTTCTTTGAAACAAAAACCCTAAAAACTAAAATCCAAAAAAAGAAAACCAAAAATCACTCACTAGCCCCACCCGCTCTCTCTCTCCCACTCCAAACAGTCAGTCATACCTGTCGCCTTCAGTTGTGACTTTTGCACCACTCACAACATTCATCTCTTTTTCTCTATATAAAGATTCGGTTTTTAATTTTGAAAAATGACCTCTTCTTCTATTAAGGAGACGACGGAGGACGAGCAGGTTGCGCCGGATATTGTGCCAGCTGACGGTGGTGTTGGTGGAGCGGAGAAGACCGAGCCTGTCAGTACCGGTGGAGAGGAAGAGAGTGGTTGCGAGAAACTTGAAGTTTCAATGGAAGAGGACTCAGTGAGTCCGGCTACTGTGTTTTTTATTAGGCTGAAACAGCCACGGTGGAACTTGCAGCATAAAATGAGCGTGCCTGAGCTTTGTCGCAAATTTAGGTCAGTTTTTTTATTGAGATTTGAGTGAATTTTGGTTGTTTGATTATTAAAGTTGTGTTTTTCAGGTGAAAATCGATTTAGGTTTGGCGTTTTTTTATTTGTTTTGGATTGTGGGCCTAGTCGGGGCTTCTTTTAAGTGGGTTTTGAGTCTCTTTTAGACAGTTGGAGTGAGCTGTGATTGTTTTTGGGGTTCTTTTAAGGTGATATTTGATATAAGACAAAGTTATTGGTTCTTCAATTGAATTTTGAACGAGTCCTGTTTGTGAATAGAGGTTGTTTAGTGTTTAATTTTGTGGAGTTGAGTTTCTTTTGCACAAATTTCAGTGTATTGTGTTTGTCGTTAAGTTTATTTTAGATAGTCTATGGAATAATACAAGTGTTTTATTCGGTTCATCAAGTGAGTTGTGTTTGGATATGGAAGTTGTCCAGTCTCTAAACTTCGGGGGTTTTAAGCGAAACTTTACAAGGGTTTAGTGTTTTTACTCTGTTGATTGGAGTACAGGCTCTTCTTTTTGTGAAATTCGAGTTTTTTCTTCTCCAGTTTGGGTTTATCAGTTATCACAATCTGTTAGTGTTCTTTTACTTACCAAAATGTGTTTTTTTGAGTAGTTTTATGGAAGCTGAGTTTCTTATTTGTTTTAATCTTTAGATGCCAGGAGTCCTTCAAGTGGGATTTATGCTTTGATTTTGTTGGTGTTGATGCTCTGTAGTTAGTGGTGGAAGTGGAAGAGAGTTTAAGACGAGTGAGAAATCAAGTATGGAAAAATATGATATAGAGAGAATTTTAGGATTGATTGGTGGATATGTACAGGATACAATGAAGCCGGTGAAGTGATAACAATGAAGAAGTATACGATAAGTTATTTGGTATATGCTATTTAGAAGCTTGCTTTTGTGCTTTAATTAAATATTGAAAATCACCATCCTCACACATGTAGCAGGGTGATAAATCTTTCTATTTCTGCAACTCCTAGTGTTGACCTATTATGAGAATGTAATTTTTTGGCAGAAAAATATATGCATTTCTACCATACAATCTGCCATGGGAGGCCAAAATAGAACAGAAGGTAGTGCAATGGGAAATTGTAGATTTAACTTGCAGATTTTCTTATACATGCTTTCTAGTTGCTACCGTGTTTTCTCACCCTTGCATTCTCTGGTCATTCTCATCTATTTTACACTCGAAACATGATGCTATAGCAATGAGCATCACAAACATGTAGCTACATGCAGCTTATTTGTGTCATGGGTATTGTTAAAACATGATACCCCTAATTTGGGTTCTGAGATTCTATTGACAGCTGTCTAAAGTAAATGGACTTTCATTATTTAAAGCCTCTTTGCATGTCCATCCTTCCATTTTACTGATCTTTTCCAAATTCTTAATTTAATGTATGTTTTTCCAGTGCTGTTGCTTGGTGTGGTAAGTTGAATGCGATAGCTTGTGCATCAGAAACTTGTGCAAGAATTCCCAGGTCAGTGAATTTTTGGGTTTTTAACGTGTTTCAGTTCAATAGGGGAGAGCATTTTCTATGCATTGCTGCGAATTGGGCTTGCCTGTAAATATGCTTATGTGCTTGAGAACAGATGTTGAAACATGATATTGATATTTGCCATGGTGAACTATTCAGGGTTCTTCTAATTAAAATATAAGATTGTACCCAAGATGGACTCACATTTTTTCAATTTATATTTTAATACCATCATTTGTTATTTTTTTTGTAGCTCCAATGCAAACCCACCATTCTGGATCCCCATACACGTGGTTATCCCTGAGAGACCAACTGAATGCACAGTTTTCAATGTCATAGCAGGTATTATGAGTCACCTTGCACTGTTTACCATGTCTTCCATCTGTAATTAGTAAAGTATGCCGAGTGTATTTCATTCATCTATTATATGTTAGATTTCTCACTTATATATTGGTTCCCTCTTTCTATTGGGCTCTAATTTCCCAATTACAAGTTATTGCTTTGGATCCCTTTGCAGATTCTCCTCGTGACTCTGTTCAGTTTATTGAATGGTCCCCTACTTCCTGCCCTCGTGCACTGTTAATAGCTAATTTCCATGGGAGGATAACTATCTGGACTCAACCTTCTCAAGTAAGCTAACTTGATGGATTTTGTAAGCCAGATATAAAATAACTAGATGCCCTTTTCTACTCACAAATTTTTAACTACTAAGTTTTTCATGGATTGCTCAATGTAAGTGGTTTGGGGGCTGGCCCTGTATTGGTTTTTACTCTTTGCTATCTTTCTGTGTTTATGCATACCACTTGCTTATAATTTTAAATTCTGTTGTCCTTGCATCTTTTCTGGTCATGCAGGGTCCATCTAATTTGGTACGGGATGCTAGCTGCTGGCAGCGTGAGCATGAATGGCGACAGGATATTGCAGTTGTTACTAAATGGCTATCTGGGGTCTCTCCGGTATGCAGTTATTATGTTTGTGTTATCTGATTCTTAATTATCCATGTATTTTGCTTTGCACATAGATGGTGGTAGTCTGGTATTTATCTATTTTTCAGTTCTTGTTTATCTCTCTTTTTAAAAAAAAGTTGTGTTGGTATTTGGTTATACTTCCGCTGTAGTCTGACTTCTCTTAAAAAAATCAGTACAGGTGGCTTTCATCAAAGTCCAGTACTCCTCCAAACACAAAGTCAGCTTTTGAGGAAAAATTCCTTTCTCAGCACTCTCAAACTTCAGGTTTGTTTTCATTATTTATCTTTATAAGCATTTGTAGAAAGATGTAAGCTCAGTTCCATATTTAGCTTGTAAGGGTTATGCCTTCTGACTAGCGACTTAACATCCAGTGAATTTTATCTTTAGGCTGTTGCTTTGAGAAGATTAATTCAGGTTATTTTCTGAATAGCTGTAAATCTAGAATGGTAATTTGGTTGTAGTTTCCGCTATTGGTTGTAGTTTCTGCTAAGGTTTTATTCATTACTGTATCAACTTTCTAACTACTATATCGTGACCGTTTTTAGAAAGATGCAATGTATGACAAGCATACAAACTCTTAATTTAAGAATTTATAATATCTGCTGTTGTTTCTCCTAATTACAAGAATAAACTGGTGATTTTAACTGACTATTGACCACTGATGCTAGTGCTAAGTATTCCAATGATGATGGTGATACTTTTGGTTTTCTCTTCTTTCTGCTATTGAATTACCTCAACTTGACATATCAAAACAGCTCCATGACCATCACTAACATGCTTCTGTTTTTCTTCCAGCTAGATGGCCAAATTTCCTGTGTGTTTGTTCAGTTTTCTCATCGGGTTCTGTTCAACTTCATTGGTCCCAGTGGCCCCCTAGCCAGAATAATACATCACCAAAGTGGTTTTACACTAGCAAAGGACTCTTGGGTGCTGGCCCTAGTGGGATTATGGCAGCTGATGCTATTATAACGGATAGTGGTGCAATGCATGTTGCAGGTGTTCCAATTGTAAACCCTTCTACTGTTGTAGTCTGGGAGGTTACCCCTGGCCCTGGAAATGGATTTCAAGCGACTCCTATGGCGAGTGCTAGCAATGGGGTCCCGCCTTCACTCAAGCCACCCAATTGGTCAGGTTTTGCTCCTCTGGCCTCATATTTATTCAGCTGGCAAGAGTATCTGATATCTGAAGCAAAGCAAGGGAAAAAGCATATGAATAAAGATTTCGCCGACACTGTCTCACTTCATTGTTCGCCAGTTTCAAATTTTTCTGCATACGTGAGTCCTGAGGCTGCAGCTCAATCTGCAGCAACTACCACTTGGGGTTCTGGAGTCAGTGCTGTTGCTTTTGATCCGACTCGTGGCGGCTCTGTGATTGCAGTTGTAATAGTTGAGGGTACCTATCAGTATTCTGAATTGGAATTTTATTTTTTGCCTGTTCTGTATTGTTCCCATAACAAATCCTATTTCAGTTTGTTTTTATATAGTTTGTGTGGTTATGCTTGTGCAACAGTGTCCTTGGCTCTCTTTCTCCCTCTACTCAAATTATTACTCATACTCGTACAGAGATGTGAGGCTAAACTTTCATGTTTGAGTCAGCTGAAGATCTGTTTCTATGCCTGCTGTTATCTGGATTCAATAGAATAATAACTTATTTTTATGTCTGCAGGACAATATATGTCTCCTTATGATCCTGATGAGGGTCCTTTAATCACGGGATGGAGGGTGCAACGCTGGGAATCATCCCTTCAACCTGTCGTTCTTCATCCAATATTTGGAAACCCCACTTCTGGTTTTGGTGGGCTGGCACCCATGCAAACTGTATGGGTGTCCAAAGTGGATACAAGCATACCACCAACTAATGATTTTAAAAATCACCAAGCAGCTCCTGCAGTGCCAATCTCAGATGTAAGAAAGACATCTGATTCTGGTTCTGAGAAGATGAAAAGAGTCACCTTTGATCCCTCTGATCTGCCTAGTGATGTTAGAACTCTTGCTCGTATTGTTTATTCTGCTCATGGTGGCGAGATTGCTGTTGCTTTTCTACGGGGTGGAGTTCACATTTTCTCTGGGCCAAACTTCACACTTGTTGACAACTACCAGATTAATGTTGGATCTGCAATTGCTGCTCCTGCCTTCTCTTCCACAAGCTGCTGCTCAGCTTCAGTTTGGCATGACATTAGTAAGGATCGCACTGTATTGAAGATAATTCGTGTTCTTCCTCCTTCTGTTCCAAGTAGTCAGGTGAAGGCTAACTCAGCAATCTCGGAGCGTGCTATTGCTGAAAGGTACTTAGTAAGAGTCATTTGTTAGGGAATTACTTTGGAAACCCACATGTTAGTGGCTATGGGCATTTCCTTTGGTTAGTAATCAGATGAAGGTTGGATGTGTAGATAATCTTAACATTCTGCTTGGTCATGCTTATATTGTGTTTTGTGAGAGCAGGTTTTGGTGGAGCCTTTTGGTTGGAGTTGATTGGTGGGATGCTGTTGGCTGTACACAGAGTGCTGCTGAGGATGGCATTGGTAAGAATAATTAGATTCTCCAGTATTACTTTGGCTTATAAAAAAGAAAATATATTGAAGAACAATTTCATCCCAAGGATTCTTGTTCTAGATTTCTTTGCAAAATAACATGAATCCATGGTAAGATCTTCTGTTGATGGCTGGTTCTTCGTTTGTTTTCAGTTTCACTTAACAGTGTCATTGCAGTCTTGGATGCTGATTTTCATTCTCTTCCCTCTACACAGCACAGGCAGCAGTATGGTCCTGTATGTTTTTCTGCTCTATTACCATCTCATCATTTTTCTTTTGACATAGTATGCATTATGATTTTTGGAATTACAATATTGAATGAATGCATCTAATCTTTTTTTTAATTGCGGTTCATTTCTCTGAAATTTTCCTTGACAAACTCTTTGTTTTTTGTTTGGAAATAGTATGTGCCATGCCCCCAAAAAAAAAAAAAACACTCACACTCACACAATTGCTAATTTCAATAGTCAGCATGGGCATCTCGAATGTTCTATTGCTGCTAGCCCTGGTCTTGTAGAATATTTGACTTTGGACTGAACATAGAATGGGTTATGGAATTTGAGTGGTCAGGTATTTAGAAATTCACTGGGCCTTCCATGAATCCTCAAGGAAGATCACTTGAAACCAGAAATGATGAAATATGAAAAATTGTGAATACAGAGGTTGCATTCACTGATCACCTTCTTTCAACCAAATAAACTCTATGCTTATTGAGACACATTACTTAGGGGATGACATGTAACGTACCTCATAAGCAGCCATGGTTTATCGCGGCACATTATAACCCAAAAGCTACATGCATCACAATCAAATTAAGAAATAAGATAAAGTAGCTTACTTTATTAAGCTATGACATTACTTTTCCTTTAATTTTGCTGTGACAATTCAAAGATCCTGGTACTGCCTGTCCCAGTTTCTAGAATGCATTTGGTTGGGTAAGTAGACTTGTTTTTAAATGATGCAGAGTCTGGACAGAATAAAATGTAGGCTACTGGAAGGTACAAATGCTCAGGAGGTTAGGGCAATGGTTCTTGACATGCAAGCTAGGTTGCTGCTTGATATGCTCGGCAAAGGCATTGAGTCAGCTTTGATAAATCCTTCAGCATTAGTTCCTGAACCCTGGCAGGCTTCCGGCGAGACATTATCTGGCATTGATCCTGAATCAATGACTGTTGAGCCAAACCTTGTTCCGAGCATTCAGGTTTGCTCTTGTCTCTCTATTATATCTTGTTAACTTTTGGGTCTTGTTGGAGTTTTTAGTAATGAAGATCTACTGCTACCAGCAATACATGGCTTACTCATAACCTGATTGTCTGTGATATAATGCTTATTTTTTTACATGCTATAGATAAATCTGATACATTAAATATAAGATGATGGTTGCATGGCTTGGGCTCTACCTTGGCTTTTATGGACTGGAAACTGACGCATGACCAAACAATATATGAGTGGCAGTTTAGGTTTGTCAGTCTGCTGTATCCAAGCACTCAGACTGAGCTGCTTGAATATTCCCTGCCTTCATTCAGCTCAAACATCTGCCTGTTTTGATGCAGGTTTATGATTTTTTAATTTCTTTAACTGTGATAATTTCATGCAGGCTTATGTTGATGCAGTTCTCGATCTAGCTTCACACTTTATCACACGTCTACGGCGTTATGCAAGTTTCTGTCGCACACTGGCCAGTCATGCCGTCACAGCAGGCACAGGCACTAACCGCAGTACAGTGACTAGTCCTACTCAGAGTTCAGCATCTCCTGCACCAAACCAGGGTTAGTATGCAGTGTCTAGTGTTCATCTTTATAAAGGAGAAGGATAAAACTCCTTTATTCCATAGATTTTTTTAATAAAGTTTTGTGGTGCCTGACTTCAAAAGCTTGTGGAGTCCTGCAATATGATCTTTACTCTTCAGAGTTCACTGCCAGAATCTCTGAGAAAACTCCATAAAAAATCTTATATTCTCTCTCCCTCTCCCTCTCCCTGTAATTGTTTAACACATTCCAATACATTTTCTCAAGGTGGTCAAAGTGGGGGTACGAGTTCTACTGGAAGCACTCAGATGCAAGCTTGGGTACAAGGTGCCATTGCTAAGATTAGTAGCACAACTGATGGAGTGTCCACTGCAACTCAAAACCCCATTAGTGGTCCATCTTCTTTCATGCCAATAAGCATCAATACTGGAACGTTTCCTGGAACACCAGCAGTGAGGCTCATCGGTGACTGCCATTTCCTTCACAGATTATGCCAGCTTCTGCTTTTCTGTTTCTTCTTTCGTCGGCGAACTCAACTACCTCGCTTTGCCGGGGGTACACAGAGAAATCCCACTGATACAAATGTGCAAAAACCTCAGTCTGGCGCTCCTAGCAAGGTGGAGGAGATCAACTCTGTGTCTTCAAAGCCAGCACCAGCTGTGGTTAGGTCAGATGAAGGTCAGGCAGTTCGAGGTAGTCAAGTAGTGTCTGGAGCTAAAACAGTCGAAGAGGGACCTGCTGGCAGGCACAGAGTAGGCAGTGGCAATGCCGGCCAAGGATACAGTTCTGAGGAGGTAGAAACCAGTGCTCTTTAATTTCTAGTCCTCACATGTTACGAAGAATCTTCATCAGGATTTTGGTTTCTTACCTGGCTCAATATTTTTTTTTTCTGGTCTATAAACCGATAAGAAATTGCTTGACTTTCAAGTCAATTGCTCAGTGTTTGGGCATTGAAAGGTTTTTGATAATTCTCTCGGTTAGGGAAACAATCAATCAATCAGCAGTGGTACCCTAGATTATGATAAAGGCTTGTTTTTTTCTGTTCTGCAGGTGAAGGTCCTTTTGCTCATACTCATGGATCTGTGCAAGCGAACAGCAGCCCTGGGACACCCATTGCCACTGTCTCAAGTTGGAAGCAGCAATATCCAGGTGCGATTGCATTATATTGATGGCAATTATACTGTATTGCCAGAGGTTGTAGAAGCATCTCTTGGCCCGCACATGCAGGTATCTATGCCAATGATCTACTCCTGTAAATGGACCTTTGGTTGTTTGGAAGTAGCTTTTTTTTTTCTTTTTCGATAGGGATAACCCTCCACTTTTCTTTCTGTATTCCTTTGAAAAATGACTGCTTTGTTAACTTTATGTTACATTTTGTTATGGGATCCAAAGAACATGCCACGACCCAGAGGTGCGGATGCTGCTGGTCTTTTACTCAGAGAGTTAGAACTACACCCACCATCTGAAGAGTGGCACAGGCGGAATATGTTTGGTGGACCATGGTCTGATCCAGAGGATATGGGTTCAGACGATACTTCTAAGCCTAACTCCACAGATGCACTTGATTTTAGCTCACTGGAAAATTGTGATTTTTATTACGGAGCTCATGGCCTTTGGCCAAAGAAGCGCAGACTGTCTGAAAGAGATGCAGCTGTTGGCTTGAACACCTCTGCTGGCCTGGGAGCATATCTTGGCATAATGGGTTCTCGTAGAGATGTTGTTACTGCAGTGTGGAAGACTGGTCTTGAAGGTGTTTGGTACAAGGTCACTCCATTTTTCTTCTCCCTATCTTATATGATTTTCTCTCTTCAGGATCATGTCATTTATTTTATTTTTGCTATTCAGCCATCTTTTCTGTAGGATTACTGAAAGAAAAAAGAAAATCCAATTTTATGCTATTGGTAAGTTTGTGTCATGTATCTAAAAGAAGGTGCTTGACATAATTAAGCCATGAAGTGAATTTAGTGGTATGCGAATTATATTCCCCTGTTATCCCCTATTCACCGCCACATCCACCACAAGATGCTTAAAACCTAAAATCCAATTCCCTTTAATACCTACTTTGTTTTAATCTAGTCCTGTACAAGTATGCCCAAGAGTTTTCACAGGGCATGGATGGTCCCAAGAAGGGATTCCTTGAGTTATGGATCTCTTTCCGTGGTAATCATGAGGTGGGAGGCATGCAGTTGGCTGTAAATGCACAATGCAATTGAATTTATGTCCTGGTGCATTTTTGTGTTTCCCTAGGAAATCAGCGGTCAACTCTCATGCATCTTCCTTTTTCATTATCTGCGATGTTGTACCATTAACCACTCTAATATGGATATTACTTTAGAGGTTATGGTATTAATGATATCACTGGAGATATATAATGGTGTTGGGTTGATATTAGGAGCTGAAAACATGCCCAGAGATACATACTCTTTGAGCTCTACTCCCCAACTCACATAAGGGTAGGATCAACCATGATTACTCATGGATCCTATTTTATGTGAGTGGAGCAGTTTTCTGTGAGTGCTCAATTATATTTCCTTGGACACGAGGATGAATGGTCAAGAGGTGATTTACTAGGGTCTGGTTTCTCGTGGTTCATAATATGGAAATGGTATGACGTTATTTTCAATTTAATTGTGGCAATAGGGAATGAAACATATGAACTGCTTTGTTTATGAAAAGATATCTTTCTCTTGCATAATATGTTTCCATCAGAGATATGATTCTGCAGAGGAATAACCTCACTCGTAAATTCTCTCCCTTGCCATATAACCATTCGTGTGTTTATTTTTGTTCCAAATCCTCTTCCCTCTTCGTATGTGTGGATATGCCTGTTATCTATTATATTTATCTCACATTATTGCTGTTAATGCAGTGCATAAGATGTTTGCGGCAGACTTCGGCTTTGGCTTCCACTGGTGCTGCAAATCCACCAAATCAAAATGAAAGAGAGGCTTGGTGGATCAGCCGCTGGGCCTATGGCTGTCCGATGTGTGGGGGAACATGGGTTCGAGTTGTATAGATGAGACTGCAATTACAAATGTTAATTAGATGCAGCTTTCCATTTTCATGACAGTCAACTCAAGGTGGTGCGGGCATAGCTGTAATGTTAATTAGATGCGGCTTTCCACTTTCATGACAATCAATTCAAGGCAAGCGCATGCAGTAGCTGATGCTTGAAGAAAGCACTCTTTGATGGCTGTATATTAAATGTTCCTTTTTGTATTTGCTGCTTGGAGCTTGGAAGTAAAGAGGGGACGTTAGCCTTACGGAAGTGCAAAGCTGTCCGTTGATCCAAGATGGAGGCAAAATTACTGCTCATCCGTCCTATGAATCGGTTGTCTGGTGTTTATGGCCCGTTTGTAATAACGGCGTTTAAGGTCTTCAGCTCGACAGCAGCAGTTTTGGAAGGCTTGTGTCTTGGACATTGTTCAGGAGAGCTCCACTGGTGATGGTTCCCAGCATTTCACATGTAACATTTGCTTATCCTTTAATGTAAGTAACATTACCTGTACATCATAGCTAACGAAAAATCGATCAGGATAGCAGGTGAGAATGTAATAGATCCATGTCTGTTTGAGACAGCATTAATCATGTCTGGTGCCCTAGTTTTTGAAGTTGCAGCCTCCAATAATACGTTCAATTTTGTTAACCAAACAGTAATCGTCACATTCTGCATAATTTGAGCTTGTTATTTTCAATTAATTATCAAATGTTTCATTGGCTGAGGAGACACGAGGATTTTTTATGGACGGCAATGGAATGGATCTGGCTGGAGCTGTATTTTGCTCCATCAGCATCTCACCCGAGATATTTGCATTCATTAATTACACTGTCCCTCACTTGGTTGGATCGACTCTTCGCCCGTGGGTACTTAACAAGTGCCTGACCCTTTTCTTTTAATCATTTTAATAAAATCTGAATTTAAGCTCTTTTTTAAATAAATACTCGTGCATGAATAATAAAAACATCAAAACATTGAAATCCTCCATGAATTCAACATCAACCATAAAAAAAATCATAAAATCCTTCCTTGAACCATGTTTATAAAATCCTTCGTGAATCCTTTTAAATAAAAAATTATGTAACTTCATTAACCATATTCATGAATTATTTTTTAACTAAAATTACCTAATTTAGTCATATTTTAAACAAATCTTGTACAGTTTGGAATGTTAAAAAGTACTTTTATTTATAAAATAATGTTCGAATAATCCCAAGATACTACAACTATTTTATTAAATAACCTAATACATTTAGAGCTTGTTTGATATTTCGGTGACAAATATTTTTCAAAGTGTTTTTCTCTTTAAAATGTTTTGAACTAATATTCCTTTTAAAAAAATTATTATTATTAGCATCATATCAAAACGTTCTAAGAATATAAAAAAATAATTTAAAAAAAAAGATTTTCATTGCAAAAATAAATAGATCTTTAAAAAAATTAGGGTGTCATTTCACTTCCTTCACCATTCATATAAACAATAGAGGAGATGACCTTTTCTTTAGCACTCCTCTTTTTTTCCCTTTTATTTTTGTTATTTTCTCGATTTCATCTTACAACGTTTGCTTTATTTTGAATTTTTCGCTACAAATTATTTTGGTCTGTTTTCTATTCAATTATTGCAATCTTAAATAAACATCTTAATATTTGATATGTGCTCGATTTTACAAGTGTTCATTTTTGTTATCGTATAACTAAGTAAAAAATAGTTTTAAACAAGCAAAGTACTTTAGCCTAATGAAATCCCTCACATAGATCACAAATGTGATAGATTAATTCATGAAGCTCAAGTCGATCAAATATATCGATGTCTCAATATTAAAAAAGTCATCTTGGATTATTTTTTAAGTCAAACCTTACTATTTATCAATCATCCAGTTTTTGTTTGTAACATCCCATTTTTAACACATGTTATGTCTGGAAAATAAGTGTTTAAAGCATCATTAGAATTATTATTTAAAAACAATGCTGTCAAAATTTCATCATAATTTCCCCTATACTTAGAGGGTATCAAATTATCAACATCTTCAATCACAACCCCAACAACACCATAAAGATGATCCAATTTTCCAATACCTTATTCCATATCAGCATAACTTAAGATTGATATACAATAATTTTCCATAAAATATGAATAATAAAGGTAAAAAAAAATCAAAAGAACAAGAACATAAATACGTAACAAGAAAAGTATCAATATGATACTATACTTAAAAAGTTTATAAAATGATCAATTTACATAAAAGGTGAAAGATTCTACTAATTATACATAAGACAGGTGTAAGTATAAAATATATCTAATACAACAAATCTATCTGTAATTTATTAACTCTGCCCTACAGTTTGCGATGACTATGTAATGATAATAATAAAATAATAATTAATGAATAATAACATTCACAAGCACACACCAACATTTAAATAGTTTTTTTCTAGTCTCAACACATCAATTTTCTTTTTCCTTAATATATCATATTTCCCCTTCCAATAAAATTTCCATTTGTTTACAAGCATAACCTCATTTCTATCCCAAAAATCATATTCAATATTCATACACTTAATCTCATTGATTTATTTCTAATAATGGATAATGGCTTCCATTCAATGATAGGTACTATAACAATTGACTTTCATCTAGCTATGAAAGCAATATAACAATCACTTTTCATTCATCAATGGAAGCAATATACATAACATTGACTTTCATTTAATGACGGGAGCTACAAACATTGGCTTTCATCTAAGTACGAAAGCAATATGACATTGACTTCCATTCACCAATGGAAGTAACAAAAATAACATGGACTTCCATTCAATGATGGAAGCTACAAACATTGTTTTTTCATAAACCCCTTGTCAATATATGTTTGTCACAATTATCAAGGTTTACCAATTGTAAAATATTGCAAGACTAATATACAATATTAAAAAGATTAAGGTGCCAAAGACCTACTTGATGTATGACCTCTAAATGTGATACACTGTTGTTGTTATGCTAGTGTAGCCTTTCTTGTATTAATAAAGATATTCATCACCAACAAGTTCCATGGACAACAAAATCTCATCCAAATCCAAGTTTAAGTTTCTTACTCGATACGTAGAACAATACCTTAAATTTTCATATATGTTCACAATATTTTATTTGTTATAATTTTTATAGTGTCGAATTTCATGAAAGGGTTGACAATGAATTATTTTTGTTATTCAACCTAAACCTCTCATAACAATGCTAGTGTTTTGCTCATAACCAGAGTTGTAGAACTTGGTTTCAAAATAATTTGTTTTATTAGAAAACTAAGACATAATAATACAATTTCATTAGAAATCTAAGACATGATAATATAACTTTTATAAAAGGTGATGAACCTAGTTCTTCCATTTAGATATCAAAAAGTACTTGTGACAATAGTATGTGGGGTTATCTTGTAGAATATAGGTTAGACCTTTCATCAATGTTTTATATATATCTAGAGTTTTACAGCTTTAAATGATGCAAAAAAAGTTACATTTGAAATTTAGCATCCATACGTATAACATTAATGAAGATAGGTATATTAAAACTTATAATTTTTAGAGTCAAATTATAGTTGGAAGTCTAGTGATAAATTTATCCTTTTTTTAGCGTGTCATTTTAACAAGCAATTAAGTGTTTTAATATATCTATTCATCATTAAAAACACCCATTTCCTTTCAATATATTTTCTAATACAATTAAAAATAAATATTACATAAATTAAACTAATTAAATCTAGCTTTTATAGACAAAAAATCTTTTCATCAAACCATGATTAAATAACTACTTATAGTAAACAATATCATTCCACGATACCAACATTAAGACACATAACTAAGGTTCATTTATCATAATTCTATCACACTTATAACTCATCAAATACACCACTAGTCTTGATAAAAGGAATTCTCATCTTTAAACCATAATAATAAAAAATAAGTTGTAAGAAAAACAAGTTTTTATCCATTTCTCTTTCTTCCTCCTTTCCTTCCCTTGTTTGCCATAATCTTTTTTTCTCTCAAATCTATTTTATTCTCACATGATTTCTCTATATTTAGTGTTTAAGAGGTTTATCTCTCATGAATTTACATATTTTCCCTTTAGTTTTCTTTGGTTTTTCTAACTCTCTCAAGCTTCTATAATCCTTTCCTTGACGTTACTTGCCCACGTGCAACAAAATATGTGATCCCTTTTAAAGCACTCTCATGGATCTTTTCTATAAAAATTTATTTTGACACACGAGCCCACAATAAAATTCAAAAAGCTAGATTTATTCACACGAATAAATCATACACATTAAAATATTTAAATCACATTAAAATCTTATAGTGCAACTTATCTCATATAAGACGTACTAGAGGTATTAATACTTTTCTTTTACGCATCCAGTTCATTAGCTTTTAGTCTCTGATAAAACCAGTACACTTAAGTTTTCCCATCGATCTCAAATCAAACAATTAAGTGGCAACTCTAATGACTCCTCAACACCGTGGTTCATGTGCGACACCTAAAACTATTATTTACTTAATTATATCATAATAAAAAAATAGATAATCATAAAATCGAGTACCAACCCATTATAGATAGTCTGTTTAATACCGTGATAACCCATACAAAGTGAAGAAAAAAAAACAACGAGTCTCAATTTTCAACCAATCCGATATTAAGAAATCAAAATGGAAAAATAAATATAACCCATGAAACCCATGAACCAGGTCAACCCGCCAAACCCCAAATTTCTTTAGGAACTCTAGGAAATTTAATAACATGGTTTGTTTTTAAATCTTTTTAGCTATATGATAAAAAATACATTATCATAAAATTGAGTTCAATTAAACAAAAAAGAAGAAGAAGAAAGTTACCTTGCCTAGATCTTTTTAAAAAATATATTACACTACAATATCAAATACAAAAGAAGAAACTTAACTATATCAAACAAAGACAAATTATATAGAGTTTTGACAAGAAATTACAGTTTCGGTCACAATAGCACCCATCATATTTTTTCCATGGAGAAAATTACGTTTCATATAAAATCAACCTTTCTTCTACAAATGGCTATGACTAATCTTGAAATTCTTGTGCTGAACTAATCAATCATGACCCTCTAATTACCTTCCTATGTGAGATTTGGAAATTTTGGGTTTGTCGAGTTATCTCATCTTTGAATTTGTTTGCCAATGCATAAATCATTGAATTTTATGGGGAATGAAGTGATTTGTCCCTCGCTGCCAATATAGTTAAAATTATTTTTTAAAAAAAATATATCAAAATATTTTATTTTTATTTAAAAAAATTATTTCTGACATCAACATATAAAAATATCAAATTTTTTTTATTAAAAATAAAAATTTTAAAAATATTTTTAAAACACAATGCCAAACATGTTCGAAATCAACTTAATTATCTATATATTTTAGGCATTTTTTTTAATAAGTCTTTGCAAATATAATTCCTTTTACAAATTTAGAGTCATTCTATAATTTATATTTCAATCATATTTTTTTTATTCAAATGAACATAAATACCCATATATAGAAAACTAAAACCTGTACTGATTTATTTAAGCTAAACATGAACAAAAATTGAATTTTAATATCACATGAAATTTTTATTTTTTTTAATATATAAAGTCGAGTTAAAGTATTTTATACGAAAGTATTTTTGTCTATTTTGAGTCATAATATTTGTCAAAAGATAGATTGAAAAGGTCTTGAAACATGATAATAAATTAGAAGTAATTACTCTTAAGAATATATTATATTTAAATTTTAAAAATAATTTGAACTAATTCCTTTTTTATTATTAAATTAACCCGACGTAGACCGGACGGAAGACAGAAAATAAAAATATCAGTGACTGAAATGATGAAGATCCAAGAAATTAGCTAATGTTTTCTTTTTCCAGATTTTTTTTTATATTAATTTAATATTTTTTTAAAACCAAACACCGTTTCGAAACGCACTTAAAATTTCTTTCAAATGAAGGGGTGTTTTCAAGTATTTCTACAAAAAATTGAAATTTTTTATTTTATTTTTTATTTTAAATTAAATTTTTTTAATATTTTTAGATTAGTTTGATATGTTGATATTAAAATTATTTTTAAAAAATAAAATATATATATTATTTTAATATATTTTTAAATAAAAAATATTTTAAAAAACAAACACAATTATATTATCTGAAAGTCATAAAAAGGTGCAATCGTTAAACACAAAATAAATAATTAGGTACACATCACATCAGCCATCGGTTCAAGTTTGGAAAAGTTATAGAACCTGTAGATTGTGTTTACTTTTAAGCCATTGAAGATTTCTAAGGAACAAGTTCAAACTAGCATTGAAATTTTGTTTACTTTTTTCATGATTGGTTATATATAGTGTTGATTTTATTTATATAAAATATATTTACTAGTAATAAAGATTTTTTTATTTAAGTATTTATTTATATTTGATCAATGAATATAGTATTTAATTAACAAAACTAGAGTGAAAATAAATTTCATCAAGCGAGAATAAGCAAGAATACAATGAAAAAAAATTATAAAATTATTATAATTTTGAGATTGATGTGGTATCAAAACATAGAATTAATAAACAAGTGATTATCAGATGACATGTATATTAAATTGATCTAGATGAAAATTTTATATAAAGAGATTGTCTATATTTATAAAAACTCTCACATAATAGTTGTGTAAGCAAATATCGAGTATAGTATAAACTATATAAAAATATTTGAATAATCAATAGAGAATTTATTATGATAGATGAATTAGAAAAAAAAAACATTTCATATTCTTAAATAGTATTGATTGTGATGAGAACAAAAATAATTTAACAAAATAGATATACTTCATGTTATAATATTTTAAATCAAAATATTATTGATGAATAAATAACAATTACATTGAGAAATTGATCATTGAAATATTAAATCAAATCATTTGTGGTTTTTTTAATAGTTAGAGATCATGATAGACTGTTGAATATTGTAATCGATTTTCATATATAAACAAATCAATTATTGAATCGATAATAAATTTTTATTTAGGATTATAATTAATAAAGACCATTGATTAAAAGTTAAAATAAAATGATTAATCAAGTGTGACTTGATTGCAAATAAATTTTAGAATTTAAGGATTAAAATATAATTAATATAAATAATTACAACTCTAGATCTAAAAAAAAATTCAAACCATATCAAGGATTGACAATAAGATATGTATCTTTTATATGGGTAAGATTTTATTGAGTCAATATTTTGATATCATAGTCATTGTTCTTTAAGGGGAAAAAAAAAACAACTTTAGATGCATACTTAGGCAACATTTGATATTATGGTCTAACTATTTTTTAAAATGATGATTTTATTTTTAAAAAGGCTTTAACTAAATAATATTTTTATTGTTTTTTATGTATTTATGTTAAAAATAAAAAAAAATATTATTTTAATATATTTTCAAGTAAAATATTTTGAAAAACAATCTTTTTGCTCATACCCATTTAATAGTTTTTTATTCATAATTTTATACATTTAATTTTTTTTTCTCTTAAATTCAGAATCCATATAGGGCTCTGCCAAGTCAAATCACAAGGAAGGAGGATAAAATGATTAGATTAGTTAGTCAAACAAATAAAACCCCAAATGATTAACAAAATGTTTTATTTTCAGGATGTAATAATACTCTTTTGGAAGGCCAGCAATGGAAACCTGAAAGGGCCGGGCTGCTGGCTCTTCTAAGTGCAAATATCGTTTTTTAAAATATTTTTTATTAAAAAATATATTTAATATTAATATATAAAAATAAAAACAGAATTTAAAAAAATATATATTTTTGAAAGAATTAAATGAAGAAATGGAATCTATAGATTATATTAATATATGAATTTCAATTATGAAAGAGACCTTTTACTTTTTAAAAGACTCAATATTTATATTAATTTTTTACTAATATGTTTATTATATATTTGTTTAGGCCAGGAATGATCTCATCAAATTCTACTGACCATGGTAATAAAAAACGCGAGTTGACTCGTAAAATCGTACGATTTTACGAGTCAACTCATAAAAACGGGTTAACTCGGAAAGAAAACTCGAATCCGGTCAAACTCGGTCAAACCCGTTTAAAATCGGTTCGACTCGTAAAATCGGACCGGATCGGTCCGATTTTACGAGTTTAAGGTGTTGGACTTCGGACTTCGGTCGGGGCTTTCATTTTCAACAACTCTCTACTTACCGATTTCATGCTCTGGCTTTTTGAAAGTTTAGTGATCAGAGAGATGTCGTTTTGGAGCTTTGGTGTTGTCTTTTTGTTGCCTGGAATAGAAGACCATCTCGTGCTCATATAATACTCCTTCCTTCTTCTTTCTTGACCGATCTTCAACTGCCCACTCTGCTCCAAGCCACTAGTCATCTAAAGGATGGGAAAGGAGAGACTAATTGAGAAGAAAAGGAGCAAACTTGAAAGCAACAGAGGGAAAAAAATCGATTTTGTGTTGTGGTTTTGTTTCATGTGGTTTTTTCTTCTTTTGCAAATTGCAAGAGATGGTGACTCATCGTAGAGTTAATGAGTGGGTTTTTTTGTTTTTCTTTATTTTATTTCTTTTGGTTTTAAGTATTTGAATAAAAAAATACATATAAAAAAGATAAGTATTTTTAGTTCATACACAAAAAAAGATTTTAATGGTATATAAAAACAAAGAAATATTGTTTAAAATAATATTGGATGTTTTTTAAAAGTAATTATTTAATTTTATAACTTATTCCTATTAATTATATAATTAATTGTATAATTAAACTATATAAAAAATAATTGTAATATATTTAAAATAATATAAAAAAATAGTTCTCTAAAATGGCTTTTACCATTGGAGTACATATCAACAAAAAAATCATATATACACTATTCAAATAATTATTTTAGAGATTTAGCTCTTCAAAATAGCCCTTACCATTGGGCTTGCCCTAACCGTCAATCTAGTTGTTTGCTTATCATTTATCAAGTTCGCGAAACCAAACTAGAAAGGGAAAGGAAGGCAGGAAGCAAGGGAGGGGTTTTTGTTAGAGTTCGCCAAGGTGTATTTTAGTTAATATGGATATGACATTTATAGTGGTGGATTGTTTTATGATTGTCCTCAAAATGATAGTTGTTGTTTTCTGGTTACTGTAAGTGTTTGGATTAACTGGTAAGTGACTAGTTTGTTAAATTTGTTAGTTTTTAACATATAAAATTTTAGGGACATAATTGTTTTGTAATGTGTTTTGAAGTTATTTTAAATCATGTATGAACCTAAACTAATTAAGTTTTATGTCCATAATTATGCTATATTGTATTCAGAAATATTTTACTTACGATTTTACGATTTTTCTATTCACACTATTTTAGCTGTGATTTTACGATTTTACGATCCGATCTTACGATCTGAGTTTTGAAAGGCCCTTCCGTGTCGTGTCAAAATCGCGATTTTGACAACCTTGCTACTGACGCAATAATTTCCCTTCCAGCTGGATTTTATTAATATTAATTCCGTGCAGTACATAAAAAACAAATCCACTTGCCGTCAAGAAAAATAAAATAAAATGCACCAATAATTAGTCACAGGCAGGACCTCGAGTTCTTTGCCAGCTAAGCGAACCCGCGATCCCCTGCATATAAAATGATAGATCGTAGAAAAGTCAACTCACGTGGCGGAGCGGAAAGCATTGAAATTATTTGCAATAGCAAAATCAGAAACGGCTACCAGGTTAATAATAACCGGATGTTTTGCAGACAGGGAAGTGCCCTGTCGGTTGGATTCAATTCTTGTCATGCATTTTATTATTTTATATAATATTTTATTTATTTATTGAACTTCTAAAATATTTAATAAATTCTAGAATTAATTAAAATAAATATAAGTTAGCTGAATATCTTGATTATAAAAAAAATAAAAAATAAATAACTGGATGTTTGCGGTTAGTTTCAGACAATATTATCCTGCATTCCAAACTTATATCTCATGGTTAATGGTTATTTTGAATGTATATTTAATTTCATTGATTTATAAGCTAGATTTAAAGAAATATTAAAAAAAAATCTCCTTAATTACAAAACTATAGCCTCTTGAATGATAATGATATTGAAAGTTTTTATATTATAAAATAGTAAGAGAAATTCTTGTATTTCTTGACTTTTTTACTTTCTGGAAGGTTTATTTTTCTTTTTTAAATATGAATTTTAAAGTCAATAACTCTTGCAAATATATAATTTGTTTTAATTGATGTATTGGTTTCTATGAATATATTTTTAAAATGATCTAAATTAATAAAAGTTAAAATAATCGCCCTGACTTTTTAAAATTATATTATAATAGAAAAAACCAAATACTTCTTAACTTTGAAATTTTGAAATTTTGCTCTCAAAAACATTTTCTAGAATATTCGACGAAACAACAAGAAAAGAAGAGAGAGAGAAAGGCCAATTTCAGGTATATTTGAAGAATATTTTTTATTTAAAAATATTTTAATTTTTTTTAATATCATCGTATTAAAATTATATAAAAATATTAATTTAATATATTTTTAAATTAAATATGTTTTTAAAATACAATTATGAAAGAAAAAATAAAGATAATAAATTGGGAAGAGATGGTAACCACTCGGCCAAGCTTGAAAGTGAACGGTCCCAATCTGAAAACAACGAAAAGGAGGAGGAAAATAACAGCGAGGGAAGACGACCTGCAAGAAACGGCTTGCCGGTGACCGGTTCCACACGTCGCGGGCCCATGAAGGAGAAAAACACAGAGCAAAGAGAGCTCACCGTAGCCAACTAATTTATTTTCCCATCAAAACAACAACATTAAAAGTCTCGGAACACCCGAAACATTAAAAATATAATGAATCAAAACCTCAACAGCATTCACAAAGAAAATTAAAAAAACCCAATATTGTGGTTGGAATATATTTCATGCTCTCTCTATTTCTCTCTTATAATTGTTATTCATATAAAAATTTCACACCCTGGAGACTTCTTGACCAGCTTCTATTATGCTGCTAATCAGGTAATGACCTCTTCTTAATTACCATCTTAATCTGTTTCTGTTTTGCAGTAGTGGGTTCTTAATTGTACACAACAGAAAAGTTCAAGTTTATAGATCTCTTGGTGGTGGTTGATTTTTTTTTTTTTTTAAAGTTAAAAAAAGTGGGGTTAAGTTTGGTTACAGAAAAGTATGAAACGTTCAAAAGGGTAGCTGTCTTTTTTGTTCTTTTCTTTTTAGAGCTGAATTTTGTGATCAAGGAAAGGCTAAGTGGATATCAAAGTACTCATATGTAATCAAGAAGAGGTAATTTGAGAATGTAGTTTAATTGGTGTCAGAAAGTTTTAGTTTGATCATTTATTGCAAAATCAAGGATTTCAGTAAGATTCGATTTTTATGTTGCCACGTTTTTCTATCTTGGAAGGTAAATAACTATGTGATCTAGAAGATAGAGGCCATAAATTGCAGCAGAGAGATATGAGGTGTAGCTGTTTTGGAGGACCAAGTGCAGATAAAAAAAAAGGGAGTGCTGCTGAGACTCTCCATGGTATAGATGGTGAGAAATTTGCCAACTATTTAACATGATTAATGAACTACTGGAGAAGCTGATGCAAATTCAGATACCCTGTGATTTTTGTTGTGTTCGTTATACTAATCCTCGACTGAAAAAAAAAAACTAACTATATGCACCAGAGTTTCAATCACAATCAATTATTATCTTGCTTCTCTCTCAGTACTGCAACAATTTTTGCTGGCAGCTTTCAGTAAGAATGATATTATGACAGATCAGATTTTTGCATGAAGTTCGTGACCAAATCCTAGTTCGGTTAGAAAATACATGTACACTCTGCTCAATTGCTTTAAGTGCAAGTTTAGGGGAGAGTTGATATTATGAACTTAGATTTCAGAGCATAAATGTGCAATCTACTCATCTTACTTTTAGTTTATCCATTGGTTTTCAGGCAAGATTAATGACTATCACTGATGCTTGTGAGCCTGTCATTTGTGACTTTTGCATTTTACAAATATACTTGTTTGTGGTTGATTCTTTGGATGATCTGGGATTTAGACATTCTGTCAGTCAAATCATATTTTAAGCAACAACACATTCAGACAGAATGTGAAACTCTCTCGTGTATTGTTGCAGTTTCGGTGCACTTGACATGTATTCTGATGTAACAGATGCATGGACTGTATTGATAACTTTGTAGTTCCTCTACGATCTAGTACAGACATAATGAAGGCCATCTTTTCTACAGTTATGTGACAGTTTATTCACTCTAGATCATACTTTCTCAGCACTATCATTTTGGTTTTTGTAATTCTAGCTGTCCAATTTCAGCCACTCAATTATGATAATGTAATCACAATTCAAAATGACCCCCCCCCCCCCTATCTTTTCTCATGCACATTATAATGTGATTTTCTCCTTGTAACTTCTTTATGCTGTTTCTCCTTTTTGTGTTGCTAGATGATTTGCTTCGGGATATTAACCATATATCTTACAATGAATTAAGATCAGCAACAGATAACTTCGCTTCAAGCAATATCATAGGACGGGGAGGTTTTGGCATTGTTTATAAGGTAGTCAGAAAATTTCGGATGGTTTTAGTGATAACATTCTGCCAAATTAATTAGCTTGTTAATTTTGTGGAAAGTGTCAAACTAAATACTGTTAGCCTTTGAATGCATTCAATAATGAAATAAATAGCTTTCTTTTCTTTCCAGTTTGTTTCCCATATAAATTTCATGGTCATTACTCATTCATCGCTGTCATAACTTGTAAACTCAGGACATTGAACGTAGTAAAGGAAATAATCATGGTCTGGTTCAAAACTTATTGCACCAAAATATGAAGCATGCAACAATCTAAATTGCTTCTTTTATAATCTATTCGGATTCTTACAGTGCTTGAAGTTTTATGCTTCTGTTGACATCAATTACATGCTATGATTTTTGTCCACAACAAAGTTCTTTTCTGTAATTATCATACATGCACAACGGAAAACTATTTTGCTACACTGGAGATGTTCTGAGCTTCTCCTATTGCTATTTCTTATGAGTTCACTCAAGTTCATTTGATTCAAGTTTTTTTGAAGAGTAAACACCAATTTTTTAAGCCCCTTCTTTCTTTCCAGAACTAATGCTTAACTCAATTCTCTTAGTTATCGTTCTCTCATGACTGGACATGTTTTGGGACATCCACTGTATTGAAGATGCAATCATCACTTTGACCATTTTATGCTTTATAAAGACTTTTACTTATTTTCTATTTGGAAACAATGGCAGGGAATTCTCAGAAGCAGAATACAAGTTGCTGTAAAGACACTTTCCGCTCAATCAAAGCAGGGCGCACGGGAATTTTTGAATGAAATCAAAACTATATCAAACCTTAGGCATCCAAATCTTGTTGAGTTGATAGGGTGCTGTGTTCAAGGAGAAAACCGGATTCTAGTATATGAATATTTAGAGAATAACAGTCTTGATCATGCATTGTTAGGTGAATCTCACAGAAGTTTTATTGTGACAGCTCAACTCTAGTTATTTTCTATCATGGCCAGACAGAAATGGTAATATTTTTTATCCTTCTCTATACTTTCAGGTTCGAGAAGTACAAATATTAGACTTGACTGGGGAAGGAGATCTGCTATTTGCTTGGGTGTTGCCAGGGGTCTTGCTTTCCTTCATGAAGAACTGGTACCACATATCGTGCATAGAGACATCAAGGCTAGCAATGTACTTCTTGACAAAGACCTCAACCCAAAAATTGGAGACTTTGGGTTGGCTAAACTGTTCCCAGATAATGTCACCCACATTAGCACAAGAATAGCAGGAACAACGTATGTTGCTGTTCTTTTGACATTATTTTACTTTAAGCAGATGCTTTAGACAAACCTCTGAGCTGCAGTGTAGAACTGCTAAATCCTCATAACCAACAAGTTGTTAGTTTTACAGTTAGCATTGCTCAATCTTAAAAAAGATTTTTCCTTCCTCCTATAACAATAGCTAAGGGAACTCCATATACTCAACCAAGTACACTGCATTGGCAGCATGAATAATGTTGCATCCTTTTTTATCATTCAGAATAAATTTGACTTGTTAACAACCATCTGAGAATTAGATGCAACACATTTTTTAAGCCATCAACCATCCTACGTATAGTTCATCAGACCGTAGGACAAATTCAATCTCTTTATAGTTTGAAGTTTGGAATATATTTCTTAAAATAAAAAATTTGCTCCTAGATCTATGACGCTGACAGGTCTCTTTGATCTCACTTCATGAAATAGACATTTCATATCTTTCTCATTCTTTATTTTTTCGTCTTAACTTTTCAGTTTTCAACTTGGAGTGTCGTTACTCATTCATTCTGATTTTGAGCCCATAATTTCTTATATTTCAATTTCTGAAACCTGGTCAATGGCTTTGCTTCTTTTTTTCTTTTTTTTTATTCACTGTTCCTTTCTGACCTCTGGCAATGCAAATCAAATCTGTCCTTCTGAGGCTTAACCGTTTGGTGTCCGAGTTTCCAAATTTGTTAGTCATGCTGAGCAGTCTGCAGTGCCTTTCTTCCTAAATTTTATATTTAAGTTCTATGTTGTAAGGGAAACCAAATAGCTATTACATTGCTCTGTTTTTGTTTTGCAGTGGTTATTTGGCACCAGAATATGCATTGGGTGGTCAGTTAACCATGAAGGCTGATGTTTACAGCTTTGGGGTTCTTATCCTCGAAATAGTTAGTGGCAGAAATAGTACAAAGCCAAGCTGGGGAGGGATGGATAAGTTACTCCTAGAATGGGTATGTTGATTTTCCTTTTGCAATTTTCAATAGACCTCCTGATAGCTTTGGATTCATATTGCCTCATATGTCCTCTTTTTCGTCGCCTTAATTGGTATGCATTCATCTTGTGACTTCCCCTCCACCCCAACCAACATGAAGGAACCGGTCATCTGTCCTTTGTTTTTGTTTCTCCTGGTGATTGTTCAGAAAGTAGAATATTTCCCTCATTAATAAATAGGGAACAGATTTTTTAACATACGAAATTTTGCATTTCTTCTTGGAATAATCAATAAGCCTTTCCATTAGTTTAGAAAGGTTTTTAACGCGATTTGGAGTTCTGGGGTGGCAACAGCAATAAGTAATGAAATAGGAAGAAAACTTAATTCAATGAACCCTCATTCATACAACCACTGCCTTGATACTTGGCACTTCAAATTTTGCTCACTGGATGTGATTCTGTTCACTAGCAATCTTATATTGTTTAATAACTCTTGCCCACTTGTATAGGCATGGCAGCTTCACGAAGAAGGGAGACCCTTGGAACTCGTGGATCGAGAGATGGGAGAATTTCCCGAGGAAGAAGTCATAAGGTACATTAAAGTTGCCTTTTTCTGCACCCAATCAGCAGCAAACCGAAGGCCACTCATGAGCCAGGTTGTTGAAATGCTTTCGAAGCGAATCCGGATAAATGATGAGCTACTCACTGCTCCAGGTTTCTTCCGAGATTCGGATGGCACTAGCGGGGGACCTTCGAAAAAAATATCCGCCGAATCTACTAGCTACCAGATGAGCTCTGTTCCGGTAACAATCACCGAGGTGACTCCCCGATGAAGGATAACCTTGCATTTGCTATCTAGCATCAAGCTCCGGGAAAGAAATGCTGGAGGTGGAAACAAAGTAGTAGTTGTTAGGGAACAACAGCACGTATTTCATTACTGCTATCATTAGTTAGAGATACGTAGTTCATTCGTAGGAAGAGATCACAGTTTATGCCCGTTTGAAGTGGCAAATTTATAATGCTGTAGCGAACGTATTCAACATACAATTGTGCTGCGATTTTGATGTTTTATTTCTTGATATGAGTGATAAGAGTTTCTTATCTAATAATAATAGAAAAAAAAAAACCCTGAAAAATAGCTCAGATCCCCTGTCTCTGTGATTATAGGAGGATAAAATCTGTTCTTATTTATTCTGTGTTTTGACAAGAATGAGATATCGGAAAGCAACTAAAAACCATGACATCACGCACACGCAACCGGGTCAACCAGTAAGTTCCCTTTCGTGGAAGAAAGAAAGGCGAGGATCACGTTCCACGTGGGTATGCAAACCTTGTTAGAGCCACTTGTACTTTTGAAACCATCTTGAGTGAAACTTTGATTTATATATCGGTGTGGGTGGTTTAATTATCACAGCCTCAACTTCCCATCGTCCTTTCCCATTTATGCACGCTGCTGTCATATTTGGACGCCAAAATCCCTTGGTTTTTCCAATTCTTCGTTGCTCGCCTTGTCACTTTCTCCTTTAGAAGAGCCGAGCCTGGTGGTCATTTATTACGATCCATTTCAAAGTCAAGATTCAACATTTCGATTGTCCAATCTCAGACCAAATAGTTGAAGACCTGTTTCAAAAGACATTTTTTTTATTTTATATTTTAAATGAAATATTTTTGATATTTTTATATCATTTTTCATATGATAATATGGTAACCCAAAGAGTCCTGGTCGAGATGGTAAGGGCAGTCTCGGACCGCTTACGAGGTCAGGGGTTCGACCCCTCTCTTCGTCTGCAGCAGGGTCCTCTAGGAAGCACCACTCACGCCGTGCAAAACAGGATTTGTCTGGACGAAGCCTGGGAAATCCGTGGTTATATCAAAAAAAAAAAATGATAATATGGTAATTTTTTTAAATTTTAAAAAAATATTATTTTAATATATTTCTTAAAAAATTAATTTTAAAAACAATATTAACAATTCTTTCAAACAGTCAGCAAATATTTTGAAACCTATTTGGCATTATATTCTTTTGAAAAAAAATTATTTTATTTATTTTAAATTAGATTTTTTTATTTTTTTTATTTCATATGATAATATTAAAAATAATATTTAAAAAATAAAAAATATTATTTTGATATATTTCTAATTATAAAATACTTTCAAAATCTACCGAATATATATTCCCAATTGGATGTCATTTTTTACTCTAGGAATTAGCATGGGTCCACACATTACATGGCATGATCCAATAATTAGGTATTGGAATAGAGCAACAATTTAAGACCAAATCCAGCTGCTTACAAACTGTTTTTTGGATCAGATAAAAAAAAAGGCATGATGAGCAGCAGCAGCTGGAGCCAGAGCATTACAGTGCCTATTTAATAAGATAATTGAGATTATTTTTTATTTAAAAATACATGAACATAGTATTTTTATTTTTTAAAACATAAAAAAAAATAAAAAAATATAAATTTGTTAAAAAATACTTCTGAATAAAGTGTCAAGCAAGCTCTTTGTGTTCCAAGTTTTTAACCAGAGTGATTCTTCCGTTGCTTTCCCACAAGCCTATGAATATGAAGAGAGGGAGGAAGCAGTGTAGAAGACTGGCTTCCATACGACAACGTAAAAACAAAACCAATTCCAAATCTCAGTCCATACAAATATAGTATATATGACCCCATAAAAAAAGAGCAAATAACAGAACCAACATACCTAGTCATATTATGTGATCGAAGACAGGGGAGACATCAAACTACAAAATAAAAAACTTGATAAAGATGGTACAAAAAGTATAGAGTTTAACAACCGTAAAGGGAGAGAAAAGATGAGTGATTAGGCAGCTGGAGTTGACTCTGGTTCTGCATCTGGCTGGGCAGTGGCAGTGGCTACATCTTTGGGTGAGTTGGAGGAACCGTTTGCAGGGGCATCTTTTGCAGGGGCATCTTTGGCAGGGGCAGCAGCCTCTGCCTTTGCTCCTGACACGGTTGCACCTGATGCTGCATCTTTTCCAGTCTTGGCATCTTTTCCAGTCTTGGCATCTTTTCCATCCTTCCCATCTTTGGCATCCTTTGGAGGAGGTGGGGGTGGGATCATATGAGGTGGGGGTGTATGTTTCAGCTTAACAAGTATCTGTCGCAACCTTGAAAGATCAGTGGGTTTTCCAGGTTTTGGACCCTGGATAACAGTAACTGATGGCTTCTTATCTTGATCCTTCTCTTTCTTGCCTCTCCTCTTCTCAATATTTGGAACTTCACGAGGAATGAGCTCTGCTATTGCTTTCCAGTACTGTTTGTCTGCTTCTTTGTGGAATTTCTCTTGATTGGCCAAGTACAACTATTCCGTACATATACTCATCATCAAAACGTGGCAACTGGTATATTATGCTAAGAGATCTAGCAAATTCAAAACTCTTGGAAAAATTACCTTCTCTCTTTCTCTGTTAGTAGCTATGTTGGTCTCAATATTGAGCTTCCTCTTCTCATAGAAACCTCGTATATACTCATCTGCTTCTTCAATTATCTGTTTCCTCATCTCCTTCTCTCTCATCTCCTTTTCCTCAAGATGCAAGGCATTTTGACTGCCCAACTCAGACAGATCATATATTTGATAAGCAGAAAAGTTTAAGATAATTGTGAATATGTTATTTTACGCACAGGATCTGTTCCTATTGGAATAGCCAACCAGACATTTTTTACTGCCCAGTCCAAACAGGTAATAAATTTGATGAGAAGAAAATTTCATGACAATTGTGAATGTACATGCTTATTATTTTATGAATAGAGATCGGTTACAGAATATTAGGAGTTTTGACAGGACGAGCATCATAACAGCAACTTTAGAGACAAGTGATCTCACTGAGGAAAATTTCTATGCTTCTGAAAATCATTCATAATTTCTTACTTAATAACAAATTCATAGCAGGCTTCCTACAATACCTCAATAGTACAGAGATTGAATCCATCTTGGCTGGATAATTGCAAAGAAACATGTTTGATACCTCAAATTAGGTAGATACAACAAACAAGAAGAAACGAGCAAAGATTTCTTTTCATCATCGATCCACTATAAATAACTTGTCAAGAAAGATAGCATGCCATCTGGCAATTTGTAGTTTACAGCCACACTTCAGCCCATATAGCAGAGTTAAAAACCACATAGACACAGCAATGTCCTAAGAAGTATACAAACAAAATCCTAAATCAAGGAAATCATCCAACTTGTATAATCACAGCTACTTCCATTAGAGAATCAACAAAATAGGCACCTCAATAAATGCACAGGTTATGATAAAAAAAAGTTGGACGAATTGCCAATGAACCATCAACTTACAGTTCAAATATATAATATAACCACGACTCAATTCCAATTGATTCAACTAGCAACGCTCTCATGATTCAGTCCCTGATAGCACTGAGGCACTTGCTGCTCAGACAATCCCTCTCAACTCAAAGCCTAAAACTACTGATCAAAAATTAAATAATCTCAGGCACTGAACTGGAGTGTCAATCACAAAAGACATAGTTGAAACCAGAGATTGGATCACCAAAATTGTTACCTTAATCTTCCAATATTGCCGCCACTAGCTAATAACATCTAAAAGATAGCATTAATTAAGCTCCTAACTATCAACTAATCTATAAAATACTCTCTTGAAATCAAATCAGTCAATTCACAGTCACATGCTGCCATAAATATATCACCAAACCCACTTAAATAGCCCTCAAATCAATCTCAGACATCAGAATGAAACAACTGACTGATCGGAAATGGTAAGTCGAAGCTCAACAGAAATAGATTCGAGGACCATTCCTCTCCATAACTCAAACTGAACTCACGCGACATCAAGATCAGCACCGCAATCTACTTCCATAAACTCTAATAGGTACATAAACTTGTGCAGATCGCATTAATTTAAGTTCTAAATCATCAATTAACACTAAATTCTAAAGCTAATCACTTGCTATAAACAGATCAAATCAATTTACTTCTACTATAGAGAAACCAGCAGATCTAAAAACCAAACGAAATAATGAAAAACAAATCTCACCGACGCCACTCGCGAAGAGCAAAACCTTCCTCGGGCTCCATGTCAGTAGGTGGAGGAAGGATCGGTCCATCACTCACAAACACGTCGTCGTCCGCTCCATTATATCCATTACCATTCCCGTTCTCTACATGCACCGATCCGAACGGACTCTGATGAGAGAAATCCGGATCGGCATCAGATCCAAACCCGAACACATCTGGAGAACCACTCATGTGATCGACGGGGACATCGCCGGGGAAATCACCGGGAGCGGCGGCGGTGGAGTAAGAGGCGAAATTGGAGTAGCTCTCGTTGTCTACTTCGTCGAAAGAAGTGTGACTCGAAGGTTCAATGACTTCAAATGCATCAAAGGCAGCCATTTAAACTGAATGACTGTTTCTCTCTCTAAAAAGCAAGAAATATATTCTCTCTCTCTAGAAGTTGCTGTGAACTCGAGGTTTGTTTCTTTGGTTCAATTTTTGTTTCTCTCTCTATCCCTCTCTCTCTCTCTCTCTCTCTGGTGGCCTTAGCCTTGGACAAGCAAGCTGGATGGGGTAGCTTTGAAGGGAAGGGCTATTTGCTTTGCCTTTTTAGACCCCTTATATACTATTTTTGAGTGGTGACGACGGACTGACTTGACTGGACAATGAGAGGAAACGAAACGATTTTACTTTTACTTTTTACGGACTCTTTGGTATTGTAAAAATATTTTTAATATAAAAATATTTTTAAATACTTTTTAAAAAAAATTATATCAATACATAAAATTATTAAAAAAAAATACATAATAGAATTAGAAGCTTCACGGTTCGACTAATAATTTGTTTCGTTACAACAACAAAAAAAAAACAATAATGTTAAACAAATTACTTGTAGCAATTCTTTTATAAATAAATTTAAAATAGCTTCACCGAATTTTTTTTTAAAATTACCATGCTACGCTGGAGGGATTCTCTGGCTATGCTATGCGAGGGATTCTGAAGTCTTTGGGTAATGGCACTAAGCTTTCAATAAGCTATTCTATTAATAGAACAATGGAAAGAATCATATTGAAGCCTTTGAGCTGCAAAGATTTTATAGCTTCTCCGATTTTTTTTGTTTTAACGAGAAGAACAGATTTTGAGCAGCTGTATGCCTATCCTCTGATTTACAGAGCAAGAAAATTACGGCTTCGAGCATGGAGCTTCGCATGCATTCATATTAAGGGTGACCAAAATAGTTTCCACAATCATCAGGATACAGAGAAATGGACGAGAAAGAAAATTTTCACCCCATTTAAACACTTGCTAGGTTAAAACTCAGGATCCAACTTGACCCGGTAAGGTGGGGAGAGCCAACATAAACTGGGTGGTTAGATTTTACATCTACAGTGTCAATGGTGAGTAGGAGCCGGGATTCTGACATCTAGCCAGAGAACACTCCCCGTCATCATGTTTTGACTCGGGTTAAACATGTAAACATCATAAACAGGCCGGACCAAGGCAGTGGCGGCATTGACCGCACAACATTAATCGGAGGTATGTTGCCCTGCCTTTCTTGATGCACGTGACTTCAGTGCATTCCTGAGTAGCAGCGGGCACTCGATACAAATGTGATCCGGAGATACAAGCAGAAATCACGAATATTTGAACATCACAGAACTGCAGTCACTTGGAAAAAAATCTGCAAAAGATTGGTCAGGTGGGGAGCTCTTCTTGGCTTCATTCTACACGTAGCCAACGATTCAAATGGTGGCTCGAGATCAAACAATCCACGATTCTGTTCAACAAAGTGGGAAAAGGAATTACTTAATGGTCTTCAGGGAACAGGGGAAGCGTTTTTGTGATATCTAGCAGAAGAGGACATGCGCTGCAGAACTCGTGGGAACTCTTGCTTTAGACGTTTATTTGGCATCCCTTGCGTTAACCTATTACATTGTAAAAAAAAAAACATAAACAGGGAATAATATACATGCTGGAAATTCAAGCTGCACGTGGAGACGATTTTTGGACTAGTAAATCACAAACTCGTTATTCAACAATGGCATGGAAAGACGAGCAAAGCATGGAACTTAATGGACAAGGCTGTAATGTCTACTTGTTATACATTTCAAGTTTTCGATTGGTTGCCAATTTTGTAGTGCAGAGCCATAAAAGCAGTTAGAAACAATAATCTTAATACATGCCAGGTGGTGGGGATTAATAAAAAAATGGAATAGTGCATATCAGGATATGGTATTTTGTGGTAGCATACAGAGCATTGACACAACTAATTGTTAAAATAAGCAAAATATACAGTCACAAACCTAGGGGAACCCTGACGTTTCGGTGTGTATTGACCAAACATTGTTCTTAGACTTCCAAGGGCCTTTTCAGCAGCCTGGGGAAAAGAATGTTTGGATGCACAAACAGATAAAATTAAGGTATATAAAGATTTAAGGAGAAATATTAGACCGCAAAAAATGATTCTGTATATAGAACAATGCATACCTGCATCTTAGCTTCATCCCATGTAGACCCAATCCCCTTCCCCAGAACTTGTCCATCTATTTCAACCTAGGGTGTGATAAAAAAAAAAGTTGTAGCTTATCAAAGCTGAGTTGGAAAATGATTGATAAAGATGAGGGCTGAAAGTCATATTAAAAGCACACACACACAAAAAAAAAACAAATCATAGTTGTTTTCTTGTACTTGAAACAAACCACATAATTATCAATCTGGACTGCTCAAACAAGGAACAACCCTTGCTGTTTCAGTTGGCTTAAACTCTCCGTACACACTTCAATAGCTTATCATCTCACTTCTTTGTTCATACATGAGTGAATATCAACCCTTCTATCCATGACCAAGGGATAACCACACAAACCAATGTGCGAATGAAGTCTAGGAAAACATTAAATTTCAAAATGTCAAGCCAAGATGAGCGGGATTTCTGGGTTCAAAATTCTTACCCATATGTTTATCCTATTAAATACAGGACCCCTAATTGAGTTAGTTTCCTTGAGATGAAAAAAGTTATTCTAAAAAAACTGTCTGCATCTTAATTGGATGGAACTGTCAAAGATCAAGCGACTAATTAAAGTGCAAATATAGATATAAAAAGGAAAAGATAACTTCTTGATGCGGACGTAAAAAGAATAAGATTTGTGTGTTTATTTAAATTCTGGGATCAGGACATTTTAGTAATTTTCAGACTTGCTAAAAGTTATTGAATAAAATTCCAGCAATTTGCTTTAGTTTGTGTGACTCAATCTCCCTTGGGTGTGATTCCCAAGTGTGGAGCTTAGGTTTTTCTATCCTCTAGATGAGAAACCTTGGGTGTGATAGTTTCTACAATTTCCAGTATACAAACCCCCACCATTATAACCTCAAACAGCCCCTGAAAGCCAGATCCAGAACAGCCCCTAAGCTGTCTGGCGTCACTTCTCAAACTTCAAAGTAAAATGTGTCTTCAAATACAAACCTGTGCATGCACTTCCTCTCCCAGTATTGAATTAGCTGAAAGCGGAGTCTGTGCCAGAAAATTCACCCCAAGGCCCTCCGTCATGCACTGAAGACATTAAATGTCAATCCATGACATTTCAGTGATAAAAAAATCTTAATAGCCATTGACACATAGTAGATGCATGACTAACTCCGAGGAACTTACAAATTCTTTGAGTGCAGTGACAGAACTTGTTGATTTCTTAGAGCCTTCCAGCCTTGGATCCAGGAGTCTGGATGGCTCTGAAGTAGCTGAATATGTAACAATCTCATCTTTCGGCAATGGTTGATTCCCAAAAGAATTCATATCACCCAAGAAACCATTATCATTTGCACTAGGATATCTACTTGAATCCCCAAGCATGGGCCCAGAATCAGGCTTTACACGTGACATATAAATGCCTGCAGAAATACTGTCATCAGCTTCACTAAGCAAAGATGTTTCTGCAAGAGTAATTTCCACCGTAAAGGCAGTGTTGGAGCATCAAATTTTAAGAGCATTGTCCATGCAAATTAATGTAAAAGACACATGCTATGTTGATATTAACAAAATACATCATATGGCATGTTTCAAGACAACAGCGCAATGGCATAGAATCAGCTCAACCTGGCTTCTGATTTAAACCATATGCTCAGAGCAAATTCAAACCCAATGTACTGAATAGCTACAGTCTAGATTCCATGCTGTATGAGCCAGTTACAGTAGTAAGCACGATATATCAAACAATAATTTTGTACAGAGCTCAGCAGACAGTTGTATGATACACAGGACAGGCACAACAAAGACAATGTATAAATGACAAGACATGATAAAATCAGACAGTTGATTCAATTCAATGACCTTGTGTACTAATAAGTAATAATAAATATCATGGTATGGAACCTTACCAGCTAATTTCTTAATAGAACCCTCAGCTGCCTGGCGTTGGGCTTCCCTTCTTGTTTTACCAGTTCCTTCACCAACTTTCTCTCCTACAAACCATGTCTGGGAAAATAAACAAGAAAAGGAACAGAAGGGGGGTTAAGCAGCCATACCATTTCTCTATTCAGGTAAAATCAGGTCCCTTTGGACTCCCAATTTTTTTTTTTTAACGTAAGAAACAGGATGATAGCAGTTATGAACTAAAAGAACATATTAGAAATTACAGTTTCATACAGCTCTCTAATAAACCACATGGAGTTTGTAAATCCTTTAATATTCTCATTCTTCAAGGCATTAGGCCCATTGGCTTCCATATAAGGTGACCGTGTCCTTCTCATACTAGAAAAGAGTTATCATTTGGCTAAGCTTGGTGAGTAAAATGTTGTAACTAGCCTATAAAACAATGTCATCATAATTCTATATCCATGTGGTCATTTACTTTGACTGGAATGTAAACTGTTTAATATTTGCTTTGGTGCCATATAGCTACAATATAGTCATCAGGGATCAGAATGTTAGTTGTGTATCAATATAAAATAGCATTGACCTGGAATTTCTTCAAGTTCTTTCATAAGCTAGTAAATGTTGTGAAAGAAAAAGGTTAAAATATACATGGATCCCGCCATATAAACACTGTATTCCATGCATTTAAGAAAATTAATTGCTATGCAGATCCCATATTTTAAAAGAGAAAGAATCAATTACTTTTAATTGAACAAGCGCAAATTTCATATTACTGATTATAAAGCAAAAATTTAAATTTTAAGCCAGAGAGTTGAGAAAACCTCAATGGAAAACTGCAGATCTCTAGTAGCAACCAAAGCAGGCCTGAATTCCACCTGTAGATTTCCATTAAAATAAGTTAAATTTAAGAGAGCAAGGGAAGAAAAGAACTCAAGTGGAACATAAGGGTTAAGGTGCATAAACTGTTCAGTCTGACTTCTGCTCCAAAATACAATCTTTTCCCCTTACCTTAGTTCCACACTTCGTCGCAATTTCCTGTAAAACTTCAACAGACGTTTCTGTGCTTGAAAAAGCTTGTTCAGATTCCAAGTCAATATCCCTGTTACTGGACGGTCTACTCAATGGAGTCTCCTCCCCTTGAAAACAAAAACCCAAAATTTATCAGTGCAGTGATAACATTGAGCACAATGCACAAAGTAAACCCAAAATTTACCAGTGCAGTGATAACATAGAGTGTAATGCACAAGGTAACTAAATTGATAAGGCAACTTGACCAAAAGCATCACAGGCAATATTGCAAAAGTCATTGCAACTTTCACAAAATCTAATGGAGCTTGCATGTCAAGTGTGTTAATGTGGGAGATTCCTCAGGGGAAAAAAAAAGCTATACGAGATTCAAGTTCATGATAGCTTTTGTCCAACCCAACTCTTGCTGATGGGCAGAGTGAGGTTGATACTATATGCAATATTTGTTCCAAGCAAAAATATATCATCACTCACCTTGGAAGGAATGATAATTAGATGTTGAATGGTTTAGTCTCATCCGATCATCTCTATATGGTGCCTGCAAATAAATGATAGTGCAAGTTTAATATACTCCATCAGTTACAGGTAAAAGTAGGGTAAAAGTGGACAGTGCCAGGAAAAGTTACCTCTTTTGGCAGTCTTTGGTTCTCATGAATCATCCTATCAGATGGATTATTACTCTCAACTTTAGGGAAAAAGGATGGATGGTGAGTTCGGTGCTTTTCAATATTCATTCGATCTGAATCCAGAGGAAATTCTCTGGATGTTCGGTTCAGTTGCCTTGGGCTCATCTCTTCCTCCATTGGAGCCCAGCTTCCAACAGATTGAACACATGGAGCTGAAACTTGTGTTGAAGGTCTTGCAGGAAATGGAGATTCACTTGATGCATTGTCTCTTGAATCATGCCCATGTTGTAATATAAGAAGCCTCCTCCTTGTATCAGGATCTAATTCAGATTCGGGTACTTCACCCTCTTCTCGAGCAGGAGAACTTTGTAAGCTTGGTTCTGGAGGGACAACCTGGCCCAATTGTTTAACTGATGGAGCCACCTGAGGAAACTGTGAGTTGGGAAATGGCTTCATTGATGGTTGTGATGCTGGCATTGGAGGTTGTGATGCCGGCATTATCGGTTGTGATGTTGGCATTGAGCTTGAAGAAGATGCCATTGTGTACTGGAGAGACTGAAGAAGCCTTGGATCTAAACCACTGACTGTTGAAGGAATTGTTGAGAGGATAGCTGAAGAAGCTGAAACTGCTTCCTGTTTATAGAAAGAAACCAATTTCAACTTGACACAGAAGAAAACATAGGCACTCAGGAAGATAAAGAGGTATAGAACAAATATATCACAACTTTAACACTCCCATAGCCCTTTGTAAACCAAATAAACATACATAAAAATACACACATCTAAATACCTTTAGCTGTCTTTCAACCTCAGCATCTGCCATGCCATCAAAAGAAAGTTGATCTCTATTTCCATTTACAGCAGAAGCATCATCCTAAATGCCACAAGATTTAATTACTTTAAAAAAAAAGGAGCAAATGTCTGCTAAGTGATTGTATATGTACATGCATAAGCAGAGTGTAACAACAAATTCGAAAATTGTGAATTCAAATACAAAAAAAAAAGTTGTTAGGACTAACCTCTGAAACTAAGTAGTTGCTCACATCAGGAGGAGAAGGGATATTATCGGTATCATCTTCATATGCAACCTCAGGTATCTTCTGCAGAAGGCCCTCGTCATATTCTCTGTAAACATAATCCAAGGTCATGCTATACCCAAACGGTGTCACAAGTGTAAATGAAATTGACTCAAATTAACTGGTAGGTACACAAGTAAAATGGTTAAGTATACAGGAGTGTCCAAGTAGATATATGCCCCTTGGATTTTGTATTCTTACTTGAAGAAACCACCTCTGACATTGCAAGCAACATTTCTCGCAACGCACAATACTGGAACAGCATTATTTACCTATGACATAAGACTATGATGAGTGCATGCCGCTACAGCTTGATTAGACAAAAAAATGGACATATGCATGTGTTGTGTGTCTGGGTGTTTTGAGTAAGGATTGTGTGCAAGTGTTGCTGCAATATTGAAGTTTCCACCAAGAAAAGTGCTTGTAGTTTTTACTTCAGCTTGAGGAGCATAGTATGGAGCAAATGCAGGAACAACATGCACGCGAGATTGATCCCTCTCATCCCACACTTTCAAGCGATCATCTATCACCAATGCCATCTTAGGATGGCATATTCCATCTTGAAAGACATTGAACAGGGACTTCCTTAAGCCTGTAATTACAAGCACATATGAAATAAACATTAGAAAATGAGCATGCTTGCTCACGCATTTGTAAGACTTTCAACAGTGAGCAAAAAGGTCAAATCACAAACTACATCCTTGGCTCCATAACCAGCTAAAAGAGTAGCAGTCATCAGCAAGCTGGATGCCACTTACCAGACTTGACGCACACAATCCTATCTAGCAATTCTTTTGAGTTTATCAAGTTTGACTCTGGATCCAAAAGCCTCCACATTTCTAAAGCATAATCTCTTTCAGCCATTGTGCAAACATAAACCTCAAAGCGCTTGCGCCCTCTTGCAGTCAAGTAGCTTCTCAGATCCTCCCACGCAGGTCTCAACCTCACAAGCACACTTGTATCACGAATCTACATAATAAAAAGGATCCTTTGATTCTTGAACCATAATCAATGCGCGTGTTCAGGACAAACTAAATATTATCAAGCATTATAGTAGCCTATATATTCCTCATACCAGAGATAAAATAAATCTAAACTCATTGTTCTATCAAACAAAGATCATTACATATCTACTATTTGGCGAATAGGAACTCGACAAATGATAATTTTTCTAGGCAGTGGCACAGTTTGAAAAAACAGCAGTACAGGGGACATCAAAACCAGGTTGATATCACTCTAGAATTCATGAAGTACACACCTGTGGATTGATACGAGTCAAAATAATGTTCTTCTCTTGCAGCCGTATCAAGGGGCGAACCATGGGTTGATGGTTGTCAGACAGGGCCGGAACAACCTCAGACTGTGTTTTGATCACCTTTCCATTTTCAACAACCTGATCATTTTCCACGTATTGCTTCAAAATGTTCTTGTCATCCTGATACCTCTTGACCTCTGACAGCATACCGAGAATGCGCTGCGGGTCCACCTCGGTGCTTATTTTCCTCTGTAAAGCATCAATTCTATCTTCAAATGAGCGCATTGTATTTGCAACTATAAGAGTTTCATCAAGATCAAATACAATGCCCAGGCATCTGAGGTTCAGCATGACAAGACAAGAGTCATAAAGTCCTGGTGCAACACTGAATCCCCAGAAACATGGATACTGTCTTTCATTACTCCTAGAGTGCATTGCAACCAAATGGAGCTCCTCCCCTCCCAGGTGCATTACTGCAGTCTGAAAATAATATCACCATCAATATCCAAAATGAAAGAGGAGCATAAAAATAATAATAATAAAAAAAAATGGATACACCATAAATCTGTTGATGTGCAAGATACATAAACATGTACAATGAGAAGGAACAATAATCATTGTGAACAACGGAAAAGCCTTCAAAAAGATAAAGCAACATAACTAACAAATTATCCAATATTGCAGAGTAAGACAACAAGAGAAAGCCTTCAATAAGATAAATCAACATAACTAGCAAATAAGCCTCTA
Source organism: Salix dunnii (assembly GCA_015731905.1). NCBI lineage: Eukaryota > Viridiplantae > Streptophyta > Magnoliopsida > Malpighiales > Salicaceae > Salix > Salix dunnii. The sequence goes on along the minus strand of CM027662.1, from coordinate 2,131,349 downwards.
CTTACTTTTGTTGAAGTTCCTCAGCCATAAAACCAGAGTAAGACACCAATATTGCAGTCTAACTATCCAAAATTCAGGTTTATATTCACTCAACATTCAATTTCAGCAAAATCCCAAAGTTGCCTCCTATAGAAGAAAAAATCCAATTCCATTTGAAGCAGTTATATCAGTAACACGTAATTCTCATGATGAAATTATCTTCAGCATTAAAATCCCATGACAGCACGTGATATTCACTTTCAAATTCCATGAAAGCACATATTCACTTCGAAAGTCATTTGTTCATGACATGTACAGGGAAAATACAACAAGTTCAGAAAGTTCTCTTTATATCATGGCAAAATTGCAAGAAATTCAATTCATAATTATCTGGGTCACATTAAATACTCAAAAAAGTTTCACTGAAAACTGTCTGAAAACAATCAAAATGGGTTCTGGATCCTTGTCCGAAGTTGTCCGGCTTTCCCTGTACAACAAACCCAGTTAACTGAGTTACAGAGATTGAAACTTTTTAGCCGGGTTTTATCCACCGATTTCAATTAAATCCTTCAATGGGTTTTCTTTAAATTGATTATTAAGTTCATTATTATTATTAACTGGCTGTACCTTGTTTTCTTGGATACAGGAGGAGTGCAAAAGATGAAGCGGCGATTCTTGCTGAGAGGAGGAGATCTTTGTTGTTGATGATGTTGACTCTTCCATTTTGAAGCAAACACCTTCGGATGTAATTGTATGAAGCACCGCAAGTGGTGGACATCTCTCACTTGTTTGTGAGAAATGGCTTATCCTGATTTCCTTCACTATCTCATCAATCACTCTCTTCTTCTTGTTCTTGTTCTCTTCTTCTTGGTGTTGTTCTTGTGCATATATTTCTACTTGTCCCAGTAACTCATCTCCTTTATACACCACTGATTTATACATCTTTTTCCACAAAATACTCTCGAAAAAAATTCCAATCTTTGCTTCAAAGTTTCAAGCTTTCGAATTTGAAGTCCATCAAAGATCATAAATTTCCATGAGAGAAAGTCATTAGATGATCTGAATCCGATTTCTTTGAAATTGCAACAGGAAAAAGATCTCTTCTTGAGGGAAAATAAAAACAAAATTAGGGGGAAATTTGTTGTTTTTGGTCAGATTTTTTAGATGAATAGATAGATAGATAGATCTGTAAATTGATGATGATGATCCAAAAATCAAAACCCTAATAACTTCCTTTGATGATGAAGATCGATTGATTGACAAGATTACCAGTCTGAAAGTCAAGGTGGTGCAAGCTAGGGTTTGTTTGCTTCGTTTTTTTTTTTGTTGAAGATGGTGAAGTCTCCAAAGGAAAGAGAAAAACCCTAAATCCAGATAGCGAAAGGTCAAAAATGGTACTCCAACGCCTCGTTGTGGTTTGGTTTGCTTTGGAATTAAAATATATATATATAAAAATAAAATAAAAAAGATGACAGTGTAATATATGCAAATAAATAGATGAAGTAGTACTCTACCTTTTTTTTTATTCTAATTTATTGGGTTTTAGATTTTAAGGGTGTTTTATTTAAAAATATTTTTAAAAAACTTAATTTTTTTATTTTTTATTTTAAATTAAAAATATATATTTATATATTATTTTTATGTGTTGATATTGAAAATATTTTAAAAAAATAAAATATATTATTTGAATATACATTTAAATAAAAAATATTTTAAAGAACAACATCAATCACAATATTAAATTAAAAAATTATTTAAGAAAATACATTAAAAAATATATTAATTAAAAAAATAAAATAAAATAATCCTAAAAATGTTGTTTAATTCATTAGACCTATGATCTTGATCATATAATTAATTAAGTTGATTTATTTCTCTTAATTTTATATCAAGAACAAGAAAAGGATAAAAAAAAATAGTGTAGTGGGCTTGAAACTTTGTAAGGGAAAGTTCAAACTTGTGAATGGGACTTTAAACTCAAACTCATGTTTCTTGACCTAGTTTTGATTTCTTAAAAGGGTGCATAACTTATTAAGAAAAAAATAGACAAATGAAACATCATTGTTTAAATGAACCCATCCATCATCACAGTGGCAGAAAAATCAAGCTAGCATTTTTTTCTTTCAAAAATGGTTTTTAAGTCATTTTAATCCAAAAAATATCTCGTCAACATCCTTATAACACCTGTAAGTCACTTTATCTGTCCAGAAAATGATAAAAAGAAAAAAACTTAAAATCAAATTGAGTTAGATTTGTTTTCCATAACTTAAATATATTTTTCAAACAATATTGAGGCTCTAATAACAAATATCAAATCTCTCTCAACTCATGAAACTTATGGACATCAAAGAAAATATTCTGGTGATAAAAAAATAAAGTGAACTATAATTTTGTTTCTCATTGTCATTATTAAACCATCTTTCATTCTCTTCTCTTTTAATGATAAACTGAGAATAATTAAATTAAATATCAAATTTGATTTTTCATTATCTAAATGGACATAGATTGTATAGATTGTATTATTTTTAAAGATAAAGGATCTAGGTGTATTTTCATGAAAATCATGGACACCTCCCATTTATGGCACCATTTTCATTTTTTTAATTCCACCTTTTCTTGAAAATTCCAAAGAAATTAGTTTTAAATTAGAATCAAATTGCCTAAAATATAAGTTTGAGGATTAAAATAAAAAATAAACAATGATGAGTCCAATATAATCTACAAGTGCATGACAATTTTTGTTTTCTATTGTGGAAAGGCCACTTCTTTTATATTTACATATAAATAAAATCGAGAAGGACAAATGAAATTCATGAGATCAATATATAGTCCAATAAATAAATAAACTATGAAGCGCAATTCTTAAAATAAACTAATACTTGATAAAAAAAATAAAAAACTAAATAAAAAAAGGTGAGTTATGAAGGGTGAAATTAAAAAAGAAGAAGCAAAACACAAAACATTATTCAAATAAAGTATTTCATGTACATGCTATTTAATTTTATCAAGTGAGTAATATTGTGAAAAATATAAGTGACATTTTAAACACTTGGAAAATCATTACAAAGGTTATTTAAATTATTTAATACTTGTCTATTTACAAGTATTGGTGGCGAAAGGTTTTCAATCTTGATCTTGTAAAAATATTTTGATAGGTTTGATCCTAAACTCATTAGAGAATTGGGTTTAATCTTGAGCTTGCAAAATAATTGAGTTAAATATTGAGCTCAAAAAAATACAGGGACAAGTTTATAATCTTGATCTTGTAAAAAGATTGTGAGAGTTTTTATTATTTTCTCTTAAGAGGATTGAGCTTCATCTTTAGTCTAAAAATGATTAGGGTTAATCTTGAACCCATAACAGGATTGTGTAAAAATATGGTTTCACCCATTAATAAGACAGTGTGGTAATAAAATTTTAAAACTTTGATTCAAGGAAAGGAGTAAGCAATTGTCCAGATCCTTATAAAAATCCGGGTGCACACTATTTTACCTCTATCTCTTCACTTATCGTGTTGTTTGTTCTGGTCCATCTTTAAGTTTGTCTTTTATATTGTTTGAGTTTAATTGTATTCATAATCAAGGTGTGCTATATTTTGTTTTAAGTTAGTCAAATGTTTTTTTACACTATTTTGTTTGAACTTAATTGTATTAACGAGTTTTGAATATTTAATTACCTTATGTGAAGCATTACATAAAAAGAACAAGATATATAACATAGTTAATAAAAACTTAAAAAAGATGAATGAAAGATTAAAAATTAAAAACAATGATTTACTTGAAAAATGTGTTGAATTGACACGGATAAACGAATCATTATGTGGTATTGCTAACTATTCCTTATTTTTAGAGGATTTAAAAAATGTAAATGATAATTTTTTTTTTTTGGAAAGTGAGTTGAAGACTTGACTTTGATCAAGTTTACTTAAGGTAGAGATAACTTTGATATTTTGTTGAGATGACAAGACAAAAGCCTAAATAAAAATATTTTAGATTTTAATTGTGTGAAAAAACAAAACTTGAATGAGCATGTTAATCAATCAACCATGTACAATTATTTTTCTATACATGATTTTTGCAACAAGAAAAATGCGATGTGCAATTATTTTTCTATACATGTAGATTAAAGAAAAATGACATTCATGTTGACATGTTATGGGTACTAAAAGTTACAATGCGAAATAAACAAGGATTTAATATTAAAAAGGTTTATAAAAATGCTCTTCACATGAATTCTAAAAATTGAGGAACAGGAAAAGTGCTAAATTTTGACGATACATAAAAGAAATAATACATATTCAGTACCTGAAGGTTAAGAGAACATGAAGTCAATGTTAAAACTTTAACTATAAAGTGACCACCATTATTAAACACCAAGAGAATATATTCCACAAGGTGTTTAGGAGCGTGGACAAACCTTTCAGCCACCAATGATGATGACATCCAGCTTAATAAGAAATTATTATTGAGGTTTAATGATTCTAACTTTACTTAGTTTATCTTGGTCTACTTTGATTTTTATATGAAACACTAAAAACATGATAATAACACTTGAACTTGAATTATATGTTTGCTTTATTTATGTATGCTATCAAACTCACCCTATAAAATTGCATATAAGTGTTGTAATCTAAGATTATGATATTTGGCAAGAAACAAGTTGAGTTTGATTAGTTATTTGAATGATAATTTTGTTTGGTATAAAATTGATAGAAAAAATACCAATAGAACTTGTCATTTTTAGGATCATCATCAGTATTTTAGGTTAGTAAGAAATATAGCTTAACATTCTTACCCAATAACTAAAGTGAAATATATTGCAACAAGTAATCGTTGTTCTCAAAATAATATTTTTTAATTTTTTTAAAAATATTTTTAATATTAATATAAAAAAATAATATAAAAGCACCAATTTTTTTTAATTTAAAATAAAAAATAAATTTTTTATTTTTTTCAAATATTTTAAAACACATTAACAACTTCAACTTTTTGGATAAACTCCAATGTATGACAATACAATTTTTCTAACGAGATTATCATGAACTCTAAAAGCTTAGATGAGTTGTGATCATTTTAATAAAAATTGGACTTGACTTTTTTTTTCTCTAAGGTTCTGAAAGCATTTTTAAAGTTGTAATAAACTTTGAGACTCGGTTTATTAGTTTAAATAAAATTAATTATTTTTATTATTTAAATAACATGATTATAAAAAAAACCTACAATGACCAGTTAAAAAAAGAAATATTTTTCAATATTATTTAAACAATACCTTTTAAGTACTTTTTTTTTTTTTAAAAAAACTTGAGTATCTCATTTAACAACAAGGTAAAAATTAAATAAGAATGAGATAAACTTATAAAAAAAAAACATACAAAAAATTCAATCACCAATAAGGATGAGTTGAATTTTTTTTCTTTTTTAAAAAATAATATAAAATACGACTCAAGTTAGCATGTTGAACTCACAATTTAGTTTAAGGTCTGGATAATCTTGTACTAATAATATTGAATAAAACAATGGAAGTTAATTTTAAAAATAAATAAATAATAAAAAAAGAAACATGATAAAAAGATCAATAAAACATAGAAAAAACCAAATTAACCTGATCCGTGATCGAGAATATAAGAATGTGATAACTCTATTAAAAGTATAAAATTAGAAAAACAATTTGTTTTTTTTTTTAAATGAATGAAGTCAATTTAGGCTACTATTCAATACTTATAATCTAAGTCATCATATCAAGCTACCTTATAAAAAACAAATCCAAAAAAATCATTAAGAAAATTCTTAATTATAATAAATAAATAAATAGCAATAAATATGATAAAAAACTTAATGAAATAAAATATGATAATAAAAAATAAAACAACAATAACATGAATGAAGAGCAAAAATAATAAAATAAAATAAAATAAAAATAAATTGAAATGGTTATTTGAAAAAAAGCAAAGGCAAGTATGAAATACAAGGGAAAGAGAGAGAAAAAGAGAAAAAATGACTATCAATGCCAAATCTAAATTGGTAATTATCAGCCACACAACCACGTTGTCATCTTAGCTTGGTATTAGAGTTACGTGTTGTTTAAGATGAAATTTATTATTTTACATGCTTAAAAAAAGGAAAAAAAAATCAATGAGACCTTTATTGTCAATTTAGTTTTTGTTGATTTCAAGGATTATAAAATAATTTTATCGTGCAAAAAAATAAAAAAAATAATTATTTGGTAAAAGACTGAAAATAAAAATACTAATAAAGTAATTTTATTAATTGTTTATTTTCCTAATTTCATTTAGTTTTTTTTGGACAATGATCTCATCATCATGTAATTATTTATTTCTCTATTTTGTAAGAACTTTTTCTTATTAAATCAACTTGTATATTTATCGAAACCTTCTTTTCACAAATTATTTTAAATATATATTAAAAAAAACCCAGTAAATAAAGCTCTAGGTTGGATTTTTTTTTATATCTAGACTTTAGGGTTAGTGTCTACCATAATGTATTGTTTTTTTTTAGTTAATTTATGGAGGTGTATCTATAAGATCGTTTGAGAAGAGATATGATATATACTTGAGAATGTGACATAAATTATTTATTAAAATATTTTTAGTTTTAAAATATTTTTTATATATTAAAAAATATATTTAATATCAGTATCTTAGAGCAATTTAAAAATAAACAAATAAAGCAAAAATATAAAATATAAAAATTCATAATTGAACCACAAATCTAAAATACTATTATTATAAAATTAATAATAAATTTACTCTGCAATATAGAGATAGAATTTTAAAACTATAATAAAAATAAATATATAAGTAAACTATCATAGTCAAAAGCCTCTCATCCAAACACCTTGTGATCCACAGACGAGATCCAAAACACTCTCATCATTGCCAATCATACCCTTTAAGCACTCCCCCAACCACACTAAAAAACCCATATAAATAAATAAATATATAACTAATAATAATAAAATAAAAAATCCATAAAAAATAAACCACGGACCCTTTCTCCTCGAGTGTCCTAAACCCACTCCTCACCCGGTCTCCCCACCTCAACTGAGAGAGAGAGAATTTCAAATTTTTTCTTTCCTAAAAGCCCTCATCTTTCCCTCTGTTTTACGAAATCTGCCCTCCTCTCTTCCCTTTTCATTGCTGCTCGGAGTGAAACAAACGAAATTTCGAAAAACCATGTTCGTTAGAACGTACGGTCGGCGAACCCGAGGTGGAGACGACACCGTGTCTGACCATAATTACTCCTTCAGTGAGTCTCAAGAAAGCCTATCCAATCAAGATTTCTTCAGCAGTAACTTCCCTTTCTCTTCTCAAGAATCCACCTCTTATTCTCTCGATCTCGATCTCGATCCCTACAGTTTCGATGAAAATCCCATTCCAAGCGGTGCCGTTCCAAGGAAATCGAAGAAGGCAAGGCATAGTAAGTCAAAGCTCGAGAGACCCAATAGTGGAAAGATTGGGAATTCAAATGTTTTGACTAGTTCGACGACATTGATGGAGGCACAAGAGTTTGGTGAAATGATGGAGCATGTTGACGAGGTTAATTTTTCACTTGATGGATTAAAGAAAGGACAGCCTTTAAGGATTAAGAGAGCTAGTTTGTTGTCTTTGTTAGGGATTTGTGGGACTCAACAACAGAGACGGATTTTGAGGACTCAAGGGTATGTGGGTTTTGTTTTTTAAAATTTGTTTTGGCTTTTTAGTTTTTTGATGTTTAAAGATTGGTTTTGGAGTTTTTCGTGTTAGAAACCTGGGGGCTGTTTTTGGATTTGGTGTTGAATTTTGACCTTCTGAAGCTAGTCTTTGGGATGTTCTTGGAATTGAAAGTATGGAAGTTGTGGGGATTTTCTAAGCTCTCGAATTTAGTGAAAGGGGTGGATTTGAATTTAGAAACATTGAATTTATGAGTTATTGTTTTAGAAACGGTGGATATTTTTTGGAATGTTTTTGATGGGGAGAGGGTATTGGCATTTCAAAGATTGGTTTGTGGTTGATGGGCTCTTGAGTTCTGATTTTGAATTTTTGTTTTGTAATTTTAAGGGTACTGTGAGTTCTTGAATTTCCTTTTTACATGGTTTGTAGAAATTCTTTTTGAGTTTTGGAATTCATATTCTTCTTGATGGCTTCTTGGAGAGTGTGCTCTTTATTTTTCGGACGGCTGTTTCAAGTTTCTGAAATTAAAGCAATGGGTTGTTTGCTGAGAGAACATTCTTTGGTTTTTGAATTTAATATCTTGTTTACCATAGATTTTGAATCTTACAAAAGGGTATGTCATTTGTTAATTTTTGTAACGGTTTTATGGGTTTTCTGTTTAAGCTTGGAAGTATCAAATTAATGTATGATTGGTAGAGTTTTTCCGGAATTTATGTTCAACCCGGAATTCATTAAGCATATCCAAAAGGTACCAAGAACTTGTGAGACGATAAAGTTATGATTTCTTCTTACTTTTTATTCCATTTGGTGAATGAAATACAACATTTTGGGTTGCCATGTTAGATATTTCGGTTTATGTACTCAAAATAGTTCCTTTGTTGGTCTGCTATACCATTATTATCTTGCTAACATCAAGTTACATGTCTCATTTCTGGTGCATGTTAAAATGCTAAAGTTTTGTGCTTTCAGGATGGACAAGACAATAATTGATGCTATTTTGAGCCTCAGCTTGGATGATTCAACAAGCAATCTGGCTGCTGCTGCGCTCTTCTATATTTTGACTAGTGATGTAAGCTGTTTTATGTTTTTTACCTTTTTCCCACGCTCTTGTGCATGTACGTACTTTGTTGAAAACCTCAAAAAGGGCCCTCTGAAATCTATACCAAAGCAACTGGGAATGTAGCATTACCTCCTTTTGAGTTGTTAGATAAGGTACTGTAGTTTTTAGGTGTTTGGACATGGATGAAAGGCAATGGCTGGCATTAGTTGGTTTGAGAGACCTTGTAATACCAGTTACAGCCTTTAATTTATATAATAAAATATTCACATGGTGTTCAATCCTTGTAAAAGTATAATCTTCAGTTTCTTTGCTTGAAACTTGTAATGTTCTCAAATCATATGCTGGTGTTCTTGTCCAGTGATTTCTTGTTTGTTTACTTGACACTCTTGGCTGGAATTCATTTTTCTGTATATCTTGTCCCTCATCAGAATGGTTTTGACAGCTTTAATTTCACTATTTCAGGGTCAAGATGAACACGTTATAGAGTCACCAACTTCCATTTACTTTCTTATTAAATTGTTAAAACCCATTGTTTCCACTGCTACTGAAGATAAGGCTCGAAATATTGGCAGTAAGCTTTTAGCATTACGCAAAGAGTCTGACATCTTACGAGATACAAGTAAGCTCGCAGATTCTAGCTCTACTGCCATTGCTGCCAAGGTTCAAGAAACTCTTGTTCATTGCAAGGAAATGAAGTCACATTGCGGTGATGATAGTAGAATGGCAAGGCCAGAATTGTCTCCAAAATGGATTGCATTGTTATCCATGGAGAAAGCTTGTTTATCTAAGATATCTTTTGAAGGTATTCTAGATATCACACCTTCCAACTCTATCTATAAGGAATTATTACCTTTCGTTTCTGTTACATATGGTTTATTGTTTTCTTAGGATGAATAGTAGTTTTGTTGATTAGGCCAATGAATGCATTCCTGGATACCAGTTACTATAAAGCCAGTATTGTAGGTGCAAGTGCTTTTATTCTCCCTTTCCTTTTGTTTTTGACTGCTTCTGTCTTTTGACGTATCTTGCTGAGGTAGATCAAACTTACACCATTGTGTAATGGACATTATCTCTTAAATAATTTTTTGTCCGCTCTCTCTCTCTCTCTATTTTGTTTTTCAAGTTTCACTGTCTATTTTTGTTGGATTACATATGATAAAGTTTTGTTTTTGAATATTTATTAATTACTTTTGTTAAAAAATGATCTAGAGTTACATTTTGCATATTGCTGTTTATTACAAACTTCTTGAACTTCCATTTCCTATATGCATGTTTTTCTATTAAGATTTATGATTTTTGTTATGGAACATGGAGAATGCAAGTCATTCTGCATGCAACGCCTTGTCTTGAATTTTCATTTGTTGGATTACATGCTTGTGCATGTCTTTTCATAAGCAATAGAACCTTGCATGCATGACCATGCATACTCATGCACACATTTCTCTCTTGGTTTTCATCCTTTTTGATTTCTTATTTATCTGCATGTGTGTTGCATTCATTCAGATACATCTGGCATGGTAAGGAAGACAGGGGGCAACTTTAAGGAGAAGTTACGAGAGCTTGGAGGACTTGATGCTGTCTTTGAGGTCATCCTGAATTGTCACTCTGTTATGGAGGTGCAAGCTTGACGTTTGTTTTTCTCTGTGTTATTGAATAGAATAGCGAGTCATAAATTTCAAGACACTCTGTGTTGCTTTAAAATTGAGGTACAACTTTAATTTTAGTTAATCATTTGAGAAATTAGGAAAAGTGCAACTGGAGATTTTGTGTTTTGCTTTAATCGAAGAACAACTCTAATTTTAGTTAATCATTTGAGCAATTAGGAACAGTGTGCAACTGGAAATTCTGTGCCCAGGTCATAAATTCAATCGGGGGAAATCATATGCTTCCCTCATCTCATGTGTGATAAATTTGCAGCATTGCTAACCAGCCATTTGGTTCACACATTTAGCTTTATATTACAGATCTGTATTATTCATTTCTTTCTATCTTGGAACTTAATCCTGTTTGGTTCTGAGCTCGGTTCATCACTGTTCTTTGCTGGACTAAAAGATGAGTGGTGTGCATGGATGCATTTCCTTGTGTTTACTTTCACCTTATAAGATGAAAAGCAGATCTTAAACCTGATAATAAATTCATGCCTATCTAGGTTCATTTCTGTCTTTGACATTCTAATTAGTGATATGTATTATTTGGAGATGGTAACAATTGAAAACATTTCTTTGCAGAGGTGGAAAGAACATAATTCACCTTCCATTGAGGATGCAAAAGATGACACGCATCTGTCAAGCCTGGTGCTACTTCTGAAATGTTTGAAAATTATGGAAAATGCTACATTCTTAAGTAAAGATAACCAGGTGCAGTGAGATATGATTTTGTTCTGTTTATTCTTCATCTATGCAGTTATTAGAATTTAAAATGCTATCCGAAGCTAAATTATTGGATTTTAATGCTCAATATTTTCTTCAATGATACAGACTCATTTGCTTGGAATGAGGGCTAACTCAGATTCTCATGGTCATCGACTATCTTTTACTAAAATCATTATCAGCATCATCAAAAATCTATCCAGTAAGACTGCTGTCTTTTTAATGTCTATTTCTAGTTCTTATACCTAGATTGCTTTAATCAGGTCTGTGTTCTGATGATTGATGCATTGATTTCTAGGTCTTCATCTACTCAAGAGTTCTGCTGCTGCTTCCAGTGTTGGAAACCATTGTAGTCTTTCTGAAAGAAGTGACCATGCTTCTGATTCGGTCTTAATTGATGACTCCAGAGGTATGTGGTAGCCTAATATCACTGTAGTGTTTCTATATGGCTGTTGCTCTCTCTCTCTCTCTCTCTCTCTCTCCAATGATGTATCTTTGATTTGAATTAGCAGTAGACAGCAATGGAGTTATATGTATCAGTTCTTCACTGAATTACTGCAATGAAGCAAGGACCTCCTCAGAGAAAAGCTTAAATGTATCTCAGAATTCCATTGCCCGGTTGAGGCTTTCCATATCCAGTTCTGAAACTACCACACCATCTAATCACCACAAAGATGCCAGGAGTGAGCTCTTAGATGGTAGCCAAGATCCTTATGCATTTGATGAAGATGCTTTTCAGCCCTCAAAATGGGACTTGCTCTCTGGGAAACAGAAAATCTCTCAAACTCGTAACAGTAGGGTAAACTCCAGAGAAGTTGAAAATGGGTATCAGTATAAGCTATCGTGTCAGGAAGAATCAAGTAATGGTGAAAATTGCCTACAAAAATCAAGTAATACAGAACATTATCATTCACAGAAAAGCTCTCATTGCAGTGTTCCTGATGAAGAACATTTCAGCTTGCTGGCAGACTGTCTTCTTACTGCTATCAAGGTATTTCTCTGAACCATTTTGAGGATTTTCTTTTGTGTTCCATCTTTTCTGTTGTCAAAGTAAGAAAAGGCAGCTGCATAAGCTTTTTTTTTTTTTTTTTTAAATAATTTTTACATTTAAATTTAGCCTTTGTAGTCACTATCTCTACTTGGCAGGTTCTAATGAATTTAACAAATGACAATCCTATTGGCTGTCAACAAATTGCTGTTTGTGGAGGACTGGAGACTATGTCTACACTGATTGCTGGCCACTTCCCCTCATTCAGCTCATCTATATCCTTGGATGGTGTGATGCAAGAGGACGGTTCAAACATTGAACTTGACAATCAAAATGGTGTTCATCTCAATGATCAAGAGTTGGATTTTCTTGTTGCTATACTGGGCCTACTTGTGAACTTGGTAGAAAAGGATGGGGATAACAGGCCAGTTTTACCTGCCCAATAATCACTTCTTTAATGCATGTTATTTTCTTGCAATGGGTGCATGGCATAGTAAAATGCTTCTTTTCTCTTGATTGCTTCTGTGAATTTAACTTACTGAAGCTTGATCTTTATCCTAGTTGTATTGCGTTGTACCTGCTGAGGCTTCCTTTATGTTAATTATTATCTTTAAAAGTATTACATGGGTAGATTTATACATCCTAGAAATTTTGATTTTAGACGGCAACTGCATGTATAGGATTGATCTTAAATGTTGTTGCTTGCCGGCCATATTTTGGAATTATTTCCTGTTTGTGCATTTAAGCAACACCAATTACTCAAACCAACTTTCTCCTTGTATCACATAGAATCATTGTGCTATTATCTGCTGACATTTGAATTCTGCAGTTTTCATGTTAAACAAGATGTCATTGTTTTGAACACTCCAATGATCTCTTTTCAGATTTGCATTTAATGAATTAGCTATTGTCCTTGAATTTATGGACTGGCCTAACCCCACTTGGAAATATTTTTGCTGTTCAGATCTCTCAATTTAGTAGTAGTCTGCTCGTTAGGATTTCCTTCTTTTGATCTTTAAGGTGGCATTTGGTTTATGTTTTCATGTATATTTACAGTTCTCTGATTGAAAAAAACAAGTTTTTATGTTTAGATCAAAACTTATGGTTAAAGTCAACTGCAGATCAAGGCTTGCTGCAACAAGTGTCCCCCTGTCAATCTTGGAAGGGTCAGAAGATGAGAGTCGCAAGAATGTAATTCCACTACTGTGCTCCATCTTCCTAGCCAACCAAGGTGCAGGTGATGCAGCTGGAGAAGGAAACGTTTTGTCATGGGTAAGTACCCTTCATAATGTCTAGGAATCATATTTTACAAATGTATGTGGGGATGCATGTGAATAATTGAGTAAATCAAATTGTAAATGATATTTCCATAACATGCATATTTTTGGATTGTACAGAACGATGAGGCAGCTGTATTACAAGGAGAGAAAGAAGCAGAGAAGATGATTGTCGAAGCTTACTCAGCACTGGTACTTGCATTCCTATCAACTGAAAGGTTTGTGTGCTCCATTCCTTCTTTTCTTACACATTCTTTTCAGTGCATAGCTTCTCAAATTCTCCCTGTTCAATGACAGCAAGAGCATACGTGATTCCATTGCTGACTGCCTCCCGAATCACAACCTGGCTATCCTTGTTCCTGTGCTGGAGAGATTTGTGGTATGTGTTTTTTTCCTTGAGTGAAGAGATTAGTCGCAACTTGCAACATATTGAAAACCCAAACTTTCTCAGCATCAACCCTCTTTGAATTATTATTATTATTATTATGAGTGAAAGAACGATTGCACATTTTTCTCTCCAGGCCTTTCACTTGACACTAAACATGATATCACCAGAGACTCATAAAGCTGTGACTGAAGTGATCGAATCATGTAGAGTCCGATGATATACTTGAGATTTTACTGGAGACTCATGAAGATATGAGCCAAGTGATTTAATCATGTAGAGCATGATGATAAAGCTCCAGATATGCGAACTTTGTACAGCCTTTTTTCTTCCCGGTCAATTTCTTTTTGTCCACCATGGTTGTAGATTGTTGTAGCACACCATGGAACTGACTACAAGCCTGCCTTATAGTCTGATTGATTAACCTTTTCCAGTCTTGCCCACTTTCTTTTCTTTTCTTCCTTTTCGTTTTCTCACAATCCATGTTATTCTTTTTGTACGGTGCAGGCTCAGACGCTTGTATACACGGTAATGAAAGCAAAATCATATTGTATTTGTGCATTACGCCTATCTGATCTGTGTGCTCTCGCAAGATTCTTATTATATAAAGTATAAACATCTGGTATTTGCCAAAGCGACTAAAGCAGGGGAAAAACAGTTTCATGTTTGGATATGATCAAAATAAGTTGCAAAATAAAACATATGTTAGGCGAGACTGGAGGAACAAGCTAAAATGGAGATCCAACAAAAAATATTTCAAAATCAAGAATTGTGAGTCGGTAGGCAAGCCTTTATTTGTTTATATATTTTTAAACAGGATTTTTAACGTCACAAATTACTAGTATTACGAGTAGTAGTCTTTTCAGCCTCGTACAGGAAGACGAGTCTGGCAAGCCCTGCCTAGAGGACAATCCTTTATCTATACGAAGTATCATAGAGAGAACATGTAAAACTTGGTTACCATACCCAATTCACAATTTATTGTCACATAAACTGGGAAATATGACAGCTCTTCCATAACACATCCTTGTAGAAATGTTCCCAAGCTTTCAGATGTAGCACCTTGCTGGTGTCTCCAAATTGTGGCGCTCTCTATTATCATCTCCCAGGTTTGCTAGATTTCACCTCTAGCAATCATACACAGAAGACAACTCCCCAAGACTCTTATCATGGTAGTATAAAGCTTGATTTGCCCCAATCGAAATTCAATTCAACCCGATTTGTTGATGGATCTAAGATTATTATAGGGTCTTTTGATGGATTGATATACAAAGAGATTGACAAAGGTAACCCAGCTTTAAGGACTCGACTATCATTCTTCGATAGATGACTACAAGCTAATAAGAGGTGCCGCTGTTGGATAAAATTTCATCCCACGGGAACTTTAAAAGGAAGGCTTGTCTTGTTGTGCAATGGCTTCAGGAACAAGGAATGAGGTTTGGTCCATGGAAAAGTAGGGCATTGGTGATCAAGAAAACTAGAAGGACTAACATGCAAAGAAATGAAAATCACAAATGATTCACAAGATGGGAATAGGCAAGGTCATGTTCCATGAAAGGAGTGCATTCATGTGGCTCAAAGGGCTGTAACGGGATCGAGTAACAATGACAAAAGCAAGGGCCTTGAGCCGAACCGTGCCAGTCTACGGAAATGCACCACAAGCCTTGGTACAAATGATAACCATATCCACTCCAGCCTTCAATTTTCGGAAAGATTATTTCTGAAGGCTCTTCGTCTTTTTCTCAGCATTTTCTACAAGATCAGGGATTTGTGGGGAAGACAAAGAGATTCCATGAATACACAACAGAAAATGTAATGTATAATGGTGCACGTAACAAATTCAGAAAGGCCAGTGCTATTTGTAGCAAGTTGAGAGTTTGATCATTTTTTTCCACTTGGGTGCCAGTATCAGCAATTTCCATTTGAAACGGTTCTGCCTCAAAACTCTGGGACATCTAAGATTTTGTTACCGTTTTCTTTTCTTCTGGTATGACCCAGGTGGCCAAAGATTGAAGCTGCATTCATCATATATAGACCGTTTCTTATCATTTCAACGTAATAATGGAATTCCACTTGAGAGAAAAGACACAAGTCAGGGAACAAGAAAATTAAATGTTTGGATGAAAAAAGTGCAAAAGGCACATAAATTTCACTCTTGAAGGGAAAAATGAGAGAAATTTAACCAAATATTTCCACCACTTTTGAGTAACTAGCATGTGTACTGTTTTATGATAGCCATGTTACCCGAAACACCACCCAATTATTAAGTCATTTCTTGTCTCCATGATATGGATCCGACTTTATTTTAATTAACTTGATCGAACTTGTTTCTCAAGGAAGTCGATGATTAGCTGGTTTACCTGGTCAGGGAATTGCTCTTGAACGAAATGGGTTCCTTCTGGCAAGGTCTTGATCTGTAGATCAGACATATATTCTCTTACTTTCCCACTTGTTAAGTAGTCCTCAATACCTGGGAATTTAAGGAAATAGTCTTGTCCACCTATAATTAGCAGCACTGGGGCTTTCACCTCTGGATTTCTGATGGTGAACTCTCTGTGCAGTCCCCTGCAAGAACCCAGATACATCATGCTATATTGGTACTTGCTTTCAGATCATTTGAAGTAAATTTCTTGTCTAAAGTTTCAAAGAACAACTGGACAAAGAGGGTTTATTGAATATTTCAATGCAAATTCTTACTTGTAAGGGGCTCGCATTGGAGAATCAAATCCTGATTTTTCATATGCTTTTGCATAAATTGCAAGATCCTCACTGCTTAACCATGATGGTAGCGGGGTGGATGGATCCACCAAATCCATAATCTCCTTGTCTTTATCTGCTATAGGGATTTCATTTCTTGAAAAGAGAATGTAGATATTCCTCCACACAGTTTTAACATCAAATCTGCTAAAATCGGCCTCAGCACGCCCAGGCTCCTACCAGGGATAGAATTATAAACCGATAACCTCACACCAGGCTCGTTGTTTTTAGCCAAAATGAACATCAAGTAAAGGATCTTGATGATTCTGTTTGACGATTGAAGTTTTATAACAACAGAGCCTAACATTCTATGATAACAAAGCAGATCAAAAACTTAAACACAGATTATCCATTTGCAGCAGAATTCTCAGAAAGCAAAGCAAGCAGAATGATTGCACATCCTTGACAGCTTGTCAACGCCTTTCCAATTTTTTAAGAGAGCGAGCGAGCTTTGTCTTCCAAAATGACAAGGTTACTTAAATTTGATATATTACAAAGAAAGCCTAAAGTCCCACTACAAGAAAATGAAGCAAAAAAATGATGTACCTTCCACCTGTGGATGTAGAAGCCTTCAGGAAGGTCCTTGTATCGTAGAGGCCTAGGAGGAAAGAAGGGCACACCCAATGAAATTATTCCAGAAATTCTTGTTGGCTGGAGAAGAGAGAGAAGATAAACAGGCCATGAACCAAAATCTTTTCCTACCAAGAAGGCCTGTGATCATCTTAATTTGTTATCTTCAAGCAAAGCTATATATTTGCAATTGCACACGTAAATCAGTTGGTACTTGGTTGTGACACAAGAAAGAATACAAGGCCGAAGTTCGGCTAAAATTGATACAGTGTAAGATTGCTACCTTCTCAATTTGAAAATAATCAAGGATAGCAATGGTGTCCTCCACAAAGTCATCAAAGGATGCCTTTTCAAGATCTGGGTGATGCTCAGATAATCCATAACCTCTTAAATCTGGCGCGATCGCGTGATATCCACCATTAGCAACAGCAATCATTTGGTGTCTCCATGAATACCATATCTCTGGGAAACCATGTATGAAAACCACCACTGAAGAACCTACACACAAAAAGAAAAAAAGTTTTCAACTGCTAAAAGATTAAAAACAAATAAAATTGAAAGCAAAAGTGATAGTCGATTTAAACCAGTTCCAGTCTCAGCAATGTGAAGCTTCACTCCTCTTATATTTACGTACTTGTGCTGTATCTGGTCCATTGAGACAGAGATAGAGTTGACTGATCTGAAGCTTTATGTACTAATAAAGTAGTCCATGAAGGTGGGAAATGATTCAGTGAGATACAGCAGTCTTTTTACTCTACCATAAAAATGCGTGCCAGTTTACTAAATCATCCGCAGACATAGAGGTATGCCCTTATTTTCCATCTACAGAAGGTACTGACTAGTGACAAATGGACCTTCTTTTAGATATTGTGTTCGTCTCCTTGTGCTGGCAAGGTAATAATCAATAGGTGTGGCATTCCGAGCTCGAACTGTCGCTAATAATATCCAGTTTTTACCAAGGACAGATAAGTTTAGGAATACTAGATTTGTGTGCTATTCTTCAGCTTTGAATTTCAGCTTTCCATCATATGAAACTGTAATTATTGGAAACCCATGTGAAGCATTCAACCTCCAGGTAAATGCTTCAAGAATTCACATGAACCCTGGTCAAACATCAAGGTGAGACAAGATACTGTTAGAAATAATATAAATCATAAGTTTAGGTGAGATAGTTGCTGACCAATGGTCACGAGTTCGAATCTCGTAATTTTTATTTTATTTGATAAAAATCAAACACAATGTAATATGAGTCCGTGCAAGTTTCAAGTCCAAAATATTTTCGCTTGATGGAGTATATTAGAAATAATATAAATTATATTATGAAGTTTTATTTAATAATTTAAATTTTTAGATGAGATAGTTACTTTACCGATATTTACAGTACTGTCACACAAAATGCTGATGTATTCGAATTCAATGATACATTTACTTCTTGATGTACTCAAATACACAAGGACATGACACAAAGAAGAGGCAGAGAGCAGTGGTGCTTCATAAATACACTTCTGCATACTCAATAATCATCCAGGCATCAGAATTGAATTTCAATGTGCTAAAGTTGCAGCATCAAAATCAACTGAAGCTTTCGCAACAAATTTAACGAGCAAATACTGGCATTAAGGAAAGTAAGTATGAGATGATCCACCACGTCAGGTGACTGCTCCTGAACATAACGTGTTCCTTCAGGAAAATATATGATTTGGTACAAAATCTTTGACCTTCCTGCACTTTATGTAATCCTCCATACTTGGAATTTTGAAGGCATAATCTTTGTCACCCATGACCAGAAGTGCTGCAACTTTAATTACTGGTTCAGTTATGTTGAAATCTTTATCAAAGGCCCTGCAAAGCACCCTTTCAAGCCAAACTCTTATATCACATGTTAACGTGCAAACAATCCAGACAATTTAGCAGATACCAGCACTCCTTTTATCAATGTGCTCTTACCTGTATGGAACTTGTAATGCAGTTTGGAATCCAATTTCTGGTACAAGGCTCCATATGTTGCAAGATATTCCTCTGTGAACCAAGATGGAGGAGGTATAGATAGGTCCACCAAATCCTTGATCTCGTGGTTTTCAGCAGCTGTTGGTATTTCACTTCTGGAGAACAAAATGTAGATGCTTCTGACCACCATTTTCCCATCAGATAAACCAAAGTAGGCTTCTGCTCGTGCAGGTTCCTATGCACAACTCAAGAAACAAATCTAAGGAAAAGTGCTACAAGATTTTTAGATTTCAGCAAATTTGATAGTCAAGAGCATGTGAATTAGTCCTTGTAAATGCCAGAGTCAAACCTAAAGACAAAATATACATTAAATGAAGGCACGTCTCTTGGCAATGTGTTCTCCGAGAATTGATCCTGTTATTGTCATCAGCATTACACAACCCACAAAACTAAGACAGCTTTTACGGAGACTCCTGTCACATTAATTTTGTCTCCATGTAGTCCTAACTGTAGGTGATAAACACATGCACCATCTTCGATTGTTGAAGAATAAGGACCTTACATGATGTTGCTCTTGTGAAAGCTTCAAGGTACCTTCAAACTTGTCCCAAATGATTCTCGGATTTGTTTTACATCTCCCAAATCCTTCATCTCAATCAATTAAAAAAATTACCTATTTAATATATTTATTTCCTGGATGCCAGATACTACAACAAGTATATCATCTACATGCAATATTCGAATGGTGCAAGAGTTGTCAAAGCTATTCATACAGCAATAATGACATGCATGTTGTCTTATGAGCAAATTACCCTCTTGCACTTAAAATTTAAGTTTAATGTGTTTGAAATGAAACACAAGAGAAATGTTTTCATGAAAAGAAAGAGTCTATGGCCTTCATCTAGAATGACATAGTTAGTTTTGACTATTTTTATAGTCTAAAACGATGTGATTGATACTTTTATGATTGACCTGTATTGATTTTTATGACTAGTTTTTATAGCTTGTATATTGTCAAGACTAGTTTTTAATGGCTAATGATGAAATCTACATTTTGCGATGATAAGTGAGTATATTTTTATATTTAGCATAAGAAAACAAATCATTAATGAGAAAATTAGTTAGCGATGGTGGCTGTGTTGGATACAATGTCATGCATTGTTTGTAGATGTCATTAATAGAAATGGTAGTGATGTATAATAATTGGTAAAAAATGGTGGCAACTTGCAGGATGGGTGCTGGAAAAATTGTTGCGTGCATGGAAGTTTTGGGCTGAAACTCAAGCCATTTGAGCTGGAACTTGGGATTGTTGAAAAAAATCAGCTAGATTTTTATTGTTATTTTTATTTTTTAAAAATAATAATCTTAGCATTATCAGTTTGATCCCCAAGTCTCATCAGTTGGGATTGAATTCTATAGGATTCCATATTGGATATCTTTTTAGAATCAATATATATATTTTTTAAAAAATTATATTTGATTCAATGAACACTAGTTAATATTATAGTTATCAGTTTAGTTTCGTTTCGGCTGAAACATTTTGTATCAATTAAAAAAAAAAGATAAAACAACGTCGTTTTTATCTTAATTTAAATTTCTGTATGTTTTGGGTTTTTTTGCCAAATATCAGCCGATAAGTACCGGTATTACTTCGCTTGTACCGTTTCAGTTACAAGAAAAAAAAATCATCTCCTCCTTAACTTGACTTTCTTGCTTTTCATCTATATATATATGTGTGTGAATAGTATAACCTCAAAATGGAATATTGAAATATTTCAAAATTAAAATATTTTATATCAATAAAAAAAAAAAAATATCAACCGAAATGAAACTGATATTATATTTAATATGTTTAGATATCTAATTAATATATTCATTTATGATTTTTAATGTTTCTATTTGTAAAAACTCTACCACTAAAACAATTGGTTAGAAATCACTAAGCTATTTTTCTACGTCCTAATTTCTTTGCTCTCATGCATTAAATCCAGTCCCTTTGCTTAAGAGACATGTTACTACTAGGATATATATATATATATATGTTTTGGCCTTTTGTTTTTATCAAAAAGAAGAGAGGCATGTCACCACCAATTTTTGTTGGCCAAATCATAATGCTCAAAAATTTAAGTAGTGATTTGTTATGAACTTGAACACAGAGGACGAATTTTACATTTACCAAAAATTAGACAAGAAATACTCCATCTCACTTCAAATCTAAAACCCTGATCATTTCATTAAAAAAAAATCGTGCTACTATTCTCGGTTTCTCTCTCCACGCATCATCTGGATCGCAAAGATTCAATCTTTAGCTCCACCCTCCCTTGGATATCACCTGGTAAGCACTCTATCTCTCGCGTCTCCAAGCCCTTACACAACTTGACTTTCTTGCTTCCTTCTCATGATTTGGATTTGCATAATCTTGCGCCGTGTTTGAGTTCTAGGGTTTCACAAAAAAAGGGAAGAGATTTTTTATGATCTTAGGGTTTCAATCAGCCGTGGGATTATTTTGGGTCTTTTTTTCTTTACTGGGTTCATAAAGATTATAGTGGGAATTATAACCTCGTTAATAAAAATTATGAAAAAGCAAAAAACTTGGATTCTTCTAGCAGGGTCGCGTTTTGTAATTGAGAGAGCTAAGAAGATTTCATTTGATAACCAAATGATGCTGTTCTATTGGTTGCTTTTCTGTATTTGATTGGTTAACTAGTTGGATCAACATTTGGAGATTTGATCAGGTGTTACTAGAAGTCTGTGTAGTGTATTGGGAGGAGAATGGCTGATTTAGAAAACCTGCTGCTTGAGGCAGCGGGAAGGACTGGCAAATCAGGAAGAAACAGGAATTCAATACCACCGTCCAGAAGGCGAAAACGCGAGGGTTCATATTCTGATGGTGGAAGTGATTCTAGAGATGATGATTCCGATGATGATCGAGGGTATGTGAATAGGAAGCCATCTGGATCTCAGGTGCCTTTGAAAAAGAGGTTGGAGACTAATGAGAGGGATGATGAGGGTCAGGGTGAAGGTGATTATGATGGTGGTGGTTCAGATCGTGAGGGTGGAAGTAGTGATGAATCTGATATTGGTGATGATCTTTACAAAGATGAGGATGATAGGCAGAAGCTTGCTCAAATGAGTGAACTTGACAGGGAGTTGATATTGGCGGATCGAGCCGACAAGAAAGGGGATAAACATTTGACTGAGAAGATTAGATCGAAAAGGGATAATGATAAGCCAACCCGATCTAGAAAAGAGACCCCCCCTCTTCCATCGTCTCGTGGAGTGCGTTCATCAGCTAGGTCTGCTGACAGGGCAGCTGCTAAAGATGATGCATTGAATGAATTGAGAGCTAAACGTTTAAAGCAGCAGGATCCTGAAGCACATCGCAAGTTGAGGGATGTGTCTAGAGGATCCGCTGGCAGCCGGGGTTTTTCACAAGTCAAAAAGAATAATTTCACTTCAGCAAGTCTGAGTAGTTCCAGTAGTGAGAGTGGAAGTAGATCCCACAGTGAGGATGAAGGGTCTACAGGTGATGGTGGAATGGCAGACAGTGATGAGGATGTGGAACCTGGGTCCCAGGGACCAACTTATGAAGATATAAAAGAAATTACCATTCGGAGAACCAAGCTTGCGAAATGGTTTATGGAGCCTTGGTTTGAAGAATTGATTATTGGTTGTTTTGTAAGGGTTGGGATTGGCAAGTCAAAGTCTGGGCCTGTGTACAGGCTCTGCATGGTCCGGAATGTTGATGCTGCTGAACCTGACAAGCCATACAAGCTGGAGAACAAATCAACTTATAAGTATTTGAATGTTACTTGGGGTGCTGACACCTCTGCTGCCAGGTGGCAGATGGCTATGGTTTCAGATTCTGGACCAACCGAGGAAGAGTATAAACAGTGGGTTAGAGAGGTGGAGCGTGGTGGTGGCAGGTTGCCAAGCAAACAGGATATCTCGGAAAAGAAGGAGGCCATAAGAAAGTCAAACACATTTGTGTACTCGGCAGCCACTGTGAAGCAGATGTTGCAGGAGAAAAAATCTGCATCATCAAGACCATTAAATGTCGCTGCTGAGAAGGACAGGTTGAGGAGGGAGTTGGAAATTGCACAGAGCAAGCATGATGAGGCAGAGGTGGAGAGGATTAATGCAAGAATTGAGGAACTGGAGGCTTCTCGGCAGGCCAAGGTGAAAGATGCTAAGGCTATTAGGTTGGCAGAAATGAACAGAAAGAACAGAGTTGAGAATTTTAGAAATGCATCTGAATTGAAGCCAATAAATACAGGTCTAAAAGCTGGGGAAGCTGGGTACGATCCATTTTCAAGGAGATGGACTAGGTCAAAGAATTATTACGTTTCAAAACCTGCTGAAGTAGATGATCCTGTTGCAATTAAAAATAGCGAGGCAAATGACAAGGTGGCGGTTGCAGCTAGTAATCAAGTTGCAGCAGGGGTGATGTCAGAGGCTGGTGTGGCTGCTACAGCAGCTGCCTTGGAAGCGGCAGCTGATGCCGGGAAGCTGGTTGATACCAGAGCTCCTGTGGATCAAGGCACTGAGTCAAATACAATGCACAGCTTTGAGCTTGAAATCTCTCTGAGTGCACTGCAGAGGTTTGCTGGACCTCAGGATGCTCAGGCAGTGTTCATGGCTAGGAAACAGAGGATAGAAGCAACTGTTGGATGCCGAGTCCCTGAGAATGATGGGAGAAGACACGCACTGACCTTGACGGTTGGTGACTACAAGAGAAGAAGAGGGCTTCTTTGAAATGCAATGGTGCACCGAGCAGTATCTATCTATTAACCTCCTCAGGTTCACGTTTTTTAAAAAAACCTGTCAAGTGTTAGTAAGTACCTTATTGCTATTAGCTTAATCGTGAGATCATTCATTTGACAAACAAACATTTGCTCTCTTTTACTTCAGAATCATTAGTAGTAGTGATTGGCCTTGTGTTGTGTACTTTTTGATGGCTCTAATGCAAGATTTTCTTAATGTAAGTGCATGAAACATCAAGATTAATGAAATTCAAGATTTGGCTGGCAGAAAATTTACTTCACTATTTTCCTGAGATTAACTCCTGTGTCCTTTCGATAGCGGTGCGATCTTTCCAGGTCTAACATTTCAGCATTCCTTTGTAAATAATTATTGTGTATCTGCTCCATTGCCCTTTTCCTTCCTTTTGCTTTAATCTTTTATTTTATTTTTACTGTAAGAACAATGACATCATAGGGTGTCTGCGGGATTCCTCGCACTCATCCTTCATGGGTCCTTTGGATGCTTGTCCCAGAAGCTCAAGAGGGCAGCAATTCCCTCAACTCACCAGTAGCCAGGTTAGAATCATGGTCTTACCCAAGCACAGGCTCCCCACTCGACACCATTGCTACTCAGGGGTTTTCATTGTACTTTGGTATTCGCTTTGTAAAGTTTAAGTTAAAAAAAGAAAACTACGAGCGAGGAAAAGTCAAACTACTACTGGTTACTGTAACTGACGGAGGGATGAGTTCAAACTCATCTTTCCAGGATCTTGCGAGGTTGGGGGAACTATGAATATTGATAATAAATTATTATACAACAGATTGTTGTGGTAAATTGGATCGTGAGTTTTTTTTTTCTTTGAAAAAAAAGCATAACATGAAGAAAACTATATCATTACCCGTATTACGCGACGTTTAAATAATTTTAAAAAGCCGAACTTATATGATTTTCGTTCATATATAAAAACCAAATTGCAAGTAACCAGGGGTGTGATTGCAAGACTATTTAAATACTAGCACGAAAAGACTTTGCTAGTTTGTCCACTGGCTGTTCTTTTCTGAGTTCAAAACCACACTGCTAGTAGCGTACGATGGCAATCTCTGTCAAAAGATTATCCCATCTCATCTCCTTAAAGAGACCAACCAAACTCTTTGGTGTCTCAAATTACTCAGCAACCTCCACCTATCAAATTGGTATGCCTGTAAACATTCTTAAACCAGAGATTGCTGATTTATCTCAAGTTAAACATTCTCTTGCATACAACCTGTTTGTTAAAATGTATGGAAAAGGACATTAACTAACTGACGCTTGTTTTTCTGTTCTTATGAAGAATATTCAAAATGGAACAATGGAGGTGGAACTTTCCACAAATCAGCTTGCATCGACCCAACAGTGTTAATTGATATTGGTGCAGTAGTTCATTCAAAAGCTGTGCTCGGTCCTAATGTACATGTGGGATCAGGAACTGTTGTAGGACCTGAAGTTACGATTGGTCACTCTACAAAGATAGGGTATAATGCATTTTCTTTATGCAAAAAAGGGTTTTCGTGGAATTTTTATTATGCGATTAGTATTGTTGGTTTTTTTTTATATATATAGTAATTCTATTTTTTTTATCAGGTATAATGTTGGCCTCATTAATTGTAGGATAGGGGATTCATGTGTAGTTCACCATGGAGTATGCATTGGTCAAGATGGTAAGGCTTGGTTATTTTAAATTTAGAGTTCTTACATTACCTCTTTTTTTTTTATTATTATTAATAACCATTCTTATAACTTTTAAGTTCTTAGTACCTTACCTTTATACGTATTGTTGATAGTTATATATATCGAACTGATTTATGATTTAATTACATGTGTTAGGAAGAGCAATGCATTTGACTACTTAAATATACGGTCTTTTCTCATACATCGACCTGTGATTTGTAGGTGATTTCACTAAATCATATGTTTTTGACCTACAGGATTTGGGTTTTTTGTGGATGACAAAGGCAACATGATGAAGAAGCCTCAAGTTGGTGATATTTAATAGTTTTTGAGGACCATTTCAATTGATTTTTGTCGTTTCTCTCTCTCACTCTCCCCTCCTCTCTGTATATGCACTAGAGCACTCACGCACACGCCACCCCTGATCCCTGTGTATGCTCACATTTTAGGCATGCACCACTTATTTATACGTTCTTAATGGACATGAGCATTCTTTTCTTGTGTATTTCTCTTACATTTGAATTAAGGAGCATCATAATCAGTGACAGTGAAAAGTCATAATATCACTCCTAGCAGCTCACACTCTGCGATTTACTCTTTTTTTTTTTTTGCTACAATTGATCCTTATCACCCATTTACAGAAAATCCAAATGGGTGCCTCAAATGCCTTGTTCAGCTTTGGATCGGCAACTGAACTATCCTATTTTATTTTTCAGCTGCTGAATGCTATCATAGGAAATCATGTGGAGATTGGGGCAAATACATGCATTGACAGAGGAAGGTGTGGTGGCTGTTGGGACTAGATTTTCACTCGTATTTATGTATGTTTAATAGTAAACAGGCTTGAATTCGGAACCTGTCCAAACTAGATGGCTAAGTACACCACCCATTTGGTTCTATGCAGTTGGAGAGACACAGTTATTGGGGATCATTCAAAGCTAGATAATTTAGTCCAAGTGAGCTTTTTATCTTCCATTTTGACCAGATGATATATCTCATTTAGTGGTATTTAATTGCATTTCTACCTGGCTTAGCAGATTGGTCATAATGTGGTTATAGGAAAGGGTTGCATGCTTTGTGGACAGGTTGGGATTGCAGGTTCAGTGACGTAAGTTGCTTCTAAAGAATATGTTTATGATGCTGTTTCTTTTGAAGTACTTCAAATTTCTTTTTATGTGTTTTTAATTCAGTACGATGATTGGGTAGGTTTAGAAGGCATTGGTTGTTTACATCTGTCTTGTTTGTTCTTGTTTAGCATGGGAGACTACGTCACCTTAGGAGGAAGGGTCGCAATTCGTGATCATGTATCTATCGCATCGAAGGTATTAAATCATGTATTTGGTCCTGAGCAACCGTGAGTTGATTCTTTCACTGGGTGATTGACACATCGACACTTGTAGTTCATGAAAAGTGAATCATGCAAAGAATTGATACTTTCTTTGTAGTTGTAAGGAAAAAATACAAATTTCTTATGAGTCCCAAGCCTCCAACTTGCATTCAACTCTCTTCATCTAGGGCCTCTGAAATTTTTCAGGCAGATCTTTTGCCTGCAAACCTGTATGTCTGTCACATAGTACTATCAAGATCTCCATTAGAGTATGCATAGATCATTAGATTGAATTGCATATAATGGTTGGGATACAGGCCTGGCCTTGGATGAGCTACTGTAACTGATATAAATTATGGTGTTTGTTGTGGGATATCTGATTTGCTTGAGTTGCAGGTCCGGCTTGCTGCTAATAGCTGTGTGACCAAAGACATTACAGAGCCTGGGGATTATGGTGGCTTCCCTGCCGTAAGATTTATTCTTTCCTTTCTTTTATCTCATCCTTATGTGTGGCCAAATTTCTTGGTGTCAATTCATTCTTAATGACATCACAAATTCAAATTAATATGGAAATTATTTTCCCTGTCTGACCTGTAGGTTCCAATTCATGAATGGCGAAGACAAGTTGCTTGTCGTTACCGGATTTCAAAGAAGGCCATTCTATAGAGCTGCTTGAAATTGAAATCATATATGCAGCTAAAATGGTTAGGACTCTTCTCCCAAATGATTGTATTCTGAGAATATCGGTTTGTGAAAGGTGATTTGAGGACCCTTACAAGACTTGCAGCGTCTTGAGATTGTTAATCTGTGGAGCTCAGGAAAAAACAGCGATACTGATGTTGGAAAGTGTTTTTATTAATGTCCCACAAAAACATTCCTAACCAGCTGAATTGAGGTTGTATAGTACTTGTTTTACAAGAATTGGATCGGAACGGTAGCTCGCGGTGTGGCAGCAGCATAACCGGATTAAATATAGTTGAGGTTGTTTTTTAAATGTTTTTTTTTTTAAATATATTAAAATAATATTGTTTTATTTTTTAAAAATTATTTTTGATATCAACATATGAAAATAATCTAAAAATATTAAAATAATTAATTTAAAATAAAAAAATATTTTTGAAATATAGTATAAAACACCCTTTAAAATAATAAAGAAAGAAAAAGAGGGTAAATAGAGAAACTAGAAGAGAAAAAGAACTTCGGCACCAAGCTACCAAGCCTCGATCCCGAATTGGCTTGGGTAAGCTATATGTATCCTTTTACGTCAGTCCATGCAATCCATAAGAGATTTTTTTTTTATTTTATATTTTAAAAATATTTTTTACAAAATAATAATTAATTTTTAAGTTGTTTTTATACATTTATGTCAAAAATATTTTTTTAAAAAAATATTACTTTAATTCATTTTAAAATAAAAAACAATGTCGAGATATGAAATAAAAAAAATATCCAAAAAAATACTAATCTATATTAACTTTTCAAACATATAATATGGATCTTCGTATGAAAAAATCATGTAACTCGATCCATAAAAATAAAATGCTACTAAATAGAAAACAAAAATACTAAAAAAGATTTTAAAATATACAAATTAAGAGAATGAGGCTACTAAAAATAAAAAGTTATGGATTAAAATTGATTTATTTTATTCCTGAAAATCAAATTGAAGTAGTATCTATAATTTATAAAGTATTGGATTTACAGTAAGTATTTTCCCAAAACTTTTTAAAACCACCCATTTCCTGCATGCTTTCTTACTTCTATCTCTTTCTTTTCATCTGACCCTTCCCTAGTAAATTGGATTAAAACTCGGTAATTAATATAGCTGGCAAGAAAAGAAAAAAGTAGTGAAAATACCACGTGGCAGTAATTAATATAGCTGTCATATTCGATCTGGAACTGACCTATTCAAATTATTGTGCTAGTTCTAGTCAACTGTTAATTATTATTATTAAAATAGCAGCTTATTATTATTATTATTTATTTGGTGTTAGGTGTAAATATTTTGGTCAAACCAATTAAATATTAAAAAATTAACCATGCCAATCATTTTTCTGTCCAATTACTATTAACCAGACATCACATATTTAAAAAACAATGTTCCATAGGCAGAACAGAACATCTGACTTTTTCTCAAGAGAACTGAGAAATCACTTAAAGAACTACACTAAATAACAAGTTTATTTTTAAAAATATTTTTTTTTAAATTAATTTATTTTGTTTTACTTCCAAATTAATGAATTTTGTTTTACTTCTAAATACATGGTCTGGTTATAAAAATTAAAAATAGTCCACCTTCTACCCAGTGCATTTGGTTTTTAAAGAGATGACCAGGTGACATTAATCTTGGAACTAATTAGAGTTTGAGAAGGATCCTGATCTTGTTAAAATATTCTTTCGAAAAATAGGTTTTTTTATAATTAATGTGGATATTCAAATTAAATTATGTATACCTTAATTAATTTCATGAACTCTGAAGTTAATGATCCTATACGGTTCCTGTAACCATCATATTAGCAATTACATGACTCGAACCTGAGACTACAGGAGAAATAAATCTTTTAGTCTCAAGCTCTTACCACTAGATCATCTATTAGATTATTTGAAAAAATAAGATTTTTAAAGAATATCGTGAAGCATGCATGAATGCCGGGGAAAAAAAAAAGTATAAACAGCAAAAAAATGTTCAATAAAATCAATGTGTTAATAATAAAAAAATAAAGTAAAGCAGTTAAAAAACTTAAAAATAAATGAAACTCCAAGATAAATTAAATTAGAGAAATAACAAAACTAACTTGGACAATATTCTTTGGATTTGATTTGTAGGGTTTCTGTGCTTTAATTGTTTACAGCTAAATCTTGATTCTCCTGTAAGCAAGATCTATGATTTAATTTTTTATTGCATTTTTAAATTTTTTGATGGGGTGATGTTAAAAATAAATTATTATAATACCAAAAGTGTATTGCAATCACTACACAATAACGCAACAACATATGCTCAACTTGATCAAACTATACACCATTGCATGTCGGTCGATTTGTGACTCATTTAAGTTAATTAGATATAGTTGTTGAAATATATGACATGAATTAAAATATGAAACTACAATTTTTAAATTTGTAAATCTATTTATTATACTTTTGAACTAATATTATATTTATTAACACAATTCAAACTCTACTATGCTTGAAAAAAATAAATAAAAAATAAAGCATTTTTTCAAATCAAATATAATTTGAAATGCATTATTATTATTATTATTATTAATAATATTGTATAGACAATCATGCAATAATACAATGATTCCAAGATAAAGTTGCAAATTCTATTAGTTTATGTAAATATATTATTTTTATAAATACATCACAAAAACATTTCTAGAAGGGGATTGCGTGGGTTTTAGTTTAATGTAAAATCTATAGAAATATTTTGGGCAAATCTTAAAAAAGTCAGGTAAAAAATGTTTCGACAAGAATACAGATAATATGAACTAGTCTTAGTTGACTAGCCAATGTTGAGGACCATTTAACTAGTCTAGTTTTTAATTTTTAATTTAAATTTGTTAATTTTCAAAAAACTACCCAGTCAAAAACGTGTATTGTTAAATAAAAAAATGAAGACATGCCCTTTTTATTCCCACTATTTTTTTTTTTGTAAAATACTAGAAAAAGTATTCTTTGTAAAATAAATAAATAATAATATTGAATGGAAAAAAACATAAGATTAAATAATATTTTATATAAATAATACCACAGTTTAATTATGAAAATTATAATTTTTATACTTTAAATTAATATTTATATATATTAAGTTGATGTACTAATATTAAAAAATAAAAATTTTATTATTTTTAAATGAAAAAATAATTTCTACTACCGTCTCAACCATACAAAAAACCTTAAATGGAACAATGGCTCTGTTTCAAAATGTGAGCCAGCTTTCAAGTTCATGTTGAGCCAAACCAGAGCCAAACTTCCATTTCTCTCTTTATATCTATCCCTCTAGTGAAGTGAACTGGAGACTCCAACTTCGACTGTCTTTTCGGTTCCCAATGCCAAAGCACAGAACACAAAAATATTTCTTTTTTTGATATTTTGCCGCCTCCATTAAAATCCTCTGCTCTCACTTGCCCTCCATTATTCCTTCTCCCTCTCTCTTTCTCTGCAACTCTCGGGCTCTTATTGACTCATAAATGAAACAAAACCCGAAGCCACATTTTAGCTACCAATAAACGCCATGTACAGCCAGATCACCAAGCTTGAAAAGAAATGTCTTGTCTGTGCTGAACAGTTGCGAGAAATGAAAAGATCAATCTTTGCCTTTCTCTTTTGCTTACCAACTTCGTTTCTTGCTGTTATATTCTTTCTCCTCCTTTTCTACAATGGTTTCGTTGTTTTCAACGTCCACCTTCCCTTTCCCTCCAAACCCCGACCAGAACCCGCCAATTTCTCTAAGGCCAATTTTGCTGGAAATTCACTCAAAAAGCTCCCATCTTCAGTGATGTCTGCTGTTAAAGAAGATACCCCAGAAGTTATTTTAAAGACCCTTTTGCCTCTTTTGCAAAATCCAGCCATATCAACGACACCAATTAATCATCATGTGGTTCTGAAGCCAAAGAAGGCTCATGAATACAAAGCTGTGAAGCGAATGCTGAGGTCTGGAGACAATTCAAAGCAGTTTTCGACAAGAATAAAAGACTTCCTAGGGAATAATGGTTGTAAGGTCAGGTTCTTTATGACGTGGATTTCTTCTTTGAAGCCATTTGGAGATAGAGAGTTGTTTTCTATTGAGAGTTTGTTCAAGTCTCATCCAAATGCTTGTTTGGTTATTGTTTCCAATTCCATGGATGCTGAAAGTGGGAGTCTTATTTTAAAGCCATTTCTTGACCAAGGGTTTAAATTGATTGCAATTAAGCCAGATTTTGATTATATATTCAAGGATACTCATGCTGAGAAATGGTTTAAAGGGTTAAAGAAAGGGAGTGTTAGCCCTGGTGAAGTTTCTTTGGGTCAAAATATGTCTAATTTGCTCAGGCTTGCTTTGTTGTACAAGTTTGGTGGGATTTATATGGACACTGACGTGATCGTGTTGAAGAGACTTACCAAATTGAGAAATGCTATTGGGGCACAAAGTATTGATCTTGAAAATGGGAATTGGAGCAGATTGAATAATGCTGTGTTAGTTTTTGACAAGAAGCATCCATTACTCTTCAAATTCATTGAAGAATTTGCACTCACATTCGATGGAAACAAGTGGGGTCATAACGGTCCTTATCTGGTTTCAAGAGTTGTTTCAAGAGTCAATACAATGCCTGGGTTTAACTTCACTGTATTGCCTCCATCTGCATTTTATCCGGTGAATTGGAGTCGAATTAAAAGTCTCTTCAAGGGGCCTAAAAGTAAGGTCCATTCAACATGGTTGCATAGAAAACTCGAGCAGATTAAAAGTGAGAGTTTTGCAGTTCACTTATGGAACAGGCAGAGCAGAAAGATTAAGGCAGAAAGTGGAAGCATTATCAATCACATTATGTTGGATTGTTGTGTTTTCTGCAATTCTTCGAGCTCAAGTTTGTAGATTGCCATAGGAAAATTGATGATTATGCGAGTGTTGAAGATTGCTTTGTTATCTATGGTTTTGGACTGACTCCGTCCTTTACACCATTACAGTGTTGATGAAGATTAAAGAAAGAACGAAACGGAAAATCTTTTTCTTTCATATACCCCACCCATTGTTTTTCTTTCTTATTATTTGCTTCATGTATATCTTCTTGTATTTATATAATAAGGAGCAGAAATGGCTAGTTGGTGTTATTGTCTTCTCTTATGAATAGTTTATTGGTTAATCATTGACCAATACAATTATTCCACTATTTCTTGAAAAAATAATTATTCTTCGAGAGTTAATGACCCTTTGATTCTCTTGTAATTTATCTCATATTCTTGGTCAGCATAAAGAAAAACAACACAGTTAGAGCACCAAATATCCATACAATCCTCTCTAAATAAAGCAAGGTCAGTTCATTTAAGGGTTTATGATTTGCATGGTAAGTCTCGAGTTCGAGTCAGAATATGTATTATTTATAAGAGTCTAGGACAACCAGAATTTTATTCATTCACCTAGACCTCCAAAATATATTTTTTAAAATTAAAATTTCCTCAAATCTAAATAAAAAGTTGAGTTCATTTAATTGTGAGAGTCTTGAAAGTAAACTCAATGATTTGTCATCACAATCAATGAATATGCAATCATGTTGAAGGTCATGCCGATTAAAATAAGCTGCGAGAGTGATTTCCCAGCTTCCATTTATTTTGTTTTGTTTGATTTTTTGTCACCATATGCTCTAGTCTTGCATATCTAGGCTGTAAAATCAGGCATCTGCAAAATTATTTTCCTTCATTAGTCAATGGATAGAGCAATCGCACCCACTCCCTATTGTTTAATTCTCTCTGTCTCACCAGAATATAATTAGGTGAAATGGATTTTAGTTTTCCTTTTCTTACAACTACGTGGTTCATGCACGATAGACAGTCAAGTTCATGTAAATTTGATGGGTTCTGCACATGAAACTTCGGTGATCTATCTGTCAAACAGGAGCTCGTTAGTTTATACACAAGCTGCTTGCTGCTGTTACCATGTGGAGCATGATCTTCCTTGTAGGATTATGATTAGTTGAGTGGAGAGCTAAGCTGTTGACTAAATATTTTTAATGGCAATTAAGGATTGGAATTGTCCTGTCGAAATTACAGATGCGGTGTGTTGAAGATGATGATAGTTTTCCTTTATATTAGAATATACTCACTCGGTGCAAGAGACCATGTGAATGTTGCACGGAACCCGTTGCTAATATGGCTGAAATTCAGTTCCCTGGACAGAATTTGGTCCCTGCTTTGCTGTACCCCAAATATCTTGTATTATTTTCTGTTTCCACCCTTTTAAAATTAAGATTAAGAATTATTAATTAAGAAAAAAGAATAAAAATGGATGGTAAAAAATATTTGATATTTTATTCGAACCTAAAGCATAATTATAAACTAGTTACAACATTTATTTTTTGTATTTTTAAAACATAAGAGATAATATGATTTTTTTAATGAAAAATATACTTGAAAATATTTTAGGATTTTGCCTTAGGCACGTTAACAAAAAAATAATAATCTCATTTGTGTTTTTAAATAGAGATTTGTTTTTCATTTTTTTTTTGAAAATTTCAAAGAAAATAATGTATTTTGTATTGGGTTCATATTTTATAGTGTAAATCCGAGACTCAATATTGAAAAAAATGATGAAAAAATAAATTAAAAAAATATTTTGAAATAACCCTTGAAAAAATAGTTAATTTTTTTAAAAAAAACTATGTATTTTTAATATTGGATTCGTATCTTACCGTGTAAATCTACAATATGATATTATGTAAATTTTTGGAAAAAACGCGAGAAAATCATAAATATTGAAATACCCATTTGGGTTATTTTGTTTATTCAATACTATTTTATTATTATTTATTATTATAATATAATATTAATGTTATATGGGTTAAGACCAGACCGGCCGAATATGTCTGACCCAACCAAGTCAGGTTGGGCCTGCAATGGCCCAATAGACCTCACTCATATATTTTTTTATTAGGCTAAACCTGATCTAACCATCTGGGCTAGGCTAAAGCAAGTCTAACTCATTGTCAAAGATGAATTAGTTTTACTGCATGAAATAGCCCATATAATCTTGGTCAACATCTGTCAGATGAATTAGCATCTCTTCTGATGCATTTTTTTTAAGTTCAAAACGATGTTATTTTGGTCTTCTTAGGGATTTAATTTAGTGTTTAGGATAAAGTTCAACCTGATCCTCTTTCTTTTAATTTATTTCAATAGCACCCCTAAACGACCTTAATCTCTAATAAAAAAATTAATTCGAATGAATAAGTGATTTCACCTGATTAATAAAATCCCCCCCCCCCCCCCCACCAGAATTGAAGAACGTATTTAGATGTTTAAGTGTTCGTATATAGACATACAGAAAATCAAAACATCATCAATAAAAACTACGATAAGTCTTGAATAAGGATTGTAGATTTCATGCATGATTCACTGGAACTCCAACGGAACGTTGTTTTAGTCCAAAAGGCATTATTTTCCACTCGTAATGGCCAAATGATATTTTGAATGTTACATCTATCAGCTTCCGCAATCTGCTAAAAACCTGATTTCCTTTCTCTATCATCAGTGCTAAATTCCCTAAACTCAACAGAAAAATTTACTTCACAAGTGTTCATTCTTTCCAAGTTATGTTATCTCAAATCTTCCAACTTCATAAAAAAACTTCAAGGGTTTCTGTGAATCTTCTCAGCTGAATCATGGTCCCATTCGAATCATCCCATGATTATACATGATAGTATCGAATGCAAGAGTTTTCTTAAACATTTCTTCCGTTGAATGAAGACCCTTTTGTCTCTCTCGAAGCTCGAAGTAAAACTCTGTCGACTGTTTTGAGTTTCGAAAGTGAACACTGATTTTTTATCAGGTAACCATGAGAAAAAGTTCGAAGATGATTATTAAATTGTGTGTGATTCTATTAGCTAACACCTAATAAGGCTAAGCTTTGCACGTGGAACCATGGCGACCTATCTTCTGTCGAATAGGAACTGGTTAGTTGATAAATTAACAAGCTGCTTGCGCCGAGCATGTAATATTTGCTGTATATATCCAGGCAGCTGACTCGGTTACAAGCTCATACCCGAAACTTTCACTAGAACTATGTCTCATGTCTGAATCAGACTGCTATTAAACCCGGCTAGTATTGCGGGTGACCTATTAATCTAACACGTGGTCTGAATTAGATTTTAAGTTAAATTAGATAAGAATTGATTTTGTATAATCCAGTTTATATGGTCAAAACTCAACCTGTTTTTTTTTTTCAAAAGTGTTATTTTATTTTTTATTATTTACAAAAATTAAAATAATATTATTTTAATTGATTCAAATCAATCAGTTAACACATCAAACTCGCGATTCAAGCCTTAAGCCGGGCCAATTCAATAACTTAGGTCCAAATTACCAATTGACGACCGATAAAATAACTTCCAACTATCAAAAGACTAGCCAGAGATAAGCCAGGATTACAGCAGCAGCAGCATCTTCATGGCCCAGATTCTCAATACTTCACTAAGATACAATCTTGTTTTCATCCAAGATATAAGTTCCTGAGCAGGGATTAGGGTGATCTTTACGAGATCTTACATTGACAGAAGCAGGAGACAGGATGAATAATCTCAATGATCTGGATTGATAATCAACTGTATATTAAGCCCCATTAATTTCAACCCGCACGTGTAAGAAAACAACACTTTCACTGCAGAAAGTTTCTACTCTTCTGGTTCCATGGTTGTGTAACTATTATCCACGGTAAAATAGTGTATTGAAAAAGAATATTGCGATCAGCTTTATTGAAGTCACACGATGTGCAAATAATGCTTTTAGCCTAAACTAGTTTTTAGTATTACAAGCCTTTTTATGAAGTTTGTGGGTGAAACAAGCATGGTACCCATTCATTCTTTCTGCACCAGTCTCTGTACTTCTACATCTCCCAATTCCACTTCACCACTTTGCAACTCTCCTCCATTTTGAAACATCATTTCAATTTGCTCCAATGACTTGCCTTTTGTTTCCGGGACACATGTATGGACAAAAGCAACAGAAAGAGCTGAAATAACTGAGAA
Organism: Salix dunnii; assembly: GCA_015731905.1. Classification (NCBI taxonomy): domain Eukaryota; kingdom Viridiplantae; phylum Streptophyta; class Magnoliopsida; order Malpighiales; family Salicaceae; genus Salix; species Salix dunnii. The sequence continues at coordinate 2,094,855 of CM027662.1, read as the reverse complement.
TACAAAGAAGGTTCCTCCAACTGTGATTGCAGCAGACACTGAGAGGAAGGACATAGAAACTGCACCACTACTTACCCTGCTGCCCACTGCCCCGAGAGCTGATGCTTGAGCTCGAAGCCTTTGAGGGAAAATTTCAGATGACAAAACCCAACAAACAGGGCCAATACCTACAGAGAAGAATGCTACATTCGCACAGACTGATAAAATTGCCAATTCAATCCCAAATTTTTCATCACTCATGAAAGATAGAGTAAGACTCAGAGAAAGCAAGCTGACAGTCATTCCAATGGTGCTTACGTAAAGCAAAGGTTTTCTACCCACATTGTCAATGAGAAATATAGCTATTAAGATGAAAAAAGTTTTGGTAAACCCAACAGCAACAGTTGCAGCAAGAAGGTGAGTCTCACTCTTGATCCCAGCATCCTTAAAAATCGTGGGACTATAGTAGACTGTTGCATCAATACCTGTAATTTGTTGGAAACACTGTATTCCACAACCAGTAATCAGCATCTTTCGAACTGCAGGTGAAGGTTTTAATAATTCTTGCCACACTGCTTTTGCTTCATGCTTCTCAGAATTAGCAAGGTCAGCAGCCAGTTGTATCTCAGCCAATCTTTCCTCCGCTTCTTTTTCACTATTATTCGTTTTTGACAGCACAGTTCTTGCTTCTTCGATTCTGTTCTGCCCCACCAACCACCTCGGGGACTCAGGGATCACAAACAGAGCAACTCCCATTAAGACTGAGGGAAGAATTCCTATGCCAAGCATAACCCTCCAGTTTATATGTACTGGTAGTCCTGAAAAAGCATAGTTGGAAATGTATCCAAGAAGGATTCCTAGATTTATGAAAATTTCAGGAAAGGAGGTGAGGGATCCTCTAACAGCAGTGGGTGATATCTCTGCAATGTACACTGGCGCTATCATGACCCCAAAGCCTATCCCCACGCCAGCCAAGATTCTTCCTGACATCAGAATTGCAAACGAAGGAGCAAGAGTCATTATAGCAGCCCCTGACTGAAAAACAAGTGTTGCAAAAGCTATCGTCCACTTGCGACCGATGGCATCTGACATTTTCCCCCCAGCTAAACTACCCAAGAGCGAAATTATGCTTAAAATTCCAACAAGAACTTCTTCTTGTACCTCGGATATCTTAAGATCTTCTTTGATGAATAAAATTGCTCCGCTCATAACACCCACATCTGCAGTCACAAGGATGGATTACAAATTAGCAATTTATACTACATTCAAACAGATTCTCTTCTATAACAAGTAACAACATGATTCATGCATGTCGGTTGTGAATCTTGTCTCGAATTTATAAATAAGTACATAGATTAAAGTAACCTCACTTGTGCATAAAGTCAGGGCCTAAAACCATCACCCTTCAATTGGATAGTAATATTAGATGTTCCAGGCTTTCAGCAACGTAAGTTATTTTCAAATATCTTAAGCAATTAACCACAAATGAAGAAATTTTGCAAGATGGTTTTTTGCCAGTACGATCCCTTGAGGCAGCCAAGGGTCATTTTAATCACATCGCGAATCTTCAAGCATAACAATTTGCATCTAAAGGGATCATCATTGTGACCATAAACTAGATAAGTAATCTGCACATGAGAATTAACAATCTCAATAATTTACTTACATCCCCCTCGTTAGATTTTTTATGCCCCTACAAATGTGCATTCCACCCTACAAATTTCTATCTTAAGCTTCTCACCAAACATTTTCCGACTAGTACAGTACAATTACCATGTTCACTTACAAAAATATCCTGTGTTTTACAATGCTCGTATAGACAAACCTAAGAACCGCTTTGAAATTACAACCAATGAAGTGCAGAATTTGATCTTGCATATGCTTTCAACTAATAAACAAATCAGAGAAAGACACAAAAGCTATGAAAACGCAAATAAATTTTAGAAGGAAAAAATATGAAAAATGCTAAATTGGCTTATCCAAAATTCAAGCATATCAAACAAAAAAGACCAATAGATCAAATTAAAAAGAAAAGGATCAACATGCTAACCATATCCCAAAAGTACAGAATTGAGAGAGGCAAAGATAGCACAGGCAAGAAGATAAATCTTCGTATCCCTTTTTTCAACATAAACACCCTCTTGATCTTGATGATTACTTGACAACACAATATCTTCTTCTAACGCATCAGAATCCATCCTCTTGTACTTGTTCTTCCCCCCCACAAGTCCATTCCCATTTTCTTGCACCCCCATCTCTCTTTATATTCACCTACACGTTAGTAACATTCAAAATGGTATTTATCAAAATATTCAAAACTCGATATGTTGTGTTTCTCTCTGTATAGCTTGGACTCTCCCCGCCTCTTTATTTTCTTCACTCGTTAGTCAATGAGGATGCCGTGAGGGAGAGCGAGCGCGGTGCGGGCGGTAGAAACACGACTGCTGTGTTTCTGTTGTCTCTGAGGTTTACGGTTTTTTAGATCTGGCAAGGAAGAACCATGTTTGAGAAATCTAAGATGGCAAGATGAGGGTGGGTCCTATGTTTGTCTTGGTCGTACATCACTTTACGTGAGATGTCAAGGGTTTAATGCCATTTGTTCATCCCCATATTTTGATACTTACTCTATATTGAGCCTTGTACTGTGAAAATATTTGTTAGAATCCTTAAGTTCTAATTTGTCCTCCTTTTTCACTCCAATTGTTCTGGGCATTGTTTTTATTCGAAATTGCTTTTGAAAGATAAAAAATAATTTAAGGAAAATATTGTTTCATTTTTCATAAACTGATCAATCATGAATTTTTCCATATCAATTTCTTCCATTAAGATTGATTTTTGTCAAGATAAGAAAATAATCTTAATAATCATTAACCAGAATTATAGTCTTGCAAATTCATTATTGTATTTGTTTTTACAATTCAACTATGTGTTTTTTTTTTTTAATATTTCTTAGCTTCAAATTATTATTTTGAATTGTTTTAGAGTATATTGATGTAAAGAATAAATTAAAAAATTATTTTTACGGATTTTCAAGTGAAAATACACTCTAAAAATATCAGCTACTATGCAAGCTACTAAAATCTAAGGATTTGAATGTGCATTTTCATATAATAAGATTGAATGTGAAAAATTGTTATCAAATTGAGGGCCTTGTTCTGTCTCTTTGTTTTGTTTTACGCTGCAAGCAACGTCTAGTCAGTCCATGAATGACGGCTGGGTTGGACTTTGTTGGTCTTTCATTGTCTGAAAGTCTACTTCTTGTGGTGAGCAGCCAGTGATATAAGCACACCTGGCTTCAATAGAGCGGTCCGGGCTGGCAAATTGACTGGCCAGAAGAGAATTTTCAATATTCACCGTGTCCAGCGTCCGTGGGAGATTATTCTCCGAGGAAGGTCTTGCGGGGGAGGGCAGGCATCATTTTGCTTATGAAGTCGCGAATATAAGCAATTTTTTACGAGTAAACTTTTTTCTGGAAATTGTATTTTCAGTATTTAGATGAAAAAAATAAAATTTTGATTATTTTATAATTTTATAAAAAAAATATTTTTTAATTTAAATTCAAAATTTACTAATTGTTGAATATTATATGCAATCAGTTTCCCAAAAATTGGGAGAAATTAGTGAGTTTCAAGCTGGATGGATACCATTGGTTGTTTCTGCCAGGCTGACTTGTTGGGTTAATAATCTAAAAATCTTCTTTGACCGGTGTTTAATTTAAGAAAAGCAATTAAGAAGTGGATTAAAAATAATTCTTGAGTTTTTTTTTTAAATTAAAATATTAAAATAAATCTGTATTTTATTGTTCTTGTAATGTGAATTGATACAACGTAATGATTTTTTACTTCCTAGATAAAAACCAATCCATTACATTTTTGTTTGGTGAGTTGGGCTTTTCACGATATTTATTTGTCATTATTGTATTGATTAGGGTTAAACGATGTATTTAATTTTTTAAAGCTAATATTTTTTTAATTTAATTAAACCTGGTCAACTTGTAACCATACTACACCTAACTAGGTCAACGATATATATTTCTTAAAGAAAGAACATCATTGTTTTGATTGAAAAAGTAACCTATGAATTTTGATGCAATGACTCAAAGATCAAAGATTAGAATAGAATCCATTAATTATTTCATGAAACTATTATAATATAACTAGCCTCTCTGTTTCTTTTTTATTTATTTATCTATGATTTAAAATTTAAATTAATGTGCTCAAAAGAATATAAATATATAAATTAATTTAATATCAGGATTGAATTTAATTTTAGAGGTTATAAAAAACCTAAACTAATATATATAATGTCTATTTGAAAGTGTGGTTGAAATTATTTTTAAAAATATTTTTCATTTAGAAATGTATCACAATATTAAAAAATAATTTTTAATATTAAGACATAAAAATAGTATAAAATTATTATTATTCTTATTTGAAATAAAAAATAAAAATATTATTTTAAAAAACAATGCTACACCCAAATACTCCATGGAGTTTTCATGGATATCATCTTCCCAAATTGTTGCAAATGCTAATTATTAAAAAGTCAAGGCCCGGTCCAAAATCTCTTTGATCCAACCGGTCCAGGAGCGGTCGTATTTATACACCTTCGCCATTCTCAGCACAATCTCTTCACTCCCTCACTCTTTTCCGAACCTCCCCCCGCCATTAAGCGTAATCTTCTCCAAGTAATCTTCTCGAATTCAAGAACCTCACCAAAAAATCATGACCGTAGAGACTCTGCCGTACCAAAACGGCGTCGTCTCCAACGGAGATCTAGCCTCCACTAATCCTAACTCTACAAAGAAATCCAAAGAGAGCGACCGACGTCGTCGCAGGCGCAAGCAGAAGAAGAACAAGTCTCAGATTCCCGATGCTTCCGCCAACGGACACGACAGCGACACCGCCAATGATGATGGTGGTGATGCCAAGGAGAACGCCGATCCTCAACAGGTTCGTAGTTACGTTCTAGGGTTTTTTATTTGAATAAATGCATAATTTGAGATAGTTAAGTTGATTTTGTGGTCTGAATTGGCTGTTTTTGCTATATAAATTGTGAAATTAGGGTTTACATTCAATACTTGAGATGAGACGTTAGGGATTTGCATTTGTTATTGTAGTTGATTTGAAGCTAGGGTTTTATATCCTATGCTGGCATGGTGTACTGATGATACTGGTCTCTGTCTTAGTTTTTTTAGCATACATTTATTAGAGGGAAAGCACTTGCTAGTATTTATTGGGATTTTATTGTACTGTTTTAGGTGGTCTCATTAAATAAAAGACAATGGTGAAACGTCTAAGACTGATTTTGATGTTCTTTGAAGACATCAAATACCAATTTAACCAACTGGGAGAAAAATTGGAGTTTATAATATGTTCCCATGCTGCCTTTTCTTTATCTGATTGCTTCTTGTACATAGGAATGTAATCAAGTTGCCACTCCGAGGTTCTCTTCACTGTTTGTTTCGCAGTTCATTGTATAATTAGATGGAATTTCTTTGTATAAACATCATCGTTGTGATTGCTTGGTTAATTAAGAGAAGAATTAGATTTGAGCTTGTAGTAATTCTGTGTCTTTATGTTGATTTAACAACAAAAATGCAGGCTATGATTTAAAGATTTAAACTCAATAACTTTTTATATTGTCCAAACTTGCAGGTCCTTGAGCAAGTTGTCATTGAATATGTCCCAGAAAAGGCAGAGTTAGAAGATGGCATGGATGAGTTCAGGAATATCTTTGAGAAGTTCAATTTCCTTCAAAGTGCTGGTTCAGAGGTAAAAGGATTAGTTTTTATTTTATTTTCTTTTTGTTTGGCAAATCAATGCATCACTATTTCATGAATTTTCCCCTTAAGAAAGCAGTTTTTTGAATCCCATTTACTCTTATTTTAAATAGGAGAATGATAAAAAGGATGAATCAGTCCAAAATGCAGAAGCCAAGAAGAAAGCTGACTCAGATTCAGATTCAGAAGAACAAGAAAATGAACAAAAGGAGAAAGGCGTGTCAAACAAGAAGAAAAAGGTTTGCTTTCCTCACGGTGCTTTATTATTGTTGATGGTATTTTGCATTGAAGGAATGAATAATGGATATTCCATTACTGAATGGTGTTTCGGTTTTCAGCTTCAACGACGGATGAAAATTGCCAATTTGAAACAGATATGCTCCAGGCCAGATGTTGTAGAGGTACAATTGGTGCTTACTGTTTCAGTGGTTTATTATTTTTCCTCATGTTTAGTTGACATATAATATATGGCATCATTATTGTTTGGTTATTCATCAAATTATTTGGTTTGCAGGTCTGGGATGCAACTTCTGCAGACCCGAAGCTTTTAGTGTTTTTGAAGTCGTACAGAAATACTGTTCCTGTGCCCAGACACTGGTGCCAGAAAAGGAAGTTTTTGCAGGTTAGTGAATCTTGTAAAAGGAACTCTATGGGCTAAAATATGCATGATAATTGGGCATAGTACATCATGTGAGGCTTAGGATTGGGGTGAGGAAAGATAACACTCGATGAGGTTTCTCTTATATGTATATATGTGGTTCTTGCAGGGGAGCGGCTGTGACAATCATGGAGCCTGGACTTGTATGTGTTTGGCAAAGGGGGCCCTTAAGTGTTATCTCTTTTAATATATTTTCTAGTGTGACTGGGGACCTAGATATTATATGAACTGTAATTTCTTGCAAGACCAGGCAGCAGGACATTCCTGGTTCTCAGTTTTGTCAAGCTTTCTTTCCTTCAAACCTCGATTTCAAAATTTGAAGCCGGTTTAATTTTTTTCCAACCAACTGGTTGCTCCTCTAGGTCACCCAGGACTCATAACTCATAATAGCCAAAGGGAGTGTGTCCGCTGCTTGATCTGCAACATAATATGATTGTTTGCATGTTACTTGTGTTGGGAAACTTTATTTTTCTTGTAGGATTTGACTTTTGTATGTATTTTTTAGCTATTGAGCTTCTAATTCTTCTAATTGAATTTTCAGATGCCTTTCCATTGTGCTTATGCTGGGGCTAGATATGTTTAATTAAATATATTTAATTTATTTATTTATTAGCTTGATAGAACTTATTTTTCTCAAGGTGGTATCTCATTGAATTTTTTATTTGTTTTGCAGGGTAAGCGTGGTATTGAGAAGCAACCTTTTCAGCTTCCTGATTTTATTGCTGCAACAGGAATTGAGAAAATTAGACAGGTAACATCATTGCTACAAGCTTCTCACAATCATTCTTCTGCAGTTATATTTCCCACGCTCATACTTGTCATGACAGAGAATGTTTTCATCAGCTCTCTGAGGTCCCCTCAATGCTTGTTCAAACGACCTGTTTTTTACATAATACCAGGATGGTCTTTTGATGCAACGAGTTCTTCACTTGATCATGCTTGTCATGATGAAGAATAATCATTGCTGCTTGCTTTTCTGCTCATTTACTTGTTTATTGTCAGAAAAAAAATTGTTTCTTTGGATTTTTGATTACTTAATGCTTGTTCAAGTTACCTGGTTGTTCCATAATACTACGGTAGTGTTTTGATTCTTTTTTTGCACTCAATGTAACAATTAAAAAGATTTTCAGCAAATCATTGGGATTTTCACTGTCTTTCTCACACTCTAATTTTTTTTTTTATCTTTATTTTCTTAATTGGTGCCCATTGGAGATTAAACAAGAATATTCAATTTTCTCAACTGTTGTATTATCACTCATCTTGTTGAATGGCATGAGTGATGCCAGCCATGGGTATTGTTGATTTGATTTTGATATCTCTTGCTGCCTTTGAGATCTCCTGATTTCACTGTTTTTTCCAAATATATTACATGACAATATGACTTTCCAAATTAACTCATGCTATTGATTAATAGCTTAAATATATTCATTTAAAATAGAAGTTGAGCCACTTAATGCAGGACTAATGGAGTGTTCTGCAATTACATGAATTTAGAATTTTATTTTTTACTGAGGGAATCTATTGATAGACCATCTTTGAATATTATTGCTATTGAATTTTCATTTCTTTCCTATTTTATCTCATTGTTGTGGATTTGAAGAGCCATAGTTTCTTGTGGAGTCAAGAAGAATTCCTTGTGGACTTCAAGGATTTGGCCTGCTGGATTTTAGGTTCTTAATCCCACTTCTCATTCTACAGCAATTGTTAATCACCTTCACTTCTTGTGCAGGCTTACATTGAAAAGGAAGACAGTAAGAAGTTAAAACAAAAGCAACGTGAGCGAATGCAACCAAAGATGGGGAAAATGGATATAGACTATCAGGTTTATTGCATTTATATATTACCTTTTCATTTTAGGAGTTTGCAATGTTTCCCAGCCCATCATTATTATTCTGTTTATATACTTTTGTTTGTTAGGTTCTCCATGATGCATTTTTCAAGTATCAAACAAAGCCAAAGCTGACCACACATGGTGACCTATATCACGAGGGGAAAGAATTTGAGGCATGTTTTTTTTTTTTGTTTACTATGCTTCTTTTGACACTCATATGTTTCTTTTCTATGTTAAAAATTAGATTTCTATATACTTATTTTTTTTTTGTTGATACTAGAGATGTTTAGTGTTATACTACAGTAAGAGAATCTTCTGCTTCAAGTAGATGAAGGAAATGTTATGAAGCTCTATAACCACTTCTTGCTGTTTATATTTCTGCAGTATGAAAGTTGGAGTCTAGATTTTATGAATTTGGCTTTTGAAGAACCTCTCGCATAAACTATAAAATTTGATAGTGTGGGGAGGGGGGATTCGATCTTTAATAACTCATTGCTTACAGGAGATGTTCTGCTATCCATGGGCCATATCTTGGCCAAAAGTCTACCTTTTGTTTCAATGCAGCAGTCATGCTTGTTATCTTAGAAGAAAAAGTGAGAAGACATGATAAAATTTCATCATTTTGTGGGCTTAAAGTTGCCGCAAAATAATTAAAATGTTTGTGGTGGAATCTATATAATATATTTCACATGTGATTCCAAATTTTCTTCTGATGTTCAGGTAAAGCTTAGGGAGATGAAGCCAGGCAGTCTTTCTCAAGAGCTTAAAGAAGCTCTTGGAATGCCAGAGGGTGCTCCTCCTCCCTGGCTTATTAATATGCAGGTCAGATTTGCTGGCATCTTGTACTTTTTGAAGTCCACTGCTTCTTTGTAGCTGTACTCATCACTCCTCACCCATGTTTTTAATTTTATATTGATGGTTATTTTTCTCCTAGAGATATGGCCCTCCTCCATCATATCCACATCTGAAAATTCCTGGACTCAATGCTCCTATTCCGCCTGGAGCTAGCTTTGGGTATCATGCTGGTGGCTGGGGCAAACCTCCTGTTGATGAAGTAAGCTGTTTTGTTGTTAAAACACATAAATATTTCATATCATGTTCTTTTCAGTCCAACCTCGATATTATTTTAATGTGTAACCTATTTACTTGTGTATTGTGAATAGTATGGACGCCCTTTATATGGAGATGTTTTTGGGGTTCAGATACAAGATCAGCCCAACTATGAGGTATTTTCTATAATTATAGTGTCATTAGTAATTTAGATCACCATGCATTTCTTATAGTGTATGATTTGTTACTATTTATAATATATATTGGATCTCCAATTCAGGAAGAGCCAGTTGACAAGACCAAGCATTGGGGTGATTTGGAGGAAGAAGAAGAGGAAGAAGAGGAGGAGGAGGAGGAAGAGGAGGAGGAGGAGGAACAGCTTGGTGAAGAGGAGTTGGAGGATGGTGCTCAATCTGTTGATAGCCTTTCAAGGTATTGGATTGAATTCTTCACTTCTTGATGTTTATTAGTGCATGCATATTGCAATCATGTCTATTCCTGAACATTCCTTTATAAGCGCACAGTTTTCCTGAAGCCCACCTATTCCTTTTCTTCATCATGTTGAAAGCTGCATGATTTTGTTAAGTGAATTGACTTTGTCTTCCATTATGCAGCACACCAACTGGAGTAGAGACTCCTGATGTTATCGACCTACGTAAGCAGCAGAGAAAGGAACCTGAGAGGCCTCTTTATCAAGTAAGTCTCACCACCTCATTGTATGTTTAGTGTTTTGCCTTTTGTGCTCTGATATTATTACTACTAATGTTTTGTTTTTGCCTAACTTCAAGGTCCTTGAAGAAAAACAAGAGAAGATTGCTGCTGGGACTTTACTTGGAACAACACACACGTATGCAACCTGCTACTTGGAATACTCCTTTTTTTTTTTTTTTTTGTCTCTTGCTCAACGTTCTCATTCTTCAACTTGGTTTTGCTTTCAGATACGTGGTTAACACGGGCACCCAGGACAAGGGAGCAGCCAAAAGGGTAATAATACACGGGGGACTCTGTTGGCCTTTTCTATTTGAAGCAAGTTCAATTGAGTGACGTAAAATGTTCAAATAAATAAAAAATCCTTTGCAGAAACTTTCTGATTATGCATTTAAGCTGAAAAGTCTTATTTCTGCAACCTAATCAATTTTTATTTTTGTTTTCTTTGCCCAAAAGTAAGAATTAACATGTATGAATCCTGTCAAATATTATGCAGGTCGATCTGCTTAGGGGTCAGAAAACAGATAGAGTTGATGTCACTCTACTACCCGAAGAACTGGAAGTTATGGATAATGTTTTACCTTCGAAGTAAGTGGACCCCGCATAAATGCTTGCCATCTAATTATGAATGGACTGCAAAATCGTTTTCTAACCTGGGTGGATTTGATAGATACGAGGAAGCAAGAGAGGAGGAGAAGCTACGTAGTCAACGAGAGGATTTCAGTGACATGGTTGCAGAGGTGCGCCATTTAATTGTTTCAAATTAATGACATGAATTTCGTTTTTGGATAACCAAGATATGGCATATTGAAGATGGTTGGCCAGACCTCTCTCATTCCAGTCATGCCTAAAGGATCAGCCATGGATGAAATCTGACATTGAAATCTTTTACTGTTTGTTCTTTTGGCAGAATGAGAAGAAGAGGAAGCGAAAAATGCAGGAAAAGGATGGGAAATCGAAGAAAAAGGACTTCAAATTCTAAGGTGATCATGTTTAAGGCTATTAAAAATGGAGGTCAAGAGTCTCTCTAGAGAATTACAGCATGTTGTTAATTCCTGAATGAAGAAGATGATTTCACTAATTCTGTGCTCAAGTATCATACATAGTATGGTTTTGAAAATGATAAAATATCAAGTGCCAGCAAGTGGCTCTGGTTCTCCAGAGGCTATCAATTACAACTTCATCGTGTAGCTCGTATTTTTTGTCCCCATGCTGTGTCTTAGATTCTGGAGGTGCTTTAGCGTTTAAATTAAAATTGTTCGATATATGTCGTCAGTAAACAGGAATCTTTCTTTCTAAATGAAATCACAACATTTCATGTGGAATTGAGTTTCTCAATGCAGAATCAAATGACATTTTCTAAGGAATCTTGAAAGATGAGAACAAATGGTGGAGCGAATTGATTTGGAAGAATTTGACTGTTGTCTTCACGCAAGGAAAAAGGTTTCCGTACTGGAGTGAACGAGTCGGTGCTCCCAACGTGGACGATGTCGTCATCCTCCATGATAGCTCATAGCTGTTAGCTACTTACTTTCTTCCCTGCTAAGCAACGAGAGTGCAGGGCTTTTCATTCGTCAAATTATTAAGTAAAAATCATGTTGGATTTCAAATTCTCTTCGGATTCCATGGTGCGGTTTGGTAAAGCTGCCCGAACAGCACAAAACCTCGATTTTCTAAAAAAAACGGAAGGAGAAGATGATTCACGGGATAGCCGTCAGCTCGATCGTGGATACGAATTTCAAGCTCATGGCAAGAAAGTCTCGCCACATATCATTTCATCCCGGAAGGAAATCTACGTGGATGCGGCTGTTTTGGTGTCTTCCTCAGCAACCACTCGACCTGCGACACACAATCCCATGAAAGATAATGACATGTCATGAAATCCATGGTTCAGGGAAAGACTTAAGATATATTCATGTCAAACACCACGCTACATATGGGTAGCCTTGTTGTCTATACCTAATATTTGACACTCGATACCAGAGGAAAATAGCGATCGCAACTATTCTCGAGTGAGCGTGGGACCCTCCTCCTACTTTGACACTAAGTTTTCTCTGTGATCAAATAATCTATTCCTGGGTACCTAGTCTTTTGACACAAAAAAATCTAATCTTTTAGCTATACGTGCATGCAACATGCTGCTCGCTCACTATACACTGCAGATATTATTATTTTTCAAAATATTTTTTATTAAAATATCAGTAAATGAAAAATAATATGGAAAAGTATGACGATGAATCCCTCGCACACCATCATGCTCCTTTCTTCTCCCTCCCCTCCCCCCCTGGTATTACAAACACGGACCCACCACCACAGCAATCTGGTCAATAATTTCACGAACAAGAAGAATCGTGCGTCTCCGTAGCTAGTGTGATTCTGTCACAATATTTAGATGACAACAGGGTCCTCATGTGCTTACCACTAAAAATGGTCTTTTTTTATTTTTTATTTTTTTTGTAAGTGGAACCCTTGATTTGAAGTGTCGTTCTCAACAAGTTCGATGGATTTGAGCCTCCGTCTTTCTGATCTTCATCAACTTGCAAAGACTTGTTTAATGGTGGAGCGCAATTATTGGATTCTGCTCTTAAACTTGATCTAAATGTTCCAAATTAATGTTGCAGTGAATATTCCATTCATTTAAGTTGACAATTAGCTAACTTCTGGATACGATGGTGACCTGTATATGTATAGAAAGAAATTCCCCAGCATGACCTAACTTCTGGGCGTGTAAGTAACTGAGGATTGATGCTTACACATCCCCCCCTGAACTAAATTGCTACTTGTCGCTAGCTAGCTTGGCGAGGTTTCTATCGCAAATAGATTAGAATAGTCTAATATTCTTCATAAAGTTGATGTATATTTCCTCAGCAACCTCAGCTCTCTGATAATACCTTCAGTACTCCTGCCAGATAACCCCACTTAGAATTAATCATTGGTGAGATAGAATTCATTATCATCAACTGAATGTTAATCGAGAAAGGAAAAAGCTTAGCAAAACACTTACATTTAGGAATTATGATAAGGGTTAGAGTTACTTTTAGATTTCATGGATTAACTATGGTTCTTCTACGGAAGCAACCGAAAACTTCATAATTGACTACAGAAGTACACAGTTTAAGGAATGCATGAATGTATAGCGACAATTGCGTATCAAATTGGTTCATGTTTTCTTCTATTCACTATGACAGCCTTTGCTGACCTGCTCATTCAAAGCTGTAGTGCTCCATCTCACGTCGATCTTTAACCATGGATTTCTCATCTTTCATCTTATGGTCATCACGACCCATTTTGTACAAATTGTGGTATATAAATAGTTTTTCAATATACATAAATCATCCACACTACCACATATTATACAATACATTAAAAGAGGTTGTGACGTCATTAGTGGGTTATTATGTATTGTGAGACAAATCAACATGGATTATAATAGTATTGTTCAATTTCATTTTTTTTTTAAAATGACTAAATATGGATATAGCTCTTAATAAGATAAAATTGATGACTTAACTATAGGGGTAGACTGGTAATTGACCATAATTATTTATTATTTTTCTAGGAATACTGTCAATGCCTGTGGTACACGTGACTGACATTATTTCATCTCATGCCCTGTTCAGGAAGCGCGTGAGGACTCCTTAGGTTGATGGAAATGGGCTTTTGGCATCTCCGTCGATGCGCTGCCGCATGGTCTTTCTCATGGTGCAACATGTTTTGACAATTGGTGATCGTATCCGTGGTGGTGGCGGCTAGTTAAAGCCTTTTTTCCTTCTTTCTCTCTCTTGCATGCAAAAATATAGGAGAGACCTCTAGTTTTATTGATGTTTTCACTTTAGTTCTGTACTTTTAATTTTGTGCATGGTCCTGATTTCTATTATATAAGTTTTGATTTAGTTCAATCGAGTCCTTCGATTGAAATTAATTATATATTAAGGTTTCACTTCGGTTCTCCTTTTAATTTCCGGATTGAGTCTAAATACCTTAATATATTCAATACAAAAGCTTCCATTTTGTCAATTTTATCCTTTGATTGAAATTGATAATATATTTGATTTTTATTTCGGTCTTTATATTTTTAATTTTTTATTTTAATCCATTTATTTTTTATATTTCTAGAATAGTCCCTACTTTTGTCTATGTATATATAAGTGTGCTCTGAGCTCTGGTTTTTATTTTTTTTTATTTTTTATTTGTTGAGGTAGTATTTTTTAAAGAAAAAAATTAACTTTTAAATTTTATTTTGTGTTTATGATCATTTAAAAATTGATATTTCTTTTGTTTTTTTCTCTCCCTTTGTTCTTCTTTTAGTTTTTTTATTCATTTATTTTATTTTATTTTCAAGTCAAATGAATTTTTTTTAACATATAATTTTATTTTTTTGTTTGATCTTTTGTTAAAGTTTTTAGGATTTTTTTAAACTTTCATTTTTTTTTCTCATTATTAATAGAATAATAATAATAATAATAATTTTAGTTATTTTCTTACTTATTCTTTTGTTAATGTTTTTGAGTTTTTTTTATTATTTTTTTATCTTGGGATAATTTAATAACTTTTATTGTTTTGACAGTATTAGCAATGCTAATTTTAGATGTTAAGACTTCAATGTTGCTATTTTTATAATAGAGTCTGTTGATTTATTTTATTATATTAAATTTTATATATGTAGATATTATATTTTAATTTTGGACCAGCAAATCCTATTAATTTATTTAATTCTAGCAATTATAAAAATTGTTTGCTCAACCCGCAATATAGTGCGGTCATTTTTTTTTAATTTTCAAGTCAAATGATTTTTTTCAGCTAATAGTTTTTATTTTTTTTATAATTTATTTTATTTTTGTATTTGCTTTTTTGTTAATATTTTTAGGCTTTTTTTTAGTCTTTAATTTAATTTCATGTTCTTCATTATTAACGCAATAATATTAATAATAATTTTTGTTTTTTTTCTTACTTGTTTTTTAATAATTTTTATTGTTTTGACAATAATAGTGATAATAATTTTAGATGTTAAGACTTCAATGTTACTGTTGTTATAATAGGATATGTTAATTTATTTTATTATATCAAACTTTACATGTATAAATATTATATTTTAATTTCAATAATTATAAAAATTATTTATTTCACCCACAACATAGTGCGGACAATTAACGAGTAAGTTAACACTGTGGAATGAGCACTGAACATGCATGCACTGCTTGCCATGAATATATATGATGATAGGTCACAACCCATGATGTAACATCAAGATTTTATAATTCCAGAAAATGAATCTAAGTGAAATGAACATTCAAACACACCAACCTTGAGGATCCATGCTCCATCCTGGAGTGGTCCAACCGTAGAGGCCCCTCATCTCCCCCCTCGATGCCGCAGCAACACGTCCAATTACAGCCTCTGAACCATCATATCTCACATCAACACCATCATATTAAATTTGTTAATGACAATGATACGAATCCATGTCTTAATGTTACAGCCACCAAACATTTGCACGCGATAGTGATATATATATATATATATATATATATATATATATATAACGCATCGAGATTAAGTCCTTAACTAAATCCTTAATAAGCAAGCTATTCACAGTAAACGTTGGTGCAGTAACTTCTTCATCGTGAGACTTCGAATTTTTGACAACAACTTAGGAAATCCACGTAAAGTCTCTGAAGGGTTGAAGCTGCGATGAATTCTTGATATGATGAACGGAAACGAGCTGGTGTAAATGAATAATTAAACGAAACAGGAAACTAAATGTGTTATAATAGGTTTAATTAGCCTACCAGCTGGGCAGAGCACTGGACGAGTTCATATCGAGTATGATTACTCACGAAGCTAGCTAATGTGTGTCGCTTTCTAAATTGTTCGACAGACATTCTGTTTTGTCCTTTATGATAATGTGGAAATGCCCAGACAAAATCACTTTACCTAACCAACCGACCATGTTTGATTTCTATATCTTTACATTCCATTAATAAAGATTTGATTTAATTTGTTTACGCTTAAACTTGCTAATAATTTATGCCTTGTTCGTGGCTTAATCATATACATGTGGCTAGCTCTCGTGGTCCTATGTGAGGGCCAACTAGTTAGAAACAATCCTCTCCTCTCTCTCTCTCTCTCTCTCTCTCTACACACACACACACACACACACACACACTCATTTAAAAATAAAATCTTCACCTGCCAAAATTCTCATTGAAATTCCATTTCCATGGGACTATCTGATTGGAAAAACTTTAGTTTATCAAGAGAGGAAAACTGGCTAAAAATAGTACAACTTTAGGTTCTTTTAGATTAACGGGGCTAACTCGTCGTGCTGCAATAAGTAAATTTATCAAGTATGGATGCATGATTCAACAACTGGATTATGACTATGGGAAGTGCTAATTAGTGTTCTTCATCATGATTTCCAGCAGCTGCATGTTACGATGTCTCTATCCTATCCTTCCTATGCCGATCCAGCTAGCTCTATCTTTTAGCTGATTAGAGCATGGTTCATGTTAGTGTGAAACGTGAAAATATTTGTCCCATTAATTTACGATCATGGAAGAAATTACTCTCCTCTTTCTCGAAGCCATAAGAAAAGAGAGGAGAGCACAAAACACACATGGCTACACGTGCAGATGAAGCTATATATCCACCACAACCACAAACTTACAGCATGAAATCACGTGCACAGGAGGCCCATCGACGTCTTCTTTGAGGTGGTCTCCCACCGGTTATCACGTGTGTGCCCAGTTTGCTGCTTACGCTACCAGTTCGTCCAAGAATCCTTGCACGACTTAGTATTTATATTATCTGTAAAGAAAATCTACGTCTTATTGATGCGGGATGGTATTGGATGGGAAGAAGTTTTTGCTGCTTGGGTCTTCACTCACTCGTAAAACCTATTCGACCTGGCTGATTAAATGATATTTGGTTGATTTTGTTTTTAATATACATCATCATCATTATGGTTTTTCTACTTAATAGTTTTATTATATTTCAATATATTAAATAAAATTGAAGACCTACTTTAATTTCATGGGAAAAATCTAGACTTGTTTAGTGGATTATCATCTCTATTTTTGATTCTATCTCTATATTTTTCTTAATACTTGTATCATTCTGGATTTAAATTCAAAATGAAATTATATAATTTCTTATAAATATATGAATAATAATTTTAATTATGGTTCATTCGAGCAAAACTTTATATAATTTTGAAGGACAAAACTGAAAAAATATTAAAAAAAAAAGTCAATTAGGTTAACCCGCAACTTTGGTAATGAGATCGTGATAACCTCGTAGAAAATAAATTAAAAAAAAATACTATTAAGCACAATTTCCAATCAACCCAACATTAAATGATTAAATTAAAAAAAATTAATTATAAAAACAAAAGATATCTCTAGAAAACCTGGGTTATCTTATCAAACCTAAATCATAAGATCAAGATAAACCCATAAAAATAAAATAATAAAAATTATTAAGTCAAATTCTCAATTATCCCCCAATCAACTCTATATTGAAGGATTAAACTGGAAAAAAAATCAAATAAAAAATGACCCTAAAAAACCTTAAGCCAATTTGACTAACTCATAAAACTCGTGATTTGGGTTATGAGATTATATAACTCTATAAAAAATAAATATAAAGCTAAATTCTCAATTAAACCAATATTGAAGGATAAAAAAAAATCAATTGAAAAAAATTATCCCGAGTTAACCAGGGTTAACCTACCATACTTGGATTATAATATTAAAATAACTCTATCAAAAATAAAAAAAAACAATAATGAAAATCAATACATATTAAACTTAATAATGAAAGATAAAATTATAAAAAATTATGAAGATAAAATTTCAAAAGGCCAAACATCTCGATGTTCATTGCTATAGGAAATGCAAATAACTTTTATTATATGCTAATAGCTTGATATGGTAAATATATATAATAACTTGATATTATACATATAAAAATACATTTGTTTTGTCGGTATTTAATGTTTAATGTTATAGTGCAATATGCTTTATAAAAATACTTTTAAATATTTTTTTTAGAATTTAAATAATTAAAATCACAAAATTTATGAAGAAATTAATTTAATGTTCTTTTTCAAGTTAGTTGATTTTTTTGTGTTTAAATAAAAAGACAAATGCTGCCTGATTCCATTCAATTTTGCCAACCAAATTATTGTCCCTTGTAGAAGACTTCTAAATTAAGAGGAATTGCGTTTATGGTAGCATGAAACACATCGGCGTCGTCATGTATTCTAAAGTCGGCACGATCTAGGGTGGCTAAGCATCCACGTGTAAGAAACCCGCCGCCACCTTAAGGACGAAGACATGCATGTGTAAGAAACCCGACACTACCTTAAGGAATAAGTATATATACATGATTATTAAACCCGACCACTGGTTGACCCGGTTAAGGGATTCGGTTTTTGGGTCAGACAGGTGGGAAAATTAAGAAAAAATATTCAAGGTTTTGTATCTATTATAAAAAAAGCTAATAAACATTCCATTTGGATATATATATAGAAAAGTTAAAAAATAATTCATATGGATATAGGTTATAAAAAAACACAAAGCTAAATAAAACAAAACAAATTAATTTTATTTTTTTAGATTTATTAAAAAATATAAAATAAAAAGCAGGGCCAGGTAGCACTAGGTCATTTAAATTTGACTAAATCACTTACAAACCAGAATTTGACCCATTTAAAACCCGATTAAGATCCCGAGTTACTCGGTTTCAGATCAAGCTATCAGGCCGGGCAGGTTTCATGTCAATAAATAAGTACTATCCTTCTATCTATAAAACTGCGTGGAGAGGGAAGGGTACCACGTATACTACCACATTTTTTACCAAAATCACAAACCTCCATCAGCAGAGTAAATCACTCATCGCTTTCTTGGACCACAGAGAAGCTATAGCTAGCAAGTTTGAGTAATCTTAACCTCTTAAATTCTTATTATCATCATTAATTGTTCCCATTAACAGATAGTTTCGTAGATAGGTATATAGGGAGACTAGTGTAAGTGTAGATAAAAGATTCGAAATAGTCATGCTCACTTCTCATCACCTTCCCACCCATTTCCAAGCAAGATTTGCCACCATCTTATCACCAATTTCCCTCGAGCAATATTTCTTCTCTGTTTGGCTCACAAGGAACAACCTCATCCTCTTGTTATTCTTCGTTTTGATTTCTCTTCTTTCCCCCAGATCCAAAGGCTAGATAGAATTTGTTTGTTTTTGTTCTGTCTGAATACATAGAGAAACATTTGCTTCTGTCACTGATCTCTTGGTTGGTTTTTTTAGTTGTTTTTGGGTTCTTTATGAGATGGGATTGAGTTCTAAGCAGGTTTCTAGTAACGGGTTAGATTGGAGCCAGACCCTATTGCAGGAACGGACTTTGGAGCTGCCTAAACCTGCTGCAATAAGGAGGCAGCAGCAGCAAAACCAGCTGCAATCCGAGTCCTTGAAGTGTCCAAGGTGCGAGTCAACAAACACAAAGTTTTGTTACTACAACAACTACAACAAGTCACAGCCTAGGCATTTTTGCAAGACTTGCAAGAGACACTGGACTAAAGGTGGTTCTCTCCGAAATGTTCCCGTTGGTGGTGGCCGGAAAAACAAGAGGCCGAAAACATCAAAAACAAGTGCCAGCACCACCACCTCCACAAACACAGCAAGCACCGCTGTTCCAAGAAACAATAATAGGAACAATATGATCAACAGGGTTAATCCCCAGCTGCCAATTCAATCTCAGCAACAAAAGCAGAATCTTCCTGATCTTGTACTTGGTGATCAAAAGAATTTATCTGAAATTCTGGATCAAGCAATAACCAATCCACCATCTTCAGTTCTGCAACAGAATTCAATAAGCTGCAGCAATTTGGATACCAAAAGTTTCAACACCAACAACAATGGTGTCCTTTTGGGTTCATCTTTTTCTCTACCTCAAAATCAAGGCTTACTCTTTCCTTATTCGAGTTCTTTTGACACACACCAATCTTCAATTTGCACCAGCTCCTTTCAGCCCTTGAATGTTTATAACTACGCGGGCGAATACATGGAGGACTCAACCATCACCACCATCATGCCTTCCACAAGTAACACTGTCACTCATCCATGGCAAGTTCCAAATACAAGCAGCGGAATGGACATGGCAAATTACTGGAATTGGGATGATATAGAAAATTACGTCTCTACTGATCTCAATGTCACATGGGATGATTCTGAAATCAAACCATAACTAAGGTCTTTATTAACCTTATTAGAAGTGTGGATAAATCCTCTATCTTTCTTTCTTTTTCCAAGTAATTGAGTGTTTTCGTGTGATTGGCCAGTCTCATTTGTAATATCACAGTCATATATTAATGTGTCTTAACTATTATAGCTAGTTAGATTTATCCTGTTTGAAGCTGTCCTTTTTTTCTCAGTTTCAGCTTCAGGCTGTCCAATAGAAGATGTCCATTTGTGTAGTCTTTTTCTCTCCTCATCCTACTCACATATGTTTCAGTTCAAATGCAGAAGTATTTCATGCGAAGCAAGCCAAGGGGTTAGGGTTCACATTGTGATAGAGAAGGGTATCTAAGTTGAGACTGGAGTGATGGGGTCTTCCCCAGCTAAGCTGGGGTATTAGTAGATGTGATGTAAGATTCCTGTGGATATGTATAATTTTTTGGATATCTCAAATAATAACATTTCATGGACTTCTTTTCTCACCACTTGCTCAGAATCACTCTCTTTTTCTAGCCCTGACACATTCTTGCTGTAAAGTAGTTTCTGCAATAATTCTTCAGCATTTTAGAATTCTGATTATGAGTTCTTCCTGATTCTCATAAAACCTAACTGGGCACTTGTGGCTTACTATATATTAATGTGTTGTTATTGTAATTTTTTTCCAAAATGTTTGTTCTTTACCCCCCCCCCCCTGCTGCAGTTGAGCAGAACTAACTGTAAGCGTGTGTTTGTTTTGCAGGTTTAAAAAAGCTATAAATGATAGCTTTTTCTTTACATAATGTATGTTGATTAACTGAATACTTACAAATATGTAACTGAAACCAAATATAGACCGCACCATAGTCACCATCGAAACAAACGGAGACTTAGTAATATAATCAGTGGGCTTGCTCTCCTTTTTCTTTAAAGGCAAAGCACGCTGTTGATCGTGGGTTAATTCTGGTCAGTCGTGGGCTAAATCGGTGACCTGCTAGAGAAAAATTGATGATCAGAGAGCCAGAAAGTTTTGGTTAAGTATTAGCACGCCTCTTGAACATTCAAATCCACCTGGAAACAATCCTTGTCCAAGTAAAATATAAAGGATCTTTTAAATATATGGTCTTTGAAAATAAGTTTATTTAATTATGGATTATTCATCTAATGAAATTATTTTATATATTCTGATTCTGGAGGGTCCTTCCCTGGACAAGCCGACAAATGCCTCTAATCAGATATTACATTTTAGCCTCTTTTCAAGTGGTGTTATTGATGCTACAACTAGGAAAAGGAAAGGCTGATTCAACTTGTTCAATCACAAACTTGATCTTTCTGGAAAATTATGCCAAGCACTTTCTATGGCTAGAAACAGAAGCGATGTCTCAGTGACAGGTTATTGTTTCTTCTTCCTTGTGGGGTTTACATTGGTTGAAATGATAAGGCTTGTTTATTGGCTGGTACACATGTTCTACATGCGTTATGTCCAATTTTCTGGGTCCATTACAAAGCAAGAGGCCAAATACAATGGGGTAGAGACTGACATGGGATGACAACCACCACATTTTGAATGAAAGAATGGACTGATGACTATAAGCCTACAAGACATTTAGCTTCCAGGTATCCATTATTTGGACAAAAATCAGTTCACATGTCTGTTAGTAAATTGACAGAAAATGATGCTAGTCTTCACCTGAAAAAAATATGAAAAATGGTTTCTGTCTTCGCCTGAAGAAAGAGAGCAGAACTGCTGATTTCTGGTATATGGCCAGCAAGTGCCATACAATGAAGAGAAAGTATACATGAACTCCAAGAAACACAATCAAATCCAGTTCCGATAATAGGGCCGAAGTTAATTTTAATTGGATGAAGCAATGCTCTGGTTGCAACCTTTCAGCTTTCTTGAAATATAGATGGTAAATCCAAGGGTATCAAATCAAAAGGCTAAAAAATGATGAAGAAGAGCAGAATTAATTACAGAATAAGGAGACCTATGCAACATAGAACAAGACTTCAATCACAATATCCAGGTCAACTAAACTGGGTTACAAACTCAATACTTTCTTCCTACTCAAGCCAAATCAGCTCAGGTTATAGACTCCCCATTCTTATACCAGTATCTCTATCATAAGAAGGTTGTCCATCATTAGCCTTGGAATAGCTAACATAGTAAAGCTCGGATACAATGCCTGTCAGGACAACAAACGCAGCTCCAGCTCCAAAAATTCCCTTTCTCACTTTCTGGCAAGAGTGAGAAGGATCGGACAAGTACTTGGTGTGGTAACCATTACGAACAGAAGCCACTAGCAAGCAGACCTCAGCAATAAAGAAGAATACCCTGGTACAGGGATTCAATGAGAAAATTAGCGAAAATGGAAAATAGCATCTCCTTTAACATGGTTTGGAAAATTTGCTTATGCACATACCAACAGGTGATAAACAGGAAGATCGCCCATGCTCTAGAACCACTAGGTCTCATAGGCTTCCCACCACACAAACACCGACTAGCTACCATTATTAGGAGTTGACTAGCCATAAGGATGAGGAGTGAACCGACTCCTAATCCAGTTGCAATGTCTGAATCATAGCGACAATAGCTATCATTTCCCACCTTTTCAATTTTTGCCTGCAAAAGATGACAGGGATAAGTTGAAATTGATCCATCAGAGACACAGGAAACTGGTGTGGTCTGCAATTGCTCATTTTCTCTGGTGGAACGAGTACCAGATTTTGGCAGAAACGAAAAGGAAAGGGAACAGGTTGCTAATTAATTTCCTCAATCAGCAAGGGGTTTAATGTCTCGCCGGTTACAAGTTGGCTATATAGTTAATATTAATCTTGGGCATCAATGCACCCCAGTTACAGTTCTAATAAGTTTACCATGTAAATTCCATCTTTATATACTTTCAGTGGCATTCTAAACTTAAAAGTAAAATCAAAAGGCAGTGTAGCCCTTAGGAATAAGCAAACACTCAATATAAGCCACGACCAGGCATGACCGTAGCATTTGGAACTTGAAAATAAATTCTTTAAATTTCTCCAGATCACAGTGGAAAATGTCAAGCCTTTTATCTATGTTAAGATCACACATATTCACAAACAGACATATAACTCCTACAAAGAAATTAAAAACCAAATCTAGCAAGGAATTCTACCAAATAGTTGAAAAAGAATCCTTATTCTCTTCCCTCACTCTATTTTCCCTCCTTCAAAGTTATTGGATCCACAGAGCTAACAAATTCACAAACCAAACACTGACTAGAAATCACCACATCATGTATCAACAACTTTCAAGCAAAACCAACTATACTTAAGAACAACAGAAGTCAACCAAAACCAACAGGCATTTAAAGAAACCCAAAACTAGAAAAGCCAACATCTTTGCAGTTTTTAACAAAACCCCTCTTATCTCCAAGCCCACAAAGCAAAAGGCATAAAAAAAAACCCCACCCCCGCCACTGTACTGAGTTAATAGCAGCAGCAGCAGCAAAAATACTTGAGAAAAAAAAGAGCTTACAGTATTCCTTCTCTGTTCAGCAGCGACAGCAAGAGCAAAAGCAATCAGATCAAACACAAAAACCACTAACAGTAACAGTGTTGAAGAAACCATCTTTCAAAATCTCAGAAAAAGATTAAAAAAAAAAGAGTATCTTCCTTCTCTGTCTACCCTGTATTCAAACACAAACATAGAAGAAGGAACGGAGCACCAAAGCGTTAAATATGCAACAGCTATTTAACACAAAATAATGTGTGCACTAAGTTAATCAATACTATAAAATAAACGCTATCGTTATTATTATTATAATAAATTAATAAATTCAGCTGTACACAAGCCGATATCATCGAGTGGTTTTACTTCTTCACAAGGGTTTATTAAGACAAGTACATCCTCAAAAATAGATGAACAGTCATGATGCTTTATATATATATATATATATATATATATATATATATATATATATATATAAAGGGTAATTAAATTTATGGCTAAACTATATTTCTGTCCTTATAGATTCATCGATGTTTTTTTTCTATCCTAATAGTTTAGAATTTCTCATTTTCTTAATTTTTTTAGACTTCCAATATTGCCCTTTATTGCCTAACCCTATTTGTTTAAGCTTTTCAACTTGTTTTTTTTTTTTTTTTAAAAAAAAGGGGTTGAAGTCTATTTTTTATTCCAAGAAGCAAGTTGAGAAACCTGAACAAAGATCACTAAATAAATATAATAAAAATATTTTTTTTTCATTTTTCTTTTTTTATTTTTCTCCTATCTTCACTCTCCATTCTCCACTTATCTCATTTCAAGTTCTTAAACAAAACTAAATTGAAAATATTTTAATTTTCTAATTTTTTATATTTTATAATAAAAAATACTTTAAAAATCACCAGTTACAATACTAATGAATATCACTTTAATATTTGATATATAAGATAATAGAAATGGAGCATGGTTGAATCTACAGGATCTAAGTAGATATCTGAATCTTTTTTTAATTTTTTTATATTAAAATATATACTCGGTTTAGGTTATCTATACATTAACTAAATTTATAAATTTTAAAATTAAAAATTATATAAACATCCAGTAATAATCATCATAAAAACTACGTTATCAAACCTAAAATAAAAAAAAATAAAAAAATTAATCCGAAACTCCAAGAGTCATTTGGTGCTTCGATTCTAGACCAGCTTTGGGGGTATCAATAAAGTTAATGATCAAGGTGCCATGTGTCATGGAGTTATTGGATAAGGATGGGTGATGGTGACTGCGATGAAAGATGAGTGCCGATTGCGGCAAGCTAAATAGATGGTTGAGATTGGGTTCGATGTGACAATAAAGAATGGGACCACCTTTCAATAATTCTTGAGTTACCCACGACAACTTTCATGATAAGAACATTTTGATTTTAATTATTCAATATTGAATTATATTTTTATTATGCATGGATTTTATTTAATGTCATAATTTACTTACTCTTAATTTCAATTCCAAATCAAGTTATTATTGTTTTTTTATTATTATTATTATAGGATATTATCACATGAGAAGGTGTTTAGATAAAATATAAGATACAGATATAAAAAAAGTTAAAAATAATAAAATAACAGCCAATATCATAGTAATTTAATTTAATTTAATTTAATATTGGATATACATAGATTAATTCTATGATAATTTTAAAAAAAATATAAACTTGAGTATTGTCTAGGTTGACAAATAATAGGTTGATCTGCTAGTCAACTTTAGCTTGATATTTTTTTTTTTCACACAGCTCATGCCAGGGGACATTTAGGTCTCAATTCGACCAGCTAGGGCAGATCAAATCATGTTTAATAATAGTGAAAACCCCCGTGCTAGTTAGCTAAATATTTAACCATGTATATCATATTAAGTGTCTGTTTGGTAATGTAATTGTAGTTGTTTTTTAAAATATTTTTTGTTTAGAAATACATCAAAATAATATATTTTTTATTTTTTAAAAATAATTTTTGACATCAACACATCAAAATAATCTAAAAATATCAAAAAAATTTCATTTAAAATAAAATAAAAATCAAATTTTGCCCAAATGCCGGTACAACTACAAAGCCAAACAACAAACTATTAGGGTGATATTGTAGATTTTTAAAGTACAAGGGCTGACATGGAATATTGTTGAATCTATTGGGTTAAACAGAGAATACCCAAAAAACAACCCTGGATTTTATACCATTTTTTTAAAAAATAATTATCTAATTTTTTTTTTTTTTTTTATGGTTTTTCAATAGTTTTTCTTCTTTCCAAGATGTGCATGGGGCAGGAATCACGTGAGAAAAAGGTAAAAAGATTGCATCTCTATGTAAAGGGGATTCCAACACCGTTACCTATGACAAGAATCATATGAAATAACTCATGAAAGGGTAAGAGTTTTGTAAATAAAACATTAATTTTTCATGTGATTTTAGATTTAAATTAGGTAGTTGTTAATATAATAATTATTAAAAATTTATATAATCATTAATTTTAAAATTTATAAAATTAATTGAAATACATGGAAACTAGTCCCGACATCTATTTTAATAATAAAAAATTCATTTGAAATACAGCCATAAACAGCAACCTCTCTATTAACCAAGTGCAATCCAACTTCATTCACACATTCTCATGATGTCCAATTGTAGTATTTAATCACATCATTGGGCATCTCTCCCACAAAATAATATGTTATTTGTGGAATCTCTTGTCAACAGGGGAGCATAAAAAAGATCGTAAGCCGAAAGATTA
This sequence comes from Salix dunnii, assembly GCA_015731905.1. Taxonomy (NCBI): domain Eukaryota; kingdom Viridiplantae; phylum Streptophyta; class Magnoliopsida; order Malpighiales; family Salicaceae; genus Salix; species Salix dunnii. Next base: position 2,068,370 of record CM027662.1, on the reverse strand, counting down.
AAGCTAGGGATCCCTTTTGATTATATAGAAAGACGACAGGACAAGTAACGATCAAAACAGGATGGATAATGTCATAAGGATCAAATACGAAGGCAATAATGGAGCGAAGAATTAATGGATAAATAAATAAATGGTGAGTGAAAATGTATGAATGACTAGAAAATCACCAGATTAAGAAGTGGGAGGGCCATATCTACAGTATGTATACATGGTGCCTAGTCTCATGTAATATTCAAGCCAGGCCTGGCTGCGTTGGCTCTTAGCTGATGCTCTTTCTTGAGAGCTATGAATTTAGCTGCTATTTCATCGCAGTCCGGGAGCTTTGGATGTACATGGCCACAGGATGAGGCTGTGCTTCCTTTTGAAAGCTCAAGCTGCGATGAAACTGACTGGTTATCATCGTTATCAGGGATGGTCATGCCCTTTAGCCCTTTTTGTGGGATTGTCTTTTTTCTTGAATCAGGACTAGGCCCCTTTAGCCTTGCTGAACAATCTGATGATTCTCCAATTTCCATTAATTTCTTGTTCTCTTCTGTTTGAGTTCCATTTACTAGACTATCACATTTACAGCATGATTTCTCCAAGCAGCATCTTAAGTTCTTTTCAGGGCTAAATCTGCTGCTGCGTTTACAGGACTGAACATACCCTTTCACGGGTTTGTATAGAACCTTATCATAGCATACCGATGAGGCACTCCTGCGTTCTTTGGCTGGCATCATTGTCCTTAGTTTGTTTTGAAACTGAGAAATTCGATGATAAAACTGTTTCTGATGTGGTGGAAAGTTGAAAATTTGACCGTTGAAGACCACACAATCATTGCCTTTCATATTTACTGGAGTCAGAAAAGATTCGTACTGATGATTGTTCTTGGTATCAACTCTCCTTTCCAGCCTGTGACCATATGAGTTCCTGCTCCTTTCATGAGTTTTCCTTGACAATGCTATCTTATCCTCAGGTTTAGGTTTGTTGCAATTGCCTTCACTATAACCATGGTGGGATAAAGCCAACAAAGTTGATCCATCAACAACATAGTTGTCAATTAAAGGACGGAAGGATGCATTAAACAAAAACAAGCTTTTGTCCTCACCATTAAACTCCAATTCCTCCACTTCATCAACATAGTCAGTTCTCTTGGGATAATGCAATGAAATCACTGGAGTTCCTGTTCTTGCAGTATCAGCATTGCCTTCGAAAGAGTCTGCGGACATTCTGTTTGAGCCAGAACTTTTGAAATCACTTTGATCAGGTAGTTCATACATATATTGATAAAGATTTTCTGTATGGACTGCTCCTTTGTGCAAAGGAGCCTTTTCCGGAAGATGGATGATTAATTCAGATGGAATATCAGGGCTATGCCTAGCATATGAAGCTAGCACCATTGCCCCGCTGGTGCTTTTACAACTCAAACCAGCCTCTCCCTCGAAAACAAACCTCTCCAATTGATAATCTGTGTTTCCAGTCATCTGCAATTGGATGATACCAAAGATAAATTCTAGAGTTTCTCATAAAAAAAAAAAAGATTAAATAAAAAGACATGGTATAGTTCCATAATTCAGAAATGACTTGAAAGGATGTTGAGGGTAAGCCTACCTGCAAAGGATGTTGTTTGGGCTTATTATCACATCCCCAGTACCACGGCTGGAGGCCGTAATCCATGGCTATTTCATTGATCAATTTTAGTTTCACACCATCGCTGATGAACTTTAAACATAGTTTCTCCATAATCTGTGACATAAATGTAATGCTTATTAAGAGTGACAACATCGAAAACAAAGCGGGGATGTGTAAGAAGAAATGAGGAAGACTTGTTGGCTCAAACTTTGACAATTGCCAACCTCATGATTGACAAGGTTTCCAGACTGCAATGCAGCTACATCCTTAATGAATTTCTGCCCGTAGCGCTTACCAAAAAGCTTTCTAATCACTCGGAGCTCTGGCAGATCCCCAAACCATGCAGCAGCAAATATCAAAGTTGAAACTGCTTCATTAATATCTTTCGGACGGTCCCTGAAATTAAGATCAGAAACTTATATTAAAAATGATCATCTTCCACATTAAAGTACAAAAGCTGAAGTCACGCGTCAACTTAATATTTTATACAGTACAGACACACGACAATGTAACAGCACTAAATGTCTACCAGAAGAGCCTTAGGATTTCAGTTGCCACTCGATCTTTACGTGCAGAAAAATGCAACAATTCAAGCAATTCATAAGAGTTATATGCCTTGTTTTGATTGTATAGTTGATCTAACTCTACAAAGAGTAGCTTTATAACTGATACCGTACTTGTGTCTGCGAATGTATGGAAAGTGAAGATAGATAAATTCACAGTAGCGGTCCACCAGATCATATGCATCCAATAAGCTCTGGTCCTTAAAAACCTGTTCAACCTGAGAAATGCAAGGAAAATTAACTTCGCGGAACAGCAAGAGTAACAGATCAATATCTCGTGGAATGAACTCTATTTCAAGGAAAACGAAAGCATGACATTATGCCAAACATGTGTAACATTTAGATGTCAATTATCATTAATATCAAAAGGCAAATAAATTCAATTGTGATTCATTTACAAATGGCCTTGTTGCAAGCTTGCTAAAGCTACTTCAGCAATCAAAATGAAACTGTATTCATCAGAATTATAAGTTTTTTACAGTGATTTGTTCAAGTTAAGGAACGTTCTAATACAAGATTACTGTAGTGATTATTCAGTTTTCTTAGCTTTCTCCTTGCCGATATAAGCTTAACGATTAAAATGAATGCATGATTCGGACACAGTTGATTCATTACAGTACAAAGATCACAGCAACTTAATTATCAATGTGGGATTCAAGTGAGACTCGAAAGGGTTCTGAAAAGCTGGATGGTTATTATAATTACAGGAAGAGTAACATTTCAGGCCCCTTTCAACAGGCCTGAGCCATTGTAAATAATCTATCCTGAATCCTCAATTTTGCCTGCATAATCAATCAGAGGTAAAACAGCTGCAATAAAGTTGATGTTATTGGATTTTCCTATGCATCTCAAACTTGGGCAGCTACAGCAGGAATATCCAATAGCTACCAGCACTTCATTCGTGGTCTAACACCATTAGTTTCCAATTTGAAGCAACCATAAGGAAGAGAGAAAAAGTCTCAAGTGATGAATTAAAAAGCTAGGAGTAGGACTACCCTGGCAAAAGCAGCCTCATTTTGACCAATCTTGAGAAGCTGAGCAATGTCCTCCCGTAATTGCCTTACAATTGAGTATCTGTTTCTCTTCAGTAAATTAAGGCGACAATGAAGTAGCTTAACTAATTTCTTGCTGCAAATTGACAACATGCATATTCTCTAATCAGAAGAAAAGAAAAAACCAAGTCCAGAAGGCTAATAAGAACATAGTTAAGTACACAACAATGAAATTAACTATGGATTATGGATAACATTGTCTGACTAAAATTACCACTTTGAAGCTTTTCTCCATCCAAATAAAACATCAAACATGCTTGAAGTACACTAGTATCGGTAATCAGACTTGGCGTGACCTGATCATACTATTTGTGATGGCTGGAGAAAGCATGCACTGTAAGGGTGGTTACCTCCATGGAAATTTATTCTAGCTATCGTATTTAGTTGCTTAATTATAATTTCAAATGAAGGTCCAGTGAGGATCATGGAGGGACAGGGTGACAGTTTCCCTCTCAAGAAACTGCTCCACTTGCTAGTGGCACATTTCTGTTACTTTTTTCTCGAGCGGTTGAAGAAACGTTCAATGGAAAAAACAGGGAGGTAAAAAAAGAGGTCCTGTGAAGGCGGGAAGGAGCCAATGTCTAAAACAAGCCCAAAAAACTCATGCAAGCTTATGCTGCTGCATGCTCAAGACTTTTGTCCACGAATATTTTTTTCACCGAAAAGCTTCGTCAACCTCACTCTGCCTTCCAAGAACCTGATCTTGAAACCTCGAGATGGAGCTCCCAGGTCTCAAGGTGGGGACTCGTGTCTGCAAATAAATATGGGTATTTTTGGGTTGAAGAAGACATCAAGAAAACTTCGAAAAGGAAAAGGAAATAAAAACTACAAAAAGACAAAAGGATTCGATTGTGGTCGCCGAAAGACAAGCATGCATGGTTTGTGTACTCTGAAAAATTCGAACTAAGAAATATATGTTTGATTAATTAGCTCCTCTACTTCCAATTAAAGCTGATGTGAGCAGTTTTATCCAAAGAGTTCTTAGTAACTCTTCTCACTATTCATATAGACAATCATGAAGCTAGTCTCAACTTTTTTTTTTAATTTCATTCCCAATCTTTCTTTCTTTTTATTGAATCCTCTTGTGATCTGAATGAAGAGTGGGTAAAGTTGGCTAGATTTTTTTTCACTAAATGAACATCAAGACGTGCAATGCGATGATTAGATAGATGATCTCATCCTTAATTGGGGATAGATGTGTTGGTGTGACCAAATTTACAGTAGAAGGTTTGTTTTTGATAAAATTAGCAAAGTAACAGCACATAGATTAATTAATTAAACTAGAGGGACTAAAAGTGCAATTACCTCCTTTTCAACTTAAGAATATTTAAATTTATTTATTTTTCTGTCAAAAACTCAAACCAAATGTCACTCAAAGTTGGAAGTTAAATGAGTCATCTTTTCTAGTGAAACAAAAAATGCCAAGTTTACACAAAAAGTCAATGCCATGGATAAATGGAAATGGGATTTCCACACGACTTTCTTCTATTCTTCATCCACCACCACAGAAATTTATAGTGGACGCAAAGCACGGCACCTCAAACATCATTGCTGACGCATCTCTGCAATATTTATATATATATATATATAGAGAGAGAGAGAGAGAGAGTTATTTTGATGCCTTGCCCTTATCTTGAATTGAGAAATAATCCATGGAGCGCTATCCTATATCTGCCCATAAAAACACTTGAAAGCATGGCTCATATCTCTAGATTCTCTTCTTTCGCGTTCACCCCGTGCTCTTTTAGGACCTCCTCCTCCCGAAAAGTATCCAACCATTCAATCCCTAAAGCTGTGTCAAGCAAAGCTACTAATGATCCTCAAAACCCTACCACAAGAAGAGATGTCATCTTTGGTTTAGGAGGCCTGTATTATGCGAGCAGTGTTCTTAGCGATGCTAAGGCAATCTCATCTCTAGACAAAACCAGAAGAGGGACAAGGGATTTTGATCACAGCAAGGTAGCGCAAGCAGCTGAAACAAAGAATATGGTACTGACACCAATCAGCGCGTTTCCTTTAGATTTAGATAAAGTGATTAGCACCGAGGTTTCGAGGCCGAAGAAATCAAGAAGTAAAAAGGAGAAGCAAGATGAGGAGGAGGTTTTAGTGATAGAAGGAGTTGGTTTTGAGAGAGGTGAGTTTGTGAAGTTTGATGTTTATGTTAACGATGAGGGTGATCAATCACTTAGAGGACCAGACAAGGCTGAGTTTGCTGGGAGCTTTGTGAATATGCCTCATAGGAGTAGGACCGAAAGGAAGTCTCGTTTGACACTGGCGATTAACGAATTGCTGGACAATTTGGAAGCTGAAGGGGATGATAGTTTGGTGGTGACTTTGGTTCCCAGGTCTGGTAAGAACCCTGTTAGTATTGGTGGCGTCAAGATTGAGTATACAAAAGATTAATCATGATCACTTTATAGATATCATCATGATTAAGATTGACAGTATCCGTTTTGTTCTGTATATATATGTATTTTGTTTCTCTTTTAGCTTTGCTGATGTTCCTCGTTCTTCTAATCCATGGTCTGATCTTGATTGGTCAGGCAAAGATATGGTGTATTCAAGATAAAAAAAAAAAAAGATAAAGAAAGAAACTTTTACCTCCAATGGAATTTCTGCATATTAATCTCCATTGCTATTCTGTGTGAACAAGCTTATGGCATCAAATTCGTTCATCTTGTGTGTGAATATTTGAGTAGCCTAAAATGGTGGTCATGCTTGTTAAATTTCGAAAGCTAGCCTTGAAGCATATTTCAACGATGGGATCTATTGGCGGTAGTTCCAACCTTACATCGATATTTTCCAACAACAACTTCAGCTGTAACTCAACAACATCGATCAAATCAAAATATAAGAAAAAGGACATTGAAATTTGAAACTACAAATAAAAACACCTGTTCATGACCACGTCAGACCTATCCAGACCTGTCGGTTAGGTAAGGCCCAAACATCAGGCTTATTTTTCTCGCCTGAGCCGCCCCCTAAACGAGATTTGGATCGCTATAAAACTCAGAGGGAGAGATCCTTCAACCATTCCCTGCATGCTAAGCAATGATGATACATTTGTTTTGTCTGAGTGGCAGTTAACTGAACTCTCCTTCTTGGACATTTGGGGTAAAATTTATTAAAATCGGGCTTTCAAGTAATTATATTTATGGACTGAATATCATCAGGTCTTCAAGTACTACCTCAACTCGATCATCAGAGAAGGTGTCTAATGCACCTGCCTCAAATTTGTGAGTGATTTTTTTTTTCTGCCACTAAGTATCCACAAAGATCATTAGAAAACTGCAGATGCATTTACATTGATGCTCATCGAGCAATTGGGGGTTAGCAGAATCATAGATGTATATTTTGACAAGAAAATTGTTGACATTGTGCTTTAAAATTGAACAATACTGGAATATAAGACGAGAAGATCCCTATTACAAATGCCCCCTAAAAATTACATATTACAAATGGGAGTCAGAATCTCATAGCATAGAAACTTGAAGCAGTGCTAAGTCCTAGTTCAACAAAACATATAGTAAGCAAACGTTGTGTCTAAAGATGTTCCATCGCCGTCAATCTACTCAGACTTCTCTCATATAAAGCAGTACGTAATACAAAATTATGTATAATCTGTAGGGTTTTTCTTCTTTTTCTTCTCTCTCTTTTCTCTTAGTGGTTTTTAATTATTCATTGATGATGGGGATCAGTCTCTATTTCACGGGCCAATTCTCTTGTCAGCATTTCAGCACGATCATCTTGTCCACCAGCAAAGCTATAGACCCGGAACGCGAATTGGAAAGCCCTCCAAAGCATCTTAGCACCAGCCATTCTAGGTTCTGTCTTGGTTCCAGTTAATGCTGTCTCTGATGCTTTTCCTTGCCTCCTCTCCTGAATATATTCAAAAGCAGAAGAAAATGGAAAATAAAATCCTCTCTAAAGTCAAATCATACTCAAGTTGTGTGAATTGAGCTTCTAGCTTGAAACAAAATGTTAATTCATAGGTGAATCTACCTTGAGTGCCAATTCCATGCAGCTCGAAGAAACATCCACCATTAATTCCTTGATTTGCACAAGAATATGGAAGTCGAAGTCGATGTTGTGACTTTGAAATTTCTTGGACTCTTCATCTTTTGTCCTCTCCAAGGCGTCAAGGTCTCCTTTGATCTGTATGTTAATTCTTTTAGCTTCTTGTCAAAAAAATTGCAAATACAAGGAGGTTCAGGACTCCGCCAAAGTCTACCTTGTTGAAGTAACGTTCTGTCTTGTCAAGAAGCTGGCCTATTGGAGGCTCTACCTTCCAGTTTGTCAGTTCAGACACTACGCCATTCAACTTTGAGCCTAGGGCAGCTGCTGTCCTTAATGCTTCCAGCTTCTTTTGAGGGAAACCTTCAAACCTTGCAAGGACCTGCAATGCAAGGAAATACAGGTCATGATGATATAGAAATTGAACAGGACATGTGGACGTTGAAGAGTAGTGAAAATAACAAACTTTTCTGTTATATTAACCTGTGTTTCATCAGTTAATTTCTCAAGAATTGATTCGACATGCCTGTGAAACTTGACCAACTCTGCCATGTCCTTCGTTTTGAAAGTACTGATGGCAGCCCTCAGCTCTGTGATTGCCTTCGAATACTTTTGAGCATCTTCCTCGATTTGCTGGAAGTACGCTGATCTGAGACACAAAGAAATAAACTCATTTGGTTCTCATTTTTGACGCTTTCCATTCCCTTTTAAAAAAGTTCAACCAAACAGATTAATTGTTAATGTTAGAGTTCTTTAGAAAGCAATACATGCCTCTTTGTAATCTCTGCTAGTGCATCAGCCATTCCCTGCTTTCCGCCAGCGCTGCTCGAAGCTGGACCCTTTCTTCCAGTAGGTGATTTAGTAAGTTGATTTCCTCCTTCCAACTTCCCCTTAAGCACTCGATACAAAGTACCCATCTGACTTGATCTCTTCAATTTAGTCTGTGCTTTCTTGGGGCGTAAGGATCTTGCCGCACCAGGTGGAGGAGGTGGCGGAGCAGCTCCATTTCTGAGAGGCACAGGTGGCGGCGGCGGCGGCGGAAATGGCATCGTTCCTTTTGAAGATATCATGAGTGGTGGGGGAGGAGGTGGTGCATTTCTTGCGGTTGATGTTTGAGGTGGTGGTGGCGGCTTTGGTGCTGCCGTTCCAGTTCCTGATAGCATACGTGGGGGTGGTAGCGGGGCTGCTGCTGTTGCAGCTCCAGATGCCATAGGTGGTGGTGGGGGGGGTGGTAGCGGGGGTGCTGCTGTTGCAGCTCCAGATGCCATAGGTGGTGGTGGTGGAGGTGGGAGCGGGCGTGCTGTTACAGCTCTTGACATAGCAGGCGGTGGCGTTGGTGGAGGTGGTACGCTAGGCACTGTAAAAGTCGCTGGCTGCAGCACGAATGGTGGAGGTGGAGGTGGAGTTGGAGGTGATGGCTGTGCGGTTGCTACATCTGGTTGCAGCTTCATTGATGGAGAATCAGTGGATGGTAGTGATGATGTTGCCACAACGTCTATCATCACGGGTGTGGATATGGAAGGCTGTGCTGGTGGAAGTGGCGATGCATTGACTGACAATAAAGTTGGTGGCGTTGTGACCTCAGCTATCGCCGGAGTGGTCTCAGATGCTGCAATCTGTGGCATTCCACGTTTGAGGCTGTAATCTCTGGGATCCTCAAGGCCAGCATCTTTTTTCACATCACAATTTCTGCTTCCTTCTATTTCGAACATCAGTTCGTCACAATTGCTGCTTTCTTCTGAATTGCTCCTTCCGAACAATGGTTCGCTCTTTGCTTCCACGTCTGCCATTATTTCATCATCCACTTTGTCCTTTCGTTTCAAACTGCTGCCGTCTATAATTTCCAGGTTTGAAGGCATGTGGAACGAGAGACGTTTTATGTCCATGGGGTTCAATTTTTCAAGTGCTTGAAATCTCAGAGATCTGAAAATAGGAGAAGAGCTATAAAAATTTGACAATTCTCCAGAAGCAGGAGAGCCCGTAAACTCAGGAAGCACTGATGTTGGAGTCTTTGGAGAAGCACAACATGGGCTACTGCTGTTGCTGTCTGAAAAGGTTTCCATCAAGATTTTGCTGAAAGCGTTGGATCGTTGAATGTCTTTATTTGGCTCATATTCATCCACCACATCAAACATTTCTCTTGCTATCTTAATCATGCAGGTGAGTGTTGCCGAAGCAATTCCAACTAAAAATTCAGGGGAAAAAATTAAATAGAAGCTATCACCTTCAATCATGAAACTTCAGACTAGTTGCACAAGGAGAAATTAAATGGAAAAAACCAAGCTCTTCAGTACACGCACTCCTTCCAGAGTTCTTTCAATCAAGTGGTTCCATTTTTTCTTACAAGATTCGAAAACGTGGAAAAAAAATATACTGCTGACTAAATTCTGGAAAAGCTGTATAATACGTACCTGTTTGTTCCGAACTGGTCCTTTGATCAGTATTGTTATTGTACATGTTGTATGTAGCTTTGTCCATCCAGTCTTGATTCATCATCCATGAATCCCCAATTGATCTCAAAGCCTCACAAAAATATTTCAGAACCTGTTCGAGTAGGAATTTAGATTATCAGCTTCGAAATCTTAAAAGAATTGCATCCTACAACTTCCAAGGAGTCATCATGATTGAACATAGTAAACCTTATCGATAGATGATCCCTTAATTTCTGACAGCTGACTACTGGGTATTATTTCAGGGTAAAACTTGTGCAGATCTCTCATTGTTCCCATCACCAGCTGCAACACAGATAAAAAAAATGTTTAGAGATTCAAGGCATGTTCTCGTATTCTAACTTCATTCAACAGACGGTGTCGTTCTATGGTACCTCGTTTATGCTCAAAGAACCATCGAAAGGTGGCAGGTCAACGATGTCTCTGAAGGTAATGATTTTCTTCCTGAGCTCCATCATCATAATGAAGTTGCCTGAAGATCCACGTGAACGTGAACGTTCCATCTTCGGTCCTTCTGATTCCTTCTTCTTCTTATCCTTGACCAGGTGAGCTCTTTTCACTACCTGCAATTGTTTTCTTGTTTCTGTCAATATTGCTAAGCCAGTGCTGTTAGCCTGTTACCGGATGTTCCTGATTTATCATACACATGCAGTACACTGAATCCTTTCCTATATATCTCATGAGAACTCATTAAAATCAAGTTGACATGAGCGAAAAACATTAAGAATTCCTAATTTAAAAGTTGAAGTTATTAGATAAAATCTCAATAATGATTTTATATTACTCTTTCAAACACTATTTATTTATTTTTATTTTAAATAAGAAATTAAAAATGAATCAGGTTAATTTTCAGATCAAATTCTCAGATCGGAAAGGTCATGGAATTTTGTTTCTGGTCTTAAGAAATAATTGTCTAGATACAAACAGCCAAGTGTGTTTGGTAATATATTGTTCAATCAATGTTTTCAGTTAAAAATATATTAAAATAATTTTTTATGTTTTTTTTTTTAATTTTTACATTAACATATCAAAATCATCAAAATATATTTGAGCAAAACACCAAATTTGATGTTTTTTAAGAAGAAAAGTAATTTGAAAAGTAGGTTAACCACATAAACAAACACTAATTAAGCAACCCCCCGAATTAAAATCCATAAGGCAAGTATCTGTTTTTATCTCCTAATTCAAAATTACAGAAGTTTAGCTTCTTTAATCTTATGAGCATCTTATAATGAGTCAAGAGTTTCAGGAAAGTGTAGCAGGAAATTTAGATGAATTTGAAGAAGAAAAACCAAAGCTAACATTAGCAAGTCTATAGGAATGGGGGGGGGGGGAACGTAGGACTTTATCCAGGAGCAGGGAAATGCCCTGATATGGCTGTCAGAGGAACATAAACCCTCCTGGCATGAAAACATATTACTGAGCAGAATATAGCTGACAGGATGAACATAAAATTTGGTGGAGAACTCATGGTATTGTTAGCCTGTGCCTAAAACATTCTCTCACTTTGGAGATCATAATTACCATAGCATATTATCGAGATAGCAAGTGAAAAACGCAGAAAAGAGAAACTGGAAAAATCTCCATACCTCAAATCTAGAAGTCTTGCCTCCGAAAAGCAAAGGCTTTATGCGACAGAAGATACCAGTAGACATAACTTTTCTGACAGCCCAGGAATTAACTTGGACGAAACGTACAAGAATGATATTAATAAACAAGAAATTGACTATACAGGGAAATATTTTAAATTCCTGATGTGTAAACACAGAAGAAACATTCAAAGTACAAAGAGGGTTTAAACATGAAACATCAACGTGCAGCCCATAAAGGTTCCAGATGGGAGGGGAAAAAATGATAAAGATTTCTCTGAAACTTTTCTCAGGGAGAATTCCAAGGAGAAATGGACGAGTTGCTGGCCTTTATCTTCAAGCGTACGCTACCTCTCCTAAATTGTGTGTGCCACTCTTTTAGGTCACTGTCTCGTGATCAGTTTCAGGATTATGGGAGGGGGAGAAGGGGGGCTGTTACTATGGCTAACTATGATAGGGCTTGAGCTAATTTTGGATTTAGCCAACTAAGATTGTATAAGCATCTTTTTTTCATTCATCAACTCTAACTTTGAACTATTCCAAGGCGTGTGTGCATATACGACATCATGAGATAATTAACTAGAGGTCATTGCTTGATTTTGAGCCATTTCTTTTCTTACTTTCGCTCAAGTTATTATGCAGTAAAAATCTCTTTCTCGGATGCTTTAATATGCAATTCCATCTTTGAATTTATTCAGATTAATTGTGGTGTTTTATTTAGTATTTTTGAAAATAAAATAAAATAAAATTGAGAGCTCTTTGGAGCTTATAAGCTACGTACATATAGGCATGCATGTACCAGAAAATTGATGATAAAAGCACGTAAAATATTTATGCTCCCCAGCTAGATATTTCTCCTATTTTATACATTTTACGGTATCCCGCACAGTATTAGAATCTGGATTCTCTATACCAATACCATATTCCTAATACAATACTAGAGTTGAATGTGGCCACTTAGTAGCTGGAAATCAAAAGCGTGTGCCAGCCTCCATGTTGTTGTTCCATTGGAGGTCGATGACCTTCTTTAAATTTTATATAATTTTCCAAATAATTAATGGCCGGATTAGTTTAGGTAAATTTATGGCAACCCACTTAAATATTAAAAGAAAAAATAAACATAAAATGTCAAAATTCTACATGCCATACCAAACTTCATTTTTGTTCAACAAGAAGTCACCCTCGTCCCAAAAACGCCACTTAAAATTTTACCAGTGTAGTCGCAGAGATGGCTTCAGGGGGGAGTATGAACAGTAGAAATTGTGCTCTGTCACCCTTGCTATTCAAGGCCTCAAGGGCTCTGCAGATAGCTACCCCCATGCAAACACCAGTGATGTCTCTCTGATAAATGAAGGTTTTGTTGCCATCGTAGGGTCCAACACCGACGGGGAGTGAGTATTATTTTAATTTATTTTTATTTTTTTGGCTAGAGATTCAATTGTCAGCAATGATATCAGAAAATGAAAATAAAATTTCTATACATTTCAGAGATAATACTGGTTTATTCGATACATTTCATGTCAGGTTTATTACTTTGTCAACATAACAAAAGAGTATTCAAATCATAAGAAATTGTTTTGCATTTTGAAATTTTCTAAATTGACTTCTTACTTAATTTAAAATTATATGTAGAATATAATCTAGTTGATTTGACCGGTTCTAATGATAACATTAAAAAAAAAATAACATAAAAAACTTCTGACAGACCAAATTTAAATTTAAAATTAAATCATGGGAAAATTTCATTTTCATGATGTGATTTATTTAATTGGATTAATCTATAGACAATATAGTTGTGCAATATAAAAGAATAAAATTATAAAAAAATTAAATGAACAGGAAAAAAAATTATTAGCTCAATTAATTACTTAGCCAAGATTCAAAATTAAATTATATAGAAGTTGTCTTAATATAATTTAATTGACTTAGTTAGTTCAAATATAACCTAGATAATTATATATAAAAAAAAATATATGAAGATGAAATAAACAAGCGCTTCATGAACTATTTACGGCTAATAAATTATATAAACATCATGCTGGACTATCCAATAGTTGAAATATATAGCAGCAGCAGCAATTCCTACAATTTCGGTAACAGTTCTGGCAACTTGTTACTATCTATATTGGATGGTGCCGGCCATTGTCGTTTCAGCAGTGAAGTTCTTCGTACAGGCAGGATTGCTGGAGGGCTCATTTCTTTTATTTTGCCTGACACGTTTACTACAGCTTTTGGGATGAGTAACATGAAGAATATTAATCAGAAGTGACCTAATGTATTTGTACATGAGATTTTCGAAGTATAGTCCCCCCAAAAATTCATCCCATTTTCGTGTTGTTTCTTAGTCCCTCCCAAACGAGCAGCAAACATTGAGCTTGGATTGAATGAAACTGAATACAATTTTCAACGAATTCAACACAAGTGTTGCAGAAATAGAATAGCTGCAGAAGAATTTCCCAATACTGTAGTTTTACAGTGCAAGAAACAAATTACATTCCAGTGAAATCTTAGAAACAAGCTGGAGTTTATTTTCATTCACAATGATGTGAAAGAATCTGTGTAGGCGAAGTCTCAAGAATAGCTCATGAGAACTATATACATCATGGCTCATTATATGAAATCTTACAACTATATAAACAACCCGAGGAGATAATTTGCATACGAAGGAAAATTTTGAGAACTTGGCAGGGTATCTGTTGAAGTGGATTAAGGCACTTTATGGCAAGTGTAGTTGTGTCATTTATTGTAAATAGCAGCATACTTTCTGTCCCATCCAACTCGATCAAAAGGAACAGGCAACTCACTTAGATCAGCAACTGAGGATCTATACATTCGCCTTCTGAGCTCTCTTTCTTTTGATGCCTGATTTTGACTGAAAACCTATCTTGTTCGTCTCTCAGGTCTAGGAATGATTTTATTTTTGTCAGATTTGGCTGAATCTTTGAATGATTTGCTCTCCAATGATGCCCTCTTGGTCGCCACCTGAGCGCCACCAGCTGCTGCAGTTCTTTCAGCAATTCTTTTTTGGCGTTGAATTGCTAACTCTTCCATTTTCTTCCTGATCTCTTCTTCCTGTTCACAAGGATTTTTGGTAAGTTGAAAAGTTGAGGAAACATAATGAAGAACAACTTGAATAAGCTACTTGATATATACCTTCTCTTGCTTGCTCTTCTGGACTGTGGGCCTACTAACAACTGATGATTTCTTGCTTTTAGACATCATCTCATTTCTGTTCTTACCAGGGGATCCAAGCACAGTTTTAGTCCTCACTTCTGGAACTTTTCTCCCATTAATTCCGTTTTTCTTGACAGTGATCTTGTCACTGTTTGAAGGAAGCTTTTTCTCAGTTTGATCACCAGACTCAGCATTTGAGCTCCGAGCTTCCATGAAAGATATGTCAATTCCCTGGTCTGTAACCCAGGATTCCCTTGTAGATTCAAATCCAGAATCTCGTTCAAGGACCACACAGAGGTCATTCGGTTCATAGGCATCCATATGATTATGTTCTGCAATGCCATTTTCTGCCTGGGAAGATAAAGTTAGATCCGCGGCCATACTTATGTCAGTTTTCCATTGAGAATCATATGAATCATCCACAGCAGATCGAGCATGAACCATGAAAGAATCGTCAACAAGTACATCTCTTCTGCTCGACTTGGCATTTGAAGAATCACCCTCTATTGACAGTATGTAATTGGCTGCATCCTGGTTTTCTGGTTTCCCCGAGTGATTGATAACAAACCAATCATCTCCTTTACCAGGTTTGATTATTGATGACTCAGTGGAACGAGATAAGATACCCCTAGGGCCACTTCCTGATTCTTCTAATCTTTGTGAAATTACCAAATCCTCATCTGCCGAGTCCCTTCTCTTCATCATTGGTCGAAAACTCTCTGCATTTTCAATATCTTCCAGCCTAACTCTATCCTTATGTTCCCCATCCTTTTGAGTCACAACAAAAGAATCACCTGTCACCATTCTGTTCAGTAATTTCTCTGATCCCAAGTCCATAGCACGATTGCTCCTTAATGAAGTTCCATCTCCAGAGCTTCTGACTATGAAATGCTCTTCCCGAACATCAACTGGCTGCAGCTTTTCTACCCCATTAACAACTGTGTCATCATCTTTCATCAGAAGGCTCTGGAAAGTATCCCAGTTCTCATCAGTCCTTCCTCCCCTGGATGCATTCGAAACAAGGCCATCATCAAAATCTTGGTCGGGAGCATCACTTGATCCATTTGACTTGTGGTTGCTCTTGTTTGAGCCTTTTCTTTTCTGTGTACTTGAATTTGACTTACGCAATTTTTCCAATGAACCAACTGCATCATCTACCTTCTTTTTTATGGTATCTTCATCAATGTACTCATCCTCATCTGAAGAAGTTTCATCAGAAAAACTATCACTTCCTCCATTTCTTCTCTTGGGGGTGATGTAGTTAATATTTCTGATGACAACGGTCTTAGAGGACTTCTTCCTGTGTTTTTTCCTGTATGGAACATCTATAGAGGAGTTATCTTTGTTCTGATCGATATGGGAATCCAAATCACTCCTTCCTTCAGAATCACTAGAGTCTGTTTTTCTGTCTTCTCCTGAATACTTAAATCCCTTTTTGTTCAGGGACTCGTCCATTTTTCCTTGACTAAAGTCTTTCATGCTAGAAGGCCACTGCATATTTCTTGGATAATTAGGAGGGATAGGCTGCATGGTAGGGAAAGGATATCCTTGATACGGAGGAAACTGAGGAATAGGGCCTTGAAAATTGTACATGTATGGAGGTATCTGGTTTGGCCACTGCATTGGTACTTGAACTTCGGCTCTAGTTGATGCTATCTGGTCAGATGTTCCCATGCTACCATCTGCACTTTAATGTATTTGACATCAGAAAACAGTAAATAGTTCATCGGAAAGGAATATGGAGACATTTTGCCTTTTGCACAAGCAAGAATCTAATCATGTTAACTCATCAGAAACAGCAACAAAGCACGAGGAGGAGGAGAAATCAGATCATGTTAACCTGAACATTATAATTCTAAGATTAAAGTTTCTAAAAAAGTTGCAATTAGTAAGCAATAGTTGGACTCATTTTATGTTGCTTGGGCATCAAAATGGGGATCATTGGTTGTGCTTTCTAAATCATACATTAAGTGCATTAAACATACAAGGAGCACTACTGATTTTACCATATTCAGTATGTTTTTGGTAATGTTGTGCAGGTCCTTTTACAGAAGTGCATCTTGACCCAAAAAAACACCAATTTGATGCTTTTCAGGTGCTTTTTGATATTTTCAGCATCAGCATATCGAAACCATCCAAAAGCACTTGAAATATCATCAACGCTTTTTCACTCCAAATGTGCTTTGAAAAACACTTAAAAATGTTGTGTAAATGCATTACCAAACAGTCTCAAAAGGCAAGAAATTGCTTTATGTTTTTTGCCAGAAAATGTGCAGGACCTCAGGTTTGTGAAAAATTCACTCTGCAAGGAACAGGAGGGGAAACAAGAAGATCGGAAACAACACTAATGTGTGGCAAATTGGATGTAGCCCTACTTCTAATCTAGTAATCTAACCATAAATAAACCTACATTCTCCTTCGATGCAATGCATAATAAAGAGAGGGTGAGCAAGGAAAGAATATACAATACCCTTTCTGCTGTCTGCAGCTGAATCAGATCTTGATGCATCTGAAGATCCATTGGGCATGAAATCACCAGTAGATACCCCATTGTTTGTCAAATTTAGCATGACATTCTGATTAAGGGAACTAATTTCATTTGCAAGTACAATTCCTGATGTTCCTAAAAATGACAGCTCTGATGGAGGGCATGCCTCCATTGCTGCTAATTCCTTCATCCAGAGGCCATCACTACGCTTTTTCTTACATAATTCCTTGAAATTGTTGCATGCTTCCCTGCATATAAACACTAGTAGATTTCAAGGCTGGACGATTGACAGCAGATGAAAGTGTAATGGACTTTATAACTCCAGTGGAATTTTGATATTTGGCAAAAAACAAGGAAGAAATTGCCAAACCAGCAGGCATCCCAAATTTCAAATAACTGATAATGTTCTTTTCTCTTCATGTAAACACATATTTACAGCGAACAGAATTCAAAAAGTAAAAGCGTTACATGTTTATGATTCAAGATTTGGCTGGTTTTTGTATTCAAATAAAGCAAATAAGAAACTCTGGATGAAAACTGAATAATTATAATGAAAACACAGATAAGGAAAAGGGTTTCAGCATTTTATTTTCTTAGTTTTCTGGTCAGAAAAGGGTTTGGCTTTTTTTCTTAGTTTTCTGGTCAGAAAAAGTGTTCCCAAAACAATGAATGACAGTTATAATTTGTCCCAAATCATACCTTAAACGTGAAGCTCCAAAAGCATCTGCGAAGGAGATGAGATCATTTATGTTGTCCACTTCAAATCCAACAACAAGGCCACGGGCATAAGCCATGGCTTGCTCTTTGTGAAGCAATGTTTTCCGTGCTTCCAGAAGCCGTTGAAATTGAATCCTAGTTATCACAACAAATAATTGATGAGTGACGCTGATGGAAAGACAACACACACATACACAACGAGTTTGCTAAGAAAAATAAGAAGGATTACTTGGAGTTTCCTTCCAGTGCAGCATGATCACTTTTCTCAAGTTCATCTTTTAGCTGGGAACAAATATCAGTGAAGTCATTTAAAGAATTGATATGATTTTCTAGCTAAGTATCACAATTAATCAACAAAATTCACGGAAATGTGAACTACCTTAGAGGAATCACTCGACTTCCTTGTGATAGTATTAGCAGTAGGTCCACTCCCTGGTAAAACAGATCTATCAAGTACACAAAGTTGCAATTTTTTGAAGTGGTATACGTTACACAATTGATTAAAGTAAGCAATTCCAACAGGGGTTGAAACTATTGCCAATAATGATTCAAGTCCTGGTGATAATACCTTCCTCCAGTTGTCCAGCTACATTTGTGTTTGACAATTCATTGGCTTGAACTGCACTCTCTTCAATCTGCAAGATTTCTCTTTCTAGGCTGACAAATCTCTCAAGTACAGCCGGTGTACTAACAAAACGAACAAATCTGCACAAAAGACGAAATGAATTATCTTTTCAGGCATCTCTACAGAAACAGAAAAACAAAATAGCGGTTGAGCTTCTCAGCTCTCTGATAATACCTAGGGTCTAATACCGGTAAAGTTTCAATTTACACAGACATCACGTAGTTTACACACGATTCAATATGCTATAATTCAATGCTAACAGCAAATTATCGTATGCTTAAACTTTTAATATGGCCAAGAAATGGCAGAGACCAGACCAATTTGACAAGGCAGTTTATTTGCTCAACAAATCAACAAGAGATTAGGATCTTGCCATTTTTATGGCGTAGAACCCATTGTAAATGGCAGTAAATTTAAAAACTTTGAGCACAGTTCAAGATTAATTATCTATTTGAGTAGAAATCAAAATTCCAGTTCCATTTATTCAATGAATAATCTATAATCATTCACACTACTTACATACATGGAAACAATAATTTGCAACAATTACGACAAAATGAACTGAATTTCACCCCTTTTTCAAATTCAAAAACAAATCCATAATATCAAATAACTCATTCAAATCGCTCAAAGGAATTATAGCCCAATGTCGAAATTCCTCAACAAGAATAAAGAGAGCAAAGTCTCGGATTCATTACCTCTCAAAAGTACCTTTGGTGAACCAAGGAGCATTTTTGGCTGGTGGGCAAAGTTTGATGGAGTACCCAACTTTGGAAATCTGATCTTTAATAAATTGAAGGTGTAAAACGAATGGTTCAAATAACCCAGAAGCCAGTTTCTCATTCTTGCCTCCATAGAAGAGAACCAGGTCACACCTTCACGCACAAAAACAACAAAATATGAAAAAAAGAAGATTTTTAGCCACAAAGACATAAACTTTAAGTGACTTGAGAATTAAAAGAGAGTGAAAGTAAGGAGTGATACTGATATTGCACCTGGTTCGAGTTGGGGTGAGTTGAAAGAGAGCATAGTCAAGAAGAGTTGAAGAATCCATTGAGAAAAGTCAAAAAGAATGCATGGTCGTCTTGGATCAAAAGAAAGAATGGTAATGGGGTAGAGAGGTTGCTTTCTATGAATCAAATCTTGAAAAAATGTTTGTGAAATGAAAGGGCAAAGGAATAGTGGCAGTGATACTGTTGGAACTTGAACGTGCCTATAGCACTTTGAATGTGCTTAGCTTAGACGAAGCTGAACTGGACATGATCATGTAAGAGAGTGACAGCAAGAGATGACGAATCTTCGCACATGCTTAAGTGATTGGAGGGGGAGAGTATCTTTCGGCTGAAAAAAAAATCCATTGATTTGGTCAAGAATTATTTGAAGATGTTATAACTCTTTTTAAAAATAATAATAATAATAATAATAATTAAACTTGATTAATCTCAGGCATTGTGTTAAATTCATCTTCCTAAGTTTTGGAGCTGAGGCAATTTATCATCAACATGTTATTCATGTTTGAATTATGATAATCTTATGGCCCTCTTCAATTTTACTTTTTTTATTTTATTTTGTCGGTTTAGGTTTGCTTTACTCAATATTCATTTGCTAAAATAAGTTGAGATAATTATTAAAATCCTCTCATAAAATAGTTTTCTAAAAACAAACAATAACAAAAAATTCCTAAAAACAAACCTTAATTAATCCTAAATACAAGGTTAGTTTATAGAGTCTGTGGTTTGGTGTAAGGTTTGATTTTAGGTTTAGTGATTAGTGTTTGGATTTTGTATTTTAGATTTAGATTTATTGTTTGGAGTTATGGTATTATTTAGTCTTTGTATTTGGGGTTTGAGTCAATATTAGTCCGAGATTTGATTTTTATTTATTTATTAGACTTATTGTTCCAATTACAACTTGAACAAAACTATACTATTTTATAAATATTGGCTTGATGTGTTCTAGTTTGCATTAATTTTTTGTTAAACTATATTGATTTTAAAAAAATCCAGAAAATTACTTGCAAGTTGGTCTTGAAGGAGATTGAAAATCTTATTTTTTAGAAAATATATTTTATGAACTTGTAAAATCTTTGAAAAATTCTTACAAAATTTATACATGTTGATTTGAATTTAAAATTTATTATACAGATTACAGTTTTATTACAGTTTTTTATGTCATGTTATTGCATTTTAGGACTTGAACGAGTATATTAGTAAGTTGTTGGCACTCATTTTCTTATCGATAGGCGACAAATATAAAGATGATTTATGAGACTTTGGCTCTTTCCAATGGTGATGTGACCGTCAGGAAAATCAAAGACAAAAGATCTCAAACACAAAGAATTTTTAATACTGAATTTTATCTCTATAATTGTTTATTTTATTCACAGTTTTTAAATATTTAAGTAATAAAATCAGAATTTTCAGTCAAATAGAGCTTATAAAATCTCTTAAAACTCAAAATTACTATCTAACAATGACGTACGTGTTCTAATAAAAATACTTATTATTGAACTCTGTGTGCTATTCATTGAAAATAAATATAACTAATCATTAATAAAAAAAATCATTAAATTAATGAATTTTATATAAAAACAATCAATGATTTTGAAATGCTAAAATTAAATAATATTATAATATATTAATAAATAAATAAAAATTGTTTTGATTCGTCATCATATCTCATTGATAATAAAAAAAATCAGAAGAATTCTCAAAATTTCTACATCAATTTGTGTAGTTGGATTGAAGCCAACCATGAGACAGCTACGGGTCACCTTAGCTGGAAAGAGACCAGATGTGGGGTTAGCCCATTTTGGCACCAAATTATCAACATCTCACATTTCAAGCAAAACCCTTTTCCACAAGAAAAGCCAATTTATTTATTTATTTATTTATTTTGTTGCTGTTAAATGAGAAGAACCTTCCCAGGCCACCTAAAAGTAATTAATTTTAGTCATTATACGAAATGGAGATGGACCGTCAAATTAAATAAGAAAATATTGCCTTTCGATTGGTAGAAGCTACAACATCTTCTATGGTGAAAAAAAGAAGAATTATACAGAGAATTCTATGGTGAAAAATCTTATATTTAATTTCCTACAACAATTAATTGTAGCCATTCAGTGCCCCAAGAAGGATTGATACCTTTAAGCACATGGGACTAATTAATTGCACAACCTCAATTGAACATCTTATTATTATTTAAATGATATACGGGGTTAGGTTGACCTAATTATAATAATAATTATTATTACTATAGTAACTTTTTTTAACTAAACATTAAGTAGGGCTAATTAAGGAGAAGAGATTAGTATTAAATCCCCACAAAACATTGTTTATTGAATTTTTTTTAATATTAAATTCATTGAGGATTGAGTTTTATAATCTATTTTAATTTATTTTTTATAAGATTATAATATATAATTAGTCTCTCCTATTTTTAAAAAAAAAAATCAAAAAATAATTATTTTCATTACATTATTCCACACACACACACACACAAGAACAACATAATCTTAAAAAAATTAAGTTGATTATTTAGCTCAGATATATAGTATTTTTTAAAACAACTAAGATCATTAACAATTCTATTATATGTTAAAACAATTTAGTGCTGGTTGTAGCGACACACATGATAATTTTTTATTTTATTATTGTAAATAATTTAACATATTTTTTTTACTTGTCTTATTTATATGTGGTTTCGTATTTTTTTTTCATGATATGAAATCTGAAATATCATATATAAAAAAAATTAAAAACTACTTTTCACAAATATAACATTGACCAAATAACTGTTGAAAAAAATATTTGGTTACTGTTCATTACTATTGAAGAGGTTCAGTTTTCAACAATAATAAACAATGTAAATCACTATTCATTACTATTGAAAACCTCAACCTCTTTTAATTATTCTATAATTATGATATAACACAAGCAATTAAATATATGTAGACATATATTAAAAATAACATATATTTTTATTTAATAGCATATGCATAGTTTACACACTAGCAGAGATTAATTTTCCTCTCCAAATGATTTTAAGAGCACACTACCCTTATATATTTATATATAATTAGTTATTTACCATAATATCAAAAGGGTTTAATTTTATTCTACCCTTCTAAAGTATACAGGCTTTATAAATAAATAAAATTGTATTTTTTTTTAAATGTACTCATAACCATGTAATATTTCATCTATTTATCAATGAAGTCCCTCCCTCTACCTCCGATCGAAAAACAAACGAAGAAAGCTTTTCTATTTTATAAATTACAACCCCCCTCCAAAACTATTGATTTCCATTTAACTCCTTAATTAATAAAAAAATATTTTTCATTTTTAATATAGTTTAATTATTAAAAATTCAAATAATTTTATAGTATTTATACAACAGAATCATAAAATTGGGAAACATATAAATTCAAAGAAAATAAGGTATTTTACACTGGTTTATATCTTATAATACAAGTCTATAACCTGATATCAACTAAAATCGCTAGAAAAATATGGGAGAAAATAAAAAAAAAATTGAAATGAACCTTGATTTTTGTTATTTTAAATATGATTTAGTATTATATTATATAATTATTTTATGGGTCGAGCCACATCTCCTTTTTAAGATGGACCCAGTCAGGCTGTGCTCATTGATACCCCCATAAACCTTTCTTTTTATATGGTCTTGGGCCAGCACATGCATGTGGACATGGGCTTGGCGACTAAGCCCAACTACATAATTTTTTTAATTTAAACTGAACCAAGCCTAACCACGTGTCTGAATTAAACCAAGTTCAGCCCATGATTCCTAGCGAGCTCGTACCAGTGACCATGCTTAATTAATGGTCCAAGGAAGAAGATAGCTATCTGGGATGAAGAATGTTGTTGCTATGCTTAGAAAGTCCAGTGGGTGGCTTATGGAGGGGCAGGAGGTGCTGGTGGAAAACAGGTTCAACCAATCGTTGATGGTGTTAGATGGGGGAAGGGGAGAAGAAACGTTGGATAACAGGAAGAGACTACAGCCAACATGAGCGGAGATTATAGCTTTGGCGGTTGGTCACAGTGGTGTTGAGGGAGGAGTACGGTGGTTATTGATGGAGTTACAGCAGAGAGAGAGAGAGAGAACAAGAGAGAGCTGAAGACAAAAACTAGGAAGAAAGAATGGTTTTTTTGCCAACTTTGCAATCAAATTTATTGATGATTTTTTCTCTTCAATTTTTCATTTTTTTTTCTTAAATCAGAACCAATTGAAATAAAACATGTATTCTTCCCTCTCTGGAAGAGCCGGAATTCATGAAAAAATAGCTTGACCATGGACGGCTTGACTCCTACTTTATAACCGACAGACCAAATCATAAATATAGTTAATTAATTTAAATTGAAATCACGGGGATGTCTATGTCAATGATAATTTTACATTAATTAATTAATTATTAATTAAAGAATAAAATGTGTGCATATTTTATTGTTCATTGTAATGATATTTCTAAAGTATTTCACTGTATATTGTAACAATATGTTGATAGTTTTGCCTTTATGGGGCTATGTGCTGTAGGATGAGAGTTTTCTTGGTTTTTCATTCTTGTTATTTTTTTGTTGTTATTATAGGTTCTTGATTTCTTTTGTTGAAACCAGTTCATGTAACGAGACATGAGATGAGAGGTTTTTTCTTGTTGTGGGTTAGGTTTTATGTCGGAGTTATCGCTATAATAATTTTTTTTTGTGTTTCAAACCCCGCCATCCCTGAAAAGAGAGAGACGACGCGAGATGAAAAGAGAGTATGTTTTATAACCGTAAATTCACGACTATAAATTTTTGGGAGTCACCACCTAGTATCAAGGTTACTAGAAAACTTAATGATCCACGAGAGTTTGGGCAAGGGGACATGTTGTGCAAGGAAAAGACATATCAATCGTAATGCACCCTACTTAAAGCAAACTGCATTGTTGTTTAATTATTTTTCTAAATTTAAATTTTATTCGTTGGTTTTTTCTATGGTTCGACGTATAACTCTCTTCATGAGAGATGAAGGAGACATTGAAACTTGTTGCTAGTTCAAGCTAGTGTTGTTGTTGTTCATCGTCGGAGCTGGGGAGTGAGAGATGGAGCTGGGGGTGGAGTTGCTAGCACAAATGAGAGACTATCAATGCTGAGGAGGGAGGCCAGGTGGTGGTCAACGAGAGCTGGCTGAAGGAGGGGGGAGAGAGAGAGAGAGGAAGCTGTTGCGGAGGAGAGAGAGAGAGGTTGATTGCTACTACCTTAAAAAAATCATAACTTGTTGGCTGATTGGTTCGATTGGAGAGGAAAGGGAAACCGGTGCTGCGAAAGAAGATGCAAGGCTAGTGGTTGTGCTGAGGGAGGAGAGAGAGAGGGTTGTCAAAGAAAAGGACGAGGGGATGTTACGGGTGACTGATTGTGTTTGTTTTTTAGTGTTTCTGTATGCCCCCATCTATTTATTTTTTATGTTACTACTATTCACTTGTTTTCATTTTTTCCTTGTATTATTTCTTCTCCTCTCCCTTGTTTTTTTCTACAAATTTTCCCGTAACTGTTATTCCCTCACTATGTTTTCATCCCCCCTTTTCCCTTCTTCTTTCACTTTTAAAACTTTACTTCTCTATGTAATTTTCTCTCCACCTTTCTACATGTTTTGATTGGACCGGGGCTATTTATAGGGTAAGGACAACTTGCATGCAGAGGTGGATTAACCTCCTCTGGCTCTCGATGATGGCGTGCTTGCAATGGCAGCTGGTGGCAATGGCGTGCTCGCCGTGGCGGCATGTTGACAGCGGCAGTGACACGCGTTGCGATGGGATTGCAGTTTTGAGAGAGGGTGGAAGTCTAGTTTGGCCCTTTAATTTATCATTGTTCTAATTGCTCTCCCAATTGGTTTTAAACTATCAATTTTCTTCAATTTTATCCTTAATTTTGCATAATTGGTTTTTTTAAAAAAATTCAATTTGATCTCTAAAAATTCCAACCTTCTCAATTGAGGCTGAATTAAGCTTAAAAACATTATTTTTCATCGATTAAACCCTTGATAAAATTAATTTGACCAATTTAAAATATAATTAAGTCTTTGCACTGAATTAAATCCTTCAATTGGACCCTAAATTAATTCTTAAATAAAATTATACTTTAAATCGGCCTATGATTAAATCAAATTGGCCTAAAAAAATATATAATTATATCTTTCTACTTAATTTTTATGCAGATTTATCCAATAATAAATTATTTTAGCCTTGAATATGTATTTTTTATTTTATTTTTAGGTACAAAAGAGATATAATCGGGCTCTCAAAAATATTTAAAATTTTCACCTTGATTTTTATCGATGTCGGCTCTTTCTATTTTATTTTAGTTTTATTTTGAGTAAATTGAAGATAATAATCTAAAATTGAATTATGACAGGTGTGTAGAGTCGTTTTGGCTTGTACACTTATATATAGTGTCATTAAAACAAAAATAAATAAGGAAGAAATTAAATAAAATAAAAAATCGTGATACATACAATTTCTTCCCTCCTTCCCGAAGAGATACATGCAATTATTGTATACTTATCAGTTAACTACTACGATTAGTTAATAGTCTAAACATAAATATTGCTCAAATTCGTGCAATTTCTGGTCGGCTACTCCTCTTTGGTAGAACTTGAAAACACTACAAACATTAATTATTAAATTTACAAAACACTGCTAAAATTTCTTAGAAATCATCAGTGAAGGAGTTTGAGTAGCCCACAAGGTTTTATTATTATTATTATTATTTAGCACTAAGCTGTATTATTTCTTACTTGACAACTAAGTTATTAAACAAGAAAACTATTCATATTGGTCCCCAAATTTGAATATGCATGAAGTGTAAACTCATTAATTCTGATTTCTTGTTGATAGTTCTCTGGGAAGACAAGAAGGGTGCGTGAGCTCACAGTATATAGCCGAGTCAAGACTCACGTGGTCAACTCCAGGCGTCAAGCATTCATACAAAAGCTCCGAGGACTAAGTAGCTAACAATGGCTTCCATGCCGAAGCAGACAACTTCTACCTTTCTTGGGTTCACAAACAAAGAAGAAGAAGGGGAACGAACTTGGTTCTCATCCTACAAAATAATAATGTGGATGCATGCACTGTTCCCAATACACATACCACTAGGATCTTTCTCCGGCCCCTCGAGAATTTTTTTTTTTTAATTCCTCTCGTGAACACAATTGGTTGGTAAGCAAGTGAAGATTTTAATCTCTTGCGCTCACATCGTAGTTAATATTTCCTGTTTAAATGCCTGTGGTCGATGAAATTTAATTGGTTTATCATGGTAACTAAAATGGTTTTTAGGAGCAAATGATTATATTAACCTGTTTTCAAGAACTAATTTTAAGTAATTAATAAATAATTTCCGTGGCTCTAAACCTTACATCTTTATCGGATTTAAAATATGAATGATAATCATGTTCCTAATTACAAAAATACAAGAATATCTTAATTTATGTTATGTTCTTTTTTATTGGATCGAGTCTTTGTGATTGGCGTGCATAATCATCACCAACGAGCACAACTATGAAAGTGATTCTTAATCTTTTTTTTTTTTTTTTTACAGCAAAAACTAAACTCTAAGAACACAATATCCATAGAATTAGGTGGCGGTAAGAGGCTACTTTCGTCCATTTACAAGCTGCTAGCTCTCATACACTAAACTCTAAGAACACAATATCCATAGAATTAGGTGGTGGTAAGAGGCTACTTTCGTCCATTTACAAGCTGCTAGCTCTCATACACGACTGAACTCCATTTGCTTCTCCAAGTGAATGAAGAACGTCAATCTCCCAAGATCCCTTCAACATCTCCCTAATATCCATTACGAGAGAATTAGACTTGTAAAAGGAGATGCACCATCATGTTTATGAGTGGGATGGCATCCGTAATTGAAATCAGAGTTACAAAATATTTATGCCTGTAAATAGAACATGAAATTTGCGAGGAGTGTTAAAAAAATATGCCAATCTTGTTTCCCAAGTAACACCACATTTCACCCCAATGAATATCTGCGGGAGCCAGTAAATTCTGCATTAGATAAATAGGAATTGTAGAGACAACTGAGCTATTAAGGGTATCTCTTCCCGCTTTATTAACAAGTTTTTAATTTCCCTTCCATGAATTCCCCAAGCTTTGACTTACATACTTGGAGCACATGAGCCTTGATTTCTCAGAGTTGGCTTTAAGGTCGGAGATAGAGAAACCGAAGTCTTCATAGGCCGGCTCTGTAAAGAACAGATCAATCCACTCTGTCATAAGCGTTTTCCATGTCAATCCTTGCGACCAGAACACCGATTTTACTCCTTCCTGGAACAAACTATATGCACAAATTAATTACTATTATGAAAGTTTAATTCATGCAATATTTACCAATGGAAATGTGTACGTACCCTTCTAAACGTTAAAAAAACGAAAAACAAATACATTCCTTGACCATTTGGATTTTGTGTGTTCCACACTTTGCTTCGTTAATTACTTGGTTTTAAAAAATGATGACTTGTGTGTGTCACGCTGCTCCTCATAAAATGTATATTTATGGAAGTACAGAAACTTATTACAAGTAATTAACATTATAATATGTTACTTCAACAAAACTGCGAAGTAAAACTCTTTTGAACAATTGGACTGTAGAAGGTAGGTGACAAGAACATGGAAGATCAGCCGCCGCATTTACTAAGCAGTAAAAGTAATTAAATTATTAATCACAGCTTATTATACTTTAATCTTGGATCACCAAAATACTCCAACGAATAGAAATTGAAGAGCAGCCGCATTGTATTTATTTATTTATTTATTCATTTTAAAAATGAAAATGACATCAAAGTAAGGCAGATCCAGGCAACTGGATTTTTTTATTTATTTTTAAAAAGGCCATGATCAGGGACCAAAGAAAGATGTAATGTGTCGGGGGTAATTAAATTGACCCTTTTATCGATAATTAATCCAAAAAAGAGATTAAGAGAAATATGTATTCACAACGTACCCGTTTGTGTGACCATGTCAGCGATCTTAAAAAGAAATAAATCTAAATAAACGTGTTTGAAGGATTTTTCCGGTAGCCTCGAGAGTCAAATAACTCAAAGATTTTTACTTCTTTTTTGCTGTGTCTTTCCGCAACAAATACCAGGTATTTTCTCAAGACTAGTCGGTCCGAATTTGGAATTCTACACCTTGAAATCAAACAGAAATGAAATCCAGTCTTTCTATATCGATCCGCACTTTAACCAATGTGTATATATATATATATCTATACATACCCGTCGAGGAAAGACTTGTGAGGAACAAGAATTAATTCAAAACAATTAAGTTCTTTATATCTCTATTTGTTTTCTCAGCTTCTTCTTCAAGCCATGCAGCAGCGTTCAGCATCAGCAGCAAAAAACTTATGTCGTCAGATCTTGAACCACCACAACCAAATCCGGTCCTTTAGAAGACCACCCTGTGATGTTTTCATTAATCATCGGTGCATCGATACGAAGAGGACCATTTCTGGGCTGCTCTTTAACCATCTTTCTGGACTCGGGCTCCATCCATTTCTGGATAGCAAGAACATGAAACCTGGGGACAAATTATTTGACAATATCAATAGAGCTATCCATGAATCTAAGGTCGGGGTTGCTGTATTTTCTCCCCGTTATTGTGAGTCATACTTTTGCCTCCATGAACTGGCTTTGTTAATGGAGACCAAGAAAAGAGTTATACCTATATTCTGTGATGTCAAACCGTCTCAGCTTCACGTCAAGGACAATGGGCTTTGTCCTGGGAAAGAGCTGCAGAGGTTTACATATGCTCTCGAAGAGGCAAAGTACACCGTTGGACTTACATTTGACACAAACAAAGGGTATGTATTCTATACCAATGCTCTTCATTTGTAGCAAGAACTGTTGAGCAGAAGATACTTGCATATATAATTCATAATTTAAAAACGAAAATACGCTGCTACCATTATCATTTTGTTTGGTCCATGCCTCTATATTATGTTTTAATGTTTGATTTATATATACGTCTGATATATAACTAATCTTCATTTTTTTCTAAATTCAGGGACTGGTCTCAGTTCTTAACGAAAGCCATGGATGCGGTTGTGCATAATCTGATCGAGGTGGATGCAGAAGAAACATACAAGCACCGAACTTATTTCATGAAGAATTAATTACATATGACAAATCAAGATGAAGCGTACACACATGCAAGCAAAACCACACGGATCATGCCTTAATTAGTTCAATAAGCATCAAATTCTTTTATTTGTTATTTTTTTATTAACGTTCAATTCTTCATTCAGATTTTTTTTTCTCTGGCAATTGTAAAAAATAAAAGATACTTCAGAAAAGAGGGAAACTAGCTCAAAGTAAGTATCGAACAATTAATGTTGATTGATGGCATCGTGTAATCAGTGATGATGTCTTGTTGATCGACTAAGTTGCACATATATTATGTTCAAGAAACACACTTGTAATTCAAATTAGATTT
The DNA here is from genome assembly GCA_015731905.1 of Salix dunnii. Lineage (NCBI taxonomy): Eukaryota > Viridiplantae > Streptophyta > Magnoliopsida > Malpighiales > Salicaceae > Salix > Salix dunnii. The sequence continues at coordinate 2,038,587 of CM027662.1, read as the reverse complement.
TCCTGTAATAGTTGAAAAGACCGATATGAATGATCATATGGGTGGCTGTATTTGTACTCCATTTATTTTGTTCTTATGAATGGATCCTTTTCCCCTCTAGCTTCGAAGTTGAAGATGTTATGCTGCCAAAAAGCCTTTCTCGATCTCTCCTTTAATTATGAGTACTTAAGATGGAAAATTAAGGCCACGCTAAAAGAGAGATGTGCTCGACGCTAGCTGCATGCGGGCATTGAAAACCAAAAGCTGAGTAAAAAACAATCAATCGAGAGATAAGAGTAGAGACGCAGCCACTTTAGCTCAAATTTCCACGAAATTTAGGTGCGGCTGGCGGTGAGGTTCAAGAAAGCCATATTTTTTTGAGAATAAGTAATGGGTTTCTTGCATGTATGCATTATAATAGAAAAAATATGGAGCATTGCTGAGATGACCACTTTAATCAAGAGTTTAAAAGCAAGATGATGCTTTACTTACAGTGAAATAACATATCTTTATTCAATGATTTTTTTATTTTATTTACTGGCAACCAATTCCATATGGAATAAGAGAGTGATTTATAAATGAAATTAAATCATGTACGTGAAGATCTTATGTTATTTTGGATAATTAAGTATTCCCAGACCAATTAATTAAACCTACACTGCGAAGGCAGAATGTCTTAAATCAAAACTCGGAGTCCATATTTTTTACCTTTAAAAGAGAAGCTCATGCACCTCTCTTGAATTGAAGGTTCGTGGGAATTAGCAAGTCGCCTGGTTAATGCATATTAAAGGGGTGTTTGGGATTGTTGTTACGGTTGCTTTTTAAAAAGTTTTTTGTGCCGAAATACATCAAAATAATATTTTTTTTATTTTTTAAAAATTATTTTTGACATCAGCACATCAAAATGATCCAAAACACTAAAAAAAAAAAATTTTATTGCAAAAAAAAAAAATAGTGCACCGTGGCCAAACGTAGGTTTGGCCACAATGCCAAACAAGCACTAAACCAATCAGGTTAAATTGTTTTTTTATTAACTCGAATATTTGAGAAAATTTATATATATTTTGGTTTATCCTATAAATCCTAAAATTAATAATTATATAAATATTAAATAATCACTATATTAACTATCACAAATCTCTTAAGTTTTTTTATTCTAAGTTTTTATTACCAGTCCTCTACTAGATAGTTAAGTTAAATTATTTTGATCCATATGAAGAATTGGCCTAATATTATTTTTTGTTTTTTTAAAAAAAGGAGCCTGCCACCCTCACCTCTCTTTCGGGAACGTATACACTAATAATAATTATTAAAAATTAAATGGAATTTGGATATAACGTGGAAAAACAGCCGAAATGGAATATACCTAGAGTCCTTGAACTCGTCAATTCATTAGCCTAGCTGGCTACGTGCATAAACCCCCCCCATACTAATATTCTCCATGGATGACGACAATTAACAAATATAACAATGCCGAGACAGAATATTGAAGATGAATGAATAATTCTTCGATTGAATTGAATGAGTTAAATTACAACTAGCTATTACACTGTCTATTTATAGATATAGACTAAATTGATAATAACTAACTTACTAACTGTTTTAACAGTTTTCTATAACAGTTATGGCTAACTGAATTAGTTAATTAACAACTTCTAACTTCTTCATATTCACATGCTGATTGCATGACCCTGTTTACATTGCATAGAAGTTGAAGATTGATCTGGAGAACTTGTTCTGCACTTTGGACTGCTTGAACCTGTTCTGCAGAAACTGGAAATCTTCAATCTGTTGCTGTTGCAGCTGCATGTCTTCCATTCGTGTGAATGCAGCTGTATATCAATAACAATCAAGTCATCCTCTCTATGTTCTTGTTCGCTACGTATATCGCAGCACAAACCCCCCCATAATATGTCAGACTCAAAGAACTTGATTTTATTTCATAAACCAAAAATGTCCATGGAAAACAAGGAATGAAATTGCAGAGAAATCAATATGCATCAGTTTCATGTTTTGACCAGAAAGCACAAGCTAATTATATTGATTTTAATGACACTGTATCCGTACATTGGCAAGGATTTTTTTCCCTGTCTATAAACTGGGAACTTTCTATGTGTTCTCTGCGTATATCATACACCGAAATGAAGTATAGATCTGGTCGGAAGGAATCTGTGTTTTGTTGTGAAATTCAAACCTAAAATGACAAGGAAAAAAGAAAGATCAAAACTTGAAGCTGTAACCAGAAGGATAGGCATATGGATCGATGATCCAGCCGACGATCACCGAAAGCTTATCAGCTTCTAAGAGGAAATTCCCAGATGAGACAGCTCTGTGTGCTGTCATTTGACTTTAGTGATTGTTCGAGCATTCATCGATTGGGACATTTACTGAATTTCGGTTCCTCTAGTCACATTACACGCAGGAGATTTAATGGTTTTTAACATTATTTTTAAAATGTTTTTTATTTAAAATAATATTTTTGATATCAACGCATTAAAAAAATCTATAAATAATTAATTTTAAACAAAAAAAAAATAGTGTTTTTGAATTGGATTACTACGTGAAATGTCAAAATAATATTTGCTGCCAGACTCTGTCTTCACAAAAACGTTAGAAATATCATAATTTGTGGGTTTCTCATGCTGATTTTTGCATTTCTTCACTCATAATTGAATATCGACATTGATGGTCAACTAATATTTATTTATTTTTCTTGAAAGAAAAAAAATTCAAGTTTAATCATGGTAATCTTTTTAAATTCCATGTAAGCTTAAGAGTTCATAAGAAAATACTTTTAAGCTTAAGACAAAAAAGAATATTTAGCTTGCACGAAGAAGCTTCCATGTCTTTTTATTTTATTAGAATAGTAAAGTGGCATAATTGTAATTGTACTTAAAACAAACAAGTCTAGGGTTGGTTCTAATAGCGTGTCCATCTTTTTTTACTGTATTTTATTTTAGGTTCATTTAGAATTTCCTTGATAATTTGAAAACATAAATATTATTAAAAACAATTATGGATGCATGTAGAAGATATAGTTGACCCTGTCATTTTGGAGAGGCACATGAGTCCATTAGGCTATCAAATGCTGTCATTCCTATAATTTTTCTTTATTTAATTTTAATATTAAATTTGCTTTTTATTTTATTTGTAATATTTTTTTATAATTAAAAACCTCATTTCATGATTTTTTTTAAGCTAAAGACTAAGTGGCTTCTATACCATCAATATTACTGGTATGCCCAAATTTAAATATGTAATTTTTTTTATATGAAATTGAGGTTTTTTTAAAATGATTTTTATTCAGAATTGTATCAAAATAATATTTTATTTATTTATTTTTAACACTAGTATATTAAAATAATCTAAAAATATTATCTTATTATAAATTATTTTATAAAGAGAAAATTAAAATGATTTCCCTCTAGAAAATATTTTTCTCTCAACTAAAAAATAAAATATTTAAAATACTCGCTCAAAAGCTCCACCTCCCTCATTAAAAATCGTTCTTGAATATTTTTTTTTAATTTCCTTTCGCCTCCACACCCTTTTGCTCCTTTGTCTTCTCCAACCCTCTCTCTCTCCCAACCACCATGCTTTTGGACATTGTCTCTTCTTCTTCTTCTCGCTTTCTTTCCCACTTTAAAATTTTTAGTTTATAATTGTTTGGTAGTATAATTAAAATTGTTTTTGAAAATATTTTTTTTCCATAAATATATTAATATATATGTATATATATTTTTAAAAAAATTATTTTTAATATCAGCATATGAAAATGATATAAAAATATCATAAAATATAATTTAAAATGAAAAATATTAATTTTTTTTAAAATGATTTTGAAATAATGATAAATATCCCCTTAATCTTCTGTTGATTATTTTTGCTACTGTTTTTTTAATGATTTATTTTTATATTGCATGTTGTTGTGCTGTATAATAGTATTTATTGTGAGCGTAATGTGGTGGTGATTGTTTATTTTATTTTATTTTATTTTTTCAGAAAAAAGAGGAGAATTACTTGGTACAAAATGGGAAACACAGAGAGCAGCTTCCTCGATCCAAATCCTCTCACGGTACTCACATTGACACGACTGTAGATTAAAATCTTGAATTATTGATTACGGTGGTAATTTTGTTGTTTCGTCGAATATGATTTTTTTTAAAATTATTTTCGATGATGATAATAGTTCAGCGAATATATATAAGTTTTTTAAGAACATTAATCGACTATTATCTCTTTAGTATAATATTAGCATTATAATATATCTCCAATATTAATATGTAAAGTATACTTAATTTTAATTAATAAAAAAAATCGTTGGAAAAACTCTTTGAAAAAAAAAATAAAAATAGGTTAATGTTTTTTATTACCCTATTTATTAACCACATATAACTCTAAATAACATAAAATAAGCATTTTAAATCTCTCCTAGTGAAGATAATATATTGTTAGCACTTTCTTTTTCTTATGAAAACTCTACAATTGCTAAGAAAACCTAAGAAAATATATTAAATTTAAAAATAATAAAACTACAAAATCAAAAGCAAAAAAATGTATAACTTTAGCCTATAAACGTTTTTGTCTTTCTAGTATTACTTGCACAACAAGATCAGAGTTCAGAACAAAAAAAATAGCTAGAAGGTTCCATGTCTTTTTATTTTCTAATGATAAAAATATATATTTTTATCAATTTTTTTATTTAATATTAAACTATTAAATCTCTAGCTTTGTAATTTTTTACTTGTCTTTTTATAGGGTTATCTCAAATACAAATTAGCCAAATTAACTTGGATTAACTTAAGTTTTGTTTTAGTATTAATTTATTTAAATCTAGTATGCTTTGCTAGTTTTGTTTTTAAATCTATTTTTTTTACCCTAGTCTTCTACTGCATGTGACAATTTAGTTAAGTTAACCCGTATTAACTCAAGATGTTCTTCCTTTCTTATCATACATTTTCTAATCCCATCATTTGACGTTATATTACTAGATTTTGAAATTTATGATTTGTTTTATAAAATTATTTTAATCTCGTACTTTAATTACATGTTAATAAGTTAACAAAGTTAATTAAGGTTATAATAGCTTATATATATATATATATATATATATAAAAAGAAAAAATATAACTTCTCCATTCTTCTCTGGAACCGGTCAATTGTTTAAAAGATTTGTGCCCCGAATTGAAATCAAGCAGCAGTCAGATTTGACCCCACGATGCAATTCGTTCCTCTTTTTAATATGCTGGGGCACAAGGAGAGTTTATGGATGCAAATTGTTGGTTGTCGCTATATCATGAAAGTGTGCAATTTTTGTCTGGTCCTAATGACCATACTACTCCTGTTCTTTTCCTAATGACTCTCGACTTATTAGGTTTTTAATTAAATGATATATTTTGATAAAGCCATGCTTCCTTTTATAAAATATATGGAGAAACTTCAATGTACTGTAAAATTTATATACTTAATTACTTCCCAGATTTATAAATTTTATTAACCACATCCCAAGTGTTTCCTATATTTCTCAACCTTGTCCTTACTTTTAATATATATTTTTGGATGCAATGAAACCCTATATCTAGAAAATATATTTTATGGGTCCAGATAAACGAGTAAAATCCTAATTATTCCAAGTTCTTACAAGATATTCATGTCTTGATTCAAACTCAAAATCTATTATACAAATCACAAGAACTTTACCGTATTTTAATAGTTGATGCTTGACGTGCATATTTTTATTACAATGGTGTTGATTTTTTATTTATAAAAAATGACAAAGCATGTGTGTGTTCATGCAAAAATAAGTTATTAAGTGGAATAAATATAGATTTGGAATTGAATTGAGAATGAGTACATAAATTTGGGATTAAACTGAGGCTTTCTCGAAAAGATCTACACTACACATAATATTTTGGAACTTTCTTTCGCTTTCACAGATCCATAAGAGATGAGCAGATACTTTGTATCTTATTTTTACATTTATCTTCTTCTAAATATTCCAACGAAAGCAATCTGTGAGAAAATTATAGTGATAGTTGGGGAGCTGAGTGTGACGATGCCAAAAATTAAGACCGAAAGGCAAAGCTGGAAAGAAAAGTATAGCCGACCCCGATGAGTCAACATTAGGCATTGTTTAATAATATATTTTAAAAACATTATTGAAAAAAAAAATTATAATTACAATCTAGATTTACCAGATAGGGTAAATTTGGATCAATTTATAGGTACCATTATTAATCTCTAATTTCATTGAACATCCTATAAATCTAATAAATAAATAAGATACCGTGGAGGTAACATATGTTTTTTTATCTTGTTATTTGAGAAGATAGTTCTTTATAATATCCCCAACGAATATGATGTAATGACAAAGGGTTTAAGATCTAAATAATAAATCTCGAATTCGAATTACGACGTGTATTTCTTTTAAGAGCTTGGGACAACCGGAGTTTTATTCACTCACCTAGATCTACAAAGTACTATTTCTGGGAGATGTGATTTTCTTGAATCAAAAAAAAAAAATAGCTCTTTATAATTATATTAATTTTAAGATTTGAATTTATATAGATTATAGATCACTTGCATAACATAGATTTAATCTCTTAAGTGCAAAGTGTTCCCCGGTATCAATTGACTGCAACACTAAAGTAAAAAAGAAAAAAATTAATGAGATTTAGAGATTATATTTTAAATTTTAATATACTATGTTAGAAATAATTTTTAAAAATTAAAAAAATAATACTATTTTAATATATTTATATATAAAAAAAATAATTTGCTTCCCGATTAAATTCTTAAAATTTGCGGGATTCAATTTAGAAAATTATAGAAGCAGCCGGGTAGTAGCATCACGCCAATTTTGTTTAGGCACTGAAGTGAAAAAAAATTGAAACTGTAGGGAGAAAACTGTTTATTTTCTATTTACCAAGACAAAAAAAAGTTGTCCCTCCACAATATCTCGGTATTGGTGAAAGCAAATCTGTCCAAGAGATGCTTGTGTCTGCTCACCGACAAGCATCCTCATACGTGCTTGAAGTTCTATGCATGAAACACCCATTTGCGTTTGCCCATTTCTTGATCTTAATTAACCACTTTCTTTTTTCAACAATCCCACCACTTGCTTGAAAAACATGAAAATGGGATCTGAAGTTTGCTTTCTTTTTGTTAATGTTGTTCTTGCTGCGGTAAGCATAAACAAGGGGGTTAACTGTATGAATGTCAGCAGCGGCAATACCAATCTTGAAGACTACACACAGTTCCTTCTGGCCAATGGTGTGGCTCGAACACCACCAATGGGGTACCGTTGTGTACAAATTTCAACGTCCGAAGAAAAAAAAAGTGTATTTTTCGGGATAGTGGAAAAAAGAAAAGTCATTACAGTCAAAGTTTGATTGATGAACTATACATGCTTTTTTTTTTTTTTTATGCAGATGGAATAGCTGGAATCATTTTCAATGCAATATAGATGAGAGGACTATTAAGACTACTGGTACGTATCAATCTTCAATGCTAGCTAGCATCACTTTCAGCTTCAACATGGTGGAATATTACGACCATGCATGTGCCGAGTTTTCTCTTTGAGAATTGTTCAAACAGAATGATCTCTTGAATGATCAGATATTGAATCGTTCATGTTATGATATCAGTGTAGATATTGGAGATCTATGACCACTTTGTACTAGTGCTAGTATTTTGATTTTAAATTATTTGAAGGGACAGGCTAATTTTAACGAGAGCACATTTTAAATCTATCGCAGGCTTTCAATTTTCAAATTGACTTTGAATGTCTTTATTACTAGTTTTGAAATTGAAGTTTCAGCGGTTTAATTTAACAGTGTTTTTCTTGAATACCGTACCGAGTCAATGCTCTTTGCCCGTCTTGTACTGAACCAGAAATGCACTAGGAATTTGCTCCTCTTGTTCTTTGCAAATAATTTTAATGAACAAGTCATAACTGTTGGGATTTGTTTGAATTAGACCAATCAAGGTCTGTCAACATCCTCTGAAAAATCAACTGAGAGAGGATGAGACTCTAGATCATGATCAAGTCTTACCTTAAAATTGGTCTTGCAAACTTTTGTTGTTGATGTCAAACGAAGGAAATTATGTGTGAGTGTGTTCTTCGTTTTAGTATAGACTAAATCAAATAATGGATGCAAGGGATTCAAAATCCAATTCCTCTTGCAAGGAACTGTCTTTTTTTGTTCTGTTTTCAAAATTGACTTTTGGCGATTCTTGTTTGGTTTCTGGGTAACAGCTGATGCTCTTGTTTCAACTGGTTTGGCGGCACTTGGATACATATATGTTAACATTGGTATGTGGAATAATTGCTTGCTTCCTGTTGACCTTTTCTGTGTGGATAAATATTGGAAGATTTTGATGTTGTCACTATCCATATCATGGCACAAATTTACCAAGTGTCTGTTACGGCAGATGATTGTTGGGGAGAAGAGACAAGAGACTGGAAGGGGAGTATAAGGGCAAAAGCTTCTACCTTTCCTTCTGGGATCAAGGCTCTAGCAGATTATGTTCATTCAAAAGGCTTAAAACTTGGCATATATTCTGATGCAGGGTAGACCTCTTTTAATCACTCATTCGATGGATAGGACCTATTGTAAAAGTTATAGATGATATCAAGAGACTTTAACTTTTCCTTTTGGACTCCTCAGCTACAGAACCTGCAGCAAGAAAATGCCAGGTTCTCTTGGACATGAAGAGCAAGATGCAAAAACCTTTGCTGAATGGGTTGGTTTCGTAATCTGTCACGGCCTAATTGACATGACTTGCAATTGTTTAGGAGTCATTGGGAAAAGCTGAAAAATTAATGAACTGCATGTCCATTTTGTCTCAGGGAGTTGATTACTTGAAGTATGATAATTGCTACCATGATGGATCCAAACCTCAGGATAGGTACCATAAATTTGGTGTAACTTCATTCACTTGTGTCAGATGAAATTCCTTTTCCTCTGGTTACAGGTATGCTAGGATGAGTTATGCATTGAGGAAGGTTGGGCGGCCGATTCTTTACTCAATATGTGAATGGTAAGTCGCGTGATTATGCATAAATTCTTTTTTGACATGTTATGTTTGCATCTCAATCTAGCACAATTTCAATGAAGCAGTACAGAAATTTATTTAATTTCTGACGTTTTATTGACAAAAATTTTACAAAGTAACAATCTCACAGGGGACAAGAGTATCCGGCAAAATGGGCAGGTTTGTATGGCAATGCTTGGAGAACTACTGGGGATATTAAAGACGCATGGGAAAGGTCCTGCTTTTTTAGTCCTTTCTCCTTCTGGTTTTGAGCTTCATTTCATGTTATATTCTAGCCAATAAATTGATTTTGCACATATGATTGTTTCAGTGCAATATCAATCGCAGATCAAAACAACATTTGGGGTCGGTATGCAGGACCTGGCAGATGGAATGGTAAACTGCAACTGTTGTGCTAGCTTCTGCCCTGAATTTTAATGTCTCGTGTGAAACTGTGCGGCTCTTGTGCAACAAAATATTAAAATCGACAATTTCTTTTCTGCAAAATTTACTTATGTTTTCCCTATTTTATAATCCTCATAGATCCTGACATGTTAGAAGTCGGCAACGGAGGGATGAGCTTAGAGGAGTACCGCTCTCATTTTAGTATTTGGGCTCTAATGAAAGTGCGTCTCTGAATCTTAAACCTTTCTCATGTCCGTCACTGCAACTTGTTATAATCCACAGCCTTGTTCTGATAGGCTCCTCTACTCATTGGATGTGATGTCCGATCTGCAAGCCATGAAACTCTTAGAATCCTTGGAAACAAGGAAGTTATAGATGTTAATCAGGATCCATTGGGAGTTCAAGGCAGGAAAATACGAGCAAAAGATGGACTAGAGGTGTGTTCTGAACACAACTTTTTTTCCTTTACCAGCAGAGTATTAATTAATGACGCTGAATATTTGATGCAGATTTGGGCAGGGTCGTTGTCGAGGAAGAGAGTTGCGGTAGTACTATGGAACAGGAGTGGATCTCGGGCCCCTATAACCGTGGGATGGAGGGAAATTGGACTTTCTCCATATAATCCTGTCATTGTCAGAGACCTGTGGGCGGTATACTATACATTTCATTTTACTTCAAGCTTATTGCAAGCATGTTTTCATTCCCTTACCTTCTGAAAAAAAAGGCTCCTAGATTCAGCTATCAGATCATGTGGGATGAAATTGTTGTTTTATAGATAACAAAACCATCGCTCTTTCTATATTCAAACATGCCATTTTCGTTTCTGAATCGCAGCACTCATTTGTTTCAATGAGAAAACGTTATGGATTGACTGCATACGTTGCTTCCCACGCCTGCAAGATGTATATCCTGACTCCATCCTAGTGGAAGATGGAACCGACGTTCGGCCTGCAAGCCAGGAGATCCGTAGAATCCTTAGAAACGAAGGAAGCTGAAAAAGTTGATCAAGATCCACTGGGAGTTGCTGCAAGAAAACAGGAAGTATATGTTTTCTTTTCAGGCAACGTGAGACAAGTTGAAAGATATGCTAATATGTTTTATTTGTGGCATGTAAAATTAAGCTGAAACTAAATTTGAACAAGAAAGAGAATAAGAAGCTGAAAGTAAATTCTGTCTGTCTACAAATCTCCCGACAACAGAAATGTTTACCTGAGAAAAGATTGAAATGCAGGTCCATCTGTCTAATTGAACTTTGAACAGACTTTAGTTAGATGGAACATCTTGACTTGGAAACAAATCATGGTTTGTTGAACAGACTTTAGTTAGATGGTTGATTGGTCGAGAGATGGGATTGAAATTGCGATGTCATTATTTAAGTTTTATTTTCCATAAATGTAAAAGAATCCTCATCTTCCACAACGAGTTCGTGATGTTTGTTTCGACTACATTCGTGTCGGGATGACAATGCACCTACTCGAGTGCTGACCCAACCATGTGCCTGCACTAGGAAACCTGCAGAGTTCGACCAAATTTGGTTCCACGCAGAAGACAGGACACTACAATGTTGGTAGGGTGAGTTTGTGCTGGCATTGGATCTGAACTCGAATGATCTTAAATTATTCATTAATTATAAAACAAAACAAAACTATATTGATCTCTGTTTTTCTTCTTTGATATTTTTTTTATATTTGGTAGCCATGAATTTAATGGGATTTTTTTAATGGATATTTTTTAATAAATGATTTCCCCCTCAAATCTCATCCATTAACATTACATTTTAATTTTATTGGGTTATTACAATCTCATGATATGAGTAATAAATTTGATAGATTAATCTAATTGACTTATATCTTTTTAATTGATTTTTCCCTTCAGTTTTATCATTCAAAATAAATAAATAAAAATAAAAAGAAGATAATTTTACTAAACCCCCTTACAAAACACTATTTATTACACTAATACTTCCTTCTTTTTTTATCCTCTTTCATTTTTTTCAATCAATGTTTTTTATCCTTTTAATTTCATCATCTAGAATTGGATTTGATTTTTGTTGGGTTGTTTCATTCTCATGACACAAGTGATGAGTTTTTCAGGTTAACTTAGTTTGACTCATTTTTTTTTAATTTACTTTTTTTAATCAATTCTTTTTTTTTTCTTACATTGAATTTGCTTTTTTATTTTGTTATCTCACTATCATGACACTAGTTATGAGTTTGATTAGTTAACCTAGTTGACTCATTATCCCTTTTTTATTAATTGATTTCCCCGTAAAGTTTATTATTCAATATTGAGTTGATTAAAAATTAAAATTCATGATTTATTTTTTATTAGGTTATCCCAACATCATGACCTGATAATTGTGCCTAGCATGATAAACTGAGTGAGCTTGAGTTTTTTTTTTTTTACAATTCAACATTGGATTGACTGTAATTTAAGTTTTATAATTTATTTTGATTTGATTTCTATGGGATCATTATAATCTCATTATTAAAATTACAAGTTTTGATAGATTAACCCGAGTTAAATTGAAATTATTATTTTTTTATAAAGTTATCTTGGTCTCATGAATGGGGTCAAAAGTTCTTCCAACATTGAATTTACTTTTTATTGACTTGTTTTAGTTTTATGACACCCATGACTGGTTTAACAAGTTAATCCAATTAACAATTTTTTTAATTGATTTTTTTTTAATTTTATCATTTAATATTATATTTGATTGAGGATTTTGCTTCATGATTTATTTTTTATTAGATTATCCCAGCCTTATGACTTGAAAATAGTTCTTAGAGAGATAACTCGAGTTTACCCGAGTTGTTTTTATGTCATTTTTATAAGTGATTTTTTTAATTATAATTCAATATTGGATCCGGCAAAGTTGATTAAAAACTAAGCTTTGTAATTGTCTTTATTTGCTTTTTGTGGATTGCTCTGGTTTTATGATCAAAATTCATGGATTTGACATGTTAACTCATGTCAAATAAGGTTTTTTTCTAAATTTTTTTTTTCTATGAGGTTATTTTGATTTCAGGACCAAAATAATAAGTTTGGTGGATTGACTCGAGTCATTCTTTCATGTTCTTTTTTCTAATTCTTTTTAATCTCATCCTTTAGTATTACACTAATTAGAATTTGGATTTGTAATTTTTTTGTATTTTCATTTTATAGGGTGGTGATCTTGGTCTTATGACTCAAATACCTAGTTTGATCAGTCAACCCAAGTATTTTTTTTTTAATTTGATTTTTCAATATTGATTTAATTAAGAATTGTACTTTATAATATATTTTGATGCTTTCTACAAATTTAGAATGGTTTCATAACTTGGTTTGCAAATTTGGTATATTAACCCATTTCATCTAAGGCAATCCAATATGTTATGGTTTTAATATTAAAAAAACATACATGTCTTGAAGTGTTTTTTATCAAACTAAGTTTTTATTAGTCGTTCAGATAGTTTTTTTACTTGTCAAATGAACCCATTCATATATAATCAGCCCTACACTAATTAATTTTTGTCCATTATGAAAAAAACATATTAGCAAGATTTATATATTTATTTTTTGTATTGAATTTTTTTATCCGGCTAATATATCTAAAACTAAGCTGGTAGATTTTTAAGTCATTTATTATTATTATTATTATTATTATTATTATTATTATTATATATTTTATAGGATAGCTCTCATAAACTTCTGAAAATGAAAATATGATCATGATCCTACCTAATAGATTACAGGTTAAAATCAATAAACAAGTTTTGGTTTTGTTACACCATATGACTGATACCAAACACTGAACACACAGACCCCTTGAATAAATAAAAGTTGATTCTTGTGAATGTGATTTATGTTTTCAGGCCACACACCGCCTGGCTGAAAGTTAAGGGTAAGGCCTGGACCACTTCTTTTTGTCTTTCAGGATGTAGCAAATCCTGCCAAACTTAGGTCTAAATTAGCTCAGCATCTTAGCCCATTATAACCCTCTTTTCCCTTTTCTTGTTATATGCTTGATATGTCATTTCGAGCTGAAAGTATGCTGTAAACAGACCCTAAAATGGAACTGAAGCTGACGAGTTCTTTCTTAGATATATGGTGATCGATAGTCTTCACAATGGGCCAAGAAGAAAATCTCATCTAGCATTAACCTGCTTCACAGGTCAGCTCAGTGGCCTAAAGTTTGGTGATACTCTTGATCCTACGGATAAAACTTCGAAGGAAAACAAGAGCCGTCGATCTTTGTATTCAGCTGAGAAAATGAGAGATGACATTTCCAAAAGTTTGAATCAGAACACCCCATTTCTAGTGGCCACAGACCGACTCACCATGTTTCTTTCTGTATGTAAAGCACCGCAAGGCCTCTACTGTACAGCCTTGATTTAGTCAATAGCCCACATCAGACCTTATCTTCTATCTTGTGTCTATCCTTTTCTTTTTTGAGATGGCAATCCTTTAAGAAAACATTGAAATCTCTACAATAAAGAATACATATTGACAGGTTTTAATAGACAGCTTTTAAGCTGACAACAAAAGGAAGACAAGACATATTTGTCAGAGTGGATCCCTGTCTTTGAAGTTCTGAATAGTGCAGAACCCCTTCTTGATGCAGTGATCCCTCTGGAAACGTTGTTCTAAACCCAGACCATAAACATACGTTGACTTTTACAGTTCTGAATTGACAGCGATTAATTAAGATCACGTTCCTAGTTGAAGAGTCTCCATGCATAAAAAAAGTTTGCATCTTCAAGCACATTTGAAGAGGATTTAGGTTGCCATCAGAAACAGCCAATACCTAAGCCTTTCAACTAGTTCATAAGATGTTATTATTCATGTTCGGTACTGGGCCTAACAAAAATTGAAGTTGGAAACAGTCCAAATCACTCTCATTTACGCAAATAACATCCACCTGATGGGTGTCACTCGTGCTCAAATCAGTTACTGTGTCAGCCATTTCTGCATTTCGGACAATGCTGTGGAACAAGCTACACGAATCCAAGGCCAGTATTATACGCGGATGGTGTAAGGAGGAATGGGTCGGAATCTCACAAAGGGATTTCAATATTTCCAAGATGTAAAGTATTAGTCTACTGAACTAGCTTGATCTGAAGTACTGGGTTCATTCTGAGTGGATTGCAATATCATTTAGTCTAAAGAAAGCAAAAACAAAGCATCAGAAGGTAATGAACTTGATTCTCAACGACATGATCGAACATCTTACGGAGGTCTATATCCACGACGGGGTGGCAAAGTCCCAGGTGATCTTAATTAAGATGATGAACAATTGGACGAGTTACTTAATTGTGGCTTTTGAAACGTGTATTTGGGGTTAAAACATAGAATTTCCTGGGATCTCTCATCTTTCAAGGGGTATATATTGAGATCAACAAAAATAAAACTCCAACTATAATTTAATTGAAGCACCCCCACCTAAAACAAAGGAGCTAGGTAAATCATTGATCTTTAATCAGGAGGCTTGCCTTGATTCGTCTATAACACAGCTTCCGAGGTAAATCACCGTACTTCCCCATCAAGTAAACCATGTGGTATCAGCAGCTAGATACGAGCACCCCAAGCCGCGACCCGCACAAGGAACCATGGGAGAACATGTGCTTTTCAATTATTATTTGTTTGTTTTAATGAACATGAGATCCATGTGCATAAATGATGTATTGTACTATTTTAGAGTTAGCGTGTGATCACCAGCAAATCATATTTGCTAAATGACTCCACATTTACTATAAATAAGAAATTTAAATCATAAAACATATATAGATATTATCATATTTAACAATAGGATTATAATTATTAATCTGTACTATGAATATACATTATTTTATTTTATTTTTACAGAAAAAGGTGGCAATATCAGAGCATGAGTGGGTTCGTGTGTTGAAGGTAACACCAACTTCCAAACAAACAGAGCTATCATCATGGAAAGTGAAAAAGCAATGACCTAAATTTATCCTATTAAATGTCGAGGAGCCAATGAGACAATACCCCACGTTTTCTGTCCGCTGTTTTTCCACATGCTTACATTAGTATTTTTTGTGAATAAATATATTAAAATAATATATTTTTAATATCAATATAATTCTTGAGCATAATGTAAAAAACAATTCAATACTTTAAGGCACCAGATTAGTACAGTGTGTATAAACTTAATATGATTTAGCAGGAAACCTCGTATCTAAATTGTTTTTCTCTAATTTAAAATAAATAGAAAATCCAGCCCGAGTATTATTAAACCCGACTTAAGTATTGGGTGAATTTGGTGGCCCAAGAGTTGTCTCGAAATTCAGTGAACCAACAATCTAATTAATTCTAGCGATTTCTCTCTCGAAAATTTGTGTTTCGGACAGAAATGTGGGGGTGCTATAACATATGAAAAGCATGACATGAAAAGCGTATAGGGCAGTTCCAAACCTCAGACCCTCGAAACCTGCCCTGCCTCCCCCCACCCCTGATACCCCCTCCCCACCTCTGTGGCCCCAGACTTCCATATACTCGACACGTGTTGCCCTAGCCTCATATCAGGCCCGACACGTGTTGCCCTATGGCTTGCCCTCTCCATTCGGCACCTCCATCAAATGGTGCCTTCCATCCTCTCTTTGCGCTACCACACTAAATATCAGCATTTAAGATACGGTCTAGGCACCCCTTCTCTGTCTTTTGTATCAGCCCAGTTTATTGCCTGTTCAATCACCAGCCGCTAATTATTTCATTCAGGACAACCTTAATCAGGATAATCGAGGCCGGATTAATGGAGAGCACCAATTCGTCGTCCGGGTCTCAGCACCCGCAGCTGCCACCCGGGTTCCGGTTCCACCCTACTGATGAAGAGTTAGTGGTCCACTACCTAAAAAAGAAGGCTGCGTCGGTTCCGCTACCTGTTACAATTATAGCTGAGATTGATCTTTACAAATTTGATCCATGGGAGCTGCCAAGTAAGTAATCAAACCTTATGAGCATGTGGGTACTTGTTCTTGATTGATTTATATACGTTGTACTAAGCAGTGTTTTGGATTTGTGATTTTTATGCAGGTAAGGCTACTTTTGGAGAGCAAGAGTGGTATTTTTTCAGTCCTAGAGACAGGAAATACCCCAACGGCGCTAGGCCTAATAGAGCTGCAACTTCAGGGTATTGGAAAGCTACCGGGACTGATAAGCCTATATTAACATCTAATGGAGCTCTAAAGGTTGGTGTCAAAAAGGCCCTGGTTTTTTATGGTGGTAAGCCACCAAAAGGGATTAAAACCAATTGGATTATGCATGAATATCGCCTTATCAATAACAATTCTAGCTCGAAGCCCCCCCCTCCTGCTGATTCCGGCAACAAGAAAAGCGGCTCTTTAAGGGTATGTTCATCATCTCTTAGGTACTTCCATATTATTAAGGATTGGTCCGTTAATGATGCGTATTGTCGAGTACTTATGGGATGAGAGATCTATCTTTGTGTGTTGTTTATAGCTTGATGATTGGGTTCTATGCCGGATTTACAAGAAAAACAACTCTCAAAGACCGATGGATCAAAGGGACAAGGAGGATTCAATGGAGGGCATGTTTGCTGCACTGCAAAATTCTAGCCACCATAATCTAGAACCCCCTGCAGCTTCAAATCATAAAGCTTATGCATCTTTACTTGTGAACGAAGATACCTTCTTTGAAGGGATACTAACAGGAGATGGCATGCAAGATGGTTCCATTTCTCAATTACCATCTTCAAGCTCAAAGCCAAACATGTCCATGACCCCAGTCTCTACAAATACTCTTTCGGCGACGCGTACCCTCCCTCCTCATCAGTATTGGAATGACTCTGCAGGGTCGCCGATGGGGTTGGCTAATTCATCAGGGAAGCGCTTTCATGGTGAGCTTAATGGTGTCATTACTGGGACTCAAGAGGACAGCACCTCCTTCGTTTCTATGCTTAACCAGCTTCCACAGAGCACATCATCGGTTCACCCAAGTACTTTTCTTGACGGTGTTTTGAGACAACCGTTTCAACTTTCTAGCTTGAATTGGAACTCATAATTCGGTCTAAAGTTGATGCACTTCATGATTATACATATATATAGACACACACTCTCCATACATATTATGCACATATGCGTGTGAAAAGCTTGAATGAAGATAGAGGAGGTCAAGAAGATTAAATGCTGGAGAAGTTCAAGAATATCTACATGAACTCATTAGAAGGCTTCTTTATAGATATCATGACAAGTAGGATTTAGTACAAAGGTAAGGTTGGTTAATTATGTCAATGTTAGCATATTGTTTCATACTTTGCTGTTACGCAGTCAAGATTACGAAAATACTGAGGATCTTTATCTAATAAATTAATTTACAATGAATCTAACGTTCATAAATTTTCTTATTTATATAGTTGATTGATATACATATATATACATATATATATATATATATATATATTTTGATATTGCGTCATATAAGAAGACATTTGCTCGGTGGTAAAAGATCTCGAGGTTGAGAATTGGATAGACGGAAAGTGGCTTGCTCTATCATGGTCGGAGCAATCAGCACCCTTGAAAAGACAAGATGGTAAAAGAGCTTTCGTATTGATCCTCTCTCTTTTTCTCAAATCCATTTGTATATAAAGGTAGCCTTTTCAGCTTCAATCATCTATTTGCTTTTTCATGACCTACCTAAAGCCAATAACTTTATCAATTATATATATATTCTTCGGACGATAAGAGAAGGATTTTAACTTATTAGATTTTTGTTTATTTATTTATCTTTTGGATAGGATTGTTAGAATTAGAAGATTATATCTTGGAACTTTATAAAATAATTTAGGTTTTTAAATAATATAGTTTTTCAGCATGATATTAGAGTTTTCTTAATTAAACAAACATGAGTTTAAATCTCATTATTCTTATTATATTTGATAACAATTAAATATAAATTACCATAATATTGTGTAATTTTCAACCTTAAAAAACTTTCATTTAAAAAGATACTTTACAGAATTATATAAATTATAAAATTTATCTCACTTGTTTATTTATTATTTATAAAGGTGCAACCCAACATAGTTTTATTGGAGTTAGATGAGAGTTTTGCTCATCTTGATACCCTTTCGAGTTTTTTAGAGGGAGAGAGTTGTAATTTGCTCATCTTGATATCCTTTCGAGTTTTTTAGAGGGAAAGAGTTGTAATTTTATTTTTTAACGTAATACATAGATCTTTATATTATAATTTAGTGGTTTATTTTATAATCTTATGTATGGATTAGAAGTTTATACTCCACCTTGTGATTTAATAATTTCTATATGGATGGAGATTTTTGTTTTTTACTTTGATTTTATTTTTGTCAAACTGATTTATTTTTCAAAAAGAATTCTGAATGGATCTTGGAGGTCAAAACAGATGATCAACTTAAATATTCTGAATCGGAAGTGCATGTGTATATATCATAGCATAGCATTATTGGGTATTTTACTTGCTTGGTATTTTATTAAAATAAAATTAAAATTATTGTTTTTACGAAATTGGATAGAGTAATTTCTCTTTGAATATCGGATGACGGGGTTGAATTTCTATACATATCTAGTACAATTCAATCATGCAAACAACTCTATGAATGTGCAAAATCAAAATCACGTAAAATACTTATATTATAAAGTGAAAAATAATATATCTCATATTTATAAACCTAGTTTACAATGATAGGTTAAACTTATTTAACAAATCCCATATCTTATTATATAAAAATTAAAGGAAATATTCGATCGTTTCAAAGAATCTAAAAGAAAATGACACGCACTTCGTTTAATACATATGTTGATTGGATAACCAGGTGGATTGTCATTGCATGAGCACATGGCTACTCGCCTTCTAATTCATGAAAAATATTAAACAAAACTAATATAAGACTGATATTAATTATATGGACAAGCATATGAAACAATCAATTAGAGATGTGTTTTTTCTTGATGTGAGGAATCTCACCTTCTAAAAAATATATTTTATGAATATAAGTGGATAAATAAAATTTTAATTATTTGAAATTTTTATAAAATATATATATTTAATTTAAATTTAAAATCTATTATATAAAATATAAATCATCGCACCTCTAAGAGGGTGTTTGGGAGAACTGTTGTTGTAGCTTTTCAAAGTGTGTTTCGTGCCGAAATACATTAAAATGATGTTTTTTTATTTTTTAAAAATCATTGTTGATATCAGCACATCAAAATGATCTAAAAACACTAACCATCTGTTTTTAAAATTCAAAAAAAAAAAAAGGACCAAAAGCACTCAAAAGCGTTTTTGGGTGGCTTCCCAAACACCCCCTTATAACCATATTTTACAGAATAGACACATGATTATCGCCTTCGCTAATCATGTGTTGATGAAGAAATTAAACACGGGGTTCAAATTTAATCATGGTGTATATGACGGCAATTAATAAATAATTAAAAAAAAGTGTGATCCATGCTGTATTGTCTCGTTGTGCCATTGGCTCTTTAGAAACCACTACTAGACCTAATTGTCGCCTCTGGTTGATTTTGTTTTCAAATCATAGCTTAGCGTGTCAGCCAATAATTGAACGTGAGCGCTATGTTTTTCAAATCCAATATTAATGCTTATTTTATATGTATTTGTTAAGGATAAGGAAGCATAAGTTATTCTGTTCACATAATTCAAAAAAAAAAACTAATTAATGCTATTTTTTAAATAAAAAACATCGATATAATTATTTAATGGAAAAAGATTGATTTTATTTCAAACCTAAAAAATATAAAAATAAATGAACCTAAAAAAAATAAGGATCCGTTAACAAATGACAGGACCTTATATTGCTGGAAAGTATAATCTGCGATCAATTTACGTTGACACGACAAAGAGACAAGAAGCCATGGCTGAAATTAATGATGTGGGAAACATGCACTCCTCGGATGAAAAGGGCATCACATCTCGGTCGATACCTCATTAATTAATTAATTAAGCAAGTAAGTAAGCCCTCTAATCATTTTATTTTTTGCTAATCCAGAGATGCCTATCAAGACATTGAAATTTTGAAATCATGACGTCATCTCCTCTCTTATGGTGGAATCCTCACCACACGTTAAAAACTCACTAATAGTTGTCCGTTCTATGCAGCAAGGTTAAGGTTATTTTATACATACAAACATACATACATACGTACATATATATATCAAAAATATTAGATAATGTTTTATAAATGGAAGAAAAAAAAAGCAATTAAGAGAACATGAATTGAATACGATAAATGAAAGAAACGGGAGGATAAAAATAAAAGCAAAAATAAAATCTAATTTTATAAAGTATTTTAAATGAAAACAAATATCATTAAAGATATCATAGGCTAAATCAAAATATTAAGTCAATTGAAATTTTGATATGAAAAATTGGATTGTCTAACATGAAAATCAAGCATAAAAAAGAAGAAAACAAAAGGAAACAGAAATTTATTTCACACATGATATCCTAGACATGAAGGGGTCACCAAGTAGATTCTAATGTTATCATAAAAGTCAATATTTAATTATCGATGACATAGTGCGTGCTGTTTAAAGTGTGCAGACAACAACTACGAAATAACATGCAACGGCTATATTTTTTTCCTAAAAATATTTATATATAAATTTATCAAATCACTCCTCACTAAACTTTAGAGTAACAAAAACACCATAATGAAAATAAAAGAAGATTCATGTTCTCTAGCTTAAGAAAATTGTATTTTTAGGATATTTTAGTAGTTTCACCATGCTGTAAAATATAAATTGATGAAAATACCTTTACACCTAATTGATTTTAATGAAAATTGTATAATTACTCTATGTTGAAAAAAGATGTTAACACTAAAATACCTCCAATCAATCTGATAATGATTACTATATTCTTAAAAGATTATGTAATGTTTTTTTTGGAATAAAAAAAATTAATTCCTTATAGGAATCCATGGTAACATGTGCATATTTATACGTAGAGTGAAACACTAAGTTTTTTATTTTAATATAATAAATAATTGTTAAATATAATGTTTTCGCCGAGATAAACAAAAAATATGTAAATAGAAAAAAATTATTTTAATAATAACAATTATAATTCTTAATGTTAAGATTTCTTTGTTGCTATTTTTATAATAGAGTGTGGTAATCTATTTTATTATATTAAATTTTATATATATAGATATTATATTTTAATTTTAGACCATCAAATCCCGTTAACTTCTTTAATCCCAACAATTATAAAAATTGTTTGCTCAACCCGCAATGTAGTGCGGTTAATTTTTTTAATTTTCAAGTCAAATGATTTTTTTTCCAGCTAATAATTTTTATTTTTGTTTTATCATTTATTTTATTTTTTATTTTGTTAATTTTTTTGGTTTTTTTAGTCTTTGATTTAATTTTTTTCATTATTAGCACAATAATAATATTAATATTAAGAATCATAATAATAATAATTTTAGTTTTTATTTTTACTTGTTTTTTTGCTATTGTTTTTATTTTTTTTGTTGGGTTAGTTTAATAATTTTTATTGTTTTAGGAGTAATTTTGATGATAATTTTAGAAGTTAAAACTTTGATGTTATTGTTGTTATAATATGGTATGTCGATCTATTTTATTATTATAAATTTTATATATAAAAATATTATAATTTAATCTCAATAATTATAAAAATTATTTGTCCCGTCCGCAACGTACTGCGGACAATTAACTAGTTATAACACTAAATAGAATCTAAATTCATGGGTCAGCGGCGCATTGCGGCTTGGGTGGTTATGGCCTGACATTATTATAGCAGCATTTTAGTGGTCCACGCCCAACACCTGCCTCCATTGGTGTGGGCTGGGATAGAATAGGTTTTCTGAGCTCCTGCAGTCCTCCTTCTTTATGGTTATCCTAATTATAATTATTAACAATCGAAAAAAATCAAATTATGATGTTAATCAAATGTTTAGGTGTAATATCTTTTTTTTTGCGTACGTTTTGAAAATTAATTTAAATTATTAATTTCTTTATTATTTTTCAATAACTTCAATGTGCTAATATAAGAAATTAGAAAAAATCTAAAAAAAATAATTTTAATATATTTTTAAATAACAAAAAACACTTTATATAACATAATTTACTTCAAGTGCTGTCAAACTATATGGAGTATCCCAGAATTTACAGATTTGATAAAACCCTGTTTTATATTTAAACAAATATTAAAAATATCTTTTATACCCAAAATACTTATTGAAAAGTGAAGATGGGCCCGACTTTAAGTGGGGTCTAACTTTTGGAAGCCCATTGTGGAAACCTCCGAGCCCCGAGTCTCGAATTTCTCAAGTTAGCTCGGTAGACTGAGAGGTTTAATAAAGTGGAGATGGGGGAGAACCTCCACGTTCATTTGCTTTCTTAAATAAATTACAGAATATACCATATTGAATGGCATGGCTATATTTGATATATATGGCCCGGGGCTTGGCGTATATGAAATGTATTTTCTCGTATTAAAAAAAATATTTGATGTATATATACTTGTATTTTGCAAATTACTAAATATAAATTTAAAAAACTAAATTCATAATAATATTTGACTCTTTTATTCTCCTTTCCAAAGCCCTACTTTGTACAAAACATGATCGATTTCATTTCACCAATCACAACTCCTCTCTCGTTCTCTCTTCCCTTCTATTTTTTTTTTATTTTTTCATTAATTTAAGATCTAGTTATTATTAGATTTGATATTTTAGTAGATTAAATTAATTAAGATTCAAATCTGATCTAAAATCTGTGCTCTTGTTTGGTTTTTTATCCTTGATATTTGAAAATATTTATTTTTTGCTTATATCAATCACAAGCGTGCTCAGAGATCTGTGATGAATCAGAAAAGAATTTCCATTTTCAAGTGAATTTAAGGGGGTGAAGTTGTTATATCTATGGCTGGAAATAAGTTTTGGTATTTTATTTCAATATTATTGTTTTCATTAAGAAGGTGTATACTATATAGTGCAGCTTGCAATCGATTTTCCTTGTGTGTTTGTTCTGTATAAAATATTTTACACGTAATATTTTGTGCGAAAATGATGGTGATTACTGTAATAATAAAAATGACAATAATAATAATAATAATAATAATAGTGTGAATCATGATAACAGTATAGTAATAATTTAAGTATATATATTTCCTTCCAAAGCATGTTCCATGTTCGGTAGCCTGTCTCAGACCAAGTTTGCATGGTCGTGCTTCTTAGAATTTTCCTCTGATTTCGCTACCGCCATGAAAAGAACAAAACTTGTCATGCTTTTGTAGAAACAAGACAGCGAAAAATGAGTAACGTGTTTATGGAAAATAAGCTTAAATAAGCTTTCATTATATATCTATATCTATATCTATATATCTATATATATATATATATATATATATATACATTATATATCTATATCTATATCTATCTATCTATATATATATATATATATATATATATATAGCCGATCATAATTTACAATGGTTATTTTTTTTATTTGTGGTAATCTAACTAGAAAATGTTAATTTATTTCATTCGAAGTAAAATTATCATGAACAGATTATATTTGTTAACTAAAAATAAAAACAGAAGCATTTTAAATTAGATTTATAATAAATAAAAATATGACATTAACCAAATATAAAAAATATTAATGTTTTACTAAAAATATATTTTATATTTTTTAATAAAAATAAATGGTTGATTGCTTACATGTCATTAGTGTCACATCATGACTTCATAATCATGTCTAATGACCGTTCAACACTTAAATTATATAATATCAAATGAGTGATTGACTCTGTTTTAGTTTCTGCGATCGAGGTTTACTATAGAGCCAAATCATTTAGTAAATTAATATACCATAGTTTTTAAAATTTTGGTATCCACAAAACTGAGGTTTATACCTCAGGTTAGGAAAAATATCATTGTGATGTTATTTGTCCAAAATGCGCAACCCTCAACTATTTCTCATCATTTTATGAATGATTTTGGCAATAAAAAAAACATAATAGAGAGGAAGAAAATGATAGCACAATGTAAAAAAATTATAGTATAACCATTGACCAATAACCACCCTTGACGCCAGCAGGACCACCAATAACTCCCTCTCTCTATTGGTCACACTTTTCTCTCTCAAAAACAATTATGGATGCAACCCTTTCTCTCCTTAACAATCATCGACAACACCAAAAGTTGTTCCTTCAGCACCAAAAACCTCTTTTCTTCACTAGCAGCACCTGCACCCAATCCAATCTTCTCCCACAACTCCGGCGTCAAGCAACAACAACAGCAACAACAGCAACCTTTCAACGCTGCTCCCGACCATCATTTTTGACGTCACCACTACAAGAAGAATCACCCCGGCCTCCTCTACCCTACGATATCGATAGGTGAGTCTTTTGTCATCGTCGGTTGAACACCCTACTACTTACATGAACAGTGCAAGAGTGAATTAATTCACTCTACACTTTTCACACAATACATGAAGATTGCAACGCAATGTTTTTCTCTCTTTTTTTTAACTCTTGGGTTGAACCTACTCTCGGCTTAGCCCAAGTCCAACAGAGTTAGGCCTTTTAACCCAACTTGGATTGGCCGAAACATTTAATTGGGTTGGGCCCAACCTGATTTAAAAAAAAATATAAAAATTATATTTATACAAAAAAAATGTGTAGATAGAGATCAACTCTGGTGAAAGGGAAAGATATGTGACTTCGTTTTACTTCACAACCTTGTTGCTTTTCAATTGATTATGGATCATAAAGTTGAGAAGATCAACGGAGTCCTAGATGAAATTTAGAAACTTGCAACTGGATTTGACCTTGGAATTATATCACTATAATATGTAGATAGAGATCCTAAAACTCAATATGGATCGCAAATATTATCCCTGATGATATTTTACCAAATATTATTCCTCGATCACATAGCAAGGGATCGAAGAAGTATTCACGTATGTATTTAGCTTGTAATAGAATTACAAGTAATTTGATGAGAGAATAAAAATAAGTATTTAATTTACTTGAATTATTAATTATATTTTATTATTATGATTATTAAATATATGTGTATGTTCTTTAAAGTAATTTCACAAGTTGATAACAATATGAAAAGTATGACAACAAAACACACGTAATTGTTTTTCATTAAACCTCAAACTCAACCACAGTTTTAAATAAACACTTCAATTCTAGTTATGAGCCGCAACTAAAAATTCTTTTTATAAAATTGTTTTTTTTTTAAATATCAATCATAATAACAACCGCAATACCAAACATACCCTAAATTTAAGAGTCAACCCATATTTATAATGTTACAATTTTGAGAGTTTGCACATCCTTAAATTTCAATTAATTGCTACAATTTTGGGAGTATGAGCTTCTATTTTAAAACTATTTTGGTTTTTACTATTATAAAATTTCTTCTCTTTACTCAGTCACATTGATAAAGTTGAACCAAGAAGCTATTAATTAGATATTAAAATCTTATCATTTCATTTTTTAAATCTAAAATTATTTTTTATATGTTTAAATCCTTGAGTGTTGAGTGAGAGAGAGGGGGGAGGCTGAATGGGAATTTTCTAGGAACTAAAAATAACTTAACACAAACTTGTCTGCCAAACATATTTTCATTTGAATTAATTTTGAGCTTATAGATCACCTGGAGGGTATTTTTAGGGTTGAATGAGTTTAATGAGGTATATAGTAGGGTTTCTTTTCATTTTTGGAGCTTACATGTGAAAAACAAGTTGAAAATAGAGTTTTCACCTTCTAGAACTCTATCATTGATTTTTTAATCATCATATTGTAACAACTCAATTTCAACAACAATATATTAAAAAAATTAATGATAAAAACATTGTGTAATTTTTTTTCTTTCAAAATTTCTACTGAAATTTAGACAAAATTCCCTTTAAATCAAGAGGTCCAAATTATCAACACTCAAGTTGTTACACCTTTTTTTAAATCCTCATCAAATTGTAATTCAACCATATGGAGTTTCAATCTCATTAATCAACATCAACACAACAATATATCTTAGAAAATCATGAAATACAAATAAAAAATTATATATTTATTTACACCAGAGAATAATATATATATATTCTCTGGTCATGGCTAATCTCTTACTATATATATATATATATATATATATATATATATATATATATATATATATTCTCTAGTCATGGCTAAATTTTTAATATATATATATATTCTCCGGTCATGGCTAATCTCTTACCCTTTGAATCTTTGAAAAAACCAACAAACTTAACACACTTAGATTTTTTTAGTGTTTCTTAACTAAACAACCAGGTTACAACACTATCAACACACCAAAGCGTCACATCCAGCATCTTGTATCAATATAGTGTGAAAAGGTATTGAATTGATCTATGGTGACTTGATTCATTTGTATGCAAGCAACCGTGATTTGAAAATTTTAGAGGGTTTTCTTGGTCATTCAAATTCGTTGAAAGGATTAGTTCCTATCCGATCATTCAAATAATATCCAGTCACTCACAACCACTACATGAAAAATTAAAAGTAGAAACTCACACCAGCCATCACATCTAAAACACTACGGAGACAAGGTCATTGACTTCCAAATTGGCATGTAATTCGGATTGCATCGAGTCAATGTTTCCAGGTCTTGCTTTCAAATGGGATTCAGCATCCTATATGCTGCGAGTGTTTATCAAAATATGGATAAAATTCATGTATCCACCGACCAATGAGAAAAAAAAAACAGGGCAGCCAGCTCTGCCGAGAGAATCGACCCCACAATTCAAGAGCACAAACACGTTGCTTGTGATCGAGAACGTCAAGAAAAAATGGCGGTGGGGTCCCAAAGCTCTGCGCCTGCGGCATCCACACTAATGCGGTATCAATTTCGGCTCCTGTGAAGTGTTGAATACAAATAAGCGATTCACTGGCCACTGGATACACGCATCTTGCAAGGACATTTCACACCACAGTCGATCCTATGCTGGCCAGCGTTGGAGAAGAAAACTATCACTTAGATGCCTTGACTCGGCCGGGAGCTAAGAACTATAATGATCCGAACTGGTTCTCATGTGTAAGCAAGAATTTAGTTCATTACGAGCCAGCAACCAAATTGCATTATTTGTCCTCAAAATGAGTGGTGAAGCTTTCGAATTAATTTCAAAACAGGCACCAAGTTTCTGTATGTTTTTTTAGTTCTGTCATCTTCTTTCATTTTTCTTATTTTTTTCAATAAATTAAAAGTGCTTGACATTCCATTTGATAATTAAAAAAATACAATCATGAGAAAGAGAAAAATTAATCACATTAAAAATATGCGAGGATGATCAATATATTTTTTTGGAGTAAAAAATGAGCTCCTAGAACACGATATTCCCTAATAAAACACCACAAAACAGTTTTTTATTTTTTAAAAATAATTAGTTCCAGTTCCGTATCATTCAGGGCTGTTAGAAGTTTTAATTGGCTATTAAATATAAAATTTATCAGAATAATCCTGATATGTATCGCACCCCAAAAATGATGAGCGCGGCGTTGTGGCGACGTTCCCCGCGTGCGCGGGGAAAATTCATGTGTCGGGGGTCTAATCTTTATTTTCGTGAAAAAAGGGAGTCGCCACCTATTATTATGGTTACTAGGAAACCTAAAACTGGTCTTTCAGAGATTCTAGGGTAAGGGACTGGTTGCGTAAAGGGAAGGTTTTAGCACCCCTAATACGCCCTACCTAAGGTAAGCTGCTTGACGTTTGGTTTGTTTATGATTTGTTAAGACTCAAAAACATATGTTAATTAAATGGCAAATGGGATATTACTCCGCCAAATATTTTAGATATTAACCCCATAGGATTTAATTATCCAAACACCAACAGTGAATAATATCATATTATTCCCGCCGAATATTTTGGATATTAACACCTTTAGGATTTATTTATCCAGATACCGACAGTGAATAATAGCGTATCATTCCTGTCGAATATTTTGGATATTAACCCCTTAGGATTTATTTATCCAAATACCGACGGTGAATAATAAATTACCCAAAAAATAAGATTTTTTTTTTTGAAATATTGGCCAATACCCTTTGGATTTTACAAACATGTTGTAAAATCTCGAAATGCAAGAAATGATTTTTTTCTTTGCGAAATCCATGCTAAAACTCATTTTTCTTCAAAATCCAAAATAATATATATTCTTTTTCAAGGAAAATAATTTTTAAAATATGCTAGTGTATTGGCCGTATGCAAGAAAATAATACATTTTTTTTAAAGTATTTTTTTTTCTAAAAAATAAATTTTTTTATATTTTATATATAGTTCTATTTTTTTGTTAATTTTATTGATTTTAGGAAGACGATGAAGCAAGACGATGATTTTAGAGTATGGGCTTACCTGTTAACACCTTTGTGTAGAGGAGATCGAGGTGGTTCTTCTGGTCATTGTCTCGTCGGAAATGGAGGCCTGTGATGGCCGTAAGGGCCATCGGAAAACCTGCTGTCACGTTGCAGGGGCTGCTGCTGCCTCGGCTATCTTCGTCTCTTCCTTCTCCTAAGGTGCTTAATGAGTTGCTACGGTTGGGGGGTGGCTTATGTTGATGATGATGAGTGATATGGGTGGTCGACGGTGGTGATGCTTGGCTTGGCCGAGAATGAGAGAGAAACAGCGGTCTGGTTTTTTTAGAGAGAGAGAGGCAGAAAAACGAGATAAAAAACGATGGGGGGAGCAGGAAGCAAATTGACTCAAAATTTTTAGGTAAGTGATTCTGCCCTCTTCTCTATTTTCTGCATCCTTAATACTATATTTCTTACTCACGTAAATCTCTTCTTTCCTTCCCCTGTTCCTGCGTTTTTTTCTTAACTCCCATCCTCTGCCTGTTCGTTCCCTTTCTTTCCCCTCTCTATTTCTATTTTTCGTTAACCTGGCTCCTTCCCCTCTTTTTTTCTCCCTGCAACTCCCTCTCCTTGTTTCACCGTGCACGCTGCTATTTATAGCATAGAAGACCCGAGCTCGGCCATGCAGTGTTATGGAAAGTTAATCAAATCGAGAGAAATCAGAGGAGAATCAGGAAATTGATTTTGATGGAGATAAATTTGGGAAGATCACGGTTGATTTAGGAAAAATGGAATAAAGTTTCGATCTGCCTTGCTGTGATGGGAAGAAAATTGCAACTGAATAGGAAGGAAATTTGATCTGTTTTGCCGTGATCTCGCGCCTGAGAATTTTTGAATGCTATGCATGCCGGAACAGTAAATTTCTTTTAAATGCAGATTTCAAAAATTTTAAGAAGGTAAAAAAAATGATTTAGTCCTTTATAATTTCTTTAATTGCATCCAATTGGATTTAATCTTGTGAGTTTGTGCAATTATATCCCCTTAAAAATTCAATTTCAACTTTAGCTTTGCGTGATTTTTTATTTTGGTCCTTGGTTCCTGATTTTCGCGATTTAATCCTTAATCGACCATTAAACTCTCAATTTGTCCAATTCAGCCCCAATTTCGCATAATTGACTTTAAAAAATCAAATTGGTATTTGAAAATTTCAATTTCATCAATTGAACCCATATTCAATTTAAGAACTTGATTTCTTATTAACGAAACCCTTAGTAAAATTAATTCGACCAATTTTAAAGTATAGTTAAATCCTTCAACTGGACCCAAAATTAGTTCTGAAAATACAATTATAATTTAAAACCAACAATTAGATCGAAATGACCCGTAAAATATAATTTTTTTTTCTTAGTTTTTACGCAGATTTATCTGATAATAAATTATTTTGACATTTAATCTGCGATTTTCTTTATTTTCGGGTGCAAAAAGAGATACGATCGAGCTCTCGAAAACATCCAATATTTCACCTCGATTGACTTGCTGACATCAGATCCTTTTATTTTATTTTTTTGTTATTTTCGGGTAGTTTTGGGGAGTGACCCAAAATTGGGTTACGACAATATATTTAAACTAGCTCGGATGATTTGAAAAAAAAAAGAAAAAAGAAAAAGTCTATTGGTTGTATTTTGGTGCCATACGTAAAAATTTCATCACAATTACATCCTCCGAAAATGATTTTTTTTTTTTGTTGGCCTCAGTCAGAGGAGTGTCACAGCATAATAAAAAGAGGACTGTCTAGGATTAAAAGAACATAATCACCATCTAGTTATTAAAAAAAATATAATTCTAGAATAGACATTGTTGTTTGAAGATTTAGGTATTGGATTAGTTATGTTTAATATACGATCGACATCACTCTTACTATACTTTATCGAACAAAAGGTTATAATTGTGATGTGTTTCTCCAACATTTACTCTATTCATGTTATTAAATTAAATTAATTTATTATATTATTTTTGGGTAAAATAATAATTCTTGTTTGTAAATGAAAAGATTCTTAGAAGAGGACTTAGTGGGACTCAAAGAAATCAATAAAAATAACGAGGATTCTATCGTATGAATCTTGCTATATGATCGGGTCATTTATTTTCTGGTGGCCGCAGTATATGTCGACCGTTTGTATGCTATCAAAATCATGAGCTTATAACATCTCATCAATCAGCTGATTTTCAAGGGATTTCTTGCATGAAATTTCAAAAAGACTATAGTATTTTCGGCCATAAAAGTATCATCAACGACAAAAACAATTTTTATCTGTGTTTTAAAAGAATTATAAATAATGATTTTTTTAAAAAAATATGTTTTTTAAAATAATTTTTTTATATTTTAAATTATTTTAATGTGATGATATCAATAATATTTTTGAAATATATTTTTAAATAAAAAATAAAAGCAAAGCGTTGTTAAAATAGCTTACTAATTAGTTGGATCTTATCTCACATGACATGGATGGGCATGAAGGGCCCGGAGTAATTAATTTCTTTTGAGGTTGATTGATATAATCTAATTCTATTCCACATTCAATTGCGGCTCTCGAAACTTGCGAGAAAAATGTATCGTTAACAATAAGCTATAAATAGTGCTGGGAAAACACTCTAGTTCCCTATGTTTATATATATTTAATTGTGGATTACTACAGTGTTTTGTTTTGTTTTGTTTTTCTAATTACGTTTTTCTCTCTCTTTTTTTTCATTTTCGTTCCTTTCTTTTTGTTCTTGCTTTTTTTAATCACGTTTTTTTTTCCTTTTTGTTTGTTTCTTGATTTTTTTATTACGTTTTTTTATTTTTTTTCTAATTATTTTTTTCCATGATTTTTTTTTATTTTTTTCCACTTTTATATATATTTGTTTTTTTTACAATTGAAGTGTCTGGGTTAGCTTAAGCGCACTACGATTAGTTCTCAGATCCAAATTTTTTTATAATTTTTTTCCTGATTATGTTTTTTTTCTGCTGATTATATATATTTTTTTTCCATGAAACATATTTTTTGTTGGTTATACTTTTTTATTTTTTTTCCACTTATATATATATATATCAGAGTGTCTGGACGAGTTTAAACGCAACATAATTAATCCTCAAATTCATTTTTTATATAATCAGAGTGTCCATACTAGCTTATGTGTACCATGACTAATATTCAAACTCATTTTTTTTGCTAAAGTGCTTCACCGTTGGTCCTTTTTTTTTCTTATACTTTTGTTTTGTTCACTTATAAGTTTTTTTTTCTATAACTGGGGTCTACGAGTCAGCTTAAGTACACCATGACTAATTCCCAGACTGAATTTATTTTTAAAACAATATGGATTGCTACACTGCTTTCACACTTATATTTTTTTTTTCCTTAACTTATATATTTTTTTTTATAATCATGATCTATGAGCCAGCTTAAGTTCTTTTTATCTTTTTTTTATTTATATATTTCTTTTATAATTAGGATCTTCGGCCTACCTTAAACACACCATTACCAATCCTTGGATCAAATTTTTTTTTTATAACCAGGGTATCCAGGTCAGCTTGCGTGCACCACGACAAATACCCAGATCAATTTATTATTTTTTTAAAAAAAATTCCCTAATACTTTCTTTTGTTCATTTATACATTTTTTTCTTATTCTCGAACCGATTTTTTATATATAATTGGGATCTCCGGGTCAGCTTAAACACACTAAAAATAATTCTAGGACCATTTTTTAAGAAAAAACAACATGGATTGTAAATGGTATGGGAAAAGCACTGTAACTCCCCACACATAGCATTGTTGATTGCAACAGTGTTTTCTCACTATAGTGCTTTCCCCCCCTGTTTTTTGCTTCTTCTTTTTGCCTTTTTTTCCTTATTATATTTTTTTTCATTTTTTCCCTAAAACATATTTTTTGGCTGTTATACTTTTTTACATATTTTTTTCCATTTATATATTTTTTTTGTATTTTATTTTTTTTATAATCGGGGTATCCGAGCTAGTGTAAACGCATTACAATTAATCCTCATATCTATTTTTTTTTTATAATCAGGGTGTCTAGGCCAAATTATGCGTACCACAACAATCCCCAGACCCACCTTTTTTTCTAAAGTGTTTTTCTGCTAGCATTTTTTTTTATAACCGGGGTTTTTGGACCAGTTTAAGCACACTATGACTAATTCTTAGGCCAAATTTTTTTAAAACACAATATGCATCGGTACAATGCTTTCATGCTTATATTTTTTTTTCTTTCACTTATATATATCTTATAACCATAGTCTCTCAGCCAACTTAAGCTTCTTCTTTTTTTCACTTGTACATTTATTTTAACTAGGATCTTCGTACCAGCTTAAGCGCACCATCACTACTCCTCGGATCAAATTTATTTTTCTATAATCAGGGTATCTAGGCTAGCTTGGGCGCATCATAACTAATTCCCAGACCAATTTATTATTTTTTTTCCTTATACTTTTTTTTGTTTACTTATACATTTTTTTATGACCGAGGTCTCTGGTATAACTTAAGTGCACCACGACTAATTTCCAAACTGATTTTGTTAAAAAAAACAGTATGGATTGCTATAGGGCTTCCATGCTTCCTTTTTTTTTCACTTGCATATTTTTTTTATGATTGGTGTCTCCGAGCTGACTCAAGATTTTGTTTTTTTGTTTATTTTTTTCACTTATATATTTTCTTATAACTAGGGTCTTTGTGTTAGATTAAGTGCACCATGACTAATCTTTAGACGCTTTTTTTATAATCAGGGTGTCCAAGTCAGCTGATGCGCATCATGACTCGTATAAGTACGTATATACCCCTTATAAGATAAAATCCAAGAGTGGGCTATAGGGGTGTATTGGTAATTTATCAATTTTAATTATATTTTCTATTACGGTGTTGTGGGCGTGACATCAATTTCAGAACTCATGCACATTTTCGGATAGTGCTTACGACGACGTAGAACTTCTAAAAATATATATTATTTTATTATATATTTATTTTATTATATAAAATATGTTTAAAATAATGTCATGGTATTAGAGATTTTTTTTTTTCATTTTTCTACATAGTACAATAATCATAATACCCTCAAATAAGATAAAAATCAAGAATTGTCCCGATAATTTTACTTTTTTAGTGCACAGTAAAATAATTTTTGTAGCCTCAAACAAGACAAAACGGAAGAGTTACTTGCGGTGATGTTTCAAACATTTCACGTTTAACTATACATACATAAGAAATAGTTTTACTCTCATTTTACCATTAAAGCTAAACTTACTATGTTTTTTTAACGCGAGTTGCATTTAATACAAATATATATAACAATAAAAATTAAAAATTTAAACTAAAAGAAAATATGTATAGATACAAACAAGAAATTTAAAACTATCTTGGTAGAACCGAAAAAATCAAAGGATCAAAACTAAACTAAAAAATAAAAAAAATCAAATCAAAGTACAGAATATTAAATTATATGTGTTAAATCTAAATAAAAAAAAATTAATCCCTGTAGCGTGGGTTTATAGCTCGTAGATATCTAATTCACGTGTCGATAGTCTTATTTTACATAAGAAAATTAAAAACAATTGATTTGATGGGAGTAATATTTTAATTAGGAGTGTTTGGTATTACATTTTGTGTTTTTGAAAAAAAATAAATTTATTTTTATTTAAAATTATTATTATTTTGATATTTTTAAATTATTTTTACATACTGATATCATATTTATTTATTTTTAAAAAATATCATTTTGATAAATTTTTAAATAAAAAATATTTTCAAAAATTATCTTAATTATATTTACAAACAGTTACTTAATGTTTTATTGTGGGTGGGCTTAATATTTATACATGAGGATAGGGACTCGTTAAGAGAACGAAACTGGAATTTATAAATAATTTCCATGATCAATTTCCGTGTCAATTGTTTTATTATTGGGTGTGACTGTTTAAAATTGTGGTTGATGATGATTTGAAAAGTGATTTTTGTTTAATAATATATCAAAATAATATATATTTTTTAATTTTTAAAAACTATTTTTAAATATTAATACATGAAAATAATTTCAAAATATTTTAAAAAATCAATTAAAATATAAAAAAATTCAATTTAAAATGCTTTCGTACCAAACACAATCTAAACTAAGTGCCTGTTTGGCACTACGGCCACCAGTGTTTTGACAAAATTAAATTTTTTTTATTTTAAATAAAAAAAATTTAGTGTTTCTAGATTATTTTAATGTGCTGATGTCAAAAATAATTTTTAAAAAATAAAAAAAAATATTATTTTGATGTATTTCTAAATGAAAATCACTTTGAAAAGCAACAACAATCACACCCCCAAACACCCCCTAAATGAACCTTGATTTGGTGTTGCTGTAAGATGTTAATTGGTTGGTGATGAAATTGCTTAACCCATATATGCTTGTGCAAATTAAATGAAAAGATTCTTAGGATTCTATCGTATGAATCTTCCATATGATCGTGATTTTGTTTTTTTGTGGCCGCAATATATGTCGACCGTCTGTATGATTTTCAAGGAATTATTTTGCATAAAAATTCAAGAAGGTTATATTATTTTCGGCCATCAAAAGTAGGGTCATGGCATCATCAACGACAAAAATGATTTTTAGCCGTGTTGTTTTTTTGGTCCAATTATATTTTATAAAATAAATAAATTTAATTCATGTATGGTGGGCCTGTATTTCCTTTCTCTAACGTGTTGGACCTGCAAGGAAATTTCACACCACGATCGATCATATGTTTTGGAGAAGAAAATTGTCACTTAGATGCCTTGACTCAGACGTGAGCTAAGAACTCTAATGATCGAAACCGGTTCTTATGGGTAGGGAAGACTTTGGTTGATTATGAACCAGCAGGAAACGAGCAAATCGTAAATTTGTCCTGAAAATATTTCGGCCTGGTTCTTTTGATATTGTATTTAAAAATATTTAAAAAAAATAATTTTTATTTTTTGACATTATGCGAGGATGATCGATATATTTTTTAGAGTAAAATCACCAGCTTTTTTTGCTAATAAAACGCGATATTCCCTAATTTCAGAAAAGCTACAGAATATATTTTCTTGAGTTAAAAAAGCCAGTGTCGATGTTATGGGAAAGAAGATCACTTTTGGAGTTCTTTTTATCTACATGGCCTCTGTTATTACTTATTTTCTTTTTGATGTGTGTATTTCATAATATATATATATACTAGCTAATGCCCCCGCGCCTCGTCGCGGGAGTCACCATATTTTTCTCAACACAAAAAATATTAATTATGTGTGTTTTTTTGTTATAATATAAATTTAGTTAAAATAATAAATATGTATAGAATTCTTGTGAAGTGCAAGTTTTCTATAAAATATATGGATTTTAAATTGATATAAATTTATCTATTTAATAGGTTTTAATGAAATAACCAATATAAAATTATCATGATCATTAAAAAAGAAAGAATATTAAGATATTTGAATTATTGAATTCATTGTATTAAGATTAGTTCATTTTATAATTCAATTTAAATCACATTTAAAAACAAAATATAAATTGTGAAAATACCAGTAATAATCAAATAAAAAATAAATAGTTAATTTTCTATCCATAAAAAGATGAAAACATAAATTAAAAATCCATCCTTGCGTTACCGTCATTTTCATTGCTATAACAGTTAAAATTATTATTAACATTACTTCCCAAACAATTAAAATCATTAAATTCCCTAAAAAAATAAAAATAAAAAACAAAACATTTTAACAAAAAAATTACTAAAATTATCATTATTATTGCACAAACAATAAATTCATAAAATTATCTGATATAAAAAATAGATAAAATGACAGAAAACACACACAAAAAAAAAACAAAGGGAAAATATGAACAATATTAATTTTAAAATTATTACCAACATAAATTAAAATTTCAGAATGGAACCTAATTAAAATAAAACTCCAGCAAAAAATGAATAAAAATAATAATCTAAAAGCATATATGTATAAATACGCATAAAAAATAAATATTGTTCAAATATTGTATTTTTATAATATTTTTAGATTATTTTCATGTGCTAATGTTAAAAAATATTTAAAAAAATATATCATTTTAATATATTTTTAAACAAAAAGTATTTTAAAAAAAATAAATCACATTTCCAAATAAATACAGATAAAAAATAAATATTGTCCAAACATTATAATTTTTTTTTATGTTTACATTTTCATGTGATGATATTAAAAATAGTTTTAAAAAAATAATTATTATTTTAATATATTTCTAAATAAAAAATAATTTTTTTAAAAAAATCAATCACATTTGCAAGAAAAAAAATAAAAATTCATGGAGAGTGGATTCGAACCCACGCCCTTTCAAAATCTTATCTTATTCTCGCGCCTTAACCAACTGGACTAAGCCATGATCACTGTCAATGATTATGCTATTATATATTAATATTAATTATAATGTGGATTCGCACAAAATATGTGGAGGGTGGGATTCGAACCCAAGTCCTATCAGGAAAATATATATATATATATATATATATATATATATATATATATATATATATATATATATATATATATATATATATAAAAGAGTTGAGGTCTATAGTTTTATAAATAACCTATTGTTTTGATTTGAATATGTATTAGATCATGATCTACTAATTAATGTTTTTATTAATAAAAAAAAAACTATACTCGATAATTACTAACCGGGGGTGGCTATATTTTATTTTCTCAAGTTTATTGGTTGAACTCTAAGGGGTGTAACTCAACTGGTCACACCATGAGTCTGCTCTCCCTAGATCATCCGTTTGAATACAACACTAGTCAGGTTTATTGGAAGTCCTAACTAGTCGTTAACTTTATGATTTGTGATATTAATCGAGGTGCATGTAAACTGATTTAGACATCGACATTAAAATAAATAGATTTTTTGTATTTTGGTGTCATGTGTCGGGATTTCATCACAATTACATTGTCCCATAATGAAATTTTTTTGTTGGCCAATTTCAGAGGAGTATCACAGCATAATAAAAAGGGGACTGTCTAGGATTAAAAGGCCATAATCAACATCTAGTTATTAAAAAATTTATAATTCTAAAATAGACAATGGTGTTTGAAGATTTAGGTATTGGATTAGTTATGTTTAATATACGATCGACAGCACTCTTACTATACTTTATCGAACAAAATGTTATAATTGTCATGTGTTTCTCCAACATTTACTCTATTCATGTTATTAAATTAAATTAATTTATTATATTGTTTTTGGGTAAAATAATATTTCTTGTTTGTAAATGAAAAGATTCTTAGAAGAGGACTTAGTGGGACTCAAAGAAATCAATAAAAATAACGAGGATTCTATCGTATGAATCCTGCCATATGATCGGGTCATTTATTCTCTGGTGGCCGCAGTATATGTCGACCGTTTGTATGCTATCAAAATCATGAGCTTATAACATCTCACCGATCAGCTGATTTTCAAGGGATTTCTGTATCTATTCTCCTTTTGCTGCTCGACGGGGTACCCGGCTTTAATATATTTGAGACGGAGAGACAATGTGTGCAAGAAAGTATCGTCCTCGAATCGTGATTCTCAGTCACTGTCTTCTGGGGTCCCTGGTCCTCGTGATTCTCACCGCAAACGTCCATGATGATGCAAGGTTTTATTTTTATTTTTTGATTAAACATGAAATTTAAAGGTTAAATTTTTAATTTATTTTTTTCTAATTAATTTTGTCATCTGATAAAGGGCAAGATCTTTGAGGCTATATTTTTTGACACTTCATATAAGGGCTAGCATGGGGTAGCTATTTTACTTATTTATTTATTTTTCCGATGATAAAGATATTCACCCAAGACATCCATATCTGGTGATATATACACATTATTTTGCGCAAGAGTTTAGGATTACTAAATTATTTTTGTAAAATACTTTTCATGTCTGAAAATGTAAAAATCATAATCCAGAGGGTGGTCTAATCTTCATTATTTTTCGACGCATTAATCCTGTCGTCCCATTATAGGGCAGAAACGCAAAGTCAAGTCTTACTTTTGAACCTGTGCACTGGATCGGAAAATGCCACGTTATACATGTCATGTCCCTAGCAGTTCACGAACTTTATAAATAGAATTCATTTGCGCATGCTATTTCCTATAGCAACTAAGTGATCACAAAGAGAAAAACACACATCAATTTCCCAACATCCTCTTTCTCTTTTAATTATGGAATTTTCAAAATCTTTCAATATTCAAGCTTTAGTTAAAACGATTAAGGGAGAGCTGAAGTTAGGCAGCAATGATCCATACTCGTTTATTGCACCTTGTGCTTATGATACTGCATGGTTAGCCATGGTCCCGGATGAGTCCAGACCGTGTCAGCCCATGTTCAATAATTGCTTGGATTGGGTGCTCAGCAACCAGAACGAAGAAGGGCTCTGGGGAGAGTACGACGGCCATGGCATGCCCACTATTGAATGCCTTCCTGCAACAATTGCCTGCATGATTGCACTCAAACGGTGGAAAACAGGAGAGATGATAATAGATAAAGGTAAAAATAGTGTACAAACGAGTATAGAATAAATGATTTTTTAATCAAGTTAATAAAGTTTTGATGTAAATTTCAAGCCCTAATGCTTTACTGGTAGCCCTACTTTCAGTATGGAAATGGAGCACTGACAGCATAAATCATGAAACGAAATAAAAAAAGAATGGATATTGCAATTGTATATGCATGGCTTAATTATGATCTCTGATTCTTTTCCTCAGGTATGGCCTTTATTGAAGCTAACGCAGAGAAGCTTATCGGAGAAATACATGGCTCTAATTGTCCTCGATGGTTTGCCATTGTTTTCCCCGCAATGGTTGAGATGGCGCAAACCAGCGGTCTAGAGATCATTTTTCCTGATCGGAAAAAGAGGGTGGTAATGGACATATTCTACAAAAGGGAACGGATTCTTGAAAGGTGCCTTTTCCAATCTCTCCAGAGATCAAGTTTGAACAGAACGTACTCTTAGCAGCAATCTTAATGAGTTCTTGATAAAATTAATGTTGTAAAATCCTTTCCATTCAGGGAAGAACTTGTGGACAAGCATCATTATCCTCCATTATTATCATATCTTGAAGCATTGCCTGCTCTTTGTAATTTTGATCAAGAAGATGTACACAAGCACTTGCATGCCGATGGCTCATTATTCCAGTCCCCCTCTGCGACAGCAGGTGCTTTCATGGCTACTGGAAACAAAGACTGCTTGAATTACCTTCAAGCTTTAGCTCAAAGAAGTACTAATGGAGGTTAGAAATATTCTTCAGAAGTTTATTTTAAGTCCATTATTTATTTCATTATCACATGCAGCTGCAGTTTGGTATATATATATATATATATATATTGTTTAAGTGAATCTAAATATTTGTGAGGCAGTCCCACAAACTTATCCTATGGATGAAGAGCTGTTAAAGCTTTGCATGGTTAACCAATTGCAAAGGTTGGGTTTGGCTGAGCATTTTAACCAAGAGATTGAAGGACTGCTGGAACAAGTTTACAGGTATGATAACAAAAGTAAATAATAATATTACTTATTTCATTTATTCGTGGAAAAACAGAATAAATAAATAAGCGATAATATATATCAGATTTATAATGATTTTTTTATAAATAAAATTCAAATTAAACCATTTAATACTAGAATCTGCGGGTAGCATGACTGATGCTTGCCATTAATATATTACAATGAAAAATTCCAAAGCCCAATGCACTTGACATTCTCGACCAAAAAAAAAGAGGAAGAAAATCTACAAGTGAGGATACTAATTATTTTACATAAAACTAAAGTCAATTATTAAATCAATATATAATATTATGAGGTGGTTCTTTTACAATATTTATGAATTATATTTATTCTCTAGAATTTATTTTTTTTCCAGGAATTACATGAACCAAGATCAGTCACGGCCAAAATGGACAAATTCGATGGAAACACAGCTATACAAAGACTCTTTGGCATTTTATCTACTGAGGATGCATGGATTTAGTGTATCTCCATGTATGATGGCTCTTAACTATGCTAGTCACAAACAGTACTGCGTTTTCCTACCCCTTCTTCCCCTTTTTTGTGCTATTTTTTATTCTTTTTCATATTTTTCAGGGATGTTTTGTCGGTTCTTACGTGAAGAAGAAGTTCAAGATCAAATAGAACGCAACCATGAATATTTCTCAAGTGTAATTCTTAACGTTTATCGAGCTACCGATCTTATGTTTCCCGGGGACCATGTTCTTGAGGAGGCCAGGTCATTTTCAAGGAAGTTGCTTGAAAAAACCATATCAAAGGCAAACAAAGACCAAAATATTGTTCCTTTTCCAAGTTTCCAGTCAGTGGTAATTTCTTACTATCCCATTGACAAAACAAAAGATTTACCATCTAATTTCAAATTTAATTAGTTCCCATATAAGCAGGATTAATAAAGGAACACAAACTGTTTCTCAAATTTTAATAATTACTCGACGATCAAATTCGAATTGCCGTTGCTTACTGGTGGATGGTGTGAATCTTAAAGTCTGCCACAGAGCATCTTTCAAGGAACCGTTTCTAAAAACGTGGAGGAAAAAAAAAAGTTATCTTGAAGAAAAATAAAAATAAAATTCTTAGCTACTAGCTAGCTAAGTATTTCTCATTTTTCATAACTTTTGTGCTCTAAATGTGTAGATTAAACATGAGTTGAGGTTTCCATGGATGGCTCGACCGGATCACCTGGAGCATAGGATGTGGATGGAAGAAAAGAATAACTCTGGTCTATGGATGGGAAAGACCTGCTTCCATAGGTAGGATGATCTTACCATTTATTCAAAATAATTATTTTTGAAACATTAACTCCTTGAATTACCATGTAATATTGCTGCTAAAGATAAACTTTTAGTGATTATTTAGAAAGAAGAAAAAGAAAATGTCAAGCACTGGAACATATATAGTGTTGGTATGGACTAATATTCAAAAGGTTCGATATGATCAGGTTATCATGCCTCCAAAATGACAAGCTTAAGCAACTGGCTGCGCAAAACTACGAGTTCCGACAAACGATATACAAGAGTGAATTGGAAGAGCTGACAAGGTAATACATGTACAGGACATTTAAACTTAAAATAAAGTGTTTCTACGTTATTTTTCTCTTAAAAAAAGGAAAGTAATGTCTTATTGGTTGCGTGACATGCAGGTGGTCTAAGAGCTGGGGCCTTAGTGACATGGGGTTCGGCCGAGAGAAAACTTCGTATTGCTACTTTGCCGTTGCTGCTAGCACATCAGTACCTCATGATTATGAGATCAGAATGATGGTAGCAAAAAGTGCTATAGTTATCACAGTTGCTGATGATTTTTATGATATGGAAGGCTCTCTTGATGATTTGGAAAAAATCACAGATGCAGTTCAAAGGTAATTAACCACTAATTGTGCTTATAAAGAGAAATAAAAGACTATGAATGGAGATCAAACTCCTAATCCTGCCAAAATTACTTCGACAGATGGGATGCTAAAGGCTTGAGTGGCCACAGTAAGACTATCTTTGATGCTCTTGACAACCTTGTGAACGAATTAGCAAGAAAATACTTTCGACAACATGGAACCGATATAACAAACAGTCTCCGAGATATAGTAAGCTTTCAAATTTTTTTCCTCACCTTCATGGCTTGTTTAATTTTGTCTACACGATCGATTAACGAGTCCACTATTTTTTTTATAAAAGTGGAGTGAAACATTTGCTTCCTGGTTTACGGAAGCTATATGGAGCAAAACTGGATTTATACCTGCAGCTGAAGAGTATATTGAGACTGGCATGATATCTATTGCTTCACACACCCTGGTTCTTCCAGCTTCATATTTCTTGAATCCAAGTATACCATATTACAAGCTAAATCCTGCCCAATATGAAAGCATTACCAAATTATTAATGGTTATCACTCGTTTGTTGAATGACATACAGAGTTATAAGGTAGATTGTCATCTTTCATGTATTCTTAAAGTTCTTTCTTTGTGGTATATCATATATGAAGCTGATATATATTGTCCAATCCATTAACAGAAGGAACAAAAGGAAGGGAAAACCAACTTTGTCTTACTC
This sequence comes from Salix dunnii, assembly GCA_015731905.1. NCBI lineage: Eukaryota > Viridiplantae > Streptophyta > Magnoliopsida > Malpighiales > Salicaceae > Salix > Salix dunnii. The sequence continues at coordinate 1,995,715 of CM027662.1, read as the reverse complement.
CACTTGAAAGAAAATCCAGAGGCAGACATCGAATATTCAATTGCCTACACCAGAGAGATTCTTGAAAAAAAGAAGAAAGAGCTGCTGGAACATGCTCTGATGGATGGTTTTAATGATTTCTCTAAACCTTGCAGGCATCTCCACTTATCTTGTGTGAAAGTTTTTCAAATGTTCTTTGATTCTAGCAATAGATACGACTCCAACACAGAAATGTTTCAAGACATTCAAAAGGCATTTTATATTCCTGTAGAAATTGGAGCACCAAAGCCTCTCCCTCTTCATTCGGGATCAAAAAAGAGATATCCAACAGTAGCTGCCAACTATCACTTCGATCAGCGGTACAAAAATCGAAACTATATTAGATTGGCTGCAAACTGTCTTGTTTCTCAGCCATTATCAGGAAATCCATACATGAAGATGCCTATGGCACCGAATTTCAAATTATGTTTCATGTAAGAAGGTTTGTGATTTAATATAGAATAAGATCCGGTGAAAAAACTATTGGTCTATAGGTGTCTTGTAGCATTAGTATTGATGATGAACAGGGTTTCAGCAGCCATTGTTTTGCTGGTGTATGTACAGTATGGTTGTCAGCATGTAGCAAGTTGGTGTTTACACTATATTTCCGTTGTATTGCGGGACTGTGATTGTAATATAACAATAAGACTTGCAAATCTATGTTTGTAATACGAATATGTTATCATGTTAAAAAAACCAACTTACTTAAAAATTTAAGCTGTTAGGTGTTAAGAGAAACATCAATAATTAACACTCTTTCTTTGTGTGAATTTGTAGGAAACTACTAAATAGAGCAATATATATTCAAATACTACAAGCACAAGACAAACAATTTTTACGTGGAAAATCTTCCCAATATAAGAAGGAAAAACCACGGGATCATAGTTTACTCAAACACTTCTACTATCAATAGTAATAGGAATACATGAGTCTTCTCTAGTCTCAGCTAAAAGCATACAAACCGAAACTATCTTCAAGAAATACAATTTATTAGCACAAATCAACTAATACAAGAATTCAAGGAATATCTCACCAAAAATAGAGACTATTGTTCACGGGCTGAAAACCATATGCAAAGTGCCCAGAATTCAATCTCCACCATTCACAATGAGGATTCACATGTCTGAACATCCCTGCAAAATTTCAGTTTAATCGAACCACAAATACTTGTCGATTAGACCAGTTAATAAAAACCGGGCAGCGAAATCCGAAAACTTTGTTTTCTCTCTATTTCAGCAGCTCATTTTTTTCTTGTCTTGTGTCTCTTTCTTGGTCCCTTTCCAGCAATCAAGGGATGGGGTTATGAAACCCTACTTTTCTAAATGGATCTCTACATGTGGGCTGGATCCACATAGGTTTTGGGTTATCCTCTACTTAGGAGGGAAACCTAAACCCAACATTAGGTGAGGCCCCAGAATATGATTTATATTATTCTCTAACATATCTTCTTAAGTGAAAGCTCTTTGATATTGAAATTTGCACAGATTCACACTATTTTTGTGTTTAATTTTTTTATTATCAAATAAAATAGAGATGATAAGATTTGAACTCATGATTGCTAGGTCAACAAGACTCTGATATCATGTTAAAAAACAAACTCACCTAAAATCTCAAGTTGTTATATGAAGCCCTATAATATAATTTATATTATTTTCCAGAAAATTGAAATAACCAAAAAAATGATAACTAAAGAAAAAAAATTAAGAAAACCATGCCATGACTGTTGGCATATGGAATCTTGTACAGATGTGTATTATTATTTTCATATTCAACTTAAAATCAAGCAGTATAAGCAATGGGGGGGGGGGGGTTGAATGGTATTGTTATCATTGGCAAATATAAAAAGAAAATGACGGGAAAAAACAAGAAAAAAATAGACATGATTAATTAAGAGATAGTTTTAATTAGTTATTTTAGGATTCTAGATTTATTTATTTAAAAAAAGACGAATCAAATCACAACTTGACAATAAAAATAAAAGGCATTATAGTCTCTTTAAAAGCTTACCGTCCAATTGAGCCCTTTATTTTATGTAAGATATATATGTATCGACGCCCTGATACACACACACACATATACATATACATATACATACTAAGAGCAAAATCTTTGAGGAACAACATGTCTGATCTCTTATATCACTGATTTATCGTTCAGAAGGAAGAGGTTCTCCTAGAAGAAAGGCTGAGAAGAATGCGAGGGAGTTGCTTGGTTTGAATATTGGCACAGAATGTCCAGCTCCTCTAAATGTTGCAAATGTTAGCCCCTCGTATTCTTGGAACCAACCACTGACCTGATCCGAAGAATTATTCCTCATTGTTAGTGGTATCTTGATTAACTGTTACCAATTATTTCTTAAAAAAATCTGAATGAAGTGGTTGATCTACTATAGGAAATATTGATATAAGGTTTGATTTAATTTAGTACAGGTTTTTTGCATGTTTTTAAACAGTATAAATACCTGTTTCTGGTGGTACCAGGGCCTCCATGCCTTGGTGATTGGCAGTCCCAGAGAACTTAAGCTGTATCTTGTAGACAGGACAGAAACTCCTCCATCTGTATCACCACTGGACCACCCAAAAAAGATAATGTAAGGTTGATGAAGAATATTTCATTGATTTACAATCTCCACTGTACAGGGATTCAAACCTGTAGACCCATATTTTAAGTCCTCTTGCTATCAGCTTCTTGTATATAGGAAGAACTGATGTCTTCGAGTCCGACCATTCCTCGAATATCTTCTTGCTGAATCCAGAAATTAGCCATAATATTTTTCAGTTTTGTATGAAACGCATATATGTCTCGTGGACTTCTCATGATTAACTACAATTTCAATCTGCAGCCATTATTGGAATTTCCTGACGCGTTTGCTAATGCAACTAAAAACATTGACAAACAGAATGAACATTGTAATAGCTATTATAGAGAATCATATAGATAGAAAACACATTACTTGCAGGTGCTCCAGTTCTTGATCACGTGACCATCACTCACATGGAGGGCCTTTTGAACATCTGGTCTGTTGTAGAAAGCTTTTGCATATTTATCCCGGCATGGATCATAACCACCCATAATTCTTGGCATCTGATATATATAATTTGACAGTGAGGCCATCACCTCACCCTTTGCTTCAAAAATAAGCAACAATCAATGCCTATGAGCTTCAAATTAAAGTACATCAGGAGAAGAGGTCAAAAAAAGACCTCATCTACAGCTAGATTGTGTAGGAGTTTCATCGGCAGAATACCCCATCAAAACAATTCATGATCAGTCTCAGCTTAAGTACTGAGGTCCTTCCGAAAATTCAACAAGGCCATATTGCCACTTCATTGAAATAATATTAACAAGATTTAGCAATTCTGAAATCGTTTACCTTCTTAGACGAGGGCCTATACATGATTTGTCTAAATCTATCATCTGAACTTGCTGAATCTCCGATACAAACTGAGGTGTAGAGGCTGAAAATATCTATGTCCTTGTACTGTTTGATTAATTCATCAACAGCCTCAGTACAGTCATCATTGCTCCATGTGTTATTACTGTCAAAGTTGCAGCTTCCTCTGATTATCTCGTGAGTTTCATCTGATATGACAGCGTGACTCCATGCATAGTCCACCAAACCTCTCCAGTCTTCAGCATCACTTGTTTCAGGATTTCCCAACTACAATGTCCACAAAGAAGGGCAACTCCTTAAACAAATACTATCGAGAAACAGGAAAGTCATGCATAAATTTGTTTCATGAGACCATACCAGAATGCCCTTGAGGTCGATGTGAAGGGAAGGATCATTATTCTGGTCAATTGTGAGCTCAGCAAGCTCCGGGACATACTTTCCTATTAATACATGTTAAAAGTAGTGCCAGTAAAATTACAAATTAATAGGATGAGTCAGAAAATTAATTGCTGTCGACAGGGTAAAATACCTGCATAGCTCTCTCCAGCAATATAAAACGCCCGCTTTCTATATGATGGAAACATGAGAAACCACTTGTGCAGGAAAGCATAGGAATCATTTGCTAACAAAGAGGAATAAAGGAAATTTCATGATTTTCTGATGGAACAAAAATGGTCCAAAACACTCATTATAACACAATCTCTGCAAGAGAATCAACTTGGAACTCACCCGTAAATTCATCCCCTATGATATGATAATCATTTGTTGTGTTCGAGTATGAAAACCCAACTCCAACTGGAGATTCCAGGAATAACATATTGGCTTCTGCATCATCATATACACAGAAGGCTGAGATCATTTTTTCTAATTAATCCCATATTACGGAGCGTTATGTAAGGTACCACCATATATACTTGCAAGTCATATTTTGTAAGATAGTCATTATATATATATACACACACCTTTATTCCAAGAGTAAGGATTATATTTAAGTCCATGTCCATTGGTGTCTACTATGAAAGGGCCAATCTCTTGTGTTGCTCCATATCCTATAGAAGAGCACCCAGGACCTGAAACATGGAGCTTCTTGTCACCTCATTAGAGAACATAGAAAGCAGTTATTGAGAAGAACAAGTGCAATATTACGTTGAATTAATTAAATATTGGATGATAATTTAAAAAAACATAGATAGAATTAAATACGAAAGGATAACAATTATTAAATAAAAAAGAAGGAACAGTTCCTTCCCTGTGCTATACAATACAATGGAGTAGGGCTTTTCCAGTTCTATTAGTTAACATTCTGAAAGAAGTTTAAGTAATTGTTTATTAAGTAGTTTATGTTCTTATAACATGTAAAAACAGGCAAACATTAAAGAGCATCATGTGCTTTTACACTATAATACACTCATAAAATTATAACAATCTAAGTAACTTTGAAGATGATTTCTACCGGTAGATCAGTACTATATAGTGACATCTGCATGATAACTTTTCCTCGGACTCCTCATGTTCTGACTTCTGATCAATACCTAGCATTTCATGAGTCTAGTGAAGTACTGAGGCAGCATCACAAAGGATGCTGCAATAGCTAGACCGGCATTATTTTTTGTTCTTTTCGAGCCGATAGAACAAGCTTAAATGGCTTTCTTCCATCATAACCATTGATCATGGGGTATCTCTCAATTTCATGCTGGCCTAAAAAACACAAGGAAAAAGATGGAAGCTGCCTGTCTAATGATGATATTACTGCTATATGCTTACCTCCATTAAGCCACAGGACTAGAGGTTTTTTATCAGGATGAGCTGTGGCCTCGTAGAACCAGTAAAACAATGCCCGTCCATTCTGTTCACTGACGGTAACATAGCCAGCATAGTGCTTGAAGTTCACGTCGGGCTGGCCTGGCAAACTAGTTACAAGATGCTTACCGGGCAGTGGCTGGCCGGAGAAATGCCAGTGTCTAATACTCACAACAGGGTTCACCGAGGACAAAGCAAAAAGAACCGAGGTAAGGATAACTGTCACCTTAGGTACCGAATCCATTTTGGAAATAAAGCACAATTTAGCAAGAGATATAGCTTCTAAAAGAAAGGAGATGATGCTACAAGAACGCAAGGATGTGTATTTATAGTATTGGAGGGTATTTTGAAGGAGATAAATCTTATACGATTGATATTTGGGAGAGCAGTCCCGCGTGCACGGTGATTTTATCATGTTGGCAACCTTAAAGGCATCTGACATGGACTTTTAGGCAACTTCGAGACAGTTCCTGCATGAACATGGCTTGCCGGAGCCTCCAGATGCCGGGTGGGTTGGTAACATGGTGGCATGATGGAAATTACATCCATCCCCTCTCGTACATTTTATTTTTCTTAGAAAAAAAAAAAGATTTTCTGGCTTTTATAATAGCATTTTTTTTAGAAAAAAAGGGTTCATCTTTGAGCCTTGACCATGTGATTTCCTCGAGATTCATGCACTGTACAGGAATCATGCAGTGATGGGGAGTCACTGATCTGAGGAAGTGAAACCTAGCTAGTGGTGGTACTTAATTGGAACTTGCAACTTCTGATTGATGGTTGGACGGTTGACGGTCTTGGTGTGTATAATTAATGGTACAGATCATTTTTAAATTGTCATGACTCAAGAAAATTGATTCAAGTACAAATTATTACCTTGAATGTAAGATGAATTTGTCAAAAATACGTAGGCTATAGGTTATATATTTTTATTTTAAAAAAAATATATTTACAAGTTTTTTCAGTGTATTTTTATAATTTTAAAAAACTAAGTGTAAATAACAAATTTTACGTATGTATATAGTCAAATAACTCAAAATATCCGGTTACTGTCGCAACATTTTCTGCAATTTGAGAACAGCAAAGGGCATATTGCTGTGTTACGTACTATTCTGCAGAAAGAAATGTAAACCAGTAGGACTTTAGGGTCCTAGTGCTACCATCACTATTTTTGAAGATAGCTGATGATTTGAAATTAGACTACTGTTGCGGAGTCTGCAGCATGAATGCAGAAAGGTTAAATCAGGACATAGCACGTGCATATCCTTGTGCAAATTGACCATGTTCTTGCTGGTCAGTGATCTTGTCACAAAAGTGACAGAGTGGAAAGACAATATGGTATATATTCCTATTCCAAATTGATGGTGACTCTAAAACATACAAAAGGCAAATGTTTTTAAGAATCTCGCCATCACAAACTAGAGAGATGGATTTTTGTGGCGAACCTTGTCAGCGTGTGAATATTGAGTCCGGTGATGGTGAACCCTAGGTGGTGGTGGAAGGTAGGAAAGGAGCAGCCCAGATGGTTGTTGAATAATGACTTGTATTCCAACTTTACTTTAAGTTGAATATGAGATGGAGATCATCACTTACGTATTTATTTTATACATTTTTCTTCAATTTCTTTCAACATAACCAATATTATTAGCTTTCAAAGATACCGTGTCCATATGGAGGTAGCATTTGTTGTTGATCTGATATAATTTCTAGTCTCAAACCAAAACAGCAAATCCTATTCTGAATCTAATATCTGCATGATCTTATTTGACAGAACGTAACCACTCTTTATCAACAAAAAAGAGAGTTTATGCAAGCTCTTTAGTCTTTTATTAATAGAACTTGACATCTAGCATCACGATGATATCATCTACGAATATCATCCCACGAAGCATGCTCTTTACTAATAATATATATTATCAGCTCATAAAGTTTTCCAGAATTTTCATGAATAATAATTTACTTATAATATTAAATAACTATTTCCACCATTATTTTCATCTCATTGAATCCGAAAATGAAGATTATCTCATTAACTCGGAAAATAAGGTCAAAAGACAAATAAACCTATTGATGAGAAATAAGCGTAAATCATGACATAAGCTTAAACACCTATCTGTGATGTGTCTTTGTTGCTCCAATTTGGTTGTCGCGCAGCACAGTCTGAACCATTAGGAGACATGTTTTCCAACTGAGACAACTGCTTTTCATTCAAGCTTTACCCTGTAGCTTGCTTTACCAGTGGGCAGATTATCTGATCATGATAAGCACCAACTTCCACAAGTTCAATTTATTTGTTTTTTTCCAGAAAGAACATTTCTCTTTACTACGTGAGGAAATGATCGAGCCAGTGACCTGTTCTAAGTTATGATAAAGAGCATTATCAATGAAGCTATACAAGTTGAGCGTCTCATTAATTTAATTACACAGAAAAGATTCGTATCAGATATATCCATGAAATAACAACAACGACGACGACGACGACAACGCAGAACAAACAAGGGAACTCATATCTAAGCATGATATATCATCATTTAAAAGTAAAATTATACATGAATTCTCCTTCTGCTTCCGATGCTGGAAGACAATGATGTATACATTGCTAATAATACTGCCAAAACATGAACTGTTTCAGCTATAACCTAGATTGAAAAATGTCCAGCCGAAGGCAGCAACTTGGTCTTCGTGTATGGCTAACAACAAGTGCTTCTAGTCTCCTACCTATAATTTGGTATCGATGCACTTAATTACAAGAGCATATATTTGATGGGGTGGGGTTGGTGTTTCTCTATGAGTGGCTGTGCGTCCCCTCCTTCACAGCATGAGATGGCAGGATCACATTCCTCTTTTGAACATGATTCTTTGACTATAAAGTCGGTATGAAGAGCACAAAAAATTGTAATTTTCTTTCTTCTTGGTGTTATTTAGAGCTATCCACGTCTTATTGATAGCCAGGAAAATTACAAAGATATAATCAATGAGAAGAAGAAATTCCCATGACCACTACATGCAAATTACAAACAATTTTGTGGATTTTCTTAAAACAATAAGGTTTTATTAAGCATGCATCAACATTCTAACCATATGACTAGCTGATAAATAGACTGAGCCACGAACTAGTTTTCTACTCAAAAGCTATCAAGAAGCTAAAAAATTAGGAGCACATCTCTTACAAATTCTAAAGGATGCTTCACTCTAAAAGATTGTAATTTTTTTAATTGAAATTGTATTTATTTTCATCTACACCACCACACCACCAAAGCTCATTCAACTTATTTTTAAAAGATTTTTCGTTTGATATTCTAGAGATTTTTGTATTTTAAACTATTTTTTTAGAATTTTTTTGATATGTTAACGTAAATATTTTTAAAAATAAATATAAAAAAAATATTATTTTAAGAAATATTAAATTAAAAAAAATCTTTTCATCTCATCACCTTGACAAATAAAATTAATTAGTTTTCTAACCATCTAACAGGTAGACCATTGTTAAGAGTTTAGATTTAAGGGACTTGTTCCCTTTATGGTTTTAAATTCAAGTTTTATAATTACTAATATAATAATTCTTTGAGATTTATATAATTATTAATTTTATAGTCCATAAAATTAATATTTATACACACAAATAGACTAGAACATCACACTAATAAGAAAAAATGGTGATGTGCAATTATTTTCCCGTACGTAGCTTTGGCATCATCCTTGCAGAGTGGCATCATACTTCTCTCAACTGGGTAGTGGACTTTTAATGCTAGTCTTTAGTCTTTGCTCAAAGCAATCAATGCCTATCTTTGATTTTATGTGCTTTTGATTTATTTTTACATAAAGAATTCAATTAGGCTTAGCAAACTCCATGCTCAAGTTAAAGAGCTTTGAAGACTTTGTTCGAGTTTCATGCTCTTTTTCTTTTGAATTACCTTTAGCTTTTCCCCTTCTCTTTGCCTTGAATTCCAATTAATTTTCAAAAAAACCAAGGAATCTTTATATTATTAATGGGAAAATACTTCCACTGTAGTCGCTTTTTTATTTTTCAAATTCACTCATTGCAATCACACCAAAGAATACGCTATATAATTTAATTTCATATAGTTTTTATTTTTATTTTTCTTTGTATGATAGGAATTAGAGGATTCTTGACAATATCACAAAAAAAATTGAAGGAAAGAGTTAAACTCAAGACCTCGTGGTGTTTTAATGTTTGACAAAAGTCATTCAGTAAGATTCATGGATATTTAAAATCCTGATTTGTCATTTAGGAAAAAAAAATTAAAAACCTAGTGGCTATGTCACACGTGTCCACATGTGATTTGCATTGTTTTCTTGCTCTAATAAGCAGAGTAGTACTATAATATAGTATCGTTTTGTGTTTTGGTGCAACTTAGATCAATTATTTTAATCAAGACAGATATTTAAGTATTGCTAACATGTTTTCTAATAAAAAAAATTATAAATACAAACTATATTGCATATGGGATGATATTCTTAAGAAAAAAAATGATATGGTGATATTTTGGGTGATATTTTTTAATATTGAGAGATCAACATATTGAATTAATCTAAGTTAATTATTCAAACTCGTAATCTGGATTATGAGATTGTGATGATCTATATAAATTAAGTTGAAATAAACTATAAAAAAAAATTCTTAATCAACTCAATGTTAAATGATGAAATTTAAGAGAGCGAGAGAAATAATTCAGGTTAACATGTTAAATTCATGACTCAGATCATAAAATCAAGATAATCAGTAAAAAAAAATTATGAAGCCCACTATTCGATCAATCCAATATTTAAAAATAAAATAAAAATAAAATTGATTAGGAAAGGTATATATATATATATAACAAGAAACAAATAAGTTAAGCTGTTAAATTTGTGACTTGAACTTGTGACCATTACAGCTTTATAAAAGCATTATGAAACTTTATTCTTAACATATTCAATGTTGAATTTTGAAATCATGAAAAAAATTCAAGAAATCATGATAACTCAACAAAACAAAAATTGAAAAAAAAATATATAACTCAATTAAAAGAAAACCCTCGTTTTAAAATATGAAATAAAAAATATATATATGTGTATATATAAGGAGTGCGTGAACTAGTGTGAAGTTCTTGAATTAACTTAAATGGATCAAATATTTACCTAGTAATCTGAGGTATTTATAAATCTTAGTCGTGTCTGCTTATCTTGTAAAGAATGGTGTTCAAAGATTTGTAGACTGGTTGTGTTTTGAGTTCCTTACATGTGGGAGTTTAGTTAAAGAAGCATACCCACGCAATATGATTAAACTGCCCTGCATTGCTTCCCCCAGTATGGTAACTCCTTCCTCTCTTTTTTATTTTTATTTAAAAACTCAATATAATTACTCCTGCCCTTGCATTGTTTCACTGTATATTGTAACTCCTCCAGAAAAAGGGAGAGCAAACATTTAGGTCCCACCGAGATTTGAACTCGGGTTACTGGATTCAGAGTCCAATGTCCTGACCACTAGACCATGGGACCATTTGTTGGCAGTGTTCCTTCTTTTTGATAAATATAGAAATAAAACAAAACCCCCGCAAGCCCCCCCCCCCCCGGGGCCTTTTGTTTTTTTGCCCTTTCCCGTTCAATATGATGGCTTGTGTATTTTTGCAGCCTAAAAGGCAACGCAGACCGTACACATGCATCGCATGTTTACTTTTGGCTTCACTTCATATTTGAAATACATTTTAATGCAACTTCCTTCCTTGAAATAAACCTCTCTCTTTTTTAGCTGTGATCTGTTCTCTCGAATTCTCAACTCGTCATTAATTTGCTCTCGTATATGGTGGTATTTATCACTACAACAAAACTTAAAAAAAAACATGAATAAATAAAGTAACGGCTGAGACGCCCACTGGACGCAAATCCCAAAATAAGTGCCATAAATTGCAAGCAATTGAAAAGGCAGTCGGTCACAAGCTGAATATATTACAGGGACAAATGACCAGGAGATGGGCTAGATTTTTCCAATCTCTGTAACATAAGGAGCAATGTAAAGTCTTTATGAAAATAAATGCAGTGACTGGTGGGAAAAAAAAGAATAAACCCCTTTATCATTTACATTTGGGGAAAAAACTAAAAACGTCGAAGCAAGTATCTATAAAACTCTTATCTTCACATGCTATAAGACTATTGTAACCCTGTATTGTATCCCACGGAAAACAAAATGAGAGGATCCACTGTTAGACCAACAGCAAAAAAAAAAATGATAAAGAATGGATCGTTGTCAAAGCCAACTATGGACGTATCATATCTACTGGTCAGAAAAAGCTATATCCCTCTGTTATCTTGTTGAACCTAGTCCGGCAAAGGCTCAAATATTGATCTGCAACGGCAAGCAGCTAGGAACCTAAGGATAGATATCTGAGTTTTGCTTAAAAGGATCCTGTAGGTGATCTCTGGGTTACTGAAAGAATATATCTGCCAAAAAAATATTTGAACTCCATCTTCACGCCATAAAAAGGTAATTCAAGTCATCCACAGTAAGGCGAGTCTGACGACCACCATTTTCATCCTCTCCAAAAGCAGATGCCACCATCTCTCTCTTCTTTTGCTGCAAGAAAATGACCCAATATTTTTGTTTTGCCAAAAACAATTTTAGACCAAAAGCAATATAATAAAATAGACAATTAAAAACACAATCCAATAATAAACATTCGTGAATGCTAGATAATGCACTTATCAAAATAAAATCTACTAGACTATGAAACAAAACTGAAGGCAAAACAAGAGACGCTGGTCATTATGTTGGAAATTTGGCCAAACCTTTGAAATTATCACCAAGAAAATTGTTCAGAAATGCATTCAAGTTTTGAATCTATAACATTGCTAGGTCAAATAAACTTAAAAGCAAACAAACCAAAAGCCCATTTGGCTGAAGCTACTATATCAAAAACACCCCCTTATATGCTTTGGTTAAAAGAAAGCATAAGTTGTTTCCATGGTACATTGGGAGCTACAAGAACCAAAGCAGCTGAAAAGCACTTCAAAAGAAGGTTTGACTCCTTTAAGCCAAAGCATCCAAAAGGATGCTTTTGGCAAGAGCTGCTGCAACTTGTAGGCCCAAACATGTGCTCAAAGTCATAACCCTTTGATCATGTCAAGCATGTTCATCCAAAACAGACATCTTTTTCTCAGCCCGCCCACTTTTATTGTCTAAAACCAGAGAATGAGTACATGCACTTGACCACACTGAGCTTGAGACCTTGAGCCCATCCAAATATAGCGTATTTATAATGACGACTAAAGGAGACCTGTTCACAAGTTCAACCACTTCAACTTATTCTACAAACATTATGTTGATGGCTTAAGTACTGTTAAAGCAAGTTCACCTAATATCACAACCCATCCCCTTTTTCTGATCCCCTAACACTGCTAGTTAAATTTGTTAAAGCAACATTACTATGGTCACTTAAAATACTTACTTAAGCCAAGTTCACCTAATACCCAAACTCATGCCCTTTTTTATTTCACTCACTAATTCAATGATCACGTGTGATATACAGCTAAATAGTGAAATCAATGAATTCAGTTAGAATTTGAGCAACCATTGACTTTAAGAAGTCAAATCTCCATGGCATAGGTGAAAAACGTTTGCCTCTGGCCTCACCAAAGAGAGAAACACAGTTCTTAATTTGTCTACAGTGCTGCAAGCCTGTATATCAGTTCATTAAGAAGAATTAAGCAAATAACAATGGCAATGAAAGAGCCAAATATTCCTTACAGACCATTGAGAGCACCACATCTATCATCTACAAGTAATACTTTCCATTGTTAAATGCATGATCAACCATGGGCAATTTAAACAATTTATGAAGGAAAAGTGATTAGTGGTATTCCTTTAAATAGTGGGGGAAAATGTTGCCTGCTTGATGAGGAACCGTGTAACAAAAATTTAATAGAGAAGCTAGTACCTGGAGGGCTAATATACGATCTTCAACAGTATTTTTTACGGTTAATCGCAAAACTGTAACTGCACGAGTTTGCCCAATTCGATGTGCCCTATCAATTGCCTGATCCTCAGTTGTAGGATTCCACCAGAGGTCCAGAAGCAACACATGGCAAGCTGCAACCATGTTCAGTCCAAGACTAGCTGCTTTCAGAGACATAATCATAACAGATACCTGTGGTGCAAAGAGATCAAACATCAGGGAGAAGGAGCATGTGAAAACACTTGAGGGGCATAAAAAACCATTAAGATAGATCTTAGAAGTTCAAAGGGTTAAAATCCCACAAACCTCTGGAAGGATATTGAAATCCTTCACAGCTTTATCTCTGGCAACAACTGACATTGTTCCATCCAGTCTTCTGTACTGAATGGATGAACTCTTAAGACAAGCTTCAAGCAAATCTAGCATCCCCGTCCATTGGGAAAACACTATGGCTTTCTCCCCAGCAACCTTAACTGGGGGGTGTCTCTTATCAGTACCATCATTGAGTGAACCTGTAGAACCAGATGAGTTTTCATGACAAGCAACATTTTCATCAACAGAATTCTCTGACAATTTGCATGTAGATGAACAATCTTTGGGTTTAGTGAGTGATTGCAGGACTTCAAGAGTTGCCCTGATTTTTGATGAATCATGGGGACGATTGTCAGAGGATGAGCTAACTGCAGTACCAAGCTCAGAACCAGAAGTATCTTGACCAGGCTTATCAGATAGACAACTATTTAATGTGGCTTTGGAAAATACTGAAGACACATTCAGGCGAACTTTGCATTTTTTGAAAGGGCATTGGCTTTCGTCACCAGTAAGATGCTCATAGATACATTGTTTGCAGAATACATGACCACAGACTGAAACAACAGCATCTTCCGGAGAATCCTAAATGAAAATCAGCAGAAAAGTCAGAAAACATAAAGCATTTACAGCTGTATCAGATCAACAATAAAAAACATTGATAAAGCAGTTTAACAAATACAACCACCACCAAGCCTCAATCCCAAATTAGCTGGGGTAAGCTACATGGAATAACAGTTTAAGAAATAATAAAAGAAAACTAAAATATAAAATATGACCGATAAATACACTACATTATAAATAAACTATTAGTGGCAGCAACCCTGTCGAACAATTTATACAGTTAGGGGGTAAAGGCTCCATCATGTGCTTAAGCTTTGATTTGAAGCTCCTATAACAATCTCGCACTAAAATTTACCTCAAATAACAAGTTTTTTAAGAAGAACCAACCATTGTTTTATCATTATTGCTATGTTATATTGCAGCTGGGATACTCTATCTAAATTTTCTCTTAAAACACTATGACTTCTGAAAGGCATTTAGTAGCAACAATGATTCTTAGTTGTTTTTATTAAGCCTTTATATGCTTTTATCCAAGTTTTCGATGTAATGTTTGCTTTCCTAACAAACATATTAGCATTACTATTAGATAAAAGAAGAAATTATACTCCTAACTAAACAATAGTCCTGTTGGAAGTACCTTAAAGTATCCTGGAGGCCTTGAAGGATTTGGAAAACTATTCTATGTGTAACTGTGAAAGCGCTGGAAAAAATAGCAAAATGATCTACAGAGCTATTGAGCACTTTGGGATGGAGCAATCACCTTATTTCCTAGAGGAAATCACTTAGGTATGGTCAGTATGATACAAAGGTTAGCCTCATTACAAGAACTTTTCCCCTCAAAAGATGAAAACTGAATTCCCACAGAATTCAGCCAATACAAGAAGCCTTTCGTATCAAAGATGTTAACACCAAATCAAATAAAAGCCTATTCCCTCATTCCTGCTTGCAAAACCCTATACCTACAAGCATCTCTACTATTAATGCTTGAGTTTTAAAGATCCTGTTTCTTATACACGTAACAAATGGATGCATCTTCATGACTATCTTTTCAGGAAAATCCAGAACAAAGCACTTGCAACAGCGTCCAATTATCTTAAAATCATGTTTCAGGTCCCTTAACTGATTGAACAAGCTGACATTTAAATGAACAAGAAAGAAAAAATAAGATGAACATGTTACAATAAATGTATGTGCATTGAGGTTTTTGCAAAATAAGCATCAACAATATAAATGTACTGATGAACATATGGAAACAAACCAGTGAGGTTACAGGAGAGATAAGAGGTGAACATAGAAATAAGCAGAGTAATCGGGCAAGAAAAGAAACAACATACACTACAGATGCCACAGATTGCCAAAGATGCTTCTAAACAATTGAGAAGGCATAATTGTTTCCACTGAGGAAGCTTATTGACCATCTCAATTGAGGATCCACCTAGAGAATTTGAATCTAAACCCTTGACAAGAAGAGGATGATCACAAGCTTGTCGAAGACGCAACAGCATCAACAAGATGTTAACATAATTTTGTTTGACAGTTCCAGCAGCTGCATATTCCTGATGAGAAAGTGAGGAGGTTCAAAGAATTGGTTAATATGCATACAAAAAGAGTATAAAAATAACATGTTCACCACATAACAATGTAACAATTATTTTTTTTCAAATAAGGGGGAAAGGGAACATGATAACCAGAAATATGAAAGAATTGACAAAATTTCTACGTTACTCTTCCAGTAAAAGCATACTTGAAACTGGGCTCGTGAATCAATTTCTAGTCTGGTGTAGAAATCACGTTCTTCCTCGGTAAAGTCCACTTTTTTCAATTCTACTACTTTGGGTGGAAGGTTAATAATAGGCTCCCCGTCAAGAAGAGTGCCTAGAGAAAACATTAGCCATCAGATGAGTCAAAAAAAAAAAACTGCAATAAGTTGCACAACATCAGCAGCCTAGCTAAATTTACATTCTATATGATGCAAACAAGACAAGAAAAAAGCATGCAAAGACAGAAATTTTGCAGGTAAGACTGTTCAAAAGGATCAAAGGATACTGGTATGTTCATGCATTACCAAACTTAAACAAGTTGTGTGTGTAGTAAAATCATATTTTGACATCACCTGTTCATACACTGAAACATTGAAGGAAAGATCATTTTACTTGTTAATCTTGAAGGTGTAAGCAAGACCATCCAGGCAAAAATGAGAAGAACTAGAAGCCACAATACTATTATAGACCCATTCTTCTAGCTAACTCACTACTAATCACATTACTAATTTTGACCCATTCTTCTACTTGATATACTACTAATCAATTTGTGAGCAGTAGGAATGAATGGAAAGCGTAGTTGAAAGCCATGAAAAAACTTCCTAACTAAAAAATACTTTCTAATTTAGACCAATTCTTCTAGTTAGTGCACAACTGATCAATTCGTAAGCAGAGGAAAACAATGGAAATAGTAGTTGAAAACAGTGAAAAGACTTCCTCGACTATCAAAGAAATCCCAATGAATTGGAAGACAAACAGAACATTCAAACCAGGACAGTTAATCAGCTCCCACCCTAGCGACAAACCTCGAATAGAGAGCAATTAACAAAGGTTCTCAACTATACAATAAAGGAGATAGATAGGTAGAAGATGCTTGAGTTTTCCAATTTATTTTGTTAAATGAATTAAGGATCTTTAGGAAAATCAAGAACAGAATGAATTTCACCACGTTGACTGACAAAATTAATGCACAGGAAAATCATAAGATCTTACCTTTGGTTCGACGAAGCATTACTGTCTTCAAAACAGCTTGTAATTTGATGTACCCTTTCGTTGGATTCTTTTGAATTGGGACCTTTATTGCTGAGCAGAATAGCTTATAGACAGCGTAAGGTTCATATCTGAGGAATCTGAAATAGCTATAGAGATCATCGATTGCATTTTGGATAGGTGTACCGGACAAGCACCACCTGCGTTTTGCCCGAAGACCCCAGCAGGCCCTAGCCACTTGAGTTCTGTGATTCTTGATGCTCTGGGCTTCATCAAGGACAACCCTAAACCATGCCACCTTAGCAAGTGGCCCGGCAATGGACTCAAGCATTGCACTGTCCATTCCCTTCTTATTCTTCAGGCCTTTTTTGCCAGAAGTGGGAGGATATTTCCTTTTATTACCATATGAAAGTCGTAGGTGTGGAACATCATCACCTTCCATTCTTTGTTTCTCTTCATCTTCATCAGCCAGAGGCTGCTTTGGGACCTCCATGCTGACAATTGAATATGTTGTAACAACAACATCATACTTTGCCACCTCTGAAGGATCTTTTGTTCGATTGCTTCCATGGTACACTAGAACAGAAAGGTTGGCTTCAGTAGTTACCTTCTTATGCAGCTCATCAGCCCACTGCCGCAAGACACTCGTGGGGCAGACAACAAGAGTTCCAGCAGCTGGCCTTCCCTTGGTTTGCCCAGGAAAATTCAGGCTCTTTGTTGAACTTCGATTTGACTTAACTTGAGAGCCATCAGCACCTTTTTTCAATCTATCAATCTCAACAACCCCATCATCATCGTCATCCAAATTTAAGGTCTCACACTCTTCTTTCTTAATAGCCACAGCATCCACTCGATGAGAAGGAGCTCTTTCCTTGAGTATAAGAGCAATGGTTGATACTGTCTTTCCCAATCCCTAGAGAAAATGATTGCATAAATGCCACAGCAAAAAGATAAAAACAATTTCTCAACATCAGAACTATCAAGTGGCTTTAGCAAGTTAATAAAATCTACCTGATCATCTGCAAGAATTCCTCCAGAACAATGCAAGCTAGATGTTTCCTTCTGAACCATCCATGACAAAGCAATTCGCTACACAGGAAATTATTGCATGTCAGTGGGATAATAAATCATAAACATCCATACCCATAAGCACATAAAGAGCACATGAGACCATTAGAGTAGCAAAGGGAATCCAAATATAGTCTTCAAACCCCATCTTGGAAGTAGGAGTGAAGAAATGCAGAACATCACAAGTAGAAAGCATATAACAATAGAAAAATACTACAATCACGAGGGTTGACTTCAAATGCTGTTACCCAATGCCTACTGATTTTAAATTGGTAGAAGCCACCATAAAAACCCACTTCAAATGTCAGTTTTGCCAAATCCCAGTTGATTTCAGATAACCATGCAAGGTACTGTGATAAACAGGATCCACTTCAAACGTCAATTTTACCAACGCTGGTTGATTTTGGATCACTAAACAGGTAAGAACGAACTGAAATCTCTGTCATCGAATTAAAAACCCAACTCCTCGATAACTCTAGCTCTATAAATGTATTCTTTCCACTAGCACAAACTTGAATATGATTTTGTCCATATGGATAAACATGACAAAATGCAGAGCACAGCTCAAAACAAATTGTGGGAAACCAAAAATACCCATTTTTTGGTGCCACTATAGGCCTTTTTCCTTGCTACTAGAGTGGAAAATAGGAGATAAAAGTACATTTTAAGCTTGTTAATGGTAACTGCAAAGTGATTGTCTGAATATGGAAAACTATTTCCTTATGTATAGAACTACTGGGGGGAATATATTACAGAGTCTGCTGATAGAAATCAATTCAATAATACATAACAATTTCATGATGCATCTAACACATCAAGAGTCCTTCCATATAGCCTTATTTCTTTTATCATTAGAAAAAAGAAAGATTCCAACCTGATGTCTCAAAAGAGATACTGCCAAAAAACCATCTGGTGGAACAGCTTCAGACTTTGGTTGAGCAAGATCCTGTCGGTGTGCCATAAAATTAGTCATGTTATACTTGCAATGTAAGTCATGATCTGAATATCATGGAATCACAAAGAAGCTCTTTAATTTCCTGATAGATGACAGTGCGGTGCGTTGCAATATATAGATTCTGAAATATGATCAAGTTTTGTGTATTTATTCAAGATGGCAGGACTCCGTCTCTTTTCATACATGAGAAAATCAGTTGAATTTCAATAAAGGATCACAGCATTTTTTTTATTTTTTCCATTGAATATTTTTTTGCTAGCAAGCACAAATTCTCCATAAACAAAACAAAATTATGTTCCTCCTCATATGTGAGAAAATTCCTGCACAATGTACTCATGCTTATTGTAAGGTCATTTGGTGATAATGTGTCTGGGGGTCTGTAACGGCCTGTGAGCATCCAAACAAAATATTTCAAGCTGAGGGAAGGAAATATCATATCAATGTGATGGCATCTGGCCAGAAAGTAAATTGTACTCCGGTTCCAATGATTTCCAAAATATGCATTTGTTAGTTTCAGTTTCTTTGGAATTCAAAAGGAGTTAGAAATCCTTTTCTTGTGTATCACTGCAGGTAGATTCCATAGCTCACAATACTCACCTGCAATGCAACTTGAAGTACAAGTCGCTCGTCATTGGCCCTGAACCTTGTGCCGTCTACTGTGTAATGATGAAGGGAATCATTGTGTGTAGGGCGTTGCAAAGGAACAATGGACTTGCTAGGAGCAAAACATTGGTTTGAGCAAGCAGGTTGACTGATATCATCAAGAATACATATATCAGGATCATCATCAACATGGGATTTGCTACCAGAAGAATTGCTCTGAATTGATTCAGGGCTGACTATTGAAAGATGAGAGCCCAAGATCTTGGACTGAATAGGCAAGCCTTGTTTTTCATCCTTGCCACAACCCAGCTGCATGTTTCTTATATAGGATGTTGGAGCAAAGGGTAAATGCTGCTCTGAAGCACTTAAATTCAAATATACACTATCAGAGGAAAACCTATCAGCAATCCCCTCAACTTGAGCTCTTGAGGATCCAGGAGTCACGTCCCCTATGTCATCCTTGGGGTGAATCACATGCTTCTGACTTTCCACAGATGATAAAACACCAGAAGGTGATCGCTTTTTGTCTTCGTAAACAAAGGCACCGTTTCCATCACTCCAAGAACACTTCATGTCAACAGTTTTGGTAACGCCACCAGAATGCCATGTCATGTTCCTACATGCAACCAATCCATCGGTTTTTTCATTATCTACACAGACTGTTTGGTCCTCACTGATGCCTAGCTGGGTATCGCTGGGTGGCATAACTAGTGCTTTGTCATTGATAAGTCCATCATCAGCACCTGATGAAGATTTTCTAATCTTTGGAAAGCCATTACCTTCAGATTTAAAATTCATCCTATTTACATCAGAGCAAGGCATCATCGAAATCTCTGGTCCAGAGCATGCATTCTCAGGTTGAAATTCATTAATTTCTTGACTAATGGGAAATAATCCAAAATTGAAATCACTGGAAAAATCAAAACCTGAAGAATCAGAATACTGTGTATCATATCCATTCATGCCAAATTGCATAGCTGAATCATGGTCCCTAAGTTCACTGTTAAAACCAGGATAATGCCAGTCAGCAGACCTGGTAGAAATCATACCATGAGAAGAAACATCTGTATCCATCAAGGGCATGACCATGGATCTATTAATATCATTTTTAGGTTCTAGAATTCCTATGCTATCATTGTCTAAGGCATCACATGATCCAAATTTCTCATCCGAATCATCCATCCAAGGACCATGTGAAGAACCTGAAATTATTAGAGAAATGTAAATGAGAGCTCTGATAATAAACCACACTGATCTAGATTGACCTACCAAGTGCACATCATTAAATACAAAACAAAAGAAAAGGAAAAACGAGTTTACATGCCTTTGGATTCAAAGTTCCCTTCCGCATGCCTCAATTGGTTTCCATTTTCATCCAAAAGAAGCTTTAGATTCAAACCACCTGCATGATCTGCAACACAGCTAGACACTCCATCAGCAAAAATAGTAGGTTCTGTAATGCAATTGGCTATCTCTGATTGTGACACTCCTACCCTCATTGTTCCCTGATCTTCTTGAAACGGGAAGCAAAACTCTCTAATACTTCCAGAGCGAGGAGAGCTCATTTGTCCCCCTGTGTAATCAATAGAGCCACCCAAATGCCCTACCCTAGCATCCGAACCTTCTGGATTGTGCAAAGAGTAGGCAGCATGATCCATGTATTCTCCCCCTAACCCACCTGCTCCTTCTATCATCTGAGAACCTGAACAGTATATGAACAAACAAAGTAATTAATATCTAGACAGCGACACCCAACGCCACATCAATTTCAAGGATTTCAGTTCAAATCTATTACCACTTTGGAGCAGCCAGTTTCGGCTATTTCCAGCATCCAGCACCGTCTCATCCAAAAAATCTCCTTTACCACTCTGCAATTTCACACGACAGAAAAAATATTCACTCGGGAAGCAGAAAAACAGCAAAGCATCACTCTTTTTTTCTCTCAAGTAACAATATACCGCCGATAAATAATTAATCATGCAGCATCAAAATCAATAATCTAATCACAAAACAAGTTAAAGGTCTCTAAATCCTAAAATCATGTTCAATCTAACCTAAAAACACAAAATTCCCAAGCGAACCCCGAATCTTACCGGAGAAGCAGGCGATGGTTCTTCTCCAAGAATTGTATAAAACAAATCGAAATCCATTGACAAATCCTCCTCCTCTCCATCGCCGCTATTACCGTCACCAACGGCCATATCTTCACCACCTGGCATAACACTTCCCGACCTCCCGTCCGCCATTATCATGATCGTCCACTCAAATTACAAATCAACCAAAGAAAGATAAAAACCCTAGCAGTGAATTCAATTAAACTCGTTTTTGAAACCCGAATCGCATTCTGATTGTACCCGCTTTTGAGAGAGAGCGGGGAATTGCAGCGGAGTTTTGGGTTTATTTGGCGTGTGTTGTTGTTTGTGTACTTTTTTTCCCGATCAGACAGACGGAAAATAAAAAATATATATATAAAAAGAAAGAAGGAGAAGAACAGTAGAAGTCTCGTGTAAATTGCGAGTGCCGGAGTTTTAAATATATGGAGAAGAGGGGTGGGTGCGGCATTTAACGACTTTTTCTTTGGTTTTTACCCCTTTTATTATTATTATTATTATTTTATTTTCGGTGATGGAAATAATGAGTGAAATTTATTATTTATTCATGGCTGGATAACTGATGGCGATGGGAAAGGACGGGGTGGCTTTGTGGTGGGGATAGCCGGATTGGGTTTGGTAGCTATGTTCCTCCTCATTTTCACACATTTACGCTCATTTTGATTTGTTTTTTTAAATTATTTTTATTCAAATAATATTTTTTATTTATTAAAAATTATTTCTGATATTAGTATATTTATTATATTCTAAAAATATTAAAAAATAAAAAAATATTAATTTTTAAAAAAATATTTTTAAAACACCTAATCAAACGACCTCTTAGACAAGTAGAAAACCGCGCATGTGGAGGAGGGTGCTTAGTGTTATTTGGTCCCTCTAGCTACCTGGTCCCTTCTTTAAACTTCACGGGTGAGACTTGGAGATGTTTGAGAGTATGGTTGTTGTTGTTTTTTAAAGTGTTTTTCATGCCGAAATGTATTAAAATGATGTTTTTTTATTTTTAAAAATTATTTTTGATATCAACACATCAAAATGATCTAAAAACACACAAAAAAATTCATTTTAATTGGAAAAAAAATTAATTTAGATGAAACACGATTTTCACCACTCACCCAACCAAGCTAGAACCAAGTCAAGTCAGGTTTCAAAAATTTGAAGTAAGAGCTGCTAATTCAAATTCAAGTAACTTAATGGGTCCACATATGACTAAGTCGACCAGGTCAAATCCCGGGTTGATTTTTTGTTAAAAATTGTTAAAACAGTATTTTTTAATTTTAAAAAAATTACGTTATTTTGATTTGTATTTTTATATGCATAACATGTTTGACGAGTTGAAGATGATTCTAGAAAGAGAACTTATGTATGGTAGTTTGTAAGGATTAAAGCTTCAAAAGTTATCCAGGAATAACTTTTTGAAATGCGTTTGGTTTATATTGTTTTTAAAATATTTTTTATTTAAAAATATATTAAAATAATATTTTTAATATCATGAAAATAATATCAAAATAAAATAATTTTAGAGTGAAAAATAAAAATAAAATTTTCAATATTTTTTAAAAATATTTTTAAAACATAGTATCAAAACACCCAATAAAAATTGAGCTTGTGATATTTTCATATTGTTGACCAAATATTGGCCACTTGTGCTAAATATTGACCTTATATTTTATCATATGGTTGTGTTTATTTGTTGGACCAGCAATTTGCAAAGAGACTCGGCATCTTCGACAAAATGAAAGACAATGGTTGATGCTAAGACAAAAAAAATGTCGAGATTATTTTTTATCATGGAGAAAATAATGGTTCGAAATTGGTTCTGTGACAATTAATCGAAGGACCATAGTGTCACACTATAGAAAATAAGAGGATGGCATTAAGCCAGGGGAAGAAGAATGGAGTGGGTGGGGATAGGTGGAGTCATGAACGGGCGATGATGGCGCGAGGATTGGGATTGGTGTATCTTGCACGCTTTGAATTGGACGCTGATTGAGCATGCGATGACGGGTATCAATAGCCATTTTAGTGACAAAAAATAACAAAGCATGATTACATGCATGGCCATCTTTTATTTTAAATTAATTTTTCAATTGTTTTGATATTATATTATTTAAAAAATAAAATAAAAATATTTCCAAACAAGAAAAGTAATTTGCTTCTGGTGTCTCAAATACATCTTTTTAGAGTTCATTTGTCTCGTTGGACATTAAAGCTACATTTATTAAAAAGCATGCGTAAACAATAATTTAGACAGGTGGTCTTTTAGCTGATGCGTAAATAAATAAAGTACTCCTTGGTGAAGAAATATTACCACAATTATAAATAAAATCTTGGATTTAAGCATATGAGATATATTTTAAAAAAATATAACTAAATCTCTTTATTTCAATAAATCAATTTGTTTTCCTCGAAAAATAATGTTAGTTTGCCTACCCCGAGACAGGTCAAAAAATGGGTATCTAATTTTGAGCACAAGACATTTCAAACTATCAAATTAACAGTGCATCACATGCATGCATGCTCTCTAAGTGAGCTGTTTACGGAGAATAGCTAGCAGGTAAGATTTTTCTCCATAGCATTCTTACTCCTTGGAAAATTTGATCTTACTGTAGCGCCCTTCGGCGAGCGGAGGTGACAGCAGCAGAAAAAAGAAGTGATTCGATCTGGTTCGGCTATTGTTGTGGTGGTTCTGCGGTGGTGTGGAGGTGATCGTACGTATAGGAGCAGGGTGGCTTGGATATGGGGGCCGCCGTGCTGGAACGATCGAGTTGGAGTTGTTTGTTTGAAGCTTGGATTTCTCTAAAACAAGAACGGTTGCAATAAAAAAGAAAAGGCTATATTGAGGGTTAGAGGGAAGATTTTTTTTGTTTATTTTGAAAAATAATTCCGGGTTTCGATTTGTTTTACTAAATAATGAAGCAAAGTTTATTTTCTCGAATAATTCAAGGATTCAATTACAGTAAAAATAATAATTCAATATTGTTAGTATGTTGTTTTTGCAGGATGGGCAGAAGAATTTGGAAATGGGTGATTAAGGAGTTTTTTAAATATTTCATAAATTTTGGCACGGCCAGGTCAAAAAAAAATTCACTTGAAAGAGTATTGGAAAATAATATAAATTATATTTTATATTTTACCTAACAACTTAATTTTTAATTTTTAGATAAAAAAAATTTTTAAACATTAATACATAAAAATAATTTAAAATTAAAAAAAAAAAATTTCAAAAGATCTATATCACCGCATAAACATGCATGGAGTGTGATATCATCGAAATCAAATCAAATCCAATTGTATAATCTTCTTCAAGTTCTTTTTTTAGCAGAAAAATATATCATGTTATCAAAATGATTTTGAGTAGTTTTGTCAAATAAGGAATTTTTTGAAAAGTATTCTATTTCTTTTTTAAAAATGATTTTTTCTTTTTTAAATAGAAAAAACAATATTTTCAGATATTTTAATATATTAATATCAAAAATAATTTTTAAAATTAAAAAAATAGTATTTTAATATATTTTTAAATAAAAAATATTTTAATAAACTCGCAATTCCAGACAATTTCTGAGTTTAGTAGCTAATTTCCACAAATAAATACATTCTCTAACACCTTCAAAGTTAAGTATCTAATTTCCATTAATAAAGATGTACAAGAGCTTGACTTTGATAAAAGAATCATGTTCTTGGTAAAAAATTAATAAGGGGTCACTCTTCAGTCCCATCATTCAATTATATGTCAGTTCAATATTACAATCAAAAGCAAGTATCATATAAACAATTAAAAAAAAATGAATTTTTTTCATATGACCGATGATTTCTTTTTCAATTTTCTTTTTCATTTTTTTTACCCTTTATTTCAAGATAATAATTGAGTATTTTCAAGTTATAAATCAAGTTTGATATCCGGATAGAAAAAACAAATTAAAAGTCAAGTGACTGAAATGCAAGACTCGTAGAAGATACATGATTACTATCATATGAGTGAAAATAGTGATAGTTCTTATTTTGGCCTGAATATTTATTTATTTATTTTATCTTATTAGTCTTTGAGTTTGAGTTTGAGAGATGAGAGACAATTTAGTTGGATAATAACAAATAAAAAAGTATTATTTTGTTATGTTTTGACCATAAAAAAAATCAATATTAATATCAACGAGTTTCACTATACTAGTAGAATTAATAATGGGTTAAAAATAGAATTTAAAGCCCACAAACACCCGTCCTCATTTTCCAGCCACCAAGAGCTGTTGAGATCCATACTAAGTAGACGACACGTCATCTGAATTTCTTTTCAAAAAAAAGATAGGCAACATGTCATTCATCCCCTAAAAAAAAGGGTCAGCCTTTAATTTGCTAGGCCAAGTGCCATGCCTTGCCTTTTTTTTCCTTTTCTTTTTAATTTAGGTTTACATGCACTAAAAATTAGCATTTTATTATAATTATTATTCTGTTTTTTTTTTTTAGAAATAATAATATAGATTTTTATGGGCAGGTTAACATTCTTTGTTGAGTATTATGTTCTTAGCATGGCAGACAAAAAACTCATGAACATTTAATTAACATAAATTCCATGTTTTTAATATTTCAATATAATTTTATCACATTTATTAGCTTATTTTTTCTTTAATCATATATGAAACACTAAGACTTTGCTTTGATTTTTTTTAAATGATTTTAAGAACTTGATGGATTTAAAAAAAAAACTCTAATAACACGAGTCAATTAAAGATATCACTATTTCAATAATTGAAAGAAAAAAAACTCACTTCATACATATTAAATGATACATTCATAACCAAAATTTTACTTACAAATTAAAAAGGCATTAGCAATACCTCCATTTTTTATTTTTAACAAAATTATTCGAACCACGATAAAGTGTGGTATGATTAAGTAGAAAATAGTTATAAAAACAAAACTATCAACTCTAGCGGAGTTCATAACTAAGATCGCGAGTGTGACAAGTTTAGTCACAAAACTTGGTTCAACCAAACATGTTTTTAACTGAGAATTTTTTTCAAGGTCAAACCACGTGTTTATTTATTTTCTAAATTGTTTTTTTTTCTTTAATTTATCATGTCGATTGAATCACGTTAAGATACTAAGAGGTTTCAAAATTGATTTGTGAGGTCAAATTTAATACCAAAATCGAAAAATCTCATGTAAATTGGTATATTTTTTAAAATACTCTAGCTTGGAGGCTAGTTTATTTATTTAATTACCAAAGCAAGCCCGAGACATTTCTCGTGACAAGCTCTTACTAAGAAATGAAAATACGACGTGGACAGGATCTTTGTTTTGTTTCTCTCAACTTTACTCGCAATCTTACAATAAAGCAAGTGTAAGAAAGAAGAAGCAAAGCTGATTATAGATCTCGCTCAAATCCAAGGTGTTCCTGTCTTCTGAGTTTGGCAAGGATATTTTTTCAGTGGTTCCAGATTCTTACCATTGAAACTTTAGAAAAGGAAGGGAAGCAATGTGAGTTTATTTATTTATTTAAAAATAAATAAAGAAATAAAGTCTACGATCTACGCATAAAGTAGATAGAAATTGGTGGAGAATAGAATCATGGACGCCATTGTTTGCCTTTACATGGAGGCAAGATACGCGCACTAATATGTAGTGCAACACTCAAATACTGGGCGGGCTTCTATTTGTAGATAAAGAAATTCTCGAGCTGGCCAAAAGTTTCAAAGATGCCAAATGTGAATACTGAGATTAATAAAACTTTACATTTCACGTTTTTTTTAAATAAAAATAATATTTTTTATAAATTATTTTGATGAGCTAATATTAAAAAATAAAAAATCATTGCACACATATATATATGTGTGTGTATAAATAAAACTATTTCATAAACACGACCACTGTCTCATTTCCCGTGTGACACGTTTCTAAGAAATACAAGGTTGTGTACGCGTCCGGACATATAAGGAGGGTTTGTTAATATGTTTTTTTTTTATAAATATTTTTTTATTTTATTTTAAATTAAAATGATATTTTTATATTATTTTCATGTATTAAAAATAAAAAAATATATATATTATTTTAAATATATTTATAATAAAAATTACTTTAAAAAACAAATAAACTATACTCACGAACCGAGATTAAACGAGTAGCAGACAGATTCTTCTTCTGTAGCATGTCCAGTACAGCAGTGCTAGAAGGACAAGATTTTTCAGTTCAATTCCACCTGTGTAGAAAAAACCTAGGAACTTCCGTGTGGAATCAGCCGAACAAGTGTTTGGTAGTCGTCTGTCGAGGAAAGGCATCTAATCCGTGATTCCTGGCCTCCTCGGATGGCAGCTACGTGCTGCCGACCCTAGTCCTACAGTAGTGAATACGTACGGACACAAGCCCCGAGTGCTCAGAAAACGGAGAGGGCTTGGTCCGATCCTTCACATAGTGAAAATAATAAATCTTATATAGTACTCATGTTGGTGATGTTTCGGGGATTACTAGCTGATTCACGCGGCACGCAAAGAAATGAAATATTATTAAAGTATTTTCTAAAAAACAATATTTTAAATAAATCTTATGTATTCCTCATGTTTGTTAATGATTGTTTGGTTTAGATTACATGCAACATCGTTGATGAATGGCTTTCCACGATTGATTTTGTGCTTCATCTGGATGTCGAGCTTGGTGTTTTTCTGCAAAACAAATTCTCTATGTAGTTACAGCATTCCTCGATCTTTAAATTAATTAGTTGGCGAGGAGGTATTATTATAAATGGTTAGCTGCGTGGGCGTTCAAGATCACATAACTAGAAGCCATGGCAGCTCATTTGCCAAGGGGATATACTATCCTTGAGATGCGGTGATTATTTAATGATTTTATTATCTATACTGTGAATAGTATTGAAAAATTATTTTATTTAAAAATTTAAATTATAGTTAAGGTTTTAAAAGATGATTTATATTATTTTTTAATATATTTTTTCAAGTGATAATTATTTGAGTTTGAAATCTGCATATATATTTATATTAATTCATGATTGATTTTTATCAAATTAAATAAAGAATATAAATTTAAACTCGTGACCGCTAAATTAATAAAATTATGATGGTATATTAAAATTTTAAAATTTTAAATTAGAATTTAAAAAATATTATTTTTTTTAGATATGTAACCACTAAAAAACACAAGCCTGCATGGTGAAGATTATTTAGCTAAGAATACGAAGTAATCATGAGACGTGCTCGAGTGAAGAGTTTTACATGCGACCATTGTTTCCAAAGCAAGCAATAAGGTGGAGCCATTGTCTCTTTGGAGTGCGGATCACAATTTTGTTTCGTCTGCCACGCGTTTGTTCTGGGGCTACTTGGTCACCGTTGATCATGGGGTGGTGCGCATATAACAAAAGCAGAGAGTCCATTATTGACTTTAAAGTAAAACTCTTTTGTAGCGGCATGGATAAAATATCACCAACCTATTCAAAAACCTCCCAAAAATTCTAGAAGCTTGTGGACACTTTAATGGCCAAGTAACCGGGACGGCGGTGATCGCCGGGCCGTCAGAAATATAGAGGTATTTTTTAATAGCTATTTAATTCCTGATAATTTGTTTTTTTCGTTCAAAAAAATTAAATATAGAGGTATTTTTGTACACAAAGAGCTCATAAATAACTCCCATATTTCATTTTTTTAAAAATCAGCTATATATTTTGTCTCTCCTTCGACCATTGAAATATTATGACTCCAAACTAGTCTTTCAAGGTGTACCAAGTAAAATGTTGATTGGAATCCCAACCCATTAATAACGCTGGCCCAGATATATGACCGAAGTTTTGGTGGGCTTAATGGACATACATATATTCACTGGAGGCCTCTACATTCACCGAAGGCCCATAAACAACGCAGACCCAGGCGCATTTAAAATCTGTACAGTATAAACTCTACTCCAAGGCAGAGTAACAGAAGATGCCAAAAAAGCAACAAATCTCTTTCTCAAAGGTTTCTCGCGCGCGCAAAATAATTCCCAGAAAGTGAATATTTTTCCGGAAAATCCAAACCTGATCCACTCTTGAAATCTCAGTATCAATACAGTCAGGGATTTTGGCTTTCTGGTGAGAGTAATTACAAGTGTTGAATTCTTTTTGAGTGTAACATTGTAGACTCTAGGACTTTTTAGGCGTTTTTAATCTGGGTGTTTGTTTGGTTACTGACAGAAGCGGAACCCATTTGTGGATTACGGGCGGTGGTGCACTGATGTGACTGTTCTGGGTTGTAATTCGTTAGCTTGCAGAAATTGAAGCAATGGTAACTGATAAGGGTTTCTTTTTTCATTTGTTGTTAATATTTTCTTATAGTGATTAGTTATGACTGATGCCTTTTTTTTAGGAAATGAAAGTTCTCTGTTCAGGGTTTTAGATGAGATTTTAATGGTGGGTTTGTATATGATCGCGTTTTGCTGAAAAATGTGGTCTTTTCTTGATTGTTAAAAGAAAATCTTGATAGACAAAATAGGCCAAAACTTTCAATTTAAAGAAAGGGGGTGTGACTTTGACTTAGACTAGCCTAATGATTGATAATTTCTTTGAATAAGGTTATTTTTAATCGTGATTTTTCTTTTTTTGTTAATGAAGTTTTTAATCTCATGCATCTGTTGAAGACAATTAAAAATGATCATTTAGGGTTTTTTCTTATGTTAACTACAAGGTAATACTAGCTGGATTAATGCTGTATTTTGATCTTGATTAAGTTTTTATTATCTGGTGCTGTCTCTAGTTAGTTATGTAGTAAATATATCCATGCTAAAAGAGGGCATTTTGAACTATAAGAAAGACAGAATTTGATTGTGACTTCCCTAATAACTGTGATAAGTTGTTTGAGTCAGGGTTTTGTTACATTAGATCCAAATGAGAAAATACATGCCAATCGTTGTTTTTTTAGTTTGCAAAAGTAGGAAATGAAATGTGTGGAATCTTGCATTTACGGTGTGAGATTCAGCGTAGAAAAAATTTACTGAAACTGTAATATCTAGATAGGTGTTGAATGGTTGATGTGCTTATGTTTATGTTTGTTGTGCACAGGCTGTGTCAAAAAAGGTGATTACGAGAGAAGAGTGGGAAAGGAAGCTTAATGATGTAAAAATTAGGAAAGAAGACATGAATAAATTGGTGATGAACTTTCTTGTTACGGAAGGTTATGTGGATGCTGCTGAGAAATTTCAGATGGAATCCGGAGCTGAACGTATCCTTTTTCATCAGAGTGTGTGTGTATCAAAGTTGTTCTTGGTATGGTATTTTATGTTTGGTTTTTGTGCTTTGGTAGCACGATACTTTTTTTTTTTTTTCCCTTATTGAGAAATAGCAGATATAGATCTTGCAACTGTTACAGATCGAATGGCTGTTAAGAAGGCTGTGCAGTGTGGAAATGTAGAGGATGCGATTGAGAAAGTCAATGATTTAAATCCTGAGGTGAGAGATGCTTTATTATGTTGCTACAATCTTTGTGAAGGTGACTCGTGGGTCAATTATTCACATATCATTATCCCTATCATAGTTTGTTAAGAGTATATGATTTTATTGTTTGTTTGACCAATCATTTTTCTCAAAATCTTAGCTTTTCATGTTTCAAAAAACTTCAGGAGTTTCTTATCATATTCACGGATGTGTTTTCCGAAACTACCTCTTTTTCATTAGGATCAAGAAGCATGTTAGGCTGCCAACTGCCATACAATTGCTCTGATTATGTTGGTTGTAGCGTCATTAACTTTGCCAACAGCATTACAATTGCTCTGAGTTATCGGACACCCTCAACTTTCTATGACCATATAATTACTTCATCATCATGGCAAAATTAATGCTTTAGCCTTAGTAACAGATCATAGTTTATCACCCATGCCCTTGTACCTAACTGATTTTACAGGTTTGGATAGAATATGGCTTGAACTATACAGTTGTCATGCCAATGATATTCTTATAGGACAAATGCTTATAAGCAATGGATGTTTCAAGGAAGCAAATGAATAAACTGCAGGACTATATGTTATCATTTTGCGTGCAGTATCATTGCAACCCATATTAGTCTAGCCATGCGAAAGTCATGTGATGTTCTTATACATGACATTGCCATATTGCCTGTTTAGAGTGTGCTACTGAATCACAGGAAAGTGACTAAGAAATCTAGAATATGGAAACCGCATCTTTTATGGTGGTTATGGAATTTCAGAAACATAACTTCTTTCATAGAGGGCTGTTCTTTAAATCATCATCATCATTGCTTGTTCTTTGCAGACACACAAACACACACATGTATATGTCTATACATACATATTTATACATGCCTGCATGCATGCATGGCTCAGCCATATAGATCATGACCTTTTTTCTATCTAGTTTTTCCTCATGTGAAAATTTTGCATGCAGATACTGGACACAAATCCACAACTTTTTTTCCATCTCCAGCAACAGAGATTGATAGAACTGATTCGCAATGGCAAAGTAAACGAGGCTTTGCAGTTTGCACAGGAGGAACTTGCTCCAAGGGGAGAAGAAGATGTAATTCTGAGTTGCTCATAATTTTGTCATGTTTACTTAGCTTTTGCTATCATTTTCAGTCCCTTCTGGCTTTGCTTTTCTTCCCAATTTGGCTGAACTTCAATGATTAAACTGCTTGCATAATTATTGAAACTAATAATGGTATTCACCTTGAAGATAAGTACTGTCTTAGTGGACACATTCACATGACCACTTTCAAGATAATAAATGACCTGAGAAAGTTGAAAATTTCTGCAGCATAGCTTTTTAGAAGAACTGGAGAGGACTGTTGCGCTGCTTGCTTTTGAAGATGTTTCTAACTGCCCTGTTGGAGATCTTTTGGATATTTCACAACGCCTGAAGACAGCGAGTGAGGTGAATGCAGCTATCCTTACAAGCCAGAGTCTTGAAAAAGGTTTGCGGGTTTCTTCTCTTTCTCTTTTCTTTCTAAATTCTTTCTTATATTGTCATGTGATTGTGTTAATAGAAATAAATGTTCCTTTGTACTTGGATGATGTCTGCTGCTCTTTGTTTTTATTTGGTTTGTATTGTACATTTTCATTGCCATGTTACCAGCTATTATGTGGTAACCCAATCAATTTTTATTTTTGACACGTCTTCCGGACACACTACCACTCATCACAAACAACATACACAAGCTTCCACTCTTAAAGTTGGGTGAAGAGATGCTCACGTCCCAGGCATGTCAAATAGATAATGGTTTAAAATGGGTGTCAGTTACTGTAACAACATCCTTTGTGTCAGACGGAACCTTTTGTTTTTGGGTATACCATTTGGACATTGCTGATTTAAGGACCCGCATAAATTGTTCTTGATCTTGTCTCAGTAACACTATAAGCCTTGTACAACATTGTTTCTAACGTAAAATGTGGCCATTTTGTTCTTTCCTATGGAGGGGATTACAAGGAATAATGGGAAGGGCAAGAGCTTGCTTCTAAAGTGCATTTGCTGATGTTATTCCTTTAGGTCACATCGTTTGCTGTGAATTCGACACGTTTATTCTCTTACAACATTTGCTGAATTTTTAACGAGATAATGACAAAAGTGATGAGATGCAAGCACATATTTTGGATCTTTACTGACTGTCCTCTCCTTTCTCTTTCTGTTTTATAGTGCTTGTGTACTTGAGTTGATTTTCTTGATATTGTTATCTTGCACATCTTTATTATAAGAAGAATTAATTATGCTGTCTTTTTTTATGAATTGACATCATCACAGATCCAAAGCTTCCAAGCTTGTTAAAAATGCTGCTATGGGCTCAGAACCACCTTGATGAGAAAGCTGTATATCCTCGAATGAACAATTTATCTACTGCCATGCTTGAAGACCCATCAGTTTGAGCTGCTTGCAAGTTCTTGTGGAAGCATCGCTTGGTCTAGATTGCCCATGCAGAAACTGGATGATGGAACGACAAAATGCATGTGCTTCTATTACAGTGAGACTTCAGGCAGTCAGTGACGTGTTGGATGCTACTGTTTTACAATTTGTTTGTTTTTCATTCACCTCAATTCTAAATCCTTGCACAGTCGATATGTTTACACGATTTGCTTTCTTTGAAGTTGCGGATTATGGCATCATGTACAAAATGATAATTGTATTAGTTCAAGTAATTTCAAGGCTCTGACCAAACTTTGAAAATGTTCTCCAGTTGCTGCCCCCTACTGTCGTACATAATACATTCAAGGCCATGGCGCCATTACCCTTGCCTGGTTTGTTCTCTGGGATAATTGACTAGCAGGGCATTTACTGGAATGATGCTTTCTGCTATTCAGCTGACGAACTGCTGAAGTAGAGCTGATGAACAGACAGCGAAGATCAGAAATTTAAAGCAAACGAACAAAAGGGGAGAGGCAGGGATCCGAGAAAACACTAAATGAAATAAAATTACTTTATATATATATATATATTAAGGAAAGCTAAGAAACTGCTGCTCTCCTACTCTACCTCTTGAAAGCCGCTGATTAAATGAAATCTATCTGGAAAACAAGCTGAAATAAATAAAATAAACCAACACCACCGTCCCCAAGTACCAATCTCAAGGTTCTACCCACAGAACGTAAACCCACAACATTTCTTTGCTATCATTAATGGTGGCATTATCATGCTTGACTGCATATCCACTTGCACCCAATTTGCAACAGCCATCATCAAAATTGAGAGCATAACTTGAAGGATCATACTGGAACTTGAATCGCTTTTTCCTACCGTTCCTCTTCACAGTTCTCACTGCTGCCTTGAGCCTCCAAAAAAGGGCCATGCATTGCTTCTTGCTGTAACTATTCATACATCCAAGGCTTCCAATCAAGCCCATGTTAACCAAGAAGCAGAAGGTCTCAACTTCAATTATCAGAAAGAAAACCAATAACCCAACAACTGAGAATCTTGAGAGCCAAACGAAAGGAACTAGGAAGTTGGCCAGCGAGTATCCCTTGGCTTTATAAGGAGAGAAGAAACAAGAAAACTTGGCAGCAAAGTGTTTAGAAGAGTGGGAAAAGAGAATAAAAACAAACTTAAAAAAGAAAACTTTTGAAGTAAGTAAAAGAATGAACGACCGCAGGGGGGAAAAGCAAATCTTTTGGGTCTTTCAAAGAAGCTGCTACAGGTTCAGATGCAGTATCCACAGCCATGTGCTCTGTCTTGCATCATATTGGGATGCTCAAATTCCATCTTCTACTATGAGGGACAGAGAGAGAAAAGAGAAGGTTGCGGTGGGCAGAGAGCCTCTCTCCCACTCTGTGGTCCTATCACTATCAAATTGCTGCTACTGCTGCAGCAGCAGCTGTGTTGTTGTACCAAATGTGTGTTTGCCTTGGCATTTCCTGATGAATTCCTCTGTCCACATTGTGTTCTACTTTCTTTCCAGCACTGTAGTGTTATTTTTACCCTAGGAAGGAAGAAGAGCGAGCTAGCTACGTTTAAGGGCTGCTCAGGGACTGAGTCATTGGACACTGGCTAGCAACTAGACCGAGATTGCAACTGCTCGATAAAGTACTCTATAAATTATGTTCCAAACGGTCTCAACCAGCTAGCTGGTTTGATTCCTAGATTGAGATTTCTTATTTGAATAAGGATTCTGATTTAATTTTGAAATTTAAAAGAAAAAATCAATTATTTCAGGGGTCTTGTTTTCACATTCACCAAATATCTTTTTTGTGTTTTAAAATTCAACTTTTAATTTCTTAATTATAAATTACTATTCATCTCTTTCTCAAAAAACACGACGGAATGATAGAAAACTTGTGATTTATATAATAGATCTCGAGTTTTAGTCATGATGTATACTCCTTATAAAATCCTGTGACAACCGGGATTTTACTCATTTACCAGAAATCATAAAATATATTTTCTGCAGAGTGAGCTTCTTTGCATATAAATTTTTTTTACTATTCATCTTGAATTTGGTCCATTGTCTAAAAGAAATTAATAATTTGGATCACTATTTTACTAAAACAACTTTTTTTCATTTTAAATTTAAGATATTTTTACTATCGATCAAAACTATATTTTTTTGAATAATTTTAAAAATGTATTTATTATATCAGTATGGTATATTCAGAAAAAATTATCCCGTGAAATCAAAATTAAGAAAATTTATTGAAATTAACTACCAGTAAAACATTATAATACAGATTTAATGCACGAGAAAGGAGATGGTGATGACGATGGGATTTTATGAAATCAACTCAACAAACTCTTCCTAACCTCTTCGTAGATAAAACTTTAATTAAATTATAGGTTATGGTCGATTAATATATTTTGAAGGTTCTTCGTACATAGCATATCAAAAAATATTTTTTTTTAAAAAAAACAAATAAACTATAATACAACGCGGGGAAGAAGGTGATTCTACTGATTGCCTCCTGGATTTCTGCCCTCGATCCATTTGTTTTCTTCTCCAAGTCTTTTTGCCTTTTCATATTCTCATTAAATTCCCTTTTGTCTCACTCATCTCTATCATTTAGCCAGAACTCCTCCCCTAGCTTGCCAATGGAACCTGTGGGCCCATTTCCAGATGAGCTGTCATTCTGTGCCAACAAAGCAAAGCTTGTCTTAAACTCTGGAAACTCTCTCTAGACCTTCCAAACTATTTTGATTGCATGGGCTTTCTTAGCCTTTGGTGATCGCTATTTGACATTTTGACGGGTCAGATTTCGCCACCTGGCTCTACTCTTGAAGTGGGTCCACCTTATCCCGAGCCTTAACCATGCTGTACTGATAACCTGCAACAGAGAGCATAACAGGCCCAAATCAATCTACCAGGTAAAGATTCCACACAGCCCCTTGTCAGGTCTCTCTCTCTCCCTCTCTCTCTCTCTCTCTAGGTTATTAGCTGGATCTCACTATATTTCCATGCAAAGTTTTGTTCTTATTCCCATTTTGATAGTGCGTGTTCATGTGCCTTGACAGATTCTTCTTCCACTGCTACAGGTTTATACTCTCATATCTGGCATCGTTTGTGCATTTGGCCCTTAATTTCTTGCATTGAAAAGTTTGGAGTTCAGCATAACTCGTTTTCGAAGCTCACCAGATCTCTGTAACTCCATTATGTCCGATCACTGACCTGAATATAATAGTTGATTTCCGAGTTTTATATATCTTGATATAATCTAACGTGTTTTGAATCAATTTATCGACCTGGGCTGGAATGCTTTCTCTATGAGAAAGGAAAAACAAAAACAAATAGAATTTCATGTGACCAAAACAAGTTTCAAGAGAGGAGGCGTCGCATTTTCACAGAAACTGCTCAAAACAAGTTGCTATTTTCTATGACCACATGCTCTATTGCCGCCCTTGAATGTATACAAAGATAAAAGAGAAGATAAAGATGCGATCCCAGAAGATAGCATCGTATTATAAAACTAATTACTTTATAAACACGAGTGAAAAGGGACATTTCATGATAATCAGGCCTAATGCCGAAAGCCGAATTTGTGTTGGCCTAATGAGAGCAGGAGTGCGAGACTCGAGATTTGTAGCATCGTAGGGTAGAATCTCATATGGATTTGCTACCTGTTCCTTTTCACTGTGGATACATGGGTGCATGTATATAATATTTAGTTATCTATGTGTCTTTCATCCTTGGGGCAAGTCCAACGGGACTAGCCATCAGAGCAGGCAAAGGCATATTTTTAAAAAATTGGCTTTTTTTGTTAAATTTATCTCTCCAACGGGGAGAGCTAACTGAAGAGCCAAAATAGATTTTCTGTTTTCAGGAGCCATTCCCACAGTTTTCTCATGCAGAGGCAAAATCAATAAAATCCGACCGTTGTAAAAATATTAACGTTGCCATTCCAAACAAAAGCAGACATCAACACGAATTGCCAATTGCAAAATCACAATATATTTTACAGCAAACTCATAACAAGAAAAATCTCAAGAAAAATCGCAAAAACACAGCAAACTCAAACAATTGCAAAAACACAGCAACTTCGCATCTCAAACCATTGTCCAAACAAAATAGACATCAACACGAATTCAACAATTGCAAAACACACAGTAAATTTCACAGCAAACTCCAGCAAACTCGAACAAGAAAAATCACAGAAAATACCTTCATCCAACGAGCAGACTGCATCTTCACTTCGTGTCAAATCTTCTACCCACTGAAAGGGAGAGGGGCTGGACGAAGAGAGGGAGGGGGGCTGGATGGAGAGAGAGACGAAGAGAGGTAGGGGGTGGTTGGACGGAGAGAGGGACGAAGAGAGGTAGGGGGTGGCTGGATGGAGAAAGGGAAGGTGGCTGGACGGAGAGGGATGAGGAGAGGAAGGGGGTTGGAGGTTGAGAGGGGAGGGAGGCGGCATGGTGCTAAAAAGAGAAAGGAAAGGGAAATTAGGGCAATTGATTTTGGGGGGAGGGTTTTATATATTAATAATAATAATAATAATAATAATTAGAAACCGGGTTTCTAATTATTATTATTATTATTATTATTAATTATAATAGTTACATGGGTTTTATATATTATTATTAATAATAATTATAATAATTAGTAAAAAAAATAGTTAGCAAAAAAAATATATGAAATTTGTTAGTTAGGATTGTTTTGTCGGTTAAAATAGTTAGCATTAAAAAATAGTTAATACAGAAAAATAATTATGTGAAATTCAATAATTCGGATTTTTTTGTCAGTTAAAATAGTTAGCATAAAAAAATAGTTAACACAGAAAAATAATTATATGAAATTTGTTAATTAGGATTTTTTTTGTCCGTTAACTTAATTACATACTATAAATTTACTGTTAGATTTATATTCTAGATCTTTTAATTATAATTAAATTCATTTTATTTTTATTTTTTTAATTTAAATATAAATATAAATATAAATATAAATAATAATTTTATTATTGGCAGGTTTCTCAAAAGTAATCATTTAATTATATAACTTACTCCTATTAATTGTATAATTAAACTATATATAAAATAATTTAACTTTATTTAAAATAAAATTTTAAAAAATGGCTCTCCAAAATGGCTCTTTACCATTGGACAACACATCAATTTAAAAGCCATTTACATACTATTCAAAGAGCCATTTTTACAATTTAGCTCTCCAAAATAGCTCTTATCATTGGACTTGCCCTTAGGACCACTTCTATATTACCCTCAAGAGTTTGAAACCTAGGGTTTTCATTCCATCGTATTTTAAATTATTCCATGATGCATGTAATCTAACTTCATTATTAAATATAATTATTTTGCAAAATCTTCATATAAAAGCCTGTAACACTTCAAAACAACATGGGTTAAACAAAATAGATGTGAATTTTTATCACATGCACACACGATTAGCTAGTTAGATCTAAGTTGATAATTGGAGATGAAATGGATGCTCGGGAAGCACTCCAAAAGTGTTTTACAAAAATATTTGATTATGAATTTTATTTTTAATATTTTTAAATCATTTGAATGTTCTAATATAAAAAATAATTCTTAAAAAATAAAAAAAATATTTTAATATATTTTTAATTGAAAATCATTTTAAAAACAACTACAACTACAACCTCAATACTCTGGTCATCTCAATATTCATCACAATATCGACAATTTCAGTGCTACCTTCTGCAAGAACACAAGGGTCATTATTTCAGCCAGG
Source organism: Salix dunnii (assembly GCA_015731905.1). Lineage (NCBI taxonomy): Eukaryota > Viridiplantae > Streptophyta > Magnoliopsida > Malpighiales > Salicaceae > Salix > Salix dunnii. Next base: position 1,956,600 of record CM027662.1, on the reverse strand, counting down.
ACTTTTTTCAAGTTCCACAACTGGATTTTCCCCATGTTTTTGCTTCGATCTCTCAGAAAAAGCTTTCTCGCGATCCAGATATGACAATGCAAGAGATGACCCACCAAATTGTTCCCTCACACCAATTGGGCCTTGATTATTTGGTCATCAACTAGGTATAGCCCTAGAATTTTGCACCATTCTTAACATTAACATTAACTACCCTCCATGCATAATCCTTAGTCGATGCAACAACCTTTCTGTTGTGTTCTCCGCTGGTTTCTTTATATGTTCCATTTTTGTCTACATAATAGTTCTCATTTCATCTAAAGATCAATTAAAATCATATAGGAACCATAAGAGTACTACCACCTTGTCTTTGCTCGTGCTTCAATGGGTTCATTTCCTTCTCCACCCCAGACAACACCACCACCTTCATCGCCGGAATCTTCTCCGTCTAGCTATAGGGTCTATACCTCATTCTGCCACAAGAATGTTCCCAATTGGATAGAATGTTGCAATCCATCAAATAACACATGGATTTATGTAAGCCCAATTACTAACTTGATTGAGAACCGTGTCTTGAAAGATTTTGCAATAGTCATATTAAGTGATTAATTTATCGATGTCGGCGTGGAGAGCAATTTCATGGGGAAACCTAAAAAAAAAAAGTTAAAAGTAAAAGATACTTTTTTTTTTCATCTTTTTTTTCATAACTCGGGAAGAGAAGAGGTATATTAAAGAGTTAAAATAATATTGTAAAATTAAAGAGTTATTTATATATATAGATAATAAAGCTTAAAATTTGTTTAATATATTTCTACGTGAAATACTAGTTTTGATTGTAATTGTATTAATTATTATTAATAAATAGTTATATCAATATTATATATATTTAAATAAAATTAGTTTTTCTATATGGTTTTTTTCAATTGGAATTTATATATATATATAAAAAATATTATATTTATATTATTTAAAAAATTATATTACCAATTTGACTTCTTTAGAATCTAAATATTTTTTTTTTTTTGGAGATACTCTGGGGCACTACCATCGGTTCATACTACACTGTTGGTTATAACCAATGGTCTCAAAGTGCACCCTTAGGCGTGCCACGGTACAATTTTTCTTGGGCATATGTGAAAGGGAAAAAACAAACGTGGCAGGAGACAAGCCCAGTTTAACAAGTAGGCTGAGGAATTTCTTGTGTCGAGGTATATGATCCAACAGTTTAATGTGTGGAGCCCTCTGCCATGTTTGAGCACATTGAGGTATAAAAGTGCAGGTGTAACTTGGCGAGCCAGAATCTATATGGTCGGTAATTTTAATATTAGGAATATGTTCCAAGTAGCTTTAACTGAGAGAGTGTATAATGAGACAGTAGAACCTCGTATTGAGACAATCAAACTACGTATAATAATGGTTATGTAAATGAAATCATATTTGGGTGATCCAGCTCCTCTTTCTAAATCTTGTGGCCTCGACCAGCTACCTCCAGCGTCATTCCTGTTTTTGATTTATTGTATTTGAGTTTTAAATGTTTTAAATTTAATAATTTATAATAAATATTTTAATTTCAATTTCATTTAATTTGAAATATATTGTGATTTTACATTTATTTTTCATATTAATAAAATTTATCAATATTATTTGTCAATTTATTTTCTTAAAATAAAATATTAGTGGTGGAATTACAGACAGAAATATTCATATTTTCCAAAAAAATCGATAATAATTACCCAAATTACTGATATCATAAACAAAATCCCCGATAAAATATATCAAAAGAATCAAAAAAATCTGACAGGATATTCAGTTAATAATTCTGTCCGTATATATAATTCCAAGAGAACCACCAATAAAATAAAATGCAAATTACCATTATGGGTTTCATCGACAATCAATATCCATCCGTGTGGGTGTAATTATAGATGAAAATTACATGAAATTATCGATAAGTATTTTTATCAGTGAAATTATTAATAGTTGGTAATGCGGCCTTCGCCACTAGAATATGCTTCTCTATCCAACGTATCAATAAATTAAACCAATAATTAGATACAATTAGGATGCCCGATATATATTGGCAAACTCTACGATGCCGTATTGTATAGGCCTTCTCTCAATGTCTCTTCCATTTAAAACATGACACGAGGCATTTAGATGTTAAATGAGCAAATGGGAAAATCGGTTTCTAATGAATGAAAATTGCTTTCCCACGCACTCACTTGTTTTCTCTAATTTCATGTTTTTTTCCATTTAATTATTTTCTGTTTTTGAAAAAATAAAATAAAAAAGTATATATACAAGTAGGTAGAATGAGAAATTTTGTTTGGACAATGGGATATATCTGGAACTAAAAATTAAATTAAGTATGGTCAATGTTGGTCAAATTACTAATGTTTTTTTTTTTCACATTACATGGTTTAATTAATTAGTTTTTATGAATTATACAAACTTAGTTCTAATTAACTTGAAATAGAACAATGTTAGGAGAAAGATAAATAAGTTTAATTTTTCAAATATAACTCTAACCTAATCTAAAACTAATTATTTATAATAATCTAAGGGTTTTGAATGATAAATATCAAAGGGTTAGCTTGGTAATGAAGATCTTGAACTTCAAAAATATGCTCCATTTTAAATTAGAGTTTGAATCCGAATGAACTAGCAATTTACCTCGTATAAGTTGAACAGTGAGAAATGCTACAGAACCTAGGAGGCTATCATCATGATCATTGGATTCGCTATTTCATTCAAAATCAATGATTCCCGTTGCCATTATCGATATAGTTCTCCTACCCAAACCATGCAGTAAACATGATACTTTCTGCCTGTACAGGCTATGAATGCTGCCTGTCTAAAAATAGAAAGAGATGGCTTGCTCAAATTCGTAATTATGCTTGGCAAGTTGGATCAGACCCCGTATCTGTTCAGGAAGAAAGCCTATACTCGCCCTGATCTCCCTCTTGCTTACTACATATTGCAGGAGTTTAGCGGTACATAAATTTGTTTATTTATCAGAAAACAGTCCGGTTGCCGTTCATTGATCTTTGCATCAACCACATGATCTAACCTAGCACTGTTCCATTTCAACACAAGTAAAGGAGAGAGGAGAAAGGAAATTAGACCCCGTGCTATAGCCTCTGCCAAAACATGTTAACTCGATCTTGGACAAGTTTAGAAGAGAAACCCAGATGGTCAAGATCTTCTTCATGAAGCAAAAGACACTCGAGACCCATCTGACCCCGCACCCCGCACCTTTGTAGTGTAAAAGGGAGTTTTGGGTCACCTTCTGGATATAGGCTACGCACCCTATGGTTAGGCATGCAACCCAGCCCCGAGCCGCGACCCTTTTTTATCAGTTGACCGGTGCTTGTTTCAAAAAGCTTTTTCACCATGGTACGTACCATCAAAAGAAGAGAAAGTGGCGTTCCTATGACCACAATAAAACATCAAAAGCCAAGAAATTGCAAAAGCTGGTAAAAGATCCTTTCACGTGAGCCCATCAGGCTAGCCTCTATCACAAGCCACCATGCACCCACCTGACCCAGATCATGACTATACCAGCCCCACACCCTGACACACTCCCCCTCTGCACTTGTTGAGGTTACGAGAGCCTCTTTGTTTTCTTTTAAAAAAATGTTTTTATTTTATTTTAAACTGAATTTTTTTTATAAAAATTAAGGCTAAAAATGGCATTTAAAAAATAAAAGGTATTATTTAATATATCTTCTAGTAAAAAAAATAGAAAACTCTTTCGCTCTCTTTTTCAATCCTCTTTTTCTGCGAATACTAGTCAATTCTGCCACACTGTACGAGCAACTGCACGTGCGGATTGTACCATGCACGCATGGGAATTCTACAGTTCTTGCTGTTTGACCCACCTGATTTTGATTAAAAAGAGCGTTCCTTGAATCAACGGCTAAGACTTGATCGGATCGGAGAAGTGATCTGGACGGTTGATGTGGGGGACAATCTCAAGAAACCTGATGTCCACATGCTGGTTAGAGGCTGGAAAGGCCGACACTTGGAGTTGATATGTCGGTTTTGTTTAGGGAAAGGAGAGAATAGAGTCATTAGACAGATCGTTAGTGAAAAAAAATTATAGATTTTTGGGATATTTTTATTGGTGCCACGTGGAGGAAGTGAGTTGGATTGACACACGGAATAGGGGTACAGGAGGGGACCATTAGGATGTGGAAGACACGGACACATAGCCCGACATGGTGCATGTGACGGGGTTTATTTTAGGTCACTATTCTTTTAGTCCCATGAAAATCAAGGCAGTGTCTGATTTTGCTGCTTTAACAGGCTTTTGATTATTTATTTTAGTTTTTAATTATTATTTTTTTATCATCTAAAATTAAAAATCAAATAAAACCCCATTATTTTAAATATTTTCAGAAGAAAAATACTTTAAAAAATAATATTTATCACAATTTCAAACACATTCGAAGTCTAGATACTTTTATTTTTTCTGAGTGTTTTTAGGTGTTTTATATATATATATATATATATATATTTTTAATGTGGTCATAACAAACAAAATCTATAAAAAAATTATTTTAATATATAACTAATTAAAAAATATTTTAAAAGCATCGTATCACTAAATAAACATTAATATAAACATGAATATTGCATGCTGAATGAACCGACCCAGCACCTTGATTGGTCTAGGTTTTGGTTCTTGGAACAATGCTATTTTGAGATGTTTTTCTTAAAAGATAAACGATATTATTTTTAAAAAAATGAGTTTAGTTGTTTAATTAATCAAGTTTGATAAAATTTACTCACATTTAATTTAATTTAAAAGCACATTATTAACCAATTATCCATTAAAAAAATCAAGAAATTTCAAACACGACATTCAACCACAAAAACAAATATTCAGAACAAGACCAAGAAATTATTTGAATTGGATTCAAAATGTATCTTAGAAGTCAATGATAAAAACACTAACATATTGTTTATTCAAAGCGGGTATTTGATATTGTGTTTCAATTTTTTTTTAAATAAAATTATTTATTTATTTTAAATTAAAAATATTATTGTTTTTATATTATTTTAATGTAAAAAAAAAGTTTAAAAATAAAAAATATTATTTTAATACAATTCTAATAATAAAAAAAAATATATCTCAAAAAAACTCCAAACCACATTCACAGACAAAATCTAATTATAGCAAGCAAAGGGAAACAAGATCAATTCTGAGTTGGAGTTCGATTAACAGATCACAATCCTCTTATTTTATTAGGCAGATTTAGTTCTTTCTTATAAATAAATATAAAACAAAATAAAAAAAACCCAATATATCCTAATAATGAGTATGCTAGGCAGATGCCACATAGGACCACAAACCTGCTTTGTTGGAGGACACGTGACCACGAGGATGGCTAGGGTTGTGGTTAAGCTAGGGACCAGAACACCTTGTGCCTTCCCTTCTCGAAGAAGGGAAATAAATTGATGGATCTTTAGTGAGTACTTTTGTTGTTCACTGTATCAATCAGTTCCCAGGTAAGGTCAGAGCCTGCGAGACCTGTCTTCACCTTCACTCCAATTCTAAGCTTGGACCATCTTCCATTTCTCCATTTTCCCATGTCAGGTCTTGGATTTTCAGAATCAACACTTGCTCTATTTTATAAAATCTAACGAGTTCCGAGGTCAAGTTTATTTCATATATATATATATATATATATATATATATATATATATAGAAAACGCAAGCTCAAACAGAGTTTCTTGTGTTGGGATCCAAATGTGCAAGGACCAAGAAAAAGGCTGAGCTCCTTTTCTTTTTAAATTGGTATGGTAATCAGTCTAGAACGCTTTTGTAACAACTGGTTGCCGAGGGCAAGAACAAGAGGTGCTAAATGGGCCTGCACAGTTTGGCTAGGATGCCATTAGAGTAGTGGACAGGAGCTCGATCACATCTTTTTAACCTTTGCATGTTATGTGTCTGTTTTTTATTTATTTATTTATTATTGTCGTATTAAAAGGCATGCATAAAGAGAGTGAATGATAGGTGTTAGCCATGATTGTGAAATTTCTGGCCATGTAAAGTTGTGTGAAGTTCGGCGAAATTTCTATTTAGATGAAAAGCAGCCATGAATAATTGATGGGGAACTCTAACAGTGCTGATCGGCCTTCAATGCCGATGTGCCCGTTTGGGGCAGCGTTTGCACCGCAGGTTTGCTGCGGTGCAAACTTTTTTTTTTTTTTTTTCAATAAAAATTAAGATATATTTTGGCACGAAAAACTTTTTAAAAAGTTTTGAAAAGCAACCGCAACAGCAATCCCAAACACCCCCCTAAAATCTCTGAGATTACAGCTGCCTGCAAGTATTTTTCAAGCTAACTACAGATCAGTCCTCCATCTATGGTAGCGTTTTTAAATCAATCCTGGAACTGTGAGTTCTTAAGATCATATCTTCTCACTAGCACTCTCCTAGCAATTAAATGCATCCATTCCGAGAGAAAACTATGAAGGAAATGAAGAAGAAAAGCAAAATTGGTCAATTTCCAGCCCCTCAGAGTGTGATTTATCAGACCCAGTAGCCTTGATGTGCACTCATGCTGTTGACCAGTCAATTTAATATTTGACTGCCTGGCTTCTGTTACCTTCTACCCTTTCTCTGGAACATGTATAATCTTTATGGCAAGATAAAGTTTCGAGGACCCTTTTTCGGCTGATATAAAAAAGTGCCTCTTGAGGCCAAAATATTAATGCCTTTTAACTTATTGTTTAGATGGGTTTGATTTTTTAATGTAAAAAAAATATATTTTTTTAATTTGAATGTATTTTTATTTTAAAAAACATTTTATATTGTATTATCACACGCTATTCCAGACCAAAATGTTCAGCGATTATAAATCAGCATATTTCTAGGTTTGCAGGGTTAGTAAGTCTATCTCCCAATTCCTTTTATATTATTTTTGTGGTAGGAATTTTATTTCACCTGATTTAATTTTCACAGCAATGGCACAAGAACATCAGATTCTTTTGATGAGTTATGATAAAAAAAAAAAATAATTAAATATATTTAATACGAATATCCAGGTCAACTTGTATACATTTCAATTAATCTCATGTGTTTTGAAATTAACAACCATGTGACTCTAATGGTCATCACAGGACTCGAATATGAGATAAAAAAAATTCATTTAATCACCATCACTATACCACCTATTAAACAATTAATTTCTTGCTTAAGTGAAAGATATACAATCACTCCATCAGTAATAGTGGTCGAGTCAATTTTCATCTTTATCATCAATTATTATTTTTTTCTTGGAAAAAAAATCATCCACAGAGTTTTTAATGTGATCATGCTTATAAAAGTCAAAAGTTTTGAAAATTAGATGAGCATCTAACATTATTATATGAGAATATATAAATAGTGTAATATATGCTTTTTATGAACCAATAAAACAATTCTAAATCCTAGAGATGGTCTAGACACAACCAGGTTAACACCTTAGAGTTTCTTCCAAGTAATTCTACATGCGATTTTCTCATGCTTCGCTTACCAAACCATGTTATCTTCTAAATCAGACACAAATATTGCTGATTTATTTCAGTTTTTTTAATGGATTTATAGCTGATTCTTAATAGATGTAGAGTTTTTTAAATCTATTTAAAAGCATGGTAAATCTATTGAAAAGACATGCATCATATATTTTATTTTAAAAAAATAAAAACACAGATTTATAGTTAATAATCATAACTCTTTTTACTAATTAATTCTGGCATAGATTCTTTCCAGGTAGAAAATTCAAGCTCGCCTCTTGCTTCTTTTATTCCTGTCAGAAAAAATAAAAATTATGGTATATAGGTCAACTCCAGCAAATGTTAAAAACACTTTGGGATGAATTCTAGACAGGAAATCCATGACGATTTCAGAATTATGGAGAAATCCCATCATCCTTCTCTTCAATCTGAACCTGAAATAACAATCCTGGACTTGAAAACCTCTTGCTGCTCTGCTGGTGTAGTTTAAAAGGTGCTGTAAATGTAAATATGATTATGACAGTGTTTTAAAATATTATTTTTTTGAAAATATGTTAAAATATTTTTGATATGGGGATTTTAAAATATCTAAAATTATTTTTTAAAAAATAATTTAAAATAAAAAATACTAATCAAAACTGGAAAAACAAACCTGCCCATATTCTACTGCTGTAACCCTGAAGAGCACCAGAAAAAGGACAAGGAACTCCCAGCATGAAAGGCCACGGTACACTTCCATGTCTTGGTTACTGAAGCTGAAAAGTCAATTTCAACTACCAAAACAACCATTTATCCCATTTATATAACACCAAAAGAGTTAAAAAGCGAGACAAAGCTATCCAAATTCCAAAGCTTTCTGTCTTCTCTCCCTAACCCCAGTCACCTCTCTGTAAGGAAAAGATAGCCCACATGCCCTTCTCGCTCGCTCCCTCTCTCTCTCACACTGTCACACATAACCTAGCTTTCTTGAACCCTTGAAATACCAAAGCCTCTAAGCTGTCCATCAAGGTTCATCAGGTTTTGAATTTTGAAATCCTTTTTTTTTTGTTAAAAAGCCTGAAGAAGCGCTTCGCTTTTGATAACACACCACCAGGCATCAATTTGTCTCTGTCTCTCTCCCACCGAACAAGGTAAATGATATTGTAAGTGAAGTTCACGAGCTAAAGAATTGAACTTGGAGGAAAGGAAATAAACAAAATGGTTGCACATGATGGTGGCAGTAATGTTTGGCCACCAACAGAAGCTCCATTGTTGAATGTGCAAAGAGAGGATCAACACTGGAGGCATTTTGACAATTCAGTTAATGCTGTGTCTTTTGGGTTTGTAGCGACTGCCATTCTCATTTCAATGTTCTTGGTTATGGCCATCTTTGAAAGGTTTCTTAGACCTACTTCAGGTAGAGATGGCCAAGGTGATCTTGAGTCTCAAATGGGGTTCAATTCCAAGCTTGGACACCCTTCACCGAAAGTAAGTGATGCCCTTTTGTCCTTTATGTTTGCATTTAATGCTTTTGTTTAAGAATTACTTGTTTGAGTGGATAGGGTGTTTTCTTTAGCTTTCTCAAGTGTAAAAGGTTTCAAATGTCTCATTTTGCAATTTCTGGGAGGGAAATTCTGTTGCTTGCTTTCTTATCTTCTTTTGTTTTGGACAGTTTGGATGGTTATTTTGATTTTTGGAAATAGTGATGATTGTTGATCTGACATGTAAAGTTTTGCTCCCTAATTGGTTCCTTTCATAATTATAGGTTTTTTCTTCTTGTTTTCGGTTGATTCATAATTATGCCAGTCAGAGATGGATTTATTGCATTCAGGATAGTATTTAGCATAACTAAGGAATTTGAACATTAGTTAAGCTTCTAGCAATATTTACTAACTCATGTTTTTCTCTTCTAATTTCCATCTTAGTTTCACTACTCGGCTATATTTCTTCTCAAGAATCTCATCACCAAAAGTCCTCGTAAGTTATGACGGGGATCTCTAATTACATTAGCCATGTAGTCATGTTAAAACAATCCTGATTACCACCTGTGACCCTTCTCTTCCTCTCCCAGGACTGGCCATAGCTAGAATGAATTACATTTGCCATGTAGTCATGCGTCGTATAATGTTTGCATCTTATAGCAAGTTGTAGTAGCTAGTCCTTGAATGAATTGCTGCCTTGATGTCTTAACAGATTAGAGCTAGGTTTTGGTTATACAACCAAAGTGATTAGATTGTGATCCGAATACAATATTTACTAGCTCTGTACAGATGCAACTTGCAGAGTTCATGAAACTGAACTGATATAATTCTTCTTCTTTTTTGCCTCGTCTGCATTTTCATTCTCTAGTCAAAATTCATCATTTAGGAACTGTCCTGTCCCCTAATTATGATTACTGGGGCAATGGCCCATCCAAGAAGTTTTCTATTGAATGAATGGTTGGTCCCAAACCAATGAGTTACAGGAGGAGAGATGTACTTCTTGCTGTTTAGACCAACCATTGTACATTAGTACATGTTGGTTATCAGCCTCAATAGAAATAATCTTTTTTGCTGTCCCCCATGTCCAGTTCTTGTGGTCGGAGACAGGTTTTCCGTGGACACAGTCTTAGTTTAGTTATAATCTTCTTATTAATTCCCAAATCTTTCTGTGTGTGTCCTACTAGCTTTCTAAGGTCACAAAGTGCCTCGCCAGCTTTAAATACCGTAGCTATGTGCAATTATGAAGGGAGAAAAACTACCGGAGTTTAGGTTTAAGATTTTTTCTGCAGTGTCCGTTGAGGTGTCCTGCCTGATGCATCACATTCATTGTCTACCATGTGCCATAACTTTAAAGAAACACACAAGACCCACTTGCAGATCCAACCTTGTTGTTCAATCTTAGGCCTTGTGTGGGGCATGGCCTAAAAAATAAGTGGTTTCAACTTCATGAAGTGATACAAATGTTAACAGGCCGCTGATTGTAAAATTATGCATTTTTAAATCGTTATCTATAATTATATGAAAATCCTAATCAGTTAATCACTTTGATTATTGTCAGTTTGTAAGAATGCTCATGGGAGCTTTACTTTGGTAAGTCCAAATCAGTTTACTTATTGTGACATAGTGCTTAAGGGCCCATGTCTACACTTCATATCAACTTAGACAGGGTGGCTTTTAAAGTGTGTTCAGATTATCTGTTGGGAGACTGCTTTTTTTATTTCAGGGTCCAGGGTTAGAAGCTAACAGTTAGTCCTGTTTGGTGGGTTGACGAACCTCATTAAACTCATTTAGCTCCACATCCGCATACAGGATCTTTGGGTTGATGTGATATGCAGATAGCTGTAGCTTAAGCAGTCAAGCCTGATAGAAATAAGGTGAAGTTAAGGGGGTAAAACACATTGAGATAAGGGCCAGGAGAGCATGATACATGTAATCAAAGGTGTTTTGAAATCCAGAAAATATGTGATTTAGAGCAATGGACAGGTTGCATTAGTTAGAGACCTTAATCAAACCAGTAGCTTGAGACATCAATTGCATTTCTTCACTAAGAAACAAGCCCCCATGCGTAGGTTTGTCTCCTAAAAAAACAGCTGTTGTGGATATTAGCCATAAATATCTTGCATCTGTTAGAATTACTGTACTGTAGACCATCCTCCTAAAAAATTGTTTGTCCCCCAGCATGCTCAAATTAAATGGACTATCTTATAAAAAATGGGCAAAAGTCAAATGCACATGTTAGTTGTTGGGATAGTGTTGCTAGCTGTTACCTTATCCAATAAAATATGGACATGAAAAATAAAATGAAAGAGTAAGCAGTCACCAAACACTAGCATGTGCTTGGATTTTCTGAACATTTGATTTGTTTGTCTCGTGATTTGCCTGTCTTTTTATTTTTATTTTTGCTTCCACCCCCCGACACTGTATGATCCCAAGTGATTCTGTTTCGTTTAATGCTTTGTTGCAAAGATACAAAATTAGGTATAGGTAATGAGGTTCCTGAACCACCAAATTAGGGATGGAACCTGTCTACATTGTATGTATGGAAACTATGCTTGATTCTAACAGACAAACACTGCTAGCAGTGGAATTCTGTCAACTTGGTCCTCCCTCTGGATATTAGGTGGTTTGAGCATGTTAAATCTCTAAGGCCTTAATCAGTGAACACTGTTCTTACAGTTAATGTCTTTGTTTTGTCTCTTCTATTTGCTTAGAAATAGGATATCATGTTCTATTTTTTTTTTACTGATGAACAAGCTCTATTTGTTCTTAACTTTGACTGGAGATGTTGTTTAGCTGCATCATGCATTCATTATGTAGCTTATGTCTTGCGGTGCACTTACAAAAATGAATGCCGATTCATCTACTTCACTGAACTGCAGATTCGTTTTAAAATCCCAGGTTGTTTGTCCTGTGTTACTTTTGATGAGATTGAATGAATTTGACATCCATTCCTTTTGAATTTGGACAGATGACTGTATATACAAATGGAGTTTCTGTGTTGATGCCTGGAGACAATATTCCTACCTACATAGCACATCCAGCACCAGTGCCATGTCCTCCCGAACGAATTTCCTACCTTCATGATCAACATCGTATCAATTCATTTCCAAATCCCACTGCGAACCCTGACACAAACTCAAGCTCAAGTTCGACACGATCTCAAGAAAACTAGACATGAAATGCCTGTTCAATACTGGAAACAAATAATCGCAAACTTGAGCAAACGTTTGATGGCACACAAACAATGGAGCATTTCGTTCTGGAGTAGAGGTCGCATGCCCTTGGTGTCTTGTGTGTGTATATAATTAATTTTTAAATGAGTTCAATGGCCTCGGCATATACTCATTTTCGAATCAGCAGAAAAGTTTCCATCCATCCCCGGATTCATCTTGCTTTATATCAGCGCCATTTCAATGTCAGATTTCTCTGTAGGATTGGATCCTTGAAGATGGATTGTTTCTCCTGTCAAATGGATCGTTCCACTTGTAAAATCAAAACTTTTGAGGAATGTAATTATTCTCGAGTGTGGAAAGAAGGTTGAAGGCCTGTGTTTATTCCTAGTATTGTCTATTCAAATACTTAAGAATTTATAATTGTTTTAATGCCGATCTTCTCACAACCATAACTATCAGACTGAATGATTCTCGGATGCAGGTTGGCAGGTAACCTGTGACTACGAGGTCAAACCATAATCCATCAAAAACAATGTTATTGCAGGTTGGCAGGTAACCTGTGACTACGAGGTCAAACCATAATCCATCAAAAACAATGTTATTGCAGGTTTTTCTTTATCTAAAACCAAAAAAAAAAAAAAAAATCCATGAAGAGTTGATCTAGTCGGGCTTCTCTCATGGATATGATCAGTTTATTATCCAATAGATCACAAGATTGGCTCATCAGGCCTCTTAAACTTGATAATTATGGTGACTCCCTTCTTAATTATGTCAAGAAACAATGGAATATTAGATCAACCTGATACGGTGCAGGGGGCATGTATTTTGCTGGATAAATTGAGGAAACAAAAGTTATGTTCATAGCACGGGTTTGACTTTTCTCCTGTTTCATGGATATTCTGGTGATATGGAACCTCTCTTTCAACTCCTGGCACCGCAGCTGAATACCTTTTTACTCCAAGGTTTTTCAAAGTATTTTTTTTTATTAGAATATTATTTTATATTTTCTTAACACCAACATATTAAAATTATTCTAAAAAATTGTAAAATTTTATTTTTGTAAAAATAAATATAAAAACACTTTAAAAAACATAAACATAAGCAATTTCAAGCATGCTCATGTTAGGCTTTTAGGCTCAGATCACCTCTCATCTCAGCGAAAAGTGTGTTAATTGGAGACTCGAAGTAACACAAGCAGAATAACAAGGCCATCAAAATTAATCCTAATTTGAAGGGCTTTCAGCTTATAGGCTTTTCTCATAAATTCAAAAGCTAAAGAACAATGAAAAAGCAGAGTGAAATTGATTTTGATGCATTGTGATTGCGTTTGTGCTCTTCAACAATGTTTCTTATGGATTGATTTTTATTATTAAATTTATTTTCTTCTCTTTTCTACTAATATATTCAAATAAGAGAAATTTATTTAATGAATAGGCTCCAATTTAATCCTCTTCTTTTTCTACCTTTTATATGCTTTGCATAATTCCTCTTATATTTATTTATTTATTTATATTTCTTTATTAAATATTAAATACCGAATAATAGGTGAATAATAAATACCCGTGATGGATATAGAATCGCATTCAAAAGACGTGATGTGATGATAAAGAGTTTGTGATCTGAACAGTAGGTCTCGAGTTCAAGTCATCTCTTATGACAGTCTAGAATAATCATAGTTTTACTTGCTCATCTAGACTCATAAAATATATTTTTTGAGGATAAAATTAGCTCGTATAAAAAAAAACTAGAATCCAACAAAGTTTAAATATTTAAATATTTTATCGAAAGAAAAAACAAATATTGGATGAATACATACACAAAAACCTAGTTAAAAAGTAGAAAGAAAACAATGGATACATTCGGCCGCTTTGTACGTAATAGCCACAAACTCACGGCTTGGTATTAAAAAAATTGGACCACTGAGATACTGCTGTCCTCCTCCTTCAAACGGCTAGAAAAATGTAGGGTTTTCCCTCTTCCCACCTCAAATTTTCAATTTCTCACACAGCACAATTTAAAAAAAGGTGTTTAGGGTTGTTGAGTCTACTTTTTATTAAAATATGATCTTTTTAAAAATTATTTTTTAATGATTTTGGATGGTTTTTAAAAATAGATTATAAAAAATAAAAATATACTATTTTAATACACTTCTAAATAATAAAATACTTTATTAATGTTTAATGAAAATGCCGTATGCATGTAGATATATAATTTCAATCAGCGCAAAGCTTCCCTATTTTAATGAAACTTAGGTGCTAAATGGCATATTATCAATTAATTAAAAAAGGTAGTAGTTTGAAATTATTTGTTGAATGCATGAAAGGATACATTAAAAAGGATTAAATTTGAGATTATTCACCAAATAAATGTCTTTTATGTGAAAATATTAGTAGATAGTTTCATGCAATTAATAAATGGAGTCCCGCTTGAATTTTCTACTTGTAGTTGCATGAAAACACCATTTCTTTCTTTTAATGAGTTTTTTTTTTGTATTATTATTAAAATAAAGAAAATAGGAGTAGCAATTAAAAAAATTATATTTTCCAAAAGAAAATTATTTAGCATGAGATTTTTAAAACAGGTGAAATTATGTAGCATGAGCTGGGTAAATTACTTCAATTGTTGGCAATATTTAGAGCTTCATTGCGTGTGAAATTAATTCAACCAAGAAATGAAGTTGAAATTGAAATCATTGTCATCTCATTAGATTCCCTTTGTCAAGGAACCTAAAGTGAGCCCAGCATGGGACATGGAATATTCAAGATTACAGAAACAATGTCTTGGTGTTTTTCCCGGAAAGTTCATTTACTCACTCGAAGTAAAAGGGCCCCCCGAAATGTTTTCTAAGAACAAATTTGACCACAAGAAGCAGAGAGCAACTGTGTTTGACAATCAACAAGGGACTGATGCATGTTTTTTAAGGAAAACTGCACGATCAGAGGCTTTGGAGGGCGAAGGGTGCATCACCAGTACAGCACCATTGCTGTGGGGGCAGAGATCTTGGCAAACGAGGCAAGAAAATGAAGGGAAACGATGGTCATTTAATGGCATTGCATATATTCACATAACAAAAGGAAATATAAAAGCAACCCATAAAAATTGAAAAGGTCGGCAAAGTGAGCCGATTGATGAACCTGGTGGCTCTTTTCACAGGGAAACATAACTCCTGCGATCCCGGCTGAATATTTATCATTCAAAGAAAGATGAAACATTCGAGTGACACGAGTGGGTTTTCTAGCGACTCATCATTTGTAGTCTCATTAGCAACATTGCTAGAACTTGGCCACTTAGCCTCCATGCCATTACTATCCTTGTTATCATTACCACCACCCTCATGCGCATCCTTCCTGACCCGACCTGGGGACTGATTTGTCCTTCTTGTAGATGGGCTTCGACCCATTGCAGATCTATTAGTGGCAGGTGACCTGGACCTTCTCGCTGACCCTTCTCCCGGGTCTCTCTTTTTCGGGCTGGGTCTCGAGCCCCTTCTAGCCCCCACTTGACCCGAACCCATTTCCCTGCTTTGAACCAACCTCACTGATCCTCCATTGATCGCACCATTTCTCTTGCTTGGTGACTGTTCGGTTGTTCTCCGGGCGGGTGACTTGCCAACGAACCGGTCCTTTTTTAGGCCCAGTTCACCTGAAACCCGCTTTCTTGGTGGCAATGGAGATCTTGACACTCTTTGCTTCACTTCATCATCATCATAATAATAATAATCCCTTTTGTCGTTGTTGTTCGTTGTTGTTGTCGAAATGCTTTCACTGTAGCTCAAGCTGCAAGCTTCAGACTCGTCTTGTTCAGAGACCTGACCTTGATGATGAACTTCTTCTTTTGAGATATTCTTGAACTTGCTTTCCTTCATATTCACCTCATCAAGAAATGCTGGGTCAAGGTGGATACTTTCCTTATGGACTTCCTGAAGTTGTCGGCCATTTTCTTGATGGAGATTCTCCATGGGGTTCTTTGGTGGTTTGGGTCTGGGAGTCTCGGAGAGGACTTCTTTTACTGTTTCGTCTTGATAAAGTGAACGAGGTGGTGACTTAGTCGGCTTCAAAGATTCAGATCCTTCTTGAAAAGGTTGTTGTTTTTCAAGCTTTGAAGGTTCATTATGGTCGGTGCTAACACAGCAACCCATTGTAGGGAAATTCAAGAAACGAAAGAAAGATTCACGTGCTGTTGTTGGGATTGATTCAAGAATTGGTCAGTGGTGAGCTTTGGCTTTCTAGAGGGAAGAAAACACAAGCAGGAAGATGGTGTCCGGTGAAAAGGTTTTGGACGGGAGAAGACAGGGACAAACAATTGGAGGACTTGGAGAAGGGAGTGTGAATGCGTGTATAAATCCCATCCATCATGGACCATGAGGATGTAGCCTAGTCAATGCAATCTGTCATTGTTTATGTGGAAGATCTTTTGAACAGTTGAGACAAGTTTGTCACTTTTTTAATTTTTTGAACAGTTGAGACAATTTAGCCACTTTTGTTTGGTCTAGTCATAGTCTCTTGTTTTTTGATAGATATGAAACAGTCCCCCGATTGTATAGTGTCTAAGAAACCAGTCCTCAGACCACTGAGTCTTTGCTAAATTATCCCCAGTTTTTCATGGCATTTTATTAGTTTATGAATAAACATTATCACGGTGTCATCAAAGGTTTTTATTTTATTGATCAGTTGAGTTTTATAGAAAAATCATGAATACAACAATAATCTTTTGCTATTGAAAACACCATTGAGTAAAATCATATAGAGATGGCAGTGTTGATTTTTTTTTTTCGGAATTGAGAAAACCACAACTCTCGGGGAATGTATTTCATGGGTCCAGGTGAGTAAATAAAATCTCGGTTATTTTAGACTCTTATAAAAAATGCACATCTTGACTCGAACTCGAGACCTGCTGTGCAGATCTCCAACTCTTTGTCACCACTCCACACTCTTTGAGGATAATAGTGTTTTCCATTAAATTATTATTATCTCGTAATCCATATCAAAAGTTTTGTGGGTTAGTGGATATTTTGTTTTTGTCTTCCCAACTGAATTATGCAAAATATGAGTTATTGGTAATTGTATTTCATGATATTTTTTTTAATTTTTATAAGATTATCATAGTTTCATGTTCTAGATGGTAGATTATTTTGGTTGCCTCGAGTTTATTTTTTTAATTTAAAAATTCAATACTTTATTGATTATAAATTAAATTTCATAGACTATTTTATTTTGTTTTCTATTAAGTCATTCTGGTCTCATGACTCGAGTCAAAAATTTTATTGGTTAACTTACATGGTTTTTTATATATTTTTTAATTATTTTTTGTATGTCAGTGTAATATCCCAAGTTAATTTGACTTGTTTTTCTAATTGAATATTTTTTTAATTTTCATCTTTTAATATTAAATTAATTAAGAATTGAGCTTGATATTTTTGTGCTATCTTATTTTATTGTCTACAAGCCTATCAAAGTCCCATGACTCAGCCTTGAGATTTGATAAGTTAATCCAAGTTACCTACAAAGTTAATTATATCACACCGGGCAACCTCCACAATATTATTATTATTTTTTAAAAATATATTAACAATTTAGAAATATTTTCTTACATTCATTTAAGATTCAGTATGATGGCCCAGATAATTATCCCCGGTTATATAAATATAAATTATTATTATAAATAATAATAGAAATAAAATTACATCTCTGAGAATCCACGCCTAAAGCTGGGTAGAAGAATCTCAACTTGTTAAATGCCAACACGCCAAGGCATCGTCCTCTCTGCACATGCACAAGACCTTACCCTGTTGCAGCAGGAGGTTGAGTGATCATCTTCTTCGTACAAGTCATTGCATCTCACCTTCCAAACAAGACCAACAAATTCATCTCATTATCGCATTTTTTAATCAAGTTTATTTTTTATTAATTTAAATAAATATTTCATTTGACGTGCTTGAATATATCTTTATCTTCACTCTCTGAATTTTGTCTTAAAACTTTAAAAAATTGTCGTTATTAAAACTTTCTTTATATATATATATGGATTTATTTAATGAGATAATTTCATAGGCTTTTCGATTTTCGTGTGTGTGTAACACAAGTAAAATCTGAAAGGGGCATCCTGAAAATTCAGAAGCTCGTAGCCCCGGGCACAGGGCCAGTGGGAATTCAGTGGTTATAAAAACTGGGCCATTTCTACTATTAATGTGAACAGCCGCCAAAGGAATATAAAGCTGGCAGGAGTTTAATTATTGATAATCTAACGCCACAGATCCTGTGAACGCAGAAGAAAAGAAATGGACGGCCTACAAGCAGCAAATTATTATATGAATTTTTAGTCAGATAATAATAGATGAAATTATTTTTTAATTTGAATTTCTTTATTTTTATTTTATTTAATAAAAATTAAACACAAAGATAATATTAGAAAAAAATATAAATAATAAATTTTTAAATGAGATAATTTGTTAATAGGATAAGTAGTATTTCTACCAAAGATAAATAAAATAAAAATATATAAATAAATGACTATCATCAAATATACCATCAGATTATCGAGGTATTATTGATTTGACGAGCGATTTGCCCGCGCGATGCGTCGGGTTTTTTCTATCGATATAAAAAATTGATTATTTTTATATATATTGTATTTTGTTATTTTAATATTTAATTAGTACAATTATAATTGATAAAATTTATATAATCGAAATAGAAAGTGGTTTGTATATTTTTTAATCGCAGATAATGCAAGCAATTTTTTTGTATGAGATGCATTTTTTTCCCAGTAATATTAGATCCAACATATTATAAAAATAAAATTTCGAGAAATAAATTTACATTTTTTGCGTGCTATAATTAGTTATTTCAATGTTTAATTACTAAAATTGCAAAAGATAAAAATATGTAAGAAATGAGTTTTTTGCTTGGTATAATTAGTATGCTTGCCCGCGCATGGCGCTAGGGTTTTTTTCACGTAGAAAACTAATTGATTTTTTACATGTTGCAATTAGTTGTTAAAATATTTAATTATTAACATTATAATAAATAAAATATATAACAAATAAATTTTTTCCCCGCTTAAAAGGAATAGTGTAATCGAAATGAGAAGTGGTTTGTATATTTTTTAATTGGAGATAATCCAGGTAAATTTGTAAAAAAAAATATTTGAGTTGCTTTTTTTTCCTAGTAATATTACATCTGACACACTATAAATAAAAATATTGTAAATTTTTTAAGAAATAAACTTTTTTTTTGCGTCCTATAAATGACTTGTTTGCTGTCTAAAAGGAATAGTGCAATCGAAACTGAAAGTGATTCGCATATTTTTTAATTGTAGATAATTGAGGTAAATTTATCAAAAGAACAAAATTTGAGTTGATAATTTAGGTCAATTTGTCTACCTTTTGTTTTTTTGAGTTTTTTTTTTCAAGTATTATTAGATTTGAAATATCAAAAATGGGAAAACTGGAAAAAAAAATTAAGAAATAAACTTTAAGTTGAAAATTTAAAGTAGTAATATTAGTAAAATTTAAATTTCTCCAGTAATATTAGTATATAATTTAAATTCAAAGACAATTTTTTTCATAATATTTATTAATCATATTATTATATTAAATGTATTTAAGGATATTGATATTATAAAAAAAAAATCCTAGGTCATTTTATCTCTCTCTCTCTCTCTCTCTATATATATATTTTTAGGCGACAATATTCAATAAATATTAAAACATATAATTAGTCTCACATATTTTATAGAGTAATCAAAATGAGAAGTGGTTTGTATATGTTTAAATTGTAGATAATGTAGGTAAATTTGTCATTTTATTCATTGTTTTAGTTGAATTTTATCCCCAGTAATATTAGATCACACACATTATAAATGAAAATATTGTAATTTTTTTAAAAAAATAAACTAAGTTTTTTTGCATGTTATAATTACTTATTTGCCGTCTAAAAAGAATGGTGTAATCGAAATGAGAAGTGAGTTGCATATTTTTGAATTGCAGATAATGTAGGTAAATTTGTCTGCATTTTGTTTTTTTGAGCTGTATTTTTTTCCCAGATATTAGATCTGCATTATTAAAAATCAAAAGACTATAAATTTTTTTCAAAAAATAAACTTAACCAAAAGAGTACAAAATTAAAATTTGGAGCCAATTTTTTTTATTTTATAAGATTTATTCATCATATTATTATACTAAATGTATTTAAGGATACTGATATTAAATTTTTTCCTTTAATTTTTTTTTCTTTGTATATATTTTTAGACGATAATATCCAATAAATATCTAGACATATAATCAGTTTAACATACTTTAATTTGACATAAATAGAAAAATATATAATTAATTGAACACACTTTCAATAATATATAATTTTTATTCTTATTATTAGGCGATGATATTCAAAAACTATTCAAACAATAAAACTATTATTATTATCATTATGTAATCATCATCATCATCATCATCATCATCATCATCATTATTGTTAGCACTTAAAAAATATTTGTGATTTTTTTAAAAAAAATATTAATTTTCAAATGATTACTACAGGAATAAAATTTGAAGACCAAATAAAAAAAAAAACCCTAACAAAAGAAAAGATAAAAGAAATATTCAAAACCAAATATATATATATATATATATATATATATATAAACTTGTTGTTATTTTATTCTTTGTTTGAGTTGAATTTTATCCCTATTAATATTAGATGACACACATTATAAATCCAAATATTTTTTTTTTAAAATAAACTGAGTTTTTTTTAATGTTATAATTATTTATTTACCATTTAAAAAGAACAGTGTAATTGAAACGGAGAAGTGAGTTGTATCTTTTTGAATTAAAGATAATGTAGGTAAATTTATCTACCTTTTGTTTTTTTGAGTTGTATTTTTTTCTCAGTAATATTAGATTTGTAATATTAAAAATCATAATACTGTAAATATTTATGAAAAAATAAACTTGAACAAAAGAGCACAAAATTAAAATTTGGAGCCAATGTTTTTTCATTTTATTTTATAAGATTTATTCATCATACTACTATATTAAATTTATTTAAGGATACTGATATTAATTTTTTTCCTTTCAAAATATAATTTTTTCTTTTTGTATATATTTTTAGACGATAATATCCAATAAATATCTAGACATATAATTAGTTTAACATATTTTAATTTGACATAAATATACAAATATATAATTAATTTAACATACTATCAATAATATATGATTTCTATTCTTATTATTAGACGATAATATTCGATAACTATTCAAACAATGAACTATTATTATTATCATCATGTAATTATTATTATAATAATAATAATCATCATCATCATTGTTAGCATTTAAAAAATATTTGTGATTTTTAAAAAAAAAATATTAATTTTTAAATGATTATCATAGCAATAAAATTCGAAGACCAAATTAAAAAACCCCAACAAAAGAAAAGATAAAAGAAATATTCAATACCAAATTATATATATATATATATATATATATATATATATATATATATATATATAAACTTGTATAATAATAGGGAATAATGCATAAAAATATAAATAATAACAAAGGAAATCAATTTCAATAGAACAATTAAAAATATAAGGGCCAAAATAAAAATAAAAGATATGATTGATTTAAAGTAAAGGATTAATTTGACAACAATTCATACTTTTGTACTAAAAATATTAAAAGAAAAAAGATTTAAAAGAAGAGGGACTGAAATTAAAGTGTAATATATAATGAATTTAAAACGAAGGACATAATTGAAAACAATACAACCTGTTGTACTTAAATAATTAAGGAATCTAATAGAAAACCGAAAAATTAAAAGACGAAGGACTAACATGCAAACTGTATATATATCAATTTGAATTAAAGGACGAAATTGAAAGAAATCGAAACTTCCATTACAGAAATCAAGACCAAAAAAAACAATAAAAAGCCAAGGTACTGAAATGTATGAACAATAAACCTGGGGGACTGAAGTTGAATCCGGCTCTGAGGAGAGAGAAAAGTGCACATAAATGTTCAACCGACCATAGGAGCCTCCACGTCGACCATGTAACGTCACGCGCCGCTCCATACGGTCTAGGGAAGTATTGCGAAGCGATTTCACCGGCGACGAAAAAATTTTCACCGCCGTATGACGCCGCACGCGCCACCTTAATTTAACGGGTGAAAGGAACGCGCTGACGCGCTCCGTACGGCGTCTGACAGCGCTGCTGAAAGGAAACAGTAAAGACGGAGAAAATTACATAACCACCCCTGATGCTAATTCTTGGTCTTTGTCGTATCGGGGGCTACTGACGTAATAACACATTTCCAAAAATATTAAAAAAATAAATAGTTCCGGCGGACCGGTCCGGACCTGCGCAAAGACGCCCGTGCCCCTCAGCCAAAACCGTTTTTTTGTCTTATTATCGGGGCCAGAAACGGTAAAACACTGTTCATACACAGAAAAGACAAAAAAAAAAGGGTGGACGGGCACCCGCGAAGGACGGAAACAAATTTCGTGTCCACA
Organism: Salix dunnii; assembly: GCA_015731905.1. Lineage (NCBI taxonomy): Eukaryota > Viridiplantae > Streptophyta > Magnoliopsida > Malpighiales > Salicaceae > Salix > Salix dunnii. Next base: position 1,933,956 of record CM027662.1, on the reverse strand, counting down.
GTTCGCTTGAGTATATGTGAACAGTAATGAACAGTAAATCACCGATGCCTTTTAGTGTTTTTGTTAATATTCAAGCTATAATTTTATCATTAAATTATCTTGATTATTTGATTAAATACCTCCATTAAAATACAAAGAAAAACACTAAATTCTCCGTAAAATAACATTGGATATACAGTAAAAACGACCGGCCTATAATTTGAAGGGGGGACCACGGCTGCATTTATCCATGCAATCTATGATCGAGTGACGTGGTTTGATCTTAACCGTGACGTTGATGATGCTCTGGATTCTGGAAATAGTCAGAACGATGGTAGTTTTTCTCTGTTGCATACTTATTTTTGTGTTTTCAAAATATTAATATATTTCTATTATTTCTATTGGAGCTACAGAAGAAGCCCTGGGCTGTGTTAACGCAGTCCTGGGCCGAAATAGATATCCTGGTCCCGGCCCATTTCGTATAATACTATCCATCGCATATTATTTTAGACCACCCCAATCCTACCCTCTGGGTGGATAAATCTGATCTTTTTGGGGATGATATCGAGCCGTTATCACCGATTTATGTTACTTCAGGTTCGGTTGTTAATACTATTTTGTTCCATATGAAAAGATTAGAACGTTTTGTTTTATTAAAAAAATCAAGATAAAATAGTATTGTTTTTATTTTGATTTTAATTTCGATCAGTTTCATAAATTCTGGACAGAACGTCTCGGTATCATTCTGGGTATGTCATTCTGGCCTTAAAGTTCTTTTTATTTTAATTAACTTGTGATTTTTTCTTCTAATTTTGATATTATGTTTATTTGACTTTGTGTTTGTATTATATAATTTAAAGTTAATTTATCTTGAATTTTAATTATACCTGTTAAATTAATATTTTAAGCTTATATATATATATATATATATATATATATATATATATATATATATAAACAGTACAAGTCAAAATGCTCCGAAATTGAAATGTTCTATATCAATAAAAAACAGAACAGCGACCGGAACGGTATTAATAAACTTGGTTCATACATGTTTTTTTAAGGTATTTTCAACATAAAAAAACATATAATTTTAATTTCTCTCATTCTATAAAATTATTTAATATTAAAATAGGCTGTTTCGTCGGAACCAGCATGATCACATCGAGCAGAAAATGAATTATATTCCCTCAGTGAGCTTGATATTCACACAATTTACAACCTTGTATCGATTTTTAATTATATATTTAGCCTGGTGGAATAATCAGGGCTACACTTTCTTGATTTGATTATGAATTCAGCCAGCACCAACCATGAGTTATTAAATCTAACCACCGTGTAATCTCTGTCATTCTTTAATCATGGGAGCATAACATGGAGAGGTTAGTCTGTGCCGGTCCAAAAATCTGGTTCCCTTGTAGCTGAAGAGATGAGCACTCTTCCTGCTCAATCTTGCTCAAAGTCTCTACTTCAATTCTTAATCATTGCTCCCTTTACCAAAGATTGTTGTTGCTAGCAACACGTACTTGTTTAGAGCAAGATGAACAACACTTACAGCTCGCAACCCCCTGCTTCAGTGCTTGCTTTTTTTTTTTTTCTTTTTTTAATATAGATTTTCGAATTAATTTGTATATATCTTAATTAATTATATGAGTTATTTAATGGTTATTATATTAGTGAGTATGATGCTCGAATACGAGATTACAAAGGAAGCAAACCTTTTAGTTTCAAATACTTATCATTGTCTCAACCACTTATAACTTTAATGCTTGTCTAGGAGTGTGGTTAAAATTATTTTTAAAAATATTTTTTTTATTAAAAAAATGTATCAAAATGATATTTATATTATTTTTTAAAAATTATTGTTGATATATATATAGATATATATAATCTAAAAATACTATTTTTTAAATTTAAATTATAAAATAAAAATAAATTTTTTTAATTTTTTTCAAAAATGCTTTTGACAAGCAGTATCAAACACTTGTCCGAAGCTCTTACCATGGTCACAACCACTTATAACTTTAATGCTTGTTTAGAAGTGCAACTAAGATTGCTTTTGCAAATGTTTTTAGTTCATAAATATATCAAAATTATATATTTTTTATTTTTTAAATAATTATTTTTGACATTAAATAATATAAAAATATTAAAAAAATAATTTTAAATAAAAATAAAATCTAAAAATACTTTTGCAATCAAGTTGTAAATAGTTTGTATCCCTTCTTGAAGCTTCCTTATTTTCTTGTTCCTATCATGAATTGGCTGGACTTTCGTGCCACATTTGCAATCCTTGATCCTTAATTCTCAAGCTTTTTCTAGCTTTATTGCTTTGATTACGTGTGCACTTTGTGGAAGGCTTGACTTTATGCCACGTTTTCACTGCCAGTGGCATTCTCTATCAAGCCCATCTGGCATGTGGACGTGGAGAATATGTCTCATGATTTTGGTGGTCTTATTTATTTTATTACAAGAATATAAGTTCGGGTGAGTTTATGCATTGATCAATATTAAATTTAAAACCTTTCCCAGATGAGTTAATTTCAGTAACGCCGCTGTTTATATTTACATAAACTATTAATAAAAATAAGAAATTCTTTTTTATATTCATCTCAGAATTTTAAACCTCAAAAAATCAAGAAAATAAGCAAACTTCTTAAATTATAAGAATAATTCTATTATTTTAAAAAAATTATATATCTGCATGCTGGTCGGTAAGGTACCTGTCGTCATCTTCTTCTAAAATTTCTATTATGTTTGATAGCATAATTTAAAAAATAAATTTTAGTTATTTAAATTTTAAATTAATTGATTTAATGTTTTTATGTTATTTTAATATATTAATATTAAAAACAGTTTTAACTTGTAAGCTTCCAAACAGTCACGTGTGCATGGATGATGGAAGCACCGATCGTTGTTGATGTCTCTTTCTTTCAGCAATCTCTGTGTTGGAAGTTTCGGACAGTTGGATAGAATCGATACCTGAACTGTCCTAATTATTTTAAGCAGTACGTGTACATTAATAATGTGAGTTAATTTCTTATTAAGAATTGCGGATTTAAGTTTCATCCATTTCAATTTATTTATTAATTGTTATCATGGAATGAAAAAGAATGATGTTTAAAGCCCGACGACATATCTCTAAAATACAAAAATAAATTAAAATATTAGATTAATAATAGAATATGTAGAAATGAGTTTAATTTTAATTTATAAAAACAAGAGTATAGTTTATCCACATTTATTTGAGAGTCCCCATTAATATTCTATTTATCTTTAATTAAAGTGCGTAGTAAGATTTCATTCTCAAAAGATGGAATAGAGTACCACAGCATCATTATGCCGTTGCTTTCTTTTTTCATGTCCTCTTCTTTTCATTAAAGCACAGCGCATCTGCACTGCTCTGGCCCTGAAACCCCTGCTCTGAACTCGCTCTACTGTACTTGTGATCTCAACAAGATTCTTAAGATTTTCTCAATCGCTGCAGCTACTTAATCCTGTCTGCGTTCAGTTATATTTTTTGATTTGCTTACCCTTTTAGTCTCACTCTTTGAAATCTGAAATCTTTTATGTTTTCGTTCTAAAACCTTTCCTTTTGTTTTCTCTCTCTCTACTTATGCTCCAAAACATTGTGTATGTTTCTTTTGTGAGAAAATATTGAAGAATAGTAGGCAAAGTTTGAGTCTTTCCCAGTGATCGCTGATGGGGTTTGTCAAGTGTGGGGTGGTTTTTGTCTTGGTGGTGGCTCTCATGGCTTCCTTTTCTGTTTCTCACACTAACCCTTTTGATGGTGAGCCATTTTCTCTTCCGGGTTCATGTTTTTTCTTCTCTTTTGGTTTTGCGTTGTGTTGTGCTTCGTTATACTCTGTTTCTATCTAAATTTTATATATTTTGTTTGGTTTGTCTTTTTACTCACCTCATTTTCACTTCGTTATACTCTGTTTTTTATTGTCTTTTTTTGGTTGCAAATATTGCCATGCTTTGCTCATTTGGGTTTCTGAAAACATGTTAGGTATGTAGTAATTACTGAGTTTTAACACATTGTTGATATCTAGACAGATTTAGTTTATGCCATCCAAGTTACTTGCCTAATCTCGTTGTTATGATCATTCCTGTTTGCCAACTCTGTATTGCTTATTTTTTATCCTTTTTTTTTTTTTTTTTGTGAATTCTCTAATGCTATAACAATTTCAGCCTCGGTATATGTGGTTTCTTTTCTTTCTTTTGTTTTTCAGTCATAGCTATGAATAGCTTGTATGTTAGTATGGAATATCCGAATTTGATTGGATGGATTGCCTTGGGAGGAGACCCATGTTTGGATGCATGGCAAGGAGTTGGTTGTGTTTTCTCAAACATAACATCATTGTATGTTCGATTTCTATCCTTTTGTTCTTCCTTTAATTTCAATTGCTAAACTACCAAACTCAGTAATCAAATCATTTTTTCTTACAGAAAACTGAATGGCTTGAATTTAGGTGGAATCTTGAACAGCGATTTCGGTTTATTTACATCAATCGTAGAAATGTAAGTGCACCGGTCATGTCCATGTGAGTATCAAATTGGCGGGGGTAAATTAGTTTGGAGACATAATTTTCCTGATTCTGTTCGGTCTGTTTACAGACCATGATTGTTTTTATGATGGCTATTCACTATTGGTGAATTTTATCTTGAACCGATTTGAAGATGGAGGCTAATGACTAGAATCATCTGGTTTTGATTTTAAGAATTGACTAATTAAATGTTATATGCAGTGTTTAAAAATGGGAGTTTTGAAGTTCCTATCGTAAGAGCCTAATGGAAATTTCTTTTACTTTTTGTTGCAGAGACATTAGTGACAATCATATTGGAGGGGATATTCCATTGTCGTTGCCCTCCACCTTGAGGAACTTGTGCGTAAACCTCAACCTTGCTTTTATCTCTGGTTTAGCAAAACCATTTCTAGCAAAGTACTGTTATTGTTGATGCTGCTTCCCTTTCCTTGTTTGCATGTTTCCTTGAGTAAATAACACGTCTTCTTTTCTCTTTCCCCTGCTCCAGCTCTCTTGCTCGTAATCAGTTCAGTGGAAGAATTCCAGATACTTTATACTTATTAACTCAACTGTTAGACTTGTACGTTCTTACCAAAACTCGTTAATTGTTTCGTATTGTAGAATTGTGATTCCATTACAGTATGTTTGTTCATTTGAAATCCAGTTTCATTTATTCTCCTCAGATCTTTTCACAATAATCAGCTAAGAGGAGAGATACCAGATGTCTTTCCAGAGATGACAAGCTTGATAAATTTGTAGGCATTTTAAGTTAACTGTATTGTTCTTGTTGGAGATAGAAATTTCCAGATTTTATTTGTATTTTTCTATTTTGGTTCAGGGATCTGTCTGGTAATAATTTTAGTGGCCAGCTACCTCCTTCAATGGGAATTTTATCATCTCTCACCACACTGTGAGGCTCTCATAGAGTTCTAGGCCTTTTGCTGCTAATCGGCAACGGATAACAGCTATTTGATGCATACATAATCTTTGTATCGCAGGCATTTGCAGAACAATAGACTTACTGGGACCCTTGATGTCGTACAGGATCTCCCCCTCGAGTACCTGTAACTTTCTAGCCACCTTTCTGGCTTCCAGTATTCTCTTTTGATTTAAATGTCTTTTAAGGATTCAATTTTTATTCCTTTTTCTTCAAATACTTATTTTTCCTTTTGGTAAGGGGGGGATGGGTTATGCATAAACCAAGTGGTGAAATAAATAACATAGAGAGAGTTTGATCTATACTCTGTTTGACTCATTACTTGGCTCTCCATCAGTGAGGCAGGAATCTGCCTTGTTCGTCAATATGACAGGCTGCACTAACATGCTATCCCTTTGTTTCTGCATAGGAATGTGGAGAACAATCTATTTTCTGGGCCTATACCTGAGAAGCTGCTGGGTATTCCAAATTTCAGGTGAAGCCACAATGTCATACTATTTGTTAGTAATGCCATTTTATATAATTTACACCTAAATTTATCAAATATACATGTGCATTAATAGAGAAAAATGTACAAGACTAATTGTTAGGGTAAAAAGAAAAGGAGAAAAGTCAGTGGGATACAGAGGGAACGTGTCCTCGTTCATTGACATGAAAATCTCATCACCGAAATTCAGCATGTTGTTGATGCTATTTATTCTTAAGTTATTTTATTTTTTATTTGCCATTTTCAATTTATCTGGTATAATCTCCACTTGTGAACCTGCTTGTAATAGTAGCGTCCACTTTGCAGAAGAGGTGGAAATCCATTCGATACTTCTACTATTCCTTCTCCACCACCTACCCTCTCTCCATTTCCAGGCACGCTGCCTACTGCAGAAGCACCTTGGAAGCAGGCAAACAGGACTTCTGCCTCAGAAACACCAAAGTACGAAAGATCTAAAGGATTTTTCACATCTAACAGAGTCATTTGGATTGCTGTTACTGGAGTAGTAGTTATTATCATACTGGGATCATGTCTTTTAATATCAACATGCTATACTGGAAGGAAAGAAAGTAAATACATCGAGAGGCATGATGTTGGCACATATAAGAGCCATATAGATAAGCCCAACAGTAAATCTTCATTCGAACGAAATAATCAAGAGAAAGGTAACTATGCTGGCCCTTGTTCAAAATCACTAAATTTATCCACCCTCTTTTGTGTCCTTTTGCCTGAGAGAAGGTCGTTTGAACAGTTACCAAAAAATCAATTGCAAAGCTACAAGATCAACATGGACCAGATAACAGAAGGCAGGAAGCATATCCTAAGGCACATGATGAACAGGATATGGATTTGAAGAGAGTGGCTGCATATTCAAAGCAAAAGATGGATCTAGGGATAAATATGACGAGCGTGGCTGCAAATTTTATGCCACTGCCAGCACCTCCCCCAAGCATTCCTACTGACAATGTCATCGCAAATCCAATTGGGCGTACAGCACATAAGAAGAGTCGTTCAACTGAGACTTTGAACTCGTATTCTGTAAGGCTTTTTACAATTGCAACACTTCAGAAGTACACAAACAGCTTTTCAGAAGAAAATTTTGTTGGTGAAGGCACGCTTGGCAGTGTTTACAGGGCTGAGCTTCCTGATGGAAAGGTAAGATTCTTTCTCTAATGTTGAACGATTTCGGGATTCCATGTGTCATTCATGTAATTACACATGCTTTCTCGTGCCTATGTTATATTGCAGGTCCATAGATTGAGTTGATTCTGATCTCATTTGTGCTTCCTAACTTGAACATTGCTGTCATTTGTTTTCATCTATATAAACTCTGTCAGAAGAATTCTCTTCATTTCCTGAGTCTCGAGCCAAATCTTGTATTATATTTTGGTAGGATACTTTCATGGACAATCAATTACTTGCAGTTGAAAGCATGAAGGACTTCAATTTAAAACGTTTAGAGAATTCTTCAAATGCTTTCAGCCCTTTAACAGTTTATGCAAGTTTAATCCATTCCATACTCTCGTGTAATTCTTTTATCTCTGTCTCATGGACAGCCTCGTATTTCATGATCTGTACATGGTGACTAGAACCTGACATCTGACTTCCATTTATAGATCCTCTCTTTATTCTCCTTTTGTTATCTTTGGTAGCTACTGGCAGTGAAGAAGCTAAATGGTGCAGCTTCCAAGCAAAAGACTGATGAGAAATTTCTTCAACTAGTTTCTAGTGTATCTAAAATTCAACACGATAACATCTTGGAGTTTGTCGGATACTGTAATGAGCATGGGCAACGGCTACTTGTTTACAAGTATTGTGAAAATGGAACACTGTATGATGCATTGCATGCAGATGAGGAAATCCATGGGAAACTAACATGGAATGCACGCATCCGGCTGGCACTAGGAGCTGCTAGAGCCCTCCAGTAAGTAGAACTACCGACTAACTAAACCCAAGGACCCTTAATATGAATCTTGTAATTGGATACTCAGTTAAAAGCTGCAAGATCTTATTAGGCTAGATGGTTGAAATGAATTATCTTGGTTGCATTTCTAATTTGGGTAGCCTACAAGTGGTTCCTAGAAGTCTCACAACTCCATTATCTCCTTCATTTTGGTTTGCATGCTTTCATCTGTCTCCAAACGTTATATTCAATATTCTAACTGTTTGTTTCTCTTCTTTTCTATTGGTAAGGTATCTGCATGAGGTCTTCCAACCACCTATCGTGCACTGGAATTTTAAATCTTCCAACATTCTCCTAGATGATAAGCTTGCAGCACGTGTCTCAGACTGTGGTCTAGCTCCTCTGAAATCATCTGGCTCTGCAACTGAGGTATTGTTTTTGGTCTGTGGTCTAAAAAGCTAGGTCCGAAATTTTGCTGCTGTTCAGTTGTCAGTGCTTGAAACTGCAGAGCAAAATGGAAATCCATGAGTGATGCTGGTAAATCTTTAAACTGTGCAGCAACGTTGAGTTGCTAACAAAATGTGATATCAGTATATGTTTGAGGCTTTTAAGGAATTCTATGTTAGCTGATGAATTTGCGCAAAGCATGGCTAATCAATTGGGTGTTTGGTAAAGAAGTAATTGGTATCGTTATGACTGGTCAAGAATTCAGACATAAATCAGTCTCTTTTTCTCCAGGTATATATGGAGCATTCAAAATATGGACTTGTAGTTTCATGAATGGCTCCTAATGGGAAGGCCATGAGATGAATGTATTGCTTATCTCATTTAATATTCTTTGTTTTGATCTCTTGGAATTTTGATCAAGAGACCCGGGTGTTTTGGGGTGTGAAAACTAGGTTTTAGGTTACTACTCACTGTCTCACAAAATATATTTCTTTTATGCTTCTGTAGTAGCTGGTTCTTTCATCTGATACTCTGTTAAGATTTATCAGTATTCAGGACAAGTTTGTAGGATCACTGCAAAATCTCAAACTGGGAGATCAAGGAGATGCACCAAATCTCAAGTGATAAAAAAATGATCTGTGATGTGTCCGCCCCAATCTACAATTTTGACATAGGTTTGTGATTTTGTAATTTATTGCTGACGCTGAAGAATGTGCCTTTCAGTTATCAGGGCGCTTCCTGACTTCTCATGGTTACGGGGCTCCTGAGCTGGAGTTGGGAAGTTATACTTGCAGTAGTGATGTATATAGCTTTGGAGTTGTGATGCTAGAGCTACTCACTGGGAGAAAATCCCATGACAGGTTACTTATCCCTTGAAGGAGACTTCCACATTAATCATGGATCAAATTGAGCTTGCCAGTTATTTTTTTAAGCTAATATTGTGATCTCACTGAAAACCTGTAGGTCACTGAGTCGAGGGGAGCAATCTCTGGTTAGATGGGCAATTCATCAGCTTCATGATATAGATGCGCTTTCTAGGATGGTCGACCCCTCTCTACATGGAGCATATCCTGTGAAGTCTTTATCACGTTTTGCTGATATAATATCTAGATGTATACAGGCAAGTTTCCTTTTCTTCTGAATATAAAATATTCGGTCCTGTACACATCATCTACAATTGAATTATGTATTTCTGGAATTGTTGATTGTGCATTATTCTAAATTTTTTAGTCTTGGACCAGGAGCAGCAGGCCTTTGTACGGAAAACTTTTAGTTATCGCCGTTCATACTTTGATTATCAATATTCATTTTCTCCGACAAAAGATACCTGATTGTGAGTGGAGGTTGCCTCTTCTAGAGGACCTCTGATGTGTCCCAAGTGTTGGACATGAGAGCATGCCATCTTATGCAAACTGAAGTTGTAATGTCTACTTCTTGTTAGATCACGAGTGATGACAGAATATATGCGTTGCAACTTTTTTTTTTGTTTTGGCATCTTGGTTTGAAATTAATAAAAATTATCATTCTAACATTGCTTATATATAGGGACAAGTAACGTTGTATTCATTGATTTTCTTGTGTGCAGGGGGAGCCCGAGTTCAGGCCACCTGTATCTGAAATTGTCCAAGATCTCTTACACATGTTATAGAGGAGGAGGGCCTCGAGAAAATGGAAGACCAGGTTAAGATTTTTGTGAGGTGGGATTGCTTTAGATGACTGTTTGTAATGTAAAGCGGACGCATATTGTCTTTCATATGCAAAAAATCTACCTGGGAAGAATTTTTGGAGGTAACCAAGCTGCCATTTTCTTCCTAGGGTTTCATTGTGTTTTTATAGTTATTGGATTGGTGGTAGTATATCGCCATCATCGATGTTCTTTGTGAATATTACTTTCTAATGCAATCAAAATTCGATTTCTTGATTCAACAACAATGAGCAGTTTGTTGAATCATTTTTGCAAGTCATTTTCACATATCAGGTCATTTGTCAGGCTTGAGGGCAGCCCCCTCGTCTTTTTGATTAGCTTGAGAGCCATTCATTGATGTTAAGTGCATGTGATCGCCTCCATAATTGAACCCCATGGATGATGTTGTTTCCCTCTTGAGTTCATTTTCAGAATTCCACCTTCCAATGATTTTGATGGTCAAATGCCCTAGCTTTTTTGCAGCAGAGAATTAATCAAGCGCAAGCCTGATCAGACACACACACACACAGACAAATAAAAAAGATGATTTAAACAACTCTTAGTTAACATGTTTTATAAATCCAATAATAAAAAGTTAATGATCTAACGAAAGCAGTATTGAACGTGTTTGCTCTTCCGGCCGGGGAATGTAATCGTGCCAGGGGAGGCACCTTCTTCCGAGCCTTTTTGAAAAAGCAAAAGCGTTCCGGTTGCTCTGCTTGAGTGGGTGTCGCACGTGTCTCCGCGCCGTGTCGAGAGTCATTAGAGTTGCTATGTAATTAATGGTTCAAGTCTGTTATTATGAAAACGAAAATATTAGTATTTTCAGTGCACTATTACGAGATTTAATGTGGTTTAAAGATTTTAATAGGTAATATTTATTTATGTAAATATTTATTTTTTAATTTAAATATGAGCTTGTCAACCCAAAATAAATTTTTAATAAAAAATTTCCATGTAAATATCTTAACGAGGTTCATCTATTTTGAAAAATGGTTAATTTTTCATAATTCATGTGTCGTTAAAATTTAAATACTAATTAGATTATGCTTAAAATATCGAAAACGATGCAAATATATCAAAAACATAGTTATTTTGTATTTTTTGTTGATTTTTCTTTTAGTTTGACAGGATTAAAAATTAGATAGCAAGAATTTTGGGGGTGATCACACGTTAAAATACAATGCCTTTGATTAAAACTGAAGAGAAGCAGTGTTGAAACTCACGTGACCATGAAGACCAAGCCCTGGTGAGTTTCGGATCGGTCAACCTAAAAGTCATGAATAGAGGCAGAGATAATTGGAAACCAAAGCATGGTTCGAGTGGTCCGGTGCACCGATACCCGGAACCTGTCGACGGGAAAACAAGTTCTTAGATCCGCCCGCTCGTGCTTGCCACTGAAATCAGAAATGGAAATACGGAAGAATTTGCCAGGTCATAAAGGGTTCTTGCTCGACGAAACCATGTATGGAGACATATTTATAATACACGTGGCATCCAATAATTCATCTACCAAATCTTCTTTCTTTATCTCCCACTTAATTATTCTCAAGCAAAATGCTAAAGTTTAGCTTTTTCATGCCACATTTTTTTTTAATCTTTTTTTATTAATATAATTGTGCTGACCAACTTGAATATACCTCTACTAATTCTACGAGCTTTAAAATTAATAATTATATAAATTTTTACTAATTATTATATTAAAAGTTATAAAACTCAAATTATTAATAAATATTTTTTTTTTCTTGTGATAGGCGGATCCATGCATGTCCACTTTACGTGGGAAGGCCCATCTGATGATATATCTTTAATCTTTTCAATAGCCCAATAATCACCATCGCAAAAGGAGGGGGGATGGAGGGATAAAACTTGAAAAGATATAAGATATGATAACGATATTATTATTATTATTATTATTATTATTATTATTATTGAAAAGATATTAATAAGATAAACTCAACAATAAATGTGAGGATATTAATTAACACGTAAATGATTAAACAATTTTTCACGGCCAAGTATTTAGTATTTTCTAAATTTAACAGCAGGTTCGAAAAAGGATTTTTTTATATTTAAAAACAATCTGTACTTTTTTAATTTACGTAAAATTCAAGCCAAGAAATTGAGACATGAAAACTATTCTAAGAATCCTCTGTTAATTGAACCCAGAAAGATTTTGTTAGGTTATTGGAAAAAAATTGGATCAGATTTTCATTGCTAAAAAACAATTTAACAATATATATTTCTAAAAAACATACACCAAATTAAATTAATTATCTAGCAAGTGATGCATGGATAAAAGCTTCTAGTTCAATTTATATGATCATTAATTTTAGAGCTCGTAAAATTAGTTCAGATGTACAATTAATTTATCCGAACACCTATATTAATAAAAAAAAATTATTTTATTGCTAATTATTGCTATCATTACATCAAAGAATTGGTAAAGGATTAATGGGAAACCATTATTATAAAATGATAATTCCAACGTGAAAAGTCCAGGTCTGGATACACACGTCGCACGAGATGAAGGTATCACGAACTTTCTCCCATTTTCACGTTTTTAAAAATTGCTCTATTTTTATATGTATACAAAGAAAAATATATATACATATATATATATATATATATATATGTATGTATACACACACACACACACATGTATACGTATATATGTGTGTGTATTCATTTTTTCTTAAAGTGTAATAAATTTTGAATTTGAATGCAATGGAAAAAAATAAGAGGGACTTGGAGAGTGGAGAGACGAGGTCAACACCCAATAAAATAAATAAATAAATAAATAAAAACACGGCGGGGGACCGAATTGTCAGTCAATTCAAGAAACTAAAATAAGCAAAAGAAGATGGAAAAATAATTTTGGTGACGCAGAAACTCCTCGGCAACCACCAACTATTTTTCTCTGCTCTGCAAATTTATTTATTTATTTATTTTCTATTTTAAGTTTGGTTTTAGGTCTAAAATCGGCTCCCCACGTCGAGAGATCTGGGCCCAGTATTTTTAGAAGAAATTTCAGCATGAATTTTGCAATTATAATGCATTGTCAGAAAAATAAAAAATAAGCAGCAGTGGCCTACAATTGTTGACCCGGCCAGGTTGACTAGACTGAGCATCCCCGACTGGTTATATAAATTTATTCTCTGCAAGAAATTCACAGCATAACCATCTCCCGTCCTTTTCTTTTCATTAAATGAAAGCCCTAATTATATCATTAGGGCATTTTTTTCCAAGAGAGCTCATTGGGGCAAGATCTCGCTCTCAAAAACCAAAATTATATGATATCTAAAGTTTAATTATTCATTTGATAAAAAAAAATGGACATTTTTACTTATTGTTTGTTTGAGAATATGGTTGTGGTTGTTTTTGAAATTATTTTTTTATTTAAAAATATATCAAAATAATATTTTTTTTATTTTTAAAAAATTATTCTTGACATCATTACATCAAAATAATCTAAAAACACTAAAAAAATTAATATAAAATAAAAAAATTAAAATTAAAATTAATTTCTTTTCATAAATACTCTCAAACACCCCCTGCTGGCCCGAGTTTTGCAATTCTACAATGCTTTCTAGTTATTTTTTTATGTGAATAAATCTATTTACTGAAAAGAATATTTTTATGGATTTAAGTGAGCAAATAAAATTATAATTATCATAATTTTTCATAAAAAACATACTTTCTGATTCGAACTTGAGACCTGCTATGTAAATTACAATTGCTCTGTCATCACATTACATCCATTTGAAAACTAGTTAAAAATCAAATTCTGCTAATTATCTGAGTTATTTCTCTCACTTCTACAAAATAAAACAATTAAATATTATTTGAAAACATTAATTAGAGTTTTTTTTAATAATTAAAAAACAAGTTAAATCACGAAAACAAACACTCTTTTATTTGTCTACTAGTTTCATAATATATTGATGCAAATTTGCTATGTATTGTAAGCATATGAATCATTAATTACTTGGAAATTGATATTTATGCAATAATTTATTTATCATGATTGTAAACTATATTTTAAAAAAAAAGTAAAAATATTAAAAATATAAAAACAATTCAACAATAAGATGATTAATGAGTAATTTATTTTAAGAAGAAAAAAAAGTTGTTGGGATATCTTGTTTATTGGCACGACATGGTTATATTTGGTATTGTATTTTAAAAATAAAAAAAAATATTTTAAATGTTAAAAAATTAGTGTTTTTTAATATTTTTTATGTTAGTTTTAAAAATAATTTGTTAAAAATAAATAAAATAATATTATAAAGTATTGCTACTTAAAAAATATTTTAAAAGAAAGGAAGGGCAGACATGTAATTTAGTTGAAGAAAAGGTGGGTGTACAAAAACAAGCGACGGTAAAGGCAACCCGGCATTTCTGAAAAGCCAGGAAGAGAACCCGATAATAATAATAATAATAATCAATAAAAAGAAAACACACACACAAAAAAAAACCAGACCCAGATTTCCTTTCTATCTCTAATTTCCATGTCGTAAAACAAAAGAAAATAAAATCATCTCTGTGTCTCTCTCTGTCTGTCATCTGCCATGTTTTTTTCATTTACCACCGCCTCTTTTCTTCTTTCCATTTCTCAATAATATTTTTTCTTCTTCTATCTCGCTTTTTGATATTTCTACTTCCTCCTCCTCCTCCTCCTCCCTCTCTCTCTCTCTTTTATAGAATAGAATCTCTCAACCCCAGTGTCTTACGCAATTCGCCACCTCCCAAAAAAAAAGAGTCACAAAACCACCATACCACAACCATCTAAAAACAAAATCACCCCTCAAACCGTCTTTATCTTCTCTTCTCTGTGATACCCAGAAGCCCTTTTTTTCCGTCTCTCATTTTGGAGGGGTTTCCATCAAAGGGGCTGTCCTGTTATTATTGCTGTTCGTTTCAGATTCTTTTGGTTTTTTTAAGGTGGCGCTGGCTAAAATGACCCAGGGTGCGTAGGATAAGGAGTTTTTTAACTGGAGGTGTGCACGTGGACGGTGAGGATGGGGACGGAGATATTAATAAAGAAGTGGGGTACATGGGAGGAGCTGCTATTGGGCGGGGCCGTGATCCGGCACGGTACCCGAGACTGGAATTTGGTCGCGTCGGAGCTCCGCGCCCGAACCGTTGATTGCCCCTATACTTTCACACCCGAGGTGATTAATTACTACATTGGTTAATTACTTAATTAATGATTATATTTTTTTTATTAATTAATTGCAACTAATTTTGCTCTTTTATTTTTGTGGGGTAGTTAGGTAAAAAAACAAAATTATTTTTTGTTATTTGTCCTAACACGACACGCTAATTGGGCAATGGACTTTTTTTGTTTTGTTTTGTTTACCTCTATTTTGTTAAATCACTTGGAAAGTTTGTTACTGCTCCTATTATTTTTCGAAAATGTCAAAATCACCCTCCATTATTAAAGGTTACACCATAAAAATAATAATTTTAGAGGTTAATATAGTTTTTTTACGAGGTTAATGAATAATGAATTGTGACTGGTGGGATGAAGAAGAGAAGAAAAAACATGGATAGTGACACGAGAAAATAGATAAATAAATAAATGGGGGAACTAACTGGGCAAGCATGTGTTGACCTTGACTTTGACTTGACTTAAATGCTGTTTGCTTAGGATTAGTAGTATTTGCATGACTTCCTAGCTAAGTTAGAAAATGTTAATGAAAATTATGATAATGATATGTCACGTGGCATGCATGTGCCTTGGTCATCGGTCGATGCATCGACTTGGTCGTGTGATATTGGTTCCCGTTTAAGCATAAGCTTTTGATTTTATGTTTTGTATTTCTAGATAGGCAAAGTGTGATGCGATGTGATTTGACTGATTGACTGTGATGCGATGTGCATGTGGATTTATCTTGGTTTACATTTTAAATGCAGATATGTAAAGCAAAGTATGAGGACTTGCAGCAACGTTACTCAGGGTGCAAGTAGGTGCTCTTAATGATATCAAGACATTATTACCTATTCTTGGGTTGCCCGAAGTGGATTGCTTAACCCTAGCAACAGAAAGAAAAATGGAATGTTTCTTATCACAACCTGTTCTTTTCGTAACTAAATGATTTAGTATTTACCGTTTCTCTTGGAAAGTAAAAATCAAAGTAATAAAACCTGGCCCGGAATGTCATCTTGTTGGCCTGCTGACATGGGAGCTGGTCGGGTCGGTTCTCGTTCTAACCTGCTTCTGTTTTTACCAAAATGATATTGTTTTATTATTTTTTTTTCAAAAAAATAAATACATTGAAACTGACTTCAGTTTGGCCAAAAAATCGGGCTAACCCACTGACATGTGGGTTGAGCTAGTCAACCACAACCCGGGCCTTGAGTTGAAATTTACAAGTATGGTAGACAGAATTAGAGGGTTTAAACTAATACTTTTCCAAATAATAAAGGTCTACTTGGCAATGGAGAGAAGATGATCATATATATTGTTTTTTTTCTCAACATTACTTAAACCTCATTGTTTGATAGTGCAAATCACAGGCTTTGAATTGAAGGTTTAAATAAAAATTATTTGCGCATGTGCATTCATTAGCATATGTTCATCGTCAAATTTCTGAAACAAAGTTGCACGCGATTTACTCCATGCCCGTGTATTCCTCAGAGCTTGGTTTGAAGAGCTGAGGAAGAAAAGAATGGCAGAGTTAAGGCGAGCATTAGAACAGTCTGAAGGCTCAATTGGGTTAGTGATCTGTCTTTTGTTCCAATTCAGACTTTGTGTGCTTATAAATTCATGTTAAGAAAACTGCTTTGTGTCATTTTTCCTAAAATAAAAACATGGTAGTCCAAACACTGTCTTAATCATGTTCCCCTGCATTTACGTTTTCAATATCATGCTAAAAGAATTAGCATAAGATTCAATCCTAAAACATGCTGTGGAGCGGCATAAGAATCTTTGCTTTGGAGTGCCAATTCATGAAATCATGAATGCCCATCACTAATACGATGGTGATGATTTCATCATCTGACTCAAGGAAATAAACTGTTAAGAGCTGATTTAGTGGAGATGCGTGAACTTGCTTGAAGCTGATTCAATTCGTTATGTGACATGTAGAGATTTCTTAACTGGTACGTTTCAGGTCACTGGAATCAAAACTTGAGATTCTCAAGACTGGGAGAAGGGAGGATTGTCATGTCAGTTATGACTCCAGCCAGACAGAATCACCTGTGCTATTTCTGAAATGTGGTGGGATCGAATCATCCAGTAAAGAGACGTCCAAGGATGGACTATCTGCTGGTAGTTTTACTCAGGATACCAAAACAAATTGGACACCTGAGTGTCGAGTTCCAACTGCTGTGCCGGCGGCAGAGATAGAAATTAAGCCTGAAGTTGCAATGTCCCCTGAAGAGAATAAAGTTTCAAGCATATGGAAGATGTCAGACAGCATATTTGCAGGACAGGTAGGTAGTTTAAAAAGAAGGAGAGGGAAGAGAAAACGGAAAGATTGTAGTAAGGATGTCAAGGAAGGGAGTGTTGGAGAAAGTGAGTTTTTGGGGTCAGCTGATGTTTTATTTGCTACTCGCTGTAAAGATAATTCAGCTAGCACCTCTGGTCAAATTGCAAGATGTTCTACTATTGATTATCAATCCAGAGGTTCGAGTAAGGATGGAGTGGTGGATATCAGGGTGATTTTTGATTCTATTGCAGAGAACAAATGTGCCTCTGTCTTTCATCGGCGCCTTGATAGTCAGGTATAGATCACTTTTTACCTTGTGAGTTGTGAAGTTGGTTTCTTGTTGTCATTGTCAGTACAATGTTGTTGAAAATGATGGTGGTGCCTCTTTGTTTTAAATTTTTCTCGTCTTGGATTTTAATTTTGTAAACTTGCTAGTTTTGATTATTATCGATATACCAATGCACAGAATCAGTTTAACTTTGTAGTGGTGTTTTATTTTTGTAACAGAAGAGAGGAAGATATAAGAAAATGATCTTGCAGCACATGGATATTGATACCATAAGATCAAGAATTGGCAGCGGCTCCATCACAACAGCGAAGGAACTCTTTCGAGACCTGCTTCTACTTGCTAACAATGCCTTGGTCTTCTATTCCAAGACTACTCGTGAATACAAATCTGCACTTCTTCTGAGAGACATCGTCACCAAAAGTCTGCGGCAGAATCTCAAGAATTATATTACTGAGACGACGATTGCCCTGCTCTCAACCACATCACCATTTCTTAGAGCTCCTGTCAAACCTCAAAGTGCTCGTCCTGGTAAGGGAAAACTGTCAGGAAAGGTGACCAAAGCTGGGAAGCTTGTTGCTAAAACTCCAAACACGGGTATTAGACCAAATAATGTCCAGTCACCACCTTCAGCAGAATCTTTAGCATTGAAAAAGAAAGGAACCTCCCATTCCCCTCCTTTAGCAGAATCTTTAGCCATGAGAAAGAAAAGCTCTCATTCCTTGCCTTCAGCAGAATCTTTAGCCACGAGAAAGAAAGGCTCTGGCCGTCCAAGAAAAACTGGACAAGAAAGTTCACAACGCTTAGAAAGTGTGCCAAAAGGAAGCAAGAGATCCCGGGTTAAGTGATGATATTGTATATTTGTTCATCATCCCCTGTAACATGTTACGACAATTCTAATGTGTTTTCTAGGATATTTCAATGTACAAAGTCTCCCGCTTTGAAACTAACTGTTGTATAGTCCAAATGTAACAGAACATTAGAGAGAAACATTTGCTTACTTGACTTGCGAACTCAAGGCAGCGCCATTTATCAGAAGAAGCGATGGCGACAAATTCATAGTTTCCATGCTGCATATTGATCATTGGAGATGCTGATTATGTTTCTCAATTCCAGGAAAACGCAATTTGGAATATCTGGCCAGTGGCCGCCCCACCGGTACAGATTGTAGAATAAGGTCTTAGGAGACTTTCCTGTAACAACCTGTGTACAGAAAGTAAATTATCAAAAACTCCATAGCTGCTGTCGTCGTGGTTACTGTGTTTCAAGACACAGTGAACTACATTACCTTTTAATCATTTAATCTCTCAACTTGTTCTTCATATTTGTTTGTTTTATCATTATGATTTTTTTTTATTACATGATGTATAAAATTGATGTATCTTTTTAAGTTCACCTCTATTTCATGTTTTTGTCTTTCAAATTTGAATGTTGAGTTTTTATTATATAGTTAGTAATAATATTTGGAGGTGTGATTTTCAAAACAAGGATCGAAGGATACAAAAGCTAGAACATCAGGGAACAGGCTAAAGCTTTAGGAGCTAAACTTTAAGTGCCTAGTGCCATTCCAACTGGTGTTTTTGCTGAAATTTAAATTATTTATTTTTATATTTTAAATGAAAATTTTTTATTGTTTTTAGATTATTTTGATATGCTGATATCAAAAATAATTTTTAAAAAATAAAAAAAATATCATTTTGACGTGTTTCTAAATTAAAAACATTTTAAAAAGTAACACCAATCACACTCAAACACCCCCTAAATGTGATATGCTTTGTTGTTCTTTGTGAAAGATGATCATCGTTCTTGAATTTTTGAAAATCAATAAATAATTCATTTTTGAATATACAAATTTAATTGAAACATGGTTCGATAAAAAGAATTAAACTTGTTTTTTATAAATAAAAAAAATATTAATTCAGGTTGACTTGTAGGGTTAGTCTCCGACAACCATGGTAAATCTAGATAATTGATGTGAAACTGATCTTCATGGCCCGATCATCTCGAAAGTCCAGTTGCCTGGCCATCTCCAGGGCCCAGTTCCAGTTACTTGAAGTGAAGATTAAACGGGGCCGGATCCTTAAGTCTTGATTGAAAGCTAAACATAGCCCACAATTGTGAAATAAGTCTCTGGTTCAAGTCCTGGATAATTTTATCATCGCACCGCCCAGAGAACCCTTGGGCCTGACTGGAATGATGAGCCCAAAAGGAATGTTGGGTTTAAATAATTAAGGGTGACATTTTGTGATAAAAAATCCCATCAAATGTTTTTTTCTTAAAAAAAATAAACTCTGAAAATAATTGTTTTTTCTTCAACCCGTGAGTCTTTGTTCCCTGCTATCCATGACATGTTTTAAAAATATTTTTAATTAAATAATATAAAACACCTTTTTTCATATTTATTTTGGATATTATTATACTTTTAAAGAATACTATTTATTCAAAGCATTATTTTATACTATCATATTAAAATTATTTTCTTTCAAGATAAACACATTTTTAACACGCATCTAAAATCGAAGGGACCGCACAGGATACTGAGAGAGATAATATTAGGGAGTGCTTGAGAGAGATAATATTAGGGAGTGATCGAGAGTTTGGTTATGGTTGTTTTTTAAAGTGTTTTTCGTGTCGAAATATATTAAAATAATATTTTTTTTATTTATTAAAAATTATTTTTGATATAACCACATTAAAATAATTTAAACATACTAAAAAAATTCATTTAAAATAAAATAAAATTTGATAAAACAGTAATTACACCAGCATACCAAACAAGCAATAAATAGATGATCGTGTCCATGAAAAATGATGGCCGCTGGAGGGATTGGAAAATTGACTAAATGGACAGGCGACCAGCTTGGGGGCATCAAGTCGTTAATATATATATATATATATATATATATATATATATATAATAAAATCTTGGGCAACTGTTCCTGAATCGAAGCTGCCAATTTGAGATCACCATGTTTTGCATTGATTGTCGTGTCCTCGTGTCAGGAATAGTTTTGTGAATTTGACATTTAAATGTCGATTGGATTAAGTCATGAGATGAATTAGTAGTATACAGGGGGCTTGGAATTTTGGATAATTTATTAAATATCATGCATGAATATTCTTATCTACTTACAACCTTATCTGCTATGGGAGATGCTGCTTGGTTTACAGGAACGGCTTGGTATATTTAGACCGTACTAAATTATTTGGTAGGGCTATTAATCTTGGTTTCTTGGAACAATTCTTAGGTGTTTTCGTTTAAATTTTCACTGTTGACTTAGGTTTAAAATTAAATTGTATAGAAATTATTTGGATATGGTCGGGATAATTTGAGAAGTTTAAAAATAATAATTAAAAAAAAATTAAAATGCCGATATATTAAACTGATTTGGACTTCCTAACTTGATATATTTTAATTTTTTATTGTATAATAATAAAAATAAATAATTACAAAACCAAGTGCATATCAAATATTGAGATGATTATTTAAAATTAAAATAATTTATATATAACAAATAAAAAATAATAGAAATGAAAGACAAAAACACGCATATGAAAAGATGAGTCTACACTCCATCTTTTCAATAGATGTATTATAAAATTCGTTGTGCAAAATTGAAGGGGCAAAAAGACACTTTATCTGGTTTTGTGTTTCAAAAATTTTATGAAAAAATCTGAAAATTTTTTATTTTAAATTAAAAAAATAATATTTATATATATTTGGATGCGTGAGTTCAATTTTTTTTTTAAAATATTATTTTAATATATTTATATATAAAAAATATTTAAAAAAAATAACAAAGAGATGAGTTTACACTCGAATTCTTTTAGACGAATTAGGTGCATGCTAAAGTCGTAGCCATCGTCTCTATAAGTTAAAACAAAGGGTCAGTTCAACTGTGTGCAAAGCAAGAAAGGGAATTCGGCAAGAATTCATACACTACCACTGCCTTCCATGTCGTTTACGAAGCAGACGGGAGTGGTGCCGATTTAATGAATATTTATTCCTGAATTAAATTAATGAATGAGCCCTACAATTTGATTCAATAATTGAAAGTTTTTAGCAGTGAGTTAAGAATGATGTTTCTGCTAACTAATTAGAATTGTTTTATTTTAAAAAAATATTTAAAGTCATTATTGTTTTTATTAATATAAAATTATATAGAATGTTTTATCTAACTATTTCGACCATTACTACTACAAATCTCATCGTTGTCTCTCACTATTATCCCGCCGGTACCACCATTACACAACCACCGCTACCCCCACCTCTTTCACCATCATTTCACAACCACCGCTATCACCCACTACTCCACTTTCACCATCACTTCTCTGCCACCTCCACGATGTGATCATAACAAAGTCATCCACTCCTCCTCCCGTCGATGACCTAACCCAACCATATTCTAAATTTTTTCCAGTTTTTCTGTCGTTTGCACACCAACTCTTTGACCCGCCGGGCCACCCCTAACCTCCCCCCTGCAACTTTAAGAACAAAGCATTATGTATATAAACAAGTGGATTAATAATATTAACAGAGAACATCCCCTAAATTACTGTTTGAACTATCTACAGTGCTTCCAAAAGTGTTTTTCAAATGAAAATATAATAAAATAATATTGTTTATTCTTTACGTTACCACGTCAAATTAATTCAAAAATAATTAATATTTTCATTAAACAATTTTAATATATTAAAAAAAAAAACACCGACAAGCCGAAGCTCTTATAATATTAATTATCGTTAGAGCCATATTTTATAGTGCCAGACACGAAGCTTGCTAGGAACTGCATTATTCCTTGCTGCCAAGTGCTCATGGACGCGCCATTGATGGATGCGTTGTTTTAAAGTGGTGCTACCATATATGCCTATAACATAATTTATATAAAAGCCAAGATTAATTTAATAACGGTACAAGAACCATAATATTAATATCTAGAAATACTTTTTTCTTTTCTTTTTATCTGATTAATTAATTCATCCACTAATCTGAAGCTAACCCGAATGCATTTGTTTTTTCCTTAACTTTTCCGGCTAGATTCTGCTGGAGGGTCCGGTCACCAAGATAGGTCAATTATTAGGTATCGTAAGGCGTATAAATGGTGGAGTTTATTGTCTACGAAAATGTGATTGACTCGTAGCGTTTGAAATCAGCCAGCCCAAGTTCCTTCTCGGAAAAGAAAAAAAACCCGGCGTGCTTGAAGGGGTAAAACTAATAAATGATACGTTATATATTTTAAATAATATTTGGTTATATTAGATTTTGAACGAGTGATCAATAACTCTATTTTAAAAATATGGTCAAGAAAATATAAAAAAAAATCAATTAATTATGATGAAGATAGCTGGCTGACTAACTGGATTGATTGAATAGATCAACTCTGAATTGATCTTTGTTTGAGAACTAGCCTTGTTACGAGGCAGATTCAAGGAGAGTTCATTTTAATTTTAGAAAAATAAAATTCATATTTAATATTTTATAAGCATTAACAATTATACAAGGTATTAGACTGCTATTTGAACTCAATAATTTTTCATATTTTAAGCCAAATTCTTATTCCTCGTGACTTTGTAATTATTTGGAAATGCGGTCGAAGTTGCTTTCAAAATATTTTTCGCTCAAAAATACAGTAAAATATTATTATTATTATTTTAAAATATTATTAACATCAACACATTAAATATCTACAACACAATTTTTTTACTTTAAAATAAAAAAAGAAATAATTTTTTAATTATTTTCAAAAATATTTTGAGCGACATGAGCCTTTTGCATTTATGGATGAATCAATCACTTCTTCACCCCACTCCTCACTTATTTTTTTTTTTTTTTGGTATTTACCTGGATATCCTTCCACAAGGTGAAACTAATCCCGTTCGGGGTTCATGGCTGCCCCTCCCAACAAGTACACTTCCCAGAGATCAAACGCTGGTTCTCACCCTTACGGGGATCTAGCGGTGCCTTAATGGCTAGACCAACACTATGTTGGTACTCCTCACGTATTTTAATCATGAATGCCATGGCATTTGCTGGTAATGACAGGTCACGAAATAACAATAATTTCTACAAATTGATCATTTACCTAAATTAAATTGACATTGCAGCTATGATGCTGCCAGCCCGCCACCATAAATGCAACCACTCCATGGCTATTTTCAGATCATGAAATGGTGATTACAACGCATGATCTAGTGGAGGCCAGGACGCTCCTCCACCGAATAAAACCAAGAGAGTTCTTCTGCAAACAGAGCACCTCGGCATGCCCATTACGTGCATGGAACCAAATATCCATTAAAAAGTGGCTGAGTATCTGGCCATGTCCTGCATGGTTGTGCGTTTGAGTAGTCACATGACATATGTGATCTCCAATCTAGAAATTGAAAACATGTCGTCATCATTTTTTTTCCTTTTTTAACATGTGAGTTAATAAATCAACTCATCTAAATATTTAAATTAATAGATAAAATTTCAGAAGACAATTTATATTATTATATAATATATTTTTTTAAGTGAAAGCTCTCTAGACTTGAAACTTATATAAACCTATATTATCTTGTGTTTATTTTATTTTATTTTATAAAAAATGAATGGAGATGGTGAGATTTAAACTCGTAATTATTGGGTTAACAGGGTTACAATACCATCGTATTAAGTTTTTAGATAAGATGATTATTTAACAACGTGGATGTCTTGGTCAGATTACATGTATCTCAACTAATCCTATAAACCCTGAAATTAACAACCATGTAAATCTGTAGTGGTTATCATATTAGTAACCATAAAACTCGAACCTGAAATCACAAAAGAAATAAACCCTTTAATTCTAAACTCTTATAATTCACTAATTTAAACAATAAAAAGAGACTTGGTTCCTTTTATTATATCCGAGTTCAATTCTCTTTGTATATACTTATTATCCTTGTAATGTTTTACTTGTTTAATTAGAGTTGCAGTATACTCAATTAAACTCAGAATTAATGGTAACACGCGTAAACTTTGACCCCGAAGTCTACAGTAAAAAAAAGAAAAAGAAGAAGAAAGGTTATGTCGTGATGTTTCCTGGTGTTGGCATTTGAGGCTCTACTTGCCGTGACATCTTGCTCAATGGCATAGTTTGAAAAGACGTCCATTGACTTAGAAGTTTTTATTTATTTTTTCTTATTTTTCCAATTAATTTTAATAACTTACAATGGGTTATTGTGATATTAATTTGAAGGCAAAAACGAGGGTCCAGCTGCCAAGATTGGACATGAAGGAAAAAACAAAGAATCGAACTTAAGGGGAAATATAATTTTGAGCATATTAAACATTTTGTGGGCGTGAAAATTATATCCATCCTAAATGAACAATAATACTTTTATAAAAATATTTTTTCTGGAAAATCATATTTATAGAATAAATTAATCTTATCAGAGCAATAAAAAAATCGTTTATAGATTAAATAAGTTAATTTATATAAAAAAAAAAACACACAAAAATCTATAGAAATATATTGAAAAAATCGAAATATACTCCGTTGACTTTTATGTTCCAATAAATCGGATATTTTTACCTCCCTGGCTGCCTCGTTTTTAACCAGCATGGCTGCCCCGCCCCTCCTCCTCCTCCTCTAATCATCCATCTTATTAAAAAATTTATTAAGTGTAGTACCCTCAGTATTATTACAATAAATGTTTTTGGTCCTAGGATGTCAACAACAGACTAGACTAGGTCACACCACACACGAAGCCAACACAATCCCCCCCCGTCCCCTTTTTTTTTAAAAGAAATTAAATAAATGCTGCTCATTTAGGTAGATTGTAATATCAGTTTTAATATATTTATTTTTAACCCATGCATACTTTTTGTAACAAAACATATAAACTATAATATTAAACACCCACTAAAACGTAGAAGGGTCTCTTTCATATGGTTAATGGCACGTCACATTAAAAGTAGCATAGGAAAAAGTAGATTTACCATATATTATTGTATTTTATCCATCGTATTTTCAATTAGACACTTAATCATATAAAAAATAATTATCACACAACACATAGTTAAATATAATTAATTTTGTTAAAATCACACCTAATCGTGGCAATTAAAAATTGAAATAAAATAGTAGTGGTTTAATAATTTAATAATTCTAATGTCTTCTTTCTATTTTTCAAAATTTCAAATTCAATGGCTAGTAACAAGTAATATACGGGGTAAAGGTAAATGGGTGTCGTCTTCATGCTTTGAAATCCAAAACATGCTTGTAAGCACACACGTTGGTATTGCGGACAATCGTACATGCAAGTGAAAAAATCTAGGCCTGATTATTTATTTATTTATTTTAATATGAGTTTTTCTTCAATATTTTTTTAATTTTTTCAATATTTTTATCATGTAATAAAATAATAAAATTAATTCAAACTAATGAAGTTCAAGTTAATTAAAAGTTGGATTAGTTAACTCGAGTTGAGTTTTTTTTCTTTCTTTTTGAACTTTTCAATTCAATTCAATAAAATAAAATTAATTTTAATTTGAAAATTCAAACTAAATAAAGTATCGAGAAATGGGTTTTCAAGTTCAACCCACTGTATCAAATCTAATAATAATATTAAAATATTTTACACTGTCAAGATATTATTTTTTATATTAAAAAAAAATTAGCCCAACAACGCACACTGTAACACAGAAGTACCCTACCCTAGTAACGTTCCATGCGATCTAAAACAATCCAAAATGAGTCTACCTCTAAATCCAATCCCCCTCCTAGTCGGCAAGTCTCCCCTTCTCTAGATCTTCCCTGGTAAAACAATAAAATAAAGTAACAGAAACTGCAAAAATAAATAAAAAAAGTTAAAACAAGATCTGACCATTATCAGTGGTAGAACTCTGTAACAGTTTTTACTCTCCATCTTTTACATGCACACGCAGACACCATACTCTTTATCATGAAGTGAGGAACTAAGAAGCAGCAGCAGAAGGAAAAAGAAGACGACAGACCAAACCGAACACCTCTCCCCTTTACGTATTTCAAAAGAAAAAAAAGAAGACAAAACAGTAGAAGTGTTAGAACACGGAGAACTGTTGTGTGCTGTGTCTTTTCTTAAATGGACAGCGACGAGAGGTGACCTCTTCCTCTCTCCCTGTCCCTGTCTCAACTCTCTCGCTCTCTCGGAAATCCATTTTCCAAAAAAATAACCCCAAAACCCGGCATGCAAAAGTATTACTGAGAAATTAGAATATAAAAACAACAAAGTGGTGTGCTGCCGCCTGATATTTTTTGTGAATGAGAGGGCCTTTAAATATGGCCATTCTTACACGATACTCATCTCGATTTCTCTCAAGAACTCTCATTTATCCTCTATTACTCTTCCCTTTCTGATTTATTTCCTGATGTTCAGAATCAGACTCAAATAAGCTGTCTGATTTCTGCAAGATTGTTGTTGCTTCTTAATCCTTATTCGTTAATATCTCCAGCTTCCTCGCACCGATTTTGCCTCTCTTTTATCTCAAGGTGTGTCATCTTTCCTTCTTTCTCCGCTTAAACATCTCAAAGTTCAGCTACAATGCTGCTAAATCCCCCGTTTTCCCTTTCATTTTTTGAATGCTTGTCACTTCCAAAGTCTCTCTTTTTTTAAAAAAGTTAATTGGTTGAACTTGAAATTTGTGCTTGCTTACTATATATAGCATTTCAAGCGGCAATTTTTGTTTTTTCGATTCTTAGATTTTTGAATGTTTACGAGATCTGAAAATTTAGTATTCTGTAGTGATAGATTCTTCAGGCAGGAAAATCAAAAGACCCTGCTTTTTCGCATAAAGTAGATTGCTTTCCTTTTTAAAAAATGAAAAAAAGTCATTATAACTGAAGTTTATTTGGCTTATGTTTTTTAATGGGAAAATCTATTTAATCAGTTTTCTTGAGGGATTCATTAGAAGTTTTAAGACTCTGTTATTAATTTAATCTATATTAGCATAAATAACAAGCTGATTAATAACAAATTAAGCTTTCTTTCTTTGCATTGAACTCTCAGCACATGCATTCACCTGAATAGCTAAATCAAGAAGCCAACATTAATTTCGCTTTCCTGGGTTTTTCACATGTCAATTCATACATGTTCTCGATTTTTGACCTTTTTATGAGGTTACTGTGAACACTGAGGCTGATATACATGAACAATGAGGATTTAGACTGTGTCGAATATTTTGAAAGAGAGTGAAGATTAAGCTGGTTTTTCAAAATTGAGCCTAGTCTCGAGAGAGGGATTCTGGAAATTTTTCTTAATTAAGAAATTGAGCTAAAACTACTTGCAAATTTGGTTGTCGAATTTTTGTTCAAGCTTAGAACTTAATCTTATGCCAGAGTGAAATGCCAACTTTTTGTCAGTAAATATTTTTTCAATTGCAAACAATAGTTGCAACATTTGATCAGGTTTGTTTCTGATATTGGTCTCTCGGTTTTTTTGTGCGTCAGCTGCAGATGGTTATGAGGACCTCGAAAAAGTTTTAGCAGTATATGACGTCATTCAGATCGTGGAAATTGCTAAGAAGGAACACCTTCTGTGATGGGGTATGGCATATTGTATTTAATTTGCCTCTCAGTCTTGGGGGCAGCAAAGAAGATGAAGTGTTTACAAAATCTGCCTTAGTTTTGATAGTCATCAAAGATGTAATTGTGTTGCCTTGGTGCAGGTGAAATCCGGATTGAAGATGAAGCAGCTCCCGTTTATGGGCGTTATATGTACAGTAATGCTGTTCGTTGTGTATAGAACTACAGTATATCAGTATCAACATACAGAGGTATGGCAACCCCATCGGCTCTGTACGTATCTTAACATACAAGTATCAGTCAACGAGCCAAAATTTCTGGTTAATTCTCTTCCGTTGATTGATTTGTGGGTTTTGTTTTTGTTCATTGAGGCATTAATTCCAATATTTACGCTATAGACATACTTGAGTACTCGGTTACATTGCTTCTGAAAGAAATGTAACTTGGCACTGTCCAAAATCTTAATAACTTTACTTCTAGTGTCACCTGCTGGTCGATCTACATCTTTTCTGTCGTTGAAGTTGCCTCTAGGAACAAATTAAGCTGCATTTTCACGATAAAAATAGGTCCAGCTCTAGCTCTCTGTTTTTTGTGGCGCTGCTTTTTCTGAAACTCTTCTACTCCCTTTATCTTGCTTCCTGGTTAAAAGCTTGCTGACTAGTTTTTCTCCACCATTGTCAGATGGATGAAAATTTTTACCCCTTCAAAACATTGAAGGTAATTTTAGAATTATCAATTAAAATTCCAGAGCAATGTTTTATGCATTGGATGACTATTCTAGTGTTCATCATTATCTGAAGACGTGTTTGGTGCTTTGATCTAGGATTCTTCTTTGTCTTCTGGACTGTTGGGTGGTTTGCCTCATGGTATTATACAAGCTAGCTCAGATTTAGAGCTGAAGCCTTTATGGTCAACAAGTAGTTCGAGGTCAAAGGTTGGTTTTTTATCCTCTGGTATTGTGCCATCAATACTAGGGAGTAGGGCATGTCTGACTTATCATGGGAATCAAATGCAGGTTGAACCTTCTACCCGTGGTTGCTTGCTGGCAATTCCAGTTGGCATCAAGCAAAAGGATGATGTCGATCATATTGTCCAAAAAGTATTGCAGATGTCTTATCTAATGCTTTTGTTTCATCAACTGAACATTTCTTGCCTAATATCATTGAATTCAGTTTCTTCCAGAGAATTTTACAGTTATGCTATTTCATTATGACGGCAATGTGGATGGGTGGTGGGATCTTGATTGGAGCGATGAAGCCATACACATAGTGGCCAAGAACCAAACAAAGTGGTAAGATCAACCTTTATAATTTCTTTTTTTTTGTGTATTTTTTACTACATATTTTGTTTGTATGGTAAAAATGGATGATTGATGCCGCTGTTTCAGTATTAATTTAATAGCAAATTGTACAAAATCATTTAGCTTCAAGGGTCAGGGGAACACAGGATTTCACGGGTTAAACTCATGACATCTTCTCATCTAAGAGAGGAGTTTGATAGGTTATGTGAGCGTGGAATATTTTCCTAAAAGATTTTTTTTGAGGGTCTGAGCAGCTGAATTGTTTTCCTCATGCTTCAGACTAGCTTAACTGCTGTTAGATTAATAAAACACAAACAGTCCTGGAAATTGGACTGCCTAAAAGTGGCTGGAAACTTGTGACTTTACATGAATGACTCTGATAATCTTACCGCACCTGTAATCTCCAAGGTGACTTGTCAAAAGATAGTCCAACTGCTGCCATTCTTCAAACATACCATTTATCCTTGGGTTTTTCTGTGCAACTTCATTTAACTTGTCATGCTAATAATAATATTAACACCTTCTTGATCTTTACTGGATTGTTATTTTTCTTAAAAAGAACTCTATTTGCTTGCTTTTCAGGTGGTTTGCAAAACGCTTCCTGCATCCTGCTGTTGTGTCTGCTTATGATTATATATTTCTATGGGATGAAGATTTGGGGGTTGAGCATTTCAATCCAGGAAGGTGAGTTTGCTGGACACCTTTTGCCTTATCATGTTTGGGTTGCCTGCCTTTGGTAATAATATATTTGCCTTGTCTTTATCCGTAGTGTTTTTTTTAGGTGGGTAGATAACTGATCATCTGCTCGAATTTCCAAAAAACATTGCTTGGCCTGTTCTCATCTTCATGCCCATTTTAATTATTTTACCATTCATTGATAGACATCCATCAACCATGATGTCTTTCATATAGTAATGTTATTGGTAGTGCTAACATCCACAATCTCTCCTGCTCTCTAACCCTTGCCAGAACAGGATTCTCTTTTGCTAAAGCTGTTTAGATTATAAGGCTTATTTTTCATCTTAGATTATCATTTCAAGGACAATTGGGAATTACACAGAGGCTTTATTTATCGATATGGGCTTAAATTATGGGTGTGATGTGCTAATGGAGATGATGTTCTGGTTGTGGTGATTTATCTGGGCGTTAGTTTACTTGAAAAACTATTATAAGAACAAAGCGTGACTTGCCTGTAGGCATATATCTTTTCTAAAATAAACTTTATTGATTTATAATTTTATTTCCTTTGTTTTCTTTCTAGATACTTGAAAATTGTGAGATTTGAAGGACTGGAGATATCTCAGCCAGCTTTGGACCCAAATTCAACTAACATACATCATAGAATTACTATGCGTGCCAGAATGAATAAGTTTCATAGGTGAATGGCATGACCTTTACTAACTTGATTAAAATCTATCTGTTAATGACTGGAGTGCTTGTCTAACATAATTTTCCTTTAACAGAAGAGTTTATAACAGCAGAGGCAGAACCAAATGTTCTGACATCAGCGAGGGGCCTCCATGCACTGGGTAAATAGTTGCTCCGCTATACTTGTAACATATCCTGTCTTCAGTTTATTTTTTACTTTTTTAATTAGGTGCGATTCTTTCTTTTTTTTTTAACTTAAAAAGTTCTTCATCCACCACTTAATTGGTGGCCCTCGCGCTATATTTATTTTCCTTTCTATTTGGCTGATGAGGAATTGATCATTGTTAAAAACAAAGCAATTTTAGCCCTAAACATTTTTTTTTTCTTTTTGAAAATGACCAATGTAATATTCTATGTCAAATTGTAGAGGTCATGTTTAGTGACATTTTGAGCTTGAGCTCTTCTTTTCCTTATTTTATGTTACATCCATAGATTTGTAGAAGGTATGGCTCCAGTATTTTCAAGATCTGCTTGGTACTGTGCTTGGCATCTTATACAGGTAACTAAACTTTGATTATTCCAGTATAAAGAAGCCCTTTATTTAACATTATTCCAAGCTTGTGATACCCAGTGGAATTACTATTTGATTGTCTTAGTGCAAACATTGTTTTTCTTTTAAAAAAATAAATAGTTGAGAAGCATTCAGGATCAGCTTAGTTTGTTTGTTGCTAAATGAATTGACTTTGGAAAACAAATTTATGCAGGGAACTTTTCTAAAAAGATGATTAATGGGGCAGTGGAAAAGTTAAAAAAATATTTCCTTATAAACACTGAAAAACAACTATCTTTATATTATTTGTTTTAGCTGAAGTAAAGTGAACTAACAAATATGATTCGTTGATAAATATGACTAATATACGGTTGTCCCTAGGATGAAAGAAAATAGTTAACATATGCTTTTTGAGTCCTTGTAGGGAAATGTTCTCTTTTTGAGGAGGGGAAAACTAATCTCTCCATTTAAAGCATGCTATATAGGTTGACTAGAAATTGAATTTTCTTCAAATGGTTTTTCAAAGCTGCACCAAACAGAGGAAACTCTGCAAGATATTTTCCATGACAACACTTTTCTGCAAACAATTGGTGCATTAGACGTAGCTTGATTTTGGAAGGTAGAAGATATGGCCATATGGTTAAATTCTACTCCACCTACTATAGCATGATTGCAAATCAAGTGCACTTTTGGCTTAGGGTTGATTAACTCATCATGGAATTCCTCTTCTTTTTATCCAGAATGATCTAGTCCACGGATGGGGAATGGACATGAAACTTGGATACTGTGCACAGGTAAGTTGAACTTGATGTTTCCAAGGCTAGGTTTAGTTTCTCCTGTTTAACTTTCTCCACCTCAATTCGTTGACCGAAGGTTTTTTTTTGTTTTGTTAATTTACCCGATGCTCTGTAACCTTTTTCGCTATTACTAGCTTGCTTGGTATAGATTATTTTAGGCTCAATGCTGCTACCAGAGCCTGTTTTTTCAACTAAGATAAGAATAGGAAAGGTTCAACAGGTATTGCTCTTTGAAAATAATGGTGATTGTAGGAAGAGGCATAAAAATTGCTTAGTAGATACAGAGGATGTAAGTGTGTTTCACAAAGAGTGATGACTGGTTTTGGAGGAAGAGTTTCATGTTTATTGACAGTTAGTAGTTCTCCAGACAATCCTCTTGCTATGTCCTTATCGTAAACCCACTTGTAAAGATGCTAGGATTAGAAAGTTGATCCCTCCCGTTTTCTGCTTCCCAGGGACTTGGTACCTTTTCACCTCCACAAAAATCATTTTATGTTAACTGGGAATTGGAGGGAATGCAGATAATAAATATTATGGTAATCCACAAATTTGGACATTCAAACTATTTGATCAATATTTGTAAGGAAGGACATTTAAATCATTGTCCCGACAAGATAATTTACTCATCAATTCTTTGAATAACTTTTTTGTTTGACGGTAAGAAATAACCTTGGGGGCCAGCGCCAGCTTGCTTGACTATCTCTGAGACTAGGTTCCTTTCTCAATTGATTTTAAGTACCTCCACATTATCCCAGTGCATTTCAGAGAATGGATTTTCTTGGATGCAACCCCAAGGTTCTATCTCAAGAATTCAAGGATGAGAGCGGATCTCTTTGAGCACCAGACCAATCCCTTGGAGTTTGTTCTAGAATATCTGTTTACCACTTTTTATCTCATTACAAGTATAGAACATGATCCCTATTTTCATTTCTTCCATACTTGATGACCTTTTTCTTTTATCTATTACTTTATTTTCTTCTCCATAGATGCTAGTTAACATAGAGAATAACATTACGATAGGCTCAATTAATGTGACCTTGTACAGGGAGATCGCACAAAGAAGGTGGGGGTCATTGATAGCGAATATATTCTTCATAAGGGCATACAAACTTTGGGTGGACGTAAACCTCCTGAAAGAAAGGTCATCCATTTCTCCTTGTTCTCTCAGGGGGCCACAGTTTATGATTTTTGTCTATGTGCGTTTTATTATCTATATTATTAATATCTTTCTGCTTTCTTCAGGCATCAAACACAGAAGAGATGGCCAAGGTAAACTTTCCGTTGTCTAGTAGATGATTTTTTCTTTGATACTATTTTGTAGCCACTATTATTTGTTCATAAAGTTTCACCTTCTCTTTTTTGGTTTATTTTCTCCTTCTGACATTCAGAGACATAGGACTGCATCCCTGGATCCTAGGATGGAGGTGAGGCTACTGATCCTCTAGTTTTCCATCAACCCTGCTTCGAACATTTTATATACTTGTATTCCTCTGGACATGAAATGCCTGCAATATGCAGAAGAGCTTCGAAGTAGTCTAGGATGATTGATTGCTTCATTATTTACATGTTTTCTCCGAATGATGCAATTTGGTCTATTCTAATTCTGTGGAGATTTACAACTTATATTTGATTAGCAAGGACTACCGGGTAGTGGGTTCCATTATCATGGATTGTGGCACCTCCTGGCTTTGAGATTGGTGATCTTGGATTTGATATCATTTTTATTTTGGAGTTAATGCACATATATCATAACATTGTTAGACTCTATGATGTTGTTCTCCTCATGAAGACTGAACTACAT
Source organism: Salix dunnii (assembly GCA_015731905.1). NCBI lineage: Eukaryota > Viridiplantae > Streptophyta > Magnoliopsida > Malpighiales > Salicaceae > Salix > Salix dunnii. Next base: position 1,899,929 of record CM027662.1, on the reverse strand, counting down.
TTGAGGTACTGAATACCAACCATGTTGCAATGTCAATAATTTGATGAACTTTGTTGTTCTCTCTCAATTGACTGATCAGATTAGGAGGCAATCATCATGGGAGCTTCAAATATTTAGGGATCGGTGGCAGCAAGCGGTAAAGGAGGACAAAAACTGGGTTGACCCTTTTCTAAGGAGCCTTAAACACAGAAAACTAAAGCGGCACGGCTAATTGTCTTCATCACACATGGTGTCATTATTTATACGTGTAATTTTGTCCTCGTAGCTTTTACTGGTGCTCACAATCAGTTCACTACTTGGACAAGCCATTGTTTTGTTCTTAAAATTCAGATTTTGTTTTACATATCTAGTTCTTTCTTTACAAGTCTCTCAATTGAGGGCATGTAGATTCCTTTGTGTATTACATATAGATGAACAAATAATGAGCTACTCTGGGGAAGAAATTTAAGGTCTGTTATACCAAAAAGCTGTGATGTGCCCTTGACGCTCTGCACTGCCATGTTACTGTCTCAAAACTTCAACATCAGGTTCTTAATATTTGTGCTTTCCATGGCGTGGGTGGATGTTTGTTACCACCTGGAAAATGCAATTAAAATCAGATCATCGAGACGGATTCCGAAATCATACATTATTTGCACCCCCCCCCACTTGTAGTTCAAGGGCCGCAAACATCTTAAAATTCATGGTTTAAATTAAAATTTATGCATAGTTCGGCTTAGATTTTCTATATCAAACTGAACAAGATTCCATCTGTGATCAAGGGCAATAAAATTGCAATCCAATAGACAAGTTTACTGCATGGAAAAAGACGAATTTTCATCTAAGACCAGAGACAGTGATGATGAGCATGTGTGTGTCTGTCTGTATATATATATTGAACTCGTAAACACGATTTTAAAATGACAACTTTCATCATTTTTATCTGATTATAACGAGTTAAACTGATTTTAGTGTGATTTTTTCTAGTTTTTCAAATGATTTTGCATGATAAACCTATGCTGATGATTTTATGAGTCATCTCTTGATTAATGTTGACAACATGCTTAGAAATGTATTTTTAATATTAATAAATAAAAAAAGATAACATTTTTTTTTTTAATATTTGACCGCAAATACAAAAAATGATCAAATCTACTTTTTTACGGTAATGTGCCAGTCCTTGAGTTACAGTAATGTATATATTCCAAAGCCAAGAGGTAAGAAGTTAAATTAATGTGAATCTATTTTTTTTTTAAAAAAAGTTCATAATATCAACTAGGAAAAATAAATAAAAGAAAATATCATCTTGGCCTTGTTGTTTAACCAGGTAGAATTTTTGAACTAAATTTGACTTTGATTCAATAGTTTCTTAACTAAATTTTGAGCGGAATTTAAAATTATAATTTTTTTTATTCCCTTTGAACTTGTTTATTTGATCTATAAATGTATTCAGACAGCGATATAGCTCAAGGGTTCTTCGAAGGTGCACATGTTCTTGTTTTGTCCGGAGAAAAACACTAAATCTTAAGAATATGGAGGAAGTATGAAATGGATATCGTCCATGGACTAGCTTGTTCAAACATTTACGTAGTTGAAAAGCTGATTTGCTTGTCAAATTCAACCTGATCTCCTGCTCTGTCTTGACGCACTCCTTCTCTTACTTTTCTAAAAAGTGTGATAAAATTGAAAGCAATCGCCATTTCCTCTGGATTTCGTATTTTATGCTGTTCATCAATATTGCTACTTCTATATAAACATCCTCCTTCTCTCATTATTTTTTGTCATCCATGGTTGCTTCTCTTCCACAAGCATTTATCTCCCTTCTCATCAACCTTTTCTTGTTGTCTTTGTAGCATAGATTTTGGAGGTAGCAGAGTCTGTACAGTATTCAAGATTTATCCAAGGCCAAAACCTCTCCTCATGGCAGCAGGTCCTCACTACAGTAGTCTACCCTTCAATAAAGTAAACCCCTTTGCAGATGTAACAGATGACCATTCGCAAAAGTTGCAGAATGCTGCGTTCCTAACATGTTTAGGTTTGACATCGTGTCTCCTTTGGAATGGCGCATCTGTTGCGTTGTTGTGGATGGCAGGTGGGGTAGAATCAAAAACTTTGTTCCTTGCATTGGCCTATCTAGTCTGTGGACTCCCAGCTGCAAACTGGCTGTGGTTTCGTCCACTTTGTCAAGCTTTGAGGACAGAAAATACTTCCATGTTTCGTTATTTTTTCCTGTTCTATCAGCTCCACATTGCCTTCTGCATGTTCGCTGCAGTTTCTCCTCCAATAATAGCCAAGGGAAGATCCCTAACAGGTATCTTGAGTGCAACAGACATTTTGGGTGATTGTGGAGAAATTGGATATTTATACTTCATGGGCTTCGGATGGTTCAGCCTTGAATCAATGCTCAGCATTTGGGTTTTGCAGAAAGTATACAAGTTTTACCGTCTCGGTGGTTTAGCTCTGGAGATGGTTTAACGCAAGGTTGTTAATTCCATTCTGTTTTGTTTGGAATGACCAGAATATTTCATTTCATTAAAAAATTTGAGATAAAATAACATCGTTTTTATCTCGATTTTAATTCCGGCCCGTTCTTGAAATTCCGGCCAAATTCCTGCTGGAATATGGCGGTTCCGTTCCGGTCTTAAAATCTTCTTTATTTTAATTAATTTGTGATTTTTTTTTCTAATTTTGATATTATATTTGTTTGATTTTGTGTTTGTATTGTATAATTTAAAGTTAATTTATCTTGAATTTTAATTATGCTTGTTAAATTAATATTTTAATTTTTTTTCATATATATATATATATATATATATATATTATTAATTATATATGAACAGTACAACCCAGAAACGGCATGCCGAAATGCTCCGAAACCAAAACATTCTGTACCAATAAAAAAACCGGAACGATATTAACAACCTTGATTTATCGTTTCATCTGTGTTCAACTGCAACCCATTTGATTCCATTAAGATTTTTCCAGGTTTAAGAGGATCTTTAATCAATGTCCAGTGAGTGCATATCACTGGAATTAGGTTAGACCATCATCACCAAATCATATATGTAACAGTAATCTTGTGATGTTTCAATGAAATTCTATGCTAATACATCCAACCCAAATTTCGAATTTAATTCTTTAACAAATTGAGATTTGATGTGCTCATATGTAAATATAACGAGAATATTCAAGATTTGTTCTTAATTGATAAGTTTGCATAGAAAATATTGTTAACACTTTTTATTTATTTATAAGTGCATGATTGTGCAAATTCATACAAGCATCATATACATCTAATATACTATATGAAAGAATTATGATGAGATAATCGAGTTCAATTATATATTTTATATTTACTACTAGCGACATGCCCCACGCTTTGCCGCGGGTGACACCATATTTTTTTTAATGTAAAAAATATTAATTGTGTTTATTTTTTCATTGTATTATAAATTTAGTCAAAATAATAAATTTGTGTACAAAATCTGTGAAGTTTAAGTTTTTTTATAAAATATATGAATTTTAAATCGCTATAAATTTATCTGTTTAGCAATTTTTAACGAAATAACCAGCATTAATTTATCATCATCATTAAAAAAGCAAGAAGATTTGGATATTTGAATTATTAAATTCACTGCATTCAGATTAATTCATTTTATAATTCAATTTAAATAAAACAAAAATAAAACATAAATTATGAAAATACCTGTAATAATAAAATAACAAAAATAAACAGTTAATTTTCTATTAACAAAAAGTCAAAAATATAAATTGAAAATTCATCCTTGTGTTATTTTCATTATCATTACTATAACAGTTAAAATTATTATTAATATTATCATTGCAAAAGATTTTTATAAAAAATAATTAAAAAAATCACATAAATTATCATTATCATTGCGCAAATAGTAAAATTATAAAAATTATCTGATCAAAATAAAAAAAAACAAATGAATAAAGGGGAAAAAAGGAGCAATATTAATTTTAACATGATTACCAGCATAAATTAAAATTTAAGGACTGAACTGATTAAAAATAAAACTCTAATAAAAAAATAAAAACTAAAAGCATAAATGCATAGATATGAATAAAAAATAAATATTATCAAATAATTAAAAAAAAACTAAATGAATTAATATCAAATAAAAATCTACAGTAATCAAATAACAAATATAAATAGTTAATTTTCTATTGATAAAAAAATGAAAACATAAATTAAAAATTCATCCTTACATTATTGTATTATCATTGCTATAATAGTTAAAATTATTATCAACATTACTGTCAAAATAATTAAAATAATTAAATTGACCTGAAAAATCATTAAAAAAAATAAAATATTTTTATAAGAAACAATAAAAAATTAATAACTAAAATTATCGTTATTATGACGCAAATGGTAAAATTATAAAAATCATATAATCCAAAAAGCAAATAAAAACAACAAAAAACAACAGAAGAATAAATAAAGGGAAAAAAGCAAGCAATATTTATTATTGTTATTACTATCAAAATAAAAAAAAATTATCAAATTATACCGAGAGAAAAAAACATAAACAAAATAGTAACCAAGAAAAAAAATTAAAATCTTATTATTATTATTATTATTATTATGAAAGAATAAATAAACAAAAAAAATTAAAAAAAAAATTATAATTGTTATTATTGTCAAAACAATAAAAATTATCAAATTATACTGAGGGAAAAAAACCTAAAAAACATTAACAAAAGAGTAAGTAAGATAAACAATTAAATTATTGTTGTTGTTGTTGTTGTTGTTGTTGTTGTTGTTATGTTAATAATGAATGGAAAAAAATAAAAGACCAAAAAAATCCTAAAAACTTCAACAAAAGATCAAACAAAAAAAAAATCAAAATTATCATTATTATTAACGTCAAAACAATAAAAATTATCAAATTATCCCAAGGGAAAAAAACCTAAGAAATATTAACAAAATAGTGAACAAGAGAAACAATTAAATTGTTGTTGTTGTTGTTGTTGTTATCATTATTGTGTTAATAACAAATAAAATAAAATAAATGAAAGACTAAAAAGAATCATAAAAACTTTAACAAAATATCAAACAAAAAAATAAAATAAAAATTATCAGGTGAAAAAAAGTCATATGATATAAAAATAAAAATAAAAAAGGAATAAAAAATTAAAAGAAAGAAAAAAGGGAGAAAAAAAACACAAATATCAATTTTTAAATGATCATAGATACAAAATAAAATTTAAGAGCTATTTTTTTTTAATAAAATATCACCTCGACCAATAAGAAAAAAAAATTCAAAATCAAATCTAAGAGTACACTTATATATACATGAACAAAAATAGGGATTATTCTAGAAATAAAAAGAAATAAAGGGATTAAGGAAAAAAATTAAGAGTATAAAGGTCAAAATAAAAATCAAATAGAATTGGATTAAAATCCAAAATTTAAAGTATAAGGACGGAAATAAAAATCAAATATATTATCAATTTTAAACAAATGACAAAATTGAAAAAATTAAAACTAATGTACCGAATTTATTGAGTTATTTACACCAAATCTGGAAAATAAAAGAAGGAGGATCAAAGTGAAAATTGCACATTGAATTAATTTCAATCGAAGGACCCAATAGAACTAAATTAAAATTTCTATAACAAAAATCAGGACCATATACAAAACTAAAAGTCCAGGGACCGAAGTGAAAAATACATAAAATATGGGGACTCTCCTGCACTTTTACATGCAGGAGAGAGAGAAAGGTGGTCAACGGCTTTAATCGACCATCGCTGCGTCCACAGTCATATTTGGCCAAAACACGCCGCACCAAGAGGAAAACCACGTAGAGACATACTGAGAGAGACGCAGGTAACCCATCTCCGGTCATCGTATGACCTCTAACGCGCCGTCTAAACAGGACGTGAGGTAGAAAATCGACGGTCGTGTGTTACGCACGCGTTGGCAGTTATTGAAAAAAAAAATATGGGCAATTATTGGTCTGCTCCTATCCTGAATGCATGAATAATATAATTTTTTTAAATAAAATTACTTTATAAAGAAACATCATCAATGATGTCCGAAACAAGACAAAGATTAGAACAAAAGGTTTAGTTGATAAATTCAAATTCAAATCATATTTTCTTGTAAAAAAACTCAACAATCACTTGAAAGTTGACTCCTATTTCTTTCTTTCTTTTTTAATCTGCCCCTTCCTTTTATTTTTGTGTTTTAAAGAATATTTTTGATAAAATTTATTTTTTTGTTTTTAAATTGTTTTGATATGCTAATATGAAAAAATATTTTAAAAAAATAATAAAAAAATAATACTTTAAAAAACAATAACTAATACAATTAAAGTTTTTTTGAAAATATGATTAAAATTATTTTTTAAAATATTTTTTTATTTAAAAATATATTAAAATAATATATATTTTTTAATTTTAATTTTTAATATATATATATATATAATACAAGTTTTTTAAAATCATTTTTAAAACTCATTACCTGCAAACTCCACTAATCTCATTCCCTGTAACAAACCAGTACGCTTGCATGTAATAGCAGCTGACCATACACAGGCAAGTCCAACTTTCTCTCTCTAGATTGATTTATTTATCTATTTTTACTTAGTTTGGTTATGTTCGTCTCAAATATCATGCTTCCTTAAGAAACAAACAAAGGCTCTCTCCTTTTCTATCACTTTCTCTGTTCATTGTTCCAAAAAAAAAATTTAAGCCTCTCTTTCCTTTGTGTTCTGCTTTATGTGATGGCTGGTCGTTATGATCCAAACCCTTTTGATGAAGAAGAAGTTAACCCTTTCTTTGTAAGTCTGTCTTTTTTCTTTTCTTTTTTCATATTATATGTTAAATATGCTTTATTTTTACTACCAGTAGTTGAATTCGAAACATGTGGTGTTCTCTTGGAAGTGTTCATGGTTGTTTTGCAGGTTTTATAAGTGATTAAAGGGAGAGTTTTGAAAATTCCAGGGTTTTGTGAGGTGTTATCTGTGGTTGACTTTTATGGTTTTATGATTGATGTAAGCTTTTTGTTATGGAAATTTAATTATTGTTTAGTTTTGAGTAATTTGGTTTAATCCAAGGCGTGTGAAGTACTTAATTATACTACTTTTCAGGAAAAGCCCTCGATTATTGAGACTGAGTAATTTTGTGTATCTGAATAATTGATGGAATCATGTATAGAAACTTGTTAGATATTAGACTTCATAATTAGAAGAAATGTTAGTTATCTGGGCTGGTGGGAGAGATGAGCCAGTGTTTCAACGCTTGGCTGGAGCATTTTCAAGAATTTTGTTTGAAAGTGATAAATGTTTGATGGTTGGCTTTTTGTATGTTTTAAAACCTTGTTAATTTTAATTTGATGTTCTTATAACTAGGATTCAGCTGTGAGGTCGAAAGCATCAGGGCAGTCGAAGTATAGTGGGAGTGCATTCAACACAGCAGTAAGCCTAGTTATTGCAAAAATAACAACTATGTTTTATGATTTTCAATATTAAACCAACAAATTCTGTAACTCTTGCTTATGATATTGGTGATTTTGCAGGGTGTTCCTCCTGCTTCAAACTCGAAGCTTTCACCACTTCCTCCTGAACCTGCTGGTTTTTACAATTATGGTACAACAGTCGACATTCCTATTGATGCAGCTGCGGTAGGGATGGAATTCTCTTGTTGGTGAAGACCAGAGTCCATATTTTCCATTTTTATAATTAGTGTTATACTTGATTTTTCTTACTCTATTATGTTGTGATTTAGGATTTAAGAAAGAAAGAGAAGGAACTTCAGGCTAGGGACGCTGAACTGAGAAGACGGGAAAAGGTATGTTCTGGTAGATTTGTTAAAAATACAAGCGCCTTTGTAATTTATTTATTCGTCTTGGTGTTGAACATAATTGTTTAGAAGGAAGCCATGTACTAATCCTTACAATTATAGTCCGTAAGAGTGTTGTCAGATGTCATCAAAGATGTGGAATTGTCTTTTGACAGTGTATTTGTGTTCCAGTTTTGGCTTTATTAAGAGAGAGTTTTGTTACACTGCTGTGAAAGCTCTAGTGTAGATTAGTGTGTTTTATCTATTTAAAATCCAGCCGTAGTTTTTGTACATCTTTCAGGTTGGATGCTGACTAATTCTGCCATCTTAGACACATTATGGATGGTTTCTTTTGTGGTTTTCTTCTCCCATCATATCCTTGCATTCTATTAATCTCATTAATCTGCTTCTTTTTTTTCTTCCTGGTGCTAAACAGGAGGTAAAGAGGAGAGAAGAAGCAGCTTCAAGAGGTAATATACTCTTGATCAAGCCTTATCACGACATCTGGACTTTCCTGTTTTCTAATGTTCATTGTCTACCGGACTACTTTTTTCCCATGTGAAATATTCGACCACTTAATTTCATGAATTATTTGAACAACTGAACTAACTATTCCTTTTCTTATATGGCCAATTGGTTTTCCAGTTCTATCATGCAATTTACTTTTTTAGTTCTCTATTTCCATGTGCAGCTGGAATTGTCCTGGAAGAGAAAAACTGGCCACCATTTTTCCCAATTATCCATCATGATATCACAAACGAAATACCTGCTCATCTACAAAAATTTCAGTACGTTGCACTTACAACATTTTTAGGTATGTGAGCCTTCACCTGATCTATGGACTGGTGTTGTTAGCATCAAATTAAAAAATAAGTCCAGTTTTTTGGTGAACATTTATAAGTTTGAAAGTCTAAATGTTTTCCTTATAATAACAAATCCTTGTCAAGAATGGCGTCTTGGCTAACAGGTCCTTGACAAAATAAATAGATTTAGTATTATTTTGATATTTAAGTATCTGCTATCTAGGTTATTGAATGGGGTCCTGGGTATGCACCTTGGCTCTCTAAAGGTATCCCAACTAGGAAGATATATGTGTATTATATTGCTGTAGCTTTTGATATTTCATGAATTACAAGTGTTCATTGCATTTCTTCTCAATATTTATTTTTAAAGTGGGAAAATTCTAAAACGTGAAGCATCCACTGATTTTTTTAAGCTCCTCATCCCTAATGTTGTCCAATAAGGATGAAGAGTCCCAATTTTCATTGTTTTACTGAATTTGGTACCAAAATGTCCCATGCTCGTCTTGTTTAAGAGCACCAGAGTCTCTGTTGTCAAAAAACTAGGAGTTCTGAAGGACACTGCATCATCGCTGTGATAAATCTGAGCCATCTTAATGAAGTGCATTGTTTTCTTCCCATCCTCTTCTACCCTACCATTCTCCTCTCAGCCACCTGTCTACACCCTAGCACTATCATTTTCGGGAGTGGTTGAAGTATGCATATTGTATTGGTTCCGGTGTAATTTTTTATTATTATATTATACACAATTGCTTAGATGTAATTTTGCAGTTACATTGTTTGATGGCTCAGTGCAAGTGATGAATGGTGATCTTGTGCAGGATTGACTTTCTGTCTTTTTTGGAATGTCATTGCTGTTACAACAGCATGGATTAAAGGGGAAGGTTAGTTAAGAAATGTTTTCCTCATCTATCCTGTGTATGCAAGGTTTTCCATTATCTATTTCGTCTTAAAACTCTGCACCATATGTTGGAAACATCTTTTGTTGCAGGGGTGAAAATCTGGTTTCTTGCTATTATCTACTTCATATCAGGAGTTCCTGGAGCTTATTTTTTGTGGTATCGTCCACTCTATCGTGCATTTAGGTATTTATCTCCCTTGTTCTCTGATACAGCAAAAGGTGTTGTTTGAAGCTTGAAAATTATGTGAGACTCTTAAGAAATAGAAGATTATCAACAAAGATATGTTTATCTCTTACTTTCTTTGTTATGATTATTCTGATCCAGTAGTTTAACATTTGGGTGATTGAAACAAAGTGTGTACAAGGGGTACTGTGAATCTAGATTTTTACCAACATAATATATGAAGTGTACCTGATAGTTCATCTTCAGTTATATCAAAATGCATAAATATTGTAGTGTGCTGTGCTGCTGAATTAAATTCTCTCCTTTATCAAATCAATTTGAACTCTTCATGCAGGACTGAGAGTGCTATGAGGTTCGGATGGTTTTTGTTGTTTTATATGGTAAACTCCCATCTTGCTGATGGTTTTTTTTTACAGCTTATCTCCTTTGATATTAAATACCTACCTAATCTTAGTTACCCTTTTTTTTTTTTTTTCTCCCAGCTTCACATTGGCTTCTGCATTTTTGCTGCTGTGGCTCCTCCTATAATTTTCAAAGGAAACTCTCTCACGTATGTTTCTTCAAGTATTTCAACTACTTTTTGTGTTTCAGACTAATGTTCTTGTGAATTTCAAAGCATCATTGCAAAATCCATTAATGTTTAGTGACTGATGGTTTCTTTTTGAATCAGTGGTATTCTGGCTGCAATCGATGTTGTGGGTAACAGTGCTTTAGCCGGGGTGAGATCTCTGAAATCAATTGTAATGTTTATTGCAATCTTGTTGATTATCTAATTATTCCCAGCCTTATTTTAGAATAATTATGTACTCAAACAAGGAAAGTCAGGCCTCCATTTTTATGTTTTTTTAGTTAAGGAATCATCTCACCTAATAGTTTAAACTTTTAGGTGAGATAGTTCTGACATGATATTAGAATCTTATTGACCCAGCAATGAATCTCATCATCCTATTCTATTTGATAAAAATCAAGCACAAGATAAAATGAGTCTGTGCAAGTTTCAAGTCCAAAGAACTTTCACTTGAGGAAGTGTGTTAGAGAGTAATATAAATCATATTCTAAAGCCTCAAGCTTTTAGGGGAGATGGTTCTTTAATATTTTTATTAGATTTGTCTGAGCTACTTATTAGATTTGTCTGAGCTACTTTGCTCCGTTGAATATCTCTGCAATGTTGGTTTTATTATTAGAATCAACATGGCATTACTTTCTGTAGGCAAGATGGTTAATTGTTTCTTCTGCTTATAGATCTTCTACTTCATCGGATTTGGTTGTTTCTGTCTTGAATCACTGCTAAGCATCTGGGTTATTCAGGTACTTCTATCTTGTGTTGAATTGTTCATGGTATCATCTATGCACCATGCAGCTTTAAAAACTTTCTTTAAAGTATTTCTCACTTCTTGTTTCCTTCTTGCGGCGCAGCAAGTATACATGTACTTCCGTGGAAGTGGCAAAGCTGCCGAAATGAAGCGTGAAGCTGCTAGAGGAGCATTGAGGGCAGCAGTTTGATTCTACGCCCTTGTAAGAAAGCATCAGGGTGACCTCGTGCGTGGATTTAGGTTGTAAATGCCATTAGAAGCATAAACTTGGGATACAACGTAAAATTGAGATAGAAGCACAGCTTGCTTGAGCCTGGCTTTGTTAGAACAATTTCATTACTGTTAAAAGTACTGCTGAGGGTATAGTTAATGGACTTTACAGGGTTGCATTTTTTCTCTTCTTTTGTTAACATGGATGGGATTAAACGTGTACATGAATAATAATCTGTGGAAAATCATGTCCATTTGATGTTTCCAAGGAGATCAACTTGGATCAATCTTTTGCAGGGCTTCAAAACTTTGAACGTGTGTTAAAAAATAACCCTCGAGGCTTGGATTGGGTGATAATTTTGTTTGCTCCCCACTTTACCCTCTCAGGTTCAAATGTAAAGGAAGGCGTTGACGAAAAATGTACTCATGTGGATAGTTTGTACAAGACCTGATTGAAAAGAGACGGTTCCGGTGCCTGTCAGCAAACCAAGAATATCAGAAGTGTTTACTGAAGATCTTAGAAAACAGATCGGAGGGCTGTCAGGGAAAAGTTTTTGTTAAATTTCTGCTTTGCAAGCTCGCGGATCCATGGCTGCAGTAGTTCACAAGGCGTTGACGGAACGATTTATTGGTACAAAACAGCCAAGTGTTCTAATTATATATCCCATGCAACAGTTTCCGGAGCTGAATGCGTTCAATTCAATCTTTCAAGGGGAAGCAATCGATGCGATGCATGAAAAACTCCCGGGTTTAGCTGAATTGATAGGGCCTGGAAAAACTCTTGGCTGAACTTGACATCTTCGCAGAGCCAGAGCGGTAGGTGGGAAGATAGAATTTAAGAGCTCATTTCTTCAACCATGTAAATGTCTCACGCGGCTTGCCTTCACTCTACATAATTTAGCTGGTCATGGCCAAAAATTTATGCAATTCCTTAAATAAAAAGGACCCAAAATTATGACCAAAACTTACTGTTTAAAGACATTGGAGCAAGTCATTGACACCCCAAAGTTTTGATCAAAAGTGATGACATTACAAGACACAACCGATGCTAATCGACTAGGTTCGTTAAAAAAGAAAAGATCAATGGTGTTTAGTGTGTGGTTGGTGATATGATGCACAATATTTTTATAAAAAACAGTTTTTTAGATTAAAAAAATAAAACAGCTTGAAATGCAATTTAAAAAACAACAAAGAACACTAGTGTAAGCTAGCTTAATCATGATACCTTGTAAAAATAAAGATAAAATAAAATCATCAGGGCTGAAAAAATGCATGGGAAGAAGCAAAAAATGAAGTTTTAAGCACCTCAAATATTATACTCCATGTTATTTAATATATATAGATAGATAGTATAAAGTATTCAACATTGTACCGCATGAGTACATATTTTATAGCACATAATAGTAGAGCTATTACCGGCTATTATCTGCCACGCCACAACCCAGTACTACATCAGCTCCCTCTAACAATAAGCAACACACTTCTTACAATCTAGGGTGCAGCCACCACCACCACCTCCTCCTCCGAAGCCCTTCCCTGACCGGCTGTAGGAGGTGAAACACTTGGCTGGGCAAGTCAGCTTCTTCTTATAACAACGGCCTCTCTCTTTGCACACCACACTAGACCTCATAATACCATGTTGAGAGTGCCCTCCTTTTGGACCACCATACCCACCACCATACCCGCCACCCATATTTCCCCACCCACTATCATACCCGGGTATACCAAACCCAGATCCGGGTCCAAAGAACCCACCCATCCCGCCATCATTTCCACCAGCGTTGTTGTTCTGGTTGGTGGGTTTTCCTCTTGTGGACTGTTCCGGGTCGGGGTCGGGGTGGGTTGCAATGGAGAGTGAACATGCAACAAGCAAAAGAGCTAGAAGAAAGAAGCTAGCTAAGGACTTCATTCTTTTTTCTGAAGGATTTGTGTTATGGAGAGAAGAAGAAAGAGATGTGTGAGGGATTATTTAAAGGGAAAAGGAAGCATTTATGGGGCAGTTGAGAAGGAGGGGGCCTCCATGAATAGAGTAGGTTGGCAGCAATTACAGCACTTGCAGCTGCAACTTTCAAAGCCTGATATGATGATTTTTAAGGGCACTAAACGATCATATTTCTTTGGATAAGAACTAGAGGGTTGGGATTCACTGGGTGGGTTGGATCGTGCATGCTCCCACCATAAAGATAATCTATGATATTGATGCCCTCACTAAAGCGAGCAGAATTTCTTCAACGCTTGCGTCTAAAGCTTAGTGGTGGACTTTGGAATGGTGGATTCCACATGATACTTGGGGCTTGGTCCATGTAGTTTGACTGAAACCATTGCTGATTTTTTAATATCCATAAGATGTCTTGCATGCTCATCCATAATTTTTTTTTTTTCATTAGTATCATAACTAGTATTAGTTTATTGACTTAAATGAAAAAAAAGAAAGAAGCTTATTTTTCACATCGACTAATTAGACTTTAAACCCTCTGTTTGTGTCCTCTCAAGTACGGGGCTACATGCTGACAGACAGAAATAAATAAATAAATATATATTTATGGCCATGGCCCTGACCTAGGGTTGTTTGCCTCGTCATAAACATGGAATAATAAATGGGGCGAGCTTCCACTCTGCAAATCCTTTAAAAAAAATTGAAGTTCATTACCTAAACATCACAGTCACTGATCCCATAGAATATCCATACGCCCTCCCATTTGGGGGTAGAGCTCCACCGTGTTCTGCCGGGTAATAAATAAGGTCAAATGGTTTGCCCCACTGCTCATAATGTTCTCTTATTTTATTTTACCCTGTTGATTTAATGGCGTGGTTTGCATTTTCTTCTATATATATAGCTAGCTTGTTTTTGAATGCGCTCACCATGTTTGGCACCTCTGTTTTACCCACAGGGCTGCAGCAACAGATTAAAAATAAATTTAGGACCGACGGATTTACCTGTCGAGGGAGTGGATACGTAGCTTTCAGCAGCACTAGCACGCAAGTGGTCGGACAAGAGAGCTCGAAATATTTAAAGGGAGGGCCGACCACCTACTTAATTTTGGCATCTCGATCGAGTCCACACAGACATGCCTGCTGGTGTTTTCATGACAGCCTTCAATTTCTCTGCATGCATAGTCACTGTTTTATTTTTTGGAAATTAGTTTTTTAAGTGTTTATACGAGAACTAGATCATTAAAAAATAAATTGTTTTTGTGTATTTAATAATATTTTGAAAAGTAAAGTGAAAATATTTTGCAGTGTTTGACTGTGAGATGAAAAATGACTGGAAAATAAATAATGCAAATAACAGTCAAAAGAACGAGGACCAAATCGAAGAAAGTTGGTGAAATTGAAAATTTTTAATTTTATAAATTATTTTAAATAAAATATGATAAATAAATAAATAAACACAAACTTAATTAAAATAAATAAGATAAAAACAAATTTAAGAGCCAAAATTAATTTTTTAGGAATGAAATATATATATATATATATATATATATATATATAAAGAAATCCAAAAGAAAATATAAACAAAAATACCAAAAACAGGATTTGATTTAAACGATGAATAAATAGAAGAATATTTAAAAGAAGAGGAGGAGGAAACAGTCGAAGTCAGTACGTTAAACAACTCTAACAAAACTTGGAAGTCAAGATATGTTTTGCATTAAATAAGGGTTGCTTTTGGTAATTACATTTGACTTTTGGCTTCGTATCTCTGGTTGACGTGTAAGAATGCATCTAAGTAGACTCTCAAAGATCTCTTGCTCACAAGTATCACCCACAAGATTTTCAATGCTTTAATGACAGTTTGGTATGGCTTCACGTGTATCACTCACAAGATTTGCAATGCTTTCATGACAGTTTGGTAAAGTTTGGTAAATCACGATTTTGAAAATATTTTTTATTTATAAATATATTAAAATAATATTTTTAATTTTTAAAAATTATTTTTATTATTAGTATATAAGAATTATCTAAAAACATTAAAAAATGTAATTTAAAATAAAAAAATTTAATTTTTTCAAAAATATTTTTAAAATATAATCTTAAACACCTTTTTAATCTATATCAATGGTTGATGTGTGCACGCACGCGTGTGAAAGAGAGAGATGAATAAGATTATACATCTAAAAAAACTCGTGTTTTTGTATTAAAAAATTCTCATTAACAACCTTTAAACACCTAAAACTAATTGGGTTAGAAACATAAAAGTTGGGTTAGATTTATCTTCATGGTCTCATATTTGTTTTTTTTAATGAAATATTGAGATTTAAACAATCATCATCAAGTTTCTCTCATTTAATAGAACTCGTGGACATTAAAGAAAAAAAAATATATTTTGATGGTTAAAGATATAAGCGGATATTACTAAATTGTGTAAGTCCCATACAAAAGAGATGACAGAGCAATAAATTCATATAACTTGTAGGTTGTTCTCTAAATTATATTTTTATATATGAATTCTGTTTTTTTGTAGATGAATATTTATTTCAAATTTTTCTATCTTTGATTCTTTTAATAGTTATGCAATAGCCAAATATATATACCTTTTAAAATATTTCTCTCATTAATATTGAATGAGAACAAGATTATTTTTATTTTTTATATAATTTTCTCAAATTTATTGTTCTTAAATTTGTTTAGTATATTGTGTAAAAATGAATTATAATTATTTAATTGAAAATTTCTTTACCAGAATAGTTTTTTGCTTAAAAAATAATGCATCTCACAGGGAAAAAAAACATGTTCTTTTTTGTTGAAATGTGTCCAATGTAGAGTTCGGTAATACTATGTTTGGAAGTAACTTTCAAATCATATGAGCTGTGAAAACATTAATCTAAATGTTTTTATATAATTTTAATAAGATAATGCTGAGGACATAAGAAAACCTATGAAAAATGTCAATTTGATCAGTCCATTTGCATGCTATTACCGAATAGGACTTCTGCACTTGTCAGGTATTTCAGGGCTTTGTTGTTTAGGTTCACACTTCAATTTGAGCTTTAAATAGTCTTTAAGAGTTTCCCAGCTGAGCTAGGCTCATTTTGCAGCCCCTAGGCCTGAGACGACTTTGTATCCAAAAACTGTGAAAAACTAGTAAATCTGGTTCACCTTCATCACCAATGCAATCTGTTTTCAAGTTGCAAGTCACATGAGAGTTTCCCTGTATCTTGTTAGCTTCAAATGTGAGAAACATTTGGAGAAACCATATAGATTCTGAAAACTATCATTTTAATGGGTTTGAAGAGAATTTGAACACTATCATTTACTTATGTTCTTGCAAATTGAATTCTGGAGCATATAGTTGAGTGCATGCTAGAAGAGAGGTGTTTTCTTTTTTTCCAACAGTGTACACACAGAACAGGAGTATGAATGTTATCTATATAAACAAGAGCAGGAATGTTAGGGGGGAAATCAATCATGTCCCAATCCTGTGTAGTAACCTTCATTGCATGTATTGACATCACATGCAAGACTTACAAACTAGAGGAGTTCCAGCTCGCATCAACGGCCTTGATAATCTTTTCATGTAAATTGACCCCAGCACAAGCAATTATCCCCCGATCAAGACCTTCTAAGTACATACCTTTTGAGAAGTTCAGTGGACATCCTCCGGCATCAGTCACCACACCACCAGCCTCTTGAATGATAACAACACCAGCTGCATGGTCCCATATCTTCTCCTTGTAGCCAGCCCGGGCGAACTTCATGAAAATCTCAGCATCTCCGCGAGCTATCGCAGCATATTTCACCATACTGTACACTCGCAATGGCTGCTTCCTGCAGTAAAAAAGGGATGCATGAGCTCTCGCTCGAAGTTGAATAAAGCTCTTTAAATATTAGTTATTTTTTTCCTGGTAGACAGTTAAAAATGGTCATTTCTATTTTCCAACTAACATGTCCTTTCCTTTTCACCAGTGGATTGAATTACAAGTACTGCCATCATATTCTGTTTCCCCTTCCTTCAATGCAGGGTAAGTTTTGAATTTTCTTCCAACTCCAGGACCTAGATTCGTTCATATCATAAAAAATTATTGTGGCTTGAAAGGCCATTGTTTATTTTGGTTCAGCAAGAAACCAGTGTAGATTAGATTCTCAAATTCATTGAAAATTGAAGAAATTTAACAGTCAAATATGAACCTAGGGATCATCTTCAGGGATGGTCAACAGAAAAACATAGATCGAGAACATACGCACCTAATCCCAACGCTGTTTGCTAGTTCTGCTGTGAAGGAGTGGCTTGAATTTGCCTTCTCAAATGGTTCACAGAAGGTTGCCAGTGCTGGATTTTCAATAATGGATACTTTGACTGGCGTTGCAGAGTTTGGCCACACTAGCTTCTTATGTCCTTGTATTAGAGGTTGCATCCAGGCTTCACCACTACCTCTTCTTGCATAAATCACACAGCCTTTATCCCAAGATTCTGATGTAGGTGGGGTCAATTTAGAAATAATTCTATGATAACGATGATGATAACTTAGCCATTCTTTCCTCATTGGGTAGTTGGGGCAACCAAGAACTCCAAGAACAACTTCGCCATCCTCTATCAAAGCTAAAGCAACAGCATATTGATCTCCACGAACAAATCCCAACGTACCATCAACAGGGTCAAGTGCCCAAAATCTTCCACTAGGGCCCCCAGCTGAGTTGCAACGACCGATGGCTTCAAGAACCTCTGAACTGCCAAGGGTTGTTCCTGGAGCTTTAAGACCAAAACGAGGTGCTTCAGCAAGACAATCATTCACAGTTCGAACTACAGCTTCTAGCAGGCCAGATGAATCAGGTTTGGAAAGAGTTTGAATATCTTCCTCAGCAACAATTGCCACATTCCTACTCCCTAAGGTCCCAGACAGTATCCAGCTGACAGTTGCTTGGACGCTCCAATCTATTTACATGACATAACCACGAGAAATAGACAATTAGAGCAAACTACAGTTCAGTATCAGCTATATCAGAAAAAAGAAAAAAACAATTTTCCTTTCTAACAAAGGTAACTGTGGAACCACGGTAAAAGTGCATATATTTACATGCTTAGATACTTGTACCGAAGATAACTACAACTCACTACAGAGATTTTCCAACTACAAGCTGGGGATGAAGCTGCCTAATTTCTAAGGAGGAAAGAAAGATTCTGAAGATACATACCTGTCTATTTGAACAGTAATTTTCCTTTCAAACAAGGCACCAAATGGTTACCGCTGTTTCACAGAGGAAGCAGAGAAATTCTAGCATGAACAACAAGCCAAGTGTTTCAATGTTGCCTCTTTGAATAGTTTGAAAAGTAAAATAATGCCTTTCGTTGTTTTTGCAAAAGGGTAGACTGCCTATTTTGCAGCGAAAAAAGTAAAATATGAAGTAAACATTTATTTCTTAATGATATTATCGCCAGAGTTATTCGTGATGAATTGAGCATGATTTTCTGCATTTTGGGAACAATAATATATACTCTCTCACTGTTTGACCCAGTTTTAGAATGAAGACGGAAATTCTTAATGAATATTGACAAGGGAGTTCAAAGAAAACTTAGATGCATAGAAGGTGCAGCTTATTGGCCGAAGAATAGCAACTTTTTGGGCGTACAAAACAAGGAAAACTTCCAGGTTCCATATAGTAGGCAGCTATAAGGTGCACGTTGAAATCAACTTCCAAGCAACAACTTGAGCTATTTCAAAATTATTGCTTCACCCACCGTACTTTTATTGTTTGAGAGTGTAGCTTTTGATGCGTTTCACTTTAAAAAGTGAAAATAATGCCCTTTTCAATGTATTTTTTATACCACACTTTTTAGTGTTTGATGGTGCGATAAGTTTTTAGGCTTTTTAAAATTATATTTCACTTGAAAAATTACTGTCATAAATTTAAATAAAAATTACGCTGCAACACGATAACGATAACCAAAGTGACATTCAACAGTTCCCATCCCCACCCAAAAGTAACAAGCCACTTTCATCATGAGGCCCCATCGTTTACTTCATATCATGTATGTTAGAAGCTCAAGAACAGATTAATAATGAAGTACTCGCGCATTATAAACGAACAACAGTAAACTAATGAAGTCTCATTGTAAACCTAAACTCAGAATTCTGAACTCACTTCAAAGAATCACAAAATTCGAGACCATCACAACTCAACAAGCCCGTTTCATAAAATTAATACAAAAAATGACAGGCAGCCAGATTAGATTAATGCATACCTGCAACAGTAACAGGAGAATTGTCATCCTTGGCTTGTACCTGACAATTAGTTTTAGAAATCAAGCTTTCCTGAACTCCCTGACAAAGAAAACAAGCCATCTGCACAGCCCTGACAGCAATATCCAATTCTTTCGAATACTTCTCAGATTCTTGAGTAGAAAAGCCCGAGTCTTTAATACCTTCCATTACAGAATGAGAAGAAGAAAGACAGAATCTTTGGCTGCTGTTTCTCTGGTTTGAAGGAAGAGAAGCAATGCAAAGAGAATTGTTTTGGTGGGTTTTGTTAAAAAAGTTGTATAAAACTCCTCCTCCAACATCAGTTGTGGCTGTTGCTATTAGCCCCCCTAAGATTTGTGGGACTTTGGTAGCCAAACTTGAGCAATTTAAAGGCATATCAGTTTTAAAGGGTTTGGTGACTTCGGTATATATCTTGCTCTCTCCCTGTCTCTCTCTCGTGGTTTAGTGGTATATGATTATGCGGTTTGGTTTAAGAAAGGAGAGTTAGGGAGAGGAAGTTATGCACCATAAAATATTCCGAGAAAAGACAAGGGCACAAGGGGACCAGATGAAGAAATTGAACAGTGCAGTTAAGCATCTAGCTTCCCATGCCAGCTCTCTAGCCTCACCCCTCACCCTATCTCATGTGCATTTTGTATATTGATTAGTGCTTGAATCAGTGATTAGGGTATCCCATTACAGAGTGCTTTTTTTCTCCCAGAATAAATGATTAAGGCATTCAATTTGAATGCTATCTTGAACTGATCTTTAAAAAAATATAAAAAATCTCTTACATTCATTTTATTTTTATAAGAAACAACATCAATGTCAAATTTGAAGTAACATCACTCACAAGCTCACTAACCCACATTCGTACTATGGAAGAAAAAACAAGACTCGAGTCTGTTTGGCTCTCGTTTAGTTTATGCAGGGTAATCTTAAGACCCAAATTCTCATCAGAAGGCTAGCTCATCATGTGATGATTGTGATCCTTGATTCGTGATAACTTCACATCTTAGCGATACAAGTGGGTATTGTGGGGCTTGCACTACATGCTTTGATTGAAAATGAACCCAGGCATCAGATGCAGCGACTCCCGAATGGGGTGGCGTGGAATCTGTGTCGCCACAATAGGAGGAGGTGTTGGCCGTGTACTCCTCCTGTGTTTGGACCCATCAAACCATGCCCCATTGGAGGACACTCATCACATAACCTGTAATCTGCTGTTATTATATTTTTTTTTAATGCAACAAAACTCCATCTCTAAAAAATATATTTTATAAATTTAAATGAGTAAATAAAATTATAATTATCTCAATTTTTTATAAAAAATACATATTTTAATTTGAACTCGAAATATGTTGTGTAAATTACAAATTTTTTATCATCACGTCATATTTTTTGGGAATAATAACAAGAAATTTTGATGATAATGTGTCGATCAAAATATATTTTGATTGTTGTCTGGTGCATCAGTGAACATGTAGTCGTGTTATATTTGTGTTTAATATTTGATTCACATTTATTTTTAAAAATATTTTTGGCTGGAAAATATATTAAAATATTATTTTTAACTTTTTTTATTTTTATATATGTGAAAAAAAATCATGTGCTTACAATCCCCCGCTCAATCTCTAGAGATGCTTTTGCTATAAGAATTGATGGAATAAAACCAAGAAAAGATGTATATGTTTATATTAAATTGGTGAATTATCAATGGATGAGTCCTCTTGGACTTGCTGTTATTGTCTTTATCTCATTCATGGGCTCTTAAGCAAAAAGGCCTCGTAAGGCTTGGATAAAAACTCATAATTCAGTATTATTTTAGCCCAAATGAACCGGCCCAGTCTTCCCCATCTTTATGGGTTTTAAAAATGGATGCTTTTTGGACTAAACCCTATAACTTGTCTAAGGTTATTAAAAATCCGTTTGTCATGAAAAATCGTTTTTTAGAAATTATTATTTTTTATTTATTTATAAGTTGATTTCCATTTAAATTAAAACTAAGTTTTTTTTACAGTAAAGTATTTTTTTTCGAAAAGTTATAAAAAATTCAAAAATATAATATTATTTATTCATTTATCATATTCAATCATTGATTTTTTTTATTGTTATATATATATATATATATTTTAATTTCATACCTTAAAATTTTATTTAATTTTATTTTATTAACTTTGATCTTCACTCTCTTAATTGTTATTTGTCTTAATTGTTATTTGTTTTTTCTCTTGTAAGGTTTTCAATTGAAATTCTTTTATCTATCAAATTTGATCATTATTTTTTTTATTTGGAATAATTTATAAAATTATATGTGTGTGTATTATGATGGGGTTATTTTTCTCTAAGGTATGGTTTAATCAATTATATACAAGTGTTTTGATCTATATTAAAATTATTTTCTATCTCTTATTAATAACCATAGTTTTTTTTTTAAAAAAAAAAGAAGATGATGATATAGCTAAACACAAGGTGGCATGTATACTTTTTCTTAAAAATATATTAAAAAAATACCATATTTATTAATCTTTATACTATTTAATTATTATTTTAAAAAATAATACTTGGTTTGCTTGTGTTACTGTCACAAGCTAAAAAACAATGCATTGCATCTAATTACAAAACTTTTCCAATTCACAATCATCATTTATTCTCAGTCGATGGAGATATGATGACTTTCAATTTCAATTGATTGGGACTTCTAGCTGCCGTTCCATTCTCAATTGCTAAAGTGAAATTTATTCGTGGCTCTATTATTTTTTTTATTTTAAATTTAATCATTTTAATATTCTAATTTTAAAACAATAATAGTAATAATATTTTAATATATCTCTGCAGGTTTGAGACAAAAAAAGAGAGTCTAGATTCAGTGCATTGCATCATCCCATCCGTGTCAGCAATTGTATCGTCAGCAATTTTAAGGGCAAACTACAAATATATCCTTCATTTCTTCGAAAGGTCTTGATTCGGTCCTTTCACTACACTTGGATTGTACAAATACTGCTCCTAACCGCTTCCCTCTATTAATCGGACGTCAATTTTCCCTGATTGATATGATTATTCCCTGATTTTTTAATTTTATTTCTAATACGAGTTGAAGATATTAATATTTTAATAGCTATACTAGATTATAAAGTTTCCTCACAACAAATCTCATATTAAAAATAATATAGAAAATTAAAACTAGTAGAAAAGGAGAGAAAAACTAATAACCCACATGAGCGTGACTTGTAATTTGAAGCCTATCTATCTATGAAAAGAAGAGACTGGCATGATTTTGATAAATTATAGCACCATTTGATGTACTATGTAAGAGGGACCTAAATTAAACCTTTCCGATACATAGAGGGTCTAATTGTAGTTTGTTTATTTTTAAATTAGTCCCTTCAATCACTAACCGATTTAAGAGGAATATAAAGTAAAGAGCACTTAGTAATGATATTTTACTATAGCCACAAATGATGGCTTCTCTAATTGAGATACCCATGTGAACCATATGCAATGTGCCATTAAAATAATATTATCTTACACTAAAATTATGCGAGCTTCATACTTATCGCCATCATTCTATTAAAAATAGCATCTTCTTGAGTACTTTAGACGCCAAGCTCCACAAAGACCATGCTATCCTTGCCAAATCTTACAAAATTTAGTATATTTGTGTTAAGGCACGGTCAAAATTGGTAACATAATAATGGGCAATCTCGCAGTTATAGCGGAAAGTGGAGGGCATTTTCCTCAGGCCGATCTCTATATAAATCAACTTATCAAAGCACCTACCAAACCAGCACTCATTACACTCCCAAGTCTTGACAACTTTTCTCTCTCACTTTTTCAATCTCCCAAAAGAAGGAAGAACAAGGAGATGGCAGCTGGTGGCCGGAGTGTGATGATCAGCGGTGCTAGTTACTCACAGAGGTTTTACGGCCGTATGATCCCCAAGAGAGGTCAGGTTAAGGTGGCAATACTACTGGGCCTGGCCCACACATTTGCTTCTATGTGCTCTCCCTGCAAAAAATGTGGTGCTGTCCAGATAGCTCACAAGTACTCGACCTAGGAGGGCTGCTCAAATTTTTGTGACTGATCAGAGATTAGCCTCTTTTTTTTTGTTCGTGTATTCTGTGAGGTCACTGGCGTTTCTTCCTTTGTGCAGAGAGTTCAATCATCGGATGGATGATTTTTCTATGTGGGTAGCTATATTTTGTATATAAACTCGAATATATATATATATATTTTTTTTTGGAAATTAGATATTTCCATAGTATTATAAATCTGATCTTCGTGAGGTATTTTCTTTCTAATTTCTTTTACCAACCGAGTATTTTTCCTTTTAGTTAACTGATAAAAGATCTTAAAATGGGTATATTAGAATTTTCAGGACAATTAGACCCATTTACCTCTACTAATTTTCGTCCCCTTCTAATTAAGTTTTGTTTTTTTAAAAAAAAAACAAGAAGAAGAAAGAATTATCCATTTCAAAAATAAAACAAAAAAGAGTCAATTGATTTTAAGAGCATTGAAAATTTGTGTTGTGGCCAAAATGCCCTTTTCTTTTCTAATAAAACCTCAAGAAGTGGAGAGACTTAGCTTAAGTATCTATTTGGCCAAGCATCCGAACCGTAGTTTGGTCAAATTTTGATATATTTTTTTGTATTTTAAATAAAAAAATAATGTTTTTAGATCATTTTGATATGCCGATGTCAAAAATTATTTTTAAAAAAATAAAAAAAATATTATTTTCATATGTTTCTAAACGAAAAGTACTTTGAAAAGCAACCGCATCTACACTCTTAAACACCTCTTAAATGTAAATGTTTGTGTGAGATGTCTACTTAATTTATCAAAATTCAATGCATTAAAGATTGGAGGATACTACTCAACATGATGTTGATAATTACTGGCATAGAATAAAAAGATTGGGCATTTCACCATGTTATTGAATAGTGAGATTTCATCAATATCCTCGGGTTTTTTTTTATATATTAAAATTTATAATTTATTTTGATATATTTTTTTATAGGATTAATATAGTCTCTTAATTAGGGTTATTAGTTAGCCATATTGATTTATTATTTTAATTATTTTGTATTTTTTTAATTTTATCATTCAATATTAAATTGATTAAGAGTTAAAATTGATTTTTTTTTATTTGTTTTATTTGGATTCATCCCATTTTCTTGTTCCGAGCTCAACAAATTAATTTGGGTTGATTTGAGTTTTTTTTCTTTCAATTTAATCATTTAATTTTGGATTAACTTAGAACCGAGCTTTATAATTTGTTTTGGTTTGAGTCATATGAATTTATCATGATCTCATTATTTGGGCCACAATTTTGATCGGCTGATCCAATTAGTTTTTCATATATTTTTTTTAATTTTATTTTTTAATATTGAATTGATTAAGAATTAAATTTCATAATTGATATTATTTTTTATATATAGAGCAATCAATGCCTCAAAAATTAGATGGTTTATTTAACATATTATTCCAAGTTAATTTAAAATAATTTACTATGTTGTGGTTTTAAAATAATTTACTATGTTGTGGTTCCAATACTAACATAAAACATGTTTTAATGTTATTTTGTTATATGATTATAGTTGTTTTTAAACTTGTCAAGTCAAGTTAATCAAGTCAATATATATATATATATTTCATGCTAAAAAACATATTAAACAACACGGTGAATTTTTATTTTTTTATATCTAAAACAAATTTTAATCTTAACCACAACATAGTGCATATAATAATCTAGTTAATTAGTAAAAGAGAAAACCATGGTTTAAGCAATCACAGAATCAAAAATATTCCCGATCAGTATATGTAAATCCACCATTAATTTTCTTAGACTGTTGGATGAAAGCGTCGATCATATTCGTTTACGTGAAAAGCTCAAATGTCTATAAAATATTCCGAACAGGCATAGCCGCCGGCGCCCCCCCCAGAACGGACTTGCCTCAAATGGCAAACAAATAAATAAATCCAACAGGAACTGGCAGCTTCAATCTCAATTTTCAACTCCATCCCGACAAGAATCGCAAACTTTTGACCTAACGAACACCTTGTTTTTCAGTGTTTTTTAAAAGTTTTTTTTTAATTTTAAATTGATTTTTAGTTTTTTTAATTTTTTTTCATATACAAGTAAAAAATAATTAAAAAATAAAACAAAAATCATTTTAATATATTTATAATAAAAAAATATTTTCGAAAATAATATTAACCACACTTTCAAAAGCAACTTCAACCACAAGTGTGTTTGTTTTGAAGTGTGGTTGAAATTGTTTTTAAAAATTCTTTTCATTCAAAAATACATTAAAATAATTTTAAAAAATTATTTTTGATATTAACATATAAAAATAATTTAAAAACACTAAATTTTGTTAATTTTAAGCAAAAAATAAAAATAATTTTTTCAATTTTTTTTAAATAATATAACTATCACTAAACTGACATTTAGTGCCTGTCTTTTTAAATGCGAAGAACATGAACGCCATATTCACCTATCTTTTTAAATAATAGTTCCGGAATTCTCCAAGAAAGATGACGGTGACTTTGAAATATTTCTTTCAAACCCACTTTAATGAGAAAAAGATTGATGCCGATACATACCTTCCACTGTATAATTTTTTTGGGGTGTTTGGATTGCTGTTGCGATTGTTTTTAAAAAAATTTTGGAGCTGAAATATATTAAAATGATTTTTTTTTTATTTTTTAAAAATTATCTTTGACATCAACACATTAAAATGATCTAAAATATTAAAAAAATAATATTTTTTATTAAAAAAAAAAACAATACACTTGGCTGCAGTGCCAAACAGGCACTAAAATACAAGAAAAACAAGGATCCTCATCCATTATTGCTTCTCCCACTTCACGCGTTTCAACTATATGCATGCCCCACCATGGATGATTTTACAACGCAATCTTTTCTTTATATTATGCCGTTTAAGGAGCTAGAAACAAACTCTCAATCCAGCGGAGGTGACAGGTTGCGCGACCGTTATACCCTCGCCGGAGGGTTCATCCCATCCTCTGCTCCATGGAAATCTGCCCGTGAGACATGACAGAGCCGCCGTGAGACATGGTGGACTTTTCAATTCGCTAATGGGCACGTGATTTCTTTTCAGCCATTATTTTAGAGTTCTTGCACGACAAGAAGCATCTTCCCGTCCCCCTCCACGGGCAAACTTGCCCTTAAATTAAAGGTGTTCACATTCAATGAATTCCAACGACCTTGATTTTGATAAATTCTAGGAAATGACATGAGAGCAACGTCTAGTTTAAGAGGGAATGCTAGTTTCTTAACTAAACTTGAAACTTAACCAAATTAAATTATGATTTGAACCACCAAATTAGGAGATTAATTTTATCAATTTGTTCTTGATTGAATTCCACTTATTCCCTCCTTTTTTTCCTACTCGTTATAAAGGGTATTACTATTAGAATTGTTTGAGGAGGAAACCGATGGCGATTTGAGAAAAAAACTAAGTTTTTTTTTATCAATGTCACAAGAAATACAATGTAACACATGGAAGATAAGTTTAAATTATTTGTTTTTTTAGTGAGTATTTGGTATCATAGTTTATATTATTTTTTGAGAGTTATTTATGATTGAAAATATATAAAATAACATTTATTTAAATATATATTTTAAACATCAACATATTAAAAAATGATTCCAAAATACATAGAAAAAACTCGATTTTATATATTTTGAAATAAAAAAACAATTTTAAAAAACAAACACAGGCTTTGATATTAAAAAAAACAAAAAAAACTCATACTATGCACGTGACACTCAAGAAACAACTAAAACAAATGTTTATTAGAATTGTTGTATGAAAATGTCAAGTTCATGGACTCAGACAACAAAGACAAAGACAAAGACAGACAATGATATTGCTTGATATTCGTTTCAAAAATATATTATTTTTTTTATTTTAAATTAGTTTTTTTTTGTATTTTATATTATTTTTATGTACTAATATAAAAAATAATTTTTAAATAATAAAAAATATTATTTTAATATATTTTTAAACATAAATTAAAAATAAAAATAATTCAATCGAATCTATAAAAATAATAAAATCACAACTAAAACCGTGTAGGTAGAAAAATCATAAAATCATAAGTAAAATATTTCCGAATACAATACAACATAATTATGGCCATAAAACTTCATTAGCTATGGTTCATACATGATTCAAAATAACTTGGAAATACATTACAAAACAAATATGTCAATAAAATTTCATTAGGTAAAAACTAACAAATTTAAAATAAATATTTTACTGGTGTGTTATATAAATTAAAATCAATCTCATGACCGTCATTTTTTTCGTTATTTTTAATACATTCATAAAAAACATTATTATTGAAAGAATTGTCAATACTAATACTAGTACCAATACTGATATTGCTAAACTAACTCCAATTTCAATAAATTATTTCGACATTAGGACATGAAAATGATTTGAAAACACTAATTTTTTTTAATGTAAATTATTTTTTATATCAACATATTAAAATAGTATAAAATTATAACAAATTTAAAATAATTTTTCAATTTTTTCTCTATTTTTTTATGAAATATCATACTAAACAAACATTTATATCAAAAGCAAATAAATTAATGTTTCACATAATTTTTTTTGTTAGTTAAAATAACTTGAAGGGTATTAGACCATATAAATGTTTTTTTTTTTTACTTATGATGGAAGCAGTGAAATCAAAGTTTCAAACAATTTTTATTTTATTTTAAGTTCAAAGTTTTATATTTATCTATTTAGTTTGGTGTGTTAATATTAATAATAAATAAATAAAATTATTTATAAAGTTTAAAAATTCCAATACAAAAGTTTCCAAGGGACACTTCAACGATGCAACAACACCTTGACCGGTTAGGCGTCACTCTCAGCTTTCATTTCAAGCGATTGGAAGAAGAAAAACCATTTTCTCCTCCTCAGTTTCGCTGGCTCCTCAATTTCTAGCTAGGGTTTAAAATTGATGGCGGCGTCCGCGGAGATTAGCGATGGAGATCACGATGCTGCGGAGCTGATCGTGTGCGACGCTTCAACATCAGAACTGGTTCCCGATGAAATCAATGGCGATGGTGCTGTCCTAGCCCCATAGGAGATAACTCCTCTTTTGAAGCCTAAGATCAACATCTTCTCCGTGTCTCACTCTCGCATAAAACCTAGAGTATTTCTTCGGTCTCTATTTTTATGTTCTTTCAATTTGTAATGTTTTTCTTTTTTTTAATTTTGAACATTTGAAAATTTTGAACAAATCGTAAAATCGGACTGACCCAATCTAATTTTATGATATTATACAATTTTGATCGAGTTAATAAAATTTGATGAATTGAATAATAAAATCACATGATTTTACGAATCAACACGAAATTTTGACCACCATAATTTACAAACAGTAGCTATTAGCAGAAGATGGATAAGCACACCATTGAAAGACTATAAACTGTATGGTCAAAAGAAATCATTGAAAAAGAAAAAAAACAATCGGGCAAGGTCAAGATTGTCAACTAATGAGTCAAAAAGGTCCACATCTTGTAATTTCATGCAATAGCTAAGGGCATTGATCAACTAAAACCTATATATAACTTTGCCCTTGATGATGCCAGCTCAACACGCTCGTATCTAACCTCTCTTGGAAGAAAAAATGCAGTGAGTGACCCGTTTGATCTTTCTCAAAGAAATGAAGAAAGACAGTGAGATTGCTGGTGCAAGATGACTTGTGATTTTTTTAATCGTTTTTAATTATTTTTTATATATTTTATTCTTCATTTTAATTGAAAATTAAAATTTATATTGTTTTTTAGATGTTTTTTTCAGAATCATCCCCATCTCTTGTCCCGGGTTTAATAGATTAATATGCATTGACTTGTATATTTTTTTTTCTTTCAAATTAATCATTCAATCTTGAATTAATTTAAAATTAAACTTTATAATTTGTTTTAGTTTAAATTATATAAAGTTATCCTAATTGTATTATTTAGGCCACAAATTTGATTAGCTGACCTTATTATTTTTTTAATTTTATTTTTCAATATTAAGTTGATTGAAAATTAATTTTCATAATTGATATGTTTTTAGAAAGTTATCAAGGTCTCAAAAATCGAATGGTTATTTGATATATTATTCCAAGTTGATCCAAGATAATTTAATATATTTTCATTCCAATACTAAAAAAAAAAGTTATTTTAATATTATTTTTTCTCCTTATTATATTTTTATGATTTTTTTAAACATGTCAAGTTAATCAAGTTAATTTCTATATGATTTATTTATTTTCATGCTAAAAAACACGTTAAAAATATTTCTTTTTTACATCAAAAACAAATTTTAACCTTACCCACGACATGTTGCGTTTAATAATCTAGTTAATTAGTAAAAGAGAAAATCATGGTGTAAGCAATCATAGAATCAAGAATATTCCCCATCAGTATATCTAAAGAAATCATTCACCATTGATTTTCTTAGTGTCGTCGTCCAAGAAAGCATCGACCATGTGCGTTGACGTGAAAAGCTCAAATGTCTATAAAATATTCCGAAGAGGCATCCCCCCAGTACGGACTTGCCTCAAATTGCCAATAAATAAGAAAATAATTTAAAATAAAAAATAAAAATGTTTTTTTTTCATAAATATTTTTAAAAATTATTTTAAAGTCCAACCCTAAATTCAACAGGAACTGGCGGCTTCAATCTCAATGTTCAAGTCCAACCCAACTAGAATCGAATTCATAGCTTGACCTAACGAAAAATCTGTCCAGGAATTATCGGGCATTCAAGTACATTGAATCGGAGCCCTTTTCAAGTTAGATTCAATGAATGGTGTCAGACTGATAAGGTTTCTACTCTAACACACTAGTAGCTATACTATGCTGCATTCATTATTTAGATAACGTATTTAAAAATATTAAAAATAATTAATTTAAAATAAAAAAAATATTTTTTTTTTCAGAAATATTTTTGAAATATAATGAAAAACGGGTCTTTATGTGTTAAGAACATAAGAACATGAACCCCATATTCACCTATCTTTTTAAATAATAGTTCCGGAATTCTCCCAGGAAAGATGACGGTGACTTTGAAATATTTCTTTCAAACCCACTTTAATGAGAAAAAGATTGATGCCGATACGTACCTTCCACCGTATAAATTATGAATTTAGCTTAAAATACAAGAAAAACAAGGATCATCCATCATTGCTTCTCTCACTTCATGTGTTTCAATTATGTGCATGCCCCACCATGGATGCTTTTATAGCGTAATCTTTTCTTTATATTATTGCGTTTAAGGAGCTAGAAACAAACTCTCCATCCATCGGAGGTGACATTTTGCGCGACCGTTAAACCCTCGCCGGAGGGTTCATCCCATCCTCTCCTCCATGGAAATCTGCCCGTGAGACATGACAGAGCCGCCGTGAGACACGATGGACTTATTTTAGAGTTCTTGCACGTGATTTCTTTTCAGCCATTATTTTAGAGTTCTTGCACGACAAGAAGCATCATCCTGTCCTGTCCCCCTCGACGGGCAAACTTGCCCTTAAATTAAAGGCGTTCACATTCAATGAATTCCAACGACCTTGATTTTGATAAATTCTAGGAAATGACATGAGAGCAACGTCTAGTTTAAGAGGGAATGCTAGTTTCTTAACTAAACTTGAAACTTAACCAAATTAAATTATGATCTGAACCGCCGAATTAGGAGATTAATTTTATCAATTTGTTCTTGATTGAATTCCACTTATTCCCTCCTTTTTTCTACTCATCAGAAAAAAATATTACTATTAGAATTGTTTGAAGATGAAACCGATGGCGATTTGAGAAAAAACTAAGTTTTTTTTTTTATCAATGTCACAAGAAATACAATGTAATACATGGAAGATAAGTTTAAATTATTTGTTTTTTTAGTGAGTATTTGGTATTATAGTTTATATTGTTTTTTGAGAGTTATTTTTAATTGAAAATATATAAAATAGTATGTATTTTTTTTATATATTTTTTTTTAACATCAACATATTAAAAATTGATTTGAAAACAAATAGAAAAAACTCGATTTGATATATTTTGAAATAAAAAACAATTTTATTCAAGGAAATGAAAAATAACTAAGGGCATCGAAAGGCTACAATTGTATAGCTTCAAACCCAAAGAAAACATGGAAAAAGAACAAAAAAAAATGCCCAGCTGGGCAAGGTCAAGATCGTCAACTAATGAATCAAAACGTCCATGTCTTGTAATTTATGCAATAACTAAGGGCATTAATCAGCTAAATCCACTATATAAGGTTGCCCTTGATGATGCCAGCTTAGCACGCTCGTATTCAACCTCTCTTGGAATAAAAAAAAGTAGTGAGTGGCCCGTTTGATCTTTCTCAGAGAAAAGAAGAAAGATAGTGAGATGGCTGGTGGAAGATTGCCTTTGATTATCAAAGGTGGGAAAGTTTCCAGGGGGTTTGCTAGCCGTCTTATCCCAAAGAGAGGGCAGGTTAAGGTGGCTATAGTTGCGGGGTTGGCTCACTCTTTTTCTTCTGTCTTCTCTCGCCGTGCCAGTCGTCGAGCTTCTTCTCATATCTAGTTCAATAACCCAAAATCTTGTCTCATGGAAGATTTTTAAGAGGGATCTGTATAGGGAAAGTTTGTACTTAATAAATAGCTTTTTTTAGCCAGATTCTGTATGAATACATAGTGAAAGCTGAATTTCTTTCTGCTTCTGCTGTCCAATCTGTGTTTTTCATTTTAGTTTGGAATATGAACCTTGAATTGAATCCTCTGTCCAAAATCTAAAGAATGAAAGGTTTTATGAAGTAATATTATATAGAGCCTCCATCTCAAACAACTCTCGGAATCACCAGTGTTTATCTGGAGTGGGATGTTGAGTCCTGGAGTTGTCTCTGCCAAAAACCAGGGTGGTTGCCCAGTTCACTGCCACATAAAGCCGGTTCCTTCAGCAGACCACACGTGCAAGGTTAGCAGAGCGCCAAATCAACCAGCTAACAAGCCCAGCAAGAGATAAGCCTTTTTCATCCTGCCAAAGATTAACCTAAGATTTCATCAGTTGGTGACAACTTAAAATTTACTAGAAGAGGACTGCCAAGCACGGTCAAGCTTATCCCAGTTGTGCAATCTGGGTTTCGCATATAGGAGGACACGCATGATGCCAGGGCCACTTAAATTCTCCAAATTTTCCAGGCACGATTGTGCATAGGGAACGTACCTTAGATCGGCGTAAATCAGCAAGTGCCTTATAATGGCCTGCCGATGCCAAGCTTCCTAGATGCTTGTAGACAAAAGGATCACCAAGAGGGATGTCTTTTGCACTGAAAGTCTCGCCTCCGTTCTTCTTTCCAATCTTGTTAAATAAGTTCACAAGAAAACCCCCTGCCTTTCTGCAGCCTGCAAAAAAAATTGTAAAATTAGTTAACAGGCTATTGATGATCATAGCTGCAAGCTGCTTAAGCAGCTTAATTCTGAATAACTACATAAAAAATGAGATGTTTCCCCTTAATTGCATGTTCCACAATCACCCAAAAGTATAGAGATCCGAAGACAATACTATGACGCAACAATCTTAGAAAGCTAAACTGCTGTGATTAAAGAGAGAGGTATATGAGACGCAAACTAGATAGACGTTTTGACCTGGGCTAACGATGGAAGCACTAGTCTACCTGAAATTTCAAGAAAAGCAGCAGTCTCCAAGTGCGAACACATCTTCTACAGATGAGAATCGCAACCATTCATCGATACCAACCCTGTGTCAATAGGAGTTGTTAGCAGATCCACCCAAAGATAGGATCGGGAAACAAAATTGCTAGAAAGCAGAAAAGTACCAAAAAAAATTCCTTTTGTCAATAGGAGTAGTTAGCAGATCCACCCAAAGATAGGATTGGGAAACAAAATTGCTAGAAAGCAGAAAAGTATCAAAAAAAATTCCTGCTGTCAATACCTTCCACCAGGGGAGTTGGGAAGAAGGTCTAGTGACTTCACAAACTGAGAGGGACCAACACCAATAGACCAGACCAGAAGGTCATGTGGAACATTAGTCCCGTCAGTGAGAAGTGAGAACTATCTTCTTGGGCTGCACCTCCTTCACTGCGCCTCGCATAAGACTGACACCAGACTGATACAACACTCCAGAATGTCACAAACAGTTCATAAAAGAAGTTCCAGTACAGGAGATTTTCTTTATGCAGAATTACCTGTATTAGGGCCACTTAAACATAATCCTGAACATGCGTATATCGGCCCTGAACATCTATCTTGATAAAATCACCCAGCTCGCCACTAAATTCTACCCCAGTAGGACGACCTCCAATAACAGCACAACGTAGAAGGCGTTTCTTTTCTTCTTCGGATATACCTGCAATAATATTATTAGAAAAAGTCTTACATTAAACAAAATGCCAAATTAAAAGTATGAAGGTGCCTGCCCGAACAGATAAGCTCACTTCAGACACAAAAGCAGAGGTTTTTTTCTTTGTTTTCTGGGAAGTTGGCTGGAACACTGAAGATCCATATAGATTCTCCTATCAAGCCAGTGAGCGGGAAAAAAAACACAGGAAAATGGTCCCCTAAAATTATTCTTAGATCAATTTTATAGAGAACATTTAAAAATATTGGACAAAAATGAACAGCTTTGACCATTTCCTGTTCTTCATCTTTAAGAATTCTGAACAAAGGCTGTTCAGAATTTGTAATAGAGAAGGAACGTCATAATTGAATCGTGAAACTCACCTGGATTTTGAGCGCTTCTTAGTTTGATTCTTGGATACACATGCCCTTGTTGGGAATCCAAATCAGGGCTGTAAATTTGTTGTCTCATAAGAAACCCAGGTCTAGGATCTCTCCAGTAGACTTCAAGATAATGCATACCTTTTCTGCCATGCTTACCAGTTCAATGTTTTCCTTGCCGACAACCATGGTTTCTATACATTTTTTCTTAAATTTATTAGATCAATAATCACAAGCTAAGCCTCACTTTGTTATTGCTGTCTGATGATGTATGCAGGCAAGGGTATACAATCGTGTTGCTGCAGTGCTTGCTGCCTGCTTTTTCATCTTGGCATTGTTGGCTCCACCTTGCTTTTTGTAATGCTTTCGAAAAATCCCATCATTAACAAGGACGCTAAGAAAACAGATTTGAAATGTGCTCTTCACTATAGCAAGCCAAGATCCTGTTTCAGTGACTGATTAAATCATTTTTTTTTTTGATATAACCAAGATAAACCAATAAATTCAGTTTTTTAGAGTTGGTTTATACAAATATAGTCTGGATAACATAGTCATTTTGCTCACCCTAACATGCCATCTATGATTAGATGACTAATTAAATTTAAAAAATAAAAACTATTATAAGTTTTTTTTATTATATATTAAGGCACGTCCTAGAACCGTTTATGCATAAATGCAGAGTAAATCTCGAATAATTTTTTTTGTTAATTTAGTGAAAATTCATTTGATTTTTAATTTATTCTGCATTAAAATAAAAATAAAAATTGCGCATGCACATAAAATGGTTTATTTAATTTACATAGAAAGTTTTTACAGTTCATGAAGCCCAAGTTATTTTCCTAATAAAATAAGGATCAATGCATCATTGGCATGAAAAAAATTTAATCTTTTTTTTATAAAAAAAATGACAAGAAATTTTAGAAAAAAGAAAACTATTGAGACATAATTGGGCAAACTTTTTTTCCACGAATTTTTTCAAAATTAATAAAATTTTGTCTATGTTTTTTTATATAAATTAATAAAATATTTTTTTTATTAATAGTGTTTTTTTAATAAATATATACCTAGCTCGAATAAAAAGCAAAAAGATTATTTTGCGATGATTTTTATGTTACCATATGAGAAAATAAAGCAATAATTAATTTAATAAAATTGTATATGAACTTCACCATAAAAAAAATTACACGTTCCCATTAATTATTTTTAAGAAATGATTTAAAAAAAACATTCATATTAGTTTTATAAATAATTATTCATAAAATAATTGTTAATATTTTCTCTTTGAAAAACATTGTGGTATCATATGATTTTAAAAAAGAGAAGGTTTAGTGGGTTAATGTGATTGAGGTTGATTTTGAAAATATTTTTTGTTTAAAAAATATTAAAATAATATATTTTTTAAAAATTATTTTTGATATTATTACATGAAAATAATCTAAAAATGCTAATTTTTTAATTCAAAATAAAAAATATATTTTTTTAAAATTCTTTTTGAAACATTAAAAAAAAAACCAATTTGGCGTGCTTGATTTTTTTCAAAACAAACAGATAACAGATACACATGGCATCCACTACAACAGATTTTGGTCATCTTAGATGGTTGAAAAATCAAGATTTGTAATTTAGACCATAAAAACCCAAAATTTAGCTTATTTCTAATTTTAAAACACCTAAAAATGACAATGATAATTGTACAAGACTTTTATTTAAGTGGGTGAATACTTTGTTTTTTTTTTTTTTTTTAACAGTGAAGGGGATTTGTTTTAGTTTAGTTTGATAATGACAATGATAATCGATCATTCTTTTTTTTCATTTTCATTTTAGATGAATTATCATAGTTTAAGAAACTATGGATATCTTCTGATCCTAGGAGATCAAATATCGATATATAGCAGCTCCCTTTTTTTGTATATTGTCTGATAAATCTGATCGGGTACGCGGCTAATCCCTGCTCCTGCAAAGTCACTGAAAACCGTTTCTTTTGTGGAGTGTATCAAGAAAAATGAAAGCGGTAGTGATAACTACACCAGGTGGTCCGGAAGTGCTGCAATTGCAAGAAGTTGAAGACCCACAAATCAACGAAGATGAAGTCTTGATCAAAGTGGAAGCCACAGCCTTAAACAGGGCAGATACTCTCCAAAGACAAGGCAAGTATCCACCTCCTAAAGGAGCTAGCCCATATCCTGGTCTTGAATGTTCAGGCACCATTGAATCTATCGGACAAAATGTCTCTCGCTGGAAAAGTGGTGATCAGGTAATTCATTTCAGTTTCCCTCAAGTACGCAATTCTTAGAAGTGATGTCTTTGCTTGTTTTTGACAAATGATTGAATTTTGACTTTGAAAAGCTGTGTTTTTTATATATAAATATTGTTAATTTTTTAGTTTCCTCAGGGACCCAGTTCACAGAAAGTGATAAGTTTTGCATTAATTTTTGGCTTTAAGGACTTCAGATTCTGATATGAAGCTGTTAAAATTAAGCTCTCTCACGAACCCAAAAATTGTAGAAATTGTTGTTTTTGCATTATTATTAATTTTTTTTTGGTCAAAGCTTGCATTTTTTTTTTATACATAAATATTGTTACTTGATTTAAAAATTATACTACATAGGTTTGTGCTCTTCTTAGTGGAAGAGGGTATGCAGAGAAAGTGGCTGTTCCAGCAGGACAAGTACTTCCTGTTCCACAAGGTGTTTCGCTTAAAGATGCTGCTGCTTTGGCTGAAGTTGCATGCACTGTTTGGTCTACTGTTTTCATGATGAGTCGGCTGTCTGCAGGGGAAACGTTCCTGGTAAACTTCTGTCTCAATGCAGCTCAACATTTTGATGCTTGGTGATTTTTTAATCTGGTGCTTCTCTTATGAATATTACTGTTGAGTCATGAGTGTAGTCAGTAGTAGGTTTGGGACCTAAAGTAAATTGTAATGCAAAATTGTGAATTGTGAAGGCTTCCCTTTTCCATGCTATAAAGCTGGAACTATGAACACTAAATTACACATTGGATATTGGTTGAAAAATCATATTCAGAATGTATGAATGTTCTGACTTTTGCTAACAACTCCATCAAGGTGGAGCAATTCTACAGAAGTTTTATAAGTTGTTTGGTTCACAATTGTGATATTAATGATCTAAGATTGTTTGTCTCGTTGTTCGCATATATTTTTTTTTTTATGCTTAGCTTGTTTTTGAACCAAGGACTTTGGAATTTCAGGTTCATGGGGGCTCGAGTGGAATTGGTACATTTGCAATTCAGATAGCTAAACATCAAGGGGCTAAGGTGTTCGTGACGGCAGGTTCAGCCTACACTTGTCATCCATCTCCATCAGTTTTCTATGAAATCATGCCTATGCTAATTGGGAAATATTTTGTTTCATGATCTTCAGGGAGTGAGGAAAAACTAGCTGTCTGTAAGGATCTTGGAGCTGATGTATGCATCAATTACAAGACCGAGGACTTTGTGGCACGAGTGAAGGAAGAAACGGGTGGGAAAGGTATGTTCTTTATAAATGTAAGTGTGATTGGATGCTTATAAATCTATCAACAGCACTGTCATACTTCACTTTTTAATAGCATTGTATGTTTCTTAAGGGAAACCCAACTAATAGCTATTAATGGCAGGTGTTGATGTTATCCTGGATAGTGTTGGAGCAACCTATTTTCAGAAAAACGTAGATAGCTTAAATATTGATGGGAGGCTTTTTCTCCTTGGCTTCATGGGTGGAGCTGTGACACAAGTAAATCTGGCTTCTCTGTTTGCAAAGCGTGCCACAGTGCAAGGTATTACCAGTGCTCATCTTTTATATTGGGCTCTAGTTCCATAGGCTTGGAGTTGGTTGAATCTGTTTTTTACTGAATGCTCAAGTAGATTAATTTCTTGGAACAAGTTTTTACTTGTAGAAGTTTCTTGGTCTTCAATTTCTTTCCCTTCTACTAGTAAGGTTCATGTTTTAGATTCCTCATTTGTAATTACATGCTAGGTTTCATACTACAAACAAATGTTTGCTCAAACTTGATCACAGTTTCTTGTGTATACAAATTGTGTTGAGTTCTATGGTAGTTTTGGCTAGCTTAGCAAATATTGCTGTTTTGAAACTGTCAAAAGATTTTTATTTGAAGGGAATATGTTTTAGTTTCAATTATTCATGGATGATAAAGCCAAGTTCTAGAAAATTATTCTGAATTCTGAAAACTATATTCTACCGGGAGCTGGTTTCTTTTGGATTAATCAACTTTCAGTAACCCGTTTCTCAATCTGATTGAAGTGTGTGCTTATGCATGCAAGGGAACACGAATCAAACACACATCTAAAATGTGCTTCCTCCTTTAGATATTGCATCATGTATTTATATTCTTACATGTTCAGTATTGAATAGCCTTGTCCCATCCTGTTCAGTCCGATCCATGCCCATGTGCACGCCAAACAGAATTTCAAAGAAGGTTCTTTGGTCTAACCCTGTCTACTCCTATGTACAAAATCCTACCTAATGCACTGAAACCTCACTTTTCACTGAAAGAGCACTGGTTTTGGAGAAAATTTACTCTCTGAAAGGGTACTTGTAAGAATGTCAACATCTATATGATATCAATCTCCTTTTTTCAGTTTTATTAGTTTCTATAGTGCTATTGTCGTCCATTGATTATATGACCCTAGAACAGCCGTTGTTGATGATCATGCATGCAGCTGCTGGCTTGCGAACTAGAACGCTGGAAAACAAAGCAGAAATTGTTTGTGAGGTGGAGAAGAATGTTTGGCCTGCATTTGTTGCAGGCAAGGTGAAGCCTATGGTGTACAAGTATCTTCCATTATCCGAGGCAGCAGAGGGTCATCTGCTAATGGAAAGTAGCCAGCACATTGGTAAGATCCTGCTTGTCGCATGATGCTATTGATAGACATACAGCAAAGTCGCGGGTTATGATGTCGATCTGCAGTGTTTCTGTCTATGGTGCCTGTAATGAGGGAATAAATAACGAGTCATTGTGTTGACGCATGCAGTTTATGAATTCAGTGTTTCAGCAACAGACATTTTCTCTTAGAATTGAATGGAAACGTCACAAAATTTGATGTGATGGGCGGATCTGAAGGATCATCCATTTGAACTACCTTTTTCAAAGATTCAGCGGTATTACAACTCATTTATGGACTCATTCAAATATGGCAGAAAGAAAGATTTACAGTGCTCTGTTAATGTTAATTCGCAATCTTAATAAAGAGAGAGAGCCACACAAGTTTCGATTCACTGTACATTACAGCGCCAAAGGCCATGGAGGTTGCAGATAGAGCTCTGCTCCTCAAATTTCCTAGCTCCCATAAAATTCTGTATGGTATGGTCCATATGAGAATGGAATTAGCCTTTCCATGGCCCAAAACGAAGAAGGTCAATTCTTTCGATCTTCTTCTTCCCTCTCTCTCGAGGATTAACAATGCTTTTCTATTTTTAACTATCACTTAATTATTTTATACTTTTTTTTCTTCTAATTTTTAATGGATTTTTTTTATATATTTTATAAATTATTCTTTTAATAATCTTGCCTTTTTAATATTATTAGTGCTCATTGAAAAAGAGTAAGAATAACGATGCAAATCAATTAAAAAAATCTAATGAGGGATTCAATTTATTACTTAGTTTAATGAATTTTGAAGTAATGCGTTTATTTTATTTTTTAACTTTAATGCAATATATAATTTATTTATTTTTAATGCTGATATAATACAATATAGATGAGGAATGATTTGGCTAGCTTAATTTATTTTATATGTTGTTATAAATTATAAAGAATCACAACTAGTATAATTATACACAGGCTGTAAATTAAAAAATTTCGTTGAGCAGCGAAAATAACTTGGAGTCAAGAACTCCTACATCCAGGGTAAAATGGGAATGTTTCATTATTTTGGATTTGAGTTGTCTCCTTCACCATGAAATTTTAGATAACTTCGAATTATATTTAGGTTTATCATGATTATTTCAAGGCTAACGTGGTTGAGATTACTCTTTTTATAATTGTTTCTAGGTTAATAATAATAATAATAGTAATAATAATAATAATAATAATAATAGGTCATTTATTAAATAAGATATGCTTCAATTAATATATTATAGGAGAGAGAGAAAACAATCTTTAATGAAGAGAATAAGAGTATAAGATAATATATGTTTGAATATTATATGTAGTTATTATTTTGTTACATTACGAACATAAGATTTTTATCTCTCTGTTTTTTTTTTTTTTTTTGAGAAAACTTCATTATTTTTGAAATATTTTTATGGGCCCGGATTAAGGGAGTAAAACTTCAATTATCTCGGTCTCTTACAAGATAATCATGTCATGAATCGAACCTGGGATCTATAAGACAAACCAATCCTCTTATCATCACGATATATCCATTGGAGATTTTTTTTTATCTCTCTTGATTACATAAAAAATTTGATAATAATAATAAATATTTATTTATATTGTACAACGAAAACCATGTAGATAGAATATATTAGTATCATAGATAATTGATAAAAAAAAGTATGGTGTGGCACTAACAAGACATGTATTTATATAACTATTTGGTAGAAAATATCCAAAAAATTAAAATTTAGTAAATTATTGTTTAGTTCATCAAATTTATGAAATTGTAAACGTACATTATTCTTAGGTGTTATTTAGAATTGGTTTTTAAACAAATTTCCATGAAAATTTATTTGTTTTTACTTAAAACTATTTTTTTAATATTTTTTTATTATGCTATGTACTGATATAAAAAAAATAATAATTTATTTAAAAAAAACAACCACTGCTATACTCTAAAACACTATGCTAATATATACTCAGAGATCTCATAAATTGTAAAATTAAGAAAATAACATTTTTGAATATTAAGAACCCATACACTAAATACTCGGAAACGTTTGACTAATAGCTTGGGCTCTGACCATGCACCAGGTCTAGTAGTTTTGCTCACCTCAGCCTGTTCGTTCCCTCAAAACAGGGCCTTAGCCCTTCTTTAGATGAAGAGCCGAGAAGAAGGGATAAATCTCTACCATTTTATCCCTTTAATTGCTTCGCAGACTTGGAGGTGTCAAATTGTGAAAGGAGCCGGCCAGGATCTTGATCAGGATTGACCTTGCTCATTGCTTTCCATCCCCTTCTCGGCGTGTGAAATAATTGAAGAAACAAAACGTGGACTTGTTTAACAGGGTCACATGGTCATGTGTTTGGAACAGTTATCTGCGGTTTAGCTCAACTCGAATCAGTGAATCTTCTAAAATAAACAGCGGGTTTATCCATCAAAAAGGTTCAAGAAAATCTCAGCTCCATTCCTTCTTCTTGATACTGTAAGCGTTTCTTAAAGAAGCCTCCAAAACTTTACTTTGTTCAGTTATTGATCACATTAAGCTTGGAATCTTATTGAAATGATTGCTTTAGTTTTGACCAGAATGAAGTTTATGGTTTGATTTAAGATCTCTAGATCACTGCAGAATCATGGGATTAATCAGTAATTGTGTTTTATGTTGCTTCTCGAGTCTAGTTATTAATCCATGATTTTGTTTTCTGTAGCGCAGTATTGTTGCTAAGTGGGCTCTTTAACTGGTTGATTTTGCGACGATAAATACTGTTTTTTATGTGTTGTATTTGCTTCATTGTTATGATTGGCTTGTCCATCGAATCTGTTTTGCTCTTTTCAAGTGTCCTTTCGAGATAAATGTTCATAAAGATGCAAACTTTTATGTAATTTTTCATGATTTCAAGAACTAGAATTATATAAGTGAGCCAAAAGTGGTTGTCAGAAGGCTATTTATATAATTTACTTCAATGGAAATATAGCTCTTTGTTTTTCTAGCTAAATAAAGATAGACTAATTCTTTTTGGGAACTAGCTGATCCCGTTTTAGATCTGCCATTGTTGATGGCTCTGAAATTGATTACTGTAAAATATTGATACATGTGCCTATTTGCATCTGTATATTTGCGCATGTGCGCACATTACAGCCACAGTTATTGATTGATGAAATTCCCAATATATCTTTAAATTCATGATCTTAAGAAAGAATTATATAAATAAACCAAATTTTGGTTATTATATTGATTGTTGGTTTGTTTTTTTAAAGGTTTTATTTTTGTATTGGGCTTCATTTCCTCTTAAAATTCCGTTGGTGTATTACATAGCTGAGTTTTTTTTTTGGAACAAGAGGATGGTATTGTGGGCGCTCAATCATTGCCGACCCTGAAACTGTGTACTGTAGATCTTGATACTTGTGTGTGTATATGCCTAAGTTTGATCTATCGATGAAATTCACCTGTTTATCATCCACAAATTTCTCAATTGATGTTTTCCAGTTATAGATTGAAGTGTTCACTATAAGAGAAATAGTAGTGGAATGTTCCTGCTATCACCATTTGCCATTGCGCAGTTATTTTAGAATTTATATTCTTTGCTGTTCTTATTTATTGTCTGACTCTGATCTGTTCCAGCAAAACTTACTGAATTCATTCATACCACTGGGAACTGGTTGTATAGGTTCTGATTTTTCACTAATTTTCTTTTGCAGATTCTTGCTTCTTGATTTGCTGTTCAATCATGGATTTCAGTAATATGGACCGTGGACAGATTACCCTCTTTGGGTGTGGATTCTGTGTGCTGCTGTCACTGCATTTTACAGTGCAGCTTTTATCTCAGCATCTTTTTTACTGGAAAAACCCAAAGGAACAAAAGGCCATAATAATTATCATCCTTATGGCTCCCATTTATGCTGTTGATTCCTACGTGGGTTTGTTGGATATCCAGGGAAGTAAAGCATTCTTCACATTTTTGGATTCAGTCAAGGAATGCTATGAGGCGTTGGTGAGTTTGGAATGTGATAATTGTGATTTAACCATATGTCTTGTGGCTTGTTATCACTTCTAATATTTCATTTCTACTTGCAGGTAATTGCCAAGTTCTTGGCATTGATGTATAGTTACCTGAAAATATCCATTAGCAAAAATATTGTGCCGGATGAGGTCAAAGGAAGAGAAATTCACCATTCCTTCCCAATGACACTTTTTGTGGTATGGAAATGGTCCGTGCAGTTTCTTTCCTGTTTATAATAAATAATACATTATATATAACAATTACATCTCTAAAGGGTGTCATGAGAGGAATGCGACCATTAGACTTGTCGATCCAAGTTTCCGTATCTATATTTGACACATTATGTTTTTTTTTAAATGCAGCCTCGCACGGCACGACTAGACCACCGTAATTTAGTGCTCCTCAAACACTGGACATGGCAATTTGTCATCATTCGCCCAATATGTTCCATCTTGATGATAACATTGCAAATGCTTGGGATTTACCCTAATTGGTTGAGTTGGACAATCACCATTATCCTTAACATTTCAGTTTCACTGGCTCTGTATTCTCTGGTGTTGTTTTACCATGTGTTTGCAAAAGAATTGGCACCACACAAGCCTCTTGCAAAATTCCTATGCATCAAGGGGGTTGTCTTCTTTTGCTTTTGGCAGGTAAATATCCTTACCATACTCTTTCAGCTTCTCATCAAGGGAGTATTTTTAGCCCTAGATGCAAATCAAACCCTCAAGGGCTCCGTAAGCACAAAATGAGCCCCTAAGAACCTAAAGCAAACCGACCAATCTCTCTCAGCCCTGATAGAATGGACAAAAGTAGAGTACTCTTGGTTAATCCAATTAAAGAAATTTTACAATCTGGGAGACATTTGGGACCTTGTGCAAATAGCATTTTCATGGTTTATTTAAGAAGAAAATGGGTGGGCCTCTGCTAGTAACTGAAAACTGAGCCACGCTAATGGAAAGCTCCACTATATGATACCTGAATCTTTTGTTTTCAGATAGTTCAGATTCAAATTTTATTGGGTTATTTGGTGTGTAGTGCTTCA
This sequence comes from Salix dunnii, assembly GCA_015731905.1. Taxonomy (NCBI): domain Eukaryota; kingdom Viridiplantae; phylum Streptophyta; class Magnoliopsida; order Malpighiales; family Salicaceae; genus Salix; species Salix dunnii. The sequence goes on along the minus strand of CM027662.1, from coordinate 1,855,917 downwards.
GATTTTAATTGGTTGGAATATATCAGATCAGTGCTTCTCAATATGGAGACTTGTTTGAAAAAGGATGGCTGTATCTTGTTTGTTTATGCTTTTAAATTTGAGATCAGGACCATGTATATTTGATTATATTCCATTTTGGAGGTTCTCTAGAAACCTTGAAACATAACTGTGCAGCATAATTAACACATTTTTAGTTTTAGGGACCTTTAGAACACCTTAAGGGAATTCACTGCAAATGCTGTTTAAATTACCTTTAAGCATTCGGACTTTGTCTGATCAGAGATCTAGAACCGAGGAAGTGGGTTGACTTGCTCTCTAGAATAGATCAGGAGGCCTATTGTTGTGGCTATAAATGCCTGAAGTGTATTTAGGCTTTTGTCTATTAGGTTTGCGCACCTCCAGATCACCTCCAGATCACACGGGATTACAACTTCCTTCTGAGTTCTGTCTTCAACACTTGCAATCTGCTAAAATCTCCCTTTCCCTGTTTTAGTCCTACCCTGTTTTATTTATGTTGTCCTTCCCATGTAGAACCAAAGAACAAGATCACCTCCCACTGTTGCCCTTCATCACCCATCACCTTTCTTCTGTGTCAATTAATAGTGCACAGATGCCATCACTTATTCATAAATGCCATCCTTGACCGTGTGCAGGGCATAGTGCTAGACATGCTTGTCTCAGCGGGCATCATTCGGTCTCATCATTTTTGGTTGGATGTGGAGCACATTGAAGAAGCATTTCAGAATGTCTTAGTGATTTTGGAGATGGTTGTCTTCTCTGTTCTCCAACAGTATGCATACCATGTTGCGCCTTATAGTGGAGAAGTGGAAACAAAAATGCTGAAGAAAAGAGAGTGATATGTCCAGAATTCTAGACTCTGGAGGGGGCATGGCATAACATATTCTAGGAAATGCCTCTCCATAGGTTTGCTCTATACTTTTATGTAATATGAGATTTCTACCCATGTTAATGCTATTGTGCCCTTTTTTCCACTTTTCCTCTTTAGCTTCTTCGGTTAGATGGCCATGCTGAAGAGGATATAATAAATGCTGTTGTATCGTCTATTCTATACAATTTTGTTGATGATTACTTGGCAGCGATTATGGTTGTTTGAAAGCAATGTTGAGGAAAAAATATGAAAAGGGGTACTTTATTGGAGACTCTTAAGAACCTCAAATCTTTGATTATTCAAACTAGTTCTGTAACACAATCATGGGGCACCTGGATCTTGCTGATTTATCTTGATTTCAATCCTTGAGCTGGTAGAACTTTCCATATGGTACTAGATTCTTGACTGTAGACTGCTTTTAGAAAATAAGAAATTGATAGAAGTACTTGATGGGCACAATTAAAAAGTCCATTGACACAAAAATAGGAATAGCTAAAGTCAATGTAGTTAACTAAGATAATATGAAAGTTGGTGTATCAACAATGAATTAAAGTTAAAAGTACACATTATCATAGCAAATATTTCAAGTGATTTGATGTTAAAGGGTTTATGATTTGCATATTAAGTCTCGAGTTTAAGTCAGATATGTATTTTTTTGTAAGAGTTTAAGATAACTAGAGTTTTAATTGTATATTTAGACTCACAAAATATATTTTTCAGGGATGAGATTTCTTTGCATTAAAAAAAAGAAGCCAATATAAGACGTTAGAAGGTGAATGAAAATACATGAATTTTAAAAGAGTTGGTGCACTAAAATAAAAATAATTAAAATTCATGCACTATTACTTACAATACATTATTAAACTTAGTTAACCCAATATATTAACCCTTAAATGATCAACTCGAGTGAGATCTAATTTTTATTTCTAAAATATAAATAATATCATTTTAAATTGATTTATTCAAGACCTTAATATTAGAAGGAGCTTGGATTCAATAACTTTGCAATATATAACGTTCACTGATGATATTATAGCAATAAATTTTTTTTATGGAACTATTTACCAATTGCCACTCCTATGATTTCATTTACGAGATTTGGAGATGACAACATTTGACGTTGGCAAATGTGGCTGTGAAAAAGTACTAATAATTGATATTAAGATTTTCTTTTGATTTTCAATTTTCAAGCACAAGACTTTGAAAAGATCCAATTACTAGGATTAATTTTGAATATAATAATTTATTAATATTCATTAATATCATCCATGGAAATTGACAGCTTAAAGTTATATTTAGTATTGCGATTGATGTTGTGGTTAATGTTTTTAAAAAATAATTTTACAAAAAATATTTTTAATTATGGTTCATAATTGAAATTGAAGTGTTTGATTAAAATTATGGTTGAATTTGAAATTTATTATAGAATAATAAAATAAAAATAAAACTAAAAAATAATTCCCTCTAAACAAGAAATTATAAATATAATATGAAAAATAAAAATAATAAAATCTCTAAACTAAAAAAATAGTTAGGATTTTTTTCTTTAAAAAATAGAAAAGTAGATAATATAAAAAGTTGGATGAGAAAATAAAATATATTTAAATTAAACATAATCAAAAGAGTAATTAATTAAATAAATTTTGAAACTAAAAAATAAGTAATTTATTTTATAAAATTAAAAAAAAATAACTCATAATTTATCTTACCAAAACCTCCTAATTAACTATCAGAGAGAGCCAGCCAAAATTGCAGGATTTGAAAATGCATTAGATAGTACAGATGTTGATGGAAAAAAACTGAAGAACCACGAAGTGAAACAAAATATCATTACATGGTCATCATATTTTTACATAAAATAAGGTAAAATAGGTTTGGATTGATATATTCAAAGACTGATGATATTTTTAATTACATTGACCGACCTAAAAGTACAAGCCAAACAAAGATACTCCTCCATGGTCGAGCGAGGGAAAAAGTACCAGCTAAACCATGAAGAGAAAGATCCTACTCTTACATGTTAACAGCATGGTATAAAATGGATTAGACTGCCGGAGAAGAAGAGATGGTGAAATAGTAGGCAATGGAACGCACAGGAGTTTACGAATCTTTTGAAAAGCAGATGGAGGTATTGTCATTTCATTGACTTAACGAGTGCAACAGTGCCTCCACAAAATCAGTTCGCTCTCATTTAACGAGAAAAAGAAAGAAAAGAGTCCACTTTGGCTTCTCGTCTCCTCCTCCTCCGCTTCTACTTCCACACATCTTAGCTTCTTTTCTCTGTACCGTTGGTCTCTCAGCTCGCTCCCATTTAGTGCAAAGCAGAAATGTTTCTAAGGAACTTAGTGCAAAGCAGAGAAAGGTCTCTTCTTTATATTCGTTTTCTTTCTTTCTGACTTAACGTTTTGCTTCCTTTTCTTTTTGGTTGGATTTGGAATTATAACTTAATGCTGTCTTTTTTTTGTTAGATATCGTATCCATGTTGCCTATCATTTTCAATGAGTTGTAGTACGGTTTTTAAGCTGTTGTTGCTATATTCACATGCTTTATGCCATATGCCTTTTACTACAGAAGTCAACGATGATTTTTACACCATAAAAGTTGATAAAAATAAGATTTCTACATTTTGAGAAGTGAGGTCTGTCTTCTGCAAAATGCAAACCAAAGCTCTGTAATTGCTGTTCTACCTTCTTTTTCTTAGCCAGCACCACGGCACTACAAATAACCTTCTTGTAATTTGTGGCGTAGGGTATCATTAATTGATTGGATTGGTTAGCCCTGATTTCGTTTTATTTAGCTTGGTGATTTAAAATGAAATTCACCTCTGTGGCCTGGCCTGATTTCATATTTTGGAAAGCCTCCTTAAATTACTGGAGAATAGGGAGTGTGCTGACTGCAAAAGCAAGTAGGTATCCGGGCAGAATAAGAAATAACGTGGGTTTTCAAAATGTTGAGCTTTCTACTGTTACACTGATTTTCCAATCCAAGATTCAAATTTTGAAACTATTTAGTGCATTCATTTACAGCATGCCTATTCAGCTTCTTTATGACCATGATTTATGACCATGATACAGGTTAAATCTGCCACTTTAGACACATGGCTCCCAGAGCAGATTGCATTTATACAATGTAAGCATGATTATTATTTCTCTGAATTGTTCCTTTTGATTTAGCCAAGTTGCATCTGAGATCAGGTTTTTGTTTCCTGCTTTCTGCAGCTATGGGCAACGAGAGATCGAATAACTACTGGGAAGCAGAGTTGCCTCCTAATTATGACAGAGTTGGAATTGAGTGTTTCATTCGGGCAAAGTATGACTTTGTAGAGTTACCAGTCTCTAGTATTGATATTTTTCCTAACTCTGCCACATATCATTAGTTTTCCTACCTGATGTTGAACTTAAGGATCCTTATGTTATATTTTAGATATGAAGAGAAAAGATGGGTTCCCAGGGATGGAAAAGCCAAATCACTTTCAAGGGTGAATGGAGAGAAGATTCCAACAAGAATTAGTGGTCATTGCCGAATGAATGACCATATAAATGTTTTTGAGGAGAGGAAAATTACTTGTCCACCTGTTACCAATGGCAATAGTCCAGCTGCCGAAAGTTCCACTCCATTGCCTGTTAAAGCGTCCACTGCCTTACCTGTTAAAGCTTCCTCTCCAATGCTGGCTAAAGTTTCCACGCCATTGGTTGTTAAAGCTTCCACTCCAATTAATCGCTGTTAAAGCATATCAAAAGGTAGATACAATTTTGATTCTGCTTGCTTTTGTTTCCCCAGCAACATCCATTACCCTTCTCTCTGCTGGTACTGTTTCAGTTGAGTATGTAATTTACGTATGAACCAAACAAAGGAAGATCATTTTACTCAAATGGAAAAGTATTTCTAGTGTGCTTAGTTTTTTGCTACGCGTTCCCCACCTGTTAAAAGTTTTATACAATAATTACAAATCGATGCAAGTTGTTAAATTGGGGTTGCTATGTTTTTTTTTTTAAATAAATATTTGAGAGATGGGAAGGTAGAAAGACATTTTGTGGACACATTGGAAAACGACTGTTTCTTCAAGATCTTGAAAACTCTTGAAAAATAAAAAAAGATAATATATTTAGGAAGATGATTTGTCTGATCAATAGGGTTCTTAAAACTTGATTCAATCTGGGGAACCATTTGATTGTTAAGAGGTCTGACAAATCAATTACAGTAGAGAATTAGAGAGAAATGGCTTTTCATTCCTTTTCCTATGTTATATGTCATCGTGTGTGTCTACCCTGCGCAAAAAGGTGTTATTTTGGCTGCTGGCTTAGCATATAAATAAAAAACTGGACTGTGTGAACATGCGGCACATGATAACAAATCACAAGAACTTGTGCAGAAGTCAGAACCAGCTGCTCCAAAAGCTGAATTGGCAAAGAAGGAAGAAAGTGCGACCAAAAATATAACGCTTCCAAAAGTTGATTATGCAACTGAACTTTTTAATTTGCTTTGCATGGATGATTGATTCTAGGGAGAGTGATTCTACGACTCCTCCTCATGATAATGGATGGGGCGGTTTCCAAAGTGGGTTTCTGCTCCTAATAATTTTCATGAAAGAACCATCGATACTGGTATACTTTTTTCCCCATTTATCCTTGCTTGACTGGTCCATCGTTGTTAAGAATCACCTCTTAGCTTTTTTTTTACCAGTGATCTTTTCCCTGACCTGCTTGCAGGTGCTGATGCAAAATCTACACCACAGAGAAGTGGTTCATCAAGCTTTATTGAAAGCATGACACAACCGAACTTAACTTCACCATCTATGGAGAAACCTCTAAAGGCTGTGAATAATGAAATCATGGACCTCTTCGACAAGGTATATATTTTGAGGGGGAAAATCCGTGATTAATATGGATCCGATTATTGTGGAAGAGAAAAGATTCAATTCACTGATCATTATGGTATTTTTTATGTCCAACAGTCCATATGCATGGTGGATTATTTTGTTTTCTTGCTCAAAAAAGATTCATGCTCATCTTAACACTTCGTTGGCGGATTATGCAGACCAGTATGGTGTCTCCATTTTCTGTCCATCAACAATACAACTCGCAAAAATATTAACCCAACAACAACAATTCACTATGGCTACTGCAGCAGGGTCTGGTAATGGATCCCACACCATTCTTGCCAAATCACATAGATCCGGTTCCGATGGCATTCACTTACCTGCTCAGAGTTGGGGAAGCCATGGCTATCAAGTTCCTGGGATGGCGATGCCAATCACTCATCCACAAAAATACATGCAGGTTGAGCTTTTAAATGCTAACCCCATGTATAGGCCAGGTCCAGTAGCTCCTATAAATAGCATGGCAAACACCAAAGCAACTACGCCTACTCAAGCATTCCCAGGTGCTCCACCTCAGCCTGCAGGATATTACGATCTCTCATCATTGGCGATGTATACAAAACAGTGATGGATCTTCCAATTCACGAGGTAACCTAGTTTATCATGTTAAGAGAAAACCTAGGAGATTTGATACTAGGTAACGTGGAGTGCTCTAGAACTGCACTTGGAGGAGGATCATCTGTCCCTTCACTATAGTTCACCAAAACTATAATTTATTTATATAGAATATGGGGCAAAAGAAAAGGGTAAAAGCATACAATTTCCATGGAAACAACGAGGAAGACCCTCCCACAAGAACTAGGGTTACCATCTGGCACCCGCTTGAAAAATGGACGGTGCTTAGTTACAGATTTCGGACTTAACCTTGAAAAAGTACCAAACCGTTTTCTTATCTAATTGTTTCTCTATATGCCTACATTTCTTAACCTTGAAAACGTCATTGTTTTTTGACCACTTAACTTCATTTCTGTTGTCTTGAATGGATCATCACAGTACTAATTGCTCCACCATTCATGGAGATTGACAAAAAAAGAGAGTTAAAGCTGAGATAATGCATAAAAAATGTATATAATGGTTTTGCTTAAACTATACCCTCGAGACCCTTCATTTTGTTAATTTGACCTTTCGAGATCAGCCTCCACCATCCACAATTGAAGTGTAAACGGGTTTCAATTAGATTTGAAAGTTGATGGATTTACATTTATTTGATTTTGGATGCTTGTAGGATGTTTCAAGACTCAAGCTACAATATCCTCCAATATTGTTTTTTTTTTTTAATTATTATTATTATTTATAGTGAAAAAAGTCACTACACTTCTTGAGACAAAACTAATTAATCCTCAATTAACCAGGCGAGGACGGTAGTTCGTTGACGATAACATCTTGTCTTTTTTCTAGTATGAATTAATAAGCTAGTAAACCCCATCCATTTGAAGACCAAGACTTGATATATCAACCATTAATGCATCCTCACCTTGTTCACATGGCAATGTCATGCTTGTATTATGGCATTTTGGATTCCACCATTTCAAGTGTAATTAGTGTATCTTAGGCGTCTTCTTTTATGAAATAAGTTCGTGCATGGTTCTAAAAAGATTTTGGTAATTTCTGTTTTTCAAATTATTTAATATCTTAAAAAATATGAAATTATTATTTTTTATAATAAGTTTGTGCTTCCCAACAATTGTATATTTTAAACATGACATTTGGACTCATAAAAAAAAACTCTCCATTTTTTCCCTTTTGAATTGTGATATATTATTGTGTAAACCATACAAGCTCAAACTAATTTAAAATCATCATCATCAAGCAACACCTTGCTAGTTAGTTTTTAAACGTGATATTATTTCATCACTCCAAATTAATATTGTATTAAAAAAAAAACCCTATATTCCATGATAATTCCTTGAAATCAATTCGAATTATAAAGCGATTTTATAAAAAGCAAATCAGATCATTACCCAGACCATGTAAGCTCTAGCTAGTTAATTTGAAATATTGGCCATCGTTGGCAAAATTATTTGTCTAGTAATGTAGTTAATGTTGTTTTTGAAATTATTTTTTATTTAAAAATAATATATTTTTTATTTTTTAAAAAAATATTTTTGACTTCATTATATAAAAATATCTAAAAATATAATTTTTTTAATTTAAAATTAAAAATAAAAAACTTTTATATTTTTTTTAAAAAAAATTTAAGAAACAGTATCCAACACATCCAAGAGACTGAAACTTCAAGTGCCTTGAAGTGTAAAAACGAGTGGTTCATAGATTAGTAGCCTTTTGGAAAATCATAGAGCCAATACGTGTAGACAAATGCATGGATTTCAGATTTTCTTTGTAGTTGAGTCAAAATTCTTCATTATTGATAAAGTAATGCGCCGGATATATATATCCTGATAAGATTTCTCGACGGAGATTACAGAAATAGATAATGTAAAATATAAATATATTACAACATTTTTATTGCTATTATTTGATAGTTAATCATGTTTATGCTTTCTCTAAACGATCACGATGATGCAAACGTGAGGTCGATCGTTATTATTATAATTATTTCTTACTCGTATTAAGTAGAGCACAAATGATGACTTTGCCTAATTAATTAGTTTATAGCAACACCATCTACATCTTAGGTAAGGTGTAAATATTATTTTGAAATTATCTCCCATCCAATAAACACTGTGTGATAATAAAAAGCTTGTAATATATATAACAAGTTTTAAACTTGAGTTAGAATATATATTCTTTGTAAACGTGTGAGATAGCTAAAATTTTATTTATTCACCTGAATCCACAAAGTATATTTTTTTAAAATATAATTTCTTCGCATATAAAAAAAATTATTTTAAAATTTCTTGACGAAGAAGACCATTAACAATTGAAATAACTGCTGTGGTTGGGTTTAGAGGTAAGGTGGTATGAGGAGTTACATACGAGGATTTGTTGAAAACAAGTTGTATAGAAAGAGCTTCGTAAATGTTTTTATAGATCTAAAATAAGGTTTGACCAAGCTAGATGATGATGATTTTGAATAATGATAACAAGAGATTTAATTACTGAATCAGATTTAAATTCTTATAAAAGATTTTATAAGTTGTTTTTCTACGTTTTAAAAAGCATTATAAACCTCTTTTGAATGAAGACTTGGACAGATATTTATTTCAGAAATAAAATAAGATTTGACATTTTCTTTGAATATTAATTCTAATCCAATCTATCTTTAATCTTTATATACTTGTGTTATTGTGTTTATGCCTGCATCAATAAACTACAGAAATAACAACCATAAATATCGTTTTCTAAGAGAAAAATAATTTATTTAATGCATGGAGAATGAAAGAGCACTGCAAATTTCAATTTTTTTTTTCAAAAAAAAATGAATACTTTTATAATATATTAACAAAATTATACAATTTGAAATAGAATTGATAAATAACATAATTTATTTATATTTTGATTGGGAAATACTATATTTAAGATTATTGTTATTCGGCATCGTGACATTATAAAAAAATAATGAAATGAGCTGCACATGTTGAGAGATAACAGGAGAAGAAAAATCCCTACACTAAAAGAAATACTATTTTTTGAAAACAAGTACACACTAAGATCATCGTCGATGATATTTCTTGATGTTATTGAACTCATCTCAAGAGGTGTTGTAATAATAATTTTGGTGTTCTTTCAATATATTTTTATTTATTTATTTATTTTCTTCTCTTTTCTCATTTGCATTCTATTTCATTATTATTTTTAAACCTCGTGATTTGAAATATCAACAAGATTGAATATCATATGTTCTTTTAATCGTAAAACATTTACAAACTATATTATTTCATAAATATTTTTTTAAAAAATAATAATAATAATTTTCCAAAATAACCAGAAACTTATGGAACAAGAAGACTGACTGTTAGCTCAGTTTTGTGGGAAAATCAAACACTATCCTTTTCATGGGACCTGGTCGTTGAACCATACTCATTAACTCACAGATAACTATTTTCCACCGGCTCCATGGGAAAAGCAAGTGCTTGATGTAGATTTCTGGGTCTCTAGCCACCTTTCATCTTGTGTTTATTTGACGACACTGTACGCGTTTTTATCTTTTCATGGAAAAAAAACATTATTAAGATTCTTTTTACATGGAAATGTCCAATCCAGTGAGAGCACCCTCTTCTTATCATCATCTTTATCCTCAATTTTAAGGTTTTTCTAAACTGTCTGAACATTTTTTAGACTAAAAAGGCAAAAAATTAATAATTTTCTTTATACTAAAACGATAAACAATTAAGAATCCGGCCTGTGGTGGATAAACAAACTACGACGGACTGAGTACAAATAAATAAACCAAAATTAGGGTTTTGATTTAATATTACGATACATGATCACTCCTATGTAAATAATCTATTGGGTGGTAAATAAAGGTTGCTTTATTTGTGGTTTTATGAGTATATATGTATCCAAAAACAAATAATAATATTCGTGAATGCATTATATTAATTAATATGGGAGTTGTGCCGGTTGTTCCTTCATTAATATTGTATAGGAAAAGAACTCGGTGTCTATATGTAATTTAAAATCGTTTTGAAATATTACGTCCTCCAATGATTTAATATCTTGGGTTAAAATGATTTTTCTTATAAAGTATTAAATATTTAATGAACAAACTCTTTACCACCTCCATTTTTTTTTTAATTAAATACTAAGCACAAGGTGAGGGTGGTTAGTCCTGTTTGTACCGATAAATAAATAAATAAAAACTAAAATTTGAAATTCCCGTTATATTTCGTTGTAATTGTCTACCTTCCTTTTCATTTTCTTAATTGTCAACCACCTCGTTATCTTCTACAAGGAAAATTATGTGGAATGGTCATACTGCGAACTGACGATATTCACAACTCTCAAGCTGTTCATGACATTACAACTATAGTTAACATTATCGCTTGAGAATGATTAATATTATATTTTAAAAATATTTTTTTAAAAATAAAATAAAAATATAATTTTAATATATTTCTAAATAAAAAATACTATATTTAAAAAAATAAAATATAAATATAATTTTAATATGTTTTTAAATAAAAAAACTCTAAAAAATAATAATCACAACCACGCTTTCAAAATCCCGAGGATTACAATAGTTCATAGCTAGCAAGCCCACGATCATAAACTTGATATGAAATAATATTTCACAACATAAACCGATCAAAGCATCGTACATGTGTGTGTGTGTCATAATCACAGATTTAATGCCACATCTGGCATAAGGTGCAGCATGTCATTATCACCAAGTTAAAACTTGTTCTAGCCAGCTAGGGCTGAATTAGTTGGCATGCAACAGTAGGAAATCACAAAAACTCGACACCATCAATGGCTTCCTATCTTTCTGATGAACTCAGAGGTTACATATAAACGAGTGCTCGTGTAGATTATTGTTTAACTCGTGATTTGATTAAGATGTTTACCCACCTTGATTATATATTTTTTTTTTATGTGAAAAAACTTACTCTTTGAATAATATACTTTGTAGATCTACGTAGACGAGTAAAATTTTAGTTGTTCTAAAACTTTATAAAAAAAATACATATCCTAACTCGAACTTGAAATCTGCTATACAAATTACATCACTTTTATCATCATTCTTCCGGATACTTGTACAATGAATGGTCCTCCCGTGTGGAGAACATCTGCTTATTGTGGGTATAGGATCATAATTAAGAAAAATAAATCTGAATTATATGCAGTGCTTTTTATTTTTTATTTTTTAAGTGGTCGCAGTATCAATTTTTGATTGCCATGATAGATATTTATTTTTCGTTAAACTAATAATTAATTAAGATGATGATATATTTGTTGGAAAATTGTTTGTGAAATCGAAGAATTAATTAATAGACATTGTTAATTAAAAACATTTTATATTAAATACACCAATACATACCGTGGAACATAATATATCAATTCTTGTTTACGGTTTCACCTAGAAAAATTAACATCTTCGATTATATAATATATTTACTCATTCCCAACTTAAATTTAAAATTTAAATAATTTCGACTACTTAATATTTCTCATGATTCAAAAGATATTAATTGCTAGAGGTTTAATTGTATTTATGTCATAGTAGACCGGCCTCGTGTTCTGTAAGAGAATGAGAAATATTTACGAGAATATAGAGTACTGCGCTGAGATTTAATTACCAGTTAAATACCTTTATGATATGCCAAATTAAGAATTAAAAATCATAAAGTGTCTGACCAAGGGGAATTCTTGAATATATATATATGAGAAGTGGTGCCAATTTGATATGTTATAGAATTTTTACCTTAATATATATATATATATTATTAAGGTAAATTCTATAACATATCAAATTGGCACCACTTCTCATGTCACACTCGCCATAAATAATAATAATAATAATAATAATAATCAATTTCAAAACCTCTCCATTATTTCTTCTACTGTTCTCTATTCTAATCATTTTTTCCCATCAAGTGGGCCACCATGGATATTCTAAAAAAGCACCAAGAAAAAGGGCAACCTTCTCCCTCCCACAAGGATACACCACCCCTCCCACCCTCAAATCTCAACCCTCCAAACCCCTCCTCTCTCTCAAATTCAACGTTCCATATTTCACATTCCTCACTTCCCCGCTCTCTCTCTAGTCTCTATATATACCCCAGCCCCCATTCCCCGTAACCTATCACGGAACATATCCACTGATCACCACCACCTCCCTTTTCTTACACAAACTTGTTCGCCTCTTCAAATCCTTGAAATCCAAGCCAAGGTTCTTACGGTTTCAACCTAGGAAACAAACATGGGTTCTCTTTCACTTTCCTTAAAAGTTGTATTGATTTCAACTAGTGTGTTGGTCGTTTTTTTGTATTTGAAAGTCTCTGTTACATTAGTGCATGATTTTTCTGTAAATCAAGCTACTCTTCTCTGGAGTTCTCTAACGTCTTGGCTAAAACCTCCTTATCTTTATGTTATCATAAATTGCATCATAATTACCATCGTTGTGTCCTCACGTTTCCACCACAACACCAATGGTACCAGTACTTATGATCAAATTGAGAAAATTCCAATGGAGGATTATGTTCATGATATGAAGTTTCGATCTGATGGTTCCCTGCATTTGAGGGCTCTGAGTGCTTATCAGGACAGAGAAGAAGAAGAAGTTGTTATTGAGGATAAGAGTATGGTGATAGAGGATGGGAAGAATGAAGTGGCTGATGATTTTGTGATATCCATGTCTACGCGGGTGCCACCGATAAAGAGAATTGATTCATCTGAGAATAACCTTTTGTTGCTGGAGAATCTTTCTCCGGCCGGGAAACCCCTGGTTTCTTCTAGGTTCGGTCATGGGAAAGTTGTTGAAGTTAGTCATGAAGGTATTATATATCCACCATTCCTTTTATCAAGCCTTTTTTTATTTTTATTTTGTTTTGGTTTTCATTCTCCGGCCAGATTTGACGACACCCACTATTTCTGTTGTATCCTGTCCAAAAAGCTTAGTGGTCAGCGTTGACCTGGGTTTTTCCGGCGCCTTTTTCACATCCTTTTTTTTCCATGCTAAATTGAAAGTTTGAATTTTACGCTTGTACGCCGTCGTTTTTGTTATTCATCATTTAATTGATTTGATTTTCTTGCACGACATAAAAAACAAAGTTCAAAGAATGGCATGTGATTAATGTTTTACGGTATGAGCGTAATATAAGCTTAGTAGGAAAGTCAAAATGGTCGCAACAGCTTAACGATGTTGTCTTTTCAGGTGGGAGGGCGATGAGGGTGGCAAGGCCAAATGAACACGAGACGTTAGAGAACACATGGAAAATAATAACGGAGGATCATGCAATGCCGTTACCAGGAAACGTGAAGATATCACAGACGTTCAAGGACACGTGGGAGAATCACGGCAGTCAGTTTAGCACAAGTCTTATGGATCCACATGCGGTGAATAAATCACAGACGTTTATTGACAGAACCAACTATCAGCTACCGCCTGTTGGCTCATCAGCTGCTGTCTTTGAGAAATTCAGGAAAGAACCTTCACTCAGTCAAGATGAGTTGAACCAGCGAGTTGAGGCTTTCATTAACAAGTTTAAGGAGGAGATGAAGATGCAAAGGCAAAGTCATGGAATCAATACAACGAGATGAATAGCCATGGAGGGCGTTAATTAATTTTTAAGTTAATTGTGTGTCTTGATTAAAGGGTTTTTATGGGTTTGGATTATAGGCAGATTAAATTAAAATTAAAAATTTGAAGCTCAAAGCAATTTGTTGCTTTTCTTATTAATATTATTATTATAGATTCCATGTGCAGATGGGGTTAAGAAATTTCTTTTGATGTATAGAAAAGTTTCTAAAGGAATATGTGTGTGTGTATAACCCCCCGTTTTTTTTTTTCTGTATGATGTCTATCATAAATCTTGAATTCAAGTTATAGAGTATATTTAAAAAAAAAATTCAAACAATTAAAATTTTAATCACTCGTTCATATAAAATAGTGACAAGAGCGAGTCTTATACTGATCTGGCAGACACTTGGCAACCATGGCATCCTTTCCATAATCCTCTCACTTCGGGATCAAGCTTTTTCAGGAGCCTCTTTGAAGCTTGGTTGACTTGCATCCATCCAAAGAGTTGTCATTAACGAAATACATCGATGCAAATATTCAAACAAGTTGGTAAAAAACAAATAGAACTTGTTAAACAGATTTTCAATGGCATGCCCTGATCATGTTCTCAGGACTGGTGGAATCAGAGACTCGCCTCTCAATTCTCACGCCTACCTTGAGCTTCTCTAGATATGCAGAATATCATGCTAAACAGATTGCAAAAGATCTATGCATGATTTCACCCTAGTCTGCTCATACTAATCGGTGAGCATGGAGTGAAGTGGGCGGCGCAAGGGATAGCCGTAGAGGACATACATATATGAAAACACCACAATTTGTGACATTAAAGAAGAAAAAAGCTGAATGCTACGTAACTTCGATGGAAATATACACGTCTAAAAGATTCAATGAGCAATTTGTGATACAGGGGGGCAAGCAAAAAGTCTCAACGACAGTTAGTCAGAAATACAGTTCTTGAAAACTTCACCAGCATTCATCCTCCACGTTTTAGTCTCTTAATCCTCTCTAGGGCACCAAGACGACTGCCACCGTCCTTTGCATCATCTTTCTCAGGCTCTTCCCTCTCCCCAGCCGGCCAGTCCACCAAACACGGAAGAGGGAACATCCTTCGATCTGTGCAATTTCAACCTTTTCATCGTCTTCAGAGTCACTCTCTTCTGGAAGCTCAATGTCTTCCTGGTTTGCAGTAACCTGCATCCCTCCATCTCACTGAGATTGCACGCCAGCACTCACAAAGCACACTGTCCTGCTGCTATCTTTAGCAGTAGTTTTATTGATTGCAGGAGCTAACTGCGTCTCTAGAGCAGCCATTTCATCTTCAGGGAGCCAAGCCTGAAGCATTTATTTTGAAGAAAAAAGATGTTGCTTGCAAACATGGTTCATAATCACCTCTTAGCTTGTTTTTTTACCAGTGATCTTTTCCCTGACCTGCTTGCAGCTGCTGATGCAAAATCTAGACCAGAGAGAAGTGGTTCATCAAGCTTTATTGAAAGCATGGCACAACCGAACTTAACTTCACCATCTTTGGAGAAACCTCTAAAGGCTGTGAATAATGATATCATGGACCTCTTCGACAAGGTATATATTTTGAGGGGAAGAAATCCGTGATTAATATGGATCCGATTATTGTGGAAGAGAAAAGATCCAATTCACTGATCATTATGGTATTTTTTATGTCCAACAGTCCATATGCATGGTGGATTATTTTTTTTTTCTTGCTCAAAAAAGATTCATGTTCATCTTAACATTTCGTTGGTGGATTATGCAGTCCAGTATGGTGTCTCCATTTTCTGTCCATCAACAGCAACTGGCAAAAATGTTAACCCAACAACAACAATTCATTATGGCTACTGCAGCAGGGTCTGGTAATGGATCCCACACCATTCTTGCCAAATCACATAGATCCGGTTCCGATGGCATTCACTTACCTGCTCAGAGTTGGGGAAGCCATGGCTATCAAGTTCCTGGGATGGCGATGCCAATCACTCATCCACAAAAATACATGCAGGTTGAGCTTTTAAATGCTAACCCCATGTATAGGCCAGGTCCAGTTGCTCCTCTAAATGGCATGGCAAACACCAAAGCAACTACGCCTACTCAAGCATTCCCAGTTGCTCCACCTCAACCTGCAGGATATTACAATCTCTCATCATTGGCGATGTATACAAAACAGTGATGGATTGCCTAGACATTTTTTTCTCCTTAGCGCATGAGCTCTCATCCATTTACTTGTTGAGGGTTACTGCCTGGGTTTGTATTTATTTGTATTATTGCCATCATTGGTTTTATAAAGATGGTTTCATATTGAATAATTTGCTTTACAATCTCCTTTCATCTCTTCCATTAAGGTTCGAAAACTCTTGAGTTGGTTCCTTAACATGCGGTATCTAACTGTAACCTGCGGCATTGCTTGGATTTGGCACACGTTTGGTTGGTAATGAACGCTACATGATGATGCGATGATCTAACTTAACCAAAATATTTAAATATTTCGGGTCACCAGAGCTCAAGACATTGAAGTTTCATTCAAAAGTGCAATGTCAGTTCATTCAATTATCACACACTGTTTTTGTTCCTTTTTTTTCATGTACACTACTTCTGCATATACTAACTTTCAAAGTTTTCTAAGAAAAACCATTTTCAAAAACAATAATCACATTTAAGCTCAGAACAATACAGTTCAGCTCAAGAAGTAGCCATGAAAAGCCCCCAGTTGCAGTATAAAGTTTTCACGACTTCCATCAACTTCATGTCGAATAATTTTCCTTACAACTTCCCATCATTTCTTCCATTAATGCTCCAAAACTCCTCGAGTTGGTTACTCAACAGTCAGTATCTACTTTAACCTACGGCATTGCTGGATTTGTCATGCTTGATTGGCACTCAACTCTGACTTGGGCCTCAAGGTCCATTAATTTGATGTGATGATCCCTGTCTCATTTCATCTATTGTTTCATCTACTAAGGCCAAGTTATTTTTTCTTTTAAAGGGCCCACTCTTCTTTTTTCTTTCTCTTCTTTAGTTCTTTTTCCTCCTTGGCCTCATTTCAAGGAGCTTGGCAACTTATCTAGGGTTTACAGGTGTATTAATCCTCACCGTCAAATTCACCGACAAAATCTCGTGCCGAAAGCAGCACTTTCTTCTTCTTGTTTTTTATCATTTTGAATGCACCATTGGACACGCATCTCTTTATATGCTGTGTAGTAAAACAAAAATGCTAGACACTATGGAGCAGAACATGGCACTGGAAGCATTTTATCTTGAACAAAAAAACTGCTGATAATCTGTGCTTATAAATTGTGAAATAAGTTAACATTAAGCAAGCATTCTTTTGTATGCACAGATATCAGAACACAAGAATTTCAGCTGTAGTGGCTAGAAAATCTTAGAATTTCTTGCACTTCTCATAGCCAATCAAATCCTCAGCTAATCTTCCAGTTCACGAGGTAACCTAGTTTATCATGTTCAGATAAAACCTAGGAGATTTGATACTAGGTAACGTGCAGTGCTCTAGAACTGCACTTGGAGGAGGATCCTCTGTCCCTTCACTATAGTTCACCAAAACTATAATTTATTTATATAGAACATGGGGCGAAAGAAAAAGGTAAAAGCAAACAATTTCCATGGAAACAACGAGGAAGATCGTCCCACAGGAACTAGGGTTACCATCTGGCACCCGCTTGAAAAAATGGGCGGTGCTTAGATACAGATTCTGGACTTGACCTTGAAAAAGTACCAAACCGTTTCCTTATCTAATTGTTTCTCTATAACGTCATTGTTTACTTCATTTTTGTTTTCTTGAATGGATCATCATCGTAGTAACAGCTCAACCATTCATGGAGATTGACACCCAATTACAACAAAAAAGAGAGTTAAAGCTGAGATAATGCATCAAAAATGTATAGAGTGGTTTTGCTTAAACTATACCGTTTAAACCCTTCATTTTGTTAATTTGACCTTTCGAGATCAGCCTCCATCGTCCACGATTGAATTGTAAAACGGGTTTCAATCAGCTTTGAAAGTTGATGGGTTTGCATTTATTTGATTCTGGATGCTTGTAGGATGTTTCAAGACTCAGTCTAGAATTTCCTCCAATTTTGTTTTTTATTTTTACTATTTATAATGAAAAAGTCACTACACTTCTTGTGACAAAACTAATCCTCAATTAACCAGAGGAGGACACCGTAGTTCGTTGATTATAACTCATCTTGTCTTTTTCTAGTATGAATTTATACGGCAGTCAACCCCATCCATTTGAAGACCAAGACTTATTATATCGGCCATTAGTGCATCCTCACCTTATTTACACGCCATTGCCATGCGTGTATTATGGCATTTTGATCCATTTCAAGTGTAAATTGGTGTATCTTATGCTTCTTCTTTTATGAAACAAGTTCGTGCATGGTTCTAAAAAGAGTTTGGTAGTTTATTTTTTTCAAATTATTTAATTAAAAAATATGAAATTATTTAATTATAATAAGTTTGTGCTTCCCAGATGACATTTGGGATCATAAAAAAACTCTCCATTTATATTATTGTTTAAACCGTACAAGCTCAAACTAATTTGAAGTCATCATCAAGCAACACCTTGCTAGTTAGTTTTAAAACGTAATATTATTTCATCACTCCAAATTAATATTGTGTAATAAAAAAAAATCCTATACTCCATGATAATTTCTTTATATCAATTCGAACTATAGAGTGATCTTATAAACAGCAAATCTGATCATTACCCAGACCATGTAAATTTTGGCCATAGTCAGCAAAATCATCTATTTTATTTTTGAAAATATTTTTCGTTCAGAAATACATCAAAATAATAAACACATGAAAATAATATGAAAACACTTAATTTTTTAATTTAAAATAAAAAATAAAGACAAAAAACTTTCATATTTTTTCGAGAAAAAAATAAAACTCAATATCAAACAGACACGTTCCGTTCCAGAAGACTGAACTTTAAGTGCCTTGAAGTGTAAGAAACGAGTGGTTCATAGATTAGTAGTCTTATACAACGAGTGGTGAAAGTAGGTCATGTCTTTTGGATTATTATAGAGCCGATACGCGTAGACAAATGCATGGATTTCAGATTTTTGTAGTTGAGTCAAAATTCTTCATTATTGACTTCACCAGTCTTCCACGATAAAGTATTGTGCTGGAAATATATATCATGATAGGATTTCTTGACGGAGAGTACAGAAATAGATAATGTAAAATATATTACAACATTTTTATTAGTATAATTTGATAGTTAATCTTGTTTATGCTTACTCTAAACGATCACGATGATGCAAACTCGTATTAAGTAGAGCACAAATGATGACTTTGCCTAATTAATTAGTATAGAAACTTACAATTAGTTAATGATAAATTCCAGAAATTGACTGGTTATGGGAATTACATTTTGAAATGCATAATGAAAATCAATATAAACTTTGATTCCTATTTTCTTTTTTACAAAAATATTTCATCAACAAATCCCAAATGGCTTTTTTTATAGCACCTCCATCTATGTCTTAGGTAACGTGTAAATATTGTTTTGAAATTGTCTTCAAGGAGCGTGATGTAATGATAGAAGGCTTGTGATCTATGCAACAGGTTTTAAGCTTGAGTCAAGAAGTGCATCCCTTGTAAGAATTGAGATAACTAAAATTTTACTCATTTACTTAAATCCATAAAATATATTTTTTAAAGATAAAATTTCCTCGCATAAAATAAAAAAATTATTTTAAAATTTCTCAATAAAAAAGGCCATTAACAATTGAAATAACTATTGTGGTTGGGGTTTAGAGATAAGGTGGTATAAGGAGTTATATATGAGGATTTGTTGCAAACAAGTTATATAGAAAGAGCTTGGTAAATGTTTTTATAGATCTAAAATAAGGTTTGACCAAGCTAGATGATGATGATTTTGAATAGTGATAACAAGAGATTTAATTATTGAATCAGATTTAAATTCTTATAAAAGATTTTTTAAGTTGTTTTTCTATCTTTTAAATAGCATTATAAACCTCTTTTGAATGAAGACTTGGACAGATATTTATTTCATAAATAAAATAAGATTTTACATTTTTTTTTGTATTTTAATTCTAATCCAATCTATCTTTAATCTTTATATACTTTCTTGTTTTATTCATGCCTGCATTGTGTTTCTGCGTGCATCAATGAACCAGAGTAAGGTTTCAGTTGACCATCTCTTATCCTTTTTAATTTTCTACATGTTTGTTTTGTTTTATATATCAAGTTGGCCTAAGATTCCAAGCATATGATTCAAAATTAGAATATTCATACAGAAATAACAACCATAAATATCGTTTTCTACGAGCATAATACTTTATTTAATGTACGGAGAATGCAAGAGCACTACAAATTTCAATTTTATTTTTTTAAAAAAAAATTGACTACTTTTTTAATATATTATAAAAATAATACAAATTGAAATATAATTGATAAATAACATTATTTTTATATATATTTTGATTGGGAAATACTATATTTAAGATTATTAAATCCTTAAATACACATTAAAACTCTAATTATGACACTGCTAGTAACACCAAAAAGATATAAATAAGACGGATCAAACAGTACTAATAAAGATCACCATATACAGTACGAGTGGATCATACTTGCTTTAAGAAACAAGTGGGTGAGCCGATATTTTCTGAAAACAAAGTATGACATGCTCAGATCATCACTAATGACATTTCTTGATGCTATTGAACTCATCTCAAGTGGTGTTGTAATAAGAATTTTGGTCTACTTTCAATATATTTTTATTTATTTTCTTCTCTTTTCACATGTGTAGTCTATTTCATTGTGATTTTTAAATCTAGTGATTTGAATTCGCAACAAGTTTGAATATCCTATGTTCTTTTAATCATAATACATGTACGAATTATATTATTTCCTAAGAAAAGAATTTATTTAATATATTATTTCGTAAATATTTTTTTTTTAAAATAATACTAATTTTCGAAAGTAACCAGAAACTCACGGAACAAGAAGACTGCTGTTAGCTCAGTTTGTGGCAAAATCAGACACTATCCTTTTCATGGGACCTAAGAAAAGGATTTAACTATATTATTTCGTAAATATTTTTTTTTTTAAATATTACTTATTTTCGAAAATAACCTGAAACTTACGGAACAAGAAGACCGACTGTTAGCTCAGTTTTGTGGCAAAATCAAACACTATCCTTTTCATGGGACCTGGTCATGGCTCCATATTCATCAACTCACAGATAACTCTATATTTTCCACCGGCTCCATGGGAAAAAAACAATGCTTGACGTAGATTTCTGGGTCTCTTGCAACCTTTCATCTTGTAAATGGAAAACGACATTATTAAGATTCTTCGTATATGTCCACTCCGGTGAGAGCATCCTCTTCTTATCATCATATTTGTCCTCAATTTTAAGGTTTTTCTAAACTGTCTGAACATTTTTTAGATTAAACATGCAAAAAAAAAAAATATTTTTTTTCCATCAATTGCGACTCTCTTGAATTTCTACATTAATTCTCGAGATAAAGATAGTTTAAATCATTTGCATAATTTTCAAAACTATAAACAATTAAGAATCCGGCCACTGGTGGATAAACAAACTACGACGGATTGAGTAAAAATATATAAACCAAAATTAGGATTTTGATTTAATGTTACGATACATGATCACTCCTATATATCTAAATAATCTATTGGGTGGTAAATAAAGTTTGTTTTATTTGTGATTTTATGAGTATATCTGTATCCAAAAAGAAATAATATTCTTCAATGCATTATATTAATTAATATGGGAATTGTACCGTTTCTTCCTTAATTAATATTGTATGTAGGAAAAGAACTCGGTGTTAATTTGTAATAAAAAATCATTTTGAAACATTACTCTTGAGGAATCATTTCACCTAAAAGCTTAAACTTGTAAATGAGGTTCTAGAATATAATTTAAATTTAATCTCTAACACATCCCCTTAAGTGAAAACCTTGTGGGCTTAAAACTTGCACAGACCCGTATTACCTTATACTTAATTTTTATCAAATAAAATGGGAGTGATGAAATTCGAATTCATGATTACTGGATCAACAGGCTTTGATACCATGTTAATGAACCATCTCACCTAAAAGTTTAAACTTATAAATAAAACTCCAGAATATAATTTTTATTATTCTCTGACAATTACTTACTTCAATGATTTAATATCTTGGGTTAAAATGATTTTTCTTATAAATAATTAAATACTTAACGAGCAAACTCTTTACCACCTCCGTTTTTTTTATTGAATATTAAACACGTGGCAAGGGTGGATAGTCCTGTTCGTACCGATAAATCAATAAATTTCAAAATTCCCGTTATATTTCGTTGTCATCGTCTACCTTCCTTTTCATTTTCTTAATTGCCAAGCAGCACGTGATCTTCTACAAGGAAAAAAATGTGGAATGGTCATACTTTCGCAACTCATCATGATGACATCACAACTACATTCAACATCATCTCTTAATACTTGTCGAAGATGACGATAATTCATAGCTAGCATGCCCACGATCATAAACTTGACAAGAAATAATATCTCACAGCATTAACCAACCAAACCATCATGCATGTGTGATGGTCATTGGATTAATTAATTTTAATTAAATTAATTTGTTAAGTAATTATCTCGTCTAAATATTTAAGTTATTAGTTGGAATCTATAATATGATTTATATTATTTTTTTAACTTGCCACTTCAAGTAAAAGCTTTTTTATCTTGAAATTTATACACAAAATCACACTATCTTTGATTTTTATCAAATAGAATAAGAGTGATGAGATTTGAACCCGTAGCAGCTAGGTCAACAAGTCTCTCTCTGATACCATGTAAAAAAATCATCTTGTCTAAAAAATTAAGCTATTAGTTGAGATCCCGTAATATAATTTATATTATTATCTAACATCTCCCTCAAGTGAAAGCTTTTTGAGCTTGAAACTTGCACATATATTCATACTATTTTATATTTATTTTTTATCAAATAGAATAAAAGTTGTGAGATTTGAACTCATGACTGCTAGGTCAACAAGACTCTGAAATAATATTAAATAATTATTTTATCTAAAAATTTAAACTATTAATTAAAATTATTAATTAAAATTTTAAAATATAATTTGTATTATTTTCTAGCAGAAATAATGGCCATTCTAAAAAGTTTATGGCGTGTTTTGAAGTTCTTCGCCGACTTTAGTCCAACTTCTGCAGTAGGGTATCTTGACCCTCTAGAAAAAGCTAAATTAACAACTCGGAAAGACCGCAGATTAAATGCTAATCTGGCATAAGGTGCAGCATGTCATAATCACCAAGTTAAAATGTCTGTTCTAGCAAGCTAGGGCTCAATCAGTTGGCATGCAACAGTAGGAAATCACAAAAACTCGACACCATCAATGGCTTCCTATCTTTCTGATGAATTCGGAGGTTACATAAACAGGTGTTCGTGTAGATTATTGTTTAACTCGTGATTTAATTATGTATACCTCTATTTGCTTCTGTAGACTTGTGCAAAGAATGATCCTCCCGTATGGAGAAATTCTGCCTATCGTGTGTATAGGATCATAATTAGTACCTAAATCTAATAAGGGGAGATTTGGTACCTAAATTGAGTAAGGTTTCAATACGAGAAGAATTAATCTAATATGACCGAATCAAAAACTTAAGTTGACTTATGACTCGGCTTAGTCCAAGAAAAATAAAATAACATGTTTAAAATTTGTTGAGTTTTTTTTTTTTAATTTTATATAAAAATATTTGTTCTATGACCTGGGCCTATTTGGCACTATTTACCAATCACTCACTTCTTCTTCAATAAATTTGACATTCATTTTAACTTGGAGATAATTATTAAGGTAAATTCTAAAATCAAACTCTATAATATATCCCACTGGCACCGCTTCTCATGTCACACTCACCATAAATATAGTAATAGTAATAATAATAATAATAATAATAATAAATTTCTCAACCTCTCCACTATTTCTTTTACTGTTCTCTAATCTAATAATTTTTTTCCCATCAGGTGGGTCACCATGGATATCCTAAAAAAGCACCATGAAAAAGGGCAACCTTCTCCCTCCCACAAGGATCCCCACCCTCAAATCTCAACCCTCCAAACCCCTCCTCTCTCTCAAATTCAACGTTCCGAATTTCACACCCCTCACTTCCCCTCTCTCTCTCTCTAGTCTCTATATATATCCCATTTCCCCACAACCTCTCACCTCCCTTTTCTCACACAAACTTTATCGCCTCTTGAAATCCAAGCCAAGCTCTTAAGGTTTCAACCCAGGAAACAAACATGGATTCTCTTTCACTTTCCTTTATAGCTGTATTGATTTCAACTAGTGTGCTGCTCTTGTCTTTGAATGTGAAAGTCTCTGTTACATTAGAGCATGGTTTTTCTACAAATCAAGCTGCTCTTCTATGGAGTTGTCTAATATCTTGGCCAAAACCCCTTTATCTTTTTGTTATCATAAATTGCATCATCATTACCATCGTTATTTCCTCACGTTTCCACCGCAACACCAATGGTGCCAGTACTTATGATCAAATTGAGAAAATCCCAATGGAGGATTATGTTCATGATATGAAGTTTCGATCTGATGGTGCCCTGAATTTGAGGGCTCTGAGTGCTTATCAGGACAGAGAAGAAGAAGAAGAAGTTGTTTTTGAGGATAAGAGTATGGTGATAGAGGATGGGAAAAATGAAGTGGCTGATGATTTTGTGATACCCATGTCTACGCGGGTGCCACCGATAAAGAGAAATGATTCGTCTGAGAATAACCTTTTGTTGCTGGAGAATCTTTCTCCGGCAGGGAAACCCCTGGTTTCTTCTAGGTTCGGTCATGGGAAAGTTGTTGAAGTTAGTCATGAAGGTATTAGATATCCACCATTCCTTTTATCAAGCCTTTTTTATTTTTATTTTGTTTTGGTTTTCATTCTCCGGCCAGATTTGACGACCCCCACTATTTCTGTTGTATCCTGTCCAAAAAGCTTAGTGGTCAGCGTTGACCTGGGTTTTTCCGGCGCCTTTTTCACATCCTTTTTTTTCCATGCTAAATTGAAAGTTTGAATTTTACGCTTGTACGCCGTCGTTTTTGTTATTCATCATTTAATTGATTTGATTTTCTTGCGCGACATAAAAAACAAAGTTCAAAGAATGGCATGTGATTGATGTTTTGCGGCATGAGCGTAATAGAAGCTTACTAGGAAGGTCAAAATGGTCACAACAGCTAAACGATGTTGTCTTTTTAGGTGGAAGGGCGATGAGGGTAGCAAAGCCAAAACGACACGAGACGTTAGAGAACACATGGAAAATGATAACGGAGGATCGTGCGTTTACAAGAAACGTGAAGAGATCACAGACGTTTAAGGACACGTGGGAGAATCACGACAGTCAATTTAGCACACGTCTTATGGATCCACATGCGGTGAATAAATCAGAGACGTTTAATGACAGAACCAGCTATCAGCTATCGCCTGCCGGCTTATCAGCTCCTGCTTCTGAGAAATTCAGGAAAGAATCTTCACTGAGTCAAGATGAGTTGAATCAGCGAGTCGATGCTTTCATTAACAAGTTTAAGGAGGAGATGAGGATGCAAAAGACAAGGTCATGGAATCAATACAGGGAGATGAATAGCCACGGAGGGCGTTAATTAATTTTTAAGTTAATTGTGTGTCTTGATTAAAGGGTTTTTATGGGTTTGGATTATAGGCAGATTAAATTAAAATTAAAAATTTGAAGCTAAAAGCAATTTAGTGTCTGTATTATTATTATTATTATAGATTCCATGCGCAGATGGGGTTAAGAAATTTCCTTTGATGTATAGAAATGTTTCTAAAGGAATATATATAAAACCCTTTTTTTTTATTTTTACCTTCTGTTTCAATATCTGTCAATTCAAGGTGTGTGATCCAGCAGCATGGAGATAACAGGGAGCCTGAAATTCTGGCAGACACTTTGCAGCCATGGCACTCACTTTGGAATCAAGCTTTTTCAGGAGCCTCTTTGAAGCTTGGTTGACTTGCATCAGTCAGCAAGATTGTCACTGCTTTGCCTAGCATCCGTCCAAAGAGTTGTCATTAACGAAATACATCGATGCAAATATTCAAACAAGATGGTAAAAACAAATAGAAAAAGTCACTTCTATGTTTTACATCCCATTTCATTACAAATTTTTCAATGGCATGCCCTGATCATGTTCCCAGGACTGGTGGAATCAGAGACTTGCCTCTCGATTCTCACGCCTACCTCGAGCATGCATCTCTAGATATGCAATATATACAGATTGCAAAAGATCTATGCATGATTTCGCCCTCGTCTGCTCATACTATTCGGTGAGCGTGGAGTGAAGTGGGCGGCGCAGGGGACAGCCGTAGAGGACACATATGAAAACACCACAATTTGTGACAATTGACATTAAAGAAGAAAAAAGCTGAATGCTACATAACTTGGATGGAAATATACACGTCTAAGAGATTCAATGAACAATTTGTGATACAGGGGGGCAAGCAAACAAGTCTCAACGACAGTTAGTCAGAAATACAGTTCTTCAAAATTTCACCAGCATTCATCCTCCACGTTTTAGTCTCTTAATCCTCTCTAGGGCACCAAGACGACTGCCACCGTCCTTTGCATCATCTTTCTCAGGCTCTTCCCTCTTCCCAGCCAGTCCACCAAACACGGCAGAGGGAACATCCTTCTGTGCAATTTCAACTTTTTCATCGTCTTCAGAGTCACTCTCTTCTGGAAGCTCAATGTCTTCCTGGTTTGCAGTAACCTGCATCCCTCCATCTGACTGAGATTGCACGCCAGCACTCACAAAGCCCACTGTCCTGCTGCTATCTTTAGCAGTAGTTTTATTGATTGCAGGAGCTAATTGCCTCTCTAGAGCAGCCATTTCATCTTCAGGGAGCCCAGCCTGTTTCAATTTGTCTTTGGCATCATCAATGTTCAGTCTCTGATCCTTCTGCATCAAATACTCCGGAAGAATAAAATGTGTCTGCAACAGCAAAAACAAGAGTCAGAAGTCGTAAATCAAAACTCAAACCTTCAAACTAATGCAGTAATAAAGATAACACTGAATTTAACCAAGACTGAGAATCCTCAGTGCATGCATAATGAAATCCACTAAGGTTTCAGGCAATCATGACCTTGAGACACTAGGTAGTACAACGGGCAGCTAATTGCAGAATTTATAAAGAGAATTAAAAGTTAGCATTGAAAGCTTGATAAGAAGAAAAGATGACGGAAAGGGCAGTGATTTTACTATTATTTTGACTTTTTAGAGAACAAAACAAACCAAGCTGCTCTCTTAGCACAGTAATAACTCTTTTTAAAATGAACAAGCTGAGAAGGGGGGAAAAAATACCTGGCTATAGCTTGCAGACACACTTCGTTTAATACGTAACATTTCTCTGAACGTATCTTCATTTCCATGCTGAACCTCAAACGCATGCCATCGGTTCCAAAAATCCAAATCAGATCG
Organism: Salix dunnii; assembly: GCA_015731905.1. Lineage (NCBI taxonomy): Eukaryota > Viridiplantae > Streptophyta > Magnoliopsida > Malpighiales > Salicaceae > Salix > Salix dunnii. The sequence continues at coordinate 1,828,496 of CM027662.1, read as the reverse complement.
TGGATCAGCAAATTGGGATGCAAACACATATATGCCACGTGCACGATCAATTTCTCCAAGGTTCTTCTCTAAGTCAGCATACTTCAAGCACATTGTCTTCACATCTTTGTCTGGAAGGCCAGACTCTATTGCTTGCTCATATATTTCCCTTGTTTTGGGAACACCAAATATCTCAGCTGCACGAGCAATATAAATTTCGTACATGCTCAGTTTTTCATTGTTTGGAACAGCTTTGGTTGCTTGATCGTATACCTTCATGGCTCGCTTTGCCAAACCATAGTCCTCTTCAAGCTTTGCATATTGAAGATACAAGGGTTTCACTGACTCAGCAGGAGCCTGATTAACACAAGAAAATAACACAAAAAGTTTGCATCAAAGGTTCAAAAAATATTAGCAATAGTAAAACAGTTCCAGTTCAAATACATTAAGCATCACTGAATCATGGAACAGTAAGCAATACTGCATTTAGCAATATTGAGTTCAAATACAAGACAGATCACAGGATCACAACATACATTACATGTGTCCATAAGAACCTATGACTTCTACATGGTTAACATGAAAGGAGAACATGGAGAATATATGGATAGCTATAAAAGGTGGATGGTGTTCACACATTAATCTGGCTTTGGGTTTCAGAGAGAAGAAAGATGGGAAGAATTTTTAAACGTTTGTGACATATGCAGGGACTGGTCTATTTGTAAGGAGATGACAGGTCATAATCTCTGCTAAAACCCACAAAATTGGAAAATAGTAAGATAGGCAACACTAAGAGCTAATACAGCTTCAGAAAGATGACAACTTGAGAAACATTAGGAAACACACTTCGACAGTGAATAACTCTTGCACAATCAATACTTGAATAGGCTACGCTTTTCCCCCTGATAAATCTATATAATAGATAAAAATGCCAGGCCACTAAATCAGCAGCAAGGTGGAGAAAAAGAGCACACTAGAGCTAAACCAGAGCCTAGTAGAAGTTACAGCATGGGCAAAGCAGAGTCACCTGCAGTCCCAAAATCAAGAGCAAAAAGTTATAAACCAGCAACAAAGCAATAGGCAACAGAATCACATGACAACAAGGAAATGAAGCAAGGCTAAAACTGCAGAGATATTTCAGCCATACATGAATATGAAAAATGTATGAAGACCCCATGAACCAGTGATGGTTTAAGGTAGCAGCCACAAAAGATAGGCTCAGAACTTGAGTGATAAACAAAATTAACAAGCCCCATGACAGCAAGATTCATCAAAATTTATATAAGAGCAGAAATATGTGTTAGCAGACAAGATTTCAATAGCTGAAGCAGCCAAACAAGAATTGAGGGGGGAAATAAAGTGAATACCATTTCAATAGCATGTTCAAACAACTCCCTTGCCCGCTCTAGTTTTGCCTTGCCATATCTCTTCACAAACTTCGAGAGATATGTGACCCATATGTCTTTCACATGAGGATACTTGAATATTTTGACTCCCCTTTCATATACCTTGAATGCATCTTCAAAGTATTTATGTTCCTGTATAAACCAGTACAGTTAACATTTGTCCATTCCAGCCAGTAAAGGTAACAATTAAAGGAAAGTAAGTTTCATAACAGCAATTTTTTTAAGGAATGTCCATACCTCTAGAAGCCAAGCATAATTGATGATGATTTGTGGGGTGGCTATGCGCAAGTCCAGTATCCGTTCATACACTGCTCGAGTGGACTCCAAGGTACCAAGGCCCTCCTCCAAATCAACATAAAAAGCCCAGAGTCTCAAGGACTTGTGAACCTTAATCTGAACTGGTTCATCCCCATCAGCTGCCACTGCAAGTTGATAACAGAAACCAAGGCTAAGAGGTTAACACCTGATTTTGACTCTCCAGATAGAGACTATGCACCAATCAACCAATAAAATGACTGAATTCATGCCACAATTTGTCAAATGAGCATATTCATCAATAAAGCTCTTGACTAGAGAAGGATTATGAGACCTCGTAAACCATGTTTGTGCCATAAGTTACGGTTTTGCGTGTTTTGGGACTGCTTAGAATTATTGCATGTTTGCTTCTGAAAGTTTTCATTAATAAAACTAAACTAAGTTTGACATTGTTATGATAACCAAGAACATGTTACACTCCAATTTCAGTATTTGCTGCTTCCAAAAGACAAAATTAACAGCCAACATGGAAGCAAATTACAATATACAAGGATGATCAGTAAATGAGGAAGGCTTAAAAAGTACCTCTCCGTTTGACCTCAACTGATGGTTCTGCGGTGGCCCGTCTCAACAGCTCAAGTGCACCTTTGAAATTCTGGTGTCTAATTTCCATTTCAGCCCACTCACACCATACACTTGCCAAATTATCTACAGTCTTGTAGTTCACTTGCACTGCCTTGTCAAAAATTACCCTTGCATTTACAAGATCATTGTGATCCTCATACAATTTCGCAAATGCAACCCACAAAGTATGAGGCTTCCCCACTGCTTTCATCGGATCCACCGTCCTCACAGCTTCAGTATACGTCAGTATTTGCTTCGTTGGATTACCTTCAAATAGCTTGATCCTCCTGTGCCACTGTTCCACGTTATGTGGATTTTGTCGAAGAAGCACACTGTTCGCTAATTCTGGTCTTCTATCCATTAGATACTCCAGACGTGCTAGCATCAAATCCACGTCATTGTCATCATCTAACCAAAAGCCATTAAGCAACTTCTTTTCAAACTTGGAACTCCAATCCAACCGAACATCCTCATACAACTCGATACCATTCTCTTCAACCTCATTGTCCTCCTCATCGCTCAAATCCATTGTCTCCATCTTGATAGCAACCATACTCTCTTCAAATTGTGAGTACGCATCGAAAATAACACTGAAATCCCTAACAGTAACCACAGTAGTCATCCCCTCCTCGAAAATATCCCTTGCCTTCTCAAACAATTCCCTCCTGATATAATAATCAGCAAGCGACGTCCACAACCTCCCAACCTCATCTGTAAACTTCCTAATCCCGCCCCTGATAATTGCATCCACGTTTAACCCTGAAACCTCCTTCGCATGCCTAGTCATCAAATCACACAACTCGAGCCACAAGCTATGCTTGGTCTTCCCCTTAATTGAATAAAACTGATCATCATTCAAGACCGAAGCCAACCTCTCTGCAGCCTCTTGCCAAAGCCCAGAATTCAACAAAAACTCAATAAAATCTTCAATATGACTCGGGTCATACATCAAATACCTCCTATAAACCCTAAGAGAGGTCTCAATAGGAAAACCCTCTTGACTCACAAAACTCAAATACAACTCCCAAATCCTATCGTGCTGCGTAACAGGCAACGCACAGAGAGCCCTATCAAAAACCCTCCTCGTCCTCGTAACTAACTTCTGACGAATCAAACTCTGCAAATACATAACCCAGATCCTAGGCATCTTATGCATAGTAACCAAAGCCCTCTCAAATGTGTTATTAAGAGTTTCAAACTGAGGATGAGTAATGGGCAAATTCCGAACTATATCAAGCCGCTCAACCAAATAAGCATGCCAGAGCTTGTAGCTTCCAGGCAACGCTTTGAGAGCTCGTTCATAAATTATAAAGCGTTTCTTGAAAGGGGATTCTCTTCGGGCAATCAAATAGCGCCACCAGAGCTTCAAAGAAAAAGGGTTTCTCAAGATTTCCTCTTCGTAGAGAAGATCATCTTGAGAAGGGTACAGTTCTTTGGGAATCGACATTCTGGTTTTGGGTTTTTAAGGATTTAGGGTTTAAAAAAACCTTGGATTCTAGCTGAAAAGGACGGAATTGGAGACTTACAGGGTGGATAGATTTCGCAAGTGGTAAAGAGAGAGCAGCGGATCGACTCGCTGCCTTCACTGTTAGCAGGAAATAAAATTTATTAAGGGTTTTTCCTTTAATGCTTTTTGGTATCGGGTTGTGGATTTTTATTATTTTTTTCCTAAATCAATTTAATAATATGAGTTTATTGTAACTTGTTTCCTTAATTTTCTAAAAATTACATAATTTAGTTCTTATAGTTTTTTTAACTAGTTGGATGAATTTCGATAAAAAAAATAAAAATAAATAAATATTCAAGCCTTTTCAAATTGTTTTTTAATATAAAAAATTATTGATTATAAATTAAAATGCTTAAATGTGTGTCTAATTAATTAAATCAATATTTAGTTTAATTGATTAGATAATATTTAATTGAGAGATGCCTAAAATTAAAATATTTATTTTCAGCTATTATTTTTAATAACTCTGTTTCTTACGAAATATTTTTTATTTAATGAAACGATTATTTATGCCAGCTAGAAAATCCAACAAAAAGCGAAATAAAAATATGAAGCTCTAGATGGAAGAATAGGAAAAAATAATTTAAATCAATTATATTAAAAAATAAATTAAAAAATCTAACAAATTAAAAAATATTTCAAAGTAAATTGCAAAGAAAAATAAAAAAAAATATAGATCACCCATTTTATTTTAAAAAAATAAGTTAAAGTTATATAGAAATAAAATAAATAAAAATATCATAACATAAATCTTTAGTTGAATAAAAGCTAAATTATAAAACTAAAAAAACATGAGTTTAAAAACCAATAGTTAAAAGTGAACCTCCTAAACCTTAATTAATCTTTAAAACTTCGACTTGTAAATTTCTAAACTTGAACTCTAACAAGAACCTCAATTCTAAACAAATTTAATGTGTGGAAAATAAAACAAAAAATATATTAAAAAAATTATAAAAAAAATAGCAATCAAAATTACATATATCATATTTGATATGAAAAGAAAAATGAGAATGAAACTGTAAAAAAGTTCAATTCAAAAATTTATCTCAAATAAAAGAAATACCAATCAAATAAATATGGATCAGGTTTTAAAGATAGAAAAAATAAAAGACAATGAAATTGAAAAAAAAAATTATAAATTATTCTAAACAACACAAATAACAAGAAAAATAAAATTGATTAAATTCAAAGAAACAACAAATTGAATGCCAATTTTTAAATTTTTAAAGGGGAAAACATTAAAACCAAGAAAAAAGTTATCAAATACTAAACAAGTGACTATTAGAATGTAAGGTGCACAATATTCTATATTTGAGGACATGCTGGTTATTTTACTGTTCTTTTAAAAAAAATGAAAATACCTTGTACATAATCTTAAAAAAATATGGTATAATTGTTATTTTATCCATAATTTATAAAAGCAAAAGGATGCAATCGCTTCTTAACAGGTGATTTTTTTTTCAAGGGTATAATAAATATTTCACTGTAAATTTCTACAATAAAACACCCTTATTCTTTACATTTTTAAATGTTTAATTAATTAATTAATTCTTCAACTATCTTTTATTATTATTATTATTATTATTATTATTAGTGTGAAATCATTTGCCAAAAGTAAGAGCAAAATAAATAAAAAAACGTACGTGGCAGTTTAACATTCTATCAAGGATAAATTAACTAAAAAAACTATTGATTTATATTAGGTGTTTTTTATATATATATAAAAAAATATAGTGGTTTAACAAGAGCATAGACCATATATATAACTACGATGAAAAAATGATGAATTAAATAAAAAAAGGTCGTAAAATTATTAAAAATAACCAATTGAACGAATATTCATACTAAAAAAAAAATAATAATAATAATAATAATAATAAAACGTGTCTGCATGGGAATTTATTATTTTTTGATTTATTTTTCAATTTTTTATACAGCTCAAGAGAAAAAAAAAACAAAAAATGGTTTGAAGCTTTTGTGTGTTTATTCCGTGGTGTTAATGGGCCTACGTTAAGATTAATACAAACGGAGTTCGAATTTTTTTCTCACAGAAATCATTTAGATGGGCCCACACGCCGTAGAAACTCAAGAAGCCCTTTTATCTGTTTATTCAGTGGTGTTAATGGGCCTAAGTTAAGATTAATACAAACGGAGTTCGAATTTTTTCTCACAGAAATCATTTAGATGGGCCCACACGCCGTAGAAACTCAAGAAGCCCTTTTATCTGTTTATTCCATGGTGTTAATGGGCCTAAGTTAAGATTAATACAAACAGAGTTCGAATTTTTTCTCACAGAAATCATTTAGATGGGCCCACACGCCGTAGAAACTCAAGAAGCCCTTTTATCAAAATAATCAGGATCTTATAATCAATCACAAGTACACGTAAGATCAACCGGTGGGGAAAGCACAAGAGCACATGATGTACTCACCCACAGAGCGTAACGGAGTTTGTCTCTCCTTTATAACCTCTGGGCTTCTTTCTTTTCTTGTCGTCTCAACTGCTACACGTAGATGCCGTAAGCAGCAATAATATTATAACATCCGACACGCAACCCTCTTCATCAAAAATCACAAAAATTAGAATGCCAATCTTTCAAATAAATCCCTTAACTATATATGTATTTTTTTTCAACTCCACAAATAATTTCCCATCTCTATTAATATTCGGAGTGTAGTAGTTGTTAACAGTGTTTTTTTTTCTTGAAAATACATTAATTATTTTTTAAAAATAATATTTTTAATATTAGAATATCAAAATAACCTAAAAATACATAATTTAAAGCAATAAAAAAATATTTAATTTTAAAATACTTTTAAAACACGCAAAGAGAGCAAGTCTCATCCCTTTCTTTTTCCTCAATATATTATTATGCAATTTAAAACCACTATTTTTTATTTTTGAGTTTGAAATTGTATTTGGATAAGTTTCTAAAATTAATATTTTTTAATATATTTTTTATTTGTTGTGTTAATACTAACAACAATATATAAAATATTTTAATATATTTTGAAGTATATTCATGGCCATCTAGACAAACTAGAATAGCCATCCATGATTGAAGATAGCTTTTGCAAATGATCATTCAAAAATCTTTTCAAAGCACCCAACTTTGAAATTTCGTGGAGTTCAATTTTTATTCCTTTAAGGACCTAATTGATAAATTATTTAAAAAAAGACTCATTCAAGACTCTGTTAATAATTTAGGGACTAACGTAGGCTAGCACAAGTAAAATGACAACAGCTTCTATTCATTTTATTTTCTCATATATTTCCTCTTTCTCTGCAAAAAGTGAGTGGGAAAAGAAAGAAAAGACCCTTCACGTTATTCAAAGCCGCGTTTCACTTCCCTGTAAGGACCCTCTTCTCTCTCCACCCCTCCTCCTGTATATATAATAATTTTTTTGTTTGTTTCTTTGATTCAAAGCTTTCAACTTTGGTCCGTTTAACAATGATTTAAGGTAAAGTTTGAAGCTTTTTAATGAGATTTTCGTTTTGTCATATGGGTTTCGATTATTGGTTTCTGGTTTTTGAATGGTTTGTGATTTCATGATCTGGTGTGGTTATGTGGTGATTTTTTTGTTTGGTTTCGTGCAAACTTGGGGAATGTTGAAAGGGGAGGGGACTCTTTGCATTATCTTTATAATTGAAATGAAAATTCCGTAGGTTTTTTAAGGGTACTAGTACCAGTACTAGTTCTCTCATGATTAGGTAAATGAAGAGTTTGATAAATGGATTTTTTATGGTGATGAATTTCGAGCTTTATAATTTCAGGGTTTTTTTAGCTTTTTAAAGTCACCAGAGAGAGTTCATTATTTCCTTCAAGCTGATTCTTATGCTAGGTAGGCCCTGGGGTGTTTTTTGGAATGATTTGGTTTCCGATTTCAGAATTGCCATGGAAAGGGACATTGTGTATCCGTAACTTATTTGATTAAACCAAAGAAGTAAAAGGATTCCATGTTGCTTTAAGTTTCATGAATCCATGTGTTGTGGTTTAGATTTAAACAATTGATGGTATTTTTTTCTCTGAATATGCTTTCTCATGCTGTGTTTGATTGTATGTGTACAAGCAGGTCACTGCTCTTTGCGCGTGTCCCGTTCTCTTCTCCAATCCTCCACAGATATCCGATTTATCTAATTTTAAAGTAAATTCTCCTTGCTTCTTCAATTTTATACTTGTATATCGAAATGGAGGCCAAGCTATGGAATGACAAGCGCGAGAGAGAAATGTATGAGAATTTTGCTGAGCTATATGCAATAATAAAAGCCACGGAGAAGCTTGAAAAGGCGTATGTTCGTGACATTATACCCTCATCTGAGTATGAAACTGAGTGCCAGAAACTCATTGCACATTTCAAAACTTTGGTTTCCTCTCTGAAAGACACAGTCCCTAGCATTGAGCGCTTTGCAGATACATACAAAATGGACTGCCCAGCTGCCATTAACCGGCTTGTGACCTCTGGGGTGCCTGCAACAGTGGAGCACCGTGCTGCTGCAGCTGCTTCGTCTACCACCTCAGCTTCCATTGTGGCTGAGTGTGTCCAGAACTTCATCACTGCTATGGATTCGCTGAAGCTGAATATGGTGGCTGTGGACCAAGTGTATCCTTTGCTTTCAGACCTCTCAGCGTCACTGAACAAGTTGAGTATTTTGCCACCTGACTTTGAGGGCAAAACAAAGATGAAAGAATGGATTTTGAGGCTGTCTAAGATGGGGGCTTCAGATGAGTTGACAGAGCAGCAGGCTCGGCAACTTCATTTCGATCTGGAGTCCTCATACAATTCATTTATGGCAGCTTTGCCTAGTGCTGGTACTTGATTGATATGATTACTTGTATATTATTAAGCAAGTTCATTAGTTCTGGGTTGTTCATTTCTTATTTGCTGCCGCCACGGTGTAGAAACTTGGGTAATGATGAATCAGAAGAATTACTAATTTTGTTACGTCTTATACTTGTGGGAGTCATTGCATTGAGGGCCGGAGAATGGTATTTTGTGCCCATTTTAAGAGTATTTGTTTTCATACATGAAAAAATTGGTTTGTACCTAATTCTGGGCTCTTAAATTGTATTCATTCATTCATCTCCTGTTTTTGAAATGATCTAATCCTCTTATTAGATTAGAGTTATCAATTGCTTGCATATCTGATATATTAGAACACTGCTGGATCATGAAATTCAATGTGATAAGCTTGATGTTGATGTATTCTATCATGATGTGGATGGTTCCATTAATACAGCATGGGATTGTTTGCTTCTGCTTCTAAAAAATAATTTTGAAATTTTATTCTTTTTATTTTTATGTTTTAATTTAATCTTTTAATATTTTTAAATTATTTTAATATCACAAATAATTTTTTAAAAATTAAAAAAAAAATATTTTAATATATATTTAAACTAAAAATATTTTTAAAAATAATATGAAACATAATCACATTTGGCTTGAGAGAGCGTTGGCTTGATTTTGGAAAGGATGCGGTGTATGTATACAATTGCGGGTATATCATCACATTTGGTAGATCTTTCCACTGAACAAATCGACAAGGAATCTACTTTTCCTGCCTGAACTTGAGTCAGACGGGTACGTGTCAGCCTAAATAGTCCATAAATTAAAACCCTCCATTTGCAATGGATGTAGCTTCTCTCTTTTTTAATCTTTCCTGTCACTGGTGCAGGGCTTCTGATTTGATCAAATTGTTGTGAATTGTCACCAATGGTACGATAAGCTTTTCTCTAGATGTTCAATAATTATTTTTGATAGGCCTAAGGGTACCATACTTTGGGCTCCCAGTTTGCCTCGTATGACCTAGATCTCATGCAATGCCTAAGTATATCAGCAACACCAATAATTCCATGCAAAAAATTTTCTTGTATGCATGATCAATGAGAAGAAAGGAAAAGGAAAAACCAGTTGACAGGCATGCAATTTCTTTCGGTTAGTCTTAAATTTGATATTACAAGGAGTTCATCTTTCTCTCAATATGGCCTCTTCTCCCCGGCAATTACATGTGCACTTCAATCAAACTGTCATAGTTCCTACCAAGGCCTTCGTTGGGGTTTGTTTGCAGCAAAAATTCATGAGAACAATGCCAATTGCCTCTAAAGGGGTTCCAAACAAGAAACATTCCTTGGGATTCCTGAAAGGGGAGAAACTTCCCAATCTTCCTTGCAGATGTGCTTGCGTTAGAGAAATCTATCTTCGTAAACAGAACAAAGTTTTCCAAGATAACCTGACAACTAATAATTTTCGGTTGGGGTTACAATCAAATGTGTTTCTTCTGGAGTTCAAAAAGAAATTCTGCACCCTCTCATTCCTACAAGAGAGCCAGGAGATGTGGTATAAATGGTAGTAAGAGGACAATGATGAGGACGGCACCGGCTACAATGGCAATGCACGTCCACTTTCGAGAGCTCTTCTGATATTCCCTGGCCTCAGAAAGCTGCTCAGTCCCTCGCCGCACGAACGAGCTAGCATGCGCAACATGGCTTTCAATATCATTGATCTGGTGACCCTGAGCTTCCACAAGAGCAGCCATATCCAAAAATACCTGGTGAAGCTCAATCAAATTCTTCTCTATCTCCTTAACAGCATCATGTCTCTCTTGAATTTCTGATATTGTGTCAAGAATCTGGCCTCTCCCTTGTTCCTGAATTGCCTTTTGCATGAAACTTTCGCTTTCACCACTGGATATCAAATTCTCGATGGTTTCTTCACTTGCTCTTTCTCCTGTGATTGTGAAATACCTGCGTTCCACTGTTTCCTTGTATTCGGCTGCCATTCTACCTCTTAAATCCTGAAAATTGTCCATAAGATCCTTCAGCTTCTTTCCCAAACCACTAACCACAGATGTCCTGGTTCGATCTGCAGATGATCCTGGACCGCACCCAGGAATGTTGCGGTGAGCAGCATTGGATCGATCCAAGGCTTCGAGCTTTCCCTTGATGATTTTAACGCGTTTCAGGACTTGTTCAACATCTGTGTCCATCCGCGAACGAAGATTTTTCATGGTCTTAGCATTATGAACAGTCTTACATTCTTCATTGGCTTCTTGTAAACTCTTGTACAGCCTCTCAACAGTTTTCATATCTTCCTTAACATTCTCGACGTCTTCAAAGAATCTGTCAAGATTCATACTCTCCTTCCCTGCCTCCATGTCATCCATTTGCGCCTGCTGCTTCAGGTCAGTGTACTTCTTGAATGAACTCGAGAACAGATCATTCATCTTGGAAGAATACAATAATCAACCCTGCTCTTCTACAAATGTATTTGTTTTATGCTGGTGGAATCACAGAAAGATTTTTATGAGAAGCCAGGATAAAACAATCCCTATTCTTGAACAAATGTACTACTTCTTTAGGGTTTTTTCTGTGATCATCTTCCACTTCTTAATCCAGAGCCTGATGAGAAGAAGGAATGGCAAAAGCAAGAACCTTGACCATCAAAACCTTCCCTTATTTTGACTTGAGATTATTCTGAAATTAGAACCAACCAAGTTCTGACTCAAAGGCCGTTTATTGCAGAAGGTTACAATTATACGTGACAGCGGGTTCCCCCTTTTCATTGGGAACCTCTATGGTTTGGCTGACTTGGTCCTCCTGTTCTTCAACCTAAACCACAAAGCTAAAAATAGAGATTGCACAGCCCATCAAAATCTAAAAAAACAAGACATGATCAGAGAGACATTTTTAATATCTCGAGAAAAAAATGATGGGGCTCAACTATTAGTTAACTATGCCTCCCAAGTTATGAGTGCTTTCCATGGCTATATTTGCTTAGCAGCACGTTTGTTTGTATTTTTTTTATAAATATTTGTTGCAAAAAAAAAAAATATCGATCAAACAATATAGCTATACTTGCTATTATTAGGTGGCGTTTGATTTGTTTCTTTGGGATAGAAATGACAGAAACAATGGCGAAAATAAGGATATAAATGTATTTGATTGGAGGCAAAAATATATAAATATAAAAATAAATTTGTTTTTGAAATATTTTTAGAGTGAACTTCTGTATTTTTAAAACAAGAGATATATTGTGGATATGTTTTTAGAGACAATATTCATTATTTCTTATTTATAAATTATCATAGTAAAACACCCTCAATTTCAAAATTATTCAACAAAGTCATGTAAAAATAAATAAAAAAACATTAGTAGTTTTAAAACATAATTTGATGATGAATCTAGGGGCAAAACGTGGGGCACGATCCAAGTTGAGTCAATTTTTATCAACCCTTAAGACTAGTTTTTTTATAACTAAAGTTGTTATATTATTATTAATATAAATTAAAGTAAAAAAATAAAATATCAAATTCTCTTAAAAAAATATTTAAGTTCAAGATAAAATAAAATTTACTTTTTTTATTTTATAATATCCTCTTCTTCGTAACCAAATAAGATACAAATACAATTGTTTTATTTTGTACATCACTAATGTATACAGTCCTATCACAATCTCATTTTTAATCGCCTCTTTTGTCTTCTTCCTTTTTTTCTGTCATGATGAGATGGTGACAAGATACATCGAAGAGACGGAACAATTCATAACCAGGCAAAAAGGTATTCTTTCAACTGTCAAACATTTGACCTAATGAACGATGGCAGAAACCAACTCCATATACTTGGTCAGGAATAACAACCTTGCACAACGTGATGGAGAATCACAGAGACCAGCTTGAAAGACTCGTTTGTAGAAAGCAAGAAATTATGCTGACATGATATGGGCATGGCTGCCATATTCTACCTACTCTTTTGGAAAAGAAGATTGAGCTATTTCTCTACAGTAAACTAACCTCCAAGATCGCGAGCATCCACCTGACATTTCAATATATGATTTCCAGGACAATAGTACCAGAGGAATCTAATACAGAAAACTAAAGGAGACTAGGTGGTTTGTTCGAATTAGTACCACCATGTTGCTGTTGTGTTTCAACCATGTAGAGAGAACAGGCTAAAATATTCTTTTCACTATGAGCAAAAAGGCACAAGCTTAACCCCGTCCTCTGTGTGAGGGTAGCAGGGAGCTTCTAACAATAAACTACATTGCTGCAGCCTACTACCCGCTTGATTGAATAATCAATCATCATCTAAATGCATGTCAGTGTCTAATTGTATTAGCACAGAGAGGTCGATATTATACAGTATGGACCAGAAAAATATTGGTTCTCACCCATGGCTGTCACTTTCCTACCCCTCTACTTATGTACTGAACAACGGAGTTAAATGCCGACGTGGACAAATATGCCACGAGAACTATCCTCACGTTCAATGCTGGGATGCTCCTTGGTTGATGGTATGAACGGTTAAGGGCATTATCTATCAAGTAGCTGGAGCGGATGCGTTCATGGAAAAAGCTGAAGGATGATCCTTGTCAGCATCTTGATGGCTGCTGCCCCGCATAGTGACATCACTGACTTTTTCACCTGTTCCCCCATTTGACAGCATGTGATTGCCGGAAGGGTTATTGTCACCATCCGAGCTTAAGAATCTTTGCATCCTAAGGTATGTCTCAGTAGCATCTTGGAGCATCCTCATCATGCCTCCTCCAGAATCCGAACCAGGTGACAATTCATCCTCCCTCTCTGGCTGGATATTCAGGTCTATTTGGCCTTTAAAAGGTGAAGTTGAGGATTTCATTCTCTTAGGATCATCATCAGAACCTTCACTGACTGTCTTTTTCTTGTTCGGACTGCCACTTTCACTCCCCGTGTTGCTAGATGGCGAGGGTTCATCATCAAGCAATTTCTCAGCAGAAGGCTCCTTCTGCTTCTTCCGAGTAGTTTCTGCTTCCATCTCTGATTGCTTCGTTTCTGCTTCCTTCTCTGATTGTTTCTTCTCACGCTTCATCATTAGGGTCTTAAAACGGCGCTTTACTGTTTGGCAAACATTACATGTACAAGTCTGCTTGTGTTTGGGACCCTTCCCACTTGGAGGCTGAATGCACACAATGCAGGAGCAGCCAGGTCTGTGTCGGGGGTGCTTTGTGGTGGCCTGGGATGAAGCCGGGAAAGCCTCACCCTCTCCTAAAATAGCTAAGTTGGCAAGAGTGTCAAGCCCCTCCCCCTCCAAAGCCTCGACCCTATCAATCTCCTTCCTAGCATCCTTCGATCTCTTGGAGGCGACTACTGCTTCACAACCATAACAACAAATGCAAATTGGGCAATTGGGAGGGAGATCATCGCCATTTGAACAAGAGATTCCATAAAAATCATTAAAATGCACATATACACAACAACAGCAGCGAAAAATCAGGACATGATCATGATGCTTGAAGCCACAGTAGATAATTAATAGCTTTGCATGACTATAAATTACTGAATTTCAATTACGGTTAAGCAACAAAATGAAGTCACTATAAGCAACATATACCTAACTTACAGGATGGGAGAAGATCTTCAAGTTGCTCTACTGTCAATTCTTGAGCCACGGAACATGATGATCTGACAGCAGATGTAAACAAAAATGTTAGCAAAATGCAAGAACCTGCAATTAGCATGAATTCAAACAACATTCAACCTTCATATATCTACTTGTCCATCTAAGAGAGAAAAGTGAAGGCACTGCCTCAGTTCATTATTTACCATGGAAAGAATGCGAAAGTCAACCGAACATGCACCAAAGCTAGTAATTCTGGGACCTCAAATGTATGTTTGAATGTTGTAAAGAAATTAAAAGAAAATACAAGCACCCTAGAATAATTCGGAAATCCCACAGGCTATCAGACAGGTTATACCTTTCAGGATCCCATGTATTGCTTGAGCATGCCCATTTGGAGGGAAGAAGAGTATTGGCAGGCAATTTGCGCCACTTAAGACAATCTTCGCATTGAACCCACTGAACCTTTTGACTGAAAGAAAACACATCATATTATTCATTTCTGTATGATAGTCAGCAGGTAGTCAACAACGAAGAAAAAAACATCATTTTACCCAGGCTGAAAAAGTAGGATTAAAGCATCATCCTAGATATATGTCATTGTTCGGTTAAGTGGAATTTACCCCGCTAGCGTAAAGTATGAATGGGCTTACATAAGAACTTATAGGTAGGATAGATCATATGTTTCTCAAGGCACCACCTGCTATAGCGATTTGAATACATGAGAACTTCTCGGACAGAATATATTTCTCGTAGCACAGCCCGTTAGTGTGAAATGTGAACATATTATAATACATATGGCACAGATAGATGTCATATTCTCCTAGAAGAAACACCCAAACCACTAACATCTGTCGTGGGAGACCTAACCATGTAAGGTGGTTTACGAATATAGTGTGGGTAGGTAAATTTTTGAGAGAGACCTACATGACAAATCATGATGAATTTAAAAAAAAAAGCGCCCTAACACAGAAGGTATAGTTGCAAGCTTGAGCACTAGAAAAGACAATTTACCCCACATTATCCGTTGCAAAAATTGTAGGCTTCCCAAGTACTGGCGCATCCTGTTATAGCAGCACACTTGTCATAATGATAAAAGGTAGGACTTGGACCTCCTATCCAGGAAAAACTTTAGCCAACTCTATTCAGAGCATAAAATATATAAGAAGAAAATGCATCGCAAGTCCAATAAAAAACTTCATTGCAAAATCATTAAATTCTAAAATAAAAATAATGAACGATAACATCTTAAACAATGTTTATTTAAAGTCACAGAAGGCATTACATCAACCAATTATCAGGCATGATACACAAAAAACAAAAAACCCAAGCATCTTTGCAAGAAGAGGGCATTATTAAGCAGGCATTGTAGAATTGAAAGTCTTTGTGAGATTTTCATGTTCCCTTGAAACTTTACATGTCAGAACCTAAAATTCAATGTGACTAAAGAAGGCAAGCTTCTACCAATGTTCTCGTTATTATTACAGGACCTTATAAAACACTGAACAATGCTTTCCAAACATTCTCCCCTAAACGCTATCCCTAAATGCTATGGAGCTAAATTCAAGTGGTCTCACCCCCAACAAAATAGTAGCCATACCCTGGTAAGCAAACAATCATATTGTCCCCAGAAAGTTATGTAAATGCTATGTAACTACTGCAAAGGGGCAAATAAGTAAATAAACCAATCATTAACGGTGACAAGGTAATGAAAAACAAGCAACCGCTAACTTCACAGTGACTTAAAACACAAGCACATTAAAAGGACAGAAGACATGACAAGGGATATCAAGGGTGGCCAAAGACAGAAAACCACTCATTGACATTAACTTATTTTGAGCATGGAAACAATCAAACCTTGTATTCCTCAAACTCAAATCCTTCAATTGCCACTATACTGGGAACATGGTCAGGAGGGGGACGGAGCAATCCTTGTGCTTCTTCCCATGTTAGCTTCAATTCGATCATATCCTCTTTTTCAATCCTCAGGCGCTTACTCTTGGAACCCAGTGTGCTGCTCTTCCTTTTTCTGATAGAAGATTTTCCTTCAAGAACTTCTTTAGCTATGTAACATGATTTGTCAACTTTAGACCAAAGACTAGGATCCAATTCAGCCTGATAGATTGATGAAAAGCTAGGTGACCTTGTGTTAACTAAAAAAAGGCAATGAAGCAATTCCACTACTATAAGATTTGTAATACTAACATCTCCTTTTGTAGAAACACCATTACCAGTCTGACTTGTTTCATTGTCCTGCAAACATAACACATATTTTTAAATTTATTTTGATGGATTAATTGTTAAAGTTGGATACAAACTGAAAGGGCAACATTTGACAAACCACAATTTTGTAGCAAAGCATATGACTCGACATAACTAAAAGCAACAAACCAAACTTTGAAGCATATACAATCATCCTTATGAAACTATGTACCATCATATTTTCAAGTTCTCTCTTGGCTTTCTCAGATTAAATGCCAAAAATGAAACACAAAGAAGTTAACCAGAAAAGGAAAAAAATGAAATGAAAACTCACTTCATCATGCCCCAACCTTCTTCCTCTAAAATGAAGTTCTATAGAGATATTAACACATGACAAACTTCCATATCATCACAAAATAAGATTCATGCGTGAACTTCCAAGTTTTTAAAGGCATGGAAAGTTCCATGCCCAATTTAAAGGTAAATTAAGGTTATGATGGAATGAATTTGGAAGAGAAGGCAGAGTAATTTCAGTACCAAATTAGGACTTAACAAGGTGATATTGGAATATAATATCATTGAACTGGGAGAGGCGCCAGCAAGGATTCCAGTCTGGTATCACCCATATATAATGTGTTGATGATACCTCATTGCATTCATAAACATTATTTTTACAAATTTCCACATAAACTATTGTTTGAGCTCCAGCTAGTATGAATGGATAATCTATAAAAAAGGAGCTCAGCAATTGCACAAGAACATACCTGATCAGAAGGCATAGCAGAGGTGGCCTTTCTGAATCCCATAACCAATTTGCCTTCTGGCTCTAATCGACTGAATGTTACTGCGGAAACAGAATAAAGTTTAAGATCCAATATCATAAACCCTAAAACTATGATGCTCTAAAGCATAGGAGGATGACACCATGTCACAAGGAAAATGAATTGAACAGTGTGAAAGAACACAGAAAAATATAAAAACCAAGCAGCAGCAGCAGCAACAGGATGATTGACCAGATTCAAAGCCATGACACATTGAAAAATCTAGAAGACAGGAATAAACTGGTCCAACAAAACTAGAGAGAACAAAAATGAAGACATGCCCTTGCTGCAATTAACAAATTAAGACTCTTCTGAACCATTCTTTTTGCATAATCTGGTTGCTACCTGTATCGCCTGCTTGCAATTGCATGTTTTGTATGCAAGGAGTAACTCCCTCCAGAACATACATTCTACTATTATTGTTAGGCCAAAACCGAAATTGAAAAATCCACTCTTTCCCTGTAGAGTCTTGGACCCTGAGAGGTAGACCTTCAGGCTGCGAGATGGGAGGGAAATAGGCCTGTATCATGGAAAGCATAACGTTAGTATTGATGAAATTATAAAGTGCCCATACACAAAGGAAGAGATTTTGATATTAAAACCGTGCAGAACTCCGCAATGAAGTTATATATTTGATATATGAGCTACACCATTAATGTGGCAGCATAACTATTCTCCAACTAAAAATGTTTCATAGGAGTCAATACTGCACTTGGACAAAAAATATGAAGGTATTTTAACACGACAAATTGTATTCAGAAATTTTCTTTCCATACTTCTAAAGTATTTTCAATAAGAAGCAGTCAGGAAAATCAACAAAAATAGTTGTGTGGTTCATCACCATTTTTCTTAACCATTGCTCAGACCATTAATCATTCTTTCTACTTAGGTAGAGTTGTGCACCTGTGAAAACTCTTCAATGCTATATGCAGAATCATCTTTCAACTCACGGTGCTGGGACAACACTCTTGAGAGAATATGAGATATGCAAGAATACACAACTCTATAGTGGAACGTCCATAGTAAATGAAGGGTGTGTTATCACAAGCAGTCTTGACAGTAACCAGAGTCACACATCAGCATTATTATCCATGAGGACCATGACTTGAAAACTCCTTGGTCCATAAAAAGAAAAATAACACCACAACTGTAAAGCATTGCATAACCAAGAAAAAGAAAATATCTATAGCTGATATCAACTGCTAAGACCAGTAAATTTTTCTCTGTTATCACTGTATTATTTTTTCTCATTTTTCTAAAAAACAAAAAAATGCATTCTTGGTTCCTCCAAAACCAATATGCAAAGCTTTTAGAATAAAATCGACAAACAAATTGAAAGGTCAAAACTGTGAAGCATGAGTACCAACCTCTGCACATTTTTTTGGCAGCACCAAACGCCCAATTCGTCCAGCATCACTAGCACTCAGCATCTTCTCAAACAAAGGTTTGATCACAGAATTAGAACTTAAATAAGGTTAAGGTTTCAGGATCCATAATTGCAAAGTGGACTAGACAGATAAAGTATCGCAAACAAAATAGAGGAGAACCATTTTACAGAACCTAACTAATCTTCATAAGTCAGAAGATCAATGTGGAGAAGACTAGAAGATTGTAATTTTCAAATGCAAAACTGCATCAAAACAATTCAACACAGATCATCTAAAATGATAATTTATTTTTTGATAAATTAAAACATGGAAAAACCATTACTGACATAAAGGATACTTTCCAGAAATCTGTTGTAGCTCTCCATCAGTAAACCTTGGCCAGTACCGAGGAAGTAACTGGCTTCTTCCACGGGCATCTGTTCTAGGCTTCCCATTGCGTACATGACCATCAACAGATGTGTCAAGTCCATTATGTAAACTCCCGTGAAAATGCTTTGTAAATGGAGGTGGAGGGGCTGGCTGTAAAGCATTTACAGAGCCCTCAATTTGACTATTTGATTCACTTAGAGATTTATAAGGTATTGTTATTCCAAATTGTTGAGCCGATGCATCCTCCATTAAAGATGATGGTGTTTGTGATTGCTCCTCACCAATGATTCCTGCAACAAAAAATTAACATACTGTTGTTTCTATTACACTCCCAAGCATGGCAGCATGAAACCTGCCAAGCCATAAAGTAGTTCTTTCCTTGAAGCAGAATAAAACGTGGGTAAAGGATCTGTACCTGCATTCCCATTCTCAACTATATCCCGTAAGCGAATCCTCAGGTTTCCATTGATAAATTTTTCTGAAAAATCCTCAACTTTCCTTTTCTCCAGGGAAGGGGCAGAAAATGTTTCACCAGTATTAAGCCTGTCAATTTCATAAGGCATCCTTGTTTGCAATTCAGACTGCGTAGCAGAAGGATTAAACAAACTGGGTGCTTGACGCCAGGGTACAGGACCAGAACCAGCTAATTGACTCCAACTTTTGACAGAAAGGTCTTTGAGTCTCTCAGGGAAAGGTGCATTATAAAACAAAGGAGACCAGGCAGGGTTTGATGTCTGGAACACAGAATATAAAGCAAAATTAAATCTATCAAAATTAAAATTGAACAAGGTTATATACCACATCAGCAGAGGTTGCAGTCAGAAGAATTTGTGGATTATTCTCCTACAATAACAAATTTATAAGGTGCTGGAAGTAATAGAAGGAGCATATTTTGCATTATCCAACTAATGGCGTATGAATCACATATTTGATACAAGAAACCATCAATGGTCATAATAAAACATAAAATGACTATGATTCAGAAATAAGAGATGAATTTGCCACTTACCGGAACAAAACTTTTCCTTGCACATGCCATGCATGCAATACCTCCAGCATCCAACAATGTGAATGCTTGAATTGAAACAATACATCCACAATGAACCCTCTGTAATGGAAAATTAAACGTAGATGATTTAAACTAAAAGAAGTGGCAGCTGTATACCATCTATTATATAACCCTGTAAGCACAGACAGCATATAAATAAACCAGAAAAAAACCATCTTACCTTCCCACATGACTCACAACACCTCCAACCACTAGCCCTCGAGTGGAAAGTCTCACAGAAACTCCCCTCTTCATAAGCAGAACTAAGTCACACAAGGTTGAGTCAATTGCAAGTTAGTAGTAGTAGTAGTGGTAGTAGTAATGACATAGCAGACAAGAAAATGGACACTTGGTTGAGTATAACTTAGAATATCCCTGTAAATTGTCTTGACAAGAGCTGTTTGAAGGTTTGACCAATTGAACTATTTCCTCTCCTTTACTCTCAAGAGGAGAGGCCAATTCAAGCAGCAAAAAATAAAAGAGAAAAAGAAATTCAAGAAATTCCACTCATAGTATGCATTTAGGATCTAAATCCAATGACAAGTCACCAATAATTCCGTTCCAGGCCTTCCTAAAACCATAGTCAGAGATTTTAACGGAACCTCACTTATATATCATTCTCTAAAACCATTCTTCACAAGAAAACATTGCCAAATTTTTCAAAAGTAAAAAAACTAGAAGAAAAAAGTGGTGAGAAACCAAAGCGTGTCATAATGACTCGTATAAACTCATTATTCAAAGTCTAAACGGTTACAAAATATACAATTTGAATTTTCTCAGCCAGTGTTTTAATGGTTTCTTCTCACTTCAACTGTAAACTAGCCACTGCCAATTAGACCAATGACACACCAATATGAGCAGCCAAATCACAGCTACAATCATTGATTAAAAACTCCATTAAAATCTAACGCCAAAAAAAATCCCATTAACAAATCTTATTCACGGAAACTCAAATAACCCAGAAAGGTAAAACGGAAGAAACCATTGAATTTCACTCTTTCTAGTTACACAAAGGACAGAGAATTGATAAGTCTTGAAAATATAATGTTTTTTTCGAATTTAACACAAACCAACAATTAAGGGGAAAATAAATTATTTATATCAGCATTGAATTATTTCCTATCCAATTTACCCAAATTAACCTCCAATTTGTTAGCTCAGCATCATAACCACTTACTGAATTTAGTAAAAAGAACGCAACCACCACCACCACCACTATCCTCTCGAAAATTAACAAAATATAAACAAAAGGTTGAGTACAACTCACGCGCATCGATCGCAAAGCTCGGCAAAGTCACCGGAACGGAGACTCCATCCTTTTCGAGATTTAACGTCCGTACAATCGGAATTGAAGCACTTTCTTGACGGTACCGTTGAAGAAGACGAACACGAAGCATTATAATTATTATTTGCAGCAGTAGCAGTTGTTGAAGTAGGAGGGGGAGGAGGAGGAGGAGACGACATTGAAATTTAAAGAAGAAGAAAAAATCCTTGGAAATAGAAATTATGAAAGGGAGCTGAGAATGGTGATAAACCCTAGAGTTTGAAAATTTGTAGGGCTGGACTGATCTATGGAAAAATCATGGAGTCATAGAGCGAGGGAGGGTTTTGCAGAGAGAGAGAATGAAAACGGGCGTGTGTGTGTGTTTTTGTAGAGAGAGAAAGAGGGAAAGGAATAAATAAAAAAAGGGTGTTGGATTCTTAGTGCTTATATATACGCGCGTGGGGGTGGGATATTATATATCATATAATAAAAAAAATTACGGAATTCATGTCATGCTACATGATATGTTAAAAAAAAAACATTATATAATAATATATTAAAATAATTTGAATATTTTTATATCAACATATTAAAATACATTTTAAAATCATAAAAAAAAAAATCAAACTTGAAGCATCACTTATCAAGTAGATTAAATGAGTCTTCGAAAGTCTTAGATTATTTTTTAAAATATTTTTTCTAATAAATATTATATATAAAAATTATCTTTAATATCATAAAATCATAACAGACCAAAATATTTTTTAATAAAATTTTTATAAAATATTATTTGAAACACAATTCTAAATAGTATTCAAGTGTGGGTTTGATATTTCTAGCTTATGATATTTTAAAAATATATTAAAATAACTTTTATATTAGTACTTTATAATTATAAAAAATTACATTAATATTTTTTTATAACAAATTATAACTATAACTAAAATAGCTCAGTGTTTCACTGTATCTTCTGAATGAAAACACTGTAGATTTCAATAGTATCTTTTTTTTTTTGTTTTTTTTTTAACAGTGATTTTTTTTTAACAATTTTTTTTTTATCGTTTTTTTTTCCTTTTTTTTTAAACAGTGATTTTTAGGTTTTTTGAACAATTTTTTTTTATGATTTTTTGAATCATGATTTTTATGGTTTTTTGAACAGTGATTTTTATGGTTTTTTTAGTATTTTATTGTTTTTTATTATTAACATAATAATAATAATAATTTAATATTTTTTTCTTGCTCACTTTTTTGTTAATGTTTTTTATATTTTTTTTATCTCGGGATAATTTGATAAAAAAAATTTCTTTTGACAGTTATAACAATGATAATTTTTATTTTCATTTTTTTTATGTTTTGTTGAAATTCTTAGGATTTTTTTAGTCTTTCATTTTTTTTCCTTTCATTATTAACACAAAAAATAATAATAATAATTTAATTATTTTTCTAGCTTACTCCCTTGTTGATGTTTTTTAGGTTTTTTCAATGATAATTTGGTAATTTTTATTGTTTTGACGGTAATAACAATAATAATTTTTATTTTTATTTTATTTTTTTGTGTGATCTTTTGTTGAAGTTTTTACGATTTTTTTAATCTTTCACTTATTTATTTATTCTTTTATAATAATAATAATGATGATATTTTTTTTTCTCGGTATAATTTGATAATTTTTATTATTTTCAAGTGAAATGATTTTTTTCAAGTAATAATTTTTATTTTTGTTTTATCTTTTATTTTTTATTTGCTCTTTTATTAATGTTTTTAGATTTCTTTTAGGAATCCACTGTATATTGTGAGTGGAAACACTGTGGACTTCAATAGTGTTTTTTTTTCTTCGTTTTTTTTTTATTTTTTTCATTTATTTATTTATTTGAACAGTGATTTTTAGGTTTTTTGAACAGTGCTTTTTTTTATGGTTTTTTGAACAGTGATTTTTATGATTTTTTTAATATTTTATTTTTTTCATTATTAACATAATAATAATAATAATAATAATAATAATAATAATTTAATTTTTTTTCTTACTCGCTCTTTTGTTAATGTTTTTTAAATTTTTTTCATCTCGGGATAATTTGATAAAAAAATTTTCTTTTAACAGTAATACCAATGATAATTTTCATTTTCATTTTATTTTTTTGTTTGATCTTTTGTTGAAGTTTCTATGATTTTTTTAGTCTTTCATTTATTTTTGTTTCTTTTATTATTAACATAATAATAATAATAATAATAATTTAATTGTTTCTCTTGCTTACTCTTTTGTTAATGTTTTTGAGTATTTTTTTTCAAGATAATTTGATAATTTTAATTGTTTTAATAATAAGAGCAATGATAATTTTAGATTTTAAAACTTTGATTTTGCTATTGTTATGATAGAGTGTGTTGAGCTATTTTATTATATTAAATTTTATATATATAAATATTATATTTTAATTTTGATTCAACAAATCCTATAAAAATTATTTGCTTAGCCTGCAATGTAGAACATATATTTTTTAAAATTTTTAAATTAAATGATTTTTTTGATATAATAATTTTTATTTTTGTTTTGTCATCTATTATATTTTTTTATTTGCTCTTTCTTTTAGGTTTTTATTGGTTTTTTTTTTCAAGTTATATTATTTTTTTTTCCTGATAATTTTGATTTTATTTTTTTATCTAGTCTTTTGTTATAGTTATTAGGATTTTTTTTTTATCTTTCATTTATTTATGGTTTTTTATTCATTATCAACACAGTAATAATAATAATAATAATAATAATAATAATAATAATAAATTTAATTATTTTTCTTGCTTACTCTTTTGTTAATATTTTTGAGTGTTTTTTCTCTCAGAATAATTTGATAATTCTAATCGTTTTGGCAGTAATAGCAATAATAATTTTAGATGTTAAGACTTTGATTTTGCTATTTTTATAATAGGACGTGGTAATTTGTTTTATTATATTATATTTTGCATATATATTAAATTTTAATTTTAGACCAACAAATCCTATTAATTTCTTTAATCCCAACAATCATAAAAATTGTTTGTTCAACCCGCAACGTAGTGCGGTCAATTTTTTTAATTTTCAACTGAAATGATTTTTTTTCAAGTAATATTTTTTATATATATTTTTTATTTTTTTATTTGTTCTTTTAATCTTTGATTTAATTTTATTTTTTTATTAACGCAATAATAATATTAATATTAATAATAATAATAATAATAATTTGAGTTTTTGTTTTTATTCCTCTCGAGGTAGTTTAATAATTGTTATTGTTTTGACAATAATAGTAATGATAATTTTAGAAGTTAACACTTTGATGTTACTATTGTTATAATAAAGTATTTTAATTTATTTTATTATATCAAACTTATATATAAAAATATTATATTTTAATCTAAATAATTATAAAAAAAATTTACTCCACCCACAACAAATTACGCGCCTTCAAACTAGTATATCTCTAAAACATATTTCAACAAAGAGTCTATGTTTCTTTTCTTTATCTTTCCTAGGCAAGCAAACAAAGTTGTCGTGTGACTGGGGATAGGATTTGAACAAAAAGACACAGTGCGGGCGAGTAATGGTCTAATGCTGTGCTTGAGAGAATAGCATTGGAATATTGTCATGATGATTTAATGCATGGCCCGCCGGCGAGAGTCATGCAACGCAATTCACGTCATGGGTAAGTTTTTATAACACTCACGCGCTTTTGCTTTGCTTCTTTTTCTGTGCTCCTTCGATTTCAGAGTTGAATTCAATTTAAAGTTCAGTCGAGGGTGTGTGACATTTCGTCAAAATGTTGGGTAATAGGATAAGGAAAATATAGAATAATGAGTTAGTATTTGATAATTGATGGTAAAAATTATTTTAAAAAGTAAAATTTTTAAAATAATTTTTTAAATAGTATATATATAGTTTTTTTTTATTGATATGTAATATAATGGTAGAAATATTTTGGAGAGTTTTTTTTTTATATTATTTTAAATATATTATTAATATGTATGGAAACAATAAAATATAAAATTCATTCATTTTTGCAAAAAAACCCTATAAAACCATCTCTTCCTTTTGCAGCTGCAACCCCCCTTGGCTAATTTTCTTCCCTCCTGCTCAACTGCTTCCCTACTCCTTTTCCAACTAATCGGTGATATCTCGTCCTAATTTCTCTTCTCTATTCTAGCCTCTCCTTCCCGGCGGAATCGTGGCTCTTATCTTCTCTCTCCTGCATGTTGTCTTTTTTTCATGGTCACCGCCCAGTACCCCTTGGACAGTGCCTCCCTATGACAGTTCCAACATTGATGAAAAAAGAGGTTTGATCAAGTGGGATTCCTCGACTCAATCTCTGGCTTGTCAATCATCCATCTCCAAGTGAGGTGGAAGACAGTAACAACAAATATATATAATATTATTTTATGTTTTAGCCTCTTTGTTTAGAGATGCAACAAATAGCATACGAGGGGGGGAGACTTTTAGCTCTCCTAATGACATAGGCATTGGACTTGCTCCAATGGAGTAAAAAAATTAGAGATAATAGGGATAGAAATACATTTCGTAATACAAATAAATAAAAATAAGCTTGTTTTCTCTATATTGGAAACATATTTTAGCTAACCTTTTATCCCTTTAAATAAAAGGAACAGAGGGGATGAAGATGAAGATAGAATCATAGAGCAAAGTTGATTTTTTCCCCCAGATTTTTTTTTTATTATTTTATCTTATTAATCCTCAAATATTTTTTTCAGCACACACATGTATATATCAATATTTTAATATTTTTTTTTTAAATATCTTTTAATAACGTGATTGTAATGAAAGTTTAGTTTTTTCCATTTTTATCAAATTAATATAGAAAATCAATTTCTCAAAATTCAGCTTCACCCTCTCCTTTTATTTACTCTATAAATGCTATTAATTGCCGGAACACGCGCGCGCGCGCGCATGCATGCTCTCACTACCAGACTCTTAGAAAATAGGAAAGTGGAGAATCCTCAATGTTTTAAGTAACACCACAACTTATGACTTGCAGCAATCTGAAATGGTACGAGGTAGTAAATGCAAAGTTAGTGAAAATTAAAAATCTGCCCACAGTTTTTGGAGCACTCGAGGATCTGCGAAAAAGCATCGCACATTCATCACAGCCTCGTTCGGTGGGGCGAATACAATAAATAAAGGGTTCACAGATGCCTGCACAGGGAATGAATGGAAAGCTTTCACTCGTTATTGATTTGTAGGAGTTAGTCTGTTTCCTTAACGAAAGTACCTCGGCTTTCATGGGTGGAGAATGGAGATCATCATTGAGCAAGGGCATGTTTTATTTTACAATTTTAAAAAATATAATCATCGTAATTAATTTCTCTTATCAGAGTAACCTTAAAAATATATCAGAATTTTTAATAAATGATCACAGATGATGATTTTAAAAATTTAATCCATAAAACCAGTAAATATTTATATTTTTTTTATTCGAGAAAATCTTGTTCTTAAAAATTATATTTTATAAATTCAAGTGAACAAATAAAATCTTAGATATATCGAATTCTTACGTGAGATAATGTTTAGATTAATTGGCATTAATTTGGGATAATATTTCATACCTTGTTACACAGTCGATGATGTTGGGAAAACTCAAAGTAGAAGACAAAAGATGCCAAGCAAATTACGACAAAGTAAGCTCAGGATATATTAATCATGACATTAATAAATAGTAGTCCATTCAAATGCAGATATTATTCATAAATCAAGCAACTATATAGTAATTTTGAGCTGATCTCGGTCACATCTAACAATGTTGTTTTTCTTGTTTTTTCATTTTCCTAGAAGATAGCTAAAAAACTTGCAGTGCAATCAAGGACTGATGAGAGGTGACGGAGCGCCACGTGTATGATTAGAAGATAAGCTCTCGAATATTGTAAGGGCAAGCTGACTACATCATGCGATTATTAATTGCAGTATTGTTTGTCTGTATATGCTGTAGACAAGACATCTTTTCCCTTGATCTGCATAGAATATTAGGGTTTTTTTCCCTTCGGTTGTTGATGATGATGAGGTGAGAGATGAACCACAAGCGAGAAAGAAAAGGACATGCAACAAGTTTGGATTAAATTTAAAATTCTACACCAAATGACATTTCACATCAAACAAAGTTGAGTAACTAATGGATGACGGTATCTGTTAATTTTATGATTGTCATTACATTTTAAGTGTTTTAAAAAAATTAAAATTAAAAAAATATTTTTTATATTAAATTTATTTTTTATATATTTTTAGATTATTTTTATGTACGGATATCAAAAATAATTTTTAAAAAATAAATAAAAATATTATTTTGATATATTTTTAAAAAATAAATAAAAATATTATTTTGATATATTTTTAAATAAAAAAATACTTTAAAAAAACTGCAACCACACTCCTAGATAATCACCGATATATCACATGAAATTAAAGTTTGATTTAATATTTTTTCAGCTTGTTTTAATCCTCGATCTCCAACAATATATGATTGAAAAAACAAGAAATATATAATATTGTAAATGTAAATGTAACGCTGTGATAGGATGGACTCTAATCAATCAAAAAATTAAATGACATCACGTGATTAGTTTTTAAATTTGTAAACTTAATTATGAATATCCAAAATTATTCACAGATATTCAATTGCTTGGAAATATCAAACCTGATAGCCATTCGCCCATTCCCAATCCTCTGCGTGGCGAGGGATAGCTGGAAAACTTATTAATATATAAAAGAGAAAAAGATAAGGATCAGGAATGATCGATGCAGCTAATTTTTTTCAATTTGAGGATGACTCATGCAATGGCATTGGCACAGGGAAAACCTACGTACGTACACACCATGTCAACATCCATATTCATATGGAGCCGGCGTCGGTTTAGGTATAGCGTGTGATCGGGGATAAAAAAGTATGCTGAGAGGTCACCACGATGAATGGTCTTTCTAGCTCTCACGCCCGGCATGAACACAGGTAACAGATGGATCTCCCCTGGAGTCTTACCCCAGGCATTTTGCTCTCATGAGTTCCGGCGATCATACCGAGCAGCCACTGCCTTCTTGTCTTATTGAGTTACTGGACGCCGCCTGATAATTTAGGCGGTTGCCTTGATCACGTTCAGTCACCGTTGTTTTCAAAGAATATAATATAATGATAAATAATTTATGATCTCCGTATCAAATCTCAGGTTCAAACAAGAACTACAGAAGAGTATTTTGCAGTAGCTTATGGTAGCTTTTGCGGATTGAAAAAATAAATTTAATAAAATTTATAAATTATGGTTTTTTTAATTAATGTTAAGTAAAATTCATATAAAACTAGAATGTGTATTGATTAACTAAACATTTTTAAAATTATAGTTGGAATAAAGTATAACTTTAACTACACCTCATCACATCGTAATTCTAAATAAACACAAAATTTGATCATAATAAATATAAAATATAGCTGTTGAAAACGATTGAACTAAAAATCATTCATGATATTAACATATTAAAACTTACTACAACCTGAATGAGATTTTAACAATTCGATAGATTTATTTAAAATCCATCAAAATTTAATTAGATTAATACTAATTTTTTAAATAAAATAACATTATTTTAATAAAAACACATGATATAATAAATCGACCTATAATTTTAATGATTCAGATCTCTTCTCACTTTAATTCTCATATCAAATTTAACAATTATATGAGCCAAGAGACACCAAAAATAGAATGATTAAAAAAAAGAGCCCTTTATTTCTTTAAAATCCCCTTCGTGGTCCCGACATGCTCATGTCCCGTGTTTATTAAATGCCAGTGCACAATAGGTGGGTGTCGGAGGAGAGAGTAGTTTCGTGCTTTCCTGTCATCATTTCCGGTTCGAGTTTCATTGTTATTGTATTTTAAAAATATTTTTTAAAAATTATTTTTATATTTTATTTTAAATAAAAAATAATAATATTTTTATATGTTAATATTAAAATTAATTTTTTAAAAATAAAAAAATATAATGATAATATATTTCTGAAATTATTGTTAGCCGAGTGAAAAAACAATGATATTAATAAATTGTCTTGGGTATTTTAATATAAGAATCTGGTAGAGTGACTCGTTTCCTAGAATTTGAAATCACTCCAGCTTGTCAATACACGTGATATGTAATTATTTTCTATATATACAGTCTAGATTTGAGAATTTCATATGATTTTACTTGTGGTCCAAGTCATCGGAATAATCAATTATTACTTGAAAATAATCTTACAATATTATTGCTGTTGTCGATTACTTTTCCAGACATAAAGTAATCTATCTAGATGTATGAAAATAGCGATTTATTTGTGTTTTATTTAGTATCAATGAAACTGATATTTTATTTTCTTAAGAAAAATATGAATTCAGCTGAATATTTAAGCTTTTTTCGCATAAAAATATTGATGGTTTGATTGTGATTAATAGTTAAATAACGTGTTTCGGTTATGATTTTAAGGATAGACCAATTATGACATTAATTATAAATAATAACTGATTCATTCAATTAATGCTTAACGAAATGAATATGAATCGATAATTGATAATCGGACAGTTATTAGAACATGGCTTTTAATTTTATTTAATCATGATTACATTTATAACTAATTCCTAACAATAATTAATCAAAAACCTTAAAAAGGAAAGGAATGGAAAGAGAAGAAAACGACGGTAGGACGTTTATTCATGTTATCAACGACAACCTTAATGGTTGGATGATGCATGCCTATATTAATAACCAAGCCGACATGTTTATGCACATCCACTTCTAGGTATGACCGTATGATACTTGCACATGCCTTTGCAGGACTCTTGTGTGCTTTTTTGTATTAATTAATACGAGTTTGAGATTGATAAATATTGTTTTTAAATTATTTAAAAAAAAATAATGATTTAAAATAATATTTTTTAAATTAATAATCTTTGATATCATTATATTTAAAATATAAAAAAGCATGAATGATCCATTAATAAGTTACAAGGGACAACAAAGCTCCATTATTAACACATTCTTTATCATTAGAAATATCTTTGACAATATGATTTCAATTATACATTGAATTACCATCAAATGAGGTAAATTTTAATCTTATGTTATCTTTAAACAAAACTTCTTTTCAATTACATCATTGTTTGATGATTTTTCGAACCGTGGTAAAAAATATCTCATCAAAATCTTTATAGTGATATTAAATATGTCGAAAATAGAGTTTCGGTGTGCTCTTGATGACTCACTGTTTCTGTTTTTTCTACCCCCACTATCCCTGTCGCCAAGTTAGCTTGATTTTTATTTTGTGGTATTTGATTAGTGTAAAAATTTTGTTTGATTTTGAAAGAGAGTTATTTCCAATAGCAACGTGTATAATTGTTATACTAGTTGTGTTCAAACTATGTTATTTTTTTTTTTATAAAACTTTTATAACTTGTAAATTTCTTCCAAAAAAAAATCATCAAACTAAATTGAAATGGTAAAACATCCCATGCTAAAACCATTATGTTCTTGATAAAAAAGGAATACAAACAAACCAATACGTAAACAGAAAAACCATTAATGCACACACCGGGATGAAAATAGAAAAATTAAAGATCATGATGTGATAATAAAAGATTAAAAATTTATACAATAAATCTCGAGTTCGAGTCAAAGTATGTATTTTTTATAATAGTCTATAACAACTAGGGTTTTAACAACTTACTTGAATTTATAAAATATAATTTTTAGATGATGAAGTTTATTGGAATCTGAAAAAACAAAAAAAAAATATTTTACATGCACTATGGTCCTTCGATATAAAATTATGGTCGAACCATCATCATTTATATTTATGTGCTCGGGGACTGTCCTGACACTCGGGCGCTGGAATTTATTTCCATTGAAAACGTTGACTTGTATTGCGAATCAAGTCATCACACATAATATTTGCTAGAGTATTGATCACTTGGGATCCAAATAAAAGGTCTCATGAATTTACCATCCCATGTCTGAAGAAAGATTCAGGTTCTGCTGATAAATATTTGTTTACAAATTCATGTAAATTGATTTTCATTTTCTAAATTAAAAAAGAAAAAAATTAAGTAAAGATTAATGAATTTTGATATGAACAATTTTTTATTTTACCCCTCACCATTTATTATACCTTATACCATGCCTTTATTTAAAATAAAGTTTTTTATAAATAAAAAAGTCATTTATTTAATAAAATTCGGATTATCTTCAAGAATTAAAAAGATATTTTTCACTAATCATTCATGACAAGCTTTAATTTAAACACATGAAAATTGGTTTTAAAAAAATATGTTTCACACAATAAAAAATAATTTTAGGTCATTAGAGCTTATGTTTTTCCTAGACGACACACTGAAAACGGACCTATTTTCCCTATCAAGAGAGGTATTTTAAGGGGTGTTTGAAAGTGCTTATAAAAAATGTTTATGAATTTTTTTTTAAATAATATTTTTTTAGTAATTTTAGATTATTTTGATGTATTGATATCAAAAATAATTTTTTAAAAATAAAAAATATGTCATTTTAAAATATTTATAAATAAAAAATAATTTAAAAAATAATTACAACTACACTCCCGCGCTAATTCAATTTGCTAAAAATATTTTAAAATAAAACGCAGAGCTACAAAGAAGCCGATATAAAGGAGGAGCCCAATGAGCTGAGAAGGCCCAGCCCAAAATTATACAAAACCCGACCTCTAACACGCGGGCCTGTTTGCTGAACCTTAATCTCGTTCGTTCTCTCTGCAAATTCTAAACCCTACCTGGACCAGAGAGAATCGCCAGGAAAACAGTTTTGAAGCTACCATGGGAGCTGAAATTGAGGACAATGGAGCAATACAGATACCGCCAACCCGAGTCGGGTACATAAAGAAACGAGCTCTTAAGAACAAAGCTGTATCTGTCTCTTTTAATGAGAAAGATCTCAGGTACCATGTACAGTGTTTCTTGTTTTTGTTTTTACTCTGCTTATGTTGTGGTAATAATTTGAGATGAACTTGGTTTGTTGATTCGATTAGTGAAATGGGTTTTCTGGGTTTTTGATTTTGTTAAGGGATTATGTTACCGGGTTTCATAAGAGGAAGAAGAAGAGAAGAAAGGAAGCAGTTAAACAACAAGAGGAGAAGTTACGGATCAAGCGAATAGCAGTGCGAAAACAGGTTTGTAAAAGGTTCAAATTGGTTGCTCTTTGTTTTTTGATGATAGTGAGTTGAATTGATGGCATGGCTAGACAAAATGAATGAATGGTCTTGTTCTGAAGGTGTTGGTACTTGGTATTGGTCACGTGACTATCTGCTTGTTTCTGTAGGAGATAAATGGTTTGTTTTTTGTTAGATTGGGTGGGAATTTGTTGCTAAATTATTGTTAGGACACATGGGCTAATTCCTGAGTGCTCGTATGAGAGCTTGAGAACAAGTTGTTTCTTTAGGCTACAGTTTAGATATGATTTTCTGAGAACGAGGATAATAAATAATGATGCGATTGAAGGGTTCTTTATGATGTTTCTTCTTTCAAATTTGGGGAGTTTCTAACATGTCAGATAAGAAAATCAAGCCCGGTCACTGGTGACCTGCATTCATGGTCAAGCTGATATTTAAACAATTACTTCTTTGAAACTATGCTATAGTTCAGGCAGGGATCTGAAGTTCTTTATTTGTATAGTGTACGGAGAACACTTTTCTGTTATTTTTGCACGTTTTCAGTTCCACTATCACCACAGCTTACCAAACTAACGTTTCCCAATTCTTCATGAAGATTAATGAGAAAATTTTCTATTAGGCGCCCATGAAATTGTAAGTACAAACAAAGCTCTGACCCTTTTGCAATGTGAAAGAGGAGAAAATTTATCAATATCTGGTAACCAATACCATTGAGGATGTTATAATCCTTTCTTGCTTTATGTTCCATGGAGTAGTAAATGCTGAAGGATTCTTCTGTTCCCTGCATACCCTTGTATAAGCTGAATGACAGCTTTGACTGCCATGTTTCAATTATCGTTTCATCCCAATCCTGAGCTACCAGACTATAACAAAATGACTTGCCATCATTCCACTCATCAAATGCACCAAATCAGCACATCATAAAAGCTCGATCCAAATGCCCCTCTGCCATTGCATTGCTACTGTCACCTTTCTGGGGACAGGGATGGGTGCATATGGGCTATGACCTGAGGGGTAGTTGAGAACTTCATTTCATGAGTTTATGTTGTCTTGACTTTGCCACCTCACTTCTATGTAGAGAAAACTGGAAAAAGAACTTGCTTTACATGGAGGAGCTCCACCAGCCACTAATGAAAGTGACGAGTATGAAGAGGATCTTGAAGAGAGCGAGCCAATTGCATCAGTAAACGGTATTTTCATTAACTGCAAGCTTATGTTAAGCGATACTGCTTGGAAACATATTAATTTACTAAGCCTAGTGATTAGTTGCATGCATCTCCAGATTTAATCTCCATCTGGGGCTAACTTATCTTTTACCAGGGTTAATCTTGGTTTATAGAAATGGTCGGTAACCAAATGGATCGGCAATCACTCCCCTTGATGATGTTTTCAATTTTTGCAATTAGCTTGGTCCCCCGTGATCAATGCACATGGCCAGTTCAAAGCAATGATAGCATGTGGATCATTTAGTTGAGATTACTTCTAATCATATAATATGTTTAGAGTGCATGCACAGCAGGAACACCTTTTCACTTCACCATCTAAATTACTCCTTTAACTAAAACATTATAATCCTTTAAATTTTGGTTTGGGCTTTGTTTGTTGCAATAGGGACAACAAAGTACGACAATGGGGACATGCATGTCACTGTAACAACTAGTGAAATTTCACGTGAAGATAAAGATGGTCCAAGTGAAAAGACACAAGCAGCAGTGCCAAGGTTGATTGAAGCTGATAAAACGCACAAGTTATCCGTGAGCAAAAAGAAATCATTCAAGAAAGTTTCAAAACACAAGTCACGGTCAAAGCCACAAAACAAAAGGGATAGAAAGAAGGGAAAGGCAAAGAACAAGCGATAGTGCGATAGTTTATATGAAGCATGGGATCAAACTGTGTTTTCTGTTGTTGCAATACATAGCTTAACAAAGGCTAGTTGCCGAGACATTTATGCTAGGCCACGTAGAAAATTGGTTCGTTTCAGCGTTTTATATTATTAAAGCAATATATTTGATGATATTTTCTCTTACAATTTACTGGCTTTATCAATGATTCCAGATTGATATTTTCACAGTTTTTTTGGGTGGCAGTTCTGTCATGGAAGAATCCTTCCTCCATGTCCTCTGTTTGTACTCAAACGTTAATGGCCAACAAGAATGATGGTATTGGCAGTACATCTGCTCCTGTGCAATTCCCTGTCGGTGGTTTTACTTGTGTACTCACATTATTCGAATTTTGCCGTACAACGTCGGGCGAGGATTGAGAAAGTTTGCCCTTATGGCGATATTAGCTGTGTGATTTGAGACGTCTTGACTGCAGAGAGTGACATTTCTCAATGAGTACTGATCACTGGCCAATAAAGAGGTTATAATGGACATGGAGTAATGGCGATGCAGTTTTTTTTTTTTTAAGAAATATATTAAAATATTTTTTTTAATAATATGAAAATATAAAAAATATTTAATTTAAAATAAAAAATAATTTTAAAAAAATGCTTTTCAAAGATAGTGCTAAATAAGAACCAGGACTATTGCCATTTAAAAGTAATTTTACAAAATTTTGAATTTTATTTTATAAATTTTTTTTTGGTATTTTAAATTATTTTGACATGTTGATATTAAAAATAATTTTTAAAAAATAAAAAAATATCATTTTAATATTTTTTAGAATAAAAAATATTTTGAAAAACAATTTTAATATTAAATTACTACATACATTGAATAGTTACATTTATTTTTGGAATTCAAGATAAATATACGAGAGAATTTCTTACAAGCACACCAATTTGGTATAACGATACCAAATTATGCAGATTTTTTTTTTTTTAAGAAAAATGCTAATTAATATCCTTCGTTTTTGTAATCTTTGAAAGCTTTGATCTTTCCATAACAGAAAAAAAAAAAATAAGAATATCATCTACTCAAACTATTTTGAAAAAAACTTTCAAACTCACCATAAAAAGCTCGGTGGAAGACATTCTCGATGTGTTCAAGAACATACTTTCTCAGCCTCTGTATTTTTCCTCTTCTACATGACAACTTGGACCAAAGAGGCATAACCACATGATTATGTCTGGCAATTTATCTTGAAATAGATATTGATTTGAGGTAATTTGAATGGATGATTTTTTTTTAGCTATTTCTCTCAATATATATATATATATATATATATATATCGAGAAACTCAATCCAAAAACTAATTGTTAATATATACAAGAACTCGTGTTGTCTTTGCTAGTATCAATCCTTTTACATAAAAGAAAAAAAGGAAAAATCAAATTGACAACACTTTCTTGTTAAAGCCCATTTATTTTTGAAATAAAATTTTATTTTTATTTTTATTTTTATCTCAATTGTGTTTTTGTGTTTTTTGATCATTTTAATATATTGATATCTAAAATAAATTTTAAAATAAATATTATTTTTGCACATTATTAAATAAAAAATATTTTAAAAATAGTCAATTAATAATAACAGGGATAAATCGAGTACATGAGTTTTGGTCAATGGATTATTAAGATGATTAGATTTTGAAGTGTAGAATTGCCTTATCTCCAACAGTACACCTATCCAACGGCTTTTAACTAACCAAACCCTAAAATCCAACGGCTAGTAACAGCATCCCACAACGATAACTTATCACCACACCCACGACAAAAAAGAAAGCACTCACGTGGCAAAACTCCATAATTGAAAATTTTAAATTCAAAAGATTCCCAAGACAAAAAAAAGTTCATCCAATCCAACGGTTAAGATTAGCCAATAATGATCCCCGTCGAAATAAAAAACAACAACAGCCAACAGCCAACAGCCAACTCACCAATCTCAACAAGGAAACATAAACACGCACACCAAATACAAGGCGGGGGCTCTCCGCAAAAAAGATTCGCTCTGTCCACAACTGTGCTGACTTGTCAGTTTAAAGTTAAAGTACACACATGCCCTTAAGTAAATCTAATGCTTCAATTTAGTTTCTAAGTTTGTATTTTAACAATTGTACCCTTATCTTTTCATGATTTTTTTTAATTGATTAGAAAATAAAAAAAAGGAAAGGTTAAGGATAAATCCAGAAGATTCGTAAGGTTTACCTTTTTATATTTTTTCTATATATTTAAAACAAATCCACAAAACAAAAAAATCACTTATAACTATAATATCCAAAATTGAAACAAGCTAATTAAATTGAACAAGAAAAATTAAATGAACAATTTTTATATCTATATTTGATTTAAATATATAATTTTTTCATTTAAATGTAAGCAAATTATCCCTTTTCACTATTATCAATGAGGAAACACATTGATTTTTTCTGTTATTACTATAAAAGAGAGGCTTGAACTTATATATTCTGAAGAAAAAAAGATAAAATGTCAATATAAATAGCAATTAGACTACAAACTCATTAATTACATGCTCTTAAGAAATTCTACAACGTTATTTTTTTTTTTTTTTATGAAGAACAATAAAATGAGAGCGTTGCAACATGTGAATTTCATTGTTTAAGTAATATAAACACACACACACGTGTAAAGGGTAAAATCGTTAAAAAAGAAACATAGAGAGTTGAAGTTGACATTGCGTCATAGTTAGAGGACACATAGAGACTTTGGCTATGAAGGGAAAAAAGAACAAAACCAAACCGTACTAAACACTCCCCGTCACGCACTGTTCAACGAAAATTCGCAGACACTTCCAGGAAACTTCAAAGATTCGACCCTCAAACGAAAAAAATCAGAATTTTCTATCAAATTCATCACATTTCACTTTCCCGCTCCCTTTCTATTCCAGCTTTACTCTCTATAGAAAATAAAAGCTTTGTGGGGTTTCCGTTATCCTCTCTTTTTCACAAAATACAATAACAAATCTCTGTTTGGCAAAGGTAGTTTCTTGCTGGTTGTAAGTAGTAAAGGAGGAGCTGGGTGTTGGTGAAGATGCAAACCAGGTATGTGGAGAGATCGAATAATATGGCGGCGGCGAGAGAGAAGAGAGGACTTGATTCAAGCTCTGGTGATGATGAAGGCCAGCCTGATAGAAAAAGGCCTGCTTTAGCTAGGTAAGAAACTTAGCTTCTTCTTTTATTTTATTTTTTAATTTTCATTTTTGTCAGTGAGAATTATAATACATTTGCTATGATTTTTGTATTAAGTTTCAGTTGCGAATTTTTTAGTTAATGGTAGTTATAAATCTCTTACTTTTGGTCCTTAAGTCAAAGGAGCCATTGCATGTAGGAACTCACACAATCTAGAAAATATTAATTTATGATTATATATATATTGGCATTTCTTTCCCTTGGTACTAGTATTTGCATGCCTTTCGCAAACAATTGGTTTAAATTTGTAAGAGGGGAATGAAATGAAGGTAGTTTAAGCGTGTTGTTGGGTTGATTGGTTGACACTTGATAGCCAAGTTGATATTTGTCTCAAAGGTTTTGAATGTTCTTGCAGTGTAATTGTTGAAGCTCTCAAGGTGGATAGTTTGCAGAAGCTTTGCTCATCGTTGGAGCCAATTCTTCGGCGAGTTGTAAGATATTTGTTCCTCCGTTTTTTTTAACCACCTTTGAAGGATTCAGGATGTTGCATGGCTCTCTCTCTCTGTGTTTTTTCTCCCCGGTATTTTCTATACGAGAATTCTGTAGTTTTTAACGCGTTCAATGAAAACAGGTTAGCGAAGAAGTAGAGCGAGCTTTAGCAAAACTGGGCCCTGCCAAACTTACTGTACGGTGAGCGATGATTTTATGTCCCTCTTCTTGTTAAATTAAGGTTCCAAGAGCACCCTTTACCTCTTCAACCCCTTCAACATGTCGGTACAAAAATATTTAGAGGGCAGTCTTCATATTCTAATGGTTGAGATAATGCAGGTCTTCTCCTAAACATATAGAAGGGCCTGATGGAAGAAACTTTCAGCTGCAATTCAGGTCCAGGTTGTCCCTCCCTCTCTTTACTGGTGGGAAAGTAGAAGGGGAGCAGGGTGCTGCTATTCATATTGTGTTGATCGATGGAAATACAGGCCGTGTTGTCACCTCTGGTCCAGAATCTTCTGTAAAACTAGATGTTATTGTGCTTGAAGGTGATTTCAACAATGAAGATGATGATAATTGGACTCAGGAGGAATTTGAGTCTCATGTGGTTAAAGAACGTGAGGGCAAGAGACCACTTCTAACTGGGGATTTGCAAGTGACACTGAAAGAAGGAGTTGGAACGCTAGGCGAGCTGACATTTACTGACAACTCAAGCTGGATAAGGAGCAGGAAGTTCAGGCTAGGGCTTAAGGTTGCCTCAGGCTGTTGTGAAGGCATTCGTGTTCGTGAAGCAAAAACAGATGCCTTCACTGTTAAGGATCACCGTGGAGAATGTGAGCTCATAATTAGAACCAGAACTTTGTATTTATTTGTGTGCACGCGTGTAATGTGGTACGTGCTTGTGTTATTCTTTCTATAAGAAGCTAAATCTGAAATTTTTGCCTTGCAGTGTACAAGAAGCACTACCCACCAGCATTAACCGATGAGGTTTGGAGATTGGAAAAGATTGGAAAAGACGGGTCATTTCACAAGAGGCTGAACAAAGCTGGAATATATTCAGTTGAAGACTTCCTCCGCCTAGTAGTTAGAGACTCACAGAGGTTGCGAACTGTAAGTAAGCTGTTTGGTTTTCAAATTATATTTCAAATTCAAAATTTTGTTTATACTCATTCTTCTTCTCCATTTACTCTAGATTCTTGGAAGTGGCATGTCAAATAAAATGTGGGATGTTCTTATTGAGCATGCAAAGACATGTGTTCTGAGTGGGAAACTTTATATCTACTATCCTGAGGATGAGAAAAATGTCGGCGTTGTTTTCAACAATATTTATGAATTGAGTGGTTTAATTGCCAATGGACAGTACTACTCAGCTGACTCTCTTTCTGACAATCAGAAGGTAAGAAATCTAGGATTATTGATCATCTAGTTCCATATTGTTGGATTTTTGGTTCCACTCCCCATGCATTTGAATGAAATTTGATTTTCTTTTCATTCGAAATGCCAGGAAAAAGAAAAGAACTAAGATGACCGCTTAGAAACTTTTGAATGGTTTGATTCTTGCAGGTCTATGTTGACAGCTTGGTGAAGAAGGCTTATGATAATTGGGTGCATGTTATAGAGTATGACGGCAAATCCCTTCTAGACTTCAAGCAGAATCAGGGAATAGATGCTTTACAAAACGAGGTTCCATCTGCTCAACAAGAGTTTTTGAACTCCTATGATCATCAGGTTACTTTACCAAACTTATCAGTTCCAGTCCCTTCAGAGCAGCCTGTAATGGACTCAGGTCTAACTGTTGGAGGTATGCCTTTTAAGTTCCAAACAATCATAATACACATGATTATCTTAGAAAGTAAAAGTAAGTGATTGTTAGAATGCTAGGTTGTGTTTAATATCTAAATTGTGTTTATGTTGCATGTTTAAACCATCAGATAGGGTTTCTTTGACTGAAGTCCTGTTTGGTTAGATCCTTTTTATTTCCTTGTTAGTACCGAGTTACTTCATATAATGGGCTGCTTCTAACATCCTCTTTCTTCTCTCTCTAGGTTATAATGATGATATGGCTACCAGATTCTCAATGCATCAACAGAATGGAAATCTCAACACACCTTTTCAATTTGATGGCAATTCATTACCTTCACAGAATCCTCTGGTCCATACTTCACAGCAAATCCAGGTTCCGGGAACTGACAATGTACTTGCTCTTGGCCCTCCACAGACCTGTACATCAGGCTTTCAGAGTTTTGGCATTTCAAATCTTAATTCACACAACGGAACTGAGGACTTCTTCTCAGAAGAGGAGATTCGTACGAGAAGTCATGAGATGCTTGAAAATGATGATATGCAGCATCTTCTTCGCATATTTAACATGGGAGGCCAGGGTCTCTCCTCCTTTAATGCCCCTGAAGATGGGTACCCTTTCTCGTCAACAAACATACCTGCTGCATCTCCAAATTACTGCTTTGGTGATGATCCATCTCCCTCATCAGGCAAAGCTGTTGTCGGATGGCTCAAGCTCAAGGCAGCCCTGAGATGGGGCATCTTTGTCAGGAAGAAGGCTGCTGAGAGGCGAGCACAGCTCGTTGAGTTGGATGATTCTTAGATAGCCCACAGGGCAATGTTGATCTGGTCTGGGTGTTAACAGGATCCCCCCCAAATTCCTAACTCACTAGAGCAGACACTGTTTTGCCTCATAATATTCGGTAGGCTCTTTTGTTCAAGGTTCTGCTGCTCTTAGACATCAATCTAGATGTCCAAGGATCTCAGTGTTTCTACGTTCCTCTACTGTACAGTGAGGCAACTTCCTCCATCAGCAGCTGTTCTGCAGTTGCCTTCTCCCCTTAGTGAAGTTGCTTCCCTTCCAGTTCCAGCACTCTTAACAGTAGTGAATTCTGATGGTTGACTGAGTTGAGCTGTTTCTGTTGACCATCCATTCCCGAAGCTGGAAAGCTCAGCGCGGGTGCGTCTCGGTTTCTTCCAGGAAGTAGATAAAATAGTAATGTCTTAATTGCATCACCTTCGTGTTTGGCTAGTAGGTCCTGTCTTAGTGTGTTATGTTTGTACATGGTCAACAAAAACGAGCGGCCAACTTTTGTTGTTCCTTCGTAACATTGAAATAATTGTGAGCACCAGTTGGCCAGATCAAAAACCTCAATTCAGGCAGCCAGAAACTCCTTGCGTTTTTTTTTTTTTTTTTGTGAATTGACGAACAGTCTTCACGTAATGAAATAATTTTGATATATGGTTGGATTATCATTGGCTACCATATGATGGCGACTTTGTTTATTTCCACATTTGCCAGAACGCTGGCCAATACCAAGGAAAAAGATTTGCAGTTCTGGCTATTGGGCATTCGTGAAGCAAAAACAGATGCCTTCACTGTTAAGGATCATCGGGTAGAATGTGAGCTCATAAATAGAACCAGAACTGCAAATTTCATTTGCGCGCTAGCGTAGAACTGCAGTTTGTGCATGTGTTTTTCTGTCTAAAAGATGATAAATCTTGTTCCCCCAGAGTATACAAGAAGCACTATCCACCTGCATTGAATGATGAGGCTTGGAGATTGGAGAAGATTGAAACAGAGAGTTCTACTCAGATGACTCTCTTCCTGACAATCAGAAGGTAAAAGATCTAGGATTATTGAATAGCTCGTTGCATATTGTTGGGTTTTTTGTTGCACCCACCATGCATTTGAATGAAATTTGGTTTTCATTTCATCTGAAAGCCAGGAAAAAGAAAAGAACAACAATGAACACTTAGTAATCTGTGAATGGTTTGGTCCTTCTATGTGGACAGCTTGGTGAAGAGGGCATATGATAATTGGATGCATGTTATAGAAATGATGGCATGCAAAACCTTTCCAGACCTCAAGCAGAATCAGGGTGTAATTGCTTCTCAAAATGTTTTTCCATCTGGTAAAATAGGGTTTTTGAACTCGTATGTGTTAAACAATTCACAATATATAAAGAGAGGAAGCTATAGTTTCATAATAATAAATATGTCAAATAGTTTAACCTAAATACAAAAGAATTATATATAGACTAAAACAAAATACTTTTCTATTCTTAATAAATAATAAATTCCCTAACTTATATATTATATATTCTTAACATCTTCACTCAAAACTCAAAATGCGGCAATTACAATAGTTTGCCAAGTAGAAAAGCATGATCAGAACTTTATCTAACGTACTGCATCCAGTTCCATCAGAAGCAGCCTGTTATGGACTTAGGTCCAACTGTCGGGGACACACTTTTCAAGTGAAAATCAATCATAATATACATGAAAAACATAGAAAGTGAAACTATGTGATTATTAGAATGCCGTGCTGTGTTTGATATTTAAATTGTGTTTTTGTTGCTTCTTTAAACATTTAGAAGTGTTTCTATCACAAAGTCCTGCTTTTTTTTTTTTTTTTTATATTCCCTTGTTAGTACTGAGCTTCTTCATATGTTTGGTTGCTTACTCTGAAAGCTCTCTCATTCCTCTCTCTCCATACTATAACAATGGTATGGCTGCGATATTCTCAATACATGCACAGAACGGAACCCTTTTCAGTCCCCATTTCA
Source organism: Salix dunnii (assembly GCA_015731905.1). NCBI lineage: Eukaryota > Viridiplantae > Streptophyta > Magnoliopsida > Malpighiales > Salicaceae > Salix > Salix dunnii. The sequence continues at coordinate 1,786,004 of CM027662.1, read as the reverse complement.
GATCGTTGCGACATCGTTGCCCTTACAGAATCTTGTGGTCAATACCTGACAGAAAATCCATGGTTCAGGAACTGACAATTTACTTGCTCTTGGTCCACCACGTTCTTCTACATCAGGCTCTCAGAGTTCTGGCTAATCGAATCTAAATTCATACAGGGGAACCGAGGACTTCTTCTCAGAGGAGGAGATTCTTATGAGTAGTCGTGAGATGCTTGAAAACGGCATGGGAGGCTAGGGTGATCTCTTCCTCTAATGTCACCAAAGGTGAGTATTTGTCCTCATCAACGTACATGCCCACCCCATCTCCAAATTACAGGTTTGGTGCTGGCTGATCGCTCTCGTTCATCAGGCAAAGCTGTTGTCGGATGGCTCAAGCTGAAGGTAGCCTTGAGATGTGGTATCTTTGTCAGGAAGAAGGCTGCTGAGAGGCGAGCACAGCTCGTCGAGTTAGATGATTCGTAAATGTTCTGCGAGGCAATGCTGAATTGCTGATCTGGTTTTGGTGTTAATAGGCTTCCTATCCATTTCCTAACTTACTGGAGCAGGCACTGTTGTTTCGGGATCTTATTTTCAGGCAGGGGATCTTTTAGTTTGAGGTCCTGCTGCTCATGGACATTAATCTTAGACGTGCAAAGTAACGATATATTGCAACTGTTACTGCAAGGGATGCAATTGCCAGACCAAAACCTCAATTCGGGCCGAGACTTTTTTTGTTTAATTATTATTTTTGAATTTTTTAAAGGCGAGTCTTCTTCATGCATGCAGTGGGATAGTATGAATTTGTTCATAGCCATTTTGGTAGAGGAAGAGTTGGGCTATTCGAAGGAGCAACAACTTGACCCCCCCTGCATCCTCTATTCCTTTTTAGGAGTTTTAATTTGAGCCCCAGATGAAATGGTTATCATCGTGAAGGCATGTTGATGGGGGGACTTGCAGAATTTATGCAGATAATAAATATACACAATGAACTCAATCAAACTCATAGAGCAGCAGACTTGTAGTTCTTAGCAACAAGGTTTTGTTAAATTCACCCGAAGGCAGCCAGTCACTGCGTGTCTGGAACTTCTTTACCTTGCAGCAAAAACACATGCAACACCTCTCTGGATGCTGTCACGCAGTCCTGGTAGTATAAAAAAGGGAGCACGGGAAGAGGAGGGGTGGTTGTTTTGGAGATATTTGGAAGGGAGAGGAGTGACGAACGGAAAAAATGAGACCAACAGAGGAGGACGGCGAGGTGTTTTCTCTTGGGTGTTTGGTGAATGGTTGGACAGAGACTCAAGCTTTTGCGATTTGTTGGTGTAATTTTCTTGCTTGTTTTCAGGAAATGGATCCTCATCGAGTTTGCGTTTTGTGGGTAATGTGGGTTCGTTTTGGGTTTCGGTTTCTGCCATTGATTTGTTTGGTTTGGGGTTTATGAGAGAAAAATGCAGATTTTTAGGGTTTTTGGATAGACTATTGAGTGTTGTACCTAGTTGCAATTTAAGAGGCCACGAACGATAATAAACCATAGATTCGCACTATTTATTGTTTAAAAATAATAAAAACAAAAACTACCAAAACCTTAAACGCCGTTGCCGGGGATCGAACCCGGGTCACCCGCGTGACAGGCGGGAATACTTACCACTATACTACAACGACCTTGATGCTGTTCCAATCTAATAGTATATATATATATATTCAAAAATAATGTTAGAAACTGTGGAAAAAATAGATAGGGAAAAGGCTGGTTATAAAAAATATAAATTTCTAGGATCTTCTTTTGTAAGATCCCCCCCCCCCCTAATTTTTATCCATTTAAATATATTTAACCAACATATACTCCTAAGAAAAGGAATTTTTTTTCCTATCAGGACCAGCCCCCTGTCTCCGCCATGGGTGACTATTCTCCTAAGAACTTAAGGCAACAAATTTAAATAAATAGGAATTGCAAAGCAATCCTAAAAACAATAAGGGTTTTGAAGTGAATATACATGACAGTATTGTATTTAACCATAAAAGATAATTTAATATATAAAAACAATAGTTTTATATCGGTCATGTAAAACAAAAAGATCAACGTAAGTTTTAACTATTTATAGCCAAGAGATTACCAAGTTGTTACCAAGCGTAGATATAGAAGCTTATATAGATAACACTAGGCAATTAATCCTGAGTTTTTATTTCGATTTTTAGATTGAGAAATAAATCATGAGCTTGCAAAAACTAACGAAATAATTTTTAAAAAATTAAAGATGCTTGGAGCCTCTTGTATTTCACTGGGAGTACTGAGGTATATTTGGTTGCTGAATCTGAATACTCTCGTTACCCTCTCTAGGCTATGACGATGGTCTGGCTTCCAGATTCTCATTGCTTTCACAGAAGGGAAATCATGACATCTCCTTTCTCTTCGATGCCACTTCATTGTCTTGACAGAATCTTCTAGTAACTAACAATTTACTTGTTCTTGGTCCACCACCGTCTCCATCAGGGTTATACTGGAGACTAAGGGATTCTTCTAAGGAGGGCGAGATACAGCATCTCCATATTACTTCTTTGGTGACGATCCATCTCGGCAAATCCGTTGCGGGATGGCTCAAGCCCGGGCAGCCTTGAGATGGGGCATTTTTGTGAGGAAGAAGGCTGCAGAGAGGCGAGGACAACTCTTGTGCAATATGATTCTTATACAGCACGAGTCAAATCCTGCCCAATTCCGAACTAACTAGAGCAGGCACTGTTATTTTGATCTTGTTCACCGGGTGGGGTCTTTTTGTTCACTAACCTACGTGCGAGAATGTGTTTGTACAGTAAGCTAGTAGGTTTTATGCTAATTAGTGCTTTTTGTTTATAAAGGTCGACGAAAACAAAGAGGGTGTCCTAATTTATTTGTTTATTCTTTGTAACATCAAACGTGTAATTGTTAGTGCCAACGAGTGAATTGCCAGATCAAAACCTGAATACGTTATGAAGAAGCAAGTCCACAAAGTACGAAATCAGATGACTTTGTTCATTGCCATTTGCCAGAGGAGAGTAGGCCTATTCAAAGGAACAGCAATTCGAACAACATATTTTCTATTACAAAGATTAGAATTGATTACCTTGTAGCTGATTGGGAATTGGCGCAAAACTGATGCACGGAAATAAATATGAAATAAAATCGAACTCATTGAACAGCAGATTTGTTCTTAGCAACAAGGTTTGATAAAATTCACCGAAAGGGGTATAGCGACTGGGGAGAGAGGCAATCATTCTGTGTCTGGAACTTCTTCATCTTCTTCTAGGATGTATACCAAGGCACGCTTTCTTGCAGCAAAAACACACGCAACACCTCTGGATGCTGTCACGGTAAATTTTGATAAAAAAAAGTCTCAAGACATTGGTAACGTTATGGTTATTCACATTTATCAAAGAAAAAATGCAACCATAACAAATGAAAGGTTCTGAAAGAAAGCATTCAGATGCCAGGAGTTAAATATGTTCATAATTGGATTTTTTTTCTTACCACTGCAAACATAGCAGTAATGCATATGCTAATGCACAAATATCACATGTTTAAGCAATAAGCTAAAGTTTCTGTGAAGCTTCTGGGGTTGAGGATATCTTAATATTTTACAATCATGGTGTTGAATAAAAAAGTGCTTGAGTTTTAGTTGTATCTTTGATATTACAATAAATGAATTACTGTGATTGGTTATTAGATAAAGCATAACATCCTTATCATTTGGCAGGTTATTAAATGACATGTATAAAATTAATTGGATGAAAAAAATCCCATTATAGAACATTTAAAAAAAAAATCCTCTCTATACATAAATATATAAGAGTCTTTTTTTTTTTTTTTGAAAATTGAACTAAATATATATTAACATTTTTCATTATATCATTTAAAAAGACAACTCTATTTTTTAATAAATTAATGCTCGATGTAAACTATTCCTAACATCAAGGAAGCATTTCTACTTTGTTCGATGAGGTTCAAACACTAAATTCCTAACATCAAGGAAGCATTTTCTACTTCATTCGATGAGGTTCAAACACTAACTAAAAATTTAATATCAAACTAAAAATATAATTGAGATACATTTTAAAATGTTAGGGATAATTTTTATTATAACACCGAATATTAATCACAACAATTTTTATCACATTTTTTATTACTTTAATATGATAGAAAATATTATGAATACATATATGCGATATTATAGATAAGTTCTGTTAGAATTTTAACTTGTAGTTTTATTATTTATTATAACATTTATAGAATATTTGCTTTATACAAACTATTTGTACTGACCTCTAAATAATATCAATCATTAAATTTAAACTTTTTATAAGTTGATTTATTTATATGTGCGTTTTCAAGATTCAATGGTTTGTTATATATCATAATTGTAAAAGCAAAAAAAAAATTGTTTCAAAATAATCAATGCTATATAGATAATGTAATCATTTTTAATATATGATAACCCTTTTATTTTAGACTATTGTATAAAGTAAACAATAGTAATATAACATCAAATGGAATTATTTGAAGACCAAATCTAAGTTAAATTAATTTATATTGAGGATATTGCAATGGTGATTTAAAAAATGAAATAAAGAAATACTGTTGAATGGCTACTAGTTTTTTTTATTGGTAAGTGTATATTTGATAGAGGTTGCATAATGAATCCCAGTCACATCGGTCAAATGGTTAACGACTCAAACCCTATAACAAGAAATGTTATATTCAAATCACCCAATATCCCTAAAATTAGGTATATTTAATAAGGAAAAAAAATTAAAGAATTTGTGGAGCCAATGATTATCATATTTCTCGATGATTTAGCTAGGTTACAAAATAAAATACTTAATTATCATTGAGTTTTTAAAATTATTTTTATACATAAAAAAGTAATTAACTAATTAAAACTATCATTTTGGTAGCCAATGTGGTGTCCTGTTGCACTTAAGAAAATAAAATTTAGGTGATGGCAACAAATAAATTAGAGTAAATTGATTCCTTTTCTCGTAATAAAATGTTCAATACAGGTTATCGAAATATATACATACTTGCAGATCAAAGAAAAATATTTAAGGATGAAGTCCAATTGCTTTAGATAATGTTAAAAAACTAACAGTGCTATAAATTTCAGCCAAGTAAAATTTTATTTTTGTCATTTAATTTACTTTTTCACACCAACAGTGCGACCTTGCTGTTTGACGCAATAAGACATCATTGATCTAGTCTGACAAAGGCCAGATATCTAATTTAATCATAGTCAAATCTCCTTACTCTATGTGTGAATTTCTTCATATGCAAGACCACATCCATTTAATTCATAATGCTAATAAGCCATAATATTTATTGAAAAATCAATATTAAATTTTTTTAATTTTCCACATGTAAAACAAATAATGCTCATTCTAAATCTCTTCTAATCGTTCTATATGTATTTGTTTGCCAAATATTCCTTTTCTTTTTCTAAATAAATTAGACCGAGTTTCTTTTCCAAAATAAGTTAATAATTATGTATCCATGCCTTTAAAATGATTGTAGAAGAAGTTAAAAAAATGAAAAGTAAATGATAGAGAAATCAATAACATTTAATGACCCTGTGATATAAATGCTTAAATGATTATTACTTTATAATTATCAAATTATTTAGTATTACTCGATATTGTTAAATATTGTGATATATATTACTACTTCATCCACAGGAATAAGAGCAAACAAACCAAATAAATTCACCTGATGTTACCCTTAACAAGTTACCAGCTATCAATGAACTTTAAAAACCAATGAAATGGGGCTGAGAGGAGGGACACTTACCACTAACTGCCAAGGGAGCAATTACAGAGTGAGGAATATTGCGAACTTTTTCGTTCTCCATTTGCAGTTGCACAGTAGAATCCTAATTGTATCATTTCTAAGTGAGAAGTCAATAAAAACGAAATTTGAAATACATGGACAAGAAACGTGCAGGGTGTTAGAATTCCTTTATGGAATAAAATTCCTTCAAATAATTAAATATGATAAGCTAATCAAGATGAAAATTAACCAAGGAAAGCATAACTTTGGAGACAATAAATAAGATGTGATTTATAACTACAAAAGTAATGCCAAAAACATTTAGGCTTGACTCAATTCATTGTATGAGAAGAAGCAACCACGATCTTAAAACAAGTAGGCACTAAGAACTAAGAAGCTTAAGCAAGAGACGAAACAGGAGACAGATTTCAAAGACAAGTCAAAACCACGAAGTTTAGTTTGCAGTTACTTTGGGGTTTGTAAGTAACTTAAGCATAAGATGAACAAATAGGAAATTCCAAATGCATGTCAACTGCAAAATTCAGAAATGATGCAAATGAACAAAAATCTGTCTCCATGCATGTATCCAATCCAGCAGATGCAGACTAAAATAAATTGCACAAGGTACCTTCAGTTGATACAAGTTCCATAAGTTTAAGTCAGTGGATCTTGAAATAGATGTAAATGGAAGCTCACTAGCTTGCACAATCATCATACAAGCATCTCCAGAACTTTCAGACGACACAGATGCCCCATTTAACAACAAGACAATTTGACTATCCTGGTTTAGACCAAAAAGGTTACACAATATCCCACAGCAGTGAAAAGAAGAACACTGCATGCCAAAGAGTCTTAAGGTCTCACCTTATATAATGATAGATCCACACACTCATAACCAGCAGGAACACACAACAGTACAGCTTCCAATGAAGTGCAACCATTCTTTGAACTGCTCAAGTCATGCGCAAATCCTCTCATTATACCTATACAGTTTGCAATATCTGAAAATGGTTCATCAGGTACTTGGAAGCATACATAGTCAACAAAACTGTGTTGACATGTCTGATGAGATGAAACAGCATGAGAAGCATCCTAAAGAAGGGAAGAAAAAGTTAATATCAAGGTGGCCAATCAAATACATAGCACAAAAGATGTGACTTCAATTGCTTTTAACAAATTGGGAGTAACTTGGAATGGAAAAAACTCTCATGCATAGATGAAAATGATGCATTTTATCATGTGTCTAATTAGAAGGTTCAATAGAAAACATGAGATGAAAATTCCCCATTCATCGATGAAAATGTACCTCATAGTATGATATTGACATGGGATTTGCCATGGATACAGATGCTGATGAAGATGAAGATGGAAGAGGAAACAGTGGCAGCAAATCCTCACAAAGCATCTTTCTTGATACGGTAGTAAAGGGCATCAGGAAAGCTTCCTTGAAGCTAAAATTGTAGAAGCCATGAATAAGGCATTTATAACATGAAAAATGGTAAAGCATGATACTCTGCAAAGACATATATAAGCTAATCACTTAATAAAATAGAGAAATTTCAAGATAATGTGTGCATGTTCTAGACCCTGTTAATAGCAATTCTATCAGTCTGAGAACTGGTGATAAATTGACATGTTCCTCAACAGTCAATGACAGTTACACCATATTCTAGGATTTTCATTCCTCATATATAAAACTTTGAGTTCCAATAAGTCACGTACTGCTGAGCCATGTTAACATATCCATCAACATAATTTACTATCTAATATACTACTAGACAGCAAAAGGATAAATAAACATATACCTGTCCTCCATTTGCTGGAATTCTTTAGCCAATGTTCTTTGCAGATACTCACAATCTGAAAATCCCCCAAACTGAACTAATTCCTTAACTCTCTGCATTGTTTCTCTGAAATAAAATTTGCAAACATTAAAAAAAGTGACCTCAGAAGTACATCAACATTTGCAGTCATGCATAAAACCAAATATGTAGACATGCATAATTGAAGTGGAGCATGCATAACTGTGATTTAAGCTCGTTTCAAATGAAATAGTACCAAATATGTTGCTCATAGTTGTTATATTGATGTCTTTAAGAAACACTGGAAATGATTGTTCATAACCTAATATGTTTATGGCTAAATGGGTGTCACCTCCCCTAAACATTAACTCATTTCAGAATTAGTCCCTCGACCTCCAATTGAAATCAAATTCTTTTTGAATTTTTTTGTAGGATTCCATCCATGAGGTAACAGGATGTTGCATGTTAAAGTTTCGTTACCACTTGCAAAAAAATGTTTTTTGGCCTAATTATATTTTTTTTTCTTTTATAGTACAAAATACCATTTTTAATATCAGACGCATGCTGTTTTATAAGCAAAATCCATTATCTCATGGATGGAATCCTACAGAAACTAAAGAAGGATTTGACTACAAAAACATAGTCCAGGGAGTTCAGATCCACAATTGGAAGTTGATAGACTGGTTCTCAAATGAGTAAAAGTTCAAAGTGGGTGCACCCGTTTAGCCTGAATGAATCTAAAAGGAAAAAAAAGGGAAAGATTTTCAGTGGCCACAAATAGTAGAATAACAACTATGGTTGAATATATAACTTACAAGTCAACTTCAATATCATGATCAACTTCCAGCAACTGCTTAACTGGATCCTGATCGTATAAGAACTTCAAGAATATGACAACAAGTTCACTGCCAAACAGAAAGAAATTCTAAGTGCAAAATTTATGTAAGTTACCAGTTGGAATATGAAAATGCCTCACAAACCTATTGTATGGAAGAAGCTGGTCACTGGGTTCTTGCATAAGCAGCTTTATACATTTAAGAAGCCAATTGAAGAAGTTTGAAAACTGAAGAAGGAAAGGTGTACTATTAGAGTTTTCAACAAAAAGATATCATAATTAATGAAAAGAGAGATTTTCTCTCTCCTCCCAGTACACTATCAGATGTTTTTGCAAAAAAATGTACCTCTGTTCATGACACAGATCCCCTTTTATTTCTCCAATTTCAAGAACAATAATTTGCTTTATTAACAACAGCACCAAAAAATTCACATGCAATTTTAGTTCCTCAGTTACAGTACCTGCTGCTCTACGGTTGAAAGGACCCTCATAAACCGTTCAATCTGCACTAGTATCATACCAGATTTTTCTGTTGCATTGTTAATAAGCATCTCATCCAAACCAATACCATGGTACCGTGCATGCCATCTGGAAAGGCCTCTTAGCTCTCCCATTCTAAATCCAATAATTTCTGCAGCAGGCTGGGAAATGAATATGTAACTTTTAGTTTCCACTCAAGCTCCTTAATATAAAAGAGTACAGAAAAAAACTATATCAGGAAGATAGAAATCTAATCACAGAACTTGTGAAAGGAAAAGAGAGCATGAGGAATATGATGGGACGAAACACATCACAACATCACACATAAGCATAACTCTTTTTTTTTAATTTTGTAATAAACTCAGTTAAATGATAACCTAGGCAAAAAAGACATAAGTCCAAAGATGTTGAAATTCATTGTAAAATGGCCAAATTGCTCTGGCCATCATCTTTGGTGAAGGCATTGAAGATATAGAAAGCCAAAATCCAGGATACAACTAAAAGAGTTATTCTTCTTCCTTGCTGATAAGTCATCCAATATGAAACGCCCCACGAAAAACCCATACCACTTATCCTCAATCCACTTGATTGAGGAGACTTCAAAGTAGAAACTTCAAATTATTATGGCTTATACAGGCTTACAAGATTCTAAGCTAAAGAGAAATCGTAGCCTTTTGTGAGTATACAAGTCTTCTTTGATGTGTGGCTTTTTTGCAAGCATGGTTTAGCAAACTTGAACTAGATCAACCACTTGAAGAAGGATTAAATACAGCACCTGACCTGTAAATGATCAAGAACCACGCGCTGAAGTTCTTTTGCTGTCCCACAAATGACCTTTAACACCCGCTTCACACCCTGTCAATGAAGAAATTAAATATAAAAACCATTAGCCAAAAGCACAATTACAGTCTCCTCTGTTGGCAACAAAAAATATAGACGAATCTAGTCAAGGCCATACCACTTCACCAAGGGAGTTAACTAGAAATTGATGTACCGCTGAACTGGTCCGGGCACCCCCTAAAAGGCTGAGAAATTCCTCTTGTGGAGAAGAGTCCAGTGCTGTGTGCAAGTACTACAAGTCAGTGAATGGGATAATAATACAGGAGTCATAACCAATAGAGTCAAATCTTGTGTTTGTCGAGCATAGTTACCATGGTCTATAATCAGGGTAGACAAAGAATCAAATTTCTCATGAAATGTGCGCATGGCATCTGACCACTGCTTGCACATAACTGATAAAGAAGCCCTGATAACTTCAGTTAAGTCCTCAATATTGGAAGCTTGTTGAGCCAACTGATGGAGCTCACTTTTCCTGCAATCACAAAGAAAGTGAGAAACTTGACTACAAAGCACATTTTTGAAAACTTCAAGTAACATTACAGGCTATAAAAACAAATCACGAGCATCCAAAAAGTGGATTGAAATTGTGAGCATGAATAAAGGAGATATAATCACAAGTGCACAGTTTTTTAGGTAACTTGCAACCATCATTCTAAGACCGGCCTAATGAATCAACCATCGCTAACCTAGGGCCTGACTTGGGTCAATGGAAAATTTAACCCCCCCTCCCCCACCTTTTTTACTAAAATGATGTGTTTTGGGATTTTTTTAAGGGAAAAAAAATCAAAGGTTGGGTTGCCACAAGTCAACCCCCGATTTACAACATTGAGCCTTGGGCCAAGTCACCCCTCAAGTCAGGTCTTATAACTATACCTACAACTAATCCCAATTCTATGACGAAATTACCTCTTCGAAAATATAGAAGCATCGAGCACTAAGCTATGCATACCCTGCCCGACCATTTGGCTTTCTCTTGATTCTGTGTTTTCATTAAGTTCTCCTGAGCACAAGACAATCAAACGACAGAGGTCTTTTGACAGAGAAACCTAATGACAATGAACATGTAGAAAGATCATCTTTCTTTTGCACAGAAAATTACTCAACATGTATATTATAGTCCTAAAAATACTGAACTCTTAAAGAGTGTTCAAGATGGAAGATGGGCATACCTTGTAAATGGAAGAATTAGAAATTTGACGAGGGGTCTGCTTATCAATAAAGGGGGTTGGAACTGAAAATCTGTGTATATTCTGCATAAAATTTTGCACATATAACAGAAATTACCGGCACGAAAAAAATTAATATTAAAATGATGAATTGAGACAATGGACACAATACTGAATAAAAAAACAGTTTAATAAGTGATAAAGTTATTCACTGGCTTAACCAACAAGAATATTAACCAAATATTGGACCAACGGATGAAATACAAAAACTAGTACAGTAGTTACTCATCTATGAATTTTCATCTGACCAAATTTTTAACAGATAAAGTCAGGGTAATAACAAGGATATAGAAGAAAGGGGGAAATGTAAAGAGGGGTATGACCAAACAGTTTTAATCATGACAACTGGTTTGTATCAAATCAGGCTTATCATAAGGCCCAAGCTGTGTCCCAAGATCCCACATCCAATTACTCATTAACACAAATGACATCACAAGCCATTATATAAAATATTAAGCAAACTTGAGATAAGTTTGCCATAGTTCCATAAGCCCTCAATCAATTCCAAACAAATGAAAAGTTTCTTAGTTAACAAGAGAGTAAATGAACAACAAAGTTCAAATGTGTAATTAAAAAATCGATGAGTATAACTCACAATTTTTCCGATTGGAAATATACCAAATATGCTAAAGCATATGCTTCCATCTTTATCTCCACTACACAGAATATTAAAACGTTGGTACGAAGAGTTTGACAGCTCTCCATATGAATCTTCACTGTCATCCGTGAAGCTAGTATCTCCAGACACTACTCCAGGCATCCGAGGGACCCTTGGAGCAGGAGGAAAGAATCGGGAGGTGCGGTCTTCATATGATGATGAGGTTTTAGAGTCGTCCTGAAAACCAAATTTAAATAAGCAATGGAAATGAGAGGAAAAAAAATGCTCCTGGGGAAGAAATCACAAGCTTAAGCTGGATGAAAACTAGTAAGTTGAATGGTAAACTGGAGAGGAATTTGTTGAGCGATCTTGTGGGACCCACTAGATGAAAGAAAAGGGCATACTCTAAAAGGTTGTCCTTCCTCCTCCCAGTTAAGACACACAACTGCAACGGTATGAGACTTCAAGCTTCTCAACAATTTGCCATTCTGGTCGATATGCATTGCCAAGCATTAGAAACCACAATAAAAACATTAGTTAAAATGCCATAACTCATGCTTAAGTGTTATTTAATCAGCACAACAATCAGAATACAATCTCGCATTCTAACAACGCATGCTGAAACCATTTAGAGCAAAAAAATCAATCTCCTCATTCAAGTTAAAAAAGGTTTGACAAAAATAACAACAGAAATTGTAAACAATGAAACTGACCTCAACATCATGTAAAGAAATGGTTCCATCTTCAAGACCAACAGCAATCGCTTTACCATCCGGTCGCCAGCACAATGATGTAATGTTCCTTCCTAGGGAAATTCACAAACATTCAGCTTCAAAATACTTGCAGAAGAACTACTGCACAAGATTAACATAACAAAACCCTAAAAAATACAATTAAAGTAATTGGAGGGTAAATAAAGGTAATTACCAGGGGAGATAGTCCATAACCTCTGCCAATTGAATCGATGGAGTAAAATCTTGGAGTCCTCAGTTACCATTGCGAGTAAATCCTTTTCAGGATTCCACTCTGCGATTTTAACCTGAGAAGCGACCGGTTTATCAAATTGAAGTTGGAAAGGAAGCACGTGATCGGCCTCGTCGGTTTCCATTGAGAAAAGTAAGCGGTTGAGGGTGAGCTCGTGATCAAGACGGTGTCGTTTTTGGAGAGGCTTGCGAGGTAGTGGGTTGGAGGAAGTGAAGTGGAAAATAAGAGAGACAGAGGGGGGCGGGCTTTTTTGGGGTTTTAACTTTTGATTCAGTAATAAATTTAAATTTTAAAAATAGAGAGAGAAAACGCCGTTGCCGGGGATCGAACCCGGGTCACCCGCGTGACAGGCGGGAATACTTACCACTATACTACAATGACTTCGGTGATTGTTATTTTCAAATTCATTTTAAGTATCTAAACAATTTAACAATTTGGACGCAAGCATCCTAACTCGGGTCCCTAGATGCCCGAGAGGCTGCTCTATGGTGGGGTGTCAAAGGTCAACTAGATAGCTCAGCGGCACAACTAAGAGAAGTAATAGTTATTTTAAAAAGTTAAATCTTCAAAATAGTCATTTAAATAGTATATATATGATTTTTTATTTATATATATTCTAATTATAAAAATTATATTGAAAAGCTATTTTTTATATTATTTAAGATATAGTGTAATTATTTTGTATATAGTTTAATTATATAATTAATTATACAATTAATAGGAGTAAATTATATAATTAAATAATTATTTTTGAAAAATCCTCAAACAATAAAATTAATATTTTTAATTATATTTAAACAAAAAAATAAATTGAGATATAATTAAAAAACTCGCAATATTTGAAATTTGAAATTTAAACTACTTATTGTATGTTTCTCAAGTAATTTGTATGTTTTTTTATGGTTGTTGTATTTGAGATTAATTAATATTATTTATTGTCTTAGAGTGTTAGAAAAACTTAAAAAAAAAAATACATTAATAAATAACCAATAAGTTCAAATATAATTAATTAAAATGCATTCCATTACAAATAATTCAATCAAATTAATTACAAACTAATACCTATATTTTTTATACTAACTATTATTATAATAAAAACTCACCCCACCCGTTCATTCCCTCGTTCCAAAGTTAAAAAACCCTACTACCCCATTTATTAATCTTCTCCCCTGGTCGCTGCCGCCCCCCGCTCCTCTTCATTTTGAGCCATTTTCAACACCCCTCTACTTTCTTCAACTCTCACCTAGATCCATATTCATCAAATACCTCTTTTTCTCCATCTACAAGTCCTTGACTCGTGTTTTCCCATTTTAATCTCAATTAAATATCTTTGACATCTAGATCAATATATCCCATTTTTTCCCATCCCAATCTTAACTCAGTAGCGCCTCCTCTTTATATTTTTAGCCAAACAAATATCTTTTCATTTCTATTTTTGCTAACTAGCTTGTTTTTAAAAATTTATTCAACTTATTACATTTTTTCGCTTCTTCTTCATTGCCCCCTTCAATCTCCCTCTGCTATTGTTGTTGTGTTTTCATTGTTGTTATTGTGTTTTCGTTGTTGTTTTATAGCGGTAATTTCAATGATTCTTTTTGTTTGGTTCTACATCCTCCCATATGTGAATAACTTCTCAGTTAAGGAAAAGTCAAAATACTTATCGGGATGCATTTTATGTTGGAGACAATAAATTAAACAATAATAGCTAAAATAAAAAAAAAATACCTTTGCTTCTTGAGATGCCTTCTTCTTAAGATGCCTTACCCTTACTTGCCCCTAAGCTGTGCTTCATGCTGTTGACGGGCAGTAAAACAAAACAATCTAAGGCCCCGTTTGTTTGCTGGAAAGTGATTTCTTTTTGGAAAGTGAATTCCGGGGAAAATGAATTCCTGAAAAGTGAATTCCGATGTTTGACAGTGTTATGGAAAATGAACTGGAAAACACTTTCCAGTATCTGTTTATGTTATGGAAAATGATCTAGAAAATGATCTAGAAAATAATTTATTATTTTTTTCAAGTTTATTAAAATAACGAGGAACAAATCTTATAAATTAAAAAGTTGAATGAGAATGAAATTGAAAAAAAATATAATTTCATAAATTATCTCAAATAAAATAAATAATAATTAAAATAATAGAGATCAAATCTAATTTTTTTTTTTTAAAAAAAATAAAAGGTGAATAAATTAAAATAATAATAATTAACATTTCATAAATTATTTCAAATAAAATAAGTAACAATAAAAAAAATGAGGACCAAATTTGATAGATAAAAAATTTCAATAAAAAAATGATAAGAAAAAAGCAAATAGCAATTATAAAAATAAGAACCAAAATTAATATAAAAATTAAATTTTAAGAGATGGAATTGAAAAATAAATATTCAAAACAAATTATATATAGCAATCAAAAGTTTGAGGATCAAATTTGATATAATCAGCAAATAATAACATTTCTAAATTTTTCACAACTTCCGGAAAGTGTTTTCCGCCCAAATTTTCTGGAAAATATTTTCCTGAAAACCAAGCCAAATTCTTCTTTGACTGGAAAGTGTTTTTCGTTGACCAATTTTCCAGAAGATAAACAAACACAGAAAAATTTAGAAAGTAATTTCCTGGAAAGTGAATTCCGAAAAACAAACAGGACCTAAGTCAAAGACTGGTTCAGGAAGCTGCAAGAAGCAGCATATGACGCATAATTAGATTTGCTGGATGATTTTGCAACTGGAGTTATGTGAAAACATCCAATGTATGGGAATAAAATTTCGAGGGAAGGACGTAATTTTCCCTCTGGATCAAACCAGGTTGTGCATGGTTAGCGGGTGGGTCAAAAAGTTAAAGCACCTAGGGAGAGATTGGATGATATTAATGCTGCTAATGAACAATTTCACTTGGAGGTTCGTGTTGAGGAAAGAGTTTGGGAGCAAATCTCTTCTGAACCTGAATTTATGGTTGAGAGAGAAGGTGAACAAAAAAAGCAGCTAGAAGTTTGGTTTTTCGGGAGTGATTTTTCATAATGTTTAAGAAAAAATTTAAAAATTTTTTATTTTAAATTTTTTATTTTTAATATTTTTAAATCATGTGTTAATATTAAAAATATTTAAAAAAAAAATAAAAAATATTATTTTAATATATTTTTAAATAAAAATATTTTTAAAAACAACTACTTATCACCGATCTGTTTTGGCACGTATTTTAATTTTTTTTTTTATTTTAAAATAATGTTTTTAGTTAAAAAATAAAAATAAAATGTTTTCCTCGCAAGGCATTTATTTTGTTGATGAGTCCCAACGGCAAAGAGAATGTTGCTGCTGTCTCAATATATAATTGGGATAGAAGCATTTGGGAATACCACATTGACTCAGAATGTTTTCGATGATGAGCAGGTCAATTTGCTGTTTGGTCAGAAATTCTTTCAGGTGGTCTTGACGTCAAAAAGATTTTGCTGAAAGATATTTTAATGGCAGCAGGTATGAGAAATGGTGTTGGTCAGTTAGAAAAAATGAAAAATAATCTCGGTGTGAAAATTAAGTAAAAAATGAAAGATATTTGTTTGTCAGAGATGATGTTCGTGGGATGATAAGAACGGTCAAGATGGTGAAAAATATATATTTGCATCAAGATATCTGTTTATCAGAGATGATCGTATCTGTTTTGCAATAATAATTATTTATTAAAAAATATATTAAAACAATATATATTTTTAATATTAACCATGAATGTAGATTGCAGAATTATGGCAAAGTGGCATGCTGAGTCTGCAGATGGATAGGTTCACGGCAGAATTCTCTTTGTTGAATGTAGATTGCTTCTGTTTGACCCTGGCTAGCAAAAAGATGCATGCTACGTCTACAATGGGTATAATCCTGATCTGGAGGTGAGTTTTCAATCTTGTTTTGAACTGGGGTTTTTCTGTTTCAAAGATTTTTTATTCGTAGTGTCGCTATAAGAAATAACGTGCCTCCAACGTGTTTTGTAAAAGGTCCAAGTCAGTTTTCCAAGTGCCGTTTGGTCTGGGTTAATTAGAATATAAGATGATGTGCTCAGTCTCATATTATTGAATAAGAGCACAGTGGCCAGTAAAGTAACACAAAATCCCCTTCCCGCCACTACGACATGCCTAAAAAGCAACAAAAAGAAAAAAATAAGGGTGGTCATAAATTCTTAGAGGCTTCCAAAATCCCCTTCCCGTACTAGGCGGCGTATTAATTTACAATTACAAGACAAAAATCGTTGTCTTTAATAATGGAAAAGTATATGCGTCCAAATGCAAGATCAGATTTGGAAACTAGCTTTCCAGATGCCTACTACCCACTCACTGATAAAATAAGAACAAGAGGGGCGTGCCGGTCACGTAAGCCGTGACGCATCTATTATGGATTTCTCATGTACACTTCTTCGTTTGTATTTTCCATGAATACTGTGTTATATACCTTATTCAAAATAATAATTAATGATAATATTATATGCTCCATCCTAAATTAAGCAAATAAACGACTATCTTGAATATGAAAAGGCCACACTCCTAGCTCTAGTTTATGTTTCTGAAATTAAACAGCACTTTCAAGTATCGTTCGGTCTTCAAAGGACCTGTGGGAGTATCAGTACAAGCAAGTTGACCATTCTATCATTTAAACTTATTTATGTTTGAGATTTCTTTCAGTACTATATGTACTTGCTGTTCTTCTTTGTGATGTGTTCTGTTGCTCATTTTCTTATGTTTTTCTTTTGTTTTCCTCTCTCTGTTTGATCAACTGCAGGTAAAGTAAGCAGTTTTGGTTTGCGTAGGGCGGTGGGAAGATGGGTTTGAAGACATTGGTTTGGTATTGTCGACCTATGGCAAATGGGGTTTGGGCAAAAACAGTGGATAATGCATTCGGTGCTTACACTCCCTGTGCCATTGACTCCCTTGTCATTTGCATTTCTCATCTGGTTCTTCTTGGTCTGTGCTTGTATCGAATATGGTTGATTATTGACAACAATACCAAAGCTAAAAAATACTGTCTCAGGACAAAATACTATAATTACATGCTGGGCTTGTTAGCTGCTTACTGCACAGTTCAGCCTTTATTAAGGTTGTTTATGAATGTCTCAATCTTTAATCTGGATGGCCAGACTGCCCTTGCTCCCTTTGAGGTACATGAACTTAGTTTCTCGTTAATTTAGATTACTAATGTTTCTTTCAAAGGTGAGCCATATTTCTAAATCAGCATTCGCTGTCTGTCTGTCTTTTCTTTTCTTTTTTTTTTAAAAAAAATCAGTATCTAACTTGTTCTTCTGATATTCATTTTACTAATTTCTTAATGGGTTTTCTGTCCTTTGCAGATGTTCTCTTTGATTGTTGAAGCCCTTGCCTGGTGCTCCACTCTTATTATGATTGGTTTGGAAACAAAAATATACATTCGACAGTTTCGATGGTATGTGAGGTTTGGAGTCATTTATGTGTTGGTAGGGGAAGCGGAAATGCTCAATCTGATACTGTCAGTGAGTGATCACTACAGTAGGTTAGTCATTCTTCCCTTTCCTGACTTATCAAATTAACTCAATCAAGTTCTATTTCTTGTGTATATTTCCATCAGGTTGGAGTGCCATTTAATGCGAGCAAGGTGTTTGCCCCCCCTGTGCAACAGCCCCATCTATATTATTAAACCGTTCAACATAATTATGTTTATCAAGAACAGCCGCAAGCTATCTATGTATTGTACTATTGACTGGAGAACAATATTGCAACTACTTAGCTGATAAGTTGAGTGGCACTAAATTATATAGTACCTTAAGGGGAAATAAAATAGAAAGATAGTAATATTGACCATAATTACAATCTGGGTTTCTGCCAAACTTTTCATAGTTGAGAATAAGAAAAGGAAAATTTTTGAAGCTGAATTTTTTAACAAGAGTATTGCCCTGCCATCATATTTATAAATAGAGGGAAGGGTGGCTGGGGATTAAATTCGTAATTTTTTAATTCCAATGAACAATCTGTTAGGAGACTCTGATACAATCCAATCCAATCCACATGTAAGTCAAGACATTGTGCAATTCAGGCTAAAACATTTGCGGAAATAAACTATTTATTGGTGAGAACAGGTCACACTGCTGTACGAGCCACAAGAAGCATGTTTATCGCATATATGCAATTTACAATGAGGTTAGATGGACTTGACTAACATAGATTTCACGGTTATTGTAGATAAGGATGCTTGACAGATTAATAGTATTATTTTCTGCAGTTCATATCCTCACAATTTATTCTCGAGGCAACACTAATCTACATTTCTTTTGCGAATGCAGATTTACATTGTGTATGTATATCAGCGCGGTTTTCTGCCAGGTTTGTGGCCTTTTATTTCTCTATTATATAAATATTATAGGGTAAATCAGCTCGTCTAATTTTCTCATCTTTCTTCATGCTACCTTGACCTATCATCCATTCAGTGGTTCAATCAGGGTTGGTAAATGGTTATGCTAAGGTGGAAATCTCCATCTGTTTTTTACCAATTTTGACTCCGTGTCAGTCTATTAATACTGAAGTCACTTGCCATAGCCATAGAAGACATTACAACTTGAGCCTAGATTGGCTTGGCCTTATAAAACAAATCAACAACATTTTTTAAATTAAGCACCTAGCAACAAAATTCAGGGATTTTTTAAAAAGTTTTGTGAGAATGACATGAAATCTGTTTTTTTTTTTTTTGATGTTTTGATACTCATTAACTAATCTTTGTTGGATTTTTCCATTGTTGTTAAATGTGGGGAGTGGACATTGCCATGAAGAATGGCATCTTTAGAATAGGATGGAGCTTGCTGGAACCTCTAGGCTTATACTGATGCTAAAGCAGCCAATAGATACAATTTCTTTCTAGAACTGCCTGACAGGTTCTCAAGTTTTGATTGAATCCACTTTTTTTCCATAGGCCACCACAACATCTTGTATCCTATAGATTAATACCAAAACGATTTTGAGTTGTTTAGAATATACCGATGACATCAACACTAATTCTTGGGATAGAAGTTAAATTTTGTTTCATTGTCTTGACCAATTTCTTAATCATTCCCAAAAATGACATAGTCATATTATGTTGTGTGTCTACTTTTGTTGCAGGTTTTGTTTGGGATTCTTCTACTTGTTTATATTCCAAATCTAGATCCTTATCCAGATTATGTTATGATGGAGTTTGAGTCTCTTGATAATTGTGAATATGGAGCACTTCCTGGAAGAGAGCAAATATGTCCTGAGAGGCATGCCAACTTATTTTCTAGTAAGTAGTTTATTATTTACTGTTCTCAATGCCAAGACATTTCAAAATTCATGCTTCTTTTTCTCAAGCAGTTACTTAAGATAGAGAAAGTAATGAACTGCATTTTGGCTAGAGATCAAAAGTGTGGTTTCAATGATAGCTAAGTTGGTTAGTCATTTAACTCATAGATATATTGATTCATTTCCCTTTGCAAGCAATATTTTTTGGATGGTTGACTCCACTCATGAAGCAAGGCCATAAAAGACCTATTACTGAAAAGGATGTTTGGAAATTGGACACATGGGACCAAACTGAGACATTGATAAAAAAGTATGCACCCTGTTCTTCTCTTTCATAGTTTAAGGGAAACCTCATATCCTTTTATTCGTAAATGTTTTCATCAACTGTAGGTTCCAGACTTGTTGGGTTGAAGAATCTAACAAGCCAAAGCCACATCTCTTAAGAGCACTAAACAAAAGTCTTGGTGGAAGGTATTGATTGAATTACAATTCTCATCTTGTTTCGTTCCCTTTCATTTCGATACTTATTGGACTTTAAACATACCAATTGGTGTCTTTATCCTTCATGAAACCTCCTGAATTATATGTTTTTTGTTTGATTGAGACCCTTGAACATTTGCCCCCCTATTTCATCTCTTAAATTACAAGGTGTTTTGACTTAAACCCTTTATATTATTTTTTGTCTATTTATCCATCACATAGAATCCGAGTTCCATTTGTTATCCTATAAAGTGTTCCAAAATCATAAAAGGAAATGATACATATTTCATCAAGAAATCACCCTCCACCAACATTATGATCAAATTATCATAAAGAAATCAACCCTTAAGATTCTTATGATTTTCTTGATGATTTTTGAGAAAAACAGATGGAGTGAATATGGTATTTAAAAACTAAAATGGATAAATCTAATAGAAGAAATACAAATGAAAACATCCTACAGTTTAGGGGTTCAAATCAGAAAACATATCTGGAGTTTCGTAAAATCATGTACAATACATGAGATGTTTCTACTGTTTAGCTTATTGTAGTGAAAAATTTCTTTTACTATTACTACTATTAATTGCGTTTGATTCATTTTTCACAAACATTTTCTATAGGTTCTGGTTGGGAGGATTTTTTAAGGTACATGTTCTGAGGATTGCTTTAACTTGTTTAATTTCTCAACAAATTATCATCCATACTTTTTCTATGTTGTAGTTTGAATTTGGTGAACTTGGAAGCTTGAACCTTCTAGTTTTATTTTTCTATCGCATGTATCAAAATTGTGGCCTTAACTCTTCAATTGTAGGGAATACTCTCAGTTTCAACCTTTATTAGTTAAGGACCATGCAATATTTTCTCTCTGTTATTGTAACAATTTCAATTCAAACTGATGTTCTAGACTGAAACCTTACAAAATGGATTTTCTGAATTCTCTACTAATGTCACAAGTCATGTGAAACCTAAACCTTTTTTATTTTTATTTGTAGATTGGCAATGATCTTTCTCAATTTATGGGACCTATTATATTGAGCCACCTCTTGCAGGTCTGTTTCTTTATTGGTAATGCCTTGTTTTATTTAATGTATGACATCCATTTTGCTGCTAGCTAGAGTTTGATTTTTAGTAAGAATTTATTTATATTTCATATAGAAGGATTTGATGATTCTAATAATTTATATTCTTTTTATGTGTATGTAAATAATATTCAAATGGGATAGCTAATTTGTCATGTACTTTTTTGATTGCATGAAATGTCTCTCAATATTTAGTCAAAGGTTATTTTTTTTCTATGCTTCAATAATTTTTCTATTTAATAGCATCTTTCCTATGATAGAGATAGTTCAATTAATTAACTCAAATTTGATATGGAGCACAATTCAAATCTCTTGCACTTTGTGCTTATGCTGTTTAATTTGTGATTGTTCCACTACATGCAGTCAATGCAACGAGGTGATCCAGTTTGGATTGGTTATATCTATGCATTCCTGATTTTTCTTGGGGTGGTATGAATTCAAACCCATTTATTCTTTCAATTTCATTTTTATAGGAAACATATTGAATATGTATAAATATTTCTCTCTACCCTTATCGGTTTAATTTCACTGTTTGTATAGTGTTATTTGTTTTATTTCTTTAACTTCATCTTATGGCATACATAATATATTCCATTGTACGCATTAACATTCAAGCAACTTAGTTTACATATTTCATCATTTAATTGCACATGTTTGGGTACATTTTATTTGGGGATTTTCTTGTTGATAGAACAATGTTTTAAGCATTTAATTACTGCCAATAATAACCGAGAAGCTTTTAGTACTCGCAAAATGTTCAACTGCAGGTTACACTTGTATTTGGGATTGATGATAGCAAGGCTAACTAATTGTGAAAGTTATCAATTTAAAAATCAAGTATTTTTGGAGTTATCAATTTAAAAATCAAGTATTGTTGATAGAACAATGTTTTAAGCATTTAATTACTGTCAATAATAACCAAGAAGCTTTTAGTACTCGTAAAATGTTCAACTGCAGGTTACACTTGTATTTGGGATTGATGATAGCAAGGCTAACTAATTGTGAAAGTTATCAATTTAAAAATCAAGTATTTTTGGAGAGTTTGTATTCCTTTTATAAAGTGTTATATGACCAAGTAAATAAATATGAAGTGTAGATTATTTTGCAGAAAAACTGTCACCAATCAATCAAATAAATCCTATCAATTGTTGTTTGAAACATTAAATTTGTTTTGGCTTTTTCATTATTTTTTCATTGTTTTCTTGATCACTGTTCCTTTATTTACATATTTTGTTGTTGTTTTATTTCAATCTTTTCTCCTTTGGTAGACTAGCATATCTTGCTCACATGATCATTAGGGTAATACTACTTGTCCATCAAGTCCAAAAACTTAAGAAGTCTTAGGCCACTCATAACAAAGATCCAAAGTAACACATTTTATAACTAGCCACAGATATATATTGTTATAATCTTCTTTGTCTGTATTACTATCAATCTCAATATGATAATTAATATTTAATTTTTTTAGATATCACATTTAACTATTGATATCAAGATACAAGACTTCATTGACTATAACAAAACTTTTTCTTTCTTTTAAGATAGTAAATCCACATCAAATTCAGGAAAGCCTATGTAAAATAGGAAGTCATAAAATCAGAATAATGTAATTGAAGTAGGAAAACAAGATATGTAATGTGATTAAGATACCTTTGATAACTTTCAAAGTTTTGATATAGGGGTTTATACAAGCCATGATTCCATGTTAGCAATCAATCATGCTTGCACGATAGAGAGTTATGGGTTTAAGTGATAGATGGTATGGCTGGACTATGTTTAATATCATGACAAATAAAATCAAGCAACTCTTGATATTCCTGTACCAAATATATTTAAATGTTGCTAGACTATGTGGCTAGCCATTCCTATGATTCTCTTTACCGTGTTTCTTTTTCTTGGCTAATTTTACTATGCTATGGATATTTGTCAATGGAATATAGCTTTTGGATTAACTAAATGTTTTACTTGGTTCAGTTGTTCGGTGCGCTTTGTGAATCTCAGTTTTTCCAGAATGTTATGCGTGTTGGTTTTCAGCTGAGGTCAACTTTGGTAAAACTATTTACTTATCAGCATTTAGATGTGTGTGAACTTGTTTTTTAAATATATCCTTCAACATCATTTTTCTTTGGAATTTTGGTTGTCTGCCAAATCCAAATGCTTGCTTTGTTGTTTTTGGATGAGTTAGCTACTTTTATAGCAGTCTTTTCCAATTCTAGGTGGCTGCTATATTTCATAAATCTTTGAAACTAACCCATGATGGTCGAAAGAACTTCCCATCAGGGAAGATAACAAATATGATCACAACAGATGCCAATGCACTTCAGGTATGCATTTTACAAAGAACTATCAATATGCATCCAGTAACTCATATCATGAAAAAAGAGAATTAATTATTAATTAGAAATAGTGTCTACCTGGAACATTATACATTATATGAATTTTAAGAGAAATTACAGTGACAATAAAATACCTTTTGTATACCATAAATACCTATTAATGTCCTATTTATCAAGAAGTAAATGACCTTTATGTTAGTCACACATCAGAGGAATATAAGATATTTTCTAGGATTGATAAATCCAAAATTGATTCTCATATGGACAGAAGCTCACAATTGTCCCTCCTCCCCTTTCAAGAACTGTATTTTTTTCTTCCTAAAACTAATTTTTAATTTCTGAAACATTATAAATATTTAAGTTTCATTTTTTTATTTTGATAATTTTGAATTTTTTTTATAATTGAAGTTTGCTAAGTTAAAGGGAGAAGGGAGGTGGCCAACATTTTTGTCCTTCCTAAGTGTGAATAGCTTGTTCTTGAATCTTGTCTTTAAGAGTTATTCGCAACGAAGAATTTCCAAGGGAAGAGGGAGACGACCATTGCTTTTGGTGTCTTGAGTTATTAAATTACTAATTTTTAAAAGGAATATTTTGAGTTTTTTTCATTCATACGGCTCTCTAATATCTCTTTTTCTTTCCTAAAATCTCTAACTTGTTCTTACAATTTGAATTATATACAATATGTCTTTGTATTGCTTAAGGATATATAGGGAAAAAAACTTTTATCAATTAAGATGGAAAAAAATTGATGGAACATAATAAATAATGTGATATTGTAAAGGGATAGAAAAGACAGTTAGAAACATAAAGATAATACTGGAGACCTTTTTAATTATGTAAGGACACATCAAGCTATTTATCATATTTTTATTTTTACCTTTCCTCTCCAACATTCGTTCTTTCCCATTGCTTATTAAGGTATAAAATGCATTGCCATTTTATTTTGTAGCAAATATGTCAACAACTTCATGGATTGTGGTCTGCTCCATTTCGTATCACGATCTCCATGGTTCTTCTTTACCAACAATTAGGTGTTGCGTCACTTTTTGGCTCGTTAATGCTTGTTCTCATGGTTCCCACACAAGTAAGAAATATTCTTCCTTTCATTAAATTTGGTGTTTTAATTCTTAGAATCAACATTTTCTTGACTTAGTTTTTTAGTTTTATACCATACAATTTGTGCGATATTCCTTTATATTGATACAACAAGTGTCTCCCAATCCCAAACTAGTTGGGGTCAACTATATTGATCTTTTCATGCCATTCAGATCAATCATAATTTATTTAATATTAATTAAAATAAAATTGTCAATTACTCCAAAATTTTAATTGATGTGATCGTTGTCAAAGAATAATATAAATTATATATTAACCACAATGTATTGTATCAAATAGTTTTTGAGTGAGATGGTTCTTTGACATGACATCAAAGCCTTCTTGACCAAGTAGTCATGAGTTTGAACCTCATCATCTTTATCCTATATGATAAAAATTAATCACAATGTATTATGTATTTGTGCAAGTTTTAAGTCCAAAAAACTTTCACTTGAGAGGATGTGTAAAAGAATAATATAAATTATATTTTGATGTTTCACCTAACAGTTTTGGACGAGATGAGTCTTTGACAACCGTAACTTATAGTGTAGCTTTTTTTGTGTATAACGGTCCTCGCTTATAGAAAGGTCTATTTATGGTGTGAATAGATAGCTTAGCTTTCAAGTTATGTTGGTATACTAGAGCATTCTTGAATGGCTTGCTGGTTTGTTGGGTGAACTAGTGTTATTAGAACTAAACATGACTTACAAGTTTAACATTTGAACTAGATCTAAAATGGTCTAGGTTGAGGGAATAAATTGCCTTATAATTTGCCCTACAAGAACTGTTGAAAACCAATTTGAATCAGACAAAAACCTCCATAACCGCCTATCTCAGGTTGGTTGAACCATTGCGATATAAGTGTTTCGCATCAACTCTTAAAAATAAGCAACAATGGTGTGGTACCTAACACCTCATAAAAGTGAAGGCTCAGTTATACCATTTCTGTTCCACCAACATGACTTTTCCATTGTGTGTATATATATATAATAAAGATGATCATTAAACTAATGACTATACTATCCAGACATTATGACACTAAATAATATGATCATGCTACTAATTTTCAAGTAACATATAAGTAACAAAAGTAAGATTGCAATTTTAATAACACACAAGACTAAAAAGGGTACATACATTCATAGCTGAGAAATTTTGTTTACAAACTTGGACTCTTCCTTGAGACATGATGTTCAGGAAGGAATTCAATACTTGAAGATTGTTTAAGAGCTAACATACACTACTAGTTTAAGAAATAGAACCGAGTAAGTAAACTATCAAACTACAAATCTATCTATCAGTTGATGGTGTTACTGCCTCCAGCTATAGCCTAGCAAGCTTCATGTGTGCTGAAACTTGGGAGAAAGAGCTTTGAAGTTGTTTTTAGTTTGCAAGTTCATTGTAGTGTTGTTAATGTGTTGATTGATTGTTTTTCCGTTACTTCAGCTTGTATTCATACCTTATTGTCCCGGTACGTCCTCTGCAAAGCTCCATGTTCTTTTATTGACCACCCACGTTGTCTTGTAATGCTCTATGTTGTCAATTTCTGCTTTTATCACACTTGATTAATTTCTACTCTCTTCTAAGTTGTGGAGAAATAAGTTCACATGCTTTTCTTTTATAATTGTTTTTCTTATTATAAGAGTTTCAAATTAGCATGCCTCTTATATATTTAAACAGATTAATAGGGCCTAGCTAAATCTCGGATATAACATCTAGCCTTCTTTCTTCCATATGTGAGCATTTCACCTCACATATGTAAGGACCTTAAATATGGAAGGAAATTTCCTCTGTATTTGAGATTGACTTGCAATTTGCAAGGTGTGGGGTTAGTTTAATTTATCCATTGTAAAACAAGTTCATGACTAAATTTTGTAAGTTACTAATATGTTCGGTAATATTACTATGCATATCATTTCAAGTTGTTGACTTTTGGTGTTTGAAAAGATATTTTGAGTCAAAATATTGAATCAGAAGTTACCTTTTGTAACTCTAGCACAAGTTGCAAAATTTAGGTAAAATTCATAGCTAAATTATGTATTACATGCTAAAAGTTGCTGTATTAAGTCTTTAGATTTTAGAAGTATCATTACTTTTGTAGTTTGTAGGTAAAATTAGTTAAGTGACCCATTTTCAGTTCATCCACATTGATTTTCATTCCTAGTAATCTTTTTGCTTGATAGACAGTTTTGATGAGCAAAATGAGAAAGCTAACTAAGGAAGGATTGCATAGGACAGACAAAAGAGTCAGCCTTATGAATGAAATCCTGGCTGCCATGGATGCTGTGAAGTATGATTTAAGTTTAAGAAAAATTGCTCTTATTTTTTTAGTCTTATGCTATTTCAAGTGATTGTTTTGACTCTATAATGAAATATTTCAGATGTTATGCATGGGAGAAGAGCTTTCAATCTAGAATTCAAAGTGTTCGAGATGACGAGTTGTCATGCTTTCGTAGTGCACAATTACTATCTGCTGTATGAAAGAAACTATACATCTTGCTGATTTATTCTGTTGCCTGTTCTCTTCCAAGAATGTGCAAAAAGCATGATGCTTCAATGATTTTATTCAAAATTATATTCGTATTCAAATCTAGAAAATTATAAAATTGAATCGATTTATGAAGTATGATCTGTCTTGAGAAGAAAGAATTGCCAAAATTATTGTCATATCTTAACATCCCACCACCTTTGGAGTCATATATACTTATGTGTTATGATAAGTATGTGTACCTCACTCAAAATTTAAATGCACAAGCTTATCTCTCTCTCTCGTTTTTTTTAAAAAAAGTCGTGCACTTAAATTTTGATAGTGTGATTGAGTATACAACTACATTTCGCTAGAGAACAGGTAGTTATTTATAATGTTAAAATCAATCTCCAAACAATACTTCTGACATGTATGTCTCATTTATTTTGCTCTAATTTGTAAATATGATTATCAATTAATCTAATGTGGTATAATTATAATGATTTGCTCCACTGTTGGTTAAATAAGCATATCAGTTAATCTAATTTGGTAGAATTATAATGATCATGGAGACACTATAGATAAACACTTGAAGGGCCATGATTTGTCACTTGTTTTGTTGCATAAGTGATCTTGATCCTCTATCTGCAAATGCAATTCTAACTAGAGTACTGCAACTTTTTTGTACTGCTAGTATTAATGTATTGGAATCTTACACGTGCATTGACTGTCTTTTTCCCTTCTATTGCAGTTCAATAGTTTTATACTGAACAATATCCCAGTTGTTGTGACCCTGGTTTCATTTGGCACATTCACCTTGCTTGGTGGAGACTTGACACCTGCAAAGGCATTTACATCACTCTCTTTGTTTCAAGTGTTAAGATCTCCTCTAAACATGCTTCCTAACTTACTAAGCCAGGTTCTGTGATTTTCTTTATTTCACTAATTATACTTGATAATATACAAGTTTTTTTTTATGTCAGCAATGCCTTTGATGCATTATTGTCACAATTCTTCATGTTTCATGTCACATGCCAGATTTATGTCTACTAGTATGGTTGGCCGTGTTGAAAAAGAGCATAATGATCTGAAGTACAAGTTTTTCCTAAAAAGCAGGAATTTGTTTCTTTATCTAAAACTGATTATTTTTTTACATGTGCGAGGATTGTTACTAAAAAACCTTTTTCTATCCAAAAACCCAATAAAATACTTTTCAATCAACAAAATCATGAAAGAAAATGTTCATATAAAAATATTTAAAATTATGCCAAAACTTAGTTGGAGAGATATAAAGAACTTTTTTGAATGAAAAAGGCACTAACTTTATTATCTTGCATAATTCATTTTCAAGACAAATTTATCATGTTCTTCGTTGAATCTGTGGCTGTATTATGTGCTTACAACAAAATTCATGCTATTTAGTCAAGAGCTTAGCCTACCTTGTGTGCTGTATAATTACTCATATTGGTTGTACTCTTTCTTAAGTGTCTAAATGTAACTTCAACTGTAGGTTGTAAATGCAAATATATCATTGCAACGCTTGGAGGAACTGTTCTTAGCTGAAGAGAGAATTTTAGCACCAAATATGCCTCTTAAACTTGGAATTCCAGCTATCTCAATTGAAAATGGGAACTTTTTATGGGATTCAAAGGTTAACTTCTAAAGCTTAAACATCTAAGAAATTGGTCTTGTGGTTGGATGGAAATTGAATTTTATATTTACTTGAAATTTTTGTATTTGTACTAAATTGGGATTTTGTATTCTAAACATAGTTAAATTAGGAATTATACTATAAACATTGTTAGTAACTGTGGTGGTAAATTAACACCACGTTATTTCTTGTGGTCTGCTTATTGATTTTAACTCCCAGATATGCTTTTTTATTCAAGAAATCTTAGAATCTCTTGCCTTTTCCAGCTAGAGAAGCCAACTTTGTCAAATATCAATATAAAAATAGAAGTAGGCAGCTTAGTTGCAATTGTTGGCGGGACTGGAGAAGGGAAAACATCTCTTATATCAGCAATGCTTGGAGAACTGCCTCCTATGGAAGATGCAAGTGTTGTTATAAGAGGGACTGTTGCATATGTTCCTCAAGTTTCATGGATTTTCAATGCTACTGTGAGTTATTGCTTGACTTCTTCTTTGTAGATTACTTTTCGTCTCTTACATAATTATATCTTTGTAGTGTTTCTTTGGTGATTCCCAGGTTTTGCATTAATGTTGTTCACATTCTTGACATTGAAATTTTGTTCTTAAAGGTGCGTGACAACATATTATTTGGGTCAGAATTTGAACCTTCACGCTATTGGAAAGCTATTGATGTAACTGCATTACTACATGATCTTGACATGCTTCCAGTTAAGTGCATCCCTTTCTTCTCTCTCTCGATTCTTCTATTTTGTTTGAAATATCTCTTAGAAGATCATCTCATACTTGTTTATTCAGGGCCATGACCTCACTGAGATAGGTGAAAGAGGAGTCAATATTAGTGGTGGGCAGAAGCAAAGAGTTTCCATGGCTAGGGCTATCTACTCCAATTCAGATGTATACATATTCGATGACCCTTTAAGTGCTTTAGATGCTCATGTTGGTCGACAGGTATTGGGTCCTGTTAAATAGTATAAGGTCATATTAAAGCAAATTTGATCAATAGTGCTACTTGTGCTTTATTTTATAGAAAGCTTGATATGTTTCACGGTGATTAACAACTCTTTATTATTAAGCATTTTTTATACAAAGTGAACATTCAATTACTTTATTCCAACAATGTTATTCCTTGATGACCAAGTTATGAGTTAGAGGGAATTTCTCTCTATTTCTTTTTCATATTACTTTAGCGTTTCATGACTGACAATTGCTAGCCTTACAAATCGAGGCTCTAAAAGTAAGCTTCTAATTAAGCTAAATATTAGCCTAATTTCAAATTTGCAGGTCTTCAACAATTGTATTAAGGACGAGTTGCAAGGAAAAACCAGGGTTCTTGTCACCAACCAACTACATTTTCTTCCGCAAGTGGATAAAATTATTCTTCTCAGTGAAGGTATGATTAAAGAGGAAGGAACCTTTGAGGAGCTCTCAAAAAATGGCAAGCTATTCCAGAAGCTGATGGAAAATGCAGGGAAAATGGAAGGGCTAGTGGAAGAAAAGGATAGCAGTGAAAATTTGGACTACAGAAGCTCAAAACCAGTAGCTACTGGGGGAAATGATGTGCCACAAAAAACAGGTTACAAAATGAAAGTGGAAGGAGGGAAGTCTGTACTTGTCAAGCAAGAAGAACGTGAAACAGGTGTTATTAGTTGGAATGTTTTGATAAGGTAATTTAGGGGGCTTATTTAATATTTTTGCTTTATTTTAGTCCATTGATTGTTTATGCAATTTGTAAGAAATTCCTTAGGATAAGGACCCTTTTCTAAATCTATTCAATGATTTTTATATGATGCTCACAGCAGCGAAGCGTAGAAATCAAGCTCAGGGTTAAACCTCTTTGGTTTACTAAGAAAACTTCAATGCGAGTCAAAGTTGAAAACATATTTCCTAGTCTTTAACTGTTGTACCGCAATTATGGCCAAGGTAGCACTGAATATCCTGAAGACTGGTGATGCTCAAATGCATATATTTTATATGCAAAACCATTTAATGCTCATTGGATATCAACTACTTACTATAGATGTACCATGTTATACAATATCTTTGTAGTTTTAAGCTCTCCATTAAACATTTATAACCAGTGGCAAAAACATTGTTTTAACAAATGGGCATTCTGTTACATGAAAACATTAATATTTCCTTGTTTTTCAATAGTATTTATGCTAGTCATAAACATAAAACATTCAAATAGAATTTTGTTGCTATTGTACTTGACATTTTTATGTCCATTTACAGGTTTAATAAGGCATTAGGAAGCATATGGGTGGTTTTAATAATCTTTTTGTCCTACTTATTAACTGAAGTTCTCCGAGTTTCGAGAAGTACATGGTTGAGTTTTTGGACTAATCAAAGCACTTTGGAGAGTTATAGGCCAGGATACTATATTTTCGTGTATGCATTTCTATCATTTGGCGAGGTTTGTTCACGGCCATCAATATCTTAGAGTTACAATATTTGGAAGTTTTTAACAGAAAAGAAACAGTTTAATCCATTCTACTTTCTTTCATTTGCAGTTGTTTTTTAATGTAAAATATCAAATGTTGAAACAAAAGAGAGAAGCAGTGAGGAAGAAACTTTAGAATTTATGTAATTGCTATGGTCATTAGACTCATACTTCATATTTCTGGTTCAGGTGATTGTTACTTTGGTGAACTCTTATTGGGTAATCAGTTCAAGTCTTCATGCGGCCAAAAGACTTCATGATGCCATGCTAGATTCTATCCTACGAGCTCCCATGTTATTTTTCCATGCTAACCCAACTGGAAGAATAATCAATAGGTTTGCGAAGGATCTAGGTGAAATAGATCGTAATGTTGCCAATACTGTGAACTATTTTCTAAGCCAAGCATGGCAGTTGTTTTCAACTTTTGTGTTGATAGGCATTGTGAGCACAATATCACTATGGGCCATCATGCCACTTCTGATCTTGTTTTATTCAGCCTATCTATATTATCAGGTATTTTATTAGCTTTTCATGTCAGAATTCATGTAGGCTCAATTAAAAGATCTTCATCAAGAAAAAGAAATCTATACCCCTCAATTACGTACATGTTTAAAACATTTTACCATTACTTGTTGTTTATGTTGAACTGACTTTTTATGCCAATTAATTCATCTAGTCAGTATTGTATTTACAAGCTCTAATAACTATGCTCTTGTACTATATTGTACTGTACAGAGTACATCCCGTGAAGTGAAACGTCTGGATTCTATTACCAGGTCTCCAGTTTATGCACAATTTGGAGAAGCGTTGAATGGTTTGTCAAGTATTCGTGCATATAAAGCTTATGATTGGCTG
This sequence comes from Salix dunnii, assembly GCA_015731905.1. NCBI lineage: Eukaryota > Viridiplantae > Streptophyta > Magnoliopsida > Malpighiales > Salicaceae > Salix > Salix dunnii. The sequence goes on along the minus strand of CM027662.1, from coordinate 1,753,814 downwards.
GCAATCATCAATGGGAAGTCTATGGACAATAATATCAGATTTACTCTTGTGAATATTAGTTCAAATCATTGGCTCACGATAAGGATGGTAACACTTGGAGGGATCATGATTTGGTTGGTAGCAACATTTGCAGTTTTGGGGAATGGAAGAACAGAAAATCATGTGGAATTTGCATCTGTAATGGGACTGTTACTTAGTTATACTTTCAACATCACTGGTTTATTGAGTAATGTTCTAAGACAAGCTAGTAGAGCTGAAAATAGCTTAAACTCTGTTGAGCGTGTTAGCACATATATAGATTTACCCTCTGAAGCTCCTGCCATTGTCGAGACCAATCGTCCTCCTCCTGCCTGGCCTTCGTCAGGATCAATGAAATTCAGGGATGTTGTTCTGCGTTACAGACCCGAGCTTCCTCCAGTCTTGCATGGCTTGTCCTTTGAAGTTTCTCCAAGTGAAAAACTAGGAATAGTTGGAAGAACTGGAGCAGGGAAATCTAGCATGCTAAATGCGTTGTTTCGTATTGTAGAACTGGAAAGAGGAGAAATCACCATTGATGGTTGTGATATTGCTAAGTTTGGACTCACGGATTTGCGGAAAGTTCTCGGTATCATACCCCAATCACCAATTCTCTTCTCAGGTACTGTCAAGAGAAACTGAAATTTTCTAGTTCTAACTTCTTTTCTTAAGTTGACCAACCAGTACTGTCTTTTGGATGAGCTGAGATGGTTTATGCTGTTACTCTGTTATGATTTTGTTTTCCACTTGAAAGTTTACCAACCAAGAATACTTGAGATTTGATCGATAAACCATAGCCAAGCTGAAGCCACATTGAGGATTACTCTTAACATTTGTTTCATTATAGACAAGCCAAATCCACGTTAGGGATAACTCTTAACACTTGTTTCATTCTAACTGTCATTCCTTTTTTACAGGAACTGTGCGATTTAATCTCGATCCATTTAGTGAACACAATGATGTTGACCTATGGGAGGCTTTGGAGAGGGCACATTTAAAGGATGCCGTGAGAAATAATTCTTTTGGCCTTGATGCTGAGGTATGGACTTAGATTATGTTTTATCATGCTACCTCCTCTCATTGAATCTAAATCAGTCAAACTGTCTTAGCTATTCATATATTTAAAAAAAGTTGTTATAAATGTGTGACGAAAACTAATATGAAGCGCATATGGTTGGAAATAGTTCTCCACTGCAAACATTCTACTAAAAAACTATGGCATCAATTTTCATTAAAGCTGATTTAAAGTCAAAGAATTGTTTTTAATACATTTTTTTTAGGTGTGCACAATACTAAGTTAATTATCAGGTAATGCAAACTGTAAAGTTGATTTGTTTTGGTGTCTAAGGTTTTTGAGGGAGGGGAGAATTTTAGTGTTGGACAGAGACAACTACTAAGTCTTGCACGCGCGCTGCTGCGAAGATCTAAGATTCTTGTTCTTGATGAAGCTACTGCTTCTGTTGATGTTAGAACCGATGCTCTTATCCAGAAAACCATTCGAGAAGAATTTAGATCCTGCACAATGTTAGTCATTGCTCACAGACTAAATACCATCATTGATTGCGATAGAATTCTTGTGCTAGAGGCTGGTCAGGTATGCAAAAAATAAAAAAAAATAGGAATCATCTAAGAATTTTCATGCTAACCAACTTCATTCACAATTTTTTATGATTCCAAGATGTCATGTAGTAATCCTTTGGTTAACTCATGTTAGAATCTTCAACATTTCAGGTCTTAGAACATGGTACCCCAGAGGAACTGCTTCTATCAAATGAAGGAAGCACATTCTCTAGGATGGTTCAAAGTACAGGGCCAGCAAATGCTCAATACTTATATAGTCTGGTGTTTGAAAGTAAAGAGAATAAGTTGAGTAAAAGGAAGAATGATCAAAGATGGATAGACTCTTCAAGATGGGTTGCCGCAGCCCAACGAGCCCTGGTTGTTAGTCTCACTAATTCAGAGAATGGTCATCCAATGATGGATGTTGGAGACTAGGACAACATTCTCATGAAAACAAAAGATGCAGTTATAAGGCTGCAGGATGTCCTGGTGGGGAAGCATGACAAAGAGATATGTGATACACTGCGACAGAGCCAAGTTCCCCAAGATGGATGGTGGTCAGCTTTCTACAGAATGATTGAAGGTGCAGCCAAAATAATCCTGTGTGCATACACTAAACATATGTGCCCAAGCATTGTGATTGTGTTAGAAGTTGGTTCATTACAACAACCATTATTCTTTCTTTTTTTAGTGAATTTTGCCGCTTATGTATAAGTGGTTTTGCCTACACTTTCTAATTGAACATGGCTGCCTTGTTTCAGGATTGGCTATAATGGGTAGGTTGTGGCGCGGAAGGCATCAACAATATGATTATGAAAACGAACCATTTGATTGGGATGATTGGAAAATTTAGGGAACGATGGGAACTTTGATGTCTCAAGAATGAGTTTAGTCTGCACCTCAACAAAGAAAGTTGGTGGCTTGATTTGAGCAATCATCCAATAGCAAATTTCAGATGGGACTGCTGCAAGTAAAGAGAAAAGCACTTTTGATGTAAAATTGAAACCCCCCTGTATTGTATTAGTTATCAAGTCAATTGCATATTAGGGGGAATTTACCATTGATCTGAACTTGAAGAACTAAGCTGGTATTGGGGGTTTTGGACAACTGCATGATATTGGCATGGCAGATGACATTATTTTTATTTTTATTTAAATAATGCAATCTGAGACGAACTTGGCATAACTTACAAGTACTAACCTAAAAAGGACAAACTCACTCCACATAAACAATTTATTTTCTAGTTGGAACTAAAATATTTATGAGAATTAAAAAAATAAATCGATATATCCATGTCAAAGGAGAAGATTCACAAAACTTAGCTTGACTTATACTTATATTTTAAACATAAACTTTGATTTGTCTTATAAGTGTAATATTTATATCATTTTATGCGCAATCCTTACAATGGATATTTTTTGACAAACTAGTGAAAGGTTATGCAAATTGGATTCTTGTCTTCAAGATTCAATAATTCTTGGATCTTTTTAGTCGTAGATTACACTTTGATAATGATTTTGCAAGAGTTCGTAGTCTAGAAAATTTTAAATCCTTAGTTAATAGTTTTTTTTTATTAGCATGCAGGTTTAAATATTATAAGTTTTCGATTATTTTTTGATGAAAATGATGAGGGATTCTTGGTTGAAAGGGGAAAAAAGCTATTGAACGGGTGTTGAAGAGCTCGAATTATTTTTTTATGTGATTGGAATTAGTTTTGAAGAGGGAGGGCCTCTTAAACTCATTTATAATGTTTATGACATTGAATCCATAATAATCTTAAAGCTTAATTTTTGTCAACTTGATCTTCCACCAAAGTTCAAAAGTCTGCATTTTTTAGTATTCTTGTTCTTAGAAAGATCATTGTAACCCCAACATTGATTGATAAATCTATTTCTCAATTGCTTGTTAATTGAGACTTTAGATATAGCACAATGTTATAGAATTTTTCATTTGAAAATCTCTACTCAAAATCTAAAGAAGTTTAAGGAGTCAAAGGTTGGAGATTACCTGGAGATTCTGATGATTGACATTTATGTGCCAATTCTACATGCAATCCACTATTGTAAGCATGTTTGTTTTTATCAAATTCACTAATATGCACGAAGTGAAAGACCTTATGCTCAATTTTAGACCTTCAAAAGACTTTATAGAGACTTTTCAAGGGAGAAATTCTGTGCATGATCTCTATAACATTCGTGTTCTCACCATTACTAGTACATTTCTTGATGTATGTCTCCGTCCATGTAATTCTTTTTGTTTGATTATATATCTTTTGTCCTGTTTTTGCCTTTTATTTATTGATTTATTGCTATCAACTTAACTTTATGGTTTATTCAGGGTTTAACTCCAAGGTTTGTGGGAAGAACATTAAGAGAAATGCAATTCTCTTTTTGGAATTTGATAGAATTTCATTTGACCATGGAAGGTGCAATGCATTGCAATCCTTATGAATATTGTTTCTTTCCTCGAGAATTGGCGGTATCTAGAGAAGATTTTCATTGATGTGAGTGTCGGTTCGATTCTATTAACATCAATCATAATTTTCACAAATTAAGACATGGTAATTAGTATATTAATAAACCGATCAAATATAGGCAGGAATAGTTACCACTATACTATAATGCCCTTGTTAGCCTTCATTTTAGACAAACTTGTTAAAGAACCATCTTATTTCAAAACTTAAGTTGTTAGGTGAAACCTCACAATATGATTTATATTATTCTCTAACATACATCCTTAAGTGAAAGCTCTTTGTGCTTGAAACTTGCACATATCTACATTATTTTGTGTTTGATTTTTATCAAATAGAATGGAGGTGGTGAGATTCGAACTCATGACCGCTAGGTCAACAAAACTTTGATACCATGTTAAAGAACTATCTCACCTAAAAGCTTAAACTGTCAGATGAGGCCTTATAATATATTTTATATTATTCTCTGACAAAATTATTCTTGTCAATATATAACAAATAGGTTGAACTGCAAAATCAACATATCCATTTAAGTTTTAATATGTTAAAAGCCATGAATAAAATTATTTTAATTAAAAATAAAAAACTTTTAATTGTCTAGATTGATCTGAACTAAATCTTGAATTGATAAATTATTGAGCTGATATTTAAAATCATATCGAATTAGCTGCTCGTAAAATTTAGTTTTTTCATGCTACCATCCTAAGATTTTCAACACATAAAAAAATAAAACCAAAATCATAGAATTCTACTAGTAAATCTTTAGATTTTGTTTCAACTACTTGCACTAATCATTTGACTTGTAGAAGGATTACGGGCTCAGACTCTCGAAGATGTAAATTGTATTAGAGTGCTCTTCAGCATGGCACATGATCATCATATCATATGTATGTTTATTAGTCAATTATTTCTTAAGATTTAACGAATTTTTGAATTATTATCTTAAATTCAAATATGTTTCCCACTCAAAAACATATTTTAAACTTTACCAGAGAGAGAGAGAGAGAGAGAGAGAGAGAGAGAGAGTTATGTGTTAAAACTATTTTTTCTAATAATTTTCAACTATTTACTATTTCAAGAAATTGAGGGGGGGGGGGGAATGAGAGAGCACATGAATAATAATATTAATACAAAAAAACTATTGACGAATTAGGAAAAAACTAAATTCTTCGATACAAAAGCAAAATGCCGTTGCCGGGGATCGAACCCAGGTCACCCGCGTGACAGGCGGGAATTCTTACCACTATACTACAACGACTTTGCTGATGGATTTACCAGAACATTAGACGATTATATTATATAGTCTACATTTGCTCATCTTCTCTAGAGGAACCATATGTCACTAATATTTTGCTATTAGAGGGTTTTTAAGCCTTTGATTATTGTTGTTGCTGTTGATGATAAAAAAAATACATTTTCTCTCCACATTTTGATAGTGAAAAAAATTATTTTATAAATTAGCATAGTTAGGAAAATGATTTTTATTCTAGTACAAAATAATGGTCGGGTGTATAGTATTATAGTGCATGCAGGTTGAGTGTATAGTAAATGCATAGCCAATAGTAAATTTCGCTGGCCAAATAATCAGCACCATCACTCCCTAGAAAACTGGCCTAATTAAATAAAGAACAGAACTTTGTGCACGTGCGACCATTAATTATTTTTTCCACTAAGCTAGTTTGAGAATAATTTTGTCCAACGTGGAAGAAAAAAACTCTAAAAGGTTATAAAAACCACGAACCTCCCTCTAATAACCAAGTGATTATTATAATCTTTTACTTCATGGAATAATAGTTATTTTTTAAAATACTATTTATTAAAAAACAAATATATTTTTAATATTAACCATAAAACATAAGGAACGACTATGACAGGCTAGTACTTACCTCTTTCTCCTCCTTTTTGTATTCGGATGATGCAAGGAAAAGATAGCTAGTTACGGTGGCTAGCTGATTAGAGCTGTTAATTGTTAGTTGACTTGTAAGAAAGGCAATGAAAGAATAAGAGTTGTGCGGCTGCAGTTTCTTTTCTTCCTCTAATTCCCTCTTCAATTTTTATGTTCCTTAGCTTGTTAAGGTGATTCAACTACTACCTGTTCGTTTTTCTTAAATATCTTCTTCATGAATTTGTTGCCCAAAGGGAAAGTGGCATGTTGAGTCTGCAGATGGATAAGTTCACGGGAGATTTCTCTGTATTGATTGTTGATTGCTTCTGTATGACTCTGGCTAGCAAAAAGATACATGCTACGTCTACAATGGGTATCCTCCTGATCCGGAGGTGAGTTTTCAATCTTGTTTTGAACTGGAGTTTTTCTTTTCAAAGATTTTTTATTCGTTATGTCATGTCGCTATAAGAAATTATGTGCCTTCAATGTGTTTTGCAAAAGGTCTAAGTCATTTTTCCAAGTGCTTTTCTCCATGGGTTTGTGGATGGGGAGTACGTTTGGGTCTGGGTTGATAAGATTATACGATGATGTGCTCAGTCTCATATTACTGGATAAGAGCACAGTGGCCAGCAAAGTTACACAAAATCCCCTTCCCGCCACGACGACATGCCTAGCAAGCAACAAAAAGAAAAAAAATAAGGGTGGTCATAAATTATTTGAGGCTTCCAAAATCCCCTCCCCGCCCTAGGCGGCATATTAATTTACAGTTACAAGACAAAAATCGTTGTCTTTAATAATGGAAAAGTATATGCGACCAAATGCAAGATCAGGTTTGGAAATTAGATGTCTAGATGCCTACTACTCACTCCCTCATAAATAAGAGCAAGAGGGGTGTGCCAGTCACGTAAGCCGTGACGCATGCTATTATGGATTCTTATCTACACTTTTTCGTTTGTATTTTCATGAATACTGTGTTATATACCTTATTCAAAATAATAATTAATGATAATATTATATACCCCTTCCTAAATTAAGCAAATAAACGACTATCTTGAAAATGAAAAGGCCACACTGCTAGCTTTAGTTTATGTTTCTGGAATTAAACAACACTTTCAAGTATCAATCGTTCTTCAAAGGACCAGTAGGAGTATCAGAACAAGCAAGTTGACCATTCGATCATTTAAACTTATTTATGTTTGAGATTTCTTTCAGTACTATATGTACTTGCTGTTCTTCTTAGTGACGTGTTCTGTTGCTCATTTTGTTATGTTTTTCTTTTGTTTTCCTCTCTGTTTAATCAACTGTAGGTAAAGTAAGCAGTTTTGGTTTGCGTAGGGCGTTGGGAAGATGGGTTTGAAGGCATTGGTTTGGTATTGTCGACCTATGGCAAATGGGGTTTGGGCAAAAACAGTGGATAATGCATTCGGTGCTTACACTCCCTGTGCCATTGACTCCCTTGTCATCTGCATTTCTCATCTGGTTCTTCTTGGTCTGTGCTTGTATCGAATATGGTTGATTATTGACAACAATACCAAAGCTAAAAAATACTGTCTCAGGACAAAATACTATAATTACATGCTGGGCTTGTTAGCTGCTTACTGCACAGTTCAGCCTTTATTAAGGTTGTTTATGAATGTCTCAATCTTTAATCTGGATGGCCAGACTGCCCTTGCTCCCTTTGAGGTACATGAACTTTGTTTCTCGTTAATTTAGATTTCTAATGTTTCTTTCAAAGGTGAACCATATTTCTAAATCAACATTCGCTGTCTCTGTCTTTTCTTTTCTTTTTCAAAAAAAATCTGTATCTAACTTGTTCTTCTGATATTCATTTTACTAGTTTCTTAATGGATTTTCTGTCCTTTGCAGATGTTCTCTTTGACTGCTGAAGCCCTTGCCTGGTGCTCCACTCTTATTATGATTGGTTTGGAAACAAAAATATACATTCGACAGTTTCGATGGTATGTGCGGTTTGGAGTCATGTATGTGTTGGTAGGGGAAGCGGAAATGCTCAATCTGGTACTGTCAGTGAGTGATCACTACAGTAGGTTAGTCATTCTTCCCTTTTCTGACTTAACAAATTAACTCAATCAAGTTCTATTTCTTCTGTATTTTTCCACCAGGTTGGAGTGCCATTTAATGCAAGCAAGGTGTTTTTTCCCCCCTGTGCAACAGCCTGATCTATATTATTAAAACGCTCAAAATAATTATGTTTATCAAGAACAGCAGCAAGCTATCTATGTATTGTACTATTGACTGGAGAACAATATTGCAATTACTTATCTGATAAGTTGAGTGGCACTAAATTATATAGTACCTTAAGGGGAAATAAAATAAAAAGATAGTAATATTGACCATAATTATAATCTGGGCTTCTGCCAAACTATTCACAATTGAGAATAAGAAAAGGAAAATTTTAGAAGCTGAATTTTTTAACAAGAGTATTGCCCTGCCATCATATTTATAAATAGAGGGAAGGGTGGGTGGGAATTAAATTCCTGAATTTTTAATTCCAATGAACAATTTGTTAGGAGACTCTGATACAATCCAATCCAATCCAATCCACATGTAAGTCAAGACATTGTGCAATTCAGGTTAAAACATTTGCAGAAATAAACTATTTGTTTGTGAGAACAGGTAGTACTGCTGTACGAGCCACAAGAAGCATGTTTATCGCATATATGCAATTTGTGATGAGGTTGGATGGACTTGACTAACATAGATTTCACGGTTATTCTAGATAAGGATGCTTGCAAGATTAACAGTACTGTTTTCTGCAGTTCATAATCTCACAATTTATTCTGGAGGCAACACTAAACTACAGTTTTTTTGCGAATGCAGATTTACATTCTATATGTATATCAGCACGGTTTTCTGCCAGGTTTGTGGCCTTTTATTTCTCTATTATATAAATATTATAGGGTAAATCAGCTCTTCTAATTTTCTCATCTTTCTTCATGCTGCCTTGACCTATCATCCATTCAATGGTCTTCAATCGGGGTTGGTAAATTGTTATGCTAAGGTGGACATCTCCATCTGTGTTTTTTACAAATTTTGACTCTGCTCCAGTCTATGAAAACTGAAGTCACTTGCCATGGCCTTAGAAGACATCACTACTTGAGCCTAGCTTGGCTTGGCCTTATAAACCAAATGAACAACATTTTTAAATTAATCACCTAGCAACAACATTCAGGGATATTTTTTAAAGTTTTGTGAGAATGACATGAATGCTGCTCTTTTTTTGGATGTTTTGATACTCATTAACTAATCTTTGTTGGATTTTTCCTATGTTGGTAAATGTGGGGAGTGGACATTCGCATGAACACTGGCATCTTTAGAATAGGATGGTGCCTGTTGGAACCTCTAGGCTTATACTGATGCTAAAGCAGCCAATAGATACAATTTCTTTCTAGAATTGCCTGACAGGTTCTTAAGTTTTGATTGAATCCACTTTTTTTCCACACACCACCACAACATCTTGTATGTTACAGATTGATACCAAAACAATTTTGAGTTGTTTAGAATATACAAATGACATCAACACTAATTCTTGGCAAAGAAGTTAAATTTTGTTTCGTTGTCTTGACCATTTTCTTAATCATTCCCAAAAATGACAAGCACCTTAGTATTTTGTCGTGTGGCTACTTTTTTTGCAGGTTTTGTTTGGGATTCTTCTACTTGTTTATATTCCCAATCTGGATCCTTATCCAGATTATGTTATGATGGAATCTGAGTCTCTTGATAATTGTGAATATGAAGCACTTCCTGGAAGAGAGCAAATATGTCCTGAGAGGCATGCCAACTTATTTTCTAGTAAGTAGTTTATTATTTATTGTTCTCAATGCCAAGAGATTTCAATATTCATGCTTCTATTTCTCAAGCAATTACTTAAGATAGAGAAAGTAATGAACTGCATTTTGGCTAGAGATAAAAACTATGGTTTCAATGATTGCTAAGTTGGTTAGTCATTTAATTGCTTATAGATATATTGATTCATTTCCCTCTACAAGGAATATTTTTTGGATGGTTGACTCCACTCATGAAGCAAGGCCACAAAAGACCTATTACTGAAAAGGATGTTTGGAAGTTAGACACGTGGGACCAAACTGAGACATTAATAAAAAAGTATGCACCATGTTCTTATCTTTCATAGTTTAAGGGAAACCTCGTCTCTTTATTCGTAAATGTTTTCATCTATTGCAGGTTCCAAACTTGTTGGGTTGAAGAATCTAACAGACCAAAGCCACGTCTCTTAAGAGCACTAAACAATAGTCTTGGTGGAAGGTATTGGTTGAATTGCATTTCTCATCTTGTTTCATTCCCTATCATTTCGATACTCAATGGACTTTAAACATACCAAATGGTGGTTTTATCCTTCTTGAAACCTTCTGAATTATATGTTTTTTGTTTGATTGAGACACTTGAACAATTCCCCCCCTTTATTTCAACTCTTAAATTATAAAGTGTTTTGATTTAAACCTTGTATATTAGATTTTGTCCATTTATCCATCACATAGAATTTGAGTTCCATTTGTTATCCTATGAAGTGTTCCAAGATCATTAAAGAATGTGATACATAATTCATTAAGAAATCAGCCTCAACATTATGATCAATTTATCATCGAGAATCAACCCTTAAAATTCTTATGATTTTCTTGATGATTTTTGAGAAAAACAGATGGAGTGCACTTGGTATTTAAAAACTAAAATGGATAAACCTAAGAGAAGAAATACAAATGAAAACATCCTATAGTTTAGGGGTTCAAATCAGAAAAACATATCCGGAGTTTCGTAAATTACTTACAATACATGAGATGTTTCTATTGTTGAGATTTTCTTTTACTATTACTAATATTAGTTGTGTTTTATTCATTTTTCACAACCATTTTCTGTAGGTTCTGGTTGGGAGGATTTTTTAAGGTACATTTTTCGAGGATTGCTTTAACTTGTTTAATTTCTCAATAAATTATAATTCATACTTTTTCTATGTTGTAGTTTGAATTTGCTGAACCTGAAAGCTTAAACCTTCTAGTTTTATTTTTCTATCGCATGTTGGGATATTATTGCTCGACTAATAGTATATATCAAAATTGTGGCCTTAACTCTTAAATTGTAGGGAATTCTCTCAGTTTCAACCTTTATTAGTTAAGGACCATGCAATATTTTCTCTCTGCTATTGTAACAATTTCAATTCAAACTGATGTTCTAGATTGAAACCTAACGAAGTGGACTTTCAAAACTCTCTAGTAATGTCACAACTCATGTGAAACTTAAAGCTTTTTTATTTTTATTTGTAGATTGGCTATGATCTTTCTCAATTTGTGGGACCTATTACATTGAGCCACCTCTTGCAGGTTTGTTTCCTTATTGGTAATGCCTTGTTTTATATAATGTATGACATCCATTTTTCTGGTAGCAAGAGTTTCATTTTTAGTAAGAATTTATTTATATTTCATATAGAAGAATTTAGATAATTCTATTATTTTTTATTATTTTTATGTGCATGTAAATAATATTCAAATGGGATAGCTAATTTGTCTTGCACTTTTTTTATTGCACCAAATGTCATTTCATATAGAAGAATTTAGATAATTCTATTAATTTATATTCTTTTTATGTGCATGTAAATAATATCTCTCATCATTTAGTCAAAGATTATCTTTTCTATGCTCCAATAATTGTTTTATTTAATAGCATCTTTCCTATGATAGAAATAGTTCAATTAATTACTCAAATTTGATATGGAGCACAATTCAAATCTCTTACACTTTGTGCTTTTGCTGCCAAATTTGTGATTGTTCCACTACATGCAGTCAATGCAACGAGGTGATCCAGCTTGGATTGGTTATATCTATGCCTTCTTGATTTTTCTTGGGGTGGTATGAATTCAAACCCATTTTTTCTTTCAATTTCATTTTTATAGAAAACACATCGAATATGAATAAACATTTGTCTCTACCCTCATCGGTTTAATATCACTATTGTATAATGTTATTTGTTTTATTTCTTTAGCTTGATCTTATGGCATACATAATATATTCCATTGTATGTATTAACATTCAAGCAACTTAGTCAACATATTTCATCATTTAATTGCACATGTTTGGGTGCATTTTATTTGGGGATTCTCTTGTTGATAGAACAGTGTTTAAGCGTTTAATTACTATCAATGATAACCGAGAAGCTTTCACTACTCGTAAAATTTTCAACTACAGGTTACACTTGTATGTGGGACTGGTGATAGCGAAGCTAATTGATTGTTAAAGTTATCAATTTAAAAATCAAGTATTTTTGGAGAGTTTGTATTCCTTCTATAGAGTATTATATGACCAAGTCTATAAATATGAAATGTAGATTATTTTGCAAAAAAACTGTCACCAATCAATCAAATAAATCCTATCAATTATTGCTTTAAACATTAAATTTGGTTTGGCTTTGTCATTGTTTTTTTAATTGTTTTCTTAATCATTTTTTTGTTTATTTACATATTTTTTTGCTGTTTATTTCAATCTTTTCTCCTTTGGTAGCCGAGCATCTCTTGCTCACATGATCATTAGGGTAATGCTACTTGTTCATCAAGTCCAAAAACTTTAGAAGTCTTGGCCACTCATAATAAAGATCCAAAGTAACATAGTATAACTAGTCACTATAATATATTGTTATATTCTTTTTTTTGGTATCACTATCAATCTCAATGTCATCATTAATATTTAAATTTCTTTGATATCACATTTAATTATTGATATCAAGATATAGGACTTCATTGACTATGACAAAAAAAATTTCTTTCTTTTGGAATGATAAGATAGTAAATCCACATTAGATTCAGGGAAGCCTACGTAAAACTGGAAGTCACAAAATCAGAATAATGTAAATGAAGTAGGAAAACAAGATATGTAATTTGATTAAGATACTTTTGATAACTTTCAAAGTTCTTATTTTTATGGGACTCTTCTCCCCCATTCCTAATATTGGGGGTTTATACAAGCCATGATTTCCATGTTAGCAATCAATCATGCTTTGCACAATAGAGAGTTATGGGTTTAAGTTATAGATGGTATGGTTGGACTATGTTTAATATCATGACAAATAAAATCAAGCAATTCTTCTTGTTCCTAAACCAAATATATTTAAATGTTGCTAGACTATGTGGCTAGCTATTCCTATTATTCTCCTTACCGTGTTTCGTTTTCTTGGCTAATTTTACTATGCTATGGATATTTGTCAATGGAATGTAGCTTTTGGATTAACTGATTATTTTACTTGGTTCAGTTGTTCGGTGCGCTTTGTGAATCTCAGTTTTTCCAGAATGTTATGCGTGTTGGTTTTCAGCTGAGGTCAACTTTGGTAAAACTATTTTCTTATCAATATTTAGTTGTGTGAATCTATTTTTTAAATATATACTTCAACATCATTTTGCTTTGGAATTTTGGTTGTGTGCCAAATTCAAATGCTTGCTTTGTTGTTTCTAAATGAGTTAGCTATGTTTATAGCAGCCTTTTCCGATTGTAGGTGGCTGCTATATTTCGTAAATCCTTGAAACTAACTCATGACAGTCGAAAGAACTTTGCATCAGGGAAGATAACAAATATGATCACAACAGATGCCAATGCACTTCAGGTATGCATTTTATGAAGAACTATCAATATGCATCCAGTAACTCATATCATGAAAAAGGAGAATTAATTATTCATTAGAAAGAGTGTCTACTTGGAACATGATACATTATATGAATTTTAAGAGAAATTGCAGTGACAATAAAATACTTTTTGTATATCATAAATACCTATTGATGTCCTATATATTAAAAGGTAAATGACCTATGTGTTAGTCATCGAAAATTGTAGATAACCTTATCCTTGCATGATTAGGAAGTCTTCATCATGCCATTACTTCTTCATTTTTTAATTGTTTTATTGTGAAAAAATTTAATGTTCAAACAATTCTCAATTTTTTATATTTCTTGAACTTTTTCAAGAGTTGTATTTTTTTTCCTAAAAACTAATTTTTAATTTCTAAAACATTATAAATATTCAAGTTCCATTTTTTAATTTGATAATTTTGAATTTTTTATTTCTTAATTTTAAAAAATGAAGTTTGTTAAATTAAGGGGAGGAGGCCAACATTTGTCTTTCTTAAGTGTGATTGGCTTGTTCTTGAATCTTTGCTTTAAGAGTTATTCGCAACAAAGAATTTCCAAGGGAAGAGGGATACAACATTTTTTTTGGGGGGGTTTGAGTTATTAAATTACTAATTTTTAAAAGGAATATAAGAATTTATCATAGTTGGACATCTAATATATTAATTATTAACTATTATAATTATTCTAAAAAAACATAACTACCCTGTTTTGAGTTGTTTTAAATTACACGGCTCTCTAATATCTTTTTATCTTTTTTCTTTCCTAAAATCTCAAACTTGCTCATACAGTTTGAATTATATACAAAATATCTTTGTATTGTCAAGGTATTTTTGAAACGGAAAATACAACTTTTATCAATTTAGATGGAAAAAATTTGATGGAACATAATAAAGAATTTGAATAAAAGGGATAGTTAGAAACATAAAGATAATACTGAAGACCTTTTTAATTATGTAAGGACACATCAAGCCATTTATCATATTTTTATTTTTACCGTTCCTCTCTAATATTCATTCTTTTCCCATTTTTTATTAAGGTATAAATGCACTGCGATTGTATTTTGTAGCAAATATGTCAACAACTTCATGGATTGTGGTCTGCTCCATTTCGAATCACCATCTCCATGGTTCTTCTTTACCAACAATTAGGTGTTGCGTCACTTTTTGGCTCGCTAATGCTTGTTCTCATGGTTCCCACACAAGTAATAAATATTCTTCCTTTTCCTAAATTTGGTGTTTTAATTCTTAGAATTAACATGTTCTAACCTTATTGTCCCGCTACGTTCCATGTTCTTGTATTGACCGCCCGCATTGTCTTGTGATGCTTTATGTTGTCAATTTCTGCTATTATCACACTTGATTAGTCGCCACTCTCTTCCAGGTTGTCGGGAAAGTCAGTTCACATGCTTATCTCTTATAATTGTTTTCCTTATTATGAGAGTTTCCAATTAGCATGCCTATTATACATTTAAACATATTAATTAGGCCTAACTAAATTTTGCATATAACATCTGACCCTCGTCCTTCCATAAGTAAGCATTTCACCTCGCATATGGAAGGAAATTTCCTCTGTATTTGAGATTGACTTGCAATTTGCAAGGTGCGAGGTTACTTTAATTTATCCATTGTAAAACAAGTCCATAACTAAATTTTGTAAGTTACTAATATGTTCGGTAATATTATTATGCATATCACTTCAAGTTGTTGACTTTTCGTGTTTGAAAAGATATTTTGAGTCAAAACATTGAATCAAAAGTTACCTTTTCTAACTCTAGCACAAGTTGGAAAATTTAGGTAAAATTCATAGGTAAATTGTGTATTACATGCTCAAAGCTGTTGTATTAAGTCTTTAGATTTTAGAAGTATCATTACTTTTGTAGTTTGACAGAGTTGTGCAATTAAATTAGTTAAGTGACCCATTTTTAGTTCATCCACATTGATTTTCATTCCTATTAATCTTTTTGTTTGATAGACAATTTTGATGAGCAAAATGAGAAAGCTAACTAAGGAAGGATTGCATAGGACAGACAAAAGAGTCAGCCTCATGAATGAAATCCTGGCTGCCATGGATGCTGTGAAGTATGGTTTAAGTTTAAGAAGAATTGCTCATTTTTTAGTCTTATGCTATTTTAAGTGATTGTTTTGACTCTATAATGAAATATTTCAGATGTTATGCATGGGAGAAGAGCTTTCAATCTAGAATTCAAAGTGTGCGGGATGATGAGTTGTCATGGTTTTGCAGTGCACAATTACTATCTGCTGTATGGAAGAAACTATACATCTTGCTAAGTTATATTGTTGCTCCTTCTCTTCTAAGAATGTGCTGATGCTACGATGATTCCATTCAAAATTATATTCATAGTGAAATCTAGAAAATTATAAAATTGAATTTAACTATGAAGTATGATCTGTCTTGAGAAGAAAGAGTTGCCAAAAATTTTATCATATCCTACATCCCACCACCTTTGGAATCATATATACCTATCTGTTATGATAAGTATGTGTACCTTAGTCAAAATTTAAACATCCCACCACCTTTGGAGTCATATATACCTATCTGTTATGATAAGTATGTGTACCTTAGTCAAAATTTAAGTGCACAGGCTTCTCTCTCTCTCTCTCTCTTTTAAATTTTGACTGTGTGATTGAGTATACAACTACATTCCGCTAGAGAACAAGTAGCTATATATAATGTTAAAATCTATCTTCAGACAATACTTTTGACATGTATGTCTCATTTATTTTGCTCTAATTTGTAAATATGATTATCAATTAATCTAATGTGGTATAATTATAATGATTTGCTCCTCTATTGGTTAAATAAGCATATTAGTTAATCTAATTTGGTAGAATTATAATGATCATTAAGACATTATAGCTAAATGCTTGAAGGGCCATGATTTGTCACTTGTTTTGTTGCATAAGTGATCTTGATCCTCTATATGCAAATGCAATTCTAACCAAAGTACTGCAACTTTTCTATACTGCTAATATTGAATGTATGAGAACTTTACAAGTGCATTGACTGACTTTTTCCCTTCTATTGCAGTTCAATAGTTTTATACTGAACAGCATCCCAGTTGTTGTGACCCTGGTTTCATTTGGCACATTCACCTTGCTTGGTGGAGACTTGACACCTGCAAAGGCATTTACGTCACTCTCTTTGTTTCAAGTGTTAAGATCTCCTCTAAACATGCTTCCTAACTTACTAAGCCAGGTTCTGTGATTTTCTCAATTTCACTAATTATACTTGATAATATACAAGTTTTTTGTATGATGTCAGCATTGCCTTTGATGCATTCTTGTCACATTTCTTCATGTTTCATGTCACATACCACATTTGTGTTTGCTAGTGTGGTTGGCTATGTTGAAAAAAAGCTTATTGATCTAAAGTACAAGTTTTTCCTAAAAAGCAGGAATTTGATCCTTTATCTAAAACTGATTATTTTTTTACATGTGCGAGGATTGTTACTGAAAACCCTTCCATCCAAAAACCCAACAAAATACTTTTCTATCAATAGAATCATGAAATAAAATGTTCATACCAAAATATTTAAAATTATGCCAAAACTTAGTTAGAGAGATATAAAGAACTTTTTTGGATGAAGAAAGCACTAGCTTTATTATCTTCAATAATTCGTTCTCAAGACAGATTTATCATGTTCTTCATTGAATATGTGGCTGTATTATATGCTTACAACAAAATTCATGTTATTTATTCAAGAGCTTAGCCTACCTTGTGTGCTGTATGATTACTCATTTTGGTTGTATTCTTCCTTAAGTGTCTAAAATGTAACTTGTTCTGTAGGTTGTAAATGCAAATATATCATTGCAACGCTTGGAGGAACTGTTTTTAGCTGAAGAGAGGATTTTAGCACCAAATATGCCTCTTAAACTTGGAATTCCAGCTATCTTAATTGAAAATGGGAACTTTTTATGGGATTCAAAGGTTAACTTCTAAAGCTTAAACAATTGAAATTGGTCTTGTGGTTGGATGGAAATTGAATTTTATATTTACTTGAAATTTTTGTATTTGCACTAAATTGGGATTTTGTATTCTAAACATAGTTAAATTAGGAATTATACTATAAACATTGTTACTAAGTGTGGTGGTAAATTAACACCAGGTTATTTCTTGTGGTCTACTTATTGATTTTAACTCCCAGACATGCTTTTTTATTCAAGAAATCTTCGAATCTTTTGCCTTTTTCCAGCTAGAGAAGCCAACTTTGTCAAATATCAATTTAAAAATAGAAGTAGGCAGCTTAGTTGCAATTGTTGGCGGGACTGGAGAAGGAAAAACATCTCTTATATCAGCAATGCTTGGAGAACTGCCTCCTATGGAAGATGCAAGTGTTGTTATAAGAGGGACTGTTGCATATGTTCCTCAAGTTTCATGGATATTCAATGCTACTGTGAGTTATTTCTTGGCTTCTTCTTTGTTAATTAATTTTGGTCTCTTACATAATTATCATTTATCGTTGTAGTGTTTCTCAGGTTTTGCATTAATGTTGTGCACATTCTTGACATTGAAATTCTTTTTTTTCAGGTACGTGACAACATATTATTTGGGTCAGAATTTGAACCTTCACGCTATTGGAAAGCTATTGATGTAACTGCATTACTACATGATCTCGACGTGCTTCCAGTTAAGTGCATCCTTTTCTTCTCTCTCTCGATTCTTCTGTTTTGTTTGAAATATCTCTTAGAAGATTGCCTTATACTTGTTTATTTAGGGTCATGACCTCACTGAGATAGGTGAAAGAGGAGTCAATATTAGTGGTGGGCAGAAGCAAAGAGTTTCCATGGCTAGGGCTATCTACTCCAATTCAGATGTATACATATTCGATGACCCTTTAAGTGCTTTAGATGCTCATGTTGGTCGACAGGTATTGGGTCCTGTTAAATAGTATAAGGTCATATTAAAGCCAATTTGATCGATAGTGCTACTTGTGCTATATTTTGTAGAAAGCTTGATATGGTTCGCGGTGATTAACAACTCTTTATTATTAAGCATTTTTTATACAAAGTGAACATTCAGTTACTTTATTCCAACAATGCTATTCCTTGATGACCAAGTTATGAGTTGGTGGGAATTTCTCTCTGGTTTTTTTGTCATATTACTTTAGTGTTTCATGACTGACAATTGCTAGCCTTACAAATCGAAGCTCTAAAACTAAGCTTCTGGTTAAGCTAAATATTAGCCTAATCTCAAATTTACAGGTCTTCAACAATTGTATTAAGGGCGAGTTGCAAGGAAAAACCAGGGTTCTTGTCACCAACCAGCTACATTTTCTTCCGCAAGTGGATAAAATTATTCTTCTCAGTGAAGGTATGATTAAAGAGGAGGGAACCTTTGATGAGCTCTCAAAAAATGGCAAGTTGTTCCAGAAGCTGATGGAAAATGCTGGGAAAATGGAAGAGCTAGTGGAAGAAAAGGATAGCAGTGAAAATTTAGACTACAAAAGCTCAAAACCAGTAGCTACTGGGGGAAATGATGTGCCACAAAAAACAGGTTACAAAATGAAAGTGAAAGGAGGGAAGTCTGTACTTATCAAGCAAGAAGAACGTGAAACAGGTGTTGTTAGTTGGAATGTTTTGATAAGGTAATTTAGGGGGCTTATTTAATATTCTTGCTATATTTTAGTACTTTGATTGTTTGTGCAATTTGTAAGAAATGCCTTAGGATAAGGACCCTTTTCTGAATCTATTCAACAGATTTTTATATGATGCTCACAACAGCGAAGCGTACAAATCAGGGTCAGGGGTCAACCTCTCTGGTATACTAAGAAAACTTCAATGCGAGTTAAAGTTGAAAACATATTTCGAGTGTGGTTGCGATTGCTTTTTAAAGTGTTTTTCATTCATAAATGCATCAAAATAATATTCTTTTATTTTTTTTAAAATCATTTTTGAAATTAGCACGTGAAAATGATATAAAAATACTAAAAAAATTTAATTTCAAATAAAAAATTCAAATTTTTTTAAAAGCAATTTTAAAACGTAATGTCAAACACTCCCCTTCCAAGTCTTTAACTGTTGTACAGCAATTGTGGCCAAGGTAGCACTGGATATCCTAAAGACTAGTGATGCTCAAATGCATATATTTTAGATGCAGAACTATTTAATGCCCAACTACTTACTGTAGATGTTCCCATGTGATAGTGTCTTTGTAGTTTTAAGATTAAGCACATATGACCAGTGGCAGAAACATTTTCAACAAATGGCCATTCTATTATGTAAAAACATTAATATTTCCTAGTTTTTCAATAGCATGTATGCTAGTCATAAACATGAAACATTCAAAGAGAATTTTGTTGTTCTTGTATTTGACATTTTTATATGCATTTGCAGGTATAATAAGGCATTAGGAGGCATATGGGTGGTTTTAATAATCTTTTTGTGCTACTTATTAACTGAAGTTCTTCGAGTTTCGAGAAGTACATGGTTGAGTTTTTGGACTAATCAAAGCACTTTGGAGAGTTATAGGCCAGGATACTACATTTTCGTGTATGCCCTTCTATCATTTGGCCAGGTTTGTTCACAACCATAGATGGCATCAATATCTTAGAGTCACAATATTTGGAAGCTTTTAATAAGGAAGAGAAAGAAATAGTTTAATCCATTGTTTCTTTCATTTGCAGATGTTTTTTTAATGTAGAATAACAGATGTTGAAACAAAAGAGAGAAGCAGTGAGGAAGAAACTTTAGAATTTATGTAATTGCTATGATCATTAGAGTCTTACTTCATATTTCTGGTTCAGGTGATTGTGACTTTGGTGAACTCTTATTGGGTAATCAGTTCAAGTCTTCATGCGGCCAAAAGACTTCATGATGCCATGCTAGATTCTATCCTGCGAGCTCCCATGCTATTTTTCCACACTAACCCAACTGGGAGAATAATCAATAGGTTTGCGAAGGATCTAGGTGAAATAGATCGTAATGTTGCCAATTTTGCGAACAATTTTCTAAACCAAGCCTGGCAGCTGTTTTCAACTTTTGTGCTGATAGGCATTGTGAGCACAATATCACTGTGGGCCATCATGCCACTTTTGATCTTGTTTTATTCAGCCTATCTATATTACCAGGTATGATGAGAAATCCCTAGTTGTTTTTGTTTGGAATCTGGTATGACTTTTGCAATGGATGTAACTTCAGTATTTTAGTTGGGATGCTCTATGAGGTGGTTTCTTTCGTGTATCAATTTATTGTTGTTTTTATCAGTTCCACATGTAAGAGTTGTCTTCCCAGATAACCTCTTTCAGATCTTAAATAAACCAAGCATGCATGTCGTTTAAAATTTAGAATAACCTTCGACCACTGGAAGTGAGAAGATCGACTCTTGAAAAGGTAAATCCTATGGATTTTATTTGGGAGAAAAGACATGCTAAATTCAATTTTGGGTAAGCATGCTAAAATCCAATAGAATGTATTAAACCCATTTCGATGGACTTTGGCTTTGTCTTTCTAAGCTTCATTGTTGAAAGCTAGCGACTGTATTGTAGTTGGTTATATCCTGTCAAGAGTTATGCTCCGATAACTGTGCTCTTGTATGGTACATGTTGTCTTTGTAGTGGCCTTTAGTTTCTCCTTTCAGTTTATATGAAGAATTAGCTCAAGGAGAATAGGTTTTCATGTCGGAATTCATGTAGGCTCAATTAAAAGGTCTTCAGCAAGAAAAAGAAATCTATAACATTTAACCATGTACGTGTTTAAAACATTTTACCCTTACCTGTTGTTTAAATATCTCATTTTAATTCCTCATAGTCACTGCTTCAGCAATCATATATATCCATTAATGCTGAATTGATTTTTTTATGCCAATTAATTCACCTTGTAAGTATTGTATCTACAAGCTCTAATAACTATGCTCTTGTACTGTACTGTACAGAGTACATCCCGTGAAGTGAAACGTCTGGATTCTATTACCAGGTCTCCAGTTTATGCACAATTTGGAGAAGCGTTAAATGGTTTGTCGAGTATTCGTGCATATAAAGCATATGATTGGATGGCAATCATCAATGGGAAGTCTATGGACAATAATATCAGATTTACTCTTGTGAATATCAGTTCAAATCGTTGGCTCACCATAAGGTTGGTTACACTAGGAGGGATCATGATTTGGTTGATAGCAACATTTGCAGTTTTAGGGAATGGAAGAACAGAAAATCATGTGGAATTTGCATCTGTAATGGGTCTCCTACTTAGTTATACTTTGAACATCACTGATTTGTTGAGTAATGTTCTAAGACAAGCTAGTAGAGCTGAAAATAGCTTAAACTCTGTTGAGCGTGTTAGCACATATATAGATTTACCCTCTGAAGCTCCTGCTATTATCAAGACCAATCGTCCTCCTCCTGCCTGGCCTTCATCAGGATCAATGAAATTCAGGGATGTTGTTCTACGTTACAGACCCGAGCTTCCTCCAGTCTTGCATGGCTTGTCCTTTGAAGTCTCTCCGAGTGAAAAACTAGGAATAGTTGGAAGAACTGGAGCAGGGAAATCTAGCATGCTAAATGCGTTGTTCCGTATTGTAGAACTAGAAAGAGGAGAAATCACCATTGATGGTTGTAATGTTGCTAAGTTTGGACTCACAGATTTGCGGAAAGTTCTCAGTATCATACCCCAATCACCAATTCTCTTCTCAGGTACTGTCAAGAGAAACTGAAAACTGGAATTTTCTAGTTCTAACTTCTTTTCTTAAGCTGACCAACCAGTACTGTCTTTTGGATGAGTTGAGATGGTTTATGCTCTTACAATGTTTTGTTTTGTTTTTCCACTTGAAAGTTTGCTGACCAAGAATACTTGAGATTTGATCGATAAACCATAGCCAAGCTAAAGCCACATTGGGGATTACTCTTAACACTTGTTTCATTCTAATTGTCATTCATTTTTTTACAGGAACTGTGCGATTTAATCTCGATCCATTTAGTGAACATAATGATGCTGACCTATGGGAGGCTTTGGAGAGGGCACATTTAAAGGATGCTATTAGAAATAATTCTTTTGGCCTGGATGCTGAGGTATGGACTTAGATTATGTTTTATCATGCTACCTCCTCTCATTGAATCTAAATCAGTCAAACTGTCTTAGCTATTCATATATTTAAAAAAAGTTGTTATAAATATGTGACGAAAACTAATATGAAGCGCATATGGTTGGAAATAGTGCTCCACTGCAAACATTCTACTAAAAAACTATGGCATCAATTTTCATTAAAGCTGATTTAAAGTCAAAGAATTGTTTTTAATACATTTTTTTTAGGTGTACACAATACTAAGTTAATTATCAGGTAATGCAAACTTAAAGTTGATTTGTTTTGGTGTCTAAGGTTTTTGAGGGAGGGGAGAATTTTAGTGTTGGACAGAGACAACTACTAAGTCTTGCACGTGCGCTGCTGCGAAGATCTAAGATTCTTGTTCTTGATGAAGCTACTGCTTCTGTTGATGTTAGAACCGATGCTCTTATCCAGAAAACCATTCGAGAAGAATTTAGATCTTGCACAATGTTAGTCATTGCTCACAGACTAAATACCATCATTGATTGCGATAGAATTCTTGTGCTAGAGGCTGGTCAGGTATGCAAAAAATAAAAAAAAATAGGAATCATCTAAGAATTTTCATGCTAACCAACTTCATTCACAATTTTTTATGATTCCAAGATGTCATGTAGTAATCCTTTGGTTAACTCATGTTAGAATCTTCAACATTTCAGGTCTTAGAACATGGTACCCCAGAGGAACTGCTTCTACTAAATGAAGGAAGCACATTCTCTAGGATGGTTCAAAGTACAGGGCCAGCAAATGCTCAATACTTGTATAGCCTGGTGTTTGAAAGTAAAGAGAATAAGTTGAGTAAAAGGAAGAATGATCACAGATGGATAGACTCTTCAAGATGGGTTGCCGCAGCCCAACGAGCCCTGGTTGTTAGTCTCACTAATTCAGAGAATGGTCATCCAATGATGGATGTTGGAGACGAGGACAACATTCTCATGAAAACAAAAGATGCAGTTATAAGGCTGCAGGATGTCCTGGTGGGGAAGCATGACAAAGAGATATGTGATACACTGCGACAGAGCCAAGTTCCCCAAGATGGATGGTGGTCAGCTTTCTACAGAATGATTGAAGGTGCAGCCAAAATAATCCTGTGTGCATACACTAAACATATGTGCCTAAGCATTGTGATTGTGTTAGAAGTTGGTTCATTACAACAACCATTATTCTTTTTTTTTTTAGTGAATTTTGCCGATTAGGTATAAGTGGTTTTGCCTACACTTTCTAATTGAACATGGCTGCCTTGTTTCAGGATTGGCTATAATGGGCAGGTTGTCGCGCGGAAGGCATCAACAATATGATTATGAAAACGAACCACTTGATTGGGATGATTGGAAAATTTAGGGAATGATCGGAACTTTGATGTCTCAAGAATGAGTTTAGTCTGCACCTCAACAAAGAAAGTTGGTGGCTTGATTTGAGCAATCATCCGATAGCAAATTTCAGATGGGACTGCTGCAAGTAAAGAGAAAAGCACTTTTGATGTAAAATTGAAAACCCCCCGTATTGTATTAGTTATCATAGTCAATTATATATATATATATATATATATATATATATATATATATATAATAAACCTTAATAGAGATTTGTTGTTTGATATGATTGCTTATTTTAGTTCGGAATCAAATTAAACCGAAAATAAATATTTTTAGTTATTAAACACATGCATGTGCAATGATAATTTATTTGGTAACAATTTCCAACTAAAAAAAAAAATGGCTTTAATCTCAAACTGGAGTACAAGCTGGATTTAGTTTTGATTTAGAAAATATATTCTAATTTAAAATACTAGCTAGCTACCTGTTAAAAAATTATCTAAACGGTTTCAATGTGGAAAATCATGCAAGAAAGTCAATAATTTTCATTAATTTCCACAAAACAATATTTCAATAATTGAAAAATATTGGATAGAAAGAAAAATCATGATAATAATATTAAAAAAAAATGCAAGAGAGCAACAACAGGTATATATAATGAACCCCCCCCCCCCCTGCATTTAAAATTGCATTTATAAATAACATTAATTTAAAAAAAAAAAACTCAAACTTATTTATATATTTAGCTGCATGACAAGAGAGTTAGTTTTGCCTCCCGGGGACTAATGCCATGTATGGCGTTATAAATATGTTTCTTAAAAAAAAATTATTTTTTATTTTAAAGTACAAAAAATATAGTATTTATATATCATATATTGTCAAAAATAATTTTTAAAGAATAAAAAATTATTTTTTAATATTTTTTAAAATAAAAAATATTTTAAAAAATAACATCCCATTAACAGTACATGAAAAGGTTGTGTCCTAGATATTGATTGAAAATCGGTGCACCAACATTCTAACATCATGTGATTATCTTTTAGATTACAGAAAAAAAAAAAGCTTCGAACGTGTGCTTGCGTTTAATAACATACGAAGTGTACTTGTGGTTGGTGAGGTTAGGTTAAGCTTCTGGATCTTAGCTGACCAACCCTGTTTCCACCCCATGTGTTTTCTTAACTATGTGTTAGTGTCAGAAATTGTAGTATTTAATATTTTTAATATTAGTATACTAAATTAATAAATAAATATATATATATATATATATATATATATATATATATATGTGAGAAAATACCATTCTACTTGTTGTGTACTGTATTTAGAATTGATGTTTGAGTGTGTTTGGCTGGTAATTTGATATTTATTTTTTAGTATTTTTTAATGATTTTGATAAACTAATATAAGCAAAAAAAAATATTAATCATATTTCAGAATAAAAAAATATATTTTTTAAAATACTATCCAACACTATATCAAATAAAATAATTTTATAATATTATAAAGGCTGTCCTGAACAAGCTTGTGATACGTCGGGAGCACCCGTGTGCTCGAGTGTACCCCATGCTAATCTTTATCATGTGTCCTTTGAACAACTTTCCACTGGATTTTGTCCTTGATGGTTAACAAAGTGCCGTGGGATTGACGTGTCGTTGACTCAAATAGATTGCCGCCGAGCAAAACCTGCAACTGGCCATCTGCAGTCAGCCGCCCTCTTAGAATACCCAGTCAAACAAACCATTGGCCACCGTTCAACAACCTCAACACCCTTCTCTCGTGTACTTACTCACCAAATCCCCACTCACCATCACCCGTAAATCACCCTCATCAGCTGACCAATAACACTCCTCCACGTAACATAAAGGCCCGAAATATTATATTACAGACTGTCCAGCTGTCGTTTTAGACAAACACCCAGCCCACCAAAAATTAAAAAACCGGACAAAGCGTGTTAAAGGAGGGACCGACGAAGCAGCCGACTTAGACCGACCACATAGCTACGTCATCGGTTAGCAGAACACAACTTGCTTCCTTAATCGACTCGTCACTCGCCAAGTGTCCCTCGACAACGGCTAGTTTCCATTTTAACCGCCAAAGGGATGAGGACAGTAATTTTTAAAGAAAAAACGCACGCGGCGAGAATATATCTATCTTTGGGAAACTATAAACGTGCCCTCAACGTATATCTAATGTTTCCATCTAGTCCTTTTCTCCTAATTTCACCAATATTAACCCCCACCTATCCTAATTATATCTTGAAACAAAAGATGTAGAGATAATGGACCATTGCTACGTGTGGTCTTGTATTTTCTATTTAAAAAACGCAAGATTTCACTCCAAAAATTTTATGGAGATATATTTAATAACATGGTATTTATCTTATCAAACATGTTTCTGTTTTTTTATATATTTATGTATAATATATATAAATACTAACCATACACAATCTCATATAACTATGTATAATATACAAGTTAAAGCACATATATTTTGACTTTCCTCTTTTTAAATTAGTAAAATATTTAGCATCACTAATAAATATATAGTCCTCCATATTCTATCTTAAATATTTTGAATTTAAATAAAGGTTGTAAAAAAGAAAATTAATACAAGAAAGTGTTGATTATTTTCCTTCAAAGACTATCTTTTTTCTTCAAAAACCCTACCCAACAAATTCATAAAAACTCCCATACACGGTATTGGAGTTTTTTTACTAATATTCCAATCATGATAAAAATAATAATAAAAAAAAAAACAAAAAAAACTCATATCCAAAATGGTAAGGAATGCAAGCACATGGTGGTAATAAACATGTAAATAGCATACTTCACTAATGGGGAATAAAAACCGTTGAGATACTAACACAAAGTGGGATCAGAATGCAATATTAGTTATAAATGGAGGGCCATATCCTTTTGACTTGTCAAAAATCTTCTGTACATTGGAAACCTCCAGTTTTTTCTAGCGTTAACCATGTATATTCTGGGATTTTGTTTAACTGTTACACCTCGTATTTAAAAAAGAAAAGAAAATAAAAAGCAAATCTTTTTTCACGCTATATAAGCAAAACTTTACCATTTTTGAAAGCAAACAAAACTAATTTCCACTTCAAAGACTTTCACTTTGTGTATCTTTCACACACAAAGAATTTAGGGTTCTGTATCTCATTTGCAACCTTAGCAAACAAAAGGGTTGGTCTCTCTATCTTTTTGAAGATTTTCCCGATATTTTCTTGATATTGTTTGCCCTGTAGTTAAAGGGTTGTATAATTAAGCCTAATCTAACCATTTTTTTTTAGGGGGTGCAGATTTAGTGACAAAGATTTGGTGATTTAAAGAAGTGACATTTTGCGAAGATGGCATTGGGGAAGAGGTGCAGTTCAATGAAGGCAAAAAGGGTTAGTGGTGGTGCTTTAGTGAGCGAAGAAGAAGAGGGGTTAGGGTTCAAGTTTGTTAGGTCATACTCATTTGGAAGGAAAAGGGTTTTAATTACTAAGAATAACGTTCACAGTGAAGATCTGCTGAATCTTGATTGCACTTTTAAGTCTCCATTGAAGAGGTTCTGCAGTTTAGAGCCTGAAAAGTCTAATCTTGAAAGCCTGCCTCAAGATATCTTGGTAAGTTTTACTTTTATACCTAGTTTGAAATTTCTTGACTTGATGATTTTTGCTTTTGGATTTTTGATTGAAGGTTTTTAGTTATTGAAAGTTTCTATCTTTGGGTTTTGCAGATCAGGGTTTTGTGTGGTGTGGATCATGATGATTTGAAGCAGCTTTTCCATGTGTCCAAAGTGATTAGAGAAGCTGTAAGTGATTAAATCTATATTATTATCTTTTGCTGAACTAGGTTAGCAATGAGTTGTTTTCTAAATAGTTATTGATTAAGGTTTTTGTCATTTGTGTCCATAGACTTTGATTGCGAAAGAACGTCATTTTGCTTATAGCACCCCGAGGAAGTCTCAGGGTTTTCGAACTCTATTTGATTTTGAAAATCCAAGTGAATTGGATGAAATTGAAGCTCCAAATGCGCCAAAGCAGCGAAGGTCTTACAAGTCACAGTTAAATCGGAAGAACATTGCTGATATATCGGTGGCATTGTTTGCTTCGCCAAAGAAGGGGCTATTCGTGGAAACATAAATGTGAGAGGCAGGGTTTTGTAAATACAAGCTAAAGGAAGGAGATTAAATTGTTGTTGTAGATAAAGGGTGAAAGGGTTTTGGATATTTGGATCTGATCAGATCTCAATTTGGGTTCTGTACATGGCAATAATCTTCACAGGTTACACTTCGACACAGGTCATTGTAGATTCTTCAACAGCTTTCATTGGAGATAGGATTTTTGGCCTGTTTTGTATCTCGTTAAAGTTTTTAGCATGCAAGTTAGAGAGGGAAAATGGGATATTTATATGAAAGGAAATGTTGGGCCTTTCATTTGGTATAAAGAATGAGAATTGTTGTGTACATTTACATACTCCTTTTATTTGAATAATATATAGATGGAATGTTTCCTCATTAATTCTTTGTTCGTGTTCCTTCAAGATACCAAAACTAGTCCTCAAATCCAATTTCTGTTTTACTGGTACTTGCCTTCTATGCATCATACCTTTTAATTTTATCTGTTCCCTTTCTATTTATGCATTGCTCAATTCTTATGGGATGTTGCAAACTGAGACCGTATTTTTTTCTTTTAATGATTTGGTTCAGTGTATTGCCTTTGATTAAAATGAAAAAAAATGATAATATAGTTTATGACTTTATGTTTATAGCCTGGAAACGTGTACTGAGGTGGTCATAAGACCCCATGAACTATAACTCGCAAATGCGCCGAAGACAGCTCTGTAAAGTAAAAGCAAACCTAGCATAATTTTAGCCCGGACAAGTGGGGAGAGATTGATATTCCAGAAGATCCCCCTGGCATTTAGGAGACAGCAAATTTGGGCGGAAGTTTTGGGACAGTTTCTTCTGTTGTGGGGGGAATCTAGACAGGGACAGCTGTTGGTGTGGGGGAGGGGGAGGTTTTTAACTTGCAAGCAAGGTCAATGTTTCAATGGATGCCATTGAAAAAACAATGCTGAGCTCTGCTCAACTTAAATCAGTGGAGTAATCGATTTTAGCTCTAAACGAGGATAATAAACTGAATCTACTTGGATCCTGTGGAGCTCTATGATTACGTTATTTCCATGTTATGATCAACGTACTAGGTAAGCATTTATTTTCAATAATCCAGAAGGTCAGGATTAAAAATTAACTTATCAGAAAACACTTATCCTCCCATTGTGATTACACTTGTCAGGGTTTAGTCTTGACTCTTGATTGCCATGCCCTTTTCGCAGAATTTACTCCCAGCTCTCTCTCTCCCACCCACCCACACACAGAGTGTTTGACATTTGACTGGGTAGTAATAGTGTAAAGAAGGGAAAGGGTTCTGAATCTTCTGGTAGTGTTCATTCGTTCTTCGAAATGCGGTTGAATTGTGTTTTTTTTCAAAAACAATATTTATTTGTTTTTTATATTTTTTGAATTTCTGACACAATAATAAAAATATTTTTTTAATATATACAATAATATATATACTCTCGTACATGTATTTATTGATATCGGGGTGTGGGGGTAGAGGCATTGGTATTTTCATTTTTTTTTTTTTTAAAGAAAGGTAGATTTTCCGGTGGGATTATCGAAGAGGGTCTCGAATAATCCTTACAAGAACTATTTTACCGTACCTTAATTTGTTGTCGAGAATTCTTGTGGTGTGTGTGATCATGACTGGTGGGGTTTTGTTCGTTGTTTCCATGTCACCGTCGAGGTTTCTAGGAAAAGAAGAGGCGTGTTTTGGGGTTTCAATTCACTGATTTCTTGTTCCTCTCCACAATAGATCTTTTCATAATAATTTAATTTAATATAATATAATATAAACCTGGAGTTTATGTATTCTTCGAATCAGTTTGAAGTTGTTTTGGGGTTTTTTAAAGTGTATCTTTAAAAATTATTAAATTATTTTTTAAATATTTTTCATTGATTTTAACCTATTATTGTCAAAAATAAAAAATATATATATATTCAAATAAAAAAAATTGAATATCAAAATGATGGTTTTTACTCGTGGTTCTTTAGAAATGTCTTTTTGAAAGAAGACGAGTAAAGAAAAGAAAAGAAAAGAGGTTGATTTTATTTTCTTTATGTTATTATTGTTTATTGTTTCGATTTTGTCTTTAATTCATGTTATAATTGTAATCAATTATGCGGCTAGAGATTGAATTGAGCTTGCAATACAATGATTCTGACCTTCGGTAGAGAACTAGTCTTACTTGTAAAGAACTATGCTTATGTGGAGAAAATATTAAGAGTAATCTGAATACACTACAAAAAAAAATCAATTAATTCATATGAAAATATTAAAAAAATATTTTATTGGTAATTTATAAAAAAAAAATAGATAATAATTATTTAAAATATTATTATTAACGGTAGAATCACCGATGAAATATATTACCAATAAAATATATGTTAAATCATGAATTCTTGATTTTTTTTTTTAATTATTAACCGACAAACCCATAATTATTTTGAATTATTGTCCCCCTTCCATTCTTTACTGTTCTTGCACCATTTTTTTCCAGTCAAGGTCGACTTGCTTGGTCCAAGTCTTGTATTATGATGAGTTAGAACTTTCCTCTTCAAATTTCTTTGAAGGCGTGTGGGACCAAAGTCATGAGAAATTATTTCATTAGCTCAGCCGTACTCATAATCAAATCGTTGAGTCCATCATAATTTTATAATGGATTTCACACAATTTAGTTTGGTGGACACTTCAGAAGCAACAGCCATATATCTAACTATAACTCTATAATAATGAACAAAAAAAAAAGAAGTCTACGACCATAAATCATATTATAAGTATCCGTTTATTATATTCCCCATCCATCTATATATAAATAAAAATATAAATTGATATATTTTTTTTAAAAATGTTTTCTTACACTTTTATTTTGATTCAAACTCAAAATGAAAAGGCAGAGAACAAAATCACTTCCCGCTGGATCCGAAGCTTCTAAAAGTATTCCATAATATTCAAATGGCATCAATAAAGCAGAGCCCTAATACAGGCCACAAACTCTCATACAAGCCCAATAAATGGCCTTACTTGAGCTGTAAGAACCAGCCCACACATCTCTCTGGATTCTGTATATAGGCAGAACCGGCACCGTTATTCTGTTCCATTTCGCGCCTTTGACACTCCTCAGTCACTCTCTCACTCCTCAGTCACTCTCTCAAATGGCTTCCACGAAACGCGAGCTCTCACCTGGACCCGGACCAGTGTCCAAAAAGGTACAAGATTTAGCTCTCACCCAATCCAGAATCCAAAAGAGCAGAGCTTGATGTCTCCGGACCCGATTCTCTAAACTAAACGTCGAACCAGCTGCGCGTGATGCTCAATCCCGTTGGTTGTGATATAGGTAACAGAACCCTGTTCTGACACTCTTCTCTGTTTTTTAATATGATGTTTAAAACCCTAGATTTATATAAAATGGGTTCAATTCACAATTAAGGCTGTTTGCTATATTTGAGAACTGGAGGTCTTGACAGAGTAATTTGTGAATTAAATAACAAAAGAAAATCTCTTTAATGTAGACTATCTTGTTCAAATGAAGGGCAACTCAATAATTGTTATATGAAAGAGCTTGTTGAATTTTGTTGCTCATGGGCAGCGAGGGAGCTATTTCTTGTGCGGTTTAGTGTAAACTATAAATACATACCTTGTAATTCTATTTTGATATCATGAAAAAGAAAAAGGAAAAAAAAAAAGCTTCTCATTACACATTGCCGAATCATATTAAGTCATGTGCTCTTATTAGTAGTAATTGCTGTAAATCTTTCACAACAGAACTGTAAGACTCTTAAAACTTAAAAAGGCTTCGGGCTAAAGATATGATTTTTTTTTGCGGACAACTGAAACTTTGAGCTAAAGAATCTTAAAACCTAAAAATTAAAATGTTTATAAACCATCAAAGAGAATGTGATGTTGGAGGAAGTATTGAAAAAAATCTCTTTCACCACAGAACTTTATTCTATTCCACCTGCAATATTGGAACAATATTGTTTGATTATTTTATCAGTGAAAGAAAAGGGCATTGTGGTAGATAGGAAGATGGCCGATCCATTCCATTCTATGTGCGCAAACCTGAAAGCTATGTTGAACCTTTTAGCTTGCCTTTTTTTAAGATTTTGATATTGAACTAGATGGTCTTCAATGAGGAGGGCCTTGCTTATTGTTGGTATGGTGCTTGTGCCAGTGCCATTGTCGAAATAACAAGACAGGAGTAGTGTTTCAGTTGAAAAATTGTTTTGGTTCAACGGGTTAATATGGAATACATGCCTCCTGACCAGCAGTATGTTGCCATTTAGGCATTTTGAGGGGAGATGATGCCATGGGAAACCTAGGGGAGACGCTGCTTAGCTTTGGGTTTGAAGGCACAGGAAAATTCTCTAGTGCTGGAAATTTTGAGATTTTGGTGAAAAGTTTGCGAGGTTGGAGATACAATCCTGTGCTGTGTTGAGATTGAAAGTAAACCGTTGGACTTTATAGGATCCTCTGAGAATGGAAAATGGATGGGATTTGCAAAGGGATTGATGCTGGCCCAAGGGATCTTGAAGTGGAGTATTCTCCAGTAAAATAGCTATAATAGGATCCAGCTCTATTTCCTCATGTTCTATTGAAAAATGTCTTGGTTCACTTGCAATACAGTGTTGAAGACGGGCTTGTTCCTGAACAAGTCTATAAGCCCTGGGCTTCAGCTCTTGATGATGGGACTGAAATAATGGGACCTTGTTCTTCTGACATTAGTGATTGTGAAGTAATGACGGCAGCAGGGTTGCCTGCTTCTGGTAAAACTACATGGGCAGAGAAATGGGCAGATGAGTACCCTGAGAAGCGTTCTGTGTTGCTTGGAAGAAACCTTATTCTGGATGAAATGAGGGTTCCAATTTTTGCTTTTTACATTCTGTCCTTGCAGAAAAGATTTTCCTCTCACTGCCCTTATATTCTTTAGCATAGTGAACGATACTAATTTGTTTTTTTTTTTATAGGTTTCTGGGCTATTGTGTAAGCACAACTATGGTGAAAGATTTGATTACCTGATGAGTTGAGCCAACGTAATGTTTGATGCCATGAGTTGAGCAATTTACCATTCCTCAAGACTTCGGAGATCTTACCTCCAAACTAAAGACTGGGAAATCGAGAAGGCGAAGTTCTGGTTCATGTTGAATTGCAAATATTTTGCAAACATGAACTTTATGAACAGAGTTCAAGGGCCCCCCTTCAAAGATAATTTCTAAATTCTTGTAAATACTGCCACAAATTTCAAGAATTTTTTTTACTTTATGGGAGACTATAATTGCGATCGAAGTTCAGCGAACCGTCCATAAAAAATCTGTCACTTGACTGAAAGTAGTTAGAGTTGAGGTCTAGTTAGTTGGCTGCTAGCTTCCAAGATTTTGAAGAACTGCATTTTAAATCTACACGGAAATGGCCAAACCTGAGAGAGCGAGAAGTATCGAAGTGCTGGAAGGAAAGGTTTAGGTCCCATATGTTTTACACACCAGACCATGTGATAAGCCTCTCTAAAGCTGCAGATTCCTTGTCGTCAATCCATGCTTTGAACCCCACCATAAACCCTCCTCCCTCTCCATCTCTCTGCTATTATATCATCCAAGATATCTACAACAGAAAGAAGCCTTCTAGCCACGTTCTTCTGATACAATATTGAATTGACGGCCTAGATTTGTCGTCTGCCGCAACTTATAACCACCGTACACGTATACTCTCAGTAAACAGTTATTAGCAAATCGACATCATTAAAAATACTTGGAAATAAAAATTACAACGATATCAAGCGGATACAAATATAGCTTTAGTTTAGAGATTCTCTGATTTGATTCAAGATAGAAGTTGAGTTAGTTTGCTTTAATTCAAGAGGAAATTTTATTTTCTTTATAATTGTGATACAAAATATAGTTTTTGTATTTCTGAAAAATAATCATCAAGAAAATTTGTGATGGCACAGAGAGGATTAAACATGTCTTGAAAAGAAGCATATTTTGGAGGTAATTAAGTGTAATAAACTAATAATCCTACTCTAGTCAGCAACATTCACGTTGCATGAAATAGTAAAAGACATGTGATGAATAAAAAAAATGCTTGACCTAATATGAAAAATAAATTGAAAATTGAATTGAAAAGCTTAATTTATTTTCACAACTCCCCATGTTCTCTTCCTAGTAAAAATACTATATATTATACAATATTAAGACACCAAAAGCATGATTCATAATGATTGACAAAACCCTTGTGACAACTTAACAAAATAATTGTAAATTATTTTAATTAACAAAATCCAACAATTGTAATAATTCTAAGAACAAATAAAAATAAATTGTGGGAGTGAAATCTAACACCTAAAAGACACAGCCATTTCTTTTGAATTACAGAAGTCCACAGGGGACCCTGCAATGAAATTCAATGTTTCTTTAATTCTCATTCACTTCTTTGCATTATATTCTTAGAAGCCAAGCTAGGGTTTGTAGTGGTGGACCAGAAACTATCTGTCTATATATATAAAATGCTGGAAAGAAAATGTTTGGTATTGTTATGCTTATTGTTTTTTTTTTAATATTTTAACTTAAAAATACATTAATTAAATTTTAATTATTAATTTCGACAATAACACATCAAAATAATTCAATTTAAATAAATAAAGCATAAAATAGCGAGTGCTTCCACGGTATTGATCTAATATATTTTTTCAATTTATTTAAACACATAATATTCTTGTTATAATTGGAACTCACTAGACTTTTACTCTTCACGAGTTAATAAACCTCAATTAAATCAAATGCAATCCCACCAATAAAAAAAAAAAAAGGTTTACTGAGCTATGCTTAGATTGCATGCATGGTTTTTCATCATGTATATAATTCCAGGAGATGCAAGCAAACTGAGTCACCAAGTTCTAAGCTTTAGCCGTATTGATTCCAGGAGCCGAAGCAAACCGAGTCACCAAGCTCAATCGAAGCTCGTGTCAACATCATTCCTGTATTGAAAAGCTTCACTTCCAAAGAAATTGACAAGTTCTCTTGGACTACTCGATCAAGAACCATAGCCAGTAGTTCATCGAGGGAAAGCACGATGTCCAGACTTGAAAAGTCCACCACCAATTGTCTAGAGAGGGAAAAGGAAAAGAAATTTTACCAGCATTGCAAGACAGATGACATCTCATTGAAAAGGAGATGGGTGCCTACGAAGGCCATGAAAGAAAGAATCACCAGGGAAAGGATTTTGTTCGAATTAAAGTGAAATAATTCTCTCAAAGATAATTGTGCCCACTATAATAATGCAATGTCCACCTGCACCAAAAAGTTTTTCCATCCTTTTTGCGGTCCATGTGATACTATATTACGTTATATTTTTTAAAATTTATGATAACAACGTATCAATTTAAAAAAAATATTAATTTATTTTTTTCAAAAAAAATACATTTTTAAAAAGCATCTAAGGTATCAGGTTTTAAACCAAGATATTATAATAGTGGATCAAAATTAAATATTCCCCGGGTTAATTCTCTCTTCTTAAGAAAATAACAATTCTTATGACCGAATCGAATTGCCTTGGAATTTGAATTGATAAATGGAAGGAAAGGGGCTCCGATTCATGAATCAGGAACTAATCAAAATACATAAAATAGTGTGGCTGTGTTTGTATTTTTAAAGTATTTTTTATTTAAAATATATTAAAATTATTTTTTTAAAATTATTTTTTATATTACTAAATCAAAATGATCTAAAATCATTAAAAAAAATTAATTTAAAATAAAATATAAAAATAAAAAAAATTAATTTCTTTTCATAAACACTCTCGAGCACCCAATACCTATCTTAAATCTCTTGAAACTATGTGCTTAAAAAACCTCGGCACAAAATCAATTGCAAGTAGTAATTAAATCCATAAAACGCAAAAATCGAAATAAAACTCATGTTGGTTATTGAGCAGTGAAGCACGGCCTTTTGATTTGAATTAGTGGTGTATTTAATCCCTCTACTCTTATTTTTATCTTAGGTTACTCCCGTAGCCCAACTCATATGATTAAATTAGAAATTACACTAATTATACTCGAATATTGAAAAGAAAAAAAAATAGCACGTATATATGAGAACATGGATGTATCTATTAAAGAAAAACATTTTAAAACACTCTGCCAATTACAATTACACTCCAATAGATATATATATATATATATATATATAAAGAAAAGACATGTTTATAGGACACCTTAGATTTATTTGTAATAAAAATGCATTTTAATTAAAAAAAATTTTATATCTTGCTATTGTAGTTATTTATTACTTACATATACTATTTTTAATTAATTGGGCAAGATTGGTATAGAATCTTCCCTTTATTATTGTATAATCATTTTCTTGTCTCTGGTGATAATTGTTTCGAACCCTGGGGACAATAAAATCTAAGGGATCAAAATCGACGAAATTTAGAGTAGAGTGCCCAAATACACCTTGGAACCCTTTCGATGTATATTCCATGCCTCTCCCCTACGCCCACTTACCTGCAAAGGCATACAAACCCCCCGCAAAGCAATCTCCTTTAAACCCCACTGCTGTTTCTTTCTTTCTTTCTCTCGCATGTCTTGTTAAATCCATTGACTCTCAAATGGTGGTCCAAAATCTCAACTCCTGGATTTCACGAAACCAAGTTCTCTCCTTTTATTTCCTTCTTTATGGAAGAAAATGGAAAGCCTCTCATGGGCATTGAGTTCTAATTCCATCTAATTTCTCACCATGACTTCCATTAATCTTTCTCATAATCCTCTATTCTCGTGCATCATCACTCTCTACACTCTAATTCTCTTATACTTCCCTCAGGCACATAAACTCTCAATCTCCCCAATTCTGGTCATTACTTTCACTCTCTTGCTCTTTCTTTTACGCCTTGGAGCAATTCAAAGACTCCGACTCTCAGTCACTGAAGGCGATGAAACCATTGAAATCAAGCAAAGCAAAGACACCAATTTCGGTAAGTCTTCAGACTCTTGCTCCTTGACTCATGTAGACAAATGGGGTGCTTCCCGATGCGCTGAAAAGGATCGTTTTCACCCCGGTCCTAGCCCGAAACTTGAAGTGTCGTTTGTTGAATGGGATGTCAGCGCTCCATTGGAGGTTATATATGAGGAGGAAGAGGAGCAGGAGAATCCGAATGGGAAGGATGAAGTTCAGGATCCGACTCCGTTTGGTGGTTTGGAAAGATATCCGTCTTTGTCTATGTATTACCCGGAAACGGATTCGGATTCGGATTCTGACGGTGTGTTTTCAGTTGACGGGGAGTGGAACGTGTCGGAGAGGTGTTGCTTTAAATGGGAAGACGAGGATAGAGAGGGGCAATTGATAGAGATAGCTCTTGATCACAGTGATAACAAGAAGGATACGGGCTTGGGTTTGGATCCGGGTTTTGAGTTTTACGTTGAAGAGGATAACTTGATAGAGATTGATATATCTCCGGCCAAAAACGACGAGCTGTTTCCCGGTGAAGTGTGATTAAGTCTAATTAGTGCTTAAAAAAGGGTCTAAGGCTTAGAGGGTTAGGTTCGGATAATTTTATTAATTAAAGCTGATAATGAGAAGCAGTTTTTTTTTGGAGGGGGGGGGAGTTGAGTCATTTTCCTGGGTTTTTGAATGTTTGTTAGTGAATTAACGCTGTATTAAACCGATGATTAAGTGCATTAATCACTAAATTCAAGGATCTAATTAAGTTGACATGAGACGAGATGACTAATGTACCCTACCCTACATGGATTTCCTTTATGAAGATTTGTAAAAAGGGTAGTTATTTATTGTTGAAATGGGAAAGTTTTTAGGGTTCCAAGGTGCACTTTGATAAAGGGAGGGTCCGGTGTGTCACCCGAAGTTTTTTTTTTGGTATGAGTCACCCGAAGTTGAAGAGTGCAAATAGTGCATGCACATGGGATTGGTAGAGAGAAGATGGAGGGGATAATTCTATTATTATTTTTACCAAATATTGTCTGTGCAGAGCTCATAGATTCGGTGCTCATTCAATGCTCTTTTTTCTTCATTCAATGCAATGAGAATTATGTACGTGTTTGTAGTTTTGATGTAGCTAAGTATTTTTTATTTGAAAATATACTGATTTTTTTTTTAATATTAATATATTGAAACTAATGAAAAATATATGTTAATTTGATGCTTTTCAGCAATATTATGTAAATTAGCACATTTCCAAATAATACATTATATACAGTGATATATAAATTAATATGATTCTCATATATCCTTACAAGTTATTTTCTGAGTCTAGCTATATATATTAATTTATTTATTTTTTAAATACTATTAATATATTAATATTGTTTATATTTAATGATGATGATGATGAAGTAGTGCATATTTTTATTTTATTTGAGGTCCTTCGTAGAAAAAATGTTGCATATTTTTCAACAAGAAAATACTTTCCTCGCTTTAAAACATAGTTTTTTTTTTTTCTAATTAGAAAGTAAATTTCATTGATTTTTTTTCTTTTCAAAACGTTACCAAAAATGGAAAAGTCAATTGCACGATGTTATCCCTGCTAGAATACTGTTGAATGAGGCCTGTCTTGGATCATTTTGACACGAACCAGCCCTTGAAACAACTTCCCGGTGCAACAATTCATGAACCACAGTATCCCTTTCTTCTCCGAGGCAAAGAATCGCTCCACGAGACTGACCCATTGCTGAAATGGATTGGATTCATGCCAGGTCCCGATGAAGGACCGGTGGTAATAATTTAAAATTAAAGGTTTGTTTTTTTATATTTTTAAATTTAAATTTTATAATTATTAATATGATAATTATTTAAAACTTATATGTTATTAACTTTCAGAGCTTGTAAAATAAATCTAGTTGCGCAATACTATTTTGCATGAAACGAAATTGTGGAAGTAGAGAATGATCAAAGCTCGAGTCTTTTCAGCTTGTAAGACAGATTAGATGGTAGCCCTTGATAGCTTGACCTGAAGGCCATCTCAAGCATTTCCCCCCCTTCTAGGTCACTGTTAACAATAACTTGATCAATAATGGTGAAAGGGACTTCTTTTTTTGGAAGATCCCTTACATCTAGCTGATATTTATCTCACCTAATACGTTTCTTATTATATTTTAAAAATATTTTTAATATTTTATTTTAAATTAAAATTTTTATATATTTTTTATTATTTTGATGTGCTGATATCAAAATAATTTTTTTAAAAATAAAAAATATTTAAAACACTTTCAAAAATAACATCAATAAACATTGTGGCTATTTTTTTTTATTTTGAGGTTTATCTTTTAAAAATAACTTGTTTGCTCAAAAATATTATGTAGAATACTATATTTTTAATTTATTTTTAAATCATTTTAATATATTCATGTCAAAAGAATTAAAATTAAAAATATTTTTAAATAAAAAATCACTTTTAAAATCAAAATTGCAGACGGATTTTATTAGTAAGAATATCACAGTACAAGTAGAGGATCGTCAACCTACAATTTCCCATCAATTTTTTCATTTAATTTTTTGTATTTAGCATAACAATTTTTTATTTATCTAGCTATGAATTTAGCGTGTGTGTTGCACGTGATAGCAAATAAAGTTAGAAGACTCGAACATCAATTACGAAGATCTTAATTTATATACATCAAATAAAATCAACTTTAAAGTTTGTAACAAATCACACGCAGTGTCTGAAAGCAACAACATGCATTCCGACCGGCGCGCGTGCTCTTAGCTCGTGTAGCACAGCGCCAGTACCAGCAAGTTTTTATCTAGTTGAGTGTTTGTCACGAGCGCTGATAACAAAAAACAAATAGCTTGTTAGCACGAGTTTCACATGCCCCAATAATAATAAAAGAAAAAATTGACCGGAGGCACAGGTTGGACTTGGACCAACTCTCTATTCAAATTATGATATTTTACAAATAAGCATGTTGTTTCTTATTTTTTCCTTAGCTGGATCAAAGGAAACTTTAGTCACTGGTTAGTACCTCCATGTTTTTCAAGGATATCCTTTTTTTTAGTAAGTTAATTTGAAGTTATTTTTATTTAAAAAAATATTAAAAAAATATTTTTGATATTATCAAAAGTGATCTAAAAAATTTGTAATGGTAAAAGCCTTGAAATTGAGTAAAAAAGGCAATGATAATTGAGGTTCTCTTAATTTTATTTTTAATTGTTCTTGGTTTGGTAAAGGGTGAATGAGGGCGTAATAGGCCCAAACCAACAAGAGCTCTCATCTTCGAGCCCATCTTTTCTTTATTCGCGAGCGTTTGTGCCTTTGTGGACCTCAGCAACGGGCCCTTAGTAACAGGCCGTAACCACTAGTACGGTGTGTGTTATGATGGTCTGGTGGCAGCTAAGCCATTGAACCCACCCAAAAAAGAAATGAAAACAAAGGAGAAAATTAAAGTGAAAGGAGTTATCGGCTATTTAATTTGGAGCGAATAAAAAGTGTGGCAAAAAAATAAAAATAAATTATAAAGTAAATAATAGGGTGTTTGATTGACTAAAGTAGCTTTCTTTTAATTTGTACCTAATTTGTTCTAGAATAATATTTGCTTCAATTCTAGTCAATGATCATCTTTTCATAAGCATGGGATTCGTTTCCATTCACGTTTAACACAATTATATCAATTAGCAACAAAATTATCGTATGAAAAGGTTTATGGTATGGACAATCCGGCTTGAACTGATGTTAATGTTAGAAAGTAATTTTTTTTTTATTTAAAAATAAATTGAAATAATATTTTTTTTATAATATACTTTTAATATTAACCTATTAAAACAATTCAAAAATGCTCTAAAAAACATTTTTTTTTGAAAAGTCAAGTCGAGACACTTCAATGGACATTCCAGAATAATAAAAAAAAATCGTGCACATCCATCAGGCTGTTCAGCATCTTGACTCTCTTAAGCATCTTGACTCTTAAACAAAAACAAAAAAAGAGTCATGGGCAACGACTAGTCATTTGAATGAGGAACAATCGTGCGAACAGGAGAAAATTGCGAGAGATCTGAACACTCCAGTAATATTGGTAGCGTTTGAATAAAAAACATGTGAGACGTGACGTCCTGTGCTTTCCTGGGCAACTCAATAAACATCATTAATTCATTTCTGCCAGCTGGACCTCGCTGTACTCAAAAAGCAAATTCCCATTTTGATACAGAGGTTCTCGAAGCTTTGAAGAGTGTAAATTTATTATAATTAATCCACATGGAAGGTCGATAGTACACTTTTATAGATTATTTCATTTCATTGGAATGCTTTGCTGCGTCAGAATCATATCTGTGAAAAATGTGAAAAAAATTCCGTGATGCTATAAATATAAGTAAAATAATAAATTCAAATGGAATTTCTATAAAATACAAGTTTTTAATAAAATATGTAATTTTAAATGATATAAATTTATTTATTTAATAGATTTAAACGAAAA
Source organism: Salix dunnii (assembly GCA_015731905.1). NCBI lineage: Eukaryota > Viridiplantae > Streptophyta > Magnoliopsida > Malpighiales > Salicaceae > Salix > Salix dunnii. The sequence continues at coordinate 1,712,350 of CM027662.1, read as the reverse complement.
TTGAATGATTTTTTAAAAAGAAAAAAACCTTGCAATTTAAAAAAAATAAGATAAGAAATAAAAGATAACACTAGGTTACAATTTTTTTTCTAAATCATTAGCTTGTGATATCAGATCTGAAAATACTATGCATAGAGAAGCTGCACAACTCAATTCTTAACAAATACAACATCGAATTATGAATTGTTTTAGTTATTATTCTCATTCTCGTTGTTATTGTTATTGTTAAATTGTCAAGATCATTGTAGCTATCGCTATTATTATCACTATAAATAATCAATATTTTAATTATTTTTGACATTACGATTGTTGTCATCGTCATTATCGTTATCATAATAATCATCACTGGATAAATCTTTATTGCAGTTATTGCCATTATAACTATAACTAATACCACCATTGTAATTATAACAACTAAAAGTATAAATTAAAAAAGTCAAGAAAAAAATTTAAAAATAACAAAACCAAAATAAATATTATTATCATAAAATATTATTTGATTTGAATAATAAAAAAACCAATAAAAAAGAAAGGAAAAAAAGAAAGAAGAAATATCACTTTTAAAATAATTATCAACACAAATCAAAACTTAAGAACTAAATTGAATAAAATAAAACCTCAACAAAAGAGAAAATGATAAAAAAAAAATCAAAACTAAAAGTATAGACACATAGGATATGAACTAAAAAATAGGGATTATTTTAGAAGTGTTGAAAAAATTTTAAAAAATTAAAACTAAATAAAAAATTAAAAGAATAAATATTAAAGTAAATATTAAAACATACGATCGATTATAACCATCATCACCACATTTTCCATCACAATTATAACAACTATTATGATTACCAACATTATTATTGTTATTAATATCATTTAAATTATTATAATTGTTTTTATTATTATTAATATTATTATATGAGTTATTGTCATTAACATCACAAATATATTTATTAATATTGTAAGCATCACAACTATTACAATAAATTATTATCATTATTACTATTATCATCGGTAATGTTACTATTATGATCATGATCATAACAACTATAATTATTTTTACCATTAATTCTCAAACAATAAAATTATTAAATTACACTAAAAAATAAAAAAAAAACAAAAACCTTAACAAAAGAGCAGTAAGGCAAATAAAAAAATGATAACCAAAGTATTATTAGCATAAAAAATCATTTTATTTGAAGAATAAATAAAATAATAAAAAAAGAAAAAAAATATCAATTTTAAATTGATTGTTAACACAATTTGAAATTTAAAGATTAAATTGAATAAAAATAAAATCTCAACATACAGACAAAATAATAAAAATTAAAAACCAAAAACAAGAATAAGAATATAAATACATAAATATGAATAAAAAACAGGGATTGTTTAAGAAGAACCAGAACAATTAAAAGAATTAAAACCAGACCAAAAAGTATAAAACTAAGGGTCAAGATGAAAAACAAAATACATGATTAATTTCAACTGAAAGACAAACTGAAACAAATCAAAACTTCTATATAAAAAAAATAAAAAAAATTCAAACCAAACTAAAAATTAAGAGGGTAACGTTTCAAATAAAAAATACAATTAATTTTAACTGAAAAACAAAATTGAAACAATTAAAAACTTATATAGAATAAATCAAAAAAAAAAAACAAGGATTGAGATGCACAAATCATAAACAAAAAGGGATTGTATGTATTTTTGGCTTTAGGTATGACCATGACGATCCAACATGCACATTACTATAATAAAAAAACAACGATAACGCATCTAGTATAATAATAATTAGATATTTTTAATCACTGAATGACGTTTTATGTGTTGCCTATAACACAAACTAATAATGACTTTCCAACATTTTATTTAAAAAAAGTAACACAGTGATTGTTCAACACCTTTTAACATTTTCTTTTATAAAAGTAAAGAAAAAAATTGCTGATTATTAATAAAATAATTAATACATCACAATGCATGATTTAAAAAAAAAGGGGGGAAACACATATCATTATATTATACTGTGGTGCAGAAAATATTTTTTTTTTAAAATTATTATATTAAATTATTTAGAAAACAATCTAATATGTTCTCAAAATCATCTAAAAATAAGAGTTACTGCATTAAAAAAAAAAAAAAAAAGCTTACACCATAGAGGTTGAACGAACAAACTAACAGACTGCGGCACCGGTCCAACAAACTGCCACGTGTCTATTTAAACTAAAAACAACAAATTCAAAGTTTTTTTTTTCTGTTCTTTATATTTTCTTGGTAACTACGCCACCACAAATCACGTGCCGCCTTTTCTTTTAAGCCAGTCGAGTCAACCATAAGAAAAACCATCTCGACAACAGCTCACGCACAACGCAAACAACCACGCCCCCCTCTCTTCTCCTACTTTCTCGGGCTCTTTACATTTCTTCCTTTCCAAACAACCAAAACACCACACGTCTCTCTGATTCTCTCTAAATTCTCTTTTTCTCTCGCTATGTTTTCAACAAAAAAACTCCCTCTTCACTTACAACTAAAAGGAGGCGCCTAAGAAGGCTGTTTGTTTTTTGAGAAGATTTCTGTAGAAATCTAAAGTGAGTGAAAATGAACGGATTGAGTTTATTTAAGAGAGCTTCTAGAGCTTTCGATGACTATCCTACACTAGCTAAACTCATTGTTGTTTGCACCGTCAGGTAATGTTCCCTCCTCTGTTTCTTTCTCTCTTTTTTTCTTGCTTTATTCTCTTAATTAAGTTTTACCGTTACTTTTTTTTCGATTTTTATTTTATTTTTTTAATGGAATAATCTAAAAAGGTTGCTGTTATGGTTGTTTGTGCTAAGTGGGTGGTTAGTGGTTTAGTAATTCTGTGACTAGCATTGTGATTTTTTCTGTTTCCAAGGATGTTTTCAGGATTATATATTTAAAATTTTCGAAGGCTGTTGTTGCTATTGCAGAGATCCACTCCACTCGGTTTTGTTCTGTTGTAAATTGTAATAAAACAGTATAAATATGAATATCTTAAAATTGCTTGGGATGGTGTTTAGCAATTTGGATCAAATATATAAACGTTAGAATAAATATATTGTAGCTTAGCTATTAAATTTTTGTGTTGAAATGGTTATTCGAGATGGCATCACAGTTTGGTTGATCAAATCATCACGATGTCGAATCTCGTTAGTCTAGTTTAAGCTTTTGGATCGAAATAATTATTCGGGATTAAAAATCTCATTGCTATCATTTGTTTTTCTGGCTGCAGTGGCGGGGGCTATGTGGCATATGCAGATGCAAATTCAACAAGTGGTGCACATGCTATTGCACCTGTATCGGAGATCAGGAAAAAGAAGGTGGTGGTGGTTGGAACTGGTTGGGCCGGGACCAGTTTCTTGAAGAAACTGAATAATCCCTCGTATGATGTTCAGGTGATATCACCTCGGAACTACTTTGCATTCACTCCCTTGTTACCAAGTGTTACGTGTGGTACGGTGGAGGCTCGCAGCATTGTTGAACCGATTCGTAGCATTGTCAGGAAGGTAATGAGAAATGGATTATTGATGAACTTAAAATTCTGCAGTCTATGTGCATAAATCCTGTCCATGTGTGGAATCCTAGGAGTGGACTGGATTTATGTAGGTGGTTGTGCTCATAACTTGACTTTAGAATAGAATTCAGATATGAGGCGAATGTAGTAACCAGCCCTTGCTGCTTCCTCTTGCAGAAAGGTGTTAACGTTAGCTACTGTGAGGCTGAATGTTTCAAGATTGATGCAGATAATAAGAAAGTTTATTGTCGACCTAATCCGGACTCCAGTATGAATGGAAAAGAAGAATTTGCTGTGGATTATGACTATCTTGTAATAGCCATGGGAGCCCGTCCGAACACATTCAACACACCCGGTGTAGTAGAGCATTGCAATTTCCTGAAGGTAAACTTCCTTGGGATTTATTGATATGTTATCCTTGTCATTTTCAGTTTTCATTAATTTCCCTTTTACACACATCTTCTATAGCGGAATGGCCAAAAAAACTCTTTAAGGTAAGCTGCTCTGGTGTCAGATTTGAGTGACAGGAAATTAGGAATTCAATCACTTGTCATTTTCAATTCCCATTCATTTTCCTCAGTACACACATCCTATTTAGCAGGATGACCAAAAATATTCTCAGGGGAAGTAACGCTTCTCTGGTGTCGGATTTGGGTGATAGAAAATTAGGAATTGAATCACTTGCACAGCTAATTTGTACAAGGAAATCAATTTCTTCTGTAGGAAGTTGAAGATGCTCAGCGGATCCGTCGTTCTGTTATTGATTCGTTTGAGAAGGCAAGTTTGCCAACTTTAAGTGATGAAGAGAGGAAGAGAATTCTTCATTTTGTTGTTGTTGGCGGTGGACCAACAGGAGTGGAGTTTGCTGCTGAGCTTCATGATTTTGTCAATGATGATTTAGTCAAACTATATCCAGCAGCCAAAGATTTCGTACAAATAACACTTCTTGAAGCTGCAGATCATATTTTGAACATGCAAGTACCTACCTCTTGCTCATGATAATTGATGCCCCATTAGTCTTGTTTTTGTTATTAACTTAAGATAGCATGAATGCTAGTAGTTGCTTAAATCTAAATTAAGATGTCCTGCGTTTCAGTTTGATCCATTTGGATTTGCATGTAGTTCAGAATGATTACATTATCAATTTAAACCAGAGTTGGGATTGGACCGGGAAAAAAAGAGAAAGAACTGGGTTCAGGAAATAGCAGTTGCAGTGAAAACCTTGGGGACTCATTTATATGATCGAATATATGCTCATGGAGCTTTCTTTTTTCTTTTGTTTTTGGTCCCTTGGCTTAATTTTTCCTATTTCATAGTCTGGATTGGCTGATGTTGGGTGTGAATCTGTATAAATTCCATGGACTCCCTGAGATGGTACACTTGCAAAATACTAAGTTAGATGACATGATACAAGTACACAAATCAATTATAGTTTGTGTGCACCTACATTGGTCACATACATATACAAGAGTTCCAATATATGAACTCATGCTTTGGGGGTCTTGTGTGCAGGTTTGACAAAAGAATCACAGATTTTGCAGAAAAGAAGTTCCATAGAGATGGCATCGATGTGAAGCTAGGGTCGATGGTTGTGAAAGTATCTGATAAAGAAATCTCTACCAAAGTAAGGGGGAATGGTGGTGAAATTACTGCTATACCATATGGAATGGTCGTCTGGTCAACTGGAATTGGAACTCATCCTGTCATAAGGAATTTTATGCAGCAAATTGGTCAGGTATGTTACTGGGTTATAAAAACTGATTTGTTGTTGTTTCAGAGCCTTCAATGTATATTCCATGATCCTTTAGGTATATTGCATGCAAAGTGAACACTCTTAATTCAATGTATCAATTGAAAAAAAAACATCTGCTCCTGTGAACACAGACCAATAGGCGTGCTTTAGCAACTGATGAATGGCTGCGAGTTGAGGGATGCAGTAGCATATATGCACTTGGTGATTGTGCTACAATTAACCAACGCAAAGTCATGGTATTGTTCTCATTACTTTTCTGATACCATTTGTGTGCATGGCATCCCCTGTTTTGTTACGTTTGTGTTACTTTTATTGTTCTTCTATCTCTTCTTATCCATCTAATGCCCTCGTCACATTCTTCCATGACATTGTTCTTGCTTTATGAGACTAAAAAGGAAGCTTTTACGTCTCTATTAGACTCTCTCGGACATTAAGTATCTAACTTTTCTAATGGCAGACATACAGAACTGCTCATTCTTACAGTAAACAACAAAATGTTTTCTTTCAAGGAGTATATGCTTGAACTTCTTGTCATTCGAAACACATATCACGCATTAAAATCATATCCGTAAACTCACAAACTCATAGCTGAAAAATGCCTACTTATTTCCTGGTCTATATCTGCTGTCATGGCTACCGTTAACAATCCAAGATGATGTATGACCTACACCAGAAATCCGAACACCGGTGATTGATAGAATTTTTTCACACCAAAATGATTTTTGATGTCAATGTCACGTTTAGAATTCAATCACCTAACCTGTTGATTTAAGTTCTCTTTCTTGTACTGCCATGCTTTTAGGAAGATATTGCAGCCATATTTAAGAAGGCAGACAAGGACAATTCTGGAACCCTAACAGTAAAAGAATTTCAAGAAGTCATTGATGACATATGTGAAAGATATCCTCAAGTGGAGCTACATTTGAAGAACAAGAAAATGAGTGACATTGCTGATCTCTTGAAAATGGCTAAAGGAGATGTTGCAAAAGAAGCGATTGAACTGAATATTGAAGAGTTTAAGAAAGCCCTTTCTGAAGTTGATTCCCAGATGAAGAATCTTCCAGCCACAGCTCAGGTCTTGTGTTGATTTTGTGATTCTCCGGCCTATAAATTATCATTTTCTAAGAAATATCTCCTTATTATCTATTTCCATGTGCATGGCTTCAGGTTGCAGCCCAGCAGGGCACTTATCTTGCTAATTGCTTCAACCGCATGGAAGAGGCTGAAAAAAATCCTGAAGGTCCTATCAGGTTCAGGGAAGAAGGTCGCCATCGATTCCGTCCCTTTAGGTACATCTTAATCTTGTATAAGGCAATTTCTCCCACTATCTTTACCATGCATGATGCATCTGCTCTCAAGCAAAATACATAGATTCCTCCCAGCGGGTCTATTGCAGAGCTAGCTGTTTAACCTGGCCATCTATGAATTCAAGTTACAGACCACTTGTTGAATGCCAGATTAGTATATGAATGTCTACCTTGAGACTTGCATGCTGTTAGGATCCTCAATCATTTGCTTTATGGCGGGTATTGTCTCAGATACAAGCACTTTGGGCAATTTGCTCCATTGGGAGGAGAACAAACAGCAGCACAGCTTCCTGGTGATTGGGTTTCAATTGGCCACAGCTCTCAGTGGCTTTGGTATTCTGTCTATGCAAGGTATCGTCTCTCTCCTTGGCTCTACAATCACCTAGAGATATCAAATTGAGTAGATATACATATATACTTATATGGTTTTGGTTTATGTCAAAATCAGCAAGCTAGTCAGTTGGCGCACCAGGGTGCTGGTCATAACAGACTGGACAAGGCGTTTCGTCTTTGGAAGAGATTCCAGTCGCATTTGAGCAGCAGGTCGCAAGGTTCCCACTTAGGCAGAATTATATTTCATACTTTGGTAACCCCACTTTGGCAGTAATATATTTATTTATTTTTGCTTACAGATCATTTTCATTAACCAAACTGTTGAATAAACAAGCCCATACCGCATAAAATTTCTCAAATCTGGAGAGGTGAATTGTATAATTTGCGTGCTGAAGATCTCAGCATTACCCTTGGTGGTACACAGTTTTGGCATTAGCGAGTGCCACGTTTTGTGGCCAAAATTACATGGAAATTTTCTTCCTGTTTCTTTTTCTGTACTTTACCAATATTTAATGGTTTGTTCACATTCTTTCTACTAAATAGAGTTGTTGCTTTGCTATAGTTACCGCTTGCCATTTGTTTTTCCAAGCCCGAAAATTCATTTATCAAGTATTCCAAAAAAGGTTTTCCAATCTCTGAAACCTTTTCCCCAGCCTTGTAGCGAGGATTGGGTGATGGAAAGTTGAGGTTGGGAATCGAATTGACCTGCGCAGTGAAATTTTTGTACCTGCTGTTTGTTGTTTAGTTTTAAAGCCTGAATAGATGATTCATCGTCAAAACTCGGGTAAAACGAGGTTATTTTGCAAAAAACACTTAACAGATTAATGCTGTTTTTGATCGGATGAGGGTTTTTACGTCTATTTATTTTTCAATTTGTATCAATCCAAATCCTACCAAGCTATTACAGGGGCCACGTACGGGCATTTTACTAGGGGGGGAAAATGATAACAAAGTAGGCCAGCCATGGCCAGCGTGGTGTCGTTTGATTTAGTGTTACCGAAAGAGAGCTACTTGCATCCAGTCAACTGGGTGTTGCCTGCTTCGAATTTCTCTCTGCCGAGCTTGATGGACCTGAGAATTATATAAAGCAACCTCCACTTAAGTTTTAGAGTTACAGCATACGTGTTAGTAAAAAAAAATTGTTTAAAAAATAATAAAAATTAATGATACCTTCACCCATTAAATTCCTCTAAAACTCATCAACTGAATATTGCTGCATATTTAAGAATCTGAATTTGTGTTGATTTGGTGACTTTATTTTCAACTTGGCAGGTGAAAATTAAAACACCATTTTCCATTAATAAAATATTAAAATCTTGGCGGCTACCAGATATCAAATCAGAATTTTAGTGGGCTCCAATAGGTGATTCAGCGGCCTTGGGATCATGGGACTGGGCTCAGCGTTCATAATCATATCTTGTCGAATGATTGGATTTCTCTTATGGTCAATCTAGAAAACAAAACAAAAAAAAGGGTAAAATTCCTTTTCTTCCTGTTTACAAATAGATTTTATATTTTAATCTTTCAGCAAGCAAGAACAGATTTGAAAAAAATAAATAAAAATTGGTGGGTACATAGAATGGTCAACAATAAATTTGGACTTGGACAGTTCGAGAGTGTTTGGCAGCAAGTTTGAATTCGACAATGACTATACCTTGTAACCACTGGTGAGTCGGTATTGAAGCCTCTGAACCACGGCCTCGAACGTGTGCTTTTTTCCCTTCTTGTCCAGGAAATTGGCGATTCGGACATGAAGTGTCACTTATCATCTCTCATCGACCTGAGATCCTCAGCCTCGAGCAAGTCGTTTTAGGTTTCAGTTCTTATCCAGGCAGTGTGAATGTACTCTCCTTGCGTAGCATCTACTCAAATTCTGTTTCGAGACAAGCTAGTGGAAGCCATAATTAATGCCCTTCTCGATGCAGTGGTGATTCAGGGTCACCTTTTTTTTTTAACTTTTCTAACAGTACTTGAAAAAAGCTGGTGAAAAATACTATTTTCCCAGGGACTTGTGTTCAATATTCGGATCACAATTTAGGCACAATATATTTTTTATTATTATTATTTTATTTTCATAGGTTATTTTATAACTGGATATCTCGATCAATTTATATGCATTACAACTAATTCCTTAACTTGTTAAATATCTACAAACCTAATAAATATATAAGATATCACATGAATGAATAACAAGTGTGTATAATAAAACTTAAACACGGGGCAGAATAAATGAAAAAGTCTCTTCATGGGATTTTTTGCACACTATACGTGGTGTAGATTGTCCCCTCCAAAATAAAAACTGGAGTGATGGAGCAACATCATCTAAACAAGAAGCCAAAAACATGTCCCTCAGAAAATCGAATGGCCATTCTGTTTCTAATACAAACAATCAGCAATTGGACAGAACTGTGGCATACGTCATCATAATTCCTTACATTATTATTGTTCTCGTTAGTGAGTAATAGAAATTAAAAATCCAGGTGGGCTGATTATTAAAAAGTTGTTTTTCCGATTTTTTTATTGATTGAGCAGACATTGAGATTGATTTTTAAGAATAAAAATTAAATTTCTTACTAAAGAAATTCATAAAAATTATAGTTATCTCATTAACTAAATAAAAAACATAATTTATAACCCAGAGAGCATTTTACAAACCATCACTCATTGAATGTGAACCAAAGTTATCGATACCGTTTCATATCAAATAAGAAAACAAGATAAAATGACCTTATTTTTATCTCATTTTAAATATAAGTCTGTACCGGAAATACCGGTCAAATACCTACTGAAACAACTCGGAATCACTCATGGTATGTTGTTTCGGCTAAGAGAAAATATTCATTCCCGCACCTCTCCCGCCCATTGACCTATCACACGCACACACACCATTGTTTATGAGATGTATTGAAAATATAAAAATAAAAATAGTAAAATTAAAAAAATATATATTATAAAAAAATTGTGTCAATTTTGATTTTATAAGAAATAAAAATTATATTTAATTTTTTTACCTTTTTAAATTTTTTCATATAATTAATTAATTTTAAACGGTATATCTATGAAATAGCATGTCAAAACACTCTAAAATTAAAATATTTTGTAACAATAAAAACAACGAAATGACAACTAAAATAGCAGCGATAACATTAATGTGAACACAATATTTTATTTATAATTGCAGAATCATATTTACAATTAAATCCAATCATTACAATGAGAGAAAATGATCTCCTATCATCAATTACATAGCCGCAATCAAGGGTCAATGAGTTGTGGGAAGGCTAATGTGTTTAGGTAAATGATCTTCAACGGAATCTTTAATGCCCTTCTCCCCACAAGCTAGGCGAGTGGGATTGGATTGCACAGGAAGCCTGGAACCAAGAAATAGAAAGACTGAGCAAGGAAGACACTAGCAACTTGAAGAAGATGACAAGGTACATAGCGATTTTTAATTTACGAGCTTACAAGTGAAACAAATTACAAGGAGCCTTTAAAAATATTTTTTAAAAATCAGAATAAATTTAGCTTTCCAGTTTTTGAAATAAAAGCATTGTATTTGAATCGAAAATTTCGGTTTCTTAATAATTTTGTAATTGTTTGGGAATACAGCTGCGGTTGTTTTTTAAAGTACTTTTTGTTTAAAAATGTATTAAAATAATATACTTTTTTATTTTTTAAAAATTATTTTTGATATCATCACATCAAAATATCTAGAAACACCAAAATTTTTAAATTTAAAATAAAAAATTAAAAAAAATTATTTTTTTTTATAAACACTTTTAGATCGCAATGTCAAATAACCCCTTTAACTTTTTTTAAAATTTAAGTATTATTATGATGTCTAAATAACAAAAATTAACAATATTTTTATTGAAAATATAAAATGTAAATCAATATTTTGCAATGCACGAAAATAATTGGATAGAAAATAAAATAAAAATATATATTGTGTATGTTTTCTTCATTCAAAAATAATGGAAAACTTGTCACTGGAAAACCAAAAGGAAACTCAAAAATGTTTTTTTTTTTTTTTAGATTCAGTGTAAATTTTAGACTGCAGCTAAAAAGCCACGTGTAAGAAAAAAAGAGATGGTCGGAAGAACATGGGGTTCTTAATCCGAGGGAGACAAGGAGAGGAGGGAGTCAATCTCCTGCTGGAAGATGAGTGCAGGCCTTTGTTCTATCCACAGCAGAAAGGCGTAAAGGGCGGTTGTGGTCGTAGTTATAGGTGTTTTTTAAAGTATTTTTTGTTTAAGAAAAATATTAAAATAATATTTTTTATTTTTTAAAAAATAATTTTTGATATCAGCACATCAAAATAATCTAAAAACACCAAAAACTTTTTATTTAAAAATAAAAATAAAAATAAAAAAATTAATTTTTTTTCATAAATACTTTTAAAAAACACTCCCAAACACAACAGTAGTCTATTCTCGTTTTGAGCCATGGTTCATTGGTGAATTATTTGATTAAATTGTGTTTTGAAAATGTTTTTGAAATAATCAAGAGTTTATTTATTAATTTTTGTTTGAAATAATAACATTTTGTTTGTTTTTTTAATTTTATTTTAGAATTGACATTGGCCAACCCACGACTTAACCTTGAACCGGGTCTAACAATTATTTTTATGTGATTAAATAAATTCCCTCAACTTGTTCCAAATGATAAAAACAATTATCGGTTCAATTATCTGACTACAGAGGACGGGACATTCTTCCGATCCAGCAAATAATGGCATGAGAAAAAAAAGAAGGGGGAGGGGGGGGGGGGGGGGGGAGCAATTTCATGTACTTATGGCATACCAAGTCTTCATCTCGTGTCCAATAAATGAACACCTAATTGACACGACCTGATTTGACACGATCATACGAGGAGTCGGTCCAACTGGCTCCTTCCTCGGCTCGAACCCTGGCTCCTCCAACGTGGTCGTGGCTCATGAGTGACGATTCTTCTCTTTTTGAGAGAATATTAACAGAGAGTAGTTCATGGGCAATTATTAATTAATCCTCTAAAATACATGTAAATGAATGTTTAAGATTTAATATCAATGGTGCCACGCACATGCATCCCTGTAAATCATGGGGTGGTGGCAAACGACAATGGATCTTTCCCCGTCTCTAATTATTAGACAGTCAAGCCTCGTAGATTGATCTTTAAGGAGCTTCAAAATAAATACTAGTATTTTGGGTGAAATAACCCAATATTACTCGAGTTTTCTGCATAGAGCATGAATGAATAAATTTTTCCAAAAGCAATTTTAATCAAATTTTCAATCAGATACTGATAATGTATTTGATATTATTTTTTAAAAATATTTTTGAAATAAAAAAATAAAAAAAATTTGATGTTTTAAAATTATTTTCATATAATAATATCAAATTTTTTAAAATATTTAATATATTTTTTTAAAAAAATAATTTGAAAAACAGTATAATCACTGAATCGAAAATCATGGCCACGTACAGGTTGGAGCTTGTGTTTTCTGCAACCTTAACCACGGCTGTTTACCACTGCTTTTATAATATTCTTGAATCACCATCACCATGCCCATCTTAAATAGGGGGCCCACTAGTCAGGGAAACGGGCATTAGGGCCCACAAAACTCTCCTCACAAGAGAGCACAGTCGATATGCCACTGCTGCATTTATTAGAAGACCAGTGCCCTGATAATTTAATCAAAAAATGACGTGGAAGCTTCACCTCTATCAGCTACATGACCCACGGCTCCTTTCCGTGAAAGGTTGGAAGGGAGATGGTCGGTAAGAGAATATGTATAAAATCAATTTAATAATAGATGGGATACGTGTATTTTATGATTGGATTCAAGTATTTTAATTTGCTTGGATCATAGAGTTATTTGTGTGAGATGTTAATATATTTTTGATGCCTCCTAATATCATGATATATTTTTATTTATCGAGTTAAAAAGACAATAATTATAAATTATTGTGCTTGATTATGAATAAGGTACCTAAAAAAAATAACGTGATGATATAGAGCTTGTGATATGTACGGTGAATCTCGATTTCAACTCAGAATATATATCCCATGTAAGAGCCTGAAATAACTATGATTTTACTTGTTTATTTAAATCTATAAAATATATTTTTCAAGGGTGAGATTTACTCGTATCCTAAAAAAGATATAAATTACTTGTATTTGACACAATAAACTCGGAATATTTAACTTAAATTTTAATATTTAAAATTCAAAACTATATATATAAGAAGCATGAATTTTATGTTGTGATATTTAATTTAATAAAATTATGATTCAAATATATATATGTGTGTGTATTTCCGAGATAATTTTTTTTATAGGCATTCCAGCAGCCTGCATGATTGATAGCGTTAACCTTTTCTGTCCAATTATTCCTCTCTTGCATGTGTAATAAATTTTATATTCAATAATAGATTTAATGCCACACAGATTTCAGTTATCTCGAAAGGTCACAGGCCAGCATGGAGCACTCGCCCGTAAACCCAGAAAAAATAATAGTTTTTTTCTACATCTACACGCGTGTTTCCTCCTCAGACGCACGAACTAATGGCATTTTATGCTTTGTATTATATTTGTTTTTGTTTGAGAAAATATTAATTTTTTTTATTAATTTAATATATTGATAAAATATATTAAATTAATAAAAAAAAATCCACACTTATTTCACAACATGGACAGTATTGCTTTCTATTTCCAACGTTTGCAAGAGGTTAAACAATTGCCCCCTCCCCGTAAGGAAAATAATAACAGAAAAGCTAAATACAATAACAGGAGGCCACGTGTCTCCAGCTAAACTGGGCGAGAGATTGACTTGCCAGCTGCTTCTCAGCAAAGGAAGCTGGTTTTAAATAATTTCTTAACGTTAAGATATAATCCCCTTTAATAATTATTATTTTTAATAATTATTAAGATGTTAATTATTCTACGATTATCTGTAATCATAGAGATTCGAGAGCATTAGCTGTCTCTAATTTTTTTGCTCGTGCTGTGCCCACCAAAAACGTGGACTCGTGCGGTTTAGGAGGGCATCACGTGATCTTCCACATGACAGTGTTTTGTGTCAGAATCTTAAACTTGATTATGGGTTCAGTAACCTCGCTAATAATCAATGTCCTTGAGCTTCCTAATTTGCTTTTCAACCCAAGATGCACAGAATGATTTAGGTGGTGTTTTTATCATAGTAGCAGTTTTTTTAGTTGTGTTTTAAAATGGTTTTATATTTATAAATATATTAAAAAAATATATAATTTTTTTATTTATAGTATTAACGCATCAAAACAATTTAAAATTATATAAAAAATAATTTAAAATACTGAAACAAAAGCTTTTAAAAGTATTTTTTAACACAAAAACAAATATTTGTTTTAAAACCTATTTATTTCTGTATCTCATCCTCAGTAAATGCACCGAGTGGAATTTAAGCTTATTATTATATATTGAAATTATTTTTTGTTAAATGAACAGTGCAAATAACTTGTCCTTTACTTGATTAATATCGTTTCTCTCTCTCTCGTGATCTCGATAGAAATATTTTATTAATTTTTACACGTTAAGATTAAAAAAATAGAGGATAATTAGTGTATTATTATTATTATTATTATTATTATTAACCCAAATTATGGCGCTAAATTTGCTTATATTCCCATGATCACACCATAACTATATCTTGAAGCCTCCAGAAAAATCAACCAAAACAAGAAAAATATGGCGAAAAGCAAGTTTTAAGCCATTTGAGACATGCACATGGGCATCGTTGTCACAAAATAACTGCACCACTGGTACAGTGTACGAGAATATAATAAATTTTATTGTTTATTTCTAGAAATATTAAATTAATATTATTTATTTTAATATGCTACTGTTTAAAATATAAAAATATATAATATATTTACAGGTAAAGATATTTTTTAAAATATATTTTACACTGCAATTCCAACACGCTGGCACAGCACATTCCAACCTTTTCTTTCTAATGCGTCGTGACACAATGAGTTGTTATATGCTCCCGCTAGTGTATGGTACCGTGGTTGAATTGTATTTTTTTTAAGAAAATATTTTTTTTTAGTTTTAATTATTTTTATTGTTTTTCTATGTGATGTTAACATAAATTTTTAAAAATATTATTTTAATATATTTTTACATAAAAAATTCTTAAAAATCATTTTTACGGTAATTTTAAAAAACTTCAATAAGATGATCATCCTCTTTCTTTCTTTATGTCTTTTTCTTGAAAAATATATATTTATTTTAATATTTGTTTTGGTGTATTAATATAAAATATAAATTTTAATAAATAAAATAATAATAATTTATATATAATTTCAAAATCACACGCACCGCGTCACAAACAATCACTTCTTCACAGTGGTCCAATCATAGATCAAGGAGACAGCGTCAGATCTGTTCATGAAAAATCGAAATTAACCTTAAGCCCCATCATGTTCATCAATATTACAAAAGTACCTGGACCCCTAGCAATGCATGTCTCGCCCTATTCAAGGTGGTGTCTTCCCTGCTTCCACGCTGACAAAAGCTGAAACTTTCACATGGCAGCATCTGCTCCTCTATTTTAGGCTGATTGAGATCGTGAGCTCTTTTACCATAGATTTCTTACGAAGTGAGAGCTGACAAGACTAGTGGCACCAAGGTAAAAACAACCAACCACAGACCCATTTGCGGGATCCTCTTTTGTACTCCTGGATCATGATGGTGAACGGAATATAACTGCAAGATAAAAAAACACTTGCTTCTGAAATGACAGAATCACCCGCGTAGTTCAATCGATGAGCATGGGCAAATTGGGCACTGGATCTGGGGATGCGGGTTCCCAAGAAAAGTGAGGCCAGGGAAATCATTGATGGCAGTGAGGAGAGCGGTCATGTTATCGGAGATCTGATGAGGTCTTCTCTCCTCTCTTTTTTATTATCTCGAAAGGGTTTTTATTTTAATGTGAAAAGCTCGATATCTGTGAGGATAACCACTGCTGCTGTTCTGTGGGAAAATCTCAGCGTCTGCTCACTATTACCAGGCCATGGAAACAGACACTGGGAGTTCTTACTGCAAGATTTTGGGACATCTGATGACCTATTAAATTGGACTTTAGGATTTTGGAAGGGAAAATTGGACAGGTGATGGTTGAAAACAAAAGTTGTAGTCAATGAGATTCGTGGTGGGATAAGTTTTCGTGGAATACAAACAACAGAAGACACATGTTTGTGTCCTTGTTGGGTTTGACCTGTTCGTATGGAGTTGTCGTTTTTGCCATCTTTGAATGGAGAAGAGGAGCCAAAATCTCGACGGTGTATACCTGGAGCCTATTGATGCTGCAAATGCAATGAGAAAAATATACGGGCAGCTCGAGCTTGTTTTCACAAAACAGGCTGCATCTATAGCCACCATGGAAGGCTGGGTTTAGCCACCAATTGCAGGTGGCGTTAGAACATTGCAGCCTTTCTCATTTCCTAGCATGTTCATTACACGCACCCAAACAATAAAAACAATGCTAGTAAACTGGTATCGTGCGTGACATTATAGATGATTCATTAATAGAATTGCCTGACATGGAAGCTGATCATTGCCAGCTAAAAAAAAGATGAAAAGAAAAATAGAGAGCGAGAAAGAAAATTCACCTTCAAAATAATTGTCCTTTATTAAAAAAAAAAAATGCTTGCATTTCTTGAAGCATTATTTTTTCTTTTCCTGCTAATAGAGGATTAAATAAATGATAATCACTAGAATATTGGTATTAATAAACCAAGTGGGCCTCAATAAAGTAATGAAAATAATCATATAAGTAAGGAATCCAATAATAAGAGTTTAAAACTAAAAAAATTATTTTTATATAATTTTATATTCGAACCATGTTGTTACTAATATAATAATTATTAAATATTTATATGATTATTAATTTTAAAATTCATAAAATTAATAAAATTACGCATAAACTGGCTACATAGCCATGTTGATTTTACTGTCCTGGTTACTGTAGCCTCACTCACAATTTCAACATTTTTTTTTTTTAACTTTCCTAGCTGATATAAATCCACTCGCAATTTCATTGTGAATTATTAACGAATTATTAAAGGTATCCATAATGCAAAAGTAAAATTACAGTTTGATCCCTCAATCTTTGCTCTTTACATAATTGGTCCTTGAAGTGTTAGATATTTACATTTTTGCTATAAACCTCTTCTCTTTATCACGTTTAAGTCTTTTGTTGCCATAAGAGGAGAAATAGAGTCATTGGAAGAGCAAGAGAGTTTTTCATTGATCATATCTTGACCATAAAAAAATCAATTTTATTGTCCTTGTATTCTCGACGAGGAGAAATATTCAATGAAAATGGTTTGAATATTTAATAAATCACGATTTTGTGATTTTTTATTTATCTAGTCAGATTTTTTATTTTTAAATTGATTAAATAATGTTTTGTGTTTGTAAATGGAATCAATGAGACTGAGGTTTACAGGCTGTTTTTGTATCCAAATTCAAAATCAAAGGGATTTTAGGCCTATAAACACAACAAACAACATTTATTTTTTTAGTTGCAGAAAATGACATGTCGTCTCCATTCCTATTTAAAAAATCACGGTGTTGATAAAAAGTCAAATTCTTGAGAAATAAAAATAATATAATAAAAAGAGAGAATCTTGACTGGTAAGAATACATTTTTGGCTTTAAAATTTAAAAAATTAGAATTATTTCTAAAACTTTTAAAGAATTATATTGTAATTAATTATGAAAACGACGTCACAGTATGAGCCAAAAAAAACCAGTAACCAAGATAAAATAATGCTAACAATTATTGGCTCGTAGCAAGACGAAGGGCAAGATCGAGAATGAATCAACCATATAATTTGAACGGTAATTCTCCAAATGATTAGATGCACGAGCAGTACTAAGTAGTTCGTAGGTAACTTTTTTTAAGGTATGGTTAAAGTTGCTTCTCAAACCGTTAATAGTAAAAAAATATTTTTTTTAAAATATTTAATTTAAAATAATTAAAAAAAAACACGTGAAAAATAATTGATAGTAAAAAAAAAAAAGGCAAAAATTTGTAGTTAGCTTTGAGTTTTTCAAAGCCTCAACCCCAATAATTACCCCTTCCTTACCCAAACAGGCTGCAAGTCCATGCAGCCCGCTCCAGCCTGCTTCCTATGGGCAATCCGGACCTTTGCATACGTGTCGTGATCCAAGTGGATATACGCATTCCATGCCATGTTACAGGTTGGGTGTTGCCGCTCTCTCTCTTCCTGCCATGTCCGTGTCAGCTTCAGCTTGAGCCACATAGAGACACATCAATAATAATCACTAGCTTTGGAGCCTTTCTCTTTAATTTATTAAAATATTTTTGTAACTGTTAGTTTCATTATTAAGAAATGACAACATTTATAATTTTTTTTTGAAAATAAAAATATATTTAATTGAAAAAAATTAATAGTTCTACAATGACCTCAAAATGAATTTCTATATTTTTTTTTACACCAACAACATATAAAAACAATATGTCTCAATATTATCTATAATTTCTTTTATCCCATTAAACAATCATCTTATTTTTTTTTTGATGCAATTAAATCATACTTATTGAAAAACATATTTTATAAATTTAATTGAATCAGTAAAATCTTGACTATTCATATTCTAACTTGAATTTGAGATCAATTCTATAAATTACAAACCCTCTACTTTCTTAAAACCTTATATAGATATATGTATAGAAATGAGAAATAGAAAAAATTGAGTAAAATACAAGCCCACGATGCTCCCTTTTCTAATATATGAAAAATGCTTTGCAAACCTATATTATTGATATTCGGCTGTGTTTTTAAAAAAAATAATTTATTTTTTATGTGCTTTTATATCATGTTGGTATCAAAAATAATTTTTTAAAAATAAAAAAAATATTATTTTAATATATTTATAAATAAAAAATATTTTAAAAATACACTATATTAGAAGTTTTGTTGATTTTTTTATATTATTACTTGGAATTCCAATTTAATTTTGAAGGGCGAGTGAAAAGAATGGTGAATATATTTTTAATAATAATTTTGTTATGATTAAATTGGACCGGAAATAGGGTCCGGTGAAGATAGAAGTGGATTTGTTTTTTATCGTTCTTTGAATTTCACACTGTTACTGTGATTGAAGGTAGCAAAATGATGACGTCAAGGATCAAAAGAAAGAAAACCCTATAATTGTAAATTTTAACTTTCAAATAAAATTTATTTTTAGTAATATGAGAGTGATATTTTTATTTTTAATATTATCATATTAAAAACATTAATTTAATATAATATTTAAAAAATAAGTAACAAATAAAAATAACTCCATTCCCAACATATTCAGATAACTCTCATAGATTTATAAAACATGCTGTATTGATTTATGAAAAAAAAAACACAAAATAAAGAAAAAGTCAGTAGAAGTTAATTGAAACAAAGTTTTTATCAAGTGATTGATAATTATAATAATATTATATCTCTCCAATAATAAATTCTTTTGTATTATTTCTATCCTCTCTGTACTGGTACGCTTTTCCTATTATATTACACCACACCTCTGTCCTCTTTCTTGCTTGGCCCCTCAACCTAGACAGACCAAACAAAGAGAAGAAGAAGAAGAAACCAGCCAGAGAGTGGTTCCAAAATCTCCAATTATCTCCTCCCTTCAACAATCCGCAGCTTCATCCTCACTGCATTATCCTTCGTATTTTGCTGGAAAAAAGAGTGTTTTTCATCTTTTCATCTCCATCTTTCAAAATTTTCAAAATGGGCCTGCAGAAAAATTCTCAATAGTAAAAACACCCTCTTTTTCGTTGTGTTCATCTCCATCTTTCAAATTTTAAAATGGGATTTGATGAAAATAATATGTTTTCATGAGAAATCTTTCACCATCTTAAATACCGAGACTGGGTTCCGAGTGTTTACTCTGATGGGTCCAAATCCAAAGATGAAAAGGGAATATCTTGACTCGACAAGATCATCACCATTCCCAGATGAAGTACTAGAACGAGTTCTTTCACTCTTGAAATCACGCAAAGATCGTAGCGCAGTGTCTTTAGTATGCAAAGATTGGTACAACGCAGAGAGCTGGTCAAGAACTCATGTTTTTATAGGAAACTGTTATTCAGTCTCTCCTGAAATCGTTGCACGTAGGTTTCCAATAATTAAGAGTGTTACTCTTAAAGGAAAGCCAAGATTTTCTGATTTTAATCTAGTGCCTGAAAATTGGGGAGCTGATGTTCATCCTTGGCTTGTAGTTTTTGCAACAAAGTATCCGTTTTTGGAAGAGTTGAGGCTTAAGAGAATGGTCGTTAGTGATGAAAGTTTGGAGTTTTTGGCTGTTAATTTTCCTAATTTCAAGGTTCTTTCTCTGTTCAGCTGTGACGGGTTTAGTACAGATGGGCTTGCTGCTATTGCAACACATTGCAAGTAAGGGTTTTAGTTATTTACTTACACTGTTTGTCATAAAATCTTAGGTCTTTGTTGTTTTAATGTTTCTTGTTTTGGGTTAGATCTACCACAAGTTGTCAGTGATTAATTCAGTTTTAAAGAAGGCGATGATCCAATTTCTGTTCTCTGGTTTTTTGATTAGTGAGTTATGAAGTAAAGTGGCAGTTTTCTGGTTTATGCTTGGAAATCTATGTTCGTAGAGTTGAAACAGTAAAAGAAGTGGTTCTACTGTTGGTTGTTTACTTTCTTTTTCTAATATATGGTTTCTTTTACTTGATGTGACTTTTGACCTATCAGTGATGATTTAATGGATCATGGCATGCGATTGAGGTCATTTTCTTTTCCTGAAGAATAAATCTTTTTTTATTGTATGTGAAAAATGTAACTTTTTTTTAGGTGTAATCCATTGTATTGCATTGATGGATCAAATATTTTCATGGAATCGTCTTGGTAGCGAGTGGGTTTGATGAATGGATACAATTATGTTGTGGTGCTCTAGGGTGGGTGCTCGCTAGCTTGGATGATTAAGTTATTTGGTGTCATCTCAAGTGACATTAGATCCAATTTTACTCAACCTGAATGGGAGGTTAAGGGAGTACGGGAGTTATCTTGTTGATCAATCGGTCTGGATGAACAGAAAAGGGGTGGGGGGGGGGGGTATAGTCGCTATAACACTGAGTGATACATGGTAAGGTTTCTTGAGTCATGCCGGTGTTAGCTGTCCATGACTTTGTATTTCCTTGAAATCTTTATAGATCTGATGATTAATTAGTAATATATTGGTGATGCTGTAAAATAAATGCATCTGTCGTTGGATGGGAAGAATTTACCTGAAAAGTAGAAGTTAATGTAATTGCAAGTGCATCTATCTTTAAATTTCTTTTGTTCTGTGCTTAATTTCTCTGTTTATTTTTTAAAAGTGACATTATACCTGTTAGATGTGCATTTAATTGGTGTCATAATATTGCTGTCAAACTGTCTTCTGCCTGTTCAAATGCACTTTCGTGTTGGGTTGTTGGTTTAGATAGCGATTATCATGGGAAATGCTGAATGGTTATCAAGAGATTGCAATGTTTTCTGGGTGGCAGTACGCATCACTCATCTTTTGGAGATGTTCAATGTCTACTTGGGCTCAGATGCCTTGTGTATTAGAAAGGAGGGGAATAAATGAAAAGGCTGGTGTCCAGAATATTGGCATAAAAGAATTTTTGGATTTTATGCAACTATGGAGTGTGTGGATTTCATTCATTGAACTGTGAGTGCTATAGATCCTTAAATATTTGCAGTCTGTGATTCAAGTTTGTTATGTGATTGGTGGTGCACCTGGATGTCGTTTCCTTAACGAGAATCGTATCAAAAGAGTCCAGTGGAGATGTTGCTTTGTTTTGCTGGAAGCAAGGCTTTATCCTGAGAAAAAAAAGAGGAGAAATTTAGTAATACTGATTGAAGCAAAGGTCGAAATTCCAAAAAAAATATCCCATCATATAATTATGCACCTTTGTTTTGTAGTGAAGACTTGATTCGACTAGCACATCATGTGTTATGTTTTCTTGGTGTAGCTTATGTTTATAATTTATTTCATTGACCTGGTTGCTCTGTGCTGTTTCACATGTTTGATTAGTTGGCTATCAGTTCCATCTGCAATTAATGTAACGAGTTCTCTTATACTGATGGGTAAAAACTATGATGGGAAGAAAATGTGTGCTGTTTATGCAGCTTCTATTTTCTTTCCTCTTCTTTACGTGTCTGAGCATTCTTTTGCTGGTTTATAACCCTTAATTTCATTCTCCTGTGCTTTGTGGACATTTATGTGTTATATTATTTTCACTTGCATAAGAAAACTTATTTTCTTGGTGCAGGAACTTGACTCAGCTTGACATACAGGAGAATGGCATTGATGACAAGAGTGGTGGTTGGTTAAGCTGCTTCCCTGAAAACTTCACATCATTGGAAGTATTGAACTTTGCCAATCTGAATACTGATGTCAATTTCGATTCACTTGAGAAACTTGTAAGCAGGTGCAAGTCACTAAAGGTTTTGAAGGTCAACAAAAGTGTTTCCCTGGAAAACCTACAAAGGCTGCTAGTTTGTGCTCCACAATTAACAGAGCTTGGTACTGGTTCATTCATGCCAGAGCTTACAGGTCGTCAGTATGCAGAGCTTGAAACTGCATTTAACCAGTGCAAGAATTTAAATACCCTTTCTGGTTTATGGGAGGCAACAGCACTATATTTACCAGTTCTGTACCCTGTCTGTTCAAACTTGACTTACTTAAACCTGAGCTATACTTTTCTGCAAAGTCTTGAACTTGCTAGTCTTCTTCGTCAATGTCCACGCCTTAGACGTCTCTGGGTATGAATCTTTATTTTTAATCTTTCCTATCAGTTTCTCTCTTAGAAACAATTTGTTAACTTTTGCATGCATAATTTAGTAAATCGCCTCATGAGGCACAGAGCCTGAGATTTTTGACTCAATTGTTTAACCCTCCTGAGAGGTGATATACTTTCTCCACTTAATTAAACACCAGTGATATATTTCAACTACCTTAACACCCTTTCATCTGCAGCCCTTAACCCCCCCCCCCCCCCCCCCAAAAAAAAAAAAAAAGAAAAGAAAAGAAATAAAAACACTGAAAAAAAGCTCAGCTGTTAAGTGCAGTTAGTCACACCAAACATTAAATCTTAGTCTTAAGATGATTAACTGTTTGGATGTTTAATCACATCATTAATGCAGGTCCTGGACACGGTGGGGGACAAAGGGCTGGAGGCTGTTGGATCCAACTGTCCATTGCTTGAGGAGCTCCGTGTCTTCCCTGCTGACCCCTTTGATGAGGAAATTATCCATGGGGTGACTGAAGCAGGGCTTGTTGCTGTCTCTTATGGATGTCGGAGACTCCACTATGTTCTCTACTTTTGCCGGCAGATGACTAATGCTGCTGTAGCAACCATTGTGCAGAACTGCCCTGATTTCACACATTTTCGCCTTTGCATAATGAATCCAGGCCAACCGGATTACTTGACAAATGAACCTATGGATGAGGCTTTTGGGGCAGTGGTGAGGACTTGCACTAAACTGCAAAGGCTCTCTGTATCAGGTCTCTTGACAGACCTGACATTTAAATATATTGGGCAGTATGGCAAAAATCTGGAAACTCTGTCTGTGGCTTTTGCGGGCAGTAGTGATAGGGGGATGCAGTGTGTGCTAGAAGGCTGTCCAAAGTTGAGGAAACTTGAGATAAGGGACTGTCCATTTGGAAATGTAGCACTTCTTTCAGGTTTGGAGAAGTATGAGTCTATGAGGTCACTTTGGATGTCAGCTTGCAATGTGACAATGAATGGCTGCCGGCTATTGGCTAGGGAGATGCCCAGATTGAACGTTGAAGTAATGAAAGAGGATGGAAGTGATGATTCTCAGGCTGATAAAGTTTATGTTTACCGTTCTGTTGCAGGGCCAAGAAGAGATGCTCCACCTTGTGTTCTCACTCTCTCAGGTTTATAAAATATGCAGGTAATCTTCTACCCCACCTGACTCACTCACTCACTCCCATACACAGAGGGCGTGCACATGTGCAAAGTGACACACCGTGGAGTTTAAATATACGGCGTGTCAGTGGCACAGTTGCCTACTGATGCCTCCTTTCTTTTAGAAGGTGGAGGTCCCATTTGATGACCCTTTTTTCTCCCTGATCAGAAAGAGTGGCATGTTTTACTCTTGTATCTGGTTTAGTGAAATATTTACCTGTGAATTGTTGCTCAATTCTCTCACTTGCATAGTATAGTTATGTATATCGGTAAAAACCTTTTCTACCCGGATTAATGATCCTGCTAGCTTACAGGTGCACCTAGTGTTATATTTTTCTTGCATCAACTTATGAGTGACTTGAATTTTCTCAAGTTTACATTCCTTAGCTCTGCTGTAATATTGCATTTGTTTATCATCACAGGATCTTGTTTAAATAACAGGCCAAGCCACAGCATTCAGGGATAAGGACACGGTTTATATAAATGGATGATGTGGATGGTTAAAAAGAAGAAAGATGGACTGCATGGAATCTTGAATTTGTTCTTCCACTGCTGTTTCTCTTATTGACACAGCAAATATGAAAATTTGGAAGCTAAATATGCTACAAAGCTTATGCATCAACAATCTCCAGTGCTGGATACAACTTTTCTTCCCAAACCTTTGAAAAGCAAGATTGCAAGGTTTCCTATGCAGAAATGGATGAAGCAGCCATGGTAATGGGTCACAAATGAACCAAAATCCATCCCCACAATGCATTGCCATCCCGGTCCATGCACCCTGTCAAAGTCCTGTGAAAACGAGAAGCACCAAGATTTGCTTTCTTCAGTTATTTCATTCCAAATAATCATCTAGTTACGATCCTGGAGGTTACCTTCTTAATGAAGCGGGCAATATCAGTAGACTCCGTAACATCAAAGATATCAAGGGCCTTTGCAGCCAAGTGAAGTGCATCTTGCTGCATGGTTTGAAGCATGTCAGTCTCCCCAACAACTGCTTTGCCTTCTAACATGGTTGAAGGATGCTTTGTAATTGGTTATGACAGAAGGGTTGAAGAGAAAGCAGTGGTGTTAGAGGTATGGCTTCTGCAAGGATTATATAGACCTGTTGACAAAGAAATGGCCAGTGGGTGCTGGTGCTTGGTCCTACACTGTTGGCAGGTTGCGTCAACTGGTGCGATGGAAGAATGCCAGGGATGGCAGACATAGTCTGCTGGGGCCTGATGCAATATCGGTGATTCGATCAGGGATCAACTCTGATCAACGGCTCATGGTGTGCTTAGTGTGGAAGGGGATGTTCTTTCTAGGTCCACATTATCTTTGAGATGTTGGATGTTTGTGGTTGTATGACTAGTATTTGCCATGATTTTGCTGGAGAATGTTGAAAGGTTAATACTTTCGTGTCCTGTTGCTCGTGCCTCAACATCATTGCTTACTTTTAAATGATTCCAAACCTCTTTTGAGCCCTCCAGTCTATTCATTCGCATCAACTGATATGTATACTTTCCTATGAATTTGGGAGTTGGACTTGCAGAACGGGGTAGCTTTCCCTGCCAAACTTGTCCATTCCTTCCCTTGCAGGTCGTCTTGCCAAACTGGACAAAAATTCTTAGGATAACAATATAGGGTTTTGCTACAGTGCTCGTGTTTTGGTACAGGCACCATGCCTCGTTGTATCATGCCCCACGCCACCGTTTCTGGTTTTGTATTCAAACCCGGTGGCCTAATTCGACACAAGCCCAAAACGAAAGGGATTATAGACTCGCCCATGTTTTACATGTCACAGTAACAGTTGCAAGAATATTTTTCACGCTGTAAATTTCAGGCTTTGGTTTTATGTTTCGGATTTAAAGCTTCCTGCAAGCTTTGATATCATTTTGCGTTTTTTATTTTACAAGGGAATGGCGACTTCTTAGCGGTTTCCATGACTGAGCAGAGCATTTCTGCAATAAAATTATGAGTTCTACCTCTGAAACATCACTTGGAAAAACAAAATGGAAAAAAGCAAGCAGGTTAGACCAGGTTTTGATTGGGTTTCTCCTAGGTTAACTGGGTAGTGGGGCAGCTTGAGTTTTTCATTTTATTTTTGTTGAAATCCGCCCTGCCTTACCAACCATGTCCGGTAAGGTTATAAAACTGCTTTAAAAGCTAATGCTGCCCTCATCCCGTGGCACCATCCACCTCATCTGAAACTGAAGAAACAAACGAACTTCAGGAGCATGCAAGAGGAATCTGCTTAGCATCGTGGAAAGAAATTAGAAATATATGAGAGAAACTCGACAAAAAATGTGAGCATTTCTCGAACATGTCATATTTGTGCATGAGAGTTTTCTACAATAGTAGCCCTATCTTAGCAAGCCAATGAAGGCTGAGTTAGGCAGTTAGCAAACGAGAAGTGGTATACAAAAACTCAAAAGCAGGCACTTTTCCCCAGTTCCCATGTCCTCAAATTCAAGCCTGAAATTGGGGTTTTGAAACGGCAATGGATTCAAGGGCTTCCTTCATTTGGGCTGGACTTGACATAGATGGGCTTGGAATTAGCAGGCCACAGCCAGATTAGCAGATTCCCTTGCCTCACTGGTGCACATTCTCGTTGGGATGTCACGGAAGCAAAATGCTTGGAACAGTGTCTGTCACGGAACCCTAGTGGCTTCACAGCTGTACCCTACCCTAATTTTCTTAAAAGCTATTGCCTAGAGGAACCCATCACTGTGAATTCACAGGTTTCCTCTTGGGACTTCAAGAAAAAGTCATCATGACCATTTGCATTTTTGAGTTACTTCTAAGATTTCCACCGCTGCGAGAGAGAAGTGCTTTCCTTTTAGTTTTTACCATTCATGATTCATCATTTTTCGATTCAGGCATCCATTAATTGTCGTATTGGTGGTCTAAGTGGGGTCCCCTCACCTTTGTGGCAGAGTCCGAAATCCTAGAGGATTTTGGATTGGATCTCAATTGAACAACATTTGGTTCACCATTCTTCAATTAAGATTTGGAGAGTTTAGTGCATTCGATATAGAAACTTGAATTCTTTTCGGTTCTGTACTCGTTGATTTTTTTTGGCTATGTTACTATATTATTTTAATATATTAATATTAAAAATATTTTTAAAAAAATAAAAAACATCATTTTAATATATTTTTAAATAAAAATTATTTTGAAAAATAATCTTAAATACATTCTTAAAAAGAAACTAATTAAACACCTTTATTCTTGTCCTTCACGATATTTAATTAAGAATTTATTATTTTTAAATTTATCCAATTAAAAAACACTAAAAGAATACTATGCATCACATCACCACCGAAACATATTTAAACCAAGTCATGCAACTTGTGAGCTATACTATAAAATGCAGACAGGACTTCTGAACAAATTAAAACTTGATATTGCTGTGTTAACTAGAATCTCGTGCTCTAATTGACTCTCCTGTGAAACTCTTTGTAGCCATTAACATTCCGGCAAACTGTCTCCTTCAAATAAGAGCCTAATGATAACATTCTTGAGGCCAAGATTCAGTAGTTTCCATGCTTGATACCTTCAGGACACATCGTTTTCTTGCTGGGTTAGCTGTAAGAAACCAGCCACTCCAACTCCATCAGTATTTTTCCCGCCCTTCATAATTGATAGTATAGATAGTGAAAGCTGATTGAGCTCTAAAATGTTCATCATCATGAGACAGATTTGCAGACCACAAACTTAGACAAGCCCCAAGCTTTTCGTGGTTAGAAGCCATGCTTGATCTGCGTTGAAAATGTCGAGGAAGCATAGAGCTGGAAAATTGAATCCAACCCTCGAGCTTTGGCAATATGTTCTTGAAAACTTGTGGTTGGTGATTTGCTGGGACAAACCACGCTGCATTTCTTTGCTTTGTTTTGAAACTGACCTGGGCTACACATTCTTACAATTAAAAAATAAAAAAGAAAAAAAGAATTGCGGTGTTCTTATTCAATGGCTTCTGGCATGAATGACTAGTTAGGTACTTGTAGACCATATAATATAACCACTAGACTTTTTAGAGAGTTGGCTCCACTACATAGAAATTTTTAGTCAAAGAGAAGGGGTCCAAAGAAAAGATTAGGGCTACATTATTTTGCTGGGAAGGTCATTTTCACTTTTAATTTTGTATATCACATCAAAATTCAAACTCACAAGTTTTCAAATCTTAATCTTAATATTAATAGAGTTGTTTTTCTAGCTTAAATATCTATTTTAATATATTTTAAAGTGAAAAATATTTTTTAAAAAACAATATATACTACAATACTAAACACCACATATATGATAATCTAATACCCATATATATTTTGTTTATAGGAAACCAAGAAGGTTAAGGAATGCTTTATACATTGTATCCTCCTTAATCACAGGAATTAGTCTCTAAAACTTCCTGTTTAGTTGTTGAAAATCTTGAGAGAGTAATTTAAAATTCCTAATTGCATTTCACTTCGATATCACATGGTTGAAATGATGTAATGGGAATTGGGACACCAAATCAAGCAATCTTCAATCTCATTATTTGGGTGATTTATTACTAATGTAGATGAACAAGAATAAAAATTGATGTATGTGTCTTTCTCTTCAAAGCCAAGGTATACTGAAGCTATGCTTGTTTGTGTCTTGAATTTCACTTCTTTTCTACTCCAAGTTCTGTCTAAAGATAACACCACTCGTTGCTTTTGCCCACAAATCCCATTGGTACCTAACATTGCGATAGTGCATTAATCTAACAAAACCACCACCCATCGTCTTCCAACCAATAAATTGTACCTAAGAAGGGATTTTCGGGCGTGTGCAGGTCAAATTATGCAGTGAAATTGACGAGGGTAACGAGCGTTTTCTGATGGAGTCACTCAGCCAGCACGTTGGCCTACATGCAGAAAGTTAAATTCTGAACACAATCAAAGCGATCAGGGCCTTCTTCCCCACATGTAAAAAACTTTTTCACAGTGATTACTAGAACTAATCACAAGCACATTAGCCGAAATCAAACCCAATCCATCCAAAAATTGGGCATAAATATACCATAAAGTTAACATGAAACAATAGATCCGTGACCAGCAGAATAATGGGTAATTTTGTCGTATGCATTAAGACAGAATCAGCACAACATTAGACATCGTGGGTCATTTATTTTTGTTTAATCTTAATCTGTCATCTTCCTGGTTTTTTAATACGCATGATCATCCTGTGCCCTTCCAGCAATTGCCATAAATTCCTCTAAAGCTTATCCCTCAAGTCAATTTGCATAAAGAGCATCATACTTTGTGCTTCCTTTCGCAATATTGTTTTGGAATTGAGTAGCTTTTGGCCCTTTTCTTTAGCTCCTCTCGCTATCTATCACTCACGAAAAAGATTGTAAAAGAGATACTATCTGCCACCTTTCTCTCAATGGTTATTTTATCTGGAGGTTCATCTCCACTTCCTGTTGGAAAGGTGGCTGCTAGCTCAAGCCATCCTACACAGGGCATCACATGGTGGGGTGGGTTTTTTGTCATCTCCATGCTCGGAGAAACCACAGCTGCTCCTTTTCTTTTCTTTTCTTTTCTTTCCACCGAGTTGACAACTGATTGTATTTGTTTTTAAAAATATTTTTTATCAAGAAATATATAAAAATAATATTTTTTTATTTTTTAAAAAATTATTTTTAATATCAATATACAAAAATTATTTAAAAATATTAATTTTTAATTTAAAATATAAGATAAAAAAATATTTTTTAAAATATTTTTAAAATATAATAAAAAACAGTATAATCAAAACTCGAAAGGGAGTGTGTGGTCCAAAAAGGGTTTTGTTTTCTCTCAAGGCTCCTAATCACCCTCAGCTTTGTCTATTCCTCTTGTTATCTCTTCACTAAGAGCAAGTTGGAGAACAGCAGTGCCTCTCCTAATTTATGAATGGAATATGGGAGAAGCAAGCCAGAATAATAATAATAATAATAAAATAAATTTCTCTCAACGACAATAATATGTATAATAATGCCAATAAACACATATGCCAGCCTCATATAATTATAAGGATGGTACGATGAAAGCAGCTGTTAAGTGATTAATAACTTCTACTATAAAGTACAAGAAAAGAATAATTAAGTAATACTGTAATATATTATTATTATGCATTTACCACACTATATTATGTTTATTTCCACATAGGTTAAGACAATGAAGACCAGAAAACATTACAAGTACATCCTTTCTTGCAGTTGTAAGCTTTCCGCTTAGTGTTTGTTTTTGTATTTGAAAAATGCTGTTTTTTTTATTTAAATTGTTTTGATATAATAATGGTAAATTTTTTTTATAAAATAAAAAAATATTATTGTAATATATTTTTAAATAAAAATTATTTCTGAAAACGATCACTATTATAATATTAAATAATATTTTCCCCACCGCGCTGCTACTCCCTCCGTTTCCGAGTCAGAATGACAAAATTACCCTTCAAATATTAATGGCAGTCCTGTAAGCATCCAATAGCACACAATTCAGTTTAAGCTTCTTTAACAGAAGTCGGAGATAAGCACAGTTAGATTGGATAGCATAATGGATAGATATGCAGAGGCTCTCTCTCCGCCTTTATCTGTCTCTCTTTATGAAAAATCTCACTGCTTAGGTTCCGCTCTCTAGATAGATGCCAAATGGGGTTTTTGCAAAATCATTGATAAACAAAAGCATGGGACAAGAAAATCCAAAACAAGACCAGATCTTTCAAGAATCTTCACCGCCAAAGCGCAGTCTCAGGCAAGCTATTGAGGTGATTTCTTCTTTGATCTCCTACTCTCTTCCAATTAAAGTTTTTGCTGTGAAATGGCAACTAATTAGAAACAAGCTAGAAGAGCTAAACTCGAGCTTAATAGCCATAGAGGATTGTGATTCATGCCAGAATCCAATACTTTCAGGCATGGTGTCTGCTGTCCTAGCCTCTGCTAGAGACTGCTATGATCTTGCTAGGAGATGTGTGGATCTTTCATACAGCGGCAAGCTATTGATGCAGAGTGATTTGGATGCAATGGTTGCAAAGTTTGATAGACATGTAAGGAATCTATCTGGGATTTTTACTGCTGGTATTTTGAGTCAGGGTTTTGCCATTGTTGTGTCTAGACCTGGAGTTAATGCTTGCAAGGATGATATGAGATTTTACGTTAGAGATCTGCTGACAAGAATTAAAATTGGTGACCTAGAAATGAAGAGACATGCTTTGGTCAATTTGTATGATGTTGTTGTTGAAGATGAGAAGTATGTGAAGATAATTGTTGAAGTTGGTGACATAGTGAATATACTGGTTAGTCTTCTTGATTCAATGGAAATGGAACTTCAACAAGATGCTGTAAAAGTTGTGGCAGTAATTTCAGGTTTTGATTCTTACAAGTCTATTTTGATCGGAGCTGGGATTATAGGGCCTTTGATCAGGGTTTTGGAGAGTGGCAGTGAAATAAGCAAGGAGGGTGCTGCAAGAAGTTTGCAAAAATTGACGAAGAACTCTGATAATGCCTGGTCAGTTTCAGCTTATGGTGGTGTTACAGCTTTATTGAAAATATGTGCTAGTGTTGATTCCACAGCAGAACTTATTAGCCCTGCTTGTGGGGTACTGAGAAATCTTGCTGGTGTTGATGAAATAAAGAGATTTATGATTGAAGAAGGTGCAGTTTCCACATTTATCAAGCTGGCAAGATCAAAAGATGAAGGTGTGCAGATAAGTTCCATTGAGTTCCTTCAAAATATTGCATCTGGAGATGAATCAGTGAGGCAATTGGTGGTCAAAGAAGGCGGAATTCGGGCATTAGTACGCATTTTTGATCCAAAGATTGCCCGTTCTTCAAAATCTAGAGAGATGGCATTAAGGGCAATTGAGAATCTATGTTTCTCTTCAGCTAGTTCTATCAGTGTGTTGATGAGTTATGGATTTATGGATCAGCTTCTTTTCTTCCTCCGGAATGGAGATGTTTCAGCTCAAGAATTGGCACTGAAAGCAGCATTTAAGCTCTCTGGAACATCAGAGGAGACTAAAAAGGCAATGGGAGATGCTGGGTTTATGTCAGAGTTTGTGAAATTTCTTGACGCAAAATCATTTGAAGTTAGAGAAATGGCAGCTGTGGCACTCACCAGCCTGGTCTCAGTGCCTAAAAATCGTAAGAAATTCGTGCAGGACAATCGCAATGTGGGTTTTCTTCTTCAATTGCTTGACCAAGAAGAGACAAATTCAGGTAGCAAAAAGCTCTTGATCTCTATATTATTGTCCTTAACAAGTTGCAATAGTGGAAGAAAACAGATTGCCAGTTCTGGTTATTTGAAGAACATAGAAAAACTTGCAGAAGCTGAAGTTTCTGAAGCTAAAAGACTTGTCAGGAAGCTATCTACAAATAGATTCCGTAGTATGTTAAATGGAATCTGGCATTCTTGATTGCAATTCTCTTTCTTTCATTGTATATGTAAAAGAGTGGTTTCAAAGTTTTCTTCTTCTTTTTGTTTCTTAATCTCACATATGAGTCTTTCTTCTCTGTTTCGTTCTTCTTTTTTCTATATCTTTATTGATTTTTCCCGCCAGCAAAATCAGTTTTAGAGCAGCTTTCTATTGAATTTGTAACCATAAGCAGATACATATCTTATAAAAAGCTGTTATAGATATTCTGGCGTTGGTGGTTTGCTGTTAGTTGAATAAACTATTGAAACAGGATGTAATTACAGTTATTTAAGATATACAATTGCTATCTGCACAAAAATTATTTTTGTACGCATTTGTGATGAAGCACATGGGGATGGCAAGAAATCCAGAAAGCCATGTGATTACACGACCCTCTTGACTTATTTGCTTTTGTCTTCTCCTATCCCTTTCATCTTGTTATGGCACTTTCATATTAAAAGACATTGTCTAATTCTTCGAGATTATGCTAAAAAAATCAGTATCATATGCAGTTAAATGCGTCCAAGCCACCTCTTTACTGCAGATGGCAACACCTTCTCTGCATGAATGGTAGCTGAATAAGCAGAATTGTTGATTTCAATCAATTTGGACAGCTGAATTACCGAGCAGATATGATGAGATTGGTCTCATGTCTTAACAGTAAGGGACTTAACAATTGTAGGGTATGCAGACTTAAATTTTGGCAAGCAAAACTTAGCTGATAGCAAGGCATGTGGACCACTGAAACCTAGTTTGATCCTTGACAGGTTGTTGCTTAGTGTTAGCAATCAAAACATAAAATTTCATGTGCTCCACACGCTATCATGGAATCGATTTTCCGTTGGGCGTGAAAAATGGCTTTGACAGCTCAAATGAACAAACCTTATCTTCCACATCTCCAAGCAAACCATCCATCACTTGAGGCATGGATATTGATGTGTCTCTTAGCAAAGAAGCAATATGTGATGGGTTTGCAACGAGGAAAGATGGCCTAGTGCGGATTTACAATTAAACCCCGCCCTAATCATTACATATCAAATCTTTATTCCAATACCGAACCATTACACCTCAGATAAACCTGTTGCAACCCAACTCCCCTAACCCCATCACATTACATGATCAATTATAGGTTGACATTTTTAGGATCTTGCAAGAAATGTTGAGTGATGTTAGAAAAATAGCAAAAGCGAAAAGGGTATGCGAAATAAATTAAATAAAGAATAAAATAAGCAAATGGTGCAAGGCAACAACGATGAGATGAGCTGATGAGCTCACACACTGACAAAGAATTTAACATGAGAGACGATCCGCTTGCTTTGATATCATGCAAGCTTTGATATCATGTTGACAAACGAGAAATTTATTGATAAATGCATGATTACAATCAACCAATTAAAAGATATATAGAAATACAACAAAACAAATAAGGAAATAGATTACAATATTCAATTACTCAAAATCCTTGATTTCATTCCTTAATGTGATATTGATTTTCTCCATGATAAGTGATTGCATCAATCGAATTCTAATCCAAAACATAATACATGTTATTCTTCAGGAAGCACAAGTGAAAATGCCTAGAAGAATATCAAAGAGGTAGTTTGGCAAGCCAGCCATGATCTTGATCAATCAAGGAAGACTTCGAGAATCGACTGAGCTGCTGTATCGTAAGCTTCTTTTCCCATCTCGAACATTTCGAAGTGTTTGCTCCTTGTCCCTTACAATTAGCCTCGGCATAGGTTATATTACCCCTTGAAAACAGGAAGATCAAGACATTAATGTGAAATCGGAAACGGTGGATAGGTCTCGAGTTCTGCATATCATACTCATGGCCCACATATTCCCAAGCACACCACCCTGCAGGCTGAACCACGTCCGACAAATATGTATACTGATAGATTACTGTTGAATATCCTCTGCAAGCCTTCCGAAATAAGGTTTACTCCAGCAACATAGCAACGATCGATAAAATACAAAACCATGGGTATCACTCGGAAACTCGGCTTGAGCTGTTACAGAATTCCTACACCAGTAACATTTATAACACAGCCCTGAATCAACCATAAGATACATTAATTTCACAACGAAATAAAAATACAAGCCGACGTACATCTCGAAGTAATGCATGCATGTATGTGTAGGTTTCAGTGCACAATCCATTGCAGTGACATGCATGCACGTCCGACCATCATACAATGGAAGGGGAAATTTTGTTTACGTGAGGAACTATAAGTTAGTAAATGATTTTCATGCATGACTTGTTAATAGAAAGATTAAAACATGACAAGTCCAAGTTACCTCATAAAATGATTGGCCAGCACCCTATATAAAACTGCTGATCCTTCAATGTAGCAATGGGAGAAATGATGGCGGCCATTGGCATCCCACAAGGTATCTTGAACACCCAAAAAAGCACAATCATAGAGAGCAGACTTATCACCATAAATTCGTGCTGAAAGAGCTAGCTGGTAGCACACCGGGTAATTTGATTCCATTGCAGGTATTTTGTCTCAACCGACGGTTAAATGAATTCTGCATTATTAAAAACAACCAGGAATTTAGCTTTTTAAAGAGCATAATAATATTGTTGATATAGATAGATCATACAAGCTAGCCCCGTTAACAAAATTTATTGCTTGCTAACTTAAAAAGAAATACAGGCATTGACATTTTTTGTACACCATAATTATAAATTGATAAGATGATACGTGTCTTTGATTAATGAGAATTATACATACTTATTCATAAATAAATGTACTATTTTATTTAAATAAATTTAGTAAAAAACTGATTCAGGGGCTTAATAAAGAGCCCAATAGTATGGGCATCTTGGGCTACTTGTAGCCTAAAACAATAGGTAATAGGTGTTTGAGGCTTACATGGATAGGTTAAAGAGTGTGAGAAATATGGGCCTATCATGTTGATGATTTTTTTGTGGTAATTTATTTTTAAAACAGTGTAGATAACATGTTTTTTTCTATTTTAAATTTAATCAATTAGAGGGCCGTTGAAAAATCATTAAATAGATATTTTATATCCACAAGGTGAATTTTAACCTTTTTTGGACCCAAAAACACCGTAAAGAAGATGGTTCAGCTTCGAGATGAACAGTAGAGTAGTATGGATACTTTTAGCCGAGAGCATAATAAGCTCTATATCCCCCTGGTGTTAGTCTTTGATGTTAGTAGTATAATAAACTCTCTCAGTATAGTAACCTAGGATACAGGCCCACTTAACGATGGTGAAAATGACTTCATTCCGAAACCCATTGAAAACCAAAATCTGATTGATCGGTGACAAAAAGAAGAACTGTCACCTTTTAAGGGTGGGCCTAAATGCTGAAATTCAATCTGTCCAAATCAATGTTTGCCCAAAGCAAGCTTTCTCACGGATTGGATTCATTATATTCTCCTAATCTCTAATTACAAAAATATGATACTTATATTTATAATTTTTATATATATATATATATAAACACACACACATACATATGTAAGTATATGAGAGAGAGAGAGAGAGAGAGAGAGAGAGAAGTGTCCTTTATAAAATGAGCCCATTTGATAAAGTCGATGAATCATTTCATGGGCCCTGTAAATAAGCTATTACATTAATTTGGCTCATAATTTAATTTTTGTGTGGTAATGGTGTATTTTACTTTTTAAAGTGCTTTTTTAATTAAAATATTTTTTTTATTTTAAATATTAGTAATCAAAATAATTAAAGAATACATAAAAACCATCAATTTAATACGTTTAAGATAAAAAAAAATACTTGAAAAACATTTAAAAAACAATTTCAACAACAAAAACAAACATTTTCTAGGTGTATGGAAGTATGGTAATGATTGTTTTTATATGTTTTTTACTCCAAAAATATATATAAAAAATATGTTTAAGTGAAAAAAAAGATTGAAACGGTCAACCAAACATGTCATTTGCAGAGTGCTGCTTCACACAAGATTTGTGAAATCTTTGTACATGAAAAAAAAACTGCAAAAACTCGAAGTTCATGTTCATTCCCCCAAATGTGGTGTTGTTTCCTCCTCCTCCTCTTCTCTTGCAATTAAGATCACCATTCTTGTGTTTTCCTATATGATTATTGATTAGCTAACTAATCATCCGCTAATCTAGTTTGCTTTTTGTATTAACAATGGCTCCACATTCCTGGATTCTCAAAATACAATGTCAATGCTTCGGCTGCCTTGTTTGTCCTATACACTGTATAATATCATTAAATAAAAAAACATTATCAAGCTATAGAAAATGCTTTTTATATTGCAAATTGCACCATGACTTCTTGGATCGGGTATCAGCAAGGCAGCAACTCATGGAGCCATCCAGCTTCAAGGTATATCATAACCATTTTGACAGGAACACTTGTAATATTTAATCTTAATTCAAAGAGTGGTTGAGTAACCCTATTTGAAAAGAAAAAAAATGGTTTTTTTATTAGATTTATTTATCGGTATCTGGTGGCGAAATCTTAATTATTCCAGCCTTTTCCAGATCTTAAACAGCCTTGAAAACGAGCCTAGTAAGGATCACGTATAGTGCAATTTGCAATAAAGTTTCCCACCTAAAAACTTTACCTGGCACTGAGATACACACACCTGGACTAGGAAGATTCACAGGATTTGTTCTAACACAAGTACTTTTGCCAGCTGATTACGAACATCACAACTCACAAGCCCTTTGGGAAAAAAATATCCAGAGAAAAGAAAAAAGTTTGATCATGACAAGCCTTTAATGTGACAGAAATTGGTAACTTCAGTGTCTAGGGATTGTAGAACTGATAATACAAGTTGCTAGTCCAACAAAAATCGGACCAGAAACATGTGTTAGAGAATAATATAAATTATATTCTGGGACCTCACTTGCAAGCTTAAATTTTTAGGTGAGATGGTTCCTTAACATGGTATCAGAACCTTGTTGACCCAGCGGTCACCAGTTCAAATCTCACCACCTCCATTCTATTTGATAAAAATCAAGCACAAGGTAATGTGAGCCTGTGCAAGTTTCAAACCCAAAAGGCTTTCACTTGAGGGGATGTATTAGAGAATATTATAAATTATATTATGGAACCTCACTTACAAACTTACTTAAATTTTTAGGTGAAATGGTTCCTTAACAACATGGAAGGCTGCCTCAGTAGACCCCTGCCAATGCCTAGAACATGTGACAGTGCATGAGCACGATAGATCATTTTCTGTCTGCTAGATGGCATGGTTAAATCGATCACTTTTTAAAAAACTTAACATGTCCTCTTCATCACCACAGCTCTCTGATCCACTTGTATTAGGTCAGTCTTTGTTTCTTTAAGTAATGAGGACTTTTCCAGGTAGTAGTGATCCCTCGTCTTTCTGCTTTTCTAAGCTCTCTTTAACTTTTCATATTAGTGATTCATCCATGAATATCTGTAGGGTTATTCTCATTAATTCTCTCGAGCATGCTGTTAATCCATTGCAGATCAAAATATCATACAGAGATTATATTCGTCAAGATTGATTCAATTTTTAACATTATCTGGGTCTTGCCACCATGGTACTTTAATGAAGAATCTTTACAACTTACTATCCAGCATCCAAGAACAACTTGAAGTAAAATAAAAAGATATTAGGAGTTTTTTTTTATAGAAACCACACAACTTCTTGGTGAGTTGGGAGGTGAAAATTTAACTTTATTAGCCATGATGGCTCCATGTTTTTATGAGGTGGCACTTCTCTGAGCAAGGGTCAATAAGCATTCATTGACCATAGTATGCAAGATCTAGGGAGCTGCTTAACTAACATTTTGGGTTCGGATTTCAAGATGTGGTCCAACACTTGATAAGATTAATGTCTTTTACATAGGCCTGCTGTCTCGATCGTGACTTGGTGCATAGTGTGGTCATAGGTCAATTTTTAATCCCAACTTTGAGTGCCAGCAACCATGTTATGTACATTTGCTGTACTCAGTTTATAAAGTCACAGCCTCCAAATGTTTTAAGAGAATTTCAATGCAACAAAAGATAGCAATTCTCTAAAGAAAATATAATTATCAGTGTCAAATATGTAGAACATGTTTTGGGTGTCTATTTTTTTTTTGCAAGGAATCCAACTGAAAAATTATTTTCACTCAAAAACTTAAGTTGTTAAATAAATTATATAATTTATATTATCTTTTGATACACATCTCAAATGAAAAATTATCTTATGTTATTAATATTACCAAATAGAATGGAGATGATAAGAGTAAATAAAACTCTAATATCATATAAAAAAAGTCAACTTAAAAAATTAAATTGTTAAGATATAATAATTTATATGATTCTATGTATAATTAATGAAAAAAGTTTTTAGAATGTTTAGGTTGTTTTTAGATAATATTGAGCAAAAACATGTAAAAAAAACATGTATACAGGAGAAATAGATCAAACCCAACTTTGAATTAGTAAAAGGAACAACTCATGTTGTTGCTTATTAATTTTTGCATAAGAAAATAAAAGCTATGCTCATATATATCTTCAAATGTTGAACTATACAGAAACTATATGAATTAAAGCATAGTGAGAAGATAATTAATTTTAAAGAAAAAAGAAGAAATATTATCGTACTTTGTAATCGTTTCTTTGTATTCAATTCACAAGATGGATATCATGTGAATATTTTGACATTAAATCCAACCATAACGGTCATATAATTAAAATTTTGAAAAGCCTAGAGAAAATCATGCATGAAATAAATTTATAAATGACAGCTGAGATCATGTGATCAAGAAATGAATGCCAAAAGTCAAGCCAAGCCTATCTCGTTTGTAGATGATTCCTGCTTATCCTTTTGCGCCATTAACTGAGTGGTTAATACATATATGTAGATAAATGTTCAGCGAAAATAGATAAACATTCTTGTGTACGTAGTGCTCATATCCAGGTCAATTTAGGTTAGACATGATTGATTGATACAGAATATTTCTACTTGCTCGTGCACAGTATAAATCACTTGCCCACATATTATGTATGATCATGGAAGACAGAGCGAAATAAGAGACGAGGCGGTGCTATTGAATTATCGATTTGCTAAATCCTGACTGGGAATTCCAAAGTATAATCCCTCAGTTTTCTCTATTCAATTTTCATATACGTTGATCTTGGATTTTGGTACTTAAATTGGAGCACTGTGCATGGCTTAACTGGGGAGAAAGCAAAACCTTCTCATGACCTCCTGTAAATTAATTAAAGACATGCAAGGTTAGCCAGGGTGCTGTTGGGACAGCTCCTGAATTTCTTACGGTTCTAGGTAATGTGTCAGCTGGGCAATGCACGTACAAATGATTCTTAAAATAATTTCGGGGATTTGCTCTATGACTTGAGAGGTGACCCTGCTTCGTTGTAAGTCCTCATCCTCGTCATGGATCCTAGCCATGGTTTGTGCTAAGAAACATGGGAACAGACTAACAGGTAACGTTAGGATCTTTAATTTATTATACTTAGTTGACTTTGAAACATTGGGATTAATTATCTGTCGTTGCCTTGTTGGCTTGTTGATTCCCTCATATTTGATCATGGCTCCTCTTCTAACTTATCCTTTTGTACTTCTTATCAATTTACGCGTTGTTGCAGCAGCAGTTAATGTTTTCTCTTTGAATTCAATGAGAAAGAGAAGGAAGAAATTGCACCACAATCTATGGATGCTTATCTTTGCTTTGACTCCTTAATGTTCAGCTACCGATTCATTTGGGTGTTAACTGTTCATCGCCGAAATGGGTATTCTGTTAACCTATACATGCATGGGAAAAAAGACTTCTAGGAGACCTTTTATCCTTTGACCATGGAGAATGGCCGTCAGAATGTAGCGTATGGGATCCCAATATTGGATCCATTGGTTTTGACCTCACCTAGAGAACTACTGTATTCATCCACATTGCTTTCCCACTCACATCTTGTTATTAGCCTTGAGGAGCACGAGCAGGTTAAAATTTAGCAATTGTTTACAAACCCGAGCATTCTCGTGAATCAAAAACAATTAGCATGGTGGGAATACAAGAGCTTTTTGTATGTTTATCTCGGCCGCAGATAGATCTGTGTTTATCCAGAAGTGAAGAAAGAAACCCAAAATTAAGGATGCGATCACCGGCCATGAAAGGCACATAGATTGAAGTTGACTTCTTGTTATATCAGCTGTTGAATTTTTGGCTTCGGATAAACATAAATCCAAAATTCTATATTGTAATAGATTTTCATGATCAATAACGTATAAAAGCATGCAAGAGAATTGAAAATAGCTATGGCGAATATCGTTGACGCAAAAAACCAGAACTAGCCAAGCTGATTGACATTCACTATTATGAAAGTGGATTCTAAAGAAAATAATCTCTGTCATTATAAAAAAGAATTAAAAATTAATTTTCAAGTATTTAGTTGTGCGGTAAATTGAGTTACAAGAAAAACCTTTTAGAGGTGTAAGCTTTTATATTTTTACTTATTAATTAGGCTAATTAATTGAGTTTATGTGGTTTTTATATATGGGCATCCATCAACTTTTAAAATATGGTTTTTCAAGTGATGACAAAGAGCTCAATATATAATTTGCAAGTCTCAGGTTTGAGTCAGGACGTGCTTATCTTATAAAAAATTAAGATAACCAGTGTTTTGCTCGTTTAATCCGGGTTTGCAAAGAATGCTTAAAAGGAACAAGTTTTTCTCGAATAAAAAAAAAATAATATGTACATAAATTATAAATCATATTTTATATCATTTAATTGATTTTTTTATTTTATTTTAAATTTAAAAAATAATTATATTATTTTCATATAATAATATGAAAAATGATTTTTAAAATATAAAAAAACTATTTTAGTACATTTTTCAACCAAAAACCAATTTAAAAAGAATCTCAATCATGTGTGACGGCATGGAGTTGTCTACGGTGGCACCACCGCCGAGAGAACTGTAGTATATGTACATAAATTATAAATCATATTTTATATCATTTAATTAAGCATATAAACAGTAGGTATAAAATAATTAGTTAATCCTTTTATTTGAAAAAACCTAATACTAAGTCCGTGTTTTCATATTTGATCATAAGTTGATTTTTTATTAATTAAATTGTTAATTTGCTTGATATATAATTTATTTGTAATCAAAATTTCCAATCTTCCGTGCTATGATCAATGGATTAGATTACGCTTTTCAAAAACAAGGCACTAACTTAAAAAACTAGCAAAAAATACAGAGGCTATTTATAATTTATTCAACAAAGAAGAGTCATCAAAGAAAATATTAATTTTCCAAAAACGAGAGGGGGAAAAACTTTCCTTTCAATAGACTTTATTTTTTAAGTTGACTTGAAAATGGTTTCCTTAAACCTCTTATTCTAAGCTGTATCAAACATTAGAATGCTTAGATTTCCATGAAACAGAGGAGAGCTTATGGTCTCGTAAAAAAATAAAAACTAGCTGGGGCGACCGGCATTGAGATTGAAAGGATATAAAGTATGGTCAATCAATTAACCCTTTCCCAGAAGGATTTGAAATTAATATAGAAATCAACTTGGTATGTAGATATATTTAAAATTAAACAATGGGATATAATCAAATTAGAATTAGGGTTTTCCAATTAATTTTCAAGATCTGGCCAAATGTTTTCTAGCATGCATGCATTCTATTGCCTATTGCCAGAATGTTTTGCAGCCTGCCTCCTTCTCATTAACAAATTGAATGAGGAATTCCATCCCTTTTTTCAATTTCTCTTGAAAAACAAGTGTTTGACAAAAGATTAAAAAAGAGTAAAGCACACAAGTGAATGGTTTGGGGTGGCACTTAAGGTCCTAATCGCCATTTAATAAATAATTACATGGATGGCAATTTATGTGTATCTAATGTGTTTAGCACTGTGTTTTAAATGATTTTTTTTAAAGAATTTGATTTTTTATTTTATTTTAAATTTAAAAAATAGTATTTTTAGATTATTTTCATATAATAATACTAAGAATAATTTTTTAAAAATAAAAAAATATTTTAATACATTTTTCCATCCAAAACCAATTTAAAAAGAATCTCAATCATGTGTGCGGCATGGAGTTGTCTGCGGTGGCACCACCGCCGAGAGTACTGTAGTATATGGGATCAGGCACGCAAAGTATTTGAGTGAATTTGACAAGTCATTTACTCGGTGTTCACATTTCCATGCTAAATGGACCCACTAGATCCGATAAAGTTACGGACCAGAACTAGTAGATGATGACTAGATGAACACCCTCGGAGCCTGCTGTGGCCTGTGGGGTGTTGCTCTTCGTGGCTTGACTTTGCATAGTCAAACCACGAGCATATATGAAGGGCCCCGGCCATGGAAACCGTATTGTCAAGCCAATAGTGTCATGTATGGTCCATCTAAACTAGCCAGCCAATGTTGAACGTCCGAAAAGTGATCTCATTCTAAAAGGTTGTTTAACAATAAGTTTTAAAAGTATTTAAAAAAAAGAATAAATTTATTTTTATTTTATATTTTAAATTAAAAAAATTTAGTGTTTTTAGATTATTTT
This sequence comes from Salix dunnii, assembly GCA_015731905.1. Classification (NCBI taxonomy): domain Eukaryota; kingdom Viridiplantae; phylum Streptophyta; class Magnoliopsida; order Malpighiales; family Salicaceae; genus Salix; species Salix dunnii. The sequence continues at coordinate 1,669,537 of CM027662.1, read as the reverse complement.
CACATGTCGATATCAAAAATAATATTTAAAAAATAAAAAATATATATTATTCTAATACGTTTCTAAATAAAAATTATTTCAATAAAAAATAATTTTAATTACTCTTCCAAACAAGTCTTGGAAAAGAGGGGCAAATAGCTGGTCTTACTAATTGTGTTTGCACAAGAGCAAGTGGCCCTGGCCTTTCACATAGATGCTTCGCTAGCTCTTTATTGGTTTTGGAAATATTAGCTGTTTCTTGGTCGCGCGATGCGCGTTCTTGGGTTTTGGACTACTAGTCGGGTGATCATGTTGACGCCGGGATCGGAACAATGACTGCAGTGGGCGCCGGTCATTCCAAGCAAGTTCGGCGAGGATTGAGAAGAATAATTTCTTATACATTTTATAGCTAATTAATGCCTTTCCCATTCAGCTTAGAAGGCATAGTAGAAAAAATAATAATCTCAGGGCATATTTGACTCACTACTAGATAATTAAAAAATCATTTGATTGGATTATTTTTAAATCAATCTTATAGATATTTTTAATAATTCAGCTAATTTACTCACTACTAAGTTCGAGGTTAAAAGTTGCATGTGGGCTTTTTTATGCATCATACAAGCAATCATCACTTGGTTACTGAAAATCTTGGACTGTAATTTATTTATGAAATCTGTTTGGAATTGTGTTTAAATTTTTTTTTAAAAAAAATTTATTATTTTTTTTATTTTCAAATCATTTTCATGTATTGATATTAGAAATAATTTTAAAAAAATATATTATTTTGATATATTTCTGAATAAAAATATACTTTTAACAACAAATTTAACCAATTCTTTCAAACAATAGCATGATAAGAATACACTTGAAAACTTAAATATTCTAATAACTACTTACACTATGCACGTACAAGATATTTAATGCATTCTTTATTATATAAATTACACATGAAACTAAAAATATTGTATTGTTTTAATTAATTCAAAACAAAAATAATTCCAACCTCTCATTTAACTAAATATCTCTCTTTTAAAAACTTCACCAGTTTAAAAGCTGGCATCACTAATGCAACTGCAAATTCTCAACGCATAGAAACCATGGATTTGTCACAGCAAAGGGTGCTCGTGGGGATGAGAAGGGTAGGAGTGATTGACATATAATCAATGGAGTTAGGGTTAATTGAGCAATTATAGCCGTAGAGTACACTTTAACTTGTAAGAATCAAATTCACCAAAAGGGTTTTCAATTAGAGGAGAGCTCAGTTCATGGATGGTTCCTTGTTACTTCGAGATGAGAACAAAAGTTGAAAGTGAAAAATCATGATTTTGATTCACTTCTTTTACTTTTCCTTTACTTTGTTATATTCCCCGTCTGATTTCTCTCTTTTAGCTTTTGGACAGCAGGAAGGTTCTAAAATTTACTGTTTCCCCGACAGTTTCCAGTTTGGGGTGTTTTATAGTTTTTTTAAAAGTGTTTTTGAAAAAATTAAAAATATTTTATTTTAAATTATTATTTTTATATTTTTAGATTATTTTGATATGCTGATATAAAAAATAATTTATAAAAAATAAAAAATAATTTTTAATTTATTTTTAAATAAAAAACAACCGTGTCCATTCCTATCATGCAATTACTACTCCTTTTGCTAAAGCAAAGAAAATGATTCCAAAGCAGAAAGAAAAGGAGTAACTGGAAACGGTCGTATCCATGGTCTCATTATGAACACTTACAGTTCTTTTGGAAAAAATATGGGAAAAAAACTAAAAGCAATACACTATACTTGGTCACCAAGGGGGACAAAATCAAAATCATGAAAGCTACGTCGACTAGGGCAAGTTTCCTCAATTTCCTAAGGTGAATTGTCATCGGTAATGAGTGGATGGATAGGTTTTTTTCAAATATTTAATGATGGATTGTGGTTCACACTACTATAACTGGAAAACCCAATTCCCTTTTGTTTTTATATTTTTTTTTATTAATTTATATACGATCAGAACTAGTTTTTTTATACCTTAACTAATTTTATAAATTTTAAAATTAATGATAATATAAATATACAATAATTATTATATTAATAATTATAAAACTCAAACCTAATAAAAAATCAAATCTATTATATAGTTAAGCAGGCATCGTTATATGCTAGCTATGTGTTTCGTCCTTATGTGTCGGGTAACGCAAACACTTCCATGGCATGAAAAATGAACAGCCATTTAATGAAATTCGTTGTTTCCATGTGAATTTACAGCACAGTTTCAGAGATCACGTGTTTCAGTTTAGTGGTACTCGAGGTTTTTGAAGAAGTTGCCATGTTTGAATGTTCCTTCATTGGAATTCATCTTCACAGGCTATCGAATTCAATAGTTTTATCAATAGCAATTTCTGTCGGTATTTACACCCGCAGTCCGTCAATACATATTAATAGGTTCAGAAAATCAGATAGTTTAACTCGAGTTAATTAAAATAATATTAAAAAAATAAAAAAATAAAATCAAGTTCTGATCAAGATAAACAACTCATACTAAAAACCAATCACAATTCGATATGTTTCTGAAACTCAATCCGAGCTAGAAGATCTCGAACCAATTAGTTTATGAACCGAACACGCAAGTCCATTACAATGTAAATTCCAGCTCTTAAAATTCAGAGTTTGTAATCTAGGATGACTGACTCCAGGCGGTTAATTATGTTATTTTTTAAGACACGTAAAGATACCCACGAGTTATAAATATTTTAAGACATGTTAAATTAAAAATACCATTTTCCTGTCGTTGAACACCTCACTAACAAAGACAACTCTAACGTTAAAACCTTCACATAGTTAATAATGGAGTTGGTTGGAGCTATCCTAGCTGGTACAGGATTCGAAATTAAGAATTAGTGGTATAATTTTGGTCTATGTAGAATCGGAAAGGTTCGGATCAGAATTCCTGCAATAAAATTTAAAATCGACAGGAAATAGGATCGTGCCTGCTGGGCTACAGAAGAAGCCTGACTGTGAAATTTGAAATCAATAATTAGCTTCTCAAGACGAGAAAATGGTCTTGTCAGGGGAAAAAAAACATTTACAGTGCAGGTACTGCTTTCGTCATCGCCCTTGCTTCTGGACTTTTGGAATCCAAGTGACATCATTTGAAATCAAAACCGTAGTTATTAAATTTTAAAATATTAATTGAATATCTTTTAATATTTATCGTTAATAGTTGTGATGGGTACACGTCACCTCTTAAAAAACAAATTGCATGGACGCATGTCAGATAATAAAACTTTTGTTATTCTGAAATTTTATAACAGATATATATCTTAATTTAAATTTAAGATTTGTTATTTATATTTCAAGTTCTTTGCCATAATTTCATATTGTTGGGACTATAATGCTAGGCCATTGCATTTTAATTAATACCCTTTAATTATTTAATAAAAAAATATATAAAAGGGTGTATATATACTAGCAGTATATGAATAGGTGGTATAACTTTTGTGTAAAGTGCTTAAAAATCACGTTTTCTTCCCTTTCTATCTGACGGTGTCAATAAAGTCTGGCAAACGTATACCCACAGCATTATCCAAATATTGATAAGGTTAATTAGGTGAAGTGGCAATATTTGTTGACTCAGCTATGAACATTTTCTGATGTGTAAATTATTTTTTCTGACAAGCCTTCGCCCATTTCTTCTCTTACATGCTAATTAACCTAAAATTAGTGATAATTAGCTCGAAAATTTCGTAATTTTTTCTTTCGACAGAACTGGTAAATTCAATCAAAATATGTAATAATTAACTTGAAAAATCTTACATGATTATTATACTAAACAAAAAAAAAAGACATTAATGACGACATGAAACATATCTATTTTGATTTTGTTTTTTTGTACCATGTAACATGGACATGTAGCCTTTGCTCGCACATGCATTATAGACAAACGAGTGGAATCAGCAATAGTATTAAATAAAATTTTGTGTAGATATTTCTCTGTATTTAATGAAGTTATAATAATTACAACTTTGAAATCTTTTACATATGTCCCAAGAAAATGTCCCCACCTCTCCATAACTAGATTATAGATATTAAATTTTAATTTTAATTTTTGCGTGCTGAATTTTGTAGGATCATAATTTTTATTTTTTATTTTTTTATGATAGGAAGGTATTTTAAAAATAATTTTGAAAAATAATTTCAAGAATATATTTTTATTTCGGAAGTTATGTGTTTCTTTTTTACTTTATTACGTATCATTGAGCATACCTGCAACGTAAAGAGTTGAAAACGAAGTGCAAGTGTTACTTTATTTCCCACTTATAATCTTATCTTCAGAATGTAAACACGGAAAAAAATATTGATAGGCTTGATTCATATGAAAGAAATTAGTTTTTTGACAGCTCAACAGTCCTTAATCGAAGACAATTTGTCAGCGTCCCTCTATAAATAAGCTGGCCAAGCTTTTCCAAAGCATCTATCTCTTCTTACTCAGAAACACTAGGCTCCATCTCTTGGTTTCTTGTTGCTGTCGCTCTGGTGATTTAGTTCTTGTCCGGTTTATATCATTAGTTTCTTTGTGAATTGAGGCAAGGAACGAGCGAAAATGGCAGTAGGGATAGCTGTCGGCGACAACAAAAAGGCGTATCCGGGCAACCTTACTCCTTTTGTCACTGTAACATGTATTGTTGCAGCCATGGGTGGTTTGATCTTTGGTTACGATATTGGGATTTCTGGTAATTCTTCTTGGATCAAGTTTAATGCTTTGAAACTTGATTTTGTCACGCTATTAATTGTTTTCCCCCTCTAAAATATAGCAGTAGCTAGCTTTCAAGGATGCTTTTCTTTTCCTGATTCATTCTTGAATGTATTTTCTGCCAATATTACTTTAAATAATGTCTCTTTCTTTTTTTGTACAAATATTGATTTTGTTAACTGGATTTGTCATTTTTCAGGTGGAGTTACGGCCATGCCATCATTCTTGAAGAAGTTTTTTCCATCTGTTTACCGTAAACAGCAGGAAGACTCCGTTTCAAACCAGTACTGCCAGTATGACAGTCAAACACTGACCATGTTCACTTCTTCTCTGTATTTGGCTGCTTTATTGGCGTCACTTGTGGCATCCACAATTACTCGTAAATTTGGAAGGAAACTGTCCATGTTGTTTGGAGGTGTTCTCTTTTGTGCTGGTGCCATCATCAATGGTGCTGCTAAAGCTGTGTGGATGTTGATTCTTGGTAGAATCTTGCTTGGTTTTGGTATAGGTTTTGCCAATCAGGTACTAAATATTTCCTTTTCTGTTTTGATGATTCCTGTTTTCATTTTCAGTTGCTTTGAATATGAGGATATCTTATTTGGATCTGGAGATGGGTATATTTTGGGTTTATTCATTGTTTTTTTTCTTTCTATTTGAAGTACATCATGAAGAAAAACAATAAAATGCGCTACATGTTTTATTCTTTCCGTGCATAATTTCATAATTTTCAATGGAATCTTTCTGGGTTTTGAGTTTCAAAGCATCTCATCTTTGTTTTCTTCGATATAGAAATTGATTTTATTTTATTTTCCCTTTGTAGATCTATTCTTTTTCTTTGATGGTTTTAGCTCCTAGGTCAGATAAGTGGGGTACTCTTTATTGTTTTTTTCTTGGAGATAGAACAAGTGGGTTTCTTGGAAGATGACAAAAACACGTTTCTTGTACCCAGTTGTTTCTGATCCAGACGTGAGCTTTAAAGTTAAGCAGGATTTAATGTCAGTGTTTGGTTGATGAGAAAAAAAAAAGGTGAACCAAATTTTCCGCTGTTATAGTCTATAGCAAGGCAAGTCAGCGAACTCGACTGACTGATTAGAAATAAGATAAAAGGGGAGGTACTTTGTTATTTTATCATTTTTTGAAAGTCATAGTGGCCTTGTTTTTCTCTAGCATGACATCACCGGCACCTTTTTTTCCACATAAAGCTCACTTGTTGGCGCTACAGATTTGAATAGAAAAATCGTAAGGTGACAGCTTCTTAATTGCTAATTAGACTTAATCAAGTATGGAAAGCTGCATTTTCTGCTTTCTTTTTGGTTTATTTGCTTGATTGATTTGTGTGTTTGAAGTAGTATTTGTTCTTAATCCAAAAAACATGAACAACAAGACAAGAATCGTATGGTCCCAAGAAAGACAAAAGTTCTGTTCAAGACTCCCAATTTGATCGTTTCCTGATTGGTTTAATTAGAGAAGATGACTAGAGATATAATTATTTTCATTTTTTGTTTGTAATTGCAGTCTGTGCCACTCTACCTCTCTGAGATGGCTCCATACAAGTTCAGAGGTGCACTCAACATTGGTTTTCAACTATCAATCACAGTTGGTATCCTTGTTGCCAATGTGCTAAACTATTTCTTTGCTAAAATCCATGGTGGTTGGGGATGGAGATTGAGTTTGGGTGGTGCTATGGTTCCTGCCCTCATAATCACAGTCGGATCGCTAGTCCTTCCTGACACTCCAAACTCTATGATCGAACGTGGCCAGCATGATGAGGCTAGAGAAAAATTGAGAAGAATTCGTGGTGTTGATGACGTTGATGAGGAGTTCAGAGACCTTGTTGCTGCTAGTGAAGCTTCGATAAAAGTAGAACATCCGTGGAGAAATTTGTTGCAAAGAAAGTACAGGCCTCACATGACCATGGCAGTGATGATTCCATTCTTTCAGCAACTTACCGGCATTAATGTCATTATGTTTTACGCTCCTGTTTTGTTCAACACAATTGGTTTTGGTAGCAATGCTTCACTCATGTCTGCTGTGATCACTGGTGTTGTTAATGTTGTTGCCACCATGGTTTCAATCTACGGTGTCGATAAGTGGGGAAGAAGGTTTCTTTTCCTCGAAGGTGGTTTTCAGATGTTGATATGCCAGGTAATTTGCTTGGTTGCAGAAGAAATTATCTTTCTTTGTATTGTTGCTCTTATTCCTACGAATCTCTAATGCATTTTTCGGGGTCATCTTCTGTGCATTTCCAGGCAGTTGTAGCAGCTTGTATCGGTGCCAAGTTTGGAATCGATGGGAACCCTGGTGAATTGCCCAAGTGGTATGCTATTGTTGTGGTGCTTTTCATTTGCATTTACGTTGCTGGATTCGCTTGGTCATGGGGCCCTCTTGGCTGGCTGGTGCCGAGTGAAATTTTCCCACTGGAAATCCGATCAGCTGCCCAAAGTATCAATGTTTCTGTTAACATGCTTTTCACATTCATAGTTGCCCAGATTTTTCTAACGATGCTTTGCCACCTGAAATTCGGGCTGTTCCTCTTCTTCGCCTTCTTCGTGGTGCTGATGTCCATCTTTGTCTACTACTTCTTGCCTGAGACCAAGGGCATTCCGATCGAAGAGATGGGACAGGTATGGAAGACACACTGGTTCTGGTCAAGATTTGTTGCCGATGAAGATTATCCCATTGGAGGAAGCTACGAGATGACCAAAGGGGGACAGGGTCCTAAGAATGTTTAGATGAGCTTGCTAAGGTTGGATTTGTTAGTTGTGTCTTTTGATTTTTGTTAGCAGTACATACCCTACTGATATCAATGTCAAAAATTATATGAAATTTATCTCGAATTTAAAGGGTCTCGAGCTTTATTATGTCAGCAAAAATTCCAGTGTATAGGCAAGAATCTATTGTGTTGGAGACCTTATTTAAGCAATTTTAATGCACAAATAATTTCTTCCGTTGCAATGTGTTGCTTATTTTGCATCAATTATTCGGGCCAATAACTATCCATTTGCAAGCTATTCAACAATGTCATGCATGACCAGTACAGTTTTGGACAGCGCTCTTGTTTCTTTAATAATCCGGGTTCAAGTCTTGTTATAATATTTTATTTGCTTATTAGACTTGCATAATGTTTAATAGATTTAAAGATTAATTATTTTTGTGCAAACTGACTTGAACGATGTCATGCATGTATTTTCAACCAATAATTTCAAGTTTTTTGATAAAATAAACCTTCCTTTCGGCGATTCCCTTCAATTTCTTTCTTCTCTTTTGCTTCCTCCATGATTGAGGAAGGTATCATTTTACTTTAAAAATTATAAATTATGCCCTATTTTATTATTATGTGCTCTTTTCTAGTCTAAAAGATAACACACTTGGCATTGCCCTTGTCAATCTTGAAGAATTTTGCAAAATCATGCTACCTTCATAGTTACTTGGAGATGATTGATGCCTACGTGTGTCCAAGGCACGAATAGCCAAAGTATTCTCATAATCCCTCCGATTCTCTAGAATCAAGCCCTGTCCCATTATCTACTTGGGCAAATTTGAGCAGTTCCCTACGTGCTTGTCGATGTGATGAATATATATATATATATATATATATTCATCACATCGACAAGCACGTAGGGAAGAGGACAGGTACTGCTCAAATTTATTTATATATATATATATGCGTCTTTTATCAGAAATCACGTAATTTATACTTTACAAATAAAATTATTATGAGGACAATTTTATTCCATGTCTACTTTCATCCCTCGAACTGAATATATTTTTATTTTATTTGTATTTTTCTCTCTCAGAACTCTAACCAAACACCGCCTTCATAGCTACTAATTATAAAGCAATTCTGAAATGAGTAATCGAATAATTTATTTTTAACTCAGTTAAGTCTCCAAACATTCATAAAACTTTTAAGTGACTCGATGCATCCATATTTGTTAATGCAATTTCATCCAAATTGTCCATTTATTCTAAGAAACTCAAACTTGACACAAGATTAAAAATTAATGAAATTTCCCAATTGAGTATGCAATTGAGATTTCATTAAGAACTCAGTTGAGAATCGAGTTAGTTTATTAAGAAACCATTTTATCTAAGAGTTTAACCTAATAGTTAAGGCCACATAATATTTATATTATTCCTTAACACCTCCCCTCAAGTGAAAGTTATTTAAGTTTAAAACTTGCACAGACCCATAATACCTTGTGCTTGGATTTTTTTTATCACATAAAATGAGGATGATGAGATTTGAACTCGTGACCACTAGGTCAACAATTTGATATCATATTAAATAATCATCTCACCTAAAAATTTAGGCTAATAAATAAGACTCCAAAATATTTATATTATTCTCTAACATAGTTACTAAACTAATTTGAGTTTGCCCCGATATCGAACCTCTAACCAACTTCAAAATAAATGTGGACTTATCAATGATTACTAAAATACAGATATTGGAGAGCATGTAGCTATATAAGATGTGTTGCATATCACTACAAATGAATGGATGAAATGTTGCCAAAACCCACCACTCTATCGGAGGTGGAGAATCAAGTTTCACGAGCTTTATGTGTAGCCTCTCCCTTTTCTCATCACCAACAACTAGTGTGTAACATCTTTCGGTGACAAGAGTAACGGTGAAGTTAATGAATAATGTGCCAAATGGATAAACACAAGCAAGAACGAACTTTCATGGAAAGAGGGAGAGATTACAATGAATTTGGTCACGATCTTGCAATGAAACGAAAGGGGAATCGCATGACTAGCTAGTCTTTAATTGTATCCTCTCTAACATCCCTCCACGTTTATGTTTTTGGATAATGGATGAGGAATTTATTTCTTGGCTACTTGTCCTTCTCGCCCTCTCTTTCTCTCTCTCAATCTGAGATAAAGAACTTGGGAATCATATGCTAAATCTTCTTCTTTTTTCAATGTTGGTTCTTATGTTTGCTTTTCATGCTATATGTTACAATTAGTTAATTAAGAAAATATATAAGAACACAACTAGACTCAAAATCCTTGTTGCATTTTAAATCTTTTCAATGTTTGCTTTTATGTTTCATCAAGTTGCCGAGGATGTCCCCCACGAGAACCCATGTTCGGCATTGGATGCGATCCATATGTTCTTCTTCTTTTTTTAATTTTATTACAAGAGGAATAAGTTTTGGTGTTTTATCTATTGTGCTAAGTTTACATTCCTATTCGATATTGATGAGAAACTCGACAGCCATGAATTTATGGCAAGTTTTGGATCTTATCCATTCCATAACCCTCACCAACCTCCAAAGAGAAGTGAGTTCAGGATTTACAAGTGGGATGTCTTCTCGAGGCATCCACGAGGGTAACCCACCTCTCTTGCATGCCATTTCCGTGAGCATCTGCCAAGAACATTTTGGTGTCTTAGAGATCATTTGGGATTTAAATTGGAAACATGACCGCAAATGCAGCAATAATCTATTTAATAACCTATCATAAAAGAAGTGTGATTTATTGAGATAAATATTATAATGTATTGGAGAGATTGGCCGTCTATCTTCCGGCTAATCACCTCATCATTTAGTTTGCATTTAGTCAATATTCCATGATAAAAATAAATAAATATAAAGGGACAAAGGGTATAAAATAAGATTGTTTGAAAAATAAATTTAAAGTAAAATTTCTTTGTTTTTTAATTAAAAAAATAGTAAATTCCTCTATTTTCACTATCTTGGTGTCTTCTATCCCAACAATAACTCAACTCCACCGATCTCTAATATAAGCCTTTCCTTGAAATAAAATAAAACTATCCGAGTCCAAGGAATTTGGGCCTGACCCAATCGCTATGTAATGCACAGAATATGACTTCTTTCTAGAAAATTTGTATGTAGGTAGTGAAATAAGCCCATCAGAAAATAATAGGGCCCATGAGTCCACGTAAGGTACTTTGACCATGCAAACAAGATCAGTGTCAGATGTGATGAGTTACCTCCTTACTATAGATTAGAACACACTTTTATGAGAAAAAAAGAAAAAGACTATGAAAGCAGAATTTCCCCTTAAATCATGGGCCAACCCTCCAGCCTAAATTCGACGGATTCCAGCAGTGCATGTAAATTGAAGCAGCCATCAACCTGACTCTTAGCATTACGGTCGAATCATATTTTTAAACCTTTTTTTTTCAACTTTAAATTATTTATTTTTATTTGTATATGATTTTGATGTATTAATATTAATAGGAAATCAAAAAAAAAAAAAATTAAAGGGTGCGGCGTCCGGCAGGACCGCAACCCAGAAGGAAAGGAAAATTCGAAAAAGCAAAGAATATTTGGAAACAGCTCAGAGTTTGAAGACACCTGCTTGCGGGCCTAAGAGGTTTTCTTTTCTCTCCGAAGTCCTGTCCAGGGTGTGGGTGCCACAGGGTGTTTGTTTCAACCATGGTGTTCAATAGGAGACCACCGAGTTCCAGACAAAGGAGGATTAAGCATGCACATTACAGACCAAGAAAAGTGAAGGTTCCATGGTAACTCAAGGGATCAACCATGGAAGATTGCCATGAGAAACAGCAGAGAAAAATCGAGATATGATTTTCTGCCTTGGAAGAAAGTTTTTCCCCCAATAAGAACAGCCATTAAACTTGAAATTAAGCGCATTACATTTGAGTAAACATCAGTTTATTTCTGAAATGGGAAAACAAAATCACAATTATCTACAGGAAGATGTTGAGCGAAAAGGGTTCAATTCCTCAAATCACAGAATTCATCTCACAGTTTTCTTCTTTTTACACACCATGCTGAAGCTTCCTACATGATTCACTGAACACGAAATATCCTTTGCATTGCATGAAAAAGTTGAAGGAATTTACTGGATGGTGGATTGTATATATTTCATTCATCAAACAAAGGCAAATTGAACACAACTGCCCCTCTATACCGAGTCTACTCCATCAACCTGCTGCCGAGCAAGGTATCTTTCCCTTCGCTCTTTCTGTACATAAGGAATTAGACAAAGATTAGGCATTGTAAAGAGAGATTCCCAGGGAGAAGTTGAAAAGTGCAACACTTGATAACTCACCCATTCATCTATCACTAGTCCTTCACCAATAATCCTTGGACCTGCATCTTCTGGAGGTTTCTTGCGTGCCTCAAGAGCTGCATCAGCATCAGCCAATTGGCGCTTCAGCTTTTCCAAAGTCTGCAAGAAGTGCATCACACGTAGTTCTATGAGCTTGCATGTCTTCAGTATGGAACACATGAAAACACATGTACCATATGCGAAGACACAATGATGGATCCTAAAGCACATATAAATTTAATTCCATGATTATTGACATATTATTGATACTTACAGGACTAGGACGCTCTGGATCTAGAAAAACAACCCGCAATATTTGTTCTATTGCTACTTGATCTTTCTGCTCATCAAACTGCAAGGACAAAGTATATCAAAAGTCACTTCATAAAGTTGCAGCAGAAGATTCAAACAACAAAATAAAGTTCCAAATAGACCAAAGCATTTTGTAAAGATATTCAGGGGCGTCCATTAAACAAAAGCACCCAGCCAACATAAGATGTAGTTGAATCTTAAATCTATCATAATTGTTCTGGAAAAAAAAGAAGCATAGATTCTCCAGAACCAACAATTTTAAAATGACCATTGGCATCCAGTTCACATCCATTAAGGGTGAGAAATGTCGGTGCACCAGAGACTTTGACATCATAAAACACCACCCCTATGCTTACTTGCTAGCTTTACATTGCAGTGAGCTGCCTGGCAATAGCCAAATAACATCTATTATACCAGAAAAAGACCTTAACAAAGATGAAACTAGATGAAATGATTGTGCATTCTATAGAAACAACAAAACTAATGGTAATATCGACGCCTGGGACATCTTTCTCATTGTGCCTATCGACATCCTCATTAACCAAGTTACCTGTCTCTTGTATTTGAAGAATTCAAAATATGACATGATGCACATTCCGAGTAGAATATATATCAGACCCAAATAAATCAAAATAAAAGCATAGCACCAAGATCATTTATCATCAGACTAGTGTTGACCAACATAGGCTCACATTAAAACATTAAAACTAATGAAAGAAAGAAAAGCTAAAAGAACCATTCTACACACCAGCTCAGGTACATAGTCCATGGCCCCCTTCACCTTAAGGCTCATGATTTTAAATTTAACCCTGCTCTTCTGCTCCATTGGTTTCTCGTTATTTTCTGGGTGTTCAACAAATTTGAAGACTGGCATCCAAAACAAGAAAATAATTTCATATTAATTGGGTAAAAAAAACATAAAATAGCCAAGTCACGTCCTTCTCAGAGCACATTAATATAAACAGAAAATGCAACAGTAATTAGTTACCTGTAGCTATGATACTTTCCCCAGGAGCAAGAATAGCCCCTGGAGGACGCATGAAACAGCTTTTCGGTGCAGTTGTTTGAAACTAAATCAAGAAAAAGAAAAGGTGACTCACTTCAAGAAGAAAAAAAAACTCAGTCGTGTGCTTGATACAACAGCAAAAATGCCAATCACAAGAAGAAATGGGGTGCCCCATAATGAGTATATACGTTACATGGCTGGACTCTACGAAACCACAGAAACAACAATAATGAAGAAGAAATTGAAATGTACCTTAAACGCAACATGTGACTTGCAAGTGTTTTTAATCCTGATGGCACTGCGAACCTGTTTGCCAGGTTCATCTAAAAATAGCATACAGGAAACATCGATTAATTCCATCAGAAATCAGCAACAAAATTCATAATTAGTAACAAGCAAGAAATTACGAGAATCGGATAGTTCCCATGACCAAATTAATCGTAATTATCACTAATCCCAAAAGGCTGATTGATTCTTGACATTGATTACTTGATTGGATGGTTTTTAAAAGTAAATAGGATGATGCTACCCAGTTTAGCTAATGCAATTATCTTTAACTCTCATTTCTTAAATATTATCAAATTCTTAACACTTCAAATTTAAATTTTCTACCACCAATACAAATAAATAAAAAGAAATTTGAATTTTCAAACGCCTCCTTCAGGAGAAATGATATGCATTAACGATCTCAAATCTTTATTTTTTCTTCGAAATTACCAAAATAGTAGCCGCAACAACACAACTTAATCCAAAAAAAATCATCCTGAAAATACAGAAACCAGCTTTCCGCCAAAAATTAAAGTTAAAAAATCCGGTTCAAACAAACAAACAGATCACATAAAAAAGAAACACCAAGACTCACAAGGAAAGTAAAGCTTAGCAGAAGGGTCGAGTTTAAGACGACGACGTGTAGGCAACAGCGATCTAGCAACAGAAGATACAGAATTGGAAGCATGAGGAGGATTGGATCCTTCAATTAGAGAGTTATGCTGGAGATTATGGTGGTGGTGGTGGTGGTGCTGCTGCTGCTGCATCATTATCGTTGAAGTAGTAGTGTTAGTAGTAGAAGAAGAGGGTGTCGTATTAGTGTTGTTTCCTCCTAAAAACGGCAGCTTTAAGAATCCCCACACTTTACTGTTGTTGTTGCTGTTAGTATTATCGGTTGGTGATCTCTGGTCCTCTATGGCCATATCAGAGCATGTGGTACGATGTCGTTTTGCTTGTGATTTCCCCCAGGGGAAATTAGGAGAGGGAGGGAGAGGGAGGGGGGAGGTGGTGGATGGGGGATTGGATTCTGAGAGGGGATTTAATTGGGTTTTATTATTTGAGTTCACGTCCAAGTCAATACCTTATAAAGGTATATAATTTTCTAAAATTATAAATTGTGATTGCAAGAAGAAAAATTGTGAGCCTTTTGGTTCTAGATTAATTTTAATTATTTAATAATCTTTTATTTCAACTTATATATATATATTAGTAGAAAAACATTTAAAAAATGCAATTAGTGTTTGGAGATGGGTAAAAGAATAACATTTGAATTATTTCTTTATTTGTGATTTTTTATATTTTTTATTTTTAATTCTCTTAATTTAAATGATTTTTATTAGTTTTACATCTATTATTTCCCTTAATAATTCCTTTGATAAGAATAAATTTTGATAATTGATTTTTCCAGCATTTTTTTATGAAAAACAAAAATCTCAATTTGCTTATTTTTTTTACCATCAGTGTATGCTATTAAATATAGGAGTCCAATTAAAAATAAATCCCTCGTGGTGATTTCCACTTCTACCCCTCACAATTGCTCGTGCTTTAAAATAATAATAATAATGATCGGATAAAAAAGGAAAAGAAAAAAGAAAAGAAATGTGCAAATTGATGGAGAAATGGGACCACTTTTCCTTCATGGAACGAGATTAGGTAGAGGAGTGTTTTCCATTTCTTTTCCCTGTAACTTCGAATTTATTTCTCTGGCCCACTGGCCGTGTCGCCGTTGAGTGGCGATGGAAGCCAATTGGCTTTCCGTTTAACTTCGCGTTGACGTTGTATTTGACTTTGGAAAAAGTAAAGTTGTTGGATCTTCGGGGTGTGTGTGTTTTGGCTTCTTTGGAATTTTCTTTCACTTTAATGGTGGGATTGGTTGATTAAACATCATGCCTTTCGATTTGATTTTATTATTAATTGATGATAGTGGTTGGAATTTTTATTTTTAGTTGGCGCAAATCCACCATTAATTTATTTTTTAAAATAATATTTTTTATTTATACCATATTAATACTTTTCTGAACGATAAAATAACCCCGGTCACACCCTTAAATAAACTTTATTTTTACCCTAATTTTATCAAATCACGTTGAAGAAATAAAAATGAATTTATCTTGAACAAAAATAAAAATAATTGAAATTAACATGTGAAGATGGTCAAATTTGACATGGTCAATCTAGATAAGCCTCATGGTTACTTGGAAATAAAATCTAGCATGGAACCAATATAGTTTAATAGTTATGATATATTTATATTTATTTGCCCACGAGTTCAAGAAAAAATAAGTGGATTATTGAGACCACGAGTCTCCTTCAATTAATCGAATCAACGCTCCTTTCCTCTTTATTGTGACCAGTCAATCACGGCTCAGGTCAAGGCAAAATTGGTGACCGGAATTAGAAGATCGACGGTGGAAGAGAAGCGTGGAAGAAGTAAAAAATGAAGTTGAGGATCATAATGAATCCATGACTTTGAAAAATCATTGGGCGGTAGCAATTCTTGCACGGTTGGAGCCGTCATGAACTCTGCTGCTGATTTTATTCTAATTGGCTTCCACTTGTGTATGCTCATTGTTTTGTCATCCGCGTCTTGAGGTTGAATTGAGTTTCAAGCACACAGAGAATCTATTTGGTGTTGCAGTAGTTTTTAATTTTAATTTTTTTTTATAATATATATGTAATAATATTTTAACAACATAACTTTATCACTTATGAAATTGAATTACCAATTAATTTAATATCTAATCATGAAATAAAAAATTAATTAAAAAAATTAAACTTCTCATACTCACTAACCAAGTCAACCAAAATAAGAATCATAGCTTTTATTTGGAACTATTTTCTAAGACTATATATGAAAAATAGAGAATAAAAGAGTAAGATTTAATTAAAACAAAACACTGAGCTAAACTCTTAAAATTAGGCAATCTAAGTTGTCCCATAAATATGCAAATCATGTTAACCTTATAAAATGGTAAAATAAAATAAATATATTATAAAATTAACTTTCTAAACATTTCAAAATTAGAAGATGAAATCAATAAAAAAATTAATAACAAGAATTCAAAAAGGAGAGAGAAAGAAAAACTATAAATTACTATTATCACTCGTAATGTAATGTGTGTGGATAAATAGTTTTTTTTCTCACATCCTTTTATTTTTATTTTATTATAAAATTTAATAACATGATTTTATTTAAAACTTATTTTTTAGCTACACAAAAAAGAAATGGACTATATATAAAAAAGTAAAGTTTAATAATAATAAAAAAAAAAAAACAAGGAGAATCCACCAAATTTGTAAACTAAGACATCTTGAATTACCTTGGAAAAATCATAAATCATGTTAACCTCGTATAAAGACAAAGTAAAAATAAATAAATTATAAAATTAAATTATCAGTGATCTCATTTATAAAAGATGATATTGATAAAATAGATTAGAAAAAAGAATCACAGCAAAAAATAAAAAATAATAATAATTGTAAATTGCTATTATAATCCACAATGAAATGGGTGTTAGGTGAACAGTGGTTTCCTCACATCCTTTATTTTTTGTT
The DNA here is from genome assembly GCA_015731905.1 of Salix dunnii. Taxonomy (NCBI): domain Eukaryota; kingdom Viridiplantae; phylum Streptophyta; class Magnoliopsida; order Malpighiales; family Salicaceae; genus Salix; species Salix dunnii. Next base: position 1,652,638 of record CM027662.1, on the reverse strand, counting down.
ACTTTATAAAAAGAAATTATTTGATTTTCTATAAAATTATTTTTATAACTATTTGAGAAATAATAGACCATAAAAAGTCAAATTCAATTGAAAAATATTTTAAAAAAACCTCACAAATTCATACACCTGGGTGACCTATATTAACTCCATAAACCATCATATCACATCAATCTCTAAAAAAGACAAAATAAAAAGGAAAAAAATATACAAAGTTAAATTCTCCACCATCTTGATATTAAAATAATAAAATTAACAAAAATAATTTTGAAAAAAAAAAGAAAAAAGAAAAGAAAACAATGTGGGGGAGACACAACCATTCACCGTGTTTATGGGAAAAGTTAAAAGTGATTTTCCCACATGTTTTAGTTTTTACTGGGGAAAAAATTGACTATAAAAGTCAAGTTCAATTAAAAAAAATACCCTCCCAGACACATGAACTTAAATAATTACTATTAATGCATGAGTTATGTTGACAAACTTTCAAATAATGTTGACCTCAAAAAAATTAAAAAAATATAAAACATAAAATTCTTAAACATTTAAATATTTAAATAGACAAAAAAATTCTAAAAAAAAAATCATAACAAAAAACCAGAAAAAAGAATGAGAAGAAGAAGCTGCAGTGCTATCCGCTATCCCAGTTATGACCAGCATTGCCTATCAATATTTCAATTTAAACCCAAAGATTCAGGCCCATTGAAGTTCTAGGCCCGAATTGGACATAAAGATATTTTGTTTTCCTTGCTGTGGATTTCGGGGGTAATTTTCGGATTGATCTTGCGTAGTCCATTTTCTTTTTATATAATATCTTATTTTCTTTTGATAATTATATATCTTTTCTTAGAGAGGAATACGAGGAGATTTTGTTTTGAAATTTGATATTACTCCTAAGGGAATTTTAATTTTAATTAAAATAAAATCATATTGATCATTGCAAGTTGCCATAGATGGTAGAGCATGAGTAATATTATTGGGAGAAAATGTGACAAATCTCTTTAATTATTTTTTATACAATGAATTCTCATCTCCTAAAAAGTATATTTTTGTAAATTAAGATGAGCGGATAAAGCTATTAACGTCCCAGATTATTTTTAGGAATATATATTTTAACTTGAACTCGAAACATGTTGTATAAATCACAAACTCTTTATCTTCATGTTACGTTCCTTGAAAATAAATCCTTTTAACTTTATCAACGGCGAAGATGCAAAATAACTAATCCGCTTATCCTTGTATTAAGTTTCTTGAATTATTAATCACTTGATATTTTTATTATTTTTTTCAAAGATATGCTAGATAGCTTATAGCTTCAATTTATATATATATAAAAAAATATTGGATGAGATTGTTTGGTATTAAAATCTTGGATAATTTGGTGTAAACACAAATATCATGGTTAGAATCGGTGTTTGATTAGTTGAAAGTAAATTTAGATTATCAATCAATTGTCAAGTCTACGAAATTAATTTTAGATATAATTATAGCAAGAAATTAGGAAAATGAAAGAATATTTGTTAATCTACATTGCCCACCGTTTGCTGATCTCTAGTTTCTATTCATAGATGCTCACTCCATTTTTATTTTTCCTCGCAAAACAAGACAACAACATATTTCCGTCATGAACAATGTACTGTGGTTAATTTTTATTTTATTTTAAAATACATTGTTTTATTAAAAGAGTCAATGAGTTAATTGATGGATTTTATCCGAATTATAGGTAACTTAAATTTTTAACTGGATTAATTTATTTTTATTATTTTTTATCTAACTCGCATCAGTCCAAGTTTATTAATTTTTATTTTTTTATTATTTTTATTCAACATATTCTAATTTCTAACTTATAAAACCATAAACTAGAATAGTAAAATATACTAACAAAAAAATAATCTATGTAAATTATATTTAGAAATTTTACCTTATAATTTAAGTTTTTAAGTGAAATAGTTTATTGATATAATATATAAGTTTTTTTATCATCTTTATTTTATTTGATAAAAAATAATTACAATGTAATATGAATCTCTATACAAATTTCAAGTCCAAAAATCTTTTATTTAAAGAATTATGTGAAAATAATATAAATTATTTCATAAAATCTTATTTAAAAATATAAGTTTTTAAATAAAATGTTTACTACATGTCAGTTATAAGAAAAATCATGTATGTTTTTGTTAAATCGTTTAAAGTATCCAAACTCCTCCTTCTACTTCTATCCTTAAACTGGTCGGAATGCGTGCCAGTCAAAAATCCCTTAAAAAAGTCAAAGTCTGTCAATCGGTTTGATTTTCATTATAAGCATTCGGTTGCATGATGGTATCATCACAGATACGATAGAGGGATGCCCTGTTTCGGAATTCTTGAAACTCTGTAATCTTCTCCGAATCGGTGTATTAAATTTTGCCAATAGGAGTTTTGAGAAAATAAATAAAAATATAGTCATGCATGCCTATTCGGATTAAAGCAGGGACAAGTTTCAGATTTCAGCACCCAATCTCCAATCTTTGTGGAATACGGAGTTTGAGTGGAAGAAGAAATTTCATGTTTTGAAAGCAAGATATCTGTTTGATTGCTGCTCTCAACCTGTGGCTCATGGCTTTGGGTTTCCAATGTTTGACAATTATTATGTTGACCAGAAAGACATTCATGAACTCCCGAGGGACATGATGAAAGATCCAATACAATTGCTGATCAATCCATTGTTTTGGGAGGAGAAACAACTTTCATGAAAATTTAATGTTATCCTTACAAGAGAGACGATGATGAAACACCCGCCAGAAGAGAAGCAATATTGGAATCCTCTGTTAAGAGATTTTCAGTGTTTGGTCAGATTTCAAGACTGTTAGGATCACTGCGCCAGGGAACTCATAAACTCAGTCGTACATTGGGTCAAGAACGCCGAGGTTCTCGAGAATATATCAGTGAATACCCAAGATTCGATCACTGTGATCAGGAAGGTTATGTGCCGAACGGGTTTTTGATGAAATGACGAAAAAACTTGAGAATAACGTCGCATAATTTTATCCTTTTTAGGAATTGTTCAGTGTCTCGAGTCCCAACTATACGAGAGGCTCAGTGGGGTTCAAAGCAAGGCACTATAACAATGATGATTTGATTTTAGTCGGATGATGTGGGGCTCTGGGATTATGAGTCTAAAGTTAATTAGGCAAGAAGCATGTATGATCCCAAATAATACTATAACTAAATCCCAAGATAACAAAGAGAAAGAGATCGAAATCTCAAAATTGGAGTTCAGGATCATCCCATTGAAGCACTGCAGACTCTATGTTCTGCTCTCTTTTCAGCTTATCCTTCAAAAACCAGTCGCACAGTCTCCCAGCATTCAGCTCCTCAATTGCACAACCTTCTTGCTCTGATACAACTCTTAAAAGGTTTAGTGACGAAATCTGAACACGCAGAATAGAAAGAAAATATTCATTAATGCTTCAATACATGCATGCTGGTGTGTATTGAACGGAGTATAGAGAGAAGGAAATACCGTTAAACGGCAGAGGAACCTTTCATGGGTGCCTAGGCCGGATATTTCAACTAGACCAGCTTCTTCAAGACTCAAGAAACTTCGGCTTCCTGTCTTCTTTTCAGATTCTTGACCACTGCATCCTCTCACTGCTACCTTTCTTCGACGAACCAGCTTGTTTGGAGCAAAAGTGGTTTGTTTCACCATCTTTTTGTGGACGTTTGGGAGAAATGGTGATTGATGACAAGTCCTGTGAAATATAAGTGAGCTCATAGTTTTTCGGTTGAGAGTTCCTGAGCAATGGTCACTAGAATTTGGAGCTGAAGGCAGAAGAAAGCAGGGCAAGCTAGCTTATCAGGTTCTCTTCTCTTTCTGTGGTGGAGATAGAGATTGGGATGTAGATTTTTGCCAAGAAAAAAAAACATCCTCCTCCCAATTGGGCCATTTTAGAGAAATTAGTGTATTGGTTATTTAACCCCTGCTTCATCCTGGGCTAGATATTTTATATATATATATAAATTAGGAATTATATATATATAAACAAGAAAAATATTAATAATAACTAAAAGTAAAATTAAAAAAATCAAAAGATACATATTAGGATATTTAGCCTTATAAGACGAGATATTTACTTAGTTGTACTTCTTAAATTTGTCTATTAAAATTAATTTTTTTTATATCAAAAGATAATAAAAATAAAAAAGCATATTAAACTAATTAAATAAAAAATATTATGTAAGACTGCATATATTATAAATATTATATGAAAATATAAATTTTTAATTTAAAAAATAAAATTCATCTATATAAAAGATTAAAAAATATAGATGAACCTGAATAATTTTCTTAAAAACTAAATACATACAACACTATTAAAAAACCTCTTTGTACAAAGAAGTTTAAACAAGAAAAAAAAAACCCATAGAGGAGAGTTGTTAATTGAACCATAAGTTTTAAAAATGTTTAAGGAAAAAAATATTCAAATAAGATATCAATTTACAAAAAGCCTAAATATCATGGTTTAACTTATTAAACATGTGTTTCAGGTCATGGATTAAATTATATTTGATAATTGTTTTCTTATTTTCTATTTAGCCTTTAAAAAAGGATTAAAACAACACCAGTCTTCAGCTTGGATTTAGTTATATTATTATTTTTTTAATAAAAATTATTTATCTTTATTTTTAAAAATAAAATACATAAGTAACATATCGTCTACTAAGACAGATGATGTGTAGTCTACGAGCCTGGATTCGAGCTACAACCACTGTGGTAACTCAAAAATAACTCATAAATCATTCTATCAACTTTGAATACAAAATATATAGCCTAAAAATCCAAATCAAGTCGGGTTAGTTTTGATTTTTCATTTTTTGTTTAGTTTTTTATTTAATTTTTTATGTTTTAAACCATCTTCGGAAGCCCATCTCATAAATCATCTCTTTGAGGGTGTTTGGGAGAGCTGTTGCTGTAGCTTTTCAAAGTGTGTTTCGTGTCGAAATACATTAAAATGATGTTTTTTTATTTTTTAAAAATCATTTTTGATATCAGCACATCAAAATGATCTAAAAACGCTAACCGTCTGTTTTTAAAATTCAAAAAAAAAAATAGACTAAAAACACCCAAAAACGCTTTTGGGTGGCTTCCCAAACACCCCCAAAATCTATTTTGATAGTTAGAAATGAGTAAACTTGAATGCTAAAACTTCTCTCTCTCCTCTCTCAAATTAAGAATTAAAATGAACTTATATACCATAGTATCATTTTATAATTTTAAGGAAACTTAATTATATGAATTATATAATTTTACAAAATCAAGATCTAATTATATCTTTCTTGAAATCTCTAACAAACTATCTATATTTGGTATCTTTTTTATTCTAGTCCAAACTCATAAATCATAAGAAATTAACATTTAATTAAAAATCAAATCAAGTAAAATAAAGCTTTAAAGTACAAAAGTAAATATTAGAAGATGAACAGTAACTATATGAGCAATTCCCATCCCAACTAGTAAAAACAGTACTTTCTCGTAGTAATATTCAAATTTGATTCTCGGCTTCCATACAACTGTTCAAGTCCAGGTCCAGTCCCATTGTGAGAGTTTGAGAATGATTATCCTTCAGAATCCAACTCAATGATTTGAAGTCGTCAACACTTTTTTAAACTAAAAATATTTTATTTTAAAAAATCTAAAAACAAATTCAGAGCCTAAATAATTTTTCAAAACAATTGAAAACAAAACCTAGCACGACTAAACTCGGGATCCGCAAAGCATCGGATAACTTTGAATCAACAAGTTACCATAACACGAAGAGAAAAAAGATGAGAAAAATGCCAAGGAAGAAGAAATATTTGTGAATTTCTTTTCGTTTCTGTAATTTGATGCTGATGGTGTTTTTTTCGCATAGGAATAATAACCCATACAAATCAATACTCGTAATTGAATATCCACCAGACCATCTGTCAATTCAGAAGCATCGAAGACTGCACATATATTTTCTGTTTACACATGTACAAAAGTCAATCACCTGCACAAAACTATTTCTCAAACAGCTAAGAAGACGATCATCAAGAGGTGCCTGCTTCTTGGTGATGCTCAGTTAGGACCCCAGCAGCTCAAGAACATGACTGTCCGTAGGGACTCCTCAGCTTTCTTAAACTTCTCGCTCCTGGCGTCCATAAAAACACTTGAATCAACTGAACCAGAGAAACGCCTTGCCTGCTTTGAAGAAGACGAGCAAGCAGAATCTCTCAGAGACTTGATAGCGCTGGAATCACACTTTGATGCCTGGTCCTTCATCCCTTGAACCACTCTCATCCCCGATTGGTACAGCACCCTGCTCATGCACCTCAAGCTCATGTGTATATAGCAGAACAAGACCCCGGATTCTTGAATACACAAAACAAATAAAAACAACTAAGGCGTGGTGAGGCCGGTTATGGAGATCTGTGAAAAAGCTTAAGGGTTCTTGATCTGTCAAGTATTATATAGAGGAGGCGCGGTTAAGACCTAGGTTTTGGAAAACAACTGGCTGTGACGGTTACATTTCAGCGGAGAATGCATAGGAAACTGCGGGCGTGGGGTCTGAACCTGTGGATTGGTGATACGTGTCGGTTATACGAGACGGAGATTAGGATAAGCAGATAAGGACACGACAATGTCTACGAAGGAACGTCGAAAGCTTTGTTGACTGGATATTTATTTCTGTTTTTTACTGATTAAATTCTGTTTATGATTTTAATATTCTGATTAAGATATTTTTCTGTCATGGATTTGATGGGAAAAGAAAAATAGTTTATTTGGAAAAATAGATAATCCACGTTCGTTTTTTCGTGGCGGTGGATCTTATTCGTTTGCATGTGATGAAGAACAATTTTATTCTATGGGTGGGCTCGTGGCAGAGCTAATATTTAAATAATTTGGTTAATTTTCTCCTGGTAATTTAATATGTTTTTTCTTCATAAAGTAACTGATGAATTATGCTTGATATTTATAAAAATAAGCCCCACAAGGACTATTCGATAATTTAATTAATATTTTTATTTTATCAAAATAAAATATTTTTGAATTTTATTACATAATTTTTATATTATCGAGATAAAATATTTTTAACTCATAATTATATTAAAAAACATAATATCCATTTCAAATTAAAAAAACCACAGGCTCAAAGCTTGGTTCAACCAACATATAATAAATTTAATAGCTCATCAGGCTGATACATGTCTATGCTCAATATTTGACTAAACTAATAAATAAATTTATTTTTTTAAAAGACAATTTCAAACAAAAATAATAAATATTTATCCATCATCATGATAATCTAACTTGTTTTGTGACTAAGGCAATGCCAACAATAAAATGTAGAATGTTCATGCTTATCCCTAAATATGTTGCGTGCATCCTCAATTTTGTTCGAAATTCATTTATTTTTTGTGTAATTGTAGATGGGAATATTTAACCTTAAAAAAAATGAAACTAAAAATTAGTAATACACCGAGAGAAAACTTTGTAAGCCATTTGGGCCTTAGCCCAAATGTCAACAAAGCACATTGCTTAGGCCTCAGGTCAAATGGCGCTCCACACTATCCCGGATTGGCCCAAGTGGTGACCCAAGCATGTTGTTTGGATCGTGGCCCAATGATATAAGTATAAGAGCTCTTTATAGATTCTCCCTGCGAACACAGACAAAAGCTTTGTGAAGAAAAACGATCCTTGTCCCTACACCTGCCACCATATCTCCTACCATCTTCGATAAATTTCCCTCCCGTGTGCTATCCAAGTGCTGCTTTGCAACCCAGAATATCTCACCGGAAGATATTTGTATGGTTTCCGCTACTGCAATGAAATTTCAGTTAAATTATTTGCATTCTAACATTTTCAGGCCTCCAAACCAACTAATGAATGATCAGTTGGATGTAAGCAAATTTGGTAACGCAAGGACTAAATTGAATACAATTTTAACTTAAAGAGCATAGTGTTAAATGTTCCCGGCACCAAGGAGTTGACTACTTAAGACTCAAAGCATCGCCTGTTTCTAGTTGAATAATAATAAATTATTAATTTGTGAAATCCGATTAAATCCACTTGAATTTATAGTGACTTGATTGATTTTATCAAACTCGGTCCCAACATGACCCGGTAAATATAAATAAATAAAATAAAATTATTTTAATAAAACTACTTTATCCAAATAAATAATACAATAACTATTTTTGTTTTTTCAAATCCATTCTATTTTCACAACTATACTTATAATAACCGCCTTTTAAACTGCTTTTCATCTATAAATATATTAAAATAATATATTATATTTTAAATTTATTATTAATATAGCATATTAAAATAATATAAACCCATAAAATTTAACTTAAAAAATATTTTTTTCAAACAAAAAAACAAACGCGCAACTGAATTGCTCTCCACTAGCGCTGGGGAGTTTTGGCTTCCACCCACGTGAACTACTGGAGCTGCGGTAGCTGAGCTCTATCTATCATCAATGAACCTCCTTCAATCATCCTCCCAATTTCCCACCGTCCGATTCCTTCACCTCCATCCTTCTTCCCCCACACCTCTCCGCACACGATCCCTCCCTGTGAGGTCTCTCCTCCTCTACTCTATCCAATCAAAATTCCCGCTGTAATTTATAATTCGTTATTAATTGTTGATAATTATTTTTCTTCAGGTCGAGTCTTCTTCCATTCAGAAATCAAAATGCCAAGTACTATAGAGAACTCGAAGCGGCGGTGGATGTTGTGGAGAGAGCGTGTCGTATTTGCGTTGACGTAATTATTTTTATTTATTCTGTTTGGTTTCCGAGAAAATGCGAGAGAGATGAAAAAGAAATTCGATGTTGTTTTTTTTTTAATGCAGGTGAAAAAGTCTTTGTTTTCTAGTGAAGGACGTATTGTTGAGAAGAACGATAACACTCCTGTTACAGTTGCTGATTTTGGAGTGCAGGCTTTAGTCAGTTTGGGTGATTTTACTTTTCTTTTTTTTTAATTTCATTACGATTAATTTGTATCCAATTTTATGTTATATGATGAAATTACAGGTGCCGTGCAAGTTAATTACGTTAGAAACTAACTAAAATTCGCTTACTTATTTTCGATTAGATTTCTTAGGTGTTGGAATAGTATGATGCCTTTTTGGCAGAATTTATTTCTGCAAGTTTAAGAAATAATTTCTCGTATTATTTTCATCACATTCGGAAAATTTGCTGTATCCTTTCGTTCGATCAAAATTGAGCTGACATAGGTCATGATGGAATAGTTATTCATAATTCATGATCAAAATGTCTGTAGGTTCAATGCTTTGCCAACATTTTCTAGTGAAGGACGTATTGTTGAGAAGAACGATAACACTCCTGTTACAGTTGCTGATTTTGGAGTGCAGGCTTTAGTCAGTTTGGGTGATTTAACTTTCTTTTTTTTTTTAATTTCATTACGATTAATTTGTATCCAATTTTATGTTATATGATGAAATTACAGGTGCCGTGCAAGTTAATTACGTTAGAAACTAACTGAAATTCGCTTACTTATTTTCGATTAGATTTCTTAGGTGTTGGAATAGTATGATGCCTTTTTGGCAGAATTTATTTCTGCAAGTTTAAGAAATAATTTCTCGTATTATTTTCATTACATTAGGAAAATTTGCTGTATCCTTTTGTTCGATCAAAATTGAGCTGACATAGGTCATGATGGAATAGTTATTCATAATTCATGATCAAAATGTCTGTAGGTTCAATGCTTTGCCAACATTTTCCCTTGCATTGGGCAATGCTGGTTCGACTGATCGGATATTCAGTCACGCAGAGAAAGAATTGGTTTCAGTTGACTGAACATCAGTAAAAACATTAGGATGATGTGGTGTAGGGTAATTACTTTTTTGCTTGAAAGTAAGAGAACGAATGCGTCACATGAAAAATCAGTGTCACTGATTACGGTGCTGCCTCATGACGTTGCATCGCATAAAAAATCAGTGTCATCGAATTAGGGGGCTGCCTCATGATGGTTGCATAACTTAATGGATGTGATTTTTGTGTGTGTTGCATCTCGTGTTGGATTTTCATTTGTAAGCAGCACGTCCTTGTAATTTTGCTATGTATCTCCATGGGTTTTGTGATTTACAATGTTTCTTAGTAATGTGAGGCTAGTCCCAGGTAAAAAATTTCTTTCTGAAAAGGAATATTGCCATATTTTAGCTGCTGCTCATTGGATATGCTTTATTTTTTTTCCCCTAACTGGAACTTTTGGTTTGTGTTTTTGTTGAAAGAATTGAGTAAAGTGTTCCCTTCTATTCCATTGGTTGCTGAAGAGGATTCTGATTTTGTCCGTTCTAATAATCTGGTGGATTCTGTGGTGAGTGTGGTTACTGATAAAGCAAGCTCCCGTGATAAGCCATTGACAAATACTGATGTTTTGGAAGCAATTGATAGAGGAGGAAAGAGTGCTATTGTTTATGGAACCAGGCCAGCCACATACTGGGTAAGTCTGAGTAAGCTTTCAATTACTAAAGTAAAATTTCAGTCAAGCTAATTATTATTTGTGTATTGGGATATAATCATTCAAATTATTTTGTATGTCTTTAGTATATTTTTGGGCAGACTAGATAGTGATTTTTTGCTCTTGATGCTTGTAATAAGTTGAGCATATCTCTGTTTCCATAATAGAGTTGTGGGAGTGGTCTGCTATTAGCATCATATTGCTTGGTGTTTAGTATCATAGGTTTGCTCTTATGTTTGCATCAAGGCTTGCAGCTGCTCGTTACCACTTTGTTTATCACTTAGTCTAAACTCAATGCAGGTACTGGATCCAATTGATGGAACCAAAGGGTTTTTGAAAGGAAGTGAGGCCTTGTATGTGGTAAGCATTATGTTTGCTGTCTCTCTGATTTTTTTTTAGAATTTTTGGGAAATTGGAAAGGTTTGCTTAGCACAGTATGATAACAATTGTTAAACTCAGAAGGTGTGACAATGATAATACTTTTTTGTCTACCACGAAAGTGCCTTTCTGTTAACAAATCAAACAGACTTGTTTCTAGCAGCTACATTTGACAGTCTGGGATGTTCTGGACCTATTATCACCATGGTTAAAGTAAAGGTTTTGGATACTGATAGAACCATTTCGTGATGAATCTGTTCATCCAAGTGTTTGATCTCCTAAGGAAGATATAATTTGGTTGGAAGTTATAGTTGTAGGTTGCTTACAGTTGACAAGGGAGGGGTCTATCATATATTGTCAAATTGTTCAATAGAAGTTGATATGATGATTTATTGGATAAATATTGATTAGACTAAATATATTAAACATAATCTAAAACTCCAGAATGATGCTTTATTTGAATTGAGGTACACTGATTGGAATACTCATTCAAAATTTCATCTTAAACTGACATACATAAACTGATGGAAGGTTTCCTGCATGCACACATAATCTCTTACTGTTGCTGGAGTTGTTATTCTTGTGGATGGATTATCTTATTGGGTTGGAAGATCGATTTTTTTATAGCTTCCAATGGTTGTTCTGTATGTATGCTTTCTCTGTCATCCAAATTCTAAATTTTAATATCAAGATGCTGCCATCCTTGTATGAAACAAGCCTTACATGATTTCCCATCCACAAAAATCCTAATCCTAGATAAAGCTTTCTGTTCAAGGGAAACCAATTAAGCTAAGTGAATACCTTTTACATGGCCTGTTATATTGAACAATGCCAAGTGCTACATCTATATTCTATTGTAATTTGTAGTTGCTGGATTGAGCCTTTAAAAGAAATAAAAAAATTGAAGCCAAGTTCCTGGTTTCCAAGGAAACAATTTAAGATGCATGTACACGTCTTCTCAGGCATCTTTGGTACGTTCCTTGAAATAATTTTTCTTTCCCAAATCCTGTATTCCCTCTTGCTGTTTGAGCTATCCCCTTCGCTGTCTCCTCTAAGGAAGACTGTAATTTCTTTAGGTAGGTTTGGCTCTTGTAGTTGAAGGAGAGATTGTATTAGGTGTCATGGGCTGCCCTAACTGGCAGGAGGCTAGTTCCCACAACTCCACCACTGATGTTCAAAAATCTGAAAGTGCGCCTTCCAGATCAGGGATTATAATGGTAGCTCATGTTGGCTGTGGAACATGGGCAAGGCGGCTATCAGATCTGATGGGTGTTTCTGCCAAAGCGCCTAATGTTTGGACAAGGTGCTTTGTTGATGGATGCCATTTAGTACCCAAAGCACGTTTTTGCATTTCAGATAGTCAGACATGGGAGTCAGGGCCACTATCAGCATTTTTCAGCGCCACAAGTGATGCTGATGGTGTGAGCGATAAAGAGGTTCTCCTTTTGCCAACATGTTGTGGAAGGTTAAGTCTTATTCATTTGCTGTTTAACTAAATCATACTACTTATATATGCCCACTTTGACTTTGATTGCCATGGTTTTGTGATAGAGAGTTCACTGATTTTAAGAGTTCTATTTTTTATTATCTTTTGGAACATGTCCTGTATCTTAGTAACAGTCACATCTTTTTCCGTGTTCTGTTCTTTACAAACTCTAGTGCCTCCATCACGTTGTACTTGCGCTTTGTTCCATCCATTTACATATCCCCTTCTCCATGGCAAGTTTGTTTCAGGTTTTTGTTTCGGTCAATCACTCTGCCCCTTCATATCTTTCTTTCATCACTGTCAAAGTTTCTTATTGTTATGTTAACCAGATGCTTACCAAATTACTTAAGTAGATCTCCAAAATCAAGTATTTAGTTTAAATCTAGTCATGAAAGCATCTATAATAATAGGCAGCATCCTTCAATTTTACTCTTTAACCAGCATATCGAATAATAGGGAGCATTCTTCAATTTTACATTTTCCAAAAGCTGAAAATTCTTGGTAAAGAGATTTCTGCACTTTTATAGAAATTTTCTATTTCATGAAATGTTTTAAAATGAATGGAGTTTTTATCTGTTTATTTAATACAATTCATTCCTTAACTTTGGCTTTTGAAATGCTAATTTTGAAGTATCTGTCAAACACCTTTAGATTAGTAGGTGAGATTTTACAAAAAAGCAATAAGATGTTTAAATTCATGACTTAGTTCTTCATTCCTCAACCTTTATGTTCCAGTCCCCTACTATCCTTTTATTTTTCAAGTCCATCACATCAATTTTGGATCGTTTTCCATGTCATTTCCATGATGAAAGTTATGCTCTATGCAGTCTGTGTAAGTACTTGATGGTGGCTTCAGGTAGAGCATCGGTCTTCATTCTTAGAGCACGACCCCCGACAATTATCAAGGTATAATACTGCTTAATTTGAAGCGAAATGAATACCAAAGTTGTTGTCGCATTACCTCATTCCTCAGCTAAATTTATTCCATAGGCCTGGGATCATGCTGTTGGCATAATATGTGTCCATGAAGCAGGGGGGAAGGTAAACAAATCTTCACTGACTCTTGCGAAGTTGCATGATTTTTGTCTTTTTCTTCACAGATCAATTAAATATTGCCATGTTGATCCTTGTTTATCGGGTATCTGCTTTCATTTCCACTCCTGGCTGTTCACTTTGTTGACTCATTAAGCTAAAGGACTCCCTTTACTGATTATTTTCAAGTTCGGGCTTATTATTTTTTTGTATTATTATTATTAATTTTCTTTCATATAAAAAAAGAAAGATCTCCAACTCTCTCATAAATGATGTGGAACCGAAATTATGGTGATTTCGTATACAATAACTTTTCTTGACGCCAACATAGCAATATTTGATTGATTGATTGATTTTTTTGAGCAGGTGACTGACTGGAAAGGCAGTGAACTTGATCTTGCCGCTGATCCAGTTGAAAGAAGAATCTTATTCCCATCAATGGGCGTTCTTGTGACTAATGGCACTATACACAAGCAGATCCTGGAGATGATTTCTTCTACTTAATGACTTTTTAATGGCGTCATTTTGGTCAGAACTTCATTTCTTTCTGCAAACCTGCAATTCTTTAGATGATCTTCATCTCAGTTCACAAAAGTGCACGTGTGAAGTGTCATGCTAGACCATTCAAAGTGCATTTTCATCAAAGTCTATTAGGTTGAGTTAGCCAGTTATTAGAACTAAAACTCCAAGAAATTATGAAATGGAGAAACTGAAGTCACTGCCATATTTCCTATTTTGTCCAGGCGGATAGAATCCTTCTCTCTCTCTCCCACACACACACGCGCGCGCATACACCCATATTTGAATGACCTATAGGATTGATTAGTAACGCAGCATGACATTTTGACGTACGTGTTAAAGGGAGACTTAGATTAACAACGCAATGCATGACGTCTCGTGAAGTGATGACTGGGTGTTAATTTGTAGGGTTACAAAGATAAGACGGAGCCCATTAATTTCATTGCAGATTAATTAATGTTGTCCGAATCACTGTCTTCATCATGCCAATACTAGAGTGTTCCAAAATGAAAAATAATCAGAGGATTAGTGGTTTGAATCTTGCACCAGCTCTCAAATTTTCATGGTACCATGGATGACTGCTGATTTTGGCTAGAAACTCTTCACACTTGCTGCCAGAACTGAACTCCTATCACACAAGCAAAAGGAGAGTGGAAAGACTCTCGTGCATCTTTCTTTTCGTGGGAAAGACTTTTAGTATTTTGTCAGCTCAAATTAATTGTCACCACATGCAAAACACGGAAGTTATGGTTTCCTGTTGAAAAGTGAAAACTTGTTCTAGCTGGAGCTGCTACTTCTCAATGTCAAATGTTGACTTTCGCTTCTGTAGTTGTTTGTCAAAATTTCGAGTGTGCAAATAATAAAAATGAATGATTAGAGTCTGGATCTATATAGATTTGTAAGAGTTAGCAAAATTATTAAATCCCCGTCAATTTTCTAGATCTATATGAAAATTCTAAACTTGTTAAAATTAATTAGGAATGATAAAAATAAACATTTTAAGTCTATCATTTTATTTAAAATGATATTGTTTTGATTTTTTTTTTATACTAAAAGGTTTATTGATTTTAGCTTTATTAGATTTGAGTAAGTTTGATCCTTGGTCTAAGTCAATATGTCATATCACTAAAGTTTGGTTTCTTCTATATTAAATGCAAATTAAAACAAATTATTAGCTCTATGACTTGGGGTGGGGAGAGGGTTGGTCACTGGCCACACCACGATATATAGGAGTGAATGTTTTTGGACTTACCGACTTAGAGCTACGATACAATTGTCTTTCTATTTTTTGAACACCGACGGAATACATCTCAAATGATAGGGTTAAGCACTTATGTAACCCTAACACATCTCAGATATAACATTCATTTTGTGCCTTCGTGGTGGTCCGCTAACCTCCAAGCTCTACCTTAGCTTTTGCTATCATATGCCATGCATATGACACCATGTCCAGAACATGTTGGTCCACTAAATTAAATAAATACATAAATAAAACTAAGCCAGGTGGGGAAAGTAGTAATAAACAATGCTTTTCTCACTTTAGCCTTTCAAAAAACATGCACTAACCTAACAAATGAAAGATAATTGTCTTTTTACAGGGACACATTACTCATGTATTATAAAATAGTTAAATGACTTAATTAACTTTATAAGCAAAAAAGAAGAAGCATAGCTTGCATCCAATAAATTTTGATTTTCTAAAAACATCTAAATTACGAATTTATCCTTGATAGAGACAAAAATGAAGCTTCATTTCAAGTGGGGTTTCCATCTTTTTCTTGTTATAATCAAGTTGACTTATAAACAATTTAGTTTTTTACAAATATAAAATATTAATAAAAAATGTGATTGACCAAAGTATGAGAATGGCCCGCTATTTATATTTTATATCCAATCTAGCCCTTATTTTTTTAATAAATATTTATTTTGTTTTTTGTTTGATCTTTTTTAATTGATTTTTTTCTTCAATTTCATACCTAATTTTTAGGTCTTATTTGATATTTATATGATTTATATGAATTTCGATAGTTGTTTTTTTAATACTTTTAATCTTGTCCACTAATATATATATATATATATATATATCATCATTTGATTTTGATTTTTTTTTTCATGTAGAATTTTGCCTCTATTTTTTTTATTGATGTTTGTTTTGTTTTGGATTTTTTATTGCATCTTTTTTATTTCATCCCTTGATTCATTTTTATTGATCCACAAGCTTTGAAGATTAATATATGGCCTTTTCAGATCATTTTATAAAATTAATATTTATTTCAATTTAATTCTTAAATATTTTATTTTTTTGAAATTGATCTCCATGATTTTTTTATTTATTTTTCTTTCTATAAATTCATCCAAGTCATATGTTTATGGTGGCGGGAGCCAACAAGTTAATTTGGGCTAACTTAGATTTATTTTGTTTTTTTTAGTTTTATGCCCTAACAATTTTTTTTAATGAGAAAATTGCTTTGTTGTTTTGTTGAGTTTGCCTTCTCCATGGTCAACTTCGACCTTATGACCACAATTAGAAGTTTTGAAAGTTAACATCGATTAGCTTTGGTTTTCTTTTATATCATTTTTATATTTTTCTCAATTTCTTCCTCTAAATTGTTTTTTAGAGCTGATTTGTATTTTTTTTTCTTACTTTTCTTTTATGAAGTTATCTCAATCTCGTTTTCATTATCTAGGGGCTAGTGGATTAATCTTGGTTAACTTAATTTTTTTTTCTAGCTTTTTTAGAATAACTTTTTTAAAAGTCTCATGCCTTGACTTTTTTTTTTTAATAAGGTTTTTTTGGGAACTAGGTTTTTATTTTTCACTTTTTTTATGATGTTATCTTAATCATGAGGTTAATGGGTTAACATAGTTGATCCATATTTTTTTCTTATAATTTTACCATTCAACATCAACATGTTTTATAGTTGAGGTTCATGATTTGGTTCAATTCATTTTTGTTTGTAATTTTTCTTTACCTTCTATTTGCCTAAATTTTCATTTGACTTATATTCTAAAAAACATAGTTGTTGAACACAACTTAGTATATGATCTATATGGCGAGATCAAATATTCTAATACTACTTAACTTCATCTTTAACATTTAATTTTTAAATTTTTTATTTGTTTTTTTCTATCAGTTTACCCGAATCATGTGCTCATGATCATAGGATTAACGTGTCAATGCAAAATGACTCAAGATTTTTTGGATCATAATTTTTTTTTATATTTTATTAGCGCATATGGTTGTTTCACCATACAAAAATGATATTATTAAAAACAAAATGCATGATCCATATTTCAATCACAGTTATTTCTTGATTAAATATCAATTAGCTAATTAAATACATGTAAAAGCATTTTAATTTATGATTGATAATTTTTTTATATATTTAAAAATATATCAGAAAAATCTGCAAATTCATTTATTTTTATTGAAATAAAAACCGGTCGCTGCATCTCGCGGATAAAAAACCAACGTGTCCTATATATTGTTGTACCAATAAATGAAAGTCAAACATTTGAAGTTGTATGAAAGAACCTTTTGGTTTCAAACCAATCTTCTTTGCCCACGTTGATTTTAAGCTCAGAATTCATGGCGTATCTCAATCGCCATTCCAAGAAATTATCACGACTCCCTGCTAATTTGCCCCACTTAAACAAGGATGCTTATGGTGGACGGATAATTAAAGCACCCAAATCACGGGGGATTTCTCGATATTTCTCCAGGGCCAGATGTGTTCTTCTCTCTATTAACGAAATACTAAACCTTTGATCATAGCCGTGACAGCTAATTAAAAATAAGTTCAGGCTCAGGCACTCAGAGAGGGACTAGCTACGTGCTGATTAAATAAGATTATGGCTAAGATTAATATAGTAAGAAGGTGACACAGCATCGACAAATGTTTTGGATCTAAAAATAAATTATCTGGTGGTTGAGAGTGCATTAACGGAGAGATTGAACAGCTCACAAGTTTCTATGGACATCGATCACGATGGAAGCTCAGCATAACACGTGTGCAGCTTCTTTGGGTAAACCATGCACAAAGCAAACAAACCCTGAAAATTGGACGAGTAATTAGGATCTTTTAAATAATTAAGCACTAATCTCTACTTGTTAATCCATTTTACTTAGTTATTTGAAACAGGGTGTCTCCTTGACAACAAGCACGGGGACATTGAGCAAGCCTGAGATGACGGAAGTGATAATCTTCATCAATCTAATAACTGTATTTTAGTTAAAAGCTTTACTATAGAGTAGTGCTTTCGTTCTATGAAGATGAATATTTTTATCTTCCTAGCTTGATTGTTTTATGAGAAGCAGGGATTTTTTCTAATCAAATGAATAGATTAATAATTCATCAGGGTCAAACTTTATAGAGAAAATTTCGTGTATATCTATATCTATATCTATATATATATATTACCATTAATTTTTATTATTGTATAAAATATATGTTAAAAAATAATATAAATTATATTTTGGAGTCTCACCTAACAACTTAAATTTTTAGGTGAAATTATTTTTTAATATGATATTAGAATCTTATTGACCAAATAGTTACGAATTTGAATCTCACCATCTTCATTCTATTTGATAAAAATCAAACACAAAATAATATGAGTTTTATGCAAGTTTCAAGTCCAAAGGACCCTCACTTGGAAGAATGTATTAAAGAATAATATAAATTATATTCTAAAGTTTCACCTGACAGTTTAAATTTTTAGATGGGATAATTCTTTTTCAATAGCTACAATAATGAACAAAATATAATATTACATCAATAGATTCATTGATGCCAAGGGAAAAAGAAAAGAAAAAAAAAAGAAGCAACGACTTCCCGTTGTCGAGGAAATATAAACGTGGCAGCATGTTGATGGTTTGATCTTGCAAAATCAATGTTTCCTGAGCGTGGTCCTCAATTTGGAGACTGATCAAGCTTCTTGTATGATTACACGTTTATGGCTAATCAGATTATTTAATTAGAACTAATAATTAAGCACAAGCTATTTATAGAGCTTATTACTTGTAATATTATATGTTCGTACACGTATAAAGAGGTCGCCATTCATGCAAATATAATATTAATTCTATATTTTATTTTAATTTGGATGATCATCCCCATATTTTATTTAGGAAATGGCGTATGAATTTCTTAATTATCCCCTATATTTCTATGCTCGAACTAAATGCGAAAAACTTAACCAAATATATCCCTGGACTATAAATAAAAAAGCATAATCTTTTCTAACTCCAAAGTTTTCCATCCACCATATGAATTGGAGGCAAAGCTTTAAATGAATTACCCTTTTCTTCATTTCAATTATTACAGCATATACGGCCATGTTAGGTCTAATCTATACAAGCTGAAAATGAGAGACAAATCACATAAAACTTTATGCAATTCCGAGTCAATCCACACATTTAGTTCTGTGAATCTTAACTATGTTCTTAACTTTATTGAAAAGAAAAAAAGTGGGGATACGGGAAAAGAAAGGAGGAATAAAAAGGTTTGACCACTATTTTAGTGTGGAAAGTTGCTGGACCGTATTAAAAAGTTGGGCATCATTAGTCTTAGCTTAGGCTAGCTGCTAATATAAACACTTTTCTTTTTGAAATTTTTCTTTCTTTTCGGCTTCCCTTACGATGATCTTTATGTTATTTTATTAGCTCTGTTTCAAGATTTTAATTACGTACAACTAGATATTTATTTATTGAATGTGAGTAAATTCTATTTAAAAAAAATTGACTATTCTAAATTTTTATAAAAATTATATGTTTTAATTGGAGATTAGGATGATCTGTGCATGCAGATCACAGGCTCTCGAAATTACGCTACCCAGATACCATTCTAATCTGTGTTCATACTGGTTTCCAATTATGGAACCAGAATTCTTTAATTTGATTTGCTGAGCTACTGCTCTTAGTCTACTGAAGAAAAAGCCATCACCCATGAGTAATTATTGCTCAATCAATTTGTCGAAAGTCAATGGAGTTGAGTTCTTGACATTTTGCTTGACAGAAACACTCAAGCACTTGTGGGCAAGGAAGAAAGAGAATAATGGAAGCTGTGATCCCAAAATGGGAAAATTATCTTATTCCATAATATATATATATATATATATATATATATATATATATATATATATTATGGACGAGATAAGATCAGTTGTCTTTTGTGCATTTGCGTTAATGCTGAAACAAGAACACGAAAAATCAAAGGTTGGCTGGACTAAGTATAATTCGTACGTACAAGTCAGTATGATAAGGTGTTTTGTATTCACCTTATTCAACCTAGCTTGTTTTCGTGTGCTTTTGTTTTTCTTTTCTGCTAAACATGAATATAGCACATATCTCGATTTAGTTTTATATATACATATATATTGTGGTTTTGGTTGCCCCGCTGGCTTAATAGTTAACCTAGGGTTAAATTTTGACATGAGTTGTAGCCCATTTGAATTTTGGTTCAAATTACTTTTCAAAATGATTTTTGTTCAAAAAAAATATTAAAATGATATTTTTATAATTTTTTTAAAAATTATTTGTTAATATTATTGTATTAAAATAATCTAAATATATTATTTTTAAAATTTAAAATAAATTTTTTTAAAACTTATAAATAATAAGCTGAAAAAAGCTACAAGAAGCTTATGATCAGGTAAAAGCCTAAAACTTCTTGAAATGCCCAGGTTTTCAGCCCCCTTTATATATATAAAAGGATTTCTCCTCCAATCATTTTTGAAGATAGGATTTTTATTTGGATTTTTCTCTCTCTTTATCTAACGATTTTTTTTTTGAATTCGAGGAAATCTCATTATTTGGAAAACATATTTTATAAATCTAGATGAGTAAGTAAAATTTCGGTTGTCTCAGACTCTGACTCGAATTCAAGACCTGTTGTGCAAATCTCAATCCTTTGTCACCACATCCTTTATCTAATAATGATATAAGAGAAAAACAAATTATATGTGTGTGTGGCCTAATTCATCATCTGCATCATAAATGTTGCTCTATTTCGGCAAACACCTAACTCTATTATTGCCAAAGTGAATTAAATGCACTTCCCTTCGTTTATCAAACCCAAATTCAGTCACGTTAGTTGGGTTAATAAGAAAAATCTACAATCAATTCGAATTATGATATATAATATATTTCTAGTAAATCTAATTAATCTGAGCAATTTTATAATAAACATTAAACTCGGATTAAATCTGAACAATTCAATATCAGAAAATTATTTTTCAAAACAGAAATAAACACCATGTTATTTTAATAACAGTAGTTAATGATCTAAGTTATTTTACTTTATTAGGATAGTGTCGGAGCCAAGTCTATCCTTGGACCAGATCTGTCCCTGGGCTAGGTGTAAGAAAATGGTAGAAAATTAATTCATAAATTTGCTAAAATTCTTGAACTGCCCCTAGACATAGAAAATGATGAGGAGGCCCCCATCCATGATTTGAAAAGGGTCAAAAACAGTATTTCCTCCGTCGAAAAACCATTACATCAATGACACAACAAGCTCAAGACAGCCATCTTAAGTTGTAAAATGGAGCCATGCATGAGAGGATAAAGAAGAAACCCTGTAGCAAAGGTCATGTTAAAGAGAAAGGGGTACGTGGCCTTTTCATGTTGGAGACAGCTAATATGAATCCAGAAAGCATGCATGGATTGCCACTTCCAGCCGGAAAATGATAGATATTATTAATACTGAGATTTTGCATGACAAGATTATTGCTTTTATTATTATTATTATTATTATTATTATTTATGATGTTGAGAGAAAGATTGGACTTCAGATTTTATTTTATGTTTGTTTTCAAAGAGAAGGGACAAGTGGCCTTATTGAGAAGCAGCGGACGGCCACCAAACCCTGTTGACTTCATTTTGTTCCCATAACCTTCTCTTGGATCACTATTTATAGTATACACACACAAGTATATGATCCCCATACGGACCCTAATACGATTTCTTCGTTCGAAAACTAGAGGATAAATATCTCCTTCCATACCTCCTAAGTTCTCTCGATTACTTACTAGACCCTAGCTAGCCGTTGAGACTGCTGCGCAGCATGGGTAGAGCACCTTGTTGTGAAAAAAACGGGCTAAAGAAAGGGCCATGGACCCCGGAAGAGGATCAGAAGCTGATTGATTACATACAGAGAAATGGCTATGGAAACTGGAGGACACTTCCAAAGAATGCTGGTATGTTACTGGTTTATATATCGGTTTGATGTTATCAGATTTCGTGGATCGAGTTGGTGCTGATGGGTTTTTTCTTGTCCTGTTTAGGGCTGCAAAGGTGTGGAAAGAGCTGTCGTCTTCGTTGGACTAATTATTTGAGGCCTGATATCAAGAGAGGTCGGTTTTCTTTCGAAGAAGAGGAGACAATAATTCAGCTGCATAGTATATTGGGAAACAAGTAAGTCCTCTTCTTTTCACTAGCATGCGTGCATGGTTGGTTTTTCTATAGCTTGATTCCGACTTAAATTTTTTTTTTTTTTATGTATTATAGGTGGTCTGCCATTGCTGCTCGATTGCCTGGAAGAACAGACAACGAGATCAAGAACTACTGGAACACTCACATTAGGAAAAGGCTTCTAAGAATGGGGATTGATCCAGTGACCCATAGCCCAAGACTTGATCTTCTTGACCTCTCCTCAATCCTAAGCTCATCTCTTTACAACTCCTCTCAAATGAACATGTCAAACATGCTTGGTGTCCAACCTTTGGTGAACCCAGGACTTCTAAGGCTAGCCACATCTCTCTTAACTTCTCAACGTGACCAAACCCAAAACTTTGCTATCCCAAATGGTCAAGAAGAAAACCATCTTTCCAACCCACGAATCCATGAAAGCCAGTACCAATCGATGATTCATCAAGCTAGCATCCAGTTTCAAACCTCAGGTCAAGAAATGCCTACTTGCACCACTTTGACTACCAGCACTCCCTGCGTTACATTTTCTAGCGAAGCACAACTTATGGACCCTAATGTGGACCGATACCAAGCTAGCACCATTGCCCACTTTAGCTCTCCAAATTCTCATCTAAGTGCCTATGATCAGTGGCAGGGAAATGGAATTGTCTCCAATTTAACTGAAGATTATTATGTGCCTGCAGTATCAAGTTACAACTGCAACAACTACTATGGGTCTGATCTTGTGGACCCTTCTTCTGAGACCTCAACTTTTATCTCCAATGGCAGCAACCAGAACTTTGGTTTTGCTTCAGTTTTATCAACTCCTTCTTCAAGTCCGACGCCATTGAACTCAAATTCAACTTACATCAATAGCAGCAGCGCTGAAGATGAGAGGGAAAGCTACTGCAGCAGCATCTTGAAATTCGAAATCCCAGATATTTTGGATGCCATTAACTTCATGTAATCTAATGTAATGTATTGGCATTCAATGAAATGGATCAAAATAGTTTTCTTTTTTAATTTTCACATTTTCCCTTCCAAATAATAATTAGGTGCTGATTTGAATTTTCTTATACCCCAAGTACTTTATCAGCAAGCTAGCTACTCATGCTAGCTATATTAAGAAGTTTCCATTGATGACCACTTCATTCACTTCTTGAATTCATCCCGTTAATTAACATGCCATCTTATTATAATCCCATTATCATTTCTATAATTTACTTCAATCAGTGATTATATATAGAAGATGTCTCTCCTACTATTACGTACGTACTCATTACTCAAATAATATAACAATTTCAATAATTGAAATTTTACACAAAAGAATTATATTTGAAATTTGACAAAAAATAATTTTATTTAATACTCTCTCTCTCTCTCTCTCTCTCTCTCTCTCTCTCTCTCTGTCTGTCTCTCTCTATTTGTATTATTTTTTAAATAATAAACACATAAATAAAAATATAAAAACAAGTTTTTATTTTTTTAGATAATAAATAAAAACTATCCAAATATTATAACTCTCCAATTTTTTTTAACCATAATTCAACAGCTTTCTTTATAAATTTCTGTATACATGGGATAACTAGTTTTTTTAATACTTGTCTTATCAAATAAGAAAAGGGAAAATACTGTTTTGAGATGTTGATTTTGAAGTTTGTTTCCATATAATTTGTATTACTTCATAATTAAATTCAAAAAGAGATTGTGTGATAAAATTTCTTCTGTAAATACACTAAAAAATTGAATATAAAAATGTCCTTAACTCATGCTCGAGAAAATTAAGTTTTATGTGGGTAAAAATTAGCCAAAAAAATATTAATCTGACCAATAAAAACAAAAGGAAAGGTCACAAAAATGTATAATCAAGCAATCATATACTAGGGCCCTGCCAAATAGTCAAAATCCGGTGACCTTACCGGTTAGTAATGGCCGGAGCATGTAAAGTGTACAAGTGTCCCTGCCACCTGTAGGATTAACTATCCTTTCACGTACAAATAAAGTAGTAATTTACATACATACATTGATATTAGGGTAAGCTTTGAAGAAAAAAGTGTGCACGTGTCACTTCTTTAGCGGTGACTTAAATTTTTGGAACGTGGGACCACAGATTGCTTTATTGAAAATCATGCGTGGCTCTTGTGCTGTTTTTCTCGCTCCCTGTTTTTCTCTTTTGGTCTGTCTTCAAACCAGAGATGTTACAATGACGTCATTTACACGTGGACTCAATTATAGAGAAACGGGTCCCACTGATTTAGGTCTTGCCGTCTTGGTTTTAGTTACAGGTTGACCTGGTAATAACTATTAGGGTTTTATCCAGTTCCTAGGGCTAAGGTTTTTCTTTACATATGACATTTTATGTATATTTAGACATAAAATAAGATAATTATATACGCTAGGATTTTTCTCGTTTAAAAATTAATATTTTTTTTATCTCCCCTATTTCTCTTCTGAATTTAATCTATAAATTATGGATCAACAACGGGGTTACAATTTAATTTATAAACCAAGAGAGATTCATTAACACCGAAGTGAATATTCATGAAATACCAAGGAGAAAAGTGCAGAACTATCAGCAAGGATTCTCCATTGCTTCCATGGCTGATTAGAGAAATTTCTCAACCAACCGACAACAACAAGAGAGTCTGATTCCCATATTAGTTTCTTTGACTTTGAAGAAGAAAATTTCAATACGGTTTAGCCTACGCCTGGCTATATATTGTTTAGTCTCGAGATTCATGTAAATAAAACGTGCCTTCGATTATTTTCAATAACAAAAATTAAAGGGTTCTGTGTTTTATATATATATATATATATATATATATATATATATATATATATATATATATATATATATATATGTGTGTTTTATATATATATATATATATATAATAAGCATATATGAAATAAAATACAAACTTATAAATATCAGAACTATCATAATATTTGTTATACCGGAAACTCATAAAAAAAATCCAAACAAAAATGCCCAAACTAAATAATATTAAGCACCGAAACTTCATGGATAGTATTGGAGACATAACGAGGTTGTTAGGTATTGTACGAGTAACAATTTCCTTTTAAATGGAAATAAATTGAAATAATATTGTACGAGTAACAATTTCCTTTTAAATGGAAATAAATTGAAATAATATTTTTTTTATTTTATATTTTTGATATAACACATTAAAATGACATGAAAACATACACATACAAAAAAAATAATTTAAAATATTTTTTTATTTTTTAAAAAATATTTTTGAAACATAAAAATAAACGGGCTCTAACATAATGAAATGTGTCTTATTTTATATTCACATCTTGTTTTATAAAGTTATAAACCATAAAATTAAGCTCACATAAAAAGTATAACCTAGTTAATTAATTTGAGGGTTATACATAATTTATTACATGCTAGCGACATAGTACGATGATCGCTTGCCGAGACTGCGCTAATCAAAGTACTGCTGCATGCAATTTGGTTCATAATTTAATCAGATTTCGCTCAAACCGTCCTTTGATTGCAACCTCTTTCACGACTCCTAATGCTAAAGTCAATCAATCACTAGAAAACAAAATACAATCTCAGGCTAGCTAGCTGGATTGTATTCTCTTGTCTTTCCGTGCTTAGAGTGTGTTCTTCATGCACATGCCGAGAATCCATGGTCAATTATGTTGGACGGGATACCCTGCAAGTTCTGCTCAAGCTATGAGGCAAAGATGCCAAGGCAGTTTCTAACCTCAAGTGGGAAGAAACCTTCGAATATTTTCTTAAAGTGAGCAAACACTCACTTGAAGGTAATAATTAGCATTTCTACCTTAATTTCCTTGAGGTCTCCGCTTCCCTTTTCTAACATAAGGTTGTGTTTAGTTAATCGAATACATAGAAGGAAGAGATTAGTAATTAAATGAACGAAAATAGTCTCCAAACAGAATCATTTTCTTTATTTAACTTTTTATTATTTCCCCCAAATTGAAGAATTTGGCGTCCTGATCTCGGATATTGATTTTGTTTTTCTTTTATTCACATGGTGCCCGCGACCAATAACATCGTATCCATTTCACATTTCTCTTTTCTTTCTATACTTATTTAATTCATGAAAGTAGCAATTAATTCATGGAAGCATTTCAGAGAGATTGAAAATTTCAAGATCAAATCGTAGGAGAGAGTTTGAAACCTTAAGCATTGAAAGTAGCAATATTATGCTCTTAGACTTGATGATCTCTCAATGAATCACACATTATATGTTGAATCCAATTCATGTAATTTGTATAGGAAGTGTTCTGATATAATATTATCATCACAAGCGCTACGTTGTTTAAAACAATGAAAATATATAAAGAGAAAATTATTAAGGAGGATTTAGAACACATTTTCTGGATCAAATGTAGCCTCACAACGTGAATGAAAAGTTCTCTTCAGCTAAACATGGTCAATCCGTGACTATTTAGAGCACTTAGGACCACAGAATACCATAGTGGCAGGAGATCGCCATATTGATCGCCAAGCAACCTCATGCAAGAGTCTACTACTCGTACGATTAGAAGCTCAATCCACATCTAGTAACCGGCTCACTAAGTCAAAGCTCCCAAAGTCCCCGTGCATGTAAGCTCTACGTCATTTATACATCAAAATACTTGGTTTTGTGCACAAAATGAAGCTTGGTACTAACCATCTCTTTCATGTTTAATGTTTGAATCACCAAGAGTTTAGATCTTGACGTGTCAAGAAAATACAAGACAGTTTATGACATTTCGCTTGTATGTGTCTGGCTATGAGCCGGCCTTGGGAAAGAAGATTTCACTTTCTTGATCGACCGTCCAAAGAAAAAAGCCCTCCTTCATGGTTTTTAATAAAGTAGTCTCTTGAAAGTGTTTTGATGTCTTTGCCTTTGGTTTTATTTTCTTTGTTTCTTTGTGCCTCATTGCTCCGAGGATGACACTTGCTCTAGCTTTGATCATTACAAGAAAATGTGTGCAACAATGGGGAAATGGGGCCTCATGGTCATAAGTAGATTTATCGTGGGACTCATGGTCTTACTGACCTAGATTTGTATTGTTTTTCTTCAGATTAGAAAACCAATTCCCAGGTTAGAAATTGTGGGCTAGAGTCAATTTGCTTTTTGCTGGATTGAAACAGCCGGTGTTTGCTTTGTTTTCCAGGTTAGAAATTGTGGGTTACAGTCAAGCTTAGTATAGAAGATGGAGAATTTCGGGGATGCAATATTTTTTACTTCTACTTGTTAATTTGATTGTGTGTGTGTTACATTACTTAAACCTAAAGTTCGTTTTCAGTATCGACAGAAGTCTAAAGCTCCATAATCAGCATGAATGAATTATATAGTTAATTGTCTCATATAAGATCGAGATGCCACGTCTACAACTATTTGAGTCAAAGAAATTTTGAGGAAAAAACGAAACTAAATTACTATTTATGGATTGTAGTACTTTTATTATTCACTGAATAAACACTATGATTTTGGAAAATGACTCCTGTCAATTACCTAATTACAGCGGGGGCGAGATTTGACTTGCCGGTGATAAATCTACTGCTTGATCCCTTGAAAATCGCCCTCCTCGAAATGCTGTGGGTGTGGCCGTGTCTGTTTAACATTTTTTTTATATATATATAAATATTATTATTATTATTATTTTCATATTATTAAAGTGATGACAATTTTAAAATTAAAAAAAAAATGTATCTTTTTAATAAATAATCAATTAAAACCACCATTTACTTATTATCAAGTTAATCAATGAAAATAGGTTACGAATTTGTTCTTCCCGACATGTTCTCCATTAAAAAAGGTCATCGTATTTACACTTTCGGCTGACTGATGGAACTTCGGTTTTTGACAAAAAAAAAAAAAAAAAATGCACCTCTCATGCATGTCCTTGAGTCAAGAGATGTTTTGGACTGAATTACACATTATGTCAATATTTTTCTATTCTGATCATTCCGTGTTATTAAAAAAATCGAGATAAAATAATATTATTTTAATCTCGATTTTAATTCCTATCCATTCTAGAAATTTTGGCCGAAACGTCTCGGTACTATTCCGGGTGTGTCGTTCCAGCCTTAAAATCCTCCTTATTTTGATTAACTTGTGATTGTGTTTCTAATTTTGAGATTGTGTTTGTTTGACTTTGTGTTTGTATTGTATAATTTAAAATTAATTTATCTTGAATTTTAATTATGCTTGTTAAATTAATATTTTAATTTTTTTCATATATATATATATATATATATATACAATACAACCCCGAAACAGCACACTGAAATGCTCCGAAACTGAAACATTCTGTACCAATAGAAAAACTGGCACGGCAACCGGAACGGTATTGATAATTTTAGAATTACATTCGTGAACAACTTCTTATGTCACGAAGGTACATCTATCCATGGCATTATATTTAGCAAAAAAAAATATTTATTAAATATTATTTTTAAAAAAACCATATTTTATAGTGTCAAGTGAACGAGTAAATATCGTTTTAGTATTGTAGTATTTACAAAAGAATATTTTTTTATTCGAACTCAAAATCTGTAAAATCTGTTGTGTAAATCATAAACTCTCTAACATTAGTGTATGTATTCAGGGGCTTGGTTGTATAATGTTTTTGCGGTTTCAACGTATAATTAATGTCACACATTGTGATTTGGAAAATGATTTTTGCCACTAGATAATAAATCTGCTGCTAGATTGATGGGAGATAGTATGCCTTGAGGTGCTGCGGAAGCAGGATTTCCTTGTCGAACCCGGTCTTATCAACTATCTCTAGCTATTAGTTTCCTCATCGTAGTTTATTTATCTTTAGATTAGGTTCGTTCATGTATCCTATGGTGGGCCTTTGATGAAAAAGCTGTACTATTGAGAAATAAGGAGCCCAAGCATAGTCTAATATGAGCTTGTAATCGATCAAAGCCCTAAATAGGGTTCATAATCTAAAGTCTAAAAGCCCATGGGCCTACGAGAATACTTGGGAAGTTCCCCTCCTTCAAATCCTGGCAGCAGTGAATGATTGCCTCACATACAGAGAAGGACAAGGAAAACCTTACTGCTTACATGCTTCAGAATTCAATTATTCAATTATTTAAATCTAAGCACTTCTCTCGTTTTAGACTATAATACAGTAAATTCAAAAATTCAAATATTTAAATCGTTTTTTTTAAGAATAATAATAATAATAATAATTTTACATTAGTTAAAATTTATTAAATAGATAAATTTATATCCATCTAACATTCATATATTTTATATAAAACTTGCACTTTATAGGATTTGTATATAAATTTATTATTTTTTATAAATTTATATTATAATAAAAAAATCTTACATGATTAATATATTTTTATATTGAAAAAAATATAATGACATCGGCCATAAAACACGGGGTAGCGGCTAGTATATGGCATAACGTGTTGAATATTAGAATATATAAACAATCCTTTATTTGTGGCATATATATATCTTTAGGATATACTCTCCTTGTATGTATCTTTAAAATATATTCTCCTCATTGATTTTCCAGCTGATATATACTCTCATTATATGTATCTTTAAGATATATTCTCCTCATTTAGATTAGCTAAATCTGCCATAAATAA
The DNA here is from genome assembly GCA_015731905.1 of Salix dunnii. Lineage (NCBI taxonomy): Eukaryota > Viridiplantae > Streptophyta > Magnoliopsida > Malpighiales > Salicaceae > Salix > Salix dunnii. The sequence goes on along the minus strand of CM027662.1, from coordinate 1,622,722 downwards.
AGGATTATTTACATATTCTAATATTGACTGCAGCATCAACAGTTCGACCCTCATTTTCTTTGTTAAATTGCACATCTGGAGGTCCCCTAGATCATGTGATGTCGTTCAATCTCTCTTTGAAATCTTGTCATTACATGGTGGAATTAATTAATTAATTAATTAATGAGTTTCCCCCCGTTCATTCATTTTTAAGAGCTTAAGAGTTTTTAAAACTTATTTAGTAAAATAAAAAAATATATTAATATAATTCTAAGAAGTTTTTCTATTAACACAGCGAATTCCAAATAATACTTTCCCAGCCAATCTCAAAACTGTGTTTCTTATCCGAACAATAATACATATTTTGGACACTCCGTTAATACACGAAAGAATTTAGTGATCAAAACACCGTTTCATATTATATTATGATAGGGGTTATTTTTAAAAAATATATATTTTTCTTAAAAATTACATATTTTTTATATTAGCATATCAAAATAATTTAAAAATATAGACAATATATTTTCAAAACATAAAAACAAAGGGGCTCTAATAACATGCTTAGAATTGTAGTTTAGATTGTTTTTTTAAACTGTTTTTTATTAAAATAATATTTTTTTATTTTTAAAAAATTATTTTTAATATTATGAAAATAGTATAAAAATAATAAAAAATATTTAATTTAAAATAAAATAAAAATTCAATTAATGCGGGAAAATCCCTCTCCAAATCGTGAAATCATGTTAATTTAATCCGTTGGACTCATTGCATGGCGATGAGAATATTGGAAATGACACTTATTATAAAGATTAAAAATAAAATAAAATATATGTTGCCGAAATCTAGTTAATTTTACCAGTTGGACTCATTGCATGGCGATTGGAATATTGGAAATGCTTAAAGAATTAAAACGTCATTTTTAACAGAAAATATTTTTTTTAAAAATATATTAAATATAAAAATAATAACTATTTTTACAAATAAATTTAAGAATTTAAAAACTAAGAAAATTATAAATTTTTTGGTCATTAAAATTCAAAAAAAAATCAAAAAAGAAAAGAATATTTTTCTTATAAAAAAAACATAAAGTGTTGAAGATATTTAAGGAATTAATTATTTGATTTCTAATCAGTTAAAATTTTATTTGAAATTCATCTTGAAATTTAATAAAGTTTAATGTAATTAATTTGAATTTACTAAATACAGGGTCAATTAATTTTGATGTTTTTTCGGCACCATTTCCATGTATGAATTTAAAAGGGATATACCTGGGAAATCGGATCTACATAATATCGAATATCAAATGCAATCAAATTACAGAAATTAAAGGTAAGTAATCCACGAAAATCAAGCAATATATTTATAATATGTCGATTCTGTCCTTTACGGTCATACAAGCACTCCCATCTCTATATAACACTGGCATCAAGCAGAGCCATCGGCATATTCAGAGTGCTAGAGAAATTGGCTGACAAAGAAGAAGAAGAAGAAGCAGCTATGGAGAAATCTTCACTCAAGCTGGCAATTTTAGTTGTGCTATTAACCATTGTGACTTGTTAGTCTTTCTCTCTCAATTATAACATTTGATTCATTTTTTATTATTTTGTTTTATATATTTATTATTTTTAGAAAAATAATATATTAAGAATTTATTAATTAATATCTTGAAAATCTTATTGTTAGGTTCACAATTGGCAGCAGCAAGAGGGCCCATAGTTGCATTCCGATGTAACACTGATGATGATTGCAACATGGGCCATAGATGTTTTTTTTGTCCAGCTTGTAGTTGTGGGTCTGATGACAAGTGCCATTGTAGTAGTGATCAGTCCTCTTTAGGGGATACCTTTGTTGCACACCAAAGTGCTCGAGTAGAAAACTAAGACATTGAGCTGCTCATTCCAGGTGTGGATGTATTCCTAATTAGAGAAATAATAATAATTATAATTATAATTGCGATGGTTTGTTTTTATATATATGTTTTTTTTATTAGTTGATAGTAATCACACATTGTAATATTAAAAATTTGCATTTTTAACATAGTATAATGAATGCATTAATAATATTTTTAACACGTGATTGTCAGGCTTACAATTATTGGTAGAAGAAAAAGGACCAACTACATTTCATAGTAATAATAATGAAGACTAACCATCTAGCAAGTAAACCAATGATACAAGCTTGGGACTCAAGGGTTTGTCCTTTTATGATCTCAGGTTCGAGCCTTGTGATTACAAGTATCATGATCATTGTATACTTATAATATATAAAATTGATAAAAATATAATTTAACTAAAAAAATCAAGTTGACATCTTAAAAAATATTGAAACGACGATATGTTAGATCAACTCGGGTCAATTCTAGTTAACTTTTCAAATATGTAACCTAAGTTATAAAACCATGATAACTTAAAATAAAGCAAATGAAAGCAAATTATAAAGATCAATTCATAATAAACTCGTTGTTGAGTAATAAAAATGAGAAAAAAATAAATATAATAAAATATAATAAAATGATTTTTCTAAATATAATTATGAATCTGAATAATATTACGAGAATGTTATTATCAATCTCGCAAGGTCGTTATATTTTCAGATTCCTCTGAAATTTTAACATAATACATATAAATATGATAAGAGATTCTTCGTACAAATTTTTCTCAATCTAACACTCAAATTAAAAGATGTGATTGGTATTCTATAACTATTTATTATTTAAAAAAAATTCTATTTGACTAGAATATAATGGATAAAATGAAACCGCAACGTGTTGGTTAGAATTTGAGCAGAATTTTGATAATGAACTGAGATTTTGAATAAAATAAAATTTATTTCGATTCGTTTTATTTTTTAGTACGTGTTTGGCATTGTGGTGCGATCTGCGATTGCCAGATCGCACCACAATTTTGGTGTTTGGTTTGTACCTAACACAGGTTTCCTTGGCGGGTCCCACGCATGATTTTTCTTCTAAACGCCGATCCAAAATAAGCATATATTACATGCTTATTTATGGCCGATTCCCACGATTGCGTTTTCTTCTGAACCACGATACACACACATTTCACAAAATTGGGCAGCTGCCCTTTTGACAAATAATTAAAAAAAAATATCATTTTGCATGTAACATGCATGTCTCTCTCTCTCTCTCTGTGCCCAAAATAGACATGGTGGCCAGAGCTTCCAACCAAAGTTATTGATACCGTTTCGTTTCGGCCGAAACGGCCGAAACGTTTCGTACCAGGCAAAAAAACGAAACAAAACGACGTCGTTTTCGTCTCGTTTTAAATACCGGTCGGTACCGGAAATACCGGCCGAAACACCCCGGAATCACCCCGGGTGTGCCGTTCCGGCCCTGCCAAAATTTTAATTCCCGCCTCTCCCGTGTCCTATATATATATATATATAATACAATGGTTCTCCCGCCTCCATTATAAATAGTTATCCCGCCTATATATATATATATATATATATATATATAATATAATATAATATAATATAATAGTACACGGGAGAACTATATATATATATATATATAGTATTATTTATTATTTATGAGATGTATTGAAAATACAAAAATAAAAATAATAAAAATTAAAAAATATATATTATAAAAAAATAAAATTATATCAACTTTGATTTTATATAAAATAAAAAATATTTTTTTTTGTTTTTTAAGTTTTTTCACATATATAATTAATTAATTATATATGAACAGTACAACCCCGAAACGCTCCGAAACCGAAACATTTCGTACCAATAAAAAAAACGAAACGGTCACCGAAACGGTATTGACAACTTTGCTTCCAACGCTAATTCCGACCACCATTTACGATGAAACCACCACAGGAAGAACCAACTCGGCCTCCTCTACCCGTAGGTATCCTCCGTTGAAGCGCTTGTCGTGGTCGGTGAACAGTACCGCCACCTTCCAACGCTGCCTCTGGCCACCACAGGCCACCATTTCAGACGCCGCCACCACAGGAAGAACCACCTCGGACTCCTCTACCCGTAGGTATCCTCCATTGAAGCTCTCGTCGTGGTCGGTCGGAAACACTGTGCACAGGTGCGCTGCACTGTCACGCGAAGAAGACGCACAGTGCAGCGCACTGTTTTAATTTTTTTCGAGAGAGAAGCAGCTGGACCTGGGCTGGGCTGCACTCGGCCCAACCCATGTCCAGCAAAGTTGGGCTTAGGCCCAATTTGGTTGGGCTGTCCTCGGCCCAACCATTTTTTTTAAATATATATTTTAAAAAAAAAACATGTAGATACAGATCAGTCTTAATAGAAGGAAAATATCTGTTCGTGATGAAATTGCAAGTAGTTTGGTCGGAGAATAAAAAATAATATTTGTTTTTTCATGAATTATTAATTACATAATATTATTATCATTATTAAATTTACAATATTTATATATATATATATATATATATATATATATATATATATATATATATATATATATATATATATATATATACCCTTTAAAGTAATTTCACAAGTTAAAAGCAATATGAAAAGTTTGGTAACCAAACACCAAAAACTGTTTTTTTTTCAACCTCCAACTCAACCATAATTTTAACCAAATATTTCATTGCTTATTTTGAATCACAGTAAAAATGTTTTTTTTGAAACTGTTTTTTTTAACTTCAATTACAAAAATAAAAACAATACCAAACACACCCTTAGAATTGTAAGGAAATATATCGATTGTCATGTACGAAACGGAATTGAGATGCCGACTCATTACACTACGTAAGCTAGCTGTAAAATAATCACGTGAACCTTTCCGGCCAGCTTTCATTTGTTCCAATTGATTGCGGACGGATTGAATTTATTCCGGTCGATGCCGATGCAAGCCTGGAATTATTCCAATCCAATTCGTTCCAATCGAAAAATATATCAACAAATAAACTGTAAAATATATTACTAACACTAATTAAAAATTAAAGCGAAGAATTAATTTTCGGTTTAAACAGCAAAATATAAAATATAGATGCAAGTGGATTAATATTTTATTTAATTGTGCAGCAATAATAATATATTTTTGTAAGAAATATAATGATTTTTACTAAGAGAAAAATACTTTTTTTTTTGTCAAAATATTATTTAATATTTAATTATTATTTTTATTTGAAGAAAACATATATATATATATAATTTTCTAAAACCAATATAGTTTATTGGATAAATAATGATAAAAATAAAAACTGGAAAACATTTCCATTGATTCAAAATAAAGAATAAGAGAAATGCCTCTTAATTTCTAATCAAAACTCTATTTGCTTATTATAATAAAAGATATAATATTATTTAAAAAATATATCATAATTGTTTTAAAGTCAATGATATTATAAAAAAATCAGAGTCATGTAATAAAAGAAAAAAAAAGCAGGCGCCTTCCCCACATGCTTGAAATTTCATCCAATGGTTTGAAGCATGCGGGCGAAAACGATGAAGATGTCTTAATCCCGGCCCTTATAATTCTGATTTTCGGTTATTAAATGAATTTAAAAATTCGGTAAAATATGTTTTTTTTTTCTCATTTTATTTTGTTGTAGTGTGAAGCAAGAGAAAAATGATTTGTTTGATTAGAAAATGTCAAAAGTCCGTTTTGATGGGCGAGCTAGCGTGGAAGAAAACAAGGCTTTTGAAAACAATTTTAATAAATCAAATAATTGTTTTAAAATTATGATCTGGAAAATGACTTTTGATAATAAATCCATAACAGAAAGCCACGTCATCCTTCGCAGGTTGCTCCACCATGAAGAGACACGTACATTGAAAGTCGTGGGCCTTGCCTTTCTTTAAATATTTTTTTATTAATATAATTATGCAAACCAATTTCCATACCGCTCGACTAATTTTATAAAATTTAATTAATTAATCAGGTGGTTCAAAACTAAAATTATAAAAAGAATATATTGCTTAATTCAAAGCTTATATCGATAAGCCAGCCACCTGGTATATAGTTTGTTTGTGAACAAAACTTGTTATGTTTTGAAGGTTCACCCATCCATGATGTCATATACAGCAAAAAAACTATATCTTGATTGTATAATTAATCTCAAACATTATGATTCGGAAAATGACTTTTGCCATATGAATAGTGAATATTATTTTGTTGGTAATTTATTATTTTTATATTTGTTTTGTCTATATATAAAAAAAATTAAATTTTATTTTATTTTTTGAAATTTATTTTTCATATTATTATATTAAAAGTATTTGAGAATACTCATCTTTAATTAATTTGAGATTTAGAAAAAAACTTAGTTTATTTTTATATATATATTAAGGTATTGGTATTAAAAACAAATCAAAATATATAATTATTTTTAAGAGAAAAACCTAAAAAATAATCACTATAATTATTTTAAACGCTTTTATCTATAATAGAATAAATATAAAAAAAAACTAAATAATTGAAAGTTTTGCAGGTTTATTATTTCGCTCAGATGTATAGCATCATAAAAAATTTAGTTCTAGCTGCAACGAAGTGTGAAGAAAGTGACTCGTATATTTTTTCATTGTAGATAACTTGGCAAAAAAATTTCATCCATTTTATCTACGTGTGACTTCATATATTTTTTTATTTACGTGATATTATATTTAAAATATCATTCAAAAAAACCCTCAAAAGTCAATGTTTAAAAAAAGCAACATAAAAAACATAAATGACAAAAAAAAAATATTAGCTTAAAAAAATCATTTGACTTGAATAATAAATAAAAAGAAAAAGAAAAGAAAAAAAGGGAATTTTTTTTTTTAAGAAATATCAATTTTTGAATGATCACAAAAACAAATTAAAATTGAAAGACTAAATTAAAAAATAAAATACAATCTAAAAAAAATAGAAAATGATAAAAATTAAAAACAAAAACTAAGAGTATATGCATATAAACATGGACAAAAATAGGGACTATTTCAGCAATATATATAAAAAATAAAGGAATTAAAATAAAATAAAAAATTCAAAGTATAAAGACGGAAATGAAAACAAAATATATGATTAATTTCAATTGAGGGACATAACTGAAATAAAATCCAAATTTCTATACTAAAAATATTAAGGGATTTAAAACCAATCCTAAAATTAAAAGAATAAGGACCGAAATGAAACCTAAATATATAATCAATATCAATTGAAGGACGAAATTGAAACAAATCAAAACTTATATCATGAAAATAAGAACCAATCAAAAGCTCAGAAACTGAAATGAAAACAACATAAACAAAGGGGATATTCATGTAATTTAGCCTGCAGGAAAGAGAAAAAAAAAAAATTAAACAATCATCATTACGTCTTCGGCCACCATAGGACATCACGCGTGCCCCCATAAGAAATAGGACATGACAGCATATCTAGTGAGACACTTGATGAAAAATTTTCACCACCATACAATGCTACACGTGCTGCATGAAGGGAGCGTGAGGTTGAAAACCTTCCATGCGTCAGGTCGACGTGCCCACAATATCCGCGGGAAAAAATTTAAAAAAAGTAGAATTAGGTAAACACCCCCACAATCAACTCTTGGATTTTTTTTCTTTTATGATAACATATCCGTATTTATATATTTTCAAAAAAATATGAAATTCCATAACACCTCCAATGACAACTTTTGAATTTTATCTTATTTGAGAATATTTTAATTATTTTATTATGTATAAAAATATAAAAAATAGAAAATACCTATGAGTACAAAACTAAAGTTGTGGCGCATGGAGAAGTAAATTAATATTATAATTATTACAATTCAAAATAATCTATATCTATGGCTACATTATTTTTCATAGAGTGTTTTAGTTTAATAATATAGACTAGCCTTGGCGTTCGTGCTTTGTCTCGAGGCTGAATTATTTTGTGTTAAAAATAATGTTCATGTGATGAAGTGGAGTTTAAAAAGAAGATAAAAAACTGGTTATAAAAAGTGAAGGAACAACCGAGGCCTCCACACGTAGTTTTTCTGAAGGTTCACTGGTTCAGGTGGATGATGCCTTATCCACCACAACAAGCTCTAATTAATAAAATCAATCTGTTTTGCTCGTGATCTATTTTTCTAGACATAATAATTAATTATATATCCAAACCACATCAGTTTATTTTTTTATCGCCAGAAAACTGTTGACCCAATGCTCTCTCTCCCCCTCTCCCTCTCCCCCTCATCATGGATTGAAATATTAAATTAAAGAAAGGAAGTCCCATGATCGCATCAGAATTGTTCTTCATTCTCCCCAGTAATAGTGCAAAGCAACATATACGCATTTATGATTGATTGGAGTTGACCATTTTCTCAATGCATTCTGAAATAAAATAAATTATAGCTCGATCAACTTGGCATTTGTTCAGGGAGCTGTTTGCTCAATCTCGTTCTTTTTGTGGTAAACGCTCTGGGATTTTTTATTCATATTCATGGGTGGAGCTCCAAGACAGGAGCAATTTATTACATTTGCGATAAAACATCAAATACACACAAACGTACGTAGCAAACACTCAGACCAATTGATGAAGAAGCCCAGCACTTCATATTAATTTGGTTATGCATAAGCATCAGGGTTTGCCACCAGGTACGCATCCACAGCCTTCAACATGGAAAGGATTCCTTGCTTTAAATCGTTGGCATCCTCCTCAGGTAGTAAGCTTTCCCCGTTTGATTCGTATACAATTTCTATCTTGACCAAGCATCCTCCTTCCTTAGTTGATGTCACACAAAACCCAACACTATAGGACTTCACTTTGACACCAAGAACACCTCCATCCAGGATACAATACTTGACTGTGTGATTCTCGGGGTCCATCACCTCCACTCGATCCTTGACAAACTTACAGTCCTTGTTAGCTGCACAAAGTTGAATCTTATTGTCAGTAACAAAATAGAGCAACCAGCATGTACATATATCATGTATGTATAGTCGGTCACTATGCATGATATGAAATGAATTGTAAGCTCAAACAAACCATCGGTGAAGTTGGTCTTCCTGACGGTACCAACCGCAGCACCATCTCCTTCAAGTATCTCAATGCTTGAAATGATCCCAGGCAGGATTTTTGGCAAGAGCTTATGGCCATCAAGGAATGCTGCTTTCCATAGCGTATCTGCCTGCGCTGCAGAGGAGTACTCTCCAAGAATGGTTCCAGAAACCATGGCTGTTATGTGAAGCAAAAGACTCTAGGAAATCTGTGTCAATTAAGGAATTAGATGAGATGATGAGAAGTTGGATGCAGATCAGTAGATTTATATAGATTTGAGGGGAGAATGAATTGGTGAATGGCTCTTGCGTCCACCTTTTTTTAAGTTTACCAAAACAGGACCTACCAACCCTTGCTCATCACATGATAATTTTATAATTCCCGTTAATTTAATTAATTACCTACATTTTCATTTATATATGACAACCTGCACTGTAAGCCACCTTCATTTTCATTTTCATGCTTCTTTAATGGCACACATACATGCCAACTGAGTAAACTAAGTATGCTATCATGTCGACGTTTCCCGTCAGCTTTCATTTGTTTCAATTGATGACGTCGGACGGATTTAATTTATTCCAGTTGATTCCCTTAAATATATTTAAAAAGGGATGAATGACATTATTTTTTTTGTTTTTTTAGAATAATTCAAATGACGTGTTGCTTGTTTGTAATATTTTCTTCACTATCAAAATTAGCATCAATGACTGAAAAATCAAAGTATAAGTTTTTTAACCTTAAAAATATAAGTTTTAAAATTATTTTTAGCTCAAGAAGATAAAAAATCATAGATGGACACTTGAAACCCATCATTAACCACAAAACACATTTTAATTATATAAAAAAAATTAAAATCAAAACTAAATTAAATGTTTCAGCTTTGGTCTATATTGTTGGGTATCATTGAAGCTTGAAATAAATAACCTTCATTTTAAGTGTGTTTCTATCTCTTCTCTAGACAAACTTATAAAATGAATAATGAAAAACTCAAATAAGAGGGACCAAATATAAAAACAGTAAAACTGAGGGATGAAACTACACATTCTATGTCACTTGAATAATTTTTATTTTATTTTTAAAAATTCACTTAAATTAATTAGTGTGACTTGAAATTTTAAGTTAACCCATAAATAGTTTAATATACATGATTGTACTGCTTAAGTAAATAACGCTATTTTTTTGTTATTAAACTTTATTTTTATATATAATTTTATTCTATGAAGTTGTATTTGCAAGTTTTATATTATGATTTTTTTTTCACGTTCAACATTCTCGTTTATGCAAAGTATGTTAAAAAAAAAAAAACCCTATCACAAGCTATTCATATTTTCCTTCTCACCATCTACTAGGAGGTGTTTAGGAGGACGGTTGCGGTAGTTTTTGAAAGTGTTTTTTGTGCCGAAATATATTAAAATGATGTTTTTTTATTTTTTAAAAATCATTTTTGACATCAGTACATTAAAATGATCTAAAAATACTAAAAAAATTTCATTTAAAATGTAAAAAAAAAAATTAAATTTTGACTAAACAACGTTTCTACGGTTAGCCAAACGGGGTCTAGTCGACCAGCCCACCGCCGCTTCATCACCAAACAGTAGTTCCTCTCCATGCCAGTGAAGGCTCTGCCTTTAATGCACTCAGTAGCATGTTAGATATTTATTATTTTAATCAGCAGATTTTAATCTCCTTTCAAACTGTGTATTATTTTAATTATAATTATAATTTTAAAATTTTTACTTAATCAATACACATTATTATTTTACTTAAGTGACATTAGAAGCTCATTCTTAAAATCTTAACCATAAAAGTTATAATTTATAGTTTTTTTTTTCTTTTGTTACAATATCAAGTATACATTTAAGCTTTGTTTGACAATGCATTTCAAAAATATTTTAAAAAAAAATAATTTTTTTTACTTTAATTAAATAATTTTGATGTTCTTATATCATTTTCATGTACTGATATCAAAAATATTTTTTTTTAAAATATTATTTTAATATATTTCTAAACAAAAAAACACTTTAAAAAACAACATTAACTATGCTTCCAATCAGGCAGTTAGTCTCTTTTATGTTTTTTGAGAAAGTGGATCTACATAATATCTAATGCAATCAAATTAAAGAAATTAAAGGTAAGTAATCCACGAAAATCCAGCAATATATTTATAATGTTTAGATTCTACCTTTTATGGTCATACAACCACACCTATCTCTATATAACACCGACATAAAAAAGAGCCATCATCATATTCAGAGTGCAAGAGATCAAAAAAGAAGAAGAAGCTATGGAGAAATCTTCACTCAAGTTGGCGGTTTTAGCTGTGCTATTAATCATGGCAACTTGTTAGTCTTCCTCTCTCAAATATAACATTTGCTTCCTTCTTTATTATTTTGTTTTATATATTCATTATTTTTATAAAAATAATATATTAAGAATTAATTAATTAATATCTTGAAAATTTTTATGTTAGGTTCACAATTGGCAACAGCAAGAGCCCGGTTAATTACATTCCGATGTAAAACAGATGATGATTGCAACAAAGACGATAGATGTTTGTTTTGTTCATCATGTGGTTGTACGTCTGATCACAAGTGTCATTGTAAGAATAGCGCGTCCTCTTTGGAGGATACCTTTGTTGCACACCAAATTGCTCGAGTTGAAAACTATTGAGTTGCTCGTTCAAGATGTGGATGTATTCCTAATTAGAGAAATAATAATAATAATCATGATGATGATGATAATCTCTCTCTCTCTCTCTACACACACACACATATAATTAGTTGATAATACTCACACATTGTATTAATAAAAATTTGCATTTTTAACATATTATAATGAATGCATTATGATATTTTAAACACATGATTGTTAGGCTCATAATTATTAGCAGCAAAAAAACAGCCAATAGCTATATTAGTTACCCTACATCGGAGTTGTAACTAAATTTTCATATGTAGGATAATCAAGCAAAGAATTCACTAACATCAACGTCTTATATTCATTGTTGAACTTTACATCAATTCGTTTCAAATCACTAATGACCTAATTGCATATGTTGATAAACTAATTCAAATATTACCCTCTTAATTTTAAGACTAAATAGTTTATATTTAAGATAAATTTTATTCGACAATGACCTACACATATATCAACTTTTTATTTTTGCCCAAACTATCAACAATGATTTTTAATCCATGATATGACACATCACTTCATCATTTATTTATCTTTGCATAACACATATTCTTTCATTATTATTCCACTCATTATTAGATTGTTTGCTCTTTTTCACTCCACATAACCTTTAATTTAGACACACAACTACGTTAACAATGATTTAAATATCTTTTTTATCAACAAATTTAAGTTTAAGGACACCTTCAAAACTTTCACCATATACCTCCCTTTCTTACCATGTTTATATATAAACATATACTTTTTTAAAATATTATAAATAATTTAATACATATATTATATTTTAAATTCTTAGTTTAATTATATCTATCCTGGGTTAGTGATTTTTTTAAAAGATTTTGCATTTCGCTTATAATGAAACACAAGCAAAACTAAGTATATAACTCAGGCCCATATGAGAATTTCATTGGCTTTGATAATTACTCTGATTCTAAACTTATACTATAAGATATCTTTGATTATAGGTCCCATGTTTTAACATTACCATTTTAGTTCGTGCGCTTCAATTTTCATGGAAAGTCGATTATTCTTTTTTTAATTTCATATATTTTACATCAGTTTTTGTTCATAAGCATGATTAGTTGAATACTATGCATGCAACATTGCATTGTATAAATGGTCTATGGTTTGGCTTGTATGGTAAAAAGATGTTGTCTGAAAACAAATAGATTTTTGGTTAATAAATGTTTTTTATCAGTAAAAAAATTAATTCAATGGTCTGCATTAATTGTATAATCATTATAAGACTCACTAGTCTAATAAAAAAATTTTATCAATAAAAAAATAAATTCAATGGTATGCATTAATTGTATAATCATTATAAGACTCACTAGTCTAATAAAATTAAGGAGGGGTTTAATATTGTCTTTTAAAAGCACTTTTGAAAAAAATAAAATTTTTATATTTTAAATTAAAATTTGATGTTTTTAGATCATATTTATGTGCTGATGTAAAAAATGACTTTAAAAAATAAAATAAAAATTATTTTGATGTAGTTCTGAAATGAAAAATATTTTAAAAAACAATCTCAACTACATTAACAAACAAATACTATGTAAATGATATGTAGACAAAGAGTCTATCTTATGTTAGGTTTTATACCAAATCAAAATTTTTAATAAGAAATTAAATTAAAATAAACTAAAATATTGTTTTGATATAAAATAATAGATTGGTAACCTAAGTGTTAGATATTATAACTATGATAATTTCGATTATTCACAAGTAAATTTTTATTTATTAATATTAATTTGGGGATCCACTGTATTTAATACATTACATAGGTAGAAAAGGAAATTAATTAGTAATGGGGGTGGATACAAAATGAACCATGTAGAATAACGCAAATACGGTGGGCCCAATTACAGGCCCAACTCTTCTCCTCTCTCTGCCTTCCCTCTCTTTCCTGCCCTCCAATCTTTAGGTCTCAAATTTATTACGTTGCCTCCTCGCCCACCACCTCTCAAAACAGAAAAAGTTCCCCTAAAACGATGCGTTTCACCAAGGTCGGCAAGGTTAAAAACACCCATAAAGCAGCTCAATAGAGGAGGAGAATCCATGAGAAAATGCTCGCATCAACAACAACCATCAACAGAGCTTCCATTATACGCCTCCCGCACACGTTAGCTTCATTAGCTATTCGTCTTGCTTCTCGATCGCTATGTCCAGGTTGGTTGATCCCTGCCCTCCTCTCTAAGGAATCTCGTTTGAAGATTTTCAGCTATCGATTTTGATTAATGTTTATTGAATTTGTAATTCCATGTCTAGGATTTTGAATATTATTGGAAATTTATGATCTTTTATATTTAATTTATCTTTAGCTACAACTTTTAAGCATCATAGGTGTTTGGTATGTGTTTTTTTTTTATTTGTGTATTTCATAGATATTATATATAGAGCCTAAAATATGAATATTTTACTTAAGGTCTTTTATTGAGTTTGCAAGTTATAATTTTTTTTTATTGTATTAAGAATCTTAGATTTTATTCTCGAAATATTTGATGTGAATTGCAGGTTTTTGACAATTGGAAAATTTAAAAAAGTGGCACGGTCGATTTGCAGTAAACAGAAAAGTAGTAGTGATCGATTATTCGAAGTAAAAAAGTATGGGACGGTAGTATCGGTTGGTTTGCATTTACCACAATTTAGACATCACTGGCAACATAGCTTTCCAAGTAGAGGGAGTAGAGGATATTCGTCTTTTCCATTGTACAGTGTTAAAGAGCAGTTTAGACGGAGGTATTTTACAAGTTGTTATTCATCTACGAGTGATGTGGTGACACACAATGCCCAGCTTGCTTGGAAAAGGCTATGCAGGAAAAGTTCTGCTAGTGGCTGGAGTTTTCCTCGGATAAGTAGGATAGCTCAAGCAGTTAGCTTGGCTTTGACACGGTCTCATTTGGTGGTTCCTAGTGCTTTAGCATTGACGTGTGGGAAGGTGGCATGGGCACAAAGAACATTGGTGGAATCGGATTTTTATCCGAATTCTTTGTATATGCGTGCACAAGATGGGCATGCTTATGTCACATTGTTAGTATCTGCTGTTGTAGATGCATTTGTGTTGTTAGTGAGAGCTATATATTTAGCAATTTTGTTCTCGCCCAGCATGTTAATGGCTCCATTTGCTGATTCTTGTGGACCAGAGTTTAGGAAAATATGGCTTCATGTTGTTCATCGGACACTGGAGAAAGCAGGCCCAGCATTTATAAAATGGGGTCAATGGGCAGCTACCCGGCCAGATCTATTCCCAAGAGATTTATGCACCAAGCTTTCAGAGCTGCATTCCAAAGCTCCTGAACATAGTTTTGCCTACACGAAAAAAACTATTGAAAGAGCATTTGGTCGCAAGCTTTCTGAAATCTTTGAGGGTTTTGAAGAAGTTCCTGTAGCATCTGGAAGTATTGCTCAAGTGCATCGGGCCTCTCTGAGATATCGTTACCCTGGTAAAAAACAGATGAAGCCTACGGTAGTTGCTGTGAAGGTTAGACATCCTGGTGTTGGTGAATCAATTAGAAGAGACTTTATGATAATAAACTTGGTTGCAAAGATATCAACACTCATTCCAACTTTGAATTGGCTGAGACTGGATGAGAGTGTGCAACAGTTTGGTGTTTTCATGATGTCTCAAGTGGATCTTGCAAGGGAAGCTGCGCATTTAAGCCGCTTTATATATAACTTCCGAAGGTGGAAGGATGTTTCTTTTCCCAAGCCTGTGTATCCACTTGTGCATCCTGCTGTTTTGGTGGAATCATATGAGCAAGGAGAAAGTGTCTCGCACTATGTAGATGACCTTGAAGGTCATAATCGAATTAAAAGCGCACTTGCTCACATTGGGACTCATGCGCTTCTGAAAATGCTTCTGGTAATTTTTTTCATACTTTGTTCTGGTGCCTTTGTCAATGTATTGTCTTGAAGTTCTCAATTATGAGTGGAAAATTGTTGAGGGTTTTTCAGTTAGAAAGAGTATTTCTTATTTCAGGTGGACAACTTTATTCATGCAGACATGCATCCTGGAAATATCCTTGTCCGGCTTTCTCAGAACAGTACTTCTCGGAAACGGCTCTTTAAATCAAAGCCTCATGTCATTTTCCTCGATGTTGGCATGACTGCTGAACTTTCTCAGGGTGATCGCATTAATTTGATCAGTTTTTTTAAAGCAGTAGCCACCCGGGATGGCCGCACTGCAGCAGAATCTGCACTAAGACTGTCAAAGCGACAAAACTGCCCAAATCCGAAGGCCTTTATTGAAGTAAGATATGGGATGCATAGTTTTTATTCTCCTCTTTGCAGCATAATTGTGTTAACAATGCAATGAGTTACCTTCTCTATCAGGATGGTTGAATTTACATTGGTTTTAGGTTGTGGTGACTAATCAGAAGATGATATATTATATCTCTGGTTCTATTAATTGCTTTTCCTGTGTTATTTGGGTAGGTGGTGAAATGAGCTTGAAAGTTGAATCTCTCTAAGCAAAGTGTTATTGTGAATAGAAGAGAATAATACTACTAAGGTTTTTGGGAAGTTTGCATTGTTTTCAAACATTAATCTGTTTACTGAAGTGAAAGCTTAGTATACATGCAGTTTATTCGTCTGGGTTGTATTTTTTTGGACAAAAAGGTGGAGTAATGGTTTCATAATAGTCGCGAACATATTGATATCCTTCCTGTGCTTCTTCTCATTTGGAGTTTCTGTAACAAAAATAACATTTACTTTATATCTTAATTTGCAATATATAACTTCCTTTTCTAACAGGAAGTGGAAGAGGCATTCACTTTTTGGGGTACTCCTGAGGGTGATCTAGTCCATCCTGCAGATTGCATGCAACAATTACTAGAGAAAGTCAGGCGTCATAGAGTTAATATTGATGGCAATGTTTGCACTGTCATGGTCACAACCTTGGTTCTTGAGGTAACCTAGTTCTTTCCTTTTACCTTAAGTTTTAATGTTTCATTAAAGGAACTCGTAGGGTTTTAGCAACAGGGTACTGACAAGAACTTGTAGGCAAAACATAAAGTGCTTTTTATGAGAAAAGACAAGATGTGGAGTACAATGGCATGCTATATATACACGCTGATTATTTGGGAACTTAATTTATCTAAGACTTATGTTAAGAAAAGGAAAAAAATCTAAGACTTAAGGTGGAAATCTAGCTTTGAATGCTAAAAGAGGGCCATACGTAGCTACATGGTGATATGTTATGATATAGCGTGCTTACTGGCTTTAAGGGGACCCATATTCCATATATTAGTGGCTGTTATAATTAGCAGGGGATGTAATTCAATACCATTGCTTTTGGTGGTTTTCTGATTCCTTTAGGGCTGGCAGCGGAAGCTAGATCCAGGATACAATGTGATGCAGACATTACAAACACTGCTTCTTCGAGCAGACTGGGCGAAGTCTCTTTCCTATACAATTGATGGGCTGATGGGGCCGTAAGAAGGTTTTTTTTTCTTTTATATGTTGCTGTTTCTGAAAAAACAATTTTGGCAGTCCTAGGACTCGGAAATTATACCAGTTTTTAAGAAATAACAAAATTCAGTTTTTGCCCCCCCTTGAAACCTCCTACATTTCCATTTTTTCGGTGAAATTTTACCCTTCTGTATTTATAGTGCTGAATTTTACATATCATTTCTCTAAATTCGCAAAACGGTGCCGAGGACGGGGCGAAGGAATGTAATAAAGTCTTGGCATTCTATTCTTTCCTTTCCTTTTGTTTTTTATTTTTTTATTTTTTGTACATTTAACTTTTTTCCTCCCCTCACGAGGAACTAAAACAAAAAAGAAGTAAAATAATTGGGTAGAGATCTCATGAACAATTATTCATTATTCTGTCCATACTGCTTGAAGTGATTCTTGAACTTTGTATTCATTATGGCATTTTGATGTTGAATGCTGACATGACAGGAGACAAGTTATGCATGCCTTATCTTTCACCGTCTTCGCAAAGGGCTTTTTATGGGGATTTGTTTATTGTCCTGGCGGAACTTCTTGTGGCATGCATTTAACTGGTTGATGTCCATGTTATAATCCATGGTTGCCTGGCCATTCTTCAATCATAGAGCATATCAGAGTATAATAAAATTAACGGATAATGTTATCGGGTTCCTTAATAATGTTCACCCGCTCATTTCCTTCTTAATATGATATGTTTTTTAAAGTATTTTTTGATCAGAAATGTATTAAAATATTTTTTGTTTGTATTTTTAAAAATTAATTTTGATATTAATATATCAAAATGTTCTAAAAATATCAAAAAATTTTAATTTAAAATAAAAAATAAATATACAGTTCCCTAAAACTAATTTGCAGCAGCAACTGGAATCCATTTAAGGTCCTATTATCCTACTTGAGTTGAAAGGGAGTCCATCAAGGCACGCAGTATATAGCTTTTTCATGGTTAATCACTTATATGTACATATCAAACTTATTCATAGTTAATTACTCCAATACTACCAGCCCATGGCAATTTTTGCATGAGCATCCATAGCTTTTTTCAAGCTGACGGAACAGTCCTTCAACCATGGCAGTGCGCAATTTGTCACGCTTCAAATGACCGCATGAACCATCTCAAGGTCGTATTAAAAAACCCTAAAGGTCAATCATTATTACAGCCAAATGGATTGATCATATGTACAGCCAAATGGATCGATCATATGTACATGCTGTTGCAGGAGAATTTTTATTCGCTAATCTTAATGAACACATTTACAAGCTGCTGCAGAAATGACCATGGATGCCAATCTTTGGTCTGGAAAAATTGGTGTTTCTCACCATGAATGAGAGATCTAATAAAATTAGCTTTTTAATGATCAAGGGAGGAGGAATCTATCAAAATTTCTGGATGCAAAAAATGGCATGCTGATGCAGAAACCAAAATACCCCGCACAATCGTCTAGAAATAACAGGCAGAAGCTCAGATGCCACCATGTCAGATCCTTCCCGGCAATGATTATCTATCCATTTCTAGTCCTTGCAGTTAGTCATTGAGATCCATGCTGGCCCTGGATTATGTAGCATGTATAAATTGCTTGGACAGGAAAGTCTAGCAACACAAATAAAATCTCAATATCCATTTGGAGCAATGACTAAGACTAGCTAGCTATATCATGTTCAGAGTATATCTACAGAATAGCATCAAATATAATTCTGTGTTAGAAGATAAACTATCATGCTTACAAACATACAGAAAACATAATTAGCACTTTTGGTTTTCTGGAAAGACTTTTGGTGTAAGATGCTGTACATCAGCTGTCCATCTGGAAGTTTAAGCAAAGGGGTGGAAATAATTGCATGGGAAAAAGCTAGGAGCAAAACTGACAGCCCGTGTTTTTAGTGAGAATTCATCACCAGATTTGTTTGATTTGGAGAAACAATTTTGGTTTGGCAGCACTTCTTTCTTTTTGTTTGCTGGTAATCTTTATTTGTTCTTTTCAAGCCAATCTTGTTGGGAAATTCTTTTGGTTGTATCTAGATTTGCTGCATATAAGTTTTTCCAACTCCTTAATCTATGAGTATGCCTCTTGTGGTTGGATTTGCTATGCCCTAAGCAGATTAGTTGGGCTCTAAGCAGTTCCTAGGAACATTCTAGGCAACAATTTCCAAAGAGACACTGGATGCAGCAAAGATCCCGACCAGGACAACATTAAGTTCTGTGGATGCTACAGCAACAGTTTCACATATATACATTACAACAACAAGAACAACCCCTCGATATACTACACTGATTATTTTTTCTTAATGCATGTACCTAGTGCTTCTTTCTTCTTTTTCTTCTTTTTTTTAAAACTTCACAAGAAATTGAAAGCAAAGCCACCATGCCATGCATAAAACCTTCCATTGTAGGTGTGTAAAGGGATTCAAATACAGGTCGATAATGACCTAAGCTAATTGACAAATATGGAATATTTTGATTACTTATCATATAGAAATTTCATGATTCTGTAACTTGTCTGTCCCAAGAATTTTGATATCATGTCACTATAAAAGGGTGTCCCACATAGTAGCAAACATAGTTATTCATGCAAATACAGGCTCCTTTTCATTCTCCTAAACATATATACAAGCTATATTTCCCCTTCCAGACAATGTTTGTTTAAATAGATGACACTGCACCTGATTCAAACCATTGAAACTTGATAAATTTCATGCACAATGTAACACAGCAATCATGAAATGTTGTGGATATCTTGAATTCTTTCATGACCGCCAAACTGATAAAAGGCAACAAAAAGACCTGAATTCATGTATTTCAATGAGAGGATTTACTTTGCGCATGTAAGCTCACGTATTTCTTTGACTGCTCTACTAATACTGTGCAATGCCATCTTCTTCACCTGATTTTTGCAACAAAAGTAAAGGCATGTTCATCACATGTGCAAGTGTTGAGAAGAAACACGTCAACCTTCATGTGTAATTTACCTCTAAACTGTCTACTTTGGCTTTATGGTTCTCTGGAAGTTGTCGTAACTCATCAATCAACTGGATGCATTCAGCAACATTTTCTGGTGAGAGGAAGTCCAAAACCACACTGACACATGACTGCAATTAGCATGGCAAGTCAAATAAACAAAATTAGTTAGCAATGTTGCAGAAGAAATTTAAGCAGATCCTGAGAAATGGAATAAAAAATTTCTCACAATAAATCCATTTGAAAATGACAAAATCAAGAATATTACAAACTCTTTATCTCCTTTTCTCCTTTTCAGATTCCTAGTAAACAATGTCAACTTAAAAAAAATATGGAAAAATTGGTGGAAGTTTGATGAGAAAGAAACCTTTAGGAAACTTTGACGAATATATTTGAAACTGTGGTAAAAAGAGCTATAGATAGAGACGATTACAGTGAATGAAAAGCCAACAATGGGTTATCAAAGGATTCGAGAAAATTGGGGCAATGATTAAACAATATTTCTGAAAACTAATTCAATAGTGTTGCCCATGTTACCTTAAGATTCCTAATTTGGTAAGGGCATCCAGAAGGAATAATCACTGCTTCTCCAATATGTTGCTCAAAACTCCAGGGTTCAATTTCTGGAAGCATCAGGCAAGGTGGAAATTTAAACATAGATGCCAATTAGTCATCCTTGAAAAAAAAGGAACAATAGATGGGTTACGTACTGAATTCCTCCTTAAGTCTCATTTTATGAGATGTATCAAGAAAGAAATTCTGATCGAGTATTGGATGAGCCATCTGCAAGAGTGAGACTAGTAAGCAATCTACTCTGACTTGCTAATAGAGGCTGAAATCTTATTCAAAACTTACATTCTTTTGTAAGCCATGTGTGTAAGTGAGTTCGTTAGAGTGCCTTCTAAGGTATTCTGTAAGCTTGGGAATATCCTGTCTACGAAAGACATCCCATTGGGCACCACACGATCCAGAGAGTTTTTTCATTCTGAAATGATTGGAACTCTCTGATTTCTTCCCATGAAACTTAAGATTATCTGATGTCCTTGAACTTTTAACAGGTCCAAAGAAAAATTTTGAGACTTCAGAATCAGTATCGGTGTCAGAATCAGAATCTGAGTCCCCATCATGAAACAATTCTCGATCTTTCAGACTCGAAGCATGTTCTTCATGTGTTGCAGCAGAGAACCAAGATACTCTAGCAACTTTCTTGTTTACTTCCATATCTTCTCTGAACATATCATGCAATTTCACTTCAAAATTTTCCTCATCTAGAGTTGCTTCTCTGCTCTCTTTATTCTGTTCGTTGTGCTTTGTCATTAACTTCTTTATGTAATTAAGCTGTTTTGTAGATACAGGGACATCAGATGTATGTGCCAAAATATTAACCTGAAATTGGAAAGACAGAATGAATGGTGAAGACCTTCATGTCTTTTCAGAAACTCTCCACAGAACAAGGGTCTGCAGAAACCATTACAAAATATGCTAAATTGTGGGGCGAGAAGCAAGGGGCTTTGACAACTAAAAATTCAAGAGGTGCTATATATGAAAGAAGAATGCAAGTCACCATGTACCAATTCCAGAATAAACCTAATTACATTAACCTTGGTCTTTCCTGGGCTAACGCACCTACATGATATGACCAGTAATTGACATTACTTCTCGAACTAAATATGAGCATAGTTTTTTTTTTTTTTTGGAAAAAAAAGGTTACAAATAGGCATCAATGAGAAAAACACACCATGCTAACATATTACTTGAACGTTGTTGCGACACGCACATTGCATAAAGAAGAATTCACGAAGATGGTTCATTGCAGATTTGGAAGCGTAACAGTTTCTAATGTTTTCTTCTCAAATTTTTGCATGCTTTCTAAAATGCTTTGAGCAGCAATTCTGTGCTGTGCACACATCTTGCACATGTTGTGCCAGTCAAGAAAAAAATAGGAAAAAGAAAATCACAGAGTAAATTAAAATTGAAGTTTAAGGAAAAGTCTAAAGAAGATTAGACTGCAATATAAAAAAAATTGAACTATACGTACCACATCATATGAATTATAACGCAATTTTGTCACATAATCAGCCTCTGCAAGACTCTCACCGCTTCCATATGATATATAGAGACAAGGACCCAGATCAGGCTTCAAGGTTTCCTGCACCAACTCTGCAGCAATGTTAAGAGCACCAGAGATGGGGTCCATGTATTCTGGAAGTGGTAGAGCCTGAAGGATGTCTCTGAAATGAGCTGGAAAATGTTCTTGGAATAAATTAGAAGAAAGCCAACCCTTCAATTTTAGGTTCTCATGCCATATGTTGCCATTTGTCAGACCCTTAAAAGACCCCATAAACATATGTCTTACACCAATTTCTACCTGCCATGACATAGAAAAATAGTTGAGAAATAGAATTGTGGTCTTGACTTGAAAAAAGGAGCACAAAGCAGCAGGAAATCAGAATTGCAAATGCTCGCAATGAAAAAGGAAAAAAAAAAACAGAAAAGAAAAGAAGATAAATGGAAACACTCAGCAGTTCCCAGAAATATAAATCATATTTAGGTGAACGCAGTTCTGAGCTAAGAGTTCAAATCAGCTTAACCTTATTTCATGAAGTAAAAAGAATGTCCATGAACATTTTCCAGTATTAGCCGTGTTTCAATCACAGCCAAATCAAGAGGAAGAACATTAGCGTTTTGCAACTTGAAAAAGAAAAATGTCCTTAAGGAGGACAAAGCAAAAGGAAAAGGTTCAATAACACCCCCCAAAAAAAAGCTTGGCTGCTAAATTCTGCTCGTTTGGAGTGGTTAGAAGCCAAACTCAAGAGAAAAGCTAAAATACTCTGAGAAATATCCAAGATTCTGTAGCATCATTTAGGAATCTTTCAAGGCTAGAAGCTACATTTCTTAAGGTCCTAGCATCAACTTTTGAAAATCAGAGAATTGGAGAAGGGACTCTCCAACCACAAACAATGGATAGCTGTTTTCAACAAATATTATACCAGCACATTTCTATTCCTCTTAAAATTTATCGCTTTACAACTTACAAACATATTGCACAGAGATTACTTTTCATATCTGCATGTACATAAACATTAAACACCCCAAATTCATAAGTTGGCCAATTTTCAGTTCTCAATTCCCACACCAGAAAAATCAACAGATAATGACCAAGTAATGTACATGAGACTACTTCATCTTCTAATAACTCATGTTCATCAGAAGTAGAAGAAAGCCTTGATATTATTTTAAAATATGCTGGTTTCATGGTACAAAATATTGACAATATTTAATAATTGACATTTAAGAAAGAAACATAATAGGCACCTGAACAATCAAGCTTCACATTGACACAGCACAGGGCTGAGAGAAAACACTAACCTCAAACCAGTCCAAGCAATCTGTAGCTTTCCCATTTTGAGATTTGGCGGCATTACTCTTAAGATAATTGCAGAACATGACCATCGGGTCCCAGCTCAGATCAGATGTACTCTGAAGCACATTACGAACAATTACAGGTTGACCTCTGCCCCAGTGCTTCTGAAAGTGTTCAAGGTTATCACCACAAATATCCATAATGGTTGGGCAATACAAAAGGTTATCGCTAGAATCTTCTCTTGCAGCTGCTTCTTGCAGCTGCTCAATCCCATCTGTTTCACAATCCAACCCAACACATAATGAACAGCTTGAGCAAACATCCAAGGTTTCTGGCAACTCATAGCAGCCAACTAATTCTTCTGCACTCACTTCCAGCTCTTTGGTCCAACTTAAGGGGAATATGCAACTTAAATCAAGTAGGCTACCACCACAACCACCAAACTCCCCAGGGGGACATGGTATACTTCCATTACAATGTGCAGCACTCTGACATGGTGAGAATGTAGAAACTGGAAATCTGCTATAACTCAGATTTGCGGTACAAAGTGATTTCATTTCTGAAAGTTGCTTGCCAGATACACAAGCTTTCCTTCCATTTGGGCATTTGCATAAAAGAGCTTTAACACTTCCATGCAAGCTCCCATGAAAAATATCCTGACAACAATTTAAGCAAAGGCTATAGGAACAATCAGGGCAGGTCCTATGGAAATCCACTATGGAAGCTTGGCAGTTATTACTGATCCGGAAGTCAAATCATGCACCAGAGAGCAACAAAACAAATTTAAATAAGCTTTGTTAAATAGTGGTAAATCATCATAACTTTTTCACAGTCAGATTATATACCAACGACAGTGCTTATTGCAGCTGATTTCAGCCTGCTGGATTTGAACTTCTGTGGGCTTCAGACCTATTGCAGAGAGGGATATTAGAAAATGACCTTCTATTGGCATTCTACAGTAAGCATAACTGTGATTGCAGAGTGAGGGATATCAGATATGTAAGTTAATTGCATAATGCCAACAAGCATAACAGTGATGACTACCTTTTATTTTTGCTTCTATTTCTATCTCAATGCTCTGATCTTGATTTATTTGTTTCAGTATAGGAAGAAGCATACAGATCAAATAATGAAAATGCAAAACCTTGTCAATTTTACTGTTCTCCTTGGACAGGTCCTGCAACATAGTTTTTGCACATATTTAGAGACAACGTGGTTTAGTAAAAACTATGAAAGCACTAGTTCGCTTGGAAAAATTAGAAGTCAGACCTTACATTCAATGTCCCTACATTGAATTGTTGAGCAGGTCTTACAGCTGCAAGTTTTACGACACACTGGACATTTCATCTTGACTTCTTCTTGTGTTTCTAAATACCTAAATTCATTTCAAAATAGAGAATCAAAAGTCAGAGTATAATCCTAAAGACAAAGCACTAAGATGATGTGTGCTTATAGTTACTGTTTTGAGCACAAGCCAGAACTATATCTAGAAAACAGCTGGCCTACAGGATACAGTTATTAATTAACAATCCACATATTATAATGACTGTTCTATATAAAAATGACAACTTTTATAACACAAGCTCCAAAAGCGTAAGCCATCAGACACCCAACAAGGAATACAAGCCAATTTAAACAAATTAAAATGGAGAAAACAACATACTGCTCTTTGATGCAGCACAAGCAATAAAACTCTTTTCGACAACTCAAACACCTAATCAATTTCCTTGATCCACTCCTACACCAATGGCACTTCCCCTTCCCCTTCCTCAATCTTACTGCATCCCTCTTATATGGTAAAACCTACAAAGACCAGTCAAACGAAAACTCAAACACAAACACTTTCAAAACACAACTCGAATAGCAATCAAATAACAAAACACACCTGCAATTTCCCAATTGGCATTGGCTCGATATTTTTAGACCTAAAACATCTTCTAGCAGTATCAACCCCATTGAAACCATCCCCTCCAACCTTAATGTCACCATGTGAACCAGAACGAGAACTCACATTGCCATTCCCAAAGTTCTTGGCAGGTGATATTGCCATGAATCCATTTGGCAAATCTCTCATTAACTCTTCCCCTTCTCCTTCTTCTTCACTATCGCTGCCACTACAATCATTCACGTTATCATTACCATCACCATTATTAAAGCTCTCTTTCTCTTTGAACCCTTTCGTTTTCTTATTCTTTCTCTTCTCCATTTCTCTCTGTAAAACCATCCTTATCAAATCCAGCTGTAAATCTCCCCTCTTCAATTTCTTTCCTTTCTTCTTAAATTTCCCTAATTTCCCCTCTTTCAAAGAAACCCTACTTAGTGATTCAAAATTAGAACTTGATGCTGATGATTTCTTGCTCTTCTTTCTCTGCAACTTCAGTGTCTCTGGGACTTTTCTCCTATTCTGCCTATGGCGGCCCTGAAGGTGGTGAATTTCACAGAGCTTCTTATCCTCCATCACCCGCCGGTTGCACCGCCATTTCCGGCCGTCTGTCCTCTTGCACCGGAGGTGGTCCGGTAGTGGCTCCATTAAAGGAGAAAGTTTGGAAATTTTCCAGGAAAATCCTAATTTTCTCGGGAAAGTGACAGAAAGTTTGGATTTTTATTCGAAAGAGTGGAGTGAGGGAGTGAGACTGGGAAACGTTTTTTTTATCATTCGGTTGTGGGAGTGGCAAGTGGTGTAATTATGAAGAAAAGGATAGGAGAATTTTGGGATAAGGAAAAGGAAATCTTGAAATACGGCCACAGGAAAGAGAGAGATTGACAAGTAATGGACTCTGATAAATAGGTGTTATCTTTTTGAAATGATTGTATTTATGTAAAACAATCTTTTCAAGGTGTTTTTTTCTTACAACATAGGATATCTGCAGTGACTTTCTGTTTCTGTTCTTGTTTTCTGCTTTTATTGTAGTATTCCCCGATTTGTTTGAATGAAATTTTGGTTCTTGGGGTCTGTTGTTAGTCTATGCTGGTGCTATCTGAGGTTTCTTCAAGACTTTATCTTTGATGGAAGAATTGAGTGAGAGTTGCTGATGTTTCAGAATTTAACAATTTCAGGATTCAGGTTTCTGTCACTGTGCAATGACATATGATTAAGTTGAATTTAGTGATTTGATCTTAGTTTATAAGTGGATTCTGTGATTTGATCTTAGTTTATGCCTTCCTTTGAATATTTTTCGGAATATGGCGATTTCAGAGTGGTTGGTTGGGTTCAGGTTTTTGAATTATTTATTGAGATAGCAATACAGCAGCTGTTGTGACGAAATTTCACTTCATTTTTTTTTTACGGCAGTTGTGATATAGAAATGAGGACTAAAGTGATGGATTGCGGTTGAGACTAATTCTTTTATATATATAAATATAAAAAATTGGAATAATTTCACTGACTACTTGGAACAAGTTACACGATCCAAGGGTAGTGTATTAATGACATCCTGCTGAGTAAAAGCCATCTTGTGTGCAAAAAGACAATTGAGCATGCATGATTTGGTGCAGTTCTGATACACTGATGTTACTTATAAACCATAATTATTAACCCTCCACAAAATTCATGATCTAAAAGAAGTTAAAGCAGGTTTCAGCTGAATATTCCAGCGCAATCTAGTTCAATTTCATGTAATTTGGGTCTTACAATTAATAACCAAAAGGGATCTTAAGATGTTTCTTGCTGAGACACTGAACCTAAATTCTGACCAGCGCCTGGTAATAGTAGAAGCAGTTTGTCATGCCAACAGATAATAAAGTGGTGAGTTGCATCCTATGCCATGCTTGTGAAAAGCATTTGCAGGTCTCGAAAAAGTAAAAAAATAACTAAAAATATGTAGAGATTTGATTTGTCTGTAGCATGGGGCCCTTCGAATCCCTGATTCCAATGTTTCGCGATGCTTTCATAAGTTTCTAACAGTAAATAGAACAGTGGTTATAGGCTAGTTAATTAGTGGTATATATACTTGGTGGTTCTTTTGTTAAAAAAAAATAAAATTGTTCGCGATTTTTGCAGCTCCTCAAGACTTCAGCTGGAAATGAACACAGTAAAGAAAAAGTTTATCTGATTTATGAGAAGTCTAATGCTCAGTATGGCAGCAGTACACGATCAGCCCTAGAAAATAAGGCTTCTTGTGGCTCGTTGGACCCTTTGCATTGAAGGGGGCAGCAGGCAGGGAGTCCTGATCAGTATATCTGCGTTCATTGGAAGAATTTTTTTTGAAAGTATCATACATTTTTCACTTGGGCCTTCCGTTTAAATTCCTCTCATTTTTCTTATATGAAAAAACCTAAATTTTTCGTACTGTTTTATTTTTTAGATGAAAAACATTAACACAGATCACTAGGGGGACTTAGCTGAGGAATGTATAATGCTTTGGAGATTCAATGAAGAAGATTTACAGTTCGGGGACCCAGATGAGATCAGTACATAGTTTGGAGACTGATCTGAAATTTGCACAGAAGAAAAGTAAGAATGGGTGTGCATTTTCTGGGGAACGAGGCTGTGAATCACTGTCATTGGTGTAAAACGGTAAACCCCCCCGGCTTCCCTCTCAAAAGTATTGCAAAAATAATCTGAATTTATAAGCCTATAAACAGCATATTATTAACAAAAAAAAAAGAAAAAAAAGAAAAGGGAATGCCCTTTTCTAGAATTTACCTTCTCATGTACCAAGGGCAGTCGCAAAGGAGTGGATTCAGCACGATTATAGCCGAACATGCAAAACCATGCATGATGTCGGTACTGTAGATCACACGTGTGTGTACGTGTGTTCATCATGATTAGCATCTGCAGTGACAGTGTTCTTGAAAATGCACGAAAATTTCTTCACGATACGTAAAACAACACCACCATGCCCGGAAGAGGGAAAAACATCGAAGTTGATTGCAGCGCTGGTGAAATGATTCCACGCCGTCATGTCCCATAAAAGGGTTGGTAACAGAACCCAGGAAACCTAGCCTCCTTTCCATTGCAATGGATATATCTGGAAATACTGAAGCATCTGTCTAAATAGTAAAACTAAGCACATAGAACGAAGCATCTGTCTAGCTTACTTTCCAGTACAAACAAGTTGGCTGGCGTCTAGGAGTAATAAAAAAACTGTAAGGCAAGGTGATATACAATAGAATGTGTACGTCTGCTTTATTTGTGCTTCATTTTGTCAACTGTCACCCTCCATGTAGCTTAATTATTAAATAAGGCTCGGTTTGATCATTTGATGAGTTAAATAAGAAAATCTACAACGTGAAGCATACTTTATTAAACAGTAAAAAATATTAATTTAGACAAAGTCACTTAATTTAGAGTTTGTTTATGATTGCGGTAAAAAATGTTTTTTTATTTTAAAATATATCAGAATATTTTTTTATTTTAAAAAATTATTTTGATATCAGCACATCAAACTATTTAAAAATTAATTACAAGCAAATTTTTTTAATTTATTTTAAAGCGTTTTTAAAACATATTTTTAAATACGCCCTTAACTACACTTGATCCAAACTCAATTGAACCAACACTGTGGTTTTTTAATTAAAATAAACTTGTTTTGATAAAAAAAAAATTAAAATAAATTGATTCAATGATCATAGGTTAATGTAACAATTAGATCTGAGCCTATAATTATTTTAGTATAACAAGAATTGCCTATTGTGTTTTTACGTGGACATAACATTAGGATTCTAAGGGGTGTAATATGCTGATAGAGAGTTTCCGATCTGCACAACAGATCTTAAATTCAAGTTAGGATGTGCATCCTCTATAAAAATTTGGAACAATCGAGATTTTACTCGCTCACCTATATCTACAGAGTGTGTTTTCTGGGAGGTGAGATTTCCTAACATAAAAAAAAAAAAAAAAAAACATTGGGATTTTCATGCTATAACCCCTTGGTGTTGATCTTTTAATGGGTATGCTAGAAATTAGATGCCCAATTATCAAATGATGCTTGCCTTCTTTTCAAGTCAACTAATTTCCATATCTTAACAGTGGAATTTTTCAAATCTGTTATTAAGAAGAGCCTAGACTATGCTATTAATTTATTATACCTAAAATAAATGATGACATTTTGTGATTCTTGTATGAAGAACTTGCCAAAGTATTTTTTTTTTTTTTTTTATGCAGATACTAATCTCTTTCATGAAGTAAATGTATTCTCTTTCTTTGGAGTTGTTCTAGGGGAAAGTACTTTTCTGACAAAACCACCATCAGGAAGGCAGGCTGACAGTATCAGAGCTCCCATGGGCATTCTCATTTCGACTGAAATTCATGCTTCTTGACAGAAAATGAAAATTTTCGCAATATCCAATTCAATTGCTGGTAAATATAATACATTGAGGAATGAGAATGAATGTCCAATGCAGAGAATTAAACAAGAGCTACAACCCGCTTATTTTCTTCGAAAAAAAATCTTACCCTTGGCATCTTCTTGTAAAATCCACAAAATGTCATCAGGAGGAATGTGCCTCCAAATTTTAGGCTTCTGCATCTGATGGCCTATACTGGCCAACTTATCGGCAGCTCTGTTTCCTTCCCTGAAAACATGAGTCAAAACGCAGTTTTCAAGCTCTGGCATTATCAAGTTTATGCGGCTAACTTGTCTTTGAGCTTCCTTGCTTCTAACCCGTTGCCTTTTCAGAATAATATCCACTGATGACTTGGAATCTCCTTCGAGCCATACGTTGCTCCAGCCATTTTCTAACACCAACTCGAGGCCTCTTCGGAGCGCAGCTAATTCAGCGACGGTGCTAGTGGTTGTCCCTATGGATTCAGCATAACCGAGCAGGAACTCTGCCTTATGGTTCCTGAAGAGACCTCCAATGCTAGCTTCGCCTGCCGCGCCTTTACACGAACCATCGAAGTTTAATTTAGTCCAACCTATCTGAGGTCGCTTCCATGACACCGGAATATCACCCCTGTGCAAATTCCTAATGAAACCACGGGCTGGGCGTTCTAATATTCTTGTTTGGCACCTCGAAATGTTAGTAAATGACAACATAGTTTACATCTTCAAAGAATTCATGAAAAGTTTAAACCTAATATTTGCATGGTTAATTACTTGAACCTTGAATTTATGAGGTTGGCGTGGAGAGAAATGAAGGAAGAATATTCCAAATTCACAAGGACAAGGCACATTTTGAAAGCAATGCTGATAGACAAGGAATGCCAGAGAGGTTTCTTCAACAACCAAACATGCTCTGTCAATGGAGTCTTTTAGAAGGGTTGAGTGCACGAATAGTTTCTATATACAAAGAGGGTTTGCATTGCATGAGAAGAAAAGAGCGATTCCATGTTAACCGTCGCCAATACACATTTTTTATCCACAGATAAAAACGGCAACAGTACTATATTTGTCTGCTGCTGCCAGTCCATCCAAGTATTTTGGGATCACATTTGCTCAACATGGGGGGGCAAAAAGGAAGGGAAAAAAAGGGAAGTTTGACCTCTTAAAGAATTGGTCAGCTGGAGTTGACTGCAATCATCATTTTATGGTTACACAGGATGATCAAGCTATGGAAGAAGAAGAGAGTGGTAAGGTGAGAGCCTGTATGGTAATAAGCTTTAAAAGAGAAGCTGTTTTCCTCTACACCAAAAGTATCCTCCCTCCTCAACCAAATACAGATGTAATATTGATATCATATGATCTTAACTTGTTTTACAAAATCACATAGAGGTTCTCATAACTTATTTCTAAAATAAGTTATTTCTAAAATTTACTGAAAATTAAAAAAATAAAAATAAAAATAAAACAAGGCTGACATGATGAAAAAATTAAGTTGGTAATTTTGGACGAATTTGAGAGCCAAGTTGTACCTCTATTGTGCCTGAAAATGCATAATTATATTTTTAATAAGTCAAGGCTAAAATACGGATTTGAAAATACAGATTCAAGACTAAAATAAATGTTTGTCAGATAAATTTGGATAAAAATAAAGTCGAAATGCATAATTATATTTTTAATAAGTCATTTTGATTTAATTATGGAAAAAATTAAAGTTTAATTATATTTATGAATTATTTTATGGTCCAATTGAAGGATTTAATTAAATGCAAGTATTTAATTATACTTTAAATCGGTCAAATTAATTTTATTAAGGGTTTAATTGGTTAACAATTAAATTTGTGGGCCTAATTCGAGTTAAATTTAGAAGATTGGAATTTGTGGAGATCAAATTTAATTTTTACCAAGTCAATTGGTTGAAATTGAGAGTAAACATGCAATAAAATTAGAGTTTTTGGTTAAATTAGAAGCTCGATTGAAAAAAATTAGAGACCAAGGATTAAAGTGAATAAACACTTAACTTTAGGGGTTCTATTGAAGTTCAACAAAGGTTCAATTGTACAAAACTAACAGTTTTGAACCAATTAGAGATAAAATCTGAGCAATCATAAGATAAAGGACAAACATAAACTTTCACGGAGAAAAAAGAGAGAGAATCAATGACACATTGTCTGATCACTATTCATTGTCTTCCTCAAAATTTTGTTGAAAATCCTGCATTGATACCACCTTTGTATGTGCATTTAATGCATTTATAGATTATACTTCATCAAATTTGACAAAATATGTATAAAAATGATCCCTTAAGTATTGACTATAGCAGGATATGTTTGGTTCTGGCGGATTACAACCACACAAGAGGTGGTTCAGCCCAAAAGTTGACTACTAAGTTAGCCAACTGTAGTTATCAAATTTGACATCTCATAATACCTATTTAACCTCATATAAGATTACCTTCTATCATTAGATTACATTCAACATTTAAACATTAAATTACATTGAAAATCACTAAACAAATGGCTTCAAGTCAATAGATTACATTGAAAATCTAAGGAAGCATATGGAAATCAACTGACATTGAATGAACTGTGGAAAAAAGACTTGCCTGAAGGAATTCAGGGCACATAAAAAATAGGTCTCCAACCATCCCACCTTGAAGGAGGGCATCTCCAACTCCGAAAGAACATGCAATCGCACATATACAAATAAAATTCCCTATTCCACCTTTGCCTGATGAAACTAAATCCAACTGTTTCAAAATGATAGTAATTTAGTAAACAAATTTGTCAGAAGCATTGATAAGTGGATTGAAAAAAACCAAATGAGAATATCTGTGGTACTTACAAGTAGAAGCAGCAACGAACTCAAAAAGAAAAGTAAGAGGCCAGATAGGTTGCGCTTTCGAGTATCGATCTTGGACTCATAATATGTCAGTATAGCCATAGATACAACAGCAAATGGCATGTACATGAGAGTGAGCTGCCTCGCAGGATGGTATTTCTTCAAAAGAAGGGAAAACATTGTCAAATAACTAATCTTTGACTCATAAAAGCTTAATCCATCAGTTTACTTTTGCAAGGTGTAACATTTCAAGCAGGGAAATCGTACAATTTCGTAAGCCGGAGAAAAAGGTTTAATGCATCAGTTATTGAGTCACAGTAATCAATATATATCCCTTGAACATGGACAAGTTCCACTTCTTCTTCCAGTTCAGACAACCGATGCATTTTTAAATATAAAAAACAAAATCACAGGAAGCCAAACCAAACCATCTTTCATCCAAATTGAACTGAAAAGTAGCCTTTGAACTACCTACCGGGAACAATTTATAGTAGTAATCTTCGATTGTCAGCATACAGTTCCATGTGACAAGTTGCAAGTCCAAGAGCCCAACAACATGCCATCCCTAAATGCTTTCCCTGGTTGTTAAAAGGACATTAATGCTACAATTAATTGGAAAATCTCCCACCTTTCTGTTAATCAACTACCAGTCAATGTTTGAACACAAACCTCGAGTCTTCTTGGAGCCTCACTTTGACTGGACTCTTTCATGGCTCCTCCACTGAAAATAGTTAGTAAATGTGATGAAATTCAAAGTGTAGAGATAAAGAAGAGGAAAAGGAAGGAAAGTGTAGCCAGAGTCAAACCATTCTACAAAATATCACGCGCATCATCCCATGTAAAAAATCATGTGCTGATCATGAAAATAACTTTCAAAACTAAAAAAAATAATAATTTATTTTTAAAAACTAAAACACATTAAAAAATAAATTGCTTAAAATTACTATTATTACTGTTATTTATTTTGGAAAAAATTATTCAAGTCACATAGTACTCAAAATGTTTTTCATGATAAAATATAGAATCCATGCTGAGATCGAAATTCCTTAAAGCCCGTAAATGGAAAAAAAGAAAAGAAGGTATTATAAGAAATTCCATCTCATGACCAAATCCCTCAAGCCTAAACCAGAAGGTGGCCAGAAAACCTGAAGGCACGAATTCAGAAAATTGGAGATATGATAGATATGATAGATATCTTCTTTGAGATCTGATTTGATTTAGAGCATGAGTTGTGGAAAGATCAATACATATATTATTTAT
Organism: Salix dunnii; assembly: GCA_015731905.1. Taxonomy (NCBI): domain Eukaryota; kingdom Viridiplantae; phylum Streptophyta; class Magnoliopsida; order Malpighiales; family Salicaceae; genus Salix; species Salix dunnii. Next base: position 1,588,949 of record CM027662.1, on the reverse strand, counting down.
TGTAGAATAATGTTAAATATATAAATATATATATATATGATCTTGATATGGGACGAGTAAGCTGGTCCACAGCCAGCCAAGTGAGAAATACATCGATATCGTAATTAATCGCAGAATATAATTTCACAATTGTGCTTGATATTTACTGAAAGATGCGATTTAACTTGAAGGCATGTTAGCTAGAACATGCTGAGAACTAACAGAGTGGCAATCAAATTTCTTGACAGATTACTACCATCCTAATGGAGATTGTTTTTTGCAGGCGACTTTGTTGCTGTCACAAATTGAGGAATGGCATCAGCATTGCATCAATGGAAAGGAAAGGAACAGACTTTCTTTATCAGTTGCAGATACACCTGGCTCTCTACAAGGCATTCTTTTTGACTACGAGCCAGAGCCAGTTAAGGGAAACCCCTGAAAATATGCCACCCAGTAGCCATAGCACAAGTAAATTGCCCAGTGCATTTGCCTCAGGACCCTACAAAACCAAAACCATCCACGGATTTTCACGTGTAAGCAAAACAAGATATAATATGTGAAGCACTGAACATCATAGTACGGTTAACTAACCTTGTAACCCCTTGGTGCAGTCGTAAGGACGCAGACAGTGAGATAGCCATTTGTTAGTCCCAGGAAAGAAACGAGAAAGATCATCCATCCTTGATCACCGTATTTCGCAGTGAAGTAGAGTGCAGGAACGAGTAGGAAACGAGAGAGAATTGCAATCATGAGGCCCTTTCTGGACTCCAACTTCAGCCATGGAACAAGGGGGAGGTATCTTGATATCAGATCCCACACGCTGTACATTGCAATTAGAACAAGATGGTACCTGAAACATCACTAGTCAGCATAAGCGAGAAAGTTCTAGACCAAATCATGAATTTTCGAGCATAACATGATCAAATTTTGGACATGCAGAGGTCTTTCAATGCCATAGATCTAAAAACTCAGAAAGGAAACTGAAATGCAGTTCTAGAATCGTGCTTGACATGTGAGAACTTACCATGTTCCCAACTGGTGTGCACCAGTATTTTCATACAAGAATCCCGGGAAAATTGACAGTGTCAGCACGTATATCAAATATAGGTCAAGAGCATAATCGATATTCTGGAACAAGAGTTGTTTGTTGCTTAATCTCTCCGGAGATTTGACAACATCAGCAGCCTGCAAGAACAGAAGACATCAAATTTTAGACAACGGCATGGAGCTTATCCTTGAGCCGCGTGCAATACGATACATAATGGTCATCTTTTCAAGGAAATGAACACTAAGTAAAGATAAAATGTGGAAATACTTGATGGTCTGCTGGTGTTTGGATGCCAGCAGCAGCAAGATCAGCTGAAACAGTCTTTGATCCTTCAGAGGCTGCCTTCGAGCGGTAGTACTTCACTATTGGCAGTTTAGGAAAGAGATATGCATACAGCAACACGCATAGGAATTCCGCGAAAGTGGAAATTCCAAGAAATAGCACTGCAAACATTGGCAATCAAGAAATACTCATCAATCAAGTCTGCAGCACAAATTCAGAAATCTTCCGAAAAACTCGAATTGAATTTGTCAATTGATCTGAAGTTCTGCGGCTACTATTTTTATTCTGCTCAAGTTATATAACTTGTATATTTTCTTTTTACTCTTTCTGCTAAAGGCGTAGTCCCATTTTCATGAATTACAAACTATTCACTACGAGACTACAACCACACCAGCATAGGAGAAGGGTCAATCTCTTCTAATTATAATAATATGACCAAAGTAAGTGTCAAATAGAAATTCCAGTTGATCAGCAAAAGAAATAACAGAATAAGATATTAAGTTTCTCTATCGCTCAAATAAAAGTGACATACTAACTCCCTTGCGAGGACCATTTTTAGATTTATCAAATGCTGCTTTAGTGATCAATCTCAGACCAGAGGTCAGAGCTCCTGATGCAGCCAGCCCAGCAAAGAAAGACTGCAGGAAAAGACATCCAAGGTGTGGTAAGATGCAAAGTTCCTTGCCTTCTAAGAGTGGAGGACCAATTGAAAAACAATCCCAAGAAGTGTAACCTGCATGAATTCTGGACACATGAAAGCCATGTCCCCAACCATCCCACCTTGTACATGAGCATCTGCAACTCCAAAAGCAGCAACAATTGCACATATACCAACAAAAGGTCCAATACCTCCTCTTCCTGATGTGGCCAAATCCACCTGTCACAATTATCAGAATCAATGAGTCATGAATTCAAAACTGATGGAAAATAAATTATACCATAATAGAAGGGGTTGTTTAAGTTACTTACAACCATAAGCATGAGAGTGCTTGCAGTAAAGAGTATGTAACCGGCTATGTTCCGCTTTCTCGTATTGATCTTTGCCTCTTTATAAGCTAGTATTGCCATTGTTCCAAGGGCAAATGGTTGGTAAACAAGGGTAAGTACCCTTGAAGGATGGTATTTCTTCAAACAAAAAGAAAAGCATCATCAAACAGATAGTTTTGCTACTCCAGTTGACCATGTTGCCTTGCTTAGGCTCAAAGACTGTTTAAACAATGAATCTCAAAACCTTAATCTCTACCATGCTTTTAAGAACAAAGACAAACATAACTTACGCAAGAAATGCAATTTTCAAAAATTAATTAGTGAAATAATGTTTATGAGAAACCTACCGGGAACAAAGTATAGTAGTAATCTCCTATGGTCAGCATACTGTTCCATGAGACAAGAGAACCAAGTCCAAGAAACCAGCAAACTACAATTCCTTTAGCTTTTCCCTGGCCATCACAGAAGAAGAGTTAGCATATCTTTTACTTCATTAACCGGAAGAAACTCACTATCCCATGACTAGCCAAGCAAAGAAATATTGATGCCAACCCCAGTTCTTGTTGCAATTGGAGCGTCATTTTTTCCATTTGCAATAGTCATGGCTAGCCTCTACAAGATAGTAAGCCAATGTTAATATCATGGATCTCGAAGCATAAAAGCATGTCTAAACAAAGAATTGTCAATCTGGAATCTTAACAGCAGAACAAGAAAATAGTGTTGTTCCTTATGATTCTGAATCTGGAATCCTGGTAGCTAATGTTTATTCAAGCATCCACTTTGAATACATGGCTGTATGAAATATCTACACATATATAATATCAATACGAAGATACCTTATCAAGATTAGCACATAAAAGAAGTGATGGGCTCACCTTCCTTCTTTTTATCTTTGAAGAGAGCAGTATTACTATTTTGGTGTGCAAAGCAATCTCCTACAGCTGTTAATGAAATGGAGAGCTGCAGCGTTAAGGCAAATCAGGATAGCAATATCGTTGCCTTGCTTTTGCCTTTCAAGATTCCTACAAAAGCTAGGAAAGATAAGAAAGGGAATCCAAAAATCTTTGATCACTTTCCAGTCTTAGAGTGTACCATAGCGAAGTTCACTGTATCCAAAGCAAAATTGATTGGTTGGACCTGTGCAGACCCCATCATTTGCTCTGAGCACGGAATATAAATGCTGAAATCATGCAATCTTTAAGGTTTCAAGGAATATTACTACAGGGTTAACATAAAAAGGTTGTCATGGTTAAGAAACAAGTCAGGAGCTGAAAAGATTTCTTTAAGACACTCCAAATATTTTGGACAGATTTGGAACGTGAAAGGAAGATATGGCGGTTCAAAGGAGCTATGTGAATGAACAAAAATTAGCGGTTGTGTCCATGTGGGTGTTACCCTCCAAAATCATAGAATAAAATAAGAGGGAACGGTTAAATATAAAAAAACAAACAAGCTGTTAATGTGAAAGCAAATTCTGTCAACAAGCTTGCAAGTTGACGAACTGCCCTATCGCAGTGCTTCACATCTTGCTGCAATATATATATATATATATATAAAATATATATATATATATTTCCATTCTCTCTTTTTTATATATATATATATAACTTTATTTTGAATGCATTTTATTTGGGGGAAAAAAGAGAGAATAATATATATATATATATATATATATATATATATATATATATATATATATATATATATATATATATATTACTTTATTTTGAATGCATTTTATTTGGGGGAAAAAAGAGAGAATGGAAATGCTTGGTGGTCTGCTGGTGTAGTCTTGTATCTCATTTTACATATAATCTATAAAGGGAAAGGAAATATATAGAGGATTTCGAATCCTTTAATTGAGGAAGAGGTCCATAAAAATGGAACATTTGATTTTTTAAAATAAAAAATTCCTATCATTATTTTTCTGGTTTGACTCAGATTTGTAAGATATTTTTGGTCATCATGATCACTAATTTTTTTAATTCAATCCATTTATTTTTATTGCTTTTTTAATTATGTAATTAAATGAAATAGACATATTGGACCAAGTGGAGTTCTTTTACTTTTTAAAACACATTATCAACCATTTAACATTCCTTTTTATAAAGTTTTTTAAATGGCTCACAACATATAGCAGGTCACATATCTAAGTAATTGCTTGGTATTTAGAAAGATAACACAAACAATGTAAAATAATTTTCTATACAACACCTAATATTTTTAATAACTTAAATGACAAGAAAAACCCTTTAAAAATCTTAAAAAACTGATTACATCCCACATACATATATGACTTTGAATTAAACGATTATTCAAAAACACCATCCTATTTGTTTTGTCACACTTTCAATATTAGTGTAAAGAAACAATAACCATGAGTCAATATATTAAGCTTGAGACTAAGGGTTTTGAGCCCTGTAGTTAGTAATATGATAACCATTAAAAATTTATATAGTTGTTAATTTCAGAAATTATAAGATTAGTCGAGGTACTCGCAAACTGACTCGAATATCCATGTTAATAAAAAAAATTATTAATATATAAATTTACGTTTTTTCTTAGTATAGTTGATATATATATATATATATATATTGATGTAGAACAACTTGCCTTAGAATTTATAGAAGTTCTGAAGAAGGACCAATCCAAAAGTAATGGGTCAATTAGAAGCGTTAGAAGCGAGATAATTGGGAATTAAAATACCCAATTTTCAGCATTTAAACCAAATCCCATCATTCATGCCTGCAAGTTTATGTCTGCAAATCTTTAATTTGTTTATTTCCTATTTTGCAATACTTGTAATCTACAATAATAAAGTTTACAACCCTTGAGGATTCTTGTAAATGCCTATTTAAGGACTTTGAATAAAAAACAGAGGACATAAAAATATTTTCAAGCAAAATTCTGGGCAGAGTACCTTTGTTTTAATTTACGTTAGAAAATTCAATCTTCCATTCTGCGTCAAACTGCCAAGGACATCCCAACAATACATGGCTAGCATCCATGTCAATTACATCACAAATTACCTCATCTTGGTAGTGCTTCCCAATCGAGATAGGAACCTTGCACACTTCTGTCATGCTCACCTTAGGCCCATTTTGTATCCACCCATTCACATAGGGTTTCGGGTATTTTTCTACTCGTAATTTCAGGTGCTCTACTAGTCTTTTGGATACAAAATTTTCATAGCTCCCAGTATCAACAATCAAATCACAGATTTTACCTTGCACACTGCAGCAAGATTTAAAAATATTATTCCTTTGTGAGGAATCTTCCACCTTCGTCGAGCATAAAACACGTTGAATCACACAATTTATGAATTCTCCTTGTTCTTCTGCAATCTCGGCTCCATCCAACAATTCTTCCATTTCGGTCTCCTCTTCTTCATTCATCTCCTCATCTTCTTCTACACCCATAAAATTCACGGCCCTTTTGGATGGACACTCATTTGAACGGTGTCCTGGCTGCCCACACTTATAGCATTTAAATCCACCTGGTATAGTACACGAATTTGGAACCCGTGGGGCTTTCTTTGCAACTGTTGTTGAACAATTTCCAGTCTGTGCACTAGTAGAGGCTGCACTTCGTTGGGTCTGGGTGATAACCAATTTGAATGGGATTTGTCCTTCAAGGGCTGTGAGCTTGCCTCTATTTGTTGTTGGGTATGTCGTTTCTCATGTGCTTTTGAAATGGGAAAAACAGGTAGGGGTCTTCTCCATGAGTTCTGCCTTTAAGGCCAAATTGTGTACCTCATCAACTGTCCAGACCACTTGTAAACAGATTATCTCCCTGATAGATGGTTTTAATCCCCCCAAATACCTAGAGACCTGTTGTGCTTCTGATTCACTCAAATTATTTCGAAGCGAGAGTCTAGACCATTCCTCTGTGTAATTTGCTACTGATTTATTCCCCTACACATAATTTTGCAAGCTCTGAAAAATAAATTGTTCATAATCAGGGGGTAAGAATCTACCCATCATGAGCTGTTTCATCCTCCTCCAAGATTGTATGGGTGCCTTGCCTTGGCGTCTCCTGTCCATCTGCAATCTTTCCAACCAAATAGCAGCTCCACTCAATAACTTGTAAGAGACCAATTTCACTTTGCGTTCCTCTGCCACTTCAGAAAAATCGAAGAACCTCTCCACTTCAGATATCCAGTCCAAGAACTCCTCAATCTGCAACTTTCCATGGAACAAAGGAATGTTAGCCTATATTCTGTATTTGGGTTGATTTCGCCCTTGCAGTTGATTTTCCTAAGTGTCTGGTGTCTCTTCTTCTGATTCGTCATCACTGTCATCGGTATAGGGTTTGTTTCTGGCGACCCTAGGAGGAGGTCCCTCCCTTAGATAGTTGTGAGCGCCCTTATTGGCAAGTGCTAAAGGCCTCCCAACCAGTTGCTGGATCATGGCCTCCATCCTCGCCATTGCTTACCTCTACTCATCAACGACTTCCTATAGATCTGCATTTGTGTCCCTACGACCAGCATCACGGGGATTATCTCTTCCTCTTTCATTGTTGTTGGCCATTAAAGACAAGGCAAATTCTTGCTCTGATACCACTTGACGCAAAACGGAAGATTGAATTTAAGAATGTAAAATGAAACAAAGGTACTTTGCCCAGAATTTTGCTTGAAAATATTTTTATGTCCTTTGTTTTATATTCAAAGTCCTTAAATAGGCGTTTACAAGAATCCTCAAGGATTGTAAAATTTATTATTGCAGATTACAAGCATTTCAAAACAGGAAATAGACAAATTAAAGATTTGCAGGCGTAAACTTGCAGGCATGAATGATGAGATTTGGTTTAAATATTGATAATTGGGTATTTTAATTCCCAATTATCCCGCTTCTAGTTGACCCATTGCTTTTGGATCGATCCTTCTTCTTCAATCTTTGATCCAACACTTCTTCGAATTCTAAGGCAAGTAGTTCTACATCATATATATATTAATTACAATTGGACGGTGGCTTATAATCTCAGATGATGAATTAGTTAAGAACTAATTAATATTCGGCATTAGAATATTAATTTTCACTGTTGTTTTCGTAGGTAGGAATAAAATAAAAATCCTCTGACCCTACCCATATATTTGCTAGCAATCGGGGCTGTTTGTTTTTGTGTTTAAAAAGTATATTTGAAAAAATTTAAATATTAGCACTGATGTTAAAAATAATTTTTTAAAAATTAAAAAATATTATTTTAATAATTTCTAAATGAAAAGTACTTTAAAAAACAATCTCAACCACACTCTCAAACAGGTACTTGAATGATAGAAAAATTACTATTAACCTAACAAATTTTAATTCAAATATAATATATATTTTATAAAAAAAAATAATAAAATTAAAATTTTACTCAAACCAATAAAATATATTTTACGAGGTTGAGTTTTGTCACATCCAACCGAAGCATGGAATGCTGTGCTGTCCAATAATAATTAAGCATCCTTCAACTTTGAATTGCGCATATTTTATCGTTTTGATGTGATGATCAACTTGCCTCCAAAGAATCTACCTTTAATGTCCAAGAACATGATTTTTTCTCTCTCGAAATTAAGGCTCACCTGAGTCAGCAAAAGTGCACAAACTCTGTACAAGAAGCCACCCAATCCTTCGTCTGTGGACTCATTGATGTTGGCCGCAGATGGCAGAGAGTATTCGGTGATTTTTTATTTGGAAGATACTGCCCCTCGTTTTAAAAGGGGCTTTGGAGTGTGTGTTGATTTTTTAAAAAGTGTTTTTTTATATAAATATATTAAAATTATATTTTTTTAAACTATTATTATATTAAAACCATCCGAAGATACTAAGTAAATTAATTTAAAAAAAAACATAAAAATTTTTTAAAAAATAATTTCGAATGATGTCCCAAATAGCCTTGAATTGATGTTAAGTTGATTTTTAAAGGGAAAATATTTTAAACAATCTTTTATATTATTTTTTTATATAAACACATCAAAACTTTTGAATATTATTAATTTATTGTTTTTTATTTAAAATATATTTTAACAATACACTGCTAAAACCCAAAGTGCCATTTTGGATATATTATTTCACTCTGTTTTAACAATACACAGCTAAAACCCAAGATGATTACAGAAATGGCGGTTTGCCTTGTTGTAGTTCCTGAGAATGTTGGGAGAAACAACAATACTCAACACTCCCTCTTTGTGTGAATCTATAGGAAACTATCAAATAGAGCAATATATATGCGGAAAATATATATCCAAACACCACAAGCACAAGACACGCAATTTTTACGTGGAAAACCTTCTCAATATGAGAAGGAAAAACCACGGGACCGTAGTCCACTCAAACACTTCCACTATTAATAGTAATAGGAATACACAAGTCTTCTCTAGTCTCAACTAAAGGCATACAAACTGAAATTATCTTCAAGAAATATAATTTCTTGGCACAAATCAACCAATACAAGAATTCAAGGAATATCTCACCAAAAACCAGAGGCTACTGTTCACAGGCTGAAAACCATATGCAAAGAGCTCAGAATCCAATCTCCACCGTTCACAATGAAGATTCACATGTCATGAACATCCCTGTAAAGTTTCAGCTCAATCGGACCACAAAAACTTGTCGATCAGACTACTTGATCATAACTGGACAGAAAAATCCGAGAACACTCTTTTCTCTCTATTTTGGCAACTCACTTGTTTTCTTGTGTCAATCTCTCTATCACTTTCCAGCACCCACAAAAGGGGTGGGGACATAAAACCCTACTTTTCTAAGTGGGTCCTTTTATGTGGGCTAGATCCACATAAGATTTTTGGGCCATCCTAGGGAAACCCAAACCCAATAAATCTCCCCCTTCCCGACTAGGTGGAGGGATTCGCCATCCCGGCGATCGAGCAACATATCTCAAGCTTCTCCCTTGTTAGAGCCTTCGTTAGCATATCAGATCCATTATCATCGGTATGAATTTTCTCAAGAGTTAATAACTTATCATTGAGAGTATCTCTTATCCAATGATACCTTACATCGATATGTTTCGACCTCGAATGAAATGAAGAGTTCTTTGCAAGATGGATAGTACTCTGATTATCACAAAACAACACATATTGTTGTTGTTTGAGACCAAGTTCCTGTAAAAACCTTTTCATCCATAGCAACTCTTTGCAAGCTTCTGTTGCTGCAATCAACTCTGCTTCAGTTGTAGAAAGTGCAATGCATTTTTGTAACCTTGACTGCCAAGAAACAGTCCCTCCCGAGAAGGTGATCAAGTAACCCGAAGTAGACTTACGGGTATCCACATCTCCAGCCATATCAGAATCTGTATAGCCAACCAACATTGGTTTAGCACTCCCAAAGCTAAGACACATCTTGGAAGTCCCTCGTAGATATCTCAAAATCCACTTTACCGCATTCCAATGTTCTTTTCCTGGATTTGAAAGAAACCGGCTAACAACACCAACTGTATGAGCTATGTCTGGCCTCGTACAAACCATTGCATACATCAAGCTTCCTACTGCTGAGGCATATGGAATTCTTTCCATATCTTCCTTTTCTTCATCCGTCGAAGGGCTTTGCTTTGTGCTTAACTTAAAGTGTGTAGCAAGAGGAGAGCTAACCACTTTAGCATTGTTCATGTTGAACCTCTCAAGCACTTTCTCAATGTATTGCTCTTGTGATATAAACAGCTTCTTATCTTTTCTGGATCTATGAATACGAACCCCAAGAATCTGCTTTGCTGGCCCCAAGTCCTTCATTGCAAATGACTGACTTAACTGCTTCTTCAACTTGTCAATTCTCGAAGAATTCATGCCAACAATCAACATATCATCAACATAAAGCAATAAAATAATGAAATCGCCATCAGAGAATTTTTGCATAAAAACACAATGGTCAGAAGTAGTCTTCTTGTAGCCTTGCTCCTCCATAACAGACTCAAACTTCTTATACCATTGTCTAGGTGCCTGCTTCAAACCATAAAGACTTTTCTTGAGCCGACACACATAGTCCTCTTTTCCTTTTATCTTAAAACCCTCTGGCTGCTCCATATAAATCTCTTCCTCCAAATCACCATGAAGGAAGGCAGTTTTCACATCCATTTGTTCAACCTCTAAGTCTAGACTAGCTGCTAAACCAAGGACAACACGAATGGATGACATCTTCACAACAGGAGAGAAAATCTCATCAAAGTCAATGCCTTTTCTCTGCCTAAATCCCTTTACAACCAGTCTAGCTTTATACCGTGGTTGTGAAGTGTATTCTTCCTGCTTCACCTTGTAAATCCACCTGTTTGTTAAAGCTCTTTTACCCTTAGGTAGCTTTACCAAATCAAAGGTGTGATTGTCATGCAATGACTTCATCTCATCTTGCATAGCATCAACCCACTTTGACTTGTGTTCATCTTCCATGGCTTCTGCATAACACTCGGGCTCTCCCCCATCAGTCAATAACACATACTCATTTACAGAATACCGAGTGGAAGGATGTCGATCTCTGGTAGACCTTCTAGGTGGAACATCTGGTGGTATCTTTGGTACTGGCAACTGATCATGAGATTCATCCTGAAAGGGAACATCTGTATCATCTGGAACTTGGAAGTCATTTTGAACATCATGTTCAACTTGTGCTGGCAAATCTATCAAAGAAGACGAATCCAAGTCAATCAAACAATCACTATATCGAGGCACTATCTTTTCTGTCTTCTCAATATCATGTATAGTTTGATCTTCCATAAACACAACATCTCGGCTTCTCACAAGTTTCTTCTCAACTGGATCATATAACCTGTAGCCAAACTCATCTAAGCCATAGCCTAGAAAGATACACTGTCGGGTCTTCACATCCAGCTTCGATCTCTCATCTTTGGGAATATGCACAAATGCCTTACATCCAAAGACACGCAAATGATCATAAGAAACATCTTTGCCACTCCAAACCTTGTCTGGTACATCAAACTGAAGGGGAACACATGGTGTGAGATTAAGGACATGTACTGATGTATTCAAAGCCTCCCCCCAAAAGGAGTTTGACAACTGTGATTGTGAAAGCAAACATCTTACTCTTTCAACCAGTGTTCTATTCATTCTTTCAGCTAAACCATTCAACTGAGGAGTCTTTGGAGGTGTCTTTTGATGCCGAATACCCTGTTGCCTACAATACTCATCAAAAGGACCCAAATACTCTCCCCCATTATCTGTTCTGATGCACCTCAACTTCTTCCCAGTTTGTCTCTCAACTGAAGCCTGAAATTGCTTAAACACGTCAAATACTTGATCTTTGCTTTTCAAGGTATATACCCATAATTTCCTTGAATGATCATCTATGAAGGTCACAAAGTAAAGGCAACCACCAAGTGTTCTAGTCTTCATAGGACCACATACATCTGAATGTACAAGATCAAGTATATCTGTCTTTCTAGCAGAAGGGGAACTCTTAAAAGAAACCCTGTTTTGCTTACCTGCCAAACAGTGTGTGCACTTTTTCAAAGATGCACTCTTCATCCCTGATAGCAAATTCTTCTTGGCCAATATTTCCAAGCCTTTCTCACTCACATGGGCAAGTCTCTTATGCCATAACTCTGTAGAAGACTCATCATCCATTGCATTAATAATGTCTTTGGAGAGTTTTGCTTCTAACATATACAAGGTAGAAAGCTTATAAGCTCGAGCAATAATCATAGCACCTTTAGTGAGCTTCCACTGACCATTATGAAAGGTGCTGCAATACCCACCATCATCAAGTTTGCCTACAGATATCAAGTTCAAGCGGATGTCAGGAATATGCTTCACATCGTGAAGAACTAACTTCATGCCATTACTCATCTCCAAGCACATATCTCCAATACCGACAATTTTAGCCAAGTCATCATTACCCATCTTCACTGTCCCAAAGTCACCGGCTGTATAGGAAGTGAAGAAATCTTGTCGGGATGTAACATGAGTTGAAGCACCACTATCAATCACCCAACTGGTCTCATGGCATGCAAAATTAATGACATCATCATCATAAACAGTGAAAAAATCTCCGGAAGTAGTGGTGGCAACTCGATTATCATTCTTGCCATCGTCATTTTGTATCTCCTTCCCTTTGTCTTTGTTCTCTCTCTTCAACTGTCTGCAATATCTCTTGATGTGCCCTTTCATGCCACAATGATGACACTCAACATTGGCAAACCTGTTGGACTTGTTTCTGCTATTATCTTTATTTTTCGGACCTCTGCTTTTACTCCTCCCCCTTCTTTCTATAATCAACACCTCTGACTGTGAAGAGGATCCCTGTGATTTTCTTCTCATCTCTTCATTCAATATACTACTTTTAGCCAGATCTATATTGATTTCACCATTTGGGGCTGAGTTAAATAGTGACATTCTAAATGTCTCCCAAGAGTCCGACAATGTACCAAGTAAACACAACCCTTGAACCTCTTCATCAAACTTGATACCCATCCCAGCAAGCTGATTAATAATTCCTTGGAAAGTGTTCAAGTGATCCGTTAAGGGAGTTCCATCTTGGTATCTCAAATGCATCAATTGTTTCATCAAAAACATTTTACTATGCCCAGTCTTACGAGCATACAACTCCTCAAGTTTTTTCCAAAGTGTGCGTGCATGTGTCTCACCCTCAATATGATTCAACACATTATCATCTACCAAGATATCCACATACTGCATCAAAGTCCATTCTTCATCAGATTTATTTTCTGGCTTCTCAGACGCAAACACGGGTAAATGGAATTGTTTCACATAAAGCAGGTCTTCCATTTTACCTTTCCATAGATGATAATTTGAACCATTCAAACACACCATTCTACTTAGATTAGCCTCCATTATTCAACACAAGATATTTAGGGTGCTTAATCGCACCAAGCTCTGATACCACTTGTTGGGAGAAACAACAATACTCAACACTCCCTCTTTGTGTGAATCTATAGGAAACTATCAAATAGAGCAATATATATGCGGAAAATATATATCCAAACACCACAAGCACAAGACACGCAATTTTTACGTGGAAAACCTTCTCAATATGAGAAGGAAAAACCACGGGACCGTAGTCCACTCAAACACTTCCACTATTAATAGTAATAGGAATACACAAGTCTTCTCTAGTCTCAACTAAAGGCATACAAACTGAAATTATCTTCAAGAAATATAATTTCTTGGCACAAATCAACCAATACAAGAATTCAAGGAATATCTCACCAAAAACCAGAGGCTACTGTTCACAGGCTGAAAACCATATGCAAAGAGCTCAGAATCCAATCTCCACCGTTCACAATGAAGATTCACATGTCATGAACATCCCTGTAAAGTTTCAGCTCAATCGGACCACAAAAACTTGTCGATCAGACTACTTGATCATAACTGGACAGAAAAATCCGAGAACACTCTTTTCTCTCTATTTTGGCAACTCACTTGTTTTCTTGTGTCAATCTCTCTATCACTTTCCAGCACCCACAAAAGGGGTGGGGACATAAAACCCTACTTTTCTAAGTGGGTCCTTTTATGTGGGCTAGATCCACATAAGATTTTTGGGCCATCCTCTACATAGGAGGGAAACCCAAACCCAATAGAGAATGCACAGACATGAAACTTCAAAAATCCTTTTTACCTATAAGCCACAACCAATCAAGGGCTACCCCTGCAAAAACACCACATAATACACATAGCACCAGCAAATTACCCAAGGCATTTTGTTCAGGTCCCTGCAAAATAGAAACAGGATGTTCTTATTAGTACTGAGAAAACTTATTTGCAGATCGATACAGTAGTAAGACTGCATCAGATATGAAATTACCTTGTAACCAATGGGTGCTTCTGTAACAACACAGACTGTGAGATAACCAGTGGTTAATCCCAAGAAGGAAATTAGGAGGATCATCCATCCTTGATCACTGTACTTTGCCGTGAAGTAAAATGCTGGAATGAGAAGAAAACGAGAGAGTACTGCGATCAAAAGGCCCTTTCTGGACTTCAGTTTCAGGAATTCCACAAGAGGAATGTATCTTGATATTAGATCACATGCATTGTACATTGTAATCAGAACAAGTGGATACCTGAAAATCCACCATTAACATGAAAGTGAACAAGGAGAGACCTTCATAGCATGGAAACACAGCTACTTTAGCTTGTTCTGAATTCATAATCCAAATTTGATCTTTGACTGTTTAAATTTTCACGAACTTTTTTTGAACGTTAATCTGATGCTAACATGAATTCAAAAATGGCCTCAACAATTTTGAAAAGTGGCTTACAACTAAAATAAATGCAGCCTAGACACAAATTGGAAACTTACCATGAGTGCAGTTGGTGTGATCCAGTATCTTCATATATGAAGCCAGGGACAATTGATAATGACAGGACAAATATAAGAATCAGGTCAACTGCATAGTCTATGTTCTGAAAGAATAATTCCTTGTTGCTCAACCTTTCATGGAGCTTCGCTTCATTTTCATCCTGTCAAAACGCCAATAACAATAAGGTTGATGGATTCTCGAACCTCCTTACAGAGCAATTTATTTTGAGGTAAGAATAAAACTGATATACCCCGTGGTTTATGTGTATGCCACCAGCTGCAAGGTCAGCTGACACAGTGTTTGATCCTTCAGTGGATGCCTTCAATCGGTAGTACTTCACTATTGGCAGTTTGGGGAAGAGAAATGCATATACCAGAATGCATAGAAACTCGAAGAAAGTGGAGATCACTAAAAATAGTACTGCAAAAGATAAAAAGACAAGTAATGATCAATGGAGCATTCACTCAAATGGTAGAAAACTGGTGGGGAAATTTGTGAAATCCAGAAGCATTTGGACAAATCGTTACTTTTGTCTTAGCCGGTTCATGTTTAGGACTAAAGCAACTGAACTAACTAGACAAAGTGAGAAAATATGATCTATTCGGGAAGCTAGGGCAGGCTAAACAAGGGATCAAAGTTTTCCGGTGAAAATGGACAAGAAACTTGTAATATAAAGCAAGATGTTTTCATATATCAGTGAAGGAGAAGTCACATACTAACTCCTTTGCGAAGACCATTAGGAGATTTTTCAAATGCTGCTTTTGTTAGTAGTCTCAAAGCAGAGATTAGAAAACCTGATGCAGCTATACCGGCGAGGTAGGACTGTAAAACATCACAGAGATTAGAAAACCTGATGCAGCTATACCGGCAAGGTAGGACTATAAAACATTAAACATATGGCTTCAAGTCATTAGATTACATTGAAAATCTAAGGATGCATATGGAAATCAACTGACATTGAATGAACTGTGGAAAAAAGACTTACCTGAAGGAATTCAGGGCACATAAAAAATAGGTCTCCAACCATCCCACCTTGAAGGAGGGCATCTCCAACTCCGAAAGAACATGCAATCGCACATATACAAATAAAATTCCCTATTCCACCTTTGCCTGATGAAACTAAATCCAACTGTTTCAAAATGATAGTAATTTAGTAAACAAATTTGTCAGAAGCATTGATAAGTGGATTGAAAAAAACCAGATGAGAATATCTGTGGTACTTACAAGTAGAAGCAGCAACGAACTCAAAAAGAAAAGTAAGAGGCCAGATAGGTTGCGCTTTCGAGTATCGATCTTGGACTCATAATATGTCAGTATAGCCATAGATACAACAGCAAATGGCATGTAAATGAGAGTGAGCAGCCTCGCAGGATGGTATTTCTTCAAAAGAAGGGAAAACATTGCCACATAACTAATCTTTGACTCATAAAAGCTTAATCCATCAGTTTACTTTAGCAAGGTGTAACATTTCAAGCAGGGAAATCGTACAATTTCGTAAGCCGGAGAAAAAGGTTTAATGCATCAGTTATTGAGTCACAGTAATCAATATATATCACTTGAACATGGACAAGTTCCACTTCTTCTTCCAGTTCAGACAACCGATGCATTTTTAAATATAAAAAACAAAATCACAGGAAGCCAAACCAAACCATCTTTCATCCAAATTGAACTGAAAAGTAGCCTTTGAACTACCTACCGGGAACAATTTATAGTAGTAATCTTCGATTGTCAGCATACAGTTCCATGTGACAAGTGTTGCAAGTCCAAGAGCCCAACAACATGCCATCCCTAAATGCTTTCCCTGGTTGTTAAAAGGACATTAATGCTACAATTAATTGGAAAATCTCCCACCTTTCTGTTAATCAACTACCAGTCAATGTTTGAACACAAACCTCGAGTCTTCTTGGAGCCTCACTTTGACTGGACTCTTTCATGGCTTCTCCACTGAAAATAGTTAGTAAATGTGGTGTTATTGTTTCCAGCAGTCACAAACTGGTCGGTTCTTTTTTAAGAACAACTACACCACTGCATAACTATAAACACGTAGAAATAGTTGTTAGATGGCAAGAATATTAACAAACCATCTTCTGCAAGAAAGAATTTTCAAGATCGGTAGACAATGTGATCTCATCAATTTTTACATCTATGAAAGAAGATATTCACATATATTAGGTAGAAGATTACATGGCAAGATCAGTAGGCAAGTTCATCTTACCAATTTTCCAAACGTGGATGGACAAAGAAGCCGAAACTCCAAAGTGAGTTTGGAGCTGAGGAAAAGAACAGGGTTTTCTTTTACTTGAAAAGATTCTTGAAAGTTGAAAGGTTTGTAATGGTAGAACCATAGATGTCAGGAAGCTGGGGAATTTCAACCACAATTTTGAATAAGCCAGGAGAGTATCGTGGGAGTGAGTTACAATCAGTGATACAGAATTGTGGGGGACCTTGACATGCTTGAAAGTTTTTGTTCTTTGTTAAGGATTCCTGCAACATATGGCTATTATTTTGTGACTGTATATGTACTCACTACATGATGTTGAAGCCTTGGTGTGATTCATTTTCTTGCTTTGATGTATGATTACTCTAGTAAGAATATCCAAGCAGCCTTTCACTATTAAACTGTACAGTCTAATTCAGAACCTTCTTCGAAGTCGATATTTTGGGGCCAAGTGTTGGAAGATTTGTACTGGGCATTACATCGTGTCAGGTCGTGCCCTAAATCTTGGATGAGATTTGATTCATTTCAGTGGCATTGGAGCGTTAGATCGTCTTGCTTGGCATGTTTGACCCGTCTTTTGGTATGACTTGCCAAAAGGACTTCTCTTTTTACATCGGCATGACGACGTTCCCTAGCGGATCTCTTTTGTGGGATGCTCATCTGGCATGTGATCAACATTTGAAGAAGACTCAGAAAATGTCTAGTGCCGCTCTGTAAGTACAAGAGGTAGTGTCTTCATAGTAGTTCTCCCCGTTAGAAAATACTAATAAAGATGAATCGGAATCAGATCAATGGAGCATAACTGTGTGCCAAATACATGCCAGAAAATCACATCTCGTCGTGATATCTTTGGTGTGTTGCGGGTGACTTGGTTGCTGTTGCTTCCCCCATCAGATGAAAGAGTTGTTCCCTTATCCGATAATTTCTGTCATGCTAATGATAATTGATGTTCTCATTGATCAACATTGAATTGGAGAGAAGGGGACCGTCTTTCATCTTCGGTGGCATAAACTCGTATCTTCAGAAGCTCCCTTCACCAATGAGCCACAGGCAGTCAAGGAAAACTCCAGCAAATAAGACTCCTAATAGGAATTCCATTGGCAGATTACTCAAAGCATTTTGCGCAGGTCTCTACAAAACCTTAAGAAAAAGAGCATTCCGTTACAATCTTACTAAAAGGCTGGGGTGAATTCCGGGTTGGAACAGCAGCAGCAAAGCTTGAAGCGGAATGGAAGCGGCAACAGTAGATTCATTTGACAGTTAAAACACATGGCATTGTAAATAACTAAATAACAGAGTTGGTGAAAAAAATGTATTATTGATGGGATAATGTCACTCAGTATCCTACAGTAGCTAGAGAATCTGATACAAATGTAAAGCGGAAATGATATAGTTGAAGAGCTCAACAGGCTTGAACAAGATAAAGGAGTAGAAGACTATGCAGAGAAATTTGAAGAACTGGAATCATTAATGAGTGCATAAGACCCCACTCTACCAGAATCTTGCTATGTTGATAGCTTCATCAGTTACTTGGAATGAGGATATCAAACCTATGCTCAAGATCCTTAGACTACCAACCTTACAACAAATCTTTGAACAAGCAAAATTACAGGAGGAATCTAAAAAATTCCTTGGCTATGAAAAGCAGATTTGTTCAAAGACCTGGAAAGAACACCTGGTAACTTTCCATCAAAAAATCTTAGTCAATTCAAGCATGAAGCATCATAAGGCGTGTAAACAGACCGACACACACTTTATGAAGAAGAAGATGAAAACTTGGACTTTATTTTAATTATTTTAACTTTGAAGAAAAATATACGCATGATCATCAATGTAGTGTTAGGGGATTGCAAAGGGAAAGAAGTAAGAAAGTTGGCCACAATGAGCCAACAACACAGTTAGAATTTAAAAGAAGGCTTTCAGGGCAAAGATTTGATCATACTAATTGATAATGGCAGCACTCATAATATTATAGATGAGCCGGTGATTAAGGGAATGAAAGTTGCTAATGTTAAGTCTACAGTATTGGAAGTCATATTATTATTATTATTAACAAAAAAAAAAAAAAACTAAAAACAAAAGGGTTCTTAGAGCTTCCTTCATCATAAAATAGTATTCTCTTTCACCATTATATTATATTTATTGGGGATTGGAATTCATGTTTTTTTTATAATTCAGACTACAAAGTTTGAAGAGTTAACTTTGTTGATTTATTTTTTTTCACAATTGACTTTTTTCAACATTAGATTTTTTTTTTGTCTTTTTTATTGATTTGTTTTTAATTTTATTCTTTAACATTGGATTTATTGGAAACTAGACTTTATAATTTGTTTTTTTACCAATTTCTGAATCCATAACCGGCACATAGACATGGTCCCCCTCCAAGGTTTTATATCTATGTGAACCCAAACTTACATACGAACTTATCTTTTAAATAAGTTAATCAAAGTTCAACGCAATGATAATAACAAAATGTTATTATTTGTTTTTAATTTTATTTTTGAACATTGGATTTGTTGAAAACTAGGCTTTATAATTTATTTTTTATTAGGTATCATAGTCTCATCATGTGAATTCACATGCTAATCTCAATTAACCCGAATCAATCTAATATATTATTATCTCAATATTTATATAAATATATCATATTAAATATTTATTTTGAGTCAAATTATATTTTTACTTATTTGTTCGGGTTGCCTTTGATCTCGTCAACTACGTTTTTATCAATTATTCTAGTTATTTACATTAAAAAAATACAAAGAAAACAAATGTACGATCAAATATTCATAAGAGAAGTTTATTTTTATTTAAAAAATTATTTTCTAGTCCTTGGATAAGATAAACTCGTTGAAAAATAGTATAGCAGAGAGAAATCATTTATTGAAAGTCGATGTTAAGAGATTCTTTTAGATTATTCATTATTTTATCTTAATTAAAAAGGATGAGGTGAAAATAAAAATAAAAAATGTTAGCTAACGCATGTCAAGCCCAAACTATCTTCTCTTGGGATTCCATGTGTGGTATGTCAGTTGGTGATTCTGCTGTCGTCCCAGATAGAGGAATCATTTGAAACTTTCTAATTCACTCAGTTGCACGGAGATCCGGAACTTCAGGAATCATTTCCCTATGAGCCACAGCCAATCAAGGACAACCCCTGCAAATATGCCAGCAAATAAGCACAGCACAAGCAAATTGCCCAGTGCATTTTGTTCAGGCCCCTACAAAACCAAAGGAGCGATATAACCAGCCATTCTTCATGAAGTGCCATCACTTTGTTCATAATAGCATGTAGATGGACCAACCTTGTAACCTTTCGGAGCCTCTGTCAGGACACAAACTGAAAGATAACCATTTGTTAATCCCAGGAAAGATGTTAGCATGATCATCCATCCCTGATCGCCATATTTTGCTGTGAAGTAGAAGGCAGGAACGAGCAGAAAACGAGAAAGAGTAGCAATTATGAGACCCTTTCTAGACTCCAACTTCAAGCATTCCACAAGAGGAATATATCTTGATATAAGATCCCACACATTGAACATTGCAACCAGAACAAGAGAATACCTGGAAAATCACCAATCATGAGAATTTACTTCTAGATCATACTTTGTTATCAAGTTTGGCCAAGTACGCATTCTGCGTTGAAAGAAATTCCAGAAAGGAAACTGAAATTGCAGTTGAAGCATGGATATAGAAAGGAACATTGGTACAATAACCTGCTTGATGCGGGGCACCAAGGAAATTGAAGTGAAGAGCAAGAACAAGAAGAAGAAAATGGTCCATGGCTTAAAATTATGCTATTCCGTGGATGAACACTTACCATGAGCCCAATTGGTGTTTACCGATGTCTTCATATAAGAACCCCGGAAAAATCGATAGTGTCAGCACATATATGAGAAACAAGTCAAGCGCATAATCTGTATTTTGGAGGAATAATTCTTTGTTACTCAACCGTTCTGGAGGTTTGTCATCGTCTGCAGCGGGCAAGAGTGCCCTAATCTGATATGCCTTAAGGATCAGAAACAAATTTCTTTGACCACCAAACGAATCAGGTGAAAACATTAAAAGGAAAACGCAGCACCTCCTGGTTTTCAGGTTTTAGGATGCCAGCAGCTGCAAGGTCAGCTGAAACAGTCTTTGATCCTTCTGAAGCTGCCTTTGCACGATAGTACTTCACTATTGGTAGTCTAGGAAAGAGAAATGCATACAGCAGAACACATAGAAACTCCAAGAAAGTCGATATTGCCAAAAATAACACTGCAAGAATTGGTAATCAAGTAATATATCAATGAAGTCTCTAGCATCGAAGGCAGGTCATATACCAGGACTCGTATTACATTTATGCAGACTAGATATGTGAACCTAAAAATACGAAGCTCTTCTGAAAATAATAATTATGAAAGAGTAGTGAAAGCCAATGAATCTCGTAGTGGTCAAACAAAATGTAACATACTAACTCCCTTTCGTAGACCATTTTTAGACTTCTCAAATACTGCTTTCGTCAGTAGCCTCAATGCAGAAGCCAGAGCCCCCGATGCTGCCAACCCAGCAAAGAAAGACTGCAGTACGAAAAACAACTTGCTTTAACGTCGGAAAAGACTGCAGTTAATTGGTTGTGATCCACTGCCATAGTGTCTATCTGATAATGAAAGAATTATGAGCATCATCTTGATTAGTATGTTCTTTTATCTGTTTTAAGTTCATCTAAGATAAGACTAGGTTGTTAAGAAGCAGATGGCTGTTACGTTTCGTATGTTTTCTTAATTCTGTAATGTTTACTTCGATCTATATATAAAAGACAAGGGATGGCAGTAACCTATGAGAAATTTTTCTGCTCCCTGTTCTTGTTACTGCAAATCTCAGCTCTGTGTTCTTTTCTTTTTCATCAACTTAAAATCAAATATGTTCTTCGCATACCAATTATTTCATCAGTTACCTGGACGAATTCAGGACACATGAAAGACAAGTCTCCAACCATTCCACCTTGGACATGAGCATCCGCAACTCCTAAAGCAGCGACGACTGCACATATACCAATGTAAGGTCCAACTCCTCCTTTCCCTGAAGTGACTAAATCCACCTATCAAGGATATTGCCAGAACCGAAAGATGAATTGGATGAGACAAATTAAACTATTAAAAGAGAAGATGACATGCACAGTACTTACACCAATGAGCATCAGAGTACTCGCAGTAAAGAGCATGTACCCTGCTATGTTACGCTTTCTAGTATTGATCTTTGCCTCGTTATATGCCAATAATGCCATTGTTCCAAGGGCAAACGGTTGATACACAAGGGTAAGAACCCTTGAAGGATGGAATTTCTTCAAACACAAAGTAAACCACTGTCAGATACAGTTTTGTCACCCAAAAATATTGAGATTGCAGTGAGACATAAAACTTCAAATACTAATTACACAGATGGATGATAAGTTAGACCATCAATCTTAGCTCAGTTATCACAAAATCAAAGAATATGCTAATCCCCCTCTAGCAAGCATAACCATCCAATATGGACAAGATAGAAAGTCAAATCTATTCTACACGGAATCTAGCTAACTATTGCTCCAGATTTTTCCTAAATTTTAAAGGGTAGAAAAGAAATTTCAGTCTTAAAACAAAGTCCTTTCATAGCATTCCTAATTGAACATATAAGCTTTTCTAGCCTTGACAAGATTGAAAAATCTAGCACGCAAAAAAGACCAGGATGAATATAAACTTGAAATCATATATCAAGAAGAATATTTTCTTATTCTTATTCACACTTGAGATGTCATGTGCAGATATAGTAATGGATCAAATAGCAATGATCCAACAATCAATTTATGAATCAACCCTTGCCTACTACTGTGCACGTACATTGGCACTAGGAAAGGCAAGAATCACAATATTCCAACATATAACTAATTTCAGAAAATTTAGCTTCAAAAACAAATACTAGAAGGTAACAGTAAGATACCTACCGGGAACAAATCATAGTAGTAATCTTCAATGGTTAGAATACTGTTCCATGAGACAAGAGATCCAAGTCCAAGAAACCAACAAGCTATAATGGCTTTATATTTTCCCTGGCCAATATCACATAAATTGAGTCAATGCCATGTTTCACTTCATTACTTGGAAGAAATTCCACCACTCCATTATTATATCAATGAAACAAAGCTTGAGAGCACAAACCTCAAGCATTGGTGCCGGCACCCCACTTCCACTAGGAACAGTCATGACGAGCCCTTACTGAACACCAGCAAGCAGTCAATGTTCAAAAGAAACAAACATGATCAACCCATGTAAGCAAGTACCATGTTTCCTAGAGCAGAAAAGCATACGCGAACTTAACTTACCAAAGTTGAATTCTAGCAGATGATCAAGAAAACAAATCTATCTCTGGGGTTTCAAGACAATGTTGATCACTTTGACTATCTGGATGAATCGCATACATGAAACGTTCAACAAAGTCTTTGCATTCACCAACAAGTTCTGTTTTTCCTCAAGACAGCAGGTACTACCACCAATTTTCTTTAATATTATAAAAAACTACCATCAATTTTCTTTAATATTATAAAAAAACAAAGTCCCGATATATATATAATTGGCCATTACACGTCTCATTCTTCAAAGATTTGAAAGAGATGTAGATTCGTCGACGGTGCCTCTTTTAGCCTTGGTAGCTTTTCAAGGAGGATTAAAGTCCAAAGGCCATGGCCAATTATGAGCTCCCATTACTCTGTAGTTTGGAGTCCCCACTCCCTCCCCAAAACAAGGGTGAGTCCATCACTTCTGTTCTACATAAGCCTCGTTATTTTATTTCGTATCAATGACTCCATGTTTAATGTTGGAGTTTTAAATGAAAGCAATATTTAATAGGTATATATATAAATAATACAAGCCTCTACTATGAAACATTGAAGTTTTAGAATCAAAATGAAAGAATTAGAATGAAAAATAAAGAATGTAATGACAATTTAAATGTGAATACATTATGTTTAGAATAATAATTAGGACATAAATGAGATTGAATTTTTTTAATCTTTTATTTAAGGTAAAAAAAACACTTATTAAATAACTCCAAGAGATAACAACAATGGTGGAGAATGAGAACCTAGCTTGATAAAAGGGTTAAAAGTCAAGATTTGAAATCAAAACATTAAGGGCCTAGCTTTAAATATCATAAAAAAATTGAATTGAAAAGAAAAATGAAATTCATAAAAGAAATCAGATTAAAAATTAAAATTAAAAGAATGAGGACCAAACTTGAAGAAATTAAAATTGAAGTCATGAATTGAAGAATAAAATTAAAAAAAAAAATAACTAAGAGTCCAACTTATTAAAATCAAAAGATGGAGGACTCAAATACAAAATATCATAAAATAAAAAGACAAAGTTGATTCTTTTAATGGTCGCACATGAAATTCAATGTGGAGAAAGATAAAGAAGAGGAAAAGGAAGGAAAGGACAGCCAGCGTCCAACCATTCTACAAAACATCACGCGCATCATCCCATGTAAACAATCACGCGCTGATCAATAAGCACAGAGTCGTTCTATGCTAGCAATCTTTTTTCATCTTTTCTTAAATGAAGAAAAAGACTGAATCACCCCTAACTCAACTTAATAATAATATAAAAACCTATAGGAAAAGATAAATACACCTCTTAGTGCAAAGCTTAAAACATTTGATTTTAGGGTTAATTTAATAATTCCATTGTCCTAAAAATATAAAAAACCAAGAATATCTTGTGAAATATTTTTAATTAAATGAAAATAACTCTCAAGACTAATTAAGTAATTTAAGTGTACCAATAAATATGAGATTATTTTATAATGACCCTCACTAATTTTGATGATGGCATTTGAATGCTTATAAAATTATTGAAACACCCTCGTAATAGCTATGTTGATAAAGGGTTAAATAGTAATTTACTATGCGAAACAACCCCTTCTCTCTTTTCTAAAAAAAACTAAAAAAATAAAGTTTTGTATCATAATGTATATTTTTTAGAATTATGGGGATGAAATATTAATAGCTTAAAAAGATATAGGATAAAAATAGATTTTTCAAACAAATTGTAGGCTTACCATCAATTTTACTTTTTTTTGTTACTTTAATCACCACCCTTTTAAAAAAAATGTAATTTAGTTATAATTTGAGTTCAAAATGGCTCAATTATACAAAATAAAAATATTAGAACACCAAATTATTATTTTTTTGAAAAAATATCAGTATTATAATCCACAATAAAATACACAAAGAGAGTAAATAGTAAAATAAAAACTCCACGCCATTTATATTTTACTAGCTATATTGCTCGGGCGTTGCCTCGGGCATTTTTGTGTATATAATTTAACATAATTAAATAAATAATGATAAATTTATATTTTATAATTAAATAAAAATTATAGATTAGGAGATAAAATGTATAAATTTTTAAGTAGAGTTTGTTACGCAAGCATAGATTACATCTTTTAGAATGTAGGTACTGTATCATAAAAAATCACAAAAGAGCGCGAACTATATAACCTTGCGGATCATTGCAAAAAAGAAGTATGTTGATATGAAGAACGAAGCTAAAATCTTTATTCAAAATGAGATATTTAATCTCCTTGTTTATTCTCCTATTCAAAAAAACATTGTAAGCTATTAAATGAAATAAACATTAAATGGATGTGAATCAATTGAAAATGTAGCAAATATCTAAAAAAAGATCGGTAAGGATGATTTATCGTGTGAATTGTAAATTTAGCCAAAATAATAAATTTGTGCAGAATTCCAATGAAGTGCAAGTTTTCCATAAAATATATGAATTTTAAATTGTTATAAATTTATTTGTTTAGCAGTTTTTAACCAAATAACCAGAATTAATTTATTATCATCATAAAAAAAATAAGAAGATTTAGATATTTGAATTATTAAATTTATTGCATTAAGATTAGTTTATTTTATAATTCAATTTAAACCAAACAAAGTATAAATTGTGAAAATACATGTAATAATTAAATAATAAAAACAAATAGTTTATTTTCTATCTACAAAAAGTCAAAAACATAAATTGAAAATTCATCCTCATGTTATTTTAATTATCATTGCTATAACAATTAAAATTATTATCAAAATAAATAAAATAAATAAATTCCTTGGAAAAATATTAAAAAAATAAACAGAAGATTTTTATAAAAAAAAAAACAATTTAAAAAATCACAAAAATTATCATTATCAAATTACCTCGAGGAAAAAATATAAAAACATTTAACAGAAAATCAAGTAAACACAAAAATTAAAATTATTATTATCATTAATATTATTATTGCGTTAATAATGAAAAAAGGAAAATTAAATCAAAGACTTAAAAAAGCATAAAAAAATTAATAAAAGAGAAAATAAAAAAATATAATAGATGATAAAACAAAAATAAAAATTATTAGCTAACTATTATCATTTAACTTGAAAATTAAAAAAATTATCTGCTCTACGTTGCGGGCTGACCAAACAATTTTATAAGATTTGTTGGATCGAAATTAAAATATAATATTTATATATGCAAACTTTAATAGAATGAAATATATCAATATACCCTATTATAACAATAGCAATATCGGAGTCATTACATCTAAAATTATCATTGTTATTACTATCAAAACAATAAAAATTATAAAATTATTCCGAGAAAAAAACAATCAACAAAATAGTAAGTAAGAAAAACAATTAAATTATTATTATTATTATCATTATTATTATTATTAAAGAACAAATAAATAAATGAAAGACTAAAAAAATCCTAAAAATTTTAATAGAAGATCAAACAAAAAAATCAAATAAAAATAAAAATTATCATTGTTATTACTGTCAAAACAATAAAAATTATCAAATTATCCCGCGGGAAAAAAAACCTAAAAAACATTAACAAAAAAGTAAACTAGAAAAAAATTAAATTATTATTATTATTATTATTATTATTATTTTGCTAATAATGAAAGAAGAAAAATGAAAAACTAAAAAACATCCTAAAAACTTCAATAAAAGATCAAACAAAAAAATAAAATAAAAATAAAAATTATCATTATTATTACTGTCACAACAATAAAAATTATCAAATTATTTCTAGAGAAAAAAAACCTAAAAAAATTAACAAAAGAGTAAGGAAGAAAAACAATTAAATTATTATCATTATTGTGCTAATAATGAAAGAAAAAAATGAAAGACTAAAAAATAATAAAAATTATAAAGTTATACCGAGGAAAAAAAATAAAAAACATAAACAAAATAGTAAGTAAGAAAAACAATAAAATTACTACTATTACTACTACGACTACTATGAAAGAATAAATAAATAAATGAAAGACTAAAGAAATCATAAAAACTTCAACAAAAGATATATATATATATATATATATATATATATATATATATATATATATATATATATATATATATATATATATATATATATCTAGGAAGATAGAACACCCGGACATCTATGACCGGAACGGGCCACGACGGAAGATAGAGCACCCTCCGGCGCATTTTCTGGTACGACAAAATATAATTTTTGACTGTGGAACGAAGCCGCACGCGCCGCCTACGGGGCGCGTATGCGTCAAACTCTGCTGACGCGTTTGTATGACGCGCCAGTAGTTAATCCGAAATAAAATAATAAAATATTAACCAATTACCAAGAAGCCCTTGTCCCTAGTGATATTTACGGAAAAAACCGTAAGGGAAAGGACATAGCTGCCCCCATTTACTGTGCGCTATTTTATCGTTTATGGGGTTTTTTTTTATCGATTCACTGTGCAAATAAAATGAAAAAACTAGTGAAGCCTCTAGTTCCTGTGCACTATTTTATCATTTTCAGGGGGCTTTTTCGTTAATCAACTATTCATAACCGGGAAGAAAAAAAGATGGACGAACTCGCGCGACACACGGATGAAAAATGTCCAGTCCACAGTGCGCATGAGTCTGGTACTACTGTAGATAAATCAACAATAAAAGGCCGGCGCCTTTTATTTTATAGGTAATTATAATTATAATATAATATAATATATAATGTGTGTATTAGTATAATCAAACCTCGATAGCGTAAGAATCACACTTGAATTGGATGTTGCTTCAACGCAAAACCTGAAAATAAATAAATAAACAAAACATGAATGAATGAATTAAAATCATGTGCTAATGTTCTTGAGTGCATAAACTAAGACAGAGACGGGATCGGTACCCGGTGCTTGAATTAATTAAGAACCATGCTGCCTCAAACTGGCTTATATGCGTAAACTAATGTCATCCAAATTTCCATCCTTATATCGTAATTTAAAAGCTAAATGTGTTTTGATACTATATTCCCATGTACTTTTTAAAATTATTTTTATTTAAAAATATATATTTTATTTTTATATTTTAAATCAATACATTAAAATTATTGAAAACCACTAAAAAATTAAATAATTTATTTTTTAAAAATAAAACACATTAAAAAATAAAATTGTTTAAAATTTGTATTATTACTGTTATTTATTTCCGAAAAAATTATTCGAGTCGCATAGTACTCAAAATGTTTTTCATGATAAAATACAGAGTCCATGCTGAGATCGAAATTCCTTGAAGCCCTTAAATGGGGGGGAAAAAAAAGGTATTATAAGAAATTCCACCTCATGACCAAATCCCTCAAGCCTAGAACAGAAGGTGGCCAGAAAACCTGAAGGCACGAATTCAGAAAATTGGAGATATGATAGATATCTTACGGTATCATAAATTATAGATATCATATCTTCTTTGAGATCTGATTTGATTTAGAGCATGAGTTGTGGAAAGATCAACACATATATTATTTATTGTAGAATAATGTTATATATATATATGATCTTGATATGGGACGAGTAAGCTGGTCCACCACAGCCAGCCAAGTGAGAAATACAATATATATGATCTTGATATGGGACGAGTAAGCTGGCCCACAGCCAGCCAAGTGAGAAATACATCGATATCGTAATTAATCGCAGAATATAATCTCACAATTGTGCTTGATATTTACTGAAAGATGCGATTTAACTTGAAGGCATGTTGGCTACAACATGCTGAGAACTAACAGAGTGGCAATCAAATTTCTTGACAGATTACTACCATCCTAATGAAGATTGTTTTTTGCAGGTGACTTTGTTGCTGTCACAAATTGAGGAATGGCATCAGCATTGCATCGATGGAAAGGAACAGACTTTCTTTATCAGTTGCAGATACACCTGGCTCTCTAGAAGGCATTCTTTTTGCCTATGAGCCAGAGCCAGTCAAGCGAAACCCCTGAAAATATGCCACCCAGTAGCCATAGCACAAGTAAATTGCCCAGTGCATTTGCCTCAGGACCCTGCAAAACCAAAACCATCCACAGATTTTCACGTGTAAGCAAAACCATATATAACATTTGAAGCACTGAACATCATCGTACGGTTAACTAACCTTGTAACCCCTTGGTGCAGTCGTAAGGACACAGACAGTGAGATAGCCATTTGTTAGTCCCAAGAAAGAAACGAGAAAGATCATCCATCCTTGATCACCGTATTTCGCAGTGAAGTAGAATGCAGGGACGAGTAGGAAACGAGAGAGAATTGCAATCATGAGGCCCTTTCTGGACTCCAACTTCAACCATGGAACAAGGGGGAGGTATCTTGATATGAGATCCAACACGTTGTACATTGCAATTAGAACAAGAGGGTACCTGAAACATCCCTAGTCAGCATAAGTGAGGAAGTTCTAGAACAAATCTTGAATTTTCGAGCATAACATGATCAAAGTTTGGACGTGTAGAGGTCTTTCAATGCCATAGATTTAAGAAATCAGAAAGGAAACTGAAAATGCAGTTTTAGAAAAGTATAATGGATGCACCTAGGAGTATCAAACAGAAATGGCATGCCACAATAAAGACATTAATGGGGCATATACTCTTAAACAAGATCGCTTATCGAATTTAATGGCACTGCAGTTGTTTTGAAGAGACGGGAAAGAAATATCATTCTCTTCTAGTGTAGCATCACTTCAAGTGCTGCACATTACCAAGTACCCATGGGCAATGAATCTTGCTTGACATGTGAGAACTTACCATGTTCCCAACTGGTGTTCACCAGTATTTTCATACAAGAATCCCGGGAAAATTGACAATGTCAGCACGTATATCAAATACAGGTCAAGTGCATAATCGATATTCTGGAACAATAGTTGTTTGTTGCTTAATCTCTCCGGAGATTTGACAACAGCAGCAGCCTGCAAGGACAGAAGACATCAAATTTTAGACAACGGCACGGAACTTATCCTTGATCCGCGTGCAATATGAGACATAATGGTCATCTTTTCAAGGAAATGAACACTAAGGAAAGATAAAATGTGGAACTACTTGATGGTCTGCTGGTGTTTGGATGCCAGCAGCAGCAAGATCAGCTGAAACAGTCTTTGATCCTTCAGAGGCTGCCTTCGAGCGGTAGTACTTCACTATTGGCAGTTTAGGAAAGAGATATGCATACAGCAACACACATAGGAATTCCGCGAAAGTGGAAATTCCAAGAAATAGCACTGCAAACATTGGCAATCAAGAAATACTCATCAATCAAGTCTGGAGCACAAATTGAAAAGTCTTCCGAAAAACTCGAACTGAATTTGTCAACTGATCTGAAGTTCTGCTAAAGGCGCAGTCCCATTTTCAGGAATTACAAACTAATCACTACGAGACTACAGCCACACCAGCATAGGAGGTCAATCTCTTCTAATTGTAATAATATGACCAATGTAAGTGTCAAATAGAAATTCCATCAGTAACAGAAATAACAGAATAAGATATTAAGTTTCTCTATCGCTCAAAGAAAAGTGACATACTAACTCCCTTGCGAGGACCATTTTTAGATTTATCAAATGCTGCTTTAGTGATCAATCTCAGACCAGAGGTCAGAGCTCCTGATGCAGCCAGCCCAGCAAAGAAAGACTGCAGGAAAAGACATCCAAGGTGTGGTAAGATGCAAAGTTCCTTGCCTTTTAGAGTGGAGGACCAATTGAAAAACAATCCCAAGAAGTGTAACCTGCATGAATTCTGGACACATGAAAGCCATGTCCCCAACCATCCCACCTTGTACATGAGCATCTGCAACTCCAAAAGCAGCAACAATTGCACATATACCAACAAAAGGTCCAATACCTCCTCTTCCTGATGTGGCCAAATCCACCTGTCAAAATTATCAGAATCAATGAGTCATGAATTCAAAATTGATGGAAAATAAATTATACCATAATAGATAGGGGTTGTTTAAGTTACTTACAACCATAAGCATGAGAGTGCTTGCAGTAAAGAGTATGTAACCGGCTATGTTCCGCTTTCTCGTATTGATCTTTGCCTCTTTATAAGCTAGTATTGCCATTGTTCCAAGGGCAAATGGTTGGTAAACAAGGGTAAGTACCCTTGAAGGATGGTATTTCTTCAAACAAAAAGAAAAGCATCATCAAACAGATAGTTTTGCTACTCCAGTTGACCATGTTGCCTTGCTTAGGCTCAAAGACTGTTTAAACAATGAATCTCAAAACCTTAAACTCTGCCATGCTTTTAAAAACAAAGACAAATATAACTTACGCAAGAAATGCAATTTTCAAAAATTAATTGGTGAAATAATGTTTATGAGAAACCTACCGGGAACAAAGTATAGTAGTAATCTCCTATGGTCAGCATACTGTTCCATGAGACAAGAGAACCAAGTCCAAGAAACCAGCAAACTACAATTCCTTTAGCTTTTCCCTGGCCATCACAGAAGAAAAGTTAGCATATCTTTAACTTCATTAACCGGAAGAAACTCACTATCCCATGACTAGCCAAGCAAAGAAATATTGATGCGAACCCCAGTTCTTGTTGCAATTGGAGCGTCATTTTTTCCATTTGCAATAGTCATGGCTAGCCTCTACAAGATAGTAAGCCAATGTTAATATCATGGATCTCGAAGCATAAAAGCATGACTAAACAAAGAATTGTCAATCTGGAATCTTAACAGCAGAACAAGAAAATAGTGTTGTTCCTTATGATTCTGAATCTGGAATCCTGGTAGCTAATGTTTATTCAAGCATCCACTTTGAATACATGGTTGTATGAAATATCTACACATATATAATATCAATACACGAAGATACCTTATCAAGATTAGCACATAAAAGAAGTGATGGGCTCACCTTCCTTCTTTTTAACTTTGAAGATAGCAGTATTACTATTATGGTGTGCAAAGCAATCTCCTACTGCTGTTAATGAAATGGAGAGGTGCAGCGTTAAAGCAAATCAGGATATCAATATCGTTGCCTTGCTTTTGCCTTTCAAGATTCCTAAAAAAGCTAGGAAAGATAAGAAAGGGAATCCAAAAATCTTTGATCACTTTCCAGTCTTCGAGTGTACCACAGCGAAGTTCACTGCATCCAAAGCAAAATTGATTGGTTGGACCTGTGCAGACCCCATCATTTGCTCTGAGCACGGAATATAAATGCTGAAATCATGCAATCTTTAAGGTTTCAAGGAATATTACTACAGGGTTAACATAAAAAGGTTGTCATGGTTAAGAAACAAGTCAGGAGCTGAAAAGATTTCTTTAAGATACTCCAAATATTTTGGACAGATTTGGAACGTGAAAGGAAGATATGGCGGTTCAAAGGAGCTATGTGAATGAACGAAAATTAGCGGTTGTGTCCATGTGGGTGTTACCCTCCAAAATCATAGAATAAAATAAGAGGGAATGGTTAAATATAAAAAAACAAACAAGCTGTTAATGTGAAAGCAAATTCTGTCAACAAGCTTGCAAGTTGACGAATTGCCCTGTCGCAGTGCTTCACATCTTGCTGCAATATTACCTATAACATAATTGCCATCCCTATTTTATTGTGTAAATATTTATTGTTCACATAGACTCAGATTATTATTTATTGTGATAGTTAAATTACCCTTTTGCCTCTCAATCCAAAAGTTTTTAGCCCCCAGTACCAGGGCTATTTTTGTATTTTTCACGAGACACGGGCGGTATTTTCATATTTGTTGCATAGTGTAACGACGCAAATAGCTCTTGAAAACGATAAATTAGTGCACAGGGACCAGGGGCTATACCGGCTTTTCAACTTTATTTGTACAATGAATCGATGAAAAAAGCCCCCGAAAATGACAAAATAGCACACAGTAAACAGGGGCAGCGATGTCCTTTCCCCTCAGGTTTTTTCGTAAATATCGCTGGGTGAAGGGGCATGTACGTCATTAACTATTATTTTATTCCCGATTAACTGCTGGCGCGTCGTTCGGATGCGCCAGCAGCGTTCACCTCTTACGCGCATTATCGGCGGTGTGTGCGGCTTATTCTCTCTGTCAAAAATTCACTTCCGCCTTGTGAGGAGGTGTGCCGATAGATCCTCTATCTTTCATCGCAACGCGTTCCGGTCCGATATGTGACGGTAAGCGGTAACGGATGGTTGTTTGTCCGATGTTCGTTTTCTCTCTCCAGCCGAAGCAAAGTCGGCTTCGGTCCTTCATGTTTGTGATCAGTTGCTTTTAGGCCCTCAAGTTTTTATTTTAATTTTATTACTGATTTTTTTAATTGAAAGTTTGATTGCTTTCAATTGTACCCTTCAATTAAAAATGATTATATAAAGAAGTTTTATTTCAGTCCTTATACTTTTGATTTTTGATTTATTTTTGGTTTCTTGAATTTTTCCGGTACGGATCTTTTGATTTCTTTAATTAGGCCCTCCAATTGCAATTGGTCATATATCCAAAGTTTGATTTCAGTCCCTCTTCTTCTAATTTTTTTTATTAAATGACAGCAATTATCATTATTTATTTTTGGTCCTCCAATTGTTTTTTTTTTCAAATTTATCCTTCAATTAAAATTAATTTTATATATGTTTTTTTTCATTTCATTCCCTATTCTTTTATTTTTTTATTTTATATTAATTCATTTGTTTTTTTTATAATATTTATTTTTATTGATATTTATGCATCTATGCTTTTAGTTTTTGACTTTTTTTTGTAGGTTTTATTTTTAATAATTTCAATCCTAAAATTTTAATTTGTGTTGATAATTATTTTAAAATTAATATTGCATATTTTTCACTTTTATTCTTTTTTTCCTAGTATTTTTGTTTGTTCTTTAGATTAAATGATTTTTATGATTTTACTATTTACGCTATGATAATGACAATTTTAGTTATTATTTTTGAACGGTTTTTTATGCAAATGTTTTTTTTTATGATTTTCTGTTGCAATTTAATTATTTTAATTGTTATGACAGTAACATTAATAATAATTTTTACTGATATAGTAATCATTTTACTATTAATATTGTTCTCTTTTTCCCTTTATTCTTTTTTTTCCTTTCGATTAGATGATTTTTATGATTTTACTATTTATATAATGATAATGATAATTTTAGTGGTTCATTTTATTTAAAGAAAAATCTTTTACTTTTTTTTTATTGATATTTCATCTTTTTTTTTGGTTTTTTTTTTACAAAATAATTTTTATTTTATTTTTTTGTTTGATCTTTTGTTAAAGTTTTTAATATTTTTTTAATCTTTCATTTATTTATTTTATTATTAACATAATAATAATAATAATAATAATAATAATAATAATAATAATAATAAAATTATTATTATTATTATTATTATTATTATTATTATTATTATTATTCTTACTTACTCTTTTATTACTGTTTTTTAAGTTTTTTTCCTCTCAAAATAATTTAATAATTTTTATTGTTGTTACAGTAATAATAATGATAATTTTTATTTTTATTTTATTTTTTTGTTTGATCTTTTGTTAACAAATTTATTATTTTTTTAATCTTTCATTTCTCTTCTTTCATTATTAGCACAAATATAATAATAATAATAATGATGATGATGATGATGATGATGATGATGATGATGATAAAAAAAATTTCTTGCTTACTCTTTTGTTAATATTTTTTAAGTTTTTATTCTCTCAGAATAATTTGATAATTTGTATTGTTCTGACAGTAAAAATAATGATAGTTTTTATTTTTATTTTTTTTTTCTTTCATTATTAGCACAAATATAATAGTAGTAGTAGTAGTAGTAATTTAATTTTTTTTCTTACTTGCTCTTTTGTTAGTATTTTTTAGGTTTTTTTCCTTGGGATAATTTGATAATTTTTATTGTTTTGACAGTAATAACAATTATAATTTTTATTTTTATTTGATTTTTTTGTTTGATCTTCTATTAAAGTTTTTAAGATTTTTTTAGTCTTTCATTTATTTATTTGTTCTTTAATAATAATAATGACGATGATGATGATGATGATGATGATAATAATAATAATAATAATAATAATAATTTAATTGTTTTTCTTACTTACTATTTTATTGATGTTTTTTTCTCTCAGAATAATATGATAATTTTTATTGTTTTAATAGTAATAACAATGATAATTGCAGATGTTATGACTCCGATGTTGTTATTGTTATAATAGGGTGTGTTGATCTATTTCATTTTATAAAAATTTGCATATATAAATATTATAATTTAATTTCGATCCAGCGAATCTTATAAAAATTATTTTTTCAGCCCGCAATGCCAAGCGGATAATTTTTTTAATTTTCAACTTAAATGATAATAGTCAGCTAATAATTTTTATTTTTATTTTATCATCTATTATATTTTTTTTATTTGCTCTTTTGTTAAATTATTTATGATTTTTTAAGTCTTTGATTTAATTTTTCCTTTTTTTCATTATTAGCGTAATAATAACATCAATAATAATAATAATTTTTTTTTCTTATTTACTTTTTTGTTAAATTTTTTTACATTTTTTCCTCGGTGTAATTTATTAATTTTATTTTTTTAATGGTTATAGTGATAATAATTTTCGATGTTAATACTTCAATGCTTTATTTTTATTTTTATTTTTATTTTTATTTGCTCTTTTGATTAAATGATTTTTATGATTTTACTATCTGCACAATAATAACAATGATTTTAGTGATTAATTTTTTATATTTTTTCTTATAAAATTATTTTGCTTTTTTTAAATTATTGTTTAGGTCAATTGAATTATTTTGATTGTTTTAACAATAATGTTAATAATAATTTTAATTGCTATAACAATGATAACGACAATAACGTAAGAATAAATTTTCAATTTCTTTTTTTTATTTTTTTTATCGGTAGAAAATTAACTATTTATATTTGTTATTTGATTATTGCAAATTTTTATTTGGTATTAATTCATTTTTTTTTCATTCTTGGATGATGTTTATTCTTTATTCGTCTATATATATCTATGCTTTTAGTTTTTATTTTTTTGTTGCGGTTTTATTTTTAATTGATTCAACCCTAAAATTCTTATTTGTGTTAGTAATTATTTTAAAATTAATATTACTCCTTGCTTCCTTTTATTCATTTTTTTTCTTTTTTCTCTTATTTTTATTTGTTAATTGAATTATATGATTTTTTTTTACTATTTGATAAATGATAATGATAATTTTTGTGATTTTTTTAATTGTTTTTTTATAAAAAAATTTTTTTATGTTTTTCCAGGGAATTTATTTATTTTAATTGTTTTGATAATAATATTGATAATAAGTTAAATTGTTATAGCAATGATAATTAAAATAACGTGGGGATAAATGTCTCATTTTGAAGAAAGGTTTTAACTTCATTTTTTATGTCAACATGCCTCTTTTTTGCAATAACCCGCAAATTATATAGTTTGCACTCTTTTGTTATTTTTTATGACGCAGTATCTACATTCTAAAAAATATAATTTATACTTACGCAACAAACTCTACTTAAAAATTTATACATTTTATCTCTTAATCTATAATTTTTATTTAATTATATCATATAAATTTATTGTTGTGCATTTAATTATGTTAAATTATATACACAAAAATGCTCGCTGCAACGCGCGGGCAATATAGCTAGTGTGTGTGTGTGTGTGTGTGTGTGTGTGTGTGTGTGTGTATTACTTTATTTTGAATGCATTTTATTTGGGGGGGGAAAAGAGAGAATGGAAATGCTTGGTGGTCTGCTGGTGTAGTCTTGTATCTCATTTTACATATATTCTATAAAGGGGAAGGGAATATATAGAGGATTTCGAATCCTTTAATCGAGGAAGAGGTCCATAACAATGGAACATTTGATTTTTTAAAATCAAAACTTCCTAACATAGACTCTAACCATAAAGCCTAAAAATATAATAATTTAAATTGGACGTAAATGACCCCGTGTTTGTACTAAAAATTATAATTCATGAAGATATTAATCACTTTATATTACCTTAATTAATCGATTAATATAAATTAAAAATAATATTGATGGAAGAGAATTTAGTTTTATTTGGCTCAAACTATCTTTCAAAATAATATGAGAAATAAAAAAAATGTAAATAATTATATGGATTTAAAGGGAAATTCTGATCATTTAGTAATAATAATAATAAATATAAAATCATTTTTTTATATTCAAGTATTGGTTAATTATTTGAAAATATGCAAGTAAAATAAAAGATAATGAA
Source organism: Salix dunnii (assembly GCA_015731905.1). Lineage (NCBI taxonomy): Eukaryota > Viridiplantae > Streptophyta > Magnoliopsida > Malpighiales > Salicaceae > Salix > Salix dunnii. Next base: position 1,551,652 of record CM027662.1, on the reverse strand, counting down.
AAACATTGATCTACAAAAACATGTTTGTAGGTCCATTTTTTATATTCATTTGTTTTATTTAATCCTTCAATTTTGGGTTTGGTGATAGTTGAGCTTTGTGATTTCCTTCACTCTTTTTTATATAGGGTTATCCTCATTTCATTACTTAAATTGCTAGTTTAGTGGGTTAGCCCACTTTGACTTGAATTTTTGTTTTAATATCATTATTTTTCTGGTTTGACTCGGATTTGTAAGATATTTTTTGGTCATCATGATCACTATTTTTTTTTTTAATTCAATCCATATATTGTTATTTCTTTTTTAATTATGTAATTTAATGAAACAAACATATTGGACCAAGCGATTGAGTTCTCTTACTTTTTAAGACACATTATCAACAATTTAACACTTTCTTTTTTATGGGAAAAAGTTTTTTTATATAACTCACAACATCCTCACTCTTTTCTCCTATGCTGGTGATAGTTGAGCTTTGTGATTTCCTTCACTTTTTTTTTTTTATATTAGTTTCAGATTTCAAAGATTATTTCTCCAATTAATATTTTTAATAGCTTAAATGACAAGAAAAACCCTTTAAAAATCTTAAAACTAAAATACCTATATAAAAAACTGATTACATCCCACATATATATATATATATATGATTTTGAGTTAACCGATTATTCAAAAACACCATCCTCTTTGTTTCGTCACGCTTTCAATTTTAGTATAAACAAACAATAACCATGAGTCAATATATGAAGCTTGGGACTAGAGGTTTCTTCCTTGTAGTCTAAAATTTGAATCATGTGGTTATTAATATGATAATCACTAGAAATTTATATTATTATTAACTTTAAAGTTCGTGGGATTAATTGAGGTGTTCGCAAATTAACTCAAATACCTATGTTAATAAACAAATATGAAGACATAAATTTATGTTATTTCTTAGTATAGTTGAACAATATATATATACATATATATTACAATTGGACTTTGGCTTATAATCTCAAGTGAGAACTAATTAATATTCGAAGTTAGACTGTTAATTTTAGCTGTTGTATGCGTAGCTAGGAATAAATAAGAAATCCTCCTACCCTGCTCATATATTTGCTCGTGATTCAATAGCGTGGTTAGAGCTTGTAATCTACACAACGAGTTTTAAATTCAAGATAAAACATATATTTTTTTTATAAGAATATAACATGATTGAGATTTTTCTTATCAAAGGACATGACATGATGGTAAAGGATTAGAGATTTACACAAGAGGTCTCGAGTTCAAATCAGGACGTGCAATTCTTATAATAATCTAGAATAATCAGACTTTTACTCACCTATCTATATTCATAAAATATATTTTTTTTTAAATAATTTTTTTCCAAAATACAATTTACTCGGACTCATAAAATTTTCAAAAAAACAGAATTTTAATCGGACTCACAAAATACATCGTACGAGAGTTTAAGTTTTGTCACATCCAACAAAATCGTGCTGTCCAATAATAATTAAGCATCCTTCAACTTTGAATTGCGCATATTTTATCATTTTGATGTGGCGATCAACTTGCCTATAAAGAATCTTCCTTTAATGTCCAAGAACATGATTTTTTATTCCTCGAAATTAAGGCTAGCCTGAGTCAGCAAAAGTTCACAATATCTGTACAAGAAGCCGCCCAATCCTTCGTGTGTGGACTCATTGATGTAGGCCGAAGATGGCAGAGAGTATTCGGTGATTTTTTATTTGGAAGAGACTCCCCACGTTTTTAAAGGGGCTTTGGAGTGCGTGTTGATTTTTTAAAAAGTGTTTTCTTATATAAATATATTAAAATTATATTTTTTTAAACTATTATTAGTATTATTATATCAAAATCGTTGAAAATACTAAATAAATAAATTTAAATAATTTTTTTTTTAATTTTTGTTCAAAAGATTTCCTTAATAGCCTTGTATTGATGTGTAAGTTGATTTTTAAAAATGATTTTTTGAGCGAATATAGCTTTAGATAATCTTTTAAATTATTTTTTCATATAAAAACTTCAAAATTATTGAAGATTATTGATCTTATATTTTTTATTTAAAATATATTTTAAAAATACACAGTTAAAACCCAAAGTGCCATTTTGGATTTTAATTTGCTAAATTACATCTAACAAATATTAAAAATTACCAGTCGGAGGACTTTTCATTGAAATCTCATATATATATATATATATATATATATATATAATTATGATTTAAAACTGAGAAAGTGGGCTATATAAATATGTCGAAAAACTTGTATATATATAATTATTATTATTATTATTATTATTATTATGATTTAAAACTGAGAAAATGGGCTATATAAATGGTTAAGGAACCATCTCATCTAAAAGCTTAAGCTGATAAGTGAGGTCCAAGGATATGATTTATATTATTCTCTAACACACCCCCTCAAGTGAAAACCCTTTGGGCTTGAAACTTGCACAAGCTCACTCTATTTTGTGCTTGATTTTTATCAAATAGAATGGGGATAGTGAGATTTGAACTCGTGACCGCTAGGTCAACAAGGCTCTGATACCATGTTAAGGAACTATTTCACCTAAAAACTTAAGCTGATAGGTGAGGCCCCAGAATATGATTTATATTATAAATATGTCGAAAAACTTGTATATATATCTTTATATATATATATATATATATATATATATAAAAGCTGCAATAACATAATGTAGTACCCTCCCTCTACAGAATGTGCTTAGAAAATTCTTCGACGGAGGCCGAAGCTTTTGAGCCTGACTACTTTACAAAGACAAGATGAGTTGGTTTGCCTTTTTGGGTCAGAGAAGAAACGAATGAGATTGAGAAAGGCCCAACCAAGCCCCAAAGTCAAAGAAGTTCATCTTTTTTCCTTTTTAATTATCAGACCCCCAATTGATAAAACTCCACAATCCGGTGGATCAATTTAGAACTTGACCAGCTCAAAATATAAATCAATTTAAATAAATAAATAAATAAAATTGACTTGACTTGGCTTCACTGAAAAAACTCGAACAGATGAATTCCAAATAAAATTTAGATTAAAAACTCATTAATTTATTTTTTAAATTAAATTCTAATTATTATTTTTTTTTTAAAAAAAAAAACTAAATTAAGCAACCGTTTCAATAAAAATAAAGTAATCCCCGGTAAGCCTTTTATTTTTAACAATAATAATATTATCTTTTTTAAGACAAGAGGAGCAGCAGGTTGCTTTCTACATTTCTTTATCGTTTTCGTACCAGCTTTTTACTCTGCTTTCATTGGCCCATTGCTTGGTTTGTGATCCAATGGCATTTCAGCTAGTCACCGACCAGCATGACCATAGCCATGTCTGTCCCTTTTTCCATTAAATCAATCCCAACTTGCTCTAACAGAATAATACGCATTTCAACATCAATCAAAATAGTATATTTGGTAAGAGCTTATGATTAAAATATTTTTTTTTATGATCTCAAATTCGAGTTTTTTTATCATTAATATAATTGTCATTAGAGACTTGTATAATCGTTAACTTTAAAGATCATGAAATTAATCGAGGTGTATATAAATTATCTTAAATACTTACATTAATAAAAAAAAATATTATGCAATTTTAGAGAAAAATAATAAGGATAAATATCAACATGGCTTGAAATCAATTCGAACTTGTTTTGAATTAAAATGGACAATTGCAAGCGCGCACAACATGCTAATTACAAAATGATTTATTATCTATTTGGTTGGGAGTTTGATTCGTGAGACAAGTTTGTAAATATAAACAACGATGTCATTTTGACGACGACAACAACATCTTCTTCATCGTCAAGTTAGAAACCAACAACTTGTTTGTGAATATTTTTAAGGTTTTTATCCCTCTTGATTTCTTACTTATAAAAGACAAACACATCATGCTACGTATAATCTCAAGCCAAAAATTTGTAATCTTTTTAGACCTTAAACTTATGCTAATGAAAGAGTTTACTCTCTCACTTTCTCTCTCTCTCTCTCTATGTCCACTTACTCAAACAAAAGAAAGAACGAAAGAATAATAATAATAATAATAATAAATTCCCTTTCACCTCGTTTCCTTTCCCTTTTTTTCAATTTTATTCCCAACCCAAAAAAGATTTTAATTTAGTAGAACGACGATAGGGCATACTCGCCTGCACAAGTGGGCAATAAACAGGAAGACCATTTTTCATAGGCTCAACCATGGATTTCTTGCATCTAACAATTGCCCGGTCGGGCTGGCTCAAGCACCATAATTTTCTAGTATTTTGACGGTGTTTTTGCACTGTATTTTAAAAATATTTAAAAATAAATTGATTTTTTTTATTTTTTAAATTAATTTTTTTTGGTATTTTTAGAATATTTTTATATATTGATATCAAAAATATTTTTTAAAAAATAAAAAATATATAATTTTAATATATTTCTAAATAAAAAATATTTTAAAAGACAATTGTAATTATACTATCAAACTATCAAACATGCACTTAAGGCACTAGCAACGTGTTTTCAACAATAGTTGTCAAAATCATGATTTTGATACGAATTGAAAATTATTTCTGAACTCGGATCGAAAAATTATATTTAAAATTTACGGTATAAAAATTATAAAATCACAACTAAAATCATATAAGTATAAAAATCATAAAATTATAAATATAAAATTTTATTATTTAAAGTTTATATATAATTTAAAAAAATAAAAAATACATAACAATTATATTATTATATTAACATTTTATTTTTTTATTTTAAAAAGAGAGGGGGAGGCGCTGGGAGAGAGAAGGGGGGGCTAGCATGAGGAGAGAGAAAGGAAAGGGGGGATGGGATAGGGTAGGTTTAGGCGGAAAAGATTTTGTGTAAAATTAGAGGATTGTAAAATTAAATATCCGGTCTAATTTTATCAATTCTATATAATTTTATTATTTTTTAATTGAGTTTAATTTAAATTAATTTTTTTACCCAAACTAAAAAGATTTAATAAATTAACTTGTAAAATTATATAATTTTACAAATCAACTCCCAATTTTGACTATTATATTCTCAACCCTAATCACCAGTTACAAACTAAGGGACCTCGGCCCACAGATTGGCGATGCTAAGCTACAAGACACACCGATTACTGCTATGTGATTGGACAGGAAGCTTCACAGTGGAAGCAATCGAGTGGGGCTAGCATTATCATCAGGGACAAAAAATGGTGACTGGCCACCACGTTAAAACACCCATTCAGACAAGGCCCCGGTAACACATGTGGGACCTAACCGAGCCGGTCTAGATTTGGTGCAGCTCTGATTGCCTTTTTCAAGTGCCCAGCCTAACATCAACCGAAAAGTCCTTTCTTGAGAGCAGAAAACTCGCGGTGGATCATCTGAAGTCTTCGTTTACAAGTCATAGCATAGATTCAAAACATGATTTTATTGTTTTGAAAAAAAAATTAAAAAATTATTTTTATTTTTTATATATATTGTTAATTTTTTTAAAAAAATATTATTTTAATATATATCTGAATAAAAAATATTATGATAAATAACTTTAATTATACTATCTCAAAAAATATTATTTCAAAATGTGTAGTTATTTATTCCTTTTCAAGTTTGGTTTACAAAATCATATAATTGCATCGGTTATAATTAACGATAAATCTCTTTAGCAAATCCAAGATAAGGTGGTTGATACCTGAAGCCTGAGAAGCCACGATAATCGATGACCGAAAATGTTCTCTTCAGTAGGTTTGACGATTTTACATTGTATAAATAGATATTATTTAAAAAAAATGCAATAATAGTTTAAAGAATTTTTTTATAAATATATATATGTTAAAAAATATTAAGAATAAATAAATTATAAACTTTTTATCTTAAGAACTTGTGAGATATTCATAGCCCATGTGTCTTTTTGTAAGATTAAGGACTGTCGTACCATTTTTCTTCACTGTCATTTAACAAGGGATAAATATACTTTGCACATTATTAATAAAAAATAATTTTTTATTAATGATATTAATATCGATGAAAATTTGGTAGGTTTTTGAAAGACTTTTATACACGGAGGTAAAGTTGTCAGTTTCATTTTGTATTGACTAAAATATTTTGTATCAGTTTAAAAACCAAGATAAAATAGAGTCGTTTTTATCCAGGTTTAAATTTTAGCTCGTTATGGATTTTTTAGCCAAATAACAGCCAAAACATGCCAATATTACTTCGCTGTGTTGTTTCAGCTACAAAAAACAAAATCATCTCCCACCTACACAAATATGCTTTTCATCTCCTATCTGGATAAATTGTTGTCACTATATATAATATAAAAGCATCAAGATCAAAACAATAAAAATTAAAAATATAAATATTATAAAAAAAATTGTTGCGTCAACTTTAATTTTATAAAAAATAAAAATTATATTTTTTTTTACTTTTTAATTTTTATATATATAATTAATTAATTATATATATATGAACAGTACACCCCTTGAAACAGTAAACCAAAACATTCTAAATCCCAAATATTCTATTCTAATTAAAAAAAAACATAACATCGAAAATGTCAGCAAAAGATGATCATCTTTGACCATGACATTTCATGTCAGGGATGATAAGAACGAAAAAATGAAGTTTTGTAGCCTCATAAAGAGCATATATAGATTACCGGTTTTATATTTATTTAGAGTCGGCCCGTTGCTTTGTGTAAAAATATTGGGTCGGATAATTTTGAAGACTCATGTGTGGTTGAGCTCAGTCCATAGATAAGTCTATGAATATTAGATTATCATCCTGCTGTTTTATAATCGTGATGAGATCAAATTAAGCAGCTTGGAGTAGAAAATTGCCCGTTGCTAGATTGTAATGGAGACCAATACCAACTTCGGCAATGCCAACTTTCGATGTTCATGTGAATCTTGACAAAAATCAATACATATTAGATAGATTAATTTGCATAATTATTAATTGTTATTGTCTGACAAAACTTTATTCAAGCAATGACCAATCAAACAGCAATCTCACCGCCCAAACTCCCACCACCACTCACACTATAAAAGAAAATGCAGAGCCATGTTTGAGCAATAAAACATCTTTCCCTATGAGGTAGGGTACATCATCATCAGGATGTTGATATTCAACTATCAATAAATAAATAAATCAGATTATATAAAGTAAGTGGCCCCCTATCCATGCCAGCCTCTTCTGTGTTGCTGATTCATCACCGGACAATCATTCTAAATAAATTTGAAGCAGCAAAACATTCTCTATCGTTTACATTTACATGGTTTAATTTGGTTCTTGGTTTTCTAACGAAACCCACTTGTAATATTCAGACATGTCGTCCCTGCATCCATCAGAGCTGGATTCAGTCGCCACGGATTCTGTAGCATCCTCTCCTCGGTCCGATTACCACACGTCGCATGATCCACGCGTGCGCTTCATGTGCAGCTTCGGAGGCAAAATTCTCCCCCGCCCCCACGACAATCAGCTCCGATATGCTGGTGGTGATACTCGTATAGTTGCTGTCCATCGCTCCACAACTTTCTCTACTCTCATCACTAAATTATCAAAATTGTCAGGTACTTTGAATATAAAAACAAAAAAAAAAAAACCCTGATTCATAACAAAATAAATATTCAGTTATATGCTGTTCTGATTCGTTTATAATATTATTTGTCTCAGGAATTGTTAACTTGAGCGTCAAGTATCAACTACCAAATGAAGATCTTGATGCTTTGATATCTGTAACAACCGATGAGGATGTTGAGAACATGATGGATGAATATGATCGTGTTTTACACAATCAAAATCAAAATCCACGTTCGGCTCGGCTTAGGCTATTTTTGTTCTCTACAACAAATGAGGAGTCATCAAGAGCAAGCAGTATTAGTTCACTTCTTGATGGATCAACTAACCGTGAAAACTGGTTTTTTGATGCTCTTAATTCGGGCGCTAGGAGGCTAGAACGTGGAAGGTCTGAGGCTTCTTCAATTATTTCTGAAGTGCCAGATTATCTATTCGGGCTGGAGAATTCGGACGAGACCAAGCACAAGTCCCGTTTCGTTATGAGCGATAATGTTTCAGCTTCCGATCCGGGTTCTCCTGCCCCAGTTGTCTCTTCCCCCTATTGCTCAACTTCATCAGTTGTGCCTGCTGTGCCTTCAATCCTGGAGCTTCCACTTATTAAGACCAAACCCGATAACCCAGATCCAATAGCATTACAGGAGAAGCAGACACCGGTTCAGGGTTATTCTGAGCAAATTGAGGCACCACCATTGACACAACCAACCGGGTACCCGGGTAACCCAGTCATGCATTATATCCCCGACTCTTGTTATTCTAGTGCTCCTGTACAGCAAATGCCGGTTTATTATGTTCAGGGAACAATTCCACCAGGGAATGTTCAAATTCGCTCCTCGTATGTGCAGCAGTTCCCGATTCCAACTGGGCAGATGCCAGTTCGATACCACCAAGCTGTGCAAGGAATGGGGCAAGTGTACAACGGAATGACAATGAGGCCCGTTGCGGCAATGGATCCGTATGATGGTGCTAGAATGGTATCTGATGGGGTGAATCAACAGGTTTATTACGGAGTTCGAAATGCAAGCACGGGTATGGCTCAAGGGTATCCGGGCATGGTAATGCCGGGTGGGGATGATTTGAAAAGGACTGCATCTGGTGTAAATCTGGGTCGGGTACCCCAGTAATCCTGATAATAGTTGCAAGTATATGGTATTTCGACTAGTCTATTATATTTGCCTGTATATTTCGTGTTTCCGTGATTATGAGCTACAAATAATTGGGCTTGCAATTAGGTTTTTTTTGTTGCTATTATTGGCTCATTTTGTATTATGAAAAATGAATGAATTGGAATGAGTTGTGAGCAGGTGAGGTATATAAATTTTCTATATAAAATCATTTTTTGCATTTTATATTAGTATTGTTATATATATTCTACAATTCAGCTTATAATATAACTTTGACCAAAGTTTTATTTTACAGGTTTTTCAAATTATCCCATAAAGTTGAACGAATTTAATAATTATAATTGAATTATTGGTGCTTGTAAATTTTGTGTACAAATTACAGAAGGGAGAAATGCACACACATCCTGAAAAGAATATTCGACAACTAGGTTCAAAGTCAAACATAGTTTATGGGCTTCAATTATTGGGCAATGTGGTGGACGACAGTCCTTCCACCAGACTATAAGATTCTCTCGTTTTAGGGAAGTGTAGGATTTCTTTTCATTTCTGGGGAATACTTTTCTTTAAATTTTATTATTTAATATGTGAGGTAACTAAATTCAAGCCCAGATGTTTTTTTTTAAGGTTTTATTTCTCGATAACCATTACCAGATAAATTACTCCTAGCCTGAAAAATGAAGAAGAAAAGATATTGTTTTCCTTGCTAAAATAGTTTTTGCTTAGAAATTTATTTAAATAATATATATATATATATATATATATATATATATATATATATATATTAATTTTTTAAGATTTATTTTTAACATAATCCCATAAAAGTGATTTAAAATAAAAATAAAAATCAATTCTCACAGAGAAAAACAAATTGAGATTCAGCATCGAACACTTTCACCAAAATCCTAGTTTAATTGGAGGATTACATGCACGTGACAGGAGTTTCAGGCCATCTACTCAAAGTGAAATCCTCCACAAAATAATCATTATCCTGATGTTTGAAATGGGCAAGAAAATTGAAAAAAACTAAGGGCTATAGCTAAATACAGAAGCCTGGAAATTTTCATAAATCAAATCAAAATAAATAAGAAATATATTTGTAAATTAGGACAATGGGCTGCCAATCATGTAGGCCTGTCTGACCAATAAAAACCCTCTAAACATATGCATGGTCATGGTCTAGCAACATAAGTGGGTTCGCAACAAGATCCTCTTCATGTTCTTGCCCAGATCTACAATAGAAGGCTTGTAGTTGCTCAAACAGTTTTGGTCTATGAACATCGGCCCTAGAAGGTAGGCTTTGAGCTACCCAATTAAAGATAAGTTTTTTTTTTGGTGGGGTGGGGGGCACCGGCTCAAACAATTTGGTTTAGAATTGAACCGAGCCAAATAAAAAATCAAAACGGTCAACTCTGTTTTATTTATGTTAAAATCAAATGAGTACAAATAGACAATGATAATCAATCAATCCAATGATTTGTCAATGATTTTCCTTTATTTTTGGCTCATTTAAGAGGTGAATCATTGAGCTTTTAATCTACTATGGCATCATGCGTATCATTCCAATATTCTTTTTTCTAAACTGAAATGAAAAAAAGTCCTCGTATTTTCATGCATGAATTAATTTGATTTATGTAAAGTCTTGAAATCAATAGCTAGTCTAGATTTTGTTCTTATCTACTCCGGTAAAAATTAAGCAAACAGTTCTCCCACACAGCACAAAACACGCCATGCAAGACTAGCCAAAAGAGCATAAATAATAGTGGCATTTTCATGATTTTGTCCCGCATAGAAGAGGGCTTTTCTTTGACTGTGCAACGCAAGAACTCAATAATGAGGCTGCTATCTTCATGCATGGGGTGAAGGGGGTGAATCTCATGCTCTCACATGGATGTCTTTACCGTCTAAGCCTTGCCAAAATTCTCTTTCCCCTTGAAAACAACATCAAAAACCCAAACCAGCCATGCTTTTTCTCTGAAATCATGGCAAGCTGGGAACACATTTACACTTGGGCGTGAAAATTAGAATATAAGAAAGATGCGTATGGAGTGAGGGAGGGGAGGGAGCGCCTGAGACACAGAAAAGTAAAAGCAAAAGTGTATTGGTCTCCCAATGAGTATAAAATGGGGATTTTTACCAGCTTTAGGGCTTTCTCTTGCATCAATGAGCAGAAGAGAATCCACTGGGGTCACAAAGTAGAAAGACACGCTATATAAGAAATTAAAGGAGTGAAAGAACAAATGAAAGGTAAGATGTAACAAAAGGTACGTACCTTCTCTAGGCCAAATTGAGGTGGGTCAAGATTAAAGCTATCTTGGATTATTCCCTATCCCTCTATACATCTTCTTATATATATCTTGCTTGTTGAGTCCCACTTTATTGGGTTAATTTTCATAAATATATTGAAAATGACACGACCTGATCTTGCATTATTCAATTGATTTAACTTTATTGTTGCATACCAACATCTAAGGTTGCTAAATCACGTGGTGTCTGAGTAGTTTTGCTATAGCATGGACCTTTGCTATCACATGAAATTTCCTTTTGTATTAGCAAATTAATTATTAACACTGCGAATCTGCATTGTCATCTTAAAGGTTTCATGATGTACAATGAATGGCTGATTAAGCTCTTAATTAGGCCAAAATATTGATCAGAGAATGGTTAGTATGAGCACCGGTGTCTTAATTAGCCATTGATCGTGAGGAAACTTCACTTCTTTGGTATATTATTCATGCACTTTCTCTTGGTTTTGAAACATGAAATCATCATTTATAACTTTTTTTTTTTTTTACGATATGCAATCATTTAAATCACTAGAACCTTAGAAGACATTTCGCAATTGGACTTAAAAGTACTATTAATGATGGCAAAATGATACGGACATTATGAGAACCAAAAGAAACGAGATGAATTGAATCTTAATTGGAATGATTTTACCGTAAGGTCTTAATGATGATAAAAAAGGAAGGGGGTAAAGTGTGTATGAAGTGTTTGATTGAGAGTGATTGAAATTGTTTTTTAAAATATTTTTTGTTCATAAATATATTATAATGATTTTTATTTTATTTTTATAAATTATTTTTGGCATCAACATATTAAAACAATCTAAAAACATCAAAAAATTAAAATTAAAAAAATATTTTTTTTAAATGTTTTTAAAACGAAAACACACTCTAAAATAAGCCCTTACGTAGCCTCTCTATCTTCTAAGATGCCTCTCTATCTTCTAAGATACGAGTGGTTTGTTCTCTTTTATTGCAATCGTAATTAAGATGATATGCTCTGCAAGTCTTCAAGATGAACAGAAACTTTGGTCAAATGGTTTGACCACAGTGCAATGATGATTGAAGAACACAATGATAAAAGAGGCCTGAAGGCAATGCCCACAAAGAGGGAAATGACCAAAAGGTGATTGTTGTGAGTGTCTGATTATGAAGCCTTCTTTTTACATTACGTGTTTCATGTTTTCCTTCTTTATAAACAAAATTTCTTCCTTTGAAGTTCTCTTCAGATAAAATTCCTCGCAAATTTCAAAACGACTGTCTCAACTACGCACTCAACATCTAAGGTTTTCTTACAGCATGTTCCATAAAACATCATGAATAAAGATTGCTTTGAATTAAATCTTTGAAATTTGGTCTGATTTGTTCGGTATACATTTGAGGAGGAAAAAGAAGAAGAAACAAAGAATATATATATCTTGAAAATCATGCAACTGAGATTATTTATTTATTTTTGAAGGGCTTACAGTTGAAGATATACCTAGAACGACATCAAGAACTCGATCAAAATGTGGTTTAAAACAAACACGAAAGGAGGCTAAGCATTTCGCAATCACGATTCATATTCATTGTTTATTTATTTTTCAATTTCGGTGAATTCCAATATTGCTTTAAAGCAATTGTACGTAAAACGTGGGGCATTCGAGTTAACAAGTGATCCTGCAATGTGTCCCTGTAATAATTTCGCTTAGTTCTTAAAGCGAATCGATTGTTTCATCCTGCTATGTGTCCCTGTAATAATTTCGCTTAGTTCTTAAAGCGAATCGATTGCTTTTACTTTCTAGGTATCATTTCTTCCGTGCATATATGTCTTAATCACAAAGTTTAAGATTGGACACACATCACTTGAATGGCCTAATCAGTGTAATATTGCTCTCTTACTATGCTTTTAGCCACTATACACACACATATATCTCATATGGCTAATTCTTGGTCATTGATAATGGAATTTCTTGCATAAATCGCCCTGTTCGTGCATGAAAATTATTGCACTATTGGAAGGGGCACGAATACAGTACAAATATGGAGCTAGCTAGCTTGTGATGCTTTTTTTTGTAATTACTGACATGCACACACAATGATACAGTGGACTCTTGCCCGTGCACATTAATGAATGGATGTCTTATTATTATATGGACTACAAAAGTGCAAGGAATGATCACGAATTTTTGGTTCAAGGGATGCAGAATGTTAGCAACCAATGAGAACTTTATCACATTTATGTGGTAGCTAGATTTGTTGTAAAATTTGTAGGGTTCACATATTTCAATCACTCGGGCATGTCGTGTGTGCTGTTACTCCATCTTTCACACGACGAATTTCTTCACGAGATCAATCGAAAACTAAATGCAGATTCTGCAGATACAGTACTCATGTCCTATCACTATATATTGACAGGGACTGGCTTTTGTGTGTGTGTGTGTTAAAGTGAGGAAATTGCTATGAGATGGTAGCTAATAAGAGCATGAGTCGAACTAAATTCCCTTAATTTAATTTGTTTTGATTTGTAGAGAAGCACGTATAGCTCTCAAGTCTATATATTAAACAATTTATCAGCAATGCCACCTTCTAATTAATTTCAAACTAACAAGTTTTCGCTACGAATGGAACCCTAATATTTAACGAAAAAACATAACAAAACGGGATTTAGGGTGTGTTAGAGATTGAACCAAGTGCACGGATGATAAAAAAGAAAACCTGAATAAGGCTTGACCTGTGTGTATGGGACCTCTCATTAAATAGTAGGACATGAAACCAAAGCTATCTTCCAGCCATGACAGGGAAATACCGTTACCTATATTTGTAAATGTACTAAATATTATTATTCTGCAGTAAAAAGTTTGGAATGGCCTGTATGGCTGATTGTGCTGTAGCAGGACATTCTATTTGTCCTGTCTTTCACGAGAATTAAATCAATGAATGAAGGTGTCCAGGACTGCTTTAGCTTTGTCTACATTTGTATAGTTTTCTGATGGTAATTACATTAATTTACTGGCTTATGCCTTGCTGTAGCATTGCCATATAAGCTATAATTTCTCTTCAAATGACCCGAAACAAAAATATATACGGTAAGGTAATCATAACCCATGATTTTCTCATTGGAGAGCTGTATAGTTTTGGCTAGCTAATGTTAGAATTAGGAAATTTCTGAGAAACTGAGAGGCTGCTGTGGTGGTGGGGTTCTGCAGATAATATGTTTCCTCCAATATGGTGCTGACAAATTACTCGTGAAAGATCATCACTTGTCAAATTCATTTCTACACCAAGGAAAATCGATTCCGAAGAAAAAAACAAGGAGCTTGCACCCAGTTTGGCATTTATCACACACACGTGAGTGACATGCAGATGTATGTTCCATGGGGAGGACAAGCTAGGGTCCAGTAACTTAATTAGCAAAGAACACACAACATGACGGGTCTCTGTCGTATCCTTATCAGAGACAAGGCTGCTCAACTATTTCATTCCAGTTACTCATATGAGACTCTGTTCCCAACGTTGCCAAGTGAATTCCTAAGCTTCAATCTTTCAATTTAATTGAAATCTTCCCTTCACTAGAGCTTTACTAATAATTATTTAGATGATTTTTTAAAATGTTATTAGGGTTTCATTAAGCAAATGATCACGTGTTTAAATATAAAATAGTATGAATTTATATAAATTTTAAAATTAAATAACTTCCACGAGATAAAATAATGTAGATCATTTAGAGAATGTATTTAAGATTGTTTTTTCACTCGAAATGAATTTCACTTGAAAATACTTCAAAAATATTCATCATCAAAAAGTTTTTTTATTTAAAAATATATTAGAATAATATTGTTTTAAATCATTTTCAATAATTGTTTTTCAAAAACATGAACAACAAACAGCCATAATCCACAATTTCCTGGATTGGCTTATAAATGTTCACCCCAACACCACCCACAATGACTACTAAGAAATCATTTCATAATATGAAACACTCGACTCTCACGGGTTCATTCAACACATCGGATAATATCTTATTCTGAACGGAGTTGTTTTTTCAGCATGTCAGAGGGAGAGTCGCCCGCCAGTCCACTGGATGAATATAAAACCTAATCCCTTCACCAGCACTCTAGAAATCAAATCCAATAGAAAGATTCCACGACTCCATCAAGTAATATGAAATAAGGTGAGGAAATCACTTCGTTTTAAAGAGTGAACGTAATGAGTTGGGATTGAATAATAATAATAATAATAATAATATTGCCATAGACGCGGGTGAGAAGGTGACGGTTTGACTAAGCTACATAAGTCATGTGTCTTTCCATTTTTTAGCAAACAAATCTGTGAAGTTTAATTAATTGATTGAAATTGTTTTTTAAAATATTTTTTATTTAAAAATGTATTAAAATAATATAATTTTTTATTTTTAAAAATTATTTTTGATATTAGCATATAAAAATAATCTAAAAAAATAATAAAAATTTAATTTAAAGTAAAAAATAAAAATAAAAAATTTCAATTTTTTAAAATATCTTTTAAAGACATTGCCAAACAAATGATATTTAAACCGGAAATTCTTTTTTTTTTTTTTACATCATTTAATTTAATTGGTTGAGATAAACGTAGTATTTTGACTTGTGTCTATGGGATCTCTCATTAAATATTATTAAATATTAGGATATTATTTAATTTAAAAGTATTTTTTACTCATAAATATATCAAAATAATATATTTTATAATTTTTTAAAATTATTTTTGATATCAGCACATGAAAATAATCTAAGAACATAAAAAAATTAATTTAAAATAAACAATAACAATAAAATTATTTTTTTAAAATATTTTTGAAACACAATATTAATTAAAGTGTTATTTATACAGTAACTTATTTATTTATTTATTTTGACATCATTTACTTGGTTGGGATAAACGTAGTATTTTGACTTTTATTCTGAATAAATAAAATAAAATAATTCATTAAATGTTACTGCTTTCATCCCCAGTGATAGAGGGAGGGTCTAAAACAAGTACAGGCGTAATTATTAAACTAGATTTTTTGCCTCCATTTTACCGCGAGCCCACCCATTTTTTCAGCTTAAAAATCGAGTGCCTGACATAACCCCCCGAAATAAGATGAATTACAAAAATACAGTATAAAAATACAACAATGAAATATATATATATATAATTACAAAAATACAGTATAAAAATACAACAATGAAATATATATATATATATATATATATATATATATATATATATATATATAAACTATTGTTGAACTCATTTAGATTATCAAATAACCCAAAATTTAAGAATAAAATTAAGAAAGGAGAAAAAGAAAATCTTTGACTCAAAGGTGACACTAGAGTAACCTTGTTTTAAAGAGAATTAATAAAATCATGAAGCATAGTTATAGAACAACTTGATATTTAATAAAAATAAAAAATAAACGAGTCAATTCAAGTTCAGCTAATCTCGCAAATATGAGCGTATGATAGAGATGACCTAATAGGAAGGAATGGAAGAAAAAAAACATGAGGATTAATTTCTAATAAATTAAATGAGGTATTATAAAATTAAAATAAATCAATTAAAAAGATAAAAAAAAATTAATCACATTAATTTTGAAATTTGATGATTTTGGCTGTGAACCCAAGACACCCATAAAAAAAACTATAAGAAATAAAAAGAGAACATCATCTTGAAAAAAAAGTAAAAAAAAAAAAAGTAAATTCCTAAACATAGTTTAATATTTAAAACTTGCAACTTATAAACTCTTGGATCTGATTTTAATTAAAACTTTTAATTATCAACTAATTTAATATTGAAGGATAAATCACGAAAAGAATATCAATTTTAAAAACTTTTCAATAAAAAAACAATGGAAGTCAAATTTAATAGGAGATAAACCTAAGGAGAATGAAATTGTAAAAACAATGTGAGAAATTATACGAAATAAAACAAATAACAATAAAAAGATGAAGATCAAATTAAAAAAATTAAAAAATAGAAAGGGGTGAAATTATAAAGCATTTATAATTTTATAGATTATTCAAAATAAAAAAAATATAATTAAAAGGACAAAAACCAAATATGAAAAATAAATAAATTCAAGGGCTAGACTAAAACTTTAAAGAGACTGACATGAAATTCAAGAAGTCGAGACAAAAGAAAAAACAAAATCTAGATATATGATAATTTTGATATTTATAACAAAACAATTTTGATTTAATAGAAATATAAATAAATATGATAATTATTAAATTAATATAATAACAAACGTTGTTGAAGGTCGAACCGAACCCAATCTAACAACTTTGCATATAAGTTAAAGGAAGTGGCTGCAAACTGAGAAGTGATGCTAAAGACGAAAATAGTGTCTTTCGTCCTCTGCTTCTTCTTCTTCTTCTTTTTAAGCACAGAAAGCGAAGCTTCTCTTTCCATCATTATTACTATTCATCTTCTTTGCCTCGCTTTTCTCACACTCCCTCTCCGCTCTTCTTGACTCTGTTTCTTTCTCAATTCTTATAAAAACACACACTTTCATACAAACACTCACACACAGAATCGAAACAAAAGGTGAAAAATGGAGTTTGATCTCGAAAACTCTTTGACAAGCTTGGAAGAACACCACTCTGATACAGTCCCAAATCTCTTTGCCTCTGAATCTGATCATATGCCTTCAAGAAATTTCCTACACTGCTTGAAAACCTCTGATTTCAATGTCTCCTTTCGTCAAGAAGCCATTTCTCTCCTTCTACAGGTAAAAACACAACACTGATAATGACTGCAACTTACTTTTATGGCTGTTGTGTTTTGTGCTGTAATAATGCTGTCTTAGCTTTTGGCAGGCACAATATTCTTGCAACTATGACCCCTTCATACATTACCTTGCTGTTAATTACATGGATCGATTCATTTCCAAGCAAGAAATTCCGGTATGCCGTCGAGCTAGCTAAAATATAAAAAATTTCTTTAGCTGTTTTGGTAGAAGCTTGATTTATTCATGCTGAATTCTTGGTTCTTTGAAGCAAGGGAAGCCATGGATTCTTAGACTTGTAGTAATCTCTTGCCTTTCTCTAGCTGCAAAGATGAAGAACACACACTTCTCAGTCTCTGATTTTCAGGTAATAAACCATCGTGTCTCCACATTTATTATTAGTTGGAAATTGTATCACAAAGCTGGCCATGGAAACTTAACGTGCATAGTTTGCTTAATCAATGAAACAGGGAGAGGAAGCTGGTTTCATCTTTGACACGCAAACCATTAATCGCATGGAACTTCTCATTCTTGATGCCTTGAATTGGAGAATGAGATCGATCACACCCTTTTCTTTTGTGAATTTCTTTATTTCTGTACTTGAACTCAAGGATCCATCATTCTCGCAACCTCTCAAAAACAGAGCTACAGAGATTATTTTTAAGGCTCAAAATGGTGACACATTTCACTCTCAAGCTTTTGTGCAATTACTTTTAGTTCATCTTTTCTTTTTTGTAGTGTTAAACCCTACGTCTTTGTTGCAGAAATCAAGTTTCTAGAGTTCAAGCCATCTATTGTGGCAGCATCAGCACTTCTTGTAGCATCCAATGAACTACTCCCATTACAATTCCCTTTTCTCAAGTGCTCGATATCCTCCTATGCATTGGTAAATAAAGTAAGCAAGAAATAAACCAGCAGCCCATTTAATTGATGTTTCAGGTTGTTTGTGTATATATTTATATTCTCTGCTCAGAATTGATGATAATTAATTAATGACTAATCATGGTTTAGGAGAGGCTGTTAAACTGCTTTAATGCGTTGCAAGAAATGGTGGAGATGGAATGCTACGAGTCAATGCTAGATACAATGTCATGCACAAGAACCCCATTGAGCGTGCTAGATAGGCATTGTACAAAATCAGAAAGTGAGACCGCCAGCACAACCAGCATCACCTATGGCAGTACAGTGCCAGAGATCAAGCGGCAAAAATTAAATGGCTACGGCAGCAAGTGACAATATTTTGTTTCAGTTAGTTTTTCCCCGTTCTGATAATATTGGGACGCTGTAATTGCCCCCAAAAAAAAAAAAAAAAAAAAAAAGAAGAAGAAGAAGCCAAAAGTATAGGATGAGCTATGATTTGAAGCAATAGAAACTCATTGCTATCTCAGTTGGTCGTGGTAAAAAAAAAACATGACTCCTACTCCTGCAATATTGAGACTATCTTCTCAAAATAATAATAAAATCATTTGGTTTTATCGAATTATCGGGATGTACTGAGAAGGGTATTGGAATGGGACCATGAAGGACAGGATCACAAGACAACCCTGAATGTTAACTTCTAGTTTTGTTTGTGCTTGTTGTTTGTGGGGGTGGAGTTCGGCTGTATCCCTAGAATGGTGGCAGAGATAGAGAGAGAGAGAGAGAGAGGTATTTACCAAGATTATTTATTTTTACTTGAAAACAGCAAGAAATGAAGTGCATTTTTTTGGGTCAACGAATAGGAGAATATTAAATCATGTAAAAATAAAAGTCAGTAAATAATTTGGTGGGAAATAAACTATAGCAGCAGCAGCTGTATGGATCGAAATCAGATGCATGTGTGTGTGGGGATAAGAGAGAAGAAACAACGTCCAAGACACGTAGCTTTCTTCAAGATCATGGTATCTTTGTCGAAGAAATAGCTGTTCATGTGCTTCAAACTTGAAAGCAGGTTGGATTTGGAGTCTGCGATTAGCCTTTGTTCTCTTATAATTTAATGTGGGGAGCAAATTGTGGGTCGTTATTGACCTTGTTTCCTTCGGGCCTTACGACTATGGTTAATGAGCTCTCGTTTTTTCCAACACTCAAAATCTACTTGCTTTTAGAGTATGTTTTGGTACTGTGACAATATTTATTTTTTCTTGGTCACATATAAAAATAATTTAAAATAAAATATATATATTCAAGTTGATGTATCTAATAAGCTTAGTAAATGGGTTAAAAAAAAGAAAGAAGAACAAAACTTTGCAGCTGTAAAGCACACAAACAGAAGAAGAAAAGTCCACAGTGAAGCTTAAAGGATGAAGAATCCTGATGTTAATTTATTCCAGAAAGTATTGAAAAATATTGATAGAGTGTTAGCATATGCTTCGTTTGGCTTCTTTTCATACTGTAATTTACCATGGTCAAAAAAGCATAATTAACTTTACTAGCCGTTAGTTTTGATACAGAATATTCGTCAATCGCATCGTGTCAAAAGACAAATCCATTTATGATTCTCACCGGTTTAAATCATATCGCTTTGTGTCAAAACACTACTGCCTCAACATTTTTACCTTGTTCAAGTTGATAAGAAAGTTTCCTTCGATTCCTAGTGTACTTACTCTGCATAGTTATTGTCACGAAATGATTTTCAGATCCATAACCAGCATATAAACCCAAATTACATACAAATTTACCATTCAACTTCACAGGTCAACACAACATTAATAACAAAATAAACTTTAAAATATAATTCGATTGGTTTAGTATAAAAGTTAAATACATACTGTTATAATTATGAAGCACTAATTAGATATAAGAACAAAAAATATTAATTACGATCAAAATGACAACATCTAAGAATACAACAAAAATAATTTGTTAACAAGCTACGAGCCTGAAAATAATAAATAATAAGAGAGGATAAGTTCAACAACTTAGTGAGTAGATAACATTCAATATTAATATACGAGATAATACAGTAATGAGAAATATATTTATAAATATGATTTGAAGTTCTTACAAGAAGGTTCTTAAATAAGTCTTAATAAGAATGTACAAGGTAAAGCTCGTCAGAAAATTAGAATGCAATGAGCATGAGGCTCCGTACAGTGAGATGATCAGTCAACACAGGTTGGTGACTCCCCCGACCAATTAGGGTTTCAGATACGATGTGCACAAAGATTAATATTATCATGTTAGCATGGGTATTCTAAATAGTATATTGTAGGTTTATATCATAATCAAATAAATATATTCATATTTCAAGGTTCAACTTATAACATCAATCAAATGAGGAGCTATCAATTCAGAAGAATATAATATCTCATATCAAGAATGTATATTCAATAATTGGTTATACTTTATCATAACAAAATAGAAATCAACGTATATATTATCAATTAGTTTAATCAAATTTGTGCTAACAATTCAAATATTTATAATATCGAGAGGCATGTTCTTGAGATTAGAGCGTCAGAGTTTGGATCAGTTACTTAGTCAGATCGATGATAATGAGATTCATAGGGTCTTATTTGCATGAAGCCTTTCAAGGCCCCGGACCTATAGTTTCTAGCCTCACTTCTACCAATCCTAATATCGTATTATTGGTCCTTCAGTTTGCAAGTTTATCAGACAGATTGTTAGTGGTGGTGCTATAAATGTGGCTAATGTAAATCAGATCTTCTTGGTTCTGATTCCCAAGCTCAATAGACAAGAGTATATTCACCAGTTCTGTCCGATCAGCCTATGCAATGTAAATTACAAGATTTTCTTTAGGTTTAAGGTTAATAGACTCAAGTGTATGATGCCACTGTAAATCTCAAACTCCTAGGGTAGTTTTCTCCCATGGAGGCATATTACATACAATATTATAGTAGCTCGAAAGATTATCCATTCCATGAAGTCTATGAAAGGAAGCAAGAGATACACGGCTATTAAATTTGACATCGAGAGAGCTTATGACCCGCTACGAGGGGATTTCATTAGAGACACATCGGAGGATGTTGGTATTCAGATGCAACTGATCCATCTGAGAATAAGCTGAACCTACTTCTCTCCAGGTTCTTTGGAATGGTTATCTATCTTCTCAATTCAAGCCCACGAGAGGAATAAGATGAGCATTTTATGATCCGACGGCATTCACCAAAAGGAAATTTTACAGATAGCTCAGCCTATGATATACTGAGAGATATACTAAATGATACTTGATATAGAGACCTTGTTTGGAAGCTGGTGTGGAGGTGGAGTGGCCCTGAAAGGATTAAGGCATTCCTATGGACAGTGGCTCACTAAAGGATCATGTCTAATGAAATAAGGTACGTCGACACTTAGCCACTAACCTTTATTGTCAATATTGTCAAAGTGAGGTGGAATCTAATTTGCATCTGTTGAGGGACTGCTCCCTTGCTAATTAGCAAGGTTTGGTGTTTCTTTGTTAAAGCCAGAGTCAGAATAGTTTTTTTTGTTGCTGTTGCTGATATGGGCCCATGGCTAATTAGCAACCTGTTAGCAAGGCACATCAGGGACAAGGGGAACCCATGGTCCTCTGTTTTTGGTGCAGTGGTGTGGTTTATCTACAAGTGGAGGAACCACAAGGTGTTCGATGTAGGATTCTTCCGTTATCAAATCCAAATCATGCAATAAATATTTAACCGATACTTAATGTGGATGGATTTAGCAAAGGAAACTCGGGTGCTGCTGGTTCAGGAGGACTTATAAGTGATAGCCTGGATCCTGGATTAAAGGTTTTGCTATCAACACTGGTTACTACTCTTTCGGTTAAGGCTGAGTTGTGGGTGGTGATACGCGGTTTAGAGTTGGCCTTGGAACTTGAGAATTAGAAAAATGGTTCGAGTCAGATTCAACTCTTTCCATCGACTTCATCTCGTGGTATTTAATTTTGTTGTATGGCCTGATTGAGTCCTGCATTGAACGCTTAGTTTAATAATTAGGACGGAAAAGCCCGGGTTCTAAAAAAAAATATATATTCTGATAACAAAAGAAGGCATTCAATAGCTAAGAACTGAAAGAAACACTAGCGCCGGAAAGGCCATGCCAATTGCAAAATGTGGTGAGGATCTTGTGGAACCTGCAGCATTGCCAAGTTACAAGCATACGTGAATCCCAGCTTACGATAAAAATGAACTTGGACCGACATTTACAGTATATAAAATCGAAAAAAGAAGTCTCAAATAAAGCATAACTCAATCTAAAATACCCTTAATCGTCAAATAAAAAGAACTGTAGTATAATAAATTCACTAAACTCACCTCCCCTTGCTGGGGTTGAAATATTGAAGTGGAACTGGTAATCATGGTACCACAAGCTACAGCTAAACCCATAAATATCCCAGTTTCTCTTATTTCCAACTGAGTTTTTGTAAGTCATTAATTGAGATTCCAAGCACATGCCACAGTCAATCTTACTGAGATCCCTAGTGCATTGAGCCATGCCATACCTCTTTCCGTTCTGTCCAACATCCAATACTGCAGTCCGGTACATTAAGGGCTGGTTCGGAGTTGTAGATACCAGCGTGTTCGTGAAGTTAAGTGCTTCTGGAACCACTTTTGGATCTTCAAAATTGGTATCGTTGTAACTTGCCATTCCGGATTGATCCCATTCACCTAAAAAGCTCGTGTTTGAGTATCGTAGGAAACACCACTTAAACCAAAGCGTAGCATTTCTACTGTTTGAGCAGCCTTGCACCATGATAACATTCTTTATGCAGGCGGCACAGTCTGTGGCGGAAATATCACCTCTACATTGTGCAAGGCCATAGATCTTGCTAGCACCTTTTCCGGCCTCCGTCGAGTAAAAACCATCTTGGATAGGCCCATTTGCAGCTAGTGAATTCAGCAGACCGCTCAGATTGGCTAAGTATTCGCTGCTATTGGTATACCTATCAGGCTCGGAGCATTGTGAACCGATGTTCTCATTTGTGTCAGTATGGCAAGGGCTAGATAATAACAAAAAAGTCGAAAATATAATGAATATTAACATCTCCATGTTGTTTTGAATCAAAGGGAAAAGTCATGGAGGGGTTAAGTTCTCTGTTTATGTTGATATCATAATCAAAACTATCAAATCGTCGCATTTTTTCCCTTTTCTTTCTGTTGTGAAGTCAACTCCTTATGCTTTGAATGTGTTTCGCACTATAAAATAGAAGTCAATGAAACCTGATTACACTTAAGTTAAATCATGAATGCTTATGCTTAGCGGTATAAAATTAATGTAATTCAAGTTATTTGCATAAATTACTCTTCAGATAGATATGGTTAGCAGTATAAAAATTAAAGTCAATCCAAGCGTGGCTTGGTGCTTCTGGTTCAATGCATTGTTGCCTTTTTCTACAGCTATCACCTAAACCATGGACTTGGAGACAGGCACAAAAAGTTAAGTGATTAATGGGACTCTGGGAGATTATAATTTTTAATTTGTAAGTAGATTATCTTGGATAAATAAATAAACAGGTCCCGTAATGAATGGAATCATTATCATTTACCTCATCCTAATCTAATTAATTAATAGAATTGAAAGTTGCAGTACCAACAAATCTGTAATTTGTGCTTCATTATTTGACTAAGTGAACGCCATAATGATTTCCATCCTCTTATCAGAATCTAAGAGGAGGGGCAGGGATGAGGGAGGTTTCTTGAGGGCTCTATTTTGTTGCTTTTTGTTAATATTTTTTTATAGTGAAGGCAAACTCTCTAAAAAAAAATTGAGGTCAATTGAACCCAGTTCATATCCCATACGTAAATATGCTTGGCAGTATACAACTTGATAGGCTTCGGCAATATAAAAGGCAAGTAGTGTGATCACTTTTGGAGCTTCTAGTAGTAGAACAGCTGTTGAATATGGAAATTAAAAAAAGATGCCATCTAAAAGCTATATGGGCAGAAAATTAGTCGAGTTGTTATATCTAGCTAAACACGGTTTCAGACCTCGAGCAAAATTTGCAGCTTTTGTGCCTCCATTAATTCATGTCTTCGGCATTGGTTTATGTCTTCCTCTAGTAAACGCAAAATGCCTCTTGTAACATCTTATGTTCTGTTGATGCTGATGTCGAATGTAACATCTTATCTTCTGTTGACTGGGGCTGGAAATCACCTTGCATGGACCTGGCCTGGGCAAGATATCTCTACCTCGCCTGGGGCCTGGTGAAGCTCATCCATGCAACATTTCAAGTGTGTTACGTGATATTTCGTCACTATCTACGTATTAGTGTTATTTTTATTATTACCCTGCGTAATTCATGAGACACTTTCTTGAAAAAAGCTTCAGACCCCATCAATGGTAGGGCAATTGACTCTACACAGAATGAATTATTGACTTTTCCACTATGCATCTTCACTACATAGATAACATATACACTGAAATAAAAACGAATACACAAGATCACTATCTTTATCTTCTTAAATAAGAAACCTGTTTTGTAGGATCAATTCAAAATCAAAACTCATCAAATAAGGAAAGTTCAATTTTGTGTGAAGTCTTTTCAGGACTTCATCACAATCACATTCAAACCAAGGATCCTTTTAAAGTTTTTCTCGTCATCAATTACATTAACAAACCCCCTATTTGGACCAAACTCAACATTGAAGTGAGGGAAATCTTAGGGAGTTGGCCGCCGAAGTCCTTTCTTACTTGTATCAATGAGCATTGGTATAATATTAGTCTTATAAAGGTAAAAAACTAAGTAGATAGAAATGAAATAATTAGCATTAGGAAAACTACAAGTATGTCCTCACCCTTTTAGATAGTTTTGATTTGGTACCTCCCCCCCGGATTACGTCCACACTGTCCTCACATTATCAAAATTCCCATCTATGTTCTTCCTTTAACTCGTCAATTTTAGCTATCATGGTACATTTTCATTGCCAACTTCATTATCTCACACCTTGATCATCCAACTTATTACCAAACAGCAAAGGCATGTCTTATGAATACTGACTCCTTAATCCAAACTCTATGGTGCTAGGAGTTTTCTGTTTCATAGCTGCTTCTATATCTAGTGCAGGTGGCATTGGTGATGGAGGGTTGTATATTCCTATACTGACTATAGTGGTAGGTTTTGACCTGAAAACAGCCTCGAGTTCCTCAGTTTTTATGGTCACGGGAGGGTCTATAGCTAATGTCATGTGTAACTTGTGTACCAGAAGCGATAAATTTGGTGGCAAGATCTTGGTAGATTATTGTTGTTGGGAGTTAGTTTTGGGGTTATTGTAATCTTGTTTTTTCCAGAGTGGCTTATCACAATTTTGTCTGCTGTTTTTCTTGCTTCTTCTACCTTTAAGACCTGTACGAGTGGTGTTTTTCATTGGAAGTTGGAATCAGAAGAAGTGAAGTTATGAATATTTGGAAAATGGGTTAGTTAAAAATGAGGCTAGCTCTAAAGGAAGTGGAGAGGTGGAGGGTGTCAAAGAACCTCTTTTGGGTGTAGAATTAACTAGTGGTTCCGTGGTTGAATTTGGGGATATGAGTCATGATCTGGTTGTCCTTCTCCTTCTCCTTCCTCTATCTTCTTCGTGGCAATCGACATGGAGAGTTGTGACTTTTTTCTCTTTTGCAAGATTATACATAAGATTAGTGATTGAAATTGTCCTGCTTCTTCCCATGGATGACCAGGTCATTGAGTTGTAGCACTGGAACCTCTTGCATTTAGCAAGGAACATCCAATAGCTCTGTGGCACCTTTTCTGCCACTGTAGTGATTTTCTCTAGATGCAGACATCACACATGTAATGTAGGACTATCAGAACAAAACAATAAAGCATAATGCAATTACAGTGGGCCGTAGTAAAATATGGCAGGGCTTCCATGATTGTATTCTCAGGACAGCGATGGTTTTGAGTACCGCTCTGATGACCAGCTTCGGAGCTCTTGATTCCTGGAGGGATTACAATTCTGGGGGCTGCATGGGGTTCAATCTTCCCTGTTGAAGAAGTTTTGTACTAGTAATTATTTCGGGGATTAGAAATGAGTATTTCAGTCAGGCTTAAAATAAAAACCTGTAGATTTAGCAAAAACACTTGCTTATGCGTATTATTTTAGTCCCTTCTAAGATACATTCTTATGGAAACTTAAAAAAAATGTAAATCATCTTAATGTTCAGATTAGCCATCAAGAGCAACCAGGACATTAAGATCCTTTGAAATAAAATAATGATAGTTTTTTCGGAAGATATTTTCCAATTTTAATACATCAATGCACATAAACAGCTGTGTCAAAAGAGAAATGAGCAACAGATTTGATAGATAAAAACTGGTAAACCAAAATCACCCAAGTTAGAGTAATGAAAATTACAAGAGATCCCAGTGATTGCTGGGAATTCAAAGTTTTTCCCATCTGTGATTGCACTTGTACATTCTTAAACTTCACAAATCTATGAAAACAACAGAAAATCGAAAGAACAGAAACATTATCTGTAATAATTAACAAGAAGAATCATAGTTAACAAGGCAACAAAGACTTTCAATGCTCTGTGAGAATGTACACCAAATCCCAGCCTTAAAAACTTAAGCAACTGGAGGGCGTAGAACATGATCCTGTGAGGTATCAACAACAGCAGGGGGCATGAACTGCCACATAGATATTCCAGGATAGCCAACAAAGGGCATCAGCTTGCCGCCAACAACTTGTCCTGGGGCAGAAAATGGAGCTGGAATGGCAGGAGGGTGAGGTAGGTAGGTTGGTGGAGGACTCAAGGCTTTCAGTTGCCACTCTAGGTTCTCCTTCTCCATCTTTAGCCTCTGTTTCTCATCACGAAGCTCGTTCTTCTCTGCCTACATATACAAAGTTAACGAAGATAAATGATAGCAGAACTTGCCAGGTTTCCTTTGTGTAGTCATTTATAGTAACAGACGACATATAATCTATAGCATGCATTTTTCAAGTCTTTTTGAGGTGTTTTAGATTAAGAGATAATGTCAAATTACTGAATAACAAATCCAAAGCACACCTTCAGTTCATCGATCTTCTCCTGGAGACTCTCATTAGACTCTTTCAGCTTCTGAGATTCCTCTCGTAACTGAGTCACCATTCGAGCAGCATCAACTAGTATAGCAGATTTGTCCACGTTAGGAGGCCTTCCAGGATCTAGAAGAGCGCCCAATTCCATGAACCTGGAGTCCATTACAAACTAAACATGAGGGGAAAAGAGAGCAAAGAGGATGAGCATTAGAAGGGCTCTAAAGCATGCCTGTCATTCAGCCTATCCCTCCGCATTTTCTCTCTGCATGCTTTAGAGTCAGGTGCATTCCCTGATCGAGGCCTCACCCTGTCATACAATTTGTGCAAAAAAACAAAAGAAGCTAGCGCACAACAAAAGCAGATATGGAGAATAAATCAAAGAAATGACTAACAAATTATTACTGATCTGTGTACACTACCGTTTTCGAGACCCAATTTCCTTGAGACCATCCGAATTATCAAGTGAATTATTGAGTTCCACACTGAAAACAAAATGGACGGACAGAGAGAATGATTAGAATACCTATAAAACAGATAGAGTTGATTCACATACATCAAAACTAACATGCCAGAAAGCAAAAACTTGAACTTTGGGTACATGCACACCAAATATATGGCTATTCCTATAATCAAAATCCTCGTCCTTAAACACACAACTTAGCAGAAGCCCCCAAATGGTTGCAGTGTTGCCAAACATCCTATAGCAGCATCGAGAAAGAAATACTAAAAAGCCAGTAATTGGTAAATTGGTAGTTAAATCCATAATGAAAACATAAAATCACACTTAACAAGAACTGAATGGAACTATTTAACCATAAGAACTACTCAATCCTAATAAGAAGTCAATCCAAATCCCAGTGCTAAAAAAACCACTTACAGCAATACCAGTAAACCTGAATAAATAAGCCAATGCCTGGATTAAAAAAATAGAAAGAAAGATCTCTCTTGTATTGAAAATAGAATAACAAATTAGCAATCTTCCAACTATATTGAGGAAGAAATAAGATAATGCTATCATCAAAACCGTAAAAAGGAGGAGACATGTAACAGTAGAAAAACAATCATATTACTAGAAAATCTCAAAAACTTATCAACAAATCCAACAAGTTCTATTCTTTACACAAACATTAGCATGATTGCTAATCAACAGAACTTGCAAAACCCATTTTGCTATTGACATTTCAAGGCATACTGTCCAATAAGAAACAGAATTTAGTCTTTTCAGACAGCATACTAAACTAAATTCACAAATCAAGCAAGTTTCTGAACAAAACAATAACAGCAACAAAGTTACCTGCTTGCTGTAACAGGAGGGGCGGGATTTTAATTTAACAATCAGCAAGTAAGACAAAAGGAAACATAAAAAGGCACCTTAAAAAGGCAGTATCATTGAAAGAATGAGAAGACCAAAGAGACCCATTTGGGGCTTCATCAAGAGATTCAAGACAAAGAAGTTCACCACCAGGGACAGGAACGTCTTCAATCAACCCACAATCAAAAACCCAGTTAGCATTATTATTTGGTGACACCATCTCAGCCGGAATTCAAGGTTCCAGGCCTGTATTCCGGTGAGTTGCCGTGGTGGAAAGAAAATAAAATGTTGAAAAAGACACGAGTGAATTTAGTGTGGTCTGTTAAGATATGTAAAGGAAAAGACATGGAGAAAAAAGTGGAGGATAAATATCGATTATTTTCAAGTGTCACGTTCTGCCATCTTTCATCTTGATGTTATATTCACCACAAGTCAAGAAAAAGGTGAAGCCAACAAGAAAATATAGAAAGTAACATCACGCGAGCAAGCAACTCTTTTGCGTACACTGGACTTCTTCATGTTCACGAATTTAATAAACAAAAAAAAATTGCAGATCATTTGGGTAATATATGTCTTGTATTATAGTAGTTTTCTGATTCTTGTTCTTAGAAAATATGTTTAGCTACTGTTCTAAAATAATAGGTTTTAACAAAATGTAATAGCTTAAAATTATTTTATGTAAAATAAATAAAAATTAAAGTTAGGTATTAAATAGTTATTTGAACGCAATTCGTCCCGAGTTAGATAATTATTTCATAAAAAAAAATATGCAAGTTTTTGAAATATATTTTTATTAAAAATAATTCTAATTAAAAAAATTATGCATGCATTTAATTAAATATTATTAAGAATTATCTAAATCAATAAATACAAAAAAAAAGTGTTAACACATTTATTCAATTCGCCTCTCTACAAATCAAAAGGCAAATAATGCAAAAGAAAAGATATAGAGGTATTATTAATATTTTTTGACATCAAGTAAAAACTATAATTGTAAATCAAAAAGTCAATTCTTATATATAATAAAATATAATAAAGATTACATGTGTTAATAAAAATATCTAAGATTTCAAGCTAATTTTCAACATAACAAAAGAACAAACAATTGCGACAATGAAAAATCACTTTCTTAGTCTTGATAATAAATTTTCAAGAAAAAAGATGATAAATAGGTCAAGTATAAAATAGTAAGATTTTCATATATATATATATATATATATATATATATATATATATATATATATATATATATATATATATATATATATGTATGTATGTATGTATGTATGTATGTATAAAGAATATAACAATGTTACAATTGTTATAGTGAAACATTATTTTCTTAGTTTTTTGTATAATATTTTTAAAATATTTATATATATATAAGAAAAAACTAAACAAATATTTAAAATAATGAGGATAAAAAAAATAATGATAAATTGTCCAAGTGTAAAATTGTAAAAATGTTAAGTATAACAAAAACTTGTTTTCTTAATAATATTTTAAAAACTGAAAATTACAAATTTGCCACTACAACATTAAAAAAATACTAAAATTTATAATTATATACAGGAAACACCATTTCCTTTTATGTATAATAAAGCCGGGATCAAACTCTTGCCTAGTGTCACCATTTGAGATTGTTTGCATATACCATTATCAGAAATTTAAAACCTAAATCCAGTGCATGTGGGAAAGATTGAATATTAGAGATTAAATTCAAGGTGGGCAGCAAATGCATGTAACCACAGAAAATATTAATTTTAAAAATCTGAAGATAATTAAATTAGGAAAAATATTTGAGAGATTTATGAGGGCAAACCACCTATTATTGGCCCACATACTATTTTTATTGATGAAAAATCTGACCTGAAATTCTATAACAAGATAGCCAAAATTAGCCTAACTTATCCTAGCAATTTTTATTTATTTATTAACAAGTTGGAAGATTCAGAAAAGTTGTATAGTGCTTAAATTATTTTTAATTATCTATATTTCCCTTATTAAATAAGCACTCATAATTATAGATAACCACAGCTTGAATATTATATATATAAAAAAAATCATAGACTCGCATGATGTTTAATTTCCCAGACATTTAAAAATGTACAAAACTAATAATATAGTATATAAACGGTGCATATCTTGAGAAATCACTATATTAACAATTAATTATATAATTTTAATTCACATAAACCAATGTGTAATAATTCAAGAAAACAAATTTTAGTTTACAAAGAGTTTATTTGACTTTTAGAATATTCCATTTCAAAAATATTTTTGAAAAAAAATAAAATTTATTTTTATTTTTATTTTTAAATTAAAAAAATTGATATTTTTAGATTATTTTGATGTGCTGATATCAAAAATAATTTTTTTTTAAAAAAAAAACATCATTCTAATATTTTTTTGAATAAAAAACACTTTGAAAAATAACTTCAACTACACTCTCCAACAACACTCCCCAAGAGGCCCTTAATCTTTTAAAGATTAAAAAAAAAACATAAAATTTGTGTCTAACTCATCTAATTTTTATTGCACTTATAGCTTTTTGGTTTCAAATAATTGCGAAGTGTGTTCTTATTTTTTTTTAGAAAAAAGAAGGATAAAGAGTCAAGTAATAGAATATTTTATACTTTTTGACAAGAAAAAAAGAGGCATACATTTTAGAATATCTAAATAAGTAAACAGTGAGTTTTTATATATATAGAATTGGGAATTATAAAATTTTAATCACACTGCTTTGTAAAGCAATAAATCTTTAGCAGTAAACAAGGTAATTAGGAAGTAAACCAAGAGGGAAACCAGTTTTAATTACATAATTAAGAATGTAATCACACTTACAAGCCAAAATCACTGAAAATACTGTACCGCCACAACAACAACCACACATTTTAAA
Source organism: Salix dunnii (assembly GCA_015731905.1). Taxonomy (NCBI): domain Eukaryota; kingdom Viridiplantae; phylum Streptophyta; class Magnoliopsida; order Malpighiales; family Salicaceae; genus Salix; species Salix dunnii. The sequence goes on along the minus strand of CM027662.1, from coordinate 1,519,825 downwards.
GGTTCAGTGAGCAAGCATAAAGATCACAGAGGCTATGCGTTATATGCACGAATGGACTGCACAAAACCAGCAATCCTTTTCCTTATCTCTTCTGGATTTGCTCCAACTATCTTGTCAGCTTCAGCACCATCCTTCATCAGCACAAAGGTCGGCATGGCCTTCACATCCATCTTGGTAGCTACCTCCTGACCAGACCAACAAAAAGAAAAATGTGGTGAAATCACAAGATAACAGCTTCAACAGAAAAATATCAAACATCTATTCACAGAAGCATCTCAATCAAGAACTGAAGTAAGATTTCAATAAAGATTTTATATTATTCTCGAACATGTCATACAATTATTGTTAAATTGTAATTTTCGATAGCAGGAAGGCTATGAAAAAGTTTTCACCAGTTTGATGGAAAGGTGTCAAAATAATGTCCAGATGCAGTAAAAATCTTGTCGATTAAAAGAAATTACATTAAACAAAATTATGTCCATTTGTGATTAATGGTGTTAATCTAACCAAAACATTGTTGAAATAAATCAATTTAAGTCCCTACAAGTTGTGCAAGCAATCAATGCATGGGAACTAAAAGGTTCAAAGCAACAAAAGTGCAAACTTTAACACCCCAGGTCAGAGCAAGAAGCCTTGTTATAAGACCCGACTTGGCTCAGATGGTCAACCTAGCGAATCACTGACCTTGGGTCTGCCTTGAGCTGGGTCACTGAAAATACCCTGTTTTTTTAAAACAGTGTTGTTTTGAAAAAAAACCACTTTCAAGCCGCTTTGCTTGGCTTGTAAAAACACTAAATCAACATCATGATCTTTAACAAAAATGATGATACAGATGGAACTTCGAATGGTTCAGATCAGTTGCGGAGTTCACTCAAGGATGTTGTTGCTACATGACAGTGGGAATTTGTGATCCTGTAAGAAGATATTGGTAAAATACTCGAATTAAGTTGGAGAATTAGCATATGTCCCCTGAGATTATATCAGTGAAGATCCTGCATATCAATCAAAATAAGAACAGAGTTGCAATGAAAAAGAAATGATGCGTATACTCAACCTCATGTGAAGGAATCGAATCAGCAAATATTGGAAGTAATATGTAAGGATATCACTATCATGTATCTTCCCCATACATACATATATATATATATATATATATATATATATATATATCAAAGGTAAGCGTGCACGCATAGAAATATAGTAGTATCATTCTTGGTTCAAGCAATGAATTGATTACCTTAACCTCATCCACATCAACAGTGAGAAACAGGGCATCTGGATAAGCTGAGGCCAGTTCTTCGAAAATTGGGTTCATGGCCACTGATGGCATGCACCATAAAGCTGTGAAGTGAACAACGATCTACAACAACATGGCCTCAACATCATCAATAAGCAAAATATTCCAAACCAAAGAGACCCTTTTAATGACAACTTCTTCCACTCGCCACCGATGTTATAAAACCTCTCGATGGTTGTCAATCAGGGTCTATAAAAGGAGTATTTTTGTTCCTCGAACACAAAATCAGCTAGAAACAATTTTAAGATATGTCGCTTAGAAACTTTGCTATAAACCTTTGATGGCAATTGTGAAGCATAAAAGACGTAGAAAAATACTTACAGGGCAGGCTTGATTGGTAGCTTGGGTGGAATAGAAATCCCATGATTCCACTGACTCCACCTTTATAACTCTTGACTTAGGTTGCTGTTCTTGGCTCTCCATGTCTCGTACCTTCTTTTTCGTCTTACTATTTCTCCTTTTAACTGCTTGGCTTCGGCTTCTGAATTCAATTTGAGAATCTAGACTGCTAGTTCTAGCTTGCTTGTACAACTACATGACAACAAAAGTATATGCCTTACTTGGACCCACTTTTAGATCTTTGTCAATTTTTGGATATCTTTTCCTTTATCCATCTAGCCTTTTTTTAAGGGAAAATGTCAAGTTGATGAGGGTCCACATTTTTTAATGACCGGCTCTAGTTCATTCGGGAGAGAGCACAAGCCTAGTACATGATATACAAGGCCTTAAACCTAAACAAGATATATATAAGCCCCCAAAACCTATCAGATTAGTTCTCCCCAAAAATAAAACTGCTTGGTCCCATTGACCTTTTCACAATAAAATAGAAACTCCCTCGGAATTTCAAATCAAAGTAAATCAAAGCACTAACATTAACATTACAATATCTTATAAAGATAGGCTGTGAAAGCGGTATACAAACTTTGTAAAAATGAAAACTCATCTTTTAGCATCACTGGTTAGTTTCTATAGCCTCCTTTGTACCTGTTTTCTCCAACTGGTGATTTCTGACATTCGAGGGTGACATCAATTAGCGAACAATGACTCCTATAACAATGAGCTAATACAAAGATCCTAATCTCAACATGAAGCTCTAAGATTACAAATTATTCGTTCAAGCGCATCTACAGAGGAATACCCCAAGCACATCAATGACCCTAAATAGAAGTAACTCTGTTACAAATCAAGGTGTGGATACACACAAAAAAAGCAATTGAGAGCATTAGCAATAACTCAAGTGCGAATCAGCAGGTCAAGATGGCATTTGGGCAGTCATTTGGCGTCGAGGAATCCCAATTTCACAAGCGTTGACTCTGGCAGCAAACCGAAGGGAACAAAGGGATTCGCCAACTGAAGCAGGATCCGGGGAAATATTGACAAACATCAGGGTTTTGGAATCCCCTCCTAGACAAGGCTGTAATAAAAAAAATCTTGAAGTTTAGATAATCTAATCGTCCAGAGACAAGAAACGGGTAGAATAATTATCATTATCCACAATGAAATAGGAGGCTACATGTACACAATGATTCCCGCTCATTGGAGTAGGTATTTTCGTTCAAGTAAATGATGCTAAGAGTTTGGAAGTGTGTTTAGAATTCATGTTACCTGCAGAAGATAGGTCAATTTTGAGTTCCTAAAAGGAACATGGTCCTCTTTCTTTGCCAAAGCAAATATCACATCACTCAAACTTGACAAGCTTCTATTGATGGCCTGATCATGCAGAACAATTTAGCATAATGGCATCGAGATGAAACACAGAGTTTGCGGTGCTGGATTATTATGGAGCAAACCTGAGTTTCCTTTAACCTGTCTCCAGTAGCCCCACTCCTTGAGAGTCGCTCACTTCCAGCAAGATCTATGAGGTTTAGAACTCCTTGCACTTGTTGTTCAGTACCCTAGCAACATATGAAAAAAAGTGCACAATGATCGACTTCAATCGGAAAGTTTAAGCACTTGCACGAATATGAAATCAGACAAATAAGCACCTCATTTACTCCCGATATACGCAATGTGAACACAAAATGGCTTCTTGAAGACTGTTCATTCATTTGGGTCTTACCAACCGACCTAGAAAAGCAAACAGGAAAACAACACTTTTCAAACTAATATAATCGTAACTACGATGCAACAAGCACCAGCATTTGCTAACAAAATTTATTAAGCCAAAAATGATGCGAAAAAATTTAATTCAACTCTACAGATTTGCACGACAAGACAAAATCATCTTAGGAATCAAAGAAATTACTGTCTACCTGCTTTGTGCAGCTTGCCGAAGAAGAGAAGAAATCTCTTCTATTCTACAAACATCTACAACTGTGAGATCAGTGACATGGGTGTTTCCGTTTGCATCATGTTTGATGGTATACTGCTTTCCAGGTGCCCCATTTTCTGCACCATTTGATTTATTTGTTGACAACAAATCACGAATGGTTTCATTGTATATTTCTAGCATTGAAGCCTGCAAATTTAAACCAAAAATTAAAAGTAGTTTTAGATGCGTACCTGCATTTTAGATGTGTTAGAAATTAAACAGTAGTTTTAGATGCATACCTGCATTTTGTACTTCCAACCCTGTGCTATAAGCGATTGACTTGTTTGAAATATTTGTTCTAAAGAGCGTGGTATCAGCCCCTTCTGATCTGGAGCTTCCGGCCTGCCCATCATAGTATAAGTTTTGCCTGAACCTGTTTGGCCATAAGCAAAGATGCATACCTGCCAAATGTAGCCGATTTGCACTGGTTAGGGCCATGAGCAAAGCAAAATATATCTACCAGACAGACAAAATTCAGCACAAAATGATAGATTAATTTCAATTTAAAATTTCACTTCCATGCATGTTCTAAACATGTAAACCAAGAAAAAATTGGCAGATCCAATTAGATTAATATTTTGAAATGTATTTTTGTAATGTTCTAAACAAAATTCAGCATAAAATGATGGATTAATTTCAATGTAAAATTTCACTTCAATGCATGGTCTAAACATGTAAGCCAAGAAATCATTGGGAGAGCCAATCAAGATTAATATTTTGAAATGTATTTTTATAATCAAAATAATAACCTAAAACTTCTTTCCCAAATACAGTTGCTTTCATCTCACCAGGGCTAAATTTTTAAAATCAATTAAAATATCCCAATGTACAAGAAAAAGGGACAGTAGAATCACCTTATAGCCATCAAGGGCACTCTGCACAAGCTGTGATATTTCCACAAAAACTTCTTGCTGAGAAGCATCATGATTGAAAACCTTATCAAAGTTAAAAGGATATTTCTGTCCTGCTGAGAACAAAAGCCAGACAAGTTTTAAAAAAAATTGTCATAAAGAAAGTGTGGATTTAACAGGATAAAAATATTATAATGCAAGGTGCAGTTATGTTGAGAAACATGTCTATACCACTTTGTACTACATCGATGCCTCTGCCAAGAGCTTCTGTTGAGGTAGGATATGAAATGACAGCGGGCTCAGACCCAGCAACATCATCTGGCAACACAGGACGCACTCTGCAAAATACTCGAATATTCCCCTTTAACTCCTGCAATACAAGGCTTGTTTTGTTAGTACCATAATCCAAGGCTTCACGAATTCACACAAAAGAACTTACCAAGATAGTGTTATGCAGTTTTTTCCTCAATTTTTCTCCTTCAACTAGTTGATATTCGGTCTCTTCTAGGCGCTCCTGTAAATCATGTACAATTTTTCTTTGCTCTTCAAATTCTGCCCTTGTTTGTATAGAAGATAAATCAGACATCTAAAACAAACAAACAAGGATATTGTTAGATTTCCTTTTAAAAAAATGGTTGATGCACAAGATAACCAACTTCCATTACCTTTAGCTTTTCATTTGCCGCAGTGAGCTGATGCTCCAGCAGGCGTATCTGCTCCCTCTGAGAACTGCATGTCTCCTGCAACAAAACCTTATCTCAGTATTTTCAAAACATGAAAAAACTAAGCTTCTATAAGAAAGTGGCATGTACAACCTCAAAGGATTTTTTTTTGTCCATCAGATATTCTAGTTTTGCACAGGATTCACCAGTACTTTCTTTATACTTCACCACATCAGAAGTTAAAACCTGCACTTGAGCTACTTGGCGATCACGATCCTCTCTAACCTGCTGCAACTCTCCTCGGAGACATTTCACTTCATTTGCTAATGTGTCTTTCTGATTCAAAGCTTCATCTTGAGCAGTCTAGAAAAATACAAGGGTTCATAGCAATTAAAAAAATAAGAACACTTTGCAAGCTCTTAAATTGATGCCGGTTGAAAGAAACACACCCTGGCTGAATTTAATTGATTCTGCAATGAGCTATAGTGACCCCTTAATGTACTGTGGTTCTCCACTATAATAGACTTCTCTTTTTCTACACGTTTTAAAGACTCACGAGCAACTTCAAGTTCAGAATGCAGTTTGCTATTGTACTGTTGTAAACTCAAGTTATACTCTTGTAATCGCTTGTACATATCATCAACCGAGGCAGCCTGCAAATTTCAGCAAAATTATCAATCATTAAGTTAAGCAACATAAGAGATTAGAAACATAGAGGGAAAACATGGTGAAGTAACTTTCAGATAAAGATGCAAGAATTACCCTTTGATTGGCAGCTAAAATATCTTGTTGGGCTTTCTCAAGATCTTTTGATAGAGAGACCTGTAAAGCTTCTAATGCAATTCTTGCTTTGTTTTCCTTTCTATGACAAGCAATTGCATCCTATTTGTAAAAAAAAAATCAAAATTGGAAGAAAACAAGAAGAAGAAACAGGAAGAAATAATACAGCAGAAGTAACAAGTTGAAAAATTACCAGCTTTTCTGATTCTTCTTTTACAAGTCTCTCTTGTACACAAGTATTTTCTTGCCTCAACTCACTAATAGTTGCACTAAATCTCTCCTCCTTGTTTATCATCTCTGCTTCTGGAAGAGCACAAATGAATCAGCATTATAAAATTTCTTTTGCTACTTGAGTTAGTACACATTGGTCAAATAACAAACAAAATACCCAACCAAAGGGAGAGCATTTTATGGTACTCTGTGCATCAAAATTGTAGGCCGGTTTGAATGCAATCTATTACACAAATTACTGGCTAATCTTCGAAACATAAGCTAACAATCAGTAGAACCCATCTTATTTTACAAAAGAGCAAAACAAATCTCAATTCCCAGCAGGCATTATGTGCTCAGCCAAGAAATTTCAAATAAACAAGACCCCAAGAGGTAAATCGAAGGTTCACTAAACTTGGTATGAAACTCATGGAAACAAATGATGGATGTTGGGAACTACATTTGCAGGTTCTCAATTATCGATTTATTATAGCGAATGACACTGACCTATGAATCCTATATCAACTCAGTCAATGCATGTGGGTGAAAGCAATAGATTAGATTGACAATCATTCGTCAACAAACATAAGATCATGCAGTTCCGGAATTAAATTTTAAAGAACCAAAAATACCGGTTTCAGCACACTTCTTGTCCAAAGCATCTAAAGCATTTTGAAGCTTTCCTTCCCCTTCAACATGGGCTTCATCCCTCTTCTGGAACCATTTGATACAAACCTTGAGCCTGGCATTAAGTTCGCTCACTAGTTCCAGATTACCCTGCCAAAACAAAACGACAGTACCAAACTTTTCAAAAACAAAACCAACCCCACAAACAGTCCGTTTCACTAAATCAATATCACAAGAAAACAAAAATAACAAAGTAAAACCTTGTGATCAAACTTCTTCATCTTCAATCTCTCATTCACCAGCGCATCAACTTCTTCTTTAGTAAACTCAACATTGCCACAATCCGAACCCTCAGCACTGTTTCCCACATCACTGGTGGCAGCAACATCCAGCTTTTTGTTAACAGAACCAAATGGCTTGCGTTCCACATTCGTGGAACCTCCTGTTCTTCCCATCCCAATCCTCCTCCGCTTGTCTAATGGGATACCTTCCACCCCTTCCTTCTTCTACAAAACCCCAACAAAGCATCACATCAAAAGAAAAATCGACTAGCTAAGGAAATGGGACCAAAAAAACAGAGCAACTATTGTTCAATTAAACCTATAGAACACAATTATATCCAAAAAATGAACAGTTTATCAACACAAAACAAACCTCAATCCAGCAACAACCCAGTAAACAAACTTCGAATTATCCAATAACTTTCATAAATATCAACCTAACAGAACCCCAAATCTGAAACCTAGAAGAGCTAGTTACAGACTAAACTGAAATTCACTACTATTTTTTTCAGGTTAAACAGAAGGTAGACAACTTAATATAACAGAAGCCCGAATTTTGAAACCCAGAAGGGCGAATTTCAGACTAAACTGGAACTTATATTTAAATAAACTTAAACAGAAATCAGACTAATGAATATATCAGAGACTCAAATTTTGAAATCCACGCAACAATTAACTAAAAACTAATTTAAGGGCAAGACGATAAGATAAAATCAGTTCACACAATTAGAAAAAAACATTAAACACAACCCAGAAAACCCCATTAACAGTTTACTTTGAAAAAAACCAAAAACAATAAATTTTCTTTACATTTTTCAAGACCCAAACCTCCTTTTTATGTTCTCGGCAACCAAACAACCCCTTTAGAACAGAAAAAAGGAAAATTAACAGCGACGATTAAAAAAAAAAAGACAGCAACAGAAACAAGAACAAGAAAAAAACTAAAAACTTCGTACAGAAGAAGGACTTCGAGGAGGCCGATTCTGGTTCCTAGAAGTCATGAGAATCTACAACCCAGAAAATTTTCTCTAGAGCCAAACGCAGAAATCAATCAAATCCGTTGGTTTTCACTAATTTTGTACTGGAAGGTGCCAAGATTGGATTTTGACCGTTGATTGTTGAGATCTTTAGGGTGGTGAGAGAGAGAACGTTGGGAGGTTTGGGCGGAGCGTGAAATTTGAAATGAATCTTTAATTTCAAAATTGGAAGAAGTGGCGTTTGCTATATTTGTTTACTGATTTGCCCTTTGTTGATGAGAAGTGTACGTTGCCACCTTTCAGCCCAAAATTAAAATTTTCGACTTATTAGTTCAGGCCCAGTGGAGAAATATTATTGCAGTGGAGGGTTGAAGTTGTGTTTTTATTGTGTTTTTTTATTTAAAATAGTATTAGAATAATATTTTTTATTTAAAACAAATATTTTTAATATCATCATATTAAAATAATTCAAAAAATTAAAAATTTATATAATTAAATTTAAAAAAAAACAAGTAAAATCGTCCAATGAAACACATCCAAAAAAAAAATTACTTTTAAGGAAAGTTATGATATTTGACTCAGAGATTAATATAAAATAGATTGTACATGAACCATTCATCATATTGATTTGGATTAAAAAATTTTTTATTAAAATGATATTTTTTTTATATTATTGTATATTTATGTAGCGAAGTTTAATTAAATTAACCTTATAATTAAAAAATCATGGTCGAATCAACTAGATTTTATTGAGTCAATGTCTTATCCAATTCTATTAAAAAACAACAGCATGAGTCAAGTTTGGTTTTGAGCTTTTTAAATCATCTAGCTTGTCCAAAATGAATTCAACAACTATACTTGTGTTGTGACTAGTTGACTTGTGATGATTTACAAATTTAGGGTTTGCTTAGTTTTTAAAATATGTTTTGTTTTTTTTTTAAGTTTTATTTTCAACATAAAAAAAAAATAGCTTTTCAAACCTCCATTTGGGTCACTCTCTCAAATAAAACTTAAGAGAAATGCATTTTTAGTTTAGCAATTTCTTAAAATAAACATATAGTTTATTATAAAAATATTTTATCCAAATGATATATGGATTTAATATTAATAATCTTTGGGATTTAAGATTTGGTCTTAACCCATTTTTAAAAATTAATATGAGATATGCTAGTCTAGTTATAAGCAATTACCACACTATGTATTAGAGAAATTAGAAGTAATCCTACCTAAGGATTTCCTAAGGTCTCCAAGTTACCATTTTTCTTATGATCAAAGAGAAAGAAGGTTTTGTTGCTTCAATTGGTACGGTGCATAAAGGAGTGATCTTGAATTAATTATTGCATGAAATTATTTTACTACGTCCCATTTATAAATCATTTTTAAAAAACCGAAGAAAATATGAAATTTCAACTTGTTTCAAATCCGGTAAGTTTGACAATAACATATGAAAAACTTAGATTAAAATTTACAGACAATTATTGACAAAATCATAGTGAAATTGAATCCAATTATTCTTGAAAGGAATTGATTGATAGAGCAATTTTAACGTTAGAATAAAAATTGTTTTAAGAATCCACTTGGCATGATTCTACTAGTCCATAGGAGAGACCGAACCATCATGTCAAATTACAAGACATCTAGTTACACATGTACAACAATGGTTGGTTAAGACTTATCCAGCTTATCCAAGTAGAAAATCTGGCAGATAAGGTATGCTAGCTAAAGAACCAATCTAAATCACAAATACCACACATAATTTTGACAAGAAAATATATTTAGTGAATACCCAATTGAGCACACTGATTGTTAAAGGAAGATTCATACATGGCACAGGCAATGGCATCAATGGCTGGTCTACGTGGAACATCTCAGGCTGTCCGTGAAGGTAGCCTCCAGCTAAGTGGTTCGAACAGGTTGTTGAATGTGCCTTGCAACACCACTCGTGTGGCTGTGGCACGCCCTGGACTTACCATTAGAGCTCAGCAACAAGTGTCCGGTGAGCTTGAAACTAGCCGCAGGGCCATGTTGGGTCTTGCTGCTGCTGGTTTGGCTGCTGGTTCTTTTGTTCAAGCTGTTCTTGCTGATGCTCTCCCTATCAAACTTGGCCCTCCTCCCCCTCCTTCTGGTGGACTCCGTAAGTTCATGAATCAGTCCTCCTAAGCTATTTTTCTACTTGTAAACCAAATGTTTCGAACTTGAATTGGTAGTTGGCAGTGGTGTCTAGTCCATTGGTGTTCTTTCCTGCTTCGGATTAGGAATCGAGTTCGAATCCATGGCTAGCCCTAAGCTAATAGCTTTCTTGGTGAAAGACAATTTAATTTTAGGCTTCAAAAGATGGTGAGAAAAAGATTAATTTATCCCAATGACAATCGGGCAGACATCCCAAGTCAAAAAATCGAGGGTGTCTGAGCGTCTAACAAGTTAAACAAAAAGTTTAGATGTCTAGAAAATTGGTATATGACAGTATTTATCAAGTATGCTGATTTTGTGTGTTGGCAGCTGGGACATTGAACTCCGATGAAGCAAGAGACTTTGATCTGCCACTGAAAAAGAGGTTTTTCTTGCAACCACTTCCTCCATCTGAGGCGGCAGTAAGGGCCAAGGAGTCAGCTAAGGACATTCTTGGTGTGAAAACTTTGATAGACCAGAAGGCTTGGCCTTATGTCCAAAATGATCTTCGTCTCAAGGCAGGATATCTTCGTTTTGACCTCAACACTGTTATCTCTGCTAAGTCCAAGGATGAGAAGAAATTCCTCAAGGAACTTACTGGAAAGCTCTTTGATACCATCGACAATGTAAGAAACACACTTTTTTGATTAAATTTGTTTGGATCATCAATCACTTCAGTTGTTAATGGATTTGGTTCTTCTTTTTTCGTTTTTACCCTTTTCAGCTGGACCATGCAGCAAAGATTAAGAGCACTCCTGAAGCTGAGAAGTACTATGCTCAGACTGTATCTACTCTGAATGATGTTCTTGCTAAGCTTGGTTAAGAGAAACTCATGTATTTTGATTTAAGCTTTTGTGAATTACTTTATGAGCACATCATTTGGATGCTCTATGAAGGAAATCTAGTTGTGAAAAAGAATAATTTGCCTTAATTTTCTGTTTATGAGGCAATCATGAGCATGCTAAACAGAGGATTTAATTTATCAAGGCAAACAACGCTAGCCTTGTATAGCCTTCATAGTTTGTTATAGCCAACCAGTAAGCAGTGTAGCTAATGCAAGCATGAGAGGCGAACTCATAGTAGAAGACAACCTGGGAATTACATAGATCACTGGGAAAAAAACAGCTATTTCTTTTGTCAGGCAGAAACATAATGTTCGGAGCATGAAAATCATGGGGCGTGAAAGCAGAAACATGAAATACCAGATCATAATAACTTCATCAAATTGCAATGACATCTGGTTTCTTTACAAGAAGTGTTCGTATGCTTTCATAAACTATGCAACATGACATTGATAATTGGTATATATGGTATTGTAATATCAATTACTTTTTAAAATGTTTTTTACTCGAAAATATGTTAAAATAATATTTTTTTTATTTTTTGAATTTTATTTTAACATCAACACTCAAAATAATATGTAAATACCTAAATCTTTAATTTAAAACAAAAAATAATAATTTTGTTTTTTAAATTACTTTTAAAATGTAAAAACAAACAGGTTTAACTAGTTATAGACATACAAGGTTAAATTTTTGTTTAGTGAAAAAAATGATATTCAAGTGCTGTAAACACATTTTGAAAGATGAAAAAAAAGTCATGACTAGTGTCGTGATGACTAATTTTTTTCTCGCCTCGCGCACAGACATTCCTGGAGAGGAGAGACAACAAGAGGGAAAAAGAGGTTTTTTTTATAATCATAAAATTACAATTATAATTTCTAAAGAGTCGCTACCTAGTATTAAAGTCACTAGAAAGTCTAATGGTCTGCGAGAGAATAGACAAGGGTATTTGTTGTGTAAGTGGAATATGTGTCACCCTCGGTGCACCCCACATAGGGTAAGCTACATTCTTGTTTGATTGTTTTTCTAAGTCAGTTTTTTTTATGCATTGGTCTTTTCTAGGGTTTGAAGTAAATCTCTCTTCGTGAGAGAGTCTCTGTCTCATTGGATAAAAAATTAGCTGTTCTAAAATTCAAATTTTAGCATTGCATTTATTGTCTTTTTAATACCTATATGTGTAGTTTACAATGTAATTTTACATTCCAATAATTAAAATTTACAAAAGAAGAACAAAATGATTGTTGAAAGATTTTTGATAATCTGGCTGAATTCTAATTAATAATCATAAATTGCTTATGATATCCTATTTTTCATTTCAAAACATTAGAAAAAATGTGATTTTCTTACAGAAAATATGCTTAGTAAATTTTTAGAATTTGACCATATACACGAAAATAAAAAAAAAATGTTTTTTTAAATGCAATATTTTTTTAAAAAAATATTCAGACTGGACGGGGGCAGATGAAAAGGGTTGGCCCAATCACATTGCCCAAACAGCCCAACTCTGTTAGCTTGGGTTAGACCCAACCCAACAGCTGGGTTGAAAACAAGCATGGCCCAAAAAAAACTTGAATAATACATGCAGAGTGAATTAATTCATTTTACATTGTTTATGTATTATATGAACAATGAACTCTTGTTGTGAAAGATACAAGGGAGGGGAGTTACTAGCAGAAGCTATTGGCAATAGAGGATGTATAGTTGGTGCTTGGTTGAGATGTCCGAGGTGAAGTGGAGGTTGGTGTTTGCTGGAGAAAGAAGAAGCAATTGTTTCCAGTAGCTGTTGTAACTTTTTGGAGAGGGTAGTGCAGCTAACAATGATGAGGAATGCATGCTACTAGTCGTCTACAATGAGTTGCAAACTGTTGCAGGTGGTTAGTGGAGTAGGATGAGCTGTTGATAATGCCAAGAGGTTTGCTATTAGGCTCAAAAGACAAATGGTTGAAACTACCATTTGGGAAGGAGAAGAACTAGGAATACAGTCGAAAGTGGGGCAGAAACAGTTGTCGAGGTTGCCGATGCTAGGGAATGAGAAGTTATTGACCCATCGACAATAAGGAAAAAGAAGATTAAGATTTCATTTATGTGTTTTCTTCTTTCTAAAATTTCTACAATAGCATGCTTACACTGTTTAGGCCATTGAATAATGTAGTCAATATACTTTGGTGTATTGATTTATAATTGTTCTAATTGTGTCCTTAATTGATCTTAATCTTTCGAAATTTATACAATTTTGTCCCCTCTAAAACTTCAATACCATCTTTAAATTTACTTGCCATTTTTACTTCGATCCTTGGTCATGAATTTATACAATTAAACCTCAATTGACCATAAACTTTCAATTGTCTTCAATTTTGCCCTGATTTCAACTAATTGACCTAGAGAAAATTCATTTTGGTCTCCCAAAATTTAAATTTTCTCAATTAAACTCAACTTAAGCTCATGAACTTGATTTTTCAATAATTAAGGTCATAATAAAATTAATATGACTAATTTAAGGTATAATCAAGTCATTACACTTAATTAAATTCTTCAATTAGATTATAAATTAATCCCTAAAAGTAATTATACCTTTAAATTGCCCCATGATTAAATCAAATTGGTCTACAAAAAATATAACCATGTCTTTCGACTTAATTCTTATGCAAATTTATTCAATAATAAATTAATTTAGCCTTGCATCTACACTTTTTTTTTTGGCTATAATAAAGGCACGATTCAGCTCTCAAATCCATCAAAAAATTTCAACTTGATTTTTTTGCTGACATTAATCCCTTTTTATTTTATTTTTATTTTTTTTCTAATAAATTTTAAGAAATAACACAAAAATGAGTTATAACAACTAAGGTCATAAACTTGAAGTCTATTTGATTTCAATAAAAAAAAATAGAAATATGAAATTAAAAAAATAACCATGATAACTTGAGAATCTTTTTCATATATTAAAATAATAATCAATGAAGCTCGTTTTTTCTCCTGTTAAATATAAAATAAGAAAATTAAATAAAAACCTAATTTAATCCATATTTTTTTTATATTGATATTTTGATTGCATAGATGAATGTTTTGGTTTTTACGTGTGGAAGTTTTGTATTTCAAGGTGTGGATGAACATAATTATTCATTCATGTTTGGTAATTTCTATGTTAGGATGTCAATTTTTAATCTATTCTCAAATAATTATTTTCATCTATTTTTTTTTTAACTAGTATGATTATTTTCATATAAAAAAGAAGTTTTATTTTAATGTTTAAACAAATTTTATTACTCGGATATTGATACTTTTTTATTCTCAAATAATTATCATTTAAATAAATTAAATTTTAAAACACAAAATATTATCAAATAATTATCATTTAAATAAAAATATTCGTAAAAAAGAAAAAAAAAGGAAATTGACTTTACTATTATTAATCTAGACCATTTTCTAGATTTTTAAAGAGAACATGGGTATTGTCGTAACTTCGCTCTTCTCCCACAACTACCGTAAAAATTCCCGCCTCTGAAAAATACTTCAAAGTCTAAGATCCAAAACTAAACCTCACCATACAATCTCAACCGTCAATAAGACCCAAAACAAGCGGCCAACGATCAGAATCCGCGTCAATCCCATTGATTAGTTCACAGTCGCTCTCCTATATAATAAACCTAGAATTCTTTGCTTCCCCTGGGCGCCAAAAAAGATTATCAACTACCATACAATAACTCTCGTAAAAACTTTAAAAATCCCGTTTTCTTTGTAGATTTCTAGGCATTTCTGGGAAGATGGCAGGAAGAGGAAAGGCTTTGGGGTCTGGAGCAGCAAAGAAAGCAACCTCGAGAAGTAGCAAGGCGGGTTTGCAGTTCCCTGTGGGGCGTATTGCTCGGTTCCTGAAGGCTGGGAAATACGCCGAGCGTGTTGGTGCTGGTGCTCCTGTCTACCTCGCTGCTGTTCTTGAGTATCTTGCTGCTGAGGTATAAAGCTAGCCTTCCTGTTTTCTTTTCTCCTCTTTTCCTCTGTTTTTTTTTTTTTTTTTATTTCCTGTGTTCGGTGGGCACTGAGAAAAATTTCTGAATGTGAATATTTTATGTTTTTGTGGATTTTTGAGAAGTTTGGGTACATGGGTATTCTTTGTTTCTCAAGTTTTATTTTCTGATAAATGGGTACATGGGTTTCAGTGATTTTGGTAAAAAAAGAAACGTGCCAATCAGTTGATTTTCACTAGTAACAGGGTGTTTGTTTACCAAAAAAAATTCGGGAAAATCAAAAGAAAACTTGGTGCAAGCTTTTGGCTCTGTTTTATTAATTGGAATTCAAATCTTCTGGGTGCTTTTGAATTTTTTTCACGGTTCTTTATCTGGACTAGACATTAGCTCAACAGTAGGAACGTTTCTTTAATTTGCTTCAATTAAATTTGGTGTTTTGTTTGCTGTGTAGGTTTTGGAACTGGCTGGGAATGCAGCAAGGGACAACAAGAAGACTAGAATAGTCCCAAGGCACGTTCAATTGGCAGTGAGGAACGATGAGGAGCTGAGCAGGCTACTTGGCCAAGTCACAATTGCTAATGGTGGTGTCTTGCCTAATATTCACAACACTTTGTTGCCAAAAAGGGTTTCTAAAGGCCCGGTTGATGATGAATGAGAGATGAAACAGAATTGATTTTGTTCATTGTGAAGTTAAGAGAAGTCCTTTTAAGGCAAGCACTTTGAAGAAATCAGGCTGTAGTAGTAGGATTTATTAGGTTTTGCCCCCCCTGTATTGAATTAATTTGATATGATGTAGTTCTTGCTTGTTGATTTCTTAAATGAAATATGCTACTTCTTTTTCCCTTTTATGCGCCTTGAATTCTTTGATTACTTCTTTGTTGGGCACTATATGATTGATGCCAAGAAAAAATCAGTGTAGCAGTAAGAATACACATTAGTATTGGAGGGAGTTAATCAAGTGGTCGCTCATTAAGCAAGAACTTAAAAACCAAGGATGTTAATTTTGTTTTGGCTGATGAATTGTTTTTTAAATTAGAATAAAATATTTTAGTTTTGAAGCATTTTAATATATTGTTTTGAGCTTGTATTGTTTATATATATAATAAAATATATAAAATCCCATTTTAATAGTATTTTAATAATATTGTTTTGCTCATTAGTTTAAATTCAAAAATAAAATTATTTAGAATTATATAATTTAATTTAAAAAAACACAATAAAATAATTATTTTGAATAAAATTATGAATATTTATAATATAATGAGAGTGTTATTATAAATTTTTCAAGATCATTATATTATTTGATTGTTATGAAATTCTAATATATTATATATAAATATGTTAAGAAATTTTTTGTAAAATTTTATCTCAATTTAATAGATAAATTAAAAAATATAATTAATATAATAAAATTATTTATTATTTTAAAAAATATTATTTGATTGAAATAAAATAGGTAGATTAAAACTGAAATATTCTTGCTAAAATTTGGATGAAATTTCCAGAACTTGAAATTTTAAGCAAAATAAAAATTATATTATATTATATTATTTTATTTTTTAATTGATACAAAATGTTAGGATACAAACTAAAGGAAATTTATAACACTGCTTAAAACCTAGTTACATGATAGCTAGGATGAAGAATATATGCCAAATGGGATCAAAACCTAGTTACATGATAGCGTTCACTCATTAGAGTACGAGGGATCAAATGAAAATGGAGAAGTGGCTACGCTTGAGAAGCATCGGGGGTTTGATGCCGAGGATGGTCTCTGCCTGAGGCAGTGGCAGATACATAAAAGGCAACCGCGAAGATTCCATGAAGGAAACACAGAATGCCTCCGATGGACAGCATGTGGTGATGCAATAATCCACATGATTTTATTGATTTTGAGTTTGCCATTGTCCCTATGACCAGCATTGTGAACCCTATGGCTAATATGATCCTGATTTGCCCAAAACAGCAGTATATGCATCTGTCAGAAAAAAAATCAAGTTTTTGTTTGCTGGGTGTAGTAGACATTTTTGCTTTGACAATACATACCACGAGATGAAAAGAGAAGCTGCAGCTAGCTGCTTGGTGTGAGATGCCTTGCCGAAATCTTCAGTTGACCACAAGCAAGCGCATCCACCGAGCAAGTTAGCAATGATGTGAGCAAGGGGAAGAAATAATATCGCAGCCAAACCGAGCTTGAAAGCTTGATTGCTAGGGTCTCTGCACTCGAAAGTCAACATCCTTAAGTGCTTCACCTGCCATCAACAAATTAAGAAACATAAAATGATCAGCAACCAAAAGCTGAAGAAATTCAATTCATAACTGGTTTACCTTGTTCTGGGCAATTTCAGCTTCAATCCCAAGTATGCCAGCAACAACATCCAGTGCCATGATTACGAGGCAAACCAAAATACCATAATTTTTAGCCATTTTCTTCTCCAAATTGACCAGAGGCAACAGATTTATAAAAGGTTGTGAACAAGGAGAAAAAAGATAGGCTAGGGGAATCTTTATAGGGAACTGTATTTGTTTTTAAGCAAGCTTCATGGAAGACAGAATAAGAATAAAGTTGATCAGATTAGCTGTGAGTATTGAATTAACGCCTTCTTTCTTCTTGACATTTTCCACTTCCTTTAGCCTCTTCTTTTCTGAATTCTGATTCTTTTCATGGGAGGCAAGGAAAGTTTAAGGAACCGGATCCACTTGGATCCAACGCAAGTAAGGTCGATTAGTCATAGTTTTAAAATCCTACCCATACAATGCTACAAATACCCCTCTGGACTATTACTAGACATGAATTCTTTTTGCAATATGGATTGGTTTATTTCGACTTTTACTCTTATAATTTAAATTTTCTTAAGGTTAAGTGCACAATTATGAATATTTTCAATTTCATTCTTGATAATTAAATTAAATAGCTAACGAAATCTAATGATCAACCCACCTTTCGATATTTTTTATTCTATGTTTTGAAGTATCTCTGTGAAACAATAGGACCCATATCGAGGTTTAAGAGGATAAAACGACAGGAAAAAAAATGGTGAGCTTTAATAGCCACACAAGATCAAGGTGTAGCATTAGATCGAGCCAGAAAATCGATTCAAGTTCTTAGAAAGTTAGCCAAAAAATTTTCTACCACTATTTTTTTTTCCATCTTGGATTAGTCCAAGCCCGAGGCTAACCAAGTTTCAAGTCGAAGTGTCGGGCTAGGAATTATTTTTTTCAATCAAGTCCTTCTATACCCTCATTAAAAGATATTAGACATACAACATTTAGAGACAAGGGACTAAATACAAAATACTAAGAAAATTAATGGTTAACCCCATATTAATGACAATTTCTTACCTTGGTTTAAATTGTTTTTTTTCCAGCCCTGAATTATAGAGTAGAAAAAAATTATTTGAAAACGATAGAATTGTCACTTTGTTATAATCTAAACCAAAAAAGAAGACTTTTGTATAAATGGTTTCTTTTTGAGAGAGAATTTCAATACATGTCTCTAAACACCGTGGAATAAAAATGTGGAGTTCAGTTTGAATCTATTATGTTATTGTCTTAATATTTTTATTTTAAAAATAATATTTTCAATTTTTCTTAAGATTAAACCATGTTTTTTTATTAATCATTTAAATTATATTTAGATCTATCAAATTAATCGAATTATTTCAAAACAATTCTCATAAATTTTAATTTTAAACTAATACTAGTTAAGGAGTCAAGCTAAGATATTTTAAATTTGACATGTTAAGTGAAGTTTAATAATAATATCAAATAATTTTTTATAAATTAAATATTTTTTATTATATTTATTTTTTATCTAACTTGTAGCGATGTGCAACTGTATAGAAAGTTATCATTCTTATTTTGATTCAATGAAAGATTTAATATATTTGGAACTCCATAATAAAAATCCCTCTCTATGTAATTATAATGAAAAAAATTATTGATATTAAAACTCTAGTCTTGATTCATTAAACAAAAAATATAAAAAATTAATTTTAAAAACTATTTTTATAAAAATCCTTCTATGCCACAAACAGGCTGAAATCCGGTGAGTATCGTTTCTATGTTTTAACCTCTCATGGAGAAAAAACATATTTGACACTCAATTTTAAAAATATTTTTGAAAAAAAACACTGTAAGAAGGGAAACACACTTTCCTTAGCATCGAAGGAAAAGGTGTCATCATCCTCAGTATATTACCGATGGAAAAGCTTCGAGGAAGATGAAGATCGACCAGAGAAGCCTCGTAGATATATGGAGTTGCAGAGATGAGGGGGGCTCAATACACACTGATGAGCTACAACATGCTTCGAGTATGTATAAAGAACGTGTTTTTTCTCCTTTAGCTTACAAAGATGGTTTCTTTGTTGATTTTGGTGGATGCCCATCTTGTCATTCATTGGACTAGCTAATTATTGACTGACTTTAGAGGAGTGGAATTCCAACTGTGTGGGTGTTTTTGCTAGGAATCACCATGTGTTTGATGTAGTTTAACACAAGGCTATGTTTTTGGTAAATTAATACTTAGATGATAACGCTCCTTCTCATTTATTTTTCTTCTTCACAGTGGAGTGGGGTTATGTTAAGTTTAAGGAGATGACGGATAATTTGAAGTGTTCCTGGAATGATCCAAGGAAAGTTACCAAGTGGGACATCATGTCTGATAATGTTTCTGGAATGATCCAAGTAAAGTTACCAAGTTACCAGACATGCATAGAGAAATTAATAGGTTGACATTACCAAGTCTCGATAGTAACTTGAAAACAGGGACAGGTATAGAGAAATTTTGCAAGTTAAGAACTTAATTAATAAGAGTTTTGAGCCTTTTGGTGTAATATGATCTGAAGATTGTTTCTGCAATGGCATTTTCATAGACTGTTCTGTGATTTATTTATTTATTATTTCGGATAATTAAAGGTAACGTTGTGGAAAATGGGCTATTCGATTTAGAACGTTAAGGAGTCTTCAAGTAAATTTGCGGAATTGTGGTGTAATGTCAAGGAAGCTTGATGCAGATTGATTGAATTTGAGTCTTTATTTGCTTCTTACTTGCGCTCATGCATACTTGGCAGGATGTTTTCGAGACAATGGGGCAGTTTGTTGATGGAATGAAACTCTCCGGCCGGTGGTTCTCATTGTTTGACGCCAAAGTCTTCTATTATAGAAGTGATTGAAATGGCCCAAAAACATGATGTGTATGCCAGTTCTGGTAATTACTGACGAACTCAGGAATAGGGTGCATTTTAACTCTAAGTCATATGCTGCCAATCACATTCACGGGACGTGCAGACTGAACTATAGTTAGATAAAGCTCAAATGGATAACCAATCCATGAATATAAAAATGTCTTAACATATTTCTGGAATCTTTCCCTTCCGACTAATTGGAAATGTAATGCAATATACTTTTGATTCTGATGAGATACTCCAATTAGTCAATGCTATTAAGGTTGTTTGTATCATATTATTGATATAGGTTAAACTGTTATCCATTAATGCAATACAGGTTTAACTGTTGACTGGAATCAGATTATTGATTCTGATGAGATACTCCAATCAGTCAATGCTCCGAGCTTAATTTACAGGAAATTACAGCTATGCACATGCACATGTTTGCATGTTCTGCAGTTGCATACCATTGACGGGTTTGATATCAACTTTTCTTTCATAAATTGGTTTCATGCAGATTTAAAGAAGTATGAAACACTGTAAGTGGAAACCAACCAGCTACCATCTGAGAGGTTGGAAAGAAATTATGATAATTTGGGAGAAAATGGACGAGAATATTCATTTAATGTTCATTCATCAAAACTCACATGTTCAAACAGTTATGGAAAAAAAGACTGGTTTAAATTGGTGGTTGAGGTGACAGCAAGATGATGAAGCGCCTGGATTCAGAGACACATGCTGTTCTCTAAGGATGATTGAGGTAACAGAACCATGGTGTTCTTCAGAGCAAGAGACTCAGTCTTGCAGCAACATGAAAGAAAATCTACTCTATATCAGAGAATTATACAGTTTGTGATAAACACAAGATTCCCCTCTCTTGCACTTCTTATTGCATCCGCCACAACGTCTTTTATCAGATGATGCGCTCACACGCTTTCCTTTGCAGCATCTTTCAGTGTACACGAAATTCAATCCAATATACATATATATTTTAAAAATATATTGGGATAATAATATATTAGATTAAATTGGATCTATTGGATAAATTTCAGTTAAGCTTTTAAATCTGATCTCGGTAATGAGATTATGATAATCTTATATAAAATAAATTAAAATAAATTTTGAACCACAATTCTAATGAATTTAATATTGAAAAATAAAATTAAAAAAATAACTCATGTTAGCCTGAGTTAACTCCTCAAATTTATGATCTAAGCTATAAAATTAGTATAGCCCAAAGTCATCACCTAGATAAAAATATATGAAAAAAAAAAATACTAAAACAAATGACAAAACTTGATTTTGAATCAACCTAATGTTAAAGAATCAAAATATAAAACTGAACATCAATTAAAAAACCTTGTAAAACCCATGAAATATATTAGGAGACTGAGATAATAATATAGAAAATAAAACATAATAAATCTTGAAACGATAATAAAATAGAGAATAAAACATAATAAATCTTAGAAACTCGATCTCCATAAAGTAAATGTAAAGGATAAAATAAATTATATATTTTTTAATAATTTGTTTTCAAGTATCTGGCACCACGAAGCATGTAATTGATGCCTTGTAGATTCCCCAATCACCATCCAAGTTTTGACCTCAGTATAACATGGCTTAACCTAGAGTTAAAGAAAATACTGACATGGAAACCACTGATCATGCTCGGAAAATATAAATTTAATTTGTTATTCATCGAGTGTCCATTTCATATTTGGCTGACAATTTCACCCATAGATGATGGAGCAAAGCAGGAAGATCAATGCTTAATTTAAATTACAGAGAGATTCGAGTAACAATAATTAGTAAGACAGCATAACATGTAAGTTGACTTGAGTGTAAAATGTAGTTGAAATTATTTTTAAAGTTATTTTTTATTATAAAATATATTATAATGATATTTTTTATTTTTTAAAAATTATTTTTAATATCAATACATGAAAATGATTTAAAAGCATAAAAAATAATTAATTTAATGTAAACAATAATTATTATTTTTCAAATTTTATCAAAAATATTTTTGAAACTTGATGTAAAACAAAACTTTATATATATATATATATATATATATATATATATATATATATATATATATATATATATATATAGGAGTTGACCAACCGTCTTTTCAAACATTTTCTTCAAAAAATTGTCCAAAAGAGCAGGAGTTCCTACAAATTAATGTTAAAATTATCAATTGTTTAGTAAATAATTAAAGCTATTAAATACAAATAATGAGACATATATACATGCTGGCTATATACACACTGTTTGATCTTTGGTATGAGATTTTCAAGGCTATGATTTTGGCATTCTCCATATTTTGGTACACTTGGATTAGTAAAATCACATTGTGAGAGTGCTTGTGATTGGATTAGTAAAGGCAACACAACCATGGTGCTCTTTTGAGCAAGAGACTCAGTCTTGTGAATTAGGTTGACAATTTCACCCATTGGACTCAGTTTGTGCATAGCTACACATCCTATTATTTTCAAGAAGTGTGACATGATGATAAATAATTTATGATTTATATAATAGATTTTTAATTTGAGTCAGAACATATATTTTTTATAAAATTGTAGCACAAACAAAATTTTACTTGTTTATTTGGACCCATAAAATATACTTTCGGATAATCACTCTTGTAAAAAAAAGCTGTAATCTGGCAGTTTATTGCATGTTGGCTATCAGGTTCTTCTGGGCAAGAACGCGGCCAACCCCTCGCAAAGAAGTTGCAGCTTCTTGAATTTCATGAGACAATTTGCATGTTTGCGTTTTCGCTGTAATGATCTGACTGCAGATCTGCAACAGTAGCTATGGTTGCTGAGATTGCAAAGAAGAGTTCTAGCAACTTCTTGGCTAGTAATGTGAAACAAGACTGGTTAGAAGATCATCTTAATGATACGGGGTTTCACAGAGAAATTTTGTGTGAGAGTTGACAACAGGAAAATGAATATAGCTTTGCTTTCCGTATTATGGCCTGACTATAATTTTCTTCTTCTCTGGTCTGGTGATTGGCTGCTGCGCTGATTTGATTCCAAGCCTTCTGTGTAGGCAAAACCGCATGCTGCTCTTGAAGGATTATTTTAATATATTTTTAAATAAAAATAGTTATGAGAAACGTGACATGCCATGATTACTGTACAATACAATGTCATTAGTGAAAAATATTTACAGTGGTCTGCTATTGACATGGTAAATAGTACAATAGGAAAAGTCAGATGTACGAGATTAAAATCTAGCCATTTAAGCTTCTTCGTACAACAAACCACTAAAAAAACATTCTTTTTATCAAGTCTTTTATACGTACATATATATTTTTACCCACAAAAATAAGGAAAAATAATTAATATATAAATATTGTCAATTTGTGGCCACGTGACCTTAAAATGTTGTCGTCGATAGGTCTACACGTGACATTAATTAATGTTTCCCGTTTAAAGTTTCTTTACATAATTATTTTTGTCAGTATTTATATAAGAGAGAAGAATTTAGTTGTAAAAAAAGCCAGAGTAATAATAAAAATTGAGTGTAAATGCAATACAACCTGTTTTATATTGTATTTTGAAAATATTTATTTTATTTTATATTATATTAAAAATATTGGTTGCAAGATCATTTTAATATGTTGATGTTAAAAATAAATTAAAAAAATACAAAAAAATATTATTTTAATATATTTTTAAACAAAAAATATTTTTAAAAATAATCTAAATTATATTCCCAGGAATATATATATATATGATTCAAATACTCATTTTACATAGAAATATTTCATGAATAGCCACAAAGATAGGAGAAGGATCTCCAATATTAATTATAAATAATATTAAAGATGAGTGGAGAGAGTGAGTGGAGAGAAAAATAAATAAATTTAAAAATGATTTATATAACTAATGATTATGAATTTTTTATTTACTGTCATCTTAAATTTTTTATTGGATCAATATTTAAGATGACAATTGTTACAGCAACGTTACCTCTCATTATTTGTTGTCGTATGGATCCTCAATTTACGTTGACACTTTCTTAACTTGTCATTGTCTTTGTGGCTGGTGGTTGGTCCTAGAAAGGAAACAAGCTGGTAGTAATGGCGAGCAGTCCACTCAAGAGAAACAACACTGTAAGAACCCGCTATACTTAACAGTTCATCTTTCTTTAGCAATTCAAACGTTACGAAAATCGCTTTCTCATGGAGTTTCTCGAAAGTGTTTGAAGTCTAAATAAAGATTATAAGGAGGAGAAAAGGAAAGGATGCCTTCCAAAATTTGGTTCTCTGTGAAGAAATCATTGAAGTGCGAACTAGAGCCATCAGATGTGCATGATCCAAGGGCCAAGAGCGGTCTGACAAGCATTCAGACAAGAAGCTCAATCATGTCTGGATGTTCAAGATCCTTGTCAAATCTTAGAGAGATCATTCATGGGAGCACGATGTATACAGAGAAGCCACCAACTAGTAGCCCAAGATCTCTAGAAAGCACTGATTTTCTCAACTCCATAGCACATGAGGTAGTCCTTCGTGACACGAAATGTGAACTACAGATTACAGGTTTTGGTGGCAGAGGCTGTGACAAGGGTGATTCACCCAATGTTGATATCCTTAAGCTACGAACTCCTCGTCCCAGAGGACATGGCATTGTGTCCCCGAGAAGGTCAAGTAGCTATTCAAGGAAGAAACATGGTGATTCTCCGATACATTGTAATGGCAACGGTATATCTTCCAAGTCTAAAAGTTCTCATGATGCGGATTCTTATGGTTCCCCATCTTTAGCTTGCAAGAAATGTCATGCAAATTTTAAGAAGTTGGATGCTTTTGAAGCACATCATTTTTCAAACCATGCTGGTAAGAGACCTCGATCCAACAACTTCTGTTTCTTAATTTGTGTATAATCAAGTTTCCATGATTTTCTTAACAACAATCTTAGCTCTCTAGAAAGTCATTCAAATCAACCTGTTTGAAGGTTCATCTTAATGTGGTTTTCAGAAGGTTTGGGTGCCTGCATTTGTGTTTTCTTCTGCATAAATCCATATTCTTATGATTAAAATCAAGAGAAATTATCTTGAGTTATTATGACAACTGGTCTACTTTGGAGCCCTTCTAAGACAAAATTTTGAATATTATTGTCAGTTTGTCTTATAGATTTCTGTTTTCTGAGCTGTCACTGCCATTGTTATGATTGCTGCAGTTGTGTTGTCTTTTCTATCAACTTATTAGACAGTGTTTTAATTTTTTAGAAACAAGCAGTCCTTTCTTATTTAATTTGTTTAGTTCAATTGGCCAATAAAATTCACATGTCATTATCCTTTTGCAGTTAATGAACTCGTGGAAGGGAACTCCTCTAGGAGGATAGTAGAATTAATCTGCAGAACAAGGTGGTTACAATCTGAGAACAACTGTGTTACTATAGAGAGGGTTTTGAAGGTCGACAACATGCAAATGAACCTTGTTGAGTTTGAAGAGCACAGAGAAACGGTGAAGATCAAAGCTAGCAAACTGCCTACAAAACATTCGCGTTGTCTCGCCGACGGTAACGAGCTTTTAAGGTTCCATGGCACAACTGTTGCCTGTTCTCTTGGTCTGAATGGTTCCTCTAGCCTGTGTAGAATGGAGAAATGCGGTGTCTGCCGAATTCTGAGACATGGGTTCACTGAGAAAGATGTCAATGGTATCGGGGTTGGGATTTTTACTACCTCCACAAGTGGAAGAGCCTTAGAATCTGTTGAAGTAGGTCATGACAACCACCATGTAAGAAAAGCTTTGTTACTATGCAGAGTTATTGCTGGAAGGGTTCATAGACCTTTGGAAAATGTTCAAGAAATTGCAGGTCAATCAGGCTTTGATTCGCTGGCTGGGAAAGTTGGTCAAAATTCACAAGTACTTGAGGAACTGTATCTGCTAAATCCCAAGGCTCTCCTTCCTTGCTTTGTGGTAACTTGTAATCATGAATGTTAAGAGATCAAATACAAGTTAAGCAAATTTTTGTTTGCTTTCGTTTTCATTTTGCTTTTCTTTTTCGGGTTTTGATTTTCTAGATTATCTTCTCCCCACGTTAGCTGTTCAGTTCAACTTGAATGTGCCATGAAATTCTGGATTATTTTATATGCATGTCAATACCACCACACATGGCTGCACATCCCTTCTATCTTATAGAATAATGCTTGATCTGTCCCATGTCTCAGCCTTTTCAATTCTTTCCACTGTTTCAAATCCACTTAAAAAATTCAAGGGCATGGGTTAATTGATACTTAACAGGATGCAGCTCCTCACATCAATAATGGTGTCACGCAGTTGAATATTTGATACACAAATGCTCATGGAGTCCTGGTTGATTTAAAGAAGAAATTAGTTAAAAATCTTGAGGGAATTCAGATTTTTTTCATACAAAAATGATCTAATGAGATGCAGATTTTGTCCCTTCTATTCCTTGCATGATTTTTTTTTTTTTATCTGGTAACCACGGATCAGCTTATCTGGAGTCTGTCGACACTCCTGGTGGAGGTTCAGTGAGCATGGTCCACTCATGGTCCCCTGTGCTCTCCCTGCGCGGGTTGGTCACTTAAATGGAGTTTTTAAACTGTTCATACATGGACAGACACTGGCTGGTTGTCCATTCAGTATTCTGGTTTCTATATAGACTTAAATTGTGCCTTCTTAGTGCAATAGCACATTCAATGGAAGATATATATATATATATATATATATATATATATATATATATATATATATATTAACAATGATATCAGAGTCAGTTTACGTGTATCTTAACTAATTCCACGAATCCTAAAGTTAACGCCATGTAAATTTCTGGTGGCTATTATATTAACAACCACAAGGGGAGCAAACCCTTTAGTCTTAAGCTTTTATCACCAGGCCACCTACTAGATGACTATTCTGATTGGATATATTGTTAACATATTTTTTTTAATGAACACTAGTACTGAGTTTTTTTAATAAAAATAATTATAACTATAAAATAAAATGTATACAAGATGACATTATTTTTAAATATTGCTATAGTGATATTGGATGATGTTTTCTTTTTTTTAATATCGATACTTGTCAAACCTGCAATTAAGATTATAGATTAAGATAACCTTATAAAAAACAAAATGAAAATAATACAAAGCATATTTTTATTAATAAAAAAGATCAATTAGAAAACGACATACAAAATAAAGTAGTTCAACATGTTAAACTCTTGACTTAAGTCATGAGATCAAAATGACCTTATAGAAAATATATTAAAAAAAATTATAAAGTCCAATTCTTAATGAACCAAACATCAAAGCATGAAATTGAAAAGAAAATCTATTAAAATAAGTAAAAAACACACATGAATCAACTCAAGTTAACTTGTTAAACTAGCAACCCGTGTTATGAGTTCAAAATAAATTTATAAAAAACAAATCAATTTTTTTTATAAAACTCCACTCATAACATATAACATATCTAATGTTAAAATAAAGAGGAAAAAAATCAAAATCCACGAGACTATTATATAGTTTATGAAAAAAAAATACAAAGTATAATCTCCAAAACATTCGAATATTAAAATATAAAATTAAAAAAAGATTGTTGAGAATAAAATTGAAAAAAAAAACATAAAAGAAAAATATAAAACAATATTCTAATAAATAATCATTTAACAAATATGATTGTTAACCATAGTTCCAGTGTTTTATTTAAAATTTATTCCCAATCATCCAATTTCATGCCGCGTTATAGATATAGGGCTGGAGAATATGACGTTTAACAGTAGAAATTTTTGCTTGAGACTTTCCCATGGCATTATGAAACTTTTTACATTTATTTTTTATTTTTTTTAAGAAAATGAGAAAATTTGAAAAGTTTTTATTTTATATTTAATTTTTAAAATATTTTTAGATTACTTTCATATATGTGTTGATGTAAACCATAATTAAAAATAAAATAAAATATAATTTTAATATATTTATTAATAAAAAATACTTTCAAAAATAATATTAACCGCGGTTACTGATAGTAACTTGCAAAAATTCTTCTCTGGGTGCGCAGAGTTTCAGAGAGGACATGGTTATGAAACCAAGGGGTCATAAATGGCGTGCAAAGGTGTTATTTTCATGGCAGTGGCTCGACATGTGCTCAGGATAGGCCAGTAATTACACCACCACAAGGTTAGAAAAGGACCGCTTCAACAGAGCCATTAAACCATCGCTGCAGAGCTTTGGAGCTTTGGTAGAAAAAATGGTGGGCTGCTGCTCTGTTTTGATTTTCATGTCAATATACTCTCTATTTACTTCCAACGATTTTTTTTTTAATTTCAAGAGAAGAATATTTTGTTGCACATGGAAAAAAAATTAAAAATTAACGAGCTATAATAAATACTAGAAAATAAAAAAAATCCCTAGAAAAAAAATTTAGAAAAAAAACGTAATAAAAAAGAACAAAAAAAAAAGGCAATAAACGAAAAACATAAAAAAATTAAAATACATACATATATATATATATATGAAAAAAAAAATATAACCTGAAAATAAAAAAAATCCCCCAGAAAAAAATGAAAAAAAAAACATAATAAAAAGAAGCAAAAATAAATAAATAAACGAAAAATATATGCTAAAACTGGGATTCGAACACGCTCCCATTTCAATAATGGTGCATGCTGTGGACCATCTTGGCTACCTCAACATTTCACTATTGGTTTACGATAACATATATTAATAAATATTTGTAATGTGGGCAAAATAATAAATATGCTGAGAGTGGGATTCGAACCCATGCCCTCTCGGAAGAAGGAAATAACGTCGCGCTCCTAGGACCAATTTGACATCTCAATTTATCGTTCATGTTTCCCAACAACAAATATTAATAGTAAAATTTTTTGTGGATGGGACGCATTATATATTATAAGTAATAAAATAAAAATTATATGAAAGATATATGCATAAGATGCTAAAAACAATCTCTCTTTAATCAAAATTTCTTTTTCTTATCAATTCGATCACAAAATATTATTTTATTATAGCTTTTATTTTTAAATAAAAACTTATAATAATTTTAAGACTAAGTTTCAATAAAATAATTTTGATGTGCATGTATTAGAAATATATAATAATAATAATAATAATAATAATAATAATAATAATAATAATAATATGGAGAAAAATATATAAAAAGGTTACAATAAAATTAAAAAAATAGATATTTCATTAGCATATATAAAATCATGCAAATCAAGGTTCATATATAGCTATTAAGAAAATAATGGTTGATGTTACAATATAAGAAGCTAATTTTATTTAAAAATAAAGGTATAACTAAGTGATTATTTAAATAAATATATTTAAAAATAACTTGATTAAAAAAAAAAAAAATGGGATGAAGAAATTAAGGGTTACCATGCATGGGCTAGACATGTGCGGGCCCAGATCACATGAAATTCAGGCGTCCTTCGGCCTGGCAAAAAAAGCCCACCTTTTTCTTCGCCTTGAATTCTCTTGCCAATGCGCTTCGTTTCCTTTTTTCTTTCTTTCTATGATTGGATGAAAGACATGTAGTTCATCCCACTTTTTTGGTTTTTTTATTCGGTTAATGACATGTAGTTCATCCCACCTTTTCCTCCTATAATTGGATGACATAACCTCATCTCTTATAATCAGTTCAGGTTGTTGACTGGCTAATCAGTCCAAATTCCAGTACCTCAAAATCCAACCATTTTAAGCATATTATAAATTCAATCTTAGGTTTGAATTCTTTGGGTGGTATATATATATATATATATATATATAGGCAGTCCACCCAAAGAATTCAAACCTAAGATTGAATTTATAATATGCTTAAAATAATAATATATAAAATAAGCTAATTCCTCTGAATTATAAGATTAACATTTACATGAATTTATTTTTCAAAATAGACATAGTTAACGGTATTATTAAAATGAAAATAAAATAAAATAAAAAAACTCATGGAGCCGAGAGCAAGCACCTAACCTATCATGGAAATGTTACACGTGATGCAGCAACAAAGGCAGATGGACACCTACCCTCTTCCCAAGAGGACCAAACTGCCTTTCCAGTCTCCATGGCAGTTGCTCCACTCTAACGACCGTTTGATATTCTGTGAAAAATATTTTTTGTATTAAATTATTTTTTAAATATTTTTAGATTAGATATCAAAAACAATTTTTTAAAAATAAAAATAAAAATTATTTTGATATAGTTCTGAATAAAAAACAATTTCAACTAAACTTCTTTCAAACAGATATTAATATTTGTTTATAAAAAATAATATTATTTTTCCTAATTCTCTCTTAATCTTGAATTAAAAGATAAAACTTCATTTATTTATTTTTATTGAAAGGATGAAATAATATTTAAAACTGTTTTAAAAATATATTTACTACACATCACGCACCAAACATTTTTTATTCACAAACCTGTAAGATCTGTTGAATAACTGACATAGATTTATATTATTTTTACCACATATTCTTCTAATTTCGTGACAAAAACATAATTATAATGGCATGAATTAATTATTAGTATCCCCGTAATTTAGAAGATCCATCTAGCCAGGTTTACCTTCAAAATCCAAGCACATGAACTTCTCTCTCTCTCTCTCTCTCTCTCTCTCTCTCTATATATATATATATATATATAGAAAAATGGACCTAATTTAAGTAAGCAAAAGCTTGTGGATAACGCACGGCACCAGTTTTCAAGAAAAAGAAGAAATTCAATCACAAATCCCATCTTAGTCTTTCCAAATTGAAAATTGAGGGCTTTAATTTAAGCCGTGAAAAATATTTTTCTCCACCGATCATTCCTTGACATTCATAATATGAAAGAGTAACAAACAAATAAATAGAAGATGAAACAGAAGAGGAGTTACTGGTGGGAGTAGTAGGTGGACCTCACGTGCTTACCTTCAACCATTTTGTTCGCTGGCTTGTCTACAAACCGAAACGCCAGTATAAATTACTACACATCTCAATGAAAGAAATGAAAGGCAACACAATAATTCTCTGTCGCAGGTAAGAAAGAACTCTCTGCTAATTCATATCTTTTCATCAAGCATGGCATCCCAACTGGCCAAAAAGAAAGCTTGTGTGATCGGTGGCACGGGATTTGTGGCATCTTTGCTTGTGAAATTGTTGCTCGAGAAGGGCTATGCAGTGAACACAACAGTCAGGGACCCAGGTTGGTGCTCCATTTTCTCTTCTTGTTTCCTCTTTTCGGCTTCACCTTTGTTTCTTGTGAAAACCTGGGAGATGCGCAAGAGTTTTGTTACGATGTTTCTTTAGTTTGATGCCCGGACCCACTATCTTGATATTTTTGAACTTTTTTCTTTTTTGGCATTTTTCTCGTTATTGTTAAATTGCTTAGCCCTGATGGACAAATGGGCAAGTCAATCTAGCCCATGAAACAGGTTAGTCCCAACCTAAAATTTCGTCTAATTTGAGCCCCTTCTGGTGGTCAACGATTAGAAGTCCTTGAATGCAGTCCCACAGTTTGTGGACGAGAGTTTTGTTCTGATGTTTCTTTAGTTTGTTGCCGACATGGTTCATGGTTTTTCAGTTATGACTATATTTATTTAGGGCCCTTGACAAAACTTGTATTACACAATTTCAATTTCACAATCACAATGTAGTGCTTTCTGTATGCAGACAATCATAAGAAGGTCGCTCACCTGCTAGCACTGCAAAGTCTGGGGGACCTAAACATATTCGCCGCAGATCTGACTAATGAAGAGAGCTTCAATGCTCCCATAGCAGGGTGTGACCTTGTCTTCCATGTTGCAACCCCAGTTAATTTTGCCTCTGAGGATCCCGAGGTACACAAAATCTCAGAACTACAGTAGCAATAAGGTCAATTAAAATTCTAATCATGTTGCATTTTGTTGGTATTGAGGTTGCTTCTATTTTTTGTGCTGTGAATATAGAATGACATGATCAAGCCAGCAATTCAAGGAGTACATAATGTTCTGAAAGCCTGCGCAAAAGCAAAAACAGTTAAAAGGGTCATTTTGACATCCTCAGCTGCAGCTGTATCAATCAATAAGCTTGATGGCACAGGTTTGATCATGGATGAGAAGAACTGGACTGATGTTGAGTTCTTGACTTCTGTGAAACCACCCACCTGGGTAATTAAGAATCTGCTTGCATAATTTCATGATAGTAGGAGACCTAGTGAACAAAATTTACAGTCTAAATCAAGCTTATGCTTAACGTGTGTAGTGAGCCTATATACTGGAACATATTTTAGAAGTTTAATCACTAACAAAATTATGTGAATACATGCAGGGCTACCCAGTCTCCAAGACAGTAGCTGAGAAGGCAGCCTGGAAATTTGCTGAAGAAAATAACATCGATCTCATCACTGTCATCCCTAGCCTCATGACGGGGCCTTCTCTCACGCAAGATATTCCCAGCAGCGTAAACCTGTCAATGTCGTTGATCACAGGTGCTAAACCAACTAGAAGTCTAGAACCTAAAATAGGTGTCATTTTATTTTGTGTTTTCTATCAGTTCAAATTAACAGACTTTATGGTTTTTTCAACAAATTGCAGGCAATGAATTCCTGAAAAATGCTATGAAGGGTATGCAAATGCTGTCAGGTTCGATCTCAATCACGCACGTAGAGGATGTTTGTAGAGCCCATATATTTTTAGCCGAGAAGGAATCTGCTTCCGGTAGATATATATGCTGTTCTGTTAATACCAGTGTTGTTGAGCTTGCTAAGTTCCTGAATAAAAGATACCCCCAGTATCAAGTCTC
Organism: Salix dunnii; assembly: GCA_015731905.1. NCBI lineage: Eukaryota > Viridiplantae > Streptophyta > Magnoliopsida > Malpighiales > Salicaceae > Salix > Salix dunnii. The sequence goes on along the minus strand of CM027662.1, from coordinate 1,486,921 downwards.
AACTGAGTAAGCTACTAGCCTCAGGACTTCAGACTTCAAATTTTCCATTTTATACTGCCTCTGAATCTTTCTCTACTTTTCCTGTTAAAATATGCAGTTTTGGGGATTTCCCGTCCAAGGCCAAGTTGGCCATCACTTCAGAGAAGCTCGTTAGCGAGGGTTTCAGTTTCAAGTATGGAATTGAAGAGGTCTATGACCAAACTACGGAATACTTCAAGGCCAAAGGATTGCTGAATTGAAGAGTTCTAGTTATCTGTCACCTTTCATTAGAAGGGTTGGCATCTGACTGCGGAGAAATTCTAGCTTTGGCTGTACTTTTTATCAAAGAATAATGTCTCTAATATTGAGTGTAGTGCTGCTATTATGCTGAAGCAATTTACCGTCTTTATTTCCAGACAGCACGTTACTTGACACTCGAGAATACACCGGACGTTGCCAGGAATTTACCGAAACTGAAATCCAGAACGTGTTTCCCCTGCTTTTTGTTCGTCATCAGAGAACAATTTCTGATCAGTGAAACACATGATCCTTTTCTTGCATCACAGCTAGAATTTGTGTTCAATCACAGCGAGTAACATATTGGTATTCAAAAACTAAAGATTGCGTAACCCTGTGACCAATAAAAAGGACAGTAGCGGGAGGGATTTCCTTTGTTACAGATATCCAAAAATCAAAACCACATTACAGAGTGCAGTTGTTTTTATAGAGTGATTTTCATTTATAAGTTATTAAAATATTTTTTTAAAAATAATTTTTGATATTAATAGATCAAAATGATATAAAATATTAAAAAAAATAATTCAAATTATTTCATAAATACTTTTAAAATACAATATCAAACAAGTAAATTACGATAACATGATATTAGAGATTTCATTTAATAACTCAGTAATTACTAGTTTAAAAACTTATACATGTTTCAAGCAAATATTCTTCCTAAACCTTTTTTTAACTTAGGGGAAGAAGGTGTTTTTTTAACACGAGTATTTTTTTTTTAAATAAACATTTATCAAAATCTTAAAATCAAGTGTCAATAAAACATCAATCAGGCTAAATAGAACATGGATCAACTAATACAAGAAATGATATTTGAGTGACGAAATTCAACTTTTCATGTATTTTGAAGAATGTTACAGGAAAAAGGCTATGCTTTATTATTATTATTATTATTATTATTATTATTATTATTATTATGTTAGTTTTTATCCTTATTCTTTCATTTTTTTTTCTTATAATATCCTAGTTTTTTCTTTAAAAAATTAATTTTTAATTAATGTCAATGATTTCTATGACATATCAAATATGTGAGCGCTTGCAAATCAAAATATATACTAACGCAAAAAATCATGCCAATATACTGCTAACATAACAAGTAATGATGAATTAAAATAAAATAAAGTTAAATCATCAAAGTATGCAAAAACTAAGGACCTAAGTATAATTAAAAAAAAAATGCTATAAATAGGGTGTGAACTACATAGCTCAAGGGGGTAAATAATAGATGAGCTGTGAAAAAGCCACGTCGTGGTTTAGTTGTATAGTATAATTACAAAATAAGCTAAAGGAAGTCGGTTTACTCTTGCTATTACTATTTATTTTCTCCAAGTATTTCATAGATATTTTTTCTTTAATATGAGGAAATTATATTCTTTATAAAATATATTTTAATGAGTTTATATAAATAAATAAAACCTTAATTATTTTTAATTTTACAAGAAGTATACTTCACGACTTGAATTCATGACTTGCTACATAGATTATAAGTTATCTGCTATCATAATATTTCATAGATATTGCTATAAAGCAATATCAATAGTAGTATCTTTTTCTTTTTCATTTTTTTTAAATAGTACAATAAATGATCACTTAACTTCTTTTTTATTTTATTTTCAGTTGTGTTTTTTATTTATTTATTATATTGTCATGATTTTATGTTTTAGGATTTGTGTCTATTGATATCGTGGCTTATAAATAAAATATTCTGATATTGAATTAAAGTTTCATATTGCAAAATGGAATTTTAGGATATAATTAAAAAGTAGAACAACAAGGATAAAAAATATTACAAAATATAAAACCATTTTTATGTTGAATGTTCAAAAGGAGTGGAAAACTTCAGTTCGGTCCCTGATATTTCAGTTTTCAAATATGGTTGTTTTTTAGGTTTTTATATTTTGACCCTAAGCTTTATTTTTGTTGCATTTTAGTCCATAAATTCTCCTTTAACTTTCTCACTAATATTGAATGAGAATAAAACATTTATTTTGTTATTTATTTTTGTATTTGTTTTACAATGTCCTCATATATACTATATAGATGCATAAAATAATTGATTTATTGTTTTTTTACATTTTAATCATAACTTGTTTTTACGGATTGTTTAGTAAACAAGGCTACTCGTAATGTTTTGTACAAAAAACAAAATGAATAAATAAATGAATAAATAAAGCCTGTAATTGAAAAGATACTTCCTTTTCTATTTTATTCAAATCATTATTATTTTATTACTTAGATCAGCTACTGGAACAACTAAAAATAAACCCGGTTTAGGATAAACTCGGGATCAGTAGACTATCGGGTTGATGATGTGTGATAGACTAGATTTTATAACAACGCATAAAAGTTAAGTTGTTTCTGTCAATTTGTATCAGTCTCATCTCTCAAAGCTGCCTAACGAAAAATCGGATAAACCAAGGTGATTAACGAAGGTCTATGAAAACCTGGATAAAGTGGGTTTTATATGAAGGTTTGCCGAGGAAGGGGCTCACAGCTTCACCTCAACCCAGTTCAGCTTTCGCTTTCCATGCAAGGATTATTTTCCAGATAAAAAAGTTTAGTTACAGAGTAATATAAATTATATTATGAGATTTTATCTAATAATTTAAATTTTTAAATTAAATAAATTTTTAATATAATATTAGAGCTCGTTGACTTAGCGGTTACAAACTCGAATTTCATCATTATACCAGATAATTTAAATTTGTTCAAATTTAAAAAATTTTCATTTGGAAAGATTTATTAAAAAATAAGATAAATCGTATTAGTTCTTACCTGAAAATTTGCACAGAACTAGAGAGAACGTGTGTGCTGAACTTCCAGTTGATTTTATTTATGGACCCTGGTCAGCTGCCTTTTCCATTCTTTTTGGTGGACTCCCAGTATCCACTAGAAACGCAGTTCTTGGAGTCAAGCCACTACAGGGACAGGCGGCGCGAGTGACGGGAAAAAAACACAATGAAGCATGAGGAGAGTCAGACTCGGAGAAGAAGAAGCTACCTTGGGTTTCGAGCATCTCCGAGTGTTTGGTCATCCCCACCAATCCTGTATGCCACCAGAAAAACTTCGATACTGTCAAGTGCCGATCACGGGTCCTATATATTTGCTGCTTGATGCAATGAAAGTAGCATTCTATGAGTATGAATTTGATGCGCAAGTCTGTGCAGCTCTAGTCTAATTATATTGTTATGACAAAAATAAATTTGTAGACTAGTTTCTTGAGCGTAAGCCTTAGCTCATTCTTGGGCACTCCACTGTTTAAATAGCTCCTCAAGTTTTTTTTTTTTTTTTTTAAATTGAAATAGAAATGGATTAGATTTCAAGTCCAAAGTTTTTTTTAAGTAAATATATCAAACTATGCTACCGATCATAAATTACAAAGCTCGGAGCTACAAAAATGGGATATTTTATGTCATGTCTTAAATAAAGTTGACACAAAACAGGATCACGATAGTCACCACAGTAATGAAAGCTTGTCGCCATGGCGAATGCAAAGTCGTGAGAGTTTTAGTAGCGGAACTAGATAATTCAATGTTCCCATTTTCTTGCAAATTGGACGCTGTCGCCTCCAAATCTTGGATGATTCGCTCCCTCTCTCTCTCTCTCGTTTTGTTTTTGTTTGAAGTGCCTCGTTGCTTCTTGTTCCTTCCTCATTCTCATCACTTTATAAAAACAGTATCTCTGTGCACATTGACCAAGCAACAGCAGACTCAAATTAGGCCCACTTTTTTACTTTTCCACTTTCCCTTCTCAGAGAATGAGCTCTTCATAATCATAATCATAATCGTATATCAGTTACCCTTTTTGGATTAAGCTGAAAAGCTCCTCTTTCTCAGGCAAAAGACCTTTACATTTCATGACAGTCTGACTTGAGAGTGTTCCTATTATTATTATTTATGGCCGGCAATGGAAGCTGGCTACATTCTTGAAGTTGATGTCAATGGAGAAGAAATTTTCATAGTGGACAAGGTAAGAACACTCCACTTTGCTGTACCTTGCCTTGCCTACCTTTCTGCACTGCATTGTGGCAAACTTCAATGCTTGATCCTTTGTATTCATGGCTACCAATTCTTGGGGTAAATATGTCTGCTGCAAGCCTGCCTCTCGTTTATCTAATCTAAAACCGTCGTACGATGGTGTGGGGGTTTTTCACATTTCAAGTTTCCATTAATTGTTATTTTCACCCAAGCTTTTTTTCTCTTCCACAAATTCTAATAGGGTCTTCACCATTTATTATTGCTGACAGCACCATCTTGCCGTGGTTTCCATTAGATGCAAGATTTAACAGTGTCCTCGAGAAGAGTTTCTTAGTTCTGTTTGATGGATTTAATGTCTTTCTCTTGTCGGTAGTTATTTCGGGATTAGAAGGATCCAATGAACAAGCTGTTTGCTGTCAAGTTTTCTTGTTTTTTTTCCTACTTTGGTCATGGAAAGTTTCATTGTCTTCTTGTTGCTTCGTTTTCAACTTTCCGTTTCTCATTGCGTTTGTTGCAGGAATTTGGTAAATTTCTGTTTTACCTATTGTGTGTACATTTTTGCAGAAAATTCTTTCATCTTTCTCAGTTAGACTCGGCAAAATATTTGGTAATTTCACTGCTGGTTCAAGAAAACTGAAAGTAATATTTGACAACTTTCCAGGAGGTGCATATGGTTTTGAGCTCGTGGCAATGTTTTGCTACAACAATGGCACCATTGAGATAACTCCTTTTAACATCGTCCTGCTAAACCATGCTGCTCATTACATGGAGATGGACAGTAATAGCTCAGCAAAGCTGAACTTAGTAGATCAGACTGAGAAATTTCTTGAAGGGATCAGCTTACATCATACAACAAATTCTTCATTTTTGCTTGATAAAGTCTTGGATTGCCTTGCAGGGAGGATTACTTTGCCAGCTATGGCAAGCCCATTTACATGTTCTTCAAACATTTCCAGTTATCAATTCTCATGTGATACAAGAAGCACCTGTAGTATGAGAAACAATTGGTCTCTAACAACTTGGTGGTTTGAAGATCTTCTGGTTTTGAATATTCTTTCATTTGACAAAGTGATTAGGATGATGATGTCCCAGAAACTAGATCATGCTACCATTTTTAGGTTCATCGTTTTTCGCCTAAAATCCAGACATTTCAGTGTCACAGCATCTGAGAAGTGCAAAATCACAGAGGTTGCTATCGATCTGCTTTCGCTGCTTGATAGGAGCTCTCTTTCTTGCAGGGGTTTATTTGATATTCTAGTAGCAGTCTCAAGGTTGAAAAATATAAGCAAGTTTTATCAACTCAAGTTAGAGCATCTGGTAGGTTCAATGCTAGATCAAGCAACTTTGGATCATCTACTTGTTCCATCTCCACATAAGAGCCATCATGTGTATGATGTGAATTTAGTTTTGAGGCTCTTAAAGCATTTATCCTTGAAGGTTCAACGATGTCTCGAAACCAATGTAGGAAGGTTGCTAGCCTGACGGACTCTTACCTTATGGAAGTAGCTCCAGATATCCGTTTGAAACCTTCCAAGTTTGCAGCATTGATAATGATTCTGCCAGATCCTGCTAGAGAATCCAGTGACAGACTCTATCAAGCCATTGACATGTATCTTCAGGTATGCTAGTTAATTTGTGCCATTTGATAAGCAAAATAGCGTAAAGCTTTCTAAATGTTGTCTGAGCCAATCCATGTGTTTTCGTTTCAAATTTGGAATGCTTGGAATGACTTTGGCTTAACACAGGTCCATGTTCAATTATGTGAAGAGGTAAAGATGAGACTACGTTCTTTTGTCAACCATGATAAGCTCTCGGCAGAAGCATTCAGACACCTTGCTCAGAACTCCAACTTTCCAACAAGATCAACACTCAAAAGTTTCATTACTCAGAAATCCAAGCTCAATAGCTTAATCCATAATCACTTATCTCATGTCAAATTGTCAAGCCAATCGAGGTTTCATAGCAATGCCAAGGAAGAACAAGAGGAATTTGATCAAATCCTTATTTATGCAACAAAGCATGGACATTCAAAGGAGATTGATAATCTTGAAACCGAATTGCAAGGAATGCAGAAAAAGGTGACAGAGTTGGAGAAAGTTTGTACAATGATGCATTCGGAGATATCAAGTGTGACAAAATCAAGATTTCATGGCCCTGGAAAGGCTAGAACATTGCCGAAACTTTGTTCATGATGGGAAGTAGGCCTTGAAATTCTTGTGATCTTGACTTTATGCCTTGGCTAATAATGTATGTAGCATGAAAATTGGATTTGTGTAAATATGGCATTTCTTCCTTTCTTTTTCACTAGTAAAGTTGGGTGCAGAGCACTGTTGAAAAATCTGGATTCCAAGACTGCCTGATTCCAGGACAACAGAAAACTGAGGACTGGAAATTGAAGACTGAAGATTGAAGGCTAATGAATCTACAACTAGTGTCAGAGTTAGATTAGAAGTTATCTAGTATGTGTTTCAAATAAAGATCAATGTTTGAACAAGTGTTTTTAGTTTAAATTAAATTCCAATTCTAGTTTAGAATAAATACATAAGAAGTTGTAATCAACTAGAACTCTTACGTAATAGCGTCAAGTTTTTTTCTATAAATAAAATTAAAGGGATGGCAGTAACCTAAACTCTGATTCTGCCTCTGTTGCTGAAATTCATTGTTCTTCATTGTTCTTCATTCGGTTCCATTCCCAGTTTTAAATTCAATCAGTAAGTGTTTGAATTAAATGGAACAGTAACAACGACTTTCAATTGACTTTTTGATTGATTTCTTACTACAAGCACATATTTAGCAGAGTGGGAATGCATTGAACTACATTAGGACAGCACAATCGTCCTACAAGACTCTGGCATCATCACCACAAAAAAAATGTTGCAGGGAATTTATCAAAACAAGTATGAAAGTGAAAGTGAACTATCATTTTCCACTGGCCTACCTGGAACTGATCTTTTGGCATCCTCAAAATGAAAGTGAGGAAAATGTTCAATTCTAACTGCACCTTAATCCATGCTTTTGATTTGTTTTCTAAAGCTCTTCTTCGAAAATAAGTAAACTTGAAATCCTGAACACATCCAACTTTAAGCAAATACCACTACTGTTCATAGTAATGCCAGGCATGAGCCATCATGCTAGAAAGTCACTGCTCAAATTTAATAGTTCAATTCAAAGAAGTTTGTTTTAAAAACTAGGAATGCCAGGCATGAGCCATCAGCCTCAAACCAGACAAAATGCGGAATATTATTCATGATGGTTTAATCCATTGAACGTTAAGATTCAATGTTCATATCACAGTTATGTGAAACAAGGACAATACTATCTGTGTAGAGTATTGAACAAACCAAGATGATGGAGGCATCCATGTCCTTTCCTAAGCCAAGAATCATGAGTGAACATTAAGAAAATCAATGACTGCTCCGGGGCTCACTGCACAAACAAAAATATTTTTTGTTTTTTCATGAATTATTAATTACATTATATTATTATAATTATTAAATTTACAATATATATATATATATATATACCTTTTAAAGTAATTTCACAAGTTAAAAGCAATATGAAAAGTTTGGTAATTTTGAGAGCCCAGGAGAAACAAGACATTAAGTGATGGGGTTCCAAAAAAACCAAAGCATGGTGACTCAATAATGTTGACCTTTAAAACAAATTATAATTTCTTTTGTATAATGAATATGTTATTTTCTTTCTTAATAATAATACTAAAAAAATAATAATGAAATACCTATGAACAATGAACAAGCTTTTTTATATATATATTCGAACCAGTTTACGTATATCACAACTATTTATTGGATTTACTAAACATCTTACAAGCCCAATAAACAAATAAAACACTATAAAAATAAGAGTCATACATAATATAACTCGAATCATATTACAAAATAAAGAAATAAGTTACTTCAACTATTAGGTCAAATAAGAAATAGGTTACTTCAAGTATTAGGTCAATACCCACATGCACAATGAGTAATTTTTTTTTTTTGATGATCGGGGTGTCCATGACAGTTTATATACACTTCGATTATTCTACGAGTCCAATAAACACCTTGTAAGCTTAGTAAACATATAAAATACTGTGGGAATAATAAATATACTATGCAGGGATGGATCCAGGTGAGACTTGAAGGGAAGAACCCTCCTGCCCCACTCCCACTAAGACTCAAACGATGTTTAAATGAAAAAGAATGGCCCCAACAACCACTTATCCACAACCCCTGCTGGTGCACAATGACTAAGTTGTTACGAGGGAAGGTGGTGATTTTTACACTTTTCAGCTTTTGAATTTGTTTCAACCAAGGAGCCATTTATTACGAGGGAAGAAGAAGCTCTTCGAGAATGTATTCTGCGATGGAATTTTGTACCTTTTTTTATATATATCATTTTGCTGAACATAAGTGGATAGACTTTAAGGTTGTTTTTTAAAAAATAATTCAATTAAAAGTTAAAAAATAAATAGGCTTTGGAAAAAAAATTATTGATGCATACTCAAAATCACTATTAACTAAGTTCATTTTTTCCCTTTATTAGTGTAATGAAAAAATAAAATTATTATAGAATGAAAAAATTCTAAAATATAGTTTAAGGGTAATTTTATCTTTTTATGTGATTTTTTTTTGTAATAATTAAGTTGGGTAAAGGGATAAATTCATCTTTAAACTATATCCTAAAAAAATAGTTAATTTATGAAATACACATGCTAACATGTGGGCATCTCTTGTAGCATCTCCATCATGTCATTAAAAACATAACAATTTTTTTTATAATTGGGATATATGAACCAGTTTACATGTATCACAATTAATTTTTTCACCCATTGAACATTCTACAAGCTTAATAAACAAGTAAAACACATCGGGGTGATAAAAATACATAGCAGAACTTAAACCCTGATACAAAATAAATGAACAAGTTAATTACACCTTTTATCCTTTTTTTTCTTGATTTTTTTGTGAGATTTTAAATTATTTTTACTCGTGGTATATTATTTTATTCAATTTAATAATTTTTTTTAAATTAATTATTCATTTTCATTTAACTCTTCAATCAAAAAATGATTTTTAATATAACTTTGATTATTTTTTTATATAATTTTTTCTAGTTACATGTTTGTTTCGATAACTCAGATTAACTTGAGATAGTTTTGTTATTGAAATTCATCTTTTTATATTTAATGAGATGATAATTAAGTTACATCATTTTATTATTATACAAAAAAAGATTTTTCAGGCTATATTTTTTTAATTTGGTCTATTTGATGTCATTTTTTTTTATTATCTATTTCAAATAAAAATAATTTATGTTTGATTCGGTCATGTTTATAACTTGAATCATAAATTTCTATCAATGTGGTTACTATCTTTTGTAGATAAATTGATTAACAATTCAGTCAATCAAGTTGACTTATAAAAGTGTAAAAAAAGAAAGAAAAAATGAATTTTTTTCTCATTGACTTTGTATGGTAGACTATTTGTGATTTGTGATTTCAATTTAATATTTTGATTTCGAAATTCATAAGTCCTCTGATTATAATTGATTTTCTTTTTATTAAATATTATCTGAACTACCTTTTTAATGTTCTTTTATTTTGTTTTTGTTTGTCTTAAGTGAAGATTAGGAAATTAAAAAAAGAGCATTTTATGAAAAAATAAAATCTTGAAGTCCATTCCTCGTCGTCTTCATCAACTCATCCATGTCTGAAACGTAGAAAAGTCCCACACAGACCAAGAAAACTTGCATTACCTTATTTACTTGTACATTAAAACAACACATAAACAAGATCCAGATAGCCCCTTTGACCTCTTTTTTCTTTTATGTTTTCTTGACCATTAACGGGGAAAAGAGGTAGAGTTTGATCTGTGATTGTATTTATACTTGGAGAGAGATGTTGGAGAAGATTAGGTTACCAGCTAGGCCATCATTGAGAGGGAATGATAGGGTAGTTGATGCTTCACATTGTCAAGGATGCTCTTCTCAGTTCACTTTCATCAATCGCAAGGTGTTTATATATATATATATATATATAACTATTATTAAAGTAAAAATTGAACCTTTTCAATCTTTTTTATCTTTTCTACAATGCCCATGTCTCAAAATGTCTTCTTTCAGTTCTCTCTTTGTATAATCGCTTGATCATGATTTGTTTATTCTTTGATTTTTTGTTATGATGATCTTTTATAGCGTAATTAGGAATACTTGGATCATAAGTTGAAGTTATTCATAATTATTAGACTTGTGCTTGTTATAGATATCAACTGTCATAATTTTTTGCCTTTATTTTAATTTCGTATGTTAAAAATCTATATTAAGCTTATTATTGGTTCTCAGTGCTCAGTCGAACTTTTTTATATGATTATTAAATGAGATGTCTGTTGATTTCCATTTGGGTTTTTATCTATCCCAGATTTCATGAGATATTGATTCATGTGTAATTGGATTTGCAGCATCATTGCCGAAGATGTGGAGGTTTGTTTTGTGGCAATTGCACTCGGCAAAGAATGGTTTTGCGAGGTCAAAGCGATTCTTCTGTGCGTATTTGTGATCCCTGTAAAAAGTTAGAAGAGGCTGCTCGTTTTGAGATGCGGTATGGGCACAATAATAGATCCGGGAAAGGTATTTTCTTAGTTTTTGATTATGATTATTGATGTTTTTTACATTACGTAGCCCGATCATTTACTGTTTTACTCATTGCCTCTTTGTAAAATTCTCTTTCTCCTTCTAGTTCTTCATTCATTCAATATATCTAAGGATTGTTGTTTGGCTACTCTCAAGTTTGTAGAAAAATAACTTTTAGTCCCCTTTGTTCCTTCCCTGGCTTTAAAATCACTTTGGAAAATCTGTTTTTTTTTTCAAAGTTCATTTCTCAAGCTCATGAAATAATGTTTTGACATGCAGATGCACACTGTCTAATGTTCATGAATATGTGCACAGTGAGATATAATGCATCTTCTTTTGAAATGGCATCTTTGTCTAAACCTAGATGGAATTTTGTGTAGGAAGTTCAAGAATGACTGCAAAGAATGAGGATGAGATTTTGAATGAGATTCTAGGAAATGATAGAATGATATCTTCTTCATCAGGACAACAGTCCAACACTGACATGTTTTCTAGCAATCAAAGGGCAAGTAGCTGTGCTTCCTATTCAAATACTCAACAAGTTGATGCTCTGGATGGTGGAGGAGAAATACGTAGAAGTCATTCTGTGGATGAATGCAATCATGTATATAGTGAGGTGGGATCAACCACCCCTGTGGAATTACGTCAAAGAGCGTTAGATGAAAAGAAGAGGTACAAAATTTTGAAAGCTGAGGGGAAGTCTGAGGAGGCCTTGAAAGCCTTTAAGAGAGGAAAGGAACTTGAGAGGCAGGTTGATGCTTTGGAACTGTCTGTTAGAAAAAAATGTAGGAAGGTTTTGTCTTCTACCTACACAGTTGAGACTCAGAAAGAAGATGGCCCCAAAGAATCTGTCAGAAAAAGTAAACGCCTTGCTCAAGTCAACGAAAAGGATAACTTCACTGCTGAACTCAGAGAATTAGGGTGGTCTGATATGGATCTCCATGACAGAGGCAAAAAACTGGTGAAAATGAGTTTGGAGGGTGAACTCTCTTCTCTTCTTGGAGAAATCTCTGGTCGAACTAACAAGGACATGGGAAGAAGTGGCGTTGACAAAACCAAGGTTGTTGAACTTAAAAGAAAGGCGCTAGCTTTGAAACGTGAAGGAAAGGTTGTCGAAGCCAAGGAAGAATTGAAGAAAGCGAAAGTTTTAGAACAGAAGCTTGAAGAACAGGAGTTGTTGGGTGTGAATGAAGATTCTGATGATGAGATATCTATGTTAATCTCTAGCATGGACAGTGATCAAGAAGACATAGTACATGCTGAGGATGAGCAGGGTCATGGTTTTGATTTTGATCACCTTGTGGGCACAGCTGATGATCTCCATGTTGATGGTAGCTTTGAAGTGACGGATGAGGATCTGGTGGATCCAGAATTAGCTGCTACACTTAAATCATCAGGCTGGACTGATGATTCTGACAGTTCGGAAACCACTACACAGTCTGTCTCAATTGATAGGGAAACTCTTCAAAGTGAAATTCTTTCACTGAAAAGAGAAGCACTTAATCACAAACGAGGTGGCAACGTTGCAGAGGCTATGGCTCATCTAAAGAAGGCAAAGTTGCTTGAGAGGGACCTTGAAAGCTTGGGAGGTGAAGTGGGCAGCTCAATTGTGCATGATACTACAAGAATGAAGAAAATTTCACCTTCCCAAAATACTATTGCAACGAGCAATGTGAGTTCTAAACCTGCACGAAGGAGTAGATTGATGATTCAGAAAGAGCTCTTGGCTATAAAAAAGAAGGCTCTTGCTCTGAGAAGGGAAGGTAGATTGGATGCGGCAGAGGAAGAGTTGAAGGCAAGGTTCTTGAACAGCAGCTTGAAGAGATGGACAATGCTTCATGTCAATATATGGAAAGTAAATCAGCAATATATGGGTGGCAATTATAACAGCAATTCTTGTATTTATTACATACTATAGATCAGGGATTGTAAACTGTAAATTAGGAAGTATTACATGTATTTAGAGGACTGAATTCCTCTTTGTAAAGGCAATGAAATACAGAACAAATTTGATATTTGTGACATGGTATCAGAGCTTATTCTTCTTATCTAGACCTTCGATTTTTCTTCAGTTTACATACTGAATTTCGTCAGTATTTTTTTGGTGATTTTTTTGGGTTTTCTACTATGTCTGGAGAGGCGTTTCTTACTCGATTCAATGGCAAAAACTATGCCAGTTGGGAGTTTCAATTCTGAATGTTTGTTAAAGGGAAAGAACTATGGGGGCATCTTGATGGGTCATTACCAGCACCAGCAGCAACTGATTCAGAGAAGCTGAGTGCATGGACTACCAATGATGCAAAAATCATCTCATGGATACTGGGGTCTGTTGAACCCCATATGATCAACAATCTCCGATCGTTTGACACAGGGAAGGAAATCTGGGATTACTTTCGACGCATATATTCCCAGAACAATTCGGCTCAAAAATTTCAAGTCAAAATGGGAATTGCTAACTACAAACAAGGTAATCTTTCAATTGAACAATTCTACACTGGATTTCTAAATTTATGGAGTGAATATACTGGGATAATTTATTCTAAAGTACCAAAGGAGAGTTTAACGGCACTTTACCTTGTTCATGCCGAGAGCCAGAGGGACCAATTTTTGATGAAACTTCGGCCAGAATTTGAGGCCGTGAGAGCCAGTTTGATCAATCGGAGTCCAGTACCCAATTTGGATGAATGCTTGGGGGAATTACTAAGGGAAGAACAAAGACTCACAACTCAACACGAGTTGACTCAGGACACTGCCACCGAGATTAATGTGGCTTACATGGCTCAGGGAAGGGGACGACGAGTTGACTCAGGACGACAGAGGAGTGTGGGTGTGGGTGTGCAGTGTTTTAATTGCAAGGAATTAGGGCATATCTCCAGAAATTGCAGCAAGAAAATTTGCAATTATTGTAAGAAAGAAGGGCATCTAATCAAGGAATGTCGTCTGCGACCACAAAATCAAGGGTTAGGGTTTGGTGGTGGTACTGCTTCCATGGCCGCTGCAGCTGTCTCATCGTCGACACCAGAAACTTCGTCGACGATGAACTCTTCATCAACAACCCTCACGCCGGAGATGATGCAGCAGATGCAGCAAATGATTGTCTCTGCCCTCTCAGTATTCGGGTTCCAAGGTATGCAAGATAATTTCAATTCTGTAATTTTGGCAAATGATAAGCATCACGGGTTAGCAGGGAAATGTGAAATTCATCACGGGTTGGCTGAGAAATCTGAAATTGATTACGGGTTGGCAGTCGGGTCTCATGGGTTGGCAGTCGGGTCACATGAAAAGAAATCTGATTTTAATTCAGATATAATTCCGGTTAATGATAAATACTGGTTAATGGATTTGGCAGCGTCAAATCATATGACTAGCAGTGAAAATGGGTTGTATAATGTGCGAAAATATATGGGCAATCAGCATATACAGGTGGCAAATGGTGATAATCTTCTGATTTCATCAATTGGTAATTTGGGTTCTCACTTCGAAAATATTTTTGTGTCACCAAAATTATCCACAAGTTTAATCTCTGTTGGGCAAATGATAGAAAATAACTGTAAAATTCAATTTGATCATAATGGTTGTTGTGTGCAGGATCAAGTATCGGGGAAAGTGATCGCGAAGGGGCCTAAAGTGGGATGTTTATTTCCAATACAATTTTCTAGTATTAATTCTTGTGCTTATTCTACTGTCATTAATAATCTTCATTTTTGGCATAAAAAGTTGGGACATCCCAATTCCACTGTATTGACTCATCTTATGAAACATGGATATTTGGGGAAAAAAATTTCTATGGAATTTTTGGATTGTAGCTCTTGCAAATTGGGCAAAAGCAAAACATTATCATTTCCTTCGCATGGTAGTCGTGCTTCTAAATGTTTTGACATTATACATACTGATGTGTGGGGCGTGAGTCCTGTTCTTTCTCATGCTCATTATAAATATTTTGTCACATTTATTGATGACTTCAGTCGTTTCACTTGGATATATTTTCTCCGCTCTAAGGCTGATGTGTTCTTAACATTTCAAGCTTTTGTTGCATTTGTTGAAAATCAATTTTCTGCTCATATTAAAATTCTAAGATCTGACTCTGGGGGGAATATGTGTCCAAAGAATTTCAAGACTATCTCAAAAACAAAGGAATTCTCTCTCAAAAATCTTGTCCTTACACTCCTCAACAAAATGGAGTTGCTGAGCGTAAGAATCGTCATCTTTTAGATGTTGTTCGCACCTTATTAATTGATTCTTCCGTACCTACTTGATTTTGGGTAGAAGCTTTGTCGACAGCTGTTCATCTAATTAATTATTTGCCTTCCCAGGTTCTTAAATTTGCATCTCCATACTCTATTTTATTTGGTGTTCTTCCTGAGTATGATTCTCTTCATGTTTTTGGATGTGTTTGTTTTGTTCATTTACCCTCTACTGAACGAAATAAACTTTCAGCCCAAGCTGCTCGTTGTGCTTTCCTAGAATACAGTAATTCTCATAAAGGTTTTTTGTGTTATGACGCAAATGCTCATAAAATTCGTATCTCTCGAAATGTGATTTTCTTCGAAAATCAAAAAAATTTTCCTTCTTGTCCTCCTCCAGAATCCACTCCTATTCAGCTTCCAACATTTGATGATGGTGGTACATCTTATGTTTTTGAACGTTTTAAGCCAGGAATTGTATATCAAAGACGTCATCCACCATCCACTTTACCCCTTCCGAACACGGAACCGACACCTGATCCTGCTCCTCAACTAAGACGATCAAATCGAGTTTCCCGTGCCCCAAACAGGTATGGATATTCAGCAACTACTATTGATAGTACTTTTGTGCCTAAGACTTATGCTCAGGCTTCTACCCAAGACTGTTGGGCACAAGCAATGCAGGAGGAACTTCAGGCTCTTACAGATAATCACACATGGGATATTGTCTCTTGCCCTCGTGACACCAAACCTATTGGCTGCAAATGGGTATACACTGTCAAATTAAAATCTGATGGGTCTGTGGATCGGTACAAAGCACGGTTAGTTGCTCTTGGAAATTGCCAAGCATATGGCATTAATTATGAGGAGACATTTGCACCTGTCGCTAAAATGACCGCCATACGAACTATTTTGGCAATTACTGCTTCTAAAAGATGGTCACTTCGTCAAATGGATGTGAAAAATGCGTTTTTACATGGCGATCTAAAAGAAGAGATCTATATGACTCCTCCTCCCGGTATGTTTACTCACCCATCTGATAAAGTTTGTTGGTTGAAACGTTCACTGTATGGTCTAAAACAAGCACCCCGAGCATGGTTTGAAAAGTTTCGTACTACTCTGCTGGATCTGCAATTTATTCAGAGTCAATATGATTCCTCCCTCTTTCTTCAGCATACTGCTAATGGTATTGTTGCTCTTCTGGTATATGTGGATGATATTATTATCACAGGATCTGATATTCCACTCATTGAGAATTTGCAGCGTTCTCTTCACACTGCATTCCATATGAAGGATTTAGGAGAACTACATTATTTTCTTGGCCTACAGGTGCACTCTATGACTAACGGAATATTTTTACATCAACACAAATATACCTAAGAGATACTTATTTTGGTCGGTCTTGAATCAGGAAACAGTGTTCTTACACCTCTTGAGATTAATTTAAAACTTTGTCAGAATGATGGTGATTTATTGTCTGATCCTTCCATATACAGACAATTGGTGGGCAGTTTGAATTATTTAACCATTACTCGGCCAGATATTTCTTTTGTAGTACAACAAGTTAGTCAGTTTTTATAGAATCCTCGTCAATCTCATCTAGCTGCGGTCAAGAGAATCATTCGTTATCTTAAGGGCACATCTGGAAGAGGAATATTCTTTTCTGTCGACAATTCCTTACAATTAACAGGTTATAGTGACGCAGATTGGGCAGGATGTATGGATACACGTCGATCTATTACGTGATGGTGTATGTTTCTTGGAAATGCTTTAATTTCATGGAAAAGCAAAAAGCAAGATCGTACTTCCAAATCTTCCACAGAATCTGAGTATCGAGCTATGTCCGCTGCATGTTCTGAAATTGTATGGCTCCGGGGTTTGTTACAAGAACTTGGATTTCCTCAACATCATCCTACATCACTTCATGCTGATAACACGAGTGCTATTCAGATTGCCACTAATCCCGTGTTTCATGAACGCACCAAACATATTGAGGTTGATTGTCATTATATTCGTGAAGCTCTTGATAATAATATTCTTACACTTCCTCATATTTCCACTGAGCATCAAACAGCTGATGTCTTTACGATGGCTTTGTCTCGGTATCGAAATCAACTCATGATTGACAAATTGATGCTTCTTGATCGGCCAGCATCAATTTGAGGGGGGATGTCAATATATGGAAAGTAAATCAGCAATATATGGGTGGCAATTATAACAGCAATTCTTGTATTTATTACATACTATAAATAAGGGATTGTAAACTGTAAATTAGAAAGTATTACATGTATTTAGAGGACTGAATTCCTCTTTGTAAAGGCAATGACATACAGAACAAATTTGATATTTGTGACAAAATGTCAAAGGGAAACGGGCGTCTGTTGGGAGTGAGAACCTAGATTTGGAAAATGAAGATCCTAGTATTACTGGAAGTCCACCAATTAGAGAAGGGGGGGAGGATGTAACAGATCAAGATATGCATGACCCAGCTTACCTTTCACTTCTAAGGAGCTTAGGTTGGAAGGATGATGACAATGAGCACACAATCTCTCCATTTGACCCTAAGGAAAGTGATAACATTTCTGCCCAAACAATCAATCCTTTAGTCACTCAGTCTACATCCAATATCTCATGGAGAGCACCAAGAAGAAGCAAAGCTGAAACACAGAGAGAGCTTTTAGGCCTGAAAAGAAAGGCTCTTACTTTAAGACATGAGGGTAAGATTGATGAGGCAGAGGAAGTGCTTATAGCAGCAAAAGCTTTGGAGACCCAGATTACAGGGATGGAAACACTGAAGAAAGAAATTCAGATTGAGTCTAACAAACCCAAGGATGAAATTGTCAGACCTATTAACAGTGCAGCGGAGGAAGGAGATGTCGATGATATTGCAGAAAAAGATATGCATGACCCATCACTTCTCTCAATGCTAACAAATTTAGGGTGGAAGGACGATGGAGTTGAAGCTGTAACTGTGCAAGCAAAGCCATCTAAACAAGTTTTGGATCATTTGGTGAACTCTACTGATCTATCCACAATTCCGCTCTCTTCCAGCATTTCAGCAGCCAGACCAAGAAGCAAAGGAGAAATCCAGAGAGAGCTTTGGGTTTGAAAAGAAAGGCCCTTTCCCTTAGGCGTAATGGAGAAGCTGAGGGAGCTGAGGAATTGTTGAAAATGGCCAAGGTACTAGAGTCCCAAATAGATGATCTGGAAGGTCCAAAGAAGGAGCTTTTCCCTGATGCTTCTGAAGACAAAAAATATCAGAGTAGTGGATCACTAAATAACCATGAAAAGCAGAATAATGTGAACAATGCAGTGGAAATGATTGAAAAATTGGCGGCAGCAGCGGCAGCAGATCCTGATGAAAAAGTTATTGAGTCATTCACTGGTTCAGGAAGAAAGGGAAGTGACAAAACTGCTCCTCCCTCGTGGAGTCCTGATTTTATCAATCAAGTGCCTTTTGAGATCAATGAAGACAACCATCCATATGTAGGGGACTTTGATCTATTAGGTGAATTGGGATCCTTAAGTAACTCGAGAGTAAATCAAGGCACTGAGTTCTTTCCTCCACCTCATCAATCTATGAATCTGATGGATTTGCTGACTGGTGATGATTGGAGCAGTCCTCAAATACCAGGCAGAAAACTTGAAGATAAAGTCGATTTTGGTTCTGATATATCCTGCCTGCTTGAGCCTCATGTTCATGTTGGCTCCTTGAGAAGTGGGCTTGAAAATCTCAGAAGCAAGGACAGAGAAGCCAGTTCAATTTCTGATGTTCCCCATTTTCCTGATCACCATGTTCATATGGGTTCCATGATACATGCACCCAGGGATCTTGGAAGCACAGAAAATGTTAGAACTGGAAAGAGAAAAGAAACAGTTAATTCAGGCAAGAAGCCCCATTTTGATGATACAGATTCTGCTCAAGGATTGGCTTCTCAGAACAGTAAAAATGCCCTTCAACAAGAAGTTTTGGCTTGTAAGAGGAAGGCAGTTGCGTTAAAGAGAGAAGGGAAATTGGCAGAGGCTCGAGAGGAACTTCGGCAGGCAAAGCAGTTGGAGAAGAGTCTTGAGGTTGAGACCCTCGAGCCTGTAAGTGGTACCCATGATGGATCAACATCTGTGTCAAATGCTCCCCCTGTTCAACAAAAGGATCCCAGTGCCCCAAAATTTCCTCCAAAACCACTGTCCGGGCGTGATCGATTTAAGTTGCAGCAGGAGTCACTGAGCCACAAACGTCAGGCTCTAAAGCTGCGAAGAGAAGGTCAGGTGGAAGAAGCAGAAGCTGAGCTTGAATTGGCCAAGGCTCTGGAAGCCCAGTTGGATGAAATGTCTTCTAATGATTCTGGAAAGTCTTCTGTCAACATAGCAGAACCAGTAGATGTAGTTGTTGAAGATCTTGATCCTCATCTTCTATCTGCCTTGAAAGCAATTGGAATTGAAGATACAGGTATTATATCACAAAGTTCAGAGAGAGCAAGGCCTGCATTAGTTAGCGCTACCAATAGTGAAAACAATAGCCAGGAAAGGAATCAGTTTGAAGAACGGATCAAGGCAGAGAAGGTAAAGGCAGTAAATTTGAAAAGTGCAGGGAAGCAAGCTGAAGCTTCGGATGCTCTCCGGCGGGCCAAATTTTATGAAAAGAAACTAAATTCCTTGTGATGAATTTGATCATTAAGGATGCTTGAGAATCTTACAAGTTTTCAGGTAACATTGTACCACATGAATTTGCATCCTTTAATGGTAAGAGAGAGAGAGAGTTCTAAATTGGTTCTCAAGCAGGTTCTTTCTCTACTGAAATGCTGTGATTTATTAATTTAAAAAAAGGAATAATCATTAGTCATTGAAAATTCCCAGAATACATCTGTCATTGAAAAATCATTAGTTCTAGGGATGGAATGATCAAATCTGCAATATTGTTTAACGTTTGAGCATCATAACATGCAACCATAGACTCTGGATATGGGTGAAAAACCAAGAGCGAGTCGAAATAGACTCTGTGGGGCAATATTCCACCCACTCTAAAATGATTGGTTTTAAGGATCTTGAGGGTAGAGCCAGGTTTCCTTCTCTCCGTAAAATTGTTCCGTGTCTTGGGTTTTCAAAGGATCAAACCATACCTTAAATGAAACTATGTAATGTTAGTTATGAATGAAATACTAGACAGTGCTCAAATAAAAAAAATGTAGTTAAATCCGAAGTGAGTTATATTCTTATTAAAACCAAGGAAGAAGATTTAAATGGAGCATGAGATGTGAAATTAATGAAATAGGGATGAAGTTGGATGAGTTAATGAGAAGTTATTTAGATTTTTGGTTTAGAAGAAATAAAATACTCATAAGTAATGTTGTGATATACTGTTGATGTAGGGGACTCATATGAACTAGACGGCAGTCTAGGACTACAAGACAGGTGTTTGCTGTAAGTTGATTTTCAAACTTTATGCCTTTGTAATTACCATTAAAACTGTTAAGCATGTTAAAAAAATAAACTTAATAGTTACATATATGAATTTAACTATGGTAACCTATGTATATTGAAAATAATTTGATGTATATGGAATGATGTTGATTAGCTATTCCAGCTTTTGATAGCTAATGGTACCGGTGAGTTCCACCGGTGCCCATATTTTTGGACAATTGTTTTTAAAAATTATATTATTAAATTAATTAAATCTAATTAAATTAATGATTCTCATATATATTAAAGAAGCTAAAACAAGTCGCTATTTCACTATAGTAATAGACAAATAATATTGTGGATTGTAATAGTATAATTATCATTTTTTATTTTGTGTGTTTCAATTTTAGCCTTGAACTCGAGGGTATTTTTAACTTTTCTCATGCGACCTGTTGGCATTATCCGAATGTTTGGAGGTGTTTTCATCTTTTATGAGTATTTTTGTACAATAAAAATATGATTTTACCCCTGCCACTGGACAATACATAGTTGCTTACCTAGAGTATTTTTGAATCTTTACACCTCTGTTCAAATTAAAACAACCATATTACTCTCCAATAAAACAAAAACTTAGAGTCGCATTCAGAAGTGTTTATGGCATTTCAAATTTTTGAAAATAGTATAAATATGAATATGCCATCATAAAAGATAAAATACAATAAGTGGTTGTAGAGGTGTATAGGTAATTTCATATTTTTATTATTTTTTTCTTCTGAATACTGTTGGTGCGTCTGACTGATACGCTAACAGTTTTCTTCTTCACGCTCTCTTCAGGCTGCGCGTGCAACGTCTTGTGATGGTAAAAAATATTCAATCGGCGTCTCAAATGATCCACTGCCATGTCTCCTTTCTCATGGTGGCGCGCGTGGCATCCCAAGATGATCGAAAATGTGGCGGTGATCGGTTAATCTTTTTTTCCCCTTTCTCTTTCTTGTAGCCTAAATTACATGAAAGTTTTCTTGGTTTATGATGTTTTCATTTCAGGTTCCTAATCTTTTGATTGTTTGTATAGTACTGATTTATGTGATATAAGTTGTAATTTGTTTTAATTTTGTCATTCAATTGAAATTGATTATATATTTCATTTTCATTTTGGTCGTTATTCTTTTAGTTTTGAATTTGTTTTTAAATCCTTTAATATTTTAGGTATAGAAGTTTGGATTTTTTTTCAGTTTTATCTTTCGATTGAAATTGATCATATATTTTGTTTTCATTTCAGCCTTTATACTTTTAATTTTTTTTATTTGATTTTAATTTTTTATATATTTATGAAATAGTTTCTATTTTTGTCAATATTTATATGTATATGCTCTTAGTTTTTATTTTTTGTTTTTATTATTTTCTATTTTGTTAAGGTTGTATTTGTTTTTAATTTAGTCCTTAAATTTTAATGTGTTGGTGATAATTTAAAAATTGATATTTCTTATTGTTTTTAATTTAGTCCTTACATTTTAATGTGTTAGTGATAATTTAAAAATTGATATTTTTTATTTTTTTCTACACTCTTTTTTCTTATTTTTATTTATTCTTCAAGTCAAATGATTTTTTAAAGCTAATAATATTTATTTTTATTTGATCATTTATTTTATTTTTTGTTTTCTCTTTTATTAAAGTTTTTAGGGTTTTTTATTCTTCGAGGTAATTTTTTTTAACTGTTATATATGCAATAATTTCACTTTCATTTTAAAAACTATTTCAAAAGAACTGAAAAAAAATAAAGGAATTGAAACTAAAAAAATAAGAATACAAATATAAAATAAAAATTATATATAAATTGAAATGAATAATAATAAAAAAAAAATCTCCCGAGCAGAGGCTAATGAATCGAATATTTATATTTCATTATCAATCTATTTTTGAATCGGAAAACATGTGGTCTGAATTATTCTTCATACCCATCAGTCATTTATAGAACTTCGTATCCTTTACGACTGTATTTGAAAACTAAAGTCTTACCCTTTTGTCTTGTAATAACGTGTAACTCATTTTGTGCAGATATTCTTGCCTGCGTGTAATTTTTTTTAATTAATATTTTAATATTATTTTAATATACCGACATTAAAAATAAATTTTAAAATATATAAAAATATTTTAAAATGCAATCCATTGCAATAGTAATTGAGGAATAAGAGACCCACATGTGGCAAACATCGTTAGAATGGGTATCCGGTGAACAATAATAAAAGAAAGATAGTCAAGCTAGTATAATGGTAAAAGTATGAGATTATGAGATTTATATTTTGTAATTTTATGTTTGAGTTCCGTAGTTGTTAATATAATAATTATTAAAAACTTATATAATCATTAATTTCAGGATCCCTGAAAAATTAGTTAAGGTATATACAAGCTAACTCAGACATTCATATTAATAAAAAAAATAAAAAAAAGATATTATTGTTGATATACAAAATCACCCACTAACTTAAATATGTGTTACTGTGTTATATATATATAGTAAATGCTATTTTTAAAAATATTACTAGAGTTTGTATTATTTAGTTATGTTTTTAGATATACAGTTAATGATGTTGAAATATTGATATCTATGTATACAACAATTACAAATATCTTATTCTACTAACTGGAATACCAACTATATAATTTTTATTAGCTAATAAAAAATAATGTTAATCATTAGAAGACTAGAATAAAAAATGTAAATTGAATTATTCATATTATGACTATAAAAGAAGAGAAATTACATGATTTAAATAACATTTCTGTTGAAAAAAACAAAGTTACAATAAAATTATAGGGAAAAAAATCTTTATTATTTTCTCACAAACAAGAGAACTCTGTAACAAGTCTTCATGTGTGATATATTCTTATCTAGTTAGGTTGTTAGATTCATCTAGTTAGATAATGATAGTGTGTTTATGTGATTAACATAGAAGAATGTGCTTTAAATGCATTACATGAGTTTTTTTTTTGCTTTCATATTATGTTGAATTCAAAATTATAAAAATCAACATGTGAATCACACACCATGTGGTCCCTAGCTAGCTAGCTAGCTAGCATTTGTTTGTAGCATAGAACCCTATATACCACAAAGTGAATTATACTGCATCCTAGGACCCGCTTAAATATCTCAGTATCTGCTTCTAAATAATTACAGGTGATATCATCAATGGCGTTTTCCATCAATGGTGACAAATTGTCAACATCCTTTCATTTTCCTAACCTTGATGTACAGTTTCGACTCACATGTTGCATGGTAATTTGTTTATGGTTTCTCATTGCTTGATCTATATTTCACTTTTGCAGAATGAGAAACACCTCAGATATGGAAAAATGGTGGAGGAGATTAGGTATATTCTTAACAATGCTGATAGAAAAGATCCACTAGAAGGCTTAGTAATGATCGATACACTTCAACGCTTAAGCAGAGGAGATTGAATCTTTTATAAGGGGGTGTTTAGGAGTGCTTATCAAATGCGCTTATGAAAAGAATTTTAAAAAAAGTTATTTTTATTTTTTATTTTAAATTAATTTTTTTTGATGTTTTTAGATTATTTTAATATGATGATGTCAAAAATAATTTTTAAAAAATAAAATAAAAAATAATCACAAATACATTTTTAAACAAGGACTAAATACTTAATATTTGAACTTCATATCTCCAAATTATCTTCCGCTTGATGTTTTTGGAGTTGCTCTTTGAGACAAGAGGGTTATAATATCTCTTTATAAATATTCATGGACAATCTCTCTCTTCAGCTAGACCATCAATACAAAAGAGAAGGCCTAGCTGGAGAGCAGAGTACAAATTGTTTTCTAAATTATTTTTATTTAAAAATATATTAAAATATTATTATTTATATTTTATTTAATACGAGCATATCGACATAATTTAAAAATAAAAATAAAACTTGATATATTGTTTTTATATAAAAAAAACCATGGGGTCCTGCTAGACTTAATAAGGTGGGTAACTTTCACATTCTTCATGGTCTGGGCCCAATAAGACAATGACTAGCCATCCATCGGATTCACCACACACCTCTTCTTCGATCTATCTATCATCAACTAATGGTGTATATTTCATGGAAAGCGATCTTTTAAATCTTTATTTATTTATTTATTTATTATTATTTTAATAAATTTGAAAAAAATAAAAATTTAGCAAGTTATTTTTCATGGAGCTAAGAAACAATAAAAAACAATTTATTTTGCATTTTATATGAAAACCACCTCATAAACAAAAATGATTATTCACGTTGAAGCGGGAGATCATCAAAAACTCTTTTGTGGCTAAATTTACCACAACAGCATTTCTCAAGTACAGGCAACCTAATATGTAGTGTTGTTCTCTTCCAACAGGAACGCGGGGATCTTGAGCTGAAGAACTAAACATTGAAGACACAGGACATGGCAATGAAACTCCATGGAGATGGAAGATCAGCCTGCCCTCCACCATGTTAACAGACGGGATCTTCAAAGAAATATGTATTAGGATATCAATAAAGAAACTGATGATTCTGTGGATGGCTTTCCACCTATTATGACTCTCACAGCAATGATCCTTCGTCTGTGGGATGACTTGGGCACCGCCACGGTTAAATTATATGTTACTTTCATATTTTTGATACCAAGTGATTGCTTTTTTAATTTTTAAAATTTACTTTTAATACTAGTGTGTAAAAACAATTTTATTTTAAAAAAAGTATTTTAAAACGCACTGATAGAAGTTTGAAAAAATGGCTTTTTTATTAAAAACGCCATAAAACCTTCATGGAAACCTGAACACTAACGCAATTAATTAGCATTGGTGACTTCACACTATGAGAGAGACATCTTTCGTGAATTAAATTCAGGATGAGAATCAAGATGGCAACGATGGGTCCTAACTGGAGTGCTAGAACATCCACACATCACAGGTGGACGAGCGAGAGATCACGTTATCCAGTTAATCTGTGACGCGTGGAAGAAACTCAACCTGGAATGTCTTTCTCGGCCGGGTCCATTTTCATCGATTTTTACGGAAGCTTGTCTGAACGTTGCAAGGATGATTCCTCTGATGTACAGCTACGATGACAGTCCTAGTCATGAAAGCCTGAAGGAGCTCATGAGGTCACTTGCTGCTCATCTAGAGAGTCAATAGCCACACCAATCGCTGTGTTTTCTTGAAATAACTAATGGGTTCAAACTTCAATTTCATTAGTCGGTTTCTAGTTAACAGACGGGATCTTCTCAAGTGTAGTTCTTAAAAGCCGGAACGTTCCCTTAAAACAATCCATCTAGCTAGTGTTCTGACCTTTCTTTCGTTTTGTTTTGGATTCGAGACGACATGCGAGGGATAGGAGGAAACTCTGATGTGCTGCGTGCTTATCTTGGTTGCCTGGTCAATAATTAACGACCCCCTGTTCACTACGTAATTAGGGTTTTTTACATGGAAACATTTAAAAAGGACTTTCCCTTCTCACATGGAAATGCAGCGGGGCGAAACTCAAAAAAGCGAAGCTATATCAGGTCCAGATAATTAGGAAAGAACAAATTGCGTTCTGTAGCTTTGGCACGGACGGAGATAAAAGAGTGGGGGTCGTGAAGCTCTTTTAACCCCATAGATCGAGCCATAATTCAGACAATAAAGCTTCACAAATCCTTACATCAATTGCATCAATAACAGGAAGCAGCCCCTGCTCCCCTACATAAAAGGAATTTTTTATTATTTTAACAATAATAATAATGATATTTTTATATGTTAAGTTTTCGATGATGTTATTGTTATAAAAGAGAGTTTTGATATGTTTTATTATATCAAATCTTGTATGTATAGATATTATATTTTATTTTAGAATTAGTAAAATTTATTAACTATTTCAATCCAAAAAATTATAAAAATTATTTACTGAACCCGCAATATAATGCTGGGAATTTAACTAGTAGAACTCTATAATAAGTCTTCATGTGTGATATATTCTTGTGGTTGTGAGATTCATCTAGTTAGATAATGAAAGTATTTTATGTGATTCACATGGAAGAATGTGCTTTAAATGCATTACATGAGTTTTTTTTTGATTTCACATTATGTTGAATTTAAAATTATAAAAATCAAATATGACACAACATGTGAATCACACATTGTATGGCCCCTAGCTAGCATTGGTTTGCAGCATATAACCCTATATATTACAATTTGAATTATACTACACCCAACGACTCACTCAAACCTCTCAGTATCTGCTTCTGAATAATTACAGGTGATCTCATCAATGGCGTTTTCCATCAATGGTGGCAGCTTCTCAGCATCCTTTCAAATTCCTAGCTTTGATGTATGTACAATTTTGGCTCGCATGTTGCATGGTAATTTATTTTTGGTTTCTCATTACTTAATCTATATTTCACTTTTACAGAATGAGAAACACCTCAGATATGGAAAAATGGTGGAGGAGATTAGGTATATTCTTAACAATGCTGATAAAAAAGATCCACTAGAAGGCTTAGTAATGATCGATACACTTCAACGCTTAAGCATTGACTATCACTTCCGAGAGGAGATTGAATCTTTTCTAAATACTCAATATTTGAACTTCACTTCTCCAAATCATCTTCCGCTTGATGTTTTTGGAGCTGCTCTTTGCTTTCGATTGTTGAGACAAGAGGGTTATAGCGTCTCTCAAGGTGAGCAAGTTATACTCCGTGCATTCATCAACAATATAATTAAGAATATGTTAAATATTAGAAAATAATATAAAATCAATTTGACCCTACGTACGTACATCAATGCTACAAGTCATGCTCCAATGCTAGATGCAAATTAGTATCAGTGCGTCTAACAAAATATGTGTATATATTTACGAGCAATATTTTTGTTGTGGCTATGCTACAGAGGTGTTTAACAACTTCAAGAATGAAGAGGGAAATTTTCGTTTCATACAAGAAAAGGACGTAAAGGGTTTGATGGAATTGTATGAAGCTTCACAATTGAGAATGGAAAGTGAAGATATACTTGATGAAGCTGGAGAGTTGAGTGCTAGGCTACTGAATCATCATGAATCTCAGATTGTTGCAAATACACTGGAGCATCCTTATCACAAGAGCTTGGCAAGGTTAATGGTCAAGAACTTCCTAAACAATATTGATATCCGAAATGAAAACATCAAGGTTTTTTCAGAGTTGGCGAAAATCGATTATGAGATTGTACGATCTATACATCAGAAGGAAATTTTTCAAATAACAGAGTAAGAACTACATATTGCTTGAAATGTACTAGCAAGATTAAATTAGTCTCTAATAAGGCAGAATTTTGTGTTATTCTTAGTTGGTGGAAAGACTTGGGCTTGGCGAAGGAGTTGAAATTCGCAAGAGACCAACCTCTAAAATGGCACATGTGGTCCATCTTTGTCCTCATAGATCCTAACCTCTCTGAGCAAAGGGTTGACTTAACTAAACCCATCTCGCTGGTGTACATTATTGATGACATTTTTGATCTTCATGGAACGCTCAATGACCTCTCTATCTTCACAGAAGCAGTCAATGAGTACGCATCCTCGTACCATCTCTCTCTTTCAACCTTCGTGTGTGTTTTTTTTAGAACTTTCTAATTCATCATATCACTGCATGAAGATGGGACTTGACAGCCGCTAATCAGCTACCAGAAAGCATGAAGATTTCTCTCAAGGCTCTTTTCGACACCACTGAGAGCATTAGCACCAAGATTTTTGAAAAGCGTGGATGGAACCCTATAGAATCCTTACAAAAATCGGTATAGATTTACTCACGTACAATTCAATATGTGCTAGAACCAACCATGAATTTTCTCGCACATGTACACCTTATATAAATTTTCCTCTTAACATTTGTCACTAAGAATCATCTATGATACCTGTTTGCCATGTTCTTAATTGATTGTCGCAGTGGAAAAAGTTGTGCAACGCGTTTTTAGTAGAAGCAAAGTGGTTTGCTCATGGTGAATTTCCAAAATCAGAAGAATATTTGAGAAATGGAATTGTGAGTTCAGGTGTGCATGTGGTGCTGGTCCACATGTTCTTTCTCCTGGGCCAGGGCATCAACAAAGAAACCGTTGATTTTGTGGATGGCTTTCCACCCATCATGGCTCTCACAGCAATGATCCTTCGTCTTTGGGATGACTTGGGCACCGCCAAGGTAAAATTATATATTACTTTCATATTTTTGATACCAAGTGATTGTTTTTTTAATTTTTAAAATTTATTTTTAATACTAGTGTGTAAAAACAATTTTATTTAAAAAAAAAAGTATTTTAAAACGCAGTAATGGAAATTTGAAAAAGAAATTTTAATAAAAAAAAAAAAAAAAAAACGCCATAAAACCTTCATGGAAACCTGAACACTAACGCAGTTAATTAGCATTGGTGACTTCACACCATGAGTGAAACATCTTTGGTGAATTAAACTCAGGATGAGAATCAAGATGGCAACGATGGGTCCTACCTGGAGTGCTACACCAGGGAACATCCAAACATCACGGCTGGACGA
Source organism: Salix dunnii (assembly GCA_015731905.1). NCBI lineage: Eukaryota > Viridiplantae > Streptophyta > Magnoliopsida > Malpighiales > Salicaceae > Salix > Salix dunnii. Next base: position 1,457,941 of record CM027662.1, on the reverse strand, counting down.
GCGAGAGATCACGTTATCCAGTTAATCTGTGACGCGTGGAAGAAACTCAACCGGGAATGTCTTTCTCGGCCGAGTCCATTTTCATCGACTTTTACAAAAGCTTGTCTGAACGTTGCAAGGATGACTCCTCTGATGTACAGCTACGATGACAGTCCGAGTCATAGAAGCCTCAAGGAGCTTATGAGGTCACTGGCTGCTCATCTAGTGATCTAGCGAGGGAATTGCAAAGTTATAAATACCGTTGTAGTAGATGTTTTGATTTTTTAATTAGAATAAAATGTTTAGTTTTGTTGTATTTGGGTGTGTTATTTCAGATTGTATTGTTTATATATATATATATATATATATATATATATATATATATATATATATATAAAATTATTAATTGAATCGACACAATAAAATCATTAAATACTTCCCTCAACATCATAGAAGGAATAAAAAAAGCAACCCACAACTGACTCAACATCTCATTATACAATATTTCCCTCTCTTTGTTTTGTGTTAATTTTCTAGCGGCTATGGACTCAATTGTGGCTTTTGATTTTAGGAAAATAAACATCATCTCTATTATTAAGTTGTTAGAAATAACATTATTATTTTAATTCTTTCATATTCAAGTATTTATTTGTCTTTATTTCAGAATTATAATATTGTTTTTTTTCCATATTGATTGAATTGTTTTGAGATGTTATATAATTGTTTTTTAGTTTCTTTCAATCATAATGTTGTTAAGAACTAAAATAAGAGGTAAAAGAGTTAATTTGATTGCGACAACTATCACTATAATATAATTGGGATGAATAAATTAAGTTAAATTGTTGAAGTTTTTTAATGGTTGCTTAAAATAAACACATACTTTGCTTCAAAGGATTATGCCAAGTGAATTAAAATTAATTTTCAATATTTAACATCTTGATGATAAGGAATTTATTGGAAAACTCTATCTAATTCCCATTATCTCCTCCATTCCTTTTCTTTTCACTTCAAGGGGTATTGAATTTATTTGATTGAATTTAAAGCAATAACTATCTAAACCTGTAAACTTTAAACTCGATTAACCAATTACATATCAATTTATTATTTTTATTTTTAGAATTTTGCTTCTTTAACTTTTAAGTTAAACCCCCCATTTGTTTTATTTAATTTAGTTTCTTGGAGGAAGATAAAACAAATTTTCTTTGGGTTCGATCTAGTTTTGACAATCACGAACCTAAAAATATCATAAAAAGGAAGATCAAATATCATCGTACAGGAGCAACAAATGCCTCTGCATGTCGGCGTGTGCTTGGATTTTTTCATCGGAGTAAATGAGTGATATAACAACTGGTTCGTGTTGGATGTTGATGGAAGAAGAGAAGTTTTGGGGGGAGATTGGTCGGATAAAATATTATATAAAAAAGGACACTTATAACAAGTTATTAGTTATTAAATATTAAAGAAACATTAGAAGAGTGGTGCTATTTATTTTTTATCTTGAAATCCATTATTTTCTTCTCAATTATAATCTTGTAGGCTTCGGGTTAAAGCAATATATAGTTCTTACTCTGTAATCTGAAGAATTTCCTTCTTATGTATAGATTAACCTACTAAACTCCTGACTTGATTCTTGAGGCTAGGGCTACTCTATACAAAATAAATCAAAACAAATTATAAATTATAATTTTTAATCAATCAAATATTAAAAGATAAAAGATAAGAAATGGTCTAAATCTAGGCTTCGGGTTTATTGACATTAAATTTATGATTTATTTTATTTTTTTACTATAGTTATCACAATTTCATGATTAAAATTACAAGTTTGATGAAATAACCTGATTGATTTATTTTTTTATTTATATAACATTACTTTTAATTTTATCATTCAATATTTTATTAATTAGAATTTAGACTTGATAATATATTTTAGTTTGTTTTTATGAGGTTATCCTGATCTCACAATCGATTTTATGGGTTTAATAGTTAGCTCAGGTCAATTTAGACCATTTTTTATATTTTATCTTTTAATATTTGGTTGATTAAAAATTATACTTTATAATTTATTTTGATTTATTTTGTATAGGGTTGTACTAGCCTCAAGAATCAAGTCCAGAGTTTAGCAGGTTAATCTATACATCAGAAGGAAATTCTTCGGATTACAGAGTAAGAACTATATATTGCTTGAAATGCACTAACAGGACTAAATTATTCTCTAATAAGGCAGAATTTTGTGTTATTCATTGTTGGTAGAAAGACTTGGGCTAGGCTAAGGAGCTGAAATTCGCAAGTGACCAACCTCTAAAATGACACGTGTCCCATCATTGTCCTCACAGACCCTAACCTCTCTGAGCAAAGGGTTGACATAACTAGACCCATCTCTCTAGTGTACATTATCGAAGACATTTTTGATCTTCATGGAACGCTCAATGACCTCTCTATCTTCACAGAAGCAGTCATTGAGTACGCATCCTCGTACCATCTCTCTCTTTCAGCCTTCGTGTGTGTTTTGTTTAAAACTTTCTAATTCATCAAATCATTGCATGAAGATGGGACTTGACAGCCGCTAATCAGCTACCAGAAAGCATGAAGATTTCTCTCAAGGCTCTTTTCAACACCACTGAGAGCATTAGCACCAAGATTTTTGAAAAGCATGGATGGAACCCTGTAGAATCCTTACAGATATCGGTATAGATTTACTTATGTACAATTCAATATGTGCTAGAACCAACCACGAATTTTCTCTCACATGCACACCTTGTATAAATTTTCCTCGTAAAATTTGTCACCAAGAATCATCTATGATACCTGTTTGCCATATTCTTAATTGATTGTCGCAGTGGAAAAAGTTGTGCAACGCGTTTTTAGTAGAAGCAAAGTGGTTTGCTCATGGTGAATTTCCAAAATCAGAAGAATATTTGAGAAATGGAATTGTGAGTTCAGGTGTGCATGTGGTGTTGGTCCACATGTTCTTTCTCCTGGGCCAGGGCTTCAACAAAGAAATACTCTTTTTTCTAAAACGCCATAAAACCTTCATGGAAACCTGAACAGTAACGCAATTAATTAGCATTGGTGACTTCACACCATGAGAGAGACATCTTTGGTGAATTAAACTCAGGATGAGAATCAAGATGGCAACGATGGGTCCTACCTGGAGTGCTACACCAGGGAACATCCAAGCATCGCGGCTGAACGAGCGAGTGAGCAAGTTAGCCAGTTAATTTGTGACGCCTGGAAGAAACGCCACGGGGAATGTCTGTATCGGCCGGGTCCATTTTCATCGATCTTTACGAAAGCTGGTCTGAACGTTGCAAGGAGTATTCCTCTGATGTACAGTTATGATGACAGTCCGAGTCATGAAAGTCTCAAGGAGCTTATGAGGTCACTTGCTGCTCATCAAGTGATCTACAGAGTCAATACCGAAGTTGTCAAATGCTGTTTCATTGGATGCTTCTTTTTTAATTAGAATAAAATATTTTGATTTCGGATTATTTAGTCACGTTATTTCCAAGAATGATTGTATTGTTTATGTGTGTTTAGAGTGAATGTTGTTAGATCTGAATCGAGTTAGGAGTTTTATAAGTTAATCAAGGTTCATCCGATATTTTTTTTTTATAAAATTATTACGGTCTCATTATTCAAGTTATAAATTTACTATATTAACTCGATTAATTTACATTATTTTTATGTTTTTTTTTTTTAATTTTTTTTTTAACATTGTTTATTAAAAATTATGTTTTGTAGTTTATGTGAATTTGTTTCTTGTGGATTTCTCATGGTCTCATGGTCTTATGTTTTATTTTTTAGATTTGATAGGTTAACTGGGTCTGACTCAAGAAGATCTAATTTGTTATTAACTCAATATTAAAAAAATGATGTCAACTTGAATATATTTTTAGTCGAATTATGTTCTTACATTTTTTAGTGTTTTTGACCCGACAGGTTAATTGGGTTACATCTAGTCAATCCCCATATAATTTAACAAATATATGTTAGAATTGTCTGGATATTTTATATTTTATTTAAAAAATTAATTCAACTCATAATACACACATATACCAATGATCTAGTTCTCAAATAGACATGGTGTTGTTGGTATGTTATGTGAAAGGTTGCTAGAGTGAGTGTTGTTAGATTTGATTTTAAAGTATTTTGTAAGGATATAGAAAACATTATCTAGAAGCCCATGCGCAAACCTTGGAATTGTTTTTGGCAATGTTAAGTCAAGTTCACTAATTCAACATGGTGACTCGTCAACTTAAATTATATACTAGATAAGGCTCCAAAATAAATCTAATAGGAGTTTACTTAAAATGACCCAATTGATTTGGTCAGTCTGAAACAAAACCTAGCTCACCATTTATTTTTTTTAAAAAAAATGATCCAATTTTTAATAAAAAAAACTTAGAAAAGATCATTGATGACAATTTAACCATCATAAGCTTACATGTGTCACTCCATGTTGAAGAAGATACGATTGCGCATCCAAGAAGACAATAAATAACTAGATTTTTTCATTAGTTGATATCACATCCTCCAATTAAATGACACCGGCATCACTCACTCGCTGGTATATGTAGAACACGCACAAGCATTTTTTTTATTTAACAATTTAAAAGAAAATATGAAAAATGTCAAAACACCCCATGAATTTATTAATTACATAAAATATTCTTGTGAAATTACAAAAACCACCGCAAATGCAAAGATTATTTTTTGTCTTTTCTCACGTAAAAGACATGCTCTAATTATATATGGATGATAAAAAAAAAAAAAAACCTTATGTAATAGCTTAATAAGAAAAATAGCAATATTCACCCAAATAATATCTTCAAACCCTTGACCATAAAAATCACAGAAAAATAGCAAAATCAACCTAAACACTATCGGGTCTAATTCTAAGGAGATCTAATGATCTGATAAGTTACTAAGGAGTTTTTCTAATTTAATTCATGAGAATAATGATATAAATCTTGATATAAATGATGGACTTACAAGTAAATTAATATTTAAATATTTAGATTTGACAATTGGATCTAATCCTAAGGAGATATAACGATCTGTTAGGTTACTAAGTAGTTTTTCTAATTGTAGACCAATATATAAATAATTCATAAATTTAATTCACGAGAAAAATGATATAAATCTTGATATAAATGATGGACCTACAAGAAAATTAATATTTAAATATCTAGATTCGACAATAAAATTCAGAATTATTATGAGTTTTTACCTATTTTTAATTGGATTATTTTTTTGCCATAATACATGAGTTGCAGAAAATCATCTATCATCTAGGATAGATAAATCTTATTTAGATATCTACATGAATTGTTTTCTAAAAATTGATTTTGATCATATGAGCCTATAATAAAATTTAAAAACTTAAATGTATTCGCAAGAATAAATATTGCTAATCCAAAATTTTAAATTACATTAGATTATTCATTGTAAGTTGCTTTATTTAAATGTACATAGAGTTACGCAACCAATTTCATAAATCAAACATCTAAATGACAATTCTAATAACACCTCGACAATGGAACAATTTTGTGGGAAAAAATTCGTACGAAAATGCTTTATATAATAAGAACACAATAAACTTATAATCATAAAAAAAAAAAATAGCTTGCATACTAAGTAAATATATAAGAGATTGAGATACAATCCAAGACTATACATTAATCATACATAGAAAATAAAATCAAGTCCAAGAAACATTCTAAGCATACATTGAACATATACTTAAACAAAACTAATAAAAAATATTTGTTTAAGTATTTAATATATATTCTATCTGAAAACTTGTTGTGAACTATTTTGTTTTTTTAGGATAAAATAAGAGTAAAAAACTAACTTACATAAATCTTTGAACAACTTCTTGTCCTTATTTAGATTGGAAGCATTACCGAACAAGATACAAAATTAAAATTAGAAAGAATATAGCTATGGAATAATTCCCAAGTTCATGGGTAAGTTCAGTGGGGAGAAATGGCCTCTCTTATGTATGGGCTGTACTAATTTATAAGAGAATATGGGCTAAAATGATATTGTTTCAATTTATTTCTCTTATCAGCAGAGTTTGACAAACACAGAATAGTCCATTTTTTTTTTAAATGGATAACTAAGAAGCTACTGGCCCAAGAATCAGGAACCGCCTTCGCCCCAGAAATTTTCAGGTACAGGGTATTATCGTTTTCCTAGCTGATGCTCGTAAGAAGTCTCTCCTGTCTCAGCCTCTGTGCTCCTTTTCCCACGTATTCCAGGCAATCCTTTTCCCAAATGGGTTCTCTTGAAATTACGAAAGTTTTAATTTTGATGGTTGAATTTGATTTTTCAGGTCAGTTCCTCGATTGGGTGCTGCACTTTTATCTCGACAAGTTCACTTAAAAGGTACAAATTTATTTACTTTGGTGTTTTTAAGTCTTGTTGCATTTATATGGGTTCCTGTTTCTATGAATTAAATTTGAGAAAAGTAAGGGCATGTTTCTTATATTTGAGTAGTTGGCGGGCTCTATTTTTGTTGAAGTATTTGAAGATGATTTGCGAGGCTTCTTTGAGTTAGATTTTTTGGAAATGAAAGAGGTCCTTTAGACTGTTAAGTTTCTTGAATGAGATTTTTTCTCTTTTGGAGCTGTTTGTTGGGGTTTCTACTGTGAAGTGTGGTGATAAGAAATTGGCAGACTCTTTATCTTCAGTTTTTGTGATTCTGTCCAGGTAATTATGGCTACAGCTCTGTCATGGAAGCCCCAGCTGCCCACACGCATACACAGGCATTCACACCCAAGCCCCTTTATTGATGCTGGCACGGGACATGCTTTCCAATGCGGCATCCACAGGCTCCCAATCTCCTCCATCCATTCAGGCAAGGCGCTTGCTTTCCGACGTGACTTTGATAGGTTTGCAAAAGATGCTTGGCGCACTGCCAATGATGGCTTTGAACAGTTTCTTTTTGAGGCCAAGAAGACTGCTGAGCGTATTGACCGCAGATATTCAGTGTCACGACGCCTCAGCGCTGTAGCACAATCTGCTTCTGATCGTGCCCGTGAGATTGATAGAGAGTATGATATTAGTCTTCGATGGCGCACTTTCTCCATAGATTTTAACAGAAATTGGCCTAGGGTTTGTTCCTCCCTTTCTCCCTTGTTATGCACTTTTTAATATTGTGATTTTAATAGAAATGATTCTTGATCCTGTATATGAATTTAATACATGGAAAAAAATGAAAGATAAAGATACTTGCTCATCTAATTTTTATACACTTGTCTAGTTTGGCTGTTGTAGTGAGTTTTTAATCCATACTAGTCCAACCAAGGATCATAGAAAGTTCTAGAGTCTAAACAATCTTTTTATATTTTGAAATCTGAAACAATAAACTACTCTGGACCTTAAATGTAGAAACAAAGTGGAAAGTCTTGATCCAATGACAATGGAGTAGAGGGAAGTAAGTTCTCGGGCGATAAGCATATGATAAGGGATTATTAATTTAGAGATTAGGAAATTTGTTTTGTTTCTGGACTTTATTGGTAAAAAAATTAGTTATAGAACCAATAACTCCGCATTAGTAAGTGTAATCAGTTATAAAACAATAGCCTACAATCATTTTAGCTCCCTAGTTGAAGCCGGGACCAGAAATGTAAGTTAGTTTAATCTTTAATTGTACTTTTGCTTGAGTTTCTTGTTGAGGAGACCATATGTTTGACATATTTATTTACTTCTCTGTTTGTTCTCATAATCAAGGAAATTAATCAGAACATACTGAGGTTAATAACCCTGAGAGAGAGCCTTGAAAATGATACCTGGTGAAAAGCACCTAGAAATTGAAGGAACATGTTAGTTGCTACTTCAATTGCATTTTCAAAGAATTGAAGGAAATGAAACTTTTGACTACTTTCATCCCAATCCCCATCTAGCCTATATTATAAAGCGCTTTTAATACTTTGCATTGCTGTTACAACTTTCAACTTCTTGCTTTAGGTAGCCAGAGGTGTATCTAATATTGCTTGCTGCATATTTCAGAAGATTTTGTGGTCAAATTTGTGATATGCTGATTTGATGACATGTCTTCAAAGATGGATTGAGGAATATATGCTGCCATCATATTGAATATTCAGGGTCTACACATTCTAGTAGCCACTAGTCAATGATATACAATGCGCTAAAAATGCCATTGTAAGGGACCATAAAAAGTGCATAGATTTGCTAATAATTCTTGACTGAAACACCCACAACAATTACATAATTCTGGTGAAGACCCCTCGGTTCCTCTATCATGAATGCATTTAAGATTTAAAACCAAGATTTGAGCCCCATCCTGGGTGGCTTTTCTAGGATTTGTAATTTATAATAGTACTTTTTTCCATATTATGCAATTGATTATGGAAAACCTACAAACTTTAGATTTAGTTTTGATTAATTGGTTTCATTCAAAATTTATTTTAATGTTGGAAACTAACAATTTATTGACAAAAACTTTGCCTACCACTGATATAAAGTTAATGGCATAAATAAGTCTCATATAATCTTCACAGTTTGTAATAGTATTAGTTTGATGATGCCATACTTTTTTTAATGTCATTGTAGTTACTTGAGCTTTTGGTTTGATCAATGATTTTGTCTTTGCAGTACAGGAAGCAGATTAATGACTTTATGGACACTCCGTTCGGAAGGAGTTTTGTTGTGAGTATAATCCCTCTGTACTTTCCATGCGTTATTGCAAGTAAAATGTTTTTATGTCATTAAATTTCACCAAGCATATCCTAATTAAATTAGTTTAATACTGGTCCATTCCTTTCTGTTTTTCTCAAGGGAAAATGCAACAAGAAAACATTAAATTACAGCAAGCATGTCCTAATAAAACTAGTTTATTAATAGTAGTCCATTCCTTTTTGTTCTTCTCTGGTGAAAATGCAATTTGTAAATATAAATTTGTAGGAATTTTAATAAATGAATATCTCTGGATTCAGTAGTTTGAATCATGTGATTTCATTTCCATTGACTTTTCTTTCCTAATTTTCTAATTGTTTTCAGGCTCACATTTAGAGTTACTTATGTATTTGATGTGTTTGTTGTTTTTTAGACAATTTTTTTCCTCTGGTTTGCATTATCTGGGTGGATGTTTCGGTTCTTCATATTTGCCACATGGGTTCTGCCGATTGCTGGACCTCTTCTCATTGGGACTTTGGCAAATAATCTTGTTATCAAGGTATCACTATCTATGACATGTTGCTTTCGACTCTATTTTCTTATGGTGATACAATTGATTTAAAGGATATTTTGGTTCTAATGTTAATTAATTTTGTTGATATTGATCTAAAACATCCTTTGTAACGGAGGAAATTTCTTATTTATGCTTTATGTTTAGTAGAATTGGGTTAGGGATATCAATTGATTAGGAGTTGCTGGTTCTTATTTGATTAAGATTATCGAACACAGCATCTTGTATTCAAATTGAAAACATTGATATTTTGATGATTAAGCAATACTATAAGTCTTTGAAAAAGATTTAAATGCATAACTTGTCTTTTCCTTTCTTCTTAAAAAAATCCGTTCTTCACTTGGTGCACCTTAAGTGCCTTAAGGACTGACTTTCTGAAACTACTAATTTCATGCTTAATTCTTGATCAAATGGGATAAATCCATGCATCTTTCATTCATCAAGAATTTAAATATCTTTGAGCAGATGTCTTGATTGGTCTGCTTATTAGATCTGCTTGAACTGCTGAAAAGTTAATACACCATCTTCTTTTGTCTTTATTTGTGGTAATTTATAAATTAGCATAAAGGTCCCCTATAAATTTGTCAAATTTGGACAGGGAGCTTGTCCGGCTTGTAAAAGACAGTTCGTTGGTTACAAGAACCAAGTGATACGTTGTGGTGGCTGTGGTAACATCGTGTGGCAGCCTAAGGGGGGCTTTCCAGGCAGAGGGCCTGGGGATTTCTTTTCAGGAGGTGGTAGAGGGACCAGGAGTTCAAAGTCAGATCCCGAGATCATTGATGTTGATTTCGAGGAAAAACCATGAGATGCAAGCCTGTACAAGAACAATGTGTGCCTGATGATATGCAACAACATAAAGAAGCTAGAAGAAAACACTGTTCATTTGCTGTGATGTTTATTAATTTTTGCTGTATGATAAACTTACACCCAGTTGAGACTTGAGCAGCTATTTCACCCGCAGTACATGTAATTATTATAAAGCCTTTTTTTGAAGATCAAAGTAACCTTTCGTGATCAATTTTCTTTGATTGGAAGCACCAAACTATTAAAGAATGACAAACATGGAATAGTACTTTTAGTAAAACTAACATTTTCGATGACCGAAAAGCTGTTAGCCAAGGTTGTAATGGCACCAGCTTCCCAAGAAACTGCATATATAATGAATTTGATGACCATGTAAATGATGACGAACTTCAAGCACTGTTCCTACTTGGATTAAATTGAAGTCAAACGGAAGATGTTATGCTTGTCATGCAACTTTTGGATGGCATGACAACAATGCTTGCTAAGTTACTTGTAGCAGTAACATTGCTACTCTTCACGACAAAAACTTTGCAGAATGACATTATGAATCGTTATCTGCATCTCAGCATATGCTTTGGCAATCTAACAGAAACCGTTGTACCACTCATTTGCAATCTATTTTATGGTATGAGAAGTTCATATTTGTGTTTCTTTCCATCTTGCACGAGCTTTTCTGCATCTTGGATCTTAGCCTCCTTAACCAATCTATTCACTACAAGCTGCAATGCTTCTGTTCTTGCATGCCATTTTTTGTCAAAAATTTCCTCACAAATCTCAACAGCAAAACCAACATCACCCTTCTCGCAAAGAAAGGGAATCAAAAACTGAAAAGTCACCCTATTCGGCTCGCAACCCTGCTTCCTCATCTCACCATACCACTGCTTAGCTTCTTCCAAATCCTCACCATTAATAAATCCTCTAATCAAAGCATTGAAACTAAACACATCTAGCTTAAACCCCTTCTCTCTCATTTCTTCAACCACTTCAATAGCTTCTTTCATTCTCTTCTCCAACGCCAAAGCATGCAACTTTGCATTATAACTCCTTACATCAGGCACGACATTCATTTCCACCATGCGACTCCAAATCCTCTCTCCGTCAGCAAACTTGCCATCCAAATAAAACCCGTTTAAAAGCGTATTGAACGTGATCAAATTCGGCTCTACATCTCTCTTTACCATTTCGTCAAACACCATTTCAGCGGACGACAAATTACCCATCTTGCAGAAGCCATTAATAGCAATACTGTAAGAAACCACGTCAAAAGTTATTCCCAACTCAGATCTCAAATCCACAATAAGTTTTTTAATCTCATCAAACCTGCGTGCATTAATACACGCCAATAACAAGGCATTAAATGAGAAAACTGTGCGAGGGCATTTGAGATCCGGTATTTCATCAAACAGTTGGCGGGCGTGATCAAACATGCCGGCTTTCCCATACAAGTAGATGAGATGCGCAGTGAAGGTTTCATTGGTAATATCAGGAAAGTTCTTTTGGTGGTCAAGTATTTCATTGATCATGGAAAGTCTATTGTATTTGGTTAAACGTTTGACGGTGATAGCATATATGTCGTAGCGGGATCGGAATGAGCTGGACTCTGATAATTTCTTGAACCTTCTTACCATTTTTTCCAGTGTGCTTCTTTTTTTGGTAGTGGTTGCGGCTGCGGAGGAGGTGGTGGCGGGAGGTCTGAAGGAGGGGGATCTTTTGAAGATGCCATGGAGGCGGCCACATGCAGAGGTCGATTTGCTCATTTTGGGTTTTGTTTGAGCTTCTCTCTGCTTTGTGTTTAAAAAACAAAAGTGGAAAAGAAAATTTTGCCCCTCGTACTATATGCATGTCTCATTTAGATACCCACCCATCGATCATACCAACTTAGTCCCCCAACAATTCTGATTTTTATCAATCAATCCCACTCTTGATTTTTAATGCTAACAATATGTTAAACACACACCCAAGGTCCCTCTATTATTAAACCCTGTTTGGGGCGGTTGATGACTTAGTGAGACCGGTGAACATAAATCAGAGTCTGGTCAGATTTAATATTAAGAATGGATTTGATTATTTTTTTACTTATTTTTTTATGTTTTTGAACCTTGATATGAAAATAATTTTTTTTTAAAATAAACACTACAAATAAATGCATATGCAAGGCGATGGACTCTGCGGGTGATATATATATATATATATATATATATATATATATATATAGTATCTCTGTGGATTCCTTCTTATAACCACTTCACTATCACTTGGAATCACCTCCTGTCACTATCTTTTACGTTGACAATGGGCAAATCATGTTGTTTTGGAAGAAGCACAGTGTAAGACTTACACCCTTACTCAATGATAATTAAAAATTTACAAGCTATCCCAAGAATCGAGGGAAGGATTTGTACCCGTAATCTCCCTTGAATGTAACTTGGTCAAGTCACAAGGGAAGTTACTTTGCCTGAGGTCGGCAGGATCTCACCTGCCATGTACTTCTTACCCGTCTATATTTGAATCACATAAGCAAAATATTGTTTTTGACAGGTTTTTCTGCTAGGGCAACCATCTATGCAATGTGAGAAGGTTGCATCATTTTTCAAAATCACATCCATTTATACAATGAATCTTTCCCACAATAAGGTAATTCCAAAAGGAGAAGAATCATAACTAAAACTTTTAAGACGGCATTTTTCAATTTGGTTCACTTATGAATAAACTTAAGAGCGCGTACTATCGGCAATAAAAACTTGAAATAGAAATGAAAGCAAAGCTATCAAATTTCAATAACAAGTTAAAGCATAGATTGACTACCACTAGAAATTAAAGACAACCCAACTAAGAAAGAAAGTGTGGAGTACCACCGATCATAAAAACATCTCCAAGGTAAGATTTTTGAAATCATTTAACTCCAAAAGCTCCATAAAATCATTCCTTTCTCAACATATGCAGGTATACCAGATGAAAAAACGAAACCAGAGAGGCAATTATATGCCTATATTGAAGGCAAAGTCAACTTTAAGGAATCGGAACGACGTGCCTTGCTGAGTTCCACAAGCTCCTTTGCTTCATTGATCTTTGACTCCTTGGCCAAGGCATCCAGCACGGGTTGTATCAGGGCCTCCTTAACAGCCAACTTGCTAGAGAGAACATCCTTGCAAAGATCAAAGGCAAAAGCAACATCACCCTTCTCAACAGCGAAAGGAATCAATGTCTTAAAAGTCAATTTGTCTGGTTTACAATCAGTTTTACTAATCTCACTATACCAACCCTTGGCTTTCTCCAAATCATCCTCATTAACAAACCCTCTAATCAAAGCATTGTAACTAAAGATATCAAATTCAATCCCCTCACTCTTCATTTCTTCAACAACCTTTGCCGCGTCTTTCATTCTCTTCTCCAATGCCAATCCAAGCAACTTCTCATTATAACTCCTGCCATCAGGCTTAACATTATTTTCCTTCATTCGCTGCCAAGTCCTCTCCCCAACATCAAACCTTCCATTCGCATAAAGGCCATTTAAGAGAGTGTTAAAAGTAATCAAATCAGGCTTCAAACCCTTCTTCTCCATCTCATCTAGCAACGAAACAGCCGAATCCACCGAACCCATCTCGCAAAAGGCCTTCATGACCGTGTTATACGAAACCAAATCCGGTTCAATCCCTAACTCCTCGGATAACCCTCTAAATAAGCCATCAACTTCATCAAACTTCTTCGAATTAACACAAGCCCCCAACAGGGCATTGAAAGACAGCACCGTCTGGGCACATTTTCTTTCAAGCATTTCATCAAACACTTTGCGTGCATTATCGAACATGCCAGATGAACCATAAAGGGAAATCAAACGAGCATTAAAACCTTCTTTCGACATGTCCTGATACTGCTTCTGGTTTTCTATAATCTCAACTACGTAGCGAAACTTTTTGGCAGCTGCGAGACGGCGAACGGTGTCTTTGTAAATCGCAGTTTTAGTGCGAAACCTCTCATTTTCGGAAGCTTTTTTGAATTTTTCAACAACACGTTTGAGGCTGCGTTCTCTAAATATTTCGTTAGAGAATGATCTGACGATGGCGCTTTCGGTTGCGGAGACGGAGGTGGAGGCGGAGGTGGCGGTGGAGAATGCGCTGCGGAAAAGGCGGGATAAAGCCGACATAGTTTATGGGTTATGGAGGGGCAGGGGGCTGGGAATCGAGTGAAATGGTCACTGTTGAGTGGTTCGTAGGGTTTAAGATGCCCCCTTATGATTCATGCACGACTTGTCGTTCTAAATGTACTTGGAAACACTTGTCGTTCCGGGAATTTGGGCCTGAGCCTGTACTCGTAGGCGTCTGAATTTACGCCAACCCAACTGATGCTCATAGACTCTGTGGTGAGATTATTATTATATTCTATTTTATTTTCAGATATAATAGTATTTTTAACGCATGCATTACGCATAATAAATGTGATATCAAAATTATAAAAATAATTATATAATAATTAATAAAATCATATATATTAATGCATACTAAATATAATTGCTGAGGAAACATTATTAAATAAATACATAAAAGTTTTAAATAATGCTATAGATCTGTTGTCTTTTTGAAAATTACTGGTAAGTTCAATTTAATTAAATACTTTACTTTTTTGATATTGATATGTTCATATTTGATATTTAATAAAAAAAACAATTGCATATATTCTGTCGCTTGTGTTGCACATTTATTATTTAACTATATATTTTTAAATATGAAAAATGGCATTTTATTATTATTATTATTATTATTATTATTATATTCAACTCATATACACACATATAAAGGGTAATGACTCTAAAAAAAAAGAGCTTTGAACAGAAACCTTCAGGAGAAATACAAAAGCAATTCACTCATATTGTACTTAGAACAAGTTATTGAAAACAATTCACTCTAGTAATTTACCATACCATTAGTACTTAAATAATTTGTAATTGCAATAAATGTAGAAATAGAAGTATTCATATTTTATTATAAAAAAATAAAAGTATTTAAAGTTTCTTCTTTGACAACCAAATTTATGTGGAAAAAAATATGATTTTGCATGACACAGTATTTGGTTTCTGGCATCTGTAGGGTACACAGCAAGCATCAGCCCTGTACACATCTTTAGCATGGCCAAGCACACTTTTGACAACACAAAGGACACCATCTTGACTCCTTGCTTCCTCACACCTTTTTTTTATATATATATATATAATTACCAAGGAAGTTGGATGTTAAACCTGTTATTTATCTCATTGATGGATGCAAATGTAAATCTTATGAATTGAAATATAGGGGCTTGTTTCACTGTTTGTATTAAAAATATTTTTGAAAAAAAATTAATTTAATTTTTTTTATTTTAAATTTTTTTTTTTTATGTTTTTAAATTTTTTTATGTGTTGATATCAAAAATAATTTTTAAAAATCACTTTTAAAATCAATCGCAATCACACATTAAACAAACACATAATCTAGTTTGGATTTTTAAATGAATTGAAAATATATTAATTCAATACAACTTGAACAAATCCTTAGTAATTTGATTGTCCTAGTTAAACCTAAGTCGGGTTAGTATAAATAATTGTTTTTAAAAATAATTAGCTTGGATTGATCAAAATATAATTTTTTTTTTAATTAGGATCTGTTTATAAGTGTGGTTGAGGTTGTTTTTCATAAATACATCAAAATGATAAATTTTTTACTTTTTAAAAATTATTCTTGATATCAACATATCAAAATGACTTAAAAACACCAAGAAACTTTAATTTAAAATAAAAACACCAAGAAACTTTAATTTAAAATAAAAAAAATTAGTTTTAAAATATAATGTCAAACATGCCCTAAGTAATGTTTATAATAATTATAATTCATAGTTAGATGAATAACCCTAAATTGATTAGTACTATAACTTCGTTTTATTGGAGTGGCAACCATATTGTTATGTTTCTTGGTTCTCAAGCATTGCAAATAACCATTCATCGGTCAAAAGAATATTACAACAGATAAAATCCAAGAAGAATGGCAAATTGCTTGCAACTAACTACATCCTCTCTCTCTCTCACTCACTCACACACAGTTAAAGCAACCAAGATTCTGTTTCTCACTTGTGTGTGAGTAACTGCTTTATAAGTAGCCAAGAACACGATTAATGTCCTTAGTTGAAGTGTTGATTTCCAGAAGTTCATCCTCTCTCTCACTTGGTCACTGCCGGTTATCAGGACAATGGAATATTTAGCCATGAATGAGTTAGGCTTGGCTGATCAACACGGCAGTTTCCGGGGAAGGATGGGCCGGAAAAGGACAAGTTATGATGAAACAGGTGGTTACAAATCAAAGAACCTTCATGCAGAAAGAAGGAGAAGAGAGAAGCTGAGTAACAGGCTCTTGACATTGCGTGCGTTAGTCCCTATTATCACAAATGTAATTACCCTAATCTTGATTTTGTTTTCTTGATACAAACTTCATGATCGCGCGCTAATGAAATTGGGGTTGTGTTTTAGATGAACAAGGGCACCATAATTGAGGATGCAATTACTTACATCCAAGAGCTGAAGAAAAATGTGGAGGTTCTTACTGACATGCTTCAAGAAATGGAAGCATCGTCATCAGAAGAGGAAATCAAGAAAAGGGTTAATGGGATTGATGCTTCTGAGGAAATGAAGCAGTGTGGGATTAAGGTATTTTTGAAAAAGAAACTTCAACACAGCTTTTTTCACCTGTCTAATAAATCTGTCGATGCAATTTTTCTAGCCCTTAACTTGTATTTGCTTGGTTCTGTTGATATTTGCAGGAAGATGTTCAGGTTAGTAACATTGAAGGGGATAAGCTCTGGATCAAGATTATCTTGGAGAAGAAGAGAGGTGGGTTCGCTAGATTGATGGAGAAAATGGCTTGCTTTGGCCTGGAACTCACTGACAGCAATGTCACCACCTCTAAAGGAGCAATGCTTGTTACAGCTTGTGTTGAGGTATGGAACAAGCTTTATAGCAGGCTACGAATTCCACCATGGTTCCTTCATTTACGAACAAAAAGAGAACAGACAGAGAGAATGCTCCAATAATTCAGTATTTCTGATGCACCTTTTTCTCTCTAATTCATTCTAAGATCAAATGTTATGTGATTTCAGGGTGCTTTCGGTGATAATCTCACAGTTCAGCAGACCAAGGAATTGTTGACACAGATCATTAAAGGCATATAGAGACCCTTCCAGTGCTTCTGTTACTGAATAATTCATAAATTATGAAGGTTGATTTAGCTGATTCTTGCAGGAACAGTAGTTTAGAGCTTGAAAATCCACACTGTATCATCTACTATGTAGCTCAACATATAAATGCAAGTCAGTATGTTCATCATAAACAGCAAATTTTATATTTTAAGAATTACATATGCTTTTTGTTGTGTCTGAGACGAGGCAAAAAAGTCTGTCTTCACTAGCACAATGACTGCCTACCTCCTTGCCCAATAATCCCTTCAATTATTGGCATAATTGAATATATTTTTCTAATTTCTAGCACTTGAAACAGTGAGAAATCTCTCAAATGTGGATTCTAAGAACAAATTTGAAAAGGTGGTTTTCAGGTTTTTTTTAACAGAGAAATATTTATTTAAACAAAAAGTTTCAATTTTTTTCTAACTCCCGTTTTTTTTTCCCCTTAAAAAATAAAAATTATTGTTTCTAATAAACCCTAAAACTTTTCTTATTCTCTAAATTTGACCCAGAGCTTGAAGTAATTATTTGAGAGTGTGATTGTATTTATTTTTGAAAATATTTTTATTTAAAAATATATTAAAATTATATATTTTTATAAATTATTTTGACATCAATACATGAAAATAATATAAAAATATTTAAAAAATAATTTAATATAAATAAATAAATAATTTTTTTTTTAAAATCGCTTTTAAAAATCAATACTTAGTGTTTGATTGATATTCTAATAGTTTTTATTGCTGTAATTTGAAAATATATGTTTTAAAAAAAGCTACAAATTGTATATATTTTTTTTAATTAATCTTTCAAGAGAAGATTTTGTATTCTTACAAAATTATGATGTGGGTTGATTTAAAAAATATTTTTAAAACTGTAAGTTAGATAAAATGGAGTTTCAACCAAACCACATTTGGTATATAATAGCAATTGTTTTTTTAAATATTTTTTATTTAAAATATATTAAAAAAATATTTTTTATTATCAACATATCAAATCAATCTAAAAATAAAAAAAAATAAGTATTTTTTAAAAATAAATCAAAAACACTTTTAAAACACAAATATAAACAATGCTTTTAAAACTGCTATTAAGTTCTTTTGGGAAGTGTATTTGGCAAAAAAAAAAAAAATCAAATTAATATTTTTTTTTTAATATTATCCAAAGATTTTAGCGAGTCAATATAAAAAAAACTGAATAAAAAAAATATTTTAATATCAGTTGCACGTGAACTCTTAAACGTATGCTGAAGCCTGGATGTGGAAACTTCTCCGCACGCCACCTTCCCTGGTTAGTTATTGCATAGAATTCAACAGTCCAGCAAATGGAAATTAGATTTTCAAACCATGCTTTGTTAAAATATTAAGAACAAAGACCATTTATAAAAGCCTGAATTGCATCGAAGCCAAGTTTCATGACTCAGATCCTTCTCGTTTTCAGTCATATACATGGTTCAAGGTGAAGCTCATGCAAGAACAGCAGACACTCACTAAGTAACTCAAACAGAGTTTCTGTGTAAGCACGGACACAATGGCCTATTAATTGAGAATAAACTAATTATAGCCCTCAAGAAATTGCTAATAAAGAATCACGACAGCAGAACTATACAGTCAAATCCCGCATGTTAATCAATGAGATTCGAACCCAAGATTACGGAAGACAATGGTCAACTCATGGTCAATGGTAAACCCAACATTCTGTCTAAAAATCGAGTCCTCGAATGGTTGAATTCATCCATCTATCTCCCTACATAAACCTCCCCTAGTATCACTTTCCCTCCATTGCGTAGAGATCCACAGTCCAGCAAATGGATTCGTCTACCAAACCTACTCCTCTTATTATACTGAAAGCGAAGACCAAATGCCTTGGTGCCTGAATATATAATGAGATCAGGACTTCCATTCACATATTTAAGAATTGCCACAGAAATAATCAAGTAATAAACTTGATGGGTAGGCTTCTTCTCCTTAGCATTGTGCTAGCTCATCTGTCGATGTTAGGATTATCGCAGCCACCTGCTCCTAGTTCAGCACCATCTGAAAGGGGGATGGTAATCCCTGCAAGTCCCGGGATCCGGCGGATAGCAAGACATCATTCTGATAACTTTGAAGCTGGGGGAGATGTGATTCTTGGTGGGTTCTTGGTAGCCATTATAGCAGTGGTTCTGTGCTACATTCGTGTCACCAGACCAAACCATATCCAGGAGGCCTGAATTCTTCCTTCTCTTCATAGAATTTTGAAGTTGGGAGATAGCTAATGGTTAGTTGGACTCAGCTTACTTAACTAATGTATACTTGTACTCATCTTTTCTTCAGGATTCTGAAAAAAGTAATCCTAGAAACTCTTGAGATTTTGAGACGATGATGTTGATGTGAAAGCTAAACAGCACAAGTCGTTACAATTTCTTATCTTAAATGATGTAAAATGTTGACATGCACTCTTCGTTAATCACTGCACTTACAAATTTTCCAACTAGCAAATGTCACGAATAATACAATTGCAGGAAAATCAAATTGACAATGAAATTGTGCAGGCTAAAATATCATGGATCGATGATGTGAGCCGGTGGACAAAATATCTACTACAGATTCTATTTCACACACTCAATAGATCATCAAGGAAAAATAGAGTCGAATCATAGTAGTAAAATTAGAATTTAAGTTCCATTAATGTTTAAAATATTTTGATTTGTCAAATATAAGAAGATTAAACCGATCTATGCATTTCAAATCATTTGAACGTCACTCAATCCCCTTGCCGTCTCCCTTAAATAAATAAATAAGCAAAAGTTCTGATTTTTTTTGGCACTGTAAATTGTCAGCAACCATTAGTTTTGTGCCGAATTATGGATGATTTGTAGGTTTGAAGCAAACTTTAAATAAAAAAAACAAATTAAAATAGAGTGTCGTTCATCATGGAAATGAGAAGAATCCAATCCAATCCACCCCCACCCCACCCCACCCCCGATAGGAAGTTTCAAAAACAAGACAAGACAAGACTGCAGCCACCGAACGTTATTGACTAATATATCGTTCCTTTCAATATAAAAAGAATTCACATACTTAGAATAATTTCTTTAGCCGTTTGCATGTGAATTGGTTTTCGAATTTCTAGCTCAACCAAGCTGGTGCCCACTTGGATCCACAACAATCGTACTCCTAATCATCCTTTTATATAATTTAGTATTTTTTTTCCTTGTACCTTGATATTCGAGATTTAATTAAATAATTTGTATTTTAACAATTTCCATTGTAGAGCACAAAATCAAATATACCTTCAGTACAAGTTCAAATTCAGGTAGAAAATAATAATAACTTAGTGACAGAAAAGAGAGAGATGCAGCCAAATTTCCTATCTTACAAAGAGCTAAAGGCAGTTTTCTATATTAATTATTCCCTGACAATTTTTTCAGGGAATTTAATGTTTCCTAGCTAATTTAAAGCTATAATTTCACATGCTAGGTAGGAATAACATAGCACACCAAATTTTATATATCCCGTCACCTTCCCTCTCTTGCGATGAGAACAACCTTTCCTTTGAAATCCAGCAAAACATGATGTAAGGGTAGGTTTGTTTTTACATTTAAAATAAAAAAACATGAGATTTTTTTTTTAATTTTCTTGTTTTAAATTAAATTTTTATAGTATTTTTAAATTATTTTAAATACAATTCTTATCCTATTTTCATATACTTTAAAAAATAACAGCTAAAAGATATTAATACAGTCATTGAATATCTTTTTTAAGTAATTGAATATCTTTATCAGTTAAGAATCCAGGAATTGCAAAAGTTTGTCGTTTGATTCCTCATGTAATCCCCCAGTTTCCTTTTATACAGACTCTGTGTAGCATTCAAACAAGAAAGGAATGAAAAAACAAAAAAAACAAAGATCAAAAAACAAAAAGAAAAAGTTCTGTCTCAATTTGAAGGAGTTCGATTTGCTTTTTTTGTTTTCATCTCTGAAACTGGATTCCCATTTTCCTTCCAAAATTCTCCAATAGATCTGCAGCCCCTGCAATATTTCACGACATTAATTTCTCAATCAGCTTTCCAGTATTCAAAATGTTTTCTAGAAATTCCTTTAAAGGAATCAAATTTACTAAATTCCAGAACAAGAACGATTTTCTCCATTTATAAAAATATGAAGATTTCCTTTTCTTTTTCCTGAGATAAACAGTTAATTGTCTGCACATATCGAGTTAAGTGTGTACAGTTCATTTTTCATGATCCAGAATGAGAGGATTACAGCCTCTTTTCCCCCTCATCTATATCTTTCTCAGGACTATAGAGAGAGAATAAATTAAACAGCAGAATTAAGAAAATACTCATCAAATTAAATCTAATCAGAATTCAAATCAATCCATGCAAAACTAAAATAAAAAAGTAAGAAAACCATTAAAGAGAAGTCAAAGAAGAGAAAAACCCATGAATTAATTGATTACCATGAGGCTTGCAAACAGGAGGAGTTTCGAAGAGAGAACGAGAGAGCTGCTTATGAGCAAGACCAATATCGACAGAGATCAACCCAGAAGATGGATCGTTTACTTCAAAACCTTTGACTGGAAGCCAAAGAAAAAGCTCTTCTTGTATAAGCCCTTCCAACGCCATAAGCCCACCATAACTGAGATTGGCTCGAACCACACTGTCAAAGACCACTCTTGTCTCATACTTAGTCATGCATAGACCATCCAACTTCACCTCTAAGCGACCATTTTGGTCAAGATTGTAGGACTTGACATTGTTCGGAAAGAGACCGCCTGGTAAGCCTTGGCTTTGAAGGAGGTTCTGTAAAGTGGATGTGGTTGTGGTGATTGTGGAGAGGAGGAAGATGAGGGAGAGAAAGAAAGGGAGGAAAGATTTTTGTGTCAGAGACATTGTTAAGGTTTATGTGTGCAGATGAAGTACAGAGTTTCGGAGAGATTAATGAATGGATGTTGTCTGAGGTTTTTCAAGTCAGGTTTTTAGGACTTTTGCTTCAGTTGGAGTAATGGGGCGATGAGTTTTTGCGATGACGATGATGAATGAAAGGCTGGTATACATATCAGGTGCTGGTAAATTTTGTTGCCCAAATTGCCCTTGATTTGATAAACCCTGTTTCGGATGGGTTAGATGGTAATTATACAAAATTAATTAAATGACCCCCCTTTTTTTATTATTATGATTTGGTCCGATTTGATGGGTATTGGCTGGCTCTATCCTTTTTAAAAACAGCACGATGTTTATCTCTGTTTGTGGCGGCAGTTCCATTATTGTTCCATGAAATCTTGATTTTTTTGTTTGTTTAAAATAGTTTTTTATTTATTATTTTAATATATTAGTGTTAAAAATAAAAATATATATTACTTTAATATATCACTAAAAATAATTTATTTTCGATGGCCCTATATAACCTCTAAAAAATATGACAAGTTGTTTTTTTTCCTTCTAATATGGTCTCACTAAATAGTATTTATTTATTTATGTATATTCAATTTGTATGTATATACTTTAAATTGTTAAACTATATTGCATATAATAGTTTTTAGTATACTTTATTATACATCATTTATAAAAATTAAAGTCAATTGAAATGAGTATGTATTTTTTTTAAAAAAATATATTAAAATGATATTTTTTATTTTTTAAAAAGTTGTTTTTGATATTAATAAATTAAAATAATTTAAAAATACTTAATAAAAAAATTAATTTAAAATATTTTTTTAATGAGTCCAAAACGAGTGTTGTGCATGGCAACGGGAGGTGAAAGCATCCAACTCAGAAAGCTTCTTCACATGGCAATGGGCAAGCAATGATGAGATAAAAAGTGAGGAAGAAACTGGTGCTTAGAGAATGGTGGATATTACGAGGTTATAAAAGCACCTCTCTTTTGTCTCCCATGTTTTTTTTTCCAAATAAGGTTTCTGGTTAAACTTATGTAGTTTATTCTTTATATTATACTTTCAGTTTATATATATATATATATATATATATATATATATATATATATATATATATATATATTAAAAATACATTGAAATAATAATATTTTTATACTTTTTATTTTTAACATAAGTATATCAAAATAATTTAATTTTTTCAATATTAATATTACTTCAAGCAAAACTTAATTTTAAAAATATTTTTAAAAATATATTCTAATGCGAAGACAAACACCCATTTAGGGGGTGCTTGGAAGTGTGGTTACGGTTGCTTTTCAAAGTATTTTTCGTTTAGAAATACATCAAAATGATATTTTTTTTATTTTTTAAAAAATATTTTTGACATTAGCACATCAAAATAATCTAAAAACACTAAAAAAAATTTATTTAAAATAAAAAAAAAAAATTAGCTAAACGATGTTGCAGCCGCTTAACCAAACAGGCACTTAATCTCTCTAAATTAGGTTGAGTCGATGAAATGTAATGAAAATAGATTCAATTTTAGGATCCAATTTTATCGAATAGATGTAAAACACGTAAGAAGGTTTCCAAAGGTTTTTGGGTGAAATTACAGCTACCACTACAAATATTTTAGAAGCAAGATATTTATAAAAAAAAAAATAATTGTTTGGTAATATTATTGAAATTATTTTTAAAAATATTGTTTGTTTAAAAATATATTACAATAATTTTTTTTAAATTATATTTGATATTAATATATCAAAATAATATAAAAATACTATATTTTTTAATTTTAAAATAAATAAAATAAAATAAAATTTTATTTAAAAAAAAATTAAAAACACAATGACAAATAAAAATAAAAGATGATGGTTCTTGTGTATATGACATGTCATGCTAATCATGTTCTCCAAAAACGTACATCAAGAGAACGACAACATTCATCAATCATGTCAATTTCAAATTTTAAATCATGATCTCATATTGATTCTGGCTTAAGATTTTTTTATTTTGGTAGTCAATGCTGACAAAATAAGATTCTCAACTAAATCCCTCTAATTTGATTAATTAAACACAACAGGTATACATTTTGTCTATAGGTCAAATATTCTTGAGCCAATTTTCATATCTCATGATGAATTTTTATTTTCTTTTCAAGATACCACTTTTTTTTTTTTTAATACAACAGTTTATTTATTTTAAAATATCATATTTAAAAAGCTGTACTATAAAAAAATGCTATATAAATCGTGTTGCTCTCACCAAATACAATTTAATAAGTTACGCTATTGAAAATAATGTAACATGTTAATATATATCAATTTAATATTTTTCATCTATAAACTAAATCAACTAATTTATGAATGTTATTTTTACTCTCGATAATAGTTCACTTAAATTTCAATAATATTCCCTAGCTTAAATTAATGATTATGATAATTATCAATAAAAAGTTATAGCTAGCAAATTCAAAATTTAATAGAATTCTTTAATTGGATAGGTTAATGGATAATTATGATAATTATCAAAGAAAAAAATTACGTGTAGTCAATTTAAATTTAATAGGATTCCTTAATATGTTAGTTGTAAACAATTTAAATAGGATTCCTTATCTTACTATGTTAATTAATTATCTTGACTAAAATATTGAGAATAAAATGATGTTAGTATTTGATAACTAGAAGTTTTGAAAAAACAACAATTCTTTTTGATAAATAACTAATTTTAAAATAGATAAAAATCATATAATATTTTAATACAAATTGTTCTATGTATCCTATTAATTGTGTTTCAACCACAAATATTTTGAATTTTAATTTTTATCCTTTTTTTCTCAGCATATATTACTTTTCAAAAAACCCCATAGCAATTCACTCATTTATCACGTTTTAAACAAATCAAAAATCACATTTAGATTAATACATTCAAAGTTTTTGTCTTCTCGCCTTAAGTCCAACTTTTTTTATCGAGCAAAATCACTAGCAAATTATCAACACTTAAAAGGATTATATTAGCATAAATGCACCATTACTCACTTGAGGTCTGTTTGGTAATATGATCGATGTTATTTTTTAAAATATTTTTTATTTAGAAAAGTATCAGTATATTAAAAAAAATATTTTTGATATCAGCACATTAAAATCATTTAAAAATATTAATTTTAAATAAAAAATATTTTTTTAATCATTGTTTCAAAAATATTTTTTAAACGAATTAAAAAATATGTAGAAGGATTTGAAATTGTGTGTTTACATGTAATCCTTTTCGCCAAGGGCCTTTGGTAGCCTATTCATCTACCAAATGACATCATCTTTTGCACAAGAATAGACATAAAGCTTAAATATTAGACCACATCTCATTAGCCACGATCTCTCAATTCAAAAAAATATGCGAATGGGCTCCTCCCTTGAGAGTAATTTAAGGGCAATAAACCAGCCATTAATGCAAGCTTTCTCTCACTAATTCACGGGCATCCCAAAGTTCTCCAAGCTAAAAGACGAATCGAGTGCCTTAAAGCTATAAATATTGTATTTTAATCTATAATATCACTACAAATCCAGTGGCTGCAATATCGATTAACAAAGTTTTTTTTGTTCATAATCATAGTAATAAGCATCCACTCTCCTTTTCTTTACGACCTTTTCCCCCTCTCTAATGATCATGTTTTGGCACATGAATTTGATTTTCGTGTCTCTGTCTTTTTTGACTTGACCCTACCATGCCCTCCTCACCCTCTTAATTTTCTTACAAGCCTTCCCTACTTCAATAATTATGGACTGACCACATCTGTATCCCTCGTGCCCCACAAGTGTTTCACAACGCCCATGTTATGTTTTGAAAAAAATATTTTGTTTTTATTTATTATAAACTAATGCAGAAAGAAACTAAAGGTCACATATCAGAATACGGTTTTTCTTATTGTCAAGCTAGGTTTTTCTTCGACCATTTCTCTGATGTCTCAAACATACTTTAAGACAGGAGAAATGTTTTTGCTGAAGATCTCTACTTGAATTAGGAATTGACATTTACCATCTAAGATATTAATATTCTTAAGAATCTTGATGTGATGACACAAGATTTACGATCTCACTATCAAGTTTTGAATTCGAGTAAACACATGCATTTCTCATTGTAAAAATCTTGGACAACAGAGTTTTTACTCGTTCATTTAAACTCTCATAAAACATATTTTTTAAAAAATAAGATTTTCTCGTATAAAAAAAATATTTAAGACATTTTCAGGTAACACACTCAAAGTTTGAGTCTCAAACTATACTATCAGTTTAATGTTCTTACCGTTCAACCATCAATTACTTCTAATGATGAATGCTTCCATTAAGACAACTCTCGTGACCCATGGAACTATACCATTTGGCCCATCAATCTCCACCCCCCGATAATTATACAAGCCAGTAGAGAATATGCATACAAGTAACCTTAAATTGTTTTTTAAAATTTATTTTTAATATCAAGGAAATATAAAAAATACAATTTGGAGTATATTAATTAACATGATATTTTTTTAAATATATATATTTTTTAAATAATGTTTTTATATTTTTTTTAAAAAATTGAAAGCCCCCGCCGAATCATGATTCATGCTTCACGTCGAGTTGAATGTCAAATTTGGTACAAGTAACTATTGGATTTTGAAGATGAGATGATCGATAACAATGCCTTTTGCAGATTTTTTAAGACCCATTTTATTTAAACGACCTAAAAACCCTCCCTTTTAGCTGAAATAGATAATCAGCAGTCCCCTTCCATTGGCTCCCATAACTTCCACAATCAGCAGCTTGTTGACGATCATTGTCATTCCTAGCATGCCTAGAAAGACAAGGTCAGTAAGCAAATAAACTTTCGCAGAGGTCCATTGATTTCAAGCTATATCCTGATGGAATTCGTGGCCCTGGTTGGCCATACTGATCATAACCAAGTTCTCCATTTGATCCATTGCAATATCCAGCATCATAGCCAGACAATG
The DNA here is from genome assembly GCA_015731905.1 of Salix dunnii. Taxonomy (NCBI): domain Eukaryota; kingdom Viridiplantae; phylum Streptophyta; class Magnoliopsida; order Malpighiales; family Salicaceae; genus Salix; species Salix dunnii. The sequence goes on along the minus strand of CM027662.1, from coordinate 1,430,880 downwards.
GATCGTGATTATCACCCTCCGATCCTTTTCCTTACCTTTTTCATCTTCATGCAAGACTAGATCGCTTCTCTTGGAAATTTCCTTTGCCATTGCTATGTTCAAGTAAGTTGCAGGATCTTAGCCACCACCAAAAGCAGTTGGATCGTATTCTTCGGACCGGCCGGCGTCGTTAAACTCCGAGACCTTTTTCGAGACAATGAACCGCGTCTATGCATGGCGGATCATACTCAATACACATTGGCTCACGGAAAGTAGACGCAGAGAGTGCAATTCTTGTGTAAATTGAGACACAAGGCATAATTAATAAGGAAGCGGATCGAAGGGGAAAATTAATTTGGTGCTCATTATAGTTGTAGCTGGAATAAGCTACTGAATCATTATCTGGGACAGAACCATAGCACTATAATAAGGAGCTCGAGAGACTCACCGTTATTGTACTCATTGTGATAATCATCATCATATATAGCAGGAGCTGTGGTACGCCAATGATCAGTCTGCATGCCTCGACTAATATCTTCAGCTTCTAAAACATAGTCATTTTATGGTGTTTCCAGCAACCATTTTCCATAAGCTAATCAGATATCTATAAGAATAAAAGAGAAACAAAGCTTATCTGCACACATGAACAGCTCAATTCACAAAACCTAGCAGTTGTCTATGTACAATAACCATAAATTAAATCCCTATCTGATAAGAGGATATAATCGTTATGCTTTAATAACCCACCTGATTGACTCTTCCTTTTTGATTATCCGATACGAGAGCGATTCAGATATCTGCAATGAACCAACATCATCAAGCCAATTTAGAGATATGAAGCATGTGGATATGCTTTTTTCTAACCATGGAAAAGGACAAGCAACTTAAAGGTCATATGATTGACGAGGCTGCTTTTGAAGAACACAAATCTTATATTTTGGGGCAAAACTAAGAGGCTCGAGGCTCAAGAGAGAGGGCAAAACCAAAAGGCCTAAAAAAGGCCAGACAGCCTGGGGGCTGTTTGGTTCAGCTATTGGGCCACGATCAATCCGCCGTACTAGTGATGAGCGAGGCTTCTGCGGCATACTTTGCCTCACTAGATAGCTCGCTGCTTAAACAATTCATTTTGAGATGCAGGTTTTTATGGTACAAATGATTTAAATGAACTGAGAGTGTATAAATACCCCCAGGATCATAAGGTATAATGAATTGCTTACAGCATTTGCTTAAAATATAAGCGTTGTTCTTTTGAAATGTAAAAAATAAATGTTGGGGATTTTTTTTACAATGTTATTAAACCTATTCTAGCGGGTCATTTCTAAGACTTTTTCACCTAATTTTTTTTCCTTTCTATATTAAAATTCAATCATGTGTAGTTCAAAGACATATCATATAACTAATAAAAATATAGAATAACTTCAAGATAATTTTTTTATATATATTTAATATAAAACATATTAAATCACAAGCGATTAACTTGGTTTAACTACCAAGCATGTAACTTGGGTTATTGAGGCAAGTACACTCTATTTTGGCCATCATTGGATTTGAGTTTGATGAAACTTTGGGACAAAATCAAAGAGTTATTATAAAAAAATTTGACTAAAATAAAAGAAGAGGGTTTTGGGCTAGGGTATTTTGTTGCTAATTTATTTGGCATGCAATAGATTTTTTGTTGCTATTTTTCATTAATATATTATTCATTGCAGATAAATTAGTAACGATAAATTTGTGTGTGTTAGTTTTTTTATGCAAATTCTGTTGCTAATATTTTTTATCAACGAGTTTCTATATTATCTGCAATGGATTACGTGGCTGATAATAAGCCTATTTTTTAGTATTAGGGTTCTATGGCTTGAGGAATATCAGATGCGGAAAGGACTGCTAATCCTTGTCAAGCATTGGCCATACGTTCATGCTATGAATTTGAAGGCGCGTGCATTAATCGATAAGAGAAACTAAGTGGAAAACCAGTGCATGCTTCCAGGAGGTTTACTCCCTCCTGAAAGACCGGAAACAAAAGCATCGGTTAATGATGAATCATGGAGGAAAATGTTCGTTTGGCTTGGTGAACAGAAACCAAAATCTGTTGTGTTTGTGGGTTCTGGGAGCGACACAATGATCTCTGTTTATGGATCAAAAAACCAAAATTGTGTTTATGGGATTGCTGTTTGTATGGACTCTCAGGAAACCTAGTGGACTTAATAATGATGCTGATGCTCTTCCTTCAGGTTTTTTTGAGCGTACGAGTAACAGAAGAATTATGTGTGTGGGATGGGCACCACAGATGGAGATTTTGAGGCACCCATCAATTGGGAGATCTCTGTTTCACAGTTGCTGGGGATCTGTGATAGAGACTTTGCAATTTGGAGATTGTCTTGCATTGTTTGTTTCCTTTCATCATTGATCAACCTCTTAATACATGGCTTCTAGTTGAGAAAGCTTTGGCTGTGCAAGTAGACAGAAATGGAGATGGGTCTTTCAGCAGGGATGCTAGCCAAGGCTATGGTTCTAGCTATGGTGTCTAAATTAACAAGGAGAAAAACATAGGACAAATACAAGTGAAGCTGCAGCAGATTTTGGGAATCATGAGTTGCATCAAGACTATAATATCGGTAGGTTTATCTACAACTTGACCGCTTCTTCCAACTTGTTTCCACTGTTGTTTAATGTTCATGTTTCTTGGTGATCATTCTGTCGAGCTGTCTCAAAGTTTATAATTTGTATAATAAATTTTGAGTTTAAATAAAAATATATAATTTTTATTAAAATCTAGAATAATTGAGGTTTTATTTATGTATTTAAATTTATAAAATATAATTTTTAAAAAATAAAGTTTACTCTCATTCAAAAAAAATCCTGCCGAGGCTTGCCTTTGCCATCATTAAATTGTTGGCTTTTCCTCCAACTATCCGGCTTTTCTATATCATAAGGTGCCACCATTATTTAAATCATATTGTTTTCAGCATTAGAGAAGCTAATGTCTGAAATGAAATATATAATTTTGCACACATTATGATATAATTTAAATGAACTAAGGATTAATAGCGATGTTCAAATTAGTTATGTAGTTAACTTGGTAGAGCGCCCTGCTAGGTGAACTCGAAATTTGGATGTAATTATAATTATTATTAAATAATCATTTCATCTAAAAATTTAAATTGAGAAGTAAGATTTTATAATATGATTTATATTATTCTCTAACATACCTCTTCAAGTGAAAGTTCTTTGTACTTGAAACTTGCACAGACCCACATTACTTTGTGTTTGATTTTTATCAAATAGAATGAGAGTGATGAGATTCGACCTCGTGATTACTGAGTCAATAATGCTTTAATACCATGTCAAAAAACTATTTCATCTAAAAACTTAAATTGATAAATAAGACTCTAAAATATGATTTATAATATTTTTTTAACACTTTCTAATACTATTTATGATAACTTGGTTTTTTAAATTTTAACAAATATTTAGTATTTTTTTTATATAATTTTGATGTGCTAGTAGAATAAAATATAAAAAAAATATTATTTTGACATATTATTAATTAAAAATACTCTTAAAAAATACATTGCACCCCATTACTAAAAAATAAAAACAGTTAATATGGCCCTCTCTACTTTTCTCTCTCTCTTTTATTTACACGTGTCTAATCCACTGAGTTTTTCTTAATTTGGTTCCACTCAGACGATTCATTTCAATTCCCCAAAACGTGACAGGTGGAATGATAGGCCATTAAAAAATGACACGTGGTCTGACACGTTGAGAAAATGGACACAAGCCAAAATTTTGAAAAACAAAACGAGAAAAATGATCTTTATTAAAAACAATTAAAAAACATTAAAAAAAGCTATATATCCCTTTTTATTTTGAGACATTGAAATTCTGTTTCAAGTATAATAAATATTTTCTTTTTAAAATATCTTTATTCTTTAAAATATTTCTTATTTTTTAAAAAAAAATTAATACTGGCGTATAAAAAAAATACTAAAAAATATTAATTTAAAATTTAAAAAATAATAAAACGCAACCTCAATATCCTTTTCTCAAGTGACTTTTGTTTAGTTTGGATTAAATATCCAAGAAAATATGTGAACTCAAACCCAATTTGTGTAATACCAATGGATTGAAACGCATTCCAATTCAATTTGTGTATATCCATTTGAAAGAGAGTACCATAACTTCTTGGGTCGACCACCCTCTTGGATAGTAGCCCGGTCCAATTATATAGGGCTAATTAGTTCATAACAAGTTTGATCTTCGTGAATATTCACACAGTGGGTTAGGCTGAGCAGGCATAAATAGGCTTGGGTTAGAACTTCCCATCCTAGCAAATTTCTTGGTGGTCCCTTTTCTTTCTTTTTTTGCCACAGCCTGTCTTCAATAATAATTGTGACGTGCAGCTAAGCAGCTTGGAGCCCCTGCATGCCCCCACTCCTAAGAAAGCTCGAGCCAGTTTTCCTGGCACCCTCATGCTCTTCTCTGTAATTGACACGGACCCTTTGAAAATTCGATCCATCGAATCTTAATAGAAGAATTAAATCTCAAGAACAAAGACTATCGGATTCATTTGCATTGAAAATCTGCTATTTGAGTCTCTTTCTGTACGCTACGAGGTTAGGTGCATGTTACATTACGAACACTATCAAATCCGGTTGACGAAAAGCCCTAACTAGATACTTGATAGCTATTTTTTGGATTTTTTTCATAATTATTTGACCAAATGATCGTCTCCTTACACCAGTAGTTCAACAAAACTTGTTTATTTTAGAGGGTGTGCAGAGATTAGGGAAGAAAGCAACACTGGCAAACAGGAAGAAAAGCAAACCAAACCCTGTACTTAATTACTTATTATATGCACAATATCTATCTGTATGTTATGTTAGAATATGTTAATGAGATTGCCAAGATAATTACAAGATAAGAAGTCAACTCTTAATTATAAATTAATTAAATTCCAAGCACATATATAATTTTTTGGATACCAAATAAAATAATGCCAACAGTTGTAATTAGGGATGCTGGTTTCAAGGTAATGAAATAGAGATTCCATGGATGAGGATCAACCTCCTAGCCAATAGACACTTAGTTTAGTTTGGACAAATTGAACTGAGTTTTGTAGTTATTTGAGCTCAAAAGTCGTGTTGAATTAGGTTGCAATAAGTTTACTCCTCATGACTTTTGTACATGCATGACTTTTGTAAATGGTGCTGCCCTTGACGTGTTCATTAACCTGACTGAATAAACGTGTGGAAGCAATTGACTTTGAATCATGTGCTTGTTGATTTCTTTCGGTTTCTTTTTTGTAGGACTGTTCTTTTTATTTTCCTTTTGTACTTTTTTTAGGACTATTCTTTTTTTTTTTCCTTTTTTTATTGATTATAATTTTGAAATTGGAATCTCTGCAAAACCGACTTAAATTTTATGATAGTGTTTAGTTAATAGAAAACAAAAAAAATATTGACAAATTTTTTTTCCTGTTTTTCCCCCTTTATATATAAACGGGGTGTCTGGGCCAGTTTACACGAGTTTACACGCATCACGACTAATCTCTAGACTCATATTTATTTTTTATATTTCCCCCATTTTTTCCCCACTTATATATTGTTTTTGTTTTTTTATAATAATTATTTGTAAGGTTTTTTGTCTTAAAAATATGTTATATTAATTAAATATTTTGATATTTGTTTAATATTAATGCCTTAAAATATATATAAATAAATGACCTCATATTCTATTTAAAAAAAAACTCAAATTAATTTAATGTCGGTGTTCTAAAATACTTTTAATATAATAATATTAAGAATAAATCTTATAAAATAAAAAATATTTTTTTTCTAAAATAATAATGGTGTCTGTGATAGTATGACAATAATAATTAAAATTTTAATTATGTATAATAATGGTTATAATAACAACTATAATAATTGGGACAATTTAACAATCATAATAATAATTATAAGAATAATATTCAAAATAATTCATCAGTTGATGTTATTTTTCTTAAAATTTAACTTTTACAGCTTTTTTATGTGTGATACTTCAAATTTAATATCATATAAAAAAAAATATACGAAGTCAGATGTAGACAAAACAGATGGAAAAATTATGTCAAATTATCTACAATGAAAAAATATACGAGTCACTTACCCTACACTTTGCCATAGTCAGAAACAAATTTTTTTAACATGCAAAAAATTGTTAATGGTTTTAGATTTTTTTTTTTATGATGCTATATATCCAAGTTAAATAATCAACCTATAAAACTTTCATTTATTACTATAACAAAATTATTAAAATAATAATAATTATTATATATTAGTTTTTTATATATTCATTTTATTATGTAAAATGTTTTTAAAGTAGTGTCATGGTATCAGAGGTATTTTCGATTTTTTTTTTAGTTTTGAGCACAATATAATAACCATAATACCCTCAAATAAGATAAAAATCAATAATTGTCAGTAGGGGTGTCCTGGTAATTTCAAATTTTCAGTGTACAGTAAAATAATATTTGTAACCTCAAATAAGACAAAACTGAAGAGTTATAATATTTCACGTTTAACTATACATGCATAAGAGAGTAAGAGATTCTCACTCTCATTTTACACCATCAAAGCTAAACTTACTATGTTTTTTAACGCAAGTTGCATTTAATAAAAATAAAAATAAAAATATAAACTAAAAACAGAGGTGTATAGATACAAACAAAAAATTAAGAACTTTCTCAGAATGACCGAAAAAATCAAGGGATCAAAATTAAACCAAAATATAAAAGAATAAAAACTAAAATACAAAATAAAAAAAATAAAAAATTAAATATATTAAAACTAGATAAAAAAATTTTTTTGACCCCAACGACGGAGCACGGGTTTATGGCTCGTAAAAAACTAGATAGTGCACACTTAGTTATTATCTTGAGAAAAAAAACAAAGATAATTAGGATACAAGGGACCCTAGAATTATTATAACTTATTGAGTTTACTTAGTGACCCAAGATATTTATTGACCTTGGTCACATTAGCTCACATCAGAAATTCTATGAAAACTAATTGAAGGAAATGTTGGTGCCCATAATTGGATGTAATGGCTAGCATATTATTAGTGAACTGGTTGATGAATGTTAATGATATATTAGCTAGAGATAACCATTGGTTGAGAAAGGAGATGCCTGGTTGCATAAAATATGACACATGTTATTATAACTTGCATATAAATTTATGCTGACAAATAATCTACCAGTAAAAACATAGAAAGTTTGAGTGAGTTAGCAACGCACACCACCCTATTCTAACTCGTAACTTGAACAATGGTTAGGGTGTGCATATTAGACAATGTGTATAGAAAAGGTAGAACAGAGGAGGAAATCGTTTGCTCATTTGAGCCTTTACCCAAAATAGCATGATAGGATGTTAATGATACCAATATACATTAGATTACTTATTGTTGATGTATGAGCGAGTGTTTAGGGCAATTAAGTGGACCGAATGCGGTCCAAACCAACTAGTTAAGACTATTTTCTTTGAAAAAACATGAAGAACCCATAGAATATACTTAGAAACCGAAGGAGAAAACTCCGAATTAAACCTATCAAAACATATTATTGACGCCAAAACATAGAACGTTGAAAACTACATCCTTAACATGCCAGCTTTGCTCGAGCGGTGCATGAAAATTGAGCAGTAAAGATGTTATTAATGGGGATGTAGTGTCTCACATGTTATTGACGAAGTGCTTGGTTAATATTAAAGATAGATTGGTAAGATGTTAATAATATTCTATTTTTTAAGAGAAATAAAACAATTTTTATATATAAAAACACAAAAACAAAGAGAAATATGCGTACTAAGGTTTGCATCATTCTTAACTTTTCATATAATCAAAAGTCTTATAAGATATTGTATATTGAATAGCAGGAGCAGCTTAACTTTCCTCTCGGAATTTATTGTTTGGACGAAAGCCATACCGACTCTTACAAGACAAGAGGTTACGTATGGTTTTGTTTGGCTTAAACTGGTTATAGATGAGACAACATTGTGTAACCTTGTGTTCCCATGCTTAATTATAATTATGAATTAGGTCAGCAAATAAATACAAAAAGTTATTGTCTATGTGATTCTCTCTTTAATCTATTTGTTTGTACTATCATATAGGGCAAGTTACTTAACCATCCCAGCTTCACCAAACTCTTTTAAGTGCTTACTTTCTAGTTGAATTGTCAAAAAGCCATCGATGAATAATAAATTAAGTCAGTGGCTTTTTCATGATTAAAAAGAAAAAGAAAAGTCTCTGGCTTTCTTTCTCGTAAGAAATTGAGTGAAAGCTAAGGTTTCTGATTTGAATTTTTTGCTCGCCGGCCACTTTAAAATATTGAGAATTGTTTGAAAAATATTGTAAGAAAAATCCATGTTACTGCAAATGACTGTTCATGATGGTGGTCCGAACTCAATTTTCAACATGGATTTGATTTTATTGTTCCACTTATTTGGAGACTTATGTTAATTTAATCTTTAGAGTATCCTACCACATAACCAATACCTTTTATTCGCATTTTCTTAAAATATTTTCCTCCTTCAGTTAAAAATATTCTTTATTACAAAAAAATGAAAAAAAAAATGCTTTTTTAAGGATAGTTTTCTAATTTTATAGGTTGAATTTCAAATAAATAAATAAATAAAATTAAGTTGTATTTAAAGCACCTCTTAATTAGCTAGTGACAGAGATTACTCAGCCTAATATATATAATTTCTGTGGGATAATTATAATCGAATTAAGCCTCTAATCTGTCACCTCTCCCACGTTTAATCAATTAAACATATACACCTGCAAGAAATTAAAAAATTAAATACAGGCTTTCTTGTAGTGCCGACTTGACACTTGAGTACCGAGTGTGATATCAGATGAGGTATACAGACCATACAGAGATGAGAGTAAATTGATGGAGAGAAAAAAAAGGATTTTGTGTGGACAAACAAGAGAGTGAGGGAATTCTTCGTTTGGTAATTATGACAATAAAGAAAATGAAGGAAAAAGAAGTAGGTCCAACCCATTCATATCTCGACAGCTTCTCTCTACCATAATTGAATCCTGAAACAATACAACACACAACCTTATTTTTAACTCCTTGGCTAGCTTTTGGGTCCTTCGATCAATAAGAACAAAATTGACCCATCTCAGTATCTGTTTCTCTTTCTTGTAATGATGATTCGTGTTGTGGCCTGGTCGCCTGTGGAGTGACCCATATCATAACCTCAATGAATTTCGAATTAGCTAGACACCATCAATTGTGCAAGTGAGTGCAAGAGAAAATTAACGTTAGCTACCCATCTAGGAGTTGATTTAGAGGTATAAACTTAAGCTCAGAGGTTTGTTTTTCTTGTTATTTAAGGTTCGAGTCCTATAATTACTAATATAATAGCAACTGAAAGCTTATACAATAATTAATTTCAGGATCCATGAAATTAATCGATATACATATAAGTTAGTCCGGATACCGGCATTAATAAAAAAAAAATTAACTTTAGCTGACGGAGATTCTTGCTCTGAAGATGACATGGAACGGGTGGTCATCAGGTTTCCATTTGTTCTTGTGTCTCTTGGGTCTTTGTCTTATTGTTTACAAGCTCCATGTGTTTACTATTTTGCATTCTTTCATAGTTCATAATTAATGGATGTTTTCCATGTATTCATGTGCTTATGATAAATAAAAAAAAAGGGGTCTACTTCTAACTGGTTGATTAACTTTGTAAAATAGTTTTTGGCAATAAAAAATATGGAAAAAAAGAAAAAGAAGAGCAGCACTGCTTAATTTAGGGACAATTCGAAAAGGTTATAAATTATACCTTCTGAAAATAACATAACAAAGGGTTATTGAATTAATTTTTAAATTATTACCAAACAATTAAAAGCAATAATATGAGAGCTAAAAATAATAGCCACAACTAAATAAGTGATTCCCAAACATGCCCTATGAAGCGTGAAATGAAAAACTCAAAATTCAATAAGCCTTGCCTAATTTCTTTAGGTAGGGAATCTGATTTGTATCTTTATTGAGATAAAAATCTTTTTTAAACACATTTTAGTCCATCTAACAATAATATTCAATTTGATATATTCGGAGTTCTCTTGAAGCATTAAAAATCCAGCATAATAAGAAAATAAGAATAAAAAACAAAAAGTATTATTGAATATATTTACATAAGACAATCCCGAAAATCAAGTGTTTAGATAAGTAATCAAAGACTTGTCCTAAGAACATAAAATGACAATGGATGACCCATATTTTCAATCAATGTCCTGAAACCTATCCTCTATAATTTCTCTGGTAATAATTTTGAAGGAGCTATGAAATGTGGGGCCCCACAAACAGTAAAAGGAATGTTTCAACATGGGTCAATTAATCCTGTCAACCCCACCAAGGGGAAGACTAATTAGGTGACATTTCATAAAGTTCACAAAACCAATGATTAAGTAGTTGTCTTTGTTTGGAATTTAGGAACTCTCTCTTGGGTGGAAATAGTACTAATTGCATTTTAATATTTCAAACTTTCAAAAGTCAATCTAGATAAGGGATGGCCATGGAGGGAGCAAAACCCTAATTTAAGAGAAGTATTGGAATTGGCTTGATGCATGCGTGCGTGCGAGCGTGGGTGTGGAAAGAGGATGGGAAAGGTAGGTGAAGATTACAAGAATTTGAACAAGTAAACCATGGCACAAACCTAGACCATAATTATAACTCCTAAATGATAGAATCAAGCAATGGGACGGCAATCTAAAAGCAACTTCATTCATCTTTAATCATTTTTCCATGAGCATGCCCTATCCACACATCCATTTTTAAGCTGCTTTACCTCCAACTTGGGTTTTATTCTCATTAAAAATATTTCTCACTCTTGTCCTCTTCTTTTTCTTAATTATTTAGCTAAAAAAACATAGACAAAAAGAGAAAAAACAACAAAAGTCTTAAAAACTTATTATAAGAATGGATTATACAAGTGAATTTCGGATGTTGGACCGACTAGAATATAATAATTAAGTTATCTCAGCAATTGTTATACTTTGTATTTAACTGTATTTTGCTTAGACGCTATCTAGTGCATAAATAAATTAGTCCATGAGATTACTATTACAGGTCATTGTTGTATCTCTAATCTAGTCGACCAAATCTTAGAGTTTACCTCACGAACGTAAAATCTCAAGTTACGTAGATGACTATACTTCTTCAAATAAGCTGACTTAATTACATCTTGAAATAAATAATGGAGAGGTCATGTTTAGTCAATGAGAGAAGATAGTATATATTGCAATAGGATTGAGGTTGTTTTTTTCAAATATTTTTTGACCGGAAATATATTAGTATCAGGATATTTTTATTTTTATTTTTAAATATTATTTTTTATATTATCACATTAAAACAAGTCAAAAAAACATATATATATATATATATATATATATATATATTAAAATATTATATTAAAAAAAAAACACAATTAACCACGCTTTTTATCATATCATAACCCACCAATTAATTACAAATTAAACATTCTATTAGTCTTTTAATCCCATGCTCTTGACACGATTCAATTTTGCCGTTTCTTAGTGAGTCATAAGAAAATCCATTAGATGATTGGAATGGTAAGTTTGATGCAAAAAGTTTTCAAGTTGCAGAGGCTCAAATTGTCTTGAAAAACTCGGTGAACACAAATTAAAACATATACGCTAGATATTTGACTATGTTTTGGTCAAAGAATACTTTTTTTTTTTCAAAAAAAATATTTATATACAAGTTTTTTCACATGTGTTTTGCAGTTAAAGTATGTTTAAGTCAAAAAAAAAGAAAAAAGAAGCATACATATAATTAAATAAATCAAGAATTATACATGTGTTCATAAATAAAAAAAACATAACCAATAATTAAAAAAATATAAATGAAAATAATTAATTTTGTTAGACGAGATATTTACTTAGATGTATTTATTAAATTTATTTATTAAAATAATTTTATTTAAGCAAACAATAATAAAAGTAGAAACACAAATTAAAATGATTTTAGAAAATGAAAGGGTGGGGTTTTTTTTTTCTTTAAATGTTCATCAATAGAAAAGATAAAAAGATTTTATAAATGAATAAAAAAACTCTTTAAAATATAAATGCATAAAAAAAATGTCATTTACAAGAGGTTCTCTAAACAAAATAAAAATAAATAATGGGTATTAATCAAAATATAAATAAAAAAAATATAGAAAAAAAACTATATAAAAAACATTAATTTATTAAAAAATTATTAGAAAAATTATTTAGAAAAAAATAAGAAAGAAACAAAAAAAACCAAATTAACATGAAACCAAAAATCAGATTAGGCTTAAATATGTATTTTTCATGAATTTTAAAGGTAAAAAAACATATAATATGAGCTTTTATCATCAAATAAAATAATTTGACATAAAATATTGATTATTTTGGTGAGTTAAACCGATGTCAACAATATTTTTCTCATTTAATTGTCAGAATCTAAGGAGCTCTCTCTCTCTCTCTCTCTCCCCTATCGGGATGAGAGATTATACATAAATTTTTATATAAAAAATAAATTTGAAAAATATTAAGTTTCAAAATTGTATAATTTGTGTTATATTTAAAATAGATGATGAAAATGTATCTTGCTCGAAACTTCTAGCACACCGTCCATGTTTAGTATATATTTTTTTTTAGTCTCTATTATGTTAATTTCACCATTGACTAAGAAATGATAATCGATTGATTTTAAATTAAGATAAAATAATTTAAAATAAAATTTTAAAGATTAAAATGAATAGTTAAAAAATAAATAATATTTTATAAAAAGGTGAGTAGTATCGGCTCTATAATATTCACCCCCACATGTTTTAGTTTTCCAGTGAATTATCATTTTAAAGAGAGAAAAACATAAGAGAAGTATTTGAATAATAAAATATGTATCGATGTATCTCAATAACACAGATCTTATCTTGAGGTAGTGGCATCAGACACCTATCAATGACATGTAGCCTTTCTTTAGGTAATGACGTGAGATGTCTAGAAGGTTCGGATTGATTAATGAACAGAAACTCAAGTTGGAAGAATGAGTACCTGAGCATTTTGACATGAGATGTCTAATCGAGATTTTTAAATACAAATTAAAAAGCCAATTCAGATTTCTAAGATATTGTTTCACACTGTAAAAGTGATTTTTATTTTTTATTTTGAATTAAATTTTTTAAAATATTTTAAATCATTTTCATATTTTATGTCAAAAATAATTTTTAAAAAATAAAATAAAATAATTATTTTAATATATTTTTAAATAATTTTTTTCAATAATATCAACGTCACTTTCAAATAGACACCAAAAAATAGAAGAAGACTATTTTGAATCTTAAAATTTACTTGCATGCCTATTTATATAAACTTTTAGTGTTTGGATGTGCAAATCAGGTGTTATATACAAATTTTTAAATCAAACTTATCTATTTATTTCTTTAATTATCTCTTTGTAGGCTCTAAAATCTTTTTAAAAGCTTATCTATTTTTTATTTAGTTCTTGATTTATTTTTGTATTTTATTTTGATCATAGTTATCTTTGAATCAATTTTATAGAACTTGTGAGTTTTCGTTCCTTGTTTGTTTCAAGGATGTTTAAAAGAGTCAATTACATCCATTATCATTTGTTTTCGATATCGGTTTCTAGTTTGTTAAGTGACGTGATTTTTTATTTTTTAAAATTGTTTTCAACCTGTTTTTTTTTTTTAATATTTTTACATGTTTATTATGGTTGAAATATCAAATATAAAAAGATATTGACAAAATTGTTTTAATTTATTTTTAATTAAAAGTTATTTAAAAACAAATGTAATACACCACCTTATCAAAAACACACCTTTTATTTTATTTCATGTTTTGAAAAATTACATTTTTCACTCAGTAAACTTTTATGTCAGAATTTTTTTAAAATTTCAAAACTACCCCTAAAAAAAAATATAGTACTCTCCTATATTATCAAAAAATATTAGTGACCTTTCATAGTGAATCTTTTTAATATTAAATAACAATTGTAGTTGTCTATTACAACCACCCATCATCTTCTCATGTATTATTTGATTATTTTATGATATTTTGATTAAGAATCAACTCAATTATAGCGATGAATTATTATATATATTTTTAAAATGAAGTGAGAAATCTAATCACAAACAAAATTATAGGGTAAAACATGTAAGATCTTTAAAACATGGAATAGAAAGTGTAATGACCGTCAATACATAGTACAATTAATTCTTTTTAGTGTCAATCCATTGTACGTAAGCTAATCATACTATGACACTAAAAAAATGTGCTCTTGCTTACTCCGATTTATAGAGACTATGCTTCGGTAAAAGTTTCTTTTGGAGACTCACTTTATATAAAATAAAAGGTTTAATTTGTTTGTAATTAATCTTCTATGACTCGGGATAAAGATTTATTCATGTGAAAAAATTTTATTTTTTAAAATTTAATTATAAATTCATGTTTCTACATGAATTTTTAAGACGAATACTCCATATGAATTCCCTCACAGAGTTTATCTTGAAAGACAAAAAAGTCTTTCACAACTCGTGTTGTGGTAAAAAATAATCCAATTAAAATTGATGAAAGCTTATAATAATTCTAACAATTTTCTGGTCAATTCTCTACAAATTAATAAATAAACACTACAAATTAGCTTTTCATTTTTTAATTTGGAAAGCTTTAAATCCTTCCAATTTCTTTTAATTTTACTTGTGTAATTTCTACCTGAACTTTTAATTTCATGCAATTTCATTTCTATCAAATTTAAGTGCCAATACCAAGTATGAGCGCCTTTCACCATTTGATCATATTTTTTGATTTGTTCAATTGAATCTCTAATTGACCATCCCACCTTTAATTATATTTAATTTGGCCTCTAATTTCAACAATTTAAATCCTTAAAGTAGCACGTCTTTTGTAAGTTGGTCCCTGACTTGTTTTATAAAATATAAAAATAATAATTGCCCCTTAAATCAATACATGTAAAATTAAGCCCCTTATTTGATCAAATTAACTCTTAAGAGTTAGAAATTAACCCCTAGACTTTAATTTATGTTCCAATTAAAGCCTAAGAAAATATTTTTTTTGCAATTAAATCCTCATTAAACTAGATTAGTTCTTTAAAATTTTTACTGCATCTTCCAAGATGACTTTTGTTTTCGCTCTAAAATGAATAACAACAAACAGTATAAGAGCATCATCGAATATACAAATCATCCATGAATGAGATTTAATAATATTATTTGTTTTTCCATTAATCTATAATGAAAAAAAAATCTCAATTCATATAAATGACTAATATGAGAGGAAAAGAAAATCAAATCAGAGAATTTTATTAGTCTTCCACGAAAGAAATACTAATTAGCCATGAAATGTTTTTCCTTTAATGTAGAAAGTAGGAAAAAGGGTCTCTAATGGGCGGCCTTCTTGTGCGTGTTTCACCCATTTGACTAGAAAAACATAGCAAGGTACACGTTGAATCTGTAAAACACATGGTCAACTCTTGCCCACAAGAAATTCTCCACTCTATTATTATTATTATTATTATTATTATTTTCCTGTGGTTCCATCATTTGTTATTTTCATTTTTTTATAGAAAAAATAACAGGGTTTTTTTTATTATTTCTTTTATGTTTTGCTTTCTTTACCTTTTTTTTTGAGTGGTCCCTTGGCACGTTGCTTTTGCTCGAACACTTGGTGCTCATGCCTGGGCCATTCCCTCTGTGTTCCCAAAACGTCCACAGAAGTATGTGCGCGCGCCCTGGTTTTGTCATCTTATACACCTCAATGTTACCTCACAGTGACATCAGTACCCGTGCCTAGCCAGCTTGTACATACGTATATACGTGTATTTGTACATAGATACACTTAAGTACAATACACACGTATTTGTACAGGATAGAGCGATTCAATCTGGTTTAGAGTTTGCTATTCATGAGCATGCACGGATCAGTTCCCTTATCTACTCAACTCTTAGCAATGAACATCTGTTATAGTCGTAGGTTGTTTATGACATTAACGTTTGAACACAGCATTAGCCACTAAGCTAATTGCAATTTTGTTGGCAAAGCCATCATTATTTTGATTATGGGCCATGATATGTCAAGTCGCAATGTGTAGTTATCTCTCTCCCCTCCCTCCCTCTTGAGAATTTTATCATGCCAAGGGAGGCAACATCTATGTAATTATCATCGATTGATATTAATATGTTGAACGTTGATTCAAATGGTAAATGGTTTATTTATTTTCTTACATTGTTAATTTGATTGCAAATCCTAGTAAAGTCATGGAAATAATATATTTAGAAATCATCTCATTTAAAATTTTAAACTGTTAGGTGATATTTTTTAATATGATTTATATTATTCTCTAATACGACCTCTCAAATGAAAGTTTTTTGAGCTTTAAACTTGTATAGACTTATATTAATTTGTGCTTGGTTTTTTTAAAATAGAATAAAGATGATGAAATTTGAATTCGTAACCATTAGACCAACAAAACTCTGGTACTAATTTAAGGAATTATCTCACCCAAAAATTTAAGCTGTTAAGTAAGACCTTAAAATATAATTTATATTATTTATAACGGAATATATATTAGAAACACTGCAAAAATTCAAAAATTAAATAAATATGCGACCCTATTTATATTATAGTATTTGATCTATTTTGATGATGAAAACATTTGGATACAATTCATCTCTTCGAACCATGAATTATGCATATTCGAATCGTGTGAAAAATCAAGAAATTAAACATGTATTTAAAACTTAAAAAAGGCACGGTGATCATGTGCTAAGCTCCTGTTATTATTGCTAGATTAACAAGCATTAATAAAATGGGACGAGGAGGGTCTAATTAAAGCAATGAAAAACGTTTAAGTGGTAAAAAATACTAAAAATGAAGGGAAAGTAGCTCAATAAAGGTAACCATGGATCAACGACTATGATGGTGGGTGGGTTTTGTTTGTGTGTGGTGAGCAGGAGTCAGAAGCCAAGACATGAGCAAACAACAATGGTCATTTTCTAACCAAGAAGGAACATTCCACAACAAAAGAAGACGAGCAGAAAATCCAAGAGGTGGATGGGGAGTGGCCTGATATCATTTTACGTCTATACGAATTAGAAAGTGACCACCGTAGTGTCCTAGTCTGCCGGTCCTTTCTCCCACGCGCTGCCTCCCTGACCTTGGTCTGTGGAAGCTGAGCCTCCCCCTGAATGGGGCAAAATGGAGTGGTTGGCGTCTTGAGCAAAATGGGATTTACAATATGTGTACCAACTATTTCGTTGGAAAATTTAAATTATTAGATGAGATTTTAGAATAAAATTTATATTATTTCTTGTTATTTTTTTCAAGTATATGCCATTTGGATTTGAAACTTGCATATATTTACATTGTCTTGTGCTTGATTTTTATTAAATAGAATGAGAATAGTGAGATTCAAATTCGTAACTGTTGGATCAACAAGGCTCGGATACCATGTTAAGGAACCATTTCACTTTAAAATTTAAAGTGTTAAATGAAACCCTAAAATATAATTTATATTATTCTCTAATACAATCAATTAGGTTTGTTGTGTGCTTAAAGAAGATGAAGATGCAACTTGATGTGCAATTTTTTTTGATAACATGAGTGTCCTAGCCAGTTTGTGTGCATCTTAACTAATAGCACGAGTATTGAAATTAACAACGATATAAATTTTCAGTGGCCTTGAGGTTTGTGAGACTCGAGCTAGTAACCTATAGAGAGTAAATATAGGACCTAACCAATTGAGCTGCACTTCTCAGGATTCTTGATGTGCAATTATTAAGACGATGGTTGCAATTACTCTTAATGATGTTCTTTACAAATTAAGGAATTGAACTTAAGATAAACATGACAAATTAGAGCCTTAATTTTAAAGATTATCTTGGAAAATAAAAGCATGTATTTTTAGTTAAAGTAGAATTCTCAAGTAAAGTTTTGAAATTGATTGCATGGTTAAGTGCAACTATATTATAAAACATTCAAATTTTAATGATTCATTACATGTTAAGGAACCATCTCACCTAAAAGTTTAAGCTTGTAAGTGAGGTTCTAGAATATAATTTATATTATTCTCTAACATTACATATATGAAAATAACTAGTTTATCTATTTGAGATAATAGAGATATTATTTTCTATAAGCAAGTTGATAGGACATGAAAATTAGATGATTTTTTCATCTTGACATCTCATTTTTCTCGTATTAATTTGTTTATTTTCTCTTACGTTCGGTATAAAACTAATTATATAAGCGATAACTTTTTAAATCAAAAAGAGTTGGGATGCATTTTTTTTTAGATTTTCATTACATATATATAAAATCATTTGACCTTGAACTACATGATGAAGCCCTTTCCCATCATATAATAAACATAAAATAAATTATGAACCAAATATACAATCATTAAATATGCTTTCTTATGTGATTAAAACAAAATTTACTTATCACCAAGAATCTGGATAAAGAAAAAAATAGTGTGAATTTGGATTGGGTGGCTGACCTTATGGATCCAAACCCTTGTGATTTTTTGATGTTCTTGACATTTCAGGGTATTGAAGAATTATGGGAAGGGTCAAGAAAGGCAAGCACGTTCGAAGCTTCATGGCAATTTGCCCAAAACAGGATTTTGACTCCTTGCGAAGGCAAAAGAGGACCCACCTGCCGTCTCAACCGCGCGTGCCACCGCGTGGGTCCTACTTTTGACTCCAACTAGCAGTAAAGGGACATGACTCCTTCCCGTTGAGGTCAATAAGCCCGAACTCGTTTTTTTGCCTCCCTCATTAGCAAATCCCAACGGTTTGGTAGTTTCAAGCTTTTGTTTTAATTTATTTATTTTTCTAATTATTTGAAAATAAGAAAAATATTGTAAATTATGATGGAAAAGAAGCATGCAAGTAAGGAATTAGGCTTTAAATTTTGTAGAATTTGAGAAAAGAATAGTTATTTCTTACAAGCTAGTTATAATTAAACTCATAAACTAAACATCACTAGTTTTTATCTACAAAACAGAGAGTTTTTTCTCCTAATATTTTCTTAAATCCATTCCAATTTTATTGGATTTTTTATTTATAAAAAATCTCATAATATTGCAAAAAAATTGATTAATTAACTTTGTTTGATAAATATAAATTATTATTATTTTCATGACATATATCTATATCTATATATAAATATTTCACTTAATAAAAATCGATCAAGTGAACCTCGAGCGGGAGGTCCACCTTTTATGGAGTAACAATACACCTTCATTGTCATCCTTAAATCTTTTTACATATTGAATTAGTGAGACTATAAATCTTATTTAAATGATTGCCTTTTTTCATAAGTGAATTTTTTTTTTAATAAGATTAACATTGCCCCTTTTCTTACTTTGAGAAATAAATTTATCCCTCTTAAATGTACTGTAATAAGCAATTTTAAATTATATATACCAGTGAAAGATTCCATTTACTGCTAGTAATGTGCAGTATCCTTAGGAAAAAATTTAATTAATAAAACTTTATTCTTTATTTAATTTCTTAATAGACTAGAGATTTGAGCCTAAAATAAATAATTTAAAGGTATAATATAATTAATATAACTCCCGTAACTGAAATAAAAACATAGTACTTTCTCAATATATTTTTCACATAGCAACACTTAAATGTTTTATATAATTATAATTATCGAGGAATTAAATGTGTTTATTTAGCTAGATTAAACCACCTTACATCTGTCTTTTTATTTCTCCAAACTCATTAAATTGTCTCCAATTAATGTAGAGAGAAAAAGACCTTTTTTTTCCAGTCGTTTTTATCTTCTATATTATTGTTCATAGTCCCCGTGTGACCACTTATATATATACTAGTATATTAGTCATTATTAGGCAGTGGTCCATAACTTGTATATGTACACATATTTAATTTCAGTGGATCTATGCATACAACTTTATATGAGCAAGAAGAATCATCCTTTATATTTCACACGTGGTAACTGTCAGAAATCCTTTCAGTTGATTCTAATGGCAGCCTGTTGACTTAATACAATTTTTAAAATTAAATAAATATCAGTGTCAAGTGAGCTTTAATCCCTGTTCATCTCAGAGCCTTTAATTTTCTTGCATTTTCAGGGAAAATCAGAAGTCGATATGAATCTTACCTAACAAATGTCTTTTGATTTTGTTTTTAATAATCTCAGTTGAGCAACTCTCGATAGCTATTTTGAATAAATTTAAATTCAAGATTTTTCTTGAACTTGTAGTTAAATAATCAAGTAAATCCAGCTGATCGACTCCCCTGCTACAATATTTGCATTAATTTATATGATCATTGACGAATTTGATGACTTATCCCATTGACTCTCCATGGGTTCCAGTGTGCTGATTTCATTACTAAGAAATTAGGTGCAGCAAATGGTTTGGTCAACTGCGCCACTGTTTTAATTTCTCAGCTTTGCCTACAATATTAGCCTGTGATTAGCAAGTCTTCCTCCAATTTCTTTTTGTTGAAAGCAGTCTTGCTACATAATTTATATTTATACATAAAAAGAATGATTGAAAATCAATGAATATCTCCAATTTCAGAAAATAGATACACCGTATGACATGCAACAAGTCCATTGCGTGGGAAAATTGAATAAGACATGTAGGGGGAGGTGATTTGCCCAGTCATTTATATATATATATATATATATATATATATATATGTTAAAGTGGATGTATAGACT
The DNA here is from genome assembly GCA_015731905.1 of Salix dunnii. Taxonomy (NCBI): domain Eukaryota; kingdom Viridiplantae; phylum Streptophyta; class Magnoliopsida; order Malpighiales; family Salicaceae; genus Salix; species Salix dunnii. The sequence continues at coordinate 1,410,112 of CM027662.1, read as the reverse complement.
AGTTTATATGTATCTTGACTAATTCCACGAATTCTTAAATTAATGACGATTTAAACTTTCAATAATCATCATATTAACAATTATAAAACTCGAACCTAAGATCACAGAAAAAATAAATCTTTTAGTTCAACGTTATTAACATTAAACCACCTATGAGATAGTTATTTCTACAGTTTCTTTGAATTCATTGGAGCTAGCTGTTTGCTGCATGAATTTCCATGGGCTATGTCTTGAGAAAATGGGAAACATGATAGGGTAGATCATGGCTGTGGAAATGACTAAGAATTTCTACATACATTGTCGTAACTCTTACTTACGACTGTTAAGGAACACTACCAATAATAGACTTGTCGTGTGTTTGGAAGAGTTTCTGTTTCTGTTTTATTTTTTAATTTGAAAAATCAAATTGATGTTTTTTTAATGTTTTGTTTTTATGATCTTGATAGGTTGATATAAAAAAATAAATAAAAATGCTATAAATTTTGTTTATGTATTTTCAGACACAAAATTATTTTGAAAATCACTTTGCATAAAATGACAATTTTTTTTAAATAATAAAATTAATAAAAATACATTTTTTTTTATGGAAATTAATAAAATCAACTAATTCTTGAGTTGATTTGTAGGGCACTTTAATATTACTTTTTTCACGCACAAGGATTAGAATCCATGGCATGTATATACCATACTGGTGGTATAATTATGTTTAAAGTATTTTTTGCTCTAAAATATATTAAAATAATATTTTTAAAAAATATTTTTAACATAAACAAATTAAAATAATTTGAAAACATAAAAAATATTTAAAAAACATTTTTACAATATAAAAACAAAAAACATGGGCTTCACCATCATGCATTTGGGACCGTCGTTCTACCTGGTCCTATTTCTCAGGTTTATCTTCACTTTTTTTTTATTGTTTACTAATACAATGAATACCGACCGTTGATTTAATAGAGAAAGAACATTATTCGTGGAGAACTATGACGTGTCATCATGATCAATCCCCATCATAATCATAACCATGCCCATAAGGAACAAAACTTTTTATACAACAAACATTTTGTTGTGTGGCTCTGATAGTATTTAGTTGGAGTTAATAAAACTTTACCCAATTTTTTAGATTAAAATCATTATTTATTTTGATTTTAAATTTAATTCAATTTAAATTTGTGACCATGTGGTAATTTTCTATAAAACAAATTTTATAGCACTAGACGTCCCTATGGATTGATCAAAATCTAATGAGAAATGATTTTATGGTCTTAGTGTATAAAATCTAAATAGAGAATACCTTAGAAACTTGAAGTGTGTTTTGTATTATAATGTATAATATTTTTTGGTCTCCAAAGGATATGACGTGATGATGGAGGATTTGTATTTTGTATAGCAGATCTCGAGTTTGAGTTAAAACATGTATTCATAATAAGAATCTGAGATAAACAAGATTTTACTCGTTTATGTAGACCCATAAAATATATTTTCCGAGAGATGGAGTTTTCTTGCATAAAAAAAAAGAATATATAATTTTTTGCTTAAAAATATATATACAAATTCTTGTTTTTTACATCAACTAGTTAAAATAATAACAAAATACTAAAAAAAACATCAATTTAATATATAGTTTTCTAACTCAAATGAATTCCAAACATTACAACAAACGATGTCTGAATAATAATAATAATAATGGAGAAGAATTTAAAAAATATAATAATAATCGTGCCCCAAATAATTAAGAAAAAGAGAGAACAAAATATAACTGATAAAAAAAGTTAAGGAAAAAGAAAAAAATTCGATTCAAAATGCTCCCTCTCATTTGTCCAATCATCCTTTGATTAGTCAACTATCAATTATTTCTTGTAAATTCCCTTTCCCGTGCTCCTCAACCGTTTCATATATAACATTACATTCCCTCAACCGTATTATATATAGCTTCATCATAAAGATAGAGAGCAAAGTCACAAGAAGACACACACCCACAAAGAGAACTCAAATATTACTAATATCACAGATTTTTGGCCATGGCGGAGGAGTTTCAGGCCGGGATTTGTGGCGAAAACTGGTGGATGAATCCCTCGAAAAGCGTGTTCATGGGCGGCTTGTCGCCATACTCTACTTTTAGCATCGCTAGTGATCATATGGGAACTTATGGATCATGGACCACGGCTGACATGGTAGACTTGAAGCCAAGGTCAATATCATGCAAGGAGTCTAATAACAGTACTACCTCAGCGTCCGACACCTCCATACCTTTCCTAAACTCTCAGAAACCACAACAGGCTGATTCAGATAGTGGTGGTAGCAGTATTTTGATTGATTCCACCTTACAAATGATGGGTTTTGGCCTTTCGTCGTCATCTTCTTCATCATCGGATTGGAACCAAGCTTTACTGTAAGTTTGGTACACATGTTGCTCCTTGTCCTTTCTTTTTTTTCGATTTTGCTTTCCAGATTATGGTGGGAGTCGAACTTGAAGGTCTTAAAGTCCAAAAAATTTCATTTCAACTACAAGTTAGAAAAAAAAAATACATGGCTATGTTTATTGTTTCTGTTACAAAAAGCAAGTCAAAATGATCATCAATTTTTATCAAGTGGTAAATCAGTGATAAGATTCTTTGATCGATCTTCTCGCAGCCCTGGGAATGGAAGAACTGAGAGTTACAATTCCATGATGCAAGAAGAGATGAATTCAGGAGGACTAAACTCTTCTCAAATCCAAAAAGATTGGAGTCCGAAGAGCTATACAAGCACTGCTGAAGATTTTTCCTTGGATCAACAGAGGCTAAATCAAGTTAACAGTTCCAGCAATTCTCCACAAACTTGCCAGGGATTTTCTACGGGATTTCCAATGGAGCCATCACCATCTTACGGCTACCCTTCAACATTGATACAGAGTTTCTTTGATCCTGAAAATCCTCAAATACAACAAGCACACTCTCTTTTCAGCAACCAGATCATGAATTACTTGTCGCCAACAGCTCCAAATTATGGGACCAACCTGACTGAATTGTCATCTCCTTCTTGGCCTAAAGTATCTCCCTTGATAAAATCTTCTTTTCCAAAGCAACAGCCTAGCAGTTTGCACTTCACTAACAACACACCCTATTGGAATGCCTCACCAACTGGAATAAACGATATTAGAGCAAACCTTTTACCCCCATCACAGTCTCAATATCTCGTGCCAGATTTTGAAGAGAAATCCAATTGCTCTAAATTCACTACAAAGGTAAATTGAAGATGATGATTAAACAAACTCTTAATTAGCCTTGTTCATCAATTAGTGACTAGGGTTTCGGACTAAACATCATTTTTCTTCTTCTGTGTATTCACAAATTTCAGCCTAGCAAAGAAGTTCGAGACTCGGTTTCGGTTATCAAGAAAGGAAGCCAGCCATCTTTCAAAAGGCCTCGAATTGAAACACCATCTCCATTATCAACCTTCAAGGTATAGAGAACTAACAGTATCGAGCTTTTGCGGAGTACTAGATTAATGTACTTGAAATATTTTTTCTTGCTTGATTATCTTTTCATTTCTTGAAGAAGTGAATGTGAAGATGTTACTTTGTTATCAGGTCCGGAAAGAGAAGCTCGGAGACCGAATAACTGCTCTCCAGCAATTGGTTTCACCTTTCGGAAAGGTTAGCTTTTGGATTTTTCTACTTTTTTTTTCAAATAGTACAAATACCAAAAGAAGTCCTTGCGTTATGATTCAATTGAAAGCTCACCCTTTACTCACGTACTCTACCTTGTCCAGACTGATACCGCATCGGTTCTCCATGAAGCTATCGAATACATCAAGTTCCTTCATGATCAAGTCAGTGTATGTTCCTTTATCTTGCCGATACCAATTGAGTTTATAACCCATTGATTCTCACTCCCTAATTCAAACTAAGTAGGGTGAAGGGAAAACGTTACAAAGTTCAAGTCCTGCTCGTAACAACCGTGTAAATGCTTCCATAGATTAATTAATGCGAAACCCTACTTGATGTAGACAGGATTAAAATATATTTTAAGCGCTTAAATTGAGGGATTATTTGTTGATATATGTTTTTGTTTTTGTTAATGCAGGTGCTAAGTACTCCATATATGAAAAATGCCAATCCCATTCACCATCAGCAGGTATAATTCTTTATCTTATTATCCCTTCAAGCTAATTACTTTTGGCCAACACTTCCACTAATGAATCGAAAGATTATTTTGAAATATAATTATTGAATTTGATATTTATTCATATTTACAGGCTCCAGCTGACAAATTGAATGACTTAGAAGGTCCAAAACAAGATCTAAGAAGCCGGGGACTATGTCTTGTGCCTGTCTCCAGCACATTTCCTGTTGCTACTGAGACCACAGCTGATTTCTGGACACCAACATTTGGTGGTACTTTCAGGTAGAAGGATGATAAATAGTAAAGCTAGCTAAACGTACAGCTTCTATCCAATGATCAAGTACTGATTCTAAAATATATATATATATATAGTGTTGTATCAATCCAACCACGATGGAAGGAAATGATCATAACTTCAATATAGGAATTAAGAAGATTATATTAGGAGCTGAGCTACGACATTGCTGTGCTTGCTAGCTGTATCAGTCTTGAAGGAAAAGCTAAAGAAAACAAATGAAAAAAAGAGAAAAGGGAACTCAAGCTTCATAGATGGACAGACAATGCTGGGCCAGCTGCAAGAAGAATTAATGATGTTAGGCTAGCAAATGATTAGGAGCCTCTGGAGATCAAGAATATTATAAATATCTATAAGGATTCTGAGTTGATCCAAGCTGTAGTGCTGGTTAGTTAACTAGTCGTTTAAAGGTGGGATTAGGCACAGGAACAACTGCTAAATTCAGCTAAATTTAACAATATTTGTGAAATTAGCGATTATTTGTATGCTGTTGATTGTTATATATGAGTGGGGTGAAGTTAGCAGTTTGGGATAGAAGACCTTTTGTTCCTGTTGCTCTGATATTGTTGTGGATGGCACCACCAGTCCACCTTTTTCAATATATTGGCATTGTTATTATTGATGAAAGAAAAAGAAAAACAGAAATAAAGGGATCATTGTACTCTTTCGCTTGTTTTTTCTTCATATATATATATATATATAGATGAGTGAGTGGAGCTTATTTGATTAGTTCTGCAACTTTTTCTTTTTGTTTATGTGTTTGGATTGTGCATGATAGTGCTAAGTCAGAGGGCGGCCCACTATTCCTGCTTTTAGGGTTCTTGTTTTATTTTTTTGATATCCAGAGATATATGTGCATGCACGCTTGGTGTATGAATTATTAAAGGTTGTTAATAATGAGATTTGAATCTAATCTCCAAATATCTTAAACCTGTTTTTCACCAAAGGCTAAATATCCTTGGGATTGTTAGAGATGATGGTGTCTATATTCTCACCTGCACACTCATTTTCAACTGTCGTAGAAGGCACACGAGAACTCAAGATTGAATGAAACTGTCATCGTATTTTTTTGCTACGAGTAAATATCGAATTCAATGATCGAGTATTAATTTTACTTACGTTAAATATGTTTTTTAGATATAAATAAATTATAAATATATAAAAATAACAATAATCTCAATGGAGATCCTTGGCATTTTGATAAGTTATACATATAAATACAATTGATATAAAAAATAAAAAATAAAACTTAACGTATATGCCATTAAACACACAATAATATCATATCAGTTGTTTGAAAATTTATTATAAAATGTTTTATATGAAAGGGAGTTGTAATTTTGAAAGAATTGGCACTCAAATTCACTTTTTTTTTTCAGTAGAGGACATGAATGAACATATGCATGAGAATGACGAGAAAGAGAATGCAAGACTTGATCTCATCATATCCTTAATTCGATCGGGGTAGCTCTAGCTAGCTTATTGAGCATTAATTTCTTAATGGCTGCCACTTAGTAAAAGTTAATCCCCTCCCTAATCATATCTGTTTTGTACTGTTAATTTATGTGAAAAGTGTTGCTTCTAGGGTAATAATTGTACTTGTGCACACCTTTATTCAACATGAATATCCAGCATGCAATATTGTTATAATTACTGCTGTCTTGATCCATTTTTGCTGTGTTCTTTATGTGAGACAATAATGGCTATATTACAAAACTCTGAAGGAATTTTGATTTCCACAGTTTATCTATTAACCGGAGTTTGTTTTCGATCGATACCTGGTTTGTTCATCAATCGAAACTCGATCTCCTCTCTAAACGATCTTAACACAGATCAAAATATACATACAGGGATATGTGTTTATTTCAAGTTGGAGCTGCTGTTTTCATTTCACTTCAATTTCTTTGACACCAAGCACAGAGATTCAGTAAGGCCATCCTTTTTCTTTTTCTTTAATATCATGGTGATCAGTCTTTGCAAAATCCATGTTCATGGATTCCAAAGAAGCTTTCTGCTAGTACATGATGTCCACAGGAAGGCTTTGCAGATAATCTTGTGCGCTTCCAGATAAAGCCGATACAGTAAAGTCATGACTACTCACTTCATAGCTCCTGAAGAAAAGCAATCAATATTCCTGTAAAGTTTGTGATTTACCTATCACCCATCTTCTTTTCACATTGATGGCCCGAGAATCCCTAGTTAAATCAGCATTTCGTTCACTAGTAATTGCTGTATATATACATATCTTTTTTATTAGAGAATAATATAAATTATATTCTACAGTTTCATTTGACAACTTAAACTTTTAGATAAGATGATTATTTAAAATGGTACAGAGCCTTGTTGATCTAGTGGTTACAAGTTCGAATCTCACTATCTCATTCTATTTGATAAAAACCAAGCACAAGATTGTGTAAGTTTCAAGTATAAAATATTTTTATTCGAGAAGATGTATTAAAGAATAATATAAATTATATTCTAGAGTTTCACTTAACAATTTAAATTGTTAGGTGAGATAATTGTCTAACATCTTTAATGCTACAACTTCACATAATGATATAATATAAATCCTGAAAAGCAAAGCAAAAGCTTAGCTTGTAAAAATATATCAACTGTGCAAAATTCATTTATGCTTAAAATTAAAGAATTCATGTGTTGAGAAGTGACTGATCAAGAGAAACAAAGGTGCTTTAAATGGTTAATATACGCTTGGCAATGACTTTGGAGCAGATAAATCGGCTTGTTGATGGGTTATATCATAGCATAGCTTCAAGCATTGTTGTCGGTATATAGCATCAATGGAATTGAATTCTTGTTTATATATATATATATATATATATATATATATCCCCCCTAATGTTGTGAGGTTAATAAAAAGAAGAAACATAAAGAGAATACTAAAAAGGAAAAGCATCTAGGGCATCATTGTGGTGTTAATAAAGTATGTGACTCCCAGCTGCTGCTGTAGTTACATTCTTTTACTTTAATACCTCACTTTTCCTTCTTGTTTTGGCTAATCAATTGAAAACCTAAACAATTCAAGCTGTCTTATGCTATAAGTTTTCTTTCCTTCTTCAAAGGGTTATTTCTTTTCTTCCAACTTTGAATCTAATCTCGTAAGCCCCTAAATAATCAATATATATATATATATATATATATATATATATATAGTTGTTTGATGATCAAGATGGTAGCTTTCTCATTAATATTCTTTGATCTTATTTTCGTGGCAATTAAATGATCATTAACTATATAAAAAAAAACGTTGACCTTGTGGGAGCTCTTCTGAGCATTTCAAAATATATATATTCTATTCATAAGCTCATCATGTCAATCCAAAACTCAGTGAATGCAATCATGAAGAACATCAAATCTCACTTTAAATTTGAACAAATATATATATTTTTATTTTCAATTCAAGTGATTTCATTTCATCCAATTATTTTACAAGGACATGGGTGGCAAGATCACAGCCATGTGCTAAGATGTAACGGGGAAGACGATCTCAAATCCCCTTTAATATGAAATAGAGGTGTTCATCTGGTCCAATGTATTTTTATATTTATTTTCTTAACCAATTTTTCAAAAGAGAGGGACCGTGATGATTTCTGGACTCACTCTTAACAAAAACTGTAATTTCTGTAGTTGGAAGAGTTTGCTTTGAAAGCGATGAGGCCCAGCCCATTCTCTTATAGTTAGGCCTTACCAGTGCTCTTGGGCTACCCGAACATTTGGGCCATGGCTAAGACTTCAAAGAGTAGCTCAAAGACCAACAATCAGTGATGTCAGGCGCGTTGTTGCTGCTTTGGTACCCAAGGGGCTTTGGCAAGTGATGTAGAAATAAGGATCGGATTTCTACAAGAACAAATTTTTTTTTGCAGAAAGTAATTCGAAAGATCAAATAGTAACCGTCTAGATTTATTTTTTTAATATAAAAACTATGTAGATGTTGCCAGTATTTTTTTCTTGTAACTTTTTTTAATTGTGTGAGTATTGACTAGTTTAATTTAGTTGACTTTACGGATTAAAAAACAACTCATACAATTTGTGAAAAAATAGTTTGATTAAAACATAAATTTAAAATGACATATACTTTTAATATTATGTTAACAACATATTGAAATAATATGGATCAACCCGAGTTAATATATCAAATCAGCTACTCGAGTTATGAGACTATAAGAACTCTATATAAACAAATATAAATAAATTAGAAGTTTATTCAACCAAGTCCTCACTTGATTGTTTCTAGATCTAAACTTGTATTCTTGTGGATTTATTAATTCGGGCTCTTAATTTTTAAAACTTATTTACAATTAAGTTACACTTGAATAATCATTTCTTTTTATTTTTTGTCGAATGATTTTTTATGTGTGACACATTGGATTCCCTAATAAATTGACCCAAATATAAGTCAGAATTCTACAAAAAGTAAAATTTAATAAATTATTTTTTATAAATTAAATAATTAATTGATTTATATTTGAAAATTATATACAATATCTACTAATCAGTCATAATCCTCTAAATATTAGGAAGGTTATAAGTGGTTTGACTTAAGTGATTAATTTCTCGGTGTAATTATTATTCATTCATCAATAATATTCATATTTAAACATTATATAACATGGTGTGTGTCTACTTTATCAAATCATGTTTGTTCTTGATATCATAGTTATTGATTCTTTATGTTCTTTTCAAATCTCATGTCACCTTGTTACAATCAATAATTTTTTAAAACATATGAAACATTTTATCTAATTTATCTAGGGTGACAAAGTCTCTTTTCAATACTTAAATATCTTCATATAGTTCATGTTATACCCAATATTAATCCAACTAATTAAATATCTTTTGATTATGATATATTATAGCAAGATCAAAATATCATACTCTTTATATAGGATACTTTAGTGATTCCAAGTTTCAGGATAACTTAAATAATTATATCCTGAGTTTTTTCATATACATATAGAATTTTCATGTGGATCAATTCATTATATATGATATATGACAACTCCATATATATTAGTTTTAAGTATCCCTTATATGTTACCTAATGAGAAATAAATGAAAAATCATAATATATATTAATCTAACCAAAAACATTTAGAAATAATTTTTTGATGCATTAAAAATCTCATTATCATAACAACCTTATAATTTTTTTTTGCAAGATATTTTTATCTAGACTCATTAATAAAATATTTGATAAATATTAAATATAAATAAACCTTTATTAATAGATTAAATTAATCTTACGTCCAACTATCCAATTAACTACAAGACATATACTCTTACATCTAGGTCTAATGGTGGCTGGATATTAGAGTTTCAGTGGGCGAAAGAACAGTTGTAAAAGAGAACCTTTACGTCTGTGATTACTAGAACAGCTTGGAATGCTACCATAGATGGTATATGGAAGCAGAGAAACGTGTAGGTCCATGGAACTTCTGAGATCCATGGCTGGAAGGGTACAAACAGGAAGCAGTAAGAGATGAAACAGGACAAGAAGAAAAGGCAGAAAATAGGAAAATAGTAATATTTATAAAGGGTTTGATAAAAACCTCCTGTTCCTTTTAGCTTAATATGTAGGTGCTTGTAGGACAATGAATTCATATAATCTGATTGGGATTTTTCCTTTTGCAGTAGGGTATGATCCTGCTTGTTGCTTTTGATGAATGAAAATACTTCTGTAATTAGAGACGAGTAAGGGAGGTGAAGCTTCAAAATGAATTCTCACAATAAATGCGTTGAAAAACTTTCATCGCTACACGAAGCCTTAGTTTTAAAGGAACAGAACAAAAGTTTGCGAGAAATATAACCAGAAGGTGCACATTATTAATCAGGTGAACGTGAAACCGAGATTTCTAGGAAGGGAATACAATTGCTTCTTGAGTTAAATTAAGCAGTTCCCTTAAATTTCTTTGCAATGCCAGAAAAGTACTTCCCCTGGTGGAAAGCTTGTCCTAGCTCCAGCTCAGTAGGCTGTCTGGTGCCATCCCCAGCATAGGTACCTGCACCATATGGACTGCCACCCTTCACGTTCTCAATTTCAAACATGCCGGCTCCAAATGTGTATCCAATGGGGACAAAGATCATTCCATGGTGAACGAGCTGTGTGATAGCAGTCAAACTGCGTAATGAAAAGGGAAAAAAAAATACATGTGCTTCAGAATTCATAAAGTAAACAACAAGAATTATGAACTTGGAAGAAAAACAGAACCGTTGTCTAATGTGTTCAAATGGAACTTACGCGGTTGTCTCCTGTCCACCTCCCTGCGATGCAGTGCTGTAAAAAATTCCAGCAGGCTTGCCTGCAAGCTGTTGTGTGCCCCATAGACCACCAGTTGAATCCATAAATGCTTTAAATTGTGCGGCCATCATTCCAAATCTAGTAGGGAAACCAAGAAGAACCCCATCAGCCTCAGCAAGATCACTGGGAGTAATAATTGGGACATCACTCTTTGGTGGTGCACCCATCTTTCCAAGAACTTCTTCTGGCAGTGTTTCAGGTACCTGTCAATGTGTCAAGATTATAAGGAACTCAAATTATAAATTTCGGGGTAGAAAACTAGATACATTATAATTCTGTATGCCTTTCGTAGAGCACAGAACAAAAAATCAAGTGATTTGTTGACTGATATCCGAAATTGAATCTTTACACCAGCTGTTAAGACCTACGGGCATTGTGTTGGACAGCTATAAGGAGAAAAATTAAGGATCAATCAACTACAATAAAAATTTTATCCACTTGGGAAAAAACAGAAAAAACTAAAATTGACTCCTATTTCCATTTCAACAAAAAATTGACTTCATTTTCACAATAGTGTTCCCTTCCAAAGAAATAAAATGGCTCCCCTCTCTGAAGTTCCAGAGTAGTCGATTTTGTTCTTCACAGGAAAGCAAGAGTCAAAATTGTGTTGGGAAATAGCATTTACGGTTACAAGATTACATTCCAGAAACAAGCAATGTCCTGATGGGGGGAATTTGGAAAGGGTACAGTTCGGTGTGGAGCAGCTGCTTCTCCAGACTCTAACAATGGACCGAGCACTTCCCGCATGAGGAGCTCCCATTTTCGACCGATTCATGGACATATAGTCAGCTATGTCCAATGAAGCATATTACCTTAGCAAGGGGGTAACATATAAGGTAGTCTGTCTTTCTAAAAGGTTTATGTAATTACTGCAGTCAGAAGACTACAACAGAAAATAATATTCGTATTCAGTATGCGTTGTTATGTTCTTAGTCTTAATTCTTTTGTGAAATTCCTATGAGTCTTCCTTCGATTGCAATGATGCTAACTAGAGTCTCAAGGGGCACATGACAAGTCAAATATGCATCTCAATAACTTTATCAACACCAACCTAAGACTCGAGAGTTCAAATGGTCAATATTTTGATGAACAAAATTAAACACAGACCTGCCATAGCTTAACTTCTACTCCTTCTACAGAATCAGCTCCTTTCTTAATTTCTTCAGCTAACCTTGCAACATGTCCATACATTGAGTAGTAACTGCAGAACAAAACAAATAATTTACACTTTTCATGATCAGTGTGATTATTCTAATGAACAAGAAAAGCAAACAGAACCAAACTGTACATTTCCCAATTTTATATTTCAAAATAAAAGAAAGTTTTCTCGATCATCATTGGTATGATCTTCCCTACAAGATGGTGAAAGGGAAAAGGAGACCTGCATAGAGGCAATTATTTCATAGATAATTTATCTGAATGCATGATGGAGACAGGAAGCTTTGTAAGGAAACAATAGCATGCACTAAATGGAGGCCTACATCAAGAAAAAGAAATCTAAAATGTTCTCAGGTCATTAGAGTGGTGTAGCCATCATTAATTCATCAATTTTGGTGGATGATAGGACTAAACCATCACCACGGGGGACAATTTTAAGTGCATAAATTTCTAATATCAACAAAACTATTAAACCCACTATTAATTTTAATCTTATATCTTATTCAAGGAACCCTACTTTCTTTTAAGCATTCTTTGTAGACCATGGTTTAGCAAGTAAAACTTTGGCTCTTTCAGGCTCTTATAAAATAGACACTTCCTGATTTGAACTCGAGACCTGTAAGACAAATTTCTAACATTTTATCACCACATCACACCCTATGAAAACTTAGTCTTATATCATACTAGCATATCTTCTCAAGATAAGATTTTAAGCAGAAGATCATTAAAGAGTTCATATAGTGTCTTCCAGGCCATGAAAAGGAAACCCATTTGTATTAGTTATGCATATAAAATTAAATGCCAAGAACTATATTCAATAAGTGAATCAATGGACCACATTCCTTAAAAGCAAAAGGCAAGCACTCCTCTCTCTGAATTATAATTTCAAAAGGTAGGTGCAGCTTAGGAACTATTTTTTCTTGGCTAATATCTAATGATGACTGATGTTTTCACAGCTTTACCAATCTCATTGTTTAAATTTCTTGTTTCATTGATTGAGATTGATGAAAAGGAAAGAGCACTAGAGCCCTCTACTTGAAACACATATCATCCAGTCTTCTAGCCTATCACGCTCTCTTAGCGTTTTAGCCAGGTTCAGCAAGATATTTTCAAAATACGGAAGATAGTGGCATCTGAGATTTGTCCATAATTTATGCTAAATGTAAAACAAATCCATAAACTTATCCTGCAAGAAAGACCATCATCCATGGATGGATTTGATTCTTGAAATAAATTTAATACCTTGGTCAAACTTTCACCAAATATCATTCAACCCAGTTACCAACGATAAAATTTCGGATCTCTTAAAACACTGCAGAAAATTGCCTTCCAGGAGCCATATAACATCAAGAAAATAAAAAACCAACAGCTGATTATAGCATTAACAATCAAACATTGATTAGAAACAATGAAAAGAGACAAGAACATCAAGACAACAATCAACAAATGACCAGTCAGATGTTAATGCGCTGCAAGAATCATGGTCATAAGCACACGCAAAGAAACACAATAGAAACAGGAACCCAAAAAGAAGATGATAAGATGAGATCATAGTAATGCTTACATAATATAGATTTTTACAGCCATTGATAGTCTTTCTCTCTTTTCTCTCTTCAAGTATGAAGGAAATTTGTAGTTGACAGGGAAGGAATGGTATGGAGAATGGTGGGGAGGGATCCTTTATTTATATTAGTTGTCTTACGTGACACTTTTGATTAGTCACTAATTGTATAGTTAGAAATGTCATTATAGTTTTTGTTTTTTTTTTTAGGTCCAACTTGTAATTTCGGTTATTAATTTATTATCAATGATGCCATGGTGAAAGTCATTTCTCCATAATATAAAATAACTAGATTTTTATTTTATTAGTGTTGATTTCCAATTTGTACTTCATGAATTGATTAATTAAGGTATAAGAAGAAATCAACACCACAATTTTCTCAATTATAAGAAATACTATTATCATATTTCATTGAAGAAGGTATCTTAAATACCACTTTCTTTTTATAATTATCATATTTGCAGAAAAAATCTTGAATTTTTATTCAACTATATGTGATAATATGGAAAATGAAGTTTTACTTTATTTTTCTTTGTTAGAGAAGGGAAGCTATTTTTTTTTCATTTTTAAATTTGCATTTTAGGGTTAATATTAAAATAATTTATTCATCTTCATGCACTAAAATATTATAAGAAATATTCATTTCAGACGACTCGCTAAGATGTTAATGAAAAAAACTAAAATAGTGGAAGGTTGGTAACTATTCATATGAACAAGCCTTCTACTTTGTTTTTAATATTTTGTAATTGCATCCTTTTTCTGTTCTATTTACATGAAATTAAGCTCCAAACTAAAACATGAAGAAAAAAACATGGCTCATCCGAAATTCATGATAATTTTTATTTTGATCGAAAAATTTGTTTTAGATGTGAGAGAAATTAAATAGCTGAAAATAATGAAAAAAAATATAGAATTATTGGTCGTTATAATATTGAAAACAAAAATTATCAAACTTGGTGCTAATGAGTTTCATTTAACATTGTGGGTTTGATAATTATGAGTTTTCAAGATCAAAAGTTTAAGATTTAGTTGATTTTGGTTTTATTGGGTTATTTCCAATATTTTAAGATTAGTAAGTGATTTAAAATAATTATTATGATATTTACTAAGGTTTTTAAGTGTAAATAGATTGAGAAATAATTTTTCATAAACTTCATCAAAGTGAGTGTGTATATACTTTTCAACTCTTACAAAAAAGAAGAAGAAGGCAATTGAATAGATTATTTCTTTCTTTTGGAAATGTGTAGTATATTTGTTCAACTAACCATTATACCAAAGCAATGCCACAAATTCATTTTCAAATTCTACATATATTTAATTTTATAATAATAAAAGAAAATATTTAAAAGAATTATGATAATTTGAATTTTATGATAATCATGTTCAACTAACAAGTATTTGATGAAAAATTATTTGTCTAGGCACATAGTGTATTAAATTATGGTTTTTTAACCTCAAAACTCAAATTCCAATCTAAAATACTAAAGAAAAATATTCTAGGAACCTTATAACTCCATTTTCAACCCCAATATGCCCTTTAATTATTGAAAACACTCCAGATCAAATCAAATTAAAAAAAACTCTAAATGCTAATTTATGTTTTTCTAACATGATCAAAGGCTAAAACAACAAGTATTGGATTTTTTATTATTAGGATATGATTGATTGAAAACTTCTCTTTTATATTCTTTTTCAATTACTCTCTCTTCTATCTTAACTTCTAAAATTATAAACATGACGGGGAAAATTTTTTATGTGGAAATCATAAATACTATAAAGTCCAAGGATCAAAGTTAAAAATGTTTAAAAATAATGGTATGGTGAATGGTATTTTATGTATATGTGTAAGTTGTTGATCAATGTATGGTAAAACCCATTTATTTTAAGTTTATAGCATGATTTTGTAGGCCTTATTTAGAAGAAATATCATTTTGTTCCTTAATTTATATACTTGTTCTATGTTAGATACAAAATTTATACATTTTATTAGTTTTATTCCAGCATTTCAAATAACTATCAACCTTATGGACATAATTATTATATATATAGCTTATAGTTAATTGGGTTGTTCCATATTATACTGACTTTGTTCATGTAAAGATATATTCATTGTTAATATTCATTGAGTTTTAGTTAATGAGTTTAAAGTAAGATAAAGTTTTTGGGATAATTTTTTAAAAATATATATATATATAGTGGTTAAAATTATGAAGTTTTTATCACACCAAAAAATTGCTCTTAGATATCCCTAGTCAATAATCTATTAAGTTTTTTTTATTGATCAGACCTATTAAGACCTATATATATTATTTTTTAAAAGAAAACAATTATTCTTATAAATTGAGATATTAGGATACATGAAATTAATATGTTAATGTTTGTTATATGAAATATAAACTAAACTAACCTATATTGGACTTTTATATAAATAAATCATTAATGTTTATATAAAGACTTTTGTGACATATATATAAGTGATTTTTAAACTTGAGATCACTAAATTAACTTCTATATAAAATATTACTGTTTTGATTTTAACAACACATTATCTTAATCAAAGGTAATAAAAAACTATGTAAAGTTAATTGAGTGATCAAGAAATAATATATCATCTCATGTGAATTGGACCATTATATTATTTAATCTTATTTTATTTTAGATTATGATTTGTATTTAGACTAATATATTAAAAAAAAAAAACCTAATGGGTCACACACATAAAGAACCAATTGTAAAAAATTAAATTGTGATAATTATTCAAGTGAGTTTTGATTAACATTTCGTTAATGTTAATTAACATTTCCATCAAATTTGCTTCAAAATGATATCATTTTATTTCCTGCAATATTCAAATCACATATACAATTTTGATATCATTTTATTTCCTAGAATATGCACATTACATATACAATTTTGACAGAAGTTAATGAAATGTGGTTGATATTCTGGTCCATATAACTTTGGTTTTTTTTTTTTTATTATTGTAATAATCCAAAGACAGAATGGCCACGTGCTGTCTCTTGATGCGTGACATCAGTTCATTGTTCCATGTATCATTAGGGCCTGTTTGGTATTGCTTTTGTTTTTGCGGTTGAGGTTTGAAAAAAGAAGTTTAAAAAAAAACACTTTTGCTGTGGTTCAAAATAAGTTGTGAAGTGTTTGGTTAAAACTGTGGTTGAGTTTGAGGTAAAAAAATATATTTATATTTTAATTAATTTTTATATTATTTTAATATTAAAAATATATTTTATATTAATAAACATATATTATGTAAACATTATTCATATGTTAATTAATTTTTGGATTATTTTAATATTTAAAAAAATTATATTAATAAACATATATATATATATATATATATATATATATATATAGATGTATATGTATTCACCCTTTCTCTGATTCTCTCCTTTCTCTGCAGCAAAGGCGCAAGAAAAGCAATATTTATCAGCTTCTCATGGAACCGTGGTTTACCCGTGGGACCCACCAAGTTTTTTTCAACTTTTCATTTAACCAAACACACTTCTGCTTTTTTTTCAAGCCGTTTTTTTTAAAAACAGAGGAAAAAAAGCTTTGCCAAACGGGCACTTAGTCCTCTTCTGTTGGCTCACTTGCAATTGTTTAAGTGTATTCAATTGGACAGGTAATTAGTACTATTATTTTATGAAAGGGAAAAATAGTTCTTAAACCTACCGGGTTGAACCTTATAATACAATTAATTACCTTGTTAAACCCTAATCAAAGAAGAAGAAGAAAAACACTTGCGCTAGACCCGAGGATGAGAGATGGTTGTCCTCGTGATCAATATGCTCTTATTGTGTTGACTTTTTATATGATTAAGGAAGTCATTAATTGAAGTCATGTTACCATTTTTTATTCAAACTTTATAAAAATGGGTTTTAATTAGAAATATTATAGTAAAATGTACAGCAAAATAATTAACAACATGTTTTTTTAGGGAAAACAAAAATAGAAAGTAAGATAAGCCATATCTATATCTATATCTATATCTATATCTATATCTATATCTATATCTATATGTATGTATGTATATGAAAGAGTAGCCAAGACAAAATTAAATAATTTTTAATGAAGTGTTCTTGCCCAAAACAATTTGCCAGTTGGCAAAATTTCTTTAATGAATGGAAGATCTCAAATCCTTAACAACATATTTAAGTAACACTTAACAAACATAAGATGACTTGATATGATTAATTAAATGCTACTAGCTGTTTAAACAGTTTATTAATTTGTCTATCTCTAGAAGAATCTAAACATAGCATCAAAGCCCTTTGTCTTCAAGCATGCTTCTCTTCTTAATTAACACACTCCATTACTCCCTCAATTTCATCCCTTTTACTCAATCCATCCACTTTGATTATAGCTATAAAGCCAAAAAAAAAGAAAAAAAGTATTATTATGTCATCTTTTGTCTACGTGACTCCTTAGTATTCACTCTTTGAAAACCATTTTAATTAATTTAATGACATCTCCCCCTCCTTGTTTCGAAATCAAAGAAAAATCATAATTGTTTATTAATTAGTTTGATGGTTACGGGCTGTTTGCATTTATGAATTTGAATTTTTTATTTTTTTATTTTAAATTAAAAAAATAATATTTTAAGATTATTTTAATGTGTTGATATTAAAAATAATTTAAAAAAAATATTATTTTAATATATTTTTAAATAATAAATACTTAAACATATTCTACCATGATCATACTCCAAATCATACAATTAATCTACGAAGTAAAATATTTTATTCACATATTCTACCATGATCGATGCATCCCGATTTCCAAGGCACGATCGTGCACATCAGATTCAACAATATAATTCTTGGGCAAGCAGCGAGGAGACTAATGGAGCCCCAATTATTTTTTTGTTTGACTGAGAAGGAAATGGCACTCATTGTCTTCATTACCACCTTGTACACATCAGATTAATAGATATTGTTATTTTAGGGGAGATATTTTGAAGAATTCTACTAAATAACTAATCCCTTTCAGTGACTAGAATAAAATTTTGAGATTCAAATCATTGATTTGAATAGCTTAAATAAATTTAGTTAATTTAATAAAAAAATATTTAAAAAATGACAGAAAAACTAATTATTATTACTACTAATAGAAGTAAATGAATGATTGCTAACATTAAGAAAAAGTATCCTCTGTTCTATCTCTTCTAATAAAAAGTGAATGTTGCAATAAATGTATTTATTTTAAGCAAGAAAACCTCAATCTTGGTATATAAAAGATAGTTATAACGTACTCCAGTTTTTATTTATTCATTTTAAAAATTAAATTTATTTATCATGTGACTTATTAATTCAAAATCCAATTCATATTAAACTCGCTTTTTAAACCAATTTATGAATTAAACAGATTAAATCTATCTAGTTGACCCAACTAAAATTAAGTAATACTTGAGGGCGTTAATTTCAAAAATAAAATTATTTAAAACAATATTATTTTAACTTAAAAGAATATATTTTGTTTTTGTATAAACAAATTCTTGTAAAGCTCCAGGGTGACGACTTATGTAGATGGAGGTCCAAAGAGAATGAATGGGCATTGGGCATCTGGTTCCAGGCCGTGTTAACAGCAGCCCATCGTTGTTAATGAGCTGTAATTTTGCAACAAAACACGTAGGCAGGAAAAACTATTACAAAAATAACTTTTTTTTTTATCTGGAAAGCAGATTTTATGGATCCAAATGAACAAGTAAAATCCTGATTGTTTCATATTTTTATAAAAAATATATATCATGACTCGAACTTGAGATCTACTGTGCAAATCGCAAGTTATCTATCATCATGTAATGTTCCTTGGGTACATAAAAAATGAACACATCAATTAATCCCACAGACCTTGATGTTAACGACTATTTAAGCCTTCAATGATCATCATATTAATAATTACAGGGCTCAAATCTACAACTACAGGGGGTCAAACCTTTTAATTTCAAGCTTTTATCACTTCGCGCACCTACTATATGGTTATAAAAATATCTTCTTCTTTTTTATGAGAGAAAACCCTATCTCCATAAAATATATTTTATAAACTCAAGAGAATAAGTAAAACCCCGGTTATTTCAAATTCTTAAAAGGATATAAAAATAAAAAAGACACCGCAAAAACAAATTGGTGAAAATTTACGAGACTTGTACGAACAAAATACCATAGACATAGGACTTGATTTAGAATTCGATTCAGTTAAAAAATTGACTTAAATTGATTTAATTTTTAACTGTGTTTTTTTAAATAAAAACAATATTATTTCAATAAAACTTACGAGGTTATTCTACTAAACAAGATTAATAGGTTGTTGGGTTGATTTACTGAACCCCACCAAATCTTATAAGTCTTGAAAATAGTAAGATTGCGAAAGTATAGCCTTTTTGGTTTTTATAATTACCTTGTTTTTAGTATATGAAAAGGCTGTGGTCAACAATTCTCTTAAAGTGATGGTATAAACCCCATAACATAACCAATTAAGAATCATGAAAACATCTCGTAATTATATAATAATAATAATAATAATAATAAATTTAATTAAGCCTTTTTCTTCTTTTTTTTCCATATCTTTTTTCTTAACTTTCTCATATATAGGCCAGATTAGCCAAGTGGCTACATTACATTAAATCAATTTTTATATAGTTTAATTTTAAATTCGGCCAAGTAAAATATTATTAGATTAAAAGGTTTTTTTAGCAATTTTTTTATTTTTTTATTTTATGTTAATTTTTTATTACTCCGATTGCTTTTGAATTGACCAAGTCATCCAGATCATGATAGATCAACTACTATAAAATTTAATTTTAAACTCAAAACTATAACAAAAAATAAAATTAAAATATTTGAAAATTAACCTATTAAACCAGGATTAATAACAACATCAAAAAGATTTTATGATCCTAGAACCAAGAACGTTACCACGGCTGTGAACCTCGCCGGGAAAACGTTAATTGCTGCTAAAGGATTAACAACTCAAGTTTTCTAACATGTTCTCTCCTAGGGTTGTTAAGAATTTTAGAAGATTGGTCGACCTAAAAGCTTCGATATCATATTAAATTTCATATCTTTCTCAGCTTTATACTTTGGGTTTGAGTCAGAGAGAAGGCTTTGACTTTTTCACCCTCCGTAAAATATTGGTAAGTAAAACAACCTCCGGTCAAACTTAAAACATTCTCTTCTCGAACTTTGAAAAACGACCTCCTCTTCTCGAACTTGTTAGATATTCAAAGGCAAGTTACTATGCTTGTAAAAAATAATGAAGTTTCAAGTATATTAAAATTATTTTAATGTATTTTTAAATGAAATATATTGAAAAAACAATTGCTGCTATACTTTTAAACACTTTTTTAATATCTTAAATATTAATTATTATAATTTATACAATGATGATGCTGTGATTTTTTTTCTTTCAAAAAAATAAAAGCATGGATGGATGCTCATTTTCTACGTTCATTTTCTCATACTCGTCAAACAAAATACAGTGTCTTTGATGAGAACGAAATAGCATAGGACAATACAGAACAAGCTGTCGTGTGAGAGACAGAAAAAAGAAACATAGACATGAGAATAAACAACGATAAACATTGACAGTTTTATTGCCATTGTAGTAGGCTAGCCTGTTCAGAAGATCCTCGCTGTATAACATGTGTCCTCCTATGTCTACTGAACCAAAAAAGGCAGTAAAAACTTAACCATCATGAAGTTCATCCTGTTGGGGGGACACTGACTAATCAAATCTCCAATCCCATCGGAAGCCCTTCTGTGATCCAATCTGCTATTTTTTTTCATTGTTCATAACAGCGCAGTTCGTTTTGGGAATGTTTTTGTCAAGTAAAGACAAGGACAAGGCAGAAAAAACAAAGAAGCTTAACAAGGACAAAGAAAAGTCAGGACAAAACAATAGTCTTTGGATTAACACACTTGTATTCTACCAACAGAGAGAGAGATAACGAAGTAAAAGCATTAACTTTACTTGTTGGAGGAGACATTCACTTCGGCCTGATGCTTCTTTTACCAGTTACTTTAATCCACGCATGCCTAAATATTAACCACGAAAACAAGAAAAGCTTATCATCCACAATCAACTTTTCCACACGCAAAGGACACAAATCACTTGTTCAATGTTATAAGCCGGCTGTCTAATCAAAACAGGCTATTGTCCCTGCAACATATTGCTAACCAAGTCAAAATTGGCTACCAAGAAGTTTCCTAGGTTTCATAAATATAATAGTTTAAGATGCTTTACTGCATCTTGTTAGGACTTTAACGGAATCTAAACCACAATGAACCTTGCAAGGCCAACTTCACCAAAATGTTTCCAGTCTCATTCACAAACAAAACTGCGACTCAATGGCCAAAACCATAACTTTCTGTATTGAACATAGGAAGGGAACATGCAGGTCCTTGAGTTCATCTGCATTTGAGCCTAATAGACTATGCACTGCCAAATGCTATCCTGATTCCCGAACTGAGAAAGAATAAATCCCAGAACTGACAGAGATGATCCCGCCATACCACTCTCCACGGTTTAATCTAGGCATTGAATGCACTTTCAACCATAATCTTTTTTCTTTCAGGTTGACTACATCCATCGTTAACCCAAGATGTGAATGTGTGTGTATATTTCATACATGATAAGGAGAGTAAAGCATGCAACTCTTTAGAAACAAGCTCTGTGAAATTCATACCACCAGTTGTGAGACAAGAAAGAACAATCAAGAACAGTCGTTAACCAATATTAGAGAAAAACACAACTCAACTTCCCCCGACCCAATCAATTCTAGAATTAAATGCCAGAGCAACCACCTTCAGAACACAGCATGGCAGTGATCAATGAACAGCAGAGCAGCAAATAACCACATTTCTACCTAAACATTTAGACTAAGAGAAAACCAATTTACAACAAACAGCAATCTTTGGGAACACAAGAAAACTATAAGAAATTCTTAACATTCATTTTCTAAGAAATTAACAAAATCACCAAGAGAACTATTGTAAATCAAGACATCAAACATCATAGATAGAACTATATTTCAAGTAATCAAATTTTTCTATAGACTCATACCTACACAGCAAATTAAACAAAGAAACACGACCTATGGTATTGAGCAAACTCTTACAATACCAACGCTTGTCATTTTCTACATAAATGAATAATTTTATCATATAAGAAGCTAGAGTTCAATCCCAGTCCCATAACCTTGCAGTCTCAGTGAAAAAACAATAGCAACCCAATCAACGTCAAAGAAGAGAACAAATTATGGCGTACAATCAGGAAAACAGAGCAAGTAATAGGAAACACAGCAGGAAGGAATGGCAGCAACGATGAGGCAAAATGTTGAACATGGCCAACGAGTTCAAAGTTTTATAAACTAAAAAATACAATCTAAATCAACCATTCAAGCTTAAATAAATCTGATTCTTATTATAACTGACAACCATTATAGCTACCATTGAAATCACTCATTCAAGCTTAAAAGAATCCGATTTAACATATTAACGAACAACCAACATAGCTACCCTCTAAAACACTCATTCAAGATAAAAAGATCTAAATTTAATATACGTGAACAAACTAACAGTATTCCATCGTTTCCTTGTGCATTCCAACAATCTTCAAAACTAACAGTATTCCATCGTTTCCTTTTGCATTCCAACTATCTTCAACCCCACCCCCCCCAAAAAAAAAACAAGAACAAAAACAAAAGAAAAAAGAATTCGGAGCAGATTGGAGACCAAAAAAAAAATCCAATTTGAAACCTTTTCAACTACAACCATTAAATTTCAGCGATTTGACTTATTAAAAAAATACATATATCATATTCCCTATCAAATCTCTGATTCTTTTCTTTGTACACAAAACTATCCAACAGCCCAAATAAATCCATACCCCCAAAACAAACCCAAAATTCACCTCCATCCCTCCAACACTCTTCATCCTCCATCCATAATCTCTTCATGCTACCCCCTACAACTCAAAGTTTGCACCAAAGTAGCAGAATTCCTTCTAATTTTTTCATTCTTGTCATCCAAAAACCCAACACAAATCTCCAAAACCCCATCTTTTATGGCCCCTACACGCATTTCCTCTGCGAAACAGCACAAACAGTTCAATGTAAAAAGCGCACATTGCACCCCTCTTTCGCTCCCATCCGTAATAACCTTTACAAAAACTTCCAAACACCCATTAATCTTTCTCATTTCCTCCCTCCCTTCCTTACATTTAACCAACAAACTCAACACTTCCACCGCCCTTTCAAGCCCCATCCCACTAATTCTCATCAAAATTGGCACAGCTCCACACTCCACAGCACGCTTTCTATTATCAACAAATGAAGATATCGCATACAACGCAGTGGCCGCTTCTCTCACTTCACGCCCTTTTCCATTATAAAGAACCCAAATAAGCGTTTTTACCGCATTTGGGTACGCTCCAATTGTGGCTTTGTTTACTTCCACAACAGCCAAACTTGTCAACATTGTGCACCCAATGGCCCGGGAACTTGGCGACCCGGCCCGGATAACATTGATGACCCGACCAATGACACCTTCAGCTACAAGGCCCACCTTGTTATCATCATCAAGAGAGAGATTGAGGAGGAGGGCCAGAGCTTTCTCTTGGATCTCTGACTCGGTCGAGTCGACACAGTCTAGAACCGCTGACACTGCACCAGACTCAGTGATTTGGCGGCGGATGCCGGGGTCAAGCTTTGTGAGTCTAGTGAGTTGACTCAGTGAGTGAAGACTGGACTCGTGATTCGAAGATGGGGATACGAGAGCGGAGATTAAGAGCTGGGTTTGGTATTTCTTCGATAGGTTCTGGTTCCAATACGTATCCGGGTCTGGTTGTGATTTTGGGATTGTAAAGCTGGAAATCAGGCTTCTCAAAGCGTAGTTAGGTATAAGACGAGGGTGTTCAGGCAAGGGGAGTTTGGTGATTGGACAAGTACGGTGGCCGGAGTCGAGCCACCGTTGAATTGAGGAGCGGTCGAAGGTATGACCGGAAGAGAGAATAACCGGGTCGGACATGATTTGTAGTGAAATTGGACACTTGAAATCATCAGGAAAGTGAGTAGCCATGTTTTTGTGTCTAAGAAAACTGGGTTTTGTTTTGCTGTGTTTGGTTGGGTTTTTGAGTTAGTTTCTCCCACTTGAAATGTTGACTCAGTGAGTTACTCTCAATAAATAGCGAGAGAGGAGAAGGGGAGAGGGAACGGTGGGTTTTAGGAGGTTTAGGTTCTTCACTAATGTGGGGTTTGTTGAATGCCTCTAATGCCCTTGTAGCTTATCCAAATTTTCACGAGGTTTTTGATGGTTTTTTTATCTAACTTTTTTTTTTTTTTAATTTATAATCACATGAAGACAAGAATTTCATACAAATTATTTTATCTTTTTCTTGTAAATTTATTTACATGGATATTTATCATTAAACTTTGTAATTGTAATAGAGATGTTTTGTTAAGGTCGCTTGAGAGATAAATAAATAAATAAATTCATTTACATTAAAAAACACATTTAAAATTACTTTTGTTATCATTTTTTATAAGCTAAAACAAATAGTTTTTAATCACATCTGAATATGTCTAATTGAACTAAAAAATTAGATTCTTTGATTATATCAATATATTTAACTAATTCTTAAATTCATTGAATATTTTTAAACTGTTCAATTATTAATTAAAATGAATAATTAATATAACCAGTCAAATTAATTAGTAAGATTTATACTTTGTAACGATAAATTAAATATGTTGAACGAATCAATTTAAAAACAATTATTGTAGTAATATGATTAAAGTATTAATCATATATATGTATAAACATATATTTTTTCAATGTAACATACAAAGTATAGAATTATATAAGATGGGCAATAATGATGACTTCGCTGTGATCATCCTCTAGCTTAGAGAAGGCAAATAATATTTTTGAAAGTAGAGGGGCAAATTAGGGATTCAACATGGGGATATGTTCTTGTGTGGTTTGTCGGTTAGTTAGCAGGAAAAAAGGTGGAAAGGGGGGATTTTGGGGGCTTCCTTTTAATGAGGGCAGTTGTGGAAGGGACAGCCTTTTCTCCTTTGCTAAACGACCCGTTGCCTTTTACTGCGGGCGGATAATTAAAGAGGACAGGAGAAAACGTGTAAGAAATTAAGTTTATCTGCTGGGCAGCTGGGCTGTGTTTTTTTAAACAACTTATTTTTTTAAGGTAATTTTTTTAGTAGTTTTTAATATAATAATTTCATAATAGGTTTTGATCTTTTAAAAGGCACCAATTTGGAGAGAAAGGTGTTTTTGTGCTTATATTCAATATATATTTTTTTAATTGAATACCTTATGTATGAGAGGGTGAGTGAGAGTAAACTACAAGCACTGAATAATTTTCACTAGCTAATTTGCTTGCCCCAAAAACTTAATTAGCTATGATTTGTTGTATTTATCTCCTTCGTAGGATCATACGACCTCGAGACCTAAGTAAACTAAATTTTATTTTTAAGTCTGTAAGAGGACATGAGACTGGACGATTCTATACAAGACAAGAATGTTTTGTAATATATAGTAAGAAAAATATATGGTTGGATTATAAAAGACGCCGTCAATATATACCAAATGGTCAAAAAGAGAAGTATTGTAGTTACAAGGACTTTCTTTATTTTAATTTGAACCCAAAAAATATTTAAAAAAAATAAAATTTCTGAAAAAAAAAAAAATAGCACTAGTGATGTGCCAGGTCACGAAACTATTTAATTGGTTCTTAGTAGTCAAGTTGAAAATCGGCATCTCAGTTAAAGTGACACTTGAAGACTTGGCATTCACAAGTTAGAAGCAAAATAAACGGCAGAGACCACATCCTGGGGGCAGCGTGGGATGAGGGTTCGGCAAAATGTCGTGAAGCGGCGGGTTCTGAAAAAAAACGTCAGTTTGAAATTAATTATATTATATTTTAAAAACGTATTATATTATATTTTAAAAACGTATTTTAAAAAACGTATTATATTTTTTGTTTTAAATTAATTTTTTTATATTTTAAAATAATTTGATTATATCAATATCAAAAATAATAAAATAAAAATATTTTGAAATTAGGTCTGAAAGCTTCAATTTTGAAATTTTTGTTTTATAATTTAACATCAATATCCTTGACGAGTGTTCTATTTTTAGAGATCAGCATTATTGTCTAAAGTGTCTCATTTTTTCACAAAATAATTAGAAATTAAAAAGTAAAAATAAAAAGCTAAAAACAATTAGGATAATTAATGTTAATTAAAAAGACAAATTTAAAGCTCATATAATTAACGTTGCCGTCTCTACTCTTTCCTGTGAAATGAATTCTCAAGATTAGCCAAAGCTCATATAATACAATTAGCTGAGTTTCTTATAAAATTGGGCATGTAGGATTATATAGCAAATTATATCAGATAAAAAGTTGTGATTTTTATGTCACATTATAAGTCTGATAGTGAATAAGCTTCTTATCATGTCTCTTACTGGGCTCAACTTTATTTCATTGGTTCATAAATGAGTTTGCAAGGATTTAATTTTGCGTAATCCATGGATGGTAAACCAACAAATGGCTATCTAGAACTATTATTGATCCGCCTGCATCAATATTCTACAATGTTCAGACTCAAAAAAGAGCAATCCTGACATCGCTATTGTTTTTTCCCGACAGCCAAACAGTTTTTGTGTTTCTTTTAGGATAATTTATTCACAACTCATAGATTCCAGACTTCATCGTGCTTCCATATTGGTCATTGTTACGTCATTTATAGAACCGGTACCTCCTCTAGCTGTTGACGAGTCTGAATCATTCTGCTTTCTTCTGGTAATGAATGCTGGTTTCTTAGGAAAAGGAAGGACTGCTTCATTATCCAGCATGAATACTATTGCTGACATTTTTGGACGGTCTTCTGGTGATTCTTGAACGCATAAAAGGCCTACTTGAATGAATTTCAAAACTTCACGAGTAGGGTACGTCTCTCCTAATGCCGAATCCACTATCTCCAGTGCTTTTCCTTCATTCCACAAGTCCCATGCCTGGAAATAGAAGCTCAAGAGATCAAATTTACTTGTTGATATGCATTATTTGGAAACTTGTGTATATAACTTACTTGTGCAATCAAATTCTGAGAAGCACTTTCATCATAGTAGTCATTGTTTTTCCTGCCGCTGATGATCTCCAGTACTAAGACTCCATAGCTGAAGACGTCTGATTTTATGGAATATAGCCCTTCCATTGCATATTCTGGTGACATGTATCCACTGAAGGCAGGCAAGATGGAAGAAGCTATTAAGAGCTTGTCCAATTTTTCAGTTGTACGTGCGTGTCATAGCGAGAGAAAGAGATCACTTACTATGTTCCAACAACTCTAGTTGTGTTTGCTTCTATTTGATCTTCTCCGAACATTCTAGCCATCCCAAAATCTGAAATTTTTGGGTTCATTGCAGCGTCTAATAGAACATTCCCAGCTTTTAGATCTCTGTGAATGATTTTTAGCCTCGAATCTTGATGTAGATATAAAAGGCCTCGTGCAATCCCAAGAATAATTTCGAAACGTTGTCTCCAATCCAAAAGTTCGCTTTTAGTTTTATCTGCAATTTTGAAGAATCAAATGAAACTCAAAAACTCAAAATTCTCTATAATCTAGAGAAGATTATGAAGCGGTCACAATCAACTGAGAAGATTGATAACAAATTATTCATGATTATAATTTGTTTTGATTTGTTGCCATAGTCTCTTGATGTATTCACGATATAATCGATTGTTTCGACACATTCTTGTTGCATAATCTAGTTAACAACCCCATGAATTGTGTAAGAAATGGTTGAATGACATTATGCCAATGGGTGAAATAAGCCATACCAAAGATGAAAAAGTCCAAGCTCTTGTTGGGCAAGTATTCGTAGACCAACATCTTCTCTTCTTTGTAAATGCAGCAGCCGAGAAGCCTAACCAGGTTTTTGTGCTGGAGCTTTGATATCAATCTGACTTCATTCTTGAACTCTTGAACTCCTTGTCTTGAAGTTTTAGACAATCTTTTCACAGCTATTTCTTGTCCACGGGCTAGTCGACCCTGAGAACGAAACCCATGAAATACTCAGTAACATGATCCATGCACGATGCTCCGCTGAGTGTCAAGTCTGGATATGTATACGAAATTACCTTATAAACTGAGCCAAAACCACCTTGTCCAAGCTTGTTACCGAAAGAGAAATTTTCAGTAGCAGAGGTAATAGTCTTGATATCAAAAACAGGTAAATTTGAACTTGAAGTTTCCTCAAAATCCTCCTTTTTTTGCTCTTCAAAGTTTGTTAAAGAAGAGGTATCATCGATAATGAGATCTGGTTCTGCTCTCCTTCCTATGTTTGCAGCAAATAACAGAATGCTTGATACAAAATCTCTATTATAAATTTAAAGCCTCAAACCTCAGCTCTTTGCAATTATACCATTTTTACTTGTAATGGAAATTTTGGTAATCTTTATGATCAATTTTAAACTTTCCCGTTTTCCAATGAAGTATAAATCTATCTAGTCTTCTCACATCTAGTATAGGGTGTAGGATACAGTTTATTTTTTTCAGTTCAGAGGATAGTTAATCACCTAAGAGAAATTTGCATGCTTACCGTTTCTTTTCCTCTTCTTCAGGTAATATGCAACGGAAATGAAGCCAATGAACGCTAAAACTAAAGGCGTTACCAAAGCTGCTAATCCCCCCTTCTTGGCAAGGAAACCTTTTGAGGTCTTCGTATATTGAGCTGCCAAACATTCCGCATTCACTAACATTATTCAACAAGTAATACTAATCAAGGCAAAACAGGAATGAACAAGTTACAAAAGTTTGTGGGCTAGAACGAATTCAACAAGGTTCACTTGCAAATGTTTTTTTGCATAAAAATGGGTTGAGAAACTTGAGATGGAAAATGTTATGATTCACAAGAAATTAGCGCACCTAGTGTTTCCGCATCCACACGAATGTATATATCTTGTCCTACATCTGTAAAGACCCTTGTATCAAGTAAATCACCATACCATGTTACACAGCCACTCCCTCTTCTAAAATATTCAGTTGTAAATGCTTTGCAGGAACAGTTTCTCAAGCAGTAATCTTGACATGCTTGCAAATTCATACTCTTATCCACAAGGACCAAAGAAGTATCAGGAACCTTGGAATTTTTCACCGTCACGAATCCTTCACCACTTCTACAGGTTAATGCTCCTTGCTTCCTCACACACCCGCCAGATCCATCTCTCAAGTACCAATCATTCGGAAACCTTGGCTCAAAACCTGGGAGACAACCGCATTCAAACACTCCAGAACTATAAGGGTTACAGTTGCCATTTGCTCCACAGTGTCCATAGTAATCACACGTTTCCTTAGGTGCGGTCCAGAATGTGTTCCATCTTTGATCTTGAGCATGCCAAGTAGCTCGTTTGACTTGTCCTGGCACGTCCAGAAATAACATTGAGATGACAGATGAATCGAGAATTCCCCAAGAAACGGCAGTCTCATTATTGTTGTACATGATACTATTGTTAAAAAGGAAATTAGTTGACATTTCAGCTATGCCGTTCCACCTAAGGCCATCCCAAGGTCCGCTGCGCCACCACGGAACCTGACCCTTGTATAAGACAATCTCAGGAAGCCCACTTGGCTCCAAGTAATATGACCACTCGCCAGCTCCTGGATCATTCAGGGACTTCCAGGATGTTAAGAACCTGTTCAGACCAGTTTTCTTATCCAAACCAAGTTCTGTAAAAGGAAGCATGGTATTGGTAGGATGATCAATACTTTTCCATAGGACTGTTGCGCTATCCGGTTGAGACAGAATAAAGTTTCCTGAATTTAAAAGTTGAGCCACTGAGTTGCTGGTTGATGAGATTGAAACATTTGTGAACCAGACAGGAATGGTTTGGTTTTTACTGTAGAGGATGAGGTTACCATGGCCATTGATTGAGAGAACTCCAGAGGTATCATTGATAGGATTATCTCTGTTGGCAATCCACACAACAGTTTGAACTGAAACTTTAGTATACCAAATTCCAAGATACCGATTGCTGGGATTGCCAGGACTGAAGAATCCCAAAGTGAAGTCTCCTCCCCTGGAGACTAAAATTTTACCATCTGTAATCGACTCATTAAAACTAATGGTGTCTGTTGACAGGCAAATTTGGAGAAGAAGGAATTCAAGCAATGAAATGAGAAATCTGTTACTGGTATTCATGATGGCTAGTGACCAGGTCCTTCCTAACCTGTACTTAAAACTACTTAATACATTGATATCATTGATATTTTAAGGTAGCTTATTCTTCTGGGAATTAGTAACCTCCCCTAGTAGGGCGGGATTTTTATTTTGTACTGTCATTTTCAATTGACTAGTAAGCTCCGTATTTTTTTCGGCACATAAGCTCAGTATCGTGTCTGTCTATCACACACACACAAAAACAATTTCCAATTGGATCTTCCATCTATCGAATATTGCCCAATTAACTCCACCATTAAAATTCATGTATAAAACAACGTCATTTTAAGGTAAATATTTTGGATAATATCTAAGAGATTGAAGCTTCTTGATCATTGAGAGAGCTGTCTAGAGTTTATCAATGATAGGATTGTCTCGGTTGGTACGTAAGCCACACAAGAGCTTGAGCTGAAACTTTGTGATGCAGGAGGTTATGAATACTCGGATGTGGATTTGTTGTTACTCGTTTATGTGAAAAGCCTACTAAAATATTTATGGACCACAAGGTATATCAAAGAAGATGTTTGGTTATGCCAGTAGTAAATCATACTTAAATTTTTCCAAGAAATCCTATAAATTCTATTCTATAATGAGGTGTCTACCTTGCCTAAGAATTCTAGTTATGCCAAACAACCATCAAAAAGGATAAGAATCATTATGATTTTACTGAGAGACCGATAAAATACCCGTTAGTATTTCCATGTAATTTCTATCGCTAATAATAATATTTTAAGTAATTACTTCATCCTTAATTTCTACGATCTGCTAATGGATTCTGATTTCTTTCTTTGTACAGGTTCATTTTATATTATCCGAAAGGAGGTCTTTGTTGCATTGTTCAGTCCATTCCATCATTGTCACTATCGTTTTGGTTATTGTTTTAAAATATTTTATTGATATGGAACGTTTTGATTTCGAAATATTTTGGCGTACCGTTTCGAGGTTGTATTGTTCATATATATTTAATTATATATAAAAAAACTTAAATTATTAATTTAAGAAGCGTAATTGAAATTCAAGATAAATTAACTTTAAATTATACAATACAAACACAAACTCAAACAAACATAATCTCAAAATTAGAAAAAAAAATCACAAGTTAATCAAAATAAAGTGGATTTTAAGGCTGGAACGGCACACTCGGAATAGTACGGAGATGTTCCGGCCAGAATTTGGTCGGAATTTCCTGCACGAGCCGGAATTAAAACCGAGACAAAAACAATACTATTTTGTCTCGGTTTTTTTAATAAAATAGAACATTCCAACTATTTCAAGCAAAACAGAACAGTATTAACAACACTGATTGATCTTTATCTACATTAAATACATTATGAATTGTAACAGTACAGCTCATGATCTCATTAACTCTCTTTGACAGCTGCTCATGCTAACCAGAGCTGCCAAGACCGCAGCTTCAGTTTTAGCAGGGGCAACTGTTAATGATAATTATTTTTCGCCGTCGCTCAAGGTAATTAATGCTCTGTTGCAGCTGTTAATTAATGCTATGTTGCAGCGGTGAGTTTGCCAAGGATTTAATTTCCTTAAAATAGATTGTGTGGACTCATTGGGTGTTTTGTAGCGTTATAAAAATACTTTTGAAAAAAATTATTTATTTATTTATTTTTATTATTTATTTTAAATTAAATTTTTTAATGTTTTTAGATTATTTTGATATATTGATATTAAAAATAATTTAAAAAAATAAAATATATTATTTTAATATATTTTTAAATAAAAAAAATTTCATAAAAAAACAATTATGACTACACTTTCGAATAAATAAACGTGTTTGGATCTACCTGCAAAGAGTATGAATGCAATTTCAGTCGCACCATCAAATTGTGTGGTGTATATATAATTAACTAATTGTTTTGCGTGAATGCAAGAA
The DNA here is from genome assembly GCA_015731905.1 of Salix dunnii. Lineage (NCBI taxonomy): Eukaryota > Viridiplantae > Streptophyta > Magnoliopsida > Malpighiales > Salicaceae > Salix > Salix dunnii. Next base: position 1,377,533 of record CM027662.1, on the reverse strand, counting down.
ATATGTTTTTAAAATTATAAATAATATTAGTCATTTATCTATAATTTATCACGGTTAAAATTATATTTTTTTCAATGCAAAAAAATATTTAATTAAAAAAATATAATTTTTATAAAATATAAATAATTAATTATTTTGCTGGGCATACAAGAAATATTTTTTTTAAATTATAAATAATATTAGTCATTTACTTATGTTTTGTTATGACCGGAACCATATTTTTTTCAATGCAAAAAATATTTAATATGAAAAAACAATAATTTTTTTTAAAAATTATAAATAACTAATTATTTTTCTGTGTATAAAAATAATAATTTTTTAAAACTATAAATAATATTATTCACTTACCCGTGTTTTATCGTGAGCGGAATAATATTTTTTGGATCATGTGTGCCGTGGGGAAGCATATGTGTGCCGTGGTGAAGCATATGTGCCTCTTTTGGCTCAAACGAGACGACGTGAGGCAATCAAAGTCATTGGATCATATGTGCCGTGGTGAAGCATATGTGCCTAATTTGGCTCAAACGAGACGACGTGAGGCAATCAAAGTCATTGCAAGATAAGATGACAGCTACAGAAAGTTTACTTGGTCTAAAGTGATTAATCAAGAGGAAGCCATTTCGCAGCTCACAGAAATGCCTCAAATTCTTAACCTCTAAAGAAGATGAAAAGGAAACGGAACAAGGCAATCGTGTTGCTTCTGCTGCTAAATGTAATTCGAATGTTTCTGAGAACAGGAAACGTGTGTTTGATTGAGGGGTAGCTGTGGATACACTATATGCTTGCCAAAACTACATGTGTCCACTCAGCGAAGGAGGGTCAGACAGTTTTGACAGGAACTCAACGGCTGATCATGAGTTAAACTGTGCTCCCCGTACTGAAGGCAGTGACAATAGCCAAGAAAACATTGATGGAGACTCTGATTCATTTGCGCACATTCGATCCTCGTATGTTTAACCAAGTCTTCAGATGGTTGGTTCGACTATGGATAATATGGAGAAGGTTGAGTTTTATGGCGATCAACATTTGGAAGAAGTTGGAGAGGCGGGTCTGGCAGCAAACTAGAAGACTATTCAAGCTGTTGGGACACTGGAATTGATGGATTGCCACTTGGAGTAGCATTTGATGCCGGGAAGAGAAAGAGAGAGCCTGGAGTTGAACAAAAATCCTTCAGAAGAGGACTTGCATGATAAAGGAATAGCTTCAATTTGGGATATGGAATATCAGGAGGCAAATTAGATAGCCAACGAAGCATAAAGAAAGCAATTGATCTCTCCTAACACTCTTCACTGCTTTTGTATGAAGAGTTAGAAAGAAATGCGCATGGAATTATTTTGCAATAATGAGGGGACAGCCTTTAAGCAGTTCAATGGAGTTGATTTTATTGTGGGAGTACTAAATTTAATAAATGTAATCATTTAGTTTTCTATCCCAAGTAGAAAACCCTTTTACCAGGTGAGGTAACCTGACAAATGCTCTCTGAAAACTGGACTAATAGGACAACATTTTTTTTCTTCCATGTAATGCCTGCTAGAGAAAATTTATTACAAGAGACTAGGATTTTAGCGAGCTTCGACCATAGTAACTGTAACATCATTCACAGAACAAGCTGCTCTTCTAGATATTGCTGGTAGGTCTTGTCCACTGCTTGTTCGGAAAACAAATGGTGGTTTCTTAGGAGAAGGAAGAGTTATCTCATTGCCTAACATGAACACAACTTCTAACATTGTAGGTCGATCATACGGAAATTCTTGCACACACAATAACCCAACCTGAATGCATCTCAGAACTTCATGAGGGCTTGACTGTTCCAGCATTGGATCAACTATGTCAAATGCCTTTTCTTCTTTCCATAAGTCCCATACCTGAAACAAGTAAGAAAAGAATCTAAAAGGAAACGAAATCACCTAAGATATTATCAAGAAATTTATTGATCTACTTACATGTCCAATAAGATTCAGCCAGGGTGCTTTCTCATCGTAGTCGCTATTTTTCCTGCCACTTATGATCTCCAGTGTTAAGACTCCATAGCTGAAGACATCTGACTTTATCGAATACTGCCCTTGAATTGCGTACTCAGGTGACATGTAGCCGCTGCAATCGTAAAAGATGAAGGTCGTTGGTATTTGATCATGATGGATCATTGGAGAGAGGAAAGAATCAGGTGACTTACTATGTTCCGACCACACGAGAGGTTTTTCCTTGGACTTGGTCTTCCATAAACATTCTAGCCATACCGAAATCTGAAATTCTTGGGTTCATTGCAGCATCAAGTAGAATATTGCTTGCTTTGAGATCCCTGTGGATAATTTTTAGTCTTGAATCTTGATGAAGGTATAAAACCCCTCGAGCAATCCCGGAAACAATTTCGAAACGCTTTCTCCAATCCAATTGCATTCTTTTTGTCTCGTCTGCACTTAAACAATAAAGTTTCCCCAGCAGTCATTTGTTTTGTTTTCATCGAAGTGAAGCTGCATAAACTGGGGACTCTGCCCTTCAAATATAAACACATAAATGGATGAAGGGAGCCGTACCAAAGATGAAAAAATCCAAGCTTTTGTTTGGTAAATACTCATATATCAGCATCTTTTCCTCTTCATGAATGCAACAACCAAAAAGCTTGACAAGATTTCTGTGCTGGAGCTTAGATATCAACCTTACTTCATTCATAAATTCCTCCATCCCTTGCCCTGAAGTTCTAGACAATCTTTTCACCGCAATTGACTGTCCATTGCTTAGTTTCCCCTGAAATTACATTCCATGTTTAACTCACTAGTTAATACAACTTGAGCTAGTTAGATTCTGCCAAAGTTGGTCTGATGCGGGAGGATTCCTAGTAAATCCAATATTTACATCTGCAAATAAATTTGGACAACATGATTTTGAACAAAGCCTAAAAGAGCCTGTGCTTAACCCAAAGAAATCAACAAAGCCAAAAATGCTTGGAACAGGGCCAGATTTCAGTTTCAAGTTCAAACGTAAGACTGTATCAATACAATACAAGGAAAAATACAGAGCAAGGCACGCATCCCTAGAAAGATACATGTGTCTAGTTTCCAACACATCAAACAGTGCAAGATTTGGAGCTATCTAGCAATAGTTATGATTGTTTAACTGACAAGTGTGCATGCTGTCAACAGAACCATGATCTTTCTAAGATATTTACAACATGCAATGCGGCCCCCGTTTTTGCCAATAAACATTCAATGGAGCTTTGAAAATCTTCCATCCAACTTTCTTAAATGTAAATAGCCTTATTATCAATAGAAACAGCAACACAAGCTAATTAGTTTGGCCAGCCCATGGTGACCGATCTTGTGTTCAAAAATCTGTCCCTTTATATATTTTCAGCATAACCTTCTGATTTAGTGTGTAACAAAGATAGAAAATTAAGGTTTTTTAAACTTTAAAAAATATAATCCTAAACTGTAGTGAAAGACTCTAAAATTACTATAAAGAGAATTTGAAAACAAGCAGAAAATTATAAAAAAAAAGATAAATCTTAAACATCGTCTTCTAAATCTAAATTCGGGCATGATCCGAACTTGACTAATGCTTGACAGTATCATGGTCTAGTCATGCAACATTAAAATGTTAGTTAATGCATATTCATATTTGATACAAGTACATAGAATTCTGAAATAATTTCATGTCCAAGGAAAATTACCTTGTAAACTGAGCCAAAACCACCATATCCAAGCTTGTCGGAGAAATTTTCTGTGGCGGCTAATATGATATTTATTTCGAAGAGTGGTAAGTATGGACTTGTTCTACTTGCACCAACATCCTTTCCACTTGGAGAGCCATTGAGGCTTGTAGGGATATTGAGGTGGAGTTCGAGTTGTCTGCCATTAGCTGTGTTTCTCGTTGAAAGAACTCAATAATCAGATTTTGAAAGTACTAAGAAGTGCTAATATTGATTACACACTGCAAATTGAAGACTTTCATCTCCTATATGCATAAATCTAAAGTTGGAATTCTTTAGTTCTAATAATAGGGTGTCACTTATATAGGTAACAGAGTTCAAAAAATAACTTATCTTACCTGTCTTCCTCCTTTTTATCAACCAGACAGAGAACAGAATGACAAAGAAAACTGCAGCAGCTGTAGAGAGTACCAAACCGGCTAACACCCCTTTCTTTGAAAGAAAACCTCTAGACTTCTTGTTATATTGAGCTGAAGAAAGAAAGAAATCCACATTAGCTTGATACCAAATTATCAGAATTATCAGCAATGGTGTATATTGCATAAAGATAGGAGGTGAGTGCTGGGGAGGGCTTGGCCATATTAGAAATGTCTCTACCACTTCAGCTGTACCTTTACCCATAATTTTTATTGCAGATGTCTATATTTTATTTTTCTGAAAATCCTGTATCTAAGACATATTTAAGATTGAGCTGTGGTTGAAAAATGCAGCGAAGATATATAGTGACAATAAGATTTCAAAGTACCTAACTCAGACGCATCCACACGGACATATAAATCCTGCCCTCCCTCAGCGAACACTCTTGTATCAAGCAAATTGCCATACCATTGAAAGCACCCACTCTTACTTGTCACAACTGAACTTGCGTAGGCTGTGCAGGAACAATTCCTCAAGCATTGCTCCATGCAAGCTTCCAGATCCAAATTGTTATCCACACGGGCAGTTGAAGGATCTGGAACCTTAACGTTTTCCACCTTGACGAACCCTTCACCATTGTTGCACATTCCGGTGTGATTCTTCTGGATGCATCCACCTGACCCATCTCTGAGGTACCAGTCACTAATTGATTTGGGCTGGTATCCAGGGAAACATGTACACTCAAAATTATAAGCATCATAAGGATCACACTTGCCATAAGCTCCACATCGTCCATAATTGTCACACTGGTCAGTAGGGGCAGACCAAAAGACGTCCCAGTTTGCAATTTTTTCATGCCATGTGAACCGTTGGACTGATCCAGACTCGTTTACAACTAATCGCGAGAAGATTGATCTGTTGCGAATACCCCACGTTATGGTTAACTCATCATCATCATTCACAAAGCTGATGTTGAAGTTAATGCGAACCTGCAATATGGGTACACCAGTCCATCTAAGTCCATTCCAGTGACCGGACCTCCACCTTGGAATCTGACCCTCGTACAAGAACAACTGTGGAGACCCATTAGGATTGAGCCGAAAAGACCAACTGCCTGTACCAGGATCATCAGGAGATTTCCAGGCTGTCAGAAACCGGTTCAGACCAGTCTTGCGGTCTAAGCCAAGTTTTAAATCTGGCAGCATGGTATGAGAAGGATAATCGAAGCTTTGCCATATCATGACCCCAGTGCTATCAAGCAGAACGAGGTTTCCAGAATCCAATAACTGAGCAGTAGAATTTCCTTGGTTTTTCGAGGAAACTGAAACATTTGTGAACCATAGGGGATAGTCGTTGTTTTGTCCATGAAGAACAAAGTTACCTTCGTTTGTGATTGAGAGAGTTCCAGAGGAATCATTGAGAGGATTATCTCTGTTTGCGACCCACACAACATTTCTTTCTGAAATTTTGTTGTACCAAATTCCAAGGTATCGGTAGTTGGATTTGCCAGGACGGAAGAATCCAAGCGCGAAGGACTCCCCACTGGAAACTATAACATCACCATCTTTAACAGATTGGTTCACACTAATAGTATCCAGGGAAGTACAAAACTGGATAAGTAAAAAATGAAAGAGTATAATATAAACTGGAGGAATCATGGTTGCCGCAAAAACTTTCTTGATAGTCGTATTGGGGTTTGCTCTTCTCAACATCTCTGATTATAATAAGCACCCAGAAACAAAATAAGGGATGAAAGCGACGTCATGGAAGTTGAGTTTTTGCTGTAACGAGTGGGAAGACTTTGACAAGTTCAAGTGTGGTGGCCAAGTCATGGACAGTATATTTTACCTCAAGTGCTCAAACTAGACGCCTTTTCTCCCCAGTTGGCCTAAGAATTTATTGATAGCGGAAGGTAGTTCACACTTCACAAGGTTGAACTCTATGGAAAGAAGAAAAAATATGAGGATTTTTCTCTTTTTCTTAAGTAAAACTCATTTCTTATCAAAACTCCTATCAATCACATGAAAACTTTCCGATGTCTTAATTTTCTTCTTTGGTAGAAACCAACAATTGACACAAATCAATTCTCACACAACACTAATTTTTTCAGTTCTTCAACAAAATCACAAAATCTTTCAAATTAATCTCTTTGGATGAGTCTTTTACCTTAATTGGATCATAATTCAAGTGATGAATTCAAGAAAAACAAGGTTCCCTCCACTTTTCCTTTTCTTCTCTTCAATCCTCCCCAAAACCCAACTGTCAATTTTTTTCCTGCTTAATTAACTTAATGAGTTTTTTTAATTTCACTCAACAAAAGTCTTAACTGGATTTTACTTTTTTATAATCAACAAAGAACACTGTGTTTCTGAATATGCTAATGCTCTCGAAGACCTACTAATATTATACGATTTGTATCTTGCATGTTTGACTGTACTTCAGGTTTCAAAGAGGAAAGACTTTCATATTTGGACTATGACAATGTCTCACTGAGTTGAATCAAATGTTCTGAATACTCTTCTTGTTCTCCTAAGTTGACGTTGGTGTTAAAATAGCATATATACTTTTTCTTTGAGATTGGTGCCTGAATCGATTTTTATCCCAAAAATCGATCATTGTGGTAAAAGAAAATGTCATAGGCTTTGTGCTTGTCTTGTATGAGAATAAATCTTCAGCTACGTATTGAAGGGTCTACAAGCATGTCCAATATTAAGACTAGAAGATAAGGATGACTACTACAAAGGAAAATCAAAACATTAAACCATGCACATAATCTCTGAAATATCGATGCTTTAGACTATTATTGCAAAAGTCTTTTCATTGCCCTGCATCTGATTCCTGAGAGAAGATTAATTGGAGATCAGTCTAGGATTTCAAACGAGGATGATATTCATGTACCAAGAATTTGTTTCTGTGAAAACAAATTCAACCATCAAAATTTTGATAAATTGAGCATGACGTTTCTAGACATAATTCATTTTCTCCTCTGTCCTTGAATTCAAGCTGATCCCGCTGATTAATTGACAGCAATGTTCTTAGCAACCCTTTTAAATTTCAGTCACCTAGGTTGATATAAAAAACTTGGAGAAGCTCTTAAAAACATTTACAGCAACCCTTGCAGTATAAAATTTCAAGAAGTTATAGGAGGAAAGAAAAAACCTTTTCAAGATCTCCATATCGATTTGCGCAAAAAAATTCTGCATAAGACTTCATTAGAAGAGGTATTTTGCTTATCGATCATCTGCAAGGCTTCAGGTTGGTTTACTGAACAGCTTGTCCCTCCAGCAAGAAAAATAAGAACCGGGTCACTATGACTTCTCATCATAGAGAAAATGGCGACTGTTAAGGAACTTAAGTTTGGTAAAAGAGCATTGCACAACATCATAAGACATTGATGTCTTGTGCTTACTACGTGCTGACAACCATGTCTGTATTTGCAAAGGTTTTGGTCCTGAAAGGGTGTTACTTTGCAAGCAGCATGGATTCAACAGCAGCTTTGGATTCAATTAGTCTGTTATAGTATATTGTTTGTATTTCTGTTATTCCGTTGTATTTCTGTTAAAGCATGCATGTTGCATGACTGGTAGTTATAGTCTGTTATCACAGTGGCTATATAAGCCATCTTGCTTTCATAATACAGTTGAACATTTTCTTTTACAAATCCAAATACTTACGTCTCAAGATTATCAGTTCTCTTGGCACATTGGTTTCTTGAATCAACATCTGGTATCAGAGCTTGAAAATGGCAGCAGAGTCAAGCAACTTCGCACAACCCAGCATCCCTAAATTCGATGGAGATTATGAGCATTGGTGCATGCTCATGGAGAATCTTCTACGCTCGAAGGAGTATTGGAGCGTGATTGAGGTAGGCTGTGTGGAGAACACATCAGGAGAAGCCATGACAGCAGGTCAGAAGAAAAGTATGGAGGAGATGAAACTGAAAGACTTGAAGACAAAGAATTACCTGTTCCAGTCAATAGATAAATCCATCTTGAAGACAATTGCACAAAAGGATACTGCCAAACAGATATGGGACTCTATGAAGGTGAAGTATCAAGGGAATGCTAGGGTTCAACGTGCACAACTTCAAATTCTGAGAAGAAATTTTGAAGTATTAGAAATGAAAATTGGAGAGTCTGTGAAGGAGTATTTCTCTATAGTGATGTTAGTAGCAAATGATATGAGGAATTTTGGAGAAAATATGACGAATGAAAAGATTGTTGAGAAAATATTAAGAACATTGACAGAGAATTTCAATTACATAGTCTGTTCAATTGAAGAATCGAATGACATAAATTGCTTGACAGTGGATGAATTGCAGAGCTCATTGCTTGTTCATGAGCAAAAATTTCGAAAGAGCAGAGGGGATGATCAAGCACTGAGGATTTATGATGAAAGAAGCGGTGGAAGAAGCCGAGGGAGAAACAACTATAGAGGGAGAGGTCGTGGAAGAACACCTCAGATGTATAGCAGAGATACAGTAGAATGCTTCAAATGCCATAGGTTAGGACATTACCAATATGAATGTCCTAACCAGAAGAGAGCAAACTATGCAGAGATGTATCAAGATGAGATGTTGCTACTAACACACATGAATATGCAGAAAAGAAAAACAAATTATGCAGATTTGAATCAAGATGAGATGATGCTGCTCATGGCTCACGTGGAGATGCAGAAAAGGGATGGAAATGACGCATGGTTTTTGGACTCTGGCTGCTCAAATCATATGAGTGGAGAATACGGTATGTTCACTAATTTGGATGAGACTTTCCAACATTCAGTCAAATTGGGGAATAATAGCAGAATGAAAGTAGTGGGAAAGGGTAATGTGAAGTTGGTAATGAATGGTGTAGTTCATGTACTAAGTGAGGTGTATTATGTCCCTGAATTAAGCAATAATCTCCTAAGTATTGGCCAATTTCAAGATAATGGTCTAGCAATACTGTTTAAGGGAGGATTGTGCAAAATTTATCACCCACAGAGGGGTTTGATCATAGAGACTGAAATGAGTCCCAACAGGATGTTCATACTGTTAACTCAAACTCAGAAATTGGCAAGTGTCCAGAATTGCTTTCATGTAGGTTCTCGGGATTTATCTAACCTATGGCACAGACGCTATGGACATCTCAGTTTCAAAAGTCTACAAACATTGCAACAGAAGGGAATGGTGTGTGGACTCCCTGACTTCAAAATTGCAGAAATGGCTTGCACAGATTGTTTTCTAGGCAAGCAAAGGAGAGAAACAATCCCGAAGAATAGTGCATGGAGAGCAAGTAAACCTCTTGAATTGATTCACTCAGACATCTGCGGACCCATATCACCCATTTCTAATGGTGGTAAGAGATACGTTCTATGCTTAATTGACGATTACAGTAGAAAATCGTGGGTCTATTTACTGGCAGAAAAAAGTGAAACTTTCCAACATTTTAAGAATTGGCAGAAAATGGTTGAGAAAGAGAAGGGATTGCCTGTCAGGTGCTTGAGAACAGACAGGGGGGGGGAGTTCAATTCAAGAGAATTCACAGATTTTTGCAAACAGAATGGAATTAAAAGGAATTTGACAGCTGCTTACACGCCACAACAAAATGGCGTGGCCGAGAGAAAGAATCAGACTGTGATGAACATGGTACGGTGTATGATGGTAGAGAAGAAGATGCCTAAGCAATTTTGGGCTGAGGCAGTGGTGTGGACATGTCATGTGTTGAACAGATGCCCTTCAACAGCAGTAAAGGAAATGACGCCACATGAAGCATGGAGTGAGAAGAAACCATCTGTGGGACATTTTCGTGTGTTTGGGTGTCTTGCACATGTACACGTTCCTCATCAAAGAAGGGAAAAACTGGATGATAGGAGTGTAACTTGTATTTTGCTTGGTGTTAGTGAAGAGACCAAAGGTTACAGGTTATACGATCCCATAGCAAACAGAGTGTTTGTAAGCAGGGATGTGATCTTTGAAGAGGAAAAGGAATGGGATTGGGGTGTGAAGCATCAGAAGCAGATTCAGTGCAATCTGGAGTGGGAAGAGGAACGAAGTGAAATTGGGAGTGATTTTGAAGAAGACAGGGATGATACTAGAATTGAGACAGGGGGAGCTGAAGAAGACAGGGATGATACTGGAATTGAGACAGGGGGAGCTGAAGAAACTCATGAAAACCCAGAAGATGGTGAAAATCCAGAATTTGGTAGAAATCCAGAAATTGGTGAAATTGGGGGAGCTGAAGTGAGTGGAACATTTGCTGAGGCAAACGAAGGGGGTGAAATTGAAGTGACTACAGGGAGAAGAAGACGACCTCCAGCATGGATGCAGGACTATGTCGTCGATGAAGAAAATTTTGATGAAGATGAGGCTTATGTGACATTGGCAGCCGAAGAAGAGCATGGGGTTCATGGGGTTTTTAATAAAAAAATTGATGAGTATACAGTGGCCATTGAGGATCCTTTTTACTTTGAGGAGGCTGTGAAGGATGATAAATGGGTTCGGGCAATGGATGAAGAAATTACATCCATTGAGAAAAACAACACATGGACACTGACTGAGTTGCCAGCTGGATACAAAAAAATCGGTGTCAAGTGGGTTTACAAAAGTAAGTTTAATGAAAATGGAGAAATTACTAAGTACAAAGCGCGCTTAGTGGCAAAAGGTTATTCTCAAAAACCTGGAATAGACTATAAAGAGGTTTTCGCACCAGTGGCGAGACTGGATACAGTAAGGATGATCATATCCATGGCTGCGCAGAAAGGATGGAGAATTGGGCAGCTAGACATAAAATCAGCTTTTCTTCATGGTGAATTGAGTGAAAATGTTTACGTTGACCAACCGAAGGGGTATGTGAAGAAAGGAAAGGAACACCTGGTCTATAAATTGCATAAGGCGCTGTATGGATTAAAACAGGCTCCACGAGCATGGTTTAATCGAATTGAGGCACATTTTCTTGGTGGAGGCTTCAGGAGGTGTGAAAGTGAACAGACACTTTTACAAAGCAAAATGAAGCTGGTAAAGTAATAATTGTGAGTATTTACGTTGATGACGTAATTTTCACTAGGGATGATGAAGGAATGCTGTCGGAGTTCAAAAATTCCATGCTAAAAGAATTTGACATGTCTGATCTGGGAAGCATGCATTTCTTTCTTGGGATTGAAGTTTTGCAAAGAAATGATGGTATTTTCATATGTCAACGAAAATACGCGCTGGAAATTCTGAAGAGGTTTGGGATGTCAGAAAGTAATGAAGTGAACAGTCCAATCATTCCAGGCTTCAAGGATAAAGAAGGAATCTGTGTGGATGAGACACAGTTTAAACAATTAGTGGGAAGTTTGATGTATCTTACTGCGACGAGACCGGATATGATGTTTGTTACAAGTCTTGTCAGCAGGTACATGGCGAGACCCACTAATCTACATTTGCAGGCTGCAAAGAGGGCTCTTAGATATCTAAGAGGGACCGTGAGCTACGGTATATTTTACAAGAGAAGTGGAAATGGAGAATTGCGTGCTTACACAGACAGTGATTATGCAGGAGATGTGGAGGATAGAAAAAGCACAAGTGGATATGTTTTCTTGCTGAATTCGGGGGCAGTCTCATGGTGCTCGAAAAAACAACCCATTGTCACTTTATCCACAACCGAAGCTGAATTTGTGGCCGCTGCGGTGTGCACATGTCAAGCCATATGGATTAGAAGAGTATTGAAGGAACTGAGATACAATAATGAAGATTGCACTCACATTTGGTGCGATAACAGTTCTACCATTAAGCTTTCGAAGAATCCTGTAATGCATGGACGCAGTAAGCACATAGATATACGGTATCACTTCTTGAGGAATCTTACAAAGGAAGGGTTGATTGATTTGGTTCATTGTGGAAGTAAAGATCAGCTAGCTGATATAATGACCAAACCACTGAAAGTTGATGACTTTCAAAGACTTCGGAGTTCGCTTGGGGTATGTGATATTAATGAAGTAAGCAAATTGCTTTGTAGAAATTAGCTTAAGGGAGGGATTGAAAGGGTGTTACTTTGCAAGCAGCATGGATTCAACAGCAGCTTTGGATTCAATTAGTCTGTTATAGTATATTGTTTGTATTTCTGTTATTCCGTTGTATTTCTGTTAAAGCATGCATGTTGCATGACTGGTAGTTATAGTCTGTTATCACAGTGGCTATATAAGCCATCTTGCTTTCATAATACAGTTGAACATTTTCTTTTACAAATCCAAATACTTACGTTTCAAGATTATCAGTTCTCTCGGCACATTGGTTTCTTGAATCAACAGGTCCCACCAAAAATCCTTGCAGTCCCAAAATCTGGAAATTTTGTCATTCATCAGGATCATCTCTCCATCATGAGAAATATTGCTCGTTTTCAAATTCCTAAGGATAATTTTGGCGTGAACTGTAATCCAATTTAGATATATTAGGAAATGATAACTGTCTTATTTGTATATATCTCATGATTGTGTACATCCCGATTGTTATGGGATTATTTTTTATTTCCTTGCCAAAGATATAGCTTAGGTGAATTGTTGACCGGAACCATGGCTTGTATATTTATATGATCTGTATCTCTAAAGAAAAATCTGTAGAAGAAAAATTCCACTAAAAAACACTCTTATTTGTCATGGTATCAAAGCAAAGATCCTTTCTTTGATCTTTGTTGTACTAGGAATTAACGACTATGGCAATGGCATTAGACAGAAGTAGCCGTCATTAAAGGAAAAGAGTTCATGCAATACTCTCCTCCCACAAAAAGTGGTTCGAACACAAGGAACTTCAACAAGTTTTTGCTTTTTTTCATCATGAACACGAGCATGACACCAAGGAATGTCATGTATTAATAAACAAAATAAAAATACTAACTACCAGAGCATATCTCCAACAGTAGTGTCAAGAAAGAAAGACAACAGGAATAGTAAGGAAAACAAGTTTTCATATTCCATGGTAGCTTTTGATTTTTTCAATAAAACAGTAGTGTTTCTCCATGAAAGTTTTCATTATAAGATCTTCATGTCTCCATTAATTCTTCATGAAAATTTTCATAATGAGATCTCTTTGAAAAATCTCCACAAATTCATGGAGATCTTCATCTCTGCATAAAATTCTTCATGTCTCCAAATATATCTCTATGAAAAATTTCCACAATAAAGTCTACATTAAAATCTTCATGGCTACATGAAAAATCTCCATCATGATCTTCATTGAAATCTCTACGTCTTCATATACCATCTCCTTCCATACAATGCTTTTTACAATCACAAGAGTATAGATAAAAATATTATTTACTTTTTGTCATGCAAGCACATCAACAAAGGTAACCTTTTCCATCAACAAAGGTAACAAAGCTCATAACTTGATGTAAGACTCTTATAGATTAGTGGTCAGGCTTGGTGCAAGAGTAAATGATCGACAGAAAACTGTTACCAATAAAGATGTCTAAAATCGAATCCATGTTGGGGCATGCAAAACGTAATGAGCTCGGAAGAGAGAAGACAGCAGCAGTACCATAGCTAAAGGAAGAACCTCCTCTGCAGAAAAAGAAATATATCGTATTTATAGCCATATAAATAAGATATATGCGTTTCAACTCTTAATTTCTTCACCCCCATGATACATGTCAAATCCTGATTTAAATGAAAGAAAGAAAAATAATAATTCAGTCATGAGGTGACGAGTGTTTCTATTGGGCTTCACTTCCATGGGAAAATGGTTCCTCAAAAAGCTAATTATGATTTTTTTTCTTCTTACTAACTTGATTTTGAGAAGTTTTATGAGGTTGAGATCAACAATAACTAAGAAAAATTGTTGTTGTTTTTGGAAAAAATAAATAAATTTAGGCTAATCTGATGGCATAACCTTATAAAATTATCTTAATTTGTGGTTTGGTGGGATGAGTCTGTCCAAAAAATAGTGCAGGAAATTAACCCTTAGATGGGTGATTTCTGTTTCTTAGTGTTTAATCAAGGTTCAGTCTTCAACCATTTTAATGTGCAAGTCAACTCTATTTTTGCGTATTTTTTTTTAGAATTGTTTTTAAAAGTGATTTTAATTTGAAAAAAAAACATTAAATTAATGATTTTTAATGGTTTTTATGTGCTAATGCTAAAATTAAAAAAAAATCATTTGATATATTTTTAAACTTGTATGTGTGCATATATGAAATGTAACCTTGATCAATTGACCTTCGGTTTGAGGCTATTTTTTTTATTATGGGAAAATTCGTTTCCAATTGTAATAAATAAACAAATAATTCTTTAACCCAAGAATAATCCTTTTAATTGTTTTTTCTTAAAAATGAAATTAGCTTAGATTGCTTTTAGAGTATTCTTAAACTTCCACTTTTTTTTAACTCTTGGAAAAATCAATATTTTTATGTTTATGTAAAATATTTAATTGCCAATGCTCAAATTATATAGTCAATTGTTCTTGTTAATACTTCCTGTAGTCAAAGATAGCCGGAGATTGGAGACATAATTAATTATAGCCCTTAAATGATAAAGAATTAGTCTAACTTGTAGATTTACTATATCGATGGATAGTTAGTGAATATCACAAATAACATGTGATAGTAATAGTTTTTTTATAAAAAAATTATTTAATAATACTATAAAATAATTGTTTTTTTAAATCATTTTTAAAATTAATATTTTAAAAAGATCTGAAAATATAAAAAAGTTAATTTAATGCAAAATAAAATTAATTTTCTTAAAAACACGTCTAACTTGTATATTTACAACATTGGTTTAAAAATTCAATGAAGTGAGAGAATTCCAAAAGCAGAACAGGAACCCTAAACCACAAGTACCAAGACTAACAACAGTAGACAAAAAGAGACAGATTAAGTGCCGGTTTAGCCGCCCATTTCAGGCTTTTTTTTTTTTTAATGAATATGTTTTGATGTTTTAAGATTATTTTGATATGCTAATATTAAAAATAATTTTTAAAAAATAAAAAAAATATCATTTTAATACGTTTCAGCATGAAAAACACTTTCAAAAACTACCGCAACCACACTCCCAAATTACCCTTAACATACATCACAAAATGGTGACCAAATGAATCCTGCTTTGAGACCCAAATAAAATAAAATAAAGAAGGTAGGTAGTTGTAGGAGATAGCACTAAAATTATAGTGTATATATGTGGTTGATATTCATCATGATTTCACATTGAATCATCACTATTCTCAACACAGAAAGGTTATATGTTTCAGTCATCAAATGCATGTATGCAAACTCAACTTTTAAAAGTCATCGAAGTAGAATTTAGCCTGGGGGGATTTTGATCTTCATCACTGGGGGTTTACAGATATTTGCAGGATGCATTACAACTTGGAAAATGAAAGTTGAAGCGATTTAAAATGAAATCCCATGCCAGAGAGATACAGACAACTCTTGAACACATTTTGTATAATGGTCGTCTTAAGTGGCTGCTAAGGTCAAGTAAAGAACATGAACTTGGAAAGCATATTTTGTTGTTAAATTATATTTATCAAGCCAGAGTTCCCATTTACGCTCTAAATTCTTTCAAGTCTCGTTGTCATTATATATTTATTGATGGTTAGCAAAGTCAACACCAATAAACACGCAAGTTGACCTTGCCCCACTTACTGAAGTCCACACAAAATTAGATTTAACTTATTCTGTTCACATTTCCACCACTTAGTTGAGGAAATGAATGCCAAAAAACTTATTCTAAATTCCATGTTTCTCTTAAGCCTCCAATGCGCTTCCATGGACACCATCAAGACAAACCAATCAGTTAAAGATGGAAGCCTTGTAATCTCCAAAGAAAACTATTTTGCGTTAGGATGTTTTAGCCTTGGTAATTCAAGCTTTAGATACCTTGGAATTTGGTATCATCAGGTACCTGAACAAACTGTTGTGTGGGTGGCAAATAGAGGGCATCCAATCAATGGCTCCTCAGGGTTTCTCTCCATCAACCAACATGGAAACCTCGTCCTCTATGGTGACCGTGACCGAACGGTTCCAGTATGGTCTGCAAATTGTTCTGGTGGATATACTTGTGAAGCTCAGCTTTTGGATTCAGGAAATCTGGTTCTGGTCAAAGCTACAAGCAAGGAAGTTGTGTGGCAAAGTTTTGATTATCCTACTGATACCTTGCTAGCTGGAATGAAACTTGGTTTAAATAGGAAAACAGGTCAGGAACTGTTTCTGACATCATGGAGATCGGCAGATGACCCTGCAACCGGGGACTACTCGTTTAAGCTCTACCCCAGTAGCTTACCGCAATTCTTTCTCTACAAGGGTACAAAACGATATTGGCGAACAGCCTCATGGCCATGGAGAGGCCAGAGGCAATTGTACAAGGAAAGGTTCGTAAACATTCAAGATGAAGTATACTTTGTCTACACACCTATTGATGATTCAATTATCCTAAGAATAATGGTGGATCATACAGGGTTTTTGAAAGCTGTATCATGGCATGTAAGTGACCTCAAATGGAAGGAGTTATGGGCAGCACCTAAGCACCAATGTGATTGGTATGGAAAATGTGGTTCTTATAGTACATGTGAACCTGTTGACATTACCATTTATGAGTGTGCTTGTTTGCCTGGATATGAACTCAAGGATGCAAGGAACTGGTTTCTTAGAGATGGGTCCGGTGGTTGTGTCAGTAAGGGACTAGAATCCTCCTCAATGTGTGATCCTGGAGAAGGGTTTGTGAAGGTGGAAAACGTATTACTTCCTGATTCTTCATTTGCAGTTTGGGTCAACACAAGTATGAGTCGTGCAAACTGTGAGAAGCAATGCAAGATGAATTGTTCATGCTCTGCGTATGCAATTGTAGATGCTCCAGGAATAGCAAAGGGCTGCATTACATGGCATGGAGAACTAATGGACACGATATATGATAGGAATGACAGATATGATCTGTATGTTCGTGTCGATGCGCTTGAATTAGGTACTTCTTCTTTTGCTTAAATTTCCTAAAAAAAGTAATACTGACCTGAAACATTTTTCATAAATAATAATATCAGGGGGCAAAGAATTGTTTTGGTTTTGTTTCCGCTACCATCTTTTTGGTTACCATTTGTAACAAAAATCTCAAGTTCTCTGTACTCTTCTCACTCTCATGCAGCTGAGAAAGCAAGGAAATCAAATGGTCATCATGAAAAGGGGTTCCTGGCCATTGCCATTCCAGCTGTTTTTTCAACGTCGCTGATCATTAGCGTGCTTGGTTATTTGTGGCTCAGGAAGATAGGAGAAAAAGGTAAGACAAAGCAATCCTCGCAGCACAAGGTAGATAAACTGATAAAGTAACCATCCATTTAAATCATAGTTCATAAACTCCACCCCATTAATAATTCATAAGGTGATGCTCTTTGTATTTCTTCTTTGACAATCGACAGCATGGATCATTTTTTAGCATCTAGTAATGATTTTAGAAGTACGATGAAGATTTTAGCAGTTCTGCTTATATTGTCCTATTGTTTTGAGCCGCTTCAAACATTTTTTGTTCTGGTTAATGAATTTGTGCTCTAAGAAATGTTTTGAGGAAGGAATTCACTTACTGTTTCCCATCATCAAAAATTCTACTAATTAAGAGACTTGGGTGGCGAACGAGCTCCGGAGAAGTGGAAATGATGTAGACTTGGATTTCTTCAAGCTCAGCACACTATCTGCCGCCACAAACAACTTCTCTCCAGCTAACAAACTTGGGGAAGGTGGTTTTGGTTCAGTTTATAAGGTAGTTCCTTATGCAACACCTCAGAATTTAGTAGTTGATTCTTTCTTCAATTGTGTTTGAACTTTGGATTGATTAGCCAGGGTGATGATAGGGTCAGCTACCTAATGGGGAGGAGATTGCTGTCAAAAGACTGTCAAAAAATTCAGGACAAGGAACAGAAGAATTTACAAATGAAGTCAAGTTAATTGCGAAGCTTCAACACAGGAATCTTGTGAAACTTTTAGGCTGTTGCGTTCAGGGAGGAGAACCGATGCTAGTTTATGAATACTTGCCAAACAAAAGCTTAGACTCATTTCTTTTCGGTAAGCCTTTTCATATTGACCACATATTAATGTTTGTTCAAATGAAAAACTTGAAACTTCTTTTCCAGAAGAAACAAGAAAAATGTTCCTGGCTTGGAGCACACGACTTGACATTATAGTTGGTATCGCTCGAGGGATTCTATACCTTCACCAGGACTCAAGGTTGAGAATCATTCACAGGGACTTGAAATGTAGCAACATTCTATTAGATGCAGAGATGACCCCAAAAATCTCAGATTTTGGAATGGCTAGAATATTCGGAAGGGACCAAAACCAAGACGAGACAAGTAGAGTTATTGGAACATTGTAAGTACAGCAGCAAATCTGAAAATAGAGATTCACATAATATTCATAAATGATGAGTATAAAATCTAACTAGCATCAAGGGCTATCTACCTATTTTTCCTTTGCAGTGGATATATGTCACCAGAGTATGCTGCGTTTGGTAGAATTTCGGTGAAATCAGATGTGTTTAGTTTCGGGGTCATGTTATTAGAGATTGTAAGTGGCAAGAGGAACAGCAAATATAATCTACAGGATGCTTCCTTGACCTTGATTGGACATGTAAGAGACTTCAAGCAGTACTGACTAAAATAGCTTCCGAAAGATACAATTTGATGTTGACTATCATCTCCTCCTTTTTGTTAATGCTATGAACCACACAGGTGTGGGAGCTGTGGAGAGAAGAGAGAGCATTGGAGATAGTTGATTCATCATTGCAGGAGTTATATCACCCTCAAGAAGTCCTGAAATGCATTCAAATCGGGCTCTTGTGTGTGCAAGAAGATGCTATGGACAGACCCTCCATGTTAGCTGTTGTTTTCATGTTGAGTAGTTCTGAAGCAGCTATTCCTTCTCCAAAAGAACCTGCATTCATTTTTAGAGAAATTTGCAGCAAGCCTCATACCCTAATTGAGGTACTGGAAGAAGAAGAAGAAGAAAAAGAAAAGGATAATTATGATGATGATGAATTAGCTATAATTAATAAATACGGTTGACCATTACTGTCAAAATCTATTTTAATACAGTTATTTATGTTCAGGGATTAAATTGCAATTATTTTACATATATATACACATTTGGGCCAAAAAATTGGACTGAAATGGGCCAGCAAAGGAAACAAAACCATTTGGGCTAACTCTTATAAAAACGTTACGGGCCTCACAGAACCTTTGTACAAAAAGACGTGTGGAGACCCAGTAGGGTTGTGCATGCATGTGTAGTCCCCACTACCTGAACTCCCCGATGTTAAGAACCGATCAAGACGAATTACTCTCCGCCCAACCTGATTTCCAAGCATCGTATCAGTAGGATAATCAAATATTTTCCAAACAAATCTTTTACTTTCATTTTGGACCAAAACAAGATTTCCAAAATCCAGGAACTGAGCTGCACCAGGATTCGATGATCTTATTGTGTATCACAGAGGAAACTTCATGTCGTGGTTAAATGAAAAGAACACGGCTTCCATCAGGGTTTACCACGAGGGACCACAAATTGGATCATTTTTGCCTACTCCCCACACAACAGTTTGTCTTGTTATTTTATGATACCAGATTGCCAAGATATTTATACCTTGACTTACCAGGGCTAAAAAGTCCTAATGCAGAAGTTTCTTTCTTTTGAAACCACAACATTGCTAGCTGGTAAGGGATTTGTTAGCGGTTCTGATGTATATGGAATCACAGAATGCCAAGAACACTATAAGCATAAAGATCAGGAGTGATTTTGTTGAAATCCATGATTGATTTAATTAGTTCAACTCTCTTCAGTCCAAATTTATGTGGTCTTTTTTCCATACATTTACTCTCGATTACTAGACACCAAAGAAATAGCATTCTTTAAATGATTTAATCACCTGCATTTTGACGTTGTTTTGACCACACAAAATAATTTAGCCAACAATAACTTTGGAGCCTACTAATGCTTTTACGGATTTTATGAACAAAGTAAAACCACACTAAGAAGATAAAAGGAATCGGGGGAGGCGGCATAGGGAGAGATTCAAATGCTACAAGTAGGAAGGATAGAATGGCAGCAGTCATATACTCAAATAATAATATAAATTATTTTAGAGTTTCATCTAATAACTTAAATTTTTAGATGAGATAGTTCCTTGATATAATAACCTTGTTAACCTAGCACTCACAAGTTCTAATCTCATCATCCCTATTCTATTTGATAAAAATTAAGTACAAGGTAACGTGGGTGTGTTCAAATTTCAAATCTAAAAAACTTTCATTTGAGATAGTGTGTTAGAAAATAATATAAATCATATTACGAAACTTCACCTAATAAGTTTTTAGGTGTGATGTTTCCTTGACACTCTTATCTTCCATGCAACGTTGTAATTGTTGCATCATTCAGCGTTGTGTAAGAAGTTCTGAATGTCCCAGTCAATGATGAATCTGTCTCGGTTGAGTACCTTTCTGTGTAAAAGCCAGGTTGGTTAGGTTGTGGCAGTGCTGGATTCTCGCTGTCTAACATTAACATAACCGAAGGCATAGTAGGCCTGTCTTCTGGCTGTTGCTGTACAAATAACAGTCCCACATGGATGGATCTCAACAATTCTGATGTGTCTGCTGGCTTCTCCATTAGAGCATCCATTATCTCTATTGGCCGGCCTTCATTCCAAAATTGCCTGAAATCGATTTATTATCTAAATGAGAAGTTGGAGAAAGTGAAAAATTGGTTTTAAAGCCAAAAGCGAAGGACTTTTTAGCTCTTAACTAATTACATGTCCTAAGAGATTGAGGTCATGCTCAGGATGATACAATCCTCTGTTCCGCTTCCCACTCACCATCTCTAATATCAGTACACCACGGCTAAAGACATCAGATTTCACAGAGAACAGCCCAACAATTGCATATTCTGGAGACATGTAACCACTGCATGAAAATATTGAAGGATTGTTAATTAGGAATTTGTAGTTATAGTTTCTGCGGAACAGGATTTTTTGTTGTACTTACTAAGTTCCAACGACCTTTGTGCTTTCTTCATTTTGGTAACCTCCAAATGTTCTTGCGGAACCGAAGTCTGATATTTTGGGATTCATTTCATCATCTAGGAGAATGTTTCTGGCTTTAAGGTCCCTGTGAATGAGTCTTAATCTGGAATCTCGATGCAGATAAAGAAGCTCTCGAGCAATCCCTACTATAATGTTTAATCTTTTCTGCCAATCGAGTGCTATACCAACATCCCCTCTTCTCCGTGAATAAAGCATCCCAAGAGCCGAAAAAGATTCCTGTGCTGAAGCTTTGAGATAAAGACGACTTCATTCTTGAACTCTTTGAGCCCTTGTTCTGAATCTTTTGAGAGCCTCTTCACTGCTATTACTTGTCCTGATGGAAGCAGTTCATCACAAAAGGAAATTCACCTTGTAAACAACACCAAAACCACCACCTCCAATCCTGTTATGGAAGGAAAACCTGTCAGTAGCAGATACAATAGTATCCAAATCAAATAATGGTAGCTTATTTATTTCTTCCTCGTCAGCACAAGTATTGTCATCTTGAATACGTCTACTCAATGGATCTCGTGCAAAATCAGGTCAGTGCAAAATCAGCACAAGTATTGTCATCTTGTATACGTCCACGATTAAACGGTAAGAATCATCAATTTGTTTGGAAATAATTGACTGAGTTGTTTACTTTACTAGTTCAAAGATCCCTAAAGGCCCACCTAATCTAACTGAATTTTTTTTTACAGTTATCAAATTGGCGCCAAAACAAACTACCCCCTTCACCAATCTTCTTCTGCCACCTCATCATTAAACCCAAGAAACCGCTACGTGTCTTCCTACTATTTGCACATCAAAGTCCCACCTCCCTTCTCAATTTATATTCGATCCCCCACTTGGAGGAGCTACTCCTATTCAAGATTTCTTTCCTTCGCCTTCCAAAAGAGATAGAAAGATCAGAGAGAAACGACGCAGAAAGATAATCGAAATGACCGATTTTAAACTTCAAGAATTTCAAATCCCCGCAGCCAACAACTTAGAAGATGAATCCATTGATTTCTCTCTTCTCCGCCTTGACTCCTCTACCAGCAACCACTACCACAGTACTCCTTGCACTACTTGTGGCTGCTCTGCCTCTTTCTCTTCCAACAAACGCAGGTCTCCTGACCATATACCACCAGACCAACTCACAAAGAAACCGAAGAAACTGTTTCTTGAACCCCATGAAAGCACTCCTTCCAACGACAACAACAACAATGTCCCTAATTCCGTATCCGGTTTCTCCAAGATTCCCCTACCCATTTGCAGTACTGACCCTGTCCTCCGCCGCTGCCATTCTGATCCCTGCTCCCCTCCAAATGTGGCCAACTTGGTTTTACAATCGCCACCGGGGAGTTCTAAGAAGGGAAGTGCGTCTCTGCCTCCAAAGCCACCGTTCAGAAGATCAGTGTCAGACCTATCTCCTAACAACATCCTTTCAAGGTCTTCAAGTTCCAATGGAAGTTCCAGTTTCAAGGTTAGTGGTAGTTCTTGATTAGTTTCTGCTGTAATTTTCTTCATCTGCATCTTGAAAATGTGATTCTTTTTGGAAACACATTTTTTGGATTCTTGGGATATAGAGAGCATTTTGTGGCTTTTAGATGATTATAATCGAGGGTTTGGGGGATTTATGGTGATTAACAGTGGCTGAAGAAGATGAGGGATAGCATGAACGAAATAAATCAATGGTGGGACGAAATTATGCCCGATACTGATGAAGTTTTTTCTGAGCCTTGTGATTTTGATGAAGAAGCTGAGAAATCTGGCCCTGAAGATAACCCTGCTGATGCAATTGAAAAGGTAAAATTGTCACCCTTAATTTCTTTTTTTTTTCCTGGCACGAAAATGAACTTATGATTTTCGTGTTTCATTACTGAGTTGTCGATTCTGTTCGATGATTTTATTAAATTGGAGTGTGTTTTGATGTTATTTAATGAAAGATTGTGACTAATCTGTTTGATGCAGAGTGATTCAATGACAAATAATGAAGAATCTGTTTGTGTGGAGAAAACTGGGGATTGCTTCATCGTTCATTTCAAGTGTCCCTGCGGCAAACGATATCAGATCCTTCTCTCTGGAGGGAACTGCTACTACAAACTCATGTAGAATGTGCAGCTGATTCACCTAAAAAGGCTGATTCCAGGTGCTGATAATACTTGCAAAGTTGCACTCAATAGTCTCCGTTTCTTATTCAAGTTCTAATCTTCTGTGTTTCAGATTTTTTTCAGGATGATTTTGTAGGCAAGGCTATAATTCTGATGCTGTGATAATTCATAATTTGGCCTTTTTGTTTGATATTGTTGACAGTAATCATTTACTCTACAGCCTAATTAGCACCGGATGAATTACTTTTCATCTGAGAGCGTTGTGTTTTTACCAAATTGGATGGGAAATCAGTCTGTCAAGTCAGAATCTGCAAAGAGTGATGGAAAACAGATACTGATTGTACTTGTTGAAATTCTTATCTTCTGTTTCTTGGTACAAACAGCATTTCATAACTTCATGTTTGTGTTTCAGTTTTTATATGCTCTTGTGACAAAACAACCTATCTATGGCTGCTTATAGCTTGTATAAACTATAAATTGTACATGGATATCCCACAATAACTATCAAAAAGAGATGCACCAATACACAAAAACTGTAAATCACACCAGCTGGTGACGTATAACAAAATCTTTGAATATACAAATATGCTAGAAGAGTTCTACAGCTTCTTTTACCTAGCATCTAGCACTGTAACTGTAACTTGGTTTACAGTGAATGATTCATCTTGTTTGCTTGAAGAGGAATCAGTTTCAAAAGGATTCTTTCCAAGGCAATATCCAGGAGTTCTAGGCTGGGGCATGGATGCAGTTTCACTGCTCAACATCAACACCGCAGAAGCCATTGTTGGTCTATCTTCTGCTCGCTCTTGGACACACAAAAGGCCTACTTGTATACATCTCAAAACTTCACTAGGGCTATATGAACTGCCAACTGATATATCTAACACTTCCAATCCCTTCCCATCTTTCCACTGCCTCCACACCTGCAATGTTTCAAGTTCAACGTTTGTTGATCAATAATTTTCAATGAGAAGTGAAGCCACTGAAATGCACTTTTATACTTACATTCCCAAGAAGGTTAAGATCACTGTTTGAATGATAAAAACCCCTGTTCTTTTCCCCACATACAATCTCCAAAACTAAAACTCCGAAGCTGAAAACGTCTGATTTCACCGAGAATAGCCCATCCATTGCATATTCCGGAGACATATAACCACTGCAAGTAACCAAAATGACAGTTACATAAGAACAGGAATGTAAGGTTTGCAGCTTTAAGACAGTAAAGAAATCTAGTTGCAGTACTTACTATGTTCCCACTATCCTCCTGGTGTTTGCTTGTGTTTGATCTCCACCAAATATTCTAGCCATGCCAAAGTCTGATATTTTTGGAGTCCAGTCCCCATCAAGTAGAATGTTGCTTGCTTTGAGATCCCTGTGGATAATTCTAAATCTGGAATCCTGATGCAAATACAGAAGTCCTCTAGCAATCCCACAAATGATGTTGAAGCGCCTCTGCCAATTTAGTAGAGAGCTTTTTTCCTTGTCTGCAACAACATTTTTACCAAAATAAGTTGCTTGAATTGAAATCCTATCAATGAGAAGCGCAAAAGAACCAAATGTTAAAAGGGACTAACTGAATAGAACAGAATCCAGGCTTCTGTTTTCCATGAACTCGTAAATAAGAATCTTCTCATCCATCTCAATGCAGCAACCAAGCAGCCGAACAAGATTTCTGTGTTGAAGCCTTGCAATTAACCTGACCTCATTCTTGAATTCTTCTGTTCCCTGCCCAGACTTCTTTGACAGCCTCTTTACTGCTACTTCTTGGCCTTCTACTAACCTACCCTGGCATTGTCACATACTTTCTGTCAGGGTCACACATTTGGTCTGCGTTAAAGCTACTGATAATTGTTCCATTTTTTCCCTGGATTATTTTGAAAAAGAATTTACCTTGTGAACACAACCAAAACCACCTTCTCCTATTTTATTTTCGTCGCAGAAATTGTCGGTAGCTGTTGCTATTGTACTAAAATCAAACAGTGGCAGTTCTAGCTCATCTGTGTTTTTTTCACCCGAGTAGTCTCTCTTACTTATAACCACCTCATTTAACAGTAAATCTTGGCTTCTCTCTTGAGGACCTGGTTTTAGAGATAGCAAGACAAGTGCATGAGACATAAACATAATACAGAAACTACTTTTTCTAATGCAAATTTCTTGCCTTATTGAGTTCTTGAATCAATTTTACATTACCTTTCTGTTGTGTCTTTCCATTACACAAACTCAGCAATCTCTTCCTCTTCCATATGAAAAGGCCAGTTAGTGCCAATATCATGCCAACGCCAACAGCAATTACAATAATTATAGTTTCTGCACTCCCTCCATCACCTGACAAGAGCAGATTTGTTATTAATGTCACCAAAATCTACGAGTTTTAGGATGATCGTTACCCTGTTATGATTACACTCTTTAGTTCAAATTCATGTTTTGATTAGAACTCTTCGACATTTTAGACAGATTCCACTACATTTAAGCCACAGGGTGTTTGTTGCCTTGGCTTGAGGATCCTATGAGGCTGAAGATATTTACTTACATTTTCTAAATCAATCACCCTCAATTTTTTTCCAGTTTAGTTACGACCATGTTAGAAATGTGAACACTTGACCTAACATTGACTAGTGAGTATCAATTATAGATCCGGCGCATGGCCATGGAAACAAGAGTCCTTGTGGGTCACCCACTTGCTTTTTCTGCTGTGGCTTTCTTTCAGAGTGAGAAAAAGCTTCATTCTAGCCATGATTTCTGCAAGCCATAAACTTTTTCAATGCTAAATTTGATTACATATATTGAAGAAGTTTCTTAACACTACCAGCAAAAATTACAAGGGATTACCCTGAAATCTTAAACAATTCACTTCTTTGACTAGCACCATGCAATTCCCTTGTAAATGAGCAGATGGTCTAGCAATTCAACAAATTGTGTGGACGTCCACACGTTTGAGAGTTGAGATATTAAATTCTTGGTTACAGTTCATATATTGCTGTCATCTCTGAGAATCAACCAAACGGCTACTAGATAAATTTTGCAGGAAAAATAAATGCTTGTAGACCAGTTCATCATTCAATGTGAAAACTTATATTCATAGTGATTATCCTCCTAGGGGGTCATGCATTGATGTAATTAAAAATTGTTAGAATATATAATATGTAAAATTAGTTCAAAAAACCCTAATCGTATACCATCATTAAGTGTATGTTTAGTAATGCAGTGTACGATAATTTTTCAAAATATTTTTCAATTGAAAATATTATAAAATAATTTCTCTCATAATTTATTTTTATTTTTAATATCAACATTAAAACAATAATATCAAGCATGTGTTTTTTAAAGGTTTAAAAATACTCTATAATTAATGCCTTGATGGGATTTATGAAAAGATTGTAAATCTAACCTCTACATTTCTTAGTCAATCTTTTAAATCTATCGACAGATCCAAAACTGGCTTTGGAAGATTAAATTGAAAGAAAAATAAATTAGTGGGTCCAAATGAATAAATACCTCCCTAATATAAGGATCAATCAATAGTGATCTTAATTTTGAAAAAGAAAAGGGACGAAAAGGACTGCCAGGTTCCTCCAACCCACTATGAACCTACAAAGTCAATAATGTCGGGCCATGAACGTTGAGATTATTTGGACCCAACTATTGGGGCCGTCCTTTAAAATAAAATTAATTAATTTTGATTTATTTATTCATAGATGGGACGGTGATATTAAGTATGAACACACTTATAGAAGCAGCTAATCCATTTCTCCAACTTTCATAAAGAGGACAGCAGCGATGCCTATTCTCACAATTATACAAACATTTTACCACCAGCCAACTCTATGATCGATCCAATTCAAGCACGGCTCTCAAATTTTAAATATGATGAAATAATTATCTTTATTTTCATAAAGTTGTATCATATATATATATATATATATATATATATATATATATATATGATGCATAAAATCTGTCTATCTTTATTTGCTTCCAAGATGACAGGGACTATACAGAAGGGGTCCCATCACGATCGGCGGGTGATGTTATTAATCTATTCAAACACTTGGAGCCCACTCAGCTGTAGGATTTAAATAATGGTTGGCCACGAGAAAAAAAAAAAAAAAACTTTATTGATGATAATATAATTATTTAGAAGTGTAGTTGATGTTATTTTTATTTTTTATTTTTATTTTAAAAAAATTACTTTTTACATTAACAAATGAAAATAATCTTAAAATATTAAAAAAATAATTTAATATAATAAATAAATAAAAATATTCTTAAAAACTAACGACAAACAAGACAATGGGTGTGTTTCAGTACAAGAAAGTCAATCGAGACAGCAACAATTTGGCTTTTTAATCACACAGTGGGTAGATGCGAATTTAATTATCCATTAATGTAATTGTACTTTATGCGGCCTGACAACTAATTACCGGCATTTGATGCGATGTGTTTAAAAAATATTTTTAAAAAATTAATATATTTAAGAATAAAAAATATCATTAATCATATTATTAAATAAAGTTTTATATATTTATTATTCAGTCCTGAAATTTCCTCTTAATTTCTTAATTGTCTGTGCTTAACCTAGTTCACATAAATTAAAATTGTATTCATGGATGGATGGATTAGGGTGGTATTATTATTTATAGCTCCAGCATGAATACAGTAAAAGAATAGATTTGCTACTAGATCTAGACAAAAAGAAACGAAGATAGAATCATAGTTTATAAATCAAACCTCATGGGCAACTCCGGAGACTATTTCATATATATATATAACAAAGAGCAATGTTTATTTTATTTTAAAAAATTAAATAAATAGTTAACAAGTTTCAACCAATTTTTTTCGAGTTTTCCTGAACCGACTAGGTCATTGGGTCAACCCGAGTTTTAGACTCGGTAACCCAATATTTTCTTCTTCTATTTTTTTTAATTGTCCAATTTTTGTTGGGCCAAGTTTTAAACATATGGATAGAAGATATGTATTGTTTTGTTTTAAATAGATAAAAGTTTATTTTAAAATTATCATATATATATATATATATATATTGGACCAATTTTGACAATCTCAATTCTTATATTTTCTCTATTGATTTAACTAGTGAATTTGTCTTAAAAGAATAAATTGTTAATGAAAGTCATGCATCTAATTTATGCAGGGATCACGCTAATTCAAAATCGACTATGCGAATCAACTCTCGTAGAACAATCATAGATCTCCTACCCTACTCCCACTATTCATAAGAAATTAAATAATCTTAAAAAAAGAAGTAGTTGAAACAAAAGAGAAAGTTATGAACATACCTATATCAGAAGCTGCCAATCGAACATACAGATCTTGTCCACCTTCTGGATATTGTCTCAAATCAAAGAGCTCACCGGTCCAAATCACACAACCAGACCCTCCATTGCTAATATTCGAGCTAGCGTAAGCAGTACAAGAACAATTACTAGAGCACAACATTTCACAATTCTTAAGACTCGTATTCCTGTCCACAAATGAAGTTGTGCTCTCTGGCAATTTCATGTTCTTCATATGCAAAAATTTATCTTTCAAGCACTCCAGATTTGTCTTCCTAACACATCCACCTGACCCATCCCTCAAATCCCATGCTTGAATATTCTTAGGCTGAAAACCCTTCATACACTTGCAAACTGGCGATGCATTTGAGTCACAAATACCATATGCACCACATTCTCTGTAGTTGTCACATTGATCTTTTGGTGCGTACCAGAATTTATTCCATTGTTGTGTCTCTGGAATCCATGCAAATCGTTGAAGCAGCCCAGATGAAGTAACAGTCAATCTTGAATATAAATTCTTGCTCGTGATGTGAAATGAGTAATATACCTCATCTTGATTAGTGATAAAATTGAAACTCAGGTTATCAACAGGCTTCATTTCTGGTACACCACTGAATCTCTGTCCATTCCATGGCCCGCTTCTATACTCAATTTCATGATCTTTCCAGAAAAATACTTCAGGGAATCCACGATACTCTAACTTGAAAGAGAAATCACCTGTACCAGGATCATCACTGCTTTTCCAAGAACTTAAGTACCTGTTTAGACCTGTGTTCAGATCCCAACCTAACTTCATGTCAGGCAATAGAGTATCAGTTGGATAGTCAAAGCTTTGCCACAAAAACTGACCGCTTTCACTTTCTTGTTCTTTCAATACAAGGTTTCCTGAATCTAGCAACTGCATAACTGGGTTTCTCGCATTGGTTTGGTTGGATGACCATATGAAATTCTCCTCTAGATCAAACAGAGCAATGCTTTGATTGAAGATTTTGAAGGTTCCAGGGGATTTTGAAAGAGGGCTGTCCCTGTTAGCAACCCAAACATAAGTTCTTGGTATGCTCTTGTACCATATCCCCACATACCACTTTCTTGAATTGCCAGGAGTGAAGAATCCAAGCTCAAAATCCTGGCCTGTGGAGATGAGAGTTTGGCCATTTATGAGAGATTGTGCTGCTGTTAAGGTGTCTAAAGATGCTGCGAATTTTGAGGAGAAGAAAGAAAGTAAAGTGATGGAGAAGAACAGAGTGGTTGTGTCGTAATGGTGCCTCATTGTTTTAGAGTTTATGCTCCACTAACTTAATCTCTCTCTGTGTCTAGCGTGTGTTTACAGGCGTTTGGATTTCGGGTGCCTTGCTTTCTTCATCTTGAAGATACCTGGTAATGGCTGCTAGGAAGAGAAATAAGGAGAGATTATGATCTCGTTCGTGAGAGCTTGTGTTTTTATTGGTGACACTTGCTTTTTTGAATGTATCGATCTGCTTTATTGCTTCTTTGAAAAGTATGCAACAATGTTTCGATTTTTAATTTTTGCGACTATAGTTTGAGAGTGACATAGCTTTACAAGCTTTTCCGAGTGTTTTTATCGGTAAAAAAAAAATATTTTAAATGTATATAAGATTTAATTAAATGTGAGTTATTTATCTTGGGATTAGAAGATTTAATTTTTGGTTCTGATATAGCCTGATTGAATATTTTTTACCATCACAAGACGTTGCACGCGCGGCCTGAAGAGACACTTATTGTATTTTATCTTTTATGATGGCATATTCATATTTATACAGTTTTCAAAAAATATGAAATGCCATAAACACTCCTGGATGCAACTCTCGGTTTTTGTTTTATTGGAGAGTAATATGGTTGTTTTAATTTGAACAGAGGTGTAAAGATTCAAAAATACCCTAGGTAGGCAACTATATATTGTCCGGTGACAAGGGTAAAATCATATTTTTACTGTGCAAAAATACTCATAAAATATGAAAACACCTCCAAACATTCGGATAATACCAACAGGTCGCATGAGAAAAGTTGGTGGAACTCACCGCTACCATTAGCTATCAAAAACTGGAATAGCTAATCAACATCATTCCATATACATCAAATTATTTTCAATATACATAGGTTACCATAGTTAAATTCATATATGTGACTATTAAGTTTATTTTTTTTAACATGCTTAACAGTTTTAATGGTAATTACAAAGGCATAAAGTTTGGAAATCAACTTACAGCAAACACCTGTCTTGTAGTCCTAGACTGCCGTCTAGTTCATATGAGTCCCCTACATCAACAGTATATCCCAACATTACTTATGAGTATTTTATTTCTTCTAAACCAAAAATCTAAATAACTTCTCATTAACTCATCCAACTCCATCCCTATTTCATTAATTTCACATCTCATGCTCCATTTAAATCTTCTTCCTTGGTTTTAATAAGAATATAACTCACTTCGGATTTAACTACATTTTTTTTATTTGAGCACTGTCTAGTATTTCATTCATAACTAACATTACATAGTTTCATTTAAGGTATGGTTCGATCCTTTGAAAACCCAAGACACGGAACAATTTCACGGAGAGAAGGAAACCTGGTTCTACCCTTAAGATCCTTAAAACCAATCATTTTAGAGTGGGTGGAATATTGCCCCACAGAGTCTATTTCGACTCGCTCTTGGTTTTTCACCCATATCCAGAGTCTATGGTTGCATGTTATGATGCTCAAACGTTAAACAATATTGCAGATTTGATCATTCCATCCCTAGAACTAATGATTTTTCAATGACAGATGTATTCTGGGAATTTTCAATGACTAATGATTATTCCTTTTTTTAAATTAATAAATCACAGCATTTCAGTAGAGAAAGAACCTGCTTGAGAACCAATTTAGAACTCTCTCTCTCTCTTACCATTAAAGGATGCAAATTCATGTGGTACAATGTTACCTGAAAACTTGTAAGATTCTCAAGCATCCTTAATGATCAAATTCATCACAAGGAATTTAGTTTCTTTTCATAAAATTTGGCCCGCCGGAGAGCATCCGAAGCTTCAGCTTTTTCACTATTGGTAGCGCTAACTAATGCAGGCCTTGCTCTCTCTGAACTTTGTGATATAATACCTGTATCTTCAATTCCAATTGCTTTCAAGGCAGATAGAAGATGAGGATCAAGATCTTCAACAACTACATCTACTGGTTCTGCTATGTTGACAGAAGACTTTCCAGAATCATTAGAAGACATTTCATCCAACTGGGCTTCCAGAGCCTTGGCCAATTCAAGCTCAGCTTCTGCTTCTTCCACCTGACCTTCTCTCAACCTCAAGACTCTTCTCCAACTGCTTTGCCTGCCGAAGTTCCTCTCGAGCCTCTGCCAATTTCCCTTCTCTCTTTAACGCAACTGCCTTCCTCTTACAAGCCAAAACTTCTTGTTGAAGGGCATTTTTACTGTTCTGAGAAGCCAATCCTTGAGCAGAATCTGTATTTTTCTGTGCTTCCAAGATCCCTGGGTGCATGTATCATGGAACCCATATGAACATGGTGATCAGGAAAATGGGGAACATCAGAAATTGAACTGGCTTCTCTGTCCTTGCTTCTGAGATTTTCAAGCCCACTTCTCATTTTTGGTTTCTCTATTTTTTTTTTTTATCATCTAACTTTTAATTTAATTTATTTTATTTATCAATATTAGTATAATTGAGAATTAAATTTTATAATTTATTTTTAATTGAATTATATCATTGTAAAAAATACAACTTGATATTTCCTTCATGCTCATTTTGTGAAAAGAAATTCGATTTTTTGGCTTAACCCTTGAACTTTATACAGCGTGATTGTTTTTTTTTTTTTTTTTTTTTGTGAAAAATGCATTTTCCCAATTTTCATTTCGAATCCCTTTAGTTTAGAAATTACGTGTTTTGAGTTAAAAAATTATTTTATATATTTTTAATTTTCTAGTTCAAAAAAGGAGAGACAAAATTAACAAAAATATTAGAAATGAAAGACAAATTCATTGATTGCTCATACTTCAACAAAAACAAACATCATTTTTTTTTTAATGAATTATATTTGATGCGAGGAGTTTTATTGTAATTCTTGTTTTTGCATTTATCTTCAAACTAGATGAGGGGTGAGCGGAAACTCTATCTGAAATTATTTCGTGCGAGTTTAAAAGTTTGAAGCTGCAGTTGAAATTATTATTAAAAATATTTTTTTATTTAAAAATATATCAAAATAATATTTTATAAAATAAATTATTTTTAATATTAGCACATGAAAATAATTTCAAAACATCCAAAATTTTAATTTAATATTAAAAATAAAAATATTTTTTATTTCAAAAATATTTTTAAAACGCAATCCCAAATAAAATCATGTTTATATCTTATCATCACAATACAACAAAACACATCCATAACAATAAGATATTTTTTTATTACATTAAAAATTAACTTATGATCCTACCCATGATGTTGTAGTAACAACTTTTTTTTTTGGAATTTATTGATGCAATTAACTTTCAATCAATATCATCAATTATATACTTCATCCTTTCAATGAATAATTAATTTTTCTTGATACCAAGAAATATGTTTATTTACACATTAATTTCTTACATTAAAAATAATTTTTTATTTCACTAGTAGCCAGAGCGTTAGTAAAGGAAAATCTTTTTTTTTTTTTCCAAGGCTTGAGTTTGTACTTATATAAATTACCCAAACCACACGATTGGGCCAAATTTTCAATTAGAATTTGTGGCTGAGACTGGAAGTCATGTTGTTATATTATTTTTGGATTGAATTTTCCTATGATTCCATAATTGAATTCAAAGTCTTTTAAACTTGTCCATAGTAATAATTCTATGAACATTTACTGTTCTATAGATTCAAGGTCAATTTGTTAAACATCAATAGGTCGGTTGTGCTGGTCTGATGATTAAAGAGACATTTTATTTCTGACTAGGTACCTCGAGCATATGTCTTGCTGTCGAATAATAAGAAAAATAATTCAAAGTCAAATTAAAAAGAAAAAAAATGGAAAATAAAGCAAGGTTGTTCCACATGCTCTGTTGAAGACGACAGCAATGTCCTTGGCATATGGTCGAGCTTCTTTTGATGAATTAGAAGCTGTAGGGCCAAATGGGGAAGCTTCCTTGTAAAAACAAAAGAAAATCTTAGAATTCCTAGTATGCATGCACATCGATTTCCCTTTCATTTTTGGAATTCTATATCACGTGCTGATGTGAAATGAAGAAATTAAAGCTCCTCAACCTGTCGACTGGAATGATGCATGGCTGCCATTTCAGTCAGCAACAACTAGAAGAAAGAAACGTTCAACTTTCGTATTTTTCTCTTAGTGGTAATCCTCCTTGTACTCTTTCAATCAATCAGGTTTACTTTCTAGTTTCTATACAGTCTAGGATTAGTGGCACTCTCAGGAGATGGATCGGATTGTTTTTGGTGGGGACTTTGAGCATTCAAGACTGTAATCCATAAAACACGTTAAATTTCCTGATCACAGGCTGTATAGGAGAAGCATATAATGCCTGTAATCCATAAAACAGGTTAAATTTCCTGATCACAGTCTGTATAGGAGAAGCATATAATGCTATGTATCGACAGACGATTCTCATGATTACATACAGCATATTCAAGTGGGAAAGCAGGATACATCGTCAAAACATGAGGCTAACAAACATTTTCATGCAAAGAAGCACAGTAAAGTAAAAAATCAGGTTCTCTGGTGCAGGGAAAGTTATCGTCCCTCGATTTTTTTTGCAGAAGTAGGGTTATTTTGAAAGTGGAATCAGCTTCACTACTTGATTTAACATGAAAACTACCTCACCTTCCATTGTTTATTGTTTTTTTTTTTTTATATATAATCACGATTTTCGGGCCAGCTTACACACACCATGAGTAATCCCCCGACCCAATGAACATCCTGTAAATTCAGTGAACATCTTGCCAGCAGTGTCTTGTCCTAGCAGTCACTAAAGTATTTGTCCTTTCCAGTTACTTGTGCTCAAGACCTGCCATGCATGTCACCCCACGGTGCTACACGTTCCATTGTTGGCCAATCTGCAGGCTGACCTTGAATACAAGAGAAGGTTCATTTGAATGCATCCCATTACTTCTGATGAGGAAAACGAGCTGCCAATGCTTAATTTATGAAATCCCTGCTTTCGGACCACAAACTCCATGTCTGGAATGGATGCATATCAGGATGAACCTTTATAAACCAGCATAAACAACAAGCCCATGAAATTATTGCATTTTAAAAAAAATATATTTTTGAAAAAAATTAATTTTTTTTATTTTAAATTAAAAAAATCTGGTGTTTTTAGATATTTTCATGTGCTGATGTTAAAAATAATTTTAAAAAAATAAAATAATATCATTTTAATATATTTCTAAATAAAAAAATATTTTAAAAAACAAACAAAATTAACTTCTCAAACAGTACATAAATCTGAATCCCATAAGAAATATGAAAGAAGGGCCTGCATCTAAACCAGACGGACCAAACCATCAAATGACTTGAGGCTATTTCAGTGAAAGTATGGTTTAGCAATAACAAATTCCAACCCAAAACTGATGCAGGAATATCACAGCTTGATTGATGGCCCAATACAAATTTCGATCAACGATGTTTCTTTTGCCACTCACAGTTTATAGTAGCAGCCTGCGCCTTAGCTAAACAAGTCTGGTTGATTTTTAAAATTTTATTTTTATTATCAGCATATAAAAATAATTTCAAAAACAAATAAAACAGAAAAAAATTATTTTTAGTCCGTTTGCGTTGGACTCCTAAACAGGGGAGGGGCTACATTTCTTGCTGAGCCTGCACCAAACATTAAATCTCATTTCTCATTCAAAATGTGGTCAGAATTGCTGCCTGGTTTGCACAGATGATTATTAGCCACGGTGCTATTGGTGCCAGTTTCAGCTCGTGAAAGTGCTCTTGGCCTAAACCTGCAACTAGTCTGCTGTCAATCCATTTCCTCATTGGTAATTGCTGATTAAAACAAACCTTGGTGTCAATTTATAGAGCAAACACAAAAAAAAGTTTTTGTACAAAATTGATTGACAAAAGACCTATACAAATATCCTCTCTGTTTTCCAGCTGAACTAACATATGAACATATATAATAAGAAATGCAAAGGAGCCGAAAAGGTAAGAATGTAATCATCTGCCTGCTACCACTTTCACTGTCAAGTCGTTTGACGATGCTGCATCTTGCATTTCCAGAAAAATTTCAGGGTCTATAGAGGCTCTGACAGAAGTGAAAGTGGGTTGCCTAGGCAATGGAATGCTTGTTGTGCTGCTCTCCACCATTACCACAAGTGATGCCATGTTTGGCCTGTGAAGTGCAGAATCTTGCACGCACAAGATGCCGATTTGGATGCATCTCAGCACTTCATTTTCATCACATGAATCTCGGATGGAAGGATCAACCATGTCCATTGCTTTACCTTCATTCCAAAGATCCCATGCCTGCAATCAGTCAGAAACTGGATCAGATAAGTGGAAAAATAGTTGTGTTGTATCTCAAACCAAAGTTTAAACTGGTGACATTTTGCATGTACTTACATAAGCAATAAGGACCTTGCGATCAGTTTGACGGAAACTAGTATTCCTTCGGCCACTCACAATCTCTAGGAGCAGTACTCCAAAGCTATAAACATCAGACTTCACTGAAAATAGGCCTTCCATTGCATATTCAGGTGCCATATAACCACTGCAAGATGAAAGTGACTGTCAGAAAAATCATATTATTGATTAGAGTTGAATATGAGCCATCTCCTATTTATCAAACTTACTATGTTCCAACAACTCGGTTTGTGTTTATTTCACTCTGGTTTCCCCCAAATATTCTGGCCATGCCGAAGTCGGAAATCTTTGGGTTCATTTCTTCATCCAACAAAATGTTGCTAGCCTTTAGGTCCCGATGAATGATTCTTAGCCTTGAATCCCTATGGAGATAGAGAAGACCTCTGGCAATCCCTTCAATAATTGCGAAACGTTTACTCCAGTCTAATAGCGCTTGCTTCTCGGGATCTGCCATTGCGATCACGGGAGTAAGAAACAAAAAACAAGCCTGAGCAAATCATTGTTTTGAGCTCTAACAATCCCTCTTCTATTAACCACTCAATATAAAGAAGAACTCACCAAAAAGGAAGTAATCCAGGCTCTTATTTGGCATATATTCATAAATCAGCATCTTCTCATCATCCTGAATGCTGCATCCTAACAATCGAACAAGATTTCTGTGCTGCAATTTGGCAATCAGAATAATTTCATTCTTGAACTCCTGTAAACCTTGGCCAGAGATCTTCGAAAGCCTCTTTACAGCTATTTCCTCTCCTCCAGGAAGATTTCCCTATTAATCAACATGAACAGCACTAAGCTTTAGTACTTGAATTCAGCTTCTATTATAATCTGATACATGTACAACATAATTACTCACCTTGTAGACAAGGCCAAACCCTCCCTGTCCAAGCTTGTTTTCTTCAGAAAAATTGTTTGTTGCAGCTGCTATACAGTTGAAATTGAACATTGGCAAATCTGAACCATTTACTTGGCTCCCTTCTATAATAAGGTCGGTAGATCCAGAAGCATCGGTTGAGAACTCCTTACTTTTGCTCAGATCATAAACTGGCAATTCACATTTTGAAGACGTGCAAGCGGAGGTAGCCGCTGGCAAAACTGAAGATAGAAACTCAGAAGGTAAGATGTCATTTCTTGATCTAGACAGAGGGGATCTCTTAACCAAGCATGAAACTGAAAATCTTACCTTTGAGTCTTTTTTTGAGCATCCACATAAGCCATATAGATATGGCTAGGAAGGCCAGTCCAGCCAAAACTATTAGTATTATCACATACGTAGACATCCTGCTGCGACCTATATCGAGAAACAAATCAGAAGCTTTCCAACATAAAAGGTAACTTGAATAAACTGTTGCAAGATTTCATATCTTTTTCTTTATCTAATTAACCTTGTCCATTATCATGACAAATCAGGTTTACTAACTACAAACATGCCTCTGCATCTTAACTTTTTCATGATCATGTTCTGCGTGTTTTGGGATATTTGTTAAGACAAAATGATGATCAGTAGAAGTAAAGAAACTTGGATTGTGTGTTCCGATTTGGAGTTGTCATGAAGCTATTACTGCGTTTCTAAACCCAGAAAGAACTACTGGGTCAAAGACAAATTCAACAGGTCTTGTTTTTAATGATGATTGCAATAAACTTGATGTTGTAATTCTATCAACTTCTCTATGAATTCTAGTTATAAACTGCCAACTCGTATAAAATAAAATGAAAACAACACGGGGAGAGAGTTTACCGAATTCAGAATCTGCGAGACGTATGTACAGAGTGTTCCCACCTTCGACAGAATGATGGACATCAATCAAGTCCCCATTCCATATCATGCATTGAATCCCACTGACGTACGCATACGCCTTACATGAACAGTTATTTAGACACATTTCTCTGCAAGGATCCGAGGAGATCGACCGCACATCTGCAAAATCAGGCAACTTCGTGCTCCTTAATGTTTTGAACCCATCTTCTCCACCACTACTAGTGTTCCTCTGGCACTGTAAAGGAGACCTCCTTTCACATCCACCTGACCAATTTCCTAGTCTCCACTGATCTGGATGCCTTGGTTCAAACCCTTCCATGCATCTGCATTTGGGAGATCCTGATGGAGTACAGACTCCAAAATTGCCACAATAATTGTAAGTCTCACAGTCTTCAGAAGGCTGTAATTGCATCACTTGCCACTTCTTTGTACTTTCATTCCACCTTTTCTGCTCTTCAAATCCATTCCATGTTATCTGAAACCTCATCAACTCAGAATTATCTGATGGATTGTATGTAAAATAAAATTTTCCATCGCTTTCACGAGTGACCTTAAATCCATATCGATAAGTGGTAAAAGCTGCCATGTATGGAACACCTGAGAATATTACTCCATTCCAGTGCCCACTTCTCCACCTTCTCCTGGATCGCTCCCAAACCACTATCTGTGGTGCTCCGAGAGGATCAACTCCCATGGTGAAGTTTCCTTGTGAAGGATCATTTGCAGATTTCCATGAAGAGAAGGCATGAATCTCTTCAGAACCTATAAGAACTTTCATGTGTGGCAAATAGGAGTCGGTTGGATGATTGAAGCTTTGCCAATAAGCTTTATCTGTGTCACCAATACTTTCATTGCTCGAGAGAATTAGATTACCTGTTGTATCAAGCATCGCTGCTGTGTTGTTAGACACTATGGAAGCATTACTTGACCAAACTGAACTCCCATTTCCATCTATAACCAACAAGTTCCCATCTTCACCTATCCTAAAGACTCCATTGCTACCAGAGATTGGCATGTCTCTATTAGCCACCCAGATGACAGCCTTATCCTGGATCTTGTAATACCTTATACCAAAATATCTTAAACTAGAATTTCCAGGGCTAAAGAATCCCAGTTCAAAGTTTTCATCAACTGATATCAAGGACTCACCATCTCTTAGTGACTGACCTGTTGTGAGTGTATTATTGGCAGCATCGCAAAAGGGAGCCAGAAACAACAAGGAATAAGAGACCGACAAGAGAAAAACAAGAACTGGGTTTATGGTCTTGCTGATCATTCTTCACAACCTCTAAGAAAGAAAAAGATTCAGTGGAAATAAAGAGCTAGAAAGGCAGAAAAGATGAAAAATAAACAAATTTTGTCAGAGGTTTGAACATTCAAAGAATGAGCTTCCCAAAATGGCTGGTGGTTTTGTTTTGGTGGAAGGTGACTAGTGTTTAGCTAGCCAGGAAGACAAGTTAGACTTTAAAAGTTTCTTTGACATATACTACGTGCAGACCCTTCAACCTTGGCTTGATATCAAGATTTGCTTTAATCTTTGACCACTAAATCTTTAAAATGAAATGGAGGAGGGTTTTGGTTGGTTATAGTCAATGAAAGTTCAACGACATTGACATTAGTAGAGATTGACTTCTTATCAGAGGGACAAATTTGTATTTCACTCTTTTGTTTTCGACTGCCTAATACAAATGAAAATGTGGTAAGACTATAAAACATGAGAAATGGAGCCAAGGATTCAATTTTTTTTGGTGTTAGTAATTGAACAATGAATTGATGATGCTTGCTTTTTTTAAGAATTTATAGGGAGTAAACTTTGTGCTCCGATTTTTGATATCCCAAATTCACACTTCATTTTCTTCTCGATTTTCCGTCAAGAACATAAGATTTTGTGTCCAAGTTCACATCTGTTAGATTAGATGTAGAACTCGGCACCAAACAACACCTACCTTAAATAACTTCACGTCACCTTCATAATTTTCTGCTACTTCCTACTTGTAAAATACAAATAATAACCATTTACGTTGCCAAAAATATATCTCAAACTCTAAATTACTGTTTGTCTTTGCGTTTCAAACTGTTTTTATATATAAATAGATATAAAAAAACATGTTTCTTCATACTAACTGCAGTTGAAAGACAAATGAATATTAAATTGAGAAATGGAAAAATCATAACCGGGATTGTACCTAATAAAGAAGAAATCCCTTCAGCTCCACCTAAACATTTAAAAAATTATTTGGGAGAAAGAAAAGATAGTCAATAATTCAGTGCTTTAGGCCCGTAACGCATAGCCGCCATTGTCATCAAATTGGACGGTTTATTGGATTCCTGCTAACGTGAAGTTCCTGTCATCGGTCAGTTTAATGATTAAAGAAAACAAAATGTTTCTTCGGCGGCCAAGGCCCAAGAGAGTCAATGAATTATATTGTTTTTTAAGGAATAAGCTCGTGGAACGAATGGCTCTTGATTTGGACTGGAATGCATGCAGGACCCAACAAGAGAAAATGTGGGTCAAACTTAGTCTGTGGGTGATGCTTCCACGAAATACCTCAAGTTCTTGATTTTGAAAATAAAAATAAAAAATAAAAACCAAGATAGCTTAAGTGAAAAATGGAAGATCAAATCTATGATTTCCTGTTTCTCATAGCTATTTTACAAATAATAATAATAATAATAATAATGATGATCCATCCGTGGAAAGCAAGGCCAGTTTAATCCGACAAGGTCTTCAACATGGGTCCCAGGATGCAACAAGGCATGATTTAATCAACAGCCAGCTATTCAGTAGATTTAAAAAGAAAATCAAAGCTGAGCAGCTCGTGGTCTCCAAGCTGCACACGGTGATACCACAAGAAAAAGGCACACAAATTGGCTCATTTCGGTGACGTGAACCAACCCTCTTTTTAATTATTAAAATTAATTTCCATATAATAATTTTTAAAAATATACTTTTAATTAAAAAGCTCTGTCACAAAAATAGTAATAACTCGCGGCGTTACCAAACATGGATATTGAAAAGAAAGATCGCAAGTCGCTATATGATATTCAGAAGAGGATAAACTAGTAGCTGTGGACGGCCATGCTGTGATGCAAGGCGACAAGCTGTGAAAGCTGCCATCAATCCCAAATCCTCCATAATTTCAAGTGACTATCATTGAGGCCGGGGCCGACCTGTCTGTGAACTGAAGAAGAAGAGCAGGAAGAAGAAGAAGGGTACTGCTCTCTTCTTCTTCTTCTAAACCACTTATCATTTTTTTGAATATCCATCAATCGAATCGGAGTAAAAATGATTATAATTTTGATATGAAACTCAAAGATGGATCCCACACATCTAATAACTCATATGTATCCTAAAAACAATATCTTTTTACCCTTTTTATTATTATTATTATTATTATTATTAATGTGTAGCGTCATTTTCATAAATAAATAAATAAAAAGTGTCGAGTATCTAAGTCGTATACCTGAAGAAAACTCGTCGATAGCTAGTCTACTAATCTCCTAACATAATCTTAAGAGATAGACGGGCATATGTTTCATTATTTGACTTCTAGGTTTTACACTTCAGAGTTAATATTTGAATGTGCTAAAATCATATAAAACAAAAATGAGTTCTTAAATTTATGTCGTGAATTGTTGTCTAAACCAACCAAAAAAATACTCTTATCATGGAATAATAATAATAATAAATGTTTTTGAAAGTTTTTTTTGTTCAAAAATACATCAAGAGAATGTTTTTTATTCTTTAAATATTATTTTTGACATTGAAAATATCAAAAAATACTAATTATTTAATTTAAAATTATTTTTTTCCAAAAAAAAAACAGAGCATGTTTATACTGAAACTAGTTTATTTACCAAAAATATTATTTTATTACTAATATTTTGGCAGCGGATCAAAACCACCCGTACCGTCCAGACGAGTGCGTCCCCGAGCCTTTGACTTGCTCGTGATATGTATGAATGCTAAGCACAAACCAACAAGCCACAATAATGAAGATATTCTGCTTGGTTGCCGTCCATATACTAAACATTACCAATTGGTTGCTTTAGGAGCAGGTGGTTTGCTTCGTATTAATAGGGCCCGATACATATTCCTCTGGTCGATAAAAATTAAACCTTTGATTTTGAGATTTTTTGGTCTTTTTGTCTTAATCATTTATTATTAAAAGATTATTTAGTGGAATAGGTTGATTTTTCAAATATTTAACACAATAAACATATTCTTTTGCATCCGGGGTCTCCAAAATTTAAAACAATTGACCAAGGGTTTTTTTAAGTTTTCAGAAGATTTGTAGCAATAAAAGTATTTCAAGTTTTCTATTTTTTTTAAGTACAATAAAAGCACAAGTTTATTATTTGGGGGGTATTTTGATTTTTTCATAGGAATTTTTTGTAATTAAGATAGAATTAGGGGTGTTTTGATATTTTTTTTAATATTTTTAAATAAGAAACTATTGACTCGTGTTATAGACATGTCAACAATTTAGAGGCGTCCACACCATTAATGTGGTGCACAAAACTACATCTGGTGGTCAAATTCAATAATTTTTATCTCCCTAAATGTACTTCCAAATTCTCTTTCACATGGTATGACTCATATATGTATATAGTGATCAATTTTTCACTCGAAGTTGATTATTTTTTCCTCTCTTTCTCATTCAATAGTCAAAGTCCATACAGTTTCTTTTTTTTTTGTTTACTAATTTCAGTTCTTATATTTTTAATATCTTATGGCATCCTAATTCCTTTGATAAAAGTTTGTTATTAAATTTGTTCTTCGAATGCAATTTCATATATTCTCTTGTTCATTTCAGTTCTCATTCTGATTTTTTTTATTTTTTCTAGTTTCAATCCTTTTAAAGAAATCCCTACTTTCTATTAGTGCTTCTAAATCTATCCTCTTAATTTTAATTTTAAATTTTTATCCATTTTTTATTTTTTTTCAATTTCAATTTTAATTTGTGCAAATGATGTCTTTTTAATTTATACTTCTTCTTTTGATTTTGTTTTTGGTTTTTTTTTTTTGTCAAAGTTTTAATGATTTTTAAGTTTGGTGTTTCAAATCAGATGATGTTTTTCTTCATGAGTAATAATATTTATTTTAATTTTATCCTTTTGTTTTCATTTTTTTCACTTGCTCTTTGGTCAAAGTTTTTATGTTTTTATTTTATTTTATCCTCCAAAATAAGAAACTTGAAGATTTATCATCTTACCCAAGTTTATAATATTGTAAAAAAATCTTTGTATTCTAATAACTTTTGTTTTCCATTTAAAAAAAAATGGTTTGTCTATGGACACAATACAGACAAATCATCTTGTATAGATTAAATTTGCATTAAGACACATATTACTATTCATTATAATAATATAATTTTGATACCCATAGAAAACAAAAAGAACTGGCACTAAGATCTAGGGCTGAGATTACCTTGTTATCATAATACAATTGTATTTAACATATTTATTGATGTTTTCATTTTCATTTTCATTTTTCTTTCTATTTAAATTATAGCTTTCTCCTTAGAACAATGAACTTTTATGCTTTTATTTCAGGAGTATTTTTTTCCTTTTATTTGTTTTGCAATGGTAAGATTTACCTCAATAATATTTGAGACACCAACAATATAACTCTTTTATAAAGGTATTTGGGTTATTTTACATTAGTTTTGTTATAAATTTTGAGGTTGCTTAAAATATTATTGTAATTGTTCTATATCAAAAGCTCCTTTGATTTAGCATTAGAATATTATTGTAATTGTTCTATATCAAAAGCTCCTTTGATTTAGCATTAGAGACTTTTGTTTTTCTTATTCTCTCTCGGACATAAAATTTCATCCACATTTGTAAAATTGTATATCAATTGTTTTCTTTATATTTTATCTTTATCCTTCTTATTACTTTTTAATCTATCAAATTATAATTTTTATTCAATTTCACCCCCGTTATTTTTTAATTTATAAATAATCTACCAAATCAAGAATGTTTTTCAACACCCATCTTAATTTTTAATTTATAAACTATCTATCAAATTGTAAATGCTTTTCAATCCAACCCTCTTGTGATTTGTTTTATCTTTGAAATTAGGTCCCTATTCTTATGAATGTTTATGTTCTTTGGAATTGTTTTTTAAATTATTTTTTTCTAAAACTTTCATCATCCTTGGTTTTCATTCTATTGAATTTTAACTTCATTGTTTTTTGTTAGATTATTTTCTTTTGCAAGTTTTTTTTATTAATATTTTTTTCACAATTTTATCCTTAATAATTAAATTTTTTGAAAGTTAAGCTTAATGATTGAATCCAAGTTCAAAGTTTTACAAGTTACAAGTTTTAGATATTAGACTAGATTTAGGAGTTTCGCTAAAGTCTGCTTGATTTTTTTGCCTCTCTTTTTAAGTTAACTTTTCTTATTTTTATTCTATTTTTATTTATTATGTTTTATGGTTTGCTTTTATTAGGTTAGCCCTCTATAATATTTTTCAATTTCACTCCTACCATTTTTTAAGTTATAAATAAACTATCAAGTTACAAATATTTTTCCATTTCACCACTCATGATTTCTTTTTTATTTTTTTTTCAAATTTTTTCCTTCTTTTAGTTGTTATTTATTTCCTTATAATTCTCCTAAGATGTTTCTTCCTCTCAAATTTTCCTCATTCTTTCTACTGCTATTTTTGTTTTGCTTTGGCAAGTTTTTTTATTAATATTTTTCAGCAATTATTCCTTCTATTATATGAGCATTAGGCTGTTTGGTAATATGTTCCTATGGAATACACAAACTATCTTTTCTACTGGAAGATGATTTTAGTGCTGTTTGTTCAGTGGGAATGCATCCCTTGCCCAAATTTCAAGCTACAAACTATCCAAGGACTTCTTATTTTTTTAGACTTTTTCATGCATGTAAAAATTTTAAAATATGAATTCAAGGTTTTTTTTTTTCATTATAATTGTTTTTATTTTTATGAAGTTGAATCACAATAATTTAATCTCTTAATAAATATATAATATTTATTCAATAAAAAAGTGATTTGCATGTCCAAAAACATGGGTAGAGGTGTAGGAGTTGCTCCTTTCACTCTATTATTGTAATTGTCACAATGTGGTGAAAATTTAAAAAATATATAGTATAAAAAATAAAATTATTCCTC
Organism: Salix dunnii; assembly: GCA_015731905.1. NCBI lineage: Eukaryota > Viridiplantae > Streptophyta > Magnoliopsida > Malpighiales > Salicaceae > Salix > Salix dunnii. Next base: position 1,332,564 of record CM027662.1, on the reverse strand, counting down.
CAACTTTGATTTTATATATATATATATATATATATATATATATATATATATAATTATGAACAGTACAACCCCCTAAAAGGTGCATCGAAACGTTTTAAAATTGAAATATTCTGTTTTAATTGAAAAAATAAAACATCAACTGAAATAAAATTGACAACCATAACCTGAATCACAAATATATTTTAAGAAAAAAACTTGCATCACCTAAATATTATTTTTTAACAAAAAAGAAGAAGAAAGAAATTCTAAGGCAATTGATGATCTAGCAACTTGCTAAAACCTTTTGTACTCTTTAGCATCTTTATGGATAAAAGGATTTTTGAAATAAGAATAATAATAAAACAAAAATTTTTGAACAAAAAAAAAAGTAAAAAAAAAAATCCTTAAATTAACCTGACCAAGTATCGATTGGGTTCTTCCAGGCTAGCCGAGAATGACCATTTCAACCTCCAAATTGAGTCGAAACAAAACCCGATTGTGGCCCAACTTTAAGTTGGCAGCTTACTAGTTAAACTCATCGAACCAAACTGAATTTAATAACTATGCATAGTTGTAACTACAAAAACATAACTTTTGCACATTTCAGCATTGATAATCCATTATCTTACATGTTAAAAGAAAAGTAGCCGTGACAGGAACTCATTTTATCTGCCATCAACAACTGTGACTGTCACATGATTGATGGAACACTTTTCTTCGTTTTGATGATGTATTTCTTCATTGAAGTGGTGTTTCCTTTCAGCAAATGGCGGTTGCTTTGGAGTTGCAAGATAAGAAATTTCACTGTTCAGCATTGAAATGACAGTAGAAGCTGTTGGTCTATCTTCAGGAAATTCTTGAACGCACAATAGGCCTATATGTATGCATCTAAATATTTCCCCCTGCGAACTCGGATCGGATATTACTGGATCTACTAGAGCTGAAATGTTGCCTTCATTCCACAATTTCCATGCCTGAATAGTGAAAACAGTTGCAGAATAAGAAAATTGTAATTTAAATGTTGTCAGAAGTGAAATCCCTTCATTACATATGACTGATGCATTGAGTAGAATGGACATACAAATCCTAAAAGACTCAAAGCTTGCTCATTCCCATAGAAACTAGTATTTCTTCTCCCGCTTACAGTCTCTAACAACAAAACTCCAAAGCTGTAGACATCTGATTTCTCTGAAAATCTACCTTCCATTGCATATTCAGGGGATATATAGCCACTGTACATCATCAATATTGAAATATGAGAGACATTTTTGAGATAATAATGTGATTCTGTAAAAAGACTGGAATTTGAGAAAGGTAAGGATGCTTACAAGGTTCCAACAACTCTTATAGTTTTGGCTTGATCTTCATCGCCTCCAAATATCCTGGCCACTCCAAAATCTGAGATTTTGGGCTTAAGTTCTGGGTCCAACAAAATGTTGCTTGCTTTTAGATCTCGATGAATAATTCTTAGTCTAGAATCCCTGTGAAGATAAAGGAGACCTCGGCAGATTCCTTCGATAATGTTGAAGCGCGTTTTCCAATCCAGAAGCTGTTTTCTTAGAGGATCTAGACAAACGTGTGAGGGTTAATAAATGACTAGATTGAAGACAGTGATCTACTAATTATATTCACGTGAGATAGGGCAATCAGCTCTAACCAAAGAGAAAAGCATCCAAGCTTTTGTTTGGCATGTACTCATAGACCAGCAACTTTTCTTCTCCTTCAACACAGCAACCAAGAAGTCTTACAAGATTCCTATGTTGCAGTTTAGAAATTAACTCAACCTCATTCATAAATTCTTTGAGCCCTTGCCCAGATGCTCTTGAGAGTCTTTTCACTGCTATTTCCTTTCCATCCGACAGTTTCCCCTTTATAATCACATCATATTTCATCAAGAAGTTCAATTTCAATAACCATGAAAACTCCACTAGAGAAAAAGCATTACCTTGTACACTGGACCGAAACCACCCTGGCCAAGCTTATTTGAAAGATCAAAACCGTCTGTTGCATCTGTCAGACTCCCTAAACTGAATAGTGGTAGCTCCTGCAGTTTAACATGCTCCATACTGTCTCCATCCAAAAATGTTGGATGTCTTACATTCGTATCAGAAAGCAGATCCTCTCCTCCCTTACTCGCTGATTTAGATTCAAGACACAAGTCTTATTTCAAATTGCATGTTTTTCCAATGTAATAATTTGATTTATGAGAATATGTATATTACCTCTATGTTTAAACATGAACCTCCATGTCAAAAGAGCACAGATCATGGCAATGGTGATCGTTCCTATAACAGCACTTACCATGACAGTCTTTTTTTGCCTATGGTTTCCATCTGCAAGTCAGGAATCTTTTAATTAACAAACTGCTTTTAAACCATTGTAAGATTGCTAGGAAATCAAGGTGCAGATAGCAAAAAGATCTACCTGATTCGGAATACGCCATTCGAATGTAAAGATCTGCCCCACCTTTGGGAAACTCCTGTATATCGATTAGATCTCCAATCCATGACATGCAACCAATACCAGAGCTGTACGCATATGCTATGCAAGAACAATTTGTCAAGCACTTGTCTTTGCATTCAATTTCAGTCAAATGAGACCATTGTGCTAGGTCCGGCACCTTCATATTACCTAGCTTCAAAAAGACATCAGATTTATTCCCATTGACATCAGCTTCACTCCCATTCTTTACTCTCTCGCATTGCAATGATTTCCTCCTGATACAACCACTAGTCCAGTTTCCTCTATACCATTCCTCTGGATTTTTTGGGTCAAACCCTCTTAAACAGCTGCACATAGGCGATGCCTGTGCATTACACCTTCCGAAAGGCCCACATTTTCCGTAAAACTCACAATCAAACATTGGAACACCCCATAGAACAATCCGGTCCTCCATGCCATGCTCCCAACGTGTTTGTTCTAGTTGCCCTTGTGAAGTCAAAGCAAAGCTAGACAAAAAAGACTGATTAGCATAAGAGAAAGTAAGATCAATAGTACCATCTCCATCATCTACGATATTGAGCCCATCAACAGTAGCAGAATTCATATAAGGAACTCCAATAAAGACCTGGCGGTTCCATGGACCACTCCGAAAAAAAGGATAATTATCCTTCCATATGAATATCTCAGGTATGTCTCGGCGATTAAGGCCTGCAGAGAAGCTTCCAGTTGATGGATCAGTAGCACTTTTCCATGAAGTTAAAAGTATCCTCTCACCTGTTCTCTTATTAACGCTTAATTTCATTTTTGAAAAGAATGAATCGGAAGGATGTTGGAAGCTCTCCCACACGATTTCTCCGTTGTTATCTCGCAAAACAAGGTTTCCAATTTCGGAGAGCTGTGCACTTGAATTTGAAACAGAATTCGGCACATCACTCGACCAAAGAATCTCTTGCTGCCCATTCAAAACTACAAGATTTCCATCTTTGGATATGGTCAGAATCCCAGAGGAGTCATTTAGAGGTTTGTTTCTATTAGCTACCCATATGGCCGTCACTACAGGAACTTCATTAAACCAAATTCCTACATATCGATTGGTGGAATTCACAGGGCTGAAAAATCCCAGTTTGTATATACTGCTATTAGAGACTATAGCGTCTGGATCTTTCAGGAATTGGGTTGATGTGATGGTACCTATGGCAGTGATAATCTCTACGCAAAAAGAAGATATTAAGAAGAAAAGAACTATTGAAATTTGGCCTCTGCAAAGTCTCATAATTTGTAATTGCAAATTCTGGATGAGCATGGGATCCATTCATTATTAGGCTTTCATATTAACTTTTCTCAATTGGCCGCAATGGAAACTAAGGTTTCTTGTCTTTTCCTTGTACTTCTGTTTCTATCAAGATCTCAATGTTCAAACATGGTCGGTTATTCGTGTATTGACTTGTGTTCCTCTCAAGAGTTCAAAGTTCAAACAAGATCGGTTCTTCCTGTATTGTTTGTTTTAGTATTTTAAAGTACTTTTAAATTTTCTTTTTTTTAAATTAAAATACATTAATTTGTTTTAGCATTTTGAGATCATTTTAAAATCAATCAAAATGAATTTGGCAAACTCAGTTATACACTTATCTTTTCAAAATTCTTCCAAATTTTCTCAATTGGGATTTTTCTAAGAAAGATGCTTTCAATTGCGCAATGATTTTTAGAGAAAAATATTTGTTTTCTTAATTATTTTCATTTTTATTTAGTTTAGAAAATTTCATAGTATTTTCATTCTTCTTTTAAAATTATTTTTTTATTCTATTTAGACTTATAATTAGTATAAATAGAGTTTTGTATTTTAGCAAACCACTTGATTTAATAATATATATATATATATATCGTCCGAGTTCGGTGTATCAAATTTCAATGATTATCGGTAACAGTTGTTGACAAATACATTCAATATTAAAAAAAGAGAAAGTCCCTTGTGCTTGGCCTAGCTCAAGCGCAAAGGAAAACTTCCGCCACCAGCGTTGGGGAAATTTCGCCCTCGTTTAGTTTTCAGACTGCATCCCACTCTAACACAAAAAAAATATAAAAAAACACATCCTATAAATACTCAAAACAATCACCTATATATATATATATATATATATATATATATAACATCTTAGTGGTTAATTAACATGGCCATTCAAGAACAACTCTCTTCAAGCCGGTCAGTACGTTTTCTTCTCAGATGAGCTAATCCTTTTTTATGGTGAGCTGCGTTTTGTGTTCCCCAGGTATGAATACCCTTTTCACACTCAAATTAAGAAAAATAACAAACATCATATTCCTTTCCATTTCACCATACTCGCTCTAGATTTTTTCTTCATTATCTCTCCCCTTAGTTAGAATAACTCAAGCATCGAAAAATCTCTGTACAATCACAAGGGATTGAAATTTTATATGTCATTTGTTTTTTTTAAAGTTAAGAATTATTGAAATTTAAAATTTATTAAATTAAAGTTTTCTCAACAAATTAGCACTTCTTTTGAACATAAGAAATCAAAATGGCACCAACCAGTGCCCAAGTTGTATAAAAGAGCACAGCTAAGAGTCAATTTTCCAATCAGTTGTCAATCATGATGATAATAATGCGTACACGTTCGATCCCATCATCTTTTTTCTTGGATAAAAAGTCAAGGGATTATCATGTTTTTTATTTCATTTTTTTAGAGTTTGATTTAAATTATTATTTTTATTTTTTATTTAGAAATACATTAAAATAATATATTTTTTATTTTTAAAAATTATTTTTGATATCTCTTATGAAAATAATTTTAAAATATCTGTTATTTATTTTAAAATAAAAATAAAAATAATTCTTTTTTTTCAAAAAATCTTTTGAAATACATCGCAAAACTTCCCGAACTCAGGTCAATTCCAGGGCACCACCGAACAGAAATTATAGGAAAGAACCGAGGCAGTGGTCATCGATAAGACACCATTGCTTATTTACCCAGGCTGGAAGATTCCTTGCAAGCCATCGATATAAACTTGATTTCATTCATGGACTTCAACTTCAGAAAATATTTAGTCAAGTTTGGCAACGGCGTAGGGTCAATGATCAATAGGGAAGACTAAACTAGCTCACAATTCTCCAACAAGCCCAAACCCGAGTGTTACAGCCAACTTGGTGCCAATGTTCTGATCATTGTGGCTACACAGACATAGACTGATCATATAACAGCAAGCCTCTACATCATCTCATATTGAGGAAAAAAAGTGCATGATAAGATGGAATTTTATCTAGCCATTTGTGATCGATAACGCTGTCTATCAATCAACATAAAGAAGAGGAGAGCAGAGAGAGCAACTAGTTTTGGCATATTGACATTAGACATTCGAATTCTTTCACTGGGATTTTGTGGGTCGGGTTCAGTGGCCTGATGAAATGCTACTATGCTACAAGTATACTAGGTGCTACCTCAGAAATCACAGTAGACAGAACAAGTACAAGCCAAGTCCTTCACTCAAATCGTATAAGATCCTATCAATCTACTACAGCGTTTATCCTTCATCAATCAACAACTATGAGAATATATGAACTAAGGAGTTCAAGTTTTGATCCTGAACTCCAGTCTATTGGCCTTCTGTAATGTTAACAGGAAATTTTTAACGCTGCTTATATTTGAAGGGTCTATTTATCGACGAATTTGGCTCTCCGTAAATGCAGGTTTCATCGTAGTAGAAGATCTATGATCTCACTATGCAGCACGGAACAACAATAGAGAACATAGAATCATTAAGTTAATTAGCTCATAAGTGGATGCTTAACTGATCCAAAAGGGAAGCATTTAACATTTTCATATTTCATAGAATAGCTCTGGATTTACATGTATAACAAAAATATTGCCTCAACCTATCACCATCCAATAACAGTAATTGTTATGTCATTAGAACATATCGTTTGGCTCCATTGAAGGGAGTCCATATCGAAACCAAGTGCAGGTTTCTTGGGAGCAGGAAGATCCACAATTTCGCTATGAAGCATTGAATTGATTGTAGGCATAGCTGGCCTATCTTTTGCAAACTCTCGAACACACAATAGACCTACATGTACGTGACAAGTGCAAAATATACATTTATTTGTATTCATTTTACATTATGCGTTTTAACATCTTTTAAATTTATTTCAACATATCGAAAGTTATTATGGGTTTGATATATTTAAAAGACTTTATGGATTACTTACTACAAAATAAAAAATTCTACACTTTATATTTCAGATTTTTGTTGCAGGTTTCAGGTTTTAATTCCTAAAGAGGAGTTTCATAATTGAAAAAATATATATATCAAGCTTGTTGGAAAAATATCATAGGCAGAAATTCAATGCAGATGGGCATCCAATTGGTTCGACAACATCAGTCCTGACTTTGTTTGCATATTAACACTGAACTGGATATATCTAGAGCATGCAATATCAAAATCAAGTGATTCAGTAACCCAAATTCATCTACACATTTAGGATTATAACTTTCATGAAGGTCTAAAGTCAGGAAAAATCATTTGCAACATGAAAATTCTAGTGCAAGCTGGATGACGAGTTATGCTTCGTGATCTATAAAAGATCAGAGAGATTTACTCTACAAGATCTATCTCCTACTTTTTAGCTTGGTTAATAACATTAGAGCTAGAACTCTTACAAAATGAAAGGGAAAATGCACGCAAGCATGGGACTCTGCTTCTCTACTTTATTTTTCATATCTAATAGCAACTTATGAGAGCATGCACAGCTGATTCACTTTCTCGATTCAAAGAGGATAGCATCTATCTTCATTATTGGTTGTAAAAAGTAGCGTTTCCATTGTAATTCTTACACTTTCAAGTATTTATTTATCTTTGTTTAGAATTTAAACTATTGATTTCAGATTCATGCTTATGGAATTAGTTTGACATAATCTATGTGTTTTCTATGTTTCTTTCAATCTGTAATTGTTGTGGGAAACAAAAATAAAAAGCAAGTAAATTAATTTGATTGTATTGCTAACCGTTCAAAACTACAAGATTTCCATCCTAGAATATTTTCAGAGCCCCAGATGAATCAATGAGTGACTTGTTTTTATTAGCTACCCATAATGTAGTCACTGTCGGCATATCTTTGTACCATATTCCGACATAACAATTTGTGGAATTAACAAGACTGAAAAATCTCAGCTTGAAGACGTTGCGAGCATATACTATAGCTTCAGGATCCTTGATAAATTGACATCATGTAATGATATCTACCGCAACCCCAAAATCGAAGCAGAAAAGGAACAGGAAGAGGAGAAGAATTGTTACGAATTTGCGGTAGACATACCCCATATGTTGTCTATGACATGCCCTTGATTAGAGTAAAATAGTTCAGATCAAGAGCGATTGACTTTCCAATGAATGCCCATAATGGGATGAATTGAGCTTTTTTTCGTGTCCTATTTTTCAAGATGGATAATATTCCTACCAAGAATATTTTCAAGTTTGTTTAGCATGATTATGAATGCAAGCTTGACTTTTCATCTTTCTTTTATTTTAGTTTTTTATCGAACGGCTACTTGATATCAAATGAATATGAAAATTTCATTGAATCAAAGAGATGTTCAAAACTCACTAGCTATAAAAATTACAATTTAACAATAAAAACAAAACCACTAATAAAAATAGTGAAATATGATTTTTATTGATGACTAAAAATCTTTAGATTTTGAATTAACTTTATATTTTTTCTTTAAAGAATTACAACTTTATTGCATCTGATGTACCATACTCATTTCTTGGTTATTCCCAAATTTTCCTAAAAATAAAAGATAAAAATAAAAAATAAAAAATAAAAAAGGCATATTTGAGAGTTCGATCAAACCTCTAATGTGCCAAAAAAAAATAAAGAAAAATACAGATTTAAGGCTAAAATAAATAATTACTTAATAAATCTGCATAAAATTTAAATTGAATGGCATAATTATATTTTTAAAAGGCCAATTTGATTTAATGAGAGGACAAGTTAAAGTTTAAATATGTTTATGAAATAATTTGAGGTATAATTGATGGATTTAATTAAGTGGAAGAATTTAATTATATTTTAATGGTCAAATTAATTTTATTAAGGGTTTAATTGGTGAAATATTAAGTTTGAGAGTCTAATTCAGGCTGAAAAGATTGTAATTTTTGAAAACCAAATTTAACTTTTACCAAGTCAATTTGTTGAAATTAGAGGCAAAATTGTAAGAAAAACAAAGTTTTGGAGTCTATTAGGAGCAAAATTGAATAAATCAAAGACCAAGTATAAAAGTGAAAAGATGTGTAAATTTAAGAGAGAAATCAAAAGCTAAAGCTTGAAAGAAACCATTCAGAAACCTAGATTATTTTCCTCTCATTCCAGAAGCCGCTTTATCTTCTCATCTACACCACCTCTTGCAACATCAATAACTCTGTCAATCATCCAAATTCTATTTTTTCATAAAAAATCACCAACTTGTCAACCCCACATTGTCAAGCAATACATGAACAATGTAAAGTGAATAAATTCACTTTGTACTATTCACTTAACTGTTGTTGTTTTTTCAGGGGAAAAAAATTCAAAAAAATAAATTTATATTTAAAGATTTTTGTGATTCTATCGTATATTCTTCTATTAATTTTTATTCAATATTAGTACGTAGATCTACATAAAAGTATACAGAGTTGTTATAAAAATATGATTTTTCTCCAAAAAATTTGAAAAAATCTTATTTAAATTATATATATAAACAAAACGTATTTTCTTTTTATACATATGGTCGAATTCTAAAAATTATTTTGAGCATATTTTAATTAAAAAAAAGACAATTACAACTTTTCTCATGTTTTTAAATGCAAAATAGATATCATAACTAGTTCATGATTATCCGCAAGAATTTAGCTAAAATACCAAAAATCTTTCAACAATTATTTCATTCATTTTATTTAGCTACAAACTTTAATATATATGATATATATGGTGTGGAACAACATTGTAAAATATAATTTTAGATATTAAAAATATAATAAATACAGTGCTGAAATTTAAATCTTAAAGTAATTAGGTTTTTTACCCCAATAAAATAAAGACTCTCTCTCAGGAAAGAAAAAAAAAACTGCTTCTATACTTTAGTTTGGTTTAATTTATTTTTATTTGTTAAAAACTTTGAGTTTTGTTTCAATGTAAATAGTAGGGCGAGAGCTTGGAGGACCATCAGATCTGATGAGAAGGGAAGGCAGCTATTTTATTTACAATGCAGGCAGCTGGAGGAAATCTAAAAACGTTAGTGGCGGCAAGCAGCATGACGTGGCTTTTAATACGAGGGCACGTGAAGTAGAGTAAGGGCATGGCTGAGAGACAAATGGTGTCCCAATGTTACATTCTACTTTGACTTTTCTTTTTCCCCCGTGTCATATAATATAATTTATATTATTTTTTAATATTTTTTTTAAATATAAATATTTTAAACTTAAAACTTATGTAAATCTACTTTATGTTATACTTGATTTTTTTATCAAATAGAATGAGATGATAAGATTTGAATTCATGATCATTGGGTCAATAAGACTCAAATACCATGTTAAAAAATCATCTCATCTAAAAACTTAAACTTATAGATGAGATCCTAAAATATAATTTATATTATTCTCTAACATTCAACTCATTATTCTCCTCTCCTCGTGACCCGATGACCCTTTTTCCACTGTTTTCTAACCACAAAAACCAGTCACCCCCTGTAGTTACCAAACAATGACAGCAACCTCCATCCAAAGTTTTTGTATTATGTTTGTATTGATCGCAGAATTTATAGAAACAAACTTGTCTGATGAGGATTATAACACACAAAATAACATACATAAGTTTGATTCCAGTTCAAGATAAAAGTAAAAGAGTTGTTTGGCAACTTTGAGTGGGTATTTCTAAGAACTTGGAACTAAACTTTAAGGTCATGAGAAATCATGAGGCCGGGTTATTGGCCCAGTTCCATGTTGTTTTATAGCTTACGTGGTAAAATGTAAGTAAATATTTTTTTATTTGAAAAATATATTATTATTTTACTTATTTTATTTTTTTAATATTCACATAATTTTATCTGAAAAACACACACACACACACACACACACAAAAAGACTTGAAGTAAAATATTAAAAAGGTTTCAAATTCTCTTAAAAATATTTTTGAATACAAAAATAAACAGGTAATAGAGACAACGTGACTAATGTTAGAGATGTGTGAGGGGAGATCTTGTAAGCTTGAGTTGAGCAGTATTGATAAACTTGAAGCTTAAGCTCTTAAAAGACATACGAGGATGAGGTGAAGTTATCAGCGATGTTGGGCTCGAGTATTTCATCGATTATCCCACAAATGTCCTGCTTCCGAGAAACAAAACTGGGTTGCTCTAGAAAACAGGACTTGAAGGGCTCCAAACATCATAGATATCAGCTGATGAGACTGGAAATGGAGACTTTCAGCAAGTATCAACCCAAAAGGCTCACCACAATCCTTTCTCTACAGGGCATACAGCCAATTATTAGAGGTCCGCCATGGCCACGGAGAGGCCCGATAGTTTATACAGCAGCAGTTTGAAAAACATTCAAGATGAAAGGTACTGTTCCTGCACTGTTCCTGCACATTCTCTTTTTTCTGATTATCAGGAGGTTGTGAATACCGTTTTGAATTTTTTATTGTCGTCTTGTTTTTTTTATTGATATAAAATATTTTAATTTTAGAATATTTTGATATATCATTTTGAGGTTGTATTATTTATATATATAATTAATTAATTAATTAATTAATTAATTATATGAAAAAACTTAGAAAATAAAAAAATAAATATAATTTTATTTTTTATAAGATCAAAGTTAATAACAATTTTATTTTTTTATAATATATTTTTTTTAATTTTTATTGTTTTTATATTAGTATTTTCAATTCATCTCGCACATGTGTGTGTGTTTGTGTGATAGCATCACTATTACAAAAGTGCAGATATTAATTTGATTGTGAATTTTGGTCAGGCAAGTGGGTAGGAGATTAGCACGGGGAAAATGATTTTTTTCTTGTGGCCAAAACGGCACACCTAGAATGATTCCAATGTATTTCGGCCTGTATTTAGAATGAAATAAAAATGATGTTGTTTTGTTTGGTTTTTTACCTGATACGAAACATTTCAGCCAAACCAAAACGATATCAATAACCCTGATTATTAGTAGCGGATCATAGGATTTGTAAAGGTGTTAGCATGGCATGAAAGTTGTGGCCTATGGAAGGAGTCTTTGAAAGACAAACTTGAAATCTCACCTCTCTTTAAAGTTAATCTATCACCACCTTAGTGTCAGTTCTATAAAAAAATCAAAATCTGTGAGTTTGTTTTCCTGGTGCTGATTGTTTGTAGTTCTTGGTGTTTTTGATTTTTACCATTAGCATGAGATTTTTTTTTTTTTTTTGTCTTGGCCACTGATTTACCATGTGCTTCCAAAGTTATTAATTGTTACCAGTAGCAGGGTCTTAGATTTTGGCTACAAGGGTTACTTGGCTTGATTTTTTATTTTATCTTTCATTTATTTGGGCGAGATCTGAATTGGATTGATCGAGTCATAGATTAATTTACGAGTTTAGCCAAGTCAAATCGAGTAGTTTTCTTCTCTAATTTTTTTGTAACTTAGACCGGTTCAAGTCCTGGATCGACTAAATTCTTAGTTGACCTTTAAAGCGTGTTCGAATTTATGTGAACGTGGTATATGAAGTGTCATTTAAATTACTCTGTGAATGGAACTTACTAGCCAGCTCATGGAAGTTCAACGTATATTTTGCCTTAATCTTGAAGAATGAAGGATTAAAATTAGAAAATCAAAAGATAAGAAATCCTAATTCACCAATGTTTAAATGGATTGTTTTTGTCTTTTGTTTTGTCCCCCCCCCCCCCCCCCTGTAAAGTAGCTGGGCTGTTTGACCGACTTACCTGGTATAACCCCAGAATCGTTTCCAGCCTCCACCAGTAGCTGTCGTTGCATAAGTTGCAAAGCAGATTCTCAACCCATCTTCATCGAAGCAGCGGGGACTTTGGAATTGTTGTCGCACCTTCTTCACCAAGCAGCTCAAGATCTGTAGAGGTCGAAGACCCAACTTCAGAGAAGGAACGCCCTTTCTTGGCATTGTTCTTGCTAATTGGCATTTCCCTCTACAAGCTGCTAAAAAACATACCTAGTCCACTGCATGTCAGGTTCAGGAGGTCATGTCTTTCCTCTTTTGGAATTTATAGAAAATATATGAAGCTTACCAATCACTACCCTACAGTCGTCAAAATATGTGCTGTCCATATAATTAATGTTGACAGAAAAATGAAAGGTTTTGGAGGGAAATTAAATTTTCGAAACTGCAATCAGCCAAAAATCCCCAACATGGAAACCATCCAAACTTAGTACAGTGAAAGGTCGAATGGATCAGTGATGGCTCATGCTAATACTCTTTTCTAAGGCTTTAAAATGTAATAACAGATTTAAATGATTTTCCTAGTAATTGTTTTTTCTCTTCAGCTTACGAGGAAGAGGATCCCTAAATATACAAGTACATCATGTCTTTTCAACCATATAATATGGAATCAATTTTTTTAATTATGCATTACGTTTTCAATTGCACGGGCTTTTCGATATGTTTGCTATGTCAATTAGACCAAGAAACTATCCCAAGTTCCTCTAAAACAACGAAGTAAAGGAAAGGAAGCTCTCCTGAGCCAGATTAAATATAATACCGATGCTTGAAGATAGATAATTAAATAGCATTGAATCATGTGGACCCTGGAATTAATATATTAGTTTAGAGCAGATCATGATCATAGCTGGATTTCTAGAATCGGCTTCAGCCCTACAATAAAAAAAAAATGTTCATCCTTTCATACCGGCCCACATCATTTGTTTCGTAGCAAAAGCAAACCCCTTCGACTCTTTCAAGGTTTCCATTGCCAGCGGGTAAAAAGAGAGAGAGAGAGAGGAAAAAAAAACACTGTTTCGTAATATTCATTGCGTGGCGTTTTTGTAAACAACTCTGATCAACTTTGGCAAGGAAAATGCCCATTACCAAAAATTAAAGTGGGCATGCACCTTCCCATGCAACTTCGAGGAAGGAGAACAAATTCATGGCAGAAATGGCCACGGTTCATACGCTGCAAAAAGCCGGTATAACAAGCTTCCTTCACATCTATCCTCTACTACCTGTACTTTCTGTGTCATTAACATCCATCAACTGATCTTTCCTCGAACACTTCGTTTCCTTTCCTTCTAAGCCTTTATATTCTATTTACAAGCTATAAATATGGACCCTTGCCTAGTTCCATTTGCATTGAAACTACTAATTAACATCAGTTCATACACAAAATATAACTTGGTTTCCAATGGCGTCGCGAAGTGGGATTGTGTTTGAGGATTTCTTTCCTGCCATGGTGGATAAGTTAGGAGCTGAAGGGTTTATGAAGGAGCTGTGTAATGGGTTTCAATTGCTGGTGGACGAAGACAAGGGCTTGATCACATTTGAGAGCTTGAGGAGGAATTCAAAATTGCTCGGATTGCAGGATATGACGGATGATGAATTAAGGTGCATGCTGAGAGAAGGTGATTTAGATGGGGATGGAGCTCTGACTGAGATGGAGTTTTGTACACTCATGTTTAGGTTGAGTCCTGGGTTGATGATGGATTCAAGAAAATGGTTGGCAGAGGCCATTGCTAGTGAGATGTAGGATCTTTTCTTATCGTTGTTCTTGCTCTTTCTCTCTAAACATCTTGTAGCTTCCATTGTTGCAATGCAACCATTTTAATTATTTATCTCTTCCATTTTCATTATATATCTTTAACCATGTGGCCTGGGTTCATGTTTTGGACTTTAAATTGCCATAGCTACTAATGTGTGAAGACACCATTGATTTCAAGGTTAGTCTCGACAGTTTCATAAAGAATATATATATTTAAAAAAAAAGAAAAAAAAAAGCAGTTTTTAAAAGCAAACAGTTTCCAAGTTATGCCGAACAATGTGCTCTGTTTTATTAGGCCGAGAATGGACCGCACATTAAAAAGAATAAAAGCAGAACATGCGCATAGAAAATATCTATCTTAACTTGTTCTAACTCCAAAAGGAGAGGGAAGGACTGAAAAGATGTAAGCTCTGTGATTCTTTAGAAAAAATGTTCTGTGAATCAGGTCAGGCCAGCCCGTGTTGGAACTGTGATGCTAATTTTCATGGTGCATGTTTTCTAGTAGCTAAACATTGAAGAACACTTCTTTGTCATGTCGGCCAAACCCTCACGCCCTGGACCGGAACCGGACCCGAGTTAGGCCCTTCCCTTCCTGTCTGTGACATCGGCGTAGATAACTCAAGTTGTAGAGAAGAAAAGAGGCTGGGAGGAAGATCAAGTCAGCAATTATCATGATGATGAAAACGATGGTGGTGGTTTGCGGCCTCGGCCAGTTTCGATCTCTTCTAAAGAATACTCAGGCTAGCCAATTTAAAATTTGATCTCTTCAAATGAATTGATTCACAGAACATTTTTGCTAAAGAATCACAGAGCTCACACCTTTCCATTCCTTCCCCCTCTCTTTGGAGTTGGACCAAGTTAAGATAGATGTTTTTCACGTACATGTTCTGCTTTTATTTATGTTTCTGTTTGGTCCATTCTAGGCCTAAAAAATTATATCCAGAAGAACTGCTTCATTTTCTTTCTATCTTCGTCGCTATCATAATCATAATCACCACCATCACCACCGCCATTGCCGCTGACCTGATCATCCTCACAGCCGCCTTCTTCTTTGCAACTCAGATTGTTTACGCAGCTGTTGCAACCAAAAAGAGTCGGACCTAACTTGGGTCCGGTACCAAAAAGAGTCGGACCTA
Organism: Salix dunnii; assembly: GCA_015731905.1. Lineage (NCBI taxonomy): Eukaryota > Viridiplantae > Streptophyta > Magnoliopsida > Malpighiales > Salicaceae > Salix > Salix dunnii. Next base: position 1,317,260 of record CM027662.1, on the reverse strand, counting down.
ACTTGGGTCCGGTACCAGTAGATGATTTACACAAGTTCATTTATAATTTAAAAAAGGAAGAAAAATTATTTTAAAAGAAATAAAATATCATTTTCTGAATTTTTGTATAAATGGAGAAGAAATTAATATATATATTTTTTGGAAAAAAATCAATGCCAATACAAATTCTCATTGCTAATTAAGAAAACAATAAGTAATAATAAGTTTTAATAGAAAAGTAATATTTAATTTTAAAAATAATTTTCAATACTGATATGAAGATGAATAAAAGCCTAAAACTAATTAGATTAAAAAAGGAAAAAAGATATATAGAAAAAGAAATCCCCTAACCCTCATTAAAAAAAAAAACAGAGAGAGAGGAAAATATCAATCTAAAAACACTCATCAATATGTTTGTGATAAATGGAATTTTACATTGGAGGTTCACTTGGAAATATTAAATTTATTCTCCATTGATACAAAAGAAAATGAAATTACTTATTTTAAAATTATTTTATCATAACTAAGGAGATTGATCGATTTTAAACCCAATTTATTGTCACAATGCTAGCTAGATGAATAAAAGGGCCCATGGTACTTGAGATCTAAATGACTAGACAGTCTTGACTGATCTTTGCCACATGTTCGGAATTGCATCGATATGATGCCATTCGTTTTCTTCTGCCATCTCGAATCCAGATCATCCTCAAACTCTATTCCAATTACTTGGAGATATTATTAAGATACAAGGAAGGCCACAGAATTTATCAGTGTAATTAAGAAATCTGTTACTCTTGGAGTGAAAAGCAATGCTAAGATTCGGAATTCAACGTCTTAGTCATCGATAAAATAAGCAATGCTAAGGAAAGATGCGTGCGACAAACATTCCAAACTCTAAAAACTTGGATCGGGGAGTCACCCAAGCTCACCAAAACATGATTTTGTAAATATGTTAGGTTCAAAGAGCTTGGACTTCATATTTACTGAAATCCAACAAAACATGAGTTTGTATAACATGCCAAACCCAAATAGTATAGACTTGGCAATCAGCCAAGTCCAAGGAAATATGAGTTTGGTGAACAATTCCAAATCTTTATGCCAAATCATGGACAATAGTCTGCAATATAAGTGTGTTAATGACATTAAAGGATGTCACTTTCCAATTTGTTTAATGTCTTTGAAAATAGATAAATTTCCAACCCTTCTTTTCTCTTCAGGACCTTCATTGAAAGGAACAATGGCAGATACTAGCTACAAGCTACTTTGATATACCAAGATCCAAGTATAGGCTATCAATTATCTTGACTAGAAAAAATAGATGAGATTGCTAGGACCAATTGATTAAGTAATTATCCAACCTTAGATCCTTGTTCTTAGGACTTCTGAATTTTTAGAACATAATAAGCTATGAAAACTTGAACAAAATTTAATTAATATTCTCAATAAATCACAAAAAACAATTGAAACTATTTTTATGGAAATGAGTTTTAGAAATAAATAAATATTTAGTTTTTCGTCTTAAAGAAAAAAGAATATATGATTAAATTGTACGGGGAATGGGAAAGATCAAGCTTAAAATTTTTTGTTCATTCAATTTTTATTTTTTTTTTATCAATTTGGTGCTTTATAATGTATATATTTTAGATTGGACTTAACATTGTTTTTTTAATCCAATTTTGTCATTTTGTATTTAATTAACTAAGAATTGTGTTACATCATTTATCTTATTTTGAAAAATGTTTTTTTCCTTGGTTATTGTGACCATTTTTTATTCAATTTGTCTAATGTCAACGTCTTTTTTTTAATCATTTAATCATAATAAAACCAACTTACTTGATTTGGTCAGATCTGTGATCTAAGTGCCTGTTTGTTTTTGTGGTTGTATCGACGTTTGCAAAAAAATTGATTTTTTTCATTTTAAATGAATTTTTTTGGTGTTTTTAGATCATTTTGATGTGCTGATGTCAAAAATGATTTTAAAAAATAAAAAAAAATCATTTTGATACATTTCTAAATGAAATATACTTTCAAAAGCAACCAGAACAGCATTCTTAAACAGACCCTAAGTTGTGGATTTTGTTAGGATTGTGAGAGGTTGTAAAGAATTAAAGAAATTAAGAAGAAGAAGAAGAAGAATAAGAGTGTTGTTCACATAAGAGAGAGAAGAGAAAGAGAATGAAATTTGAATTTTATTGTACTGTTAATCTTTTCCACACATATATCTTGTGTTAACAGTTTTGTTTATACACATGACATATATCATCATTCATATTCTAGAATACATATACAATGCTCAAGAATACACATTCATTTATAACCTAACAAATTTGTTTTTATAAAAAAAACATGTTAGAGACATTTGAACATGATTTTTTAGCGTGGGTCCATACGTAATATACCCTAAATTAATATGATATTTTTATTTTATTTTATATTGAAGAATAAATAGTATTTAAATAACAAATATTTGAAAACAAAAGAAATGGTGAACATTAAGAACCTAATTCATGAATTCTCAAAATCATATTCCATCACATGAGTGTAAGCAAAACTGTGAGAGCGTGTGATCAAATCATATTGTCATGTGATAGGACGACACTTTAGAATGATATTATGTGAAAGGCTCTACACAAAAGTTAGGAATCCTTGACAAGAACTTATAGAGACATCACATTCCACGCATTTCAGTTTTTCTTATATGCATCATAATTTGATGCAAGAACGAGACATAAAATATAGAAAATTAAGTTCAATTCCTGATCCCATGTGCCTGACTTCAATCCCCACGTTAGTTTTTTGATTTGGTAAGCTTTTGGTGAGCACTTACTTGTCAAACAGCTAACCTAATTCCCACCAAATAAAACACAATTTTCCCTCTTTATTCATGCTATCCTTGTACTGTAAGCACGTTCAACTGAATGCTCTACCATATATAGGATCAAATTTAAACTTATTTGATTCTAACAATACGAGGAATCAAAAGAACATAGAATAACGAAAAATATCATACTGTTATTTTACACATAAAATTATTCTGTCAAAATATCTTCACAAAAAGGTGTGCAGAAGTTTGAACTTTGAACAGGTCTATATCTGGCCTCGATCAGAATGGCAAAGCAGACACTTTTCCGATAGATATGAAAAAGTAAAAGGCTAAAACTAGAGAGGGAAGAAAGTGCATTTTCTAGCCCTAACTTGAAAGTTTTCTCAACAGGGAATACTTATGACTAGCTAATTTTATAAAATAAAGCATGTATAATTTTAAGAGTTGGTCTATCTGGTGTATAAAATATATGCTTAACTTTTTCCATGATCCAATTATAACATACCCATATCTTACTATTCCATCCTCCTGCATGTGTTGCAAGTTGTGCTGCGCCATGTGTAACTTGCGTTTTTTTAGGCTGAGAATGGACTGCACAGAAACATAAATAAAAGCAGAACGAACATACAAGCAAAACATGCAGACATAAAATATATGTTTTAACTTGGTCCAACTCATATGAAAGAAGAAAGAAATGAGGTTTGAGCTCTATGATTCTTTAGCCGAACTATACTATGAATCAAATGATAGAAAATATATTCTACACAGACCACGCCGACCAGGCCCCCCTCCTTTATCGACCACTGTATGTCGAATATCAGTCATCTCCAATGTGCTAAGAAATTATTTCATCTAAAAATTTAAGCTTGTAGCTGAAGTTCCAGAATATGATTTATATTATTTTCTAACACACTTCTTCAAGTGAAAGTCATTTGGGCTTGAAATTTGCACAGACCTATATTACCTTGTTCTTGATTTTTATCAAATAAAATAGGGGTGGTAAAATTTAAATTTGTAACTTCTGGATTAACAAGGTTTTGATACCATATTAAATAATTATCTCACCTACAAACTTAAGCTTGTAGATGAGGTCTTAGAATATAATTTATATCATTCTATAATATGATAGAACAACCCCGTTACATATCTCCTCTCTCATACCCTTATTCTTTGCATCCGCCACCCCACACATGACAAAACAAGAAGTCCTTGACAACACAACTCGTTGCTTGTGAAGTTTGACCGTGATACCTTCAGTTTCTGAAATTATGAGTTTTTGAAATCATGCACTAACCACATTATAATTCCTTGTTTATATTTTTTATTTACCAAACTATACATGTATTATAGTAAAAGGTATAAATGATGATCCAAATTAAAAGAAGTTTAATAAATAAACTAGTTTTATTTTAATCATATGAAAAAAGAAGAAGCAACAATAGTAGAAAAAGAAAAGAAAAAAAGAAACCTACCACTTTAACCTTACAATAATAATAATAAAAACCTTTTTTCCCAAGAGCATAAAAAAGATGTTTAATTTTTAGGTAATTAAAGGATGAAATTATATAAAAAAAGATTAGAAAAAAATTTAATTTGAATCAATCCTAATTAACATGATAGACATGTAAACTTGACAATGAGAAATAAGTTAAGCCTGGATTAACTAACAAAACCCTCATTTCATGTCAAGAAATTAAGATAATCTACTATAAAATAAATCAAAGAAAAGCACAAAACCAATTATCTAAAAAAAAAAAATTAATGTCAAACAATGAAATTAAAAAAGAAAATAAGCTAAAAAGATGTCAACTCCCATTAACTTTTCAAACATGTGATTTGAGTCATTAGAACAAAAACATAATACATGAAAAAATCAAGAAGCCTAAACTTCAACAAATCAAGCGTTGGAGGTTAAAACCTTAAAAAAAAAGTTATAAAAAGGAACAACGATAATAATATAAAATAAACTCTAGCTATAAAATTTTGAATAGAGTAAAATTGAAAATAAAAATAACTTTTTCAAAAAGAAAAAAGAAAAAGAAAAAGAAACAAATTAGAATATATAGTATACCATAATTTTGTTGGAAAGATGAAAATAGAAAACCAATAAAACCATTACAAAATAAGCAAGAAAAAAAAAAGGATCACATTAAAAAAAAGATTGAAGGATAAAAATGAAAAAAATAAAACTATATTATTAAAGAAAAATCGCTCCACTATCATCAATACATATTGTACCAACAAAAAAAGAATATGGCGGTGGGGCTACCAATAATAAGGCAAAAGGGTTTTTTTGCTACTAAAAAGTATCACAATAGCTGTCTAAAATGTATTGTAATCTTTCAGGTGTTTATACATATACTGCACGCATCAATATATATTTTTATTTAAATAATGATTTAATGTTTTAAAATGATCAATATATCTTCAAGGAATCTAGTAATAACAAAAAAAGAAGAAAAAAGAGTGAAAAATTCGAATATCTTTGGATGAATGATTTATTTATTTTTATTTATTTCAGAGAAGATAGTATTACCTATAAAACATAAAAAATATATCAAAACTCTTCCAACACAAAAGTCTTTGGTTCTTTTTAAAAGATCAAAATAATAGTTATACTGTAATGATGAATAATAAAATGTATTCATGGTTAGAACGAATTTGCCTCCTCTTTTAGTTTTTTTATCATATCCCGTAAAAAAAAAAAAAAATCATGTGTATGAAACATGAAGCAGTAATAAAACATGTCCTGTTATTACATTGGCTTCCTAATACTATTTGGATGGAGAAATATGTGTTAGAGAATAATATAAATCATATTATGGGTCCTCACTTACAAGTTTGAGCTTTTAGGTGAGTTGGTTTCTTAGCATGGTATCAGAGCCTTGTTGACCCAGCGGTCACGAGTTCAAATCTCACCACCCCCATTCTATTTGATAAAAATCAAGCACAAGGTAATGTGGGCCTGTGCAAGTTTCAAGCCCAAAGGGCTTTCACTTGAGGGGTGTGTTAGAAAATAATATAAATTATATTATGTGGCCTCACTTACAAGCTTGAGCTTTTAGGTGAGTTGGTTCCTTAACAATATACTGGAATTTCCAATTAACCTATCATAAAATACATTGGCTATTTTTGTTTCTCCAATTTATTTTATTGCCAAGGAGATCTATATTACGACAACACCGTCACTGTTGCGAAAGAGATCTAACTGCTATTAATTCTATTATGATAACACCTTCACTATTGCCAGAGAGATTCTATTATGACAACACCTTCACTATTGCCAGAGAGATCTAACTAGTAATTATTATATTATATTATAGAATAAGGTGACGTCCAATTTACCACACAATACACGAATAACTACAATAAAAATATTAGTTTGATGCCCGAAGGTCCCATAAAGCAACAACTAGTAAAAAAAGTCATCGAATAAATTGAGAGGATATGGTTTTAGTTTTATATATTGTGGGTATAAATATGATAATTATTAGAAATTTATATAATTATTAATTTTAAAATTTATAAAATTAATTGAGATATATATAAAAGAATCCAGACCGGACAACCATGTTAATTATAAAAAAAGCCATTGAATAAGATGAACCACACAATGCTAGTTCATGAGGACATTGATTTGATCGCAAGCTACCACTTTGATAGTTACAGAAAAAACATAGCCAGCCCTAGTTTCATTTCGTATATATAAATTCACCCACACTAGTGATTAGAGTCTGGTGAGCAATTTCCACACGCATAAGACAGGGCTGGACTAGGTCTTCACCACATGCTACGAATAGTATCTAACGCTATTCGTTTTGCTGTGCCATCTTGAATCGAGATCAGCCTCCAAATCCATTCTGAGTACTTGAGGTCTTGAGATTCTAGGAAAGCCAGAGAGTTTATCATTCAGTCGAATTTAGACATCTGTTGTTGCTGGGAGTGGCACGCGTAGCTTAGATCGATGAGAAACAGGATATCACATTGCATATGGTGTTCCATTAAATCTACTCATCAGACCAAAGATCATAAAAAACGAGATTAAATTGTACATGATTCGTGACATTTTAGAGCAAAGATCCTTCACAGAAATTAAGGTATCTAACGAATTCAAATCATAATCTTACATCATCCTAAATAACCCTGTATCGAGTACATATTAAAATAAGTTTGAACTTGTATATGTACCACCAAGAAGCTGTTAGAAATCAACAATTTATTTTATCAGTATTTTAGTTACCGATAGAATAATATGATCGGTAAAACTCTCATCGGAGATTTCACCACCATCGAAGATTTCATTAATAACTAAATTATTTCCTGAGACCAGCTGATCATAGCATATAATATTAGTTTGCAAGAATCGGAGCTGCATCATTAAATGTGAGGGTTGGAAAAAACAATAAATATAATTTCCTGTCGATACTAAAACTAAGATATGTTAATAAAGCAGAAAGAAGATTCATCTGCAATTAAAATTTTCATATATGATGGTAAGTTGACGCATGCACAAGAGCAAGAGAAGAGGAGGGACCTGAGGTCTAGTGCTAGACCTCAAGTGCTTCACGTCAATCCCCACGTCAGCATTTTGATGTGAGATTTTAGTGGGTACTGATTTGTCCAATAGTTAATCTAATTCCCACCCAATAACCACAATGCCAGATCCCTTTCTTTCCCTGTTCACAATTTTTTTTCTCATTTTTTTCAGGACTTTCCTCACGATGGCTCATGTTTATACTCTCTATAGTACGACAAATTGAACGATTCATTGGTTGAGGCTTGATTTTGTCCCACAAGTTTACATTATTGATTTGATCTGGCTTACGGAATCTTGTTCACCTCTGAAATTTAATCAATATTTTTTGTGAGTGTCATCCCATTTTATTAGATTTAACTTCATAAATACGAAATCAAACTGAAATCACATCCCTTTCATGCAAGAGTGTCACTGAACTATAAGCTTATTGATATTTTAAATTATATTTTTTTTAGTATCAATGTGATAACTTTTTTATTATAAATATCTACAGTAGCAAGCTGTCCTGAACCATGTGTTCAGTTTTTTTAGCTCTAAACAAAGACATAAATAGAAGCAGAACATGCACAGAAAATTGCTGCTTCATTTAGCCTGTTCTCCAAATAGAGAGGAAAGAAATGAAAAGGTGTGAGCTCTGTGATTCTTTAGCAAAAATGTTCTGTGAATCAGATCAAGCAAGCCTGTGTTGGGATTGTGATGCTAATGTTCATAGTGCAAATTTTCTTGTCACTAAGCATTCAAGAACACTTCTTTGTCATGTCTGCCAATCCCTCACGCCATGGACCGGAACCGGACCCAAGTTAGGCCCTACGCTTTCTGTTTGTAACAACTGCGTAAACAACTCAACTCGTAGAGAAGAAAGAGGCACCGAAGATGATAAAAACGAAGAAGACGATGATGCCGAAGACGAGGACAATGATGATGATGATGATGATCATGAAAGAGAAGATGATGAAAATGATGATGGTGGTACTGCTCATGGCAGCGAAGATGATGAAGAAAATCAAGTAGTTCCATGGTCTTCTACGCCATCTCCTCCCTGTTTCAAGCTCTTCTAATAATAGTAAAGAATTTTCAAGCAGATTTGTGACAGTGATGGAGGATTACCTCCATCAAGATCAGCTCTCTTCTCAACAGCTCCTGTAACTAGTGATGCTCATCAGGTTTAGCCTATGAGTCTTCTGTATTTGATGTTATTGTTAATGATTAAAATCTATTATCCAGTCCTGATAAATGTTGAACCAGAATTGAAGATGTAATGAAAGAACTTTCTATTCTGAATCAGAATCATTTAGGCTATAGCTAGGCTTCTTGTTAATTGCAGCATAACCTGAATGTGTTGGTGTCTAGTGAATCAGCTTCTGTGGGCATCTAGAGCTCAAGGATTAATTAACTAAAATTTCCCATGTAATAGAAATGTTGTCAGAGATTTAGATTCTACCATGAAATTTTAGATGTACTAAGTTTTCAAGTTCAAATATTAGAGTGATCGGTCACGAATTTGAAGTATATTATCTGATAAAATTAATAGCAAAAGATAGATTAAGCATATACAAAATTTCATGAGGATATTAAAAAAATAATATAAATCATATCTTAAAATCTCATTTAACAACTTAAACGTTTTGAGTTGAGATGTTTTGGTTCAGTTTTCCTGGATTTTCATTCATTTACTGAATAGAATCAACAGGTGCTGGAAAGATCCATGTCAAACACTTCTATGGTGCAAATTTGCAGTGAAAGTGGGACCCTTTTCTTGGAGGGCTGTGTGCCTCCTTCATTTACAGAGAAGAAATTGTTTTGATTCCTTGACGAATGAATATAAACATAACAGATCATGACGGAATCCATTGACTGTGGGGGTGATGGTGCTAAGCATTCGCTGTTTCTTTGGTGAGAGCTACGAGTCATGTTGCTCCCTAGGTTTGAAGATCTAGCGAGCTGCTAGCCATTGTTCATAGCTTTCCTCTTATATTATTTGGTAATAGAAAATTTAAAGGTTTTATGCTTCAGGTTAGACTAATGGCTCGCCTTGTCCACATGCACTCTATTAAGGTTTTTACTTAAAAAATCCATTCCCTGCCAACAAAAGAAACATAATTTTCCTTACAATAATGCATAATTTGTGGCTGTAACCTGGTGAAAATATCTTGGGATCGTGACCTCAATCCGGCCATCTCTTTCTACCTCTAAACTAAATGGATAATAAATATATCATACACAACCGACCTTATAACATCAAGATTTAGGAGGCTCTTTTAAGCTGGTTGAAGCTTCATTGTTGAAGTCATTAAAGAATTATATTAAGAGATTACAACTATAATAGACTACTAATTAACCTTCCGGCAGCTTCACGTGCCTGCCATCGGCCTTGAATTATTATAATTGCAATTTGATCGTGGATAATTTTCCTCTTGAAGTAAATCTAACACAATTTCTAGATTATTTAAAAACACTAGCATGGAATCAAGAAATGGGAGATTCGAATAACAGGTGAGATTTTGAATAAGAAACCCATTAGTATTATTGCATTACTTGTATGGCACAAATAGAATTACAAATCTCCACTGATGGTACATGTAGACAATTATGAACCCTAAAGATTTAAGATTGCAATATAGTTTATGACTTGCCATATTCAAATTCCTAGCGATGGCTTAAAAGTTGGAATGAATTCATAGAAATGGAAGAAGAGTAAGGAACTAATATCATGTTTGGAATTATGTGAATTTAATTTAATTCGAGATTTTAATGAAATCTCATATTTAAAACCCTCTTAACTATAAAAAAAATCGAGTTTCAAATCAAATGCAATCTTTAAAAACTATTACAAAAATAAATTATATGTCAACCCTCTGATTTATAGTTTTAAAAAGAAAATAATTAATATTAAAACTAATAAAATGAATGTAACGATGGTAATATATATATATATATATATATATATAAAATGAATCTTATATCTTCTAAATATATGAATTCAATTTATTTATCAATAAAATTTAAATTAAATATTATAATTAAATTCAATTATAGTTGATTTCAAACAAGTTGTAAGTAAATAATACAGCAAGTGGGAAAAATATAAATGACTAGTTAGGGAGAAAGGCAAGCAGACTAGACATAAAACAGGTGATTGAAGAGAGACAAATAAAAAGAACGAAAAAAAGAGGAGAGAAATGTTGTCATCTTAAGCTCGATCGTCAAAATTCGAGCTCCCAAGTAGTTTATCCTCATTAAAACAGTTGTTTGTCCTGTCATCAAGTCCCAGAAGAAATGATTTGCTGGAAAATAATATGAGCTCAGTTCTTAGCAAGTTTGACAATAACGTTTCTAACTTCTTGGAAGCATCGAGTTTCATTATAAATATAAAAAAATCTGAATCATGCCACCACCCCATATAGCAACCTCGCCATGGAGGAGAGCTTTTTCTTTTCTTTATTTTATTTTTATAAAATCACATCTAGCTACATTGACTATCTTTTGTTTTCCAAACTGTAAATTAATTGTTCCCCATATATTTTTTATTGTGAATTTTCTCGCTTGAGTTATGATGATTTACTCAAATCTACTTCTTCTTAAAAAATAATTTATATTATAATTTGAAGTTTAAGTTTTTAGATGAAAAGTTCTTTGATATAAAATAGATCAAATTAAAATAATCCAAATATAGCATAATTAAAATAAATCTACTATACGATCCATTTTGAGAGGGGTAATTGTAGGTTTCTTGATTTATAAGAATGATCAGTTAAAGTGAACACGTTACGGTTTTGTTTTATTTATATGTTTTTTTTTATTTTAATAAATAGTACATTGATGATTCTCATTGAAATGATAAAAAAAATATGGAGAGAGTGTATTCTTTGACTAACAACTAGGTCACCACTCATGACAGATGATCCTCCTCACTAAACACATTCTAAATATCTAAATTAATTATCAATTGTGATCCTAATATTGATATCAACAACAAGATTATTCATCCAAACTTTAACTTGTTAGATTAAAATAGCTTAAAACTCTAAAAATTAAGTGCTTGGAATTAATTTTAAAGATCCAACGATCCAAACACTATTATCCATTTGCAACTCCTTAATCATAGTGTTTAAGATAGCATAAATCTAATTTTTACTAGGTCCATCAAATGATCATGTTTTCAACCACAAATTTGAATCAAGTTCTAGATGGGTCTAAGAATCATCAATGTACCTCTCCTACAACCATTATATGTTTTCTGAAACAAAATCAATAAGCTAATCTAAAAAAAACTTAAAGAAAAATAATTAATGAAATCCAACACACCATGAATTTTTCGATGATCATCATTTCATATGTGAGTTTTTACAAAAACTCCATAAATTTTGGATTGTGTCTAGAAATAGTAGCTTGCAAAACAAAAGTTGTTAATTAAACACTTTTATATAAAAACAATAATCTAAAAAATAGATGTCATAAAAAAAAATCCTACCAATTGCTTTGCATGCGAAATAATCTTCTTGTTGATATCAGTATCAGGATCATGATTGATGATAGATTTGGATAATGATTTATAGTCATCCCTAGTAAAGGGTTTAGGTATGCCAATACTAATAATTAGAAGAGTTACTTTGACAAAATATATATTTGAGGGACCTAAGCAGGTCCTCTAATTTTATTGTTTATTTTGAGACGACGTGTCGCCTTCCGGGCAAAAATTTTCTCTCTCGCCAGCGTGTCGGCCAGACTTTAGCACCCCAAATTCATAACAAATCCCCGAATTATTAATTACTAGGGTTTCGTCCGCTTCACCTCTCTCAAATCCCTCGATCAAACCCAAAATTATTTAGGGTTTACGTAAAAAATGCCTCAAAGGCACTCAAAAAACAACAACGATTTAGCTTTTTTCACGTACGATGAGAAGAAAAAGCTAGGTTATGGGACACAAAAGGAGAGACTTGGAAAGGATTCGATTAAGCCATTCGATGCTTGCTGTCTCTGCTTGAAACCATTTATTGATCCGATGTCTTGTTCAAAAGGTCATGTCTTTTGTAAAGAATGCATATTAGAATGCCTCTTAGCTCAAAAGAAAGACATTCAAAGGTAACAGCAACTTGGGTCATGTCTCAAGGATTTTTCTGCTTTGTTGTTCATATGATTTGGGTTTTGTGGTTATTTATTTATCTATTTATTTATTCTTGTGGAAAATAGACGAAGGTTGATTTTTGAGTTCTGGTTATTGTTTTAAATGTTAACATTTTTTTGGACTTGGTTTGGTGGAGGATTTGTTTTGTTGGTGAATTGATTGGATTCATAGTGGAATAGGACCTCAATTAAATAGAATTTGAGTTTAATGTAGAGCTTTCTGAAGAGAAGGACTTTCCTTCAGCGGGATAAGCAAGGTTTTATGAATTGTATTTGCAAGGCTTGCTGAGTTGTGAACTGAACTGATATGAAAAGTGAGAGATGATTATTTAAATTTTGAATGAAAGGTTGCAATCTGAATTGGAGATTAAATTGGGAACTTTTATTGCGGCAGGCCCTGGTTTTGTGTGCTGACAAGTGTAGACTCTAGTTTTGTGACAAATGATGAATCATGAATGTACTTGCTCTGATTTATTTGGCTAGTAACTGTTTGGTTTTGTGATCTAAAACCTTTATAGATTATTTTGCAACATGGTAAAGGGAGAAGGTTTTTGTTAAACTGTGAAGAAAACTCATGATTTAAGTTTTCCCCTTAGCAGTTATCTGTTCTGAATGTATGCTGCTGTAGATTTTTTGACCTTTTTGCTTTATATTACGTTAGAATAGATATGTACTTCTCATTGATCTGATGCTGGCACTGTTTCTTGGAATCTTGGAAATTAGGATCTTTATCTTGGATTTTGGAAATTAGGATCTTGGGCAATTGAGTGGTTGGAATTCATGGTGAAAGAAAGTTGGTCATTTTAGCAGCCTAATTGCCAGCTTCTTCAATTTTCATGGTGACTGTGTCTTTGTGGGCACAGGTGGTCTGTAAAGCTATTCACTACTGGCTTTTTTGTTATTAGACAGAAAATTAAGAAGATATTAATCTTTGCATTTACGGTAAAGATTTATATGGAAAAGGGTCCTGCGGCAATTTTATTTTAGATCTGAACTAGAAATGGCTATAAGTGCAATTTTCTTTTTTGGTATGAACTTAAAGAGCAGATTGGAACATCAATTAAAGATAAGAGAGCCTGTGCTAGCTCAGCCTTTTTACCTGAAGCAGTGAACCGTTTCGTACATTTTCGTAGCTGTTTCCATGTATTGTGCTATCTTCTTTATTCTTTACAGTTCCAATGCTGCGATAAGAAGTGTGTTTTCTCTTACCTGTCAGGAAGCTAACTGCCCATGAATTACAGAAGAAACAGGAAAAGGAAGAGGAGGAAGAAAAGCTAATGTTGAAGAAAGCAAGGGAGCTTGATGCATTTGATCAGCAAAATCATGGTGCAGTTCCACAGTACAGTGATAGAAACCACAGCCAAGACAAACCTGGGTTCCATGGGGCAAACAGTGTGAAGGTCACTTCATATGAAGAGGAAGCACTCCGAACAATGAAAGCATTTTGGCTACCCTCAGCTACACCAGATGCTCCTGTTAAAGTAGATGCCCCTTCCACAAGTACTGTCTGCCCAGAAGGCAAGGAAAAGCTCAAGCTGAAGAGCCTGTTCCCTGTTTACTTTACAGAAGACACCAGTGAAAAGAAATCATCTAGCTCTCTTGATAAGACCTTTATTTGTCCTAGCTGCAAGGTTACTCTCACCAACACACTATCACTAGTGGCACTTAGTTCCTGCGGTCATGTCTTCTGCAAGAAGTGCTCTGACAAATTTATGGCTGTTGATAAGGTTTGTCTGGTTTGCAGCAAGGGATGTAAAGAACGCAATTTGGTGAACTTGGGAAAAGGTGGAACCGGCTTTGCTGGCCATGGGGATCATCTTATGGCAACAGATTTCAAGCATCTGGGTAGTGGTTCAGGATTGGGGCTTGTGAGACCAGCCACAAAGTCTTAAACTCCCAGCAATTGTTTAATATGGTAATCTTGTTCCAGTTACTTTTGCATCATCTGAAAATGGCAAACCAGGCTCATTTTACCTAGACTGGCATCCGTCTGGTTTACAGTGTGATATGGGTTATGAGTTTGTTTACTGACAGATAAATTTTGGTATGTCATGTTATAAACATCATTTATAATGAATTCTGGCTTCACAAGTCTACCCTCTTTGGCTGTTAAGACTTGATTCTTTCGGGCACCATTCATCCTATGAAGATGGACCTTCAGGTGGCCTGCAAAATTTATTTGAACAACGTTGGTATGACCTAACTGGTAATGGAGTAACTCAAATATTTTGACGGGATATATTATATAGTTTCTGTCAGGCAATTTCTTTGTCAATTAAATTAAGATGACGTTGGCCACCTGAGTGAATGAGAGCTTTTGTTGTTGATGTGCGTTCACATTCACATACGTCAGTCTCTTGTAAAATATCGTCTCAACTGACGTAAATTCAATTATATATATGGAAGGTTTTATTTTAAGATGTTTCTTAGAGAGCACAAGGCCTCCCTGTGCTATATAAAAACATCTAGATTCTCGTCCTATTACCACGTGGCAACAGACCACGTGGGTCCCACTATTCATTATTTCCCCGCCAACCCCACCCAACTTGAAGAAAGAGAATCGTCTCTTAAGAAAACCTAAAGGCAACGGCTTCCCACAAGTATGAAACAAAGGTAAACTATTCTTTAGGTCCTCTGTGTTCATATATATTTCATTATAGTCCTTACAGTTTCAAGTTTCCTTGCGTGTGATTTGAGAGTGCAACCCAAAATAGCCCTTAAGTTTTACAAGATGCTACAAAACAAAACAAAAATTCTATGAAATAAAATAAACCATCAACAAAGAATTCTTATATTTCTTTTGTTTCAAATCATTTTAATACAGTGATATCAAAAATAAATTATTTTAATATATTTTTAATTAAAAATTATTTTAAAGAATAACCATTAGCACAGCAAGAAACCGGCTCTAACTAACTACCCTAGCCTTAAGTCAGGTTAGACCTAGGCCTTATAAATATGATTTAAATTTTATCAAAATTACAGACTATATAAACAAATACTATAAACTCTAGAGGACAAAGTAGGATTGCTTATTCTATAAGGACTAGAATATAGTTTATCAAATAAAAAAACAAAATTGAAAACACATTGCCATGTATAAAAATGAGAGTAGCCTTTTTTAATACACAAAGGATAAGAAGGAAAGAGAACGGGAGAAGACAAGATTTTTGGTGTGTTTGCTTACTGTTAAAAGATTTGTCCAACTGTTTTTGTTTGTGAAATGGGGGATTTGGAAAAGCAAGTTGAGGTCAATGGAAGGAAGGAGGATGAGGAAGAGGAGAAGCTGTTAATGGAAGGAATGAGCGTTTTGGATTTTGATATGCTATGTTCTACCGTGGCTATGCAAACACAAGGCAAAAATTGGTCCCAAATTGAAAGCAATAAAGAAGAAGAAGAAGGTGATTTGCTTCATTATAATAATGGAGGTGGAGGTGGTGGTTTCAGGATGTGGGAAGGTGAAGTTCTTGATTGCTTTGATGACCGCCGCATTGCTATTGAATCTCTTTGGTAATATTCTCTCTCTGTTTCTGTTTTCCGAGGTTTCCGTGATTAGAATTTACAAGGAGAAGCTAAACCCATAAAGAAAAAATGGAACATTTAATTTTGTTTTCGTTCTTTTTTTTAATTGTTCCTTTGGTTTTGTTGTGTTTCTAGCTAATTATTGCTTTGCGTTAAGTTTAATGAAATTTTATTCTAGTTTAGTTTACGTTTGTGTGGAGGCTTTTAATGTTAATGGGTTTGAGGGGTGTAATTGGATATGGAAATCTCATGATGGCAGCTTTAAATTTGTATTTTTAAAAAAATCAGTTTGGTTTTGGTTTATACATGTCACTATTTGATAATAATTTAGTGTAACATGAGGTAAAGAGTTCATGTTTGTAACTTTAAATATATATTTGTATTTTTTTTCTTTAAGGAAACTGTTTTTCTGGATATTGTTTTTAATTTTATGAGAATTTAATAGTTAAAGGCAATGCTCAGAAGTGTTTTTCTTTTCTTTTCTTTTTGGTGTTATGAATTATGTTCATTGTTGATCTGTTTATGATGGTCAATTATGCCGTCTTTGGGCCATTGAACATTGAGTTGTTCATGAAAAATTGGATTCTTCCATTTTTTTTTATTGGTATTATGTGTTTGAATTTTGCTCTGATTTCAAGTAACCGTGCATTGATGTTTCAGCTGTCCATGCTATAGATTTGGAAAGAACATGAGACGAACTGGTTTTGGTTCTTGTTTTCTTCAGGTAACATTTTCTTGCAATTCCTTATAGTTTAAGAATTTAGATAACTAAAGTAAGATTTTGGCTTTTACAAATTCAAAATGTGATCTTTATGCAAATGAATTCTGAATTCATAAATATGATTTTGCAGGGAGTTGTATATTATGCTCTTGCTTTCAGTGCCCTTCTGAGCTTCGTTGTCTTTATTGTGATGAAGCGGCATTATTTTCTATATTTTTCAGTTGCATTTACCTTCTTTATAGGAATGTATCTGGGTTTCTTCCGCAGACAGATGAAAAAGAAATTTAACATCAGGGTGAGCATTTATATATCATTGAGTTTAACTTTTGCTGATTATTTGGTTTAGTTGCACCATGAGAAGGCTGTATTCTTAGGTTTTTTGCTTTCTTGTTTTATCTTTTAAATTATGTGCATAGAAGCACGGCTACTTTCACATTTGTATTTGATACTCAGATTAGCTCTCTTTTTGTGAATCAAACTTTGACCACTCAATACATTGTGCCGGCAATTGTCAAATGTAATGGGATTTGTTGGAAGACCTATATGTATAAGTGCTCAAAGTTTACTGGCATTTATGAGAATCATCATGCAGATTTTTTTGTTCTGGACATTCGAGTGCTAGTGCATATGAAGTGGAGCTAAAGGGATGGCTTTCACTGTTTTTGATTTAATAGCCATAACTACTTTTATTGTGCGACTTCCAAACTTGTCAGTTCAAATGTGTTGACAGTGCTCTCTCATTAGTTTGAGTTTTGTTTATTTTCTCTATATTGTTGTATCACTTTGAAAATCCATAGTGTAGACCTAATGGTTGCAGTTTACATTTTCATCAATTTCAAGTTTTGGTCAGGTTATCTTATTTGTGCATTACATTAACCATATTTGAGGAAGAATTGAACTTCTGTCAAGTAGATCTATTTTAGTTTGATTTTAACACTTCCTACACGAAGATTATCAGAATATTTTCTCTCATTGGTTTCTTATTAGTTATTATAGACTACCTGATTCTTCTACTTTTGTTTCTGAAACTTCTATCTTTTAGACTATAAGTTGACGTTAAATCATACTGACTCAATTTTTTTTTTTTTGGAATATGTTCATTTTAGGGTAGTGATAGTTCCTTGGATGATTGTGTCTACCATCTGATCTGCTCCTGCTGCTCACTATCCCAGGTTCTTATCTGCCCATCTACGAATAAATTTTGATTGTTGTTAATCATAGCCAAACACTTGGACGTCTCTGAAACCTAACTATAAGCATTTCATCTATAATGGAGCAGGAATCCAGGACATTGGAGATGAACAATGTCCAAGATGGTATCTGGCATGGTCGGGGTGATACTATATGTGTACGTAGTAATAGTGAAGGAAATAAAGTGTTCCTGGAACTGCACCCGCCTTCTGCTGTCGCAACAAAGTCCCCTGACATTTGCAGCATGCAAAAAAGTACTGATCTCAGTGACCAATCTTCAACTTGAGGAGCTTGGGCTTCTATGACCTTGATCTGTGCATCAACACCAATCTTGTTTATGAGAAGCCATGAGCGAGCAGCGTGGAGCATTTGCTGCCTATCCTTAGAACGCTGCCTTTTCAAATCAAGGAAGATGACGTGCTCAAGAGTATCTGATAAAGAAGATGTTCCCAGTCTATGCGGACAACTCAGACTTGCATTTAACAAGAGTTTTGTTATTGGTTAGACCCTTGTTCTTAATGTGCTTTTCTTAGCTGTGAAAATTGGAAATATTGTAGTCACGTTTGTTCTGTTTATTTCATTCTGGCCGAGTGCGATTCTACTGGTTAGATTTTATCAGGAGAAATCAAGTGTATCAACAGCCTTGGCTCTTGTCTTCCTTGAAAGCTCTCTTGATAATAGCTTTGAAATTGATCTATTGGGCCCTTATTGCACCACAACTTCCATGTCATTTACCTCCTTCCCTTCCATCTCCTCCATAACCACCGCACAATCCTTACAATCACAAAAACTCCAACTCCAGCCAGTACACTTTCTTTTTCAACCGAAATAAATTACTTCATTTATATGAAACTGATGCATTAAGCTGACTTGGCGAATTTAAAATTGGCATGCACTAAGACCCAACCGAATATGGTGTTCTTAGATCAACATAATATCTTTTGATTGTCCAAAAAACGTTGCCTGTGAAGTTATTAATGTTGCATTTTTCTGCGTTAGTGATGGAGAAAAGGGAAGAGTAGTTTGCTTTTTGTCCCATATTGATTACTACTGTTGAGTTGTAATAGTTGTGTTGATTCGATGAAAAGGGGGGGAAGATGGAAGAAGAGTAGTTTGCTATTTTTCTAAGTTTGGAATGAAAACACGTTGAATTAAGTGTCCCACAATGGAACATGTAAATGGATTCCAAGAATGTCGACATAAAAAAGTCGAACTAGTTTTTGCCAATGTTGAGCTATTGGATTTGATTTATAATTTATTTTAACTATTTTTATCATATTAAATGATTTAATCAAGATCCACATTTTGTCAATGTGATTTCATCATGGAGGTTGACTACTACAAGGGCTTGAACTTCTATATTCTGCTCTCGATCAATGAACTTGAAAAATGCATTCACATGAAACCATGTGCTACACCCTCGGCTTTTGTCCTTGCACCCTATTTCTTCCACAATGTCGGTTTCTTGCTTGTCGAAACTTGAAAGATTGGTCCTCAATAATTGCAAGATATTATCGTTAAGGATCCTGATTATCACCCAAATGAAAGGTTTTGTAGATCCTAATGGTCTGAATTAGTGGTTTTTTTTTTTGCCATTGTTGAGCTATTTAGTGGTCCATTAATTGTTCTAATTAAAACGAGATGAAATCGAATGCTTTTTTCTTCACCATCTACGGTCATTCATCGTCTCAAGACAAGTAAAAGTTTCAAAATTCGTGAATGGTTTTTTCTTCTTCTTTGATTTATGTTTCCTTAAATTTCTTATATATTATAGCCCAAGTCAATAAATGGCTCCATCCATTTACTCAACTTAAGGGTGAGGTTACGCCTCAAGTGTGTTTTTACCCATTTTGAGCTCTACATGAACTAGGTTTTCTTACCTTCAAAAACATGTTGAAAAAAAAAAAATCAGTGATAAGAGCATAGCAGAACACCTAGAAAATCACTATATTTAAAGAGACAAATTTAAAATTGGATATTTGGGGATTGATTTACATTTTTTTAAGGTTTATTTGAGCTTGTCAAGGTTTATTTCAAATAAATCAAAATAAATTCATTTTATTTTCTTAAAAAAATAAATAAATGATTTTCAATTGATTAACCAGATTTTTATAAGTTTGACATGTTATATCTAACTAAATTAATTTCTACTTGATTTAATTTGAATATTAATCTAGGTTAGGTTATAAGTAGGATGAATCATCAAGTTTACTCGTTTATCAGAACACGCTTAGCATCTACAATGTCCATGTTTGCTTTTAAAAGAGAGAATAAAAATGCTGATGATCTAAGAAAAAATACGTCACTAGACAATTTTAACACCGAACATACTGATGTTTGAAGTCAAGGTAGCATGAAATATGTGTATGGACCGTGTTTTGGGGACTCGGTGTTAGAGAAGACGACACTCAATTTTTTAACTCAGACTAGTGGCACCGAATTAATATTAATGAAAGCATAATTATAGTATTTAAGATTTATTTTCCATATTATCATTTAAGATTAAAACTTAAATTGACTATAAAAAATGCATTAAATCAAATATGAATTTTAAAACCTGATTAAGAAAACTTAGAGTCTTCAAAATCTCGGAAGAACACTCATTAAGCGAGATATAGTATATAAAATATTTAATATAGAATATAAAACGTTCTGGTCATATTTCATTCTACAGTTTGCCAATTGTTTATTACCTATAACTCACATCATATTTGCCGGAGGAAAATTTTTTTTATGTTCGGTCAAATAATGATGTTCACACCTACGAATTTGAATGTTCTAGTCTATTCTTGTTTTTTCCTCCTCAACTTCTTAATCCCCCCCAAATTTAAATAATCAAATTATTCTTCATTCTCAATTTTTTTTATTAGATTAAGTTTAAGTTTTTATTTATAAGTTAGATTTATAAACTCGTGACAACTTTTTTTTTTTTTTTTTAATACGAGGAGAAACCATTCTATCCGGAAAGTGCACTTTGTGAGCCTAGGGAGCGAGGAAAACCCCGACTGTCCCAGGCTCTTACAGGACAGTAGTGACTCACATCACTAGGGCGCGCCCCGACTCGAACCTTGCTCTTGCAAATGCAAGAGCAAGGCCGTTGCCGCCACGCTAACACCATTTATGATATTTAAGTCTTTATATATATATTAAGTAAATTTGTTCATGGATAAGATATATATATGTACATATATACATATATGTTAAGTAAATTTGTTCATGGATAAAATAAATAAAATAAAAATCTATAGATCTAATCTATACAGTATCGTCTCAATACTGTAATTAACCAATCAAGGTCCATAAAGCTTTTAAAATAAACTTAATTCATGTTGTTGTTTGTGTAATTTTTCCTTGTTAATTCTAGATTTAAATTATTTTTCCTACTTAATTTTGAATTCTTTTAAATAATATGTTTTTTTTATTTAAATATAACTAGTTTGTGTTTTTTTTTCTTATTTTTTTTATCATTTTCATTAAATATTTTCTCTATCTATTTCTTTATATTTTAGGATTTAATTTTAACTAAAGTCTGAAAAGTTCTTATTCATGCTAGAGTCGCTTGTAGTTTGCATATATGTCAGTCAGAAATAAATTCAGTTTGTTAATACTTTGAAAATCTTAAACTATAAAAATGTTTTTTTAATTTCTTAGAAAATATTTCCTCTGTCTCTATATTTTTTTTATATTTTAGGACTTTAATTTTAAAATCTTATTTTTTATCACACTATATAATATTGCGTGTGACTTGCATATTTGCGAGTCAGAAGAAGATTCATTTTGCAGTTAGTCCAAGAATACGTTGAAAATTTTGAAATTCGAAACACGTTTTCCCACTGGAAAATATGATATATGTGGCAATGACTTGACTCCGGCAGGTGTTATATTAAATTGAGATTAAGAATCTACTGGAACTGGGAATCCATATAGACAGGGATTTTACATCAAACTGGCGACGATGAGAAAGATTGCACAGAACTCTCAGAATCTGCCTTTGAAAAGAGGGGCATGGAGTCCTGAAGAAGATCAGAAGTTGATAGCTTATATTAACAGACATGGCATTCGGAACTGGATTGAGATGCCGAAAGCTGCCGGTAAGAAACAAGTGGTACCCATCTTTAGTTGAATTTCAAATATTTCAGCAAAGAAAATGGAGATAGTGAGGTTTCATTGCTTTATTCTCCGATTTTTCTTAGGTTTGTTAAGGTCAGGGAAGAGTTGCAGGCTACGTTGGATGAACTATTTAAGGCCGGGTATAAAGCGTGGAAACTTCAGCATGGAAGAAGTGGAAGCCATACTCAAGCTGCATGAAGTTCTTGGAAACAGGTAAATTAAGTACTCTAAAATATGGATATTCTTCGTTAAGGCAAGATTTGTTCCTCAAATTCCATTTCTCACTGCTTCATCTTGGGTGATCTATTTCACAAGGTTCCACATGTCCAGTCAGATGCATGATTTCATGCAAAATCACAATAATGATGCTCAGCTGCTTATAGAGATTCAGTTGAAAACTAACCAAACTCTCGTTGTAATTTAACTAAATTATGACGTACAACTGTTAGGGGTGTGTTTAATATCAAATAATAATAATAATACTAATTATTATTGTTGTTGTTGCTCCTTTTCTTTGTAATTATTATTATACAATAAAAAAACAATATTCAATTACGGAAAATGAAGTCGAGGTTTTTATTTTCTCCATCATCAGGAAGAACTATAAATCAGAGCTTCCACAGAAGTTCAATAATTTTGATTTCTTCCACCTGTCTCAGATGGTCTGCAATTGCAGCAAAATTACCTGGAAGAACAGATAACGAGATAAAAAATCTATGGAACACCCGCTTGAAGAAAAAACACGTTGAGAACATTATCAATACTGCAGTGCAAGCTCCTAAACTGCAAGGAACACAAACATCCACAGTAGAGTTCAGGAAAAGGAAATTATCTGAAATTGATGATGTTCCACTTCCCACTGCTCCAAAAATATTGAAGTCAGAAGACTCAGCGGGGTCACCGAAGCTGCGTTTCACTAATATTTCTTCAAGCTTTAATCTTGTGAATGATCTCATAATTAATGAAAACCAGAACATAGAAGAGAACGTTGGATTAGTTGAATCAACTGGAGAACATTGTTTACGGGGTCCGCAATTTTCAACTGAAAATCAAACATGCAGGGTGGAGGATTATGGAGATACCTGCACAATTGAAATGTGGGTCCAAGAACTACTGCATGGAGTCTAGATATATCTACGTCTCTGCGGATACACATGGCATTCTGGTATTTATATATGCTATTTTTATTAATTTTATCAATGAGGACATTTTCTAATAAGCTTTTAATGCCTAAATTACGTTTCATTTTCATTGTTAGGCATTAAGCAAACCTATCCTATTGAAATTGATTTATGTAAATTTCTATTTCGAAACATTAAACCTATCATTTTCTTGCTGAGTTTGGAGTATTCTACTAGCTAAAATTTACTCGCAGGAGAAATGAAGTCATTAAGGTTGGGGCTTCATTAAAAATTTCCTTGGACTAGCTTGAAAGAATGACCGCTGTCAGTATTTTACTATTAATTTACTGTATTAAGTATATGAACATCAACGAGACATATAGAAAAGATAAACGATTTGGAAAAGAAAATAAATATGTTTTCCACTTCAGCATTTTTTCTGGTTCTCTGAAAAGATCATTTCTTGTGCATAAAAATATTCGTAGTAAAAAATTATCTCATTTAAAAATTTAAGCTATCAGATAAGATATCAGAATATGATTTATATTATTCTTTAACATATCTCCTCAAGTGAAAATCTTTTGAACTTGAAAATTACACACAGACTCATACTATTTTATGTTTAATTTTTATCAAATAGAATGAGAGTGATGAGATTCAAATTGTGACCGTTAGGTCAACAAGGTTCTGATACCATGTTAAAAAATTATCTCACTTAAAAATTTAAACCAGAGATCCAAAATATGATTTATATTATTTTCTAACAATTACCAATGACTTTAACCAAACTCATAGTTTGTGAAGGATGAGTTCAAACATTTTAGATCAATTCATCTCCTCAAAAATTGTATTTGTTTCGAGCAATCCATTCAGTCCACATGATACCATATGCTAGCAAAGAAAGGGTTTTTTCCCCGAAATTTACCAGTAGCCATTGCAGGTAACTGTCTCAGCATCCCCTCCACCAAATTAGGCATTCACCACGTAAATCCAATCCAGGCCATGAAACCATTTGTAAAACTTCCATGAAACATGGCAGTGGGAATAAATTAAGGACTTGCTATGTTTCATTATGACAGCACAGAGCTTAATTGAGTTGAATTAAATTCCTATGTAATAGCAGACTTCCTGTACAGATTCTATCTTGTAGAACCAGCCATAGAAATGTCTTAAGCTTAGGTGGTGCGAAACTTTTCCATAGCGAGTTTGCAAGAGAAAATGAACCTGGGAGCTGCAGCTGGTCAATTAAATTGCTGGCAGGCCGAACAGTATAGAGTCCATCATCGGAATGCTCCCATCATTTTGAATCTTCCTTGCTTGAATTCATGTTTACAAATGGCATTAAAACACGTAGTTATGCCAGTTGTATCTCCTCAAAAGGCAGAGGTGGCTTTTTTCCATTCAAAACTCGACACAGAGGTCCCTAACATGTTCTCCCTCATTGCAGCTAAGCAAATGGAAGGTTGTGCTGAAATTTCATATAGTGATGGGAAACAAATGGCAAGGGGGCCAGCTGCCATCCACTTGTCCTTCCAGAATCGGTTTGTCTCTCCAATACCAACTGTGTAGTTGCAGCCATTTTTCAAGGACGATGAAATTGGTGTGTCTGAATTCATGATTGAGTAAATTCCCCTCCACGTAGCTGAAAATGGTCTGTTGAACAGAGGAACTCCATTTTCAAAAACAGGGCAAATGATGGGGTGAATAAAATCCTGCCACCCATCCGGATGATTATCCCCTAAACCTCATAGCCACTTGAACAGCAGTTGACGTAGAACAAGTGGCAGAGACATACAAAATTCAAAAGCTTAGAATGATATGAAACTCACTCAGTTAATGCATCTCGGCGATTCCTGAATTAAACAATAGCTTTGCTATTAATGCATATTATTTTTTTACCAAATTCCATCGTTTAGGCCTTGAAATCATCATTGTTGTCATTTTCGGAAAGTTTTGTTTTAACCATCACTCTTGATTTCCAAGTCTGAATCGACTTCCTTCAATACCTATTTGCTCAGGATTTCTAGCATTTTTAATTCCCGTATTTATCTTAAATTTTTCATTTTTGGTAATTTTTAATAATTCGTGTTGTTTTCTTATTCAGCAAGGGTTAGAGCTAGGGTTTTTGCTTTAAATATAGTTGTAAGCCTCTGGCCATAAGATTAAATTATTGAATAGAGTTTTGAATTTTTTTTTTAGAATTCCTCTTATTCTAGAATTATTTACAGAATATCAACGTTAATCATATTCCTTGTGTTTTTTGCCGCGTCAGCGGTGCTTTATTCTTCCCTTGCATTGACCCCAACCCTAACCCCACCCCCTGTTTTTGGACCTAATGACAAAACTGAAACACCACCCCACAGAAACTTTCAACTTTCATCGGATTGATATAAGCAACTTGGAAACCCCCTGTGATAATAAAAATACTAACATGTAATAAGTGGCAGAGAGGAGAGAACAACAGTCTTGATAAGGCTGACTCGTATTGGTAAACTTAAAAATCTTTCTCCCATCTTCCCAATCTAGAGCGAAATTTATTAACAACCAGCTTCCAAGTTGAAATTCTCTTCGGATTTGCACCTAAAGGTGACTATCCCCAGTATCTGATGGCAATGTGTCCCGTTTACAGTATATTACATTGGCCATACTAGCCGCATAATCTTTATCAAGATAAATACCGACAAGAGAGCTCCTATGAAAGTTAAACTTTCAGTCTTGACGTCAACTGGAACCAGTACTGTAGGATCCTTTTAAAGTGAACTAAAGAGCTATACTCATTTTGCATGAACACCGAAGTGTCGTTTACATATTGGAGGTGCGACGATTGACTGACCATTTCCAAACTCAATGCTCTGAAAGTATTGTGCTGCCGAAGCCCTTTGAAAAAGAACTGACTTTCCTTCAACTGCAATGTCAAACAACAATGGTGATAGTGGAGGCTAAAACTACACTTAGGCTAAAATTCTTGACTTGGAGAGCCAATACTGCGAATTTCCATCTGTGATCCTAAACTACATTCGTGAACTAATGATATCCATTTGTCTCCAAATCGCATATACACCATGACTTCTTCTAAGTAAGACCATTTAACTGAATCAAAGGCCTTGTTGAGGTCGACTTTCAACAGAAACCCTTCCCGACCACCTTTCTTGATACAATGTATAAACTCATTAGCTATCATGAACCCGTCCAAAATTTGCCTCCCTGAAATGCAAGCTGTTTGATGAGAAGTAATAATAGTAGTCATGATAGTTTGTAGCAATGACGAGAGCTGCTTCCCAATATTTTTGCACATACCATAAATCAAACTGATCGGCAGTTTTCCTATTCTGAAAAATTCAAACACCACATGAAATAACTCATCCCCTATCAATGGAAAAGTTGCCTTGCAGAAAGCTGAATGTCGACCCATCAGGCCCAAGAGCCTTTGAGCCATCACAATCCCGCAAAGCTCTTCTGACTTCATCCATTGTCATTGGCTGTCCCAGCTCTGCAGACTGTGCAAGAGAAAGTTTGTTAATTTTAGTGTTGCCGTGCCTTTTGTTTTTTCTAAACCAGCTTCTTCTTCTTTTTTATTGCCCTCCATGTGTAATTGCACTTCACGCCTTGATTCTGTAAAAAGTTAAGCAATTTGTTTTTATTTATTTAAAACAACAACAACAAAAAAAAACATATTCTTAATGAATTTGCATTGTTTTCAAGCATCTTTTTCAAATAATTAAAAAAAGAAAAAAATGCTTTCATTATTTTAGTGATCTAATTGTGATTGTCACTGTTTGTCTTATTCTTTATGCTTTCAGTGCTATAATAATTGCAGGACAAAAGTGTGCAATGTACACGTGTTGAATTAACAGCAGGTTTGATATTTTGGTGGTATTGACCTTTCAAAATGTTTTATTCTTAAAAATATATTAAAATAATATATTTATTTTTAAAATTTATTTTTGATATAAAATATAAAAAAATTTAAATTGAAGAAAAAATATATTTTTAGAACACAAAACACAAACCAATTTTTAAATAAATGAGAATAAAATTGATCAAGTGATGTCATCACGAAGGCTCACCTTGACTTGGTTATTTAATCACTATAAATTTTAAAAATTATCCACCATCAGTAAAATTGAATTACGTACGATCACATCAACTATGTGGTGAATAACCATAGATGGCTAATCTTGACCGTATAGAAACTATAAAATAAGAACATTTTTACTCCTTCCTTTCTATTTGAAAATGTATTTAAAGTTATTTTTAAAAATATTATTTATTTATAAATATATTCAAATAATATATTTTTTATTTTTTAAAAATTATTTTTGACATCATCATAATATATGAAAATGATCTAAAAATATATAAAAAAATAATTTAAAATGTAAAACAAAAATAATTTTTTTAAAATATTAAAAAAAAAACAGTGACAAACACGATAAAATGCAATTGCTAGTTGCTGTCTTAGGCCGTTGTTTTCTTCTATTAGTCTATGGAATTCAGTAAAGCATCAGTGAAAAGAACTTTACAGGAAAGAAATTGTCGTCCTTTCAAATTATATTTTCTTAATACTACAAGCTTGAAATGCAATCAAGTCGACTGTGCTTTTTCTTTTACAGATTTGTCTTCACAAGTGCGGCTTGTAATTCAACATCTCGAGACAAATTCAAGTTCAAACTTGAGGTGGGCACTGTTTCTTGTCGTCGTGAAATTTCTCATGCTTGTGTTTCACCTTGCTAGTTTTAAAACGTAGAATAAATTGATGGCCTGATATGTTTCAAGGCAATCTTTAATGCAAAGTGCATGGTATAATGTTGCAGTCAAGGCATCACGGGGCACCTTTGCTGTTAAAATTGACTATGCTCAGCTCTTTCTTTCTTACTTCCATAAAGAGAAATCTCATAGCTGTAAGGCATTACAGACATTTGCAAGCCTCTTTCGTAGGAAAATTAGGGAAAAGTTTCCATCTTCTGACTGGTAAAAAGTCATGTGGGGCAACCTTAGATTAGTACACAACCTATAATCGTATGATTTCCATTGAATCACCAAAAATATTTGCATTTCAACTGCATCTTTCAATGGATTCCAGTTCAGACACTTTGGCCTTATTCACCAATGGATTCCACCTTAGAATATGAAAAATATGCCATTTTTAAATTATTATAATTTTCTAAGGAAAAATATAAAAATATTAAATATGCAAAATATCGTGTAATAAAAAATGTATTTTTTTCTAAATAAGAAAATAGAAGAGAATACAAGGATATATATTAATTCAACAAACAAAATTTTAGTCCAAATCCAAAAATAAAATTATTTGAAATTGTACAATTTAAATTTCAAACATAAGTAAAAAAATGAGAGTTGTACCAATGTAACTCAATCAACTTGATAAGTTCAATAATGATATGAAAAATTGATAAAAATATAGTTTAACTAAAAAAATAAAATTAACATCTTAAAAATATATTGAAATGATGATATATTGGATCAATTCTTGTCAACCTAGGTTAACTTTCCAAATATATATATATATATATAGAAAAAAGAGTCATTGTTAACATTAGTAATGAGAGAATTAAAAGGTCTGAGAGAATTAAAAGGTCGGAGCACTCACAATGCAATTTCTTATGTTAGCAACTTATCCTCCAAAAACATTACGAGTACTGACAGAAGAACTTGCAAATAACTTAAAAAATATATAAATAAATATATAAATTATATATTAAGTTAGATATATTCGGGAGAGTAAGCAATCGGTGAGATTCAAGACGAGGCTGTTACTTTGCTAGCGTTCCTTGTGCTAATTCCGACTACAGAACGACGAAATACGTGGTTTGCGAGGACAAAGCCACAGGTAAAGTCCAGTCAAATCCATATAAAATCTTAGATAAATTTAAATATATTAAAAGACTTGCATCCTTGACGCCTTTGCTTTCGATACGATGTGTAATTTCAAGGAAGGACCCTAAGGAAATTTGAAACTCGTTTTGCCATTAGAATATTGTTTTTCAGGGTACAGTATGGCAATAGCTGCAGTATGGTACTGTTTTAGGGTCAGGGGAAGTGAAGTCTAGAAATAGACTCTCACTGTCTCCCACGATAAGAAGAATTTTACAGAACGATCAGAATTTAGCTTTGAAAAGAGGGACATGCATGGAGTCGTGATGAAGATCAGTAGATGCAAATTTGTGCAAGCAGTAGATGCAAATTGCCTGATAGAATTATGCACTTCAATAATTGTCTTACGTATTTCAAATCATCAGGATAAAGTATTTAATCTGAATTAACATGTATAATTTCTCTGTCGTGAAAAAAGAAAAGTTTAAATCCAAGCTTGTAAGTATTTTATGATGTCAAAACCACAAAATAAATAAAAATTCATTCTTAACGAGTGACGCAAGCATTACGATGACAGTTTTGGGAGAACTTCAGTTATTATCGAGGGTATATCTCACTAATTGATGCATCATTTGCTGAAAATGGGAGAGCTTCAGTTTTGGCCTCTATGGAATTGTAGTCCATTGACGATGACAGTTCTGATTGATAAGTGCTGCTGTTCATAAAAAATGCTGGTTGAGAAGGCACTGGCAGAGTAAGCGAATAGCTGCTTAGCATTAGAACAATCGAAGCCATGGTTGGTCTATGAGCTATATTTTCTTGAACACAGAGTAAACCAATATGGATGCATCTCATCATTTCAGTACTTGAACCAGTGCTCAAAACAGGGTCCATGACGCTCAAACCTGTGTTTTCCATCCAATTTTTCCATGCCTACAACATTGATCAGTCACCATTAATTTATCAGACTTGCGTAGCTGAAAACAAGACAATATGCAGAACAGGAAGTTGCATCTATAAAACCATAGATGAGTGTACTTACATAGCTCAATAAATCCTCTACAGTTTCACCATTGCGAAAACAGTTGTTTTTCTGACCACTCACAATCTCCAAGACTAGCACGCCGAAACTAAATACGTCTGATTTTACTGAGAATTGTCCATGCATCGCATACTCTGGAGCCATGTACCCACTGCGCATCAACATTAATGATGAGATCAATTTCAGTTGAGTAACGTTAATACAGTCTCCGGCATGGTTATATTCGAATGTTTGAAGCTGAGCTCTAGCAGTTTCAGTTTTCGTTGTTTTTATCCTATTTGAAGTAGGCTATATCATTAAGAAGTTGGCATAATTGTCATTACTCTGACTACATGCTCTGCTTGTCTAGATACTTACTATGTCCCCACGATTCTACTTGTATTGCCTTGAGTTTCATCCATTACAAACAATCTTGCCATCCCGAAATCGGAAATTTTAGGATTCATGTCCGCATCCAATAAAATGTTGCTAGCTTTGAGGTCGCGGTGAATGATTCGAAGGCGAGAGTCCTCGTGAAGGTAAAGAAGTCCACGAGCGATGCCTCCAATGATCTTGTAACGCCTTTCCCAGTCCAACTGTGCTCGCCTCGCTTGATCTAGAGATAACATAATTCCATGAGACTAAATGTATATACGTATCTAACTTTGTTGAGATTAAAGTTTTTCAAAATATATAAGTAGTCTTGCACATAAATTCGATTCTGAAAGCAAAATGAATTCTGCTTAATTTGTAGCCTTACTGAATATGAAGTGATCAAGGCTGGCATTAGGCACAAACTCGTAGATAAGAAGCCTTTCAATTCCTTGCAAGCAAAATCCTTGAAGTCTTACTAAATTCCGGTGTTGTAGCTTGGCAACCAACAGGACTTCATTCTTAAATTCTGTATCTCCTTGCCCAGAATCCCTGGAAAGTCTTTTGACTGCTACCTCTTGTCCATTAGAAAGAGTGCCCTGAAAATATTAAATTTCAAACAATGCGAATTTCTCTTGCATTTATCCTGCTCGGTCGATATCATTCAATTAAGTGTTACCTTGTAAACAGAACCAAATCCACCCTGTCCAAGCTTATTTTCCTCAGCAAAGTTATTTGTCGCATCTCTTATAGTACTGAAGTCGAATTGCAAGGATTCTGCTGTTGGCATTTCATCCACAGCTTCACAAAACAAACAAGTTAACACAAATGCATGGGAAATATAACGCCCTTCGTAAGCGTTTTTAGCCAGCCAGAACTTTTCTTGGTTAAATGTCGAATATAATTTCTTAAGGAAGTATATGTTCAATTCTCGAGTAGAATAATCAAGATGAAAACTTATTAAATTGCGGTTTAAATTGCTAAGATGACTTACGTTAGATTGACATTTTCATGATATGTTATTGTAATATTGCAACATGGGATAGAATTTTGTTGCCAGTCCTAAATAACAATGGAATGTGCTTATATATTTCATAGTAGAAAAAGAAACTTTTCCCTGTTAAATTATTTTTTTTGGGGAAGAAAGAAAGTATTCCTTAACTAAAAATTGATAAAGTATTAGAGTGAATTTATTTACTTTCTAAACAGAAAATATATAAGAAAAAAAAAACATGTTTTTTTTTTTCTCTTTTATCTCAAGACAAGATAGTAATCCTAGTAACTTATAATTAATCATACAAGTTCTTACTTACTTTCAACTTTTTCTTTGGGCTTCTGGATTCTTAAATAGATGTAGATGTAACTGATAAGTATCGCAACGCTAACAGTTGAAACAACTATGATAATGATAGTTCGTGCATTGCTCTTCTTGCCTGCAAAAATCAATGTCGCCGTATTCAATAAAGACAGGTTGAGTGCTAAATATGGCAGGTAGCAAGTAGATAAAATCAAATTGATGACAATAACTACACCCTTAAAGACAAAAGGGGATGATTTAGGTGATATCATAATTTATTCTTATTTTCCTGTTCATGCAGAAAAAGTAACGGCTTATCCACCATAGAACCTAAAAGAGACATGAAAAGATAAGTTTTTACTGAAATCTCAATCGTAAAAACTTATGTTTCAAGTTCCTGGCAAATTGATGGACTGGAACAAAAGGAGGAAGGTGAGGATAATTCAGAGCTGCGTAATTGGACAACTAATAGAATGGAATCCATGGAAATTGAGAACATTTCAGGGCATACCTGGTGGAGGAGAAACTGATGGTGATTGTGGCGGTGGCGAAGCTGGAAGTTGTGGTGTGGCCGGTGTAACTCCAAAGAAACGATATATTTCATACCTGAGATTGCAGCTTGGTGCTGTTATTCTCGCACCTTGTCTTCCTACAAGCTGTCTGATCACCCGAATAACCCCGGCCAGGCAATTATCACACTGCAGCTCAGATAAATCAGGAGTGCATTGAACAAGTCCAAATATGATGTCATATCCGGCAGTTTCATTTCCCGTTGCAAACTTCCGGAAAGAGTTCCCTGAAGCAGCTGTGCTTCGAAGTCTAGTCATTAACGTTTGAAGACCCTGATCGAACTGATTCACATCTGTAGCATTGGCCGTGTTCACAAGAATGGATTTTGGATTGTCTTCCATGACACCAAATATGGATTTGTTGGAGTATCGTAGAATACAAGTATCAGCAATTCCAAATGCTTCTTTCTGTTTCGGACAATCCTGTAAGATCTTAGCCGAAGAATTTCCAATACAATTCTGACATTCGTCTACTCCAATATCTCCTCTGCAAAGTGCAATTACATTTGCTTGGTCAGGACCAGGTTGGCCAACCGATAGATTGTAAAATCCATAGTCAATTTGAGTATTTGATTCCAGGGAAGCCAGGGCACTGTTGAGGTTTCTTTGGAAATCGCTGTTGTTGGTGTAGTTTCCTACATCATTTGGACAGTTCTTGTACAACAAGTCCGTTTGAGCTATGGTTAGAGAAGCTAGGTGCAGAAGGATGCAAGAAAATATAAACAACATTGGTAGTCTGAAATAATCGACTGGGACTAAGGCTTTGATCTCTTCACTAAGGCAATTAATTTGTTTTGTTGAGGATATAGAAAAGAGATCTGGCAAAATTTTCAATGTTAGCGCATAGAGGGCTAGCTTCTATAGGAAGATGCTTTTTGAGGCTTTTATTATCGTTTTTGACTACCGGTGCGCTTGTTCTTACGCGTTTTCTTACAATTTTATTTCATAAAAAAATAATTTTGATATAATAAATTTTAAAAAGATAAAAAAAATATTTTTTCAAAAAAAATTAAAAATTAGCATTATAATATCGGCATGGGGCCATGAGATGGTACGGTATCCATGCTAGGTCTTTCAAAACGTAGACCAAACGAGCATTATAAAGGTAGGAGGTAGGTAGTGACGCAACACGGATCAATTATAAAAAATCTATGAAGATTACCTGCTCCAGATGAGTGTCTGGAATAGCTAATCGATTTCGAAGCTTGGAGGTTTTATCACCATGGTTATAAAACCGAATTCGATGGGAGAGGTAATTTTTATATCTTAAGAAAATTAAAATTATATTTTTTTAATTATAATAAGTTAAGAGTTGACTTTTAATCCAAATCCGGTCTAGTCTAATCAAATTTTAAGTTGGATCAAATCATGTCTTATACTTTAATTTATTCTTTTTTTAATCTAAAGTAGTTTAAAACTCGACTCGAGTAGAAAGGATTCTGATTGGCCTACCAGGGAAATCTGTATTTTAAAATAAAATGAAATCTCACATTTTTATACACTTGATAGGAAATATATTTTATTACATTGAATTTCGTGCTCGACCCCAAAAAACTGATGTTACTTCTGTGCCTTCTGTCTCTCCGTAGAGATTGCGTGTTGTTCCAAACAACTATAATTTAACGTACGACAGTATTTTTAAAATATTTAAGTAGAAAATAATTGTGATCGAGATTAGAAGTTGTCAAAAGACAAGCTGCCATGCATATATTATAATCTTGTCGGGTCATACTCAGAATTTTGTCCATTTATTATTTTTCATATTATTCATGTAGACAGGGCAAGCTGCGTGAATGAAAATGACATAAAAAAGAGAGGAGTAATTTTGATGGTGGCATTGCCAGTGCACAACCTCGCTGTCTCTGTGATTTTTACTGGGTAAAGGTTGACTGGCTTATAGTTTCTTGGCACAAGTGGTGTGTGAGAAATGGTGGTGGCTTTCCTGCTTGTCCTCTTTTTGAGTGTCTAATTTCCTTGGAAAAGATGATTGGTCCCTTCCTTCCTTTGCAGGAAATCAGATTTTTCAAAAATTCTGCAAGAACTTGCTGGAAATATAAACAGAAAAAAGCAAGTGACCCAGCAGCAAAGAACTTATTTGGTTTGATGTTGTCTTCTCTAATATTTGTCAACAAATACAAAAACTATTTGTCTACTATCTCATAAGAGTTGGACCAACACGATGACCTACAATCCTACCTTTGTTGTGTTGAAAAGTCAAAATTTGAATATTGAAGACGTGGAGTAACAAAATCCTGTCGTTAATTACAATTACTGAAAAAATAAATAAAAATAAAAATAAAATAAGGTAAATGTTTGCTGCATTCAATTTGATTTTGTTTTACACCATGTTAAATGTAATAGCCCATTACAAGCAATTCTACCATTAAACATCGTGTTGTTATCACTGTTTGTTTGGTTAGAAAATAACATTTTTTTTTAATATCAAGATATATATTGTAACATAATATTATTTTTTTAAGAAAATCCATATTTTTTTTTATTGATTTGTTATTGCTTGTAGTATTGGTGAATTAGAAATCTATTTCACCTACAAAATTTTGATTTGTGAGTCGTATTCAATAAAATATTTCTATGATATATTTTTGATAATTTACGGATTTTTTTTTTAATTATGAGCTATAATTCTTGATATTTTTTACTTTATGGATAATTTAAATGTCCAAGGAGAGCATCCCAATCCTCCACACTGATCTCTGGCTAACAAATGTTGTGGTTTATCATATGTTCCCTAAGGTTGTCAGTGAAATGCATTTCCAGGAAGCTTTGTAAACTGCATCTTAAGCTGGCCCTGTTATCAAGGTGTTCCTGGTTACTTCATCAGCAAAATGGTTAGAGTGAAACTCAATAAAACAGTCATTATAGTAAACTTGTTAACAGATAACGATTGTTTTTGAACGGAAGGAACTTGAAAAATGTTTCTGGTCAAATGATCGAGAAGCAGTATTAAAAGAGGATTGACCAAAAGTTTTAATGTTGATACCATCACCATTTCCAACCAAGATTCTATCTTTAGGATTTGGAGAAGCATTGGACACTGCCATGGGTGAAACAGAACAGTACCTTCGTTATTCTAGCGCTTCTTGCAGTACTTGCTGATCAATGATTGTTCCACCAACTAATCTGGCAAGGTTGCCTAAAGAAGTTCTTGTTCTTGTTCTTGTTCTTGTTGCATTGTTTGAGTGGTTCTGATGGGACTGATTGCTATGGCCATTGGTGTTTCTTGACTGAGAAGACTTGGTATTCTCCTGGCGTGCCATGTTGGCAATAGCAGAGACCGACTGACTGCCTAGAGTTTTTTAGCAACCGCTCTCCAGTAAGCAATTGTCCAGACAATTCTTGAAAAGAAATGTGGTCTTCTCAAACAGAGATAGCAGCAACAACAGGATGATATTCATTAGTAAATAATCTGAATATTTTAACATTCAATTCAGCCTTACCAAGAGGAGTGCTTGGTGCTGCTCTTATCAGCAATGAGTTTAGCCTCCTTGAGAAATTGGGCCATGGTTTTTTCAGCAAGAGAGAGTTCTAGTAAGGCAATATACAATATCGCTTGTATACCACTAGACCTTGAATCAAATGCCTGAAGTAGGAACATGTAGTTCCTGATATCGTTGGAACCATTTGCTATAAGCAGGATTAGGCTCCAAAAGCTACTTATCAGTACCTACGAAACAGGTGCTGGAGTAGTACCATCAACATGGCCATTGAGATTATATCAATTAAGAATTGGGGAAAACTATTTTTTCCAAATCAATAAATTGTTGCAGTTAAGTTTGATAGCGCAAGTGTAATGATAAACTTGAGGTAAATCACTCAAGTTTATCATTACTGAAAACATTCAGTTATATGCATGTTACAGGAGTTTGAATCACAAAGGAATTGGTGTTATCCCATCTGCAATTAAAATCATGAATTAATTTTTTATGAATTAGAAGAGTTTCAAACAAGAAACCATAGCAGATTTTACAATTAAAGTTGAATATATCCCTGCATCTAAGCAGTAAAGAAGGTTGTTTGGATCAACAACTCCAACACTAAGCTAGAACATTGCCGAATCAATAGTTTGTATTGTTATTTCAACAAAACCATTCCACAAACAATTAAACCAATGTCTCGCCATAGCTATCCCATTTGACTAGAGAAATCATCAAAAGAAAAGATGATGTAAAAATGTAGTGATTAACCACTAAAATGAATCCTGCAGAGCTTTTCACTAACGCACTATGCCATCGTTATATGAAACAATTTAATATTTTATTAGTGTAGTATATATGCCCTTTAGTCAATCTACAAGTTATACATAACACTAATTTTATTCATAAAAACTGAATTAATACAGCACAAATTATAATATGCTTTTACATCAGTAATCAAAAACAAAAGAAAAGAAAATCATTAAAGGAAACTGGAAACACTTCGAACATTGTAATCAAGAGACTAGCCCTGAAATACAAGACAAATTATTGCATGCTTAACGGCGTGCCCTCCATCCGCAAACTCTATCGAGGATGTAGTTCAGAGATTGAAGCCTCATTGTTTGAAAATGGAACAGATGCACTTCGGGATTGATCAGACTCAGTTAAAGTTGATGTTGTCTCAGGCAGTACCGTACTGTGACCAAAAAATGCAGGTTTCTTGGGTACCGGAAGAGTGATGGAGTAAGTACTTAGCATAACAACAACTGAAGCCATGTTTGGTCTATCAAGGGCATTTTCCTGCACACATAGTAAGCCAACGTGGATACATCTCAACATTTCATTTCTTGAGCCAGCCCTTAATGTCGGATCTATCAGCTTATGTAAATTTGGTCCACTATTCCAGTTTTCCCACGTCTGCAAATTTTTAAGAAAAGAACAGCAGAGTGTTAGAAGGAGAATACTTTGCTCGAGGTCTTTCATGACAATCTGGATCAGGAAAAATGCAATTCAGACATTATCATTCATACTCACATAGGTTAGAAGGTCTTCTTCCTCCTCCTCATTGACAAAACTTCTTTTTCTACCACTTACAATTTGCAAAACAAGCACACCAAAGCTAAAGATATCCGATTTGACTGAGAAGTGTCCGTGCAATACATACTCTGGGGGCATGTATCCACTGCAAATAGTAATTTGTTATTCCATTCAAGTCAAATAGAAAGAAAATTAACTGAAGGAACTTTGATATTCCCTGATTTCTTATATTTACTTACAAGGTTCCTACAACTCTGCTTGTACTTTCTTGGGTTTGATCGCCTGCAAACAACCTTGCCATACCAAAGTCTGATATCTTTGCATTCATCTCTGCATCTAACAAAATGTTACTAGGTTTCAGGTCACGGTGAATGATCCGGAGACGAGAATCTTCATGCAGATAAAGAAGTCCTCGAGAAATGCCTTCTATGATCTTGTAACGTCGTTCCCAATCCAATTGCGAACGCTTGGTTTGATCTAAAAATTCAGTAAGGGATGGCAGTTAAATGAATCATAAAATACTATGCTTTAATCAAGGAAATGCTGGCTTATGCTTTGCCTGCAAGAATCAGTTCTTTCTATTTTTTCTATTTCTAGACAAATAATCTCCATCAATATGATTAGTACGAGGAGGCACGACCCTACCGAAAATGAAGTTGTCGAGGCTTGAGTTAGGCATGAACTCGTAGATAAGAATCCTTTCCTCTTGTTCTAAGCAAAAACCTAGGAGCCTAACCAGATTCTTGTGCTGAAGTTTAGCTACCAGCAGGACTTCATTCTTGAATTCCTGTTCTCCCTGTGTGGAATCACTCGATAATCTCTTTACGGCTACGTATTGTCCACTGGGAAGGGTACCCTGAGAGAAGCAAGGGCATTACGACCACATCCATGTAGGATTGCTTGAAAGTAACGTTTGAAGAATTCAATTCTCATTGGTTAGCAAAATAAATATTGTTAAAACATTAATATATAGATAGATATAGATATAAATAACATTTTGATACTTTGTACCTTGTATACAGAACCAAATCCACCTTGTCCAAGCTTATTAACTTCAGAAAAATTATCTGTTGCAAGGTGAATGATCTCTAAGTTATATTGCAAGGATTCCGTTCTGGTAATTTCATCATCCACTGATCCACCTGAACCAACAAGTAGAAGTTATTGAATTGAACAAAGGAATTGAATATTCAGAAATTAAATTTTAACAGCCCAGGGAATAAGTTGCTTTGAAATACCAAATAAAATATTGAATATATAGTCCAAGACCTATGGGCTTCCAGATGAAAAAAAAAAAGAAGAAAACTTTTGTCTTACTTTTAACTTCCTCTCTTGATTTCCTCTTTCTTGAAAACGTGTAGAAGCTGATGATAAGGATAGCAATGACAGAAATAACAGCTGAAAGAATGATGATAATGACTGTATTATTTTTCCCTGCAAAATCCATGAAGTTCTCTAATTATAACATGTCTGTTGTCACTTCACAGGAATTAGTCTGATAACTGGAAACACTATAATTAGCTAGACATTTTCACAGCATTTAAAAAATAATGGCAGACAATGATGCTGAAATTTTTTAGGATATATACCTTTCGGTGGAGGTGGAGATGGGTCTTCATCAATTGGGATTTCATAGAACTGATTAATCTCGTACCTAAAATTACAGCTTGGATAAATGACCCTTCCTCCTTGCCTTTCCTGACAACATTGTCCAATACGTGCGGAGGCATTTCGGAGGCAGTAACTGCAGTCCGTCTGTGACAAATCAGGAGTGCACTGCGATAGTGCATATATAGTCTGAAAATCTGGTGTAGTGGTTTTTCCAGTTGCATACTTTCTACGAGAATCACCAGCTGCAGCTTTATCTTGTAGGCTATCCAACAAGCTATTCACAGACCTTTTGAATCCATTTTCGTCTGAGACATTTGTTAAGCTGTACACGAAAAAGTATGGGGCAACTTCATTTAGCCCAAATATGTTACGGTTTGCATATCGTAATATACAATTGTCCAGACCTATGATAGCCTCCTTTTGATTTGGACAGCGAAAAGTTAGTGCCTGGCTAGAATAATTGAGGCAGTCGCGGCAAGCATCAGGCTTGACATCGCCTCGACAAAGTCCAATTGCATAAACCTTGTCAGAACTTTCCCCGTAAGAGAAATTATAAAACCCGTAATCGATTTCTGTGTTACTGTAAACAGAGTTGAGTAGGTGATTCAGATTAGCCTGGTAGGTGCTATTTGCTGTGTAGTTACCGTTCTCAACTACACAAAGGTGAAAGTTGATTTCATGCTGAGCAGTATTTGGAACAATAAAATGCATGAAAATGGGAGAAAGGAGGAATAGAATTTGCAAAAAAGCCATAAGCATAATGATACTCTCACTCTTCCTTTGCAAATTCGTGTAACTTGCTAAGAACCTCCGAGTTAAACAAATTTATGGTGCGAGCATTGATTGTCTTCTTTGACTTGGCTTGAGTCCATATAAACAATATTTTCTTGCCGCTCGTCATTCTCGCGTGAAATAAATTGAACATAGTGTGAAAGGACTTTTATCGTACATTTAATTTGACCATCTAATGACGCGTGAAATTAAATGGTCTTTATTACATCTTAAAGGCTTTCTCCTTTGCTTCGAATTCTATAAAATAGATAGATGAATATTATTTCAAACTCCAAATCCCTATTTGGACGAAACCAAGCTAATAAATGATGGAAAGAAGTTTGAGATCTGTGTCGTTAATGGAAAGACCGAATTTGTCACCGAAAGTGAAGATACAAATTGTAGAAATACCTAAAATTTCAAATTTTAATGAGGCAACCTAAGTTAAGGATCTTACGGCTTGGCAAAGGCGTTGCTGATTTCGTAGCCAAGTGACCCAAAACGATCAAGCATGTAATCATCAGCAACTATAATTTTTTGTTACCTTCAAATTAATATGAGTCACTGCCGACCAATTTTGACTGCTTAATATATATGCCTGGAAAAAATTATTGGTCCCCTACTTTCCTCGGACCAATTTTGAGTGACTGCTGTCATTGGAAAAGATTATTGGTCCCCTCCTTTCCAGGAAAATCAGAGTTTTCAAAAACTCTGCAAGAACTTGTGGAAAATATACCCGCTTTGGCTGCCACAGAAAAAAACAATTGACTTCGCACACTTCTTCGTATTTGGTTTGAAGACTTGTCTAGTCGAGTATTTGTCAGGAAGGTGAATTATTTGTCCAATTAGGTGGAATGTTCTTTGAATGCACAAAATAAATTTTGGGGTAAGAAGCATTGGGATTTGTTCAAAAGGATTGGGAAGACATGATTAAATACTAGTTACATGATTAAATACTAGTTACTCGATGCGATGAACAGAGACATCAGATCTATTTTCTTGAACTTGACCACAACGAAGGAAATTTGGCATATAGCTAAGCAAACAAACTTAATTTAAATCACTGCCGACCAATTTTGACTGCTTAATATGCCTGGAAAAAATTATTGGTCCCCTACACTCCAGGAAACTCTGCAAAAACTCGTGAACAAGATAACCGCATTTTTGGACTTCAGACACTCGATGCTGGCCTTCAATAAATTATTGGTCCCCTACTTTCCAGGAAACTCTGCAAAAACTCGTGAACAAGATAACCGCATTTTTGGACTTCAGACACTCGATGCTGGCCTTCAATAAATTATTGGTCCCCTACTTTCCAGGAAACTCTGCAAAAACTCGTGAACAAGTTACAAATGAATCCATGACAAATTAAATATATTAAAATGATATTTTATATAAATAATATGGGTTTGTTAGTTTAGTATTTCCTTTTCATTTTTGTTATTACATTATATCTTTTTAAATATATTTTTCTAATTATTTTTAACTAAATTCTCAGTTTAATATTTTTAATTGGATGATATAGTTTCATTTGTTATAGATTTAAGACTGTCTAAGTCGCAAGGAATTCACGTAATTTTATATACTTATCGTTTTTCTTTTTATATTTCTTAAAGCATCAAAATGTTTGTAAGAAAAAACATGAAACAGACAAAAAAAAGATACTATTGTAATTAGCTTCTGAAGCTGAAGGACTAATTTGTAATTTACTCTGTTTCAGTACCGTACTTAATAAAATTTACGCTGCCATATCATTTAATGCAGTACAATTTGAAAATAAGATTTTTATCCATGAAATATTCCAACAGGTAGCTAAACTGAACCTTAATGTTTAATGATTAACTAAGAGCACATTGAATTAATTCAATAAAAATAAATACAAGTCTACATCATAAAATGCTACAACAAGCAGCCTTCAATGAATAGTTTTGGCAAGAGAATATATCATAATGGACCAGGAAGCTCATAAGAAAATAATTGTTTGATTTGTGAGACATTACAGCATCCATAAATTTTCTTCTCCAATTCCTAACATGCGTGCATGTTTTGAAGATTATTTTTTTTTGCATTAACGAGGATATAGTTCTGTGATCGACACATTATTCACGGACAAAGGCCTCGAATTGGTACTTGATCGGTCAGACTCCAGCTCTGTTATTGGCAAGCTCTAGACGGTCCTGCTTTGCACAAAGAATGCCGGCTCTCGAGGCAATGGTAGCGTCATGGAGAAACTAGTGAGCATGAGAACTATTGTTGCCAATGTGGGTCTATCGTTTGGATCTTCTTGGACACACAACAAGCCAATATGGATGCATCTAGCGACCTCATTTCTGGAGAAAGAATCTCCTATGCTTCCGTCCATCAGTTCCAGTGCTGCCCCTTTTTTCCATTGTTTCCATGCCTGCAACAATCAGTAGCTATGTTGGGGGAACATTCTTCTTTTTCTCCCCTTTTAAAAATACTCGTTGATTTTAGCATAAATAAAATAAATTTTACGCAGTTAAGTTTCTCTTACATAGGTCACGAGGTCTAGGCCATTGTCTGATTGGTAGTAACTGCTGTTCTTTTTGCCGCTAATAATCTCGAGTATCAAGACGCCGAAACTATACACGTCCGACTTGACGGAGAACTGTCCGTGCATTGCGTACTCTGGCGGCATGTAACCACTAAAGTGCCCAACAATCAGCGTATAATACAGAAACATAACATCGACAATTAATGCCTTCAATATATACTCTAAGATAAGGATTTAATATATACTGTGGATGAACAAAATATTTTATTTAGGCTTTAAAAGCACTTACAATGTTCCAGCGATTCGGCTGGTATTTCCTTGACTTTGATCCACTCCAAAAATCTTGGCCATACAAAAATCTGAAATCTTGGGGTTCATTTCCTCATCCAACAAAACATTGCTAGCTTTAAGATCACGGTGGATAATTCTGAGACGGGAATCTTGGTGAAGATAAAGGAGACCTCGAGCAACCCCCCCTACGATTTTGTAACGACTTGACCAATCCAGCAGTCCTTGTTTAGCAGGATCTTCATGTATTTATCAAAAAATAAAATGATTAATGAGAATACAGCTAAGAAAAATAAATAATGATAGCACACGCAAAATATTGGTTAAGAAAAGCCAAACCAAATAGGAAGTAGTCGAGGCTCTTGTTGGGAACAAACTCATAGATTAATATCTTCTCTGCCCCTTGCAGGCAATAGCCCAGTAGCCTGACTAGATTTCTATGCTGAAGCCTGGCTACCAACACTACCTCATTCTGAAATTCTGCAGCACCTTGTCCAGAATATTTTGATAGCCTCTTCACAGCTATTTGTTGTCCATTAGGAAGTGTTCCCTTAATATACGGTATGACTTTTTAGATGGATCTTAGATATTAAGGACTGAATTCAGGAAAGCTATGTGAGTTTAAATTCTTACCCTGTAGACATATCCAAATCCACCCTTACCAATCTTGTTCTCTTCAGAAAAATTGTTTGTAGCAGCTTCAATGGTTCCCAATTGAAATTGTAATGATTGGACCGAAGAGATTTCATCTTCAACTACAGGAAATGGAAAAAAAGAATTGATCAAAGCTAGCCAATATTGAAAATTAATTGCACAGACAAAAATCAAATATTGGAGAGATTTCTCTCCATGTTTTCTATACCATTTCCCCCTTTCATAGCGCTGTTTTCCTTCTTTGCTTTCTTGTGCACATAACAGTAGCATGTGGAGAAAAATAGCACCGCAAAAGCGCTAGTGGGAACTGAAATATATAAAATTGTCCGTGATGAAGCCTTCCTTTCTCCTGCATAAAAATGATCAGTTTCTTGGTAATATGGTACAAAATCTTGTCATTAAAAATGGTAATGAATAAAAGTCCATACCGCTGGGATTTAAAGAGGTTGGTGGTGGTGTTGGCGGAGATGGGGAACTTGCTGGAGGGGGTGGGGCTGGCGGAGCAGTGTAGAAAGGGTAAGTTTCAAACCTCAAACTGCAACTTGGTGTGAGAACATTACACCCTAGCTTTCCACTACAGTAGCTAGGAATATCGCTGACGCGACCAGATAAGCATTTCATGCATTCAGATGGAGATATGTCTGGAGTGCATTGTACGGTCCCATATATTCTGTTAAATGCAGTTCCATTTGTGTCTCCCATTGCAAAAAAATTACTAGAAGACGTAGCGCGAGTAACAAGCTGGTTCATCAAGCCTACCAAATTGGAATTAAATTGATTTTGATCGATATCATTTCCAATATCATTCGGATTCCACATATATGCTTTCGGCCATTCCTCCATAACAGAGAATATAGAGCGGTTAGAGTAACGTAACATGCACCTATCATACCAAATAATTGCTTCTTTGTAATTCGGGCAGCGAATCTTGATCTCTTCACGGGTGGTCTTGATGCAATCCCGACATGACTCAGGGGAGTCATCTCCTCTGCACTGGAAGAGCGCAAAGACTCTATCAGAATTCTTACCGGCACTAATGCTGCCAAAATCATCGCTACGAGAGGCGTTTTCGTAGAGAGAAGAGAGAGTGGCATTGAGGTTTGATGGGTAAGAACTATTCGCAGTATATGTGGCGTTATTCATACATACATGGTATCGATATTCAAATTGCTGGGCTGCGATTAAAGGACTGTATATGATAACCGTATAGGAAACCGAAAGCCAAATAAGAAAATAGTCCATCCTGTATTTAAGTATGCGTCAAATTTGAAAGAGGTTGAGGATTAATCAGGGTTTTTTATAAGTGAAACAATGAAATGCTAGCTTAACTTGGCAACATTTAGGAGGCCTAAGGGAAAAGGGAGGGTATCGAGTCTCACAAAAATCAAGTTCTGCTAGTCTTTTATATGAATGAGGATAGCAAATGCATGATTGGACAGCTAATGCCCCTTGATTGTAGCTTGGTTTTAGGACTCATGTCCGTTGAATATGTAATGGAGGCAAAGAGCTTCAGAGTCAATATCGTGCCCTCTCAGTAGTTGTGGAAATAAGAAAAAAGAAAAATGCATCAAGA
The DNA here is from genome assembly GCA_015731905.1 of Salix dunnii. Lineage (NCBI taxonomy): Eukaryota > Viridiplantae > Streptophyta > Magnoliopsida > Malpighiales > Salicaceae > Salix > Salix dunnii. Next base: position 1,272,652 of record CM027662.1, on the reverse strand, counting down.
ACAACTCCGCAATAGAGAAAAATGCGACAACGATCGTAGGGTCTCCTAACACAAATAGGGAGCCAGATCGTGTGGTTGGCGGATCGATGCGTATAATATCCGCTGAAAATTATCTATAAAGTTTCTCGGTAGTTGTGTAAAAGAAGGAAAATGAATATGAACACCTCTAAAGCACAAAAAAATTGTGACAGAGGGATACAAGCTTGAACTAATGTTACCGTAGGTTTGGGGGAGTCATTTTTCTGTTGGCATTCATCCTTCAAAATCTATGTTAAATGTTAAGAGATTATCTCATCTAAAATTTTAAGTTATTATTTGAGTTTTAAGATATGATTTTTATTATTTTTTAATATATTCCCTCAAATAAAAATTTTCTAGGCTTGAAACTTGCACAGACTCATATTACTTTATACTTTTTTTTCCTTTAAATAAAATAAGATTGGTGAGATTTAAACTTGTACCTGTTAGATCAATATAATTTTGATATCATTTTAAGAAACCATTTTATTTAAAAATTTAAGTTTTTAGATGAGTTATTATAATATTTATTATTCTCTAATATTAACACATAAAGCGTGTAATTATTTTTATGAAGAAAATGTTAATGAGATGGATTGGTTCACATCTTATCCATGCTAAATCTTAGCCAAGAAACTGAAACTATCTTCAATTGCTCTTAATTACTCTCAACAGCTCGCATACCTTGTCGGTGGACTTCTTCGAAGCGAAGTGGACCATGTAGAAGTCAGTATTTCATTTTTTTTTCATGTTTTGATTCATGTAGTTTGTATCTATGTTCTACCATTTTGGATTCGAAAATGAAAATCATGATTATTTTTAATGAATATGTGGATTTTCTTATCGATTCAAGATAAACTTAATATATTCATAAACAAGAGTTGAGCCAACTATATATTATTAAGTTTTTTAAAAGCAACATTCAAAATTATTTTGCAGTATGAGAGATTCGAGCTCTCGCTGTGGGGAAACATTAAGTGCATATCTAAATTACTCAGTCAAATGACTTCATTATGCTATTGTAATATAGAAAAAAAATATTTATATTATTAAGTAATTTTATTATTTGATTTTACAGTGTTTATGAGTCTAAATGAACAGTGAGCAAATAAAAAATAAATCCACGAACTGATTTGGCTGGTTAGATAATGTGACAGGGATATACAAGCTTGAACTAATGTCATTGCAATGTTACCGTAGGCTTGTGGGAGTCATTTTCTGTGGCGCACAACTACATACTATTATAAATGTACTTTGTTATTAAAAGATATCAACATTGATATCATCTATGCCGAATTCCGAGAGCAATTTAAAGTATCTAAACACGTGAAGGAAATTGTTTTTAATTTCCATCAAATAAGAAATATTCAAAATAGATTAGACTATACCTCTAATCTAAAAACATAGACTATTTTTACTTATATTCGATAATTAAACTAAATCCGTGAAAACTTACTTCCAAAGTTGTATGAGAACCCAGAAGGATTTCAGACGGTAAATTCCCAAGGTAATCCAAATGTCCTGGGATTCAATTGCATAATCAAATCATTACGCCTCATCTTTGCCTCATGTTGAGCCTTTAACTCTGATATAAATTTGTTAGGAAGATGTCCATGTTTAGAGAGATGAATGGACCTCTGCATCCAAAGTGAGCCAGCATATACGAGGTCTTACAACAAGGATGGACACCGCCTCTAATCCAGAAACCTGTACTAAAGGTTCAAGGATCCATCATATATATAAAAAGCTTTATTTCTTTATTTTTTAACATGTATATAATTACAATCACTTATATATATCTACCCACTTTATGAACTTGCCATCACTGATTGGCTTTGGGTTAAATCTGAAGGATCTCGAGCTCAAAATAAATTTAGTTGGGTCAACAAGCCCAAATTTTACCACATTGAAGTGAGTTTAATTTCGTCGTTGCTTTCCAGGCAGTCCTTCACATTTTGCAAGAGCATTCATTTGAGAAGTCCATTAACAGGAATATATATATACACGCACATTTCTCCATGCTGGATAATTCCTTCCCAATTCCTTAATTCATTATTGGAAGGTCTTTTAATTTTCGGGTTCTGCATCTCTTGCATTCTACTTTTGAGGATGTCAACGTTCTTTAGTATCAAAGTGATTCTCTTTCTCTTTCTATATATATGGGTCCGTGCAGCATTTCCACGATATCGTTATGATCAATTAATGGGACTTGGCCGGAAAGTGTTCTTGCCTCTATCATTAGCTCGGGTAGTCCCCGTTTCTGGTGTTTTAGTCACCTTTCAATGGCTCCCTTAATTATGTGCAAGGAATTTCCCTCTTGAGTAATGGGAAAAGGGCTAGTCCCCGAAAATGCCCTTTCTCGTTGGGCATCTTCTTTGGCTAATTGTGAAATCATCTGCTGTTGGCATATCAGCTCTTCTTTCCCCAGGAGCGTGTAGACCGAAAATCTTTCTACCACAAATTATCAAATTTATAGCATGATGGCCCTTGTATTTTTAAAATTATGGATTAAATGGAATCTTATTTTTATAATAATTAATAAATATTCAAAAAATATTTGGCAAGTCAATTTTATTGCCATATATTATTCCGGGATTATCTAAAAATGTATATATGGAAGTCTATCTTTGTCTTTATTTTATTTTTAGAGAGCAGCTTCAAATAAATTTTTAATTATGAGCTTCGTATATGTATATCTATACACTAGAATTTTTAGATCTATTGATGATTTATTTTTGTCAAAAATTATACTCACAATTCATTGATATGAATTATCCCGACGGGTTCATGAATACAAATATATAATGGTTTTATAAAACTATATATTTAGAAGCATATAATATAGCAAATAAAGAGTTAATAGAATGAATAAAAATAATATAAATTGGGGAATGAAGAGAAACCACTCTTATTTCATTTAACTTTGTAATTACATATATGTGTTCTTTCTTCTCCCAACAATATATCTATTTATAGGCACATGTACATGAATATTTGTATGCTTAAAGGATGTAAGAAGATGGAGATTCAAATAAACTTAGAGAAATTTAAATGAATAAGAGAATAATGAATGAATGTAATATTATTTTTAAGAGACAAAACAGTATTGTTTTTACTTAGGTTAAATTCCAAGCCATTCCGGATTTTTCGGTCAAATACCGGCCGAAATGTACCAGTTTTGTTCCATATATTCCGTTTCGGGCAAATTGTGTGTTTTTTTTTAAATAATGAATTATTTTACAATATCAATCATGTCTCTTAATCCAAATGTTAAATTAAGATAAAATTTTACGAGGAGTCTTTTGATATATTTATATATATTATGTTAAAATTTCATAGCAATCAGAGAATGTAATGACCTTGTGAGATTGATGATGATATTCCTGTAATATTATATATGTTCATAATTTTGTTCAGAAAAATCATTTTAATGTGTCTTGTTTTAGATTAAATTGCACAATTCTAAATAATTTTATTTTTAGACTTGAACTATTTTTTTTTAACTAATATATATATATATATATATATATATATATATATATATATATATATATATAAACAATACAACTCCAAAACAACGTGTTGAAATATTTCAAAATCAAAATATTTTATTCCAATTAAAAAAACAAAATATCAATCATAACGGCATAGATATCTTTAGTAATAATAGCTAGGTCCGTTTTTAAAGGTATTGATCAACTTTCAAACTGTTCCATTCAACAGACCCACCAAACTTTCAATGAGAATATGGGAAAAAATCGTGGAAGAATCAAATTAATTTGTGGAAATCTGTGAAGTGTAAAGTACTGTTGTTGGATGCAACAGGCGTTTTGAAGGAGAGAAAGTCTTCAACGTAATGCGTGGGTTGCGATGCTAGTGGACAGAGTGTCATTATCAATCACTGTTCTTTGACGCGTTGCACTCTGCTCTCCTTGGGTGTGAACATTTCTTTGAATTCTCTATAACATATTTTTCCGACGAGGGGATTTACAATCTGACATGCTTCTAGTTTATTTGAAGATTTTAGTATTTCTTGCCATAATGATGTAATCAGGATACTAGAAATCAGGATGTAAAAGGAGAATAAATTATGGTATGTTTTCAAATAAAATAAACTAATAAATGCTTTAAAATCTAAATATGCTTGCAAAACATATTTTAATTTTATCACCTGATTAAGCTAATCAAGTTATTTCAAAGTTCAATGAGTCCTTGCTTCTCTTATTTGGCGATTTTAGCTCCTCTTCTTCTATTTTCTTCTTAATCAACCCTTTATTATGTACAATCATGGTCAGATTCTCAAAAAGAATATAAAGCGAGCTCCTTTTTAGGAGATTACGTGCTTGATCAAGTAACTAAAACTCGTGTTTTCTTATTGTTGTTCAAATTAGACTTGACATGAGAGTATATGTTGAGGAAAGTTATCTTTTAAAGTGTTTTTTTTTTAAAACACAGCAACAAACAAATACACTTAAATCCATTTAACAAAGTGGTTAATAATATCAGATACATTGTTACTATACACTATTGAAACAGTCTATTCCCAACCATGCCTGTTGCCAGACATATTAACATAGTGGCAATTTCATTGACAATCACCTTTGTAAGATACTAGGAACTGTTATTTGATTGACTGAAGGATTTTTCGAAGACTCATCGATTTGAACAATTTTAAGGGTAGGTCTAACAGGAGAGGCATCCGTCTAGCCAAAGCTAAATTTTTAATGTTTTAGTTATTTTTGTTCATATGAGGTCTCCAACCGGAGAGAAGAGCCAAAATAGCTTTTCTTTACCTGCATAGTCATTCTACATAATTTAGCCGGAAAGCCAAAAATAAAATATAACCTTTGAGCTGACCGTATCTCCCCAATAGAATCAAGAGTTTCATGCAAGTAGCTTCTTTTGGTTGATAAAATGGTTGCTCCTTAATTTTCAAGTAAAATTGATTTCAATAAGATAAAAGGGTTGTTCCCTTAATATCCTCAAACACATAAAGACGCAAGCTTTAAGCAAAATAATGGGTTCGGTTGCTAATTACAACATAATTAAAGACAAAACAAGAAAACCCCAGTTGGTAATTCTGAAGTAAAATTAGTGAAAGATGAGAAGTAACCTGAATTGCTTGGAGCCATTGTTTCTTGAGGACGCAATTAGTTAAAGTTTCAGCTACAGTGATGACCCAAGTCTTGGCTTACTCTTGTGGTGTAATTTCTTCTTGATGCTTTTTATTGCAGTTATCCTAGGACGTGAATCATCGGTAAATCCAGGGAATTCACCTTGTTTCCAATGCTTCTTTGGAAAGAGAAGGGTTCATCACAAGCTTAGTTCACACATTAAATTCCTCTGGCACTGCTTTATCTATTTCAGGGCAAAAGAGAGAGAGAGGAAGAAGGTGTGGGAGAAGTAAAAGCATATTAGATAGAGTGGCAGAGAGAGTGTGGTGCTTGCAAGGAAGGCTTCACTCTTTCAAGTCGGGCGGCAGCGGGAGCAGTGGGAAAAGAGAATGATTGTAGGGTTTTTTAAGTTTAAGATTGAGGGGAACGAACGGGTGTGGGGTGGGGTGGGGTTGAGAGGTTTTATAGAAATTATTATTATTATTATTATTATTATTATTATTATATTATAATAATAATAATTATTATTAATTATAATAATAATAGTTGGCATAAAAAAATAGAGGTATTCATCTATAATTAATTTAATTGAATTATTTGTAATGAAATGTATTTTAATTAATTATGTTTGAATTTATTGATTATTTGTTAATGTGTTCATTTTGTTTTTTTAAGTTTTTCTAACATTCAAAGACAATAAAAAACATTAAATAACTTTAAATACAACAACCATAAAAAATCATACGATTACTTAAAAAACATACAATAAGTAGCTTAAATTTCAAATTTCAAATATTGTGGGTGTTTTAATTATATTTAAATTCATTTTTTTAATTAAATATAATTAAAAAATTATATTTGGAAGGTTTTTCAAAAGAAACTATTTAATTATATAACTTACTCCTATTAATTATATATTTAATTGCATAATTAAACTATATAAAAAATAATTTAATTTAATTTTAAATAATATAAAAAAATAGCTCTCCAAAATGACTTTTATCTTTGGAGTACATATCAACAAAAAAATCATATACACATTATTCAAAGAACTATTTTAAAGATTTAGATCTCCAAAATGACATCTCCTATTGAATTTGCCCTAACAAGATAAAAGGCTGGTTGTTTTGGTTTTGGAAGAGCCATGGGGTCACTTGCCAAAGCTAAATCGACAAATGACATTGTGGGCCTCTCTGCTGGATCTTCTGCACACATAACAACCCAATAATTTTTGGTGTAAAATAGATGTTCAAGACATGGTTAAATGAAAATTAGATATTATTTATAATCATTGTGTAGTCAGAGATCCTTGTGGACAAAAAGGATTTGTATTAGATTAGTAAGTTAGTTAGAATCCTTTACTAGATTATCCAAGATTATGAAAGTTAGACGATTAAACTCCCTATAAATACAAGTGCCAATATATTCTGAATCATAAGTATGTGTAGATAAGTGTGAGCTAATCAATAAAGCTTTGAAATTCATCAAAATACTTATGTTTTATTTGTCATCGATGAAAATCACAATTTAAATTGTTTGCTACTAAAATTGATCTCATGTTTTTCTCAAAGCTTATTTTAGAGAAAATAGACATACTCTCTATCGAGGATATACTTTAGTAATTGAAGCTTCATCTACAGAATAATTAGCAGACTTGGTTTTAGATTGATCTGAAAGAAATTCCTTGCTTGAAGTGTTCACTTCATCTGTAATAGTGTTATGGAAAAAAAATGCAGGCTCTTGCGGTAATGGTATGGTTACCGAGTAACTATCGAGTGTGAGAACAATTGTTGCCATTGCGGGTCTGATAGTTGGATCTTCTTGAACACATAATAATCCAATCTGGATGCATCTAATTACTTCATTTCTTGAATAAGTATCTGTCAGAGTTGGATCCAGAACTTCCAATGGTGTCCCATCTCTCCAATGTTTCCAAACCTGAAAAAGAGAACTAAATAATCAAAAGTTGCAATATCTTATGCTATTTGTTTTCAAGATTTAAAACCCAGATATTGAATTTATGGTGATTGTATCAGCTGTTAAGAGAGAAAAACTTGCACTCACATGGCTCACGAGGTCTGGAGTACCCCCTGTTTGACCGAAAGAACTATTCTTCTTTCCGGTTATAATCTCGAGAATTAAAACACCAAAGCTATACACATCAGATTTGACAGAGAAATGCCCATGCATTGCATATTCTGGGGACATATAGCCACTACAAAATAGAAAAACAGAGAAATGATAAGGAAAAAAAACGAAATGAAAGCACTGTGTCAGCAGATGAATTTATTAATCATTGGGAATTGGATCCAAACTTACTATGTTCCAACAATTCTATTGGTATTTGCTTGAGTTTGATCAACTACAACAACCCTAGCCAAGCCGAAGTCTGAGATTTTGGGGTTCATTTCTCCATCTAGTAGAATATTGCTTGCTTTGAGGTCATGATGTATAATTCGTAGCCGAGAGTCCTCGTGAAGATAAAGAATTCCTCGAGCAATGCCTCCTATTATTTTGTACCGTATGGACCAGTCCAATAGTCCTTGCTTTTCTGCATCTATAAAATCAAGTAAATCGAAGCGTCAAGTTAGGGTGCAAATCAACTGTTACAGATACAACTGTGGCTGATTACGAAGAAACAACTATGTGCCCGTTTGGGTGGGCGGCCCAAACGGCGTTTTGCCATTTTTTATTTTAAAAAACAGCGGTTTGATGTTTTAGATCATTTTGATGTGCTGATGTCAAAAATGATTTTTAAATAATAAAAAAACATCATTTTAATATATTTCGGCACGAAAAGTATTTTCAAAAGCTACCGCAACCGCCCTCCCAAACAGGCCCTATATATCGAGAGGCAACTATGCATTTCTCGAACTAGAGGCAAGGGGAACAATATTTAGAAAATCATGAATATATACCAAATAGAAAGTAATCGAGGCTTTTGTTGCTGACAAATTCATACACAAGAATCTTTTCTTCTCTTTCGAAGCAAAACCCTTGCACTCTCACCAGATTCCTGTGCTGAAGTTTGGCTACCAATACAACCTCATTCTTAAATTCTGCTGCACCTTGTCTAGAATATTTTGATAGCCTCTTCACAGCTATTTGTTGTCCATTAGGAAGTGTTCCCTGAAAATGTATTTTCACCAATGGTTGAGCAAGGAGTTTTTCATAATTTCTTAAATCATAATGCCACATGATCTTTTTGGTCCTTGAAAATTTAAATGCATTATGATTTCCTTACCTTGTAAACCCCACCAAATCCTCCTTCACCTAATTTGTTATCAGGGGAGAAATTGTTTGTCGCAGCTTCCACAGTACTCAAATCAAATTGCAAGGACTCCACAGTAACCATCTCATCTTCAACTACACAAACCAAGTAGATCTTCCATTGAGTTTTTGAAATATTATTATGCAACATTGGCAGAGTACAAAACACAAAATCCTGCCTTTCTTCCAATTAAAAAAGATTTCCAATGTTCTTTACCATCATTTTCTGGCACAAAATATCTAGTCTTTCTTGCCCTTCTTCTCAGGAAACAGAAACCCATGCAGAAAAGAACGATAGTAACAACAATGGGAATGACAATGGCTATAATCAAAACTGTTGAGACTGTTGGTGGGAGAGGCCACTAGTGGTGGCTTCTAAATACTCAGAAGGGATAAAACACACTGTTTTATTTAAACAAAAATTTACACAGAGGCTTGATCAATCTATCAAAGCTCTCTCTTCTTCTCTCTAGTGTTTCTCTCTAATATCTTCCACTTACTATTTAACATTAACTAAGCTTCCTATTTATACACAAAATGAAAGCTTGATAAAATTGACTTTAAGGTTGGAAAGTTACAGACGGCTGTAGGCGGGGCGGTGGTCGTTGATAGTGGCTGTCAGAGGCTTTAGTTGGTGGCCGTAGTTGGTGATGCCGGTGGTTGCTTTGCTTGACTTTGTAGATTGAGTTTATCCCAACAAATTCCCCCTTTAAACTCAATCGAGAGATGTCATGCCAAGCATGAACTTCAATCTCATAAATATATCTCCCTTCAATGGCTTTGTGAAGATATCTGCAACTTGATCATTTGTTTTGCAAGCGATCAATTCAACTTCTTTGTTCTTCACATGCTCCCGGATAAAGTGATGACGTGTATCGATGTGTTTACTTCTTTCATGATACACTGGATTCTTTGCTAATGCAATCGCTGATCGATTATCAATATAAATCTCCGTCGGATCTTCTTGAGGAAATCCCAAATGCTTCAGCATATTCCTTAACCATATTAAATGGCATACAGTTGAGTTGGCAACATCATACTCAGCTTCACAACTTGATAACGTCACTATCGATTGCTTCTTGGACGACCATGTGAAAGATATATCTCCCATAAAAAATACAAACCCTGTTGTACTTTTCCGTTCATCCAAATCTCGATCCCAATCACTATCTGAGTAGCCAATAAGTTTAAAGTTCTTACTGGATGTATAGAACATACCTTCACTTATTGTTCCTTTGATGTAACGAAGAATTCTCTTAGCTGCACTCAAGTGCGTCTGATCTGATGTCTCCATATATCTGTTGATAAGTCCTACTCCATAGTATATCTGGTCTTGTACATGTCAAGTACCTCAAGCTTCCCACCAAGCTTTTAAAGTAAGTAGGATCAACATCTCCTACTTTACTTTTCCTCAATTCCACTCCATTTTCAACTGGAGTTGATACTGGATTGCAGCTTTCCATCTTGAACTTTCCAAGAATTTCTTTGGTGTAGCCGCTTTGGGACACAAAAATCCCTTCTTCTTTTTGAGTAACTTCTAAGCCCAGAAAATGTGCCATCAGGCCAATGTCTGTCATCTCAAACTCTTGTACCATGTTTTTCTTGAAGTCTGTAAACATGGTAGGATTGTTGCCGGTGAATAACAAGTCATCAACATACAAGCAAGCAAATAGTGTGCTTCCATCATCTTCTTTCTTCACATATATGGCGTGTTCATATGGACATTTTTCAAATCCATTTTCTTGAAAATACCTGTCAATTCTGGTATTCCAAGCACGCGGAGCTTGCTTCAAACCATAGAGAGCTTTCTTCAACTTGTATACTTTGCCTTCATTTTCTTCTTCAATGTAGCCAAGTGGTTGTTCAACATAAATCTCTTCTTCTAGGAAGCCATTCAGAAATGCTGACTTCACATCAAGTTGATAGATCTTCCATCTATGTTGTGATGCAAGTGAGATAATCAGTCTGATTATCTCTAGACGGGCTACTGGAGCAAATACTTCTCCATAGTCTATGCCTTCTCTCTGTTTGTAGCCTTTAGCCACCAATCTTGCTTTATGTCGTTGCACTTCACCTTTTGTATTCTTCATGGTCTTGTAGACCCATTTCACACCAATTGCCTTCTTACTTTCTGGCAGATTGGTTAACTTCCATGTATCATTTTTCTCAATGGCATGCATCTCTTCATCCATTGTTGTGATCCATTTCTCTTCTTTAATAGCCTCATCAAAGCTATTTGGATCACTATATGCGAAGAAACAAAATAATGTTGTATCTTCCATTACCTGCGTATAAATCTTTTAAATTCCTAATCCTTCTTGGTTCTTCTGATGAGGATGATGCTTCTGGTGACATGGATGATGATCCTGGTGCTGGAGTGTTTCTCTTGTTGAATACAGGAAAACTGTGTACCGGAGACTATGGCTCCTCTTCTGGTACTCTTGGATCTTCTGCAAGTACTGTTGGTACTTCTTCATCTTCAAGGATCAAATTTGTATTGATCCACTTGATTTCTTCTTGATCCTCTTTCCATTCCCAGACTTTATCTTCTTCAAAGATAACATCTCTACTCATAATCACCTTCTTTGTGATGGGAATATACAACTTGTATCCCATCCTTCTATCTCCATATCCCACGAAGATGCATTTCTTGCTTTTATCATCGAGCTTTGTTCTTCTTGCATCAGGGATCTTTGCATAAGCCACACAACCAAAGACTCAAAGATGAGTAACACTTGGTTTGTGACCACTCCATGCTTCTTCTGGAGTGACAGCTTGCAAACTTCTTGTTGGGCAGCGGTTCAGTAAATGTACTGCACAAGATACGGCTCAAATATGGCACGCGTGTAGATCAGTCGTCTTCTTCCTCGGGGCACGTGGCTGAGAGTGGTGAATAGTGCCAGATTTTCAGAGGGAGAGTGTGGCTCACCTCTAGCTCCGATTGAGTTGATTTTTTCACCGACGAGCTCGTATTGAAGAGCAACTTACTATGAAATGATCAAAAGTTGTTTTTGACAAACTTGAAAATTCGGATGTACCCCCAAAAACTTCTCTGTTTTTGACGAACGAGGCTCTGATACCAATTGTTGGTGGGAGAGGCCACTGGTGGTGGCTTCTAAACACTCAGAGGGGATAAAACACACTGTTTTATTTCAACAAAAATTTACACAGAGGCTTGATCAATTTGTCAAAGCTCTCTCTTCTTCTCTCTAGTGTTTCTCTCTAATATCTCCCACTTACTATATAACCTTAACTAAGCTTCCTATTTATACACAAAATGAAAGCTTGATAAAATTGACTTTAAGGTTGGAAAGTTGCAGACGGCTGTAGGCGGGGCGGTGGTCGTTGATAGTGGCTGTCAGAGGCTTTAGTTGGTGGCCGTAGTTGGTGATTCCGGTGGTTGCTTTGCTTGACTTTGTAGATTGAGTTTATCCCAACAGAGACAACATTTTTTCCTGCACAAAGAAACAAAAACGCATACCATTTCAACACAACTTTTAACTTCTACATACAAGCATATTCGAGCAGAGATGAATCCATGGCCAAAGACATGAGAGCCAAGTTTGTTTTCTTTTTCCTTTTTAGGCTCAGAAACATCTTTCCAAAAAGCAAAAGAGAATAAAATGTTCAAACTATTTTATTTTCAGTCAAAAAGCTATTTTCCATAGTGATAAGCAGGTTAGGCAAATAGCTTTGCCAAGGCACGTTGTTCTGATAATCTAAAGTCATAAGCAGCTTTCAAGCCAGTAAAAAGTCTGATATGCTTAGAAACAAGTTTTAATTGAAATTAGGTTCAGCTTGCTCAATTCCATGGGATTGCTACGATGCCTACTTTCTTAACATCTCTACAACAATATTGAAAGCCATTGAAATCGTGTGTCCAAGTGATGAAAGAGGATAATATCTCAAAGGATTAGGCCAAGACCATCACATACACAACCAGGCCACTTTTGAAGGTTTGTGGTTGGATCCGAACAAAAATGTTTTGCCAAGACTAGAGCGCACCACTTTGGATTGAAATATCTTGGTGTGGGATTCACATAGAGGTGAGCATCCCCCCTTACAAAGACTAGGAATTGAGCGAGGTATCATATGGATTGTGTTTCTCAAACATGTGAGATGCGTTTTGGAGGATATAATCGTGAATTCACATGGCAAGGATATTTTATTTTATAATCTAACAATTAAATCTCATCAAAGAAATTTTACAAATAAATTAAATTTTCGATAAAGTAATGACTTTGCTATGGTGGCAATTCAAGATATTGATAAAACAAAACTAAATAGCGCACACTAACTTTACCTTCTGGTACAGGAACAGTCACTGGCAGAACAGGAGGAGGAGGAGGAGGCACCGACTTCGCCGCCACTGCCGTAGCGTCATAGAACTCAGTAATTTCATAATGAATATAACAACTACGAGAGAAGACTCTTCCTCCTATCTTACTGCTGCAGCAAATGGGCAATTGAGATATAACTTCCCTGAGACATTTATTGCAATCAAAACTAGATAAATCCAGTGTGCACTGGGCAAGGCTGTATATATTTTGGAACCCATCGACATACGTTTCATTCACAGCAAACTTTTTAGCACCTGGAGGAGCACTTGCAGCTTGAGTAGCAGAATCATTCACGGAGGTTGCCAATAGATTGTTAAAACGTTGGGGGTTGTCTGTGGTATTCTGTGTGTTCCATATGAACCAAAAAGGGTTTAGATCCACTTGAGAGAAAAAGTTCCTGTTTGAGTAACGTAGATGGCACGCATCGTACAATATAATGGCAGCTATTCCAATTGGGCAACGCTGGACTATATCTTTGGTGGCGAAGGTGACACAATTTTGGCAAACATAGTTGCTAAGATCGCCACGGCAGATAAACCAGCCGTACACTTGATCAGTGTTCTGTTCGAAAGAGGTGTTGTAAAACCCGTTGATATTATTCCGGGTTGCATTTGAGGCAAGTGAGGAGAGGATGATATTTAGATTGACTCGATACGTGCTATTTATTGTCGGGGTGGTTGCGTTTGTTGAGATTAGTAAAAGAGTGAAGAAATTGTGCAGAGAAGAAGAGAGATAGAGAGATCAGAGAGAAGGAAATTTTGAATATATTTTGTTGTAATATTTCTGCATACAAACCTTGTGCTACTAACAGCTTTATATAATGTGTTAAATACCCTATACTACATTCTAGAATATACTTTCAGTATTCTAGAATATACACTCTAACATCCCCCCTCAATCTCTTGCTTTGATAAACTAAGCATGAGATTGCAACAATGAAAACAAAACACATGAGTACTGAATCCTTTTTGACAAAAAAATCACTATGTAAAGAAAGAGGAGTTTGAATGCGATTGAGAAGAAAAAGAAAAATGCTCAAATGGAAAAGAAGATAGAAGAGAGAGAAGACATTTCATTTGTCTATTTCTTGATTGAAATTTCATTTGTCTATTTCAGTTTTTTTCTGAAGTTTTTCCTTTGTCTACTTCAATTTTTCTGAAGTTTTTCATCTTTGAGAAGAGAGGGATGAGAAGAAAGAAATGGGAGATAAGAGAGGTGATAGAATGGGTTTGAATTTCATTTGTCTACTTCAGTTTTTTTTTTCTGAAGTTTTTCATTTGCCGATGAATTTCTTAATCTGTGTAAGAATTCATTTTGTAATTCTTAATGATTTTTTTTTCTTTTTTTCTTTTTTTTCTTTTGTTTTTCTTTTTTTTTCTCGATTTTTTTTTTACAAAAAAAATAGTAAATGACACACACAAAACGACAGCACAATACAAACAAAAACACACAAAACCTGCAAAACACAAAACCTAGGTATTCTAGCTTATTCTCTCTCAGCAGCCTCAGCTGCCTTCTCGGTGGAGCTACAACATCGATCAACTTTGCTGAATGTAAATTTGTCAAGTGATTGGCACAGCAACACACTCTTTCAACTTCCACAATCTCACTCTTAGAGAAAGCCCCTGCGGCCTCTGTCTGTCTCTCTTCAAACAGACACACATACCTCACTTACTCAAAGCATCAAAAAATTGAGAGAGAGAGAGATAAAGAGATAGAGAGCGAGAGATGGAAAACAACATCGACATGATGGATTTTTCTTCTTTCGTAGGCAAATATGAGATTCTCCATTGGATTAACTCCACTCTTCAACTCAATCTCTCCAAAGTTGAAGAAGCTTGCTCTGGTGCGGTGCATTGTCAGTTAATGTCGACGCCATAGAAATGATTCAAAACTATAAGGTCCTTCAAGATGTGTTTCATAAGCAGAAGAATTGAAATGGTGAGTCATGACACTTTCTTAGCTGCTTCTTCATGATGCACAATGTTTTTTTTTCACTCTGCTGCTGCTCTGTTTGAGCTCCATATTTTTTTTTGGGATGAAAAGATGATGTGGAGGCTTTGATTGAGATGAGTTTTGGCCGAGTTTCAATGGCGGTGGTAATCGAGCACTTGAATCAACTTGTACTTTTCCATTTGAAGACTGACCTTGGCTGTTCCTCACCTTCTCCAGCTCATCAGTCTTAGACTGATGTCTCGAGGATGTTGTTGCTTCTTAATAGTCTTAACACCAGCGACGAGCCTCACTTCATATTGCACCTCCTGAGCAATTATTAAGCTCAACTGCTCCAAGGCTACAGGAACAAGAAAAACAAGAGAGAATCGCTGCAGGAAATCTGAAGAATTGAAACAGTGAGTCAGGATGCTTGCTTCGCTGCCTCTTCACGATCACGGTGATTCTCACTCTGCTTCTGCTCTGTTTGAGCTTCATTTTTTTTATAGCAAAATTAGAAGTAATTTGTTGCGTAGAGACTTGATTTGGCATGGAAGATCCTAGATGTTGCCATAACAGCAACACGAATTGAAGAAGCTGCAAAAGATCATAAAGAAAAAGTTGAACGATGAGAAAAACTTGAACGATGTGTTTTCTTCAGCAGCAGTTTTTTTTTTTTTTTAAATGATCCATTGAAGAATCAGATTGCAGAAGCTTGGATCAATGCGCTAGCATATTAGCTCTGATACCATGTTGAGATTAGTAAAAGAGAGAAGAAATTGTCCGAAAGAGGTGTTGTAAAACCCGTTGATATTATTCCGGGTTGCATTTGAGGCAAGTGAGGAGAGGACGAGATTTAGATTGACTCGATACATGCTGTTTATTGTCGAGGTGGTTGCGTTTTCACAACTATGAATGATGTAATTGGCATCCTCCTGTGCTAGAATGATAATAGCAATATTAAGCAACAAGAGCAGTATAATGTAGAATTTGAGAGAGTTCATCTTTTTGGTGATCAAGCTCTCTAGCTAGCTAGGTAACAGCCCTCAAATTTGATTTTCTTTCCAGCCTACGCTTTTTAAACCCACTGAATAGCCTGCTGGTGATTAAATTATGCCTTGTTGCATCCGGGGACTCATGCTCAAGACCTTGAAGGATTAAACTGGCCTTGCTTTCCAGGAAGTGATTATTATTATTATTATTATTATTATTATTATTATTTATAAAATAGCTATGAGATTATATACCGAAACAGCGAATCATAGATTGGGTCTTAGTTATTGAAAAGTCAGGCAGCAGTGCTAGAGGTTACTCAGTATAGTGACAATGCGCACTATATGTGGAATCATGCTGAAATTTCTAATTTGAGTTTTAAGTTGCTTTGCCGTCGTATGTATGGCCGGTCATTACTTGCGCCGAAAATGTACCGTCAGTTCTTCTTCATGTGTTTTTTTCTACGTTGGAAAGTTTCTTATTTTGCTTGATGATGTCTGAATAGAATTTATGAATTAGAATTTAGGAAGGTAGTAGTTACAGTTGAAGTTGCGGGTTTGAGCAAATGGGAAAGTATTTTTTCTACGCGCAAGTATTTTTTGTATTGTGACAACCTGTTACTTTTTTCTTTTTCAAAATATGAATTCTTCTGCCTTGTATAAAAAAACATAAATATAAACCAGGCCTACGAACCTCTTTCGTACCCACTTTCCTTGCAGTTTTGTGATGGTCCTTGCCCGGCATCGCTAGATTTTTTTATTGATTTTTTATCATGGGTTTGATTATTTAATATAATATAATAAAATAATTAATTTAATGAATAGAAATTTATAACCACAGTCATGAATAGATTTTTTTTGTCAATCAACTTTTATAATTATTATTATATAATAAAATAAAATAAATAATTCTTCTCAGTGGAATGCATAACCCAACTTGCAAGTGTTGCTGGTTAACTAATTAAGGTGAACTTGATATTGTTTTTTTCTTTGGACCTACCCACTCATATCAGGACAACTGCCATATGATATAATTTAAGTTCAGGTTAAATAGCCTAGAACGGGAATTATACATACATTGAAAGGAACTATTGATAAATAATTGTAGAAATGGTAATTTGTAATTTTTAAATTATTTCGAGAAATGAGCTAGGTTAATGGATTTTTTTTTTATTAATACCTTTATTAATATAATGTATTTTAGATATAATAAAATATCAGAAACATTGTTGCTGTACACTATTGAAACAATCTATTCCCAACCATGCCTGTTGCCAGACACATTAACGGTGGCAATTTCATTAACAATTTAACAGTGCTGTTGCTCGTGTAAGTAGTCTCGTTACTTGCATACATCATAGAGGAAAGTAGTATCCTCTTGGCTTTTCGGCTTTTACAAATCAAAATAGAGCTAAAACGATAAAAAAATCAAACCAACTTACCTTTTGGTTTTGACACAGGAGAGGGAAGAGGAGCACGAATCACGGGCGGAGGAGGAGGTGGTGACTCTACCGCCACCGCTGTTGTGTTATAAAACTCATAGGTCTGGTACCGGATATTACAACTTGGATACAGCACTCTTGCTCCTACCCTTTGGCTACAACAACTAGGCAAACTAGAAATAGCTATCCTAAGACATCGATTACAATCCGATGTTGACAAGTCCGGTGTGCACTGAACAAGGCTGTACAAGTTTAGACTCTGATTAAAATATACTTCTTTAACTGCAAACTTTTTAGCTCCTGACGTAACACTTGTAGCCTGAGTAACTGTATCATTCATGGTGGTAGCTACTAGGCTGTTAAAACGTTCAGGTTCGTATGCGATACTCCGAGTGTTAACCAAGGTCACTCCTGGTTCTTGGTCCATGGTAGAGAAGAAAGCCCTGTTTGAGTACCGCAAGAGGCACAAATCGTACCATAAAACGACCACTTTTTGAACTGGGCAACGTTGGGTTGCCACTTTGGCAGCCAAGGCGACACAATTCTGACAAGCATTTTTGCTAACATCGCCACGGCAAAGAAACAGGCCATGAACAACGTCAGGGTCCAGCCCTAAAGAGGAGTTATAGAATCCGTTAAGATTATTGCGGGTTGCATTGGAAACAAGTGAAGAAAGAAGGAGATTTAAATTGGCTTGGTAAGTGCTGTTGCTCGTGTAAATAGTCTCGTTAGTGCATACATCATAGAGGAAAGTAGGATCCTGTGATTTAGTGATAGTAGCAAGGCTAAGCAAGGAGAGTAGAGCTATGAAGAAAATGAGAGACTTCATTTTTTGGTGATCAAGTTTTCTAGCTAGCAGCCCTTATTTTTGCTACTAGCCCCACGAATATATGAAGACTGAAGTAAATAAAGTACTGTTGTTGGATTGGCAACAGTACTAAAGGAGAGACAAGTCTTCAACGGTCCGTTTTCTAAGGTCTTGATCAACTTTCAAAACTATTCCATTCAACAGACCCACCAAACTTTCAATGAGAAAATGGAAAACAATTATGGAAGAATCCTAATCAAATTAATTTGTGGAAATCTGTTAAGTGTAAAGTACTGTTGTTGGAGAGACAATACTTCAACGTAATGCGTGGGTTGCGATGCTAGTGGACAGAGTGTCATTATCAATCACTGTTCTTTGCCGCGTTGCACTCTGCTCTCCTTGTTTTCCGACGAGGTTTGACATCCTTCTAGTTTATTTGAATATTTTTAGTATTTCTTACGCTGGATTGATGCCGTAATGATGTAATCAGGATACTAGAAATCAGGATGTAAAAGGAGAATATACAAGGGCCGTTATGTTTTCAAATAAAATAAACTAATAAATGCTATAAATCAAAATATGCTTGCAGAACATATTTTACTTTTTTATGAAAATGTGAAAACAAAGTTTTTCTAAAACTCTAAAACATGCAAAATATTTTAGGCCTTTTCTACTTATGAAAAAGATAAAGAAAGTTAGAAGGGATCGGAATATGAGCAAATGCATTTTTTTTTAGAAAAACTTCACCATGAAAAGAAGTTTTCTTAATTATAAAATAAAATCTCAATTTAAAACCCAAGTGAAATTCACAACCCATGTAAACAACCATGGATGACCCCGGCCCATGTAATTAACGGATACAAACATGTGATAAGAGTGTCTGGCCATGCTCTGTGCGGTAAAAACCACTACTTCTTTCCCCACTTATGATCTCAAGAAATATAACACCAAAGCTGAAGACATCCGATTTCACAGGAGAATATTCCTCCCATTGCGTACTCTGGAGCTATATAACAGCTGTTTCACGTTCAAGAAAACCCTCGGTGATAAAAATTTCGGATTAAAATCGTTAGAAAACAAGAAAAGGGAAAAAGAGGAGAAGAAAGAGGATTTACAATGTTCCCACTACTGTTCTGGTGATAGCTTTGTTCTGGTTTTCGCTGAAAATTCTAGCCATGCCAAAATCTGAAATCTTGGCAACCATTTCATGGTCCAGTAGAACATTGCCAGGTTTCAAATCCCTGTGAATGATTCCAAGCCGAGAATTCTCATGTAGATAAAGAAGTCCTCTAGCAATGCCACTAATTATGTAGTAACATATCTCCCAATCAAGCTGCGCACGTCTTTCGGCATCTGAAATTTGAATAAGAAGAAATATCAGGCTCTTGCATCATTTAATTGTTCAAAATGTAAAATTTAAGAATTCAGTGGCAAAATAAATGAATGCAACAGACCAAAGATAAAGATATCAAGGCTTCTGTTAGGCATGAACTCAAATATGAGCAGCTTTTCTTCTCCTTCTATGTCACATCCCAATAGCCTCACTAGGTTTCGTTGGTGTAATTTTGCAATTAGGTTGAGTTCATTCTTGAACTCCTCTAAGCCTTTCCATGACTTTCTTGAAAGCTTTTTAACAGCTATTTCTTTCACATTTGTGAACACACCCTGAAACAATATGCAATGAGGAAAATTTTGTAAACTGAAGCGATATGTAGCCATTCAAAACAGAATACAAAACTGGGTTTTCCTTTTAGAGGGATGAATTGAAAAGACAGCTGAATCTCAACCGATTGTGACCGCGAAGACCCTTTATAACTTACCTTATAAACCGTGCCAAACCCACCTTGAGCAAGCTTATTTGAATCGGCGAAATTGTCGGTGGCTGCTATGATAGTTTTTGAGTCCATAAAGGGCAGGTCCTCAGAACTTACCAACTGACCTTCTTCTGTCAATGTGATTAACTAAGAGCACAATGAATTAATTCAAAAAAAATCAATAGAAGTCTACAATCATAAAATGCAAGAACAAGCCGTCTTCAATGAATTGTTTTTGTTGGAAGATAAGTTGCTGAGCTGGATTAATGGATGCAGAAGAGTTGATGCTGAGCTGGAAATGCAGTAGCATTAAAGGAAGAAGTAGAATAGATAGTTACATCCTGTTATGAAGCATGTAAAATGCGTGTGCAAATTATATCCAGCTGTGTAATTAATTGAAGTTGACAGTTATACTAGTTGTAAAACATGCATTACGTGTGTAGTGTCTCAAGACTATATAAGAGACATTATACCAAATAGTTGGAAAGCAATTAATAACAAATACGAATTACCTTCTTCTGTAGAATCCTCTCTTCTCCAATTCTTTGAAAATATCTTCCCCTGTTTTCCCCAAACTCCAGTAAACACAAACCTGCAAAATACAACAAACAACAAACAACAAATCACCAAAATCCAACATGGTATAAGAGCACTAATCTGATTCAAGAAGGGGCGTAAAACTGTGGAAGACAATCAATCAAATCAGAATTCAACAGCAAAGACATGGCTGGATCATCAGACCTTCGAACACCACAATTTAATGGTGAGAACTATGACTTTTGGTCAGTTAAAATGAAAACAATCTTCAGAGCTTATGATCTATGGGATGTGGTTGAATGTTGTGGTACATTAACAAAAGTATCCAATGAAAGTGTTAGTGGAGAAGCTTCTGGTTCAAAAGACAAGAAAACTGAAGCCGAAGAAACTGCTACTGAAACTAAGGAAAAAAGGATCAAAGATGCCAAGGCTTTAAGTATTATCCAAGGAGCCTTGACTGATGATATTTTCCCTCGAATAAGAAATGAAGAGACAGCAAAAGGAGCATGGGATCTGTTGAGAAGAGAATACAGAGGAGATGAAAAAGTTAGGGAAGTGAAGTTGCAGGCAGTAAGGGCAGAATTTGAGTGTATGAGAATGTTAGAGGGAAAAAGCTTAGATCATTACTTGACTAAGTTTTTTGGAGTGATAAATGAATTGAAGTCTCTCGGAGAAGAGATAACTGAAGCAAGGATAGTGCAAAAGACTTTGATGAGTCTTAGTAGAAAATACAACTCCATAGTCTCAATTATTGAAGAAACAAGAGACTTGAAAACACTTAGAAGTGAAGAAGTTATTGCTTCACTTAAAGTGTATGACAGAAGAGAGGACTTGCATGATGAGAAAGACAGAATTACTGGAATAGAGAAGGCATTCAGCAGTCTCAAGGTGGGTTATAATCATGGAGATGTTGCTGGAAACAGGTCTTCACAAGGGAGGTTTAATCCTAAATGGCAAAGACAAGATCTAAGCCATTCAACCTGGAATCAAGGGAGAAATCTGATGAATAATCACAACATGAACTGGAATCAAAGAGTTGAAACAAGCCATGGCAATACATTCAGTTCACAGTATAGAAATATGAACAACAATCAGCTGAATACCAAACCACAATGCAGCACTTGTCAGAAATTTCATCATGGTGTTTGCAGGTATAAAGGTCAGCCTAAATGTGGAAGATGCAATCAATTTGGACACAACACAAATGATTGCAAAGATTACAAGCAATTGGCAAATTGTGCACAAGAGGAAGAAGTGTCCATTGCAAATTTATTTTATGCTTGTCATGCAACAAGTATAAAGGATAAGGTTTCCCCTAATGACATAGAAGAAGGCATAGGTGAGGAGTCCAATACAGATGAGGGTGTAGAGTTGAAGCCAAAGAGGGATGTGATTCATGATCAGGAGTCTAAATTGTCAAATGACTTAGATTGGGTACCAGTTATTGACATTTTCAGTGAGAAGGAGTTAAAGCTAGCACAAGACGACGAGTTGAAGCAAGATAAGGATGCTGTTAGCAATGAGCATTCAAAGCTAGCACAGGATATGGAGTCCAGTTCACTGAATAAGAAAATCATTACAACGAATGCAGTGGATCCGAAGTTGGCAAGCGATATTGATGACATGAAATCAAAATTGCACGTGGCTGAATCAAAGCTAAGTGAGACTAAGTCTTCAATTTCAAAGTTAGCAGAGGAGAAGAGGCAAAGCTGTCAAGAAACGAAAATCTTGCAAAAAGAACTCGATTTTCTGGATGAAGCCCAGATTTTGGAACTTAAGATGATGTCAAGAGAGAGAAGAGATGAACCTTCTACTCTCACAAAGAAACTTGAAGAAAATCAGAATGAATCATTTAGAACAGAGATTCTAACACAGCAGGTTAATACTATGCTAGCAGACTTGGAATCTATACATGCCCAGAAAGAAGAATTGGTGAATCGACCAGTAGACAAGCCAGTTATTGGAGTCAACTAGGTTTACAAAACAAAATTGAACCTAGACTATGGTTGAAACTTAGGGTTAAACCAGTCAGCAACTTAGGTAAGGCTGTTGGAAGGTAAGTTGCTGAGCTGGATTAATGGATGCAGAAGAGTTAATGCTGAGCTGGAAATGTAGTAGCATTAAAGGAAGAAGTAGAATAGATAGTTACATTCTGTTATGAAGCATGTAAAATGCGTGTGCAAATTATATCCAGCTGTGTAACTAATTGAAGTTGACAGTTATACTAGTTGTAAAACATGCATTACGTGTGTAGTGTCTCAAGACTATATAAGAGACATTATACCAAACAATTGGAAAGCAATTAATAACAAATACGAATTACCTTCTTCTGTAGAATCCTCTCTTCTCCAATTCTTTGAAAATATCTTCCCCTGTTTTCCCCAAACTCTAGTAAACACAAACCTGTAAAATACAACAAACAACAAATCACCAAAATCCAACAGTTTTGGCAAGACAGTACACGAGGCTCATAAATAAACAATTGTTTGATTTGTGAGACCTTACAACATTCATAAATTTTCTTCTCCAATTCATTGTTAGCATAGAAGAATGAATATTCTAGAATAATGTATTTGTATTCTAGTAGTATGAATGATGTTATTTGTTATGTATAAATAGGAATATGGACTCACGGTGAAAGTAAGGAAAAACAGAATTGTTATACTGTTAAGAATTCAAAATTTCATTCTCCCCCTCTTTCTCTCTTCGCATCTCTAAACAACTTTCCCTTCCTTTCTAATTGCTTCAATTACCTGCAATATTTCTCAATCTTTACATGGTATTAGAGCAATCAATGGTCACACAGATTAAGTAAGTGATCCAACATTGTGCTTCCGTAATCTTCATCTCAAATTCCTTCAAATTTCATTGTCAAAGAATCTAAAAAATCTATCAATAACCAATAAATCTATCTTGCAAAAACCTTTATGTGACTAATACTCATCAATTAAGACACTATTACTTCTTACTACTATTTTTCAAAGAGTGATTGACAGTGCTTATACTTTATTTTCCCCTTCATTCTCTGTTACACTCTCTGCAATGGTGACAGCTGCTCAATTACAAATTCTTCAATCCCCGATCTCAAACTTTATCTCAACAATTTCAACTTCTGTGAATGTCAAATTAGATGGCTTTAATTACTTGAATTGACACTTTCAAATGCAATTACTTTTGGAGAGCAACAATATTTTTGAATTTGTTGATGGTTCCCATTCATGCCCTCCATCTGCTACTACTGGTGAAAGTGGTACATACATTTCTAACTCTTCCTCATCTGTTGTGAACTGTGATGATATAACAGTTTGGAAAATACATGATAGAGTAGTGATGCAATTGATCACTGCAACCTTGTCTACAATGGCCATGTCTTGTGCTATTGGTAGTGATAGTTCTAGGGATTTGTGGATGCGTCTAAAAGAACAATTTTCTACTGTATCAAAGACAAGCATCTTTCAAATGAAATCCAATTTGCAAAATTAAGGGAACAATAATATAACTCAATATCTTCTTAAAATCAAAGAAGCTAGGGATTATTTGTCTGTTGCTGGAGTTTATTTTGCAGACAAAGATATTGTGATTTTAGCCTTAAATGGGCTTTCATCTGAGTATAATATTTTTAGATGTGTAGTTAGGGGGCTTGAATGTATTATTTCATTAAAAGAATTTTGTTCTCAGCTACTAACTGCGGAACACATTATGGATACTATCATTCCTAACAATTCGACATATATTGCTACTATGAACACTATCAAAATCTCTAGTATCATCCACACCATTTCTTAGGTCATCTCGTAATCAACAAAGTTTTACTTCATATGAAAATGGTGGATACAAACAATTTAATAAGAGTAGAGGCAGGGGTAAATTTGCTTACGGACAAAGACAATTTCAGCCAAGATCTTCAGTTTCTACTAAATCCCATACATCATCATCAGCTATCCCAGGTGTACTTGGTTTATACTTTCTTTCACCTATATTAAGTGTTCCTATTTGCTAATTATGTAATAATGAAGGTCACACTGCTCCAGTGTGTGGATTCCGAGGGTATGATCAATTCAAGTGCAATATTTAAGGGAAACTTAACCACACAACTTGGTATTGTTTCTACAATGAGAATGGCCCTAATTTTATTGGTAATACCAATGATCCTCCTACTCATTCTCCTCCCACACAACATCATGCCATGAATACTATGCACAATGTTTGTCTGTCTCCTCAACAGTCTTCAGCCTCAAGTGTGGCTTATTGATTTTGGTGCCACTAATCACATGACACCTGATCTGTCCAATTTGTCATTGAGTACTACCTACCCTATGAATGATACAGTTCAGACAACAAATGGTGAAGGTTTGTTAGTGTCTCACACTGGTTTTATAATTATTCGTACTCAAACAAAACCTCTCAAGTTGAACTCAATATTATGTGTTCCAAAATTAAGTCAGAATTTACTGTTAGTTCATCACATTTGTTTGGATAATAACAACTGTTATGTAATATTTGATGCCTTTTGTTTTTGGATTCAAGACTTAGAGAGGATACTGTACAAAGAGGAATGTCATAATGGACTCTATCCTCTTTCTTTTGTATCTCCATCAGCTCCACACTCCTTCAGTCTTCAATATCAGGCCTATATTGGTGAGTTAGTATTATCCTCTACTTGGCATCGTGGACTAGGTCATCATGCCAATAAAATTGTCAATTTGATGTTGCAAAAAGCTAGTATTCCATGTTCTTTAGATTTTGTCGCTGATGTATGTGTTAGTTGTCTTAAGGGAAAATTCACTAAGCTTCCTTTTTAGTCTAATGATCATTTGTTTATAACACCTTTACAGATAATACATAGTGATCTTTGGGGTCCTTCCCCCAGCATTTTTATTGATGGTTATAAGTATTATGTCATTTTTGTTGATTTTTCTCATTATTGTTGGTTAGATCCTCTTGTCAATAAAAGTGACTTGTGTTCTATTTTTGTTACCTTTTATCATCATATTCAAACTCAATTTTCACATTCCATTAAAATTTTGCAAAGTGATGGGGGGAGTATGTTAACAAACCTGTAAACAATTCCTTAATTCATAAGGGATTACACACCATAAATTTTTTCCATATACACCTAAACAAAATTGGTTGGTTGAACGTAAACACAGACACCTTTTTAAAACCACCATTACTCTACTTCAACATGCTAGTATGTCTTTATCACTTTGGACACATGCAGTGCATACTGCCTCTTTCTTAATCAACAGAATGCCATCTGCAATATTGCATTAAAAATCTCCCTTTGAACTACTATTTAGAAAATCCCTTCTATTTTACACCTACGTATATTTGGTTGTGCATGTTTTCCATTGTTGCGGCCCTATCTTCAAAATAAACTACAGTCTAAAACTATTATGTGTGTGTTCCTTGGGTATACCTCTCAATCTAAAAGATCCATTTGTTATAATATCTCTAGCAAACATCTATATGTATCTCGTCATGTTGTGTTTAATGAAAATTTGTTCCCTTACAAAAATTTGGTCACTAAAACTACATACCTTCCTCCACCCTCCCATTGCGCTTCTCCCTCAATTCTCCCTATTATTACAAATAATAATGTCATTTCTTTGCCTCTAATATCTAGTCCATTGGCTTCCGATGTTGTCTCCTCTCCTTTATCATCTTCTATGTCCATTATGCCTACTCCTCTATCCTTGTCCTCTATCCCTGTGGCTCCTGATCCTCATGCTGAAGGTATGAATATTGAATCCTTATCATCAAAGGAACCTTTCAGACCTGAAAAATGTTAGTTATTCTTCACATTCCTTCTATGAACTTACATTCCATACAGACTTGAAGTAAAAATGGCATTGTCAAAAGAAAAGCTTGTTTTACTATCATCAAGCCATCCAGTGCGACTGATCCCTCATTGATCGAACCTGCTAGTTATAAGTTTGCTTTGCAGGTTCCAGTCTAGTTAAAGGCTATGGAAGAAAAGATTGCTGCTCTTCACTCTCAGAATACCTGTACCCTAGTTCCATTGCCTTCTCATAGAGAATTTAGTAGGCTGCAAGTGGATTTTCAAACTCAAAAGCCATGTAGATGGTTCGGTTGCTAGACATAAAGCTAGATTGGTTGCTCAAGATTTCAGTCAAGAACCAGGCTTAGATTATGGGGAAACTTTCAGTCCAATTGCCAAACCAACTACGGTTCGACTTGTTTTGGCTCTTGTTGCTCATCATAAATGGTTATTAAGGCAACTGGATGTTAAGAATGCCTTTCTTTATGGCATTCTTCATGAGGAGGTGTACATGGCTCAACCTCCTAGATTTGTAAATCCTCTACATCCTAATTTCATTTGTAAGATTTATAAGACTTTGTATGGTCTTAAACAAGCTCCAAGGGCTTGGAATGACAGGTTCACAACTTTCTTACCATCTCTGGTTTTAAATCCATATATGCTGACTCTTCTTTATTTGTTAAAAGTCTTGATGCTGGGATCATAATTCTATTGGTATATGTGGATGACATTGTAATATCTAGCACCGATCCTTGTGAGATACGCAAGATTATTGTCTCTCACACTGCTGAATTTGAAATCAAGGATTTGGGGGATCTCCATTACTTTCTGGGACTTCAAATTGAGCGTATCAGCAGTGGTTTGTTTATCTCTTAGTCTAAGTATATTCATAATCTATTATGCAAAACAAAGATGCTTGAGGCTAAGGCATGTAATACTCCATGCCTCCTATATCAATGATTGTCCAAGGATGATGTTGTCCCTTTTAAAAATCCTAAACTATATCGTAGCATTGTTGGAGCATTGCAGTATTTAACCTTCATATGTCCTGACATCGCCTTTGCAGTTCATCAAGTCTGCCAGTTCATGCAATGTCCAATGGAGAATCATTTTACTATAGTGAAGAGAATTCAATGCTATCTTAAGGGGACTGCTACCTATGGCTTGAGTTACTGTCATGATTCCTTAGACATTAAAGCTTTCAGTGATACAGATTGGGCAAGGGATTCGAACGATCGACGATCCACCACTAGGTTGTTGGTTTATCTTGGCTCTAATCATATTTCATAGCCCTCCAAGAAACAACAAATCATCTCTCGATCTTCTACTGAGGTAGAATACAGGGCATTGTCCTCTATAGCAGCTGAAATTGATTGGCTCAAGCAGTTGGTAACTTTTATGTGTGTTTCAATTTCTCAGACCCTAGTAATATTTTGTGACAATTTCTCTGCCATTGCTCTGTCCTTTAATCCTGTTCAACATCACAAGACCAAGCATATAGAGATTGATGTGCATTTTGTTCATGAAATGGTGGCTAGTAATCAATTGTGTGTGCAATTCGTCTCTTCCAAAGAACAATTTGCAGATATTTTGATAAAAGGCCTCAATGCTCCTCTATTTCAAAACTATTGCTGCAATCTCATGCTTAGTTCATCAAAGCAAGAGATTGAGGGGGGAATGTTAGAATATAGAAGAATGAATATTCTAGAGTAGTGTATTTGTATTCTAGAAGTATGGATGATGGTATTTGTTATGTATAAATAGGAATATGGACTCATGGTAAAAGGAAAAAAAGAATTGTTATACTTTTAAGAATTCAAAATTTCATTCTCCCTCTCTTTCTCTCTTCCCGTCTCTAAACAACTTTTCCTTCCCTTATAATTTCTTAATTACCTATAACATTTCTCAATCCTTACATTCCTAACATGCATGCATGTTTTGAAGATTATTTTCTTTGCATTAATGAGGATATAGTTATGTGATAGACATATTATTCATGGACAAAGGCATCAACGTGCTAGTTAATCGGTCAGACTCCAGCTATATTATTAGTAAGCTTGAGCCAGTCCTACTTTGCACAATCTTGAACAAGCCAATATAAATGCATCTATCGACCTCATCCCAACAATATATCTATTTATAGGAACATATACATAGATATTTGGAAGCTAATAGGATATAAAGATGTAGATTCAAATCAACTAGAGAATAATGAATGAATATAATATGAGAGGGATGTATGAAGGGTTTTAAACATCCACATATATAATTTTTTTTATTTTATAACACTCCTCCTTGGATGTCTATTGTATAGCCTTACACAATGAAAACTGTCAGGGATTTACCCAAATAGAAATCTTTATAACCTGATTGATTAGCCCTTCCAGGGATTTGAATTAAATGTTGAAGGCATTTTAGACCCTACATGAATTTTCATATAAATATAATTACCAATTAATCCATATAAATAGGTTGTAACAACATCCATAAAGCATATCTCTAGTTTTTCACAATTTGTTTTGGCTCATAAGATAATTAAATGTAATTGTGTCTGTTATCGAAGAATATGTTTCATCGTAATTAATGTTGTCTTTGTGAAAACCTTTGTGCTACTAGCAGGGCTTTGTATCTTTTGATTTCATTTTTATCTTTTTTTTTGCACAAATACCCATTTGCATCCAATTGGCTTTACACTTTGAGGTGTTTGGATTAGAGGTCCAAAAACTTCATGTTTTGCAAGTAAATTCAATTTAGACTTAATTACTTCTTTCTATTTTGACCAATCAATTTTGCATCTATATTCTTCGATGGATTTGGGATCAAGATCCTCATTTTCATCAATGATTTCAAGTGATAAATTATATGAAAAAATATTGTTGACAACTATCTTATTTCTGTTGAGACTGAAATATTATTTGTTTATCAGATAAATTCAAGGAAGAAGAAGATTTTAGAAGATGAGTTGAAGAGGAAGAGAGAGATGAGAGTAAAGAAGAGAACGAGAGGGAAAATGAAATTTCAAATTATTGTACTTTCAATATTAATTTGCCCACATAACTTGTGAAGGGATTGTTCCTTTTATACACTTTCCACATTGCCTCTAACAAACTTATACATGCTCTAGAGTATACACATATATTCTAGAATATATACATGTATTTTATACTTTATTTATACTTTATCATCTCCTCTCAAGCTCATGCTTGGGCAGGCTAAGCATGAGGTTGCTGCAATGGATTCGATATAGAGGAGCACTCAAACCCTTGGTGAGAATGTCAACAAATTGCTCTGTGGAGGATACAAACTGCACATAAAGTTGATTATCAACCACTCTCTCATGAACAAAGTGGACATCAATCTCAATATGTTTGGTTTTCTGATGTTGCACTGGATTAAAGGATAAGGCAATGGCTGAGAGGCTCTCACAAAAGAGAACTGGAAGCTGAGGTAATTCAACACGCAGGAACACCAATAGTTGCTTGATCCAATCAATTTCAATAGTTGTGAAAGACAAAGCTCTATATTCTGCCTCAGTGGAAGATCTAGACACTGTATTTTGTTTCTTCGAAGACCATGAAATAGGATTAGAGCTAAGAAATACCACCAACCCTGTCATGGATCTTCAATTCTTTGGATCACCTGCCTAATCAGCATCACTAAAAGCTTTGACGTCCAATGAGCTATGAAGATAATGAATCCCACAAGATGCCATGCCCTTTAAGTAGCGTAGGATCCTTTTGACAGCAGTAAAATGAATCACCATTGGATGTTGCATGAATTGAAAAACTTGGTGAACCGAAAAGGCAATGTTAGTCCTTGTGAATGTTAAATACAGTAGAGGCCCCACAATATTTCTATATAATGTAGGATTTTTAAAAGGAACACCAGCATTCTTATACAACCTTTGATAAGATAGACACTGGTGATATAGATGTATGAGTGCTGGAATGAAAGGGTAGTTTACAAACCGTGCTCTGTAGACAACTAACACAAACATCAGAAGTATTATCTAGGGAACATTGAATACATGCTTTGTTTATCATTAACTTGACAATCTTATTTGTAGGATGTCCTAATCTAGTGATGCCAGGTATAAGACAAGATGAGCTGACCACTATAAGCTTGTGGTTGAAAACTGAGAGAAGAGAAGGCAGAATGAATAGAAATAGATGGAAGAGGATAGAGTCCATTGTTACACAGCCCTTTGTACAGTATTCTCCCTGTGGCTTTGTCTGAAATCCAAAAATAAAAGGCATCAAAAATCACCCTACAGTTGTTATCCAAACAAATTTGATGAACTAATAGTTGATTCTGAGACAGTTTAGGCACACACAACCCAAAATTCAATTTTATTGATTCAGTATGTTAAGGAATAATAGCAGTTCCAATATAAGATACAAACAAACCTTCACCATTGGTTGTTTGGACATTTTCAGTTGTAGGATATGAAGTGTTTAATGTCAGATGGGACAAATCAAGTGTCATATGGTTTGCAGCTCCCGAATCAGTGATCCAAACTGTAAATACTATATGAGATTAGGTTGTTGTGAGGATGAATATGCATTTTGTATAGTATACATAGCTCGATGTTGATTTAAAGAAGATGTAGTGGCTGCACAACCATTATCATTACCAATGAAATTAGGGTCATTTTCATTGTAGAGCAGTGCCACGTAGTGTGATTTATTTTGCCACACACATTACACTTAGGTCGTTCGTAACCCCTAAACCCACATACTAGAGCCCTATGCCCTTCATTATTGCATAATTGACAGATAGAGATATTAGAACCAGCTGTTGAGTTATATGAGGAAACAAGAAATGTGCCAAGAACACCAAGGGTCGTGATTGGCACTACATTTGCTTTTCTAGGCAAATTTGCTCTCTAAGGAAAACATCTTTGTCCTTGATTACATTTAACCCTGCCCCTATTCCTATTAAAGGGTCTATAACCACCATTATCATATTTGTTGTAACCATGTTGCCCTCGTGAAGAATGAACAAATTGAGATACACGGGTTTTTGAAGTTGTGTTCATTGCAGCAAGGTATGTAGGATTATCAACAATGTTATTCTCTATAATACATTCCTCATCCAATAGCTGTGAAAGAAATTCTTTCAATGTGATTACACTCTCTCTACCTCTAACAACATATTAAAAGGTATTGTATTCAACAGGAAGACCATTCAAAGCCAAAATAACAATGTCTTCATCAGCAAAATATACCCCTGCTGCTAATAGATAATCTTGGGCTTCTTTAACTTTCAGTAAATATTAGCTTATTGTATCGGTCCCTTTCCTAATATTTTATAAATTAAACTTTAATTGAAAAATACTAGTCTTAGAAATAAAGGAAAACTACTCTTTCAACCGCAACCATAAATCCTTAGAATTGTTACTACTAATGGCACAAGACATGGCCATGGGAGATAGAGCTTTAGTAATTAGCTGCATGACTGCTTTATCATGCATTTTTCATATCAACATATCATCACACTCACCATAAGAAGAATGAGAGATAGGAGCATTTGTACGGTATTCAGCTGTAGACACTGGGCACGGTTGAGAGTCATCCATAAATCCAAATATGTCATTGCTTTCTAGTAGAAGTTGCATATGGAAGTTCCAATTTAAGTAATTAGAATCATCTAATTTCACATTCATAGATACAGAAATGGTGGAGACAAGGGTTGCAATTGGAGATTGAAGAATCTGTAACTGTGCAATAGTCACCATCATTTGAATCGCTAGTAGAATTAAGAGATTGTACAGAGTTTTAATTGAGCAGAAACATTGAAGACAAAGTTTAAATAAGTAAGAATTGATCACTGATTGATTTAATAGAAGCAGAATCTCAGAGTATTTCTAGGTTATTTTAGCAGATGAATAGTATTTTTGAAGGAATTGATTTTCCAGAAGTAGAGAAATTGGATCAATCAATTTGCGTGAGCATTGACTTGCTCTGATACTGTAACACTCAAAATAATCAATTCAGAACCTTTGGAATTTTTTGGGTGAGAGATTGCCTTCTCTCGGAGCTTTTTATTAATTTTCTAAAAAAAAAGAAATAACAATATTTTTGTATTTTTTGGGTTTAATGATACTGGAAATAAAATACTAAAATCTAGAAAAAAAAAACTAGAATTTGTGAAAGACTAATTCTCTGGGCAGATTCGAGGTAGCCCGGGCCTCCTGAACAATTGATTTGCTTCAAAGCAATTTCTCTCGTGGATGCCTTGGATCTGTTCCTTCCCTCCTTTTAATGCCTTTTCCACCGACTTTGCAGTAATTAGAGTTTGTTTTAATTTAGTCTTTGTTTTAAGTCTGACTTTGACTTCTGCCAGCTAAGCTTGCTTGAGACGGCGTCGTTCCTTAATTTCCCTTTTCCTTTGTCCAGCTGTCGACTCCGGGTTCCTTTAAATCAAGGCCGTCCACGTAAGTGTACCTCTCCTTTATCTCCACCGTACACGCTGATTCCTCTTTTGTTTTTGCAGGTTTGGCTTGCTGGGGAAGCTTCATTTCCCCCGATGTCTGAGCTTTGAGAGCTTCTGGAGAGTATCTCTTCCTCCTGTCTTCTTCCTTCTTCTTGCCCTGCGATTCGAGAGCTATGGGAGAGCTTTGAGTTATCTTCACCTCTCTTTCTTCTTCAAGCTGCCTTCTGATAGTATGGAGAGAGCTTGTGATGAGTGATTCAGGGTTGGGATCGTTACAACTCCTTCCCCCTTCAAAAACCTTGTCCTCAAGGTTCGGGTAAGATTTCTTAACCATGTCTTCCTCTACCCACTCAGCTTCTTCTACTGGCTGTGCTCTCCATTTTACTAACACTTCGCTCTTTTGTCTTCCTCTGTGGGTCTGCTGCCTTCTGTCCAAGATCGCTTCGGGTTCTCGGTTCTCTCGTTGTGGTTCGAGGTCAGGTAGCCATGGTTCCGGTACGGTGTCTTTCCCGACCCATTTTTTTAGGAGCGAGACGTGAAATGTATTGTGTATCTTGGACTCCTTGGGGAGGTCGAGCTGGTAAGCTACTGCTCCCACTTTCTTCAATATTTGGAAAGGTCCGAAGTATTTGTATGTGAGTTTCCCATTTTTATGGTTTGGCATGCTGATTTGTTTGAATGGCTGGAGCTTGAGATATACGCATTCTCCTTGATTAAACTCTTTATCTGTCCTGCCTTTGTCTGCTTGCTTCTTTTGCCTTGCTTGAGCTGCTGCTAAATGATTTTTTATTTTTGAAATTTGCTCTGTTCGTTGTAATAATTGCTCTTCTGCTGCCTGGTTCTTTGTTGATCCTGGTATGTAGTCTGTAATGCTCGGGGGTGGGTAGCCGTAGGTGGCTTCAAAGGGTGTAGTTTGGATTGATGTGTGATGACTTGTGTTGTAGCAATACTCAGCCATAGTTAACCAATTTGACCATGCCTTCGGGTTGTCCCTCACGTAACATCTCAAATACCCCTCTAGGGTTTTGTTAGTTGCCTCTGTCTGCCCATCTGTCTGGGGGTGGTAGGCTGTGGATAATAGAAGTTTGACCCCCTGAACCTGAAATAATTCCCTCCAAAACTTGCTAGTGAACGTTGGGTCCCTGTCTGAGACTATGGTCTCTGGCAATCCATGCAGCTTCATAATATTTTGTGAAAATAAGTTTGCAATCTTAGCTGCGCTGTAGGGGTGGGACAATGGGATAAAGTGGGCGTATTTAGTGAACCTGTCTACTACCACCATTATGGTTGTGTACTGGTTGGATTTGGGTAGCCCTTCAATGAAGTCCATAGAGATGGATGACCAGGGTCGGGTGGGTATGGGTAAAGGTTGTAGTAGGCCTGCGGGTTTGGTGTTCATACCCTTGGCTCTTTGGCAGACTTCACATTGTTTGATGTATGTCTGGATTTCAGTCTTCATTCCCTTCCAAAAGAAGTCCCTCCTTGCCCTTTTTAAGGTTCTTTCTAGCCCAGTATGCCCTGCGATAGGGTTGTCATGTATGTAGTTCAGGATCGTCCGCTTTAGAGGGCTGGTCTGGCTCACATAGATTCGCTGTTTGTAATAGAGTATTCCTCCCCTGACTTGGAATTTTAGTGACTCTATTGTTTCATGCTTTATTTTCTGTAAGATGTCCTGTATTTCAGGGTCTTCCTTGTAACTTTCTTTTAGCTGTTCTACCCATGTGACCAGTGGTGATGAAATTGCCCACAGTGTCCCCTTTTCTGTTGTGTCTTCCACCCTAGAGAGAGCATCGGCTACTAGATTTTCCTTCCCTGCTCGAAACTCAACTGTAAAATCATACCCAATTAGCTTGGATAACCATTTTTGTTGTGTGGGTGTCCCTACCCTTTGTTCTAACAGATATTTGAGGCTTTGCTGGTCTGTTTTAACCTTAAAGGCTATACCCAGTAGATAAGGCCTCCACTTCTGGACGGCTGTAATTAATGCCAGGAACTCTTTCTCGTAGGTGGATAGTAGCAACTCCCTCCCTTTTAGGCTTTTGCTGAAATAAGAGATGGGCCTGCCTCCTTGCATTAGAACAACACCGAGCCCAGTGCCTGAGGCATCACACTCCACCACAAAATTTTATGTGAAATCTGGTAGTGCTAGGACTGGAGTCGTTGATACTACCTCTTTTAATTTCTCAAATGCCTGTTCTGCTTCTTGGTCCCATTTAAAGGCTCCCTTCTTTAGAAGTCTAGTTAGTGGTCCTGCAATCACTCCGTAGCCTTTGATGAACCTGCGATAGTAGCCTGTGAGGCCCAAGAATCCCCTTAGCGCCTTGAGTGTGTTGGGCTTCGGCCATTTTATCATTGACTCCACCTTGTTGGGGTCGGCTTGCACCCCTTGGCCTGTGACAATGTGCCCCAAGTATTCTATTTTGCTGCTTGCAAATTTGCATTTGGACTGTTTGGCAAATAATTGGTGTTGTACCAGTGTCTCAAATACTTTTCTTAAGTGTTCCTCATGTTCTTCCATAGTGTGGCTGTAGACTAGTATATCATCAAAAAATACTAGCACAAACCTTCTGAGATATGGCCTAAAAACATCATTCATTAAACTCTTAAAAGTAGAGGGTGCATTTGTGAGGCCGAATGGCATTACCAGAAATTCGTAATGCCCTTCATGAGTTCTGAAAGCTGTCTTGTGTATGTCTTCCTCCCTCATTCTGATTTGGTGGAATCCTGACCTTAGGTCCAATTTAGAGAAAACTTGGGAACCGTGTAGCTCATCTAGTAGCTCTTCTACCACGGGTATGGGGAATTTATCCTTCACAGTCTCCTTGTTGAGGGCGCGGTAGTCTACGCACATCCTCCATGACCCATCAGCCTTCCTAACTAGTAGGACAGGTGAGGAAAATGGGCTTTGGCTGGGTCTTATGGTCCCCATTGCCAACATCTCTTTAATCAGTTTTTCTATCTCTGTTTTTTGATAGTATGGGTACCTGTATGGACGAACATTTATTGCTGAAGTCCCCTCTTTAAGTACTATCGAGTGATCATGTGGTCTATTTGGGGGAAGTTCCCTGGGTTCTTGGAAGATTTCCCCGAACTCTAGTAATAAACTTTCAATCTGTTCTGGGATGATGTCACGGTTTGAGCTCATTTCCCAGACTTGTAAGATTAGGCCTTCCTCCACTCTCCTTAACTCCTGTAGGAAAGTTGGGCTGCTGTCCACTTCTGACTTTTCTATTCCCATCCCCTGGATTAAAACCTTCTTCCCTTCTCTGTGGAACTCCATTTTTAACGCTGAGAAATCCCAAAGTATGGGCCCCAAACTTCTGAGCCACTGGATTCCTAACACAATATCACAGCCTCCTAACTGAATGACATAGGCTCGAGTGAGAAATTGGCCTCCCTGTATTATCAATGTGATATCTGTGCAGCTCCCTTCGGTCCATAGTCTAGACCCATCTGCAATATTTACCCCAACTGGCCTGTGTTTTATGACCTTCAGACTTGTCTTTCTCGCTACCTTTGGGTGTATAAAGTTATGTGTGCTTCCTGTGTCAATTAAAGCTACAAAGATATGACCGCACATTCTGACCCTTACTCTCATAGTTTTGGGGTCTGGACTCCCAATGATGGCATGGAGGGATATGCCGATGCCCTCTTTGCCTTCCTCCAAGGGACCTCCCAAGTCAATTAGGTCCTCAGTTAAGCTTCTGTCTCCTACGTCCTCCTCTATTTCTTCTATGAGAAATAGTTTGGGCCCTGCACATCTATGGCCTGGTCCCCACTTGCTGTCACATTTAAAGCAAAGTCCATTGTCCCTTTTTTTCTTTTATCTGTGCAGGTGTGAGCCTCTGTATGGGAATAGGCTTCTCTACCTTGGGCTGGAATGGTGTTGGGCCTCGGCCCTGAAACCCGGCAGTGTTAGGTTTCCAGGATTTCCTCATGATCATGAGATTTTCTTCCTGCATCCTTGCTAGTCCATAAGCGGAGACTAAATTCTGAGGGTTTAGCATTCTTACCCCCATCCTGACCTCCTCCTTTAGCCCTCCTAGGAAGCAGCTAAGCCTATGGGAGTCAGATAATCCTCTGACTCTGTTGGATAGCATTTCGAATTGTGTTTTGTAGATTTCCACGGTAGAGGTCTGTTTTATATTTATGAGGGCTTCCATAGGGTCGTCATAAGATGATGCCCCGAAGCGAATTTGGAGGGCCCTAACAAAGGCCTCCCAGCTGGTAAGAACCCCGGTTTCCTCTAGTTCTTGATACCATGTTATAGTTTTTCCCTCCATATGGAAATTGGCTATAAAAAGCCTGTGTTGGGCTGGGGTGTTGTGGAAATTAAAAAATTGGTTTGCTTTGTACACCCAACCGATAGGATCATCCCCATTGAACCTGGGAAATTCCAGGCGTATGGACTTGAGTTGAACCTGCTGATGTTGTTGTAGAGTCCCTTCTTGCGGTATTACTTCCTGCCTTTGATCCCCACTAACTGATCTGGTGGGAGAATTAGGAGGGGAGCCCATGGGCCTCTTTCCTTGGGCTTTAGTCAACTGGTCCAGCCTGGTGGACATATTCCTTAGCTACTGGACTATGTCTTCTAGCATCTGTTGTTGATTCTGTTGGCTCTGTTGTTGGGCCTCTTGCTTCTGTTTCATCCCTGTCACGGTCTCTATCAATTGTGAAACTCTTGTTCCTTCAGCCATCCGAGGAGTCGTGGCTCTGATACCACTTGTAACACTCAAAATAATCGATTCAGAACCTTGGAAAATTTTGGGTGAGAGATTGCCTTCTTTCGGAGCTTTTTATTAATTTTCTAAAAAAAAGAAATAACAATATTTTTGTATTTTTTTGGTTTTAATGATACTGGAAATAAAATACTAAAATCTAGAACAAAAAACTGGAATTTGTGAAAGACTAATTCTCTGGGCAGATCCAAGGTAGCCCGGGCCTCTTGAATAATTGATTTGCTTCAAAGCAATTTCTCTCGTGGATCCCTTGGATCTGTTCCTTCCCTCCTTTTAATGCCTTTTCCACCGACTTTATAGTAATTAGAGTTTGTTTTAATTTAGTCTTTGTTTTAAGTCTGACTTTGACTTCTGCCAGCTAAGCTTGCTTGAGACGGCGTCGTTCCTTAATTTCCCTTTTCCTTTGTCCAGCTGTCGACTCCGGGTTCCTTTAAATCAAGGCCGTCCACGTAAGTGTACCTCTCCTTTATCTCCACCGTACACGCTGATTCCTCTTTTGTTTTTGCAGGTTTGGCTTGCTGGGGAAGCTTCATTTCCCCCGAGGTCTGAGCTTTGAGAGCTTCTAGAGAGTATCTCTTCCTCCTGTCTTCTTCCTTCTTCTTGCCCTGTGATTCGAGAGCTATGGGAGAGCTTTGAGTTATCTTCACCTCTCTTTCTTCTTCAAGCTGCCTTCTGATAGTCTGGAGAGAGCTTGTGATGAGTGATTCAGGGTTGGGATTGTTACAGATACCATGTTGAGATTGAAATATTATATGTTTATTAGATAAATTCAAGGAAGAAGAAGATGAGTTGAAGAGGAAGAGAGAGATGAGAACAAAGAAGAGAACGAGAGGAAAAATGAAATTTCAAATTATTGTACTTTCAATATTAATTTTACCTACATAACTTGTGAAGGGACTTTTCCTTTTATACACTTTCCACATTGCCTCGAACAAACTTCTATATATTCTAAAACATACGCATAACAAACTTTTACATACTCTAGAACATACACATATATTCTAGAATATATACATGTATTTTATATTGTATTTATACTCTATCAATTTCAGTTCCATCGTTTCTTTGAAGTGACATAATTTATCGAGATCTCTCATTTTTTCTGTTTTTGAGATCCTAAACCTCTTCTAAGGTTTTATGAATATGTATTTTCTTCCTCAATAATGGTAACTTGATTACTTATTTCTTTTCTTTTTTAAGAATTTTTGTCTCTTGAATCAATTGGTCTACCATGCTTATAACATGTTTTAGACTCATTTGTTACAATTTTAGCGGATTTTCCTATGAGAATTTCAATCCTAACTAAAGCATTTATAGCTAGTATATGAGATTTGGTTATTCCATTTGAATTAATTAATATATTTAGTAGCTAATTTGCCATGTCTTGCAAAAAACATATAAATTGAACTTCCTTTTCATATTATTTTATACAAGAGTCAAAATTCGATAATGATGATGCATTCCATGTAATATATTCATCCATTTATTTAATTTTTCCCTTTAATGATGGAAACATAGTCTCATTAAAATGACAGTGGATAAAACATGTTATAAATGAAATAAAAAATTGAGGAATAAAAAATTTAAAGGCAAAGTAAGCAAAAATCCGGTGTTTAAACAACGTTGTTCCCTTCACCGTAGCTTTCACTAGTACACATAAATAGTACTAGTCTTCGCCGAGTCATTGCCACGCAATCCTCCTCCTCTCCACCGTAAAGGCTAGTTATCCACTCCTATTACCTCCAATCTTTTCCCCTCCAGCAGGGACATCAGTTTCCCTCCTTCCCGTATGTTTTTAACCCAGATATAGGACGTGAATTAATTCAAGTCAGCAATGATAAGCAAATGGGTTGGGCTCATCTCAACCTAACCCAAAATGGTTAGATCCAACACAAATTGTTTGGAGTAAAATAGATGTTCAAGACAGTTAAATGAAAATTAGATATTAGTTAACATCATAGTTAGAGATCCTTGAGGAAAAAAAAAGATTTTTATTAGATTAGTTAGTTAGTTAGAATCCTCTATTAGATTATCGAAGATAATCAAAGTTAGAGGATTGATCTCCTTATAAATACAAGTGCCAATATATTCTGAATCGTAAGTGTGTGTAGATAAGTGTGAGCTAATCAATAAAGCTTTGAAGATTCATCAAAATACTTGTGTTTTGTTTGTCATCAATGAAAATCACAATTTAAATTGTTTGCTACTAAAACTGATCTCATGTTTTTCTCAATGCTTATTTTAGAGAAAATACACATACTCTCTATCGAGGATATACTTCAGTAATTGAAGCTTCATCTACAGAATAATCAGCAGACTTGGTTTTAGATTGATCTGAAAGAAATTCCTTGCTTGAAGTGCTCACTTCATCTGTAATAGTGCTTCGGAAAAAAAATGCAGGCTCTTGCGGTAATGGTATGGTAACCGAGTAACTATCGAGGGTGAGAACAATTGTTGCCATTGCGGGTCTGATAGCTGGATCTTCTTGAACACATAATAATCCAATGTGGATGCATCTAATTACTTCATTTCTTGAATAAGTATCTGTCAGAGTTGGATCCAGCACTTCCAATGGTGTCCCATGTCTCCAATGCTTCCAAACCTGAAAAAAGAAAACTAAATAATCAAAAGTTGCAATATCTTGGGCTATTTGTTTTCAAGATTTAAAACCCAGATATTGAATTTATGGTGATTGTATCAGCTGTCAAGAGAGAAAAACTTGCACTCACATGGCTCACGAGGTCTGGAGTACCCCCTGTTTGACCGAAAGAACTGTTCTTCTTTCCGGTTATAATCTCAAGAATTAAAACACCAAAGCTATACACATCAGATTTGACAGAGAAATGCCCATGCATTGCATATTCTGGGGACATATAGCCACTACAAAATAGAAAAACAGAGAAATGATAAGGAAAAAAAACCTAAATGAAAGCACTGTGTCAGCAGATGAATTTATTAATCATTGGGAATTAGATCCAAACTTACTATGTTCCAACAATTCTATTGGTACTTGCTTGAGTTTGATCAATTACAAGAATCCTAGCCAAGCCAAAGTCTGAGATTTTGGGGTTCATTTCTCCATCTAGCAGAATATTGCTTGCTTTGAGGTCACGATGTATAATTCGTAGCCGAGAGTCCTCGTGAAGATAAAGAATTCCTCGAGCAATGCCTCTTATTATTTTGTACCGTATGGACCAGTCCAATAGTCCTTGCTTTTCTGCGTCTATAAAATCAAGTAAACCGAAGCATCAAGTCAGAGTGCAGATCAACTATTACAAATACAACTGTGGCTGATTACGAAGAAACGACTATATATCGAGAGGCAACTATGCATTTCTGGAACTAGAAGGCAAGGGGAAGAATATTTAGAAAATCATGAATATATACCAAATAGAAAGTAATCGAGGCTTTTGTTGCTGACAAATTCATAGACAAGAATCTTTTCTTCTCTTTCCAAGCAAAACCCTTGCACTCTCACCAGATTCCTATGCTGAAGTTTGGCTACCAACACCACCTCATTCTGAAATTCTGCTGCACCTTGTCCAGAATATTTTGATAGCCTCTTCACAGCTATTTGTTGTCCATTAGGAAGTGTTCCCTGAAAATGTATTTTCACCAATGGTTGAGCAAGGAGTTTTACATAATTTCTTAAATCATAATGCCACATGGTCTTTTCGGTCCTCGAAAATTTAAATGCATCACGAATTCCTTACCTTGTAAACCTCACCAAATCCTCCTTCACCTAGCTTGTTATTAGCGGAGAAATTGTTTGTGGCAGCTTCTACAGTACTCAAATCAAATTGCAAGGACTCCACAGTGGCTATCTCATCTTCAACTGCAAAAACCAAGTAGATACTCCATTGAGTTTTTGAAAATATTATTATGCAACATTGGCAGAGTACAAAACAGAAAATTCTGCCTTTTTTTCCAATTAAAAAAGATTTCTAATATTCTTTACCATCATTTTCTGGGACAGAATATTTGGTCTTTCTTGCCCTTCTTCTCAGGAAACAGAAACCCATGCAGAAAAGCACGATACTAACAGCAATAGGAATGACAATGGCTATAATTAAAACTGTTGAGACAGCACTTTTCTCTGCACAAAGAACCAAAAACGCATAGTAGTTCAACACAACTTTTAACTTTCACATACCAGCATATTCGAGCAGAGACGAGTCCATGGCCAAAGACATGGGAGCTAAGATTTGGTTTCTTTTTCTTTTTCCTTTTTTAGGCTCAGAAACATCTTTCCAAAAAGCAAAAGAGAATAAATTGTTTTTAGATATCAAACTATTTTTCTTTTCAGTCAAAAAGCTATTTTCCATAAAGATAAGCAGGTTAGGCAAATAGCTTTGCCATGGCACGTTGTTCTGATAATCTAAAGTCAGAAACAGCTTTCAAGCCAGTAAAAAGTCTGATATGAGTACAAACAAGTTTTAATTGAAATTAGGTTCAGCTCGCTCAACTCCATGGGATTGCTACGATGCCTACTTTCTTAACATCTCTACAACAATATTGAAAGCCATTGAAATCGTGTGTCCAAGTGATGAAAGAAGATAATATCTCAAAGGATTAGGCCAAGACCATCACATACACAACCAGGCCACTTTTTAAGGTATGTGGTTGGATCCGAACAGAAATGTTTTGCCAAGACCAGAGCGCACCACTTTGGATTGAAATATCTTGGTGTGGGATTCACATAGAGGTGAGCATCGCTTAACGAAGACTAGGAATTGAGCGAGGTGAGTCAAGCAAGATCCTATGGTACCATATGGACTGTGTTTTCTCAAACATGAGAGATGCGTTTTGGAGGATA
Organism: Salix dunnii; assembly: GCA_015731905.1. NCBI lineage: Eukaryota > Viridiplantae > Streptophyta > Magnoliopsida > Malpighiales > Salicaceae > Salix > Salix dunnii. The sequence goes on along the minus strand of CM027662.1, from coordinate 1,230,613 downwards.
TAATCGTGAATTCACATGGCAAGAATGCCTTACATGAATCCGGCCAAAACCATCACATTTGAAGCAAGAATAACAACTAAACATGAAAAAATGCAGCTAATTTTTAAAACTTAAGAAATGAATTTTTTCTCCAAATTGATTTAAGGATATTTTATTTTATAATTTAACAAATAAATCTCATCCAAGAAAGTTTACAAATAAATTAACTTTTCGATAAAGTAATTGTTGAGATTGAAATATTATGAATATATTGTATAAGCAGAAGAAGAAGAGGAATTCTGCAAGGGAGCTAAGAGAGAAAGAAGAGAAATAAGTCTGGAGAGAGGGAAGATGAAAAATTCAAATCTCTGTATATTAAAATATTCTGCATGCATAACTTGTGAGCCACAATACCTTTTTATACATTTCTTACGTGTTACCTCTAACAAACTTCTACACCCTTTCTAACAAACTTCTACACACTCTAGAATATGCACATATATTCTGGAATGTATACATTTATTTCTATACTGTATTTATACTCCATCATCCCCCCTCAAGCTCATGATTGGGCAACCCAAGCATTAGATTGCTACAATGAATCCGAAACAGAGGAGAACACAACCCCTTGGTCAGAATGTCTGCAAACTGCTCTGTGGAGGAAACAAACTGGACAGAAAGTTGATTGGCAGCCACTCTTTCACGAACAAAGTGGACATCAATTTCAATATGCTTGGTCTTCTGATGTTGTACTGGATTGAAGGATAATGCAATTGCCGAGAGGTTATCACAAAACAGAACTGGAGGCTGTGGTAATGCAACATGCAAGAAAGTCAACAATTGTTTGATCCAATCAATTTCAGCAGCTGTGAAAGATAAAGCTCGATACTCTGCCTCAGTGGAAGAGCGAGATACGGTATTTTGTTTCTTCGAAGACCATGAGATAGGATTAGAGCCAAGAAAGACAACCAGCCCTGTCGTGGATCTTCGATCATTTGGATCCCCTGCCCAATCAGCATCACTGAAAGCTTTGAGATCCAAGGAGCTATGATGATAATGAATCCCATACGATGCAGTGCCCTTTAAGTATCGTAATATCCTTTTGACAGCAGTGAAGTGAATAATCATAGGCTTCTGCATAAATTGGCAAACTTGGTGTACCGAGAAGGCAATATCAGGCCATGTGAATGTTAAATATAACAAGGCTCCCACAATACTCCTGTATAGGGTAGGATCTTCAAATGGAACACCATCATCCTTAGGAAGCCGCTGATAAGGGAGACATGGGGTATCACAAGCCTTTGCATCAAGCATATTAGTTTTCATCAACAAATCAAGCACATACTGAGACTGTGATAGAAATAACCCATTACTGATATGCTGAACATGAATTCCCAAGAAGAAGTGAAGATGTCCCAAATCTTTAATGTCAAATTCAGCCATAAGGGAGTGAATAATCTTCGTAATTTCATCAGGATTACTTCCAGTGATGATGATATCATCGACATACACTAAGAGAACAATAATGCCAGCAGCAAAATGTTTCACAAACAGGGATGCATCAGAATATGTATGTTCAAAGCCTAAAGAAGGCAAAAATGCAGTAAACCTTTCATTCCAAGCTCGTGGAGCTTGTTTGAGACCATAGATAGATTTATGTAATCTACAAACTAATTGAGAATGTTGAGAATCTGCAAAACCTGGAGGCTGAGCCATGTACACCTCTTCACTAAGAATGCCATGTAGAAACGCATTCTTAACATCTAACTGCTTTAATGTCCAGCCATAGTGAGCAGCAAGTGCCAGCACCAATCTGACAGTCGTAGGCTTCACCACTGGGCTAAAAGTCTCTCCATAGTCATGGCCAGGTTCTTGACTGAAACCCTGAGCCACAAGACGAGCCTTATGGCGTGCAATTGAACCGTCAGCATGCCTCTTAATTTTGAATATCCATTTGCATCCCACCAGATTTTTATGAGGAGGCATAGAGACCAAAGACCAGGTGCCCTGAGAATGAAGAGCATCAAGCTCTTCTTGCATAGCAGCAAGCCAAACAGGAGATTGTAAAGCAACCTTGTAAGTAGAAGGTTCAATCAGAGACAAATCAATGACAGAAGAAGGTGTAGCTGTGGTAAAGCAAAACTTCTTCTTAGTCACTCCACTCTTACTACGAGTCTGCATAGGATGCACATTCATGGATGGAATGTGAAGAACAACTGAAATAGCATCAGGATTAAAAGGCTCTGCTGAAGGTAATGGGTCAGAATGCATACCTTTGCTGGATTCAGGAGCCATAGGAACAGAGGAGAATGATGATGATAAAGCAGGAGGAGCAATAGACACAGATGGTGATGAGGAAGAATAGATAATATCACGATGATTTGAAGAGGAGACAACATTATTAGGACCAGGAGACACCCCAGAGATGAAAGGATTGACAACAGTATTAGAAGGAGTAATAATAGGAGGACAAGATAGAGAAGAAGAAATAGAAGTAGGACTGGGATGAGGAAGTGTAGTGACTAACTCAGAATAGGGAAACACAAGCTCATTAAAAACAACATGTCTCGAAATGTAAGTTCTTTTCTTAGCAACATCATAGCAAATGTATCCTTTGTAGTTAGAGGCATAACCGAGAAATACACACATTATGGTTTTTGGCTGTAGTTTATTGTGAAGATAAGGACGTAATAATGGGAAGCAAGCACACCCAAACACCCTTAAATGAGAAATAAGTGGAACTTTGCCAAATAACAGTTCAAAGGGGGACTTATGCGATAGAATAGCCGAGGGCATTCTATTAATCAAATAGGTGGCAGTATGAATTGCATAAGTCCAAAAGGAGGAAGGTAATTTTGCATGCTGAAGCAATGTAATGGTAGTTTCAATAAGGTGTCTGTGTTTACGTTCTGCTAAACCATTTTGTTCAGGGGTGTATGGGCAAGATTTGCGATGGATAATACCCTTAATATCAAGAAAATTTTGAAGTGCTTTATTCACATATTCACCCCCACCATCACTTTGTAGAATCTTAATAGAATGAGAAAATTGGGTTTGAACAATGTGATAAAAAGCAACAAAAACAGAACAGACATCACTTTTATTAATAAGAGGAAATAACCAACAAAACCTAGAGAAATCATCAACAAAAATTACATAAAATTTGTATCCATCAACTGAGATACTAGGTGAAGGGCCCCAAAGATCACTATGGATGATATGAAAGGGTGTTGATGATGTATGACTTCTGGAATGAAAAGGCAGTTTACAAAATTTGCCTTGTAGGCAGCTAACACAAACATCAGAAACATGATCAAGGGGACATTGAATACATGCTTTGTGTAGCATTAACTTGACAATCTTAGATGTAGGGTGGCCTAATCTATGATGCCATGTGGAAGACAAGATGGACTGACCACTGTAAGCTTGTGGTTGGAAGCCGAGAGAAGAGAAAGCAGAGAGAGTTGGGACTGATGGAAGAGGATATAGGCCATTGCTGCACAACCCTTTATACATTAGTCTCCCTGTTGCTATGTCCTGAATCAAGAAACAAAAGGCATCAAAAATTACCCTGCAATTGTTATCCAAACAAAGTTGATGTACTGACAATAGATTCTGAGACAGTTTAGGCACACACAGCACTGAATTCAATTTTATAGACTGAGTAGATGTGGGAATAATAGCAGTTCCAACATGAGATACTGACAAACCTTCACCATTGGCTGTTTGGACATTGTCAGTTGCAGGATATGGAGAGCTTAATGTCAGATTAGACAAGTCAGGGGTCATGTGGTTTGTGGCACCCGAATCTGTGATCCATACTGGAGACACTTCCTGTGGTAATGGCTGTTGCGAGGATGAATAAGCATTCTTCATAGTATACATAGCATGATGCTGATTTGAAGAAGATGCAGTGGTTGCTGAACCATTACCAGTGCCAATGAAATTGGGGCCATTTGCATTATAAAAACAGAACCATGTAGTGTGATTCATTTTGCCACACAAATGACACTTAGGTTGTTCATAACCTCTGAACCCACATACTGGAGCAGTATGTCCTTCAGTATTGCATAACTGACATATAGAGACATTAGACCCAATTGATGCATTATATGAAGGAACAGATACAGATCCAAGAACACCAGGCGCCGATGAGATTGGCATGACATTAGTTTTACTAGGCTGATGTGTTCTCTGAACAAAACCTCTCTGTCCTTGATTATATCTTCCCCTGCCCCTATTCCTATTAAAGGATCTATAACCACCATTCTCATACATGTTGTAGTTATGTTGCCCTCGGGAAGTTTGAACAAACTGAGATGCAGGGGATTTTGAAGTAGTGTTTAGTGCAGCAAGATATGTGGGATTAATTATGCTATTCTCTACAATACTTTCCTCAGCCAATAATTGTGAACGAAAATCTTTCAAGTTAATCACACTCTCTCTTCCTCTAACAACACATCTAAACGTATTGTATTCCGCAGGAAGACCATTCAAGGCCAAAATCACAATGTCTTCATCAGCAAAATGTACCCCTGCTGCTGATAGATAGTCACGGGCTTCTTTAATTTTTAGCAAATATTGACTTATGCTATCTGTTCCTTTCTTAATGTTTTGTAAATTAGACTTCAATTGGAAGATGCTAGTCTTAGAAACAGAGGAAAATTGTTCTTTTAGTCTATAGATCCTTAGACTACCAATGGCACATGACATGGCTATAGGAGATAAAGTGGCAGTAATTAGCTGCATAACAGCTCTATCGTGCATTTTCCAGATTAATAAATCATCACACTCATCATCAGAAGAAGGAGAGATAGGAGCATTTGTACCGTATTCAGCTGTAGATACTGGACATGGATGAGACCCATCTACAAATCCAAATATGCCGTTGCTTTCCAGTAGAAGTTGCATTTGAAAATGCCAGTTTAAGTAATTAGAATCATCTAATTTAACATTCACTGATGCAGAAATGGTGGAGACAAGACTTGCGATTGGAGACTGAAGAATCTGTAATTGAGCAGATGTCACCATTGTGTGAATTGTTTAGTAGAATCAAGAGATTTGTGAAGACTTTTGTTGAAGGTAGAGTTTAAATCAGTGTAAATTGATCACTGATCGTTTTTGGGAAAATTTTTGGTAGATGAACAGTATTTTTGAAGAAATCGAAATTGATGATCGATTTTTGACAGAAGCAGTGAAATTGGATCAATTTGCGTGAGCATTATTAAGCTCTGATACCATGTTGAGATTGAAATATTATGAATATATTGTATAAGCAGAAGAAGAAGAGGAATTCTGCAAGGGAGCTAAGAGAGAAAGAAGAGAAATAAGTCTGGAGAGAGGGAAGATGAAAAATTCAAATCTCTGTATATTAAAATATTCTGCATGCATAACTTGTGAGCCACAATACCTTTTTATACATTTCTTACGTGTTACCTCTAACAAACTTCTACACCCTTTCTAACAAACTTCTACACACTCTAGAATATGCACATATATTCTGGAATGTATACATTTATTTCTATACTGTATTTATACTCCATCAGTAATGACTTTGCTATGGTGGCAATTCAAGATATTGACAAAACATAACTAAAAAGTGCACACCAACTTTACCTTCTGGTACAGGAAGAGTCACTGGCGGAAGAGGAGGAGGAGGCAGTGACTCCACCGCCACTGCCGTTGCGTTATAAAATTCAGTAATTTCATAATGAATATAACAACTAGGAGCGAAGACTCTTCCTCCTATCTTACTGCTGCAGCAATTGGGCAATCCAGCTATAACTGCCCTGAGACATTTATAGCAATCAAAGCTAGATAAATCCGGTGTGCACTGGGCAAGGCTGTATATATTTTGGAACCCATCTATATACGTTTGATTCACAGCAAACTTTTTAGCACCTGGAGGAGCATTTGCAGCTTGAGTAGCAGAATCATTCACGGAGGTTGCCACTAGATTGTTAAAACGTTGGGGCTCGTATGTGGTATTCTGTGTGTTCCACATGAACAAAGAAGGGTTTTGATCCACCTTAGAGAAAAAATTGCTGTTTGAGTAACGTAGATGGCACGCATCGTACATTATAATGGCCGCTATTCCAATTGGGCAACGCTGGACTATATCTTTGGTGGCGAAGGTGACACAATTTTGGCAAACATTATTGCTAAGATCGCCACGGCAGATAAAGAAGCCGTACACTTGATCAGTGTTCTGTCCGAAAGAGGTGTTGTAAAACCCGTTGATATTATTCCGGGTTGCATTTGAGGCAAGTGAGGAGAGGACGAGATTTAGATTGACTCGATACGTGCTGTTTAGTGTCGAGGTGGTTGCGTTTTCGCATTTATGATAGAGGTAATTGGCATCCTCCTGTGCTAGAATGATAATAGGAATATTAAGCAACGAGAGCAGGATAATGTAGAGTTTGAGAGAGTTCATCTTTTTGGTGATCAAGCTCTCTAGCTAGCTAGGTAACAGCCCTCAAGGTTGAAGAAAGAAAGTTATATCTTTTATCAGATGAGAGGTTGTGTGGACAAGGAATGGAGAGAAGCTTAGCAAAACTGGAGACTAAAGTGAAAGAAAAAAGTGCTTGCCGCATTCAGTGCTTGTTTGTGTTCTTATTGGAAAAAAAAAAACGCGGAAAGGTCTTAGTTATTGAAAAGTCAGGCGGAAGTGCTACAGGTTACAGAGAGGTAGAGATAATAGTAATTTTATTATATTAAATAAAGTATAAATACATAGTTATTTTCATACTATATTTAGAAATTATGAATTGTGGTTTTAGTATCTTTCCTAATAAGAGATATGATGAATACAACTACTAATTCATAATTATTTTTTTTAAAAAATTTAATTCAATTACTAATAATTAGCTTTATATAAAAATAAATTCAACATCTTTCATCAATATAAGATTGTTTTGGGCCCATAGACCTTTTACCTCCATGCAACGCTGATCGTCAAGCTTTCACTGCTGTAGAACATTTCCCAGTGGAAGGATGTATTATTTCCCAATACATGCACAGAGTTTTATAGATATATCATTCCTACATATACTGAACAATATTTTTTTTAAAATGTTTTTCCATATGAAGTTAGCAAATAATTTTAAATTGGTACTTTTACTTTTACTGGGTATGTATAGAAATGGTCAAAACTTAGAACACGAGTGAATCCATTTATACTTTTACTGGGTATGTATAGAAATGATCATTTGAATGTTCCTGATATATTTGAATGTTCGACAGAAAGCGTTCTTGCTTCATGCTAGAGAAAAGATTTTCCGCACTTAATACTTTTACAAGTCATTCGAATAAAACTCTCAGAAAGCAAATCACCCTCCATTATTAGCACAGCTATCGGAATCAAGCTGAAATTTCTAATTTGAATTTTATGTTCTTTGACTTGGGATTACGGTATGTATGATCATTAATGGCGCCGAACATGTACCGTTAGTTCTTTCTGTGTGTTTTTATAAGTCGGAAAGTTGTTTATCTTTCTTGTTGATGTCTGATTAGAATTTATTAATTAGAATTTTGGAAGGTTGTAGTTAATTTGGTAGTGTTGGAAAAACATTAAAAAAACATTTTTTACTTTAATTTTTTTTTTAATTTAAAAAATAATTCATACCAGCGGAGTGCATAACCCCCGAGTTGCAAGTATTGCAGGTTTCCTAACTAATGTGAACTTGATATAATTTTTTTGGACCTATACACTCATGTCGGGATAACTCATATATAATATAATGTAAACTCAAATTAAATAATGAGTTTGTTTAGGATTTTTTATTGAATCATTACATTAAAGAGTTTTTAATAATTTATATATTATATTTTAATTTTAATTCTTTTTTATCCAAGCTAGAACCAAACACACGTTCATTAAAGTAGTTTAAATCTACACCTTTCATATACAATTTGGTAAACCTTGAAACGACATTATACATATATTGAAAGGCAATATTGATAAATCATTGTAGAAATGGTAATTTGTAATTTTTAAATTATTTTTGAGAAATGAGGTAGCTATATATATATATATATATATATATATATATATATATATATTTAAAAATACATATTAAATAGCTAATTTAATGTCTTGGTAAAAAAGCACATTAAGAACACCTACAAATTCGTTGACTTGTGTTAGAGAAAAGTTATATGGTTTACAGCAAGAAGACTGAAATAGATGTTTTAACACTTTTGTTTTTTTGTTTTTTATAAAATACATGCTCTTTATATTTTCTTGCAAAAAAAAAGATTTATCTGACCTGTAATAAAATGTGGTAAAAGCAGCTAATATAGTGTATTTGACATCCTTGTCAATCGAAACAGGATTAAGAACCCAATTGGTTAGCGATGGAAAGTAGGCTTTAAGCCCATAGTTCCCAAGGTCGACACTCAAAAGTCAAACGTACTGCATATAGAATACAAAGCTAGCTCCTTTTCATGAGATTACGAGTTTCCTGCGCTGAGCTTTATTGATGTAGTATATGATTGATTATTATATGTATTTTTATTGATTAAATAAATATTTAATTAGTTAAATTATCATTGATAAATTTTTTTTTCAAATGAGTTATTTATTTTGTGTACTGAAATGAATGAATGTTGTTATTATTCGACATGTTTGATAATTATTTAATCGATAGATTATCTATGTGCTTCGAAGTGCAGGGCATGTGACTCATATATTTTTTCATTATAAATAATTTGTCTATGTGTGGCTTCATAAATTTTTTATTTACATGATATTAAATCTGAAATATCATACATGAAAATATCGTGAAAGTTCATTTTGAAAGGAAAAAACAACATCGACTAATGAATTATTTTGATTAATATTACATTTGAATCATCATGATTCTTAAATTATTATAATTATTATAACTGGTATTATAATCATTATCGCAAATAATTAATATTCAGATTGTTATTGACAATATTGTTATAATCGTTGTTATTATTATGACAATAATCATCACAATAACCAACATTGTTGTATTTATTAATATTATTTCAATTATAATTAGTATTATTATTATTATTATACTTGTTTTTATCATTATTGATATTTTTATATTATTTTATGATTTATTGTTATTATCATCATCAAAGGCATAATTAGTTACATCATAAACACTATATCTTTAAATAAATTATAATTGTTATTATCATGATAATTTATAATGTCAATATTATCATTAACATCATAACACATTAAACTATTATTATTATTACTGTTAAAATAACACAAATTATTAACTTACCATGAGGAATAAAAAAACTCAAAAACTTTAACAAAAAAGTAAGCAAGAAAAAACACATCTCAAATTATTATTATTATTATTATTATTATTATTGCATATAATGAAAACAAACAAAATTACCTCTAAGAATAAAAAATACTAAAAATTATATAAAAAAAAAAGAGTAAACAAAAAAAATGACAAAAGAAAAATGAATATTATTAGCTTTAACAAAATCATTTGAAAACAACATCTAAAATTATTATTATTATTATTGCATAAATAATGAAAAAAACAACATTACCTTGAAGAATGAAAGAAATAAAACATATAACAAAAGAATAAGTAAAATAAATAAAATAAATGAAAAAACATAACTAAATATTATTTGCCTTCAAACAAATCATTTGAAAAAAAACATATAAAATTATTATTACTATTATTGCATAAATAATGAAAAAAAAAAGAACTTGAAGAATAAAAAAAATAAAAATTATAAAAAAATATTAATTAAAAAGATAAAATAAATGACAAAAAAATAAATATTTTTAGCCTTAAGAAAACATTTTACTTGAAGAAAAAAAAATAATTTTTTGCTTGTTTCAACATATGTATTTGTTTTTGTATTTCAGTTATTATTTTTTTATTTCTTGATTTAGTTTCAATCCCTCTATTTTTTTGGTCATTTTGGTATAATTCTAAATAATGTGTTTGTATTTATGTATCTATACTATTAATCTTGACTTTGTATTAAATGTAACTTCAGTTAAAAAACAGTAAATTCAGTTTTGATGGTGTGAAATGAAAGTTAAATCCTCTCTTATGCATGTATAGTGAATCTTGTATTGTTAATTATTTGTTATATTTTTAAAGTATTAATATTAAACAAATATCAGAATATATAATTATTTTTAAAGAAAAAACCTTCAAATGCATTATTTATAATAAAATGAATTTATAAAAAAAGCTAAATAACTGAAAGTCTTGTAGACTGATTATTTGTCTTAGATCTATAGCATTATTAAAAATATGAAGAACCATTAATATTTTTTGACATGTTAAAAAAATTGGTTTTGTCTGCGGCGAAGCGTAGGGCAAGTCACTCGTATATTTTTTATTTGTACATAATTTGACCCAATTTTTTACCTATTTTGTTTATGTATAGCTTCGTATATTTTTTATTCAAGTCATATTAGATATGAAATATCACACATAAAAAAGTTGCAAAAATCATTTTTAACAAAAAACAACATCGATTAAAGAATTATCTTGATTATTATTCTCATTGTTATTATCATGATTGTAAAATTATAACAATATTATACTTGTTATTATAATAATTATTGTAAATAATTAATATTCTAACCATTATTGACAATATTATAGCTGCTACTATCATTATCGTTATAAAAAGAAATTCAATTTTTATTTTATTTTCATTATATATATATATATATATATATATATATATATATATATATATTAAGGTGTTAATACTTAACAAATATCAAAATATAATTATTTTTAAGAGAAAAAACCTTAAGAATAATTTTTATCATTATTATAAATGTATTTTCCATAATAAAATGAATATATAAAATAATAATAATAATTATGTACAATAATTATGCTACAATAACCTATAGTAATTCCACGATCTCATTTAACTTTTAGGGTAATGTGCTTGGTCAAGTAACTAAAAGTCATCGTGTTTTCTTATTGCTGTTCAAATTAGAGTGTATTTGGAAGTTTAATTGAAATTGATTTTTTAAGTATTATTTATTTAATACTATAAAAATAATATAATTAAAAAAAAGTTATTTATTATTTTATCAAAATAATATAATTTTTTTTTTAATTTTTCTTAAAAATATTTTTGAAACAAAGCAACAAATACACACTAAATCCATTAAACAAAGTGGTTAATAATATCAGACACAATGTTAATATACACTATTGAAACAATCTATTCCTTACCATGCCTGTTGCCAGAAACATTAACATGGTGGCAATTTCATTGACAATCACCTCGGTAAGATACTAGAAACTGTCATTTGATTCACTAAAGGATCTTTTGAAGACTCGTCGATTAAAACAATTTTAACAAGACAAAGGTTGGTTGTTTTGGTTTTGGAAAAGCTATGGGGTCACTTGCCAATGCTAAGTGTGAGCTCTAAATACATATGAAGAAGCAGGAGTGAGCTCCATATGGCAGAAAGCAATGGAATGTGAAATACAAGCAATATAAAAGAACAATACTTAGGTCTTAACTGAGTTACCAACTGAAGTCAGAGTAATAGGGGTAAAGTGGATCTATAAAACTAAATTATATGAAAGAGGTGAAGTATATAAACACAAGACCATATTGATAGTATTGGGGTATGGTTAGATACATGGTATTGACTACACAGAAGTGTTTACTCCAGTTGCAAGATGGGATACTATTCGATTGATTCTAGCATTGGCAACTCACAAGGATTGGAACATCTATCAATTAGATGTTAAAAGTGTTTTCTTTCATGGGGAATTGGAGGAAAATGTGTACATTGAGCAACTAAAAGGAATCATAAAGAAAAGGGAAGAAGGAAAAGTATTCAAACTCAAGAAGGCATTGTATGGGTTGAAACAAGCTCCAAGGGCTTGGTATAGCATAATAGAAGTATATTTTGTCAAAAAAGAGTTTGAAAAATGTCCTAGTGAACACACATTGTTCACTAAGTCTGGAGAAGGGAAGGTGCTCATTGTTAGCATATATGTATATGACCTAGTTTTCATAGGCAACAATGAAGCATTGATCAACGAATTCACAGGAATTAGTTTGTTAGTTGGAAACTGTATAATTAGCTAGACATTTTCACAGCATTTAAAAAATAATGGCAGACAATGATGCTGAAAATTTTTAGGATATATACATTTTGGTGGAGGTGGAGATGGGTCTTTACCAATTGGGATTTCATAGAACTGATTAATCTTGTACCTAAAATTACAGCTTGGATAACTGACTCTTCCTCCTTGCCTTTCCTGACAACATTCACCAATACCTGCGGAAGCATTTCGGAGGCAGTAACTGCAATTTGTCTGTGCAAATCAGGAGTGCACTGTGATAGTGCATAAATAGTCTGAAAATGTTGTTAGAAGTATGGAAATGCAAGGAATGAAAAGAAATAAAAACTTAAGGCGTGCTGTGCACTGTCTTTAAGGATATTTCTCCAACAATGAAATATTCTCCAAGATTTAACAAGCTCTTCCTCAAACAAAGAGGGGAACACCACAACAGCTTAGAAAATACGAGGAGTCCAGCAAATAGAAGAAGAAGAAGAAGAAGAAAAGAACTATTTTTCAGATTATTAGTTTGAAAAATATTGCATAGTATTTATAGGGTACTATAATGTAACAGCCATATTTAATTTATAAAATTAAAGTGGATGTTACAATAATTTAAAAATTAAGCTATTATAATAATTTAAATTATAGTTGTTATAAAATTTATGTTTATAATAATTATGAAAATCGAAACCAAAAACGCTTTGAAATTTGTTACTATAATTTTCAATGGTTACAAATTTAATGTTTTCAATTTAAGGGTTATCCAAATATTTTAATAAAACTACAAAAAGATTTCAGAGAGTATAGGAGTTGCCTCGTGCGCAGGGGGGTGAATTGGAGGTTTTCCTCTTACTCAACTCATCCTCATGTGCGCGAACTCACTTCTTCTTCCTTTGTTGGTTACTACCCCCTCTCAAGTTTTAGTAAATAAACACTTGATGAAAGTCTTCTTTTTGTAATTTGGGATAGTAAGTCTTATATATACTCATTGCACTTAAAGGATCTTTTGTATATTATTAATGTGAGATAATCTTTTGAAATATATTTTGTAATTTTTAAAACAGAAAATGTGGTGCACTGATTTTTCCAGTTGCATACTTACGACGAGAATCACCAGCTGCAGCTTTATCTTGTAGGCTATCCAACAAGCTATCCACAGACCTTTTGAATCCATTTTCGTTGGTATTCCCATCACTTAATATGGTAGATCTAATTCACGTGAATCATTTACCATTCTAGTTGTAACTTATGTTGTTGCATTCTACAATTGTTTTCTTCTCAACTTCTGCTTTTGATCTTGCTGAACTTCCATTTCTAATTCACGTGTATACTAATGAAACATGAAACATGAAACTCATATTTTTTATTTGAACAATTACGTGTACATATGACAAGGAAAATTATGTGTTGTTTTTATATAAATAATAAGGGTTTGTTAGTTTAGTATTTCCTTTTCATTTTTGTTATTACATTATATCTTTTTAAATATATTTTTCTAATAATTTTTAACTAAATTCTCAGTTTAATATTTTTAATTGGATGATATAGTTTCATTTGTTATAGATTTAAGACTGTCTAAGTCGCAAGGATTTCACGTAATTTTATATACTTATCGTTTTTCTTTTTATATTTCTTAAAGCATGAAAAAGTTTGGAAAAAAAAAACATGAAACAGACTAAAAAAAAAAAAACTATTGTAATTAGTTTTTCAAGCTAGGAGGACTAATTTGTAATTTACTCTGTTTCAGTACCGTACTTAGACCCCGTTTGGGACAGCGGCCAAAAGCGCTTTTGGCTGCTTTTGGTCCTTTTTTTTTTTTTTTAATTTTAAAAACCGGCGGTTAGTGTTTTTAGATCATTTTGATGTGCTGATATCAAAAATAATTTTTAAAAAATAAAAAAATATCATTTGAATTCATTTCGGCACGAAAAACACTTTCAAAAGCTACCGCAACCGCCCTCCCAAACAGGCCTTAATAAAATTTACGCTGCCATATCTTTTAATGCAGTGCAATTTGAAAATAAGATTTTTATCCATGAAATATTCCACAGGTAGGAGGTCACACGGCACAAAGTTCTACATTTCCAGGTTTTGTAGCTAAGCTGAACCTTAATGTTTAATGATTAACTAAGAGCACATTGAATTAATTCAATAAAAATCAATAGAAGTCTACATCATAAAATGCTAGAACAAGCAGTCTTCAATGAATAGTTTTGGCAAGAGAATATATCATAATGAACCAGGAAGCTCATAAGAAAATAATTGTTTGATTCGTGAGACATTACAGCATTCATAAATTTTCTTCTCCAATTCCTAACATGCGTGCATGTTTTGAAGATTATTTTTTTTTGCATTAACGAGGATATAGTTCTGTGATCGACATGTTATTCACGGACAAAGGCCTCGAATTGGTACTTGATCGGTCAGACTCCAGCTCTGTTATTGGCAAGCTCGAGACGGTCCTGCTTTGCACAAAGAATGCCGGCTCTCGAGGCAATGGTAGCGTCATGGAGAAACTAGTGAGCATGAGCACTATTGTTGCCAATGTGGGTCTATCGTTTGGATCTTCTTGGACACACAACAAGCCAACATGGATGCATCTAGCGACCTCATTTCTGGAGAAAGAATCTCCTAAGATTGCGTCCATCAGTTCCAGTGCTGCCCCATTTTTCCATTGTTTCCATGCCTGCAACAATCAGTAGCTATGTTCGGGAACATTCTTCTTTGTCTCCCCTTTTAAAAATACTCGTTGATTTTAGCATAAATAAAATAAATTTTGTGCAGTTAAGTTTCTCTTACATAGGTCACGATATCTAGGCCATTGTCTGATTGGTAGTAACTGCTGTTCTTTTTGCCGCTAATAATCTCGAGTATGAAGACACCGAAACTATACACGTCCGACTTGACGGAGAGCTGTCCGCGCATTGCGTACTCTGGCGGCATGTAACCACTAGAGTGTCCAACAATCAGCATATAATACAGAAACATAACATCGACAATTAATGCCTTCAATATATACTCTAAGATAAGGATAAAATTTATAGAAGTACCGTGGATGAACAAAATATTTCATTTAGGCTTTAAAAGCACTTTCAATGTTCCAGCGATTCGGCTGGTATTTCCTTGACTTTGATCCACTCCAAAAATCTTGGCCATGCCAAAATCTGAAATCTTGGGATTCATTTCCCCATCCAACAAAACGTTGCTAGCTTTAAGATCACGGTGGATAATTCTGAGACGGGAATCTTGGTGAAGATAAAGGAGACCTCGAGCAACCCCCCCTACGATTTTGTAACGACTTGACCAATCCAGCAGTCGTTGTTTAGCAGGATCTTCATGTGTTTATAAAAAAAAAAAAAAAATGATTAATGAGAATACAGCTAAGAAAAACAAATAATGATAGCACACGCAAAATATTGGTTAAGAGAAGCCAAACCAAATAGGAAGTAGTCGAGGCTCTTGTTGGGAACAAACTCATAGATTAGTATCTTCTCTGCCCCTCGCAGGCAATAGCCCAACAGCCTGACTAGATTTCTATGCTGAAGCCTGGCTACCAACACTACCTCATTCTGAAATTCTGCTGCACCTTGTCCAGAATATTTTGATAGCCTCTTCACAGCTATTTGTTGTCCACTAGGAAGTATTCCCTTAATATACGGTATGATTATTTAGATGGATTTTAGATATTAAGGACTGAATTCAGGAAAGCTATGTGAGTTTAACTTCTTACCCTGTAGACATCGCCAAATCCACCCTTACCAATCTTGTTCTCTTCAGAAAAATTGTTTGTAGCAACTTCAATGGTTCCCAATTGAAATTGTAATGATTGGACCAAAGAGATTTCATCTTCAACTACAGGAAATGGAAAAAAGGAATTGTTCAAAGCTAGCCAGTATTGAAAATTAATTGCACAGACAAAAATCAAATATTGGAGAGATTTCTCTCCATGTTTTCTATACCATTTCCCCCTTTCATAGCGCTGTTTTCCTTCTTTGCTTTCTTGGGCACATAACAGTAGTAGCATATGGAGAAAAATAGCACCGCAAAAGCGCTAGTGGGAACTGAAATATATAAAATAGTCCGTGATGAAGCCTTCCTTTCTCCTGCATAAAAACGAGCAGTTTCATGGTAATATGGTAGAAATCTTGTCATTAAAAATGGTAATGAATAAAATCCATACCGCTGGGATTTAAAGAGGTTGTTGGTGGTGTTGGCGGAGATGGGGAACTTGCAGGAGGGGGTGACGCAGCAGAAAATCAAAAGGGAATACGACCAACGTCAATATTCCATAAATTAACAATAACGAGATTAAATCTCAACAAAACTCAGTGTTTATTCAATAGAATGGAAGATAAGTCGGTTGCAGGGTTTACAAGGGTACTTAAAGCATAAAACCCTAGCCTAAATCAAAACAGAAAAGGAAATGACATAAAACATTAAATTTGCCATAAATGGCAAATTTGAGATAAATGCAGAATGTGAAATGTCTATGAATTCTAAGGGAGTACCAATTGACCAAAGTCAACTCGGACTCTTAAATCAAAAGTTATTACGAAAACGAAACTTTCCTAAAATGGCAAAATTGGCAATTTCGGGGCCGAAATGATGGAATTTGGCCAAAATCCGGTCGAGGCAGCAGCATAGGTGCTGATTTCTACCGCAAACGACGAAACGCATTGACTGGGTGAGTTTCGCGACATTCCGACTCCGACGACCCGGTTGCCGAAATTCAGTTGCCTTTGAATTTCGGGTGATCCCTCTTTAGCATGTAGGATTCCGCAACCTGTTCTACATCAGACTCCTCTACTTGAGAAGAACTCGACCTCGAGTTATGTTCTGGATCAGAATCAGGATACGATGGCTCCTCCGCGTGAAACTGAAACAAATCTGCAACATTGAAAGTCTTGGAAATGCAATTTGTTTCGGGAAGATCAATCACATAGGCATTATCGTTGATCTTCTTCAAAACCTTATACGGACCATACTTCTTGGGCTTCAGCTTGTTGTAAGTCCCCACGGGAAACCTTTCTTTGCGCAAGAACACCATCACTGAATCACCCTCTTCAAACACCTTACGACGCTGGTGTTTATCCGCCGCAGCCTTATACTTAGCATTTGTTGCTTCCAGCCTCTGCCTCACCTCTTCCTGAACGGCTTGCCCTTGTATAGCCATGTTCTCAGCAGCCACACTAAATCCTGGACCTCCCTTGGGTAGACGAACTAAGTCCACTGTGTGTCTCGGTGGTGTCACATATATCATGGCAAAAGGAGTCCTTCCCGTCGCGCTATGAACGACATTGTTATAAGCAAACTCAGCCTGTGGCAACGCATGATCCCTCTGCTTCAGTTTATCTCCACAAATGCTGCGAACCAAATTCCCCAAAGTCCGGTTTGTCACCTCTGTTTGCCCATCAGTTTGCGGGTGCGCGGTTGTGCTCCGGTTCAGCGAAGTCTGAAACATCTTCCATAACGTCACCCAAAAGTGACTAAGGAACTTCGTGTCACGGTCAGAAGTAATTGATTGTGGCACCCCATGAAGTTGGACCACCTCTCTGAAAAATAATCTCGCTATGTGTGACGCATCTGAGGTTTTTCGGCAGGGTATAAAATGAGCCATCTTCGAAAACCGGATTTTGGCAAAATTGGTGATTTCTGGGCCGAAACGATGGAATTTGGCCAAAATCTGGTCAAAATCAGCAGCAAAGCTGCTGATTTCTACCGCAAACGACGAAACGCATTGACTGGATGAGTTTCGCGACATTCCAAATCCGACAACCCGGTTGCCGAAATTCAGTTGCCTTTGAATTTCGGGTGATCCCTCTTTAGCATGTAGGATTCCACAACTTGTTCTACATCAGGGGGTGGGGCTGGCGGAGCAGTGTAAAAAGGGTATGTTTCAAACCTCATACTGCAACTTGGTGTGAGAACATTACACCCTAGCTTTCCACTACAGTAACTAGGAATTTCGCTGACGCGACCAGATAAGCATATCCTGCATTCAGATGGAGATATATCTGGAGTGCATTGTACGGTCCCATATATTCTGTTAAATGCAGTTCCATTTGTGTCTCCCATTGCAAAAAAAATTACTAGAAGACGTAGCGCGAGTAACAAGCTGGTTCATCAAGCCTCCCAAATTGGAGTTGAATTGATTTTTATCGATGTCATTTCCAATATCATTCGAATTCCAGAGATATGCTTTCGGCAATTCCTCCATAACAGAGAATATAGAGCGGTTAGAGTAACGTAACATGCACCTATCATACCAAATAATTGCTTCTTTGTAATTCGGGCAGCGAATCTTGATCTCTTCACGGGTGGTCTTGATGCAACCCCGACGTGACTCAAGGGAGTCATCTCCTCTGCACTGGAAGAGCGCAAAAACTCTATCAAAATTATTTCTGACACTAATGCTGCCAAAATCATCGCTACGAGAGGCGTTTTCGTAGAGAGAAGAGAGAGTGGCATTGAGGTTTGATGGGTAAGAACTATTCGCAGTATATGTGGAATTATCCGTACATATATGGTATGGATATTCAAATTGCTGGGCTGCGATTAAAGGACTGTACAAGATAACCGAATAGGAAACCGAAAGCCAAATAAGAAAATAGTCCATCCTGTGTTTAAGTATGCAATAAATTTGAAAGAGGTTGAGGATTGATTAGTATAGGGTTTTTTATAGCTGAAACAATGAAATGCTAACTTGGCAACATTCAGGAGGCCTAAGGGAAAAGTGAAGCTTGAATTCCCTGAAAATCAAGCTATAAGGTATTAAGAATTCCATTCTTCTCTCTTGAAAACTAATTAAGAGGTCTACATGATGTTGACCAAGAAAAACATATTGTTACCTTTTATTTTCTTTAATCAATTGTTTTTTAAAAACTATTCTACCGGTGGGGGTCTATGATAGAAAAATCACATCACTTTCATATTAGCTTTACAGATCAGCACGCCGCATGAATGCCAACGAATTCTTAAATTTTCAAAAAGTTTCAAGCATTCCATCATTCAATATTCTTTTCTTTTTTATTCTTTTATAGCTGAATTATGTTTCAATCATCGTTGGTAATATTATGGTTAATCACATACATCGTGGTTATTAAATCATCTTGAAAGATATTTGTAGCTTCATCTTTGCAAGGTCTCAATTTGAGTTTATTTTGACATTAATTCAGTTAAATATAGAAAAGTTTCAAGTTGAATCTATTTTGATATCAATTTAGTTAAATTTGGATGATTTAATGAATTAATTCTGGATCCAGATGATCTAGACGAACCAGATAGCCAAAGCGAAAGTGCTTTTCATTGCCTTAAAAATGAGGGTATTGAGTCTCTCACAAATCAAGTTCTTCTAGTCTTTTATATGAATGAGGATAGCAAATGCATGATTGGACAGCTAATGCCCTTCATTGTAGCTTGGTTTTAGGCGAGAAAGACTCAGGTTCGTTGAATATGTATTGGAGGCAAGAAGAGCTTCAGAGTCAATATCGTGCCCTCTCAGTTGTTGCTGTGGAAATAAGAAGAAAGAAAAATGCATCAAGAACACCTCCGCAATAGAGAAAAATGTGACAATGATCGTAGGGTCTGCTAACTCAAATAGGGAGCCAGATCGTGTGGTTGGCGGATCGATGCGTATAATATCCGCTGAAAATTATCTATGAAGTTTCTCGGTAGTTGTGGAAAAGAAGGAAAATGAATATGAACACCTCTAAAGTAGAAAAAAATGTGACAGGGATACAAGCTTGAACTAATGTCATTGTAATGTTACCGTTGGCTTGAGGGAGTCATTTTCCGGTGGCATTCATCCTTCGAAATCTTGATTTATATTATTCTCTAATATTAATAAGAAAAACACTGTAATTATTTTTATGAAGAAAAAATTAATGAGATGGATTCGTTCACATCTTATCCATAACTTCATAAACCATGCTTTTTTCTGCTCGTTAAATCTTAGCCAAGAAACTGAAACTATCCTCAGTTGCTCTTAATTACTCTCAACAGCTCGCATATTTTGTCAATGGACCTCTTCTTGTTTGGTTAGAAAGACTTTTGTAAGTAACGTGGCAAAGGGAAACTCAATGCCGGTAGAAAACCAAGAACCAGGAAAGCAACTAGGAAAACTGACTTCACTGGAATGGGGTACAATCCCGGCTTGTTGAACTGAATTCAATCCTTGATTAAGGATTGGCCCAGGAACAGCCAGTGATGACAAGTGCATAGATCGGCTTTCTCAATCTTAGATCATCCATGCCCAATTCTTTAATTTATTAATGGAAGATCTGGTTGGACTTAACCTTCGCTTCCATTCCACCTTAGAAGAAGTCAGTATTTCATTTGTTTTCATGTTTTGATTCATGTAGTTTGTATCTGTGCTCTAACATTTTGGATTCAAAAATGAAAATCATAATTATTTTTAATGAATGTGTGGATTTTCTTATCGACCCAAGATAAACTTAATATATTCATAAACAAGAGTTGAGCACAGCTACGTGCTATTATAAATGTACTTTACTGTTAAAAGATATCAACAATCAACATTAAAGGCATTTATGCTGAATTCCAAGAGCAATTTAAAATATCTAAACATGCGAAGGAAATTGTTTTTAATTTCCATCAAATGAGAAATATTCAAAATCTATAAGCATAGACACTAACTTCAATCTAAAATCATAGACTATTTTTCACTTATATCCGATAATTAAATTAAATCCATGAAAACCCGGAAGGGTTTCAGACGGTAAATTCCCAAAGCAATCCAAATGTCCTTGGATTCAATTACATAATCAAATCAAACCGGGCTAGGAAGCTATAAGTGTGATGGGGAGGTGCATGGGTCTTGTTATCCTCATTTGGCCTTTGCATGTATACAAGTATAGACACTACCTCCAATTTAAGGATAAAAACCCTACAAAAGAGGAAATATTCAAAATATTATTAGGGATAATAATTCATATATTACTCAATTTTTATATAAGGATAAAAAAACTTGTATTATATAAATATCAAAAATATTATTGGGAGTCATAAAACTCATTTGCTCATCTGTTCAATATGGCCCTTGATTTCGTATAATTGACTTGAAAAAATTCAATTCGGTCTCTGAAAAATTCAATCTCATTAATTGAACCAGAATTAAGCTCAAGAACTTGATTTTTCATCTATTAAGTCCCTACTAAAATTAATTTGATCAATTCAAAATATAATTAAGTCTTTGCACTTAATTAAATCCTTCAATTAGACCCTGAATTAATTCCCAAACTTAATTACACTTTTAAATTGACAACAATTAAATCAAACTGGCCCATAAAAATATAATTATATCTTTTGACTTAATTTTTATGCTGATTTATCCAATAATAAATTAATTTAGCCTTGAATCTACATTTTCCTTCATTTATGGGCACAAAAGAGGTACAATCAAACTCTCAAAATCATCTAAAATTTTCACCTTAATTTTTTTGCCAGCACCAGCTCCCTTTTATTTATTTTTTGTTATTTTTGGATAGATTTGTTGAGCAACCCAAAAATTGGGTTATAACACTCTAAATCATATCAAAACCACACAAAAATAGCCTGCCTTAGGTAGGTCATGTTAGGAGTGTTAATACTATTCATAACCAAAACTAGTCCCTTACCCTTTGAACCTATTAAGAGAGACTAGAACATTTAGGTTTCCTTCCAACCCTAACCAAATAACTAGATTGTGACTCCCAAACCCTTGATATTATCACAGAAACCTTGTAACAAGCCTTGTAGATCCTATCTAAGGTAAACAACATTATTGTTTGGTCTCAAAACAAAATGTGTCTATTATGATTAAGATTGCCTAAGCTGACATGTTTTTATTTTGGACTAAAATTAAAATGGTGATATAAGATTAGAGCATGAAAATAAATTGATTTAGACTTTGATAAATGATGGGCATTGGACCTATAGGAATGATAAGTGTCACACCCCATCGCGAGAGCGCCGTGTCGCGGTGACCCTCCCCGTGAGCGGGGATATTCAATGTTATTATGTGAAGGTCTTATCTTTATTTTTGGAAAAAGGAGTCGCCACCTAGTATTACGGTTACTAGGAAACCTAAAACTGGTCTTTTAGAGATTCTAAGGCAAGGGACTGGTTGCGTAAAGAGAAGGTTTTAGCACCCCTATTATGCCCTACCTAAGGTAAGCTGCTTGACGTTTTGGTTTGTTTATGATTTGTTATGGTTTTGATCTTTCAAAAAATATATTGGTTAAACGGTGATGGTGTATTATCCCCGCCGAATACTTTGGATATTAACCCCTTAGGATTTATTTATCCAAACACCAACGGTGAATAATAGCAAATTATCCTTGTCAAATATTTTGGATATTAACCCCTTACGATTTATTTATCCAAACACCAACGGTGAATAATAACAAATTATCCCCGTCGAATATTTTAGATATCGACCCCTTAGGATTTATTTATCCAAACACTAACAGTGAATAATAGCAAATTATTCCCACCGAATATTTTGGATATTAACCCCTTAGGATTTATTTATCCAAATATCAACAATGAATAATATGAATAATGAAAAATAAGATTTTGATATTTTTGGAATATTGGCCAATACCCTTTGGATTTTTACAAACATGTTGTAAAATCTCAAAATACGAGAAATGCTTTTTCTTTGCAAAATCCATGCTAAAACACGTTTTTTCTTCAAACTTCGAGATAATATATATTTTTTTAAAATGAAAGGAATTTTCAAAATATGCTAGTGCATTGGCTGTATGCACAAAAAAAAATCATTTTATATTTAAAAAAAAAGATATATTTTTTATTGCAAATTTTTTATTTTTTATTTTTTGTATTTTTTTTTTATTATTATTTTCGATGGGCTAGCTGTGAGCCCACCTAAAATCGGGCTGGGCTATCAGCCAGCCAACTTTGAGGACCACGGGCTGGGCTTCCAGCCCATATGACTGGAAGCCCATAATCTATCTAGGCTGGGCTTGTAGCCCAAATAGATTAAAGGGGGTCAGGTCGGGCACAAAGCCAGACCCGACCAGCCCACTGTCCACGTGCAGGGACAGTGGACAAGGAATGAATTGGCACTCCCCTACATGCAAATACAGATAATGAGGATGATGAATAGTAAATTTTAGAGTGTGATGAATGGCGCACCTGTTAACACCTTTGGGTAGAGGAGGTCGAGGTGGTTCTTTCTATCATGGTGGCGTAGGAAATGGTGGCCTATGGTGGCCAGAGTTGGCGTCAAAAGATGCACGTGTTGCGTTGCTTTCGTCAGGGCTGTCACCGTTTCTTCACCGGAGAAGATGACTGAGCTGCTGGAGTTTAGGGGAAGCTACCGGTGGTGATGAGGAGGGATATGGGTGGTCAAACAATGACCCCAATTGGTTGGCTGAGAGGGAGAAGAGGGAAAATGATGGCTGCAGATTTTGAGAGAGAGAGTACTGAGCTGAACGAGAGAGACGAAGGGGAGAGAGACAGTAGCTGCAGCTGCTGTGCAGGTTGCCGGAGATGATGGGTGTGATGCTTGGTGGTCAGGGCTGTGAAGTCGAGAGAAAGAGTGAGAATTGTCGCCGCCGGGAAGAGAAAAGAGAGAAAGAGAGGAGGAAACTGCAGTTGCTGCTGCTATCGTGCTGGATGCCAAAGCCGAGGGGATGAAGATATAAAATTTATACGTAAAATTTTCCTTTGATCTCTGTTTGTTCTGTTCTTTTACTCGTTCAAAATCCTCTCTTCGTCTCCCCCCTGTTCTTCATTTTTTACGTGAAATTTGCTCTGTCACGTTGATGTTAGTTTTCTGTCAATTGATCAATTATTGTGTTCTTAATTGATTCAATTATATTGCAGGTGTATGGGTTTTTGTTTGGGAGAGAAGGATTTGAGAGAATTGGAGGCAGAGAGAATTTCCAGAAGAAGGTAAGTTTGTATCTATTTTTCTTGCTTCCCATCTGTTTGATTTTATGCCTATTTATACACTTAGGCTTCACACACGTTTTACATGTTAGTATTCAATTGTAACAACTTGTAACTGACTAACTAACTAACTAACTGAAGAGGTTACATTGATCTCCTCTTCTTCACAACTGACTTAGCTAAGAACAAAGAAACACGTTACAATACACTTCTCTGTTTACTCAACTCTGCTGCAGCCTTCTTCCACTTCTGTTGAGTTTGCTTTGTGTCCACAAAAGCAGCTTAACCATCAACACTCCCTCCTAAGCTGCTTACTGGTTAATCACCAAGTTTTAACCTCAATCTGGATTTCTAGCCATTGAGATTGCTGACATATTATCACACAATAGAAGTGTTGCTTTTGCTTATGATTCATCATCGAAAAACTTCATTGCTTCGGTCTCGCGCTTCTCCTTTTTCATCAACTTCAGATAGGCTTCTTTTTCAACCTGATACTTCTCCTCATAAGGTTTCTTCTCCTCTGCAGTAATGGTCTTCCACTTTGCCCCCAGAATGTGAGAGATATCTTTGAACTCTGCATCTGGGTTTTCTTTCTTGACCTCATTCCATTGATCTTTGCACTAGAGTGAGTAAGGTGGGCATGGTCTTTTGATTTCATTGCCACCCTTCTTTCTCTTCTTGTCTTGCTCCTTTTCATTCAGTATTTGAATAAATGGGAGAGTCATGGTAGGCTTAAACTCCTTCAACTTCTGCAGCTTCTTCAACTCCGTCTTTATTTTCTCCTGTTCTTTACTCTTCATTTCAATCTCATCATCTTTAGCCTTCAACATCTCATCTTTCTCTTTCAACAAAACCTCAGTCTTCTCTTTCTCAAGCTTCATCTGCTGCAATATTTCTTGCATTTCTTGAAAATCCTTTTTCAAAAGAAGAAGCCGCAGCCTCTTTGTTTAACTCAGTCCTGAGATTTGAGGTTCCTTCAAATGTTTGTTCTTCTATTACACCATCATGCATGACTTCAATTTGCTGTTCTGCATGATCTTCATTTGTTTCTTCATTACCTCTACCTTCTTCTATGTCAGTAGGGAAAACCTCTTCCTTTATACTTGCTCCATGACAAGCATAAAATGAATTTGCAATGAGCACTTCTTCCTCCTCCTGTGCATAATTTGCCAATTGCTTGTAATCTTTGCAATCATTTGTGTTGTGTCCAAATTGATTGCATCTATCACATTTAGGTTGACCTTTAAATCTGCACACACCAAAATGAAATTTTTGACAAATATTACATTTTGGCTTCATGCTTGTCTGAATGCTACTAGCACTTCTATGTTGAGGATTGAATGAACTGTTGTAACTCATTCCTGGTTTCTGATTCCAGTTATTATTTTGCAGATTAGCAGAATTTCCACCTTGACTCTAAGTTGCAAACCTTCTGTTTTGATTCTGCAATTTTGGATGAACTCTGCCTTGTGAGCCCTTCTTATTTTGAGAATAACTATTCCCTCCAATTTTGAGACTACTAAAAGTTCTTTCAGTATGCATTTCTCTCTCTCTTTCCTCATGAATATCTTCCCTTCTATCATACACTTTAAGTGAAGCAATAACTTCTTCACTTCTAAGTGTTTTCAAATCTCTTGTTTCTTCAATAATTGAGATTATGGACCTGTATTTTCTGCTATGACTCATCAAAGTCTTTTGTACTATCCTTGCTTCAGTTATCTCTTCTCCGAGAGACTTCAAGTCATTTATCACTCCAA
This sequence comes from Salix dunnii, assembly GCA_015731905.1. Taxonomy (NCBI): domain Eukaryota; kingdom Viridiplantae; phylum Streptophyta; class Magnoliopsida; order Malpighiales; family Salicaceae; genus Salix; species Salix dunnii. Next base: position 1,204,890 of record CM027662.1, on the reverse strand, counting down.
AAAACTTAGTCAAATAATGATCTAAGCTTTCTCCTTCTGACATTCTCATATACTCAAATTCTACCCTTACTGCCTGCAACTTCACTTCCCTAACTTTTTCATCTCCTCTGTATTCTCTTCTCAACAGATCCCATGCTCCTCTTGTTGTCTCTTCATTTCTTATTCTAGGGAAAATATCATCAATCAAGGCTCCTTGGATAATACTTAAAGCCTTGGCATCTTTGATCCTTTTTTCCTTAGTCTCAGCAGCAGTTTCTCCTGATTTAGTTTTCTTGTCTTTTGAACCAGAAGCTTCTCCACTACCACTTTCATTGGATACTTTTGTTAATGTCTCACAACATCCAAACACATCCCATAGATCATAAGCTATGAGGATTGTTTTCATTTTAACTGCCCAAAACTCATAATTCTCACCATTAAACTGTGGTGCTCTAAGATCTCCACTTGTCACCATTTTTTATTTCTTTTTTTACTCACTGCTTGTAAGTTCACAGATTGATTACGCCCCTTCCTTGTTGATCAAGCTAGCTCTGATACCATGTTAGTTTTTTATCAATTGATCAATTATTGTGTTCTTAATTGATTCAATTATATTGCAGGTGTATGGGTTTTTGTTTGGGAGAGAAGGATTTGAGAGAATTGGAGGCAGAGAGAATTTCCAGAAGAAGGTAAGTTTGTATCTATTTTTCTTGCTTCCCATCTGTTTGATTTTATGCCTATTTATACACTTAGGCTTCACACACGTTTTACATGTTGGTATTCAATTGTAACAACTTGTAACTGACTAACTAACTAACTAACTGAAGAGGTTACAATGATCTCCTCTTCTTCACAACTGACTTAGCTAAGAACAATGAAACACATTACAATACACTTCTCTGTTTACTCAACTCTGCTGCAGCCTTCTTCCACTTCTGTTGAGTTTGCTTTGTGTCCACGTAAGCAGCTTAACCATCAATAGTTGATGCAGCCCCTCTGTTTTTCCTCAATCTCCCCTTACTTCCTCTGTTATTTTTCTCCCCCCTACTGGTCGTGCATGGCTGCTGTATTCATAGCTGCAGGAAGTAGCCGTTGCAACGATGGGTCACCTCCTACAGCAGCATGCCTGAAAATATGGCTGTTGGTGGCATGCGCAAGGGCTTGATGGCGGTAGTGCAGGCGATGGCGTGCGCTGTATATTGTCTTGGAAGGTGTAATTGCAGTTTGGTTCTTTAATTTGTAATTGTCCTAATTGCATTCTCAATTGGATTTAAACTTATGATTTTGTGCAATTATATCCCATCAAAATTCAATCTCAAACTTAGCTTTGCGCGACCTATTTATTATGGTCCTTGGTTTCTAATTTTTGTGACTTAATCCTCCAATCAACCATTAAACTCTCAATCTGTTCAATTTGGCCCTCGATTTCGCATAATTAGCTTGAAAAAATTCAAATTGTTCTCCGAAAATCCCAATCTCATCAATTGAACCTGAATTAAATTCGAGAACTTGATTTCTCATTGACTAAGCCCTTAATAAAATTATTTTGACCAATTTAAAATATAACTAAGTCGTCGCGCTTAATTAAATCCTTTAATTGGACTATAAATTAATTCTCAAACATAATTACACTTTTAAATTGGCCAACGATTAAATCGAATTGGCCTATAAAAATATAATTATATTTTTCGACTTAATTTTTACACAGATTTAACCGATAATAAATTACTTTAGCCGTGAATCTGTATTTTTCTTCATTTCTAGGCACAAAAGATGTACGATTGAGCTCCCGAAACATCCAAAATTTTCACCTTGATTTTTCAACTGACATCAACCCCTTTTATTTTAGTTTCTGTTATTTTTGGATAGATTTGGGAAATAACCCAAAATTGGGTTATGACAATAAATAATTGGTGGGTATAGGCTATTTGTAAATTATATTGTTTGGAATAGGCATTCTCCATATTATATTGATTGAAATAGGTCCCAAAACTAACACCCACTTTTAATAGTCCTATGTAGGATGTTGTCAATCTAGCACATTATCACTCGCGGCATAAAAGAAAGAATCCCAAACATAAAAATGAATAACAAATAACATTATGATATAAACATGTATTCAACTATTCAATAATAAAAATCCAAGGATAGAAGTTCGGGATGACTCATTTGATCCTTGGTTGAGTTCTTGAAATTATGACAACAAATATACTACAACAAACATACATACAAGTAAAAGTATAAGAGCCAAGAATGGTTCATATGATCTTAGATTGAAATGTTGAGATAATAATCAATAGTTTTTCATTGTTTGATTTTTTAGAAAAATATCAACGTGAAATAAAAATAAGCAAAAGGGTAAAAAAAAAACTATGAAGTTTCTGAAAGTTAGCCGAATCGCATTGAGAATTTATTTTTTGGAAATTTTTGCACTTTTTAATTTTTCAGAACATTATCAACATGGGCGTCGAAATCAAGTTCCTACAACTAGAATACTACAATCATAAAATGCAAACAAGCACTCTTCATTAAATTGTTTTGGGAAGAAAACATATCATAATGAAACAGGAGGCTCATAAGAAAATAATTGTTTCATTTTTAAGAGTTTACAGCATTCATAAATGTTCTTCTTCCATCTTCTGTATAAACTAACATGCATGCCTGTTTTGAAGATTCTTTTCTTCTCATTAACGAGGATATAGTTCTGTGATAGACACATCATTCACGGACGAAGACTTCGACTTGCAAGTAGATTGGTCAGACTCCAGCTCTATTATTGGTGAGCGCAAGCCTGTCCTGCTTTGGACAAAGAATGCCGGCTTTCGAGGCAATGGTAGCGTTATTGAGAAACTAGTGAGCATGAGAACTATTGTTGTCAATGTTGGTCTATTGTTTGGATTTTCTTGAACACACAATAAGCCAATATGGAGGCATCTAGTGATCTCATTTCTGGAGTAAGAATCTCCTAAGCTTGGATCCATTAGTTCCAGTGCTGCCCCATTTTCCCATAGTTTCCATGCCTGCAACAATCAATAGCTATGTTTGGAAACGTTCTTTTTTTCTCCCAGTCCTTGATTACAACATAATAAAATCAAATGTGTTCAATTAATTTTCTCTTACATAGCTTAGAAGGTCCAGGCCATTGTCTGATTGATAGAAACTGCTGTTTTTTTTGCCACTTATAATCTCCAGTATCAAGACACCGAAGCTATACACGTCAGACTTAAAGGAGAATTGTCCGTGCATTGCGTACTCTGGAGACATGTAACCACTAGAATGTCCAACAATCAGCATCGATTACAGAAAAAGAACAGCAGAAATGAATCCATTCAATCAAATTCCAAACTGAATCAGTTTTCGTACTTTCAATTGATTTTAGCACCTTACATGGATTATGAAGTCATCACTTTCCTGGAGACTTCATTGGCTTCTATCATTTGATGAAACAAGGGAATTTTATGAATCGATATTTAGGGGGGGAAAGAAGAAGAAGCCCGACAATGATAATAGATATAGGTTATTGGTCAAAAGTTTTTCAGCAATAAGGCACGACATTTTTTTTAATTCAATGATAAGAGGTATCCTCTGTTAGAGGATTTTGATATGGAAGCAAGTTAGAGAATATAAACAATCCTTTAGAGACGTGAAAAGAATATTATTTGTAAGGTATTTATTTTCCCGCACAGAGAAAACACTTCCATGATACAAACTAAGCTCTCTAAACCTCTTGAAAGAATAAGAAGAGAAGAGGTAGGAAGAAAATTAGTTTTTCATGGTCTTTTATCTTGTTTATTAAAACTGTATATATAGACATACTTGGCTGATTTGTAACACTTCAATGAAACAACATGATTGTTATTTAATGAAACAATATAAATGCTTAATGAATAGTTGTTTTAATGAGACAATATAACTGTTTAATATTCAGTTTTATTCCATAAGTCATATTTGTTAAGTTTCAAGTGCTCAAGAACCAAATATTATTTTTTTTCTTTTTTATTTACTTACAAACTACACCAACAATCTCAAGCTGATCAGATCAACATACACGTAAATTAAGATTCAATTCTTTTTTTAGAAGGAATTGTTTGATGCACTGTCCACATTAATTATCTTTACGAACTATGAAAAAATAGATAAATTCTCATCTTTTATGTATCTTCTCTTTTTATAGTAATTTAACATGGAGGAAGTTAAGTTTTACTGAAGATAAGGGTTTAATAAACGAACAGAACATAGAATTTAGGCCTTAAAAGTACTTACAAGGTTCCAGCGATTCGGTTTGTGATTCCTTGACTTTGATCCCCTCCAAAAATCTTTGCCATACCAAAATCTGCAATCCGGGGATTAATTTCCCCATCCAACAAAACATTGCTAGCTTTAAGATCACGGTGGATAATTCGTAGACGGGAATCTTGGTGAAGATAAAGGAGACCTCGAGCAATCCCCCCAATGATTTTGTAACGACTTGACCAATCCAACAGTCCTTGTTTAGCAGGATCTCCATGTATTTATCAAAAAAATAAAATAATTAATCAGAATACAGCTAAGAAAAATAAATAATGACCGGGATGCATTGCACGAAAAATATTGGTTAAGAAAAGCCAAACCAAATAGGAAGTAATCGAGGCTCTTGTTGGGAACAAACTCATAGACTAGTATCTTCTCTGCCCCTTGCAGGCAATAGCCCAACAGCCTGACTAGATTTCTATGCTGAAGCTTGGCTATCAACACGACCTCATTCTTAAATTCTGCTGCACCTTGTCCAGAATATTTTGATAGCCTCTTCACAGCTATTTGTTGTCCATTAGGAAGTGTTCCCTGAGAATGTACTTTCATCAATGAATGGTTGAGCAAGCATTTTTTCATAATTTCTCTAATCCTAATGCAACAAGGTCTTTTCAGTTCTTCAAAATTTAAATGCATTGCAAATTGCTTACCTTGTAAACCTCACCAAATCCTCCTTCACCTAACTTGTTATCAGGGGAGAAATTGTTTGTGGCTGCTTTTATAGAAATCAAATCAAATCTCAAGGACTCCTCAGTTGTAATCTCATCTCCACCTACACAAACCAAGTAGATCTTCCATTGAGTTTTTGAAAATATTATTAGGGCAGGGTACAAAACTGAAAAGACACTGCTTTCTTCCAATTAAAAAAGATTTCTAATGTTCTTTACCATCTTTTTCTGGCAAAGATACTCTGTTTCTGCTTGTCCTTCTTCTCAGGAAACTGAACCCCATGCAGAAAAACATAATAGAAACAGCAATGGGAATGACAATGGCGACAATTACAGTCATTGAGACGCGGCCTTTTGCTGAATGTAAACAAAATTTTGTCAATTATATGCAGCACAATAATTCAGTCAGATAATTAAGTGTTATATTCTTCATGATATTTTTTCTTAAGAAAATGAAACAATAATTTTGGACGTTCAGAAAATAAGAATCACAATTACATTTATTGATTTTCTTAGCATCTGTCAAACTAGATTCTCTTGGTGAAAATTTAAACCACACAAAGAGAGTAATATTATTATTACTGTCAAAGAGTGAAAACAAAAAACCTAAAGGATTGGCTCAGTGTACTCCCTTCCCTAACTTTTTAACCGGTATACGCAAAAACAGCTTTTCATAACTGAAATAACTAAAACATTTAAAAAAAAGAATTTTAAACAATATTTTAATTTTAATTTTAATTTTTGTCCTCATATAAGAAAATAAATTTTTTTTTTCTAATGGGAATAAAGGATTGTAATTTTTCTTAAGAACATGCCATAAATAAATAAATAATTGCAAAAAAAACTAAATTTAAATTTGTTTTTGATATTTTTCAAAAAATTTATCATTTTTTTAAATTACAATAAAAAATCTAATACGCGTCTTTTTCCTCTTACAAAGAAAAAAAAATTGCTGCTGGTTCTTGTGGATGGAGAAGTGGCAAATAGTAGATATGTAATTATATTTTTAAGGATTGTCTTTGCTGCTAGGTGAAATGATCCATCAACTTTTAAGTTTTTATCTTAATCATAGATAATCCATTATTATATATGTAAAAAAAATTAATATGGACAAACCAAAAAAAACGAAGAAAAATCAAACCAACTTTACCTTGTGGTCTTGTCACTGGAGAGGGAGGAGGAGCACGAATCACGGGCGGAGGAGGAGGTGGTGACTCTGCCGCGACCGCTGTTTTATTATAAAACTCAAAGGTTTCATACCGGATATTACAACTTGGATATAGGACGGTTGCTCCTGGCTTTTGTCTACAGCAACTAGGCAAAATAGAAAAAGCTATCCTGAGACATCGATTACAATCCGAGCTGGACAAGTCCGGTGTGCACTGCGCAAGGCTGTACAAGTTTAGAGACTTGGTAAAATATGCTTCTTTAACTGCAAACTTTTTAGCTCCTGAAGTAGCAATTGTAGCCTGAGTTACTGTATCATTCATGGTGGTCGCCACTAGCCGGTTAAAGCGTTCAGGTTCGTCTAAGATATTCTGATCAGAATTAAACAGGAACGTTCCTGGGTCTTGGTCCATGGTAGAGAAAAAAGCCCTATTTGAGAACCGCAAGAGGCACAAATCGTACCATAAAACGACCACCTTTTCAACTGGGCAACGTTTGATAGCTTCTTTGGCAGCCAAGGCGACACAATTCTGGCAAGCTTCGCTATTAACGTCACCACGGCAAAGAAACAGGCCATAAACATCATCAGGGTCTAGCCCTAAAGAGGAGTTGTAGAATCCATTAAGATTATTGCGGGTTGCATTGGACACAATTGAAGAAAGTAGGAGATTTAAATTGGCTCGGTAAGTGCTGTTTATAGTGTAAGTAGTATCGTTACCGCAGGCATGAGAGAGGTAAGAAGGATTCTGTGATTTAGTGATTGTAGCAAGGCTAAGCAAGGAGAGTAAGGCTATGAAGAAATTGAGAGACTTCATTTTTTCTGTTAATCAAGTTCTCCAGCCAACAGCTCTTATTTTTTCAACTATCCCAGCCAGAATATGAAGACTGAATTACGTCAACGAAGAAAATAACTATCAAAGCTACTCCATTGTTGTGTAGAACAGACCCATTAAACTTTTATGGGAGAAAAATAGGCACGCCCTAATGGCCTTGATTAACTCTCAAAGCTACTCCATTGCTGTGTAGAACAGACCCATTAAACTTTCAAGGAGAATATGGAAAAAATAAATAAATAGAAGCATCCTAATCAAATTTATCGTACTGCGTGTGTGATAATTAGTGGGTTGGCATGAACGTTGAAGGAGACACAAGTCGTCGACGTCATGCGTGGGTTGCAATGCTACTGGTTAGAGTGGTTAGAAAGTCAATATCGTTCATTATTCTTTGCCGTGTTGCTCTCCGCTCACCTCATGTCTTCTCATTTTCTGATGATATTATTGATGGTTGGTTATTGATGATTTTGTTTTTTTAAATATTTTTTTGTTTTGAAATATATTAAAATAATATATATTTTTTTTATAAAATCATCTAAAAATATTTTATAAAAAATAATATATTTATTTGAAATACAATATCAAATAGATATGAGATATAAATTTTTTTTAACATTTTAGGATTTAGATTTAATTTTGTAAAAATTTGATGTCGATATGATGACATGTAAATCTACTGCAAACACTTGATTAGAGAGAAAGAAAAAAATAATTTCTCACCCTAATATAGGAAAAAAACAATAAAAATGTTGGCCCACCAAATATATAATAATTAATTTCCTTTTTAGATCAGGCGATTTCGGGAAAAAATGCTTTAAACGGCACTCATTAAATTAAATTTCACCTTGACATATATTGCAGTATCATTCAATATTGTAGTATAATTTGAGATTAAGGCATATTTATGCAAGAAATCCAACAGGTGGTAGGTTGAGTTGCATAAAATACACCTTAATTATTTTTCTTTGATTATTTAAACGGATATTGAATTAATTCAACAAAATCACTACAAGTCTTCAATTATAAAACACTTCGAATCAAAAGATAAAAAGATAACTTCAAAGCCTCAACATTTTGTTCTAAAATCATTTACTCTATATATTTTCTCTTATAGGTTTAATGAATAAAAATGGGAGAGACATCCATCCCACAAGGAGCTTGTTATTTTGGGATTTTTTTTTTATTTAGTTATAATTTAAAGAGATAAAAAAAAATCCACTGATTTTCAATTGGGTCATTCCAGACTAAAATCGTTAAAACAAGATTCACCATTGATCCCTTTTTCTTTTTTTTTATAGAACTGATTGTGTTTAAAATAGAGTAAATTGTAAATAAGCCTCTTGTTAAATAATGATATAAATCATATTCTAGGGCTTCACCTATAAGCTTAAGCATTTAGATGAAATGGTTCCTTGACATGGCTTCAGAGCTTTTATGCTAGCGCATGAATTGATCCAATTTTCTGCAATCTGATCCTTCAATTGATCATTCAAAAAGAAAATCAACAGAGAAACAGTAGAGCAAGCACCATCATGTATCGTGAAGAGGAGTGCACACACAAAGAACTTCTTGTTCCTATAAGTTTATCTCAATACAGTCTTCTGCTTCTGCGAATTTGATGTTTTCTATAAAGCTCGATCAGCTCTTTGAACACTGCTCCTCCTCACTCCACTGTCTCCAATCCTTAAATCAATCATTTAGTGTTCAAAGAGTCTACCGAAAGCCACACACAAAAATCATAATCTAGTCTCAGTAATACTCTCAACTCTTTAGTCTCTGTGCAATAAATTACTAGATTCGAATTTTGCACAGCAAAAATGAAGTTCAAACAGAACAATAGTACAGTGAAGAAGAAGAAAAAGAAGAAGAAGAAGAAAGATTAAACAAAGCAACAACAATAGTCAATCATTGGCCAACATCATGAAGCTCAAATAGAGCAGTAGCAGAGTGAAGAAGAAAAAGAAAAAAAAAAGAGCAATCGAGGGAGAGGAGAATTGATTTACCAGAGGTGTGGGCAGTCTTCGATCCTGGAGTCATTGGTGCAGTATTTGGTGTGAGATGGTGGTTCTGGATCAACGCCAAACCTAGGGTTTCTAGCTTATTCTCTCTCAGCCACCTCAGCCACTTCTCTCTTCTCTGCCAAAACTTTGCAATTCATCTTGCCTTAACAACATACAAAATCAAGCAGAGCTGGTTTGTCACCCTTATGAGCTCAAGACAATCTAGCATGAACCGATCAAAATGGCAGTACACACAAAACACACCATACAAATCACAAAATTTAGGGTTTTTACTTCTTCCTCTCTCAACCACGCCGCAACCATTCCAACAGCTATTTCCTCTAGCTTTTCTTTGCATATGTTGTCTCCTCTGTCTCTTAACAGCATCAGTGGCCTTATTAGCACAGAAAACAAGAAAAGCAGCTAAGGTTCCAAACAAGCCATTCAGATTGAGTCCTTACTTGTGACTAACACCTTTGTCGACGATATGGCATTGAGCACACTTAATCTTAAAGATCTTCTCTCCCACTTTAGAATCACCAAGACGTGCGTCAGTGAAAGATGCCATTTCATCTGGTTTTGCAAGTAGAAGAAGATGAGGCGGCTACTGGGAAAGGAATAAGTAGAAACCCTAGATGTTATGATTTGTGTGGTGTCGTTTGTATTGTCCTATTGTTTGTTATGCTGCCATTTTTTATCAGTTGTTATAATAATAAAAAAAAACAGAAAAAAAAATGGAAAAAAAGGAGAAAAAAGAAGAAGAAGAAGAAAGAAAGGAAAAAAAATCATCGAGAAGTAAAAAAAAAAAAATTCTTACACAGATTAAGAAATTTATCAACAAAGGAAAAACTTTAGAAAAATTGAAGTAGACAAATGAAATTCAAACAAATTCTATTCCCTCTCTTACCTCCCATTTCTTTCATCTTATCCCTCTCTTTTCAAATTCATCAACAAAGGAAAAACTTCAGAAAAACTGAAGTAGACAAATGAAATTCAAACAAATTCTATCCCTTCTCTTCCCTCTCATTTCTTCTTCTCAATCTCTCAAATTCTCAAAATCTTCTCAATCAAATTCAAACTCATCTTTCTATTATCTTCTTTATATTTTTACAAACTGATTTCTATTAAACATGGTTAAGTACTCCTATGTTTTGTTTTCAGTGCTACAATCTCATGCTTGGTTTGTCAAAGCAAGAGATTGAGGGGGGGTGTTAGAGTGTAAATGAATGTATATTATAGAATAATAAAAGTGTATTCTAGAATATACATGATGGTAGTATATGGTATTGGAAATATGTATATAAAGAGGTTAAACACACAGTATGTGTGAGTAGAAATATTATAACAGAATAAATTCAAAATTTCCTTCTCTCTCTAAGCTCTCTATCTCTTTTCTTCTCTACACAATTTCTTCACTCTTTTACTAATCTTATCATGGTATCAGTCTTGTTCATCCAGCGGTTATGAGTTCAAATCTCACCACCCCCATTCTATTTGATAAAAAAATCAAGCACAAGATAATGTGAACCTATGCAAGTTTCAAGCCCAAAGGGCTTTCACTTCAGGGGATGTATTAGAGAATAATATAAATCATATTCTAGGGTCTCACCTATAAGCTTAAGCTTTTAGGTGAGATGGTTCCTTGACACCTCTAGTTCCAAAACATATTTTCTTCTCATTAATGTTTTCATATTATTCACTTATTGTTTTTCTTTTTCAATTTCTTGAAAAAATTGAAAAATAAATGGACAAAAAAATGATTAATTAATTAGTTTTTGAAACCAACGAGGCTGTTTAATCCATCTAAAAAAAAATTAAAGAGACTAATTTATAATCTACCTTCTGTTTTAGTACAGTGCTCCCTCTATAGAATTTAGACTGCATGCATTGCCTTGTCATGCAATGTAGTATAATTTGAGAATAACTTATTTAAGCATGAAATATTCCAGCTTGTATGATTAACGAAGAGGACATTGGATTAATTCAGTATAAATTGTTAGAGTATAGAAGATATATTATAGAATATTGTATTTGTAATCTAGAGTATGAAAGAATGTATGAGAAATGTGTATAAATACAGAAGTGCACACATAACAAAGGTATGCAAAATAGAATATTAATACAACACATTTTTCAAATTTCAGTCTCCCTCTCTTTTCTTTCTTCTCCCTCTTCCCATCTCTAAACTCATTTTTCCATTTCAATTATCTACAAACTTTCTCAATCCTAACATGGTATTAGAGCTTTTATGCTAGCGCATGAATTGATCCAAGCTTCCGCAATCTAATCCTTCAATGGATAATTCAAAAAGAAAATCTACTGAAGAAAACACGTTGTTCATGTTATTTTATTTTATTTTTTTCTCTTTATGATCTTTTGAAGCATCTTTTCGAGCTAAAGATGAAGATGATCATCTGTGATGTTTTCTTTGTTCTTCTTCGAAATAAAGATCTGTGTTGCTGCTATGGCAACATCTAACATCTTCCATGCCAAATCAAGTCTACGCAACAAATTACAACATTCAAATTTTGCACAGCAAAACTAAAGCTCAAACAGAGCAACAACAGAGCAAGAAAAAAAAAAGAAGGAAAATAAAGCTTAAACAGAGCAGCAACAGAGCTTGCACCATCGTGCATCGTGAAGAGGAGTGCACATACACAAAACTTCTTGTTCCTATAAGCTTACCTTAATACAGTCTTCTGCTTCTTCTTCTGCATAATCACAATCAAGATCTTTGCAATCGGCAACCTCACAACCTTGACATGGTTCCTTTCTCTGCTGCTTACGAAGACTTGCTTCTCATGCCTTCTCGAGCTATCTCCTTGGAAAATCCTTTCCATGATTTACTAGTAGCCCCCTGCTATTGTTGCTGCGACGCTTATCTCTAGTTCCAAAACATATTTTCTTCTCAATAATGTTTTCATATTATTCACTAATTGTTTTTCTTTTTAAATTCTTGGAAAATTGAAAAACAAATGGACAAAAAAATGATTAATTAATTAGTTTTTGAAACAAACGGGGCTGTTTAATCCATTTAAAAAAAAATAAAGAGTCTAATTTATAATCTACTTTCTGTTTTAGTACAGTGCTCCCTCTATAGAATTTAGCCTGCATGCATTCCTTGTCATTCATTGTAGTATAATTTGAGAATAACTTATTTAAGCATGAAATATTCCAACTTGTATGATTAACGAAGAGGACATTGGATTAATTCAGTACAAATCACTAGAAATCTACAATCATAAAATGCTAGAGCAAGCTGTCTCCATTGAATTGTTTTGGCAAGAGAATATATCATAATGAAACAGCATTATTGTTCTGAAATACATCTCAGTGAGGCTCATAAAGCACGTAATTGTCTGATTATTAAGACCTTACAGCATTCATAAATTTTGTTCTCCAATCCTCTGTTCATGCATGCATGTTCTCGGAGGTTATTTTCTTTGCATTAACGAGGATATAGTTCTGTGATAGACATATCATTCAGGGATAAAGGCTTCGACTTGCTATTAGATTGGTCAGACTCCAACTCTGTTAATGGCAAGCTTGAGACGGTCATGCTTTGCTCAAAGCGGGACGGCTCTCGAGGCAATGGTATCGATATCGAGAAACTAGTGAGCATGAGAACTACTGTTGTCAATGTGGGTCTATCGTTTGGATCTTCTTGGACACACAGTAAACCAATATGGAGGCATCTAGTGATCTCATTTCTGGAGTAAGAATCTTCTAAGCTTGGATCTACTAGTTCCAGAGCTGCCCCATTTTTCCATTGCTTCCATGCCTGAAACAATCAGCAGCTATGTTAGGAAACATTCTAACTTTTCTCCCCTTTTAAGATGAATCGTTTTTGGGATAAATAAAATGAAATTTGTGCAATTAATTTTATCTTACATAGCTCGCAAGGTCCAGTCCATTGTCTGATTCATAGAAACTGCTGTTCTTTTTGCCACTGATAATCTCGAGTATCAAGACACCGAAGCTATAGACGTCTGACTTAACAGAGTACTGTCCTTGCATTGCGTACTCCGGAGCCATGTAACCACTAGAGTGTCCAGCAATCAGCATCGATCACAGAAAAATAACATCGAAAATTAATGCTTCCAATATATACTCTAGTTAGGTAATTGCAAACTGAATGAGAATTCGTACATCCAAATGATTTTTGCCTCTTACATGGATTGTTCAAGCAAATCTGAAAGTAATGACTTCTACATGTAATCACTAACCTCCAGACTTTATCCTCCTCAGTCATTTGGCGCAAGAGATTTTTATGAATTAATATTTAGAAGAAAAAAAAGATTAAGAAAACCAACAAATGTTTTAAGATTATGGTTAAAAATATGCTTCACTAAAGGTAAGGGTTTAATAAACGATAGTGTAGAAGAACAAAATGTAGAATTTAGGCCTGAAAAGTACTTACAATGTTCCAGCGATTTGGCTCGTAATTCCCTGACTTTGATCAACTCCAAAAAGCTTCGCCATACCAAAATCGGAAATCCTGGGATTCATTTCCCCATCCAACAAAACATTGCTTGCTTTAAGATCACGGTGGATAATTCGGAGACGGGAATCTTCGTGAAGATAAAGGAGACCTCGAGCAATCCCCCCTATGATTTTGTAACGACTTGACCAATCCAACAGTCCTTGTTTTGCAGGATCTTCATGTATTTATCAAAAAAAGTTATATTATCAGAATGCAGCAAAGAATAAATAAAAAATCAAGATGCATCACATGAAATATATATGTTATGAAAAGCCAAACCAAATAGGAAGTAGTCGAGGCTCTTGTTGGGAACAAATTCATAGATTAGTATCTTCTCTTCTCCTTGCAGGCAATAGCCCAATAGCCTGGCTAGATTTCTATGCTGAAGCTTGGCTACCAATACGATCTCATTCTTAAATTCTGCTGCACCATGTCCAGAATATTTTGATAGTCTCTTCACAGCTATTTGTTTTCCATTAGGAAGTGTTCCCTGATAGTGTACTTTCATCAATGAATGGTTGAGCATGCATTTTTTCACAATTTCTCTAATCTTAAAGCAACATGATCCTTTCAGTTCTTCAAAAATTTAAATGCATTGCAAATTGCTTACCTTGTAAACCTCACCAAACCCTCCTTCGCCTAACTTGTTGTCAGGGGAGAAATTGTTCGTGGCAGCCTCTACAGTACTCAAATCAAATTGCAAGGACTCCTCAGTTGTAATCTCATCTCCAACTACACAAACCAAGTAGATCTTCCATTGAGTTTTTGAAAATATTATCATGCAACTTTGGCAGAGTACAAAACAGAAAAGACACTACTTTTTTTCCGATTAAAAAATATTTCTCATGTTTTTTACCATCATTTTCTTCCACCGATTCTCGGTTCTTTCTTCTCCTTCTTCTCAGGAAACAGAAACCCATGCAGAAAAGCACAATAGAAACACCAACAGGAATGCCAATCGCAACAATTACAACTGTGGAGACACGGTCTTTTCCTGAATGTAAAAATGTCTCAATCATAAGTTTATATAGAAGATGTCTTTAAGATCACTTAAGAAGAAAATCTAACCCGATTGATAAGTAAATTGATACAATAATACTTTAACAATTAAAGAAATAGAGCTAAAAGTGAAAAAGAGACAAAGAAAAAAAAAAGTTGGATTGGTTCCCATAATTTTATATGTATGCAAAAGCACTTACTTTACATGAGTTAAAATCGGAAATGGCTAGAGAAAAAAAATTAATCCGAAGTCTTTGACCCTTAGCCAATTATATATTTATTATAAATTACTCTTTTACAACACATGCATATTTAAAGATATGTATAATATATTTCTAGTAAAAAAACACTAATTATTTTATTCTTCTAAATATATTTAATTTCCGTATAATAATAATGAAAGTGATAAAACAAAAACAAAGAGTAGGGTTGGTCCACCATTAATGGAGATTAATTGCACTTAGAATATCTACTTTTTAACTAAGATGCCTTTGTGATTTCAATTTGGACAATTAACTACTTATCGTTTAGTCAAGCAGCAGGTAGTGTGTCATTATCAATGGGCCGTGAACATGTCATATTTCTATTAGTTCCCACTTGAAAAGAGATAAAAACTCATTAAATACTAAAAATAAAATAAAATAATTTTTTTTTTTTTTACTGATTTACCAATTGAATGTTTTTATCTTTTAAATTTATTTTACTTACATTGGAATTTTTCTTTCACTTAATGTTAAGAACTCAAAAAAAAAAAATTAGAAAAATTGGTATTTTTTTATTTACCACCATAAAAGATTTATTTGATGTTGGAATTTTATTTATTTATTTTTACATTTAAAATAAAATAAAACTTAAGAAAAAATTTTGAATGAAATAAATTTTATGTAAAGATTGAAAAGCTGGAACGTATAAAATCTTTTCGTCAGAAATTAAATCAAAATATCATTCATTTATCACCATCAACTAAATTTCATCAATAAATCTATCACCTTATCCGTTATTCAATAATGTTAGAAAATCTGTTGAATTATAATAAGACTCAAATCACTGCTACAGTAGCAGCTAATCGGTTTATCATAACTGAAATATGTAAAAGATTTAAGAAAAATAATTTTAAGCAATTTTTTATTTTTATTTTTTGTTCTTTAACAAGAGAATGGATTTTTTTTCTAGAGAAACTAAAAAATAGATTTTTTAAAAAATAATCTATAAATTAATAATTGGAAAAGAGCTAAAAAAAAAGTTTCTTATTTATTTTTAAAAAACATTTGTTAATAAAAATTTCTAATAAGAGTCTCTCTCTCTCTCTCTCTCTCTCTCTCTCTAACAAATCAAAATAAAAAAATAAAAACTTACTGATCATGAATGGAAGAACTACCATCGATCAACTGTCCAAATTGAAAAAAAAAAATATCTGGACAAACAAAAAAAAACGATAAAAAATTCAAATCCACTTTACCTTTTGGTTTTGGCACAGGAGAGGGAAGAGGAGCACTAATCACGGGCGGAGGAGGAGGTGGTGACTCTAACGCCACCGCTGTTGTGTTATAAAACTCATAGGTCTCGTACCGAATATTACAGCTTGGATACAGGACTCTTGCTCCTGCCCTTTGGCTACAACAACTAGGCAAAGTAGAAATAGCTATCCTAAGACATCGATTACAATCAGATGCTGACAAGTCCGGTGTGCATTGAACAAGGCTGTACAAGTTTAGAAACTCATTAAAATATACTTCTTTAACTGCAAACTTTTTAGCTCCTGACGTGGCACTTGTAGCCTGAGTGGCTGTATCATTCATGGTGGTAGCTACTAGCCTGTTAAAACGTCCAGGTTCGTATGCGATATTCTGAGTGTTAACCAAGGTCACTCCTGGGTCTTGGTCCATGGTAGAGAATATAGCCCTGTTTGAGTACCGCAAGAGGCACAAATCGTACCATAAAACGACCACCTTTTCAACTGGGCAACGTTGGGTTGCCTCTTTGGCAGCCAAGGCGACACAATTCTGGCAAGCATTTTTGCTAACATCGCCACGGCAAAGAAACAGGCCATGAACATCGTCAGGGTCCAGCCCTAAAGAGGAGTTGTAGAATCCGTTAAGATTATTGCGGGTTGCATTTGACACCAGTGAAGAAAGAAGGAGATTTAAATTGGCTTGGTAAGTGCTGTTGCTCGTGTAAGTAGTCTCGTTACTGCATACATCATAGAGGAAAGTAGGATCCTGTGATTTAGTGATAGTAGCAAGGCTAAGCAAGGAGAGGAGAGCCACGAAGAAAATGAGAGACTTCATTTTTTGGTGATCAAGTTTTCTAGCTAGCAGCCCTACGAATATATGAAGACTGAAGTCAATAAAGTGAATAGTGCTTCATTCACAGGCCTTCAACGTAATGCGTGGATTGCGATACTAGTGAACACAGTGTCATCATCATTACTTGGTGACTAAGTGTAAAGTACTGTTGTTGGATTGGCAACAGAAGTACTCATGGAGAGACAAGTCTTCAACGTAATGCGGGGGTTGCGATGCTAGTGGACAGAGTGTCATTATCAATCACTGTTCTTTACCGCGTTGAACTCTGCTCTCCTTGTTTTCCGACGAGGGGGTTTACATTTTGACATACTTCTAGTTTATTTGAAGATTTTAGTATTTCTTACGTTGGATTGATGCCGTAATGATGTAATCAGGATAATAGAAATCAGGATGCAAAAGGAGAATATATTAGGGCCGGTATGTTTTCGAAGAAAATTAACTAATAAATGCTATAAAATCAAAATATGCTTGCAGAACATAGTTTATATTTTTATGAAAATGTGAAGACAAAGAATTTATAAAACTCTAAGACTTGCAAAATATTTTAGGCCTTTCTCCACTTATGAAAAAGATAAAGAAAGTTAGAAGGGATCGGAATATGAACAAATGCATTTTTTTTAAGAAAAACTTCACCATGAAAACAAGTTTGCTTAATTATAAAATGTAGTCCCAATTTAAAACCCAAGTAAATTACACAGCCCATGTAAACAACCATGTATGACCCCGGCCCATGTAATTAACGGGTACAAACCCAAGCATATATGAAAACATGAAGAAACTTAAAGACTTAGGTTATGATGCGTTTATTTTTATTTTTAATTAAATTTTTTAATATTCGTAGATTATTTGTTGTGATAACATCAAAAATAATTTTAAAAAATAAAAAATATATTATTTTAATATATTTCTAAAAAAATATCATTTAAAAAAAAACATGAACAATACTCTCTTGCCCTTGCAGTGCAGAAAAGAGGAAGGAAAGAAAAGGTATTTGGAAGAGGAAATCTGGTCTATGATATGGGGAAGATTTTTTGGGAAAATGGGGTTAAACCAAGGTTGTGTAGTGTCGTCTCGGTTAGCTTCCCCGGTTCCCAAAGAAGAAGAAAATAAACAGTTAACGCGATAATAATAATAATTTTTGTTTTTATTTTCGGGTAGAATGACATTTTTTCAGGGCTTCGATTTAAAAACAGACAGCAACTAAAAGATAAAAAGGATAAATTAATATTATTTTTGAAGTTGCCGCTTAAACTCCTGGAATCTTACAACTAAGCTCAAGATTGTTCTTATCTTTGATCATTCTTTCAATTAAACTCCTGGAATTTTGCATTTAGACTCTTGGATTTTCACACAACTTGAAAATAGTTAATGGTTTTGGATTTACTCAATTCAATCATCATTTAACTTTTAAACTTCCAATCCTTTTAATTTCATCCCTGATTTAAGTGAGTTATATACTTGAGAACCTTAATGCCTATTCGTTTTGGTCCCTAGACCTTTATTCCTTGCAATTTCAACTGAATTGACTCTTGAACTTTCATTCTTCTCTATTTAAACCCTTTATTGCATTAATTTAACTAATCCAATCTTCAATTACATCCCTAGACCCCTATCAATCTTTTCATTTTTTTTTCTAGATTGACGCTCAAACTTTTTTTCCTTTTGTTTTATCCCTTGACTAAGCTAATTAACTTATTTCAAAGTTCAATGAGTCCTTGCTTCTCTTAGTTGGCGATTTTAGCTGCTCTTCTTCTAGTTTCTTCTTAATCAAGCCTTTATCTATTAGAATTAAACGGGTATACTTTGCAACCATGACAAGATTCTCAAACCTTTATTTTGTACAATCATGACCAGATTCTCAAAAGAATATAAAGCTAGCTCCTTTTTAGGGGATTAAGTGCGTCATCAAGTAACTAAAAGTCATTGTGTTTTCTTATTATCGTTCAAATTTGACTAGACATTAAAGTATATGTTTTTTTTCAAAATACATCAAAATAATATAATAATAAAATTATTCTCTTAAAAATACTTTTGAAACTTAGCAGTAAAAAACAATAAATCTATTAAACAAATTGGTTAATAATATCAGACACATTGTTACGATACACTATTGAATCAATCTATTCCCGAACCATGCTTGTTGCCAGACACATTAACATAGTAGAAACCGCCATCTTTTGAAGACTTGTCAAATGGAACAATTTCAACATGAGTAATGGCTGGTTGCTTTTGTTGAGGAAGAGCTATGGGGTCACTTGCCAATGCTAAATCGATAAATGACATTGTGTGCCTGTCTGCTGGATCTTCCTGAACACATAACAGCCCAATACATATGCACCTCAAAATTCTCGTTGCTGGGTTTCTTTCCACCAACAAAGGATCCACAAATTCCAATGCTTTCCCTTCAATCCATGATCTCCATGCTTGTCAATTTGCTTTCATAATATATCATAACATGATCTACCGAAAATTCAAGGAAAATACTTCAGAGTAGGGAAAATATTGTACAAACATATGCTAAGAGTGTATGGCCATGCTCTTTGTGGTAAAAACCATAATTGTCAGTTTTACTTCGGTTAGCATTTTTTTTTATTAGTACAAAATATTTTAGTTTTAGAGCATTTCGGGGTTATATTATTTATATATAATTAATTAATTATATATATATATATATAAAAATTGAAATATTAATTTAACAAACATAATTCAAATTCAAGATAAATTAACTTTAAATTATATAAAACAAACACAAAGTCAAACAAATATTATATTAAAATTAGAGGCATCTCTAAAAATTGTATATTATTTAGTTTGTCACAACTATGGGTAAGCATGAAAAATAATTATTTAAATTTTTGTTTTTAATTTTTTTATGGAGGTGCTAGGGGTGTTCCAATTTAATTCTTTGATGACAAAAAATGAAAAAAAAATATAATTTTTATTTTTTATTAAATCATAGTTGACACAACAATTTTATTTTTTTATAATATATATATTTTTTAATTTTTATTGTTTTGATTTTTGGTTCTCACATTTTCAATATATCTCTAAAAAAATAATATATATATATATATATATAATGAATTTAATAATAAAAAAATATTTTTAATAAAAACCCAGTAAGAGGTCACATAACATCATTGAGGTGGGAATGAGTTTTTTCCTGAGGCTAAAACGACACACACAAAATAATATCGAAATGTTTTGGCTAGTATTTGACTGAAAAATCTGAAACGGGTCAGAATTCAAACTGTGATAAAACAATACCATTTTGTCTTATTTTTTTAACTAGTACAAAATATTTTGGCCGTTTTGGCCAAAACAAAACAGTATTAACAACTATGGTAAAAACCACTAGTTCTTTCCCCACTTATGATCTCAAGAAGTATAACACCGAAGTTGAAGATATCTGATTTCACCGAGAATATTCCTCTCATTACTTATTGCTTGCCTTAGACTCATTTGCTACAACTTTAGGGGATTTTACTATTAGAACTTCAATTCTAGCTAAAACATTTATAGTTAGCATATGAGATTTGATTACTCCATTTAAATCAATTAATGTATTTAGTAACTGATTTGCTATATCTTGCAAAAAAAATATATAAGTTGAACTTTTTTTTCATATTATTTTATACAAGGGTTAAAATTTGATAATGATAATACATTTCAAGTAATATCTTTATCCAACTATTTAATTTGCTCCCCTAATGATGGAACATAATCTCATTAAAATGATATCCGACAAAACATGTCATAAATAAATCATCTGTTAAGAGTTCAATATATTTAATTATTGATGACGATTCAAACCGGACAAAACATTTAACAATGAATTGACGGTAAACTAACCCCAACATGTTTTTTCAGCAAATTGGCCCTGTAGTTGTTACGGCGTGAACACATAGAAGCCAACTTAAGCAACCTTTAAGTGCTAAGTTTCGGCAACTCATCATGACCATTTTGAGCCAACGATTGAGATCATTTCTATCTAAATTAAGGACCAAGATTGGTCCTTAATAAAGATAAGTTTCCCTGTTCTGCCCCCTATAAATTAGAGTGAATTCCATGCATTGAGGAATAAAAAATGTAAAGGCAAGGTAAGGAAAAATCCAGTGTTAACATTTATTTCAGTCTGTCCTGAGTTGTTAACCTAGCTAGCCCAAATGGTTGGGTCCAACACAAATTGTTTGGTGTAAAATAGATGTTCAAGAGATGGTTAAATGAAAATTAGATAATCATAAGTGTGTGTAGATAAGTGTGAGCTAATCAATAAAGTTTTGAAGATTCATCAAAATACTTATGTTTTATTTGTCATCAATGAAAATCACAATTTTAAATTGTTTGCTACTAAAATTGATCTCATGTTTTTCTCAATGCTTATTTTAGAGAAAATACACATACTCTCTATCGAGGATGTACTTCAGTAATTGAAGCCTCATCTACAGAGTAATCAGCAGACTTGGTTTTAGATTGATCTGGAAGAAATTCCTTGCTTGAAGTGTTCACTTCATCTGTAATACCGCTATGGAAAAAAAATGCAGGCTCTTGTGGTAATGGTATGGTAACGGAGTAACTATCTAGTGTGAGAACAATTGTTGCCATTACGGGTCTGATAGCTGGATCTTCTTGAGCACATAATAATCCAATCTGGATGCATCTAATTACTTCATTTCTTGAATAAGTATCTGTCAGAGTTGGATCCAGCACTTCTAATGGTGTCCCGTCTGTCCAATGTTTCCAAACCTGAAAAAAGAAAACTAAATAATCAAAAGTTGCAATATCATGTGCTATTTGTTTTCAACATTTAAAACCCAGATATTGAATTTATGGTGATTGTATCAGCTTTGAAGAGAGAAAAACTTGCACTCACATAGCTCACGAGGTCTGTAGTACCTCCTGTTTGAACGAAAGAATTGATCTTCTTACCGGTTATAATCTCAAGAATTAAAATACCAAAGCTATACACATCAGATTTGACAGAGAAATGCCCATGCATTGCATATTCTGGGGACATATAGCCACTACAAAACAGAAAAACAGAGAAATGATTAGAAAAAAACGAAATGAAAGCACTGTGTCAGCAGATGAATTTATTAATCATTGGGAATTAGATCCAAACTTACTATGTTCCCACAATTCTATTGGTACTTGCTTGAGTTTGATCAACTACAACAATCCTAGCCAAGCCGAAGTCTGAGATTTTGGGGTTCATATCTCCATCTAGCAGAACATTGCTTGCTTTGAGGTCACGATGTATAATTCGTAGCCGAGAGTCCTCGTGAAGATAAAGAATTCCTCGAGCAATGCCTCGTATTATTTTGTACCGTATGGACCAGTCCAATAGTCGTTGCTTCTCTGCGTCTATAAAATCAAGTAAACCGAAGCGTCAAGTCACAGTGCAGATCAACTGTTACAAATACAACTGTGGCTGATTACGGAAAAACAACTATATACCGAGAGGCAACTGTGCATTTCTCGA
Source organism: Salix dunnii (assembly GCA_015731905.1). Taxonomy (NCBI): domain Eukaryota; kingdom Viridiplantae; phylum Streptophyta; class Magnoliopsida; order Malpighiales; family Salicaceae; genus Salix; species Salix dunnii. The sequence continues at coordinate 1,182,683 of CM027662.1, read as the reverse complement.
ACTAGAAGGCAAGGGGAAGAATATTTAGAAAATCATTAATATATACCAAATAGAAAGTAATCGAGGCTTTTGTTGCTGACAAATTCATAGACAAGAATCTTTTCTTCTCTTTCCAAGCAAAACCCAAGCACTCTCACCAGATTCCTGTGCTGAAGTTTGGCTACCAATACAACCTCATTCTTAAATTCTGCTGCACCTTGCCCAGAATATTTTGATAGCCTCTTCACAGCTATTTGTTGTCCATTAGGAAGTGTTCCCTGAGAATGTATTTTCACTAATGGTTGAGCAAGGAGTCTTTTCGGTCCATGAAAATTTAAATGCATTACGATTTCCTTACCTTGAAAACCCCACCAAATCCTCCTTCACCTAACTTGTTATCAGCGGAGAAATTGTTTGTGGCAGCTTCTAAAGTACTAAAATCAAATTGCAAGGACTCCACAGTGACCATCTCATCTTCAACTACACAAACCAAGGAGATACTCCATTAAGTTTTTGAAAATATTATTATGCAACATCAGCAGAGTATAAAACACAAAATCCTGCCTTTTTTTTCCAATTACAAAAGATTTCCATTGTTCTTTACCATCCTTTTCTGGCACATAATATCTGGTCTTTCTTGCCCTTCTTCTTAGGAAACAGAAACCCATGCAGAAAAGCACGATAGTAACAGCAATGGGAATGGCAATGGCTATAATTAAAACTGTTGAGACACCACTTTTTCCTGCTCAAAGAAACAAAAACGCATACCAGTTCAACACAGCTTTTAACTTTTACATACAAGCATATTCGAGCAGAGATGAATCCATGGCCAAAGACATGAGAGCTAAGTTTGTTTTCTTTTTCTTTTTAGGCTCAGAAACATCTTTCCAAAAAGCAAAAGAGAATAAATTGTTCAAACTATTTTATTTTCAGTCAAAAAGCAGCTATTTTCCATAGCGATAAGCAGGTTAGGCAAATAGCTTTGCCATGGCACGTTGTTCTGATAATCTAAAGTCATAAGCAGCTTTCAAGCCAGTAAAAAGTCTGATATGATTAGAAACAAGTTTTTATTGAAATTAGGTTCAGCTTGCTCAGTTCCATGGGATTGCTACGATGCCTACTTTCTTAACATCTCTACAACAATATTGAAAGCCATTGAAATCGTGTGTCCAAGTGATGAAAGAGGATAATATCTCAAAGGATTACATACACCATCAAGCCACGTTTGAAGGTTTGTGGTTGGATCCGAACAGAAATGTTTTGCCAAGACCAGAGCGCACCACTTTGGAATGAAATGTCTTGGTGTGGGATTCACATAGAGTGAGCATCCTCTAACGAAGACAAGGAATTTGGCGAGGAGAGTCAAGCAAGATCCTATGGTATCATATGGATTGTGTTTCTCAAACATGTGAGATGCGTTTTGGAGGATATGATTGTAAATTCACTTGGCAAGAATACCTTACAAGAATCGGGCCAAAACCTTGACATTTGAAGCAAGAATAACAGCTAAACATGAAAAAAAGCAGCTAATTTTTAAAACATACGAAATGAATTTTTTGTCCAAATTGATTTAAGGATATTTTATTTTATAATTTGAAAAATAAATCTCATCCAAGAAATTTTATAAATAAATTAAATTTTCGAAAAAGTAATACTTTGCTTTGGTGGCAATTCAAGATATTGATAAAACAAAACTAAATAGTGCATACCAACTTTACCTTCTGGTACAGGAAGAGTCAATGGCGGAAGAGGAGGAGGAGGCACTGACTCCGCCGCCACTACCGTTGCGTCATAGAATTCATTAATTTCGTAACGAATATAACAACTAGGAGAGAAGACTCTTCCTCCTATCTTACTGCTGCAGCAAATGGGCAATCCAGCTATAACTGCCCTGAGACATTTATTGCAATCATAGCTAGATAAATCCGGTGTGCACTGGGCAAGGCTGTATATACTTTGGAACCCGTCGACATACGTTTTATTCACAGCAAACTTTTTAGCACCTGGAGGAGCACTTGCAGCTTGAGTAGCAGAATCATTCACGGAGGTTGCCACTAGATTGTTAAAACGTTGGGGGTCGATTGTGGTATTCTGTGGGTTCAACATGGACCAATAAATGTTTTGATCCACCTTAGAGAAAAAGTTGCTGTTTGAGTAACGTAGATGGCACACCTCGTACAATATAATGGCCGCTATTCCAATTGGGCAACGCTGGACTATATCTTTGGTGGCGAAGGTGACACAATTTCGGCAAACATTGTTGCTACTATCGCCACGGCAGATAAAGAAGCCGTACACTTGATCAGTGTTCTGTCCGAAAGAGGTGTTGTAAAACCCGTTGATATTATTCCGGGTTGCATTTGAGGCAAGTGAGGAGAGGACGAGATTTAGATTGACTCGATACGTGCTGTTTATTGTCGAGGTGGTTGCGTTTTCGCAACTATGAACGATGTATTTGGCATCCTCCTGTGCCAGAATGATAATAGCAATACTAAGCAACGAGAGCAGGATAATGTAGAATTTGAGAGAGTTCATCTTTTTGGTGATCAAGCTCTCTAGCTAGCTAGGTAACAGCCCTCAAATTTGATTTTCTTTCCAACTTACGCTTTTTAAATCCAATGAATAGCTGGCTGGTGATTAAATTATGCCTTGTTGCATCCGGGGACCCATGGTCAAGAGCTTGAAGGATTAAACTGGCCTTGCTTTCCAGGGAGTGATTATTATTATTATTATTTGTAAAATAGCTATGAGATTATATACCTAAACAGCGAATCAGAGATTTGATCTTCCATTTTTCACTTTAGCTATCTTGGTTTTTATTTTTTATCTTCAAAAACAAGAACGTGAGGTATTTCGTGGAAGCATCACCCACAGACTAAGATTGACCCACATAAAAAAAAATGGAATTGTTAGTTTGAAACGCAAAGACAAACTGTAATTTAGAGTTTGAGATATATTTTTGGCAACGTAAATGGTTATTATTTGTATTTTACAAGTAGGAAGTAGCAGAAAATTATGAAGGTGACGTGAAATTATTTAAGGTTGGTATTGTTTGGTGCAGAGTTCTACATCAAATCTAGTAGTTGTGAACTTGGACACAAATTCTTATGTTGTTGACGGAAAATCAAGAAGAAAATGAAATGTGAACTTGGGATATCAAAAATTGGAGCACAAAGGTTCCTTATCAGATGAGAGGTTATGTGGACAAGGAAGTAATGGAGAGAAGCCTGTTCATTCATTTGCCACATTCATTGCTTGTTTGCGGAAAAAAACGCTGAAAGGTCTTAGTCATTGAAAAATGCTGAAGGTTATTTGTGTTTTTTTCTACAGTTGAAGTTGTGGGTTTGAGCAAGTGGGAAGCTCAAGCATTTTTTGTATTGTGACAACCTGGTACTTTTTTCTTTTTCAAAATATGAATTCGTCTGCCTTGTATGAAAAAAAATAAAAATTAAATTAAATTAGACCAGGCCTACGAACCTCTCTCATACCCACTTTCCTTCCAGTTTTGTGACGGTCCTCGCCCAGCATCGCTAGAGTTTTTTATTGATCATGGGTTTGGTTATTTAATATAATATAATAAACTAATTAATTTAATGAATAGAAATTTATAACCACAGTCATGGGTTTGAATTTGTCAAGTCAATAAAGTCTTATTAAAAATTTTATATATATAATTTAATTTAAAATTCGAATCAATAAAAGACTATTAGAGTTATTAGAGTATGATTAGCATTTTACAATTTGAAATCATTGTACGGAATTAATAATATACCCAAATTACAAGTGTTGCTGGTTAACTAATTAAGATGAACTTGATGAACTTGATATTGATTTTTTCCTTGGACCTACACACTAATATCAGGACAACTCCCATATGATATAATTTAAGTTCAGGTTAAATACAAGTTGGTAAGCCTTGAACTGAAATTATACATAAATTGAAAGGAACTATTGATAAATCATTGTAGAAATGCTAATTTGTAATTTTTAAATATTTTTTTGAGAAATGAGCTAGGTTGATGGAATATTTTTATTAATATAATGTATTTCAGATATAATAAAATATTAGACACACTGTACACTATTGAAACAATCTATTCTCAACCATGCCTGTTGCCAGACACATTAACATAGTGGCAATTTCATTGAGACATTAAATTGGCTTGGTAAGTGCTGTTGCTCGTGTAAGTAGTCTCGTTACTGCATGCATCATAGAGGAAAGTAGGATCCTGTGATTTAGTGATACTAGCCAAGGTTATTAATTCCGTTCTGTTCCGTTCCGGCTAGAACGTTCTGTATCATTAAGAAAACCGAGACAAAACGGCATCGTTTTTGTCTCGGTTTGAATTCCGGCCCGTTCTGGAAATTCCGGCCGGAACGACTCGGTACTGTTCCGGCCTCAAAATCCTTTTTTTTTTTTTAGAGATTATGATTAAAATTATTTTGATTAACCTATTGTTGTGTTTCTAATTTTGAGATTAAGTTTGTTTGATTTTGTATTTGTATTGTATAATTTAAAGTTAGTTTATCTTGAATTTTAATTATACTTGTTAAATATATATATATATATATATATATATATATATATATATATATATATATATATATATATATATATAAACGCTCTGAAACCGGAACGTTCTGTACCAATAGAAAAACCAGAATGGTATTAACAACCTTGATACTAGCAAGGCTAAGCAAGGAGAATAGAGCTATGTAGAAAATGATAGACTTCATTTTTTGGTGATCAAGTTTTCTAGCTAGCAGCCCTACGAATATATGAAAACTGAAGTCAATGAGGTCAATAATGCTTCATTCGCGGTCCGTTTTTTAAGGTATTGATCAACTTTCAAAATTATTCCATTCGACAGACCCACCAAACTTTCAATGAGAATATGGAAAACAATTAATTTGTGGAAATCTGTTAAGTGTAAAGTACTGTTCTTGGAGAGACAAATCTTCAACGTAATGCGTGGGTTGCAATGCTAGTGGACAGAGTGTCATTAACAATCACTGTTCTTTGCCGCGTTGCACTCTGCTACACAGTTGCTACTTTCGTGATGACCAAAACATTTTGAATAAGTTTAAAAAATAAAATAGAATAATGTTATTTTTATTTTAGTGTAAGTTTTGATTCATTCAAGACTTTTCAAGTAAATACAAGCTAAAATATGCTGATATTATTTTGTCTATGCCATTTCGGTTATAAAAAAAATAATCTCCCGGCTAGATAAATTGTTGTGGGTCAATGATATGATCTGACTTTCTTGCTCTTCATCTCTTCATCTCCTACCTAGACAAATGTGATTTTCATCTCCCGCCTAGACAAATTGTTATCATTGTTTATATATATATATATATATATATATAAATTAAAAAAATATATATTATAAAAAAAAAATTGTTGCGTCAACTTTAATTTTATAAAAAATAAAAATTATATTTAATTTTTTTTGCTCTTTAATGTTTTTCATATATATAATTTATTAATTATATATGAACATTGCAATCCCGAAATGACAAGCAGAAAAACTCTAAAACTGAAATATTTTATTTCAATTAAAAAAATAAAATACCAATAGAAACAAAATTGATAATTTTACCCTGCTATCCTTGGGTGTGAACATTTCTTTGAATTCTCTATAACATATTTTTCTGACGAGGGGATTTACATTTGTAATTATTTGACAGTAATAATTTTTACATACTTCTAGTTTGTTTGAAGATTTTAGTATTTCTTGGATTGATGCCATAATGATGTCATTAGGATACTAGAAATCAGGATGTAAAAGGACAATAAATTAGCCATAATGACTTTGGTTATTATGCGTTTTAAAATGTTTTTTAAAACAAAATTAAAAAAATATATTTTTACATTTAATAAACAAAATTTATAATTTTATATTATTTTGATGTATTTAAAATACAACTAATTGATCTTAACTAACTCCAACTAATTGATCTTCAACTGAAACTTCAACACCCTCTCTTGAACTAAGTTATCGTGCTTTTAGTTCAATTTCAACAATTCATACATGCCTAGCTTGTCTCGTAGCTTTAGAAATGCTTCAAGCTTAATGGGTTTAGTCATAATGTCAGCCACTTGCTGTTGTGTATTACAATACACTAATTCCATAACATCATCTCGTGTGAGATCCCTTAGGAAGTGAAATCTGACATCTTTGTGTTTACTTTGACCATGCAATATTGGATTTTTAGAGAGCTTGATAGTAGAATTGTTGTCATAATAGATCACAGTGCTAGATGATTGGTTATGGCTTAGTTTTTCAAGAATTCTTCTTAACTAAACCCCTTGACATGCGCACGATGCTACTGCTATAAACTCTATCTCTGTTGTTGATAATGTCACCATTGGTTGCTTCTATGAGGACCAAGAAACAGCTCTTGCACCAATCATAAACACATATCTAGATGTACTCTTCTTGTTATCAATATCTCCAACATAGTCATTATCTGCAAATCCCATTAGTTTCCCTTCATCACCCCTTCTATACATAATGCCTAGATCAGTGGTTCCCCTTAAGTACTTCAGTATTCTTTTGGCAGTTTGGAGATGCATCTCAGTAAGGTTTTTCTATGTATCTACTCACTATTCTAACTGCATATATAAGGTCTAGTCTAGTGGCTATAAGATACAACAGACCTCCAACCAATTGCTTATATTCTATAGCATTTACACTTGTTAGATCATCTATATTTTTTGTCAGTTTTCATCCTGGCACAATCCTGACACAATAGGGTTCTGCATAGCATTGCTTTGTTCCATTCCAAACCTTTCCAGCACCTTTTTAGCATATTTTCTATGACAAATGAATATAAAATCAGAATTTTGTATCACTTCCACACCCAAAAAAATACTTCATTCTTTCAAGATCAAGCATGTCAAACTCTTTCATCATCGATTCTTTAAAGCCTTTAAACATCCCTTCATTGTTTCCTGTAAAGATAAGGTCATTCACATATAGGCTTACAATTAATATCTTTCCTCTATCACTGCTTTTTATGAACAATGTGTGTTCACAAAAACACTTTTCAAAACCTTTCTAGAGAAAATAGGTCTCAATCTTATTGTACCATACTTGAGGGGTTTGCTTAAGCTCATACAATGCCTTCTTCAACCTATAAACCTTCTGTTATTCTCCATGTTTTTCATATCCTTGTGGTTGATCTACTAATATTGCTTCAGATAACTCTCTCATATAGAAATGCACTCTTAACGTTTAGCTGGAAAACATATCAGCCCTTGTGAGCTATAAGGGTTAAGATTGTTCTAATCGTATCCCACTTAGCTACCGGTGCAAACTCCTTATTATAATCAATCCCTTGCCTTTTAGAGTATCCCTTTGCCATAAGCCTGACCTTGTTCTTATCCACCTTTCCTTCTTTATTGAATTTTATCTTGAACACCCACTTCACACTTATTGTTTTTGCTCCAATTGGCAAGACAATTAATTCCCATGTTTTATTCCTTTCAATGGCTCTCATCTCTATATCTATTGCTTCTCTCCATTTTATATTTTTATATGCATCTTAAAATGTATTTAGATCCTCAGTTAAAGTGAACATTGCAAGATTGTGTATTCCCTCTTCTTCTTCAGATAGTTCTTCATTAGCTATATAGTCTTTTAACCAAGTTGGTTTTCTTGCACTCCTCTCTTGATTACAATTTTGTGGTACTTCTTCTTCAGGTATGTTGCCTGATGAGGTACTATTTATGTTGTTGACAGGTTCATTATTATGTTCATCTGCTAACCCTCCATTGGTATCAATATCTTCATTGTTGTTTGCACATTCTAGCTCATCATGCTGCATCTCTTTTGCATTTTTGTCCCAATTCCATTTTTCATTTTCAACACATGCACATCTCCCTAGTTATTATCTTCTTCCCAACTGGATCATAAAGTTGTAGGCTTTTGATTCATCACTTACTCCCAACCACACACTTGAAACTTTTATCATCCATTTTCTTTCCTTGATTTTCAGGTACATGGACATGAGACATACACCTAAAAACACGAAAATGCTCAACACATGGATTCTTGTCACTCCAAGCTTCTATAGGTGTAACAATCTACACAGCAGTGGTGGGACTCTTGTTTATCACATGGATGGACTAGTTAACTGCCTCTAGCCAGAACTGCTTTGGTACCCCCCCTTTCCTGATAACATGCTTCGCACCATATTCATTATGGTGTGATTTTCTCTCTCGGTAACCCCATTCTATTATGGGGTATAGGTTATCGTAAGTTATCTTTTAATTCTATGAATGTTACATAATTCATTAAACTCATAAGAGGTGAACTCTCCCCCTCTGTCAATTCTTAAACAACTAATTCTTTCACCACTTGCCCTTTCAACAATTAATTTATATTTCTTAAATATGGACAGTGCTTCAGATTTTTCATATAGAAAATATCGCCAAGTCTTCCTATTGTGATTATTAATAAAAGTGATTACATACCTTTTTCTACTGTTTGATTCCGGTGAGATAGGTCCATAAATGTCTACATGGATAAGTTATAGTTTCTTAGATGCTCTACATATGCTTTTCTTTGGTAATATTTCTCTGTGTTGCTTCCCTATCATGCAATCATTACATACCCTTGATGAGTGTTTGATTGTGGGGAGACCCTTGACCATCTCCATTTAAAACAAGATTTACAGCCCCTTAAAACTTAAGTGTCCATATCGATAGTGTCATAGATGTGTGGTATTCTTAGATGTTGCTTGCAGGCAATTCATAGTAGGGGCAATTACAGTAGTGAGTATAGAAAACATTATGTTGGATGTCATTTGTGATTGCATAATCAAGCCTCTTTTATGGTGGTAGACTTTACATATGTTATTTTTGATGATGATAACTAAATTCTTCTCTTATAGTTGGCCTATGCTCAGGAGATTGTTCTTAATTGCAGGTATGAAGCAGACTTCAGTAAATACTTGTGTTATTCCATTGATGTGAAGCTTGATGTTTCCTTTTCCTGTAATTATTATTTTTGAATTATCTCTGAGCTTCACAATTTGTCTAAACTGGTCATCAAAGTAAAAAAAAAAACCACTCTTTGTTGCCACACAAGTGGTTGCTGCAGCCTGAGTCAAGAAACCATGTAATTTCTCCATTTATTTGCTTTATGTCTTCATAAGCCATCAATAGCATTTCTTCTTCTTCTAATTTTGCTTGGTATGCATTTTTGTCTCTGTTGGGACATTCATATTGAAAGTGTCCCAGTCTTTGGCAGTTATAGCACTAGATCAAGGATTTGTTATAGGGTTGCCTGCCCCTTCCTCGACCCTTCCTTTGAAACCTCCTCGAAATCTTTCTTTACCTTCACTTCTGTTCTCATATCTCCTTCTAGTTTTCTCAAAATTTGTGATATTTAAGGCATGATTTTCCTTCTTTTGCCCTTGCATCTTTTGTTTATGAACTAAGAGACTACTAAAGCTCATCTATAAACATCATAGAAGGATCATTGGATTCCTCAATGGAATAGACAAGGTAATTGAATTTAGAGGTCATTGACCTCAAGATTTTCTCAACAATTACATTTTGTTCTATCTTTTCACCTTGTACTTTCATTTTATTAGCAACAGTTAATGTTCTTGCAAAGTAATCAAATTATATTTTCTTAATAATACAAGCTTGAAATGCAATCAAGTCAATTGTGTTCTTAAAGATTTTTCTTCGCAAGTGTGGTTTGTAATTCAACATCTCAAGACAAATTTAAGTTCAAACTTGAGGTGGGTACTATTTCTTGTCTTCGTGAAGTTTCTCATGCTTAACTTGTCATTTTTAAAATGTAGAATAAATTGATAGGAAATATGTTTCAAGGCAATCTTTAATGCAAAGTGCATGGTATAATTTTGCTGTCAAGGCATCACGGGGCACCTTTGCTGTTAAAATTGAATATGCTCAGCTCTTTCTTTCTTACTTCCATAAAGAGAAATCTCATTGCTGTAAGGCATTACAAACATTTGCAAGGCTCTTTTGTTGGAAAAATAGAAATGTTTCCATCTTCTGACTGATAAAAAGTCATGTGGGACAACGTTAAATTAGTACACAACCTATAATCGTATGTTTTCCATTGAATCACCAAAAATATTTGCATTTCAACTACATCTTTCAATGGATTCCAGTGTATATATATAAGAAATTTTACCTTTTAAAATATTCAAGGGAAATAGCAACAAGAAAAGTGGTAAGAAGCAAGATTGTCAATTCCATTTCGTGTTTTTTCAATTGAAACATAATATTTCGGTTTTGAAGTGTTTTAGCGTTTCGTTTGAGATTGTATTGTTTATGTTATATATATATATATATATAACATAAACAATACAATCCCAAACGAAACGCTAAAACACTTCAAAACCGAAATATTATATTCAACAAGTAAAATTTTGGTTCAAATCTAAAAATAAAATCATTTGAAATTGTGCAATTTAAATTTCAAATATAAAAAAAAAATGAGAGTTGAACTGATATAACTCGATCGACTTGATGAGTTCAATGATGATATGAAAAAATAATAAAAATATAGTTTAACTAAAAAAATCAAGTTGATATCTTAAAATATATTGAAACTACGATATATTGGATCAATTCGGGTCAACCTATATATATATATATATATATATATATATATTAGAACTGAAAGAAGAAAGAGAGTCGTTGTTAACATTAGTAATTAGAGAGTTAAAAGGTCGGAGCACTTACAATGCAGTTTCTTATGTTAGCAACTTATCCTCCATAAACAATACGATTACTGACAGAAGAACTTGCAGAAGAACTTACAAATAACTTAAAAAATTTATAAATAAATAAATAAAGTATATTTGAAGTTAGATATATTCGGGAGAGTAAGGAATCGGTGAGATTCAAGACGAGGCTATTACTTTGCTGGCGTTCCATGTGCCAAGTCCGACTACAGAACGACGAAGTTGGTGGTTTGCGAGGACAAAGCCGCAGGTAAAGTCCAGTCAAATCCATATAAAATCTTAGATAAATTTCAATATATTAAGACTTGCATCCTTGACCCCTTTAGATAAATCTCAATATATTAAGACTTGCATCCTTGACCCCTTTGCTTTCGATACCATGTGTAATTTCAAGGAAGGACCCTAAGATATATTTACAGGGGCATGCAAACCTTGGAAATTTGAAACTCGTTTTGCCATTAGAATATTTTTTTCAGGCTACAGTATGGCAATAGCTGCCATTATATGGTACTGTTTTAGGGTTAGGGGAAGTGAAGTCTAGAAATAGACTCTCACTGTCTCCCACGATAAGAAGAATTTAACAGAACGATCAGAATTTAGCTTTGAAAAGAGGGACATGCATGGATTCGTGATGAAGATCATAAGTTGAGAGCATACCAACTATTTTCCCTTGAGATAGGGGAAGTGAAGTCTAGAAATGGACTCTCACTGTCTCCCACGATAAGAAGATTTTAACAGAACGAACAGAATTTAGCTTTGAAAAGTGGGGCATGCATGGAGTCGTGATGAAGATCATAAGTTGAGAGCATACCAACTATTTTCCCTTGAGATAAATTGTGTCCGTCAATTTGCGCAAGCAGTCGATGCAAATTGCCTGATAGAATTATGCACTTCAACAGTAAGCTTAAACAAATTAAAAAAAAAAAACTTATTTTCTCTCCACACAAAACTGGAATAAAGACAAAAAACGAAAATTTGTGTTTTTTATTGATTTCGATAACGCTAGAAGGACTTCCATACATACAGCACATATATACACATTTAAAAAGAGGCTTAGTGTCTCCTAGCTATTTCATGTTTGCTGTCCCCAATAATTTCAGCTATCCTCTGTTCAATCTTGATTCAAACTAGCTCTTGTTCCAATTTTTGAACTGCGCTAGACCATTTATCCATTTTTGAAGAAACTGTTAGAGGATAAATATTGTGTAACAAAATAATAAAATTTAAATTCTTTTCTTCCTTTCTTATATTTGTTCTTGTTAGAGAATAATATAAATTATATTCTGAGCCTTACCTATAAGTTTAAGCTTTTTATTTTTTTTCAATTTGACGCTCAAACTTCATTTCCTTTTGTTTTATCACCTGATTAAGCTAATCAAGTTATTTCAAAGTTCAATGAGTCCTTGCTTCTCTTCTTCTATTTTCTTCTTAATCAAGCCTTTATCTATTAAAATTAAACTATCATACTTTGCAACTATGACAAGATTCTCAAACCTTTATTATGTAAAATCATGGCCAGATTCTCAAAAGAATATAAAGCGAGCTCCTTTTAGAAGATTAAGTGCTTGATCAAGTAACTAAAAGTCGCTGTGTTTTCTCATTGTTGTTCAAATTAGACTTTGACATGAGAGTATATGTTTGAGTAAAGTTATTTTTTTAAAGTGTTTTGTTTTTACAAATACATCAAAATAATATCATAAAAAAATTATTTTTTTAACAAAATACTTTTAAAACACACCAACAAACACACACGCTAAATCCATTAAACAAAGTGGTTAATAATATCAGACACATTGTTATTGTACACTATTGAAACAGTCTAATCCCAACCATGCCTGTTGCCAGACACATTAACATAGTGACAGTTTCATTGACAATCACCTCGGTAAGGTACTAGAAATTGTCATTTGATTAACTGAAGGATTTTTTGAAGACTCGTCGATTTGAACAATTTTAACAAGACAAAAGGCTGGTTGTTTTGGTTTTGGAAGAGCTATGGGGTCACTTGCCAATGCTAAATTGACAAATGACATTGTGGGCCTGTCTGCTGGATCTTCCTGCACACATAACAGCCCAATATGTATGCACCTCAAAATTCCTGCTGCTGGGCTTCTTTCTACCAACAAAGGATCCACAAATTTCATTGCATTCCCTTCAATCCATGATCTCCATGCCTGTCAATTTGCTTTCATAATATATCATAACAGGACCTCCCAAAAATTAGAGGAAAATATTTCAGAGTAGGGAAAATATTGTACAAACATGTGCTAGGAGTGTCTGGCCATGCTCTATGTGGTAAAAACCACTACTTCTTTCCCCACTTACGATCTCAAGAAGTATAACACCAAAGCTGAAGACATCCGATTTCACCGAGAATATTCCTCCCATTGCATACTCTGGAGCCATGTATCCGCTGTTTCACGTTCAAGAAAACCCTAGGTGATTAAAATTTCGGATTAAAATAGTTAGAAAGCAGGAAAAAGGAAATAGAGGAGAAGAAAGAGGATTTACAATGTTCCTACTACTGTTCTGGTGATAGCTTTGTTCTGGTTTTCGCTGAAAATTCTAGCCATGCCAAAATCAGAAATCTTGGCAACCATTTCATGGTCCAGCAGAACATTGCCAGGTTTCAAATCCCTGTGAATGATTCTAAGCCGAGAATTCTCATGTAGATAAAGAAGTCCTCTAGCAATGCCACTAATTATGTTGTAACGTATCACCCAATCAAGCTGCGAACGTCTTTCGGCATCTGAAATTTGAATAAGAAGAAATATCAGCCTCTTGCACCATTTAATTGTTCAGAACGTAAAATTTAAGAATTCAAGGGCAAAATAAATGAATGCAACAGACCAAAGAGAAAGATATCAAGGCTTCTGTTAGGCATGAACTCAAATATGAGCAGCTTTTCTTCTCCTTCTATGCCACATCCCAATAGCCTCACTAGGTTTCGGTGTTGTAATTTTGCAATTAGTTTGACTTCATTCTTGAACTCCTCTAAGCCTTTCCATGACTTTCTTGAAAGCCTTTTAACAGCTATTTCTTTCACATTTGTTAACACACCCTGAAACAATTTGCAATGAGGAAACTTTTGTAAGCTGAAGCGATATGTAGCCATTCAAAACTGAATAAAAAACTGGGTTTTCCTTTTAGAGGGATGAATTGAAAAGACAGCTGAATCTTAGCCGATTGTGACCGCGAAGCCCCTTTATAAATTACCTTATAAACAGTGCCAAACCCACCTTGTCCAAGCTTATTTGAATCGGCGAAATTGTCGGTGGCTGCTATGATAGTATTTAAGTCCATAAAGGGCAGGTCCTCCGAACTTACCAACTGACCTTCTTCTGTCAATGTGATCCCCCTTGAAATTGCTAGTTCATTTAATAATGCTAGGTGATTTCTTTCCATGTCTGCCAAAAACTAAGAGTTTTAGTTCTTTGGAATTCGGATGTAAATTAACCTTTTTAATAAAGTGGACCTCATCACTCGGTTCAGATACCTCTATGATTTCTTCTTTTTCGCCTCAGACAGAATATGGAAGATCCGGTGACTATTGTAAGCACCGAAATTGTAGTTATAAACACAATAATTGCCACCATCTTCCAATTACCCCTGCCTTGCAAAGCAAAAATATGGTACCATATCATTTAATAATGGACTAGGATTCTGGACAAATTGGTACCAATACATTACATTCCAAAGAATAAATTAATAGTAAAAATATCAATTATTTGCAATATGGGTACTTATGAATAAAGCAAGCATTTGAAACACCAAGAGGTACTGGAACTGCCCTTTCTTACTGAAGTGTAATCAAAACATAACTTCTGTTTACTGACAGTTTATCAGTAAAAAACAAATTCTGTTTACTCACCTTTAGGAGTTGGGAATGCTATCAAGTGACTTGAGGTGTTGTAGTATTTGTACAGCTCAAATCTTAAATTGCAACTTCCACTCACAACAATTCCACCTTGCTTCGAAGAACAACACCCTTTGAGATCAAGTAAAGCAAAGCTCAAACATTTCTGACACTCATCGTCTCTGATATCTCTAGTACACTGTACATGGCCGTATATGGTTTCGTTCCTTGAGAACTTGATTTCCCCAGTTGCAAACATGAGCTTTGAATGATTAAGCGCAGCATCAGTTGACAGGTTGTCCATTAAGAGCTTTAAATAGTCATAGAAGTGAACAGTATCCGATACTGATTTCTTCTGAGATTCCAAGATTGGATACTTCCCGGCATAAACATTCAATGAAGTCAAATTCTGAAACGAGTAGTGAAATTGGCATGCTTCATACCATATGATTGCATCTTTACTTTTGCATTCTTTCAACAGTTGTTGGCTAGCTTCTCTCAAACATGTCTGACAAGCACTTGAAGTGACATCTCCCCTACAAAGTGCTTGGCCGCTGACATTGTCGGGGAATATACCGCTATCTGTGTTGTTGTAGCCGGTTGATGAACTGATGGAAGGTAAGGTTTCTACGACAACCTTCAGGTTCTTTTCAAATGGGCTTCCGAGATCATAGTCACCATATTCAGTTGAACAAGCTGTGAATAGAGGGTCTGCGACAACAGGTGCAAAGATCATTGAAAGCAGTACAATCAAGAAACACATGGCTAAAAGTGCATGCCTGGTCATAATTATAGTTCGGAAGAACATATCAGCAAAACTTTATATAGGAAAAGCAACAAAAAAAAACCTAGTATTGAGACGAGTAAGAAATTAATGCTTGCACGGCATTCCATTTACGAAAGCAACTTCTGGTGCGACTATACATATAAATTAGTTTCCAAGCAGCGGTGGGAAATAGATAGGAAACGGTAGCGAGGGAGTTATCAACATTGATGTATTATAGAATATAATGGAGAGTGTTGTGAAGCAATTACATCGATTATATTTAACTAGTGCCACACGACCATTGACTTATTGGGACAAATAAAAAATGGACAATAAAAAATTCAAACACGAGTTTTCGATGGAAAATAGCACAACATTTGGAAACTGTGGGCATTAAGAGCACATAATGCAGTAATTCATATTCTTATTATCCATGGGCCACATGTAGCAATTTTTGTGTCATATAACCGAAATAAGATTTATTTTGTGTGTCAAATAAAAATGATCTGATAATATTATTTAGAAGAGAATAAAAATAAAAATAATCAAATTCAAATTTATAACCAATTAGCCATTAAAACTCTAAGATGATGTCAGATAAACCATTTCACTTGTTAAGGGAGGCTTCAAAATACAGTTTATGTTATTATTTAATATTTTATAAACGACGGGTTATTGTATTCAATATTCATAACTTGTTTTAAGGTCTTATTCATAGAATCTGGCAGTTAGGATTTCTTACATGAGACTTTTAGAAAATATTAGTCATGGCTTCATTTCTTATAGAATGAGAGATTACTTACCAAACTCGAATTCTGATTTAAAAATGACTTACATTATTAACTTAATTATTTGATGCAGCACTACTGTTAAAACGAGATTTGTTAACAAAAGAATTGGAATAATATATTTTAGGTTAAAAAACTTCTGTGTTGAAATGTTAAAAGTTGTTGTGTGTGATCCCCTCTAATGACTAACATTAATTATTCTCAAAGTTAGCTTTTCAATACTCATCAAACCATTCCTTTTTTTTTTGGATTAAAAAAGATTTCATGTTTTTTTTATATATTCTTTGCAGACACGGGTTAAATAAATAAAAATCCTAGACTTACAAAATATATTGCAAGCCTTTTGTCACATGCTATACAGATCTGTAAGGTGAACCTGACCTAGATTTTGAATTATTCGCAATTCTTAGTAGTACTGACGAGGACCAACGTTCAGGGCGCCAATGACTTGCCTCATTAGTCATACTTATGAAGCCAATTTGAATGCCAGTACCTCGGAATCTAAAATGCTTATTTGCATATTGTTGCAATTTCCACAAGTATTTTCAAGAGTTGAAAGTCTTCTCTTGAAAATAATATTTTCAATTTATGTTATATAAACTGTTTCCTATATATTCTCCAATATTGCTTCCTCATCTTACTAACACTCAAAGCATGAATTAGAAGTTTTTAGGGTTAGAACTATTAGAAATTGCCATCATGACACACCCATATTCTTGTTTATTTAAACTTATGATCATGGAGATAGATCATGAAGTTTTATTATGGGGATCAATTGATTGATCATGGGGATTAATTGCATATTCTCTTTGATGGGAGGAGAAAATTGGCTAGTAAATTAATGAGAGGGGTCCTTGATCTGCCTATAAATAATAGCTTATATACTCTATCTAAGGTTACTGGTAGGCATAGATCAGAAGGTTCTTCTCATAAATTTTTTATTATTATTTTGAAGTTGTAGTACTGGTGCTACATCGGGAAAAGCTATTTTGTTGTTGCATTGAGAATTCATTTTAGAATCTTGAAAAAAATATCTAGAAATATTTATAATCTAAATTTTTTCTTCTATATAAATTTAGTTTTCAATTATATAAAATATATATAACATGTGACTCTATGCCATTTAGGGCCACAGAACACGAGTTTGCAATTTCCACCAGTATTTTCGAGAGTTGTATTTGTTAGAGAATAATATAAATCATATTCTAGGGCCTTACTTATAAGTTTAAACTTTTAAGTGAGATGGTTCCTTAACATGGTATCAGAGCCTTGTTGACCCAGCAGTCACGAGTTCAAATCTCACCACCCTCATTCTATTTGATAAAAATCAAGCACAAGGTAATGTAGGCCTGTGCAAGTTTCAAGCCCAAAGGGCTTTCACTTGAGGGGGTGTGTTAGAGAATAATATAAATCATATTCTGGAGCCTCACTTATAAGCTTAAGTTTTTAGGTGAGATGGTTCCTTAACAGTATCCTCACGGCTATTTCATGCTTGTGCATCAAAGGATAAAAAACATTATCTGATAAATAAGTCTTCCTATATGTCTTGATGCCACGTACGGAGTGAAGAAAACAGAATTTGGTCGTATTAAAAAACCAAAAAAAAAATTATGGATTTTAATTTTATAGTGTTCATCTCATTGTCAACTAAAACCTTTTTCAAGTAGATCTTATATCTTTTATTTTTATTTTATTTATCCCCACATCTTTCAATTTAGATCAAATTTCTCCCTCCCACATTTATGTTACGTGTGTAAATTTTAATTGCAACCCTAAAATTAAATAATTAAAAAATCACAATATCATTAATTAAAATTAAATAACTGAAATTAACAAGATAAAAATAAATTACCATTGCAATTTTAAGGGGTTAATTTGATCAAGGCTTACTTACATTAATACTAAAGTTTGATGGGAATTAGAGATTGATTGAAGAAATCCAAAAACTAAGAACCAAATTAAAAAAATACGCATGAAGTAAGGGTAGAAATTGATCAAATCAAGGGTTAAATTGAAAAAAAAAAGTTTGTTCATTAATTAAGGGGTAAAATACATAAATTTAAAACCAAGAACTAAAATGAAGAAGACGTTGAACTTTGGGTTAACAATAGAATTTGATAGTGGTGCATTTGCATAAAATTCAAAGTTTAGAGGTGAATAAGAGTGCAATTAAAAATAATTGGAAGAATAGGGACTTAATTGGAAACCTTAAAAAGTAACGGTTCATTCACCTCTTTATTGTTGTGTTTTTAATTTAATAAACTTTTTTTTTATATATATTAAAGTTGTTGTTTAAGTTTATTTTTTATATAAATGTTGTTTTAGCTTTGCTTTAGCCATGCATTTTAAAGAAAAAAAATGTTTATCTTTAACTATTTTAAGCATAAAATGGGTTTATAAAAGCAATTTGGAATTCTTGGTGCTTAAACATGTAAGCTGTTTTAGGCTGTTAGCTTTTAGATTTGATATGTCATGATTTATTTTGATGTTTTTTTTTTTTGTTTTTTTTTTTATTGAAACATGTTTGTGTATGATGTTATGATGTATTGGGATAAAACTGAAAATGGTTTAAACTTCGGAGATAACAATTGAATAAAAAGTTGGGAGGTGATCAAGCGTGTAATTAAAAGCAATTGGAAAAACAAATACTCACTTTAAATTCTCAATCACAAAGTTAAAATCCTAAATGATGTGCTAACCAGACTTAATGAAGAGAGTGAATGACGCATTTATTCGTCACCCTAACAGTTATAGCTGATGGAGTTGGTAGCTTCAAAAGAATGAAATTAGAAATACAAACCTCTAAATTGAGTAGGATTGGATTCAAATAACTTGTCTACCAACTTCATATTTAGAAGAAAAACTTCATAAAATAATGATTTTTTTATATGAAATAGTCGAGTAAATAATACAATCAAATCAAATCAGTCAACCGATAGAGGCAAGATATTAGAGCTTGAAAGTGTCACATTTCAGAAGCGTGATATATATATATATATATATATATATATATATATATATATATATATATATATATATATTAAATATTGCTATTTTGTATAGCAAAAACTTTCTTGTCATGCTTGGGAATAGCGACATTTAATCAATGTTGCACTTCTAAAGAAGACAAGGTCAAATTGTGTTATTTCATCAAATCTTTTTGAAATAATGTTATATTGCCAAATTCTTATGTTTACTATATTAATTTTACAAAAAACAAATATCCACTCTTTTACTGGAATTCTGGTCATGCAAGTCCCTATATTTTTACACTATGTGATTGGTGACTAATGGTCCCTCCATCCATCTATACCTTGTACATTACTATCAAAGAAATTTTCTGATTATTATTTTAAATACCAAATCAAGTATTCAGATCCACATTCAAATTATTGTAATAAAGAATTATATTGAACAGATTTTTTAACAGATAATTGATTTAATTCCATTATTACTCTTTCATGCCAATTTTTTGTAACTGAGAAACAATGAATGTATTTTGCCCATCCTATATAGCCGATGGGCATAATTAAGAGGGCTTCGTGGTCTCAAACTTCACTCACCATTTTCATCAACGACGTAAAATATAAGAAACTCTTAAGCCATTGAAGAACAATCACTAGCATTTGCCTCCTGGTGGTCTGTAAATCTCCCAGCAAAAATGGCAGGCCGTTGAGGTTGGGGAAGATCAATTGAGTTGTCACTTTTCAGCATTGAAACAACGGACGACATGGTTGGCCTTTCACGAGCATCTTCTTGGACGCATAATAAACCGATAAGCACGCATCGGGAAAATTCATCAGAGCAGCATGAATCAGCCAACACTGGATCTATCATCTCGAGTGTCTTTCCATTGCTCCAAAATTCCCATGCCTGATGCAGGATTTGGAAGTGTATTTAACTAAACATTTTTATCAGTGTCAAGTAAATGATTTTGTGTATTCTATGCCGAAGAAACTTACATAAGCTAGGAGGCTAGGAGCATGTTTCGATTTGTGGAATCCAGAATTCTTTCTTCCGGTTATGATCTCAAACAGAAGAACTCCGAAACTAAAAACATCAGATTTGGTGGAGTAAAATCCCTCCATTGCATACTCTGGTGCCATGTATCCACTATTCAACAGAAGGGACATGAAGTTTTTATTAATCCTGGAAAAGTAAATATCCAACAGGCCCCATTTGCTGTGCTCCCAGCAGCTAGTGAAGTAACAGGTGGCCGAAAAACTTCAGACTCAGAAAAGTTAAGTACATGACTCACATAATGGATCTTGTCATTATGCTTTGTTATATTATTGTCTAGGAAATCGGGTAACTAATGACGTGATTAAACCTAATATACAAAGATAAGTCAAGTGCAAATTCACTTACAATGTTCCCACTATCCTAGCAGTATTGGCTTCGCCTTCATTAGCTTCCATGATCCTTGCCATTCCGAAGTCAGAAATCTTAGGATTCATATTATTGTCCAACAAGATGTTGCTAGCTTTAAGGTCCCGATGGATGATTCTAAGTCTAGAATCCTCGTGGAGATAAAGCGTTCCCTTTGCAATTCCATCAATGATATTAATACGGCTTCTCCAGCTTAGTTCAGCACGTTTCCTCGGATCTATAGTTAAATCAAAATTGATACGAAATCAAATTATTGCTTTTATTCAGTATTTGAAAAATAAAATTTCAGCATATTGTATCTGAGATCAATGAATGGAAATTTCTGATTTGAAAACAATAAGAAAATCATTAAAGAGGACTAGTTACCAAAGAGGAACACGTCTAGGCTGTTGTTAGGCATGAATTCATAGATCAGCAGCTTTTCCTCTCCATCAACACAAAAACCGAGAAGTTTAACAAGATTTTTGTGCTGAAGTTTCATGATTAGTAGAACTTCATTTATAAACTCGTTTTTGCCTTGCTCAGACGAAGCTGAAAGTCTCTTTACTGCTACTTCCTTTCCATCACCTAGTATACCCTACAGAAATACACAACAAGGAATCAGTGAAACCTCGTTTTATTTCTTCTCTAGAGTACTTTGTAAAAGGTAATTTGAGCTTTAGCATAAGATATTGTAATTCTTTACCTTGTAAACTGGGCCAAAACCACCTTCCCCAAGCAAGTTTGTTTCAGAGAAGTTATCAGTAGCTGCATTTATGGAAGCCAAATCCATGATTGCGGATTCCCGATCATTAAGGTCATCACTCTGAAAATTCTGGTGATGGAAATCGTTGTGGTTGGGGTGATCAAACCGACGAAATTTACCATCTTCACAAGTATTTTCTTTCTTGCCTGTATGGAAAGATTCAAGAAGTCAACAAGGGTTGCAAAGAAAACCCAAAAGGACAAGTTAGTGAATTTCATAAAAAGAATCCTTGCATTTTCGCGTTCTGGTTTTCATCGCAAGATGGTAGAAGACGGAGCCTAAAATTGCTACCACCAAAAGTGTTGATGCCACAGTACTGATGGTAATTATCCTTATTTCGCTTCCGTTGCCTGCCATTGGGGAAAAGAAAAATTATTTTCGGTGCATGAAGTATATATATTTTTAATTAGCAAATAAAACAAATTTTTACGTCGTAATTGAGCTATAAGCAAATTACGTACCTTTTCTGGTCACCAGAGTTTGATTAGATTCAGTTGTGCTGTTGTAGAAAGCATATAATTCATACCTTAAATAGCAACTGCGGCTAAAAATCCTTGCTCCACGAGAAGATTTGCAACAAGTCGTAACATTTTTAATGGCAACCTCAAGGCATTTGTAACAGTCATTTGGAGACAAGTCTGTAGAGCACTGTACTAGAGAGAAAAAGCTGTCACCATTAGTGAAGGGTCCCTCTTCAGTAGCATACATGTTCGCTGAAGGATCAAAAGCTGCCTTCTTGATAAGACCACTCAAAGTTTTATTGACTACTAAACTAAGATCTTCTGGATTTGAAATGTTCTTTGCATTATATTGGGGAATGTTTCCTGAAACATCCAAGATGCCTAAGAAACTTTGATTCGAGTAGCGCAATTGACATAGCTCTTCCCATACAACTGCTTCCTTATCTCCTGGACAAAGCTGCCTGATATCTTGAGACGCAACAGCAATGCAGGCACTGCATCTTTCATTTGTTACATATTTGAGGCACATATACTGAGCATACACTCTGTCAGGATCAATTCCAGTAGAGGTATTGAAATTTTTTGAAACAGAAGCATTTGAAGAAAGAGAAGACATGAGGGTCTCGAGATTGTTTTGAAATGGACTATTATCTGTGTAGTTCGAATTGTTTGAGCAAAGTTTGTTTGGAGGATCAGAATAAGCAAGATCAAGAATGTTGGCAATGGAAAAATACAACAAAAGCATTTGAGTACTTTTTTTAACACTAAGGAAATTGTGACTCATATCTTGTGTTTAGAGGTGGCGACACTAACTATCAAGAAGCATCTATAATTTGCAGGTGAAACTGTTTTCTGTCTTATTTCACTTTACATGAGAACATATATACATGTAACATTGAAAGTTTTAAAGAATAATATAAATTATATTATGGGATATTATCTAATAGCTTGAGTTTTTAAGTGAGATGGTTCTTTAATATGATATCAGAACCTTGTTGACCTAGCGGTCAGTTTAAATCTCACCATCTTCATTCTATTTGATAAAAATTAAGCACAGGATAGCATGGACATGTGCAAGTTTAAAGCCCAAAAAGCTTTCACTTAAGAAGATGTGTTAGAGAATAATATAAATCATATTCTGGGACCTCACCTAACAGCTTAAGCTTTTAGGTAAGATGGTTCTTTAACATGGTATCAAAATCTTGTTGACCCAACAGTCACAAGTTCGAATTTCATCACCCTCATTCTAGTTGATAAAAATCAAGAACAAGGTAGTATGGACATGTGCAAGTTAAAGCCCAAATGGCTTTCACTTGAGGAGATGAGTTAGAGAATAATATAAATCATATTCTGGGACCCCACCTAACAATTTAAGTTTTTAGGATGAGATGGTTCTTTAACATAGCATTAGAATCTTGTTGACTCAGCGGTCATAGGTTTGCATCTCACCACCCTCATTCTATTTGATAAAAATCAAACACAAGGTAGTATGGACATGTGCAAGTTTAAAGCCCAATGAGTTTTTACTTGAGGAGATGTGTTAGAGAATAATATAAATCATATTCTGGGACCTCACCTAACAGCTTAAGATTTTAGGATGAGATAGTTTTTTAATATAGTATCAGAATCTTGTTGACTCAACGGTCACGAGTTCGCATCTCACCACCCTTACTCAATTTGATAAAAAAAACAAG
Organism: Salix dunnii; assembly: GCA_015731905.1. NCBI lineage: Eukaryota > Viridiplantae > Streptophyta > Magnoliopsida > Malpighiales > Salicaceae > Salix > Salix dunnii. Next base: position 1,159,271 of record CM027662.1, on the reverse strand, counting down.
CATAAGAAAGTATAGGTTTGTGTAAGTTTCAAAACTAAATGGCTTTCACTTAAAGGGGTGTGTTAAAAAATAATATAAATTATATTTTGAGACCTTACCTAATAACTTAAGATATTAAGTGAGATGGTTCTTTAACAAGGGGTTTCTTGAAAGAATTACTATAGAACGAAGTCCCTGTCAAATAATTATAAGAATATAAAGTAATGAAAATATTAAATGAGTCACTCAACATTGAATTTTAATCTTTGGGATTAAATTAACATTTAACTATCATATTCAATATCATATCCTTAAAAAAAGATTCGACACATTAGCAAAGATCTTAAGGATCATCGACAAGATTAAATTTTTGAATGAAATCAAATGTCAACAATCAAATTCAATTAATACGAATCAAGCTTTTATCCTATAAGTAAAAAAAGATAAGAATGAGTCACGAAGCTGGTACATCCTAATTCATAACTTCTTTACAAGAATAGTCAACAAAACTATATTGGACAATGAATGCTGAATTTTTGACAGCGACCTATTCGTGGTGTGCAGTTTCCAGGAATGTCTTATGTAATTTGTAAAATTTATTAAGAACATGGTTGGGCGTTAATAAATTTGACCTGGACTAACAGTTTTAACCGATGGTTCATGATGACAAAGATGTTAATGATGTTCGTCTTTGAACAACAATTCTGAGTTTGAACAAGACTTTGTTTTGTGATTCATATTTCGTGCTTGGAAAACTTTAAGAAACTACGTTTAGGATCTGTCCACTTTTACATCAATATTAACACTGCTTTAAATTACTACCCTTAGCTGTGTATTTGTTAATATAGTATAGTGTGTTTTTCAAATAAATTTTTTACTTGAAAATATATATTAATGATGGTTTTTTAGATACTTTTATTTTATTTCCTATATAAGTACATTAAAATAATAAAAAAAAATCATCTAGAAATATGTCAATTTGATTTTTTTTCAACTAAAAAACATTTTAAAAAATAAAAGTTATAGCAATATCAAAGGCATTCACCATGTTCTTGCCATCCATGAAGGGAAAAAAATTGAAATCCTGTAAGTAGAAAAATTAAACATTCAATTCCCAATATTTGAAAAAGTAATATCACAAGTATATGAGAGGTGGGCTGTGAAAAGAGAAGGTTGCAGAAGTTTAAAAACAAAAGGTGTAAGCACCAAGTACCGAAAAACTTTTGAAAGATACTATGATAAAAAGTGATTTTTAAAAGTGATTTTTGTTTTCAAATATATTAAAATATTTTTTATGATTTTTTTAATTTTAATAATAATAATATTAAGAAATCATCTCATCTAAAAATTTAAGTTAGATGGTAAAAATCCATAATATAATTTATATTATTCTCTAAAACACATTCTCAAGTTAAAGTTCTTTGAACTTAAAACTTGAACAAAGATTCATATTATTTTATGTTTTATTTTTATTAAATAAAATGGGAGTGATGAAATTTGAGCTTGTAACCGCTAAATCAACAAGGCTCTGATATCATGTCAAGAAACCATCTAATTTAAAAGCTTAAATTTTAAATTTTAAAATGATTCTTTGACAAATAAAAAAACTAAAAAAATATTATTTAATATTTTTTGAGATAAAGATAGTTTTGAAAAGCAATTAAAAATTATTGACGGATAATGTTTTTGATATGGGATAATCTTTTGATTGAAACTGCCGTGATTCTCTGTGGCTACAAAGTTCAAATGGAGGAAAAAGAAACGAGTGGACAATGTGTGGGCGATGCAATCGTTTCTACATAAAACAATCCAAAGTTCAAGGAGTTAATTTAATTCCCCACCATGTGTTGATGTTCTCGAGGACATGTGCTGAAATTTCTATTATTTTTATTTTGTCTGGACGTGGTGAAAATACTGAATTATTAATTATACTCATAAAAATGAAGACTTCTTCCATCCAAATCTTTTACATGTGGGATATGCTGTAGAACAAGGTAGTCAAAATCGAGATTTTGACACGAATCGGAAAGGGCTCTTTATATATATATATATATATATACCGGATCGGTCCGATTTTGCGATTTTGTCTGAGTTTGACCGAGTTTGACCAAAAACGATTTTTCTTCCTGATTTAACAAGTTTTGATGAGTTGACTCGCAAAATCGTACGATTTTGCGAGTCAACTCGCGATTTTGACTACCATGCTGTAGAATAAACAAAAGGGAAAGGTCAACTAATTGTTCGGTAATGTGATGACGACACACTTTACACTAAACTGAATTGTTCGGTAATGTGATGCAAAATATTTTTTTAATTTAAAAAATATTAAAATAATTTTATTTAATATTAATATATCTAAATCATTGAAAAAATGTAAAATAAAATATTAATATGATAAATTTTTCAAATTAAAAATATTTTGTAAAATCAAAGTTATGACAATACCAAATAAATCCTATGTCATTACTTGAATCATTCAACAACTTTGAAATAATAGCAAACAAATGATATTTTTAGCTATTATTAATCAAAGTAATAGAATTTTTTTATTTTTAAGAATAGATCGAATTATTACAACATAACCTCTTAATTATTGCTTGGCAATGCCAATTTATGAACTTTTAGGTTAACTAGTAAGTCGAGAGAGACAATGCTCCCTTTAATGCTTGAACTCTAACATGAAGTTCTTATTCTGGGAATTCAAAAAAATATATATAAAAACCTCTAAACTAACAAAATCCTAACGCTGAGAATCTAAAGGAAAAATTTATAAATACCCTCTCAATTTCTATCATTTTCTGATCACCCAACTTAGGAAAACATTAACAAAGCCTAAGCTCCTTGGAATAACATTTTTCTAGTGAAAACATTGTTCAATAAATAGTGTAATGATGATTTCTTTCCTTCCCATCAAAATATATTACACAATACTTGATTAACAAAATTACAAATTAAGGATAAGCAAGATGGTTTAGTTCGTTAACATTCAGGGAAGGAGTGTAGTTACACAATTCTAGTTGATAAGCAAGATGAATGCCTCATCTTTCTTTAAAGAGAGTGATCCCATAAAGAATTAAGGATCATTTGGTGGGCACCAGAAATAATGTATGAAGAGAAATGAAGAGATTCAAGAAGAGAAATGAAGAGATTACGCAAAGAAGGGAAGAATTGAGATGAAACAGAGGGAAGGAGAAGAAAGAAGAGAATGAGAGGGAAAGAATGAAATTCAAATTTTCATTTTCACTGCTTGTTATTAGTACACACACACTTTGTATATCTGTTATATATATTCAAAAGGAAAGACTTACGTATGCATACTCACACGTATGCATAAAATTTACCATACTCTATCATCCCTCCTCAAGCTCGGGCTTGAACAAACCAAGCCGGAGATTGCAAAAATGAGTAAGAAACAATGTAAAGCTTAAACCCTTACTAAGAATATCTGCAAATTGCTCCTGACTGGAGACAAATTGAACAATTAAATGGTTATTGGCTACCTTTTCATGCATGAAATGAACATCAATCTCGATGTGCTTCATTCATTGACGCTGAACAAGATTGAAAGAAAGAGCAATGGACTAGAGGTTATCACAAAATAACACAGGTGGTTGTGAGTGTGAAATCCGTAGAAAGACCAACAATTGTTGAATCCAATCAAGCTCAGCGGAGGTAGTGGAGAGTGCCCTGTACTCAACTTTGGTGGAAGACCTCGAGATAGTTTGTTGCTTCTTAGATGTCCAAGAGACAGGATTGAAGCCAAGAAAGATGACCATACCAGTTGTGGACCTGCGATCATGGGGATCACCAGCCCAATCGGCATCACTACACGTTGTGATGTCCAAGGAACCCTTTGTATAAGTAAGACCAACATGTAAAGTACCCTTGAGGTACCTAAGAATCCTCTTAACTGCTGTGAAATGTGCCACCATCATCTGTTGCATAAACTAGCAGACCTGATGCACAAAGAAAGCAATATTTGGTCTTGTGAAGGCGAGGTACTGAAGAGCCCCCACAATACTATGATATAAGGAAGGATTATCAAAATGAACACCATCATCCTTCAGCAACCTTTGATATGGAAGACAAGGAATAACACAAGCCTTGGCAGCCAACATATATGTCTTATGAAGAAGTTCATGAATATACCGAGATTGGGATAAGCATAGACCAACAATAGTGTGAGTAATTTGGATGCCTAAGAAAAAATGAAGGCTTCTCAAATTCTTGACATCAAATTCAGCTGTAAGAGACTTTATAACATCCCCAATACCACACGAATCACTACTAGTAAGAATAATGTCATCTACGTATACAAGTAACACAATAATACCAGCAACAATAGTTTTAACAAATAAGGAAGAGTCAGAATATGTATGCTGAAATCCCAATGTAGGCAGAAATGAGGTAAACCTGTCATTCCAAGCACGAGGTGCTTGTTTGAGACCATAGAGAGATTAATGGAGTTTACAAACCAACTGAGGATGGTTGGTATAAGCAAAACCAGGTGGTTAAGCCATGAACACCTCATCTTGTAAATTACCATGCAAAAATGCATTCTTGACATCAAGTTGCCTCAAACCCCAACCAAAATGTGCTACAAGAGCCAAAAACAATTCGAATCGTAGTGGGTTTAACCGCAGGACTAAAAGTCTCCCCATAATCAAGCCCAGGTTCCTGACTGAACCCCTATGCGACCAGCCTGGCCTTTTGATGAGTAATAGTCCCATCAGAATTCTTCTTAAGCTTAAAAACTCATTTACACCTTACCAAATTCCTATGAGGAGGAAGAGAGACCAAACTCCAAGTATTCTGAGATTGAAGAGCAATAAATTCCTCTTTCATAAACTGGAACCACACTGGAATGTGCATAGCAGTCTTGTAACTAGTTGGTTCAAGCAAAGACACATCAACAGAAGGACAAGCAATAGTAGAGACAAAGCAAACATTTTCTTGATAATACCACTTCTGCTACAAGTTTGCATTAGGTGCACATTCATATCAGGAATATGCAACACAACTGAGATACCCTTAAGACGAAAGGAATCGGCAAAGGACTCACTCTGTGATGCATGAGTTTTAGAACTAGATGAAAGATCCACAGGTGTAGATAAGCAAGGCAAAGGTGCAAAAGTAATGGACATAAAAGGAGACATAATAGAAGAGACATGAGCAGGAGGAGAAGAGGTAGGAGGAGTCATGACAACAACATTATTTTGATCTACAACAAGTAATATGCAAGAGGGAGCAGCTAAAGAAGAGGGCTTAGGACTCAATGTTAATGTAGCATAAGGAAAAACATGTTCATTGAATACAACATGTCTTGATATGTATGTACATTTGCTAACAATATAAAAAAAATATAGCCTTTATAATGAGAAGCATAGCCTAAAAATATACACATTGTAGTCTTGGATTGTAACTTGTTACTGACATAAGGATGCAATAAAGGAAAACAAGCACAATCAAAGATACACAAATGAGTAAGAATTGGAATAGATTTAAACAGAATTTCATTAGGAAATTTGTGATTTGTTACTCAGGAAGGCATTATATTTATAAGGTAGACTAATGTATGTACAACATAAGTCCAGAATTTGGAAGGCAATTTAGCATGTTGAAGCATGGTAATGGTTGTTTCAACGAGGTGACAATGCTTATGTTTAACAATACCATTTTGTTTAGGAGTATATGGACATATTTTTGATGCACAATTCCTTTAGTGGTGAGAAAAAGTTGAAAAGGCTTACTAATATATTCACCTTCTCCATCACTTTGAAGAATTTGAATAGAACAGGAAAATTGTGTGTGAACATAATGATAGAATGCAATGAACACAAAACAAACATCACTTTTATTTATCAAGGAAAACAACCAACAGTACCGTGAACATTCATCAATGAATGTCACATAATATCTAAAGCCATCAACAGATAAGCAAGGAGTAGGCCCCCATAAATCACTATGAACATTATGAAAAAGGATTACAGATTTATATGGACTGGAACTGTAGGGAAGTTTTATAAATTTTCCTTGAAGACAACTATGGCACATTGACGAAACATAATCAACAGGGCAATGGACATCAACCTTGTTTAACATCAAGGTAGCAATTTTATTTGTAGGATGCCCTAACCTGCTATGCCAAGTAGAGGAGAAGACTGATCAACCCAAATAAGATCGAGGCTAAAATTGGCGAGTAGATAGACCAGACGTGGATGTCGGAGCAAATGGTAAGGGATGAAGTCCATTACTGCAGCACCCTTTGAAGATTATCCTCCATGTGGTCTTATCTTGAATCCAAAACCAAAATGCATCCAATATTAATCGATAATTATTATCCAAACACAAACAATGCACTGATAGAAGATTTTGTGTCAGTTGAGGAACATATAGCACTAATTGCAATTTAATAGGAGCAGAAGCAGTGGCAATTGTGGAAATAACTGAGTTCCCAACATGTGACACGGACAAACCTTCACCATTGGCTGTCTGCACCGTATCATTGGTAGGTTAAGGAGCTGTTAATGACAGGTTATTCAAATCAGAAGTCATGTGGATCGTGGCTCCAGAATCAGCAAGCCACGCTTGAGAGAAAGACTGATTTGGATGCAACACTGGATACATAGTTTGCAGACCATGTGAAGGAGTGAACTGAACGTGAGCTTATGAGTAATTTGCAGAGCCAATAAAGTAATTTGGATACAACACTATATTCATAGCTTGACCAGCATGTGGTGGATTCAGTTGAGCTTGAAATGGCTAATAATGGGCAGTGCCACTGAAATTAGGTCCACTGTCATTATAAAAGCAATACCATGTAGTATGATTTGTTTTACAACAGATATTACATTTACTTCTCTTCTCGTCTGAATTCACAAATAGGAGCAGTATGTCCTTCTCGATTACACAATTGACATACCGAGAGAGTTGAGACAGACGACCGAGGAGGAGAGGAACCAAGAACATCTAGAGACAGAGGTTATATATGATGTGGTTTAACATAATAATGAGGCCTCTGATGAAAATGTCACAACCCTTGATGAGATTTTCCTTTGCCTCTACCTCTATTGAATGCCTTATATCCACCATTATCATAAGAATTAAATTCATGTGTTCTATTATGTTGCTGAGCATATGAAGACATAGCAGGTTTAGCAAACATATAAAGAGGTTCGACTACAATTGTTTCTACAATTCACTCCTCAGCAAGCAATTGTGACCAAAACTCTAGTGTAATCACACTCTCTCTGCCTCTAATTACACATCGAAATGTATTATATTCTGGTGGAACACCATTCAATGCTAAAATTACAATGTCCTCATCAGAATAATGAACTCCTGCAGCAGTCAAATAATCTTAAGCCTATTTAATCTAAAGCAAATATTGACTAACAGAGTCATCTCCTTTCCTTATATTTTATAAGTTTAACTTCGTTTGGAAAATATTGGTTTTAGATATTGTGGAAAACTGTTCCACCAATCAAGTCCATAAATCCCTAGAATTAACACTACCAATTGAGCAAAACATAGTAATTAGGGATAATGTTGCAATAATCAATTGCATAACTGCCCTATCATGCAATTTCCAAATCAATACATTATCACATTCAACTCAAGAAGAAGAAGGAGGAGAATTATGTGTACCACACTCATCCACCATGACAGAGGAAGGGTAAAGATGAGTTCCATCCACAACCCCGATGATGCCATTGCTTTTCAGTAGCAATCTAATTTGAAAATGCCAATTCAAATAGTTTGTGTTTTCAAGCTTCACATTTACTAATGTAGAGATGGTTGAGATTAACGTCGTAATCAGTAATCGTAAAATCTTAAGTTGTGCTGTTGTAACCATGATTTTGAGGTTAGCACAATAACAAATATCTTTGATCAAAAGTAGTTGAGGAACTAACAAATGATACTGTGAAAATTTTCATCACACTAGTTTTTATGTTATTATTAGGTTATTTAAAGGAAGTTTTGGTACTTGCACACACATAAAATATAATTTAAATTATTTTTCACATCCTCGTAAAGAAGTGATTATTGGAAAAATAAATGTTTTTCTTATTTTTTTAATTTTATTATTTAGTACTGGATTTATTAGGAATTGAGTTTCATGATTTTTTTTGTTAGTTTTCTTTAAGATTATCATAGTTTCATAATCTTATTCATATGTTTTGCAGATTTATTCGTATGACTTGGGTTTTGTTGTCTTTTTTATAATTATTTTTTTAATTTTATTCTTTAATATTTAGGTTCATTGGGAATTTAACTTCAAAATGTATTTTTTTTATTTATTTTTTATAAGATTATCATTATCTTGTAATTTGAGTCACAAAGTTTACATGCTAACCTGAATTAATTTAGATCAATTTAACATATCATTAAAGTTTAGAGGTTAGCCTCAATTAATTTAGATCAAGTTCACAGGTTATCATAATTGTTTCAATATTTTTTTTTTTAAAAAAATATTATTTTAAAATTTTAAAATTATGTTTTAGTCAAATTATATTTATTTTTTTATATTTCCTTAGTATATGTCAAATTCAAGCATAGCGCAGGAACTAAATTAGGGACAAATTAAAAAAACAAAGGAATTGAGAGGATTTTAAAGGTCCTTTCATCAATAAAATATAAATATAACAGACAAAATAAAAAAAAGATCATATTTTTGTGGCAAAATCAAGGATTTTTTAGTTTAGTTCAAATTGTAGATGTTATCTTTTTACAATTAAGCTTTTCATTTTTCCTTTCTAAAATAAAAATAAAATTAACCATTGGTTAGTGTTAGGACCGATATTGTGACCAGAACCAAAACTATATCAGGACCACCTTAAAATTAGTGGACAATGTCCCGTTATGCGATTTATTCTGGCGTATAATTTGTCAGAACCGCTTATAATTCAAACCACGAACTTGCATCGCAGAAAATTGCAGATTTGATGCTCGAAGATTGAGTGGTTGGTGAAACCAGTTATAAAACAGGGATGGCTTCGGTCTTTTGAGCACTTTAGATGGCTATTATAGCTTCTATATTTTAATTTCAAAACATGAGAGAGAACTCACCGTTAAATAACATTCGTAATCCTAAACATTTAGTCATTAAACATTTACGAATGCTTGTCTCCCGTGTTACTAATAACATTCGCTAATCGTTGTTAAGTGAATATAATATATATATATATATAAGAGCAAATAATGATAATGCATTGAGGAAATATGCCCACGGTAGAAAACAAAAGGGCTTCCCAGAGCTATTAGAGCTACAGACATATTCGGGACTCCAACAAAAGGTGTCAATCCATTCCTGAATATCAATGTTTCCGTGTGTCTCTGTTTTGTTTTTTCTACATCAGAAACATTGTTATCACATACCGTCTGCGGTCTTCTACATTATGAGATATTGACAAAATGACTAAGAAAACTAGCTATTCAAAACCACACCAAATGCCGCAGACATCGACAAGAACAGTGGCAGTCTTAATAAAAATCACCGTGGTGAGATACCAGAAACAGTCATTTGATTTACAGAAGGATCTGTTGGTGACGACTCATGAACTGGACCCATTTTACATAAAGAAAATGCAGGTTCTTTAGGTTCAGGAAGAGTTATTAGGTCACTTCCCAATGCTATAACCACAAATGACATTGTTGGCCTGTCTGCTGGATCTTTCTGTACACATAGCAACCCAACATGTATGCACCTCACAATTCCTTCTGTTTGACCTCTTTCCATCAGCGAAGGATCAACTAATTCCATTTCTCTCCCTTCATTCCACAATCTCCACACCTGTCAAATTGTCAATTTGCATGAAACAAATATCGTATCAGTAAGTAGTTAAAATTTTCAAGCTTCAAAATTCTTTTTGATGGGTTGAAATGAAAATTATTTGAATGGAAATTCTGATGGAAAAGATGTATTGTACAAACATATGCTAAGAGTGTCTGGCCATGTTCTGTGAGATAAAATCCACTACTTCTTTTCCCACTTATGATCTCCAGAAGTATTACACCAAAGCTGAAGACATCTGATTTCACTGAGAATAGCCCTTCCATTGCGTACTCCGGAGCCATATATCCGCTGTTTCGTGCGTAAAATTACTTTCAATAAGTTGTAAGAATTTAGGAATGAAATCATCACCAAACTAGAAAAAGAAATTAGAGGTAAAAAAAATCAGAGGGCTTACAATGTTCCCACGACTCTTCTGGTGTTAGCTCTGTTCTGGTCTTCTTCGAAAATTCTAGCCATGCCAAAGTCTGAAATCTTGGCAACCATTTCATGGTCTAATAGCACATTGCTAGGTTTCAAATCACGGTGAATGATTCTAAGCCGGGAATCCTCGTGTAGGTAAAGAAGTCCTCTAGCAATGCCACCAGCTATGTTGTAACATGTCTCCCAATCAAGCTTTTCACGTCGACTTTCGGCATCTGAAATTTGAATAAGAAGAAACTTCAGCCTCTTGCATCATTTTATGTTGAAAATGTATATATTTAAGAATTCGAAGGCACACTAAATTTATGGAACCCACCAAAGATAAACATATCAAGACTTTTGTGATGCATGAACTCATATATGAGCAGCTTTTCTTCTCCTTCTATTCCACATCCCAATAGCCTCACAAGGTTTCGGTGCTGTAATTTTGCAATTACTTTGACTTCATTCTTGAACTCCTCTAAGCCTTGCCATGACTTTCTTGACAGCCTTTTAACAGCTATTTCTTTCCCATCTGGTAACACACCCTGAAACAAATTTGCATTGAGACAAATTTTATTAACTGAAGCAATATTAAGCCATGTCAAACTGAAGAAAAAACTAGATTTTCCTAGCGGGATGGATTTGAAAGACATACTGCTGAATCTCAGTGGATTATGACAGCAAAGCCCCTTTACCACTTACCACTTACCTTATAAACAGCTCCAAACCCACCTTCTCCAAGCTTATTTTCTTTGGAGAAGTTTTCTGTAGCTGCGCTGATAGTAGTCAAGTCCATGAAAGGCAGATCCTCAGAGCTTACCAACTGACCTTTCTCTGTCATTGTGACCCCTCTTGGACAGGCCAATTCCTTTATTAATGCTTGGTGACTTCTTTCAACGCCTGAAAAAGAATCGGATTTTTACTCTTTTGTAGATATGATATCAATTTAGCCTACCAATCTGCTGATCGCTTAGTCAATTTACCTCTTTGTTGTCCTCTTTTTTTCAGCAGACAGACAATGCAAGACCCAATGACAATTACAATAACCACTACAGGAGCACATACAGCTAACGCCACTATCCCGATCTTCCAATTACTTCCTGCCTTGCAAAGCAGAGAATTGTATAAGCTTCAATTTATGAAGTAAAATAATTAATCTCCAAATATAATAAACTAAGATTCTGGAAAATTTTGCGCTACATGTTACCCGTCATGGGAAAGAATTAAGAATAACCGTATCTGCACTAATGTAAAACACGATTACTTCTTTTCGCTCACAGATTTTCAGGAAAAAAAATCATGTTCACTAACCTTTAGGACTCGGATATGTTAGCAAGTAACTCGAGGCATTGTAATATTTGTACAGATCAAATCTCATATTGCAATTCCCGCTAACAATAAATCCACCTTCCCGTGACGAACAGCATGCTTTGAGTTCAGCTAAAGCAGTTGTCAAACATGTTTGACAATCATTTGGTATGATATCCCGTGTGCACTGTGCATGAGCATATACGGTTCGGCTTCCAAATTTAATTTCCCCAGTTGCGAACATGAGCTTGGAAGGATTGACAGCGGCCTCAGATGACAGGTTAGTCATTAAGTACGTCAGAACATCAGATAAATACTGAGGATCTGATACAAGTTTCCTCTGAGAATCTAATCCTGGATACTTCCCTATATAAACACTCATGGAAGTCATATTATAAAACGAGTACTGAACTTGGCAAAGTTCATACCATATGAGTGCACCTTTATAATTTCTACAAGCATTGAAGATTTCTTGGCTTGCCTCCTCCAAACAAGCCTGACAAGAACTTGAGTTGACATCACCTCTGCAAAGTGCTTGGCCATAGACCTTGGGGGATTCTCCAACAGAGGTGTAGTTAAAACCTGTTAATGAAGTGATGGAAGGCAAGGTCTCAAGGAGACTCTTGAGGTTGTTCTCAAATGGACTGTTGAGAGTGTAGTTACCTGAGTCCTCGGAACAAAATGTAACAAGATGATCTGCAACAGTAAAGACAGGGAAAACTGAAACCGGTATGATCAGCAAAAACATGACTAAATTTACATCTACGGTTGTCATCAGGATCATTTTGGAGCACATTTAGAAAATTTAACGAAAAAATAAAAAGGGGATTGGATTAAGATAAGTAGAAAATCGCTGCATGCAGGTCATTTCATTTTCGAAAGCAGCCTCTAGACACTAGCTTCCATTTGGTTTGATTTTTGAAGAGTTAGAAAGAAAGCTCCAAGACAAGGCTGTGAAATTCAGTGGAAACCATGTGGAGTTATGGGACCATTAAATTTGAACCGGTGATTTTGAGGAGAGAATAACTGTAATCATCTCTGAGAATACGTTTTACCTTGTCAGATTAAAGAAAACTCCAAGACAAGGCCTGCGCATTGACTTGAATGATTGACCAAGAATAAATTAGCATTTGAATGAAAATTTTCTCGATATGATTTTTATATGAATCCAGTTGAGTAGGGCTTATCCTTCTATATGCCAAGTTCAAATACATGGGGCATTGCTTGCATTGCTATATGAAAAGTTCAAATACATGGGTTTGTACTTGTTGTTCAAAACAAAATATATAAAATACCAGCCACTAATCCATACCTCATCACGACCTGAATTATATTTTTTTAATGTAAAAAAATATTAATTATATGAGAATTTTTTTATTATAATATGAATTTGGATAAAATAATAAATCTATACAGAATTCTTGTGAAGTGCAAGTTTCTTATTAAATTTATGAATTTTAAATCTATATAAATTTATTTGTTTTGTAGATTTCAATAAAATCACCACCATAAAATTATTATTATCATTAAAAAAACAAGAAGATTCGGATACTAAAATTATCGAATTCACTGTATTAAGATTAGTTCATTTTATAATTCAATTTAAATTAAACACAACAAACAAAATATAAACTGTGAAAACATCTACAATAATAAAAATAAATAGTTGATTTTCTATCTATCAAAAGAAGAAAACATCATTGAAAATCCATTCCAACGTTACTATCATTATTATGACTATAACAATTAAAATTATTATCAATATTATTTCCCAAATAATTAAAATCATTAAATTGCCCAAAAAAAAAGCAAAACATTTTTACAAAAAAAAATAATAATTAGTAAAATTATTATTATTATTGCGCAAACAATAAAATTATAAAATCATCTGAAATATTAAAAAAATGAGAAATTTTAATTTTAAAGTGATCACCAACATAGATTAAAATTTTTGGATTGAAAAATAAAACTCCAATAAAAAATAAAATGACAAAAATTAAAACTAAAAACTAAAAACATAGGTGCATAAATATGGGTAAAAAATAAACATTGCCCAAGAAAGACAAAAAAAATAAATAAAATGAATTAATACTAAATAAAAAATTCAAAGAATAAGGGTTGGAAAAAAAATATAATTAATTCCAATTGAAGGAAAAAATTAAAACAAATTAAAACTTTGGGACCGAAACAAATAAATGCATTTAAAAAAATATAGTCTAATTTTGTTAACAAAATTAAAAGAATATGGAGCGAAATGAAAAGTACCACATATGATCAATTTTAATTGGAGGAAGAAATTAAAAATTAAAATATGCATATCAAAAAAATTAAAAGAACCAAAAACAAACTAAAAATCAAAAGAATAAGCACTGAAATGAAAACTAATATATATAATTAGTTTCAATTGAAGAGCACAGTTGAAAAAAATCAAAATTTTCATTGAAGAAATTAGGAATAAAACCAAAATCAAAAGAGCGGGGACTAAAATAAAACAATAAAAACATGAAGGACTTCCATGTAATTTACTACAATAAGAGAGAGAAAAGGGAGAAAAAATTAAAAATTGTTCATTAGAGTTTTACCGACCACCTGACATCGATACACATCACACCAGGAGGTAGAGAACATGGTGGTGCACCATGTAACACGATGGACGGTCAGTTTTCACTACCAAATGACACAACACACGATACCTGAATGATGTGTGCCCATGAAATACTGGTGGCGTGTCCGTATGACATGTATGTAGTGTTTCCAAAAAAATTTAAAAAAATAGTAAATTACCTATACAAGACCCGATGATAACCACAAAAAAATCGGTGATGAAAGTATCATAATACCTCCAGCTCCGGACCTTTTTTTTTTTGTCTTTTTCGAGGGTACTTTTATAGTTTTACTATGCATAAATTTATGAAAAACCGAAAATGCCCCCCACTTTTTAGCATCCTTTTGTCAGCATCTAGAAGTAAAATAGTGGTTTTACTATGTAAAAAAAATAAATAAAAAATATCATACATGTCCCCTAGAAATATAAAAAATGACCGCAGTTATGGGGGTTAAATTTTTTGGTCCTAGGGCAAAGTATTAATTTTACTGTGGAAATTTATGGTTATCTGTGTCTATGTACAGAGTAAAAATACTACAAGAAATGGTCATGTCTTTTTATATTTTAGTTAATATTTAAAAATTTTATTTAAATTTTTTTTGATTGAGATGTCTTTTGCATATTAAATAATTACAAGTTTAAATTTTATTATTTTTATTAATAAAATTAAACACAAAATAATAAATGGTTCATGCAAATTTTAAATTCAAAAACTTTCATTTGATTAGTTTTTCCCCTTTTCAGTCTCTGCTTGAATTATGTAAAACTATGTTTATTTTCTTTTTATTTCTTTTTATTTTAATTCATTATACCCTTTCCAGTTTGTTGAGACTGTTGGATTATATATTTGATTAGATGATTTCAAGGAAGAAGAAGACGAAGATTTAAGTTGAGATATTGAAAAAAAGTGAGAGAGAAAAGAGAAGAAAAGGGAAAGTGAAATTTCAAATTCTATTACTGTTACCAATATTTCTCATACATAACCAGTGACTTGCTGTACTTTATATACACAGCTAATGTATCCTCTATCAACCTTTTATATACTATAGAACATACACATATATTCTAAAGTATATACATGTATTTTATATTATATTTATACTCTATCACAATTTAGGTTAGATCCTAACAAATCCATTATGAAAATTGTTTTATCATTAGCAATTAAATGAATACTTAACAAAATATGTTTAACAAGAAGTGGGCAACAGATTTTAATAATCAGGGTCATAAGTTAATGGTTGGATTAACTTTGAATGATATCTAGAAAATATTTTTTTATTATCATGGATGTTCAAATTAATTTAAGTATACTTCGCTTAATTATATGAGCATTGAAATTAATATTCATATAGATCTTTAATAATTATCATATAATAACCACAAGAATCAAACATGAAACTATAATAAAAATAAACTTATAGCCCTAAGATCATTAGAAGCTCGTACATTATTGTCTTGCTGACCATTCTCTTTTGAAGAGATTATTCTTGAACTTGTTGGTAAGGGTGCACACTTTCTTAAGGCAAGGACTGGAACCAGTGACCAGCTGACATGTACGCAGCCAGTAATAATACAGTAGACTATTCAAAATTAAGGGATTTTTAAAACAAAATTATTGTTCAGTAGTTTGAAAAATTGAACCGTCAAGAATATTATTATACAGCTTAAAAGTTCTTGTACGTTTCCTACACGCAGAATATTTTTTATTTGGATAACAATCCTTGACACCTTCCTTAATTTTTAATTCTTAATGCGTAGTATTTGTTTTTTTAATGCGGTGGTACAAAGTTTTTTTTATTTTAAATGATATATTTTTTTTATGTTTTTATATTAGTACATCAAAATCATAAAAAAAAAATAATTTAATATTTTCTTCAGTAAAAAACAAAACAGGTTTAATCACTAAAATAAACCATTTTTATATATAATGATTACATCACAAAATATTTTATTCAAAGGTTTTCTTTTGAATACCAAAATAAAATGACCAGAACAGTACTTAGCCTGACCTTTATTCATGGCTGCAAGAGCTGCAAAAATTGACGAATCCTAACCTAACCCATATTCATGGCTCAACTTACACAGCAAGGGCTCAAAGAAGGAAGAGTCTTCAAAGGAAGGTAAAGAGACATGTCACCTGCAAGATTCGTTTCAGCAAAACCCAGTTAAGCTAAGTAATACTGGACAGTAACTCAGAACTTCCATCTAATAAAAGGTTTTAACAACAAATAAAGGGTATTTATTGATTATATTTTATAAAATGAGAATTTTTTATATTTAATAAAATATTTTAAATAAAAATTAAAAATATCATACGACTCCACATGTTGTATGTATGTATGTATGTATGCATGTTATAGAATTTCCTGAAACAACTGGCTGAAAGATATATACACTTAAAATTATAAGGGAAAGTAATTGTGATGAAGACATATCATCAGTGACATAGATGTAGCAAAATTCAAAGAATCTGTCAATCTCCTCGTAGTTTCAATTTCCACAAATACTTGGAAAAACTAAGGTCGGGTTATTTGATGAATGAATAAACTAGTTTTGTTTTTTTACAGGTTAGTCGCTGGGACAAAAAAAAAAAAAAAAAGATACCGAGCTACATAGAGAATTAATATAACCACTGGGTATTAAATAATAATACAAATTATATTTTTAGGTCTTAATTTATAACTTGAGTTTTTAGATAAGATAATTTTATAACTTGGTATTAAAGTCTTGTTCACCTAGCGATCATAAATTTTAATCTCACCATCCTCGTTTTATTTGATAAAAATTTTACACAAGATAGTATGAGCTTATACAAATTTCAAAGCTAAAGATTTTTCACTCGAAAACAAGTATTAGAAAATAATATAAAATTATATTTTAGAACCTCATTTAAGAGTTTAAGTTTTTATACTATACATGGAAAAGATGATAAGATAAGTTTGACCTTCTTCTATACCATTTATAAATAATTATATCGGTTTCATTATCTGCATGGTGCTTAAATTGAAATGATAAAAGATCATATACACATGTAAAATGCTTAATCCAAATTTTATATAATTTTATAGTGATTTTTCATCGTTAACTCCATTTATTAATTATAATTAAATTTAGAATATAATTTATTTTTTGATGCATATAGAATTTGATTATTCTTGTTGTTAGACAGAAGAAATGTTATATCAATTTTATTAAGAAAACTTATTTAATTAAAAAATAATGAAGGTTCAAATAATACTATCATATGATTCAATTTATGACATGTGCTTTCAATTTCCTGAAGTAAAAATAACCCACAACAAAACTACGCTAAAAAAACAACAGCAATTCGAGGTTTTTAGTTCACATTTTCACTTCTTTTTTATTAACGTTATAATTTCAATCTTATTTGATATAGTAGAATAGACCAAATATATGCTCTATGTTTTTATTGATGGAGACATATTTTTCATTGAGATCAAGTATATCGACATGTAAGTATTTCATGAATCTTGACCATATAACACATCACATTTTTTTTTTTTATTAACATGAATATTCAACTAAATTTATATATAATTTGATTATTTTTATGGGTCCTTAAATTAATAAATATATAAATTTTTAATAATTATTATATTAATAATTATATTACTTGATCCTGAGAGAGAAATTTGTATTATTGAACCAACTAATAAATGATTCCATCACATGGTTTTACTATTGTACATTGATAGGCATCCTTTAAATTAAATATCTATATTATTGGGTCACGAGTACATCCTTATTTAAATTTATTTTTATAGCTTATACACCTATCATATCCTCTCATACAATACCAGACTTTCTGCTTGAAAACCACTTTTCGAAGTCTAGGACCTGCCACCCACGGTTTGTGTACTTGATACCTGAATTATTATTATTTTATTATAAAACTAAAAGTCTTATTGTTCATTCTCTCATGTACTATTGTGGATGATCTGTGGAATTTTTTTTTTTAATTTGATTATCTCAAACTTCTTTTTTTTTTTATGATTTATTAGACCTTGACTTTTATAAATGACTGATCACCTAGGTAACAAATCACAAGTTGTTTGTTTATTTTTATTTTTAAAAAAAATATTATTAACATGTTGTACATTATATGACATTAAAAAAGTGAGAAGACTAGTAGTGTAGGTTCAGCCTAATGGGCCCACATTTACCTAGGCTTGTTTGTATTATGCTATACGTGCAAGCCTACACTTCGAGGCTCATGCACTTTCTCCTTTCTTATGCAATTCTTTAGTTTTTCTAAAAATTTAATTAAGATTTATTATAAATAAAATAATTAAGAAATCAATTAATGAGAACTTAAAACTAAACTAAGAAATTTACTTTTATTGTGGTTTTAGATTCGAGAGTTATTGTTATTAATATAATAATAAATCAAAACTTATATAATTATTAATTTTAAAATTTATAAAATTAATTGAAATACATATAAACTGGTTTAGACATTCACTCTAATCAATATACCATACAATAATAGAATTCCTTCTTCTAGTTATGATCTCAAGAGAAGAACTCCAGAACTTTATGATCTCTGGAATAACATGTGTAACACGTGAAAACAAAAGGTATAAATATCAAGCTGGTCCCATCTTTTCTGTTCTTTGGAGAAAGAGGTGGTCCATCGAATTCAAGATTCGAAACACAAAACACAGCTAATAAAAACATTGGACTCTGACAACAGCTTCTGGACCTTAACCATAGTTGGATGGCTGAGTTGATAAAATGGAGAATTTTTTTTTTTTTTTTTTTATATTTGGTTTCCAGCTCGAATCTCCCTGTCTACTGATACCGATGGCCATGGATTGCACTGTGAAAGTCTTGCTTTGCAAGTCTTATTCGAGATCTAATTTAATCCATGCATGTGCCTTGAGATACCCTACAAATGCACAAATAATTTATTAGGAGTATACAAATATATTAAGTTGGAATTAGAGTCAATACAAGTGAGGACTGTAGTTGGTTTGTTTGCTTTCTAATGGTTGAGCATATGATTGTTAAATATTTCTGCTAAAGAAGAAGTTGTGTTCCAACAGGCCTGACTCGTATAATAAGAGTGAGTTTTGTCGGAGCATGTGCATATTGTTTAAGCTTCCATACACACAGACCCACTATTAGATACACAAGCCCATACCCATAACCTAACAATAACAAGTTATTGCAAGCATTCAGGTCTCGATGAATGATTTCTCTGCCTAGAATCCTCATGGAGATGAGCTGCCTTCCCAAATTCCATTTATAATACAACTTTGTGTTCAAAATCATAACTTAAAATTCAGTATTTGAAGAAAAATAAGCAGATTGTATCTATAGATCAAC
Source organism: Salix dunnii (assembly GCA_015731905.1). NCBI lineage: Eukaryota > Viridiplantae > Streptophyta > Magnoliopsida > Malpighiales > Salicaceae > Salix > Salix dunnii. The sequence goes on along the minus strand of CM027662.1, from coordinate 1,139,829 downwards.
GACTAGAAATTTCTGGTTGAAGAAAACTAAATAGAGACGAAACGTAAAAACTGCTGTCTGGCATAAATTCATAAACCAGAACCTTTTCATCTCTATCAGCACAAACACCGAGAAGCTTGACAAGATTTTTGTGCTGGGGTTTCATGATCACAGAAATTCAATTGTAAGTTCTTTTATGTAATGTTTATATTAAAAATATTTTAAAAATAAATAAATATTGTTTTAATATATTTATATATGAAAATAATTTTTAAAAATAATTTCAATTATACCCTCATAAATTTGAACTCGGGCATTAAGGGAATATGTTTGTTTTACCTTATAAATAGGCCACAATCATCTTATCCAAATAAATTCACTCAAACTTTGTCAAGCTAAATTCACTCAAATATCAAATACTAATTTTCTTTTTTTTTTAAATAAAATTTATCATCTCAAATGCAATATAGTTATCCTATATCTAGATGAGCTATAAATCAAGCTTAGAATTTAAATTGTAAATTTTTATAGTCTTGGAGATTCATTATCATAAAAATCTCATCATTTAGCTAGAGTTTTATTATCTCTTGCTATGTTGGGAGTCTCAATACCAAACAATTCATTTGCATTCTTATGAATTAAATTGTAAGTCAACTTTATACTTTTCATTTGCATCAGCTTAAGCATTGATATAATCGAATTTTAATGTTGGAATTAATTTTAAAATTAAAATTATAATAATATTGAGGATTCAAATAATAAATTGTTATATGTAAAGGGGTATGAAGTTGACTTTTAAATTTTAAAGCAATTAATATATAACATATATGCATGTATTTTAGTTACAGTACGAAAGAAGAGTGTCCTACTAGAAAATTAAATATTCTAAATCTCTATTTTTGTTTTTAAAAGAGCCTTTTCTCACAATAAATTTGAGAATTTATGTATTCGGTGACAATCTCATGAAAGAAATGATGACTAGAAAAAAAATTTAGTGAATTAAGAATTTTTTCCTTAGTTTTGTAAAATAAATTAAATAGTAATTTTAATTTTAAAAGTCAATTAATCTCTTTATCAATGTTGATCATTCTTAATTTAAAAGTAATTTCTATTATAAAAAAAGAAATTAATAGTAATTTATTTTAAAAATATTTCCTTCTATAATCAATTCTTTCATATTAATTTTTTCATTATTTTTTGAGGAAGAGAAAACCTCCTTTAATGTTTATAGATACTCAAAACTAATCCCCATCATCTATGAATGCATAGCCTTCTTTTTTTTTTTTTTGAAACCAACTGCATAGAAATTACAGGTCTATAAAATCATCAGCTCGATGCTCCACATTAAAAACAAAGAAGATAGAGATCAAAACTTGATGAGGTTTACACACACACACACACAATGAAGATGATTGTTTTGGCATCCTGCCTTCAGTCAATCACTGACCTCTTTTCAAAAAGCAAGTGGCCCCTGCCACTCACAAAGCCTAAAAAAGATGTCCTCCATTTCCATATGCAACCAAAGTTACTTTCGGTGCCAAAAGTTCCTTTAGACAAAGCATGGTCCCTACCACTACTGAAAGATGTCTACCACTCAAAGTAATGATTACAAAGTGATAAAAAATCTTTCGGCTATATATATATATAATTTATTTCTTAGGAAACAAGTTTCTGTCTTACAAATAAAAATCCCTCAATAAGAGAAAATAGAAAACAAAATTATAAATTCCCTTATCATTGGTTGTTATGGAAGTTAAAAATAAAAGGAAGCTCAAACTCAAACAAGATGTTATTCATCCTGCCTGTTTATATAAGGAAGACAATATACAAAGAAAAAAAAACAGAACACTACACATTTATACTATAGTTTTTACCAATAAGTGTCACGTTGAGAAATATCATTAGAGCTACCATTCATTTTTGTTATAAGAAAAAACAAAGAGTTGCACCTCAATCACCGTGGTAATACGATGGAAAGAGTGGCCTCTAACAATTCTGGGAATACCTCTTATTTTCGTATTGATTAATTTATGTTACAGAGTCTCTGTTCTTATAGAGAACTCATTACAAAGATAACTCAAATACGGTAAGTAATGAAAATCCCATACTAATCGGGATATAATCAATTAAAGAATACAATTCCTATATTGGACTCTATAGCTCATGCTTCCTTATCTGTACAAATCACGTTAACACTTCCCCTCAAGTTGGTGCAAAGATATCTTCGATGCCCAACTTGCTAAGTGAGCCATAAAAAACTTTGTTTAAGACGACCTTCGTGAGCACATCCGCAAGTTGACCTTCTAATCTAACAAAAGGGAAGTGGATCACGCCTTCTTCAAGATTTTATCTGATGAAATGTCATTCTATCTCGATATGTTTTGTTCGGTCATGCTGAATTGGATTTTGAGAAATTGCAATTGCGGCTTTATTGGCGCAATATAGATTCATTCCTGACTTGGGAGTGAAGCCAATTTCAAAGAGTAATCTTCTAATCCAAAGGAGTTCATAAAGACCCTTAGCCATTCCTCTAAACTCTGCCTTCACGCTTGACAAAACAACTACCTTCTATTTTTTACTCCTCCACATAACCAAGTTCCTTCCAACAAATGTGAAGGGATGTAGATTTTCTGTCAACCACGTTTCCTGCCCAGTCAGCATCTGTGTAACCTTTAACATTCAAATGACCATTCTTGGAGAACATAAGCCCTCTTCCTAGAACGGATTTTAGGTACTGTAGTATTCAGCTAATTGCATCCATGTGATCCTTACTCGAGGAATGCATGAATTGGCTCACCAGGCTGATAGCATACGAAATATCTGGATGGGTGTGAGATAAGTAAATTAATTAACCTACCAGCCGTTGATACCTTTCTTTGTCAATTGGTTCCTGATCGGGGTACACCCTAAGTTTTTGATTCTGAACCATTGGAGTGTCTGTCGGCTTGCAGTCAAGCATTCCTACCTCAGATAGTAGATCCAGTACATATTTTCTCTGTGAGAAAAAAATTCCCTGATTTGATCTAGCCATTTCAATCCCTAAGAAGTATTTAAGTCCACCCAAGTTCTTCATTACGAATTCGGTGGATAGTTGTTTTTGTAATTTTTTCATTTCTTCCACATCATCTCCTATAATGATCATGTCATCTACATAAATTATCAGGACAATCACCTTCCCTCGTTGCTTCTTAAGGAAGAGGGTATGGTTTGAGTTGCTTTGCTGAAACCTATACTTCCTCATAGCCACACTAAATCGACCAAACCATGCATGTGGTGATTGCTTTAGTCCATATAAAGCTCGTTGTAATCTGCAGACAGTTTCAGGTGTGTTGGAACTATATCCTGGTGGGATGTCCATATATACCTCTTCTTCAAGGTCTCCATGAAGGAAGGTATTTTTTACCTCAAACTGGTGCAATGGCCAATATAAATTTACAGCCATGGATAACAAAACTCTAACAGTGTTCAGTTTTGCTACTGGGGAGAAAGTCTCCTGATAATCTACCCTGTAAGTTTGTGTGTACCCCTTCGCTACCAACTTTACCTTATATCGCTCAATGGATCCATCTGCCTTATATTTGATGGAAAATACCCACTTACACCTAACAGTCTTCTTCCCTTGTGGTAATGTGACAATTTCCCATATTCAGCTCTTCTCTAGGGCTGTCATTTCTTCTTGGATTGCATGGGACCATTTGGGGTCTGCTAATGCTTCATGAATTCCCGAAGGAATATAGCCGTAAGACAACTGGTATGCAAAGGCTTTGAGAGGCATTAACAGCCTTTTTGTGGAAACATAATTAGAGACGAGGTACTTTGCCTGCTGTCCTACCGTATCTGGTGAGTACCTAGATGGAGGTTTTCCTCTATTTTGCCTGAAAAGTAAGTGATAGCTAACTAGAGAATTCAAAATATTACTGGTGGGTGGTGAATGAGACATTACCTCAGGAATATTCTCATGCAAAGGAGTGTCATTTTTATTCAAACTAATCGAAAAGAATACATGATGACTCTTGGCAAGAATGCAAGTTTCACATTTAAAGTCTGAATAATTCAAATTCAAAAACAATTCCGGAAAAAAGTACTTCATATAACTAAAAGAAGGATATCCCAACCGATAATGCCATAGCCAAATATGATTTTCTCTTGTTAGTAGTGATCGTCTCACAATGTTGACGCTGCCGGGATTGAAGTCATCCGTGTAGTATAACCCCTCTCTCTTAGTACCATGCCCAATTATCTCCTTCATGAGGATATCCTAAAAAAGGCAGAATTTTGGATACATTAGTGCTACAAAATTTAGGTCTTCGGTGACTTGGCTGACAGATAACAATTTATTTGAAAGAGAGGGCACTAATAACGTGTTGGTTAATGATATAGAGGGTGTAATATGCACGGTGCCAGCCCTTGTGACAGGGTAGTAGACTACCCTATTGGCATTGTTGATACCAGTTCTTCTTGGTTCTGTGGTAGTTGCAAAGTCATCTGAACAATATGTCATGTGGTCTGTTACACTTGAGTCCACAATCCAGTCGGTTTTAGAGTCTGTGTTACCTTGGTCTTTCAGAAGATTAGTGGCAGCTTCTCTAGGTTCAACCAGTGGGGCTAATGATAGTTGGGGTTTGATGTCCACCAATGATGCTTGACTTGTGTTTCCAGTAGAAGTTCTTTGCTTCCATTATTGGTGAGCATGACTGTCTATCTAATTGCTTCCCTTCGAATATATACATAGGCTTGTTCGACCGTTGGGAAGGATTTCAATTGGAGTACATCACTACGTATATTATCAAGCCTGTCATCTAGTCCATCCAAAAAAGTATACACATGATTCTCTTAAAGCAGGTCATTATTTTGTTGTATATCAGCAGCACATTCCATATGATTAGGTCTACGGAAATCAATTTCCCTCCATAAACCTTGAAGGGAATTGTAGTAGGTTTATATGGATTCCCCTGATTGTTTCATTCTTGTAATTAATCGTTTTAGATCGTATACCTAAGAAGTATCAAATCCATCAAAATAAGTGGTGGTGATCGAGTCCCATACCTGTTTGGCAGTAGAGAATTGGATAAAGTTGCTTATGAGAGATGACTCTAGTGAGTTGATTATCCATCCTTTCACAATCGAGTTTTCTGTTCTCCACCTCCTGAAACAAGGATCATTCAATTCTGGTTGGGGAAGATCTCTATTTATGTATCCCAACTTGTCTTTTCCAAAGATATACATCTCCATAATTTGGGACCACAAAGCATAGTTGGTACCATCAAGCTTGATACCAATCAATGCAGCAGTGGTGTCATAGATCACTGATGGGGTTTGGATTTGATTTTGAGTTACAATCTGTGTCATTCTTATCATGAGATCATAAAGAGTTGTAGCTGTGTTTTGTTGTTCTTGCTCTATCATGTCGGTTGGAGTCTCCATGCTTAATTTCTTCCTCAAGCCTTCTGTCAAGGTTTTAAGTGGCAAAGAATGGACCTTTGCTTTGATACCATGAAAATTATGGGAATACCTCTAATTTTTGTATTGATTAATTTATGTTACAGAGTCTCTGTTCTTATAGAGAACTCTTTACAAAGATAACTCAAATATGGTAAGTAATGAAAATCCCATACTAATCGGGATATAATCAATTAAAGAATATAATTCCTATATTGAACTTTACAGCTCATGCTTCCTTATCTGTACAGCTCTCGTTAACAACCTCTTTATTAACAAAACTAAATACTCTCTGTTTCGATGATGTAGATTCTTGCGCAACAATTCTCCCAACAGAAAATGCAGGTTGTGTAGGGATTGGAATTGTTGGGTTATCACCTGCCAACATAATAGCGACTGATGACATTGTTGGTCTATCTGCTGGGTCTTCTTGCACACACAATAACCCAATGTGGATGCATTTAAGCACCTCGGTTGCTGCACTTGACTTGTCTAGTAACGAGTCCATTAACTCCAGTCCTTTACCTTCAGACCACAACTTCCTATTATGAAACCTAAAAGCTTAAACTTGTAAGTGAGGTTCTAGAATATAATTTATATTATTCTCTAACACATCCTCTCAAGTGAAAGTCATTTGGGCTTGAAACTTACACAAGTTTACAATACCTTATGTTTGATTTTTATCAAATAGAATGAAGGTGGTGAGATTCGAACTCGTGACCACTGGATCAAAAAGACTCTGATACCATGTTAAGGAACCATCTTACCTAGAAACTTAAGCTTGTATGTGAGACCCCAGAATATGATTTGTATTATTCTCTAACACTTTCATGCCTGAAATATCAAAAAATTCCTGAATTAACTATTCTTTGATAGACAATAGTAGAGTAATATCTTTTCTTTGGACGAGATACAAGGAAAGGAGCATACAAAACTGAGGAGGTTTTTCCTGTCTTATGAAAGATGAAACCCTTCATTCCTTTTCCGACTTATGATCTCTAGCATGAGAACTCTGAAACTGAATACGTTTAATTTTACAGAAGGGAGTCATTCCTATTAGGATTGAGAGAGTTTGCAGATATTTGAAAGAGAAGGAAGAATTAGTTTAGAGAAGGAAAGAGGGAGAAAAGAGAAAAAAGAGGGAGACTAAAATTTAAAATTATGTTGTATTGATTTCTGTTTTGCATACATTTTTTGTGTGTGCACTTCTCTATTTATACATATTTTTCATACCTTCTTTCATACTCTAGATTACAAATACAATATTATAGAATATATATTCTATACTCTTAACACTTCCATGGCATATTCAGGAGCCATATATCCATTGTTAAATCCAGATATAATAACAAAAAATCAACTTAGACACAAGTGAATGTTGTGAAGGTTTTGTGTGCAATGCTTGGAATTTTCACCAAATGTGATCTTTTATTCCTAGAAAGCGATGAATTGTTTACAGAATATGTTCAAAGTTATGGTGACCATCTTCAATGAAGCTTCTTCTTTTATGTATGTATGTATGTATGTATATAGATAGATAGATAGATAGATAGATAAGAAAGAAAACAAAATACTATATATAATCCATAGGTGCTAAAAGAACAATTGAGCCTGAAAGAGGAGTTTGAGAATCATTCATAAGATATTTGACATTTAGACCAGCAAAGTTGTGAGAGGGTGTTGGACAAAATGGAGAGTAATTATACTTGCTATGTTCCAACAATTATATATATATATATATATATAAGAAGAGCAAATAATAATTATGATAATACACTGAGGAAATATGCCCATAGTAGAATACTAAAGGGTTTCCCAGAGCTATTAGAGCTACAGAAGTATTCGGGACTCCAACAAAAGGTGTCAATCCATTACTGATTATCAATGTTTCTGTCTCTCTGTTTTTTTTTCTATATCAGAAACATTGTTATTACACACCATCTACGGCATTCTATATTATGAGATATTGACAAAATGACTAAGAAAACTAGCTATTCAGAACCACACCAATTGCCGCAGACATCGACAAGAACAATGGCAATCCTATTATCATCACCGTGGTAAGATACTAGAAACTTTAGCCTCTTGCATCATTTTATTGTAGAAAATATTGTATATATTTAAGAATTCAAAGGCAAACTAAATGAATGGAACAGACCAAAGATAAACATATCAAGACTTTTATGATGCATGAACTCATATATGAGTAGCTTTTCTTCTCCTTCTATGCCACATCCTAATAGCCTCACAAGGTTTTGGTGTTGTAATTTTGCAATTACTTTGACTTTGTCAAAATAGATCAATTGAGGCTTAAAAGCATTATTCTTTATTGAAATTTTACAGAATATATAGAAGAAAAAAACATATCTCAGTATTTATGTGTGTGAGATATTATAGGCTATTGTTTAGGAATTAATACAATTTAAATATTCTAAATATGGTATATGCTAATTTATAGCTTCTGTTAACACTCTCCCTCAAGTTGGTGAGTAGATATCATCAACTCCCAACTTGTCAAATGAGTTGTGGAATGTCCTGCTTGACACTGTTTTTGTCAAAATATCTACTAGTTGGTCATCGGTTTTCACAAATGGAATCTGAATTATTTTGGCCTCTAGTTTTTCCTTAATGAAATGATGATCTACTTCCACATGTTTTGTTTGATCATGTTGTACTGGGTTGTGTGCTAGTGCTATAGCTGCTTTGTTGTCACAAAAGAGTCTTATTGCATCAGTTGGAGGATAGCCGACTTCAATGAGCAATTCTCTTAGCCATAGCATTTCACATATTCCTTTGGCCATGCCTCGAAATTCAGCCTCTGCTCTGGATAATGCTAACACCTTTTGTTTCTTGCTCCTTCATGAAACAAGATTTCCCCCAACAAATGTAAAGTAGCTCGAAGTGGATCTTCTGTCAGTAATGTTTCCTGCCCATTCAGCATCCGTGTATCCTTCAATGTTCAAATGTTGATTTTTTGACAACATAAGACCTTTTCCTGGAGATGATTTCAGATACCTAAGGATTCGGATTACTGCATTCATATGATCATTGCTTGGATTGTGCATAAACTGACTTACCACACTTACTACATAAGTTATATCTGGTCGTGTATGAGACAGGTAGATTAGTTTTCCAACTAATCATTGATATCTCTCCTTGTTGGTAGGAATTTGATCTGCACAGTGATTCTGTACTATTGGAGTGTCAACTGGTTTACAATTTAACATATCAGTTTCTGATAATAGATCCAATATATATTTCCTTTGTGAAAGGAAAATGTTTCCTGTTGATCTTGCCACCTCAATTCCCAAAAAATATTTTAGCCCTCCAAGATCCTTCATTTCAAAATTCAAATGGAAAATTCTTCTGAAGCCTAGAAATCTCTTCTGTATCATATCGCCCAAACCATGCTCTTGGTGACTGTTTTAGTCCATATAATGCCTTTTGTAGCTTGCACACTATCTTTTCTATAGAGTTCGTGTTGTATCTAGGTGGAATATCCATGTAAACTTCTTCCTCAAGATCTCCATGAAAAAATGCATTCTTCACATCAAGTTGGTGTAGCGGCCAATCCTGATTAACTGTCAGAGATAATAGGACTCGAACCGTGGTCAATTTGGCTACTGGAGAGAAGGTATCTTGGTAGTCTATACGATATGTTTGAGTAAATCATTTCGCTACCAATCGTGCCTTGTATCTTTCAATAGTCTCATCTGCTTTATGTTTAATAGAGAACACCCATCTGCATCCCAAAGTTCGTTTTCCTTTCGGCAATGAAACCAGTTCCATGTGTGATTTTTTTTCAATGCTTCCATTTTTGTCATTGTTGCTTGAGACCATTCTGGTGAGGATAATGCTTCTCGTATATCTAATTATTTGAATTGGAACTTTCAAATGCAACTGCTATTGGAAAGGAATGGCATCTTTGGTTTTGCTGATGGTTCACATTAATGTCCTATCTCTGCAAATGAAATTGGTACAAATGCTCCTAACTCTTCCTCTATTGATATAGAATGTGATGAGATGATGATATGAAAAATGCATGATAGGGTTTTATGCAATTAATTGTTGCAACCTTGTCTCCCGTAGCAATGTCATATGCAATTGGTAGTAATAATTTAAAGACCTTCAACGGAGATTGAAAAAGCAGTTTTCTACTATATCTAAGACAAGTATATTTCAAATGAAACCAAACCTGCAAAATATTAGGCAAGGAATGGATACAATAAGTCAATATCTTCTTAAAATCAAAGAAGCTAGGAATTACTTAGCTATGACGAGAGTCTATTTTGCTGATTAAGATATAATTATTTTGGCTCTGAATGGACTTCCTTCTGAGTATAATACCTTTAGATGTGTAGTTAGAGGCAGAGAAAGTATAATCACTTTGAAGGATTTTAGGTCTCAGCTACTTGCTAAGGAACAAATTGTAGAGAATGTCATGCTTGATAATCTTGCTTACCTTACTGCCATGCATACAATTTTCAAACCTCATTCCTCTTCCACACAATTATTTCAATCACCTCGTGGACAACACAAATACAATTCCTATAAGAGTGGTGGATATAAATCTTTTAATAGGAATATGGACAGGGGTAGACCTAATCAAAACCAGAGGAACTTCACACTGAGAGCACCATTTCATACTAAACCTCATGGCTTGCCAACCATGTCTTCAGGTGTGTTAGGTTTATATTCCCCTTCTTCATATACCTCATTAGCTTCTTCCAGTAGTATTGTGTTTCATTTATGTAACAATGAAGGGCACACAACTCCATCATGTGGTATTAGGGGTTATGAGAGGATCAAATGTACAATTTATGGCAAATCAAATCACACGACTTAGTATTGTTTCTATAATGAGAATGGTCCTAATTTTGTTGGCTCTCTAAGTAGCTCTCCTGCTTTTCAGTCTCAACATCATGCTTTACATGTTATGCAAAATCCCTATCATCAATCTTAGTAATCTTCAGCTCCCTCCTCACCTCCAGTCTGGATTACTGATACAGGAACTACAAATCACATGACTGTTGACTGTCAAACCTATCACTGAGCTCCATATCCTGCAAATGATATTGTTCAAACAGTCAATGATGAAGGTTTCTCAGTATCTCATGTTGGTTATGCAGTCATTCCTACCTATACTAAGCCTCTTCAATTGAACACTATTTTATGTTTACCTACACTGACTCAAAATTTGCTATATGTTCATATAATTTGCTTGGATAGTAACTGCTATATGATCTTTGATGTCTTTTGTTTTTGGATTCAAGACAAGGCCATAGACAGGATAAAGTACAGGGGGTAGTGTAGTAATGGATTTTATCCTCTGTCTTCTGCCTCTTTTATATCCCTTGGCAGATTTCAGGCCGAAGATTACATTGGTCAGTTGGTCTTATCTTCAACCTAGCATCATAGGTTAGGTCATCCTTCCAATAAAATTGACAACCTAATGTTGCAAAAATCTAATATTCATTTCTCTTCAAATAATGCTACTATTGTATGTGTTAATTGTCTTGAGGGTAAATTTTATAAATTTCATTTTCCCTCGCGTGTTAATCCATTTGTAATAGCATTCAATATTATACATAGTGATCTTTAGGGTCCTTCACCACACATGTCTATTGATGGATATAGGTACTATGTAATCTTTGTTGATGAATTCTCTCGTTATTGTTGGTTATTTCCCCTTATCAATAAAAATGATCTATATTCAGTATTCACTACCTTTTATAACCATGTTCAAACTCAATTTTCTCGAGCAATTTAAGCGTTTCAAAGTGATGAGGGTGAATATGTTAACAAATCTTTCCAAAATTTTCTTACAAGTAAGGGTATTGTGCACCACAAATCATGTCCATACGCCCTTAAACAAAATGGGTTGGCTGAACGTAAATATAGGAATCTCATTGAAACAACAATTACATTACTTTAACTCATCTATGTATTTTTTGGTGTACTTGTTTTCCATTATTATGGCCCTATCTTCAAAATAAACTTCAACCAAAGACTTCCATGTGTGTTTTTCAAGTCTATGCCCTTCAATATAAAGGATATATTTGCTATTATGTCTCTAGGAAGCATGTGTATATCTTTAGGCATGTTATTTTTCTTGAACATGTTTTTCCTTACAAAGACTTAGCTCACAAAGTCCAAGTCTCTACTACACCCTTACCTTCCACTCCTTTGTCTATCATACCTATTATTACACATAACAATGTTGTCACACTACCTCCTCCTCTTGATGCTTCACATTCTACTGGTTCTACCTCCACTCCCATATTAGTTATGTTCATTTCTCCTGCTTCTTCATCATTTTCTTCTATACCTGTGGCACCTGAATCCAACAATAGAGGTATGTCTATTGAACCCTCATCTCTAGTAAAATCTTTTCAGTTTGAGGCCATATCAGGTGTTCTTCAAATTCCTCCCATGAATTTGCATCCTATGCAAACTAGATGTAAGAGTGGCATTGTCAAGAAGAAATCTTGTTTTCACATAGCTAAACTATCCACATATTCTGACTTGTCATTGATTGAGCCTAGTAATTATAAACTGGCCCTGCAAAATCTAGTTTGATTAAATGCAATGAAGGAAGAACTTGTTGCTCTTCAGTCTTAGGGTACCTGGATTTTGATCCCTCTACCCTCTCATAGAAACTTGGTAGGCTACAAATGGATTTTCAAGATCAAGTAGAATGTTGATGGTGGCCAGATTAGATGCTCAGGGTTTTAGTCAAAAACCGGGACTTGATTATGGGGAAACTTTCAGTCCAGTGGTTAAACCAACTACAGTTCAACTTGTTTTAGCCCTTATTGCTCAGTTTGGATGGATACTAAGATAGTTAGATATTAAGAATGCCTTCCTTCATGATATTCTTCATGAAGAGGTTTACATGGCCCAACCTCTTGGTTTTGCAGACCTTTAACACTCTCAGCTTGTGTGCAGAATTCACAAATCTCTATATGGCCTGAAACAAGCCCGAGAGCATGGAATGACAAGTTCACTACTTTCTTACCATCATTAGGCTTTCAATGCACATATTCTAACTCCTTTTTATTTGTTAAACATCTTAATGATAGTATTATCATCCTATTGGTGTATGTGGATAATATATTATTACTGGCAATCAATCCTGTGAGGTGCATCATATTATTCAATCTCTTTCTGTTGAGTTTGATATTAAGGATTTGGGTGAGCTTCACTATTTTCTAGGCATCCAAATTACTCATATTCATTATGGTCTATTTTTATCTCAATGCCAATATGTTCATGATCTTATGCTCAAACATATGAAAGCGGTATATCGTATGTTGAGATACTTGAAGAGTGCACTAGGAAGAAGACTACTATTTTCTAAAAATAAGGTCTATGAGATTAAAGGGTATATAAACTCGGACTAGGCAAGAAATAAGACTGATAAAAGATCGACATCAAGTTACTTTATTTTTGTAGAAGGTAACCTCATCACTTGGAGAAGTAAGAAGCAAAAAGTGGTTGCTACATCAAGGGCTGAAGCAAAATACCGAGGTATGGTTCATGGTGTGTGTGAATTATTATGGGTTAAACATGTGTTACATGATTTGGGAATTGATTATGAGACATTCATGGGTCTACATTGTGATAATAAGACAACTATCAAAATTGCATATTATCGTGTACAACATGATCGTACCATACATGTTGAAGTTGACCAACACTTCATTAAAGAAAATTTTGATCAGAAAATTATACAATTTTCTGTTTCGATATAAAGATCAACTAGTCGATATACTCACAAAGATAGTCTCAAGGAAAAGTGTTTTATAATGCAATTAGCAAGTTGGACATGATTCATATCTACGCTCCAACTTAAGAGGAAATGTTAAAACACAGCTAGCTTTACAATAACAAAGAAACTAGTACTAATAGTCAATTAAAGTTGTATTGTATTTTAGATAGAATTGTATTCTAACTGTTGTAATTATTCCCTGTATAAAACCCAACCCTACTATAACAAAGGAATACACTGAATATATCAACATTAAATCGATTTTCAAATTCTTAGAATAATTATATTAAAAACATTTTTTATTGTATTTTGTTCCGTCCTATATAGCGGACGGGCATAATTAAGAGGGCTTCATGGTCACAAACTTCACTCGCCAGCTTCATCAACGAGGAAAATTATAGGAAACTGTTAAGCCATTGACAGAACATTCACTAGCATTTGCCTCGTAGTGGTCTGCAAGTCTCCCAACATAAATGGCAGGCCGTTGAGGTTCGGGAAGATCAATTGAGTTGTCACTTTTCAGCATTGAAACAACGGACGACATGGTTGGCCTTTCAAGAGCATCTTCTTGGACGCATAATAAACCGATAAGCACGCATCGGGAAAATTCATCAGAGCAGCATGAATCAGCCAACACTGGATCTATCATCTCGAGTGTCTTTCCATTGCTCCAAAATTCCCATGCCTGATGCAGGATTTGGAAGAGTATTTAACTAAACATTTTTATCATAGTGTCAAGTAAATGATTATGTGTATTCTATGCTGAAGATACTTACATAAGCTAGGAGGCTAGGACCAACTTTCGATTTGTGGAATCCAAAATTCTTTCTTCCGGTTATGATCTCAAACAGAAGAACTCCGAAACTAAAAACATCAGATTTGGTGGAGTAAAGTCCCTCCATTGCATACTCTGGTGCCATGTATCCACTATTCAAAAGAAGGGACAGGAAGTTTTTAGTAATCATGGAAAATTAAATATCCAACAGGCCCCCTGTGCTGTGCTCCTAGCAGCTAGTGAAGTCACAGGTAGCCGAAAAACTCTAGACTCACAAAAGTTAGATACATGACTCATATGATAGATCATATCATTATGCTTTGTTATATTATTGTCTAAGAAGTCGGGTAACTAATGAAGTGATTATACTTAATATACAAAGATAATTGATGCGCGAATTCACTTACTATGTTCCCACTATCCTAGTAGTATTGGCTTCGCCTTCTTTAGCTTCCATGATCCTTGCCATTCCGAAGTCAGAAATCTTCGGATTCATATTATTGTCCAACAAGATGTTGCTAGCTTTAAGGTCCCGATGGATGATTCTAAGTCTAGAATCCTCGTGGAGATAAAGAGTTCCCTTTGCAATTCCATCAATGATATTAATACGACTTCTCCAGCTTAGTTGAGCACGTTTCCTCGGATCTATAGTCAAATCAAAATTGATACGAAATCAAATTATTGCTTTTATTCAGTATTTGAAAAATAAAATTTCAGCATATTGTATCTGAGATCAATGAATGGAAATTTCTGATTTGAAAACAATAAGAAAATCATTAAAGAGGACTAGTTACCAAAGAGGACCACGTCTAGGCTGTTGTTAGGCATGAATTCATAGATCAGCAGCTTTTCCTCTCCATCAACACAAAAACCGAGAAGCTTAACAAGATTTTTGTGCTGAAGTTTCATGATTAGTAGAACTTCATTTGTAAACTCGTTTTTGCCTTGCTGAGACGAAGCTGAAAGTCTCTTTACTGCTACTTCCTTTCCATCACCCAGTATACCCTTCAGAAATACACGACAAGGAATCAGTAAAACCTCTTTTTATTTCTTCTCTAGAGTACTTCGTAAGGTAATTTGAACTTGAACATAAGATATTGTAATTCATTACCTTGTAAACTGGACCAAAACCACCTTGCCCAAGCAAGTTTGTTTCAGAGAAGTTATCAGTAGCAGCATTTATGGAAGCCAAATCCATGATTGCTGATTCCCTATCATTAAGGTCATCTCTCTGAAAATTCTGGTGATGAAAATCGTTGTGGTTTGGGTGATCAAACCCACGAAATTTACCATCTTCATTGGTATTTTCTTTCTTGCCTGTATGACAAGATTCAAGAAGTCAACAAGGGTTGCAAAGAAAACCCAAAAGAACAAGTTAGTGAATTTCATAAAAAGAATCCTTGCATTTTCGCATTCTGGTTTTCATTGCAAGATGGTAGAAGAAGGAGCCTAAAATTGCTACCAACAAGAGTGTTGATGCCACAGTACTGATGGTAATTATCCTTATTTCGCTTCCGTTGCCTGCCATTGGGGAAAAGAAATTATTTTCGGTGCATGAAGTATTTTTTTTTTTTAATTAGCAAATACAACAAATTTTTAAGTCGTAATTGAGCTATAAGCAAATTACGTACCTTTTCCGGTCACCATAGTTTGATTAGATTCAGTTGTGCTGTTGTAGAAAGCATATAATTCATACCTTAAATAGCAACTGCGGCTAAAAATCCTTGCTCCACGAGAAGATTTGCAACAAGTCGTAACATTTTTAATGGCAACCTCAAGGCATTTGTAACAGTCATTTGGAGACAAGTCTGTAGAGCACTGTACTAGAGAGAAAAAACTGTCACCATTAGTGAAGGGTCCCTCTTCAGTAGCATACATGTTCGCTGAAGGAACAAAAGCTGCCTTCATGATAAGACTACTCAAAGTTTTATTGACTACTAAACTAAGATCTTCTGGATTTGAAATGTTCTTTGGATTATATTGGGGAATGTTTCCTGAAACATCCAAGCTGCCTAAGAAACTTTGATTCGAGTAGCGCAATTGACATAGCTCTTCCCATACAACTGCTTCCTTATCTCCTGGACAAAGCTGCCTGATATCTTGAGATGCGACAGCAATGCAGGCACTGCATCTTTCATTTGTTACATAGTTAAGGCACATGTACTGAGCATACACTCTATCAGGATCAATTCCAGTAGAGGTAGTGAAAATTTTTGAAACAGAAGCATTTGAAGAAAGAGTAGAAATGAGGGTCTCGAGATTGTTTTGAAATGGACTATTATCTGTATAGTTCGAATTGTTTGAGCAAAGTTTGTTTGGAGGATCAGCATAAGCAAGATCAAAAATGTTGGCAATGGAAAAATACAACAAAAGCATTTGAGTACTTTTTATAACAGTAAGGAAATTGTGACTCATATCTTGTGTTTTGAGGTCGCGACACTAACTATCAAGAGGCATCTATAATCTGTAGCTGAAAGCCTGAAACTGTTTTCTTTCTATCACTTTACAGGAGAACATATATACAGCAAATGGGAAGTTTCAAGGAAGAATTGGGATAAATCAAGGCAAGTAGCATATTATTGCTATAGAACGAAGTCCCCCGTCAAATAATTATAAGAATATATAGTAATTTAAAAATAATAAATGAGTCGCTCACCACTGAGTTTAAATCTTTTGGATTAAATTAACATTTAACTATCATATTCAATATCATATCCTTAAAAAAAGACTCGACACATTAGAAAAGATCTTAAAAATCATCGACAAGATTAAATTTTTGGATGAAATCAAATTTCAATAATCAAATTCAATGAATAAGAATCAATCTTTTATCCTCTAATTCAGTAAAAAATGTTAAGAATGAGTCACGAAGCTGTTACATCCTAAAAAATAGTCCATGCATGTATGTGTAGAAAGAGAGAAAGGGTCTTGCTTTGGTCAACAAAACTATATTGGACAATGAATGCTGAATTTCTGACAGCGATCTATTCGTGGTGTGTAGTTTCCAGGAAGGTCCGATGCAAAATGTCTTAAGAACATGGTTGGACGTTAATAATTTGACCTGGACTAACAGTTTTAACCAATGGTTCATGATGACAAAGATGTTAATGATATTCGTCTTTGAACAGCAATTCTGAGTTTGAACAAGACCTTTTGTTTTGTGATTCATATTTCGTACTTGGAAAACTCTAAGAAACTACGTTTAGGATCTGTCCACTTTTACAACATCGCCTCTGTTTTAAATTCCGACACTTAGGTGTGTCTGTATTTGTTAATATAGTATAGTGTATTTTTAAATTATATTTTTAGTTGAAAATATATTTAATAATGGTTTGTTAGATACTTTTATTTTATTTCTTATATAAGTACATTAAAATAATAATAAAAATCATCTAGAAATATATCAATTTGATTTTTTTCAAATAAAAAAATAAAGTTATTTCAATATCAAAGGCATTCACCATGTTCTTGCCATCCATGAAGAGAAAAAAAAGGCAAATCCTATAGGAATAAAAATTACACATTCAATTCCCAATATTTGAAAAAGTAATATCACAAGTACATGAGAGGTAGGTTGTGAAAAGAGAAGGTTGCAGAAGTTTAAAAACAAAAGGTGTAAGCACCATGTGCAAGGGATAAAAACTTTTGAAAGATATCGTGATACAAAATTATTTTTGTTTTAAAATATATTAAAATATTTTTTAAGATTCTTTTTAATTTTACTATCAATAATATCAATAAATCTTCTCATCTGAAAACTTAAATTATAAGGTGATGATCCAGGATATAAGTTATGTTATTCTCTAACACACTATCTCAAGTGAAATTCTTTTAAATTTAAAACTTGAACACATGTTCATACTATCTTATATTTTATATTTATCAAATAAAATAAGAATTTTTAGGTTAACTAGTAAGTCGAGAGAGACAACGTTCCCTTTAATGCTTGAACTCTAACATGAAGTTCTTATTCTGGGAATTAAAAAAAAAAAAAAGAAAAAACCTCCAAACTAACAAAATCCTAATGTTGAGAATCTGAAGGAAAAATTTATAAATAACCTCTCAATCCCTATCATTTTCTGATCACCCAACTTAGGAAAACATTAACAAAGCCTAAATCTCCTTGGAATAACATTTTTCTAGTGAAAACATTGTTCAATAAAATAGTGTAATGATGATTTCCTTCCTTCCCATCAAAATATATTATGCTAGTTATCGGAGGAAATATTGTTATTTAATATAGCTCATTAGTCATTACCAAATTTATTGGGAATAAATATTTTTTTGATAATTTTAATGACTAGTAAAATGACTAAAATATAATTGTAAGCAAAAAAATATAAAACTGAAGGTCAAGGGATTTTTTATACTTCTCACAATAGTTTTTATGTTATTATTAGGTCGGTTAAAGGAAGTTTTGGTATTTGCACACTCGTGAACTATAATTAAAATTATTTTTCACCTCCTCACAAATTAGTGTTTATTGGAACAATAAATTTTTTTTTTAATCTTATTAATTAATACTGGATTTATTAGAGATTGAGTTTTATATATTTTTTTTTTGTTTTTTGTTTTTTTTTTTGTAAAGTTATCCCATGAAAGGCCAAAATGCTTACAAGGAGCTGTGGATTGTTAAGTGACAGAAGGAGAGAGAATTTTCTTCTCCATGTGGAGGCATGAAATCTGAACCAACGGTAACTCATCCATCCAAGATTCGAATTAGAAATTAGGCCAACTGGGTGGCTAAATATCGAGCCTCAATTGAGGAGCATAAGACAAAAAAATAGGACACGACGTTATCGAAGGTGACAAATTAATATTCATCGAAGGCTAGATTGTAATGTTTTTTAGCCAAAATGTCCTTATGTGATATGTTTTTATAAATTGATGATTTTTTAAAAATAATATAATAAATTATTTTTTCTTCGAAGAAAAGTTATTTTGATAGGAAATAATATGCTAGAAGAAAGAAATGATGTGACACACAAATATGTGGGCTTCTATGAAAAGTCAAATTTTAATAGAATAACTTGTTTGGGAAGGTATTATTTTGCCTGCACAGCGCGAGTAGCATCTCCCTCCCATTAGAAGCCCCGAGTTCAAACCTCTTCTTTATAAAAAAATGATTTAGTCACAGCCTTTAATGTTTTTATAATTATAAAGCTATCTCTTAAAAAGAGTTAAGATGAGATTTTGACACGATATATCTTTTTTTTTAATATTATTAAGGAATCAATATATCATTTATTTTTTATAAAGTGAAAAAATTATTATTAAGTCAAAAGGTCACAATCCCATCATTTTCTCTTATAGTTCTGCTAAGAAAAGCATGTAATCTTAGACAAATCAATATACTAGTTAAAAAATATAAGAAAAAATAGCACTAGAGAATACAAACATTAATGATTGCATAATAAATTCTCATAAACTATGTCATGATAGTATTTTTTTTGCGCTTCCCGCACCACCATCCCTATAATTGGGGAGACAACGGCACGCGGTGAAAAGGATAGTTGTTTTATAATCATAAAAATTACGATTATATTTATCAGGAGTTATCACCTAGTATTAAGGTTACTAAGAACCTATTGGTCTGTGAGAGTCTAGGAAAGAGGACATGTTGTGTAAGGGGATGACGCATCACCCCTAGTATACCTTACTCAAGGTAAGCTGCATTGTTATTTGGTTGTTTTTTCTAAGTTAAAAAAATATTCTTACGCTGCATTTTCAAAAACCTTTTTTTTTTTCTGCGGGTATACTTTACAATGTAATTTTATACCACAATTAAAAACCCTTTTTTCATCTATGGATATATTATACAATGTAATTTTACACCGTAGTAAAAATCTTTTTTATCTACGGGTGTACTTTACAATGTAGTTTTACACCCTGATTGTTAAAACAAAATAATTATTATTTTTTTATATATTTTGATCAAATTCCAACGGATAATCATAAACTGGTTATGATATCCAATTTTCGTTTCAAAATATAAGAAAGATGCAACATATATTTTTTTACGAAAAATATGATGGGAAAAACTTTGGAATCCATCCGTATACACGAAAACAACATATTTTTTGTATTTTTTTAAATGTAATTTTTTGTTTTTTTAAATTAAAATTAAAATTAAAAAAATAAAAACATTTCGGGTCGCCCCGCCTAGCCTAGCTAAATGGGTCGGCCCGCCTGGCCTAGCTAAATGGGTCGACCCAACTTTTCTGGCATTGGACTAGGCCAAGAGTGGTCCGGCCCAAAACCAAAAACAAAGCAGAAATACACACACACACACACACACGTAAATTAATTAGCACGCGAACAGTGTAAATTAATTAGCATGAGAGGGTCACCTACCATTACTGCCAGGTAGAGGAGGTCGAAGTGGTTCTCCCTGTCATGGTGGCGTCGAAAATGATGGCCAGTAGGCGCGTCGGAAGTCAACGGGCTCACATTGTTAGTACGTGGTTGTTGCTTCGCCGGAGCTGGTTATTGTTATTGGAGATGAAGGTTAATCTATTGTAGGTCATGGTGGAGGTGTTTGCTACTGCTATGCTCGTCGGGAGCTGTTGCAGGAGTTGGCGAGGAGAGAGAGAGAGCTTGCTGCTATGGCGAAGAAAGAGAGAGAGAGGCTGCTGGTGGTTCAACCGGAGATAAGGAAGATGGCTGAGAGAGAGATGGTTGACCCTGCTGGAGATGAGGAAGAAGAAGAGATGATGGTCCTGTTCTGTAGTCTCCCCTTCGTCCTCTGTTTTTTTTTTTTTTTTCTGGTTTCCCTAGTTTTTCCTCCATTCCTCTTCCTCTTTCCTCCTCTGTTCTTCTATGTAAATTCTCCCCCCCCTGCGTGAGTTACATAAAAATTTTGCTTGCTTTGTTATGTAGAAATTCAGCCCTTTTCCCTCTGCTTCGTCATTTTTCTTCTCCTTCCCTTGCTCTTGTGCATGATGTTGCTATTTATACATGATGGGTTGGGTTGCTTTCGGCGGTGGCATGCTTGCAATGTGGTTGTGCAGGTGGGCTGTCAGCAACGACGTAGTGGCTAGTCGGTGGGCGATGCAAGTAAAGCATGCGGCGAGAGTGCAGTGGTGTGTGTTGTGTTGGGCCTGCAGGAGGTGGATTTGCAATTTGGTCCTTGGCTTTCGATTTATGCAATTCGATCCTTAATTGACCATTAAATTCTTAATGTCTTCAATTTGGCCCTTGACTTCGCATAATTGGCTTGGAAAAATTTAATTCGGTCTCTGAAAATTTCAATCTTCTCAATTGAACCTGAATTAAGCTCAAGAATTTGATTTTTCATTGATTAAGCCCGTAATAAAATTAATTTGACTAATTTAAAGTATAATTAAGTCCTTGCACTTTAATTAAATCCTTCAATTGGACCCTGAATTAATTCCCAACATAATTACACTTGAAATTAGTCGACAATTAAATCAAATCAACCCATAAAAATATAATTATGCCGAACAACTTAATTCTTACACAGATTTATCCAATGATAAATTATTTTTACCTTAAATCTATACCTTTCTCTATTTTTCGAGGCAAAAGAGACACGATCGAACTCTCGAAAACAACCAAAATTTTCACATTTATTTTTCTACCAACGCCGACCCCTTTTATTTTATTTTTGTTATTTTTAGGTAGATTTTGGGGAGTAACCCAAAAATTGGGTTATGACAAACAAATTGACTAACCTTAAAGTTTCTCATCATATTGGGTTCAGATCATATCAAAAACAAATATTATGCTTTTTTAGTTTGAGTCTATCTAATTAATAAATAAATAATTAATATTCAAGGATGAGTGATCTATCTATCGAGTCATTGTTCTACACATTTTAAGTTTAATAAAATTATTTAATTTGTCATTTGAAATTATATTAGATCCCTGGAAGGGGGGTATTTTCATGAATTTTCTTCCCTTGGTGCATTAATTTCTATTTATTCGGATTTATAGCAATTAATTTATTCTCGAGTCTTTGTTGTTTCCGTCAAGATTGTCAATTTCTCTTCGGTTAGTATTTCATATTTTTTGTTTTGATTGGTGTTTTATTTTTTCAATTGGTATGAAATATTTCAGTTTCGGAGCATTTCAGCACACTATTTTGGGGTTATACTATTTATATATAATTAATTAATTATATATATATATATATAAGAAAAAAATTAAAATATTAATTTAACAAACATAATTTGAATTTAAGATAAATTAACTTTAAATTATACAATACAAATACAAAGTCAAATAAACATAATATCAAAATTAAAAATATCTCTAAAATTCCAAAATATTGTGAAAGTAAAATGTACTAAAATAATAAAAATATATATAAATCAAACATCCTCTACATTATTAATATAAAAATATAAATCTTGATGGTGGTATGTGAGGAAAGTCATCTACTAAACATTCCAATAGTTGGCAACAAATTTAAGTATTCACACACAAAAAAAAAAAAATTAGATATCATTTATTATTATGAAACAAATTCAGGTTGTTTTTTAGAAAAAATAAATATTTTTATTAGTTATTTTATTTTTTAATTCAATCTAAGGTTTCTTTTTTTTCTATTTAAATAACATATATCTTAAATTCTTTTTATGCTAGCTTCTCTATTTTATTTTATTTTCTATTATATATTATAAAAGTTTTTTAGTTTTGATATAAAATTTTATAATATTTTTTAACAAGTAAAAACGAGATGAATGACAAATAAATATTTTAGGTGTTTTTCCATAATTATAATATTTTTTAACAAGTAAAAACGAGATGAATGACAAATAAATATTTTAGGTGTTTTTCCATAATTATGATATTTTTTGTATATAAAAGTTTTTATTTATAATAAATTTATTGGTCTTCGAGAGCCTTAAGTTTATAGTAAATAATTTTATCCTTAGCTATAACTAAGTCATATTCCTAAATAATAATAATAATAATAATAATAATAAGAAATAGAATTTATTATCGAGCCTTGAATAATTTAAGAAAAAAAACCCTAATACCCATAAATTAAAAAAGATTGTATTCCTTACTATTTGCGTTTGAATTTACTAGCAAAGGTGTTGGTTAGACCGGTTCGAAGCAGAATCGAGAAAAGCAGAACAAGATTCTCGCTGCCTCTTTGTGTCAGACTGGAACAGAGATTTTCTTGAAACTCGATGTTTATTACACTCAATAAAAATTAATATAAATTATATTTTAAAATTTTGTTTATTTATATATTTAAATTTTAAATTTTTAGATCAGATTCGTTATTCGACACCTTCCTCCTCACAGCCACGTACGTTGTGTCCAGTTATTATCTCTTCGACTCCACTCAATCACAGAAGCCGCAGAGATTTTTCGTGAAAGCAACAGGTTGTGTGTACATAAATTTGTCGAGCGAAATGGCACTGGCGAAAATGATATTGGTGTGTGTTGGTTCATGATAGACTGAAAAATCTGGAATGATATAAAATTTAAATTGAAATAAAAATAATATTATTTTGTTTTATTTTTTTAATTTCGAACGAAATGGAATCTTGGATGGAATCGTACATTGTACAGTGACATGGATGATAAATAATCAAGAGCCACGAATTAAGCTATTCTTACGCTACAAGAGAGGATAGAACCACACCCTTATTAGAGAGAGAAAATAAAAATAAAAAATAAAGCGAAAAGGAACAGGAAGAGGGAGTGGAAGAAGATTCAAGGACGCGGATATATTACGTCATCAATAAAATATCACTGATTACTTCTTCAGCAACCTCAATTAAATAGCACATAAAACTCTAATATAAAGTTGTTATTATTAGTTTCCACACTCGTTTTTATGTTATTATAAGGTTGGTTAAAGGAAGTTCTGGTATTTGCACACGCATAAAATATAATTAAATTGGATCAATAAATGTTTTTCTTCTTTTTTTATTTTTTTCGATTTTATTATTTAATAATGGATTTATTAGAGATTGAGTTTCATGGTTTTATTTTAGTTTGTTTTCTTTAAAATTATCATAGTCTCATGATCTAAGTCATAAGTTTTGCAAATATACTCGTTTGACTTGTGTTTTGTTGTCTTTTTTATAATTATTAATTTTTAATTTTATCTTTTAATATTTAGGTTGATTCGGAATTTTACTTCAATATGTATATATTTAATTTATTTTTATAAGGTTATCGTAATCTTGTAATCTGGGTCACAAAGTTTACATATTAACCTAAATTAATTTAGATCAATTTAATATGTTGTTAAAATTTACAAGTTAACCTCAATTAATTTAGATCAAGTTTAAATGAGATCAAGTTTACATATTATCATAATTGTTTCAATATTTAAAAAAAAATATAAATTTAAAATTATGTTTTCGTCTCATTATGTATTTTTATATTGCCTTAGAATATGTCAAATTGACCAATCATATTGGGTCAATCCCTAGATGCTTTTTTTTCTTCTTGCAATCATACTAGCATTGTCTAGAATATTGTTTTCATAACTTTTTTTTTTTTGGAAAAAAAAAAAGAAGATATCCTGAAGCATAGCGAAGGTACTAAATCAGGGACAAATTAAAACACCAAGAGGATTTTAAAGGTCTTTTCATCAATAAAATCTAAATATAACAGACAAAATAAAAAAGATCATATTTTGTTTTGGCAAAATCAAGGATTGTTTTAGTTTAGTTCAAATTGTAGATGTTATCTTTTTACAATTAAGCTTTTCATTTTTCCTTACTAAAATAAAAAGAAAATTAACCATTGGTTAGTGTTAGGACCGATACTGTGACCAGAGCCAAAACTATATCAGGAACACCTTAAAATTAGTGGACAATGTCTCGTTATGCGATTTATTTCTGGCTTATAATTCAAACCACGAACTTGCATTGCAGAAAATTGCAGATTTGATGCTCGAAGATTGAGTAGTTGGTGAAACAAGTTGTATGGCATGTAACAGTTAAATTACAGGGATGGCTTCGGTCTTGTGAGCACTTTCTATGGCTATTATAGCTTCTATATTTTAATTTCAAAACATGAGAGAAAACTCACCGTTAAATATAGCTACTCAACATTCGTAATCCTAAACATTTAGTCATTAAACATTTACGAATGCTTGTCTCCCATGTTATTAATAACATTCACTAATCATGTTAAGTGAATATTTATATATATATATACAAGAGCAAATAATAATAATGATAATACATTGAGGAAATATGCCCACAGAAGAAAACTAAGGGCTTCCCAGAGCTACTAGAGCTACAGACATGTTCGGGACTCCAACAAATGCCGTCAATCCATTACTGAATATCAATGTTTCTCTCTCTCTGTGTTATTTTTTCTACATCAGAAATATTGTTATTACACACCATATGCGGTCTTCTACATTATGAGATATTGACAAAACGACTAAGAAAACTAGCTATTCAGAACCACACCAATTGCCGCAGACATCGACAAGAACAGTGGCAATCTTAATAACAATCACCGTGGTAACATACCAGAAACAGACATTTGATTTACAGAAGGATCTGTTGTTGAAGACTTGTGAACTGGAACCATTTTACATAGAGAAAATGCAGGCTCCTTTGGTTGACGAAGAGATATTGGGTCACTTCCCAATGCTATAACAACAAATGACATTGTTGGCCTGTCTGCTGGATCTTTCTGTACACATAACAACCCAACATGTATGCACCTCACAATTCCTTCTGTTTGACCTCTTTCCATCAACGAGGTATCCACTAATTCCATTTCTCTCCCTTCATTCCACAATCTCCACGCCTGTCAAATTGTTAATTTGCATGAAACAAATATCGTATCAGTAAGTAGTTAAAATTTTCAAGCTTCAAAATTCTTTTTGATGGGTTGAAATGAAAATTATTTGAAAGGAAATTTTGATGGAAAAGATGTATTGTACAAACATATGCTAAGAGTGTCTGGCCATGTTCTGTGAGATAAAATCCACTACTTCTTTTCCCACTTATGATCTCCAGAAGTATAACACCAAAGCTGAAGACATCTGATTTCACTGAGAATAGTCCTTCCATTGCGTACTCCGGAGCCATATATCCGCTGTTTCGTGCGTAAAATTACTTTCAATAAGTTGTAAGAATTTAGGATTGAAATCATCACCAAACTAGAAAAAGAAATAAGAGGTAAAAGAAATCAGAGGGCTTACAATGTTCCCACGACTCTTCTGGTGTTGGCTCTGTTCTGGTCTTCTTTGAAAATTCTAGCCATGCCAAAGTCTGAAATCTTGGCAACCATTTCATGGTCTAGCAGCACATTGCTAGGTTTCAAATCCCGGTGAATGATTCTAAGCCGGGAATCCTCATGAAGGTAAAGAAGTCCTCTAGCAATACCACCAGCTATGCTGTGACATGTCTCCCAATCAAGCTGTGCACGTCGACTTTCGGCATCTGAAATTTGAATAAGAAGAAACTTCAGCCTCTTGCATCATTTTATTGTTCAAAATATAGTATATATTTAAGAATTCAAAGGCAAAATAAATGAATGGAACAGACCAAAGATAAACATATCAAGACTTTTGTGATGCATGAACTCATATATGAGCAGCTTTTCTTCTCCTTCTATGCCACATCCCAATAGCCTCACAAGGTTTCGGTGTTGTAATTTTGCAATTACTTTGACTTCATTCTTGAACTCCTCTAAGCCTTGCCATGACTTTCTTGACAGCCTTTTAACAGCTATTTCTTTCCCATCTGGTAACACACCCTGAAACAAATTTGCAATGAGGCAAATTTATTAACTGAAGCAATATTAAGCCATGTCAAACTGAAGAAAAAACTAGATTTTCCTGGCGGGATGGATATGAAAGGCATACTGCTGAATCTCAGTGGATTATGACAGTAAAGCCCCTTCACCACTTACCTTATAAACAGTTCCAAACCCACCTTCTCCAAGCTTATTATTTTCGGAGAAGCTTTCTGTAGCTGCGCTGATAGTAGTCAAGTCCATGAAAGGCAGATCCTCAGAGCTTACCAACTGACCTTTCTCTGTCATTGTGACCCCTCTTGGACAGGCCAATTCCTTTATTAATGCTTGGTGACTTCTTTCAACGCCTGAAAAAGAATCGGAGTTTTACTCTTTTGTAGATATGATATCAATTTAGCCTACCAATCTGCTGATCGCTTAGTCAATTTACCTCTTTGTTGTCCTCTTTTTTTCAGCAGACAGACAATGCAAGACCCAATGACAATTACAATAACCACTACTGGAGCACATACAGCTACCGCCACTATCTCAATCTTCCATTTACTTCCTGCCTTGCAAAGCAGAGAATTGTATAAGCTTCAATTTATGAAGTAAAATATTTAATCTCCAAAAATAATAAACTAAGATTCTGGAAAATTTTGCGCTACATGTTACCCATCATGGGCAAGAATTAAGAATAACCATATCTGGCACTAATGCAAAACACGATTACTTCTTTTCGCTCACAGATTTTCAGGAAAAAAATCATGTTCACTAACCTTTAGGACTCGGATATGTTAGCAAGTAACTCGACGCGTTGTAATATTTGTACAGATCAAATCTCACATTGCAATTCCTGCTAACAATAATTCCACCTTGCCGTGACGAACAGCATCCTTTGAGCTCAGCTGAAGCAGTTGTCAAACATGTTTGACAATCATTTGGTATGATATCCCGTGTGCACTGTGCATGACCATATACGGTTTCGTTTCTAATTTTAATTTCCCCAGTTGCGAACATGAGCTTGGAAGGATTGAAAGCGGCCTCAGATGACAGGTTAGTCATTAAGTACTTTAGAACATCAGAGAAGTGTTGAGGATCTGATATAAGTTTCTTCTGAGAATCCCATTCTGGATACTTCCCTGTATAAACACTCATGGAAGTCATATTCTGAAACGAGTAGTGAACTTGGCAAAGTTCATACCATATGATTGCATCAATATAATTTCTACAATCATTGAAGATTTTTTGGCTTGCCTTCTCCACACAAGCCTGACAAGAACTTGAGTTGACATCACCTCTGCAAAGTGCTTGGCCATGGACCTTGGCTGGGGATTCTCCAAAAGAGGTGTAGTTAAAACCTGATAATGAAGTGATGGAAGGCAAGGTCTCAAGGAGACGCTTGAGGTTGTTCTCAAATGGACTGTTGAAAGTGTAGTTAAATGTGTTATAGGAGCAAAATGTAACAAGATGATCTGCAACAGTAAAGACAGGGAAAACTGAAAACGGTATGATCAGCAAAAACATGACTAAATTTACATCTACGGTTGTCATCAGGATCATTTTGGAGCACATTTAGCAAATTTAACGAAAAAATAAAAAGGGGCTTGGATTAAGATAAGTAAAGAATCGCTGCATGCAGGTCATTTCATTTTCGAAAGCAGCCTCTAGACACTAGCTTCCATCTGGTTTGATTTTTGAAGAGTTAGAAAGAAAGCTCCAAGACAAGGCTGCGAAATTCAGTGGAAACCATGCGGAGTAATGGGAACATTAAATTTGAACCGGTGATCATGAGGAGAGAATAACTGTAATCATCTCTGAGAATAGTTTTTACCTTGTCAAATGAAAGAAAGCTCCAAGACAAGGCCTGAGCATTGACTTGAATGATTGACCAAGAATAAATTAGCATTCAAATGAAAATTTTCTCGATTTGATTTTTATATGAATCCTGTTGAGTAGGGCTTATCCTTCCATTTGCGAAGTTCAAATACATGGCGCATGGCTTGCATTGCTATATGAAAAGTTCAAATATGGCTGGCATTGCTATATGAAAAGTTCAAATATGGCTTGCATTCCTATATTAAAAGTTCAAATGCATGGACCCTCTTTGGAGTCCCATTGGTTCAAGTTCGTTAATTCTATTTCGGGTGGTGGTGCTTTTCTTTTTTTTAATTGAAATGAAATGTTTCAATTTTGAAGTGTTTCAGTATTCTGTTTCGGGATTGTTTTGTTTACGTATATATACACATAAATTATAAACATGTATAATTTTACAAGAATTGTGTAATTTAATCTAAAAAAAAGAAACAATAAAATGATTTTTTTGAACAAAACTATGAACATGTATAATATTACAAGAATGTCATCATCAATCTCGCAAATGCCATTACATTCTTTAATTGCTCTAAAATTTTAACATAATATATATAAATATGTCAAGAGACTCCTCGTAAAATTTCATCTCAATCTAATAGTTGGATTAAGAAATATGATTAATATTGTAAAATCATTCATTATTTTAAAAAATACTATTTGGCCGAAACAAAACCGGAACGTTCTGTCAAAATTTGGGCGAAATTTCTGAAACAGCCAAAATTTTAAGCAAGGTTAAAATTGCGTCGTTTTATCTTGTTTTTATAACTGGTATGAAACGTTTCGACCGAAATAAAACGAGATCAATAACACTAGTTGGGTTTGTACTTGTTGTTTTAAAAAAACATATAAAATAAATTTAAGAATTTTATTTAATAAATTCTTGGTTGAGATGTCTTGCAGATTAAATAATCACAAGTTTAATTTTTTTATATAATAAAATTAAACACAAAATAATAATTGGTTCATGCAAAGTTTAAACTTAAAAAACTTTTATTCGATTGGTTTTTCCGCTTTTCAGTCTCTTGTTGAATCATGTAAAACTATGTTTATTTTCCTTTTATTTCCTTTCATTTTAATTCATTATACGCTTTCCAGTTTAGGGATAGATCCTAACCAATCCATTATGAAAATTGTTCTATCATTAGCAATTAAATGAATAATTAACAAAATATGTTTAACACGAAATGGGCAATAGATTTTAATAAGTAGGGTCATAAGTTAGTGGTTGGATTAACTTTGTATTATATCTAGAGAATTTTTTTTAATTAATATGGATGTTCAGACTATTTTAATTAATTATAGGATCATTAAAGTTAACAATCATATAAATTTTTAATAATCATTATATTAATAATCACAATATATGAACAGGAAATTATAATAAAAATAAACTTTTTATTCCTAAGATAATTAGAAGCTCGTACGTTATTGTCTTGCTGACCATTCTCTTTTGAAGAGATTATTCTTGAATTTGCAGGTAAGGATGCACACTTTCTTAAGGCATGGATTGGAACCAGTGACCTGCTGATATGTAGTTGACTAGATAATGGAAGCAGCCAGTAATAATGACAGTAGACTATTCAAAATTAAGGATTTTGTAAACAAAACTATTAAAACCGTCAAGAATATTATTATACAGCTTAAAAGTTCTTGTACGTTTCCGACTCGCAGAATATTTTTTATTTGAATAATAATTCCTGATACATTCCTTAATTTTGAATTCTTAATGCGTAGTATATGTTTTTTTAATGCGGTGGTACAAAGTTTTTTTTATTTTAAAATGATATATTTTTTTAGGTTTTTATATCAGTACATCAAAATAAAAATAAAAACAATAATTTAATATTTTCTTGAGTAAAAAACAGTTTAAAAGAAACAGGTTTAATCACTAAAATAAACAATTTTTTAATATAATTATTACATCACAAATATTTTATTCAAAGGTTTCTTTTCAATACCAAAATAAAATGACCAGAACAGTACTTAGCTTGACCTTTATTCATGGCTGCAAGAGCTGCAAAAATTGACGAATCCTAACCTAACCCATATTCATGGCTCAGCTTCCACGGCGAGGGCTCAAAGAAGTAAGAGTCTTGAACGTAAGGTAAAGAGACATGTCACCTGCAAAGATTCGTTTCAGCTAAACCCAATTAAGCTTGAGTAATACTGGACAGTAACTCAAAACTTCCATTTAATAAAAGGTTTTAACAACAAATAAAGGGTATTTATTAATTATATTTTACAAAATGAGAATTTGTTATATTTAATAAAATATTTTAAATAAAAATTAAAAATATCTTACGACTCCACTTGTTGTATGTATGTATGTGTCTTGTAGAATTTCCTGAAACAAGTGGCTGAAAGTTATATAAGGGAACGTAATTGTGATGAAGCATATCATCAGTGACATAGATGTAACAAAATTCAAAGAATCTGTCAATCTCCTCGTAGTTTCAATTTCCACAAATACTTGAAAACTAAGGTCGGGTTATTTGATGAATGAATAAACTAGTTTTGTTTTTTTACAGGTTAGTCGCTGGGACAAAAAAATAAAATAAAAGGATACCGAACTATATATATATATATATATATATATATATATATAGACACACATACACAATGAAGATAATTGTTTTGGCATCCTGACTTCAGTCAAGCACTCCTCTTTTCAGAAAGCAAGTGGCCCTGCCACTCACAAAGTCTACAAAAGATGTCCTCTACTTCCATATGCAACCAAAGTTATTTTCGGTGCCAAAAATTCCTTTAGACAAAGCATGGTTCTTACCACTACTAAAAGATATCTACCACTCAAAAATAATGATTACAAAATGACAAAAAAACCTTTTGGATATATATATATATATATATATATATATATATATATATATATATATATATATAATTTATTTCTTAGGAAACAAGTTTCTGTCTTACAAATAAAAATCCCTCAATAAGAGAAAATAGAAAACAAAATTATAAATTCCCTCATCATTGGTTGTGATGGAAGTTAAAAATAAAAGGAAGCTCAAACTCAAACAAGATGTTATTCATCCTCCCTAATTATATAAAGAAGACAATATACAAAGAAAAAATACAGAACACTACACATTTATACTATAGTTTTTACCATTAAGTGTCAAGTTGAGAAATATCATTAGAGCCACCATTCATTTTTGTTATAAGAAAAAACAAAGAGTTGCACCTCAATCACCGTGGTAATACGATGGAAAGAGTGGCTTCTAACAATTCTGGGAATACCTCTTATTTTCTTATTGATTAATTTATGTTACAGAGTCTCTGTTCTTATAGAGAACTCTTTACAAAGATAACTCAAATACGGTAAGTAATGAAAATCCCATACTAATCGGGATATAATCAATTAAAGAATACAATTCCTATATTGGACTCTACAGCTCATGCTTCCTTATCTGTACAACTCACGTTAACACTCCCCCTCAAGTATATCGACATGTAAGCAGTTCATGAGTCTTGACCATATTGTCGCACCCCAAAAAATGGTGAGCGCGGCATCCCCCGTTGAGAGGGTCTTTTTGGTGTCTCGCAATGGAGTTGTTGAGGAGTCGCCACCTTGCTGTTGAGGGTCGCTAGGATCACCCGATTTGCGCTGGTCTGGTCAGAGATTCGAGGGTAAGGGACTGGTTGCGTATAGGGAAGGTATTAGCACCCCTAGTACGCCTTACCTGAGGTAAGCTGCATTGACTATTTTTGACGTGATTTTAAATGTTTCGATGGGTCATAATTATTGAAATAAAAAAAATGTTCCGATTTGTGAAAAAATCGGTTATCGCCCAAAATAATCCAGTGAATTTTATTGATTATTTCCAGATATACAAATGCTAGCCTACTTGTAGTTTCTTCATTTACCACCTGAAATTAACCATTAATCCCCATGCATTAATTTTACGATTGATCGATTCATAAAGAAATCGACCACCGCTCAGAATAATACTGACGATTTTGGTGGTTATTCCCGAATATGTAAATGTTAGCCTACGCGTAAATCCGGCAATTATTACCTAAAATTAATCACATATTCTCATGAATTAATTTGACGATTTATTTAATATTAGGCCAATTTGAAAGATTTAATAAACTTGTTATTAAATCTAAATTTAATTTTTGGGAAATAAATATTTTGGCCATTTGCAAAGAAAACACACATTTTTTATTTTTATATTCTTTTTCTTACCATAACAACATAAATAATCGCATGAATAAAAAAAACAACACAACACACTCACACATTCTCTTTTTTTCTTTCTCATTATATTTTACAAATACAACTCACACATGTCTTTTTTTTTCATTACACTTTTTAAACAACAATTAAAAATACAATAAAGATTCAAATAAATAAACAAACATAAAAAGAAAATTACACAAAAGGCCCTAGGGGCAGTTCTGGAACAAAAATGGCAGCAGTGCAGGGGCTGTGGCGCGTGGTTCCACGCGCCACCACCACTGGCGGCGCGTGGTTCCACGCGCCACCGGTGAACAGTAACGCCGGAGAGGAGACCAACAGATCTACTCCTTCTCTTCTCTCTCTCGCCGGAGTTAGCCTTCACGGTGACCTGCAAAACGAAGAAAACACACAAACGAACACAATCAAGCAAGCTGGGTTGTTCTTCTCCTCTCGGGTTCAAATCTGTCCTTCCCCGATCTGTTCCCTCCCTTCTCCAGATTCTTCTTCTTCTTCTTCTCGTCGGCAAGGGCGTTTCTGCAAACACACAACACACAGCCAACACACAAACACAAAAGGCACAAAAATTAATTTGTTCTCGGGTCTGCCAAATCTCAGGTTTGTTCTCCTTCTTGGTTTCTTCTTCTTCTCCTTCTTCACGGGACGGTGGGGTTGTCCATGGTGAGGCTGCTGTGGAGAAAGAGAGGGAAAAGGACGGCTAGGAAAGGGGCTGATGGGAGGCAGAGGAGAGTGAATGGTTGCTTGGTTCGGTTGAGAGAGGGAGAAGGCAAGGGCTGAAACGGAGGGGAGGAGCTGTGTGTGGGGAAAGTGAGGACGGGACCGACTGGTGCCAGCGAGAAGAAGAGAATGGGAGGGAGACCGTAATGGCTGGTCTGATTGGAGAAGAGCGAAGGGAGAGTAAAAATAGGGAATGGCCGATTGTGGGGGAGAGACGGGAGCTGATGGGAAGGAAGGCATGGGGGAAGGTCATCGGAGAGAAAGGCGGCCTGTCTGGGAGCGAGAGTGAGGTTGGGCAAGGGAAACGGAAAAATAAAGAGGAAAGTGAGGGCTGAGCCTGGTCGCCGGAGAGGGGCTGAGGGCAAAGGGCTGGACGGTCGGTGCTAAAACGGGAAATGAGTGGGGGGAAAATTTGGGGCTGGGGGGGCTGCAGCTGCTGCCCACATGAGGGCTGCGGCTGCAGCCCCTCTCCTTTTAGAAAAAATTAGGGTTAGGTCTTTTAGGGTTTTTTTTTCTTGATGTATTTTTTTTTGGTCCCCTCAATTGTGGTTGATACCTCTCTATTTATAGAGGTTTTCAGAGACAAAAATCAAAATCAGTCCTCAGCTCGCGCGCTTCTTTCAATTTGGTCCTTGATTTTTAATTTGTGCGATTTGACCCTGTATTGACTGTTAAATTCTCAATTTATTCAATTTTGCCCTTGTAACAAGATATTTTTATTTTTTTTGCCTTTTTTATATTTTCTTGTCTTTTTTCGAAACATAAAAAAAAGGTCAAAATTTGGGTAGCAACAGATGCCCCCTCTTTACAATGCTTACGACTAAAGTCTTGCCAAAGACTTTAAATAGTAAGCGTTGTAAAGAAAAATAGAATGGTGGAGATGGTCTCATTGTGATGGGTGACCTGCCCGGATGAAAGAATGGTTAAAAGGGTCTCAATGGTGACGGGTGACCTACCCGGGTCTGGTTATGACGGGTGACCTGCCCGGGTTAGTGGAGTCTCGATAGTGACGGATGACTTACCCGGGTCTGGTGATGACGGGTGACCTGCCCGAGTTAGAAGAGTCTCGATAGTGACGGATGACTTACCCGGGTCTGGTTATGACGGGTGACCTGCCCGAGTTAGTGGAGTCTCGATAGTGACGGATGACTTACCCGGGTCTGGTTATTACGGGTGACCTACCCGGATTATAATGGTCTCAATGGTGACGGGTGACCTACCCGGGTCTTATTATGACGGGTGACCTACCCGAGTTAGTGGAGTCTCGATAGTGACGGATGACTTACCCGGGTCTGGTTATTACGGGTGACCTGCCCGAGTTAGTGGAGTCTCGATAGTGATTATGACGGGTGACCTGCCCGAGTTAGTGGAGTCTCGATAGTGACGGATGACTTACCCGGGTCTGATTATGACGGGTGACCTGCCCGGATGAAAAAATGGAGGTGAAGGTCTCATTCTAACGGGTGACCGACCCGGTGGAAGATGAAGGTGAAAGTCTCATTATAACGGGTGACCAACCCGGATGTAATTGATGAAGATGGGGATGCAATGCATGATGATGCATGTACTTACCAGAGAAATATAGGTCCCTCTTTCTCTGATGCTCTAATGTCGTAGGATGTCTTTGCCTAGTCTCCAAAGCTTTGTTGTCATTCATTCACCCAACTTAAGCGCATTGCTTATTCTGGGCTATCTGCGATAATCTCTGCTCTCATTGTTTATCAAGTCTGACCTTGCCCCCAAGTGTAGTGTCACTTGATTCATTGCGAAAGAGTGTAATCAGTCATCAACTTCCTTGGATTCTCTCAATAACCGCTCTTTGGTTTGCGTGTGTTCTGCTAACAATCAATGCAAGGCTTGCTAATGCTGATCTCATCTTCGGTTGCCAATCAGTCATGGAGTTTTTTCGTTAACTGAATCACATTGCTTCTGCATAGGTCATCATCAATCTTCATGGAATTATCAGGTCATCCATAAATGCACCTAAAACTCATCGTCGTATGATCCATGCTATCATCAATAAATTTCTCTCGGCCCGTGAGAAGAGATGTAATGATATCGCCACCCACATTCATGCGATGAAATATGCCTTGAATTGATGCAATTGTGGTCTTACAATCTAAAACTCTTCATTGTAGACTCAATTTTTCTGAACAAATTCTTCTTAGTCCATGCAAAGAATTATAATGTTTTCATTTACGAGGTTCTTTTTGTCTTCCATATTCACGCAGTGAATTGAACCTTGAGTCGACTGACTTCAAAGCAAATTATTTCTCAGTCAATCTTGGTGTCTTGCATACTCTTCAACATTTATCAATATGCACTTATGCGATAAAATCTTTTTGGAGACAACCAAATCTGCGAGTCAGCTGATATTTCAAAATCTGAAGATGACCTTCAACTGCGATGCTAGTCTCAACCACTGCTGGAGCTTGTTAAATCATCATATTTTACTAAACAATGCTGCCCTGAGTTGATCTGTTGATGCTCATTCATCTGTTTATCACCAAAACATACTTGTTGTCACTATGGATCTGATGAATTCCACTAAATCATTATCTGCTTGTGTTTCTCTACCCTCAAGCTGGTGTGAAATTGTCTATATTCATATCAAGATCCACACTGTGGCCTCTGACTGCTGAGCTTTCTGATGGTAACCGAGAATTGTCAATGTCAAGAATTCTGCAAATCCGGTCAATATTTTCTCTATTTGTACATCTTTCTGGTTTTGAAATTAAGTCACCGATTTCAAAGATCATGCGCAACCAAAGTCTCATCATTGCATTAAAATCCAAGAGATGTCATTTGTTGAAAATCAAATTCATTTGGTCAAATACCCAACACACGGCATTTAATAAATGCAGACCTGTAAATATTTTGTATTTTGCAAACAGTAATTGACTCATTGTGAGATTGAAATTGTCTTTTTACGGTTTTCTTTTGTTTCAATTCAAATCTCTGATTTTGGGGTATGAAATTTGATGGCACACGATGAAGTGATAATTTGGGGTTTCCAAAACAATTTGAGTGTCAAGTAAAGATCCGAGGTTCAGTTGAAAAAAATTGTCTCATTTTTCAGTACTTTACCTTATCAATATGCATAACAACTTGTAATTTACTTCATGAAATTATAACCCTTATGGAAAAACTCTAATAATTTTGAGAGCGCCACTTATCAGTTAAAATTGTTTGCTTGATCAAGAAGGACTTTTAAAAGCATATAATGAGGCTATGGTTGATGGCTATAAAAGAAAAAGGATATTCATAGGCTCAAAAAGCTGTTTAAGGGTTTCAAAGACCAAGGATCACCATCAGCTAGTCATCAACTCTTTTCTCTTGTTGTCCTTGTAGAAGAGACGACATAAAAATACGTTAATTATCTTAACGTGATTTTTATCAACCAACCAATGCTCTAAGAATCTCTACAATCATATCATTCCTTTCATTGACAATTTCAAACTTAAAAGGGAAATGTTAAAACCCGAACCAACATTTGTCGTCTAACGTTATTCCATGTTGTTGCACTCAATACAGTATAACAAAAATAATTATGCAAGATCTTCATTTGATGGATAACCTATCTTGGAGACTCGATAATCTTTATAACATTTCTTTTCACATGAGGTTTGACCGAAGATACCAATGGACATGGTATAGTTCAAAATTCTCTTCTTTTTTCTTTTTTTCAATTTTTATATTTTTTTCTTTCTTTTTTTTTTTTTTCCTTTTTCTTTCTTTGTTTTTTTTTTTTGAACTTGTCCTTAGCATCGACTCTTGGTTTTTTCTGTCATGTCCTACCTCAATTTTCTTGTTCTTCGATATTGGGTTTTCATTCTTAAACATCCCCTCTTCTGTTGATTCTAATATTGTCACTGCATCCTCAAACTACAAATCTCTTATTTGCCCCCAGTGTTTGCCCCCAGTGTGAGGGTGTGATCCATGTCAGGTTTTTTCCAAAGAAATATAATATCAGTCTCAAATTGGGGTTAACAAGGGATACATATTTTAAGAATAGTGAAGGAATAAACAAAGATGGCCTTTTATCATTTCAAGCAAAATTGATTTTAATTGATAAATTTTGACCTCGTCCAGTGTAATGATTTGGACGTGCAAGAGTCATGATTCACGGGTCAATAAATACTGAATCCATCATAAGTCAATATGCATACTAATAAAGCTTAGTTCTACGATGTGGTTTAAAACTCGGTGTATGGCTCAAAAATTGTTTGGTCACTTGGTATTGGTCATCATGTCATTTAAACAAAAATCGGGTCAATTATGCAATCAAAATACCTTTAATTTTCAAGAATGATAAACCTTCAATTTTGCATGTTGGAGTTTAATCAAAATATTTTGTCAAAAATAAAAATGTCAAACATCTCTTGATTTTAAAACAAAAAGACAAAGAAAACACATGTATCAATGAAATGATGATTTAACCCCAAAACAAGGTGATAGTCGATGAGATTCCACAAGACAATTATTGACGATGCGACACTTTTCTCAGAATTCTCAATCAATCATTTCTGTATGATCGCTGCTCATTGATCTTGCTCATGATCGCGATAATTCATTACTGACACTGCCGATGATAATATTCTCCACAAAACTTGACTTGCCTTTTGCTGATTAACTTCCACACTTGAATACTGAAATTCTTGCAACTAGTCCTCTCCCTCATCTGGATTATGTCGCAAATAGAAGGCAGTTTTTTTTTTTTGGCGCTCCACTGCACTCCTCATTGGACAAAAAATGAATTAAGTCAGAAAGAACTCTAAGCAAATCACCAAAGTACGCCAATCATGAACAATTTCGTTAGACGACGACAAGACTCTCTTGCGGCAATTTTCATTTCGTCGAGCAATGTAGTCTTGCAGTGCACATGTTTCAACCTTTCAGACACCAGAATAGATTCAACAATCCCATATTATGTTTGTACACTCGGGCTACTTTATCTTTGCTCGCAAAATAACATGGTATACTGTGTGTGGCGGCATACAACTCCTTGATCTGACAGTGTCACCAAACTCCACATGACTTAGAGAGAAAGCAATTGATAGACTGACAACTTCTTTGACTGATGCTCGCTTTCTGAAATTGGACTCATCTATGGACTAACTGCATCCCTTCAACGGAAACCTGAATTTTCCGCAATCTTCATTGATGAATGCATTAACACTTTGCAGATGATATCTGAGCATGTGCCTCGACTGATTTAACTAGAAAGCAGAGAACTTTATTGTTGGCTTGCAGAAAAAACGAATGGTGTCTCTGTATCAGTGTGAGTTCTTCTCAGCAATGTCATATGTCCATGACTTTTGATCCTTCGGAGGATGACAGATTGAGGGACCCCTATGAGAATGCATGTTGAGATGTATGCATGTTTGTTTGTTTGTTTTTTTTTTTTTTTTCAGACTCGCTCTTCGAGGAGTGACACGTGATTTTAACAATTGCATGCTAAACAAAAACTATGAGAATGCATGTTGAAAAATATATGCTTTTTTGGTTTTTTTTTTTTTTTTTTTTACAGACTTGCTCTTCGAGGAGTGACACGTGATCATAACAATTACATTATATAAACAAACTGTGAAAATGCATGTTGAAATGTAAATGCACATTTTTTATTTTTTTTTGATGGACTCGCCTTTTGATGTGATATGTGATGGTAACAATTGCATGATAAATAAAAAAATGTGGGAATGAATATTGAAATGTACATGCATATTTTTTTTATTTTTATTTTTTTTGCTTAAACCCTACGCTGAAAATTTACCGAGTGATAACGACTGTCACCCGAAAGGCTTGAATTGAAGATGTTTCAAGAAAGGTTTGCCTTAATGCACAACAAAATGGAATGAGCATACACCCTAATGATTGGTTCTAATCTTTGCACCATAAATGGTGAGTTTGCTACTTTGGTCTCTAAACAGGGTCTCTTGCCGTCCCAGTGATCACCTTTCGTGAAGGTAATATGGGGGCTTAGCAGATAATGGGATGATACGTATACCAATCACTACCAGTCTAAGCACTCAGCGAAGAGTTGGGGTTTACACAAACTTCAACCTTGACTCAAGTCATAGGTAAGCTGCTAGTCCCCCACATAACTTAAAGTTGCAAACTACAAACGACAGGATATAGACTTCTCTAGGATTTATTTATTCAAACACCAATAGCCCTAAATAGCAAATTATTCCCGTCGAATATTTTGAATATTGACTGCTTAGGATTTATTTATCCAAACACCGATAGTGAATAATAGCAAGTTATTCCCGTCGAATATTTTGGATATTGATCCCTTGGGATTTATTTATCCAAACACCGATAGTGAATAATAGCAAGTTATTCCCGTCGAATATTTTGGATATTGATCCCTTGGGATTTATTTATCCAAACACCGATAGTGAATAATAGCCAGTTAGGATTTATTTTTATGTTTCAGGAAAACAAACCCACTAAAAATGCATGGCCATATGTATATATACACAAAATAAAAAATACGAAAAACTTGACCAAAAATAAACACACATATAATTCAAACACATCAAAACAAATAATCACATCAAAATTATTCAAAGCTCAGTCCAATATTTTTTCAGAAAAAATACCGTCCCCAGCGGAGTCGCCATCCTGTCGCACCCCAAAAAATGGTGAGCGCGGCATCCCCCGTTGAGAGGGTCTTTTTGGTGTCTCGCAATGGACTTGTTGAGGAGTCGCCACCTTGCTGTTGAGGGTCGCTAGGATCACCCGATTTGCGCTGGTCTGGTCAGAGATTCGAGGATAAGGGACTGGTTGCGTATAGGGAAGGTATTAGCACCCCTAATACGCCTTACCTGAGATAAGCTGCATTGACTATTTTTGACGTGATTTTAAATGTTTCGATGGGTCATAATTATTGAAATGGAAAAAATGTTCCGATCTGCGAAAAAAATCGATTGTCGCGCAAAATAATCCAGTGAATTTTATTGATTATTTCCAGATATACAAATGCTAGCCTACTTGTAGTTTCTTCATTTACCACCTGAAATTAACCATTAATCCCCATGCATTAATTTCACGATTGATCGATTCATAAAGAAATCGACCACCGCTCAGAATAATACTGACGATTTTGGTAGTTATTCCCGAATATGTAAATGTTAGCCTACGCGTAAATCTGGCAATTATTACCTAAAATTAATCACATATTCTCATGAATTAATTTGACGATTTATTTAATATTAGGCCAATTTAAAAGATTTAATAAACTTGTTATTAAATCTAAATTTAATTTTTGAGAAATAAACATTTTGGCCATTTGCAAAGAAAACACACATTTTTTATTTTTATATTCTTTTTCTTACCATAACAACATAAATAATCGCATGAATAAAAAAAACAACACAACACACTCACACATTCTCTTTTTTTCTTTCTCATTATATTTTACAAATACAACTCACACATGTCTTTTTTTTTCATTACACTTTTTAAACAACAATTAAAAATACAATAAAGATTCAAATAAATAAACAAACATAAAAAGAAAATTACACAAAAGGCCCTAAGGGCAGTTCTGGAACAAAATGGCAGCAGTGCAGGGGCTGTGGCGCGTGGTTCCACGCGCCACCACCACTGGCGGCGCGTGCAACCACGCGCCGCCGGTAAACAGTAACGCCGGGGAGGAGACCAACAGATCTACTCCTTCTCTTCTCTCTCTCGCCGGAGGTAGCCTTCATGGCAACCTGCAAAACAAAGAAAACACACCAACGAACACAATCAAGCAAGCTGGGTTGTTCTTCTCCTCTCGGTTTCAAATCTATCCTTCCCCGATCTGTTCCCTTCCATCTCCAGATTCTTCTTCTTCTTCTTCTTCTCGGCAAGGGCGTTTCTGCAAACACACAACACACAGCCAACACACAAACACAAAAGGCACAAAAATTAATTTGTTCTCGGGTCTGCCAAATCTCAGGTTTGTTCTCCTTCTTGGTTTCTTCTTCTTCTCCTTCTTCACGGGACGGTGGGGTTGTCCATGGTGAGGCTGCTGTGGAGAAAGAGAGGGAAAAGGACGGCTAGGAAAGGGGCTGATGGGAGGCAGAGGAGAGTGAATGGTTGCTTGGTTCGGTTGAGAGAGGGAGAAGGCAAGGGCTGAAACGGAGGGGAGGAGCTGTGTGTGGGGAAAGTGAGGACGGGACCGACTGGTGCCAGCGAGAAGAAGAGAATGGGAGGGAGACCGTAATGGCTGGTCTGATTGGAGAAGAGCGAAGGGAGAGTAAAAATAGGGAATGGCCGATTGTGGGGGAGAGACGGGAGCTGATGGGAAGGAAGGCATGGGGGAAGGTCATCGGAGAGAAAGGCGGCCTGTCTGGGAGCGAGAGTGAGGTTGGGCAAGGGAAACGGAAAAATAAAGAGGAAAGTGAGGGCTGAGCCTGGTCGCCGGAGAGGGGCTGAGGGCAAAGGGCTGGACGGTCGGTGCTAAAACGGGAAATGAGTGGGGGGAAAATTTGGGGCTGGGGGGGCTGCAGCTGCTGCCCACATGAGGGCTGCGGCTGCAGCCCCTCTCCTTTTAGAAAAAATTAGGGTTAGGTCTTTTAGGGTTTTTTTTTCTTGATGTATTTTTTTTTGGTCCCCTCAATTGTGGTTGATACCTCTCTATTTATAGAGGTTTTCAGAGACAAAAATCAAAATCAGTCCTCAGCTCGCGCGCTTCTTTCAATTTGGTCCTTGATTTTTAATTTGTGCGATTTGACCCTGTATTGACTGTTAAATTCTCAATTTATTCAATTTTGCCCTTGTAACAAGATATTTTTATTTTTTTTGCCTTTTTTATATTTTCTTGTCTTTTTTCGAAACATAAAAAAAAAGGTCAAAATTTGGGTAGCAACACATATAACACATCATTTTTTTTTTTTATTAACATGAATATTCAACTAAATTTGTACGTAGTTTGATTATTTTTATGGATCTTTAAGTTAATAAATATATAAATTTTTAATAATTATTATATTAATAATTATATTACTCAATCATGAGATTATAAGAGAAATTTGTATTATTAAACCAACTAATAAATGATTCCATCACATGGTTTCACTATTGTATATTGATAGGCATCCTTTAAATTAAATATCTATATTATTGGGTCACGAGTACATCCTTATTTAAATTTATTTGTGTAGCTTATACACCTATCA
Organism: Salix dunnii; assembly: GCA_015731905.1. Taxonomy (NCBI): domain Eukaryota; kingdom Viridiplantae; phylum Streptophyta; class Magnoliopsida; order Malpighiales; family Salicaceae; genus Salix; species Salix dunnii. The sequence continues at coordinate 1,097,188 of CM027662.1, read as the reverse complement.
TATCCTCTCATACAATACCAGACTTTCGTTCATTCTCTCATTTACTATTGTGGATGATCTGTGGATTTTTTATTTTTTTTAATTTGATTATCTCAAACTTCTTTTTTTTGATGATTTATTAGACCTTGACTTTTATAAAGGACTGATCAATCACAAGTTGTTTATTTTTTTTTATTTTTTTCAAAAATATTATTAACATGTTGTGCATTATATGACGTTAAAAAAGTGCGAAGACTAGTAGTGTAGGTTCAGCCTAATGGGCCCACATTTACCTAGGCTTGTTTGTATTATGCTATACGTGCAAGCCTACACTTCGAGGCTCATGCACTCTCTTTTCTTATGCAATTCTTTAGTTTTTCTAAAATTTTAATTAAGATTTATTATAAATAAAATAATTAAGAAATCAATTAATGAAAACTTGAAACTAAGAAATTTACTTTTATTGTAGTTTTAGATTCAAGACTTGTTATTATTAATATAATAATAAATAAAAATTTACACTACTGTGAAAGTCTTGTTTTGCAAGTCTTATTCCAGGTCTAATTTAGACCCGTTTGGCATTGCGATCCAATCTGTTTTTCGTTGTTTTTCGATGTTTTTTTTATTATTTTTAAAACTAGTGATTTAATGTTTTAGATCATTTTGATGTGCTGATGTCAAAAATAATTTTTAAAAAATAAAAAAACATCATTTTGATACATTTTGGCACGAAAAGCACTTTGAAAAACAACAACAACTACATTCCCAAACACCATCCATGTGCCTTGAGATACCCTACAAATGCACAAATAATTTATTAGGAGAATACAAATAAGTGATAATTATGTTATATTAAAAAAATATATTAAGTTGGAATTAGAGTGAGGACTGTCGTCAGCTTTTTGCTTTCTAATGGTTGAGCAAATGATTGTTAAATATTTCTGCTAAAGAAGTTGTGTTCCAACAGGCCTGACTCGTATAATAAGAGTGAGTTTTGTCAGTGTACATAAGTTATAATTATCCTATTTAAAAAATAATTTTTTTATAAATAAAAAGTCTTGGGTTGGAGCATGTACATATTGTTTAAGCTTCCATACACACAGACCCAGTATTAGATATAGAAGCCCATACCCATAACCTAACAATAACAAGCAATTGCAAGCTTTCAGGTCTCGATGAATGATTTCTCTGCCTAGAACCCTCATGGAGATGAGCTGCCTTCCCAAATTCCATTTACAATACAACTTTGTGTTCAAAATCATAACTTAAAACTCAGTATTTGAATAAAAATAAGCAGATTGTATCTATAGATCAACGACTGGAAATTTCTGATTGAAGAAAACTAAACAAAGAGAAAACGTAAAAGCTGTTGTCTGTCATAAATTCATAAACCAGAAACTTTTCAACTCTGTGAGCACAAACACTGAGAAGCTTGACAAGATTTTGTGCTGAGGTTTCATGATCAATAGAAATTCAATTGTAAGCTCTTTTCTGTATTGTTTATATTAAAAATATATTTTTTAAATAAATATTATTTTAATATATTTATAAATAAAAATAATTTTTAAAAATAACTTCAACTATACTTTCAAATAAGTACTATAAATTTGAACTCGGGCATTAAGGGAATATGTTTGTTTTACCTTATAAACAGGCCACAATCATCTTATCCAAATAAATTCACTCAAACTTTGTCAAGCTAAATTCACTCAAATATCAAATATTAATTTTCTTTTTCTAAAATAAAATTTATCATCTCAAATGCACTATAGTTATCTTGATATCTAGATGAGCTATAAACCAAGCTTAAAATTTAAATTGTAAATTTTTATAACTTTGGAGATTCATCATCATCAAAATCTCATCATTTAGCTAGAGTTTTATTATCTCCTGCTATGTTGAGAGTCTCAATACCAAACAATTCATTTGCATTCTTATTAATCAAATTGTAAGTCAACTTTATATTTTTCATTTGCATCAGGTTAAGTATTGATGTAATTCAATTTTAATGTTGGAATTAACTTTAAAATTAAAATTATAATAATATTGAAGATTCAAATAATAAATCATTGCATGTAAAGATATATGAAGTTAACTTTTAAAATTTAAAGCAATTATTATATAACATATATGCATGTATTTTAGTTACAGAAAGAAGAGTGTCCTACTAGAAAATTAAATATTCTAAATCTCCGTTTTTGTTTTTATTTTTTGAAAAAAATAATTTTTAAAAGTTTTTGTCCAACTAGAAGAGTTTTTGTTTTTATTTATTTTAAAAAATAATTTCTATTTATGAAAGAAGGGATGAAATTTTTAAAAGAGCCTTTTCTCACAATAAATTTGAGAATTTATGTATTCGGTGCCAATCTCATGAAAGAAATGATGACCAGAAAAAAAAACCCGGTGAATTAAGAATTATTTCCTTAGTTTTGTAAAATAAATTAAATAGTAGTTTTAGTTTTAAAAGTCAATTAATCTCTTTATCAATGTTGATCATTCTTAATTTAAAAGTAATTTATACTATAAAAAGAAATTAATAGTAATTTATTTTAAAAATATTACAATTAACAATACTCTAAAATATATGAGGAAATCACTTTAACTCCCTACACATTTCACACTGTGGATTGCTACAGTATTTTTTTTCTTTTCTAATTTTGTTTTTTCTAATTAACAATACTCTTAATTATATATATATATATATATATATATATATATATATATATATGTATATATATATAAAAGAGCAAATAATAATAATGATAATACATTGAGGAAATATGCCCACAGAAGAAAACTAAGGGCTTCCCAGAGCTACTAGAGCTACAGACATGTTCGGGACTCCAACAAATGCCGTCAATCCATTACTGAATATCAATGTTTCTCTGTCTCTCTGTGTTATTTTTTCTACATCAGAAACATTGTTATTACACACCATATGCGGTCTTCTATATTATGAGATATTGACAAAACGACTAAGAAAACTAGCTATTCAGAACCACACCAATTGCCGCAGACATCGACAAGAACAGTGGCAATCTTAATAACAATCACCGTGGTAACATACCAGAAACAGACATTTGATTTACAGAAGGATCTGTTGTTGAAGACTTGTGAACTGGAACCATTTTACATAGAGAAAATGCAGGCTCCTTTGGTTGACGAAGAGATATTGGGTCACTTCCCAATGCTATAACAACAAATGACATTGTTGGCCTGTCTGCTGGATCTTTCTGTACACATAACAACCCAACATGTATGCACCTCACAATTCCTTCTGTTTGACCTCTTTCCATCAACGAGGTATCCACTAATTCCATTTCTCTCCCTTCATTCCACAATCTCCACGCCTGTCAAATTGTTAATTTGCATGAAACAAATATCGTATCAGTAAGTAGTTAAAATTTTCAAGCTTCAAAATTCTTTTTGATGGGTTGAAATGAAAATTATTTGAAAGGAAATTTTGATGGAAAAGATGTATTGTACAAACATATGCTAAGAGTGTCTGGCCATGTTCTGTGAGATAAAATCCACTACTTCTTTTCCCACTTATGATCTCCAGAAGTATAACACCAAAGCTGAAGACATCTGATTTCACTGAGAATAGTCCTTCCATTGCGTACTCCGGAGCCATATATCCGCTGTTTCGTGCGTAAAATTACTTTCAATAAGTTGTAAGAATTTAGGACTGAAATCATCACCAAACTAGAAAATTAAATTAGAGGTTAAAAAAATCAGAGGGCTTACAATGTTCCCACGACTCTTCTGGTGTTGGCTCTGTTCTGATCTTCTTCGAAAATTCTAGCCATGCCAAAGTCTGAAATCTTGGCAACCATTTCATGGTCTAGAAGCACATTGCTAGGCTTCAAATCCCGGTGAATGATTCTAAGCCGGGAATCCTCGTGGAGGTAAAGAAGTCCTCTAGCAATACCACGAGCTATGCTGTGACATGTCTCCCAATCAAGCTGTGCACGTCGACTTTCGGCATCTGAAATTTGAATAAGAAGAAACTTCAGCCTCTTGCATCATTTTATTGTTGAAAATATTGCGTATATTTAAGAATTCAAAGGAAAACTAAATGAATGGAACAGACCAAAGATAAACATATCAAGACTTTTGTGATGCATGAACTCATATATGAGAAGCTTTTCTTCTCCTTCTATTCCACATCCCAATAGCCTCACAAGGTTTCGGTGCTGTAATTTTGCAATTACTTTGACTTCATTCTTGAACTCCTCTAAGCCTTGCCATGACTTTCTTGACAGCCTTTTAACAGCTATTTCTTTCCCATCTGGCAACACACCCTGAAACAAATTTGCATTGAGGCAAATTTATTAACTGAAGCAATATTAAGCCATGTCAAACTGAAGAAAAAACTAGATTTTCCTGGCGGGATGGATATGAAAGGCATACTGCTGAATCTCAGTAGATTATGACAGTAAAGCCCCTTCACCACTTACCTTATAAACAGTTCCAAACCCACCTTCTCCAAGCTTATTATTTTCGGAGAAGTTTTCTGTAGCTGCGCTGATAGAAGTCAAGTCCATGAAAGGCAGATCCTCCGAGCTTACCAACTGACCTTTCTCTGTCATTATGACCCCTCTTGGACAGGCCAATTCCTTTATTAATGCTTGGTGACTTCTTTCAACGCCTGAAAAAGAATCGGAGTTTTACTCTTTTGTAGATATGATATCAATTTAGCCTACCAATCTGCTGATCGCTTAGTCAATTTACCTCTTTGTTGTCCTCTTTTTTTCAGCAGACAGACAATGCAAGACCCAATGACAATTACAATAACCACTACAGGAGCACATGCAGCTAACGCCACCATCCCAATCTTCCAATTACTTCCTGCCTTGCGAAGCAGAGAATTGTGTAAGCTTCAATTTATGAAGTAGAATAATTAATCTCCAAAAATAATAAACTAAGATTCTGGAAAATTTTGCTCTACATGTTACCCGTCATGGGCAAGAATTAAGAATAACCATATCTGTCACTAATGCAAATCACGATTACTTCTTTTCGCTCACAGATTTTCAGGGGGGGAAATCATGTTCACTAACCGTTAGGACTCGGATATGTTAGCAGGTAACTCGAGGCATTGAAATATTTGTACAGATCAAATCTCATATTGCAATTCCTGCTAACAATAAATCCACCTTCCCGTGACGAACAGCATGCTTTGAGTTCAGCTAAAGCAGTTGTCAAACATGTTTGACAATCATTTGGTATGATATCCCGTGTGCACTGTGCATGAGCATATACGGTTTGGCTTCCAAATTTAATTGCCCCAGTTGCGAACATGAGCTTGGAAGGATTGACAGCGGCCTCAGATGACAAGTTAGTCATTAAGTACGTCAGAACATCAGATAAATATTGAGGATCTGATACAAGTTTCCTCTGAGAATCTAATCCTGGATACTTCCCTATATAAACACTCATGGAAGTCATATTATAAAACGAGTACTGAACTTGGCAAAGTTCATACCATATGATTGCATCTTTATATTTTCTACAAGCATTGAAGATTTCTTGGCTTGCCTCCTCCAAACAAGCCTGACAAGAACTTGAGTTGACATCACCTCTGCAAAGTGCTTGGCCATAGACCTTGGGGGATTCTCCAACAGAGGTGTAGTTAAAACCTGTTAATGAAGTGATGGAAGGCAAGGTCTCAAGGAGACTCTTGAGGTTGTTCTCAAATGGACTGTTGAGAGTGTAGTTACCTGAGTCATCGGAGCAAAATTTAACAAGATGATCTGCAACAGTAAAGACAGGGAGAACTGAAAACGGTATGATCAGGAAGAACATGACTAAATTTACATCTATGGTTGTCATCAGGATCATTTTGGAGCACATTTAACGAAAAAGTAAAAAGGGGCTTGGATTAAGATCTGTAAAGAATCGCTGCATGCAGGTCATTTCATTTTCGAAAGCAGCCTCTAGACACTAGCTTCCATCTGGTTTGATTTTTGAAGAGTTAGAAAGAAAGCTCCAAGACAAGGCCGTGAAATTCAGTGGAAACCATGCTGAGTTATGGGACCATTAAATTTGAACCGGTGATCATGAGGAGACAATAACTGTAATCATCTCTGAGAATACGTTTTACCTTGTCAAATGAAAGAAAGCTCCAAGACAAGGCCTGAGAATTGACTTGAATGATTGACCAAGAATAAATTAGCATTCAAATGAAAAAAATTTAGATATGATTTTTATATGAATCCTGTTGAGTAGGGCTTATCCTTCTTTTTGCTAAGTTCAAATACATGGGGAATGGCTTGCATTGCTATATTAAAAGTTCAAATATGGCTTGCATTCCTATATTAAAAGTTCAAATACATGGACCCTCTTTGGAGTCCCATTGGTTCAAGGTCGTCAATTCTATTTCCAGTGGTGTTTTTTATTTTTAATTGAAATGAAATGTTTCAATTTCGAAATACTTCAGTGCTCTGTATCGGGATTGTTTTGTTTACGTATATATACACATAAATTATGAACATGTATAATTTTACAAGAATTGTGCAATTTAATCTGAAAAAAAAGACACAATAAAATAATTTTTCTGAACAAAACTATTAACATGTATAAATATTACGAGAATGTCATCACCAATTTCACAAATGTTATTACATTCTTTAATTGCTCTAAAATTTTAACATAATATATATATAAATCATCTCAATCTAATGGTTGGATTAAAAGATATGATTAATATTGTAAAATCATTCATTATTTTAAAAAATATTATTTGGCCAAAACGAAACTGGAACGTTCTGTCAAAATTTGGGCGAAATTTCTGAAACAGCCAAAATTTTAAGCAAGGTTAAAATTGCGTCATTTTATCTTGTTTTTATAACTGGTATAAAACGTTTCGACCGAATCAAAACGAGATCAATAACACTAGTTGGGTCTGTACTAGTTGTTTTAAAAAAAAACATATAAAATAAATTTAAGAATTTTATTTAATAAATTCTTGGTTGAGATGTCTTGCAGATTAAATAATCACAAGTTTAATTTTTTTATATAATAAAATTAAACACAAAATAATAATCGGTTCATGTAAATTTTAAATCTAAAAAACTTTCATTCGATTGGTTTTTCCGCTTTTCAGTCTGTTGTTGAATCATGTAAAACTATGTTTATTTTCCTTTTATTTCCTTTCATTTTAATTCATTGAACACATTCCAGTTGAGGGTTGATCATAACAAATCCATTATGAAAATTGTTCTATCATTAGCGATTAAATGCATAATTAATAAAATATGTTTAACGCGTAATGAGCAATAGATTTTAAATAATCAAGATCATAAGTTAGTGGTTGGATTAACGTTGTATTGTATCTAGACAATTTTTTTATTAATATGGATGTTCGGGTCATCTTATATACATCTCGACTAATTTTACGAGTCTTGAAATTAATAGCAATATAATTTTTTAATGATTATCACATTGACAATCAAAAAGCTTGAATCTAAAATTACAAATCGTATGATTGTGCCATCTAGTGGATGGTTATTCTTAGGATGTCTGGCTGACCATTATTATTCTTGAACTTGTAGGTAAGGGTGCACACTTTCTTAAGGCAAGGATTGGAACCAGTGACCTGCTGATATGTAGATGACTAAATAATGGATGCAGCCAGTAATAGTGACAGTAGACTATTCAAAATTAAGGGATTTTGTAAACAAAACTATTGTTCAGTAGTTTGAAAAATTGAACCGTCAAGAATATTATTATACAGCTTAAAAGTTCTTGTACGTTTCCTACTCGCAGAATATTTTTTTATTTGAATAACAACTCCTGACACATTCCTTAATTTTTAATTCTTAATGCGTAGTATATGTTTTTTTTTAATGCGGTGGTACAAAGTTTTTTTTATTTTAAAATGATTTATATTTTTTTAGGTTTTCTTTTAAATACCAAAATAAAATGACCAGAACAGTACTTAGCTTGGCCTTTACAAGAGCTGCAAAAATTGACGAATCCTACCTAGCCTTGCCGGATTCATGGCTCAACTTACCCAGCAAGGGCTCAATGAACTAAGAGCCTTGAAAGCAAGGTATCCTGTCACCTGCAAGATTCGTTTCCGGTAAGAAATACTGCACAGTAACCCAAAACTTCCATTTAATAAAAGGTTTTAACAGCAAATAGAGGGTATTTATTAATTATAATTTATAAAATGAGGAGTTTTTATATTTAATAAATTATTTTAAATACAAAATAAAAATTACTTACGACTCCACTTGTTATATATATATATATATATATATATAGCAAGTCAACTACTTCTAGAATTTGCTCTGACAAAATGAGAGAAGAAACAATTGGCTGAAAGATACTTGGAAATTATTAGGGAATGTAATTGTGATGAAGACATATCATCAGTGACATAGCTGTAGCAAAATTCAATGAATCTGTCAATCTCCTCGTAGTTTCAATTTCCACAATGAAGCTGTTGGGTTATTTGATGAATGAATCAAACTAGTTTTGTTAAGTCGCTAGGACAAAAAACAGAAAAGAAAAGGATACCGGGCTAGATAGAGCATTAATATAAGGGGCAAAGATGATAAGCTAAGTTTGACCTTCTCTTGGTACGCTAAGTTTGACCTTCTCTTGTACCATTTATAAGTAATTATTATATCCGTTTTATTACCTGATCGGTGCTTAAATCGAAATGATAAAAGATCATATACACGTAAAATGCTTAATCCAATTTTTATTGTGTTTTTCAACGTTAACCCCCTTTATTAACTATAATTAAATTTAGAATATAATTTATTTTTTTATGCATATAGAATTTAATTATTCTTCTTGATGCTGGAGAGAAGTAACGTTATATCAATTTCATTAAGAAAACCTCTTTAATTAAAAAAATAATAAAGGTTCAAATAATATATTATTCAATCTTTATACTATCATATGATTCTGTACAACTTGAAGTATTTTGATGTGGGAAATGTTTTTCTTTTTTTCGTGTTCTTTTTCATTCCAATTAAAAATACTTGTTATGTATCTTAAATTATAATTTATGATATGTTCTTATAGTAGAATGGAGCCAATATATGCTATAATTTTTAATTGATGGAGAAGTATTATTCATTGTGATCAAGCATATCTGCATCTAAGCAGTTCATGAGTCTTAACACATCACATGGGTTTTACTATTGTATATTGATGGGCATCCTTTAAATTAAATGTCTATATTACTATTATTCATTGAGAAGTCTAGGACCTGCCACCCATAGATTTGTATCCATGATGTATGAATTATTATTATAAAACTAAAAGCCGTCGGTTTTTCATTATGTATAGTCTTATTGTTCATTCTCTTATGTACTATTGTGGATGATCTGTGGAACTTTTTTTTTTTTATGATGTAGTCATATTTGAAAATTAATTGATTTAATTTTTTTAAGAAATGATGAGATTGAAAAGTAAAGAGATCTAAAAGAAAAGGCTGTCAAACATGAGTGATATGTTATAAGTTTGAAATAGATGCACTTTCATCATCCATCTTGAAAAACAACATAAATTATATAATTTCGATACCTTATTATTTTCAAAATCATTTCATTATCAAAATTTATTTTGTTATTTTTTAGTTTCTGGTTGAAAGAAGAGAGATAAATAGGTCATTGAATTCCGCTGACAGAGATAGGAACATGTCATTTCTATTTAACGAACAATATTTGTGTCAAATTAGGATTTTATATTTGTGATCATGAATATTTTAATTATTATAAATATTTTACTAAATTTTATCAGATTAATTATTCTTTTTATTTCAATTACATACAAAATATTGATACATGATTTTCAGTATTTTCTTTATTTGATACTTGCTTTCTAGATCATGATAAATTTTATATTTAAAAAAAAATATTTATAATATATATTTATTAATATTATTTTGTATAATAAAAGAAATTAATTGATAAGGAAATTTAGTATAGATTAAAGAGATTATTTTAAACACGCAGGCAATTCCTTGAGCTGGGCAGCCCTTTCCTATTTCTTACAATCTCAGGTTTGGTAATCTTCTGATTTTTCGAACCCATTGAAATAAAAAACGAAGGATAATAATAATACAGATCTCTGATAAATCAAGAGGAAACATTGCATAGTTTAATTTTTCAAGATTGACACAGCAATTGAAATCATTCATATATATTTGCCGAAAAGAGGGTGGTGAGGGATTGCCCCCTTCTAGAATCGCTACATGTTCTCTGTTAATGACCATGATCGAAACACAAAACACAGCTAATAAAAACAATGGACTCTGTTCACAACTTCTCGACCATATTGTATATGGACATCCCTGTTAATAACTATAGCTGGATTCCTGAGATGATAAAGTGGAGATATGTCTACTGATACCGATGATCATGGATTACACTGAGAAAGCCTTGTTTTGCAAGTCTTATTTTAATCCATGCATGTGCCTGAGATACCCTACATTTGAACAATAAAATAAAAATTATGGCACATGCACAAATAATTTATTAGGTATATACACATAAGTGATGCTTACCTTATATTAAAAAAATATATCAAGTTGTTGGTATTAGAGTCAATACAAGTGAGGACTATCGTTAGGCGGCCATGATTTGTTCGCTTTCTAATTGTTGAGCTAGTGATTGTTAATCATTTCTACTACAGGTGAAGTGGTGTTCGAACAGGCCTGACTCGTATAATAAGAGTGAGTTTTGTCGGTGCACATAAGTTTTAATTATCGTATTTATTTTTTTATATAAAAAGTCTTGGGTGGGAGCATGTCCATATTGTTTAAGCTTCCATACACACAGACCCAGTATTAGATATAGAAGCCCATACCCATAACCTAACAGTAACAGGTTATTGCAAGCTTTCAGGTCTCGATGAATGATTTCTCTGCCCAGAATCCTCATGGAGATGAGCTGTCTTCCCAAATTCCATTTATAATACATGTTTCTGTTTAAAATCGGTGGAAATGAATTAGTTATAACTTAAAATTCAGTATTTGAAGAAAAATAAGCAGATTGTATCTATAGATCAACGAATGGAAATTTCTGATTGAAGAAAACTAAACGAAGAGGAAGGGTCATAGCTGCTGTCAGGCATAAATTCATGAACCAGAAGTTTTTCATCTCTATCAACACAAAAACCGAGGCGCTTGACAAGATTTTTGTGCTGAGGTTTCATGATTAGCAGAACTTCAATTTGTAAGCTACTTTGTGTCTTGCTCCGGCATAGTTGAAAGTCTCTTTACTGCCACTTCCTTTCCATCACATAGTATGCCCTTCAAAAATATAAATCAAGAAATTAGTATGACCTCTGTTTACTTCTTCTCTAGAGCACTGCGAAAGTGTGAATTTGAGCCTGGCCATTAACGGAATATGTTTCTTTTACCTTAAAAACGGGCCACAATCACCTTGTACAAGTAAATTCACTAAAACTTTGTCCATATAAATTCACTCAAAAATCAAATATTAATTTTCTTTTTGAAAATAAAATAAAACTTATCATCTCAAATGCACTACAGTTACGCTAATATCCGGATGAAATATAAGTCAAGTTTAAAACTCAAATAGTAAATTTTTATAGCTTTGAACATTGATCTCAATAAAAATCTCACTATTTAGTTGGAGTTTTATTATTTCTTGGCCTCAATAGCTAACATTATATTTATATCTTTGAATGAATCAAGTTGCATGTCAACTCTACACCTTTCAGTTGCATCAGGCTAAGCATTAATATAATCTAATTTTAATGTTGACATTAACTTAGAAATTAGGATGATAATGATATTGAGGATTCAAATAATAAGTTGTTGCATGTAACATTGTTAAACAATTAATATATAACATATATGCATGCATTTAGTTAGAGTACGAAGAGGAGTGTCCTGCTAGAAAATTAAATATTCTATATTTTTATTTAAAAAAAAAACACAAATTTCTATTTATGAAAGAAGGAACGAAAAATTCTTAAAAGACCCTTTTCTCATAATAAATTTGAGAATTAATGCATTCGGTGACCATATGATGAGGGTATTAGAAGCACGACAATCTCATGAAAGAAATGACGACCAGTATGAATTATTTCCTTAGTTTTGTAAATAAATTAAATAATAATTCTAGTTTTAAAAGTAAATTAATCAATCTCTTTATCAATGTTGATCATTCTTAATTTAAAAGTAATTTCTACTATAAAAAGAAATGAATATTAATTTATTTTAAAAATATTTTCTTCTATAATCAATCTTTTCATTTTAATATTTTCATTATTATTTGAGGAAGAGAAAACCACCATTAATATTTATAGATACTCAAAACTAATCCCCATCATCTATGAATGCATAGCCTTCTTCTTTCTTTTTTTTGAAACCAACTGCATAGAAATTGCAGGTCTATAAAATCATCAGCTCAATGCTCCACAAGGTTTATATAATAGTTCTTACAGCAGTACCTGTGGTGCGGTCCACAAGGGAAACAGAATATCCCAGACAAAGGGAAACAAATCCCTCGATACAGAGAAAATAAAAAACAAAATTATAAATTCCCTTGTTAGCAAATATTAAAGAAACATCTCACTTAAAAATTTAAGTTGTTAGATGAGACTACAAAACATACCTCCTCAAGTGAAAGTCAGTTGGGCTTGAAATTTGTATAAACTTGATGGAGAATAATATAAATTAAATTATAGAGCCTCACCTAATAGCTTAAATTTTTAGGTAGAATGATTCTTTAACATAGTATCAGAATCTTGTTGACTCAGCGATCAAGACTTATAATCTCACCACCTTCTTTCTATTTGATAAAAATCAAGTATAAGTTAGTATGCGTTATTGCAAGTTTCAAACCCAAAAAACTTTCACTTGAGGGCCGTGTTGGAAAATAATATAAATCATATTTTGGAGCCTCACCTAATAGCTTAAAGTTTTAGGTGATATGGTTCTTTAGCAAAATTTATATTATCTTGTACTTGATTTTTATCAAATAGAATAAAGGTGGTAAGATTCAAACTCATAACCGCTAGGTCAACGAAATTCTGATATTATTAAATAATCATTTTATTTAAAAATTTAACCTATGTTAATTTATATTATTTTGTAACAATAGAACTGCAGGTGGTATTGGTTTTGGTGGAAGCTAAAAATAAAAGGAAGCTCAAACTCAAACTCAAACAAGATGTTATTCATCCTCTCTGTTCATATAAGGAAGACAATATACAAAGAAAAAATACTGAACACTACACATTTATACTATAGTTTTTACCATTAAGTGTCGCGTTGAGAAATATCATTAGAGCCACCATTCATTTTTGTTATAAGAAAAAACAAAGAGTTGCACCTCAATCACCGTGGTAATACGATGGAAAGAGTGACCTCTTCATTAAAAGAACTAAGTACTCTCTGTTTCGATGATGTAGATTCTTCCGCAACAATTCTCCCAACAGAAAATGCAGGTTGTGTAGGGATTGGAATTGTTGAGTTATCACCTGCCAACATTACAACAACTGATGACATTGTTGGTCTATCTGCTGGGTCTTCTTGCACACACAATAACCCAATGTGGATGCATTTCAGCACCTCGGTTTCTTCACTTGACATGTCTAGTAACGAGTCCATCAACTCCAGTCCCTTACCTTCAGACCACAGCTTCCAAGCCTGAAATATCAAAAATTTCTGAATTAATATCGATCAGACTATTCTTTGATAGACAACAGTAGAGTAATATCTTTTCTTTAGACGAAATACAGGGATAGGAGCATACGAAACTGAGGAGGCTTTTCCCTTCTTCCGAAAGATGAAACCCGCCATTCCTTTTCCCGCTAATGATCTCTAACATGAGAACTCCGAAACTGAATACGTCTGATTTTACAGAAGATAGTCCTTCCATGGCATATTCAGGAGCCATATATCCACTGGTAAATCCAAATATAATAACAAAAAATCAATTTAGAGACACGTGAAATTATGAAGGTTTTGTGTGCAATGCTTGGAATATTCACCAAATGTGATCTTTTTTTTCCTAGAAAGCAATGAATTGTTTAGAAAACAAAAGGACTATATATAATCCATTTGTACTAAAAGAACAACTGGGCCTGAAAGAGGAGTGTGAGTAGCATTCGTAAGATGTTTGAAGTTTAGACAGGTCAAGTTGTGACTGGGCGTTGGACAAAATGGAGAGTAATACTTACTATGTTCCAACAATTCTGTTTGTATTAGCCTCACTAAGATTTCCACCAAAAATCCTTGCCATTCCGAAGTCTGATATCTTTGGATTCATCTCATAATCGAGCAAAATGTTGCTGGCTTTGAGATCCCTGTGAATAATTCTGAGACGTGAATCTACGTGCAAATACATGAGCCCCCGAGCGATTCCATTTATAATGCTTAGGCGTCTCTGCCATTCAAGTTGCACACGCATAGTAGAATCTAATAGAAACATCAATGCAAAGTTCAATTGGTTAGCTTTTCCACCCCTTAAAAGTATATAATTGTGGTTGCCCATACAGACGCACAAAAAACCCACTACTTGTAACTCTTTTTTTTTTAAAAATAATGATATATACAGACACACACACACACACACACAGTAGCAGGTTCTTTGAAGTTTTAGAGTAGAACCATAGAGAAAGACATCAAGACTTTGTTGGGCATGTATTCATAGACGAGCAGCTTTTCATTTTTTTCGATGCAGCATCCCAAGAGTTTGACAAGGTTTCTGTGCTGTAGTCTAGCAATTAAATTGACTTCATTCATGAACTCCCTTAATCCTTGACCAGAAGTTCTTGAAAGCCTCTTAACTGCGATTTCCTTACCATCTTCCATTACACCCTAAAAGCATATGTTTTATAAATTAATTAAGCAATTAAATATTCGATGAGCCAAAAAAGAGAGAGAAAAGAACCATCTATAAATATGATGCAAGTATGGACTGATTACCTTGTACACCGGGCCAAACCCTCCTTGACCAAGTTTATTTTCATTAGAAAATTGATTTGTAGCTTTGAGTACAATATCTAGCCGTATCAAAGGAGAATCCTGGGATTTCACCTCCCCATAAATAATTTCATTCGAGTAGTCATCTCCTTCCAAATCAAGTAATTGAATCACTTGGCTGTTTTGTGATTCCTCTAAGGTGCAGATTACGAAAAAATAGTAGTTAGAATAACAGCAATGATGATGATTATCACGGCAATGACTGATAAATAGCGGTAGTCATCAGATATGTTTTTCTGTACCTCTTTTCTTCCTTCTCCACATGGTGTAAGCGAAAGAACTGAACAGTAGGACTCCGACAATTGTAGATAGAGTTGCACCGATTATAATCCACGTTTTTTTCTTACTTCCTTTGTCTCCTGCGTAGCAACAACGTTTTTCTTCAACATCGTTATAGTGAATGGAATGTGTATTGTGCTTGACATGAGGCAAAAACAAATTGCAGTACTAATTCCAATTTTCGGAACTAATTCATTTAGACAAATTCCTAGTTCATTTTGTATGAGGTAGTTATACAGGTAGATAATAACCTATGATGTTCTATGATGTAGCTTGAAAATCAAGCCTTCACAAAGAAGAAAATGAAACTCTTACCTTGTTGTACAGGTGATGGTGCCAAGACTGCTGCCTCCTCGACTTAAGTTTCATTGTAATTTAGATACATTTCAAAATGAACAATACAGCTCGGAAACAAAATTCTTCCTCCTCTCTTTTCATTGCAACAAACTTGCAACCCTGAATAAGCTGACAGAAGACATTGGTGACAATCGTTGCTAGATAGATCTGGTGTGCACTGCACCAAGACGTACAGCATGTCTTGCTTTGTATAATTAGCTTTGGTGGCTGCAAACTTCCTAGCACCTGCTGGCATATTTGCTGCCTGGTAAACTGCAGTGCCTATGGTGTCCACGAGTATCCGGTTAAAATCAGCATGGACGGCTAAACTTTGTGGATTCATTAACGTGAACGGAGGGTCTCTTTCCATGATGGAGAACATGATCTTGTTCGAGTAACGCAGGAAGCACTCATCATACCATATGAGAGCCGCCATTTGGGTTGGACAACGTCGTTGAACTATATCCTTGGTGGCATTGGCCACGCAATTTTGGCAGACGTCAGTACTAAGATCACCACGACAGAAAAAGTGGCCGTAGACATCATCAGGTTCCCGGCCCTCGGAGGCATTGAAGAATCCAATACTGTTGCGGGTGGCATTAGAGGCAAGTGATGAGAGGAGAAGATTTAAATTGTCCTTGTAGGTTGTCGTGGAAGTGGTTGCGTCGTCGCAAATATGATGGATGTAATTGGGGTTATTGAGGCTCTGTGCTTGAGTAATGACAGAAAGAGTGAGCAAGTATAGGAGGATTATAGTGGAGAATTTGATCAGAGAATTCATTTTAGCTCCAAGTATTCGGACACCTACCTTAGATAACATGTAGATTTAAGAATAAAATCTAGGGGAGAATATATAATAGGGTTGCAAGAGTTATCATATACCGAAACTTCAATTGGTCTGTCGGTTTAATGCTACCAAGTCAAATTATTTGTGTTGTTTTAGCGACCGAGTGTTCGGAAATATCATTGACGCAAACAACAGCAACAAGCAATACACCAAGTCAAATTATTTGTGTTGTTTTACAGACCAAATTACCCCAGATGGCAATGGCAGATATTCCCGCTTATTCAAATGTTGTCGGCAGTCCATTCTGTCAAGCAAAAGAGTTGGCGTGCAGCTTTCTGTGGTTTATTCCGAGAATGGGATTGGTGAGGGGCTATACTTTCCAAACCACCATTTCATGTTCAAATTTCTCATAAATCCATGACCGTGGATTACTTCTGTCTTGAATGAAGAAAAAGAAGAAGAAGAAAAGTTTTTTAATAGACGAAGTTTGAAAAGGAAAGGGCTGAAAATAAACAGCTATTAAAAATAAATAAATATGAAAGGACCCAAGTTATGAACATTGAAGGGTTACATTAACCTGGCCAATCGAAGAGCAGGGAAAAATATCTAGTAAAGTATAAAAGGGGAAAGGGTTCTCAGCTGGTTTTTGTAAGAAAATGCTTGATGGACGACGGACAGGTCATCAATGATTGATCCCAATTGAGGGCTTGCATATCAAGAAAATTTAAACAAAAAATAGTAGCGATAGTTTAGATAATAAAAACTAATAATGAAATTATAATTATTCTTGTTCATTCTAGTGAACTTTTATTCTAATTTTAATTTTAATTAAATAAACAAGAACTTTTTTATTTGGTTTTTAGTTTTTTTTTAAAAAAAGTGAGCAGTTAATTATAGAAAATATAGAACGGCTTAAATGAGAATTAGTGAGCAGTTAATTATATATTCAGGGGAGTTTGGTCGGTGGTTAAAGCGAGTTGTATTCGATTCTTTTAAATTTAAGAATTTTAGGTTTTTTTAGGGTGTTGATTATATATTAAGGGGGTAGTAATTAATCTAAAATGGTGTTTGAAGAGCAATATTATTTTTTATCTTTTTTTTAATTGATAAAATTGCATGCGAAATTAATTTTCTATTATCTCTCGCCAATTATTACTAATAATTTAATATTTGTTATTCTCATTCCAATAACATTTACCCTTGAATTAATTAAACATTATTTAAACAAAAAAATTTACCCTTAAAATCCACTCCATTTTTTTTAACTTCGTATCGAACATCAACTTAATCCTATCCTTTGTCTTAGTTAATTTTCAGCTTGATTGGGTCATATGGGTTAAAGCTGTGTGTGGGCTTCGGGCTTTAGTTTTTCTTGGGCTTGGTTTGCTATATTTTGGGTACCGTTTAGAACTTTCATTCTTTGGGCTCTAAACTAGATTGTTTGGGCTTTCTCAGTAAAATAAGTTTTTGACTTTGTCGGTGTATATTTTTGTCGAGCATTTCCACAAAGAGAAAACGACAAACTATTTTGTATTATTTTAGAATTTTGCTTCTTCTTTTTTAGCATTTTCTTACAAAAAAAAATATAAAAATATTTTGCATACATATTTGAACTTTATAACAAGTTTATAAATTATATTAAGACTTTACCAAAATTAAAAGATATGTTGGGTCAATATATCTGAATTATCAAAAATAATAAAACCATCAATCTTATTATTCTTGTTTTGTCCGTGTTGGAGGTCAATGGACTCATAGCGTCATAGCGAGCAACCATATCAATTCAATTAGATATAGAAATTTAATGACACTAGATTAAGAAATATTTATATTTACTGATATCAAGATTAGAAATACTCTCGATATTTACTAACACCAGAGTTAGAATATAAAAACTAATTTTCAAATTGGTTTAAAATAAAATAACATAGTTCCTGAAAGGTTATTTGTTGATAAAAATGATAAAACTAAACGTGAAAGGAATTAAATAAAAAAAAATAAAAATGAAAAGGGGGGGAATTTAAAAAGAAAAAACAATCCTTGATTTGTTAATATAATTAAACTTTAAGATCGTGGGATATTCTTATATATAAGCGAGATATATTGATATTAAAAAATATGAGGAAAGCGCACATTTACAAATTTCTTAAGACAACACATCTTTCTTGGAGACAAAATGTGCTTTCACGGCGCACTACACATATCTGTTTGATAATGCAGTTCAAACAATGTTCTGAAGTGCTACTTAAATTATTTGTTTATTTAAAAAAATATTAAATTGATATTTTTAAAATTTGTTTTATTAATTTTAATGTAAATAAAAAATCTAAAAAATATTATTTTAATATCCTCTCAATTAAAAAATGACATTATCGAAAACACACAAATAATAATAATAACAACAATAATTAACCTGTTGAAAGAAATCCACAAGTCCTTATTTCTTGGAACGACGCAGCTTAACCTTCTTCTTCTTATCTTTTATTTTCCCATCCGAACCAATCGGGACAGCACCTTGGTACTTGATCTTATGATGCTTACTCTTAATACCCCAGGTTTTGTATTTAATGCTAGTAAATAACTCAACGTTCAATCTGGCCGTTCCTTGAGGAATTTCCTTGGCAAGATCTCTCCAAACCCGTTGATTAATTTCCACTGGAGGTACATGCTGATCATCGTTATTACCTTTGCCTTGATTGAACCCTGGAACTGTATTGTTTCCCGCCATGTCTTGCTTATATTTGAAACTCAACAAGATGTCATCGTAGTAGATGCTGGACTCTTTGTCTGAATTTTTAACTTCAAGAACATAACTGAAGGTAGCCCTTGGATTCTCAGAACTAGATGAAGTCGGGATGGAGAACTGGATGATGGCGAACTTCGGCTCTTTGGGACGTAAACTCAGCCATAAACAAAGGACAAGGAGGCCTAAGAGGCCTATGATTTGGAGAAGCCATGGATGGATATGTTTGGTTGTACACATTATTATAATTAACCTTTGTTGAGAGGTGGAATGAGAGATTTTGAGGTCTGTATATTTAGGGTCCATTAAAGGTTGCTTGAAATATGATTTTGTTTGCGAGGAAATAGTGCTTTGAGTGGGAATTAAGAAAGGTGAGAAGCTTGATGCTTTGTGCACAAAGATGACAGTTTGGGGGAAATATTTATTTCAGATTGAATAAAGGAGAATATATGCTTTGCTTTGGAAGGATATTTTAGATTTGTGATGTATCCAGACATAGCCTCAATCAAGCCTGGAATGTATTGAGTACTCGGTGCCTCTTTAGCAGTTTGATCCATTGTATTTTTTAAAATATTTTTTATTTAAAAATATATTAAAATAATTTTTTATTTTTTAAAAAATTATATTTCATATCAGCACTTGAAAATATCTAAAAATATCAAAAAAATTAATTTTAAAAAAATTAAATACTTTTGAAATACAGTATTAAATATTTATTAATCTGGTTTACATCAAATGCTAGGAAAGAATCAAGCAAGTAAAATAATGAAGAATTACAAAGAATTCTGAAGTGCTGTTCAAGTAGCCTATGGATGCTCAATTTCCTATTTATGTCTTTGTTCTTATCTCTCTAATTAAATATAATATCCAAAATTGTATTATATTATATTATATTATATTATATATATGTCTTTGTTCTTATCTCGTTACAGCTTATTGTACAAATGTCAATCATCATTGATTGAAGAACTTAATTAACAGAAAACTTAATAAAATAATAACAAATTAATTAACCCTTCTATCTCTTACGCAAAAAATCAGTCAATATCCAAGTACAATATATTCAAAGTAGAAAGATAAAGAAAAATACATAACTTATACTCTGACAAATCAAGTGAAATACACAGGACACCTCTTGTTTTTATAACTTGCCAAGATGGACCCATCTGGGTTAACACCAACATCACAATTGGTGTGCATCCGATGGCGCTTACTATCCCACGTGGACACCTTAAATCGAACCATCCCCGTTATATCAACACGGAAAACAACTGTTCCGAGCGCGCGATCATTCCTAAACTCCATCCAACGGTCACTAGTCACATTTAGGGTGGCCCCACTCAACACCTTGTAAAAAATAGTTGTATTCTTGGGCTCTTGATAAAACGAGTCTACTAAAGGTGCAGACCCAATCATTTGATTTCTGTAAAAAACTAAGGCTTCCACTGAATCATAATAATACCCGATTGCTTGGTTCGAGTTCCGGGCGGTGATATTGAAAATTATCTCAGCATTATCGAACCCGGTTGGCTGATCCAAACCTGGAATCGAAAAATCCCGGATGTGGATCCGAGGACGATGCGGGCGCAAACTGAGCCATGCTATGAACGCAGCAACGCCACCAATGAATAGAAGGGTTAAGAATATGCCACATACAATCTTGGAGACCCGAGTAGTCAAACTATCACGGGCTCGATGGACGTAGTAGCTGGCGGAATGGCGGCGTTTCATTGGCCGGGCTTCTCGTTCATGTTGAATGGGTATTTGTTCTGGGGTGGGCATTTTTTCAGGGCGAGGAAATGAAGGGAATTTCGAAAGAATATTGAAGAATGGAAGGGTTTGTGGAAATGGGTTATGTAGTGTAGCAAGGAAGGCAGAGCTTGAAGTTAAGGATTGTAGGTGTTTGCATGGGGAAGAAAGGGATATATTCTTGTCATTGTTTGTTCAAATTGCTTTTGCATGTAAATTGTAAGAGCCTTATTGTTCGTATTTCATGTTAAGTGTCTTAAAAATCTGCTGGTAATTAGTTTAGTCGATCGATAAAAGTATATCGCTTCTCTCAAATCACATTTCAGCACATGAAAACGATATAAAGTTGTTGATATGCATGCAATATTCTTGAATATAAGTAATCATAAAATATGGATAAAGCAATAATCCAAGTGGAGTACAGAATGTGATGGCATATACTCGTCTTTGATTTTGTACGAGTACAAGGTATAAAGGTTACTTCAAGAACATGGAAGGGATATAGTACATGAATAGATATCACCACAAATTACTGCTCCAACTTTCTCTATTTGAGTATCTCACTTTTACATGTTTGTAAAAAAAAATATACTTATGTTGATGGATATTCTTTTTATGGTATTTTGACTTTAACCACATTACCCTTTTATATTAAAAAACTTGGGGGTAATGAAACCTTTTTTTTCATCTTCTCCCTCTCTCTTTTTTTTCCCCTTATCATTTATTCTCTCAATTTCATGCTCAAACTAGTTTTAATTACTGTCCAAAATATTCTTACACTGACCAAATAGACTAAATCATATTGCGACAATTTAATTTTAAACATGAACCTAGCAAAAAGTCAAGTTTAAAGGGTTTTATTTTGTCAACTTAATCCTTTTTTTCTAAATTTTGGCTTCAAATGTTTTTTGATAGTCAAGTTAGTTGCCTTTGAATCATTCAAGTTGACTAGATTATGTTAAAGTAACTCTCATATAATTTAATTTTAAACTCAGGTAAAAAATTTAGCAAAATTTTATTTTTTTTAAGTTTTTTACATTTAAAAAAGTGTTAATCCTATAACAACGTAGTACATAATTGTAAACTAGTTATCATGTTAATTTATATCTATAATAAGCAAATTTTGATTTTCTTATTGTCATTGAAAATTGTAAATTTAAGGTACTAAAATAAAGAAAATTATAGTTAGGATATTACTCAAATCAATTATAAATAGTTATCAGTACTAAAAATGTAAAGGGAAAAAAATAAAGAAAATAACTAAAACTTGGAGTAATGATTTTTTTAATTAAAGGTTTTTAGTATTTTAGATCATTTTGATGTGCTAATATCAAAAATATTATTTTAATATATTTTTAAATAAAAAACACTTTAAAAAACAATATCAACTATACACTCTCAAACTAGCACTAATTATAAGACCATTAACTAAGTCATACACAATCAGTATTGATTAAGGGCATAAAGTAACATCATCCCCATATTATATCAACACTATATTTTAAAAATATAAAAAAAATTAAAAAAATTATTATATATATATTATCTAACCCAATAGCTCTTTTTTTTTTTTTTTATAATAGCCAAATCTTTTTGATGGATGCAGAGACCCAACTAATTCCCCATTATTCTAACTTGAAGGATACATTCTCTCTGTCTCGAACACACACGCCTACAAACATTTACTGAAATTAAATATGCATGGATATAATTAAATGATAAAAAATATGAATCCTAATTTGCTTAGGATATTTTTAAATTATTCTCTTAATTACATCAACCATGTCCGTCTGCTCCTTTGTCTAGCTCTTGCAGGTACGCATATGTCTACGTTTCATCTCATTAAAGATTCTTAAAAGATTGCTAACTAACCACTGTCATGAATATTTATTCTGCAGCCCTACCCCTCCATTGTTGACTCGTTTTTCATTACAGAAGAACATGGCTCTGAACTTTACTCGTAGCCTTCAAACACGTTTCTGAGAGTTTATCCAGAGGCACGATATACTCTCCAAAGCACTCGTTATCTGACACGTATAAGTCAGGTGATTTAAATAAAAACAGTGAAACCTTAACAAGGCCAGAACTTTTCAAAATAAAACAAACTGCATTAGATCCAAAACTAAGGAGGCCCGTTTCTGATAATGAAACCTACCAACTGGTTTATGCTCATTTTTCACTACAGAAGAACATGACTCTGAACTGTCATGAATACTAATACGTGACGCTTGGAAATCCCTAGCTGTTCATGAATACTAAAGGAAAAATTGAAGATAAAAAATTCTAACAAACCAATCCCATAAAAAAGTCCATGAAATTAGGAGAAAAGTCAACAAAAATACTCCATGAAGAAAGTGAATCCATGGGTAGTAGCAGACTGAAGCTTTTGTGTAATTGTTGTCAAGGAGAGCTGCAGCAGATTGGAAAAGTCCTGCTTCGCGTTTATAATATCTGTTATCGAATTAATGTCTTGACGCTTCCAGGATCCATTTCGACTAATACGTTCTATTTCTTAGAGGCCCAAATAAGGCCAGCACTTGTCTAATAAAATGAACGATCGAAAACTAAAGAAGCCCATATCTGATAGGGAAACCTACCTACTGGTCTGTGCTCTTCATTTAGACAATTCTTTCTTCTAACCACTTTGTAATGTAATGTATTTTGTGAGTATGGTGATAGAGTAAAATCTCGACTATCATATATTTTTATAAATAATGATATGCTGAATTGAATTCAAAATATGTTGTGCAAATCATAAACTTTTTATTATCACATCACGTCCCTTGTAGATGATGAGAAAACTCTTCGTTTTATGAAAAAAAAAAACTTTCATTTTATTTGTAAAATTCAGGAAATTTTTCTAGCAGACGGTAGATTTCTATTTTAAAGGGATTAAATGTGTCTCATCATGACTAAATATTCGCACACATTATTTGCTGGCCAAAGATTAAGCAAAAACAAAAGAAGAGATATTAACCCAGGCTTAGACAGTGATATATATGTCCCAGCTATAAAGGGACATGCACACTATAATGGTTTGGTATTTTGAAATATTAGTACTTCTTTTGTTTACAAAAATACTTCTTTATTATATAATTGCTTATTCATTACTATTTTGCTGCACAAGGACATCACCGACAGATACAATTGCAAAAACATAACACAGAGCACATATGTGCTAGAAAATCATTCCAGGAAAAAATATCTATAAGAGTTTAGCATGTATATTTCGGAATTTTATGTTAATTTGTCACCTTCGAAAACGTCTTGTGCCCTCCTTTGTTTTTGTCTCCTGCTATATCAATTCAGATTC
Source organism: Salix dunnii (assembly GCA_015731905.1). Taxonomy (NCBI): domain Eukaryota; kingdom Viridiplantae; phylum Streptophyta; class Magnoliopsida; order Malpighiales; family Salicaceae; genus Salix; species Salix dunnii. The sequence goes on along the minus strand of CM027662.1, from coordinate 1,073,019 downwards.
GGTTTTTAGCTAACTGGTTGGTCTAATTTGTAATGGGATTTTGAATGGATGAGTTACGTTTGTTTCAAATTTCAATCAAGTGCATGGAGAAGAAGATTCTACTCTGTACAGCGCCTAGTAAATCCGCAGCTCCTGATTATGAGAGTTTTGGCCTTTCTTAGGATGAGAATATCTAAGAGAATAATTTGATTCGGCCTTCCATTTGTGCTCCTTCTTTGCCATGGAAAAGGGTTAGACACATAGACTGCCACACCCTAGCTAGAGTGCTTGCACGAGTCTCTTGTTGGTTTCTACTCCAAGCAAAAGTCAGATTGAAAAAACGCATGCATATCTTAGCATGCATCATCGCATTGTATAATGACAATTTTTCATTTAAATTTGTAGCGCCAATCTCTAGATAGAACTTGAAATGCGTTGGTTCTTTAACGTTTTTCATATCAAAAATTGTGGCCACCTGAACTTAGAATGGCTCGAAGATGATCAAGCAAACCAATCCACTCCATGAACTCTATATAGAAAAGAAAATAAACGTTCAAATAAAAGTTTTCTCGGATAAAAAAATATGAGTTGATCTACAATCCATCGATATGATGATCAACAGTCAGTAGGACACACATATTCAGTCGAGTCCTTCAAGAAAAGTGGAGATTAACAAAGTGATGTGAAGCTGCACTTGCAGAATAAAATGGTTTGGTAAACAGATTAACAAAGTACAAATGATCAAACGATAGTTGATTTTGTACCCCACACACAATATAATTTTTTTATTATTTTTATGAAATTGGCTACCCAGTATCCAATCGACAAAATAGAGCATACATGATAAAGTATCGTCTCTTCCGATCACTCTCCACCATCCACGAAGCTACCTCGTGCTTGTTAAAGAATTGTTTTTTAAGTGGAGGCTGTAATGATACCCTCCACCTTATCCTTCCTTTTCCAGACTTTCTGCCCCTTGTATATCTCGTAATATGGAAGAAACATAAAAGGGAGGCTGGTCTCACAGTGAGTAGGTCATGTGTGTCGATAGGTCATTGGATGAGAACATCATTGGTGGGACATTGTTGGATCTGCAACCACCGAAATGTGTGCCAAGATCACTAGGTAGTCGGACTCAAGCAAAGCATTATATACAAAATGTTTTTTTTATTTAATGGTTATAAATATTTGAAATCATTTTATTTATGAACTAAGAGCTAAGACTAAATTTTTTATTCAAAAAATTGTTTCCCATATCATCTGGTGACAAATCTATATCATCAAATCTAGTGGCTCTACTAGTGATTAGGAAAAAACTCTTCCGGGCTAAAAGAAATTCTTTGATTAAGTACATATATATAAGTGCCGAACACTGCATAAGACTATATATGAAATGCATTAGTGGATTCACATTTAGTCTTGATGTGTTATACCAAAAATTGTTTTATTATATTTAAATTGAAAAGTACGTTAGCAAATACACAACAAAGAAACTTAACATCTGCTTCCATTGAAAGTAATCCACCCAAGAGTTCGCATGCTGCAAGTGAGAAACCAACATAGAACAGGGAATAGGGAGTTGTAATTAATTAAACCAACTGCTCCAGCTAATATTTAATATTTACTGGTGAAATTAAAGTGCTAGAGAGAAAGTAAGAACCTTTAATTGGAGCCAAGCTATCTACTATTTTTTTTTTTTTAAGTAGGTTATTAAAATGAAAACTTTTTTTCAGATGTTCCCAAAGTGCGGTATATTCTTCAATTGAGTCCTCGCATCCATGTGTATTACTATCATTGCTATCTTATGCATTACATTGATATTTTCCCTCTCAAAGTAAAAAAAAAAAAAAACTGAAGAAAGTACTGTGAAAATATGCAGCATCGCTGATATATATACCAAGGTTATGGTAAGGGTGATGGCCTGACATTGAATCCAAATTATTATAGAGTATGAACCTAAATGCTTCGAAATCAATGCACTAACATTTTCAATGTCTTTATTTATATAATGAGAATTCGTGATCTTATGTTATATATATTATTTATTTTAAAACGATGCTAGCTATTTATTTTCAAATCTTACGGGGCATGCTACACAATTTTTGTCAGGACCATGCATGGAATGCTCCAGAGGAGCCCCACCCCACCCCACCCCCCCGCCCCGGGTGTGATTTTGCGATTTGGCTGCAGGTGCAGGCATTCCTTTCATTAGGTTTGTTTTCCATGTGATGTGCAAGTATAGTTTGTTTTATTTTATCATATTATATAGATAGAGGGGACCGAAAATTGAAATAACGAATACTCACAATGGGATAGTTGGCTTCCAGCGTTTTGGTCACGTTGGAAATCGGTGGCCCTGTTATAGATTGAAGCTCCTTTGTCAATGTGGATTTTGGCAAGCAGCTGTAGGTTTTGGCAAGCTTCGTGTCTTCATCTGGGGTCGACGGCATCTTTCGGGATGGAAAACTTGAAAAAAAAAATTCCATGATGCGATGCTTGTTAATTAGTTGCCACAACTGGAGTCTTTTGAGGTTGGAATTTCACATCTTCAATAATTACTACCTTTCGTATCATTGATCAACAATTACAACCCTTTTACCTTTCGGTGAATCTAGTTGCAGCCATCATAGTTGAAAGAATTATTGAGCCAAACCCTCATTTTATATGTCTATAAATAATCAACCAATATCTTCACTGCTAAGAACAGTTAAATATCAAGTTCATTCTACTCCAGGCTCCAAAAAGAAATGTTCATATATATATCGAACTAGATCGTTGTCCCCTTATTATTATAGGTATGAAATTAGGTTTTCTAAAAAACAATTTATAAACAATAATGCGAATAGCACCCGTAATTAAACAAGTCAACAAATATGTTAATAGCCCTCGGCAGAAAAGGTTGCCTTGATTGCACTACAGGATCAATTAGTCAAAAAGAACACAGTTTGTATTTATCATCACTTTTTAAGAAGCAAGAAGACAAACCGAATAACTTTTCGGAACACAAACCTTTGTGATGGAGCATTTATGTTCTTGGGACGTGTTACAATTGAACAGAAGAGATTGTGCGGTGGGAAATGTCTCAAAATTTGCAATTATTAAACATTTCTTCGAGCTTCTAACACCCAAAATGTCTCTTTGGAGTTTGAATACAAGTTTATACCAATTATCTTATTCTATTTCTTTTTCCGATAATGGGAAGAATATATCTTATTTCTAATTTTAAAAATAAAAATGGTATTCATACGAAATCCCCTCTCCCAAAAAACAAAATAAAAAATCAAGATTATATCATCAAGTCTCTGGCTACCATAAACCAGAGCCCTCGTCTGATGGTCAGCTTAAGAGAAAGTAGCCTTGGAAGAAGGATAACGCGTGGGATTTCAGTGGACAGTGACGAGTGACCTTTGGATACAAGTGCAGTCCTTATACCATTGATCTTTTCTTTTTTTAGATAGGAAGGGTCCTTGTTTGGATAAAACATTTACCAATAATAGATGGAAACAGTTTTACATAAAACTATCATCGTTCCCTTAATTTGGGCAAGAAGTACTTTACGGTGGGGCCAACATACTTAAGGGTTTGTTTGTTTTAGTGGTTAAAACGGAGTTCAACTATTGACAACAATTAATCCATTTTAACAAGCATGCTGTAATTGTATATTTGAAACTAAACTCGAGAGGTATGGAGTCATGAAAAATTGAGAGACTAAATTTAAGAATAATGAGTGTTCAATATATATATAATAAAGGATTATATAATATTCTCCTTGAATAACTATGTACTAAAATAATGTGTTTCAATAAAACTTTACGAAGAAAAACCCAATGGACAAGAGAAAAAGTAAATGAAGGGAAACGAGCACTTCAAGATCTATATTTGAATATTTTAAAATTTAAAAATATTAAATTATCTCATTAAAACCTTACAATGAAAAATTCAAGGGGAAAAACCTAAGTGAAAAAAAAAATTATAATTTGCATTGATTTTTCTTAGAAGTACATGTCATGTGATAAATCTTAAAATGATATATTCTAACATTATAGACAAGTTTTTTTTAAGAGTTGAGGCTAAGAATTAAACGATAATGGGATCGCTTAGATATTCGTTATCAACAATCATTGATGCTGCTAGCTGTTTCGCTTAAGAGAAGCATAAGCAAGCACGATCTCCATATCCTTATAAAGGGAAGAATTAATTTGGCAGAAAAATATTGCAAGAATGCTCCCTTCACATGCGCCGCGGCTGCTTAATCATCTAGAGGTGATTGAGGCACTCATCAATTCTTTTTATTCGTTGATAATTAAATAATATTTTTAAAGAGATTAAATTTTCTTAATATATAATTAAAAGTAAAATATTAAAATAAAAAGTTTTTAATTTTTTTCATATACTTTTTAAGCTCAACGTGAAACCGGCCAAACTCATCTGTCTCACTGCATGATTGGGATTTTGTGTAGTTATATAGCCGTCCATATAAAACAATATTGTGGCATCTTCGTAGCTAGCTATAGTGGAGCCTGCATTGTTTATGGAATTAAAGAAGAAAAGGAATTTGATTTTTACTATTGATGTGATGGTGGAGGTGTCCACGCCTGCCTAGCTCCTCCCCTCCTATAAATATTTAAAAAATCCCTTTTAAATTTATGGTATTTTAAGAAACTCTCCCTTCCCAGAAAAGAAAATCAAAATTAAATGCCATAACTTTACCTGTAGTGGAGTCTGCAATTCTGAAAGCAAGAGCTTTCCTGCATACCCCAATTTATTTCTGTAAATAAATAAATGATAGGAGTATTGGAGGTCCAGTTGGTGTCTGCATTAGTGGAGGAGGTCGAACCCTTAATAGAAAAATGTGGTGACCCATCACCAAATTTCCATCCCCCCCCCCCCCCCCTATTCGATACTAAAGAAATTCCATAGTTCTTTTTTAGAAGAAGAGAGAGAGAGAGAGAGCTTAGGATACTTTGCGAACTCTAGTGAATTTCTGTAAAAATTATAATTATATTTTTTAATGAATTTAATAAGCCTCCATACCCAAATTAAGAGCCAAACTTATATGAAGTTAATTTATCAATTGTGGAATTTTTTTTCCTCTAACAATTGTAAATTATGAGCTTGATTCAAATAAAATTTTATGTAAACTAGATGAAATTAATATTATTAAACTTACTTAGCTTGTTAAATCAATTTGTAATTCAATAAAAACTCATATAAGGTTTGGTTTAATTTTTTTTAAAATAAAATAACTTTGTCATGACTTTTACAAACAAAAATCTTTAAACAATATCAATAATTTAGATTGATTTGAATCAACTCAGATTAATTTAGCAAATCAATAATCTGAAAAATTATTCAATTTAAACAAAATATCACTCCAAAAGATAGCTTGAATTAAATCTTAATGGACATACAATGTAAAACTCACATATTTTTTTACGAGTAATGACATCAGTCTCTATAGGACATGTTATGGTAACAAAAATCTTGTGATTTATATAATAGACTTGGAGTTCAAATTAAAATATATATATCTTATAAAAAAAATTAAAATAATTAGAATTTTACTTGATTATTTATATTTATAAATTATTATTTTTTTGGGAATAGAATTTCCTAAGCATCCAAAAGAAAAGCAATGACATCAAGTCAAGTACTTCATCCAGCCAACCTTCATCAATTGCCATGACATTTAGTCTCCTTTGTTCTTCCTAGGGGAAAGATTCAATTTGACTCAAAGATTAAAACTCAAAGATTGAATTAACATAATTAAATTTGAAAAAATAAAATAATTTCTTAAACAACATTATTAATATATTGCGGTCACCAATTGTCAAAGCATAAACTTACAATGATTAGCTAAGCAGTAAGCACCGCTTTCAGAGCTGATAAACCAGCAAGTGAATAATGCCGTGGTCAATATCGCCGCCAAGATTGCTGTTCGGTGACGCTTGCCTCATCATAATATCCTGGAATTTTAGGTTTAGCACGCAAGCACTGATGTAATAGCCAAAAATTTTTATTTATTGCATTATCTATTGTAAAATTATAGGTGCATCACGCCCGGATGGTTAGGATGTTTTAAAAATATTAAAATTGAAAATTTATATTTATATTTTTTATAATAAATTAAAAAATAGTGGGTTTATATCATTTTAATATATTGATATAAAAAATAATTTAAAAAAATATTATTTTAATATATTTTTGAATAAAAATATTCTCAAAAACAACTTCAACTATACTCTCAAATATATATTAAAAATATAATAAAGATCAATATGTTTTGGTTGTTCAAAATATAATGATACAAAACATCAATTTTAAGGCAGCCATTTTCATGGTTGCTGTTGGTTGTGTTGATATTCTTTAATTTAATTGAATGATTTGAGAAGACAACCGGATCTTTATGTAAGAAGAAAGTAATAAACTAATATAATTTATTCGTAGGATATTGGTAAGAAATTATTATGGACTTGATTCATGGCGTTCGATCAAACGAATCGCATTCAAAGGTATTTTTCTATTCAGGAGTTTGTGTTCATGGATTTATATTAAAAGTAGTATAAAAATATTATATTTTTTTTAAAAAGAAAACAAATCAGGTGATATTACCAGGTTTGAGCCCCTCCTATATATATATATATATATATATATATATATATATATATATATATATATATATTGACGTCTCACAATTGGATATGAATCAAGTACTTAGAATATTAATCTCGAACATGAACCAAGTTTCTTGATAACAAGATAAAAATAAAGTAAATTATGGGCACAAAACTCACAAACACAATGATGCGAAGGGCGCAGCGTTTGCATATCAAATTGGGTTTTCATCAGATCTTAAGGTAGTCATTGATAATAAAATTAGTTAATTCACTCAATTTATTTCTCGATTCATCATCTTCTTCTTCTTTTGTAATTCAAACCAATGAAATTGAATTTGGTTTAGCATGTTTACTTAAATAATATCTATGTTTAACTATAAATTTATATTACTCGTAAATCTCTCTAGCCAAGAATCGAGGACTTAGTTAGGATTGAGTTTTAAAAAATAGGTAGAAATTAAACTGATAAATCAATCCAAATTAACCTATCCAATAGGTATTAAATCCAATTACAACTAAAAAACATTTTACGGTAAAGGAACTAGTCATTATTTTCTAATTACCATTACAGTAAAGATGGGTTATTTTTAATGGATTATTTATATAAAAATATACACTCACCTAATTAAAAATTTGACAACAAGGACAAATGCTAACAACAACAATAACAGCTAATTAAAATAACTTCATTGTATGAAAACCAAAGAGAAAAGCCTCCCCATTTACAATTCCTCTGCTTTTCTTTTTTCTTTACAAAACATGGCCACAATCCACTTTTCTGCCATTCATCCTCTGTTCTGTTCTGAACAGAATTCCTCTCAATCTTCCTCTTCCACAAAAAATATAAATAAAAAGAAAATCCCTCCCTCCCTCTCTCTCTCTCTCTCTCTCTATAAGACAAAATACAGAGTAGTTAAAAGGCAGTTCATCAACAAAGAACCCAACCTCGCAAACATGCACCTCGCTTTTCAATACTGAAGAAGATGCAATACCTGCTCCCTTCAAAAAAGGTCTATCTGGGCTAGCTGACAAGCTGTTTCCATTTTAACATGTGTTAAGGTTTCTGGGTTCTTGCTCTTTCTTTCATTTTTTTAATGAATTATAGATTTAAAAAAATAAATAAAAAAGAGCAAGTCTTGGTTACATTTGTTTATCTCAAAATTTTCTGTTGTTTTTTTAATAATTTGTGTTTGGAAAATATTTTTCGTAAGTTTTGACTTATACAAGGGGCTCTCTTTTTTCTCTTAATCAGGCGGTGGAAAGTGATTATTGACCCATTGGATACGCAATTTGTGACACTCTACTCCACTATAAATAAAGCTCTCATCTTTATCTTCTTTTCTATATTTTTTTTCCCGAGAAAGTGTTGGAAATGGCGTGTAATCAAAAGTTGGTAAGCATTGTTTTGTTTGCTATCTGGGTCCTCTCTCCATACCAATAATTTTTCTTCCTCGTAAATTTCAAATTTTGCGACTGTTCTATTGGTTTCTGAGTTTCTTTTTTTAATGCTTTGCTGTTTATTCTGTTCATTTATGTTGTTTGTTTTCCTCAACTGAATAACCTCTTCTTCTTTTTTGGTTTGTAACTTTCCCTCCATTTCTCTCTTTATTTATTTTTATTCTGAATTCTGGATTCTTGATTTTGGATTAGAAAATGGATTCGCCTGGTGGGGATGGTGAATTGCTCTTAGAAGAACTCAGTGTTTTGGATCGTATAGATGGATTTCAATGCACAAAGGAGAAATCAGAGAGTTTTGTTATTGACATGGAAAGTTTCTCTCATGGCATCAATAAAGATATCAACACAAATCCAAGAATCACAGTGAGTTTCTGCTTTTTCTTTCTCTTTTCCTTTCTTCTACTCTCCCTTTTCTTGTTGTGGATAATCATGTTTGTGGTTGATTCATCAACACGCATGCCATTTCAATCCAATGTCTTTTTGTCAAATCATCATTATCTATATGACTTTTGTTTTTTGTTTTTGTGAATGAAAAGTTGCAGAGGAACCTTTCAAGAAAAGGGTCACCACGGGGCGGTGGTGGTGGCGGCAGCGAGAAGAAGATTCATTCAAACATTTCTCATCTTTGTGATAGAGAGGCAATTGTTGCTTCATCTTCACCCCGAGGTATTAGTTTTTGCATTACAAACTCTGATAATTTTATCTGCAGGCCATGTCCATGTTGGTTGTGCTGTCATTATGATAGTATACATGTCACCGTTACCAGATAAATTTCTAGAAAAGTTGTAGATAATGCTCTCTATTCTTCAAGAAAAGGGTTTTCCATTTTTGTTTATTGTTAGCTTTGTTTTTAATTTTTACTCTTCGGGGCATTTACGTTTCGTTTGGTTAATGTTCCACCAATAAGTTCAATAAATAAAAACGAAAAGATAAAATAAATTGATGTCCATATATTTTCTTTATTCTCAGTCTTTTTGTATCCGAGACAAAAACTGAATATTTCTACTTTGTTTGTTTGTGTGAGAGAAATGTTAGACACAGATGCAATGCACTAGCAAACATTAGAAGCAACAAATTAAGATTGGCAAGCTTGTTTTTTTGTTGTGAGAATCATTGACCAGTAATTTTCTTTTCATCAATCTCCAACTACTCTAGTTTTGGGAGGGTCAATTCCGATTATCAGAGGACAGATTGATGTGTACTACTGATATTTATTTGAGCTACTTTTTTTCCTTTATCTTCTTCAATGTTGTTGCCAAGCCGGCTCTGATAGGGAAAATAAGACAGATTTAAGCTAAACTGGTGAAAGGTTAGGTGGTCTCAATAAGCTCTTAAGAGTGTTTGCACAGAAACAAACCCTCTCTTCCACTGTTAATGGGGCCCATATTTACGGTTGGGGAAAGCGAGGTGTTACCATGTAGTTGGGTCAACCGAAATGAAACATGGGTGGGTTTAATTAAACTGAAAGTACACATTACAGAGCATCATCCATTTTGGTGGTCATCCCCCATTGTTGAAGGCATGTGCACACTTGTTATTGGAAAGTAGATAAAAATGCTAGCTACCCAAAAACAAAGGCTTACACCTATATATGATATTGTTTAACTGATCTGTAACTGCTTTAATAGGGCCTAGCACGCCTGAAAAGGCTGCGGCGGTAACGGTGGGGACCCCAGATCATTCCAGTAGCCCACAAGTTCATCATCAAATCACTATCACCACCGGCACCATCAATGGCACCCCAGAAGGCAGATGCATTAGGAGAAACAGTTTCAAGCGCGCATCACCTTCCTGGGGCCTTGATCCCAAAAGGGTTCTTTTCTTCTTTGCCACACTGTAAGCTTACCAATCTTTGAAAAACCTGCAAAAAGATCAATCATATGTCATGATATTTGATTACAGGCAATTTATTTTAGGGAATTTTCATTTGCAACAGGTCAAGTATGGGAACAATGTTGCTGATATACCTCACTCTTTCAATTGGGAAGCTCGATACAGATCGATAAGTCCCTTGATCGAAACCAGAAACATCATGCACCATATGCCACAAGGGGGGAATAATTATAGTGTACACTTGGAGCTTTATGCGTGACTAGAACAGAGATGAATGTAGTTAGTTGATGATAGGGGTCCCTTTTGCAAGAATAGGCTTCCTCACAATGAGGATTTGCCGCAAATCAGAAGGTAAGGTGATGGCGAACACTAACCGAAGACCTTCCATAACCACGGCTTCTATTTTCTTCAGCGCTCAACATTTTTCAGGGCCTCACTAAAATCTTACAGGTGCAGAAAAGTGCACATTATGATTTGACAAGGAGAAGAAATCTTCTTTAAAGAATATAGGAAAGATAAACATGATGTGTTCCTCTCATGCGACCCAACACAGCTTAATGGAGGGCAGGGTCAGATAGTTACTTTAGCTTTCTTCTACCTTTATTTTGCCGCCCCATGCCTTATTATGTTTCATCTCTTGGAAAATCCCACTTGGATTGTCTTTTTGTTATATATGGCTTTCATGCGAGTGAAACAAGATCAAGACAGCAATCAACCGTAAGATTAAAGGCAATAAGATATTTTCTGTGTTCGGAAGAATGTGTATCCGAAGCCTTTCACCTTTTACCACATATTGAGCATTCATGGAGTAGCTAGAGAGGAAAAAAAAGGCCTAAAAATAAACATTAACATCAGAAGAGCATAGAAAATCTAAGTTGGGAGACACCAGAAGAGAATCCTCAAATGCCTGTCACCAATATCATTAAAAAACTGACAGCAATTTCCTCAAGGATTTGTGCAGGGTAAAACTTAGTATTATATGTTACAAAAATGAGTCTGATGTCAACACTACTCAGGACAGCCTTGGGTTCAGCAGAAGAAAATATAAGACAGTTCTAATGATCTATAGAACGGTTTTTATAGAACGGTTTTTACAGTGAAAAACGGGAAACTAAGAAATCACAGACGGAAGAGGTATACCTCTTAGCTGTAGTTGCTATAATTCATGGTGGATCCAAGAAGGGCTCAACACTATAACGTATCCATATCTCATCCTTGGAATATATATGCATAAACTTCAATCTTCAATTAGTAGAGTTTTGAGATTCGTGGCATTGAACATCTGTGTTTCCGATCATGGTATAGCCTTAATATAACTGCTGCAGTTTCTTCGATTGCTTTTCCTGTCACTTCTGCAATCGTAAACAAGTGAAAAGCACCATAAAGTTTCAGTCACTTGCATATGTTTAAAACTTCCCACAAGTAGAACATTTGAAGATTGAGCCACATTACCGATTACTGGCCAAACAGGATTCTGTGCAAAGGTCCTGCGAGCAAACTCCAACTCCTCTCTGACATGATCCATCTCAGAATAGTTACTCCTCACTTCTTCACTGAAACCCAGACTCTTCGCCCTTGCTCTCCTTATCGTTTGTAACACTAGAGGATTGATAGTCAAACCAAAAACCTTTTCTGGGTCAACTTCAAAAAGGCTTTTTGGCAATTTTACACCCTTTACAATAGGCACATTTGCTACTTTATATCCTTTCTGTGCCAAATAAATCGACAATGGTGTCTTCCCGGTCCGAGAAACTCCAGCAAGAACTAAGTCAGCCTTGTCCAAGTTCTGAGGCAATGCCCCATCATCATGTTTAATAGTGAATTCAATGGCTTCTATTCGTCGAAAATAATCCTCTGAAAGAGGAATATTCCTACCAGGAGCTCCACGAGGAAGACCAGAAGGCAAGACACCAAGATGAGAAGCGATCGCTTCTGTTATAGGGCCTAGTATATCAGTAGCTGGGATGCCCCATATCTTACAGGCTTGTTTAGCATGTTCAGCCATTGAAGGATCAGCTAATGTGTACACCACCAATGCACCTTCTTTTGCTGCTTGTTTTATTATCTCCATTAACCTCTCCACATCATCAATCTAACCATCACTAAAACATAATTAGTTCAATCCTAGGGCAACAACTCGCTGTTCAAGAACTTCACCAAAAAGTAGATGATAAAAAACAGAAGGCTGATGCTTCCTGTAATAATATCAAATTAAGTTTTGAGCATTCAATTTGATACAAGAGCATTGGCTTTATTCAAATCGAATGTTTACAAATTTATTAACTGGTTCAATTTGGACAGAGTGTGTTAGCATTCATTCAAGTTGAACAACAAGTTACATATGATAACTTGTTTTCATACAAGTTATTAAACATTCAGTTTCATACAAAATCTAATGTTTTCGATTCAAACGACACCAAGTCTCAACTTGCAAACCCATATAATTATCAACCCTGGCCTGGCCTGACAGCTCGCCGACCCAAAATGTAGCCCGGCCAGGCTTGCTTTTGTTCTACCTAGAAAGTTGACCCGGTCAAATAAAGATGATTGGTAGAGTTAACACCCATTTAAATCCATGAGAGGCAACTCCAAGGATTTAATTTTTTTTTTTTTTTAAATAACATCATTTTAATTTTTCAAAAACTATACCATTTAAGATTAGAAATCCAAGGCCTGGGCCCGCAATGGCTCTCCTTAGCGGGCAGTGGGACCCCCTTACTGACTAAAATCTGAAGTTTCTGAACTGGCATTTCATATAGAATTCCAATAAACTATTAAACGACAAGTCAATCAAGAAATTTAAAATGAAAAGGCATGCTTACCCCTGAAAACAAATGAGTATTTACAGGACACCCACGATCAACCAAGCAATGCTCGAACTGACCCAACGCCGCATTAACAGAATGTTCAGCAGTCCATCCAGTTCCGTCAGAAACCATGTAAATAGCCTTCCCAAAATCAACCTCCACGTCATCATCTCTGTCACTCCCCGTTAAAGAACTAACCTCCCTCGTTTCACTCTCTTTTCGGTTTCGAGCTTGTGGGTTCAGCTCCAGACCTGGTGTGGTGCGCTGACTCAGCCGGTCTAGTTTGCGACCAGAACGAATGGACCGAGCTCTTGACCACCGGTTTAGTTGAGGGCTGCCTTTGTGTTTCCGTGCCTGAGGTTCGGAGAGAGATTTCGGGTGCGGCTCGGAAGTGGAAGAGCGTGGAGGTGGTAGACGGTGGCTCGAGAGACCCAACGTGGCAGGGGAAATCATTTTTTCCAAAAACTATTATGTTCTGATTTTTTTTTCCTATTAAATATGTGGCCATAACTTGTTGCCCAATGTGATTTTTCAAGCTTGTTGCCAGCTGCCCATTAAAGGAAAATTAATTTTGAAACTCCTAGAAGAAAACATGAAATTAATGGGGAAAAGATCATAAAATATCCGGAAAAAACCCATCAAATTAAAAAAAAAAAAAAAAAACTTATAAAATCATATAAATTAAAAATTTATATGTCAATATTAATGAAAAAAACTTTGCAGGACATGGATATTTCTAATTTTTTTAGTATATTTTCATGGCTTATTTCTTCTTCTTTTTTGGATTTTCTAGTTTTTCTGTATTTACATTTTTTACTTTTTTTCTTGTCATTTAAATTTATTTATAGCGTGGTTTTTTTTTTGTATGTTTTTGAAATTAATTTTCAATTTAATATTTGTTTTTCAGTCAAAACAGAACTAGCTTGGTCATTCGGAACTCATCAGCTAATTTTAAAATTTGATTTTTTTTAGTGGTGAATCTTATCATGAAATAGGGTTCAAAACTAGATGTCAATTATGTTATTGTGATTGCAGATTTATTAGCTAATTTTAGATTAACTAGAGAACCAATGGTTAGAGATCATTGGGCGATTAGAGAATTCTTGATTATGTACTATGACTTTATTAGGTGAGTTTATTTTAATTTTTTTCTAGACATTACACAAGAATAAATAAATAAATAAATCAAATCCAAAATTATGTAATAAATTGTTTCTCACAAAAAACTTCTCCATTTGATGATTAATTTGAAGTCTAAATGAATGAAATTAATATTTTTTTTTTTAGTGAGACACCAACAAGAGAAAATTATAAGAACAAACTTGAAAATAAAATAAAAATAAATAAATAAATAAAAGAGTGAATAAATTAGTCTAGTGAGGTCCAATCGAAAACCTATGTCACTCCAAAATTGATTCGAGTAAATTAGAAATGATGTCGTGTGGACAATAACGTTAAGTTTCTAGATGTTGTTATCTAGTTATTTAGTTAGAATTGCTAAAAAAAATCCGTTGCAAGTCCAATGCGATTTGCAACAGAAAATCCGTTGCAATTTGTAAATGATAATTAAATTTTTTTCATCAATTTTATATTTATTTATTGTTTAATTAATTATGAATAAATATTTTAAAACTAGTAGAATATATTGAAATATCATTAATATTAAAACTAAATAAATATGGTTGAAATAAAAGAAATTGGTAAATTAAAATTCATAATACAACAAAATTCAATTCCATTTATATGTCTAAGTAAATCAACATGGAATAAAAAAATAAATAATTAAATCCATTATCCGTGATTTTTGTTTTCTTGACAAATTATGCTCTTGAATTTCGTCAATGGAGCTTGGTGAGGTTCCTCCCATATGCCTTTGTTTTGAAGGGGTGGGAGCCATAAAAGGATCGATACAGAACTTAGATAGATCATCTACCAATATATTTTCCTTCGTGAGTGAGTAGCAGTAGCATTGTTCATAGTGAGATTCTTTATGTCATTACTTGAAAGATTCAATGATCTTGAAAGATTCAGGTTCATCAACGTCAATGAAATAAAAAAACCACCTGGAATGGGCCCATATAATTTATTTAAGCTGAGGTCAACTGAAGACAATGTTGAAAGGTCCCCCAATTCGGTAGGCAAATTTCCGTCTAGGGAATTATTCCTAAGATTAAGTTTACTTAACCTCACAAACCAAGTCAAGTTTGCCAAGCTTCCAGATAACTGGTTTGAACTCAAATCAAGGACCTCTACACTGGCTTATGAAAAGCAAAAGGCTTAACTTAAGGGCACATGTACTTGTTCCAGCCAATTTTCCTACATCTCAACTTAAATGACTCAGCCCAAAAAGCTTGTGATGCTAGCTCAGATTCGACAGGTTGCACTTCATTTAACAAGAAAACAGCAATCTACAAAGTCACCACTCGCACCTTGAATGCAATCTGTGCGTATTTCTACTATTTGTAGAAACCCTTACTTAGATAACCCAGGCAAAAATATATGTAATTGTTTTTTTTTAAAAAAAGTCAAAATTCAGGTACCAGCTAAATACTATGACACATGTAACCTCAGGTTTTAAGCGCTAAAACTGGAGAAAAAAATCATCAGAATTATTACTTGCAGTTGACTATGCACCCAAACAAATTTCTAACAAAAAGCAGAAAAATCCAAAAACATATCAATTAAAAATTTAAAACAAATAATAACGTTCAATATGCATTAACATTTTATTTCATAATTATATTTTATTTCTACTAATTAAGAAACATGTTAGTGATGCATTTAATTAATGTGTCATAGCACATGCAGGCCATGGATCACAAGCTGTGTGTCTCTTTTATCTTCGGCTTCATTTATAATGCATCGTGTTCTTGTTCCTCACTTCTCCTATGTTTAGAATGTGGAATATATGCATTTTATGATTTAAAAATTAAAGTGTATCAATAAAAATATATGTAAAATCTTTATTTTCAATTTAATTTTAAACAAAAGGAAAATCATTTTCCTAAAACCTTTTGTATCCATTGCTGGTAAGATCTTTGGTGGATGAATCACTAAGCATGGATCTAATCATGTTAGAAATTGCTGGTAATTATTGTCATTGCCCAAAAGAACCACGAAAGACATAGATTTTCTTTTTTGGAAAAAAAGAAAAGAAAACCTACTTAATCAATCACAAATTTTATTTAATATAATTATACAAGAAACCTAGGGAGCCCTATCTTGTGACCTAATTTTTGAACATCCTCTTGCACTTGTTGTCTATATTCTTTAAAGCTAAATTTCTTGTAAACTGAAGGCTCATAGCAGCTTTGTATCACCGTATCATACGATGGACAGAAGAAATATGCTGTCGAGAATCTCTCAACTCGTGGGTTTGTGACAACGCGGTGCTGGACGCTCTTGTAAATATCGTTGCTCCAAGCCTGCAAATTTTCATCATGTTCACCGTCGAATCATCAGTCCATATATATATATATATATGAAGAAAATGTAACTCTTTGTGCATGTATAGGTAAAGAATCAACATTTCATTGTAGATTTTTTTATCCTTTTTGCATGATTTTATGTGTTTTTCCCCTTTCGAATCATAATCTAAAAGTTGTTTTTTTATGTAATTTCCTCTTTGTGCCATGGCCTCCCAAAGCAAAGTCTGTTCTTCCCTTTTCGTGCCATCATTCAATTTCCTCCTAAGAAAATGCTCCATTACCTGAAACAAGTCTCCGATATTGATTATCAGTGCATCTGGGTTTGGCTTGACAGCAAACCATTTCCCATCTTTCACCAATTGCAACCCTCCAACTTCATCTTGGTGCAAAATGGTGAGAAAGTCGCTGTCAGTGTGTGGCATGAGTCCGAATACCTCTGAAGGGATTGGACATGGTGGATACCGGTTCATTCGTAGATAACAAGTGCTTGCCAGACAATTTTGTTTGAAGAAATTAGATTTGCAGTCGAATTTCTCGGCCAAAATCTCAGCTAATCTCTGTGCTAGATTGGCAACTGTTGTAGCAAATTGTTCCATTGTCGAACTGGAAGTGTATTTGAACAAAAAAGAAGAAGAAGAAGAGAGAAACTTGTTAGCAAAATGGAAAATCACAAAAAATCACCCATCAATTCATATCTTTGAAAGGAAATAAATGAAAATTATCTAAAAAATGAACGCATGCATCCATTCGATAGACTTGTCGAGACGGAGCTTAAATCCATTTTAGGCCACATCAAGTATATTTTGGAAAGAAAAGTTCTTGCTAACACGAGGGACAGCCACAGAAAAACACCTAATCAATACATATTTTCAAAGAAAAAGAAAACCCTCTTCCAATCGAACTTAGGAGGAGGTGCACGTGTTCATTTGATCAATTATTGCCCAAGGATCCACTTAACGCTACATCAAGAACTTTCAAGGAAAATACCCTGTTAACACTCGAGCTAATTAGAAATCAAAGAAGAATTATGGCAACTTCTATTTAGAACGAGACCTGTCAAGTTCCACAAAACAAATAAAAATCACCTAGCTGGTCGCAGATGGGACGGCCTTATAGCTCATTCTGCAACTTGTGACATTCCTTTCATGATAAGAAGCGTGGAATTCATATTTAAAAAAATTATATAAATTATATTTTGTTGATGAAATACCGGGGCATGCATGCAAAACATATGTATATGCACTATATGATTTTGATGTGATATGTGAAGCAGATGCCGATGATGATGTGTTACTGTGCTTGTCTAATCATGTACCAATTTTACGTTGTGTGTGCTGTCTAAGCATTGCAGGAGAGTTTTAAGACATTTCACAGACAACAAGGCTAAAGATAAAGAAGAAGCCTTACTCTGTCACTTGAAAGCTGAACCTAAAAGGTTTGAAGCGACTATGGCTTATGATTTTTTCGTGTGCGAGGGTGAGCGGTAAGCAGTAGACTGTTTTCTCTATTTTGTAAGCATAAAAAATAAATTTTATTTTTAAAAATTTAATTACTCGGATGGTACGCAGAAAAAGATCCATGCTTTCACTTGCTTATTCCTGGAGACATGACATCTTGCAATTAAATTTGGAGAAAGAATATTTATGAATGTGGTTGTGGTTATTTTTTAAAATATTTTTTTATTTTTAAAAAATTATTTTTAACACTAGCACATCAAAATTATCTAAAAATACCTAAAAAAATTAATTTAAAATATAAAAAAAATCATTTTTTTTCATAAACACTCCTAAACACCCTCTTAATCTAAAACCTCAACCTAAAAAGACTTTTATGTTCAGATTTTAAGACATGTGTATAGGTGAGAAGGGATTTAATTTTAAAGGGTAAGAAAAATAAAGTTTGTAATTTTTAATGAAGAGATACACTAAATAAAGTATAAATTCCACTTCAAGAAAGAAAATAAAAGGAAAGAAAAATATTCTTAGAAAACATCTTAATTTATAGTAGACTAATGAAATAAATTTGCAATTACCTGAGAGCAGTACTGAAACCATTGGAAACCATTATGTCAGTCACAGGAACATGAAAAGCTTCAGACCATGACAACTGCTTCAGGCAAGTAGCTGTAGGCGTCCCCCATCGATAAGTTCCACTGGATAAATTCAACACCTTTTCTTCTTTGCTCTTTTTATTAAAAGGTTGTTTGAAAACCTTAACTTGTTCACTTCTCATTCTGTCCAGAATCTCACGTGAAACCCCATGATTTACAACTTGGAAGAACCCCCACTCTTGTGATGCCCTAGCAATCTCTGACTTGCACATTTCCTTCTCCGAGTTTCCGAGGCTTAAACGGCCAAGATCAATCAATGGAAGCTCGCATTCCTCGATGATATCACCGACCTCTCTCTGATCATCCGCACCTCCTGTGTTCTTCTCCAAGAGGGTCTTGTAGATCTGGTGGAAAGGGGGGTCAGCGTCCATCCTCGAAGCCTGGAAGGAGACGTGGCAAGGAAAATAAGGCCTGGTGAAAGAAAAACAAGGTGGTGGTGGTGTGTGTGTGTACGTGGGCTTTCTTGCTAAGGAGAGATAGAGACAAGGAAAGAAGAAAAGATGATTTGGACTTTGTATTTTGTTTTTGTTTCCTTCATCGTCTATTAAAAAGTTTCTGGACTTTGGAGACAAAGTTGATTTCATGTCTTTTTGTGCTCTCGGACTTGAAGATATCTAAATTCACGTTTTCTTGTTTTGCAAATTTGGATTTTTATTTTGATATAAGATCTAATTATTCTATTTAATATTTAATTCATATGATGGCGCTAGGAGCACAAGAAACAATGGTCTCATGATTTTCCATAAAAGTAGATAAGCTTGGTTTGAAACTTTTCAAGGGAAAAGGTTTCAATTTTAAATTCACTTAGCATAAAATATTTTTTAGAGTAAAATATTTCTTTTATAAAGCATTTTTTTTTGTGTGTGTTTTATATTGTTTCGATATGTTGATGTCAAAAATAATATTTAAAAAATAAATAAATAAGATTATTTTGATGTATTTTCAAATAAAAAACACTTTAAAAAAACAATATTAATCTCAAATAGAGTCTTAGTTTAAGTTGGTTTTTGGTTTTTAAAATTCAAATCGAATCTAAAACCAAATTGAAGCGATTTTTTAAAATAATTTTTAACCATAATTACCCGACAATTACTATTCCACTCTATTAATTTTAAATTATTGAAAGGGGCAATATACTTATCCATGGCAACGTTCTAGCACTCTTCAAACCGCACTTGAGAAGGCCCGGGTGAAATCAATCACAAGCTAATCGATAAAGTGGGACCGATGATTGTCTAGAAGTTGCAACCCCTCCCACAAAATATTGACAATTATCACCACAACGGTGTTATAATTCTTAAAATCTTAATTTTGTAATTAATATAATGATTTGATTCATAAATTGAGATAATTAAAATTGGCATGTCTTGTGGCCAATTTTCTTTTTCTTTGAAGGACTAGGAGTTCTGTTAAAACTGTTTTTTAAATACTTTTTTTTTTTTGTTAAATGCATCAAAATAATATTTTAGAAAAATTATTTTTGATATCAGCATATAAAATAATCTAAATATTAAAAAAAATTAAAATAAAAGATAAATAAAAAATTAATTTTTTAAAATACAAATAGAAACCTATCTCGTTTGGTTTGCATAAATGTACTTAAATGGTAAGGTCATGTAGCAAATGATGATATAAATCCACTCAGTATTAAGAAATATTAGCATCTCCCAAACAACTTCCTTATTGCCTGTTGCTGTCTCATGTATCATCTCAAATTCAGTCATTTGACTAACATTTGATGGACCCAGAAAAAAAACATTTAATTAATTAATGTGTCTATCTTGAAAAATATCATTGTTTTATAAAATATTATTTATTTTTTATAAAATAATTTTAATATCAACATATTAAAAAGATTTAAAATTAAAAAATAAAAAAAATAATGATTGAGATAAATAAATAAAGAAAGAAAGAAAGAAAGAAAGTAGCCAATAACTTGTTTGAATGAACGAGATAGACAATATATGAATATTATATAATGATTTAAGTGGGCCAAAACTGTATGATTGATGGAATGGATTCGGTGGTATCAGATTCGTAGTGAATCACCGATCTGAAACAGTGTATTTGAAGGAATTATGCTACTGCATGAATGACTACTGAAGCGTTCCATTGAATGAACTTACCTGGCTTAGAACCACCAAATTGTTGCTAGATTCCACCATTAAAGCTTTCCTTGACATGCACTCGGATTAATCTTTTCGTGGTCTGCATTCTCAAGAAAATGAAATGATAAACTATATGTTATTTCAGTTTCATAACAAAATTAAGGGGAAAATAATATAGTTTGGTGTTGCCATGGATAAACACGAAGCATACTATATATTTTCCGACGACATGTTCTCATCCACAAAGTTGCTGGTTATACTGATAAAAATATAGTCCTTACATCGATGAAATGTGAAATATTATGCCGGGGGAAATCATTTTTTTTATAATGAATAAAACAAAAAGACCTGATAAGTATCTTGCTAGCTAATCACTTGCATGGCAGTTCACGGTAAAGCTAACGTCGACCTAGCTACAAGTAGTTAACGTCGACCTAGCTAGCCACAAGAAGTTAGCGCAATCCTATTCATGTCGAAAGCAATGGTGAATAGCGAAAACAAAAGTTTGAAAACAAATACAAGACGATGACAGGAAACGTTCATAGCAAAATAAGATCAAGAGAGTGTAGAGTAGCAAATTAAGGAGATGCAAAAGAGCATCAAGGCTGGCTATTTGATGAGAAGAAATATTATGTTACCTAAAAGAGAAACGCCAAGAGAACAAGGGGGGGAGGGAGTTAGAGAAAGGGTGTCTGTGTCGTTCACTAGGATTGGAGGGGAGATATTTTTATAGGGAGAAAAAGCTAGACCGTCAATGATTATGGCTCGGACAGTGTAGGAAGAAGATAATAAGGATAAGGACGATTTGATCAAGAGGTGATCACGCGTGCTAGTAATTGTATACCAATGTTTTTAATTTGGGGAATGAAATTAGAGGCAAGTAGGCTATCCACAGTACGGTTCCATGTTTAATGTATAGTTTTTCTCTGTTTTTCTTAAGAAAAAAAACAATATCCCGATCACCCACGAACCTACATATCTAGACGGAAATGAATCGAAGTACCTATGTAGGAGTCAGATCGATTAAACATAGGATATAGATATTCCAGCTCTTCAAAAAGCTAGCTAGCTAGCTAGCAATGGGGCTCAAAC
Organism: Salix dunnii; assembly: GCA_015731905.1. NCBI lineage: Eukaryota > Viridiplantae > Streptophyta > Magnoliopsida > Malpighiales > Salicaceae > Salix > Salix dunnii. The sequence goes on along the minus strand of CM027662.1, from coordinate 1,051,587 downwards.
ATGCTACCATCCATCTAGATGCATCTTCTGCTTACCCTTCGCACTCATTCTCACAGAACTATTATTCTATGTATAGTTGACATGACACAAGTGCATAGTAGGATCCGAATTAACTCAAGCGTTAAGCGAGGAAATTCAAAGCGTAATCAAGAGGGGAGTGGGAATTTTATTTTATTTTTTCCTCTTTTTGAAGAGAAATACTAGTGTAAATAAAGATGATTGGCAAGTACAACTTCCATTTTTAGCGTCGACATGTTAAGGAGAGAGATAAGGGGGCGGTAGACTTGGAACAATAAGGACCAAAAGACAGGTTGTGAATGAAATATTAGGAGCCAATAAGGGGAGACTTGGTTCGATTTCAACCAATTAAAAGTTTGGTAACATCAGCTTTCTTTTTTGGTATCCATGTTTTGGGATCGACTTGGAATGAATGAATTAAGCCCTCTGTATCAATATCGCTATCTCTATCAGACTGTCTGAAATGAAAATCTGATAAACAAGGCACATGATTAGTACTGGACCCAACCGTATAACTGTGACTGCTGATTCCATGTCGGAACCTACGTGGAGGCAACTAGAGTCACATGCATGTTGAATTTTGCACGTCAAGCAATGTGTGGCATTGCGCTTCTAATCTTTTTGGTAAATTATTCTCTTTTTTTAATCTTATACACCTGTTTCACAATATAATAGCTTCTGCTTCTAATTTTACTTCCTTTTTTAAAATAAATTTTTTTAATAATAATTTTTTTTATTAAAATTTAGTTGTTAGCTATTTAATAAATGACTAAACAGCTAATAATTACAGTTATTACGGAGCAGACAAACAATATATATATATAAAACAAATTACAATGATCTTTATTTCTTTAATTATCTTTGTTGCTATCCAATTTTTTACTTTTAAAAAAAATAAAAAATAAAAATAAATAATTGAAAACCAAAAAAATACTTTTTTTTGATGTATTTGTATTATTTTTAATATTTTCAGTATCGTTGTAAAGGAGTTTAAATTTTAGATGTCATTTCTATGCATTTGTTTTTTAACACGCCATTTTCAGGATCACTTTTATATTTGACATTAATGTTTTTTTCTATTAAAAAACTAAAGGATCAAGTTGAAGAGTAAGCATTTACCAAGTGATTATTCAAGAGTATGATTAGGATTATTTTTTAAAGTATTTTTCATTCAGAAATATATTAAAATAATATATTTTTATTTTTTATATGAATACATGGAAATAATTCAAAAATACTAAATTTCTTTAATTAAAAATAAAAATAAACAATAATAATATTTTTAAAAATATATTTGAAACAAGTAACAAACACTTTGACCAACCGCCAGCCACACATAGATCATGTCCCGCACAACCATATTCAACCCCCACTCGATGTTAGCTTCATTGATTCCAACCGAAACAATCCCAAACTCACACCCTCTCTTCTTCTTTTAGTAACAACACAACTAATAAGCACCAGCAAGCCATCTCCTCCCTTAACACCATACTCGTCTCTCCCAACAGTACCATTAAACCCGATTCCAGTCCATAACCTAACCGCCACCGGCAGCACGAATTAAGCCTCCCATTCAAAACGAACAACAACAGGTCCCGTATCATTACTACCTGCGGCAACACCAACAATTTCTGCACAGAAACAAATGGTTTCAAGTTTGATGACGATGTTAGCCTCCCTCACCGACAGCAGGAACAACAATCTAAAGAATCGAAAAAAAAAACAGTGGGTTAAAAGAGATGATGACCTGAAAAGAAAGAGGGCACCAAAACATTGTTTATGTTTTGTTGGTTTTTGCAAGTGGCGGTACCCCCTCATGGTGTCAGCATAGGGGGAAAGAAAAGGAGAAGCAGTCCCTCATTCTCTTATTTTTTAACCTTCATTGGTGACCTCTCGTGGCTCCACGTGCCGTTAGTGGTGGCAGACCGTGAAAACCAGACGCCACCAATATCCCCAATTTCCACCATCGTTCCCAAAATCTCTTTGCATTGTTCTTGAATTTTAGAGGACTTATTTTCGTAAAATTTAAATATTTATTAATTGTAAACATATAATTGTGGTGTGTGTGAGTAATATAGTAAAAAAAAAGAAGAAGAGAATATGTGTGTGTGTGTTGTTTTTCCTTTTATTTGTTGTTATTGCTGATTTAATGGATGATAAAAATATATATAAAAAAAGAAATTAAAAGTTTTAGTCAACACAAAAAAAATGTTTTCAATTTCATACGGTCAAGTAGTCTCTACAAAATAAATAAATAAATAAACATATCTTTTAATATTTTCATATAAAAATTCAAGAAAACATATTTGGATGCATCTCAAGATTTAAATAGCCAATTTATTGAATCCATGAGAATTTGATTAATATTTTGAAAATTCACAAATTTAATTCATGAAAATTAATGGTAAAAATTCTGATATAAATACTGAACCTACAAGTAAAATGATATTTAAATATCAAGAATTAATTAAAAAAACAACTTCCAGAATTATTATGATTTTCACCAATTTTTAATTAGAATATTTATTTTACCGTGACACATGAATTACGGAAAAACTCATTTGTTTTCCAAGATAAATGAATGTTATTATGACATTTATATGGATTGTTTACTAAGAATTTATTTTGCTCATATGAGCCCATAATAAAATTTAAAAGATTAAATTTATTCACATGAATAAATATTAATCATGTCAACCTTTAATCCATATCAAATTATATTAATGCATCTTATCTTAGATAAAATATGCTAAGGGTGTTAATATATTTTTTAGTCAAAATCAATCTCTTATCTTTGAAATTCAAACAAGATTAGTATAACGAGATTTTCTAATGCCACTAAACTGAATAACTAGATAATAACTCCATTTACTCTTCGATATCACGCGGAGAAGTTTGACAGCCTTGATTTAATATTTACTAATACAAGATTAATTTTTCTCTAAATCATAACCCGTTTAAGTGAAATGTTTCTCGCTACCCTATAACCAAGAAGAAAGATAAAACAAAGTTATAAAAACTATCTTTTCATATTAGGTTGACCGTCATTCAAAACTAAATCCTCTCTAACTAGTCAAAGGAGTTTACCATGAAAGAATATTAAATTATTTTTTTTATCTATGTTTTTTAAATATTTTAATATATTGATATCAAAAATAAATAAAAAATCATTTTAATAGATTTTCAATTGAAAAACAGTTTTGAAAAGCACACTCCTCCATAATACTAAACAAATATTTTAATTTACAAATTAAACAAATCCTTTTAAAAAATATCAATCTAAGATATTCTTAATTAAGAAAATAATTTTACAAAAGCATTTCATGACTTTACCAAACATACACTTAAAAGTGTTGCATGTGCACTGCTTAGAACCAAAAGGACATTACTAGCATCACTAGGTGGACTCATGCCCTAAGTTATTACAACACTTGTCTATGAGAAAATATTGACAAAAAAAATGTATATTGTCATAATAAAATTTGTTTTTCTTTTCCATGCTAAACAAAAATCCTGAATTTTCAAAAAAAAAATCAAAAAATTAAATTAGGCAGCGTGCCCTGCTACCAAATTAATATTGTTATGGCATGGTGATATATTTTTACAAGTTGATTAAAATTATTGAAACAACAAATTTGGACCCATTTCAACTCAAGGCCTAGCTTAAACATTGTATTTTAAAAGTATTTTTTAAAAAAATTAAATCATTTTAGTTTTAATTTTAAATTAGATTTTTTATATGTTTTTATATCATTTTTATATATTCATTTTAAAAATAAATTTTTTAAAATTATTATTTTAATATATTTATAAATAAAAAACAACCTCATCATACTCTCAACTATTCATGAATCTAGATTTTGTGTTGTTCACGTTTGCATGTAGGGCGTTTCCCACCATTTATATATAATCTCTACTCAGCCTATCACGAAAGATTGAAAAGTATATAGAATAAAATAATAATAATAAAAAAAAAAAACTTTTCTTTGTAATTTGACCACCTCAAATATCCTAGTCTGTTGGATCATGAAATTCTAACATAAAATTACTACTTTCTCACATTAACCGAGGAAGATTGCAGTCAAGTTTGGTAAATAGGATTAGACATGATCTAACTAGATGGTACAAGGTGACTTTCTCTCATAGTTAATTTAGAGTTAATTTTAGAGTTTTTTTATTTTTCATATAGAAATTTAGAGTTAATTTTCTTACTAATACGCTTCTAAATAAATCAATATATAGTAATCTTTGATTCAACATGTAAGTGAAATGACATGTGTAGTTCTTAGTAGTGACAATTACGAGAAGTATGTGCACCGATGAAAAACTCGTGAAGGGTTTTACAGTAAATAAATAAAGAAAAAGACTTATCATCCGATGAAAAATTCATTGAACGTTTTAATTTTAATTTTTTTTTAGTTTTGCTTTCAATCATAATAATAACAACGAGAATAATAATTGAATTAATTTATTATTTGATGTTATATTTATTAAGAATTAAATTTTATAACTTTTCTATATATAATATTTCAAATCTAATATCCCATATTAATAATTTAAAATTTTTTATGACTCAATATTATTTTTAATTATTTTTATATTATTTCTTTAAAATTCTATGACTTAACCATAGTATCAAACAAAAAATATTAAACAAAAAAATTTATTGTAATCCAAACGATTATGATAATTATATTCATAATGGTAATAGTACAAATTTTGTTTTTGTCCTTTAATTATTTTCATTTGTTTTTCAAATCAAATAATATTTTATTATGCATGATAATATTTTTTTTCCTTCAATAATAAGAATAATAAAAAAAATTACTCTTTAGAAAAATTTAAAATACCATAAACACCCCACCGGTAATTTCTAATTATGTCTTATTTGAGAGTAATATAATTATTTCACTATTTATATTAATATAAAAAATCAAAGATACCCCCGGGTAATCAACTATTTATTGTGTGCTATTAGGGGAAAAAATATAGTTTTACTATGTAAAAATATCCGAAAAAAAATATCAACTGGTTCCATAAAAAAATCTAAAATACCCCAAGTTAAAATTTTATAGGCCGAGAGAGGTAAAATGATAATTATATTATTGTATTACTGTATAATTCGCTTCAATTAAAAACCCACACAGTTACCTTTCCTATATATATATTGAAGGGCAACTTGGACCCTTAATGTACTGAATTTGAACTCTCCCATTCCAGTACCAGTACGTACGCCAAGTTTTGAAGGGCAACTTGGACCCCTAATCTACTGAGTTTATACTCAAGCATTCCACCTGTGCGTACACCAAGCATGGCAGATTGAGCATCAACAAGAAGACAGGCGATACGAAGGACATGTCCCAGGATTTAATACGGAAAGCATGTGATGCATCTCAACAGGAGCAGCTCTTTTTAGTTGTAAATGGGCCAAAGGTTGAGTTGTCTAAGGTCGTACATTTGTCCTCAGACTGAGCTCGCTCCTCCTTGTATAATCTCCTATACCCACCTAGAATATAGTGCTGTATACATAATATACAATCCAAGGCCTACATCACAGAGCAAACCCTATCATCAAGTGAAAGTATACATGAATTATTGCTGTTGAATCTGCAGCCACATGCAGAGTGTCTTGATCATAGTTGCCGACGGTGCCTGTTGCACTACTATATATGATTTTTTTAGTGCTGTCATTCACAGGTCCTTCTAGTTCAAGTGGGTGTTTGACAATTTGAGGGCCAGTTTGAGTGGTGGTATGGGTTTAGCAGGTCATGTCGTTGCATTCAGGTCTTGATGATTGGAAGATAATTGTGTTTAATTTCACAGCATTCAATCATTATGGACTACCCAAAGATTCTGCCCTTTTCAGCTTTAATCACCATCTATGTGTAGCTACTAACATTCTGAAACGTGGCTCATCGATAGTCGGCCAGGTTTTCCCCATGCCCACCCCACAAAAAATCGCGAGGATTGCTGGTGTATTGCTTACTAGCTACTTTTGCTGTTAAAATTAACTCTCGTCGAGTGTAGTTGGCAGGGCTTCATACCCACCTGATATTTGTCAGAGAACATTGCCAACCTCATTGAAAGGTCACAGGGTGCTGGATCCCCCTGCTGATGAGAGAAACTTGACCCTGCAATCACGGGCTAGGGTTTGAAAAAAGTGAAGATAGAGACGTTTCCATGTTCTGGCACTTCACACAACATGGAGAGTAGAAATAGTTCTGAAGTTTCATAAGAAATCATGAATGATGTAAAGGAAAATACATGTAGGACCTTTTCTTTTATGGTGTTTCTAGGAGGCTATTAATTACTAATATATTTTATAGTGAAGAAGTTAGATCCACACCCTTCATAGCGCAAATAAACTAAATCCCAAACAAGTATATAAATTAGTTCTAGTGATTGTCAATCGAAATGGAATTAAAAAAATAAAAAAAAAACAAATCGAGGAAGAGATATTTTTGAATAGTTGTGACCTATAAGGATGGAGAGGGTTGCACAAATATACTGTATTTTTCTCTCTAAATTGTTTGTGTTTTTGATCCTTGGAGATGATATCTTGATGTGAAAAAAACTTTAGAAAAATGAGTAGACAAAGACTTCTAATATAAGTTAGCTTCTTGTAAAACACTAATCTATAAATTTGAGTGTTCAAATCTACCTGTCGTATCTTATAGTCGGAGATATATCTACATCTTTATATGTGATCGTTGAAAAGACCTTAAATTTTAACTTTGATATAAATGAGATGAGGTCGTTTTAGATAAAATAGTTTCATGACATGGACCCGCATGTATTTTCTATCAAAGCGCGGAATAGTCAATCCATCTTTTTCTATATAAAAAAAAAAGAAAACTAAAGCGAATAAATTAAAAATTGAATTAAGCAAGGAAGGATCATGATTGCTTGAAAAAGAGAAGATTGGGAAAAGGATAAGAAAAAACAATTACAGGCTGCAGCTATCACTAAGACTTCGTGATCCAGTTAGAGAGTGATAACATGAATTCAAGCCAAAATCACCACACAAGTAGGACTCTGCATCGTAATCTTCATGTGGTCGAAAACAACGACGATGAAATGATCTCGACATTATGACTATACTCCTCCTCCTCATATCAAGAAATATCTTTCAATAATTACTTTATCAACTCAATAATCTCTTCTTAATTATTCTTAAGATATTAATTATCATTTGAGCTTTTCCCTAGCCATGGTTTAGATCCTACTCCTAGAGTATGTACTCCATCAATCAATCAAATTAATTTAATCTACATAAATTGTGGTGCTTAATAATCTTAAACGTCAAACAAAATGTTGAAGGCAGCTCATAAGGAAATGGAACAGTTCGGAAAAACTTATGCAAGATTTGTTTTTTGAGAAAACCATAAAAAATCAATTAATTGATAGTTTTTTTTTAGTATAATTAATATAAATATCTTTTTAATAAAATTATAAATGTGAATTTATTGGTTTTAATTGAAAGATTAACTTAAAACATATATATATTAAAGATGAAATTTCGATTTTTCAAAGCTCAACACAAGCTACTTGCATACCCTAGACTCGCATATGCTACAAAAGTGTGTACATTTTTTCCTTCAAAGAGGATGGAGGGTATGGAAAGGAGTAATCCCACTGCTTACGTCAATTCCCAAAATTAACATATGAATTAGCTTCGCTGTAATCATGAGCGGTGGTCACATCCCACACCGAATGCTCAACCTTGTCGCCATTATTCCGCGCAAACCCCAGCACAAATTCATGGGGTGTTTTGAAAATATATTACTAGTTTTTTTTTTTAAAATATATATATCTAAATAATATATATTTTTAAAAAAATATTAATTTTGATATCAAAATAATTTGAAATAAAAAAATCATTTTTTGTTGTTGAAAAAAACATATAATTTTTAAAAAATAACTAGGCTTTTAATTTATTTTTTTATCTTTGTAAAGGGCAAAAGCACTATTTTACTTCATATTGAAAAATAAAATGTCTAAAGTACTCTTGATCACCTAATATTTTCTTTTTTAGCTGAATCTAGGAGCAAAAAAAAAATAGTTATACTGTTCAAAATAAAATTTAAAAGACAAAACACCCCTAGACGCAATGATTAAATTTTATAAACTGAAGAACATAATAGGAATTACATCGTTTTAATCCATAGTAAATTGTATCTAGAACTACAGTGAATAATATACACAATTTATTATATTTTTTTAATGAGAAATGAATATGGTAATAATTTATAAACTACATAAAAACTATATCAATAAAGGTAAGTGGTCTACTCGCTTGATATTGCCGATGACCATATTACAAAATGTTTGAAATTAAATAATTTTCTCCCAAGGATCGATTTTTAAACCAACTAGCTATATATTATCACACAAATCCAATGAATAGAACTAACATAAGTCTTCCATAACGTCATTAATTAACAAAGCACCATTTACTCATCACACAAAACTAATGAATAGAGATAGCAATACCATTCCACAACGTTTACTAGCAACAAGCTCAAGTATAAAAGGAGCAATTAGGGCAAGAAATGACATACAGAGTACCCGAAATGGAAAGATTAATCAAGACAATGACACTAACATGTTTTTCAACCTTTTTATTGTTATTACTGTTACTATCACTTATGCCCAGCACCTATGCTAACCACCTTCTTCTTCCCCATTGCGTGGGTCAGTTTTCTTTAGCAAACTACGCATGTGCAATGCTTCCATACACACCATTTCCACCTCCATTCCCACCCTCTCCAGCTCCAAGCCCCCCATCCCCGCCCTCACCGCCACCTTCACCCTCGCCGTCACCCTCACCCGACGATGAACATGGACATCGAGAGATACACAGAAAGAATCATCATCATCATCATCAACAACAACAACATCATGAATCTATAGCAGAAAATTGTTGCAAATGGTTGGAAGCTTTAGATACCGCGTGTGTATGTGGCTTGCTTCATCGTTTGCCCATGTTCCTTTCAAAACCTGCACATGAATATACTCTTCATGTTAGTGCTTCTTGCAACATTACTTATACTTGCAACGAGTGAAGTCTATAATATTGGCCATCTGACCAGTGAGACGTAATTTATCTATGCATTTATCGTTTTACTTTTCGCTTTTTTTAAGGACTAAATAATACAACTGACAAGGTGTAAGGGGTGGATTTGGTTGATAACACAACTTCGCGCCCCTGTTTTATTTGTCAATTATGTAATAATTTGCTCTTCTTAGTGTTATTGAGCTATACTATACTATATATCTTGGAATCTTGAACTTAATTTAAATATTAATTAATGTATCAAATTTGTTATAGTTATTTGAAATTTATTTGCTTCATATATGCTCAAAGAGTTTTAGATCATGGTTTGTAGTTTAGTATTAAGAGCAAAAAAATCCATTTTGAATTTCAGATCACACTATCTTTCATCCTATATAAATGAAAATTATGGAGCCAAAATTACTGGAAAAACATAAATACTCTGTCACTAATTATACTTTGAATTTTAGACGGTTCCTACTAAAATATTTCATGTTTCTAAAATAGATGGGATTTATAAACCATTGCATTTCTTGTTAAATAACTTATTTCTAGTTCTTTATTTTCTTAGCGTCGATCTTATTATTTACTATTCCTCAACTAGTGTGACATGATGATAGAAAACTTATAATCTGTATATCAGATCTCGAATTCGAGTTAGGGCATGCACTTCTTGTAAGAACCTGAGACAATCAAATATTTACTCTCTCACCTGGACCTACAAAATATGTTTTCTAGAGAATAAAGTTTCCTCGTATCCATTTTTTTTTATTATTATTATTGATTTGGATCTCACACAATAATGATCTTATTAAATATATGAATCAGTTATATTTTTGGTAAATTAATTGAAAATTGTTATAGTTAAGAAAATCAACATATCTATTATCACATCAATAAATTATTAACTATAACCAATAATATATTCTTTTTACAACAATATGAAATAATAATATCCATGAAATACGATTCCGAATTTATAGAATAATTTTTATAGAAAATTCTAAGCTACTTTGATACCTCAGCATCTGAAAATATTTTTAAGCGTTACACAAAAAAATAATTAAAACTTGATTTAGATTTAATTTCATATAATAATTTTTTATATTAAAATTTTATATTTTTATAAGAAAAAAAAGAAGTTGAACCGTTTACTCTTAAATAATCTGACCGACATCTTGGGCTGGGTCAAACTCCTTACTGGATTTTATTACTATGTATTCAACGGCCCATATCCAGTATTTCAAATCGTTGACTTTATCTAATCTGTGAAATGACATCTTCCCCTCGGCTTCTCTTCTTTCCTCTTAATACAATTGTACACTTTTGTAATTTCACATAACCAACTGCCTCTCTTCTCCTCTTCTTTTCTCCAAAACAGCACCACATCAAAATCGAACTCTTCTCCGTTACTATGGCGGCACCGGCAACGATTCGGTGTTGCGCAGCAGCGTTAACGCTGATGCTCTATATCCTCATAATCTCTCCATCATCATCAGCGATTTACTGTGATGAAGATGATTGCTACGATCTACTGGGGTCAGCTTTCTTATTTTACTGTAATTTAGTTATATATATATAATTTTGTCAATTTACTGATTTTGCTTTAATTTCTTACAGCGTTACGCAAACTGCTAATGCTTCAGAGATCAAAAAAGCGTATTATAAACTCTCGTTGAAACAGTAAGTTTTATTTTTCATATTTTTATTTTGTTAAATTCTTTAATTTTAATTTCTGATATATGTTTTTGATTTTTTAATGGGTTATGTTAGTCACCCGGATAAAAACCCAGATCCGGAGTCCAAAAAGCTATTTGTGAAAATTGCTAATGCTTATGAGGTAAAGAAAAGTATTTTAGTTCAATTTTGTTTATTTTTGTTCACATTTTATTTTGCTTATTTTTTTGTTTTGTTTTTGGGAAATGCAGATTTTAAAAGATGAAGCTACAAGAGAGCAATATGATTATGCAATTGCTCATCCAGAGGAGGTGCATTTCATCTTCTCTCTTCTTTTTTTCCCCTTTTAATTCAGTTTTATATAATTTCATTGAATAGGAAGGGATTGGGAATTTTTTTTACTTTTAATTTACTTTTATATAATTTTATTTAATATGAAGGAACCTGGAAAAAAGTTCGGGGGTGGGGGGGGGGGGGGGGATGATTTGGATTATTAATTGGTGAATATACCAGACATTTGTATTTATAGGGACCGTTCATGTGCCTGTTATAGATGGGTTTTCACATTTTTTTGAAGATGAGATTATTAAAATTATTAAAGGTTCCTGCTTTTCTTTCTTATAGGTGTTTTACAATGCGGCTCGTTATTATCATGCATATTATGGTCACAAAACGGTGAGAATGCCTGCATTGATTTATTGTGTATTTTAGCGTTCTTGCTGCTGGTAGTTGATAGATTGAGCAGTTGGGTTAAGCTTGTGTTTTAACATTGATATGTATGTTTTGTAGGATCCACGTTTTGTTCTGGTTGGTCTTCTTCTGATTCTCTCAGGGTTTCAGTATATGAATCAGATGACAAGGTATAATCAGGTATTGTCCGAAAACTTGACTGTGGCTAAACTTGATACTGCTGTGCTTTTTGGATGTTGTGGACCTACCATGGGTTATATTTGCAGAAACTTTGGTTTTGATTTATTGCAATACATCTGTCATAGTGGCCTTTTCTTTTGCTTTCTAAGTTCTGTCATTTGCAGTATTCTTTTTTGTGATGAATATGTATTGACTGTCAGTAAAGCAGGGCAAGGAAATTATAGACTGTAGGATTTGCAGTTTGATTTTATGTACAAATATTTTTATCCGAAATAAAGCTTCTCATATGTAGGTTTTTTAAACTCTCTTTTCATTGCAGGCTGTAGCAATGGTCAAGAAAACTCCTGCTTATAAAAATAGACTTCGGGCTTTGGAGCTTGAACGTAGTGGAGGAGTTACAAATAAGAAGAAGAGTAACAAGCAGATGGACAAGTATTAAATTATTTTATCTTTTCTGAGATACATCCTGACTGATGGTTGTAAATCTATTCATTAACCTCATGTATGATAAGTGGGTGCATTAGTCTTGGCAGACTCCCTGTGTGATCATAAGCTATATTCTTGTGGCAGGAAAGTGGAGGAAGATCTCAGCAAAGAACTTGAACTAGACATAAAGGGTACTCAGAAACCTTCCATCTGGGAGCTCCTTGGTGTAAGATTTATAATTTTGCCTTACACTATTGGCAAGGTTAGAATACCCATCTTGTTAAATCCCTTTTCCAGCTCAGGCAAACTTGTTATATAAGAATGATGTATAATGATCTGTTTCTTTGCTCTTATTGTTGTCTCCACATGATGCTCATTTAGAATGGAATCTTAAGCTATTACTATAGACAGCCCTGAATGATTTTTTTTTACATCCAGCTATTACTGTGGAATGGTTGTTGGTTCTGGAGATACAAGGTGAAACACGCACCATACTCTTGGGAAGATGCTGCCTACCTAACACAAAGATCGCTGAGAGTGCCTCCTGATGCATGGGGCAGCATTGGTAACCACTTACAGATTTCGTACTACCACCTTAAAATGTTCATCTGCTGTGTGTGTTAATCAATATAAAGGAATCTTTGCCAAGACATTAAGTGGGGTTTGATTTACAGATAGAAGGATAGCTTTACAAGCTTGTCTTTTAATCAGTAATAGAATGCACATTACTCGTAAGATTTCATGAACCATGTTACATGGTTGGCCAAATATTTCAAACTTTGGCATCTTCAAAATGTCTTTGGAATCATGTGACTGATGCAATCAGCAGTGGCTTCCAGACTCTGTTCTCTATCCGATTTAACTTGTCCGGAGTTTATAAGTAATGAGTTCACTGAGTTGCTGCTTCTTACTTGCGTGCTTTTCAGACGAATCTACGAAGGAAGATCTTGTTCAGAGACGTTTATGGGTGAAGTCTAACTTGGAGACCTATTTCGCAGGGCTTCGCAAAGAATCCAAGCGTAGAAGATAGCAGATTTTCCTGCTTAAATGCTGACAACACAATTTTTTGGTGATAGATAAGAAATATTTAAGAGTTCACAAATATTGTACGGAAATAGTTGATCTATTTAATTATTCTATCATATGAAAGCAACATTATTTTTGCAGTTTAAACTAAATTATGTATCGATAAACATCCAATATAATGAAGCTTTGAGAACCCTTTTAGAGGGTTTTACGACATTTTGTGATTTTTTATTTTATTTAATCGACTCAGCTCCGACATGTTCTTGCATTCGTTGAGCCGTATTTGTTTGTTTTTTTATTGTTTTGTTTCCTGTATCACACTCATAATGTCAGGCCAGGGACGTCTAAAAATAACTTGAAGAAATTGAATCTTTCTTCAAACGGCACCGTTTTGTTTTCGTTTTTTTAGAATTTCAAATATATCCCCGACACTAATGGAATAGTATCAACTTTGCTCCAAAACATTTCTTTTCTCATTTTTAAAATAATTTAGATTACAAAAAATTTTAATCAGACAAAAATCCGAAAATAATCAATATAATCAAAATTGTGCTGGTTAACTAGAATTGTTTTTCTTTAAAACGACATTGTTTATTGCAAGTAAAATGTAATTTAGATGGTGTTCATTACTAATAAAAAGACTTGATTACGAAATATTTGATAAATAAAAAAATGATATAAAATTTATTAAAGGGTGAAATTGAAACTAGCTATAAAGTCAGGGGCTAAATATGAAGGCTGCCCTTTCTTTTTTATACCACAACTCCCCATGCAATACACAGTACACACACCCGTCTTCCTCTCCGAAACCCTCTCTCGGTGCCGGAGACCGAAACGCCGAGTCCAGAAACAATGACTCAGTCTCCTATCGCATATTTAGTTCCACTGAGTCCGAATTTCGAAGAAAACGCTTCAACCCCTAAACTCCATCTCTCTAACGGACACAATACCATCGGCCGGAACGACATTTCCGTCTCCGATAAAAGACTTAGCCGTAACCACCTCTCCTTAACCGTAACCCAAACCTCCTCCACTATAACCGTGGTTAGTTATTATTATCTCTTTTTTTTCTACTGTTTAATTTGTTCTAAATAAACAATGATTAGTTTGTTTGTAGGAGGGGACTAATCCCGTGGTCGTGGTTAAATCGGGCAATAAGCGGAGGAGACTGAGAACCGGAGAGAAAGAGGAGATAGTTAACGATGATATTATTGAGCTAATCCCTGGTAATTATGTTTATAAGTACGTGTTAATCACTCCTAATAGTAATTTACAGAAGCGAGGTTGTTTCGAGGGAAGAGAAAATGGTATGGGTGAGGGCAAGCGGAAGAAGATTCGAGACGGGATTAGCAGTAGCTCAAAGGTATCTTTTTTTTGTGTGTATTTTTTTATTTAGTGTATTTGTTTATTTGGTTGGAATTTATAGGTTGAGATGGAAAATGGTGGACCGCCGAGGAATTTTGAGGAGGCAATTAAGGATTTTGTTGTTTCCGAAGATGAATTGGGGTTGACATTTCGGCTTTTGAGAGTGAAAGAGTTGCCAGCATGGGCTAATACATCTTGTGTTTCAATAAATGATGTGATTAAGGTAATGTTGTTTTCCTATTGTTTCTAAGTTAACTTCTTGTTGTGACTGAATTGGATAAGGATGTTATATTTGAGCACAATACTCTGCGAATGTGGAAGGTTTATATTGTAGTGTTTATTGGTACATTGATGATGGAAGATTGATTTTTTGTTTCGTTGTGTAGGGAGACATTCTTGTTGCTATACTTTCGAATTACATGGTGGATATGGATTGGTTACTGTCAGGTGAGGGATTCTTTTTGTCTCACCCTGCATGGTGTAATTTTTAGATAGTTTAATCTGGTATCTTTTATTATTATTATTTTTTTTTTCTGTTTTCTGGTGCAGCATGTCCGACAATTGCAAAAGTTCCTAATGTCATGGTCATTCATGGGGAGGGTGATGGTACATTGGAGCATATGAAGGTTGATTGTAGATGTTTTTTATAGGAGTCTTCAATTTATGCATTTGAAGATTTATTTTTGGTTGATGGGATTTTGATTTTGGTAGTATTTTATAGAGAAGGAAGCCTGCAAACTGGATTCTGCACAAACCCCGGCTACCCATTTCATTTGGGACACACCATTCAAAGGCAATGTTTCTTGTCTATCCTCAAGGAGTGCGAATTATTGTACATACAGCAAATTTAATATTTGTTGACTGGAATAACAAAAGCCAAGGTTTGTGGATGCAAGATTTCCCTTGGAAGGAGGAGGAGCCAGGAAAAGGATGTGGATTTGAAAATGACTTGGTTGATTATCTTAGCATGTTGAAGGTATAATTATATTGGAGCAGAAATGATTAGGGATATTTCCCCTATGTATTTCTTTCTGAATAAGCTAAATACTGTTTTTAATGTGACAGTGGCCTGAATTTACTGTAAAGTTACCAAACCTTGGGAGTATTAGTATCAATGCATCCTTTTTCAAGAAATTTGATTATAGCAATGCAGTGGTATGTTTTCAGTCTCTTATCCTTTTTCTGGAATTCTTGTCTGGTAATGTTATATCTTTATGAACCTGGTCACATAATTTTTAGGTCAGGTTAATTGCATCTGTTCCTGGATATCATACTGGTGCCAATCTAAGGAAATGGGGACATATGAAGCTACAAAGTGTTCTTCAAGAATGCACCTTTGACAATGAGTTTAAAAGGTGTCCTCTTGTTTACCAGGTATGGTGGATTCCTCTTTTACTAGTATACTGAGTACTGATCATTCGAGGATTGAGGTTTGATATGGCCAGGTGCTGAAGTGATACAACATGTCATCTTAGTCAGCAGTTTTTTTCTTAGTTGATTTATGCTATACAGTCTGCTGGTCTTCCTGCGTTACAGAGAAAATTATTTGAACTGTTCACTGGGATCTGGGTGAAATCTTGGAAAATACTAGTCCTACCATGCATTTTCTTCTGCTTTGAGAAATTTTATTGAATAGTTTCATATTTTTTCCTTGTTGCAGTTCTCTTCCCTTGGTTCTTTGGATGAAAAGTGGATGACTGAACTTGTCACTTCAATGTCTTCTGGATATGCTGAAGATAAAACACCTCTTGGTCTTGGAGAGCCTCAAATAATATGGCCTACTGTAGAGGATGTCAGATGCTCCTTAGAGGTACTAGCAAGTAGGTCTTTTCTTTGAGCTTTTTCCAGTGCACCTTGCATTGTTTTCCAGAAATTCTTGGTTATCTTTAAACATTTTAAGGTTTTGAACTTTGGCTTTACTTGAATAATAGGTTGACGTGGCTATCATTTTAGATTGCTTGTCTCTTATGGAGTTATAAGATGTTGAAAGCATTAAAACAGCCAGGTAGTAAACTTGGTAGCCATGAATCCCAACTTATGTTCCCCTCTTCGGGGTATAGTTGTAGGAAGGAGGGGGGCTAAGGATTGCTTTCAGCTGTCTTCTGAATATTATTAAGATGTCAGTCAAATGAGGCTACGTGCATTGATCTTTGTAATATTGACATCATCATTAACAAAGCAAGAAAAACCACCATCTCTGTAACCCACATCTATATTTCAAATGAATTTGCCTTTGGATATGAATCGTCAATTCAAAATTCTCTTGCCCTGGATGCCAAGTATTTTTTTATTATTATTATTTATCTTTTGATTGATTTGAAGTTCCCACTGCTAGAAAGTAAAAGATTGTGTGGCTGTGTAGTTTTGTGAACAAGATGTTAAATAAATTATGCTCATAAACAACCAATTATGACTGATCCCGTGAAGAAGTTCAATGTTGGAAAGACAAAGACAAGTTGACTTGGTTTGACCAATCATATTACACATAAGTCTTAACACTAATTCTATGGGATTTCTTGTCACTCATGGTATTGTAATGCGTAAATGTGGGTCTTCTTGTTTTGCTCTATGAGATGTTGGAAAGTTATTGTCTTGTTTGATGTTATTTAGTGTTAATGTTTAAAAAAGAAGTCAAATAGTTTGATTCTCATGTTGTAAGCTCTAGGAGTCTATTTAATGTTCAGAATTTTTCACTAGTGTTTTTGCTATGCCTTGCACTTGTATAGGTCCAGTGCTATTCTCTTATGATTGCTTTACCTTTTTCTTCAGGGTTATGCAGCTGGAAATGCTATTCCAAGCCCACTAAAGAATGTTGAAAAAGGATTTTTGAAGAAGTATTGGGCTAAATGGAAGGCTTCCCATACTGGCCGCTGGTATATGTCCATATCATTCCCACTGACAGTTTGGATTAAAAAAATGCTAACTGGAGTTGTATCTTTTAAATTCTATTACCAACTCTGTTTTTTTTTTTCTTTTTCCATTCATTCATGGCCCATTGAAGTTGTTTCTTCAAACTGGGGGAAAGACACTTAACTTAGTGTATTCTATTGTTTCAGTCGAGCAATGCCTCATATAAAGACTTTCACTCGCTATAACGGCCAGAAACTTGCGTGAGGGTTTTTTTCCTTTGCTTTTAATGGTTTCATAAGAGTTTTGCATGGCCTGAAGAAGAATTAATGACTGCAAGAAGTCATTCAATTTCTTACTATTGAACCTGAATTTAAACGTTTTCCAAACAGTTGGTTTTTGCTTACTTCATCAAATCTTAGCAAAGCAGCCTGGGGGGCTTTGCAGAAGAATAATTCTCAGTTGATGATCCGTTCGTACGAGGTATGTACATGAGGAACTATGCCACCTCCAAAAGAGGTTAAAGTTAGTGTTGAACATCAAATCATGCTAACAAATTATGATTTTTTCTTTCATTTTTTTGGGTTAACATCAAATCATATTATTATTTTTGAAGTATTGTGAAATTGTACCTTCGCAATTTTATGTGTTTCCTGCCTTCTGATCCTGTAGAAGCATCAATGCCCTTATTCATCTTGTGTGATTCTTTCCAGCTGGGAGTGCTCTTTCTACCATCTTCCATAAAAAGATATGGTTCTGGATTTTCTTGCACAAGTAATGGAGGTCCATCTATGGTAATTCCTTTTTCTGGGCCTTCCAATACTAATTTTTAGTGTGATTTAACGACAAGTCTACCCTGTCATGAAATTTATTGACAAGTTACTGTGCTTTGAGTTTCAGGATAATTGTGGATCATTAGCTGGTTCTGAAGAGCTGAGAACAAAACTAGTGACTCTGAAATGGCAACGAACAAGCAATTTGGCATCCAAAGTGATTTTGTTCCCAGTGCCATATGAGCTCCCTCCTGAACCATACAGCTCAGAAGGTCCTGTTCTCTTTTCCATTCATTTCTGCCACTGTTTTGTTGCATGCATCTGACTTCTTTTATCATCATGGCAGATGTTCCCTGGTCTTGGGACCGGCGCTATAGCAAGAAGGATGTTTATGGCCAGGTTTGGCCAAGGACCGTGCAGCTTTATACTTCTCAGGACTAGTATAACATGCTTCCATCTGTTTGCTTACCGTTTCCCCTGCCTTTCACCATAAACTGCATTACCTCGTTGTTAAGGCCAAGGAGGGGAAGAGGTTCATTTTCTTTTTTCTTTTTTGATGTATATCTTTATCGAAATAAAAATTCATAACACTTGGAATAGTCTGCTATGTGAAAATATTTCTGCAAAACACTTCAAACGCAGGAAAAAGGAAAGAAAAATGCCTCTGATATATATTAGGAAATGCTCATGGATAGCGATTTAATTTCCTAATGATTTTTTTTATTTATAAATAATCTATCAAATTATATATTTTTTTAAGTTTTTCCTCTAGATTTTTTAATCTTTCAAATTTAGTACTCAATATTTTAATTATGATTATATCATTCAAAACTAAATTGCATGACAGTTAAGTTTCTTGATTGAACTCAAGTAAAAAATTTAACTAGCACTATGTTTTTTAGATTAGACTAAGTTAAAGAGATTTATTTGGACTTTCTTGGTCTTTTTTTTAAGCTGATGATTTTTTATCATTTTTTTTTTTTGAAGTTTTACTCTTTTTTGTGTGCAGATATTCTTCTATTAAGTTAGGATTAAATTGCTTGATAATTCATATAGACTCACTCTTGTGTGATTCATTTTATCTTTTTTATTTAATATTTTTCCAGTTTATTATTAATTTTTTCTACATATTTATTTGTATTATATTTATTATGACTTGAACCAATGACATGAAACTTGAACTTCTTTTCGGCCTAATGCATTTGTTACGTACAAAGAAATTTTGCTCGGCCTGTGACTAAGCGCGGGTAATATATCAAGTAATTAAAACTAACAATTAGTCAAATATCTGCGCACTGATATGTAGGGATTTTTTCCACTAACCCTTCCGGGTTGTGGCCTAAATAACTTGGAGCAGCTTCTGAAATCTAATCTCGGTTTGCTTCAGGTTTTCTCAATGTCCTAAAGGGTTGAATGGAGTAAAATTGATGATAATCATAAAAAAAAAATTGATTACAAGAAACTGACGAGCCATTAGATTTGAATAAATCTAAGGTGATTCTTTGATGTGTTTTTTTATACATATAATCTATTTTTGCTATTTTTTCATTGAATCGAAGGTATTTTTTGTTGTTGTTGTTGTTGTTGTTCTTCTTCTTCTTATTATTATTATTATTTATTCATTTTTGTTTATTCTCTTTAAATTGATGACAATTCATCGAAAAAACTACAATAGATTGATTACAAAAAAACTACAATCCATTAAATTCATGAGATTTAATTAAAAATAAACCTCACAAGATTGTGCTATGTGAAAGCTCAAGGTAAACACACTTTTTTATAATCCCTTTTTGCTATTTTTCTTTTTTCTTTTTTTTTAAATATTTTCTTTGGATGAGCTAGAATTTATTTGTTTCCATTATAGATTTAGTTGTTTCTAAGAGGAAATATTATGATAAGATTATAAAAGGGTGATGCAAGGAAATAAATAAATAAATAAAAGATAATATCCAACCCTACTCTAATCCATAGAATTGAAAATAAAACAAGATATGATATGCTGCCAGCAGGATTGATGGCAAAAGTGAAACGCTTCTCATCACAGAGGAAATAATCTCAAGGCTATAAAATCAAAACCTTCCATGTCTCCTTTCAAATCCTTCAATAATCTACCTATACAAATACTACAAATATCCGCACTCCCATTTCACCCTCCATCTCGCGATCGCCACTCAGTTCGCGTACTGTTACAACAACGCATAAAAACCCTCCTCGCATTCCAACTCCCACGAAATCTACATTGCCATAACTTATCCACAGCCGCCATTGTCAATGGATGTCATTTTTGAGCCCCAAACAGGCTTGACATTCTCCATTGAAGTTGGTTTCTTTGATACAGTCTTGGAGATCAAAGAGAAGATTGAAAGGTACCATGGTATACCTATAAACAAACAAACCTTAGTTTTTCATGGCCAAGTTCTTCAAGATGAGAAAGATGTAGAATATTGTGAAATCCTCCAAAACTCTCGCATTCAACTCCTTATAGCCCGTGAAACCGATGAAATATCTCAAGTCCTGGTTGAAGAAACTCCACCCTCCGAGAAAGTTCAACTGAATATCAAGATTCCATCAAACCAAACGCTTGTCCCTCTTGAAATGGATATGAGCGATACTGTGCTCCATCTAAAAGAAAAGATTCACGAGATAGAGCCAATTCCAGTTAAAAGATTAGTGCTACAATCGAATGGTGCGGAGTTGCAAGATCACCAGTCTTTACTCGATTGTGAATTGAAGTATAATAGCGAGATTAACGTCAATGTAAAGCCATCACCAACTGGCTCAGGATCAATTGGGCGCTCTGCAGGTTTCAAGAAACTGAGGGTGATTGTTTTGACCAGGTGCGGGACGAAGAGGATTCCTATCGAAGTGAATCCATCAGATAATGTTGAGGAGCTTAGAAAAGAGCTGCAAATTTTGCAACAAGAAATGCAATTCCATCTTCCACAAGAAGGGTACTTTTTCATACATAAACAGGATGTTATGGACGATGATCGATCATTTCGGTGGCACCGTGTTAAACAAGGTGATATAATTGAGATCTTCAATGGAAGAGTAACTAGTGGGTCCTAGTATTTCTTGAATTTTCCTTAGGGTTATTTTCCATGATATGTGCTTCGATTTTTCTTGGGTTATTTTCTTTTTTGAATGAAATTTTTGATAGGGTACATCAACGCTTAAAAATCTACTTTAGGCTCAGCATCAGCATTCTACTCTTTGAACAAGTTATGATCAATACCTAGATAGCATATATTTCTTTTGTGCTTCGATTTCTAAAACATGTTCATCTTATATGGAAACCTCTTTCATATGAAATTACTCTCACTATTCGGTTTTTTGTTCAAGATTACGTTAAAAATTCTTCATATGATGCTTTCTTTAATTTGAACAATTTCTTTCTTTCTTTCATTTGTTCCAATTTTCTGGAGAATTTGAACAATATTTTCAAATCAATGGATAATTAATTTGTTTCTCTTCTTTTCACCCCTGTTGATGTCTCAAAAGATTTTGCAAAATTAAGAAACCATTTTCCTTTCGTGCTTTGGGATTTAATACATGCTTTTATAACCCATTAATTTGTAAGATGTTGAATATTTGGTTGGAATTATGAGCACATATCTTTGATATTATTAAATTGGTGTGAATTCAGATTTAAATTTTATTCCATAAAGAATAAATTGTACCTCTATCAATGGTATTTATAAAACAAATAAATCGTTGAATTTAGCATGGAACTCATAAATAAATAATATTCATATGAAAGAGGTGAAGTGTAATTGTGTAATTTTTTATTATTTATTAATGTGAATGTTCAGGTCAGCTTGCGTGTATTTTGATTAATCCCACGAACCCTAAATTAAGAACCATGTAAGCTTCTAGTGACTATTATATAAAAAAACCATGGGGTTCGAAAATAACATCTCAGAAAAATAAACCTCTTAGTTCCTAGTATTTACTACTAGGCCACTTATTATATGGTTAATTGTGTAATTATTCTTGTTATCATTATTAATTGCGGCTTGGTCCAAGTTGACATGGGAAAAAAGTATGAGCTATATAATTTCTCTTTTTCTTTTTCCACACCCAAACATACATATATAATTGATATGGGAAAACAGTATGAACTATACATTGAAATAATGAATATTAAACATTGAAATATTGAATATTAACAGACAATTTTCTACCAAGCAGAAAAGAACGCAAATCATATTAATTGAATTGGCTCAATGAAGGCCTTGATTATTCTTTTTACGTAATCAGAAGACACACTCATGAAACTTCTGAATTTAAAGAAACTAAGAAAGATTTTCATGGAGTTCATCCAACTAGGTCAATCTAAAACCTCAAATCGTTAATCATGTTATTAAAAACTTGACCCGAGTTAGGTTCTAAATTACTAATTTTTTAGGTCAAACCATTGAATCGGGTTACATAGCTAAACCACTGATTTTTTAGGTCAAACCATTGAATCGGGTTACATAGCTAAATCACTGATTTTTTAGGTCAAACCCTTGCTAGTGCTCAAAAATATTTTCTTTCAAACGATATAGATTGTATCATTCTTTTATCAAAACTTTTATTGATTCCCAATTAAGAAGTTCTATCTGTTTTAAATATTAGCTTCCATCCGTGCTTTTGTTAGCAGGAAACAACATTATTTTATAGGGAATTTCTATTAATTAAATTTTAACAAGAACCTTAGTTAAAAAGCAAAAATAATATAAAAAAGAGTTTGACAGCAAAAAAATTAGGATATGTACAGTTGAAAGTGAATAAACACGTACACACATGCCTAGACATGTTAGTAGAATGATCTTCTGACAGGCAGTTCATCATATGTTTTCTGCCAAACCAGAAGGGCATCCAAATCTTCCTGGAAACATGCTTTAATCAAGAGATATTGGCATAATCATACCCATCACAAGCTCTATCATTCTCCCTAGCAGTACTCGCTCAGAATTAAGCAGCACAATCTGAAATTCTGAACTTGGAAAACAAATGGTACGCTTTTTCATCAAACTTGATTTTCTTCAACTATATATGCTGTATTTATTTCACTTGCTAATTATATTAAAAAAAAATGTGATTTCTGGCAGACAATTAGGATCCGGGTTGACGTCGAGGGCACTCCAGGGAGCCCCATAGAGCTTCCTAATGACGCAACTGTTAAGGACCTGAAAGAAGCAGTCGATGATATGTTTGAGTCTTGTCCTGTAGAGAACCAAGAGATGGTTTTCAATGGGATGGTGCTGCAGGATACCACAAAATTAGCAACTTGTCGAGTCGTTAATAATTCTGAAATTAGCATCCGAATACTTTTCACAGTTGTGATCGTCGGGAAAAACCGGAGATATGAAGTAAGAGCTCATGACAATAGTTATGTCGGGGACTTGAAGCAGAAGCTCAGTGAGGACCATGGCCTGGACATTACCAATATGAGACTCCAGATGGGGCCTGAATCTTACCTGCGAGATGATACTTTTTTGTGGGCTAATAGAATCTCAAGTGGCACTAGAGTTCATATAGCCGAGGAGTAGCTTGCAGCTTTTGATGTTTCCGATAGAGCCGATGGGCTAAATAGGAGTGATGAATAGAAAAGGGGGGAAACAAAATAGATTCAAGTTTGTAATAATTTCTCTCCATTATGGTATTGGATGATTTTAGAATAAATAAGTTTGAATTTGGAAAAATAAAATATATGTTGGCACTTCATACCAATTTTTCAATTAACAATTAACATGTGCGTTGCACAATTCATAACGTCCCTTACCGGAATGTGTCTTCAACGGACCTCTAGTTAGATGCACATATTTTTTTGTTGTTATTTTTCCTTTTCCTCTCGCTCTCCTTAGTTTTAATGTATAACCCTCTGAATTATAAAGGTTTCCCCTGATTTGTCATGTTAACTTGGGTTAACTTGAGTTGAGTTTATTATAGTTTAATTGATTAAAAATTAAATTGCATAGTCATTCTCTTTTTAAAATTATTTTTCCAGTTAATTTTTTTTTATCTATTCATCATCATTATCATCTTTTTTATTATTTAATTAAAATAAATCTCAGTTTATTTAACTAAGATGCAATCTGTTTAAAAATAAAAACATGGTTACTGCATTTATTTCATTTTTTATGGAAAAAAATGTGGTCAAGTCTTGCGGTGTAGCGGATCCATATCCATTGCGTATTAGTGGTGAAGAACTAGTTAGGTGTAATAATATGATTAAAATTTATAAGATTAATTAAGGTATATATAAATTAGTTCAGACATTAATATTTGATAAAAAAAAAAAGTTACGTGTCAGTTTAGGGATTAGATAAGTTGTATTTAAAGAGTATCTGTTGGGGTTCTTGTGATGGATGCATGCGCATGTAAAAGGCGAGTGGGAGATGAACTAGTAGCTCGACACTTGTTTCATATTCATTTCATGTTGTCCAGCACAGAATACAAAATTTCATACATCTTTTGCCAGAACCGGATATGCATCAATAACCCGCCCAAGACTACCAGCATATCTGATTGTTTGCATGGTCATAGACTTTAATTAGCAAAAAAAATATATTGTAATTAGTTAGTGGCATACAATTTCTCAATAATTACAACCATGTTAAGATTTTAACTCAATATTTTCATGCAATAGTTATCAGTTTCTCATTTAAAATAAGAAAATGATATAAATAATTAATTCAAATGTGTTGTAATTTATATTAGTTATTAGATGATATTTTAAAATATAATTTATATTATTTTTTAATAATACAAATACTAAACTGATGTGCCTTGGTTTTGGCAATGTAGAGGAAAATAAAAACATTATGGTAATAAATGAACCAGGATGAATTTAATAAAATTAGTTTAATATTCTTTTTTCTTAGTTGTTTTACGTTCCTTAATCTTAATTTCCGACACATATTTCCTGTTTCTGTAGAAATTTATTCTATGATATATATATTACCATGCGAAAGACCTCAAATCCGACAGTTGATTGAGTCTCTCACTGTCATGACAAAAAGAGAGAAATGGCAACATATAATTAGAGAAGGCAAGGTATAAAAGTACAGGAAGCCAACGATCCCTTCACATCCTTTACATTAGAAAAGCACCACAATCTCATGCACTACCTACCCTTGCATCCTCATGGCACAGCCATGCTATTTTTAAAGCAAATACGAATCCAGAACTACAGGTAGCACAAAATTTCAGCAGCTGAAAACTAATAATTAAGGTGATATCTCCATTTCAGCTTCTAATATTTCAACTTGCTTGCTTGATTAGGCACATATTTTTGCAGACCATGCAGGTGAAGATTTCTTTTGACGAGAAAGAGGAAGAGGTGGAGGTCGAAGAGAATGCCACCGTTTTGGGCCTCAAACACCGGCTTCGTGATAAGTTTAGCCTCCAGCCATGGGCACAAGAGCTAGAGTTTGATGGATTAATACTCCAAAATCATGGGAAATCATTGCAAAGTTACAAAATCGGAAACAATGTTAAAATCATTCTTCGAGAGTTATTTGTTATCTCAGTCCATGTGGTGAATCAAGATAGAGATGGAAAACCCGACCCGCAATACCCAGTATCTGTCCACAAGGAAATCACCATTGGATACTTGAAGGAGATGCTTTCTGTAAAGTATGGCCTGGAGTTTACACGTATGAAACTAGGACTCTCCAGCATGTGGAATAATAATCTTCATGAAAGTACTAAAATTGGGGCTTATAATCTTCGTGATAGAAGTATCTTATATGCTTTTGAAATGTAATTAATATAAGAGAAAAATATAAATTATATTTTGAGTTCATCTAATTGCTTGAATTTTTAGATGATAATATTTATCAATATAGTATCAAAGTCTTGTTAACCGAGCAATCACGAGTTTGAATCTTATCATTCTCATTCTATTAAATAAAAATTAAGAACAGGGTAGTGTGAACATATATGCAAGTTTCAAGTTCAAATAACTTTCACTTGAAGGTTTATATTACAGAATAATATAAAGTATATTCTAATGTCTCATATAACAACTTGAATTTTTAAATTAAGATAATCCGTGAATAATTAACCAGTTATTATAAGAAATAAATATATTTATTAAATCACCATTTTTAAAGTGCAAGAGCTCCATGATGATACATTGCTCGAGCAGAAATTGAATCTAAGCCTTGCTTCTTTTGGAGTCTGAGTTGCAAAAATCGGTAGGAATATCAAGGGGGGCAAAAAAGTTCAAAATTTTATATACCGAGCCATTTTAATTCCTCCCCGAACCTCATCGTCATTGCTAGGCCCAAGCACGAAGTGTCAAGAAAAAGCCCAATTACTACTAAGCAGCAAAACAATTGTACGCCCAGCCCATTATTATGTAATTTCCAGAAAACTCCAAAAAATACACGCCTGTACATCAGCGTCACTCATTAACTCCGTTAGCCATCCCAAAACCATGTCCCCATTCACGCAAATGAGACCAGATACAAAACGGCCACCAAATACCGTTAAAAAAAAAAATCCACTTCCTTGAACAGGCAACGATCCTAACCTTACCGTGTCAACTAAGCCACCACAACCATACGACACGTAAAGTGCTCCAGACGTCAGAGTCTGATTGGTTCTCCACGACATTGCCTCTCCTTTGCCGTAACAGACTCGGCTTCCTCCTCTCTATAAAATTCGTTCCCCTTTCCGTTTCTCTCACACAATCGTTGCAATACATTTCTCTTCTTTAAATTCTTGAAATTTACTGCTTGTTGTCCGTTCGATCAAATTAAGCGAAAAAAATGCAGATCTTCGTGAAGACTTTGACCGGCAAGACTATTACTCTGGAGGTGGAGAGCAGCGACACCATCGACAACGTCAAGGCCAAGATTCAAGACAAGGAGGGTATCCCACCGGATCAACAACGTTTAATCTTCGCTGGAAAACAGCTAGAAGATGGTCGGACTCTGGCCGATTACAATATTCAGAAGGAGAGCACCCTCCACCTTGTCCTCCGTCTCCGTGGAGGTATGCAGATATTTGTTAAGACCTTGACAGGGAAAACGATTACTCTTGAGGTGGAGAGCAGCGACACCATCGACAACGTCAAGGCCAAGATTCAAGACAAGGAGGGCATCCCACCGGACCAACAGCGTTTGATCTTCGCCGGAAAGCAGCTCGAAGATGGCCGGACTCTGGCGGACTATAATATCCAGAAAGAGTCTACCCTTCACCTTGTCCTCCGTCTCCGTGGAGGTATGCAGATTTTTGTGAAGACCTTGACAGGGAAGACGATTACTCTGGAGGTGGAGAGCAGCGACACCATCGACAACGTCAAGGCCAAGATTCAAGACAAGGAGGGCATCCCACCGGACCAACAGCGTTTGATCTTTGCCGGAAAGCAGCTCGAAGATGGCCGGACTCTGGCCGACTACAATATCCAGAAAGAGTCTACCCTTCACCTTGTCCTCCGTCTCCGAGGGGGTATGCAGATTTTTGTGAAGACCTTGACAGGGAAGACCATTACTCTGGAGGTGGAGAGCAGCGACACCATCGACAACGTCAAGGCAAAAATCCAGGACAAGGAGGGCATCCCACCTGATCAACAGCGTCTGATCTTCGCCGGAAAGCAGTTGGAGGATGGAAGAACCTTGGCGGATTACAATATCCAGAAAGAGTCTACCCTTCATCTCGTCTTGCGTCTCCGTGGTGGTTTCTGAAGGCTTTCTTGCTTCGTTGATGGTTTATAGATTCCAAAATGTCGTGTGTTTGGCCATGTGAGGCCTTAATGTATGTTTTTAATAAAATCTCCAAGCATAAACATCGTTAAAACGTTTTTAATAATTTCTAATCTCTCTGATATTGAAACAGAGCAATGGCTGAAACTTCTGTTCTTGATCTCTCTATATACTTAACAGCTACATTTGACAGTAGATTCACATCTTTTGAACCATATAAAGAAATTGATGGCATGATATATGCAGTCAGTTTACAAGCAGATAATTATCTTCACGAACTGTTATCTTAGAATTAGGTTGCATACAAAAAATCACAGCAGCAAAACATAAAGGAGATGATTCCATAATAAATCAATTTGGCAGAGCTAATATCCCTGTTTAGCTATGTGATTTTGGGAAGACCATGGAGCTCGAGGTTGAATTTGAGGGTGGAAAGCATGACGTGCAGGTTGCGGATGATGCAACCGTTTGGGACCTCACGGCTGGAGTTCAATGGGTTGATCCTACAAGATAGTAGCAATTTATCAACCTCACACTGCCGATCCTGCCATCTTTGCTTAAACAAGACGAAGAAGATTAGATTTGTCAACTTTTGGCCAATTTAACTCCTGACTGTGAAGATCATTGTAGCCGTATACTCATAGACTCTAAGTTGCCATCTTCTGCAGGTATTGGCACAAACTGTTTAACGAGAGGAAACTTAAACAAGGACCATGAACATGAACATGAAAATCAAATTAGATTTATCCAAAGCCCGAGCATCCCTATCCAATTAAGAAAATACTCGATTCGAAGTGTAATAATTGCAACAACATCCAGTTGATCGATGTTTTGTTCTTCAACCTGAATTGAAACCAAAACCTGCAAGGAAAGCAAGGGATGCCAGAAGCCTTCTCAATCATTGGAGTATACAGCCAATCTTATAACGAGCTCATTTGCAGATGGATTATCATATGAGTTTGCATCTTATCTTCAAGAAAAACAGAGCAGTGAGGGGGGAAAAAAGTTGTTCCTTCCTTTCCATTAAAACTACCCTTTGTTGAAAAGATTACATCACTAAATTGTCTTGTTATTTCCCCATTATAATGTTGTGTTTCAGGATTTAGTCACCAAAAAGATGTTGACGAGGGATTCTTCTTTCAAGATGTGTATTGTCTTCACCAATATCCTTGCATTTCTCGGGATTTCACATTACTATTTGATTATCTTTAGAGCAAAAATCATGGCATCAATATTTGGCAAATCCTTTGTAGCCTATTTTGGCAAAATGTTTTTCCTATCTGAGTAGTAATTGGATGAACTATGATGTTTGTCATTTGTTAAAATCTACTTGCCTACCATTTTCTTCTTCAACATTTTGTTAAGAGATCTTCAAACTAGTTGTGTAAGTATTCCATAATAAAGCAAAATAGTAGACATAAAAAAAGAGGTCAATACTTATTAGAGAAAACAATATCATTAATGTTTCAAATGAATGTTTCAAACTCAAAACGTACTCATAACTACCAATCTTATAAGTGAGTTGCCTAATAGAAAATTAAAATTTCACTTCTTTAATTGAGCTGTTGACATGAAAGAAGTCCTTAACAAATTTATTTTCATTGCCAATTTCAACAATTGACGCATATTCTCTAAATCATTCACATTGCATCACAAAGATGGAAACTTTTACTAGTCGCATTATAGTGAAAACAACAGGTAGGGAACTTGGAATTAGATCAACTCGTGGATATTTACCAGCACTTTGCCTTAGACAAGATTTCAGGAAAAAAAAATTTCAAATTTGGATTAATCAATCTTAGGGGAGTGATGTCATATATGATATGGCATCGTGATTGTTTCATTCCTAAGACTAAGGGATGTTTATATGTATTTAGGGTTATTAAATATTATTAGGAATGATTAAATATTCTTAGACTTAATCCTAGGATAATCACTAATGTAATTATATATATGTGTTACAGAGAGAGTGATAAACATATAACATAAAGTTATGAATACAGAAAATTATTACTTGAAAGTAATGTAAAGACTAAATATAATATTTTATATAAATATATATTAAAATATTCATGTATAATTTCAACTATAATATTCTTAATTATAAAAAAATTGTTATATTTATTTCCAGCTTATTTTACGTTTCTCAATTAATTGTATCTTATTTGTAGACATGGCATCATCCATTGCCCTCCAGGGTCGTCAACAAGCTATATTTGATCAACTTAACGAAAGCTTTTCCTTTACCTAATCAGAAGGCTTTTCACCATTATTTCCACTTATTGTATCCTCCATATAAATCAATTAAAATCTCAATTACAGTAAAATTACAATAGAACTTTCTCGACACTCAAAGTTTTATGAATTTTTAGCTACAATATTGGGTAAGTCTCACATAAATGTACTTGGATAAATATTTTCTCATGCAATTTATTTCATACTATTCATTTAAATTAAAATAATATTGACACGAGGGAACTTGGTTCATGTCAATTTCAAGCTATCTAGTTGAAGAAAAATATTGTTTTGATTGAAAGAAACTGAATTCACCTCTTTTTTTTCTTACCATATTAGAAAATTAAACATTCAAATCATGTTGAAACAAGCTTACATATTGATGCCATGATAGCACAAAATTAATTTACTGGAATAATAACATGCAATATTATTTATATCACATATTATGTATGAAAAGGCTTATATCTCAACATTTCAGAAGCTAAAAACAATGGTGATTGTCACAGTGATATTTTTTTTCACACTTCGCTCCCCACCATCACCAGATTGGGGAGACAACGACGCGTGGTGAAAGAGGTGTGTTTTATAGTTGTAAAAATTACAATTATAATTATCAGGAGTTGCCACCTAGTATTACGGTCACTGAAAAACCTATTGGTCTGCGAGAGTTTAGGTAAAGAAACTTGTTGTGCAAGGGGAAAGCAACTCATTGGGGAGACAACGACGCGTGGTGAAAGAGGTGTGTTTTATAGTTGTAAAAATTACAATTATAATTATCAGGAGTTGCCACCTAGTATTACGGTCACTGAAAAACCTATTGGTCTGCGAGAGTTTAGGTAAAGAAACTTGTTGTGCAAGGGGAAAGCAACTCATTGTTGTTTAATTGTTTTTCCAAGTTTAATTTTCTTTCACACTGAATTTTCAAAAACCATTTCTTTTTCCGCGAATGTACTTTATAATGTAATTTTACACCATAGCTAAAGATCTTTTTTTCTACGTGTACTTTATAATATAATTTTGCACTACAGTAAAAGAAAATATTTTTTAGTATTTGCATGTGTACTTTACAATGTAATTTTACACTGAGATAGCAAAAACAAAATAATTGTTAAATATTTTTTGATATTTTGGCCAAATTTCAACGGATAATCATAAACTGATTATGATATTCAATTTTCATTTTAAAACATGGGAAATATGCTATATTTATTTTTTTTTATCAAAAATATGCTTGGAAAAACTTTGGAATTCGATCGTATGCATGAAAACAACACCTTTTGTTTTAATTTTTTTTAAAAAAAAAGTTTTAAGCAAATTTATATTTTTTTATGGGCTGGCTACTGAGCCCTGATGGGCCGAGAGGCCCATCATTTGGGACTGGACTGTCAGCACTTCCTTTTGGGTTGAGTTGAACAGCCCACCCTTTTTGGTCCGAGCTTCCTCACCCTAGTGGGTCGAGAGGCCCAACCTTCTTAGTGGCCTTGCTGAAAACTATCTAGCCCGACCACCATGTCCATTGTTCACTGCATATGAATAGTGGGACATGAATTAAACAATGTCCTACTGTTCACATGCAGTGAAAAGTGGGGGGGGTGAATTAATTCACTCCCTGTTATTCACAGTGAACAATATCAAAAAACAGACAGAGATGAGAGGCTCACTTGCCATTGCTGTCAGGTAGATCTGCTCTCTCTTCTTTCTTTCTTTTGTTTTGGCAGTCCAAGAAGCTCAAGATTGAATTTAATGGTAGACAGCATCATGTGGAGGTTTCAAACAATACAACCCTGTCGGACCTCACAATGAAACTGTCCAATTTGATACCAAAAGGGAACCAACGGTTGAAGTTTAATGCGTTGGTACTGGAAGGTGGCAAGACATTGCAAAGCTATCAATTTGGCAGTGATATTACAGTACTTTTTCGACAGATGTATGTCATCACTGTACAGGAATTTGGACTGCCCCATCAGAAATGTGGATTAGTTGTCCACAAGGATAATACAATCGGGGACATCAATCATGGTGCAACGCTTGGATATTATGATATCAATCATGGCACGAACTTGTATGTTCATCACCTCTAAGCACTTGCTTGTTTGGTGAATTATCGTCTTATGATCATTAGGAATAAAATGATTTAGTGGGTAAGAAATTGAATAAAACGCACTGGCAGCATGGATACATGTGCTAAATGTGTAACTAGTGTATTGAACTTTCTTAGCAGTAATTAAGTTCGTGAGAGCATTTTGTGGTGTCATGTGTACCCATGTTCGTGAAACCTAGACTCCTCGGATGTCGATAAAAAGGCTGGGGCGATACAATATATAACATTATTAGATTTATCATACTAATTTCATGAAACTCATGGTTCTAACACGCAGGTCAATCTCTCTGGGATTAATGTATTTCGTACGTCGAAACTCAAGAATATTATCATGAGGTTAGAGGAGGCTTGGCATGTTAATTTCATGCTATCTAACACTGGAGA
Source organism: Salix dunnii (assembly GCA_015731905.1). Lineage (NCBI taxonomy): Eukaryota > Viridiplantae > Streptophyta > Magnoliopsida > Malpighiales > Salicaceae > Salix > Salix dunnii. Next base: position 1,019,106 of record CM027662.1, on the reverse strand, counting down.
CCTGTTTAATTTGCAAGAATCTGGAAAGAATTTAGCTGTCAATCACATCTTTTCTAGCTACCCTACCTTACCAAAGAAAATTAAGCATCCAAATCATATTTTAAACTAACCTTGCATTTTGATGATATGATTGCGCAGTTTAAACAAGAAAAAAAAGTACAGAAGAAAAAAAATTGGGCTCAACATCAAGAGGCATATATCTCAAGATTCTCGGCTGCCAAAAGATCAGGTTATACATTTATTTTCTTTTTATTGCATGCATCTGTGGTCTTCCATTTGCGTATCATAATTACTTAACAGGAAATTTTGCTCTAGTTTTGATCACTCAAATGCATGTTTGCTGACTGCTCTCTGACAGAACAATGAAGATCAACATTCATTTTGAAGGCGTAAACCACGAATTTACAGTAAAAGATGGTGCAGCTGTTTTTGACCTGAAAGTGCAAGTTCAGAAGAAGCTAGGGTTCCTAGTCACGAACCAAAGACTCTTTATCGATGGTTCGACAATGCTAAATGACTACAACACATTGCTAGGTTATGGGATTGTTGATGATACTACTCTCAGTCTCCGCTATAAAATCCTGGTTCATGTACAACCAAATCGGTGTGGAATATCCAAAGAGTATGAGATATTTGTCCATGATTATAACACAGTTGCAAACTTGAAGCAGATGCTTAATTTTGAGTATGGAATTGATATTAGAAGCATCAAATTAAAAACGGGCAACAGTAACCTTGAAGATAGCAGAAAAATCTGGGATAGTGACATAAAACCTGGTTGTCGCCTACATATGATTTAGCATGTGTATTGAAATTTGTTTCACAAAATAAATAGCTATGTGATTTATAGCTATAAATTGTGCCGGATACAAGCATGGTGCAGGGTTATTGAACTGGATTCAATTCAAGGATGAGCTAGTAGCTTCCCACCTTGCCCATCAATAGAGCAGTAGTATTTAAGCCTCTAATAAATAATAGGCTTTTTTCAGCCTATTTTTTAAGATTATTATTTCTTGTGTTAAGATAATAGAGTTATTTTTTTTTGTTATTTATTAAGTGTAAAATAGTTTTTTTTTGTTTTAGCCTATATATAGTCTCTTTATATTTAGGTTAAGAAATTAATTAAGCATTGGAATATTTATTAATGAAACCTTAGCCTCCTCTCTTATTTTTAGTTTGTTTAAGTTGTTTAATATGGTATCAAAACACAATTTAATCTCAAACACAAATTTTACAAATCCAATAAGGGTTCGGGTTGGAGCCCCGATCATTTTTTTAGAGATTGAATAATTTGTTCGATTTCTGCAATCTGGTATTTCGTCTTCCCTTCAACTTTTACAGTCTAGTATTTCATTTTTGTATGTGAATTATGTTTTTTCTTTGTTTTGTTCATTATGATCGTTAAAAGACATGATTCACTTCAATCTACAAGTCTAAGGTTGGATGAAAAGAATTATTTGTAACAGGGCTATGTGGTGAGAATTTTTTTAAAAGATAAAAAGATATGGGAATATGTTAGTGGAACTCCTTTAAAACCTAAGAATACTAGTATAAAGGTTATGTTGTTTTGATAGATGTGTGGGAAATAAACAGTACAAAAATTAGTACTTGGATTGATAATTTTATTACGCATTTAATAGGTACACAAATGTCAAAGTACGAGACAACAAAAAAAAGCTTGGGATCATCTACAAAGGTTATTTACACAATCAAATTTTCCAAAGCATTAACAACTGGAGAACAACATAGGAGCTCTTCATGAGAAGAATATAAGTATTTAGGAATTTTATTTTTTTATGACATATCTTTGAGATCAACTAGCTCTTATAAAACCAGTAGAATTAAAGGCATGTGATGTCTATATTGATCATAGAGAGCAACAACGACTAATACATTTTTAAAAGCACTTCACAGTGATTTTGAAGGATTTTGAGGTTCAATTTTGCATCGTTCTTCACTTTCCTCTATGAATTTAGTTGCCAATGAGTTAGTGGCCGAAGAACTGCATCTTCATTCTTCTTTTGAAAAGAAAATTCTCTATAATCTTTTGGTGCTAGAAGCACCTTCTAAATCATTCTTCAATAATCAAAATAATCCTTACAAAACAATTGTCTTTGACAAGTGCAATTTTTATAAATAGAAGGGTCAACGGAAGGCTTACTATTCTACATTGTGATAACATAATCAAGCTTGAAAAACAAGAAGTCAATCATAATTTAAAGCGCATAGACCACATCATGGTTACAAACCACCACACCATAATAATATAGCAGTAGTCTCATCTAATTCTTTAATCGATTATTTTTCTATGAATTCTAATAGTTTATCATCTCTTGTTCCTAAAACCTAAAATAATTTTCCTCATGTTTGACCAATTTATATTAATCATTTTACAGGTAATGACACTTTAATTTCTGACACACCTAAAGCACCATTTTCTTCTATGGTCTTTCTTAGTCCGTTTGAGATTATACATCCATCTCTACATCAATCCATATGCATTTGTAAGTCCACACAATTACCAAACTTTGATTGTTTGTGTTATTCTACATCATTTACTTCTTTTTTATATTTTATTCATTGTCTCTCTAAGCCTCTTCCTATAAATGGGCAAATATTGATCCTTTTTGGGAGCAAATTATGGATAAAAAACTTTTTGCTTTGTATAAAATAGATATTTGAAATTTGATTTCTCGAACTTCTAGTAAAAATATTGTTAGTTATCACTAGGTGTATGAGGTTAAGATTTATTTTGATGAATCTAATTAGCGAACATCACTCACTTGGACAAATGATGCGTCATTCATCTGCATTTTAAGGTCATTGAAGATGTCTTTGATGACTTCAAACTCAAGGTTCAACTTTTTTGATCCAGAAAACCTAGATTCTAACAATTTCCCCCCTAAATCATAAAATAAAAAACTTACTAATCTCTATAGCCTTGTTTTTAACAACAAACATATTTTAATTATTCCAAAAAATCAAAAATTAATTAATTAATAAAAAATATATTTTGATATATTTTTCTGGCATGATTAGAGATGGAACTCACCTCCGCTGAGTTTGTGTATCAAAGACAATTCCATAGGCACTAAAATCAAAATTCAGTTGACCATTTTCTTGTCTTAAAATTTTCAGTTACCTTCTCTTTTATCCCTCAAAATCCAGGGACTATAACATATAAAAATAAAGGTTGGGATCTAAATAAAATAAATCTTTAAAAGAGTCAAATTAAAAAAAAATAGAAATTAAAAGACTAAAATATAGATTTAAACATCTCCCGAATAGTGCACATTGAAGCTATTCATTTTTATCAATATCAATTTTGATCATTATTTTAAAACAAATATATTTTACAAGGACCAAAAACTCTTGCATGCAAAACGTGATCAATCATTTAACATCGGAATGGTCTCTAAAATCTTGGAATGAAAAGGGAGCTTACGAGGACAAAATTAGAATCAAATAAAGTTTTTTGGCCAATTAAAAACATATCAAGAAATTGAGGGGTAAAGTAAGAGGATGATTATTTTTCTAATTTGTTTCTTGGCTATATTATTTGATAAATATTCTTGTTGAACATTGCATCTAAAAAAACCTCACAATTTTTAATTAAAAAAATCTAGGGTTATCTTATTTTTATATATTTTTTTATTATTATTATTATGGATATTCGAGTTGATTTATATATACTTAAATTAATTTAATAAATTTTAAAATTAACAATCAGGGTCGATCTTATACTATCACCGAATTGATCTTACTTTCACCGTATTGTTGATTGATGTTCAATTGGAGGGAGGAATTTCTATGATTCCAGCAGGACTCATGGGACTGGCGATGCCAATGTCCTGTCGCATCTGCTCATAATGTCGCTACAAAATATTTGTGGCCTTCGATTAGTTTAGGGTCACAAACAAAGCGATGTCAATGTCCTGTCCCTTTCGCCGCTACTGTTGTAATTACCTCTTCATTCACGGGAGGTCATTTTTAAAAATATATTTTTTTTATTTTAAAAATATATTAAAATAATATTTTTATATTTTTTTTAAAAATAATTTTGTAAAATAATATAAAAATATCAAAAAAACTATTTTTAAATAAAAAATTCAATTTTTTAAAAAATACTTTTGAAGTTACAACACTAAACTTCAAACGTTTTAAAATATTAAAAAAAATAAAATTGAATTATTTTTTTATTTTTTTTATATTTATTTTTTAATATTTTTAAATTATTTTGATGTGTTGATATGAAAAATAAATTTTAAAAATAAAAAAAATATTATTTCAATATATTTTTATGCTAAAAATATTTCAAAAAACAATCAATATTTTTTATTTAAGAAACATCAAAATTATATATATAGAAACACACACAAATTTTAATCTCGTGGCCAGAGGTGGCCTTCAAGGAACTTAGCTGATAATTTCAGTAATTACATGAAAGTATAGAACTCGTCGTCGTTCATACTCTTCCTAGTCATGAAGCCTAGAAATTTCAGCATGACACTTTGGAGCCTAAAAATCATGCAAATTAGTGAAAACTAATTAGAGTAAATAATTTTTATAATTATTAGGATTAAAATAATTAATAGAATTTATTTAGTTCAAAAATAAAATTTAGCATCTATATATGCAATATTTGATATAATAAAACATTTCAATATATCTTATTATAACAATACTAACAACGAAATTTTAACATCTAAAATTATTATTATTATTACAACTAAAACAATAAAAATTATTAAATTACCCCCAAAAAAACTTAAAAACATTAACAAAAGATGAAGCAAGAAAAACACTTAAATTATTATTATTATTATTATTATTATCATTATTATTATTGGGTTAATAATGAAAAAGAACAAAATTAAATCAAAGAATAAAAAAAATCCTAAAAACTTTACTAAAGAGCAAACAAAAAATTAAAATAAATGATAAAATAAAAATAAAAATTATTAGTTTATGACTTGAAAATGAAATAAAATAACTAATAAAAAAAACCAAAGGGAAAAACAAAGGGAAAAGAAATAAGAAATATCAATTTTAAAATGATCACTAACACAAACTAAAATTTAATAACAAATTTTTTTTTAAAATAATACCTCAACAAAAAAAATAATAAAAATTAAAAATAAAAGCTAAGAACACACACACACACACACATATATATATATATATATATATATATATATATATAAACATGAACAAAAATAAATATAGACTATTTCAAAAATATGAAAAAATAAAGAAATTAAAACAAAAAAAATAAAAGCATAAGGACCGAAATAAAAATCAAATATATTCTCAATTTTAATCAAATGATAAAATTGAAAAAATCAAACCTTTTGTATTGAAAATATTAAAAGATAGAAAACCAAACTCAAAATTAAAAGACTAAGGATTGAAATAAAAACGTAATATATAATTAATTTTAATTGAAGGACACAATTGAAACAAATCAAAATCTATATAACATAAATAAGAATCAAACAAAATAATTAAAAGATTAGGGATTGAAATAAAATGACCATCTAGAAAGGGGTCTGCCGTGTAATTTACAAAGTAGGAGAGAGAAAAGGAGAAAAGTTCAATCGGTCACTGTCACCTCTTTGGCCATCGTGTAATGATACGTGTCACACCATGAGAAAAATGAAATGACGGTGCATCAAATGAGACGCTATGTGAAGATTTTTCACTGTTGTACCACGCTGCATACACCGGTCTACTGGAGCGTCATGGAAAAAACCATCGGTGCATATGTCAGACACGCTAACAGTGCCCGCAGGAAAATACTAATAAAAAATGATAAATTATAATAACACCCCTACATTCAACTCTTCGATTTTGTCTTATTAGGGGCAAGCAATATTTAGATATTTTCAAAAAATATGATAGATTTGAAACACCACCACAATCAAACCTTGATTTTTGTCTTATTAAAATGTAAAATGATTATTTTACAGCACAATGAAATGTGAAATTATCTTGACATCCCTCCAACAACTTTTATATTTTGTCTTATATGAGGATAAGATAGTTATTTTACCAAAGAAACCAGGACCAAACAATCAAACCAAACCGATTCAAAAACTAAATCAATCCAAAAATATTATTACAATCAACAGTCAAAACACTCTCATCAACCCTAAAAAAACAGATCTCCTTTAGCCTATGCTGTAATAAGGTGTTATATCTTGCCCATAGTGTAGATAGATACCTTCCACTAGCTCCGTTTCAGAACGATTTTCATGTGTCTGCAGCTTCGATAATGGCCCAGCTGGTTTCTAAACAGCGACCCCGGACCTATCAATTTCCTTGGAACCATGTGAGGAACTTGTACAATTCTTTTCGAGAATTGGATAAGGACATGCAGGCCCTTCAGTTTTACAAGGCTGATATGCTTGTTAGAGATTGCAAAAGTTTTATCTACTTTTAGAATATATGGAATGGAATGTGTCATCTACAAGCCTGATCCCATATATACCACAACATAAATATTAATTCTAAATCTTGAATCAATTATCCTACAAAAACTTCATGTTACTCTCGTTATAATTATTAGATTTTTATATTAAAATGATGTCTTAATCATTTTATATATATCTCGACTAATTTCATAGACTATAAAGTTAATGGCTATGTAAACCTCTAATGATTATTATATTAAAGTTTAAACTCGAAAATCACATAAAAATAAATGTCTTGGTTCAAGCTTTTATTATTGAACCAACTATTGGATGGTTAGATATAACTATTTAAATATGGAAGAGAGAGAAGAAAAAAACACATGAAAGGGGAAAATGAAGAGAGAGAGAGAGAGAGTTCTTATATTTTTTATAAAAAATTATATATGTGATTTTATCTCTTCAATATATATATATATATATATATATATATAGATATATATATATTCTTTTTTTATACTGTAGGTAATTAATAGATATTTAATATACATCATGTTGTGTACACAAAATGACATCGTGTACACTAACCCATAATTTTTAACAAGAAAAAAACCCTTTATTTTCTCGATGAGTGTTCCTCATAAACTCTTACCTTGAATTTAAACAAATGTGATGAGCACTCTGATCTAATAACCATGTGAATTTTTCAGATGGAAAGACTTGGTAATATTATACTACAATACGAGGTGTGGGACAAGAAGAAGAAAAAGAAAAAGGCATCCTTAATTATCTGTCTACTAGCCTTCCTTTGCGGTCCTCGTTTCATTTCTCAATAATTGATTTCATGACACCAAAATTAAATGAGTCATAGCCCCTGCTAACTATCAAAGCAGTGGTGCTGCTCATGTCCTTGTATCACGCACAACTACCAGTCTTCACATCTTGAGTACCCTTTGCTCTTTCACTATATTAGCCCTCGAGAGCCTTTAATATTTGTCATAGCTTTTTCACTAAATTCCTATTGGTGACTTCGTGATCCTTCAGTTTTCCTGCTCTTTTTTCCCTATGGCTGACACTGAACATTCTTCTTCAGATGAAACTTTCGTGGATTCTAGAGGTACTATAAACTCACAGTAGTTATGGTCATTTTCCTTTACCTGCACGACATCCTGTTAAAAATATTACTTGTTCTTGCATGGTATTTCGTACCTCCTATGTTTGTTAGCCTTCCAGCTTTATGTATGGAATGTTTGTTCACCGAAGGGTGCAGAGTTTATTGATTTTGGGGTGTTTTTTTCAGAGGAAACAAGTCAGGAATCAAAGCCTGAATTCTCTGAGGATGAGGAGACACTTGTAATAAGGATGTTTAATCTAGTTGGTGAAAGGTATGCTGTTTTGTGCGGTTGTTTTTCCATTTTAACAGCTTTTAATTAGTTAGCCTTCAGATTCAAAACATCTAATTCCCAGGCTGTAATAATTCTAACCAGCAGGTGGTCTCTAATTGCTGGAAGGATTCCAGGAAGAACAGCTGAGGAAATAGAGAAGTACTGGAACACTCGATGCTCTACGAGTGAATGAAGCTGTGAAAACACAAGCTTTCTTGCTTTACCTCTGCCAGAGCAAGTGCTGCTTCTGTCATTCAAAAGCAGAAGATGAAGGGTTTAGCTGGTTCTAGGTTTTCTGTAGCTGTGCTGTGTTTCATGGAGAGTTACTGCAATCATTTATTAGGATAATGTTCCAAGTGATTATCCCATGTCTCTCTGCTTTTCTTCTTTTGGAATCTATGTATTTCTTGCTTGCACCAATAAGGTTTGATGCACCAGATATTGATACAAGAAGTGACTTGATTCATTGGCCATTTCTTGTGTCCATGTAATTGTCGATAAGACTTTATTCGTACCCTTTGCTTATCCAAACTATCTCCTTTTTTTTTCTACTCTTACCAACCATCTTTTTTTACTTAAAAAAAAAAAAAAAAAAAGAGTTTGGGCGAGAGAAGCGACACCATCATTATTATAATCGCTGGCTTGCATAACGGTTAGCTCTGTATTTTCACTGTCAGGAGTTGACAAATAGGCAACCACCATGTCATTTTCTCGTGAAAAATAAAAACAATGCAGAACCTGGGAACGCAATGATTAGAGTCCGTCTCCAGGCTTTTTAGCTCAAAACACAGGCAAATCCTAGCTAGAGCTTCTCCAGCTTTTTGCTTGTGAAAATACACACACGTGTCCTTATATTTGAGAGTTTGTGTGCAGTTTATCCTTGTATGTCTAGTTATATCCAATTTATTCTTAAGAAAATGGTTGTTTATTTGTCTACATCCTTCCTTACTTTCACTTCATTTTTTTTTCAAAACCTGTCACGACAGTTTAAACGTGCAGTTTATAAAAAAAATCAATATTAAATCTCTCTTTATCGAACCCTACCCTCTTTAAAATCCTAGATCTTCTTCTTGCACTCTGTTTCTATTAATGAGTGTTTTTACAGTTAACATCTCTTCATGGTCATATATAAATCATCCGATGTACTTGTGTTAGTTTTGATAATGAAAATACGACAAAATGATAGATTGACGATATATTTTTTAATATATACATACTGAATACAATTAAACATAAAAGGATCGTGCCCAATTATAAATATATGTAAAGTCATTTCTCTTATATTTAATAATAAAGTATTATTTTATTATATATTATATGAATTTATTATTATTTTCAATACAACTTCACTTATTCAACCTTCTAGTCAACCAAACACTCTATTTAAGAACTTTTATCACTTCAAAAGTTGTAAAAGAATACATTACAACTACCACCATCTTTGAAAAAAACACCACGGATAAGGTGACTATCTTTAATACCAAACCACAAGGCAAAAATAAAAATAAAAGCAAGTCTAGAGTCTAGACCACAGACAACAAATCAATAAACGAAATGGATTAGAAAAGTTCTATCATGTGTGGACCTAAAACAGATGAGAAACCTAATAACCCCATTTCTGGTGTCGGAAGATGACCACTAAGATGAAGCATTCTTTCGGGATAAGGTTCATCATAAGAGAGATCCCTCCATCTACTGAGGCCTTTTTAGTGACATGGGCTCAGATGGCTGTAGCTGCCACTGCGGTTGCACCATCGTTTCCAGAACCAAAAGCATCACAGCATGTTTCCAGATGGACACTGGATCTGACAAGCCTGTTAATCACACAAATAATGATATGGTTGCGTTCACAAGCATAGGATCTTAACACAAGCTCATTTATGAACCCATACCACCGGCTGAGGGGTGCGGGGGGTAGTGACTGGACACGAAACTCACAGAAAAGCAAATTCACAACAAGAATCCACACGCTTGCATTGGAGGGTGAATCAAAAACGAAAATAGATATGAAATTATATACTATACTTGTAACATAATTTGTTGATAAGCAATAAAGAAACCAAGCGTTCTAGTATATTACATTACTGTCAGTGATTTTAACAGCTCCAATTACATATTTTTCAGCTTGAAAGTTGAGATGATTGAGCTGAGAAGCAGTCACAAGTCTATCAGTTATAGCAACAATTGAGCTGAGAAGCAGTCACAAGCCTGCAAGTTATAACTCTCAGATCAGAAGTACCAGATAGCATCTCAGTTGTGTTATGCATTGCTTTGTTTATAAAGCTTGGTGTCAAGTACTTGCTTTCCGCACATTGCACAAACTCCTGCAATATTAATAGCAACATTAGAACTTGTTGCAAAACAATTACTGATATGTTAAACTCAACAAATATCAATCAGAACACAGATCAGAAGTCAGAACATCAACAACAGTACCTTTGGAATAAGCACAGGTGTGACAGTACTTGCCATCTTGATGTACTTGCTGCTTGCAAATGATGCACTTGGTATTTCCATAAGGACTCCATCTGCAAGAAATAGAGCTCCAAATAAGTTAAAACAGCATCACACAACGAGAATAACAAATGTGAAATTCCATTGCTACTGTGAAACACCAAAACAGTGTCAACAAGCTATCATGTCAAGAGGAGAAGGGGGAAAAAACAAGAGCAGCAAAAGTGTAATACAAGAGCACGAGGTAAACAAAAAGAAAAGACAAACTTTCATTCAACCTGCACTACAAAACTAATACGGAAATCAGTTACCCAGACAACTACTGCATCTATACAAACCTATCCTGATTCTTGAACTCTTATTCCCGAATCACTCACTGACTATTACAGCTACTTAAGATCTAGATGTCTTTCACTCCATACTGAAAGAAGCTTCAACCCTGCGGGTATTCAGGTCCTACAAGTCTAAAACTCCTCTAACTCCCACAGTTTGCTTTCATATCCTTAATTTACCCTACAACTAGCTCACGATCTCTTTTCATGTACACATATCCAAACAAATAGCAACACCATCGAAGCTAACTATAACCATACTCGACCAATTTTTTTAACACATCCACACCCACAGATCCCAGAATGGGCAAGTTGCGCAATAAGCAAGAACCAAGTTATTCATCCGCGTCGTAATCCATTCATATGCTAAGAAAATACCATAAAAACCACACTATCAAACAGCATTACCACATGTTAATTCACACTATCAAGTCACTACTGCGAAATCTCTAATGGAAAACTCAAAGCTAAGAAGAATCTTATTTTTTTCACTATAACGATCACAGCCAGGAACTAACAAACAATGTTAAGAAGAAGAAAAAAAAGCAAAAAGCCGGAAAAAAGGAAGAAAAAGAGAACCTTTTTTTCTTGGAGAGGAGTTTATTCTCGTTGATTTTCCGTCCACCACCTTCGGTGGTGTTGCTAGCTCCTTCCTTCCACTTATCAGGAACAATAACCTTAGCTAACTTCTTTTCACCTAAAAAAATCAAAATTAAAAACTAAATCTCAGAAATCGAAACAAGATTAGAGTAATTAAACACATATTATTGAGTATATTTGGAAGCGAGATTAAGAGACTTACACTTTTCGCACACCATTTCTGTTGTTTTCGCTCTGATTTTGGGGGATTTTTGCCCTAAATTGAGATTTTCCTGGAGAAGAAAGAGAATAGAAAGACAAGTCGCAGCATTGTATGAATAGAGTCTTGGTTTGGACGGATGAATTGACTAAAGTATCCTTACTGCTAAAAGGAAATTTCAAACTGCGGCAAGTAATGCTGACCGAAGAGTCGGTGAGTTTTGTGGTGTTTAAATTTTTGGGAAACCTCAATTTAGTCTCAGGCTTATAAATCCACCCTCAACTGGACCCAAGTTTATAAGTTTTATCAATGAAGTCGTAAATGTTTTCTATATCTTTTAATTGCATCCTTTTATTAATTTCTTTTAATATTTCAATTCTAATTTCAAAACTTATTTACAAAATGGTGTTGATTTGAAAAGATTTTGATGGAAAAGTGAATGATGATCAACATATTCAATCTAATATGTATATTTATGCAGTAAAATTGCATCAATTTAAATCAATAATGATGAAAATATTGGCCTCGGTTGTCTCATGAAAAGTGGTTTTTTGAAAATCATTTTTAAATTTTCTTGTATTTATTTCTCATTAGAAAAATTGATCTAGCTTGGTTCTTGGAAAAGTATTTTTTGTTACTATTATTTTGAGTAGAAAACATTTTTTAAAACTTGTGAAAAAATCAAAAAATATTTTATTATTTGTTAATTATATCAAATTTTATCTCAGATTGCTATGTATTTTTTATTTTATCCCGTAGAATTTGATTTTTATATCAACTTTAATTTTTATTTTTTTTTAATGTTATATGGTTTTTTCTTATTCTTTTTTTAATTGAAAGTTTTTATCTATCAAATTTGGTTGATATTTTTTTAATTACCATTTATTTTTATTTAAAATAACTTATAAAATTGATTATTTTTAAATTTCATCATCTTTCAACTTTCTTACCTGTCAAATTTGACTTTTATTATTTTCATTACTATTTATTTTATGTTGAATAATTTATAAAATTATATTATTATTTTTAACATCAGTACAAGAAAATGATTTAAAAAAATAAAAAAATATTTTAAAATAAAAATAAAAATAATTCAAAAATACTTTTAAAATTAAATGTTAAACACACAGTATTAGTGTTGCAAGGGGAGTTCAGTAAAGATCATAACAAAGAGATAACTTTTGGCCAAAGTACAGAACTTTGTTTTAATTGAATATAAATAATTCAATAAATTAAATAGATAAATAACTGAGGAAAATACACGTACTTTGTGCCCATCTCAAAATGCTATTCAAGAAAGGGGGGGGGGGGTGATAATAATTAAACAATCACTTGGTCATCAATCCCATGGACTCAAGCTGCACTCTACAGGCAATGCTGGGAATCTTTCAGTGTCTTTGCAATAATCATAGATCACAAGATTTCTTTGGACCCAGGCGTAGTCCATTTTTTGTTCATCTGAGAGATGCCAGGCAGCATATTGATCCCACCAATTTTTAGTAGTAGTTGATACGCATTCAGGGTATGGATCTTCCCATTGGCAAGCTTCAACGCTGAAGTCCTTATAAGAAGACACAAATGGAGCCTTTTTCCAGTCTGTTTTCTCTAATCCTCCCCTGGTTGCCCAGTCATCTGCATTCCAAATACTAGAAAATAGGTACATTGGCTTCTCGTTTGGGAAGAAATTGTTTGGCTCTCCATTGTTCTTATGAACCCTTACTGGAACTTTATCCACAAAAAACCTGCTTGCATCAACATTCAGTGAAAAATCCTTGTCAGTCTCACTGTTCATCCAACCCAAGCTGCAACTTTCACAGGCTTGCAGTTAGTTCCCAAAAACCCTTGTGTATTTTCTTTTTCTTTTGAAGATTTCAAGATGAAAACTTCAAAGTTATGCCCTGATCTCTATTTCTAAAACAGAGAATTCATCAAAATGTAATATATATAGTAAAAATTAGAGCTGCAACACAACAATGAAGGGCTTACACTATCTGCTGGTTATTCCAGAGTATAGAATAGGTGTGATACTCCTCGGTAGGGTCGAACCAAAGCATGTGCCTCATTTCACGGTTGCCAGTCCCGTTCTTGTATATATTTGTTTGTATCAAATAGGGTTCTCCAGTTCTATTCCCCAAGAACTCAAAATCCAACTCATCTCTTGTTGGCCCTGCTCCATTCTCTGTACACATCTGCCAACATACAGTAATCCTCTTTAATTAGTCTCCTGCCCTGATAGTTTCATGTGCTTGCTATCAAATTATCAGTATAATTTCTCAGTGAAGCTTCATAGACATACAAATTTCAAGGCATTTTGAGCCTATGGGGTAGTGGAAGAAAGACTTACATAATAAGCTGTCACTACACCTGCAGAGTCTCCTCCAACCAGTTTCAGCTTCATGCTAAACCATCCAAATCTGTACTTCTGCTTGGTTTGAAATCCACAACCTATTCAAGAAAACAATAGCTTTAAAAAGAATACCAATCTTGAACATTAAGCAAGGTATATATATTTATTTGATTTAATTAATGAACCGGTAAAGAACTTCAGATAGTTTTGATTGAAGCATCAATGCATAAATTTGCGTACCTGTTTCTTTATCCAATGAGAGATACCAGATCTGCCCGTCTTCAGATGTTTTGAAATGATCTTCAGACCACATTATACTAAAGTTATCTTCAAAAGATGCTTTTGGTTGAGCTGCTTCAGATGATGTGCAAGAAGCAACCATTAAAGCGGCAATGAAGAGAAGAGCTGCCATTGCAGAAACCTTCTCTGGATTTGCCTGGATCAGAAGGCAGAGAAGGAGCTTACTCCCCTGGTAGCGAGCTGGATCTTTGCGAGGATGTGATGTTCATTTAATGATTGGTTTTTTATAATGCAGTGTTTCCAATGTGAAGGTTAGAACTGGAAAACCAAGCTGGCATGTCAACGTTGATAAATTATTTGGACATGATCATGGAATGTACAATTTTACCCCTCCAAGATATGTTAATCATATGATTTGGGTTTTGATGCGGTAGATTACGATAAATTACAAACTTATTAAACTTAATCCAATAACTAGGTTAAAAATAAGGTGGATTGCTTTTGATTGATACGCTATAATTCAAAATGTTGTTATTTTAATTAAAAAAATTAAAATTTATTATTTTGAAAATTTTTAACTTTAAAAAATTAAAATAAATATTAATTAAGTCAATTGAAACAAAACTGACCCAAAATAGGATTCAAGTCAATTGAATATCAGATCAATTTGTCGAGTCAAGTTGGATTTAATAGCTATGATAAATAATTGAATTACAATATGTTTAGAATTTCATGAATTCAATTCAATTTTCACAAAGGTAAATGAATTATTATGTTTGAAATTCTTTTTTAAGGATATTGGTTATTTATAATTAAAAAAATTAAAAATCAAATCAGAAAAGACCCTCTAATTTAATGCAATAATCTCTTTCAAAACTAACATTGAAAATTAAATTTTAAAAATACTTATATATATGTTAACACAATCCATATTTTTGCTATGTCTCTCTAGTACGCCTCTTTCTTTTTGCTCCAAGAACCCTAAACAGCACAATATCTTTTCTTTTATCTACATAGCACCAATCATCATTAAGATATTCCTGTTTCTTATTCAGTATGTTATTGATCTTCTCTTTTCTTTCTTGAATCTTTTCTTTAAGGGTCTTTATAACTAAAAAAAATGATTTCCATAACAAAAATGATTTCTAAATTAAAAGAAAATAGTCATATTATTGCATGTATTACAAACAACATAATTAAATATAATATTTTATTCTAAATTTGTTAGCCCTGTGAATTGAATTGAATTTATAGATACAAAATTGACATGGGTATTATAGGCATTTGATAAAAAGGATTCGAGGAGAATTTACATCACGTAAAAGATACATGGGGGAGTGAGAAAGCCAGGCTGCCCTCCATTGGGTTTAGAGTTTAGACAGAGAATTTCAAGGTGGGGTCAATATGTTGCTGTCAGAAGAGGGAGTGATTGTGATTTGTAATACAATAACCAGAAAGTTCTTGGATTTGACACCTGCAATTTGCAGCACAGAATCATGTGAAAACTCGAAGAGAAATGGTTAACAGACAGAAGCTATTTACAGGCTCTTCCTTGCGGATCTACTCGGAATTCAAAGGAAAGATACGAGGGGAATTTCTTTCTCAGCACCAAATGATGATTATTACTGCAAGACAGGCTTATGGGTTTTTTAGGGCAATCACTCTGTTGGTTGGCTCCACTTTAACGTAGCAATTGCTTTATAAGGAACAGGTTTTACTGGGAAGCAGAGCTTGCTTTCTTGGTAATAAACAAGACCAACATGCTAATCACAATGGCCGAGAAGGAAGGCTAATACAGTGACAGAACATTCAGACAGAGCATGTGGGCAACCAGTGGTTTACCTCTTATGATGCTGAAGGATGGAATTTTAATAGCCGTTCGATGATTAGAAATCAAATGCTTGGAACATTGGATTTCAATGGAGCACATGCCAGGGAATTGTAAAGTGATTTGTACGGCGATAAAGGGTCCTACCCAATTGCATGATTTTTTTTATTTATTAGGATATTCTGGTATTATTTTCGCACATCTCAAGTAATTTTATGATATAAATTTTCAATAATTATCATATTAATAATTATAACATTTGAATTTGATATCATAAAGAGATAATATTATTGTTTAGCTTAGTAAAGGACTGGTTGAGATAGAAACGGTAAAAATGAATGGTGTCATCATTAATTGACCGTTGTCGATAATGATATCATAAACTTTGTGCACCAGAATAGAAAGTTTTGGGATAGTTTCTATATATTAAAATTACGTTTTTAGGGTTTCATAGTAGAAAAATGAATTGAAGAAAATATTTTGTGCCCTTTTATTCAATTTGAACGGTCCATAATAACATGGAAGTAAACCTATTTAATTGCAATCCTACCTCAGCCTCCAAAGATAAAATATAGGAGTGAATTATTGGTTATTAATAATAGCTTCCAGATCATGCATGCTGCTCTTACATTCACAGGCAGCAGTCACGTGTTGTCGGTGAAAAACGCTTGACAAGTTGCCTCTAATTAAGGTTAAGAAATACTTTAAAAAAACACGGGGAAATATTGTTCTCCATGCGAGTGGTTGATTAAAAATAAATTATCGTGGACTGACATAATAATTTTTTTTTTAGTTTTTTTCTTTTACAAAAAATTGTAATTTTTTTTAGGTTCTAATTGATGGTCAAACATATTTATTAAAGAATAATAAGATTCAAAGATATATATATATAAAAAAAACATCAAAAGCATATTTAGTAAAGAGTTAATTTATTATGTAATGTTCATGTATTACGTGCACAGGACCAAAGATGAGAAGAAAAAAATGAAGGTGACTGTTATTTGCCACGGAGTAGTCCAACGCAAAAAAGAAGTTTTGCTGGTAGATTTGGTAGCGTCGTTGGTGACAGTGATAGTCATTGGTTAGAAAATCCAAGAAATAATAACAATTACAGCCACGAAAAAGAAAGAAATGAGAGAAATGGAATAAGATTATCAGACTTGGGTTGCTCCAAAATATAGAGGTTACTTTTTTGGTGGCTATAAGATATGCTGGTGACAGAGATGAAGGCTAAAAAAAACAAAGTAACTCCAGACAAAACAATAAAAATTAGGGAAGAGACTGGTTTTTTTTCCAAATTTTGGCTTTCAATTTCTTTTTCTTCGGGCCATAGATTTCACATCTATTTTTTTTTTTAATTTTGGCTTTCACTTTCTTCTCTTTCAGGCCATAGATTTCACCTCTACTTATAGCAAGTGAAAGAGAGTAATATTGCCTATATATGGGTTAAATTTCAACTATTGGTTCAAAGTAAAATCATCTTGACTATTGGCTCAAAATAGGTGTTATGAACTGTCAAATTTAACGTCTATAACAAGTTGCTTGAGTTGTCAGCTTTAAGGGTGAACTACTGCATATGTGATGTTAATCAGCCATAAAAGACCATACCTTGGTATAGTAGAGAATCATAGTACAAGTTTTGTTCATGTTTTATCAAATTTGATGAAGGAAAAAGGCATTAAATACATCTGCAAAGTTGGTATCAAGGCAGGATTTTTTGCAAAATTTTGGGGAAGAAGATGAATAATGACCAACAAAAGTTCAATTTGGTCTTTTATCTTATCATTGTTTTGCTTTTATTCCCAATCAAACTTCAATAAAAGCCTCTTAAATCTTGATTTTTTCTAATTTTGCTCCTAAATGACCAAAAAACTATAATTTTCTTGTAATTTTATCCAAATTTTCAACTAATTGACTTGTTAATAATAAATTTGATCTCCAAAAATTTCAATCTTCTCAATTTAACTCGAATT
Organism: Salix dunnii; assembly: GCA_015731905.1. Classification (NCBI taxonomy): domain Eukaryota; kingdom Viridiplantae; phylum Streptophyta; class Magnoliopsida; order Malpighiales; family Salicaceae; genus Salix; species Salix dunnii. The sequence goes on along the minus strand of CM027662.1, from coordinate 1,001,338 downwards.
GGGTTTTCAAATTTATTTTTTTTACCAATTAAACTCTTAATAAATTTGATTTAACCAATTTAAAGCATAATTAAGTCCTTGCACTTAATTAATTTTTTTAATTAGACTCTAAATTAATTCATAAACATAATGAATTTGAACCATGATTAAGTTAAATTGACCTATTAAAAATATTATTCGACTTTCAACTTAATTTCTATACAATTTTATCCGATAATTATTTATTTTAGCCTTGAATCTGTTTATTTATTTATTTATTTTTGGTATAATAAAGAAGGTACAATCAAACTCTGTAATCTATCTAAATTTCTAATTTGATTTTTTTACCACGTTAATCTACTTATTTTATTTTTGTTATTTTTATTTTTTATTTCAATTAAATTTTAAAAATAATTAGAAATGGGTTATAACAAAGTTGACGGTGGAGATGCAAAACAATAACAACAATAATTATGTGTATTCTCAAATTCAATCAATTATGTATAATTTTCTAAAATTAAAATCTTATCATTGTATAATTGTTTTTTGTTACTTTATTTACTGTCATTAACTTTTCTTCTCTTTCATGTTAAAATCGTAGCCTACCTCCACCATCCTCATCTTTGCATTGCTTTGAGTATTTTTCTTTATTCTTATTTTTCATAAAATATTCTCAATTATTGAAATAAATAATACAAGTGTCAATTGCAATTTTATTAAATTCCAAATCTAGTCAGAGTTAAGTTTTAAATTAAATTAAATTAAATTAAATTAATATAATCTCATTGATTAAACAAATTATTTATAACTTAAATCAAAACTTGATTTGGAATTGGTTTTTCTTAATACAATGTTTTTTTATATTGAAAATCTAAACTAATATTATTTTAAATTATTTTAAATCAATTTACAACTCATATCTCTTATCTTAGATTGACTCATCAAATAGATTAAGTTTAATAACTTCATAACAAATAAATTTATTATTATGAATGTTGAAAACACATGCAAATAGTGATTTTAGTCATAGAACATGAGTATGTTAATAAGATCCAATATGGGTTTTGTCATCCATGAATCAGCAACTTGAAATGACGTGTCGTTCAAAGATAACTCAAAATACCGTCATTCAGAGGGAAAGAGTGAGCAACTTTTTGCACTAGAATGTCTCTTAACAGAGCAAATCCAACAACCTCCATGAAATGGAGAACCCAAATCAGACAAAACCTCTTAGTGTTCCAAGTATCCTCAATCCTCTTACAAAGACACAACTGGGTTTCACTTCTCCAAAAACTTAACCTCTCCTCAAAACTAACTCCTTCTATCTTTAACCAAATTCTCCACAAAACACAAACCAACCCTCAAATTTCTCTTCTCTTCTTCAACTGGGTCCAAACCAATCTAAAGCTTAAACCAGACCTTAGATCCCAATGTCACATCATCAATATTTGTGTGAATTCGGGTCTCACTCTACCTGTGAGACCAATCATGGATTCTTTGGTGAAAACACACCCTGTGTCAGTTCTTGGGGGGGCCATGATTGATTCTTGTAGAGGTAAAAGTTTAAAGTCTGGTGCCTTAAGTTTTGTTCTTGAATGTTATTCACATAAGGGTCTTTTTATGGAAAGTTTAGAGATATTTTTAAAGATGAGGGGTAATGGATTTATTGCTTCTGGTACTGCCTGTAATGCTATTCTTGATGTTTTGCAAAGAGAAAATAAGATTAAATTAGCTTGGCGCTTTTATTGTGCCATGATTAAAGATGGGGTTTTGCCCGATAAGTTAACCTGGTCGTTGATTGCTCAGATTCTTTGTAAAGATGGGAACTTTGAGAGAATTGTTAAGTTTTTAGATATGGGTGTTTATAATTCTGTTTTGTATAACGGTGTTATCGATCGTTATAGTAAAATAGGGGATTTTGAAGCTGCTTTTGAGAGGCTAAATCAGATGTGTGAGAGAAAACTTGACCCTGGTTTTAGTACTTATAGTTCGATACTTGATGGAGCTTGTAAACATGGGAATGAAGAAGTGATTGAAAGAGTTATGGATATAATGGCAGAGAAAGGCTTGCTTCCAAAATGCCCTTTGTCTCAATGTGATTTGGTCATTCAAAAGTTTTCTGATTTGTGTAAGATGGATGTGGCAACAATGTTTTTTAAGAGAGCTTGTGATGAGAAGATTGGATTACAAGATGCTACATATGGGTGCATGTTGAAGGCATTGTCTAAAGAAGAAAGAGTAAAGGAAGCAATTGCTTTATACCATTCAATTTCCGAAAAGGGAATCAGAGTGAAGGATAGTACTTATCATGCATTTTTGGATCTTCTCTGTGAAGATCAGTATGAAGAAGGATACGAGATCTTGGGGGACATGATGAGAAGAGGTTTTAGACCTGGTACAACTGGGTTGTCTAAATTCATCTCGTTACTGAGTAGAAAACGTAGATGGAGGGAAGTGGAAGACTTGTTGGATGTAGTTTTAGAGAAAGGATTACTGCCAGATTCGTCATGTTGTTGCTCCCTAGTTGAGCATTATTGCTCTAGGAGACAGTTTGATAAAGCTGTTGCATTGCACAACAAGATGGAGAAATTGCAGGCAAGTTTGGATGTTGCAACATATAATATACTTCTTGCTGGGCTCGCAAAAAACGGTAGGATTGAAGAAGTAGTTAGGGTATTTGAGTACATGGAAGGACTCAAATTAGTGAATAGTGAAAGTTTTACAATAACAATCCGTGGGCTTTGCCATGCAAAAGAAATGAGAAAAGCAATGAAACTTCATGATAAAATGCTTGACATGGGGCTGAAACCTGATAAAGCAGCATATAAAAGGCTGATATTGGAATTCAACCAGTAGAATGTACAGGCAGTGTGTTTGTTCCGCCACTGTTCCTGATCAAACTGTAAACTCCTGCCCTTCTTTTTGCGAGTTAGCAGATATAATGCTCAGGCCAAGCGGTGAAGTTTCTAAATTTAAAGAATATAGCTCTGTTGTGGTCTATTTTCTGAAACATGCAATTTCTGTTATATGAGCATATATATTGCTACACTGCCACATAATTGTCTGCCGAGAACATGTTTTATGAGATGCTCAGATCAAATATTTTTCCTCTCACAAAAAGGTGATGAACTTCAGATAGATCAAAGGAAGACTGAACAAGCCTTTGCATTATGTTGTAAGTTGGAGAATTTGTTTGGAGGAAGCAACATATGGCTGAACTTCTTCATGGTTGGTCAAACGAGTTAGGGTTTACAAAAATAAAGAGAGGGTTGATGAAGAGGTTTGGATGTTTGATTGCACAAAATAACTTGATGATGATGAGTCCATAGTGCAAGTCTTACATATACAATGTGGTAGATAATTTTTTTTAATTTTTATTTTAAATTATTTATTTTTATATATTTTTAGATTATTTTCATATACTAATATCAATTTTTTTTTTTTTTTACCACCAAACAGTCTTTTAAAAGTAACGAGTAGAGCAATGAAACTCCATGAAATGTTGCTTAAACAGATTCAAGCTTTGATACTGGGATGCAAGCAATGTATTGTGTTTATCTGTTTGGCAGAGTGGTGTTCTTTTTCTTCTTCAAATTTAATTTATGTTTTTAAATTATTTTAATTTGTAATGTTAAAATTAAATATTTAAAAATAAAAAAATTATTATTTTAATATTTTATCAAATAAAAAGCATTCTGAAAAATAAAGTTTTAATATTATCTTTCGTTTTTATTGTGATACTGATTTTTAAAATGTTTTTTAATTGAAATTATTAAATTAGCTAGTTTGATAAGTATGAATTACTTGTCCTCACACCCTCCTCCTCCTCCCAAAAATGGCGATATTCCCAACTGTCTTCCTCCCTCTTCTCCTCTTGACCTCCGTCCTCCATTGCAACACCGCCGACTCTGACAACTTTGTCACCGAACTCCTCTCTCTCCAATCCCAATCCAAATCTGGCATTATCCACTTAAACGACCAGTTAATCTCCCGGTTTTTAACCTCCACCAACCCCCCCCGCCCTTACTCTCTCCTCATCTTCTTCGACGCTGAACAATTCCACTCCAAACCCGAACTCCATCTCCAAGATCTCTACACCCAATATTCTCTCGTATCTTCCTCTTTCATCGCCAACAACGACGTGTCGGCTTCCTCCTCCCTTTTCTTCTGCGACATCGAATTCAAAGAATCCCAGAATTCTTTCTCCCTCTTCGGAGTCAACTCCCTCCCCCACATCCGTCTCGTAAGCCCCAATGTCAAGAACCTGCAGGATTCGGAGGTGATGGACCAGGGGGATTTTTCCCTGATGGCAGAATCAATGGCTGAGTTTGTCGAATCCAGGACCAAACTAAATGTGGGTCCCATTCATCGACCGCCGATTTTGTCCAAAAACCAAATCACTTTCTTGATTGTGATTGTCTTGATCTGGGTTCGGTTTTTTATAAAAAACGTTGCGACTAAAGACACAATTTTGCATGATTGGAGAGTGTGGCTGCTCGGAGCGGTGTTCGTGTATTTTTTCAGTGTTTCTGGTGGTATGTTTAATATAATTAGGAAAATGCCCATATTTTTGGTGGATAGAAATGATCCGAGTAAGCTGGTGTTTTTCCATCAAGGTTCTGGAATGCAGCTGGGAGGGGAAGGTTTCGCTGTAGGGTTTTTGTATACAACTGTTGGCTTGTTGTTGAGTGTTGTTACTCATGTTCTTGTGAGAGTGAACAATAGGAGTGCGCAGCAGGTTGTCATGGGTGTTGCTTTGGTGGTCTCTTTTTGGGCAGTGAAAAAGGTTGTTTCTTTGGATAGTTGGAAGACTGGTTATGGTGTGCACGCTTTCTGGCCTACGAGTTGGAGGTGAAGAGGAAGGTTGTTTTGAGTTACGGGGGCTAATAAAAGGGTATGATCATTTTGATTTTTTTTTTATACTGTTAAGTGAATTTTGTTTAATTTGCAAGCTTGCATTGTCGTGTTGAATAGTCAATAGCTACCTTATTCTTTTGACGTTTTTCTTCGTCTTAGACATTGTTTGGGAATGAGTTTTGACAAAAATTTTAGTGTTTTTAGATCTTGATATCAAAATAAAAAGTATCATCTTGATTCATTTATGAACAAAAAAAACTAGATTAAACTAACTTTGATACCATGTTAAAATATTGAAAGTTAAAAATGAAGTATAATGAAATACAATCTCATTTATATAATTCTATCTTAATAATTGTTATCCCAAGTACATACTCTAGACAGACTGAGTTGTTACCTTTTAGGCATCACTAAGATGACCATGGCTTCAATCAATCAAAACTGATCATACCATAATATGAAAAAATATCATATGATTTGTCAAATTTGGTAAATTATAAAAGCATTAAATACATTTACAAAATGTGTCTCTGAGTTGTTTTTTTGGATGGAGACAAACATCAGTGGAAGGTTTTTTTTTCCTACCTTGATCCTTAGTCTTAAATTTATGCAATTTGCCTTCAAACTTGATTTTCTTTCAATTTCACCTTTAATTTCAGCAAATTGAATCCTTATAATTTGGTGTCTTACTCAAGATAGTTATTTGTCTCTCGATTTCCCCCCAAATTGACCCTTAAAATATTGATTTTCTTGCATTTTATCCATAATTTCAACCAATTAACTTGGTATAATTTAAATTTGATATCCACAAATTCAAATTTTCACAATTAAGCCTCAATTAGGCTTCCAACTTAATATCTCACTAATTCAACCCTTAATAAAAATGATTTGACCTGTTTAAGGTATAATTAATTTCTTGCATTTAATTAAATTCTTCAATTAAACCTCAAATGAGTTTCTAAATATAATTAATTTTTAATTTGACCTATAATTTAATCAAATTAGCCTATTAAAAATCTAATTATGTTTTTAGACTTAATCTTTATGTAAAATTGTTCGATAATTATTTATTTTAATATTAAATTTATATTTTTTTCTATTTTTGGGTACAATAAGGATACAATCAAGTTCTCAAATCCGTTTAAAGTTTTAACTTCCCCTTTGTTATTTTTATTTTGACTAAAATTAGGAATAACTTATAAATGAATTATGATAAAGATTCTAAAAAAAAGATAATTACTATGTATACACAGAACTGTTTTTATACTTCAAAATTAATTCCTGCAATGGATTCCGAGCCCAAGATATTTGGTTACAAAACACCGCTGGGCCACAGAAACAACAAAACACTCCGGGTCGGAGCTGATCAATTCATCATCAACCTGTGCCGCATTGCCGGTACGGTAGACTTCATATTTGACAATGCAGATGTGGTGCTCCAGTACTGCAAGCAAGCCCATGAATGGACAGAATAGCATGGTAAAAGCCCATGTGTGGACAGAATCACATGGTAAAAGCCCATGAAAGAACGGGCCCAAACCAAGATCCAAGGACTTCAATCCAAATCCAAAAATGTGACACAATAGCAAGTTCTTATCTTCAGGGCTAATTAATTTAACTACGCTAAGATTTTTTTTGCAAATTTTATTTAACTTATTTGATCCATGCATTCGCAATACATTATGTGTGATGTTAAACAAGTTAAACTTGAGACTTGTCATTTATTTGTTGTCTGTGCATCATATATCGAGTTCAAATTAGAATATATATTTTTTACAAGAGTTTATAATAACTGAGATTTTACTTGCACACTTGAATCATTAAAATGTGAATCCCAGGGATGAGGTCTTGAGGTCTTGTCGCATGAAAAAATAATAATTCTATAGCACTTCTATTCCTATGATAAGACATTGTATGCTATTTTTTTTTATTATTAAAATTCAATTATAAGATATTATGAAGGAGAAAGGACGTTATTATCAGTTGAATCATATGCTAGATCAGGAGTACTTTGTTTCAACTTATGCATATTAGATCCATAGTTTACATAAATCAATTGATTTTGCCCACAGTTGTATCTCGATCGATTGTCCATTGAATCATCACACACACACACACAAATATCATCATTTGCCACACACTAATTACTCTAATCGAGATTTTTCTATTCGAAGAACGTTGAAGAGAATGTCAAACACTACCTTCACTTAAAAAAAAATGGTCATGAGAAATAGCTGACAAACATAGTAGATGTATCAACTTGATTAAATTTTATGATTATGTTTCCTGCAATGAAACAGCTGCCACAAACGTGGCTCCAATTATCAGCAAATTCTTAACTTTTCATCAAGACACCCAAACCCTTTGTGGGATTTGCCAGAAAAGCACAGGAATTCCGGCCATGCAAGTAGATTACAAGATGATATCATTACAGTAGTTGCAGATACAATAAAAAAATACAACCGGTTTTTTCCCCTTCTTATTTAGAACATACAATTAATAATTAACTTCAACAGAAAGCACATATCAGATTTAACATTGCAGAAATGGATTATAGTGCTGGATTAGACCAACCAAAACCATTCCTGTTATGTATTTGCCTGACAACTTCTTTTTATATCCTTGTTTTCAATCATTTCTTAGGATAATGAAAAGATTTAGGAAATTAAATGTTGGACTGTATAAGGGTAATAACTCTCATCTAATAGCTTAATTTTATAGGTGAGGCTTCATAATATGATTTATATTATTTTATAATACATTCTCTCAAGTAAAGGTCATTTGGACTTGAAACTTGCATAGACCCATATTATCTTGTGCTTGATTTTATCAAATAGAATGAGAATGGTGAGATTCGAACTCGTGATCAGTGGGTTAATAAAGTTCTGATACCATATTAAAGAATCATCTCACTTAATAGTTTAAGTTTATAGGTATGATTTTAAAATATGATTTATATTATTTTTAAGAGAGGAGTTTTAAAATGTGATCCCTTCACAGATAATTAAAATGATTATAGAAGAGTATTCACAACTTAAAAAAATAAAATAAAAGTTCAAATAGTTAGGTGAGAGTTTTTAGAAATTAAATAAAAGTGCAGAGAAGCAATTGCAAGCGAGTTATTTTGCTATTAAAATATTGGCCTTCGTTCATCATCAATAGGGTTGAAGGGTTAGGTAGGGTAACAATTATCTCACCTGTTGCCATCTTTATGATATACAAATAAAATAAGTTGGGACCTGTATCCTATAGAAAAAGAAGAACATTGGTAGGTTAGCTGGCTGCTTTCAGGGCCCGAGTTGGTGAGAAGTGATTCAAATTGATGAAATTCTGATACCGGTTAATATATTTTTCAAGGATTTACACGATTTAAATAGAAAAACAAATACTATATATGAGATGAGAAGGACTATCTACTAATAATAGTCTTTTTTTTCAATTTTTTTTTTTATTGGGATCGATTATTATTATATTTCAACCCAGTTTTTCTTAAGAAAATTCTCATTTTCCCACTCTAATACAAATCATCTAAAAAGGGAAATTCGTGATCGTGAGAATTTAATCTTGTTTTCCGTCAATATTAAAGGTGTTGCTGAGCCAAGTTACACATTAAAATATTAACTATAAAATATAAATTTAATTTCTCAACACTCATCTGATCACCACATGACCTACCCTTTAACGTTTTGTGTATTTTTCTCTCCAAGATTAGACCATTCCTTTAGATCATGACAGCTAAGTTTTCCAAGATCCAATCAAGTCCGAAGTGCCAGCTTACGAGGCATAGCTACTGATCCAATCAAGTTCGAAGTGCCAGCTTACGAGGCATAGCTACTGTTTTTACAAGTCAAACACTGCAAAACTCAAAATTTTTCCTCTTTAATAGCTCCTCTCTCTTCTGAATTTTGCCCGCATTTTGAGAGAGCTCCAGCATTTTTTTTAGACGAGGGTCTTTAATAAGACAGAAAAAAGGGTCTGCGGCCCGCGCTTTGCTCGTTGAAAAACAAAGCAAGCACTCAGAATTTTCTGTCAAGATTTTTTTTCCTATCAACCAAAACCAACGAGCCACCGCCCAGTTTTTATCATCGGCCCTCTCTTCTTTCTTTTTCTCTCTGGCTTTCTTCAAAATATTTCTCTCTTTCTTTTGGTTCAACTTCTTTTTGGCTTTGATGGGGTCTGTTTGATGTCCACCGAGCTCGCCCATGATATTGCATACATTTAGAATTCTTGTAGGCACCTTTTCTATTCATCAAGAATAGCAATAGAATATATATATGGAGCAATATTGGTTGGATGAAAGAGAGGAGAGGTTATTTCTCTCTTGAATTAATCTTTCTACCATCATATTCCTGGCCATTAATCCTTTGAGGTATAGTTGCTGCAGTTTTTGTTCCTCCCCGCCCTGATTTCAGATCAATGCAGTGTGTTTTTCTTTGAAAGATTCCAATCTTCTTTCACCAGAAAATAGTTTGTAAATCACATGCATTTATGATAATCTCTGACAAGCTCCTAAGCCCTTTTGTCTGTTTTTTTTGGTTGCCTCGCTTTTCTTGACTACTTGTGCTGTAAAATTATGGTTTGGATTGCATAAACTCCCATGTCTAAGAACACTTTGCATTCTAGCAGGAAAACGAGCTATCTCTCCACGTTCGTTTGGTTCTTTTTCCTTCTGTTTCGAAATCAATATACATTGAGGGGTTTTGCATTTGGCTAGCTTCTAAAAAGTTTCTCCATGGCAACCAAAATCAAAGGGATCTATAAGGGTTTCAAGTACATCTCCCAAATCTTTGGTAAGCATATACACCTTTCATTTCTTCACAACGTATATATATAAAGTCTGATAACTTCATTAATATGTAGTACGGTAATGGTTATACAGGGAGGAGAAGAAGAAATCATAGCATGTACTTTACAAAAACATTGACTTATAAATACACAATGCCGAACATAAATCAAAACTTTGAAGTTTTTGTATTAACTTCATGCTTTTCTAAACAATCCGCTAAGAGTGCATGTAAAATTCACATAAGAGAGGATAGGACAAGTATTTGAAATGTCTAATATCATTGTTGATTGATTGGTGTATATTCTTGCAGTGGTAAAAGAACGAGAGATGGAAATTGGGTATCCTACAGATGTCAAGCATGTGGCCCACATAGGGTGGGATGGTCCTTCTGGCAGTGCACCCAGTTGGGTATGCTGTCTACGATTCTTGGCCTTCCATCATCTCATGAATCCCATGAGCTTCCTCTATCAATAACACAATAAAAAATCATATAACTTAGTAATTGCTCCAAAATGTGTATTGTGATGGCTCATCATGCAATTTTTATAATGACAAGTTACTGAAATTATTGCTGGGACAATATTGCAGATGACTGAATTCAAGACGCCTCCTGATTTCTCAACAACCACAGTTGCTAATCCAAGAGATTCCACTTCTGTTACTTTCTCCCCATGGTCCTCTCAAGGTATAATCATCGTTATTTTCCAAAATCTTTTCAATTATTAGTTTTTCTTTTTTGGCACTGTTGTGTAGCCATATACTCTTTGGTGGGAGAGGAACACTAGACTTGCTATCATTCGGCGACCACATACAGAATAAAGAACTGTTGAGCACTGTTATTATGCCAAGACCTAGAAGAATTAGGTTGCTTTTTATGCAAACCACAATAAGAAACATTGCTTTAGTTTTTCAAGATTCACAACAACGAATAAGACACACACATATATGTGGCGAAGATTGCTCCCATTTGGATGCCATTTGTGTAAATGACAAAGCTTGAATTTGTGACTTCAAAATTATGTTCCTCTAAACAATATTTAATGGATTCCATGTGGGGGTCTGCTGCATAAGCTGACAAGTAACATTACGGCCTTTTCAACACACATAGGAATGCCTCCCTCAATTTATCAAAAGCTAATCGTTAAGGTACACTGAAAGTTGAGATTATTGCTCTCCAAGAGGCAGGAGTTTGGTTTTTGTGTCACGAGCCAATAATAATATTTCTGTAGGCAAATTACGCAACTGATTGCCTTGGTAAAGGACAGTTTAGGGTGGACCATGCATAGATGCTGTCACTGAAGCCATTCATATAATGGTGTAGTAATCATATCTTTAGGGTATCTTGGAGAATATTATTGAGAATATTTGGGCATTGGTACTGTTGAGAGGGAGGCATCGATCCATTTTTCCATGGTTTTGAAAGCTGAAATTCTGTTGGATGGGCTGAAATTTGCTTGGAATAGTTTTGAAAATTCATATAAGGTGGTAATAAATAATTGGAACCATATCATCCCACAAATTCATAATTTGTGCCATCTGATTCAAGTTTTCAAGGCTACTCTTAGGTCCTTGGGCTCCTCTTGAATTTCTTTTCTCAAGATAATTCTGAATAGAAAGTTTTTTCCCACTTCGATTGTGAATTTCCTCCTTGACGCATGGTCTTTATCTTCTATCAGGAGTTTCATGATCATCTCCAGATGACATGAACCTATTTTTTGTGGTATTTTTGTAACAGATTTTGATCAATCTATTGGACATCAAACTATGCCAAATGTGTTCAATGACAGTCCACCTTCAGATCGTCCAAATGTTCCCAAGAAACCTAAAATTAGGAAAAAGAAGACAAGTTCTTCCTCTCCCAAATCTTCATCTTCGGCATCAAGATCTTCCCGGAAAACGAAGCAGAAAGCTATGCAGTATGAACTTGAGTCAACACCGAAGGTACAAGTACAGTAAGAGTATGAACAGGGTGCAAGGAGCAGAAAAAGATATTAATGTGCACATCAGAAATTGAGAGTCCCCTTTCCAAAATCCAGGATGCTACATTGGCAACGAGATTCAAGTCCCCTTTTCAATATCCAGAATGTTACACCAGCAAAAGATTCAAGGTGAACGTAGAAGTTTGATCAAAACTTTTGTAAGATATTAAAACTGTATTTCATTTATGAAGTGAAAAAGAGAAACTAGGAAGGGTGAGAAATGTGAAGGTACAAAGAAAAAATCAATGTCCAAAGACGACCGATGTTAGTGTAGGTAGCTGAAATATTTTGGTTTTACAATGACTAATGAACATTAAAGAAACGTGGATTGCTTTTTTTTTTTTTTTTGCGGAAAGTTTTGCTAATTCAATTTATTTGAATGATCAGAGTTTTTATCAACGATCTCAGATAAATTGCAATGTGTTTTACCTCTCAGCATGCTAAATCTGATATACAGCCATTGTATAGACTTCAATTGGATAACTAAACTAATCCTGTATCGGTTGATTATGAGACTACTGCTACAGATTGTCGAAAATGATCGTTGAATTAGGCCATACAAATATCTCTCACATATCTTATTGTAGGAAAGCTGTCTATGATTTTGCTTTTAGTGCAGTCTTTTATATCCAAATAGCAAAACTACAAGCATTATGAACCGTTCAAGTTCTATCTAGCTATCTTGTGATCCATCATATTCACTAGTAGATTTTTTTCTCAGATATTTTCACATCTCTCCACTTGCTACGCATCCTTAAATAACCCATCATCTAAAATCTCATCTCTCAAGCCCTCTTCTGTAGCTTTCGCCAAGTTCTTTTACAAAATAAAAAACCCTTTAGAAAAACCTTATAAAAAAAACCTTCAATTACAGCCATGGCCTCTACCCTTACCTCTTCTCTATCTGCAAACCTCAAATCCTCTTTCTTAGATCACAAATCATCCTTCCATGGCACACCTATCACAACTACTGGACGCTTCATTCCAATCAAATCCACCTCTCCTGCCATTACCATGTCCTTGACACAACCTTCATATGACCTTCAGTCCTTTAAGTTCCAGCCCATCAAAGAATCCATCGTCTCTCGGGAAATGACTCGTCGTTACATGACAGACATGGTTACTTATGCAGACACTGATGTTGTCATTGTTGGTGCTGGCTCTGCTGGTCTTTCTTGTGCTTATGAGCTAAGCAAGAACCCTTCAATTCGTGTTGCTATAATTGAGCAATCGGTTAGCCCTGGAGGTGGTGCATGGCTTGGTGGCCAATTGTTTTCAGCCATGATTGTGCGTAAACCAGCTCATAGATTTCTTGATGAGCTTGAAATTGAATATGACGAGGCAGATAACTATGTGGTTATCAAACATGCAGCTTTGTTCACTTCAACAATCATGAGCAAACTCTTGGCCAGGCCTAATGTGAAGCTTTTCAATGCGGTGGCAGCAGAGGATTTAATAGTGAAAGGAGGCAGAGTTTCTGGTGTGGTCACTAACTGGGCTTTGGTGTCTATGAACCATGACACTCAATCTTGCATGGACCCTAATGTCATGGAGGCCAAGGTTGTGGTTAGTTCTTGCGGCCACGATGGGCCTTTTGGTGCTACTGGAGTGAAGAGATTGAAGAGTATTGGCTTGATTGACAGTGTTCCAGGAATGAAAGCACTTGACATGAACGCGGCCGAAGATGCCATTGTTAGGCTTACAAGAGAGATTGTGCCTGGCATGATTGTTACAGGCATGGAAGTTGCAGAGATTGATGGAGCACCAAGAATGGTAAATTCTCGATTACCATAATTTTTAATCAAGTTCATGAACAAATCGGACTGTATCATTAAACTAACGATGATCATTAACTTAATTTTCACAGGGTCCAACATTTGGGGCAATGATGATCTCAGGGCAGAAGGCTGCACACTTGGCTTTGAAGGCTCTGGGGCAACCAAATGCCCTAGATGGAACCTTCACTCTACAGCCAGAGCTTGTGCTTGCAGATGCCGAGGCTGGAGAGATTGTTGATGCATGAACATAGTTTGACTTTTTGATTAGGAACTTGTATTTATCAATTTCGAACCTTCGCATAAACTCAATCTCCACGTGATGTTCTACTTTTCCTGAACTTGAGATATCATTCAACTATGTGGAGTCTCGTTTTTTTTATACTTCTTTTTTCAGATTTAATTCAAAATCTAAAAAACAATTCAGACATAACTAGTCACCCATGTTGTCAAAGTATAACATATATCTTAACTTTAGAGCTCTTGGTATTAATAAAGATGTGTATAAGATAGTTCAGACATCTACATTAATAAAAAAAATCTATCATATATCTAACTTGTAAAATTAGATTGAAAACTAGTAAAATTAAATTTGACTCAACAAACTAGATCAAACTGAGTATACTTATTAAACTCGAGCAAAAGTATAAAATTAAGTGACTCCTCTGTCTTTTCTCAACCCTGCCACCAACCATCGCTTCCACTCTCTCTCAAGCATCCATTTTTTTCTTAACCTTTTCTGCTTCTGATTGTCTCCTTCTGTGCTCTCTGTTTTGACAAAGATCAGGTTAGTTTTCTTAAACTTTATTATAGCTCAGTCTCATTCTCTCTCTATGTTTTGATTATTGTTTTACACACCAGTAATGTGACAAAGAGCCATGGCCATGACCAATAGAAAGTATAAATTGTTTTGGAATTTGTCAGCCATTTGATTACAATTAATAGTCTTCAAATTTTTGATGCAATGATGGAAAAACATGCTGATTTTGTTTATAAAAGAAGCGTATTTCAAGTTATAAACGTGTCCTTTCCTGAGGCAACAACTCATCTCACTATGACCCTATACGATTACTTCATCACAGCCACCTCCTTACATCATCTAAAAATCGATGGTGTTAGCTTCGAAATTCCGGGAAGGATGTGATATCAAGAGTGGGCTAAGAGTTTGGATCCATATACTGATGGTGTGCTCGTATCTATATCTGCAGAAGAGCAGGAGACAAAACACGGAAAGATTCCTCTTCTCTCTTGTTCTGTAATCTATGTGGTGTGGAAATAATTAAAAAAGACTTCCTTTTTTATATGTCTGTTACAATGTTATCGTCATCACTTCCATTGTTTCTGCAAGTCCCTCGATCCAACAGACATTTGTCCATTGATTTTGTCCATTGAAGGGGATAGTTTTCTTTTTTGGATATCGGACGGTTTCATTCTGTTGTACCTTAGAAAAAAAAGTTTTTATCCAAATACAGGGGACAATTTTATTCGTATATATTAATTCTTAAACATTCTTTATAAAAATATAATTGTATTAAAACTTTGGTTTTTTTATTAAACATAAGATGCATCATCTTGTGTTCTCTTATTTTTTTCTCTTTAGAAGTTTCAATGGAAATAAACCTATAATCAATTCAAATACATATACATGAAGAGAGATGTAAATAAGGGACTCGATCTTTCCAAAAAGTAAATGTTAAGAGTTTGCACATAATTTGTTATCAAATATCTTATTGATACTAACAAGTACTAGAAGATATGAACATATGATTTTGAATGTTTTGATGGAAATTATGAAGCAACTAAGAGGAGGAGAAAAACCTTCTGATATATTATAAGAGACAAGAATAAAGATGAAAGAGAGCAGAACTAGGAGTGAGAAGTACACAAATTACCATCAATCACCTATTAAAAAAGAATTTTAGAGAAGAAATGTCAACAAATTACAAGATTTTTCTGCATTATTGTGATTCCATTTAACTGAGTGAAAAACCCCAAGTTTGTTAAGGCACTTGAATTGGTTGCAAAACATGTGCCATGTTTTAAGCTTTTCATCTTGCCATGATATTAAAGATAAGTATTTAAAGCAAGAAGTAGATTACACAATGAATTTTCTTGATAAGTACAAAAACCAGGCTAGTCAATAATGTATGATGAATGGATTGATAAGAAAAGATGTTCTATTTGCAATTTTTTTTAGTTAATAGTCTTAAAAGGATTTTTTTTAATCTTCGGTAAATACGTATAATATATCCAAAATTGCATATAAGATATTTGAGATGTTGGATGCTATTTTGGAGAGGGTTAGAAAGTAAAATATGGTGCAAGTAATCACTAATAATGCTACAAATTATAAGGTAACAAGATTATTGTTGATGAGAAAGAGAGAAAATTTGTGTTGTACACCATGTGCTATCCATTGTATTGACTTGATATTTGGAAAATTTTGAGAAGAAACTAGAGGTTATTTCCATGCTAAAACACTTTACAAAAAAAAAAAAAGATTTGATTAGGTTTATTACCACTTGATTTGCTATTGTATATATGGCTCTTGGATATTTGAGTGATTGTAAGAGACAATTCATGACAATATTTTCTTTCATCCAATGAAGGTCATGTAGGTTTTAAAAAATAGAAAGAAAAAAAAAACGAATTCAAAGCTATGTTTTAGACAATAACTTTTGACAAGATATCACTATATGTACTAAAACAACATATTCTCTAATTAAAATTCTTTGATTAGTTGATTTAAATAAGAAACTAGAGTTAATTTATATGAAACAATGGATCAAATAAAAGATAAGACATGAATTTTATTTATGTGAAAAGTAGTGATTATCTATCTTGCTAATTATTTGGTGACTATAATAAGTTGATGCATAATGTTTATTTCACTTTTATATTATTTAATTTAATGTTGATGTTAATATTTTTGTTTTTATTTTATAGTTATATACTTATATAAAATATTATTAATGCAAGATGAGAACCTCAACTTTATAGATCTTTATATGCAACAACTTATTATTTAAATCCTCATTATTAGTATAATTTTAATTTTAAAGTTAATACCAACATTAAAATTGAGTTATATCAATGCTTGGAAATGATGATGCTTAATATAAGTAAAATGTGTAAAATTAACTTACAACTTGATTTATTCAAGGATGCAAAAAGGTTGTTCGGAATTGAGGTGCCAAGACAATAAAGGATAAAAAAAACTTCAAATAAATGGTGAGATTCTTGTGGGGAATGAAAGTCCATAGCTACAAAATTTTGCAATCCAAATTATAAGTTTAACCTATAATTCATATAGATGTGTGTGTAATTAGAGTGCATTTGACATGACAATTCTTTTTTTTTTTTTAATGTTTTTATATTAGATAAAAATCTTATATGTTATCAATTTGAATTGCTTACAAAGAGTCATACAAAACAAAGAAATCGCATACAATGGAAATAAATGAATGATTTGATAATTGTAATGTGTAATATGAAATTGAATAATAACCAAGTTAAAAGGGAAGTTAATAATTTTGATGAAGTTTGAGGTAATTTCTTATCTGATGGTGATTGAATAATTGAGAGATAAAAATATTATGATTCATTAAACTTTGATTTGCTTTGAGTCATTGATAGTGCAAGACCATGAAAACTTTTTAAAATTAAATTATTTATAAACAATATTTTAATTATTTATTTAAATAGGCTTTTATTTTATGATATTAAAAAAATAAAATAAAAACATAAATGAACGAGGTAGGACAATTGAAACTGCAGTAAAAGTTACGAGAGTTATGGATACAAACCAGACTTTTAAGGTGGTATTTATACACCTTGTAAACCTTATGAGTCACATTAATTTTACTTAATTATAAGATCCAGCTTTATCAAATATATATATATATATATATATATATATATATATATATATATATATATTTATATATAATTTAATACTTATCTCAAGTTCTTAAAATTGTTTTTAGCAGAATAAATTGTGTAAAATACATAAATAGATTTATTAAACACCCATATAAATATATGCTTAATAAAATCCCAAATATTCAAGAGAAAAAATATTAAGGATATCCATGTAAATAAAATTCATTATTTTAAAATCTGAATAAGCTTGTTGGGTTGACTAAGGAGTTGGCTGTCCAGGAGTTTGAACTATTCTTAATTGAAAGAAATCAGTCCGATAATAAAATATGAGTTGAATTAGTGACTTGTTATACTCTGTCATCGACCGTTGACTCTTTTATATTTTTAATTAAAAAAATATCTTTTTTCCCCCTTTAAATTAATAGGGGTAATTTGGGAGTATAGTTATTGTTGTTTTTTATAGTGTTTTTTTTATGCCGAAATACATCAAAATAATATTTTTTTATTTTTTTAAAAATTATTTTATTTTTGACATCATCATATCAAAATAATCTAAAAATATTAAAATATATTTTTTTTAAATAAAAAAAATAAAAACAATCATACACTATTTTGATCGCAGTACCAAACAGCCACGTATCCCTAACCTCGCCATTATATAATTTTAAAATCGATCGCATTACCAAACAGCCACGTATCCCTAACCTCGCCATGATATAATTTTAAAATCATAATGAAATTAGTCTAACATTAATATGGTATGTACTTCTTTCAGAAATCATTAACGAAGCTCGCTCATTTCGAAGATCGACATTGAATGTGCCCTGAGCTTTGCTGCCTAAAGCAACCCTGAGATCATAATTCCTATACTTTTAAACCGTGTTCTTCCCAAGGAGGGAAAACTGGACGTCACAACTTGTCATGCTATGGAAGCTCGAAAGTCAAACTGTATGTGCGTGGGAAATGGTTTCCAGCCATGAACGGGGTGGCTAAATCCGACAAATCTTGAGTTTGTTTTCTATAAATTTTAACCGGCCAGACCTCGAATTAATTACCCTGACAAACGTGAACAGTAAGATGATGAGCAAAAATTGAAATAATAAGAAGTAAATTTAAAATAAAAACTAAAAAAATAAAAAAATGAAATTGAAACAAAACCAACCTACTAAAGATATAAAGTGCCCGTTTGATATTGAGGTATAAACCAAGATTTGAAAAAAAATAATAGATTTATTGTTTGGTTACACAAGAAAAGTAGGTTTTATGGTTATGGGATCCATCCAAAATATTAACAAGACACAGTTTCATGGAAAGCAATAAATATTAACAAAACTGCTTTCCGTGCGGCGAGTCTCTGGGAGAGGGTTGGGGGGCTAGGAGACAATTGAAATTTGCTGTTCATGCTGGGGTTGGGATATAATAAATATATATTAATATTTTAATATTAAATATTTTTAATATTAAAATAATCTAAAAATTGCATTTTATCCAAAATAAATATCTGTTTTTTTCATAAATTATAAATTATAAATTATATTTTATTGTTATAATTATTAATATATAAAGTTTAAAAATTAATATATATATATATATATATATATATGTGTGTGTGTGTGTGTGTGTGTGTGTGTGTGTGTTCTTTAAAGTAATTTCAAATGCTGATATTAATATGAAAAGCACGATAACCAAAGACACAAAATTATTTTTTTTTTTAACCTCAAACTCAACTACAATTTTAATCAAACACTTCACTGTTTATTTTGAACCGCAGTAAAAAAGCTTTTTATGAAATTATTTTTTTTAACTTCAATCACAACAACAACCGCAATACTAAACACATCCAAAATTGAAATAAAATAAAATAACAGGGAAAAAATTAAAAATATAAAATGACGTGCAAAAGATAAAAAACTAAAATAGATGAAAATAAAAAGAACAATGACTATATTGTATATATATAAAAAAATACAATCTTTTTCACTTTGCCTAAAAGAGAAGACAAAAAAGAAGAAAGAAGAAAAGAAATCAATCGTAGCCAAATCATCTATTCTTGGCTATCATGCGCTTCATCACTCTCAAAAGCTCTTGGTATATCGTTGTAGAAGGTGGTGTTTGATGGCCATAGGAGCTCGCAAGCAGTGCTCGATGGACATACGCTCCTTCCAAATATATACATACAAACATGTATGTTACATTGTGGCCTTACTGTGTATACCCTAACATTTTTTTTTATATATATAAAAAATAAAATATACCAGGTTGATGCAAGAAAGTTTAAAATAAAAGCGAGGCGGAGGCTCAACTGAGAGAAAATATTAGTATTGTCTTATTAAATATTAAAAAAACAATAAAAATAAATAGATTAATTTAAATAAAAAATTATGATAACCCAGAAAAAAATAAAACAGTTGAAGTATTATTTCTATATATGAATTAATATTTTCCACATACAATCCCACGTGTTCTCTCAATTCACAAAATGGAAAAAAAAGAAATTAAATTAAATTGAGTTGATCATTTGCTTCTTCCATACCAAGTGCCAACCATGAACAGAAGCATTTCACCTACATTATTTATTGAAATCTACTTCATAAATATGTTCGATGGATTTTAAATTTGTACCAAGAAAATGTGATAGCTGTGGAAATAACTGTGCCATAGCGGCATGCTCACTAGCAGTGACGAATATATCAATCAATTAATTAATGTATTTTGAAAATATTTTTTAATTTATAAATATATTAAAATAATTTTGATATCAGAACGTAAAAGTAATATAAAAACACTAAGAACATTTAGTTTAAAATAAAAAAATATTTTTTTAAAAACACTTTTAAAACACAATATATCTTAATCCCTTACATTTTAATGTCAATGAAGTTATTAAAAATTTATTAATTATTCAACATATAATTCATATTTTAAATTTAAGCCGGATCTAAATAAAATATTATATAATAAAAAATATTAATTTATCAAGGTTATACTATATTTATGTTCATATATGTAAAATGATGGAAGAACAAGATTTATTGTTAATTCGGTTAAGTGAAATTGTAGAATCTTTTTCATTTATTTTTATTCAATCCTAAGGGCACATTGACCTAATGTATGAATTAACAAATTCACATGCTCCCTGCTTCCAAACTTTAAACCCAGGAATTGAAAGAAGGGAGTAAACTTTCTTAACCACCAAACCTACTCTTTAGAGCTTTTTCCCCAAATATTTTGAGAAAATGCGTTTCAATTAAGTATTGCAAGTGTTATTAATGTGTCAACAATTAATGAATTTCTTCTTCTTCTTCTTCTTCTTCTTCTTCTTCTTCTTCTTCTATATATATATATATATATAACCATAAAGCCAGCCATCTTAAATCCATTATTCAATATAATAAAAGAATTTGGGCTAAACCGGATAAGTATTCTAATAAAAAACAAAACAATATAATAGTCAATGTTGCAACTCAAATTCTTACCCCTGTTAAAGTATTAAAAAAAAGAAGTAAAAAACAACAAATAACCAAAAAAATATGTTTTTGAATGCTATTGTCTGATTAATGTGTTAAGCTTTTAATGTGTTATTTTTAAAATCTTTGATATTTTATTTAGATTTGATATTGATATTTTTTTGTTTTGAAAAGAAAAAACATACCACAAAAATAAAAATAAAACTCAAAAATATCATGATGCATGGGGAAAAAGTGAAAAGACAAAATACAAGGAATCGTCTCATGCAAGCAGCTATAGTTGCAACCAAACATTTAAATAATATATGAACTTAAAAAAACTCAAATATATATTTTATCATTATTTGGTGAACATTTAAATAATTCATGTACTTAATTCATGATAATTAATGGTTAAATTCAGATAATGAATGTTGGACCTATATGAAGATTAGTATTTAAATATCTAGAAACAACTAAAAAACTTATCAGAGTTATTCTGAGCGGTGAGCGATTCTTTTGGAATGTTTTTCTTACAATACATGGTTTGCAGAAAACTCATCTAATAAATGATCATTTTAAGGTATCTACAAGAATTTTTTTTTGGAAACACGAGTCCAATATAAAATCTCAATAGCTAAATTTATTCACATGGACAAATATTACCCATCAAAACTTTTAAAATCACATCAAAATACACAATGTAGCTTACATCAGGTAAGGCGTACTAGGGATGCTAATACTTTTTTCTTTATACAACCAGTCCCCTACCTTCGAATTTCTTACCATACCATTACAACTGAGTTTTCCTAGCGACACTTAACAAATAGGTGGTGACTCCTCAACGCCGACTAGACTTCGGGACGTCGCGTGACAACGTGCAACAATCAATAAAAGACAAGTCAATTAATCAATATTATCCATTTTTAAATGATAATCAAGCTATATTATTGATAAAAGCAAGCCATTTAGTGTGTGACTAAGAAAGGAGAAACAAGAGTTCAAGTAAATTAGCAATTTTAGAGAAGGAAAAGAGTAAAATTACAATTTTGATTCATTTATCTAAGAAGCTCATCGACAAAGGTCCTAGTTGGATCAATTATGAATTTTTGATGCGCTTCCTAGCATATCATTACTTTTGTAACTAAGATTTCCTCCGTTTCTCTTTAACTAAGCTGATAGTCGATGGAGAATTAAAGGAAAACATGATTCCCAATTTGACCGTATCCTTTTAAATATTATCATCTTCATAAGTATCATCTTCAACCTCCCAATTTTTATTGTAACTCATATCATTATGTATTGGAATAGTAAAGTCATTATAATTCCTTTTTCTCAATAAAAATATTGGTATAGGTATCACAGGTAAACTTGAAAAATTCAACAACTAAAGACAATGTGGTGGATCCTAAAAAGGCACCAAATAATTTCTCATTAGTTTAGGGGAAAATAAACATGAGCAAATAATAATTCAGTAAAATTCATCAAATTTATAATAATAAAAAATATTTTTTGGTGATAAACAGAGGAATGCGTACATTGCGATCAACTAAGGGCACACTCAATAGAGAATGATGGTTTAACAAACTCCAGCAGTAGTTGAGAATAACATTGCATTTAAAAGGTATCTTCCATTTCTAAAATATTGGCTTACTTTCGGATTTGGTTATATCTCTGAAAAAGATGTTACCAAGATTAATTGTGGGACAATCTATTTTGAAGCTTATCAATTTAAGATTCATTTCACTATATAAATGACAATGGGCTGAGAGAATTTGTTCGGAAAAACACTAAGTTTATAATGAAAAATTTTAAGTCGTATTTTTGATTGACTTAACAATTTTATGAAGATTGACAATCACATATGCTTGTAAAAAATATGTTTGAATTGAGAACAACTCAAAGACTGATTGAAAATATAAAATGATGTCAATATTAGAAAATCTTTCAATGATTGATAGCAAGATGCACACAACTAATCAAAGAACATTTCTTGTGAGAATACAAGAAAACGGATGACTTTTTACAATCTTTTATGATGAATCAAATAACACCATTTGTGTTGCCTTTCATGATGTGTCACTCTTTCATGATGAATTCAATAAATTCATCCATTTTCTCTTTGAGTGTGAATAATTAAAGAACATGTTAGTTTTTACCTAGTGGTTTTACAATCAAAATCGATTGAGTTGCCCACTTTCAAGGTTTTATTGTAACAATTCCAACATCATAATCACTTGAAACAACCAAAAACTAATATAGGACATGCATAACTTTTATTTGGACCTTGATCTTGCTAAATTTGGATATTTGTAGCTCCATTTTAATATATTTGAAGCTACCAACTTGATTAACCAAAACTATTAAAAATAGAGATTGAAAGATATGTCATTCAACCATTCTCAATTATATATGAATAACACATCATCTAGGTGAGATTAAGACTTTTAATTTGGTATTTAGCAAATTTTAATCGAGTTTTTATTCTTTTAATCTCTTTTAATTACACTCTTAATTGCATTAAAACTTTCAATTTATTTCATTTTCACCCCGTTGAACTCAGTTGTCATCCCCTAGGTTGATTTGCCTTTTATTTTGATCTTTAATTCTAAATTTGTGTATTTTGACTCTTAAGTGACTATCAAACTTTCAATTTTATCAATTTAGCCCTTTATTAATAAATTTTTACTTCTACATTCACTCTTCTTTTTAAGTTTAGTTATTGATTTTGGATTTCTTCAATCAAGTCTTAATATCCCATCAAATTTTAATATTTATGCAATTAAGCTCTTGATTTGACCAAATTAATGCTTAATATTTGATCTTCCTCAACTACTTTTCAATAATTTATTGGGCATTCTAGTATAATATTCTCACTATATATATATATATATATATATATATATATATATTTATTGTATTTTCTCTTTTACCTTTTTGATATTTTTATGTGAAGCCCCACATGCGGGTTATCAGAATAAAAAGGGATGCTGGTTTTAATATACTACATGATACCAAGAAAAGTGTACTATGTCATAACTGTCATAATTCGAAAAACAATACCTAATGAAGCTACCTCAATTAATTACAAGTTCTGATCTTTGCACAAGCTTTGAATGATGTGCTCGTCATTAACTGTTATTTTCTGAATACTTCCCATAAGAAAACTAAAATTTCTTCTAAAGAGCAACCCTACCAAAGTCCTTTCTTCACAAAAACATTAACAAAATGAAGGAGGAGGACATCAGGTTGTATTGGAGTCCCCAACCACCGGCTACTGTATGCAATACATCATTTCGATCATCGATTCAAAAACTAGACCATGGAGTATATAAATGCTCTCTCTGGAGCCTTGACCATGTGTTACTGCTTCCATTGCTTCCATCGTATATGTTGTCGATTTATTTATAAATATGATTTGATTGTGTGTACGATTTAGCCATATGTTTTTCTACGTTAATCATGTTGTTCCTAACTAGGCATCAAGACCACAAAATCATGAGGAAATTATGATTTCATACGCGAATATTGGTCATCTAAGTACATAAAATATGCACCAGTGAAACAACAACAATGGTGGAAATTTGGAATCCAATATGCCGTAATTCACACCACCATACTTCTAGAGGAAATTTAAACATGAAATAATGATCGCTCGTTTTCATCTCTCTCTCTTTCTCTCTCGCATTTACACCTCTCTCCCACCATAAATGCTAGTCCACCCTCTCTATACGCTCTGCAATTACTCCTCTGCTGCCACTTCCTCACCACCTGTTCCCTTCTTCTTTCCTTTATCAACTTCTTCAAAATCTTATAATATGTCTCCTCCTTTTCCTCGATCGTCTGTTTCTCTCTCTCTGTGTGCCCTTTTTCTGCCATCATAGTTTAGTAATACAGTCATCTTAAAACCCTTTTCAGAACATAGGGTCTCTCTTCAACAACCAGTCAGTATCCCGCTTGCGTAGCCTTAAGAACTGGTTTTGTAGAGACCCAAAACCTCAAATCTAATCCTTGTTTCCATGGGACTTCAAAGGCGTCTATATTTTGGTAAGTTGCCCACCTGGTCTACTAAACCCTTCATTTCTCTTCACAGTAAATTAAGATTCTCTCGTTTCAGTTTTATATCATGTCCTCATCTTTTTTTAAACATTTAAATTATAGTAAAAATGGCCTTTTTTTACTATTTTTTGTGCAGGAATTGAAAATTTCATGTGGCATTGATTGACCTAGATCGTAGTTGCCGTTATAGTCTTGGTAATGGTGTGTTGAAGTTTATTTGTCAAAGCCTAAGAAAGGGGTCCCTTTAGTGTCAACTCTTCATGTTCATTTGTTTATTATTCTAATCTTTTGGAACGTATAATTTGAAAGGACTTGAGACTTTTCTTTGATGTTATGACCCAAACACCCTATTCAATCCTCCTCTCTTACTACTAGTAATAATTTTATTTTATTTTCTTCTTTTTGCTCAAGCAGCTTGAGAGAATATATATCGCAAACCAACCACACATCAGCCAACCTAAGCAGCAAATCAATCATGTCATACCCTTAAGAGATAGAAAGAGATAAAGATAAGGATGCTGCTTAGGGTTTGTTTCTGAGAGTAAGATATGCCTTCTTCAATGGAGTTTAAAGGAGAAAAACGTTGTCAGATTTTAATCTTCCTCTAAGGTTAGTCAATCAGGTAATGCCACTCACACTTTGGATGAGGTTCTTGAAAAGTGTTTTTATTCTCTAAATATGCTTAAACAAAGTAATTAAAACGTTTCCAAACAACATCCTTCTTGGAATGAACGCAATACGCCTTTTTTCGGAGAGAGAGAGAGGGGGAGGGAGAGGGAGAGGCAACTTGCTTATCTGCTGTCTAGCCATCTCTTGTAACTACAGCTACGACAGTGTGGAATATACTTCACCTTTCCCTACAAATTTTATACAACTTTTATTTTGCTCAGAATTTAATTTGGTTGTGCTTCTTTTTTTCCCCTCCTTGTACTTTTTTATTTATTTTAAATCATCAATGTTCTCTATCAATAAATCCTTCCATATAGATCCTAATTTCTTATCCACAAACCTCTCCGATGTAGCTTTTAGAACTTTTCTTTCCTCGTACACATTTTACTCACCCCTTCAGCATGTTCACATGGCATTTCTTAGGAGTATTCTTCTTTTTTTATATGCTTATTTATAATTTTTTTTGGCAGATTGCAAGTAAAGCTTAGCTTAAAATTTTAGGGATTTATACAAATGTTCCAAGCAAACATGTTTGAGGGCCATCATATGTTTGATATGGCTCCCAAAAGCTCTGAAAATGACTCGAGCATGCTCAAAGATGATGACTGTGAGACCAAATCGGGCACCGAAACTATGGAAGCTCAGTCCGGTGATGACAAAGATCCCAGTGAACAACGCCCCAAAAAGAAGCGTTATCATCGCCATACACAGCGTCAAATCCAAGACATGGAAGCGTAAGCTGTCTCGTCTTAACTTCGATCGACTGTGCATTGATGGAAAGATAGACCGTGCTTTATTTATTGTAAATTTTAATTTTTGGTGATTTATTTATGAGCTTCGTTTGCTTAGTTTCTTCAAGGAATGCCCTCATCCTGACGACAAGCAACGGAAAGAGCTCAGCCGTGAGCTAGGTTTAGAGCCACTGCAAGTCAAATTTTGGTTCCAAAACAAGCGCACTCAGATGAAGGTAACACATCCACTACATTTCAGGCACCCTCTACATTCTCTCCAATCTTGATGGATACTGTAATAAGGAAAACATATAACTTCCTATATTTATTAACGTTACAATGATTTCATGTTTCCTTTCAAGAAAATATATTTTTCCCGTTATTTATCACGAGAAATTCTAAAATTCTTGAGTCGCACTACTTATCCATATTCATATACGACATATAAGTATTGATAGTTGCTGATAGAGCAGTATAAAGGTCTAGATATTCATCTAATGACAGATAATTAAAGCTCATATAAATGTAAGAACAGTTTTTTGATCAAATTAAGTAACTCTATATTTTTTTGTTTGCAAAAAATTTCTAGTTAAAGAACCAAGAGCATAACTTATAGGCTTATATTGCTATTCTTTCTTTCCATTGTGTAGGCTCAACATGAACGCAGTGAGAATTCAATACTCAAGGCTGAGAACGAAAGACTTCGTGCGGAGAACAATAGGTACAAGGAAGCCCTCCGTAATGCTTCATGCCCTAACTGTGGTGGTCCAGCTGCTCTTGGTGAGATGTCTTTTGATGAGCAGCATTTGAGGATTGAGAATGTTCGTCTAAGAGAAGAGGTTATAAAAACTACACCCTCCGTTACTCTTATCATTTCAAATTTTGTAAATCTTTAAAGTTTTTTATAATAAAACCCGTGTGGCTACAGATTGATAGGATTTCTGGAATAGCTGCCAAGTATGTTGGCAAGCCTTTGTCTTCTCTTTCAAACCTTTCTCCTCGTTTTCCGTCCCGGTCTCTTGATCTCGGAGTTAGCAATTTTGGGGAACAGTCGGGTTTCGTAGGGGAGATGTTTGGAGCTACTGATCTTCTTAGATCAGTCACTGGACCTACTGAGGCAGACAAACCAATGATAGTTGAAATCGCGGTTGCGGCAATGGAGGAACTAATGAGAATGGCTCAGGCTGGAGAACCCTTGTGGATTCATGGAGAGAACAATACTGAGCTGCTCAATGAAGAGGAATATTTGAGAGCTTTCACTAGGGGAATTGGACCAAAACATTTAGGAATGAGATCTGAAGCTTCAAGGGAATCCGCAGTTGTTATCATGAATCATGTTAATCTTGTTGAGATTCTTATGGATGCGGTAGGTTTTTCTACTTTAGTTAGCCTAGATCTGTATTTATTTGTGATATTTTCGGTAGATTCACTGGGACTTGACGACAAAACGAGGATAGATTATCTCTCAACTCCCTAAATTTCCATTCAATGATTTAAAGATTTCCGAGACTTAGAAGTCAGAAGTTTTTAAATTTCCAAATAAATAAAATGTTGATAATTTTTTTTGTTTCAGAATCAATGGTCAACTATTTTCTGTGGTATTGTATCAAGAGCAATGACCCTGGAAGTCCTATCAACAGGAGTGGCAGGGAACTATAACGGAGCATTACAAGTGGTATAAACAAATTTTCAAATTCTTGTGTCTATTAATATGGATCTAATGACTTATTTGAGTACCGCACCAAGATGATCAGAATTTGCATTTATTTCATTAATTTGTCATCACCATTACTTTTCACAGATGACAGCTGAGTTTCAAGTACCTTCCCCGCTTGTGCCTACACGAGAAAATTACTTTGTGAGGTACTGCAAGCAGCATACCGATGGGACTTGGGCAGTGGTAGATGTTTCCTTGGACAATTTACGCCCTAGTTTGCTGTCGAAATGTAGAAGAAGGCCATCAGGTTGCTTGATCCAAGAATTGCCAAATGGTTATTCAAAGGTGGTAACTTTTACTTGAATATGATGACTCTCGAGGACTCACTTCATTACCAAATAGGGAGACCTTCAAAATGTTTTGTCAAAATCATCATATAACTCTGGTATCATGATTCTGTAGGTCGTCTGGGTTGAACACATTGAAGTGGATGATAGATCTGTTCAAAATATATACAGACCACTAGTCAACTCTGGTCTTGCTTTTGGAGCAAAACGGTGGGTGGGAACACTAGATCGACAATGCGAACGTCTTGCAAGTTCGATGGCCATTAACATTCCAACTGGAGATCTCTGTGGTAATGTATTTTGATTATTTTTTTATTAAGTTTCGTAGAGCTTAAAAAATTTAGTCATTTGGAATTCTTCCAGATGACATAATATCTTGATCAATCTTTTTTCTTCTGGATAGTGATAACAACCGCTGAAGGGAGGAAAAGTATGCTGAAGCTGGCCGAGAGAATGGTGATGAGTTTTTGCACTGGAGTTGGTGCTTCTACTGCACATGCATGGACGACATTGTCCACAACTGGTTCTGATGACGTGAGAGTCATGACCAGAAAGAGTATGGATGATCCAGGCAGGCCTCCTGGTATTGTTCTAAGTGCTGCCACTTCCTTCTGGATTCCAGTTCAATCCAAGAGGATGTTTGATTTCCTTAGGGATGAGAATAATCGAAGTGAGGTATATGAAATCATGTAACTTTCAAGCCATTTCTTGAAAGAATTCAAGGTTTTAAGCTCTTCTAATATGTTAACCTTTTATATTTGCACACAGTGGGATATCCTGTCGAACGGCGGCCAAGTTCAAGAAATGGCTCATATAGCTAATGGACGTGACCCTGGAAATTGCGTCTCTTTACTCCGTGTCAACGTAAGTTGCCGATACATGATTCTGTGTGCGTGCTAACAAGTCTTTCCTGCTCACGTATCTTATTTCAGAATCATATCACATCACTGAAATAAACTATATAAATTGCAGAGTGCAAATTCAAGCCAAAGCAACATGCTGATATTGCAAGAGAGCTGCACTGATTCTACAGGCTCATATGTGATTTATGCACCAGTGGACATTTCGGCCATGAACATAGTCCTAAGTGGTGGAGACCCAGATTATGTTGCACTGCTTCCATCAGGTTTTGCTATACTCCCTGATGGACCAGGATATGGCCCTGCAGGAATTATTGACGTTGGGTCCGGTGGCTCTCTATTGACTGTTGCATTTCAGATTTTAGTTGATTCAGTCCCAACGGCAAAACTTTCGCTCGGATCAGTGGCAACTGTAAACAGTCTAATAAAGTGCACAGTTGAAAGGATTAAGGCTGCTGTGATGTGTGATAATGCCTGATTGAAAAGCCTCACATAAGGTTAGGAACTTCTAGTTACTATATTTTTGCGAATTTTTTCGTAGCAAAAATTACAGAACTAATTTTTTTGTGTTCAATCATGATTCTTGTTACAGTTAGGGACAGGAGAAGAAGCAAGAAAAATGAAGTATGCTTTCAACCATGTTTAAGTCAAGAACGCACCTTAGATGATCCTTGCTTGGTGGTGTTTGTCAAGGCATAGTAGCTAGCTATTAGTAAAATGGCATTTCACCACCCTGCAAGGGTTGGTAGGTTCGGGTATTGACTTTTCCTGACAGAGATGAAAGTGAAGCAGAACTTGTTATAAACGTTACAAAATTTCGCTTTCATCTTTCGCTTTATCTTTTAGAGTTGATTAGGGTTAGTGTTCCTGTTTTTTTTTTTTCCTTAAAATAATCGAGGAGGCTAGTGTTCCTGTAGGTCTGAGTTACTCGGTAACTGTCTACTGATCCGCTCCTTTTGCGTATCTGTTATCAAATAGGTGTTTGTAGACTGCAGGCTGCTTGGCCTACTCATTATAACAGACATTAGTTTCATTTTGTGTTTAACTTTTTCAGTACGTGGCTTCTTATTGAATAGTTCTTCCTTTCTGTTTGAGAGTACTGCTACTTATCGATCACTGTCTGCAAGATGAGAGTCTCAGTTCTGATCATTAGAATCAGTTGATCCCCTTGTTTCTCATTGTCAAGCGAGGAAGGAAGGCATCAATGATTAAAGTGTCTAACTAATTCAGGCTCATTAAAAGAATCAAATCTCAAGTTCAATCTCAAACTCTAGAGAAAAATTAAAAGGGTGTTCATCAATTATGAATTCTTAACATAGAGATAAAAGCAACTAAAAGAACTTTTAATTAGCCTTCGATACTAATATATGTAAAATTATGAATTCTCTCAGTTAAGATTTTTGGTGAAATTTTAGAGTATAATTTTTATTATTTTTTAACATATTTTCTCAAATAAAAAATTTTTGATTTTGAAATTTGCATAGATTTATACTACTTTATGTTTTATTTTTATCAAATAAAATAAAAGTAGTGAGATTCAAATTCATGATCGTTGAGTCTATAAAATTATAATACCATATTAAAAAATCATCTCATCTAAAAATTTAATCTGTTGAATAAAATCCTAAAATAAAATATATATTATTCTCCTAGCATAATCACTAAGCAAAATTATATTGGAATAGCCTCTTGAGAACTTTATCTGCAGGCTTTTTATTTTTCGCTGTCTGCTCTTTGTTTTTGTCTTCTTCTGTTTTCTACTATGATTTTCTTTAATTTTTATATGGGAAAAGCATCATTTTTTATTTTTTAAGTTAGCATAAGCAGGTGAAAACAAATGAAAAATTCCCCTCTCATGGACGACACTTCCATTTTGTCTAGCAGTGGCTAATGCAAATAAAAAGGGTGTTTGGGAGAGCTGTTGCTATAGTTTTTGAAAGTGTGTTTCGTGCCGAAATACATTAAAATGATGTTTTTTTATTTTTTAAAAATTATTTTTGATATCAGCACATCAAAATGATCTAAAAACACTAACCGTATGTTTTTAAAATTCAAAAAAAAAAATAGATTAAAAACACCCAAAAACGTTTTTGGGTGGCTTCCCAAGTCGAAAGCAGCTAGCATGCATTCCTTTGCTCTCAAATGATAACAGAAGAAGAAAAATGCAGTCATTTGAAGAGCCAAAAACATTCGGTGTACTAAATTACAAAATCTAAAAACATTCAAGGTAATAATATAAATGTTTAATCATCCCTTTATAATCCTCAAGAAATAAAATAAATAAATATTGAAGATACAAATAAATGAGTTACCTACTAAATTTAATTCTCTTCTGAAAGGTATACCAGAGACGCCATTGGTGAAGAACACTATTTGCAGACATGACAATGATCGTTTTGATGACTCCATTTCTTTCATGGTTCTATAGATTTGCTTGGCCCTGAGACAAAGCAAAATCAATGACAACAGGAGTGGCACCACAATATTGAATTGCCAAAACAATTATTATTTGCATCAGCCACAGTACTTACATTAAATAAGGTCCAGCTAAAGAATTTTATGGACAATGCCGATTTGTTGTAGATTTCAGAAACCATTAATCTTGTCGAATAAATAAGGTCCAGCTAAAGAATCTTATGAGCATTGCCGATTTGTTGTAGAATTCAGAAACCATTAATCTTGTCGAAGAAATAAGGTGCAGCTAGAGAACTTTATGGACATTGTCGGGGAGATACAAGAAGTTAGGGAGACCACTCGTAGATCACTAAATATCATTTGTTAAGGTTGATGCAGCTACAGTAACATAATTTGATTGAAATAAATAAAAACACTATTTTATTACATCATTTGTTGTTACAAACAAACTGTACAGACACTTTAATTAATTCACACAACAATCCGATATAAATATTTATAACACGTTCAGGCTCTACTTCATTTAGTGACCCGGTAGGTGATCTTCATGACTCTCGGCAACATTTATTTTCTCTGCGTAAACATACATCAAATTTCCATATCAAATATCATCTGGATACTGTGCAAATGATTGTCTTGAAAAGTTTGTCACATCAACACATACTTAATGTTTGTGATTTGTTTCAATTTATTTTTTATAAGAGCTATAATTTTAACATGTTAATCTCACTTAAATTAGGTTAATATGATAATTAAAAATATTTATTTCTTAAATTAAATTTTAAAAATTAAGTTCATTTTCTTGTTAATAAAAAACCTAGTCTCTCTAGGTAGATGTTAACTAAATTTCCACACACAGAATCACACTTCACACACACACACACACACACTAGATTCCAACCCTAAATGATATGGCGAAAAATGGTTTTGTCCTTATACTGTAAGGGGGGAAAATATATCAAACCAAGTCTTCTACTTCGATTTCTGATTGTACAAACGCTAGTGAAAGGAAAACACTGCTGGTTAAAGGAGAAATTATTGTGTTCATGTTATCATTACTCTACATGCAAAGGTGAAAAATGAAAAAAGAAGAAAAGGCAGGCTTGATTCTGTCTTCATTATATCATTGTTCTAGAACCAGTTGCCAGCCAACCAAGGCTGATTTATTCTGGAAGAGAAATTGCTGATATATTTTTTTACTAACCCATACAGATTAATTCAAGTTTTTCTGTATGTGAATGGATTATGAATTGTTTCTTTATGTCAACAAGTTATTTATATTAAGAAAAGGGATGGAAGAAATCGAATTGAGGCATTTAGGATTCTTGATTGGTTTTTATATGGGGAAAACAAATATTCATTAGAAGTGTTGTGACGTTATATTTTCAGTCTACTCGAGATAGGAGTCTGTTCAAAAGATATTTTGTATAATCATAAAATTATTATTATAATTTTTAAGAATTACCATCTAATATTAATATCACTAAAAAACTTAATGGTTTTCAAGTGTTTGAGTACGAGACTTGTTGTTCTAGGACAATATACATCCCTCTCATTGCACCCTACATAAAATAAATTGCATTGTTTTTTTATTGGTTTTCTAGATTAAATTTTTATTTGTTGGTTTTTTCTATGATTTAAAATAGATATTTCTTCATGAGAGAGTTCCTATTTCATTGAGTCAAAAGCTTAACCATTCTAAAATCTGAATTTTACCATTATACTTTTTTTTTTTTATCTTTAATATCTAGGAATATACTCTACAATGTAGTTATATATTCTTGAATATTAAAGCCTAAAGTTAAATTCTAATATGTGAAATAAAAATAAATAAAATGATTGGTGAATAACTTTTGGTATTTTAGTTGAACCTTGACGGATAATCATAAATTTATTACTATATTATTTTTTACATTTTAAAAACATGAGAAAAGATTTAATTTTTTTTGTGAAAATATACTTAAAAGTTTTTTAGGATTTTACCATATGCATAAACTCAAAATATATTTTTTTTAATGTTTTTGATGTAAGGATTTGTTTTGGGGAATTTTAGAAAAAATCAAATATTTTGTATCAAGTTTGTATATTATATTATAAATTTAAAGATTGATATTACATAAAATTGGTGAAAAAACATGAGAAAATAAACAAAAACAAATTGATGAACCTCAATTGTTTTTGAAGTTTCAAAGAAAATTAAAAAATACGTATTTTTAATATCGGGTTTGTAAAGTACAGTGTAAGTTCATAACCCAATATTATGCAATTGTTGGAAACATAGGTAGAAAAAAATCAAAATTATTTTTATAATACCCATTTGTTTTTTTATATATTTTGTTATTATATAATATTATAATATAACATAAAATTATATTGGGCCTTGTCGACCCATCCAATTGGGTTGGCCCAATCGAGTTAGGTTGGATCAGCCCAATATGCTTTTTTCAAATTGTGCTGAATCTGACCCAACCATTTGGGTGGGATTAAACAGATCCAACCCACCATGACAAATCAATTAAACAACACCACTGCATGCAAATTTATATGCATTGGTGGTGATGTTAGTTGGAAGAAGAAAAACAAAAACAAAGGTATAAGGGAGGCTTGCCTGGACGAAAGAGTGGTCAAGTATTCTTAGTGGTGTTGGTTAGGTTGCAGATGGTGGCTGATTTTTTTTACGGTGCCGGAGGTGGAGAAAAAAAAAGGAAGGGGATGTAGCTGGAAAGAGGGGCTGAAAAACCGAAAAAATAATGAGTTCTTGCAAACTTTGACCTGTGATTTTTTGATGTTATGAACATGTTATCGAACATATTTATAGTTGGTGAAAGAAGATACTCTCATATTTATTAGGATAAGATTTCAAGTTTTGATTCGACCCAAAATCATTCACCGCTAGCTCAAAGTATATATCTTAAATTGTCAAATTTGACAACTCAGGATTTTCTAAGTTATCATATTTAAAGTAATGCTACTATGGTTATGGTATCAATCAGTTAGAATAGACCATATCATGATTTACATGAATGTCAACGCATTATTTTGGTTTAAATTTGTTCAAATTTGGTGAAGTATATAATGCACTTACAATGTAAACCTCTGAATTTTTTTTAAGAGAAAAAAAATGATGAATAATAATCTGATGACGTGTTGTATAGTTTTAGTGGACTAGATAATACGTCATTTGGTTCTTATTTTACTTCTCTAAATTGACCCTAAAATTTTATTTTTTACAATTGTGCCCTTATCAAACTTCAATGCAACCTAGTCTTATGCGTCTTTTTTATTTGGCTTTCAATCTAAAATTTTTACAATTTGATCCTTAAATGATCCTTAAATTTATATTTTTTTTAATTTCACCCATGATTTCAATCAATTCAGACCTCATAATTGCCCCTTTTATATAATAGTCATTGACCGATAATATCTTCAATTTAGCCTTTGCTTGACCTCTAGAATTTTGATTTTTATGCAATTTTACCCCTATTTCAATTAATTAGTAGATTGTAAGATAATTCAAACAATATTTTAAAATTAGTATAGAAAATTCAAAGAAAACAACACAACTCATTAGATTGTAATGTTAAGAAAAAAAACATAATCTATAGTTTACGTTGTTTGAAATAGCGTAACAACTTCAAAATCTTAAGGTTACGTTATTGAGAATAATAAATAATATTACAAGCTGTATATACCACGTGTTGGTATTTTATTATTATTTAAAAAAAACACTTTACGTCAGCAGTTATCCAAGGTACAGTGTGGTTCAAAAGGTTGGTGTTGTCATTACTCATGGCTGCCTGTAGATTCTTAGATCCTTGACCTCCTTGACCTCTGGCTCCTGCAAAATTTTTATGAGGAACCCTGCCAAAGTGTCGGAATGAGGGTGGGATCTAGACTAGAAATACACACACACACACATATACATGCACACACACACACACACACACATGTGTGTGTGTGTGTATACACCACAGTGTCAAAAATGAGGGTGGGATCTAGACCAGAAATATAGGGTATTTCTAGTCTATATATATATATATATATATATATATATATATATATATATATATATATATATATAATAAAACTAAAAAATATTATGATAAAAAATAAAATCCAAGCTAAGTATAGAGAGAGAGAAATATTCAAGAGATATACACTTCCACTCAACTGTTATTTGAAGAAAACACGATTTTATTTAACAACAGCTATTAGAAATAGTATTTGTGAATAATTACTATTGTGTCTCCATGGTATTGTGTATTTGAGAAACGTGGTTTGATAATTGAGAGTTTGTGATCTATATAATAGATTTTAAATTTGAGTCAGGGTATATAATCTTTATAAAAACCTAAAACATGTCAGTTTTACTTGTTCATTAGGACCCATAAAATATACTTTTTAGATAACAAATTTTTTCACATAAAAAAAATGATCGCTATTGTCATTAGCAACTACTACTAATAACAATACCGATTGCCAATTGAAAGCTATCCAACTACTAGGAAAATATCTAACAGCTAATTTGAATCCTAACCCCATATTTTACATACAATAAAGTCTATATTCACCGCAATCAAAGTCCAAACAAGACTTTAAATTACTAAACCTCGAATATATAATTAAAAATATCATATTTTAACATCAAATTTATTTGTTAATTATAGATGTAAATTAATGCAGATATTTTTTAAATTTTTATTTATTTATGTGCAATTTTATGTTGTTAATTGATGGTTTGAAATTTTTAATAACACATTCACATCACCTGTTCATTAACGATTTTTAAATCATGCTTATATAAAATAAGTATGATAATGCATAGTGTCGTGAGGCACTCGTCTCCTACAGACGATTGGTTTGTCTTCTAAGTTGTGCAGATAGAAAAACATTTTTGATGTTTTAGTTAAATTCTAACGTTAATTATAAACTGGTTATCATATTTTTTTTATATTTTAAAATATAAAAAATATATCATTTTTGTTTTTTATGAAAATATACTTATAAAAATTTTAGGATTCGGTTGTCTGTGTGAAAGCAAAATATTTTTATGTTTTTTAAAATAAAGATTTTTTTTTGTAGAAATTTTAGAAAAATCAGATATTTTATACCGAATTTATTTATTACCCTTTAAGTCTATGGATTGAAAACAATTGGTAGAAAAACATGTCATGTAATTGATTTTTTTTAAATGACCCTTTATTTTATTTATTTTTGGAATTTGGCCTACTTTTATAGGTATTTTATTTATTTTTGGAATTTGGCCTACTTTTATAGGTACTCTTCTAATCGAAAGGTAGGTCTTTGGCTTACTTTTAGTTATTTTTTGTTGTACCATGCATTTTTCTATGTTTATGCTTGTAAGCATAAAAAAAGAGATTTAAAATGCTTAATAACTGATGTTGCATTCACCTTTTTAATATTATGGTTTTCATTGTTTTATGTTTTAGCTTGTCGTGATTGTTGTTTTTTCACTTCACGCACTGCCATCCCCGATTATGGGAGGCAATGCATGAAAAAAAAAGGTTTCTTACAATTATAAAATTACAATGATAATTTTTAGGAGTTGTCATCTATTATTAAAGTCATTAAGAAATCTAATGGTGTGCGAGAGTCTAAGTAAGAAGATTCTTGTGTAAAAAGAAGATACATCACCCTAGTGTACCCTATCTAAGGTAAGTTGTATTGTTGTTTGATTGTTTTTTTAAGTCATATTTCTATTTGTTGGTGCTTTCTAAGTGTCAAAGTAGATCTCTCTTCATGGAGGAGTCTCTACCTTACTTGGTCGAAAACCTAAGCATTCTAATACCAACTAAGTTGGGTCGAGAACAAGTCCGACCCTAGAAAAGAAAAGAAAAACTTGAACAGTATACAATAAATTAATTCACCCTGCATTGTTTACATATTATGTGAACAGGAACGCCCGCTACAAAAGAAACAGTGGCATGAAGTCACCTGGCAGAGGCTACTGGTAACAAAGGAGGTCTGATTCGTGTTTGGCTGATAGTTGGAGACGTAGTGGAGGCTAATGATGGTTAGAGCGCCAATGACCGGAGGTAGCAAAATGAGTTGTTGGATGTCGAGAGGTGGTTGTTGGGTGGAGGAGACAATGTTGAAACTATTATTCCAAAAGGAGAAAAACTGGGACTGCAACTATCAAGGAGGAAGGAGGAGAAATTATCGTTCGTCCTTAGAAGCATGGTTATCAAAATCACGAGTTGACTCTTAAAATCTTACAATTTTACGAGTCAACTCAACAAATCATGTCAACTCGGAGAAAAAAATTGTTTTGGGTCAAACTCGGTCAAAATCATACGTCCGGTCTGATTTTATGATCCTTTCAAAATTTGAAAATGAACCTGCCGTAGACCATAGGCCATGCCTGGAGCCCCCTCCCCCAAGTCATAGGCCATGCCCTGGCCCCCCTATATATATATATATATATATATATATATATATATATATATATATATATAATATTAACTCAAAATCACTCTTAAAATTTATATTTAAATTTAAAAAAAACTATTTTTTTATTTTTTACTTTATTTTTTTTATATATTATTAAATTATTTTCATGTCCCGATATCAAAATAATTTGTTGGAGTTGGAGCTAGTACCAATATCGGTGTTAATATCAGTATTAGTACTGATAATCCTTTCAATAATAATGTTTTTGATGAATGATTAAAAATAACGAGGAAAATGATGGTCATAAGACTTATTTTAATTTATATAGCACACCAATAAAATATTTATTTTAAATTTATTAGTTTTTACCTAATGAAATTCTATGGACATAATTGTTTTGTAATGTATTTTTAAATTATTTTGAATCATGTATGAACCTTAAGTAATGAAAGTTTTATGGCCATAATTATGTTGTATTGCATTCAGAAATATTTTACTTATAATTTTATTATTTTTCTACCTACACGATTTTAACTGTGATTTTACGATTTTTGTACGGAAAAATTCAGGTAAGATTTTACGATTTTACGATCCGAGTTTTCGAAACCCCTTCTGTGTCGTGTCAAAATCACGATTTTGACAACCATGCTTAGAGGACATGAAGCTGCTACTGCTGGCGATAGTGAGATTAAAGTTATGGCTGGCGGCACCGACATGCAACTGCTACTTAGGGAGAAGAAAAGGTTGTCAATGGTGAAGGTAGTGGTTGACAGCTGAAAATGAAAAAACTGGGATTGTGGCTTACGGTGAAGAAGAAATTGAGGTTGTTGGTGTTGAGAAAGTAGAAGTTAGTGTCTTGCTAGTGTTAAGGAAGATGAAGACACTACAACCAGTGATAGAGACCAAAAATAAAACTTTGTTTTCCCTCCCTCCTCTGCACCTTCTCCTTCACAAGTATTTATGGAGACAAAAATGACTCTTCATTTCCTCATTGCGTGCAAATAATGATTTGCAGAATGCCTCTACCTATTCCACAATGGTGTGCCTGCATTATTCAGATTGCAAAACAGAGCAGGCATGGCTGAAATTTTTTGCAAAACGACACATATATTTTAGTCCCTTGATGTATAATTGCTCTTATGTCCCTCTTAATTGACTTTAAACTTTTAATCTCATGTAATTTTATCCTAGCAAAAACTTTAATAAAAACCTCAAATTTATGTGTTTTTTTACTTTGGTCCTTGATCTTCGATTTATTCAATTGGACCTTCAATTGACCATTAAACCTTCAATTGTCTTTGATTATGTCCTGATTTTAACCAATGGAATTGTAAGAAAAAAAATCTAATCTTTTCACTTAAACTTAAATTAGGCTTAAGACTTGATTTTTCTTCAATTAAGCCTTTAATAAAATTAATTTGACCAATTTAAAGTAAAATTAAGTCCTTGCATTTAATTAAATCCTTGAATTGGACTCTAAATTAATTTATAAACATAATTATACTTTAAATTGGTTCATGCCTATAAAAAAATATAATTATGCCTTTCAACTTAATTTTTATGTAGATTTATCCAATAATAAATTATTTTAGCCTTGAATTTGTATCTTCCTTTAATTTTTAGCATGATGAAGGTACGATCGGGCTCTTGGATTCGTTTAAAATTTTCAAGTTGTTTTTTTTTATAACTTCAGTCTTTTTGTTTATTTTTTTGTTATTTTTTTATTTTTTTAGAGAATAATCCAAAAATAAATTATGAAACACTTGTTGTTTAGAATTGTTGGTTTAGGTTTGTATTTTTATTTATGTGTTAGACATTAAAGTGATTAGTTGTGTTGAATTACACTCAGGTGATAATGTAGTAATAAATCAAAGTAGCTTGGAGCTAAGATTTATATCACCATAATCGGTTGATCTCTACAACATGAGAATCACAATTAGCATCTCCAAACTATTTGAAGCATCATAACATAATTTCTAGTTATATTAACCCGAGTGGAAAATGTAATTAAAATCTTCTTGAAATGGAGTTCAATACGCAGATACAAGTCATTTCAGCACAATCAAATTTCAAAGTTGAATAAAAAATATAATTTATTGAGATATAAATTAAAAATTAATTGGTGTATCGTGACCTCACCACAAAGCAATCTTGAATTCAGCACAACAAATTAATTGGTTTAAGATTTTGATATATGGCAAGCTGTCCTCGACAATAAAACCATCACACGTTAGAAAAATAAAGAATATTTTTTATAGTGGATAAATAATTATTTTTTAAAATATTTGCTGATTTTAAAACTTATTAAAATAATTTACTTTATTTTTAATACGAGTCCACTAAAACCATCTAAAAGAAAGTAGAGTTCCATACAAATCCAACTCATTTTTTTTTTATTAAGAAAAAAATTGCATCCATTTGAATTTTATATAACTTCTCCCAAAATCACATTGTTAGAATTATTTAATTTTAGGTATTTAATTGTTTTGTTTAATAAAAAATATTAAATGGTTTAATGTTTTTTCCATTAATTATCGAGGTTATGAATATTGAGGCTTGTACAGTTTTCTCAAAAAAGAAATTCTATTAATATGCTTTGGAAAAATATTGTCTTTATTTATTTTTTAATATTATCATTGATATATAAAGAAAACTAAATCTAAATTTATTGAGAAACAATGTGTTTGCAATCTAAATGTTTTGGGGTTTTCCCAAAAAAAAATATTTTCCAACTAATTTCAACCACAAAACACCCAGCAAAATTGAACACAAAAACCAACTTATCAACCTGATAAACTCTGAAGACAATAGATTTGGTTTTTTAGATTACATTAAGGTTTAAAACAAATACTATAGAACTCGTTACCCAATATAACTTATTAACATCAATTTTAACTTCTTTGGTGCTTGAAATGAATATTTGTTTTCTCTTCATTGGTATTCATGCGATTTCTCTCTTTTATTCCATGGAAAAAAAATACTAAAAAATAAAAAATAAAATGATACCAAAATATAACTTGCTAAAATTAAAAAAGACAGGTCATCTAATACCAATAAAGTAAATGAAAAAACAAAAAACTTTCCAAGTAACTTGCAAAATAACCACCTTTTTTCTTCTTCTTGCAATTCAATCCTCCGCCAAAAAAACTTACAATTGAGAGCTAAGAAAATTTGAGTTAAGAAAATTAATGCTCAATTGTATAAAAAAGAGTTTCAAGGATCAAATTAAAAATTACTCAAAAACTAACTGATATATATATATATATATATATATATATATATATATATGAAGGTGAACTTTAGTGACTACAGTAAAAAAAAAAAAGGCCTTACAGTCCATTAATTTAAAAATATGAAATTAAATAAACAAATACCACTAGAATATTAGAAAACACCTATAAAATATTCCCTCTACGTAAACATATTTTCTGTTTCCAAATAATACACCAAACACTGTCTACAAAAATAGACATGACACAAGAAAAAAACCTTAAATATATCTAACATTATTTAGAAATGATAAAAATAAAAAAACCCAACCATGGAAAGAATTGAAGTTGATAACCATACTACAGAGATGATCTCAAAAGATCCATCACAAATTAGTGAATACAGCATAATATCAGCTATCAAGCAAATTCCTTTTGGCATCATCCATAACACCAACAATATTTTTCAGAGAAATTATCCAGAAGGGATATTTTAAGATAGTAGCATGAGTACTCTACTTCAAATAGAAATGATGTAATTCAGCAAATAAAGATTACACTACACGAGAAAAGGCAAAGAGTGCCTTCATTGCCACCAACCCATCATTTTGGGAGGAACTAAGCTTATTATGCGATGTTCAAGCCTTGAAGGGAATCAACTGAATGTGACTAACTGGAGATGTTGCCAATCCCTGCAGAAAATCAAAACAATCTGCAAAATAGACAACCCAGCACTCTAATAATTAAAATAGATTCTACTGGGTGACCTCGGAATAAAAGGCAACCATTCGTCCATTCCACATCACATTCTTTTCAGCATCTATATGCACCCAGCAGCAAATCTAATGAAAGCATTTATTTTTTGCATATTAAAAGGATAAGACGTAATTTTTAATCTCTTTTTTTTTTTTTTTTTTGCAAGATATTATGCATGGTACAAGCCCAAGTATACATTTACATGATTTGGGCCAAGAGCCAATGCATTGCAAGCTCCAACACAATTATAAAAACAAGTAAGCGCATATCACTAGCATGATGAAACTCAAAGTTACATGAGACTTGGAAGCCAATCTAATAAAGGTTAACTCCGCATTCGTTTTCTTTGATTACCCTCTTCAGAATCTCCCTGCAGATGATAAAATCAGAAATAAATATCCGGTAGTTGGAAAATCCAAAGAACTTGAAAAGCAAGGAAGTGAAGGAACATGGCTAATGTATTTAGTCAACTGAACCTTCAGCTTTCATACAAGGTACCATGCTTTGACAAGTTTTTAACATAATACAAACCATACAGACCCTAATCTAGTAGAATATATATATATCACATGTTTGCAAGAGCACATAAAAGAAGGTGTATTCTAATACAGAACCCAATTTGTCCACTTGATCTGTAATTTTTATAGGCAAGAACAAAAGACTTTGTTAGCCATCATCAACTACCTAAATTGCATCAATTCCTCTATTGCTCTTTGGAAGACCTGACACAAAATCCATGGTGATGTCCTTCCATTTCCATTCTGACACTAGAAGTGGTTGTGATTATCAAGTTGATTTTCAATGATTTGCTTTTACTTGCTGATAAATAACGCACTATACTACCTATTTTTCTATCTCCTAATCACAACACATCATAGAGCTCCTTGGATAGACTATAAATCATGATTAATGGACCTCAATATATCTTAGTACTTTTTGGATAGACCATAATCATGATTCATGGACTTTTCTTAAAATTTCTCCCTCAATATATCACCATTCAGAAGGTATATCTTCCTATTGCAAGGATCCCCCTTTCCATCCAAAATGTCTCACTAACATTCCAACGAAGTCACTTGTATAGCCATGATTCAATTTGGCTACAAGATCATGAGATCAATTTTTCCAACATAATGTATACATCCACATCTTGGATAAAGGTGGCATGAGTGTGCAACTGATTTATGTTTTTGGTGTTGTTACCACTTTTATTGAAAAATATACCAACAGATAACAATACTTCAAATAGAAACATAGAAGATAAATTATACCCTGACCAAAAGAAGCTAAAAGCAGGAGATAGAAATAGATATGCATACCCTTTCATCATGTCCAAAATCGTCAGGGGGGACCACACTAGAATCGGATCTGCATTTAGCATGTACTATAGGACCTAACTGAGACCTATCCATGCCTGTTGTTGATCCATTGGATGCATTCATGTAGACAGCTCCTCTATACATCCATTCCTCAGTTTCATCACTGTAGAAATCATCAAAAGGTTCTCCACATAATGCACATGTACTCTGCTCTTCGTCAGCAGGAACAGCCATTTCATCATCATCTATCTTCTCAACAACGGTGTCAATGGGCAAAAAACCAGGAGCTGCGTCAGCTCCCAATGCCTCTGCACCACTGAGCCACATACTTACACTTACAAACCACTTGCGAGAAGGTTTCTGCTTACGGTTCTTTGACATCCGGTTTTTAGTAACATGCCAATCCATGTGATTACTGTGCTCTTCTTGACACTTGAACCGAAGGCCACATGTTGTGCATTGTCTTGGCAGATCACCATACAATGCACTTATTCCAGATTCATAGCGCAGCTTGAGAAGGTCAGCATTGAACTCAAGTCCCACAGGGTCCTACATATTGAGCCACAAGGTTATTTTCAGGCTAATATCAGATTCTTTGAAAGAAAAAATAGTGAAGCTATTCATACAAGTACCTGTACAGGAGTTTGTTTTGTCAATGCAATCAAACCTTGAGCCATGAGAGAGTTAAACAAACCCGAAAATGCACTGCCAGATGGTTGACCAGGGACACCTGAACTAGCATTTTGAGGGAAAGGCGTTTTTTGGGGAGGAGGACCAGGTGGCAAAGGCGGCCGAACCCCCACCTGTGAATGCAACATATTTGGAATATTGTTGACTGGTAAAGGCACCACACTAATGGCAGTGCTATGCCCTTGAGTGTTGTATCCATGATTCTGTGCTGGTGCCAGGGGACGAGGTGGCATTGAAGTTACCCCAGATGGATGAAAATTTTCTCGGGCTTCATGAGATGGAAGAAGTTGTGGCTGAAAAGGATTAACATATGCCTGCTTTTGCTTATTCAGAGCAGCATGCTGATTAGACATTGTTGTTGGCTTCATCAAATTGTAATCTTTGTTCTCAAAACTATTAAATGGTTGTTCAGGCATAACTGAACCCTTTTGTAAAACCTGATTTATGACAGTGCTGCTGGCATTTATTGGATCAAAATGACTTCTACTCTGCTTTGGTGGAGGAAAAATACGATGCACAGGAGGTGGGAGAGACTTGTGTAGATTTACTGGTGGCCAGACCCCTGATGATGGCGGCACAACACCTGACCAGGTCCCTGAACTAGCAGAGTCAATATTAGAACCCCATCTTGATGCATTGGCAGGGGGCCTAATAAGCTGTGCATCAGTATCTGGTAGTTTTTCAGCGAGTGGAGCATAAATCTCACCACCCAAAGAAGACACACCACTTCCAGATAAGGGCATCTGGAAATCCCTTCCTCTTCCTTTAGAATTCAGGAGATGTGCCGACTGATGGGTGTGAGGTGGAAATCTCCGAATTTCTTGAGGATGACGGGAACCCAAGATCTGATTTCTCTCAGTTCGGAATCCAGGAATCTTGCTTGTTGATCCACGGCCAGACTGCAAGAAGCACATCAATTTCTTTTGGACATAAGATCAAAGTTTGAACTTGATTTTCTTCCC
The DNA here is from genome assembly GCA_015731905.1 of Salix dunnii. Taxonomy (NCBI): domain Eukaryota; kingdom Viridiplantae; phylum Streptophyta; class Magnoliopsida; order Malpighiales; family Salicaceae; genus Salix; species Salix dunnii. The sequence continues at coordinate 956,549 of CM027662.1, read as the reverse complement.
CAAGATATGTAAAAGCATAATTGAAAGAAGGAAGAAAAAAATGTAAAACTTGTTTCCTAGTTAATGAACAACACAGTCAACTGTTAATTCAAACAAATAACAAATGGAAAAGATAAAATAAACAAAGTAACTTAGTTGGGTATCTTCTTAACGAGTTGACTGACAATACAAATAATAAATTGAAATGCAAATCATCACATGATATTTGAACTATGACACAGAAAGAAGCAGATAAGCTCTTATAGGTGCTTGCAAGAGAATTGCCAGATGAAGACAAAGAGGACAAAGGGAAAATACTCATTTTCAAATAGTCTAGTCAAATCCATTAACAAAAATTAACCACTTTATTATAGAAAAGAAATCAAAATACGTAAATGGAATCAAACCAGAGCCTAGCTTTTGGACAGTGTATGAACAAGTAAATAAACTTAAACAACGCATAAGCAAACAAGTTGAGACAGCGTACACCCAGAATTGAGACTGCTTCTTCAGAAATATTAGAGGAGTCATCCACAAATGCCTTTGGAGCCAGACTAGAGCGATTGCTCCTGGTATCAAATTCTGCATGGATAGCACTTATCCTTCCAAAGGCAGGCCTTGGAACAACACTTCCAAGAGATGGAAAAGATGATGGCAAGAAATCATTACTCCTACCACGCTCTGACAACGTAGGGCTCATATCTTCCCAATCAAATTCCTCTTCTTCAGTATTCTGCCATGATCTTGAAGCTACCTTATTGTGCACGCCGTTTACAGCTAACTGTTTAATGTGCAGAGGTTTATTACTAGAAATTCTTTTATCATCCCCATATGCATCTATTAAAGCTCGGGGTCCTTGATGATCGAGTCCATTGCTAAGCCTATACCTAGTAGAAGGTTCAAATCGGTTATGGTTATCATCAGAATAGTTATTTCTTCTTGATTCATTTGCCTCTTCATCTCTGACAATGGCTCTGCTGTGTCCATAATCAAATAGACGATGAGTTGGGGACAGCCCCTCAACAAACCTTTGAGGAGAATTCCCTACTGCAAAGTCATCAATTTCTGAAGATAAAGGCCTCTCAGCTCCGGTTGTTGAAGGCGACAAGCGTCTTGCAAGCCTGGAAGTTGAAGATGGTTGCAGATTATTAGATCCAAGAGTGAGAGATGTATGGCTCACTCCAACCTGTGAAGATATGCCCTCTGCTTGATCACTTTCATATTCATCATATCCAACAGCAGGTTTTTGACCATATATTTTCAGATTCGAAGAAGTTCCCTTAGTGTGTTGAACAATCTGCAAGGATTGAATTACATATTTAGCTTTCTATGTTTGTATTGACCACCCTGTCAGTATACAAACAGATGCACATTGCATTACATGGTACACAACAGAAAGAATCAACAACAAAATACGACATAATCTCAAAATGTAGCTTGAGTGCTCATTTATTAAACTTATAATCAAATCAATTATTTTGTACATAGTAAACACTAGAGAACAAACACAGTACATTAGAAAGTATTTTGCCCAGAGGAAACTCCACAAAGTTGCAAGACAACTTAGAGGTTTTCCATTTGAATGTTATAATAGTTGAGAGTCATGAGAATGTTAGGTTAAAGGGAGATGTAATATAAAAAAAAATCCAATGAGCTATTTATAACTTTTACTTTGCTCAAGACCCATCTTGGTCTCCACAGTCTACTACTGCACTGTTTAGCATCAAGAGGCCATCTTTAGCCACTGATATTTCAGTTTTGAAACATTGAAATGATGACAATTTAACTTGGTATATGTATACTCCACTATGAATTCATTTTACTTAAAAAATAAATTCTGAAGTTTAAACAGGCCATTAGAATGACCATACCACTGAGCCTGTATTTTAAACACAAAATCCAAGGTGAAGATTCTAAAACAAGAAGTACATGGTTTCATCAGCAGGACTATACATTAAAAGCAGCAGGCACCAGGGAGAGGAAGAGATTTCATTGGAAACCTTACATTATCTGCAGTTGAATGATCAAGCTGACGCAAGTATTTTGGGTTCACATGTATGCCATGAGGTGGTCTGGGTGATTCAGAAGCTTGAAAGGAAGTCAAGCTTGATGACTGATTATTATTTTGTGTAGAAAAATGAAGTTGAGCCTCAATCTTGTGAAGTACAGAAGATGGAAACACGGTGGACCATGTGCCAAAAAGGTGGCGCATTGAAGGATATAAGCTAGGGTCAACTTGTCTGTATGCCTCGCAAAAAACCTGGTGAGGTAACAAGGCGACAAACATCACAACCATGCAGGATAAGCAAAATACAGCATGCAAAATGTAAGAGAAGAGAGCGCAGTACTCTGTGATTAACTCACCTCAGGCAAATGAGATGAGAAATGCCTAATGTATTCACGACCAATATTCTTGACAATGCTATCTAAAAGATATAATGAAGGCAGCTTTTGATCTATGGGGGCCTGCAAGAGATTAAGAGTACACACAAATGACCTCCCCTTAGAAAAGTAAAGGCACAGAGATATAAATTCAATTTTCTTCAAGATAGGGAAAAATGATAAGACAGGGAGAAAAGTTAAAACTTTTAAATTGGAGAACACAATGACGATGAATATAATGGTCTCAAAAATCTCATAACTTCAAAAAACTTGTAAGTCAATCCTGTCTTTAGTTTCTCAGTTCAGTAATATATCTTCCCTAACTTCAACACTCAAAATATATTTTATTTACACAAATTTATCCAAGAAACTACACAAGTAACCAAGCAAAAAACAACGAATTCATGACAGTGAGAAATTAAAAGGTCCAAAAACGTAAAGAACACAGCCAAAATAAGTTGCAGACTTTTTTTTAAGAAAGTAATTTCCTTAAATCCACAGACACACACAAAAAGAACAAGGTTAGAAGCATCACCATCAACAAAGCATCTGGAATATGAGCACTGTAAAATTTTAAATTGTTTTTCCTTTCCACTGATTCTACTTGAGCATACAGACAAAACCAATAACAAGGGGAAAACTAAGACTTTCAATTTTGCTATGCAACAAAGCTGAAAAGTTATGTCTCAACTAAATTTTATTCTAACTTCTTAATTCTCTAAAATCTTCCCAGCCAATACAAACATTCAAAAAATCTTAACACACACACACACAACCTCTGCAAACCACAAAATGCAACAAGTTCCCCTCTCCTAAGCCTTCAACTAAACCCGCCATCAATAACAGCAAAGAAACCAATTTAAAACACCAACAGCAACTATATCAGCAATACTTTTTATTAATAACTAAACCCTAAAGTTCACCTTTTCTCCCACATTTTAACAACGCCACAGCTCATATATTCATCAAAACTAGCAATATCCTTCCTAGCAACTAAACCCAACAATCCAAAATTAAGACAAACACACAAAATTAAGCAATGCCACCTCACCGATTCTGAGACTACAAAAAACTACTAAGACAATCATTATCTCTAGCATTACTCAATATCAAGAGCTAAACCTTAAAAAAACCCAAACATTCACATAAAAAAAGAGAAAAATAAAAACAGACCTCAACAATGCGGGCACAGAGAACATCAGCAATACCCTCACCATGCTCCCGCTGTTCTCCAGCAATAATAGTCAAATCAGTAATAATAGGTTTTGAATTAAACGTCAATTCATTCAAAACCGTCTCATAAATCTCTACCACATCCTCCATACTCAAATTCGCCCCGTCACCACCACCACCCTCCTCCACCGCTGATCCTCGACGTTGCTTCAATAAAGACCGAAACTTGTCAAGAACTGACGATGCTGATGGTTTCTGTGGCAGCAGCTCGTTTGGCATGGTGGTGGTAACGGCTGCCGCCGCAGCTTTAGTGGCGGTTTTAGGGTTTAGGAGTTTTGTGGGTTGCATTTGTTTCCATTAAGAGAGAGAATTGAAAAGGAAGGTAGCGAATCTGGGTTTACGAATTGGGGATTTTAAGGGATTTTAGCATTAATTTTTTTATTTTTTTAGAGAGAGAGTGAAATAGAGGAAACGAATTAGTGTGATTCTTTTTATTTATTATTATTTTTATAGCTATTATCTTTTGTCTCGTGGAGTTAAGTTTAATATAGTCCCTAAACTATATTACTTTAATTAATTATCCCATACAGTCTAGGCATTGGCCAAACACAAAGACGTTATTTTTTAGTTGGTGATTGCCTTATTTCCTAGTCAATTTCATCTCACCCGCTTCTCCTTTCGTTAATCTATATTTTTAAAGAGAAATAGATAAATAAAAATGAAAATATATATAATTGATGAAAAGACTGTTATAACCATGTTGTTAAATACAATAAGATTAATTTTGCTAAACAATTATAAATTTATAATTAACTATTTTTTGTGAAATCATTAAGAGAGAGGCTTCACACTAAGCCATTAATAAATGCTTAAACTGTAAAAATTATTCAATTAAGTATAGCATTTCTCAACTAAAACTAAAGTGATCACCATTTGATGTGAGTTAGGAAAAATAAAGAGATTGTTTGGCTTTCTATCTTTATCTATTTAAAGATAATTATAACTAATTATTATTTTTATATCCTTAGTTAAAGCATATTTATATATTAAAATCAATTAATAAGGGGGAATTTAGAAAGTATGAATAAATTTAATCAGCGAGTCGTGTTATTAATAACATCAAATAAAATAAAATTATTTAGGGAATTAAGAAACTTAATTTTTGTTTAATATTTTTATTTTATTTCTCTCTCTAAATATGTCATATATATCACAAAATTACTTGAAAAACTCAAAAAAAAAAACCCGAAAACCAAATTCATGTCATGTTTTTAATGATTAAGGATAAATTAGAATATCTTAAACACTAAAATGATATTATTAAACAGTCTCTAAATAATAGGGTGGGATTAAATTATCGGTTAGCATATGGGGACAAAAATGTAGTTTACACGCGACACCATTTCACCCATCTATAAATACATAGGCATCCAGCAATATGCGCCTGGAGTGACGGCAAGAAAGAGCTTTTGGAATTTGGGGTGGAAGAAATGTAATCGTCTCTTTCCGGATTGAGGAGAAATCAAGTTGCCCTCTTCATTTGGAGGAAAATGAGAAAATTTAAAACTGGGTTCGTCGGATTTTTGTTTGTTGACCTTTGTTAATTTTCTTAAAATAAGCTCATCGCTGCTTGTGGAGCTTGTAAACAGGAAAACCATTAACAGAATGCGCAGAGCTTTCATTTCTTATTTAACTGTTTGATTTAAGCTCCCTGTGATCTTTCTAAGCTCCTTGTTTTTTTGTACTTTAGTAAGTCAACCAGAATCATGGATGCAAGTGCTCAAGTAATCTATGGCAAAAGCCAGAAGCTGGAAACAGAAGAGGGAAGGAATTTAATCGGAAATCTACCAGATTTCATTCGTGGAGTACTGCAGAGGCTACCTCATAATTTGCGTCACCTTGATTGTCATGATCATTTTGAACAGCACCTTTTCCTAACCACCTATTATGTTTTCTTATTACTGAGGTATTTTCTTTGGCTATTGGAGCTGAAATATACTTTGATTTGTAGGATTTTCGCTTGCCAGTAAAAATGAGAGAAAACTTTTATTGGATCCAGTACCTCCTTGCTTGTTGACACTGCTAAAGACCATCAAAATCCAGATATTTGCAGCAGCTGAAAAGAATTTTAAAAATATTTTTCTTTAATTTTTTTTAATGTTTTCAGGATATTATACCGTGTTGATGTTAAAAATAATTATTTCAAAAATTAAAAATATATTGTTTTGATGGATATTTTAGTGAAAATCAATTGCTACCACTCTATTTCATCCCAAAAACCAAGCATGTTAGCCACATGAGGTAGCATAAATAGCTGAAAGCATCTCTTCTTCTTTTTTTCATCTCAAGGATAATAATTGTTTTTGAGAAATAACAAAGTTTAGCGTTTAGAAGGCATCATCATTTCATGCTACAACCTCACAAGAAGGTAAGCATACCAGGAGCCAGCCTTATAATCTAAACAGGATATATATGAGAGCTAAGCAAGCCGAACCAAATGATCCATACGTAATTAATACATCTTATTATATCATGGACGGGAACATGCACGCACATAATTAGGCACCTTTGGCTTCTTTATTCCTGAATACATAGGCGAGGCGAGTAATTTAGGGCAAGCATGCATGGTCTCTGATTTTCTAATCATTAGAACGAAGGTAAATGTCAACAGTAGCGTTTATAGTAGGGAAAAGGTTGAGGTAAAAATTAGGATCTTCGTTGGATGGATTCTTTTTCACATATTCGACAGTCCATTTTACGGTGCTGCCGGAAGTGACCTGAAGAGTGACGGTGAAGGAGTCATATAATTGCAGCAGCGATCCTTCCAGCAACTTGTAGGTTATTTTCCTGGAGCGGTCGTCAACGGCTTCAACTACGTACTTGAATTTCTCCGCAGTGTCTGATCATAATTAAGAAATCAATGCCCAATCTTACAGATGATTTTAATCAGAATTTAATATATTACAGCTAGAATTCAAATCATTTGATGTATGGATCAGCACTGTAATATTGCTATTGCGTCCTTCATTAATTATGAACGTACGTACCACCGCAAGAATCGGCAGACAGGATTTCAATCACCTTGCGGGAGCCAACAGTATTAACCCAGCTTCTGTTACCGTCAGCCAGTCCTATTGTCTGCACAACAGCACCGCAGACACTCGGTAAGAAGTATGCTTGTTTCTTGAAGAGTTTGTAAAAAGCCCCAGTAGAGCATTGAATTGGTGTTTCAACGACTTTTCTGGTAGGGGAAGCAGTGCGAGAAAAAACTTTGAGTGCAAAAACTTGGACTGCTGCTTCGAAGACGTTTAATTGGAGGTAATCCATATTATCAGTAGAGCTAAGAGACCTAGGTGGCTAGATAAGTGAGAGAAGTAAGGAATGCAGTGAAGAAATGTAGAGGCCTCATTGGCATTATATTGAAGAACACAGCGTTAACCCTCTGATTCTTCTTCTTTTTTCATATCAACAGGCCTAGTTCACGATACCTTTCATAGCAACAATTATTATTGTCATGCTTTCGAGAGAAGAAAGAAAATAAAAAAGGTGTTCATGATAACCTGACTTCTACTATTGGAATAGTGTTATTAAGAATAATTTTATTTAAATACCATTTTCTATTAAAAAAAATAAAAAACTTAAGAATTATACTTGAATCACAAATAAATGAAACTTGTGGGTGTGGAATTAAATAAAAGTTAAACTATTGTTGATTGGAAAGACGAACCTGCTCATGAATTATGTGCATTTTTTATAGCGTGAATCAAATTATTTTTTAAAGTATTTTTTATTTAGAAATATATAAAAATAATTTTTTATTTTTAAAATTATTTTTGATATCAGCACATCAAAATACTTTAAAAACACCAAAAAAAATTAATTTAAAATAAAAAAATTTCAATTTTTTTAAAAAACATTTTTGAAACGCAGTGTTAAACAAGACCTAAAGAAACTATAAAAAGAAGGAGTCAAAATAAGAATATAAGAATTAGCCTTTTTAAGAATTTCTCTACCTTTATAGGAATCTTTGGAACTTGTCTTGGCATGCATTAGAAGAAAGAATAATACTATAGGATAAATTGACTCTTTTTTTTAGGAGTGGTGGTCTCCAAAATTCCATATCTCATGCCTAAAATGATAATAATAATAATAATAATAATAATAAGATAGTGTGTGCATGATCAGTTCATAGGAGAACTATGGTTATGACACTTGATTATATATAGTCATGTTTTTTTAATCAAATAAATAGTCTCATTTTATTATGTGATATTGTAGCAAGGATGCAATTTGAACTTTAGGGTGATTTGTTTAAGGTAAAAAATCTTTGAACCAGATTTGATGAACCTAGGACTTGATTATTAATATTTAAAAGTATCAATGTGTGTGTGTGTATTAGTTTTAATCATCATTAATTTAAGTGTCTGTTTGGCACTACAGTTATACCGTCAGTTGCCCAAAATTCAATTTTTTTTCATTTTAAATGAAATTTTTTTGGTGTTTTTAAATCATTTTGATGTGCTGATGTCAAAAATAATTTTTCAAAAATAAAAAAAATATCATTTAGATGTATTTCTAGATGAAAAACACTTTAAAAAACAACCACAACCACACTCCCAAACACCCCCTAATTTGAAATTAAATATTTAAAATTATTGTGTTCTATATATTTAAATTTACTATTACTTTCATTCCTTTTAACTTTAGATTGATTCTCATAATAAAGACTAATTGTTGGCATTAGCTTTACCCATCATGAAATATAAATTTTATAGCCATTAGCCTTCCTTTCCTTTATTTATCGAGAGCACTACATTTTGTTTTCATCATAGATCTTGCTATACATATATTCTTTAATGGATTTTGAAGACACAACTATTGCACCAAGTGTGAAGATATATCTAAGCCAATTCAATCTAATCTTTCAAACTTATGTCTTGGAGGATTAGAAAAATCTTCATAGATAAAATATTGTGGATGAGATCAAACAAGAAAGTTCTTATAAAAAATACTAAAAACTAAAAAAATACCAATAAAAAAACAAGTATCAAATCATACATAAAGTAAAATGAATGTAAATATTAAGGTATGAAATTGAAAAAAAATCATCTAAGAGAATGATATAAAATATTAAGGGACACAATTGAAAAAATAATTTAATTAAAAGAACGATTAAAAAAATAAAAGCAAAAACAAAAACAATGAGGACCAAATATTAAAAAGAAATAAATCAAGGAAGGGTTAAATTGAAAGAAAATCCCAATCAATGGATTAATTAAAATAGAAAGATTAGGGACCATACCTGAATGGGAAAAAATCAAAAAAAATATTACTTTGAAAATGTGCAAGGAAAACTTTGAATCCAAGGAAGAGAGAAAGAGAAAAATAAAAGAAACAATCATCAACATAAAACTTAATATTTTTATGTCAAACATGTTGCCTTAGAATGGAGTTAATGAGGTAATGTCATGAGGATTAAAAAGTCATCATAGAAGTATGAGTTGGCTGCTAAACTACGTTGTACATGTTATCTGAATATAATAAAAGCACCCATGTGTTTTTGTGTGAATGTCACACTCAACTTATTTTGTAAATTAATTAATATATTATATATGCATGAATACTAAATTACCTCTTATAAAACTTAATAATTATAAAATAAATTGAAAAAAATCTTCACTCAAGGAAAAGTTAATCTTCATTTAAAAGTATTATGGTAATTTTATTGTTCGTTTGAAATATAAACTGAAAAATAATGTTGTCTAGGTAATGCATTAAACTTTTATTTTAAAGGCATATTAACTATTATATTATGCAAAAAAAACAACAAAAATAAATTATTATATCTTCACTCCCAAAGCCATTTAAGTACAAAATCATCATTTAACTAAACCAATTCACAAGTTCAATAAAACCTTTGTATAGAATAATAAAAGTAAAGTAAAATTAGGAGACATTTTAGTTATTTTTTAATAGATCTCCTAATCATAATACATGCAATGTTCCATTTCATTTGGTTCTCATCATGATCTCATGATCATAATAATTCTAAAATGATTTTCCCTATAAATTTCAAATTAGAAAAAAAAAAAAGTAATAAGACATAAGAAGCAGTGACTAGTTTTTTATATTTATTTTTTTTCCAAAATATAAATATTTTTTTGGTTGATGTTTACTATGAGGACAGTTTATTTCTCTGAGATCATCGTTCTCTAATTTATTTATTTATTATTTCTCAAGCTTTGCAACCATCTTTATCTACATGCTTTGACTGACTAGAGAAACCAACAAGCCATAAATCACTAGATAGTGTAACTTATTGTAAGGAAAGATCAATATGCAACCTCTATTTCATTATCCTTTTAAGATTGAGATAAGGAATTTTGGAGACCACTCCTCAAAAAGATCAATATCATCTTATTCTCATTCTTTTCTTATCCAATTTGAATGGAAGAAAAAAAGTTTCTATAAGGATTCTTTGAAAGGTAAAGACATGTCAAAAACCTATTTCTCTTTTTAGTTTTAGAAAAGCTACTTTATCCCAAGCCATGAATAAATTTGTCTTTCCCAATCCATAAAACTTTTATTTCTATTTTACTCCACACCCACAAGTTTCATCTATCCATAATTAAAGCATAATTCTTAATCCAACACTATAGGTAATAATATATTAATAAATGGATTTCATTTTATACTACTAAATCTATAATTCATAATCTTATACTTACACTAACAAAATTTAAACTATCTCATCAATTTAAACCACTATTCCAACAACTTATTATGTTAATATTAATAGAGTAAAGTCTATGCGTCAGAATCAATTAATATTTTTAATAGTAATGGAAGAAGAATATTATTAAAATTAATTTGGTGCCATTAAAGAAAAGACAAACAGGTTAAAAATTACTTGAAGTATAAAAAGTAAAAGAGAAATAAAAAAATATTAAATCTCATCATTTGACCACTATTTTATCATATTTAGAATTAATGAATAATACATTATAAAATAAGATTCGAGATAAATTATCAAACTTAAAAATGTTATTATTTTTTTAGCAATAGATTCTTTATACATCTCATAATCATAATGCATGTAATGTTACATTTTATTTGGTTAAGATTTATCCATTTTTTATAATTATGAAATGACTTTTCCAATATGATATTAATAATTTCATATTGGAATAAATAGATAGATAGGTACGAACATGCTATCTTATGATTCCTTTAGGCATAAGATAAGGAATTTTGGAGACCACCACTTCTCAAAATGATCAATCTTATCCTCTATTTTTATTCTTTATTGTAACCATGTCAAGAAGTTTGGATGATTTATTTATTTATTTAAGGGTTCCTTTAAAAAGATAAACACAAACCAAAAGTTGTTAATTTATCTTATATCATTAATAGAGTAAAGACTATGCTTCGTTCAAATATGTGTTAGGAATTTACATGATACTAGCTTGTTGTATGAATTTAGATTTTAGATTTTGACTATATTATGAAATTTATGCATAAATAATATATTTTTATTTTTATTTTTATTTTTATTTGACTATATTATGAAATTTTTATTTGACTATATTTTGGAATTATTTTTGTTAAAATATGACTTAATTAGTTACAATGATTTAGATCGAGCTTAGTTATGATTTAGTTAAATAAAATACCCACGTTGTTAAATTAAAAAAAGAAAGAAAAGAAAACTCTAATTGTAATGGGCTAGATGGGGTTTGTTAACCTCCCCACCTTTTGGAGAGGTTATGGAGAGGTTAACAACTTAACATTGTTCAAATGGCCACATTCTTTCTTACAATTAATGTAGCATTAAAGGGTGGTTTTGTCTTTCTATTATTTGTTTCTCCTTTGTCTCTCATTCCTCGAATTTTGGTTTGCATCCGATCAAAAAGCAGATAATAAAACTGTATTTTATGCTGTCACCTCTTAAAATCCAAACTATTAAATTGTTCAGGTTTCTCACAGAAGTTCAGAATGGGTGTAGGTTCAGAAATGGCAATGGGGAAAAAACAAAGTTCTTGACGGATAAGCGGGTTAATTGGGGTCTTCTGCAGGATCACTTTCCTCCACTCTATATGCTGTCTGAAATGAAAAAGGTGTCAATTAACACGATGATGGGAGATTTATGTGATGGTGCATGGCAGTGGAAGCTTCATTAGAGAAGAAACTTACGGGAACTCGAATTACACTAGCTGGACTCGCTAAAACACATGTTAAGTGGGGTTCATTTTTTTTTTAATAAAGAGGACACTAGACTATGGGAGGCAGACGCACAAAGAAGGTTCACCGTTAACACTTGAAGAAAATTAATTATTAGAGTTGTTTACCTGGGTTTTGTACCATTCTCTTCTCTGTTATGGCAAATATCGGGTCCTTAAAATTAAAGATAGATGTTTTTAATCGGATCCTGCTACAAAATAGAGTCTGTGTTCGAGAGTTTCTTCTCCGCAGGAATCTAATACACATTGGCAAAGTAATTGCTCATTTTGTCATGGCAGTACCGAAGATGCAGCTCATCTTTTCTTGCACTGCATGCTGATGTGAGGAAATTATGGATGAAGTTCACAAAATGGGTAGTCCGCAGCTGGATTATTCCCCAGTATATTGACTTGTGAGTACAAACTTTGAGTGTATTGGTGACTGGGAAATTCAAACAAAAAGTAATTACTTTGCTTTCACATAGCATTTTATGAGGCATCTGGACATTATACAAGGAATAAACTTTTTTTGAAGAAAAAAAAAAGCAGATTGGAATGCGGTGCTTTCACTGATCCTTCACCACCTAGCACTATGGCTGAACACGATGGACACTAGTTTTTTTCTGTCACTGTCAAAAGAAAAAAGTTGATGGAACTCTCATTTAGTGAAATAGAACTTTTCTTTGCGGTAGTTGTAGGAGCAACGATCTCTTAATTTAGTACAAGTTATAGTAATTTTTATTGTAAATAAACAACAATCATGCATGATCATGCATAAAAGGTGATGGTGCAACTCCATCTCCTTATCTATTTTGATTGAAATTTGTCTTAGAACATGCAAATAAAAATTATGAAATATTAACAAGGTTGTAGTATAAAAGATGTAAATTAAATAACAACAAAATATGTTAAACTAAACAATTAATGAACTAGTAAGAATTTAGCCTTAAGATTGTTGAAAAATTGTTTAGTAAAACTAGGTGTTTAATTACGCGCGTACATGGTTTCCCCGTACAAATTCCATTCAATTATCACAACCATATTAGCTATAGCTTTGAAAGGTAAATATCATGTGAACATGACCTACTGGTATGACAAAAGAAGAAGAATCAGAGGGTTAACGCTGGGCTCTTCTTCTATATAATGCTAATGAGGCCTCTACATTTCTTCACTGCATTTCCTTCCTTCTCACTATCTAGCCACCTAGGTCTCTTAGCTCTACTGATAATATGGAGTACCTTCATGGACACGTCTACGAAACACCAGTCAAAGTTTTTGCTCCAGCCAAAGTTCTTTCTTGTGTTCCTCCCCCTACCAGAAAAGTCGTTGAAACTCCAATTCAATGCTCTACTGGCTCTTTTTATAAATTCTTCAAGAAACAAGCAAGCTTGTTACCGAGTGTCTGCGGTGCTGTTGTGCAGACAGTAGGACTTGCTGACGGTAACAGAAGCTGGGTTAATACTGTTGGCTCCCGCAAGGTGATTGAAATCCTGGCCGCCGAGTCTTGCAGTGGTACGTACGTACATAATTAATTAAGGACGCAATAGCAATATTACAGTGCTGATCCTTACAATAAGTGATTTGAATTCTAGCTGTAATATATTAAATTCTGATTAAATAATCTGTAAGATTGGGCCTTGATTTCTTAATTATGATCAGACACTGCGGAGAAATTCAAGTACGTAGTTGAAGCTGTTGACGACCGCTCCAGGAAAATAACCTACAAAGTGCTGGAAGGATCGCTGCTGCAATTATATGACTCCTTCACCGTCACTCTTCAGGTCACCTCCGCCAGCACCGCAAAATGGACCGTCGAATATGTGAAGAAGGATCCATGCAGCGAAGACCCTGATTTTTACCTCCAACTTTTCCGTACTATAAACGCTACTGTTGATATTTACCTCCGTTCTAATGATTACTAAACGAGGCCAACATCAGAGAACATGCATGCCCTTAATTACTCGTCTATGTATCTAGGAATAAAGAGGTCAACGGTGCCTCATCATATGCATGCATGTTCCCGTCCATGATATCATAATATGTATTACGTATATATGGACCTCTCGGTTTGGCTTGCTTAGCTATCATCTATGTCCAGGCATATGATTGTAGCATGAAAGTGCGATGCCTTCTAATATCGTGGGTATTCATGTAATCAAGGCGGCCATCCCTCTATGTATCTTGTTTGTGTCGATGAATAATAATAATAATAATAATAATAATGTGTGCGCTTTAATCACTCAAATTCAATGTGTTTTATAGTAGTAGTAGTAATAATAATAATAATAATAATGAGTAACAAATTGTAGTCCATGTATTCGGATATTACAAAAGAATATATTTAGTAGATTAAACAATATCGTAATCTTTTTGAGTAGTCTTATAAAATCACTATAAATATAAATGGCATATTCAAAACTTAATTAAAAAATAAATCTAATTCACAAAATCATGAAAACAAAATGATTACCATGAAAATTTGAAGATGGTGTTTGGTTCTGCAGCTCAACTTGTGGTTGGTTGCGTTAAATTGCAGAACCAAACACAACATTTACTAAATCGGATTTCATTTTTTTGGTGGAGAAAGAAACCATTGACCAACGACAACCTCGTATCTTAGTTTGCTTTAAATTCTCATACACACACACCCAGTTTCCTGATACTAAGAATAAAAATGTCCCAATTATCCAAGAAGAAAAATAGAGATGATGAAGAATCAAAGCAAAAAGAAGAGCCAGATATATTCATGGGAAGGTTAGGTGGGTAGATCAAAGCATGGCCCCAGCCCTCCAAGAAATTCCAAGGGACAACTAATACCTATACGTGCATGATAGCAGCTGGGGTCGTGCGCGTGCCTCTTGCCGTCACCAAACACCATTATGTCCAGATACTGCAAAGGTTTCTACGCAAATAGAATCTTATTTATGGAATATTGTATTTTCAGCCCCCACTTAAGCCTAAAATTGGGATATGATTTAATAACAAGAAATTGAATGCACTTTGTGCAAATAGAATCTTATTTATGGAATATTGAATTTTCAGCCCCCACACATTTTATGCTATGAAGCGTGTTTTACCATGGTGCGGTGCTTTTATAAAGAGATTTTTTTATTTAAAAATATTTATTTTTTTTTAAATAAAATATCAACATATTAAAAGCATGGAAAAAATATTAATTTAATTCTTTTCAGGTTAAATATATTTTTAAAATGCATCCAAATACTATAAAAAATGCAATATCTTTAACCATTTTTTCTTTAACTTGACAAGAAAGGAGCGAATACTTGTGAGTTCGTTCAATTATTCATGATAATAATTAAAATGCCAGAAAAATTATTTTATATAATGTTACAAGGTGGTAGGGTAGTTAAATTAAAAGCTTTGATAATCATTGTTATTGATATTTCATCAATGAAAGATATATATTTAGCTTAAGTACCTAAAAATAAATTTAGGAGGGTCGAGTCATTAGATAATAATATAAATCATATTCTGGGGTTTCACCTAACAGTTTAAATTTTTAGATGAGATGGTTTCTTAATATGGTACCAGAATCTTATTGATCCAACGGTTATGAGTTCGAATCTCACCACTCTCATTCTATTTGATAAAAATTAAACACAAAGTAATGTAAAACTGTGCACAAGTTACAAGTCGAAAGAACTTTCACTTCAGGGATGTGTTAGAGAATAATATAAATTATATTTTAAAACTTCACCTAACTGTTCAAGTTTTTAAATGAGATAATTCTTTAACATATAAATATTTAACCCTAGGGCAACTCGTGCATGAACTCAACTGTAACTTGTTAGAAAAGAGAAATAAAATTGGTGGGGGGGACAGAAACTAAACAAAATTTGCAATAATAAAATTATCCTAGCCGCTTATAAATAAATTAAACCTAGATTTTTATGTTCTTTATTTGAAAAATCTCCATCCGTCCATGAAAAGCATGGAAAACATTGGAAATCAGCATCAACACATACAATGAACACACAGGTTGACAGGAATTGTAGACATCTGCCAGCCAAATGAAAGCCGGGTGCGTGTCTTTTCATATGGGGGATATTTTGCTCAAAATCAACGGACATAACTCGAGACAATTGTCCTCTTATGTTCATTGCTAGAGAGTTGTAGCGGTGCAGAATTTGTAAGGGCCAGACACGTGTCTGCATAGTTGCATCGATCTTTGTTGGCTTTGATTCGTCATCGTTTTGGAGATTGGTGAATGATATTTGTGTGGATTCTATCATCTCAATTATTGATGCCTGTGTCTGCCCATTTCACCCACCAGGAAAAGAAAAGGAACGGCTTCAAATTTTGATGGAGTGCATGTGGGGGCGAAGGGGGCAGGAAATATCGCAAAAAATGGCATTTCTTGGGCATGAGTTACATCGATGACCAAGTTGGGGAGGTGGGGGTGCTGATCAAATGAAGTGGCTGTATATAAATATGATTATGGATGCTTTTGAAATTATTTTTATTTAAAAATATTTTTTAAAAATTTATTTTTTTATCACTATATAAATATAATTTAAAAATATTAAAAAAATTAATTTAAAATAAAAAATAATAAAATTCAATTTATTTTAAAAACACTTTTAAAACACAATTCCGTATACCGTGGAATAGAGAATTTTCTGGTGGAGAAATTTAAACAAATTGACATTTTCAATGTTCAAATTCTGAGCACAGTTGGATAATGGAGATAGATCAAACGGGAAAATGCATGTTTGAAAAGTTTAGTAGGATTAGTCAATCTAAGAAAAACTTTACTAAAAAGAATTAATAAAATTTTATTTTAATTAAAGAGTTTTATAAAAACATAAAAAATTATAGGTTAATAATCATATTTTACGTGGGCTAACTTGGATTCTTAATTAATTAACTAAATTTATTATTATCTTTTTAACCCGAATAAGTAAATTTATATAATGATATCAAAAATAAATTAAAAAAAAAAAAGAAACATGTGGGGAATTCCCTAGAATTTCCTATATTCACTTTAAAAAAATACAAAATTTGGTACAAAGGCGAACTTGGAAAAGTGAAGGGTAAGGAATTTGGTCACGAAAAGCTTGCTTGATAGTGATTATAGCTACCACGAATATTCCCATAAAATACATGGAAAATTCAAAACTCTTTGATTCAAACGTATACCAAATTTCATAAGAAATGATGTTTTCCTAAATTCATAAGTTGGTCCCCGACCTTTATTTTTTTTATATCAATTGGATCCCCAATTTGTACAGCAATCCTCAATCAAACCCGTGTATCTAAAATCATATTATTGCATAAATGATTTTTTTTTCTTGCTCTAAAATTCAAATTAGTTTGGGTGGAAATCATTATAATAAAGAAAGTTTTGAATGGGGGACTTGATTGAGAACTCATGTATACATCGAGGGTGAATTGAATAATAAAACAAAATTGAGACTCAATTAAGAATTAGTGTGTATGTTGAGGAATAATGCGTGGTTACCTAAAGATAAATCTAATTTATAAATAATAACTATAGACTAGTTCTCATTGTCACATGTGAGCTGTCAATCCCTCCAATTATCAAAACATTCCTCTTTCAAAACATGCTTTTGCCAAGTTAAGATATCGAGTTATTTCTTGAAATTAGCATAGTTAAAAAATAATACAATTAAAAAAATGATTAGAAAAATAATATAATTTTATAAGTTATAAATGATATTTGCAAATTCAATCAAATTAAATATGTTTACTCTATTTTTTTTTCTTTTTTTTTCAACATATGTAACTTGTTAAAATATATTATATTTCTAGATATTTTCTGGACTGTGTTATTTTTTAATTGTTTTTTAATTGTAATAAATAATGGTAGTGTTTGATACGATGTTAGTGATTTTTATTTAAAAATATATTAAAATAATATTTTTTTATTTTTAATATCCACTTATCCAAACTTTAAAATTATAAAAACATCATTAAAAATAAAAAAAAATACTATAACACCGCAAAAACAAACACTGTATATGAAAAAAAATAAAAATAAAAGACTCACGCATCTAATAGCACTAAAACAACAATTAACAATTGGATTAAACAACAAACAAATGTACTAAAACTCTCGTTTTCACGACAGCGGTGTCTCTAGTTTGCACAAAGATGTACAGCTTGGAGAGCGTGAAAAGACACAGTAAATCAAAGTATTTTCAAGTAATACCATAATATCAAACAGCTGTCACCGCTTGTACCTCTGTCCTTCATTGCATTGCTCCTTGTGCACTTCCCTCCTATATAAACCTCATCTCCTCTCCCCTCCCTCAATAAATCCGCTTGAAAACTAAAACAGAACTCTCATACTGAGATTCCGAGGTTAGCAAAATATACAACCCAAAAACATATATATATTCTTGGGTTGTGTTTCGATTAGAGAACAAAGCTCTTGTTTTTTTTTTTTTTTTATAGTTTTTTGTTTGAAGATCCTTCGGCATTTGAATACACCATCCTCTAGCTATAAGTTTTGAAACATGAATAACACAATGATTTCTTCATCAAACCAATCAAAATTATCATTCACTTCTTTTTCAAATCCCTTACCAAGAAAGCATTCATCTTTCAATGCTTTGAAATTTTCTCCACTGCCCATTATCCAAAACTCACAAAAAGGCCTAAACTTTGATACGACTTCACAAAAACCACTTCACATTTCTTCAATTGAGAGCTTCTCATTTTCAAGAAAAACCCAGAAAGAAAAGCCTGTTACTGTTTGTAATGCATACGAGGCTGATAGGTCAAGGCCACTAGATATTAACGTTGAGTTACCAGATGAGCATGCAGCTCAAAAGATTAAAATTGGGATGTATTTTGCAACTTGGTGGGCTTTGAATGTTATTTTCAATATTTATAACAAGAAGGTCTTGAATGCTTTTCCTTACCCTTGGCTTACTTCGACACTCTCACTTGCCTGTGGGTCTCTTATGATGCTGATTTCTTGGGCTACAAGGATTGCTAATGCTCCTAAGACTGATTTTGAGTTTTGGAAGACTCTGTTCCCTGTAAGTCTTTTATGCCTTTTTGCTGTTTTTTATTGATTTGTTTTCTTGGTTTTGAGAATTGTTAGGAAGACTAGAAGTTTGAGTTTGGTTAGTGAATCTTGTTATTTTTGGGACTTGAAAACAGACGCTGCATAAAATTTCAGTCTTGATGTATTTTAGTCCTTTTTGGTTTCTGGGAATGTGAAGGGAAAAAAATGAGAAGTTTGAATTTGGTTAGTGAATTCTTTGTTACTTTGGAACATGAAAACATTGAAATTGTTGAAGATATGACCATAATACGGTCTTAGTTGACGCAAGACTCGGTCTTTAATACAGCAGAGCAAAATTTTGGGTGAGAAATGTTTGAATTTGGTTTTATGAAATGCTGATTTATAAGTTTGGTGTTTAGGTTGCTGTGGCACATACAATTGGGCATGTGGCTGCAACTGTGAGCATGTCAAAAGTTGCAGTCTCATTCACTCACATAATCAAGAGTGGTGAGCCTGCTTTCAGTGTCTTGGTTTCAAAGTTTCTGCTTGGTGAGACGTTCCCCTTACCAGTTTATCTGTCTCTGCTACCAATTATTGGAGGCTGTGCTCTATCAGCTGTTACTGAACTCAATTTCAACATGACCGGTAAGATCACTTCTCAGGTTACAAAATTTTAATAACAATATAGAGCTATATTCTGTTGAATAACAGGGAAATTTTATGGGTTTTAGTGGACGAGTTCTAAATTATGCTGCTATATTTTTCAGGTTTTATGGGGGCTATGATATCTAATTTGGCATTTGTGTTTCGGAACATATTCTCGAAGAAGGGGATGAGTGGGAAGTCTGTTAGTGGAATGAACTACTATGCTTGTTTGTCTATGTTGTCTCTGTTGATACTGACCCCGTTCGCAATTGCAGTAGAAGGGCCTCAAATGTGGGCTGCTGGCTGGCAAAATGCTCTAGCTCAAATTGGACCCAATTTTGTTTGGTAACTACAATTACCTATAACTTTCATGAACATGTCAAGTTTTTATTTGCTACCATACTTGCTTATCTTTTGGTATGCAGCCAAAAGACACTGAACGTAAAAGGCAGATATGCTAAGTGTATTAAGTTCTTACATGTGATATTTACAATACCTGAAAGAGTTATTTATTATATGACAATAGATAGAAAAGACTAACTTTGATTTCTTTTTACTTTCTTTTTTATTTTTACTATATAGTAAAGATTAACTTTGATTTTGGTTGGTGACAGCGACTGGCATGTTACTTGTAGACATTGATAAGCTTCTAAGATTGTGTCTGCAAATATTTTTGCTTAGATATTGTAGTATTTTTCTTATTACCAGAGATTTAACATCTAAAATCTCCTTTCATTTCCTTTCATTTTCTTACACTTTTCTCAGGGGGCATGTTCATTTCCCCTTTTCAGCTTGTTTTGTAGAACTGAAGTAGCAATCTTGATGTGATGGTTACTTTAGTGACATTGATCTATTGCAAAATTGAGAACAATTTACTGATATTTTGCTAATTATAATTTCTGTGGTTCGTAATTGAAACAGGTGGGTGGCGGCTCAAAGCATTTTCTATCACCTATACAATCAAGTTTCATACATGTCTCTAGATCAAATCTCTCCATTGACATTTAGCATTGGAAACACAATGAAACGGATATCCGTCATAGTCTCCTCCATCATCATCTTCCACACTCCTGTTCGACCAGTCAATGCCCTTGGAGCTGCCATCGCAATTCTTGGCACCTTCCTTTATTCACAGGTATATTTCCATCTCCATGTAATTTAAGTTTGATTAGTTATACATATTTTTGAGGGGACCAGATCATCTCACTTGGTCAAAATTGCTTTTTGCATGTGTTTTTCTAATCCAACTTGTTTGCATGGAGACAAAATCACCTGAGGTAGCCTTTCGATCTTCTTTAGGGCCACCAAGGAATAGGGAAACAAACCAAACTGAGCATCACCAAGGAATAGAGAAACAAACCAAAATGAGCATCCTTCTTTCTAGTTGAAATCTCATTTCTTTTGCTTTTTGTCTTCCATGCTTAAAAGGATTTAATGTGTCTTCAAGCCACAATCAAGTTAAGTGAATGCACTAGGCCTTGGCTTAAGGATAGTTTTGTTATGGGCCCGCTCATGATTTCAATCCAGTTAGTCCAAAATCATATGTTAGAGCTTATTTTATAGAGGTGTGGATTTTGAACATGATTAGTGTCCTTCCCTGATCTTCCTCCCATAAGTTTTAAAGGTACTCTACTAATTCTTGGAGTTAGATTGTGGAGGCCATGAAAACGTCTAACAACTTTCTGATATATTTCTGAGCAGGCAAAGCAGTGAGAGACAGTGGTCCAAGATTTTAACCTCAGGTGATAAAAGAGTTAAAAATGAAGATGCAGGCTTAGCTGGAATCTTGGGCAATCTTTTTGACAGACAAAATTTGTGTGTATCCTGTGAACAAGAGGATTGTCTTTGCTCAGACAGACTTGAACGGTGGTAATAAAGATCAGATAGATAATGCTTGCCCTTAGAGTAGACAACAGTTTCGTTTCCATTTTCTACGGAAGAAAATGCCTTGTAGTATATAAGAATAAAAAAGGTTAGAGACTTGTGTTTTGAAGCAGAATCAAAATAACGAGCAATTTCTTGATTTTGTTCATATTTCATGATGGTCCTTTCACTTTTACTTTTGTTCGAGTTAAACCCTTCATCCCATTCAGGAAATAGTTAAATAATTAGGTAGTATACTAAGCTGATTGAATATAATATTTTTTATATAAAAAAATTTAAATAATATATTTTAGAAACGCATAAATTACTTTGCTACCCAAAAATAAAACCTTCAGTGACTGCACATTCAATATGCCTCTAATAATTGCTTTCAATAAGGTCAAAATCAAATCAACCGTCCACTTCAATTTAAAGGCACGTAAAAATCATCAAGGCATGGAAGAATCTTGGATCCAATTACGACTTCTTTAATAACAAGTTGCGCTTGCATTCTGTCAGATCACATCCACTACTTTCAATAACGTCAAATCAACCCTCTACTTCAATTCAATATAAAGGCACATGGGCATACGGTTGTGCTCCAATTAAGTTTTTTTATTATTATTATTATGTTGAGTTTGCAAGTTTCAATAATTTAAGTGGCCTTCGAGAAATTATTCAGCTTATATCAAGCTTTTTTTCAGGGTTATTACTAAGATGATTTTATATATAAACAAATTGAATTTTGAACGTTAAAATCAATGAAAGACATTAAATGGATGAGAATGAGATAACTGATTGAAAAACAATATATAAAGTTTATTTTTTCAAAACATGCATTAAATGAAGATATTAAAAAAATAAAAAAAGATTAGGTTGTTGGAGGTAAAATTAAAATAAAATCAATCTAAGAAAAAAAAATTTTAGAAAAGCAATTTTGAAGATGTTTCCAAACACCCACAACATCACATCATCCGTTGCTCCTGTTTTGTCAAAATATAATGCACAGCCATTCAGTGGAAGTCATGATGAGTCTTAAGCAGTGAGTTTCATATTTGAATGATAAATAAATAGATTTCACTGGCTAAGCTCTTTTTCTGCAGTCTTTTCATTGGATCCAATGCATTATTGCTTAAATGATCGCGGTAGTGATGGGTTACGAAAGATGATGGAGACATTTAAAATAACATAAATTCATTTCTAGACTAGACTAGATAGATTTATTTTATATTTTAATCTCAGTTTTTTTAATCAAATACATTTCTAATTCTGTTGTGTGTGTATATAGAAAAGTTGTGATTTGTACAATAAATTTTGAATTCAAATTAAAATATTTATTCCTTATAAAAATCTGAAACAATCCTCGCATCCTATGTATATCTTTTTCTTTCTTTCCAGCATCATTTATATATTCAATGATTCAATATCCTGAAGAAGCAATCAATATGATTTTTAAATTTGTCACATCAAGTGAACATGAAGTGTATGCATTATTGTATAGTATCAGGGGAAACAATGATCTTGTAGCTATAAATCGGCATGATTTTAGCTTTACATAATTTATATAGCTTAATTTTTCTTTTGTCATGATTCACTTGTATATAGCCCAATCCCACATAGCTTACATGGCAGGTAGGTAATTACCTTTTGGTTGATAGCATCGAGTCACAATTGATGTCATAAGGGTCCTATATATTCCTTTGTTTCTTCATTTGAATCCTTACGGAATTCACATTTCTGTTATATTTATCTTTAATTTTCATTACAGAGTTGTGTTATGGAGTTTTTGTTAGGTTGTTATGCTTTCATTGTGCTTGACTTGTGGTTCCTAGTGCTTATGGTGTCTTGCAATCCTATATTTCTCAAGGGGAGTTCAGATACTACAGCATTTCCAAGCAATTTTCTCTTTGGAACTGCCTCTTCTTCTTATCAGGTTTTGTTGCCTTCATTTCTCTCCCCTACACATGGAATATTTTTATATCATTCTGTTCTATTTCACCTTTGCGCAGTTTGAAGGAGCTTACTTGAGTCATGGCAAAGGCCTCAGCAACTGGGATGTTTTTACTCATACGCCTGGTAAAATGCTTTACAGCTTTAGTCGTTCTTGACCTTTTTTTTTTTTAATTTAGATTTGATTTTATAGAATTTGTTTCAGGTACCATCATGGATGGAACTAATGGAGATATTGCTGTTGATCATTACCATCGATATCCGGTGCCTCATTTATCCTTTGAACTTTTATATATTTATTCTGATAGATGTTAGGAAGCTTTTACAGCACCTTTTGTTTTCTGTTCGGTCCATATTCTGCAATTATTTCAATATGAAACTTGTCTATCCATTTCTGAGAAGCCCTTTGCATATCTGCAACTCTCTATCTGAAACAGAGGTAGCCAGTTTCAAATGGTAAAAGGTGGATGCAGCTTCTTTCATAGTTCTCACACAGCATACGAATTTGTGGAGATATCTTAAAATCTACTAATTATAAACTATTACGGTGGGCTTAGATTGACAATCTTAACGGTATTTCTCTGAAGATTTGAACTCGTTATATATATAATCATGCTTTGGCGCGTGGCAGATGTGTTTTGTGTGCTGACATCCTGGGTCTAAATAGAGTATGCAATCATTCTGGTGGTTAACATGTCAAGTTGAAAAAAGAAAATGAAAAAGTGTTACATTTTGACAGCTTCCAGTGGATATGACCCCCTCCATGATTTGGATGGTATTATATGATTGAACAAGGAGATTATGGACCCCAAATGTCGCTGTATGGACTTCATGCTTGCTTCCTCCACACCATGGTGTGCTTATTTGTGGTTCAGCATAAGCCACAAATTGTTCTAGTGCCGTAACTATGTGTTTCTACTTTCTAACATGATTGACTGCTGAAAGGGTCCTGATGCCCCATGATTCTTCACCAGTGGAAATCAAATGAAGGGAGGAAACCTATCATGTTAACATTTGGATGTCTGAATTTTTGTATTTTGACAATTGTTTTGAGCAGAGGAAAATGAACAAAATGAATCCAACATGCATGGAGATGGGGCTGATGAATTTTTTCTGTTATGACCTGATGCAAACAGGAAGATCTTGATCTCATGGAGTATATCGGGGCCAATAGCTATCGTTTCTCCATATCATGGGCAAGAATCCTACCAAGTTGAGTTTTCAGTTTCTATAGGTTTGTAATCTGATTACATTTTTTTGTTTTCATCTCTAATTCTCACCTTAACTTTGAACCAGAGGGAAGATTTGGAACTGCGAATGGGGCTGGAATCAATCATTATAACAAGTTCATCAACGAGCTTCTGCGTAGAGGTATAAACCATTTCCACCATGTTTCATCTAGTCAAAGTACTTCCGGAAGCTGCGAAACTGTCACATTGTGATCGTAGTCTGAAAAACCAGACCAGAAAGTGAGACAAGAAAAGATATTTATTGTCAGTGTTAGATGAACACGATGAAGATAATTCTGAGTGTATTACGAAATGATAAAGACATATACATACATCCTTTATATAGGAAAGGATCACACTAAAATAGAAAACATAGAGAGATTCTAGGCTAAACAATTGCTAATTGATTTACACTGATTTACATTAATTTACGGTAACAGTCAGAATCGCTTTTACTTAAAAAGTATTAAGAAGCTCAAGTTTGTGCGAGAATGATCACCTTTTTATTCTTATATCTACTTCTTCTGATTTCAGGTATCCAACCATTTGTGACATTGACTCACTATGACATTCCTCAGGAACTTGAAGACAGATATGGAGCTTGGCTAAGTCCTGAAATACAGCAAGTAGCTGATTCTTTGATCTCCGTTCAGCAATGAAATATTGTTATGCTATCTGCTTATCATTTGTTTTTCCATGGTGTGAATTCAATGTTTCAGGGAGGATTTCAAATATTATGCAGATATATGTTTCAAATCCTTTGGAGACAGAGTGAAATACTGGACCACATTCAATGAGCCCAATGTTGCAGCAAATCGTGGTTACAGGTCAGGAATTTTCCCACCATCTCGCTGCTCTGGGAAATTTGGAAACTGTAGTACTGGAGATTCAGAGAAAGAGCCTTTTATTGCTGCACATAACATGATCCTATCCCATGCAGCTGCGGTCAATGTTTACAGAACTAAATACCAGGTACTTCAGTTGATCTCCCCCAACTCGAAACACCATTTCTGTCCAAGGAAAATTGGTTTAGTTACATATCAGAAATTCATTAATACATGACTTAACAAGAACCCAGAAAACAGTGGTTTAAATGTTGTAAACATCAATTAAAATCTTATTCTTTCATTGAATGTTCAGAAAAAGCAAGGTGGAAGTATTGGGATTGTTATGAATGCCATATGGCATGAACCCATCAGTGACTCTTTGGAAGACAAACTAGCAGTCGAGAGAGCTAACGCTTTCTATATGAACTGGTAAGCATCTCTATCTCTCATTTGTCGTACGAACAACGAAATCTCAAGTCCTGTTGATATTTTGATGGTTTTAGAACTCCGTATATACACTGTAGAGCTAATCTCTGATGCTATGCAAACATGGTGATCAGGTTCCTGGACCCAATTATACACGGGAAATATCCAGCAGAAATGCACGATATTTTAGGATCTGATTTACCTGCATTTTCAAAGCATGAACTGGAGAAGCTGAAGAGTGGCGTAGACTTTATTGGCATCAATCAATATACTAGTTTCTATGTGAAGGACTGCGCGTTTTCTACATGTGAGCAAGGACCAGGAGTTTCCAGGACAGAAGGTCTCTATTTGAGGACATCACAAAAGGATGGTTTCTTCATTGGTCAACCTGTATGTAACCTCAGCTTATCTCCATAACTACAACTTTCTTGCCTTCTCCTAATCTTTGGAAGATAACTTTAGCTTCTTCCTTATGCAGACCGAACTTGACTGGCTACTTGTTTATCCTCAAGGAATGGAAAAATTAGTGACCTATTTTAAAGAAAGATACAACATACCGATGTACATTACAGAAAACGGTCAGGGCCAACCATGTTGCAAGGATCCTAAAGACCTGTGGTTTCTTCTGTTTTTCTGAGTTTCTTGCATAATGTCATTCTTGTAGGGTATTGTGAGGAAGAAAATGTCAATGTCACAACTAAAGATGCACTGAAAGATGTTCAGAGAGAGGAGTACATGCGCAGTTATTTGGATGCCCTGGAAACGGCTGTGAGGTAGTATCATACTTGATCTGAGCCTCTGGCTGTCTTTGATATCTTGAATTGTCTCTCAGATTTATCTTAAAAAAGATACGCCGTTTAAAATTTTAAGTTCTAACTAATGTATTTCAGGAAAGGAGCAGATGTTCGAGGGTACTTTGCATGGTCATTGCTTGACAATTTTGAGTGGACATCCGGGTATGCTATAAGGTTTGGGCTTTACCATGTCGATTTTTCCACTCTCAAGAGAACTCGAAAAAGTTCTGCAACTTGGTACAAAGATTACATTGCTAACCATAAGGCTGTCAGAACTAGCACCTGATAATAATCAAGAATGTTAGGAGTTAGTGTTTCACATTCGATTGGGTTTGTCTTCACTAGATATTGCAAGAAGAATTCGATATCGTCCTGTCAAGGTTTTGTGGTGCAGTTTGTAAAATCTTGGTGATTTTTCAGAGGCATTTTGTTTCTGTTTTTAATTGCTATCAAATTGTAACATTTTGTGACAAAAGGTGTAATCAACTGATGGGTGTAATGTGAATTGTTTTGAATGGCATCCATCTTACACGTTGAAAGGAAATAAATCGATCAGTCTGTTCATTTTCTTCTGAAATCACACTTCATTGCTTTCTTTTTTTTAGTATGGACTTTATGCTTTTCTGTGGAGATACCAGAGAGAGACATTACTAATACCTGGACATGTGTCTTCCAACTTTCATCTCCTTGGCCGCCACAGTGACCTTACCCTCAAACGGGGATTATATAGAACCTAAAATTCTTGCACTTCTGGGATTTGCATGAAGCTCACAGCAGATACTGTCAAAGCCAGAAAAATGTGCAGCACATGAATGATCCCAAATATTGGACAGGGATGCTGGTTTGGGTGGTCCAAAGTAATCACTGTTCACATAAAATCATTGCTTTTGAATATCAAATTGGTCGTAAAAACATATAAAAAAGGCCCATGATACTTGTTAATCATGTTCTGAAGAATTTTCTTTTCTCCTGTCCACACAATTTTCTTTTACTTTACGGGCTTAGCCTGGCAGAAATACAGATCTTCATTAGAACACTACAACCTTTTTAACTTCGTCTTGCAAAGCCTGCCAGAGGTAGTGAACTTACCTGCCATGGGACTTCTTTGAAGCTTTATTTGTAATAGAGCTGATCTTGACACCTCCCTTGGTATCTACTCATCTAGAAACCCCTAAAGAGGGCTTAGATCCTCTGCTCATCAGACCTGGTTTCTTCTGCTACTCTCCTCTTTCTGCTTCAGGTTTGCTTCTCAGAATCCATAGGCATGTCAATACAGATTACAGTAGAGCTTTGCAGTAAGTTTTGCTTTTCTCTTGCATTTTTGCAGGTTGATGGTAAGTGTATGAATAACTGGGATGTTTATACCTGCAATCAAGTTTCGAAAAACTCTCCCTTTTCTGTATCTCAGAGTGGTAATCTTTCATCCTAGAATGTCAGAAACATCTTCCAATAATAATACAAACCGATCCTCTCGGAGATGTTCATATTATTGCAACTTGCTATCACTGCATTTTTTAAGAAGCTTGAAAATTCAATGCATCTTCCTTAAGATATTAAATCAAGTCTGGTCTAACGTATTTGATTTAATCGATTGGTTAATCTAGATCATGGATCTTGATGAGTTTAAAACTTTGAAATTAAAGGGTTAGAAAGAAACATGGACGGAGATGAATTTAGACCTTTCTTCTTCCTTCTCATATATCCCTCGTTTTTCCTGTTTTGCTAAATTGAGGCAGAATTATTGATGGTAGCAATGGAGATGTTGCAGTGGACCAATATTATCCTCATCTGTTCCCTACCGACATGTTCGTCCTGTGTCTTCTTGTATTTTGTTTTGCTATTTGTTTTTTATTATAAATTATTTTTTATGTTTTTTTAATGGTTTTAATATGTTAATATTAAAAATTAATTTTAAAAAATACAAAATATTATTATAATATATTATCACGATCACCTCCCGTATTAATAATGACATGTCTCTTCTTTCCCATTATTATCAAGCGGCGCACTTTACATTTGCACGAAGAAATGTAATAATTTCAAAGAAAAAGACATTCAAAGGTTATGACCTTTCAATGACGTCTCACTTAAGGTGTGTTAGTTTCTAATTTATTTGATTTGATTTTATATATATATATATATATATATATATATATATATATATATATATATATTTCATTTTTGATATTATATTTTTAGATCTTCATCCTTACAGTTTTTTTTAATGTAAATTCTTGTGGTCTCATATTTTGGATATGTTTTGGTAAACTTCACTTAAATTATTGTCGCTTGAATATTAATTTTTAGTCTTAGAAAAAACTTGGTTTGGTCTTGGTGTATATTAAACTATGGTTTCAAAGGGATATATCATGATAGCAGAGGGCTTGAGATCTATATAACAAATTTCAAACTCAAATTAGGACATACATGTTTTATAAGAACTTGAAATAACTAGATTTTATTTTATTTTATTTTTTTATTTTAGGAAACAATACCTTCCGGAAAATATATTTTATTGGTTCAAGTGGGTGAATAAAATCTCTATTATATCTTAACTCAAATTTAAGACCTGTTGTGCAAATCTCAAACTCTTTACCACCACTTGAATCCAAGCAGGTTTTAATTGCTCATAAGGCTTCAACAAATAATGGCGAGCATGTTTCTCATTAGTTGTTGGAAGGCTAATCACGAGTTTCCCTGGGCGAGGCCTCGAAGGTGACTGGCCAGTTACTTGGCTTCAACAAATAATGGCGAGCATGTTTTCAATGACAATTTTTTGGAGGTCAATTTCTTATCTTTCATAAGGGGTGTTTGGGATTGCTGTTGTGGTTGCTTTTCAAAACTTTTCAAAAAGTTTTTCGTGCTGAAATATATCAAAATGATTTTTTTTTATTTTTTAAAAATTATTTTTGACATCAGCACATCAAAATAATCTAACATATAAAAACAATTAATTTTTATTCAAAAAAAAAAAAATTTTGCACCGCAGCAAACCTGCGGTGCAAAAGCTAAGCCAAACATGCCCTAATTGTGGTTGGTCCACCAACTGTTTTTGATACAAAAAAATAATAATTAAATAATTAGGCCCTTTTGAAGTGGGTCCATTTTATAAACATAAAATAGCACGAGATGTGACGCATAAGGGCAACTTTTTTAGTAGATTATAAATTAGTCCCTATATATTTGATGATTTTGTAAGTTAGTTCCTCTGTTTGTGAAAAGTATATACTAGTCCCTTAACCAAAATTGATTGCTATTTTTTATTTAATTTTTTTATTATTTTTTTTCTTAAATGCATTTTTAATCTTATCTGCAGTTGGAAAATTGAGAATCTTGATTACAAACTAAGAATATTGTTGACAGAAGAATAAATTAGTTGTGATGAAAAATCAACAGAAGGACCAAGTTATGACCAGACATGAATAAATAGGGACTTAGAAGCAATCCCTTTAAACCAAAGGGATTAACAAATCATTTCATTACAAATACAGGGATCAATTTTAAACTGCTCAGTACCCGCTACTCTAGGATTTTTGAGTCATTCAGGAAAAAGATTCTATCTTCATCTTTGTCTAATTTCTGACTTTTTCCCATTGTCAGAACAGAAGTTTCAACAACCTCTCTGATTCCTTCTACATTTGCTTATCTCTACATGAAAACTAGACAGCCCTGCACATATATAGAGAAGCACAAACTTGTGAACAGAGACATCTAGCTTTTTAAATCTAGATAAAGCATATGAATTGCATTATCTAGCATGGGGATTTCTTCATTCTGTAAAGCTTTAATTCTCTTAGAGCTGATCTTGCTACCGCTCTTTCTATCATCTGATGCAAAAAATCTGAAAGAAAGTTCAGATTCTTCTTCATTTCCTGCCAACTTTCTCTTCGGGACTGCTTCCTCTTCTTATCAGGTTTTTCTCTTCTACCAACTTCCTGTTTCTATTACATAAGCTTAAGGATTTCCTTTGTCTTGCACTTTGTAGTTTGAAGGAGCTTACAAGAGTGATGGAAAAGGTGCGAGCAACTGGGATGTCCATACACATAAACCAGGTAAGAACTTGGCGAAGATTCAATGAAGATTGAAAGTTAAGAATAAGTCCACTTTGAGCAGGATTTAAATCTTTCTGGTTCTTGTTGTAGGCAACATAATTGATGGAAGCAATGGAGATATTGCCATCGACCAATATCATCGGTATCTGGTACTGACATTACTTTTATCATCTTTTGTTCAAAAAATGTTATAAATCACATTCTGAGACTCATCTAACAAAATAATTAATTGATATAGTACCATAGCCTTGTTGATCCTAGTAGTTACGAGTTAGAATCTCACCACACCCATTTTATTTTATCAAAATTAAACACAAAATAATGTGAGTCTATGTAAATTTCAAGTCAATAAGACATTCATTTGAAGAAAAATATTAAAAAATAATATAAATTATATTTTAAAATTTCACATATCAATTTAAACTTTTCAGAGTTAGATTACTTAATATCCTTCTTGTGTTTTTATCACCTTTATGTAAACATGCAGCGTTTTTCAAAATAACTACTGTAATTAGGCATAATAATTTAGGTGACTGTGAAATACAAATAAATAAATAAAATAATATCTTACCAACTTTTATCTCACACAAGAAATCATTAGTCTTATCTCTGTGGATTTATCAATCATCCTTGAGAGTTTTTTAACCGGTATTGGTGGGGTTGATAGATTCCATCACAAAATGCCCGAAGAAACAAAAAATATTGATTAAAGTTTGGTGGATGACTAGTCATTAATCACCAAAAGACTATTGCTGGTTAATATATTCCACCAATTAAATACTAGAAGTAAACTATGAATATTGACTAAGCCGGCCCTTTGTTCCATTATAATATTCTGGGCTAGATATGCATATGCTGCCGAATAGGATGAATAATCTGTAAGTGCTGCTGGTCAGGTTTCAACGGTGATGCAGCAACTCTTTGAATATTTTCTGTTTGATTATTATAAACCAAGCTCATCTATCAGATTCTGAAGATCAAGATTTTGGCTAAAGATTTGTATGTTGACAGGAAGACATTGATCTGATGGCCTCCCTCGGAGTCAACAGCTATAGGTTTTCGATGTCATGGGCACGAATTCTACCCAGTAAGAATTTATGAACTAGCAATATTTTCAACACGAATTTATATAATCAAGACATAAAGCTCATAAAAACCTCATTGAATATGAAAACAGAAGGGAGATTTGGAGGTGTCAATATGGCTGGTATTAGCTACTATAACAAGCTGATCGATGCTCTCCTACTTAAGGGTTTGCTTTCCCCAAATACCTTCACTGTCTATATTCTGTATGCAGCAGTCTACTCTGTAAACACCACCATAAATAGCTTTATCATGATCAAATTCTATGCTAAGCGTTTGTTTTTCGCAATCTTCATATGTCCAGGGATTCAACCATTTGTGTCACTGACTCATTTTGATGTGCCTCAAGAGCTTGAGGATAGATATGGGGGGTTTCTAAGTTCTAAATCCCAGTATGTAACTTGCTCTCTTATAATAATGCAGCGCCATAGTTTTCAGAGCTGGACCAAGCTGACCAGCCATTAACTAGACACGACAGGTTATTAACTGGTCTTCTTTTTGAATTTTCTGAACCAGAGAGGATTTCGGATATTATGTAGACATCTGTTTCAAGTACTTTGGAGACCGAGTGAAGTACTGGGCCACCTTCAATGAGCCGAATTTCCAGGCCACATATGGTTATCGTATAGCTGAATACCCACCAAAACGCTGCTCAAAGCCTTTCGGAAATTGCAGTCATGGGGATTCAGAAACGGAGCCCTTTATTGCGGCGCATAACATAATCTTAGCTCATGCAACTGCAGTTGATATTTACAGAACCAAATACCAGGTACCAACAATGAAATGGATACAAGAAAGCATATACTAAGATCTAGTGAACGTAAGACTAACTCCATTTTTAAATATCCAGAGAGAACAAAGAGGCAGCATCGGTATCGTCATGCACTGCATGTGGTTTGAACCTTTTAGCAATTCAACAGCAGACAAGTTAGCAGTTGAAAGAGCTCAAGCTTTCTTATTGCACTGGTTAATTTCTTTATCTTACAATGAGTTGGCATATTTTCTAATTCTTCAATACATGCAAGAACATGTATATATAAATCCATTAATATAAGTCAGCTTGTGAATCTCGAGTATACTGCAGGTTCTTGGACCCGATTGTATTCGGAAGATACCCTACAGAAATGAAAAAAGTTCTGGGGTCTACTCTACCAGAATTTTCAAGAAATGACATGAATAAATTGAGGAAGAGACTGGATTTTATCGGCATCAATCATTACACCAGTCACTACGCTCAAGACTGCATCTTGTCTGTGTGTGAACCTGGACAAGGAAGCACAAGGACAGAAGGTTCCTCTCTATTAACCCAAGAAAAAGATGGAGTCCCCATTGGCAAACCTGTATGTACCCGCTCAAGTCTCAAGATAAGAGACTCATTAGAATGAGTTCATTTCTCAATTAGTTTTTGTGTCATTGTAGAGTGAAGTGGATTGGCTACATGTTTATCCACAAGGAATGGAAAAGGTGGTTACCTATATAAAGGAGAGATACAATAACATACCCATGATCATCACGGAAAACGGTAAGGATAACTATGAGATTAATATATATTCCTTAAGCAGACAAACATTTTACTTTCTTTCTAATACAATTGCAATGACTTCTGTATATAGGGTATTCCCAAGTGAGCAATTCAAACAGAAAGATTGAAGAATTCCTTCATGATACAGGAAGGGTGGAATACATGTCTGGCTATTTGGATGCCTTGCTAACAGCAATAAAGTAAGTTTATACCACAGTCGCCATTTTCCTGACACTACATCCCCTTTAAGAGCTGGTTCAGATTTAGCACCGAAAATATTTAAGGATGACGTTTTTCCATGTGATCAGGAAAGGAGCAGATGTGAGGGGCTATTTTGCCTGGTCCTTGCTTGATAATTTTGAGTGGACATTCGGTTATACAAGAAGATTTGGACTTTACCATGTTGATTACACCACAATGAAGCGGACTC
This sequence comes from Salix dunnii, assembly GCA_015731905.1. Taxonomy (NCBI): domain Eukaryota; kingdom Viridiplantae; phylum Streptophyta; class Magnoliopsida; order Malpighiales; family Salicaceae; genus Salix; species Salix dunnii. The sequence goes on along the minus strand of CM027662.1, from coordinate 922,978 downwards.
CAAGATTATCGGCAACTTGGTACAAAGAATTTATAGCAAGGTATAAGGTAGACAAATCCCAGATGTGATGAGAAAAGACTATATTCCCCAGAAAAAAAACAGGGTACTGTACTTTCTGCTAAATTGTACATGTAATAATATCCAATCATTCTTAGGTGTTTGGGAAGCGTTTAAAAAAATTTAAATTTTTGTCTTTTATTTTTTATTTTAAATTAAAAAGATTTTATGTTTTTATAATATTTTCTTGTGTAGATATCAAAAATGATTTAAAAAAAAAACAATATTTTAATGTTTTTTTAACGAAAAACACTTTCAACAACACTCATTCTTTAAATCAAGGGAAACTTTCTTTTCATCATTCTGTGGTTACAAAAAAAGCATGGAAAGCAATTTGATTATTGCTTGACATGAGTTGTAAGCACGACGAGTTGCGCAAAGGAATGATCCAAATTCATCAGAGCATTTGACTGTTTTCTGCAGTTTACTAGTGGATGTTGAGTTTAAATCAATGTACTCTAGAGCAAATCATTCAGGAATAAATGGAGGATTAATAATGGTGAGACACATTGAACCAAAACAAATTTATCTACATCCAACTAGTAACACTGACTGTGTACGTTGCCAGAAATGAAATAGGTGAAAAGGGTACAAAGTTCAAGGATATCACACCCTATAACACAGAAAATCCCAATCTTCTCTTCATAATTCCATTTGATTTTCCTTAAAACATATCACAACCCCCACTGTTTTCTTGTTTTGAATTTGAGAATCCATTCCTGACAATTATAACCATTCAGTTTATCAGAAAACTCTACATGGAAAGAGAATAACTTAGATAAGCTAAATCAGCAGCAACAGCCAGTCAGGATCTTTTAAAATAAACAGAAACATATATAGTGGATAGATGGATCTAAACTTCAGCAAAGAGAAATAATGATCCTGGTGATTGATTGATCTCAATCCACCAGGACCATGGTAGAATTTATCTGTGATGTGGAGGTTCTAGTTTCAGCAGAATCCCTTTGATGAGTTAAAATCAGAAGCGACATAGTAGATAGAACGAAACATCAGCTAGAGAAAAATAATGGTCATGGTGATTGATTTGATCTCAAAAGGTAAATCCCATGAAAGAATCCCATGATCTTGAAACAGTAGGCTCAGCATATCAAGCTTTTTGGATCCCTTTTCTGATAGTGACGGGGTAATTTCATATTTTGAATTATGATCGAGACTAAAACTCTGTCATATCAACTCAAATGATAGTGGTAATGACTAAAATTATGTCATACAGGATTGTTTCAGAATAATTCCAAAACATCAGATGAGATATCACATCACTGCTTTTGATTATTGTAAATTGAATTCAATCTATGAAGCTAAAATGGCCTGAAAGGTGATAATATCTGAATCTTTATGCTTTACAATAAATGCTTATATATAACTTCATCTTCTCCAGTGCCTCCTATATAATTAGCTAATTCCCCAAGAGCAAGCACACAATCCTGCAGATATATAGACATACGCACATGTACTTACAGAAAACTGGCAAAGGAAGAGGATTATATCATGGGGATTCCCACACTGTTTAAACTTCCATTTCTCTTAGAGCTCATCTTCTTTCCTCTCTTTGTATCATCTCATCCAAAAACTTTGAAAGACAGCTTAGATCCTTCTCCATTGCCTCCCAACTTTCTCTTCGGCACAGCCTCCTCTTCTTATCAGGTTGGTAGCTCCTAACACTACTCACCTTCACTACATTTCATTCAAAGATTTAAATCCATTTTGTCCATTATCAGTAAATTACAGCACAGTGCTCTAAATTCTTCTACTAAACAAAGCTTGAAATCATTTTTTCTTCATCTATGTAGTTTGAAGGAGCTTATCTCAGTGATGGTAAGGGTTTGAGCAACTGGGATATATTTACACACACCTCAGGTGAGGCACTCGGAGTGTCAGCCTTCCATCCAAGGAATCATTTCACTGGGATTTTCTCTCTCTCTCTCTCCCTCTCTTTAATATATAGTTTTATGTTAATAAATATGATTTTTTATTTTATTTTTCGACTGAGTTAAATTTTGCTAGAATATTTTAAAGGTTATATCAATATGAATTTAAAAAAGGCTTTCAAATAAAGTTTGGAGAATCTTTAAAAAAATTCTTTGATTTTGGTTTTTTTTTCTAATTTGTTCATAGTTCTTATTATATTTCTTTATTTTTGGGCCTTCATAAGCTTTTAAATTTATTATAGGAGTTGTATATTATCAAAATAAAAAAAAGAGAAAATTAAAACATAATTATATGTTTTTATATTTGTTATTTTTCTTGTGTTACTTCCATTACAATTTTTCTGAGAGAGAAAATTGCTTTAATCTTTTAGCAATTTAGATGAATTGATTAAGGGCTGAAAACAAGATTCGAGATAAAAGATATAAAGTATATTTAATATTGTCATCTTGTTGCAGGCAGAATAATTGATGGAAGCAACGGAGACATTGCTGTGGACCAATATCATCTCTTTCTGGTTCCACCGCATCACCTTTATCATATATTTTTGTTGTTTCAACCATCAGTATTGTGTCCATGACAGTGATGCTTGTTTCTTTATGCTTTGCGGCCAAAATATTTTTATATAAAATAATAAAGTAAATGATATTATTTTTATTTTTATTTAAATTTTAGTCTATTTTGAATTTTTTTGGCTAAATATCGGCTGAAATGTTTTGGTTTCATTCTGCCTGTTTTATTTTGATTAAATAGTATTTTTTTAAATAATAAATTATTTTACAATACCAATCATATCTCTTAATCTGAACGTTAGATTGAGATGAAATTTTATGAGAGTCTCTTGACATATTTACATATACTATGTTAAAATTTCAAAGCAATAAAAAAATATAATGAAATTTTATTTAAAAAAAATTATTTTATTGTGTATTTTAGATTAAATTGCATAATTCTAAATAATTTTATTTTTAGATTTAAATATTTTTTTGAAATTAACATATTTAATTTTATATATATATATATATATATAAACAAGACAACTTCAAAACAATAAGTAAAAACACTCCAAAATTAAAATATTTCGATTTAATTGAAAAAACAAAAATAATAATCGACAAGATTGGTCCATGCTGCTATTTTTTAAAATCTAAAATGACTTGGGGATCTAAATATGGGCGTGGCTGCAATAAATGATGATATGATATCTTACCTGCTTGGTGATTTCAGTACAGGCTTCACGTATTAATTCATCCCTGTACTCTTTAGTGCCTTTGGTTGAGTCCCTCTACTGCGTTTTGATTTGATCGAGTCCTTACATGTCATCCAATGTGTCTATAAAATTGTCTTTTATCACAAGAATATCGATGAGATTTCCGCTCCAGAGATTTGTGAATGATGTTAGCAGGAAGATATTGATTTGATGGAATCCCTTGGAGTCAACAGCTACAGGTTCTCGATTTCGTGGGCAAGAATTCTACCTGGTAAGAATTTTATGAACTCAGGATGTTTTCAATAGGAGATGACATGACTAAAACATAAAGCTGATATGGAAGTTCGTTCAATTTGGATTCAGAAGGGAGATTTGGAGATATTAATAGGGCTGGCATTAGCTACTATAACAAACTCATCAATGCTCTCTTGCTTAAAGGTCTCCTTTCGTCTAATAGTCTCTTATGTTGATTTTATAAAGCCTCAAAATTACCATCAAATATCTGCATCATTTTCAAGTTTTCTGTTAAGCATTCGTTTATCAATGTTTTTTCAGGAATTCAGCCATTTGTGACGTTAACTCATTATGATATGCCTCAAGAATTGGAGGAGAGATATGGGGGCTGGCTAAGTCCTAAATGCCTGTATGTAACTTACTCCATTTACATTTCGAAAGAGTCTGCAATCCTATGAACTAGATATCTTCCGTTTTTTCTTTCAATCAGGGACGATTTTGAATATTACGTAGACATCTGTTTCAAGTACTTTGGAGATCGAGTGAACTACTGGGTCACCTTCAATGAGCCAAATCTGCAAGTTACACTTGGCTATCGAACCGGCGTTAACCCACCGAGCCGCTGCTCCAGTCCTTTTGGAAATTGCACTCACGGGGATTCAGAGAAGGAACCCTTTATTGCAGCACATAATATAATCTTAGCACATGCAACTGCAGTTCATATTTATAGAACAAAATACCAGGTATTGAAAATGATAACATTTTCTTAGATATCTTTGTTGAGGCAACAAAAAAATAAAGGAAAGGAAATGAAAGGAAAGTAAATTGAGGAAACTTACTACTTACCTGTAAAAGAAATTTCCAGAAACAGCATGGAGGCAGCATTGGGATCGTCATACATTGCCCTTGGTTTGAACCTTATAGCAATTCGACAGCAGACAAGTTAGCCACTGACAGAGCTCAAGACTTCTTGATGAACTGGTTAACTTCTTTACCTTCCAACATTCAAAACAAATTTACAGGATTCGACATATGCAAATTCATTTGGCACAGGACACTTTGTGATTCTTAAGTATAAAGCAGGTTCTTGGATCCAATCATCTTTGGGAAATATCCTGCAGAAATGACGAAAATTCTGGGGTCTGCTTTACCGAATTTCTCAAGCAAGGATAGAGAGAAACTGAACAAGGGACTGGATTTTATTGGTATCAATCATTACACTGGTTTCTACATCCAAGATTGCAGCTTTGTTGTGTGTAAACCTGGAAAAGGAGGCTCCAGGACTGAAGGTTTAGCACAACGAATCCAAGAAAAAGATGGAGTTCCAATTGGCAAATCTGTATGTACAGCCTCTCAAGATACTATGTCTTTTAGAAACTATTTATTTCCTCACATGAAGTTGTTTAAGGATTTTGGTTAATGTAGAGTGAAGTGGAATGGCTACAAGTTTATCCACAAGGAATGGAGAAGATCATAACATATCTAAAGGAGAGATACAATAACACACCTTTGATCATTACAGAGAATGGTAAAATTATATAGGAACTAGAAATCCTTTAAGCAGATAACTTTTTCATGTCTTACTCACAAAATCTCTCTGAGTCTTGTAGGATTTGGCCAAGAGAGCTATCTAAACCGCACTATTGAAGAATATCTCCGAGATAAAGGAAGGGTGGAATACATGTCTGGTTATTTGGATTCCTTGATGATAGCAATGCTGTATGTTTTTATTACTGTTTCCACTTTCTAGAATTTCAACCCCTTAAAGATCCGGTTCAGAATGTTTAGAACACAAGCAAATCCACAAGGTTTGACCCTTTTTTTCCTCTGACTTACATTGCTTTTCCATGTGATCAGGAAAGGAGCAGATGTGAGGGGCTATTTTGCCTGGTCATTGCTTGATAATTTTGAGTGGAAATATGGTTATACAAGAAGATTTGGACTTTACCATGTTGATTACACCACACTGGAGAGATTTCCAAGACTATCAGCAACTTGGTTCAAGGAATTTATATCAAGGCATAAAGTAGATAAATCCCAATTGTGAGGACTCATAAGGACTATTCCTCATAAAGCATAGAAGTGTGCTTTCCACTAGGGATACCACTCTTTATAGTTCAATGGGCGAAGAAAACAGAGAACATAAAACAGTGTGTAATGCATTGTTAAAGCATGCAGGGTTTGAAGTTCTGGATCAAGGGCAATGTCTTTCATCATTCTTTGGCTACGAATTAAGAAAGATTCTTAGTCGACATGATTTATATGCAGGATAAATTGCTTAAGAACTAATCAAATTCAAAAGATCAGTTGGTTGTTTTCAACAGTACAAAAAAAGTGAGGAAGTCAAATTTAAGCAATGAAATGAATCCTTGGGTTTTACTACAAGGCATAACTATTAATAAACCATCTGACCTAAAAATTTAAACGGATAGATGAGATCATAAAATATAATTTTATGTTATTCTCTAACTCATCCCCTCAAGTAAAAGTTTTTAGATGAGATGGTTCCTTAACAATAGATATAATGTCATAAATTCCTAATTTTTGTGTAAATTTGTTATGTATTTTGTTCAAGTCCAAAGCTTAAGCTTTGGACTTGAAACTTGCACACGCCTACACTATTTTATGCTTAATTTTTTTCAAATAGAATAAGGGTGATAAAATTCAAACTTGTGACCATTGGGTCAACAAGATTCTGATACCATATTAAGGAATCATCTCACCTAAAAGCTTAAATTTTTAGATGAGATGGTTTTTTAACAATAGCTATAATGTCACAGATTCCTAATTTTTGTGTAAATTTGTTCTGTATTTTCAATGATTTTCGAAGGAAAAATTCAGTTCTCTAAATACATGTAAAAAACCCTAAATTATAGTCTGTAATCCCTGATATATAGTCTATAATAACTACAAGATTTTCTGTTACAATTTGAGTGCCACATATTGTTGATATGCTGTAAATTCTGTTGATGCTCTTGCCATATATACACTTTTGACATATAAAACCTGATCTGGCCTGGTGGATCGTAGAGGAGACCTACTTACTAGAGCCTGACACGAGCAAGGTTTTATTCAAACCAGATTTTTTATATTATTTTTACCAAAACAATGTAGCTTGCCCTTACTTCATTACTGATAACATCTCATTCCTGCACATTAAATCTCTTTTATTTATCTACAAACAGTAATGTTCAATTAGAGGAGTTAAATCCTCCAGTTGAAGCCACTAGGCATTCCCACAAGGGAGATCCTACTTCGTAAATGTGTTTGTCATCGTGTGGAATCCGGAATGGCTGTAGATCATTAGCAACATTTGGCACTGAGTTCACTGCAAACCACATGCACAAAGCTGTCTATCAATGCAATCGCTTAATTACCATTACAAAAAATACTAACCAGAATTCTGGAAGTCCAGATCCCTTAGCAACTACCGTTTTGTTTTTCTCCAGCAAGCAAATATTAATCCGAGTAGCATACTAAAAAGCTAGCAAGAAGTTTTTAAATCAAATTGAAAACTATTTTAATCTGTAATTTCGATTGATTATGTTTCAATTGATTTGTTACAGGTTATGTTTGATTGGGTAATTTGTGGGTGATGAGAGGAAGAGAAAGATCAGTTCTGGAGAGAAAAGAGATAAGTCGAAATTTCACTAACTTCGTATGTTCATTTATTGTATATCACTTGTTTGATAGAATGTTCATTTATATAGTATGAGCAGAGCATGCAATACATGTGATTATAACAACTTGTAACTGCCTACAAAAGTCAATTACACGTGATGTATTACAACTAATTCTGTTACAATGACAGTTGGCTGGGCTTGCATTCATCAGTCTTTCTTCTTTGTTATTCAAAGTCTTGTTGTCCACATAGAGACTCTTGAACTCTTGTAACCTGTACTTTCTGTAATCAGCTTACATACAAACATCCCCTCCTAAGCTGGTTACAGGTACAACACCAAGTTTAGCTCTAAGCTAGTTAAATCTTTCTTTAGGCAACCCTTTAGTAAATACATCAGCCAATTGCTCTTCACTGCTGCAAAATTTCATGTCTATCACTCCCTCTTGCACTGCCTCTCTTATGAAGTGAATTCGTCTATTGATGTGCCTTGTTTTCTGATGAAATACTGGATTTCTTGCCATAGCAATTGCTGACATATTGTCACAAAATAAAACAGTAGCCTGCTCTTGTTTTTCACCAAGATCATCAAGTATTGATCTCAACCATTTCGCTGGTGTTGTTGCTTCAGAAGCTGAGACATACTCAGCTTCTGTTGTTGATAAAGCCACTGATCCTTGCTTTATTGAAGCCAACGAGCACACACCACTTCCAAAACCAAATGCATACCCTGATGTACTCCTACTGTCATCTTCACTGGCTCCCCAGTCTGCATCACAGAAGCCCACGAGATTTGCTGATTTGTGCTGAGCATATTCAATTCCATATTCAAGTGTTCCTTGAATGTATCGAAGAACTCTTCTTGCAACCCCCATATGCTTTCTTGTAGGTTGATTCATAAATCTGGAAAGTAAACTGGCAGCATACATGACATCTGGTCTTGTTGCTGTCAGATATAACAGACTTCCCACAATCTTTCTGTACAAATTCTCATCAGCTAGCTCACTCCCATCTTCTTTTCTCAGTTTCTCACCAGTGGCAAGTGGTATTGAAACTGGTTTGCAGTCAGCCAGTCCAAACTTCACAAGTAATGACCTTGCATATTTGCTTTGATTGATGAAGATGCCTTGATCAGTTTGTATCACCCCCATACCCAGAAAATGGTGGAGAAGACCAAGGTCAGTCATCTCATATCTCAGCATCATTTCCTTCTTAAATTCAATCAACATGCTCTCACTACTTCCTGTATACACAATATCATCCACATATATTGATACTATAAGCTGATTTCCTTCACTATCAGCTCTAGTATATAAAGTAGGTTCACTTGCACTTCTTTTGAACTTACTCATTGTAAGGTAGGTATCAATTTCACTATACCAAGCTCGAGGGGCTTGTTTAAGCCCATATAAAGCTTTATGTAGTTTGTACACCTTGTGATCTGATCTCTGCACAATAAACCCCTCGGGTTGTTCAACAAACACCTCCTCTTCAAGCATTCCATTTAGGAATGCTGACTTAACATCCAACTGAAATAACTTTCATTTCTTCTGACTTGCAAGTGCAATCAGAGTTCGGATAGTATCTAACCTTGCCACCGGTGCAAAGGTTTCATTGTAATCAACTCCTGGCTTTTGTGCATGCCCTTTTGCCACAAGCCTTGCCTTGTGTTTGTTGATTGTGCCATCTAAGTTAAGTTTGGTCTTAAACACCCACTTAACTCCAATTACCGGTTTGTTTACAGGTTTGTCTACCAACTCCCAGGTATTGTTCTTCTCAATCATATTCAATTCATCTTTCATAGCATTCTGCCAAGCTTTATCTCCAGCTGCTTCTATGTAACTCTCAGGCTCTATCATGCTTGCATTGCATCTTGTATATATGTCCTCCAATGTTCTAATTTTCAATGGAGTTAATGTATCAACTTCTGAACTTGAGCTGCTGCTGTCCTCATTATCATTTCTTTTTTCTACCACTTCCATTGAGACATCATCATTTGTTGCATTCTCTCTTTCATCATGTGCTGCTTGAGAATTATATTGGACCAGTAGTTCTTGAGGAATAAAACTCTCATGCTCTTCATTCTCACTTTTCCAAGCATGCAATCTGTTTTCATCAAACACAACACTTCTAGCCAACACAATCTTCTTAGATTTCAGAATATATATTCTGTAACCTTTCTCACAGTGCCCATACCCCATAAACACACCATATTCTGCTTTATCGTCAAACTTCTGCCTTAACTGATCTGAAATATGAGTATAGCACACACACCCGAATATTTTCAAGTGTTTTACACCAGGTTTTCTTCCTGTTAAAGTCTCAAAAGGTGTCTTCGTTGGGACTGAAGTGGTAAAACTTCTATTCTGAAGGTACACGGCTGTGTTAACAGCCTCAACCTAAAATTCAATAGGTATTTGCTTCTCCCTCATCATTGATCTAGCCATTTCACAAATAGTCCTATTTCTCCTCTCAGCAACTCCATTTTGCTGAGGAGAATAGGCAACTGTTAACTGCCTTTCTATCCCACTGTCAGAACAGAATTTCTGGAACTCTAAAGAGGTATATTCCCCACCTCTATCACTCCTCAACTTCTTCACTTTAAACCCACTTTGCAATTCAACAAATGTTTTGAACTTTCTAAACATATTCAAAGCATTTAACTTGTTTTTAACAAAATAGACCCAGCACATTCTAGAAAAATCATCAATAAAGGTAATAAAATACCTATTACCTCCATTCGATTCTCTTTGCATAGGTCCACACAAATCTGTGTGAACTAGCTCAAGGGGTTGGCTTGCTCTCCAGCTGCCTTCTTTATCAAATGGTTGCCTTTTATGCTTCCCAAACACACAACTCTCACACACTGAATTCACATCTGTCAACATTGGTAGTCCTGCAACCATATCCATCTGCTACATTTTCTTTAAACTGTCAGAATTCAAGTGTCCAAACCTTCTATGCCACAGCCAAGAATCTTCAACAACTGACACTTTTCTTGCTGCAGGTGCTAAGGTTTCAAGTGTGAGTGGAAAACACCTATTGCCCTTCATGATCACCTTGGCTACAACATTGGTGAGTGTTTCATCATCAAATATCATAGCCTTGTTTCCCCCAAACAAAATATAGTACCCATGCTCCATCATCTGCCCTACACATAGCAGATTTTCATCTAAGCCAGGCACCAACAGCACCTCTTTGATATGCCTTACACCTTGTCTTGTGTCCACAACAAGTGTCCCTTTCCCAGCAGCTTGAACTAGATCCCCAGACCCCATTTTCACCTTGCAGGTCACTGATCTGTCTATGTCAATCAGTTTGGTTTCTTGTGAAGTCGTGTGATTGCTACATGCACTATCCACAAACCAAACATCTTCTTCTTGAACATTTGCTGCATGGCATGCATAGAACATTGTTCCCACAGTTGTGTCTTCTTCCTTTGCACAATTAGCCAATTGTCTATTTAGTTCACAATCATTTTGATTATGACCAAACCTGCTGCACTTTCCACATCTCGGCTTGCCTTTGAATCTGCAGATTCCAAAATGCAATTTCTGACAAGTATTACATTTTGGCTTCATGCTTGTTTGAATGCTACTAGCACTTCTATGTTGAGGATTGAATGAACTGTTGTAGCTCATTCCTGGTTTCTGATTCCAGTTATTATTTTGCAGATTTGTAGAACTTCCACCTTGACTCCAATTTGCAAACCTTCTGTTTTGATTCTGCAATTTTGGATAACTTCTGCCTTGTGAGCCCTTCTTATTCTGAGCATAGCTGCTCCCTCCAATTTTGAGACTACTGAAAGCTCTCTCAGTATGCATTTCTCTATCTCTTTCATCATGCATATCCTCTCTTCTATCATACACTTTGATTGAAGCAATAACCTCTTCACTTCTAAGTGTTTTCAAGTCTCTTGTTTCTTCAATAATTGAAACTATGGACTTGTATTTCCTGCTAAGACTCATCAAAGTCTTTTGCACTATCTTTTGTTCAGTTATCTCTTCTCCGAGAGACTTCATGTCATTTATCACTCCAAAGAACTTAGTCAAGTAATGATCTAAGCTTTCTCCTTCAGCCATTCTCATATACTCGAATTCTACCCTTACAACTTGCAACTTCACTTCTCTAACTTTATCATCTCCTCTGAATTCTCTCCTCAACAGATCCCAAGCTCCTCTTGCTGTCTCTTCATTTCTTATTCTAAGGAAAATATCATCAGTCAAGGCTCCTTGGATAATACTTAGAGCCTTGGCATCTTTGATTCTTCTTTCTTTAGTCTCAGCAGCAGCCTCTCCTGATTCAGTTTTCTTGTTTTTCAAACCAGAAGCTTCTCCACTACTACTTTCATTGGAGACTTGTGTTGATGTATCACCACATCCAACCACATCCCAGAGATCATAAGCTCTGAAGATTGTTCTCATTTTAACTAACCAAAAATCATAGTTCTCACCATTAAATTGTGGTGCTCGAAGGTCTGTTGATCCAGTCATTGTTCTTGCTGTTGAATCCTGTTTTGATTGATTTTCTTTCACAGTTCTTACGCCCCTACTTAAATCAGAAAATCAGCTCTGACACCATGTTTTAATCTGTAATTTCGATTGATTATGTTTCAATTGATTTGTTACAGGTTATGTTTGATTGGGTAATTTGTGGGTGATGAGAGGAAAAGGAAGATCAGTTCTGGAGAGAAAAGAGATAAGTCGAAATTTCACTAACTTCGTATGTTCATTTATTGTATATCACTTGTTTGACAAAATGCTCATTTATATAGTATGAGCAGAGCGTGCAATACATGTGATTATAACAACCTGTAACTGCCTACAAAAATCAATTACACATGTTATGTATTACAACTAATTCTGTTGCAATGACAGTTGGCTGGGCTTGCATTCATCAGTCTTTCTTCTTTGTTATTCAAAATCTTGTTGTCCACGTAGAGACTCTTGAACTCTTGTAACCTGTACTTCCTGTAATCAGCTTACATACAAACAAAAACACCCTCTAACAGGAAATATAAATAAATCCCCTGAATCCCTACATTCCTATCCTAATGTTCTGTACAGGATGCAGTGGCAACAGTAACAAGAGAGTAACATACTAGCAATCTAAGTCTCTCTTGTTCTTTTCACATGTCTTGACATATGTCTCATACTTGTATTCAAAATTTTGTATTATATGATTTCGTGCCGCACACGGAGGTTTAATCGGTCCAAGACTAAAAGGTACTGATATTTTAAAAAAGTAATCGCCTGATAACAACAATTCTATTGTAATAGAAGTGTGTTTTACAATAATCCATGAGCTGAACTTAAATAATGATGAGGGTCCAGTGTGATCGTTTCTAATTTCTAGTGGAGCTATCTGTAAATCTAAAAGGGCCTGAGATGTGATTTTCTCATACAGATTTTGTTTTCCCTTTTTTCATTCATTTATTCAAATTTTCATCGCCTTCTCCAAACACTAATATCTACTAGACAGTTAGTTCATATGCCGAGAGCTTCTTAACTTTGTTGCATGAGACTACAAAACAAGTGCATACGCATAATGGAACTTCCTTCAATTTTTAAAGTTTTGTTTCTTTTAGACCTTATCTTCCATCCTCTCTGTGTTTCATCATATCCGAAAACTTTGCGAGAGAGTTTAGATCGTTCTTCATTGCCAGACAACTTTCTCTTCGGCGTGGCCTCCTCTTCTTATCAGGTTTGTCACTTCCACTACGCTCCTTGACTTCCATTTAACTCGAAAAATTAAATGTTTTCTCATTAAAGTCTATGATAAAACTGGGAATCTTTTTTTCTCCCCTTCTCTCTTGCACTGTGTAGTTTGAAGGTTCTTATCTTAGCGATGGTAAAGGTTTGAGCAACTGGGATATACATACGCACACACCAGGTTAGGAAATCTCTCTCTTTTATATCCAAGAGACTAAAATGTGTCAATTTTTCACAGTCAAAGATAACAAAGTCATGGTGAGGCTTACCGTGATCCACTACTATCTCTGTCTATCTATTCATATATTTTAGCAGAAGAAGAAAACCAGACTTTTTGACCAGGCAGGATTTAGACTATCCTATTTTTCTCTCTTTACTTCTTAATGTTTCCTGTTGCAGGGAAAATAATTGATGGAAGCAATGGAGATATAGCAGTAGACCAATATCATCTCTACCCGGTATACAGATATGACCTTCATCGTAACTTTTGTTGCCTTTATCAACAGCATGTGTCGCTTGTTTCGGAACAATATCTTTACTTGGGCCCCATAACAGATGCTTTCCAGGGAAAGAATAATGAAACAATATCTTCCTTACTTGTTGAATTTAGTTTGTAATTAAAATATGATCTAGACATAGTTGTATTAGGTAGAAGGCAATTTGTTTATTAAAATTTATCGTCTCGTGCAAGCAAATAATTAGTAGTCTATTCGATGATATGTATCTACCCGTGAAAGAATTTTAAAAGGGGTGGAGATGGTTAAAAGATGCTACTAAAAAGATACGCATATCTTCTTAAATTGCTAAACTACTCTTCTCTAGTAAGCAACAGCATCTCCCTTAATTTTTTTTATTTAATGATGGGGCAAGCTCATCCACTATAGATTTGTTAAATGATGTCAACAGGAAGACATCGATTTAATGGACTCCCTTGGAGTCAGCAGCTATAGGTTCTCGATTTCGTGGGCACGAATTCTGTTGGAAGATTGCTTCATGAGCTGGCAGAGAACTAGTCAAAGAAGAAGCAGTCAAAGATTTATCTATGCTTTGTATTTCTATTTTGTTGCAAATAATGATCTGCGTCCTAGTCATTAGGAATTTGGTGATCTGTTAGTTTGTTAGCAGATAGTGGCAGATTGTCCATGCTTAATAATAGCATTTTCTGTTTTGTTTTTCCATTATAAATTCTTGTAAAGATTGCAGCATTATGCAATTTAATCTATTCCCAGCAAATAAAACAGAGAAAAACTTCTACTGTTCAAATCATATTTTCTGGCAATTCTCAACAGTAACAAACTGTTACTGTACACATCAACCAGTTCATTACTTTCAAACTTCACTTTTCTTTTCTAAACACTGTCAATTGGTATCAGAGCTGATTTCTTAAAGGACCTGTGATGGATAATGAAACAAGTTTTTCTCACATTTCTTCTCCAATCTTCAATGGAGAAAATTATCAATTTTGGGCAGTAAGGATGGAAACCTACTTGGAAGCACTTGATCTTTGGGAGGCTGTCGAAGAGGATTATGAAGTTCCACCACTGCCAACTAATCCTACCATGACTCAAATCAAGAGTCACAAGGAGAGAAAAACAAAAAAATATAAGGCAAAAGCATGTCTATTTGCTGCTGTCTCAACAACAGTCTTCACAAGAATTATGTCCCTCAAATCTGCCAAAGCTGTGTGGGATTATTTGAAGGAGGAGTATGCTGGTGATGAAAGGATACGTGGGATGCAAAGCCTCAACCTCATAAGGGAGTTTGAGCTGCAGAGAATGAAGGAGTCTGAGACCATCAAAGAGTACTCAGAAAAATTACTTGGAATTGTCAACAAGGTAAGATTGCTGGGCACAGACTTCACTGATTGCAGAATTGTGGAGAAAATCCTTGTTACAGTGCCTGAAAGATATGAGGCATCTATAACTACCTTGGAAAACACCAAGGATCTGTCCAAGATCAATTTGGCAGAATTGATAAATGCTTTGCAGGCTCAAGAACAAAGGAGAATGATGAGGCTGGATCATGTTGCTGAAGGAGCATTACAAGCAAAGTACCCTGATTCCAAGAGCAATTTCAAGAAAAATCAGGTATCAAGCAGTAGTAATGCTACTGCTCGAAAATTCCAGCACAAAGGAAAATTTCCCAAACGAAATTTTCCTCCCTGTCTACATTGCAACAAAACAGGTCATGCACCTTTCAAGTGCTGGAAAAGGCCTGATGTAAAATGTAGCAAATGCAACCAAATGGGACATGAGGCAATCATTTGCAGAAACACAATTCAGAAACAAGATGTTGATGCACAAGTGGCCAGTCAAGATGATGAAGATCAAATGTTCGTAGCTTCATGTTTCTCAGTCCAAACCACTGCAGATCACTGGCTGATTGACAGTGGGTGTACGAATCATATGACCTCTGACAGAAGCCTCTTTCGAACCTTGCAATCTACTGAAGTTGGGAAGGTCAGAATTGGGAATGGTGCTTGCATAGCTGCAAAAGGAAAAGGGACAATTGCCATCACCACAAAGTCAGGTACGAAAACCATCTCTGAAGTTTTATATGTACCTGAAATAGATCAAAATCTATTAAGTGTGGGGCAATTGATTGAGAAGGGGATGAAGGTTGTCTTCGAAAATTATGCTTGCTATGTATTTGATGCTACTGGACAATTAATTGTGCAAGCTAAGATGAAAGGAAAGAGTTTCTCATTCCTACCATTTGAGGAGGAGTATTCAGCTTTTCAATCAAAGCTGACTGACATGGAAGTGTGGCATAAAAGATTAGGTCACTGCCATCAACAAAGGATGATAAGCATGAAGAAACATGACTCTGTAAGAGGAGTGCCACAATTTACTGAATCTCCATCAAATTGCAGTGCATGTCAATTCGGTAAACAAAGCAGGAAGCCATTCCCGAAATCAACTTGGAGATCTACACAGAAACTCCAATTGATTCACACTGATGTTGCTGGTCCACTCAGCACACCTTCAATCAAAGGTAGCCGATACTATGTCCTCTTTATTGATGACTTTTCTAGGATGTGCTGGATTTTCTTTATGAAATTCAAATCAGAAGTTGCTGGGATTTTCTTCAAATTCAAGAAGAATGTGGAAAACACAAGCAACTGCAAAATTCAGGCCATCAGGTCTGATAATGGCAAGGAGTACACCTCATCAGAGTTCAATCTCTATTGCGAGGAGGCTGGCATCGATCATCAACTCACTGCCCCTTACACGCCAGAGCAGAACGGGGTCAGTGAGAGGAGGAATCGATACATCATGGAGATGGTGAGATGCATGTTGCACGACAAGAACTTACCCAAGGAATTTTGGGCAGAAGC
Source organism: Salix dunnii (assembly GCA_015731905.1). Lineage (NCBI taxonomy): Eukaryota > Viridiplantae > Streptophyta > Magnoliopsida > Malpighiales > Salicaceae > Salix > Salix dunnii. The sequence goes on along the minus strand of CM027662.1, from coordinate 906,863 downwards.
AGCCAGTACTGCTGTCTTTCTTCAAAACAGGCTGCCCACAAAATTACTTGACGAGAAGACACCTTTTGAAGCTTGGTACAATTACAAACCCTCTTTAAGATTTCTTAAAGTCTTTGGCAGTCTGTGTTTTGTTCATATTCCACAGATCAAAAGGGATAAATTGGACAAGAAGGCTGCACCTGGGATTTTTGTTGGTTACAGTGGTGTATCTAAAGCTTACAAGGTTTATCATCCTCAATCACAAAAAATGGTTGTTACCAGGGATGTCCACTTTCAAGAAGAAGACAAGTGGGATTGGGGACAATCACAATTGAGTAATCATCCTCATGAAGAAGAGCAATGGGACTTGGGACTTTCACCGAGAAACCAACAGCCTGCAGATCCATTGCTAGATGAAGCAATTGATGATCCACCAACAAGAGGCACTCGATCACTTGAAGATGTCTATCAAAGGAGCAATGTAGCCCTCTGTGAACCAGAAGGCTATGAAGAAGCTAAGCAAAGTCCAGAATGGCAGAAAGCTATGCAGGAGGAGATATCTATGATTGAGAAAAATTGCACTTGGGAACTTGTTGACAGACCACTTGGAAAAAACATCATAGGCGTGAAGTGGATTTACAGGACCAAACTCAATGCTGACAGCACCATCAACAAGCATAAAGCTAGGTTGGTGGTCAAGGGGTATGCACAAATCTATGGTGTTGATTACTCAGATACTTTCGCACCTGTTGCGAGAATGGACACCATTAGACTTCTACTTGCTGTTGCTGCTCAAAAGGACTGGAAGGTATTCCAGTTAGATGTCAAATCTGCCTTTCTCAATGGCATATTGGAAGAGGAAATTTATGTGGAGCAGCCTGCTGGATTTGAAGTTCAAGGGAAGGAAGACAAAGTGTATCTACTGAAAAAAGCTCTCTATGGGCTAAAGCAAGCACCTAGAGCATGGTATGGTCGGATTGATGAGTATTTGACAGGTGCTGGTTTTCAGAAGAGTTTATCCGAAGCAACTCTTTATGTGAAGAGCATCAACAATGAAGTGATCATCATTTCACTCTATGTTGATGATCTCTTGGTGACAGGGAGCAACACAGAACAGGTGGAACAATTCAAGGTGAATATGATGGAAGTCTTTGAAATGACTGATCTCGGCTTAATGAGTTTTTTTCTAGGAATGGAAATTTTACAGGGCAAGGATGAAATCTTCATTTGTCAAAAGAAGTACTCAATGGAAATTTTGAAGAAATTTCATATGGAAAGTTGCAAGCCAACAGCTACTCCAATGAACCAAAAAGACAAATTCAGCAAAGAAGATGGCACTGCCAAGGTGGATGAAGAGAAATTCAGAAGTTTGATTGGTTGTTTGCTGTATTTAACAGCCACTAGACCAGACATACTTCATGCAACAAGTTTACTATCTCGATTTATGCATTGTCCTAGTGAAATTCACATGAGAGCTGCTAAAAGAATCCTAAGATACATCAAAGGGACCTGCTGCTATGGAGTCAAATTTCAGAAAAGTCAGGAATTAAGACTACATGGATTTTCTGACAGTGATTGGGGAGGATCCATTGATGACATGAAGAGCACCTCTGGTTTTTGTTTCAACTTAGGGTCAGCTATTTTCTCATGGTCATCAAAGAAGCAAGACAGTTTAGATCATTCTTCATTGCCAGACAACTTTCTCTTGGCGTGGCCTCCTCTTCTTATCAAGTTTGTCAATTACTACGCTGTACATGGAAGGTGAAGAAGCAACTGAAATTTCAGTTGACAATCAAGCAGCTATAGCAATATCACATAATCCTGTGTTTCATGGAAAAACAAAGCATTTCAACATCAAGCTTTATTTTTTACGTGAGGTGCAGAAAAATGGTGATGTCAACTGGGATATATTGCATACGCAGACACCAGGTTAGTAAATCTGTTCTTTTATATCCAAGAGAAAAATGTGTGAATTTTTAAGAGTAAAAGATAACAAAGTCAAGGAGAGATTGCTTCATGAGCTGGCAGAGAACTAGTCAAAGAAGAAGCAATCAAAGATTTATCTATGCTTTGTATTTCTATTTTGTTGCAAATAATGATCTTAGGAATTTGGTCTTATTTTGTATGACATCTTCATTTTTGAATTTAGTTTGTAATTAAAATATGATCTAGACATAGTTGTATTAGGTAGAAGGCAATTTGTTTATTAAAATTTATCGTCTCGTGCAAGCAAATAATTAGTAGTCTATTCGATGATATGTATCTACCCGTGAAAGAATTTTAAAAGGGGTGGAGATGGTTAAAAGATGCTACTAAAAAGATACGCATATCTTCTTAAATTGCTAAACTACTCTTCTCTAGTAAGCAACAGCATCTCCCTTAATTTTTTTTATTTAATGATGGGGCAAGCTCATCCACTATAGATTTGTTAAATGATGTCAACAGGAAGACATCGATTTAATGGACTCCCTTGGAGTCAGCAGCTATAGGTTCTCGATTTCGTGGGCACGAATTCTACCTAGTAAGAACTTTAAGAACTCAGAATATTATCAACAGGAACTCACAGAACTAAAACATAACGCTTATTCATTCAATGGGGAACAGGAGGGAGATTTGGAGATATCAACAAGGCTGGTATTAGCTACTATAACAAGCTCATCGATTCTCTCCTACTTAGAGGTTTAGTTTCTGTGACCAATGAACCTGTAATCATTTTACTGCTTAAGAAATACCATCACAAACAGGAAAATCTATTCATTTTAAATTTTTTATTCTTTCTATTTGTTTTCCTCAAACTTGCTTCAGGAATCCAGCCATTTGTGACATTAGTTCATTATGATGTACCTCAAGAACTTGAGGAGAGATATGGTGGATGGCTAAGTCCTAGATGCCAGTAAGTACAAGTCCATGATGGAGTTGTCAGCTGTATAAACTAGAAAGCATAACTAGATATAAATTTAGACTATGAGAATTAGCTGATTCCTTTCTTTCATTTCCTCAATCAGGGAGGATTTTGGATATTATGCAGACATCTGTTTCAAGAACTTCGGAGATCGAGTGAAGTACTGGACCACCTTCAACGAGCCAAATATACAAGCTATTAAATCCTATCGATCAGGTGAATACCCACCATGTCGCTGCTCCGGCCCTTTCGGAAATTGCACTCATGGGGATTCAGAGAAGGAACCCTTTATTGCAGCACATAATATGATTTTAGCACATGCAACAGCAGTTGAAATTTACAGAACTAGATACCAGGTAATAACAATAAAATAAAAATCGTAGAAATCATCTTCGATGCAACTATAAACAATATAAGGAAAGAAGATAGTCAGGGAAGATAAACTTACTACTATTTTCTGTTTAATAATTCAGAAAGAGCAAGGAGGGAACATTGGGATTGTCTTAGATTGCATTTGGTTTGAACAAATTAGCAATTCCACAGCAGACATGTTAGCCGCTGACAGAGCTCAAGACTTCTTCCTGAACTGGTTCATTTCTTTAATGCCTGTTTAAATGTTTGTAAATCTATTTAGCATATGAAGCTTGTTGAATCTCAAGTATAGTGCAGGTTCTTGGACCCAATCATATTTGGGAATTATCCTTCAGACATGTCAAAAATTCTAGGCTCTACTTTACCGCGATTTTCAAGAAATGACAAAGAGAAACTGAAGAACGGACTGGATTTCATCGGCATCAATCATTACACCAGTGAATACGTCCAAGATTGCATCTTCTCCATTTGTGAACCCGGAACGGGAGCCTCCAGGACAGAAGGGCTTGCCCGGAGAAGCCAAGAAAAAGATGGGGTTCCCATAGGCAAACCTGTACGTACCCTCTCAAGTTAAAACAATCATGGGAATTAATGTTTCCTTCTCAGGAATTTGGTAATGGTTTTTTTTGTCGATGTAGACTGATGTGGACTGGCTACATATCTATCCACAAGGAATGGAGAAGATGGTTACGTATATAAAGAAGAGATACAATAACACACCCATGATCATTACAGAGAATGGTATGTATGAATTGAATTCCTTAAATCAGACAAACCTTTTAATGTCTTTCTCATACAATTGTAAGTGTTCTGTAGGGTACGGACAGCTGAACGATCCGAACCTCACCATTGTTTGTCATGATATAGAAAGGGTGAAGTACATGTCTGCCTACTGGGATTTCTTGCTTCTAGCAATGGAGTAAGTTCATATATTGCCATGGCCATTTTCAATCAACTGCATCCCTTGTCAGAGCTAATTCAGAATTTCACAGACACAACAGAACCAACGACAATTTTCGGTTTAAAGCTTACACCCTTTTATTTTACATGTGACCAGGAAAGGAGCAGATGTGAGGGGCTATTTTGCCTGGTCGTTGCTTGATAATTTTGAGTGGTCATATGGTTATACACAAAGATACGGACTTCACCATGTTGATTACACTACACTGAAGAGAACTCCAAAATTATCAGCTACTTGGTTCAAGGAATTTATAGCAAGGTATAAGGTAGACAAATCACAAATGTGAGCAGTGACAAGGACTACCCTCTTGAACACAGAAGTTTACTTTCCAACGGATGTAGCTCAAATGGCAAAGAAAATCCAGCACAAATAAATAATATGGTCGGAACTTGTGACCTACCAACTCCACCTTTCCATACCAGCACACTAGTCCACGCATTCACCACGTGTCTCCCATGTCACCCTGGTGGGTAATGATCCTATGTGGCCAAGAGCATGTGCAACCAAATTTTATCGATTAATCTAAGTAATCACCAGACTATATATATATATATATATATCAAATCTAAGCCATTTGAAGTTTTGTTTTGACAGAAGACTGTTACATGTGAAAATTGATGGATTTACAGGAAGATATCTACTCCAGGGAGATAGAGAAATTCTCACTAAAGGGATAGGAGAATATGGTCTGTAAGCTAAAAAGAAGGTTGTATGGCTTGAAACTAATTCCAAGATAACTAGTACACGGAATATGATAATTTAATGTATGTCAATGGATTCATAAGACATAAGAAGATCATTGTTGTTAGGTGAATAATTTTGACAGTTTCTATATCATCATACTGCTGAATAATATGTTAGTTATAGGATCTAGCATCGAGAAAATTTAAAAGTTGAAGAGACGATTGTCAAAAAAGTTTATTTAAATTAAAGAATTTTGAAACTACAATATATTTCTTTTGCCACACAAAGAGTTTGTGAGTTAAGTTGAGAGGGTTTTCTTCTTTCCTTGGTGTAAATTTTCTTTCTCACCTGCGAGTAAAATTAGCTACGTGGTTGTAGACAAATTACTAAATTATGTATTTTTTATTCTAGGCATCAGTCTTTGGTCTTAAAAACCGGACAGGATGCGCCGGCAACAGCAGCAAGGTAGTGACATAGCTGGTATCTTGGCCTCCTGTTCTTTCACATGACTTGAATTATGTCTCAGATTTCTATTCAAAATCTTGTCATTAGATGTAGAGACAAAGTCTTTCGTGCCGCCCACGGAGGTTCAATCAGTCCAGGGTGCTGTTATTAGTCAAAAAGTAATCACCCAATAACAGCAACTCTAGTGCAATACGTGTGTTTTTTGCAATAATCGATAAGCTGAACTTAAATAAGGCTGAGGGTCCAGTGTGATCATTTCTAGTGGCGCTATCAGTAAATGTAAAATGGCATTGAAGAATTTGGTTCTAATTCTACTGTAATGATAAGTTTTTTTTATTAATATTATTTATTTAATGATGTATTTTGATTGTTCTTCTCTACTTAGTTTAAGAGTTTATGTTTGATTAGAGTTCTTCTTGTAATATTTTGATTTCTTTTATAATTATAATTAGAAGGATGACAATGAAAAATAGATCTTGGATTTTACTCCTTGGTCTCTATAATTACTTGTTCTTTATTTTTAGCTAAGGTCCAAAATTTTTTAATTGAAATAGTAGGCATCTCTATATTCCAACAATTGGTATCAAAGTTTGTTTCAAATTTCCAATAATTGGTATCTGAGCTTTTTCTAATTTTCTAACAATTGGTATCAAAGCTATTAGGCTTTTTGAAGAGGTTATGTGAAACACGAGAGATTAAAAATGGAGTTTTAAAAGGGAAATTAAAACTAAGGGCTATTAAGGGTTTTTAAAAGAAAAAAGCTGAGAGTGTGTAAAGTGTATTTTCAATAGAATCAGCAACAAGTTTTCCAGCCAAATCACCATCATTCACAGGTTTGAGTTATGGTATTTGGGTTGTAAAAATGAAGACATACCAGAAAACTTTTGATTTATTGGAGATAGTGGAAAGTAACAATCAACTCCCACAGAGAGATAGATTTAAAGAGCTAAAGAAGAATATAGATATGTGCAACCTTGAAATCAAGGAAGAGTGTTAAAGAATTTAGTTCCAATTTTGCTACAAAATAGTGATAAGTTTTTTTTATTAATGTTAGTCAATTAATTCTATCATTTAGTGATGTGTTTTAATTGTTATTTTCTACTTCTAGTTTAAATCTTATCTATGATAAGATTAGTTTAAGAGTTTGTGTTTGATTAGAGTTCTTCTTGTAATGCTTTGATTTCTTCTACAATTAGAGGAATGACAATAAAAAATAGATCTTAGATTTTACCCCTTGATCTCTATAATTACTTGTTTTTTGTTCTTAGCTAAAGGCTAGAATTTTTCAATTGAAACAATGGATACCTCTACATTGCAACAATTAGTATCAAAGTTTTTTCCAATTTTCCAACAATTTGCTCATACAGTTCAAATTTTCAATAGCAATAATAATATAAATCATATTTTAAAACCTCACTTAACAATTTAAATTTTTAGATGAAATGATTCTTAAATATAATATCAAAGTCTTGTTAACTCAATAGTCACAAGTTTGAATTTCACCACGCTCATTCTATTTGATAAAAATCAAGCATCAGATAATAAGAGTATATGCAAATTTCAAGTTTAAAGAGCTTTCATTAGAGAAATTGTGTTATAAAATAATATAAATCATATTTTAAAATCTCACCTAATAGTTTTAAGTTTTTAGATAAAATAATTATTTTATCTTCTAAACTCTATTAATATCTATTATATAATTAGTTCATTTCACAGAAGCATACGCAGAGAGCTTCTAAACTTTGTTATAAGAGACTGCAAAGCAAGCAAGAGCATCACCCATCATGGAGATTTTTAAAGTTCTGTTTCTTTTAGACCTGATCTTCCTTCCTCTATATGAATCATCTCATCAAAAAACATTGAAACAGAGTTTCAATCCTTCTTCATTCCCCGCCAACTTTATCTTCGGCTTGGCCTCCTCTTCTTATCAGGTTTGTCTCTTCCAATACTCTCTTTGACTTCCATTTAACTCAAAAACATAGTATTTCATCGTGAAAAGTCTATGATATAAGTATAATTGCATGGTCATCTGAATGCTTGAAATCTGTTTAGTTTGAAGGTTCTTATCTTAGCGATGGTAAGGGTTTGAGCAACTGGGATGTATATACCCACACTCCAGGTTAGGAACCTCTCTCTTTTAAATCTAAGATCGATAGTAAAAATTGTCAACTTTTCACTCTCAAAGATAGCAAAGTTATGGTGAGGCTTACAGTGATCTACTGCTATCTATCTATTCATATATTTCCGTAAGAGAAGAAAACGAGGCTGTCCTATATTTCTTGCTCTTTACTTCTTTACGTTTCCTGTTGCAGGAAAAATAATTGATGGAAGCAATGGAGATATTGCTGTGGACCAATATCATCTCTATCCGGTATACAGATATGACCTTCATCGTACCTTTAATTTTCAGAACTAGGTATTGTTTCAGAATACTAGCCCCACGCACTCATGTTTTACAACGCTCACTGTGCTCAGTCCCTACACAGATGCTCGACGGGGATGGATGATGAGACAATACCTGGCCTACTTGATGAAATTAATTTGGGATTTTAAAATAATCTAGACAGTCATATTAGGTAGAAGGCAACAAATCTATTAGAATAATAATATCATTTAAGCAAATAATTATCTATTCGATGATCAGTATCCATCTCTGAAAGAATTTTAGAGGGGGTGGTGGAGGTTAAAATATTCGATAAAAAAGATAAGAATATCTTCATAAATTACTAAACAATGTTTCTCTAGTAAAGCAACAGCATCTCCCTTTTTTCACTAAAGATTTATTGAATGATGTAAACAGCAAGACATTGATTTAATGGACTCCCTTGGAATCACCAGCTATAGGTTCTCGATTTCGTGGGCACGAATTCTACCTAGTAAGAACTTTAAGAACTCAGAATATTTTCAGCAGGAACTCACATAACTAAAGCTTAACGCTTATGTGTAACTTCATTCGAATGGCAACAGGAGGGAGATTTGGAGATATTAACAACGCTGGTATTAGCTACTATAACAAGCTCATCGATTCTCTCCTGCTTAAAGGTTTAGTTTCCATAACTAATGCACCTGTAACCATTTTACTGCTTTAAAAAAATACCATCAGAAACTGGAAAATATCTTTTATTCAATTTTTTATTCTTTCCATTTGTTATTCTCAAACTTGCTTCAGGAATCCAACCATTTGTGACATTAACTCATTATGATATACCTCAAGAATTGGAGGAGAGATATGGGGGATGGCTAAGTCCTAGATGCCAGTAAGTACAAGTCCATGATGGAGTTGACAGTTGTATAAACTTGAAAGCATAACGAAATATAAATTTAGACTATGAGAATTAGCTGATTCCTTTCTTTCATTTCCTCAATCAGGGAGGATTTTGGATATTATGCAGACATCTGTTTCAAGAACTTTGGAGATCGAGTGAAGTACTGGACCACCTTCAACGAGCCAAATATACAGGTTATTAAAGCCTATCGTTTAGGTGAATACCCACCAGGTCGCTGCTCCAGACCTTTCGGAAATTGCACTCATGGGGATTCAGAGAAGGAACCCTTTATTGCAGCACATAATATGATTTTAGCACATGCAACTGCAGTTGATATTTACAGAACTAAATACCAGGTAATAACAATAAAAAAGTTTTCTTAGAAATCATTTGTGAGGCTAAAATATATTTACTAGTACTTCCTGTTGCATTATTCAGAAAGAGCAAGGAGGCAACATTGGGATTGTCTTATTTTTCCTTTGGTTTGAACCTATTAGCAATTCCACAGCAGACATGTTAGCCGCTGACAGAGCTCAAGACTTCTTCGTGAACTGGTTGATTTCTTTAGTGCCTGTTTAAATGTTTGTAAATGCATTTAGCATATGAAACCTGTTGAATCTCAAGTATAGTGCAGGTTCTTGGATCCAATCATATTTGGGAATTATCCTGCCGAAATGTCTAAAATTCTAGGCTCTACTTTACCGAGATTTTCAAGAATTGACAAAGAGAAATTGAAGAACGGACTGGATTTCATCGGCATCAATCATTACACCAGTGAATACGTCAAAGATTGCATCTTCTCCGTTTGTGAACCCGGGCCAGGAGCCTCCAGGACAGAAGGGCTTGCCAGGAGAAGCCAAGAAAAAGATGGGGTTCCCATCGGCAAACCTGTACGTACCCTCTCAAGTTAAAACAATCATGGGAATTAAATGTTGTTTCTCAGGAATTTGTTTATTGGTTTTGGTCAACGTAGACTGATGTGGACTGGCTACATATTTATCCACAAGGAATGGAGAAGATGGTTACCTACGTAAAGGAGAGATACAATAACAGACCTATGATCATTACAGAGAATGGTAAGTATGAATAGAATTTCTCAAAGCAGACAACTCTTTCTCATACAATTCCAAAATGTTCTGTAGGGTATGGCCAGATGAACAATCCGAACCTCACCATTGCTTGTCATGATATAGAAAGGGTGGAGTACATGTCTGACTACTGGGATTCCCTGTTGACAGCAATGCAGTAAGTTTATATTGTGTATGAATTTGCAGCAGCTGCATCCCTGTTCAGGGCTAATTCAAAATTTTACAAACACAACAGAACCAACGGCAATTTTAGGTTGAAAGCTTATACTCTTTTATTATACTTGTGATCAGGAAAGGAGCAGATGTGAGGGGCTATTTTGCCTGGTCGTTGCTTGATAATTTTGAGTGGACATATGGTTATACACAAAGATATGGACTTTACCATGTTGACTACACTACACTGAAGAGAACTCCAAAATTATCAGCTACTTGGTTCAAGGAATTTATAGCAAGGTATAGGGTAGACAAATCACAAATGTGAGCAGTGATAAGGACTCCTCCCCCTTAAAAACACAGCAGTTTATATCCCCTCTGTCTAGCTCAAGCGGTAAAGAAAATCCAGCACATAAAAATACTATGCTAGGGAATATTTTAATGGAGGAGCTCCTTGGTTGGATTTTGGCAATATATTTTCATCTTGCACAATTTAATATTTGGCAGACTCATTCATGAAATCATTTATCCTTATGACTAAAAAATCACATCAGCCGTAGATGAACTTTTAGAGTAAGGCATGCCTTTTATGCCAAGAGAAGAAACAGCACAGGCAAAGAAAGGAGATTAAAGAGATGCATTGAGCCGAAAAGAATGGTGATATCAAATTTTCAGTATATTGAAAAAAGTTTCATGAATTTGGTTTAAGGAGGAAAAGGTTTCAAAGACATCTCACCGTCTAATACCTATTTGCGTTTTCATAACAGCATGATTACAACTACACCAATTTTGTCTGGAGTCCAGCCTACTGACTGTCGATACCTGCGCATTAAATCAGAAGAAAGAGAAGAAAGGACCTTTTTAAGTAAAAGAGATTAGTTCCTAGGTCTAGCAATTCTGCATCTGTTCCTGGGAGATCAGTCTTGGAGATGAGGTCGACATGCCTAAAGACCAAAAGCAACATTCAGTTCCTTTACAAACTGTGCTGCTGCTGCCTACGCTGTAACTGCTATATCTTTATCATCCTCTCACTATGAGTTTTATATCTTTTGTTTTTTCTTAGATGGCTGAAGCCGAAGACTGGCCATTTTTGCAACAAAGCATGGCGTGAACAGTTTCCCACTTGATAGAAACATACTTAATGTGGCTTAATTGCTACTATCAGGCAACCAGCAGAGTACAGACCTCGAAAAACCGGACTTGAAAATGAAAAACAAACATTTTCAGTGGCCTCAAGTATGGAAGCATGTCAACTAGCCCCCCAGTTACATATTGAAGTCTAACAAGCAAATGATCCAAAAGAATAATTTCGCCAAAAGCAAGTCCACTGCAACGCATGAATTGAGACCTTGTCCTCACATTATCACAGAAGGTCAGCTACTGGAATGCACCTACGTAATCAATGGTTATACTCCCAGTCCCTCATCCCCAATCTCTCCCCTCTTATCCATCCTTCTCTCAATCCTTCTTGACAAACAGAGTGTAATCTGATCTAAGTTAACTTTGATCTTCCTTCAAATGTAATTCATACAACCTTGTCACTCAGTATAGTAGAACTCCTCCAGGAATGAACATTGAATGGTCTTCTTTATTCCTTGAGTTTTGCAGGTCGAAGGGGCTTTCATGAGTGACGGTAACGGTAAAGGTTTAATGAGGTGAAAGAGGGAGAGAAGGTTTAATACAATGGTAGAGATGTTAGTTTTATTCCAGGTTTGTAAGTGATTTTTAAAAAGATTGAAATTTTTTTAGTTTTAGTTTTATATTAAAAACAATATGATGTAAATAGATTATTTTTATATGATGGTGTCAAAAATAATTTTTAAAAAAATTATATATATATATATATATTATTTTAATGCACTTCTAAATTACTTCGAAGCAAGTATTTAATGTTATATTGTGAGTGTTGTTCGATATTATTATGCAATTGTTTTTTTAAAATAATATGTTACGTTGATATTAAAAATAAATGTTAAAAAATAAAATAAATATTATTTTTATATATTTTTAAATAAAAATTGGTATAGAAAACTTGGCAAACTTCTCAGTCCCTTGTCAGTCGTAATAAACCTTGTTTTATGTTGTCTCTCAAGCCTGGCTCGAGCGGTAGGGGTTAAAATCTACCAAAAGACTTTTTATTTATTTATAAATATTAAAATAGTATATATTTTTACTTTTTTAAATTTATTTTTCCAAAAACGCTGGGAGAGGGAGGGGGAGAGAGGGGGAGAGGGGAGAGTTTACAAACTTGCGTTTGAGCTCCACCCATCTGAATGTTGGGTCAAGGGCAGGAATGCAAATGTGTCCTGCTGGTGAGGCGTCAAAAATTTCCCTCCGCTGGGACTTGGAGGGGGGGGAAAATTCTTTTTATATATTATTTTATTTACTTACTTTGAGCTGTCAATAAAATCACTCAATAAACACCAATAAATAATTTATTAATCTCAAAACAGCCTAAAATCACTAAAAAAACAAAATAATTGAAAGAAAAAAACTAATGGAACCAATCTATATTTTCAGGTATTTTAAGGAAAAATCAGTGCTATTAAACTTCTTCTATCGTAGAAGGTAGTTGTAACACCAACATTAAACATTTTTTTTCTGTTGGATTAATAATGTTGGATTGTGGTGAATGGAAAACAATGAGTTAAAAAGAATTAGCGTGCCATACTAATATCATATCAAATGAAAATATTTCCTAGTAACAATCTATGCATAATGCCATAAAGGTTGGAAGGGTTCACCAAGGATATCTAACCACACAACACTAGCCACGTTACATCTTCCCTTCAGAATTTCATTTGCCTTTGCTTTACAACTTGTCACAAGGCCTACAATTTGTTGTCTTCAGTTGAGTCCCACATTCTGACAAAGGATACCTGAACAGTATATATGTTTTACTATCAGCAAACAGTCAAGGAAAAGACAGTCCATTCAAACAGTTTCAGCTGCATGAGTGAGTCAGAACCTTTAGAGCAAAGAGCGACATGCTAGATGGACCTCAAACTCCAGCTGAAGAAGAATACCCCGCTTGGTAATTGATCCCCATCATCCAGTACCTATTTAAGCCGTTCTGCATCTCCACCAGGGAGATCCAGCATTGTAAGTGTGCTTGCCATCATCCCATGAAATCTGGCATGCCTGAAGGCCAATTCCAACATTCGGTTCCTTTCCGTGACATAAAATCCACTCTTCAACAGCTATTGCTTTATCATCCTCACTAATGTATTGCTTTTTATATTTTCCAAATGGATTAAGACCCGGACTGACCATTTCGGCAACTGCGGCTGGCATGTACATTGAGTCACCCACCAGAGGTGCACCGAGGGCAGCCAGTTGAGCTCGTATCTGCACCTTATGACTTAAATGTTATAGCCAAAGTAACCACTGAATTATTCCATCAATGAACTGAGTAATATAAAAGCTAACTATCAATGCCAATCGCTGACTTACTGCAGAGAGACTCTTAGATCATGATTTGAGAAATGCAGATCCATACAACTTTTGAGTTTTCTCATTGAAAAATCTTGTCCGGCTCATTTAGTGAAAGCTCAAGAAAAGTATCAATCAACTTGGAAATCTTGAACCCTTGTGAAAAAAAACATTTATCTACTGTAGTTCGCATAAAATCAACAATATCCAAAATGTTTTTGATGCCTTAATCCTAGGAATTGTAAATTATGCCCTTCAAATCAAAGATAAATTCTTTTCATCTGTCGCAGTTGTCAGTTGAAAGACCCATGGTTCAGTGAGGATATGCAGCAAATGCTACCTTTTTGCCTCTTCAACAGAATGCATAAGGCCCCGTTTGTTTCCCGGAATTCACTTTCCGGGAAACCACTTTCCAAACTTTCCTGTGTTTGTTTGTCTTCTGGAAAGTTGGTCAACAGAAAACACTTTCCGGTCAACGGAAAACACTTTCCGAAGTTGTGAAAAGTTTAGAAATGTCATTATTTTGATTATGTCAAATTTGATCCTCAAACTTTTGATTGCTATATATAATTTGTTTTGTTGGTTCTTATTTATAATTGCTATTTGCTTTTTTCTTATCATTTTTTATTGAAATTTTGTTACTTATTTTATTTGAAATAATTTATGAAATGTTAATTGTTATTATTTTAATTTATTCACCTTTTATTTTTTTAAAAAAAAATTATATTTGATCTCTATTATTTTGATTATTATTTATTTTATTTGAGATAATTTATGAAATTATATTTTTTTTTCAATTTCATTCTCATTCAACTTTTTAATTTGTAAGATTTGTTCCTCATTATTTTAATAAATTTGAAAAAAAAAATTATTAATAAATTATTTTCCAGATCATTTTCCATAACATAAACAAATACTAGAAAGTGTTTTCCAGTTCATTTTCCATAACACTGCAAACTTCCAAAAAAAAACCACTTTCCAGCAAACAAACGGGGCCTAAGATACATATTCAAATCAAATATAAGAGAATTATGATTCAACTTATATAAATAAAAAAGGAGAGAATTATGACTTGCAAAGAAAGAAAGGGTAAGCTGAATAACCTGGTGTGTACGGCCAGTCAAAAGGTTTATTTTACACTCATATGCATGATCTTTTGAGGGCCACCCACAGTCTTGAACACAGTGTTTCTCTTCTGTTAAAGCATCTGGCCAAGGAACTCTCTTGCATTCCATAACCTCAAGTTGACATAAATGCCAACCTTTTATAAATTCTGCATGCCATAAAAGCTTTGATTTCAAATTTATACAACCACCTCGCAGAAAGACTATTGATTACACAGTAGTTCTGCCACCTTCAATAAATAAATATGCATGATGACAAACCAATATCATTTCAAAAAAAACTGGCTAAAGATGCTCACTCAGGAAGTCATGTCGTATACAGTTGTGACAATTCAAAAATGCTTCTAATAAGAATGCATAATTAATTTCCTGGTATGGATTTCAAGGTATCAGTTGGCAAGGCATTCGAATACAAACTGGAAGGTATAAAGAGGAGGGGGGAGGCGCTTTGTAGAGGTGTATAACCTTTACAAAATTTGATGACAAGTACTTGGTAAGTGAAGTGCAGATCATGCCAAGGTAATAATCAGGGATAATACTGCCCAAGTCACAAATTCATCACTGCAATGCTTGATGGAGATGATTACCTTCTGAAACAAGTCTCGGTGCCATATTAATAGGACGCATGTAGTGGTTAACTACACCAATGGGGACAGGAGATGCAGCAAGTGCAATATAAAGCTTCTTCACCGTTTTCTCCTGATGATAGCAAAAAAGATATGGTTGAATTAAGGGCCTTGAAATGCACTTAAAACTGAATTAACAAATAAGCAAAAAAATTCAAATTCAGGGTGACAATCTACTTCTGGAAGTGGTGACCTTGGTGAGAATATGCCAAAGGTCCTGCACTTCTGGGGGGTGGATTGCCCCACACTCAAGCTAACCAATAAAATATTTGTTTGTAAGATATAGTATCAGAAACTTACTCTGATTTTTCCATGAAAAACTGAGCAGTCCTCCTTGGTCCTAGCTAACACAACACTGCATATGAAATACACACCATTAGTTATTGTTGATGAAAACTATAACAGCCATAATTCTATCAGAGTGCATACCAGCCTTCTGTGCAATTATCAATCTGATGGGTAGTCCTTAATGGGGCTGTCAATCCCAATGCACGAGTAGCAAAGGTGGCACAACTTTCTTCGATGTTGTCTGTAGTTCCTCCAACCTTAATGAAGTTCGTGTTTACATATTATATAAGCAATCAGTTCACTATTGTTAATGGTGAAAAATACAAAGTGACTGAAGACTTTATTCATAGTGGAAAAGTGTGCTGGCTCCAAAACAATACAGACAAGAACTCATCTAGGCTTATATAGAGCTAAGACAGAAGCTGTTAGTTTAATTTCTCTTGAGAATATCCTGTAATGTCACAGTTAGTATATCAAATCCAAAATTATGAAAATAATTTGTTTACCAACCTCAGATTGCGGCTCAAGCCAAATCAACAAAATTGATAAACTAAGATATCAATGGCATACCGTTGTACCAGCAGGTTTGTCCAAAACAACAAAAGATTCAGTCACTGCTATAATTCTTGATTTCCAATCAATATCATAGCACCTGAAGACAAGTAGAATGTCAGCTAGTGTCAATGTAATGGAAAATGCAGTAAGCCACCACCTAATATTTTGCTTACCTAGGGAAGCGTTTTGGGTGTACATGAACACGCAAATACATTCCAGCTTCAAGAAACTGATTGGCATGGGTTATCCGGAAAGTTTTCTGTGCTTCTCGTACAGTTTTCCCTTTGATAGAAGGTCTCTTCTTTAGAACTGATGGTGCTGTAACTTCTTCAAATACCCTAATCTGCTCGGGAGTTGCTGTTGGTGGTGGCTGTGGGCATACAAGGGCATAATGTACAGCTCCAAAATCAATAAGATCTGCAACAAACCTTCAAAGAATGTAATTTGCTATGTATCACTACCCTGATTAATAATGATGTTCATGTAGTGCAAAATTTTGAAAGGTGTGTTTTAACATCAAGAAAAACTTTTAGATGACACGAGAACAGCACTTACAGAGGTGGAAGATCCAGAGCTTTACAGATATAGTCTAGAACAGGACCTTCTTCTGAAACAACCAAATGTTCGATTCTTGGTGGGTTATTGTGAGAGGGGCATGGAAGCAAACGGGTATATTCCGGGTAACTGAAACAAATTAAGTCTCCACATTCACTATTCTCAAGATTAGGCAACATCAAATGTAAATTGCAAAAACAAATTAGTTTCAAATTGAATGTGGATAACAAGACCAAAAAATGAATGGCAAGCTGAATTATATAAGGCCTAAGAGACTATCAAGTGTTTTAATTGAAGGCTAGTAAGAAGGTAGAAAAATTGTGTATAGACCTCTCTTATTATCTTCCATTAAATTTGGTTAAGATCCCACTTTTCTACTAGTAGGAACAACTTTTTTGTTATCAGTAAATTCCTACCCAATTTTTTCATTGAATCAACTTTCAACAGTAGAACACGATACCTTCCTCAAGTAAACAGCAACTTCATTAAGGACCATTGTTATCACCTTATCAAAAACCTTGCAAAAGAAAACAAATAAAACTAATACTCACAAGACCTCAACAACTCATTGAGACTAAAACTAAAAACTTTTCAAAGACATGACAGCTCTCAAACATCATAATTTTTTCAGAAACCACAAATGCTCGCTATCCTCAAGTCGACTTTCCCCAAAGCCAAAAGGTGCAGACGCCATATTTTGTTCTTGAGATTTTTCGGTACTTCACTTACACCACTGATAGCAACCAATCCCAAAACTGAAACTTTTCAAAGACATTACAAATCTCTAATACAATAAACCATCACAAACACTTAGTAAAATTCAGCTTCCTCAACATCATACGAAGAACAAACCATAAGACCAACAATTTTCCTCTTACTTCAAACAAAAACATTAAAGATTGAAACTTTAACCAAACCAAGCTAAAGTATGAGAAACGCATTAAAATAAATGAAATGTAAAGCGCACCCATTTATAGATGAAGTGGCAGTTGTGCATGCAACATCTTGTTTCAATGATTCACAGCTTAACTTCCTCTTACTCAAAGAGCACAAAACCAATGTATTATTGTTGAGAGAATAAGCTCTGGTGGATGCTAACGTGCGTAGGAGGGCCACTGGTGCACTAAAACTCCTGTAACTATAGCTAAAGATTGAAGCTAAATTCAGAGAAGCCATTGTTAACGGTTTGCTTGGTGTGTCAGCGCAGACATTGCGAAGTGAAGATGTTAAAGGATTTGTTTAGCACGACATGTCGTTTCTTTAACCAAACTACGAGTCATATGATTTTTCCATTTTGTTGTCAAATGACATGTCATTCGAACGGCTCTAGTTGGCCCATTGGCTGGCCATGGATGACAAGTCATTCAAGGCTGCCACGAAGGCCAGAAAACTTGGTGCATAGTTTTATCCATCAAAAAGAAAAGATCAATGTTGACAAATTTCGAAAAATCATAAGATTAAGACTTGAGAGAATTTATCAGCAAAAAATGATTTAAATATCAAGAGAATAATTTATCACCACAAAAACATTTTTATTAAATAAAAAAATGATGACTTAAATATTATTATTATTATTAAAAAAACAATTAGTTCATACGAAAACATTGATGAAATTTTTCCATTAATATTTAAATAATAATATTATCTTTGCCATTTCCAATAATATTATCTTTACCATTTCCATCGGTATTTACATTATGGCTTGTTTATATTTCTCTTGTTCGTAATGACTAGCAGCTTGAATTGCTAACTATAACGAGGTGCGATATGACAATATGCGTTGAGTTGTAGCAACCCGATTCTCAGGTTCACGAAATCATCCCCTGAACCACCCAAGTGTTTGGTAAGTAATTTTAAAAAAAATATATATATATATATATATACACACACACACACACACACTTTTAAATTGAAAATATATATATATATATATATATATATACACACACACACTTTTAAATTGCTTTTATATATATTATTTTGATGTATTTTTAAATTATAATACTTTTAAAAATAATTTCAGTTACATTTCTAATCACGATTCTATAAAGCGGTAGGGATCACTTAATTTTATAAATTTAAATATTTATTATGCTATGTGTACTAAATTTATTTATTGAAATACTTTTTTATTTAATAAAAATAGATTCACACAATAAATTGATTAAATATAATAAAAGGTAAAAATATATTATGAAATTCTGGAGAGAACTGCTGCTAAGTTGTTAAAGCTTGTCTTGAAAAAGAGTTATAAAGAGAAAAAAACATATGCGAGCTCTGGTCAGTTCCTACACACCACCCGCCATGCAATAACCCCTGCATAGACCTCACGAGTCATGTGATTTTTATCTATATAGAAAATTGATTGTTTTTATATATATTATATTTTATTATTTTAATATTTAATTAGTAAAATTATAATTGATAAAATTTATATAATTAAAATGGAAAGTGGTTTATATATTTTTTAATCGCATATAATGTAGGTAATTTTTTTTATGGGTTGTCTTTTTTCTAGTAATATTAGATCAGACACATTATAAATAAAAATATTGTAATTTTTTTCCAGAAATAAACTTACATTTTTTGCGTGCTATAATTAGTTATTTCAATTTTTAATTACTAATATTGTTAGAAATGAGTTTTTTGCGTGGTATAATTAGTATGGTTGCTTGCGCATTGTGCTATGTTTTTTTTTTATGTAGAAAAATAATTGATTTTTTATATGTTGTAATTAGTTGTTTAAATATTTAATTAGTAATATTATAATAGATAAAAAAATATATCATAAATTAATTTTTGCCCCGCCTAAAAGGAATAGTGTAATCGACATGGGAAGTGGTTAATATATTTTTAAATTTTAGATAACTTAGGTAAATTTATAAAAAAAAAAAAAAAATTGAGTTGCCTTTTTCCCCCCAGTAATATTAGATATGACATATTATAAATAAAAATATTATAAATTTTTTAAGAAATAAACTTATTTTTTTTGCGTGCTATAATGACTTATTTGTCGTTTAAAAGGAATAGTGTAATTGAAACGGGAAGTGACTCGGATATTTTTTAATTGTAGATAATATAGGTAAATGTGTCTAGCTTTTATTTTTTTGAGTTGAATTTCCCCCCTAATAATATTAGATCTGCAATATTAAAAATTACAATATTGTAATTTTTTTTTCAAAAATATAATATTTATATATATGAAATTGAATATAATAAAATAGATTACAACAGTCTATTATAAAAATAGCAATATTGAAATATTAACATATAAAATTATTATTGCTATTACTGTTAAAACAATTAAAAAAATTCAGTTATTTTGAGAGAAAAAACACTAAAAAACATTAACAAAAGAGTTAGCAAGAAAAATAATTAAATTTATTATTGTTGTTGTTGTTGTTGTTGTTGTTGTTGTTGTTACTGTTGTTGTCATTGTGTTAATAATGAAAAAAAAACAGAAATAAATGAAAGACTCAAAAAATTATAATAACTTGAAGAAAAGATTAAAAAAAATCAAAATTATAAGGTTAAAAAAAATTCATGTAGCTTGAAAATAATAAAAAAATCCAATAAAAACTAAAAAAAAAGAGCAAATAAAAAAAATATAATAGACGACAAAACGAAAATAAAAATTATTAGCTGGAAAAAATCATTTTTATAGGATTTGTTATATAAAAATTAAAATATAATATTTATATATGCAAAATTTAATATAATAAAATAGATCAACACATATTATGACAATAGCAACATCAAATTTAAAAAATCTAAAATTATTATTGCTAACATTATTAAAACAATAAAGATTATTACATTATACTGGAAAAAAAACATTCAAGAAATTAATCAAAGAGTAAGTAAGAAAAATAATTAAATTATTATTATTATTACTATGATTATTATTACTATTATTATTATTATTATTATTATTATTATTAAATTAAAAAAAAATAACATAAGATTTAAGATTAAGTAAGTAAAACAATTAAATTATTATTATTATTATTATTATTATTATTATTATTATTATTATTATTTTATTTTTATTTTTTTATTTGTTTTATTTTATTTATTATTATTATTATTATTATTATTATGTTAATAATGAAAGAAACAAAACTAAATGAAAGATTAAAAAAATCTTAAAAATTTTAACAAAAACATTTTTTAAAAAAATATCATTGTGATTACTGCTAACAAAATAAAAATTCTTAAATTATCCCGAGAAGGAAAAAAAAACATTAACAAAAGAGTAAGCAAGATAAACAATTAAATTCTTATAAGTATTAATATTAACTAAAAAACATTAACATAAGAGTAAGCAAGAAATGAGAGATTGAAAAAATTCTAAAAACCTCAATGAAAGATTAAAAAAAAAACAATTATAATTGTTATTACTGTTAAAATAATAAAAATTATCAAATTATCCCGAGAGGAAAAAACTTAAAAACATTAACAAAAGAGTAAGCAATAAAAAAAGTTAAATTAAATTATTATTATTATTATTATTATTATTATTATTATTATGTTAATAATGGAAAAAATAAAATAAATGAAAGATTAAAAAGATCTTAAAAACTTTAATAAAAGAAAAAAAAATATTAAGTAAAAAAAGTCATCTGATATAAAAATAAAAAAAATGAATAAAAAATTAAAAGAAAAAAAATGGAGAAAAAAAACACAAATATCAATTTTTAAATGATCATAGATAAAAAAAACAAAATTTAAGAGATAATTTTTTTTATAAAAAATATCACCTCAACAAATAAGAAAATAACAAAAATTAAAAATCAAAACGAAGAGCACATTGATATATACATGAACAAAAGTAGAGATTATTTTAGAAATAAAAAAAAATAAAGGGATTAAAATAAAAAATTCAAAGTATAAGGGCCGAAATGAAAATAAAATCTAACAGGATTAAAATTAAAAATTAAAAGTATAAGGGTCAAAATGAAAATTCAATATATTATTAATTTTAATCAAAGGATCCAATTGAAGAAATGGAAACTTATGTACCATATTTATTGAATTATTTCAAGCAATCCGAAAATTCAAAGAAGGACGACCGAAGTGAAACATTGACATTCAATCAATTCCAATTGGAGGACCCAATTGAACTAAATCAAAACTTATATAACAAAAATCAGGACAAATAAAAAAATTGAAAGTCAAGGGACTAAAGTGAAAAATAACAACAAATGGGGGACTCTCCTGCACTTTTACATGCAGGAGAGAGAGAAACATGGCCGACGCGTTTAACCGGCCTTCTTTGCGTCTACGAACATTAGTGTGAGCCACGCGCCACCGCGGGAGGAAGCCCTCTCGGAGGCGCATCGTTCTGGACGTCGGAATCGATTTTCCAGCCACCGTATGAGTCCGCACACGCCGCCTACACAGGACGTGGGGTGCAAAATCGTTGGGCGCGTGCCTAGCACGCTCTGACATCCGGGGAAAGAAATAATTAAAAAATGTGGTCAATCACCGTGCTGTTCTTGTTCCCGAAGAACGTTTTTTGTCTTATTTGGGGCTAAACTCGTATTTAGCCAATCTCAAATAATAATAAAATAAAAAGAAGACTGGCGGGTTGGACCGAACCGGTCCGGGCCGATATGTGCAATGACGACTTAGCCCCTGATTCTGGCGGCGTTTTTTGTCGTTTTCGAGGATTAAAATCGGTTAAACACTGTTCACAACCAGATAAAACAAAAAAAAGTAGGGTGGACGAACTCGCGTGATACACCGGATCAAATTGCGAGTGAACAGTGTGCATGAGGCAGGATGAACAGTGATCGAACAGTGAAAATCGGTCCTCTTTTAGGTTTTTTGTTAATGTGAGTGGTTTATTTTTATTTATTTTATTATTATTATTATTATTATAGATGTTTGAGTCCACTTGATTATATTTTGATTATTATCATGAGTTCTGGAATTAATGACCATGTAATGCTTCATTGACAATCATATTAATAATCATATGACTTAAACTTAAAACCACAAAATTATAACCCTATTTTATACAAATCATATTAAAATTTAGGATATCATATTATAAAACTAATTAAAAGAGATCAAACATTCACTGTAGCATGTGAGTGAAAACAATGTGGATTGTAATATTGTATTCTTAGATTGGTTTGGTTGGTTTGCCGATTTTTTGATTTTTTTATCATTATTTGCACAGTACATTAACATTTTTATCCCTCGAAAAAGACAAAAAAAGAGCTTTTGGGTAGAGAGGCTCCGCAGTAGTTGCACATTTTCAGTCCGGACCGGTCCGATCTGATCTGCCTACCTTTTATTTTTATATTTTTTTTTAAACAGCTAAATACGGATATAGCCCCTAATAAAACAAAATTGATGCCTTAGGCACAAGGGTATACTTGTAATTGATCATATTTTTTATTATTTTTTCTTTATACTGTCGACACGTGTGTCACACACATTCAACAGTATTCTGCCTCGTGCCTTGTTAAAGGGGCGCATGTACGGTTCTCAAGTCTTCAGAGATGGCATACCGGCATCTCTGTCAATGCACCGCCACGTGGTCTTCCTCTCGGTTTAGCACATTTTAGTCAAAGATGGTCATGGATGCGGCAGTGGTGGGTTAAAGCTGCTGGACCCGTTTCTCTCTCTCCTTCATGTAAAAATGCAGGAGAGACCCCCAGTTTTGGAGTTGTTGCACTTCGGCCCCTACATTTTTAATTTTGTGTACGGTCCTTATTTTTGTAATATAAGTTTTGATTTAGTTCAATTGGGCCCGTCGATGGAAATTAATTAAATGTTAATGTTTCACTTCGGTCCTCCTTTTAATTTCTGAATTTAATTTAAAAAAGATTAATAAATTAGGTACAATAATTCCAGTTTTTTCAATTTTGTCATTTGATTAAAATTGATAATATATTTGATTTTCATTTCGGCCCTTATACTTTTAATTTTTTATTTTAATCCCTTTATATTTGATTATAATTTCGACCCTTATGCTTTTAATTTTTTATTTTAATCCCTTTATATTTGATTTTCATTTCAGCCGCTATACTTTTAATTTTTTATTTTAATCCCTTTATTTTTTTATATTTTTGGAATAATCCTTATTTTTGTCCATGTATATATAAGTGTGTTCTTAGCTTTTATTTTTAATTTTTGTTATTTTCTTATTTGTTGAGGTGATATTTTTTTCAAAAAAATTAGCTTTTAAATTTTATTTTATATCTATGATCATTTGAAAATTGATATTTCTATTTTTTCCCCTCCCTTTGTTCTTTCTTTTAGTTTTTTATTCATTTTTTTATTTTTATTTTCAAATCAAATGATTTTTTTTCCTGATAATTTTTATTTTATTTTTTTGTTTGATATTTTCTTAAAGTTTTTAAGGTTTTTTAGTCTTTCATTTATTTTATTTTTTCATTATTAACACAATAATAATAATAATAATAATTTAATTATATTTCTTGTTTATTCTTTTGTTAATATTTTTTAGGATTTTTTTTCTCGAGATAATTTGATAATTTTTATTGTTTTAATAATAATAACAATGATAATTTTTATTTTTATTTTATTTTTTTGTTTGATCTTTTGTTGAAGATTTTAGAATTTTTTTAGTCTTTCATTTATTTATTTTTTCTTTCATAATAATAATAATAATAATAATTTAATTGTTTTTCTTGCTTACTGTTTTGTTAATGTTTTTAGGTCTTTTTTTCTCTAGAAAATTTGATAATTTTTATTGTTTTGACAGTAATAAAGATGATAATTTTTATTTTTATTTTATTTTTTTGGTTTGATCTTTTGTTAAAGTTTTTAGGATTTTTTTAGTCTTTCATTTATTTATTTTTTTCTTTCATAATAATAATCATAATAATTTAATTATTTTTCTTACTTACTATTTTGTTAATGTTTTTTAGTTTTTTTCGGAATAATTTGATAATTTTTATTGTTTTGATAGTAATAGCAATGATAATTTTAGATGTTAAGACTCTGATATTACTATTATTATAATAGTTTGTGTTGATCTATTTTATTATATTAAAATTTGCATACATAAATATTATATTTTAATTTTGATCCAGTAAATCTTATAAAAATTATTTGCTCAGCCCACAACATAGGACGGATAATATTTTTTATTTTTATTTTCAAGATAAATGATTTTTTTCAGCTAATAATTTTATTTTTATTTTATCATCTATTATATTTTTTTATTTGCTATTTTATTAAAGTTTTTATGTTTTTTTTTAGTCTTTGATTTAATTTTTATTATTATTAATAATAATAATAATAATAATAATAATAATAATAATAATAATAATAATTTTTGTTCTTATTTGCTTTTTTGTTAATTTTTTTGTATTTTTTATCCTGCTAATTTAATAATTTTTATTATTTTGGCAGTGACAGTGATGATAATTTTAGATGTTAAGAGTTTGATATTACTATTGTTATAATAAAATATGATCATCTGTTTCATTATATTAAACTTTACATTTATAAATATTCTATTATAATCTCAACAGTTATAAAAATTGTTTACACAACCTGCAATGTAGTGACAACATCACAAAGGTTAATATAAATATTGGAAAAAAAACTATGTTTTTCCATATTTTTTTGTTGAAAAACTTTCAAGGCAATTACCTATTTCTGTCTCTTTAATATTAAAGCTTGGATATTATTATTGCGGTAGCGTGTATTGATGTGTTATATCATATCAAATTTTACATATATAAAAATTATATTTTATTTTTAAATTAATAAAATCTATAAATTATTTGAAATCTAATCATTATAAAAATTATACATTACCCGTAATATAACACGGACATTCTAACTAGTATAGCCTAATTAACAAAGGATCCATCGATTTCATTCGTGTGCCATAATCTCTCAACGATCTAGCTAACTGCCAGACACCGAAATATATATAACTAGAGAGCATGTTTTTATTACAAAAGTACATATATATAATAAAAATCTCAACAACTCCCACACAAAATTACAATCACTTAATTACATACCTTAACCACTTAATATCCATTTATTCTCTTCACCTAGGCAATATGACTGCTTTTAGAGGGTTCTTCATGATAACCGTGAAAGCGAAAGCCTCTGTCGGGTCAGGTGGGGCATGGGGTGCGGGTAGCCACTTGAAAGCTTGAACCATTCTAGCAAGCGTTATATTCACATGCAACAAACCAAGAGCCAATCCTGGGCAAGTCCTCCTCCCGGCTCCAAATGGCAGCATCTTCACCTTGCCTTTCGTTCCGGTCATGTCTACACTGACACCATCGCCATCTATGAACCTCTCGGGCCGAAATATACCTGGATCCTTCCACAAATCCGGATCCTCATTCATCCATTCAATGTAGAACTCAACATTCACATTGCTCGGAATCTTGTACCCACCAAGCTCCGTCTCCTCCGTCGTGGCGTGTGATAGCGTGAAATGCGCTGGAGAATGTACTCTTAAGGTTTCTTTAACCACTGCATTAAGATAGCTCATTTTCTCCACGTCTTCTTCTCTGATCACTCCATCTTTGCCCACAGATTCAACAATTTCCCGGTACAACTTCTCTTGAATGTCTTGGTTGAGGACTAATTCAAGAAAAACCCATTGGAGCACACTAGTGCTTGTATCAATTCCAGCAACAAACAACTCTGAACAAATTGTAACAAGCTCTTCTTCTCCTAAAAGACCCCTCCCTGGTGCGTTAAGAGTAAAAAGTGAATCAACATAGGCTGCGCCAACTGGACTCAACATTTCTAATTTAGGGTTTTCACCTTTCTCTACAAATGCTCTTCTGTTCCTTATCAAAGGAACCAGGCACTCCATTTGAGTCTTTCTTAAATCCTTTGCCCTCTTCATTTGCTTGCGAAACAAGGGAGTTAGAATAGGCAAATAATCAGGAAGCTGTGGTATTGTTATTAGCATGACATCTTTCGTCACATTATCTATGTCTTGAATCCAATCGTCAGATATTTTTGCCCCGAAGCAAATAAATACAAGAATGCTACAAACAGTGAATCTGCAAACATCCATTACATCTACATACCCGTTTTCTAAAGCTTCACTTTTGAGCCTCTTCATGTGACTCTCCAATGCCCATTCTCGTACCCAACTACACTGTTTTATCCTGACCGGGCTAATCAACTCCGTGACAAAGTTCCGACGAAGTGTCCGCCAAAGCGGTCCATATTCAGCTGAGTTGACGGCACATTTCCCGACACTGAACAGGAGCCGGATCGGTGAGTCCGGTGGCCGACTAGCAAAGATTGGACCTTTTTGTACAAGGGCTTCATGGATTAGATCAGGGCTGGTGACTATAACAAGAGTACGTTGGCCCATTTGCATGGAGAAGATTGGACCATATTTCTTACGTAAATCACGTATGACGAAGATGAAATGACGACGTTCAAGTATTATTTGAAACAAGTTGCCAACAAGAGGCCAACCTGGTGGTCCTGGTGGCAAGTTCTTGGCTCCGCCGCCGTTGATTACAATGAAGCTCCGCCACCATATAGCTAGAAAAAAGAGCGTTAGGCCAAGAATAAGAAGATCTATCAACTCCATAATTAGGGTAGAGAAGGATGTGAGTGATGCAAAGCACAGGTTGAGTGATTATAAAGAGAAATTGGTACTAGGAAATGAATGTCTGACCTAACAACCCACATTAATGCCATGAATTAAATGTATAGCACCGAAATGGTAAGAAAAAACATTGTGTAATTTTATTTTTATTTAATTTGCTTGTGGCTAGCGGTGCTTGGTGCATTTGAGAAAACGACTTATCGCTCGAAATGAAAGAAAGGAGTAATTGTGAACTGGACAGCTGCGATTAAAGTTAGCTGGCTTCTCCCTACCTTGTTGAGGTGTACACGAGCCGTATACCTACGTTTTGTTGCGAGGATTAAATTTTTTTTTATCTAGATTTAACATATAATTTTGTATTTTAATTTTAATTTTTTTATTT
Organism: Salix dunnii; assembly: GCA_015731905.1. Classification (NCBI taxonomy): domain Eukaryota; kingdom Viridiplantae; phylum Streptophyta; class Magnoliopsida; order Malpighiales; family Salicaceae; genus Salix; species Salix dunnii. The sequence continues at coordinate 879,443 of CM027662.1, read as the reverse complement.
TTTTAGTTTAGTTTTCATCTCTTGATTTTTTCAGTCATTCTAAGATAATTTTAAATTTTTTATTTGTATCTATACACTTTTGCTCTTTGTTTAGATTTTTAATTAATTTTTATTGTTATTTTTATTTGTATTAAATGCAACTCACGTTAAAAAACATAGCAAGTTGAACTTTGATAGTGTAAATTAAGAGTGATTTTTTCCTATGCATGTATAGTTAAATGTGAAATATTTGAAACACTACCTCAGGTGACTATTTCATTTTGTCATATTTAAACCTATAGAAGTTATTTTACTTTGCACTAAAAAAGTAAATTAATGGGACACCCCCACTAACAATTCTTGATTTTTGTCTTATTTAAGGGTATTATAATTATTGTACTATGCACAGAAATGGAAAAAAATGAAAATACCTCTGATACTATGAAATTATTTTAAACACATTTTACATAATAAAATGAATATATAAAAAACTATTATATATTTTTAGAAGTTTTACGATGCCGCAAGCGCCATCTAAAATGTGCATGAGCTCTGAAATTGACGTTGTGCCCGAAAACGCACCCACAACACTGTTACAGAAAATATAATTAAAAATTAATAAATTATCAATACACCTTTATAACCAACTTTTGGATTTTATCTTATAGGGATATATAAGATTAAATTGGCTGAGAGACCATGGTTATAAAAAAAAAATATAAGTGAAAGGAAAAAAAAGTATAAGCGTGAAAACATTGTAGCAATCTATATTATTTTAAAAAAAGTTTGGCTTATGAATTAGTCGTGGTGCGTTTAAACTGGTTTGGAGATTATGATTATATATATATATATATATATATATATATATATATATATATATATATATATATATATATAAACAAAACAAAAGTATAATGAAAAAGAGTATCAGTGGAAAATATTTTAGAAAAAAAATGGGTTCATGGATTCTCATGGTCCACATAAGTTGGTTTAAACACCTTAGTTATAAAAAAAATTGGATATGAGAATTAATCATGGTGCACTTAAGATACCCTGGTTAAAAAAACAAAAAAGAAAAAAATATATAAGTGGAAAAAAAAAGAATATAAAAAAGTATAATGGGCAAAAAAATATTTTTGGGAAAAAAACATAATAAGAAAAAAAATAAAAAAATAAACATAATAAGAAAAAATAATGAAAAAAAAAGGTAAAAAAAGAAGAAGAAGCAAAAAACAGGGGGGGAAATTATAGCGGAGAAGCACTATTGCAATCAACAATACTATGTGTGGGGAGCTACAATGCTTTCTCTACACCATTTACAATCTATATTGTTTAAAAAAATAAATTTGGGTCAGGAATCAGTTATGGTGTGCTTAAGCTAACCCGAAGACACCAATTAAAAAAAAAATAGTCTGGTGATAAGAAAAAAAATGTATAAGTGAACAAAAAAAGTATAAGAAATTTTTTTTAGAAAAAATAATAAAATGATCGGGGGATTAGTCGTGGTGCATGAAAGGTGGCCTGGACACCCCAGTCATCAAAAAAATTTTGGTTCGGGGATTAGTTATCGTGCATCTAAGGCAGCACAGAGGTCCTGGTTATAAAAAATTATATATAAGTAAAAAAAACAAAAAAAAAACATAAACTGACTTAAAGACCATGATTATAAAAAAAATATATAAGTTAAAGAAAACAAAAAAAAATATAAGCATGAAAGCACTGTAGCAATTCATATTGTTTTAAGAACAAATCTGGTTTGGGAATTAGTTGGGGTATACATAAGCTGGCCCGTAAACCCCGGTTATAAAAAAATATATAAGCAAACAAAACAAAAATATAAGAAAAACACTTTAGCAAAAAAAAAAAAAGGGTCCGAGGATTAGTCTTGGTACACATAAATTGCTTTGAACACCTTGATTATAACAAAAAAATTGAATGAGGGGATTAATTATGGCGTGCTTAAGCTATCCAAGATACCCAATCATAAAAAATAAAAAAATAGTAGAAAAAGAAAAAAAATAAAAAAAAATAAAAAAAATAAATCAGCAAAAAATATATTATGAAAAAAAATGAAAAAAAAATAATCAGGAAAAAAAACATAATCGGGAAAAATCTATAAAAAAAATAGATCCGAGGATTAATCGTGGTGCATTTAAGCTAGCCTAGATACCTCGATCATATATATATAAGTGAAAAAAAAAAGAATATAATCAGAAAAAAATAAAAAATAAAAAAAATATAATCAAGGAAAAAGAAGCTATAAAAAAATTGAATCTGAAAATTAATAATGGTGCGTTTAAGCTAGTTAGACACTCTGATTATATATATATATATAAAGGAAAAAAAGTATGACCAGAAAAAAAAAATTTATGGGAAAATATGAAAAAAAAATAATAACAAAAAAAAACGAAAAAAAAAGTAATGAAAAAAAAAAGAAAAGAAAAATGTAATCGGAAGTTAAAAAAAAAAAACTGTTGAAATCCACAGTAAAATATGTGGGGAGCTACAGTGATCTCTCCACACATTTTAATATTTTGTATAATGTGCATGGGATGGAGATAAAACACTGCCCTTTTGTTTTACTATTAGAATTAATTGTTTTATCGATATAAATCTTTATTGATGATTTAATATATTTTGTTGATAATTGTTTTCTCCATAACTAAACCAATGAAAACCTTCTATCTCTAAAACTCTAGTTAGTGATATCTTTTTAATCAGTAATTCCATTGAAATTGAATTTAATGATAGAAATATCACCTATAAATATATCTACGTAAATATCATTTATAATTTTTTTTCATAATATTTCATCGATGGAACCGTTAGAACATATCATTAGTGATTATATCGTTACCTTTTTATCAAAATATTCCATTGGCATATTTGTAGATAATAAGCCCGCATCAATAGTGGCATGTACTTTTATTTTATTTTAATACATTTTAAATATCATTTAATATTCAAATTAATTTATTTTTACATGTATTTGTTTGTTTGCAAGAAAATAAAAAAAAAAAGATGATTGCAAAGTATGAACTTGATCGGGAAATGCATCATTCTTTTGATGGAGTAGCTTGGTGTGTGACTTCAAGAGGGGTTATAAAGGGTAGAGTTTATGATGCACCTCATATGTCAAAATTTATAATTAATATGAGTTCTTCATCATACTCTTACTCCGTAGAGTCATCTAATATAAATTAAAATAGAAATTTCGTTGCTCAATCTTACTCAACAATAGAAATTCCGTTGCAGATCTATTTCTAATTCATTTGCAACAAATAATCTGTTATAAATGAATTTGCAACCACAAACATTGGATTATTTTGGATATAAATTGTGTTACTAATATTTATTAGCAACGGATTCTTTTATAAATAGCAATGAATTAATTTGTTGTTGTTGAACTTTTTTTTTTTGTAGTGTGGTATTTGTCATCGGTATATGTCTAAACAAAACAGTTTTATACGTGAGTCTATCCTTAAAATTTCCTTTGACCTTCTAGAAGATTTCAAACACTTGAACATATAGTTAAGATTCAAAAGTCTTCGACCATGAAACGTCACAAGGACGAATTAATTACGTATGACAGAATATTAATTGAATTAATTAATTAGTTAATGTAGCATTGACTTTTCCCCCCCTAGGGAGTAAGAGCAATTATTGTTTTGAAAATCTAGATGATTTGCGTTGCAGTCTGCACATGAAAAGTGGCTGCAAAATAAATATAGAGCCCGAAAACAATAAATGGCCTCCATGCCAGCTTGCATGTTGTTATCACTTTTGCTCCATCGGGAAAAAAAGAGAGGAGCCACCGCTAGATTAACTAAATTAAAATTTTAGCAGCAATTATCAATTCACTTGTAAATTTCATTAATTGATTTTAAAAAAAATTGTTCGGAACTATCTATTTCATATAAAAAATTAAATTATTAGATAAAATTTCACAATATAATTTATATTATTCTTTTTAAATTAAAACTTTTTGGGTTTTAAACTTGTATATACCCAAACTATATTATACTTGATTTTTTTATCAAATAAAATAGAGATGGTAAGATTCGAATTCATGATCGCTGGCTCAATAAAACTCTGATATCATATCAAAAAATTATCTCATTTAAAATATTAAATTGTTAGATAAGATATTATAATATTATTTATATTGTATTCTCTAACACTATCCACCTAAATAGATATACATGAAGGAATAATAATTATTTTTTAATATAAATGAAGTTGAATATGAAATTATACCCTTTTCAACCCAAGAACTCCAACCTTGAACTAATCCCAAATGTTAGATACATAAATAAATTATACATGAATACCAAAACACTAACAATTTTAAAATAATTTAAAACATAAATAGATAGTTTTGTTTACTTGATTTTGAGAAATTATTTAAAAAAAAAAAAGAATGAAAAGAATGATTATGACAAACTAGGTATTGGGATGACTGGATCTGTAGTGATGATAATCTGAATTTATGAATAGATTTTTACTTACGAGTTTATTATGTTTATAATTTCATATGAATAAATGACATGTCTTTGTGCTTTTTTTATTTTTTATTTTTCCACTATTATTAACTTAGTATATATCAAGGAATTATTTTCATTTGTGATGGGCTATTTTTTTTGGGTAAGATCACCACTATCTACTATGGATTAAATATCATTAGTATTTCTGTTTATATTTATCAATTTTCTAGGGTGTGTGCATATATATATAAATGTATTTCATATTCTATAGGAGTTATTTTGTATATTTGGAAATTACTTTTTTTTATTGTATAAATTAATTTAGATTTACAAATTGGAGTAACGGCGGCAACATTTACCATTTTCCCAATTAACTATTAAGCTCCCAATCATTTTCCTGACTTTTAGCATACCATTTTCCCGATACATATATATATATAATATGGGTATTTAAATACATTTCACTATAAAAATAAATATTATATAAATGTCTAATAATCACTGTATTAGTATTCATATAATTTAAATCTAAAACTATATATAAAAAAATAAACTCATTAATTTCACTTGACTTACTACATGTTTATCCCGATAGCATACTTAATTACCATGGTCATGTCCACCACCAACCACATTTTTTACCACTCCTTGGCAGGTTGGCACATCATGGAGACAGAAAAACTGGTATTCAATTCCCAGAACAAACTTCTTCTGCATCGGGACCCTTCGGCCCGCGCTATTACTACAAGAAAAATGTCAGTCATTGCTGCAAGGCATCTAGAATGTTTATCTTCTTGGTCTGCCATACCCCGCTATTCACTCTAGCCTTATATATATATATATATATATATAGTAAATGACGCTAGCTAGAGATATGATTTTTATTTAATACGGAAACTCCACCCTAAAAAGTATATTTTACCGACTAAGATGACCTTAATTCAAGATTTTTATACAAGTCAGAAGTAACGCAACATATAATTAAAAACTAAAGAACTGATCGATATCACTTCAAAGACAAGAGGAGCAAAGTATGGCACAGGGAATTGTTTGTTGGGTCTCCAAGATATATGTGGTGGTAATAAAGGGTTTGAGATCTATATAATAGATATCGAATTGAAATCAGGAGATGTATTTCTTGTAAAAACCTGAGATAACTGGGGTTTTATTTACTTAACTGGGCGAATAAAATACGTTTTATGAGGAATGTAGTTTTTTCAGAATAAAAGAATAAAAAAGAATTGTTTGGGGGTTGCAAGTTGCATCAGGCGTCAAGAGGGTATAAATTTCATATTCAACTTCATTTCTATTAAAAAATAATTCCCATTCCTTCATGTATATCCGTTTCGTTTGTATTCGAGGTGGATAGGTCGGAATAATTGTTTTCAAAATCAATTAACGAAAAGAATCAAAATGAAGCCCAGCAGTAGTTAGCTACTACCTTAGATTCAATGGATGGACAACCCTTCTGGCAATGGTGAAGCAGCATTTATTGTATGGCTGGGAAACCAAAAGCATTGGTGATCACGTAGCAGAGGGGGGGATTCGTACTGCATTCTGCAGCTAGCAGCATTTATTTTGTAGCTGGGAAACCAAAAATACTGGTGGGTTTGTTTTCAAGTAGGAGCTTGACAGCAAAACTTGTGATTTCCCATGAATTTTCGCATTTAATGCGAGTTGTTTTATATTCAAACACCCGTTCAAATATATGTTTGACATGTAAACTCTTCTAAAATATCTTACAAATGATATTTACTTGCAATGTCATATCAATTATTCCAACCACCACCGCAACCTTTATTGTCACCGTCCAAACCGAATTTTCCTTTCCTTTTCACTGTGTTTGTTTTAAAAAAAAATATTTTTATATTTTATTTGAAATTAAATTTTTTAATATTTTTAAATTATTTTTATATACTGATATTAAAATAATTTTTAAAAATAAAAATAAATATTTTAATATATTTTTAATTTTTTTTTTCTAAAAAAAACCTCAATCACATCACAAATAAAACATATACGATATTGACTGGAAGGAGCTTCAAAAACCAATGAAATAATATTGACGTAAAGCTTTCTTAAGTATTAGCTCTCCTAGCAGTCTGTTCTGGAGCTCTAAACCCCTCAATTAAGTACATATTTTCACGAAATAAATTATTTTGATATATATATATATAAACTAATTAATATCCCTATGCCTGTCGCCGGTAATATTATATTTTTCTCAATATAAAAAAAATATTAATCATATGAATTTTTTTATTAAAATATAAATTTAATAAAATAAATAAATTTATACAAAATTAATTTGAAATGCAAGTTTTTTTTATAAAATATATGAATTTTAAATCGATATAAATTTATCTATTTAGTAAGTTTCAACAAAATAATCATCATCATTAAAAAAAATTAAATATTTGAATTCACTGTATTAAGATAATTTTATAATAAAAATAAATATTTAATTTTCTATACACAAAAACATACATTAAAAATCTATTCTTATATTATCGTCATTATCATTACTATGACATTTAAAATTATTATCGATATTACTATCTAAATTATTTAAATCATTAAATTGCCCCGAAAAATAAAATAAAAAAGAAAAATATTGTTACAAAAAACCAATAAAAAATAATCATTATTATTGCACAAATAATAAAATTATAAAATCATACGATCCAAAAAAACACACAAAAAATGAACAAAGAAAAAAAAAGCAATATTAATTTTAAAATGATCACCAACATAAATTAAAATTTCAGGATTGAATCGATTAAAAATAAAACTCCAATAAAAAATAAAAAAAACATAAAAACTAAAACTAAAAGCATGGATGTGTAAATACAGATAAAAAAATTAACAGTGTCCAAGAATGACGAAAAAAAACCCATAGAAATTAATATCAAACAAAAAATTCAAAGAATAATGATCGAGGTGAAAAATAAAACTTATAGTTAATTCCAATGGAAGGAAAAAAAATGAAATAAAAAAGACACAAGTACCGAAAAAAATAAAAGTAATTTCTAAAAAATTACAGTCTAATTTTATTACAAAAATAAAAGTATGAGGATCGAAATGAAGAGTATTATATATGACCAATTTCAATTGAATGACATTATTAAAACAAATTTAAATAAAATATATTTAATTAATACCAATTGAAGGATAAAATTAAAACAAATAAAAATCTTGGGACCGAAACCAATAATACTATTTTTAAAGGTAATTGCAATTAAATTTTTTAAGAAATTAAAAGAATGAGGACTGAAATGAAAAGTAACATATACGACAAATTTCAATTGGATGATAAAATTAAAACCTGTGTACCAAAAAAATTAAAGAAACAAAAAACAAATCCAATATTAAAAGAGTAAGGACTGAAATGAAAACCAACATATATAATCAATTTACATTTAAAACAATCAAATTTTTTATTGAAGAAATCAAGAATAAAAATGAAATCAAAACCCCAGGGGCTGAAATAAACAAACTACGCACATGAAGGACTTAGATGTAAGTTGTGGGGGCAGGATAGAGAAAAGGCAGTAAAAACACAAAATTGTTCACCGAAGCTTCCCCAAACACTTTCCACTAACATTCGTTGCATCGATAGACAGAGGACATTCTGGTGCACCAGATGCCACGACAGAAGAGCAGTTTTAACCGCCTAACTGTCGTGCACGCACTGCCGAAAGACACGTGCATGCAAAAAACTGTTGGAGCGTTCGTACGACGCGCTTGTAGTTTCTAGAAAAAAAATGATAATAAAATGGTAAATTATCCATACACTCCTGGACCAACGATATCTATGAAAAACCGGGTTTGAAAATATTGCATTACCCTCGGTTCCATATGTCTTTTTTTATCATTTTCGGGGGCTAATTTCATAGTTTTATTGTGCAAAGAATTTGGAAACATCATCTATAACCCCTGAAAATTTCTAAAATACCTCCGATCCTGGGGATTAAAAAATTTCGATCTTGGAGGCGAAATAATAATTGTACTGTAACAATCTAAAGTAAATTATATTTAGGTAAACAGTGAAGAACTCTACAGGAAAAACATCACGTAAATTATATTATAGTTAATATATATTTTAAAAAACAAAATATCAAATAATCAGCACCTTGCACTATACTGTATATACTCCTGGATTGTACAAAAATAATTATCAGCTCCTAAGGACGCCTTGTCGGCATTAAAGTCATCTCATGTTCTATCAGCTTCTAATCTAATACTCACATTGCATGTCGTTGGATGGCAGCCGTCTCAGTCATCATCGGTCAGCCCATAACAGCATTGTGATAGTTTGGGAGCTTTAAAAATAATTCTCATGTAGAATTATATTAAAATAATATTATATTTTTTTAAAAAATATTTTTTACATTAATAAAAAATTAAAAATAATCTTAAAAAAAATAAAATTTTTTAATATTAAATAAAAATAAACATTCTTAATTTGTTTTAAAAAATAATTTTAAAATACAATGTAAATTCAAACGGCCATATAACCACTGTTACTGTCAAGTCACACCTAACTTCATAAAAAGCCACTCCTACACAGTGTTTGCACAGGTAATTAGCAGTCCAATTAATTTTCAATCCCTATTTTGTCTGAATTTCATAATTTTCTTAAAACACTAATTTTTTTAATATTAAATAAAAATAAACATTCTTAATTTGTTTTAAAAAATAATTTTAAAATACAATGTAAATTCAAATGGCCATATAACCACTATTACTGTCAAGTCACACCTAACTTTGTAAAAAGCCACTCCTACACAATGTTTGCATAGGTAATTAGTAGTCCAATTAATTTTCAATCCCTATTTTGTCTGAATTTCACAATTTTCAGTTTTTCTTAACTAATTAATTTTTTGGGTGTACAGTTACGAAAGAGACCGTGGATTTGTATTTGTCAAGTAATCGGATTTTAGAATGTGTCACGAGATTGCTAATAATATTTTTATAATTTTGTTTAATTTTGTATTTTTATTTTGAATAGTTTTTTTGTGTGTGTGTTTTTTTTTAAATTAGATTTTCTTCCATTTTATAATTCAGCAACAAATTTGTAAGAATTGAGCTTATGATTTATCTTGATTTGTTTTATTTGGAGTTATTATGGTCTAATATCCCAGGTCATGAATTTAAAATGTTAATCTGATTTGTTTTAAAAAAATATCATCACGAATTTTTTAAAAAAAATAAAATATATTTTTGGTTCTTTGGTATTGGCTTTGGATCATGGTCTTAGTTTTTATAAAAATAAAAAAAATAATAATAATTATGGAAAATTAAAGAGGGGAAAGAAATTGGGATGAATTGTTTAACGGTCTTTTTAGACACAAACCACATTATCATAGATTATGGAAAATTGAAGAGGGGAAAGAAAAAAAAAATATATATATATATATATATATATATATATACATCATAGATTTTATTTTTTTCAAAAAAAGAAATAAATGATAGAAAAAGGAGCGAGATATATTAGGGAAGAAGATAAAAAAAATAAAAATAAAGAAGGTTTCTTTCGAGCATCATTTTCTATTAACTTGTTTCCTACACCATGCTTTTAGAATAGTAGAATACAATTCACTTAATTAGATAATTGCTAATTAATTTGATTCCATATTTCATACGATCTTAATTTTAATATTTAAAAGTATGATTCAACTAATTATAGGATTTTATAAGTAGTCCGTTAATCATAAATATAATGTTTGTTACATTAAAAAACATTATTTTTTATTCCTTTTTAAAGATATTATGAAATATTAGCAAAGATATTCTATATGGAATAAATAAATAAAATAGCATCATAACATAAGAGTGAGATTTTGAAGTTTTTATTAGATGAAATACAAACTCAAATTGTAGAAATATTTTAACTTAACATGGAATCCAATCCATTTAACAATTTTAAAACATAGGTTATAAGTGAGTGACTATTAGTGCTTTCAATTTCAAATTACTTTGGGGATATTGAGTTTAATCCTAAAGATTCTATAACCTAGTCGCAATACGTGGATGATATTTATTCCAAATGATTTCATTGATTTAATTCATGCAAAGAAATTTCTAGGATGGTTTGAGATATTTTCCATATCATAACAAGGCTAAGTATGTGTAAAGATTGGATGTTAAACATGACAAGAGAAATTTTCCTTTAAAAATTTGTCTTTACCATTTCACCTTTTTACTATATATATATTTTTCTTGTGCCAAAATGGTAATGAAAATTGTGATTAAACTTTAAATAAGGTTTTTGTGGGTTAAATAAGATGAGACTATACAAGGTGTTATGGTTTCGTTGTTTTTTTTATCAGCAATGAAGGATAAAAAATCAAACTAATAAAGATTGGAAAGAGATTGTTACAAAGATACATCATATTATTTCTGAAAAGAGCCTTCCAAATTATTTCATAACTATCTCATTAGTGTGACATGAAATCAAGATAGTGATGACCAATACATATGATGTTTAAAGGCTTTGAAGGTAAGAATTAAATCAATTTTAGATCGAGTAAGATTGGTATTATAGTGGCAAAAATAGCTGAGAGATACAGAGCTACAATCTTTACAACTTCATCATCAATATATGTAGGGGTTAGTTTATAGTATGATAAGATAGATAGATCATGTTGGGATCTAAATATAACAGTTGATTAAAATAATTAAATATAGATATATCATCATTAATAAGATAATATTTTTATGTGTGTTTTTAGTCGCTTCATTACAGTGAAAATATCTTGTACCTCATATCAATGAAATCTTTTTAGTCAATTGATGTATGAAAAATTATGTATCACGAAGTTTTTAGCCTACAAACATATGTTATCCCGTCAACAAGCGACTTACCTGTTTTATGAACATAAAACAAAATCTAATAGTCATTGTTCCTATAAAACAAACCATAGATTTATTTATTCTTTTGGGATCCAATAATGATTACAAATTCAATCGATCATCGATTATATCTTGCTGCAATGACCATTGGTGACATGGATTTTTCAATGATGAACAATTTCATTTTCTTATAAACTTTTAAGGATGGATGACTAGCAATAACATGATATTTTTGTCTAACTCATTCATTGTGGTTGCATCTTCAGTCTTCTCGATGGGTCCATTTTCTCTACCCATTACCTTTGATTAATTTGCTCGGTTTGGATCTCTATGTTAATCTCTCTAGTTACTCTCATCCATAGTAAACCTAACTTATCATGTATGTTATCACTTCAACATCACGATATCTCATATAATGTTGCATACATAACAGTCTAGGTTTGTCAATATGAGCTAGGTTTATGCTACTCTATTGTCTTTGGAATCTTAAGTAACCTTTTTCTTTTGACCATGAACCTGTAAATTTTAAAGAAATTAACCAGTTTTTATGTTGGCATAATACAATGAAATAAAAAAAATCTTTACATGACATTGATAATTGATTCTTGGTAATGTTAAAGCTTCTTTTGAATATGGTTGGTTGCCAATGAATATATAAAATCAAACATCAAATTGATGGTTGTATTGATTGCAATAAGGATCTTTGGGTAATCAAACTCCCAATGGGTTTTGTAGACTCTAATTTGCCTATTCATGTATGTTGTTTTCACAAGTCTTTTGATAGCTTAAAACAAACTCTATTGTCTTGTTACACATGACTAAGCATTTTTTTTATTGGTTTTTGAGCTTTAAAGATTGATACCTATTTATTTATTTTATTTGTGGATTGTGATATTTGTTATCTTATTGTTTATGTTCATTACATTTTACTCAATGGTAATTGCTCTATTTTTATTCAATGTCTCATTACTTCGTTGAGCTTAGAGTTTAAACTTTGTGATTTGGGTAATGCTTATTATTTTTCAAGAATTGAAGTCATTGTTACCCGTTTGGATCTTATGCTTGGTCAACGTAAATATTTTCTTGACATCCTTTATCATGTTGTTATGCCACCATGCAAACTTGTTGATACTCTAGCCTTTGCTTCTAAGCTTGGATTGCAGTCTAGTGAGTTATATTCGAACGCCACTTGCTTTCGATGAATTATTGGTGCTCTTTAATATATTTTTATTAGACCGCATATATGTTATGTTGTAAACAAAGTTTGCTAATTTATGCACGCTCCTGCTAAGAGCCACTAAGTTGTTATGAAACGTATATTGTGATATTTAAAAGGTACAACTTCTTCTGGCTTGCACCCTACTCGTGGTTTTTCATTAGCTTTTACCAATGCTTTTGGTACCACTCTCACTCTTATTTCATGGAAATCTTGTAAGTAACGAACTGTTGCTCATTCCTCCACTGGAAGCTGACTATAAAAGATAATGGCACTTTTAGGCTCTTTGGCTTCACTCTCTTTTATTAGATTTATGTTTCTCTCCTAGTTTTGTTGCTTCTGTTTAGTGCGACAACTTGGGTGGTGTTTATTTGTCTGCTAATCTAACTTTTTATGTTCATGAAAAGTATATATGTTGGGATTATTTATAACTCATTTCATGATTAAGTGGCCAAAGACCAATTAGCTAGATTCATTTCATATACTCCAAAGACCAATTGGTTGATAGATGTCATTACTAAGCCACTACCTCATCACCTTGCCTTTACTTATTTATGTTTCAAGCTTCGTATGGACAACTGATCACCTAATTTAGCTACCACTGTAACGATGTATTTCATAATTAGGAGTACCATTTAGTGTTAAACGACAAATATAACTCCATCAATTTAATATTAGATTATCCTCTTAATTAGGGGCTAGAAGTATTTTGAACTTTAATTTGAGTGTGATCCCTTAGTGTGTACCAGCCATATTTATGAAGTCCCAGTTACTGGAACCCTGGAATTCCAAGTGATTTCTAGGAAATATGAACAGACACATATGGTAAAATGAGTTCGACACTTAAATGAAAGGAACTACTCTACCAAACCAGTTTCCATTAGCAGTCAGTTTCTTTGACTATAGCTTAAAACATATTTGTGACTCCAAGCCCTTTAGCTCTTGAAAAAACATCCAATTTATACATACATACATACATACATACATATGTATGTATGTATGTATGTATGTATGTATGTATGCATGCATGCATGCATGCATGCATGCATGCATGTATGTATGTATGTATGTATGTATGCATGTATGTATATTTCATAATTAGGAATACCATTTAGTGTTAAACGAAAAATATAACTCCATCTCTTTAATTAATATCAGATGATCTTAGGGGCTCGAAGTATTTTGATCTTTGAGTGTGATGCCTCAGTGTGTACCAGCCATATTCATGCATGAAGTCCCAGCTGCTACTGGAACCCTAGAATTCCAAGTGTTGAAGTACAACGAAATATGAACAGACATCTGGTAAAATGAGTTCAACACTTAAATGAAAGGAACTACTCTACCAACCCTGTTTCCATTAGCAGTCAGTTTCCTTGGCTATCTGAAAACTTATTTATGACTTCAAGCCCCTTGGCTCTTGAAAAAAGCATCCTATATCTATATATGAGAGAGAGAGAGAGAGCATCCGTACCCTCACAGTAAATATTTCTGATCAAACAATAATAATTCACGTAGTTGGTCGATGGAACTCATTTACATCACTCTCCTCTTGTTCTATATAACTCTGTCCATGTCCTTCCCAGCTCAGTACTCTCTAATTTCTCTCCTCAACAATGGACATGATAGATCTCCTTATTCTTTGTATTTTTCTTATCTTTGCCCGCCTATGGTGGCGATATTGGTCCGTCACCGGCAGCGGGCCAAAAAATCTTCCTCCGGGGCCTCCAGGTTGGCCGCTTGTGGGCAACTTGTTCCAAACCATCCTCCAACGTCGTCCATTCATCTATATTGTACGTGATTTACGTGTAAAATATGGCAAAATCTTCACCATGCAAATGGGGCAACGTACTCTTGTTGTTGTCACTAGCTCTGAGCTCATCCACGAAGCCCTAGTTCAGGGAGGCCCTACATTTGCAAGCCGGCCGGCTGACTCGCCGATCAGGCTCATTTTCAGCGTTGGCAAATCTGCTATCAATTCTGCTGAATATGGCCCTCTTTGGAGATCTCTACGCAAGAACTTCGTCACACAGTTTGTAAACCCTGTGAGAATCAAGCAATGTAGTTGGGTTCGACAATATGCTTTAGAGAACCACATGAAAAGAATAAAAAGCGAGTCCCTTGAAAATGGGTTTGTTGAGGTAATGAGCAACTGTAGGCTCACTATATGTAGCATCTTAATATGTCTTTGCTTCGGTGCAAGAATCTCTGAAGAGAGAATCAAGAACATTGAAGCTATATTAAAAGAGGTGATGTTAATGACAACACCAAAGCTTCCAGATTTCTTGCCAATTCTAGCTCCTTTATTTCGCAACAAAATGAAAGAAGCCAAAGAGTTGAGAAAGAAACAAATGGAGTGTTTGGTTCCATTGATCAGAAACAGGAGGGCCTTTGTGGAGAAAGGTGCGAACCCTGATTTGGAAATGGTGAGTCCAGTTGGTGCAGCCTATATAGACTCTTTGTTTGACATGAAACCAGTAAATAGAGGTCCCTTAGGTGAGCAAGAATTTGTGACATTATGCTCCGAGGTGATCAGTGCTGGTACTGATACTAGTGCAACAACGATTGAATGGGCTCTTCTTCACTTGGTGCAAAATCAAGAAATCCAAGAGAAGCTTTACCAAGAAATTATTGGACGTGTAGGGAAACATGGGGTGGTCAAAGAAGAGGATACTGAAAAAATGCCTTATCTTGGTGCAATAGTTAAAGAAACTTTCAGGCGTCACCCACCAAGCCATTTTTTGTTATCTCATGCTGCCACGAAAGAGACTCAGCTTGCTGGCTACACCATTCCAGCTGACGTTAATGTGGAATTTTACACTGCATGGCTAACTGAAGATCCGGATTTGTGGAAGGACCCTGGTGAGTTTGTACCTGAGAGGTTCCTGGAGGGTGATGGGGTTGATGTGGATATGACCGGGACTCGCCGGGTGAAGATGATGCCTTTTGGCGCCGGACGAAGGATTTGTCCGGCGTGGAGTCTTGGAGTATTGCATGTTAATATGTTGCTTGCTCGGATGGTCCATGCTTTCAAGTGGTTGCCTTGCCCGACCGCCCCGCCCGACCCGACTGAGACTTTCGCTTTTACTGTTGTGATGAAGAATCCTCTAAAAGCTGTGATATTGTCAAGGTGATTAATTGGTTGGTGGGAATTTCATGCTTATGGAAAACTAATTGCAGGTTAAGCGTTGCTGCAAATTTATTGCTTTTTTGTATTGGAAATGAAATATATGTGATGGATGTGTTGGTTTTTGTTTTGAAATACTAATGAATATATATGCATTCTGTATTCTACAATCAATATTATTATTATTATTATTATTATTATTATTATTATTATTATTATTATAAAAAAGTTGTACAAATAGAATTAAAATCACGGACATTTGGTCTCATTAGAAATTGGGAAGAATATTTTCAACCGCTTAAAAAATACTTTTTATATTTTCTTTTTATATCTACTTCTTTTGTGTGCTCTGTGTTTTTGGGTGTACCAAACTGTCTAATTTTTATCTGGGATTTATTGAGAACCAAAGCAAAATAAAGGAATTCCCAACACCTCTTGGAATAACTTAATTCTATGTTTGGACAAACTTGGCTTATACTAATAGCCTTGTACGCTGTTAACACATTGAGAGAAACAGCTCACGTCTAACCAACGTGATAGATATTAAAATTGAATGCAATGCAAAGCCTCATCTAAATCCCTTACAGAAACCCTAAACTTGGATAATTAAGTTTTGGACATGAACTAGACACTAGTCAAATAATTGTGAGTTGAATATGTTTCTTCTCCCGTCAGCAAAATGACCTGAGAAAACCGATGCCACGGGGCTTTCATACTTTACGAAGTTGTTTGGTAGTGAGATTTGATCATAGATTCAAAATAAGGTGTTTTGTGTGGGTCCTACATGGAAAAAAATCAAAACCGGCGTTCCAAACCTTCAGTTCCTGAATCACACGGTTTGCATCCCGCCCCTCCGGTAGCGTACAAAATAAACCCATAAACCTGCTCCGACGTGTAGCCACGTCACTGACGCAGCCTGCCCCTTTCCCATTTCCAGAACTACCCCCACTCTTAGCAAATCTTCAAAAGCCTAGCAGTTCAGTTATGCTCCTAAATAATAGTATCAATTATTGTGTATATGACAATCAAACCTACTGAATAGTATAATTTCGGCTAAAATTATATAAAATTTTGGCCATTTTCAATTTCACCCCTAACAAATTGATTAATTAACTTTCTTAATTGCCAACTAACTAGTGAGAGAATATAAGTTATATGATTAACGATTCATGTCAAACTCTTATCGCTTTATATATTTTTCTATTCAATTAAATTTGGCATTATCCAATTCATGTAACAATTATAACGATACCATTGCCTTGAAGTGGTTCTTGTTCTTAAGAATCAAGGGGAAAAATCAGCATGAGAATCCATAATGAAGATCCTCTTTAAACTCTAAGTTGACCCTCAACAAAGAAGTGTTTAAAAACCAAATAATACTCCTAAAAATTGGCTAAACTCTTTTAAAGTGATGCATATTCCATCTTGGTGATCTTCTCGAACTTTCACAATAAGATAGGTTTTTTTTTGTTAAGGAATTACCACTTATAAGAATCATCCTAATCATTTTCTTGTTTGATTTTATCATCTTTTTCTTAATAAAACCCTTATATTCTTTATTTAAGTGGTAATTCCACTTAAATAAGTAACCTTGTCTTCATGTTATTTTTATCAATATTAAAAAGGAAGGGAAAGAGGTTTGCATCCTGTATTATCGCACTGAATAAGTAACCTGTCGGTTTGAAGGAACTGATTTATATTAGTTTTCATGTATGGATCATATTCTTAATGACATTGCAGATAATTTGATGTGAGAATAAAAAAAATATCTAATTTTCTTAAATTATTAATTATATTATAAAATTATGATTATTAATACAATATATATATATATATATATATATATATATATATATATATATAGAGAGAGATAGGACACCCCAGTTTGGTAACTAAACACATGAAACTCTTTTCATTAACCTCAAACTCAACCACAATTTTAATCAAACACTTCAATAATTATTATGAACCGCAGTTAAACCTGCTTTTTATGAAACTGTTTTTTTAAAACTTCGTCCACAAAAGGAAAAACAATACCAAACACACCTTACATCCCTTTGCACACCATTTCTTTGTAATATTTTTAGCTTTATAGTGTGTTTGCCATTGTAGTTGTTGTTGTGGTTAAGCTTTAAAATAAATAGTTTTATGAAAAATATTTTTAGTTGCATTTTAAAACTGAAATTGAAATGTTTGGTTAAAATTGTGGTCGAGTTTGAGGTTTAATGAAAAACAGTTTTGTGTGTTTCGTTTGTTATCATATTTTTCATATTGCTGTCAACTTGTGAAATTATTTTAAAGAACACACACACACATATATTATTTTTTAAATATTGTAGATTAATAATCATAACAATAAAATATAATTAATAATTCATGTCAATTAGACATTTGTATTTATTCTCCCATCAAACTACTTGCAATTTCATCATGAACTAAATTGATACGTGAATGCCGCTGCGATCCCTTGCTATTTGATCTAGGAACAACACCTGGTAACAATATCATTAGTAACAACATTTGCAATCAAGTTGAAGAGATATAATTCTAAGGCCAAATCCAGTTACAAGTTTTTGATTCATAATAAATTAAAAAACAACAGGGTTGTGGAGTGAAACGAAGTCACGCGTCTTTCTCTTTTATCCGGACAGATCCCTCTCTACATATATTTTTTAAAAAATATATTTAAAAAAATCAGATTGGGTCTAACCCAACTAAATGGGTTGGGCTAGCTAAGTTAGGCCAAAATACCCAACTCTACTAGATTTGGGTTGGGTCGAGAGGAGGTCCAACCCAATTCCAGCATATATAAAGAGTGGAATGGTGTGCTACATTACTCACGTCTTCTTAAAACATGAACAATAGTATAATGGGAAGTTGCATAGATTAATTCATGTGAACAGTAGCGGTTGACCGATGATAATGAAAGGCTCAATTGTCGATGTCAATGGGTAAAGAAGGCCGATGGTTCTTTCTGTGGTGGTGGCGTCAAAAATAGTGGCCTATGGAGGATAGAAGGAGCGTGAGAAGCTTATTGTCATCGTTGGTGCTTCAATGTTGGGGCTTGTTGTTGTCCCTAAAGGTCATAATGTAGCTTATAGTGTAGAGAAGAAGCTATCGATGCTGAGGGGGATGATGATAATGCTTTTTAGGAGCTGCACCCAATCGTGAAGAGAGAAAGAGAGTTGTCGCCATGGAGAGAGAGCTGCCGCTATGGAGAGAAATGGACCATCGGTAGTATGCCTGCGATTAGTGTTCTCTGGAAGGCTGTGGTATTATTGAAATACATGGATGATCTTTTGACCCATTTAGATTTTAATATGAAAATGTGGTTGGATGAAGGATCGCCTAATGGACCCCATAAAAATCAGGTCTACAAACTTGTGAACACTGCAACTAAAAATTTATGAACAACCTATAGTGTTTAACAGCTGGATTTTGATATGAATATGTGGTTCGAAGAAAGATCACCTAGTGGACCCACTAAAAATCAGGTCTACAAACTCGTCCAAATAAATTTTGTTCACGCAAACTCTGGAGTTTCAAGCGATTTTAGTCGAGAAAATATGTGGTGAGACAGTTGAACTTCATGATAACACAACTAGACTTCATGTTGAGATGGTTGAATTGCACTGAATAGTTATGCAGATGCATTCATGTAGGGGTGATCCATGTGTTCCTCCTCTTTGGGCCCACATTCCCAACCAACCTCCTTCTCTTCATTTTTCAATATCATCTATGTTTTAGATTTATTATACTTGAATTTTAAATGTAAGAACTCTAATTTAACTTGAAATATATTTTGATTTTTATATTATTAAAATTATTTTTAAAAAAATTCAACATGGTAGTGACATAATTATAAACAAGTTTATTAGTACTTTCCATAGTTGAAAAATAATTACTTAAAAATCATTGCTACTAACCATCGACATACCAATAGAATGTTATCGCTAGAATCACCAATGGTGTTTCTATAAATGATATGTTTAATATACCAACATAATTGAACAATTGATATTTTTATGTGTTTTACCCATCAGTAAAGCCTTAGTATATTCGAATACCGACATAATAGGAATTACCAAAAATTATTTAGTTACATTTGTTACTTGCAGGTATAAGAGTTTATCTGTCTCATCCACTCCTATGTATTGTAACAACCAAAGTTATATTCAAATTCCTCACAATTTGAGTTTTCATGAACAAACTAATAATATTAAGATCGATTGTCATCTCATTCATCATCGTCTTAAACATTAAACCATTATCTTGTCTTTTGTTTCCCTTTCTTTTCATATTATAAATTTCTTTACCAAGTCACATTATATTTCCTGTTTTTGTTTTCTACTTTGTGATCTCTTGATGCTAGCTGCAACATCGTGAGTTTGAGGGAAGATAGTAATTATTTTATTTGCTTTAGTTTATATATAGTTTTTTGTATTTAGAATGAGTTAATTAATTATTTAATACTGGTCTCCTCTCTTATATTTGTGTTTATCTTTACTTATTTAGATGGTTTTACAGTAATTTACCCCCCTTCAAGTTTACTAATTTTCAATAAAATCTCGTTTGACGTGAAGTTGTTGGCTTCTGCAGTTTTTACGAAAACAATTAATTGAAACTCATTGTTATAAAATTATCACTATGTTATGGGGAAATTACAAAAATAAAAATAATTTTTTCGAGATCTGAATTGATTTTTATTAGAAGAAAAATACTTTTTAGTCAAGCTTTAATTTTCTTATCAATGCGGCCTTTTTGTTTCAATAAAAATAGATTTTTATAATTATCATGATTTCTTGAATAAAAACCTAACATTATTAAAATAAATATTAATAAAAATTAAAGTAATTGAAATCAATGATTTCTTTTTGTTTTTATCCAAAATCCTCATTAATTCATGTGTTTTCCTTAGCAAAACATATCTTCTTTACTAGACGAATGATGTTTTAAAATAAAACTTAGGCAATGAATAATCATAAACAATATTAATTAACTTTTTATGCATATTAAATTTGAAACAACTATTATTGTAACTATAAAATAAACTAAAAACATTAGGAAAACATTGTAGATTGTGAAGTAAAATAATATGAATTGTAATAGCATATTTTTGGGTTGAGTCAATTTCGGATCTATCAAGTTGGTCAGTTTATCGGTTTATTGATTTTTTTATCATTATTTGTACAGTAAAATAGTTGTTTTAGCCCTTGAAAAAGACAAAAAAAAAAACGATGTTTGAGGGAGGGGCACTACGGGGATTTCATAATTTTTAAAAATAGCTAAATATTAATCTATCCCCATATAAGACAACAAAAAAGTATCTGGCAGGGAGGGGTGCCACAAAGATTTTATAATTTTTTAAAATGAATAAAGACTAATATGCTCTCCAATAAGACAAAATTGAAGAATTAGTTGTAAGAGTGTTCCGGTAATTGACCACAGTTTTTATTATTATCTGCCAGAAATTGTTCGCTCGTGTTCTGCACCCAACTGGCAGTGTATGACCTCATGCTCGCTTTGAGCAGCTCGTGCAGCGTCCTCCTACAGGGGAAAATGAGCTTCCAGTGTCTCTGATGATTAGACGTCGTGTGATCTTCCTCATGGTATGACATGTTTTGTCAAAGGATGACCATCGCCATGATGGTAGCCAGCTAAACTTTTTTTTCTCTTTTGCATGTTAAAGTACAAGCAAGACCCCCAATTTTATATTTTATTCATTTTCATCCCTGTGCTTTTTTATTTTTTGTATGGTCTTAATTTCTGTTATATAAGTTTTAATTTATTTCAATTGGATCCTTCAATTGAAATTATTATATATTTATGTTTCACTTCGGTGCTCCTTCTTTTAATTTCATAATGGGTTTATATACCTTAATATATTCGGTGTAGAAGTTTTGATTATTTCAATTTTGTCCTTTGATTGAAATTGATAATATGTTTGATTTTCATTTCGACCTTTATACTTTTAATTTTTGATTTTAATCCCTTTATTTTTTCTTATTTCTAGAATAATTCCTATTTTTTTCCATGTATATATAAGTGTGCTCTTAGCTTTGGTTTTTAATTTTATTATTTTCTTATTTATTGGGGTGATATTTTTTTAAAAAAAATAGCTCTTAAATTTTATTTTATGTCTATAATCATTTAAAAATTGATATTTTTCTCTCTATTTGTTATTTCTTTTAGTTATTTTTTTGTTTGATCTTTTGTTAAAGTTTTTAGGATTTTTTTAATCTTTCTTTTATTTTTGTTTTTTCATTATTAACATAATAACAATAATAATTTTAATTTTTTTCTTAGTTACTCTTTTGTTAATATTTTTGAGTTTTTTATCTTGGGAATAATAACAATAAATATAAATGCAACGTAATCCATGCAATTAACCAATACTTTTCCAATACTTGTTACTTTCCCAGCATTTTATCAGCGTGTCTTGTAATTCTAAAATACACGTCTCTTGGGAGTTGCGAGAGGAGGGTGGCAGAGCAGTTAATACGTTTTGGCAAACAATTTAAGAGCACAAGCACAAAAAGCAAGCGAACAGTGTTGGACCATAACAGAAACAAGTCATGAGCTTCCTCAGTGATCAGGCGCGGCAAGACAGCAGCCTAATAAAGTGTGTCCCCGAAAAATAAATGTCTTTATTTTTTAAAATATTTTTTAAGTATGAATATATTAAGAATATTATTTTTTATTTATAAAAAATAATTTTAATATTATTATATAAAAATAATATAAAAATATTAACAAAATTTATTTTTAAAAATTATTTTTGATATCAACACATTAAAATAATCTAAAAATACTAAAATATATTAATTTAAAAAAATAAAAAAAAAAGCCAGGCCGCAATGCCAGACAGGCAAATCTGGCCAGGTTTCTATATTATTATTTTTTTATCCCATTTCCTCCCTTAACAGCAATTAATGAAGCAATTGACACTTTTCAAAGTTTGATGAGTCAAATTAATGCTGAAATGTCGCCAACTTGTTTATTTATTTATTTATTAAATAATAAATAATACATATACATGTATATATATACTAGCCACTTACTCGAACCCTGCCGTATCTGGAACCATATATTTTTCAACTTAAAAAAATATTAATTTTGTGAGATTTTTTATTATAATATAAATTTAAATAAAATAATAAATATGTGTAAAATTTCTATGAAGTGCAAGTTTTCTATAAAATATATGAATTTTAAATCGATATAAATTTATATGTTTGATAGTTTTTTAACGAAATCATCAGGATAAATTTATCATCATCATAAAATTATCATCATCATTAAAAGCAATAAAATTCGGATACCTGAATTATCGAATTCACTATATTAGGATTATTTCATTTATAATCCAATTTAAATTAAACTTGACAAATAAAATATAAATTTTGAAAATAATTGTAATAATCAAATAACAAAAATAAGTAGCTAATTTTCTATCTACAAAAAGAAAAAAATATTATTGAAAATTCATCCCTACGTTACTGTTAGGATCATGATTATAATAGTTAAAATTATTATTAACATTATTGCTTAAATAATTAAAAATATTAAATTGTCTCAAAGAGTAAAAAAAAAGCTAAATATTTAAAACATAAAATAAAAAAATAATAACTAAAATTATCATTATTATTGTTCAAACAATGAAACCATAAAATCATCTATTCCAAATAACAAATGAAAATAACATAAAACGTACACATAAAAAAAACCAACAAAGAGAAAAAGGGAGAAATAATAATTTTAGGATTGAACTGAATAAAAATGAAACCCTAATAAAAAATAAAATAACAAAAATTAAAAACAAAAACTAAAAACATAGATGCATAATTACGGATAAAAAATAAACACTATCCAAGAAGAACCGAAAAAACCAAGGGAATTAATACCAAAAAAAAAAATTCAAAGAATAAGGACCTAAATGAAAAATTGAATATATAGTTAATTCCAATCAAAGAAAAAAATTGAAACAAATAAAAATCTTGGGATCGAAACAAATAAAAGGATTAAAAAAAAATATAGTGTAATTTTGTTAAACAATTAAAAGAACAAAGACCAAAATAAAAGTAGTATATATGACCAATTTCAATAGAAGGAAAAAATTAAAATAAATTAAAACCTACATACCAAAAAATTAAAGGAACAAAAAACAAATTAAAAATCAAAAGAATAAGTAGTGAAATGAAAACTAACATATATAATCAGTTTTAATTGAAGGACACAATTAAAAACAATCAATATTTTTATTGAAGAAATCAGATTAAAACTAAAATAAAAATAGGGACTAAAATAAAACAATAACAAAAATGAAGGACTGCCATGTATTTTCTGACGGTAGAAAAGAAAAAAGGGAGAAAAAACTAAAAACTATTTACCGGCGATTCATCAATCACTGTTACACGACATGCCTCGCATCGAGAGGTAGAGAACATGGTGGTGCACCCAATGACATAATGACCAAATAGTTTTCACGGCAAAACCACATCATAGGCGCCGCTTGAAAAGCGAGGCGCGTTAAATATTATTGGCGTATTCGTACAACGCACCTGCAATGTTTCCAAAAAGAAATAATAAAAAATATTAAATTACCTATACATCTATTTCCCCAACGTTAAACACAATGCCACCAGCTCCATGTCTTTATTTTTGTATTTTCTGATCATATTTGTGTAGTTTTACTTTGCACGAATATATGAAAAAACAAAAACACCATTGACTATTCCTCATCTTTTAGTAATCTTTCAAGGGTAAAATGATAGTTTTATTGTGCAATTTAAAACGAAAAATATCAGAAAACCTTAAATAATATTAAAATACCACATGTATCCTTGAAAATGTTTAAAATAACCATGATTATGTGGGTTAAATTTTTAAACCCAAAAAATAAAGTAATAATTTTACTGATAAAATCCATAATAAACGACGTTTAGTAACACACTCAATCAAATGTCAACGAATTTTAGTTGTTTTTAAATATATCTTATAACCAAGAAGAATTATGGGAAGAGAGGCGGCCAAATAGTGACAGTGGGTTGCGGGTCCATGGGTCAACAACTCCCCTGACCTGGGAAGTACCATTTGGCAGCGATAGTAAACAACGCCGAGCAGTGGCATAAAACTCTCTTATGAATTTGGCAGCGATAGTAAACATCGCCGAGCAGTGGTATAAAACTCTCTCATTAATTGATGTGTAAAACTCTCGATCCAAAACTTATCTCAAATTAAATTTCATGTTAAACGAAATAATATTAATTTAATTAAATATAGTTGACATGTCACTCAATTAATTTAATCAACCCCGATTCAAAACGAGTCTTTTAGAAAATAATTTATTTTAAAAAATCAATATCATGACCAATAAAATTACCAAGTGATGTATAATTGATGGTGGGTTTGAGATTCAATAATACTGAAACAAATAGATCAAAAATATCAGACCCACGACGTAATGTAATGTGACTTAAATAACTAATATTAATAGATGTTATATGATATGGTTGAGTTATTCACTAGATTGATAGGTTGTGGTATAATGCTGACCAACTTTTTTTTTTAAATGTAAAAAAAATATTAAAACAATGAGAGTGTTTCTAAAAGAATAAATAATAAATAATAAATAATCTAATATTCAAGTCAATAACTCAACCGAGTTTAATAAGTTTGACTAATTTAATAACACAAATAAAAAAATACAATGAAAACAAATAAATTGACATATGATTTTGATAATGATGGTTTTTTTCTTCATAAATTGGGGTAATTCTGGTAAAAACAAACTGAATAAAATTATAAAGTTTAATCACCAAATAATTATATAATGAATGCCAAGATAATCAAGATCATTTTCAAAGCGACTAAGAAATCAAATAAAAAGCAAATAAAAAATATATATTAGAGCCTAATCTAAAATGAAATAAAAAAACATGAGTCTAACAAAAAAAATTAAAAACTAATTGAATCTCTTAAACTTTGGTTAATCCCCCAAACTCGCAATCTATTAAATTTTGGATTTGAATAAATAAAAAGTTCAATTCCTAATAAATTTAATATTTAAAGATAAATTTGATAAAAATATTAATTTTATAATTTTGTCAAAGTTAAAAAATAATAATAACAATAAAATAGAGGATTGAGTCTACCATGAGAAAAAATACAATGAAAAGATAAAAAGAGTTAAATTTGTAATTTAAGATTTTTTTTCTTTTAAGGGTATTAATGTTATTTTACAATGGAAAGAAAATTGACAAGACAAAAAAATGAATTCGAGCAGGCATAACCATTTCAGTGAAATTGTTGACGAGGTTTGAGCTACAGAAGACTTTGTCCGTAGCTCGATAGCTACTGATCTCATTGATATTGAGCTTTGCAGATGCCTTGTCAGCTCATCTCATTCAATAGTATTCTCAGGTTGAAAGTAGGCGTATCCGTGTATGTTGAACATTGTAGGAATTCCCCAGGCAGAACCATGGCCACTCATTGGAATCAAATTTACAAATCCCAGAATTTGTTTGTCAGATAGTCTCTGCCGACAGTGTTTCATGCATCAGCTGTTTTTGCGTTGTTATGATTTGTGCTGTCATTAATTTTGATTGCTTTATGACAAACATTGACTATCGATGAACTTAGGTTTAGACAAAACATCCTTTTTACAGCCTTTGGAACGACCATCTCCACAGATTCTACAAATTGTTCCAACTTGTGATTCTCATGTGTTCTTGGAATTCTCCAGGCAGAACCATGGACACTCATTGGAATCAAATTTGCAAATCCCAGAATTTGTTTGTCTGATAGTCTCTGCCGGCAAGGTTTCATGCATCAGCTGTTTTCCAACATTAGCGCTGCTATGATTTGTTCTGTCATTAATTTTGATTGCGCTATGACAAGCATTGATTACCGATGAACTTAGGTTTAGACAAGGCAACCTTTTTATAGCCTTTGCAATGGTCGTCTCCATGGATTCCTCAGATTGTTCCAACTTGTGATTCTCATGAACAAAGGAAGCTTGGCTTTGACAGTATCATATTGTGTAGACTTGCTGAAGATTCCGTTGCAAAGGTTTTGATATGGCATTGCCAATCAATATTATCTTGATGTCATTGGAAACTTAGTCATTAATTTTAGAATTTATAGAATTAGTCAAGATGTGCAACCGGTTAATAATAAAAAAACCATCGTCATAACTGCAGAACAAGTCCTTGGCTTTGCTTGTCTTCACTTTATTATTATTATTATGGACTCGGTCACGTAGACCTCATATAGCCGTAGCTAATTTTGACACGAAAACAAGCCCCCTCCAAGAATGGCCAATGTTAGATTAGTATTATTCTTGGAAGTTCTTTGATATATATATATATATATATGAGAGAGAGAGAGAGAGAGTATCTTTATTTTTTTGTTCTTCCGATTAAATATATTTTTATCCCTTATGTATTTATTTTTTATTTGAGAATTTAAGTGAATTTTTTTCTCTAAATCACTATTTATGAAAGAAAATTTCAAAAAAAATACATGTATTAATTAAGATATAAAAACTTGCTTGGAATTGTATTTCTAAACAAGATATTTATATTTTCTTTTAAGCAAACCACACATCTTGTACCTTAATTTTAATAATGATTTCAATACATGATTTTAACACAGTTTGTTTATGCTTAAAACTGTATTTAAATTCATTTTAAAAATATATCAAATTCATTTTATTTTTATTATTTTTCAATAAATTTTAATATGTTAATATCAAAAATAAAAAGCCCTTTTAAAATCAAATATATTTAAAAAAAACACTTTGCAACAATCCCAACACACACACAAAATTCATCTAATTTCCAACCTAAATTTACAATTTTAAAACAAATTGTAAATGATTTAAAAAGAACTCAACTAAAAAGATAAAATTCATCTTTATTTACAAAAGCTCGCATGAGATTTCTGCCATGTCTACCTTCTTTGATATAATCATAAAACAATTTTAGTTAAGAAAATCTTTTCATTCTTTGAATGGTTCAAGTGGTTCTCCCAAATACTAAACATGTTGTTACTATTTTTTTTTATTGAATGGTTAAAAGAAAAATCACAGGATTGCTTCTAAGTCAATGAACTTCTTATTATATGATTTGTTTAATATTGTTTTTCAAAAATAATTTTGAAAAAAATAATTTTTTTTATATTTTAAAATTATTTTAATGTGTTGATATTAAAAATATTTTTTAAAAAATAAAAAAAATATCTTTTTATTATATTTTTAAATAAAAATATTTTTAAAAACAAACTCTATACGTTTTTTTTATTGTTCTGTATATGCATTCGTTGGTTATTAATTCATTTATTGTAATTATCTAATACATTTTAAATTAAATTTTAAATTGATTTAATCATATTTAGCGGTTCTATCAAATCTATTCTAATTTTTATTTTATTTGTTTTTATAAAAACAATAATATTATATAGATTTAAAAAAACCAAAAGTGGTTGAGACGGCAATGAACAAAACGACGCCACTTGACCAAGTTATGCACGCCAGGGAACGAAAGGGAAATTAAAACCACAGACTTCTTGTTACCATAACAGGAAGAGCTAGAACTCTCTTCTTCTTTACTTCATTGTTACACGATAATTCTACAATGCCAGTCACTCGCATCTAGATCATGATCACGGAAACTCTTAACCGTCTGATCAATTCAACATCAGATCACAACAATGTTTAGCTGGAAACGTCCATCAGAGGTCCTCCGCTTAACACTCAACTATGGAACCGAAGATTTCGGTGAGGAACTCAACCGCTCCTCCACCTCCTCCACCATCTCCTCCTCCTCTTCCACCACATTAACGCCTTCATCTTCTCCGCAGGAGATTGCTACGGAGGTCTCTGCGGAGGATGAGGAGCAGGCAGGGTTTATAATTGAATTGGATTGGAATGCAGTGGATGATGAGGATCAGGTGGCGTTGAGATTACAGTCGCAGTTAATGGTTGCGTTGCCAGCTCCGCAGGATTGTGTGACGGTGGATTTGAAGGCTGCGGGTGAGGAGGAGGGAAGAGTGGAGGTGGAGATGAAGGTGGAGAAGAAGAGAGAGGAATTGAGAGGGGTGCTGTTAGGTAAGAGCGGATCAGGTCAACAGAGTGATGGAGTTGGTGTATTAACTCGGTTGTTTAGATCTGATGGTGGTCGCCATTGGAAGACTGTTACTTTGCTTAGTCTTTGCGGTTGTGGATTGTTGGTGAGGACTCAGATGTTTTTTTTTTACTGTTTGTTTTTTGTTAATTTATGAAGTGAATTTTGATAGTAAGAAAGAAAGAATTTGTGATAGGCGAATGCGTGATGGATTTCTTTTCAATTCCTGCTAGTTTTGCAATTTATGTTTTTGTCTGGGTGTGTCATGTAAAAATTGGAACTCTATATTGCTAATTTGGTTTTTTGGAGATCTGTTGCTGTAGTTATTTATTGTATGTAGTGAATGCATGGTGATTTTTATTTTCATTTCCGTGGGAGTTTTGTTAAAAGTTGCTCGGGGAGGTGGGTGGGTGTTTGGATTAGTTTCTTTCACTAATTAGTTGGTGATCTCAGTTAAAAATCTTCAATGCGGGTAAAATTAAATGAGTGATATAGCTACTCTTATAAGCTCAATGCTTAAATCTAGGTGTTTTGTACAGATAAGACTGTTGCTTTTGCTTTTGCTTTTGCTTCATGCTTATATTGTTTGTAACTGGACTTGGGTTTTTATTTTCAGACATTGCCTGCTGTGATAATTCAATTGCCGAATCTTGAGAAACTTTATCTTGATAACAATAGGCTTTCAGTTTTGCCACCTGAGCTTGGTGAGCTGAAGAATTTGAAAGTTCTTGCTGTTGATTACAACATGCTGATTTCAGTTCCTGGTAAGAATCTTTTTGTAATATGCATCATCCAGTATTATCTATTTCTTAAAAAAAAATATACAATCTTTTTGCTGTTATTTGTTTTATTTAACTTATTCGTTTGTGTGATCTTGGCTGGAATTCCGAGCAGTAGAACTGGGGCAGTGTGTTGAACTTGTTGAATTGTCATTGGAACACAATAAGCTTGTCCGACCTCTTCTTGATTTCAGGTCATTTTATCAGCAAATTAGTACTTAGCTGCATTTTTCCTGTTTGATAGAGCTTGAAAAACTACAATTTGCTTCGGGCCTAATGTTTGTCTCCAGTTTAATGGCAGGTCTATGGCTGAGTTACAAATTCTCAGGCTATTTGGCAACCCTTTGGAATTCCTTCCTGAAATTTTACCTCTACACAAACTACGACATCTGTCTCTTGCTAATGTCAGGATTGAGGCTGATGAAAGTTTGAGATCAGTGAATGTTCAGATAGAGGTAGTGGTCATGTGGCAAATGTAATATTTTTTTTCCTGGATGCCTTTTAAATTGGTTTAGTTAATTTTCTTCTGTGGCAATCGCAGATAGAGAACAGTTCTTATTTTGGTGCATCCAGACACAGGCTTAGTGCCTTCTTCTCTCTCATATTTAGATTTTCTTCATGCCATCATCTTTTGCTGGCATCTGCACTGGCAAAGATAATGCAAGACCAAGGAAACTGTGCAGTTGTGGGGAAAGATCTGAATGCAGTGAGGCAGCTTATTAGTATGATGAGCAGTGACAACTGTCATGTGGTATGTTGATGATCCTTGCTGTCCCAAATGAAACCTTGGTTGTTTGTCTGTTCATCTGCATACCTCTTATCGTTTCAAGTCTTTCAGGTTAAACAAGCATGCTCTGCTCTATCCGATCTTGCTGCAGATGTTTCTGTGGCAATGCAGTTGATGAAATGTGACATATTGCAACCCATTGAAACGGTACTGAAATCAGTTGCTCAGGAAGAAGTAATTTCTGTGTTGCAAGTTGTGGCAACCTTGGCATTTTCATCTGACACTGTATCTCAGAAGATGTTGACAAGGGATATGTTGAGATCATTAAAATTGTTATGTGCTCATAAAAATCCCGAGGCAAGTTCCCTTCTTTCTATACAACTGGTTTTTGTTGCTTTTGTACAATTCTGCAAGAAATTTAATACTGGATTTATCTTTCACCAGGTGCAAAGGTTAGCTTTATTAGCAGTTGGTAATTTGGCCTTCTGCTTGGAAAATCGACGTCTTCTGGTCACCTCTGAAAGTCTGAAGGACCTTCTGTTGCACATGACGGTTTCATCTGAACCACATGTGAATAAAGCAGCAGCTCGTGCTTTAGCAATTCTTGGTTTGTATCTTGGATTTTTCTTATCGCTTTTCACCTGATCTTGAGATTGTCTAAACAAACATTATTATAAGGGTTTGTCCCTTTTGTGCCTCTCCAGGAGAAAATGAAAATTTAAGGCGTGCCATAAGAGGGCGACCAGTTGCAAAGAAAGGACTGCGTATACTTTCAATGGATGGAGGTGGAATGAAAGGTCTGGCAACTGTGCAGATTCTTAAAGCAATTGAGAAGGGAACTGGAAAGCGAATTCATGAGTTGTTTGACCTAATCTGTGGGACATCAACTGGTGGAATGCTGGCTGTTGCTCTTGGCATTAAGCTAATGACCTTGGATCAATGTGAAGAAATATACAAAAATCTTGGTGTGTATACGGAAGCATATGTATTTCAGTATGTTTTATTTTCTGCTCACTTTATTCACGTTCTGCTCTGCAAATTTGCTTCTCAAGGGAAACTTGTCTTTGCTGAACCTGTGCCAAAGGATAATGAAGCTGCAACTTGGAGAGAGAAGTTGGACCAGCTTTACAAAAGTTCATCACAGAGTTTTAGAGTTGTGGTGCATGGATCTAAAGTATGGGCTATCTTTTTCTACATTTATGTAACTTTTGCGTTACTATTGTCCTAGTTTTTGTACTTCGTAAATGACATTGATTCTTGTGTGACTATACTTTTTACTAGATAACATAAAAAGAATCGCATCTTCCAGGAAACTACGGAATGTTGCTTGTGTTTTCAACTTATTTTTTTAATGTAAAAGGATATGATGTGCTCATTTAATATCTGTATATGCATTGCATGTTTTGTTAAACACACATGCTGTGGGAACAAAACACTTTAACATATTTTGTTGCAGCACAGTGCAGATCAGTTCGAGAGGCTGTTGAAAGAAATGTGTGCTGATGAGGATGGAGACCTGTTAATAGAATCAGCTGTGAAAAATGTTCCAAAAGTTTTTGTTGTATCAACTTTGGTTAGTGTAATGCCAGCTCAACCATTTGTATTCCGCAATTATCAGGTTTGACACTGAGAATTCTATTGCTAAACATGTTTAATATGGTTTTGATTTTTTGTTACTGTAGGCTATATCTCAAGAATTGTAACTTTTTAAATTTTGCTACATAGATACACAATCATACCCGTGATACTTGGCGGTGGTTTTGTTTATTTTCATCTAATCTTCTCTCTATTTCTCTTTTGGTATCAATATACAGTATCCTGTTGGAACACCTGAAGTTCCCTTTGCAATCTCAGAAAGTTCAGGAGTCCATGTGCTCGGATCACCCACTACTGGAGCTCAAGTTGGTTATAAACGCAGTGCTTTTATTGGTAGTTGTAAGCATCATATTTGGCAAGCCATAAGAGCATCATCTGCTGCTCCTTACTATCTTGATGATTTCTCAGATGGTATGCTCTTGACGTGCTTATTCATGTTGAGACTCCTCCCTCCCTGTATAAGTTGAGTGCATCAGTCATATTTTTGCTAACCAATGACAATTCAATAGATGTAAACCGCTGGCAAGATGGTGCTATAGTGGCAAACAACCCTACCATATTTGCTATAAGAGAAGCACAACTTCTATGGCCCGACACCAGAATTGACTGTCTGGTGTCAATCGGGTGTGGCTCTGTTCCAACAAAGGTGATTCTCCTCATATGGTAGTGGGTTTTGCTTGGAATTTCTAAATCTGTGTTGCTTTGTCCTATAATTTAGGGCATGTTGGATCCACCATATGATTATGTATACTAAGAACTCAATCAGAATCTTCTGAAGTATTAGAACTTTGGAAGCACTTAAAGTGTGAAGAGGTTGCATGAAATAACTAATGAAACTTGAATTAGAACAGTGAAACATATTCTGTTTTATTTACAGAACACTAGAAGAATTTAACACGTCTTGTATTGATCTGCCAAGCCGTGGATGTTAGTTACTGAACTCTACTACATGACCATGTAAAGAGACAGATTTGATTCTTCTTCTTTCCTTTTTATATCAAAAGTTGCTGCTTCGTTTGATGATTCACAAAAATATCTTTGGATCTAGGTCCGGAAAGGTGGGTGGCGTTATCTGGATACTGGCCAAGTGTTGATTGAGAGTGCATGTTCTGTGGACAGAGTGGAGGAAGCCTTAAGTACGTTGCTACCCATGCTTCCCGAGATACAGTATTTTCGCTTTAATCCAGGTATACTTTAAGTTGACTGTTTATAAGAGCTAGATACAAATTGTTTTCTAACCTGATTGTATTCTTTAAAGATATTTATTTAGATATTTTCCTTCCATCTTCTTCATATCATAACAAGCTTTTCTTCTTCCTCATCTTTCACTCCTGAAAATTATCTTTAAAGACTAGTTTTAGTGAAGAAGTTGTAGCTCTAAGTCAGCATCCACTATGGTTTGATCTTGCAGTTGATGAACGCTGTGGTATGGAGCTGGACGAGACTGACCCAGCTATCTGGCTTAAGTTGGAAGGTGCAGTTGATGAATATGTCCAGAATAATTCTGAAGCAATAAAAAATGTCTGTGAGAAACTACTTTTTCCCTATCAACATGATGATAAATTTTCAGAGATTATGAAATCTCAGCAATTTTCAAAGGCAAAGGTATCAAATACAGGTATGGATGCTCATATTCTCTCAAGTTACTTTTCTCATGCTTGCATCATTTGGCATGCTCCTCTTTCTGAATCTGAAATCTTTTGGCATTTCACTATTTTAGATGAGAGTAGCCCTTCTCTAGGTTGGAGGCGTACAGTGCTGCTCGTTGAAGCTCTGCACAGCCCTGATTCAGGAAGAGTTGTTCATCATGCTCGGGCACTTGAGTCATTTTGTTCCCGCAATGCAATAAGGCTATCTCTCATGCATGCCACACCTGGAATTGCAAGAACAGTGCCAACAGGAACATTCCCATCCCCATTCGCATCACCTCTTATTACTGGAAGCTTTCCCTCAAGCCCACTCCTATTCAGTCCTGATTTTGGCTCACAGAGGATTGGCCGTATTGATATGGTCCCACCTTTAAGCTTGGATGGAGCTCAGTCTGGAAAGGCAGTTTTTTCACCGCCCATGTCTCCTTCCAAACACAGACGGCTCTCTTTACCTGTTCGGTCATTGCATGAGAAACTGCAGAATTCGCCACAAGTGGGACTTGTACATTTGGCCCTTCAAAATGATTCATCAGGCTCAATATTAAGGTTAACATGCTTCTCTGTTGTTTGACGTGCGATTTTTTTTATTGATATTTAGTTTCAGCCACTGTCCTAATGTGCTGAATGCTTGTTTCTATAGCTGGCAGAATGATGTGTTTGTCGTTGCTGAACCTGGAGATCTTGCCGATAAGTTTCTGCAAAGTGTTAAATTTAGTTTGTTGTCGATGAACCAAAACCACCATAGGAAGATAACGTCTCTTCTTGCTAATATTTCAACTGTTGCTGATTTAGTTCATTATAAACCATACTTCCAAGTTGGAAATGTCATCCATCGTTATATTGGACGACAGACACAGGTATGTGTTATTGACTTCTTTCCTTTCTTAGGTAATCCAATCTGCTATTAGTAGGATACACCAGATTATGAGTTTCCATTTTAATGTCCATTGCTGCTTTCTGAAGGTCATGGAGGATGACCAAGAAATTGGCGCCTATATGTTTCGTAGAACAGTTCCTTCTATGCACTTGACACCTGAAGATGTTCGCTGGATGGTATGTTTTGGCCTAATGTTGATTTTCCAATGTCTTCGTTTTGCCTCTACATATTCTTAAATTCTGGATGAACAAATGGTTGATGTTTTACATATTAATACTTTACTCACCTTCTGTGCTTCTCTTGTAATGTTGGTCTATTCCCAAAAGACTAACATCCACTAGTGGCACTGCTGAATCAGAGTTCTGTTAGGGGTGATTTGGACAAAGTCTGCCCAGCAGTGTTTTGCTCATAATTGTGTGCTCTCTGGATGTAAATCAACGCCCTTACCCTTGGCTTATTTTTAATATTCTTAACTTTTCTAGGTTTTGGGAAAATCTTACAGAAGGCATAAAGCTTTTGCACTTTGTAGCATAATTCGGCCATAAAGTCTCTTCTTTTTCCATTATGTTTTTCCAAATTGTCAAGCCATATAAAGCATAATTAGATTTTTATCCATTGGTTTATGTTTCTCTTAGCATAATTATTCTTCCTGACTTTCTTGAGAGGGCACCCTTAAGGGCTAACACAGAAACTGCTGTTTGAATTTTGTTACTGTGTTGTGCCATGCAAATGGTTGACAAACGTTGAAAAGAATCCTGTTAATTCTATGATGTTTTGTTTTTTCTAGTGATTTATGCAGTTTCCTTTTGGCTTGTGAACACCTAGGTTGGAGCTTGGAGGGACAGGATTATAATTTGCACAGGGACATATGGGCCTACACCAGCTTTAATCAAGGCCTTTCTGGATTCTGGTGCGAAAGCTGTAATATGCCCTTCAGCAGAGCCCTTAGAAATGCCGGTGACATTAGTCCATGGATCAGGGGAATTCAGTGTTCTAGAAAATGGGAGGTTTGAGATTGGAGAGGAAGAGGCTGAGGAGGAAGAGGTTGAGCCTACCAGTCCAGTGAGTGATTGGGAAGATAGTGATGCTGAGAAGCATGGCGACCGTTCTGTTGGATTTTGGGATGATGATGAAGAGGGTCTATCCCAGTTTATTTGTAAATTGTATGATTCATTGTTTCAGGAAGGGGCAAGAGTTGATGCTGCTCTACAAAATGCTCTTGCTTCTCATCGGAGGTTAAGGTATTTGTGTCATCTTCCCAGTATACAGTAGCTAGTTGGATACTAATACAAGAAAATGAAAACTAAATCAAAAAACATGGGGGGGGAAAAGCAGGGAAAGGGAAGAGAGAGAACATCCAGTTTTGAGGCATACAAGGGGAAAAAAATGTTCTGCTATTCATTTCATGAACACAAGTATATAATAAATGATCCCATTTTTTCAATGACGAGCATTTAAATCTGTCATTTTCACAACTTTTACTCTTTCTGAACCATGTCAGCCCTTTCATTTCTATGACCCAAATTCCGAGCTTACTTGGGCAGTTAAATTGGATGTTTCTTGATTGCTTGGTTAATGTGCATTCATTCCTCTTTAGACTTTAAGATCAGAGGGTTGTGATGGAGTGGGTATCCCATGTGCTTAGTGGTTGTGTCATGCTTGCTTATAGAGAGTTGCTGGAATCAATGATCTGCTTTTAGATGCCATACTTGCTGATAACTTGGTGTCACAGACATAAACCAGCACCTTGGATTTACTACCCAGAGCCTTAAAATTCAATCCAAGCTTACAACAATGTTGCAAATAGAGAGGGAGTGCCTCCAGGGCATACCAATAATAGTTGTGACAAGAACTGAGGATGGAGCATTGAAAACCATGAGTGGCCACTGTGATACTGCTGTAAATGTGATAGAAGGTATATTTTTGCCGCAGTGGAGATTATGATTATGGGTTTTCGTTTTCAATGGTGACTTGAATTGATAGCTATTTTGAAGTGGTTGGTTTTTGCCTGGAAATGCAAATTTCTTTGCGGGAAGTCTGATGAGAATGACAACTCGAAAGCAGGAAAGAGAAGTTCTTCAAAAACGCAAAATGACAAGGGAATGATGTAGCCTGTCTTGTTGCTTGTATCTTAAGTTATGATAATAGAAAATTTTGGACTATCCTACAAGAGAGAATGATGGAGCGATTTGTGATGAATGTTGCGTTACAGGTTACATACGATGCCATTCTGTCGTATCTGTGCTTGGAACTATTTATTCCATGAAGAAAAACTTGCATCATGGAGATGCATGCATTCTGGACGATTTCACCATTTGCCACAAGTTGACCCAGGGAACTTATAACGCGGAGTTTTAATTTGAACAATTAGGACGTTAACCTAGATGTTGATTCTTAACCCTAGATGTCCTGGTCAAAAATTGATTGATTTGGGGTTGATTTTATGACTTGGTATATAGGAGCCAGGTACGACAACCCTGTCTCGTGATCTCGCTCACCAACTAATGGTAAAATGACATGGTAGATTGTTCAGTGTTGGGATGATGGATTTATCTAATACTTTGGATGTTTTTATAGCATGTTGGGTTCTCAGATCAGGAGAAAAAAACCTGCCATTTCACTAAATTAAGTGTGGAGATTCAGGTGAAAAAAATAAGACAGAAGCGAGCTTGTGGCAATTTGAATCCCTTTCCTAGCCACACCTTAACCACAACAAAGACAGTTTGGTGTATATGCTTTGTGGTTTCTCTCTCTCACATTATCATAGACCGACACTTGCCAAAAACCTGCAGAAGAAAGACAATTCCATCTCAGAAAACTGTAGGCTTCATTCTCAACGGTCCCTTCCAGATGTTGAATTTGATTTGAGCTTCAAATGAATATAATGGGGCCAGACAAAAAATTTCTCAGTGACGTTAAAAGACACTGAAATAGGATCGTTTAATCATAGCCACTTGAATTCCCTTCGATTAAAGATCTGTCCAATCTATTATAATGAATGCTGTGTCAAGGTGTCCTGTTTCATTACAAAATCAAGACATGATTTGTGCCATTACACTCAACGCACAAAAGCGAGAGAAAAGAGGGAAATCGACACCACCACCCATGACACCATACCTAAACCCCACTTGCAATTACTTTACCTAGCAAGTTTGTGAGGGGAAAAAAACCCCTTCCCCCCTGTCGTCTCTCTTACCTACGCATGAGAAAAGGAGGGTTAACCTAAC
Organism: Salix dunnii; assembly: GCA_015731905.1. Lineage (NCBI taxonomy): Eukaryota > Viridiplantae > Streptophyta > Magnoliopsida > Malpighiales > Salicaceae > Salix > Salix dunnii. The sequence goes on along the minus strand of CM027662.1, from coordinate 841,803 downwards.
AAATATGACAAGAAGCCACGGGGTACATACAGCGTGATTTACCCTGCCAGCGAAGTTTCTGTTTGTAATTGGCTGAGTTTGATTTTTAAAATATTTTTTTTTATTTAAAAATATATTAAAATAATTTTTATTTTAATGTTTAAAAAACATCTCTAATATCAGCACATGAAAATGATTTAAAATATTATTTTTTTAATTTAAAATAAAAAATATATATATTTTTTTTTAAAACACTTTTGAAACGTTAACGCATAATAACATTAAGTAGATAAAATATGCTCGATAAAATGACACAGGTCCTACCCTAGGAATAATTAGAATTCTGATAGAAACTCGAAAACAAGGCTAAAAATCCAAAATTAACTAAGAAAATAAAAAGAAACATATGATAAGACAATAACTTCCGAGCCTAATTTAAAGTTCATCATGAACTTGGCTAGCTAGAGCAAACTGAACTCATGTAGAACTAACATGTAAAACCTCTTATTAGACTTGAAGTTATTGTTCAATCGAAAGCCAAACAAGTCATTTGACATACCTCGAATTGGATTTGAAGTTATTCATCTAAGTCAAATATATGTACTAGACTATCCACGTGTTCAGAATAGAATAAATCCGTATGTAATTGATTGAAACCTCGTGCATCACATGCACATGAGAAAAGGAGGGTTAACCTAACAAACATGATCAAGAGACCAGATTACAGCTTGATTTACCCTGCCACTAAAGTTGTAGCACAGAATAAGTATACTTGACCAAATGGTGCATGTCCTACCCTAATCATAATAGTAAGTTTTTAAATCCCTTTAAGAGTCAAAGGGGTTAAAATTATTTATCAGTAGAGCATGCATAGGCTTTCATTGCAGTCACAGGATGAACATGATGGCTAATATCCCTATCAAATGCGCCAATTATGCAAAATCTCATGCTGTCCACTTTAATAAAGAAGTTCGATAAGAGCTAGATATATATATATATATATATATATATATATATATATATATAAAATAAAAAACTAAAGTGAGAGATAGAGAGATTCCTTAACTTTAAAGCAAACCCTGTGTCATTATATTTTTGGCAAAGAGACAAGGCCAACACTTCCCTCAACCAGAAGCCTTCTTCATCACTTCAATCATACTATATTATGCAATATAAAGCCAGTACCATTACCACTAAGTTCCCTGAGAAAATGGCTGCAACAACTCCGGTTGCAATAGGCACGCGGGGTACAGTAGGATCACTTGTGAGGAAAGAAATTGATTATTTCACTAAGTTTGAGATAGATCGATGTGCAAGTTCAAGGAAACCTCAAGAGCAGGTGGTTGACATAGCTTCCAGTAATGGTCAGCCAAGGCCTAGTTTCTGGTCCTTGACGATGAGCTGGAAAAGGAAAAAGAGAAGAGGCAGCAGCGGATTCCTTCCAAGTATCTGTTCTGCTGTGGAAGTTGCTGACAGCAATAGGCTCAGTAGGATTCCTGGGTTCAATTATAGAATCCTGAAGGATGATTCGAAGGATATGCAGGTTTAGACAATCTTAGAAAGAGCTGTCATGCTTTCTGACCTCTTTAAACCGGTATGTGAAGCCGCTGGGCCATGCTTTTGCTGATCCCATAACATTAGGTCCACAACTTCAATTGTACTAGATTCTCTTGTCAGAATTATCTATCGATCATACTTACATGTAAGGGTATGTGTCGGACTCGGAGAAGAGCACAGAATCACGTTGGTAGATTTCCTGCCATATGTTGCTGATTAGAATTACTGTCGTCTACGCTTTCACACCTGCTCTCTTCAACCAGACATTACCGTCACGGAGTAGCATTTCATAGATGATATTGGAGCTGCGAAATGACATCCACAGGTTGACTTTATAATGATTTGGTGAAATACATATTGTTTGCACCAGATTTGGAGGTTAACAACAGTCACCCCTGCTATTTTCAAACCCCATCTCATATATTTTTATGGTTCCCTGGATCACACCAGACTTTAATTTTCAATTACAATGTCGTGAAGCACTGCATATGGAAAGCTTGCTAAGAAATTGCTGTGTAAGGAGTACTGTTAAATTAATTAAAAAAATACTCATGTAAAGTTAAGTTTTAATGTTGTTTGTGTACAGAAGAAACTGGATCATGTAATTTCTAATTGAATGAACAGTCTGAGATTGATAAAGAAGAGCAAACATTGATATCCTAAGAGAAATTATATCTACTTAGGCATCCTGATGTTCTGAACGAACAACACTCTTGCGATTCTAGTGCCTGGACCTTTTTCCTGTGGCGAAAACAGTTCGTTTACATACCTACACACTTATGAAAAACAGCATCTGTGGTTTGTAAAAATAGTTGCACAGTAATATAAAAAGGCATCGAACTTTTAAGCATATCGACGATATTGAAATCGTAGAAGTAACTTTTCGTTTTTGCAAAACAAACTAAGCTTCTAGCTCTTCCTTGGCATTTCCTCCTTTCACAGAGACGACGTAATGGATGCTTTCTGTTGATGCCATTGTAGCTTTTTCCTCCTCAGTTTGTTTGGTAAGAAACTCAAGTGCTGTTACGACATCAGCCATCAAAGGTCGGGCACCGGCTTCTTCATGGACACACATGGCTGCAATTGCAAGAGCCTGATATAGACTCTTTTTTGGGTAGTTTCCTTCAAGTAATGGATCTGCCATTGCTGTAAATTTACTTCTGTCCTTCAACAACGGCGCTGCCTGCAATATGGAAATGCAAATCAGCATCAAAAGGTCTGCAGCCTGCGCTCCCCATTACTCATAAGACCTAAAAAATTGCAGCTTATGTTTTATGCTACAATCCTGGCAGAAGGGAAAGATATAATCTAAACTTGATTGGGAAAAAAATCATCAACATACCCATTGAATTAGGTTCTGCTCTTCAGTTGGTCTTGACTTATCAATAACTCTCCTCCCTGAAATTATCTCCAGAAGAACAACACCGAAACTATACACATCGGACCTTGTTGTCAGCTGACCTGTCATTTGATATTCAGGAGCACAGTAGCCATATGTACCCATCACCCTTGTAGACACATGATCCTTCCCTCCTGTTGGTCCCAACTTGGCAAGTCCAAAATCAGACAGCTTCGGATTGAAATCTTCATCTAATAATATATTTGAAGCTTTGAAATCCCGATAGATGATTTGAGGATCGGCAACACCGTGCAAATATTCCAGTCCTTGTGCTGCTCCTGATGCTATTTTCATTCTAGTACTCCAGTCCAAAGGCTCCTTTCCTGGAGGTAAATCTGAATAGCAGAAAATGTTAGCGCCATGGATACAGAATCTACTGAGACTTTAGATAGATAAACTTCAAACCCAAGTTAAATCAAGGCAGTGCTTGAGCTGCTACATGGCATGTAAACAGAAAAGAATTTGGTAAACTTCTAGCCTAGGATATAAAAAATCATGTTGGCATACCAAGAAGGTGATTTTCCAAAGATCCATTGGCCATGAATTCATAAACCAAGAGTCTTTGATCACCATCTGCACAATAGCCAATCAGTTTGACAAGATTCAGATGTTTAACCATGCTTAACGTAACGACCTCTGAAAAGAATTCTCTGTTTCCTTGCAATCCTTTCCTGTCAAGCTTCTTAACAGCAACAATCTGAAAATAAATAAATAAAAAACGAAACAAAGGAATTGCATGACAAGATGATCTAGGACAAAACGTAAGCATGGATGTCCTTAAAACACACAATACTGACTTGATCAACGCTGTCAATGTATCCTTTGTACACCCTTCCAAATCCACCTTCTCCCACCAGGAAATGATGATTGAAATTGCTTGTTGCCACAGCTAGTTCACGAAATGTGAAAACCTGATTAATACTCTTCCTTTTGCTAGAGGCTGCAACATTGATAGAATGATTGAAATGATTAGCCTTTACATCAACAAAATCTCAGACTTGAAAACTTTTTATTCCAGACCTATTTTATAAGACAAGTTCCTGACGAATGACAATGTTTTGCCTTGTTTTCCATAGCCCTTGCTGTTCCATGAAGACCTGCTTACCTTGAAAGAATTATTTTTTTCCAATCTACAACATGAGAAAAGACTCATTGCATTCCCTCTCCTCCTGCTAAGTTGCTAACCCTTTTGTGCACAACTAGGTACCTTGTTGGAGGTAAGAGAATTCAATTCCATCATGGAAAGCTATTTATGTAACCCTTAACTAGATGGGAATTGAGTGCTTTTGGAAACAGCATTGTTAGTTTTTTCTGTGAAATTTAACACCGGGACCATTAGATTCTGAAATTGTTTGTTAGACTAGTTGTCATCCTCTTGCTTCCAACCAGCAATTGGTTTTCTTTGTTTCTGCCTAGCTAATTTTTTTCCTGTTCCCTCCTATAATTAGTACTTGCTCATGTCTTAAGATAAATGCTGACAGGGCACCACCGCGGGAACCTGTTCATAGTTCAATGTTATTAAACTCAACCTAAATTGATGCTGACCCGGTATTTGATTTGGATTGGGTTTTATATTGAATTGGATAGGAGTTGACCCAATCAAATACCACCTGGTTAAAACTCACTCAGGAAAGACTAAACTTTACTTTAAAAAAAAAAACTCAAGTTTTATAACCATGCAAGATTCATTGTCTAGAGAATTAGATTCCATTGACTATTATTACAAGAAAATATTAGGTGCTTCCTAGTCATCTAAACGAGAATCCACGCATAATGATCCGAGTTCTTACTATAATTTTTCAAAAATCCAAGACATATTGAGTTTTATAAACAAGAAGAGGATTGTTTTTCTAGTCTTAACTATGAATTGAAAAGGAAAAAGGGAACTAGCGGCAGCTGCAGCAGATTCTTTCCAAACATCTGTCTAGCAGTGGAAGTTGCTGGCAGTAATAGGCTCAGTAGGATTCCTGGGTTCAGTTGTAAAATCCTGAATGATGATTTGAAGGATATGCAGGAAAGCTGCCGTGCTTTCTGACCTCTCTAAGCTGGTAGTTATCTATCAGGCTTACATTTAAAGGAATGTTGCTGATAATTAGGATTGTGTTGCTAATGCTTTCAACCTGCATGCTTCATCTCTCTCTCTATATATCACTTCATGGAGCAGCGATACGACTTTGACAGGATAACCTCTATAAGGTTTTAGTGCATCTATGGCGAATTAGATGTATACCATATTGGAAGGTTAGCAAATATCATTCCTGGTATTTTGAATGCCACGTCACCATGTAATAGTTCTTACCATAGCTATCAGATCCGACCTGGAGTCTGATCGAAAAAAAGGCCTGGATAGTTGGATTGCAGGGTCAACCCAGGTCACTCATCCGTAAATATATGCCATATATCTTTACAAATGCATGAAATACAGTAACAATGTGGCTGCAAATTATAGTTACATGGAGACATACACATTTCTCATAGAACAGGAATTCTAGGAGCTTTCGGTTTCTACAGGAAACCATGAGAGAGTGCTCAGTAATAGAAAATGTTTTCCATTTCCCAACTCCAATTTTCATTCCCCAACGGAAAATTAGAAAAATCGTTCATCTCATTTGTTATTTTCCATCATCAACCATAGGAACCAAATTGAACACATCTGAAAACCAATACAAACCATAAATCTAAAACTATATAAGTTTTTCCTCCAGCAGCTTTCATTATCAAATGACTTTTCTGCCAAAAACTGCCTTCTTTTCTGTAATAAATGGTCATTTCTATCATTCTTTGTCAATTTGTCTAGCTTAATATATATTATGCTAGTCAAATTCGAGTGTTACTTAAGGTTCCAACTCTTGCTTCACATTTCCTTCTGTTACAGAGTTGACATGATGGATACTTTGTGTAGATGACACTCTGGGTTTTTTCTCCTCAATTGGACCCGTAAGAAACTCAAGTGCAGTTACAACATCAGTCATCAAAGGTCTGGTGTCAGCTTCCTCTTGGAGACACATTGCTGCAATTGCTAGAGCTTGATATAGACTCTTTTGCTTGTAGTTTCCTTCTAGCAATGGATCTGCCATAGTTGTAAATTTACTTTTGTCCTTGAACAGTGGTCCTGCCTGCAGTATGTAAGTGAGAATCAATCTTAAGCGCTGCACTCCACTCTTGAGGTTATAATCCTAAAACAAATCATTGAAGAAAAAATACGACATGAACATACCCAATGCACGAGGTTCTGCTCCTCGGTTGGTCTTGACATGTCAATGACTCTCTTTCCTGTAATTATCTCCAGAAAAACAACACCAAAACTGTAGACATCAGACTTTGTTGTCAGATGGCCTGTTAATTGATATTCAGGAGCACAGTATCCATATGTACCCATCACCCTTGTAGACACATGATCCATTCCTCCTGTTGGACCCAACTTAGCAAGTCCAAAATCAGAGAGTTTCGCATTGAAATTCTGGTCCAACAATATGTTTGATGCTTTGAAATCTCGATAAATGATTTGAGGATCTGCTGTATCGTGCAAATATTCCAATCCTTGTGCTGCTCCTGTTGCTATTTTCATCCTAGTAGTCCAGTCCAAAGGTTTTCTTCCTGGAGGTAAATCTGGGTAGCAGAAAATGTGAGCACACTAAACACAAAATCTTTATAGAGACAATGTAGATAGCAAAAACTTTGTACCTAACCCTAAATCAAGTCAGTTCTTGAACTGCTACAAGACATGTAAAGACACAAAATTTTATGAACATATATTGCCTAGGATACAAGAAATTATGTGGGCATACCAAGAAGGTGAGTCTCCAAACTTTCATTGGGCATGAACTCATAAACTAAGAGTCTTTGATCACCGTCTACACAGTAGCCAATCAATTTGACAAGATTTGGATGCTGAACCATACTTAATGTATTAACCTCTGAAAAGAATTCTTTGTTTCCTTGCCTTCCATTCCTGTCAAGCTGCTTAACGGCAACATGCTGAAAGACAGAGAATGAAACAAAATAATTTCATCAGAAAGCGTAAGATTTGTCAAACAACCAGTTCAACCTAAAAGTTTTGAGCTATTCTCTAAAATTTCAAGATATGATATATATTAATTTCTAAGAAAATTGACCTTATCAGTGCTCTCAATGAGTCCTTTGTAAACCTTTCCGAACCCACCTTCTCCGACGGAGAAGGAAGGATTGAAGTCATCAGTTGCAACAGATAGTTCATGGTATGTGAAAACCTTCATATTATTCTTCCTTTTGCTGCTGCCTGCAACAACATTGATAGTTAACATAACTAAGATGATAGACTTCTATATTTTACCATAACCACAAACTTTGAATTTTATTTTTATTTTTTATTACGAACCTATTTTCCATGACATGTTCTTCCAGAAAGACAACTCTCTGCCATGTTTGTCAGATTCCTTGGCCGTGCATGAAGTGCTCTCTACCAGAGCATCGTCCCTTTCTGATATACTACAGCATGGAAAAAATTTCATTTTCTTCCCTCTCCCCTTGCTAATTTGCAAAACTCTTCTGTATAAGCTCTACAAATCCAATTACTTTTCCAAATTCCCTTGTTGAAAGTAAGATTCAATCCTACCATAAAATCTGCCTACATATATCATGACCAGAATCAATTTTGGATGCTGATGAAAATTGCTAGTCGCCTGGTTTCAAGTTGTTTATCTTTTTGATTTCATCTTTGTTTAGTAAAAACAGCTGCTTAAACTATCTTTTCAACAATTCTCTCCTATAATTAGTAATAACCATGGCTAAGATAGTGCTGATCAAGCCACATCTTTGACCTTGTTCAGGATTTATTTGACTGGATGATTATTTGTCGGTTGTCCGCCGAGTTGCGCACACGCACACACACATATATATCAAGTTAATCGGTTTTACAAATAGACTGATCATATATTGTTTTTTGTTGATAAATTTAAAAAAAAGATTTTAGAAACTTTATAAAAAAAAATGATTCTAAAATCTTTTAATAAAATTTTAATTTCAATAATCGAATTAAAAGTTGAATCTCCACCATTAAAAGTTAATCTCATATTCATCGAGTGTGTAATTTTGGGTATTTTTACTTTCCATTATTTAATTTTGTAAAATTACTTTGTTTTATATGATTATACATTACTGTTTTTCAAAAAACATATATATATATATATATATACTTAACAATTTAAAATAATAACTGATTTTAAATTTATGTTTAAAATAATTTAAAATATTCATAAAAAAACAATAGCATGACCAATATAATTCTAAGAAACCTTTAAGTTGTAAATTGAATTAATAGAAGAAAAAATCATCATGGGCCTGGATTGAGCCCACCCACTGCCTTACATTAACTTCTCAAAAAGCCTACTAAACTTTCCTTTACCCACACGTGTCCACTCATAACCCCGAAATTAACACGTGTCCTACCTCCACCTCCAAAAACCCCAGCAAAAAAACCCTAATTTCAGAAAGAAATTCCAATCAATGACGATATACAGGTCCATAAAATCTCTAACTTCAAGAATCCCCAATTCTTCCAACAAATCAAGATCCTTCTTCACAACAAATTCTACTATAATCCAGTCACCATTCGCTCCTTTACATTACTACTACTACTATCCTTCTTCTTCACCTTCGAATCGATTCCTCTCTAAATGGATTTTCCTAAACGCACCGTTTCAAGCCCCTCTTTTTCTCTCTTCTTCTCCGTGGAAGCTTTTGCAGTCTTCGAAGCCGCTTTATCTACGTGGAAACGCTATTGTTTTGAGGAAAGTCGAGGCCTTTAATTTGCATTTGTTAAGAAGTCGGGTCGGATCGGGTTACGCGGGTCAAGACGTGCTGTCCAATCAGGTTGACCTGGTGAAGGAGAAGGAAGTAGTTGACGTTGGAGTTAAAGATGGGATTTTGGAGAGTTTTGTTAATTTGCCTAATTTTATCTCTTTAAGCCGTCTGGTCTCTGGACCTTTAATCGGATGGTATTTTTTCTAATCTTTATTAATTTCTTCAATTATTATATATTATGTTTATGGTCTGTTTGGCTACTGAGAAAATGAGGGAAGTGAATGGGAAAAGGTTGGGATTATCTTCATTTTTTGAAGTTTTTGAGTGATGTCACTGCGGTTATATTTTATTACTATTATTTAGGGTTTTAGTGACTGATTAGTTGTATTTACAAAGCAAAAAAAATTGATTTTTTTTTTTATTAATTTGAATATTTTTAGTTCTGATAAATATAAAAGAATGACCTTTCTTTCTGATTATGTATTTGAATTTGAAACTTACAGCTTGTTAACAGTTATAAATACAAAATAGTATGTTCATTGCAGAAGTAAATTTTGTTAATATGGGTAATTGAGTGGTAATGTTAAATGATTCGGAGGAGCATCTTTTTGGTAAGTTAGTAGCTGTTTTTATGCTTGGATTTCAATTCTCAGTGTTTTTGTCGAGTGGATGCTTTGTTATTTCATGATTGTGCATTTTGTTGGTTATGATCTGGATTAGAGGGAGGATAAATAAATGGATTTTATGCAGGATGATTACAAATGAAATGTATTCTTCTGCATTTGTGGCGTTGGCTATTGCTGGTGCAAGTGACTGGGTAATTATCATGACAATTCGTTTTGCTTGTTTCTTTTTTTTTTTTTTAATTTGAAAGCTGAGAATTAATATGTTGTTCTTTCTTAAAACTTGTAGCTAGATGGGTATGTAGCTAGGAAGATGAGAATTGATTCTGTTGTGGGATCCTATCTTGATCCTCTTGCTGATAAGGTAGTGGATGCTTGATCTTCTTCAAAGTTTTGTTGTTGATTGTTGATTGTTGATAGCTAGTCACGGGTTGCAGCTGGAGTTTATTATGTTCTGCAAGGGGCTAATTCTCTTAAAGTTCTTCATTTAACATAGGTTCTTATCGGATCTGTTGCATTGGCAATGGTACATATGGATCTTCTACACCGTAAGCTGTATTAATTTCAACCATATTGTTTAGTACTTGGAATTTATATGCAGATATATAGTAAATGTGGTCGATATTTGGTTGTACAACTTATGTTATTTCTTTGCCTTGTGAAGCTGGACTTGTAGGACTGGTAGTGCTGCGAGATGTTGCACTTGTCTGTGGAGCAGTTTATCATAGAGCTGGTAGCTTGGGTTGGAAGGTTGGTTGACTCATTTATTCCTTTTTGTATGATTTTTTGCTTTTAACTGGTTATTTATTCCTTGTCCTAAAAGTTTGCTTGATATTTTGTAATTTCTTCATCTAGTGTACTAGTTGGTATGACTTCTTCAATCTTGATGGGACCCGCCCAGAGAAGGTTGAGCCTCTCTTCATAAGTAAGGTATGGATTATAACTTTCAATTTGATTAGTCATGGAACTTGCAATGCGGTTTAAACATAAGTTTTTTTTTTCCTTTTTATTATTATTTTTTAAGCCATAAGATGATTTTAGTCGAATGCTGGGTGTGGGTGAGTGGAGAAATCTCACTGTACTGTTGCCCTGGAAGAATTTAACAAACCTAGAGCAGTTGCTTTGTTGGAAATGTATGAAGCTCTTGAAGCCTGAAGGAAACTGGTGGCAGTAGAGGGTGGAAAGCGCTGCCTGCTATGATAATTACGTTTCAACTATGCCAATATACCTTCACTTAAAATCTGTTCTACAACGATGTTAACAAGCATTAGCAGCTATTTTTTTCCGGAATTGAACATTGTTCTTGATCAAGGAAGAAAAATCTGGACATTTTTATTTTTTGAGCACTTAATTGATTTCAAAAATAAAAATCTTATGCCATTTCTTTCATTTTGGTTAAAACCTTATTGTGTCCACTGAGGAGTCGTCCTGGTTATTGACAGGTCAATACAGTTTTCCAGTTGGTTTTAGTTGCTGCAGCTCTTATTCAACCAGAGTTTGGAACCCAGGAAACTCTACCCTATATTACATACTTGAGGTAATCCAGTCAACTTTAATTCCATCCCGTGTACTGTTTCTTCTCAACTAATGCAATAAATTATCATAGAAGAAACTAATGCAATAAATTATCATACATGACCTATTGTTCGCCACAATTTGATGCAGTTGGGTAGTGGCTGGCACAACGGTGGCTTCTACTGCTGCATATGGAGCAAAATACATAGGGAATAGACCTGCATTGCTTGCAAGGAAATCATAGTTTTATTTTCCCTGTCTAACCTGACAGTAGAGGAATGACCTTGAATTTTAGTTGCCGAGCTGGTGGCATTTGAAGCTTTTCAAGAGATATAAACAATATTCAGGGTCAATATTCCATGGTTGCAGATGAAAAGAAAGGTTAATCAAGGTCTTTTCAAAGTCATTTCTGATTAGTCCTCATGGTATAGATGAGCTGTGGTTTGTTAAAAGTTGCAATTGACAATGCTGTGAGTTCGGGGAGATATCAGCTTGTGCTTGTGAAGCAGTGGAAAATGGAAATGGTTCTGCTGATGAATATGTCAGGATGTAAATTATTTGCTATAGAGAAGTTGTGATGGAACAAGAAAAAAAAATATCTTGTTAAATCAAGGTGTAATAATGGAAATCTTTTCACGTAACGTGTATTTTGTTCCAGCATCCGTTGCCACCCAAGTTTCTATGGACAAAACTCATTTTTGAGAGATCAATCAACAGAAAGGATGCTAATCTCCTGGAATGATATGGACATCAGAAACATAAGGCTAAGTTATGATGACATTACAAGCAGTTGGTGATTGAATAATTGATCGTTTCTAGCTTTTTCAGGAAGAGGGTGTCTCTGTAGCAAGTGGCGATGGCAACTCTGATGCAAACACACTGTTTTTTTTGTCTAAAGCCAGTGAATACAAACATTCTGAGTAATATCTAGCTGAATCCACACGGTAGACAGCTAGGGATTTGGATGCATCCTCTCGAGCATCAATGAATCTGTAATCCGAAACCAAATCGGTGAAATGGAAATGATATTGTCCTCAAGAAACTGATAAATATCTTCGTGTTGTCGTAAGAAGAGTGCACCTGTGCTCATTTCAAGCCAAGAACATCCTTAGTTACCAACCTTACCCTGTCACCAATTTGCTGGAACAATTCCAAGACACCATCTTTTAAACAACTGAACTCGGGATAAGTTCGAGGTGAGCATGTTATCGAGTTTACCTAAATTTACATCAAGGTGCAAGTTTCTAAATTTGAGTCTTATTCTCAAATTGTTTACAATTTCTTATTATAGGTGGGAAATAACAAGATAGTTGATGTTATTCTTAAATTGTTTGCAAGTTTTTTCTTGTTATATGCTGGAAATAACCAAAAAAAAAAAAAACTAGATGAGTTCTAAATGAAAAATATGTTTCATGGTTTATATATATACTAGTCATGGCACTTGCGTCTCGTCGTGATCAGAATTATATTTTTTTCAACGTAAAAAAATATTAATTATATGTAATTTTTTATTATAATATAAATTTAGACAAAATAATAAATTTGTGCAGAAATCTTGTGAAGTGCAAGTTTTCTATAAAATATATGAATTTTAAATAGATATAAATTTTTCTGTTTAGTAGGTTTCAATGAAATAACCAATATAAAATTATCATTATCATTAAAAAAAAAAAGCAAGAAGATTCGGATATCTGAATTATTGAATACATTGTATTAATTCATTTTACAATTCAATTTAAATTAAACACAACAAATAAAATATAAAAGAACTTGCATTAATCAAATAAAAAAAATAGTTAATTTTCTATCTATAAAAAGAAAAAAAAACATAAATTAAAAATTTATCCTCACATTACTGTCATTATCATTATTATAACAGTTAAAATTATTATCAACATTACTATCCAAATAGTGAAAATCATTAAATTATCCCGAAAAATTAAAACAAAAATGTCAAAAAAACATCACTAAAAATATCAATATTATTGTGCAAATAATAAAATAATAAAATCATCTGATCCAAAAATCAGATAAAAATAACAAAAAAAAATGGAGCAATATTAATTTTGAAATAATCACCAATATAAATTAAAATTTCATAATTGAATCGAATAAAATTAAAACTCCAAAAAAAAATAAAATGACAAAAATTCAAAATAAAATATAAAAACACAAATGCATAAATATGGATAAAAAAAAATAAACATTGTCCATGAAGAACAAAAAACAAATGAATTAATTAAAAATAATAAAAGAATATATATATATATATATATATATATATATATATATATATAACAAATCAAAATTTTGGGACCAAAAAACAATAAAGGGATTTTAAAAAACCAATACAGTGTAATTATTGAACTAATTAAAAGAATAAGGACCGAAATAAAAACTAATATATATGATTAATTTTAATTTGGGGATAAATTTACAACAAATTCAAACTTACATACCAAAATTATTAAAGGAACCAAAAAGAAACTAAAAATAAAAAAATGAAGGACCAAAATGAAACTTACTGTATATAATCAATTTCAATTCAAGGGTATAATTGAAAAACATCAAAAATTCCATTGAAAAATCAGTAATAAAAATGAAATCAAAATATTAGAGACCGAAATGAAATTCATACAAATATGAGGGATTGTTTCATATTTCATTGGCAGCAAAAGAAAGAAAAAAGAAAAGGGAAGAAAAACTGTCCACTGGATATCACACAATATTATTGGACTGGCACGCTCTGCATGCGGAGGAAGAGGACATAGTGCCGAACCATATGAGATGGTGGAATCACATTTTTCGAAGACTGAATACACCATACACGTCACCTGAAAGGCGCGGGCGGGCAGAACACTGCTAGCATGTCAGGACGACGTGCCTACAGTGTTCTGAATAAAGAAATAATAAAAAATTGATCAATTACCCATATACCCACTTGACCTAACCATATCTACGATAAAATTAGGGTGAAATTTTATAAATACCCTCGGGTCCAAATGACATTTTTTGTTGTTTAGAGAGGTTGATTGTGTTGTTTTACTATGCAACAAATCCAGTAATACTATCAGTATCTCCTAGAAAATTAGAAAATATCCCCGGTCCTGGGGGCTAAAAAATTTCAGTCCTGAAGGTAAAATGATAATTACATTGTAGCAATGAATAATAAACTGAGTTTAAGTAAGCAATAAATAAATTTCTAGCAAAAACAACATTTTTTTTTATTGTATAGTTAATATAAACATGAAAAAGTCAAATAATCCTATAATTTCAACAAGAAATATGGCTTGTATATATAGATGTAGATACAAATATATCAATTAGTTTTGATTTTCAAAACTTGTTGCAAGGCTATGTTCGGTATTTGCTAGCAAATATAAATTTAATTCTTGGAAAGTTAAAACTTTACTCTTACAATAATACAGATATAGTTGTATTCAATGTCATCCAATAAACAAATGTAATCTTATTTGAAGACAACTCAACCTAAATCTCAACAATCCCTGCAACCAAATGTTCAACTTAAATAAATAACTTAATATAATGATGATATAGATAAATTAACATTTCATAAACATTCAATCAGTTCCATATTCTCAAATCAATCCTTTTCATCTAGCATTCTTAATTTGTGAAGAATCTCAAAGTTTTATACAAACTTTTCTAGAAAATCAACTCTCTTTTTTTTGTACCAGCATTTAAAATGCAAATTATACCAAACATGTATTTGAGCCTTTATATATAAGATTATAAAATAATTGATACACTTCACCAACCTCTTTAACTTTTTCTATTATAACAAAGAATATTCAAAATGAACTAAATATTGGGAAAAAATGTCATTCATAAACAAAAATATTTTGTTGGTGGTTTCTATAGAGACCATAACTTTGGAAAAAAGATCTTGGATTTTCAAAAAAAAATAACAAAGACAAGAAATAAAAAATATTTTTTTTAATTTTGTTACATTACATAAAATTCAAGCCTTGTTTTTTGATTGGTTTAAATTATATTATGCATCTGAAAATCATATCGCATACTTTTTTACAAAATATGAATGTCTCATAACAATCAGGAACAAAACTCCTATTTAGAAACTAGTAGATGATACTCAGTCTTAGAAAAATTTTAAAATATCTTAGAAAAACCAAACAATAGAAATTTTTCCTTACAAATCCTCAAATGAAAATATTACTACCAATACCAAATATATTATATATTAGAACAACTTCATTAACACAAACCTTAATATCATAGGAAAACAACTGACCGTAGTAGAAAAACATATCTAAAAATCCTATTTTTTGATGTTGAAACTACAAAACCTATGAATAAAGCTAAAATAAAATGGTTTTTAAACCATACAAGGTCACTAAAACTAGCCAAACTCAAATTCAACATCACAAAAAAAATAATCTTAAAGTTATTAAGGATCATCTCAACCACCTTGAAGATTCCTCATCCATCTTAATTGTTCCTAATATACCTCAAATTAATGACCACCTGCAAGCTTTCATAAGCCATGTAAATATTATACAATATGATAAAAACCAAATATGACGTAAACTAAACTTATGTTGAAAAGAAAAATTCTAGAAAGAAATTTTTGAAACAAATAAACTTTGTTTGAGGAACTTTACACTTAGAAAACTCCTCTTACACTAGACATAAAAACCCCAAATGAGCAAGGAATTACTAACCAATGTAAATAAATAAAGTTCAATTTTTCTTTTCTTTTTATGAATGTGATGTTAGAAAACAACATCCATTATATCTTAAAATAAATTATTATAACTGACGATGATTACAAAACCCATATTGGAACCTTAAATAAAGTTGTAGCTAAACTTTTAATTGCAAGATTTTATAGTCAAATAAAAAGATAATGTGGTTATCATATCATTGATGCCTAACATGTAGACATTATATAATCCATTTAACCATACAAAGATCAAAAATTAATTTTTAACCCATCTAACAACATTATCCAAGATGCAGTATCAACCATGATAGAAATTACTTCTCTATATTTCATAGGTCAATCTCTTCTAAAGGATAAAAATATATAACCTCTTTAAAACATTAGGAGCAAAAAAAATTAATGACTTTTAATGGTATAGAAAAACCTTTCATACTCATGTTATATTCTAAGAAGACTTTAACCAACTTTTCTAGAGAGAAAAAAAGTTTATAAAAAAAAAAAGAGCAAAACAATTATCAAAAACACCTTTAGCAATAAAAATATCCCATATAACTAACTGACATATGATGAACATATTAGTTTTACCTAAAAGGAAGGTCTCAGGATTTATCAAGATCCTAAACTTTAAAAAGACTTTAAATGGGAAATGAAATGAGCCATACAAGAGCTAGGAAGTTTTGGTTGACTGTTTGACTTATCTATTAAAAAGCCAACTTGTAGTGGTATCTATTCCAAACCTCAATCAAAACCTTATAAACCACTTCACAAATGTTTAGCCTATAAATAAAGAAAACACTATCATACCAAATCTAAACTTTATTATAAAATCTATCATAAAAAAATCAATAAAAACTCTCAAATCAACGCTATATTTAATCTTGGAAACATTAATTGTTACAAACATAGGAACATAAGTCATATTTTGAGATTTTACTAAGTAAATAACAAACTTCATGAACTTCAAATAAAAAAAAAAGTTATTCATCACACCTAATATCTTTTAATTGAAGCTTATGAAATTTGATCAAACCTTTTAAATATTTTTGAAAAACCCTTACAAATTGATGAGTTAGCAACATTTTGTTCTAAGTCATAAGATTCTTTTGCCCATATTTGAAGAAAAAATAATGTTCTTACCATGATCCAATAATTCATCCTTAAGTTATCAAAAATATTTTTTATAAACCATAACCACCACAACCTATTCAAAGTCATTCATTCGTAACTTCAATCAATACAAACACTTATGATCTTACAAAATTAATAAAAGTAAAAAAAATCTAATTCTTTAACTATTATCCTAAAATTACAATCTAAAATCAAAACCATCATAACTAAGAACGAGCCCAACAAAAAGATTCTACCATATTACAACTTCTTACAAAATTCAAAAATGATTCGAATTTTGATAGAGAATCCTATTATAATCATGATATAAAATAAGATTTAGGAGATCATATGTTAATGAATAATGAGTATGTTTCTGAAGTTTTTTTTTCATGTTTTAACTCAAATTACTTCAAAAAAGTGTTTCATAAAAATTACTTTGGTTTTTTTTTTCAAATAGATATTGTTGTTTTATTTGATAAAAAAAATATATTTTAATTGTCTCATAATATGAGTAATTCTAAAATAGCTTTTACAAAGTGCATCTGAAAAATTTTATGCAATAAACAACATTAAATTAGAAATAAAAAATAAAACTTAAACATACATTTCAAATAATGATTATTATCTTAAAAAAAATTAATGTTACAGATAATATCAATCATAATGGTAAAAAATAAAACTCAAGCAAACATTTTATACAATGATTTTCTAACTAAAGAGTTTCTCGCAATACAAGTATTGATGCCACCAAAATCTATAGATAAGGGAAAAGCCCTACAACAAAAAACAAAATCTCCAAAACCTTTAAGCCCTTCAAAACTCTTTTCATTAGCAATATATTACATGAAGCTAATCAAAGCCATGGATTGGTATGGTTACCAAAGAAGAATAAACAAATCATTCTTCTTAAATACAAACTTAAATAGATTCCTATTCAAAATATCTAGAACTATTTTTAACTATATAAATTATAAGCAAAAAATCCTTTTAGAAAGGTAAATCATCTAAGCTGATTTCCAAAACTAAAGTAAGATCTTCCTCTCAAAACCTTTATTTTAATCTTTAGAAAACCCTAGAATTGATTTATCTCAAAATAGAAACATTTCAAAAGAAAAATCTAAATATATCATAAAAGAAATTTCTAAAATGTCTTATCTATTGAAAATGTTTTTTTTTTTCATCTTGATCTTTTAATAATAACTTTAAAAGATTTTTCCTTCAAACAAGAGTTTTAAACCATGAGGTTTTACAAAACCACATCATTATTATATGGTAGTCCTTGAAACAACATGATTAAACAAATTTAAACACTTTAAACTTTAGCAAAATCATATTGAATCTGTTTACTCTAAATTTATTATCAAAAAATCCTTCACTTTTCTAATTAGACACAAGCTCTTCATTAAAAAAATTTCTTTTCTAATGAGTTTCCAAGCTAAACTACATAATCATTGTCACTCTTATGCTTACTGAGATTACCATCAAACATGGTTTAATAAAAATATTCTTTTAAACTCTAAGGGTAATCATTCTTGGCTATTCTTATTAACAACTCTATAAGCACATCAAAATTAACTAGTTTTGACAATGATAAGACTACTTTAGTCTTTTACATGATCTTTTTCTACTTCATTTTATGGTTGAAAATGGTTACAACTTCCTCAAACAACATTACAAAGCCATGAAAAGTAAAACATGATTTCCATTGCTCCTTATTTTCTATTCAATTTGTTTTTTATTTGCTCATAATATCTTGATTACAATACTCAATATTTATTCATCATTCTTATTAGAAGCTTAAAGGTTAAATGTTGTGACTCATTAACAACAAAATTCATGAGTTCTGAACTTGTAATGTTACAATAGTTAAAAGAAAATCAAAAGACCAAGATTAAGAACCTAAATCCTCAATTGCAATTCCTAGCCTAAAAATGTGATGATTCAACTCTTTTTGCTACAACAAAATCAAAAGAAGAGTATTGTAAAATCATGAAGCAACTCTTATAAAATAATTCCAAATCAAATGACTATGTTTCCTCTTCATCTTTAAAAACCATAATTAGCTTATAAGATGAAAATGAAGATGATTAATTTGGCATTCTCCCCATGTACAAAAACCCTAAGCATTTATGGTTGTGTGTATATATATGTTTAAAGACAAGTTTTCAGAGGCTAAAAATATTGATAACCCATATTTAATTTTATTATCTTTTATTAGTCTTATCTATTTAGATCTATATGGCAATTCCATCTAGACTCATCTTATCCTAGTTAGTCATACCTCCAATCTAAAATTTATGTTGGTAGAAGAAGATAAGTTTTTCTCCATTTGTAAACATAACAGAACAAAAAACTTTCAATATAGAAAGGTAAGGTAAACAACTTTTCAAAAACCTAATAATACAAGACTTTATAGATATTTAAATTTGCCATTATTTTTCCTTATAAATAGATAACTCTCTATTTCATCAGGAAAGATTTTTTTTTTTTTTTGATAAACTTTTAGCATAAAAAATCAATATTTCTAAGAAAAATACCGTCATTTTCTCCATGTTTGTATTACCTACATTCAAATCCATATCTCCTATATTTGTTTTAATAAAAATTTAAGTATTTTTTCTTAAATTTCTAGCTTTGTTTTTATTCTAGTTATATTTCAAATTTTATTAATATAATTAAATCCCATATCTATATCATGATATAAGTATAATTAAAACCTATTAGACAAAAATGATCCGTTTTACAATAAAAAAACTATCAAATTTTCATAAACTTAAAAAATAAATAAGAAAACACTTTAATTGGGTCGTGAAGCCACTTGCTTTCTAATTGGCATATGAGAGTGACGTGAATCAAGCAACGAACTTAGCTACATACATTATTATATCCACCCTGTCATATATTGTAGTTTTCACCTCTTCTTGGTTTTTATCAGAGATCGAAAATACTCTCAATAATCGACCCTTAAAACCTAGTCATTTGAAAATCGTTATTTCTCATCTGGGTCTAAAACAATTTCAGCTGAAAGATCATATAATAAGATAATTTTAGAGATATTTGTCTAATAATTGATTATTAATTAGTATTATTATAAAAGTATTATGGCTCAAGCAGTGGAGGATTGGTATAAGCAGATGCCAATAATCACTCGCTCTTATGTCACTGCTGCTGTTGTTACCACCATTGGTTGCTCTCTTGATGTATGTTTACTTCCCCCCGCTTTTCATTTTTTTTATGTTTTGGTTTTTGTTTAATATGTCGATTTTTTTTATATATTTGTTAATTTTGGTTCTGAATAAATGGGTTTTATTGTTTTTTTGATGATTTCAAATGGGTTCGTTTTAATTTTCTGAATGATAGCTTCTACTTGGGTTTTTTTCTTTGATTTTCAATGTGGGTCTTATGTTTTTGCAAAAAAAAAAAAAATTGAGTTATTCCTTTTAATTTTTGTTGATGGGTTTTATTGTTATTGAATGATTTCAACTGGGTTTTTTTTTTTTCTTTCAATTTTGTGATTAGTAGTGATTTTTCAAAGTGAATATTGTGTGATATTTTTATTCTTATTTTTTGAAGGGTGTTATAATAATTAGTTTGGATTGTTGTAGGTTGCGTTAGCTATTGGTTTTGTTATTCTTATCAATGAGTAGGCTCATGGAGTTAGATTGGTTCATTCTAGGTTTATTTTTATCTTGTCTTTTGTGATTTCGATGGTTTTGTAAAGGTGGAGGAGCTGATTTATTATTTTTGGTGTGATTGTTTTGTGCAGATAATATCTCCGTCTAATCTTTACTTGAACCCCAGACTTGTGATGAAGAATTATGAGTTCTGGCGCCTTGTCACTAATTTCCTTTACTTCCGTAAAATGGGTGGGTTTTCATCTGAGTATAATGATGTTTACCATATTGGAAGTTTATGGAAGCTGTCAACTTTATTGTTTGTGTTGAGTTCGTTTGTCTGTGCTGTGAGTATGGGAGGCCTTGTAGCTTTGTGTAGCTCCGTTGGCAATAGGCTTTGTAGCTCCTTGGCAATATGTGAACAGGTTCCTATGTGTAGAGAAATATTTGCATTCACTTTGCATTTCTATTGCAAGAGTGCCGTGAATTTTGATTTTCATATCTATAAACAAAGATGTAGATGTATTGTGAATAGAAGAGTTGGTGTAAACTTTGGTTGAATAAGGTCATTGTAAGCATGGCTGTGTTTTGCCTGGGGAGATTTATGACATTTGCAACTCTGACAGCATTTGATATCCAAGTGAACAAGGTCGTTGTAAGCATGGCTGTGTTTTGACTGGCGAGATTTATGATATTTGCACCTCTTACAGCATCTGATATCCAAGTTCGAACTGCCTATCTTCTTTGAGAAAAAAATTGCATTCAAAAGAAGATACTTCATTGAATTGCTACTGATTCATGTTTTCTGGTCTGAGTTTTGATTAGTTTAGGGAAAGGAATTGTTAAGTTTTAATTGCTATCCTCCTACAAAGAAAACCTAAGCTGTTGTGCACTGGGCGTTACTTTTAACTCTTAAAATTGAATCCACACTAAAATGCTGTTTCATGTATGATCTAGCCTGTTTACATAGCTGATTATACTCACACTTCGTGAATTTTTCTTTGTGAAAGCATCTTACATCCTGAGGTGCTTTTTAGTTGAAACTTCTGCCTTCTTAGTTATTTCAAATTCCTTGGTCACAATAAGGACTAGATTATAAGTTCTGACTGCATATTTTATACTTGTGTAATAGAGTTTTTTCTTTATTATCCATGTGTCATTCTTAATATTTTTCTTCATGATGCCAGACTTGGACTTTATGTTCCACATGTTCTTTCTTGCTCGTTATTGCAAACTTCTTGAAGAGAACTCTTTTAGAGGGAGGACTGCAGATTTCTTTTACATGCTCTTGTTTGGTGCCACTGTTTTGACTAGCATTGTCATAGTTGGAGGAAACATACCCTATCTGTCAGAATCGTTTGCAAAAATCATATTCCTGAGCAATTCATTGACATTCATGATGGTTAGTTACTTTCTTCTTGTTTGCATTCAAATATCTCTCTTGTAGTAACTACTTTTTCAGCAAACTTTAACCAATTTTTTTTTTGTCTTTTTCATCCATACAGGTATATGTTTGGAGCAAGCAAAACCCTTTTATCCACATGAGTTTCTTGGGCCTCTTTACTTTCACAGCAGCTTACCTACCATGGGTGAGTAAGCTTCCACAAATGCTGCATCTGATGATATTTTGACCTAGTCATATAATTTTGTCTCATAACAATAACTTGTAATTCTGCCTTCCATCCATTTGTAACTCTTGTTTCCTCCAGGTTCTCTTGGGATTCTCTGTCCTTGTTGGTGCCAGTGCTTGGGTGGATCTACTGGTGTGTTTTCTGTGCTAAATATTCTTTTTAATTCTATGTTTGGACTTTTATATTAAATGCATATTAGCAAACTCTTAACCATGTGTGCCGGGGAAGCATGCTAGTGGTTAGTTTGATTGGAACTTTATTGTAGTTTTTGTTTCAACAAACCCTGGATATTCTGTCACTTGCTTTCAAGTTTCACAGAAACTGGAATACGGATTAGGAACACCTCCCCTGACTTCCCCCCGTCATTACCCAAAATATGAAAAGAAAAGGGGAACACCAATACTGACCATAATTTTGTGCTGTTTGCTGAAATAAGACATGTTGTGTCACTATAATCTCAGTCATCTTTCCCTTTTTGATTGCTTGATGAAGTGCCTGATTAGGGGCTTCCACGTTTATCTTGTCATGTTAAACTTACAAGGTCAAGATTATTTTTGAACTCTAATCTATTTGTGGAGCCATTAGAATATGTGGCTACTCTAGGATTATCTTATGTCATATAAAGCTCCTCCTGACTTTGATGTCACATTACATTTTCTTTTAATCCGGCTGCTTTTGTCATATAAATCTCTTGGTTTCCTCTGTTAATTATTACTTTTTCTGATTCAGGGGATGATAGCAGGTCATGCTTACTACTTTCTTGAAGATGTATATCCACGAATGACAGGTCGTCGGCCCCTACGAACACCAGGATTCATCAAATCAATGTTTGCAGATGAGGCTGTTGTTGTGGCTCGGCCAGCAGACGTGAGATTTGCCGCTCCTCCAGCAGAGGAACGTCACCAAGATTGATCAGATACACAGAAATTATAGGCTGATAAATGGTGGCCTGCCCTTTAAAGTTGAGGGAAATATGGTTGGGCGTAGTTCCTCATCTCGCACGTCTTCAATTCAGAGATTAACTATGTAAATGACACTGCTGCTGCTAGATTTCCGAGACAAGTCTTTCTGTATTAATGTCAAGAAATAGATACTTCCGGTTGATGTATTACCCCCACTTTCCTTCTCATATGCATTTCTTATGTCCAATCAAATACACAGCAAGTTCGCTTTTCTGAAATTTCAATGATTCCGGATCCATTTTCTTTGTGCAGTGTCACGAGTAGTGTTTTTTTTTTTTCCTTTCATTTTTTTCTTGAAAACAAATATCCATCGAGGAGGCAATAACACTATGGCAAGACATGTTTTAAAAATCGAGACTTGCTCAGTCAATTTGAGGTAATTGCATGAGAATAATAACTTTACAAAAAATATCAATAATATATAATTTTCAAGCCTTTTAAATGTTCAAAGATAAGATTAAATATAAAAATATGTAATTGAAAAAGGGGGGGGGGGGGTGCGTGAATCAAGTTATTCTATCAAATTTATGATTATATAACTAAATTTAATATTTTATTTATTTATAAAATTATATTTCAGATTAATTATACAGTCATAATTTTATATCAATAACAATTTTATTTTATAAAAATGAAAAAAACGAACAGAACATGTGCGTATACCTAAAGAAACAAATAAAAACAGCAGCGTAATTTCCCTCAGCAGAAGGGAGGTTTTTGTCCAATTCCAATAAAAAAAAAAAAAAAAAAAGGAGACCTTTAAATAATAAGGAATTAAATAATTTATTTATCTATTACTTTTTAAAGGTCTGAAAATGCCATGGATAAAAAAGGATTTTTTTTAAAAAAAAAGAATTATTCTGACTTTTCTTCACCTTAATCATTTTAAAAATTATAATTTATATCTTAGAGTTGATAATACTTTGGCGCAGACAGAGGAAAATCAAATATATATAATTACTTTGTCGTGCATAGCGTCTTGCCTGTGCTTGGAGAGAGCAGCCAAGTGGAGCTCATGGAAGGGAGTCCACTCACAGAACCTGTGTACTTTCCGTTCGTAGAATAGACTTTAAAGTGAACAGATGCACAGGAGATAAAAATCTATCCTGCACCGTCATCAGGACGGTAACCAATAACAAACGACCACCTGCATATTCAACTTTTTATATATACAGCAGCAAAGGAGTGGGAAAAGCAAGGTGGGATCGGACAGATCAGCCCTTCCAAAAGGTTATCACCCGCCTTTAGCAGTTCGTGATATTGGAAAAAGCAAGCATCTTTTAATGGCCTGTTTTGAGATTTGATTGAGATTGAATTCCAAGGCCATTTTTGTTTAAAAATATATTCAAATAATATTATTTTTATTTTTTTTAAATTATTTTTTGATAAAAAATAATCCAAAAATATTTAAATTATAAAAAATAAAAATAAAATTTTTCAAAAACATCAATGCCGAAAAAGTACAAATAAAATGAACCCAAATCTTAAATAAATCCCTCTACAAAGATACATATAACGCGTGAATGGTGTGCCACAGAGATAAAATGAGGGGGTTAACTAATCTTGATGGTTTGTTCGCCAAACATTCAGCATCAAATTGAGTTCTCTACAAACTGACTGACAGCTACTACCTCAATGCTATAGAAAAATTTCTTGTGGCTGAATTGAATTAACTAAACTGCATACGAAAGTATCAAACAACTGCGGCCTCAATCATTTAACTCGTTAAGAAATCAAATCTCCCTTTCCACAAGCTATAATTGACTCAGTAATATGTATCTAAAAAGAATCTCCGCCATCATGAGCCATGCCAGAATAGGCATCTTGATTCTGGAACGTTTTTCTGGCTCTGCCTTGCATGCACAGCTCTAACGTCACATGCTGTTGACCCAGACAGGACTGCTTGTTTTTGGGGGGGGAGAACGGGGAATTAATATTAAAGGAGCATTGATGCCTAACAAATTGGGTGATATTGTGCTGATATTCTCTTAGGAGGCAACTTCCGCAAGATGTAGAGCACAAGAGCTGATGGTAGAATCTCGACGAGCTGTAATTTTGAGCAACATAAGTTTCATGTCAAAAATAAAAGCAGGCCATGGAATGCAGTATATATCACTACAGGCTTATTTACATGTATAAAAAAAGTGTAATAGAATACCATGTAATAGATCAAGTTCAAAACTGGATGATCCAGAACATCAAGCGAGGCATCTGCATCAAATGCAGATAGAAAGATCTGCATGTTTGAAATTGAATTAAATAAGAACCTGTTTGGTTAAGAAAGCAGCAATGCCTCAGAAAGCACATGCTGAACCAGTATTGTCATATCACTATTGTTCTTCCCAGTCTAAAGCAAAAACACCTTAAGATGGCAGGAATAACCACATGACTACACCGGCCAGTCAAAGAAATTTATGATTCACAGCACCTTTGCAGTCATTTTTCCATGACTCAATTCTAACTACATGAGCATAACATGTAGGTAAGATGAAGTTTCTTTAACCGCTACAGTATCTAGATTTGGTAAAGCATCTAAAAGAGGTCCTGGACAACATAATTCAGGGTCAAGTATTATAGAGTTTTACCACAAAGCATCGTATAAGGAAGCAAGTGAAGCATATGGCTGTGACTGATCCAACCTGCAATGGAACAAATATTACATCATCATACTAATTTAAATTCAGGTGACAAGTCCATACAAGTTTTGGGGATGGCCAGCATGTCTGTATGAAATTTCTTCATTCTGAAAACAAAAGGGGTCATTTTTGGCCAATTACATTGTAGGAAGCAAGGTTTGCCATGTTAATGTAAAATTTTAATTCCATTAGGTCAAATTTTGGGTGATATCTCTTTAAAGCTTGTCAAAAACCAAGTGTTAGTGGTAATGATTTATATTTAAGCACAAATACACTCATTTTACATTATCCAAGAAAGTGCCAGTACACGATTCCAGTACCAATACCAAACCAACACACCCCTAGAGATCATACACACAAATCAGGTCCAAAATGAGAGTTCACACACTCAAAAAACCATTTCAATGGGAATGTTGCAAACTTGCAATCACCTAATAGATATGATTTTGAATATGCATCCAGATATGAGAACAGTAATTCTTTAAAATGTGTATATAAGAAGGCTGATTTCAGATCCACTGCAGCCCTGACAATGCTGCTCTTATTTCACAAGAATGATGAGAACTAAAACCCAAACAATAACATGCAAATATCATTTATGGATAAGAAAATGGTAAAGAGCCACAGTGCAATCAATCCAATCATATTTTGTAAATTGATGGATGGATTCTAAATTAAAAGCAACAGAAGGTAAGAAGGAAATGCACCAAACCTCATGAAGCTTCTTTCTTCTCCCTTTAGATTCAATAGGGAAGCGTCTGAGCATGAAAAATAATCTGGAGGGATGCACATGCCAATCGACAGGAAGAAGACAAAAAGAAAAGGCACACAAATGAAATTCACAAGAGTAAATAAAACCAGACATCTCTTGATATTCTAACTAACATAATCATTAAATATGAAGTAGAATACTTGCCTTCCCCCATACACCAAGAAACCTAATGCAGCTAAGATTGACACAACTGAAAAAAGAAACAGTTGCAATTAGGTAAGTACACTCAATTAAGCAAAAATGGCAAGCTAGAGCTTTAATATCAGAATGGGATTGCTGAACTTATCCATGTTGGATACAAGATTTAACCTGCAATAAATATCTTTCCGATTAATTCCACAACGCTGTTGTCATCTACCCAAAGGTACACCCAGATGGAAACCTGATTCAAAAGTTCATTATGGTAAGACATTTTACTGAAATGTGACATGATTAATTAGGTCAGCGCTGTTTATGATAACTGACTATTGACTGCTATTGGTACAGCTACATCAATACAGAGCATGTGCATTTAGACCTTCCCACAGTAAGACATCAACACTCAGGCAAGTGATCGAAGAAACTCAAACTAGTCTAGGGTCTTACATAAATAAGAAATCAGTAATGTCACTTAAACTCGGGTACCCAATTTGTTTGTATACATGAAAGCAGCACCTTTATCCAGTTTCCAAAATGTCTCGCAATTGTTAAGTAATTGGTTGGCATATATTCAACCATGCCATGCTGCATCAACCTGGGTAATTTGGCACATACACTAGAAATCACAGAACGTAATTTATTGGAGCAGCTAGGGCTCATTTAGACAAAATGTCATAGATGTGCCAGAGATTTTTTTTAAAGAAAAAAAGTACAGGGGAATGACAATTGCTAATAGAGATCCCTGCAGAGGCCAGCTACTAAATATACATGCCCCATTTTTATATCCTCAAGACAGTAAATTTTGTATCAACAGTTATCATACCTGAACGAGGTACATTGCAACGTTGACCGAAATATACACAACCCTAAGCTTATCCGTCGGCAAACTTCTCGCCTGGTAGTTTAGAAAAATGAGTAAAAAATTAAAAAAAAAATAAAAATCCTCGAGCAACTAACCCTAAAGTCATAGAACACCAACCCCAATATACACACTTGCCTGATGATATATCTCGGCCCAAAATAGAACAAGAAGAGTATACGTCGAAAAGAACAGAAGCCCCGGTAGATCCAATAATACCAACACCAATGCCTGCTCCAAGAACCAATTAGCCTTCATAACTACAAAATTAAAAAAATCCTAACAAATTCTACCTGGCATCTAGTTCCAAAATAAATAAAAAATAATTTTTCATCAAAGTTCAAAGATTTTTTTTAAAAAAATCAATAATTGAAGAAGACTAACCTGAGGATTCATAGTAAATACTTGCTTATGAAATCCAAATACAATCGCCCTCACTACAAATTTACAATTTTCATAAAATTAGAACAAGCAAACACACACACACACACGTAACACTAAAAAAATAAAAAAAAATTAACCTCCATTAACGATAAAATTCATGAGATGAAAAACTTTCTGCGTCGTCCATCCGTACTCCGGCACTCTCAATTCAATCCTTATTAATTGAATCTAAGGAATAAAACAGAACCACGGCAACAAATCATTCACTATAAAAAATCTATAAAAAAAAATCAAACACACATACGAACCAAAGCAACTGCGGAAACAAGAGCGTAAGCGCCACAAAGAGCGTAGAAAATCCCGTCTTGCCATTGAGTCGACTCGTTGATCTCGTCCCACCAGTTGCCGACCATAGCTCCAATCTCCATCACCGGTAACTCCACCGGCATTTTAATTAACCTTCCCATTCGTTTTAACAAATTCAAGCTCAAAATAAAAATATATATATATATTTTTTAAAAAAAGAGCGAAATTTAAAAGGAAAGGAAGAGACTGGTGTAGCTTCTTTTAGTGTTTTTCTTCTACCAGACGGTCTTCTAAGGAAGAGAAGTACCTAAGCGTCTGGAGAGAGAAAGAGGGAGGATCATCAGATTTGGTGGTTGTGCGTTGTATTGTATGTTTTCCTTTTAATAGTTTTTTACAGATTTTATTTTAATTACGGTATATTATATTTTTGACCTTATATATTCATCTATTTTTCACTTCTGTCCTCAACGTCTCCGATTTTTCAACATTACCTATAATTGATTATTTAGTAATGTGATTTGGCTTTGAGGTTGTGGTTTTAAAAGAGATGGGATAGGAGAAAACATTCATGAAATTGAAAATTATTTTGGATTCCTATTTTTTATTTATTCATTTATATATAAAATAATAAAGCAATTAACATGTTAATCTTGCATTTACCAATTATATATATGAAAAGAATTTTATTGAATTGCACATACACACACACACACAAAGATATTAGCGTATATGTGTGAGTATATATATATAATTGTTTGTTTCCTATAACTATATCAATAATAAAAATGAGTAATGCTATTATTAATATTGGAAAGAAAAAATAAATATTTTTTAATTAATTAATATACACAATGCAATGTGCTATTCGTCATATTATATTTAAATCAAAATTATAAATTTGAAAGAATATTTTTTGCATTTAAATAGATTTTATAACTACAATTAGGGAAAAACCAGCCTCTTTATACTTTTATTTCATTTTTCACCTCAAGCCCTCCTCATATATGTTACAACCTCAGTAAGAAAGAAAAAAAAAAAAGTAAGCTAGCTAGGGGTGATTTGAAGTTTCTTAAGAGCAAGAAGGGTTGATATTGGGCAATTTCAATCTATAGTGACAAGAGTAACGCATTGACAAACTACAAGGGCGAAAATGAAGTTAACCCTTTCAATTAAAACTTACACGTGGACAGTGTTAGTGGATTGTATATTTATAGCAGATTACGAGTATCCAGGAGCTGTAAAACTAATACCTAGAAAGAGTATCCAGGTCGTGATTATTAAGTGTTGGTTCTTGAGATAATTGCAGAAATGCCACTGAGAGTTGGCTGGTTGTAGTTTTGGCGGCAAATAGGTTTTACTACCCCCCGGTGTGTGATCATGTGATGTGAGTAGGCGTGGTTCGTTAATCTATTTCTAGAAGTACTGTCATATTTGAAACTTGATCAGTAAAAACACAGGGTTATTCCCGCGGATATAAAAGTTTTCTTAAAATATATTTTATTTTAAAATAATATTTTTTATATTAACACGTCAAAATAATTTAAAAATAATAAATATATTAAGTTAGTTTATTTTAATTTTATTAAGAAATAACGGTACAAATAAACTCTGGTGTAACCGTAAATCTAATGACTAAAAATCGAATTAAATCAATATTTTTATTTATTCAATTTATAACTGATTTCATATCAGATTTCAAGTAATTAATTTTAGATTATGAAGAAAACTTGTTTAAAATAAACTAGAAAAATGATTTGTCGTTTATTATTTTGGAATTTTAAAGAAGGTGGGTGAAAGGAGCGATGGTGGGGGATTGAAATTAGGTGGTCACATGTTAAAGATTGGAGACTCCTTACCAGTGGGTCCACCGTGAATAAAGAGAGTTGATCGATGATGAGCAGTACTAATATAACTGGTTGTGACGCGAAACTTCCTCACTGCTGGCGTGGGAGCTGCATGGGCGGTTTTGCCGGTTAGATGGAGAGGCCACGGCGTTTGTTTTATATGGGATTTATATGTAAGGACAATGTTGCATTACGTTAAAAAAAAAATGAGGAAAAGGACAAAAACACATTAATTAATTAATGAAATGTTTTCAAAAGGGTCAAAGAATTTTTGGAATTTTATTTACTTCCTTTCTTTTTTAATCTAGAGAATATTGCTGGATTTGAAAAGAAAAAAGAAAAAAAGGGGGGGTTGAATATCAGATTTAAATTTTGACTCCATCAATTTCTTGAATGAATTGTTAATTTTTCCCAGTTCAAACTAAATAATCACTTTTGTTTTAAGAAAGAAACATATTTAATTTTAGAAAAAAAACATTTTAAATCAATTTTTATATCTTTTAGTTTAGTTAAGCAAATCAAAATATGAAATATAAATTAATCATTTAATAGCTGGTATAGTAGTAAAAACTTTGATACTAGAGGTTTTGTTTTTCTTGTAGTCTCATGTTCGAGTCATATGAGTTCCCATGGGGCATGGTATGAAAGCAAAGAGATTGAGATTTGCACAGTGTCAAGG
This sequence comes from Salix dunnii, assembly GCA_015731905.1. NCBI lineage: Eukaryota > Viridiplantae > Streptophyta > Magnoliopsida > Malpighiales > Salicaceae > Salix > Salix dunnii. The sequence continues at coordinate 811,309 of CM027662.1, read as the reverse complement.
CATGCATCTCTTACAAGAGTCTGGGACAACTAAAATTTTACTTACTCATCTGGACCCATAAAATACGTTTTCTGGGAGGTGAGATTTCCTTGAATCCAAAAAAAATAATATTCGAGCCATATGATTGCTAATATGGTAAACACTAGAAGTTATTTACATGATTGTTAATTTCAAAAATCAAGAGATTAATCAAAATATACGCAAGCTGGTAATATATTTGCATTAATAAAAAAAAAATGAAGTATAAATCATCATGTTAATTTAGAGAAATCAATATAAAAAAAAGTCCAGAATAAAACTCAGCTGGGTTCAACTCATTAATCTATAACATGACTGAAGGTTTTAATTTTTAACATTGAAAACCTGGAAAAAATCATTCTATCCTCTCTTGGCTTCGATTTCTTTTTTGAGTTGTAATTCAAATAATTTGTCGGCTAACATCCATCGATCTCCATTCATTCTCTTGACCTCATCCTATTCGCTCTTTCTCAACACCCAGTCTACGCTTATATAAAAAAACAAAATCAAGAACAGGAAGGATATGGTGTTTTGAAAAGTAGATTTTCTCTCCATCATCAATGCGTGGCTACGATTTCCTTGCATGTGTTGTAAGCCTCACCGCACATCAATCGGCTATGGTCCTCCCACTGACTATATATATATATATATATAATAGTTATTAAGTGATTTTTTGTTTTGGGTTTTCTTCAACCGAGGTTATTTTCTCTTTTCTCTGTCATTGTCCCATTGTTATCCATCCTGCTGCTTCGATGTGCAGCTTGCTTTCTCCAATAGGAATGTAGTTAATGGTTAATCTAAATGACTAAATAATTTGGTTTTGAGATGGTTAACTCGGTAGACACAAGATAAGGCCTCCTCATGGCAGAAAGGCTCCATTCTCTTTTCATCTTTAACAATTCCGGCCTTCTATAGATATAGAGGAGCTGCTCGACTGGAAATTTGGAACTCCTCCCTTTGTGGTGGGCGTCGGCCTCCATTGCTGTCAGCTTCACACGGAATGGTCCCTCCACCAGGGTTGTCAAAGTCCGCAAGCTAGATAGAAAGAGAAATGTGCTACTGAGAACTCAAAACAAAACAGAAATAAAAAAGAAAGAAAAATCAAAACTACCCCCAGCCAATATCAACATAACCAGGTTGTCAATTATTTGTGCACCGTTAAAATCCAGAGTGCATTACCTTAGAGGCAGTGCAGTATACAAGAAAACAACCATGTGTTTTATATTTTAATTAATATAATATCTCAACACAACACTTTTTTATTAATGTTTTTAGAGATTCGAGTAAACTTTATTTTTCTCGAGGTATTTTTAATGGATTGAAGTTAAATGAGTAAAAATTTAATTTTTATATTTTTATAGGATAAATATATTCTAATTTAAATTTAAAATCTATTTTACTTTATTTTTCTCGAGGTATTTTTTATGGATTGAAATTAAATGAGTAAAAATTTAATTTTTATATCTTTATAGGATAAATATGTTCTAATTTAAATTTAAAATCTACAAAATAGATTTTAAATCTTTTAGCATCACATATTCCTGGCATTATATATAAACAATTTTCTAGTTTTTTTCTTCTTCTCGGAATTTGCATTATCGGCAAATTTCTGTAGCAATTGGCATGTTTTCACCTTCGCTATTATTAAAAACATTCTTAATGAGTGTTTGTTATCAATATCATGTATTTTGCCTTCAAAATTTATTAGAAATTGTCCTGCTCTTCCATATCAATAGTGATAGTAACTAAAAAGAAGGTGTTAAAAACACAAGGAAATAGAGAAGAGAGAGAAAGGGAGGAGAGAGAAAAGTTGGTGAGCTCTGAGCTTCGGAAACCAGTCCAGGCTCGATCACCAAGCCTCATGGAGATTGGTTGAGGTTAGTCCCAACCGAGCTAAGAACATATATATACTGAACTTTACAGACTATGATTCTAGTTAAGATTTTCTTAATATATATATATATATATATATATATATATAGATTTAGCAAGAGAAATAATTACTAAAAACACCCGGCTAACCTTTCCGCATAAAACACATAAAGGGAGAACATAATTTTTTTTTTTAAGTAATCATTTCACCTGATAGTTTAAGCTTATAAGTGAGGTTCCGGAGTATGATTTATATTATTTTCTAACACATTCCCTCAGGTGAAAGTCATTTAGGTTTGAAACTAGCATAAACGCACATTACCTTGTGCTTGATTTTTATAAATAGATTAGGGATGATGAGATTCAAACTCGTGATCGTTAGATCAACAAGGCTCTGATACCATGTTAAGAGACCATCTCACCTGATAGTTTAAGCTTGTAAGTGAGGTCCCAGAATATGATTTATATTATTCTCTAATATTTTTATCTACGTAAAAATAAAATATATCTTTTATTTTCTTGGTTTTTAGGGGGTGTTTGGGAAGCCACCCAAAAGCGCTTTTGGGTGCTTTTGGTCTTTTTTTTTATTTTTTGAATTTTAAAAACAGACGGTTAATGTTTTTAGATTATTTTGATGTGCTGATATTAAAAATAATTTTTAAAAAATAAAAAACATCATTTTAATATATTTTGGCACGAAACACACTTTGAAAAGCTACAGCAACAGCTCTCCCAAACACCCTCTTAAACTCGTCACTTAAGCATTTAAAATTTAAATATTAAAGTATCCTTTAAGGAGTTGTTTAAAGTACACGAGTTGTCTTAAAATCTAAGTGTATTTCTACGAATACATCGAATAACAACAACATAAAAAGATATGGATAATGTGTTGCAATTCGACCATAGCCATCAATCTAACTCATCGTCTATTTGATTTTTTTTTTTTAAGAAAACAAATAAAAAGATAAAGATAAAGATAAAGATATCATATGGTAAAAAAATGTGTATAATTATTGTGTATTTTGATATATAAAAAACAATTAATTTTAAAAAAATAAACATAGTTTTATCTATATGAATGGTTTGTCATCAATTTCGAAAGATTAAATGCTGTAAAATAACATATTGAGAAATATCCAACCCATGAATCATTTTAGTTCTTTTTTTGACACACGTTCGCGCGCGTGCACATATATATAAATCAATATTCCATTTTAAGGTTCTCATAGGGTCGTAAATAATGGTCACGAATGATCTTTATATCACTAAGCAACTAATTTCTCCATGAATTTTAATGCGGTTTTCAAATGCAGATTAAAATAGTTAATATATTATTTATTCTGATAAATGTCATCCGAGGATCCGTGGCGCAATGGTAGCGCGTCTGACTCCAGATCAGAAGGTTGCGTGTTCGATTCACGTCGGGTTCAATCCCCAATTCGGATCAATATTTTTCCCCAAACACAACACCATCCTCAAATCATCGCCGTCCATTTCCATATCCTGACAACTGAACAAATTTACACGTCAACGTAATGTCCACCATCAACCCGTACAATAAGTCTCCATGCACCCGCAAACACCACATCCATTTATCAGAGCCTAATGACAAATCTGAAATTAGCAAACAATCTTTGACTCAGGTCTCATTTGGTCCTTAAAGGGTTTAATGTTGTCAATTAGGTCCTTAAAAGTGTTTTCTTTTTCTTATGTTCACATATAGATTCTATCTGAAATACAATTTTTCCTCCTAGAAATAGAATTATTGTGAAGAGAGCTTAACACTAATGGTTAGGATTTTGAAGAGCATCGTGTAATTGGGAGCTTTCAAAGTTTTGAAACGTTTATAGAAAAAAAATAATTATCATTGAGGATATTGGATTCTTACACTAACTTGGTTAATTGTTTGTGATTTAAGTTTTAATTTCTTATAGATAAGAAGAGCTCAATTATGATTGAAAACCTTTAAGACTAAACTGATACTTAGCGTATAATCGGATGACTAACTTGAAACTTGTGCTCTCTTCCCTCGAAATGTTTGAATCACCACCATTAATCTCCACATTTACAAGTCCACAAATACTCATCGAACACCCACAATCATCGCCATACACCCTCACCCACCATACCATTCCCCCAAAACCCCAAACCCTCTGCTCCCCTCACTCTCCATATCCCCCAAGTTCATTTCACTTTCTCTCCACCAAAATGGCACTCCTCGCTCGCCTCCGCCTCCAATCCTCCCACCTCCTCCGCCTCCAATCCTCCCACCTCCTCCGCCGCCTCCACCACCTCAACTTCTCCACCTCCCCACTCTCCTCCACATCCAAAACACGCGTGGCCCTCTCCCTCCTCAAAACCGAAACCAACCCCGAAAAAATCCTCGAGATCTGCCGATCCGCTTCCCTAACTCCCGAAGCCAACATCGACAGAATCGCTTTCTCAGTAGCCATTGACAAGCTCGCCAAATCCAACAACTTCTCTTACATCGACGAGTACCTAACTGAACTCCGCACTTCACGTCCTGATCTCCGCACCGAACAATTCGCTGCTCATTCCATCGTCCTCTTCGGAAAAGCTGGTATGATCGATCACGCAATTCAGCTTTTTAAGGAATATCACGAGAAGAATCAAAATGGCGTCGTTTTATCTTCTGGGTCAGTCAAATTATTGAACTCTTTGCTTTTTTCGTGTATTTTAGCGAAAAAATATGATGAGGTGAAAAGGGTTTTTGTTAATTTTACAAAGAGTTATACAATAGAGCCGAATTTGGATACTTATAATACAGTAATTCAGGCTTTTAGTGAGGGTGGGAGTTCGAGTTCGTGCTATTCGGTTTTGAATGAGATGGATAAGAAAGGAGTGAAGCCGAATGCGACGACATTTGGGAATTTGATTGCTGGGTTTTATAAGGAAGAGAAGTTTGAGGATGTAGGAAAAGTGTTGAAAATGATGGAGGAGGATTATGGGATAAATGCTGGGATTGATATTTATAATATCAGGATTCGGAGTTTGTGTAAACTTAAGAGGTCAAAAGAAGCGGAAGCATTGCTAGGAGGGTGTATAGCGAGAGGAGTGAAGCCTAAAGCGGTCTCTTATAGGTATTTGATTTTTGGGTTTTGTAAGGAAGGTAATTTGGAGGCAGCTAAGAGTTTGTTTAAGAGTATGGTGAATAGAGGGTGTAAACCGGATTATTATTGTTATTCCACTCTAGTTTACTTTTTAAGTAAAGGTAGGGATTTTGAATCGGCATATAGGATTTGTAAGGAGAGTATGGAGAAGAAATTGGTGCCAAACTTTCCGACCATGAAGATGTTAGTGGAAGGACTTGTGAGTAGCGGGAACGTGGAGAAGGCTAAAGAGCTTATTGGAGAAATAAAAGAGAAGTTTTCAAAGAATGTTGATTTGTGGAATGAGGTGGAAGCGGGGTTGCCACAGTAGCAAATGGGATATGGTAAGCTTTTAGTTTGTTTGAAAGATCAAGGGGACTTTGTATGGGAATGAGAACATATGCTAGTTTAGAGGAAATCATATTTGTTCTTTCTTAGCTGCTGAACTGTTGAGCATAGTTTATTGTTTAATGAAAATGTAGCTTTGCCTTGGTGAAGGCGAGTTTTCGATTTTGTAGCATTATTTGCTTTTCTCTTTACTCTCTCTCTCGAAAATGTAGCTGTCTGAAAGGTGTCAAATTTATCTGATCCTTGGCACGGGCTTGATCACTTAACTCTAGCTACTATAATATTGGCCACAAGTGAGGTTGCCACACTCAAGGACCTAACATGACGAGGCCCGTGATGTTTTCTTTACTTTTCACAGCATATATTCACAACGTGCATGTGTGTCTTTGGGTTTTTTTTCCTTTTCTAAATTTATAGATATGTATTGAAAGGAGCATTCAAGCTTTTGCTTTGCTGAGTATCTTGTCTATCACAACACCAGGAATGATAGCTCGCAACATAAGCACACTTGCCATTAATCTAGATAACTGCTTTAACTTATCATGGTTTGTGCTTGCTTTTGAATTCCATGATGATCTAGTTCTATGCAACAGAAGGACATATTTTGGATAGAGTAATGCTTACTAAATACTGTGTGAGCCTGATGTTTATCACATTATGTTTTGCGTCAATACCTCGGTGATTAAACTGACTCCTTGGGGATCAAGCTAAGTATGCTACCAGTGGTGATATCTGGGAGATCGCCTGCCGGTTGTTTACCTCCATAAGAGGGAAATGACATTTCTCATGGGCTGTTAGATTAAATTTTCTGTTCAAGTGTTAACAACAAGAACTTGCTAAGGTTGAACCTAGTAAACGGGAAAATAATGAACCAAGTAATCACCTTTATAAGGAATGTTCTTGCTGTCAGTTTGTGATACTAATCTACTGAATAAAGTCTAGGCCACTATTATTTATGGCCTGTAATGTTCAAGGAAACGAACCTAGTCAGATTAGGAAAAAGGAGTCGTAATCATAAGCTTGAGTGTCCCTTTTATCACTCAATAATTACTCTTAATAGTGTCAAATCTTCGAATAGGTCTGAAACCTGCCCTTATAAGGTAGGGGAATAAGAATCTCTAAACAAATAGGAGAAATAAAAATAAAATCCAAATATTAAGGATGAAAATCTAAATTTAAATAGAAAAATAATAAAATTGAATCATGAACATTTTTTAAAAGCCTTCCAAATTGTTTAACATAACTAGGCATTTTCTAAGAACTAGATCTTGTCTACATCTTCTTAAATATACATGCCATGATCCAATTATAACTCCTAGGTTTTTCACTCGATCCAATCAAAATAGATCTGCATCCATTGTCGTAAACCTCTGCATCATATTTTCATCATTGAAATATTTCCATTGAAGGATAAAGAGCCTGTCGTTATATAGAGTACACATTCAATTGTCCATGACAGGACCATTGATTCAATTTCTAACTCTAGTCCACCCTTTAAATATGGGGATATTCGAGAGTATATTTTAAAAATACTTTTGAAAAAAAATACTTTTTTTTTAAAATAATTTTTTGTGTGTTTATGTTTATGTTAAAACTATTTTTTTAAAATAAAAAATATTATTTTAATTTATTTTCAAATAAAAAATATTTGTTTATGTGGTGTGATATTTGTTCACAATAATTAAATAATTGAAAATGTTTGATTAACTAATACACTTTATTAATTATTAACTTGCAGGGTTTTTTTTTTATATTATTTTTTTCAAACTGCAATAATAAAAGTTACCACTATACCTGTTTGAAAGTATGGCTGAGATTGTTTTTTATAGTGTTTTTTATTTAAAAATATATCAATTTTTATTTTTTTTTATATCAATACATGAAAATAATCTAAAAATACTATTTTTAATTCAAAATAATAAAAAAAAAATTTAAAACTCATTGCAAAACATACATATACCAAAAAGTTCAGCTACAGAGCTTCCATGTTAAACTTTATAAAGGAATATAACCTATGAAATTGTGTGATGTCTGATAACCCTAAACCATTAAAAAAGAAGAATATTTGACTCCTCTTATTCATCTCGCTTTCTCACCAACTATGCCAGCTTCTTTTATCTCCCAAATTTTTTTTTTTTTCAGTCTCATTCTTGTCTTCGATCTCATTTAATTTTGTTCTATCAATCTTTTCAGGTCTTGATCTGCATGGTGGACAAGGATGATAAGCTTTACAACAAATCACATTTGATAATTCTTATCAAAGCTTGCTTGATTAGCCAATAAATCTGCAACATGATTTTGCTGCTCCACGTTTTTCATGAGCAAAAGAAAATATAGCTAGGAAATGTGATAGTTGGGTGCATGTCCAAAGAAAAATGAGTCTTTTAATGGCATGAAAACGTTGGAGAAATAATCCAAGAGATAAGGTTGATCTCTTGATCAAACTTTCAAGTTCCTACCCTGCTTCCATAATTCAAAAAACACAACTACATATCCTTTCAGATCAGTCATTATCAGTAAAAAAGGGGGAAAGGCACTGCTCGAGACAATACCAAGTTAACAATGGAGGTTCAGCTCATATCTAGAAAGCTAGTAAAACCATCAGTTCAGAAAGGGAGTGGTGGCAGAACCTGAGTAAATTACCAAACTTAACTGTTAAATGAAACGTGAAGAACTCCCTTATTTGTTACATTATATATCCGGATGAACAATCCAGAAATTGAACCTGTAAATTACATGATGATCAAGTTGCTGGACTATGCATTCAGTTGACTATGAGAGGGAGCTTTGGCACAATTTCTATCTCTAGTCCATCCTTGAAAGTTGGCATTGGATCTCTGGAAAAAGAAATGTCTGGGCAACAGAGCTTCCATGTGAACCTGTTCACCAGGTGATGTATTGTGATCAGAGTTTCAAGTTTTGCAAATTCATATCCAGGACATATGCGTGCTCCTCCCCCGAATGCCACAAAACTATATGGGGGGATTTTTTCATCGAAATGGTTTGGATCAAATTTCGTTGGATCTGGGAAGAGAGACTCATCCATGTGTGTCATGGAGGCTGCCCAGGTTACCTGAGTTAAAAAGTTGAAACTTAGCATAAGAGTAATATGCTATCATGTCATTCCGGATAAGGGAAACGAGCATAATTGGATCATACCTGCCATCCCTTGGGAATAAGGTGCCCTTTATATTCAAGATCTTCAAGGACCTTCCTAAAGGAGTTAAATACAGGAGGGAACATTCTTAGGCATTCCAATGCTACTCTCCATGTGTATTTCATTCTTGCAAGATCATCCCATGTTAAAAGCTCTCCAGAGGCCTTACTCTTGGCAACCTCCTCCTGTTCTGCAGTCTCAGATTTTGGTAATTTTCTATGAATTTGTGTGATATTGCTCAATAGTAATTGAATTAATTTAGTTTCATACCTAGAACAATTCCAGCATAAACATGTTGATCATTTGCTAAGAGTCTAATCAATGTGGCGAGGAGGACAGAGATTGTGTCATGTCCTGCTATCATAATAGTGATAGCATTATCTACAATTTCCTCATCAGATAATGCTTCTGAAAAGTCCTCATTTCTGAGATTAAGCAAGGTGGTGATAAGATCTTGTTGGGGAAAGGCAGTTTGCTCCTCCTGCGCAGCCCTTCTTTCACGTATAATATCCGCGAGGATCATCCTTATTTTTCTACTTGCTTGCAGGCTGCGACTGAAACGTGTGAAGGGAAAATTGATTGGTACTGATAGAGAACCCTTGATCACTTGTTGGAAGAGCCCTACGAGCATGTCACGTTTCGCACCTTCTTCTATTCCCATTATCAGTGAGCTCATAATGTTGAAGGTAAGGATCTTCATCGATGGCATTGCCTACGAGATGATAACAGAAAAAGAAGATGTGTAAGGCACGATTATATATACACATAATAGCCTATGATTTATAGTTAGTAGAGGTTAGAATTTGGGGTTTTAATATTTGTGGTTATAAAACATTTTCAAAGACGTGCTGATACTCTGTTGTTTGATAAAATTCATACCGAAACCTTCTGCTTGCCATACCAATGGATCTCGAAATGCTTTCTGATTCTTTCATCCATCTTACCAACGTATTCCCTCAACGCTTCAGGCTTTAAGAACGATACAAGTGCACCTCTCACACGCTTGTGTTCATGGCCGCTCAATTCAAGGATATTCTTATCTCCACAAATCCTCCTTACCGATAATGGTTTCTGACTAGCAAGTATGGTACCATCACAAGTGTAGATGAACTTGTTTGCTGCCTGTCCACACAGGAAAACTGTTGGTTTCCCAAAGAGGCTCATTTTCCAGATGGGGCCATATTTGTCTACTCTATTCTGAAGCCATTGTTCTGCTGTGTTTTCGCGCATAGCTCGGAGGAAGCTCAAACTTTGGCCTACGATGGGAAATCCCAAAGAACCTGGTGGAAGCCTTTTTGATCTTTTATGGCTCAGGAGAAGGAAGAGCGGGAGAAGTAAAAGAACCAAGAAGAAAAACATTGCAGGATCCATTGCTGCTTGCTCTCAAGATTGGTGTTAGAGCAACTAGTGTATATGAGAGAATACCTCCTTTGTGAGAATCTGATTGTCTTTTATCAGCAGCATTCTTCCATTGTCTCTCTCTTGTTATCGACGCATTGCATGCATTAATTTTTCCTTGGACCAAATCATAAATCACGAGGATTGAGCAACCATGATTGACTTCAATAGTTTGTCACAAGGTGAATAGAATATTCAATCCGGCGAACTGAAGCACTTCAATGTTCTGTACAACAAAGTTGATATCAAGATTGCAGATTCCATTTTTTTTTGTTTTTATTTTCATTTTCTGTTTTGCTTTTGCTTTATTTAATCTTATAACATGTTTACACATTTGGGGGCAATTCTAACAAAAACAAATTGAAATTCATTTATTTGTGGAGCTAACAAGGATGCAGAGCAACCAAAACAGGATCGGGGATTCAAAGGTCATAAAAGCAACATGCAAAGAGATTTATTTGATGTCATCGCTAGCTTTTCTATAAATCCAAAAATGACAAATTAAATTCATTTCTTCAAAATTCTGCATCCTAATATACAAATCATACATTAATTCAATAAAGTTATAATTGTAAAACAAGTAAAACACTTGAATATATGCGCAAACTACAAATTCTACAAGCAAATTTCAATAAATTAACTTTAAACATAAATGAATGAGTTTTCAATTTTCATTTACTTAGGTGTCTAAGTCAGCTTGAGTGTACCTCGACTAATATCACAGACCCTAAAGTTAATGACCATGTAAACTTTTAAGGACCATCATATTAGTAATCACAAGATTCTATTCTAAAACTATATGGAAAACAAACCTTTTAGTTTCAAGCTCTTATTATTGACCACCTACTATATGATTATGAATGAGTTTTCTTACATGGTGGTGTGAAGCTTGACAAAAAATAAAATCGAAGGAGGGAGTAGCGATGAGTTGGGTGACTGAATTTTAGAGGGGGGCTGTCAGAAATTTGATGAAATAAGGTGAGGTTTTGAATTGAAATAAAAGAATATGAAGAACAGGGAGGGGGGGGGGGATTATCTTTCCTTGTAATTTTTGTAGGAAACAACGATGAAATATTTTCCTTTGGTGTCTGTTATCTGTTTTTTCAATTATCTAGTAGTGTAAGATCCACATGAATGTTTTTTCTATCATTTTATTTTTATTTTTGTACTTTAATTTATGGGTTCTGCTCATAGAATTTTTGTGCCTGAGAAACTAAGAAAAGAGCCTATGCATTCATCAAATTAACTTGTCCCAGCTTGATGAGGATAGCAGGATTCGCATATGCCTTGCCTAACAAGTCTTTCTCCATTTTCACACCTCCTAAGATCAATGGCAAAGTTTAGCTATTAACGTTGTCTCATGGATCTATAACTGTGTCCGCCCGTTGAGGGATTCACCACTCAGGACTGTGAGCTTTAGCCCCGTTACAGAAGAGAGGGGATGATGCGATTCAGGGGATCTCGAGAAGGAGAGAATTTCGATCTGTCTCCCCTGTTGAGAAAACCTATAACCTGTCCGTCAATGCCTATGGATCACCCTAAGCTAACTGGTCCGCCCGATTACAACAGATTCACATCCGACTATTCAATTCCCTCCATAATTAAACTTGAAAGAAAAAGGAAATCTCAAACTGCCCGACAATTAGCTCAGCTCCCTCATATCTGGCTTCAACTTTAAATAACTATTCAACAGAACATTCTGTAAATTGAAGGACAGAGAGCATATATATATAAGAGCATGCATTTAGTTATCTGTCACAGGGGATCTTTGGCTCAATTTCTATCTCTAGTCCATCCTTGAAAATTGGAAATGGATTTCTTGAAAAAGAAATGCCAGGTTGACAGAGCTTCCAAGTGAACCTTGTGATGAGAGTTTCAATTCTTGCAAATTCATATCCTGGACACATTCGAGATCCCCCTCCGAATGATACAAAACTATATGGTGGGACTGATGCTTTATTCTGGAAAAGTTCAGGATCAGATATTGATGCATCTGGGAAGATAAACTCATCCATATGTGTCAAGCTGGGTGACAACATTACCTGCGTCAAAAAAGTTGCAACTTTGTACGTCATTATATATGTTTTGAAGTGGTCTGGTTCAACTATACTAATGATAAGGGATGCAAGCTCGGAATCATACTACACCTGTCATCCTTTGGAAATCCCTGCTTGTTCTGCAGTCTCAAATCTTAGTAATTGCTATGAATCTTTGCAGCATTATTTGGTTTTTATTGAATCAATTTTGTTACATACCTTGGAGAATGCTGGCATAAATAGATGGATCATTGGCTAAAAGCCTGGTCAACAAACTGAGGAGGATGGAGGTGGTGTCATAGCCTGCTACCATTATGATGATTGCATTATCTATGATTTCCCCATCAGTTAATACTGCTGAATTCTCCTCGTTCCGGAGACTAACCAAGGTCGTGATAAGATCTTGTCGAGGAAAGGCAGTTCCATGCTCTAATGCAGCTTTTTTCCTCTCTCGGATAAGATCCTCAAAAATCTGTCTGATTTTCCCTCTTTGGTTGACATTGAAAACATTATTTTCTTAAAAAAAAGTGTAGCCAGCCCTGAAAACAAACAGTACGTTCAAATTCAGGAAGAACAGACTTACTGTGGCGAAACAAAAGATATTGCTTGCCTTAGGATTGGTTGGGCAGCAACATCAAAGTTACAGTAATGTTAGCTAATTAAATATTGCCAATAATTGAAAATGGAGTTAGTCAATTCTTTGTCCTGCCCAATTGGCCCTCTCATTTCCTGTCAGAATAAAATCAGTCACTCTTGCTGTCTTCAGAATAATAATGATAATATCTGAAATGCTACCAGTGGAGTTCTTGCAAGATTGATGCATTGAACTTGTCTTCATTTCTCGTTGATGACATCGGCCCTGTCACTTCATGGTCGTTTCCGTTTCCAATTTGGATTCAGAGTCGTCGTCGTGGACTTCAAATTCAGGAAAAACTACAAAAAGAAGAAGAAGAAGAAGACTTGATTTGGTGAATCCAATTATATACATATGCTTTTTGGATGATTGATCGTGCGGCAACATCAAAATTAAAGCAACTGCATAGCCAAGTTGCAACTGGGGTTAGCCAATTCTCTGTCCTGGCCTGTTGGCCCCCTTTCCCTGTGAGAATCTCATGTAACTATACAAGTTATTTTTTTATATAAAAAGTTCAAAAGTGGAGGCTGGAGACAACCATCAGCATCGATGCCAAAAGTTTACATGCGTTCATCTTAAAAAAATATTCTAAGAGAAATCTTTTGACTTAGGGGGGGCTGCTCCAGGACTATATCGAACTCATGTTAATAATGGGGATAACTTGTCTATGGGAAATTTCGAAAGACGGTATGGTTTGTGCTTTTTCTTCAGTCTCATGGTCCACTTAGCTTGCTCAAAATGATGTTGAAATAATTAAGAGCAAAAACATAAAAGAAGCTATAATTGTGAGTCCGTAGCTTAATCTAATTATAAATAAATTACATATGGGTTAAACATAAAGTATTATTTTATCTTTAATAAATAAGACTAAATAAGTCAACATAATTATTTATTTAACATCTCTCTCAAACCCTTAATAAATAGACCCATCAAAATTAGTCATGATCTTATACACCCAATAATAACCAACAAAATTCTTACTAGGAGAAAGAGGAATAAAATCTCAAGTATTTATCTTATAAAAACAAGCAGAAAGTTCCTCATCCATAGCTTGATGCTAAAACAGATTAAGAATTGCCTATTTATAAAAAGAGGGCTCAACAAGACAGTGAATATAAGCTAAAAAGAAAATAAATGATGAAAAATAACAAGAATAAGCAAAATCTAGTAGTTTTGTGGACTTATGAATATGGATGGACTGACGTTGAGGTGAATTCACAATCTCAGATGAAGCTTAAGGGGCTGTAGATGAGAATGAAGCTTCAGGTATGTTGGAGAGTAAAGTACTAGTACCTGCAAAGTTATGAGTACAAATTGATCGAGCATGAGGAAAGGTATCATTACCCGTAACCTCAGAAAATAGATCTATATGAATAAGATCAGTTTTAGTCAGACTATGAGTAGTGGATGGAATAGAAAAGAAAGGTATATTCTCAAGAAAGACAGCATGACGAGACACATAAAGTTTTTGAGTTACTGGATCAAAACAACGATACCTTTTTTTACCTTCACCATAATCAAGAAAGACACAAATAACGGATCGAGAGGATAGCTTATTGCGCTCTACATGAGGACAAAGAACAAAATAAGTACAACCAAAGACTCTAAATGATGAATAATCAAGGACATAGCTATATAATTTTTCAAAAGGAGATAGACCTGAACTATGAGAAGATAGAATCGTATTAATCAAACTTACAGTAGTAAGAATAACATCTTCCCAAAACTTACTAGGAATAAAGGCAAATAACAAGAGGGAACGAGCAGTTTCAACGATGTGCCTATGTTTCCTTTCAGCAACATCATTTTGCTCAGGAGTATCTGTACATGAAGTTTGGTGGATGGTTCCATCTAAGGCTAACAATTGGCAAAATTTATTAGAGGTGTATTCCCCATCTAAATCACATCTAAAGCATTTGATCATAGTAGAATATTGAGTTTTGATAAGAGCTCGAAAAGATGCATATATCTCAAAGAATCTAGAATGATGTTTCATTAAATAAACCCAACAATAACAAGTATGATTATCAATAAAAGAGACATAATATCGAGACCCTTCTTTTGTGGCAAATGGAGAAGATCCCCATATATTAGAATGAATAAAATCAAATGGCAAGGATGAAATAGAAAACTTCAATTAAAAGATAAAGCAGAAAATTTTGCTAGTTTACATCTACTACAATCAGAAATGTCACAAGTTTTTAAATTTTCTAAAGCTCTCATGGATGCCAAAAATCTCAAACGAGAAGACGAAACTAACCTAAACGGAAATGCCATTAATAGAAACTAGAAGATGAAACACTCAAATGAAACGAGGACAAGTCAACAGCAGCAGCAACAACAACAACTGTCACTTTTAACTCATCAAAAACATACATTCCATTCTCCCTATGCCCTGTCCCAATCAGCTTCTAAGATTGCAGATCCTGTACATAACAAAAAGAACCAGAAAACATGACTATATAATCACCGGAATCACATATTTGATCAACAGACGCAAGATTCAATTTAAGATTTAGAATGAGATAAATATTAGGGAGAGCCAAGTGAGGTGTGATGACAGAACCAACACCTGTTAAAGGCATAAGAGTGTCATCAACAGTCATAATAGGAATGGAGGATAAAGGGGACACAAAGGTAAAAGATGAGGAATCTGGGGACATATGATAGGAAGCACCAGAATCCAAGACCCATTTAGAGTGTGACATACCTGAGGAACTTTGAGGCAACTGGCCTATGAAAGAAGAAGCAGACATGGCTTGTGGCTGTAAGGAGAGAAACTTTTGAAATTGCTTAGCCAAAGTATTAGGATCAGTAATAGATCTTGAGGAAGCTACTGCTGTAGTGTTATGACGTGATGGTTTATAACCCTAAGGATGTCTATGAGCATTAGATTGTGACTAACTGTTAGGCTTTCAAGCTTGATTCTAATGTCTCAACTTAGGACACTGAACCTTCCAATGACCTTTCTGCTTACAAAAACTACACTTATTGAAGCCAACCCTTGTGTAAGACTTGTTTTGATAATTAGAGAATGGCTTAGAAGGTATTGCTAGTACAGAAGGATTCAAAGCAGAAAGAATTCTCTTTTCAAAATGAGATTGAAGACGTATTTCTTCAACCAATAACTCATTGACAACAAAGTTAACAGAAAGTAGTGGAGAACGATGCAAAATTGAACCTCTAAGTCCTTTGAAATCACTACGAAGTACTATTAAAAACTATACCAATTGTTGTTACTCTCTATGGTCAATATAGGCACCACATACCTTTAGTTTTGTCGATTTTGTAAGAGTCAATTGATCCCAAAAATCTGTCATAGCAGAATAAAACTCTTGAATGCTCATATTCTTCTAATAAAGAGCTCGTATGTCATTCTCTAATTGATATTGTTTTGTAAAATTTGATTGTATGAATAACCTTTGTTGATGATCCCAAACCCCTTTTGTTGTCTCATACTTCGCTAATTGTGTACCTATCGAATGCTCAACAGAATTGTTAATCTAGGTAATGATCTTTGCATTATTTGCTTTCTATTGTATTAGTTGCTTTCCATGTATCTATCAAATTAACATACTTCTCCTCACTATTCTTAGGTACCATATAAGTTCTACTAACATACCCCTATATTTTCTTACCTTTAAGAAAATTTCTCATCACATAATTACAATACAAATAGTTCTTCCCGTCCAACCTCACACTTACAGACTGAAGCAAATCATCTCTTTCAGCAGCCATAATCAACAATCACAGAGAACCATAATGCAAAAGCAACTAAAAACCAAATTGTAGAAGCAAATTTTACAGAAGCGGAAAATAAAATACCAATACCAAATAATTGCAAAAAACTGAATGCAAATATCAAATTGCAGAAGCTAAAGGGAAGATTAAATACCAAATTTTACAAAGGCAGAAGATAGAATATCACTAAAAAGAAGAAGCATTGGGGCGCTGCCCTGAACTTCGGCAGGGGCACACTGCCACCCGCAAACTCTCAACCATCTCACCGTAGAGTTTGGATCCGTGAAGCTGTGTTTGGGATTAAGCCTTGTTCCATAAAACTAGTTTTGATACCATGTTGAAATAATTAAGAGCAAAAACATAAAAGGAGGTTACAGTTGTGAGTTCTTAGCTTAAACTAATTGCAAATAAACTATATATAGACTAAACATAAAATACTATTCTACCCTTAATAAATAAAACTAAATAAGTCAATATAATTATTTATTTAACAAATATTACTGTTCAAAAATAGATAACCTGGTTATGATCTCATCTTTCCTCTAATAATCTCATGGTTCCCTTGATTTACTAGTTTGTACTTTCTGCGTTAGTAAAAACTCTACACTTCCATCATTAAAAACCCAGCTACCATCTCAGTAGCTATAAAAAGGGGGAAAGGCACTGATCGAGGAGATAGCATGTTGACAATGGAGGTTCAGCTCATATCTAGAAAGCTAATAAAACCATCGGTTCAAACTCCTCCTCACCTTCAGAATCTGAATATATCATTTCTCGATCAACTTGCTCCTTCACTGTATATACCCAGTATTTTCTACTATCCTAACCACCACCATGAAAGCATCAAAAACATTGACAAGCTAGAGAAATCTCTGTCCGAAATATTAACCCTCTTTTACCCTCTAGCGGGAAGATACATCGAAGATAATCTCTCAGTTAATTGTAATGATGAAGGGGTGGAATTCCTGGAGGCCAAAGTTGATGGGGTAGACCTCACACAAATTATCCAACAAGACCCCAACAGTAATCTTGATCTGCTGGATCATCTTGTTCCATGTGTAACTGAGTCAGACACTAGTCGTTTACTAGCCATCCAAATTAACAAGTTTAAGTGTGGAGGTTTGGCTATTGGTTTGCTCAGTTCGCACAGGATAGCTGATATGCCAACAACATCAACATTCATCAATGCATGGGCTACAACATTCCGAGAAGGTGGGATAAGTGATCAAGTTCCTCGTCCAAGATTTGATTGCTCGTTTCTCTTCCCACAAAGAGATTTACGTCTCAGTCTTCCACCTCCACCAAAAATTCAACCTAAGATTGTTACAAAAGTATTTGTTCTTAACAAGGAAGCCATAGACAAGCTGAAATCTAAACTTAGTGGCGGTACAGATTCAGGGGTCAAGTACCATCCTTCGCGCTTGGAGGTGGTCACAGCACTTATATGGAAGGCTCTCATTGGATCGGCTAAATCGCAGCACGGACACCTGAGAGCATCTTCACTGCGTCAAATAATGACCTTGAGAGGAAGGGTGGGCATGCCATTACCTGAAAATGCTTGCGGAAACATTTATATGCCTTTCATTTCTAGATTCATTCCAAATGATAAAAGCAACAGGTTACAGTTTAGTGATATTGCGAGTCTGCTGAGGGATTCTAAGAGAAAAGCCATTTCAGATTGCGCAAATGGTGTTGACAGTGATGATGTGCTTTCGATGGTAACCAATTCCCATAAAGAGTTGATTGAAGAATTGAACAAGGGAGAAGTTGATACATATAAGTTCACAAGCTGGTGTAGGTTGGGTCTGGAGAAGGTAAACTTCGGCTGGGGAGAGCCTGCATGGACGAGTGCAATGAATTTTCCGATTGAAATTAGTATTCTGAAGGACAGCAAATTTGGAGATGGAATTGAGGCGTGGATGACCTTGAAGGAAATTGATATGCTTCTCTTCCAACAAGATCCGGACATCATGGCCTTGACTTCCTCGCAAGAGTAGCTGGGATCACTAAACAGGCACACGATCGATCCTGGTCTTTTCAGTTTGTTGCTGAAGAAAATAACCGATTATCTGTTACCAGCCTCATCTTGTCCTGCTGTGTTTCTGAAAGGACCTTGTACTTTTCTTTTTTTCAGTGTTTTATGGAAGTTAAATGAACACCATGGATACGAGTAATTCAAATAAATTCTATGTTAGTCAAGCAACAAGATATCATGGTATACAAGAAGTTCAAGTTTTGACCCGATTAATTAATAGACCTCCTCATCATTCTACAGTTCTTGTCAACAACTCTCAAAAAATCACCAGTTCTATTCAGCTCTCTCTCTCTCTGTTCTTGTTTACTTCTTTCAACTCTCAAAAACTCACAGCCGCCAAAACCCAACACCACCACAGCCAACCTCACTCCACCTCCTCAGCAACCACTAGAGGCTGCCGCTCTAGCCACCCTATTCCTTAAATCATCAAACCACGAGCTGGGCTCATGAAAACACACTACCATAAAATCGGGTAATTCATACATGTACATGTGACGATCGAATTATAGCTAATCTTGGATCGAGAATCAAGAGCAGGGTTGGGCAGAATCAATGATCATAATGCAATCGTGCCTATTCAATTAATCAACTACAGATTTGAAGCTTGGAGTACCAAGTCAGACATCCTTTCTTCTGAACACAAAGGCAGAATTTCAACAATTTTTCATGATCATGCGCAAAATTATCCTCTTACTTGTTATTTAAATTCCAGCCTCTTATAATCCAGGTGAAGCAGAAAGAATAGGGAAATGTAGCGGCAGAATACTTGAACTAGAGGAAAAGCCACGCATCCATCGAGTCTGGCTACCCCATGAAGATTCTCTATGCATTAGTCTATGTGTTTGGAAATGTGTTTGGGAAATACTTAAAAAAAAATATTATTTTTATTTTAAATTAAGCTTTTTTTTGTATTAAAAATAATTTTAAATAAATAAATATTATTTTGATACATTTTTTAATAAAAAATATTTTGAAAAATAACCTTAATCACTCTTCTAAATAATCACTGAATACCAAATAACTTTTAAGAACCAGTTCATTGAAATATGGTAATTGACAACTTTCCAATAAGTTTCTATAACCTTTCTGAAATAAATAAAAAATTAATAAAATAAACTTCTAAATCATAATAAATTTGTCCATGCATTTTCATCATGATTTTTTTTTTCAAGTAATGAATTAAAGAAGAGACAAGTTTAGGGTTATTTTAGAAAATCAAGTGAAAATGTTTGCAATCATGAATATTTTGTATGGTGGACATACAATAATTAGCGACATCCTATTAATTATTCTTTGAGATCCACTTTAAAGAAAGAGACCAACACAAGAAAAGGAGGGAAAGCAAAAGTGATATGAATATTTACTCCTGTGATTTTACTCTCTTCTTGTATTTATCTTTTTTTTTTTAAAAAAAAGTATCCTAATAAATAATGATAGGATATAATTAATTAATTTCTAAAAGAAAATAAATTTCTCAGTGGAAAATTGAATATAATATTTTAAAATAATCTTGATTTTGCTCTTGTTACAATATCTAATATTATTTCTGACCTGATTAAAATTAGATAATGTTAACCTTCATCCATCAATCATTGGTAATGATTTAAAAATTTCTACATGGATAGATTAAGGTTTTTTATGGGCTGTTTGACATTGCGATCGAAAAGTGTTTATGAAAAAATTTAATTAATTTTTATTTTTATTTTTTATTTTAAATTAAAAATTTTAATGTTTTTAGATCATTTTGATGTGGTGGTGTCAAAAATAAATATTAAAAAAATAAGAAAAATATCATTTTGATGCATTTCTAAATAAAAAACACTTTAAAAAACAACCGCAACCACAACCACATTCTCAAACAGAACCTTAATCTTTTTTACTACCGTTAAATTTAGATGAATAAGGAGCAAATTTGAAAAAAATCAAAGAAGTCTAGTACTCAATTGATAAATTGAGTAAACATTAAGCACTACACTGACGTTTCTTTTTTTCACTTAACGTCTCAATTGGACCCACATCTTTTATTCCCGTAATACCCTACTCAAATTCAAACCTCAAACCTCCGCTCCCGCTCTTCAAGTCCATTTTCGTAAAATGCCCTCTCTCCCCTCCCATTTCAAAATTCGAAAACACAAGACCAGACCCTTCTCTCCCCCTCGCATTTATCTTTTCAAATCTCTCTCTCTCTAACTACAAGAAAAAAACCTCTCTTCCTCTCTCTAGAAATCACAGCCAATGGAAGGCAACGAGCGATATCCATGTCCGTCACCGTATCCCCAGCCGTTCAAAGACGTTTCGAATTTCAAAACCCCAAAACGCCCTCCAAATCTCTCCAAATTTACTTCTCCTAGCCCTCAGTTCTTCACAGCTTCAAAACGAACCCCGATTTCTTCCTCCTCATCCTTTCTTCCTTCCTTATCGGTCCAGTCCAGGCTCAAGCCCTCTACAACCACGGCCCGGAGAAGGCTCAAGGCGTTCGAGGTCGAGCAATCTCAGTCATCACGAAAGGCACAGATTAGGAAAGAACAGGCGCTGAAAACACTGTCGAAATCCCTCACTACCTGGCTTAATTTCCTGTTCGAAAACCCTAGTGCTTGCGGGTGTTCGTGTAATTTCACCCAGAGTGCGGTAGTGGGGTCCAGTGCGGTGGTGGGGTTGGGGAAGAGGGAAGGTGGAGCGGCTGGGGTGGGTGATGTGTGGAGGAGTCCGAAGAGGAGTAGGGATGTGACATGGCAAGGAGGAGGAGGGGGTGGTGGGGATGGTGACGTGTTGAATTTTAAGAGGTATGGGAAGTTGAAGGAGGGATTGAAAGAAGTGTGTAGTGTGGAGGATTTGATGGAGAGAATGAGGGTTTATTTGAGTTTGGGATGCTGTAAGGAAGTTTTTGATGCCATGGTTCCTGTTGTTAAGGTCTGTAAAATTGCGAGGTTCTCTTAATTTTTTGTGGGTTTTGTTTGTTCGTTTGATTTCAGGGGGTTATGCTTGTTTTACTAGGATTTCGATTGTGGAACAAAAACAGGTTTTATTGGTTTATTAGGGGAAGATTTTGCCTTAGTTATAGTAGTTGAACTGTTATAACTAGTTGATTGATAACTGTGGGTTTTGTTGTATTTGACAAGGGAAAAGATTGGTTAAATCATGTGTTTTAAACAAAGTTTAGTTAGAAAAAATAATTGGTAACATGATAGAATTGTCCTTTTATTTTACTTAATTAGGAGTAATCATGTATTTTAAGTTAGTAAAGGGTTTTAATATGAAGGAATTATGTGTTACTGAACATGGTGATGGAAATTTAAAGAAATTGCTATTGCTTTGAATGAAATGTTTGGTGGTATTGCTTTGGGAAATTTATTTGCTTTATTGCGGATTTGGTTAAAGAAAGTGGTTGCATCGGTTT
The DNA here is from genome assembly GCA_015731905.1 of Salix dunnii. Lineage (NCBI taxonomy): Eukaryota > Viridiplantae > Streptophyta > Magnoliopsida > Malpighiales > Salicaceae > Salix > Salix dunnii. Next base: position 789,563 of record CM027662.1, on the reverse strand, counting down.
CTTTTGTTCAGTTCGATTGGTAAAAATTAATATATTTAGTGCCATTTTATTTAAAATGTAGGGGTAGTAAAAGGAGATCTTTTGTTTTGTTAGAATTTTGTGAAAACTGATGTGGTTTATTGTTATTTTAGTCAAGAAACTGTTCTTTTCGATGCAGAGAGTTGAGTATTTTTACTCATTTTACAGACTATAGATGAAGGGAGGTTGAAAATGAGGACGCATTGTCCTATTGTAACAGATTTTGGCATGAAGGAGAAAGCTATGCGAATTCTCATGTGCTATAATCCAGTTTGGCTTCGAATTGGATTACAAATTATTCTTGGTGGCGATTCCTTGTTGCCCAGTGGAGATATTGATTCTGATCAAGAAATATCATTCTTGAAATTGGTGATAGAGAAACAATTTTTTTCACATATTGGACTAGCAAAAGCTTATGCTTATAACAGGAAGGTTGAAGGGTTATATAGACCAGGTTACTATGAGTCCTTGGGAAGTGTTATATTGAAGAGGTTTTTGCTGCTGGTTCTTATGCTAGATAGAGCTAAATTGCAGAGTGGTCTTTCTTTAAAGTATGGAATTGATGGAGTAGATGGGGGTTCACCTCCTCTGTTCGTTGTGCAGTCCAGTATAAAGTCTAGTCATCAAATGATTAATGGTAATTTTGAAGCTCTTTATTATGGTTGCTTACAGATTGAGTTATAACTACATCCTATTCGTTGTCGAATGACTTTTATCACTTTGATATAAAACTAGATTTCTTATCATCGGAGGTGATGCATGGAGAAGGGAATCTTCTTGCACATCTAGTGATCATAGGTTACAAAGTATCTTATCAGCAGGTATGCAGTTCAGTCCTCTTAATAACTTGTTTATTAGCACTTGCATGTGAGTTTTTTCAGGAATAAAAGAGTAGTGCTGTATTATCATCATTTTAAATCTCACCTCAAAGTTAAAAAATGGGCTAGACACCCTGCATTAATAATAACATCTCAAAGTTCAATTTTATGAACACTGTTATGTTTTCAGTGTTCCCTCGTTGAGTATGACTTCAGAGTGACAGATTTATTTGCGGAGCTTCAAGATGGAGTGAGGCTTTGTAGAGCCATCCAGCTCTTACAAAATGATTCCTCTATTCTTATGGTTGGCCCTTTTTTCCCCTTTCTTGTTCATTAGGAAACTGACTCTTTGTAATCATTGAACATTGAATGTCTTACTTAGTAGGGCTTATTATGTGGCAGAAAATGGTAGTTCCATCAGATACCCGCAAGAGAAATTTAGCAAATTGTGGCCTTGCCCTGCAATATCTAAGGCGTGCTGGTGTAACATTGCAAGATGAAGATGGAATGACAATCTTGGAAGACGATGTTGCTAATGGAGATAAAGAGCTAACTGTTTCTTTACTCTGGAACATTTTTGTTCACTTGCAGGTATGCTGGGTCTTTGCTGTTTCACAATGTCTCTGATTTTGAAATTGTAATATTCAATATACCAGGAGTGATTAAGGTTGTTGACTGGTTATAACTTGTAATCAAATTCTACAGTTGCCTCTTCTGCTCAACAAAACAACCCTAGCAAATGAAATTTTGAAAATTCATGGAGTTAACATGGTATGCTTCAGATCAGTTTCCTCTTGCTTATTAATTGTTACATAAAGTCACTCTCATTCTAGCTTTTAAAGAGGTAGCTGAGATTTCTTTCACTTGTGCTTTCTGTATTTCTTTTCGTCTTTTCCTCAAGTCATTCCCAGAGCCGCTGTATATTTAAGTTGAACTCATTGTTTTCTATTGCATAGGACTCCGCTAGCATCAGTCCTGGTTCCTCTCCTTTGGAGTTGCTTTTGAGTTGGATTCAGGTATGGCTGCTATATAGAATATATGCCGTTGATCCCCCTCCCCCTCTCGCTTCTTGAGATCACTTTTTCATGTCAGGTCCTTTCCTTTTTTGTTTTGCCAGCAGAAACATGTAGATTTTGACTTGCTAACGCTCCTTTGGTAGTTTTACTTGCTTCATGGCCATTGAAATTGTTTCTGCAGGCAGTTTGTGGAAAATATGATTATAAAATTAATAATTTTGCTTCGCTGGTTGACGGAAAAGCCATATGGTGTTTGCTTGACTATTATTTCCGTAAAGAACTTTCTTGTTCTCATTCTCCAAAGGTACGACATGTTTTGCAGTTTTTATTGGTTTTTAAGCTCTACAAATTCTTCTTTCTCATGTTTTATTGTCACTTCATCTATTTTCATAGGATCCTCATGAAAGTAGAAGAGAAGAATCACTTATGTCAGCTATTGATTATACAGATTCAGTTCACAATTTCTTATTATCACAGAAGCTGACAACATTACTGTGGAATTTTCCTGAGGTAAAGATCATAAAATATCTATCTACATGCATAACGCTTAACCAGCTGCTGACAATCCATTTATATGTTTTAATCATGTCAACTTGATACGTAAAACATTTGGACTTGTTGAAGTTGTTGGTTTTTAAGGCATGACATATTTAAAGGACATCTTGAGAAAAAGTTTTGTACTTTTTAATGACCTGGAAATTTGGATAGATCAGTTTGTCGGTGGCTGAGAAATTGACCTTTCATAGTGTCAACAAGTGACCATGTTTCTTGATTAGTGATATACATGTTTGAACTTTTGTCAGAAGTTATGTGTATGACTTTATGTATTGTATTTACAGGTTCTTCATATCAGTGACATTCTTGAACATAGTGGTGCAAGTAATCATCGAAGTGTGGTAATTTTATTGGTGTTCCTCTCATCACAACTGACTGTAAAGAAAACCATGGTAAAGCTAGAATTCTTTTGCTGGATAATGACTGGAGCAACACTCTTGGGATATGTTTTAATAATACTTTTCTGTTTGATAGGATCAACTGAATTTCCATAAACTATTGTGTTGTGATTGTCAAGAGAGGAGAAATACAAGCGTTGGAAGGTGTTCCTTTAGTTCAGAAGCAGAGCTGGACCAAGACATAATAGATGGCCCCAGTACAGAAGGTTTCCACCTTTAATTTAGTAGTAAATCTCCTTTTGGTGTTTATTGTCATTATGTAAATATCCTGTCTTTCCCTCTTATTACTGAATGCTTTCAAATGCGTACTTGATTCGAAAGCACCGAAGTTTAGGATTTATGCGACTTGTGCCTCTTGAGTCCGGTTTCGAATGGGAAATATAGGGATGGGCATTACCTTTCATTAAACTTGTTTCATATGTAAAAACATGTATGGCTTATGATGAAAAATATATATTTACCTGGAATGAGTCTTAAAGAAAGGATTTAAAACTAAAATGATAAAATGCTTGCATCATTCACCTGCAGTTGTAGGAATGGAAACGCGAATATTGGTTTTAAAGGGTTTTTTTTTCTTCTGTTATTTGAACTACATTATGCAGATGCCGCTAGAAAGTTTAGGGCTATTAAGGCTTGGTGGCAAGATATGGCGGAACGAAACAACAAATTCATCACCAAACCTGGTACTTCTGTTTTGGAGTGCAACTCAACTAGCAATCTGGGCATCATCATTCAAAGAGGTATTCTCATTCAGTTTTCTTTTCAATTGGAAAGTGCACCCATTATTCAAGTTGCAATAATTGTTCTGTTTAAGTTCTTTGATATAATCTTGATTGAAGTTTGGAGGTTTTTCTTGTTTTCAAGGTTGTGAGGAGCTGCCATGCTGTTCTGTTAATTTTCGTTTTTAGAGGCAACAGTTTAAATAGTTGTAAATTTGTCCTTTTTATGGAAATCATTTTACATGGATTGACCATCTAAGTTGATCAGAAATAGCACATTGCTTCTTTGCCTGATACCATAATCTCTGGCCACTAATGTCTGCTTTCTGACTAACAACCAATACTATTTCAGAAAATGCTGCAAAAGTGATACAATCACACTTTAGGAGATCGGTTGAACGCCATAACTTTTTGAAGATGATAAGAGCAGCATCTTTTTTGCAAACTGCTATTCGGGCTTGGTTAATGGTGAAGAAGAAATCAGTCCTTTTAAAATTCAGCAGCGTCGCGGTTCAGGATTCTAGATGTGGTACATACTTCTATTTGCCAGTTCATTTGTATGAATCCCTGCAAATTACTCACATGCTTTTTTGTTTGGTGAATCATGCAGAAAGGTGGAGCCAGGCTGAAAACTTAGGGAAATATGTGAAGTTCATTGTTGACAGGCATAGATTTGTCAAGCTACGAAGGGATGTGATGCTTATCCAGAAAGCCACGAGGATTTGGATCAGACGAAGACATAAAAGTGATTGTGTTAGTAATCTTGATGTATCCACTATTGATAGAGTTGATGCTGCCATTGCTCTTCAGAAATTCATTCGTGGTTGGGCAGCAAGGTCCAGGTATAAGGCTGTTCAGTTGGAAAAGGCTTCATCCTCTTGCCAATTTGACGGTCTAACAGTTCAGCTTTCTTCGAAGACTGTAATTTCCAGGTCCATCCACGAACAGCAGCTTGCTGCTACTAAAATTCAAAGTCATTTCCAAGGTTGGCTGTTGAGAAGGACATTTTTAATTCGGAAGCAAGCAGTATTGAAAATTCAACGTAATTATAGATGCTTAAGATGTCGGAGGGCTTTTCAAGAATTTAGTATTGCCAAAAAGTCAGCCATTGTTATTCAATCTTGTGTTCGTGGGTGGATTGTAAGGAGAAAAGTGGGAAGATATCGGTATCTCATTTGTGTGCTTCAAGTAAGCTATATGCCAATCGTATTCCTGTCTGCGCTTTTTTTTTTTTCATTAAAATATTGAATGCATTTATAAATTGATAAATAATGCATAGAGAATCCTTTAACTTATAGGATTTAGCTAATGTGTTGATTCATTTACTTTACTGACAAAATAACTAATTTAACTTCCACTTCAGGGTTGAAGGGGGAATTGCAAAAATGAGCTTCTTGGTATTTAGTTTTAGTGTTGTATATATTTTTGCATAAATATACCTATGCTCAGTTTTTTTGTTCTTTTTATCACGAGTACATGCTTTCTATGTGGGTGATAACACTTGGGTTAAGTACTTATTCTGCTGCCTATCAGAAGTAATTGTTGAATTCCTGTAACACCTACATGCATCTAGATGGTTGGAAGTGTGAAAAATGTTTGTTTTGTTCATTTGTCTGAATGAAACTCACTTGTATATAGCAACTTTTAAGGCATAACATGTGCATTTCTTGCTTCTATGTATCTGAATTCAGCAAGATGGTGAAGTTTTTCTACTGGATAGAATTTGCTTTACTGTGGTCCTGGAAAAGCAGGGTGTTTAGGAGATGATTTCACTACAGCTTTTTCCTTTAGCATTTTCTATGAACTGCCACAGCTTTATGCTCTAGAAAAACTTTGCCTGAATTTTTTTGAAAAAAAATTATATATTTTAAGTTCGATTCTGTTCAAATGAATCCAGAGATACTGCCGGGCTTGGCTAATAAGGAGGGGCTTTTTGTTCCAAAAACAAGCAGCAACACAGATTCAAAGTGCTATTCGATGTTTAAACTTCAGGACAGCATTTAATTCTCGCAAAGGTGCTACAATTGAAATTCAACGTTTTGTCAGGGGACATTCTACTCGAAATAGGCTATTAGGTATTTTGCAAAAGTTTTCTCCCAAAGTTTAATATCTGCATCTTTTCTTTGATTAACTGTTCGTTCATTTCTGGATTTCTTATCAAGTTTAGCTTGCTTAGCTTCCAATATATTTTGAATCTTATTGTTACAGGGGCTTCTCAGTTTTCTGGAGGATTTGCTAGTTACGGAAATTTTCTAACCTCAGGAGTCTGCTTTCAGAGCTTGGAACTGAAAGTAATGATGTCTTCAGTTTTGAAGCTACAGAGGTGGTGGAGAGGCATTCTATTTCTTAAACTCAGAACAAAGTCTGCAATTGTTATACAAGCTCATATTCGAGGTTGGATTGGTAGGCAAATGGCCTCTAGAGAGAGGCAATGTGTTGTTCTCCAAGTAAGACTGTGACTTATTTTGAGTTCTGCTTTTATTTTTTACATGAACATGACTTGCAAATTTACCAGAATATCTGATCGAGAGTAAGTCCAAACCATGTGCTTGCCCTTGAATTTGTTGGTTGCTAACATATTGGTGTGATCAAAACAAAATTTCCTCTACATGATTGCCTTCCTATGCATATAGAAAACAAACTTCCTCTGCATGGTCCTATCTTAACTAAACATGATATACTCCCAACTTCACTGCAAAAATGCTTGTGTTTCTATTTTGTCCTTTATTATATTTGTGTTTTTCTTAGTTGTTTATTTGATGTCTTGGTATTCTCTGGTAATTGTGTCAGTAGACCTTTTTCTCAGACCAATCACTTTATACAGTTGGCTGCTATGTAATCCTTTTCACTCGTGAAGTCAATGAACCTGTAAATTTAGCTGAAATTGGCCTGCTTCTAGATTAAGCTTGACACTGCTGTTTTTGGCTAATAAGCAGTAACTTTTTGTTCCAGAGAGAAGCAGTTCTAAAAATCCAAAGTTCTATTCGATGTTTGAACAGCTGGAAGGCATTTCGTTGCGGTAAACAAGCTGCAATAAAGATTCAGGGGTTTGTCAGGGGGGAGATTACTCGAAATAGGCTTTTAGGTTTGTGAAAATTCTTCTGAACTTTAATTGCTCGCGCATTTTATTTCATACAAGCTCGTCTGCATTATTGAAATATGGTTCAAGTTTAGTTATCTTAAGCATATCTGGCGTTGGACTGATGCAGGGGCTTCTCGCTTTCATAGAGCTACTGCTAGTTTTTGCAAAATTCAAACCTCAAGAGTCTGCTTGCAGAGTATGGAATTGAAAATAGTGATGTCTTCTATTCTGAAGCTGCAAAGGTGGTGGAGAGGTGTTTTATTGCTTAAGCATAGAGCAAAATCAGCAATCCTCATACAGTCCCTTGTTCGAGGTTGGATTGGCAGGCAACAGGCCTCTAGAGAGAGGCAACGTGTTGTTCTGCTTCAAGTAAGACTAATGGATCTTTGCTATTATTTTTCTATGTTGAATTTCCATGGCAATAAAACTGGCTCATTATAACTGAATATCTGATTAAAATATTTCCATGTGATAACAAAATTGAAAACATTTTTGCCCCTGAATTTTTTTTGTCTTTGATAAATGACTTGGATAAATACAATTTTCTTTATGAATCCATGTCTTGGTCACATGACGTTCACTTAAATTTGACCTACTACTTTCTCTCTCATGGGCGTATATTTTCCCGGATCAAAGGTGAATTAGTTGCTTCCCTGAAGCCTTAGAAGCTGAAATTGTTTTAGCTTTTGTATCTTTCTCTGTGCACCGGTCTCTTCTAGTCAGCCCGATTATATTACCGAGTTGGCATTTACGTTATTTGCCCCAGTATTTAATTTTTTCCTTGGAACATGTTCCTAGGCTAACTGATATTTGTATATTTGACAGTCACACTGGAAAGGTTTTCTTGCACGTAAAAATGCAAGAGGGCAGCTCCTGGATTTGCGTCTGAGAGTGCAAAATTCTGCTAAAAATGTGGATGACAGCATGCGTATTATTAACAGGCTCATAGTGGCTCTTTCAGAACTATCAAGCATGAAGAGTGTCAGTGGAATTCTTCACACTTGTGCAACTTTGGGTAAGATTTTTCTAATGTCTCGGATCTTAGAAATTTGAATGTTTTGATAGTGTTATACATGCTTTACTGGGAAGTAGCATGGGAATCAAATAGAATTTGTTTGAATTATTGTAGCCTACATACATAACACTACTTGAAAAAATACACATCTTTCCTGAAGTAAGTACTATTTGGTTCCACATTATCAGGATATGGTTGGACAGGATGCAAGGATACATGGTTTCACCAGCTTGTGTAAGCATGAAAAATAATGCATCTTCATGCCATCTTACGCAGTTCATGATCTGTTGTTGAATCTTCAATTTATTGAGGGAGCATAGATATCCATTTGTCTTTTTGGTTGAAATAATGAGTCAAGAACCACATGCTTCTTTAAAGGTATCATTTTGTGTATTTATTCCAAGTTTTTTTTTTTTTTTGCCAGATATGGCTACAGAACACTCTCAAAAATGTTGTGAGAAACTCGTGGCTGCTGGGGCAATTGACAACATACTGAAACTGATTCGCTCAGTCAGTCAAAGCATGCCTGACCAGGAGGTTTTAAAGCATGCGCTCTCAGTTCTCCGGAATCTTTCCCGTTATCCACATTTGATTGAAGTGCTTATTGACAGTCAAGGAGTAGTAGAAATAATTCTTTGGCAGTTGCTCAGGTTATCTTGTTATGCTCTAAGAAGTTAATGGTATGTTTTTATTTGCTATTTATGAACAAATTTTCTTTTGACTAATGTTGTCCAGGAACAAGGAGGAAGGATATTTCATTGCTTCCGAGGTTATGAAGAAGATCTGTTCACATAAAAAAGGTGTTGAAATGGTGCTGAGGAAACCACCCATCATAAAGAGGTTACAGAGTCTTGTGGAAGAATTAACAAGGAAGGCAAACTTCGAGAAGAAGTAAGTCGCTGGCATTCGGAACTCTATTCCCTTACAATTATACTTCAGATGAGGTGTCACTGATGCTGCAATGATTTCTTATCCGTATTTTTTTCTCTTAATTATATAGAAAAATCTTGTCATCATAACAGGCATAAGATATACAAGTTCATTGCACCTATCTTTGTGCAGGAAACCTCGCGGCATGGCAGTGAGGGAAAACATGGAAAGAAGATTACGCGAGGCCGTCGAACTTTTGAAACTGATAAATAGCTCACTTCAGTAGTCGAACTCGTATACAGCTTTTTTACGTGAGGCTTGTTGTATTCTAGCAAATAGTGGCATTAGTAGCTACCCTTTAAGTTATGGAAAATGCAACATTCTGGAGCTGTTCCAGGGCCATGTTGTTTGGCGTTCTTTCTTGTATTATCTTTGCACGCTTGAGCTTGGAGATCTTCTGATCTCATTCAGTCTCAATATCAATTGTTCTTGGTGAATTGAGTGTTGAGAGGTGTGCAGATTTGAGATGAAGTTGACTTTCTTTACTGAAGCTGTAGTGAATAATTTATATTTTTTATCTGTTTTAGACAAGGTACTTCCATGTCTACGTTTCACTGTGATGAATCAGAATTTATCATGAAGGTACTCACACAGAGGTTTGGCAGAAATCCAACATAGTTCTTAAAATTATCATTAATTTTAATAAATTATTTTTGTTTTCCATTTTTTCTTGTGAAAAGGAATTCGAATCTTCTTATTCGAGTGCAAGTGGATACTGAACACAGTGACCATCAATTAAAGATTGGAGATTTTTTGTTTGTTTCTTTTAATTAGTAAATTATGATTTTTATAGTTATTCGGATTTGAAAATAATAATATATTCTACATATTTTACATTTTATGAAATGACTATGTTCCATAATAAAAAAAAAAACAAATGTCAATAAATATACCAAATTGACTTTTGGTGTGCATAAAAACCAGATCTTTATATACATTAATTTTTTTATTTTTTAACAATTTAAAAAAAAAATGATCTTAGGAAAAAAAAACTTATTTAGTTAAAAAAATAAAAATATAGAAGAGATTCCTTTCTATTTCTATTTTTATTTATTTTAATCTCAGTAACACAGCTCCCTGGTGAAATTCTCTATAATTATGGTAAAAGAAAAATTAAATTATAATTATACGGGAGAAAAAAATAACCATATTTTCCCTCGTTTTTTTTACTTACTAGAAAAGGAAAACCTAGAAGGAATATCCCACGCTTCCACGCTAGGTGTCCTTAAAAAGACATCCTCTGCCCTCATTCTTCGTCTCTCTCTCCCTCGAGCCTGAAACCCCCCTGCTAGGGTTTCCCTCTCCCTCTCCCTCTCCCTCAAGAAAACCAACAGTCACACACAATGATGCAGCAACCAGGACCAGGAGGAGCCATGCTACCACAACAGCAACAACCACCACCACAGCAATACCAGCAACCACCGTACATGATGATGATGCCGCCGCCACCAATAGCTCAAACCCAACCTCCACCACCACACATGTGGGTTCAACATCAGGCCCATCAGACTTCTATTCCACCACCACCTCAACAACAGGGACAACCTCCTGCTAGTGCTGATGAGGTCAGGACTCTTTGGATTGGTGACTTACAGTACTGGATGGATGAGAACTATATTGCTAGTTGCTTTGCTCATACTGGAGAGGTAAACAAGAAAAACCCAGTGTTTATTTTGTGTTTTTATGTGTAAAGATTTGGTCTTTTTTATTCTTTAACGGGTTTCTTGTATTTTTTTGTTATAGAGGGTTTTTTTTTTTTATTTGTTTTTCTTTCTGAAAGTTATGACTATCATGAGTATAGTATATGAAGACTTATATGATGGGTGGGTGGCTGTAAATTAGGTGGGATAATTTATTGTAAAAGATTAATAACAGTATTCAATGAAGGAGGATGAGTTTGGAGATGGTGATTATAAGGCTTTCTAGTTTGTAAGATTTTGTAGTCTGCTGATTTTGTTCAATCTTGAAATTTTTGAGCGAGTCCGTTTTCCTTTCTGCGGGTGTTTTATGGTTTGTTTGTATAAAGGAGAGCTAGTTTGCTTAGCTATCTATGATTTTTATTTTTCCTTGAATTGAGATAAACAGAATAGTAGTAATGTTGCATTTAGTCTTGGCTGTTTGGAGAAAGTGTAAAATCTTGAAAAGTTTAGTAGTTAATCCATAATCACATGGATCAAATATCTTCATCATTTGAGATCTAGTAAAACTGATTTTTTGTTTGTTTACGAGGCAACAAAAAAGGTTGTGAATATATGTCAAATCTAACAACATATTTTGGACTTTTTTTCATACATTGAACATTACAGATATGTGTTTACACATGCTGTGAATTAGAGAGGGGAGGATCCTAATCTCATGTATTCATTACTGAGAGGATTGATTTGTTGCAGGTTGCTTCTGTGAAAGTCATTCGTAATAAGCAAACTTCTCAAATCGAGGGTTATGGATTTATTGAGTTTACCAGTAATGGGGCTGCAGAAAGGATATTGCAGACTTATAATGGCACCCCAATGCCAAATGGCGAGCAGAACTTTAGGCTGAACTGGGCTTCTTTTAGTGGGGGTGACAAGCGTGATGATTCTCCTGACTTCACTATATTCGTGGGAGACTTGGCTGCTGATGTTACAGATTTCATGCTCCAAGAGACGTTCAGGGCCCACTTTCCCTCAGTAAAGGGTGCAAAGGTGGTGATTGATAGGCTTACTGGACGCACAAAGGGTTATGGGTTTGTTCGTTTTGGAGATGAAGGTGAACAGCTACGTGCTATGACAGAAATGAATGGGGCATTTTGTTCGACAAGGCCCATGCGAGTAGGGCCTGCTTCAAACAAGAAGGCTGTGGTTGGTCAGCAATATCCAAAAGGTATGTATCTCTTGTCATTGTTATTGATCTAGCTGAATGCCAATTCTCTAAACATGGTGTCTTTATTTTTTTTTCTTTTTAACCTGCATTTGTAATCAGGGATTTGCCCCTTTAGATTGATAGTTTGGTTATGCTCTTAGTATGCTTAACATTTTAAGATTGTTTTCTTCCAGCTATTCTTTGAAGATAGGCAGCAGTTTCCAAAGTCATTTCTTCTATTGTTTCCTTTAAAACATGGGCACAGTAACTTCTATTAAAAATCTTGAAACATGCAAAAACTTATAGAATTCCTGTTGTCTCAAAGCAGGGTGTCAAGAGGCTCTATCATCTAAGGGCCTGGAACTGATTTCAGCTGAATTGGTTACCCTTTAGTGCGTGGCCTCACTTAGGTCAGTTTTAAGTTTTTGTCCTGCCCGCTATTTGAGCTATCATGTAGCATCCACAATGCTACATTTCAAGCATCTTTTCAGTTCGTTCAATAAGTTGAGCTTTCTGTCAAGTTATATTTCTCACTACTCTGGTTACCTGAAGATTTATCAGTTCAGTATCGTGACACTTTTACCATTAGATAGGGTCTAGTGTCTATTCTCTTCTTTTTTGGTCAATAGGGAAAAAATTGTGTCTGTTTTTCCCGGCTAATTATTCATTCATTATATATTCCTTCATTGTTCCTTGATGTATTATTCTAATTAATATTTCTATGTTTCTTTGATTTTTTGAGAGTTTAGATTTCCCAGCCACTACCAGTTTACTTTGTGTAGCCAGTGGCGACTCTTTTGCTTGAAACTAGTGTTGCCACATAGCACAACCATCATTGTGTCTAGGTTTTATTGGGACTGCAGTCTCTTCTTGTCCTCACCTATTACTTGAGCTTGATTTTGTTAATTTTACCCCTTCGGGGTTTTTTTTGTGCCATTAGTTGCTCTGGGTGTTAATATGCCTGTTTCTCCATAGGAGCGGATGATGATTTTTGCTGACATTTAAAGATCTTTCTTTTAAAAAGAACATTGAATATGACATAATAGTTCCTCATAAAACTACCAACTATTCTTTATGACTGTAGCCTAATTATCAGAATTTTTTTCTGATATTTACTCACCAGAATTTGATGAAGTGAATGGTTGGAGATTGGGTGTAAATACTATCATTTTATTCTTCTGTTGTTTCCTTTTATTTGAGAGCAAAACACTTAATACAATAAACAAGAGATTGAGAAGGATCTTGTGATGCATGGAAGCTAAATGATGGGAATTGATTTGATATTTTTGAAGAATTATTTGGATATCAGTGTCAAGTTGAATTTATGCACGTTAGTGTATTTGAACTAATGATGTGCTCCTATTCTTCATGATAAGTTGTTTTATGAATTGTGATGTCCATCTGTGTTTCTTTAACAAGTTTTACTATGGGGAGACATTATCTCGGAGAGCTGTCTTGCCTATTATTTTTTATTTCTTGTTTATTTCGTCTTTATTTTCATAAGCAGCTTCATATCAGAATCCTCAGACCCAGAACGACAGTGACCCTAATAATACAACTGTGAGTTCTTTGTTCGTTTATATTTTAGAAACTACTTTTGCCAACGTGATTCTGACTTGGAAAATTTTAAACACAGATTTTTGTTGGTAATTTGGATTCTAATGTTATGGATGATCATTTGAAAGAACTCTTTGGTCAATATGGACAATTATTGCATGTGAAGATACCTGCAGGCAAGAGATGTGGGTTTGTTCAATTTGCTGACAGGTAAGGAAATATGCTTGAGCATCTGCTGATGACGGCTCCTGAGGAAAAAAAATTTAACCTGCATCTGGGCTATGTATCAGGAGCTCTGCAGAAGAAGCGCTGAAAAATTTAAATGGAGCTCAGTTGTGCGGACAGAACATTCGATTGTCATGGGGCCGTAATCCTTCAAATAAACAGGTTTTTACATTAGCTAACACCTTAAATTTCTCTTGAGAGATTCGCATAAGCTCATGAACCTGATTGATATCTGGTGCGTCGCATTTGCAGGCTCAGCCAGATGCAAACCAATATGGTGGTGGTTACTACGGGTATGGACAGCAAGGATACGAAAATTATGGGTATGCTCAAGCTACTCAGGACCCCAACATGTACTATGGAGGTTATCCTGGCTATGGGAACTATCAGCAGGGCCAGCAACAGCAGCAAGTAGGGTATAGCTGAGAAGTTTTGGCGTATCATCATCGCATGTCCTTGTAGTTTATTAGTGGAAGGGGTGGTAGTTTTCACTTCTCTCATCTAGTATGCTAATTGGAAGAAAACCATTTCAGGCGTGTACTTTTCTTGCTACAAGTACAAACCTCTATTTTTTATTTTTTTTTGTAAAACTATCACATTGCATGTTTAAGATTTGATCAGAGATCTATGTTATTATTATTGTGTTTCATTTTGTTAGATTTTTGTTTTGTAGAAATGTAGAGGCTTTCTAAGCCCATAAAAGAAATCATCGTCAAATGTTGGTAAGCGGAAAATGGAAGAAAAATTCAGTAAGTGACTGGGACAGAATCATTATTTTAAGTCCGGAGTACAAGTAGACATTCAACCAAATAACTTGAGTGGATCTAGCAATATCCTTGAAAATATTGAAGAGGAAAAGATTTGAGAAACAACGGGGTGGGGGAACAATTATCTTCAGTCTGGTTTCTTCAAGTTCAAGCAATTATCTGTGGTTTGACCGAACAACTCTTGCACCAGTTTTAGCTCCCTCTCTGCAACAATCATCCAAAATAATCCATTTTAAATCTGAGAATTGTTGAAAACAAATCACATTGACCGATTACAGAAAATTATATGTATCTAATTGGGTGGCAGGCAGCCACCAAAATAAGTTCCTCCATGGTTTTCAGTTCCCCTTGCTTTTCCTTACATATTACTATTCTTTAAATCACTCTCCATGCTGCAAAATTCGTTTTCTACTGGAAGGCATTAAGAATGTTATATCCCCCCTTTATGGATCTTAGGGAAGCAAGGGGAAGGATTCATGATCTGAATTATAGGTACAGCTGTTGCTTTGCAGGGAAGGTGCCATTGTTCTAACTGCCCAGTAATTATAATATTCATATTGGAGCAGGACAAGTATTGTAACAAGTGTCCGACCACATACAGCACATCAAACAACCATCTGAAAAGTTGAAGAGTTTACCTGCTGCCTCCAGTTGCCTTTGAAGTTCCTGGCCTACAGCATCATTTTCAGCCTGTGCATTCAAAGACAAGTTAACTGACCATTCATCAATTCTAAAATACTAGATGTAGAAAGTGAAAATCGGTGAAGTTTCTGTGGAATAAACCTGGAGTTCTGCAATCCTTTTCAGTTGGGCTTCCTCACCTCCCTCAGACAAAGGAAGTGCTGCAACCAATGCGTCAAACTGTACAAAGAACAACCAGGAATTAGTTGCAAACTGTTATTAAAGTGTACACAGGAGATGGACAGAAAACCAACAGCTGAACACTTGAAATCAAAATCTCATAGCGCACAAAAGCAAACTGTTTTGGATTCACACATTCTTGTTCTCATTACCTAGCCAATTACCCTTGCATTGCCAAAAAAACCCTGACATTTTCATCAATTTTTATACAGATTTCCACAAAAATTCCAACCATTTTGACTCAAATCATGCAAACATACCAGTTTTTCAGTATGCTACTGAAAAATACATTTTGCTAACGTGACAAAGCAAGAGTCAAACTCTCATTTTAAAGAAACTTGTAGATTATTTGAAAAGGCCCACATTTCTCTAACATATGATGAAATATTCAACTCTTTTTAATCCCTAACAGAACAAAGCAACATATATTTACTTCACTCACAACGTTTTTGCTAGATTCTTGTATTCACAGACAAGGCAGCTTTAGCTTTAGCACTTGAGTTGTTCACTTCGCAAACAAAAGAATCTCTATTAAATTTAGTGAAAGAACGAAGCCTGTTACAACAAATCTCCACTAACAAACACTAGAAAGAATTTCAAACGGTACTAAAATCCAGACTTCACAAAAAGCTTCGAGGTTCATTCTAAACAAACTTCTACTGATGAATCAAGCAAAATCTAATAATATAGGTAACATCTTAGCCGCTTCCCAGTTTTGATTACAGGACTTAATAAAGCACTCAAGACAAGACAAACATCAACTCCTATCCAAATTCCAAACATAACCCGGAACAAAGGTTGTCCTTGCACACATTTAACTACAAGCATAAAAAATTACAGGGAAAACAAAAAAAAAAAAAAAAAGGAAAAGAAAACTTTAAACATCTTGCACTGCAAAAACCGGCCACTGATTATTCAAGCTCAACAGCCCAGAAAATAAAATAGAGATTCACTGCTTAAAACACTGAATTAACCCTACTTAAGCAAAACACAGATGCTAAAATGACAAGAAAGTCATAAAGAGTCAATCTTTTGCCGGGTTTCTCTATAAAGTTTAAGTTTTTGAGCTAGACGGCTTGAAGTGATTACCTGTTTAGCAGCTTTGACAAGCGCAACACTCATCTGTTTTGGTTGCTCAGGGAAACTGGCAGCATCTTCTGTAGGATTTGGAGGAGGTTCTGGGTAGTTTTGAGAGAGTCTGGCTGATGGTGCATCTCTTTGAAGAGTACCAAAAGTGTTGAAAGTAAGCCCTGCTATTTGATTCACTTGCTCCTGTAACTGAGATATTATGTCCATGTTTATTGCAACCTTGTATTTGTAGTAGTAGAACTAGAAATTTTGACGTACAGAGGGTTTTTTTCCCCCTTTCTCGAGAAACAAACGGAACTTTGCAGATTTTGAGGTTTTACGGAAGCAGAAGCGAGAATGGTATTGGACCTTCGGGATATTCAACAAACCAGCTATTAACCTTTTGGGCTGAAACCCTAAATGTTCATTGTTTGTTATGTATATGAGAATTTAATTAATTGGTTTTTACTTCTTAGCCATTTGTTTTTTTTAATCTTATTCTAATGTGTTGTGATTTTATCAGAAAAAAGGATGAAAATTATGAATAATTATATGATAATTGAAACGAAATCCAAGATAATAACAATAATAATAATAATATCATCAATATCCAAATTATTAAAAAACAATAATTACTAATGAAATAAACTCGAATAAGATTCAATTTTTTAATAGAAATGAAATGAGAATTTAATTTGCAAGAGAATTAAAAAAGAATAGAAATGTATTTTGTTAGAGATAAGAGTATAGCTGGGAAGGCTGAGGGATAAAAAAAAATCTTAGCTTTATCAGAACAATTTAAAGTTTAAATTAGTCAAATTTCAGTTTTGATCCTCTAGAAAAATCCCCTTATCCCCTTGCTGCATTCCTTGTACAGGCAAAAAAAAAAAAATTGTTATAATTTTAAAATAGATTTATTTAATTTCAAATTTTAAGTGTGTAGAGAGCTCTTCTGAGTTATTTGGAAAGTGTGTTAAATAATAATATAAATTATATTTTGTAGTATTGTCTAAAAATTTAATATTTTAGATGAGATGATTTTTTAACAATCAATCAAAGTCTTATTAACCTAACAATCACAAATTCGAATATTACCATCTCTATTCTATTCGATAAAAAATCGAGTTCAAGATAATATATATTTGTATAAATTTTCAAGATCAAAAGATATTTATTTAAGAAAATATATTAAAGAATAATATAAATT
Organism: Salix dunnii; assembly: GCA_015731905.1. Lineage (NCBI taxonomy): Eukaryota > Viridiplantae > Streptophyta > Magnoliopsida > Malpighiales > Salicaceae > Salix > Salix dunnii. Next base: position 772,486 of record CM027662.1, on the reverse strand, counting down.
ATATTTTAAAAACTCACCTAATAATTTAAATTTTTAGATAAAACAGTTAGTTAAAGGAGTTCTGGAACATTATTAAGATCATCTGACTTGAAAGGCAATACGTCTAGCAAATTTAAGACAAAAAAATTGATAGCATATTCTACTTTCAAAGAAATTATTACCAAAGTCTGCATCCATTTCTACTACAAAAATAAAATGATAACCAAAGTCAAAAGGCAAACCATTTAGATGAGAAAATACTTGCCCGACCTATGAACTGATATTTAATGATCTACTTAACACTCAAAACAACGGCAATGTCGAGCATTATTGACTATGCCTATTTATTCCTCGACCATTGACATCAAGTGTTGCATCTATCACAGCTTTATCCTGCCTATGCCCTATTGTTTCATTAGAAAATGCCTTACACCACTGGGTTGTTTTGAACTTTTGATACCACCAGATAAATCTAAGATTCGGCGGTTGGGATGACATCCTTGATATTACTGTCCACATTACTAGTAACATCAGGAGAATTGCAGGGCTGGGGTTCAGTCATCTTAGGAAGAACAGGTTCATCAGCAGCAGCCTTGGATTCTGGTAGACCAGCTTCTCTCCCAAATAGGGTTGCAGGTAGGCTGGTCGTTGCTGAAATGTCTACCCCTGCCTTCATAATATTTGTAGCACCAGAAGGAACATCTGACTGCGGTTCAATAACTCTCTGAAGAGAGAATCCTTCAGCTGCATTCTTCTGTGGTGGGGGAATAGCTTCTCTCCCGAACAGCAGTGATGGAAAGCTTGCGATTGGTGAGGATAGTGAGTTTGCCTCGGTAGAGTTAGCAGTATGACCTATAGGAATAGGACTATCATTAAGATGGGATGTATCATCTCCACTGATAATCTTCATAGCAGGCTCTGAAAAGCCAGCATTTTTTGGAGAAGACTGTTTTTCCATTAAAGAACAAGGGCTTTTCACTCCATCTTGGACTGGTTCATTCAGCTTAAGGTCATCACCAGAAGGCTGATTTCGAATTTCACTCACTGGCAAAATATCAGCAGGGGGTGAAGGTAGAGAAACTGATTTGAACTGTTCATTTGCCTTTACATTTAAATTAGGTACTTTACTAAGGGAGGCTTCAAATTCCTGCAACCAATCATGCTGTCCGGCAATCTTATTGTGCCCCATCTCTGCCGTAGCAGAGGCAGGTTGATTCTCATGTCCTGAACCCAAAACTTGAGGCGGCATGATGCTTCCTCCAAACAAAGGTCCTGTGCTACTCTGCAAGTATTCAGTCCGAGGCAGCATCTGAGAAGCAGAGAGGCTCTCCTTTGCAACTGGAACAGTTGATTGAACCCCAGATTGGAGCCCTTTGTCCTGAACAGTCGGTGCGAGTTTTTTTAGCTCAACAGGTTGCTTTTCATTTTGCTTTGGTGAGGTGACAAAACTAGGCATCTGAGTTGGAGGAGGTGAAACTGGGATGGGTATATCTGCTCTTCTGTACATTTTTGCTTGTGGAGCCACATCATTTTCTGCAGTGATGGGAATGAATCGGCCAGGTTGAAATACAAGACCCCTCAGAGTTGTGTCAGAGTCTTCTACCTTAACTTTAACAAAGTATCCAGCGTCAAACAAACCATCAATAACACCAGTAATCACCTGGCCCACCATGTTAACACCAGCAGCACCAGTTGGTCCTACAGTCGGTTTGTTTTTCTTCATGTTGCCAGATTCAGGCATTACAGGTGTTTTCTCGCCTAGCACAGTGCTCTCATCCTTGCGTGGACGGCCACGTTTGCGTTTCATAGGAGGATCTGCTGGAGAAGAGCTAGTTCCCTGACTTAGAGGGTTCATCTTGCGCAGATGACAAGTCGAGTGATTTTACACAAGTTTTCAAAAAAATTCTCCTGCAAACAAGATCATATACTCCATATCCATTATTTTTACACAATAAACCACCAGTTAAAGAGTAAAAATAACAGCAAGACTATTAGAAACAGAAACTGATCGATGATACACTATTCAAGGTATAGTTCTGTTGTATTGACATCATGAAGGTAACCTGGAACAATTAAGTTCTACCAATCCACCAGAACATTTGAGCATTCTCTGGTCAGCACGGTACAAGACAATACATATCAGACACCTACAAGTGTATATATTACATTAAGCCACCTTTTTGGAATAGGCTTCAGCTTATGTATCCTAAACTGCTTTCTTCTTGTGTGTTTGAAAAGATTCTGTCTTTTTTCTTTGATGGAAGACATACTGAACAGAAAACAGCCAAGTCCATGTTTTTCCTATATACATTACTCTTTGAAAGACACAAAAGGCATTGAAGCAAAGTAGAAGCAAGAATCTCTTCTAGACCTAATATTACTTGAGTCAATAAAAATGAAAAAAAAAAAAAGTTTGAAATTTTCATTCCCCAAAACTAACTTTGCCAGCTTAACGCTAAGATTTAAACTTGGCAGGGGTTAAGGATTCAAATCCATTAAGCACACATTCATTCACATTTTATGAGCTTGCATAAAGATAAGATTTTTCTATTGAAAAATTCACTCGTCACAAGTCAAAGAGAATCAGTAAGACTTCCTCGTTTTGTCGTTGCTATTTTGATCTCCATTTTCAAATTAGTAAAGATTTATATGATCTAATCTTATATCTCATGATCTATAAACCTAGACATAAATATGTTCTTATCACAAAACAACATTAAATAAATCAAAATCAGGAATAATAATTTATTAAATATTTCCTATATAGCTTGTGAAGGCGAAAAGCATATTCATAAAAGGTGGCCAGAATCCAACAATAGTAATCAAACACCAGGAGATCTATTCAATACTCCTGGTACATGCATAGCCACTCTCACATTATGTGGGGCCCGTCATCAACAACAGCATGTGGTCCCCACGTGAATTTGAGAGAGATTTTCTAGGATTAGTTGCGCTCGTTTTATCTCTAATTCACTTAAATATAGATCACTGAAATCGCCCACACAGCCAACAAGAAACACAGTTGTGTGGGCATCGAAACATAATCACATCAGGATAAGGGCAAGCAGTTTTTTTATAGATTCTCTCCTATACAAAAAGTTTTCCAGAATCTAACCCGCATTTTGCTTTGGATTAACCATCACAATCAATAAGAAGATTTCATAAAAAAATAAATCACAGCTCAATAATCCCGTGAAAAAATGCAGAACATCTCATTCAAAATATCACATTAAAACACTTAAAAAAACAGCTCATTGACATTATTGATCACTTTCTTACACTAACAATGGCGGAAAATCAGAACCAAAACATAATGCAAACGATTGAGAAGCTTACGTATCAGCACTAGAGAAAGAAAGGGCGTCAGAAAGGACATTCAGGAAAGCCAGAAGAATCTGTTAATGGGGTGATGTAATTTTCTTGTTTGGTTTCTGAGAAAATATAAATAACCACAAGGCATGGCAAATAGTGGAGGGCAAGTGTGGAGTTTGTGCTGTGTCGTTAGTATTTAGATTCTTTAGCGGGCTTTTAAAAGGTTGCCTTATATTGGGCCCATGGTAGATTGTGTGGATATTGGCCCATTCAGATTAATATCTTGAAAAAAAAAAATTCACGAAATAGATAATTAAAAAGTTAAATATACTTATGATTATGTTATGTGTACGAGATTTTAGACGGTTTGTGTTGGTAACTAATTTATTTAAATTGATTTAATTTAAAGCTAGGATGGTGGGTTATCGGGGTTGAGTAGATCAATTTAAAAGTATATTTTTTAATAGTTAAAATAATGATATTTTGAAAAAATCAAAGTATATTCTTTTCATGCTAATTTTTAATATTAGCATAACAAAAATATTTTATAAATAATAGAAAAAATATTTTAAAAAAATAGAAAAATAAAAATTAACAAAAAAAAAAAATGACCCAACCCTCTAGCCAAACAAACTCTTAATATTTAAGAAAGCATTATGAATACTAATTTGGTACTTTGAGCTTAAAATTTGAAATGGATAGAATTTTAACTGTATTTGATTGAAATTTCAACTTGACACCAACAAATATCTTGGTTTGTTCAATCTACCATGAAAAATCATTCCATATATTTTTTCGAGTCTGAACAGTAATGCATATAGTTTTTTCTATCCATATAAAATAATTATTTGTATCAATAACACTTTTTATCAATAATATTTTTCTATTAATAATGTGCATGACATAACAATCAATATAAATCACTATAGCTAGCCAATGCTAACATATTATTTCTTCACCAATAATACATCTTTTTTTCCATGAAATATTTTGGGATTTGAGTGTATAGATACATCTAGTCATTAAAAAAAATGCTAGATTACATCCTTAATACATGTTTGACGTCGTATTTCAAAAAATCTTTTGAAAAAAATTTAAAACAAATTATTTTTATTTTTTTATTTTAAATTAATGTTTTTAGTGTTTTTAAATTATTTTAATGTGCTAATATTACAAATATTTTTTTAAAAAAAATATTTTAATAATTAAAAAAAAACACTTCAAAAAATAACATTAAATATACTCTCAAACATGGTTTTAGAACATGCTACCATGCAAGTTTTGGCCGCATAAAAACTAGAGCTTTTAGGTAAGCTATGCTATACAATTACTAATTACTAGTTATTATATCTACATACACATTTTGTTTTTCTTGTTTTTATTTTATTTTTTATATATTATTTTTTTTTTCTAAAACTATTGACTTTAAAAATTTGAGTATCTCATTGAAGGGATTGATTTTCTAGGAATGATCTAAGCTAGACAAAGATCTACATAAAAATTCTTACCTCACCAACCCATGAAGCGATCATGTAAAACCCATATCTTATATGAAGTTCTCCATCAAAATATTTTTGAATATAACAATAAATATACATAGGGAGAGAGAGAGAGGACAAGTAAAAGAAAATTGTTTAAAAATTAAAAAAGAAGATATAAAGGAATTCATTTTCCATATACAAATATTTTACATGTAGTAGAAAATAATTTTTAATAATTTTTACATAATAATGTTAATATAATATTTTAGATTTCAACAATTATGATTTATATTCATAGCTATTGGATTTGGTTGGTATGGCATACTTCATGAGTTGAGTCACTTGGTGTTCAAATTAATTTTGAAATAACATTCTTTTATTTATTTTAATTAAAATGATGTTGTTTGGATAAAAATAAAAATTTATGAAATTAAACAGACCAAAGTTTTATTTTGTTTTGATCAAATTAATTGAATTTTACATTAATCTATTAGATCAAAAAAGTATAACTTATCGGGTAATTATATATAAGGCTTGTGTGCATAGTTAAAATTGTACTTTAAAGTGTTTTTTTATTTATAAATATATTAAAATAATATGTTTTTTTTAATTATTTTTAACATTATCACATTAAGATGAGATAAATCAGTGAAAAAATTAATTTAAAATAAAATATTTTAAAATACAATATTAAACAATCAATTAATTAGATATAGATGAAGAACTTAATCTTACCGGGTTCTAAATCGATGAACCCATCAAATTAGACTGGATTAATAGCTGGGGAAGTATTATTACCCTTAAAAAACAGAACAGAACAGCCTTGGCCTTTAGCCAGTTCAAGGGGTACGTGTGTGAGGCACGAGTCAATCGTTAAAAACTTATATGGCTACCAGAACAAAGGAATCTACCACAAACTTCTTCTCTTTTCAAGTACTCGGCTTTCTGTGCTCTCCTCTTCTTGTCTGAACCACAAACCTTAACCATGGCTTCTTTGTTATCAAACACTATCCCTAATTTTTCTCCAAAACCCATTAAAGACTCACCAAAACTGAACAAACCCTTTTCTTTTCAGATAAACCCCATCTTTTTTAAGCCTTCAAAATTGAATCTTTTCAAGATCCGCGCTGATGTTGGGTTTGAATCTAAGACAGCCAAGACCGTTCCAGGTAATTCAGAAGTAACCGGTACTTCCTCTACCAGTTCTGATGATAAGATTAGAGAGATTTTAAGGAATCGTGATTACAACGTGAAGTTTGGATTCAATATGGATATTGATTCCTTTGCAATTCCTAAAGGTCTTTCGACAGAAACAATAAGGTTAATTTCTTCACTTAAAGAAGAACCTGAATGGATGCTTGATTTTAGGTTGAATGCTTTTGAGAGATTCTTGAAAATGAAAGAACCTAAATGGTCTGATAATGAACACCCTACCATTGATTTTCAAGATATTTGTTATTATTCTGCTCCTAAGAAGAAACCTACTGTGAATAGTTTAGAGGAAGCTGACCCGGAGCTTATTAAATATTTTGATAGATTGGGGATTCCTTTAACTGAAAGGAATAGATTGGCGAATGTTGCTGTTGATGCTGTTCTTGATAGTGTTTCTATAGCTACTACACATAGGAAGACTTTAGAGAAGGCTGGTGTTATATTTTGTTCGATCTCAGAGGCAATTCAGAAGTATCCTGATTTGGTTAGGAAGTATTTGGGGAGAGTTGTGCCTAGTGAGGATAACTATTATTCTGCTTTGAATTCCGCTGTGTTTAGTGACGGGTCATTCTGCTATATACCGAAAGACACCAAGTGTCCCATGCAAATATCGACTTATTTTAGGATTAATGCGATGGAGACTGGACAGTTTGAGAGAACTTTGATTGTTGCTGATGATAGGAGTTTTGTAGAGTATTTGGAGGGGTGTACTGCACCTTCTTATGATAAGAATCAGCTTCATGCCGCTGTTGTTGAGCTGTATTGTGCTGAGGGTGCGGAGATTAAGTACTCCACGGTGCAGAATTGGTATGCTGGTGATGAGCAGGGAAAAGGGGGGATTTATAATTTTGTTACAAAGAGAGGGCTTTGTGCCGGGGATAGGTCTAAAATATCTTGGACTCAAGTGGAGACAGGCTCTGCCATTACCTGGAAGTACCCGAGTGTTGTTCTGGAGGGGGATGATACCGTGGGAGAGTTCTATTCTGTTGCGTTGACAAATAATTATCAGCAGGCAGATACAGGAACGAAGATGATCCATAAGGGTAAAAATACTAGAAGTCGGATTATTTCAAAGGGTATTTCAGTTGGACATTCTAGAAACTGTTATAGAGGGCTGGTTCAGGTTCAATCCAAGGCAGACAATGCTCGGAACTCCTCACAGTGTGACTCTATGCTTATTGGTGACACTGCTGCCGCCAATACCTATCCTTACATTCAGGTAACTTTCTTTAACGTGCCAAAGTTTTTTTCCAGGTATTTTAAAACTTTTTGTTGACTATTCATGCGTGAGCTGGATCTTGTTTTGCTCCATCCCTGAATATTTCTCACGGGTTATTTTGTCTAGTGGTTCTAAATGGCATCAAATATTATTTGATGCAAAGACAACCATATTGTGATGGCTATGGCGCAGCGTCACTTTCTGTTTGAATGGCATAGCTGAATCCTGCTATCTGATTCTGTTATTGTATAAGCTGCCTGTATGGCAAGGGTTACTCCTTGTTGATAACAAGAAATATAGCTCAAATACCAAGTTGGTGGTTAAAAAGCAAGATTCATGAAGTCTTGACTGATATACTTTGTTTTTTGTAAGTTGAATTCTGTCCTCTGATTATTCTTGTCATAAGATGCTCACATGGAGAAAGTTGCTCCTTGCTGATGACGTGAAACATAGTGCAGATAACAACCTATAAATCATTTTCAGGTTCAAGTTACCCCACAACTAAGGTGAGCTTGTGGGGTACGTAGGAAAAAAAAAAAGGGAAATATCATGGACGGTAAAGTAGTTGCTAAAAGTTTATGTTAGCACAGAAGTTAACCAGTTTAGCTGGTCTGGATTGGCAGTCAGAGAGCCCCAGTGAACGTTACTAGGAGCTTGCTCCAATTTCTTATCTTGTTTTGCCATTTTCTATTCATGTTCTCACTTTCTTTGTATTCTCTCACTCTTTGTCTTGTGCCATCCTTTATGGTGCATGCTAACAGTGATTCTTTATGGATAATTATCACATTTGGGTTGGAAAATTGAAGTTGCATAAATTGGATGCATGACAAATGGATGAATGTCCCAAAACATGAAACATCCATAAAACCAAGAAAGCCATTTTCTATGGATAATTCATACCACATGGTGGGAATCTCAAATCTTTTTTAAACAAGTTTCAAAAAGTTTGATGGGAAATTAGATCACAATGTAGTGGAGTCTTTCCAAACAACAATTTGGTGTATGTTCATTGTTCTGCTAAGAGATCATGTATTTCTTTTGTTGCTCTTAACCATCATCTTTTATAATGGAGCCGAGGTTTGTTTAAATATACTTTTCTAATACATACCTGTGCCATTCACTTGATATCTAGATATCTATATACTCAGTAAGCTTTCCATGAATATGCATGCAATGATGTCATCACTTGTTTCTCTCGGATTCAGGTGCAATATGTTTGTAACTATTGTATAATGGGGATTTTGCCCTTCCTATTTGAAAAAAGATCATTTAATTCTCTTCTATCCTACTGACAACCCAGATAAGCCTTAAGCACAGTGGGATGAGCTACTTGAAAAAAGGGGATGATCCTGGGGTTGGCCCTTCTTCTCATATTCATGGTGGAGCAGCGGGCTTCATGACTTACTTTATCATTAGAGAAAGGGGCAGCCTAGTGCCTTGCTAATATATTGTTTTCGCTCCTTTCATTTTATATAACATATTTCAAAGCCATAGAACTGAGAAGTTGTGGCTTTTGGTCTGCCATGGAAGCCTGCAGCCCATTTGTAAATAGTCCGTCCACAAGGCTGTGAAAGTGGAAACATTCCTTTGGGAAATGGAGCAGGACAGCCCATTTTTTCCCAAATATTCAGACATGTAAATGTTGGAGGTTTCTATTTTCCTGCATGGGTGGAGCTCCTTCTAATATCTGTTACCTTAGCTTTGATTCTTAATAATAGTAAAAAAGAATTAAGAGCTCTCCTGATTTTCACTTGTTTGAGACGGTTACTATATTCTCACAGGATCGTCATACTTTCAAATATGTTATATATTTTTTTCTTGAACGGTACTGTTACCATCTTCTACATAGTTTCCTCCACATGCTATTTCTAGAAATTGTTACTTTTTATGCCATTCTATGTTGCTACATAAAGATAGTTTGATCTCTGTTTTTTAACAGGTGAAGAATCCCACTGCTCGTGTTGAGCATGAAGCCAGTACCTCCAAGATTGGTGAAGATCAGCTGTTTTACTTTCAGCAAAGGGGAATTGACTATGAAAAAGCAATGGCAGCCATGATTTCTGGGTTTTGCCGGGACGTCTTCAATGAGCTTCCTGATGAATTTGGTTCTGAGGTGAACCAGCTGATGAGCTTAAAGCTCGAGGGATCAGTGGGTTAAGCAAAATCTACGGTTTGGCTAAGTCACGAAATTCTCATCTTTTTGTCAACAAGTTTGCTACTGATAAACTCTGTAAGGTTCACCTTGTAAATCCACCACAGAAAAAGCTGAGTTGCAGTTTCAATAACTCATAAGTTATGAACGATGTAATCATACTCTACATCTATTGTATCATAGACTGTAAAAATAGGATGCAAGGATGAGTGTTTTCTTGTTTCTTGTTTTTCAAGAGGCCATCCGTCTATGCACTGGCTTGCCTCTCATGGCATGAAACGTGAACATTATTAATGTATAAGTTTTTTCTGGCAAAGAATCATGTTTACTTACCTGACCGGTTCATATCTGTGCTTTAGCCGAACCATGCTGAAGCTTGTAGCTGAACCAGAAATAAGCCTCTTAACAGCTGGTTGACATGGGAGAAACATATGTTTCTGGATCAGTTTTTTCTTTCTTTCAATCCTGTTAGTTTGGCCAGTCACAAGTGGATAGTAAAAGAGGAAGCTCTTCAACAAAGTTATTCAACTCCTTGGCCAATGATTTCTTTTTTTCAAGTTGGATTCTTGTTTGAGTTTTACGGGCAGGTCGAGGGTTCTATTTCTCATAACTTGACCTTATAGTTTCACCTTGTGAGCCTTATAGTTATTCGAACTGGTCTGACTCGAGAAACTCTACAACCTGAAATTTATTTTGAGTTAGGTTTTTAGTCGAAGTAGAAGCAAGTTCGATTTGGATATGACGTGAACAAAACTCTCACGTTTTTGTGCTTGATTGATTCTTTAATGCTTGAAACACTTTCTTCCTATCCAAAGGTCATTCTGAAAGGAAAGAAAAGCCTTCTCAACCGAACAAAGGTAGCGTCTGGAGTTTGCCATTTAGGGATATGAAGATCCAGAGTTTGTCATTGTTTAGCTATTTTTTTTCTCAAAACCCTACTAGCATATAAACTTGACAAAGAAAATATATATAAAAGAAAACCCTAGATCAAATTCACTAATCCATCATTCATTTTAGGAAATGCTCAAGGAAACATGTCATACACACACACACACACTTTTTTTTTCATTTTCATATCAGTTTATGCATTAGTTAGAACCTTTTTTTCCCCTGTATTGTATATCTTCTTTAACTATTAGATATATTATTCTCGATGCAAAATGTAAGGTGAATACATGAATAAAACTGAAGTGAAGAAGAGACAGCAGCTGCAGCGTGCAAGTTCAACCAACAAAAGAATTTACAGGCAAGAGATTCAAAAGCCAACGTTCTGGGCGCGGGTTTGTCCTCCCAGTTACTCAATCATGGTTTGTAGACACAAAAAAATTGTTTGTTTTTGAGTCAAAGATGCTTCATGCCGGTGGAAATCTGGTCTATTTTATACAAGGCATGCTCATTCCCCTTTTGACTTTAGAGCTCAAGAATTTTAATAATATAAAAATGGTGTGTATCCGGCACAGTTTTATACTCAGCTAGGGTGTGACTTATGCAGGCTGCTCTATTTATCTGAATATTTAATGCTAATAATGTTTTGTTCTCTTCAGTAATATAGAACAATAATGCAAATAGAAAATTATTTACGGCTATTAAAAACTTTCTATGATGGTTTCCAATTTATAGATTACTCCATGATCTGTGAATTACAGTACACCTTGAACTATTCCCACCTCATTGCCCTTAAGAACATTATTAATAGCCAACATTCTATTAAATCTCTATTTGCATATTTTAGTAATTGATTTTTTAATATTTACCCCCCTCTCCAATAAACTTTAATATATATTTCGAGTATATTTTTGCTACTTCTCTATCGTCTTTACTATTCTGAAACGCTAGACAAATATGTAACTATACTATACTGATATTAGTACGTAATTTCGGCACCGACTTTTTATATGAATAAATAAAATGAAGGGTCTAAATAGATGATCATATTCAGTGTAAAATGATGTCTTTATATCAATTCATGAAACTATCTTATCTAGAACTTAGGTAAGACTTCAAAATATAATTTATATTATTTTTTAATACACAACCTGAAGCGAAATATTTTTGAGTTTGAAACTTGTATATACTCGTATTATTTTGTGCTTGATTTTTATCAAATAAAATGAGGATGATGAGATTCGAACTCGTGACTGCCAACAAAGCTCTATTACCATGTTAAAAAACATCTCGCCTAAAAATTTAAGCTATGAGGTAAAATTTCATAAAATAATTTATATTATTCTCTAACATATATAATATATTAATCTTGCATGCTTGATTAGCCACCATCTTCTCCCCAACAAAATCTGATCCAAATATCAATGGCTGAGATCTTTGATCCCAATATGATACTCCCCTAGTTTTCCATCCACAAAAATGCAATGCATCGATCATCCTCCATCAGGTTACTACTGCTCACTTGCTTCTGTTAGCTAAATTGTTCATGCTGGCATGAATCAATATTAATTTTGGCATAAGCCTGCACCGAAAACTTGTCGTAATGGCTTAAAAAACAATAAACTAATGTCAGGAGCAGCAGCAGTTTTCAAACCTTGATGTGTAAGGCCAGCTCAAGAGGCCAACTTTCCCATTATTTCCTACCAAACATTAGTGCACATGCACTGCTTCATCATCATATGACCTCCTCCAACTTGCCCCATGACACACCAGTACTCCCGTAGCCAGTTCTTTTCAAATCACTTTAAATATAACGTATCCCTCTTAAACTTGTCCAGAAATATTGTGCATTGCTTCTTTCTTTACTCTCTTCAAGCTTCTATTAATATTTCCTCGATCACTTTTAATTTTTTTTCCAAGAGCTAGAGGATGAGTGCTCTAGTGAGGAGGAGATCATCGTATGGCTACTCAAAGTTGCATAAAGAAGATCCAGAAGAGGTCATGCATAGAAGAGCGCAGTTCTTGATCTACAAGGCACTGCAACAAGCAGATTCCCCGAGAAGAAGGCCATCTTTTTTGAGAATCAGATTGCGTAGGTTAAAGATTAAGATTGGAAAGAAACTGAAGAAGCTGAGGAAAGGCATGTTGCTATCTATATCTGCTGCGAGAGCTAGGGTCTGTGAGCAAGTTACAAGTCAATGGAAGAGCTTGTTTGGAAATGAAGAGGCCATTGCTAGTCTTCCTCCTATGATTATGGCCTTGAATGCTTCAAATTAGCTCCCATCGAGTGCTTTTTGGTACCAGTGAAAACCAACACATGCGTGCAGCAACATCACTGTTATTTTGCTCCTTTTAATTTCCATGGAGAGCTGTTTTTTCAAAGGAAAACTTTACATTAAACATGTGTATTGTTAAATCCAAGCTAGTAGAATGATAATATGCCGAGACAGGGCATGAAGTTGAGCGTGTTTCTATTGTCCTGGACAAGCCAAGATGATCAATCTTTGAAAAAGCACAGAAATCATCCCTGCCGTCTCAAAGTAGTGGGAACCCAAATATTTTAGGAAGTTTCCCATTCATGCCGTACTGTCCTCTCATAGCTCGTAGCAGCTGGGGGCATCACCAGCTAGCCTAATAAAACCAACCCATATGTTCCAGTTGTCGCGATTAATATTTTCCTTCTGATCCATGGAGTGCTCTATTATAATCAGTGTTGTTAATTTTATTTAAAAAATAACATAAAATAGTATGATTTTTATCTCCTTTAAAATTTTGATTTTTTCCAGAAATTCCACTCATATTTTGCCGGAATATTCCATATTTCAGCTAAATAATATTATTTTAAATAATAAATAGTTTTACAATATCAATCACATTACTTAATCCGACAGTTAGATTGAGATAAAATTTTACGACGAATATCTTGATATATTTATATATATTATGTCAAAATTTCAGAACAATTAGAGAATATAATGACTTTGCGAGATTGATGATGATATTCTTGTAATATTACACATGTTCATACTTTTATTCAAAAAAATTATTTTATTGTGTTTTCTTTAAATTAAATTGCACAATTCAAAATAATTCTATTTTTTAATTTGAACTATTTTTTTGAGTTAATATATTTAATTATATATATACATACACATAAATAGTACAACCTCGAAATGACATGTCAAAATACTCTAACACTGAAACATTCGATTCCAATTGAAAAAATAAAATACCAACCAAAAAGTAACTGATAACCTTGATTATGGTAAAATGGTCCGAGGAATTTGAAACCCGAAACTTGATTGGGTTGAATGTTTTTATAAGATTTTGATACTTGATAAAAAATAATTAATTGTAAAATTATTGATACATTAAAACAATATAAAAACACTATATATATATATATATATATATATATATATATATATATATATATATATATATATATATCATGAAATGTGATTTCTACTGCGTAAATAAACAATGTTTTTAAATAATCTTTTTTTTTTAAAAAACCCAACAATACCAAACAATTACTTAGTACATGAATCTTAATCTAAATCGGACCTGATAAGTATAAAGCCTGCTGGATGGATCCACATTTATTTCCCCGCATACATGCTCTGTACTTCTGTCCACACCCTCAAAAGCTGTACTCTTTTGGCTAAGATTTAACACCCTTGCCTTTAACAATTTATTCACGCTATTTTTTAAAAAATATATTTTTTTTATTTTAAATTATATTTTTAGTATTCTAACATTATTTTGAAGTTTCTAATATTAAAATATATCCCTAAAACTGTAGGTTCGTTCATTCATTCAAGCCGCCACGGCACAATTGGCTCGCGGCTTCTGTCTATCAACAGGTTTGGGTCACGTCGGGCCCACATGGTCAGATCAGACTACCAGCTAATAAAGTCAACGTATTCTTTACAGCTTTCTTCTTGCCGTTGATTGTGTTGTGATTGTCACCTCCTTGCACTCATCATGTGTACTCAAATGCACGTTGGTATTATTATGCTAGCCTTATATTTGTTATTACACTACAAAGAAATTATCAGAAATATTTTTTTGTAAATAAATTAAAATATCTTTTTTATATCAGCTCATGAAAAAAATTAAAAAAATATCTTCTCTCAAGGTTGCACGTAACCACATCTTGGCCGACATCATATGCCCATCTTTTTCAGTGGTGGGTGTTAGACATGGGACACTTCATCTTCACGGGCTTGCCAACCTTAATAATTGGGCTGGGCCTCCACTAAAAAACTCAATCCAGCTCAGTATTGTCCAACATAAAATTTATATTTTCACGTAATATTCACAAAAACAAAAAGAATTACATATAATTTTCCAATATTGATAAAAATTAAATAATTAATAAATCTAATTAAATTGATAAAATAATCAATTTTATGATAAAAATCGATGGTCTAGGAAAAAACAGGTCCTTTAAAGTGTGATGGCTAAGCCATAATACCCAGAAAAATATTATAGCCTAATGATTTTTTACGCTTACAATGGAAGGTTTAGCTAGAACCCGCAGTATTTTTTTATTTAAAAAATAAATATTAATTTGATATTATTTGAGTTATTTTAAATAATTTAATGAAACATATATAAAAAATATTATTTTTTATAACTTTGGAGGGTGACATGGCAAATAAAAGAGAAAAAGAAAAAGTATAAGGATCAAGATCAGATATTTTAAAATGCAGGGACTATGTTTTTGCATACTGAAAGTTCAGAGCAGGCATGTATCAAATTAGGCAAGAAAGAAAAGAGGGGAAGGAATGCCACTTCATATTCAACAAATGACACGTCGCTCCTGATTTTCCCTGTTAACTTTGGAAAGAAACGATCTGCAGAGGTATTTTAATAACCCAAAAACAAACAAACAGTCCCTTCTACAATTTCTCTACAGTCTCATCCCTTCGATTCCAGGTACAATCTAATTTAATTTCTGCTTGATTACTGAAAAAATGTAGGAAGATGGCATTTTTTTTCCTTCTTGAACTCTCTTTTAAATGACTTGTATGCTATAATGTAACAGTGATTTTTAGTTGCTTAGTGTAGAAAAGAACAGTTTTTCAGCTCAATTATTTATTGTTTTTGATGATTTTTTAAATTTTTAATCGAGAGCCTAATGGTCAATTTAATGATTTTCTTGTTAAATTGAATTGATTTTCTTATGTCGGTGATGCTTAAATGCATAGAATTTAAGCTTCAAGGTGGAAAATTTGTTATCTTTAAGCTTGTTATATACTCTAATGCGGAGAATTTAAGCTTCAAAGGGGCAAAGTTGTGATTTTTATGATTGTTTTATGCTTCAATGCAGAGAAATTAAGCTTCGTTGTTGAAAAAGTTGTGATTTTGATGGTTGTTTTAAGATGGGATTTGAGGGATTTTTTATCTAGTGATAACCAAGAAAGTTGAATGTTGGTTTAGTGTTTTAATTATTCTGGTGTGAAGTTTGTGAGGTTTAGTGAAAATGAGTGTGGTGGGACTTGATTTTGGGAACGAGAATTGTGTTATTGCAGTAGCAAAGGAACGTGGGATCGATGTTTTGTTGAATGATGAATCAAAACGTGAGACACCAGCTGTGGTGTCTTTTTTCGAGAAGCAGAGATTTATGGGTTCAGAGGGAGCTGCTTCTTTGACTATGAATCCTAAATCAACAGTTTCTCAGGTTAAGCGATTCATTGGGAGGAAGTTTAAAGAAGTTGAGTTTCAAAATGATCTTAAATTGTTTCCTTTTAAGATTGTAGAGGGCCATGATGGTGGTATTTTGATTAAGGTGCAGTACTTGGGTGAGATACATGAGTTTAGTCCAGTTCAGATTTTGGGGATGTTATTTTCTCATTTGAAACAAATAGCAGAGAAGAGTCTTGAAATGCCTATTTCCGATTGTGTTATTGGTATTCCATGTTACTTCACGGATTTGCAAAGACGTGCTTATTTGGATGCAGCTGCAATTGCTGGACTGCGACCTTTGCGGTTGTTGCATGACTGTACTGCAACTGCGCTAGGATATGGCATCTACAAAAATGATATCTCCGATGCAGGCCCAACTTATGTTGTGTTTGTTGATATTGGTCACTGTGACACCCAGGTCTGCCTGGCATCTTTTGAGAGTGGACAAATGAAGATATTATCACATGCATTTGACAGGAACTTGGGAGGGAGAGACTTTGACGAGGTTCTTTTCAGTTACTTTGCAGGACAGTTCAAGGAGAAAGATGACATTGATGTTTATACTAATATGAAGGCATCTATTAGGTTGAGGGCTTCATGTGAGAAATTGAAGAAGGTCCTGAGTGCAAATGCAGAGGCGCCACTTAATATAGAATGCTTGATGGATGAAAAAGATGTTAGAGGTTTTATTAAGAGGGAGGAGTTTGAAAAGCTGTCATCAGGTTTGGTGGAAAGCATCAGTGTTCCCTGTCAAAAGGTCCTGGCTAACTCTGGCCTGACTGTGGAAAAGATTCATTCAGTTGAACTTGTTGGTTCTGGGTCTAGGATACCTGCAATTAGTAGAATGCTAGCTTCTCTATTCAAGAGGGAGCCAAGCCGGAGAATAAATGCAAGCGAGTGTGTGGCTCGTGGTTGTGCTATTCAATGTGCAATGCTGAGCCCGATATTTCGAGTTAGAGAATACCAGGTTTGTGCTTTACCATGGACAAATGCACATTAATTCCTTCTCTCTCCTGGTTGTGTGGGGGTTGTCATTTATTAGCACCCATCATTCTCTCTCTCTCTCTCTCTCTCTCTCTCTCTCTCAGGCCACATGAAAACTTCATTTTGACCATCAATAAATTAACATCATATTTATGTGCAACTGCATGCCCATTTTCACATGATTGTAATTTGTTTGATGTTGCCACTATCAGGTTCAAGATTCATTTCCTTTCTCCATTGGATTCTCATCAGATAAAGTTCCGATTTGCATATTGTCAAATAGAGCACTTTTCCCAAAAGGCCAGGCTTTCCCAAGTCTTAAGATACTTGCTCTTCACAGAAATAATATGTTTCAGATGGAAGCCTTCTATGCTGATCCGATTGAACTGCCTTTTGACATAGCATCACAAATCAGCAGTTTTATGGTACGGATAGCGAGCAATAATCAAAAATAAATATGCTTCTCTTCACAGATATATGCAATTATTTCTAGACTTGACTGCTCTTACTGTTTTTGATTGACATTTTGTTCATTGTGTGCTTAATGTTAATGCTTCTGTAGATTGGGCCTTTTCCAGTTTATCAATTGGAAATGGTGAAAGTTAAGGTTAGAGTTCAGTTAAACCTCCATGGAATAGTAAACCTAGAGGCATTCATGGTAAGTGTATCTTGAGAAATTCTGCAAGTATCTTGACTTATTTGATTTTTTAGTTACACCCCTTCTAAATGAGTGTCTTCTTTTAACGCATTAGCAAATTGAGGATGGTGCTGAAATTACGGATGCTAGTTCAGAAAATTTGGTGGCCAAATCTGACCATTCACCTTCTGCTGAACAAAACGGTGCTGAAGTTACTAATTTTGCACGGTCAGAATCTTCATCCATACCTGCGGTATGTGTTGGTTCAATTGCCAATTGTATGCATGAATTTATATACTAATTTTTCACTGTTATTCTTTTGGCTTAACGTATCTGAAAAAGATTGTAATAATGAAAAAAGAAGAAAAGGATATTGTATTCTAATATTAGTTTTATATCTGATTTATATTGTCTGGCTTTGTACTAAAAACCGACAAATGATGCCTAGTTTTTTCCTTTCTTTTTTGGACTGCCAGTTGTCATATATTCTTGGCAGACATATCATTTAGATTTTGCAATACTACAAATTGAGGGTATTATGAATTCAAAAAAGCGCTTTAGGCTGGAAAATATTGATGTTGGATTCATTTTCTCTGTGAAGGATGGAATTAGGAAAGGAAGAATTTTCAAAAGGCTTGAAATTCCAGTCAGTGAGGAAGTGTATGGAGGAATGACAAAAGCTGAGCTCTCAGAGGCTGAGAAGATAGAGCTTTGGTTGGCACAACAGGACTTGAAGATGGAGCGGATAAAAGACAAGAAAAATGCTTTGGAGTCCTATGTCTATGAAATGCGAGATAAGGTATAATAGCTTCAAAAATCTAGAGATACCAGTCTAGTTCCCTCTTCCCAGTGCTAACCTTTTGCTATCAGCTTCTAAATTGGCATGCTGAATCCATGCCATCTTGGCTGTCCAATGTCCTTGTGGAATGCACTATAAAGTTAATTTACCCATGTAAATGCTGTGTGTTGATGTTCTTATTTTATTCTTTCATTCTTTATACAAAATGTGAATTAAAAAGTTAATTTGGTGCAAGCTCTTAGGCTTGCTTTGAAAGAAGGCTTGGGTAAAGATTGCTTGAGCTTTCCCTCTGTGCTTCACATGTTTGGGCTTGACTTTATTGGAGCATGTACAGTGCACCTCAATAATTTTACTTTAAGAGCATTCACTGCTTTCTGTTTTCATGAAACGGATTTTCTATTATCATTTTTTATTTCACACGTAAGATGTCAGAGTTATGGTAATTGCTTCTAAATGTTGAGAATTTTTATTTTAAACCAGGCCCATCTTTCCTTGATTCCATATTCTTATATGTTATTTCTCAGTTCGTAGTTAAGTTCAATGACAGTGAGCCTTTAGAGCATGTTTCACCCTTTCTCCCCTCAGGAGTTGCATAATGGAATAACTTGGTAATATGAATAGATTTTCAGCAAGTACGAGTGTTTTGCCACTGAGTCAGATAGGGATGAGATCTCTATAAATCTTCAAAAGACAGAGGAGTGGCTATACGAAGATGAACCTGATGATGAATCAGAAAATATTTATAATCAAAAGTTAGAGGATCTTAGAAAGGTACTTTGACTAGCATTGTCTTTTGGATTTGCCATAATTTATTGCTTGATGGAAACAACTAATAAATTTTAATTATTTAATAGCTTATTGATCCTATTGAAATTCGATATAAAGATGACGAGGCCAGAGAAAAAGCAAGAAAAGATCTCCTAAGTTGCATTACGGATTATCGAATGAATGCTGGGTCACTTGCAGCTAGTGAGAGGGATGCGGTATGGTCCTTGTCCTATAATAGGATGGCAGTAAAGATTTTGGTGATCAGTCACCGAATCTACTCTTTTGACATTTCCCCCATTTTTCAGGTTATAGATGAGTGCAACAAGGCTGAAAAATGGCTGCAAGAGAAAACTCAACAGCAGGACTCATTACCAAAAAATGTTGATCCGGTGCTGTGGTCAAGCGAAATCAAGAGAAAAACAGAGGGTTTTGATGCGTAATGCTCTCACATCCCTAGACCTGCAATATTTATCTCTGCAGTAGAATCAAAATATCTAGTTTACTTTCAGTGTCCTTTGTTACAGTGTAGTTTATAGTCAATATCTAAATAGCATTACGTGCTGAACATTTTTGCTTGTTGATTTGATCTCTCATGGACACTGCTTTGAAGATTGATCTCGTCAAATCACCACGAGGTCAAATATATGACAGCATGTTGTGCATCAAGTGATGATTGAAAGCTTCTAGTTAAATAGCTGTGCGATATTTCACTCAAATTCATGGTCTGAGGTTCGAGTACTCGAAAAAGAAAAGGCTGAATCTGTATGGAGACAATGTTTTTGGGTCCCTCTCATTGTCATAGAGATCGATGTCAACACGACACGTAGTTTTATGACACACCCATACATGTTGGATGATGGAATTTAAAATTTAATTTATTCTCAGATATAATTGGATGTAGATTTGATATGATTCTATTCTCCAAGGATTTCACCTTCATCGAAGCAGTTTTTCTTCTAAGTTTGCTGACTGTTGCTTCTTATCTCTTACTTGTTATTACTCCTTTTAATTTCTTCACAGAAGCTGATGGGTATTGTTGTTTCAGGACCTGCAAATATATAACAAAATCTCTCCCAAGAAAAGATGATTCAGGTCACATAGACAAACCAGATGACAGGGAGTTAGATTGATGCTGTTTTATATCATCAACCACCAACAGCAGAAAAAACAACCAGAATATATATCCTGAACTGGGTACATTTTATCAGCTGATCAGCTAGTAACATATTTCACAAGCATGGTTCATTAATTTTGCTTGAAAGTGAGTTTTTGTATCTGCATATCCAGTTGCCTGCTAAGATTCTTTTGCCTTCATGCGACAATGGTTCTCTGGAAGGGTTGAAAGATGGTTCGAGACTGAGGTGGACTGTAGGTACTTGTCCATACAAAAAAAACAAGAGGAAAAATTCTAAGACAAAAATGTAATACCAGGAAGGATATGCTCTGGTCAACATGCATTATTCTTATGTGTTTTACCTAACTTGTGTTACCTTTTTTGCATGATGAAATGAGAATTTACACATTTGATTTTGATAGATACCTTTGCTTTGTGTAAAGACGGTAATGCTTGTTAAAAAATTATACGGTGCTCAAGCTAGAATTACTTAATTCTTACAACTATAAGGTGGACAGGAGAAGTTATTTTTAAAAATCTTTATTCGTAACATTTTGGATAGGCTGTTTTTTCCTGCACCAAGTCTGCAATAATGTTTCCTCTAGTAAAACTAATGAAATTAATTTTTTTTGAACTAGGATGATGATGCTAGGCATGTATAGCTAGATTTGCATCTGTGTTTGGCGAGCAGATGGGATGAGATGAGACTGTACAGCATCGATGTTCAGTTTCAGAAAACCAATTATCTTCCCATCTGTCCAAACGATTTTTAGCCTTCTCCACTTGAAATTGGAACGTCTATACAATCAGGAGCTTCATCATTGAGAAAAGTTATTTCCAACTTTCCTGCCATGCACCTGCTTGTCAAAGTTGCTGGATTCATATCAACTAGTCAACTAAAGAACATCAGTTGCATTTGATTTTTGTTTACTGTAGCAGTCATATTGACACAGACAAATCACAAGGTGCTATGGCCCCACCGGACCCATCTTTTGGTTACCATTGTGTTAATGGTCGTGTACCCTCTTTCTATCGATAATACTTGTTGCCATGTAAAAGCTTGACACGTCAAGCCAGTCCATGTGCTCTTGCACCGCATACTCGTCACTACAAACACAAATTGAGCAGCCACCACAATCCACCATGACAGGCTTAAAACCAGCGATGCTCCAATCAATCCCCACCTTAACCTGTACACTGCAAGCCCGGTTAAAACCAGGTGAAAGGTACAAGTGTAGTTGTTGATATTACTTTGTGCTTGAAGGAATTTTTTTACTGGAAAATTCACTGCATAAGCAAAAAAAACAGGCCAGGGGTGCTCCTTTTGTAGCCAACGCTAGGGAAAAAACTTTAGATTTAGTTTTTTTTTTCTGGGCACAGAGAAAGTGTAAAGTTGATCCCTGAAAAGCTTCTCTACTTTTATTTTTTTCTTCCTCCTCCTTTCTTATTAACTTCACTCCAATGTCTATTTAATCACTCCTTCAAAAGAGGTTCCTTAATGTCATCCCAAGCAACCAAACGATTCTGTGCCTTTTCCACCTGAAAAATCCAGAATTTCCTGCTTATATATAAGTAAAAGGTTGCCTTCTGCTATAAAACAAATATATAAATCCAAAATATATTTGGTTTTCTTTAAGCAATTATAAAACGACGTCGATACCTCTTTTTCCCAATTTGTCCGAATTGTTATCCATAACAAGACTATGGTCTGCATGACGGTGCCTCCCAGCATCCCACTCCATATTCCCTGTAAACAAATTTAGTATTCCTCACATTCGTCTTCTTTCACGTAAGCAAATACAAACGGTCCGGTTCGGCTTAGGTTTTTTAAGGTTACAACCGGTAAACAATAACCATACTGGTTCAAGATAAAAAAAATATATTATAAAAAACTTTCTATTAAAAAATCAGCAAATCATAATATATATATTTTCTAGTTTTTTTTATGAATCTTTTACATTAAAAACTGAATTAAATCCAATTTTTTTAATCATAATTTTAATTTAATTGTTCTTACGGATAAAAGTCAAAATGAAGCTAAAATAGTCAACCATTAATAAGGGGTCAAGAACTCATCGCAAAATTAGAGGAAAAAAACAAGATGATAATCAATGGAGGCCATTATTATTATGGTTCAAAAGGATGTATGTATGTATATGTGTATGTACCTTTGTACCCATGTCGCATGTAAAACCAAGGACGCAACCCAATGGGATACCGATGACGTAGTAACATGCAATGTTGACATAAGCCACAAGTGCTTGCCATCCACATCCAACTGCCACTCCTTCAAGAAATAACCAGTCAAATGAAAAGTGCTCTGACCGCTAGTCCCTGTGATCTTCCATGATTAATAGCTCGAGTGAAATACAGTAACCTACCAGATAAAACTGGCTGGACTCCGCCTAAAACGATGGTGCCTGCTAGGAAAGGAGATAGCTCCGCAACAGCTTCGGCAACTTCTGTACCGCTGGTGAAGGCATAGCTTATGACATTCCGCGATAGGAGCATGCAAACAGCCAAGACCACTGAGATGATCATTGAGCATAAGCTCACTACTGCAACAGCAAATAAGGATGCTTTGGGATGTCCAGCACCTAACTCATTGCTTACTCTCACACTGTAATTAACCATAGCAAATTAAAAGTGATTATCTTACACACAGCTTTTTGATTGTGGTTTTGAAATGAGGATTTTCTACAGGGATTTTTATTTTTTTACTGAATTGGATATGCATTTAAGTTATTCGATAATTTCTCTCAAAGAAAAAACATGTCTTCTTATATGTGTGTGTGTAAGATTTTATTTAAAAAATATTATTAAGTTATAACTGTTTTTCCGACTAAATATATTTTTAGTCCTGAAAAACTCACCGAATTCAACTTTAATAATTATGTGTTTATTCCACAAAACACAATTAAAAATATTTATTCCTATTAGATTCTTCTTATTTGAATAAGAAGTGTGGATAAGATTATTTTTAAAATATTTTTTAAAAAATATATTAAAATATTTTTTTTAATTTTTAAAAATTATTTTTGATATTAACAAATTAAAATATCTAAAAAAAACTAAATTTTTTTAATTTAAAATAAAAAAATATTTTTTTTCAAAAACACTTTCCAATTTCATTCCCAAACACCATCTTCATCTATGGATAAAACCTTACTCTTTCACTTAAATGGGGGAGCTAATTGAGGATTTATTTTATCTGGGGACAGATTGAGAATTTGATGATAGTTGGGGGAGAGAGATAAAAAGAATTATTAGTCTAATTGCAACAAATTTCGAAAACATGGCCTCAATTTTCTAGGAAAACTAACCTTGCAGCTGCCTGAAAACCGACCGAGATCATAAAGCACCAGCCATTTATTGTCATGCTGCATTCAATTACATGTCAAGATTATGCAGAGTGAGTTATCCAAGACAATAAGAGATTAATTCAATTCCAATCTCTTTTTTTGACATTTTATTATAAAAACAGTATAACAAAAAATCAGAAATTAATCTACTTCCTTCCGATCTGAACCACAAACAGATCGCAAGTGGCTAGATAGGCTAGTTAGATATATAAGCAACCAGTAGCAGATCGATCCTTCGCTTACCAGATGGATAGAGCATCCAAGGAAATTTCAGCATTTTTTAGCAACCCTGCAATCAATGTTAGTATCTGATAGTACCAACATTCAAGACATAGCATAACACCTGATGCAAGAGACAACTTGAAGAAATCCCACAACCCAGAAAAGGCCTGCATACTGAAACCCCTCCATGTGTGCTTGAACTCCTTGCTTGCTAGAATGTACACAAACTGGGCCACCACTATAATCCACCATGAGAGACTCGTAACCAACGCTGCACCCAACAACCCTCCTCCAAGCTTGAAAATCACGACCCAACTTAGTATTAGATGCAGTACAAGAGTGCCAGCTGCTATGCATGCACTGGGGAAAATTACACTTTGAGCTTGTAAGAACTTTTGTATGGGGAAATTGCAAGCATAAGCAAAAATTTGTGGAATTAGACCGTAAACAAAAACTGCAGCAGCAGATGCAATGACAGCTGATTCATGGAGGCCAATTAAGATGGGCTTGCAGAAAATGTAGATAAACATAAGCACAGTCCCAGTTAAAATGAGGAGAACTGTAGATCTTTGCATATATATGCCTAGCATTCCATACTTCTGTGCTCCATAGGCTTGCCCACATAGTGTTTCCACGGCACTTCCCATTCCAAACTGCACATGGGAATTTCTTTCGTCAGATAAATATAGATACATAGCGTTTATCTGAGCATATATGTAACCCACGAACGGTCAAATTATATATTGAGACTATACCACAATGCCATAGACAAAGCCTTGGACACCAGTATTGCCAAGAGAGGCAGCAGCGAGTTGAAGATTGCCAAGATGACCACAAAAAATATGTGTGGATATGGAAATTAAGAAATTGAGCAAGTAAACCACAATTGCCGGTGCTGCTAGACGAAAGAGGATTTTGAGCTCAAGCCTGGTGGCTCTTAGGATTCGTTGAGAGCGGGATAATTCCAAGTCAGATAATATTTCTTCAAGTTCAGAACTCACCGGCTCCCGGGAGAATGATGTTTTGTCATGCAATACAGTCTCGTAAGACTCATCTTCAGCATAGTCTATTCTGTTGTTATCTTCACTGGAGGTGGCCATGATCGTTGACCTTTTCTCTCTATACGAGCCAGACAATGTTGCAGGTATATAAAGTTAAAGATTGCTCTTGTGAAAGGATATTGCACATACGTGGTAGCACAAAGATAAGCTAATTTCCTAAGAGTGTGGATGTGAGAAGGGAAAGGGCTGGAAATAAAAGTAAATGACGACAGACATGCAATTATTTTTCCAGGTAGCTGAGAGAGAGGCAGCTTGTGAATCATCTAACATTCCTGGTTTTAGAAGACAGCTAGCTAGCTAGCTACTCGGTAACGTAGACTACCTGATTGCTTTGGTTGCCGTGCGTAGGCCCTTTGTCGAGGGTATTTATTGATACAGATGTTGAAGAATATATTAAGATGATTTTTTCCCCGCGTTATGTGGGGTTATTTATTTATTTATTTATTTATAATAATAATAATAAAAAAGATAATGTGAGTGAATTCGGATGAATTAGGCTAATTTATTATCTAGATAATCCTAAAAAAAAGAAAAAAAGAAAAAACTCAATGCTCAATAATTTAATATCAAATGATAAAATTATTTGGAAAAAACACTACATTATTGATCAAGGTAAATTATTTAAGATCAAGGTAAAACTAAATGAAAACTAAATTCTCTTCTAACAAATATTTAATTGATCTTTTAATTTGGGCAATTGTTTCACACTTATCCTTTGCTATTTAATTTTTCTAATATTAGTCAGATCAATGTAAAACTATATTATTTTTTCTTCAACTTAAACCTTAATTATAGCTCAGAATTTTTTAATTGTTTTTCCTCATGATACTCAGTTATTGATCTCACTTCAATCTCAACAATGTATTTTTTATGATTTATTTTTAGCACGCAAAAATCAATTAAAATAAATGAGTGAATTTGCCAATAAGCTATATTTTTTATGGATTTTTCTAATTTTCTTCCAAAATATATACAAAAAGAGAGACAAGAAACTGGATTAGGACAACAAGGCTTTGGCAATTGAAACTGGAAGTATAGAAGCGATGGTTTAGAGATTTTAAGACAGAAAACCCTAAAAAAACACACATCAAAAAACCATGTTCATCATCTGAGTAAACAGAAATGATTTCAAAATTTTTATTACCAAACTCTCGATGCTCTGGAATATTCAAAGGCAACATAAGGAAACCTTTGCTTTCTTGGGATTGGATGGAGTAAATCTCATTTCTATTAAATATATTTTATGGATCCAGATAAATAAATAAAATCCTGATTATTCCACGTTTTTATAAAAAACATATATATTTGTTCAAATTTAAAATCTATTATACAGATCAAAAGTTCTTTATTATCTTTCTCATCATGCTTTGTCTGTTGTTTTTTTATTCCTTCAAAAGTGGTTCTTTATTGTCACTCCAAGTATCCAATCGAATGCGAGCTTTCTCCACCTGAAAATCCAAAATCAGAGCAGAGCTTATGATTCTCAGTTATACAAATTTATCTATCAGCTGTAATGATTCAGACATAATACTGACTGGAAAATCAGATCAGTCCAATGATATAATGTTAAATTACATAACAATCATACCTCTTTCTCCCAATCTGTCTTAAATGTTGCCCATAATAAGATTATAGTCTGCATAATTGTGCCTCCTAACATACCGCTCCATATTCCCTGTAACAAAGATAGAGTGTATATATATATCTAGTGTTCGTCACATTATTATTATTAATAACAATAAATTGAATAAGAAAAAAACTTGACGATAATGATAAATTTTGAAATCAAGAATATTAAAAGGTTCATGAGTAGGTATTTACCTTTGCACCCATGTCGCCTGTAAAGCCGAGAAGGCAACCCACTGGGATACCAACTAAGTAGTAGCATGCAATATTGACATATGCAACAAAGGCTTGCCATCCGCATCCAACAGCCACTCCTTCAGAAATTAATTCAAATAAATTAATAACCAGACAAAAAAATGAGAAAAATTGCTGTCTGATTGCTAGTCTTTCTATATATGAACAGGATTTTTTTTTTTTTTTTTTTTTTAATAACATGGTTCTTTTTTAGAACAGTCTTTGTAAAACAACACCTATATGATCATTATTACCAGGTGACATACCAGAGAGAACAGGTTGGACTCCACCTAGTACAATGGAGGCTGCCAGAAAAGGGGAAAGCTCTGCAACAGCACCGGCAACCGCTGTGCCGCTAGTGAAGGCGTAGCTTATGACATGCCGCAACAAGAGCACGACAACGGCCAAGATCACAGATATGATCAGCGAGCTTAAATTTGCTATTATAACAGTAAAAGATGCTGCCTTGGGATGTCCAGCTCCTAATTCATTGCTTACTCTCACACTGTAATTAACAGTTATCAAAATAAAAATAAAAATTGTTAATATTATTATGCTAATTATCAAGTTGTCTATTACAAGATGATTAAAATATTTATCCACCAAACATCACTTGATTCTCAATCGTGTCCCTATACAAAGAAAATTCCAAATTAGATCAGACAAACCTTACCCAATTAACCATACCATTAAAATTGATGGCAAACAGACAAATTGGTCCCTTTCTCTTATGAAAAATGTAATTAAGGCGAAATAGGTCGACATTTCTTGAGTTTTAAGTCATCTAACGGTTGATTTTTCAATTTTAAAAGTGGGGTCATTGTATTATTAGCTATATATATATATATATATATATATATATATAGGCGAAATAGGTCGACATTTCTTGAGTTTTAAGTCATCTAATGGTTGATATATATATATATATATATATATAGGGTTTATTTTATTAATTTAGATTTAAATACCACCAGTTATCCTTGTATTTTTAAAATTTAGTCAAATTGAATCCTCTACAAATAATAGTTTGATCATATCGAATCTCTTGCTTTCAGTTTCTTGTTATTTTAAACCATGCATCCTTTTTTATTCTTAGGTTGAATGTAAAGCATTAGTGGAAGAATACTCTAAGATCTTAACAAAATGACCCCCAATTTTAAATAGATCGAAGTCTTAGGGGATCAGTTTTTACTTTTTTCAATGAAAGGACCGAGTTTGAAATGGCTTAAAATATAGGGACGGTTTGACCCATTTAATTTAGCCTTTTAAATAACATAGCGCCAATTATACGAGAAAACGAACCTTGCTGCTGCTTGAAAACCAACAGAGATCATAAAACACCAGCCGTTTATCGCCATGCTGCATTCAGACAAGGGTTGCAATGATGTGCATGAAGTTGTTCAAGAAATCATGAAATTAATTTGACAACAACATTTCAACATCGATGTTTATGGATTTTTCCTAAAGAAAGTAAGAGGATCTGAATCTCGATTACCAAAAACTGCAGAGCTTTGCTTACCAGATTGACAGAGCGTCCAAGGAAACCTCAGCATTTTTGAGCAACCCTGCGATCAACGTTAGTATCTGATAGTACCAGGTCTCGAGGCATAGCATAACAGCTGATGCAAGGGACAGCTTGAAGAAACCCCATAACCCAGAGAAGGCCTGGATACTGAAACCCCTCCAGGTGTGCTTGAACTTCTTGCTTGCTAGAATGTACACAAACTGGGCCACCACTATAATCCACCATGAAAGACTCGTAACCAAGGCTGCACCCAACAACCCTCCTCCAAGCTTGAAAAGTACGACCCAAGTCAGCAGTAGATGCAGTACAAGAGTACCAGCTGATATGCAGGCACTGGGGAAAATTACACTTTGAGCTTGTAAGAACTTTTGTATGGGGAAATTGCAAGCGTAAGCAAATATTTGTGGAATTAAACCATAGACGAAAATTGCAGCTGCAGCTGCAATGGAAGGAGATTCGTGTAGACCCAGTAAGATAGGCTTGCAGAAGATGTAGATAAACATAAGCACAAGCCCGGATAAAGTGAGCAGAACTGTTGATCTTTGCATATATATGCCTAGCATTTCATATTTGTGTGCTCCATAGGCTTGCCCACATAGTGTCTCCACTGCACTTCCCATGCCCAGCTGCATTGATTAATGACGTACTTGTATCATCAAGTAAAATAAAAAAATAAACGTAACAATTATATAATGTTCTATTTGGCTGCCATTTATTTTGATTAAATCTGGAACTCATGTTTCGAGACCATACCATAACGCCAAAGACAAAAACTTGGATGCCAGTATTGCCAAGCGACGCAGCAGCAAGCTGAAGATTGCCAAGATGACCACAAAAAACTTGGGTGGATATGACAATTAAGAAGTTGAGCAAGTAAACCACAATTGCTGGGGCTGCTAGACGGAAGAGGATTTTCAATTCAAGAATGGTGGCTCTTAGGATTCGCCGGCTGCGGGATGATTCCATGTCAGATAATATTTCCTCAAGCTCAGAACTCACCGTCCACTCGGCGAATGAACGTCTGTCTTGTAATATTGGCTGATGAGAATCATCTTGATCAGCATACTCTATTCTGCAACCACCAGAGGTACCCATGATATTGACGCTAATCAGTTCAGGTGTAAGATGTGCTTTGTTTTTTATAGTTTAATGAGATAAGGACTCCTCCACAGAGAACTCCTCACGGGAACTTCACTCTTAAAACTGGGCACCGCATGTCCCAGGCGATCATTATTATGTCTATCGCACCTAACGTTCGTATGTGATTGTCAAATGGCACCTAACCTTCTTCTATACTTTCTGGGCCAACCACGAAAACGTAGTTAATTTCTGTAGCTTAACAAATAGAATTATTGAGTAATAACTTGATACTCACTAATTTTTCTTTTTTGAAACGTTAATATTCAGGTCAATTTACATGGATCTTGATTAATTCTACAAGTATTAAAATTAATTACAGATTAACAATAGACTAAAACATGCTGGAAGCATAAATGCTTTAGATAGATGTACAGATGAATAACAGTGAAACCATTTCATGTGATGAACAAGCATATACTCCTTGACGAAGAATTCGCGGTAAGTTTACACGAGGATTCAAAGACCTCAAAAACATATTAAGTTCACCTACTAATAAACGTGAGTGGTCGGAATAATAATGAGAGGTGAGTTACTTTATGTCTTTTCTCAAGACTTTTTAATTTCTTTTTTCAAAAAGATGTTTTTGCTTTCGTTTTTCTAAGAATAATATTATTTTAAATTAATTCGGGTCAACTTTTCTATTTTCTACTCTAAATCCTAGGCTGAGTTATAGACCAAACTAGATTTAATAATTTAGTATAAAACTAAGAAGATAGAAAATATACAGAGTGAGCATTTAGGTGTTAACAAAAGTAATTAACAATGCAGATTCTTTAGATCAAGGTTCTTACAAGATAAAATTGGTTGTGTTACATAATAATATAAGTTATATTTTGAGGTTTTATCTATTAATTTAAATTTTTAGGTGAGATGGTTCCTTAATATGATATCAGTGCCTTGTTGACCCAGCAGTCACAAGTTCGAATCTCACACTTTCATTCTATTTGATAAAAAATGAAATATAAGGTAATGTAGGCCTGTGCAAGTTTCAAGTTCAAAATGGCTTTTATTTAAAAAAATGTATTAGAGAATAATATAAATCATATTTTGGAGACTCATCTAACATCTTAAGTTTTTAAATAAGATGATTTTTTAACAAGTCCAACCTTTCAAGATATTTTTTGATATTGCGACATGACTACTATTTTCAATTTTTATTCAAATTAATTTTTTATATTGTTTTGATGTGCTAATATCAAATATTAATTTTAAAATATTTAATGTATTTTTAACTAAAAAAAAATACTTTAGGGTGATAGCCGATTGATTAGCTTGTATCACAGAGATTATAAATGTAGCCGTGATGGATCAACATAGTAGTGGGAAATTTATAGATCTCTCTTGGTTACCACATGATTAATCTTTCATTAATTATGTTAAATGATCGGATATCAATCCAAACCCGATCTGAATATGATGTAATTAAATAAATATGATTCAAGTTTAATTATTCATTAACTCATTTATCAAATGTAGATTGATCTCGAGTTACGCAATAAAATAATAATCTGAAATAAAATTGATATTTTTTAAAAATATAATATTTTGAAACATAAAATATTTAGAAACAAGAAAAAACATAGTACAAAGTTTAGATTAGGGTTTATTTACTCTAAATGATAAAAAATGTTTTATATTTTTCCTTTTATTTATTTATAATGGATTGATCTAATTCGAGTTTTTGTCTCTTTCAAGCTTTTGAAACACAGACATAGACACTTGTTCCATGGAGTGGTATCATGCAGTGCTGCTGGGCCACATATGTGTTCTTGCATAGCTTCGATTCTTCGTACATTATTTCAATGTTTTGGCCAAAATTGGAAATCTAGCAGGACAGGGAGAGAGACAGGCACAGCAGACTAACAAAGAGAAACAAGATTTTGTTGATTTTGTGAAGGACAAGTTTCTAGCCATTTAAATAGCAGTGCCTTGTTCTTGCCTTGCACGGAGCCGAAATCCAAACCCCCTCTATATATTCTTTTCTCTGACAACCACCTGCCAACCTACCTTCTATATATATATACATATATTCCTGTCACCAGAATTCCCAGACCATAAATTTGGATCGAAGTAATAACTTGAAGAACTCCCTTTGGCATTAGATAGAGGAAACGACATATTTGAGTGAGTAAACTATCAAAGCCGGATCTACAAGGTGGAAAAACAATATTTGAGTAGGTGAACTCGAGGATGCAAATCTCCTTCTATCCTGTACAAAATTGTTGGGAAGCTGCTCTCTTCCCGGCTACGCATTGCCATGGCTATTCTTATCAGTCTCATCAAATTAACAACTTTCATATCGAGAAGGCAAAATCTGGAGGGGTTCATGATAGCTAATGGGGTTTTCATTGTATCAAGAAAGGTGGTCAGAATGGGTTTCTGCTGAAAGTCGACTTCAACGAGGCCTTTGATTCAGTTAACTGGACTGAAATAGAAGAAGTGTATATGGGATTCGATCGGAGAAAAATGGATATCATCAGTTCACGAATGTATTTGAGGATCACAACTGGAAATTCACATTAATGGCACTCCGAGCCAAGAACTTCAGCCTCAACGTGGTTTACACCAAGGAGATCCACTATCATCGTTGTTGTTTGACATTGCAGTTGAAGGGCTGTCAGTTCTTTTCCAGCAGCACAATACTTTAGTCATTCTTAAAAGGATCCTAAAGTTGTTCGAGCTGACACCAGGAAAAAAACCTTGCTATGCAAAAATTATCTAAAACATCTAAAAACTAATAAAAAAAAAAAAATGCTTCTGAAGTTACTTGGATTCACTTGATGTAGGCCTAATTCAGTGGAGGAGGTGCTAAGACAATTGATGCACCGGCTACAAGTAAATTCCAGCAAAAAGCCCCGACTCTGCTAGCATCGTATGGACTGCTTCAAACGATTA
Source organism: Salix dunnii (assembly GCA_015731905.1). NCBI lineage: Eukaryota > Viridiplantae > Streptophyta > Magnoliopsida > Malpighiales > Salicaceae > Salix > Salix dunnii. Next base: position 740,185 of record CM027662.1, on the reverse strand, counting down.
TATTTTTTAGGATTAGGTGATGAACTTGGCTAAAATGTTTGACCTCACACTTTACAAAATGTTAAAAGTCATTGGTACCAATATTTTCATACATTATAGAATTTAATAATTGATACTTTATAATATAGAACTCAAATGTGATACATTATTTTTTAACACAAATCCTTATTTAATTTTTTTTTTAATTTGAAACTAGTATAAATTCACACTATATTATGTTTAATTTCTATTAATTAGAATGAGATGATGAGATTTAAGTTCATGATTATTTGATTATTAAAACTTTTATATCATGTAAAATTATCATCTCATTAAAAAAATCAAGGTATTCAATAAAATATCAATAATAATTTTATATTACTTTTTAATAATTCTAACGTGTGTGTCTAGATTCAATTCATAAAAAAGGTACATCACTACAATTAATACTAGCATAATAAAATACGGATATTCGAAGGATCATTGGATATGAATTTAATGAGTATTTATTATTATTTTATTTAAACTCAAATTTCTGCATTTTCAGGTATTTCAAACCTCATGATTTTTTATAGTGTAAAGCAACATACAATGTTTTCCTTTGGTGCATTCTCTAGCCACGACCAACCCAAGAGAAATGCTTATGGTGAGAGAAAAATAGCGGCCGTAAGAGAATAAGTCGTAATAAGACTACAAAATTTGAAAGTGTAATTGTGATTATTTTTTAAAGTATTTTTAATTTAAAAATATATTAAAATAATATTTTTTTTAAAAAAATATTTTTAATATTATTACATCAAAATAATCTAAAATTATCAAATAAATTTTATTTAAAAAAAAATAAATTTTGATAAAAAAAACTTGTTGGAATGCAGTGCCAAACAAGCAATTAATCCTTTCGCCAAGGCAACAACGGGTAGGAGAAAAATTAATAGGATTGGTAAGTATTAATAGGATTGGTAAGTCGGGGACTATCATGTTAGTAACTCTATATGTTGGGGACTGATATGTATTTATCTTTTTTCCTATATTCTGCTTCTTGTTCTTGAAATCACACCTACACTTTTCAAGAGTTTTTTTAATTCTAGAAAACTTAATTTTTTTAAATATTTTTTATAGGTCTAGATTAAACAAGTAAAATCTAAGCTGTTGTAGATTTTTAAAAGATAAAAACACCTAATTTTAATTTAAAATCTATAATACAAATCTTAAATTCTTTAATATCATCTTCTACTACTTGTAAACTTGTTCAATACTTTTGTTCAGGATTTCTAAATTTTTAATTCCCAAATTTTATTTTATGAAACTTGTATATATTGGGCAGGGGATTTGACATGCAAGGAACATTCAGCTATAATTTGGAACTTGGAAGGCCTCAATCGTCAGTCGTGAGATAAAAGTTTAGAAATTTGGAGAATGGCCGACGAAGTTTCTTCCAAGAATCATAGAAAAGACACCCCGTCGAAAGTTTTTCACTGCTGACAGTTCATTTCTTTCGAGTATTGAAAAACTGCTTTACAAGCCGGTCCCTCACCATTCATTAAACACACACACAAACACACAGAGGAACACCCTTCACAAATCCACGTTACTCCAGCAGAAGAGGTTGCTTCTTGTCATCCCATGCACTCAGCCGGCTTTGAGCATTCCGTACCTGTAAATTTTGACAAGATTTTTCACTGCTAATTTTAACATAGGGATGTGTATGATAGTTGGAAAATTAACACAGAGATTTGAGAGAAACGAAAGGAATTAGTGTTACCTCTTTCTCCCAGTCTGCTCTCAGAGTAACCCACAGCAAAATTATAGTTTGCAAAATTGTGCCTCCTAAGATGCCAGACCATATTCCCTGCACAAAACACAGTAAATAACTATATTACCTTCAATTGACATGAACAGCTCTGATAGATCAACTATGAACACTGTGTTCTTGTCCACTTTGCAATGTCAATGACCTTGGCACCGAGGTCGGATTTAAAACCAAGAAGCACCCCTAGAGGAACACCAACCAGGTAGTAGCACCCTACATTCACATATGCAACGAATGCTTGCCATCCACATCCGACAGCCACCCCTTCAACGCAGAAAAGTTTATCTACAGTTAGATATTTGCTAGCTATCAAGCTTTGAGCACTCCAAGGAATGACAAAACATTCATGAACGTTGCTCTTCTTTTTGTCTGATGAAAAAAATATATAAATAAACAAGTTTTGGTGTTTTCGCAGTTATGTTGTGTCTCCTGTAGTAAGAGTAATATTTTGCTACCATAATTTAAAGCGATCTTTTCTTAGAAACAAAACCAGCCAGCATATTATCATCTTTTTTAAAAGGGAGATATTTCTCTCAGCATAGGAGAGGGCACGAGCATGATCAGAATAAAAAGCAAAATATCTTTTTAGGAGGTTTAACTTTAAACACCGTAATGATGATAAAAGTTGTTTTTCAAAGCATTTTTTTTATTTATAAATATCTTAAAATAATTTATTTTTTTATTTTTTTTAATATTATCATATAAAAATAAATTTAAAACACCAAAAAAATATTTAATTTAATATAAAAATAAAAAAATCAAAAACATTTATGAAATGTAATGAAAAATATATTAGTATGAAATAAAAAAAAGGTTATTTTCTTTGAGTATATATACACTCATCTTACTTCTCCCTCACGATTTCATCTTACTCGTTATTTTTTTATTGTTCACCAACAACATTTTTGTTAATAATTTTGTTCCATGATCTCCAGTTATTTTTTAAAAAATAATGACAATCTACAACAAAATGTTATTTAGGTATCAAATTACAATAATTAAAGTGTAATTTTTCAATTTATGGAAGCAAAGTGTAATTTTTAAGCTATGAAATGTTAAATGTAACTTTCCCTAATCCCACAAAAAAATGCAAATTAACAACAAATGTCCCTAAAGTGAAGTCAGATTTGTCTCGTAAGAAAATTTAAATTTTTTCATTTAAATATATTAAAATAATATTTTTTTTTATTTTTAAAAGATATATTTGAGATCAACAATTAAAAAAATTAAAAACACCAAAAAAAAAATAATTTAAAACAAAAAAAATATATCAAAAGCACCTTTTAATTAACTTACATTAATTATTATTTTTATCAAAACATCATTTTTTTTTCGAAAAAGAACAAGAAAAAGAAAAAGAAAAAGAAAAAACATATATATTTTGTTCTAATCCTGTTGAGCTCGTTGTTAAAGCAAAAGGAAACGATGTTTTGTTAAAGATTGTTACCGGACAGAACAGGCTGAATGCCATTTAGTATGAGAGTGGCAGCGAGGAATGGAGAGAGATCAGAGACAGCTTTAGCAACAACTTCACCTTCAGTAAAGATGTAGCTGATGGAGTCTCGAAATATCACCGCAACAATGGCTGCAATTACTGAAATTATAAATGAACATGACGTCACCACGACGACTGAAAATGATGCTGATTTTGGATGTCCTGCTCCTAGCTCATTGCTCACTCTCACACTGCTAATTTGAAATCAAGCAAATGTTAGTAATTGCGTGTACTGCCATGCTGCAGAAAAACAAAAAGATCAAAGAAAACAAAAACTGGCCTTGCTGCAGCATTAAAACGAACAGAAATCATGAACACCCATCCTGATAATGTCATGCTGCAAACAGGGAGGAGTAAAAGGTTTTAACAGCTCAATCGAATCACAGAAAAGAAGTAGCAAGACTGTTTTCTCATCTTTTCTTGAACTAGGCAAGGCAACTTAAGAATAGGAAGTACCAAACACTAAGTGCATCCAATGCAACCTCGGCATTCTTGAGCAACCCAGCAATCAGCACTAAAATCTGAAAATACCAAGTCTCCAAACACAGCATTACTGCTGAGGCAGCAGACAATTTGAAGAAGCTCCAAAGCCCACTAAAAGCTTGCAAACTAAAACCTGTCCATGTCAACTTGCACCTTTTACTTGTCACAATTAGAGAATAATATAAATTATATTCTAGGGTCTCACCTATAAGCTTAAGCTTTTAGGTGAGTTGGTTCCTTAACATGGTATCAGAGCCTTGTTGACCCAGCGGTCACGAGTTCAAATCTCACCACCCCATTATATTTGATAAAAATCAAGCACAAGGTAGAGTGAGCCTGTGCAAGTTTCAAGCCCAAAGAACTTTCACTTGAAGGGGTGTGTTAGAGAATAATATAAATTATATTCTAGGGCCTCACCTATAAGCTTAAGCTTTTAGGTGAGTTGGTTCCTTAACAGTCACGATGTACACAAATTGAGCCACCACTATGATCCACCAAGAAAAACTCAACACAAGGCCAGCACCCATCAAGCCCCAGTTCCATTTGAAGATGGCAAGCCAGGAGAGCAAAACATGAACCACGAGAGCACCAAATGATATGTATGCACTAGGGGTAACTATGCTTTGGGCTTGCAAGAATTTTTGAATAGGAAAATTAGCAGCATAAGCAACGATTTGAGGGATGAGTCCATAGACAAAAACTGCAGCTGCTGATGCTATGCTTACTGGTTCACCTAGTAACATCAAGAGAGGTTTGCTAAATATGTAGATCGCCATTAGAGGGACAGCTGTTGCCATGAGGAGAATTGTCGATCTTTGAAGGTATACACCTAGCATTTCATATTTATGTGCCCCATATGCTTGGCCACACAGAGTTTCTACTGCACTTCCCATACCAAGCTGCAAGAAAAGCGAGGCCTTTTTTTAACATAACTAGAGGAGAATACTCCACTTGATAGAGAAGTTATGAAAGTTTTTAATCCCCGCCATTTTTCTGGCTGAGAAGGGGAAATATTGAACTTATAAGAAGGAAACAGAAACAGAGAAGACAAGGGACTCAAAAAATTTGGTGGATAAAACATCAAATTATCCCATTTTCCTTTTTACTCTGATCCACTTTTGACCCCAAGGTTTCAAAAAGAATCCCAAGAAAACACAACGCTTCCAAATCCTTACTCTACCCGACAAAAGTTTAAGTGAGCATAAAGAAAAGAGAACGAAAAACAAAGTGATCTTTTCTTCTTGTGATACTCCTTTTTATTAGTTAACTCATCATGATCATGAATTCATAATCATTCATGAAATATATATGAGAGTCATGAGAGAGAGCGGGTATTACCATAAGGCCATAGGCAAACACTTGGATGCCATTGTTACCAAGAGAGACAGCAGCAAGCTCAAGGTTTCCAAGATGACCACAAAAGATCTGAGTAGACATGGAAATAACATTATTCAACAAGTAAACTATTACAGCCGGAGCCGCGAGTTGGTAAAGCAATTTCAGTTCAGCCCAGGAAGCTGAACGTAGTCTCTTAAAGTAGGGTGCTTCTGTATCTGCTAGTATTTGTTCAAGATCACTGCTCGCTGGCTCATCATGGAAAGAGAGCTTGTTGCTCGTTTTTAAAGGATCAGAGTTCATGATCCCTGAGAAATTTTCGTGCTCCATTCTCTTCGCTTGAATTTGAGCAAATCAAATAAATGCTTTGTCCTGAACTGCGCAACACATAGTATCAATATACTACTGTTTATATAGAAGAAGAAGAGATCTGTACAGAACCCTTTTTTGTCTGCTCCTTTTTTCCCTTAATTATTATCTGGTCAATTTAATACACTCCTCAAATGTGAAGCCAGTGTGGTTATTCTCGCTTCATTTCATAACCACACGTCGCGAGTAACGTGCATGGCTGGCTCGATGTCATAGATTCGATCGAGCTATGTTCGAAAAGTAATATAAACTGTCCGAATTTCTAATATCATTTAAGCAAAATCAAGTCATTTTTTTAGAACTTCTTAATAAAAAAATGACTTAATTTTGTTTAAATGATATTAGAATTTCTTAATACTCAGCTGATTCGGACATTTTGGATTTAATCTCTTAATATTCAGGATCTGACTCTCTCTCTCTCTTTATATTTTTTATTGCGAGAAAATCTGACCTTTTAAACATGCTTGGCAGGTCTAGAAAACGCATTCGATACCAACAAAGCAAATCACATCTAATACTCAAATTTAGAGCCACAACACGACAAAAAATTTGTCGGGAGTGCAAACTCTTATTTTTATGGAGATTAAAGTGTTCATGCAATAACAAAAAACCATAAAATAATTTATTTTTCTGCTTTTTTTAATGATTTAAATATATATATATATATATATATATATATATATCAAATAATTGTTCAATAATTGAACCAAACTTGCTTCGTGTTGTGATTTACGTTGCCTAACGTGACGTTGCTAGCACTTTATATATATATAATTCTCAAACATTAATCAAAGATAAATTTAAAAATGTTGTGATATTTTGAAAAAAATGTCATTATGGAATTAAATTTTAATTAAAACTCATTTTCAATATTGCCTGCAACATTTAGCAGAAGTTGTTTATTATAAGACGTATAATCTTGGATTAATTAGCACCTCTACAGATCCTTTCTTAAACTAAATATATGGGACTATCAATTTGATTATAAGATGTACGCATAATCAACAACCATTGACAATTTCACTAATTTTAAAACATCATGAACATTCATAAATCCTTCAAGCTCAGTACAGACAGATTTTCCATGCATCTTGAATATATTTATATATTAACACAATCCAGGGAAAAAAAAAAAAACTCAAGGGAAAGCCATGAATGCACATTCATCATATTTTGTTTGGATGAGCAGAAACTCTATCATTCAAAAATATATTTCATGTATTTAAAATAAATAAATAAAATTTTAATTATCTTAAAATTTTATAAAATATATATATTTTTATTCGAACTCAAAACCTGATATACATCATAGACTCACTACCATTATATCATAGTACATTCATTGTATCGATACACACATATAAGTCAACATGAACTCTTTATACATATCAACATGAACATATATAAATTATTGATTTTCATAATTAAAGGTGAACAGCATCTTTAAAGTGCCTTCTCTAGCCCAGAGAAATTCATTTAGTTGATAAAACTAAAGCAGAGAACAAGATCCATTGTAATCGAATGTCCTTCCGCAGTAGTTTTCTTAAGAAGGAGAGGTGCTGAGAGCTGAGCAACATCCACGAATAAAAATAAATATTTTAATGCAATTTCGAGTTCACATAGTGAATTGAAAAGCAACGATAAAGAAGGAGTAAATAATAAATAAAAAAACATAAAAATCGACACACAGTAAAAGACATGATTGATATCATGAACAGGTGCCAGTAAACTGGAGACAGACACAAACCTCACAAAACAAAAGTAAATCTATCAGACGCCATTTTTTTCTTCAAAGGCATGATATGACATGAACAGTATTCAGAGAATAACCCTTACATCAGGTCAAATCCCGGCTCCACGACCACAAGTGCTTAGCCATCCAACCTGTGAAAACCAGTATCATGATTAGGGAGACAAATTGCACTCCAAGCTCATCATCACATACCTGAGGCCGAGGCCGAGGCCGAGGCAACACTAATTTATAGGGTATTTGTGACCGTGTTTTATTTATTTTTTATTGTTATATATATTTTAAATTATTTTCGTATACTAATGTAAAAAATACTTTGAAAAAAATAAAAAAATTATTATAATATATTTTTAAATAAAAAATATTTTGTATCTGAAAAGCTTCCGTAGCAGTGTTGGAAATGAAACACCTAAATATTTGCATGGATCTTCCTGATTAATTATACTTTTATTAACATATTTATTAATTTGAATCCATTGAATTTATACTTATAAAAAAATTAATTCTTTAATTATCATAATCTTATTATAAAATCTAATTAAATATGATTTTTTTTTAAAATAATCTAACAAAAATCTTTTTTTTTCCTAATAAAAGACCTGAACATCTTTTACTATTTTATCTAATATTATTAAGACCCAAATGGTTTTTTTAATATTGTTTTGAATTTTTATTTTACGCCCATGGTTTTTTTTTTATCAAATGCTTTACCAATTCATGAGATTTTTTTAAATATTAATTTTATAATTCATATATCATTTTCATTTTATTTTTTTGACATCTTAAAAAATCATATGGCATCACATTTTTTTCTGACACGTGGTGATCATTATTTACTGATATTAAAGTGGGCTTTGATTACCTGAGAGATGTAACATGTTGAAAATCTGGTACACCTGACCCATTTAGTAGGCCCCCAGTGCTTGAGCCCTTATATTTATTTGCTAGAAGATAGGGCGAACGACATCGTCCTAATGTTTTTTTTTTTTTTTTTTAAATTCAAATAATGAATTATGCCTAGACTTTAGCCATTGTGATGACTAGAATATTGGGGCAGAAATTTTTTCTGAAGTAAATATTTACTTCAATCTATTTTTGATAAAAAAAAAATACCTCATAAAACTTTTTAAACCAACCCATGGTCTCAAAAAAATAAAAAAATTATCCAAAAAACAGAAATCAATTGAAAATCGAAAATCATTTTGAGCTCAAATCTGGATTTTTAGCCACTTTCAATCTAAAACAACATTTAAATGGATCTCCCATCATCATATGAATCATTTGACATAAAAATTGGTTATTTTGATAATTAGGATAGGTATCAATGTTATTTCTCTCTTTTTACTGCTGGAATTCGATTACTCTCTTTCTTAAATCGAGGACTATAAATAAATAATATTTTGGATCATAATTATTTTTCTTAAACTTCAAAAATTTCAGGGACCCAATTATTATAATTAGTAAAGAATAAGGACTAAGGTGAATATTTCACAAAAACAAAACACCACCCGCCATCCCCACATGTTGTACATTAGTCTTTTATTTTTATTTTTTCTTTTTGTTAATAATTTTATCCAAATTAATATTGAACAAAATCATAACAAGTAATAAAATCATGAATAGAATGAAAAAACAGATGCAAATCGTTTAACTAATTTTGATAGTTTGACCTAAAATGTTGTCAAATGTATAAACTTAACCTATATTGAAGAATAAAATTAACTTAATTATACATATTAAAAAATTATTTTATTATATAAACACATTGAATCATGACCTTATGTTTTAGGGATAATTATAAAAAGAATTCCTATGATTTAAATTTCACATTTTTCTCTCCATATTTCTATAGATTATATTTTTTTTATCATGTAGTTTATATGCTTGATACACAATTTCCTGTGATCTAAATTTCACTTTCTCTTCTTATTTTTATATTCTTAATAATATATTTTATTTGATTTAAAAAAGTAAATTGTTCTTGTAATTATCCTTATTTTTATCATGGCAAGTTGAGGTTAAATTATTTTATTCAATAAATATAATTACCTAAAAAGGTAAAAATATATTACAATAACGTAATATCGTTCCACTAATTAAAGTAGCTAGCATTGCCAATTTGCCATCATTAGTTGTTTCATCTCATCTTTCAATGCCAAAGATAGAGGGCAGATTAGACCCCCCTTCACTGTGTATTCCAAATCCTCCAGCCGTCACTTCACTCCGGCAGAGGAGGCTGCCTTTTGTCATCCCAGGTTTTCAACCGGTTCTTGGTTTTCTCCACCTGAAAATTTTGTCACCAGTAATTGTTGCTTTGTCTGCTGTGTGTGTGTTTATAGTTTTCAAACTCGATCTTAGAAACAAGCAACAATTACTAATTTTTTTTATTGAATTTGTAAATTCTGAAATAAAAGAGAGAGAGAGAGTTGATCTAATGAGTTAGTCTCGAATGAATCCCAACATGTCTAATTAGAATCCTAAATAAAAGCACAAGGTTCAACTGTTCAAGCCATAAAAATTATTCCAATAAGCCTTTGACTATGCTATATATGATGTCTCCCATTTGGCACCTGAAATCTTTAAGAAATTCACTATAGTCCCTGCAATTTAGTATATGTTTCAAATTGCCCCACATAATTTAATTTATAATTTGGCCCCTACACAAAATATTATTTCCTTTTTCTTTCAAGCCCTATTGTTTCTAACTTGTCCCCAGTAATTTCAGTTACCCTCCAAGTGGTGATGAATGGCCAAATCCTTTGAAAGGGAACTCACTAGCTTAAAAAACACTCTTATTTTATGTCGTGGTAGGTTTTTTTGTTTAATTATAGGGTATTTGGAGGATTAAAATATATAAAATTAACAAAATAATACCAAAATATTAATTTTTTTACCTCCTTATTCCAATCTGTTCTCAAAGTCACCCATGACAAAATCATAGTTTGCAAAAGTGTGCCTCCCAGCATGCCTGACCACAATCCCTACAGAAAATATAGTAAATATAGTTATATTATTATAGATACCTTTAAATTGACAAGTATAACTCCACTAATTCAGTTTTAGATACCTTTAAATTGACAATTATAACTCCACTAATTCAGTTTTAGATACCTTTAAATTGACAATTATAACTCCATTAATTCAGTTTTAGACATCTTGCTTTCAACATTTTGCAATTCAAAATTTGAAGGATTCATATGGTTAATTTGGGAGCAACCCTTTTAATAAAATAGTAGATCAATAAAAAGAAAATGATTTATATAAAAAGGGTTGGTCACTAAATATTAATATAGAAAAATATTTAAAATTGTTTGGAGAGGAATTTAATCTCAATTGACAACAAAGCTAAATATTAGTATAGGGTTAAAATTGTTTAGCCCTATATAAAAACTAAGTATGTGTAAGAGAATATCTTATGAGAAGCCTTTTTATATTTTATCAGGCCGGAAAAACATAAAAAAACCCATCCAAAAATAGTGTTTAATGATAAAGTAATTAAAAGAAAGCAAGTCAATAATATTACCTTGGCACCAAAGTCAAATTTTAAACCAAGAAGCACTCCCACTGGAATTCCAACCAGGTAGTAGCACCCTACGTTCACATATGCGACGAATGCCTGCCATCCACACCCAACAGCCACCCCTTCAAAACAAACAAATTTATCCGCAGTAAGATTTATTTTCTTCTTCTTACGATTACAGTGCACAGGATAAGGAGTGAGCAGTGACGACTGTAATGCAGATGATATGAGGTTCTATCTCCGAGTAGGAGAGCATTTTTCTATTGAGTTTGTGAGCATTTTCTTGTTTTACTGCTCGGTTTTGTTCTGAAAAGACATCTCTGAGCTGATGTTTCTATACAGACGTTGCCAATGATGGAGTGTTTCAGCACCTGCACATGGCACGTAAGATATTGTTCTATTAGAATCGCACGTTATGTTTTATCCTTAAAAAGTTTTTTTTTTAGATAAGATGTTTTTTTGTGCTTATAAATAATTAAGACCCTCGTTACCTACCATGTGTGAATACCCATGCTTTTTGCCTAGGATTCTTGAAATGGATTTGCTAGCTCAGTTATGGAACGGTGACTTCTATAGTTGAACTTGAGCTTCTGGATGCGTACAACCAGCCGCCAATATGGCTTCACCATGTTTTGAAATTAGCTCAACTGTTTGAATCTTATGTATGTATTAGCTCTATGCGTTAAGCTGGCAGCTTTTCTCAGCTGTTGTTCTTGGCCCTGTGCCTTAAGCATGCATGCTAATATTTTATGATTACAAACCTTTCTTGCTTCACTCTCATTGTTCGCTTGATGACAGCTATGTATCAACACTCTCTTGCTTACTAAATCACTGAGAAAGTTAAACGGGAATACCAACTTGACCTCCATTGAAGATTGTTAAAGAAAAGAGAAAAGAAACAATTTTTTTGTTAAAGATTGTTACCGGACAGAACAGGATGGATGCCATTTAGTATGAGAGAGGCGGCGAGGAATGGAGAGAGATCAGAAGCAGCTTTAGCGACAACATCACCTCCAGTGAAGATGTAGCTGATGGAGTCTCGAAATATCATCACAACAATGGCTGCAATTACTGAAATTATAAATGAGCAGGAAGTCACCACAACGACTGAAAATGATGCTGATTTTGGATGTCCTGCTCCTAGCTCATTGCTCACTCTCACACTGCTAATTTGAAATCAAGTAAATGTTGTCAATTTATGTGTTCTATGCAATAACATATATATATATATATATATATATATATATTTATAGTTATGTGTTCTATGCAATATATATATATATGTCCTGATAATTGATTTTATTTGCAACCCTGCTAAAATATAGGATTATAGTATGGGCGTAGGAATTGATTTGAGATTAGGAATTATTTAATCATAGCTATCAAATCCCGTTCTGTCAGATTAATCTGTACCTTAGGCTGAGTTAGAATTTAATTGGTATATGAATTAATGAGGTAGTATTCTCTTCTTGTAAGTTTTACTTGCTTAGTTTTGGGTAGAATCATGTTGGAGCACAATTTTGATATAAGAAAAGCCAAGATAGAAAATTTTAACTGGCCTTGCAGCGGTGTTAAATCCAACTGAAATCATGAACACCCATCCTGATATTGTCGTGCTGCACATAGAGATGAATAAAAAGTGTTAACATTTCAGTCAGTCACAGAGCTTTTTCTTTATTTTCTTGAACAAGAGACAAAGAAAATATGAAAGTTTCAAGTATATCATCTCATAACTTACCAAACTGAGAGAGAATCCAATTCAACCTCAGAATTTTTAAGCAATCCAGCAATCAAGACTATAATCTGGAAGTACCAAGTCTGTAAACACAACATTACTGCTGAGGCAGCAGACAGTTTAAAGAACCTCCAAAGACCATTAAAGGCCTGCACACTAAAGCCTTTCCAAGTGTTTCTACACGCCTTACCCATTACAATGTACACAAATTGAGCCACCACTATGATCCACCAAGACAGGCTCAACACAAGGCTTGCACCTAACAAGCCCCAGTTCCATCTGAAGACTGCAAGCCAGGTTAGTAAAAGATGCACCACAAGTGCACCTACTGATATATATGCACTAGGTGCAATTATGCTTTGGGACTGCAAGAATTTTTGAATGGGAAAGTTTGCAGCATAAGCAAAGATTTGAGGGATGAGTCCATAGACAAAAACCGCAGCTGCTGATGCTATGTTGACTGGTTCACCTAGTAAGATCAAGATGGGTTTGGAAAACATGTAGATCATCGCTAGAGGGAGAGCTGTTACCATGAGGAGAATAGTTGATCTTTGGAGGTATATTCCTAGAATTTCATATCTATTTGCTCCATATGCTTGCCCACACAGGGTTTCCACTGCACTTCCCATTCCAAGCTGCAACACAAAACGAAACCGGCTTCAACAAAACTACCGGATGATTTTCTACTTTATATAAGCCGATAATTCCAAATCCTTCCTCTAGTAGACACAAATTCTCAAGGGAAAAGAGACCTGGATAAGAGAGCTAGAGAAGGTGTTACGTACCAGAAGGCCATACGAAAAAACTTGGATGCCATTGTTGCCTAGAGAGACCGCAGCAAGCTCGAGGTTTCCAAGATGTCCACAAAAGATTTGAGTAGACATGGAAATAACATTATTGAGCAAGTAAACTATCACTGCCGGGGCGGCAAGCTGGAAAAGCAATTTCAGTTCAACCCATGAAGCTAGACGGAGTCTCTTCGAGTATGGTGATTGATTATTTGTCAGTATTTCTTCAAGCTCATTGCTCACTGTCTCCTCATGGTGAGAGACTTCGGAGCTTAATCTTGAAGTATCAGAATCCATTCTCCACCTCTTTTGCTCTTGTCATTTGAGCTTATATATCGAATTGATACTGATAAATTGTTCTTTAGTCCATGGATTTGAGCTTTGTTATATCTTAGTCCCTCGTATTTGAAAACCAATAGTTGAGTTCCTTGATCTTTGTGCTATAAAAACATTTGTTTGTGTTTTCTCAATCCCACATGCGTAGTTCATACCATTTGAACTTATAAAAGACCAACACATACACTGTGTGTAGAGAAAGTAGCGTCGCTCAACTTGACAAGAAGAACCAAGAACAAGATAGAATTTTGCTAAAGAAAGTCTCAATCAACATCTATAGCTTTTTTTTGTATTTTTTTGTTGAATGTTTTTCTCTAATATAGTTCGAGTCTTTAAGTGTTTTACAGCTCTTTAAGTAGACTAATAACTGAACTTTATAAAACTGAAAAATCATAATCCTAAATTACATATAAAAAAAACAACAAGAAATCCAAAAATTAAAAGGAAAATAACAAAACTGCATCAAAGAGCATCTTTTGAACCTAATTTAAAGATTTCTTAAACTCAATTGATCATAGCAAGTTAGTCTCCTATAGAAATAGACTTGTAGAACCTCCTAATCGAATTTGAAAGCGATCAAAGAATTTATGAATGGTTTTTTTTTTGTCTAAATGGTTTTTTTTTGTCTACGATTAAGTTTCTTCTTGGACTTATCTTTGTCTCACTAATTCATAAACAAGCTGCTAGGTATTCTATGTAGTCTAGTTATGGCACATATATATATATATATAATCTTAAAGAGAATAAAGGTATGAATGATTCGGCAATATATAGATCACAAGTTAATAAGAGTTCAAGTATTATGTTATAGATCTTTTAAACATAACTAACTTTAAAGATTGATAAAAAGAAAATAAAAAATAAAGAACTTTAAATGTTATGGCCTTCATTCTCTTTAGACTTGATGTTGCATGCCATCTACTCCCATCATAAGATTTGAAACTAATATTATAAAATACAATTTAACCAAGGTAATATTCGAACACCACCAAAAAATTGAAAAAAACCAGTTGAACAAGGTATTATCAATGAAATATTTGTGCCAAAATAATTAGATTTTGCCACTCATTTATCATCGATTGCTTCATTACCAACCTTAGTTGCAAATGAATATTCCATAAAAGACACCTTAGTTGTCGATGGAATGTTCCATCATAAATGTTTTTTGCCTATTCCATTAGAATATTGATTTGTAGTGATGTTCCCTCTCTTTCTTAATCACCCTTTTGTTTTCCACTTCATAGCCAAGAATATTCTTAAAAGTCAATTTTTACATGAATTAGTTTTCAGAATCTTAAGACACTATATATTGTTTCTCTAATATTAAATTTTCTCTGCCAATCATTTACCATATTCATTAATTTAGGATGATCGAGTAGTTGACTCAATTGAATTAATGGTTTCATCTACCATATTCATTAATTTAGGATGATCGAGTAGTTGACTCCACTGAAATAATGGTTCTTCAAATGATGATTTCATTACAGATGTGATCAAATAGATCTCTTCAATATTGGTAACCTTGGAAATCAATTTATTGAAGTCATTTTCATTTAATATGAACATAAGGAAATCTAAACATTTATTAAAAAAATATATATAAGGAACTCTAAATGTCATGGCCTTTAATCTCTTAGAATTTTATCCTACGACACTTCACTTTTGTTTGTCTACTGAACCATGTCCATTAACCATGATATATATCATTCATATTTAATCCAGCTTAGAAGTGATGTTGCATACCATCTAGTTTTGTAAAATGTGATATATAAGCAATATATATACACACACGCGCAGAGTTTTCATGTCATTTTTTATTACACAATTGAAACTGAAAAATAATTGAATTTTAAAATAAAATTCTTAATATTGATTTTTATATTAAAAAAAATGCTTTCCAACAAATTAAACAAGGCCCTGGCATAAAGGGAAAACATAAAATAAAAATATACTTTTATACCCTACCATTAATGAAAGGAACTCTCCATCTATGCATTAAGTGCATATCTCATTAGAAATTAACATGTAAGATTCAAGTGATGATTTGTTGGGAACATCATAATATTCTCCTGATTTTTAATGAAATCATTGGAAACCCTCCGAACAGTCTTCAATTTATATTCATAATTTTGAGTTGAATCCATAAACTAAAAATCATATTCAATTGATCTATAAAGTATTTCAAGCTAGATCTTCCATCATATCCTTAAATATTTCCCATTGTTTTTTTTTCAGTTTATATCATTGAGAGGAAAATTTTACACTTAGCTTCTAAATCATATCGATTAAACTCTAATATATTAAAGACTAAATGAATATAATTGAAGGGATGAAATTAAGAATCGGGTAATACGTCATGCATGGGTGAAAATGGAGGGTTCTCGTGCTTCTAATTGCTGTCATGAAACAACAAGCGTGCGGATAAACACTTGTTATAGTGAAAAGAGAAAGCACTTGCTCCTCTGCCCATTCCATTAATCTACTTCTAGATTGTCCCCCACAATCGCAATGGCTTTCTTCCCATCGTTCTTGATATTACTTATAATTCCACCACCACCACCACCACCACCACAATTACATTACACTAAAAACTAAATGAGATTGTGGAATTACCTACAGTAATTTAAAGTGGAATTACTGTAGATTACTATAGCAAAATTATTGTAACTCTAGAATCAGATTACTATAGATTGTACTAGTATAATTACTATTTTACCCCTCCATTCACAATGATTTTAGTCTTGGGTCTACGAGTATTTTTGTTTTTTTACATTTCTGTGTGCAATAAAATAACTATAATACTCATATATAAGATAAAAATACACAGTTACCGTCGAGGGTATTATGTATAAATACTAATATATCTCATATACAACAAAACAAAACAGTTAACGTCAGGGTTAGAAAGGTCATTGCATAGTTTTTTTAAAAATATACAAATACAGATATAATTTCATATAAGACAAAATCTAAGAGTTGGTTGTAGAGATGTTTGTAACTTATTATTTTTTAATTATATTTTCTGATAAAATACTGTTTATGCATTGCCGGAATCGCCTTCAAGTTCTGGCTAGATGCCATGCATGGGTGAAAATGGAGGGTTCCCGTGCTTCTAATTGCTGTCATGAAACAAGAAGTGTGCGGACAAAAACTTGTTTTAGTGAAAAGAGAAAGCACTCACCCCCTTACATTATTCTACTTAATTGTGGATTGTCCCCCACTATCGCAGTGGTTTTCTTCCCATCATTCTTGATATTACTTGCAATTCCACCACCACAATATTCTCAGCTATTGCAAGACATCTATGAACGTGACATCAAAAAAAAGTTTGCAACGAGTGATCAAGGGATCGCTTCGAAATTCCACATTGAAGGGTCATTGACACTTCTGCATGTATAAGGTTCGATTCCAGGACGTGGGTGGAAAACCATGCATGATATGTCTGGCGATACCTACCACGCATTCTTTCCCGATTTCTTGATCATGGATTGATTCCTCGATGTCATCCAGCTTGCTAGTCTTGTTTGAAAGAAGAAATGCTATTTGTAATCTTTGGAAGTGGTTTTGTTGTAGAAGGATAGAACCAGAACATAATTATTACTAGGAGATAAAAATGGCCGTTGAATTTGGGCTAGATAAGTTTTGTTAGAGAACAAGATAAACTATATTCTAAAATTTTATTTGTCAACTTAAACTCTTAAATAAGATAGTTTCTTAACAAGTTTTACCTAGATGAAGTAACATCACCTCTAAAGAATAGAGGGTTTCATTGAGAACCTTGCTTACCACACACAAAAAAGAGTGACCACTTTCGTTTTCTTTTTTGCATGGAAAGCACCACAAAAAAAATATTCCAAAAAAATAATTATATTATACTATATTTATTAAGCTAATTGTAAGCAGTAATTGCAAAACTAAAATCATAGAAATATAATATGAAGTGCATGCACTGAAATATGGAAGACGAGCTACTATAATCAATCAACAATTCGACCATCATCTAATATACATGATAATGCTTAATGCAAATATAAACAAATCAAAATATGGGATTAGATAGAAAAAAGATTGATATGGAGAGAGATGAGAGAGGTTCATAATATGTGAAGTTTGTCCATGGTGCGAGGACGCTCCTGGACGGCAAGCAAGAGGATGAAAGAATGACGATGGTTGGTTTATAACTCAATGGACGAATATGCACCATGAGCTCTCTTGCTGGAAGACATGGGTTGCATTTGAAGGAATCTATGTGCCTTGTTTTTTTTAATGAAGTTTTAGAAACTGTGAATCATGTTTTCACACATTGTTTAGAAATTATGGAATTGTTTTATGAAATGGTTAAGCATCCAATGGTGCATGTCTAGCTAGAATTGTTGATGAACTCTTACTGACATGGTCTTTGGTTGTAGAAGGGAAGTTTCATAGCAACACAATACTAATGCTAGCCTTTGGCATGTTATGCGAAATTTGGATGGTTTGGAACAAGTCTTTTTTTTAGAAAAAGATTTGCTGGGGGGAAAGCACTACAGCGATTATTTATAATTTCAACTATAATTATAGTTGAAATTATTTTTTAAAATATTTTTCATATCAGTACATAAATAATCTAAAAAAAATTAAAAAAAATAATTTAAAATAAAAAATAATTTGTTTTTTAATTTTTTTCAAAAAAAATTTTAAAACACAATGTGAAATACTGTCGCAGCCTTCTCTCCTTCACCGATTTTGGAAAATCCCAACAAGCACATATTCCCGTATCCACCTTGACCCTAAACAACAACCTCCACACAAGCGCAATGTTCCTAACCCCAAAACCCAGAAGTTAGCCTGTGTACTCAAACTTTATGTATCTATGCGTGTCACAAAATAGGGAATCTTTTCAGTTTTGTAACAGTAGCATCAAACTTATCTGATGTTTGGTTTGAATGTCGTAGACTCAAGGATAATTTCGCTGAACACACCAAAAAGGTTTTAAGACAGAACAACGCTCCAGCCAGATCAAAACCCAAAAAAGCTGTGTGCCTGTAAGTGAAGGGGATGAAAGAAGTTACAAAGAGGTGCTTCGTGAAGGAAAAGCAGAACAAACACATCTGCCTGTGTTTTTTGGACCAGAGGATTACTCTGAAAAAACTCTCCTTGATCTGATATTGAAGAAGGGATTACGATTCGCTAAAGAGATGTCTCCTTGGAAAAATAATAAAAAAGGATCCAATTACTCTTCTATACGTTTTCTTGGGGGCAACTCAGGTCCTCATAATTTTTTATAACAGAAACATGTTAATGGAATCATGGAGGAAGAATGCTGAATGCTGGGATGTTTTTAAGGAAGTACACCCTTGGACTGAGACTGACACAACTTTGAATCAGATGGCCTGAATAACAACAACATATCTACCTATTGTAGCGGAATTGCAGATGCCTCGTGAAGATTTTACAAAGAAATGGCCAGATGATAGGTTATGATAAAACTACACTCAAGCATTTTGAACTATCATAGTTACGGATCCTCATTGGTACAAAACTGGATAAGGTGAATGTCTTGCAGCTCAATTGTCAAACATATCACGTTAAGATAGAGGAGATGGACCATTTACATTACCCAGTTGTTGGCTCCATTTCATACACAACGGATGACTTTCAGACATCTCTAGAGCAAGGGGATGATAAGGAAGACTCGATTGATGTGGCCATTGACGTGGACACCCGTAGTAATGGGGAAGAAGACGCTGTAGATGATGACGAGGATAGAGCAGGTGTGTTTTAAGGGACTTTTAGGGATGGCAGCGTCGGGTTGAAAAGAATCAGATTTGGTGAAGGATTGGAGACAGGCTATAACCTTTTGATGATAGCTCTCTTGCCATATTTAATGCCTCTTCATCTTGATGTGGTGCAGGATCAACATGCTGCCTTATCTTTAAAGAGAAATTACAGCATTTATACTTCCTTAATTCTGACTGCAGCTATTTAAACTGCAGCACCATTCCCAATTCTTTTACCCATCATCTGGGACGTGGCTGGCACTCCCATTTTGAGAGAAGATGTTAGAAGCTGTACTTTGTTTCGATCCTTGATCTTGTTTTACTATATAAGCTAGATTGTTTAAAAATAATCTAGCTTTTGTATTTATTTATAGAACAATTTGCATTAATTTTGGTTCTACTTTTATTGCGGTTTAGTATCGTTCTTTTCAACCATTCTAAGCTCTTCAATCTATTCATCATTCTTTACTATCTTTTCAAACTCTACAGGGCTCACAAACAACGAAGTTAGATTTTTCATAAACATCAAATAATGATCTTGTACCTCCAATTAACCGACTCATAATCAATACTATCATTAGCATTTTCCCAAGTTGATGATTCTTGCTTCTCTTCTCCCTCTCATTGCCCCTGTTTGTCTTCCATTAAGTTAACATCTCTGTTTGCTAGAATTTTCACATTTTATAGTTGGAAAATTCTGTAAGCTTTAGATGGTTTGTTATATCCAGTTATACTCTTGGTTCAGCCTTCTCATCTAGTGTCTCTTTTAACATGTGGCACGGAAGTAAAATAAAGACAACAAAAAATTTAAAAATGTTGGAAGTCTAGTTTATGTCCAAACCAAGCTTCAAATGGGGTTTGTATTTTGCTGACCAGAGTACAACTTCGTATTTTGCTGACATGAGATCTATATTCTAAGCAATTCTGTCAATGCAAATATAATTTAGCAAATATGGTTCTACTACTTAAAGAATGTTACAAATGCTCATGGTAAACTCAGGTCGATCAGCAATCCAATTCTTTTACGCGGTACAGTCAAATAGGGTACATACAACATCATATATTGATTTTGCTACATACAATATTATCTCTTCTTGTTTTTCTTAGCATTTCTATACAAAAAAAATATTATTACAAGCAAGCAAGAATCACGAATTAGTAGAATTATAAAAGCAAACTTGATTGGTTCAAACCAGATTGAGACTCTCCCAGGTACACTTGGTTGGACGAGAGTCAGGCATACGAGACCTCTTTCTATCTAACTTCTATATGATTACCCTCATTTCACAAGCAACAAATAAAAAATTTGTAATATGCAAACTAACATTTTTGATGTCGAGAAGAAGCAGGGATGGCTCAAACAAAAGACTGCAAGAGCATCATGGTAACAGCTGAGGCAGCAAACAGCACATAAAATATCACATCTTCGCTGTAAAGACCTGCGAAGCAACAGATGTTCAGTCAGGTAGAGGCCACTGTGATGTTAAAATCATTCTTGGTGAGGAAAATGAAAGCCCTTCCTTCTAATCCAGTATCTAGGTTGCGAAACCAACTTGGACAATTGAGGAACATTCATAAATAAATAAATATACATTTGCGGGGTAGCACACATGTAGATGGGCTGCTCTTTACTGAATTACTGAAGTTTGTGGTATTGATAACAGGGGGTAGGTTGGATATATCAGGATGGGCTAAATTTTGTAGATATTATAGATATCCACAGGTTGAGCTTATATTATTATTTTTCATGGGTCGCATTTAAAGGAAGACCTATATGAATTGTAGGTGCCATAGCACCCACAATTTTAGGTGGCCTAAGGATTTAAGACTCGCTATCATCTGTAATATCCACAATATCCAACTTTAAGGAGTTGTGTTCGGTCGGTTAATGTACATTTTTTGATAGGATGGTTTTTCTTGATATCCAAAAACGAGCTTTAAAACTTCAGATGATTAAGCACATGAGTTTCATTTTCTGGATAGTGTTATTCTAGAGGAAGCATGAGCACAAGTATATTCTTACCACTTTGAGCATTTGCAGCAGCAGGAAGTGCTGGGATTTTGATGGCTGCAAATCAAATAAGTTCAGGTCAACATCAAAGAATATGGAAGAGATGAAATAAGAACTTAAATAGCCAAAATAACTTCAACTGTAAAATGAAGAACCACCAACAAACTAGCAATCATGACTGGGACCTACTTTTATTACACAATGCTGATAACTGAGACTTTGATGGCCAACGAGCAGGAATATTGTCATTCAAATCACATATGAAGCTGATCCCCGAGGAATGGTCAAATGTTGCATCGGATGGCAAGCTTGGTAGAAGGCATCCAGACTCTAAAGGAAAAGGAAGTGGATGAAGCAAACAAATACAATTCAATTGTATACAAATATCACAAGCTACAGATACTCTGTGCAATTATAATCCTCTTGCAAACACTATTCATGGTAGCAAGCACAAGAAAACTGGTTAGAATCAACTGCCCACTACCCAAGACTGATATCAGATTTTCTGTCAGGAGCTCTATGGGCACTGATAATTTGGGCATGCTTATGTGGGTGCTAAGTTTGCAAACATCAAGAAAATTTCATAGAATTGTTCCAAAAAGTACATTTATTACCTTGTTTCGCAACTGAGGTGTTCCATTGTCAATCACCAGTCATTCACCAGAAACATATAAAAAAAAAGGAAAATAAGAAAAGAATCCTGCGTTAGTATCTGATTTAAATTTGTCTGACAGAAAATGCTCAGCAGTGTATCAAGAGAGGGAAATTTAGATTTCGGGGAGGGTACTAAAGAAAAAATGAATTTTAAAAAAAGAGTGAATATCAACCTTGAAGGGAGAAATCCTTAAGGGTTATGTGACAAAGGCTATAAACATCTTTTGTAATATTAGACCTCTGTAACTTCATTCCTAGGGTTGTAGCACAATCCAGAGCTTGCAAGTTGGTTATAAGACTCTGCTTCTGCAAGTGAGACACATAGTTCTCCATGGCACTACAGCATTCTGTCTTGTTACTAATGTCATTCCCACAGCCCTTTTCAATATGTCTCATGTCAGGGAAAACCAGAGGGCAAACTGAAGCAGAAAGCACAAAAAAATAATGAGAAAAGAATAGTTATTGATGAGGCCAGCTGAGTGGATTGCCACTACTATGTAAAGTCAAGAATCAAGAACAATGTGCCAACCACCAAAAAAAAACTAACAATGAGCAAACATAAACTAGTACATCTCATATGAAAGTTAGATTTTTTTCTAAAGAATCAAAGATGTCATTATTACTTTCAAAAAAAGGATAAGTAGGATCTACTAGCACCTTCAATGAAAATCTGCTTCATGCACATCATGGTGGCAAGACTGCCAAAGCAGAAAGCACCAAAGTGACAACAAAAGACTTTTAAGATGCACCATGCTAATACACATTACATACTTGCATGCATGCTAATAGATACATAATCACTTTTGGAGTCAAAAGGTATCTATCAGAAGAATACTTGACTAATTATTTAAAAGTCCACAGATGAGCCATGTGCCACATGCAATCATCACAGGATTCTCCACAACTGAACAAATGCCCTTTCTGTCCACATGAGAAAAACAAGTTTTTGACATCCACATTTTAAAACTCACCTTTATTAACTTTGCAATTAGATAGTCCTCTGAGAACCTCCTTTGCACGGGAAGGCTCAAGTTTACCAGCTAGCCATCGAAGTGCAATATGTTTACAATCATCAACCCTTGTTGAGCGCTCAGTTAAACCATGGGACCCAGCTATGATCAATACCTCTGAAGCTTTTAGTGCAAGTTTTGTAGCGGTTTCTAAAATGGCATTTTGACAAACTTGATCACAACATTCTTTAACAGGATCGATATTCTCACATGCAGAAAGAAGCTTAGAAGAATCCACAGTGCCCTCAAATTCATTGACATCCTTAACAGGGCAAGACCCTTCAGTGAGATTTGATGGATGAATTGAGCATATCTTATTCACATTATTTGCTGCGCCTTGACCAGCCAAAATTTTCTCAATATCCGAAAGGCAATGCTTTGAAACAGTCTCATTTAAAGCAAGAGTTCTGGTATGTAAACTGGATTGGCCCATAAGAATTGCAAGGGTGGCTTCTAACTGGGGACAGCATATAGCATTAGCCAGCAATGGCGCAAAAATAGACCAACAATCCGTTGATGTCGTGCCCATCAAACTTTGAGCAGAAGTAAAATTCAATGGGCATTGTCCTACAAAAAGATGACATCACCGTATTTAGAGCGAAATAGGGCCTTTCAGCTCAAATGCCACAAAAAATTAATATTGACCAGACTAACCTGATAACTTTGGGATAGTACTGTTTGTGAAAGGTGCTAAAGGAGAAGGTGCAAGAAGAGGAAGAAAGGGCTGAGGAGCTGAATTTGGAGAGATCACAGGCAGAAAACCATCCACTCTTCTGCCAGTTGACAATGAGCCACCAAGATTATTGAATGGGTTGCAGTGACATTCATTCAGACCTAAAACAGAACGATGGCCTCATTATGAAGCGAATGTAAAAATAAATGCATCCATGCACCACTACACTGTCAACCACTCTTGAAAATCAAAAGCAATTTAAAGAGATCATTTGAATTTAAATTTACAATCAGACAACCAGTGAGAGATCTGAAAGCAGATCATAATACTTGATTGTTTGTATATAGAAAAAAAGGCTAGGAAGGATATTTCCAAGAGCAAATGTAATGCATCAAGATAAGCATAGCTTATAAACAAATGAAGCACTAAATGGCCTGTCACCCATGCACCAGCCATATAGATCCCCGTCCAATTTTCTTAACAGTAATCACCATATCAAGTACAAGTACCCAAAGATATGAAAAAAATCTGACCTCTCCCCTGATCATGATGTTTGTTAAAGAATGATTCTCCTGAAGTTGGATATAAAACTACACAATCAGTTGGGTGTGAGTAACAAAAGTATTGTTTTTCTCAGAATCATGTCAGCAAAAGATGCTTAACAGAACCTAAATCATGTTAACAACTTGAAAGCCAACTACAGTAACATGTCAGCAAAAAATGGCAGGCATAGTTGATCACAACAAGAATAAAAGAAACACAATACAATAGCACCCAATATTCCAAGCAGCAAGTTACTAAAGCATATTTTTCCGAATAATCACATTAATGGAACTCACTCCAAACCTGACTAAAATATTCTCTCTTTAATTTTGTCATGTGCATATGAAAGGAAACCTAAATGAGCACTGAACCTAGAACCGCATCACATTATACATTACCAAAAACAAAGCAAAAGCACACTACGCTCAAACAACGATCATAGCTCAAACTATCTACAGGAGATAAAACAACAAAATAAAGGGCAACAAGTTAAATAGTCAATAGTGTATATCAGCTAACATCAAATCGATCACCCCACACGAAGTCTATAGCTTTAGGCTACAAAAGCATTAAATTAACAAAGCCCAGAAACCCCAATTGCACAGACCATTCATTGGAAACCATAAAGTTATCAAAACCCAATTACTTTCACTCCACAGAAACATCAGCTTGAAACAACCCAACTGAGAAAACTCATAGATCATGAAAAAATAACCGTTACCCATTTAATAAAACAGAAAATAAGATCTAAAAATACTCACTCAAAATCAAAAGAAACACCTCCACAAAAACCATACTCAGACTCAGCTTCACCTTGAGAGACACCCCTTCACTCATTCCTCCACTGAAATCAAAAGAATAAAAAAAAGGACGGCGAGAGGCCCGAGACTAAATGAAGTGAAAAGTATGTGACTTGTAACTCAGAGAAGGGTATCGTATAATTGGTATCGACTGAAGAGAGAAGAAGCCATGAATGCAAGCTTGTTAATGTCATGACTCTTAAGTGAGCGTGTGGGGACAATTGCAGTTTCACACTAGAAGAGTTTCTTTACTATTAAGATCGTACATGCATGGGGCCACATAATATTAGAGACACTGCAAAAGTTAGATTAGTTATGTATTGTTTTTTAAAATATTCTTTATATAAATATACTAAAATAATATTTTTATTTTTCAAAAAAATTAATATAAACACATTTAAATAATCTAAACAATTATATATATATATATATATATATAATAAGAAAGAATAATTTTTCGTAGAATACTATTTAGAACACAATTTTAAATAGCACCTTTCTTTTAAAAAACAAATTAATGTCGACTTTTTATATTTTAATATGTTGATGTAATAAATTTTTAAAAAAAACATTTTAGTATATTAAAAAAAAAAACATTTTACCACACTCCGAACAATCACTATTTGCGGAGGCACTAGAAAGATAAATTATATATTTTGTGTTTAATATTAGGTTTAGTTTATAAGATTTTTTATTTTTTTAGAGTTAATATTTAAAAAATATACAATTCTGATCGATATAAATATTATGGAATCATTTCATCTAAAAGTTTAAACTGATAGGAAGGCTCTAGAATATAATTTATATTATTCTTTAATCCCTTCTTAAGTGAAATCACTTTAACCTTGAAATTTGCATAGACTCACATTATTTTATGCTTGATTTTTTATCAAATAGAATGGAGGTGGTGAGATTTGAACTCGTGACCGTTGGGTCAACAAGGCTCTAATGTCATGTTAAGGAATCATTTCATCTAAAAACTTAAGTTGATAGGTAATGTTTCAGAATATGATTTATATTATTCTTTAATAATAAAAAAATATATTTTTAAAATAAATTAAATATAAAATTTAATTTGAATAGACATAAATTAATTTGAAAGTAGTATAGTATGTTTTTCATTTATGAATCATGTCATACATTTTATATTATAATTTTAAATATTTTTCAAATATTGAAAGACAATTCAAACAAACATAAACTCCATAAGATTTTTTTTTGAAATTGTCGTTATTTTTGTTAGATATTGTAAAGTGAAACCATACCTTATAATATATAAAAAAAACCCTTAAGTCAATATTTATAAATAGATAATAATTTTACTATTAATGATCTCATATGATATTTGAAAGGTAATAGCGAGGGAAATGCAACCTCTTTAAATGCACAAAACATGATTAAGTTTTTAATCATTAATATTCCGGACCATAAAGTGGTAGGTCTTACATAAAATACATGAAAAGATTGATAAAGAGATGGAGTGTTCATCAATCAATCTTATGTTTATGTGATGTTTTTGAAAGAAATCCAAAAATCAGTTTGAATTTGGTTTTGTTGATAGTAGTTGTGTTTTCATTTACAATTGACATTAGGGTTTTGTAAGTACAGCTATGCCGTCTCCAATGGATGTGGTAAAGAGTTTGAAATCTACACAACAGGTCTAGAGTTCGAGTCAGAACGTGTATTTTTTTATAGAAACCTGGAACAGCCGGGGTTTTATTCACTCACCTGGATCCATAAAATACGTTTTTCGAGGAGTGTAGTTTCCTCAAATAAAAAAAAATATATATAGTTATGCCTGGTTAGACGAGGAACAAGTATATATTATGTATTTGTTTAGTATTGTATTTTAAAAATATTTTTGGAAAAACTGAAAATTGTATATTTATATTTTTGTTTTAAATTATTTTGTAATATTCTTAAATTATTTTGATTGTTGATGTTAAAAAAAATTAAATATATATTTTTAAATAAAAAAATACTTTAAAAAATAATCTCAATCATTCTCTTAATATTTTTTTTTATTTGTTTTTTTAGAGGATGTCCAATTAACAGGGACAAATTTGATAGTTGTTAAGTACTAGTTTAGACCAAAAGAAATAGTAAATAGTTTTATTTAAGTAAGTGTTTCATAAGACTAATTTCCTTTCACATGCTCGCGTCCACGGCCAATGATTTAACCTAAATTAATGAATATTCATCTGAACCCATCTAAATTGGTTATCTTATGATAAAAATAAAATAAATAAAAATCTCTTCTCACCACCAATCAACCCGTGGTAATAATAGCTTTGCTTAAAAAAAGAGATTACTTTGCTTAAAGAGAGGAATAAATGAGACAAAGAAAAGAAAAAAAAACCAAAATTTTTTAATTTAAAATAAAAAATAAAAAAATTCAAATTTCTCCAAATTGAGTAGAAGCCTCATGTGTGTGACAGCACATCACTTATTTATGTAGATGGAAATGATAAAGAGTTTTTGCCCTTTGTTAATAGAAAAAAAAAAGGTGTTGTCATCTAATATTGTGGCATCTAGAAACATAAAGTAATCTATTTTGATCTTAAAAGGTATATATATAAGGATGTTTATGGATTTAGGAGGCTTTTAATTCATTTCTTACCTTTTGATCTTGAGTGGCATTTTATAGAACCTTAATAAGAACCCTTTGAGTAGGCTTACAAGCAACGAACATATCAATTTTTATCTTCTGATTTCACTGCCAAGAATGAGGTTTTACTATGAAGGCTGACTAAGTTGTCCACTTTCAAGCTTTGTTGGAGACATTTTAATATCATTATCACCTTAAAACCATCAAAAGTCGGTATAAAGGATATACGTTTTTCATTTGGATTTAATCTTTATCAATTTGAATGTTTGTATTTTTATATTCATTCGTTTGAAGTTCTCAATTTAATTAACCAAAACTGTTGGAATAAGAATGTCTAGGCATTGAACGACATGTCCTTCACTTCTCTTTACTGAGAAGAATGACGAGTCATTTACTATTTTAATTTTCATATTAGAATTATTCAATTAAATTATTTTTATATAAGATTATCCCAATCTTGTGTGTCAATCATAATTTTTGCATGTTAATTCAACTTTGCCTAGGGAAAAAAACTTCTTTTTTTTTTATCTTATTTTCTTATCATATTATTAAATCAATCACGATTTAATTCAACTATCACATTTCTTTTATTTTTTTTAAATATAATTATTTCTTAAACTAATTTTTTGGAGTTAAAAAAAATCTAGTTCGGCCCACAGTTCGTGCCACCAATCTAATTATTGGCTAAATCATATACAATTCCATCTGTATATGCTTTTAGATTACGCATCGATAGCTAGTTTACTTCTTGCATGGTTTTCTTTTCCAGAGAACTCGATCTTTCATACCTGAAAACCCAAATACAAGTTAAGGGGAAACCCCCCCCGTAAAACCAATTGTTACTCACTTGTTCAAACCTTTGCAAATTGAACCGACTGAATATTCATTTCTCTTTTAAATCAGAAACTACAAGTTACAAAGTTAATTAAATTATTTTTAATTTAATATGTCAAGAAATATTGCAATAATAAGTGTATATAATTATGTTGATAAAGTCATTGTTGAAGTTTCATATAAAAAAACCCGATTGGATCAGGCCAACTAATTGTATAATATCTTATTTGGCTTGAGCCATTAAAAAAGAAAAAAAATAATCCATAAATGTGACAAAAATAAATTATTATAATTAAATAAGGAATTGATGTGATGCTAATTTTTTTTTTTCTTACGATGTACATGAACACTAACAAATATCCAGCCTTCCTAAATTTACAAATATAGCTCTAGGATTCGGGAACTTCCCCGGATAAAAACATGAACTTGGTTTCTACATGAAACAATCCGTTAATTCACCTCAGGAATGCTTTGCAAGGCAGGCTTCCAGTGTTTATGATTAAGGTCCATTTCAAAGTTAAGATCAGCAGAGTTTACCAACCTAGCCAGGACTTGTTCCATGGAGAATCCCTGAATATTAACCCTTGCCATGATCTCTTCGAGCTCCCTCTTTGTAACCCTAATCTTCACCTCTCTCGTAGAACCTGAAGACAGGGAACCTGCGCCAAGTAGCCTCTGTCTTTCCATGTTAGTACCATGTTCTTCATGGTCTTTAGCTCCATCAGACATTGTAGCATGATGATGCTTGTGATGTGCCACTGATCCCCAATCGTCACCGGCCCATACGGCCGCCGCCGACGCGCTTTTGCAACAGTTTCCCATGTACGGTGTTTGATCAAGTTTGCAGAATGATTAAAGATTTTGAATGAGTGAATGAAAGGAGAGATTCGGACGTGGAAAGGTTCTGATATTTATAGGTAGGAGAAGAGAAGTAGAAATGTGTGGCTGGCCAGCCTGCCTCGTGAATTTCCCAAGTTACAAGGATCGTGTAGGGCAGGATGAGATATGGTCATAGGTGGCAAGGTAAGAGGCTGTTTGTTGACCAAAAACAAGCAATGTAAACAGTAAGCAACCACATCAGCAAACCGGCTTCTTCAGCTTAAGCTAGCCATGACGTCGGTGTGATATTTGACAATTAGGGGATAGGCACAGGCCAGCTCAGCTCAGCTCAATCATACATGGCTTCATTACCTAACTTTTATTTCTTCTTGTTATCTTATGGTCTATTGACTTGTTTTATAGATCCAAATCATTCAATATAAATAAAATAAGGTAAATGATTAAGTTGGAGGGTGTGAATTGAATTATAGATGGCATCTTTGGGTTAGACAAGGAAGTGTGAATTTGTTTATGCAAATGGTATCTTGGACCTGGCATCGATTCCTTCTCCACTTGGGGGCTACCATTTCAACTCCTAACAAGCATGTAGTTTCCTCCTGTATATAATGACTCATTCGATTCTTACAGTATAGGATTTATAGCGTTTCTAAGGGTTTTTTTTTCTTAAAAAAAAAATAACCTAGCTTGATTTTAGCAAAAAAAATTTTGGATAAGAGTAAATTTCATCTCCCGAAAAATATATTTTGTGGGTCTAATTAAACAAGTAAAATTTCAGTTATCCCAATCTTTTATAAAGAATATATAGTTTGACTCGAACTCAAGAACTGTTATGGATATCACAAACTTTTTATCATAAAATCATATTTATAGGAGATGATTTTATTGTATAAGAAGATAACACGTGGCCATGAATAGTTTTAAACATTGACACATGGAAACCATGAAAAATATCAAACTCGATAACTATTCTTCTATTGAGGATTAGGACGGCAAGAAATTTGATGGAGTGTTTTTCTTGTAAGAAATGCGATGTTTTTGTCAAACCTGCAGACATTTGCCTTCACGAGAAGTTATCTTGAACATTATTCAAGCCCATTGTAATGGTGAAAATGATCAATCACAGCCAACTAATATTTAAACTAAGCTTGAGAAAAGAAAATCGACTGGCTATGAAAACTACATGGATTAAACAAGATGGCCACGCGTCAAGTTGTTCTTCACTTACTCACATAAGGAAAATATTTTAAACTTGAAATATATTAAAGTACATGTAAAATAAAAAAAATAGAAATTAATTATCAAATAACTTTCAATTTAGAGAAAATCTGAGCAATTTAGTCATAAATGAGTGATGAATTGCCTTATATATATATATTCGATTATATTCGATTAGCTCGAGTGGGGACTAAGTTTTATTTTAATGAATGATGGATTGGCGAGCTTCAATTTTTCTTCTATATATAAACACGCAAGCAAGCTGGTCAAAATATAAATTCGAGAATCACAAGAAATATTGTTTCTTGAGATTGACCCTCCTCTTGGTAGACCTCTTCAGTCCTCATCGTTGACCAAGTTATTTAATTTTCCACATACATGTAATTAAGTAAAAATTATTCTCGAATTAAAATGTATAATTTTTATGAAAATCTAGAATAATTAAAATATATTTTATAGAAATAAAGTTTACTCACATCTGAAAAATACAATCAAGTACAAATATATGATTAGTAGGTGCACATATCGTAATTTAAAATTTGAATTATCTTATTAAACATGAACCCTTTTTTCAGCGAGACTTTTCACAATGGTCCCTGTATAAAAAGAAAACTTGTCATTTAATAAACCAGTTTTAAAATGAAAATTGGATCCTACGGGTGATAATAACTCATTTATTTTAATTGATTTTTAAAGCAGACTTGACAGCTGTCATTTCATTTAATATAATTTGATAAGATAATTTTAATTCGATCAAAATTATTACTACATGCTCAAAATAGGTAAAAAATAATAATAAAATATTTTTTTTTGACCGAGGCATTTTATTATTTATCATGTTTTTTACGAGAGAGAGAAAAGGAATTTACGAAACATACAGAATATAAATCAAGTGACTGAAATACCCAGAATTAACATTATGTTTGTCACTTTATTTTTGAAAATAAATATTTTTATTTTTTATTTTAAACTAAAAATACTTAAATTATTTTTATAAACTATCATGATATAAAAATAATTTTTATAAAATAAATAAAAAATATTATTTTATATATTTTGAAATTAAAAATATTTTAAAATACAACATTAACCGTTCTATCGACTAGCAAACAATAAATCAACCCATAACAAATTCGTGGGTGATTGTTCGGGCTTGGGCCAGAGGAGGAGAAGGATGTCTTGGTTTGGGCTGTAGACAGTGGGTTGGGGATAATGGTTATCTTCTTCAAGTTTAGAGAGAGAAGGCGATGGTTCGGATCGAAGATCTTCGAGAGGCGGCCCATGAACCTCGAGGATCGAGCGTGGGGCTTGAAGACCCTGCCGCATTCCTGCCCCGGGACAACAGTAGATGAACTTGGTGGTGTCCATGGTGTGTTGAAATGCCGTTCTTGAACCGGACGAGCAAACCAAGTGTGGTTGGTTGGATTAGGGAGGGGTGGTTGTGACAAAGAAAACTGCAGTGGTGGTGTTCGGGAAGGTGGCTCCGGTATGGAGGTTACTGGGAATTTGGTGTGTTTATGAAAGGAAGGTTAAAGATAAGGTTACTGTTGGTGGTGCCTCGAGGAATGGTGGTTGTTCCGAGGAAGAAGATGAACACTGCAGTGGTGGTTTGGTATGGAGGAGATGATGCAGTTGCGTGTTTTTGCACAATGATGCCTGCGAAATTGTTTGATGAAATGCTTAAGAAATTATGTTCATAAAATTATAATGAATGACAATTTTATTATTTTAATGCTCTAAGAACTTTTTAGTTATTAAAATAAATATAATAATAAATAATCAGTTTGTGTGTGTGTGTGTGTGTATATTACCTCTAAAATAAAAGGCGTGGGTGTTTCACTGTACACCCACGCACTGTGCACACAGACTCAGTGCACTGTGGATTGTAACAGTGTTTTTTTTTCTTTTTTTGCGTTTTTTTTTTTTTTGGTTTTTTAATAATTGAGGTGTCCGAGCTCGCTTAAATGCATCACGATTAATCTCCATATCCAAATTTTTTTTATAACCAGGGTGTCCAGGCCAACTTATGCATACCACGACAATCCCCGGACCCATATTTTTTTCTAAAGTGCTTTTCTGCTGGTACATTTTTTCTTCTTTTTTTTATACTTTTGTTTTATTCACTTATATATTTTTTTTTATAACCGGGATCTCCGACCAACTTAAGCACACCACGACGAATTCTTAGGTTGAATTTTTTTACAAACAATATGGATTGTTTATGAAAGGAAGGTTAAAGATAAGGTTACTGTTGGTGGTGCCTCGAGGAATGGTGGTTGTTCCGAGGAAGAAGATGAACACTGCAGTGGTGGTTTGGTATGGAGGAGATGATGCAGTTGCGTGTTTTTGCACAATGATGCCTGCGAAATTGTTTGATGAAATGCTTAAGAAATTATATTCATAAAATTATAATGAATGACAATTTTATTATTTTAATGCTCTAAGAACTTTTTAGTTATTAAAATAAATATAATAATAAATAATCAGTTTGTGTGTGTGTGTGTAGAACTTTTTAGTTATTAAAATAAATTTAATTTTGTTTTGATTTAAATTGAATTATAAAATGAACTAATCTTAATACGTGAACTTAATAATTCAGATATCCGAGTTTTCTTGTTTTTTTAATGATGATGATAAATTTATGCTGGTTATTTCATTTGAAACTACAAATCAGATAAATTTATATCGATTTTAAATTTATATATTTTATAGAAAACTTGCACTTGACATGAATTCTGCACAAATTTATTATTTTAGAAAGATGATGATAATTAGAAGTGATATTATGGGACTGAGAGTTTTTTAAAATATTTTTTTGTTTAAAAATATATTAAAATAATATATTTTATTTGAAAAAATTATTTTTGATATTAATATATAAAAATGATTTAAAAAAACCTCTAAAAATTAATTTAAAATAAACAATAAAATTAAAAAAATATTTTTTAAAAAATATTTTTGAAATGTATTGCCAAAAACTCATAGAGAGATAATGATGCCATTAATGAGTTAATAAGGAAAAAATAATTAAAGATTCAATTAATTCCCATAAAATATGAAATTTCCTTTTTATTGTTCTTTTGCATTAAGAAATTCTTTGAATCACAATCCTCGGCATCCCAAATCAAGATTCTCAAATCATCATATCCTCAATCATTTTTCCTTTTTATGTGCTTGATTTTCTAAAGAATTAATAACAAAATAAAAATTAATCAAGGATTAAATTACACTTTTCGTGAGAACTTTAAAATCATCGCCTATTGTGGCAACTTTTATTTATTTTATTTTGGTCCTCCTTTTTTATTTTTTTCTTAGGCAAAATACTTGATTCAATTGTCTTTTAACTTGACAAAACAAGATGCACTCGTGCAAAAATAAAGTTTTAAAACAATTTTTTTTTTAAAATTGAATAATAAATTTATAGTGAAACATAAACAATATTTTACCGACCATATTAAAGTCTTGTAAAATAATTGTCTTGATAATATTTTTTATACCCAACAATAAGTACGAATCAAATAACTAGTTTAATACCAGGGCCACCTAATTTTGTTTTCCGCGTGGATATATCTCTTTATCTCTTTAAACTAAACTATAAAAATAATTAATATAATGCCAGCAACATAAAATATATTAGTGTATATTTGAAAAAGTGATTGAGATGGTATATAAATGCATTAAAATATTTTGTAGTATATTTATAAATATTTTTTTTATTTTTAAAAATTATTTTTATTTATGAATATATTAATTGTTTTTTAAAACATAATAAATAAATAAAATTTTAGTGAGAGATGTCATCGTGGGGCCGAAACCGTATGCTATAGTGGACCAAAAAACAGAAAACAAAACACATGCACACGTTATATAAAGGAAACAGCAGTCCCCCTAATCAAGAACAGAAATCTGGAAACTCGAGCCTGTTGTGTTTTTGGTTCCTTCAGACAACTGATCATCTCCACCATCTCTTCTAAATCTCTGTCTTCCCTTCTTTGTGTTTCAAATGGGATCAAGTATACAATTTTCTAAGGCCAAGGTATGAACTATACACGTGGGGCTCCCCCCCGCCGCCGTAGGAACACCATCGGCTCCGTTCGCCGGAAGCTCAAAACCCCGCCAACCCCGTTTTCGCACTGGAAGTTTCTTCAAGATGATAACAAGAGCAGACACCCCGCCTCCTCCGGCAGTGGTGCCAGCGGAGTGAAGGCGGCCGGAAAGGGAGGTGGTGGTGTAGGTGGTAGTTCTAGGCCTGCAGTGTCGGCTAGGAAGCTGGCGGCTGGGCTGTGGAACCAAAGCTTGGCGGGTGGTGGTGGAGGTGATAAAGAGCTGAACTTGAAATATGAGCAAACTGATGGATTAGGGTTAAGGGTATGTGTTTTATTTATGTTTTGATTTAAAATTTGACCTTTTTCGCTGAGAAAGTTTAGTTATTTTCTGGGAAATTAGTCCCAAGTAGTTTTTTTTTTTTTTGGCTGGCATATTTTCTTTCCCATCATTATAGAGACTTGGCAGATAGCACTTTGTTGCATTGAGGATTCAGGTGACAAATGGAATGCAATGGGCCATATGTTTGCTTGTTTTTTTGTAATTGCTTGTTCACTTTTATTTTTCTTAATGGATTATTACTGATTTGACTAGACTCTAGATTGCTAAGAGAGAGTAGAGGAAAAGGGAGGTCATAATTTCTTCCATCTTTCCGCAGTTTTTTTCTTATCTCATTAACAAAAAATTACCATGATAACAAGAGGAAAATTGCAATAAATAAATAAATAAGAAATGTCGAAATGGATTCTCTTTTTCATTTTGGTGCCGGTTTAATGAATTAGGCTTGATCTGCTCGAATCTACATATTTATTACGTTGATGAAGTGTGAGAAAAAATGATCAACTTGTCTGATTGTTTTTCAATTGCATCTGGGCTGATTAAAACTCATCTAGCAACGAATGAGCTCTTGAATCTCTTTTTGGTCAGTAATAGTTTGCGTTTGTGCATTCTCATTGTCCTATTCTTGGATATCTGACTTGTTCCATCAAAGTCAAGATCAACAGGAGTACATAATGTCTAATTGAGCTTAATAATGTAATCGTCTTATTGGTTTCGTGTGGATTGGTCCATGTTCTATTTGAATGTCCATCCACATTTTGTTGCCCTAACAGTTTTGAGACTTTGGAACTATGCTGTATTTTACTTGCAGCCTGGTGTTGGGCAGGTAAATGCATGTTTCCCTCTCATCACATTAGCACTGAATATGTGCAGAAAAAATGGATCTCTTACGGACCCCTTACTTTGTGTCCAATTCAAAGCATGGGTTCCTGTGCAAGGTGTTCATTATTTACCGATAACAGTTTCCTTGCTCAACCTTAAGCTTTCTCAACAGGGTAGCCTGGACCCATTAAAAATGTCTGAATACAGATATGCAGTCCCAACTTGAGCTAATATCATAAATAGGAGGTTATCCATGGTTTGATTAGATTGAACTTTGTCGTTGTATGCCCTTACTGTCTTCTTGTCTCATCTTCATGTTGTAAATAGCATTCATGACATCTGCAACAAATAATAGACAGAGAGGTCGTTTTTATTTATTTATTCTACTTTCAATTAATGACCTGCTTGGTGACCAGAATCTACAATGTGGTTTCCGGTTTTATTATTTAGTTTCAGTCTGGTGAAGTCAGTTTTGTATGTGTTCTTTATCTTTATTTTTTTTTATTTGATTGAATCCCCATTACTGTATCCTAAGCATATCATGGAGGGTTCAATGAAGAGGAATCCGAGATGCTCAAGAATATCCAGTGACATCTGCAGCTTTTATAGCCATACAAAACTTCTTGGAAATCAAGTTGCTATGGTGTCTGCTTCTGCCATTCAAGCAGAACTAGTGCAAGCTCGATTGCGCGTTCATGAGCTAGAAGCTGAGTGCCAGTCTTATAAGAAGAAAGTCAAACACTTACAGAAGAAGCTGGGAGAAGAAAGAACCTCACGGTTGAGCAGAGAACGTCAGAAAATTCATGCGGCTATAGATGACTGTGAAAATCAAATAAGCAGGGAAAGGAAAAAGGGTCAAAAGCTGGAACTTCTCAATTATAAATTGGTCAATGAATTGTTAAATGTCAAATCCTCAGCAAAGCAATTCAGGAAAGATTACGAGGAAGAACAAAAGGCTAGGGAAGTAATGGAGGAAGTTTGCAATGAACTTGCCTGTAAAGTTGCAGAAGATAAAGCTGAAGTTGAAACATTTAAGACCGAGTCCATCAGGATCCAGGAAGAAATGGAAGAAGAGAGGAAGATGTTGCAGATGGCTGAGGTATGGCGTGAAGAACGTGTCCAAATGAAGTTGATTGATGCAAAACTGGCTCTTGAAGACAAGGACTGCCAAATGAATAAATTAATTACAGACCTTGAAACTTTTCTAAGGTCAAGAAGTGGCCCCTTGGACGTGAATGAGTTAAGGAAAGCCGAGTTGATCAGACAAGCAGCTAAATTGGTAAATGTTAAAGACATCAAGGAGTTTTCTTATGCCCCACCAAAATTAAGTGATATAAACTCTATTTATGAAGAACTCAAGCAAATTGAAATCAATGAAAGGGAGATTGAAGAATGCAATAAGAGCAGCCCTGCAAGCAATGCTTCCAAACTCCAGCTCGCTAGTTCTGATTTGAATGCATATAACTACCATTCTTTGCAGCAAGGGTCAACCATAATTAATGATGATAACTGTCATTTAGAAGATGTAAGAGGCTACGATGCAGTGAATCATTCTGAAGGTCAAGGTTCAAGTTATTCCCATGGGAATCAGATCTCTTCTAGCAGGCTTAGCCAAAGCAAAAATGCTTGGCAGAGTGCAAGAGAATGTGAGGAGAATGAAGCTCAGAAGTCTCCAAACACTCAAAGTGGTGATGTCTACTCAGTATCGGGAGAATCAATGTATAAAGCAACTTCCATATCTAAGCTTTCAAGATCTGCCCAATATAACAACAAATGCTATGAGATAACAGCAGATGATAGTGATGTAGTGGTCTTGAATGGAAAATTTTCTAGCAAGGAGATGTCTCCCAGAAGAAAGTCATGGGAAGGTATTCTTCAGAACCAAGATTCTGTGGAGCAGTGCAGCTCGCCAGAGTTCGCGAATCCACAAGTTACTCAAGGAATAAAAGAGGGAATTAAATGGTCCCGAGGCATCCAAAAGAATAGTTTGAAGGCCAAGCTTTTGGAAGCTAGGATGGAAAGCCAGAAAGCTCAGTTGCGCAGTGTTCTTAAACAGAAGACTTAGGTGAAGTAACTTCTCAAAATTCTGTTGTTTGAGCAGTTTTAACCAGAACAGTTTGGCTGTCTGCCCAAAACCATCGTTAATGCCTGGGGTTTAGGTGAGAAAATTGTAAACCTCAAGTAGACAAACATCTATCGACCGACCTTCATGCATATGCTTGTTTGATCGATCATTATCAGCCCTGGTAATATATTCTCTGCATTACTTGCCAAATTACAAATTGCCATGTATCATGAAAGAATTGTTTGCCCTTATAGGACTCTGCTTATTTTCATACAAGTCATTAAAGATAGAACACATTATACTCGGACGCACTCGCTGCGTTGTCAGATTAAATGCTCAATGAAAATACATAAATCCATTTGTTACAGAGTCAGCATCTTTCTCTGCCATCTACTTAGTGTTGATTCATCTTAATGTTGTTGTAGAATACAAGACACCAGCTGCTAACTTCTCTCTCTTAACTAGTTCCTTTTGATGAAGCCACAAAAAGGGAAAAAAGTGTTAACTGTGAAAAATATATATTTCAATTTTCTTTTTTTAGAAAAAAGAAGAAGTTGAAATTCATGGTCTGGAGGCTAGCTGCTGAAGCTTGCGCTCTTTCATGGAAATTAACATCACAGTGGCAAAGTGATTCGTTTTCAAGTATTTTCTCTCTTGCTTTCATGCTGGTGTGGGGCAAGATGCTGTTATGTTTGTCAAGTTCTATTTGCTTACTTTAGGTCCTTTTCCCAAAGAAAGAACAACTTGATATGCGTGAGATTCTGCAACATCCAGATAGAGATAAAATTGGAGTTGTTTGGACATAGTTTTGCCTCTTATTTGCTCCCCACTTGCATGCATGATAATGCCCGCTACTGTTTGTCCCTGTAAAATTGAAATCCAATCTAGTATTAAGACCCATGTCCAAAATACAAGAGAAAATTAACAAAGAGTGTCGCGACAAAATCATGGTAACAAAACCACCAAAACTTTTTTTTCTTCATCTTTCAACAATATAATCTATTTTTTTATTAGTTACATATCAGTTAAATGAATTTGATTTTTTTCCTCTTACTTTCAACATTAGATTTCTTGAAAATGAAGCTTCTCAATTGTTTTCCTCATTTGATTTCAATTAATCTATTCCAATCTTATGATTAATTTCATGAGTTTAATAGGTTGATTTAGGACTTTTTGTTTTTGTTTTTTCTAAGTGATTTTTTTATTTTATCTTTTAATATTGAGTTTGTTTTGAAAATTCAACTTTGTAATTTTTTATTTGTTTTCTATAAAATTATCATGGTATGAGTTTTGTACATTGATTTTATTTATTTTTGGTTTTTTTTTAAATGAGTATTTTTTTATATTAAAATTAGGTTTCATATCTTTTTCTTATTTGCTTTTATGAGTTATTTTGATCTCATGACTAGGATTGTGAATTTAGCAAATTGAATTTGTTTATTTTTTTTAGTTATTTTTTAATTGATTTTTTTTTAACAAATAGTGTAGCTATAAAATCATTGTCGCAACAACCATAAAACTATTTTTTTTTATTTTTCAATAATCTAATCTATTTTTTTAGTTTTTTTTTTTCATTTTCGACTTTTTTAAGTTATTTTACGAATTGTACTTCATAATTTTTTTTTTATTTTTTATCGAGATATATATTAATCTCATAAATTTAAATTTTTTTCTCTTAATTTCAATATTAGTTTTATTGAAAATAAAGCATCGTGATTTTTTTCTTGATTTTTTTCAATGAATTTATTCAAATCTTATGATCCATTTTTTGGGTTTAATAAGTTTACTCAAGATTTTGTTTTCATGTTTTTTATAAGTGATTTGTTTTTATCCTTCAAGATTAGGTTTTTGAAAATTCAATGTGATTTGTTTTCTATAAGGTTGTCATGATCTGGGTTTTGGGTTTAGCAGGTAGATTCTATTTATTTTTTGGGATCTTTTTTAAATGAATATTTTTTAAAAAAGAAATTGGGTTTCATAATTTTTATTTATTTTCTTTTATAGGTTATCTTCATCTTATGGCCTGAATCGTGAATTTAGTAGATCGAACTTGTATTTTCTAATAAAATACAAAATATTCATTGGCATAAGTTTTACAGTTTTTCTTTCAAGGATAATTTAGTCATTCTGATGCAATTTAGAAATGTTAAAAGATTAATTTATCCCTGATCAATCTAATAATGACCAATTAACCTTGTTAAAGACCATATTACTCCTAATAATCATTTAAATGATTTTATGTGGGAATGAAAAAAATTGTAATTACACAATTGTACTTGAATAGTGGTTTTCCGATGCATATTAGTTTCTTTTAATATTTTTTATTTTACCAGGTTGAATCCTTGGGGATTAATATATAGAAATATCTATTGAATTTCTATAATGATAACATATTGTTATTTGAAGTATCATCTTGAAGATTATTGGGAAAAGAGATTTATTCTTTGTTAATGTATAAGTTATTATAGAAAATTCTTTTATCATTAAAAAAAGGACAAAATAAAATGAAGTAATAATGTTTGAGTTCACATGAGACCTTGTAACAAGATGAGTTAAATCGTGGCAAAGTTGAACATATGTTGCTTTTATGTGTGCCTCTGTTAATGTTGAGTTTCCTTAATATAACCACTTGAGGGTACAATTTTTTCTTTATTTTGAAAGAATAAAGAATATAATTTTATTTTTTGTATTTTTATAGATGAGTAGAGCATAAAGTGAAAAAAATAAATAAACCATGTATGTTGATTTTATTTAGTTTAGTTGTACTAAATCAATACAAAACAAGAGGTATAAAGTCTTGCTATAAATTAAGACATTGTTGATGATGATAAAAAAATCCAAGCAGTAACTAAAAGTGGCTAACAAGCAGTATTATACTGACATGTCTACAATACACAATTTCATAAAAAGAAAAATTGCTCAGAATGATGAGATGACCTCTCTTTAAGACTATTTATTCTTGATTGTAAAGGAATATGAGCTCAAACCCAAATCTTAGAGTCAACATAGTAGAGGATGATAAAGGCTTATAACTATATTGACTTCATAGAGAAATGAATGACTAAACTTGAGAAAAAAGTTAACAAGGTCAAAGAAGCAAGAGATATCTTGATCAAAGAGCTAAAAAATCAAAGAGGAGATTTAGAACTCTCGTATAAGGGTAAAAACTTTGCAAAACTCCTATTAGGTTTTCCAGGCTGAATATAAAGAATTCATGTCATAAGATTTAGCCATAAAGCTTATTTGTTTTTGTTTTTAATTTTGAATTCAATATTTGAGATCTTTGTTGTTCTTAACATGCTAACATGTTGTGCTAAGTAGCCAAACGAGTCTAATGCCAATGGTTGAAAAAATACATTTCTAACACGTTAAATAGTTTTAAGAAAATCTTCTTAAGTGACTATCAGAAGTCCAACACCCATGGTTAGAAACATATATCTCTAACACTTAACAACTTTTTATAAAAAAAATCTTTTTAGGTTATCAATAATAATCCAATGCCTTTATTGCTCTCTTTTCTAAAGTGGAGATAAGTTTTTATTTCATTTATATCCATAGGTTTCTAAGGCTTGAGTCGTTGGATAAGAAGGTGATTGTTGTAGTTGAGACTATTATTTTTTAGAGAGACCGCATATCAATTCCTTGAAGATCTATGTAAATAGCTTTAGAGAGACCATGGACCAATTCGTTATAGAGTTTTTGATTATTTTCTTTTAGAAAGACCACATACCAATCCATTGGATATTTATGTATATAATAACACCTAACTAGTGAGTTATTGAAAATCTAGTTAGTTATAAGTGTCAGCAAAAAGGAGTAGACTTGTCCCATGTTTTAGAAGATATTGTCATTGGATGTGTAATAGAATTAATTGAAATGCCAAAAACAAGTTGTACAAAGAAAAAATATTGACTTTTTTTATTAGTTCCCTAGAAATAACGCAAGTAATGATGTCCTAAAAATCCAAGTGGCTTGAGAATAAAAGCTCTTGGGTACCTTGGGGTCAAATGAGCTTTTGGGGAGCTACAGTAATTACAA
Source organism: Salix dunnii (assembly GCA_015731905.1). Classification (NCBI taxonomy): domain Eukaryota; kingdom Viridiplantae; phylum Streptophyta; class Magnoliopsida; order Malpighiales; family Salicaceae; genus Salix; species Salix dunnii. The sequence continues at coordinate 698,330 of CM027662.1, read as the reverse complement.
GCTTAGCTAGCGCCATGCCTGTAGTAGGAGATACCATAGTGACTTGGCTTTGGGGTGGTTTCTCCGTGGACAATGCCACCTTAAATCGTTTTTTTAGTTTTCATTATTTCCCTTCATTTTAGTAGGCGCCAGTCTTCTTCATCTGGCTGCATTACATCAATATGGATCAAATAATCCATTGGGTGTACATTCAGAGATAGATAAAATTTATTTTTACCTTTATTTTTATGTAAAGGATCTAGTAGGTTGGGTAACTTTTGCTATCTTTTTTTCCATTTGGATTTTTTATGCTCCTAAAATGGTTCAGTTTAACCCGCCGGTCAAGGATAACTGTTGGAGTCAAGGTAGAGCTATTGGAATTCTATCTGGATTTCTTCTTTTATTGCAAATAGTTGCACAAACTTAGTCCATGTTCAATTAGCTTCTGTTGAATCATCAAAGAGCTTCTAAAGCTCTTGGGTATTAATGAATTTGGTCCTAGTAATCTCTCTCATCCTCCACGACAAAAATAATTAATAACTTGTACTTGATGTTTAAGTAGGACGAGGTGACTTATGACTCATACCTATAAAAGATCATCTATGGTTGGTGTAAAAACTCTCAAATATTTTATCATGTAATTTTTTAGTAAGAAAAAATACAATAATATTTTAAAGAGAGATTTTCTTAAATATGTGTTGAATCTGATGCATTGTTAGTTCCATGCTATCTTGGATTTAGATGACGGATGAATCCAAGTGTATTGGATCTTACAATTCATCAAGTCCAAGTTATTTTATGTTCATTGACAGTTGAACTCAGATGTATTGCAATCATTGCCATTGATCATTGAGATTAGATGTGTTCACTTTCGTAATAACGAGAATCTTAAAATAGAGTGGTTGGTGCAAACTCAAAACATATTGGCAGCCAAAATGTTATATAGTATGTTCACTTGATTTTATTCTATATTTTTTTTATTAATTCAATTTAAAATGACTTTGTATTTAATTTTTTTATGTTATTTTAAGATCTTGGAGATGAAATCTAACATTTATTATGTTTTTATTGCTTTTTTGTTTAGCAAGTGAGTTTCCTTTCAGCTCCATTTTTTCTTTTCCTTCCATCCTTGAAACAATGTATCAACTGGCCCAAAGCCAACACTAGGAAGAAGAAAGAACAATATGGAAAAAGGAGGCATGCAGTGGAGAGTGGGTCAAGATTCAGGAGACAAAATGTCGTGGAAAAGAACTAATAAGCTTAAATCAGTAAACAGGAGAGCATTCTTTAGAAAGAAGAAAGGAGCAGTGCTTGGTTCGATATTGACACTACTTCACATCCACGTCTCTTTAATTATGTAAGCTTGTCGGCTAATCACTATCATCAAAATGGTTTTCAGGATGAGAAAATTAGACACAGACATCCAACTGTTTGAAAGAAACAGAAATTTACTACATGCCTCTCTCTTGGTTGAGAGAATTATTGCTCCTCGTGAATCCATGACCCAGTTAATCTCGGAAAGATGTCTTAAATGGCGTTAATAAATCCCATGAAGTATTTCCAAATTAATTTAAAAAAGCCAAGACAAAACATAATTGAGGTATCCCTATCCTAGTGGTCATTTCTCAACTCTTAATGACCTTCGTGAGCTCAAAGCTTTAGGCTCAGAGTGACTGTGATTTGATAAGCTGGGGACAATCTTTGTGAGCTACTCAAATACAAAGATGCCAGCCAAATCAATCAATCAATCAATCAATCATTTTTATCTTTGTTTGAGTCCAAACAAGAAGTACAGTGTCAAAATTTGATGAGTGAAAAAATTCCCACTTGATGAAGGGATGGACCTGCCACCACAGCTGGAGCCACAAGTTCAGGTACCATCCTATGCAAGTGGGAGCGGCACTTCATAACTGGCTAGTAACCCCATGAAAGGGAAATATGCAAGCTTTCTTTGAACTGTTATGGCGACTTGAAGAAAGTGAAACAGTTAATTGTCATAGCTATATGTATTAATTGTTCATCTATCATTTTGAAAGTGACTCTACACCCACCAGGAGTAGGTTCCGAAAGTTATTTGAATTAAGCACTTGTTTCTGTCTTCAAATGTTACAGAATGATGAATGTTTGGAGATGGAAATCTCAATTATGCATTACCCATAGTTGTCCATTCCATTTCGTTCAATGACTCCATTTAAGAATCCCCGTCCCCGGCACCTCCAAATTCCCAATTGATAATTTTTCCCCAAACTTAAAACTCAAATCCCTAACCCACATCGAGCTACACCAGGTGATAGCATCAAAATGGAAGCTTTTTGTTCAAATCCGCTTTATATTTGAAGGCAAGAACAACGGTAAGAAATGAGAAGTTGAAAGCAAAACATGCAGCATATTGTTGATGTACAGGATGAAGGGATCGGCGAGGTTGGGGAAAGTGGGAAACAGGATCAGAAAGAAAAAAAACCCTAGGGTCTGCTTTTTCTGTGGGTTTCTTTCTTCTTTGATTCCACTTCAAAAGGGTAGGTGGGATTGGTCCATTTCGTTCTCTGATGGTGATGAAGACAAGAAATGAGAGAGGGTGAGTGAGAGAGACGAAAGAGAGATAATTGTGTTTAGATTAATGTTTTTTCTTATTTATTTGATATCCTACTGTTATTAAAAAATGGTGCTTGTTAAAGTTAAGCACAATTCCCTCTCTTTCGTAGGATATTAAAAAATGGTGCTTGATAAAGTTAAACACAATTCCCTCTCTTTCGTCCTGTAGTAGGATATCAAATAAATAAGAAAAAACATTAATTTAAACACAATTCTCGGTTATTAAAAAATGGTGCTTGTTATTCTCGGTTGCAGGTTTTTGTGATTCAAAACTTATTAAATGTGTTTAATTTTAAAAAATATTAAATTAACATGTTAATGTATTTTTAAATATATATATATATATATATTAATGTATTTTTAAATATATATATATATATATATATATATATATATATATGTTAATTTATTTTTAAATAAAAGATATTTTTAAAATTATATGTTAATTAAATTATAGATCAATTCACTAGATTAATTAAATTATAGATCCGGGCAGGGATCGAACCAAGGTGAATTTTTTCTTATCCAGTTGCATGGTGGGAGCAATTCGGCAATAATACTGAAGAACTTCAAAAATTTGCAATTCGAGTTCTTAGTCAATGCTGTAGTGCAACTAGGTGCGAAAGAAATTGGAGTGTATTTGAATACATTCATTCCAAAAAGCAAAATAGGCTTGAGCACAAGAGATTAAATGATTTAGTATTTGTTCGCTATAATCTAAAGATTCAACAGAGGTAAAATATCAATACTATTATATTAATAATTATTTTATATTACATTGCTATTAATTTTTTAATTTCTTTCGTGTTTATTCTTTGTAGGAATTTAAGCAAAACAAGAGATGCTTTAGATTCCATTAGCCTTGATAGCATTGATCTATTGAATGAATTGATTTGTGAAGAACTCAATCTTCTTGATGGAGAGGACATAAGTTGGGAGAGTATCGAAGCACCTTTCGCTACTTTAAATTTAGATGATGAAGAGACATGTGTAAATGAGGAGAATGAGCTTGGTGGAAATGACCAGCTATTGGAATGAGCTTGGTGGAAATGACCAGCTATTGGAATGTCTTGTTGATGACTTTCCTTATGTTCCACAGCAAGATCAAGATCCTTATTTTTATATTAATGATGTAAAAGATGTTTGATGTATTTTTCTTTTATTTTAGAACATTTTACTTTCATAATATTTTGGAATTTTAAAGATGTTTCTAATTTTGAGATTATGTTTGTATTGTATAATTTAAATTTCATTTATCTTGAATTTAAATTATACTTGTTAAATTAATATTTTATTTTTTTCATATATATAATTAAATAAATATAAACAGTACAAAACGAATGTTTGGAAATGGAAATCTCAATTATGCATTACCAATTTGAGCTAGTTTTTTTGTTATTACAATTTAAAAATATATTTTTAGTTATGATTTAAGATAAATAAAAATTATGATACTAGATGAAGTTTTACAAACAAAATGAATTATAAGTAAATATCTATGAATAAAAAAATCATAGTTTTTTCCAAGAAAATTATAAATGAATTTTTTTTTTTAAATAATTTACTGCTCTTTCCAAGAAAAGAAGCTTCTATTGCTATCCCTAGCAATAGATTATCCCTGGTAATAGACTATGCACAATAATATCTCAAGCACATGGACTGACTAACTAATAGTAGGGACGAGGGAGGAGGCAAGATTCCCTTCGAATTGTTTTTTAATCACATAAAAGTTATGGTAATCGAGTTCATCATGGAGTAGAAAACATATGAATCATTGATCTAAAAAGGAAATTAATAATTTGATTATTTGTATAAAAAAAATTCCCTGATGCTAGTGAATGGTGGGAAATCATGATTTTCTTAGAGCTCTTCATTCCATGCATATACTCGAGTCTTTAGATTCCATTATAATCTAAAATCATGTTATGCATAATTGCATCCCACCCATATTTAATTTCTCTCCTCTCAAGAAGTAATATACTCTTTGGGTTTTGAGATTTGGAGTTAAAGTTCTTAATTATCATATTTAATTGCTGGAAGTGAAACGTATAATTTTATCGAATCCCAATGATGGTTAGCCTACACAATGAATTCAAATCGAGTAGCGATCCCAAAATGATGAGCACCAATCTAACTTCCAGCTTCTAGCTTTATCATGCTTGAGCTAGCCCTAGTGAGGTGCCCAACCTGGATTCCCAATCAAGCCACTTTTTTCTAATTATGAGGAGAACATCGAAATCATGCATGCATCGATTTCAACTTTTGCCAACACCATGAAGCTCGAAACATAGATAAGATAACTATGAACCATGGAGGTATTTAATCACATCAAAATCTTATCAAGGTAAGCTCAATCATCTCATTGGGGTCGCACCATAAACTAGCTAGATGGCTTGAAATAAAGTGAAGTGAAGATAAAGTTTTTGAGATTTAATTTACAGGTATTAGTCTAAGTTAAAACATATTTATTTTATAAAAGTCTGGAACAAGTAGAGAGTTTACATTTATCTTGAGCTAGCAAAGATTATTTAAAAAAAATAGAGTTTTCTCTAATAAAAGAAAAAGAAATTAAGATGAGCAATGAGTTGGTTGATTAATCTAACCTATCATAGAGAAAGAAAAAAGGGATCCTACCACCTGAGCTTGCAACCACTAAAATTGTTAACAATTTGCACTGAGTGTCACTTGTGGTGGACTCATCTTCCGATGATAATCTTTGATCATGAGTTCATGTCGTGTTAGGCCTCCGTAGAAAGGGAAAAAAATTCTATCGTCACCCCTGGATATAATTGGTCTGTGGAGAGAGAGATGCTATTGGGATTATATGTAAGATATTAATTTGGTGCAAACTATAATAATTTTTTTATTAAAACTTAATTAACGTTGTTATGAAGTTCAGATAAAGCCATTTATCCTTAGCATCAACCTCGTATTGTCGGGAGCTGTAACTTAATTAACACTTGCATCCCTCTTTTTCTTAAAATACTTCGAGTTCATATATATATCTTTTATAACCACAAAAAAAAAAAAAATGAATTTGGAAAGCATAAAATCCATTTTGTAATTGTGCTGGCATGCATACACAAATTTCTATATCTTCAACCTCCTTCCCAAAACGATAACATGGAAAGTAAATTGAGTTGCCCTAAATCCTCATGTGGTTGCAAAACTCCATTTCTCTAGTACACAAAAGCTTGAATAGACAATGCACTAGCTGGTTTTTATGAGTCCCTTTTCATGACACTAAAACTTTCTTTCGAGCTTTTCACTTTAACTTGTAGAAGTCAATGCTTTTTTCTATAATGAATTTTAAAAGAAGTTAGCTTTTCCACCGCGCGTTCAAAATAGCTTCTCAAATTTCTTTATAATATTCTTTTCTCTAAATAGATGGTATGTGTCTATCAAAACACCTCAACTAGAAGCTTGAGACAAGCGAATGAGCTCATTTAGACTACAATTAAGCTTCATGTAAAACCAATTTAACGGGTCTCTAAATTATTGATAGATATAAAAAGATTACAGATTCATTTACCAGCAATTTAAATACAAAAAATTAAATTTAGTCACACAATATTATGTAAGAGTCTCACTTTGGTGTGTTTTGGGCCTTGCTCGATTTAACTTTCCTTCTTTTTAAGCTAAATTCCTTATGATATTTGTGCTAATTAAAAAGAGAAAGAAAGAAAGTCGGTGCCGTGCACGAATTATAAAGCCAAGTACAAGATCTAATTTCGATTCTGAAGACAGTAAAAGAAGCCTTCTCTTTTCCCACTGCAATCATCTGCTGGTGTAACTAGCTCGTGCAAGAACCAACTTCATCCACTCCTGACAACCCTAACCCTAACTATCCGACAAAGCCTCCAGCTTAAATATTTTCTATGAAATTTCCTTCGTACGAGATACCCACTTGTTCCATATAAATTAATCATCAACAGTGACCTTTCAGAATTTTTTTTAGCTCATTACCAGCAATATAAGAACCCCCCTGCAATCCTCCCTGGTACAATCATTGCCAGAACCTTTGATTTGATTAATCGATTTAAAGAATAACCACCCAGAGGTGCTTCCAAATTCTGATTTCTACGGCTTAACCTTCCATTTAATATAAAAAATGTACTTACTGTGAACCACGAGGTCCCATGTAAGTCATCTGGGGTTGCAATAGATGTATATATAGTTGGTTTAAGGTTAATATTTTCGATTTTTTTGTATAGTTAGGGCGGTGGTGGTGGATGTTAGGGTTACCAAATTACCCTGATTTTTTTTTATTAAAACTAAATTGAGTTTAATTGAATTGGTTTTTTTTTAAATTTTGATCAAAGATTTTGGTATGATTGTTTGGGTTTTAGATTTAAATACAGAAAAAACCAAATTTAACTTGCCATTTTTGTTCTTTTATGCCTTTGAGTTGAGCTTATTTATTTATTAATCAACACTAAATCATTCAAATCGATTAATTATCACTTCTAACACGGGTTTTTTTGGCTGTTTAATATAAGTACTATAGTAACAGATGAGATTCTGATTGGAGAAAAAAAATAATAGCAAACAGATAGGATTACCTTGATCTTTGTCTCTGCCATCCCAAAGCTCAGGTTCCTCCAATTGCAGCTCAGCTCTCTCAATTGAATATCGTATTATCAAATATTGATGTCGGGTTTTGAGAGTAAGGACACGAGTGGCGGGTCATACAAAGTTTAGGGTGTGCCACTGAGTTCCTCTAAATTATACTTTATGAACCGTCATTTGTTTAATATATATTATGAGAATCTTAAGATTCTGACTTTGCTGGCAAAATCTATTTTTTTATAATTAAATTTATTCTCGTATTATTGTTTTTGATTCGATTTCCTCCTTTGAGGGTTTGGTTGGGGTAATATCGTAAGATTTATTCAATTCGAAGCATTACTGGTTTTTTCTTATATATATATATATAAATAAAGATTTGATTTTTTTAGTTTTTTTATGTACTATGTTAAAAATAAAAATAAAAAATATATTATTGTAACATATTTTCTATCAAAAAATATTTTAAAAAACAATTATTATCATAGCATTCAACACTATCTTAATCTCATTCTTAATACTAGCCGGTGTATATAGCCTACATTCATTTTATATAATAACTTGGATTTGATTTAAAAGATAGATATAAGATAAAACCTCTCGTGAATTGTATAATGCCTTCATAAAAAAATTCAGAATACTTTAAATATATCATAGTAAATTATGAATTAATGTTTTTTTTTTATGAGAAATGAATTAACTAGCTCTCTCGTTTCAAAAATTAACAGCTTTACGTTAATATTATTTTACTTAAAACATGTCCTTTAAAATATCTTTTCATATTATCTATTTTTTCATTTTAAAATAAAAAATAGAAATAGAAAAAACAACTTTTTTTTTATAAAAAAAACTAACTCATCCATTTCTCAAAATCCAAAATTAAAACAGTATATTTTACCCGGATGTATCATCACCTATTGGTGCTGAATAGTAATACTGTGGGAGCAGCCATTCTCTCTCTCTCTCTCTCTCTCTCTCTCTCTCTCTCTCCGTGTATATATATATATAAAATTGCATAGAATGGCTGCTCCTACAATACTGGGTGTTATTTATTTTTATATGCACTTGGCTTGAAAAGAATCTTTTGAAGCCGCCGAATGGGGTTGGAAATTAGAAAGATCCAAAGGAAGGCAAATCACCCACGCACGCTGGTTCATTTCATTTACCCATTTTTCAGCAGAGCATTGAAACACGTTCTTCCACTGTGAATTTGCCGACTGATCATTTTATTGCCCTACTTCGATGCTTTTTTCCTTTTACTTTTTGCTCATTTACTTGCGTGTGGAGGCCATGAGGTGTTCCAAGATATTGTATATTTCATGCTGTCCCATCGACGTTTTACGTCAAGGTTCACCTTTTTTTCCCAAGGATAAGACACAAAACTAAGATCCAACTCACATGCTTGTATCACAGCGTAGCGATCGTTGGGTGAGAGGTTCCACAAAACATTTTGATCATTTCGTTAAACTTAAGGTAATTTGATCCGACGATGGTGTGTAAGTATAGTAGATTCTCACTCAAAACTATATAGGTCAGGCGTTGCTTGAGAAGTGTAGGTCACAGAAAATGAGATGATTCGTGATCCAACCCAATTTGTTTGGTTTCAATACGCTATAGTTTTCTCATATAAGATGACCTTTTCCCATCATTCTATTTTCAAAACTTTGCTGCAATGCATAGTGAATTTCTCTCCTTTTTCGTTGGATTTGTTTCGCTCACTTGATCTGTTTTTATTAATTTCAACCTTTTACCTTGGTTGATTTTAAATTTTGAATATTATGATTTATTTCGGTTAGCTTGGTATGAAATTCAAAATAAAAATATATATATATTTCTTTAAAATACAGTATCAAACCTCGAAAATATCCCTCAAAATTACCGTGGGGGTAACATGGAGAAGCCAAATGAGAAGCATAGGATGCTGCTTTCAACACTGAGAGAGAGGTCCTGCACCGATTCAGACGGAGTCGGGTCAGGGTCCACACCTAGCAAACCCAACAAGTAAAAATGGGGCCAAGGCGTGGCTTGCTACAGAGAAAAAAAAAAAGGAGGATCCCACATCAATGTGCGAGGCCACTGGGGAGGGAGGAGGAGGGGTCATCAGTAATACGAGTGTAGCACTCTACTATTCCATCATCATAGCTAGCAAGCAAGCAATTCACAATTAAAAAAATGGTGATGATTTTTGGCATTCCCATGGGCTTGGACTGTTAATTGATTGTGAAATGTACACGAATTATGATAAGGTTTCTTGTTCAATTCAAAAAGACAAGTCTTTGTGGCGCCCCCACCATTTCCATTCTCAACCGCCCAATGTGCCCATCAAGAAGACACAAAAAAACACCTAGTGGAGATTATCTTAACCCTTTCCCAAATTCAGCTTAGCACCCTCTTATTATTATATTAAAAAATAACTCATAAATATAAAATTATAGAATAAACTCGGCAGGAAAAACATAAAATTTAATTTTACCCTGGCTACCCAAATCATCGATTGAATTACCACTATCATGTATTGCAATCGATTGTGCAAAATAGTGGCTTCATTTCATAGTCACTATCATGTATTAGCCCACCAAATCTCGTGGCACTCCTGATTTTCTTAATAGATGGTTTTCGTATTAGGTTGCTGCTGCCTGCCCACGTGGTCTGATGGTGACATGGTCGTGGGCCTACTTCAAGCGAAAGCGTACACGTGTTGGGAGGTGGATGGAAGTGCAGAGAGAGAAGAGATTATTTGGCTATCCGCGTGGACGGTGGGGCCTGGCTACTTGGGGTTGTCAAACAAGAGTGGGGCCCATCGAAAGAAGAATGAAAAACGATGTGGAATAAAAAAGTTACCTCGGTTGTCGTGACTTGTTTGGATTACTAAGCAAGAAAAAAAACATTAGCAAGGTGGATTCGTCATCGTTAATTACCTCATGATCAAAACCAAAAATAGTAAATTACCCACGTTAATTCGAATTGAATATCCTAATTTGGCAAGTTTCTATCATGTGATCTCCACTCTCCTTCGGCACCCAGCAATCTTCTTTCCTCAGCCAGTCATTGGTAAGTGCACCTCACTCGCTTCCAAAAGTAAGTGAACCCACCAAACATCCATCTCCATTGTCAGTTCATTGCCAATCTTGGCGTCTTCCATTCTCATGAAATGAACTCCAAATTCACATGAAATGAAAACAATCCCCCTTTTAGTGAGATGCAATTGCTATATATACATGTCTCCTTCTTCGAAGCTACTTATGTTAGTAGAGCCTTTCTCTAATGGACTCTTGACAGTATTATTTACTTTGCTCTCGTAGCTATACAGTGTCAAACTCTCATTTTTCCCCCCGCATTTGGTACAGCCAGGGGTTAGAGATAGAGATCAAGCCTGGTGTCGTTGTGATTTATATGACACTATATGGCCAAAGGTAGGAGGCTAACAGCGAGTCGCAGTGAAAGATTGCTAGGAAGTAGTTATAGCTATGGAGGCGGCCATGGACCGATGGTGAATGATGTGTCGGAGCTGGGCGAGGAAGATGTGTGGTCGATGGTGGATGACACGGCAGATCGGAGTGAGCATGGCGCTCCCAATTCCAACGGAGCGTGGAGCCCACGCTCTGATCTTGAAAGCAGTTTTGATAGCATGTCCATTAGCAGCGGCCGCCGGAGGATCCCGCGAGATGACCGCCACGTGGGCGGGCTGTCATTGGCCTTCGAAGATTCCTCTTCAGGAAATAACAAAACAGCTTCCTCGAGAATTGTGCACCAGTTTCGGGGGAATGACCTCGTGGCATCGCAGTCTCCCCGCAACATGGCCACGTCGGCTCCCGTGAACGTGCCCGATTGGAGCAAGATTTATCGAGTCAACTCGGTCGAGTCGTGCAATGACTCGGATGACGGGTTCGATGACCACGAGTCCGAGATGGTCCCCCCGCACGAGTACTTGGCACGTGAGTATGCACAGAGTCAAAAAATGGGCGGCGCCTCTGTGGTCGAGGGCGTGGGCCGGACGCTTAAGGGCCGGGACATGAGTCGCGTGCGCGACGCCGTGTGGAGCCAAACTGGGTTCTATGGCTGATCATTCCGCAGATACACGGAGATCAAAGTTCCTGTCACTAAAAAATGAGAAAGGATAAAAAAATTGCTTATGATTTTTTTCTTGGGCAATGATTCGGCCGAGTTGATTCGGCTTTGAAATGAGTCAACTCAGTAGCGAGTGAGCTCGAGTCTGGATGATGGATGGTGTGAGACTGTCATTGCTTCTACCTGTCCTTCTTTGATTGGAATTTGTACCCATTTATTTTTAAGTGGTAATTTGGTAATTTCAGTCGTCAATAAGTAATGCCAAGGGCATTTGTGCATAATTTAAGAAAAGAAGGACCAGAATTTTTGTTCCATCCTTGTGAAAAACACTGCCTCTTTTCTGGGTTAGGATTGACCTTGGAAGGAGACTCTGCTTATTTGTAAACCTTTATAGAACAAGGAAGTACATACAAGTACCAAATTATAATCTCTTTAACTCTCGCTAACACTTTGTCTTGTCACCAATAAATAACAGCAATCTTTTTCCGTATATGTGATTTTCCCATGTATAAAAAACCCATTAAATCTTTATTTGTAATGATTTAAATATAATAATTTTTTATATTAATTAGACCCATGGTCTTAATGTAATAATCTTGACGTTTAGATTTAAGAAATTAAGGGAGAGAAGAAGGCTCTTCTTTTTCGCTGTAATGGTTGCAGAAACTAGGTTTAACAGGAGAAATGCCTTCATTTGACAGGTCACGCAGGAAAAACTTCTAGAACATGATGTGCAATTAATTTGCATGACGAGATTGAAAGTAAGGTGAAGTCTTTCGTTGATTTCAAAAATCACAGTGGAATTGTAAATAAAAATGACAGGAGAATTGAGCAATAATGGTTCCTGAATTAATTGAATTTTCAGTATATATTTTAATTAAGACAAGGAATATTCTTGAATTAGTTTCGCACGTGAGTAGTAACCACGGACGTAACCTTGTTTATCGTCTGAAAAAACACCATTAACTTCATTACCAAACATGCAACGACAGCATTGCCTTCTCCATCAGACATCTTTTTAATGCATTAGAGGAAACAAATTACTTCGAGAATGGATCCTAATATTTAAAGCCACAAATTCCCGAGGCCTAAAGAGGGGAGGAGGAGGAGAGCATCTAGTTTTGGGAGAGAAACCAAGGGCACCAGCGGTTTGGAGCGAGGTAAAGAGATAGAGGAGAGGAACGGAGTCAGGGATTGTGGGAGCCAGCAGCACCTGGAGAGAAGCAAAAACAAATAGCTTTTAATGGATGACGAGAGATGGTGGGATGTGGGGTCCGGAGTGAAAAAGAAACAATAACAAGAGGTGTCTGTACCTTATGGCTTACCTTTTTCAAGAAAAGGACTCGACTCTTTTTATTGGGTTCACAGATCACATGTGTCCACAGCCACTGGTTTTTTTTTTTTTTTTTTTTAATATATATACACTATTTTGCCTCCTCTACTGCCATAGGAGTTGAGGATATTTAGAGGGTCCACAAGATTATTCCATGATCATCACCAAAATCAGTGATCTCAAATCCGCAATTGCTTTGTGATGCATGCAAGTGACATGACCTTAGACAAGGAATGGACCATTCCATCTTCACTTTAAGTACTTGATGGACGAAGCGGCACTTGGTTTCACTTAGGTTCTTTGAAAGGATGATGGATCCCTTGAAGAAGAAAAAATTGAAATTTGATGGCTCGATGATGTGATCGTTAAAATTGAATATGAAAACCTAACCCTAATTCGATGGCTTGGTTTGGCATAGAAAATAGTCGAGGGAGGAGGTTTTGAAAGTGTTCATTCCAAACTTGAAAGCATTAACACCTGCCAGCAACATAAGATTGAGACTTGATGACTAGGGACAATTATGTTATGCTTTATTTCCACTCATAACATTTTATTCTTTTTTTTTTTAATTATATATATATATATATATAGATAGATAGATAGATGATTTTGAGGCCTTACGGTTTCTTCTTCTTCTTAATTTCATTAATATATATTTTTTTATATATAGGAAGGACCTTTCCTTTTCTTTTCCCTCTTGTTTTAGAAAAAAAAAACGACAATTATATTAATATCATATTGATTTAAAATAAATTATTATTTTATAGCATTTTAAAATATATGATAAATCATTGTTTTTCAAGCAAAATTTAGTTGTTTCTAAATAAAGTTTTTTTGAAACTTTATAAGGAAAGTTTTTGAAAATATTATTTCTCTATTAAATCAGTCAAGGAGACAAGTATCTTGTTGTAATAGATTAATACATGAATGAACCAAATTATCATAGCTCATTATGAATGATTTTAACCGTTAAATACTATCAATGCATATCATTCTCTTTCAAATAATAATATTTACAATTTAAATCTTTAAACAAACGACTTAATTTTCCACTCATGAAGATACAAAGCTTCTATATAAAAATACAATCATACATATAAGATGAGAAAAATATTAGATATTAATCTTAACTATATTCCATCTAGAGTGCTCATGCATATAATGGGTCAAGTTATGATCCATATGGATTGTATGCAATTTACCTTTTGATATTTTAAAAAAATATAAACATGATTCATTTATTATTGTTTTTTGAACCAAAGTGAGTTGGATATATCTGGTTGGACTAAAGTCTTTGTAGATATTACAATTATCCACAAGTTTAGTATATTAACTCTATTATTCTTCAATAATCATAAGAAAAACATATTTGGTTGAAATTATTAGAACTAGAAAAGACTCTAAAATTGCATGTATTATAGATAGCATAAAAACACAAAAAATTTCCATATATAAAAAAAATCATGGCTAATCATTTTATCAAATAGTTAGAGTGCAATATAATACAAAGACAATGAAACTATTGTTGTGGAAGATTTTAAAACCTTTATATATTTTTGGGATTGAAAGATGAATTTAAAGATTTAATGACTAGTCTTTCAATTAAGGCTTAACCATTTAATTATACTGATTTTCATAGTCACTTGCCTACACATGAATTCCTTCATTAAAACTCCTTTCAACTAATCATTGGATCCTCAATAACAACACCACTAGTACCGACACCTACATATCACTCTTCAGCTTCACTTGCATATTGATATTCTTATAGGTCTCAAAGTAGTTTTATAGGTTCTTATAGTGGTAATCACAATCATGATATTAAAATAAGTTTAATGGTGGATGAAAGAACAATATTGACAATAATGATTGTGGTTCACGTTAGAATGATGGTTCTTTCTCTTCCTTAAACCAATGATCAAATAATCACCATGAAATGTTAATTTTGCTATGGTTTAGGTCATTCAACACAACAATGTTCATAATTAACAAATTATATAATGCATGCTAATGCTAATTTATCCTTTCATAACGATCATAATGCTACTCTTATTACTTGGTTTCCTATCACGTGTTCAAATCAACATATGACACTTGACCTTTTAAGTATAACGTACCCCGAATCTTATCTTGATAGTGATCAGTTAAATGTTGGTGATGGTAATGGTAATGGACTCGTTGTATTGAACATTCCTCATTTTACAATCTAAACATCTAAATGTATTTTTACTCCATCTAATATCTAACATGTTCCATTTATTAAAAAGCTTTTATTATTTGTTTAGAAGTTATATCTTGAAAATAATGGGTTTCTTGAGTTTAATTTGTTTGTGTTTTATATTAAATATTTGATAACCAAGGAAGGGATTCTTTTTTTTTTTTTTGTCGGAGTAGGGATGATCTTTATATTATCTTTATATCATTGAAATTGATCCCATACTTCTTGATCAATTTACAACACTTTTAGAATTTTATGGTTATGAATTTGAAATGTCTATGTATTTAATTAATCATATGTCTACATTTTTCTTATATGGTAACTCACCATTTGAATGTCCTTTCCTTTGTATGTTTGGATGTTAATTTTGTTCATTTTTTTATAGGTGTTTATGTTTTCCAATCCTTTACTATCACAATATTCATAATATTGATCTTTTCTATACTCTTTGTAAATTTATTTGTTATGAATCCTTCTATTTGGGTTATTGGTGTCTTAATTTATCTTTTAAAAAATCTACATTGCTTGATATGTTAAATTTCATAAAATAGCCTTTTCTTTTGAGAAATCTAAACATATACTACAGTTACCTACACCATATGTGAGTACTTTTCTTTTTACCTTGACATCCACTTCCTCCCACCTCTTTAATTGCAACTTTTTATAGCATATCTTGTACACCTATTTTGGTAAGCCATACTTTTGATGAATTATCTTCATAAATATATATTCTCTTGCTAATTATTGTATAGGTATGGGTTATGCCTTATCTTGTACAGATGTTTTTTATGCTTCTGAAGGAACTTTATGATCTATTATAATTTCAACCTCATGCTTGTCATCCATTCCTATTATGTCATTGCATGGATTAAAATTTATGGTTGATCTTTTTTAATTTTCTCTTCTTTATGTTTTTGTTTTTGATAAGCATTCTATTCCTCTAGTCCCACGACAACATCTTATGGTTCTCTATTTATGATAACTTAAAAAAGTCAATCTTCATTCCTCTTTCTTTTTAAGAGTCCAACCACTTTCAAACCGTAAAAGAGGAAATTGATGGTCTACATTCTAATGGTATATAGTTTTTAATTCCCACTCATCCTTTTATGAATATTGTTGGTAACTGATGGGTTTATAAAACTAAAAGGTGAACTAATGGTAGTGTCGAGTGATATAAAACTTGTTTGGTTGCTTAAGGATTTATATAAATAAGATATTGATTATTTAAAATTATTTAGTCTTGTAGTAAAACCAATTAACCAATTACTATTAAGATGATGCTTATTATTGTTGGCTTTTATGTTTAGAAGATCCATCAACTCAATATTTATATTTCCTTATTAAATAGAAAACTTCAAGAAGAAATATATATGGAATAACCATATGGTTTTGATCATCTTTTTCTCTCCTCTCATATGTCTTGCTTATATAATTCTTTGTGTGGTTTTAAATAATCCCTTATGTATGGTATAATCATTCAAGTGACTCTCTTCTTTCCATAAAATTTCTTGCTTTTGAAGTTGATTTGTTTTCATTTATTCTCTATATGGGTGGTGATATCTCTAATATACTTATTTATATTGAAATATTTTGCTATTAGGAGTAACTTGATTTCACGCACTAAATTGATTTTCTTACCAAGCTTACATTTTAAGCTTGTAGATCTTGGATTAGTTGAAGTTAAACCCACTTTTATAGACACTACAAGAAAAAGAGGTCATTTGCAACCGAAAATATCCGTTACATAAATTGTAACAGATTTGCAACGGAATATGTTTAGCAACGGATTTTCAGTTGCAAAGCATATTCCAAAAACAAAGAAAAAAATGGATTGCAACAGATTATCCGTTGCAATTTTAAACATTTGCAATGGACAATCCGTTGCAAATGAAAACGAATTTGCAACAGATTGTCCGTTGCAAAATACATCTGCAACGGAAAATCCATTGCACATGTTTTAAATGAAAAATAATATCCGTTGCAAATGTTATAAATGAAAAATAATATAAATTAATAGATAACATCGATTTGCGCATTTCTTTTTAAACTTAATTAAAACCGCTACCTTTCTTCATCATTTTATCTCTCTGCCCGTTCTCTTTTAATTTATGCACACTCCTCTAAAACATTTTTTTGAATAGTAAATCGTCTTATTAATCCCAGCTAAGCTTCGCGATCTACTCCTTGCCGGCGTCGATATTTAGTTACCTACAAGACCCATCACAACGACAACG
Source organism: Salix dunnii (assembly GCA_015731905.1). NCBI lineage: Eukaryota > Viridiplantae > Streptophyta > Magnoliopsida > Malpighiales > Salicaceae > Salix > Salix dunnii. The sequence goes on along the minus strand of CM027662.1, from coordinate 681,340 downwards.
AAGATTTTCTTCGTCTAGTATATGGTATGGTAAGTGTTTCGATTTTGCTTGCATTTCATTTAATTTCCTGCATTGTGGGTAACTGAGTACAAGGGAGACGAGTCATTTGTGTTTGACATGTGAATTTTTAAGAGGTGCTGACCTTTTTGGGTACAACGAAGATCCCATTTCTTTTGCTCTTTCACATATAATTTCTCAATATGGGTACTCGATTTAGGGAAGAGGGTTTCAAGAAATTTGCAAGTCTTAGCCTTTTTTTAGTTTGTTTTTGTCGATTGTTTAAATATTATCGGTTGATTGATAGACAAGGTTTTGGGTATATTGGGAAGAGCAACAGATGGAAGTGAGGTGCAAGAAATGTGGAGTTTGACAAATCCTTCAACTGTGTATAATACATATATATAGATAAATATCTGGAATAATTCCATCATTTTTTTCCTCAGTAGTGACTTAACTTATTGCTATATAATTTATGAACTGTCTACATGCAATGGCATCTGCACAATTTGCTATATAAATTATCTTGAGTTTAGGATTATTATAAGATGTGGTATTAATGAATTTATGATCAATTGATGAAGAAATCAGAAGGTTACTGAGACCCTAAATGGCCTGCCAAGTGTAGAGTAATGAATAGTAACTTTTCTTGATAGTTTTTATAAACTGTGTTATAATTATGTTATGAATGATGAGTTTTGAGTACTTGATGTTATTTCACATGATGATGATGAGTTTAATAAATTAAGAGTTTAATGTAATTGAAGAAATTATTAGATAAAAGTATAAGGAAATATGGACCTAAATAATAAAAATTATAGAAATCAATGAGTTAATATTTTCTTTGTTAGAGGTTAGCCGACATTGATGAAAGGAGAGTCAAATTAATATTGTTTTAAGTTAGCATGGGGATTTTGTTTTTCAAGATATGATATCTTGTGTGATAAGAATATAAATGAACAAGGGAAGATAGAAATATAATTATGATGAAATGGTTATGTGTGATTAATTCTTTAGATTTTTAATTAGAAATTTAAATGATGAAGTTATAAGTGAAAACATATAATTCCATGAAATCAAAATGGAACATATAAGAGCCACAGATGATCCACTTTCATCTTTTGAATGTGGCACTGTAAAACCTCCGACGAAAAATCATAAATTGACTAGTTTCAGGTAAAACAAAAAAAAATCATAACTCTTGATTGGGTTATCAAAAAATTCTGAAATTTTGCTTAAAACCTTATAATATGATAATTTAGCTTGGGTTAAAATTTCAGAATTTTTAGAGAAATTCAAAAATTTGACGAAAAATCACAATTCGACTAGTTTTACATTATTGGATGTATTTTTTAATCCGACCATCGGATTGAGCTGAAATTTTTTGATAAACCTTAAAATATATTGAATAAATTTTTTTTAAAATTTTAAGATGAATGGAGCTCGGTAGTGCTAGCAAAAAAAAAATTCATTAAGGGCATAATAGAAATTGGCCATTGAAAACAAGCATATAAGCTCTCATTCTCTTCTAATAACTGCCAAATGGGCAGAAACAAAACAAAAGTGAAGAGAAACAGAGCATAATGTGAGAGAAAGAGAGAAAAGTAAGGAAAAACACAAGAAATTGAGAAAATACCTTTATAAGCTTGCAAGTTCAACTTTTAAAGCACTAAAGCAAGTGAAGGAAGGAGGATTTGAGAAGGAGAATTCAACTAACCTTGGAAGAGAAGAGAAATTGGAAGAAAAGCAATAGGTAAGCATGAGAAGTTTAGATTTCATGTTTGATTTAGATGTGTTCTTAAGCTTATTTGATTAAGTTGGAAAGTAATTTCATGGAATTTTACCTTAGTTTCCCTTAAATCCTAGATTTTTGAACTTAGGGTTCTTATGTGAATTTGGGGGAAATAGGAGGTGAAGGAAAAATGATGAAATTGAAGTGGAATAGAATGAAAATAAGTTGAAATAACAAGTAAATTCTGAAAAATTTGGAGGAAGAAAAAGAAACACCACATTTGGCCAAATGAAGGAAAAAATGGGAGAATGAGTTTTGATGTTAATAAAAAAGGTTAGCCGGATGATGGGTAATTCGAATGGAAGTATTGGATATATTGGTGACTGAGGTAGGAAACCAAATTTCTGAGTAATTATATGGAAGTGCTAGATTTATTTGGTAATTAAGATGAGTTAGCTGGATTTGTAAATTTTGAAAAAATTATGTAAATTAAGGGATTAAGTTAGAATGAAGTAAAAGTATTAAATTTCAAAGGTTAAGAGTAATTAATTAATATTAGAATAATATAGTGAATAAGTTACTCAATATTGTTATTGTTGAAACAAGTACATCGTGAGATGATGCAGATTGTTAGATGTAGGAATACTTCTGTTTATGAATTACTATTTTGGAATGTAATATTCATGTCTTTACCTTGAGTGTAAATCGTTTTGTATTGTGGAAATTAAATAGAAGATGTAATATGTAATGGATGTATTATATATATGTATAGTTGTTACTATGACCAAATCATTTTCAAAATGATAAGATAAGATTTATTATAAATATATTATGACTCTTAATCTTAATATTGTATTTATGTAGTTTAAAGGCTTATATATAGTTAGTTAGCATTTATTACATTTAATGATGAATTTGTTTATCTTTTGAGTAGTTTTGGTAGTACATTTATGTTAATTTACTAATTGATATTATGAGACTTGCATATATTGATAAGTATGAATATTGAGTTATTGTTTGATGAATGGAATGTGATCCAGGATGATTGGATCAAGATGGAAATCGTAATGACATATAATAGAAGTGTTGTCAATAACTTGGTATCAACAAAAATAGAGGAAACTCTGCTGAAATTTCAAAAAAAAAATCCCATAATGTAGACATATTACCCAACACTTGATATTGGTAAAGAAATGTTGGGAGAATTCATGATATTATAAATTGAGGGTGTTACGGGCACTATCCTTGGTATGCTAAACAAGAGGTTAAACCTTTCATTGACATGTTTTCGACAACATTTAATGCCTTTCAATTCTCAATTTTATTTGTTGTATAGTTCAAAAGAGTTTTGGATATTGATTGATGTTTTGTTTACTGGCTTTGCAGCATTGATTGAGTATGATGCAGAGGGGATTGATTGTAGGGGATTTGTTGAATGTATAAGGGAGAATATACACTCAATATGTTATAGAAAATAAACTTGTTGAATGTTATATGTGCTTATGATTAAGCTAACTTTTTTGCTGGATTTTACTCTTGCAGGGATGGCATTGTGAATTGATTGATGAGCAGTTTATTATTGTGAAAGAACTGGTATGTAAAAGATTCATCAAGGCTTTCTTTTAGCATGGGAGAATTGCTATTAGTTGAAAATTTCTAAAATGTATCTATGAATTACATTACAAAATTATCTCCTGGTGGATTTGATGATTAAGTTCTCTGTTGATCTATGATGGTTACCCACTTATAAGTAAATTATTGCTTCAGAATCTAAGCTTCTTTTCCTCTCCCTGACTTAGCCTCATCTTGTGTGACCTTTCATGTTAACTAATTCCTTATATTTTATCCATGTAAATTCTGCGTAAAACAGAAATTAGTTGTGCAACCTCCCGGAATGATATGTTAACCATTAGAGATGCCCTTGAAGTTTCTGCTGAGATGTATAAAAGAGATGCTAATAATGTTTCTGACTATGTCCAACATCATCTTATTTCTTTGTCTATATGGGAGGAGCTACAATATGTTTATAGTAGTTTTCTGCTGGATTTCATTTATTGTCATTATTTAATTTTATAGTCTTTTGTAAAATGAGTCCCGTTTGCTTTAACAAGGATTTGTTTTCATCCTATCTTTCCTATCATATTCTAATCTTATATTTAACCTCCATTTCTTTTGTCTTTAAAGCAGCTCGCATAATCTTGTTGTGGTGTTGCTTTAATGAATTGTTAATTGTCAAAAAGAACATAGAATTGGATATTTTAGATGCTCTGTTTAATTTTCTTGTAGGTTCTGGGAGGGATACTTTAAGTGTCTAATAGAGCATCCTTCAAACAAGTAAGAAGAGTATTGACACTAGAGAGGTTCAGAGTGAAGCTTGACTGTTAAAATATTGCAAATGTTTTAACGTCAATAGGATGGACGGGTGCTATTTGTAACAATACTTTTGATATTTACTGATGTATTTTTACTCGTTTTGTTCTACCTTAAACACTTCAAAATATGTATTTTTTTTATTCTATGTTGATTTACTTAGACATGTATATATAATTGAATCTTTATTGTATTATGAATTTTTATTTATTAAAATTTTATTTTAATCATCTTTAATTATTTTTCAATATTAATAATATTTCAACTTCAATTAGTTTTCAAATATTTATTCGTAATTAATTAATAAATAAATAAATTTGAAATTGATTAAAAAAATAATTACATTTACAATGGAATTTGCAACGGAAATTCCGTTGCAAATTCTACCTTTACACGGAAGTTCCATTGCAAATTTGCAACGGACAATCCGTTGCAAATGAATTTGCAAGCGTTGAAATGCAACGGATTGCTTCCGTTACAAATTCTGTTGCTAATTAATATTAGCAATGGATTTCTTTATTATTTGCAACGGATCAATCCATTGCAAATGACTCCTTTTTCTTGTAGTGAGATGATCTTCTCACCTAACATAAATATGCTCTTGATTCTTGTAAACCTTACTTCTCTGAAGTTGATCTGGATGTTTGATGCTTTGAACTCTAATTATACACGTTATAGATATTTTATTAACGTTTTTTAGCATTTTACTTTTATCAGACCGATATATGTTATATTGTTAAAATAAAATATGTCATTTTATGCATGATTGTATTAATACTAAAACCTTTAAACTCTCTCCTGAACTATAAAATTTCAAATCCTCAAACGCGATGAACATAAATTTAAATAACAATGCCAAGAAAAAAAGAAGAGGAAATTGTCACTTGTAAAGCTTAAAAATAACAAACCAGTTATCTTTGATTCCATACAAATGTATTTTGATGAAATTAAGTGATAACTGTTGATCGATTAACTCGCAATCAAGCATTTATTTTGAACTCCAAATTGTTTGTAAAGGATATTCGATAGAGTTTTATTGTCATAATTTATTTCAGACATACCATGCTATTGCTCTTTGCTCATCACTTCCACACCGACCAAGTGTAACCTAAGTGTTTTTCTTAGGCAATAGAACATGCTTACGGTATTCACCCAAAGCCCAGAGTGGGAATATGTTCCTGTAGGACGCATAATGTAACATGGTGGTTTTCGTAGAGGCCCCTGTGATTTCCTGTAATATTGAAGAATACCTTGTGGTTAAGTACAGATATAGGAACATAATTAGAGTTGACGGAGAATATATATATATATATATCAAAAGATTAGCATAAAACATTTTGATTTCAGGTCCTTTCATTACCAATCAAACTAGTGAAAGTAAATATTGAACTTCTTCACATGCAAAAACCTTGCTAATTACAGTCAAATTCTAATTACCTGCTGAGGAAATTCACCACTTTCAAGCTGTGAATTGATCAATAATCTAGCTGCTTGATGTAAAGGTGTTGCATCCCTTTCGGCCTGTTTTAGAAATATAAATTGGGAAAAACATTAGATATTGATTTCATAACGAGGTTACAGTGTTATAATAAAGTATTAATAAATAATTTTTGAAACCACAGTATTTATGTTCTGAAGTCTAACCTGCCCTGCATGAATTAAACCCACCATTGTCCACGCGGTCTGTACTAAATTTGATCTGTTTCCTTCTAGCGGTGTGTATTCCTGAATTACCAAAGAAGAAAATAAAACTATGTGATATCTTTTCTTTCTAAGCTAATTATAGCTAATACAATCGCTAAAAACATTCAATTTAAGTAAAAAGAATTACCAAGTTTGGGCAAGAAAGATAGCTCTCTCCCCAACCTCCTGACTCGAGTTGTTTTGAGAGTAGAAAATCACAACCTCTGCACACTGCTTCGCTGTTGCGATGTGTCTTTCCGACCGCTGCCATTCCACGCAGCACAAGATATGTTGCATATGTGTAGCAGATCCCCCAGTTTCCATACCTGTTGGTAGAATGTTACATGGGCACAAATCAACAAGTTTCGTATCTAATTCATAGCCATATGAGAGGAAAAATACTTTACCAAGAACCATCGGCCATTTGCGCATTTTCGACGTAATGTGTTGCTTTAGCAACCAACGTTTCTATTTCTTTCCTTCGGTATTCGGGATGCAAATGAGTAAACAAAGCAAGAGCTTGAATGATCGATGCTGTGCAGTCAACATATCTAAAACCACCAAAGTAAATGACTAATGTCAATATATATTTCTCATTTTTCACATCTGTTATGCATGTGCACTCGTGCATGCACTCTATATATAATAAAATAACCAAAGTTAATGCAAGGAAGCAGTGGTGCATAATTTCATACTCAGTTTCCACCATGACACCACCAAATACTTCTGTAGGATTCAACATCTAAGAAAAAAGAAAAATAGAGTGAATTACTTTTTCTTGTTTCAGAGAATGTTGTGTTATATATATATATATATAGATATTGTAAGCAATGATCACCTCCATCCATTGTGGTGATGTTACTGGCTCCCAAGCTGAAAACCCACCATTTTCGCTCTAGGATAAAACACAGTTAATTTAGGGGATGAAATAAAGACCTTGTATATAGACATGTGATATCATACACTAAAATCTAACAGGACAAGTCAAGTGCACTCAATTTCACCTGCATGGTAAGAAGGAAATCCACTGCTTCATATAACTGCTCATCCACTTCAGTTGTGTCGCCAACAATGTCTGCTGGCATTTGTGATAACAAGAGTAAAGCCTGCAATATTTGTTGATCATTTAAATAACAACAATAATTATACTAATTATAAGGTGTTGCTCGATGTTAGAAATACCTTTAGTGCCTCAGCTGTGCAGTCTGAGACTTGCCAACCTTGATCTTTGACAGAAAGAGTCCATGCTCCTTTACAAATTCTATGATAAGTACTCTGAAAATCTCCCGATGGGTTTTTCCGGATCTATGATTTCGTATTGAAACCAAAATAAATCTAAAAATTAAAGTTTTTTTTAGAAAGTTAATGAATTAACTTAAATGGCCTTGAACCAAAACAGTTTACGGTTTCTATCATTTTCATAACAACTTATTCACATAAATAATTGACTCCACAAAAAGAAATATGGGAAACCAAATACGTTCATATTTTTACATTAATTATTAGACAATGCTAATATAAATATATATGAAACAAGGTTAACATACCAAGTTATGTGCTTTATAAAACCAGCAGGACAAAAATTTAACCTGTGAAAGCTTGATGAAATTGAAGGCTTTTCGGAGAGTTGAGCCATATTCATCAGTTAGATCGCTTGCAATAATTGCTTGAGTAACAAAAACACAATCCCACAGCTGGGAACCCAAATTCTGGTCCCCCCCCCCCCCCCCCGCCCCCCAAAAAAAAATATTATAATTAGCACATTTAATATTCAGCAATTCTCTGATCCTAGAAAAAAAAAATTCTAATAAATGTGGACGAGATCAGATAACCTGCACTTTCATTCCATCTTCAGCAACCCATAAGTAATCAGTGACTGTAGCTTGGTGACGCTTGAGTGCATCTTGAGTAGGATCCTCAGCCCAATTGGCGATCATGTTCAAACTCTGAAATTTTTATATGTCAACCAAGCATGAATCTGAGACAGCCATTTAATTACTTAATTGATCTTCTCTCCTCATATATACCCGCGCTCCCTTATATATATACTAACTTAATTTTCATAGGATCCTTACCTAACCAGAGAGACTTGTTTTGTAAGTTTACCTGCCACCTTGTTCGTCTTCGATCAACTTTAAATCATTATATTAAGAGTAACATTATTTTTTGAAGTTACCAGACTCCATGATTAATTTAATGCCAATTTATAGAGCTTCCCAAGCATTACAAATGTTGTCAAGCCCGAGAACATTATTTCATTGGGATTAATGCGAACATTTTGAATCAATTGGTGTTAATTTCAACAAGAAAATAACTTGAAAAGTGTTTTTTTTTAAAAAAAAAACTAGAAATCAACCTTCAGCATATATGGTCTATACATATATCCCTTACCTTTTCCACAGAAGCGTGAGTCAAATATCCAGTGTGCTCATCTTCATATCGAATTAGCCTCATTGCTCTTTCCAGTGCTTTCCGTCTTAGCTTCGAGAAAGGCCAAAGTGTAGAAAGTGGCTCCACAAAGTAATACAACACACTACTTAAAACATTTTCTGTGAGAGAGTGAGGCTGGTATAGATCCTTCTGCATCCAAAACAATTTCATATTATTATAATTTTAAACTACCGGCTTGTTTGTAATGCGTAAAATATTTCTCAAATGCTTCATAAATTTTTTATAACAATCCAATCGAAGTAAAATATTTTATGTGACACATATATCTCTGAAATGATATGAAAACACAATAATGATAGATGGTAAATTACATTAAGAAATCACCTTATTTAAAAACTTAAACTATGAGGTGAAGCCCTAGAATATGATTTATATTATTCTTTAAAATATCCTCTCAAGTGAAAACCTTTTGAGTTCGAAACAAATTCATACTACCTCATGTTTAATTTTTATCAAATAGAATGAGGGTAGTGAAATTCGAACTCGTGACCGTTGTGTTGAGATTGTGAGAAGTTGCAGAGAATTGAAGAAATTAAGAAGAAGAATTGGTGTTTAGAGAAGGGAAGAGAGAGAAGAGAGAAAAGAGAAAGAGAATGAAATTTGAATTTGAGTGTTGTTCAATATTATTTTCACACATATACTGTGTGTCAACAATTCTATTTATACACATGGCATATACCATAATTCATATTTTAGAATACATATTCATTACTCTAGAATATACTCATTTATACTTTAACATGTTGAGTCAACAAAACTTTGATATCATGTTAAAGAATCATCTCATCTAAAAAATTAAACTATAATATTATATAATATTAGATTATAAAATATAATTTATATTATTTTTTGATAAAGTTAGAAGTTGCTTGCTGGAGAGCTAATATCCTCTTGTAGTGAGAATGAACCACACTTTTATAAAAAAAAATAAAAAAAATTACATTCATTATGATCTCTTGGACATTTTTTTTAATAGCCAATAACACTACTAGCTAGGACCCTATTAGCTGCTCACAGTAATCATAAACACACGTTCTCTAGAAGATGGAGAAAATGCAACAGAAAGATTAAATAATCGGTAGTGCATGTACTCAAAGATCAAGAATGAACATTTCTTCTTCTTTTTCTACATATTAATGGGTTAGATTCTTACAGTGTTATTACTTGGGAAAAGCCTTGACACTTGGTACCTAAATTCAATGATACTTCGGGGGTATTTGGGAGTGTGGTTGCCGTTGTTTTTCAAAGTGTTTTTCGTGTCAAAATATATCAAAATGATATTTTTTTTATTTTTTAAAAATTATTTTTGACATCAGCACATCAAAATAATCTAAAAACATCAAAACATATTCATTTAAAATGAAAAAAAAAATCAACTGCAACCAAACACAGGTTTTACCGCAGTGCCAAACAGGCACTTCCAATGCATGCAATAGGTAAAATTTATGTGCTTTGAACAGGTTCATATAGAGAAGAATCATGTTGTGGATCATTTAGCTAGGCATGCAATAAGCTCTAAGAAAAGATGAATTAGTTGTCTGATTATAGTTTTTTTTTTTTTATTCAAGGTCTATTCCTGTGAATTTAGTTTTGTTAATATATTTGTGATTGATCTAATTTTTTCTCACTCTTCTCTCTATTAATTCATTCTTTTAATGGCTATAAAAATTCATTAACAAATCTCTTGTATTAAAAAAACAATGTTATTGTTTTTTTTAGATTCGATGAAACCTCACCTTCTAGAAAGTGTATTTCGTGGGCTCTGGTGAGCGAGTAAAACCTTGATTGTCCCACGTTCTTACTAGAGATGTATGTCCTGACTCGAACTCGAGACCTATTATGCAGATCTCAAGCTTTTTGCCATCATGACAAGCCCCTTGAGAACTGATGTTATTGTTGTCTAAGTGTTATACGTTAGATAAAGATCGTAAGAAGTTTAGGCTGTAAAGTATGCAATTTTTATTTAAATTGATCAAGTTAAAGTGTAAAATACTTACCTGTTGAAAAACTTAGATTTTTACTTGCCATAAAAAAGAAATAAAAACCTGACAATTCTCAACTTTAAAACTAGCTAGATATTTGTTCTTTGTCACAAAGATGAAGAAAGTTAAATCTTCAAATTCCTTATTGATGGGCTAGCTAGATATACATTAATAAACCGGTAAAAAATAAATATGTATGGGTCAAAAAGTTATTATATAATAAACCCAAATTTAAGTTCAAAATAGGTTAGCAAAAACAAAACTCAAATCCAAGTTGGGGCCAACCCAAGCCAAGGTAAGCACATGGCTAAACCTTGCAACTTTATTAAGGTTTATTTATGATTTTTCAAATTTTCAATATTATTATCCATATAAATGGTGTGGGGAGAGCTTTGTAGCTCCACACACATAACACCGTGGATTGTTATAGTGCTTTGCCTCGTATATTTTTTAAACCATACTATTTTTTATAACCGGGGTGTACGAGCTAGTTTATACGCATCACGATAAATTTTCGAACTCGTTTTATTTTTTTACATTTTGTTTCCTATTTTTTTTCCCACCTATATATATTTTGGAGGGGTTTATAACCGAAGTATCTAGGTTAACTTACACGCACCATAATTATTTCCCCCATAAATGGTGTGGGGAAAGCATTATAGCTCCCCACACATAACACTGTGGATTGCTACAGTGCTTTGCCTTGTATTCTTTTTTAAAACCAGTATGTTTGAGCCAGATTACACGCACCCTGATTAATCTCTAAACCCATTTAATTTTTTACATTTCATTTCTTTTTTTTTCTATCTATATTTTTTTTTTGTTTTTTTATAACCGAGGTATCCGGATCAGCTTACACATACAATAATTATTTCCCCCATAAATTGTGTGGGGAAAGCACTATAACTCCCCACACATAACACTATGGATTGCTACAATGCTTTCCCTTATATTTTTTTAAACCGAGCTATTTGTTTTTGTTTTTTTATCACTGGGTGTCCGGGCCAACTTACATGCACCATTACTAATCTTTGGACATATTTTTTTACTATTTTTTTCCCACCTATATATATATATATATATTTTTTTTATAACTAGGATATCCGGGCCAACTTATCGCACCATGATTTTTTTTCCCGTGTATACATTTATTTTTTATAACCGGGATGTCCAGACTAGTTTACGCGCACCACGACTAATGTCCGTATCCATTTTTTTTTACATTTGTTTTCTATTTTTTTCCCACCTTTATATTTTTTTCTCCCGCTGGTACATTATTTTTCCTGTTTTTTTTTCTTATACTTTTTTTTTCACTTTTATATTTTTTTATATATATATTCAGGGTCTCCGGGTCAGTTTAAGTATACTAAAACTAATTCCTTAGATAATTTTTTTATCCATATAAATATTGTGGGGAAAATATTTGAGCTCTCCTCACAGAAACTGTGGTTTGCTACAACGCTTTCCCGCTGATATATTTTTTCCCTGTTTTTTTCTTATATTTGTTTTTGTTTACTTATGTATTATTTTTATAGCTGGGATCTCTAGGCCTTCTTAACTGTAGCTCCCCACACATAAAATTATGGATTGCTACAGTGCTTTCCCTTGCACTTTCTTTTCTAAAACCAGGCTGTCCTTTTTTTTTACTAATTGGGATGTTTATGTTAGTTTACGTGTACCATGAATTTTTTACCCATGTATACAATTTTTTTTATATAACAGGGGTATCCGAGCTATCTTACAAGCATCACGACTAATCTCTGTGCCCACTTTTTTTTATTTTTTTCCTGTTTTTTTTTCATATACATTTGTTTTCCTGCTGGTACATTTTTTTGTTGTTTTTCTTATATTTTTTTTATATATAACCAGGGTCTTTGGGCCAGCTTAAGCGCACCACGATTAATTCCCGAGCTGAATTTTTTTTATCCATATAAATGGTATGGGGAAAGCACTGTAGCTCTATTCACAGAACATTGTGGTTTGCTACGATGCTTTCCTACTGGTACATTTTTTTTCTTATATTTTTTTCGTTTATTTTTTTTTATAACCGGGATCTTTGGCCTAGCTTAACTGTAGCTCCCCACACATAACACTGTCGATTGCTACAGTGCTTTCTCTTGCATTTTTTTTCAATCTAGGCTGTCTTTTTTTTTTTGTTTTCTTATAACCAGGTGTTTAGGCCAGCTTACACGCATCACGAATAATCCACAGACCTATTTTTTTTATATTTTGTTTCCTATTTTTTCCCTACTTATATATGTTTTTTGGTTTTTTTTATAACAGAGGTATCCGGAACAATTTACATGCACTATGATTTTTTTCCCATGTATACATTTGTTTTTGCTTCTTTTTATAATCGGGGTGTCCGGGCTAGCTTATACGTACCACAACTAATCCTCGTTTCTACTTTTTTTTTACAATTTTTTTTCTGTTTGTTTTTCCACTTATACATTTTTTTCCTGCTGACACATTTTTTTCTTATATTTTTTTTTGTTCGTCTATATTTTTTTTTATAACCAGGATCTTTGGCCACCTTAAGTGCACTACGACTAATTTCCAGGCCAAATTTGTTTTTATCCATATAAATGGTGTTGGGAAAGGATTGTAGCTCTCCTTGTCGAACACTATGGTTTGCTATAGTGCTTTCCCGAGGGTATATTTTTTTTCCTATTTTTTCTTATATTTTTTTTATTTACTTATATATTTTTTTTATAACTGGGGTCATTGGGCTACCTCAAGTGCACCACGACTAATCCTCAGATCAAATTTGTTTTGATAACCAGGGTATCCAGGACAATTTGCATGCACCACAACTAATCCTCGGACCCAATTATTTTATATTTTTTTTTTCACTTATACATTTTTTTATAGGTGTTGTCTATGGATCAGTTTAAGCGCACCACGAATAATTCTCGGGTTGAATTTTTTTTAAAAAAGAATATGGATTGCTGCATTGCTTTCCTGCTTATACTTTTTTTTTCACTTATATATTTTTTTATAACCGGGGTTTTTGGCTAGCTTAAGCGCACCACGACTAATCCTTGAAATGAATTTTTTTTATAACCAGAGTGTCCAGGCCAGCTTGCGCGTACCACGACTAATTCCCATACTTTTTTCTTATAATTAGGGTGTTCAGGTCAGTTGACATGCACCATGAGTTGTATAACTATGTATATACCCCTTATAAGATAAAATTCAAGAGTTGGCAATAGGGGTGTATTAGTAATTTACTATTTTTTAACTATATTTTATGTCTCGGTACTATGGGCATATCTTTGGGCGTGTCATCAATTTTTGAGCTCACGCACATTTCGGACAGCGCGTCAGCATCGTAGAACATCTAAAAATATATATTAGTTTTTTATATATTTATTTTATTATATAAAATGAGTTTAAAATAATGTCATGGTATCAAGGGTATTTTCAATTTTTTTCATTTTGGTGATAGTACAATAACCATAAGACCCTCAAATAAGACAAAAACTAAGAATTGTTAGTAGAGGTGTCTCGGTAATTTCATATTTTTAGTACACAGTAAAATAACCTTCATTTCTGTGCATAGTACAATAATCATAATACTCTCAAATAAGAGAAAAACCAAGAATTGTTAGTGGAGGTGTCTCAATAATTTAACATTTTTAGTGCACAGTAAAATAACCTTTGTAGCCTCAAATAAGACAAAACAGAATAGTTACCTGCGTGGGTGTTTCAAACATTTCACATTTAACTATACATGCATAAGATAGAGTTTTATTCTCATTTTACACCACCAAAGCTAAATTAACTATGGTTTTTAACACAAGTTGCATTTAATACCAATAAAAATTAAAAATCTAAACTAAGAATAGAGGTGTATAGATACAAATAAATAATTAAAAACTATCTCAGAAAGACCAAAAAAATCAAGGGATCGAAACTAAACCAAAAAATAAAAACCAAAATACATAACTCGAAATTATATATGTTAAAACTAGACAAAAAAAAATTTAATCTCAGCGGCGCAGGTTTATGGCTTGTTATAAACTAAAAGAAAACACCTTTTATTTATAAATGGGATATAAAGGGTCTTGGTTTCCACAATGTCAACCGTAAGTTTTTTTATATCAATTTTTTTATTCAATCATAATTTATTTTAATTATATTAATATTCCAGAAAAATTTTAATCATAAAAAAGATTGACTTCCACTTAAAATTTGTATTAAAAAGTGCCCATTAACAATATTTCAATAAAACAATTTCGAAATGTTATCTTAAATGAGACAGTGATCAAATAAGGAGGGGAAAACAGTAGGAGTGACAAATTAATTACCTTCAAACATGAATTGCGAGCTTTTTTCCAATCTACCTCACCATATGGTTCAATGTAGAGTTCTTCTCTTAGTGATATAACGAGATCGGTGATTGGTGCCACAAATTTCTTACCATACAAGTAAGCCAAGGGAATGTAAACCGTGCGAAAGTAACACCATAAGTTTCCTGCATTGTGTGAGTGATTAATTGATTGATTAATTAATTAATTAAAGGGAGAAGATGCATAAAGCAATCAATATTTGAGAAAATATAGAGTATTTAATCTCCTTAAGATATGATGAAAGGTATTTTTGTAGCATTTTATTCAATTTTTCACACTTTTGAATAGTAAGAATAATTGTCGTACCAAGATGTGCTTTGTAATTTTAATTTACCTAGATTATTATATGAACTTGGTCCAATACTGTACCAAACTATTCTGGTTTTTTTATTGTCCGATGAACCGGGTTCATTTTTTAGAGAAATACTGAATTTTCTAATTGAGTTTACCATTACAAGTTCTCACAATATATAGCTGCAGTCCAAACCTTCTATACCTGGATTGAAAGGAAGGAACGATGGGAAAAGCAAACATTCCGGAGGCACTGGATTGCAGCCAGACCACTCATGTAATCCAATCAACTACAAAATCAGAAAATATTTCAATGCTTAGTTTTATTGGGGAAAAAATAAATTCAAAGAGTTGACTAGTTGCATAAATATAATCATGATATAGAGATGGAGGTGATCAGGTTGAGTATATATATTTGCTGATCATTTACCGAAAGAAAATATTTTCCCCAGGTAGATATCATTGTTACACCTCCATGATCAAGTATCCATTTACGGGCATTTGCCACAGCTCCATCTTTGCCTCCTTCAGGTTCTTCTCCAAGTAAACGCAAGGACACATAGTTAAGTGCTGTGCATAGCATTATGCTTTGGCTTTCAACATGGAAGCCCCATCCCCCATCGTCATTCTGCAAATCAAGTATTCCTAATCGTTGGTGTCTGTGTGTGTCTATATGTATATATACATAGATAGATGGATAATGGAAGAATTAGTCCCTCCGATCAACTATCCTTCGAGGACACGCTTCAAACCCTAAAACATGCATGAAGTGTATGGTTCCTTACGTGTACTCTCCACATTGGAGAAGCAGGACTTTCTCCTGGTGATATCATGTACTTACTTGATGATTATAGATGTATCGAACCATTTCCCTTTTATGTTCAGATGAGAGGATTATGTTTAGGGTTCCAGTAATCTCCAGAGCAATAACCTGCATTTCAAATACTTAGCCATCACTTATTTCCCAGTTTGTTTTTCCATGTACCATAAAAAATGCCATCACTTAATGAATTATATAATCCCTTCTTAGATCTTAATCTCTTATAATATAAATTGGGGGCTACTGCTTACTTGATACTCAAAATATATTTTAATAATATTTCGAGGAAGTGCTTAACTTAATATGTTTTAACTAATTATTAAGTGCAGAATACATAAGTTAGTTCAGTTTTAAAAGAAATGCTAAATAATATGGAAAATTACGAAATGCCCGAACACATGAAGACATTATTATACTATATGCTGCACGAGGTCATGATTCGGTTACTGTAGTATGTGAGATAAATCATTGTGAATTATAATAGTGTTATTTAGTTTTCGGTTCGGGTCATTAAATTCACTATTTTTCTGATATTTATTTATTTTTGCACATTCAGGTAAAAAGAAAGCCTTATAGATCAATGGGAAACAGGCTAAGGAGGGCAGGGGTCGAACCCCTGCCTAGCGTGTGGAATATGCATTAATATTTTTTCTTATTTTTTTTTTCATTTTTTGTTTGCTTTTTTTCTCTATTTTTTCAATTATGATTTTTTTTCATTTTTCTTTCTTTTGATTGTTTTTAATTATTTTTATTTATTTATTTTGGGGTCAAATAATTTTTTTTGCTTATAATTTTTTTTTTCATTTTTTGTTTGTATTTTTTGTTAAAGTTATTGATTTTTTTAATGATTTTTTTCCCATTATTAACGCAATAAGAATAATAATTTTAGTTTTTTTTCTTGCTTCCTTTTTTTTTAATGTTTTTGATTTTTTTCGTCGGGTTAATTTAATAATTTTTATTGTTTTAGCAGCAATAGTAATGATATTTTTAAATGTTAAGGCTTTGATGTTCCTATTGTTATAATAAGGTGTGTTAATGTGTTTCATTATATCAAATTTTGCATGAATAGATGTTATAATTTATTTGATTTTTTTAAATTTTTTTATTTGATTGGAATTGATAATATATTTGGTTTTGTTTTCGGCCTTTATACTTTTCATTTTTTATTTTAATACCTTTAATTTTTTTATAGTTTTTAAATAGTTCCTATTTTTATCTATGTTTATATATATGTTCCTTTAGTTTTGGTTTTTATTTTTTATTTTTTTCTCTTTTGTTGAGATAACATTTTTTCCAAAAAATTTGTTCTTAAATATTAGTTTGTGTTTATGATAATTTGAAAATTGATATTTCTTATTTGTTTTCCTTTGTTTTTTTCTGTTGGTTTTTTATTAGTTTTTTTATTTATTTTAACGTCAAATGACTTTTTTAGCTAATAATTTTTATTTTTATTCATTTTTATTTTGTTTCCTCTTTTTTTAAAAAAGTTTTTGGGTTTTTTTATTCTTTTATTGAATTTAATTTCCCATTATTCACGCAACAACAACAACAACAATAATAATAAACTATTATTGTTGTTGTTGTTGTTGTTGTTGTTTATTATTGTTGTTGTTGTTGTTGCTGTTGCTATTGTTGTTATTGTTATTAAAGTTTTTGGGTTTTTGTATTCTTTTATTGATTTTATTTTTTCATTATTCACGCAATAATAATAATAATAATTTTAGTTTTTTTATCTTGCTTCCTCTTTTATTAATGTTTTTGAGTTTTTTTCTTCTCGGAATAATTTAATAATTTTTATTTTTTTAGCAATGATAGTAATGATATTTTTAGATGTTAAGCCTTCATTGTTGTTGTTGTTATAATAGAATGTGTTGATGTGTTTCATTATATCAAACTTTGCATATATAAATATTTTATTTTATTTTTGAACTAGCCAAATCTAGTAATTATTTCATTCCCAATAATTATAAAAAAATATTTATTTGGGCTGCAACATAGTACGGATAATTAACTAGTTATATGCTAAAAGATTGTTTTGGTCAGGGTGAAAAAGGTGGTTTTTTTATTCGGAAATATATTAAAATGTTATTTTTTAATTTTTAGAAAGTATTTTTCACATTAAAAAAACTGTACGAACAGCATTCTTAAATCAGGACGTACCATGAAAGGCTGTACGAACAGGAGGGCTGAAAATTCGGAAGGCCAGTGCCCATCCCTTGCTTGTAATGCTGAAGTGAACCGAACAGCTTTCCTCAACGCAAATTCTGCTTTTTCACAAGTTATTTCCTCTCTGTCTCCCAATCTCACTGATGGTATACTCAGATCAATCCCATTTTCTCTGATAAGCTGCATTTTCGAGCTCCATGAAATCACAATAAATGATAAGATCGATGAAATCTGGTGGACAACTTCATGAGAAGGGAAATTAATTATTCCATTTGATAGAGTATAGATGGTAATGATCTTAGTTGGGCACGTAAAACTTGAATAACCATTGAACTACTCAACTAGCTTGAAACAGTTAGTTGTTGCTTGAATTAAAGAAGAAAGGGATTACTTCTCAATATAATTTGACATGAAATGGAAGAAGCTCTAGAGATTAATTACTGAACATGCATGCACACGAAACTCAACTCAGGTCTGGTAATGAAAATCCATACTACAGCAAGCTTAATTGACAGGAGATTTTCTGCATGCGTGTATAATATCACAGGAAAGTGAGATACATCACCTGCAAATTCTTGAGAACATCACTGCTTGCTTTAACATGAGATCGGTTCTGAGCGAATTTCTCTCGAGCTTTTTCTACTGCTGCATGTTCCTCCGGGCTTCCATGGCCAGGATCGAATTTCCAAACTTGTCTTCCAACAAAATTATTGGTGCTAAACAGCCATGGATCATGGCCCTCCGCCACCTCAAGCTTCCACATTTCCTACTCTCACTTACCTTTCTGCACCTTCAATTTGTGCTTCAGTTTTGCCACACTATGCATGTCAATGATATGGCTACAAACTAAATAGCTGTTTGGTAAGGTTAAAAGATATTTATATTATTCTATTATATAAAGTGTATGTTATTAGCCACCTAACCTTGATGTTAGGTATGGTTATTAGATGCAGTAAGATTTAGGTATTGTTTGGCAATGAGTTTTTTAAAAAACAAATTGAATTTTTTTTTTGTATTTTAAATTAAAAAATAGTGTTTTAAAATTATTTTTATATATTAATATTAAAAATATATTATTTTAATTTACTTCTGAATAAAAAATACTTTAAAAATAATTTTAATTATATTTTCAAATTAAATTGATTATCATTTGATCAACAAGCATTTTTCGAAGAATTATCTCACTTGCCATCTTAGTTCTAGCTAAAACTCTAAAATTTAATTTATATTATCTTCTAATAATTTAATTATAATCGGGATTATATAACTACTAGAAAGTATAAATGTATCACATCATTTCCCTTTCAGATCAATAAAGTAATTAGTCGGTGGTTGGAGTGTCCATTGATCTCCTCTGCAACCACTAGCTAATTAGTTCATTAATGTAGCAACCATTTATGTGTTCTTCGTACAACCATTCCTTCCAAAATTGTAATAAACCACGACTACCATTTGTCACTCTTTTCGGCATTTTGACTAGGTTCGTATACATCTTGTCGATGAATTGAGATGGATGGCTACGCAGGATTTTTTTAAGAATATTTTTTATTTTATTAAAAAAAAAAAACTTTTTAAATTCGCTCTGTGGGGTTTGAGCCATAGATGTGAGTTTCATTTTGGTTTAAGTTTCGATTTTCTATGGTAACATAAAGTTTTGGTATTGAAGAATTCCAGGGGGTTTGAGCCATAGATGTCACTTTTATTTTGGTTCACGTTTCGTTTTTTTATTATTACCGAGTGTTTTGGTTTTGATTATGTGGTATGCTGTGTTGGATTGTATTATTTATATATAATTAATTAATTATTTAAAAAGTAAAAAATATATAATTTTTATTTTTTATAAAATCAAAGTTGACACAACTATTTTATTTTTTATAATATATTTTTTAAAAATTTTATTGTTTTGATTTTAGTTCTTGTATTTTCAATATATCTCATAAACAATTATATATATATAAAACCAAGAAATCAAGGCGGGAGAGAGCCTGCGAGAGATGGTTCTTGTTTTTGTTGCCGAAACGGCATAAATGAGGTAATTTTGACATGTTTTGGTAGGTATTTGGCCGAAAAATCCGGTACGAGCTGGAATTTAAACCGAGAAAAAAACAACATTGTTTTGTCTCAATTTTTTACCAGTATGAAATATTTTGACCGAAATAAAATAAAATTTACAAGTATGGTTTGAGCTATTATAATTATTTAAAAAAATAGAATAATGTTGTTTTAGTTTTTTTAAAAAGTATTCTTTATAAAATTTAGTTTCTAGTTGACGTGTAACGATATCCATTAGATCAGGCCTAGTTCTATCCTTTTGTGTTTTGTGTCCTTTACTAACAACTTGCAACGTTCCATCATTGTATTTGGAGTGTTTAAAAAGTATTTTTTAAAAAAAAAATTAAAATAATATATTTTTATTTTAAATTAAAATTTTTTTGATATTTTTAAATCATTTTCCTGTGTTGATTTTAAATAATTTTTAAAAAATAAAAAATATATTATTTTGATATATTTCTGAACAAAAAATACTTTAAAAATAAGTTCAATCATACTTCCAAACACTCAATTAATCAACTTCTATTTATGATCCATTCCATATATATAGGTACTTAAATTAGGGTTATCAGTTTGATTTCATTTCAGCTAAAATATTTGGTATCAATTAAAAATAAAAAAATAAAACAACATTATTTTTATTTTTATTTAAATTTAAACACATCTCAGATTTTTCAATCAAATATAAACCAAACATTTGTACTTGTAACTAACATAAGGCCCCGTTTGTTTCCCGGAATTCACTTTCCGGGAAACCACTTTCCAAACTTTCCTGTGTTTGTTTGTCTTCTGGAAAGTTGGTCAACGGAAAACACTTTCCAGTCAAAGAAGAATTTGGTTTGGTTCTCAGGAAAGTGTTTTCCGGAAAATTTGGGCGGAAAACACTTTCCGGAAGTTGTGAAAAATTTAGAAATGTCATTATTTGCTGATTATATCAAATTTGATCCTCAAACTTTTGATTACTATATATAATTTGTTTTGAATATTTATTTTTCAATTCCATCTCTTAAAATTTAATTTTTATATTAATTTTGGTTCTTATTTTTATAATTGTTATTTGCTTTTTTCTTATCATTTTTTTATTGAAATTTTTTATCTATCAAATTTGGTCCTCATTTTTTTTTATTGTTACTTATTTTATTTGAAATAATTTATGAAATGTTAATTATTATTATTTTAATTTATTCACCTTTTATTTTTTTAATTTTTTTTTAGATTTGATCTCTATTATTTTGATTATTATTTATTTTATTTGAGATAATTTATGAAATTATATTTTTTTTCAATTTCATTCTCATTCAACTTTTTAATTTGTAAGATTTGTTCCTCATTATTTTAATAAACTTGAAAAAAAAATTAATTTATTAATAAATTATTTTCCAGATCATTTTCCATAACATAAACAAACACTGGAAAGTATTTTCCAGTTCATTTTCCATAACACTGCCAAACATCGGAATTCACTTTCTAGGAATACACTTTTCAGGAATTCACTTTCCCCGGAATTCACTTTCCAAAAAGAAACCACTTTCCAGCAAACAAACGGGACCTAAATAGCTTCAACATTTACCGAACCCTATGTCATATTGACAGATCGAAAAACACTGCCACTCCTTTTTTTCAGATCAAGTCTAGTTCTCTCCTAGAGTAGCCCCCCAATTGGCCGTCACGTTTATAGTAAATCTCATGCATCTAATTTGGTAAGCCATACTTTTGATGAATTATCTTCGTATATATATTCTCCTGCTAATTATTGTATAGATACGGATTATGCCTTATCTTGTTCACATGTTTTTTATGCCTATGAAGGAACTCTATAATGTATTATAACTTCAACGTCATCCTCGTCATCCATTCCTATTATGTCACTGCATGGATTAAAATTTATTGTTGATCTGATTCAATTTTCTCTCCTTTATGTTTTTTGTTTCTGATAAGCATTCTATTCCTCTAGTCCCATGACAACATCTTATGGTTTTCTATTTACGATAACTTAAAAAAACCTGTCTTGATTCCTTTTTGTTTTCAAGAGTCCAACCACTTCTTAACCGCGGAGGAGGAAATTGATGGTCTACATTCTAATGGTATATGGTTTTTAATTCTCACTCATCCTTTTATGAATATTGTTGGCAATTGATGGGTTTATAAAACTAAAAGGTGAATTGATGGTGGTGTTAAATGATATAAAACTTGTTTGGTTGCTAAAGGATTTACATAAAAAAAGGTATTGATTATTTAAAATCATTTAGTCCTGTAATAAACCAATTAATCAATTACTATTCAGATATGCTTATTATTGTTGCCTTTTATGTTTAGAAGATCCATCAGCTCAATATTCATAATACCTTATTAAATAGGACACACCAAGAGAAATGTTTATGGAATAACCATATGGTTTTGTTCATCTTTTTCTCTGCTCTCATATGTCTTGCTTGTATAATTCTTTGTGTGGTTTTAAATAATCCTTCAAGTATGGCGTTATCATTTAAGTGAGTCTTTTCTTTCCATCAGTTTTCATGCCTTTAAAGCTGATTTGTTTTTATTTATCCCTCTGTGGGTGGTAATATATCCAATATATTTGTTTATATTGATAATATTTTGCTTCTTGGGAGTAACTTGATTCCACTCACTAAATTGATTTTCTTACCATGTTTATATTTTAAGCTTTAGATCTCGGATCATTTTATTATTTCCTGGGAATTGAAGTTAAATCCACTTTTTAGATAATCTTCTCACCTAACACAAATATGCTCTTGATTCTTGTAAACCTTACTTTTCTGAAGCTGGTATGGATGTTTGATGCTTTGTACTCTAATTATACATGTTATAGATACATTATGAATGCTTTTTAGTATATTACTTTCAGTAGATCGATGTCTCATTTTATGCATGATTATATTAGTATTAAAACCGCTAAACTATCTCCTGAACTATAACATTTCAAATCCTCAAACGGAATGAACATAAATTTAAATAACAATTTCAAGAAAAAGGAGGAAATTGTCACTTGTAACGCTTGAAAATAACAAACCAATTACCTTTGATTCCATACAAAGGTATTTTGATAAAAATTAAGTGATGAACACGCAAACAGACATTTATTTTGAACTCCCAAATCTTTTAAAAAGGATATTCGATAGAGTTTTATTGTCATAATTTATTTCCGACATACCATGCTATAGCTCTTTGCTCATCACTTCCACACCGACCAAGTGTAAACTAAGTGTTTTTCTTAGGCAATAGAACATGCTTACGGTATTCACCCAAAGCCCAGAGTGGGAATATGTTCCTGTAGGACGCATAATGTAACATGGTGGTTTTCGTAGAGGCCCCTGTGATTTCCTGTAATATTGAAGAATACCTTGTGGTTAAGTACAGATATAGGAACAGAATTAGAGTTGACGGAGAATATATATATATATATATATATATATATATATATATATCTCAAAAGATTAGCATAAAACATTTTGATTTCAGGTCCTTTCATTATCAATCAAACTAGTGAAAGTAAATATTGAACTTCTTCACATGCAAAAGCCTTGCTAATTATAGTCAAATTCTAATTACCTGCTGAGGAAATTCACCACTTTCAAGCTGTGAATTGATCAATAATCTAGCTGCTTGATGTAAAGGTGTTGCATCCCTTTCGGCCTGTTGAAGAAATATAAATTGGGAAAAATATACATTAGATATTGTTTCGTAAAGTATATATAATTATATAGCTTTAAACTTTATGTATACTCTATCATCCATATTACTATATCGCTTCGTAAAAGTATTAATAAATAATTTTTTAACCTTGTTCTGAAGACTAACCTGCCCTGCATGAATTAAACCTACCATTGTCCACGCGGTTTGTACTAAATTTGATCTGTTTCCTTCTAGCGGTGTGTATTCCTGAATTACCAAACAAGAAAATAAAGCTATGTGATATATTTTCTTTCTAAGCTAATTATAGCTAATACAATCGCCAAAAACATTCAATTAAAGTAAAAAGAATTACCAAGTTTGGGCAAGAAAGATAGCTCTCTCCCCAACCTCCTGACTCGACTTGTTTTGAGAGTAGAAAATCACAACCTCTGCACACTGCTTCGCTGTTGCGATGTGTCTTTCCGACCGCTGCCAGTCCACGCAGCACAAGATATGTTGCATATGTGTAGCAGATCCCCCAGTTTCCATACCTGTTGGTAGAATGTTACATGGGCACAAATCAACAAGTTTCGTATCTAATTCATAACCATATGAGAGGAAAAATACTGTACCAAGAACCATCGGCCATTTGCGCATTTTCGACGTAATGTGTTGCTTTAGCAACCGACGTTTCTATTTCTTTCCTTCGGTATTCGGGATGCAAATGAGTAAACAAAGCAAGAGCTTGAATGATCGATGCTGTGCAATATCTAAAACCACCAAATTAAATGATTAATGTCAATATATATTTCTCATTTTTCACATCTGTTATGCATGTGCACTCGTGCATGCACTCTATATATAATAAAATAACCAAAGTTAATGCAAGGAAGCAGTGGTGGATAATTTCATACTCAGTTTCCACCATGACACCACCAAATACTTCTGTAGGATTCAACATCTAAGAAAACAGAAAAATAGAGTGAATTACTTTTTCTTGTTTCAGAGAATGTTGTGTTATATATATATATATATTGCAAGCAATGATCACCTCCATCCATTGTGGCGATGTTACTGGCTCCCAAGCTGAAAACCCACCATTTTCGCTCTAGGATAAAACACAGTTAATTTAGGGAATGAAACAAAGACCTTGTATATAGAAGTGTGATATCATACACTGAAATCTAACAGGACAAGTCAAGTGCACTCAATTTCACCTGCAAGGTAAGAAGGAAATCCACTACTTCATATAACTGCTCATCCACTTCAGTTGTGTCGCCAACAATGTCTGCTGGCATTTGTGATAACAAGAGTAAAGCCTGCAATATTTGTTGATCATTTAAATAACAACAATAATTATACTAATTATAAGGTGTTGCTCGATGTTTGAAATACCTTTAGTGCCTCAGCTGTGCAGTCTGAGACTTGCCAACCTTGATCTTTGACAGAAAGAGTCCATGCTCCTTTACAAATTTTATGATAAGTACTCTGAAAATCTCCCGATGGGTTTTTCCGGATCTATGATTTCGTATTGAAAACAAAGTAAAACAATAAAATGATAGATATAATTAGTAGATGAATTAAATCTATATTCGTTAATTTTAATGTTTATATAAATTAAACTTTTTTTTAGAAAGTAAATGAATTAACTTAAATGGCCTTGAACCAAAACAGTTTACGGATTCTATATATCATTTTCATA
This sequence comes from Salix dunnii, assembly GCA_015731905.1. Taxonomy (NCBI): domain Eukaryota; kingdom Viridiplantae; phylum Streptophyta; class Magnoliopsida; order Malpighiales; family Salicaceae; genus Salix; species Salix dunnii. The sequence continues at coordinate 656,109 of CM027662.1, read as the reverse complement.
GATATTTATTCACGTCAATAATTTACTCCACAAAAAGAATATGGGAAACCAAATACGTTCATATTTTTACATTAATTATTAGACAATGCTGAAATAAATATATATGAAACAAGGTTAACAAACCAAGTTATGTGGTTTATAAAACCAGCAGGACAGAAATTTAACCTGTGAAAGCTTTATGAAATTGAAGGCTTTTCGGAGAGTTGAGCCATATTCATCAGTGAGATCGCTTGCAATAATTGCTTGAGTAACAAAAACACAATCCCACAGCTGGGAACCCAAATTCTATGCCCCCCCCCCCAAAAAAAAAAAAAAATATAATTAGCACATTTAATATTCACCAATTCTGTGATGCATGAAAAAAAAAATCTAATAAATGTGGATGAGATCAGATAACCTGCACTTTCATTCCATCTTCAGCAACCCACAAGTAATCAGTGATTAATTAATTAATTAATTAATTAAAGGGAGAAGATGCATGAAGCAATCAATATTCGAGAAAATATAGAGTATTTAATCTCCTTAAGATATGATAAAAGGTATTTTTGTAGCATTTTATTCAAATTTTCACACTTTTGAATAGTAAGAATAATTTTCACAAAATTTTCACAAAATGATGTGCATTGTAATTTTAATTTACCTAGATTATTATATGAACTTGGAACCAAACTATTCTGTTTTTTTTTTTTTTTTTGTCCGATGAACTAGGTTCAGTTTTTAGAGAAATACTGAATTTTCTAATCGAGTTTACCATTACAATCTCTCACAATATATAGCTGCAGTCCAAACCTTCTATACCTGGATTGAAAGGAAGGAACGATGGGAGAAGCAAACATTCCGGAGGCACTGGATTGCAGCTAGACCACTCATATAATCCAATCAACTACAAAATCAGTGAATATTTCAATGCTTAGTTTTATTGGAAAATGAATGAATTCAATGATTTGACTAGCTGCATGAATATAATCATGATATGGAGATGGAGGTGATCAGGTTGAGTATATATATTTGCTGATCATTTACCGAAAGAAAATATTTTCCCCGGGTAGATATCATTGTTACACCTCCATGATCAAGTATCCATTTACGGGCATTTGCCACAGCTCCATCTTTGCCTCCTTCAGGTTCTTCTCCAAGTAAACGCAAGGGCACATAGTTAAGTGTTGTGCATAGCATTATGCTGTGGCTTTCAACATGGAAGCCCCATCCCCCATCGTCATTCTGCAAATCAAGTAATCCTGATTGTTGGTGTCTTTGTGTGTGTGTATATAGATAGATAGATGGATGGATGGATGGAAGGATAGATAGATAGATAATGGAAGAACTAGTCCCTCCGATCAACTATCCTTCAAGGACACGCTTCAAACCCTAAAACATGCCTGAAGTGTAAGGTCCCTTACGTATACTGTACACATTGGAGAAGCAGGACTTTCTCTTGTTGATATCATGTACTTACTTGATGATTATAGATGTATCGAACCATTTCTCATTTATGTTCAGATGAGAGGATTGTGTTTAGGGTTCCAGTAATCTCCAGAGCAATAACCTGCATTTCAAACACTTAGCCATCACTTAGTTATTTCCCAGTTTTTTTTCCGATGTACCAAAAAAAATGCCATCACTTAATGAATTAAATAATCCCTTCTTAGATCTGAATCTCTTATAATATAAATTGGGGGCTACTGCTTACTTGGTACTCAAAATATAGTTTAATGATATTTTGAGGAAGTGCTCAACTTAATATGTTTTAATTAATTATTAAGTCTAGACTACATAAGGTAGTTTAGTTTTAAGAGAAATGATAAATAATATGGAAAATTACGAAGTGGACGAACATCTGAAGACATTATTATATATTATACTAAAAAAGATCATTATTCTGTTACTGAAGCATATGAGATAAATCATTATAGATTACAATAGTATTACTCAGTTTTCGGTTTGGGTTATTAGATTTGCTATTTTTCTGATATTTATTTATTCTTGCACATTTAAATGCAAAGAAAGACCTATAAATTAGTGGAAAACAGTCGCGTCTGTTTCTAAGAAAGGCAGGGGTCGAACCCCAGCAAAGCATGGAATATGCATTAATATTTTTTTCTTATATTTTTTTTTATTTTTTATTTTTATTTTTTTCAATTATGATTTTTTTTCTTTCTTTTGATTGTTTTTTATTATTTTTATTTATTTATTTTGGCATCAAATTATTATTTTTTGCTTATAATTTTTTTTTGAGTTTTTTTTTTTTTGTTAAAGTTATTGACTTTTTTTTCTTTGAATGAATTTTTTTCCCATTATTAACGCAATAAGAATAATAATTTTAGTTTTTTTTCTTACTTTTCCTTTTTTTAATGTTTTCTATTTTTTTTGTCGAGTTCATTTAATAATTTTTATTGTTTTAGCAATAAAAGTAATTATATTTTTAAATGTTAAGGCTTCGATGTTCCTGTTATTATAATAGGGTGTATTGATGTGTTTTATTATATCAAATTTTGCATGTATAGATGTTATGATTTATTTGAGTTTTTCAATTTTTTTATTTCATTGGAATTGATAATATATTTGGTTTTGTTTTCGGCCATTGTACTTTTTATTTTTTATTTTAATTCCTTTAATTTTTTATAGTTCTTAAATAGTTCTTATTTTTATCTATGTTTATATATATGTTCCTTTAGTTTTGGTTTTTTAATTTTTACTATTTTCTCTTTTGTTGAGATAATATTTTTTTTCAAAAAATCTATTCTTACATTTTAGTTTGTGTTTATGATCATTTGAAAATTGATATTTCATATTTGTTTTCCTTTGTTTTTTAGTTTGGTGTTTTTATTTATTTTTACATCAAATGATTTTTTTAGTTTTTTATTCATTTTTATTTTGGTTGCTCTTTTTTTAAAGTTTTTAGGTTTTTTTATTTTTTTTATTGAATTTATTTTCCCATTATTCACGTAGTAATAATAATAATAATAATAATAATAATAATAATAATAATTTTTCTTGCTTCCTCTTTTATTAATGTTTTTAATTTTTTTTCTTCTCGGAATAATTTAATAATTTTTATTTTTTTAGCAATAATAGTAATGATATTTTTAGATGTTAAGCCTTCAATGTTGCTGTTATTATAATAGAATATGTTGATGTGTTTTATTATATCAAATCTTGCATATATAAATGTTATATTTTATTTTTAAACTAGCAAAATCTAGTAATTATTTCATTCCCAACAATTATAAAAAAATATTTGTTTAGACCACAACATAGTACGGACAACTAACTAGTTATATACTAAAAGATTGTTTTGGTCATGGTGAAAAAGTTGTTTTTCAAGGTGGTTTTTATATTTGGAAAAAATATTAAAATGTTATTTTTTAATTTTTTAAAAGTATTTTTCACATTTAAAAAACTGTACGAACAGCATTCTTAAATCAGGACGTACCATGAAAGGCTGTGAGAACAGGAGGGCTGAAAATTCGGAAGGCCAGTGCCCATCCCTTGCTTGTAATGCTGAAGTGATCCGGACAGCTTTCCTCAACGCAATTTCTGTTTTTTCACACGTTATTTCCTCTCTGTCTCCCAATCTCACTGATGGTATACTCAGATCAATCCCATTTTCTCTGATAAGCTGCATTTTGGAGCTCAATGAAAACACAATAAATGATAAGATCGATGAAATCTGTTGGACAACTTCATGAGAAGGGAAATTAATTATTCCATTTGATAGAGTATAGATGGTAATGATCTTAGTTGGGCACGTAAAACTTGAATAACCATTGAACGACTCAACTAGCTTGAAACAGTTAGTTGTTGCTTGACTTAAAGAAGAAAGGGATTACTTTTCAATATAATTTGACATGAAATGGAAGAAGCTCTAGAGATTAAGCATGGAGCATGCATGCGCACGAAACTCAACTCCGGTCTGGTAATGAAAATCCACACTACAGCAAGCTTAATTGACAGGAGAGTTTCTGCATGCGTGTATAATATCACAGCAAAGTGAGATGCATCACCTGCAAATTCTTGAGAACATCACTGCTGGCTTTAACATGAGATCGGTTCTGAGAGAATTTCTCTCGAGCCTTTTCTACTTCTGCATGTTCCTCCGGGCTTCCATGGCCAGGATCGAATTTCCAAACTTGTCTTCCAACAAAATTATTGGTGCTAAACAGCCATGGATCATGGCCCTCCGCCACCTCAAGCTTCCACATTTCCTACTCTCACTTACCTTTCTGCACCTTTAATTTGTGCTTCAGTTTTGCCACACTATGCATGTCAATAATATGGCTTCAAACTAATTTGGTTGTTTGGTAAGGTTATAAGATATTTATATTATTCTATAAAGTCTATGTTAGCCACCTAACCTTGATGCTAGGTATGGTTATTGAATATAGTAAGATCAAGGTGTTGTGTGACATTGAACTTTAAAAGTATTTAATAAAAAAATATTTTTTTTATTTTTTATTTTAAATTAAAAGAAATTAGTGTTTTTAAATTATTCTCATGTATTAATATTAAAAATAATTTTTAAAAAATAAAAAATATATTATTTTAATATATTTCTGAATAAAAAATACTTTAAAAAATAACTTAATCACATTTCTAAATTAAACTGATTACCATTTGGCCAACAAGCATTTTTCGAATAATTATTTCACCATTAAACTTAATTTAAGCTCTAGGTAAAACTCGAAAATTTAATTTATATTATCTTGTAATAATTTAATTAAAATGGGGGATATATACCTACTTGAAAGTATAAATGTATCAGATCATTTCCCCTTCACGTCAATAAAGTAAATAGGCAGCGGCTGCAGTGTCCATTAATCTCCTCTGCAACAACTAGCTAATTATTTCATTATTATTGTGTACATCTTGTCAATGAAGAGAGATGGCAACGCGGGATTACATGTTTTTAAAGTCTTTTTGTTAAATAAAAATATTAAAAAATTGTTTTTAATTTTTTTTTAAAAATATTTTATTAAAAAAATCATTTTTATAACATAATTTCAAAAAATTACATGGCTATTATAATTTTTTATTTTATAAAAACAGAAAAATGTTGTTTTAGTGTTTTTTAAAAGATATTCTTTATAAAATTTAATTCAAACTAGTTTCTAGTTGATATGTAAACAGATCCATTACATCAGGCCTAGTTCTATTCCCATGTGTTTTGTGGCCTCTCCTAATAATTTGCAATGTTTAGTGACTGTTATTGCTGTTTTTTAAAAGTATTTTAAAAAAAAAATTATTTTTTATTTTAAATTAAAAAAATATTATTTTAAAATTATTTTCATGTGTTGATTTTAAAATAATTTTAAAAAATAAAAAATTATTATTTTACTATATTTATAAACAAAAAATATTTAAAAAAAATCTCAATCAACTTCTATCTATGATCCATTCCATATATATGTCCTTAAACTAGAGTTGTTAGTTTTGTTTTGTTTTAGCCAAAACAACCAAAATATTTAGGTGTGTTTAGGATTGTGGTTGTGGTTGTTGTTGTTGTTAAAGTTTTTAAAAAAATGGTTTCATGAAAATCACTATTAACTGCGATTCATATTAAAATTGAAGTATTTGGTTAAAATTATTATTGAGTTTGAGGTTGATGAAATGCAGTTTTGTGTGTTTTGTTATTATGATTTTCATAATGCTGTCAATTTGTGAAATTACTTTAAAGGACACACACACACACACACACACACACACACACACACTATATATATATATATATATATATATATATATATATATATATATATATATATATATATATTGTTTTATAAATTTTGTAGATTAATAATCATAACAATAAAATATAATTAATAATTCATGAAAAAATAAATATTTGTTTTTATTCTTCCATCAAACTACTTGCAATTTCTTCGCGAACTGAAGCGATATGTGAATGCCTCTATGATTCCTTGTTATTTGATCAAGGAACAACATCTGGTAATAATTTTATTAGTAACAACAATTGCGGTTAAGCTATAGAGATATAATTCCAAAGTCAAATCCAGTTGCAAGTTTCTGATTCATAATTAATTGAAAAACAACAGGTTTGTGGAGTGAAACAAAATCATGTGTCTTTCCCTTTCATCAAGATTGAACTCTATCTATATATTTTTTTTATTTTTTTAATATATTTTTTTAAATCAGACTGGATCTGACCCAACTAAAAGGGTCAACCTAGCCAAGTTGGGCCAAAAGGCCCAACTTTGATAAACATGGGTTGGGCCGATAGGAGGTCTAATCCAAGTTTAACACACACACACACACACACATATATATATATAGAGAGAGAGAGAGAGAGAAACGGTGTGCTGCATTGTTTATGTCTTTTTAAAACGTGAACAGTACCGTCTGATCGACAATGATGAGAGGCTCAACAACCGATGTCAATGGGTAGAGAAGACCGAAATGATTCTTCCTGTGGTGGTGGCGACGTCGAAAATGATGGCCTACGGTGGCCAGGGGAAGCATTGAAAGCTTGACACTGTTGTTATTGCTTCTACTATATGGCTTGCTGCTATCATTGGAGTTCATAGTGGAGCTTTTGGCATGGAGAAGAAGCTACCGGTGATGAGGGGAATGATAGTAGTGCTTTCCGGGAGACCCCTGACTATGGAGAGAGAGAGAAAGTTGTCGTTGTAGAGAGAGAGACCGCTAGTGATGTGCCTGCGATTAATGTTCTCCGGGAGTTGCTTTGCTATTACACGTCATCGTGGTTTAGTTACTATGTTACTCTTTGAAACACAAGAAAAGCTTCATAATCCTGCTTCTTCTTAACCATGGTTTCGATCGATTTTTTTGTGGGTCCCATAGCAATTTAAACTATGTTTTCTCATTACCAAACGCCGCAAAAACAGCAAAAACTGTTTTTACTCTTAATTTTGTTTCTCATTATCAAACACCACAAAAACTATTTTTGCTCGAAACTTTGTTTCAAATGCAATATCAAATAGCTACTTAGTACTGGTTAAAAAAATAAAATAAAAAAACATTATTTTTACTTCAATATAAATCTTAGTCTATTCCAAAATTTGAGGTTAAATACCAACCACAAAAAGTCAAAGAATTAAATGCAAGTCTAGAAATTATGGGCTTGTAATTTACTAGATGCTGACCACAGGTAGCTTCAGCTTTTACCTAAGCTTATGTGCTAAACACAGGTAGCTTCAGCTTTCACTGAACCCTATGTGATATTGACAGATAGAAGAGCACCACCACTCCTTTTTTTTCAGATCCAAGTCTAGTTGTCTACTTAGAGTAGTCCCGACGAATGGCCGCCGCGTTTATGATGCCATCTCCGTTCGTCTAGTTTCTTAAAGCTGCATGTGTTTTAATTCTTAGATGACCAAAATTTATCACAATTGCCACCAGCGCCAGTTTACACTTTATTATATAAAAATACTTTTAAAAATTATTTATATTAGGCCAAGAATTCATAATGGAATAACCTATAAAAGACATGTTAGGTTAAGTATCCATAATAAGATATTCTGTACACAGATATTAGAGACCCATGATAATGTAACCTATAAACAAAAAGATGTTCTCGATGCAGAATATTTTATAATTAAAGATTTAACTCGAGAATATGTATCTTCTAACACAGAAAGACTAAAGTATAATCCTTTTTTTAGGAATATATTTTTATTTTTATGATGCATTTCTAGTTTTTTCTCTATTTAAAGGGAATATTTTTTCCATTTTATTTTTTTTCTATTCAATTTTATTAGGGTTTTCTAGCTTTTATATATATATAGAGAGAGAGATGACTGTAATAGACTTTTGTCAAATGGAGACTAACTTGAATAAGTAATTTATTTTTTTATTTCAATTTTGATATTCATTCTTTCAATTGTCCTTTTTCTGAATATATTCTTTTCTATTTCACTTTTCAATTAAAAATATTTAGTTGTCATCTAATTTATTTTTATTTCTACGTTGACCCACATTTTTTTAATAATTATCTTTTATTTTGGATACTTTTGTATGGTTTTATTTATTTATTTATAAATTTTGTCTTTTAATATTTGATTGATTAAGGATTAGATTTTGTACTTCTTGTCTAATAACTTGGGTTATGAATTTAAAAAGTTAAGCCATAATGTTGTTATTATTATTATTATTTTAAGATTTTTTCTATTAATTTTTAATTCTTTTTTAAAAAAATATTTAAATTATCTTTGTGATTTTTTAATTAAATTATTTTAGTTTTATAATTTACATTATAAATCTAATAAATTAACATGGATTAATTTAATTCTTTTTAATAAAATCACTATTTTATATATAAAAAATAATAATCCCACCACGCAGCTTTAGCCGTTGTCGACAGCCAGTTGAAAAAAAAAAGAAAAATCACAAAATTGAGTGGACAAAACGCAATTACACTCCAGACGTAATGAAAAAGCAAATGAAAATAACAAACCTTAGTCTTCCTTTTAATGATGGGATTAAGATTACAAAATGCATCTTCTTATCTTTTGGACTGCATTCCCTTTCATTATTTATAAAGTCAGTGCTTTATCTAGCTGTACAATTTTTATTTTTTTATTTCATTTTTAATAAGATAAAAAATATTATGTTAAAATTACACAAATTTATTTTATATTTTTATTTCCATTCCTACAACCAAATATATTTTAATCTTTCTTATATTTATCCTCTTTTATTTCATAATGAATTGAAGAGATTCACAAGTGTTATGGCCCCATACAAGTCTTCTTGATTGATGGAAATAAAAAAAGAAAAAGAAAAGGAAATGAAAGGGATTAAGCCATAAATTTCTCAATTATGTCAGCAAATATAAGTCAAGAGGTAGCGTCCTAGCTAGTTATGACTTTTCTTCAGGGATGGAGATCAACATGATGGTGGATATTGATTTGATTTGACCTCAATTGATGTTTGGTATTGATTAGGATGAAATATATATTTGTATTATATAAATATATTTGTAGAGTAATTTTTTTTTTACAATATAATACCTTAATATTGATATAAAAACACATAGATAAATAATATTTATTACTTTATCATTTAATGCATATTTACATATATACACATTTCAAATATATATTGACGATTTTGTTTTTTATTGATTAAAAAAATAATAATAGATAATAAATATCTATTAAATATCTAAAATTTAATAATTAATTTTCATAGAGAGAGAGAGAGAGCGAGCGCCACAGATAATCATTATCATTTATAAGATTGGTGAGTGACATGGGAAATGACAGGCAGAAAATGCATCCTAGGAAGGTTAGAATATTGCAATGTCATCTACTGGGATTTTTCTATTGTATTTTAAAAATATTTAAAAAAATAAAAAAAATTATTTTTTATTTTAAATTAAAAAATAATATTTTTAAATCGTTTTATATATTAATATCAAAAATATTTTTTAAAAATTAAAAAAATACTATTTTAATATATTTTAAAATCGACATAAAACATACTTCAAAACAGTCCCGTCATCTTTTGTTATATATATTTTGCACACGCAACTTTTAGTGGGATAACAAGTATTTTGAGAATTAATCTGGGATAACGTATTTAAAAAACATTAATTTAATTTGAGAGCCGTTAGATTAATTGAGTATGCATAAATTAATCTGGATAACTATATTAATAAAAAATAATATTTTTAAATTATTTTTATGTGTTAATATCAAAAATATTTTTTTAAAAATATATATATATTATTTTGAAATATTTTTTTAAAAATATACTTTTTTAAAAAACTATATAAACCATACTTCAAAAGAGTCCCATCATCTTTTATTATATATATATTTTCCACACGCAACTTTTTGTGGGATAACAATTATTTTGAGAATTAATTTGGGATAACGTATTTAAAAAACATTAATTTTCAATTTTTTAAAAAAAAAATTGAAAAGCAGAAATAAATGCAATGATACACACTTAAAAGAGAATTTTCTTTCAACCTTAATGGGCGTGACTAGAGGCCTAAATCTCCGTTGTGAATTTCTACACCATACCAAATCTTATCATATGTTTTTTTTTCTTCTTCATATTTTAGATACCCTAATTTATGGTATAAATCATTATTACTTTATTTATTTTTTTTTTAAATAATATTTTTTTTCTTTCAAATGTGATCCTTTTCTTTCTCCAGGTTCTAAATTAAATCAACGTAAATAGTTTTTTTTTTTTTTTACTTACTTGAGTTTTGATTTCAAGGAACTAATTTGTTTTAATTAATGTATAAAAATAGATTCCTCTTTATTTATGGAAACATTTTATATTTTCTAGAACAATATTATAAGAAATAAAAAATATTAAAAAAAACTTGTTTATTAATTGAAAATGAAACGTGTGTGTGTGTGTGTGTATCTAAACATGTGTTTTCTAACTTTTCTGTCCTTTTAAAAATATTGAAAACAAGTAATTATAAGTTTTTCAAATTCTCTAAAAAAATATGAGTCGTGATTGGATCACCTAATAGCTTACAAATATTAACTATATAGTAGGTGATCCAATGATAAAAAGTTTGGATTAAAAGATTTGCTCATCATCTAGTTTCAGGTTTAAGCTTTATAATTGCTAATATAATGACTATTTAATGTTTACATGATTATTAATTTTAGGATCCGATTAATCGAGATGTGTATAAACTGGTCCAGACAACTGTATTAATAATAATAAAAAAAGTTTATGAAAATTGAAAACAAGTAATTACATGTTTTATAAATTCTCTAAAACAATATAAGCCGTGATTGGATCACCTAATAGTTTACGTTTATTCCTTTTATTATTTTTAAGATAAGCCAAACAAGGCTCTTGATTTTTATTACTTTTCATGAATTTCTTCTTAATAAGAAAACTAAAGATGGAAATGGTAAAGTAAACACAACTCATCTTAAACACTAAAAAGAATTATTTATTGGCAAGAGTTCAAAAGTGATAACTTAACTCTTATTACTTTAATTTTTTTATTATAATTTTTGCAGATTATCGGGGATTTAAAGATCAAGATTCAAGGGAGGCATATCACTATTTTATGATCTCCATCGTTCAAATTTTGAAACAATATTTAGACAATTAAGTTTATTAAATTTATTCGAATGTACTTAAAAAAAACATAATGTAAGAGCAATTGCAATGGCGAAAATGATTTTTTGAATAATATATATATAATTTTTTTATTGATGTGAACTCCAATGATAAAAATTATTTTGGAGAGATTTTTTTTATATTATTTTAAATATAGTACAACTATCTTGTATGTAATTTAATTGTGCAATTAATTATATAATTAATAAGAATAAATTGTATAATTAAATAATGTTTTTTAAAAAAATCCTACAACATTATAATTATTAATTTTATATATAATTTTTCACTCTCTTATTGAGATATTTTTAAATAAAAAAAAAATAAATATATTTTTGATATAGTTACAAAATTTTTAGTTTCTCTATTGGAGGGTAGAAAATTAAAGTTCAAGTCAAAATATGAACTCCTTGTAAAAACCTGGGATAATTGGGGTTTTATTCACTAACTTGGATCTATAAAATATATTTTATGGCAGAAGGTGATGTTTACTTGTATAAAAAAATTATTTGAATGTAAAACAAACTTATAAAATGTATATTATTATTATTATTATATAGCATCAGCGCAGGAAAAAAAGATTTAAATTTAATGAGTATCATTGTAATTCAAGAATTCTTTCCATAATCTCGTAATCCACTAGATCGTTACCACAGGAAAATAAATTAATTTGTTAACAACATCACAAATATGAACATGAAAAAAAAAATGAACGAACTCGTTTTCTTTTGTTAAAATTCTACTTTTTCCTTCTTAAAAAAACACACAATTTCCAAATTTAATATTTAAAGTTTGAACATTAACGTCCGTACAAGAAAAGGTATTGAAATAGCTGCTATCTATCAAGATAATGAAGGGATTTCTATGAAAAATATAACAAAATCAATACAAATTAGATGTATTTTTGAGATTTTGTTTCAATAAATAATAAATAGATTTATTTTCGATATTATCATTTCAGACCCAATTTCTAGGAAAAAAAAAATGATAAATAACCTCTTTGTATTTAAAAATATTTTAAAAAAAGTAAGCTCGTGCATAAAAAAAAAAAATGGTATGCTTTGTGGGTAGTGTCAAAGAATCATCTCACTTAAAAATTTAAGTTTCTAGGTGATATCATAGAATATGATTTATATTATTATCTAACAAATATTTTCAAGTGAAAACCATTTAGGCTTGAAACTTGTATAATTCTTTATTACCTTGTGCTTAATTTTTTATTAAATAGAAGAAGGGTGGTGAGATTCAAACTCGTGACTTCTGTGTCAACAAAACTCTTATGCTATGCCAATGAATCTTGTCACCTAAAAATTTAAATATTAGATGAGATATCAAAATATGATTTATATTATTTTTAACATCCCCTCGAGTGAAAGCTTTTTTGACTTGAAATTTCATATCCTACATCATCTTTTGCTTACTTTTTATCAAATAGAATGAGACGGCAAGTTTTGAATCTGTGATTGTTGAGTTAATAAGTCTTTGATACCATATCAAAAAAATTATTTTATCTAAAAATTTAAGTTATTGAATAATATCTCAAAATATAATTTATATTATTTTATAAGATATAGTAAACAGTCAAACAAATTATACAACCTACATTATTGTTAAACAAAAGAAAAGTTCTACAAAGCAAAATATTTACATACAAGAACCTTAACGCTCCAATAGTATTAAATGCTAATTGCGCTAGTAGAAATTTTGGTATAACTTTTTGATATTACTCATAATTTTATAATTTTAAAACAATTATTACCTAATATCAAAAATAGCTCGGGCTGTTATTGTAGTGACACTGTTCACCAAGACTCAGTTGTGCTGTAAACTGGATATTTGCTCCGGTACGTCGCACCTACATGAGCTCGGTTTTTTTTTTTTTTTGTAGACAGGGCTTCTTTTTTATTATTTACGAGCACCATAATTTTTTTTCTCATTATTGTTTGAAAAGGTGATTCTTCTTTTAAATCGGGCTTCTGTTTTTTTTATAACGAGGGTGTCCGGGTTAGCTTACATGCACCACGATTAATTTTTGGACTCACTTTTTTCATACTTTTTTTCCCTGTTTTTTTTTCCACTTATATATTTTTTTGCTATTTTTTTATAATCGGAGTGTCCAGGCCACCTTACGAGCACCACCATTTTTTTCTCCATGTATATTTTTTTTTAATCTCTGGATCCACATTCTTTTTTTACATTTTTTTTCTTTTTTTTCTCATTTATATATTTTTTTGGTTTTTTATAACCGTGGTGTTCGAGCCAGCTTACATGCACCACAATTTTTTTCCACGTGTATATTCTTTTTATAACCGGGGTGTCCAAGATAGCCTACACATACTATAAATAATCTCCGGAACCACTTTTTTTTTTTAACATTCTTTCTGTTTTTTTTATTTATAATTTTTTATTTTATAACTGAGATGTATGGATAAACTTACAAGCACCACGACTATTATTTTATAGAATGGCTAAAGAAGATCTCTATTTCAAACATTAATTAACAATTATTTCATCTGTGATTTTCACTTTTCATTACTCTTTGAATTTTTTTTTATATATTGTTTACATAATTCTAATTTCTGTCCATGTTTATATGTACATGCTCTTAATTTTTGTTTCTATTTTTTTTAATTCCACTATTATTAAGATTTTTTTTAATATATAAATTTTAATTTGTGTTGGTCATCATTTAAAAAATAATGTTTGCTATTATTTCTCTTTTTTTTTTCAAGTTAAATAATTTATTTAAATATAATAATATTTATTTATTTTTGATATTGTTAGGTATTGAATTTTCTAATTATTATAGATAAACATTCAAAATAATAATAATCATGATTTTTAAGTTTTATTTTCTTTAAATATATCATAATAATTATATATTTTGATATTAATTTATTATTAGAGCTTTAGTATATATTATAACTTTTTATTGGAAAAAAAATCTATTTTTAGCAAATTTTATCAATTATAATTTTACTAATTAAATATTAAAATAATAAAATATAACACGTATAAAATTAATCAATTTTTAAAATAGATAAAAAAACCCAACTCATCATACGGGCAAATTCACTCGTAAACTCCGAGAGTAAGAGTCTACAGCCATCTACCCTTTTACCCTAGTGGACTTAAGATATTGAAGTATAACTTGGTCCTTAATCTTTCAAATATGCAATCATGCATCATCGGAAAATAAATAAAGGGTTGAATTAATATGACGGTAGTCAATAGCATACACGCACACTATTGGTATTTTTATCGAATTCAATTTTGAAAAGAAAAAAAAAAACAATAAAAACAAAATAAAAATCTTTGACTCGGTTGAATGTTTTAAATATTACGGACCCCTAGCTATAAAAGAGAAAAATGGTTCAGATGATACGAAACTAGCTCTCGAGAGGTATTTTCACTGGAAATCAAATATCTTGGCATCATCTACACCATGCAGATGTAGTTATAGAACTCGAACTTTGTCAATGTTATATGCATTTAAGGAAGGTGGCCTGTGGTAGTAACCACGGATATACTTTAGCCATGGATTAATGTCAATTTGATACACGAAAGACATCCAATTTAACAAATAATTTCTTAGAATGTGCAAAGCAAACAACGCAGCATGATGTTTTGAAACAGTAAAAAATCCAGCGGTGGAGAAACAAAAACAAATGCGAGGTGGGAACAGCAATTTTCCAAGAAAATGTAAGGCAAAAGATAACATTATGGTGGTGTTGTTAAACCTTGTACAGAACTCTTAGTTAATATTTTTTTTTTCTCAACAAAAAAAAATCTTATTTTTTAAAATGAAAATATCTCATATTTAATACTCCAAGTTCAAGATACAATCACTTGAATAAAATGTAAACTATGAAAGATTTAAAATTAAATTTATTATACATATAAAACTCCCTAAATTCCTTTTTCTTTAGAGGTCTAGCCTCTCTGTCTAACCTGATATAATATGAACACAAAATTATCGAAGGACTACTTGACTCATGGTAGCTTTGAAGAGAACTTGCAAGAAAACACATTAATATGTGTTGCGTCTCTCTAAAGATTCAGCATTCAAAGCGCAAAACTTGGTCGCGGTTTTGCTCAAATTCTCTCGAAGTTTAATTCTTGAGTACTTTTTTTTTTTTTTTATCCAAAGTCTCAATCTTTAACACCTTTTCTTGGAAAAAGGTTTCAAATCTTGAGATGGGTTGTTTTATTAGCAAAGAAAAAGCACCAAGACCAGATGTTAATGGTTGTACTTATAGACCATCAACAACTGGTTATCATAGGCAAACAGATCAGCAACAGCAACCTCAATATCATCAAAGCCAACAAAAGGCCGTAGCCCCTGAAATTCAGACACAAACCCCACCAGCAAGACCTCAACAGACACAGCAACAAACCCCAACAAGGCCAGTTCCAAAGGTTGAAACTATACTAGGAAAGCCTTTTGAAGACATCGAACAACGCTATACACTTAGTAACGAGTTGGGTAGAGGTCAGTTTGGTATTACTTATTTGTGCACCGAGAATTCTACTGGTCATAGTTATGCTTGCAAGTCAATTTTGAAGAGGAAGTTAGTGACTAAGAATCATAGAGATGATATAAAAAGAGAGGTTCATATTATGCAACACTTGTCAGGGCAGCCAAATACTGTGGAATTTAGAGGGGTTTATGAGGATAGGCAATCTGCGCATCTTGTTATGGAGCTTTGTGCAGGCGGGGAGCTTTTTGATAAAATTATTGCAAAAGGGCATTATTCAGAGAGAGATGCTGCTAGGATTTGCAGGGAGATAGTGAATGTGGTTCATGCTTGTCATTTCATGGGTGTGATGCATAGAGATCTCAAACCTGAGAATTTCTTGCTGTCTACTAAAGATGAGGATGCTTCTCTCAAGGCAACTGATTTTGGACTGTCTGTGTTTATTGAGGAAGGTTAATTTCTTAAATCCTCTTTACGCTTTTCATTTTATTTCAGTTATTGGTTATATAATATACGTGATGTTGCATTACGCTGAGTTTGAGAATTTTGTTAAAACCTGATGTGTTGCATAAGGTTTGTGCTTTATAGTTTTGTGAATTTCAGCACTATTCTGCATAACATAGTTGGAGTTGTTCAAATTCTGGTTTCGAATTTGTTCGAGTAGTAGAAAAGAGGAGTTGAATTTGGTGTTAAGTGATAGAATTGAATATTTTCTATTAGAATGCGCAACTACAAACGGAGAATTGGGCCAGTTTATATTATCCCATTTGCTGGATTGTGTACTTTTCTTGTTAAGCGTTACATGGTAAGAAACAAGACTCCTGGTTTTCTGTCTCTGCAGTTGATCTAGCTCACGGGTTTGGTATACAAGTGAATTTATTTTCGATAGGGCCAGCCTCCGACTGAATTTCTATTTGCGAATAGCAGACCTGACTACTTTCTGTGTTATTAATTTTGATGCGGTTCTGCCTCTGACTATTATTATGGGTAAAAGCCTAGTGAGGCTAGCTTGATCAACCATTAAAGGTGCTCAAAACAATGTCTTTCAAGAAATGTTTTCAGATACTATGCAGACATCTTCTGTTTATTAGAAGATATTTTGAGCTCAGTGGTGAGATTAGAAAAACTAGAAAATGATCCTTTTCTTTTACTATTTTTTGAACACCATGGGTTAAGCTATGTATGTAAATAGTGCAGGATGGATAGATTTCTGGATATGTGACGGGCTGTGTCCTACCAGCAGTTGACAAGAAGTTATATTTGGTCTTCTGTTCATTTTACTTTTTTCAGCAGATCTGTAAAGAGTATAGAGTGGAGGACACTTGTTTTCCTGCTCTTTCTGTTTTATCTGGCTGGCAGTTAGGTTTGCAAGTCAGTTTATTTCTGGTAAAGCTATCCCCTGCTGATTTCTATTTGAGAATATTATACTCAACCTTATTATGCATGTTGCTAATTATGAAGGGGTTCTGCTTGTGTCTGTGACATGAGTAAACCTAGTGAGGCTCACTTAAGTAGCGTTATAAGAAGTTAGATACACTACATTTCTCGAGAGCTTTATTAAGAGAGCATTCTGAGGTTGTAGTGAGATCAGGTAAACTCAGAATGAGGTTTTGGTGGACTTGGGTAATCAATAAATGCCTGGTGGTCCTTTTCCATTTCTTCTTTAACCTTGTATGTCTCGTCTAAATTGAGATGATAAGGTGTGTAAATAGAGCAGGGTGGACTAGTCTTAAGAAATGTAATAAGCTGTTGTGGAACCAGCAATTGACAACAAATTACATCAGTTCTTCCATTCATTTTACTTGTTTGTATGATCTTTCTGAGAGTTGTTGTTGAATTTCTACCTTTGCTGCTATTTTGTAACTCCATTCAAGTTTTAGGATTATCTCAACTTGTTCTTAGAAACATTAAATTGACCACAAACTATTTTGTTGACTGAGCTTTTCCAAAACATTTTGAAGGGAAAGTTTACCATGATATAGTTGGTAGTGCGTATTATGTTGCTCCTGAAGTATTGCGGGGCAGTTATGGAAAGGAAATAGACATTTGGAGTGCCGGAGTTATCTTTTATATTCTACTCAGTGGAGTACCTCCTTTTTGGGCTGGTAAAAACAAGTTTTGGCCAAATGTTATTGTTTAAAAAATCTCTTTTATAAATTTCTTTAGATTTCCACTTTAAAGTAATTTAATTTACTAAATTTGTGTTGTAGAAAATGAAAAGGGAATATTTAATGCCATTTTACAAGGAGACATTGACTTTGAAAGTCAACCATGGCCTTCAATAACAGACAGTGCAAAAGACCTGGTCAGGAGGATGTTGACTCAGGATCCTAAAAAGCGAATCACTTCCGCCCAAGTTCTTGGTAAGAAGCTTTATTTTTTGGTCAGTTTCTGATATCACATCTGACTATCGTGCCGTGTTTGCATGCTTTTGTGCCTTACATGGTTAGAGCATCCATGGATTAAGGATGGTGGTGCTGACAAACCGATAGACAGTGCTGTTCTCACTAGAATGAAACAATTCAGGGCAATGAATAAGTTGATGAAGCTTGCTTTGAAGGTAAATTTTTAATTTATCTGACATGCCCTTATTGTTCTTATGATTCTTTCTGTTGATCTGTGTTGTAATTAATGGTTGTCCTCTATAAAGTATTTGCTTATGTGTCTAGAGGTGCTATGGTTGAATGAACTTTGTTGACTGTATGTAGAAGTTCTTTTGCAAAAACTATATATATATCAAGAAGAGTTATTGTAGCTTTTGGCATTTCATTTAAGAGTGTTCAGCATGTGTATATGTTCATATCTTCTGCTTTTGTAGTTATATACCACCTATTGACACAACTGGTCACCCAAGGCATTGGGTCTTGACACAACTAGTTTTTTTCGTTCTCTTGACTTTAAAATGTTCTTATTGTCTTTCCCGATGTAAAAATGCATAGCAACCATCTCCCAAGATTGGACACATTTAACGGACTACCACCCTGCAATTGTTTTTGAAGTTGAAAAAAGTGCAAGGAGTATTT
Source organism: Salix dunnii (assembly GCA_015731905.1). Lineage (NCBI taxonomy): Eukaryota > Viridiplantae > Streptophyta > Magnoliopsida > Malpighiales > Salicaceae > Salix > Salix dunnii. The sequence goes on along the minus strand of CM027662.1, from coordinate 637,526 downwards.
TGTTTCTAAATGAGAGCAGAAATTTTAAGATATATTTTCCAAGTTACGAGTGATTAGAATCTACATGGGAATATTGGATTGTTTTTGGTCTTCTGCTCATAACAATGTATACTTTGGAAATCCCAAAGGTCATTGCTGAAAATCTTTCTGAAGAAGAAATTAAAGGTCTTAAAGCAATGTTCACAAACATGGACACCGACAAGAGTGGCACCATCACCTATGAAGAACTGAAGACAGGTTTGGCTCGATTTGGGTCAAAGCTCTCTGAAGCCGAAGTCAAGAACCTCATGGAAGCTGTAAGTAATAGAGGGACCTAACACTACTGAATTTTCTGATTATGTCTGGTGCCTCTTTCTCATATACCCTGGATGCGTTCAGGCTGATGTGGATGGAAATGGACGTATTGACTACATTGAGTTCATCTCTGCTACCATGCATAGATATAAGTTGGAAAGAGATGAACACCTGTACAAAGCATTTCAGTACTTTGATAAGGACAGCAGTGGGTGAGTTCTCATTCCCCTATTCAAAGTAGCCACATTTCTTGTTTGGAAACCATGGATTTATATGTTTCCATTGTTTGATCAGTTTCAACTAGTAGAATGCAAAAATGATTGCGATGTGTACTTTCTCCCTTGCTGTTTGTACTTAAAAGTGATTACTGATAATTTTTTATACATGCGCAAGGAACTCTAATAACTCTTATCTATTTTATGATTACTAGGGGAAAGATAGATTCTGTCAGTGCCAGAAACCTATGCTTTTTGCAGCCTTATTTAAGGCGGTGTTGTTGATGAATCAAGAAAAGTTCATTGTTATAAATTTCATGACAGGTATATAACAAGGGATGAATTAGAGTTGGCAATGAAGGAGTACGGAATGGGAGATGACTCCAGTATTAAGGAGATAATTGCCGAGGTGGATGCAGATAATGTAAGTGGTCGTCATGATTTGAACTTTTGTAACTTTTATTATAATAACGTATTGGTTAATATTAATTTCTTGGGAATGAACAGGATGGGAGGATCAACTATGAAGAATTCTGTGCAATGATGAGAAGTGGAACTCCGCAGGCACCGAGCCTGTATTAATATTAATTGCCGAGGTGGATGCAGATAATGTAAGTAATCATCATAAGTCGAACTTTTTGTAACTTTTATCATAATAACAGTGCTGGTAAATAATAATTTCTTGGGAATGAGCAGGATGGGAGGATCAGCCATGAATTCTGTGCAATGATAAGTGGGAACTCTGCATGCACTGAGCCTCTATTAATTCTAAAGGTGAGAGCAGAACTATCACTTAAGAGTTAACTAGATACAGTGTCCAATATGCCATTTTGAATCCAAAAACCGGCACTCTGAGGACAAGTTTGGCTTGCTCGGATGTTGTAATGTCTGTTCATATCTAGTAACTTGTTTGTTCCATTTTCTGGTTCATTTTTCACTTGTTGTTTACCCCCAACAAGCCGTACTCTTTTGAAAATTTATGGTGGATAATGAATAAACACTATTGATATTTCAACTGGGAGTGCTTTGCCGCCAGTTTTCCTCGTTCCTTGCATAGCAATGAGAATCTATTCTCATGTGGGTCTTACAAACTCAATGGTGGCATTAATCAATCACCACCAAGCCATCAGATTTCTGTGATAGACTTACACCTGATGTCACGTGGGAACAGATAAAAGGAGAACAATTTTATCACTTCAGAAGCAATGAGTTCTGGTCTGCAATTGAGGCCAAGGAATATCTGCAGTTTCCCCCCTATGATCTGAGTGTTTACAGCAAAATAAAATCTACAATTTAAGGTGCTGTTTGTAAAAGATTTTGAATGATGTTTATTATTTAACTCTCTCAAATAATAGAAACGCAGGATAAGCCTCTTTATAGAAGATAAAACTAATTCAAATTCAAACTCAAGTATCCAAACTATATCAGCAACTAATCTTCCTGAAGACCAGGGCTAACATATCTTGGATTCATTCAGCAGGATGCTTTGTTTTTCCTGAAGAACATGCTCCCTTGTGTGCCTTACCTCACACCATGCTTGCCAGCTAATTTAAGAAAATGGTGGCATCTGTTCGCTATCTAACATAGAACTATCAAAATTAATTTAGGCAACCAAATACCACCACACTAATTTCATATCGTTTTAAAAGCATAATATAAATTATATTTTGAAGTATCATTTAACTTTAAATAGGTTAGGCTTTTAGGTTAAAATATTTTTTATATAATATTAGAGCTTTAGTTTACTAAATGATGTCGAGTTTGATTTTTATTATTTTTATTCTATTTTATTAAAATAAACACATGAAAATGATACGATTATGCGAGTTTTAAGTTAAATAACTTTTAGAAAGTATTAGAGACATTAAAAGTTTGTTAATTTTTTTCATTCCATTTAATACAAAATTACAACAAAATTAACCATGTGATCCTTGGAACTAATGCATGATTGCCAAATTGCAATGAAGATAAGCATATCACTCCCTGTTGGACTTGTTTTTATATATATATAAACTAGACAACTTCTTCAATATTTGAAACTTTAAAACATTGTTTTTTGGATTGAATAATAACACCTCAATCATCATATCAATATTAGTTGATAAATTTTATTGAAAAAATATTGTTTTATTTTTGTTTTAAAAACTTACGCTCTTGATCTCATTAGATTTAGACTGAGTATGATCTTATTAAGGAATCATCTTACCTAAAAATTTAAGCTGATAGGTAAAGTTCCATAATATGATTTATATTATACTATAACACATCATCTCAAGTGAAAACCCTTTGGGCTTGAACCTTGCAGAAGCCCACATTATCTTGTACTTGATTTTTATCAAATAGAATGAGGATGATGAGATTCAAACTCGTGACCACTGAGTCAACAAGGTTTTAATAACATGTTAATGAATCATCTCACATAAAAGTTTTAGTTAATAGGTAAGACCCATAATATGATTTATATGATTCTATAACAGATATAGTTACAAATAAATTGTATAGATTTTATTAGTTCATATTTTATTTTAGTTTAACGATTTAACTTGAAATTTAAATCATGTTAGAAGATATTCTGAGTTGCGAGATTCTAAATTAATCTATCAAACATCAAGGTTTAACAACTATGCTAGAAAGAATTCGATAATCATCTTCAAACTCCTAAATTTCTATCCCTTTGCATAACCTAAACCTCCTAATTTGGGAATGAATTACAAAAATGAAGAAATTCTGTCACTAGTAAAAAGGGGGGACAAGTTACTTATAAAACCTAAAATATTTCGAAGGTAGGAAAACTCGAACCAGACACCATGTGAAACTAATAAATAGTGAGCATCGGAAATTAACATCAATAACCTCATAAAACACAAGTTACTAGGAAAACAAACTATAATCTAACATCAACTTGCCTTGCCCTTTAAGGTTATCTCAATTATTATAATATGTTGTACTGTAATTAAACAAGAAAAGCCAACAAATTAATTGGAGCTGCTTACTGATTTCACGACTCAGTTCCCTTCACAGGCACACCTTTCACAAATCAAAAATTAAAGCCTGTTAATTAATCGAGGGGTTGGGGTCCCTCTGCTATCGATTTTTTTTCTCTTAACGATGTCCTTTTATCTTTTTAATTTCTCAATCCAACTTTTGTACTAGTAATCCGTCCATAGTGTTGGTCTCTTCATCACTTGTGATGTTATTTGACCATTAACTTTGAAATATTCTTCAGAAAATACTTTTTTATATTTGAAAAAAAAAAAAAAATAAGAAATAGATTAAAAATTAGAAAATTCTTTAAGCAACAAACCAAAAACAAAAAATTGAAAACAAAGAAAACAGAGCAAGTCCCACCAATTTTTGTCTTTCCTTGATTTATAATTCGATGTTTATTAAAATTAAAACATTATGAAATAAAAAATGAATTATGAAAACTCAAATAGTTTTAAAAAAATTGAAACCATATTAAAGATCAATTTTTTTTATTCAAATTTATAAAGATTTGAGTTTAAGATTTGTGATAGCTTGTTCTCGAGTTTGAGTTAAAATATGTATTTTTTTTATTAATTTACCTGGATCTATGAAATACGTTTTCTAAGAGATGTGATTTTCTAGAATAAAAAAAAAATAGCTTGGTCTCCATGAAAATAAATGGGACAGAAATATTATGTCTACCTTCTATTTTTTATGAATTCTTTCCAAATATAATAAAGCATATTTCAAAGTTAACATCAACTAACACCGTTAACGTTGATGATGGCAGGACTGGCGAGCAGAATTATAATATAAGAGTAGGATTAAATTTTAAGAAAAAACGAAGGACTTGGTAAGAGAAATAAAAAATACATGGACCCAAATCTCATCTAACCATGAATTGAGCGACCCCCAAAATCATTAGACCAACTTTCACTTGTGTTCATCTCCCTCGATCACTAAGAATTTGAGGCTCGGAGGGGCTGGTTAGTGTCTTAATTATAATAAATACAGAAGGTGGCCATGATTTAAAATTAGAAGGATAGGTATCCAAGGTTTTTAAGCTCCATATTCTCCTGACACAAAATTTCATTAGAGACAAGCATTTAGGTAACCTTTCCACGTGAGGTTGGATTTGTATATTGCAAAAACTAGGGTTAGAAAATTATATGCACGTGTGCACACTATTTGTTTTATGCCTTTATACATGGGGAAAAGGTTCAGGGACTCACTTGTAAAGACAGGCAGCAGATAGATCTTTTCATTTTGCAGTATTTATAATCATTAGTCCATGTCCATTCTCATTTATTCATTGATAATTAGGGCACATCTCTTAATGATGGACAACTTGCATATATATTAACTAAAATATAAATGGTGTGGCTCTTTTACTGTTTCATACACTGTAGACTGTGAGGTATTTAACTGTGGACTTCAATAGTACGCTGCCGGTTTTGTCCTTGGTGTTGCCGGGGCTTTGTGTTGGTGACTGAGGGCTTTCTTGGTTTTTCATTCTTTCTCTTGGTTAATTTATGTGTGCTGACTGCTGTAATTTCTTTTGTTGAAAGCCATTGATTGAAACCTGCTTCTCGACCCCAGTAAAAGTTCAGCTCATTGATCTCGGGCCAAATCGTTGCCTGGTGGGCAGCTCAGAGTAAAGACAGTCTGACGTCGTCATTAACTCTTGGAGCTGGGATGATCTCAGATCAGTGAAAGAGGTGGGGGGAGAGAGAGAGAGAGAGATCCCAGGCCAGAAACTTTAATTCTTTCTTTTTGTGCACATTTCCTTTTGAATTCCATTTCCTTTTGCTTCAAAATAAATATGATGGACAGAATGGGGATTCAGTCTCCGACGAAAATGGCATTGGTGGGGTACTTGAGCAGGGAGGAGATGAACGTGTCGAGGGAGGAAGGAGAGAGGTGAAGTATTACCTGAAGAAAAAACGACGGTAGAAAAGATCTGGCTATATTTTTTAAAATAAAAATAAAGATAGCAAGTAACTGTCGTAGAGGACAGTATATATGAAATTGTACAGAAAAAATAAATAATTCTTAGATTCAAACCAATTTACTTTTCACGTGCCTGTGTAAAAATATTCCGAATTCTTAAACTTGAAAAAGAAAGCCATAGGTTGGCAATTTAGTGAGGCATATGTACATAAAAACAAAATATTAAAATTAGTTAAAATATAAAATGTTTGTCTCTTCCCGTGTAATGTTTTTTTTATTGTGTATATAGATAAATATTATTATAGACTATAACAGTAAAATTATTATTTTATCCCATGATAAGAAAATTTAATCCTTGGAACCGGGAGTATTTTAGATATTTTCAAGGAATATGTATGATATTTCTGAATTTTTTGCACAGTAAAACTATTATTTTACCCCTTCATGTTTATGATTGCTTCAGTTTAGTCCCTGCTCTTTTAATTTCAGTTTTATTTCTGATTTTTTAAGTGGATTTTTTTTTTAATTGTGTCATTCAATTAAAAATGAATGTATATGTTGGTTTTTTAGTTTAGTCTTTATTCTTTTGATTTCTGGTTTGTTTTTTGTTTCTTTAATTTTTTTGGTATGTAAGTTTATTTGTTTTAATTTTATCCTTAAATTGAGATTGGTCGTATATACTTTCTTTATTTTTTCCTTATTCTTTTAATTTTTTAACAAAATTACACTATTTTTTTTTAAATGTTGTTATTTATTTTGATCCTAATATTTTTATTTGTTTCAATTTTTTTATTTCTATTAGAATTAAATATTTATTTTATTTTTCATTTCAACCCTTATTCTTGGTATTTTTTATTAATTCTTTTTTTTAGTCTTTCTTGGACAATGTTTATTTTCTATTCGTATTTGTGCACTTATACTTTTAGTTCTTATTTTTTTTATTGGAGTTTTATTTTTATTTTGTTAAATTATAAAATTTTAATTTATATCAGTGATCATTTTAAAATTAATATTTTTTTTCTCTTTATTCTTTTTTATCTGTCATTTTTTTTCCTATTCTTTGAGTCATAATATTTTATGATTTCATTATTTATGCAATAATAATAATTATTTTAGTGATTACTTTTTTATTGTTTTTTAGTAAAAAAATTTTGCTTTTCTATTTTATTTATGGGGGAAATTTAATGATTTTAATTATTTAGAAATAATATTGATAATAATTTTAATTGTTATAGTCATGATAATGATATTAACGTAAAGTTGAATTTTCAATGTTATTTTTTTCTTTGTGCAGTTGTTTTCATAATTTATATTTTATTTGTTGTATTTAATTTAAATTAAATCATAAAATGAATTAATACTAAATAGTGAATTTGATAATTCAAGTATCCGAATCTTCTTGCTTTGTTTAATGATGATGATAATTTTATGTCGGTGATTTCATTGAAATATACTAAATAAATAAATTTATATCAATTTAAAATTTTTATTTTTATAAGAAACTTACACTTCACAAGAATTTTACATAGCTTTTTAATGGCTAGTATATATATAGTGTGTGTGTGTGTATCTACATGCAACATTGTTATAAAACCTAGCGTCTCAATTGGTGACTCCCCCTCCTACCACCACCTTGGCTGGACCGAGTTTTATGCTGAACAAGTAGGAGTTGATCGGAGGACTTTTATGCCGAGCAAGCATCCGGGAACTGCTGTTGTCAAGGAATTATATTATTTAAAAAATTAAATTAATAGATAAAATTTTAGAATATAATTTATATTATTTTCTAATATATTTCTCAAGTGAATTTTTTTTTAGTTTGAAACTTGCATAGACTCATATTATTTTATGTTTGATTGTTTATAAAATAGAAATAGAATGGTAAAATTTAAATTCATGATCGTTGGGTTGAAAAGATTATGATATCATGTCAAGAAATCATCTCACCTAACATTTTAAACTAATAGTTGAGACTTCGTAATATAATTTATATTATTTTCTAATATATATTAATTAAATTACAAGGATAGGAACCCAAGATCAATTTGAAAAAACTATATATTTTGACGAATATCTACACAAAAATTAAGGGGCTAATGACAGAAAGAACATCGATGTTGCTCGTCTAAATAGAGAGGAATCAATGGCTGCCCACATTTTCCATTAACAGCATGCACTTGTCTAGTTAACAGTTGTCGATATATAATATAATTAAATTATTTCGCTAAACATGTTAAGCTGCTGGTAGAGCTATACCTTAACTATCTAATCAGTAGCGTGATGAATGCCTAGGATGCTCCTAGCTTGCTTAAAAACGGGGCACACACACACACACCCCACTTGCCTTGCAAGACATTGCTGTATTAATTATTTCAGAATTGCAAACTGTTTCCAATAAACTAAGAGATAATTTTCTCGATCAAAGACTATAAAAAGAGGCCATGAACCCTAAGACAAGGACAAGAAAGCACAATGCACCATCTTAAACAAAGTGGTGTGTTGGTAAAATACAGCACTCTTTTAATACATGGAGACCTGCTATTTTAAGAGCAAGTGCCTTCTTGTAAATGTTAATGACTTCAGTGTATGAAATTTGAGATCAAATGAAAAGGAATCCTATGGCCAATGTTGATCAAGACCAGGTTTATTGATCCAATCAAACACAAGTTATTTAAGCCAAGACTGTCCGAGTGATTTTATAGTCCCGTCTGATGGTTCAAGATTTTGAATTGAAATCTCTCTCTATATTGTATCAAAAAAGCTTTAATGATAAAACCATCACGACATTAAATTATCATAAATATTAAAATTAAATGTAAGAGTGTGGTCAGTTGTGGGTCTAAGGAGATGTATTAGAGAGTGATGCAACCAATTTTTTTATAAAAAAATAATATTTTTCTTAATTAGTTTTGTTTATTTTATATTTTATTTTATTTTATTTTTCTTATTGGGTATAACTAGTGTTTTCTTTTATATAAAGGGTCACAATAGATTTTTAGCAGCTGAAGATATGAATGAATAAAATTAAGTATTTTAAGAGTTTTTTTATAGTTGTATTGCTATGAATCTTTAAAGGTTTTGACTTGTAATAGATTTTGATATCTTTTTTAGTTTTTTTAATATTATTTCAATTTCTAGTTTTTTTCCCTATATAAATAGATGTAATATCCTTTTAACATGGTTAAACAAGATTAAATACTCTAAGATACTTAAAATTTTTATTTATTTAAGATTTTAATTTATAAAAAAGAACTCTATTATCTTTAATACATTGTATCAGAGTGTCATGTAAAATTATTCTTAAAATGTCATCCGAGACAAATGCTAACATTATTTCGAAGAATATCTTTCACGTGACCTTGTATCTTCTACTCAACTAACCTCTAAGCTAAGAGAATGGTTTTGCTCATGATTTTGAGTACCCAAAAAACTTTAAGAGACAAAAGGAGTGTGAGAAAGAGAGAATGCAAGTGGTGTTGCATGCCTCACCTCTCGCCACTCTATTTTGCTTTTACAAAACCAAAACAGAGAATCAAAAAGCCAAAAAAAACTCCTCTTTTTTCTCTTCCAAGTCTCCCAGTTCACTTGTATTGTTTATATATCAAACATTCTGCTTCAACTTTCACAGTTTAAGTTCTTACTCAATTTGTAAACATTAATGAACCCTTTTTTGACAATGGTATACGGCCTATCCTTTTGCTCTCAAAACCACCTTGTTTATCTAAGTTTTTCTTTGAGAGTGTAGTCCTTCAACAGTCCAAGAAGTAGCTTTGCATTTAAAAATCTTTGAACCATTTCTATGTATTTTTGATTGGTGGGTATCTCACTATCTCTCTGAGAGTTAGTTCTAGGCTATAAGTCTTGGAAAGTATATAGACTTCTTATACTGTTCGGGTTCAATGGTGGAGGTTCAATCATGTGCTAGCTTGGTCAATGCTTCTGCATTGTGTTCAATAGAGCAAGAAGTGGAAGAAGGGAATACTGCCAATGTTATTGAAGAGATATCTGCAGAACTAAAAAGGGAAAGAGAAAAGAACGCTGAGCTTATGGAGAAAATATCAGCACTTGAAGCTCAAATACAAGAAAGAGATCACAAGGGGTTCTTAAGCACGCAGAGACAAGTATGATCACCAATCTCATGTTTGAGTCTTTTGACTGTCAAAGATGCTTCATGTTCTTTTCCATTTTTGAATAATCATTAGTGTTCTAGTTTAAGCATGGATGGTTAATGATAGTTTAGGACTTAGGAGCTTCTCTTAATTTAAGAAATTCTATTTTTCCTGTTTCTTATGATCAGCCTCACTTGTTTTTGAGCATCTATCTATCTATCTTTGATCAATGATCCTGGAACTTTTACAGAAGAAGTTTATAACTAATGGATTAATATATCAATAAGTTTCTACTGTTAAAATATTTTCTTGTGCTCTAATGTTATGAGGAATAAATTTTAATGGGCAGTCTTTTGTTCACTCTCAGGGAAGCTCTGTCAATGCAACAGAAAGAAGGCTTAAAAGGTTCAAAAGACAGAAATTAGAAGCGGTCCAAAATGATGTTCAGAATGGAAATGTAGTCGATATTGGGATCGTTTCACAGATAAATCATGAGATTCCATACAATATTCCTCCCAAAGATGCAAATCTTGAAGACTGCTTGGTCAATTGGATGAGCATGGATGAGACTCAGTTTTCGCAGACTGAAAAACTGAAAGGTTACGACTCTGCTGCAGATTGTAATGATACAGATGATACAGATGAAGAAGATGAATGTGTAGAAGTTGATAATAAAGCTGACCACAATAATGGACAAATGGATGTGGTCCATGTGGGTGCTATTGAACTAAAAGAAAATCTTCATGAAGATAGTGTTGGCGAGGCAATAAAGTTATCATGCTTTGAAAGTTCCTTTGGTGGACACAGTGGGCAAACATTTCAACATCTGAACCAAGCAAGAAATGAAGATAGAAAGAATGATGATGGCCTTCCACCAGATAAACATCTAGTTCAAGAATGCGCAGATGCTCGAAATCATGACAATAGAGATATTAAAAATGAGGAATCTCGCAAGAAAGAAGCAGATGATTTTGTACCTAAGGAGGCTTGTCATAATCGACCTGGAAGTGAATTATTGATTAGAAAGTCTCCGAAGATAGCTTTCTGCCCCAAGGAAGTAAAGAGGATACTCGAGTCTGAAGTCCTTCTATCGAGAAATGCTCAGTCCCACACCATAAGAAAAATCATAGTGTTTGCATCTCTAGGTATAAGGCATGGCTGTGATGATATTTATGAATTAGACTTCAATCATTTTAGCGTTCTACGGAAGGGTGAACCTTACATATCACCTAAAGATCCAGGGGTAAGCGATTCTATCCTGAAATCTGCAGTTTTTCTCCTCCATATAATGGTATCAGAATATCTGCTAAAAAGATAAAGACTACAATGAGAGTGCTTATGGTTTCAGAATTAGTACTTCGTCCTGTTTTTATTAGAAGCATTTCATTACTTGTAATAGACCATGTTAACCCTCCATTTCTACAACTGTTTCTACGTAAATCAACAAAAATCAGTAATTGGAAATAATTTGTTGTTAGGAGTATGTGCTATATGAGAATCCAGGAATTCAAAGAAAAATATTTTATCCAAATCTGCGGAATCCAACGCTGTGTCCAGTTCAGATACTTGAGGAAGAGAAGGCCATGCGCCGATCAGATCCTAGTTGCCCATCATGCCTTTTTCTCTGCATTAAGTACGGTGGTAGGACAAGAAATCTTCCTCAAAATGAGTAAGTAATTCTCTTCCAGCATTTCTGCAAGGTTCTTATCGAGTTGTGTCCTCTTGTAACCTGATCTAAAGATATCTGCATGATCATTTCTTTTCAGATATGTCAGGCAGCGGATGGGACGAAACAAGCTCAAGTCTTTCGGGCCACTTATGTGCCGAATGGCAATGCTAGTTCACATACGCAGTGGGAGCTTCTTCTTCAAGGCCTTAGGAATCACACTTCTATTCATGGCTGGCTTTCCTGATGACGTAGTACAAAGAGAAACCAAATACCGGAGCTTAGACTTGCTGCAAAAATATTACAGGTAGATGAATGCTCGAATATTGAAGTTTAATGCTACATATTGAACCGCGTTCACTGAGCTTCTGTTCTGGTGTATCATATACATAGAATTATGGCAGTCTTTTGAATATTATCACTGTAAAGTTGCAGATGAGAAATAGCCACATTGAATGAGATGGTCATGAACAATGCAGTGAACCATCTCTTCTGATTCATTAGGAAGGACTTCAGGATAACGTCAGGACTGAGGATTTATGAAGATTAATAAACTTATCTCTTGTTTATACATGTTCTTTGCTCAGCACCTACCGACTCTTAAACTCATTCATCTTCGAGAACATTAATCACATAATCTCTTGCAGGTCTGATGAGGATGCTGAAGGAGAGGAGTTGTTTCTTCCACAGGAAAAGACTTGTGATATAGTAAGATCATCCCATCTCTTCGGTGATCTTCTCTTAAGAATTCAACTACTTGAATTTGATTTTGTTGCTTTCTTGCTCTTCGGCAGGCCAGTCTAGGGTCAAAGAAGTTAACAGGGAAAACAGCTTCAACAAAATCAAAGGGTAAGAAACAATCAAACTCCTCATGTAAGCCTCCTAATCTACAAAGATCATCAATTCCAGAGTCTGCGCCATCAACCTCCGCACCTCCCAACCCGTTTGGGCATACGGGATATTCCTTAATGCAAGCTCATGCAATGGCAGCATTCCAGTCCATCCCATATCAAACTCCACCTGAGACTCCATCAGTCCCAAGCCAAGTAATTAACAGTCCTTGTGTCTCTTACCATAACCAAACCCCATATCATATGTTCCCACAACATGCAGCAAATAGTTTCATGCCTATGATATATTGGTCAGCACCAAATGCATTTCCTTCAAGTCCTTATGCCAGCACATATGGTTATCGACCTTTTCCATCTACTGCAAACTACTTTTCCATACACCATCAGCCTTATCATAGCCACCCTTCTTTGTGTTCTCTAATTCCCAAAGTGCCAGAAAAGAATGAAGTGACCCTGAAGGAATCTGATACTCACTCTGACAGCAGTTCAAGCAGTACAGAAACAAAAGACGCATTACTAAGCTGAAACTATTGGATCTGTAGCAATATTTATATGTCTTTAATGACATCATCTAACACTTCTAGGAAATAATCTTATCATAGGAAGTTGCAATGTGGTGCAGTTTTTGTCTTCTCTCGCACAGCTGGTTTGTAATTCAACTCGTTGTAATTGTTCCATGCCAGTTTATAGTGAAATGCTGCAGCTTAGTCACTGCATCATTGAACAATATATAAATGAACTGGATATGTATCTTGTGAAAATCAATGTCTTAAGAACTAAAGAATCAGATTCAGAACAGACAGTAATGTGTATGATTGTAGCGACAGATATAAAAAACCAACTCTATTAAACTGATAATTTAGCATCAAATGTGTTTTTTATCGGCAAATCTGAAGAAATAATGTACACAGGTAAGAGAGAAGAGTTAATCTTTCTTATTCCATATTCTAGCCTTTTAATAACCTCATGTTCAATATTCTTGTTCCTTACGTTCCGGAACTACAGCAATTTCTTCCTAAAGTCTAGGAAGTATTGACTCTATCTTTGGTAACTACTGGGGAGACTAAAAAATATACAATCCCACAATTACAGAGTGTCACAGGACTCTTGATTCTCATTATCATACAGTATTAATCAACATGATCTGCAACAAAATCTCACTCAAAAAACTCTGAAATAGAGAATCTGCTGCCTCCCACGTAAGCAAACTTTGGATAGATGCATTAAGAAAGTTTAGTGTTGAAGAAAATCTAGTGATTAAAGTTGCATTTTAAAATGTTTTTAGTTCAAGAATATATCATTAGAATAATATTTTTCAGAAGTTATTTTTGACATCAGTATATTAAAATAATATAAAAATATTAAACAAAATAATTTAAAGAAAAAAAATAAATTCAATACAATTTTTTTCCAAAACAATTTTGAAAGGTAGCACCAAACATTAATGTAAGTAAATCTATGCTTTTATTAAACTCTTTGTTTCGGATTTTTTTCTTCTTCTTCCTAGTTACCTTCAAATTTCTTTCTTGTTATTTTAATAATATACAAAAAATAAATTGCTTCTCAACTAGTGTCGGTAGAGTTATTTTTAAATTAGTTCTCAACATGATGCTTAACCTATATGAAATTATGAAATGAAACCACTTGAAAATCCCACCACAGAACAAAGAGAAAGTAAAGAAAAAGCAGAAGCCATCATTTCCTGACGCACTCTCGCAAGGCTCACTCCCTTTCTCTCCAAGTGTGTCTGAGGCTGAGACCCACACCTCTTCACTACCCCACACAACTGCATGATCCATAATTTTTACCTAACAAAATGGACGTCTAGCGCATAAAAATCCATTAACAAACATTTTCTTCGATAAGGGAATCTTGCCCTCCCTGTTTCTCTGCCTCCTTTCGCTCTTTCTTATTTCTTTGTTTGCCTTCTCTTATTCTAACCATCTTCTTGCTTAAAGTCACCTAGAGCTACATTGTGGGATGGGAGCAGTGCTTCACTAAATCCCAATTCAATTAAGTTATTCAAATAGGCAGCAGCCATCAATGGTGACCTCTGTGATAGAAACTCGGAATCATCAATTAACTTATTATAATTTCAAAACACATGCATCATCATAATTTCAAAACACATGCATCATCATACACCACACAAACATCCATCCATCTATACACGCATCCCACCATGCCCGTCACCAACATTTAATCTCACAACAACTAGAGGAGCAGGCCTAACCAGGCTAAAAACAGTGCAGTTGTACCAACATAGATACCACAACTATCTTAATTGCCGCTGAATAGCAGTAACAGCTCCCATTTCTAAAGAAAATATCTTATTCTGCGAATCTACGACTCTTCTCCCTCGTTATAAACAAGGAAGAGAAGTGCTTGGGTTTGACATGCGGCAAATCAAAGTTTCTAGTGGTGCTTGTTGGCGACAGTGCACTGCTTTCTGATCTCACCCCTGGTGCCAGTGAGAGGGTTGTTCTCAGAAAGAAGGGTGATGGCCCTGGAAAACTCCTTGAAGAAGTAATCCTGACTCTTGGCCATTTTCTTCACGTACGGCTTAGTCCTCTTGTCGGTGGCTAGCTGGTGATCAACTAGCAACAAGCCCTTGTTGTCCAGTATGTTTCTGTAGTAGTTGTTGTCTAGAATCATGGGTGTGCCTCTGTCATTTCTCACATACTGGACGGCTTTAGGGTCTGGGATTGCATCAGGGCACTTGTAAAGCATGTGCTCAACATGGTCAGGGTTTAGTGCTGGGTCGACTTCCGGGTACAAACGGTGCACCAGCTTCACACAGTGGGTTCTCCCAACACTGTGAGCTCCTGTTGGACATTAAAAAAAACATTAGTACTCAAAAACCTGGATCCATGTCTATTAAGCTATCATTCGAGGATTATATGTTAAAATATATACCTAGCAAGGCAACCAGTCCAGGGGTGTCAATACCCATGGAAGCAAACCTGTCAAGAACAACAGATATGCTTTCATTGTGGTCTGGTAGATACTCCTCAATCACATCTGCTCTGCTCTTCCTGCCATCCCTTCTTCCAGTTTTAAGAGGGATATAAGGTCCTCCTAGCTGAAATGAAGAAAAGTTCAGGCCACATTAAATCTCCATCTTTACACCAACTGAATTCCAGGACAAATTTCAGCAATCATTCTACATACAAGCAACAGTAGACTAAAAATTAAACATCCTGGCAGATATAGAGCATCTAAGATCCTGAGAAAGCCTGTTAAAGTGACCTGAAAGGGGAAATAACTGACACTGCAGACACCATATTCAGTAAAAGTTGGCATGCAAACTACAAGAGAGCCCAAATCTGTCTAAAACAAGCCCAATTCTAGACCAAACAGAGTGGATGAGAGGATCGCTTAAAAGAATCAAGGACAAGACTGACGACATTCAAATCAGGGAAGTACCGCAACAATGCCATCTCTACCAGACAGGACAAGAATATCAGCACAGGAAACAACTCCAGGACACTCCCTTTCAACAGCTTCTTTGATTTCGTCAAGGTATCTAAAGTTCCTGAGGCCAAAGCTCCTGTCTGTCTCCTTCTCAGACAAGGTCCTCCTTGTTGAGTCCAGCAGCAGTGAAGCATCACATGACTACAAAACAAGACATGCATGATCATCAGGAACTAACAAAATCGAAGCGAAAAAAGAGGGGGGGAAGCAAAACTTGATTACCTGAACAGCACAGTCATGGAAGATGTTTCTCAGCCATGAAAATGCAGTGTTTTTGTGTCTCTTGTAGAGAAGTTTAACTTGTTCTTTGATAATGTCCTCCGCTTGAGGGCATGTATCCTTGTAAAAGTTCATGACAAGACCAGGGTCTTCTTCATTTTCTGCAAAAGCTGGCCTGACCGACACAGCTGAGAAGGATAAGAGAGCAAAGAAGAAGAGAGCTTTAGCACCCATTTTTTGTGTTGCTTCACTCTAGGTCACTGACCTTGCTTTGAACCTCCCTGGGACAACTTCTTAAATAAAGAAATGATGGATAGATTTTCGATTAAAATAATAGCCAGTTGTCATAAATTTATCACTTTGGTTTTATGAGTTTGATTCTTACTGCTGCTGGATAGTATTTTATTATCTTTTTGTATTGAAAGTTGGGAAATTTTTGGTTTTGAGCTATTTATAATTGAAAGATGCTGAACGAAGCCGCTGCCATTTTCTGGTAAACAAAATAGACTGAAGTATTCCAAATAAACATAGTTTTATTATTTGAATAATCAAATTTCTCCAACTTCACTTGATGCTGAAGATTTTATTTCACTAATTGATCATTAGTTTTCAAAATTTATACTAAAGTTTAGTTTTACACTGTTTTTTTAAATATTTACGAAAATAATTTTAAAAATAAATATTTTTTATTTTTCATTTTAAATTAAAAAAATATTGTTTTTAAATCATTTCCATATCTTGATCCCAGTTTAATTTAAAAAAAATTACTTATTCTAACTATTGTATCAATTAAGTAGATTAAATTAAATCCCAGTTTAGAATTCTGAGCCATTATTTTATTTTTAACGAATTCCGAACCATTAATTTACTTGGAAGTTGGACGATCGGAGTATTACTTTATCTATTTATTTATTTATTTGTAGTGTGAAATTATGATCTCGAAGTAAGCATATTATAGATTTCAACAAACTCACTAAATTGCACGCAATGTAGAAGATTTGGTCTTTTTATTTATTTATTACAAGTTGATACGAGAGACAGATAATCAGACAAGGAGCTAGACGTGCATGTGCTCCACGTACTCACACCAGTTTTTGTAACGATACTAATCTTGCCCCTTTCTTTTATTAAGTAGATCATCCATTTATATATAATTACTTTAATATATATATATATATGCATTTATATTTAGTATTTGTTTCTCCTTAAAAAGATCTGATTGTTTCTACATTAGATTATGTTTTTTGTAATCGTTTTAATATACTAATATTAAAAATATTTTCTTAAAAAATAATCATTGCCATAATATTAAACACTAACCTGTAATACCGTTGCTTTTTAATACAAAGTAAATCAATATAATATAAAAGAGAATTTATTGAGTTTTTTAAAATATATTAAAATGATTTGATAAATTATCTATAATATTTACATAAAAAAATGATCTTAATTCTAATTGATGCTTCGATATCAAATGAAACAAGAAAGTAGTGTTTTCTTAAGCTTACACGCAAAAGGGGACATCGATAAAGTGATGACAACAAATGACAGATAAGAAGGTGGGGTAGTAATTAATACTAGATGCTCGAAAATATATATGAATATACTTGGAAAAGAAACTAAGATTATTCCCGTAGTTGTTTTTTAAAGTAATATTTATTTAAAAATATATTAAAGTAATATTTTTTTAAAAATTTAAAAAATATATTTTTGAATATTAATGTATTAAAATAATTCAAAAAAATAATTTATAGTATAAAAATAAAATAAAATTTAATTTGTTTCAAAATTGTTTTTAAAACACAAATGATAAACAAGCTCTCGATTGCTGTTGCGGTGACTTATAAAATAATATTTTTTTTATTTTTTTAAATTATTTTAGACATAAAAATTTAAAAATTCTAAAGATATTAATTAAAAATAAAAATAAAAATAAAAATAAAAAAGTGGAAAAATAAAACTAGGGTAATGGTAGATGATTCAAGAATCTATACAAAAAAACCCACTATAAATTTGGTGCAGGAAGATGGGAGTTGCTGTGCTCAAAGGAAGCTTCTTCAAGGTACCAAGTGGTAGACAGTGAAAGATAAAGCTCCATGCCCTTTCACTTTCAAGTGGGGATGCCCTAAAAGGATAACTATTATTTATTTATAATCGGAGTATTTAGATAAACTTATTCTTATCATTATTAATTATCAGATTTACTAAATATCCTATAAATTTAGTAGATAAATAATATACTACGAGAATAACAAACATGCATGAAAAAAAATCAAATCCAAGCATAGAAAATGATAGCAAGTATAACTATTTTTTTTTTTTTTTAGTAGAGATGATAAAATATTTTAAAGAAAAATATTTTTTTTTAAACCCAACTCATTCAAACTTCACAAGGAAGGTTGCTAATGCTGCTGAGTAGAGCAGCAAGATGATGAGAATATTTGTGTAATTTCAAGCAAGGCTGTACCAGTGCGCAGCATGGACCAACAAGTATGAGATCTTTTGAATAAGGTTTTATTATTATTATTATTATTCTGTTCACAGATAATGGATTGGTGCTTGTGAATGGGAAGCTCCACTCCTCCATGATTTATAATGGCATGAAAGGACAGCAACAGAAATCAAAATGATGGAAATGTATTTTCTTTGCTTTACATGACATGAATTCAATAATATATAGTTTATTATTTTTAATGTTGTTATATTATTTTAATATAATATTAAAAATTATTTAAAAAAAATATATTTCACACTATAAAAACAATACCAACCCCACAATCACTCTCTCCATCAGAGCTTCTATGATCTTGAATAAGACTGCTTTGAAATGAAACCTTAGCCAAGTGGTCAAGCAACTTAGGAGATGGATTTACCGGAGGGGAAAAGGAAGAAGAAAACTCTGAAAAGAAGGTTGGTGATGTCTTCTTATGATGAATTTTATAAGAGCCAAAATGGACGAAGCTAATAACTGAGGCAGCAGCCCCACCAAAATGGCCACCGACAGTCAAGTTTCCGGTGCCTGGTAATGGGGGTGACGCTTAATGAGCTTCTGGGGTCCTCTGACTTGTGGCCGTGGATGCTACTCAACCTTATCTACTCATATAGGTTGTGCTTTTATTTAAAAATAAAATAAAATAATTACTTTATGCAACCCAATTTTGTCTCCTATTTATACCCTGGTATATCAATCAATAATCAAATACATGTATTGTGGGAATGAGTAGTTTGTATTTAAAAGTATTTAAATCCAAATATATCTTATTACAAGAGATTCAAAATATCCACGTAATAATATAAATTATATCTTAATTGTTTAAGTTTTTAAATGGAATCAGAGTTTTATTGATCATATAATTATGAATTTAAATCTTATCATCCTCATTTTATTTGATAAAAAAAATATAATATGAATCTATGCAAGATTAAAACCCAAATTTTTTTTATTTGAGGATGTGTTTTAGATAATGATAATAATATATATTATATTTCAGATAATAACTTAAGTTTTTAGATTAAATCATTTCCCCGCAAGAATGATTTATCTTTGTAATAATGGTGAGTTCAGTTTTATCATGATAATTTTGTTAATTATTAGCATTAATCTCCTAATTGTTTATAGAGTGTTTGAGAGCGCAGTATAAAGTGTTTTTAAAATAATATTTTTTATTTCAAATTAATTTTTAAGTATTTCCAAATTGTTTTTATACATTATCTCAAAAATATTTTTTAAAAAATAAACAATATTTTTAAATTACAAAACAACTTTATAAAACTTTAAATTATTTTTTAAATTACACTTCGAACCAACAGGAAATTGTGGACGGCAGAGTACTAATTAATCCCAACAAGAACCTTAAATAGTAAAAATAAAATAAAACAGTCAATGGCGCCTTTGTTCTTCACCGAAAGCTCGTTTGAACATAATTTATTTCTTAGTGCATGAATTCCATCAACATTTGCCTCAAGATCCACGAAATGTGTGGGACCTACTAGACACGTGGGTGTACCATATCCTATTTTAACACCAGGATAATCATGGTAAGCCTTCGATTGGAAATTTGGAATATATTCAGATTCTTACCCCTTGGCCCATGTCTCGCATCCTCAACTTGCTCAAACGTAATTTCCAAAACTAGAAATATATCAAAGTTATGAAACCCATTTTATTCCAACTCAAAATTCAAGTTGAATATTAAAATCCAAAATAATACCATTTGTTTATTTATAAAAAATCGTTTCTAGGTAAAAGTTATATTAGCGTATCGTATGAGCTGATAACGTTGGAGGCTTTGGATTCTTTGGTTGTATGTGATTCATCTACAGGAATCTTGATCATCTCCGCTGTAGCTGGGGCCAGGGCATGGGTGGGGGGGGGGGGGGGGGGGGCCGGGGAAAAGTTTAGTTCATAGGCCATGGGCCAGCGTGATATTAAAGTTTTTGAGAAAAATATAAAACTTAAACAGCTCCAAAGCAACAAAAAGACCCAGCCATCGCAAGTAAGCTTTACATGTGAGCACATAGAAACTCTCTGATATGATTTTTCTACATCCAGTGGAGCCAGACAAAAATCTTCATCATCATTGGATGCCAAAGGTGTGTCCTGTTCGCTTAATAAGAGTACAGAAGACCAAGCCTGACATGAAAATATAGAGAGTTCTAAGCTCTCCCTTTGTCTAATTCACTCCTCAAACAAAATAAAGTATGCACTTGTCCTCAGGATACTAGAGAAAGTGTGGAGGAAGTACAGGGTAATCATAATAATGTTGTTAGATAAAGCTGTCGTATGGAAACTAGTCCACAGGCACCACACTCATTGTCTCAGTCTCAAAAATTATGGAAACTAGTCCACAGGCACCACACTCACTGTCTCAGTCTCAAAAATTATGGAAACTAGTCCACAGGCACCACTCATTGTCTCAGACTCAAATATATGCATGGAAGTTACATAGCAAATACCTTTTCTCAAGTGTTGCATTCTTCGACAGATCTCTAAAAAAAATGAGACTGCAAGAATGTTTGAGCTGCTAATCTCTCCGGCATCCACATGATGTTCAGAACTCTTCTGAACTCCTGGAGCTCTAAATGCCACATTTTGCAGTAGGGGTAATACCATAGGGTGATCAACATGATGCTTGACATGTGGCATCCTCCAAATACTGCCACTTTCCTGGCAGGAGAATAATTTATTGTCCTGAATGAGGACAGTGTTTCTAGTGCTATCTTAGAAGCTGCTGCACCTCACATCTGCAACTAGGTGGCGGATGTGAGGGGCATACCATTTTACTCGTTCCACATGTTCTATTGAAACCTCCCAACAACGACCTGCAGATAAGCAGCATATTAAGACTGAACCTTGACATCCTTGGCATTGCATACTCTTGTAAAATGAACTTCAGAAGGAGACCCGAGAGTCCAGAGGACCATACCTTCAGATCTAGCAATTTCATCAATAGATTTCATCAGATGTGCGGTCCACAAAGACTCCTGTGAGTCCTTCACATTCCCATGCACATGTAACATCCCACCCTCACTCCTGCATTATTAGTGCTTACATCAGAAGGGAGAGAAGACCAGCACTTTAGTATAGGCTCAGAAAGGTCAAACCAAAGTGGACAAACCCCATGGAAAACTTTAACTGCTATTGTGGCTTAAATCTTGAAGGATGTTTAAACATTTTGTGGCGGGCAAGTTTTGAGCTAAAAATAAACTTGGTATGAAAGTTTCATGTTTAGATCATTGAGAGATGAGCAGTTCAAGTTCTGAGCTAAAACTAAACTTGGTATGAAAGTTTCATGTTTAGATCATTGAGAGATGAGCAGTTTAAGTTTTGAGCTAAAAATAAACTTGGTATGAAAGTTTCATGTTTAGATCATTGAGAGATGAGCAGTGTATAACGTTAGGATAAATCACCTTAATGCCCTAACAGCAGTAGCCCAACTGCCCTCACTTGATGGAAGAAGACCAAGACAAACTCGATTAGCAATTCCCTGCAATAAAGAAATTAGATTAACAAGTAAAAGTAAAACCACCTTGTAACAGATGCACATATTATCGCGAGAGGATGTCTGTTATTGACATGATTAAAGAAAAAAAGATGTACATTATGGAACCACATTGGATTGCATCCAACATATCAAAGAATCAAGCCAGGTAAAACATTAACAATGACCAGAGCAAAATGTACCTTAGAAGCTGTCATCCTATTATCTCCTTCAAGTACAATACACCGATCAGAGACTGAATTTAAATCAAGATTACGTCTGAGTGCCTCAACAGCATGAGGATTCCATTCACAGGCACAAACCAGTTTCGCTTTGGCCCTATTCAGCACATCATTAAAACTCAAAATCAAACACAAACAAAAGTGAAACAATGAAAAGTAGACTTAATAAATTGGTAAAATTGAACTAAACTACAAAACAGTGCACCATTTCATGAATAACTTCCACTATTTATATTGAAGTTGAGCTTAAGAGGTGTTCAAGAATCATCAAACCTTTGAAATTATCTTCCCAGATTTTTACTTCTCCAGACATTGATAAGTAAAAGACCAAATGAATTTGAAACAATCAGATTTTCTATAAGAGAGAAAAGTATTACAAATTGAATTGAGTTTGTACACAGACTAAGAGTCTATTTGAAGGTGTAGTTAAAGTTGCTTTTCGAAGTGTTTTTCATTTAGAGATGTATCAAAACAATTTTTTTTTTTAAAAAAAAAAATCATTTTTAACATCAACACATCAAAATGATCCAAAAACATAAAAAAAAATTTCAAAAAAAAAATATTTTGTAAAAAGCACTTTTGAAATGTAGTGCCAAACGTGCACTAAAAGATAAATCACATAGTACCTGACAAGAAATGGCAATGTGAAATATCCTATTCCAGCAAATAAATCCACAATAACTTCATCTTTGCACTCCAGATTTCCCATACGAAGCTTCTCAGAAAGATTACCCCAGGAGAACATGCACTTTGTAGCATTGAAGGAATAGAGAATTCCATTTTCTCTATGATCAACCCACCCATTATCTCCTGCCAGAATCTCCAAAGTACTGTCCCTTGTTCCAGTGGATGCAACTCGCCCCTAAAATACCATCAGATTCACAGAATGAATCGTGCAATACTTTCAAAAATTTTGTTAGCTTAAGAAAACCTTTTCCAAATGAAATTCAAAAACTTTTTATGGCATATTGTTTATGAGCATATCATAGTACTTGCATACGATTAATAAAACACAATGAGAAATATGAATATACATAACAATAGCAGTGTGCAGTAAAATAGCCATGATATTCAGTCCTTTGCACATAGAGATGCAAGAATTATGCTTATACAGCAAACTAACAAAAGAAAGGATGTATAGCTAGATGCAATAGTACTATGCTGCCTGATGATCATGCATAGAGATCCTTTTAACAATGAAAGTTACTGCACTAAAGTGTGATGATACAGATCATACATCAATGCCAACATTTCTAAACTCGTGTAGACATTCAATGTTGGAGAATCATGGCTCAAAGAAATGTATGAGCTTGGCAATAACAAATTATTAAATAAGATACATTAAAAAATAATATAAAAAAACATCTGTAAGCAAGCAAAATATCAACTCCAGTTTATAAATATTTCACATTCTATCATACTTGGCGTGCAACACGGCGAGCATTAAGTGATTTGGCTACAATAGGCCAAAGCTCCTCACTGATTGAGTCCCAGATTGGATCCTTGAAGGATGTTGCTGGAAGCACCACAATATCCCCAAGTCGCCCCCATCTGAATGTAGAGAGAAGTTGTCAGGGTGAATGATATAAAAAAGGTGAGCAACAATCTCAAAAAGTGTATTTCTCAGTAACAAATGGGCGTGACCTCAACTTCCTGAACTTCAGCACAACAACAGACGCCAAAGATATAAAGTTCCAGACAAACTAACCTGTTTGGCAGCTGCTCTAATAGTGTTTCTGCTAGGTCTTTCTGCTTTATCAACAAGGCAATCGATTCATTCATTATTTGAAAGGGAGATTTGGAGGATTTTCTAACTTCACCAACCTCATTTGCTAGATAAGTGGCACCACATTTCTTGAGAAAGTTCAAGGCTATTGAACAGGACACCTCATTTAACATGATTCCTCCTCCTGTAAATGGTTTGCATACATAAGTATCATTCCCCTCTTCAAAAGCATCCACATCCTGATCCTGCTTTTCCAGAAACATGGCAGAGAACTTTTCAGTGATAGGAAAACAAATATATAATCCATCCTCCTTAGTATAAACCTTCCTCCCAAGATCTAACCATCCAAAATTCTTCAGTATGTCTTTCCCCATTTTCGCATACTTCTTTTCAAGTTGTAGTACCTGATTATAAGAAACCAACTGATGTTTCTCAGCCTCAAAGTTCAAGACAGGACTCTGAGTTAAAACCTCTGCATTTTCAGCATGAGAAACACTAACATTCACATTCTTCTCTGTCAGCATAAGTTTGTCTTCTAAAGGTACCAGTGGAAGCAAGTTGACTTTAAATGGCTCGCTGAATTTTGTTCCAAATGCATAACAAGCTGCACCACCCCCAATGATAACAAGATCATCACCAACAACATTGGCTGTAGTTCGCACAAGCAACTCTTTGCCAATATAATCAAGTGTTACTTGTTTCCACATATTGAACTGCAGATCAAGCAATGCCACCTCTTGGAAATGTTGTCCAACAGGGCAACCACCAATGACTCCAAGAAAATCCTTATAGACAAACATTGAGTGGGAAAATCTAGCATGCGGACTTCTTCCAGCTGTCTTTTCTAACTCCCACGTGCATGTTTGGACATCAAAACTGTATAGATCTCCAAGAGCTCTCTCGCCATTGTATCCTCCAAACACGAATACTTTAGACCCATATGCCACCATTGAGTGAGAATGGCGAGCACAAGGTTGTTCCCCATCACCCGAAACTTCTTTCCATTGCAGATTTCCAGTGTTAAGAACATGCAAGGATGATAAGATTGTATCATTGTTGTTAAGCCCACCATATACATATATGTTTGAGCCAATTGCTGCGGCTGCATGCCGATGCCTGCAAAACATACATAAAGAATTCAAAAACACAAATATGTCATTCATTCCAAGGAAAAAAAACACATGACATGGATTCTAAGGAACCCATTATAAGAGATTTTAAAGATTCAAAGACAGATGAACAAAATCAACAGTTGTTTTGCAAGATGGGATAGACTCTTCTGTTACTTCGACAAACATTTCATAAAACCCGTCATTACATATCAAAAGGGAAAAAAAGAAATGGGAGACTAAAATGTGAACTGAAGAAAGTAATATAAATGTGCTCAAACACTTCACCTTGGAGAGAAAACACTGCCAGTGCATTGTATCAGCTTCCATTCCATATTAGCTGTATTTAGAACCCAAACATCATTTAGAATGTAAGAAGGATCAGCTCTGCCTCCAATAATAAAAACTAAATCACCAACCAAAGAAGCTGTATGACCCAATCGTGGAGATGGCGCACCCTCAACATCAGTAGCCTTTAACTTGCCACTGAACGGATCAAGCAGAAAACAATCATTTCTTCGAGCATGCCTTCCAATCCCTCCAAAACCACCAAATACCAGAACACTTTTATAGCGGCCTTTATCCAATACACAAGCAGAGTGACCCCAAAGCAAAAGCTTCTCTATAGGTTGGCCAGCAACTAGTATCGAAGAAACTGGTAAACTGCAACCAGCAGCTTTTTCTCCTCCTCCTCCTCCTACCATCCCTGTCAATGCCAATGATTCAAAGACTCAAACTTTGCTGTAATAATAAAACGAAAAGTCTCCTGCAATCACACGTATATGATCTGTAAAAATCCCACACATTAGACATACAATATACATCACCGTCTAACAGCACATTATAACATTCCGACCACTTACACCGAAAAATAGCTAAATTCAGAATTGCAGGAATATGATAAAAGCAATACAATAGACAAAAAAAAAAAAAAAATTATATTCTACTAAACTTTCAAAGACAGAAACTTTGACACGTGTTTCTATTGAATACACAAAGTTTCGAAGTCGGTCTGTATTTTCACAATAACTCAAGACATATAAGCTATATAAAACTCAACAAATTAATAAAGATTACCAATATGAGCATCCCCATTTGCTGTTCTCTCCGATTGACCATCATCACCATCTCGACGCTCACCCTTCTCTGAAATTGCATGCGTCTGAAACCCATTGTCTATCAAACCACTCAAAAATCCTTGAGTTCTCTTCCAGTTAGCTTCCATTTTCTGATTAGCCAAGTCAACAAGAAACTTCACATACTCTTCTGACACCAAAATTTTATCACTATCACCTAAAGGAACCTCCATTCTTATAGAGCACCTGATCCCCACAATAACCCTCTTGTTATTAGCACTTGTAATACCTGACTCTCTAAACCCACTCCTTATAGCAGAAGACACCAAAAACTGTGCAGCTTCAATGTCTTTACACTCCACAGCAATAATCAATGGCTCGAACCGGAGCACCAACTCGGTTACCGACCCAGTTGCTGGCTCGGAGGGCCCATCTGCTGAGCTGGAAGACTCGGTGGGAAACTCGGTCGACTCAGAGGGTGGCTCAGTGGGGAAGAGGAGCGGGAGGAGAGAGTTGGGATTGGCCAGGTCGTGGGAGATGTAGAGCCAGGACCCGCCACGTGCTTTCTTCTTAATGGTGGGTGGTGTTGGGGTCCGTTTCGGTTGGGAGAGGATAGAGATACGGCCGGAGCAGGAACTTGTTGTGAAGTAAGAAGGGTGAGAGTTGATGGTGTTGATGAGTGGGATTATGTGTGTGTCTAGCGTTCCTTTTGGCGATTTATCTGTCTTTGAGGATGTTAGGGCGCTCAACGTTGCTGTTTTTCTCTTCTCAAACTCCATGCTTTTCTCTGTTCCGTGTTTGTGTCTGGAGAAGATGAAATAAGCTCCTTCCTTCTCTGTCGAAGAAGGAGGAGGGTTTCAGGGACTTTTCAGGCTAGGGTGTTTTGGGCTTTTGATATTTAGGGTTTGGGCCTAGTCAGTTGCTAGCAGTTCGTTTGTGAGTGCGGCCAGCCTCCCGGATGGCTGCCTCAAAACATGTTTTTATGCTCATTTTAGATGCACGCTCAAATCTTGATGGCCTGAATATGGAGTGATGGAAACAGTCCTCCTTCGGATAGATGACGGCCTTTGTGATTTCAGCTTCTCCCTCGCCCATTTTTGTTGCAGTTCGACTCTTTATTTCTGTACCTTCATTCATTCCAATTTCTTTTACACACAGAGAGAGTTTTCTAAGTAAAATAATCACAATTTTCTGTATAATAACACTGTTCATCACCCATTTTTCACATATAGTAGACGTGATGTGATATATCAACCAGCAAGCAACCTTGCCTTTTTTTATTTCTGTACAAAAACACTATTTTATCCTCCCACGAATGATCAACTCAACAATTAAAACTGAACACCGATTTCTCTATCACAGTTATGATCTCCTTCCTTGTGCAATTTCAAGATCTGGATGTATAAATAAATGCATCCACACACCGGCTAACCTTTCTAGCCATGCAAAGCATCCATAACCATTATCATATCTGATGTTTGGTGTGTTTTAGACTTGACTAAACAATTGTTCTTTATTCTGTGTTCGGCAGACACTAGAAAAACCTAGTCTACCTAGGGCTTAAGTGATTGTGTTTGATTGATATTGTAGATTTTTTAAAATAAAAATAAAATCATTTTTTTTAAAAAAAATGGGTTGTTTTGTTTTGTTAATATTATTATTTGGGTCAAATCAATCCAACCCAAGATCAAAGTTTTGTGTTGGAGTGACCTCTAAATTAAATTTTATTATTTGGGTCAAATCAATCCAACCGAAAATTGAAGTTTTGTGTTGGAATGAACTCTAAATTAAATTTTAAAATCACGATAATAATTAAATTATTTTTATATTAACTCAGATCTATTTGTATTGATCTTCTCATTTTATAACTCAATTTTTAGCTCAATTATATCCTCAAGTTAAATTTTAAAACTATGACAATAATTATTTTTATTCTTATGTTATCTTGGGTTAACCCAAGTTGACTATCTCGATCAATGACTTGAGTTTAGCTCTGGATTGAATTTTAAGTTGAGTTTTAAAATTTTAATAATAATTATTTTTATCATGATGTTGAGCGAGGTTAATGGTCAACTTAACTTATGACTTGAGCCCTGTCGCTTATCAACCTTTAAATAGAGATTTTAAAATTATGATAATAATCACTTTTATTTTATGTTTATCAACTTTTAAATAGAGATTTTAAAATTATGATAATAATCACTTTTATTTTATGTTGATTTGAGTCAATGAGCAACCTAACTCATGAACTAAATTAATGGTCAACCGGATTGATGATTGGGGTTGACCCAAATTCATATTTCAAAACTTTGATAATATTTATTTTAAATGAAGTCTTTAATGTAGGACACAATTTAAAAAAAAAAATGTTGATAATATCGATATAAATATTAAACCATACATCAATGAGTGGTGCGGCATTCCTTGCTTCTTCTTTTTCTTTTTTTTCTTTTTTTTCATTAGGTCATTTTGCTTTTCATTGCAGTCAAACCTCAACCTTTTCTTTTTCATTCGCATATCTTTTTATTTATTTATTTGCTAGGTCTCCATGCTTTCCACATAACAACATTTGTAGCCTGATTTTGTTAAATTAATGCTCTGTAAAATATAAAATAATATGTGGAATAATTAAGATACGAGGCATGCAATGAGAGCTGTAAAGCATATGAGAAATATACGACTTAGCATATATGTGTTGTAATAGTTACTCAAACTGATTTTTTATTATTATTTAATTGTTTTGTCACTTGACTTTTTAGTTTTTAATTTAATAATTTCTGACGTGAAATTGCATTTAATATTTTGTTTTGGAATTATTTTACAAAAGGTTCTCATGAGGTTAAAAATAAGTTTATAATTAAGTTCAATGATTGATTTGATAAATCAAAATTCAATGATTTCAACTAAATAAAATTTTAGGGTTCTAATTTAAAATTTTAAAGAAACAAAATGTTTCACCCCGCAACACATCATGGGAATCAAACCAGTGGAATCTTGTAACATCTTACAATTCTTACACATAAATATTTGTTGTTTATTTCCCTCTGAAATCATGCACATATTACCCCCCAAGCTAGCTCTTCCCTGACTCCAATTGAGGAATTGGGAACTGAGAAAATCGTGTGAGCTGTAGTTGCTGTACAATACTATCTAATTGTTGGCTTTATCCATGGAAAGCAGATCGAGCTCAATTCTCTATCAGAGCCATGCATGTAGTACTGTAACATCAGCATGTTTAATAATGGTCATCTTTGTTTTGATGATCTATTCTTTGAAGTCCAATAATTCTCAATCTCCTCTGCTGTTCTTCCTGGTATTCTCCCAGCAATTAGTGACCACCTACAGATGCCCATGACAATCCAAAGAAGTTGAAAACTTTCTACGCTAAAAGATCAGTAAAATACATGTAATGGAAAAGATGTACAAACCAAACCTTTTCCCAACCAAGCGAAACATTCTAGCAATGAGACTCACTTCATCTTCAGAGAAATCCTGCAGGTTGGAATCCTGGTTAGCACTGCTCTTTGCATCTGAAACAAAACAATCCATGTCAGAAAACAAGACCATACTATAGTAGCTAGGTGACCCTAAGAAAAGGAAAGGAAAAGAAAAGTGACCCTTGGTATCTTGATTTGTGTAATTTGAGGTCTGACCCGAGTCTGCCATTTTCTAACAAGAAGTCTTTGCAAGTCATGGAGGTGTAGGAGAAGAGCATGCAAGAAGAACTGGATTTATAGCCATGAACATCATTTGGTTGTTGGAAAAAGACTGGTAGCTTTCAAACTTGGATAATTTGTTGTGATGTATCATTGTTTGTTGGCTTGGCTTCTTGTGTTTTGTCTCGAAATGAATGAAACATGAAGTATCCAAGAGATTTATCCTCTTGTTTTTATCAATGAAGCTTGCCACCCCTGTCATCTTCAATGTATATATCTACATCATGGCCTGTAAATTACTCAGCTCGATGGCGTCCTTTGCTGTTTTCTGACTGCTACTTTTTGATCTTTTACATACTACAGCATGATCTCTTGGGGGACAGCAGTGGTGTTCATCCCCATCCATATATATTTTGTTTATATTATTTCAAGACCCCCATGATGAGTCATGAATGTTTTGGAGACGGAAATCTCTTACTTTACTACCATTGATTTATTATTATTATTATCTAAATTCTTTCTCTAGGGTTAACATGGATCATGGCTAGCACATGCAATATGAAGGTGCTCCAATTGGCTAGAATCTCTCGCAATTAACTCTCACGTGGACCTTGATGATTAGCTAGTAGTGTTATTGACGGTAGAAATCGTTTCAGTTCTCAAAAGACGAATTATTTGAAACTACTATTTGCCAACTAGACTAGCTGCCAAGAAGATTTCGTAAAAGCAATGGATTATATTTTTTTTATATACCAATATCAAATATAATTTTTTAAAAATAAAAAAAATATTATTTTAATATATTTTTACACAAAATTTCTTCATAAAACAACCTCAATCATACTATAAAAAAGAAACGAATTTATTAAGATATTCAAGCTCAATGAAAATCTTGCAGCTCAATCCACAAGATCAAAATCCGAGGGAGAGTGTTTGTGAAAATATTCCACTTGCATTAAATACAAAAATTCAAAGCAATGTAAAGGGGTCAATCTTGACGCTTGGAGTTTTGACCAACATTTTAACAAAAGGATAAGCAAAGAAAGCCTTATCACTAATAATTGTCGTGGCTTATCTTCTAGTGAAAACACTATATTTTTGTGTTTTTAATTTTTTTTATCCATAAAATATTAAATTTATATTTTTTATAATTTTAATATACTTAAAAATTTTAATATATTTATAATTAAAAATATTTTTTTTAATATAGTAGATTTTTTTTATTTAAAAAAAAACAATTAGAAACAAATTCTCTAATATATGAGAAAGAGCCAAGGAAAGGGACTTTTCCGATAAGTACCTGCACCACGAAAGCAACGACGACCCTAGCTATAAAATATTTCCTACCTATATTTTCATAGATCTATTTTTTATATATAGACTGGAGACTTACTCTTAGAAAATAACACTATTTATATATATACTAGTCAAATTACCCGTGTCTCGTTGCGGATTGTATCATATTTTATTTAATATAAAAAATATTAATTATATAGATTTTTTTATTATATTATAAATTTAGCTAAAATAATAAATTTGTACATAAATCACGTGAAGTGTGAGTTTCCTATAAAATATATGAATTTTAAATCGTTATAAATTTATATGTTTAACAACTTTTTATGAAATAATGAGCATTAATTTATCATCATAATTAAAGAAGAAAGAAGATTTGGATATTTGAATTATTAAATCAACTGTATTAAGATTAATTTATTTGATAATTCAATTTCAACCAAACAAAAACAAAATATAAATTGTGAAAATATTTGTAATAATAAAATAACAAAAATAATTAATTAATTTTTTATACGCAAAAAGTGAAAAATATAAATTCAAAATTCATCCCCACATTATTTTCATTATCATTGCTATAATAGATAAAATTATTATTAATATTATTATTAAAACAATTAAAATAAATAAATTCCCTGAAAAATCATTAAAAAAAATAAACAAAAGAATTTTATAAATAAACAATTAAAAAAATCACAAAAACTATTATTATCATTGCGCAAATAGTAAAATTATAAAAATCATCTGATCCAGATAATAAATAAAAATAAGAGAAAATACAAAAAAAATGAATAAAGGAAAAAAGGGAGCAATATTAATTTTAAAATGATTATCAATATAAATTAAAATTTTATGACTGAACCGATTAAAATTAAAACCCAAATAAAAAAATAAAAATTAAAAGCATAGATCCATAGATACGAATAAAAAATAAATATCATCCAATAATTAAAAAAAAAAGAATTATTATTAAATAAAAATTTGCAACAATCAAATAACAAATATAAATAGTTAAATTTCTTTCGATAAAAAAACAAAAGCATAAAATAAAAATTCATCCTCATATTATTGTTATAATCATTGTTATAACAGTTAAAATTATTATCAACATTATTGTCAAAACAATTGAAATTATTAAATCAACATAAAAAAATTATTAAAAAAAATATTTTTATAAGAAAATGATAAAAAAAAATTAATAACTAAAATTATTGTTATTATTGCACAAATAATAAAATCATAAAAATCATTTAACGGAAAGAACAAATAAAAATAAAACAAAACAAAACAAACAATAGATAAAGGGAAAAAGGGAGCAATATTTATTATTGCTATTACTATTAAAAAATAAAAATTATCAAATTATACCGAGAAAAAAATAAAAAACATAAACAAAATAGCAAGCAAGAAAAATAAATAAAATATCATCATCATCATCATCATCATCATTTTGAAAGAATAAATAAACAACAAAAGATCACAAAAAAAAAAAAATAAATAAAAATTATCATTGTCATTACTGCAAAAACAACAAAAATTAACAAATTATCCTGAGAGAAAAGAAACCTAAAAAACATTAACAAAAATGCAAGTTAGAAAAATAATTAATTATTATCATTATTATTATTATCATTATCATTATCATTATCATTATCATTATCATTATCATTATCATTATCATCATTATTATTATTATTATTATTATTATTATTATTATTATTGTGTTAATAATGAAAGAAAAAAAAAAGAAAGACTAAAAAAATCCTAAAAGCTTCAACAAAAGATAAAAAATAAAAAAAATCATTGTTATTACTGTCAAAACAATAAAAATTATCAAATTATCTTGGAAAAAAAAATTAACAAAAGAGTAAGCAAGAAAAACCATTAAAGCATTATTATTATTATTATTATTATTATTATTATTATTATTATTATTATTATTGTATTAATAATAAATAAAATAAAATAAATGACAAACTAAAAAAATTATCAAAACTTTAACAAAAGATATATATAAAAAATTCTTAGGTAAAAAAGTCATATGATGTAAAAAAAAAAGCAAAATATTATTATAACAGTCAAAATTATTATTAATATTATTGTCAAAATAATTAAAATAATTAAATTGATCTGAACAATCATTAAAAAAATGAAATATTTTGATAAGAAAAATACAAAAAGGAATAAAAAACTAAAAGAAAGACCCAAAGGAGAAAAATTATTAAAAAAAGCAAAGGATTTATAGGAAAACAATAAAAAATGAATCACTAAAATTATCATTATCATTGCGTAAATAATAAAATCATAAAAATCATATAATCCAAAAAATAAATTAAAATAAAAGAAAACAAAAAAAAAATTGAATAAAGGGAAAAAGAAAACAATATTAATTTTAAAATGATTACCAATAAAAATTCAAATTCAAAATTGAACCGATTAAGAAAAAATCCAAAAAAAATAAATAAAAGCATAGATGCATAGATATAAATAAAAAATAAACATTATCAAACAATTTAAAAAAACCAAATGAATTAATATAAAATAAAAAATCAAAAGAATAAGGGCTGAAATGAAAAATAAAATATATAATTAATTTTAACTGAAGGATAAAATTGAAATAAAAAACAATTGGAGGACCAAAAATAAATAATGAAAATTGCTGCCATTTTATAAAAAATCAGAAGAAGAGGGACTGAAATCAAAATTTGTATATATTACCAATTTCAATTGGTGGACTGAATTAAAGAATTAAAAACATTTGTACCGGAAAAATTGAAGGAATAAAAAATAAATCAAAAATTAAAAGTATAAGGACTGAAATAAAAACTTCTTATATAATCAGTTTTAATTGAAGGGCATAATTAAAAATAATAAAACTTTACTTTCAATAAATCAGTAAGAAAAACGAAATCAAAACATCAGGGACCAAAATGAACTTCTTGCCAACATTAGGGACCGGACCTGACTTTGCGGCGGCAGGAGAGAGAAAAGCTACGACGATGAAAAACCGTCAGCCGACGATTAACCAGACATATATGACCGAAACGCGCCGCGGCGGAAGATAGAGGACACTCCGGCGCATCTTCTGGCACGGCGGACGGTAATTTTTGACAGCGTAACGACTCCGCATGCGCCGCCTAAGGGGCGCGAATGCGTCGAACGGTGTTGCGCGTCGCAAAGACGCGCCAGCTGTTAATCCGAAAAAAAAATAAAATATTAGCCAATTACCAAGAAGCCCCTGTCCCCACTGATATTTACAGAAAAACCGTAGGGGAAAGGACGCAGGTGCCCCCATTCACTGTGCGTTATTTTGTAGTTTATAGGGGTTTTTTTCGTCTGTGCACTTTGCAAATAAAGTGGAAAAACCGATGATGCCCCTGGTTCCTGTGCACTATTTTGTCTTTTTCAGGGGGTTTTTTTGTTAATACACTGTTTAAAACCGGGAAAATAAAAAGACGGATGAACTTGCGTAACGCACGTACGAAAAAAATCCAGTGAACAATGAAATGTGTGTGTGCATAGTAAAACAAGGACGCCGTTTATATTTTAGTTAATATATATAAAATTAAGTCATGGATGACATTTTGAATTTTAATAAGCTAGGAATGATATTTGTTTTTAGTGATGGGATGATGAATTAATTAAATATTCATTCAAATAACTCTCTTATCTAAAATAAAATAAAAACTATATCTTGATAAGTGTATTTAAATACTTAAAAAAAAAATTACTTTTTAGATATTTGATGACTTTCAAATGATAAAGTCAATAATTTTATAGAGAAAATGAGTTATAAATATACTAGAGAACTTTAAATTATAAGAATAAAATTGTTTTTATGTTGAATATAAATGTGTTTTTTAATATAAAATCTTGAACCTTTTACATAGGTAATGACTATTTATACCCTTTGAATCTTGATTTTTTCATAAATAAAAAGGTTAAAGAAATATTTTGTTATATAATATTAATAATAGATAAAAATTTATTAGATATGCATTAATGAGAGGAGATAGCTTATACACATGCTTAATAGAGAAAAAGTGATTAAGCTTGAGACTTTGGCCCCATAAACATTAGGTCATGTTATTGAAGATAAAAAAAATAAGGGCCCATAAAGGGCAGGTACATCCTTAGTAGTTAGGCTTGGACACATTACTTAAGCTCAAAGGATGAATGATATGGATCTAATAAATAATTATTTTTTAAAATCTATTAAGAGCTTAAAAGTACATATATTTTCATTAAATATTAAAAAAAAATCCAAAAATTTGTTCCATCAATCCCGAATAATAATTCAATATCAAAGGTGTCTTTATAATCTTAATTTTAATTTTCAAGGTGTGAAACCCAAATGATTTTTCTTAATGAAAATTTCAACTAATAAAATATTTTTTTTATTTTGGGTTAATTGATGGATCTATTCGTGTATATATTAGTTGTATTCTCTTGTATAATTTTTCCTTAAAAAAAAACATATTTGTATTCCATTCAATATTTAAAATTTTATCTTATATATCTATTTTTTTTCATATTCTAAATGAAAATGTCAAACAAACACCATATAAGAAATACTTTTAGAAATCCTAAAAACAAATTAAATAAAGAAACTACCAAACTTATAACCTCTTATCTATTTTCATTCTATCATCACACACATCTCACACCATCAATAAAAGTTCTTGTTTATCAACACCATCCAATATCATTGCTCCACCGCCACTATTTGACACAAACCAAGTATGAATTTAGCTTTAAAATATGAGCTAACTAGTTTTATGAAATCAAGTATACCCCTCAAATTATGGATTAAACTGAGTTGAACTTTTCCATTAATATATTAGATATATGAAAATATATTGTTGTAAAGTCTTAGATCAAATGGAATTTATGAATAAATTATTTAAAAATATCAAAATTACTAGATAAATCTTGTTGAATCTGTCCAACTGACATTAATATATTATTATGAGACATAATTAGAGATACATAATGAATTTTATTGTTTTTCAAGTTGAGATGGGAACTGGACATCTCAAGATTTCAACCATTTATGGTAGGCTAGATAATTCAATCATACAAGAGAGAACACTGTGTTTAAAGTCAGGATTGAAATCTACTAAGAATGTGCAAAAAATAGAGATCTCGGCTATATGGAGTAATTTTAGCATGAATTTTTTTTTTTTTTTTTGTGTGTGTGTGTATATATATATATATATATATATTGAGTATTTATTTTAAATTTGGACTCATTCTAGTCCATTAGATATTATTTAAGATTTTATTTCATTATTGCTAGTTTAGGCCCATAGTTTGCAACCAAAAAGAGGTCTATTAGAGTTAATTAAAAGATATTATTATTATTATTATTATTATTATTAGCTATAAATTTGAGCACTAAGTTAAAGAGTAAATATGAGTTTTTTTATTTTATTTTTTTGTGACAAAACAACTTTTATTTATAGGTATAAAAATCATACATTAACTTATTGAAGATTAATTAGCTTTGTTATTCACATGCTTAGGGTTCTTAAATACAAGATTATCTCTGAATCTAAGTTTTTTTTTATAGTATCTTTTGTGTTTAGGCATAGGGTTATCTCTAGATAAAGGTTTATCAAACTTGATTTTTGCTTTTTTGAGTTGTTATCTACTTTAATAAAGGTTATTTAACCACATGATCAAAATGTCCTTATCACCATCATTATTTTATGATTGTCATCACACCATCATTTCCTTCTTCTCAATGTAAAAATTTCATAATTATCATATTTTTCCATTTATTATTTACCAAATATTAGAAAATAATTTTAGGTATAAATTATTTTTTGAAAAAAAATGTCACATATTTTCTATTTATAAAAGATATAAAGCAAACTCTCACAAGACAATGTTGATCATAAACATACAATATTAATTGAATTCAATAATCGTTAATCAAATAAAATAAAATATAAGAGCTTAATAGAGACAAAACATTCTCATGAATTAATATTGGAATCCTTATACAATGCCTAGTGTATTAAACTCCATTGTTTTATTAAACTCTATTGTTTGCACTTGTATTTTATATAAATAAAAGCAAATTATTATTTAGTGCTCTATATCTTAAAATAAAACATACTTGATATATTATATTTAAAACATTATGATATAGTTTGTTTACTCTTTGTCAATAATTGATTAACTAAAAATATTTTTTCCTAGAAAAACTTAATGTTAGCCATTCTTTCCTCCTTATCAACAAGAGTTAAGGTATCAATTTATATATTTTTAAAAATGAAGGACTAAAAAAAACAATTTAATCAAGGAAAACACACAATCCTTCCCTTCTTTCTCCTTTTCAATAATTAATTGCACTTAATTTCTTATATCACAGCTCCCAAAAAATCTTCCTAACTTAGAATTTTGGGTTTTAAAGGTTCTTGTTAAATAAAGTTTGTGTTGCAAGAGAGAAATTGTGAAAAGAATGACAAAGAAAAATTGATTGATGTCACATGGCTTAGAAAAATAAATGCTAGAATTCCAAGAATGAGAAAACTCTATGCATATATTGTTTTCTGTTATAATAGAGAGGGCATGCTACAATTTAGTAATTGGTACAATTCTAGGAATTACAAAGATTCTCTCCCACACTCTCATCCACTTTCTCGTTCTTCTTTCTTTCTTTCTGTGTCACTTGCACTAATCTTTCATTCTTATTTTTTCATGCCATTATTTTATTCATATTTGTAAGTCTAGGAATTTTATTTCTTTAAGGGGTATTGGAGAAAACATCTTCAAAATCTCAAAATGCCACTTAAAATAATGTCCTAAGATGTTAGAAAGGTAGATAAAGTTATTAACTAGAAGCATACTTAGACATATGACCAACTTTAACAATTTGATAATACAAGAGCTTATACTAATATATGATTCAAGTATTTTAAGAAAGTTATTAATGCTCTTATTTATCTTGTAGAATTAGCATTATAAAAACTTACCTTTTTACTAGTGAGTTCAATATTCCCAAGACACCATAAAACCCATTTGCTAGAGATTCTTTTGTCTAGTTCAAATGGGCTAATAAAGATATACTCTTTTATTATAAACTATATAAACCAAAACATGAGTTTTTTATTTTTAAAAGGAAAGAAGTTCATAAGTGGATTTATAAATATAATCAATACTTCGATATTGAAGAAATTGTTGAGCATGATAAAGTTAAGTTAACCTCATACTTTTATGATGGAAAAACCTTGTATTGGTATCAAAAATTTTATGAGAAGTTTGGAAAGATAAATAATATCTTGACAAGAGTATATAGAGGCCTTGTATTATAAATTTAAAGGAGAGAGAAAAATCCTTTAGAGGAACTTATTGAATTGAAAAAGAAAAGTGACTTAGAAACCTATATCAAGAACTTTGATATCCTCTTAAATATCATAAGAACCACTAAACCTATAAGGAATAAAAATCTAAGAGCTTTTATTTTTTATGCGATGAGAAGTTTGTAGTTAAACACAAGTATATAAACAAGAAGCTCCACTCATTCTATATTGCTGAATATAAAAAAAAAAAAAATGGGAAAAAGGTATGACTGAAATGGAATAGACATTCACAATCCATATATGTCTCTTAATATTTTAGAATGAGTTATTGGCCTAAATACCATCATAGTCATTGGGTAGGTTGAAAAACAACTGTTGTTTATCATTGTTGATTCTGGTTAGTACACATAATTTTATCGGCACTCAAGTAGTTGAGAAGTTCCATTGTAAGCCTAACGGTATCAAACCATTGATTGTGCAAGTAATAAATAATGGGACAATAAATGGCATTTCCATATGCCAAAATTTTAAATATGTAAGTAGCAATTGATGTTTCTATTTATGAAAATAAAAAATTATGATATGATCTTAAGAATTTAGTGGTTGGCTAGATAAACTATGATTTGCAACTATGAGGAGATGTGGATGACATTTATGTGGTCAAATAAAAAAAGAAACCTCAACGAAGATGATTTAGTATTAATGGAAGTTGTTAGATTTGAGTAACAAAATGGCTTACTAAGCAAGACTAAATAAGTTTATAAAACTAATCTATCTAGCTTAAAATTCATTAAAGACCAAGGCAAAGAGGTGCAACTAATATTTATAAAAGGATGTTATTGAGAGGATGGTCAAGGAAATGTTGGATTCAATAATTATTTAACATAATTATAGCCTTTTGTTTCTCCATTGGTTCTGGTAAATAAAAAAGATAGGTCATAAAGACAATTAATTGACTACAAAACCTTAAACAAGCTTATGATAAATGATTAATTATGTATTTATCAAATAAATGAACTTTTGAAGAAGTTCGTTGGTGCCACTAATTTTTCTAAGATTGACATCAAATTTAGTTATCACTAGATAAGAATGTCCATTGGGTAGAAGACAACATTTAAGACTAACAATGGGCATTATGAATTCCTAGTCATGTTTTTTGGCTTGATTT
This sequence comes from Salix dunnii, assembly GCA_015731905.1. Lineage (NCBI taxonomy): Eukaryota > Viridiplantae > Streptophyta > Magnoliopsida > Malpighiales > Salicaceae > Salix > Salix dunnii. The sequence continues at coordinate 598,217 of CM027662.1, read as the reverse complement.
CTACCTCAACAACATTCTAAAATCTAATGAATAAGGTATTCAGGGTCTATTTGAGAAGATTTATTATGTTCTTCGATGATATCTTTATCTACAACAACAATACGACAAAACAATTAGAACATCTAAAGATTTTTTTTGACTTGTTGAAAGCTAACAAGTTATATGCCAAGGCTAACAAATATGTTTTTTTTTTTTTTTTTTTTTAGTAATCAAACTTGAATACCTTGGTCATGTTATTTTTATAGCAACAATGTCAACTGACCCTTAAAAAATCAAGGCAATGTTAGACTAAACCTATACCAAGCAATATTAAATAGTAAAGGAGATTCCTAACTCTCTCTAACTATTACAGGAAATTTTTAAAAGGCTATATTACCACAAAAGGCTTTTGACTAATCCATTAGTACTAATATTGCGAGATTTGGGTATGTATGAACACCTAATTGCATTTATTAGGGGCAAAACAATGAGCATTGTTCACTTATGAAAGAGAGATGCTAGTTGCTCTTCATGTTGTAAACAAATGAATGTATTATTTATGGGGTAGACATTTCAAAATCCACACTAATCATATTATTCTTAAATATTTACTGGTGAAGAGATGGCTAGTCCATCACAACATGTGTTGTTAGCTCAACGACTTGGCTTTGATTATGAAATTAAATTCAAGAAGGGTAAGGACATTGTGGTTGTCCATGTAATATCAAGAGTCTCATATGGTGAGCTAAGTACCTTAGCAACTTCTACTATCTTTACTAAACTTATGGAAGAAATTAAAGGGTACTGGGTAATTGATATCGTTATACAAACTCTAATTCAGGAGTTACGAACAGATCCTGCTTTTCATCCCCATTACTCATGGATCAATCAACTATTGTGTAAAAAAGGAAAGATCATGGTTGGGAATGATACACTCTACAGACTGAAATTCTTGTCTTGTATCATGGATAAACAGTGGGAGGCCATTCAGGGGCTACTGTTACTGCCAGGGAATGCCTTATCTGTCAATAAAACAAATAAAAAAAACACGGTCACCCCAGGGCCACTACCGGAAGCCCCATTCACTGATTTTAGTATGCGTTTTATGGAGGGCCTACCAAAACATGAAAAAGGGAGGTTATATTTATGGTAGTTGACCGGTTTAGCAAGTACGAATATTTCATGGAAGTTAGACATCCCTAGTTTGAGTTCTGAAGTTGAAGGTTTGGAGGAGGGTGTGAAGGAGGTTAGGTGCAAGAGAATGATGTTGGAGATTTGAGTCCTGATGAGGAGGTTGTTTTTTGCAAGTGGGGTTGAGATGGAAACTGAAAGGGAATTGGGGAGTAGTGGTGATAGGAGGGGTAAGAAGAGCAAATCAGGTTCTGGGTCGAATGTGGAAGATGGGAATGAGTGAAAAAAGGAGAGTGGGTTGAGAAAGGTTTCATTGGATGTGGATGATGACGAGGATGCTATTTGTAAGAGGACAAGGGCCAGGTACTCGCTTGCTAGTTTTACGCTGTATGAGTTAGAGACATTTCTTTAAGAGAGTGATGACGGCGATGATCCTCCGAATGTTGATGACGAGGTAGAGCATAGGAAGTTTCTTGCGGCTGTTTTGGTGGAGATGGTGATGGTCAGTCAAATCAAGAGTGAAAATGTTGATGATGAAGACTTTGAGATTGAACTTGAAGAGTTGCTTGACAGTGATGCTGATTATGGTGCATGAGATGAGGGTCAGAGATTGAAGTATGAGAGAGGTGGAAGACGGCCAGAGACTAGGCAGAAAAAGCTTCAAAAGCCCTCTGCGCAAAATAAGAAGCAGCTTTTAGAACGGCTGCTTTTACCAGTTTTTCCTGATGGGTTTCCCCCTCCTTTTCCTACTGTCAATGAGAAAGCTGTGACACCTAAGACTGCTCCTAGCTACGTGTTTTCTGCAGAAAGTGGTGGTTTAATAATGGGCTCACACCAAAGAAAATAGGCCAGTTGCATTGTTTGATACATGAACATGTTCAGCTACTTGTTGAAGTACTCTCTCTTCGCATTCTTGATTCTTCCTGGCAACACCTTGCCTCTCTGGTTCAGGGATTAATTTTTGAGATGCTTCACCAAGTGATGATGTGATAGCCTGCAAGAGTGTTCCATATCCTGGTATTTTCTTTCGTCCTTCATATATATGCCGTCTGTATCAGATGAAATGCCCAACATCTGACCAGCACAGTGCACCTTTGAGTCACCCTGTGCTCTATACTTGCAGATGTCAGTATCTCAAAATATTCTCCTTCCACAAATAGGAGAGGGACATGCTTTTAACTAGAAAATGAGTTCACAGATTGCTGACTTGATTTGGATGACTTTCGTCCAATATTATCAATTCTGGATGTAGCCGCCCTGATTTAGTTGGAAGATCTATGGATGATGTTTATAGCAGTATGTAGTTCTCTTGCAATTATTTTCATGTTGTTGCATTCAAACTATATAAGCTTTGCCAATTATTTTTACTGATACAGAGGACAAGTGAGTGGAATGTTTCCTTTAGTTTCTGATTTGTATCATCAATTCATTGAAACCATTTACTGAATCATATCTCTTTGAAAAACTATGAATGTGGAATAATCGATATCGTATCCCACTATTGTTTTGACTTCCACTCATCAATGCTGTTACCATTTAAATTTATAGTTTTTAGATATGACTGTACGATATGATTGCCAAGGTTGAAAGTTTTAATGGATTTTATGAAGGTTTTGGCACTAGGGATCATGAAATATAATACATATTGGAAGGTGATTCAACATTTCTTCCCTGCAAGTCTAAGCATCAGGTAGTTTTCATCATAGATTCCTGTTATAAACATAAATGCTTCTAGTAAGTGCTTCCAGAATTAAACTAAAAAGCCGTGCCATTTTCATGCCTATTACTACTTTATGCTAATGAAAATAGGGGCTCCATATCTTTTGGTCAGTAGTAAGCAACTCAGGTAGGTTTCTTAATTTTTGTTTTGGTATGCCCCTGATCAATACACTTGTATCTGTGTTTTTGTGAAATGAGACTGGAGACCATTGTCTAATACCGTGGTAAAAGTTTGTGCTGTTGCTACCAAAAAAACAAACCATGATTGAATGCAGAACTTCTATTAAGATGTTATTGGTTAATTATGACCTAATATGTGCTATTTGTTTTCGTTGCAGCTATGTACATGCTATTTTTGTTGCTTTCTTGTTTGCACATTCGGCATACTATGTTCTGGGGATCTTGTAATAATCATTTCCATGTGTTTAACTGCTGTTCCCATTCTGCTATGCTAGTTGTTCTTTGGTTTCCGTAGCTTATACATCGCTCTTGGTGATAAAGAATTGTGTCGCTACTCTCTTGGTCTGTCTGTCTTTTTTTTTTCTTTTCTTTTTTTTTAATGTTTGAAGTCGATATCATATGTACAGTTGTCTTATTTAGGGCTATTGTGAGGGGGGAGAGGCTTGTATTTTTTCAGCCTAGTGCTAAAACTTGTGTTCCTGATTGTAGACCTTGTTCTAGTATTTGTATCACCGTTTTAATACTTTCTAGGGCCTTTTATTACTTGTAAACAGGATTCCCAAAGTTTTCCAACGCAAGAAGAAGATGCCGGTGCTGAAAATTATGGCAATCAACGTTGTGGGTTGAGGAGTCCGGTTCATTCCCATGGCAAACCTTCTACCCTCCAAAAGGGAAGTCCTTTATTAAAGTTGAGTCTGACAAGCTTAGGGAAGGAGACTACAAGTAGCTCCTGCTTAAGTTTAGATTCACATGCGCCTGTCGACTCTCCAAAAATGAAGCCCGGCATGGAAATGGTGAGATACTGAGATTAATGAGTGCCAAGCAGCCACGAATTTATATTCATGTCGTCCCAACAGATTGTGCAAGAAGACTACACTGGGAGCAAAAGTTGAAACACAGAGGGATGTCTGTGACATGGCACAGTAAATTTGTCTGTGTCATCTTGCTTTTTCAGCATTGAGGTAACCAAGGAAGCGTACTTGCCGGACAAATACAGATTCAGGCACTGGAATAGCAGCTGAAAATGACAGATGCGATCAAGATAAGTTAGGTTGATTGCTGCTTTTTCAATAATTCGAGCAGCTAGTTGATGAACCGGAGTTAACAATTTGTGCTCCTTGGAACTTGCTGAAATTGACAATTGAGAATCTCTTGGCGAGGCTGGACTACAAGTGCAGAGAAATTTGATTGGCATCTACTTTCTGCCATGCCAATCTCTTATCTCTGGATCCTGCCAACAAAGTTAGGAGGGTTTTTCTTCTTGACCCTTTCCATTTATTATGTAGATATTTTCCGGTATATACCTTGAGTAATTTAGGTTTAGACCGTGTTAATATCGAGGGTCACGTGCAGGCTGTTTTGTTTGTAGATTTCCAAATCCCAATTCTGGTGGAGACAGCAGCGTGAAGGGGTAGTGTTAAAGGTGATAATTTTGTGCTGTGATGTAACAGAGTTGCCTCTTCCATTGCCTTCATCTCTTGTAAAGGAGCAAGTTTGCTTGCAGAGGCTGTTAGAGATATTTGAGGACTTGGTCCTTCCTGATGTACTGTTTTCTAGCTTAATGGAATTTTGGTTCTCTTTAAAATCTTCAAATTGGTTGTTCTTCCCAAGTTTTATTATCCACAGCATATAAAAGATAAAAATTTTATGGAAAGAAAGTATATTTTTATTGTTAGAGAGATAATTTATTAGGAGTATAAAGATTTTTTTTATATAGAATTATCAAATCTAATCAAGTAGTTTGATCTTGAATTTTGTTGACCTGATTCTGTGTAGTTCGAGTTTTCAATTAAACTATGTAAAAGTTGATGTAAAGTGAATTAATTAGGCTCTAAAACAAGTTGAATAACTAGTAAAAATATAACATAATTTAAAAAAAACTTTAAGATGATAGTTTTTAAAATAAGAATCAAATTAAAAAACAAAAACAATAAGACAAAAAAGAGCCAAAATGAAAGAAGGTCAAGGTTTAGATTAGACTAGTTAAATTGCTCGTACTATGTTGCTGGCTGAATAAGAAATTTTTATAACGGTTAAGATTTAAATAATTAATAGTTTTGCTAGTTTAAAAATAAAATATAACATCTATACATGGAATGTTTGATATAATGAAACACATCAATACACCATATTATAACAACAGAAACATTGAAGCCTTAATATCTAAAAATATCATTACTATTATTGTTAAACCAATAAAAATTATTAAACAGCCCCGAGAAAAAAAACTCAAAAACAATAACAAAAGAGGAAGCAAGAAAAAAAACTACAATTATTATTATTATTATTATTATTGGGTTAATAATGAAATAAAATAAAATAAAAAACTAAAAAAAGTCTAAAAACCTTAACAAAAGAGCAAACAAATAAAATAAAATCAAAATAAAATTATTAGCTAAAAAAACTAATAAAAAAACTAAACAAATGAACAGTGGGAAAAAATAAGAAATATAAATTTTTTAAATAATCATAAACACAAACTAAAATTTAAGAACAATTTCGAAAAAAATAAATACTACCTCAACATAAGAGAAAATAATACAAGCTATTAAATTAAAAAAAAAAACTCAACAATATTAATAAAAAAGTAAGCAAGAAAAAACTAAAATTATTATTATTATTGCGTTAATAATGAAAAAACAAAATTAAATCAAAGACTAAAAACACTAAAAACTTTAACAAAAAAAAAAAATTATTAGCTGAAAAAAAATCATTTGACTTAAAAATAAAAAAAAAACTAAAAGAAAGAACAAAGAGAAAAAAACAAAATTATCACAAACACAAACTAAAATTTATGAACTAAATCTATCAAAAAAATATCACCTCAATAAATAAAAAAAATAATAAAAAGTAAAAATTAAAGCTAAAAGCACACAAATATAAACATAAACAAAAATAGGGACTATTTCAAAAATATAAGAAAATAAAGAAATTAAAATAAATAATTAAAAATATAAGGGTTGAAATGAAAATCAAATACATTATCAATTTCAATCAAAGAATAAAATTGAACAAATCAAAACTTTTGTACTGAATATATTAAGAGATTTAAAACTAATTCATAAATTTAAATAATGAGGACCTAATTAAAACTTAAATATATAATTAATATCAATCAAAGCACCCAAATTAAAACAAATCAAAACTTATATAACAGAAATCAAGACCATGCAAAAAAATTAAAGGATAATGGACTGAAATGAAAAACTTATAAAATCAGGGGTCTATCCTATACTTTGGCATGCAAGAGAGAGTAAAAGGAAAAAAAAAAAAACTTTCAATTGATTACCGTCACAAATTGGGTCACAATGCACCACATCACGAGAAAGAGTGCACAGCGGCGCATCGGTTAAAATGCCAATTAGATATTTTCTGCCATCTTAAGACACCGCACGCGCCTCCTGAAAAGAGCGTGAGACTGAATATTGTCGGTCGCATGTGGCACACACACGCACAATATTCGGTAGAATTTTCTGATAAACTACCAAAATACCCCTACAGTTAACTCATCAATTTTGTCTTATTAGGTGTAAATTAGTATTTTGTCATTTTAAAAAAATTGAAATTCCCGTGGCACCTCTCCAGGCCAGTATTGTTTTTTATTTTATTGGGAGACATATTAATATTTAGCTATTTTTGAAAAATATAAAATTCTAGTGACATCCTTCCAGCAATTATTGTTTTAGTTCTTTTGAAAGGATAAAATAATTATTTTACTATTTAAATAAATATAAAAAATCAATCAATCATTAACATAACCAAACTAAACTGACCCACAAACATAAAGCATTTTCATTGACAATGAAGAATAAAACATTGAATTCTTTTAATTTATTCTATAATAATGATAAAGTCACATAGCCCTAAAAGGCTAAAATGATAAAGGCACATAGCCCTAGAAGGCTAAAACAACAGCACCAAGCAATAGAGGTGGATCAAACGGGGGGTTGAAGGTAATATTTCTTGCTTCAAAAGCATCCTCACCGCATATACCCTTCAGTAATGTGTGGTATCTGTCAAGTGACTGCTGGCCACTGCTACTCACATCAGGTTATTAGTAATTTAATTTATCACAAAAAATGAATTAAATACCACCATAATCATTTTTAACCTCGTATTAGACTTAAAAATTTCGTAGAAAATGATTTAATGACAAACAAAATCCATGTCTAGTTAATGAATGATATCTCAAGCAATCTCCCAACGGTCAAAATCCTTATCACAAAACCTCATCCACTCTCTTCCTTTCCCTCCACTCATTTCTCCTCTCTTTTCCTCCATACCATAAACCCATAAACAGGAAAAAGATAAGGGAATCACATAAAACAGCTCCTCACCATTGCCAAAAATCCCTCTTTCCCTTTTCTTCTCCTCTTGTGGTTGCCTCGCTAGAGCCCCAACAAGTTCATCACCACGATGTCTTGCTCGAATCTGACAATGTTGGTGTCCTCAAAACCTTCTCTTTCTGACACCACTTCACTTTCCTTTCGCTCTTCTCTCAGCCCTTTTCAGCTTCCAAGCTCACCTGCTGCAAACAGCCCTTCAAGATCCTCTTCTGTGACCCCAATTCACTGTGGTCTTCGTGAGCTTAGGACTCGTATAGAATCAGTGAAGAACACGCAGAAGATCACTGAGGCTATGAAGCTTGTTGCTGCTGCTAAAGTGAGGAGAGCACAAGAAGCTGTTGTTAATGGTAGGCCTTTCTCTGAAACTCTTGTTGAAGTTCTTTATAACATCAATGAACAGCTTCAGACTGATGATATTGATGCCCCTTTAACCAAAGTTAGGCCTGTTAAGAAAGTTGCTCTAGTTGTTGTTACTGGTGATAGAGGACTTTGTGGGGGTTTTAATAATTATTTAATCAAGAAAGCAGAAGCAAGAATTGCAGACTTGAAGCAGCTTGGAATTGAGTATACTATTATTAGTGTTGGAAAGAAGGGAAACTCTTATTTTCTTCGTAGGCCTTATATTCCAGTTGATAGGTTTCTTGAAAAAGGTGGTCTCCCTACAGCTAAAGAAGCTCAAGCAATAGCAGATGATGTCTTTTCACTGTTTATAAGTGAGGAGGTTGATAAAGTGGAACTTCTGTACACAAAATTTGTGTCACTTGTTAAGTCTGAACCTGTTATACATACCTTGCTTCCATTATCACCAAAGGGAGAGATTTGTGATGTGAATGGGGTGTGCGTTGATGCAGCTGAGGATGAGTTCTTCAGGCTGACAACAAGAGAAGGGAAATTGACTGTAGAGAGAGGTGTTAGTAGGACTGAAACAACAGATTTCTCACCAATTTTACAATTTGAGCAGGACCCAGTTCAGATTCTTGATGCCTTGTTGCCTTTATATTTGAACAGCCAGATTTTGAAGGCATTGCAAGAATCACTAGCTAGTGAGCTCGCTGCTAGGATGAGTGCTATGAGCAATGCTACTGATAATGCATCGGAATTGAAGAAGACCCTTTCCAGGGTTTACAATAGGCAACGTCAGGCCAAGATTACTGGAGAAATATTGGAGATTGTTGCTGGTGCCGATGCTTTAGTCTAATCATGCTAGCCCCCTCCAGAATTCTGCATCTTTGTAGGTAAAATTCAAGGATGATTGCTTATTCATTCAAATATTCCTGTTGTAAGAGTAATGAGAGTAATGAGATACGATGCTTCCCCCCCTCCCTTTATAAGTCTCAAATCGCGTATAAAAATTATGTGCAATGTATTTTGCAACAGGAGCATTCTGCTTGTTAATCATTGTGCTTCAGCTTCTTTTCCTCTGATATCTATACTGCTTGTCCTTTTTAGAGGTTTCATTAAAGGGATGCCCTGTGTTAGTCTATGTATGTTCCACTATATGTATAGAATGTTTGTGCTGATCTTCGTCCTCGTTGCAATTTGATTTAATCACAAGGGCTTCTTGCTTCTTTAACTCCCATTTTCCTCAGGCTTCATTACGCCAAATGACTGCAAGATCCATTGAGCTCAAACAAGACTGCTAAATCTTTGAGTTCAGGCTGTAAATTCCAAAAAGCTGCTGTTGCTCATCTGTTCACACTAAGATGCATCTTAGTTTTCCAAAGAATTATTGAGAGCCTTGTCATTGGTTTAATGGAAGAGTAACTTGTGCAAATCATTTAGATTTTAAATGCTTTCAGAAAGTCAGTGCTCAGAACGCAATTGACAGGCAAGTTTTCGAGTCCTCACTATTAAATCTGGCAGCCCAAAGAACAAATAATTTTCAGGCTTCTGATAATTTCAGATTAGTATCGACTTTGTTCACATTTTAGAAGCTTTAAGACCTCCCCGGAAAAAAATTTCAATTGAACTATTTTACATTCAAAACCTTCTTTCAAATAGCAGATTCCTTAATCAATTAATGTTTCGACTGACAATAAGTTTCATGCAGAACTCTTTGTAACCAATGAAGCTAAAGTCATATGCATCTGTTGCAAGCGTTTTCATATTCCGAATTGACCTCCTATGCTCCTTTCAACCTCGTATCATATTGATCATGTATTTGTCATAGCATGCAACAAGTGGTGATTAGCTAACGAATATATTCTGTCCAGAGCAGTTGGAAGGTGGTCTCCACATTTATGTTAACTCAGCTCGTTAATTTTGGTTACACCTTCAATCAATCCTCAAATCTTAATATATGAACGTTACTGTATAAATCAGTCACTCAAAACAACTTATGCATTGGTTAAAATGACATAGTAGAGACTAGAGTAGTTTAAATGATGACAAGTTTGATAATTTATTTTGCTAGCAAAAATGAAAGATCTTTGCCACATCATCATCTAGGATTAGAAAAAACTGATGCTTGTGCCGGTGCTAAAACAATATAGTCGTCAAGAACAGGAGGTGGTGCCAGTGCATGTGAAAACCTACACACTAGGTTTGAATCTACCTCCGTTACACCCTCCAACGCCTTTACAACTGTTGACATGAGAGGCCTTTTTTCAGGATCATCTTGCAAACACCAAGCAGCAATCTTTATCATCCTGATCATTTCGTCTCTATCTCTATGCATATATTCGTCTGAAAATTCCAAAATGTATTCAGCTTTGTTCTGCAACATTCTAAGCAAATGGAAGGCAGACTCTGGTTGCGAGGGATGAACGTTTTTGCGTTCACAAAGTACTTCTAGTAGAACAATTCCAGAGCTGTGTATGTCAACTTTTACTGTGATGCGACCTAATGCTTGATGCCGTTCTGGAGCAAGATATCCAGGGGTTCCTCTCATTGAGAGTTGAACCTGGCTCATCTCTCTATTTCACCAATTAAATCCATAATAAAAACAGTTTGATTCATTAAAAATATATTTAAGAACTTCCACCTAATTAATCTTTTAATTGAATCCAAATTACTTATTAAACCTTTAATTTGGCCCATGAAATTAGCATATTAAAAATCTAGTTAAGTCTTTTAACTTAAATTTTATGTAAATTGGTTGAATAATCATTTAATTTAACCTTGAATATCCTTTTATCTCTTCATTTTTTGGTACAACAAGGCATGATTGGGCTCTTAATTTTTATTTTAAAACTCCATCTTGCTTTCTCTATTCATTCAAGACCCTTCGAGTCTATTTTTGTCAAGTTGTTAGTCTTTTGTTTTTTGTTTTTTTCTCAAAAGAAAAAAAAAAGTTAATTTGAAGGGAAACCTAAAATATAGGTTATGGCATTGCTTAATAATGTTGGATTACGAGTCTATTTGTAGATTTAAGGTACTAGACAATTAATAAATTAATTCAACTAATTTCTAGAAAATCAAACTGGCATTGTATTTTGCCTACCAAACCAGTTCAGCTAATTTCTAGAAAATCAATTTACTTTCAAAGAGAAACCAGCTTAAATATCAGTTATATGTGGCAATTTAAAAAGAATGCTAACAATTGTGAGGCAGGTGAAACTCATCTCAAACATTACATCCACACATTGAAAAACTCTCATGGTACCTAGTCAAAATGCAACGACTTTGAATAGTCAAATGTTACAAATTCTGAAAACTATTCTCGGTACACCGGAAAACTAATTGAGACATGTGATCCTTGCAAGGCAAGTGCTAGAAAGCTGTGGTCAGCTTACGATGGCATGGAAAAGTGATAAGAAGCAGAAGGATTTTATTTCTTCCAGAAGAGAGAGTCTTACAACTACATCATCTAGGATTGGAAAGAACGGATGCTTGAGGCGGTGCTGAAGAAATATGGTGGTTACCGGCTGGAGAAGATATCATTGCATGCGAAAACCGATAAACGAGGTTTGAATCCACCTCCATAACACCCTCCAACACTTTTAAAACCGTTGACATGAGAGGTCTTCTTTCTGGGTCATCTTGCAAACACCAAGCAGCAACCTTTATCATCCTGGTTATTTCTTCTCTTTCACTCTGCTTGTATGCATCTAAATTTTCCACGATGTCTATTACTCTATCTTGATCAGCTTTCTTCTGCAACATTGTAAGCAAATGAAAGGCGGATTCTGGTTGTGATTCGTCTACATTTCTGCGTGCACAAACTATCTCAAGGAGGACAATTCCGAAGCTATATATGTCAGCTTTTACCGTAATACGACCTTGTGGCTGCCGCCATTCTGGAGCAAGATATCCCGGGGTTCCTCTCATCGAGATTTGAACCTGGCTCATATCTCTATCGATTAGCTTGGATAACCCAAAATCAGCGATTTTGGCATGGAAATTAGAATCCAAAAGAATGTTCTGCGGTTTTACGTCAAGATGTATTATGGTTTGTCGGCAGTCTTCATGAAGATAAGCTAGCCCTTTTGCTATGTCGACTATAATCATCTTCCTGGTCTTCCAATCAAGGAAAGATCTTTGGACATCTAAAAAAACCCAATTATCCAACGATCCATTGCTCAAATACTCAAAAACCAAAAGCCTACAGGATTTCTCTGCGCAAAATCCAATCAGCCTCACCAAGTTAAAATGGTGCAGACTTCCAATTGCCTCGGCTTCTGCTAAAAAAGCACTCACTCCTTGGCCTAATTTCTCCAACCTCTTCACGGCAATTTGTGTTCCATCTGCCAATTTTCCTTTGTATACAGACCCGAAGCCTCCCCTTCCAAGTCTCTCCTTGAAATTATCAGTTGCGACGCATAGCTCTTGATATGAAAAACTGACAGGCATTCCTGGAACTTGCTTTATATGATCACCATCCACATCCTGCTCAGCTTGTCCAGACTGCCCACGCCTTTTTGCCCTCAAAATAAGAATCACCACTAAAGAAATGATTAGAAGAACACTACCTATAACTCCTGCTATAATTGGTGTCTTAGACCTTATTTTCGGAGAAGGCCGTGGTCCTGGGATCCCTGGTGGCGAAGGGCTTGGTGGCGTTATCTCTGGTGGAGAAGGGCTTGGTTCTGTGATCCCTTGTGGGGATGGGCTTGGTTCTTGTGGTGGCGGAGATTCCGTAGGTCCTGAAGAAACAACTGTCACGTTTGTTGTCATGGACTTGTATACAGTTGTGTTTCCTGTGATGGACATGTACGCATGTCAAAGAACACATCTATGAATTGTGGATGAATTGTGTAAGCTATAATTTCTTTCAACGTGTAGTAAACTAACTTCCATTTGTGCACGCTTTCTTAACTACTCATCAAACAAATTACACCACTCTCGTAAATGTTAATATGATTAAAAACAAAATACCAAATTCATAAAACTACAAGATTGAAAAATGGTAAATTTACCTGCACAGAAGACAATTTGATATTCGGGTGATTTACAACGAAAGGTACCAGTCTCATAGTCAAAAGGATAGGTGTAAGTGTTCGGACACTTTTTCTTAAAATTCTGAGAATAAGAAGTAGGCTTGCAAGTCGAAGATGTTTCAATTGGACCATCACAACAATATGGCTGTGTAGCAAAGGCGTCACACGCGCTTTTGCACCCCACAATCTTCCCACCAGAACTATGAACCTCAAGTCGTGGAGGACAAACGCCGTTCAAATCTACGACACATCCTGCGTTTTTGCAGCTCTGATTAGAAGGCAAAACGAGCAAAGGCAGGTTGTAGCCACCAAGAAGACTAACATTAAAGAAATCATGACCAGGATTGTTCATCTTGAACTCTGCCATCGTCACAGGAATCGAGCCATCTGGTGCTGTTGCACATTCTATTTGGCCAGAGCCGCAGTCGCCTGTGATGCAGGAGAATTCTCCTGTACTATCTTCAGTGCATTGTGTGCGACCCCATAAACGACCAGCCCAGTCATCCGGGGTTGTAATATCCTTCCACTCATTCTTTCCGAGGGAAAAACCAGTTGGGATCGTTGGGGTGACATATAAGAGAGGTTCTGGAACGTATGTTGAGTTTATTCCTGGCCATATAGTGTAGTCACAATTGTTTAATATTGTTAAAGTTGTTGAAACAACACCTGCCAGCAATAACATAAGATAACAGCTTGATTAATTGTGTTCAAGAAATAGAGATGCGAATAGAAAAACTGTGAAAGATTCTGTGCCATACCTGATACGAGTAAATGATGAGCAACCAAGAAAGGAGATAAATGCATGAGCAACATTAGTTGTGACATTGAAGCAGGATTAGTTTAAGAGCACGAACAGCAAGAATGAAATGTTTGGATTCCGAGTAACGGAGTTTCTTTTTCCTTACTTCACTGGGCTAAGCTTGACTTGAAGGTTTGATGAAGAACAGGAGATGTCTATTACGCGCAGGGGACTGACTTTCTTGACAATGGAAAAGTTTGCGTTGAAAGCTCATCCAACCACTTTCTTGGAAATAATTAAGGCAAAAGAGGGGGGGGGGGGTTTACTATTTTAGCTATTCCCTGTAATTTTTAAATTTTAAGCTTAAATTCTTCATGTTTCAGTTGTTAGTTACTGTTTGGAAATTGCTTTAAGACAAAAAAAGAAAAAGAAAAAAGAAGATAGAAAGATAGAAACAGTTAATACAGAGAAAAAAAGGCAAAAACAAATAAATATAAAATTTTATTTTATAAACAAATTTTAAATGTAGAGTTTTATTGTATTTAGTAGGCTTGTCAATATTATTATAACAATTATAATTATTTTAAACTAGATTGCCCTAACGGATTGATATGGAAACCTGGTAACTTGGAGTTTGGAATGAGCTAATTTAAAAAAAAAAATGAAAGAAGGGTTAACTTGATCTAAACTGGTTAAAAATCAATAAATTTTAAATAAAAAGCTAGCCAAAACAAGGATGTTTCGATTTAAAAAAAAGACAACACAAGTTGATCATTCTGACTTGCAATCTAGGTCTTGTCTCAAGTTAACTCCTAACTTCGGGTTCTAAACTATAATTATAGTTATTTTTTTTTCTTTATTGATTGATGTTTGTTTGAGAGCATCTCCTCAAAAAATAAATACAAAGGATAAACAACGTTTTTATTTGTTTGTATAATTGTATAATTATCTTTATTTTGAAGCAATTTCATGCTCTTCTTAATATTGGCTTGGCTTATATTGACGATATATGATTTCAAATTAAGTTACTGCAAGCAAAGATCAAGAAACCAAAAGCAAGCTCTAAAACCGAAACATTCTGTATCAATAAAAAAACCGGAACGGTATCGACAACCCTAGTATTTAGTTATGGTAGATAAGAGTGAATGAAATATATAAAAAATTATTTTACCCTTTATTTGTCAAACTTATATATTTAAAAATTAATTAGACACTATAAATTTTTTTATTCTTGGTTGACTTGAGTTAACCCCACTCGTAACTTGGGTCTTGAACTGGATCGAACTCCAAGTTGAGTTTTAAAACCATAATAATAATTATTTTTATTTATATACATATATTAGTTTGATAATTTTGAAATTAAGGGTTTCTAACAATGATAATTTAGAAATAAAGAAACAAAAAATATTGTTTATGGAGACATGTATTTTCTTTATATTCCTCCTTAATTTGATATATTTTGTAAGAAAAAAGTTAAATTAATATGAAAATAAAAAATTTCCAACAAAATATATGGTTTTCAAAAGAATTTAAATATTTTAATTTCCTATAAGTAAACATTTTAATTGTAACATAATTAAATAACAATTATTTTTGAAAACTGTCCCACGGAAGATGAAATCTCTGGATCAGTATATCAATGACTATCATCGAAACCAGAGCTAATCACCATCAACAGAAGAAAAAAAATGTTCTCTTTTATATGACTCGGCCTTTAATGATTTTCTCATAGATCCAGTCAATGACACGTGGCTGTTTGGATTGTCATTGGAAAATATTTATAAAAAAAATTATTTTAAATTAAAATATTTTAATATTTTTAGATTATTTTAATATATTTATAAATAAAAAATATTTTAAAAAATAACCACCTAAACTTTCACTTTCACGTAATAATCGAAAATCCTTGAAAAATGAACATGATAGTTTTGATCCTAAATCTCTCATCCTAAATCATTTGCGAAACTTTTGGCATTTGAAGAAATGTAAATCAGCCTTCCGCCAGTCAGCCATGTCCCATCCACTAATCTCCATTTCACTCTTACGGGGTATGTAAAAGTATATTATAAAAATGTTTTTGAAAAAAATTAAAAAAAAATTATTTTTTTAATATTTTTAAATAATTTTGATCTCAAAATTATTTTAAAAAAAATATATAATTTTAATATATTTCTAAACAAAAAATAATTTCAAAATCAATAATAACCATACTCTCCTAAACAAATTTAATGCTCACATAATTCATATTTTCATTAATTTTCGTTTGTTTTTCAATACAAAACTTCATAGATTTTGAGTTACATGAGAAAAGCAGTGCTCTTTGTCTCATAATCCATCACTCAAACGATTTGAAATTAAAAATATGAAATCTTAATGAATGAATCATCTCCTTACAAAATATAGCCATAAAAATCAACTTAGAAGTTTAAAAATCCATCGGAGTCGAATACAAATTCCGAATACAAATTCTATCATTTGAGGAATCTTGAAGAAGTGTTGGAATTCTAACAAAAAAAAAAAGGGATGGAAAAAAAGGGATGGATTGAGACACTCGTGGTCAATAACATGAATTAAAAAATAATATAAATTATATTATGAAATTTTATATAATAATTTTAATTTTTAAATGGGATAGTTTTTTGAAATGAGATCAGAACCTTGTTAATTTAGCGGTCATAATTTCGAATTTTACCATCCTTATTTTATTTAATGAAAAAAAAAATATAGTATAGAATAATATAAATCATATTATGAGATTTTATCTAACTATTTAAATTCTTAGATAAGATAGTTTATCAATAACATATATCAATGAATCACATCTTTGATGCCTTTTAACCCGGCCAAAATCCACCATAATATACTGGCTTTTGCTAGCATTTTTTCTGCCCACGGACAAATCGGTTCCACCAAATCAGCATACAAAAAGCTAGTTCTTGCCAAACAACTGGGGAAAAAAAAAAAAAACATGTCCACACACACACACAATCCCAAAAACTAAAAAAGGTTGAGCTTTTTATGTTGCATGCAAGGGGAAATGCTGTCAATTTAAGGTGCAAACTGCACATTCTATCCTTCATTGCATTAAACAATTACGTAGGCTGCGGGGGAGAGTTCTCTGAAATAAAAGATCAAAATGTAAATTGATGGGGATAATTTATTAAATCTATAGACGGGTCCGAATTGGATCCCAATCGCATATTTATTTTGGGAGATGAGGGGTGAAGCTTAAATTGAAAAACAAATGAATGAAGTGATGTATACGGGTAATATAGGTGATATATTTGAAAATTATTTTAAGATTTTATTTTTATCCCTCATATTTTTTTAAGCTTTTAGGTGATCAATACCTATAATTTTTAAAAAATATATATTGATACCAAACTTTATTTTCTTCTTCTCTTAGAGAAAAAAAAATTATTGGATCTCAACTTAGAGAAAAAGTTATTGTTGGGAATGACTTAGGCCGCCAAAATAGTCTATTTTTGTATCAAAAAGTTTTATGTGATGATGGGAGTTAGGACTAAGTGGCTTATTTACCATAAAAACACCTTAGAAAATAGATTTTAGCTAAGAAAGGTTTTTAGTTTCGAGTTGATTTTAAATTTGTGACGGTTTTTATGTTTTTTGATGCTATAAATTGGTTCAACAAGGTTTAATTTCATCTCCTTTTATTTTTAAGGTATTAGATTTTGTTCTCATTCTATCAATCATTTTTCGCTTTGATAAATCTTTTAAATTGATTGTTTTTTTGTTTCATCATTTGACATTTATTTGGACTTATTGATTGAGACGAAGTCTAGGATTTAACATATTGTGAATTTAAAAGATAAACTAGATTTAATAGATTCATTTGGGTTCATTTCTTTAGTTTTATCTTTCCATATTTGAATTAATTGAAGATTAAGCTCGGTTATTTTTTTATTTTGTAATAATTTTCATTTGTATTTAAAAATAATTCGGGTTGTCTCAAGTCTTTTTATTTGTCGCTCTTTCTTAAATTTATCTTTTAAACTTAACAAAAAATTTATTCTCTTTATCTAATTAAATGATAGCTTGGATATAAGCATGATATGATTACTTTATGATACTTTGTGTCGAATTAGGAGTGTAATTAAGGTTATTTTTGAAAGTGCTTTTCATTTAAAAATACATCAAAATAATTTTTTTTTAAAAAAATTATTTTTGACATCAACACATTAAAACGATCTAAAAGTATTATTTTTTAATTTAAAATAAAAAATAAAAATAAAAATAATTTTTTAAATTTTTTTCAAAACCACTTTTATGAGATAATGAGATATAGTCAAGGTGTTTTTCTTCTTCTTCGTGACTAACCAAAGAATAATACAATGGTTGGTCTCTAAGAGCAATTTGTTTGAAAGAATTAAAATAAAAGCAAAAAATAATAAAACATATTTTTAAAATTTTTCTTTCATGATTTTGAAATTTCAATAAAAAAAAGTCATATATGTGTGTGTGTGTGTGTCAAAATATTAAATTAGATTATTTAAAGATTTTTTTTTTATCAATTAAACTTTCCTTAGGAGTTTTTTTATATAAAAGGAATTATCAATATTAAAATATAAATACATTTTTAAAATCATTTTTTTAATAAAAGCGAAAAATAATAATAAAATATTTTTTTGATTTTGCAATTTTATCAATTAAACTTTCCTTAGGATTTTTTTTATATAAAAAGAATTATCAATATTTAAATATACATAAATTTTTAAAGTGATTTTTTTATTGGAGTGTATATAAAAAATATATTCATATTATTCAAAAATATTATTTCAACAATCTGATGAGTGTCGCAAGTTGCAACTCCCACGGGGGAAACATGGAAACATTGAAAATGCTCGAACTCACACCAGTCACAAAGTGATTTGCTAACATGGTTGTCCCATTTGATGGGTCGATTTCTGGAGCCATCTCTCATACACTAACAGCCTCTCAAAAGCCTGACTGACCCCTTCAAAAGAAAATCCCCGAAAACTTTTAGATTATCTCTAGCATCACTTCACCACATCCAACCCCGCAACAAACCCTCTCATCAAATTCATCTTCACCGTCAATCCATCATCGACCCAGTTTCTCATATCTATCAACGGTCTTAAAATAACCCACATTTTAGATCACTGTCCCTGTAGAACATAGAGCGACATTTTTAACACTTATGGCCGAGATTCTATGACTCTCGAAGTACTATTTATCAGAGAGTATGTTTTTTTTTAAAAAAAATATTTAAATAGTTATAAGAACATGCATAATTTTACTGGAAGAATAGAAAAGATTGAGTCTTGATCGATGGATCAGCAACTATAAGTGCAGTTTTGGAGTGAAAAAATGAAACTTTGAAGTGGGTTTTGCTCGCACAAAAACATTTTGTTTTGTTTCTGAAAATAGAAAGCCATGGAAGTGGCTTTGCAAGTACAAGGTCCATTGAGCTGCAGTAGAAGGGGTGTTTTTAATGAGGGAAATGGTTTAAAGATTAAACCTCTTCTTGTGGGTTTTTTCCCTCTTGTTCGAAGTGGACAGCTTTCAACTGTAAGTGTCTTTTTTACTCTGAAATGATTCATGGGCTCATTTAGTTCCTGTTTTTTTTAGTGTGCCATGCGATTGTTTTGATGGAAATGTTATGGGTTTTGTTGATTATGGAATGAAAAAGTTCAGCTGTTTTGGTTCTGGTTTTAGTTGGATATTGTTTCTGTTGGTTGTTATGTATCAAAACCCAGTTGGCAATGAATCCTGGACAAGAGAAGAAAAGGGTAACGTTTTGTTTATTCTGTGGGCTTATCAATTGATAGGACATCTTTCTAGACTTTCGAAGCTGTAACTTGAGAAAATTCCCTAAAAGAAGTGCTTAAAACATATCTATTGAACTAAACTCAGGTAGTCGTTTGAAAGATAAAAAAGAAGTCGATCGGTTCAACTCGTATGAATTATTTTATTTTTATTTTTTAAAACATTTTGCAGTTGCTTCAAAATCAAGTATGTCAAATCAACCAGATCAAGAATAAACCTAGTTGGGTTAATTAGATTTTATTAAATTAATAACTTTCCCAATTCAATTTAAAAAACTAATCAGAATCAAACTGCAAGCTATAGATTTTTCAAGCATGGGAGCTGAATATATAGTTACTTTCATTGATGTCCCGTATTCGAGCCACGAATCGATAATTAATTGTAATTAAGGGGAAGTAACTTTACATAATTTATGAGTGAATGGTTTAAAGATTAAACCTCTTCTTGCGGGGGTTTTCCCTCCTGTTCGAAGTGGACAGCTTTCAACTGTAAGCGTCTTTTTTACTCTGAATGATGGTTGCTGTTGATTTTTTAAAGGTTTTTGTTTTCTGGGATTTTGATTTTTTTGCTATGTGATTATCATTTTCTTCTTCTTTTTGTGCTCCTGATTGTAATGTTTTTGTTAATTTTTTGGATCCCATTTACTTTTTCGTTCATTGTGGTTACTGTGATTATAATTTTGTTCAATTTGAGGGATGTTGCAACTCGCACAACGCAGTCATTGAAGATGCTCTAACTCACACGAGTCAGAAAGTGATTCGCTAACATGGCATGTACCCCCATTTGATGGGTCAATTCTTTCTCTGATTCTGGAGCCATCTAAGCCTATCATACACTTAACAGCCTCTCAAAAGGAAATCCCAGAAAAGTTTTAGATCATCTCTAGCATCACATCACCGCATAGAACCCCGCGACAAACCGTCTCATCAAACTCATCTTCACCATCAATCCATCATTGACCCACTTTTTCAAATCTATTAACTGTATAAAAATAACCCACATTTTAGATCAGTCCTTGTAAAACGTAGAGCAACATTTTTAACAGATTCTATTATTCTTGAAGTACTATTTATCAGAGAGAGTGTTTTTTTTTTTTTTAAATGATCAAATAGTTTTAAGAACATGCATAATTTTATTGGAAGAATAGAAAAGAATGAGTCTTGATCAAATGATTAGTGGAGGCTGGAAAAAAAATCCTCATGATAAATATTGGAGGAGTTTTTCATACGCTAATAAAATTAGACTCGAAAAATGTGATGAGTCTGGCGTCACTGGCAAGAAAAACACTCTAATACTTATGTTAATATTGAATCTGTACAGTTATTAGGGAGAGTGACTTGAATTTGTGTGGAGAGAGGATAAACAGTATATTATGTTCTTATATGTCTTGTTTAAGTCTTATTTTGGACTTGTGTATGAAGTTTAGAAAAAAAATACTTTTTATACGAAGAGATTTTTTTCGATAATATTTTTTAAAAATATCTAATTTTAATATATCCTATATAAACATCTTATAAATATCTAAGGCATAACATATTTAATATAAATATCCTAAATGTTTATGGAGATAATTATGAGAAATATACATTATATAAAACACGGTAAAAAAAATATTTTATTTATAGAGATATTTATGAAAATATATAAAAAAGATCGGGTTAACCGAGTGACGGCCTGGTTGTTCGATGCAGCTGGGCCCACCTAGAGCCAATAGGGTGGCTCTACCCGTAGTGGCACAAAAATTAACAGTACCGTGTAGTTTTTTGACGAGTAATAAATTAAAAATTATAATTTCAGTTTTGAAGTGTGATTGAAGTGGGTTATGCACGCACAAAAAATACCTGTTTTTTCTCTTCTGAAAATAGATAGCCATGGAAGTGGCTTTGCAAGTTCAAAGTCCATTGAGTTGTAGTAGAAAAGGTGTTTTTAATGAAAGAAATGGTTTAAAGATTAAACCTTTTCTTGTTTGGTCTCTACCTCCAGTTAGAAGTGGACAGCTATCAAGTGTAAGTGTCTTTTTTACTCTGAATTGATTCATGGGCTCATTTAGTTCCTGTTTTTTTAGTGTGTCATGTGTTTGCTTTGATGGAAGTGCTATTGGTTTTGTTGTTTCTGGAATGAAAATTTGAGCTTTTTTGGTTCTGGTTTAAGTTGGATGTGTCTGTTCAATGATGGTTACTGTTGGTTTTTTAAAGTTTTTTTTTTTTTGGGGATTTTGATTAATTTGATACGTGATTCTGATTTTTTTTTTCTTTTTGTTCTGCTGATTGTAATGTTTTTCTTAATTATTGGGATCATTGGCCTTTTCGTTCATTGTGGTGACTGTGATTATAATTTTGAATCTGTTACCATGAATTAATTCATCCTAAGCAGATGAATGCTAGTAAACTGTATTGTACGAGTCTATAGGATACTGAATTTTTTACTTTGTTGTGTTTGGTTTTAGCTTAATTCATGGAGGAAGGAGTTTCGATCAAGTGGGGTTTCATTTCGAATCACTGCAGCTGCAGGTTTGTTGCTCTTTTTGTTTTTGTTCTCTGGATTTTATAGGAAAAAAGGAGATATAATATAATAGTAGGATTTAGGTTTTAAATGCTTATTGATCAATATTAATTAGTTTAGAATCTGATCTTGCATTTATACGCAGATTTTTCTAAGAGGAGACAGAGAAAAATGTCAAATGCTAGGCCTAGAGGCTCTTCCCCGAAGGGATCCACGCCAAAAGCCCCTGTTGGATCAAGCACCCAGAAGAGAGATTTAGAAAACAATGGAGAGAAAGAGGGTTCAATTACGCCAAAATCTAGTGAGAGAACAGAGGACAATAAGCAAACACTAGAAATACAGGTTGATGAGGATGAAGAACAGGCAATTAAACATTCCGAGGAGAAGAAAGTTGATGAAGAAAAGATATTAGAGGAAGTATCTTTGATGAGTAAAATGGTGGCTGCTGCTAAGAGTAATCAAGTGGTTGAAAATGGAAGTATAAGTAGAGTTGGTAAGGACACGACTCTACCAGAGGATAGAAATGCTGTAGAGGGAAGCCAGAATGATGGCTTGGAGAATGATGGTATCGTGAAAGAGAAGAGCATTTCAATTGATGAGAGAAAGACTGAAGATGATTCTCTACAAATAAAATTGAAGTTGGAAATGGATGAAAAATTGCGTAAACAAGAAATTGATAGGCTTGCTGAAGAAAAATTGCGTAAGCAAGAAATTGAGATTCTGGCCGAGGAAAACTTCTCCAAGGGTAACAAATTTTTTGTCTATCCGCAGATGGTGAAACCCGATGAAGACATAGAAGTGTTCCTTAATAGAAGTCTCTCAACTTTGAGTGACGAACCAGATATTTTGGTTATGGGAGCATTCAATGACTGGAGTTGGAAATCTTTTACCTTTAGGTTGAGCAAGACCCATCTCAACGGGGATTGGTGGTCTTGCCAGGTTCATGTCCCGAAAGAAGCATATAAAATGGACTTCGTGTTCTTCAATGGGCAAGATGTCTATGACAATAATGACACGAAGGATTTCTACATACTTGTGGAAGGTGGAATGGATGCATTTGCATTTTATGATTTCTTGCTTGAGGAAAAACATCGGGAACTGGAGAAACTTGCAAAGGAACAAGCTGAGAAGGAAAGATTAGCAGAAGAGCAGAGGCGAAGAGAGGCAGAGAAGGCTGCGAGTGAAGCTGATAGAGCACAGGCAAGGGCAGAAATTGAAAAACGGAGAGGAACATTGCAAGAACTGATGAAAAAGGCTGCAAGCTCCTTCAATAATGTTTGGCACATTGAACCTAGAGAGTTCAAAGGTGAGGACTTGATCAAGTTATATTATAACAAAAGCTCAGGTCCTCTAGCCCATGCTAATGACCTTTGGATTCATGGGGGGCATAATAATTGGAAGGATGGATTGTCTATTGTTGAGAGGCTTGTCAGCTCTGACAGAAAGGATGGTGATTGGTGGTATGCTAATGGTATGCTTGAATATATCTTCTTTGATGTAGTGATGGTGCTTTCTTTCCCTTTGCAATGTCTAATGAGCCTTGTGGTCACACAAACAATTTGTTTTTGATTATCATGAAATTTCAATCTGGCATAGTACCTTTTAGAGACATTGGAAGAAAGAAGATGGGGCAATGTTATTTATTTTTGATAAATAGAAAAGGTCCCAGATGTTCTTCTTCTATGAATTATTACTGCATGATTCTTCTCTTCATCTCTTTTGGTGGGCCTGGTCGCACCTTCTTAAAGCTGCACAAGAAGGATGATCTATGTCTGAGTCTACCTTGCCCTGCATGATTCCTCTTTTGCTGGTTTATCCTTGTTGTATCATAGAAAGTTTTGGTTCAACAATGTCTTTTGCAGTTGTTGTACCTGATCGAGCCTTTATCCTGGATTGGGTTTTCGCTGATGGTCCACCTCAGAGTGCCACTGTGTATGATAACAATCATCGTCAAGATTTCCATGCTAGTGTCCCAAATGGTATTCCTGGAGAATTGTATTGGGTTGAAGAAGAACACCAAATATATAGGAAACTTCAGGAAGAGAGGAGGTTAAGAGAGGAGGCTATACGTGCCAAGGTCAGTTAACATGATGCTACATTTGAAGTACTAGAATTATAATAGGACGATCAAGTTTTGTGCTCTGGTACTTATAAAAGCACGATTGGTTATCTTTGAGTCACGCACAACATAAGCATGGCTGAAATTTGTACCACATGTTTTGTGGCCTGTTAGTAATCTTGACTCGCATACTGAACACTTAGAACAGCCACTTAACTTTCTGTCAGCTGGTCACTCTGAGTGCATGTTATCTTCTTAACAAGTTGCGTTAGTGGAATTCTTTAAGAGTTAAAAGAGCTTGTCTGTTCTCCATCCTTCTTTGGACTTATTTTTTGTTAAATTTTATGAAATCTTGTCATAATGTAACTTTATGAATTCAAGTTTTCTAAGTCCTTCTGCCTCTATGCTTTCTCTCTTGTCTCAGGCTGAGAAAACAACACGTATTAAAGCTGAAACAAAGGAACGAACTTTGAAAAGGTTTCTGCTGTCACAAAAGCATATAGTTTATACTGAACCTCTTGATGTTGAGGCTGGAAGCACCGTGACAGTTTTCTATAATCCTACCAACACCATTCTGAATGGTAAACCTGAAGTGTGGTTCAGAGGTTCATTCAACTGTTGGACCCACCGCAAGGGTCCATTGCCACCTCAGAAAATGTTGCCTGCAAATAATGGCCCTCACGTCAAAGTCACTGGTAAACCTTTTGCTCTAGCTTTCATTCTTTGTTCTTTTATGTGTGATAAGAATTATTTTTCATTTAGCAATTTACTTAGCATTCATATAATGGTGTCATATCATCTTTGCTGTTGAAGACTCACTCTGGATTTTTCCTGTCATGGACATTGTAAGCAGTGTCATACAGATCACAGATGACTTGCATTGGTTTAATTTCCTTCATACCTGATGCCAAGGAATTTCTTTTCAGCATACTTTTTAGCTCATTATCCCTTAAGTAGGCAAGTCAATCATCTATATTCAAGTTTAAATGTGTAAAGGATGATGGCATCATGTCAGTACAAATCACACGCTTACTAAGAGATTGTGTATTTTTTCATGAAAAAAAAAAGGTTTCATTTTATGTGGTTTTTGCAGTAAAGGTTCCACTGGATGCTTACATGATGGATTTTGTATTCTCCGAGAAGGAAGATGGTGGAATTTTTGACAATAGAGAAGGCATGGATTATCACATACCAGTGTCCGGAGGAATTGCAAAAGAACCACCAATGCACATTGTGCATATATCTGTTGAAATGGCCCCAATCGCAAAGGTAATTTTAATGCACAACAAGTATGATATTGTTGGTGTTACAAGGTTTGGAAGTTACATTATTGTCATAGAAATAAACTCGATTGTTTTTTTAAGTATTTTAGCTATTATAATTAATTAGTATCTATTTATTTATTTATGACCAGCTGTAAGAATAAAATTCAACATGAGGATTGTGGTAAAAAAGGAAATATTTATAGGCTAGTGTGAGAAAAAAGTTAAAAGGATAAAATCATATCCACATAATTCAAGGTACTTGTGTAAATGAAAGTCTAACCATTATGTATGAAGTGTGAACTATCCCTTTCACTTCTAACATCTCCTTTTTCACCTTCACCTAACGTCCTTCATGGCATTCTTGATTTCTCTGTTTTGTCTCGATTACATCTACTCTTGACTTGTCCTCTCTCCTTTTCTTTCATTGAATATAAGGTCTTTTTAAAAAAAATCAGGAGCTAATAGCGATATTAATTTTCTAGATTGAATCCAAAGTGTTTGGACTGGAGCCTTTTAACCACATTGATACCTATGCTGTATCATTAAGACGCGGGAGTTATAGGCTACCAAACCATTCAATTTTCTTGACACCTCACTCATCAAAAACCCAAATAATTGAGAGGAACATGTTAAGGTGCTAACATGTATTTAAGGTATGAAAGAACCTCTAAATACCAGAAGTGAATGTCTTAATACTTAAAACCCTCCTTTTCTTTTCTTCTCTTTTTTTCCCCTGCAAACCTTTGATAAAAATATATTTGTACACCCTCCTTGTCTAGAACCCACTTGCCAGCCAAATTTTTGCACCCCCTTCCACTCCCCTTCATAGTAATTTCTTGGTCCTCAAGACTTTTCATCCAAAGGATTCTACTTCCTTTGGAAGTCACCTATGTACACATTTGTCCCACTTGCCATTGATTGCCACCTAGGAGTTGCTTGACTATTGGTATTAATAGTATAGCACCTTCCTTCCTAGGAGTCTCCAAGAGGCATGGCGTAATGACAAAGAGCTTGAGATCTGCACAACAGGTTTCAAGTTCAAGTCAAGGAGTGCACCTCTTGTAAGAGCCTGAGACAACCAAGGTTTTATTTGCTCACCTGGACCTACAAAGTGCGCTTTCTAGGGGGTGAGGTATCCTCGAATCCAAAAAAAACCCTTCCTTCCCAGGACTTGGTTTTCTTGTGATTAGATTTTTTTTATGGCCTATGTGTGAGAGACATGCTACACACATTAATCTGCTTATTGGAGCATTCATTATTAGTAGGAATTTCAATGTCCTAGAGGACAACCATTGCAGTCCACATAAACTTAAATAACCATTTATTGTTTTTATTCGTTGCCTTTTGATTACCAATAAGAAAATATTTTGCCAGTACATGGAGCAAGAATTGATAAGAAGGGTCATTTCCACATAGCAATAAGGTGCAGAGTGCATGGTGTTAAAGAATAATATAAAACATATTATAGGACCTCACCTAACAGTTTAAGCTTTTAGACGAGTTGGTTCCTTAACATGGTATCAGAGCCTTGTTGACCCAGCGGTCACAAGTTCGAATCTCACCGCCCTCATTTTATTTGATAAAAATAAAGCACAAGTTAGTGTGGACCCGTGCAAGTTTCAAGCCCAAAAAACTTTAACTTGAGGAGATGTGCTCGAGAATAATATAAAATATATTATAGGATCTCGCCTAACAACTTAAGCTTTTATGTGAGTTGGTTCCTTAACACATGAGATAACTGATCCTTACATATTTTATCTTTAGAACAAAATACAGTGGTTTAAGATTGTTGAAATTTTATTGAAACAATTAAACATCTATTATTGTAAGAGAAAAGCTAAAAACAATTTCTAACTGAACAAGAACCATATTTTGGTGCTGATGGATTTCCTCATTTTGGAGCTTAAAGAAATGATGACATTGGGTTATCATTTCATATGAAAGGCATACTTTGAGTCATGAAAAACATTCTTCTTCTAGTAGAATAGGGGACGGAGTCTTGTTTCCGAGCATAACTTCTCACAACAGAAAGATGATTGCATTCCACTGGCCAAATTACATCATTTAGCAACTTGTCTTAAAATAGCATACTACTTCCTTTTCTTTCTTTTTTTCAATTTTTTTTTCTTTTTTGTTTACTTGAACAACTATTCTGTGATAAATCTCTTGCAGGTTGGTGGGCTTGGTGATGTTGTGACTAGTCTCTCCCGTGCAGTTCAAGATTTAAACCACAGTGTGGACATTATTCTTCCAAAGTATGACTGTTTGAAGGTTAGCCATGTAAACTCACTTGCAGCTTCAACAAATTGAAGATTTTGTGCTATTCATCCTTCATGTAATTTTTTTTGTCCTACCCTTGGTCTTACACCTGTTGGAGGTCCATTAATAGAGATTGTTGAAATATGAGTCCTTCATATGTTGATGATTTAAGTATCAGAAAGCTGCCGTTCACTAGCAAGGGTAGGGGTGCCCACCCCCCACTTTTTAAATAAAATAATTATCATGGCAATAATGAATTGGCACTCTTACAATTCATGCACTGCTATTATAGTATCATGTGTCTTTCAATAAGAAAAGTTATTTGTCCAGTAAGAATTAAAATGACAGTATCAAACTAAATTGTAGGTTTTGCATCTTGTTATTCTGTAAAAAATGAAGCTCTGCTTCTATTTTAATCTTTCAATGTGCTCTCTGAAACAGGTGAAGGACTTGCACTACCAGAGAAGCTATTCCTGGGGTGGGACTGAAATAAAAGTATGGTTTGGGAAAGTGGAAGGCCTTTCTGTCTATTTCTTGGAGCCTCAAAATGGGTAACTTTTGTGATCTACTGTACCCTCAAAGTGTTGCCTGTTTATACATGTAGTTCCATCATAACCATCACTTCATATAACAAAATGTCTGATATGGTCTCTGGATGCATTATTTTCTTGCAGAATGTTTTGGGCAGGTTGCATATATGGCTGCAAGAATGATGGGGAAAGATTTGGTTTCTTTTGCCATGCAGCCCTTGAATTTTTACAACAAAGTGGATTTCATCCTGTGAGTTGAATGATTTGATTCTGCATCAAGCAGTTGTTATTTTGTTATAATGGTTACTAGATGTTTGAATATCTCTTTTGCATGGGGGAAACTTTTACTATATGCATAAGAAGTTTTGATGTGATTCATTGACTGCACCCTAATAAAGTCCATGTATAAACATAGTGATAGGAAAAACACAATTAATCATGTGTACAAGAATGGATTTCAGGAAGTTAATCACCATGCCCAACTTTCAAAACCAGCTTTTGCTGCTGGTTGGGCAACTGTTTATGACAATGTTAAGCTATGATATCTATCTGACCAAAACAACCGGCCTCCTCCTGAACATGCTTATTGAATCTAATTCTTTTCTTCCTTTCTAAGACACATATTAATCAGTGCTTTACACTTCCAGGATATTATCCATTGCCATGATTGGTCTAGCGCTCCGGTTGCATGGTTGTTTAAGGACCATTATATGCACTATGGTCTGAGTAAATCTCGGGTAGTCTTTACGATTCATAATCTTGAATTTGGGGCAAACTTCATTGGGAAAGCTATGGCATATTCTGACAAGGCTACAACTGTAAGTAATTGTTCTTTTTTTTTTTTTCTTTTTAGTTCTTCAATCAGTTTTTTTTTTAATAATATTTTCACTCTTTTATGATCTCTGATGTAGTTCCTGAGGTCAACATTTTTTCGTTATTTTTGCAGGTATCTCCCACATATTCAAGGGAGATTTCAGGAAATCCCTTAGTTGCTTCTCATCTCCACAAGTTCCATGGCATCCTAAATGGAATTGACCCTGATATATGGGACCCTTATAATGATACATACATTCCTGTAAGTGGATTACCATATCATTTTGAATTTTATTGACTGGTGATTCTTGAATTGAAGCCCTTAAGTTCTAAACACTTCCTAGTATGTTCCATCTTCCACGAATTTACAACCTACTAATTGGATGCATACATATGTGCATTTGATGTGAAATGAAAGATTGGCCCTGTGAACTGCATGGCCATGCGTGGTTGAAGATTGCAATTGGAATCCATTCTGAAATGCAAGTTCCAATAGTTGTCTTTTATGCATATGCAAACATTGAGGGTTGCCATTTTGATGGAAACTCTATGCGTGCCTTTCCTGAGTACTTTTCAAGGTTGAAGATGTTTTATTAGAACAGAGCACTTTTTTTGTCTTAAATCGTAAACTTCTTTGGAAATTCAGATTGCTTCTGCCAAACAATAGCGGCTAATATCTGTTATTCCAGGTACCTTATACTTCCGACAATGTTATAGAAGGGAAACGAGCTGCCAAGGATGCTTTGCAACAAAGGCTTGGTTTGAAAAGGGCTGATCTTCCTCTGGTAGGAATAATTACTCGTTTGACACATCAAAAGGGAATCCATCTCATCAAGCATGCAATTTGGCGCGTTTTAGAGCGCAACGGGCAGGTTCTTGTTTCTATCTGATATCCTTTTTCTCAAATTCTCTTCTTATTGTCGATTATTTTATCAGCCCATAGGAATTTTTTCAGCAAATATCATCTCTGCCAGCTATTTCCCAATAATTAAAGTGCAATGCTAGCAGCGGATGTTTTGGTTATGTAGGCAGATTTAGATACACCGAGACAATAACACATCTCTTGAGTAGTGGCATAGTATTGTGTAGTGAAAAACCATTAAATTCATGCCACTTTTTTTTATTTAAATGGGAGCTATCCTTTGCAGACTATTGCTTAGATATTGGACTGTTAACAGTTGAGAATTTGGCCAATTTCCTGTTTGGCAATGTAGACTCCTTTAATGTAGGACACGATCTCAACACTTGACCCGTCACTTATTTAAAGAAAAAAAAGTTACAATTACTGTAATCTATCAAGGTTTCCTTCCAGCACAGAGCAGTGTTGGGAGTGGCCTGAAGCATCCTGACTGCTGTGTCATCTGGCTGATTTCGCCACCCACCCAGCCCCAACTTATTCTGTCTTCTATCTTTCCTTGTGTTTTTGTTATTGTGATTCAGCAATGATATCATCACAGTTATGATCTGAATGCCAACATAATAAGTAAGGAAGTACATTGGTAGGTCTTGAGTCATCTGCAGGTTTGAACGGTACATATGTTGGAGCATAATAAAAGCTTACCATTTCTATGAAATGAAATGTGTATAGGTTGTATTGCTTGGTTCAGCTCCAGATCCCCGTATCCAGAATGATTTTGTGAATTTGGCCAACCACCTGCATTCTAGTCACCATGACCGTGCTCGCCTTTGTTTGACTTATGATGAGCCTCTTTCACACTTGGTATTCTACTGGATCTTCACATTCAATTTTTATCTCAATGAACTTACCTCTTCCTTTTGCAATTTGACCAGGAAAATCTTCTTTTTTGTTTGGTAGATATATGCGGGTGCCGATTTCATTCTAGTCCCATCTATTTTTGAGCCTTGTGGACTGACCCAACTCACTGCTATGAGATATGGTTCAATAGCTGTTGTTCGAAAAACTGGAGGTGAGTGCCTATCTTTCTTTTACGTTGACAAAATATCTTAATTTATTATTGTTCCCCCCCCCCCAAATAAGAAGAAAATTGAACTCCAATGAACTATTCTTTCAAGATAAGAAGAATTTCCTTTTTAAACTGTCTTGAGCCACTTTTGTGGCGTGTATGTTGACTACCTGGTTGTCATTGCACCTACAAAAAAGAGAAAAACTCTGATGGTGTTTTATATTATTATCACTAGTAACGGGGACGAGGGGTTTGGGTAGGGGAAATGATACTAGCTGTTGGATACTTCATAATTTTCTTTTTTGGCTTCTGGTAGACTTCAAATTAACTTCTACTTTCTTTGTCAAATGCCTTTGTGACTGTGGTGCTTCTTGACAATTTTACTGCAACAAGTTTTTTAGTGCACTTCTCAAGCTAGTACCAGCAATTAAAGTACACTAAGAAGTCCATTTTCATGATATTTCTTCTTTAGGGCTTTTCGACACTGTGTTTGATGTTGACCATGACAAAGAAAGAGCCAAAGCACAAGGTCTTGAACCAAATGGATTTAACTTTGATGGAGCTGACCCTGCTGGTGTTGATTATGCTCTAAATAGGTGAGTGGGTGTTTATCTTCTTTAGTGAACTGCATGCTTAAACACGCACACAAATTATCTCCGATGTTTCCCCTATGGAAAATCTTGGATAGGAAGGTATCATCAGTGCAATTTAATACCCACAAACTTGAAAACACCGAACTATCGTTTCCTGATTCTGCTCTGAGATGATCTTAATGTGAAGATGTCATACCATTTAACATATGCTACTGACGAATTGTGCCTGGAGTACATAAGCAAGCCTATTAACAATTCTTTTGGTTCTTTTCCCATAAATTTCCTCATCACGGAAAACTTCTTTTGCCATCATATTTTTGTACTCAAACTTTATCCTCTTTCTTGAACATTTGAAGAAGAAATGATTCAAGTTTTTGATGGGGATGCTGTAAAATGTTAAAATGACGCTGATTCCTTTTTGCCCTTCTCACTTGCATATGCATGCTTGCCTTCTGAATATATTTTGTATATTTATTTTCCAATGGATCTTTCAGGGCAATCTCTGCCTGGTACGACGGTCGGGATTGGTTTAACTCCTTGTGTAAAAAGGTGATGGAGCAAGATTGGTCTTGGAATAAGCCTGCTCTCGATTACTTGGAGCTTTACCATTCAGCACGGAAGTGAAAACAAGAAACCATTAGGCCAAGAGAGCAGTATACAACTCAATCCGGTACCAGTTTGTACATGTTTAGTGGCACACCTTGCTTTGCTTTTTTTTTTTTTTTTTTTTATCATTCCACAGCATAATTTCTTGCATTAAGTTGCCCACTTCAAATAATATGCTAGGTCATATCAGTGTAAGAGCTCGAAATGGATCGTCCATTTCTGTGTAGCACAAAACCATTGGCTGCACTTATATGTACCATTGATCACTGATATTATTAGTCAGTATTCATTAGCATTTCCAAAAGGTTTCTTTTTTCCCAGAGGTTTCTTTTTTTCCGAAATTCAGCATCCATCTTGGTCGTGGTTTGGGTGGTCTGTCGTCAACAAACCCAAACCCTTCTGCTGTCACCGGGATTCGAGTTCATGACTTGAGACGCCTTTGTTTCTGCATTTAATTACCAGACAACTGACACGTCATACAAGTCATACAATTACATTTGTGGGAACGAAGATTCTGCACCTAAAGGTATGAAATTGAGAGCCATGTAGCCTACACAGGCCAATGCATCTCTTTCACATGAAAAGCACCATCTCAACATTTTTGTCAAGGAAAGTTCATGTCTTCACAGTGCGTTTAGGCTACCACTTGATTTCAAACTGTGGAGATTGAATGTCACTGTCGACAACTTGAGGGAATTGGCTGTAACCTCGCACATACCCTCCCCAAAAAGGGCCCCAGTTATCAAGTACAAGTTTCCAGACCAACAAGCCACCAAGTTTGCCAGATTGGCCACCAAAGTTGCTTCATCTTTGGCTGGCATTGAAGGGACCAGAGACCGGTGGATATGATTGCTTTTATGACTTGTCTGCGGACCGCGAGGTGCTAGTGGGGACTAAGACTAATATTTGAATTTTTTGGTGCAGATTCAGTGCGCAAGTTGTCACTGAAAAAAATAATCCCAAGGGATTCTTGAGCCAGTTTTCAGAGGTCGAGATTCAAGTCTACATCTTTAATATAGTCAAGCACATCTTCCTGACAAATAAATTTAAGATTTATGGAAATTTTATTTTACATGCACTAAAATTAATATTAATGTTATGAGACTCGGCCTATCAGATTAATTTGGTTGTGACCTGTTGATTTAATACTTGACTTGAATTTGGTTCTAAAATAAATTGAATGAGAATTAACCTGATGAAAATACAGATGACCAGATATTAACCTGAGCAAGTCAGTACGTAGTTTAATTTTCATTTTTTTTTTAATATTATCTTGAAATGAAAGGTTAGCTCAAGCGTTTAAGCTAATTTAATAATTAATCGGAGGTTAGAATCACAATCAGTAATGCAGGGAAGAAA
Organism: Salix dunnii; assembly: GCA_015731905.1. Lineage (NCBI taxonomy): Eukaryota > Viridiplantae > Streptophyta > Magnoliopsida > Malpighiales > Salicaceae > Salix > Salix dunnii. The sequence goes on along the minus strand of CM027662.1, from coordinate 565,026 downwards.
AAGCACGACAAGTACAAGAGGTTTGAATCAGAAAAGGGCACAATAATCCATCATAAACCCTAGGGTCAAGCCTCTCAAATTGCTGACCACTAGATCTTAAACAAATAATCCCCCATGTAAAAAGAAGGAAATGAAGGTGTGGTTCGCTTATCATATCATCGAGACTTGCTAAGATCCTTTTTGGATGGCAGGAAATGGATTCTTTTATATAATGATTGATAAGCTTTTCATAAGCTGGTTTTTGTAGATTAAAAAAGTCTCTTACTTGGATCCCACATTCAACTCATAATCCCAATAACTGAAGCATGTTATGCCGTAATTGATTATTAAAAGTCTATGGTTTGGTGGTGGTGGTGGTGGTGGTGTGGCCAGTCATGTGGTTGGCACGTTACCAGAAGGGTACGGAGTTATACTTAGAATAGAAATTCTTCATTAAAAATAAGAATAAAAATAAAACAACAATAATTGTGGTTTTCCATTTATTCATATAACTAGCTATGTGACTTGTGATTCACTGCAAGATAGGTAAAAAAAAAAATGAGAAGAAAAAACGATATTCAGTCAATCTAAAAGTTTTTTAAAAAAGAAAAAAATAATGTCAAATAATAAAATAATAATGTCAACCTGTATTAATTTATTAAGCTCATACACATGAGTTATTTGACCAAAAACAATAAATTTGAAAAGCCCTTCAAGTCCAATCCACCAAGCATATGAGTCAAGTTATGATAATAAGATAGTCAAGCATAAGAGAATGGAGAAAATCCTCAAACCTCAATTTTTTTAAAAATTCAATTTCAAATTATGATGTGGGAAAAAAAATAATATCAACCCCGGTTAGATTATGAAACTTGTGCCTCTAGCCATTTGACTAGAATCGTCAAATATGAAAAGGCACTTTGAAGATCAATTCTCAACAAAAGAAATATTGAAAGATAACTACAAGGAAAAATAAAGTTTACCTAAGTTAATCTGATAAACCCACAAGAAATATCATGAGATCATGATAATTATAAAAAAACAAAGAAGATTATAAGAACTATTTTTTTATAAGAAAACAAATATCAAGTAATGAGACAAAAAAAAAAGGAAAATTAAGTCCATAAAAAAAATAAAAACTTTTGTTAGCTCGTAAAACTCATGATCTGGATCATTTGATTAGAAGTATCAAATCTATAGGAAAATGAATCTCAAACATTAAAAAAAGTCAAATATCAATGGATAAAATTAAAAAAAAATAGCAATCAACATAATATGAATAAAATTTGAAGGAAAAAAAAAGGGTGGATTATTTTGGATTAAAAGGCTAAATTCAAAAAGAAAATCATTTTATTAAAAGAAAATACCGCCCCAAGAAAACGAGGAGTATTTTTTTTAGAAAAACAAACAAACAAGATATTTGGATGAAATTATGTTATTGAGAGAACAGCTGAAAGTTTATAAAAGAGCTAAGTGAAAATGAAGAGAAAAAAACTAGGATGAAATTGAAAAAAAAAACATTAAATGGTGAAATTGGAAACAAAATAGATTAAATGGTGAAACTTACAAAAAGACTAATAAGAAAATAAAAAATTAAAAGAATAAGTATTGATGTTAAAACATCCCTAACTAAGGGGACGACCCTGCATTGTTAATTGAAAAGAGAAAAAAACAGCTCTTTCGTTAAAAGAAGAAGATGACGTGGAGAATCTTCTAACAAGACCAGAGATCATTATTCCCTCACGTGTGACATTTCATGCTTCGTGGAGAAGATGACGTGGAGACTCTTCTAACAAGACCAGAGATCATTATTCCCTCACGTGTGACATTTCATGCTTCGTGGAAGCATGACGAATACCTTTCCACATGCTTCTGAACGACTACTATACACCAAGCAGATTTTAATATTTAATAATTTTTAATTAATGTATAATATCGATTTACCCCTCTACTAGTTTTTTACAAGGTCTTTGTACCCTCATTGAAATGAAAATGACAAAATTATCCCATGTAAAAAACCATTTTACCCCTAATTTTAGTCTTTGGATTAATTTATTGAAGAATAAAATTGTCAATTCATTATTACAATCACAATTATATGTGTTTAGTGGTATAGTATTTTTCACATCCTTTTTATTAATAGTTTTAGATATAGATTCTAGATTTTAGTTTCTTAGTTTAAATTTCATTGTATGTTTATAGATGTTTTTATATTAACATGTAAACTTGTGTTTATTTTTTATTGTTTTGAATTTTAGTTATTTTTAATTTAAATATAGAATATATCATCTATTTCAATCCATTCAAGGAGATTAATATTTTTATAAAATATAATTGATTTTTGTTCTTGCAAAAATGATGAGAAATCCAAGTTGGGTTAGGTGATGAATAGTATTATAAATTATTCTTAAATTAAAACAACAATTGATATTATCAAATATATTCAATGTTGTTATCATTTTTAATATTCGACTTACATCATGCATTAATGTTCTTTATTTAAAAAGAGAATTTTGTATATTACTGTGAACCTTAAGGGGATGTAACTATTAAAGAATGATAACAAATCGAGTTTTAAACTAAGTAAACCTAAGTTATCATTAAAAAAAATGATAAGAATTTTCTATTTTATTAAAAAAAAAAAAGGAATTATAGTATGAGTGTCTCATATGAAGACAATCAAGAAAAATCCAATAGCAAAAATATTTTGAAAAATTATATAGTTTCAACCTAATTTAATTTCATGTTTATATGATGAAAAATGGAACATTCAATTAATACCATACTAAATGTGTTTTTCAGAACAATACCACCTAAGTTCCAAAGCAGGTTTGAACTTCAACCTCATGAGCTCTTAATTAAAATAAATAAATAAAAAAGTATCCATTGGCAGCTCACTTGCTAGCATTCTATAATCTTCTTGGATCATGAAACCAGATCATCTTGAAAATGTAACTAGAACAGGATAATGCACTGTTTATGATGGAGAAATGGATTGCACGAGATTTAATTAGTGCTCTGATACGAGTATAATGCAATTACTAGAAATAATTAGTGGGATCTCTAAATCGCTAATTAATGATCAATTAATTAATATGAAATATAAAGTATATATTAATTTAGGCTCTGTATTATCAGGAATGAATTAAGTTCATTACCTCATATGAATGTTTCATTTAATGATACTATAAAGTATCAAAGTGGACCGATTAAACGTGATCATGTTGTTAGGAATTAAATTTCAAAGTAAAAACAAATACGAGGTCAAGATACTCTTATACTATTAAAATAATATTTTTTTCACTTCTTTTTTTATCAAAATAAACCATGATCAATTGTTTTTATTGAAATAAAATCATTTTATTATTTTAAAAAATAGTGTTAACCTAGCTGGATTGATCAACTTAACTAGATTATTAGAAACTCAACTAGATTAACCGAATTTCAGCAAATATCTTATCCAAGTATCAAGTTTTTTGAGTGAAATCCCATATCGAGTCAAATTTAAGATCTAATGGTGACTTAAAATAGGCAACTAACTTCATGGGAAGTATAATTTTCTAGCACTGAAACCAAATGAAAGCGTTGAACCGACACATATCTCATGGGTCATTATCCATCCGGACCTTTTGATTTGAGTTGAGAAGACTCCTACCTCCCTGGCCTGACCTATCCATAAGTGCCCTAGCAAACCCTAAACACCAAAAACTAGGGCAAATCATCATCAAGTCACTGAATTACGAACATAATCGTAAACATCTAGGCTAGCCCTTTGTCTTGTGCTTTCTTATTAATTAGGCCGTGAGAGTACAAGTTTGAGTAACAGTGAAGAACCCACCACCTCACCACATATTTCAAGGCAACAAAAGCAATAATAGATTAACAGCAGCCACCTAAGCGTTTGTTTTGAGTAACGAGCCCTAAGTGTGTGCTTGACATTTCTGGCTTCAAAAGTAAGGTTCAGGATAAATAATAGATTATAGTTTCTTTTTTAAAAAAGTTTTTACAAAAAGGGAAGATAAAAAGTAAGTTTATGGGGGTAAATGCAAACAACTTTTGAAGTTGTGACTAGTTTGGTTCCGATTGTTTGTGTGAAATCATACACCAATGTGTTTCCAGAGCGTTTCTAGCTCGAACAAATATTGAATCGATTATATTTAATAATTTTAATGTGTTAATATTAAAATAATATAAAATATATTTTTAAATATAAAATAATTTAGTCAAACCGAACCGAAGAAAAATGCTTTTACAAGTCTCCCTCGTTCGTCCTTCCAAGGCAGCAGCAGAGTACGCCATGAAAGCTTGCAGGCTGCTGCTTCACAGTTTCTCATACAAGCAGTGCACCCTGAGAAAGTGCGTAGGGAGATGACTCCCATCGAGTATTTAGAGAGGATAAGGTTTTACCGAGATCTGTGACTCTGCTCTATCCAATCAACTTTCACCATCTTTCCCAATCAGAATCCAGCCTTTTCATTGCTTACAACAATGGGGATAATACTAAATTTGTTTACTGAAATGCTTAGTGTTTCGTGCATGCACCATCATGCTATACAAACACACAGCACTACTTCGATTATACTGGTATTTAGCGTGTGTGTGTATATATATATATATATATATAGGTTTTTTCAAAAGTAAATCATCGTATCTAGATCATCCCAGGTTTATCAATTCCGATGAAAAAACCAGAGAGTTTATATTATTGTAAAGTTTATAACAATTTATTTTCATTTTCTGCAATCACGTATGCATCTCCAGTCAAAGCGGACTCCATGAATCAAATTAACGGTTAACATGTATACAAGACGAAGGTGAAAAACAGTTATGTCCTATCTCATTGTCTGATTTCTCTCTCGCTTTTCTCGTCAAGTCTCTTTCAATCTAATTCCAATCCTTTCTATCTATCTAGGTTCTGTACCCTCTCAAAACACGTATCTTCGACATATATATATATCGCTAGTAATTATTATTTTTTGAAAAACATATATATGTTTTTTTAATTAAAAACAAATAGTACTAGTGATATATATATATATATATATATATATGTTTTTTTAATTAAAAACAAATAGTACAGGGTCAACCCAAATTATTTGAAGAGGAAATACAATCTTTTTTCTTTTGTGCTATACATGCATATATTTTTATTCATCAAATTGTATAAAAAAAATCCGCACTAGTATTGGTGATAGACCGGACCAGTCTTGTACACAGATAGGTGGTAAACTAAAGACTTTTGTCGGAGTGGTTTTGCAATCGTAGCCATCAAAGCAACCTTCTAGTACTGGCTGCTGCTATTCGTTTCTGTGGGCGTTTGGATTTCTTGTACTACCAACATGTTTCATATTCATTTTAAAAATGTTTTTAAAAAAATTAATTTTTTTATTTTAAATTATTTTTTTAATATTTTTGATAATTTTAATATACCAATATCAAAAATAATTTTAAAAATATAAAATAAATATAATTTTAATTCATTTCTAAACAAAAAAAAAAATACTTTAAAAAATATCCACCTTAACATTTATAAACCGGCACTAAAGCCACCTGTCCTCCGAAGTGGCCATTACATGAGGTTACAAAAGAAGGTATTATTTGGTGGCAATCAAGAATCTAATCAAAGCCCATCATTGTTTTTATATCTATTTTCTTTTGCTTTAAACTGTTTGTTTTCTCTGGCTAAGTTATTGGTTGATGCATGTAGACACAATAAAACGGAAATAGATTTCATTGTAGTTGGCCGTCAAATACTATAAAAATAGTTTCTCTGCTAGTGGGGGTTCGTTTTTCTTAAAGAATATATTGAAATTTTATTATTTTTTATTGTAGTTATCATCGTATTAAAACATTTAATCATATTAAATTTTTTCATGCCTATCACTTCTTTGGCTGCTTTCCAAATGATATCTTCTTACAAGAGGAGGATGTGATTTTCTGTCTTAAAAGAATGTTAATCTATTGGAATTCTTCTTCTTACGTTCATCAATTAAGTTCAACGTTTTTGGTTGTCGTCTTTTCCCTTTCCTTTGCTGCTGCAAGTGCTGGTGTCCAAGTTCGATGTCAATGGAGGGAGTCTGTGGATCTGTTCTCCTTTAGCCACAGAGTAAAGGAGAGGTCTTTCCTGAGGTTGAGTTCAGTGTTGAGTTCTAAGTGTCACCCCATTTTCAGATTGTATCTTTTCAAAACCTCTATGCCTCTCCTGGAGGGTGTTTTTCTTAAACAAAGATTCCTGATATTGCTTCCTCTTTCTATTCCCATCACTAGAAAGTTAGAAATGCTCGGTTTTATTTCCTCTGCAGTGAGTGATTTTGCTGCAACCAGTTTCTCTTTTTTATATGTCTTTTTTTTACTAAAAAAAGTACGGGATATTTTTAAATACACTAATATTAAAAAAATAATAAAATACTAGTTTAATATAGTTTTAATTCAAAGTATTTCTTACAGTAACCCACACTCGAAAACCAAACAAAAGACAGCAGCACTACTAGCTAATAGTTAAACCACAATAAAACAAAGAAAAAGAAACCTCCTTGTACCTCGTTTATTTATATTGATTGGAATGACCTTCATTTATTTTATGCCCAGAGACCTCTCTTCCTCTCTGTTTTGATTTCTAAAATACTGACTTTGATTCCTATTCTTGTCATTTTTAGAAGTTATGGCAGATTGGTGTCGTGTCTTGGGTAAGGGAAGTAGTGCTGGTGGTGGCTATGGAAGGAGATCAATGAGAGATGATGATTTTGAAGAAGAAGATGTTTGGTCAGTCATGAAGGAGATAGGGGATTCAGGTTCGAACACTAAGTACCCTTCTTCAGGTTCTTCCTTTTCTTCTGCATGGCATCTACCTGCTACTGCTCCAAGAATGATCCCAACAGCTACAAACCATGGAGGCAAAGTACAGTCATCAGCTCCTGTGAACATCCCTGATTGGTCAAAGATTTATGGGAAAGATTCGAGGGATATTTTGGGCTCATGGGTTGATGATCGTAATGGTACTGCTTATGGTGATGCAGATGGTCATGTCAATGATGAAGTTATTGATAACGATTATGAAGAAGATGACATCGTGCCTCCACATGAGTGGTTAGCTAGGAAGCTTGCAAGGAGTCAAGTATCTTCCTTCTCTGTGTGTGAAGGGGCTGGAAGGACACTCAAAGGGAGAGATCTTAGCAAAGTAAGAAATGCTATTTTGACAAAAACTGGTTTTCTGGAGTAAAAAATGTGCTCTGAAAACCACTCCTCAAAACCAACTTTCCTGTCATCTCCTCCCTCTAGTCATCATAATAATCTAGTTCATCACCACCATCATCAATTTTGTCATCTTGCTAAACAGGGTCCCATGATCCCATGAAGCACTCTTTCTTTAGCCGTTGCTTATATTAGTTAACAAATCCAATATGACGTGTGTCATGTACTAGTGATGAAGTAGAAGTCAGAGCTGACCTCTTTGTTGTGTGTTCTTCTCTAGGAAGAGAGGAAAAATGTAATAAACCTTTGGCAGCCTCTGAGATTTTGCCTGGTAACTTGGTAGAATTTCGTGTTTTGAGTAATGCAGTGAAATTCGAAAGAGGATATATGAAAAAGGGATTAGTTTAATCTTTGCTTTTGGCTGCTCATGCTTTACACCTGTTTCATGCCTTCTCTTATTACTTAAATTTTGCTCGTGTCCTTTATGACTTTGATTTAGTTATTTACTTACATTTTCTGGATGAGTTGGAAGATTAGGGCATTGCATCTTGAAATTACAGTGGATCAAGCTAAACGTTGATAAAGAATTCAAGCCATTGTCTCCTTCTTAGCTGTTTAGCCCTCATGTAATTAGCTAGACGCCTAGACCTACCAGAAGATTCATGTATTGATTGATTTATTTCGAACCATTACTAGAACATTTATATATTGGTTTGTGTCGTTAGCTGGACAGATGACAGACCTTCATGCAAGTTGGTTTGGTGGATTAGCTACTTGGTGTTTACATCTTGGCATGCAAATGCTATTTGCTTGAACCCTCTTTTCTCCAGTGTATTATTTGATAAATCATTTGGCATTCCATCTCGAACGTGCAGCCGAAACGTGGGCGCGGCTGCGGTTGTGATTTCACCCGCGCCGCTTTCCCAAACGGTCAGTCCTGATCATTTCAATGATCGAGAAGAGTTCAGGATAGAGAAGGGATTATTTTCCCTTTCATTGTGTAACTTTACTATCAAGTATTTCTACAATTCATTCCAGTCGGATCAAAGGAGCCACCACTGTTGCATGAAGTTGAAGAAGATAATCGCCCTTCTCATTGTCCTTGGACAGATTCTTGCATGCCAACAATGGTATCAAAATCTTGAACAACATGTCAACAGCATTTATAATTCATAGATCCCCACAGTTCAACCAGAAAACACAAAGCCTTTTAACGCCTTTTGCCGACGGGAATATCGATTCTTAGCAGAATTCTCCGTTCCTTTCACCTCCCACCTCTACCTCTCACATGTTGAGCACCCTCCATTTCTTTCAAGGACCACTTATTTATTTATTTTTTTAAAATCTTTTTTTCCATTGCCATGAATCCACACAAAGGTGTTCCTAATTATAAATAAACACAAGTGGTTCTTGAGTATGAATTCACTAGAACTGTGGATTCAATACTGCATCGTGATCTTAAGTTCTATCTCCAATATCGTTTCCTTTTTATGATACTGATATCTTCTTTTACACCTTGGGAAACTCAAGTTGCAGCACCCATACGCTAGTGTTGCAAAAGGGCTTCATCACTTGTCATTTTACTTCATAAAAAAACACTAAACTTAAAACTTCTGCTCGATACTCGATTGCTCAAAGGTACAATACCCTAACTTGCTGCCGGCCCCTTGAATTTATCCTTCCATTGATGATCGTTAGAAGGTGGAAGGTGCTAGTTTGTGCTTGTTTTGCTTCATTTACCATTGAAACATTTACTTCTTACCTCTTTAATTTCTTCACCTCCTATCCTGAGAACCTTACGATCAAGAAAGTTTATTCTATTAAAGATATTCGAACAACGTAGAAAATGTGAATTTAAAGATCGTTCGAATTGAGGTGTTTAGTCTGAATTGACGTGCAATTTAATTAAAAATTATCTTTCTTATTAAACCGGAAAATAAAGTTATTATTAAAGCCATGATATGTGGTTCTTCTTCCAGCTATTATTAACATGAACTAGCAGAGACAGAACAGCCCATGTTACATCTTTTGTCAAGGTTGTGTCCTATGTGCTCTGGTTCAACTGCTACATATATATATATATATATATTTTTTAAAGAGGCAAATGGTATATTTATTTTAATGCTTGAGAGATGTGAAGAGGTAGCCCACAACCAATTTTGCCAAAATATTTGCAGCAAGCCCAATTCTATGACCACTGTTTTCAAAACAAAGCCAGCGATTTTTTTTTTCATTTTTTTTATTTTTAATACTCGGACCAACCTTTTTTTCGTTATTTATTAATTTGTTTGTTGAAAATTTTACTTTTACATATAATTATTAAGCCTGTTGACTTTATTTTACTTCTGTTTCAAGCAAATAATAGACGACCTAGATTATGAAAGGTTTCGTGCTTTTCTTTTTGATATCGATTTTCAACCTAGTTTTTGTTCAAAAAACAAAAGCAGGTTCAAAGTCATAGCCGAAGCTCCGGTTTCATACTATTTTCCACAAATGTTTGATATCAATGAAAATGAAAATGATTTAAAAATATAAAAAAATAATAATTAAAAATTAAAAAAAAAGACTTTTTTTCAATTTTAATAGAATTTTTTTAGTGTTTTAAAATTATTTTCTTGTATTGATGTCAAAAATTATTTTTTATAAATAAAAAATTATTATTTTAATATATTTATGAATGAAAAATATTTTTAGTAACAACCGCAATCATACTTTCAAACAAGTATTAAACGGTTAATTAAGTTGGATGCAGTCAAAATAAAAATTAATAAAAAATTATTTAAGTTATAGCAGTCAAAATAAAAATTAATAAAAAATTATTTAAGATATAGCCTAATATTAAAAATAAAAATAAAATATTTTAATATTAAAAAAAAACATTTAAAATAGTAAATATTGCCACACTATTGAACAACCTCTAGTTTTTCAATGTGATGAGGTTGCATTTTCTCTTAGGCTATGATGGATTGTGATGACATGGTCATTAGGTGAGATAGGAAGGACAAGATTCAACTTTAAGGATGAAATTTGTTTTTAGTTAATAGTATTATGTACGGGAACATTGTAAAAAATATATTTTATTTAAAAATATATTAAATTAATATTTTTTAAAATTATTTTTAATATTAACACATTAAAGAAATTCAAAAATAACAAAAATATAATTTAAAATATTTTTAAAAGGTGCTTTGAAATATATTCAATGCTTGTTTGATAGTGTAATTGAAATTATTTTTAAGAGTGATTTTTATTTAAAAATATATTAAAATAATTTTTTTTAAAATAATTTTTGATATAATCCAATGAACATGACCTAAAATCATCAAATTTTTTTAATTTAAAATGATTTTTTTTTATTTTTTTCAAAAATAAAATAAATTCAACTACATGAACAAGAATAAGAGTGTGAAAATGGCTGATCCTTGGTCTTTTATGAAAACAAGTCTCATAGTAGATCCATTAGAGCCTAATAATGATTGGTTGGGGCGAAGTCTTTCATGGAATGTGCGGAAAAATAGATCGAGTTCATGATACAGCTCTTCTTTCTTATTGGTCCTATGGCGTGAGCTCCTGTTCCACTTTCTCACTTTTCTTGTTTGTCATAATCTCTCTTTCAATTTCAATTTTTTTACTCGTAATTTTCTATTTTCATATGATGATCATGAAGAGTTTTAAAAACTCTAATTATCTTAAGAAAATACGGATCCGCCTTCAGCTTTTATGAGATAATTGTTAAAGAAGTTAGTTCAATTTCTCGACCTTATGGGATTAAAATTGAGAAATTATAACCTTGAAGGACTGAAATGGAACGTTTAGTAAATAATAGATATGAAAACATAATTCTCTATTTGCGAATTGGGGTAATGGCACAAGAAGTATACTAACTTTATAACGTTTCTGAATCAAGTACATAGATTTTATTTTATTTTTACTATACCAACTTCTACAAAGCTTGTAATCAAGCACCTACCTCCGGCTTCTGCTACCTGCTAACTCTCACTTTGTCTCCAATATTTTTTATTGGAAAAATTACCTTTCCAATTTGATATCATCCAAATTCACCAGGGCCCCCCCTAAATGAACCGTAAACTATCAAGACCAAGAACTAGCATCAAATCTCTAAGCACTAGCCCTATGAATTGATCAAGAAAGAAAGTGCTTGTCCTATGAAAGTGAAACTGTTACTGTTATTAGTGTAGTCTACAAACATTAATATAGTTCCAAAAAGTAAAAGACAACATTGTAATTGCAGTCTTGAAACATATAACATCATAAGTACATCAATGGTGACAAACAGAAACATACTGTAAACAGAACGGTTAAGTAATTTTTGAGACAGTATATTAATAAGAGTGGTGGCTGGTAACAGGGACTTTTCGCCAAGCCATTCTCTCCCTCTATGTCTCCGTCCCTTTTGTGGAGGTGGAAAAATGTGTAGAGTGCGTGTCATTGCATAAACATAAACACATCTACCACACCACTTTCATTTGTTTTTTAAACCAAAGCAAATTCTGGGTTGTGTCTAAGTTGGATTTAATTTAGAATTGTAGTTTCTGATAAAGATTGGATCTTTTTATTTTTTTTGAGCGGAGGTTAAAGAGTAAAACAAAAATGTCAGTGAAGGGTAGAGTAGGAGTTGGAGGAGGAGTGATGGGTTCAAGGAATGCAGTGGTGTCAAGAAATTTGGCTCTTTTGCTTTGTTTCAGCAGCTTCTTTGCTGGGATAATATTCACTACCAGGCAAGTTTGACAAGCTTTGATTAATGAGTTCCTATTGCTTTCTTCAAAGTTGTAGGCTTTGGAGGTTGCTTTGATTGTATGATGCATTTTTACACTAAAGGGTATCAATTAGTTATGAGAAATATGTGATTTGTGATTGAGAAATTGAAAAGGGTCATTTTGATTGGTGAATGCTGTCGAAGGAAGCCTCTTTGATCGATTTCTTGGAGTTTTAATTTGAAGTGTTGTCATTGATTTTTGAAGATAAATGTTATAAGACGAGAAGAACTTGAATGTTTCAGAACAAATTGTGCTGTGCCTTACTCTTCTGCTCTTGATTTTTGGATATCGTGGAATCAAATGGTAGCCGTGCTGATCTTTTTTTTCTCTTTTTTTCGTGGCAAATATGTCTCCACCGACACTATCTTAACCTCGGAAACAGTAGCTGTAAACGTGTGCTGTCGTTTCTTTTTTTATTTCTTTCACTTAAACTTGTGTCTAATGCTGTAGGGCTCGATTAAATTGCAGAGTGTTAGTTGTTTTGGGCCATATAATTGATAATTCTATGTTGCACTAGTGCTGGTACCAATTGCTAGCAAGCTTCGTTTAATATATTTTGGCAGTCTTTGAAGTTTTAATTGTTATATATAAGTGTTTTTGGCGGCTTTGACTGCTTTAATGTAATGAAGAAATCTTGTACCAGGATATGGACAGAACCTGAAAGAACAAATTTAGAATCCGAGGACTGTAATCAGAAGCCAGTAAGTGCATTTCGGCTTTTATTAAAAAAAAATAAAATGGACAAGCTTAATTTCGTGTTGGGCTATGTGGCATTGAGGTAATTCAGAATGAAGTGTGGATAGTTGGTGGTCAATGGATGAATTCCTAGAATTAAAAGCTTAATTTCATGTTTAATTTGGCAATTAATAATTTTTCATGTAATATAATCTTCGCATGGCACATTCAATCAAAAGATTTCTATTTTCAAGTATGATGGAAGAACATTGTAATTCTTGTTCCTGACTCTCTATCTTATTATTCCAAGACCTTGGTAGACAGTATTTTGAATAAAGATGTGGCAACATTTATTCTGACTCATAAGCTACGACATTTCAGTGGTTGATCCATAATTTCTGGGAAGAAGAATTTTTTATTGTTTAATTTAGCTATGGATTTTCGTATCATAAAAGCAGTTTTCTTCAAATATATATAACTTGTGATTTCTAAATGCTAACCGGATGGAGGAATTAATTGTTGCATGTTAGTTTCGCTATCCATGGACTTTCTTTTCTACAACTGCCATATTTCTCAAACAAAGGTTAGAATTTGCAGTGTGCGTGTTTCTTGAAGTCATTTTTTCTGCTTTGATGGCTTTCATATGATCAGATTTCAGCTATGCTTCTCAATTATGCTATTGCAATTGACTTGCTAGTTATAGTATTTGCTTCAATCTTTTGCCACTATCAGAAGGTTAAAAATCATGCATCCAATAACAGTCTAGGGCAAATTTCAAATACTCAGTATGATATCAGGTAAGCTCTGCTGATACATTATGTTGAGTTCCACAGATACGATGGTGTTACCCTTTCATTGACCTAAACTCAAATCCTGTTGCTGTATTATTCTGAATGCAGTGCCCTGGATACTAAGATTTCAAATATAGAGATGAAACTAGCAGCTGCTAAAGCAAAGCAGCAATCTTTGTTAAGTGGCGATGCTGCATCAGGAAACGCGAAAAGAAAATACTTTATGGTAATTGGAATCAATACAGCTTTTAGCAGTCGGAAACGGAGGGATTCTGTTCGTGCAACTTGGATGCCACAAGGTGAATTGGCTGGGCTCAAATTTGTTTTAGACATGTTCTTTTTAAAGTTATATGCCACTCCAGTTGCCAGCTTGCAGTAAGAGAATGACTAATGAGTTCATATTTTGAATCCTTAACTAGGTGAGGCAAGAAAGAAATTGGTGAAGGAGAAGGGTATAGTCATACGCTTTGTGATAGGTCACAGGTTAGATTTTATACCTATCTTGTAGCTACTGTTGTTTGCGTTGTGCTTGATTTTCTTAAAAGTTACCACTTGCCATCTTTCTTCTACTGGACTGTATGTATAATTTGTGGCTCTAGCACTGAAGGGTAGTACAAATTTGATTATATCACTGTAAGAAGATTTTAAGATTGATGCAGTAATGAAAGCAGCTTTTTTTTTAAAAAAAAAATGCAAGAAATCTAGAGAGATTTGGAAAACTTCTAGATAAAACAGTCGCAATGTCACATGGAAGATACATATAGAATCAAGTGCTCTGTGAAATAAAAAAAGGAAGAAACGATGGACAGGTTGTAATATACCGAGGATGAGAGCATGGATTTGTGTACCTCCTTGATAGCTATGTTCACCATTCATGCTAGATGTCGGTATATTATATAGTAGTGGAGTATGAATTTAAAGAGGAAAATTTAATCAATGGCTTTTTCCACAGTTCAACTGCTGGTGGCATTCTTGACAAAGCTATTGAAGCAGAGGAAATGGTGCATGGGGATTTTTTGAGACTGGTGATGCTCTCCTCTTAATGGTTTTACATTTTATTCATTACTTAGCCGTTACATTCATCTTTTGCACTCTGATGGTTGAAAGTAGGTATAATGAAATGTCTGATAGGATTTTTAATAATGTCTAAACAGGAACATGTTGAGGGCTACCTGGAACTATCAGCCAAGACAAAGACTTACTTTAGTACCGCGGTTGCTTTGTGGGATGCGGACTTTTATATCAAAGTTGAAGATGATGTTCATGTGAATTTAGGTAAAAAGAATTTTTATCTTTTCTTGCATGTTTAATTTGTAGATCATGTACGCAATATGCCTTCTCTCTCTCTCTCTCTCACACACACACATGCTCACCCACACGATGCAGGCACACACAAATATGTAGAATTGTAGAAAATGACTTTCATTTTTAAAGACGAGGGGCCGTGAATTTTCCAAGTACATGTATATCTTGTTTCTCCAATCCCACTGTGCTAATCTGCTGTGAAATTAAAATAGCAACATTGGGCACGATCTTAGCTGGACACCGAAAGAAGCATCAGGTTTATGTCGGTTGTATGAAGTCTGGTCCTGTACTTTCTAAAAGGTATGCTCACTGGTCTGAACTGTTTGAATTAGCTCAACATTGGTAAGATATGGTTTCTTACATTTCCATGAAACAGGGGAGTGAAATATTACGAACCGGAGCATTGGAAATTCGGAGTAGCTGGAAACAAGTATTTCCGACATGCTACTGGACAACTTTATGCTATATCAAAGGATTTGGCGACCTATATATATGAAAACCAGTAAGTCTCCCTCCATTCATGCTAGTTATTTGGCTTGCAGAAAAAATAAAGTCTCTTGTGAGTAATGATGAGATGAGCTGAGATCTATAGCTCATCCAGTTTTGCTACCAAGAATCTGGAAAAGGGGGTTCTAATCCTGGCTTCATGTATTTGATTCCTAAGCATTACATGCTGTGAACATTTTTTTTGCTAAATATGCACTTCAATTTTCTTTTAATCTTTATATCCAGGCATATATTGCATAAATATGTCAATGAAGATGTTTCTCTGGGATCTTGGTTTATCGGCTTAGATGTGGAGCATGTAGATGATAAGAGAATCTGTTGTGGTACCATACCAGGTAAATTTTACACTTCTAGCAGTATATGTTTAAATATTATTCATTTGGTTTCTGTATGCGAAATCTACTCTGGTCATTTGGCGAAAAGGTGAAAGCAAAACCTGAATACCTGTAAAATCTCTTTGCCCTCTGAGGACAGATGTTCATTCTGTAAAACTCAGCAGATCCAAATTGGCAATTTGCTTCTTTCTTCTTTGAGCTTATTATAGTGTTAATTTTAAAGGTTTTTCCTGCTGTCTGTAATCTCATATAGTTATAAACAGACATATTCAGAATTCTTACAAGCTTCCACTCGTTCGTTTACCAAACTGCACATATTGATTAATTTAAAGAGAGAATGTAGCATAAATATAAATACTTCTTACAAAGATGATGATGTGATTCGTTACGGCAGATTGTGAGTGGAAGGCTCAGCATGGAAGTGTCTGTGCCGCTTCATTTGATTGGAAATGTAGCGGGATTTGCAGGTCTGTTGAAAGAATGGTGGAAGTTCACAAGACATGTGGTGAAGATGTAAATGCTCTAGAGCATGCAAGCTTCTAAGAGATCAGATACCATCCCCCCAAAACTCAGAATGGGCAACTTGTGGGGGAGTAGGTTGTAGAGCTGTGTGTAATATATACAGATAGAAATTATAGAGTTACAGTGAAAGAGAATGGAGATTCTTGCTGCTTTAAGGGCGCCTCTCCATAGGAGACCAGCCCCAGATAGTGGCAAGACATTAAAAGGAGAGGCTGGAACAAATTCTTTGATTGGTTGGAGGGCTGTTTTGTTGGTTCTCTGCCATGACTACTAACAAAACAGCAAGTTACAAAATCTTTATGAACAACTTTTGCTTTGTAGATCTATACAATATACATCAGTGTAAAAAATCCTTGATGGGTTTTTCCTTGCTTCATGAATGCTAATGGTTTCTCACTTTTTAATATCCCTCTTATTTTCAAGCTTCAGCGGCATTCTGCAGAACATGAAGGATCTGAGTGAGATCATAATATCTTTACAGTGCAGATGGCCACTGGTAATGACAATAAGATAGCTTCCAGGTCAAATGATGAGATCCAGCTTCGAAACCATGATGCCACCGCAGCAAGTCAGTGACCCCTGTTTGTTTGATAACCTACCAAGAACAGGATGGAGGAATCAATTCCATAACTACCCTACAATAACCTAGAATAACAGTTGGATGCCATGCCCCATTGTCTTTCCTCCCCCTTATTTTCATCTCCTTTTTGACCCATGTTAAGAACCGCAGCTGTCATTGATAATGAATGGTCTTTGACCTTAAATTTGAAGAAGGCAGTGATAGAGAAAGTGATGAACAGTCTGATGGATCATATTGACTCAGGAAACTGGAAGTAAAACTCCCAACCCCATATGTCGATGGTGAGAAACTAGGGAGTAGAAGCTTCAAATCAATAAGACCTGCATTGAATGAGCCACAGGTCTCTGTCAGGGAACAAGTTCATGGCAATGACTTTTGGCGATGATCTTACAAAATTGTTGTAGGCCACATTTTCAAGCCATAGGTGATTTGGGAAGTTCTGTGGTGACAGTTTTCACCTCCCTGGACCCTGATCATGCGCTCATAAGATTTCAATGATTAATAACACGCCATGGGTGGCAGTCGAGCCTTCAAACCGTTGGAAGCATGCATCATAGATAGAATCCTATTACCTTCCAAATATTATTCCGAGTAACGTTCAAGGATGCCTGGAGTCCACTCAATTGGCATGCGTTACACACGTGGTTGTTTAACCTTATCTAATTTGAGTGGTTGATCCAAGAAATTCAAGACTTGAAACATAACCTGATTAAGTTATGACTTGGATTAAATTTCGAGATAAGTTGGATAAAATATTCATAGTTTTATTGACTTGACAAGTTTTTAGAGACTTGATTGACTTAGTGCGATCAAAACTAAGATTTTTTTTTTTTTAAGATTTATCCAATGACTTATGAGCTAACTCTAATTATTCAAAGCTCTTTTCCCAATCAGTATTAGGACTGATTCTAACAACTAGGTCAACTTATAAATTACTGGATCAAAATCAAGGAAACAAAATTAAAAAAATAATGTTTTAATAAAAATAATTGAAATAGCAACTCATGAGCTCATCCAATAACCTAAAAAATCTTTATTTTTTCAAGTTAATCTGCAAATCAAATCAGGTGGGGCATTTATAACCCAATATAATACAAACCATCAAGAAGCTGAGAATAGTCTTCATGAACTCACCGAGGACAGACATTGAGGGAGGAATAAATAGCACATGACTCGTTGAGTTCACATCCAAACCTCCATATGTATAGGATTTTATCCATTTTTCCCTTTTTGAGAAAACAAAAAGGGGAAACGTTTCATATACATACAATACATTTTCTTATACAGTAATAGTGATTATTTTTTAAAGTATTTTTTATTTGAAAATACATAAAAAAAATAATATTATTTTGTTTTTTAAAATTTATTATTAACATCACCACAGCAAAATAATATGAAAAAACATGATTTTTTTTAATCAATAACAAAAACTGTGTTTGTTTTTGTGGCTAAGTTTGAAGTTGGGTACAATCCATTTTTGCACAAAAATATATTTTTTCTAACTTTTTCATGGGTCCATGCATACACCTCAATCTCCAAGTAATTTACTGTTTACAAGTGATATATTATTTACAGAATTAAGAAAAATCTTTGGCACATAAAATCTACTACACAAACAAGATTTCAATTAAAATATTTTTACAAATTAAACATGAGGGATTAGATGGGTTTACAAGGAAATTGAAAAGATGAAAAAACATTATAAAACTCTTCAATTTCTGGCATCATAATGTCTCTCACAGATTTGGAAAGTTGTTATTCTTGGAGCTTTAAAATAATGAGAGGAGAACAATAAAGGAGATTGAATCTTTGTCACCTACTAGTACCTTGTCAAAAAAAGTGGAAGTACTTTTCAAAGACAACTAACTATAAGAGTTCTTTCTTACCTCCCACCTAAACAAGTCACTTTAATTAGTTAGCTCAATTGGTTGTTCCATGATCATTACTCCATTAAAGCCGAAGGAAACACAGTAGTATATTGGTAATAAAAGATAAAAACAAATCCAGAGGTTTTCCCCATCAAGTTTACAGTATTGGGCTGGTAAATTAATCTAATTTCTGCATGGAAAAATGGTTCCAGTAGCATAATAAGATGTTGTAAGTAAAAACATTAATGATAATCACTAATTAGAGAGATCTAGGTTTGATATCTTCTTTGTAACAAAAACAGGGAAACAGCAATTGTTAAGATAAAATGATAAAGGAAAAGTTAAAGTAGTAATGACAACAAGTTTAATTAATGCTTAAACAATTGATTTGCCCTTTAAATCACACTGCATCTCCTAGAACAAGAAATATAGACATGAGAATGTATTTATAGGAGAGAAGGAAATAACTTGAAGAAAAGATCAGAAATTAATAAAAAATCATACCTTCCAAATATATATTAGCTTGTTCCTCAATAGGAACATGAGTATACGTGATATTGGCACGGCTCAATCAAACGATAGTACTCTATATTTATAGGAGCATTACTTTCTGATTGAACCGTACCAATATCTCGTTTTCTCTAAGCAGTCATACATTTTTTTTTTTAAAAAAAAAAACACAGATAAATAACGATTTGTTTATACAGTTAAAAAAACGCAATCATATGCACCATAAAACCCTAAATATCTCCAAGAAAGATGATATTCAAGTATCAAGGAATAAAGAGATTGTGTCAAGTGAAATGAATGTCAAAAGAACCAAGGGTTTCCAGGAAGCTTTCAAGTGAATAAAAACACTTACTGCGTAGAGACATATATAGAAGAATCGAAGGATGTAGGGAAAGAAAGCGATGAAGGAAAAGAAAATGGGGTTTGTTTTCTGCAAGGTGAAGAGATGTTCTACGACTGAGATTGTGATTCATCGCTTAGTGTGTGTGGCTGCGTCTGTGAGGAGAGAAAGGGATGGAAGAAGGGATCTCATGTATAAGCTAGAAGAAGTTCGCAATTAATTTCCTACCAACCCAACAACAAAAAGGAAGGTGAGTATATTAAATTTAAAGCTTAAAGAAACAATGCAAAAAGCACACTGAGGTCCCTCGAGCTTTCAATTTGTATTTATGACTTAAAAAAGAGAGCTTGGAGGAGAGGGCATGTTGGCACCGGTATGGTGCCACCGGTCATTATTTTGAATTTGAAAAAGCAAGGCAAAGGTAATCGGTTGGTTGGTTAAGTTTTATAGGCTATGTGTAGTCTAGTTTGCTGATGTTTTACTTAACAAATTGGTGGCAAAGTTGGTTTGAAAATACTAAAAACATGAAAACTTGTTCTTGAAGGAAAGTGAGGGCCGGGTGCATGATGCCTGGATGCCGAGGGGAAAATAATAGTGCCTGGATTCTATTTATGGCTAAGAAGTTATTCACACTTTTAAATAAAAGCTAATTATTGATTTAAATTCAGCAGATAAGATTTTACAAACATGATTTTTCTTTTCATGTTTTCAAGGGGATCTCCATTTATGTTTGTGTGTGTTTTTGTTGTACAAATTGAAAAGGGCAAGGAATGTGATGAATTAATTGTGTCCCTCAAAAGGCATGTGCAGAAGCACGAACCACTATTGCAAATAGTAAAATCTTTACACATGAAACTGTGGAGACCGTATCCTTTGTTAGGACTTAATTTGTTCCCCCCTCGGATTCATGTCTTTCTAAGCAAATGATGGAATAAAAACTACTAATGACTCCATTGATATTGTTGAGTGGGAGTTAAGGGATTTTTTTATATAAAAAAAAGACTTAGACCCTTTGAAGTTTGACTTAATTGATAATGAAAATTAAATTCATGAATAATATAAAACATTTATAGTATTTAGAGAGTAACTTGTGACTTAACTTAGAAAGTACGAGGTAAAGTTTTAATTAGACCTTCCCGAGGAGCAATTTTTTGTCTCTTATTATTATTATTATTATTGCTGCAGCATAAGTCATCAAAGACCATCTATGAGCAAAATGCAGCAACCACCTTTCGCAAGCTACGAGCCCAGCAGCTAAGGAAAAGGTGAGCTCTCGGTTTGCACCGGCCATTACAAGCATCCATAATTATTGTAGACATGAAGGTCATGCTCCTGAGTGAACCCTGGGCATTTATTAGGAGTAAATTCAACTACACAACTTAGACCCCACAGCTAAAATTTGGACTCATGCCCAAGTGCTAATAAGGTTTGATTATGGTAATGCATCCACTTATGCCATATGTTAGTGTTTTAAGATTGAAAGCACAATTATAATCGTTTATGTGCTCTTAGTATCGGTGGGATTTGAGCTATATATAATCTTGTAAGTTATAGATTGTGACATGTAAAGCTAATGTCACCAAGAGGGTGACATGATGGAAAAATACTTGTGATTTGTATATCAAGTTTCGAGTTTGAGTCAAGGTATGTATCTCTTGTAAAAACATGGGGCAACCAGGATTTTACTCACTTGCTTAAACCTTCAAAGTACGCTTTTCAGGAAGTGAGTTTCCTCACATAAAAATATAATATGTAAAGCCAACCTTGATTGATATTTTATATGGGGTATATGGTTTGATTTGATGATGATAAGAAATGAATAGGTAAGGAATAAAAATAAAAAAAACTTGTGTGTGTATGTGAGATCTAAGATGTTATTTGAGAATGTATTTAAACTATATTTTTTTAGATTTTTCACCTAGACCCACAAAGTATGTTTTCCGGGAAGCGAGTTTCCTCACATAAAAAAAATAATATGTAAAGCCAACCTTGATTGATATTTTATATGGGGTATGTGGTTTGATTTGATGATGATAAGAAATGAATAGGTAATGAATAAAAATAAAAAAAACTTGTGTGTGTATGTGAGATCTAAGATGTTATTTGAGAATGTATTTAATCTATATTTTTCTAGATTTTTGAATTTTACTTTTTTTATAAAAAAAATACTATGTTTTTGTATTTTTTATTGATTTAATAAATTAATATAAAAACACATACTATGTTTTTATATAAAAGAACACTATCAAGAAATATCAAACACTGCAATCCCAAAAATAACCAGAAAATTTGGTGGAAATTAATTAATGTCGTATGTCCATTGTAGCTCTATGAGAGATCTTAGGTATTAAATATGGTGTCATGGGGCAAGGGAAGGATATGACATTAGCGAAAATTGTTTCCTTTGAGAGCCCACTATTTTGAATGGGACAAGAGTTCGATATTGACAATGACAAAGGAATTTAATTATTCAAGTTTTTGTTAACACAATCAAGGAATCATATGTTAATTGGATCCATATTCTATATACCCTAGATTTGAGCTCTATATATTATCGTTCTTGAACAAGTTTTTTTTTATGTGATGGAACCTCACCTTTTAAGCATGCTTTGTGGGTTTAGAAAAATTAATAAAATCTTAACTGTCTCAAATTTTTACAACGTTTGCATGTTTTGATTTGAACTTAAAACCTACAATACAAAGGTCAAATCCTTTACCAGTGCATCATGTCCCTTGAGAACTTATATTTCTTGTACAAGTCCAAACACTAAAATCCCTTACCCTCAAACACTAAGGATTAAGGACAATATCGGCCCTAAGTTGATAGTATACCAAAGCTTGCTGTATATTGGTTAGTGACAACACGCATATAATTTTAGCTAAGGTAAGATAAAATCCTTTTCATAAATTGATAGTAAAGAATTTATATATATCTTGAATATATTACCTACTTTTCTTTTTATATATAACCTCTCCGTGAATTAATACTCAAATGATAGCATAAAGAGGTGAAAAGGAATTACAAGTGGTCATGAACGAAATTAAAAAGGAAACAGAACCTGAAATTTTTTCCAACATGGGGTCTCCAAGAGAAGACCACATGACCAGTTAGCATCCCTATAACGTTATATATGCATTAAATTCACATCTTGCTAGCGTCAGAACCCATGTTCTATAAAGATTTGAATGTTTGGAGCATGTTCCCCTAACATTTAAGGCAGGGACAGTGCCAAGATGAAACAAATCAACACTTGAGCAAGACCATAGTTAGCTACGATATTTGAAATAAGCAAAGAGAATCTATACTGATCTCCCTGAACAATTTTTCTTTTTATTTCAATGTTTCTAAAACGATTTGAAGCAGAAAGGGCTTTTGAATATTGATGTGTCCCACTTTGTTTTGGTCGAGCTCTTGTTGATTAATTAATGAGGAGGAGGAGGAGGAGGAGGAGATGAAGAAGCACAAAAGTGAGAATCTATTATCTTTCCACAGTGCAAATTTCAACCATGTTATGCTTGCTAAGCAATTATATTTTGGGATCCTACTCGTAGAGCAATGTCTTTGTATGATAATTAAATTAGTAATAATTCTCGATGCTTAAAATCAATCTGCCTATTGTTTGATGAAGGTGAGCTTCTCGGATTTGTTAAAAAGTCTAAGAGTTAAAGTTCTCTTTTGAAGCTCCTCTCAACTTCTATACTCTAGTAAAAGTTATTAAAGTTGAAAAGTATGATTTATTTCAAGACTTAGTTATGAACGAGTTGACACGAATAAATTCTAAACAATATTGTTTTTTTTTTTTTAAAGAAAAGTCAAATCAAGTTTTGAATAGATCACGAATTGACTCGCTAAGTAAATTAGATCATATCATATCAATTTTTATCTAATTTAATTTAAAATCTCGTCTAAGTTAAAATTAGATTAGTACATAATAATGATATTAGGTCGGCAATTTTTTATCCCCATTATTGTATGTACACATCAAGCATCAATGCAAGTGAAAGTCTATTGTGTTGCATTGTCTTGTCTAATTCCTTTTACCAAACCCTACTTTATTTCCAAATTTATGTACAAATGAAACCTTAAAATTCAGTTAAACCCAAACAAAAATAGGGTTTCAATTGACCTGGTGGGATTACATGGGTAGAAAGTGTATAGCCAAGAATCCAAACCAAACCCTATTATGTCTTTCAAATCCTACCAAAAATCGGCCCGTGGCTGTACCCCAAAGAGCAGCTGCCCTTCTTCCCATGTGAATTAATGCCTGTCTTTTCTTAGCTTTCCCTCACAGTAAAAACTAATAAATAAACAGACAAGCCCCACTTTAATCAATGTTTTCACGTGAAAAAACCCTGCAACATATTCCATCTCCATCTTGGTCCTCGAAACCCTACTATACATGTACACGTACATACCATTATCATTTCCACCCAAAAATCACCATCATATTGATAATTAGGAGCCTTAATCTAACATACAAATTAAAATTAAAATTAAAGTGAATATAAATGAGCAAATTAACCCCATGATTCATTCTAAAAATGGTTGATTTCCCTGGGAGATATTCTTTGATGTTTCTTCAACCTCCATGATGGTTTTGTAGCCCTGAAGTTGTCGATCGATGCAATCAATAGACAAGCAGTACCAGCCACCTTTGTTCTCTGGCCATAAGCAGTCATCTTTTCCTCAAGCTTGAAGGAGTCTGATCATGGTCTCCACTGCTGTGCCCTCCTTGTTGATGATGATGGAGAATAACACAGATCCATATTCCAACTTATTGTGGCCACAATTAACGAACCACAGAGAGGAACTCTAATAAAGAAGAGAGAGATAGAGCTTTGTGCAGGGCTCAGTGGTTGGGAGATGCTCTTTATTGGTGCTTCTTGATGGACCACATCCACAACTCTTCTTGGTATCTGGTGTGTCCCAAAACAAGACTAGATTGGAGACTTTATGAAGAGAGAAGAAGAGATGTAGCAGACGTACGTCAAGGCCTTGGAACGTTTCACTTCATTTCTCTATATTTTCTGGTGAAGTGGACTAGACTGAGGCTAAGTTTTTGTTTGTATACTGTTCAACATTCAATGTTGTTAGGTGCAAGAAGGATGACAACGGACAATTTGAGACCATGAATGCACATTCCTAATCCTATAAAATTAACTCCAAATTCTCTATAGCAGTGAATTTTAATGTGATTTCTCGGGCAACGTTGATAGGTACAAGAAGGATAGCATTTTGTTGCTCAATGGTTCATGTAGTCACCAATATCGATCTTGAGCAGCCCAGATTTATGCTGATTAACCTAAAACTGTGCCTGATTAGGAGTGGGATTCCATCGAAGTATGAGTTTGTGACCAACACAATTATTTTGTTGGCTTGGAGTTAATAGAATTTCTATTGTAAGCTTTCTTTGGGAATCCGTTTTACTTGTTATCATGTTAGTTCTTTTAGCCGAGTCATCTTCACAACAAAACATACGATGTATTTAAAGATAAAAAGTATCATAAGGTCGGATTATTTGTCAATAGATACTAAGTTTTCTCTTCGTATAATTTTTAAAAAGCAGTCATATATTAATACGATGTATTTAAAGAAACTTAATAAATTTTCTTAAATACTAATTTCAGTTTTAATCAAATTAAACTTCTTGTCCTGTGAGAATAAAGATTTGAATGTGAATTCTATGATTATTATTTTTTTTATGTGATGAAACCCACCCCTTAGGAAATATATTTTGTGAATCCAAATGAGCGAATAAAATTTTGGTTATTCCAGATTTTTATAAGAAACTTAATAAATTTGCTTAAATACTAATTTCAGGTTTAATCAAATTAAACTTCTTGTCCTATAAGAATAAAGATTTGAATGTGAATTCTATGATTTTTTTTTTTTGATGTGAGGAAACCTCACCCCTTAGAAAATATATTCTGTAAATCCAGATGAGCGAATAAAATTCCAGTTATTCCAGATTTTTATAAAAAATACACATCTTAATTCAAAATCAAGATCTAATTTGCAGATCATAAATTTTATATCATCAGGATATTACTCTTTAAAAATGATTTCTATAATCTCCTTCTTGCTTTATAAAAAAATAACTCAATATATTATTAAATTTTTGATGGGACAACCTAATGGTATATAAATTCAAAACCTAACCCTAATAGCATTTTATATTAAATCAAATTGAGAGTCAATCCAGTTCAAAATAACATTGTTTGGTTCATAAGAGCATTAATATACATTTTACTTTTGGTTGCAATTCAAATGATGAAGGGTGTTTGGTATTGCGGTTGTTGTTGTGGTTGAGGTTAAAAAAATAGTTTTATGAAAAACACTTTTAGCTGCGATTTATAATTGAAATTGAAGTGTTTGGTTAAAACTATGGTTGAGTTTGAGGTTTAATAGAAAACATTTTCGTGTGTTTGGTTACCATGTTTTTTATATTGTTGTTAACTTATGAAATTACTCTAAATGATACACACACATATTTTTTAAATATTGTAGATTTAATAATCATAATAATAAAATATAATTAATAATTCAAGTAAATTAGATACTTGTTTTTATTCTCCCATCAAATTACTTGCATTTTCATCACTAACTAAACCATACGTTAAGGCCTTTACGATCTCTTGGTATTTAATCGAGAAACAATATCTAGTAAAATATTATCAGGAACAACATTTACGATCCATATTGATTTTCATGATTTCTATCTACGTGTTGTAAAGATATAATTGTTAGGCAAAATCTAGTTGCAAGTTTTATAATTTCATTCAGGACTCCGTTGATCTTCTCACCTTTCTAATTCATAATCAATCGAAAATCAAAAGAGTTGTGAAGTGAAATGAAGTTACACGTTTTATCCTTTCATCAAACCGATCTCTATCTACACATTTATTTATTTTTTAAAATATAATTTTTATATATTTAAAAAAACTGGGATGGGCTTGGGCTAATTAAATAGGTCGGTCCAGCCAAATTAGGCCAAAACATCCACTAAATGTATTTCATTATAACTCAAGTCATACATAAACTAGTTAAAAAAAAAAAATACTTGTTGCTGTCTAATAAAAGAAAAATGATAGCTTTTTGTTGTTTAATGAGAATTGAAAAAGCAAAGGAAAGCGGTTAAAATGATAACTCAAGTCTAATCGCATTGTTTTATAATACAAGGAGGCACGAGGTGAAAGAGAAAAGAAGAAAAACCAGCTATTAGTTGTTTTTCATAAAATAAAATTTTTGTGATTTTATTACGTGAAATCTATATAAATTTTTCAATTTTTTTGTCTCGACCAAATGCTAAATGTCAACACTTTTTTTTTTTTGCAACCTCAATATATTATTAAATTTTTGATGGTACAACCTAATGGTACATCAATTCAAAACCTAACCATAGTAGCATTTTATAATGAATCAAATTGAGACTCAATCTAGTTCACTGGTTCAAAATAACACTGTTTGGTTTATAAGAGCATTAATATACATTTTACTTTTGGTTGCTATTCAAATGATGAAGTTGCATCATTTTAACACTTTTTTTAAAAAAATAAAAAATAAAAAATAAAAAATAAAAGGGCGTTGAAAATTAATACCATCATGCAAGGTTTTGTTATTAATTAAACCTAAATCGTGGAACTTGATGTATATCTTTGAAATCATCATTAACTTGTACATGAAAACTATCTTTTCACATGCTTTTATTAAATTTAAATCCAGTATAATCATCAAATTAAACAGTATATACTTCGATTATGGAGAGAAGCCTAGTTAACTTAACCAATGGAATTCTCCTGGACTTTGAATGCATCGTGCATGCCTAGTTGGCTAACCCAGCCCAACCAGCACGCACCATCAAAATTGCTGACTCAAACCAGATTTCTTTCTTGACAAGTAGGCAACCCAAGTACTGTTTGTGATCCAATACAATCACCAAAGACACTCCTTGTACAAAGCCAATAGGTTTCTTGTTGGCATCAAAGTAGAACCCTGACAAGTTACCTCTCCCTCGCCCTCGCCCTCGCCCTCCCGTTTTTCTTTTCTTTACCTTCACTTTGATCGATCGATCAATCAAAACCCAAGTCGCCTTCAATTTATCTTTGTTATTTCTTGTTAGGTATGCTGTGAAGTTTGAAACTTTATCTGAATTCATTATTTTTTATAAAAAGACTGAAACTTTGCAGTTGGATGATTCTGTTTGAAAAAGTTTTGAATCCTTTTTCGTGGTATCTTAGTGAAATCGAAGATTTTAATGATGTTTTGGTGCTTGAAATTTGCAGTGGATTATAAAAGTTCCAGTCTTGATACCACCACCATGGCTAGAAGTTCATTCAAGCTAGATCATACTTTGGGTTAGTTTTGTTTTGTTTCTATTTCGATTGAATTGTTAAGACCCATGTTTTTGTTTTCCCAGTCACAATCTCATGTTTATTGGATTATTCGAGGAGTTGTGGAAAATCATGCAGCCTTTGATTTGAGTTATTTCATTTGAAAAAAGAACAAGGAAAAAAAGCTTGAAGTTACTCCTTTGATGATTTTTTTTTGTGGGGGGCTTGATCATGCTGTATTTTCTTCTTGGCTAGCTCTTTAGTTTGATAATGAAGATACGAGAGGTTTAATTTTTGAATGAGATTGTGGGCCTGGTGAGAGTTTAGTTTGATTTGTAAAGGAGAATATAAACTTCTGGAAATCTTGGGCTTAAATACAATTTGATATGCAGGATTAGATGAACTTTTATTTTTGGTACGAGACTCGAGATTTTGCAATGGGCTAACGTGATCAGGCCATCTGGCAAATTTCATTGTTTGGTGTAGTTGAGACTGGGACATCCCGTGAATTTCATCTACCGTTTCATTTTTTTTTTTTTTTTCTTTGATGAACTTTAGGGTGAGATCCATGCGGTGGCGTTGATTGTACTTAATTTGCTGCATTTCTTAAGGAAACAAATGAATTTTACTTTTTTTTTCCTTGTTTATTCCTGAACATTTTATAGCAAGTTCGTTTTTGTAAATCCAAATTAAATATGCGGTTCAGATGGTTTCTATTGATGTTTTAGCACTCTAATTTGGTTATGGTGTGCTATTTATCTTAACCATGTATGTCGAAAACAAAGCCAACATGTTGATAGTGTATCAATCTGTCTACCTTCCATCTAAAATTTGATCATTCTTCAGAGAGGAGGCAAGCAGAAGCTTCTCGCATTAGAGAGAAATATACTGATAGAGTACCTGTAAGAACATCAGATTGCAATCAAGATTCTATATATTCTAGTCATTATGAAAATACACTTCCTTCTAACTGGCATGTGGTGCGCTGTGCAGGTGATTGTGGAAAGGGCCGAAAGGAGTGACATCCCTGACATTGATAAGAAGAAGTCAGTTCTATTTTCTTTCATATTCTTTCCTGTTTTAAGTTGCAGGACGAACTCATCTTATTTGAAGGAGATCTAGTTAGATATTAGTTGATTACTATGATCTTTTTTGATAACTGGTTAGTTTCTTTTTTTTCTTAGCAAGAACATTTTGTTGCCTATTATGACTTTTTAAAACCTCTATGTACGTATTCAATTAACAATTTGAGTATTTAGCAGCAGTAATGACTCCCTGCTGACTCAAGTTTTGTACACCAGAAAGGGGATTTCAATTCTTACTCCATACTCATTTCGTTCTAATTTAACACGGTTGTTGTAAATTCAGATATCTCGTGCCAGCTGATTTAACTGTGGGTCAATTTGTTTATGTTGTCCGGAAAAGGATCAAGCTCAGTCCTGAGAAGGCTATATTTGTCTTTGTAAAAAACACCCTGCCTTCTACCGGTGAGTAGTGCTCTGTAATTTTCTATCTGTAAGTCAATGTTCAATGAGTTACGATGGTAATTTTTCTTCGTCTTTATTTTTTTCCAGCTTCATTGATGTCAGCAATCTACGAGGAAAACAAGGATGAAGATGGTTTTCTTTACATGACATACAGTGGGGAGAATACCTTTGGATTGCACTAGATTATGTCATCAATCTGTATTAAATGAATCCTGGAAAAAGTATATTCTTAGCATTCAGCATACGCTGACCACTCTCTCTCTCTCTTTTTATCTATTCCCCGTAGTCGTGATCATGCCATTGAGTGGATAATGGAAGCTGTTTGATTGATGACATGGAAATCAATGGATGACATGGAAATCAATGGATGACATGGTCTTGGCTTGGGGTGCAAATATACGAAGTGAAACTTGTTCTCTCGATTCTCCTTGAAGCAATGAAAAGAGATTCTTGGAAGGTTTCTTCTGACTTGTTTCTTTCTTGGTTTTGTTATTAATAAGATCTATACCCTTAAACGCGGAAGATTTTTCTTTCATACAATTGAAGCTCCACACCAATATGTTCCCATGCTATTGAACGGGTTGTAAAATTTTTTTCTTGTTTTTGTTTTTTGTTTGGGCTGGATTGTTCAGAAGTTGCATGCTCATGTCAACCAGAATGAGCTGTTCAGTTGGGCTTCTGTAGTGAAGGGCATCTTACAGCCTGCATTTCCTAGCTGTTACTACAGCTTAATAACTGTCCAAAAAAAATAGTTGGTGTGTTCTGTGGGACGGTGTGGTGTGGTGTGGCTATAATTGAAAGTGTTTTATCAATCAATACAAATCTTGGATTCTACTTTAAACTTTTTAATGGCATTACTTTTTCAAACTTTAATCGCAAAAGCTAACACGATGCAATTGGATCCTGAAACCCCAGGATGTGTTTGCACTGGTTGATGATCTGTTTATTTTGTGAGCCAGCCAGCATTCATTCAAACAACCTCCTAGACAAAAACATGCGATAAAACATAGGGAAGACAAA
The DNA here is from genome assembly GCA_015731905.1 of Salix dunnii. Taxonomy (NCBI): domain Eukaryota; kingdom Viridiplantae; phylum Streptophyta; class Magnoliopsida; order Malpighiales; family Salicaceae; genus Salix; species Salix dunnii. The sequence goes on along the minus strand of CM027662.1, from coordinate 534,807 downwards.
GGAAGCATTAATAGCAGCCCACAGCATAATCTGCCAGAAATCATCTGTTGTTGCTATTATGACACGAGGCTAGTTTGTTTACATATAAATCACGTCGGAGATTATTTTCTCTGGCATTTACTTTTGACCCATTTGAAGCTGCTGGATGCTCCACTCTTGAGCTTTTGAGCCCCGGACATAGCAGCTGCTTTGGCTTTGTTTATTCCCCCTTTGGCATCTGACTTCTTCTCGTTGCTGGTATCTTGCTTAGTTGCGTAATTGTCTTCTTCCATGGAACCAAATCCTCCTGCACCCCATTGATCTGCCCAGCTGGGAGCCTCACTTGCCATCGTTTTTTGTTCTGCTTCGATTAAGCCAAGAATCTAACAACAACGCCAATGTTTAATAACCTATATTTGCATACCTCACAAGAAAAGTACAGATCCAATTAACCCGCATAAACATGAGAGTCAAAACATCAAGAGAATTACATTTTGCGAGCATATTTGCAAGCATTTCAAGAAAATCATGGATAAGAAAAGCCATTCTTTATCAGCAACTAGAGATCAGATGCATGAAGAGACCTAGTATTCTTGTTATTTTACAAGAGTTCTGCACGTCAAAATAGATACAGATCCATGCCACAAACACATTATACATTGACAAGAACACAACCAACGAGAAGATGAAGATATCATATTTAATTTGGTGCGTGAAAGGGAAAGAGACAAGGTTTACCTTGTGGTGATCAGCCTTGGCTTAGAATGAGAAGCTTGAAGGAAGAGTTAATAATGAAAAATGATCAAGGGATCAGGCACCTTTGAGCTAACGAAAAGGAAAAGAAGCCACTTGTTGATAGGCTGTCTTTAGCTCCATTCTATGCTTAAAAAAAGACTTTCCAACTCACTTGTTTCTTCTTTCCTCGTCATGAAGAAAACTATCTTTGGAATCCAACTAACCTTTACTCTTTCTTAGATAACCTTAACTTGAAGTAATTGAATTCTAATAGAAAATAATATAAATTATATTCTATAGTTTCATTTAACAGTTTAAATTTTTAGGTAGGATAATTCCTTGATATAATATCAAAACCTTGTTGACTAGTAGTCACGAGTTTGAATTTCACCCCTCTATTTTATTTGATAAAAATCAAGAGTCTGTATAAATTTCAAACTCAAAAGACTTTCAATTGATGAGATGTGTTAAAGAATAATATAAATTATATTCTGAAATTTTATCTAACAATTTAAGATTTTAGATAAAATAATTTTTTAATATATTTATCATCATGTATTATTATATGTCCTGGTTGGACATTGGGATAGGCATCTGAATAATTATACACACATGTATAAATATATGACAACTAGTATTGTCCAAAAAAGTCTTATGGTAGTATTCTATTAGTAAAAAAAGAAGAAGATAAAGCTCATAATCCATAAAAATAATAAAAATATCTCATCTTAGAATCTTGTTCTTTTATTTATATTTATTTCTCTTTAAAATAAATAAAATTAGTCACAACTAAAATGATATTAGTTATTATCTGAACAACATGAATTTACTTGTATTCTTCAATCTAGTTGAGCAATTGTGCTAATTTTTGTTTGTTTATTATTGGAAAAAAAACCTTTTTTTTATTAGGGTTTGTTGATTATGTTAATCTATTTATGATCTATCTTTATCTTTGTTTGTGTCTCATTTAATTTTTTAACACTTCTCAATAAGCACTTAGTACAAATTGACAAATAAAAAAATAAATTGTTTTGTATCATTTGTCATTTTTCTCATGGCTCTTGGGTAATGTTAAAGAGAGTACTTGTAGTTCTTGCTAGTGGTAGAAGGTTGTTGTGTAGTGGTTGCACTTGCACCTTTTTATATATATATATATATATACAAGCTACTTTATTTTTTTATTTTATTTTTCTGTTTATCTTTATACTAGGGTTGTGTCGAGAATTTAATTAAATAATACAATTTAATTAAATAATATAATAGGCCGTGCATGTGTGACCTCAAAGAGCCAACGATGTGTGACGAATTATTTTGAAGTCCAGGGCAAGTTGGATAAACAATGTATATTTTAACTATCTTAGGTCAAATTGTTTTTATAATTTTTTAAATTTATTACAAACATAAGCAAGGGCAGACCTATGTTATGTTTTGGAGGGACCCCGGTAACGCCAAAGTTTTAAAATATCTTAATTTTGGTTTTTTTTTTATATATATAAATCTTAGTTTTAATTTTAGTTCTTGGATTTTTAAGATTTTCATAATAGTTATGCATTTAGCTCCTTCAAAAATAAAATATTATATTTGGAATTGATCTTTGAAAAGGCACCTTAAAGCCATAGTCGCAAATGAGCGATCCTTTATTTTTATTGCAAAATATAAATTAAACCATAGTTTAAAACAATAAAACAAAAATAAGTTATATAAAATTGGTATGATATAATATATTATATTCAAAACGATGAAGTCTTGTATGAACTAATTAACCTTATATTATTGGAGGCAGATAAATTATCAATTTCTATCACAAAAACAGCTAGTATTAAAATATATCTAAAATAAAGATTTTTATAATATTCAATTCATGTAACTTGGATTCCGAAGTAAAATCTAGTACCAAAAGTGGTTGATTATAGTGTCAATTTGTATTAAAATGATATTATTTTATTTTGAAGAAATTATTTTGGACAATAAAATAATTTTAAAACCCGCATACCAAAAAAAATTAAAGGAATCAAAATAAACAAAATCAAAACAATAAGGGTTGAAATAAAAACCAATATATATGATTAATTGCAATTAAAAGATACAATTGAAAAAAGCCAAAACTTCTATAGAAGAAAAACAAAATAAAAATACCAGGGACTAAAATCAATAACCTGTCAATAAAGAGGATTAATATGCAACCTGTCACTGCAAAAGAGAGAAAAAGATAAAAAAAACCGTCCACCGTCCACCTCCTTATGTTGCCACGCTCACCGGAAAAGAACATCACGGCGCATTCGAAGACACGGTAAACGAGATTTTCCACTAGCCACAGGACACAAAACGCACAGCCTGAGAGGGAGGCAAATAACAGCTAGCGCGTCAAGAAGACTAGCGATTATCCCACACCCACACTCTATAGCTTTTCCCTTAATTTCTACATGTGAAGAGATGTTTTTTATGAAGGACTAAAGATTGTGGGGCCGATATTGTATGTTTTCTCAAGCCCGCATATTAGGCCCAAATGGTGTTTTTTAGTCCAAAAAGATATTTTGAACCCTAACAGTCAACATAAGAAATGGGCCTTGTAATGAACAAAATCTCTGGCCCTTATAGAGATCAATCACTCATTGAAGTTTCTCTTGTGCCATCCCCTTCTTCATTGCTTGGTTAAACTATGGAGTCCAAAACCTTGGAAGCGAAATTCATGACACAGTGAGTTAATATTGTCAGTTTTGGTGTGCTGCATCTCGATCCTGATGGAGATTATGTGACGGTGAAATCTCGAATTGACCCAAGATTGCCATTTAACACATGGGTCCAAGCAAGTAGACAATGTTGTCTAGCAAAGTGTTTAACCAGCTCGGTCCATAACTCGACTTCTGAGCTCAGTTATCCATGGCTTTGTTCAGTTGCTTATCGGATTCCAGCAGGATTGCATATGAAGGAGAAAGAAGTGCAGAAAGCAGGTTGAAGTCCATGGAGAAGGGCAACACTAAAAAAGGCCCTCCAATTCCCCTGCCATACTTCCTCCCCGTCGGAGCTGGATTTTTCCGGTGCATTCTAGCCAGGCCATAGAAATCTAATATTCATTTAATCTAACACTACTTTATCTGTTGAATTTAAGCTTGTTGTGTCATACTTTAGCAGGGAATTTTATGTTTCTGATTTGCAATTTTAGGGATGAACTAAAATAATACTTAATTTAAAGTTTTTAATAAATAATTTAAAATTTTAGAAAAATATATTCCACCCACACTCCCAAATAGTGCCTCAATCTTCACAAATTTTGTCTTTAGTTTATATTAGACACTTGAACCGTACTTTGCCGCATTTTATACAAAAGCTTTTTTGAAATGTTTTATAATTAAAAAAACTCTAAGTGAAAGTATTTTTTTTTTATGCATACATGCAATTAAATAAATTGAGAACTAAAAACAAAATTGAAAAAAATCTGAGAGATAGATGTAGATCTGTCTAAAAATTGAGAACTAAAAATAAGATGAGATATTTATCCAATTGTGTTTGTTAAATTTTTATTAAAATGATTTTTTATTCAATCAAATAATAATTGAAATCGACACAAATATTAAGTTAATTAAAAAAGATAAAAAATAATATTAAGCAAGACTGGACGTATTTAGAAATATTATATGAAAATAAAAAAAATATTTCAAAAATAAAATTCATCTATACAAAAGTTTTTTTTTTTTATAGAAGAATGAACAAACCTCTTCAAAAAAAAAATCATTAAAAATAAGCTTTCTAAAGTAAATAAAAGAGAGAAAAGATCTCAATCTAAATATAAATATATGCTTTAAATCAAAAAAGAAGAGTTAGGCATTGTTAGGCCTAACACATTTCATTAAGGCCCACATGACTAAACTTTATTTTACTATATTTGGGTTCATACACACTAATTATTTTTGAAAAACAAAATTGTATGAGCTATTTTCTGAGGCAGACAACATATTATTTGAATTTGCTTACATTCTAACAATTATAGTGGTCAAGAAATTAAAGCTTAAAATTTTTGTAATCAAAACCCTGTTTTCAGCTCATTTTGACCCAAATATTCTATAAAATACTTTAAGAACTATGATAAACTTATCTTTGACCTCAAAACTCCAAAAAAATAATCTAAAAAATTCAAATCAACTGGAAACCAAAAATCTACCCGAGCTTAAATTTGTTTTATCAAGAACTTTAAAGGGAAATAATTGACACAAACATTGATTGTTTTGGAGACTTCAATCGGTGTCAACAAAATTTTTATTCTCTCAACTATGGACTAGAAAATGATAGAAATGCATTTTTGTACCAAAATTAAATTGTGGAAATATTGAGGCACTAAAATTGTATATTTTGTATTATTTTTAAAGTTCAAGGATCAAAGTGTGTTTTTCTCTAAACTTCTTGCATGCCATTCCTGTTTGGTATATTTTCATTCTAGTTCTTTTATTATTATTTTTACCCTTAAGAAAAAAAAAATCAGAAGTAATTGACCTTTAAATAGAATGAAATAAAATAAAATAAAACTTTGATGACAAAAATAAATTATAAAAAATTATACAATATCATCCATATTGTTTTATACATGGGTGAACAGTACCATCTCCGATAGTAAAACACCCACACGATTTAGTTCTTAGGTAATAGCATAGAGATGTTATAATATATCAATACCACTCTTGTATTCATAAAGTCAAACTAAAGAAAATACATTTTTGGAAGAAAAAAGACAATTCTTTTCTTGTAAAACTTTGCCAAAAAATAACAACTCTTGTAAAGCTCATGTAGTTCACATAGGACTTTTGACCTTCACTAGTTCACATGATATTTAGTAAACATCTATTCAGAAGTGCAGTGCGATGTGGTTGAAATTGAGTTCTATCATAATTATAGTATCGACAATATTTGTTTTACCCACGAGAACACACTCAACAAAGCCATGGTGATGTTCTTGACAACACAACACACACATTACTTGACCAATGCGAGACTTCAGCCTCCACAATCACACACGGCCATGCACAGGAGAAGAACAGTCACGATCAAGCGATAGTAGACGAACAATTACCTAAAGTCAGGAGTGGTTAGAGAGAGATTTCAATGTGAAAACAGGGAAAGAATTCCTCTAAATTCCCCTCTCCTCAAATGCAATGTAACTGGTAAAGTGGCGTCGCTTCATCTTCAGTAATCTGCATTGACAAGCTAGCTCGTCATCATCATTCTCTGCTTTGTCTTCCTATCACTTTCCTTGGAGAAATTGTTCTCAACTTCTTTTACCACAAACTTTTCAACACCTACCTCCTCGAGAAGGTAAGATTTGGTTAGGTGATGCAACACGCTAGATAATAAAACTAGCTTGAGGATCGATTCACCTACCTGAAGAAACATCTGGGTTGGTAAGAAGAGAACCTGTGACAAGGCCATCCCTTTTTTATATTGAAAATCCTGTCATATCCTCCCACAGATTCTCCAGTAGATAGACCAGTAGACGAATCATGGTGCGGGATGGTTGGCAGATAAGGCAAAAAATGATGCAGTATTTGATATAACCAAAGGAACCTAGATGCACTGACTATGATTCCCCCCTGTCAGAGAATATCTCAGATATATGTGGATCAAAATTTGGGTTTCAGATATATTACAAGTACATGTATACGAGTCATGCATTAAAAATAATAGTATGAATAAACATATGTTAAAAATGTTAAAAAATACTAAACCTTTAATACTCATAAAAGATAGCAAATTTAGAATCTACAAATCGAGGAGACAAACATAAAAGTCATTAAGCTTGAAAAATATTATTAGAGTGAGTATGTGTATTTAAGGAAAATTATTATATTAAAAAATTAAATTTAAAAAAAAATAAAAATAAAGAGTAAATAGTGTGTATCATTTAGTTACTATACTAAGATAGAAAGGATAGAGACCACACAGACAAAAATTTTATTATATTCTTGTAAATACTCTCAAATCCAAAAATACTCTACCAAGGCATGTTGAGTAAAAATGATCAATTATAATTTTAAAACTTAACTCAGGGGTTAATCCAAAGCAAAGCTACGGATATTGGATATTGATTAAGGCCTAGGTCACAGGTTAGGTTGATCTGAGTCAACGTAAAAATAAAAATAATTATTATCATAATTTTAAACTTGATTGGGGGGTTGATTCGAGGCAAGATACGAGTAATAAGTGAGTTTGATAACTGACCCTATTAAAGTGGGTTTGACCGTTGAATTGAGTTAACATAAAGACAAAGATTTTTATTATCATAGCTTTAAAACTAGACTTGAGAATTGATCGGAGATAATACCCAAGTTATGTGTTAGGAGGATAAGCCTGAGTTAACTTGGGTCAATATAAAACAAGAGTAATTATTATTATAGTTTTAAAACTTGACTCCAGAGTCAACTTAAGACAAGACCCTTGTTATAGACCAAGAGGGTTAGCTTGAGTCAATGTTAGGATAAAAATTCTTATTACTATCCCAAGTGGACTTAGGTTTTTAACCTGATAAGATTGAGTCAATCCTTCCTCTAATTTTTCATAAACTCATATTAGCTCAAACCTCAAATCAACCTGTCAAGTTGATCCTGATTTTATAACTAGGGTTATTACAATATTATTAATTTCAATATTTGATAAATTAAAATAATAAAATTATTTTTAAAAAAGGTTTGATAACAATACATATATAACCAAACATGATACATACCACACTCATTTTATCTAGTACATCACTATCAAATATAATTTTATCTTAGTTTTTTTATTATATCACTTGTCTTTACTATCTTGTTCACTTCTATCTTGAGACCCTAACCGAATGTTATCTTATAAATTGATGAACAAGTTTAAAAAGTAAAGGTACATGTTTAGAAAAAAAACAAAAAAAACGAAGGGCAACTTTAAACTTGTAAAACCTCTTTTACTTTCATTTTATGTCTACCTTTCATATGTGTTTTAAAGAATCATCACCACGTAGATATTTAGAACAAGTTTAAAATATCTTCCCTATATATATATATATATATATATATATATATATATATATATATATATATATATATATATATATATATATATATATATATATATGAAACTTAATTATATGATTTGGAAAGGCAGAGAGAATTTCGTTCCTCGTTCAAACCCAATTGTTATTAGAAATAATAGTTTTAGCTTTCTCCTGTAAACTAATAAATAATCCAATGATTTAAAAATGATATTGATAACTAACTTATTATATTTTTATCACCATGTTTGATCATCGAAACCTCTAAAATATAATTTTAACTTTACAATCACAAATAAAACAAATTTATAGTACAATTGTTAAAATCAAGTCAAACCCAAGAGAAAATTTGTTTAATCTTCCTACAAGAAAGTAAAAAATAAATAAATGAAAGATATGCTCAAGATATAGGATTTATTTGCACCTTAACTAGATCCCATGATCCATTATTTCTATGTAAAACTCTTAGTTGTAGTGGAATACTTGGCACCATTAGTTTTCTCATCAACTTGGCCTAAATTAAGTTAAAAAATCAAGTAAAATTTAATTTGATCAAAGTCAGAGTAATCTAATAAGTCAATTCCGTGCAAAATGATTAATATTCAACTTAACTATTCAAGGTACTTATTATAAACACCATATTCAGCATTGACTTATGTATGTTATAGAAAATCTATATATATATTTGTATGTATGAGATAGTATTAGATTACAAACAAGAGTTAAAAAATTGGGTGTTTATTATAAGTTTTTTAATAATGTGATAGGGTTTTGCCTTACTTCACTTAAGAAAGCACGTATTATTTGTTACTTTGAGTTTTGTTTTTGAACTCACACTCTATTATGTAGTTATTTATTTTATTGACTCTCTTATAGTTAGCTAACCGGTTATTGTCAGCTGGCTATCTTTCACCAACTTTCCAAACATTCCACCAATCCAGTGACTGCAGTAGGGTTTCAAAGGACAAATAGCCAGCTCAGTATAGAGTAAAGAATCTACACATGATGGGCAGACCTGTTTCATGTCCTTGTTTACCTCGTACTCCATTTGTTTGCATATAGATTTGCTCTTTTTTAAGAAGATTGTGCTCAAACCTCGCCGTTTTGGCTGGCAGAATGTATGGTTATTGCAGGCTTTTCAGGCCTGCAGGATAAACAGTGGCAGCAATCCTAAGATCTTCATCTGCTGGAAGCACGAGCGGCTCCGCAATGCAATCCAGAAGGAGAAATTCTGCTTACAATAAAATATTATTCTGCAGCAGATTCGGAAGGGCTTAGCATCAAATTGACAAGATAAAACGTTTGAACTTTGACAAAATGCATGTGGTTGGTAACTTAATTATATATATATATATATATATATATCAAGTGGAGATGTACTTTTCTATTTTAACTGTATAGAACATGATAAAGAATCCAGCAAAATTATGATAATTTTATATGAAGTCTCTACGATGAAAGCAATTTATTATTATTTTTTTGTTGAAGAAAATGATAATAAGTTGTTCGGGGGCTAATCAAATTCTTTATATTATATCCTTAGTTTTTCTTCGATGATAGCATAGCAATATACATAATATATTGTATTAAACTATGACATTACTACTCTTCTTAAGACATTAGGCATTGCTCCTCTCCCACAAGTCAATTACTTTTATGGAGATTCCGAAAAGTCATTCCTCCCATTGGAAAGAAAAAACAATTTCTCCCGTTTCTACAGTGATATAAGGACGAGCCAATCAAACAGAGATGTTTTTAAGTAAATTTAAATTTTATTCGCTATAAAATTACTTTTCAAAGAAATTCATACATGATAGGAGCAAATACCACGACCCAAACTACCACAAAATCTAGAATTACCTCCTTGCTTTAGACTTAACTTCATAAATCATTCTTTATCTTGAGACGGTAACGAGTTAAAATGAATTTAATAACTTTGATTATTAATCATAAAAATCGATAATTGTGAAATGATTATAAATATTGAAGAAGAAGAAGGTATACTATATATATATATTAAATGTGAGTCGTTAATAGCTGTTTCGCAGTAAGGGTTTTAATTAAAAACTTCGAAAATTATAGGATTGGGATATATATACAATTAAAAACTTCGAAAATTATAGGATTGGGATATATATATATATATATATCCCAATCCTATAATTTTCGAAGTTTTTAATTAAAACCCTTACTGCGAAACAGCTATTAACGACTCACATTTCTTGATGTTATTTAATATTTTTTTTCTTGTTTTCTCTCTAATTCTTTCCTCTCAAATCCCTATTAAAACACTACGATATTTCATAAGAACACTAAGAAAATTGTTAAACCCACAAAAAATGAAAGAAGCTATTTAAGGTATTGAATCTACAGGGACAGAAATAAGGTCTACCCGATAAGAGAAAACAAGCTCTCTCCCCCTCTTCTTTGTTAATTTCTGTAAAAGGTCTAGTCTTTGTAAATGCACAACACTGTACACATATATAACTGAAGATAGAGAAAGCCAACTAAACACATTTAACTAAAAGTTTCTCATTCAATGCTTTGTGCTTCTTTTTCTTTTTGTGTGTGTGTGTGTCCATAGAAGCTGAGAAACCGTGTAGCCAACTTTCAGGCTCACCTACCTCACTAACTATCCCTTAAAGAGACCAATTCGGTGTCATAATCTATTTATAAAACAAAAAAAGTGAAAAAGATTACTTATTTTTTGATTTTAGAGACCAGTGAATTATGGGTTTTACATGAATGGTTTTTTGGGTTGGTGGGGTCTATAGAGTTGAGTTTCCTTGACAATGTTGTAGGAGATTTCACCAAAACACTCTTCCAACAACCCCATCACCAACAACTCTTCTCTCATGTTTTCTTAATAGCCTTGCTGGTTTGGGTGTTTTGTTTTGTTTGTTCTTTTTGGTTTGCATTTGCATTTACGTTGTGAAAGTTGCAGTCCTTCCCACTTTTTAATGGCTTTAAGGGATGCTTCTCACATCTTGGCTAACCCTTTAAGGCCTCATTATAATGTAGGTGTGTCAGATTTGGGGTTAAGGAGATGTGTGGGTTTGAGGTGCAATTGGGACCGTGAGAGGCTCCCTAAATGGGAATGTTGTTGTGTGAGTCTTTTGGCTCAAAGAGCTATCACTCCTGTCGAAGATGAGAAGCCGTTAACTCCCCAGGTGGAGACTTCTGAGGCAATTGATCAGGTTCAGAAAACTCAGTCCAAGGGGTTTCACAAGGATTTGAACCTTCTTCCTAGTGAGTTATTGCGTATTCATTCACTGTTTTTCTTTGTAGTTAAACAGTGTTTATTCCTATTGGATTTTTATATAGTGAATTGATGTTTTAAAATTACTAGCTTTTTGTGCAATTGGATTGCGAAACAGCCTGCTTTAGTATAAAACAAGACCTTGCTTCCCTGATGGATTAGTATTTAATATGTGTCTGTAGTTTAACAATCAATTTGGTTTGAACTTGAAAACCAAAACATAATCAATTGGCTGGCAACGCAGATTGATTTTCTATTCTATTTTGTAGTTTTTGAGTTTTTTAGCAATTGCTTTTGTGGCTATAGATGAGATTATGGAATGAATTCATCTTTTTTAGTTGATGGAATCAATGGTGTGTTTCTAAATCTTGTTAAGATTCGTAAGCTTCAACCACATGGTGGATAATTACCATGTTGCCTGTTAAGGTCGACCAAACACTACTAATCCACTGTGGCAGTACAATAATGAGAAAGAAAATTTATTAAGCTGGTGCCGATTTCCTGAACTCTAACAATTGTTGATTGATCTGTTTTACGTTTTTGCTATGTGTTGCAGAACCGTTATCTGTTACATATCTTTCTTCTCCTCCTGGAAATGGTGCAAAAGTACGGGTTGCATTTCAGGTAAGAACTTGAATATTCCTCACTCAAACATCTATGACTTTTATGCTATTCTTAAGCTGGTCTGGTGCCCATTTTAGGGGATGCCAGGTGCCTACGGTGAGGCTGCTGCACTCAAAGCATATCCAAAGTGTGAAACTGTCCCCTGTGAAGAGTTTGAAGCTGCTTTCAAGGTTCAAATAATTCCTATGTATCACTTTTCTTTTCTGAACTAATCTACAAATGATTGTCACCTTGTCACCAATATTCTTCTTTGCTCAATTTATCAGGCAGTTGAACTCTGGTTAGTGGATAAAGCAGTCCTCCCCATTGAGAGTTCAGTGGGTGGCAGCATCCACCGCAATTATGATTTACTCCTTCGCCATAGGCTGCATATAGTAGGGGAGGTGCAGATGATAGTTAACCATTGCCTTTTGGGATTGCCTGGTGTACCGAAGGAGGAATTGAAACGTGTTTTGAGCCACCCCCAGGTTAGTGTTTTATTTCTTGCATTTTAATCCGTTGTCTTTTTTTTTTTTTTTTTTTTTGTGTGTGTGGTTTCAAATTCACAAAACACTGAAGATTGTGGTATGGAATGAGCACTGGAATGGGAAAAATAATTTAACACAAGATCGTGCAAACTCTGAGTACTACTCTCCTCTCCTACAATTTATTGGGGTCAGCATATTGTTTTTAGATCCCATATGAAAGTTAGATGAGGGAGCTAAACACACATTTTCCTGATTAATTTTCTGAAAATGGCGTGTGCTGCTTGTATGAGATAGTAAATCGTGGTAATCTTCTGCAGAATGTTTGTTCTATGGAATGCAATAACATGATTTGCCTTGAGGAGTGCATCAGATTACAAATAAAATTTTGAATTTGCAGAAAATGTTATGTTATGACATTTCATTACCGTTATTTTTTTCCTTGTACTAATATAACTAATAATTGTCAGATCACTAAAGTAAGTGATACTAAATGATTTTGAAAGACAATTTGTATGCTGGAATTTATTAGTGGTTTGATTTAGATTGGGAGATGCCCTTCAGTGAGTGGTTTGTTTTAGAAAACATTTACTGATGTACACCATGAGATCCATCAATATGTAGTCAAAGTGCTTGTGAAATTTCATTTATTACTGAAAACTTATATACCGATTTCATTAAGGTGATCTTATCTTAACTTGTACAACGCCTATTGACTAGTGCTAATCCAGCCACAGTAGAGTCCTGGCAGCGTGATCTAATTACTTTCTGAACTTTTGCTTCCGACATTTCAATCATTTGATCTCTAAAATTCACAGGTTGCCAACTGGTTATGCTTTGACTTTTTGGCTAAATTCAAAAAATTATATGATGCTCTCTCTTAAAAAAATATTCTAACTTGTAGGCACTTGAACAATGTGACATGACATTGTCTAAACTAGGTGTTGTCCGAGTTAGTACTGATGATACTGCAGGTGCTGCTAAGGTAATTTTCAGATCTTTCATCTTGTTTTGACCAAGCTTGAATCATGCTATAGACTGTCTATGTACTAAATGTCAATAATGTTCGGGGATAGATGGTTGCAGCAAGTGGTGAAAGAGATACTGGTGTGATCGCTAGTGCTCGTGCAGCAGACATCTATGGCCTTAACATTCTATTGGAAAATATCCAGGCAAGACTTCTCCTTTAAGTTTCCCATGACGGTTTATCACATGAATTTTCAAATTAAATACCTTCCTCGTACTGAAAAGTTAATTTAAATTGTTATCACATGCATTTATATAACCTTGTTTTTTTTTTTTTTTTTTTTTATTAACCTGACCTGCTTGGTCATTTATTGACAAAAACAGCCAAACAGATGTAACCTTGTCTCCACAGATGTGATAATCTGCAAAGCAAAGTAAAAGATGTTACTGTAGCTCTTTTGTACGAGTCAGTCCTTTGGCATTTTAGCTACCCCCCTCTCCCTTCCCCAGTATGAGTATGGGATTCTATCCCAGGTTGCTTGGTATCATGCCAAATGGCTTTACCAGCTAAATTTGCTAGGACCTACTTGTTCAAGCTATCTGAGGCGACATCTTGATTAGATTCTGAACTTGTCACTCATGTGTTCTTGTACATGTAAATGGGGTTGCTGCTGGATGTGGAATTGGCTGAAAAAATCTCTCTTGTGGAGAATGCCAATTGGAAATATGTGCTACTCAACATTTTTGTTAAGCCACAACCTCTAAAGACGCTCACTCATTGACGTACTCAGAAAATCTTAATGATTAATTTTACAAAGTTGGAAAACATGCTTTGATATTCATCACATTCAATCTGGTTTATGCTTCTAAAGCCACCAAATATGCTGTGCAAATTTGACTGATGTGTTTGAGATCTAGTCTCAGAGGAGTTCAGATTGATTGTGTTCTGATTTTCTTCACTTACACATGTCAGGATGATGATGATAATATTACCCGCTTTTTGATATTTGCAAGAGAACCTATAATTCCTGGAACTGACAGGCCCCATAAGGTATTAATATCTGTCTCCCAGTCCTGTGTACTTTCCGTTGACATATCAAAATAAATCTTGCTATAAACATTTGATTCCGAGTCATGATTTTTCCCATCTTAGACAAGCATTGTTTTCACTCTCGAGGAAGGTCCTGGCATGCTGTTCAAAGCACTAGCGGTGTTTGCTTCGAGGGACATTAACTTGACAAAGGTAATTGTTTTAGTCAAGATCATTTTGTCTGAAGCTGTATCCAAGAACCAATTGTTCTCTCTCTTTTACAACTTCCAGATAGAGAGTCGCCCACAAAGAAAGCGTCCATTAAGGGTTGTTGATGATTCTAACAAGGGAAGTGCCAAGTAAGTGTCAATCCTTTTTTTTTTAAATCTTTTTATCATTGAGACTTGAGACATTCCCTTGCTCAAATTGGTGTTTAAAAGACAGTGCTCGTCTCCATTTACGTTTGCATCCAAAAGACTTGCACTGAACTGAACCTACTTTTTGACGAGTTGAGTCTCATTTGTTCCTCAACTTCTCTACAACTAAATGGTGGTCCATGGTATCTTATATAGTTTCAGAGGAAGAGATCATTTCTTGATTTTTTGAAGGATGTGTAACAGTAATGATGTATTTCTGGCAACAGGTACTTTGATTACCTTTTCTACGTTGACTTTGAAGCTTCCATGGCAGAACCTCGGGCTCAGCATGCTTTGGCACTTTTGCAGGTCAGAGAGTCTAAAATTTCCTGACACATCCGAGAAAACTCATCCTTGTTGAAGAAGAGAAACCCTGATTGCATGTTTCTTCACCTTGTTTCTACTTCATATTATTCTGCTTTTTGAATGTACTCTCTGGTGTGCTGCCTATTTGGTTTTTCGCATGTCCTAAAAACCAAATCCCAGAACTTGTCAACTGAAACCAAATTTATTCTAAATCTTGTTTGTCTTCATCCAGGAATTTGCTAGTTTTCTTCGCGTTCTTGGCTGCTACGCAGCAGATACAGCTACAGCTCTTTAGATGGTCATCCAACCTGCAACAAAGAGATTATAATTCAGCTTTTGTTGCTGCTGTACACATGCATGATTCCGATAAATCTGGAGCTGGAAAAGAGATCCCTGGGGTGTCCTGGAAACGTTCTCTGTGGCATGATCACTCCATTTTCAATCCTCTTTCATAATTCTTTTCACTCCCCAAAAATTGGAGTTTCTAGGTGTAAGCTGTAACAATTGGAGGCCTATATATACTGGGGGTGAATTCACACGATTTCTTTAAAAATTTAGTGCATGAAATGTGTAACCCTACTATCCCTCCCCCGATATTTTTGGACCTGCAATGTTTAATTCAAAGCATTTATAGCTTTAGCCATGCTCCCTGTAGTGAGTGTAGTGTGTGTTTGCACTGTGAAAATTCCGTTGGCAAATGTTGATGAACTAAACCTAGATATTATTTCTTTTTTACTAAATGGCAAAAATGTTGAAGCATACAAGACTGATGATCAATCCATGTTCTTGAGCAATATGAACAAGCTCATTCTACTACTAGAGCATTTTGCCATGATTTTTAGCTGCTCAAAGCCTTGCTAAACAAGAACTTCTATTCTCATACCTAGAAAGAAATAATAAATTTTGGACCTTTTATATCTAAACTATTTTTCATACATCAGAAATAATTAGGTTTATACAAACCATTTACATTTAATTTGAATATAGAGCTTACTTGTTGGGGAAAACTCAAATCACGCTATTGTTTTCCTTAGATAAATTATTTTTATATAAAAAAAAGGATTTCTTTTTAAATACCCTGCTCGGATCAAATCCCGGGTCTGTAAATTATCCGGTTAATTTGATGGGCTGGATCAGAACCATGAAAATGATACCTTAAAAAACACAAAATTACTTGCTTAGCCTGCAAAGGCCTAAACCCAGCCAACATCCCTATCTCTTTCCTTGGATGTGTCTTGAAAACTCCAACTCAGCCGAAGAACTGAACCCACCATGGCTTTTACTTCAGCTCTCAAGTACCACACTTGGTTTCCCTTCCACCATCACCATCACCATCACCATCACCATCACCACCCCCCCTCTCTCAAACCCACCTCCAATTCCACTCTTTCTTTTGCTACCACAAACCATGAGCCGCTCACCACGACCACTGACCCAGCAATCCGTTTATCTCCCAATTTCACTCCAACCCAACTCCTTCACTCCCTTCGCCGCGAAGAAGACTCCTCCGCCTTGATTCACCTGTTTAACTGGGCCTCAAAGCAGCCAAATTTCAAGCCCATTTCATCCATATACAAGGAAGTTCTTCAGAAACTTGGTAAAGCAGGTGAATTTGATGCAATGAAAGACATCTTGAAAGAAATGAAGATTTCTTTGTCTGTCATTGATAATGACTCTTTACTTGTTTTTATTGAAAGTTATGCCAGTTTTGGATTATATAATGAGATTATTCAGTTTGTTGATGCGTTGGAAGTTGAATTTGGGGTAGTGGCGAACACCCATTTTTATAATTTCTTGCTGAATGTTCTTGTTGATGGAAATAAGTTGAAGTTAGTGGAAGTCTCGCATTCTAATATGGTTAGTAGAGGAGTTAGGCCTGATGTTTCGACTTTTAATATATTAATTAAAGCTTTGTGTAGAGCTCATCAAATCAGGCCAGCCATTTTGTTGATGGAGGAGATGGAAGATTTTGGTTTGTTTCCGGATGAGAAAACGTTTACAACTATAATGCAAGGGTTTATTGAGGAAGGGAATTTAGATGGTGCGATGAGAGTGAAAGAGCAAATGGTGGAAGCTGGATGTGTTGTGACTAACGTGACTGTTAATGTTCTGGTTAATGGGTTTTGCAAAGAGGGAAGGATTGAGGAGGCGTTGAGGTTTATAGAAGAGATGTCGTTAAGGGAGGGATTTTTTCCGGATAAGTATACCTTTAATATGTTGGTTAATGGGTTGAGTAAGACAGGGCATGTCAAGCATGCTTTAGAGGTTATGGATATGATGCTCAGGGAAGGGTTTGATCCGGATATATACACATATAATTCTTTGATTTCGGGTTTGTGTAAGTTGGGTGAGGTTGATAAGGCTATAGAAGTCCTCAACCAGATGATTGAGAGGGATTGTTCGCCGAATACAGTTACTTATAACACGATTATTAGTACCTTGTGTAAGGAGAACCAAGTTGAAGAGGCTACAAAACTTGCTCTTGTCTTGACTAGTAAGGGGATTCTACCAGATGTCTGTACATATAATTCTCTTATACAAGGTCTGTGCTTGAGTCGAAATCATAGCATTGCAATGGAATTGTACAAGGAGATGAAGACTAAAGGATGCCATCCTGATGAGTTTACCTACAATATGTTGATTGACAGCCTTTGTTTTAGAGGGAAGCTTCAGGAAGCTCTGAATCTGCTTAAGGAAATGGAAGTGAGTGGTTGTGCACGGAATGTTATAACGTACAATACTTTGATTGATGGGTTTTGCAAAAACAAAAAGATTGCAGATGCGGAGGAGATCTTTGACCAGATGGAACTCCAAGGGGTTTCCAGAAATTCAGTGACCTACAATACCCTTATTGATGGTCTCTGTAAGAGTGAGAGGGTGGAGGAGGCTTCTCAGTTGATGGACCAGATGATAATGGAAGGGTTGAGACCTGACAAATTCACCTACAATTCTCTGCTTACGTACTTCTGCAAGGCAGGGGACATAAAAAAAGCAGCTGATATTGTTCAAACTATGGCTTCAGATGGGTGTGAACCAGATATTGTCACGTATGGGACCCTGATTGCAGGCTTATGCAAGGCAGGTAGAGTAGAGGTTGCAACTAAGCTCCTCAGAACCATTCAAATGAAAGGCATAATTCTGACTCCACATGCCTACAACCCTGTAATTCAAGCACTATTTAGACGGAAGAGATCAAGAGAAGCCGTGAGACTTTTCAGAGAAATGATAGAGAAGGCCGAGGCTCCGGATGCTGTCACATATAAGATTGTTTTCCGTGGGCTGTGCCAGGGTGGAGGACCAATTGGAGAAGCTGTTGATTTCTCTATGGAAATGCTAGAGAGAGGATATATACCTGAATTCTCATCTTTCTATATGCTGGCTGAGGGCCTTTTTTCTTTAGCTAGGGTGGGAACCCTAATTAAGCTCATTGATATGGTCATGGAGAAAGCAAAGTTCTCAGAAAATGAAGTAAGAATGATAAGAGGTTTCCTCAAAACTTCGAAGTACCAAGATGCTTTGGCCACCCTAGGAGGCATCCTGGATAGCAGAAAGCCCAACAGAGCTTACAGATGAAGAGGAGATCCCACCCATCAAAATGTTTAGGAAGAAAGTAAAAGCTTCAACATCCTACACTTGTACCTTTGAATCCAGTAGATGATGGAAAAGGATGTGTTCTTCCTGTGGCTGATTAAGTATGCCTTATTTACATGAAGTTTGGTTTTATATGTTTTGATTTTTTTTCCCTTTTAATGAAGATATTTAAAAAATCACTAATTATGGATATTATTGAGGTAAATAAAATAAAATAAAATAAAGAGATCCTGCATGGTTCAAGAGAGGAAAAATAAATTAATTTTTAACCACGAAGTTTCCAATATATTCAGGGAAGAAAAAAAGTCTTTCAATATTTTTTAATTTGACAAGGCCTCAACATTCAGAAATACACTAAACACTAGAGAGAGACCATGGCCGCCAAAAACCCAGAAAATAATCACAACTCTTTTCAACGCAATGTCAACCCCAGCCGCCGAGCAATGAGACGCATAGATTTTGAAAGAGAAGAAGAGATAGATTTTAACTACTTAATTACCGACAATCATTCTTCACGTGCATATATTAATCTTCAATTATTCAACAGCTGCTCCAAACTTCTCTTTCTCTGATTCCACATGTGCTCCAAATCTGAGTCAAGAAAGTTGAGATTTCAGCCATGAACCTTGCATCGTTCAGCTACTGTGGACTGCTTATCAGAGTGCCTTCGAAGCATACTCCCCCCAGCTTGCTCAACTGTCAATAGGAGGAGATCATTGCGATTATATTGCTGATAATTCTTGCAGACTCCCAAGATATCTGTATCAAGTTTAATTTCTTTTCGCAGAGAGAAGATGATGCAGGTCCTTGAAGTTCCTGTGTCGCCCAATCTCAAGCAGCTGAAGTTGATAGCTCATGTAAGCAATGTAGAAACCACACTTCTCGGCATCACCTTTTTAGAAGAGATTTATTTTGCAGGTACTGTTTCTGTCTAGGAGACATGATTCTTGATAGCTGCTGCTTATTAACCGTGGTGTTTCTATCATTCATAACAAGAACAGAAGCCTAAAAAGTGCTCGATTGATAGCTGCTGCTTATGAACCGTGGTATTTCTATCATTCCTAATAAGAACAGAATAGAAGCCTAAAAAGTGCTCGATTCTTGATAGCTGCTGCTTATGAACCGTGGTATTTCTATCATTCCTCATAAGAACAGAAGAGAAGCCTAAAAAGTGCTCGAATCAACACCTTAAGGTGTTGGAAATTCTTGGTTTTACTGGTTATCCCGTAGAAATTGAGCTTGTGCTATATATGTAATGGAAAATGTCAGCAAGCTATAAAATATAATGCTTCATGATTTAAAAATATTGTTTTTATTTAAAAAAAAAACATTTTTATTTTTATTTTTTTTGATGTACTGAATTATTTTTTTTAAAATAACTTAAATAATACCCGAAAAGGGTTTGAAAGCAATGAGAATCACTTGTTCATCAAAATGATCCGAATATATCCTTCTAGGATGACTCCAAATGCTATCAATCAAGGGACTGGCAAAAAGGTGTATGGCTAATGGCTTGTAGCCACAACTTTTTACTGGGATTTGACTCATCAATCAAAAGCTCAAACTGAAAAATCTTTCCAAATTACGGGCCACGTATCTCTCGTTACACTAACCTAGCATGGGTGCCTCTCATTCCTCTAATAACAGACACATCTGACTGGATTATCTCACAACAAGCCCCAAATATTCAACACGTGGTAAACATCAACAGCATCACAACGTAACCAGGACACCTGCTACCTTGAACCACAGCGAGCTGGTCCCACTCTCCACTATTTTTATTAAATATCCGTCCGGGTACCATGCGCTACGATCATTTCAGCTCCCACTCTCCACTCTCCAATTTCTGGTAACATCTCTCTCCAATTTTTTTAAAATAGGGTTACGATTGGGTGATTAATTTAATGATTATTGTTTGGTTTTGTGTGCTTAATTTGTGTGATTATGGAGAATTACGGTATGACTGAGGAGGCAGCGAAAGCAGTGACGCCAAACGCAGAGTTGCTGGAATGGCCGAAGAAAGACAAGCGTCGTCTGCTTCATGCTGTGTATCGTGTTGGAGATCTTGATCGCACCATTAAGTGAGTCAATGTTTTACTTTCATTCGACTTTTTTTTTCTGTTTTACACTTCATTTTCTCTTGATATGCGAATTTATGTGGAATTAATGTGTATAATATTAATTTAGATCTCTCATGCTATGTATGGTTACTTTCTGCAACTTTTTTAGTGGATTCAAGAACTTGATGGTGTGATATGGAACGAAGAAGTATGCATTTGATGTAAATAATTTGGATTTTTCTTTTTTTGTGATTTTGGCAATTTTGGTAAGTTTTGTCTTTTTGTTGGTATAGGTTTTATACAGAAGGATTTGGAATGAAGCTATTAAGGCATAGGGATATACCAGAAGAGAAATACTCCAATGCATTTCTTGGGTTTGGACCTGAAGAGTCTAATTTTGTTGTTGAATTGACTTACAGTATTTCCCTCGCAGAACTCGATCCTACTTTAGAGTCTTTTTTTTTTATTATTATTTTTTGTTAATTCATTAGTTATATATGGATCGTTAGTTTGTGAATGGTAAATCAGATGGGAAAAGGGTGGATTTATAGTAAGTATCATGAATAATAGAAGGGATAAGCTGCAGAATCTCTTTTATATTGTTGAGTGGGAGTGGATTCCTGGGTTTTTTACTGGTTGCATGAATTCTGTTTTTCTTTTAAAAAAAAATTCTGTGTTGTTCGAGCTTTGCTCTAGTAGCAAAGGGGTTAGGAATCAGTAGGACTGGTATTATAAATCATATATAGTCTTTTGATTCTTTCACCTCTGTGACTCAAGGAGTTTATATAGTTCGTTGTTGATTTACAGATTATGGGGTGACTTCATATGATATTGGAGAAGGTTTTGGTCATTTTGCAATTGCAACTGAGGATGTAAGTGTGATATTTTGTTATTAGGATTTAAGAGATTTTTCCTTGGTACTTGGAATAAATCTTGTGTTTCATGGTCTTATAGGTTTATAAGCTAGTAGAAAAGCTCCGTGCCATTGGTGGTAACATTACTAGGGAACCTGGTCCAGTCAAAGGTGGAACATCTGTAATTGCTTTCGTGAAGGATCCTGATGGCTATACTTTTGAGCTCATCCAGAGAGGTCCAACTCCTGAGCCCCTCTGCCAATTAATGCTCCGTGTTGGAGATCTTGATCGCTCTATCAAGTTCTATGAAAAGGTAGAACTGGCCATTTTACTTGATTTTTGTCTGTTCTGGGATGTTTGTGCCATGAGGAAGAGCATTTATTTAGAAGCAAAAAGAATGTTTTGGCTTTTAAGAAAAGAACCCATTGTATTTGGTTTAGTGATTAATTGGGCTGTGTAATAGGTTCCTATGTGCAAGCTTATCTACTGGATTCCATGAAGAAAGTAATTACACGTTACAAATTTGTTTTTGTACAAGAAAAATGAACACTATGGAATGTATTGCTCTTGAGCCAAATACCCTTTTTTGGTTGATATGCCGGGGGAAATTAGAGATTTATGATCATCCCATTTGTTTAGTAACACAGTCAAGTCTATGTTCTATGCATTTTTGACGCTACAATGGTTGCAGGCATTGGGGTCATAGCAACAATACAAAATAACATGTTTGATTCAAGCTGCATGGTTTTCCTTCCGTGCAGGCCTTGGGGATGAAGCTATTAAGGAAGATTGATAGACCTGAGTACAAGGTATAATGCTGTCTCTCAATTAATCTCTTTATGCTTTGAGATAAGGATTAGGTATTTGGAGCTCCTTCACCTTGTTGATTACATTTACAGTACACATTGGCCATGGTGGGGTATGCTGATGAATATCAAACAACTGTTCTGGAATTGACATACAACTATGGGGTGACTGAATACACCAAGGGAAATGCATATGCACAGGTTTGTTAAAATTCATTTTTGCAAGCTACTCGAACTCCTTAACGATTCCGTAGTTTAAACATTGAAGACTGTGGTACTCACGACAGATTGCAGTTAGTACTGATGACGTGTACAAAAGTGCTGAGGTTGTCAACCTTGTTACGCAAGAGCTTGGTGGTAAGATAACACGGCAACCAGGACTGATTCCTGGAATCAACACCAAAATCACCTCTTTTCTAGATCCAGATGGCTGGAAAACAGTGAGTTTCCTTCAATCAAATCTCGATTCCAAGGATGCTTGATAGATTGCAAAAAATGTATCAAGCGAGACTTTTAGAACCAAAACCCGATCCACACTAAAACAACGTGAGTAATAATACTAAAAAAAAATCAAGCAGAAGAAACTTTAAGAATACACAGGAACCACTAGAATACACCTTTGGGTTTCAAATTCAGATCACTGATTAAATAGCTGACAATGTTCTTGGACTTTTACCTGTTTTATTATTGTTATTTAGCTTTTTTCAAAAACGTTGATTTTTGGGTTGCAGCTTAGTTGATTTTTACGGATGCACCTGCGGTTGCCCCTTATTAACAAACGGGCCCGTAGCCCAGTAGTTTGTTTCCCTTAGTAGTTGTGAGTTGTATAAGAAGAATCAGGTGTGACTGTAGGTGGGAAAACGTAGCTGATTTTTTTTTGCATATAGAGTTGATAGCTAGACTTGTACGGGTCTTGCAAGATGAATCAGTCTTTCCCACCTACAGCATGTGGGTTAATAGATATCGTTGGTCTGATAGTCTCAACTAGCATGTGAAATCTTGGATCTGTATATGCTGATAAAGCCTTGTTTGCTCTACGTAGAAACACTTAAAAATTGGTCTAGATGAGCGCTAACCGGATTGTTAAATCTAGTTTCTGGTGTTCGTTCTGAATATGCCTGGGATACAGAGATTTTAGTCGTGGCATCTGAATATTTTTTTTTGTTTACACTGTATTTGTAGGTTCTGGTTGACAATGAGGACTTCCTCAAAGAACTCCACAAGGAAGATTGATGCATAAATAGAGGATACTGGTTCCTTTAGCTATCAAACCCTCGCTATCGGTGTATGAAAATATGCCAGTGTGTGTTTTTATCCATGACAGGCAGCCAGTAGCTGTCCCAGTATGTGTCAATATGGCTTCCGCCTGAAATAAAATGTTTGTGGTGGTTTCTGGAGAACCTGTTTGGTTATTAGCAGTTTCATCGATGAGTGAAATAATTGAGATTGATATCGTTGATTTGAAAAACAAAAAAAAAGGGCCTGATTCTATAGACATTCCTCTTCCATCACAAACCAAATGGTATTAACCCAAAATGATAACACGTGGCAACGCATAATGGTAGATAATTTTAACATAACTTTTGGAAAAATAACTCTAAAAACTACCGAAAATAAAAGCAAATTCCCCCCGACGTATTTTCTTTCATGTTTAACATAAAAATGTTTTAAAAAGAAATATATGTAGTTCCATCATACCCAATTGTATTGGATCATTCTTTACCTAGAGTGGGCTAGATATAGAAATTAACAATTACTACGAAAATTTGCCGTAATATTCTAAAATATCACATTAATTCGACTCTCATTTATTTGGAAAATTTGCTTAGACTTTTTTATATATAATAATTCAAGCAACCATATAAATTAATTTACCAGCTACTCGAACCCATAAATGATTCCCTGTACAGCGTAAACATTGACGACTCTGGTACTCACTGGTCAGGTTGTTATGCAAGAGGTTGGTGGTAAAATGAGTGCAGCAAAGAGAATTCATTGTGGTACTCACTCTGATTGCTTCAAGAAACGGAGTCTTGTAAGGATGAAATCCCATTAGAGTCGCTTCCTCTATAAGCTTTTTAAAATTCTCCAGATTTGAAACCATAACAGAAGGCCGGGAACGAATTAGCAGAGCAACACTTTTTTCAGGGGCTCCATTGTCTCGTAAAATATCAACACCACGTGCCATGTTTTCAACACTAGCCTTTAGAACACGAGGGCAACGCTTGATTGCTTTGATGGAGCTGGCATCAGAAGCAGGAACTAATGTGTTTTCTAAGCTGTCCTTAAAAACCCATGAGTAGGATGATATGATTTTGATAACATCAGGACTGGAAAAACCTTTAGATTGTAAGAACTCAAGCTTGGGCAAAAGTGTCGTGTTAGGTATAGACAAAAGCACCGTTGGCAGTCTCCTCACAAGGTTCAGGATATGGGATTTTGAGAAGCCATAGTTCTTGAAAACGGCAAGAACAGAATCAGACTTATCTGGGGGTTTCAAACTGGACCTGTTTAGAAACTTGTGAAGCAATTTTAGAGAGAACCCACATTTGTTCATAAGGCACGAGACTGTAAAGGAATGTTCTTTTATACTATCATCTGTATTCACCGATAAGATGTTTCTGAGACATGATAATATTAAAGGGTATTCAAGAAAACAATGAACTGGTGAAGCTCCAACAGAAGACCCTACCACTACGCTTTTGCAGAGTAATCTAAACATTGGAAATTGAGACGTGAGAAAATCGTCGTCGTCATAGTAGTGAATAAAATGCCACTTGCCATTCCATTGAAGCAGCTCTTTAGCACTAACAGTGGAGTACAGCAGAGCAGAGAAGGCACGGGGGAGTAGAATGCAGGAAACCTAACCAAAAACAAATCTGGGTCTCATTTTTGGACTTCTAACTTTTTGTGGACTACAAGCCCTATTCAAATGTTTGTATTGATACCCTGCGCCTGACATCTTTCACTTTAATTGGGCTTTAATCTTCATAAATCATAACGAAATTCAAAAAAAATTAATTTCCAGCAGCGTACCTTCAGTTGCATAGCATGAATAAAACTACTAGATATTTGATAACGATATCTCAATTGAAAATTGAACTTTCCACTTTGTTTTTTATTCAAAATTATTCCTACACATTTTACGTGTTAGCCTAGATAAATTTAATATGTTTTTATTTTAATATTAAATAAAAATATCATTCAATTCATAGTTAAAATCTTTTTTCAAGAGACAGGTTATGAATACCTAGATATTTTCATTTTCATTTTGATGTGTTTAAATGTTTTATTCTCCAAACTGCGGGCAAATGACTAGTAATCTCCAAGTGTGATTTTTAGATTTCGAATACTTCTAGTATAAACAAACCGTAGAAAGGAAGATCAGATATGCTAAGCATGAGTGACCTCCATTTCTATGCATTCTCAAATCAGAATTAAGTCCGAGCCTCTGTGTTTCTTGAAAGCAATCACCAAGAAAACGAGGGTAATTGGATTAGATCATCTCTTATCTTGTATAATCATCGCCATTAAGCAACAATAAGAGGGTACAGCTATAATAAAATTTTGCACAAGGCAGGGCAAGTGCAGCTTTCCTATTAGGGCAGATGACTGTAAGAGCATAAGTCAGGCCAAGGTATGAAAATATTTTAGGTATGATTTTACTATTCGAGTTTAAAAGCCAATTTCATATCATGTTAAAATATTTTGACAACCTTGGTTATACGCTTTCACTAAAAGTGCTTGCATTAGAAAAGAACTGATGAATCGCCAACACCCTGGAAGACAAAGATAGGCATATCAGCATCCAAACCCCTCTGCAAATTCCGTATCGTTACACCATCAGGAAAAAATCAGTCTCTGTAGCTATATATCTTCAGAATAATAAGGAAGATATCAGAGCTGCTACTGATCAGAGTTCTTGCAAAATCGATGCATTTAACGTGTCGTCATTTCTCTTTGATGTCATCGGCACTATTACATCATGTTCGTTTCCGTTTCCAATCTGCATCAGCGGACTTAAAATTCATGAAGTATTATAAAATGACTTGCTGGGGCGAATCAAACGATATGAATATGCTTATTTTATGATTGGAACATCAAAGTTAAAGTAATGTGTATTGCCAAATTGCAACTGGGGTTATTTAGCCAATTCTTTGTCTTGGCCTATTGACCCTTTCATTTGCAATGACGTTCCCGTATAATTATACAATTTATTCTTTGATATACAAGGTCGAAAGAGGAGGCCGGAGCCAGCTACCCAGCATCTTCCTTGGAGAGTGATGTTTCCCGTTTGCTTTCTAGTGATTAAAATAATTGAAGTGACGAAGGGCAAAGATATTTTGTTGGCATTACTGAGGCAACAAGGCTATTAAAGAACTCAATCAATATGCGAAAGTTAAGTCAAAACTCATGTAGAGTATTCGAAGAGATTCAGTCTTATTTTCACTTAATATTTCTCTATTACAAGCAGGATATATATATCTACTTTACACAAGAAGCCCTACATTGCACATCCTATAGTTTAGGACTGATTTGCTAATTACATGGAAAGCTATTTCTACTAGGATACAATCACGTATTTACAGGGATGCTGGAATATATCTTTCCAGCTAATATTAGAGATACAATAGGACTTGAATAACAGACATTTGGTCATATGCTTTAACTAAACGTGTGTATACAAAAAGAACACTTAAATTGCCAACACCATTCAGCAAATTCCGCATCTTTACTCCATCAGGAAAAAAGAATCAGACTCTCTGGCTATCTTCAGAATAAAAAGGAAGATATCAATACTACTACTAGTTAGAGAGTTCTTGCAAAACCGATGCATTAAACCTGTCTTCATTTCTTCTTAATGACATCGGACCTATCAACTCATGTTCGTTTCCGTTTCCAATCTGGATTAAGAGTTTTTGTGGAATTAAAATTCAGTCAAAACTAAAAAAATGACTTGCTTGGGTGAATTAATCTAACGACATGCTTGGCTTAGGATGGTTGGGCAGCAACATCAAAGTTAAAGTAATTTTAATCTGGTATTTCCAAATTGTAAGTGGGGTTAACCAATTCTATTAGCCCTTTCATTCCCGTCGAGAATCACATATAATTATCCAATATAATCTTTGATATAGAGAGGTCAAAAGTGGAGGCTGATCAAGCCAACCACCCAGCGTCTTCCATGGAGAGTGATGTTACACCTCGGCTTTATAATAAACAATACCTTCACTAGCTTATAAATATGGCACTACCTTCAACATTGTAATCGAAGCCAAGACACCAGATTGATAACTAGAAAAATGTGGACAGAGCTAAGCGCCACCATATCTAGTCTAGCAGTTGCTTTTTTCGTGTTTGATAAATATTCTCACTGTTTACCTTATATACTTCGTGGGTATCTTGAAAGAAATTTTCGTAAGTTAGTTAATTTTGTGAACCCTTATGTCGAAATTACTTTCCTCGAATACACAGGTGAACGCCTCAAGCGTGGCAATGCCTTCTTTGCCATTCAAAACTATCTCAGCACCAGCTCTACCGAGAATGCTAGGAGACTCAAGGCTGATGTTGTCAACGACAGCCAATCTGTGGTCCTCAGCATGCAGGAACATGAAGAAGTCACCGATGTTTACAAAGGGGTCAACGTCTGGTGGGCATCTGGCAAAATTCTCCCCCAATCAACAACCATTTCTTTTTATAATGGCACTGAAGAAAAGAGGTATTACATGCTCACTTTCGATAAACATAATCGGGAGATCATCACGAAGTCTTATTTAGAACATGTTCTGAGAGAAGGAAAGGAAATCGCAGTGAAGAACAGACGGAGGATGCTGTACACCAACAATCCTAGCAAGGACTGGCACGGGTGGAAGCCTACCAAGTGGGGCAATATAGTGTTTGAGCATCCTTCTACATTCAATACTTTGGCAATGGAAGCACAGAAGAAAGATGAGATCAAGAATGACCTTATCAAGTTCAGCAAAGGGAAAGACTATTATGCAAATATCGGGAAGGCCTGGAAGCGTGGCTATCTCCTTCATGGTCCTCCCGGGACTGGCAAATCATCAATGATAGCTGCTATGGCTAATTTATTGGATTATGATGTTTATGATATCGAGCTGACAACTATAAAGGACAACAGCGAGCTGCGGAAGCTACTCATTGAAACGAAAGGAAAGTCTATTATCGTGATTGAGGATATTGATTGCTCGCTTGATCTTACAGGTCAGAGAAAGAAAAGGAAGGAGAAAGATGACGATGAAGCGGACAAAGAGAACCCGATTTCTAAGTTGAAAAAGGAGGCTGAAGAAGAGCAAGAAAGCGGAAGCAAGGTTACTTTATCAGGGCTTCTGAACGTTATTGATGGAATCTGGTCGGCTTGTGGTGGAGAAAGGATTATTATATTCACTACCAATTACGTGGACAAACTCGATCCAGCTCTGATTAGGAGGGGGAGGATGGATAAGCATATAGAGATGTCATATTGCTGCTTTGAAGCATTCAAGGTTCTAGCCAAGAATTATTTGGATATTGAATCGCATGAGCTATTTGGAAAAATCAAAGAGGTGTTTGCTGAGACAAAGATGTCTCCAGCCGAAGTTGCTGATATTTTGATGCCGAAGTCGGAAGAACAAAATGGGGAGACTTGTTTGAAGAATTTGATTGCAGGTCTTGAAGCTTCCAAGGAGGAAGCTGGAAAAAAATCAGAGGCAGCAGCAATGCTGAAGACCAAGGATGGAGTAGTTACCGAAGGTTAGGATGTGTTGAAGATCATGGATTCCAAGACTGCTGAAGATTGAAGGCCTTTGATTCCAAGTTTAAATCAAGTGTTCTTTCCTTTCCTAAATAAGATGAATGTTTAATCATGTCTTTAAGTTTAAATGTAATTTCAATTCTACCTAGAATAAGAACAAAAGAACTAGAACTCTTATGTAATGCTACAAGCTTTTACTATATATAAAAGAAAAGGGATGATAGTTACTTTACCTTGATTCTGCCCCTAATATCTGAATTTTGTTGTTCTTCAGTGTTCTTGGTTCTTTAGCAATTCCAGAAATCGATTCAAATAGTAACTGTTTGAATCAATAAAACAGTAAATGTTGACTTTCATTGACTTTTGACTTTTTATTTATTTATATCTACAATTGGTATCAGAGCAGAAATGTTCTTTGAAATGATTGTTTGAAACACAAGAGATTAAAGTGAGATTTTAAAAGGAAAAATCAAAGCTAAGTGCTTTAAAGGGTTTTGTGAGGTAAAAACCGAGAGTGTGAGTAGAGAATTATTTCAATGGAATCAGTTGCAAATTTTCCTGCCAAAACACCATCATTCACAGGCTTGAATTATGGTATTTGGGTTGTGAATATGGAGACCTTCTTGAAAGCTTTTGACTTATGGGAATTTATGGAGAAGGATAAACAACCAACTTCTCTTGGAAACAATTCAACCATGACCCAAATAAAGTTCTTTAATGAAGTAAGGGTAAGGGGATTCAAGGCACTTACCTGCATTCATAATGCTGTGAGTGAAAAGATCTTCACAAGAATTATGGCCTGCAAAACTACCAAAGAAGCATGGGATAAGTTGAAAGCAAAATTCTATGGGGATGAAAAATCAAGGAAGATGCAAATATTGAATTTGAGAAGGCAGTTTGAAGCCTTAAGATGAGGGGAACAAACTCAATCAAGGAGTTTTCTTCTTAAATTTCAAAACTTGTAAATCAAATAAAACTTTTGGGAGAGGAGTTTCCAGAATCTAGAATAGTAGAGAAAGTTCTAATAAGCCTACTAGAGAAGTTTGAACACAAAATTTGTTCTTTGGAGGATTCGAAAGATTTTTTTGAAATAATTCTTTAAGACTTGGTTAATGCCTTGCAAGCTGTTGAGCAAAGGTAGGCATACAAACTCCAAGGGTCTAGTGAAGAAGTGTTTTTTGCAGAGGTTAAAAGAAAAAATCAAGTTAAAGCTCTCTACAACAATTATAAAGGTAGAAGGGAAAAGGGAAGTAGCTGGAAGCCAAATATCTGGCAATCAAACAACAAAAAAATCATTACTACAGGAAAAAAAAAAGGAACACTTTCTTGCTTGTAAATTATGCCAAAAGACGAATCATCTTGAAGCTTAGTGTTGGCTCAAAAACACTCAATGTCGAAGGTACAAAGAATTTGGTCACATTCAAAAGTTCTGCAAAAGCAAACTAAAGTTGCAAGACTGGCATATACTGCAGAGAATCTTGAAGAGAAAGAAGAGCAATTGTTCATGGCAACCATAAAACAAGTGTGAAACACAACTGAGGTAAAAAATTCATTTTGGCTTATTGATAGTAGGTGTACTAACTACATGACAACAAACCTAGAGTTATTCATCGAGTTCGACAGTCAGTACATGTCCAAAGTTAGAATTGCTAATGGGGATTATGTGAAAGTTGAAGGAAAAGAGGCAATTGCGGTAAACACCATGGCAAGTATGAAATTTCTAACGAATGTAATGCATGTACCTTAATTAAAACAGAATCTAGTGAGTGTGGGGAAACTATTTGAATCTGGACATTCAATATCCTTTAAAAAGGGATTGTGCAACATTAAGGATGATAAGGGAGTGTTATTATCTACTAGAATGATGAATAAAAGCTTCAATGTTGATTGAAAAAGATTATGTTTGAAGGCTAACACATGTAAGGTGGATGAATATACTCTTTGGCACAAAAGATTAGGGCATTTTAACTATGTCACCTTAAGAAGAATTGGGGTTGCCTAACATATATAAGGTGAAGATGTTTTTTGTGAAACTTGTTAGTTAGGGAAGCAAACTAAAATTAGTGTCTCTAACAGTACGTTTAAAGCTACAACCAAACTGCAACTCATACACATAAATATGTGTGGACCAATGCATAATGAGTCTTTTAATGACTCAAAGTATTTTTTCTTGTTTATTGATGACAATAGCAGGTTCTGTAGGACTTATTTTTTGAAATTAAAAGTTGATGTATTTGTTGAGTTTATAAAGTTCAAAGCATTAGTGGAATTGGAAACTAGAAACAAACTCAAGACTTTGAGGTCAGGCAATACTAAAAATTTTTCCCATAATTTAACCTCAATTCTGTCCATAATCTCGAATTTTACTCCAGGGATCAAATTGTAATTTTTCTAAAGGTCAGAGACTAAACTGTAATTTTCACAAAAAAATGGACCAACTTGTAATTTTGTCATCTTTAACCTCCAATCCAGAATTCTAGCGATGGTTTTTCATAATTTCTCAACATTACCTTACACCGAACACATCAATTAACTTCAAAATCATCTAAAATTAAATCAATTAAACCATTACTCAACACATTCAACCCTTAGCATCTCAATTAATTCATCAATCATACCTAAACAAAATCCTCAAACCCTAATCATCAACACAAGCAAAATGTTAACTAATAACAACATTTATACATATTAAAACATACACATTACCTTAATAACTTATTTCTTTTCCTTCCTTTCTCCTTTCTTTTTCCTCTTTTCTCTTCTTCTTCTTCATTCTTTCTCTCTCCCATTTGCCTCTCAATTTTTCAAATTTAACTTCTCTTTTTTTTTTTCTATTTATATTTATAAATTTATACAATTACTACAATACCTTTAATTTTTTTTTACCTAACTCTAAACCACCAAGAGCATTACTGCCTTTTCCTTTTAAAATTTTCAAAACACTATAGATCCACCCATAAATGATTTGTTTTTTATCCAGTATTTTCAGCATTTGTTTGATTGGCTTACCCATGAGTGGTTTATTTTAATTAATTAATTCTAAAAGACTTGTTCTTCTCTGCTTGGTTCACCCTTGAGTAATATGTTTTAAAATGATCCCTTTTAAAACTTGTGTTTTTCATCAACTCATCCTTTGGTGATTCATTATTCATTGACCTACTTGACAACATATTTTTCCTTTTGTATTTTAATATGTGTGTTTTATTTAATGAAGTGTTGCCCACACACATACATATTTTTCCTATTGTATTTTTGTGTGTGTTTTATTTAATGAAGTGTTGCCCACACACATTCATATTCTTGAGGGATGGTTGGCCAATAATGATAGTATTTTATGCATAGTTTATATTTGGTTCCATCACTTTTGACATTTCACCCTCCGATAAAAAAAGGTGTTGAGATCAATAACTGCATACTTTGCGTCAATAATAGAAATCTTGTTTGTTTATGTGTTTATTTATTTATTTTATTGAGTGTGCTATTGAGTTTTAAGGTTAGCATCTTCTAAAGGAAAGGATTATGGTGTATTTTTATTTGTTTATTATTTATTTTACTCACTTTTTTCTGTGTGCAATATAACTATATGTGTGTGTGTGTGTGTGTGTGTGTGTGCATTAGAAGTAGCATTTTATTCACTATTGCTACAAATAATTTCTAACATTTCAATTTCCAATGTTTAGATTGCTCCGCAAAGCATAGTGATAGCTATATTAGCTCATTATTTTCTTGAAAACTCTTTAATATTATCATGTCTTAGAAACATCTCATCGGTGAATATAGATGATAATATAAAAGAACATTCCTTTACAGTCTCCTACCTTATGAACAAATGTAGGTTCTCTCTAAAATCTATTGGTTTCTTAACATGATATCAGAGCTTCTATGCTAATGCATGAATTAATCCAAGCTTCCGCAATCTAATCCTTCAATGGATCATTAAAAAAAAATCTGCTAAAGAAAACACATCGTTCATGTGTTTTTTTCTTTATGATCTTTTGCAGCTTCTTTTCGAGCTAAAGATGAAGATGATCATCTATCATGTTTTCTTTGTTCTTCTTCAGAATATAGATCCATGTTGCTGCTATGGCAAAATCTAACATCTTCCATGCCAAATTAAGGCCAAACTCCTCTTCATCCGCTTTAGCAAGATCCTCATCATCACTTTTCTCATCTTCGTCTTTTGCTTCTCCTCTCTCCACTTCTTAAATTGAGCATTTAGTTTTTTCAACGAGTCTTCTAGTCTCAGTAAAAACTCTCTGTCTCTCTTTTTCTCTGTACAATTTCTTTACTCTTCTACTAATACTCTCAACTCTTCAGTGTGCGCAACAAATTACTACATTTAAATTTTGCACATCAAAACTGAAGCTCAAACAGAGTAGTAGCAAAGAAAAAAAAGAAGGAAAATAAAGCTTAAATAGAGCAGCAGCAGAGCTAGCACCATCGTGCATCATGAAGAGGAGTGCACACACACATAACTTCTTGTTTTTGTAAGCTTACCTCAATACAATCTTATGCTTCTGCTTTTGCATACTCACAGTCAAGATCTAGAGTGCACACACACAGAACTTCTTGTTTCAGTAACCTTACCTCAATACAGTCTTATGCTTCTGCTTTTGCATACTCACAGTCAAGATCTGTGCAATCGACAACCTCTCAACCTTGACACGGTTCCTTTCTCTGTTGCTTACGAAGACATGCTTCTCATGCCTTCTGGAGCTGTCTCCTTGGAAAATCCTTTCCATGATTTACCTGTAGCCCCCTACTATTGTTGTTGTGATGCTCATCTCTCTGTGTCATCTTTCACATGTTTGCTTGTTTCGAACCTTGTACGTGGAAGATTGACGTCTTCGTGGAAGAGGTGGTGATGGACTGCCCAGTTAAGAGTATCTTTGAGCGCACGGCGGTAGAGGACTGGATTGGTTGCAGCAACTACTTACGCTGTTTGTGTGTTTTGGTAGCTGAAGAGGTTAGAAAGA
Source organism: Salix dunnii (assembly GCA_015731905.1). NCBI lineage: Eukaryota > Viridiplantae > Streptophyta > Magnoliopsida > Malpighiales > Salicaceae > Salix > Salix dunnii. The sequence goes on along the minus strand of CM027662.1, from coordinate 500,978 downwards.
GAGGGTAAGGGCACAGAAACCCTATATTTTTTTATTTGTATGGTGTGTTTGTAATGTGCTGCTGTTTTGAGTAGTTGTAAAAAAATGAAAAAAAAAAGAAAAAAATTGAAAAAAAAAGAAGAAGAAGAAGAAAGAAAGAAAGAAAGAAAGAAAGAAAGAAATCATTGAGAAGTAGAAAATGAATTCTTACACAGATTAAGAAATTCATCAACAAAGGAAAAACTTCAGAAAAAAACTGAAGTAGACAAATGAATTCTTACATAGATTAAGAAATTCATTAACAAAGGAAAAATTTCAGAAAAAATGAAGTAGACAAATGAAATTCAAACAAATTCTATCACTTCTCTTCCCTCTCGTTTCTTCTTTGCAATCTCTCAAATTCTCAAAATCTTCTCAATCAAATTCAAACCCATCCTTTTATTCTCTTCTTTATATTTTCCAAACTGATTTCCTATTTAACAAGGTTAAGTACTTATGTATTTCTTCTTCATTGCTACAATCTCATGTATTGTTCATCAAAACATGAGCTTGAGGGGGGATGTTAGAGTATAGAAGATATATTCTAGAATATTGTATTTGTAATCTAGAGTATGAAAGAAGGTATGAGAAATGTGTATAAATAGAGAAGTGCACACATAACAAAGGTATGTAAGACAAAATATTAATACAACATATTTTTCAAATTTCAATCTCCCTCTCTTTTCTCTCTTCTCCCTCTTCCCATCTCTAAACTCATTCTTTCCATTTCAATTATCTGCAAATTTTCTCAATCCTAACATGGTATCAAAGCCTTGTTGACCCAGCAGTTACGAGTTCAAATCTCACCACCCCCATTTTATTTGATAAAAAAAATCAAGCACAAGGTAATGTAGGCCTGTACATGTTTCAAGCCCAAATGACTTTAACTTAAGGGTGTTAGAGAATAATATAGCATATTCTAGGGCCTCACATATTAGCTTAAGCTTTTAGGTGAGATGGTTTCCTAACATTTTGGAAGTATCTAAACAGGTCCGTTTTGAAACCCCAGATAAGCCTGATTATCTTCTTGCCGTTTTCAAGCATTATGGCTTCTTAAAATCCCATATCTTGAACCTTGTGAGGAGACGGCCAACGGTGCTTTTGTTTAAACCTGAGATGACACTTTTGCCTAAGCTAGAGTTGTTCCAATCAAAAGGTTTTCCTAGTCATGATGTTATCAAAATCATATCATCCTACTTGTCATAACCCAATTTTGGGTCATTCCCTAAATCTACCCAAAAATAAGAAAAATAAAAATAAAAAGGGTTGATATGGGCAGAAAAATCAAGGTGAAAATTTTGGACGTTTTCGAGATCTCGATCATACCTCTTTTGTGCCCAGAAACGAAGGAAAATGCAGTTTCGCGACTAATGTAATTTATTATTGGATAAATCTGCATAAAAATTAATTACAAAGATATAATTATATTTTTATGGGCCAATTCGATTTAATCGTTGGCCAATTTAAAAGCATAATAATACGATCGTACTTTTTATACCCGAAAACGAAAAGAGAGCAGATTTGCGGCTAACGTAATTTATTATCGGATAAATCTGCGTAGAAAATTAAGTCGAAAGATATAATTATATTTTTATAGACCAATTCAATTTAATCATTGGCCAATTTAAAAGTGTAATTGTGTTTGAGAATTAATTTATGATTCAATTGAGGGATTTCACTAAGCGCGATGACCTAATTATGCTTTAAATTGGTCAAATTCATTTTATTAAGGGTTTAGTCGATGAGAAATCAAGTTTTCCAATTTAATTTGGGTTCAATGGATGAGATTGGAATTTTCGGACACCGATTTAAATTATTTCAAGCCAATTATGCACAATCGCAGGCCAAATTGAATAAATTAAGAGTTTAATGGTTGATTGGGGGGTTAAATTGTGCAACTCAAAAATCAAGAACAAAAATAAAAAGGCGCGCAAAGTCGGATTATTATTTAATATTCCGACCGGGATACAATTGCACAAAATTCATAAGTTTAAATCCAATTGGGGGTGCAATTAGAATAATTATAAATTGAGGGACCAAATCGTACATTCACCCTCTTGAATCTATCAAAATTTGCAAGCGTGCCTGGACTGTTCAGTCACCTGAACAATGCAGGGCACGCCACTGCAATTTCAGGCGGCGGCAACCCATTACTGCACGCAATGGGCAGCCGAGGGGTTGCCTCCTGCCTATAAAAGGCATGCCTATGCATGCAACAAGGGACGAAAAAAAAGGGGGAGAAAAGGAGACAGAGAGGAGAGATCAAAATGCAAAGCTGGAACAACTTGCAGAGCAAAGTTCACATAAAATAAAAACAGACGGGTAGGGAGACGAAAAAAAAGGGGGAGAAAAGGAGACAAAGAGGAGAGATCAAAATGCAGAGCTGGAACAACTTGCAGAGCCAAGTTCACGTAAAATAAAAATAGAGGGGTGGGGAGATAGAAAAAAAGAAAAGAACAGGAACAAAGGGAGACGAAACAAGAAGGAAGAACAAACAGTGGAAAGGAAGAAAAAAGAGCAAAAAAAAAAAACAGAGAGAATACAAGGGAAATTTTATGTAAAGTTTGAATCTTCATACCTCTCGTTTCTTGTCCCTCTCTCTCCTTCTACTTTAGTTTTTCTCTTGGTTTTCCTCTCTCTCTCTCTTAAAACCAGTAGACCAGAAGCCTCTCTCTCCCTCTTGGCCAGCCAACTGGGGTCATCGTTCAACCATCCATATCACTCCTCATCACCACCGGCATCTTCCCCTCAACTCCAGCAGCTTAGTCATCTTCTCCGGTGAAGAAACGGTGACAGCCCCGACGAAAACAATGTAGCCCATGCATCTTCCGATGCCAACTCCGGCCACCACAGGCCACTATTTCCGACGCCACCATGACAGGAAGAACCACCTCGACCTCCTCTACCCAAAGGTATTAACAAGTGCGCCATTCATCACACTCCAAAATGTACTATTCATCATCCTCATTATCTGCATTTGCATGCAGGGGATTGCCAATTCACTCCCTACCCATTGTCCCTGCACGTGGACAATGGGCAAAGCCCGACCCCCTTTAATCTATCTGGGCTGCAAGCCCAGCCCAGATAGATTATGGGCTTCCAGTCATATGGGATGGAAGCCCAGCCCGTGGTCCCCAAAGTTGGCTGGCTGATAGCACAGCCCAATTTTAGGTGGGCTGACAGCCAGCTCACCGAAAAAAATAATAAAAAATTAAAAAAAATATATATATAAATTGCAGAAAATAAAAATATTTTTTTTTTAGAAAATATCTAAAAACAAAAATGTTATTTTATGAATACGGCTAATACACTAGCATATTTAAAAAAAAATCTTTTTGTTTAAAAAAAATATTATCTTGGAGTTTGAAGAAAAAATGTATTTTAGCATGGATTTCACAAAGAAAAATCATTTCTCGTATTTTTGGATTTTATAACATATTTGTAAAAGTCCAAAGGATATTGGCCAATATTCTAAAAATATCAAAAGATTATTTTTGGTTATTCATATTATTCATTGTTGATATTTGGATAAATAAATCCTAAAGGGTCAATATCCAAAATATTCGACGGGGATAATTTGCTATTATGCACCGTTGGTGTTTGAATAAATAAATTCTAAGGGGTCAATATCCAAAATATTTGACAGGGATAATTTGCATTTATTTACCGTTGGTGTTTGGATAAATAAATCCTAAAGGGTCAATATCCAAAATATTCGACAGGGATAATTTGCTATTATTCACCGTTGGTGTTTGGATAAATAAATCCTAAAGGGTTAATATCCAAAATATTCAGTGTAGATAATACACCATCACCATTTAACCAATATATTTTTTGAATGATCAAAACCATAACAAATCATAAACAAACCAAAATGTCAAGCAGCTTACCTTAGGTAGGGCGTATTAGGGGTGCTAAAACCTTCCCTTTATGCAACCAGTCCCTTACCTTAGAATTTCTGAAAAACCAGTTTTAGGTTTCCTGGTAACCGTAATACTAGGTGGCGACTCCCTTTTCACAAAAATAAAGATAAGACCCTCACGTAGTCACACTGAATTCCCCCGCTCACAGGGAGGGTCACTGCGACGCCGCACTCTCGCGACGGAGTGCGACACTACCCATGGGTTTTGATGTACAACTTAGAAAACCAGTTAGTCCCTACTTTTGATTTCCTTGAAAACTTGCTCCAATCTGATGCCGTTGTATGGTAATCATGTGTTCCCCTCGTATTCTAAATAGTAATGTTGAAAACATGGCACGTGTTGTTGATGTTTTACAAGACATTGGAGTCCCTAAAAAGAATATTGCTCTGCTGATTTGTTGCAAGCCTTCTATTATGATTTAAAAAAGCTTATAGAGGAAGTGATTCTAATCGGATTTCATCCTTTCAAGAGTCAATTTGTTTTGTGCAATCATAGTGCCTAAGTCCATGAGTAGATGTACTTGGGAAAAGAAACTTGTTGTGTATAAGAGATGGGGTTTTGTAAAACTTTGAATTCAAATAATTCAGTAGTTTGATTGTATTTTCATTGAATGTTTAAGTGTTACAGCAGTAGAATATATACATGAAAAATAAGCTATTGTACAATCTACTTTTCTTACTTGCAGAATTTATTACATAGAAAAGGAAATAAACTGTAACCTGCAATTTACTACTGTGTTCTTAACATCTACACTTGTATTCTCAACATGTTTGTCTGAAGAAGAAATTCTTACCGCATTTATGAAATTACCAATGTTTATGCATAAATCTGTAGAGAAGATCGCCACATCAATGGATCTTTTTGTCAACATATTAGGTTGGGAGTCGTCCTATATTGCTAAAAATCCAACTTGTTCATCATATAGCCTTGAAAAAAGGCTAATTCCAAGGGCTTTGGTATTGCAATTTTTAGTTTCTAAAGGCTTGGTTGAGAAGAGTTTCAGAAGCCTTGCATTCTTCAATACACTTGAAGATAAGTTTCGGCACATATAATAGACCGTCATGCTGAGACTACCTTGATATTGAAATTTCACAAGGAAAAACTGAATCTTTCATCAATTTTCTTCTATGCTCTTTGTTTCAGGATTTCCATAAATTAGGCATTTGATATTTTGTTTCTATGTCATTTGTGTTTTACTCAATCAAACCTTGAACCTTGGCCTAACTGATGGCCTTACAATCATCTGCCCTAATAGGAAAGCTACACTTGTCTTACCTCATACAAAATTTGATTATACCTGTACCATCTTATTGTTGCTTGTTGGCGATGATTTTACAAGATAAGAGATGATCTAATCCAATTACCCTCATTTTCTTGGTGATTGCTTTCAAGAAATAGAGAGGCTCAGACTTAATTCTGATTTAAGAATCCATAGAAATGGAGGTCACTCATGCCTAGCATATTTGATCTTCCTTTCTATGGTTTGTTTATACTAGAAGTATTCGAAACATAAAAATCAAACCTAGAGATTACTAGTCTATTGCCCGCAGATTGAAGAACAAAATATTTAAACACATCAAAATGAAAATGAAAATATCTAGGTACTGATAACCTGTCTCTTGAAAAAAAGATTTTAATTATGAATTGCATGATATTTTTTATTTAATATTAAGATAAAAACATATTAAGTTTATCTAGGCTAACACATAAAAGTAGCAGGGATAATTTTGAATAAAAACAAAGTGAAAATTTCAATTTCCAATTCATTTCAATGTTAAAAGATGAAATAAGTAAAAATATAGCACTTAAAAAAAAAGAAGTGAACTCAAGTCAAACAAACAAACTCATGATATAAGTCATGGATGACATTAGATTTAATAAATGGTGGTATTATGTTTTTAAAAAAAAATGAGGAACAAAAAAAAGAAAAACAAATAATAGCTTGAATGATGACAATGAAGTTGTTAAACATACGACCGGGTTCAAAACTCAATTGGATTTAATGATTTCTTTCACCAATCTTTGTAAAAAAGATATAAAACTAACAAAGAAGAAGAAGAAGAAGAAAAGGGAGTCCATGCACATGACGATAAAAAATATGACAACACAGTGAATTGTTTAGCTTATGTAGAATTTGGTGGCCAAAGATGTTGGCGTGAGTTATGTAATTTGCTGGTTGGAAATCCCTACATCTAAGAGACAAACATAATCATGGCCGAAGATGTTGTATAGACATCAAATAGCTTCCTAAAATAGTTCCTTGTATCTTTATATATCTTGTACTCTGTTTACTAGAAAGATATACGAAATAAAAAGTTGATACTATATTTCTTTAGCCAATTTTCTCATGGTATCAGAGCATGATCTTGGGCTACCTATTTATTGATCAGGCAAGGGTCAAGCTTTTCTTTGGCCTCCATGGCTGATTCTACTGAAACTATCGAAACCTCTCCTACTAAAACTATCCTTGATAATCTAACATCAAGGATGATAGAAGTCTTCATAAGTGTTCAAACCTCTCCTAATTACTCCCCAACGATTCCAATCAACATCAGACTAGATGGATCAGATCATACTATGGGTTATGGTCCCAGGTTATGGAGATGTACATCTCTGGAAAAGAAAAACTAGGATACATCAATGGAGATTATCCTCAACCACCAGAAACAGACCCAACCTTTTGAAAGTGGCACACTGAGAATGCCATGGTGAAAGGCTGGTTGATTAGTTCAATGAACCAGTCTTTGGTGGTGACTTTATTTGTTATCCAACCGCGAAGCAGGTGTGGGACTATGCTGCTATAACATACTTTAATGGATCAGATACCTCGATTGAAGCAAGCAAGTGGATCTATAGAGAAATATTATAACAACCTACAGGGTATGTGGTGTGAGATTGACTTTCACCGACCAAATCCGATGGAATGCACTACCAACATATATAAAAACAATTCCATCTTACAGGAGGAGCGAGTGTACAAATTCCTTGATGGACTATGTCGTAACCCAATTTTTGGGTTACTCCCCAAAATAAAATAAAAATAATAAAAATAAAATAAAAGGGGTTTGGCGTTGGTAGAAAAATCACGGTAGAAACTTTGGAAATTTTTTGGGGCGAATCGTATCTCTTTTATGCCCAAAAATGAGAGAAAATACAGATTCAAAGTAAAAATTAAGTCAAAATCATAATTATATTTTTTATAATCCAATTTGATTTAATCATGGGCTAATTCAAAATATTATTATGTTTGAGAATTAATTTAGGGTCCAATTGAAGAATTTAATTAAGTGCAAGGACTTAATTATGCTTTAAATTGGTTAAATTAATTTTATTAAGGGCTTAATTGATAAAAATTGAATTCTTGAATTTAATTTGGGACTAATTGAGAAAATCAGAATTTTTGGAGACCCAAATGAATTTTTCCAAGCTAATTTGGCATAATTAGGGATCAAATTGAAGACAATTGAAAGTTTAATTGTCAATTGAGGGCCAAATTGTGTAAATCAGAAGTGAGAGACCAAAATGAAAAAGGCGCGCAAAGCCAAGGGTAATGTTGAAATTCAGATAAGGACACAATTGCACAAAAATACAAATTTAAATTTAATTGAGGGTGCAATTAGAACAATCATAAATTGAAGGACCAAACCAAAATTATGCCCCCCAAAGCTGCCACTGCAACCCCTCGCCGCTGCCTTTATTCGCATGCCCGCCGACAACCGTCTGAGCGCCCGTCGACCAACCACCGTTGCAGGCACGCTAGCCACCACGTCGCCGACCAGTCAGCCACCATGTCAGGCCAAATTTCCTATAAATAACAGCTATGCACGACGGCCTGAGGGGGAAGAAAAAAAAACATAGCAAAAACTGGGAAGAAAAACCAGAAAAAAACAGAGAAAAGAGGAAGAGATTCTAAGCAAATTACAGTGATTTTGGCATCAAAAACACGCCCAACAAACCTGAAGCAAAATATCACCTTCTTTTTCATCAGCACCACCCTCTCTCTCTCTGGTTCCACGGCTCTCTCTCTCTAGTTGCAGATTCCCGTCTCTCTCTTCACTGTTGACAGCGTCGGCCACCTCCTCTCTTTCCTTCCTTCGGTCAGCTCCCCATACCACAAGCTCCTCTTCTTAGCACCAGAAGCTCCCCAGCCATCATCCTTCTTCTCCGGGACGAACAGCGAACGGCAGCCGCAGACCCGGCGACTTTGGAAGCTCACTCCGGCCACCACAGGCCTCCGTTTCCAATGCCACAATGACAGGAAAGACCACCTCGATCCCCTCTACACGGCTGCATCATCAGGTAGTCCTCTCGTTGAAGTCGGCCATTTACTGTTCATGAACGTGAACAGTGTGTAATTCTGCACTGTTCACGTTCTTCTTCCTTTTATCGTTTTTTTTTTTAATTTGGGTTGGGCTGGGCTGACCAACCCAGCCTAGTATACGGGCCCATCTCTAAATAAGGTGGGCCGGGTTTTGAACCTGGCCCAAATGCATAAGAGGGTAGCCCAGCCTACACCCTCCTGGGCTTCCAGCCCGTGAGTGCTGGACGCCCAGTCCACTCAAGTGGGCTGTCAGCCCACTGTGCTGACAGCCCAGCCCATAAAAAAATAAAAATAAATAAAAAACAGCCCACTATGCTGATAGCCCAGCCCATAAAAAAATAAAAAAATAAAAAAAATAAAAAAATATTTTTTTTACTACTATTATTATTGCAAAAAATTTCAAAAATATAAAATATATTGTTTTCGTGCATACGGCCAAATTCCAAAATTTTCCAAGCATATTTTTCAAAAAAAAAAACATTACATCTTTCTCATATTTTAAAAGCAAAATTTGGATATCATAACCAGTTTATGATTATCCTTTGGAATTTGGCCAAAATATCAAAAATAATCAAACTATTTTTGTTTTATCTATTAGGGTGTAAATTTACATTGTAAAATACATCCATGGATAAAAAAGAAGACTTTAACTACGGTGTAAATTTAAAGCGTAAATTACATCCGTAGATAAAAACTACATAAAAAGATTTTCTAACCGCGGTGTAAAATTACATCGTAAATTACACCCGCGGATAAAAAAAATATATTTTTTATGCAATGTAAAAAAAATTAGACCTAGAAAAAAACAATTAAACGACAATGCAGCTTATCTTAGGTAAAGTGCACTGGGGTGATATGTCTTCCCCTTGCACAACAAGTCCCCTTATCCAGACTCTTGCAGACCAATAGGTTCCTAGTAGCCTTAATACTAGGTGGCGACTCCTTATAATTATAGTCGTAATTTTTACGTCTATAAAAAAAACCCCATTTTCACTGCGCTTCGTTGTCTCCCCAAAGCCGCGGGAAACGGCGGGGCACGAAGCGTGTAAAAAATCACCATAGCGACAGACTAGATGATTGGCTAGATCATGTTCGAAGCGATGTTCTTCGCATGAAGCCCTTCCCTTCAATTGAGCAGGCATATGCTCACATTCGAAGGGAAGATCTCAGACAATCTATGATGGTGTCGAGAGTAGAGGCAGTGGCTAATGGGGTTGTTATGGCTATTAAAGGCATGAGATCTAGTCAGCCACAACACCTGATCCCATTGAAATCTGGGTCATCTTCACAATCCAAAGACCATCCTGATGGGAATAAATGTACTCATTATGGGAGTACAAAACACACCCAAAATACTTGCTTCAAATTGCATGGTTATCCAGACTGGTGGCATGAATTACAAGCCTGAAAGAAACCACAACATGCTGGAGTCCCTGTAATGGCAGTTATAGCCACAACTAATACTCACCCCACAACTAATTCTCACTTGCCTGATCTACATGACAATAACTTGTCACTTATTCTATTGGCAAAGTCGTCTGCCTCAGATTAAGGTAAATGTGATTATGGTTTTTTCAGCTCCAGTACCCAACATGATGATGCTTGGATTATCGACTCTGGAGCAACGGATCATATGACATATGATCCACATGACTTCTCCAACATAAGTCAGCCAAGAAGGACTTGTATCGCTAATGCAAATGGGGCAACATACCTAGTCACAGAGGTTGGAACCGTGCCTTTGTCTCCATCCCTCTCTTTATCACATACACTTCTTGTTCCCTCACTATTGATGTCTGTAAGCCAAGTCACAAAAGAACTTAACTGTGTTGTACTGATATACTCTACTTTTTATCTCCTCCAAGACCTTCTCAGCAAGAAGATTATTAGGCGTGGTACTAAGAGGGGGGACTGTATTACTTGGATGACTTCAGCCTGGGCAAAGCAAATTATGTGCATCGTCAAACCAATAGTCATGAATGACAAATTTGGCTCTGGCATATACGTTTAGGGCACCCAACCTTTGGCTATCTCCAACATCTATTACCATCCTTGTTTTCACAGCTGTAGCATGCTAACTTTATCTGCGATACATGTATCAAGGCTAAGAGCCACCGAGTTTCTTATCCAGTTAGCTTGAATAAAACTAATACTCCATTTGTGTTGGTACACTTAGATGTGTGGGGACCATCCCCAATTACTACCTCTTCTTGTCACAGCTGGTTTGTAATTTTTGTCGATGATTGCACCTGAATGACATGACTCTATCAGCTTAAAACCAAAGATGAAGTTTTCTCGGTTTTTCAAGCATTTCATGCCATGGTTCAAACCCAATTCTCTTCCAAGATAAAAATTTTACGTTCCGATAATGGTGGTGAATTCATCAACCATAGATTTCAAGCCTATTTTCAGCAACATGGTCTTCTCCATGAGACCTCATGCTCTCAAACACCACAGCAAAATGGCATTGCCAAAAAAAAAATCGACATATATTAGAGACAACCTGTGCTCTACTCATTGTAGCAATGGTGCGTCGTCATTATTGGGGGGATGCTATGGCTGCTGCCGTATACTTAATCAACCATATGCCATCTAAAGTCCGACAACTTAAAACCCCTCTACAAACTCTCTCTACTCATATATCCCTGTCTTCCATTTTGATGTTGCCCCCAAAAATCTTCGGGTGTGTTGTCTTTGTCCACCTTCACAAAAACCAACACACAAAATTGGAACCATGTGTTGTTAGGTGTTTGTTTTTAGGGTATAGTCTGCATAAAAAAGGCTTTCAATGTTATGACCCTAAAACAAACTAAACTTATACCACCATGGATGTTACGTTCCTTGAGTCCGAAAATTTATTCCCCTTACCCATATCCAATTCCTCACTTCAAGGGGAGATTAATCAAGCAGAAGAAGAGATGAATTGGCTGGTGGCTTCTACGACGAAACATGACTATGAATGTCATGAGCTTGACACTGAACAGACTGGAAATAACCATGAGCTTGACACTAAACAGGGGACTGGAAATGGCTGTAAGCATGGCCATGAGCATGACAGTGAACATGGAACTGGTACTGGAAATAGAGAGGAGGAACTACAACTAGAGATTGAGCAAAGTGAATTGAGAAATGAAGAGCCAGGAAATGATGAACTGCAACCAGAAATTGAGCATGTTGAAATGAGAAATGAAGAACTAGGAAATGGCTCATAGTCCCCCCAATCTTCAGTATCCAAAGACCCTCCTCCTACTGAGAATGTCATGGAGGTAAGTACCCCTACTACAGCTATACATACTAATACTCTGGATTCTTCTATTAGTTATGAGTTGCCTTTTAGACATAACCATGGGAAACCACCGAAGAGATATTGTCCAAAAAAAGAAGAAAGAAAGTCCAAATACGCAATTGTAAACTATGTGTCCACTGAAGGTCTCCCCAAGCTGCTCAAAACCTTCACTCAAACATTATCCTCTTATCATATTCCCAGCAATGTTGAAGAAGCATTATCTAATCCAAAGTGGGCAACAATGATGCAAGAAGAACCAGAAGCCTTGAAAAAAATAATACTTGGAAGTTGGTTCCGTTACCGGGGGAAAAAAGTAGTGGGATGCAAGTGGGTTTTTTCTATAAAACACAAGGCGGATGGATCAATTGACCGGTATAAGGCGAGACTAGTGGCGAAAGGCTTCACCCAGACATATGGTATAGGCTACATGGAAACCTTCTCTCCAATAACAAAACTGAATACCATTCGAGTATTACTATCTCTTGCACCGAACATGGATTGGCCACTACATCAATTAGACGTCAAGAATGCTTTCCTACATGGCGATCTCGACGAGGAAGTATACATGGAGATTCCACCAGGATGTACAGGGAATGCGGGGACCAAGATGGTTTGCAAACTATAAAGGGCTTTGTATGGACTAAAACAGTCACCGCGAGCATGGTTCGACCGATTTAGTTCAGCTATGAGAAAGTATGGTTATCATCAAAGCAACTCAAACCATACTCTTTTCTTAAAACATCGACAAAGCAAGGTGATAGCATTAATAGTCTACGTGGATGACATAATAATTACAGGAGATGATGGTGAGGAAATCTCAAGGCTACAAAAACAATTATCTATTGAATTTGAAATGAAGAACTTGGGAGGACTTAAATATTTTCTGGGGATAGAGGTGGCAAGATCGAGAGAAGGCATATTTCTCTCTCAACGGAAATATGTACTAGACTTATTGACAGAAGCGGGATCAGTTGAGTATAAACATGTGGAAACACTGATTATGTAGAACCATAGATTGGGAGAATATTTGGACCAGGTGCCAGCAAATAAAGTGAGATATCAAAGACTAGTAGGGAAACTCATTTACTTGTCTCACACTCATCTAGACATTGCCTATGCTGTCAGTGTAGCAAGCCAGTTTATGCACAATCCAAGTGAAGATCACATGAGTGTTGCAAATAGAATTCTTCACTATTTAAAGTCATCACCAGGAAATGGACTAATGTTATCCAAGAATGCCCACCTAAAAGTTAACAGGTACACTGATGCAGATTGGGTAGGAAATATCTTGGATAGAAAATCTACCTCAGGTTACTTTACATTTGTCGCGACGGCGATAAAATGGTGTTTATTTTATAAAAATTTATAATTATGAAGTATTAAGGTTACTAAACCTATTTGAGTAGGGACTTGTTGTGCAAGAAGATCACACCTAACATTGTCATTTGATTGTTTTTCTAAGTTTAATTTTTTTCTTGCATAAAAACAATTTTTTATCATATACTTTACAATGTAATTTTACACCAGAAACCTCTCTTTTTTGTTTTTATCTCGATGTAATTTGCAAATTTACATAGTAAAAATATTATCCATGGATATATTTTACAATGTAAATTTTTTATTTTAAATTCAATGGATAATCATAAATTTATCCAATTTTGTTTTAAAAACATGAGAAAGATGCAATATATTTTTTACAAAAATATGCAAAATAACAATTTTATATTTTTTGAAAATATTTTTGTAATAAAAAAATAATAGGAAAAAAGTAAAAATAAAAATAAAAATATTTTTTATTTTTTATTTTTTATTTTTTTTTAATGGTCGCGAGTTGAGGCCCAGATTATCAATTAAAAAAAATTCGTGGTAATATCAATATAATTATCAGAACCACAGGATGGCTTTCGAGAAAAGGAAGATGTGTGGTGCTTGAGGAGCTTGGGGAGGGAGAAGAGTTTTAGAGAGAGGAAAATATTAGCTTTTCATCCATCTTCTTGTTTTTTCTTGTTTTAACAAAATCAAAACCAAGTTCCTCTCTTTTTTTATGTGATTTTATGCAATTGTGCCCTTGTCCGAATTTCAAAATTACCCTTGTCTTTGCGCGCCTTTTTCATTTTGATCCTTGGCCTTTTATTTATGCAATTTGGCCCTCAATTGACAATTAAACTCTCAATTGTCTTCAATTTAGTCCCTAATTATGCCAAATTAGCTTGGAAAAATTCAATTGGGTCTCCAAAAATTCTGATTTTCTCAATTAGGCCCGAATTAAATTCAAGAATTCAATTTTTCATCAATTAAGCCCTTAATAAAATTAATTTGATCAATTTAAAATATAATTAAGTCCTTGCACTTAATTATTTGAATTAGCCCATGATTAAATCAAATTGGCTTAAAAAATATAATTGATAATTTTTACCTTAAATTTGTATTTTCTCTCATAGATTCGATTCGCCTCATAAAATTTCCAAAATTTCCACCGTGATTTTTCCACCGACGCCAAACCACTTTTATTTTATTTTTGTTATTTTTTATTTTATTTTGGGGAATCACCCAAAAATCGGGTGATGACAACATTCATGGGAGGAAACTTAGTTACATGAAGGAGTAAGAAGCAGAAGGTAGTGGCACAGTCCAGTGCTGAGGCTGAATTCAGAAGCATGGTGAAAGGACTGTGTGAACTTATTTGGCTTAGAAGTTTGCTAACTGAAATCGGTTTCCCTCTAGACGCTGCAATGAATTTATTCTGTGATAACAAAGCTGCCATTGACATATCTCACAACCCAATTCAACATGACCGCACCAAGCACATGGAAGTAGAACGACACTTCATCAAACAAAACTTGTAAGAAAAGATTATCCAGTTCCCATTTGTCAAAACTGAAGATCAGTTGGCTGATATTCTTACCAAGGCAGTATCTAGTAAAAACTTTCACAACTCACTTAACAAGTTAGGTGTTAGAGACATCTATTCACCAACTTGAGGGGGAGTGTTGGCGTGAGTTATGTAATTTGCTAGTTGGAAATCCCTACATCTAAGGGACAAACATAATCGTGGCCGAAGATGTTGTATAGACATTAAATAGCTTCCTAAAATAGTTCCTTATATCTCTATATATCTTGTACTCTGTTTACTGGAAAGATATACGAAATAAAAAGTTGATTCTATCTTTCTTAGCCAATTCTGTCAATCCCTGGAAAAATGAGGTGTTAATCTTGTCTCATTTTTTATCAAATTTTAATTGAACACATCTAAAAAATCACTCAAAATACATTTATCAGACCTTAAAAAAAGAAAATAAATATAAGCCTAAAAACATTCTCTCCATCAAATTTGCCTCCTCGAGCAACAACTAGGTGAAATTTTACTTATGCAAGGGAACTCTTTTACACCAATTTCAACCATATGATATCAGGAAAATATTTTTTTTATTTTTTATATGAACTTGAATTTTTTTTTTTTTTATGTTTTTACATCCTTTTGATATCATATTATTTAGCTTTGATATCATAATAATACACCCAACCACTTCGTATGTACACACAGTCTACAGATACACGAGAAAGACATAAAAATCATTGCAACAACATATCTCCTGGACTACGGAACCGTAGTATACAATACTAAATACCATAAAATACCCTTTCACTGCAACAACGCCGCGATCCAACCGAGCTGCTTTCCATTTCCTTCCTAACCTTCAGTAACTACTCCATCCTTGGTCTTCAGCATTGCTGCTTCTTCTGATTTTTTTTCCAGCTTCCTCCTTGGAAAGAATGGTGGCGCTTAGCTCTGTCCACATTTTTCTAGTTATCAACCTGGTGTCTAGTTACTATGTTGAAAGTAGTGCCACATTTATAAGCTAGTGAAGGTCTTGTTTATCATATATATTTTTCTATTGGGGACTTGAAGATCAAGTTAGCCGGGACGATAAATTTGTCCTCTGACACTTTGTTTAACCATCATGTAACATCACTCTCCATGGAAGAGGCTGGGTGGTTGGCTCGATCCAGCCTCCACTTTCGAACATAATTATATGTGATTCTCGACGGAAATGAAAGGGCCAATAGGCCAGGACAAAGAATTGGTTAACCCCACTTACACTTTGTAAATACTAAATTAAAATTACTTTAACTTTGATGTTGCTGCCCAGCCAATCCTAAGCCAAGCATGTCGTTAAATTAATTCACCCCAGCAAGTCTTTTTTTAGTTTTGACTGAATTTTAATTAAAGCATATCACCAAATGTCTGTTCGGTATAACTTTCGCAAATTGATCGACTTCTTTAATAGCTTTTGATTTAGAAAAGTTCATGATAAATCCAAAGTTTAATTAGCCTAAAAAACCCTTAAAAGCCTTAAAACTCGTTGTCTCACATAACGTGCTTGGGCACAACTCTCAAGGGCTTAGCCTAGCCCTCATGCGCTCAGTCTAGAGAAAGAATTCAGTTCTTGCTTTATATGTGATTGTATAGAGGTTGGTCTTACGCTGTTAAGTTTTAGAGTTTGAGATTGAGATTCAATGCTTGAGAAGAAGGAATGATTCAGATTGTTGATCATAAATAGATGATTGTGGTTTTATCCATGAATGAAATGATTTAGATTGTTGATTTGAACAAAAATCATGATTGGATTGAATCTATAAGCATTTTGATGTAGGTGCAAAGCTAAAGGTGGAACAAGCTCGGAAATAACAATGGAAAACCGACTCTCCTTTTCTTTTCTTTTTTGTTTTGAACTCCTAATTCTTTGTTTATCAATATCAAGAGAACAACTAATTGTTGGTTGCCAACATACCCTTCCTATCTAGGAAATATAGTAAGCATATTTTTTTTCTAAACTAAAATAAAAACCTATCTAGGAAACATGGTAAACATGTCTTTCCTAAACTAGGAAATATCAAAAGAAATATGAAATTAATAAAAAAAAAAATTAACAAGAACAGTAAAAATTGTCAAAACTAGCACGACTGGCACAACTAGTGTGCTCTTGTCTCCTTTTGGATCTAGGCCTTTCCCACTAATCCCTATCTAGTTAAGTCAAATCCTCATTGAATTGCCTAGAATGACTTATAGGTCAAGATGGTGTGATCATGCCTTCTTTTGGGTCTAGGCCTTTCTCATTGATCCCCATCTAGTTGAATCGAATCCTCATTGGATTGTCCAAGATGACTTGTAGCTCAGGTTTGTGTGATCATGTCTTTTTCTGGGTTCAGACCTTTTCTACTAGTCCATAAATACATCAACTAGGTCATCTACATAATTAATTTGCAGCAGACAAATCTCTATCTGATTGGGTCAAATCCTCATTTAATTGCTCCGGATAGCTTGTTTCTACAAGCTTGTTTGCTTCACAATTTTTTTTCACAAACCAATTAGTACTAGAAGCTGTTTGGGGCAGTTTTTACACAGCAGGTTTGCTGTGGTGTAATTTTTTTTTTTCAATAAAAATTATTTTTTTTTTGTGTTTTAGATCATTTTGATGTGCTGATGTTAAAAATAATTTTTAAAAAATAAAAAAACATCATTTTAATATATTTCGATATGAAAAACTTTTTGAAAAATTTTGAAAAGCAACCGCAACAGCAATCCTAAATACCCCTTTAATCCAAGATGATAATACAACGTAAATATTATAGTGGCAGCACATATAATGATAGATAACAAAATAACTAAAAACTAGAGAACAAATTTGCTTGTTTTTTTAGATATAAAAATGTTTTCAAAATAAATATATTTAATATAAAGATGTTCTAAAATGATTGTCATTTCTTTGGAAAATTTGCTTGACTTTATTTCATCAAGAAAGTTGGTCCTAATATTCATTTTCCCTCCGGCTAGTGTGTCACTCTTATAGGGAGAGATGTATACATTCATAAGAAAATAATAATAATGAGAAATTCCTTCTTCTTTTTCTATTTGTCCATTACATAAAAAAATTAACTAGCTTCAACCTACTTTCTTACAACAACTGCCCTGGTCTTTATATTTGTCCAGGATTACAATATTATTTGAGAATATGTTTAAAAAATGTTGTTAAGAAAATATTTTTTTATTTTTTATTTGATATTATTTTTTATGTACTCAATATCATATTATACATCTTGAATATTATTTTAACAATACACCCAATCACTTCGTATGTACATACAGTCTACAGATTTACAAGAGAAAGACATAACAACAATCGTATGCACATACAGTCTACAGATTCACAAGAGAAAGACATAACAACAATCATATTTACTAGGAAACCATACTATACAATACTAATTACCATAAAATACCCTTTCACTGCAACAACGCCGCGATCCAACCGAGCAGCGTTCCATCCCATCCTAACCTTCAGTGACTACTCCATCCTTGGTCTTCAGCATTGCTGCTTCTTCTGATTTTTTTGCAGCTTCAAGACCTGCAATCAAATTCTTCAAACAAGTCTCCCCATCTTCTTCTTCCGACTTTGGCATCAAAATATCAGCAACATAAGCTGGAGACATCTTTGTATCAGCAAACACCTCTTCGATTTTTCCAAATAACTCGTGCGATTCAATATCCAAATAATTCTTGGCTAGCACCTTGAATGCTTCAAAGCAGCAATATGACATTTCTATATGCTTATCCATCCTCCCCGTCCTGATCAAAGCTGGATCGAGTTTGTCCACGTAATTGGTAGTGAATATAATAATCCTTTCTCCACCACAAGCCGACCAAATTCCATCAATAACGTTCAGAAGCCCTGATAAAGTAACCTTACTCCCGCTTTCTCGCTCTTCTTCAGCCTCCTTTTTCAACTTAGAAATCGGGTCCTTCTCTTTGTCCGCTTCATCGTCATCTTTCTTCTTCCTTTTCTTTCTCTGGCCTGTAAGATCAAGCGAGCAGTCAATATCCTCAATCACGATAATAGACTTTCCTTTCGTATCAATGAGTAGCTTCCGCAGTTCACTGTTGTCCTTTATAGTTGTCAGCTCGATATCATAAACATCATAATCCAGTAAATTAGCCATAGCAGCAATCATTGATGATTTGCCTGTTCCAGGAGGACCATAAAGGAGATAGCCACGCTTCCAGGCCTTCCCGATTTTTGCGTAATAGTCTTTCCCTTTGCTGAACTTGATAAGGTCCTTCTTGATCACATCTTTCTTCTGTGTTTCCATTGCCAAAGTATCGAATGTAGAAGGATGCTCGAACACTATATTGCCCCACTTGGTAGGCTTCCACCCTTGCCAGTCCTTGCTAGGAGTGTTGGTGTACAGCATCCTCCGTCTGTTCTTCTCTGCGATTTCCTTTCCTTCTTTCAGAACATGCTGTATATAAGACTTCGTGATGATCTCCCGATAATATTTATGGAAAGTGAGCTTGTAATACCTCTTTTCTTCAGTGCCAGCAAACCAAGAAATGGTTTTTGAATGGGGGGGAATTTTGCCTGATGCCCACCAGACTTTGACCCCATTGAAAACATCGGTAACTTCTTCATGATCGTCCATGCTGAGGATCACAGATTGGCTTTCATTGACAGCATCAGCCTTGAGTCTCTTAGCATTCTCGGTAGAGCTGGTGCTGAGATAGTTTTGAATGGCACAGAAGGCATCGCTACGCTTGAGGCGTTCACCTGTGTACTCATGGAAAGTAATTTCGACATAAGGGTTCACAAAATTAACTAACTTACGAAAATTTCTTTCAAGATACCCACGAAATATATAAGGTAAACAGTGAGAATATTTATCAAACATGAAAAAAGCAACTGCTAGACTAGATATGGTGGCGCTTAGCTCTGTCCACATTTTTCTACTTATCAACCAGGTGTCTTGGCTTCGATTACAATGTTGAAAGTAGTGCCATATTTATAAGCTAGTGAAGGTCTTTGTTTATCATATTTTTGTAATGGGGACCTGAAGATCAAGTTAGCCGGAACGATAAATTTGTCCTTCGACTCTTATTTTAATCATCATAAAGCCAAGGTGTAACATCACTCTCCATGGAAGAGGCTGGGAAGTTCGCTCGATCCAGCCTCCACGTTTGACCATAATTACATGTGATTCTCATCAGAAATGAAAGGGCCAATAGGCCAGGACAAAGAATGATGTAGAACAAATAGAAAAGGTGTACATGTCCAAGACAGAGCATCCGAAATTCAAAGGCAACTGAATTTTAGCAATCCAGGTGCCGACGTCGGAATGATGTAAAATTCACCTAGTTGATATGTCTTGGCATTTGTGGAATAAGACAGGAGCTTTGCTGCTGACGCACGTCGGTTTTTGACCGAATTTCATCGTTTAAACCCTGAAATCATCGATTTTGTCATTTTTGGAAGGTTTTGTTTTAGCTATAACTTTTGATTTTCAAGTCTGGATCGACTTTCGTCAATTCTAGATGACTCAGGATTTATAGCCTTTTCAATTTTTACATTTATCTCAAATTTTTTATTTTTGGTAATTTTATAAATTAGCGTCATTTCCTTATCCAACAAGGGTTAGGTTATGATTTCTGCTTTAAATATAGCTATAAGCCTCTAGCCGAATTACCTATTGATTTTATTGAATAAAGTTGGGGTTTTTCGGAGAGTTTCTCTCATACTCAATTTATTTTACAGAATATCGATATTGGTCATATTCCTAGTGTTTTCTACTGCGTCAAAGAATTGGTTAACCCCACTTAAAATTTGGAAATACTAAATTAAAATTACTTTAGCTTTGATGTTGCTGATCAACCATCCTAAGCCAAGCATGTCGTTAAATCAATTCACCCCAGCAAGTCATTTTTTAGTTTTGACTGAATTTTAATTCCTCTTAAACTCTTAACCCAGATTGGAAACGGAAACGAACATGTTTTGATAGGGCCGATGTCATCAAGGAGAAACGAAGACAGGTTTAATGCATCGGTTTTGCAAGAACTCTCTAACTAGTAGTAGTTTTGATATCTTCCTTGTTATTCTGAAGATAGCCAGAGAGTCTGATTTTTTTTTCCTGATGGAGTAAAGATGCGGAATTTGCTGAATGTTGTTGGCAATTTAAGTGTTCTTTTTTTATACACACGTTTAGTTACAGCATATGACCAAATGTCTGTTCGGTATAACTTTCGCATATTGATTGAGTTCTTTAATAGCCTCGTTGCCTCAGTAATGCCAACAAAATATCTTTGTCCTTCGTCACTTCAATTAGTTTAATCGCTAGAAAGCAAAGGGGAAACATCACTCTCCAAGGAAGATGCTGGGTAGCTGCTGGCTCCGGCCTCCTCTTTCGACCTCTGTGTATCAAAGAATAAATTGTATAATTATACGGGAACGTCATTGCAAATGCAAAGGTGAATAGGCCAAGACAAAGAATTGGCTAAATAACAATTTGGAAATACTTTAATAACATTACTTTAACTTTGATGTTGCTGCCCAACCAATCGTAAAGAAAGCATATTCATATCGTTCGATTCGCCCCAGCAAGTCATTTTATATTTTTTTTCATGAACTTTAAGTCCGCTACGGCTCTGAATGCAGATTGGAAACGGAAACGAACATGATGTAATAGTGTCGATATCATCAAAGAGATATGACGACACGTTTAATGCATCGATTTTGCAAGAACTCTGATCAGTAGCAGCTCTGATATCTTCCTTGTTATTCTGAAGATATATAGCTAGCTTTCATTTGTTATCATACTCGTTCCAACGGAGGTTAGCAGAGGTTAGCCCATTGATCATGAGTCCGCTCCTAGTTTAGTGAAGCCAACTGAATCATGAAGGGATAACCCCTCGTAAGGTCAGCCCACCAGACAAACCTCCCAAAGCTCAGCAAACCGGCATAGGCTATACACCAAACTTGGTGTCTACTTTTGAGAGCCTCTTAAACAGGCATGATAAGAGGAGACATATTTTTGATCAGATGAATATGATATCAAAACTAATTTAATTATTCTAGTTTACTTACATATTGGTATTCTTTATCAATTTATGATATTTAGTTAGATGATAGTTATGGTGTTAATTAGGAAATAAAAAATGATAGTAATAGAAATTAACATCTAAAATTGTTATACTCCTAGAGCAAAAAATTAAATTGATATCTAAAATTATATATACTTCTAAAGTGAAGAGAAAAAACATATTTTAGAGTCTTGATTTGACATCTTGAGATCAAACAAGAAAAATCTAAACTAAAAATATAGTTCTTTCTACCATGAGGAGGAGAGTGATGCAAGATACTATTTAGGGTAGATATTTTTATTTCCATTAGTTGATTTTTCTTTATGGTATTTTTATGCTTTCCCATTTAGTTTGGAAAATAAAGTATTGTGGTTGATAATTTTTTTTTTTTATTTAGTTTAGGAATTCCTAAAATAACTATAATTATTTAGTATAACTTTTCTTCTCGTCATGACCTAGGACTAGGATAAATAGAGCCTGTATTTCAGTAAACTACTCAAATATTCAATAATAAAATCTCAAATTAGAATTTTTGTTTCGTGAGTCTATTCAGTATTCTATTTTTTGTGCTTCTTGTCTATTCTATGTTATTTTCATCTACGTAATCATTGACAAACAAGCAAAAATGCTGCCAAGTACAAATCAACTTCTTATCGCAAGCTAGAGGCGTGCGAGTGTGGCATATAGGATTTTGTACCTTACATGCATAGGTTTTGAAATAAATAATATGAGCAAAGGGTTCTGGCCTCAATGCCAAACCAGCCTATCTATTACAATGATAGGAATACATTTGAAATGAACAATTGATATCGAGCACAAGATATGCAAAGTTTAAAAGGATATCAGCTTTTTGGAGCTGGCTAGCCCATAGGGTTGTTGCAGAAGTTGGAGCCATTAGCATACATGCTGCAGCTTGTTCCGAAGCTCACAAAAACAGTTGTTGCTTAATCCTTTTGTAAAGCATCCCCAATCTGATCACGAGAACAAATAAACGTAGTGAAATATCTTTATTTACAACTTTCTCACGGGTAAAATGGTCGTCCACTTCGACATGCTTGGTTGTCGCATGAAAGACAGAGGCTATGGTGATTATCTCAAATATGAGGTTGTCTTTTTCAATCGTGATACGTGTTCTTAAATCTAGATATAGATTTGCAAGCATCCATCTCACAATTCTTTAGATCCCAATTCGCCAAATGACAGGTCAAGTGCAAATTATCTTTACAGATCCTTAATCATCAGTTGCTGGATGTTTTCATCTTAGGGAAAAAACAATTCATTCAAAAATCATTCTCCTTCACCATGAACACCTTCTACTCTGCAACCTCCGACCATGCATGGTATTTCAACAGTGTAACAGAAAATTCACTAGAAAAGTTGAACTCTAATACCAACTGAAAACTAGATTAATTAGGATTGAAAGAAAAAACAAAAATGGATTGAATGAAAAAACAAAAATGGAATGCACCAAAAGAGATTGAGAAAAATCCTAGATATTGTATTTAATCTAAAAAAAACAAGACATATTTTTATTAAATCATCAAAATATTAAAGTCTAATAAAAAATAAAACTAAACAGCTTTATTTATACATACAGACATGCACACATACATACAAGGCTTAGTGCTGAAACCTTAATCCTTAAAAATATCTTAATAAATAATTATGTAATTAATATACAATTCTACTAATAGTATGATCCTAAAAAAAATACACTAAAACTAAATTTTTAATAGTGCTTTAAAGGAGAGGGTGAAGAGACACGGCAAAGAATCGGATAACCCCAGTTGCAACTTGGCAATACTTAATTAACATTACTTGTAACTTTCATGTTGCTGCGCAACCAATCATCCAAAAAGCATATGCATGTAATTGGATTCACCAAATCAAGTCTTTTTTTAGCATTTCCTGAATTTGAAGTCCACTAAGACTCTGATTCCAAATTGAAAAGGGGTTTCCCTACCTTTGCATGAACTCCAATTAGAAGTAGTTCTGCTTTTTTAATACATTATTCTGAAGATAGCATGAGAGACTGATTTTTCTTCCCTGATGGTGTAATGATGCGGAATTTTCAGAAAGGTTTGGTTACTGATTTGGCTATCTTTTAGCGAAAGCATATGACCAAAAGTCTGTTTGGTATCAAATATTTAACGATGATTTGCTGAAAAATTGTTTGTTCTAAATTGTTTGTTCTCTTCGGGTGAGAAAGTACCACAATTAGCTGAATACTGATTTTCTCCCTTCTTCATAGTTTTTGGTTGCTTAAATAAGCAGAACCATTACAGAAAAGTCACCCACGTAAGACCCAATCTTGAATAGCTCACACCCCTCTTTATCACCATCTTAATTAAATCGTAACCGCATGCCACATGCACTAACGTTCACTTCCATACATATACTTGGAATTTGGCCTAATGGCCCTGGCTGATCTACGTGGCTTATCACCGGGATTTGTTAACTTCTTAAATTATGAATTAAATATTTGAGAGAGCAGTGATTTAAGTTATGACAATAGCAAAGCCGTAAAGGGCTTAAGGGAGGGAACATATACAGGATTGGAGAACCAAGCACACCAAGTTCTTCAAGGGCTACCCACCTCCAAATCTGCCGATGTGAAAACATGTATGCCAAAAATGGTTCTAGAAGAAAAATTGATGGACTACTCGTAGAAAAATTGATGGACAGCACGATCAATGGACATATATATTTAAATGAGATCTTCCCACAAGGCAGGCTAAGATTTTGCTTAAAATCATTACACTACACACCTAGTTTAATATGAACTATTAACATGTCTAAAATCATTTTTGATCAGTGAATAAATATTAATCTTAAATATACCTTCATCGACAAATATTCAAATAAAAAATTATTGTATACAAACCTTTGAATATTGGTTTAAAAATCCAGAGAGGTGGTCATTAGCACCAAGTGAGGGGAAATTGCTTCCTCTCTTCCGGCATAAATATTCCCGACAAGTATATATACTTGGTTTTCATTATTTAGTGTTTATTTGACATCGAAGGCAACAACATTTATTTTATAAATCGACCGTGATTGATGTAATTAATCTATCATTATTTTAGTATTTTATATGCATGCTAAGTTAGAATAAGTTATAAGAAACATCTTCGTGTTATTAATTGAACTAAACAATCTAACGCGATTCAAAACTCCAAAACTACTCATGTTTTCTGATGAACCGGCTGAACTGACTTCCTAAGGAAACGAGACGTCCCCGAGGATTTTAGCCAATTTCAATGACTTGATGCTATGCTCTGAATATAGGCTGCGTTGCTATATATGTAATCCATTTACAATGCAATGGGTTGCCCTACCTTTGCATGAACTTCATGAAGCGTAAGTTTGCACCAAGATCGGATTTGTTTGTGAATCTTATTATTTTGAAGATAACCAAGGAATGTGGTATCCATTGCAATCATCGGTATTTAACTAAATTACTGGATATGCAAAAACATTGTCTCGTTCAGAGACTCGAAAATGGTGTGGATCAGATGTCTTGAAGGCTCGAAATATGGACTGCTAACTGATGTTGCTCCGGTACAACGCCATCCCTACATTTGCTTATGACCCCTTCTTACTTTAGATATCCACTTTCGTTGATTTCTCCGATCTACAAAATTTCCAAGTGGAATTGGTTATTGCAATAAGGCGTGCCGGCCGGAGCCTTTCGCCGTTAATGCAATTATCAAAGGAGTAAGGATTTGGCTATTTGGGAACTCATCATAGATTATATAACTCATGCGAATGGAGCTAGAAGAGCGAGGTTTACCTTGCAATGATGCTCGAAAGTTCCTCGGTATAGAAAAAAATAGATTTACTATGATAATTGTTTTTAGGGAAGAGATATATAGACATGCATGGAATGCTCCTAGATTTTTATGAGTTAAGATAGTGAACTAGTTGAATACACAGATTCATGAGTTTAAGGTAATGAGTGGATCCAAATTTCAATAATTTAATGTTTGGATAAAAATTAATGTTTCGGCAACGAAAACCAAATGGCATGCTTAATAATGGGACTTATTAGTAATTATACACATCTCATTTTCATACAAGTGAGAGGACTCTATTGGAAGGTAACATAATGATTTTTAGCATGCAATATATGATAAAAACTAGTATGTAACGAGCTCGGAGTTTTAGGGACAAGCTTTGCAGCGACAAGCTCAAGCTATCCTTGTGATAATCATACTGATACCTCCGGCCAGTTACAAAAAAGATAGTCAACATTGGTTTGGTTATCGTTTTATTTTTTTTTATTGGTATGAAATATTTTAGTTTTGAAGTGTTTTGGTTTCCAAGTATTTTGGTGTGTCGTTTAGAAATTGTACTGTCCATATATAATTAATTAATTATATCTATGAAAAAACTTAAAAAGAAAAATAAATAAATAAAATTTTATTTTTTTATAATATATATATATATATATATATATATATATATATATATATATATATATATATATATATCAAAAATGTAAAAGCGGGCTGACTAACCGAAACGGAACAACCGGAGTGATTCCGAGGTGTTTCGGCTAGTATTTAATTAGTATTTTTAATACGGACTAATATTTAAAATGAGATAAAAATAATATCGTTTTGTTTTGATTTTTGACTAATATAAAACATTTCAACCAAAATGAAACAGTATCAATAACCTGGTTACAAAAATAGAGCATTGATCTTTTCTGATTATTGGGCTTGTAATTTTCTAACTTCGTCATGATTCATGAAGATTAAGGCCCAATAACCTGAAGGTTGTAAGGGCCAGGCTATCAATATGGGCTTTCTAGTCCAAAAACTTTAGAAGAATTCCAAGAAAATAGACCCCAACTTCTACTCCATTCTCCACTCTTATGCACTCTCTGCTCTGCTCCACTGTTAGGGTTTCAGAGTTGCTTCAGTGCAATGGTAAGTAACATTTTATTCACTACTGCTACATCTACTTCTCACGTTTCAATTTCCAATGTTTAGATTACTCCGCGAAAGCATAGTGATAGGGTCTTCTGTTAGAGCTTCACCAGTTCATTATTTTCTTGAAAATCCTTCAATACTATCATGTCTCAGAAACATCTCATCGGTGAATACAGATGATAATATAAAAGAACATTCCTTTACAATCTCGTACCTTGTGAACAAATGTGGGTTCTCTCTAAAATCTGCTTTACAAGCTTCTAAACAGGTCCATTTTGAAACCCCAGATAGGCCTGATTCTGTTCTTGCCGTTTTCAAGAACTATGGCTTCTCAAAATCCCATATTCTGAACCTTGTGAGGAGACGGCCAGCGGTGCTTTTGTCTAAACCTAAGACGACACTTTTGCCCAAGCTTGGGTTTTTCCAATCTAAAGGTTTTTCAAGCCCTGATGTTATCAAAATCATATCATCCTATCCATGGGTTTTTAAGTACAGCTTACAAAACCAGTTAGTTCCTGCTTTTGATTTCCTTGAAAACTCCCTCCAATCTGACGTCGTGGCCATCAAAGCAATCAAGCGTTTCCCTCGCATTCTAAATGTTACTGTTGAAATCATGGCACGGGTTGTTGATGTTTTACGAGACAATGGAGTGCCTGAAAAGAATATTGCTCTGCTAATTCGTTCCCGGCCTTCTATTATGGTTTCAAATCTGGAGAATTTAAAAAAGCTTGTAGAGGAAGTGACTCTAATGGGATTTCATCCTTCCAAGAGTCAGTTTGTTGTGGCAATCAGGGTGCTGACGTCCGTGACCAGATCCACATGGGAGAAGAAGCTTGATGTGCATAGAAAGTGGGGGTTGTCTGAGGAAGAAATTCTCGAAGCATTTGTTAAGTTTCCATGGTTTATGTCCCTGTCTGAAGAGAAGGTCATGGCAGTTATGGATCTTTTTGTGAACAAACTGGGCTGGGAGGCTTCCTATATTGCCAAAAATCCAACCTTTTCATCATATAGCCTTGAAAAAAGGCTAATTCCAAGGGCTTTGGTATTGCAATTTTTAGTTTCTAAAGGCTTGGTTGAGCAGAGTTTCAGAAGCCTTGCATTCTTCAATACACCTGAAGATAAGTTCCGGCATATGTTTATAGATCACCATGCTGAATCTACCCAGATATTGAAATTTTACGATGAAAAACTGAATCTCTCATCAGTTGTAAATTCTTCCACTTTTTAAATAACAATCATTCTACATTTTCGTATTGTTTTCTTATCGTGTTCTTTGTTTTAGGATTTCCATAAATTATTGCAATTTAGTTTCTATATATCATCTGTTTTTTACTCAAATCAGTCCTTGAACCCTGTGATGAGACTGCCTCCGGTGCTTTTGTCTATACCTCACAAAACACTTTTGCCCAAGCTTTAATTTTTCAAATCTAAAGGTTTTTTAAGCCCTGCCCATGTCATAATCATATCATCCTCCTACCCATGGATTTTGAAGGGTAGCTTGGAAGACCAGATAGTCCCTGCTTTTTTTTTTCCTTGAAAACTTGCTCCAATCTGATGCTGTGGTCATCAGAGCAATCAAGCGTTCCCCTCGTTTTCTAAATTGTAATGTTGAAAACGTGGGATGGATTGTCGATGTGTTGACGACACAATGGGATCCCTAAAAAGAATTTTGCCCAGTTAATTCGCACCCAGCCATCTATTATGATTTCAAATCTGGAGAATCTTAAAAAAGCTTATAGAGGAAGTGACTCTGATGCGATCTCATCCTTCCAAGAGTCAATATGTTTCTGCAATCATGGTGTGGAGGTCCATAAGCAGATCCACATGGGAAAAGAAGCTTGCTGTGTAAAAAAACAAACCTTGAACCTTGTGAATGACCTCTTAATTGAAGAGATTTTTCGAAGGTTACCCACCTCCAAATCTGCCTGCAAGAATTGGTCCTCTCTAATTTCCACTCCTTTTGCTCGTCGCTTTACAACCCACCATCTCAATCATCGGTACAAGCAAATCCCATTTCCATTTCCATAAATTATTGGGCTGGATTTGGAATACCTCCGTGTTATTATTATATACGTAATATATTTCCAACGCAATGGGTTGCTCTCCCTTTGCCTGAACCTGATGAAGACAATGTAGTCCAGATGTGAGATCTGTTTGTGAACCTTATTATTCCCAAGATGACAAGGGAGAATGCACTGTCAGTTCCGCTTGTCGGTTTAGGGCAGTCCATTTTGATAGAGTAGAATCTCTGCAGATAGTTTTGAGAACATATTGTTCAGAAACTCAACAATGATATAGACCAGTTCTTGAAGGTTCAAGATATAGATGGCGTACTATTATTGTTGCCTACAATGCGAAGTTATTTTGCTACAACGGAGAGCATATTTTTGCTTACGATCCCCCCAAAGCAATAAACAGTTGAAAACCACAAGAATTTTGTGGATTGATATAGGAGCAATCAAAGATTGGTGGACATGGCAATGTTCAAGCTTGGCAATCAAAGATTATCCTACTAAGGAGCTTGGTGGACAAGGTTAATCTTCACAGAATGATACCTGAGAATTCCTTGCTCGAGAAAACTTCTGATGGTAACAAGTACTCTCTACGACCACTGGGTTTCCACCCATGTGATGGGGCTATCGTGGAGGCGGTCCATTAAGGTTTAACTCACATTCTTTCTGAAGTTTACTGTCACTAAATCTGCCTGCATTTTTCTGTGCAATCTACAAAACTATACCACTGCCATAGCAAGAATGTTCTTCGTTGGCTAAACCTTATCTACTTGTACCTGGGCTGTCTTTGGTGAATGCTACTGATGAAAGAAATCTTCACAGGAAAAACTTCTTCTAGTCTACTTCTCTAACTGATCTAAGCTGCCAAATACACCATTGAAACTCCAGAAGAGGGAGCGGGAAAATGCAGTCGCAAGCCCACCAGCAGATCCAGCGCACCCCACTTCCACAAGGCGGCTGCTTTGCATAATCGACAAACTTAAGAAATGTGGAAAACCTCAAGATGGACTAGAAAATTCAAAGGCATCATACAAAATGTTGGATGTATTATGCTAAAAGGATCCAGATGTTTTATATCTTATCAGCAACATCGATTACTTTTCCATTTAAAACACCGAATCTGAGATGGCAAAATGCAAATTTAATGACTCTTTGAATATGGTCATCATTGCTTACCTTGTTCATCATTGACTAGTCTTCAAATTGGGAAGAATCTCTTTCCTAACCCAATCAATTATAAAATATTCCCTAATCACATCCTCCCCTCGTTAATATTATTGATCGTGTCCCTTGAAAGAGTCCAACCGGCAAGGTTTCAAATTGAGTTTCAATTGCAAAATTTTGTGTTTCATCTTTAGACCAAGGATGATTCCTAAGTGCAAGAAATTTGTTCCATGTATCCAATGTATTCATACGAAATGTATATGGACTTTCTTAGTGTGAAATACATGTATACTTGATCATTATTCATGGTCAAGAGATTTTAAGATAAGTTTATATACTAATCGGATTAAATCTTTCTTTCAAACAATTTCTAAGATATATTCTTTGTATTAGAAATTAATTTCTTTAATATTTACTCAAATTTTCAATGTTATAATTTTTTTTGTTTCGATGATTCCTAGATGCAAGGAATTTGTTCCATGCATTATATTAATATAAGAAAATATATATATATATATATATATATATATATATATAATGTCAACATTCGACCTATATATCTTAATAATTTGTATGATAAAGGATATTTTAAAATTAATTTACATATCTACCAAATAAAATTTCTCTCTTAAACTATTTTAAAGATATGATTTTGGTATTACTATAAATTTCTTTGATGTTTGAATTCACAATTTGAACTCATGACAACATTTATTTATTAGGAGACATGTTGCGTGGTGGTATAGGATCTGAAATCTAATTTACAAGTTTTGAATTCAAGTCAGAACATGTTCATTTTGTAATAATTTTGGACAATAAAAATTTTACTCATTTAACTCAAATCCACAAAAATAAAAATATATACGAGG
Source organism: Salix dunnii (assembly GCA_015731905.1). NCBI lineage: Eukaryota > Viridiplantae > Streptophyta > Magnoliopsida > Malpighiales > Salicaceae > Salix > Salix dunnii. Next base: position 470,541 of record CM027662.1, on the reverse strand, counting down.
AGAGGTGATGTTTACTTGAATTAAAAATAAAGATTGAAATATCAAATAAATTCACGGGGAACTATCCCCTGGCCATTAATGCAATGACATATTTCCTTGATCAATTTGCCAAATACAAACAAGGAAAGTCACAGTCATACTAGGGAAATGCTATAAAAAAAAACTTGTAAAGAATCATACAATAGATTCTTATAAGACTGGCTGGGGTGACCCCTACTTGGCATTTGTATTATCTTTAGTGCTTGATATTAATTAAAAAAAAAAGTCCCTTGAAAGGCCCATCGCTACAAAATAAAATGGACCTACCCACCATATCTTGGAATTTCCTTCTTCTTTCTTACACTGATTTTCTACATGCACGATCACATGTGAGTGGATCAGCAGCGGTGGTTTCAAGATGTTGATTTGACCCTTCGAGGTAAGATGGAAGCTACCCACTGATTTTTGCATGAAAAAACAAACGTTACACTGTAATTAGGGCACTGTAATGAAGAAGATGCCTGGGAGAGAGATGTGACTGAAGATTGAAAAAAGTTGTTTTTTTGTGCGTTTGATTAATGCAGAGAAGTTAAAACAATTATATGGTTCATTTCAAAAAACTTTTTAAATTCCGCTTCATGAAAAGTTATATTTACTAAGATTATTGATTCTGTTTCGTTCTAGTTAGAATCACTGGAATATTTCGTATCATTAAAAAAATCGAGATAAAATGGCGTCGTTTTTATCTCGGTTTAAATTTCGGCTCGTTCCAGAAATTCCGGCAGGAACATCTCGGTACCATTCCGGGTGTGCCGTTCTGGCCTCAAAATATTTTTTTTTTTTTAGAGATTATGTTTAAAATTATTTTGATTAACCTATTGTTGTGTTTCTAATTTTGAGATTAAGTTTGTTTGATTTTGTGTTTGTATTGTATAATTTAAAATTAGTTTATCTTGAATTTTAATTATACTTGATAAATTAAAATTTTAATTATATATATATATATATATGAACAGTACAATCCCGAAATGGCACGCCGAAACGCTCCGAAACCGGAACGTTCCGTACCAATAAAAAAACCAGAACGACGACCAGAACGATATTGACAACCTTGATATTTACTATTCTCCAGGCGTCTGGCCCTTCTGCTTTTCTTGAATGGTAGTTATTCAACTAGTTTGGTCTAATGATGGTCATGTCCGTGTATGAAATATTTTTAAGTATATTAAAAATATTTTTTAAGTATTTTTTATTTAAACATGTATTGAAATAATATTTTTTATATTTTTAAATATTAATTTTTACATTATCATATTTTAAAATATCAAAAAAAAAATTAATATACAATACAGGTTTTATCTCAAATTATTTTAATTAGCTTCATATTTTTTTTGCAAAAAAACAATTTCAATTATGAATATATTGAGATTATATTTTTTATTTTAATATTAATATATCAAAATTAAAAAAGAAATTAAAAATGTATCATTTTAAGATTTTTTTTAAAAAAAAGATAGTTTATAAAATTCTTTTTAAAAATATTGAGTTAAATTACGAAGAGCATAAGCAATAGTCCAACCGAAGCCGACTTGTTCATGCTCCTGGATCGATATGAAAAGCCTGATAATCAAACACATCAAATTATTTTTTATTAATCTCAAACTCAATCACAGTTTTAAGCAAATATTTCAAAAATTATTTTGAACGGCAGCTAAAAGTATTTTTCATAAAACTATTTTTTTTTAATATTAACCATAAAAACAAAAATAATATCAAACACAGCCAAAAAATTAGAGAGTCTAAAATGAAAAAGAATGCCACTATTGAAGCTTAATTGTTGTTCATTATGATTAGGAGAGTGGATTAATGGATTAAAACCCACAAAGAGAACCATGATACTGTTATGTTTTGTCAAAATATTTCCTCTAGAACAATAAAATATATATGGCCACTTTGTTTTCATCATTATTTCAATATATACTTCACGAATAACCACACCATCAAGACATATTAAATTCAACTAAAAAAAAATATTATAATCATCTAGTGCCACGAGCTTGAGATTAAAAAATTTAATTTTTTTGTGATTATTAATATAATCGCCGATGAAGGTTTAAATGATTATTCACTTTAGAGCTCGTTGAATTTGTCGAGATACGTATAAACTAGCCAGCCATTAACATCTATAAAAATATTATTTTAAAAACTACTTATAAAACCTTATCCAAAACAAAAATAACCTTGATAAATCACCATATATATCAAGAATCTTTTTGATGTATTTACCATCTTATTAAGGTATCATCGAATAGTATTATTCCATATATTTTGAATTCCCATCATTTTCTTTAATACAAACAAATTATCTTGTGCAAGTAGCTAGTACCAAAGCTTACACTAATCAAGAGTGGTGAAGAGTCAACCAGAGAAGGAGCATATTCTTTATTTGAATTCTATTACTTATATATATATTATTTAATTCACAAGTAAATGTATAATCGATTTAGAGATCTTAATTCACAAGTAAATGTATAATCGATTTAGAGATCTTAATTTAGTGGGTTTTTTCCTGTGACGTGGGAGTCGTTTACCCGCGAATTGAGTCTAAACATTTTTTCATAATATAAAAAATATCCTATTTAAAAAAGAAATGGAAATTCCAATTTTCGTGTGTGACACATAAAACACATCATTAGTTCCCAATTTTCGTGTGTCACACATAATCCTCAATTATCTGTTATATATGGCCACACAAAAACGACACCACAAGACACCGAAACTGAAGAGAGGCCTGCAACTCTTCAATCATCCAAGCCACTGCTCGCCACCCCTCTTCTCTCCTCCTCATGCTCCATCTCATCAATCCAATGGCTTAGATCACCCCATCACTCAATTTCAAGCCTGCAAAAAGTATCCCATGGACCCCACCATGCCAAAAAAATTAGGGCAGCAACAAAATAGTCCCCAATCTATAAAATCATAAAGAATCAATCCCAAAACTTCAATTTTTTGCTACCTTATCCTCAACCTTTCTTCTGCTCGACATGTTAGTCTCTTGCTAGCTTCCTTTACTCTAATCTAACATGAACTAACACACACATGTCATAAGACTAAAAATTGACAAGAAAATCAGTATTTAATTTAGATTAAAATTATACCTCTTAGATAAGGAAAATAATAAGTAAACATAGAATTATACACATTAAACAGAAATAAAACAATGATACAATCTTAACCCCTAATGCCACATCCTGGTTTGTCCTTGTTCTTGCATGTTCTTAATACTATGAACCACTAGTTTCAATGCACGAGTTGCCATGCTTCAATATTTTTACAATAATTTTTAAATTTTTAACTCTTTCAATAATTTTGTTTTAAAATTCTAAAATAGCTTCAAATTCTAAAAAATTAGATGTGATAATTGGGATGTTTATATATATATATATAAAAGTAACTAAAAATTTGTTAAATTAGTGATAAAATAATAAATTTTATAAATCAAAACATAAATTAATTTAATCGGTCATTAAATAGAATGGAAATCCATTTGTGGTCATCATAAATCTATTTGTAAATTCGTACCACGTCTCTCTTGAAGCCCGCCACATTACATAAGCAATGAGCAAAAAGACAACGTACACCAATCAAAACCCGCCATGTCATAGTCCTAACATATCCCAAATCCCGTCCAGGTTCAATGAACCTTAGACCTCGCAACTTCTTCGGTCATTATTTAATACCCCTCTAACTCTTCTGTCTTCCAAGCTCCTCACGGAAAGAGAAGAAAAGCTTTGAAATCTTCACTTCTAATTCAGAAAACTTTAATTTTTCTCGATAATTTTTGACATGGCATTGAGTGTTAGTTCTTCTTCTACGATCCCTGCCTCTGGTTTTTCACGTTCTAGTCAAGAACTTAAAGGTAGTGGAAGTTTTTTCCATTTTGTAGCCTTTCTTGAGAAGTTTTTAATGAGTTTTTTTTGTTGATTTTAAGAAATGGGTTTGATTTGTCTCTTGTTTTGATGTTTTCAGCACCCCAGTTTGGTTCTTTTAAGCTGCTAGATCGGCCGACAACATTTGTTAATGTTTCTTCACAAAGACGCTGTGCTGTAAAGCCTTTAAATGCTGAGCCTAAAAGGAATGATTCTATTGTTCCTCTCGCCGCAACTATAGCTGCTCCAGGTGGGTTTTTTTTTTATTCGGGTGCTCGAAAGCTGACCTGTTGATGTTCTTTTGAGGGTGTGACTAATGGGGTTTTGTGTTTATTTTTGGGATTTGCAGAGATTGCAGAGAAAGTAGAGGTGGAGGAAGATTATGAGAAGTTAGCTAAGGAGCTTGAAAATGCTTCTCCTTTGGAAATTATGGATAAGGCACTTGAGAATTTTGGGGATGACATTGCTATTGCTTTCAGGTACTTGGAAAATTCAATGTTTGTAGAGTTAGATTAATTGATGATTTGATCAATGTTGGATTTGTTTGGTTTTGATTTTTAAAATTACAACTTGTTGAATATGATAATTGTGGATGTGCAATTATTGTAGTAGAATATTCCTTTTCTGTGGTGGGTCTTTTGGATCACCTGAAGGGGTAAATTTTCAAATTTGCCATTAGATTGAAACCACATATTTTATTTGCTATTATTGAACTCTGATGTTATAGAGGTTGTTTTGTCTTGGAGGGTTCATCAACAGAAATTATTTAACCGGGACCAATCATTAATTTGAGCTGATATTTATTATGTTTGTCAGAGTGTATTGTTTTGATTATCAGTAATAGAGCCCATTGGCTGTGCACTTGTAAACATGTTTGAGATCATGCAAACTCATGAATCTGTAAATATCATCTGGAGCGTGCGTTGTTGTTAACTAGTTTTTATTGTAATGCAGTGGTGCCGAAGATGTTGCTTTGATTGAGTATGCAAAGTTGACTGGGCGACCGTTCAGGGTGTTCAGCCTCGACACGGGCAGATTGAACCCAGAAACATACCATTTCTTTGACCAAGTTGAGAAGCACTATGGCATTCGGATTGAGTACATGTTTCCAGATGCTGTTGAAGTTCAAGCATTGGTAAGGAATAAGGGTTTATTCTCTTTTTATGAGGATGGACATCAGGAGTGCTGCCGTGTCAGGAAGGTGAGACCCTTGAGGAGGGCTCTAAAGGGGCTTCGGGCCTGGATCACTGGCCAAAGGAAGGATCAATCTCCAGGGACTAGGTCTGAAATTCCAGTTGTTCAGGTGGACCCAGTTTTTGAGGGATTGGATGGTGGGGCTGGAAGCCTGATCAAGTGGAATCCGGTGGCAAATGTTGATGGAGAAGATGTGTGGAAGTTTCTTCTAACCATGGAAGTGCCTGTAAACTCATTGCATTCGCAGGGATACATCTCGATTGGTTGCGAACCTTGCACAAGGCCAGTTCTTCCTGGCCAACATGAGAGAGAAGGAAGGTGGTGGTGGGAGGATGCCAAAGCTAAGGAATGTGGTCTTCATAAAGGAAATCTGAAACAGAGTGATGCAGCCCAACTCAATGGCAACGGAAACGGGGCTGCCCATGCAAATGGGACTGCCACAGTCGCTGATATTTTCAACTCTGAGAATTTGGTAAATTTGAGCAGGCCCGGAATAGAGAACCTGTTAAAATTAGAGAACCGAAAGGAACCATGGCTGGTGGTGCTCTACGCCCCATGGTGCCAATTTTGCCAAGGTATGGAAGCATCCTATGTTGAATTGGCCGATCAGTTAGCAGGGAGTGGAGTAAAGGTGGGAAAATTTAGGGCAGATGGTGATCAGAAGGAATTCTCAAGGCAAGAATTACAGCTAGGAAGTTTTCCAACCATCCTTTTCTTCCCTAAACACTCATCTCGCCCAATCAAGTACCCCTCTGAGAAAAGGGACGTAGATTCATTGATGACTTTTGTGAATGCTCTCCGGTGATACCCTTGACATCAGTTTAAACGGTGAGTGGGAATGGTGAAGGCACGGCGCCTCAATTTTCATCATATCTCAATTGTTTGCTTCCAGCACTGGCACACAAATGTATCCTTGGACTATTTGTATAGTGTTGGTAGGTATAGTGGCTTTTTCTTAGTCATCTTCTCCTTATAATTTGTATTTCTCGAACCAGAATTTTGATGGTAGTTTTTTGCAGTAAAAATTGTTTAGGTGGAAAGGCAATAATTTAGTGCAATGATAATGAGTACCATTGTTGTTTGCATTTATCAATGAATGTCCTGATCTCTCACCATGAGATAAGACTTGAATCCCGTTGGATTATTGTTTTTTTATATTTATTTTTTTATCATCATCATCAGTAGGATTGTTTAAAGAGGCAGCCCTCTTTTGCCAGCTCTAGGGTCATCCCCACTCTTTTAGTTTCCAGACAGTTTTATGCAGTTTATCTTATACAGACCAGAAGATTTTTGTAAACAGTTTGCTCTGCCCACACAATTCTTTTGGATTCAATAAGTATACTAAAACAATAGAGTGAAAATTACAGTAAGAAAATTTAAAATTATTAACTATAAGAGAAGTAAACTAAAGTACACAAATTCTTTGATTAATTATCATATCTAAATTTTATTTTTGTTTAGAATGAGAGGATATTCACATGAGACTTAAGAGGTAATAGATCTTGACTTTGATTTAATTGATAAGGAAAGAATTTTCATCATTTGTTTTTTAGATTTGATTTGATGAAGATTATTCATACTAATTCAAAAACTTTATTCATGTAATATATAAAAAAAAAGATTTATATCTTTTGTTTTCTTGGCTCTGATTTGAAGAACATAAAAACTTTGATCTTTTTTTTCTCTTTATGAGCTTAATTTATTCGAGAATTAATATGAAAATTACTTGAAATATCATTAACTGAAAGGATATTCAAGTAAGAATCATAAAAGATATTTGGATTTGAGTTTGTAATTTTAATTTGGGTTCAAACCCAATAAATTTAATTAAGTCCGTGCCTAATAAATTTTAATAATTAAGCATAATTCATTTTATTTTATTTTCAAAAAGTTCCTTTGAGGCTCGGATTTCCAATGAACCTTAATAAAAAGATTATTTGGAGACTTTAATTTATATATATATATATATATATATATATATATATATATATATATATATATATATTTTAGGATGATCCTTGAAAACTTGAATTTAGTAAAAGGAGGATTCTTAAAGACTTAAAGCTTAGAGTATACTTGAATAAACAGATGATTAATGAGTATTGCCCTGGATTTTTGGAACCTTTTTTTTAATTTAAACATAGAGCTTTGAGTACATTTGAATTCAAGCATGTCTTATTAAGTGGATTCTTCTCTTAGAGGTTAGTATACCTTTGAAATACTTCCATGATAATCCTTCTCCTTAGATGAATATGATGAAAATGTTTTTGAAAGATGTGGATTCTTATTTATCATATCGTCAAAAAATTAATCAGAGTAGTAATGATGCACTGAAAGATTAGAAAATTACAATATATAGAGATCATATATCCTTGTTTATAGGTGGAAGTGACATCTTAAAGCTTAAAAACATGTTCCAATTAAATAAAACTCATTTATGAATAGATCTCAAGATTACAACAACAAAAGACAAAGTTATTGTTTAGACTAACTTAATTTGTGATCAATATTAAAAGAGTGATAATAAAATTAAATTTAAAGAGGTAACAATTTTAAAGCTAGAAGCATTAAAGTCTTGAAATGTTGATGATGTTCAAGAAATAGATCAAACTAGACGACATTTAAAGTAGATTGTTTTTAGAATAGTAGTCATAAGTTAGGTAAAGATTTAAAAAACATGTGATCATTCGATTTAGAAGTGATCATTCGATTTAAAAAATATTTAGTTCTTTATTTTCTTACACCTTGGATTGGATTTGAAGGTATTTTGATATCAAAGGGATTTTGTTTGTTTAGTCGTTCACAATTTAAGTTGTAAGAGAAGTGTGTAGGGTGAGACTTAACTTCTTGAGAACTTGGATATTGGAATTAATGTAAAGGATTGACTTTCTCTTGAATTTTAATTATCTATTCAATTTTATAAATGTTTAATTTATATTTAATACAAATTGTATTGTATATCATTATTATTTGTATTATATTGAGGCTCAGGCCTTCAAGGTAGAAACAACATGTGGTTATATAGTAAATAGCATGGGCATATAGGATGTAATGTCTTATAAAATGTGATGGTTTATAATAGTGGTAAATTGAATACGTATGTTATTACCATAATGATGGAGCTCTATGTCTAAATTGGTAGAAATTGCAATAACAATAACCATGTGAGAATTATGCTAGAACACAATGGTGGTAACAAAAATATAAAAGTGTGAACATTGAAAAATGAAAAATAACAGACATGTGAGATAATCAGGGATTGAATGGATAGTATCATTGGGTATGTGTTCGACATCTATGCTTTTTTAATTAATGTAATATTGATAATGTTAGTTTTCTTGTTTGATATGCATAAACGTTTTAAGAAAAATAGAATAGGAAAGTGGATGAAATGTTGGAACAAACTTGATTAACTGTTCTAGATTAGGAATAGTTAATGATATCAATGAGTTACATTGATGTTGGTATTTTCTTGGATTGGATTAGTCGATTCCAAGGGAGACCAATTATACTAGTAAGGATTATTAGCATTGACATAATCATCCCCGAAAATAGGAATAACAAACTTGATTAACTGGTATAGGTAAAAAAATAATAAATTTTATTAATAGGATTAAATTGATATTGGCATTTAAATGTAATTTGATTAGCTACTCTAGATATGAAGGCTAATGACATCAAAAGGTTCCTGACATCGACATTTCTCAAGGAGAAATCAAAGTTTTATTATTATGGACTTGATTAACTATTCCGAGTAGAGAATAGTTAATGATACCAACGTGTTATATTAATATCAACATTACTTTGAGTTGATTAGTCAATCCCAGTTAAGGGAGACTAATAATGGTAATGAGATTATGTAATATCAACATAACTTTAAGGATAGGAAGACTGGAAAAAAAAATTCAGGTTAAAAAGGAAAAAACTAACGATACCAAGATATATAATATATTTGATTATGATGTTTGATTTGATATTCGGGGAAATGACAATCAATGATACCAATGGGTTGGTATCGGTTGTATCAACTTTCTTTGATAAAAACATCTTTAACTAATGGATTATGATAGTCAATAGGAATTCATAATAGAGGGTATTACGATATCAAAATGAAAATTTATAAAAGAAATGAATAAATTCTAGGAATGAGTTTGGATGCTTAAGAAAAGTTAATAATGCTCTCATTACCATTGTTAGTATAAGTTATTTTTATATTTACATTGCAAGATTGTGTTTTTCCATATCCCTCATACTCGCAACAAGAGTAACCTTACTTCGTTCATTATGTTCATATAGATTAGGTATATCATATGTAGTTGGAATTGTTTTATTTTATTTAATATCTTATGATTCATGTTGTATATTACCATGTAGATGATGTGATGAGTATAATTAACAGGAATTGAGATCCAAGATGATTGGATCAAGATTTGATAATTATGAGTATGTCGATAATTTGATATAGTCCAAGTATAGAATGAACTTTGCTAGAATTATGAAAAATTGTGTATTAAATTAATAAAAAAGTAAGTAACATGAAATTATATTAAAAAAGGTTAGGGTTATCATACAAATGGTTGATACGTTGAATAAGATGAATATTCATTAGCATAAATAATATATGATGGAATAATACAAGTATAAGTTTGACCCGATTGTCAAGTTAATAGGTTGAGTAGTTAGCCATAAACAACAAGTGTCATGGAAAGTAAAATGACACTGCTACATCATGAAAATACAATGGTGATAAAGAATCTTATGATAAAGTATAAATAATGAAAAAAATATAAAAGAAGAGTAAAAAAGTTATTTGTTTAAATAAACATTGAAATATATTAGAATGAGCTAAAGAGGTAATTAAGTTGAAGAGTATTAAAACATGAATGAGTATAAAAAATTAATTAAGTGGAAAAAAGTGAGAGTCAATTGAGTGTTTGAATGTATTAACACCATAGTATGAACAGAATAAATTATTTGAAAATCAAATGAGTTTATAATGATTGTTAAGAACGTAATAAATTTCATAGAAGCAAAAAAAAAAAAACGATATAAATTAAATATGTTATGGATTTAAATAACAATGGGTATGTGATGTGATTACACGAATGCCTCATAATAGGGATTAAATATAGTTGAGAGAGGAAAAGATTACATTATGCATTGAGGAAATAAAATGTAGGATAAATTTCATGTGTCGTGAAACAATAATGTTAATATAAAGAAAATATATATCCATGAAGTGGAAACAAATATGAGATAAATTTGATATAAAATGAACAATATATAAAAGTGTTTATACATGACTAATTAATTTTAAAGATGGAATGGATGATTTGTAAATGGACGAGTTAAATGAACTTATGAATGAAATAATATCATGATGTAAAAATGATTATGTCTTCCTAAACGGAGCGTGCTACATCCTGACCTGCCCTTATTAATAATGTCCAGCTTAGGCCCAGCCCAATATACCCAACTTATGCGGGCCCATTAAAAACAAGACTTTACTTATTACTTGGATTTTGTGTTGAATTTCCTTGTACTTTTATATTCCTAGTTATTTTCCGATAAAGGGAGGTAGGAGTTTTAACTTAAGAAAACGGGCTTCATTCCTTGTATTTTCACAGAAATAAATTTTAAACAGAAGAGAAGAGAAAAGGTATTGGTGTTTTCTGGCGTCGCCTGTTCCTTTGATCATGCACTGCTGTGTGAACAGAAGAGAAAAGGTTGCTCGGCATCGGTGGGATTCGATGAGAGCAAAAGAGAGGCGTCCGTCTCAAAAAGAAGTTATGATCTTTGTATAGGAAAAAGAGTAGAGTTCCGGTAAGCACTGATCTTTCTAAGTGAACTCATAAAGAATTGGAGTGAGCTAGTGTGATATCATTTTTAATACGTGTTTAATATTATAAAGTATGTTTATTTTTAAATTATTTTTTATTTAAAAATATATATAAATAAGTGATTTTACTATTTTATATTAATATATTAAAATCATTACAAATCACCAAAAAAAAACGCACTCAAACACAGTAAAAATACACTCCAAGTACTTAGTTTTTACAGCTAACAACAAATCAGATCAGCTCTGCAGCTCCTGCTTGTCTTAGTCAAATTATTGGAAATGTCTGTAGTACCCTTTGAATATTCTTGCATTGCATGCATCATCGTTTCCATGATCTAGAAGACGTTCATTGTCGCGCCTTTCCATTATACAAGTAAGCGTGCGATCAAAACCTTAACATCACCCCGTGATTAATTTTTTCTTATATATAATTATGTTAAAATACAGATATGTGGACATTCATTTCTTTAAATGGATTTTATGTAAAGCAGGGAGAAATAAGGTTTTGTCTATAAATTAACCTGCTGCAATCTAAGAGTAAAAAACAATTGAATATACAGAGATAATTTCGTATTTCAAATTCTAACATGGTATTACAGTATATTTCAAATTTTTCTGATAACTTTTATGTTCCTCGTTATTTTCTAATAAAGGGAGGTGGGAGTTTTAATTTAAGAAAACGGGCTTCATTCGTTTTATCTCCACAGAAATAAATTGAAAACTCAAGGTCTCGCTTTAAGTAATTTTATTTATTATCTCTGATAAGTCTCCCTGACTGTGTTGAAGTGATGAAGAATCGATTACGCAACTGATAGAAGTCTCCGTGTCTTTTCTCCTTTCGTTTCTAGCTACCAGAAGAAGAAGAAGAAGAAGAAGATAAGCTCCTCTAACTTGGCCTGAGTGGTCATGATCATGTCGCTGAGTTAACTGTTTCACATCGGTTGAACACCGAAGAAAAACCTAATCTCTTGACAAGATTCTTGTCCACTAAAACCACATATCTGGCATCGAAACAAATATGTTTGAGCAGCCGCCGCTATCTATCGAAGTTTCTTTGATGTAGCCACAAATTATTAGGGATATGGATACCGACACGCAGGGCCCCAATTCTCTTTCTTTGTCTGCTTTACTTGAGCGGTTGTAATCATGTTTCAATAAAATTTGATATTTTTTTTTATTTTAAATAATTTTTTTTTATTTTAAATTATTTTAATATATTGATATTGAAAATAAATTTTAAAAAATAAAAATATATATTATTTTAATATATTTTTAAATAAAAAATATTTTAAAAAATAACCACAACCACATTTTCTAAACACCGATTTAATTTTTATTTTCAGAATTACCTTTGTCAGGTTAATTAAAGGTGGAGTAAAGGTGGGAAAATTTAGGGCAGATGGTGATAAGAAGGAATTCCCAAGGCAAGAATTACAGCTGGGAAGTTTTCCAACCATCCTTTTCTTCCCTAAACACTCATCTCGCCCAATCAAGTACCCCTCCGAGAAAAGGGACGTGGATTCATTGATGACTTTTGTGAATGCTCTCCGGTGATACCCTTGACAGCAGTTTCAACGGTGAGTGGGAATGGTGGAGGCACGGCGCCTCAATTTTCATCATATACCAATTGTTTGCTTCCTGCACTGGCTCACAGATGTATCTTTGGACTATTTGTATAGTGTTGGCATAGTGTCTTTTTCTTAGTCATCTTCTCCTTGTAATTTGTATTTCTCGAACCAGAATTTTGATGGTAGTTTTTTGCAGTAAAAATTGTTTAGGTGGAAAGGCAATAAATTAGTGCAATGATAATGAGTACCATTGCTGTTTGCATTTATCAATGAATGCCCTGATCTCTCACCATGAGTTAAAGACTTGAATCACATTGGATTACTGTATTATTATTTTTTATCATCGTCAGTAGGAGGATTTTCTTTTAAAGAGGCAGCCCTCTTTTGCCAGCTCTAGGTTCATTCCCGCTCTTTAAGTTTCGCTAGCTTCAAAATAGTTTCCTAGACTGTTTTATGCAGCTTATCTTATACACACCAGATGATTTTTTTTAAAACAGTTTACCCTGTTGTTTTCAATAAATATACTAAATCTGTACACCCAAAACTCTCTTGTATTCAATAAATATACTAAAACAACAGAGTAAAAATCACAGTAATAAATTTTAAAATTATTAATTATAAGAAAATTAAACTAGACTACACAAATTCTTTGATTAACCATCATATCTAGATTTTATTTTTGTTTACAATAAGAAGATATTCACACAAGATCAATTGAGAGTTGTAATGGATCTTGACTTCATTTAACTGATATGGAAAGAACTTCAATACTTTGGTTTTTTTTTTTTGATTTGATGAAGATTATTCACACTAGCTCTAAAATTTTATTTTTGTAATATCTTGATTTGATTGGATGAAAAAAAGGATTTCTAATCTTTGTTTTGATTTGAAGAGGGAAAATTTTTTTATCCTCGTTTTCTTTGATAAACTTAAATTTCTTCAAGAGAATTTCCAAATATTTACATTTGATTTTTAATTTCTACTTATTATTTTTCTTATCTTTTGTTTGTTGTTGATTTTTTTTTGTTTTTGCATCTCTTTGATGACTTTGTTATCTATTTATAGACAAGTCAAGTGCAATTATACCTCAAATATCTTTAGGCTAAATGATATTTTAGGAAAATTAATGTAAAAATTACTTAAAATACCATTAACTAAAAGGATATTCGAGTAAGAATCATAAAATATATTTGGATTTGAGTTTTTAATTTTAATTATGGCTCGAACCCAATAAATTTAATTAAGTACACACCTAATAAATATTAAACAATTAAGTACAATTTTTTTCCCCAAAGATTCCTCGTAGGCTAGGATATCCGATGAACATTAATAAAAAGGATACTTGAAGACTTGAATTTGGATGTATCTTTTGGGATGATCCTTGAAAACTTGAATTTTAATAAATAAAGGATCCTTAAAGACTCGAAGCTTCAAGTATACTTAAATAGAAAGATGATTAATAAATATTTCACTGAATTTTTTTAGTCTTATTTTTATATATAATTTAAATGTGGAGCTTTTAGTACATTAGAATTTAAACATGTCTTACTACATGGATTCTCCTCTCTTAGAGGTTGGTATACCTCTAAATCATCCAAATCATCCAAATTTATTGAAAACTTGAAATAATTTCATATTTCTATTTTGATGGATATGATTAAGATATTATTTTAGCATATCAAAATAATCTAAAAATATTAAAAAAAATTCATTTAAAATAAAAAATAAAAATAATAAATTTTTTATTTTTTTATAAATATTTTTGAAAATCACATCTAAAAATATGTTTGAGCAGCCGCCGTCTGTCTATCTAAGATTCCATGGCGTAATCACCACTTGGTAGGGATATGGACACCGACAAGCACGCAGGGCCCCAATTCTCTCTCTTTCTTTCATTTTTTCTTTTCAGAATTGCCTCTTGACTAAGGGGGTGTTTGGGAGGGCGGTTGCGGTAGCTTTTGAAAGTGTTTTTTATGCCGAAATATATTAAAATGATGTTTTTTTATTTTTTAAAAATTATTTTTGACATCAGCACATCAAAATGATCTGAAAATACTAAAAAATTTTTATTTAAAATGCAAAAAAAAAAAAATTTAAATTTTAGCTAAACGGCGTTTCTGCAGCTTAGCCAAACAGGGTCTAAATAGTAGGGATTCGAACTTGAAAAAGACAGGTCAGGCTTCGTAAGCAAATATCATCCCAAGTTGCATACCACATTGTTTGTCAAATTTATTTACTTTTTTATTGTTCAAGAAATGATAATAGAAATAGAGATAAATTAAATCGATTTTTAATTAAAAAAAACACTACACAAGATATCACATATTAAAAATATTATTCAAAAACATATTTTTTATCTTTCAAAATAAAATTCATCTATGTATGAATTTACCTCATTAAATAAAATCATTTTACCCAAACATCAACTATTTTGGTAGCCTAAATTAGTATTAATGGTATTTTTTTTTCTAAAACCACTCCAGCCTACGAAATATCGACAACGCATTTGACGAAACCACTCTTGTTTTCTAAAACCACTCATCTCCGAAATATTGACAACGCATTGGACGAAACCACTCTTGTTTTATAAAACCACTCATCTTCGAAATATGGACAACGCATTTTACGAAACCACTCTTAAAACCACTCATGCTTTTCACCCTCCTCTCCCAAAGTAGTTTGCGTACTTTTCTTTTCCCTTTGTATGTATGTAAGTGTTTCTCTCCCTCCACACAAACGTCAGTGCAAGAGTGTTTCTCTCCCTGGATCTTGTAGTGTAATTTTTTAAAAAATATATGAAAAAAAATTAATAAAAAAATAAAAAATGAAGGGTCTGTTTCTAGTGTCGCGCATAGGAGTTGATCCTCTCATTTTTAATACGTGTTTAATATTATAAAGTATGTTTATTTCTAAAATTATTTATTATTTAAAAATATATGTAAATAATTTATTTTATTATTTTATATTAAAATCACTAAAAAAAGGCACTCAAACACAGTAAAAATACACTCCAAATAAGTAGTTAGTTTTTACAGAACAAAATCATGAGATCAGTTGTCTTACCCAAATTACTGGGAATGTCTCTAGTACCCTTTGAATATTCTTGCATTGGTGGCATCATCGTTTCCATAATCTAGAAGACGTTCATTGTCGCGCGTTGATTAAAAGAAACTTTCAAGTAAGCGTTCGATCAAAACCTTAACATCACCCCATGATTAATTATTTTTTTTATATATAATTATACACTCCTCCAATCTATAAATATATCACTATCGAACCGCCTTATCTCTCACACCACTAACCCTACTTTGCACTCGAAATCTTTCAACTTTTGCATACAACTAGCTAGTTTTATACATTTTGCTCAACCCCTTTGATTAAGTAGACATGAAGGCGATGACCAAAGTACTCTCCAACAGCGACACAAAAAATAAGAGACTCGAATTTCCAGCTAGGAGTCTCCCGGCCTTCCCCATACCTGACGGTCAGAACTCGATGCAATTTGTGGCATTTGACAGGCTGCATAAACCATGGAAATTTAAGGTCTCCATTCGCAATGAAGGAAGGTATCGGAAACCTTGGCTAAATGGCGAATGGGCTGGCTATGTTCGTCAGAAAGGGCTCAGAAAAGGAGATAAAGTTATCTTGACCACGCGTGATCAAGAGAATGGAAACAAAATATATCATATCAGAGCCAAGAGAAAGCATTTCGGATTCTGGTATTTTATTGATCAGCAGTAATGGTTCTGACGATTGAGGGTGGCTCTGCTCCTATGTTTTGTGTCACAGGCAAGCACAAAGTATTTTTTAGTTCTGTTCAAAATTCAGTCCGGTAGAGTGATACACCAGGTTAAAAAGCAATATGTGTCTGTCTTGAAGAAGGTAAGTCCTATCTAGTCGTATGAAAAATTGTCCCTATGAATTGTTGTCTGTACCTGCCCTGGTACCCTGTGTTTTGTTGTTATATGTAGGAGCTATGTGCTTTGTGCCTGTTGGAGTTGTTACCGGTTCTTACATCCTTGGTAAGGCTTGTTCTACTGCCTCTGTAGTGATCGATCCCAAAAAGGATGATTCTTGCATCTTCACTTGTCGTTTTTATTTATAAAAGAAAGGTCGTATAAGTATGAGATTTAGCTTGCCGGTAATTTGTCATATTTATGGGTAAAAGAGAGAGAGAGAGAGAGTACTCTCTACAGCTAAATCTGTATCTTCCAGGCATTTGATTGTCCTGAGTCACAGACCAACGTCATAGCCAACTTTCAATCTCTATAAATTTATATTTTTCCAATGCTTACTGGGATTAGTCAGCTCAAGCATATATAGCGTTCAAAGATGAGATGAAAACACTTTTTTGATGGGCACTTGGTATGAATATCCATAAGGTCAATGAGCAATATTGATAATTCAAGTGAAGAAATTTGTGTTTAATCATCCATGGACACCACTATCTAACGCTGGCCAAGAATCTTAGATGTATGGCGGCGTTAAGCTCGTTGCTTAACGAGAACACTTTCTTTCTGTTGATGTACCGCTCACATGCAAGTTGGTTGCAATGAGAGTTGAAAACAAGGACGGGTGTGTAATACCAATACGTGAATAAAAATAAAAATCTAGCTAGATTACTAGATATAGAAAACAACAAATCCAATATTCCACCTAAGTACGTAGCGAATGCTATATTCATCCCTTCTAGTGATGAATAGTTGGGTGAATAACCGATGGCCAGCTCTTGGGGCCGGCCGGAGCAAGAAAAAGTGGCAGGGGGCATTTCCGTGGTGGCCGGCGCAGTAATTATAACAATCGTAGCTTACATATATATACTCGTTCTGGACATCGTGGCCAACATGGTTCTAACAATAACCACTGGCAACATGGAAATCATTTTGAAGGATCTTAACAATGGACCCATACACGGTCTGTAAGGTATCAGCCATGCATGCTGTTCTTTTGGTTACTTAACGCCACAATACTCTCAGCTTGAAGGTCACGGACAGTAGGCCAATTATTGCCAATCTTGCACTTAATTAGCAATGTTTCTACAGCTAGTAGCTAGCTCTGTGCATTGGTTTCCAGATACAAATGCAAATCAACACGTCACTCCTGATATTGCAAATTTAATCTAACGGGTCCAGAATTATACCTTGGTAATGATATTTACATGTTAATGGAAAGGGGCGCCCTTTATTCCGTAGTCCCCATGTTACCAAACCAATGCTGTCTTTCAAAAGTTATCTTTGGAATTAATGTTTTCTTTGAATCTCAACCTTTTAACCTATTAATTTAAGGATATGATCATCAAGATATATAGTGCTTCTTTTCGATCGATCTCTATGTTTTGACTGAGCCTTCAGCCGCATCAATTGATCAGGTTTATTAGCATGCTTACGTTTCTATCTCCGTTGATATCTTACGTCATCGATTGGGTCAAATGATAAACTTCTTCTAATTCTAGATGTTCCAATCATGTCCACTTAAAAAGTGAACACCTCATTAGGATCTAAGGGTCACAACACTTGTGCTCCACTTGATTTGATTTTTAGTGATGTTTAGGGGTCCGTTCTTATATTTTTGGGGGCGAATGTATATATCTTTTATATACATGTAGAAAAAACTATTATGTAGAAAAAGCAACAGCCAATAGCTCTTGGAGGCAACGGAAGCAGTCAGGTTACAATCCTCATTCACTCTTAGATTTATGAAAACTTTCAATAAGTAAATCACATTTGAAAAGACACATAATCGAGAAAATATCGTGCAAAGTTCATCAAGTCAAGAATGTCAGGCCGGCCGACCATTAATATGAGAAATTAAAATAAAAATAAAAAACATGACTGGCAGCTTTTGTCTTTATGCCACTTTTATTTGTTGGAAAGTAATTTCCTTTTGGAAAGTGAATTTCAGGGAAAATGAATTCCTGGAAAGAAAATTCCTAAAAAGTGAATTCCGATATTTGACAGTGTTATGGAAAATGAACTGGAAAACACTTTCCAGTATTTGTTTATGTTATGGAAAATGATCTGGAAAATAATTTGCTAATAAATTAATTTTTTTTAAGTTTATTAAAATAATAAGGAACAAATCTTACAAATTAAAAAGTTGAATGAGAATGAAATTGAAAAAAAATATAATTTCATAAATTATCTCAAATAAAATAAATAATAATCAAAATAATAGAGATCAAATCTAATTTTTTTTTTAAAAATAAAAGGTGAATAAATTAAAATAATAATAATTAACATTTCATAAATTATTTCAAATAAAATAAGTAACAATAAAAAAAATGAGGACCAAATTTGATAGATAAAAAATTTCAATAAAAAAATGATAAGAAAAAAACAAATAGCAATTATAAAAATAAGAACCAAAATTAATATAAAAATTAAATTTTAAGAGATGGAATTGAAAAATAAATATTCAAAACAAATTATATATAACAATTAAAAGTTTGAGGATCAAATTTGATATAATCAGCAAATAATAACATTTCTAAATTTTTCACAACTTCCGGAAAGTGTTTTCCGCCCAAATTTTCCGGAAAACACTTTCCTGAAAACCAAGCCAAATTCTTCTTTGACTGGAAAGTGTTTTCTGTTGACCGGAAAGTGTTTTCCGTTGACCAACTTTTCAGAAGACAAACAAACACAAGAAAATTTAAAAAATAGTTTCCCGGAAAATGAATTCCGAGAAATAAACGGGCCTTAATCCTTTTTCCAAGTCAAGTCTAGATTCGAAAACACTTGGCAGCTTGAGTCACAAGCAACTATGGATAATGGCCCATATAAACAGGTGAATTACAACTTATACACAAATTTCCATCCTCTTTTCTAGTCATATTTTACAATTTCACTCTTACAAGGAATAATCTATCAGTCAGCTCCTATCAGAGTGAGCTCAGCGCTCTGCTTTAGTTGAGTACTTATTTTTAATTTCATTAATTAATATTTAATTTATGAATCTATATTAGGGTCGGTCTTTTGCCTCAAAGAGCTAGCCGATATGCGCACGAATAAGTGCGAAAAAAGAGGTTAGTTGGACAGGGACATCATTGAAAAGTGGGATTCAGTTTTGTCTTTGCATTTGTTTAGGTGTTCCCGCCGCTTTCATAGATTGTTTACCAAAACTAGATAGTACAATCAACTGTCGATAGAAAATAAAATAAGATTGTGTTATTACATTTATAAAACATGATTAATTGATATTTGTTATGATTCAACATGATTAATTAATAAAATGTCCCCCGGAAAAATGCTAAAGCTTATATATGGTACCGGAATATATATATATATATTCAAATTTCTACTCCCATGCATGGATCGGTGGACATTATTCAAATTCCTTTGACTACATGTCTTCCCAATCTATAGGCGTTAAAATTGTCACTTTGTTTAATTCCATAGGCGACGTCAACGGTGCAGTTCTTCGATGAATGCCCAAAATTGCTGACTCTGAAAGAATGCGATTGGGGGTTTGCAAAGTTTTTCTGTATTTCTACGCCCATGCTCGAATCCGTGGTCATATGTGATGCTAGTTTTGGTGGTGGTAGTAAGGTCGTGATTTCTGGAGCGAATATTAAATCTTTTTCCTACAACGGTGATCTAAGAACTAATTATTGTTTATGTTCATCCTGATGCATGTATACATGTGAGCTCGAAATTCATGATTGAAAGGGAAGGAAGAGAAAAAGAAGCTTCACATCGTGTTCAGAAGCTTATATTGGAGTGCTGTGATGTGAAACACTTGGTACTATCACCTGATACTCTTGAGGCATGTTTCCGGTTGAATACAAGTCAGTTAATTTTGCCAAAACAAAACGAGGTTGTTCTGCTCTACGTCTTTTTAAAGATTGGAATCATATTAAACAAAATAGAGTTTTTCTATTGAAAATATGAATTTCCTGCTATTTTGTTTTGGATTTCGAGGCTCTTGCTTAAGCAGAAGAATTAGATCTTCCAGTGTTTCAGAGATTGACTCATCTTGAATTGAAGGGGAACTGTTTGGATTTATTTATCTTCCATAGCACTACGTAGATTGCTACAGAAATTGCCTCATCTTGGCTGTCTTGTTTTCCGAATGGTATGGTATATGTTCAAACCACCAAATAGTTTTTTACTGTGGTTATCTGGGGGGTTAACCTTGGATATTTAGCTTGAAATGTATGGTTGATTTGCAGGGTATCTTCTTATGAAAACATAAAAATCCACATTGGATCGAAAGCCTCCTTGTTTCTTGACACAACTCAAGACCATCAAGATCCACATATTTGATGCAACTGAGGAGGAATTGCACGCTGTCAGGGTTTTATTCAGAGTTTCAATAGTTTTGGACAAGTTTTATATTTCAGGTGGCACGTTGAGCCAGAATAAGACATCCATGCTCGCTAGAGAATCAAAATTTGAAATCACTTACATGTGAACTTTCCACATATTATTTTGAGTTTTGTCACAAAATCCCATGTGTTGAACAGTTAAAATAACTTGTGCTTTTACATTTCTTTTTCTGCAGGACGTAGTATTTTTTATCAGTGGTATTTGTAAGTGAGTTCTAGCAATTCAATAGGAGTATTTAGTTTCTTCTGATGCTGTACTTCAATGTCCTGCAAACATTTTTTAGTCCGACTCTGCTACCTATACTGGATTGTATCTAGTTTTTCTCATTGTCTGTTTTATTTAGTTAATATAGCTCCATGAGTAGATTAGGTTCTTGGAAAATTCATCTTGGATTTTGTTGTATCTTGGTTTTTTTGGTTTATTTCACTGATGCATAAGCTTTAATTGCGTGTTCATGAAATCAGGCCAGTAATTAATTGAAAATAAACATCTGCCACCTCCACCATTCACACACACAAAGAAAATCAAAAGGTGCATTCAAGAAGGCACAGTTCAAGTAATAAAATAAGAAAAAATTCAGGCTTCAGATGTTTGAAAACCAAAAAAGAGATTTTACTGCAGCACTAACAGACCAAACCTTCTAAGGCTGATTTTTTTTTCTTCTTTTCTGTCAAACTACAATTGTAAGATACATTGCTTAAATTTTAGCCCCATCGCAGGGGCTTCAGAAGCAATCGATGATGAACAAAATCTAAACTGCTGTATTATGAGAACATCTAGCTGGCTGCTATTTCATTTGCCAAGAATCAATGCAAGCAGTAGAGAAGGAGCAGATTTATCTTGCTTTATCTATGGTTATAAACAATGGCTTAGCCGATGACTCGGTCTAAGACATAGATTATGGATCGGACAAATCAATCTAAACAGATTATGTTCTTTTCTGTGCCTATGCTCGGTGTTGAGCATGGTATTCCGGAGCCACACTCTGTTTTGTTTGATACACTGAAGTAAATACAACTTTCTGCTTGGGATGCTCTTCTCATGCCCCCCCCCCCCCCTCTCTCTCTGGATAATTTAATGCCACCATCTTTATTTCTCAATATTTTTTCATAAATTTATAATTTACTGGTAGACAAGTGTATAAAAACAATAAATTTATTAAATATTTATCGCTATCTTATTATTATTATTATTATTATTATTATTATTATTATTATTATTGCAGTAAGCATTGAGACTTGCAATCAATGGAAGTATTATTGTTTCACATTCATGGTCACACCTATCTAATTTTCGTTTTCTTTCACATTATTGACCAAAATTGCATCCTTTATCATTGCCAATAATATATCTCATTTACCTAGCTTTTCTCATATTTTTATTAATGAAGGATCTAATTGAAATACTATAAGGGTGGAAAAAATTTCATTCATGTATTATAATAAAATCTTAAATAACTTACGAGATCAGGAGATTGGTTAAACCAGTATTTGATAAGCTATGTGAATTAAAGTTTGTAGATATATTACGAGATTAGTGAGTAAATGTTTAGTTTATCATAAATAAATAAATAAAACATGCAAAACATAAGAGGGATGAAATAATTTTTCAGCCCTTCCATGCAAGTAAAATTATAAAATTTAAAAAAGTATAAATACTTCATAAACCACACCAGTAAAGAATTTAGAAGGTATGACTTCATCAAACGTAAGACAAAAGAAATTATAAGTTAAATAGATTAAAATGTTTTGTAAAATTAACAAAAATAATGTCGTCGAGCGTGAAGAAGGCCTAACTCTGAAGGACACTCTGGCAAGCAGCTGGGTGCACTGTGCTGGGGGGCTACAAGGTCAGAGGTTTCTAACGTCTCTCTCTGGAATGCCCGTCTCTGGAACTTCCATTAGAACCATCTCTAATTAAGGTCCAGGACTAGCCATGTCGATCTAGATGAAGTTACCATAAAGCACCACTTCTTCTTGCAAACCTTTTACCTTTTGTCTTCTTGTAGCACGATGCAAATAAACCAAAGTACTTGTCGGTTCACAAGGCTACTTTAGGGAATTCACATAGATGAACGATCAAGCTAGGGAGAAGACCCATTTATTGGACCAGTATAGTTTTCTCCCCTGACAACCTTTCAATTTAATTTTATACCCAAATAATTCGAATTCTTCAATCACGTTCTTATAATAGGGACAATAATTTTCTCCAAGATCATAGAATCTTACTCGTAAGTGCCATAATGTTAGAAAAACATGTGTAAATAAACCTTATATACTCAAGGAAGGAACACAGTAACAATGGTAAAAAATCAGGATTATAATTGAAGATAAATAGTAAAATAAAGAGGTAAAAAAGCTATGATTTGGATGGAAGTCATGATGAAACATCATTGGAAAGATTTAATTGAGAATTACTGAAGCTCAAGGGATAAAATTTTGTTTGGGGACATAACCGAAACTAGTAATATAGTTAAGGTATTTCTGAAGTTTTCCGAACAATTTAATTCATCTTGTTAGAAAGTAGAGTTCATGGGATTGCTATCTTGATTCTTGTTAGATTCTGGAAGATTTCTTGAGGCCAACAAGCCACCTCCACCTCCATCTCCAAAGCCAAAACAAAACCCACCAAGACAATTCACTGAAGAAACGAAAAAAAACTTAACCCTACAAATGCAAGAACCTTCAGCTGAACCAGAACCAGAAGATGAAGTCGGGAAGCTCCATTTCTTCTTCAGTTATGGCACTGTCTAAGCTTCCTCTCTACAGTGTCTTCTTCTTCTTGTACACTTCACTTTTTATATCATCACAAGGTAATGGAAAACCCCCTCCCCCACTTGTATATTCAATATTTCAAGAAACTAAGAAGAATACCTTTTGTGTTTCTAACGTTTTTCTGGCAAGTTTGCAGCTTTATCGTCAAAAATAGCGGTGGCACAAATCAAGGACCAACAAGACAATGAGCCATTTGTAGGAATCAACATGGGAGAAGATGTGTCCAATCTTATGTCAGCGACAGAACTTGTTTCATTTCTACAATTTCAAAAGGTTACGCATATCAAGCTTTATGATGCAGACCCCGACATACTCAAGGCCTTGGCTAAAACCAAGATCCGGGTCATTATTAGTGTTCCAAATAATCAGCTTCTTGCTATTGGATCCTCTAATACAACTGCAGCCTCTTGGATTGGGAAAAATGTTGTTGCTTATTATCCACGGACTGTAATTACTGCAATTGCTGTTGGCGATGAGGTTTTAACTACAGTACCCTCCTCAGCGCCTTTGCTTATGCCAGCCATTGAGTCTCTTTATAGTGCTTTGGTGGCTGCAAATTTGCATAATCAGATAAAGATTTCAACTCCACACTCAGCTTCTATAATTCTCGATCCATTTCCACCCTCCCAGTCTTTTTTTAACCAGAGTTGGATCTCAGTTATTCAACCTTTGCTTCAGTTTTTATCAACAACTGGGTCACCTTTGATGATGAATTTTTATCCTTACTATGTGTTTATGCAAAATAAAGGAGTGGTGTCTCTTGATACTTCTTTGTTCAAGCCCTTGACACCATCTCAGGAAATGGTTGATCCTAATACTTTGTTGCATTACACGAATGTTCTTGATGCTATGGTTGATGCTGCTTATTTTTCGATGAAGAGTATGAATTTTACTGATGTTGTGGTTCTTGTTACTGAGAGTGGTTGGCCTTCAAAGGGTGATCTAAAAGAACCTTATGCTACAATTGACAATGCAGATACTTATAATTCTAATTTGATTAAGCATGTTCTTGATCGTAGCGGGACTCCTTTGCACCCAGAAATCACTTCTAGTGTGTATTTGTACGAGTTGTTCAATGAAGACTTGAGGTCACCACCAGTATCAGAAGCAAATTGGGGATTGTTTTATGCGAATTCGACACCGGTTTATTTGCTTCATGTTTCTGGAAGTGGGACTTTTTTGGCTAATGATACAACCAATCGAACATATTGTACTGTTATGGATGGTGTTGATTCAAAGACATTGCAAGCAGCATTGGATTGGGCATGTGGACCAGGAAGGGCTAATTGTAGTGAGATACAGCCAGGGGAGAATTGTTTTCAGCCTAACAATGTTAAGAACCATGCCTCTTATGCGTTTGATAGCTATTACCAGAAGCAAGGAAGGGCTGCTGGTTCCTGTGATTTCAAGGGCGTGGCCATGATCACCACTACCGATCCAAGTAAGCATTTTTTACTCTAAATGCCTTAAAATAAACACAGGTGTTTCATATATCATTGAACTTTAACAAAGTTTAGGATCTAATCTTCAAACTTCGTGTTCAATAGTTGGTTATCTAACCGTTGCTGTGCGCATATTTGAACGCGTTTACTGCTTAGACAGAGAAATAGTATGCCGTGCATCTACCAAGTGCATTGAGGCTCTTGAGTGATTAAAAAGACACCTTAAGCTCAAGTATTTAGGATTAAAAGTTAAAAGGGTGCTAATTGCCTTATACCACGCCACTAGAGGAAAGTGAATGGCATCCCATCATAATCCTCGGGAGATACTCTTGAGGTGACCTCAAGGGTACATGTTGTGTGATTCCTACCTGACAGAGTCACATGGTATCTTCAGTGATTGGCTTGTGGAATGGGTCTGGAATAACATTTTGTGCTGAAACAACCAACTAAGGAAATTATAATTTCAACTGGGACGCTATATACCAAGTGAGCCCCATAGAGTCAGTACAGGACAGTAACAACAGTTCAATGCCATGTTTCATTTATGCATTCTTGCAAGAAACTCCCATCACTGCCCTTCATCGACTGAATGACTATTACCTTGCGGGAAATGAGTCCTGTTTGTGATTGTTTTTCACCTGTCATGTTAATAAAACCTGACATCTTGTCTCCTTGTTGGTGATCTTGACAGGTCATGGGAGCTGTATATTTCCTGGAAGGTAAGAAACTCTTTTTTTCTACTTTGCTGGCCTATTGTTTTCAAAAGCACAGCATCACACTTTGGTTCCTTTTCTGCTTCTGTGCATTCCCTTTCCTGGTAGTCAAAGAGATGGAAAGTGCAAAAAGCAAAAATCATTACTTAATGAAAACACCTTGCTACAATTTCTCACCAATCATGTAACTTCGGATGCAGCAAGAAAATAACGAATAAGGCGAGGACGGTGGTGAACACAACCAGTCCAAGTAATGCAGCAGGTGGTTCAAGATTAATCAGCTTCTGTAGCAGTAGAATAAGTGCAGTAGACAAGGCATTGAAAACGTTCTTGACTATAATTTTCTCCATTTTGTTATACATTCCTTTTATGATGTTTTGAGGTGTGAAATAAAACATTTTTTTTGTAATGTTATAGTCTCTAATTCCTTAATGATGATTAGCTATTGCTGTGCTAGGCTGTTTTTAGTCAACAAATTCTCACTTGAGAGATGTTTATGGTAGGGTCTTCTCTGTGAAGGGAGTGATGACAAAAACATTTGTGGGCTCTCTGTGGAATCAATAAAGTGTTCAAAAAAGTAGATTAGCACTATATACTTTCTTGTAAGCAAGAGCATTATGCAACAAACATGGAGGCCTAGAGAGGAGGATTTTTTGGGGCCATGATTATGAGCATGATATTGAAATTATCATCCACCACAATACCAAATAATTTCCCATCATCCTCTTGGTTTGTTTTGAAGGAAAAATGGATAGCTTAAATTGTGAACTGATAGCTTTAAAATATGTTTAAGCTATCCATTTGAAAGCTATGAGTTTCTCATTTTAAGCTATCCTTTTTTCCTTCCAAGGTGAGGAGTGTTTATATATATATATATATATATATATGTTTAAGCTATCCATTTGAAAGCTATGAGTTTCTCATTTTAAGCTATCCTTTTTTCCTTCCAAGGTGAGGAGTGTTTTTTTTTTTTTTTTTATATATATATATATATATATATTTAAAAATACATTAAAATAATATATTTTCCAAAATATTTTTAGTATTAATATATTAAAGAATTTTTTTTTGAATAAAGATTTTTTTTTTCAAAAATCTTTTAATATAAAAATAAATAGGCTCACAGCTTGTAAAAAAACCAGTATTTGAGATCAGGTTTGTGTTTAGATTTTATTCATTAGTTATATTTAATAAATTCATGGTTTGGTGAGTCCAAAATAACGGTAAAAAAACAAAGTGTGTATTTATCTATTATTGTAGTGAAATATTTATTATTGTGTTAAAATAAATTTAAGAGTATTTTTGTATTTGAAAATATATTAAAATTTTATATATATATATATATATATTAAAATCATAAAAAATCACTATAAAAACATCAATTAATTTTTTAAAAATTAAATGTTTTTTTAGTATATATTAAAACACAATTTAAAAAAAAAACAGTATTTTAAAGTCGTGTTTGTTTATGTGCGTTATCTTGCTTTTAAAAAAAAAAATCTTACAAGATTTTTTTTTAAAAATAATTTTTTTATTATTTTAATATATTAATAATAAAAAATTAAAAAAACATAAACTTAATTAATTAATATACTGGTTCCCTCGAATTCCTTCCGCTTAAGCATCAACACGTGTGATTCTTCAGTGAGCCATACTTGAAGCACTTTTTCTCAAAAGCCGGACTTTAATGTTTCAAATTAAAAGGTTTAAACCTTGAACTTTCCAAACTTATAAAAATGCAATCTTCGTTGCAGAAAATAACCATTGTGCCCATCGTCATCATCTCTCCCCTTTTGAAATCTAGTAAAAGCTGCAATCTTTCTGTTCACATCTCAAACCTCATGTCTTGGTCTTGCAAGAAATGCACTTTCATTAACTCTCCATCGCCAAAACCCACTTGCCAAATCTGTCTTTCACCCCCTTCCCCCCCTCCACTACCTTCCTCTTCTTCAAATCAAGAAACCCCAAAATGGTCTTGCAAGGCTTGCACTTTCTTGAACCCGTATAAGAACAATAGCTGTGAAGTATGTGGCACTAGAGGTTCTGTTTTTTCTCTTTCTAGTTTAGAGGATTTGACTGATACAAGTGTTCTTGATGGTGATGTGGATTCTTCTGTTGGTTCTGTTTTCATGCCCTTAAGGCATTGTAAGAGGAAGGTTATAGACTCAGTTGATGATCCTCAAGAGGGTGGGTTTCGTGGGGTTAAGTCTTTGAAAAATGTGGAAGGTTGTTTTTTTTGTGTGTGTTGTTGTTTGCTTTATGGGTTTTGTTGGGCTTTTTGTCTGCTTAATGGATGAATGTTGCTTGCGTATGCAGTTGGAGGTGATGGGGATTCTGCGAAAATGGGTGGATTCCATAAAGCATCAAACAAGGGAGTGACCGTTTTAAAGGGCAAGTCATGTTTGTGGCTCAAGTTGTTCTTTTTCATTTTTTTCCTTTTAAGCTTCATGCTCTGTGCGTTTTTTTTCACTCTGTGCAACTCAAATTGGAAATTGCCGAGGTTGTAGTTTTTTTCTATTTTTCATTTTAACAATGTGAGCTGGACTGCATTATTGAGTGTATGTTAAGTACAATGCGAGTTACTTATAATGCTCTTTGTCCTTTGGTTTTTGTTGCTGATCTATCCAGATGGAGGTGATGACCATAGTGTGAAATTGGGTGGTTTTCAAGGGGTCAAATCATCAAACAAGGGAGTCACAGTTCAAAAGGGTGAGTCGTAAGTTTTTTTTTTTTTGGTTCTAGTTAGTCTTCTTTAAAGGGTTTGCTTTGTCATTTATTTATGTTGTCTTCATTGATAGTGGTGGATTTGAGAGGTTATGTTAAGTACTAATTTTATTGTGTTGCTGGTTTTGTTCACAATGTTCTGTTTGATTGCTTTGATATGTTAGGTTCATGTGTGTTGCTTACTATGTTTTTTGTCCTTTCCTTAATAAAGTACTCCCTGACACACACACACAAAGAAAAAGAAAAATGTGAACATTAATGCCATTTCTTGTTGGCAGTCACATGTCAAGCTTGTTGTTTTGTCCTGAATAATCATCTAGCCAGCTTTTCTTTATTGTTTTTTTTTTTAAGTTTAGTTCTTTTTTATGCTTCTTGTTAGGCTTCTAGATTTTTTTGTTGAATGTTCTTGTATATGCAGATGAAAGTGATAGGGCTAGTGTGAAATTGGGTGCGTTTCAAGGTGCTAGGGCATCAAACAAGGGAGTGACTGTTTTGACAGGTAATTGAGATATTTATAGTTCAAGCTGTTTTTAGCTTTGTTAGTTTATTTATGTTGTCTGAAACCATAATGATGGATTGATGAAGTTATTATGCATACGCATTGATTTTGTTGAGTTGCTTCGTTCATTTTGCTTTTTTAGCATCCGTTTTACCATCATGAAACTTGACTGCTTGCTAGGTAGAACATTGTACTTTTTGGGCCTCCACTATAGTACTACGGAGATGGGGATTTATTAAAAGGTTTCAATTATACATATGTTCATTGCACGTGATTCAAAGCATCTTATATTTGTGGCAGAGGATACAAATTCAGCAGCAGCGCTTGGTTCCTTTAAAATTTTGAGCTACAATGTTTGGTTCCGAGAAGACCTGGAGATGCATAGGAGGATGAAAGCACTTGGTGAACTTATTCAACTTCATTCACCAGATGTCATTTGTTTACAGGTTTTTCTTTCAATTTTCTTGTTCCCTTCATAAAATTGGATCTTCCTGTGTTGACTTTCATCTTGCCATTTTTCCTTGCAGGAGGTTATTCCAGATATATATGACATATTTCAGCGATCCAGCTGGTGGAAAGCATATCAATGCTCTGTTTCTTCTGAAATAGCAAGTTCAAGAGGATACTTTTGCATGCAGGTTTGGTTTTGATATGTGCTGGATGGTGATTCTTTTTCATATGTTCTTATAATATACCATTCACAGGCCTACAGATAGATACATCAACCATCAAAATTAATGGTCTCGTAAGTCACCATGTTGCAAGGTGTTACATTTACACTCATGCTCTAATATGGCAGAGACAACTTATACATGAGTAAGGGGGAGGTCGGTATTAGAAGTCTTTTTTCTTTCACGGGCACAAATGAGTAATGGAAGATCCAACAGATATAAGAAACAATGGTTTTTAGTTGGCTGTTAAATGAACGTCTTCAGGTTTTGCATCTTTTGCTTGAGTGATATTGTTTCATTTAGTGGACCAACCCTTGATTATTTGACTGATAATAAGTTTGACCTTTAACTAAATCTTAGCAGTTCGTTAAATGTCATTGTTTTTTTGGTAAAACGTGGGACATTATTTAATATCTTAAAGAATTAATATTGGCATTCATTTTTTTGTTTTTGTTTTTTAGTATCATTAATGTTGCCCCCTTGTTTGCAGTTAAGCAAACTGCCAGTAAAATCCTTCAGCACTAAACCTTTTATGAATTCAATAATGGGGAGAGAACTTTGCATTGCTGAGCTTGAAGTTCCAGGAAAAAAGCCATTAGTTGTTGCCACTAGCCATCTAGAAAGTCCTTGTCCAGCACCTCCAAAATGGGATCAGATGTTCAGCAAGGAACGTGTAGATCAGGCAAAGGAGGCCATCAACCTTCTCAAGAAGAACTCAAATGTGATTTTTTGTGGTGACATGAACTGGGATGATAAATTGGATGGTCAGTTCCCTTTCCCTGATGGATGGGTTGATGCCTGGGTAGAGTTGAAGCCAGGGGACAATGGGTGGACATATGATACCAAATCCAACCAAATGTTGTCTGGTAATCGTGCATTGCAAAAGAGACTGGATCGATTCATATGCAGTCTTTGTGATTTCAAGATGAGTAAAATTGACATGATTGGTAAGGAGGCAATACCTGGTTTATCATATATGAAGGAGAAGAAAGTGAGAAAAGAGGTAAAGATGTTGGAGTTACCTGTCTTGCCTAGTGATCATTATGGTTTGCTTTTAACAATATCCAGCCTCTAAAGTTTGTGGCGATTTTATCTAGCTGGACGATCATGATACAGTCACAGCAAAAAAATCCTGTCATCAACCTTTGAGCATACTTTGTATGCAATTTTGTACTGAACAAACGCAATGATGCCAGAAGCTTGGAGCAACTTGCAGAGCATGCTGTTGCAGATTTTGTATAAATTTTTTTGGATCCAAATGATGTAAATTGTTTGTAGTTGTTGAAATGTTAAGTAAATGCCCTACATTGTCATCACTCGTATCAATCAACGGATTGTCCAGAATTTTATCAGTGAGCATTGAAAGTTGGCTAAGCTGCTAGTGCTTGAGGATTGCTGTCGTAATTTTTTTTATTTGTGAAGCATAAGGTATGAATTTCATAGCAATAGATCATCACCATTAAAAAGCACCATAGTCAATGCAAATCATATCCATGTTTCCTTGTACTCACATATTTGTGATCCCTTTTGCACTGGTATAAAGGTCCTGTCGTCACGTCTCTTTATGAGCTGATTAAATGTAGACACATATGATTAAAATCTAGTCACACACGATGACGATGATAAAAATCCACGTATATATATATTGCATGCGCTAATCATGGTAGATTCTTCTCAGTAACACTAGTTGAATCTACGATTTTATATGATTGTTGATGACGCTTCAAAATCTTGGGAAGAGTTTAAGCCAGGGGACAATGGGTGGACACATGATACCAAATCCAACCAAATGTTGTCTGATAATCGTACATTGCAAAGGAGACTGGATCGATTCATATGCAGTCTGTGATTTCAAGATCAGTAAAATTGACATGATTGGTAAGGAGGCAATACCTGGTTTATCATATATCAAGGAGGTGAAAGTGAGAAAAGGTTGAGGTTGTTGGAGTTGCCTGTTTTGCCTTGTGATCATTATGGTATGCTTTTAAAAATATCGTGTCTGTCAAGTTACTGACGATTTTAGCAGGATGATGGGCGACCGGTTAGGGAACAAAAAACCCTTTCATTCGCCTTTGAGCATATTGTGTATGCAGTTTTGTACATAACAAACGAAATGATGCAAAGGCTTGGAGCAGCTTGAAGATCATGTTGTTACAGATTTTGTATAAAATGTTTCTGATTGAAATTACATGAGCTGTTTCTTGTTACTGAAATGTTCCTGAATCATGGAGTTTTCTCCCTTTAACAAAAAGGATGAAGTTATATCAATGCTAAATTGTCGATACAATCCATGAATTCCATGTCGACACACTGCATTCTCTGCTCCCAAGTTCATCAATTTGAAGACCATGTGTGCTTCATTCATGTGCCATCAGGAATTCAGAATTCTTCATATGAGATTTTCTTCTTGTTGAAGTTCTATAGAAGAGGAATAGCAATCAAATGAGACTATCTGCAGATATTGCATCAGGTGTATTGTAGAGTTAGTCACTAATGAAACCAGGAACCCAGCCATGGAGTCCATACACGCCAGGGATAACATTCGTGATGGTGCAATCTCCATTTGAGTCTTTTTCAACCCAGAATTGATAGTCCTACATGCACATCAGTTCTTACATTTGCTACAGAGCTGAAATTACCAGAAACTAATGAAATGTTAGCATAAGAAGATATATTAGAGGAAAACTCGCTTTCTATTTACCAGGCTCCTTCAGTTCTTACCGTTGATAGGCCAGCATATGCCTTTTTAGCAGGTATCAGAGACTCAGAAACAAACCTGAGCTTGCATTTTCACAATGACACTAGCAGAAATTGATCCTTTCTTGTTTAGCATAAGCTATGCATGCAGAGAATACAACACTATTAGATCGAAATGAAATTCATTGTCATAAAATCCTTACATATTGTCATGAAAGCAAAAACATACTGTATATTTGGTATTTCACAGGCCCATTGTCATGCAAAGTTACCTGTCTTGGACAAAGTCTTCCATCAGCCGAACTGCGTTCTCTGTCATTAAGGTATTAAGGCGACGAGACAGATTCATATGGCTATGCTGCCTCCTCAAGCAGCCTCTACTATGAGTAAAGCATCTTAAGTAACCTTACACAAAAAGCTGCGTTACCTTGCTACAGAATAGCAAGTAGGACTCCACAAGAAGCAAAGTTGTAGGTCTCAAAACTCTATATTGATCTAAAAGTCCACGCGAAATGAATATCTAGTTATGTACCTGTGTTTTAGCATCGATCCATAAATTGTATGCATCTGATACATTTGAGGTTGAATTAAGGTACACAAATAAAGGGTCAAAAACCTTCCTCCATGCCTCTCCCTCTCGAAACATGGCTAATATATCATCTCCGATATAGTGAGTTCCATGAAACATCTGTTGCAATAACAGTCCACAAATTTTTTACCAGGCTGTTCTGTATTTGGCAGATTTGATTTTACTTCCAATGGAAGCCGATATGAAACACAATCAAATCTCAAAAGAGTCAATCCAGTTGAGGTTACAAGATTTATATTATTCTCTAACTCGTGACTAGGAAAGGTGGTCCAGAATCCAATAATGGGCCCAGAACTTATCCATCCGTGGACTCCACCATCTTTATTGTCCATTGAATACTGATACTTGTCATCAATCTGCATTGAATCACATACAGCATTTTTCCAGCATGAAATCAAAAAAATATCTTGCAATGGAAGGCACAAACAGTCATCGGTACCGTGTCCTACTTACCTCTCCTTTAAGACCAGTATTAATTGGATTTACCAAAAGAACTGACTCAGGCACAATTAGTTGTTTGCCTCTGTCTGGTAGTAGATCTTCAGATTTGCTTCTCATCTGTGATTGCCGTGTAATGTAACCTAAAACAAGCATTTTCTCTTAAAGCCAACAAGCATGTACAGAAGAGGCCGTTAGTTAGTGAGTAGCTTAGTGAGCATATTTTACATGTCGCGTCGCAACTTGAAGACCATCCTTGTCTGAGCAAGATCATAAACTGAGAGGCAGTTTGGTACTCAGCTCCATTAACTCTGCAACAAAGTAACAGATATTTTGAATCCTTCAAGAGCAATTAAAAGTATAGCAACATCTAGAGTATCATAGCTATTTTGTTCAAGTTATGATCATACAATTGATATCTGCCCGGCCCTCCTGGCAAGTTCCAACTGGTGTCCCAATATCTGCAAATCATATACACACAATTTTATACAGTTGACTTGTCAAGTTATGTTCAAGATAATAAAAACAAGGACTAGTGAGATCATCTTGATACTGCAGCAATATGCTATTTACTTCTCCAAGGCCATTGAAAAAACAAATGAAGTACGAATAATAGTGGGGCATTTTTTGAAGGTTAGCCTCCACTAGATTCATTTGATTTTAGGTCAAGAATGCTGTCCATTCCTCTATATTTAATGCCTGTTAAGAACCCTTGAGGTTTCAATAT
The DNA here is from genome assembly GCA_015731905.1 of Salix dunnii. Lineage (NCBI taxonomy): Eukaryota > Viridiplantae > Streptophyta > Magnoliopsida > Malpighiales > Salicaceae > Salix > Salix dunnii. The sequence continues at coordinate 436,428 of CM027662.1, read as the reverse complement.
TGTGAGCCTCACTAAACCATTGTCCACTATGACCTGCACCAAATTAAACGCCAGCATGTACTATGAAAGAGAGGAAGAGGTGAGAGGTAAGACTTGTGGGGCAGTAGAGTTACATATGGACCTTGGTTGACCAACCTCACGGTGTCTGCTGTATGCTTCAAGATACATTATATTGTTAAAAAGGAAAGTAATGAAGTCGGGATTATGAGCTTTCCACAACTGATCTGGACTTGATGTTTGGGCTTGAATATTGGATTTCTAAATTTCATGTCATGATCTAGGCAGTGAAGCGAAACCATGAGGAGAGAAAATAAAGAGAGATGAGTTTTTACAGGCAATTAGTTCCTTCTAAAACAAGTAACAAGGAAGCTCCACGCTGACTTTTTAATCTGTTTCTGGTCGAAAAAGTTTTTAGGGAATTCTTACGTGTTTCCAACCTCATTGCTGTCAAATTGTTATCTGTGTTTTATTTTATAGCCGGAAATCTCTAGCTCTGTAGAGGAGCCTTAAATATCAGTTGAACAGCAATATTCTTCGTTAGCCGACAGGGAAGCCCAACCATGCCAAACTAAGAACCAAATCATTGGACTATGTAGGCGTAAAGTACTTTTCTTTTCTTGTCAAATTAGGGATCCACATTGATAAAAACAAAAACTTTTCATTCAATTTGGTCAACACTGAAGGATCACAATCAACACTCGCTTTCTACTCGTTATCCATGATCTTTCTATTCGATCAAGCTCGTAAGAAATATATATGTCAGAAGGCTAAAGTGTGTAGGCACGTTCATTCCAAGAAATTTAAAGACACCCCACATGCAAATAATGATTTAACTTCAATATTGTTGGATGCATCTAGCATTAACTAGCACCCCAGCCCTTAAGAAAAGATAAAAAATACTCTTTTGGAAATCCAAAATTCCTAAACAGATTAGGAAAATTCTCTCTTTATAGAAGGAGACGACCTAGGGAGTTACCCCTTACCAAACTATACAGGAAACAAAACTATAATTGACCGAAATATCACATACCAATTGACCGCAATATTTTCTCTCTTTCTGTGTCTTTTCTTGGCACTTTTGCCTTGACACCATCATGCAAGACACTGAAGTAAACACTACAAAGAGATGGGGCACAAGCCGGAAGAAGGTGGAGATGAAGAAAATAGAGAGCAAAAACAGCCTAATAGTAACTTTTTGCAAGAGACGCAATGGTCTTTTGCAGTTTATATGATGATGTCAATCCTGCTGTAATCGTTTTGTCTCCTAACCAAAGACCATACTCTTTTTGGCCATCCTGATGTGAATACAGCCGTGAAGATATGGATTTCGAGGAACTAGAAAAGTTTAAGGCATCTTTGGAAACCCTATTTTCTATATATATTTTCTATATATCTTGTTAATGAGAGTAAAGGGAAATCCTCTCTGGTTTTTGGGTTTGACATCACATTAAAATATTGGGTGACTGTAAAAATCGAGAGTTAATCTTTGATTAATTTTGCTAAATGAAATGAAAAAGTATTTTCAAATATTTATTTACTTTTATTCGATTAGGCATATGCTTGAAAAAAGAATAAAAATATGATAATTATAATAAGAATAATTATAATTACAAGAGTAAAAATGATATAAGTTGGCTTTCAAATATATTTTGTTTATTAATAAGAGAAGAAATAATTAAATTATTAAGAATAATCGATAGAAACAATTAAAATTAACCTAGTATCCTATTTTTATACAATATCTTAATGAGATAATATATTGTAATTAATAAATTTAGTTTAATCCTATACTCATGTGTATTAAAATGTGAACAATAGACTAATCTAGCTCATTAATATTGACAAACCACAAATAACAATAATTTCAAAAAATTGAAGATAGGAAAAAAAAAAAATGAGAGAGGCTACAATGGTTCCAGATAAAAACCACCATCTGTCGTCTTCCATGTTCAAACATAATTGCCAATGAAACCCTAAATTTCACCCGTGGGTTCCATGACAGGGGGTCTGTTGGCAGAGCATGCATCCATGTGATTCCAAGCTTCACGTGAATAAGCTTCAACCTATGGGTCATGGCCCTTTAAAAATGAAAACTTCAGTCTCCAAAGGGTTTAATGGATGTAAGAAAAGAAAAATATATAAAAGAATATGAAAGGGTTTAAGTAATTTAATGGATGATTAGTGGGCAATCGAAGGGTGGTGATTTGTTTCCATTAATTTAATGGGGTTGACCCAATTCATGGCTATAAACACTCAAGAGTAATTCATCGCAATTAATATTTTCTTGACATTTTTATTTCTCTTGCTTATTTTTTTATTCGTTCTTAGCTGTCGACTATATTTATTGTAAAACTTGAAGAACAGCTCCTAAAATTAAGAAGTCAAACAAAAAAGAAAAGTAAGATATTAAACAAATTGGGAGAATAAATGGATTACATCAAATTATTTTTTGGATATATATAAATACATATTTTAAAATAATGACCCTACATAAATTAAATAAAAGATTTAACTAACCAATGTGTTTTTTTTTTAATTAATCTTCCAATCAAAGATTTCTTTTATCATCCAATCAAACCGAATCTAGAAGTGATCCACTTTTGGTGCTGCGTGCTGGCCCACTTTGACACTGAGAGATGGCTATGATTTGATGGCACCGCTAAAGTCCACATATTCAACACATGTATGTGATAAAAACCCAAATCACAGCTAATCCTTGCCGTAGCTACCTTACAAAAACAGAGCTCCCAGCTTAAAAGTGACCGAGCAGAGAAGAGATAGATGCAGGGAGAGACCCCTTTTAGTTTCTCTGTAATGTAATGCAGCCTTAAATCTTTGCTTAACAGACCCAAACAAGCAGAGTAATTTTTGCTACAGGGAGAGTATAACAAGAGTGAGTTTGCAAGAAATGAGAGACTACAGGGCTTTTTTTGCTTCTCTCGTTGTTTTCTTGTTGTTTCTTGGCAATGGTGTTCATTGTGAAGACCCTTATAGATTCATTACATGGAAAATCACTTATGGTGATATCTACCCTCTTGGTGTTAAGCAACAGGTAGAGTACTGCTACTTTCTTGTTCTGTTTTCTTTGTAGTTTTTGGATTGGAAAGAAGTGTTGTTGATTTCGGAAATGATTTTTGAAGAGGGTTTAAGGTCTTGGAAGTAATGTGTTTAGTTTTGTGGACTGAATGTTTCAGGGGATCTTGATAAATGGGCAGTTTCCAGGGCCACAAATTGATGCTGTTACTAATGAGAACCTCATTATCAGTGTTTACAATTACTTGAGAGAGCCATTCCTCATTTCTTGGTAAAATTAACTATCCAGCAATATTTCTTTCTTTCATTTTTTTAATGTTTTGTTTCTTGATATTTCCATGTCCCTGCTTGCTTAGGAAATGGAGGAAAACAAAGCTTTTTTTTTTCTTTTTTTTTCATTTCTTTGTTTCTCATACTTTGCATGAAGCTCCTTAATCACATGCCATTTTCTTTTCTTGCATTTTCCTGAAACCAAGCAGATTGCCACTCTTCATATTTTTCTGTTCTGGGTTTATTTTCTCTTATCAGATCTGTGGCTAAGAGCTTACCATTGTAAGAAAATGTGGGATTTTTTTCTTTCTTGTTGAGAGTTCGATGTATAAAGTCAGCACCATGATAGTTCATTTTTTTCAATGAAGGGGTTGCTTTGGCTATTTGCATGTTGAAGATATTTTTATTTTGATTTATGTCCTTGCCTTCTTGGATAGCATGAATACAAAAATGTTTGTTTTCTCCACAGATCTATAGAAATGTCGGGCAGAAAAAGATGGCCCTTTTTCAGCAACTTCCAATGGGCTGGGTTTTTACAGTTGATACTCACTTTAGAATCACTGTTAATAATAATGTAATACCATGGCTAAAGCCTAGTTTCTCTAACCAATTACTTCCACTGAGGACTCGCTGATTGACTGACACTGAACATGTTAAAATATTCCATTTGTACAGCTGGCCCTTGAAATTAATTCCACTACTCACATGCTAGATCTCTGGATCTTTACTATCCCCACATTTTTTCATATGATATTATTAATGTCATTGCTGGTGGTTGGTCAGAGTTTAATGTTTGCCTCACATGTTTTTAAGAGTATGATTATGCTTTAGACCCTATATGGATTGAGACCCCATTATCATCATCAGCTCTCATGCATTGTTTTACCGCATTTTTTTTTCCATGGGGAACCACAAGCATCTGCCTTCTTGGTGCGTTCTGCCATTATGATGAAAGTGTGAGGGAATGCATTAAGAAAAAGATGTTGAATAGTATGGTTGCTTACGAAAAGGACAAAAAGATATTGAAGGATTTATTAAAATTACACAAGACAAGTAGCGCGTTATATTAAGGAAGTAAATAAGAGGTAATTTTCATATGGTCTGATTATAATGGTCAAACATTGAGCCCATGGATGATCTCCAATTTCTTAATACTGTATATGACCTGAAGTTCAAATTTAGTCTTTTTGCATGAGTTCTCCTGGTGTAGGATGGACCATTGCTTCCCAGAAAGAAAGTAGTCGCTTCTCATTCTGTAAATGTCTAGGTTTGACTCAAGCACAATATTGGAGATTTCAACTGACTTTTTTGAGCTTCCACTTATGTCTATAAAGTAAAGCAATTAAGTCAAACCCTGTTGATGTGAAATTTCGCTGTCATGGCATGACAGGAATGGCATACAGCAAAGAAGGAACTCATGGCAAGATGGAGTCTACGGCACTAGCTGCCCAATCCCACCAGGAAAAAACTTCACTTATGCTCTCCAAGTGAAGGACCAGATTGGTAGCTATTTCTACTTCCCATCACTGGGATTCCACAAGGCAGCTGGTGCATTTGGTGGCATCAGAATCTGGAGCCGGCCTCGTATCCCTGTGCCTTTCCCTCCCCCTGCCGGTGATTTCACTGTGCTAGCTGGAGATTGGTACAAGAGAAATCATTATGTAAGAGCTTTCATAGATTAACGAACTTTAGCCAATATCTTCATATTTATTAGTATTGATAGCAGGCTCTCTTTGGTTATGTAGCAATTGAGAAGAATCTTGGATGGTGGCCACAATCTCCCATTTCCTGATGGGCTTCTCATCAATGGTCGTGGATGGAATGGATACACATTCACAGTTGATCCAGGTTCCTGCCCTTGAAGTTATAAATCTCTCTGCCAATATGGTTAATCTTTCAATTTAATTTATCACTAGTAACTGAGGGCAATCTATGTATTGGATATCTGCAGGCAAGACATATAGGTTCAGGATATCAAATGTTGGCCTTACAACGTCCATTAACTTCAGAATCCAGGGGCACAAAATGAAACTGGTGGAGGTAGAAGGATCCCATACACTACAGAACATGTACTCTGACCTCGACATCCATCTTGGACAATCTTATTCTGTCCTTGTTACAGCTGACCAGCCAGTGAAAGACTACTATATTGTTGTTTCTTCGCGCTTCACCAAACCTGTGCTCGCCACAACTGCCATTCTTCACTACAGTAATTCTTGGCAAGGAGTTTCTGGCCCTATTCCTAGTGGACCGACTACTCAGATTGATTGGTCCCTCAACCAGGCTCGATCTATTAGGTATTGAGCTGCTATGAGACTTATTGCATATATTAACAACATAAATTAGATGGGGCTGTGGTTAATGAACACAAATCTTATCGCATTTTCTCTCAAACCAGATGGAATCTGACTGCAAGTGGACCTAGGCCAAATCCCCAAGGTTCTTACCACTATGGAATGATCAAGACCAGCCGCACAATCACCCTTGCAAACTCTGGTCCAATTATCAACCGCAAGCAGCGGTATGCTGTCAATGGTGTCTCATTTATTCCTGCGGACACCCCACTAAAAGTTGCAGACTATTTCAATATTCCTGGAGTTTTCAGCCTTGGAAGTATGCCTAGCAGTCCCTCCTGGGGTAATGCTTACCTCCAGACTGCAGTCATGTCTGCTAACTTCCGTGAATTCATCGAGATTGTTTTCCAAAATTGGGAGGACACTGTTCAGTCATGGCACATTGATGGCCATTCCTTCTTTGTTGTCGGGTAAGCTTATCACACTCAACACTCGGAATTTAAACTTCCATGGTACAGATTACTGTTACAGTCATAAAAATTGTTGAAAATTTGCTATGTGATCAGCATGGATGGAGGGCAATGGACACCAGCAAGTAGAGCACGGTACAATTTAAGAGACACGGTAGCTCGTTGCACCACTCAGGTTTGCACAAAACCACCTTTTGGTTTTGTTATTTTTTTATTCGATCTAAACGTGTTCAGTTTGAAAGCTGTAGATGCTTTTGTAGCTTTTGCTAAATATTTTGATTGAATGTAGGTTTATCCCAAGTCATGGACCGCGATTTACATGGCTTTAGACAACGTGGGAATGTGGAACATAAGGTCAGAAAACTGGGCTAGACAATATTTAGGTCAGCAGTTCTACCTCCGGGTTTACTCTTCAGCACACTCATGGAGAGATGAATTACCAATTCCAAAAAATGCTCTTCTTTGCGGCCGGGCAAGAGGTCGTCGCACGAGGCCTCTTTGAGTTTAGCTAGATCATTGAATTTTGTCACGAGAGGGTGACATTGTGCTTGCCTATGGCAGATGAGGGCTAACTGTTCCTTGCGGAAATCTTTAATGCAGAAGCTCAACTTGAGCTTTTTAGTCATTTTTCATTCATTCTTGTCTGCTTTATTTTTATCCAATTGTTGCTGTGCTACTTGAAAATAATTATAAATTCAAGGTGCTTCTCATCTGGTGGTTCTACACTGAGCTTGACTACTGCTAAGAACATCATTAGGATACACGCCTAGAGAAAACTAAAATCTTTAACCATGTTCCTGTCAGAAAGTAAAAAAATCTTCAAACCCTAGGAGCTCAAGGGCTTGCTTGAGTTGTGTGGACAAGGCTCATATCACCCCAGGTGCAAGCAATATTCTGCGTATGCATTTCCATTTGAGATTCATATGTTTATTAGGTACTCTCAATGTAGAGTAAGATATTCATACGACATAATCCACAGTGATAAATCAATATGTAGATGGGTCAATAAAATAGAATATACTACTCTGATATTTGAATTAATAGTAGTCTAAAAAATTGTGAAATGAAGGGATCCGATGCCATTCCCTTGACCATAGACACAAAGCCACAGCCAATAAAAAAGTTGAGAAACCCAGTAACCAAAGATGGTGGGCTTTATAAGTTTTTTTGGCTATCATCTCACAAAACAATTTTTGGCTTCTTGTTCAATGTTGTCTTTCTTTTGATAGCTAGCGACTGCTTTATGAAACCACAGCACTTGATCCTCGCTCCTCGACCATGATAATGGTGGTAAAGGAAAGGTCTTCCTAAATTGTCATAGTCACTCTAGTTACTATAATCATTGCCATGATCATTAGCATGGTAAAGATTTTTTTTTATCTATAATCATTATCAATGGTGGGATCTTTAACAATCATTTCTTTAACTCCTTTGAGAGAAAAAAAAACTAGTTGAGTCTGGGTTAAAATATCTTGAACTTAATATTGTAGCTGTTCAAAGCTTTGGACCTGCTGAATATTTTACCTCAAAATCCGATATGTAACGGAAATTAGTAGTTAATTAAGAGAGTTGAATTTAACAAGATGCTACCATACTAAGAACACATGAGTTTTGTGACCATTTTATCCAAGAATAAGCTGATAACTATTGAAGCTCTTGCGCTTCTAGGAATCCTTACATTTTCCCCTCAGCATTAGTATTCTTTCCCCCCATCTTTCATGAATAATTCCAACTTTAAGCTAATTATATTTATTTTCCCATTAAACAAAAAACACAGATTATGTACTTAAAAATAAATAAATTGGGATGGTCACAATCCATAAACTTGTATTATTTCTCTAAATGTTTAACAATGCTATTTTAAAACAAAATTCCAAGAATTCTCCTCTCTTTTTTTCCCATTTTAACTTTAATTCATGCTTACGAAATCATAAAACACCTGTCCATGTTTGTGGCAAATCCATCCAAAGAATATTTCCCAATTTGAAACCGTCTTCTGAATTCTCCAGCCCCTTTGTCACATCCCGACATTCATAATTTGTTTCACCACTTTTGGCCTCAATTGGCGATGAAAATACCCACTTAGTTTTGCTTCCCACAATACCCTGCCTCAACCTTCTTCTTCTTCTTCTTCTTCTTTTTTTAAAAAAACACACCACCAATGGTGACGTTTTAAGCCCTATGTGTCATATGCTTGAGAATTTGCTCGACATTCCAAGAATGGCACCACATGCTATATCACTGCCAACAATATTATACCATACATCACTTCCACACATTAATGATATATGGTTATTAACACCAAATTTCAGCGCTAAAATTGTTTTTGGTTAGTATTAACAGCAACCCTTTATTTCTTTTAACCTGGCATAAATTATCCAACGCTACCTACTATCTCTAATATATATAAACAAGATTTTGTGGGTTCAAGGACTTGTCAATGGATCGGGTTTTGAGACAGGATAAGGGGATCGAAGCTAAGACTCTATATGGTTAAAACAAAAGGATAAGAAGAGAGAACGTTTCATGATGTGGAAGGGTTCCTTGGTATATATGTTTCCCTTAGGTCATGCAACGGCTTAGGTCATGAGCCCATGTTTTTCACTTTCGAATGCCTAGGTGGTCTTCCTGTTTTGTTGTGAATTTTCTTGCTGTACGTTTCCTTGTTATAACGTTTGGTTTTGGCAATTGGGCGTTGGAATTTGTTCTGCGAATGGTTGCTGTCATGTTAGTTTGCTATTTTAGAGGGTCACCTTTTGTTTTATTTGACCAAATATTAAGAATATTTTCATTTGCAACAATACAAGCACAATAAAGAAGAGTGTAAAAAGATTTTCACTCGTTTATTTTCTCATGAAATATAGTATGATGTTGTATAATTCTGAGTTTTTTTCTTTTCGAAAATCTATTTTAATATAAACGCAAAGCCCTTAACATATTGGATTTTCTTTATACTCGTTGAATATACTGTATAAGTAATAACTTACTTTTATATAATAAAAAAGAGATTAATATACTTAAAAAATAGCTAGATTATTATTTTTTATTTTTCTAACTAGCTATAAAAGATAGATTCAAAGAAAAATATCTACAATATTCCTATTTGTAGCTTAAAATCTAACAAACCTCCTCATTATGGAAGAAAATTTAATCACCATGGATATGAAAATGTAATTTATGGTAAATATTATTCCCCTTTTCCATTTCTTGAATAACCCCAAAATCCCTTTTGCAACTTTTGAGTCCAAAAGATAATCCCTCATCATCTAAGTATATCTCTAATTTTAAAAACTTGTAACGAATGTCTAGATATGGCTCAAAGAATGTCATCCATGCACACAAAATGAAATCATCATGAGTTTTTGGATCACAAGTGCTTTTTCAACCTTTGTTTTATTAGCACAAGTCTCTGATATCCGAGCACAACCTGTTTCTTTTTCTAAAAAAAAAACCCAGTCCTAAATTGAACTTATAATAATAATAAAATAAAATAAAAGCTGCACATAGTGACGAAATTATGGAACTGAGTCTCCTTGGTATTTATTCTCTTTTGTTTTAGCAGAGACCAGCTCATCTTCACTCTCTATCTCTGTCTTTCTTTTTTATGAATCCTGGAGGCAATGAAGAAACTTGAGATTGAGAGCTCTCTAAATAAAGGGCCTGCACCATCCTCTCCTGATCACACTGTCGCGGATGATGCCATGAAATCATCACCTAATGATATAAGAGGTACTGAGAGAGGCGTAGTTGGTGTTAGTTCGCGAGAAATAAACTTGAAATCAGCCACAGTTAGGCCTTATGTTCGATCGAAAATGCCTAGACTTCGTTGGACACCTGATCTTCATCACTGCTTTGTGCATGCAGTTGACAGCCTTGGTGGAGAAGATCGTAAGTTATCTTGTTATATACAAGCCCTTCACTTTATTTTTATTTTTTTTAATTATATATATGTATATATATTAAGTTCTCATATATAGGGGCCACCCCAAAGCTGGTTTTGCAAATCATGGATGTGAAGGGCCTTACCATCTCTCACGTAAAGAGCCATCTTCAGGTTGGCTATTGTCAAATTTTCATTGAGAAAAATGTTTTGCCTTTTTTAAACTTATCAATCTTCTCTAGAGAGTTTAGTAAAAGCTTCGGTGTGTTTGTGGTCAGATGTACAGGAGCATGAAGCATGAACAGATGATTCAAGGTTTGTAATAAATGTATTAACTATTAATGGAATCATTTGTATGCTTATTTATTATTTGTAGAGGAGAAAAATTAAAAAAGAGTAGTGGAAGTATTTAATTCCCCCCCCCCCCACTAAATCTAAAAAATTAAAGAAATTAAATAGGTATTTTCTTCTTCCTCAAATTATTTATATGTATATAAAATTCTGCTGAAAACTCAAATTGGTTGACAGTAGTGTCATAATACAAGCACGCGATCGTCGCCATGTCAATTAATTATTCAATCTTAATTATTTTCCATAGTTCTGAAAATAATTCTTTGTACTCTATATGTCAGAAAGTTATCATCCAAGAGAAGAATTATATTAAAGCTGGAACAGTGATTAGACAAGGGTACCTCGCTGGCTACCTTGTTCTGAAAACAAAAGGAGCAACTCCATTACAAAAAATGATTTAATATACTTTTTAAAAACAATTCAATTAATAATTAATTTTTGAATTAAAATGATATTTCTACATGGTATATAACTCATTTATCAGTAAAGTTTCTAACTATTATTCAATATATATATGTGTGTGTGTGTGTGTGTGTGTGTGTGTGTGTGTGTATCAAAGAGTTAATAATTTAAGCTTTTGAATTGAAATAAATATTTAATAGCATACTATTCATTGCTCCCCGCATCCTTTTCATCGTATTACTATAGTTCTTTTAGCCTTATGTATGATTCCTTGGTGCAGAAGCGGCTATGGAGGCGAAGAATAATGGCAAGGAGCCCCAGATGAACCCTTCAAATTATTTATCACATTCAATGTGCTACCAGCAAAATCGCCAGTTAAATGGAAAGGGATCGGTCAACAACTATGCACTTCTCCATCAAGCCCTTGGAGTTCGTAATCCTGCTGCTAATGGGCGCCTTGCCCTAAGAAATGCTAGCTTTCCACCTCAAAGGTTCATAAATTTCAATCTTTTTCTCCATAACATATTTAAAGTTGAAGATCGAACCACGATGAGCCCAGAATTAAATTATTTTGAAACGTGAAATAATGTTATCGATCCCTTCCCTTTGTTTTTTCAATTAAGAATATTGCATTTACGAAGATGAGACTTCAATTATACTCGAGACTTTTTTTAACTAGTTAAGGAGAGAGAAAATTACTTTCAGTGGTAGTCAAAACTTTCACTCATGAGATGATCAGGTGTTGTTCTCTTCCTTTTCTACTGATCATCACATCATCTTCTTTGTCATCTTGTTGTTTTGTAATGATTTTTCCTTCTGGTCAGAATTAATAAGAATCAAAATAACCATATATGGCTATTTGAAGGAAAGACAAGAAAGGGCTGTGGATTGGAAAGAAAGTGAAGGAGCCATTCTTACATGAAGAAGAAGAAGAACAAACAAGCAAGGAGTGGGAGCAAACACCTGATAACTACATTATCTTCAAGGATCTACTCAAGAGCTGCAACGGCAAGGTAAACTCTCCACTTCCTGTCAAGTACTAGAATCTTTTAACTGGTTCTCACACATTTCGTTGTTAAATCTACATGCATCCAAGGTACGTACTAGCTAGACCAAAAAGCTCAGAGAATCTTGTCATGATCAGATTAACAAGGGGAAAAAAAAGCTGGAAATTATTAATTCATGGTTCTGGATACACATGCCATTTGATATTTCAGGAGACACATGACCAGGAGAAGATGTCAGCAGGTGCCACAGGTTGCAATGCAAGTAATCAAAGTCCGGAAGAATTAGACGGGATTGCAGAGAGAACAGATGGTGACAGAATGTCTTTATCCCTAAACTCAAAAGTTTCCGAGTCTTTTTTGAGGCTGAGGAAAGCGAAGAATAGTTCAGATGTGAATGATGTCTCTCTTGAGCTCACTCTTGCTTGAAGTCATGAAAGCTAGCAGTTTGGAATCTTTTGAAAAATCTTTCAGCTGTTGATCATTGTCGTAAGTTCCTATAGTTTACTCACATGGATGCAGCAACTCGACGAAATTAACAGCCTCAACTCAGTAGTTCTAATACAAAGAAATCAGTTCTTAATTATTGATCATAAAAGAATATGGATGGGGAGCCTAAAAGTTAGTCGACCTCGTATTGAATGCCCTTCAATGCAACCTGTGTTATGAGAAAAATGAATAGCCTGATAGTTGAGCACTTATTTATCAACACATACCAAGTACTATCCTTATCCTTTCTAGATTTTAATATGAGAATTTCTAGTACTAACTTACATTATTTACTATTAATTATCCTAAATACTTTCTTATATATATATATATATTAGCCATTTTCCTGCTATTCTTGTAGAAAATTTTTTCCTGTAAAATGGTAATCGAATTATTCTTGTAGAACAACTAGGCATAAGAATAGTGAATTAGAAATCTAAACGTAGCTGTTTAGTCCCCAGAAATAATACGAAAATAAAACCGAATCTATATTGCGGTTAGGGTGTTTTAATTCAAGGTGAGGTTGAACACAGAAAAATCAATTTATAGATTTGATTTCTCTAAATATTTTTTATGAATTTATATAAATAAGTCGAAATTTAATAAATATAAAAATTAATTTTCATCACTTTACTAAACACGGTATGAAGGAATCGTTTTTTCTGTTCAGCTACCAAAAGTGTCGGCACTTGCATGAATTTATTTGACGGCTGTTTATTGCAATGGGGTCATTCTGCGTTCGTGTAACGTAACCGTGATGATCCTCATTTCCAATAGCGTTTTTAATATGTTTTTGGAAAAAATTAGAAATTATTTATTTTTATTTATTTATTTATTTATTTTAAAATAAAAATAATTTTAATATATTTTTAAATAAAAAATACTTTTAAGAAAATCATATATCATGATACCAAACACGCCTTCAATAATACTTATGTAAGAGTTTAAATTGTTGATCAAAAAAAGAGTTTTATCGTTAAGACTTGAATATATTTATTACTACTGTATTTTTTAGCTTTATTAAAACTAAATAAAGATGTTGAAACTCAAACTTTTAATTAATTAATTTGTTATTATAACTCTTATATCATATTAAAAAGCTATTTTAATTTAAAAAATTAAATATAATTTTATATTATTTTTTAAAAATTTTAATATTGTACACATGACATGGGTATATTTTTTCTTATGAAGTTGCACCGACCAATGTACCAAAAGAGTTCGATGTTTAATCTTAAGGGCTTGTTCAGGTTCCAAGTAATTTGCTTCTCATGTTATCTTGTTCAAATTTAAGGAGGAAAATAATCCGTTGTAAATGCATCGCTTTGAATATAGATATATATTACCTTATTAAAATTAAAAAAGATTAATTCAGTTAATACACAAAAATATTCTTGTTGTTGAAAAAAATATACGAGTTCTAGCTGGGCTAATCAATATTCATGGAGTTGTGGCTAGTGGGGCAGATTTTCAGTAGAGCAGATGGCTCTATTAATTGACTTTGCATGCAGGGACCAGAGATGATTGGATATGTGAAATTTGCGACATTAATTATCAACTGCATCCTTGTTTCATCAGCTAATTATTGAGATTTTATCCCTATAAATTGTCCCATGGTTTGGCTATGGTAGAGCAGATACTTGCAGTCATTCTCTTGATCATGGCTACGAGGTTTGTTTTGGTATTGCTTCTCGCTCTTGTTTTTGGCACTGATGCTAGGAGGCTAGCAATGGGAAAAGATGGTGCATTTCGTGAGGGCAAGACCTTCAACTTTGATTACTTTTCTGGTTATGACTTTGGTTCAGGATTTGGTAGTGGTGCTGGATTGGGTGGGGGAGCTGGACTGGGAGGGCTTGGTGGTGGAGGAGGGGGGGGAGGAGGAGGTGGAGGAGGTGGTAGTGGATGGTTTGGCTTTGGAGGTGGAGCTGGAGGTGGATATGGGACTGGTAATGGAGGATTTGGCGGAGGCGGTGGCGGTGGCGGCGGAGGTGGCAATCCTTTTGGTGGTGGGATTGGTGGTGGATACGGTGGAGGATACGGTGGTGGAACTGGGGGAGGAAACGGTGCACTGCCTTGAACAGTAGTACTGAATTTATATTTTATAAATGGTGTAATGGTTATGGTATAAACATAATTTCTCCTATTTAAGTAATGTGAATTTCTCCCTAAATGAGATTGTTTTCTCCCTAAAACTAAACCAATTCCAATGTCGTGGGATTTTTTTTTCTTTCACTCATGTTGTATATTATGAAGTGAATTATCATAGTTTTTTTTTTTTTTGGCATTAGATGACAAATTCTAATCAATTTCGTGTGAACTGAAATTTTTTTTTTTTTAATCGAACAATATTAACAACACATCATCATATGAGTCGGTTCATTATGATAAATTCAATATATAATTCAAAATTTAAATCTATATATATATATATATATATTATTGATCCATTTTTATATATATAGTAATGAAATAAATATTATTAAGATTTCAAGGTCATTAAAAAGATGAGAAACTGGAAAACAAGATAAAAGCCTGCATATGACTTGAAAAATCATATTCTTGATCGATATAAATCTAAATTGAAAATATTTAACAAAAGCTAAAGAGATCAACCTTTCTCTATGCACCACGTCACTAATCATTATGCATTGAAATAGTAAAATGAATAAGTACAGAAATTCTCCTACTATCAATCAAAGTCCCACATCTACTATAAATTTCAATTGCACCACTAATTTATCATATATGAGGCAAGCTTAACTTTTCAATCAGTTGGAATTACTATCCATGCAATAGTTAAGTGCAGATCGCCCCCCACGCACCACTAATTACTTGTTGACTACCTCCTTTACCTTAGGTGCTAAAATCTCTACCACTTCCGTGGAAAGTGTTTGTGCAGAATAAAAGAAATGTGAAAGAGAGTTGACACAAATTGAATCTCAACAGTAACTGTTTGTTACTGTAGACAATAGCCAGAATTTTGAATGTGAACAGTAGCGGTTTATTATTGTTTGTAAAACTGGAATTTGAAGACCTTGATTATATCTTTACTGCAATCTATTACATTTATTTATAGAAAACAAACGGAAATGCTGAGCAGTAGCAACAAACTTAGCCATGATCAGCTAACAGCAACTTAGCCATGATCTGCTAATAGCATAACCATGATACCTATTAACGAAAACACTTAAATATCTTATCATTTCTAAAATCTGAATATCAAATTCTTTCGTTGATGACAAGTGAGTAACACAAGCAATGGAGCCTCTACTGGTTCCTAATAAGGTCAACAATCCTAGAAGCTAGAACATTACAGTTGAATGGATTGCAAGCCCTTTGAGATTACTAGAAGATGACCAAAATGAAGGTACATAGGATTTAATACAGGAAACGAACAGGATTTTTCTCTTGTTTGGCTCTTTGGGTAATTTTGGAGGTGATTTTTTTTTCAAGTTCAATTGGTGATTGTTATCATTGGTGGAGGAAGGGTTATTCATTTTTCAGTGAAATCATGTGTCTTTGTTTCTCATCTGGAGGTTGAAAAGCTGCCTGGAGTTTGGATTCGTGCTTCAGCTTGGGAATTGGATCATAACTTGAATGATGCGGCTGCTCCTGCACTTATGCAGAATGGTTTGAGCCTTTGAGGGTTTGTCCACGGTCAAAGGGTCCTTAGGTTTAGCATCTTCAGATGGAACTGGCATACCTTAAAAAGTTGAAGGAGCAGACGGCTGCGCTTGGACGGGAGAAAGAAAATGTTTCTCCATGATTATGATATGTTGCTTGGTGAAGGATCAAATGTTGATATTGTGGAATCAGAGAAGACAGAATTTGTGATAAAGATTTGAGAAAACTTCATACAATCTACAGTGTAGCTGTTGAAGCTCTCCCTTCTAGTTTTGGCTTGAGAAAGAGGCTATAGGAGATGCTGGAAGCAACACACGTGAATGCGTGGGAGATGCTAATGCTTCCTGTGTTTCCAAAAGCAATTCAGGCCTGATTTTTATGACCAAGTGAAATTCTGATATCTGACAAATATTTGAGTCATTGCTTTCAGAAGTTGAAATTTAGGCATATAATCTGAATACTTTTCTGATAATGTGCCTAATCATAGATGATTTGCTGTTTTTAGGTTTACAACGAGGTGTTACTGACTCTGCCTTCTCCAATGATTTTTTATTTATATGCGAAGTTTTTTGGTGCTCCCAGAGGAGGTGAAAATGAATCTTCCAAGTTATCTAGTCCAGCTGAAGTTTACATTTAACATCTCTTTTTTTTTTTTTTTTTTCATAGGGGATGAATCAGAGTGACATGGGACTAAATCTCAGTGGACATTTAACATCTCTTGATGGTATATGAAAAAGGTTGAGTGGAGTTATGCATGGCCGGGGATCTTGCTTGTGACATGTATCATGGAACGTGAATTTAGGAAGGTTTGATGAAGCCGGAAAACTAGCTGAAAGGCTGTGCAGTGGAAAACTCTCAGATTCAGGAAAGTTACGGGTTTTAAGGGGTCCCGTGGAAATCAGATCGTTTACTAAAACTATATCTGTTCCAAGCAAGGATGGCTTGCTATCGAAAAGCACTAATTGGAAAAGCTAGTTAAGATATCTCTCATTTCAGTAGCTAAAGATGGCGGCAGGAATGATGGATTTTCACCCCTCCTGCTGTTGTAGATTTTATACCTCAGAAGAAGGATGGAATCCAGCAAGCCAGAGAGACATATAAGCGGTAATTTAGTAGATTAACTGCGTAAGAAAATTCTGTAAGTTGTTTTAGTAGATTAACTGCGTAAGAAAATTCTGTAAGTTGTTTGCTCAGTGTCATAAAGAGCTGTGTTAATGGATTGAGAAGGAATTCATCTCCTGCATTTACCACCCAGAAATTTTCTTTCTCAATAACTCTCTTGGACTACAATGGCCGGGATCGATGCACAAGGGACCGCCTCACTTGCTCTGTTATTATGCCTAGTGCTTATTTCTTCAGGCTGCATTTTCTTTCACATCCACATTCTAGATAACTCTCTGACTATGAAATATTGTTGGTATCTTTTGGCTAGTAAGGAGCAAAGGAGAGGAGATGGAGTATGCTAGTACAGACTTGTGAAGCAACCCCGTGTGTTCTCCATTTGTTTTGGCAAGCAAGGGGTCAAGGGCAGGAGGTGGAGTTCCTCTTCCTTTCTTTCAGTTTTTGGTTTTTCTTACAGAAGGAGCTTAAAGGCCGAAGACAGAGAGCAACTGCGTGTGTAGCAGCCCATAGGTCTGCTTGAACTGCTCTGCAGGTATTATTTGAAGATATTTGGCTAAATGCTTCCAACTTTACACGCCATTGAAGATAAATTAGAATAATATGACACTTCAACTATTTGTATGGTCATTTTTGCTTAAAACTCATTGAGAAATTGCTAAATAATAAACTGCACTAACATATAACGAGTAACTGGAACCAGAAGCTTCATCGAGATCTAGGGAAAAGATACTTCAAAATATTGAAGTTCACGTATTAGAATCTTGGCCATTGTGGACTTACGACCTGCACATCCCACATCAATCATCAAATCAAGGCCCCAAATAGTATGATGAGGAAAACTGTAGCAACAGAAAACATATTCAAGGACATGATTTCTCTGAATCCAACACTCCCTGCTCTCACTTACAATGCATTCCTTAATATCCAGATTCTAAGGAAGAGATTAGGCATTTCATCATTACTCGGCATGAATTTGGGGCTATAATTCTCAATAAATTTCACTTTGAAAGACTAATAGCTAAAACGTAATGCACAGCAAAATTCAGAATTCCAGGCCTGTATATTTCTGCAGGAAGTGAAAGTCACCAAATACAGTGGGCATTGGGTTCAGTATAGTGTTCATTAAGATGGTTTAGTACTTTCTCTCTGGTCATTAACTGGAAAAACAGAGAAAATTCTGCTAACCTCAAGTGTGCTGAAAACTAATCGCATTCGACTGGCAACAACAGATGGCTCCTCAGCACGTCCTGAAATTGCCATTTGCTCTAGCTGAAGAGTCTTAACTGGAAGCCTTTGGCAAACAAAAAAGCGAAGGTTGAGTCCAGTCATGCAGTCTTAAAAGCAAATGCTTTCTTAGAAGTAGAAATGAAGCGCCAGGAGAAGTAAAGTAGGCATGTAGCAAGTTCATGTATTCTAGGTATCAATGTCTTTTACAAGAAGTAATAGCAAAACAGATTGTCAAAATCCGCTTACCATGCCATTCCTCTCATGTAGTAAGCATTTGCTATGATTGCACAAAATCCTTTCCACTGAAGCCGTATGTCATCTGACACTGAAGGTGTAGATGACCATCGAACTATAGTTGGCTGTGGAGTGCACAAGATAGTGATAAATATAATGCTCAACCACAGAATGCACTCATCAACCTGCAGTACAGAAAAAGAAGTTGGTGATACTACACCATAGGCCATCATCAGCTGTTTTAATTACTCGTAATCCTGGTGATAGTTTTATCTGTTCAGCATCAAGACTAATTTCGAGTCACAACAGTCATGGACAAATCTTTCTGAATGAAAACAAGAAAATGAATATAAGGTTGCAAAAAGTTTTGTTGGGAACACAAAGTTTGTAAACAATAAACACAGATCATTCTTTAACATCTGATGGTATCTCAGAATAAGAGAAAGGGGCAATGACTCCATTAATAAGCATTCTTTGTCTTCTTCTTTGAAGTATCTATTTTAAATTCAAACAAATACTGCAGCATACAGAAAGCGACGACAACAAAAACCACCATATATAATGGCAGTGCATGTAAATGATCCTAACAGTAGTGGGAAGAAAATTCACCAAAAAATAGTTTAAGGTCTATAACAGCCCAACCAGAAAGAAAGATGCAAGTGAAGCTTATTTGATGCCATTGTGTTTAGTTCATTCTCAATTTGAAGTATATTATAGTCATATGTCAAACTAGCAAACTAGGAAGAATCAACTTACCTCCTCAGCAAATATCTTGGACTTCACACTGGTGCTTCCACCATAATTCTGCAGCGCTTCAATTTCAACACCAGATTCCTTGATAGCAGTAAGTTCCTTGCGTAATCCCTCATCAGTGCAGCCAACAGCATATGCATTCACTCCAGCACTGATGAATTCCTGACAGGCAGCATCACTCAAACGTGTAATTTAGGAATGGCAGCAAATGAGATCGCACATAATGATTGATAAAGATAAAATTGCTTAATATACTTTTAAGTTGTCACCTCCTCCACGGTCAATGACATTCCTGTATCGTCTAAACAAACTGATTGCTATGTTTCGAGATGAACCATACTCATCATCAGGTGAATTAGAATCATGTGATCGACACTGTAACAGGTAACCATTACTCATAGCATGCTCAATCAAACTCAAAAAGAAAAGAAATCCTTAATCCCTGAAGCTTCATGGACGCTTACCAGCCATCTATTTGAAACCACTCGCTGCAATACATGATGAGTTCTAAGTGGGCTACGCCCCTTCCAAGAAAACGTGGAATCATGTTCTACATTATTACAAGGACCACATGAAATTCTAGTAGAGATGGCAGTAGTCAAAGTACTGACATGGGTAATCTTGCAAAAAGAAGCATCATGATGTGTGTTAACACCAGGGTATATGTAGCACTTGCTAATAACTCCAGATTGATAGATGGTTACCATGGTTGAACCATCATAAATTCGTTACCTTCAAAACAGAAGACAAACACTCATATTGTTCAAACAATACAATTCAGATACAATCATGATCCTTGCATTGATAAATACCAGATCATCACTTAGTCTTGGAGTCCCTAAATTGGTCTCAAGATACCACCTAGCTCAAACACAATCATCAAAAAAAGGGCAAAAAAAAAACCATTGTTTCAACTCTGTCCAAAATTAGAGAAAGCAGTCTGAAAGTTTTTGTTTTCAATTTCCAATGAACTTCCATAATCCTGACTGGTCCATCTAATCTAGGAATCCGAGGAAGAGAAAATTGAAGCTGCAAACTTTATGCTTATGCCTAGTTTTTTATTGGCTAATAATCAACAACAAATTCTCTTTCGTCCTAATCACATATAGACTACAAACACCCAAACAAAACAATCAAGTGCCGCTCCGAATCCATTTCCTTCTCTAGTTCCTTCAAGTTTCTAAGGAACAAACCAGAACCTTAACTCAAGCAAACAAAAACATGGGTTTCTCTTACCTAAGGAATATATCCATAAAATTCTGTACTTTGAACTCCAACAAATAAAAAAAACAAAAATCCAACAAAATAGATGAAGCAACATATAAATATAAAAAGAACTTCACCTTATCCAGAATCAGATAAGCAAATTAGAAGCAATATAGGCAGGAGGGTAATGCTGCCATAGACAAATCGATTCGAACTCAAGTATAGATAGGTGGTTGGTTAATAAAGAGTGAAAGCAATAAAGAATCTCCTTGAATTATATGGGGAAGTACTTCAGCCACCAATTTATTGAATGGCTAATAAAGATTCCAACCGTGGCTTGATTCTACCAAAAGAATTTCTGGTTATTGTTGTTAGAATCGTTGTGTTGGTGACTGTGACCTTGAAAGCTTTGTCCTTTATGGGAAAGTTTGATATTTATAACTTATAAGGATGTTGAATGTAGATGCCTGGGGGGGGGGATGGTTGCAGGTTGCAGGATGACTTGTCCTTTCGGAATTGTGTCAACAAAATCATAGTGACTGTTTTCACGCCCTGAATCCTGAAAATTGAGCTATAATATAAATTATATTGTAAATTGAAATGATCGTGTAAATGACATCAAAATCTTATTAAAAGACTTTTCTAATTGTTTATTCAAGGCTTGTTTGATATTGTTTTTGTATTTGTGGTTAAGGTTGATAAAAAAATAATTTCAAAAAAAACGTTTTTGATGCGGTTCAAAATAAGCAGTGAAGTGTTTGATTAAAATTATGATTGAGTTGAAGGTTGAAAAAAAAGTAGTTTTGTGTGTTTGGTTATCATGCTTTTCATATTGCTGTTAACGTGTGAAATTACTTTTAAGGACATACACACACACACATATATAAATTGTTTTTAAATTTTATAGATTAATAATCATAACAATAAAATATAATTAATAATTCATGAAAAAAAATATTTGTTTTTATTCTCTCATCAAACTACTTGCAATTTCATCATGAACTAAATCGATATGTTAATGTCTTGCAATTCCTTGCTATTTGATCAAGGAACAACATATGATAACAATATCATTAGTAATAACATATGCAATCCAGCTGTAGGGGTATAATTCCAATGTCAAATTCAATTGCAAGTTTCTAATTCATAATCAATCGAAAAACAACAGACTTATGTAGTGCAACGAAATCACGTGTCTTTCCCTGTCATCATGACAGATTTTTATCTATATATTTTTTTATGTTTTATTTTTAAAATATTTTCATGTCTTCTTCAGACGTGAACAGTAGCATGAAAGTATTGTTCACCGACCACGACAAGAGCTTCAACAGACAATGCTAATGGGTAGAGGAGATCGAGGTGGTTCATCCTGTTGTGGTGGTGTAGTAAATGGTGGCCTGTGGTAGTCGGCGTCAGCTTTGTATGGTGTCGTCATTGTTCACCGACCACGACGAGAGCTTCAACGACCGATGCCGATAGGTAGAGGAGATTAATGTGGTTCTTCTTGTGACGTGGGTTGAATCGTTATTTTGATGGGTCCCATGCAATATAAATTATGATTTACGGGTTACCAAACGGGTGCAAACTGCGTTTTCCTTGAAACACAGTTTGCACCATGTTACCAAACAGGCACTTAGACTACAGTGCAATCACAGCTTGCACCACAATAAAAAATATAATATTTTGTTATGTTTTTGATGTGCTGCAATCCTAGATAAATCATAACAACAAATAAACAGCTAATTTCCTGATAATTTTATATTTAATAGCTCTTTCAAGTTTTAATTTTTAGTTTTAGATATCTAGTTTCTATTCTAGCTGAATAGTTGAAATGCTAGCGAACATGGAAGCTAGGTATTCTCATAATTTATTTATGTTAATTCTCAAGAGTAAAGACAGTGGAATTCAAGTTTGGATCTATATTCTTTTATCCATGAGGAGACTAATTTTAATTATCAATTTTTTTTACTTATAAAAATAAATGATCGGATTAACTTATATATATCTTGAATAATTTTATAATTTTTAAAATTAATAATTATAAAAACTTCAAGCAATCATGAAAGAACTTGAACTTATAATTAATTGGGAGCGAATCCAAAATCTAATCAGTTAAATTATCTACAAAGATTTATTTATCAAAAAGTTGTTGATGGTATAATTGAAATGAAAACAATCATAGAAGTTAATTGGTATTTCTACAATTTGTTTATGATAATTCTTAAGACTGAGAAACTAAGACTCAAATTTGGTGGTCAAAGAACATGTCTTTTTTCTTTTTTTTTGTTGAAGAGCTTGATAATCTTTGAATCTGTCTATCTTAAAGCATGATATACAATGCTGAAATTACAGGTAAAATTCTATAGAAGTGATGGATGTATTTTTTATAACAAAATCATACCACACATATTCAAATTTTGACAAGATTGTAGAGAAAAGATGAGAGACTTGAATGTGTGTAAAATAAATTCCCACATAACTTGGGATTGAATTGCCAAAAATAAGCGAGGCAATTACAAGCTTCTACTTCTCACATAGCCTTGTCTATTTACACAGATTACAAGCTCATTTTTAGCCTCCAACTCTCGCCTTGACTCTTGTTGGAACTCTAACAAGCTGGATTTTTTTTAATACTCGTTTATCTATGTGGTTTAATTTTTAATTGTTTTTTAAAACTTAACCGCAGTTTTCACGGCATATACAAATGCTGTGTATGCCATAAAAAGAGCCCAAGGACCCAGGAAGCAGGTCATCAAGTCTTCTATTGTCAGGACTCTGATGACTATTTCGAGAGCCACCAACTCCTCCACAGTGGCTGGTTTAAGACATCAAACATGTTACAACAGCCAAACTTGAGCTGCCAATAGTCTTTCCCTAAGGAATCCTTTCAAATCTCACCAACCCATTTTCCCTTTTCCTTTTTCTTCTCAATAGTGTCAGACTGTCAGTGATACCTCAGCAGCTCGTAGGTAATCTGTCGTGTTTCTAATCCCATGCTCTTAGTTCCACTTTATATAACCTTGCACCCTAATCTTCACGCTCTTAGATTTAAGAGGACTGACCATCATATTAACATCAATGATTCTGTTTCAAATGCGGGTCCTTCTTAAAAAGGAAGCCGCTTAATCTCATGTAGAATCAAGGGTAGATATTCTCTGGTGTCAGATTGTACCTCTTGACATCCATTGGATTCTAAAAGGTTCACATGAAACTATGGTAATTACGAGTAAAAGCCGAACACACAAAAGATAGGTGGAGTTAGGACTCGGTTTATATATATATATATATATATATATATATATATATAAAATAGTTTTTAGTCAGATCAGTGACTGGCTAATCTTTATCAAAACTAATAAATTCAAGAAAATAATAATCAATTAATGAAATTAAATTCTCAACATTATACTGAAAAAAAGCACTGTAGTGTAAGAAAGTTAATGGAAAATACTCTTATCTTAAAATAAAAATAAAAAATAAAGGTCAAGAAGGAGAAAGGATTGGGTAGCCATGTCCACAGTCCTAGGCACCACTCACTAATGATGGGGTTGCAGTTGGCTGCATCTTGATTTGGCAGAGTCACCCTCCTCCACCCACTACACATACCACCAAACATTCCTATTTTTAATAAAAAACATAGTATCGTGTTCAGCAGATATAAAAGTTGTCATATTTCATCTCTCTATCTTCTCCAATCCAGTGCAAGAGATGCTCTTTTGAGCTCTCCAAGATTTGCTTTCCTTTGAACAACACTCAACACCACCAGCAACCATGTAAGCCTATTTCTTGTTTTTTTTTTTTTTTTTTCATGTTCAGAACATTTATTATGTATCTATGCTTTAAAGATTGCATCTTCTCTTGCTAAAAGGTCTGTGATTGAGAGGCGATACTTCTGATGTGTAATGATATTTGGATGAGATCTAGAAAACCCATTTTCAATCTGGCAAACTGTTATCTTTTGAGGCTGAACAGATTGTTATGTTACATAATTGAATGCTGGTTTAGGAGATAGTGGAGGGAAATGGGAAGTGAAAGATTGGTGATTTTTCGTTTCGATTGTTAGAATGTTGCCTGGATTGCATAATTTGGTTCCTTGTGTTATCGGTAGTGTCATTAGCTTGTAAATCATGTCCTAGTTTCCCTGTGCCCTCCTCTCTCACATATTTGCAATCCCTTTTGCTCTGGTTTGAAGGTTCTGGCATCGTTTGTCACTTTATGGGTTGATTAAATATAAATACATATATGATGAAAATCCAAACTTAATGTCTATATATATGATGAAAATCCAAGCTTTATTCTGTACTTTGCACGTTCTGATTATGTTAGATTCATCTCGGTGGTACTTGTATATAAGAGTACATATGATTTTTATTTTGATCAGATATATTCAGTTTAAAAAATGAGGGGAGGAGGTTTGTGGCAACTTGGCCAATCAATTACCCGCCGACTTGCTCAGGTTGATAAGAAGGTTGCAGGACGTCGATACTTTGCCTCAGAAGCTGAGCTGAAAAAGACTGTTCTGTATGACTTCCATGTTGCTAATGGTGGCAAGATGGTGCCATTTGCTGGGTGGAGCATGCCCATTCAGTACAAGGACTCTATCATGGAATCAACTGTGAATTGTAGACAGAACGGTAGCCTTTTTGACGTCTCACATATGTGCGGGTTTAGCCTCAAGGGAAAGGACTGTATTCCTTTCCTAGAGAAGCTTGTTATTGCGGATGTTGCTGCGCTCGCACCTGGAACCGGGACTCTAACTGTCTTTACTAATGAGAAAGGAGGAGCAATTGATGATTCGGTGATCACCAAGGTTCAGAATGATCACATGTACATAGTTGTGAATGCAGGGTGTAGAGATAAGGATCTTGCTCACATTGAGGAGCATATGAAGGCATTCAAGGCAAAAGGTGGAGATGTCTCATGGCACATCCATGATGAGAGATCTCTTCTTGCCCTGCAGGTCAATCCTTGTATTCTTATGTTTTTTCTTCTTTTATTGTGCTTTGATATTCATGACACTAGTGCTAGATAATTGACTTGAATTTAGCTCTCATAGCAATCAATGACTTTGTATACAATCAAAGCATGTCTGGAACATTGTTAAAATGTATATTATCAGGCTTTGTGATTGTATATTGTCAGGCTTTGTGATTATAGCCTTCTTTGAATTGCTATTCCTTCTCATTCCCCCTTCCCCCCCCCCTCTCTCCCATCTCTTTCCCTCCTATTGTTTGCCTTTTCCATATCTTTTGAGGAGCAACATTCTTCTCCAACACCTGATATGATGGCATTTACTGAGAGTTTCTTCATTTTTTGGGTGCAGGGTCCACTTGCTGCCTCTGCTCTCCAACATCTGACAAAAGATGATTTGAACAAGTTATACTTTGGGGAGTTCCGTATGACAGACATCAATGGAGCGCACTGCTTTATCACCAGGACAGGGTATGCTTCATTTTGATTTCTCCTACTTCATATGTCCCCATTCCTCAAATATGGAAGCACATCTATGACCATTTATAGGTAGTTATTAAGAGTTAAGTATAGCTGTCTTGTTGACATTTCAGTATGAGTGTGTGCTTAATTACCCATCTATACTCTCAATTTTTCCAATAAATTTGTGGGAATATGATAATTGTTTTTAACTGTAAACCTAATGAAGACATAGCGATGAAGAATTATTAATCTTGGAGCTATTTCGAGCTGAGGGTACAATATCTGTCTCTTTGCTGAGGTTTTCAGATACACTGGAGAAGATGGATTTGAAATCTCAGTTCCTTCAGAGAATGCAGTGGATCTTGCCAAAGCAATCCTAGAAAAATCTGAAGGAAAAATAAGGTTGACAGGGCTTGGTGCTCGGGACAGTCTCCGACTTGAAGCTGGGCTGTGCTTATATGGTAATGACATGGAACAGCACATAACACCAGTAGAGGCAGGGCTGACTTGGGCGATAGGGAAGAGAAGGAAGGCAGAAGGTGGCTTTCTAGGTGCTGAAGTAATACTCAAACAACTTGCAGAAGGTCCAAAAATCAGGCTTGTAGGATTTACCTCTACCGGTCCACCACCCAGATCCCACAGTGAGATTCAGGATGAGAAGGGGACTAACATCGGAGAAATTACAAGTGGAGGATTCAGCCCATGCCTCAAGAAAAATATAGCCATGGGGTACGTGAAATCTGGTTTCCACAAGGCAGGCACCAAAGCTAAAATAGTGGTACGTGGGAAGGCCTATGATGGAGTTGTCACAAAAAAGCCATTTGTACCAACTAAATATTACAAGTCATCTTAACTCATGTTTTGTACTTCAGTTCCCGCATTTTCGAATTGGTTCCTGTTTCGACTTGTTTTCAATAAACTCGATCACTTCAACGGAATCTCCCCTCTTCCTGTCTCTAAGAAGTTCTCTATATCTTGTTCATGTTTTCATGATTAGTTGACAGGAATGATTGTGTTACATGTTTCCAAATGAGAGAACAAATTTCATGATAATAAATGAAAACCACATTTACTTTCTTTGTGTTAGTCATTTCAAGCACTCGTCACTCCTTTACACTGCTTGGCAAAGAACTTTGTGAGCCTTCTCTGTATATAGGTGGTGGTTTGTTTTAGTATGGTGGCTTTGAGGCTCAAAAAGAGTTGTGCCATGTCTTCGTGTATGTTCGTATACGCGAGGACCTGCACTGAATAGCTAAAGCAGGCCTTTGGAATAGCGAAGATTTGCCGACTGATACACACCTGCAGCCACCATGTTTGTCCAAGATTTGCCGCATAGGTACGCTGATTAAGGAAGTTGGACTCGTTGGAAAGATGAGATGGGTGATGGAGTCAGCCCACATCATAAGAAAAGCGAAGCACAACGCGTTTCCACACCAAGATGTTCAACTATGGCATAGTTTCAAATTTGCAATACTCATTGGTGGCTAATTTAGAACCTAGGTGGATAGTTTTTATGCAAATAATTTAATAAAGTTATGGACTCTCGGTGTTTTGAGTAATAATCCAAGAGGACTGGGCATATTTTATCCCATCAACTTTTATGAGCAGAGGTTAATACTCAAAATCTCGACTAAAGTGCGGGTGCTTAACTTTATCAGACGGCCTGCTGCTTGGGCTTTATTGGACTGTTTCCTTAAACCATAGAAATGGCCTGAAATTAAGAGCAAGTCCATTCATTCCAGGTTCAACAGTTCACATCTCTATATTCAAAACTTGACTTTTCTCTTGGAATTTATTAACGCCCTTTCACGAGGCAATGGTTGAATGAGACAGCTTTGAATCAATGTACATGAAAGCCAACCTCTGGATTTGGTGGCTTAAATGACGACTCACTCAACTGGGATACTTTTATAATCTTGGCAACTAGAAGATTCAACAACTCGGGGGCTTGAGAAACGTATATTTAACTAGCCACAAGCATATTGACTACAAATTTATGAAACTTGTAGCCCTTGAAAATGCTCTCTTAGAACTACAGCCACTTGAAACAAAAATAAAATTTAAGACCACTAATAATATATGAAACTTGTAATCTTTGACATACTTAACATCTTGAAGAAAAAAAAACTGAATATCATTTACAAAAGAAATCAAGTGATTATCTATACATGTACTTTGATGTACAAAAGGATTTTTTTAAAAGAATGTGAGTTAGTTATGGACAGAGAGGTCTAAAACTATCAAAAGAGTTTGCTAGCAAACTCATCTATGGTGCTTCCATCTACATGAGAAGACGAGGATTTTCTGGCAAGATCTCTTAGTTGTGACAAGCTTCTTCCAAGCTTCATTGCAACATTCATTTCGAGCATTTCTACGTCTTCGCTTTTCTCGAAATCTCTTTGTTGAATTGTGGTTTCAATTGATTCTTCCATAAGTGTAAAGAATCCTGCACAGTTTCTGTACATTTCAACCGCCATACCGATTTGGCCACCGTGCTCAAACGTATTGACTGTGCTAGCTAATGCACCAGCTGTGACAGCCACAATTGCTGCCCATGATACATGGCCTACAAAGGCAGACCCAGCAGCTGCAATGCCAGTGAGTAATGGACCAGAGATGGCCAAGATCTTGTTAACCTTCAAAGCCAAGTTGCCTAGTCTCATGTAATCTTCACTATCTTTTCTCTTTATCACTTCAATCACCTCCCTCATCTCCTCTTCAAGATCTCCACTCCTCCCATTCTTTCCTTGTGTTTTGTGCTGCTTTCTTGGGGATCCTTGTGATTTAGGCCACCAAACAGCTGGCTCAAATTTTTCAGGAAACTTCTCAATCATTTTTCCTAACAAGGGAAGAGGGTAAGCTTTATCAAGAGCCAATGTCTTCTCCATTGCATCATTGACATCTAACGCGGTAGGATAGCGAAGAGCAAGTGTTGTTCGTATTTGGCTATAAAGTTGCTTGAACAATCTAGTGGCATTTCGTTGTTCTTCTGCAAGCTGTGAAGGCTGAATTTTGCTCATGATCAGTGACATTCCAGTAGCTGCAGAAAATAAAAGAGTTGAAGATAACTTCAAAGCCAAAAGTGGTGCTCCAACTGTACCAGCTGATGCAACACCAGCCATTGTTGCAGCCGTAAGAGTGATCATGTTAATTGAATTCAAAAGAAGTTTGTTCCAATTGTCACGTTGCTCTCCAATGTTTTTGTGCATCTCCACTCTATCAGCAACAGCTTCTAAGATTGCGTAAAGCTTGGCTTCTTCTGCAGTAGTCTTAGGTTTGATAGGCTCGTACTGATCTGGCCGTGTGTTTTCTAATAATGGGATTGTACTTGTGAACCCATTTCTTAAATTCAAATCCTCAACAGATTTTAATGGGGTTTTTGGAACTGAGAGTCGGACTCTTGGAAGCTTGGGTAGCGAAACAGCAGCATTGGTTGTTGAACAATTACAAGAACTAGAAGAAGAAGAAGAGAAAAGAAAGCTTGAAGCTTGTAAAGAGGCCATAATGTATATGGTTTTTTTCCTTTTGTTTTCTAAGAAAATTGAAGGGTTTTCTTGTATTATTTCTGTTCTTTGGCTTCTGTGATGTGTTTGTATGGAGGGAGGCAATGGAAGGGTATTTATAGCAGCGGACATAGCTGTGAAGAAAAGGTCACAGGGTTTGAATTGACTGAGTGTAGGGTTGACAATCACCACTTGAAGATTTTTTACTTGAAAAATTCTTGAATATAGTAAAACTTCCTCTCCACACGTTATTACACAAACTAATGGTCTCTTGAATATATATACTTTTTATAAATATTAAACACGCTAATATTAATTTCATTAAATTTATAATTTAATTATTGATTCAAAAAACTGAACAATTATATACTTCTAATACAATTTATATCCGTTCGATACCGGTAAAATTAAGTTGCCAACCTACAATCGTCACTACATATCTAAGCAAAGCACAAAAAATTGAATGTCACATTATTTACGTCGGACCAAACTTTCATTCTTCTCTCCCATATTTAATTATATTTTTCATCAGTTTTCAAATTTTATTAGGGTAAATTAATTCACATGAGATCAATAGCATGATTTTTTTAGAGCAAGATTAGAGATTAGAATTATATCTTTAAAATCTGCATTGACCCAAATTCTTAATTAGTTTGGAAGAAAAAGATTAAAAAACCCTGGTTATCCCGATCAAAAGTTGAGTTGACTCTTTACAAGGGTATTTGGGATTGTAATTGGAAAATATTTTTGAAAAAAAATTAAAAAGAATTATTTTTATTTTTTATTTTAAATTAAAAATATTTGGTGTTTTTAGATTATTTTGATGTATTGGTGTTAAAAATAATTTTTAAAAAATAAAAAAATATCATTTTAATATATTTGAATAAAAAATATTTTCGAAAACAATCTCAACCACACTTTCAAACATACAATTAATCTAATCAATTGAAATCTAACCTGGTAAAAATTAGAACTCAATAAATCTTTTTTTTAAAAATAATCAAAATAATATTATTTTAGTTTTTTTTTAAAATTAAAAGTTTAACCTCGGTAGGTTTTTAAAATTAGATGGATTTATTCCGACCATCTAATTCGTGATTCGGACTTGTTTTTCTGATTTGTGTGTTTAAATACATGTTATTTATTATAATCCCAAGAAATTAGCATCAAATATATAGGACAAAGTGAGTTCAAATCTATTCACACTAAAAGTGAAATTTTCTAATACAATATATGTTTCTTTCTTTGCATGTATGCCATGTTACGAGGCAGTATACAGCTTTGAATTATATAATAATAATAATAATAATAATACAAACTATACCAACACTCGGATTTGGTGGCAAGCCATAAGCATATATATTTTAAAAAAAAATTATCATAAGGGAGCAAAGAAAAATAAAACGAAAAATATTTACAAAATATTGATGAACGTACGACTTGTTTCTTGAAAAATAAAATGGAAGAAAGTGAAATTGGTAATGAATAAAGATTTGAAATTATCTGGTATTGCGATTGAAACGCCGATTCAACTAAATGCAAGTTCATAAACATTTAGTAATAATAAAAATCAATTTAATTTGTTGTATAAACCACCATAACAATCAACCAAAACTACTTTTTAGAAGAAGCAAAAACACTATAAAATAAACTAATTCCAACTATTAATTCTCAAATAAACCCTCAAATCGATCATCTCTCTCTGGTTTTGTGGTTATTTTGAAGATGAAGATGAAGAAGTTGAAAGAGGGTGGTTTTGAGAGAGGGGAGGGCTGGGAAGTTTTGAGAGAGTGGAGTGTTTATTATTTATTAATTATATTTTTAATATTAAAATAATATAAAAATCTAAAAATTTAATTAAAATATAAAAAAATATATTAAAAGGATATCACAATATAATTTTTTACTCATAATGCTAATTTTATTTCAAATGATATTTTACTATATATTATTTTAGGATCGCAGAGGTATTCACATATAGATTTATAGTTCGTGATGAAATTACATTTGATTTTGATGGAAAAAAATATAAATGTCTAATTTACTTGAATTATTAATTATATTTTATTATTATAATTATTAAATATTTAACAAATAATATATATATATATATATATATATACACACTTTAAAATAATTTTATAAATTAAAAATAATATAAAAAACCTTATAATTAAATACTTAAAACTATTTTTTATTAATTTCAAATTTAATCAAATATTTTAAAAATTATTTTGAATCACGTTAAATATAACTTTGAGAATATCTTGCCCGCTTTCAGAATATCTTGCCCGCAAACTGATCATCTATGAAGCTTCCGTACGTCTGCATGAGAAGACGAGGATTTTCTAGCAAGATCTCTAAGTTGCGACAAGCTTCAATGACTCATTCATTTCTCCTCCTTCCCTTTTCTCCAAACCCCTTTCATGAATTGTAGATTCAATTGATTCTTCAAGAGAGTAAAGAATCCAGCACAGTTTCTATACATTTCATCCACCACACCAACTTGGCCGCCATGCTCAAAGGTATTGATGGAACTAGTTAATGCACAAGCTGTCACTGCCACAATTACTGCCCACGATCCATGGCCTACAAAGGCAGACCCAGAAGCTGTAATGCCAGGGATGAATAATGGACCTGACAAGTTGCCAAGTCTCATGATATAATCTTCAGTACTGTCTTTTGTCTTTATCACTTCAATCACCTCCCTCATCTCCTCTTCAAGATCTTCACCCCACCCATTCTTTCCTTTTGTTTTCACCTGTTTTCTTCTCAATCATGCTCCCTAACAAAGGGAGAGGGTAAGATTTATCAAGAGCCAATGTTTTCTCCATGGCATCCTTCACATCTAACTCCGTAGGCTCACGAAGAGCAAGTGTAGTCTGTATTTGGCTATATATAAGTTGCTTGAACAATCTTGTGGTATTTCTTTGCTCTTCTGCTGTGAAGGTTGGATTTTGTCCATGATTGTAACATTCCGGTAGCTGCACAGAAAATAAAAGCGTTGGTGATCACTTCAAAGCCACAACGGAATCTCCTGCTTCTCCACCAGCCATGGTTGTAGCTGTTAGAGTAATCACGTTAATTGAACTCAGAATGTTCCGATTTTCACGTTGCTCCCCATTTTTTTTATGCACCTCTACTCTACCAGCGAAAGCTTGTAAGTTTGCATGGAGAACTTCATTGTTTCTGTGATAGTTGTAGAATTGATGATCTGGTCTCGTGTTTCATAACGGGATTATACTTGTGAACCCATCACTTAAATTCAGTTCCTCGACTAATTTTGATGGAGTTTGGGGAGGTGTACTTCGAATTCCTGGAAGTTTATGGACTAATTAAAATGGCTGCATGGATTCTTGTTGTAAAGCAACAAGAAGTAGATAATTGAAACCTCGAAGCTTGTAACGAGGCCAAGTACATTGTATATTGGCCGGGCTTCTTGATTATTATTTTCCTGTGTCGTGGCTCCATTGATGTGTTTGTACGTAGGAGGAGAGGTTGATGATGATGAAAGAGGAGAAACAGAAAGGAAGCTACGTACATATAATAGCTGAAAAGGAAAGGGTCAGATGTGTTGAACTGAATTGAAAATGTTGACCGCCCGAAAGATTAATTTGTCAAGGAACAACAATGTCCATTTGGCTGATGACCAGACCTCTTTATTAAGGAAAGTCACAAGAACAACAATAAATCAGCAGAAGATCAAGATAAACATCAATGTAAATAATGGCAGAAATCTTCATCATAAATGTAGTGCAATTGCAGCACAATAAGTTAGCAAACCTTCTGTAATTAGAATACTAGCCGTTATTCATAAACTTGTATAAATTACATTCTATAACAGTAATACAAAGTGTGGGAAACAATTATTCAAAGTCTGTATTGCATATAAATTCTTTATGGTATCAGAGCCAAATTTCTCTAACGAGACCACGATCCCCAACCCAGAAATGGCCACTGCCACTTCCCAGAACCCAGACAATCACTCTGCACCCCAAAATTCAAACAATCAGCCCCAAATCCAAAACTCAAACCACCTAACCGTATCACCCACTGAAAACCCACTCATAGTACTCAACATTGCAGCTCAAATTAATGGGAAATTAACCCCATCTACCTTCTCTCAATGGCGAGCCCAGTTTGAAGCTCTTCTAATTGGATATGATCTACTAGATTATGTCATCGGTACAAAGGTTTGCCCAATCATTGATGGCAATCTCATCTCTGCCTCAGTTGTGAATCACTGGGTAAGACAAGATAAATTAATCCTAAGTGCAATTTTTGCATCCACCTCCACCACCATTACACCGCTCATTGCAGCCTCCAAAACATCCCATGAGGCGTGGAAGAAATTGCACAATATGTATGCTAGCAAATCTAGAATGAGAGCTATGCAACTCAAGGAAGACATTACCTTGATCAAGAAGGGAAACCGATCAATCCCAGAATATCTTCATGCTGTCAAGATTCTGGCCGATGAAATTGCTTTGATTGATCATCCCATTTCAGACGATGACCTAACCCTCTATGTGCTCAATGGGTTAGGTTCTGATTTCAGAGAAATCTCTGGACCGATTCGAGCAAGGGAGAAATCCATAAATTTTGAAGAACTGCATGACCTCCTAGTGGGTCATGACAGCTACATTCGCCGCCTGGAATCAGCCTCCTCTCAGCATTTGGTGTCGGCAAACTACACTCACCGGAGCCCCATCTCTCACCGGAGTCCCCCCTCTCATCGTCACTCACAGAGGAGCCAAGGCAAGCCGCAGGGCTTCCCACGGTATCAACAAACTTACCGTGACAATAGGCCCAGCTCGAGATATAATGAAAGAAACATGGGCCGGCCCAATCCAAATCCAAAACGCTACCAGCCCAAATGTCAATTTTGTGACAATATTGGCCACATAGCAAAATTTTGCCCTCAACTGCAGACAAATGGGGGAACTGCCAACTATACCTCGGCCCCACATGGTACAGATTCAAAATGGCTAATGGACTCTGCTGCCTCCCACAATATTACGGGAGATCTGAATAATCTTACCATTCATTCAGAATATGATGGTTCTGACGAAGTTGTGCTCGGTGACGGTTCAGGTTTGCCTGTTTCACACATAGGGTCTCTCACTTTAAAGTCAAATAAAAAAAAATTTCTTCTCAAAAATACCTTATGTGTACCTAATCTTTCAAAAAATCTTATATCTGTGCACCACTTTACATCACAAAATAATGTTTATATTGAATTTCACCCCTATTATTTTCTTGTGAAGGACAGGTTCTCGAGGATAATCCTGGCAAGGGGTGCGTGTGAAAATGGTGTCTACATCTTTCCGGACACACTGGTGGGTCCTTCTTTTCCCATGGTTGCGAATGTGCATGAGCGCATTTCACTTGATGGATGGCACAAGCGACTTGGTCATCCATCCCTAAAAATCGTTCAAAAAATTGTTAATGGCTTTTCTTTACCCGTTGCTAAAAATAAAAATTTTTCTATGTGTTCCTCCTGCTCTATTAATAAAGCCCACCAACAACCTTTTCGATCTACCAGCTTATCTAGCAATGCACCCCTCGATCTTATATATTCAGATGTTTGGGGCCCAGCCCACTCTATTGGTTTAGATGGCTCCAAGTATTATATTATTTTTATTGATCACCACACTAAATATATGTGGTTTTACACTTTGAAAACAAAATCTGATGTTAAAACAATTTTTCCTCAATTTAAGACCTTTGTCGAAAATCGTTTTCAAAGTAAAATAAAAACCCTTTACTCAGACAATGGGGGAGAATATATTGGTCTAAAAAATTTTTTTACTCAACATGGCATAAGTCACTTAACTACAGCTCCACACACACCACAACAAAATGGTGTCTCTGAACGGCGTCATCGCCACCTAGTAAAGACTGGCCTCACTCTCCTTCATGATTCTAAGCTTCCCCTCACATTTTGGCCCTATGCCTTTCATACAGCAACGTATTTAATAAATCATCAACCGACATCTTTACTTCAAAATTTATCTTCATATCAAAAGCTTTTCGGTCAAAAACCCAATTATCTCAAATTGCGAAAATTTGGTTGCTTATGCTACCCACTCACAAAACCATACAATAAACATAAAATGGAACCCAAATCCATTCCTTGCATATTTTTGGGCTACTCTCTAACCCAAAATGCATACAACTGTCTTGATCCAAAAACAAACCGCACTTACACCTCTCGCCATGTGATCTTTGATGAGTATAACGTACTTGACCCACAAATTCCTCAACTCAGCTCAACTTCAGAACAAACCCAACTCGGCCCACCTCTACACTCAGGCCCACTCACAACCTTTTACCCACCACCTCAACCAGCCCACTCATGCATTCCTCATCTCCCCTCATCCACTCCGCTCATGCCAGTCGAGCCATCGTCAGTCCAGCTTCCACCGTCCACCGTGTCTCCGGCAGATGCACCACCATCGATCACCAACCCTCCAGGTATGAGTTCTCTTGCTCCTCCTTTACATTCCTGTTCTCATCTATTATCATCTCCTGTTGCATCACAACCCTCACCTTCAAATCCTAATTCTTCCCGTCCAAACACCACACCCACAGTCACAGAATCCTTCACATTAGAACCTTCAATTAGAGATTTACCCTTAACCCATACTCATGACCATAACCCCCCTTCTACCTCCACCCCAACCCGAACTCATCCCATGGTAACCCGCTCCCAAAATCAAATCTTTAAACCAAAACAACTAAATACTACCATGAAACATCCCCCTGCCGAATCCATTGAACCCACTTGTGTGAGTCAAGCCCTATCCGAATCTCACTGGCGAGATGCCATGGCTCTAGAACTCACTGCCCTTATGAGCCACGGGACATGGGACTTAGTCCCTCCTCCCAAATCATGCAACCCAATCGGCTGTAAATGGGTTTTTCGTGTTAAACGAAACCCTAATGGGTCAATTGCCCGATTTAAAGCCAGGCTTGTTGCCAAAGGGTACAATCAACGCCCTGGGGTGGACTACACGGAGACTTTTAGTCCCGTTGTAAAACCAGCCACAATTCGAACTGTTCTCTCCATTGCTGTGATGAATGGCTGGAGATTAAGACAAATGGACATTAACAATGCATTTCTGCATGGTGAACTCAATGAATTAGTCTATATGCATTAACCTCCTGGTTTCAAAGACAGCAGAAAACCCCATCATGTATGTCGTTTGTGAAAAGCCATTTATGGCCTCAAGCAGGCACCAAGAGCATGGTATTTAGCTCTGAAACATGCTCTGCTTAAATTTGGTTTTAAAAACTCCTTGGCTGACACTTCATTGTTTATTTACAACAATAATTCTATCACTTGTTATCTACTTGTTTATGTTGATGATTTAGTGCTCACCGGCAATGACTTACAGTTTGTGAATTCAATTGTTAATCAACTTGGCTGTCAATTTTCTCTTAAGGATATGGGAAATTTACATTTTTTCCTAGGAGTAGAGGTATTACCCACTGTCAATGGCATATTTCTGTCCCAGCATCAATATATCAGGGATCTCCTGACCACTTTTAACATGATTGGGGCAAAGGCTGTATCTACCCCACTTTCCACAAGTATCCCTCTCAAACTCATTGATGGCACAACATCGTTTGACAGCACAACATATCGAAAGGCCATTGGCAGCCTTCAATATCTCTCCCTCACTAGACCAGATATTTCATTCGCTGTAAACAAGCTCTCCCAATTCATGCACAAACCGACTCACACTCACTGGACAGCAGCTAAGCGTCTCCTTCGATATCTGAAAAACACTATCTTTTTTG
This sequence comes from Salix dunnii, assembly GCA_015731905.1. Classification (NCBI taxonomy): domain Eukaryota; kingdom Viridiplantae; phylum Streptophyta; class Magnoliopsida; order Malpighiales; family Salicaceae; genus Salix; species Salix dunnii. The sequence continues at coordinate 399,327 of CM027662.1, read as the reverse complement.
GTATTCATCTCACATCTAAATCATCTTTTAATCTCACTACATTTTCAGATGCTGATTGGGCAGGTAACCTTGATGATCGCACATCCACTTCAGCGTACATCAGTTTTCTCGGCTCAAACCCCATCTCCTGGAGCTCCAAGAAACAACGCGCTGTTGCGCGGTCATCAACTGAAGCCGAATACAGGGCTCTTGCAAATGCAGCCTCAGAAACTATGTGGATCTCTGATACAACCATATTATTTGATAGTTTCATCTATATTTACCTAGTGTTTTGCATATGTTTTGTGTATAAAATACCTTGATATTCTTTGTTTTATGTTTTGAAGGTATTTTTGGATAAAAGATGCAAAAAGGAGGTAATTGGAGGTGATTGACAGATTTGACCTTCAGTCGATGTTTTGTGCAGAGCGGAAGCTCTAGAGATCAAAATGAAGTGAATCCAGTGGAATTCAAAAGCTAACATCCATATCTTTCTGGAATAATAAGGCAAAAGAAATAAAATAAAGAATATCACAGAAATCGCATCCTTCAAAGTCAAATCTTGCAATCTGCCGATGTCGACCTTTGTCCATTCAAACCTTCATATCTCGAGCTACAGAAGTCCGATTGATGCAAAGTAAATTTTTTTGGATTCAGGACTCAAAGCACTATAAACGCTCCAAATATCAGCTGAAACCGATGTCATATGAAGGAGATATGAATTTTACAAGGGACAACAAAATTCTGCCAACTTAAGGAAGGACTATTTTGTAAAATAGATACTAGGGTTTTGAAGCATATATAAAGGAAGAGAGGAGCAAGGAAATTTCGAGCAGCACCAAAGAAAACACAAATCTTCCTCCTACAAACCCTAAATCATGTTTTCTTCCATCTTTTTATTTAGTTGTTCAATAAACATGCAAGGCTAAACTCTTTTGCTTGGTTGCAAGGACACGGAAACCTTCATATTTCAAGAACTGTGAGATCTATTTTTACCTCAATTTTTCAGTTTATATGATGAATATGTTTGTTCTCCTATGCTTATTTTCTTATGATTGTTTATTTAATTGCTAAGAGCGGACTCGAAGTTATTGTTGTAGACAATCTATTGCTAAGTTTGATATCAAAACCGGAGTTGTGATATATGAACTTGCGAAGCAACTAAGTTAGTAATTGTAGTGGATCTACGTTATTAATCTTAGGGAGAACATTCAATCAAACTAAGCATATATTGTGGACAATTATGTTTCTTAATTGATCAATTTATCTAGTTTTTAATGCTGCCATTGAATCAAATTACTAGTGCGGACACTGTGGTTGTTTGATGGTTAGGGTAAGTTATACGGCGGATCCGTTAACGAACCAATTTTAAGAAGAGATAAATATTCAGAATATAAATTGATGTGTCGTTTCCATGATCCAGGTGGATGTTGACTTGTGACCAAGTTTTGCTTTATTAATAAATTTCAGTTTTATATAATTTTCGCTTAGTTTGCTTTAGCTTAGTCTAGACAACTTCCAACCCCCCCAATTGCATAACATATAGCATGAAAATCTGAACTAAATCGTCCTCGTGGGATCGACCCCTTGCTTTCTCTATACTATCTTGTTTGATTTGTTTTAAGCTAGGGTAATTAATTTGTGCGACCACGACATCGCAACAATCTCTTCCCTGCTGCAGGACCTTGGTGTTCAGCTCAAATCACCTCCACTTCTCCGCTGTGACAACCTTGGGGCTACCCACCTAAGCTTCAACCCTGTTCATCACTCCAGAATGAAGCACATTCAAATTGACTTGCATTTTGTTCGTGACTTAGTTCAACGGGGCATCCTCCAAGTCAGCTATGTTCACACCAATGACCAACTTGCTGACCTCCTCACGAAACCATTGTCTCGGCAACGCAATGATTTTCTCATACGCAAAATCTCACTTGCTAATGGCAGTTCCATTTTGAGGGGGCGTATTAAGGAAAGTCACAAGAACAACAATAAATCAGCAGAAGATCAAGATAAACATCAATGTAAATAATGGCAGAAACCTTCATCATAAATGTAGTGCAATTGCAGCACAATAAGTTAGCAAACCTTCTGTAATTAGAATACTAGCCGTTACTCATAAACTTGTATAAATTACATTCTATAACAGTAATACAAAGTGTGGGAAACAATTATTCAAAGTCTGTATTGCATATAAATTCTTTACTCTTCACCCCTTGACGACTTGTCCACTTCAAATTTCCTACCCGTACGTTGCCTGGCATTAGAGCATCTCCAATGGCTAAAAATATTTTTGAAGAGCTAAATTTTTTTTAAATAGTATAATTTTTTTTTGTTGTTGGAGCGAGCAGGATTAAAAAAAGAAGAGAAGAAGCTATTTTGACAGCTATAACTAGTTTTATCATTTCGTTTGCCTTCCTCGTTGGAGATGCCCTAACCCTTGATCTTCACAGTTAGAAATGATGTATGGCAGTCCATTTGATCCGTTGATCATAGAAATTAAGAATTAGTTTTTGGGGGAAGTGGTTGCGTTGGGCAATTTTTTTTAATTCTCCATTGCCATTATTAATAACATGATAGCTAGCTCCGTGATCTCATACATGGCAGTCCATTTGATCTTATGATAAAAATGTAGAAACTACTCATTTTTTTGGAAATATTAAGAAGGCTCATCTCGGCATATCATATTAATTGGGTTTGAAATTAAAAAAAAAAAAATTCTGTGGTAAATCAGATTTTCTTGACATAGTTCAGCAACTAAATGGACGCATCGGCAATATTATCTTCAACATTTGATATATATGCAATAGAAAGAATCTTGGATTTGCATGCAAGTCTTAATTTGAGGTTAGAGGCCATGATCAGATGAGCCACTTTGTACAAGGAATTGGTCTAGAAAATAATACAAGAATGTGAATTAGTTATGGACAAAGAAACAATCTACTTTCAAAATAGCTTGCTAGCGAACTCCTCTATGCTTGTTCCATCCGCATGAGAAGAAGATGATTTTCTGGCCAGATCTCTAAGCTGTGACAAGCTTCTTCCAAGTTTCAATGCTACATTCATTTCAAGCATTTCTCCATTCCTTTTCTCCAAATCCCCTTCTTTAATTGTAAATTCAATTGATTCTTCCAGGAGTGTAAAGAATCCAGCGCAGTTTCTATACATTTCAACCACCATACCAACTTGGCCACCATGCTCGAAGGTATTGACAGTACTAGCTAATGCTCCTGCTGTCACTGCCACTAATGCTGCCCAAGATCCATGGCCTAAAAAGGAAGACCCGGCAGCTGCAATGCCAGTGAGTAATGGACCAGAGATGGCTAAGATCTTGTTAACCTTCAAAGCCAAGCTGCCCAGTCTCATGTAATCTTCACTATCTTTTCTCTTTATCACTTCAATCACCTTTCTCATCTCCTCTTCAAGATCTCCACTCCTCCCATTCTTGCCTTGTGTTTTGTGCTGCTTTCTTGGGGATCCTTGTGATTTAGGCCACCAAACAGCAGGCTCAAATTTTTCGGGAAACTTCTCGATCATTTTTCCTAACAAAGGGAGAGGGTAAGCTTTATCGAGAGCCAATGTCTTCTCCATAGCATCCTTCACATCTAACTCCGTGGGTTCACGAAGAGCAAGTGTAGTTTGTATTTGTCTATAAAGTTGCTTGAACAGTCTCGTGGCATTTCTTTGCTCTTCTGCGAGCTGCGAAGGTTGGATTTTGTTCATGACCAGTGACATACCTGTAGCTGCAGAAAATAAAAGCGCTGATGATAACTTCAAAGCTAAAAGAGGAGCTCCTGCTGCACCACCTGCGGTTACACCAGCCATGGTGACAGCCGTAAGAGTGATCATGTTAATTGAATTCAAAAGAAGCTTGTTCCAATTGTCACGTTGCTCTCCAATGTTTCTGTGCATCTCCACTCTATCTGCAACGGCTTCCAGGATGGCATAAAGCTTGACTGTTGCTCTAGTAGTTGCTGGTTCTTGAATAATTCTTGTGTTACTGGCAGGATTCTTCTCTATTGGGACTGTACTTGTGAACCCATCTCTTAGATTCACCTCCTCATCTAGATTCAATTGCTTTCTTGGAACTGAAATGCGAATTCCTGGAAGCTTAGGTACAGAAATGGCAGCATTGATTCTTGTTGAATAACTACAAGAGACAAGAAAGCCTGTAGCTTGCAAAGAGGCCATATTGTATATGGGTTTTCCCTTTTCTTTTTTGAGAAAATGTGAAGGCTTTCTCTGATTATTTCTTTTCTTTGGCTTCTCTTATGTATTTGTGATACTCAGAGGTTGATGATGAAAACGGAGGGATGGGTGTTTATAATATAACGAACATAACTGAAAAAACATAAATATAGGCCATACGGGTTGACTTGACTGCATGCTTGACATCGTTGACAACGCTTTTTTGCTGACCGGACCCAGTCACTTTATCTGGGTCTAAGGTGAGACATCGTAAAACTTGATCAGCCTACGTTATTACCATTTAAATTGATCAATTCTATCAAAATACTTGATCAATTCTAATTTAAGAATATAGAATTCAATATTACTATTTCGGTATTAATTAACAATTAGCAAAATTATATATATGATTTACTCAATCTCTTTATGTTTTTTTTTTTAAATTATATTTTTCCTTCACCCTTAATCTCAATCAAATTTAAATCTAAATATGAATTCTTGAATCTTAGCACTTATAATATATTTTTAATAACAAAAGACTTAATTTAGATTATCAAGAAAAAAATTTCTTATCATTTTTGTTTGACTGGATACTTTTTTTTTCTTTTCATAGCTATCTCCTTTTTTGTATTGTAAGTATTGATAATTACAATTTTTATTCCATAACTACCACCCAATTGTTAAACCAAATACAAAAAAAATGTTTAATATTTTTTCATTGTTATTAATTAATTTATGATTGCATCCTAAAAATATTTATGATTATTTATTTATTCTCTATAAATATATAAAGTGATATAGATAAAAAAAAATTAAATGTTAATATCAAGATGTTGATAGACAAAAAAAAAAAAAATATGGTTACTATAATGAAATCAAATGACAATAATTTAATATATTAAAGTTTTTGTTCATAATAAAAAGAAGGAATGGTTAGCAAATCATTATCTTTGACCAAGTAAACAATTTTTTATAAGGTAGCAATTTATATTGTAAAGTAAACAAAGTATTTTCATGTTGTGCTGTGATTATGAGAATGTGAATGGAATTATTTAAAAAAAATTGAAAATATATTAAAATAATATATTTTTTTTATTTTTTAAAATTTATTTTTATTATTAATAAATGAAAATAATTTAAGAATATAAAAAGAATAATTTAAAATAAAAAATAATTTTTTTAATTATTTTTAAAAAGATTGGACTTGTGACAGCTTCAAGTACACCCCTTGAGAATTAAGGTATTTATTCAATGTCTTTCTTTCTTTCTTTCTTTGTATTGTTTTTTTTAATTTGTTTTTGATGGGTTGTTTTGATTGAGGAAAAAAGTGATTAAAGTTACAAATTTTTTCCTTTTTCAAAAAAACAAAAAAGGGCTTCATTTTTTATGGGGTATTTTGATTCAAGGAAGAAAGGGATGAAAGTTTGGATCTTTCCAATTTTATGAGTTTTTTTTTTTATGGGAAATTGAGGTTGACTACCATCTTGATGATTGAAATTGTGTTATGAAAAATTGAGATCCAAATTTGTAAATGATTGACCTTTGTGAATTTGTAAAATGAACGCATTTTGTAAGAAATATTTGTGTAATACAGGCACTTATAGCAGGGGTGTTGTCAGCTGTAAGTGACATAGTAGTACAGAAACTCTTTGGCATACAGAAACTTCAAATTAAAAGGGTTTGCTCCAAGTGGTATAGGCTATTTTCTCTTTTCGTTACCTTGAATTCGTTTTCCAATGAATCTGAGGTAGCAGTGTGAGTTTTATCGGTTTTGATTTCTGTTTTCCCTTTGATTTTTTTTGTATGATACTGTAACTTCATTGATCGGTAGGGTCAGAATCTTATCAATTGATGTGTTAGGACTCGGGAGTAGGCCAAACTCTATTGATAAGAAATAATAGGAAAGCTGAGATTTTGTTGGAAGTTTGGGTTATTAGTAAAATGAAGCCGGCTTATCTCAAGATATTGCACTTAATTGTATAATGTGATAGAGGAATCAAAACTTTGCATTGGTGGATGGGAGAGTATGTTGCTTAATGGATGTGTATCAAATAGCTAAAAGCTGTTGCAAACATAGAAAGGAAATTGTGATTGAAAATACCACAAATCCATTTGGGTATCTACTGCTACATTTTTTTTTCTTCTCTTTTTACAATCATTCACCCTAACATGGCTAAATGTAGCTTTTGGAGTTTGGATATCTTGGACCATTTAGGTATTTCCTACATTTAATGCTGAAAAAATATTCAAGGGAAAGAAGGATACAATGACAATTTCCAAGAAGGTATACTACCTTTGTGTCTTCGTTTGTAAAATTCTATACTCCTAATTCTTGTATCTTTGTGTCTCAGATTATATTACCAATGCTGTTTTCAATTCATTCTACCTTAATGCCTACTCAATAATAACCATTCTAAAATGCAGAATCAAATTCTTTTTAGGTGGTTGTGGGGCAGCTCACAACTTCTCCTTGGAACAACTTGGTTTTCAAGATTTATTATGGAATGATTGTTGATGGCGAGTCTATATTGGCTCATCTTAGACTCGCAACTCCGCAATGCCGCAATCCTATCTGATTACCAAAGGGTTGGCTTTTCTAAGGTCTCATGTCCATAAAGTGTTGTATGACACTAAAACCTACTGTGGTGAAGTTAGAAGTCCAAATCCAAGGAAAAGAATTTGTAGCAAAAACAAAGGGATTAACATTAGAATTGGTTTCTTGCACTACTCAATAATCACAATCCCATTGTAAGCTTTGTTCTGCTTTCCATTTCTAAGCACATATGCATGACTTTGTAAAGTCAAAGAACTGTCAAATTGTAAATGAAGTTAGCTTAGAAAGAAGCATTCGTTAGCTAGGTGTTAAAAAAACTCCTACAGGTATGAGGAAATGATATGTTGATCAAGTTATTAGTTGCATGACAAACAAGAACATCACTGTTGCTTATCATCTAACTAGAAACATGAAATGCAGGAAAAACCTGGATGCAAGTGAAAACTAAACTAAAAGAGAAATACCCAGCAATGCAGTTCACAACATGGACGATATTGCTCTTCTTAATACAATCAATGCAATTTCTTACATAAAATAAATAATCTACTAGTTATCATAAAACTTGATATGATAAATGAAAAAAACTCAGTTCTGGCCAGTCGTTGGGTGGGTAAATCACCAGTACGTGCCACTGTAGTTTCGTGTTCTTTTCCACGGCTTTTTCGCAGTAGGCTGGTATTTACTTCATCTCCATCCCACCCTTCCCTATAGATTTTACAAAATATGAGATTCGTTTTTCCTCCTTAAATGTCATCTTCAGGGGAATATTTCTAAATCTACACGCATGGTCATTCTTCAGGGGAAAAAAACTGAAAAACATTAATAAAAGAGTACGTAAAAAAATAACTATTTTTTTTGTTCTTCTTGTTCTTGTTCTTCTTGTTCTTGTTCTTCTTCTTATTATTATTGTGTTAATGATGAAAAAAAGAAAAAAAGACAAAAAAAATCATAATAATTTTAACAAAATATCAAATAAAAAAATAAAATAAAAATTATAAGGTAAAACAAATCCATTTGACTTGAAAATAATAATAATAAAACAATAAAATAAATAATAGAATGAACAAATAAAATAAGTAAAATAAATGACAAAACAAAAAGAAAAATTATTAACTGGAAAAAATATCATTTGACTTGAAAATTAAAAAAATAGATTGCACTACATCACGTGCTAAGCAAGCAATTTTGATAATTGTTGGATTTGAAGTAATTTATAGATTTCAATAATTTAAAAATAAAATATAACATCTACACATATAAAGTTTGATATGATACAACACATCAATACACACTACCGTAACAACAATATCTAAGCTTTGACATCAAAGAGACGGAAATAGGTCATTGCCAAGAAAGTTTTTCAGAAAAAAAAATGTTGGAAAACATAGTTTTTTTCTAACATTTATATTAACCTTTGTGATGTTGTCGGTTTGCATTACGTCACGGGTCGAATATGTAATTTTTATAAATGTTGAGATTAAAAGTTTGATATAATGAAACAGATGAGTATACTTTATTATAATAACAATAACATCGAGGTTTTAACATCTAAAATTATCATCACTATCATGGCCAAAATAGTAAAAATTATTAAATTATCCCGAGAAAAAAAAATAACAGAAAAGCAAATAAGAACAAAAACTAAAATTATTATTATTATGAATATTAATATTATTTTTGCTCTAATAATGAAAAAAATCAAAGACTAAAAAAAGCATAAAAACTTTAATAAAAATGCATATAAAAAATATAATATATGATGAAACAAAAATAAAAATTATTAGTTGGAAAAGATCATTTCACTTGAAAATTAAAAAAATTGTCCACTCTACATTGCGAGCTAAGGAAACAATTTTTATAAGATTTGCTGGATTAAAATTAAAATATAATATTTATATATGCAAATTTTAATGTAATGAAATGGATTAACATACCCTATTATAACAATAGCAAAATCAGAGTCTTAACATCTAAAATTTATTATTGCTATTACTATCAAAATAAAAAAAAATTATCAAATTATACCGAGGAAAAAAAATATAAACAAAATAGAAAGTAAGAAAAACAATTAAAACATTATCATCATTATTATTATGAAAGAATAAATAAATGAAAAACTAAAAAAATTGTAAAAACTTCAACAAAAGATCAAACAAAAAAATAAAATAAAAATAAAAATTATCATTACTATTACTGTCAAAACAGTAAAAATTATCAAGAGAAAAAAAAACCTAAAAAACATTAACAAAGGAGTAATATAGCAAAACAATTAAATTATTATTATTATTATTATTATTATTATTATTATTATTGTGTGTGTTAATAATGAAAGGAAATAAAAATGAAAGACTAAAAAACTCCTAAAATTTTTAACAAAACATAAAAAAAAAATGAAAATAAAAATAGTCATTGTTATAACTATTAAAAAAATAAAAATTATCAAATTATCCTGAGAGAAAAAAAAACCCTAAAAAACATTAACAAAAAAGTAAGTAAGAAAAAAAATTAAATTATTATTATTATTATTATTATGAAAAAAAATTAAAGACTAAAAATATCATAAAAACTTTAACAAAAGATCAAACAAAAAAACTAAAATAAAAATTATGAGGTAAAAAAAAGTCATATGACGTAAAAATAAATATAAAAATTGAATAAAAAGCTAAAAGAAAGAACAAACAGAGAAAAAAAATACAAACATTAATTTCCAAATGTACATGGATAAAAGTAAGGATTATTCTAGAAATAAAAAGAAATTAAGGGGTTAAAATAAAAAAAAATTAAAAGTAATATGGCTGAAATGAACATTAAATATAAAAGGAGTAAAATCTAAAATTAAAAGTATAAGGGCTGAAATGAAAATCAAATATATTATCAATTTTAATCAAAGGAAAAAAATGAAGAAATTAAAACTACTGTACTGAATAAAGTCATCTTTTTCAATCCAATCCGGAAATTAAAAGGAGGACCGAATTGAAAAATAGACATTGAATCAATTTCAATCGGAAGACCCAATCGAATAAAATCAAAACTTATATACCAGAAATCAGGACAAAAAACAAAATTAAAACTGCAGGGATCGAAGTGAAAAAGGAGATAACTCGGGGGACTCTCCTGCACTTGTACGTGCAGGAGAGAGACAAATATCACCAGCAGCTTTAACCGGCCACCGACACGTCCACGGCCATCTAATGGCAAAACACGCCTCCGCGGGAGGAAGAACAGGCGGAGGAGCATCGACAAAGACTCCAGAATCGTGTCTCAGGCCACCGTAAGACGTATCACGCACCACCTAAACAGGGCATGGGGTGGTAAACCGGTTGGCACGTGCTCCGCACGTGCTGACAACCACGGGAAGAAATAATAAAAAAAATATGTTCAATTATTGTCCTGCCCCTGCGCCCAAGTCATTGTTTTTGTCTTATTAGGGGCCAAAATAATTTGAAAAATAATAAAATAAGCAGAAGACCGGTGGACTGGTCCGGTCCGATGTGCGCAATGGCGAAGAAGCCCCTGATTTTGGCGGTGTTTTTTGTCATTTTCGAGGGGTTTTTTCGTTAATTCATTATTCAAATCCGGATAAAACAAAAAAAAACACACACGTACACGCGCGAAGTATAAATAAAAAATGCCCACTCCACAGTGAACATGCTCACATTGAATAGTAATCGTCCAATGTCTTTTAGTATATAGGATCATTATTGTATGGCCTTTATGTTCCCAATGTCAACTGTTAGAGTTGTTTAATTGTGTTGACCAATTTTATTTTATTTTTCTTAACCAGAGTATCCGAGCTAGCTTGCATGTATTATAATTAATTTTTGGATTCACTAAATATTCTGTAAGTTCAATGAACATGTAAAGCATCATAAAAATGATAGGCATATATGACAGGGTTCGAACCCGAATAGCTGGCAAGAACAAACGCAGAACTGACCTACCAAGGCACTTCTCGCCTAATTGTCTTTTTTTATTACTATAACAGGGTGTGTATATGATGTAGCTCATCGATCAGGCATGAATATATATAAAAAAAATTCAAATTTTGATTCATTTGGAATTAAAAATAAAAACTTGTCTCCTGTTTTTTTATTAGATTTTTTTAATATTTTTATATTATTTTTATGTGCTATATTAAAAGTAATTTCTAAAAAATAAAAAAAATATTATTTTAATATATTTATATAAACTAAAAATATTTTTAAAAATAACTGTAAAAATAAGCCAGAACCGAAATTTGAAAGTCGGTATCTGAAATACGAGTGTAGAGCAAAAGGAAGTAGCTTTTTGCACAGTCCCAGATAACACGATCAAGACGTTCACATCACAATTACAGTGATGAGCATGAGTTCTTTTTCCCTGTGTGCGTGATGAAGAGATTCCACGACAAGTATTTGTATGTTCCTGGCATGTAAATCTAATAATTTATTTAGGAGCATGATTTTGTTTTTTTGTTTGAAAAACATTTATGAAAAAAATTGATTTTTTTGTTTTAAATTACTTTTTTTATTTTTTAAATTATTTTAATATACTAATATCAAACACAGTTTTTTTTTAAAAGAGTGTTTGCCTTAAAAAAATATTAAATTTATTTTTTAATGTTTTCCAATGGTTTAATATATTAATGTAAAAAATATTATTTTTATATATTTCCAAGAGAAAAAAAAAGAAACTTTTAAAAGTATCAAACACACATTTAATAGTCAAATGATTGTGTATCAAATAAACTATTTTTAAGGAAACCAAAATGGAGTATTATTCAATAAAAATCATTAATTTTGTTAGGGAGTAATTAAAAATAATTAAAAGAAAAAGAAGAAGAAGAAGAAGAAGTGAACTATTGATAGCTTCCCTACAGATTTTAATAAATAATTAATTAAAAAAAAAAAGGAAAGCATCAAGCATGGCATGCAGATTATTTTTGTGTTGGGATGGTTTGTCTATTTCAACTTGAATTAAGGAAAACTCGTTTGTTGCTATTGAAACTTGAAAGCCATTTTCAAACCCAGAATGTGCCGTCATCTGTTGACTTGACGCACAAACCCTAACCTAAGAAAGAGTCCGATCCAATTTGTGAACTGTGAAAACCCATTCAAACTTTGGATGTTTCAACCGTTGGACTTTTTCCTTCCCGTTTTGGTCCACGCCCTTCACCTTCTATAAATACGTGCCAAGCCACCTTGAACCTCAAACCCCAATTCACTTCACATCATAGTTCTTCTGAGCCTTAAGACATTAACACAAGCCAACAACTTCTTTCAAAGACATTTAGTAAGATTAAACCATGGCAAGTCTCCCAGTTTCGGGCATGGTGGTTTCAGGTTCTTCATCCTCTCGTTGTAGTCATAAAAGATTGGTTACAGCCAATATAAATGGACCGAAAATCCGGTTCAGCCCTCTATCTCTACCAAAGCTTTCTACCAAAGATTTTATAGAAGAACTGAGCGTTAGATCAGGTGGTTATAGAATTCCGATAACTACCCAAATGGAGAAAGAATCCGGTCCCAAGACCCATGGTTCTGATCCAGTGGTGGTTGCCAAACTTTACGCAATCATGGAGGCTGTGGCAGATAGAATTGAGATGCACAAGAACATTGGAGAGCAAAGAGATAATTGGAACCACCTGCTTTTGAATTCTATCCATGCTATGACTCTCACTGCAGCCACCATGTGTGGACTTGCAGCCGCTAGCGCAAGTGGCGAACCACTCGCAGGACTCAAGGTATCCTCGACGATACTATATCTTGCAGCAACCGGAATGTTGGCGATAATGAATAAGATCCAACCATCACAACTTGCTGAGGAGCAAAGGAATGCTGCTAGGTTGTTTAAGCAGGTTCACGGCCAGATTCAAACTTTGTTGTCCGTTGGGAATCCTACTTTTAGTGATGTCAATGACGCCATGGAGAATGTTTTGGCATTAGACAAGGCATATCCACTTCCATTATTAGGTGCCATGCTTGAAAAATACCCATCAAGTGTAGCGCCTGCAGTTTGGTGGCCTCAACAAAGGCGAAAACAAGCAAAAGGAATCGGTAAGAAGATAGAAGGAAATGGATGGGATAGAGAGTTGGAAGATGAAATGAGAGAAATTGTTGGGGTTTTGAAAAGAAAAGACAAGGCAGATTACTTGAGATTGAGTGAAAAAGCCTTGAAAGTTCACAAAATGCTCGCGTTTTCCGGTCCTTTACTTACCGGTCTGGGAGCTCTGGGGTCAGCTTTTGCAGGAGCTACTAACCCGTGGGCTGTGATATTGGGTGTTGCCGGTGGTGCCTTGGCAAGCATAGTGAATGCATTGGAGCATGGAGGCCAAGTTGGGATGGTATTTGAGATGTATAGAAGCAATGCAGGTTTCTTCAAGCTCTTGGAAGAAACTATAGAATCCAACATAAATGAGACAAATGTGTGGGGAAGAGAAAATGGACAAGTGTATGAAATGAAGGTGGCATTGCAACTAGGCAGGAGCCTATCAGAGCTCAAACACCTCGCAACTTCATCTTCTTTAAGAAATATCGAGGAGGAGGAGGAATTTGGAAGCAAGCTTTTCTAGTGCTAATTGGGAGCTTAATTAATATCACCAACCTCCTTGTTAATACGATTTGTTGATTCTTTTGTATATGATATTCTAACATATAAGATTTTTGCTCATATAAAAACACTTCATTCATCATAAAACTAGCGCCTATGATTCTTATTTTCCCACTTTATTTGGTGTATTTTACTTTGTTAATTAATTAGGGTGCCTACTTGGTCGACAATTTTTAATATAATTAAATCATCATCGATCAATCCCATTAGAGAAGACTTTGTAAGCTAGGGAAATTAAAACAATTGAAGAAGTCCATCTACATGAGAAGGTCAATGATTGTAATTAAAAATGAAAACGAGTTGAAATTCAAACCCATGGTGTTGACGTTTATTCATAGACTTTATCACCTAATAATAATAGATTTAATATATGAATCAAGCTTAAGCAGCTATAATTTCTTTTATTGAGTGAAATTACATGCAGTTTAATTAAAAATTTGACGAGGCAACAGGTTGATCAGACACTTGACAGAGCTAAATTTAAGAAAGTAGATAAGAGTTGAAGCCCTAGAAATTCAGAAAATGACAAGAGCAAATTAGAGGAGCGAAATTAGCTGCAAGTTGGCCACCTTCTACGAATTAATTAATCACAAATTGTTCTGCAAGAAGCAGGCATCTTCATGTGATCACAGAGTGCTCTACACGCACCACCCCTCATTATTTCGCAAGGTGATGAGAGTGGTAAGTAGCTTATCCATCCTATCACCATCGTTTTCCTCTTCTTGCAATATTATTCTTACAAAAATGGTCCATCAGTAACATGCCCCGAAAGGTGATTAGCTTTTTAGCTTGTCAACAGCTTGTAATGATGGATATTGTGGTTAATTATTTTTTTTATTATCACGGTGGGTGTCTGAGTTAGATTGAATATATTTTAGTTAATTTTACGAGTTTTAAAGTTAATAACTACATAGTTCATGAGATTATGGAAAGACTGAAATTTTTAGTTTTAAATTATGGTTAATTATCACGTATTCTTGCAATTACACATTAGTTCATCTACCTTAAGCTACATGGATGCTTATTTTATTTTCACTTTTACTTGTTTTGAGAAAGAGCTAACACATGATCCTGGAATATTCAATCAAACAGGGTGAAATTTTGATTTTATCGTTATTCAGACCGAGTAGAATGCTCTAACTAGTGGGTTGGTTGTTCCTTGAGAGTTAAGACTGTCCCATATCATGTGATTTCACAGTCCTTGACGATTCATGCATGTCGCTGTGATTAGGTAGCTTATGTATAACTTTAGTCCTGTGGACCGACATCCAAAATTAATAATAATAAAATTCATTCATTATCCTCCCACTCAACATGATGCGCAAGCATGGGGAGAATTAAAGCCTTGAGCAGAGGCAACCTTGAGGTTCTTAAATCGGGAGAGTGATGGGAACGAAAACCATGATGAGGTAGCGTTGCTTTCAAAAAATTATCCTTTTTACAGGAAGCATGGACCTAGCAACTCACCACCAACTACTAAACTAATTTTCATCTTTTGTCACCCCTTTTATGATTCCTGACGTCGATTTCTTAACATTTAGGGTTTGCCAGAAAGAAATTATGATACAATTGGTGTCGGTAAAACATTTGCTCCTCCCTCCCCTTTGTCAAATCTTAACTATACTGCATGTATATTGTCAGCAGTAAATTTTGGGAAATCTCGCATGTAATACTGATCAGGCTATTTCTCTACTGCAGGATGCAGCTCATTTCTAGTTTTTTTCTTTTTATTATTGAATTAATCAAAATAATGCCCCACCAAGAAAACATTTTTCTGAATTACCCTTCACACCCGCTTCCTCAAATTCCCAGGATTTGAAATTCTGATTAGCATTCCTTTGTTCTAAGAAAAAACAATCTTGGATTCACAGTTGCTAGACCTGTTTCGAGGACGGACTTAAAAAAAAAACTTAGATTTAATTATTTGTAATTGATTATAAGAATTAAATGAATAGAAATACTAAATAGCTAAATTAGAAATCCTAATCTAACTTGTTAATGTTGTCTTCTTAACTTTCATATGAGGCATAATGGTAGATGCCTATTTTAACATTTACTTTCCATTTTCGAAATGCTCAAGAAAAGCATGCAGTCCTTGGGCAAAAATAGAGTTCTGGTATTCATCACTGTCAGCTGCAAAATCATATAATTTTAGCATACCATATATGGATCCATTAAAACTTATAATTTATAAATCTTTGTGTTCCTGCTGACAAAGAGATGCATATGCTCTAAGTGTAAATAAATAAAAAAATGAATCCTTAAATTAATTTAAATACAAGAAACTTTCCAAAAGTATTTTGAGGTGTGAAATATTGAGCTGTGACGGGGAATTGAATTGTCCTGAAAAGAAGACATGTAATTAAAATGTTCGGGACAAAAATCAGACATAGCCCATCAAGTTTGAACATTTAGTCCAATGAACATCTATACTCTATACTTCGCCAGGATTCTCCTTTCCCACTTGATGGACCGTGAGGTGGTCCATTTTTTATTTTTTGAATTTTAGATTCAATATATTGGGTCCAAAATCCTATTTCTGTTTGGTATATTTTATAGTGCTCAAACTATAATTACAGAGATTTTTTTTTTTTTTGTATGATAGTCTATTTTTATTTTTATTTTGCATCATAACATTTATCAGCTGCTTAGTTGAGTATTAATTTGTTTAGTTTCCTAGTAGAGGATTAATTTGGCTAAATGTGAAGGATATAGGGGCCTTATACTATCCTCTTCTATCAATAAAATAAATTACAAGGAAGACTAGCCTCCATTCCATCCAATAAAAACCTCGTCTTCTATGTGATCTCTGTAATTTTTCTTTGATCACAATCCTTATTGCTAAAACTACCTCAGACCCACAGAAATTCTTGATCTTGAGCACCCAAAGACTCCATCCTTTCAATCTTTAACGCAAAAAGTCTCAGTTTTTTATTCAGAGAAGAACGCTAAACATGATCCAGCTTTTGTTTACGGTGATATTTTCAGAGATGGCAATGATATTATTATTTGTTTTCAAGTCCCCATTTAGGAAGTTGCTAATAATGAGCTTGGATCGCGTCAAAAGAGGGCGTGGACCAGTCATGGTTAAGACAGTTGCAGGGACAGTGTTTTTGGTTTTAATGTCAAGTGTCTATAGTATGGTGAAGATCCAGAAACGTGGGATCGATGTTGGTAGCGTTGTTAATCCTACTGACCAGGTTCTTATGGCTAAACATCTTCTTGAGGCTACTCTTATGGGTAATAATTCATTGTTTCTAGAGTTATGCTTTTGGTTTGGGCCTTTTGTTTTGTTAAAGTTATGAGCTTTGTGTGGTGAGTGTAATGTGATTGAATGTGTGTTGAAGATTAGATTTTCATAGATATGTTTGTGATTGGTTTGGTGGGGTTGATAGTTTCACTGTTTTATGCATGATTTGGTGAAATAAATGGCCATTTCATTTCGGATTGGAAATGTCTTAGATCCATTGTTAATGCTGAAGAATGATATCTAAATTAGGTGTGTGCTCTTTAGTTTTGATTGTGAGTTTGAGATTTGTTCTTTTTCTTCCTACTAATCATGCATGTCGAATGATTTGATGAAATGAGGCATTTGATTTGGACCTATTTATTGGTAGCTTGTTCAGATTTAGAGAGAGAGCATTGTGTCATCCATCATCATGGAAGATGGATCACCAATTGTTTAGCGCTGTAGGGGAGAAAAAGAGAGTCGAATAACTCCAATATCTGGATTTTGATTAACCTCGAGCAAAAGAGTCCAAATAGTATGTTTTTCCTTGTTGGAGAATTTTGGGTTTGGAACTTTTTTTTCATCGAAATAATTTTTTATTTCGATGTAAGAAAATCATTTCAAACGGCATCAATGTCTTCACATCTTATCCTGCTTTTTCCAGTTTTTAAATGATTGAACTCTGCCTTGATGCTTGGTAATGCCATTAGATGTGAATAAATGTGCTGCTATGTTCAATTTAGAAAAAAAAATAAAAGATTCTTTGACAAGTAAAATTCAAGTAAAGAGCAATACATGCCGTGATTTTTCTCTTATACACTAGTTCTATATAGCGAAGCAATGATGGCCTGCTTTTCTATGCATGTGCCTGCAGACCTATGGTTCCCTTAAGATGTCAAACTTACAGCATCTTGTATCATACATGTATTTGCAAAAGTACTTCCAAATATGCCATTTTCCTGCACCAATGGAGTTCTCTTCAGCTGTACGAAGATTTTATCCTTGTTATATGTTCTCTTGTCTATTCTACATCGGTTATGAATTATAAACTCAAATAACAATAAGATAAAGATGGATTATATAATTACCAGCATGTATTTTTCTTTTCAGAATGCTGTACAACACCTCAGTTGTGATCAGATTCAACATGATGTTTTTCAAACACTTTTCCTTCATTTTAGAATGCTAGGCAACATCTCATTTGAAATAAGATTCAACATACTGCTTTTTAAACATATGCTCTTCATTTCCAAATGCTCTGCAACTTCAAATGCTGGAAACAATTTGGTCATCTTCAGATTTTGTAACTTCAAATATGTGTTTTTCATTTCCAAACATTTGCTGTTTCGAATATACCTCTTACAACTTTGGCAGGTGGCATGGATATTTGAAAATATATACTTTTCCGCTTCTGATTCTTCTCTCATCAGAAGAAACCTTGCTTCTCAAGATGTCATATTCACTGCAAAGCATTTCTGCACAGTCCCCTGATTGTTTTCTGTCTCCAGAATGACTTTTACCTTTATTTAAATACCATTCATGCTATGACATGCTATCTCATCTTGACATTTTTTTCAACAGCTCTTCAGTGAACCTATTCAAGGATCTTGTAGAACTCTGTTGGAAACCAAATTTCTTTAAATAATATATGAGGGGAATGGTATTAAGTGGTTTCTTTTGTAGCCTTTATCATCTTTTCAGGGCAGCATTTGTAAACAGTGAGATTTTTGTCTGTTTCTATATATTTTGAAATTCTTTTTTTGTTTTTGAGTTAAATGACTAGGCAATTTATTTTTGAAAAATCCTTGTTTCTAGTGACCTTATTGGCTCTTCAACCTGTATAAACTTGAGGAAACTATATGCAGGTTCCATCCTTTTCCTTGCACTAATGATAGACCGCCTACACCACTACATTAGAGAGCTTCGTATGCGGAGGAAGAGCATGGAGGCTGTAAAGAAACAAAATCGAAGTTTTGAGGATGGGAAGGTTGAGGAAACCAAAAATTTAGAAGCAGAGGTGTCCACACTGCGAGAAAAACTTAAACAGCTGCAATATGAGCTGGAAGTCAAGTCAAAGGAGGTAAATACATCAGAAGCCAATGCAGTTGCTCTAAGCAAGCAATCTGAAGGGTTCCTTCTTGAGTATGATCGCTTGCTTGAAGAAAACCAGAACCTACGGAGCCAGTTGCAATCCGTGGACTTGAGACTTTCACGATCAACTAGCAAGAAGAATACTTGAGAAACTGAGCCCCACTTGTTAAATAGTCTTTTTATCCTCATCATAGTTTTTTATTTTTTCACAGTATCACTGGGGATTTTCACGATGGGATTGTTGGTTAGGGTTTAATTGCCATCAATGCATTGCTGCAAGTGTGGAGAAAATGACAGGCTGAAACGCACAGAAAAGGAAAGGAAAGTAAAAATAGAGTTGTTTGTGTTCACTACAAGTCAAATGTAGAGCTTAACGCCGAAAAAGAATGGATATCTTTTGTCAGCATAAATTCTGATATTTTGTTTTCTTAACATCGTTCGGTGTATTAGAGAACATATACTGCTGGTATTCTCTCCTTTCTGAATATAAATGGTCCTGGTGAGACAGACAATTTTTTTTATATTCGCCATGGATTGAAGAAAGTGATGCTCAAACTCGAGCTCTCACCTCTCCTGTTTTGCAAGACTACAAACTTCGATCTGTAACTATGCTTTGTATATACAATTGACTATGATTTAACCCGAAGTTTTTGTTGTAGAATTACTGGAAAAATGCAGTACACAATCATTTTGATGGAGAAACATATCAGAGTCTAATGCAGTAGGCACCATCAAGCCAGGGAAAATCAGAGCTGACAGTGCAAACAACACAAGCATCAATCCTGAAGCTATAGAACATTTAATCTGCTTTGCACTCTCAGCAGTCACGAGTGCCAGAATCATTAATGTAAATGAATAAGCCCACCCTGCAACATTGAATTTTCTCATTGATTTCTTGAAAAGAGCTGGCCTACAAGCCTGTTTCACAGCTTACAGGATGATTAAAAAGATGAGAGCCAACTTTTCCTCGCACAGAATACATATTGAATGGAGAAACTGTCCAAAACTTGAAATAAGTTCAAGTGGTTGTGCATCCATTAATCCTTCCTAAAATATTTAACGTTTTCATATTCAAGAAGATCCATCATGTCTACAAGCAACGATTTCCCCAATATTGAGCTTTATACAAACACCTTATTTGAATGATCTCTTGAATGGTGGGCTAAATTACTTGTGTCAAGTCGTTAAGCATTCACATCTTTTTTTATTATCCCTTGCTTACGTGATTTTTTCCCTTTTGTGAGAAGCTAGTGACACTGGAACATGAAATCAAGGGAGAAAAGTTGAGATTTAATAATATGGTATCAAATTCAGTGCTGGATTGTATGATTTGCTATCACTACCCATGTCTTTTCCTAGTAGGGCTTTAATCATAATTGATCAGGAACTGAGTTTAAAGAAGGAAGAGTTCCACAAAGCATACATTTACTAATATGTTATATATATATATAAGTTGGTTTCTTTGTTTTTGAAATTTTTTTTTTTTGTTTATATGGCCCCAAAAAAGATAACAACAGCATTGGTCATGAGATGAATAAATATAAGCCATACCATGTTTATCACATGCAAAATAAGATTTTTGGTAATGCCTACGTTTTCTTTTTAAGAATGCTCCTAATACCATGGCCAGCATAAGACTTCAAAGACAATACACAACAATAAAAAAGAAGGAACCAGAAAGTTCCATGGCTGAAACCAATCCATGAATCAAATTAACTTTCGGAACTTACAGGCTGTTTTCCTACAATAAGTAGTTGAATACATCATAGGTGGGTTGGCAAGGCATATTTCAGTTAAAATGAAGATATCTCTGGAAGTGCTTAACATTACCTTCAACTGCTTTTAATTAGAGGATCGTCAGAAAAAATGTCTAGGTTATTTAAATCTTAACATTACCCGGAGAGACTTGTAGTGTTTCCAAGGGCCATGGTATGATGGCAAAAATCTTGTGATCTACACAACAAGTCTCGAGTTTAAGTCAAAGCGTGAATCCCTTGTAATAGTCTAAGATAACCAGAATTTTACTCGCTTACCAGAATCCACAAAGTACATTTTCTAGAGAGTAAGGTTTTCTGGAATAATAAAAAGAAGACTTGTAGTGTCAAGTATGAAAGTTACTCTAGAAGATCTTACCATTAACACAAAAGAAAAATGATGAAACAAGTTTTCATCCATAATTAATAAATTAAATGTTATTTCCATATATATACATGCGCTGACCATTGAGACCTGAAATGAAAACAAGACACAAGTTTCCACCATAATGCCATATCATATCCTGTTGTTGGTGCTTGATAAGGTTTTACGCTGGCTTCCTTTCCACAAATGTTATGCGTGTCATCCCAATTGTATCAGAATTGTTTTTTCAATTTTGAAGGATTACCGGTTAAGGACTAAGATCAAGCTAGATTGTCATCAGCAGAACGAGCTAGCATATTAAGGTGGGTGAAGTTGGGAAACAAGTAGAGAGCTGATGCCATGTCGTTCCAAGTAGCAGCCATGCTTTCATGATTAGCAATAAACGTGCATGAATGTCGTTCCACTTAGCACTCCTTTGAATCCATGGCAATGAAGTTTTAATTAGATGGTTTAAACGAAGATAACTATGAAAATCTAGGTAGCTTTCCATGGTGGGCTGTGACAAATATCAATGGTGTTGCCATTTGCTGATGACAGGAAAGAGCTAGCTTAAATGACTAAGTGCTGGACTGCTATCCTCTGCTTGGACACCATTAGGTGCATGCTTGAGGCGAAGATATAAATTACTCTTAAAATATAGTGGTAAATGAAGTCAGCGTCGATTATGTGTTCGGTCATCGGGAAAATTTATTGCTCGTCTATCATAATGCCTGGGTGGATGAAGATGGATATATGGCGTCATTGTACAGATGCTTTGATAGCATGTGTTAATGGAAATTTATTATATGTCCACTAAGGTTTCGATGCATGCAACTTGCAGATTTTTATTTAAACTTTGTTATTGATTTTGATATTTTTTTTTAAATAAAAAAAAATGAATGAATCCTTTTCATATGTAATCTGGGACTTATCCTAGATTAACCGGACACAATTTGCTTCGTCAAGATTTGGTCCAACTGGTTTCTTATTTCCAGGCACAAGCCTGATTGCTTAGTTTGGACCTGATCTGAAGGACCAAACCATGCTATGACCCATTTTAATCCCATGTTTTACGACCCGATTTGTAATTTTAAACAACCAAGCAAGCCCTACAGTATCTGAAAAAATGCATTGCGATGTGGAAAACAGAACTTTATTTCCTCCACAAAATCTGAATTGCTGACATAAAGTGTCTTTTCTACATTTACAAGGCATCAACAATACTTTATGCCTAGAACCATCGCTACAGCTAGTGTGACGCGTATTATTCCCGCTTATACTTGTGGGCTCATTAAGAATGGCAAAGTTATATTCCATACTATGCGAAGCTGTCTCCGCCCCACTATTTCCAATGGATCCATCAGCATATGCTAACTCATATTCCTCACTCCAAGAAACCATTTCTTGATCTTTGCTGCCATTGTTGCTTCTTATCGTGACCCAGCTATCATCCCATGACCAGTTGTGTGCTTTTCCATTGCCTTCCTCAGCCAATTGCTTGATTCTTTCGATTGGAGAGACCGAAGAAGTGTTGTTACGGGTTAAATCCCAGGTTGTTTCTGACTTCTCCATGGAGTCCCACAAGACTTGATCCAAAACACATGTTGGGGTTTCCACGTTCGGGCTCTTGTTTTCCTTTAAAATAAGATTTGGCGCTTCGATAATAAAATCATGTTTGAGTAATTCACTGGCTGACCACCTTTCCATTGGGTCCCTCTTCATGCACTTGCTCAAAAAGTCTTTTGCTTGCGTAGACATGAAGCTTGGAATCTCTGGCGCATTGCCTGAAAACCCAATTTGGTAAAGTGCTGAAACTGGGTCTGAGACATTCGCCCACGGAGCCTGTCCCGTGGCCATCTCGACGACGGTACACCCGACAGCCCAGATATCAGCAGGGAACCCTTGTTGTTCAGCACGCGCCACCTCAGGTGCCATGTAAAGTGGTGTGCCTGCAACTGTTGTCGTCGTGCCCCAATCTGCTCCTGACTCCTCGTCAACCCGCTTAGCACAACCCAGGTCAGCAATTTTTGCCCCATCACTAGTGACCAAAATATTGTGACCCTTGATGTCACAATGCACTATGCCATTACGATGAAGATACTCAAGACCGAGCAAAATTTTCCGAGCATGCAATCGGATCATGTCCTCGCCTAGACAACCTCCACCCTCCCGAGCTGCATCGATAAGCGTGCCACCGGGTGCATACTCCAAGAAAAGATTGTACAAGACCTTGCCATTTTCATTAGTAATGTCACACCCCTTGTATGCTACAATTTGCGGACACCTTAATGTTGAAAGAACACTTCGCTCCTTTTGAAGAGACTCCGATTTTGTTAGCTCAGCTGACTTGACCGCAAAGACTTGACCGGACCCATTGGCCCTAGCCATCGAGACGGTGGCCGATGAGCCACGGCCAATGGTTTGGCCTCTAGTCCAGTCCATTTTGGAGAGAATGGTGGGGCGTGAAAAAATTTAAAGGAAGTGTATTGTGCTTGTTATGGTAGCTAGCAATTGCAAGTTCCTATATATAGCACATACGCAAACAGTTATATGGTTGGCTTGGTTCGTTTAACTTTAATGCAAGAAACATTGCTTTCTACATTCAAAACTTTATTTTAACAAATTTTGTGGTCAATGGGCGGCCGCCGTTACTTCCTCTATCTAGTGAAAAAGCTTCCACGTGTCGAAAAGCTGGTGGGTTGCAAGCAAGTTTGGCCGGCTTTGACGGCCTATCGCTTAATCTTGACGCAGAGCTCATTAGCTTAGCTATGGAATGATGCCTTCTTCACGAGATGTCACGTGCAAGGTCTGTGTTGACATCCATTGTTAACGAGTGTGAGATCATAGCACGTAAGAGAGGTTAATCAGTGGATATTAGGTGGTAATATTATAATAGAGTAGATTTGAGTTTAATCTCCATTGTTAATTGGTTGACTTTCTCTAATGGACATTGTGAAGGTAAACAAACCTCTTATGATGCTATGATATGGATACCTTGAACCAAAGCTAGCTGTAACATGCTGGGTTTCTTTAATTATTAATTTATCAAGTAAAAGTCAATCAGTGCTTTACTTGTAATGACTCTCTGACACAATGACGGATTAAATGCAAATTAGGTCAAGGAATATTCTTCCAGCCACCAATTAATAACTAATTTAATTAAGCAGCATGCGGAGGTAAAATAGCGAGGCTACATATTGCCACTGAGGGGATGTTCAAGGAAAGGGTAGCATGAGATTTTCAAAGTGTTTTTTAGTATATATATCTAAAAAATATATGTATTTTTATATATTTTCTATTATTTATTTTAAATATTAACACATTAAAATGATCTAACAAAATTTATAAGATGCACTGTTACCCCAGAAGGGTTTTAATTGTGTCTAATAATTCAAAGGTGAATTAGCTTTGGTTTTCAAAGTAATGTTAGAAACTGAGATAACTTCAAAGGCGAGTAATTGTAGATTGTCAAAGTCATGTTAGAAACTTAGATAACTTGTAAATTGTTCATGGGTAGATCCTCGAAGAAAAAATGATAGATTAAAATATGGGCATTTTCTACGATTCCTTTGAAAATATGGGCATTTTCTACGATTCCTTTGTCATTACTCTTTTTTTTTTTTCATGTAATAGTTTTTAAAATCTTTTAATTGGTTATTTTCCATCAATCAATTTATTCTTAAGGATAACCATATTCATCCCCCCAAAAAAAAAGAAGAAGAAATTGACTGCTAGCTAGCTTGCATGGCGTAATCAAGCGAAATCAGTAGGCTATTTGAATGGATGATCTAAAGAATCATAGCCTTGGATCTCAGTGCCAAACCTACAACTCTAGACGAAGCAATTTGTTGCCTTCCTATGTTAGCATTGTAGGTGGAGTGTAGAAGAAGAATTCACAAGGCATTGTACAAGGCGGCACCTAAGAAAAGCAAATGCTCGAGAATGAATGAACGCTGAAACTAATTCCAAGAAAAGCCAAGAATCTATCTATCCTCCGTTCCTTTAAAGTAACACAAACTATTACGTTGCTTTCTTCATGTGCCAGCCACCAATCCTTGGCTTCACTCACTCCCTTTCACCTCTTGCAGTTTGGCTTTCGGTAAAAGGTATGGGACCCATTTTTCCTGACGTAAGGATCAAACCCTTCAGTGCGTTGAATGGATAATCGGTGTAAAGCAACATAAAGTGGAGTAAAATATCCTTAAACAACAAGGAGATACATTTGAATTTCTCCAAGAAACACTGTAATTGTTCACGACTGTGGCATATTTTCGACTCTTCCTAGCTGCTGCTGCTTTGAAACCTCATTCACACTTGGAAAAGACACAAGGTTTTCATTGCTTTCTTTCCAATGAAAGGAAAAATAATCGAGTGAATTCACATCATATGTGATTTTATGCACAAGGGATTGATTTCACTAGGGTTTCTTCTTAGATCAAACTAATGGGCTGATAGAATGGTAGTTACGTTGTTTGCAAGTTGTTGCCACAGGGAAGAGAGCTACCACCTGGTAATAGTAAAGATCACAACGATGTAATTTTTATCTGCTGACAAAGCTTGCAGGGCTGCCGGCGGCCGTCTTTAATATTACATGCTTTTGGTGAGAGAAAAAAAAGAGTGGAAAAGCTAGCAAGAGAATAAAGTATAGCTGTCAATGCTCCTAATAATTTTCATGAAAACCAAGCCACCAGCAGTGTTACTACCTGCCATGCTTTGAATGAAAGTTTCATCCATATTAGGCTGGAAAATTACAGTCACTAATGCATCCCATCTGTTATGCTTCCATTTTTTTTTTATGTTCTTATTACAAAATTCAAAAAAAATTGTCTCTCTTTCCGCTGTTGATCATGTCATTGTCATCCAATCAAAGCAATTGAATATCCATTTATTTGTTCTTCAAGTGCATGCAAGTTAGATCTAGATGACTTTGATCATTAAACTAGCACCCCACTGATAGAAACTGTGGCTGAAATGAAAAGATATTTTTTTTTTTGAGTTTTAATCACAATTTAAAACGTGACATGCCGTGTAGAGAAGCAGACTTTAAACATAAAAAGAATTTAATTTTAGTTAACAAGAAATTAAGGATTTCCCTTATCATCAAACCCAAAAAAAAAAAAAAAACTATACTAAACGAAACGTGCAAGGTGCATCATTGTTCATAAATGACCATGAAAAGGCAGTGTGATATTTTATTTTTTCCAGGAACTAGGCGGCCCATTTGTGGTTTCCTTGCGAATAATCTTTATTCTTCATTGCTGGACTATTTAATGGCCACAGTAGGTGGTGGTGCCACTGAATGTCAAGAAACGCATTTCGCAGGCCTCTTTGCCTACCGAGAACCATTCCCGTTTTCATAGGCCAGTTTCTCTCGTGCTCAACCACCATGAAAAGAGCCACCAAAGTTGGCAGTTGAGGAGGAAGCACGAGTGCAGACACTCAGTTGTTTGGTGACCAAAAGAATATATGAAAATGAATATTGGCAACTCATGTTAAACATTAAGTAAGAGACTAAAGTCTTTTTTGTGACAGGGACTTGGTAAACGTTAGTGAGCAAATAAGACTACATTGCATAACGATGCACAGAAACATTGGTGAGCAAAATAAGACTAGACAACTAAATGTGGGTGAGTAGATAAGCCTGGACATGACTGAATGGGATGGTGGAGGAAGAGTAGGAAACAAATTTCTAGCTAAACCAATCACGCGAATATGCACTGGTCAAGTCAAATCCAATCTCATATACCATACGCTTCGAGTACTAGATTGCATGTAGACTAGACTCCCACTTTCCATGGCCCCATAAACCTATATTTGGTCAAGTGCCTGTAATCTTTTTTGGTCTAACTAACTAAATAAAAAGCGACTAGAAGCATTTATCCTGATGGTGAAGTTACAAGCAAGGCACTGTTTGATAGCATCATAAACCTAACAGATTCAAAACTTTCCAATCTGTGGACCTGTAAATGACATTTATTAATCGTGACTAAAGAGCAGTCAGCTGTCATTTCATGAGCCTTGTGAAAACGTATTAATGTAACCTAACTTAACCTAACACTCTTTGGCTCCCTAATTCCTGACCATCTTTTCCGTGGATTGATAGGAAATAACCTGGACAAGAGTTTGGATAAGAACTGCATGCGTCAAAGGGAAAAATGGCCATGAAGCATTTAAGCACGGATTCAATTCATCTGCCATTTCATAAAGGATCGATCTGTAATTGATAAGAAGCGAGCGAGCGAGCGAATATTTACAAAAACATCTGTTTATTTAAGCAAGCGCTGGAACCTTCATATGGTGGGGGGGGGGGGGGTTATTATACAGCCCTGAAACTATATCCTTCTT
Source organism: Salix dunnii (assembly GCA_015731905.1). NCBI lineage: Eukaryota > Viridiplantae > Streptophyta > Magnoliopsida > Malpighiales > Salicaceae > Salix > Salix dunnii. The sequence goes on along the minus strand of CM027662.1, from coordinate 372,238 downwards.
CAAGCTGCCTCAGCAAATCCAACTCTTAGCTTTCCAGAATCAAAGACAGTGTGGTAATGACCCATGAAAATATCTCCCAGTATCCTGAATTGCCCAAGATCAGTAGGTAAGACTCAAAGGAACATATGAGACCATCTATGACTATGAGATAAAGGTTATAAAAATAGTAAAAACATGTTTTTAGGACCATTAAAAAGGTCTGTTGAGAATATGATGTACCAGAGAGGTCCACGAGGAGGAGGTACATCTAAAGCAGTAAAGCCGCTGATGCACTGGGCAGCTGAACCCTGGCCAACCTTGAGAATGTACTGATCACAGACCAGGAAAAAGGCATTAGTTCTATGAATTAATATGTATGCTTGATGTAGTACGTAAAAGGGGTACTGTTTCATGCAACAGTAAGTTTTGTTGCATATTCAATAGGAGCACTTCATGTAAATATGTAGGAAAAGTTAGGCCGTGTCAAAATTCCTTATGAGCCTATCGCTGACTACGGACCATTACCACTAGATATACAAATTTAGACTACAGATATGCATTCAAACATACTGACAAGACTAAAATCCTGTTAAAATTACTGTAAAGACTATCAACCTAATACAAGTGGCCATGATTAGAAGGAGCTTAGGGACAGTCAATCAAAACATCACACAATTTTGTAACTCTTAGAGCAAATAATTATATGTCGCTGACACCTCATTATTAATAGCTGGTTGCATTTTTCCAACCTGTGCATTGCATCAAATCCAATAAACAGTTACATGTGCATACTTAGAGGGGCAAAAAAAGGTTGTGTGCGTGTGTGTGTGTGTGTGTGTGTGTGGTGGGGGGGGTGTCCCTGGACAGCATCAATGGTAAGATTTTGAGTTCGATACCTCCTCTGGAGCCAGCTTAAACTTTTTGCCTCCAATTGTGAAGGAAACCATGGGCATGGAATGAACACTTCCACAATCAACAGCTGATTCTCCCATCAGATTTGGCATACGTTCACAAAGCTGCAAAAGTATTGTGGGTATATGGAAGAGAAGCATATCCCCAAGGCCCAAACAATTTTTAAGAATAATGAATGTATTATCACCTCATTGACAAAGTTCAATAATTTTTTTGCCGTGATTAATATATAAAGTACTAATGCATTTAATTCACCTGGTTCACATAGTCCAATATACGATCTTGTGTCTGGTTCTGCTTCAGCTGGCTTCGCATCCAGACAGCTGCCATTTCACAAGCAGGGCACATTGCATCACCAAGAACACCAGATGACTTGTCATTGCCCTCATCCACCACGCTCTGAATGCCAATGCTAAGAAAAATTACAAACCACTAAGTTAACTGCCTATCCACAACACAACGTAAACCTTTCTAGTAACAAAAGCAGCAGCATGCATGCATGGCAGCAAGAATTTACTTCCATGAAAAGGGGTAGTATCCAAAAAGAAGGGATGCACTTTAATGAATTTTCTTTGGCCTATAAACAAAAAAGGGGCCAGTATCGAGGAGCAAATATAATGCATCCAAGTTAAACTGTGAAAGCCTAAGCATAAGAACAGTAAATTTTAGACCCTAACCTTATGCCACGGGTTCCATCAAATGTGCAAAGTCCAATTTGAGAACATATTCTCTTTGGCTGTGCCTGTAAATATATAGGCAAATCACACAAATAAATCCCTAAATGCTTACCACAACCATTTTCTCAGGTAAAGTTTTATCATCAATGGTTAATAGAGAACATTGAAATAAAAGTAAAGCTAGTTTTCACCTCAGTGAGTAGTAAATCCATTATGGCTTCCCCATATTGTGAAACAACAGTCTTGCATTGCTGGCTAACAGCTCCAGAGGCTCCAATTGCTTGATTTATCAAGGTAATTATAGTCTGGAAGTAAAAGAGAGAGAAACAAACAAATATTTTAGGCAAAAGCTAATTGACAACAGAACTACGGATCTGCATCATAGAAGATGCTCATTTTCCTATAAATGATTTAAATAAAAAATATATATTTCAAAGCCTATGCACCAAGGCCAGTCTAGAGTTCTATTACACTATTAGGTCGAAGACAAGAAAAGGTTACAAAAAAAATCACATTAAAAGCTACCATATGCAAGTACAATTGAAAGTCAGAATCCATATAAGATAATTGTATCCAGACAGGGGCAACAAAACACTAGAATGAACTCATCTTTAAATCCTCAAACCAACAGGGGAAAAATATCAACAGCTTTTTTCTTTTTCATCCTTTTCGTTCTAGTCAATCCACACAACTTCACCTCAAGGTCAATAAACAGGATAACTAAATAGCAGAGTTTATTGAATAATATATCTACAATTATTCATCCAACAAGCTGATGCATTCTCGTGTTTTGTTCATACCGTTGGACCTGCCAACAAGGAAGTTCCAGAATCTGCAATTGCTGCACAGCCGCTGGCACAATACCCTGAATAGAAGTATCCTTTGGTGATTAGACAATTTAATGACAGGTAGTAGACTCGTATGCAAGATTACACACATATATATAAAGAAACATGCGTACATGCTACATACAATATGTCTTATTACAGAGCTTTGCTCTAATGGTATATATGAGTTTCTATTTCAGTGAAGGTAATAAGAGAGAACTTACCAGTTGGTTTATCACCAATAAGGACATCACCCATGTTGAACTATGAGCAAGAATTACGGTAAAACAAAAATGAGAAAAATAATTGAAAAATATACATGAAACATTTATTGAGAACTCTTACGAAAAGAAAAGGGTACAGCCAGCCAACCTGCCAATAGCCTTTCCGTGTCACAGGAACAAAGGTGTGCTTGCCCTTGTAATGTTTCGGGTCCATCCCACCAAATACAATTTCACCCCCTTGTTCATCCTCCGCATTGCGGTTAAGCCAGAAAGAAAATACTGGTTCATTGATAAGACCATGTTTAATCATGTTGTCCCTATTCAAAAAGCAGGTATATCACTCAAACACAAACCATAAAAAAAAAAAAAAAAAAAAGTGTAAATGATCAGGGAGAGCTAAAAGATAAGACAAATACCAGACAGGCACAGCATCTCCCACTGAAATTTCTTTGAACCCAAGTCCCAATATACCATCAAACTTGGCCACCAAAAATGTGATGCTAGGCTCCTTAGTTGCCTCAATAAATTCCTTAATATTCAAAAACCACAGTGAGAACAGACTGACTAATCACACCATGTAATAACAAGCAACTAAGTTGAAAGACAACATTACCTGATCTTTCACAACCAGGTCACCTACTTTGACAGCATCATTACTGAAGAAACCAGAAATAGATCCACTTCCATATTGGATATCAGCACTTTTTCCTTAAAAAAGAAAAGGAAGAAAAAAATCCATATGATAGTTTCTCTGTCATACAGTTCATGCAACTGCAATGACGAGCAATTCAGACTAAATAATAATGGCAAGTGATGCATTGTGCGGTTAAAGATTACAATAAAGTTATCATTAGTTCCTAGCTAATGTTAGTATCTATACACATTATTGCTCATCATGGCAACCACATACCTAATAAGAAAAGACATTAATATGCAGCATTTTAATATTTACTTGGGACCTAAACATTCTAGATAAATGTCCAACGTATCACATACATATTAACAAGCTATACTGTCTTCTCATGGAATCAAAATCAAAATGCAGTTAAGAAATAGTCGATATTAACAAGGCAAAACAAACCATTCTGCTTGTAGGTACTCGATTTTCCAGAGTCATACTTGGAATGGAAGTAACAAGCAACCTGCATAGCAAAGTTAAACCATTAATAGAATCCCCACAATCAATTCCTAATCCACTTCTTGAACAATCAAAAATCTTCATTTGGTATGCACTCGTCAACAATAGAAGCACATAAACTCACCGATAAATAGCACTTCGATGATGGCACCCACAAATTGGAGCTACCAGTGTCAAAGATCACAGTGAACTTCTGAGGAGGAGTGCCAACACCAATTTCGCCATAGTACTGAGCATCCAGATAATTCTTCAATGCAACAATATCAGTATCCTCGGATTCTCCAAGATTACTTGGAAGATTATACTTCCTAATAGAAGCTCTCAAGGCCTCTTTGGAATCAAGCCGTGCAGCAATTCGGCTGTTCTTATCAAATTTCACCTTTTTTAATCCTATTCTAAGCAAACCATCATTCGACGCGGATGATACAGCAGCAAACAACAGAAATGAAAGAAACAAAAACCCCACAATTGCTTTCAAGTTCACTCCCATGTTCACACCTATAAATTGATATTCAGAAATAAAAAATCAAGTCCAATTCAGGAAACACAACAATCAATATAACCAATCAGATTAACCCAAAGTGATTAACACGCGTTATCAAAAAAATATCATGTTCAATAATCATATATAAAAAAATCTAACATAAAGTCATGAAATTTAACTCAGAAACAATCAGTGGTCTACTGCATGCAATGTCATTGGCTCAAGTAAAGCTCATTTCCTTAGTCAATCTTTACATTTCAACAAAGTAATATAGAAAAAGATCAAAACTTTCAAATCCTTTATTTCCCTCCAAGTCCTCAACTACACCAACAAAACAGAAAATAACCTGCACCCATCTCTTCATCTCAAAATAAAGAGCGAAACTTTATTGAAACCCAGTTCAGCACACAATAAAATAAACAAACTGACGCCATTAAACTCTAATTTAACCACAAAATCTAACCAGAATTTATCAGACCACCACAAAAAAAAAATCAAACAAAAAGAAACCAACTTTTTAGGAAAAATAATCACAAAAACACATTTACAATAAAGGGATATACCAAAAAAAATGAAACATAAAATCTACTCACGGATTTTGATTTTTGAGAAGCAAAAAGAAAAACAAGGGAGAATCATAGGGAGAGAGAAGCAGCAAAGAGAAGAATATATAGAAAGCAAGGGAGCCGTTACCTGTCAACTTGAAAAGACCCACAGTAGACCAAGCGGGGACACTTGGTATCTTTGGAAGGTAACTTTTAATCTAGGCTGTTGAATGTGCTGATTCTATAAAGTTTTAGCCATTGATTTTGGATTAGTCCAATGAATCATGACCCCTTTGGTGTTTGTTGGTGGGTGATTGCCTCATGCTGAACCCTATAATATGATCATATTTTCACTTAAGTCCTTAAATTTTCTAGTTTAGAGCAGTGCGCAAGTTTCATCCAAGGAGATATGGTGGCGTTTAATGAATATTTATTTTAGACACACACATTTTCAATATCTCTATGATAGTGTCCAATTATGATCTTAGAAGAAACGACCGATGGAACCTGTCTTTTATTCTGTTTTATTTTGAATAAAAATATAAATTTATTATAAAAATATTTTGAAAATACATTTATTTTTATATCTTTTTCCTGCCACTACAATCAAAGTACTTTCTATCACTTTTATTTATTCTTTTTATATTAAAAACCATGATCAAGAGCAACCTACATGCATATTTGTTTTTTAGCTACTCATTGTGATTATTTTGATTTTTTTTAATTTATTTACTTTTTCTTTTCTTTTCAATTTTATTTTCTATTTAGATAGACTAGAATGAAGGTATATGCACCATCCTAAACTCAAAAGTCCCATCTGTGCTATCTACTTTATAAAGTTGGGACCAGTTTGTAAAAAATGAAAGGGTTGAAGGACCAAAATGGTTCTTGAACTATTCAGGAGCCACGCGACATTCCTGTTCTTACCCTTATTTCAAGTATTCAAAATCAGCTAAAATAAAGCATACAAAAGGGATCCCGTACTTTACTAGGAAGTTTAGCATAATCCATTTCTGGTCGTTGATCTTGAAATGAACGGTGATTAAGGGCACCATGAAGTTGGGGTGTCGTTCAATGCGGTAGGTCGTGCTGATGAAAACATGGGTTTCGTGACGCAGGATGATGGATCCTATGTGTCTCTGCAGATGAAAAGCTGACGTGTCAGCAAGACATGGAATTTAGTTGCCTCCACACGCGACGTGGTGATGAAGATGGTGTATCATCATCTTCTTTTTAGTAATTTCTGAGCTGAAATAATTTTTGTTTAATGATTACGATACAAAGTATATCATTAACGACCTTCAAAAATAAAAATAAATACTATTTTACATCATAATTCGTAATAAGTAATTATGAACAGTTAAATATATTAATTTGTTATAAAGATTTTAATCCCCTTCTACTTATCCAAAACATTTATTTATAGGACTTGAAATGAGTGACGTGCCCATCTTATATTGTTTCAGAGAAATTTCATATTTTTCTAAAAATGATTTCAAAATCAGATGACTGACTTATTTTCTGTTTTATTTGAAGAACATTAATGAATATTCATAGTTCATGAAATGAATGATAAATGTTAATAATTGATCATGAATTATGCCTAATTTATGAATATATAATACAATTAATGTACTGTGAATATACGTGGAGAGCAATGCACTCACGACCACTCATCCTTCATTGATGAAAGGCTCACGACACCAGTACTGTGTGCATCACAAGCAAGCCTATTTCAACTCTCGTATGTTCAAGCAATGATGCGAGCTAACTTCAATCAGTGCTTGTTGAGTGCAAGAATTGTGTTGTCTCTCGAAGTGGAAAATGTTGTTTTCGTGAGTGAATTAACCAGAAATAATAAAGATTGGCAAACCCAAAAGGGAGCTTAATTTACAGATGAGCTTAACATGGCAGGAGAAGCATCTCTTTCTCTCCCTGCCTGACTGTTAAGAGCTGGTAGAATTCACGACTGAAATATGGCCGGATAAGTGTTCTGTTCTTTCATGCTCAGCTACTTCCGGCCTGGGGTTCACAAGCAGGAGCAGGGGTTGGCAGAAATTTTGCTGCAGATGTTTCATTACTTGGGTGCTCCATGTGCATCCTAACCAGAGGAGATGCATGAAGTTTAGAAGCTTCAGGATTGAATTTCTGCAGTGAGATTGAGGAGATAATCTGAAGGCCCAAACCAACAAGCTGAACCTTTTGTTTGGGCCGTTGAACATTTTGTTTGGGCCGTGGCTATTTCGTCAAGGAAATGCTTATACCAACTACACCTTCAAATTCAATTCACAGAGACTGTGAGTCCATGGGCTCTTATGGCATCATCGGTGGTGACTTTTGACAAGACAATCATAATTCAAGAATAAATAAATGCACTAACGAACAGCATCCTCTGGTGATATTTATTTCACTGTTTGATTTTCCATTTACAAGCTTTTTGATTTTTACTTCAACTTACCAAGAATTATTTGAGTATGCTGTCTCAAGTTATTTTAATGTATTTTCAAATAATATATACACACACATTAGACACTTAACCTCATATTTTTTGTGCAAATATGAAAAAAAAATCACTAAAATTATCATTATTATTATGCAAATAAAGAAATCATATGATCCAAATAACAGAAAATACAAAAAAAAAAAAGGTAAAAAATGAGAAATATTGATTTTAAAATTATCACCAACATAAATTAAAATTTCAGGATTGAAATGAATAAAAATAAAATCTTAATAAAAAATAAAATGATAAAAAAAACTAAAAGCATAAATGCATAAATACGGGTAAAAAATAAACATTGTCCATGAAGGATAAAAAAATAAATTAAATTAATACCAAATAAAAAATTAAAAAATAAGAGCTGAAATGAAAAATAAAATATATAATTGAATCCAATTTAAGGACAACATTGAAACAAATAAAAACCTTGGGATCGAAACAAGTAAAGATATTTTTTTAAAGCAATTACAATGTAATTTTATTAAAAAATTAAACAAATAAGGACAGAAATAAAAAGTAGCATATGTGACCAATTTTAATTGGAGGGTAAAATTAAAGCAAATTAAACCTGCATAACAAAAAAAATTAAAGGAAAAAAATGAAAAATCAAAAGAACAAGAACTGAAATAAAAATCTACATATATAATTAGTTTTAATTGAATGGTATAATCGAACAAAACCAAAATTTTTATTGAAGAAACAAGGAATAAAACCGAAATCAAAACAACATGGACTAAAATAAAATAATCACAAACATGGACTATCAAGTATTTTCCGGTGGTAAAAGAGAGAAAAGATAGAAAAAACTAAAACTTATCCACTAGTGACTTATTGACCGCTAGAAACCGATATGTGCCACACCAAAAGACAAAGGACATGATGTCGCATTAGGTAACACGACAAAAAGATAGTTTCAATCGTCAAATGACAAAACATGAGCCACCTGAAAAACGTGTATACGGGAAACAATGTTGATATGTCTGTATGACATGCCTGCAATGCTTCTAAAAAAAATAAAAATTGACAAATTACATGTATAGTCTTGGACCCAACAATAAATATAAAAGGAAAAAAAATAAAAAAAATAAAAAAATAAGGACTGAAATGAAAATCTACGTATATAATCAGTTTCAATTGAATGATATAATCGAACAAAATCAAAACTTTTAATGAAGAAACAAAGAATAAAACTGAAATCAAAACAACATAGACTAAACTAAAAATAATCACAAACATGGACTATCAAGTATTTTTCCGGTGGTAAGAGAGAGAAAATAAAAAAAAACTAAAACTTCTCAACCAATGATTCACTGACTACTAGAAAACCGATATTTACCACACTAAAAGACAAATGACATGATGTCGCACTAGGTAACACGATAAAATAACAGTATTAACCGCCAAACAACATAGCATGAACCACCTGAAAAGCGTGTATACAAGAAACACTGCTGGCATGTCTATACGACCTAGTAATAACTATAAAAAATCGACAAATTACCTACACAGTCCTGGATCCAGTAATAACTATAAAAAAAATCAGAAATAAAATTATAATAATAGCCCAGCTCCATGCCTTCTTTATCTATATATATATACACACACCATACCTTCTTTATCTATATCATACCTTCTTTATCTATATATATATATATATATATATATATATATAAAAATGGCACATTCCAGCTTATCATCTTGCATGGACAAGTTGTTTGTCAAGTTGTTCGATGTAATATCTATAATCAAGCACATCATCATTAATCTATCTCGTAAAAAAAATCCTTATTCATATTTCCATAAAAAAAATATCAATAGCCATTAATGCTCGATGTGAGGGCATGACGCTGACACGGGACCCACAACCCTTGATATTTATTTTCTTGCAGCCCTTGATCTTACATCAACTTCGTTGGTCCAACTGTATCCAATTGAATTGTAATTTATGCGGAGCTAGTAAAAAATGAGATCGAGTATATTTAAAATTTATATTTGTAATGAATTAAAAAATTATAATATTCTTGAAATGGTCATAAAAATAGAAGAGAAACAAATCCTGATTAAAACTTGCGTCAAAACAAATAGCAACTTCGAAACGACAATGGTTGATTATATCATTATGCTCATAATCTCTAATAGATTCAAATTGAGAGTTTTGCAGATCAGGATGATTAAAGAGAACAATTTCATGTACAGAGAGAGAGAGAGAGAGAGAGAGAGGACAGTCTCATCTATCCAAATAATAATAATAAAAATAAAAAACAGTGTTAAACCAGAAATCATGGATGCGGGAGTCCTAGGATCACATGAAAGCATGTGCGAACACCGGTGGTAAAGTTAAAGAGAAAAGACAGTGAAAGATCCTTCCATGTACGGTGGATGAGGTACGGTTGTGACCCACCAAGCTCCACGTTCAATTATCCAAGAACTAGAAAAATCTTATAATATATTCACATGATTGAATCAACATGACCATGTCATGATGTCAATGAACCAATCAAGAGGGCTACTTTGCATGGAAAGTCAACAATCATGTCCTAGTTTGTCCAATTAAAGGAGTCCCTCTTCTCCACTCTCCACGAAACTTACCCTATATTTCTTTTCTTTATTGGTCCAAATTTGACCCTAGAAGATAGCTTTCGCGATCCAATTTTGATACATTCATCACCCCCCACATGTTGTGGTTGCCTAGAAGTCTCCTCAAAGTCCACTCTTGCAGCCTCGATAAGCTTCCTTCCGTCTTCACACATTTTACGTGTCAAACAGTTGCTCTTGGTCTAGCCGTAGTTCTTGACTGCTTAGATCAGCAAAGGGTTATTCTCAAACCTTATTCGTTGGTTTCTTGACTTGTAATTTATTTCTTTTGTTTTCTTGCACACATTGTTTTCAAGGTTGATGAATAAACAAGTCATCGGGGGGTATGAAAACAAGGAAAAAAATCATGGAGTAATTAATGGATAAGACATTGATCATTAATGGAAGATGGGAAATCATTTTTTTGTCTATCCATGATCCTCTTCTTCGCTGAACAACTGGAAACAGATTATTGAGCATGAAATAACAAAAATAATGAAGCTTTGTGCTTTACTTGATTTCTATTCCTCCCCCACAACAAAGACCAAGAAAGAGAAAAAAGGAGAAAAATATGAACATCGGAACCTCATTCGGATCATCCCTTAAAAAGAAGGGAATTAAAAAAGAAGAGAAGGAAATTAACTACCTATTCATAATAAACAAAAAAATTAATAAGAGACGTGTCTAATTAATTTCTGTTGCTTGTGTTCGTGGCATTGCTGTTGCTGTTGCTGTTATTGTTGTTGTTGGTGGTGGTGTTAACGTTAGCACCACCAATGATAGAGCTGATGGCAGCTGCAAGTGCTGCGGTGAAATTGGGATCAGAGGTGATGGCGGCAGTGGCAGCACTCAATGTGTCATGAGACAGGGAAGGTTGTTGTCCCGAGTGCAATATTTGGGATTGAGCTTGGTGGCCTAATTGTGATGACCCCGTATCTTGAGACAATTGGAGGCCAGAGAATTTTGATTGGTTGTACAGGGCTTGACCGAAACCCTGAGGCATTTGTGGAGCTGTGACCAAGGCAAAATTTTGGGGTTGGCCTGGGAAAGGTACTTGGAATTGTGCAGGTGGTCTTTGGAATTGTAGAGGGTTTGTATTGTTTGTCAGGTCTAATGTTACAGTAGGGAACGGAGCTGAAGCTGAAATTGTTGCCAAACTTGATGAGCAACCTGGGAGTATTGCTCTTGCTAGCAAATTTGGGTTCATCATCCCATCTGCACTAGACATTGATCCTGAAAGTAGCATAGTTGCAGCTGCTGTTGTTGTTGACGCCATTGTCATTGCTGCTGGAGGTAGAGGGTGGTTGTGATTGCCTTCATAAGTAGTGATCAAGATTGTTTTATCCTCCGCGCAACGTTGAACCTGCAATTGATCATCAAATTAAATTACATTAGTTTTAGGCATAGTTTTGCTTGAAAAACAGAAGAAAAAAAAACATTTCAAGTGAGGGAGACTAAAACGTACTTGTTTGCGAACTGGACAGCCAACTGCCATGGTGCACCGGTAATAAGCTCTCGGACATGGATTTCCTTTCGCCATTTTCTGACCGTACTTTCGCCATTGGCAGCCATCAGAAATCTGGAATTGATCAAGCTTTAATTAGTTCCACGCTAGTATTTCAAAATTCATTGGAAGTTTTGAACAAGTCTAGCTATTACATACCATGGGAGCCTCCGATCGTGCACGAACCGAGACACGGGCTTTTCTCATGGTTGCCTCGGCAGATTGTTCAATGGCCTTGTTAGCAGAACTAGCAGGATTCAGCTTTTGAACCTTGTTAGGATTCCAGCCCTGTGATTCTGATTTAGGGCTCTCGTCTCCGCCAATTCTCTTCCCATCCCGTAAACTAGAATTCTCTTGATCATATGGAACCGCCTCAAGCTTGCCATTGTTTTTCGTCGAAGCTACTTCGAAATGATTTTGAGGTGTTACAGAGCGAGTCCTCTCTTCGGACGATGAATTGGATATCTCATCAGTCTCAGCTGAAGGTCCCAGATCCATGAATTGTCTAGGCACCATCTCAGGTTTCTTTTCCTCGGAAGATTTTGCATTCACAGGCTGAAGACATCAAAATTAAACAAATAATTTAAGCTACTTGAACCAACATATTGTATAATACAATCACCATGTCAATAATATATGCTTGGATTTGTAATAATTGCAGAAAATGAATCACCTCCTGTTCTTTATTGCTTTCAACTCCATGGTTTCGTTGTTGCATCAATGCTACAAAATGCATCTGTAAGGCACTGTAATTGTTGGTTACTTGACTAAGCATGTCTTTCAACCTTTGATTTTCAGTATTCATTTTTTGAAGTTCCACTTGCAATTGTGCTAGCTGCAACATGCACAAGAACTCCTTGAGTGGGAAATCTTCAAAAGATTAAAAACAAAAAGACAATCTTTTAAGTCCAATTGATTAAGCACCTCAAAATTCTTTGATCTCTTATCATCAACTTCACACGAAACTCCATCATCCACGGTTGATTGATCACTTCTTGCGTTAGCAGTTTGAAGGTGCAATCCAGTCTATATTTAGAAACCAAAAAAATATAATAGTAATAATCAATATCTCTATTTTTAGAAAAACTATAATTAAGCCGTGATTCAAACACATATTTCTCTTACATTTACATCAAGAGCAGCACTGGACCTTGGAGCAGCTTCAGGAAGAGAATTCTCCTTCTTAACAATAACACTCGTGGTTTTAGAATCGTGACCATCAACCCTGTTGATCCTGTCCTTAAAGAAGTCTACCTCACGAGCAGCAGCAGATGATACCTCTTCCTTGCCAGCAGAAAGACTAACCGGAAATTGAAACATACTGTTATTAACATTCCTAGAATCCGCCATGCTATGATCAGAACTGAAGTCCCTCTTGATCTTCAAAAAAGAGCTAACTGGGCTGTTGTTGTTGCTGCCGCTGTTGTTGGTAGAGAAGACAGAAACAGGATCAGAAGCAAGGGTAAGACCCCATCCTTTGTCCATAAATGAAAGCAAGAAGGAGTGAAAGAATGGGTCACAAGAAGATATGAAAGAAAAGGGAGATTTTCTTGAGAGAGGGAGAGGGAGAGGGAGAGGTGTCAGTCTGCGTGTGTTTTGTGGGCAAAGTCTTTGAAGTCTTTTTACCGGTGCCATGAGCTCGGCTATAAAAAGGGTTGGAAGGGTGGACCAAAAAGAGAGATTTAGTTTTTATTTTATTTATTAAAAAAAAAAACAGTTTTTGATTGAAATTTGATTAATATAGAAATTGACGGGATTTTTGATTGGTTGCGTCAGGTGGTGCGTCAGGACTGCCCCAGCTGGCAGTATTGGCCTCTTCTTGCACAATCCTTGCCACAGCAAGCTTAGACTTTTAGTGACTTGCAAAAATGGGTGGTTAATGGATACCCATATAGACCGAATGGATAATCCATCTTTTGGGTGTTTACGAGTGTAGTTGCGGTTGTTTTTTAAAGTATTTTTATTTAGAAATATATTAAAATAATATTTTTTAATTTTTAAAAATTATTTTTGATATCAGCACATCAAAATAATCTAAAGACACCAAAACCTTTTTATTTAAAATAAAACAATTAAAATTTTACCAAAACACTGATTTGGCCACCTAGCAGCGCTTTGCCATCACCTCTTATAATATCTCGATGCTGGTATTTGAAGAGGAAAAAACAATAGTTTTAGTGAAAAAATTGATGCTATGAAATTCTATAGCTAAAGTACCGTGGAACATTTCTATTTTAATAGTGCAATTTAACTGAAAAATAAGGCATGATTAGATATTAGAGGAATGAGATTATTCGGGAAAATAATAAATATATTTTAAAATTTTATTGAAAATTATCTTAAAATTAAAATTTTTAAGTTTTTTTTTTTCCAACCGCAAAAGCTAAATAGACGACTAGTCTCTCAAGTGGGTCTTAGAAAATTCATCATGATGTATACCTTTCTATTTTACAAATTGACTTTTCAACCTCCCTAAAATTCTAGTAAACTTATATGTCGGCAAATTTCAGCTGTTAGGATATTTTCTACCAATTCATCGAGAAACATTACCTTAAAATCATCCCAAAAAAATTCAAATATAAATAATAATGACTAAAAAATGAATAAAATAAAATAAAATAAAAATATGAAAATCGGGAATGGGTCGAATGGACGGAAAGCTTATAAAAGGTTGACAAAATTTGTATTTAGAGGGTTTCGTGTACATGTCATCAAGAAAGACATTTGACTCTTTCATAAATCAAAACAACAAAGAAAAAAGAAAAAGAAACTATTTCTGAAACCCACCGCCCCTTATTGTGCGGCGCATTCCACGTGAGGAAATTCAATTAGCCAATTAAATATTTTTTTATTTTATTTTTTAAGTACGAGCTGGAGAAGCCAAGTCAACGAGATTGACGGCCAGGCTTGGTTATGACCGGAGACCTGGTTGGACAGTTGCCTAGTCTAATGGTGGGTTCCATTCTTACATCAAGTCACCCACGTTTTAGATCTGCTCCCCGGTAACCATGCTGTTTGTTTACCGGTGGGACCGAGTCACTTGCTTTGGTTTCTCACCTCTCTCTCTCTCTCACCGGCCTTCTCTTTTAAGTTTTAACACACCGCTCGACTCTCCGCCCATGTTTATCCTATTATTATCACTCTCATTTAAATATAGGTGGATGTTATTATTAAAATTTAAGGCGATGGAAAACATATTTGATTTAAAATATATATCTATTTTTAGAATAAAAAAATATTTTTTATTTACGTGGAAAATTATGTAATTTCAGACAAGTGATTTCTAAAGGAGTTATTTCATAAAATGGGTATTATTCTTTAGATAATGATAATCTATTAACTCTCACATATAAGTATATACTCGTTAGTAATTACATTATTTAACAATGAAGATGGGGTTTCATATATATATATATATTAATTGTGAGAAACCCAGCATCACCGGTGAAATAAATCACATTAAAATTCACATATTAATTAATTAATTTATGCAGACAGAACCAGTCAGATTGATTTATAAAATTTGGGGTAGGTTAATTTATTACGTAAGCATACTTATTCAAATTACTTTCGTAAGATGATAATGTGTTGACATTGGAGATAAATAATGGCAGAGCCTAGTCTAAGCTCCATTCCCTTTTCTAATTACGTCTTCGAGGAGCCAGTATTACTTAGCCATCTCCATGTTTTGACATACCAACTTTTTTCAATTTTTACTTTTTTTTTTATTGGGCGTGTTTGGTATTGGGGTATAATTAATTTTTTAAAAAGTGTTTTTAGTAAATAAAAATAATTAAAAAACCATCAAATTAATATTCTTTATATATAAAAACAATAATAATTTAATAAGTATGTTATCATGCAGAATTATAAATGATATGGTTTTTCACAATTTGGTAAATCTATCAGGGTCTCCCTATTGTTTCTTCTAGCCTCAAATTTTGACCACAGAAGAATTACTGTACAATTTTCTGCATCTTGTCAAAGCTTTTCTAGCTGCTCTTTTTTTTTGGAGATACGTGTTCGCTTTATGCTGGAGATTTAAATCCACAAACAGCCAAAACTATGCACGCGCGCTCATATATATATATATCTATAATCTCATCGCCATGTATATTTCTTGACTTGTTACTTAACCCAAGCTTTCTCTTCTTTTTATTGCACACGGATTTTCAACATCTAATGACGTTCAATTACTTGACCACCTCTTTCATTTCACTTACGCTACCTTTTACCTTTTGAAAATCTCTCTCTCGAGGTTCAAGTTAAGACAAAAAAAGATGATGGCTGACGGCTGGCTTACATGGTGTATATATCTCGAACCCTAAATATAGATAGATACCGTTGTTTGCCTTGACAAACCAGCTAGAGTTTTCAAGTGAAAAAGAAACTTTTAAAAGCATTAGCAACATGGGAAAACGTTAGCCAACAATTGACCTTAATTTCGATCTCTAAAACATGTATAATTGCTCGCCAAAGTTTCCCTTTTTACCAAACTCGTTAATTGGACTTGGAATGGAAATCCATTGAATAGTACTACAAATCAAAGTTTATCCTCGCTAGCTGCATGCATGGAACGAGGTCAATGATTTTTGTGGTTTCTGTTCAACAATCGGCGCCCAATGAAAAAAGAAGAAGAGAGATTGTATTCAGAGACATGAAGAAAATTGAGTGCCCTACAGGAAGAAAATTCATTGCTTTGTCTTGTGGGGGTAACAAGATTTTCCAACTCATGCCCTACATGAAGAACTATGTCTCTGAACCATGATTGAATTCCAGTGCCCACCTACGAACGAGCATGGGGAAAATTCAGACCATCGACTTGTCCACTTGCTTGGAGTGAAATAGTCAATTATGAACTCCAAATTAATGACACGAGGCATATATATATATATATTCTTTTTATTAAATCTGTTTAATTTCCTTTAATCCTGTGTCTTTTTTAACATCTGTTCTTCTTCTTAGGGTAAAATAAATTAATCATTTATCGAGCACATCATTGAATATTGCCTTGCGATTATTTCTCGATTTTACTCTAATTAAAAGTCTAAACAAAAGATAAAAACTGAAGTGTCTATGTACAAAGATGGACTTGTAATCCAATAACGTATAGTCAAAATATATGAATTTTCGATTGATGACTTTTTGAATAGACGAAAATATATTTGAAGGATAACCTAGAAATCATATTGACCATTGATATTTTTTTTTCTCATTTTATTTGGAAAAAGAATATTATTATCAACCCCTTACAATTTGAGTATTTATTAATTTATAATTGGTCTTTTTATATCATTTTTCTTGTTTTTATCTTTTTTCTTTCATTATTTATGTTTTAGTTTTTTCTTACACTTTTTTTTTTAAATAAATATTATACAAGGACAAAGATAATGGTGTTTTACTGTAACATTGACAATATTTTCCTATTTTTCTACAACGTAAAATATTAGTTAGAGATCTTACATGTTTTTATTAATGAATAAGATATTCCTCTATATTTTATTATATGCGAGCAAAAGGTTTTTTTAATTTTCTACTTGATATCAAAAAACATGTTAATAACACTTATGCATTAATTATTTTGCATTTTAAAAAAATATTCGCTAGACGAGTCAAATAGACATGCTCGCACTTTTATTTTTTACATTTATTTACATATATAATTCTTGAGTTAAGATAAGTTTTTTAATTTAGAATTAGGATTGTAAAAAAAAAAGGGGCATTTGAGAAGCCTGCATATATTTTTTTATTAAAACAAATTATCGACCCACAGCAAATCACGAGTTAAAGAACAAATCGATACCTAATTCTTGGGCATCACCTCCCCTGTGTATCTACTGTATATCACCTTTGATGCTTATGATTATTTAATACTGTATTAGAAATATATGTATAAGTAAATAATATTATTGTGATTAGCGAGCGGGTTCCAATTAAGCTGCAAAGGCATCTTTGAGTAGCTTAATCGACTAATTTTGTCTGGGTCCGGAACTTTTTAATTTCGATGCACTGTCTTGCTTTTACTTTTTCATCTCCAGCCAGTATTTTAATTCCATGTCAATGCATGCATGAGATGGGAATGATTATTTGGTGGTGTCAACCGCAGTTAATGCCCTCATTTTTACGTTTACATTGCTTCTCGACGACACCCCACGTTCTCTTTCAACTATCCACAGCCATGACGACTTTCATGGTCTTCCATTGCAGCTATTAAATAATCTCATCACTCTTCTCCTGCGGTGGTGCCTCCATGAATGTGGGCTTTGAAGTTTTAGCCTCCCTCGTTCTACCATTTCACATACCAGAAGCTACAGGAAAGAAAGAAAAAAAAAGGAAATTTGCTGCATCCAACAAGCTCCTCAATAGTTGATTCGACGAATTAAATTTCAATAATTATTTTTTAAAATAAAAAAATATATATCGTTTTGAAATAAGCTAGATGAAGCTATCTAATTCATAACCCGAATAGTTAAGCTTATAACTATGATTGGAATGACTTAATTACGAGATGTTTGAAAAATGTCCCACCAATAATTACATAGATTAATTGTCAATATAGACTCTCCAAATATATAGCTAGCTAGCTAGGTCATGCGAATAAAATATGGATAGTTAATTAGATGAAGCAACGGGGCAAGTAAGGAAATGAATTAACAAGGGTCGATCAACGATGCCAACACCGGCCCCCTTCTAATTAAAACAATCACAGCATTTCAAGGAAACAAAATCAACATCGAAGAAAATGACAATAGTTGACTGAGATTTACGTTGACCATGTTGATCCTTCCTCACGTGCTTTGCTTACATGACGTAGAAATTTTGTGAGTGGTTAGGTTTTGACAGCTTGGATTATTGAAAATAAAACGCAGACCAATTAAGAGCCATAAGAGAAACGGCACTCACTCTTTCAGACGAGAGGTTTGGGTGTTGCCACACGCAACATAGCAGAGCAATTCCCATGTAAGACCGTGCCTCCATGCAATTCTTTCTCATTGGATCTGCGTTAGAAAATAAATCTATAAATACAAAACTTGGCTATCTTTCCGAGTTGTTCTGGTAACTCACGCTTAATATTCTATCAATTTATTATAAGGATCAATATTTAAGTAAAATAATATAACCCTTAATTATCGATCAAAATACCAATTAATTAAACTTCATATGATTTTGTGTTTTCTGAGATATATACATCGATCATCACATATCGGCCTCGAACGCATCAGTACTGGGTTTGAACAAGATGTTCTTGACACTAACATGGATACATCACCGAGAAATGTCAGCTAGAATGTTATTATTTTTTTCTTAAAACAAGCCCTGTACGTCGTTTTGCTGAGAAATAACCTCAACTCTTCTCTTTATTGGGATCGACAGCCTCTTTTACCTTTTCAAGATCTTCCCTTTGCTCTGTTTCTAACTTTTTATTTTGTGTATTTACATGGTTCAAATACATTTCTCTCAATTTCAAACCCGTTCAAGACCGACAAAATGGATGAACATGCACGAGTAATTTGACATGAATTCACGCTGCCAATTTGCTGGTGCTCTCTTTTATATAATTGAAAACAGAACGGAGCCCATCACTCATTGTCAAATAAACACCAAACTTGTCCCCCGTGCATTTCCTGTTCTTGTTGTCTTTCCCAAGTATTTTTATAATATTCATTAGGGGGGGTGACAAGACCTGAGGAGGTTAAAGATTTTGATGCTTCATGTGCATGCTTGCATTGGCTTGAGATTGGATTCATATTAAGGCAAGGTTACTTGCTAGCTAGCTGGCTAGCGGGCACAATTTAAGCGAGAAATTTTGTCATCACATCAGTGGGATTCTTTCTTGAGGAATAAATTAATGATACCACGAACTAGCTACCAAATCATGATTAAAAATTAATCAATTTGAGGGAGTTTTTAATATCATCGAAAGATAACATAACTATAATACGTGGAGGAACATCATCGTATAGTATGAGTAGAAAGGACAAATTGTTAGAAGCTATATTTAATTAAGAGAGCAATCAATTTCATTATCTTAATTTGACTAGCTAGATCATTGGAACCGGACATTTTTTCTTCCTGTTTGAAGTGGATCGGTTGTAGAAAAGGATGTGTTCCTTAAGATTAGGTTTTTGTTTTTCAACGAAAACAAAAATGAACTGTTTGTTCTGCCAAATTAGAAGCAGCTGTCATCACATAGTTGATGCGAGCAAAAATAAGTAACTCCTGATATGTTATTGTTAAATAAACTTAGTTATATACGTAGCCCCAAAACTCTGAATCGGTTGGCTCATCGAACACATAATCATTATTAGCCACAACAGTCAATCTTTTGTAAATGATTTACATGCGTTCCCAACAGTTTGTTGCAGCAAGCTCATAGATTTTTGCATGCTGATCTCCACGTTTGTACCATGGAAGTAATAGCAAAGTTATTAAACCATAAACAACTTGATCTATAACCTAGCATATAAACTTTGATGATGAGTTTTATGAGTTTTTCATCTAGATTGATCTAGATCAATGTGTGTGTGTGTGTGTAAAGGTTAAAATATAGTTTTTTTGAATTTTTTAAAAATCAAAATAGATTTTAATAACTTAAAGTCACAGTCAAGTTGTGGTGTCGATCGTAGAGAAATATCTATGTTGATATTTACATGGAGAAGAATTTGTGTAATTATATTTATAAATTAATTTAGAATCAAATTGAAGAATTTAATAAAGTGTAAACATTTTATTATACTTTAATGGGGTCAAATTCATTCTATTTAGGTCTTAATTGGTGAAAAATTAAGTTTGGGGGCCCAATTCGGGTTAAATTGAGAATATTAGAATTTTCAGAGATCAAATTTGAATTTTGCCAAGTCACTGGGATGAGATTAGGGGTGAACTTGAAGAAAATTAAAAGTTTAATGGTCAATTAAGGATCTAACTGTATAAATCTGAGATCAAGAACCAAAATAAAAAAGAAATGTAAAGTTATGGGTGCAAATAAAGTTTGGTGGGGATAAAATTGTTTACAATTAAAGGTTTAAAGCCAATTAAGAACACAATTAAAACAACTATAAATTGAATGACCACATTGTACTTGTCAGCAATGGTCCCATTCTATGCTTTGATATTAGACAATTTAAACATGTCATCGTTTTCATCATTGCAGAATTAAAAGGGAGAATTTGCATCTGCACACAGCAAGCAATTAAAGAGCTATCTTCTTCCTTATAAATACATACAGGAAGAAAGAACAAAAAGGAGGAACATGAAGAAATAAAAAAAGAAAAAAAGAGCAAAGATAAAGAAGGAGAGGAAAATGATAAAAACACATAAATACAGATATTGAAAACAAGTAAACTATGAGCAACCTCTCAGCACCACCAGCAATTCCTTCCTCTCCTCATCATCGATAGCAATTCCAGCTTTCTTATCCTCATCGTTCCTAGTAGTGCCGACAACTCCTTTCTCTCCTCATCATTGACACTTCTTTTTCCCCATCATTGGTAGCTTTAGCAATTTCTTTTTTGCTCGACAGTCGACCAATAACAACTTCTTGACACCACCATTAACTCTTTATAGTTCTTTGATGACAAACAACATCTTGTCCTTCCCTTTCAACAAAAACAGTAACTGCACCATTCTCTCCACATGACAACAACCTCTGACAATAGTTGCTTCCTCCTCCTCTAGTCATCATTAGCCTCCGACAGCAGTTGTTGCTTCTTCCTTTAGCCAACATCAACCTTCATTATGTCTCTAACTCTCAATCATACTCTAGTTGGACCTCCTCCGTCATTAGGTAGCTTCCTTCCCCTAGTTTTTCCATAGCGAACGTCCACTGTTCACTTGATATCTTTTTTCTCTTTGGCTTGGACTCATTTAACCCCAGTCAGTCGGTTAGGTCAGGTTGAGCCCAAACCTAACATGGCTGGGCTAACCCATTTGGTTGGGCCAGCCAAGCTCTCTCTCTCTCTCTCTCTCTCTCTCTCTCTCTCTCTCTCTCTTTCACACACACACACACACATTAAAGATATATATCTATATTTTAAAAATTAAAAAAAAATATTTTTTTTTCCTGTGCATATGGCTAAATTATAAAAGTTTTCTTAGCATATTCTCATAAAAATATATTTTTCTCGTGTTTTAAAATACAAAATGGATATTATAACCAATTTATGATTATGCATTAGAGTTCATGGAAAAAATCAAAAATCTTTCAACAACCATTTTGTTCATTTTATTTAGTTGTAAACTTTAATTATTGGAGTATAAAATTACATTATAAAATATACCTTTATATATATTAAAAAAGATAATAATGTTGTGCTAAATTCATACCTTAGAGCTGTTAGGTATTTGACCCAATGAGGTATAGACTATATCACGAAAATAGATCTACTTCAAGACTTATAAAAGGTCAATAAATAAAAATCTAATTGAGAAAAATGATCAAACAAGAATGCACCTTATCTTATGTAAGGTGTATTGAGGGTGATACGTCTTTCCCTTATACAACAAGTCCCTTTACATGGACTCTCACAAACCATTAAGTTTTCTATTGACCTTAATACTAGATGGTGACCCCTAAATAATTACAATCATAATTTTATGGTTATAAAAAATCTTTTTCCAAATACCTTCCTTGTCTCCGGAGATGGTCACGTATAATGAAAAAACACCATCATGACATTACCAGGGGAATTACAGTCATTGTTTCCATTCGTATATTTACAGTTGGTGTTTCTATTGATGGGCCCAATGCCGATGAAAAAACCGATAGATAAAAAATTACCGATGAATGTTATACCGATTGACGGTTCCTGCCTATGTGATTGTCGGGAAAACAATTATCAATAGAAATTACATTATAATATTGATAAAGATATTCATCGATAAAACGGGTAATTCTAGTAGTGTAGAAATATGTTAACTATATTTTTGATAAAAAAAAAAATTATTTCTTTAACATCTATATTTAAATGAAAGGATCCATCACCCCTATCCTGAGATAGAAGTAAAAGCTAAAAGTAGACAAAAACCTTTTCAAATGTGAAATTTTAAATTTAATAAATTTCTTTTAAGAGAAACTAATTAAATACTACTCTTAATTGAAAAAACTGAGTTTAATGTTGGGTTCAACCACTGTTACTCGCCATTTATGATTGTTATTATGATTTATTTATGAAAGAGGCATATATTTGATCAATACATAAAGATCTACAGGTGGCAAATAAATATGGTGAATATAATTATAATTTAAAGACAATTATCCAGTGATCTTGTGATTTGACTGAATATGGAATGCTTAGGCTCCATATTAAGTCCCAACAACGCCCTTTCTTCAGAGAAAAGGCAAAAGTAGTTCACGATGCCAAGTTTTTCTCTGATATGCTGAAAATCCTGCCATTCAACAAGAGCTAAAAGGAAAAGTCGACGATGAAATTAAATGTACCGGTAGATATCTATAAGAAATTTAGTCAAATTAAATGTATCCAACCCCCTTAAAACAAAAGAAAAAATAGATTTATAGTTTATAAAATATGAGGATTATATTAAATATAATTATAATCATGAACTCGAGTCGTTTATATCGATGAACACCCGTGAGATGTACGTCGTTGCATATTGGACTGTCGAAATGGAAGAATATTTGTCCACAGGAGACTACTTTCATAGACAACCAGGCAATTCCGGTGGACTTTGAAATATGAAATTTCCCGATCTAGCTACCAAGCTAGCAGCGTCTAGGAATACAGATGATGATGCCTTTCATACTATTTCATGGGATTTGTTCTGAAACTCAGGACCCCCTAATTCTGTTCATTATGGCAAAGTCTAATGGTTCTTTATTGATACTGTATTTTAAAAATATTTTTGAGTTTATTTTAAATTAAGTATTTTTAATATGGTTAGATTATTTTGATATGTTAATATTAAAAATAATTTTTTTTAAATAAAAATTATTTTAAAAAATAATCTCAACCATACTTTACTAGTAAATAATTCCGCAATAATGTTAACAAAACAAATATAATGAACGACGACCCCATGTCAACAAATTGCCCAACTCGTGACCCACATAATTATTACCAACCACATACATGCATGTTCAAGCCCCTCCTGGTCTTCAAAGTTATTAAAGAACCTGGAAAGAGTCCATTTGAATAATGTGGAAGCCATATTTATTAGGGTTTTCTTGACCATTTGAATGAGCTTGGGGTGACTCTTTCAGTTCAGAGGAGCGTGTGGGGTAGTGAGCAAAATCAAAATTATGAGATTTTTACTACTCTCAAATTATTAAAAAATCACTTAAATATATTTCTAATCTACGTGACCCAAGCCATTTCAATTTGGTGCATTAATTGATAAGCCGGCAGACAACAAGGCTGCTAGCATCGTACCTCAACTTGGACTAAAATTTTCTTGCTGCCTTAGTTGTTCCGCAAGATGGACAGGGAGCATGAAAGGAAGAAATCAATAATAATAATTAAAAAAAAAGAAAATAAAAAAAAAAGAGAAGGGGCTGCGGTGGTCACCCTGCCAACAGCACCATCTTGGCCTCGCACTTTTGAAGTTCTTCATGGGATAATGGAACTAGAATTTCTTAATTTTACTGCTGAATGTTTTGTAATTTGATGCGGTTTGTATTGTAAACATGAGAATATTTAATTAACTAGTAAATATCACAGATTTATATGGATTTTATTGATAAACCTCTTCTAAAAATGTGATTAATAAAACCCTACAATTTATATATTCTCTTAAACCTATGTTCTTAAGGGGTAATTGTAAGAGTTATCACAGTGGAAACATGCCCTAAGTTGGTGCAGCCGCTGCACTTTCCTCCAACTTAATAAATTTGATTTACAGCTAACCAGAAGATAGAGGTTAGAGAATACTGGTTCAACCACCAGGTCAAACGATTGAACAGGTCGGTCACTGCAATGAAAGAGAGTAAATAGATGTTATATGATATTTTAATAACAGGATTGTTAAGAGATTAATTTATATTTGAGTCATGTTATTATTATAATATATATTCCTAATTGAATGATATTTTAGTTTTTTAAAATGCATAACAATAATGATATATTTTTTTTTTAATTTCAGTTTGAGAAACAAATTCACAAACTTTAATAGTTTTTTTATTTATTATTATTAACGTGGGTGTTCGGATGAACTTACATGCATCTCGACTAATTTTATGAATTTTAAAATTAATAATTATATAAATTTTAAATGATAATCGTATTAACAATCACGAATATAAAATTACACGAACATACATTTTAGTTTGAATTTTTTAACACCGGACCACTCTACTATATGGGTATTGAATGTCTTTGTATTGGGCTTGAATGTGTAGAATCTTACGCTTTCACGTAACAGTCAAATCTCCACTCCATAGTCCACAGACCAGAGGCTCTGGCCCAAAGATGAAGGAATCCAGAGTTTCAGCCCTGTTAGCCTCTTAATCTCCCCTATGATCATGGTGCTCTCACTTTCATGCATCTTGATCATTGATTCTTGACCAAAATCATTCCCGGACAGATCAAGGACACATGCTCTTCCATCGATCATTCCCTTCTCACTAGATTCTCTTCTAAAACCCTAAAGCAAAGAACAAGTGAAATCAAAGTAACAAGCATAAAAAGAAAACGAAAGTAAAAAGAAAAAGAAAAAGAGCACTTACGAGATATATTCTTGCGACTCTCATTTAGCCTTCCCTTGATTCATTTCATTGCTGTCTTCAAACCATATTACAAACTAGAAATTAAACATAGAAAATTCAAAACTTCCATCACATTTCTAATGGCTTATAACCCTTCTTCTTGTTTTCACCATTCTTTTTGTTTCCTATTCATTATATTCGTTCTTCCATATTTTTGCCCCACAAAAGCTCAAGCTGCAGGCCATTGTAGAACCTCATGCGGAACTATTCCCATAAGCTACCCGTTTGGCATTGATGATGGCTGCGGCAGTCCTTATTACAGACACATACTCGTCTGCTCCGATTCGGGCTTTCTTGAGCTTCGAACGCCTTCCGGGAGATACCAAGTTCGTAGCATAAGCTACTCAGATCCTCATATGATTGTCACTGATCCATTCATGTGGAGTTGTCAAGATGGTCATAACTTTCGTGCAACTAGGCCATTTAGCCTTGACACAAGCACACATTTAACACTCTCCTCTCAAAATGACTACCTCTTCTTCAACTGTAGCGAAGAGAGGGTGATTGTCCAGCCAAAGCCTATCTTCTGTGAGAGGTTTCCTGATCGGTGCGACTCAACATGTGATAGTGCTAGTTATCTTTGCAGGCACTTGCCAGGATGTTCTAATGCATTAGGTAGTAGTTCTTGCTGCTCTTACTTGCCGAAAGCCACTGAATCGTTGAGGCTGATGTTGAAGTATTGTGCTAGTTATGCTAGTATTTACTGGAGAACTGGTGTAAATTCTCCGGACGATCAAGTACCTGAGTATGGTATAAGAGTTGATTTTGATATTCCAGTGACTAGAGACTGCCTTCAATGTCAAGACATGAACAAAGGAGGTGGATCGTGTGGATTTAACACACAATCACAGAGTTTCTTATGTCTATGCAACCAGAGATCAAATGTCACAACTTATTGCAATGGTATGTTAGTATTCAAGATTTTTCATCTGTCTTAAAAGTAAATGGCAGAAACCAACGGCTGTTTTTGTCTGTCTGCAGATCACAGTACTACTAGCCACAGCAAGGCAGGAGTTATTGCAGGTGAAGTAATGAATAAAATTTGATATATAGTTGTAAGACTTTCTGGGAATATTTTGGGTATTGAATGAAAAGACCATGCTTATTTAATTTGATGTTTCTTATTGTGGTTTGCAGGGACTGTAACTGGAGTTTCAGCAGCTGGGGCAATAGGAATTGGTGCTGGTCTATGGTATTGGAAGAAAGTGAGAGCCACAGCACCAGTAACATGTGGGGTTCAGAGCAATGAGAACAGGCTCTTTTAAAAACAAATGAAAAGAAAAAGTGAATGCCCATCACTTTCTCTTTTCTTCTTTTCTTATATTTTGAGTTGCCTTTAGCACTTTAACAAGCCATTTCATGAATCTGTTCTCTTCGTTTCCAAGTTTATCCTGAATTGAATTGTTTATACAGTAATATAAGATATTTTTTGCTTTTGGGTTCACAAAATGATGCTACCAGATTTGTAGGGTGTCGCAATTTCTGTAACTTTCCTACTTTTTGGTCAGAGCTAGATAGCGCGCTAGCTACTGATCATCAGCTCAATTTGCGTTGTCACTTGATCACACTGTTTCAAGCAACATGATTTTAGGTTGATCCTGCTCACACCTTGAATATTGAAAGTAATTAAAAAAAAAGATTATGAACCAAACAAGAGTGAGAAATCATGATGACTATTATAATGATCACAGATTTACATTAACTGGAACATCAAATTTTGGCGGATTTCATCTTGCTTTACATTGCCACTTGGCCTCTTAAAAAACTGTTTTGGTAGACATGGTCCCTCGAGTTAACACCCTTAACTATCATGGGAACAATGCTTCATTGGACTGCTTTAAAGTCCCTACACATAACAGTGAGATCCGATCTGTATATTATACAGCTCTATCAAACTGCTTAATTTTTTATACATTCTTTCCAAGAAGCTATGTCCTGTCATGTAAGAAACCTTCTCCATACGAGTTAAAGACAAGTTCTTTTTACATAGGGCATAATCAAGAACATCTAGCCCTCTGCATCATGGTCATGGGATATTATTAAGATATAGGTATACCAGCCTGGAATGATCTTGAGGAGATTTGAAGTAGTTCCTTTCACTAAAGATGGCTGGATTAGCACTACCACCGGTTTCATACATTTGCCATTAATTGGTCATATATATCTATTTTGAGCAACATGGGCATGGTCAAACCTTACCCTGCAACATGATACCCCAAAATTTATCTTAAATTAAGACTGATATCCAGGTATAACTATTACCAAACAATGCCCCGTTTTTCTCTCTCTGAATGTATTGTTTCTCTTTCCGTGACATCCTCTTAATAATTAATCAAGAGCTAAAACGGTTGAAAGCCATGTTTACTTTCGTCGTGAGGCCATGGCTACAGTGATGGATGATTCAAGAGAATGGATAAAGGAAGAAGATTTTATAGAACAAGGGCGGGAGGGTCACACAATCTAGAGGCTAAAGAACTTGATTTAGGTAAGAATGTGATGCTGGACAAAACGTGGTTGCACGAGCTCAGGCTGGTTGACTTGTTTCTCCCAAAGAGGAAAAAACTAACCAAATTAAAATAAAATTCATTGACATAGCAAGTCTACTCCGAAATTATAAATGAAAATCTACTAAATCATTCCAAGCGTGCATTGGATACGGCAAGAATGCAAGATAGAGAGGACTTTTATCTGATCTCAGTAGTATTATTGTTGATCCTTGATAATTTGTCGAAGCATATGATCTGATCTCTTATTGTGGTAATAAGGTAGAATAAGTTTATATGCAATGATCTCTATCATATTATATGGATCTTTAATCGTATTTAGGTTCTAATTTTAATATTTGATTTTGCCCTCCAATCTGTTTGGACTCCAATATAGAAATTTTCATTTCTCTAATTATAGATGATAGGAGGACCATTATTCAAATTACCATCTGTTTAAAGAAAAAAAGATTCACATTTATATTACAATTAACCCATCAAAAACCAACGGCAAATGCTCATTACAACAGAGGAAATACTGAAAAGAACAAGTAGGCTGTCCTGCCCTAGAAAATGGCTTGTCGCTTGTGTCAACATGCTTCACCAACAACACAGTTTAAAGGGCCTGCATCAGATGTTAAAGCAGGAGTCATAGCTCCTGGAGAAACTGTGAAGGATTGAGCTTGGGAATAACGTGGAGCACAACTTCCATAACCAGATTGGACAAAATAAGCAGAGTTCATAAACACATCCTTAGATGACCTCCACTTCCAGTTCTTCCAGCCACCATTAACCTCTCTCTTGGTAACCTATCAAGCACAATCCATTTTTTCTTGGTAAGTGCTAATTTCTAGAAAAAAACCACAACATTTTTACATTATCTTTCAATCAGCCTTACACAGTCTGTAATTGGTTTGTGCGGTGAACAAAAACAATGAAGCGAGACAATGTAATAACTTCTCCTATTAAAATAAATATCCACACCTCTTTGGCATAGGGAATGTCAGAAGCAATGAAGTAGTTCCCTTCACTAAATATGGTTGAACCAGCACTGCCGCCAATGGCATACATTTGCCATTTATCGTATCTGTTGTTGGCAACATGGGCATAACCAAACCTTACTCTGCGTTTAGTTTTGAACACAATCTCTGCGTTAGATTTGAAACTATAAATTTCCTGGGAGTTTTAATGATATATAAATCAACTCACCTTGGCATTCTTTGATTGAGTTTAGGGCCAAAATGATTGAAGACAACTGTTACTTTCATAACTCGATCCTCAGTGTTTTTATCAGTGTCCAAGCAGCATCACCTGTTAGTACGTGCCAAATTGTTAGTGATCGTGATCAGAAATTAGATCGAAGCTATGGCTAATGAGGAGAAACGTTTTCCCTTTACCTTATCATGCTCGGTGAAATAGTTGTTAGAGATAGTAACAGCAGTGGTAGCATGTATCACATCAATTAGGCCATCCATGCAGCGAGCAAGATAGCAATGGTCAATCCAGATATTGGATGATGCAAAGATGGCAATAGCATCTCCGTCAGCGCCTTGGCGTTCACCGACGTGCGTCGGACTACTCTTAACAAGCCCCCTTTTACCTGGCTTACAGTCATGAATGCTAATCCCATGCACGATAACATGGCTAACATGTTCAATTGTCAGGCACGGCCCGCCCGTAATCTCGACACGAGCACCTCTCCCATCTATAGTCTTATAGCTATTTATCATAAGCTCATTTTCGAGTGTAATAGCCATGTCTTTGGCAAAAATGATCCAAAGAGGCTCAGTTCGGATAGCACCATACCGAAGCGTGCCTGGTTTCGGATTTATCGGATCATCATCCGGAGTCGTGACAACGTATGTTTTCCCATTTTTCCCTCCGATTGCAGCCTGGCCAAATCCCACGGCACAGTCGGCCAAAGCACGACGATTGGTAGCCCAGTCGGACTCCGTCCGCCAGCATGAGTCAATGGTATTCAGGACTTTCTTATAATTTCTTGGCAGATGGGTTGATAAGGATTTAGGCTTGTGGTTAAGCGAATCACCCTGCAAGGTTGAAGCAAAGAATGTAGCGAGACATGAAAGCAGCAGGACGTGTGCTGGTAAGGTCATGGTTTGTGGTGGGGTTGTACAAATGGACAAGGGAATTATATATAGAAGATATATGAAGGTGGTTAACACGATTTAATTCAAGTTTTTTAGGATTTTGATGGCCAGACAAAACGTGGTTTCAAGAGATCAAAGTCATCGCCTAGCCAATTAACAGCCGGCCAAGCTTGGCAGGAAACATGCTTCCCCCAAGCCAATGCAGAATGCCCTGCACGGGCTAACGAAAATGGACCATGGCCTTACAGTAAAAGACAGGCCCTCGATAGGGCCCAAAACCAACTCGCTAAGCTGAGCGGTGATCCAATCAAACTGACTGAGCCCATATGCTCCCGGCCCTCAGGCAAAGCTCCACTGAAGCCGGGGATTGAGGAGATTCACTGTAGAAGTGAGTTAATAAGCGTTTCACTGCTGCATGACGGCTGCGACTTTATTGTTGGTAACAAGTCACAGATTCCAGTTAGCTCTTAGGTTTGCTGGAATTGGCTTACAGTAATTCATCAGGAGGAGCCTCAGTTGCATCACCGCCTCGATTAGGGGATAGTGCCCACTGGCCTGTGCTGTTTCTTGAACACTCTATTGCTGCGGTCAGCCCAGATGAAGTAGACAGACAGTGGTGGACATTGCAACCGATTTTAGCAACGGAAAAATTCATGAGTTGCTGATGTAGCAATGAATTAGCATCGCATTATATTTACGAAAGTAAATTATTTAGGAATATTCAGTCTCTTCTCTCTCTCTAGATTGATTTGTTTACCTTCGAAATTTTCATTTTAAACCATGAGCTTGAGTTGCTTGATAAAAAAGCTTAAATTACCAAGAGAAGACTGCTATATATATATATATATATATATATATATAGTCAAAAGATTCAAAACTACTAGCTGGTGAAATCTTTAATTTTAATATCGTAATAATTAGCTTCAACGATCGAGTTTCGGACCATACAACAAGAACATCTCTTTCTTAATTACTTTATAACCATAACAAGAACTCAAATCTTAATTCATTTATTAAACAAAATTGCCGAAAACAGAATCATTAAACTAAACTTACAAGCAAGTGAATACGATCAACAAGAAATAAATCAAGAATCAAGATTTACAACCCCTGTTACATATTGAAATAATAAATAAATCAATTTTTATGCATAACTACACATCCCATACACACACGCACTCCCCTTTCGTGCACTTGTTGGAAATCTCTACTTGTTTGGTCCTAGATCAAGTAGATATATACGTGCACTCATGGAACCATGGATTTCTATGCATAACTGCACATTCCATATTGACATTTACTCCCTTTCTTGCACTTGTTGCTGCAACCCCCGCAGTTTTTCTTGTCTGACATCGGGTTCACACACTTCCCTTTGCAGCAAATCTCAGGATACTTGCACTTTTTCCCGCACATTCCACAGTTGAGCCTGTCTGTCAGCACATTCACACACTTCTTCTTGCAGCAATCTGGGCCAGGGCTGCCACTGACACGACAAACCCTAGGGTATTTGTTACATGTCATGACAGCTCGAGTCTGGGCCAGAAAGCGGCTTGCCCCTCGTAAAGATGAAGTTGTTTCTTCATTTTCTGGCCAAGGAAGATCAGAATTGTCCTCCTCGTCATCATTATTAATGAATTCAAGAGACGATCGATCTTCCTCAGATGGCGCCGTAGCAGAAAGGGTAATGGCTAAACACCCGAGTAATATTGCTCCGAAAAAGAATATCTTAAGAATCTTCATAGTGTACGTGGGAAAATGTAGCTCGAATGAAATGGTGTAGATATAAATACTTTGGATGTAGAAGAATGGGGAGTTGCAGAGGTATTTATAGAGAAGAAACCGAAGGAGATAGACTCCTCGATCATACATGGTATGCTAGCTATTAGTGGAGTGGTCTTATTCAACGGCCATAAGAGTTGTTGTCAAACTCAACGTAAACCGAGTTAGGCTTTTAAAGAATATTAGATGTAAAGTTAGGTCTAAATTGGATGAGAAAATATTATGCGACGACTAAGACTTAATTGGTAGGCAAGTACTGCTTATCAATTTCTCTTACGTAGCCGAGCAAGCATGGAAATTGTATTTTACCCTAAACACTGTATAATTATACGTGCTGTTCCTTAATTCTTGACAGGTGAGATAATTATTACCACCATGACGGTGACGATGACGGTGACGATAGGTGGCAAGATCTATCTTGTTTCTCATTATGGATTTTTAAAACCACAGGAATTCTTGAGTGCTTAGTTCATTCATTTGAAAATCATAGATACTGCTGGTATGAGTATGAGACAACTACATTCGCAGCTAATGCAAATATTTTTATCTAACACCTAAATATATTATATTTATTTATCCGTTCTCTTTATATCGTATATCTTTCTTTTTCTTATTTTGTAATTAAGTATGAGGAATTACTAGTTCCTCAGATACTCTTAGATTTCTGGAAACTAATTTATAATTAGCTCTAGCATAGCATACATACTAACACATGTATGCATATTGGTTTTGGATTTCATTCAGGTTTTTCCAAATTGAATGCAAGATCCTCATTGGTTCAAAATATTGTCAACCCTGAGGGAGGGCTCCAACTTTAAGTAGTGTGGAGAGAAATGGTGGGTTACAGCTAGCCGAACTCAGAACCTTTTTCTGCAGATCTTTATTAAATTCATTAGCTGATGCAAGTTGCAGCCGTACGTAGTTAGTGTGTGAACACAGATCATTAGACTCCTTCTTGGCTACCATCTTTACCCAACTTTTCCTGTTTCGTTTTTCTCAGGCAAACCACAGTACGAGGAACGCCGCGTCTTTGACAAACCGTTATGGGAGCACTTACTCGTAGTCTTCAAGATTGTAAGAACAGCTTCTTTGTATTTCAGTGATACCGTGTATTTTTTTAATCATTTACTATATTTTTATATTATTTTAATATGTTAATATTCAAAATAATTTTTTAAAAATAAAAAAATATTATTTAATATATATTTAAATAAAAAATACTTTAACAATCAATTTCGCAATTTAAGAGAATAAAATTTCCCACATACCAATCATGTTGGATTATCCAAAATTCCAAATTTTGTGTTGAGATGGAACGACCCATGGATAATTCAACCATGCTGGATTATTTTAAACCTTAAAAATGTCATTTATCGATCCTGGACAAAAGAATAAATTAAAAATTAGAAAAATATTTTATTATAAAAAAAGAAACAGAGATATGAAATTAAATTTGTATTTATAATAGTGTTGATTTTTTTTAATCATTTTAAAACATGAAGGATAAGAAAACATTTCCTTTTTTTTTATCTCCATTTTTTTCTTGATAGAGTAATAAAATACTGCCATGAAAAAAGGAACTTTAAAGAAGGGTGTGTGTATATATATACATAGAAAGAGAATAAAGGAAGAGATGATTTTTTAGGAGTTAAAATTGAATTAATAATGAAAATCAAGAATCTTTTTAATATATTTCTTTAGCAGTCCTTCAGTTTAGTTTAGGTTTAGATGTTAAATTTAACTCAAAATGAATAATTAATAAAATCAAAAAATCATGAATACTTCTGCAAACTTTTTCTCCAAATTAGATCATTTCCTTTTTGGATCAAAAGAGAGACTTTTTTTTTCCATCCCCTTTTCATTTCAATCTGTTTCCTCTCACCCTCCTTCATAAAGGAAATCATACCTTCTTTATTTTTAGGTATTTTTCATAGGTCAGATTAACCGAGTAAACTATGACTATCGCAAACTTTTATAAAATAACTACACCCTGACTTGAACTCCAAATCTATAATGTAGATATCAAATTCTTTGCTACCATATCTTGCCTATCCTTTGGGAACAAGGAAATCATACTTTCCAAAGCTCGAGCTGCTCTTACAGCCTCCCTCATTCTTTCTTATTCCCTTTCAAGTTGTAAGGATCATAGATAGTCGAAAGATTAGAGGTGTACTTCTCGTACTTAATAGCATTATAAATTGAAAGATATTTTGTTAAGGTATGAGATATATTTGAAGAAAAATAGGCATCGGCTAGATTTAATTTTCATCTCTTTGATGATCACTTGTGTTTTAATATTTTTTTTTCCATAAAAAATTACATTTCTTGGTGAAATAGACTGACCATGTGCTTCTTTTCTCCTGCTAGAAAATGGATTTTTTTTCTTAATATTTAATTTCTTTAAAATAATGTTCCTTTCTGTTGTTTTATTATAGTACACATGCACCCACTTGCATGGAAATTCAAGAAAAAACAATGGAAAAACACGCACACACAAAAATAAATGGCAGGCAAATACACGACAAGGATCTCTTGAAATGAATCAGCAGTGAAGGAAACATAGCTTATTACATTATATAAGGTATTGAATCGGAAGAATAAATAAACCTCGATCGACAAGGATATACAAAACTCCATCAATGCAAATTAATGAATTTAAGATTCACATATCTACTTGTTCATTCTTGTTTGGTCCAAATTCAAATGGATCATATAGCACCTTCCGTTTCTATGCATAGCTACACATCCCATACACACATGCACTCCTTTTCTTGCACTTGTTGCTGCAACCCCCACAGTTTTTCTTGTCTGACATCGGGTTCACGCACTTCCCTTTGCAGCAAATCTCCTGATACTTGCATTTTTTGCCACACATTCCACAGTTGAGCCTATCTGTCAACACATTCACACACTTCTTTTTACAGCAATCCGGCCCGGGACTGCCCTTAGCACGACAAACCCTAGGGTACTTATTACATGTCATGACAGCCCGGATTTTCTGAGCTAGAAACCGGTTTGCCCCTCGCAAAGATGAAGTTGTTTCCTGGTTCTGGAGCCAAGGAAAATCCAAGTTTTCCTCATCTTCATTATTACTGAAGTCAAAGGACGATTCTTCTTCAGATGGTGAAGCAGAAAGAGAAATGGCTACAGGCATGAAAATTGCCAGGAGAAAAATTGCATGCAGAAGCTTCATGCTGTGTGTGCTAGTTATAGTGACCACGTGAGTGAAATGTAGCTGACAGTGAATATTGATCGAGGAGAGTGGTGAAGATATAGTTTGCTATGGATGGAGAAGAACGGAGAACTCGATCGAAGGCATTTATAGAGAAGAAATTAGCTGATAGGAGATTGCACGGTGTCTCAGATTGTGTGCTGTTAGTGGAGTGGTCTTATTCAGTGTTTTTAATTCCCGTCAACTAGCTCTCCCAAGGTAAACCAGGTTAGGTTTTTAAAGAATATTATAAGCTAATAAATTAGGTCTAAATTGGAAGAGAAGTCAGACGACTGATCAGATTTGGTTGGCAAGTCTTCTCTTCATACTATTCATTAATCATGGATTTAACAAAACTCTTAAGACTTTCGATTTCGATCACATTCATTTATTTTTATTACAACATGCTGCCATGATCTGCCAGCACATCTTCAGCCCACGTTTCTTGTTCGAGCAAATCGTACGACGAGAACACTGCCTGTTTGACAAACTTGCAGAGTCTTTCTTTTGACTTTGACCGGGATTGATTGTTGGATAACATTATCTTCGTATTTCACCAAGTTCGATTGATTTAATTTTCTTATTGGAACTCGGCTCCAATTTAATCATTTTGAATTAGCCCCTGCTCTTGTGGACTATATGAACGGCATCAAACAATTACATTTTTTTAGGATTCTTGATACCCATTTTGAGGCCCAACATAAAAAAACAAGAACAAAAGAAAACAAAAAATTAAAAAAATATTGGAGAAAATAAAATAAATATGTTAGGGAGAAAAGAATACCAGTTCACTTAGGAAATTGCCGAAGGCTAGTTGAGGAAGATCAAAGTATACTAAATTAAAAAAATTCTAAAAGTGTATTTTCGATTGATGAAGGCTTTATATGCAAGAAAAATTCGATCTATGGAGAAAAACTCAAAAATTGGATGTTGAGGGTTCGATTAGAATTTTTCAAGTTTAATTTGAATTTATTGAGAGCTTAATTAAAAAAAAGATTTTTGAAGTCAATTTACACTTTAATTGGAGGCAATTAAAGTATAGGGGCAAAATTGTAATTTGAAAAACTTAATTTGGTCAAATCAGGGTCTTGATTGCATGGTGATAAAATACTAGCAATTAAACATTGGTGAATATTTAAAATAACTCCAAGAATTTTGGTAAGGTTATGTTTGAAAGAGAAAAAAACTATTTTTACTCATAACTCTGAGAATTTTTGTAAGGCTATATTTGAAAAAAAAAAACCATTTATACTCAAAAATAAAATTGCCTAAATAAACTCAGGAGAATGTCTGTCAAATAAGTTCTTCCTAGAAATTTGATTTTATGCCATTAAATTTTTTATTTAAACAATTTGGTCTTCTAAGGCTCAATTTTGATCCTTAAACCTTAATTTGTTTTTTAATAACACTTGAATTCTCAACAAAACTCTTTTTGTTATTTAATTTTATATCAAATATCTATTTAACTTGAACCTAAAATCTTAATAATTAGTATCATTGTTTCTAATAAACAAATTCAAATCTGCAATAATTAGATTAAAATCTTTCTCTGGTGTATCTCTTAATTTCATTATTTATTTTTGTGACACCAAAACTTTATTTAATTTAATTTAGTGCTAAATCGCCTTTCTTATATTAAATATCAAATCATTTATAGGTTAAACTCATTTGTAAGGCCGACTTCATTCACATGTGAGTGTAAATGTTAATGCAATAAAAAAATATTTTACTTCTTGATATTTTATTTTTGTTTTGGGGTCAAGAATGTAGAGACCCCAAACCTCAATGTATTGTTAAATTAAATAATCTGAATCCAGTTAAATAATCCAAAATAAGTCTAATAAATAAAATAAAAATAACTATAAATCTTATTTAGAAAAAAATAACATGTAACAATTCAAGAATTGTGGATATATATCCCTTCTTACAATTAGGCATTGAATTGAAAGAATAAATAAACCCCTGTGAACCCAAACGACTCAGTTACTAACTACATATGTGTAGATGTAGCTGTTTGTACTAGAAACAAATTGAATTTAAGCTGCAAATCTCTACTTGTTTGGTCCCTGATCAAGTGGTTATATACGCGCACTCATGAAACCATGGATTTCTATGCATAACTGCACATTCCATATTGACATTTACTTCCTTTCTTGCACTTGTTGCTGCAACCCCCGCAGTTTTTCTTGTCTGACATTGGGTTCACACAGTTCCCTTTGCAGCAAATCTCCGGATACTTGCACTTCTTCCCGCACATTCCACAGTTCAACCTGTCTGTCATCA
Organism: Salix dunnii; assembly: GCA_015731905.1. Lineage (NCBI taxonomy): Eukaryota > Viridiplantae > Streptophyta > Magnoliopsida > Malpighiales > Salicaceae > Salix > Salix dunnii. Next base: position 335,290 of record CM027662.1, on the reverse strand, counting down.
CATTCACACACTTCTTCTTGCAGCAATCTGGCCCGGGGCTTCCACTAACACGACAAACCCTCGGGTAGTTGTTACATGTCATGACGGCCCGAACTTTCTGAGCAAGAAGCCGGTTCGCCCCTCGTAAAGATGAAGTGGTTTCTCGGTTCTCATCAGGCTGTACTGGAAGATCAAAATTTTCCTCATCTTCATTATCGAAGTCAAGGAATGATTCTTCCTCAGACGGTGCAGCAGAAAGAATAATGGCTAAAGACATGAGCATAGCTAGCAAAAAGAGCAAGTTAAGAAACTTCATTTTATATGTATTATAAATGAATCTAGCAAGGCAGGTAAAATATATGTAGATCAAGAAGATAGTATTGATGGAGGAGAGGATTTAATGGAGAAGAATGGAGGCTTGATGAGGTATTTATAGAGGGTTCCTCATGGTATGCAAACAAGTCGAGTTTGAAAGGAAATTGCATGGTTTCTCATGTGGTGTGCTAGTAGTGGAGTGGTCTTATTGAATTTTTTTTCCAAGCTATTACCAAAATCAACTAGTAAACCATGTTAGGCATTCGAAGAATAATATATCTTAAATTAGGTCATAGATTGACCCACGGAGACAGCTCGAGCTTTAAAATAACCATCTTTTGCATTCACTCTGTTGTTCCTTCGTTCTTGTCAAGTATGCACATGCACATGCATGGTATTAAATAGGCAAAAGCAAGGATATAGTTTCAGCAGATTAACAGAGTCCTTTTTCAGCAAGCATCTTTAGTTGACTTTTCTTGTTTCGTTTTTCTCAAGCAAATCCTGCTAGGCACCCTGCGTGTTTGACGAGCTTGAAAAACCGTTATGGGAGCACTTCCACATATATAAGATAATTTTTATATCCATAACATGGACACATGAGAAACCAGGCACGTATAGATGATCAACCGCTATTTGAAACTTGAAAAATATCTGAGTGCGAGCTAGGGAATCAAAAGACAGGAGGCAAATAGAGACACAATAAAGGAGACTCGTCATTGCTCACCTCATCACCTCCACTTGATCACCCTGACAGTATCTTTGCTCATTGACCGAACATGGGAAGGGATGGCTCAAACGAAAGTAGAAGATTGGAAAAAGAATCTGCATGGGAGACGAGAGGGACAACTTGAAGTGAGAAGAGGGTAAACAATAATTAGGGGCAGTAAGTTTGCTCCGAAGTTGGTATCAAGTAGATTTTTTAAAGCCAGGTTAGGTTTTTAAAGAATAATATACGTTAAAAAATTAGGTCTAAATTGGAAGAGAAGTCAGACGATTGATCAGATTTGTTTGGCAAGTCTTCCCTTCATATTATTAATTAATTATTCACAATGAATCATGGATTTAACAAAACTCTTAAGACTTTCGATTTAGATCACATTAATTTATTTATTTTTATTAGAACATGCCGCCATGATATGCCAACACATCTTTAGCCCACGTTTTTTGCTCCATTCTTTGGCGAGCAAATCGCACGACGAGAACAATGCATGTTTGACAAACTTGAAGGACGTACCGTCAATGGAGCATTTTTGTCAGAGTCTTTCTTTTGACATTGATCGGGATTCACATCAAAACGCCCAGTAAATTGCGGAAGGCTAGTTGAGGAAGATCAAAATATACTAAATAAAAAAAATCTGAAAGTGTATTTTCGATTGATAAAGGCTTCATCAAAGTGCTTAATTTGCAAGAAAAATTCAATCTAAGGAGAAAAACTCAAAATTGGATGTTGAGGATTCAATGAGAATTTTTCAAGGTTAATTTGAATTTATTGAGGGCTTAATTAAAAAAAAAGATTTTTGAAGTCAATTTAGACTTTAATTGAAGACAATCAAAGTATAGGGGGTAGAATTATTTTACTTGATTCAACCTATCTTTCCTCAAAAATTGTAAAGATCATTACATCATAGGTAGGTCAGAGATGCACCTTTACTAATTAAGCACTGTTAAAAGATCTTTATTAAGGTTTCAAATCCATTGGAAGAAGAATAGACATCATTGACATTTATTTTCTATCTTTTGTTTTTCATTAACACGACAGTTCCATTAGTACTTCATTTTATTTTATTTTAGTGCTAAATCGCCTCTATTTTATTAAATCTTAAATCATATATATATATGGAAAAAAAACTATAAATCTTATTTGGAAAAAAAATTAACTTGAAACAATTCAAGAATTATGGATATATATATCCCTTCTTACAATTAGGCATTGAACTGAAAGAATAAATAAACCCCAACTAACCCAAACGACTAAGCTACTAACTACATATGTGTAGATGTAGCTGTTTGTACTACAAACAAATTGAATTTAAGCTACAAATCTCTACTTGTTTGGTCCCGGATCAAGTAGATATATACGCGCACTCATGGCTTTCTATGCATAACTACACATTCCATACTGACATTTACTCCCTTTCTTACACTTGTTGCTGCAACCCCCACAATTTTTCTTGTCTGACATCTGGTTCACACACTTTCCTTTGCAACAAATCTCAGGATACTTGCATTTTTTGCCACACATTCCACAATTGAGCTTGTCTGTCATAACATTCACACACTTCTTCTTGCAGCAATCTGGCCCGGGGCTGCCACTGACACGACAAACCCTAGGGTAGTTGTTACAAGTCATGACAGCTCGAGTCTGGGCTAGAAAGCGGCTTGCCCCTCGTAAAGATGAAGTTGTTCCTTGGTTCGCATCAGGCTGCACTGGAAGATCAGAATTTTCCTCATCTTCGTTATCAAAGTCAAGGAATGATTCTTCCACGGACGTTGCAGCAGAAAGAATAATGGCTAAAGACATGAGCATAGCTAGCAAAAAGAATAAGTTAAGAAACCTCATTTTGTATGATGAATCTAGCCAGGCGGGTGAAATATATGTAGATCAAGAAGATAGTATTGATGGAGGAGAGGATTTAATGGAGAAGAATGGAGGCTTGATGAGGTACTTATAGAGGGTTGCTCATGGTATGCAAACAAGTCGAGTTTGAAATGAAATTGCGTGGTTTCTCATGTGGTGTGCTAGTAGTGGAGTGGTCATTTCAATTTTTAATTTTCCAAGCTATCACCGAAATCAAGCAGTAAACCAAGTTAGGCATTCGAAGAATAATATATCTTAAATTAGGTCTTAGATTGACCCTCGGAGACAGCTCGAGCTTTAAAATAACCATCTCTGTCGGTCCTTCATTCTTGCCAAGTACATGCATATATGCATGATATAAAATAGGAAAAAGCAAGGGTAGTTGCCGCTACTTGGTACCATAACTTGTATTTCAGCAGATTATTAGAGTCCTTTTTCAGCAAGCATCTTAAGTTGACTTTTCTTGTTTCGTTTTTCTCAAGCAAATCCTACAACGCACCCTGCGTCTTTGACGAACTTGAAAAACCGTTATGGGAGCACTTTCACATAGTCTCTCGTTTCACCTTCAACAGGATTTTTAGACAGCATCAAAGGTTCAATTGTTTTGGTCCAGAGCTAGAGATGATCAACCTGAAATGCTAAAACCTTAATTAAATATTCCGGGCTGTATAATGTTAGAGAATAATTTAAATTATAAGATAAGATCTCGTTTAACAGTTTAAATTTTTAGATAAGATGATTTTTTGAGATGGTATCAGAGTTTTATTGATTTAACGATCACAAGTTCGAATCTCACTATCCTATTTTATTTAATAAAAATCAAACACAAGATAATATAAGTCTATACAAGTTTTAAGTTTAAAAATATTTTATTTGAGAAAATATATTTGAAAATAATAAAAACTATATTCTAAAATTTTATTTGATAATTTAAATTTTTAAATAATATAATTTTTTTTATCCATAACATCCACACATGAAAAACTAAGCACGAATCGATGATCGACCGCAATTTGGAACTTGAAAAATATGTGAGTGCGAGCTAGGGAATTGAAGGACATGAGGCAAATAGAGAGACAATAAAGGAGACTCGTCATTGCTCACCTCATCACCTCCACTTGACCCTGACAGTGTCTTTCTCCATTAACCGAACATGGGAAGGGAAGGCTCAAACGAAAGTAGAAGATTGGAAAAAGAATCTGCATGGGAGACGAGAGGGACAACTTGAATTGAGAAGAGGTAAACAACAATTAGGGTTGCAATGTTTTCGTTTTTCTTCAGCAAAGGAATAAGTTGTTATAAAGTTGAATTTTTTGATGAAATTTTGGAGAGAAAAATGAATAGTGATTAGATAATACATCGTTTAACCTCATTTATTTTATTAATATTTAATTTGATCCTTTATCTGATGATGATTATAATTTTAATGCAATCCCTCTTTCATTTTCAACCGATTAACTTGATAAAAAATTAAATTTCATATTTGAAAAATTCTAATTTTCTTAATTTAACCGTAATTAGGTTTCCAAACTAATTTTCCACCAATTAAGATTTTAATAAAATTAATTTGATCCATTTAAAGTATAGTTAAGTCTTTGCACTTAATTAAAATCCTTCAATTGAACCCTAAGTTAATTCCTAAACATATTAAACTTTAATTTGATCCATAATTCAATCAAGTCGGCCTATTAAAAATTTAATTATGCATTTAGACTTAATTTTTATACAAATTTATCTGATAATAATTTATTTTAGACTTGAATCTATATTTTCTTTTATTTTTTGGTGCGATAGGGGTACGATTAGACTCTCAAATCTGTCAAAAATCACCAACTTAATTTTTCCACCACTCCATCCTTTTTTCTATTTTTTTTGTTATTATTTTTGAAGTTTTAAAAATAACCCAAAAATAAATTACGGCAAATTGATTTTGAATTTTTCACATGGATTTGTGTGTGGTATTGAGGAATTTGAGATTGTCGTTTGGATTTGAAATATAATTACGAATTCAAGCTTCAAGGTATATATATTTTGCTTTCCAATTTATTTAAAGAATCAAAAACTTGGTTTTTTTTTCCTCACCACCTAGTTAACTCAGTGCCCGCTTAGCTTTTTAATATATAAGTATATTTTTTATTAAAACAAAATAGATTGAAAGACTAAGACAAACAGGCCATTATTCTTGTGAATGGTATCTTCTGGTTGATGGTTAGCAATTCTAGACAGAAGGAGAGCACAAGAGAGAAGGGTACACCATAATTTCGGATTAAGAATTCATAAAGGTAATGCTTACATAAACATGAAATCATCAACAGCATGAAAATCTAGGCAAAAGCTAGCCCACCCCGAATTGATTGCTTGCCTTTATTGGTAACACTCAGCACAATCCTATTGACCATGCATGACATGACTAATTGCACACTAACTTATTAGCTAAATCTTGCTGAAGGTCCATGAATTCCATTCACTCGTGCAAAACCTAATTAATTAATTAATTAGCATAGCTGCACAATCCATACGAACAAGTGCTTCCCTTGTTGCACTTTTGATTACACTTGCCACAATGTTTCTCGTCAACAGAAGGGTTAACACACTTCCCTTGACAGCACATTTCAGAATACTTGCACTTTTTGCCACACTTGCCACAATTAAGCCCGTCGGTCATCACATTGACACACTGTTTTCTGCAGCAGTCAGGCCCAGCACTTCCTTTGGCACGACAAGTCGTAGGGTATTTGTCACAAGTCATGGTCGCTTTACCAGCTAGGAAACGACCGCTTCTAAGGAGATGTGCTGGTTTCTCATCTCCTTGCGATGGAAGGTCACTGGTGCTATGTTTTTCTATGTCATCATGGGATTGTGTAGCCAGTGGTGTTGCTGATTGAGTGTTGGCCAAGGCCATGAGCAGTAGCAAGGTAAACAAAATTGTTGATGACCTCATGACTAGGGACCTTTTGAGAGTTTGTAAGGTAATTATAAATAATGATGCTACATTGTTGGTGAAGGGAGGAGGGACACTGCATGTGAAGGTTTTTATAGGAGGCTAAATGGGAAGATTCTCCATTTTCTTTTCATAATGGAGGTCATTTTCTTCAGTGGATAAATGGTTCAAGTAATTAACAGAATTAGGCCTTTTCGTGGCTGAAATGGGAAAACAGGAAATTGAGAAGAACCTAAAATATGAAGGCTCTTCGTTGTAATATGATTTTTTTTGACCTTCTTAAACAATAATTAATTAATAACATTAACCTTTTGATGATCTAAGTACCCATTATGGGTTACAAGATCTATTTATTTCCAAAATAAAAATGAAAGAAAAGGTTAAGAGAAAAAGTTTAAACATGCATTATGTTTAAGTGATTTTTATGCGTGCTGATTGCTTAGAACTTTGCGTCCTAATTATTTTAACATATTCTTGATTAAAAAAATACTCTTTAAAAACATGTTTACCAACCGTAGACTCTGCTACACAGAATCCCTAGCTAAACAATGAGAATTACTGTGGCAAATGAGTTGTCAAAGAGAGGGAACGCAGACTTTCTTAACAGTTAACGTGACCAATTCAAAGCCCTCAATATCTGCAGCCCACGTTACGAATAAGCTCCAAACAATTTTCATTTTCTTTTTTCCACCGTTTGATTTCTGAATTTTATGTCAGTCATAGAAGCACTTTCTTTCGTTTACCTTGGCAATTGCGTGAAAGCACCTTACAATTTCCCTCACAAAAGAGATTAGGGCTGGGATTTTGCTTCAAGTTTTGACTTTAAATCATAGATATTTCTCCACAGTTTGGCTACCTTGCAACATGCAGTGTCGACCAAGAACTTTCATGTGTGACAAGCAGGTCCAAAGCACGTGTTCCTACAATATTTTATTTTCTTCTCCTGAGTCCTCCAATTCCTCCTCTGATAGTTGCCAATAATCCGTGACAGAAGTAAATGAAGCCTGACTTTTGCAGGCTGCTAAACTCTACGCAGCCTTCACTTCCTATCTTATGAACTACTTGATACTGTGTACCTTCCCTGAGCACATGCTTAGTTTGACCCTGATAAGATGCTTGCGGGTTTGCTTGGAGCTGAAGCAAATGCCCGATCATATGCTGAGCCATTGAGCAGGAGATGCGCGCACCCTTGAGCTGCTAGCTAGATTAATTAAGTATTAAGCATCACTTTTCACTTTCCTTAACTGCAGCTGTTTCCTCTCATAAGAATTATTATACAACGAATTCAGTAGGGGAACGTCATGTCGTCAAAGGAATAGTCTAATAGCTAGAGGCCCGTCGGGGCTCCCTAGTAGAACCAAAAACACATTAGGAAGATCATTGTATATTTTCTCTAGTACTATATGTAGAGGATTTTTTTGCCGGACATTAATTTAGATGAAGAATGTCTGAAATTCTTGGCTGATCACTGACATGTAAGTGAAAGCTCTCTGTCGCCGGAATCGAAGATTTTAAGCTTAATTTGCTGCCGTGGTAATATCCACCTTTATGTTTGCCGGTCAGAAACTTGAACTCCAGTTGCTCTCATTAATATTTATGGATTTAATTGGTATTAAAGAATAATATAAGTTATTTGAAAATTCACTTAACAAGTTTAAGTTTTTGAGTTGAAATAATTTTTAATTATAATGTTAGACCCTTTATAAGATGATGTGAATATATATATATATATATATATATATATATATATATATATATATATATAAAGAGTTTTACTTCAAAAAAATAATATAACTCTGTTTATTTATGGAATCATCACCTGAAAATTGTCAAATGCAAATGCAAATACTAATGACATCAACTTTGTCAGTAGTTTGATCTATTTGATTTTGATTTCATGACTTAGGTGTTTTGTAATGAAATAAATAATCACATATTTTATTAGTATGTTTTATATTTTATCAATTTTATTATTAAGTTGAAAATTTTAACAAATATGGAGGATTTTTTTGTAGAAAATTGATAGTAGTTTAAGAATACTATTAAAATAGATTGGATAAGTTTTGAGTTAAACCAATGTTAGCTATTTTATTTTACCCGTATTTTTAATTAATACATGTTTTCATCAATAACTGAGTGAGGTTTATGACAAAATCATTGAATAAACAAGAAATATTTTACCATAAAAGAATAGAATGAAAGTGAACTTTTATGTTACTAAGTTCATGTTTTTATTTATGGAAATTCCTTGTCCTAATAGTCCGGTAAGAATATAGGTATTTTTATTTGATCACTGATTGATGAGTTAAAATAGTTATAGTCATATGGGATTTTGATGTGTGATGTCTTAAAGAAATAAAATTATTAGAGAAAGGCAATTTTAATGTGGAGTGTCAATTATTTTCTTGTGTAAAGGAAGGTTTCTAGCTATAACATGTATGGAAAATTATCATATTCATATTGTATTCAAAATAATAAGGCCTTCATATTAACAAATTATGGTAAAGCATTATTTATTATTTCTAACTAATCACAACTAAAGAAAAAAACAAGGATTTCCTTATTAGTATAGTTGAAAGAAGATATTGCATTATCCATACCGAAGAATTGTATGATGTGGTATTATAGTACAATGACTTTGTATTTGATTTTCAATCTAGTAAGCAAATGTTTTCTAGTTTTGGAGTAACCTATAATTGGGTAAAGCAAAGTATTGTTTTAGAGCATTTTAATTGGAAAAAAGGGTCGTTATGTTCAAGATGTACATATTAGAAAGTATATTTCCCGGTAGAAGTCTTACTACTCAATATAAGTTTGTTTTCCTTTTTTGCACGATTAAAAAGTAAACAAAAATTAGTTACTTTATAAAGTTTACTTTCAATTAACAAATGGAATTTGAGGTCAATATATTTCTCTAAAAAACAAGCAAACATTTTAGTCAAATAAACATGAAAAAGTTTTGAAAGTGATTTCTAGAAAACCACATTTTATGAAACAAATGGGGGCTAAATCATATATTGAAATAACTTAGACTTTTTAGATAATTTAGTTTTTTTTTTTTTTTTTAATAATAAGACTTATGCTGGGTATATATTTATTTTCAAGTTCACATATGTGGACCTTGTGATTGCAAGGTTATGCTGCTGTAGATTTATTACTCATTTATACATGGAGTCGAGAGATCACAACTATACATTAACCACCCAACACAATGCTCTTTGGAGCAAGAGACTCAGTTTTGCAGAAACAAGAAAATGTATACAGCAGAAAATGATAGAGTTTGTGAAGCCATCACGCATAGTTACACATCCCATAAACACAAAATTCACCTTTCTTGCACTTCTTTTTGCATCCACCGCAATTTCTTTTATCGAAAGACGCGTTCACACACTGACCCTTGCAGCATATTTCAGTGTACTTGCACTTATACCCACACATACCACAGTTCAATCGGTCCTTCTTCACGTTAACGCATTTCTTTTTGCAGCAATCTGGTCCTGGACTGGTCTTCAGTCGGCAAATTCGAGGGAGTTTGTTGCATGTCAGGTTGGCAATCAGGTTTTGTTGAGCCAGGACGCGACCAACCCCTCGCAACGAAGCTACTTCTTGGATTTCGGACAATGAGAGTCCACTTTGCCTGTCTGAATTTTCATTGTAACTGTTCAACTGCAAGGCTGCGACGGTAGCCATTGTTGAGAGAGCAATGAAGAGTTTCAGCAACTCCATTGTGAAAAGAAGATTAGTGGGATGGGAATTATTCTGGTAGGAGATGGGGTTTTATAAGGAAATTGTCGTGGGAGAGTTGACATCAGGAGATTGAATTTACAAGTTTCGCTTTCTCTGTGCGGTCTTGGTTCATTGCAATGCTTAGAGATAATTAAATAGCATTAAAGAAGAACTAAGTCGATTAAATTTAAAGAAAAGTTGGCCTCCATCAGGAAATAACGTAAAACAGATAGCAAACTTACTCCAAACAAATACTTTTAGTAGCAGGTCATTGTTTCTAGTCATTGATAGATTAAAAAAGAACAAAATTAGTTTAACATGAATTTTAAAATTGTTTTTGAAAATATTTAAGAATTTTTAATTTTTTATATATCGATGTCAAAAATATTTATTTAAAAAAATATTATTTCGATGTATTTTTAAATGAAAAAATAATTTTAAAAACAATCGCAATCATGAAAACACCTTTTAGATCTAATTTAAGAGCATTTTAAGAGCATCTTAAAAACCTAATTTAAGAGCATTTTAGGCCTAAACTAGTTACAAAGGGCCACCGGCCCTCCTGACCAAATTTTTATGGTACTAGTGTCTTGTTATTTTATGCCTGCATCAATACCTCTTCTCATCAATTTATAAATAACCCCACTTGGCAATCCACCTAGTAGCAGATCCACAATTGACTAAGCAAAATTATATGCATTATAATCTAAACGTCAGGTAATTATATATTAACTATGTAATTATTTATTAGGTTTTTCTCAAGAATTAAAATTTAAAACTTATGACAAGTATTAATAGATCTTTTTAAAATTATTTTCAAGCAGACATTTGTAATTTGATAAATTTATAAAGAGATTGTTCTCTTTCACTTACATGTAAGATTATCCCCTGCATCTAGGATTTCTCTCAAGCTCTCTTCATAATTTATCTTTCAATTTCTGTTTTTAGTTTCAATCAATTAATTAATCATAGTAGTTCATAGATGAGATTGGTATTTGCTGGTGCATGATGTCGAGCTTATTTAGCTTTAAAGTTTCAATTTCCACCCCCGGAAATTTATATTCCGAGCATCATCAATTTACAATAACAGAGAGAAAAGCAAATCGCAATAATTGCAAAAGGTCTGATACAGATCAGAATAATATCTATCTTGTCCTGTGCCCCCCTGTTTCAAGGTAGACAGGATTCCTTATGTTGCTAAGAAAAGCACATATTCTGACAAGTCACAGGAAGTACATGAAGGAATGATTGATGTCTTCTTCACATCAATTCTGCAACAATTCTATTGCGACATGAACTTTTTATACAGTTTTAAATGTTGCAGCACCGTGAAATCTTTCAATCTCATTGTCAAGGCAGTGAGAGATCATGAGCTGTCATCGTCTTTTAATCCTTTGTTTAATCCTTTGTTTAATCCTTTGTGTCCATAACTCGTCGTGCAACGAGTGTTCTCTCGTGACAGCAGTTAGAAGAAGTAATGATTGGCAAGTCAGCTCCAGTGTGGGAAACATCAAACCACAAAGGGATGATACTTCTCTTCGAGGTTCTGAGAATGCAGAGACGACGAACCTACGATCATGGAATGGTCAAATTGCTTTGCATCGCAGACGCCATCTTGGGAATGTAAGGAAAGTCACATCAGCAGAATTTGCAGAAAAACAAAAAGTTTTAACTTTTATTTTCATTTTTCTGTAATGAACTTGCCTTGTTATTACTAATGTGATCTACATGAAACAGACTCATGGGGCTCTAAACATCATAGGATGGGGGATACTCTTGCCAATCGGGGCGATCGTTGCAAGATCCTTCAGGAAATTTCCATTGAAATGTGATGAATGGTATAATCTTCACGTTGTGTGTCAAACTCTGGGATATATTATAGGTGCAGTGGGATGGAGCATTGGGATGTGGCTTGGGAATTCCTCAAAACAATACAGCTTGAGAGCACATAGGATTCTTGGCATCATTATTTTCACATCTGCAACTGCACAGGCAAGCCCCAGACTTACAATCCCTTGTAATTATTTTGATCAATCTTGCTTTATTGATCTCTGATGCCATTGTTTCTGTGATGCAGATGTTTGCTCTCTGCTTGCAACCAAAGAAAGAAAATGAAAGCAGGAGATGGTGGAAGATATGCCACAAGATTCTAGGGTATCTATTGATTTCCATGATTGTAGCAAACATATTTCAAGGGATTGGTCACAAAGACCATGCTGAAAAATGGAAATGGATTTATGTAGGAATCCTTTCAGTTTTATCTTTTAGTGCTCTGGTGCTGGAAATTTTTCGATTTGTCATGCCTAGAATTCACCGGTAGATGGCATTGGACATCAATCCTGATATTTCCACGTGAATTTTACTGAATGATCTATTCATTACTGGAAAAACTTCAAACTTCAACAATCTCATATAGGCATATGAACTGGTCTAGCCAGGACCCGGAATATATCTCATTTGACCCCGTTAAATATCTCTCATTCTCCTGTTACAAGTTTCATCTATAATTTTCATTATTATGGTCATAAGCCATCCCTGAACTTGAATATCAAATTTAAGATTTTTTTTTGTTGGTGTTGTAGAAAATTAGCATTGTTTTTAAAAATGACTAAATAATACAGATTGAAAAAAATTTATTTGTGAAATAGCATAGTTTGTACGCGATTGAAATTAAAATTAAATCATGTGAGAGTTGGCACTACATAACTTAATTGACATTGTTAATTAAAAGACAACCCGATCAACTTATATAAGAAAATGAGGATGAAATTGATATAAAAGACATCTCGACTTGATTTCTTGTCTAGCCCGAGTTTAAGACTTAACGATATAAGAATTATTTCAGCATGATAAAATTAATTTAATCAGCTCAAAAATAATTTGAATAATTGTTATAAAAAATAGAGAAAATTTGAGGGGAAAAAAATTAAAGAAAAGGGGGTTGAATTGATTTTTTTAAAAAAAAAGAAAAGCTTCAATGTTTATATAAACCGGAAGCTCAACAAATTATTAATTTGTTATTGACAGGAGACTAGATTGTTCCTAGAAAATGATCTAATAGCTTGTTTGATATTGTAATAGTAGTTATTATTCAGGTATTTTTTTATTAAAAATATATTGAAATATTTTTAATTTTTATTATTAAAATCAATATATCAAAACAATTTAAAAATAAATAAAAAATTTAAGTTATTAAGAAAAAGATTGACAAAAAAAAAAAATGGGGCATAAAACTAAAAAACATATTCACTATTCATATGGACCTTGAAATCCCATGAGAAAATCTATAGTTTTTAGAGAATAATAGTTATTAAATAAATACACTAAAACGCAACGTTTCATACTAATAATCTAGGTAGCAAACTACCCACCACAAATCAAAGGATTTGAGAGAGAGAGAGACCAAAAAAAATGAACGAACAAGAAGAAGAAGAATCTAGCACCACAGATAAGAACTGTACCACAAAACAAGAACAAGAACAAGGGCAAGTCTCTGACATGTCAGCAATACCTGTCGCTATGGACAAAGTGGCAGCGGCGGCGCTCCGATCAGTGCTTCAGCGTGTCTCACAGGCAGCAGATAAGGCAGGTCGTGGATCCCAGCAGATCAGAGTGGTGGCTGTGAGTAAGACCAAACCAGTTTCTCTAATCAAGCAAGTATACGATGTGGGTCACCGTTGTTTTGGTGAAAACTATGTTCAAGAATTTATAGAAAAGGCACCCCAGGTTCATAAAGTTTGAGTCCTTTTGTATTAATTTGTGTTAATTAATTACGGTAATGATGATTGATTAAAGTTGTGATTTTTTTTTTGTTGAATTTGGTGAATAAATAACGCAGTTGCCAGAGGATATAGAGTGGCATTTCATTGGGAATTTGCAGAGTAATAAAGTGAAACCTTTACTGGGTATGGTTCATTTGTTGTCTTTTTTGGTTTTGAAACTCTGGGGTTGTGGTGTTTTGCTGTGTTTTCTTATGGTTGATTGTGTGTTGTGCAGCTAGTGTACCAAATCTTGATATGGTGGAGAGTGTGGATGATGAAAAGGTAATGGCTTTTTTTATGAACACTTGCGTTTTATAGATTTATGAAGCTCTGCTTGAGGACCTTTCTAGCTATTCAAGCTTATTAGTTTATATGTTTTGTTATGGATTTATTAAGCTTAATTTATGTTATTTGCAGATTGCCAATCATCTTGATCGAGCTGTTGGGAACTTGGGAAGGAAGCCCCTGAAGGTCTTAGTCCAAGTGAATACCAGTGGTGAAGAATGTGAGTGAATTGAATAGTTATCAAACTGTGGCCTTGTTTATGTCCTAGGTTTATTGCTGACGACCTTAATTAATATTGCTGACTTGGGATAACTATGTTGAAATTTGTTCCAAGGCAGTACCAATACCTGTCTTAATTGGTTCTGTTCAATATTTTGTGTTTGGAAAACATGGTATTGACTAGCATATGCATGCTCCTCTTGGAGGTTTGAGTAGTGTGTTCATAAGTCTATGGTTGTTCTTTACCTACTTTAAGTGCATACCATGAATTGTGAGGAAAGTCGTAGTTTCATTTTGTTTGGTTTAGAGCTCGGCTTTTGTATGAAATGACCTGGGATTTTGATTTTAAAGAACACTTTGTAACTTTGGTCCGATGTCGAGAAAGTAGCTAGGAGTTATATGCACTTGGTGCTTGCCCCTTTACATAGTAGGTTGAGTGGCTTTAGATTCTGATGCTGATATCTGTCCTACTTTTGAGTGGCTTTCAGGTTCTGATGCTGCTTCTCATGCTACTGCATCTGAGTCTTGCATCTATTATTTTATTGGAGTGTCTTTTAAAACAGGTTGTCGAGCATATGAAAATCTGTCACCTTAAATATCCTCTGTAGCTTTTTACCATGCAGCCTGATACCACCTCAGGAAACTGTTTCTGTTCAAAATGTGTACCTGCTGAACAGTCTCATTGATGCTGTTCCAGTCATGGTTCGGTGCCAATTTGTTCCTGGGGCAAATTTTGATTGCATGATTTACAACAATTTGCTCTTATTTGGTGTGAATTTCTTTCAACTGCCATATCATGTTTAGTCATAGAATTATACTAGTTTAAGGATCTTTTAAGAGCAGTTGGTAATGATTCACTACTTTTGGCTGTTGTTTTATACATGTTATATTGTTGCAGCAAAATCTGGTGTTGAGCCCTCAGGTTGCGTGGAACTTGCAAAATATGTTAGTCAGAAATGCACAAACCTTCAGTTTTGTGGCCTAATGACAATAGGAATGCTTGACTATACCTCAACCCCAGAAAACTTCAAGGTGGTAGTTGCATATTTTGTTCACTTTTAGGTTCCCTACATTTTTTTCCTCTTACTTTTCACAGCATTGTGGATGCTTTAGATTTTCTGATATCAAACTTTGTTGTATTATCAGGCATTGGCAAACTGCAGAAGCGAGGTTTGCAAGACCCTTGGTATACCAGAAGAGCACTGTGAGCTCTCAATGGGAATGTCTAATGACTTTGAGCAAGCTGTGAGTGATACTGGCTAGTAGCAATTGTTACTACCTTTACTGTGCAACATCGGTTGAATTTTTGTTATTATCATCAATGATGTTGAAATTGCACCCTATTTAAAGATTATCCATCTAATTGCTAAAACTTGTTTTGCAGATTGAAATGGGGAGTACGAATGTGAGAATTGGTTCTACCATATTTGGTCCTAGGGAGTATCCAAAAAAGAAATGAACACGGTGCCATTTGCTTCCTTTCATGTTCCATCATGCTCACTAGGCAAATTAATGGCATCTATCGTTAACCTTTGATGCATTGATTACAAGAAAGCTTAGACAATCTATTATTATGGCCAATAAGGGAATCACACTGCTGTATGTAGATTGAACAGTTGAATGATAGTCATCAGTTGCGTGCTCAGGATGTTGATCAACTTGCTGAATGGCCATACAAACAATACTCGCAAGCGAAGTTGCACCGTGGTACCTGGAGAGACTTTTCATTTCCTTCCATATTTGTTGGCTATTAGCAAGTGTTTGATACTTTACATGCATTTTGTTAGTGGAATGGATCTACCAGGTTAAGTATGCCAATTCCCGAGTGAATTTTAGAACTCAGTAGTATCATTGCTGAAGATAATTTATAGCCGATGACTGGAATGCCAGAAACCTTGTGGACACAAAGTGGCGCTTCATTGAATAAACGTGTAAAGGAGGGTGAAGCATTGGCCTATTGTTGATCACCACTATTCTGAAGAGATGTGTACCTGCTGAAAATTTTGCTAAAAGAAAATAGTTGAAGAAAACTTCAAGCTGGCCCGGAAAACCTTCAAAACTAGCCAGCATCATGAAAGTTTTCTAACCAATTTTCACCCGGCATATGTATAACTAACATAAACAATAACTCTAGGTTTATCACTCTTCTCGAGAACTCTCTTTCATGTGTGGTTTTAGCATTGCAGTTATAGTTATTTAAGAAAACTTATAAATTATACTTGTTTATTTATTGTAAACAAGTTTGTAAGAAAGATTTTCCAGCGAACTTGTTTATTGCAATGAATGTTGAAATGTTTTTTTAAAACTTGACTTGGGATTGGGATTAGTCCACCACAAGTCTAGGATCATAGTTTAGTGAGTTGGGTTGATTTAATTTTTTTTATTATATAAAAGAATAAAAATGGCATTTTTAAAAATGAAAAAGAAAAGAAAAAAGTCATTGAGTTTGTATAACCAGTTTTAATTACTGGTTGATCAAGTAAAGGGCCAATTTGAGTTTTTAATCAAGTTATGTCATGTTAATTCATTTATTTTTTGTTAGAACTTGGCTCGACATGCATCTCTAGTTATGACTCAACATCTTGGATTCTAACACAGTGGACAAATTGGGAGCGCGTTTGAAATTGTTTTGGGATGCTTTTTAAAAGTCTGTTTGGAATTAAAATATAAATATATATATATATATATATATATATATATATATATTCAAGAAAAAAATCATTTTCTTAAAAAAATTATTTTATTTCACGAAATGAAACACATGCGAAATCATTTGCAACTCACCGTACTGCCAAACAGCTTACATGTAAACTCTCATTATTTTAAATTCCCCTCAAACTACAGTAGCGGTAAACAAACACCAATGATCAGAAAGGACACCATACCTAAAGTTCCTTGCTTGGCGCCAATACCATATTTCCAGGAGAGTATTGCCATTTCAGTGAGAGAAATTAAACGAAATATATTCCAAATTTTAGATAATTAGGAAAAAATAAAAACTTGATTATCGTCATCATAGAACAGAAATCAGTTACCAGATGATGATAAGCATTACATAGCTTAGCATTTCTTTTCGCTGCCTCATATCCAGATCTTTTACTCTCTTTTTTTTTGGTGGCCCAAGTAAGAAAGAACAAATGATGAATGAGTACTACTACATCAACAGGCGCAGAGGGCCTAAGCTAAAGGCAGCCATAAAGGTGGTGATGGTTGTCATGGGATTTTTCCTTGTTGGCTACATTGTTGGCCGACCTTTGTATTGGCATCTTTCTGAGTTTTTAACGGCCAAGATTCGTTCTTCAACCCTTCCTTGCCATCCTTGCTCCTGTGATTGCTCTTCTCAACCCCTCCTTACCCTCCCTGATGGTACGTAAATACACATGCATGGATGTGCATGTTGTTTGATTGTGCTCCCTTTTTGGTTTGAGTTTGATCCTTTCTGAATGTGGATTTTGTTTTGGTTTTTAATTGATGAATCTTGTAAATGTGCAAGACTGTTTTTGTTTTTGTATTTGGATTTTCATGGGGTGATTAAGGGTCCAAAATGCATTGATGGGGCATTGATTTTACAACTAAAAGTTGTCTTTGTAATTGATTGTGTGATTCTAGGCATAAGATTTGCTAATTTATGCGTGTTTATTGCGGATCACTGATTTTTGAAGTAGTTTTTTTTCAATTGGGAGAAGAATGGGGTTTTAGTTTTCTACTGTATGTGGAAATGTTGATTGCTAGGGGTTGTGGATTAAGTTTGTCTGATCTGATGGTACAATTCAATTACTTGGAGGTTACTCGGTTTTATAGCTGTGAAAATGCTGAAACAGTGTCAAAACATGAATCCGGAGTGTGTTTGGAATTTGTTCACCATATCCCTGTTAAAATCCCAGTTCCTTGTCAAGGAAAAAGTTTAATTTTCTTTTAGATGAAGAACATGACCTCTTTGCGTGGCGTGTTTTTTTCTAGTTTTCTCTGATGATTCTGGAGGACTTGTTCTTGTTCTTGTTGATATTGTTGTATTAAGTGATGCCACTGGCTGACTGCCAACCCTACTGTTGTTTTTGATGATTTTCTTGTCTGTTTCGTTTCAGGATTGAGCAACAGCTCCTTTACAGGTTAGTTTATCTTGCCCATAGGCCATGTGGAAAGGGAGAAAAATTTCATTTATAAGATATAATGAGCCAGAATTTTATGAAAATACATTTCCACGGTATTGTTGAAATTTAAACTATGTTTGTATTTTGACGAATGATATGTATTTAAGGATGCTTTAGCAGTCTAGATGTAAGCTTTTAAGGAACAAACTATAAGAGGTTCAAACTGTCAAGGAATCATTACATTTAAAAACTTAAACTATTAAATGAGATTGCACGATATAATTTTTTTATTTTCTAACACAAACTGGAGGTCTCATGGGTGGAGTGAGGCACTAATTCCAGCAAGAGTTATAGATCTTTGGCTGATATATGGTCCTTGTACATATCAATAGCTTTATCCAAGATCTATCAAGTCATAACATTGGTTGACTTGAAACCTTTTTAGAGGCCACATGGCTGCCTGCTCCCTAGAATAGAACAACATTAAATCTTGCAAGGAAGAAAAAGGAAGAGCCTTGCTTTTCTACAGAAGAATTGGTGTTTTGTCAGCTTCAGACATATCCAAGGCCTGTTAGGATGTCAATGTCGACATGTCTAGTGTACACGATAATACTAGATAATTCTGAAAAAAATGTTAGTTCTAACTTTTTTGGGATGCAAGGAAAGAAAATGGCTATGATTCTGCTTTTTTCACCATTTCTATGAATGTTGTGATCTACGGTGGGTTATACCAGTTCTTGACCTTTTTTCGGCACAATACCATTTCTTGACCTTTGACACTTTCTGTTATTGGCTATCTAATTTTTTAGATTGTACGAAGCATGACCCTAAAGTGAGCCATGAGATAGAGAAAAGTTTTACAGATATGTTGTCAGAGGAACTGAGGTTGAACGAAGAAGAAGCACAGAAAAAACAACAGCGTGCAGACGTGGCGCTGTTGGAAGCAAAGAGAATGACATCTCAGTACCAGAAAGAGGCAGAGAAATGCAATTCTGGAATGGATACATGCGAAGCGGCAAGAGAAAGAGCTGAAGAAGTATTACAAGAACAGAGGAAACTTAGTGCAATCTGGGAGTTTAGGGCTCGCGAGAGAGGATGGAGAGAAGGCCTCATGAGGTCTCACGTTAATCAAAGCTTGGAATAGATTAGGTTATTCCGAGGAAATCCAATGTAGAACGTTGAAGCACAACCATTTCGAATCTGAGTTTTGATCCTAGCTAATTCATTTTCTAACTTACAAATTTATGCTATCTAAAATTATTCTCTGAAATTTATTAAAAGTTTTGATCCTTTGGCTCTCTTATGTGGCCATGTAACTTCCAGATACATAACATTTTTCCAAGCACTTGTGTTGAATCTGGTTATGGAAGATGCTAATATACAATGTGAGAACAAACAGCTAATTTGCAGACGTTTCATCAATTGATCAGGCAAATAAGTGGATGACAAGACTTTGATTCAACTGACAAGGACTTCACGATCGAAACATTTTTCAAATAATGTTAGCTAATTCTTGTACGTGTCTTGAAATAAATATATTTATATATGTTTTTTTTTTTTTTTTTGTTACCTCACAAACAAATTTGGAGAAATATGAATATTAATGTTGTATTTGATTAGTGTTTCGAAACATAAATAAAAGATAAAAATATATTTATTTCAAGAAACATGATATATTATTTTTATCTACGAAACAGTCTTCGAATGAGTTTCTGTATTTTCGAAATAAAACTACAATCTTCTCTTCTCGTATCTCAATACATGAACCCAACACTATCCAAGTGTTATTGGTGTTTGCCCTCTATGAAACTACAATCGAAACATTAACCCAATACATTAAACTACAATCTTGTTTTGTGTTTCTGTGTTGTTTGATTGCCTCTTGGAGATGGCTGGTGTATCTGTGTAGCACCTTCCTGTTCGTAACAGGCAGAAAAGCTCATCGCTGGGATTCTATTAGCTCTTGCAACTCTACAATGGCTTTATCAATTGCACAAATTATCATTTTCTTTATCTGTTACACATTGATAAAAAAAGAAGAAAACCACGTTATTCATGGAAGCTAACTTACCAAAATGTACTCCATGCAAAACAATTTCCAGGAAAGAAGTTACCTCAAGTTTATCTTCTCTAGCACTATGGTTCATCGGAAGTTGTCGGAACTCCTCAGTTAACCGGAGGCATTCCCTTATATTTTCGGGAGAGATGAAATCTACAGCAACTTTAGTACAAGACTGTATGGAGGAAACATGAGCAATTCAGACATTGTTCAGCAACAAAACAAAAGATAGGCAACAATTTCTTGTCAGCCCCTCATGCTTCCTCTTATTGTTGGCTATATATGCATAAACTGGGAACGATCAGGAAGTACTTAAGACTTCATTTTCAGATCTGTAAAGAATCACATTCCTTTAATTAAGGAATAAGAATATGGTCGAGGCAAGTTGGATTTTTCCTTCCAACACAAGCTTTGGATATCTTTGTATTGGGAGAACATAAAATTGGGATCTAAAAATGATTGAGATTTATTGCAGACATTTAAAAAAAGGATACAAATATTTACTCAATATTAGAGATTTAGACATTGAGAGAATACACGCACCCCTCGCATATTTGAATCCATCTATAAATTTATTTTCTTCTTTGTAAGTTCTGATCTCAATAAGAATATGTGATGATTTGAATATATGACATCAATTTGTAATGCATGGATAATGAAAATCTATTGACACAACTAATTTTAATAGATTTAATGGATGTCCTATTGTCATGGATCCAATTGAATTTGAACCTATGGATTTGCTAATATATATTGCTAGTTACTTATTGATATATGGGTTCCAACAAATCTTGCCCATATGTCTAAGTATATCAATGATTTGGTAGACCAAGTCTTCATAAACAAGTAAATTTTGGCTTTTGGCTTATGCTGTTTTATCATGAACATTTATTGTTTTTATATGATTGACACAAATGAATGTTATTTTTTATGTAAAAACATAGGTTTTGGATCATTACAATGTGGAGTGGGAGGGGAAAAAAATCCTAAACCAAAAGCTTTTTCGACACGGATAGGAGCGGAACAAATTTGTTACAAGTCAAAACCTTCAAAAGAAAACACAATATATATAAGGAGACTATTGCTCATGTAGTAGTCTCCCTGAGTTGGAACTCGTCCTCATATTCAAACCTCAATCAGAAATTGCCATCCACCATGAACATTCTTTTGTGTAATTCATCCCATCGTGTGTTCCTAACATATTTGCTTCAATCTCGTAGATATCCAATCCTTCTAACCATTCATATGCTCAACATTTCCATTAGAAACATCATATTCATCAACAATATACTCAATCTCCCTAGCAATAAAACCAATATTAGGGAAAAGAAAAGATTTGAAAATCCACCTCATAATTTTTATCTGAAGTACAAGAGCATCAACCATAACCTCATCGATTTCAAAATTCTCCTCAAACACACGAATCATATCTTTCACAATGTGATTCATCAAAAATCACATTTGGAACCACATCTGTTTTGGTTCCCTTCTCATGAACATCACAAACCAAAGAGTTTTGCATTTAGATCTTTTACTTCAACGTCATGTTCATCATCCTTACTAGATTTTAGTGGTGGAGTTAAATTCACAAAGAAACTAAAATCATTAAACCTTTCAATTTGAACATTATATTCATCATGATAAAGAAAAAAGTTTCCCTACTCATGCATTTGAAACGTGTTCTTGAAATTAAACATAACTATATGATTACTCTTCTCATCTAGTTTATAGAATATTTTGGCAATCTATCTCTTCATATCTTTTACAATCAATTCTTGAACATTTTTTTCAATTCTGCAATGTCTATACAAATATCTTATTACAAGTTCTTGAACATCTATTTCTCGAGGAAAACCTCTCATCCCTTTATAAACAGGCAAATCCAGTTTGCGGCCTCTTCTAGCAATAATATTTTCAACATCATTTAACAATTAACCACCAAGAATTT
The DNA here is from genome assembly GCA_015731905.1 of Salix dunnii. Lineage (NCBI taxonomy): Eukaryota > Viridiplantae > Streptophyta > Magnoliopsida > Malpighiales > Salicaceae > Salix > Salix dunnii. Next base: position 313,388 of record CM027662.1, on the reverse strand, counting down.
TTGAGTTGGGGTACATGTCTTTTATAATTTCCAACCAAAACCATCAATAATCATTAGGTTCTGGTACCAAATTCATAAACTAATATCTTTCAGCTTCAATTCTGTCTTTTTAGCTTATTGTTTTCTTGTTTGACTTTTATGACTTCCAGCAAAAATGAGTTGTCACACACAACCTTAATTCATAATTTTATTTGAAAAATAAAAATCTGATGTATTTTGCTGAAATGCAAGCTAAATAACCTTATTTATGGACTAGATCTACCTTCAAAAAAAAAAAAGTTTCAATCAATAGTTATTACGTAATTTTATGGATTCATAACCTAGAAAAAGAACAAGAAAATTACTAATTTAAATATTTTATTTTCTAAACTAAATAAAAAAACTATACTTAAGGAATTACTAAACAAAGAAGTAAAAACAAAATTACCACAGCCACAAATAAATTCCAAAAATGTGTATTTTAGCATACTAATTTCAAAAGAAAAAAAAAATTAATATATTAAAAAAACCACTTAAAAAAAATATCCACAGCCACAATTACAAACAAAACCTTTATACCTTTGTGCAACGGAAAGGCAAATTAATTTAGCATGAATAACAAAACCTTACGTATTTGAAGAAGGAAAAGCAGTCTGGGACGGACCTGAAGATTCCTGACTTGGTGGGGGCATCCAGCGGGTATAAATACAGCCTCCCCAGCTCTTTGTTCAAATGTCCAGGCTTCGACTCCTGGTGTGTAAACGAATCACAGTGATTAACAACCTAAACTGAATATATTGGAACCAAAACTTCAGGATCAAATAGAACCAGTGTTTTACAATTACTCACCGAATTCCTCCTTCAATTTCCTTTTATGCTCCATAGTTAGATAGAAACATTGGTCATGAATTGGATGATCGACCTGTTTGTAACCAGTTAATTTCCGGTATCAACGACAGAGAACTAGGCTGAAAAAATAAGAAAAGAAAACCATAGAATATACCTGTTCTACAGGGGCACAGAAAGTGTGCCTGAATTCTTTGAAGTGCTTTCTAAGATATTCCTCTAACTTGGGAACATCCCCCCTCCTGAAAATGTCCCACAAAGCACCACCACCTGCTGTGTCCACTACCTCCCCTTCTGAGGGTAAACCACAAAGTGCAGCTCCTCTTAACAAATCTTTAGAGTTCTTTAATTTTTCATTCATTTCAGAGGGGAGCGGCTGTGGCCCTCTAATTTCTGAGACATCCATCTCTTCTTTCAAACTATCATTTCCCTGATCAATTTCAATGTGAGGATTGTCTACCTTGTCTTTTTTCAAATGTTCCTTCTCATCCTGTTCACTGTGCTTCATTTTCAACAGCTCAATGGCAGAACATTGTGCTTCACTTAATGGTACCTTGGCAGTATGTGTCAAAATATTCACCTGCATCAGAGAGCAATTTTACCTCATTTGAGCATGACAAGAAATCAGCAAGTACAAATGATGTATTATGAAAAATCAATGCATCCCAAGTTCTGGCCTACTGAATGCTAGGCACCTTCAGAGCTCAAAGCTTGTTCCAGTACCTGTAAATTGCTCCCCGATAAGCAAATTTGGACCACAAATGCCATAGAAATTTGGAGTGAAAATTGAAAGGGAATAATTTTGTTTGATAATAGACATTTGAGACATCAGCAGCACAGAAGTGCAAGTCAAACACAACATTGCAATAAAGTTACAAATTACTTTAGCTGATGCACACAGAAGTCAGATACTTAGATCATCAGCTTTCTTTGCCTAATAAAGAACCTGATGCTCCCAAGTAAACAGCACATTCTACAACCAAAGGAAAATTCTGCAATCTTGTCTTAAACTGACAGGAATATAATATAATTTAAACGGGCAAACCTAGAAATTTCTATGATTTATGTGATAAGAGGACAAATTTGCTTGGAACTGGAGGAGCCACTTAAATTTATTCTTGGACATCCGAATGCATATGGTTAACAGAAACTTGAGATTAGATAAATAATATTTTTTGGCACAAGGAATGATCATCATTCAAATAACCATATTTTACTACACAAAATAAAGCGTACCGCATCTGACATATCACAGTGAAGCTTGGTCACCGAGTCCCCTCTTCCAAGCTCTTCTCTTGTACCATATGCAATATAAGTTTTTGGACCCATGTCTGGTTTCAGCTTATCTTCTGGAAACTTTGCAGCAACATTCAGGATTCCAGCATATGGATCACTGTATTCTTGGAATGGCAGTGCTCTGATAAACTCATCACAATGGCGTGGCAAAAATGTTTCAAATTTATCTGATGGAGGCCAGTCCTTCAGCTTAAGCATCTCAGGCCAAAAGTTATGATACGTTCTCCCTTCAATATACCCTTTAAAAAACTGTCGGGTATTAATTTCCACCTGAATATTTTTACAGAGTCAGCATTCTGTGAGTTGAAGTAAAATATAACAAGTTTAGATTAAGAAGTTCAGAAAGTATCTACGCGGAACATATTTCTTTTCCATCACTCATAAAGCAAAACAGATGATTTTGCTCATTATGCCATCCAAAAGGCTTTGACAAATGTTACTGGCTGAAAAAAAATTGCAAGGATAGTGGAGCTAAACCTCGCAACATGCTAAACAATCAATAGCCTTCACTTCAGACATCTTCGCACTAATATCTGAATCCACATTTTCACATAGTGCACGCCACATGACCATCGGCTCCCAGCTCAAACGAGTTGTCTCCTCAAGAACATCACGAACTATAACTGGCTCACCTTTAGCCCAGTGCTTTTGGAAGTGAAAAAGTTTTTCATCCTCAAAAATATCCTTTGAAGCAGGACAATACAAGTAATTGTCCTCAGATCCTTCCCTAAACGCTGCTCTTCTTAACAGCCCATTCCCTGTTTCAATGCACTTGCTCATCAAACTTGCCTGTTCAGTGTCACAGATTTCCAATAATTCTGCTGCATTCCTTTTCAACTCCGCAACCTGTCTTGGTGGAAGGATACGCTTTAACTCCAATACACAATCACCACAACCACCCACTTCACTTGGAGGGCAAGAAATGCTACCATCTTCATTGGCATTCCATGATAGAACAAGAGGCTCACTGTGGTCATAAGGGTTATGGGAAAGACAAGGTAGTGGATCTCCACCATGCATATAATCAGAGCCTCTATCGACATAACAAAACTTCTTTTCAGCACGTCTTGAAAGGCTTCCCTTACGAATTTCTCGACAACAACCAAGGCACAATTCATAAGAACATTTTGGACAGCTGCGATGGAAGTCAATGATAGAAGTGGCACAGTGGTTGCTGCTCCACAATCCCCAAAAGAAATGCAGTGAATGAGCTTTATTTGAGTGACTAAAATCAAATGGTATTTACTTGTTCAGTGGAGACAAGGTGCATACCAATATACCCGCTCATCACTGCAGCAAAAGTTCTCAGCTATATCAAAAGGGGAACCTGGTTGCCACAAGCACATCAAAATCCTATCAGCAAAAAGAAGATTAACAGAACTCATTTGATCACATCAAATTCTTCCATTGAAACAGAGGATACCTCGAATACCGGCCTCAATCTGCATTTCTTCAGTTTGTTCATCACAGATTTGTTCCAGAAAAGGAAGCAGCGACTTGATCAAATAATGCAGATGGTGAACCTTTTCACTGTTTTTGATATCCCTTTTTGATGTCTGGAGACAATAAACACAATGAACCACTTAGCAAAGAGTGAAAACATCCAAGGTAAATTTCAGCAATAAAAATACTCCTCCGACTGCCGATATGTCAAGTATTTAAAATTATGCAGCTTTCGCTTCTTCTTCTTCTTTATAAGAAAACATTTAATATCCTAGTAGATCACAAGCAAAGAGGGACAGGAGCATAGGACCAACCTTAATTAACCCGCTTGAGTGCAAACACACATTGCAATTGCATTTTTTACAACAAAATGGGCATTGTTTTGCAAATTGCCCTTCTGTCATCTCAGGATACCTATATACACGAAATGAGATAAAATAAGAAACAAAAGGATATCGAAGTTCATCTAGACAAAACAAATCACGTTGGCAAATATGATTTGTCATTAGAAAATTTACCATTGCTTGATGCACTGTACGCAGTACACTCTATTACATTTCTTACAAAGGACAACAACTATTCTTTCTTTTTTCATGCACTGATGACATCTTTTGATTTCTTGTCCTTTGACCTGTTTGAAGCAAGAAAAACCAGCATAATTCAGCTACAAAAATGAAATGCAGTATAATAGGGGCCACCCTTTCCAACAGATATGGTTACAGAAAGTATAACTCAATGTAGCACGAAAACAAATTGAATGGGACGCGATACCTTCACATCTCTCACTGCAGGCACACCATTGCAATGACCATCACATTTTGAAACTGATGAACTGGGAGAAGATGACGCTGAAGAAGAAGAATTCACAGAACCTATATTTTTCTTTCTGGCCTCCTTCAGACTTCTATCGTTTGTATCACTACCTGAATTAGTAATTCGTTTTCGCTCTCTCATTTTTACAACACAAATTGCTTCCAGCAGATCCCCTGCTGAATCACCCTCAAAATCTACACCTACAGAACTACTTCTACTACGCTTGTTTAAGCCTCTCTGCTGCCTCTGCGGGTCGACATTACTCTGCAAAAACTCAGATACCGTAACTGGTTTCACTTTTTTAGATGAAGATTTTCTTCTCACTCGCAGTGACCACTCATCATCACTCTTCAACAGCTCAATTCCTGAATCTGACTTAATTTTCTTTGATGAGGTTTGGAATCTCATTGGAGGCAACTTACCATCACTCTCCGAAAACCCAACATCTGGAGCTAACATGATTTTCTTGGATGAGGCTTTCCTTCTTGTTCCTGAACACCACTGATCATCAATTTTCAACGATACAATTTCAGAGGCTGCCTTAGTTTTCTCATATGAAGTTTTCCTTCTCGTTCCCAGAAACTGCTCATCATCAGTTTTTGACAATTCAATTTCTGGGGGTGCCTTAATTTGTTCATACAGAGTTTTCCTTCTTTCAAAAGGCGAGCACTGGTGATCACTCTCTGAAAGATCACTTTCTGGGGCTAATATCAGTTTCCTATTCAAAGCCTTCTTTCTCCTTCGGGGAGACCAGTCATCATCACCATCACTGTCTGATGACAATTGAATTACCTCCACTTTCTTACATGAAATCTTCCTTCTAGCCTTCGATGCTACTACCTCATTGAATCTATTTTTCAGGGTTTTCTTAACTCTTTCCCTTGTTTCATGCCATGAAAAACTCAAAACAGCTCTTTTAATCCTAGACTTAGCAATCATAGCAGCCGTTGTCTGTCACTGCACAACATCAAACACACAAAACCATCAACCATCAACCTTTAACCTAGAACCTATTGGAAATCACAGCAGTCATTGTCTGTCACTGCTAACAATATCAAACACACGAAGCCATCAACCTTTAACCAAGCGCCAGAACCAAAATCTACAAATCTCACTTCTTTTCACATTAAACAAAAACCCCATCAAAAGAAAACAATCCCCACATTGCAAAAATTAAAACTTTCTATCGTTTTTTTATCACACACAAAATTAACTATGAACAAAAACAAAAAGAACTGGACCAAATTCACAGTAACAGATACAACAGATAAATAAATAAATAACAGCTGCATTGACTTGACTTGGAGTCAAGTCAGCTAATACATCATGAAAAAACAAAACCCCATAAACAAAAACGTTAAAAAGAAATAAATATTATTTAAACTGAAACCATAGAAACACACAATTACATAAGCAAACATAAATTCAGTCAAACCCATAAATCTAATCCAATCCAATCCAAAAAAATAAAAATAAAGTTACATATCCATAATCCTCTGATCAGCAGAAAACCAACCATACAAAACATAGAAACACAAAGAATTTTGAAACTAACCTGATCACAAGTAAAAAATAAAAAAGTTGATGACATTTATTTTGTTAGGTGGATGTGTTAGAGAACGAGTGTTTGGAAGAAGGGAGAGGAAACAATGTGATTGATTTTTCATTATATAGGGGTGAAGAAGACAAGAAGAGAAGCAAATCTCTGATGTTGTTCTCTTCTTTCTCTAACTATTTAAATAAAAACAAAACCACTGATTCTTTCTCAATTCTGTTAACGCACACTGTTTCTGTCTAATTTCTTTTCCTTTTCCCCCCTTGACTTTGACTTCACGTTGTAGTCTTTCTCGAACTATATACCCTCTTGAAAATGCAGACGTGGCTACAAATAAATAATAATCTAAAAAATAATTGTTACCATTTCTAAATGTAACCAAACAATGGCTTAATATATAGTAAAAAGTGATGAAGGTAGTTTTTTATAAGTGTTTGTGTGTTTATGTTCATGTAGGACAAGATTTTGGTAATAAGGATTAAAGAGGGAGATGGTTGTTTGAGGCTTTTCAAGATTTCTAAAAAGTTTTCCTTTTCTGAATTGAATTATTATTATTATATAAGGTAAGTCTACTAATGCAAAGGGGAGGTAATTAAACATTGAGGGATTGTATTTACACAAATTTTCTACTCAAGTGTGTGTGTATATATATATATATATATATATATATATATATAATCTGAATCTATATACCAAATTATTTATTTATTTTCTTTTTAATTAAATGTTTTATTTGTATTCAGATTTTTATTATGAAATTATATTTTACTACAATCATAGTTATTGTATCGATTTCACCGGAAATCTTCTCAATAAACCCCTATAATTTATAGTTTTTTTTTTTAACGACAAACACAAAAGCTATTATAATGCCAAATAATTGTTTTGCTTTTAAATAATTAATCACATGTTTGATAAATAGACACATGTTATCTTTAATTAATGCGAGGTTTATTATTGAAAAAATAAAATAAAAATAAATACACGTGATTTTATATATATATATAAATATACATTTGTCTTTGAAGATCCATTCAGTGCCACAAAATACAAATTAAATGGTTGATTTCTTGTGAGAATATTCCAGCCAGCCCTTCTTCCTTTGCCCACTACAGAACAGGTAATTGGCATGCAAAAGTGTCACCCTCAACGTTCTACGGTTCGAACTTCCTCAGATAAAGCAGGTGAAGCTGCTCGGCTTACTGCTGGTGAATTTCTTTGAGACTGGCGTCTTGTGGGCACCAACACGTTCTCTGCATCAGCTTCCTGGTTTTCGCTCAGGCACTGCTCATAATCATCATCGTTGCCATCGACTTTGAAAACTGGATGCACATATGCTTTCTCCAGGTAGGGTTTTAAATTGAAGTTTGGGGAACTTGCTTGTTCCAGGCTATCTTTCATCATTGCTTCCTGAAAACCAGAACTCAAGAGTTTAAAGGAGGATGAGCTCTTAAGAATGGTTCTATATATATCAACTTTTAACGACGGGAAATTTTTATACTCTGTTGTGTTCATCTTTTTACTAGATAAACAGACGCGGTGATATTCGAATCAAAGAATATTATTTAAACTATACACACCTGATTATTCCTTTCGTACATATCTATCTTTACTGTCCAAAAACACTAATAAAGTATAACTTAAAAATGATGAGAATTATGCAGGTAAATCGGAGACAGTCACACACCTGTAATGGATATTTGACAAATGCAGATTTATAGCGCCCGTTGCAGAAGACATGGAACCATATAGTGAGGACAGGAAGAGCAATGAGAAATGGTGTTGAGTTGGAAGCTTGCTTTGTGCTCAGCAGTCCCATCATAAGCAGCTGTGCGATTACTAATGCCGTAATGACACGCCCATGAACAGCCGGCCAGAATGCGGCTCCACTTTCATACTCTTGGCTGTAAACATTTATGATCTGCCGAAAATATGAACATAAACAGTCTGCAGATTGAACATGGTATAACCAAAAGGACCGAGTCTTTACCTGATGACGGTACACTACATAAGCGAATCCAAAGAACATCACTATGAATGGAAGGAGAATAGGTGTGACTGGTGCGTATACCAGTCCCAGCAGAAAGTATAACTGTATACGCGGTTCGCCGGTGTTGAAACCAAGACTCCCTGCATCCATTGCTTCTTGCCTATCTTTTTCAGTCTTCACCAAAAAGAAATTCTTCAAGTGGTAAATTATCAATGGTTTCAGCATTAGAACTTCTCCAGCTATTCCAGCCCATCCATCAACCATTATATAGGTTATGAAGAAGGTTGCTTTCATTGGAATAGCTACACCGATTGTTTTAGGAATTCTGCACAGAAGAAACGTGCAAGAAACACGCAAACAAGTGAAGCTCTTCACTGAAACTGTATGAATAAAACTGTGAGAAAAACGTACTCGCTGGCAGACTGATTGATAAAAGAATCTAGCTGCTCGAATGCAGCCCCGGTGAGTATGCTTCCGAGGAACACATTGATAATGATGAAAATGTAATATCTCATTGCTGATCTCCTTTCCAAAGATGATAGAGAAGTGAAGCCTTCAAATTTAGACATCATCATCAATATCGCCGGCAGCAAAATAAGAAACAGCTTCAGCGCGATCCCAGGTAGAAATCCTTGGACAACTGATTTGATAAATTCTCTGTATAAAAGAGCAATCAGTAATGTCTGGGAGGGAATCTTGCAACTAAAGTGACGAGGCATTGTGTTGAAAGAAAACTCACACTTCAATAACAGGCTTCAAAAAGGGAAGGCTTTTCTCAATTCCCTCAATACTTGCTAGAGATTGAACAAATGCAATAGGGATCATGAAAAAGAAGGCAAGAAAAAAGAATGAAACTCCAACTATCAGCCTTCTAACTGAGAAAGACACATATGGAATGGCTAGGTTTTCCCAGTATACATCGCGTGGCTCGGGAGCCCACTCTGTTAACCACAAAGTTGGATTTCTTGATTGCTGAGTTTGTGCACAAACTGCTGCACCCCATCGAGACTTGAACGAAACGAATGCGGCAGGCATGATACGATTGGGATCATTTAAAACCTTTTCCCTTTCTTCTGCTATCTGGACAATACATAACAATCCATGACACCAAATTAGAGTGGTGATGCAAAAAGTAATGGGAAATGAGAAGCTCATAAGCAACTCATAAACTACTTATACTTGAATTTTTACAGTAGGTAGCCAGATTTATATGCTCAGAAAAACAACTAAAAAGCTTGAGCTTTCTTAATCATTAGGTAATTTAGACAAGATATTGAAGATAGGGACTTGCTTCTTTTGACAGTTTCTCAATCTCCGATACGTAAAAATCGAGTGCATCTACTTTTGCCCCCCAGAGACCAAGAAAGCCAGTCTGAAACAGCAGGGTAAAAACTGAGATACCAAAATCAGGTTTCAGACAAGGAAATAGTCCGTGGATTTAAACATGAAGCAGATATATCAGATCGCATTTTGAGAAGTACCCTCGTCTGAGGCCTCTGTGATCGATTTCTAGAATACTTGAAGCTGTAGTAGTCAAGCCAGTTCTGCATGCCTTCCTTCTTCTTCACCAAGCTGGCTAGATTGTTAGCATTGCACAGCACCTGCATTAGAATTTTTGTATTCTAAAACTATTAACAAAGTGAATATTTTCAATCAATCAACTTCATGATAATATGTATTCAAATTGAGGCTTTGAGCAGGAACATACCTGATGAGTGAGATAATGATTTGGATGATTCACCAGAAAGAAGTGCTCCACAAGCTCACTAACAGATTCATCTGGATCTGGAGGTACATTCCTAACTAGGACCTATGAAGACCAAATGAATCATTCAAGCTTCAATGGATAACTTAGAATATGTGCTAGAACATTAGGCAATATGGGATTGAGTGTTACACAAACAATCCCTGCCCGATTTTTCTTTTCTTTTTCGACGAAAGAATCCCTCCCCAACTTGAAAATATTTCACAAATGGCATCTATTTACTTAAATGAAGAAAGTGGAACAAAATAAAGATTTAGAAAGAAAAAAATTATAAAAGCAAGTAAATCGATAAGGAAAATATTCCCATCTTACAGTGAATTGATCTGGACGACGTCTTTCTGAGGAAAGAAATTGCAACCTCATTGACGCAACTTTCTCATACTCCTTTAGCAATACATAGCAAGTCCAAAAAGTAAAGGCATAAGCCATCACTATATGAGCCCAGAATCTGCAATGCAGGACTTAGGATGACTTTTTCTGTATGATTTTCTTGGATGAAGCAAAAGAAGAGAGTTCTATGAACGAGTCAAATGACGGTTACATTGGCAATGAAAGATGGCTTCACACCTTTGTGATTTAAGTGGAACATTCGAAATCGAAAGCTTGTCGATGTCACTAGCAGTCACATTGGCCACCATCTTGGCTGCCTCTAAAGCATCATTAGTGTAATTAACTGGTACCAGGACAACCCAAGCAAGGATAGTTATAGGGACAAAAATCTTAAGTCTGCAAAAGTACAGCACATACTCTTTTGTCAACAAGGAAGCATAGAAATAGAAAGATTAACAACTGGAAAACATTAGCATAGACCGGTACACCATCATTACCCCATCAAGTAAATGCGCAAGTAAACTGCAGAATCCAATCCTGCGTGATCAATAAGCTCAGGCTCTGGCATTTTCAGTGCTTGAGGCATCCAATTTAAGAACTGCATGTATGATCTACAGTCCAAATTCACAAACCTACTAACCAGTGCCCTTGACCGCGAGGGACTGTTTCTCAAGCCCTTTAGATACCATTTCGGAAAGTAAACCCTATCATTGAAAGGTTGCAGCCTCAAAATTGCAAATAGCAATAGGAAAATGAATGCACTTAGTAGATTTATAGCTGCTGAAACCCCTATATCTTCGAGCGTCGCCATTTATACCTTCACCAAAGAAACCTAAAAAAAACAAAAAATTGGAACATGTTACCACTTCAATGAAAACACAACAGAAACATCAAACATTCTTTTACATCAAAGTACACAACTTTTTTCAAGAACAAACCCCTGAAATAATTATGTTTGTGTGTATGTGTGTGTGTGTACAAAACATTCAAATTTAAACGAATCCTAATAAAAAATCTAATCTCCATATTCAACAACTTTTTCCATCTGGGGGTTAAAATTTAGCAACCATTTCACATATTAGAGCCCAAAATCATTCATACAACACCGAACAAAAAAAAAACATACGTTTCTTATTGAGACCACTTGTTGCAGATGGATATTGATAGAACCTACAAAGAGAGATTCCAGTGAAGAATCAATCCTTGTAAGGTCAACAGGAAGCCAAAAAGGAAAATTCAATGAAGTTGATGGTGCTGACAGGATTTTTACAAAGAAGAGAAGGAGAGAGCAGGCTGGAAGATAATGAGAGAAGAGGATGAATATCAGATTTCAACATTTGGCAAAAAATGCTCAAAACAATGAGGAATTCCTCTCAAAATCCTGGCATAGCTAATTGTGGCAGAAAGAGAAAATAACTAACTCACTCTACCTATGGACAACACGTGGCTTTAGAATTCTTTCAACGGTCATAGATAACGGTAATTCAAAATTGTAAAGCCTCTTCTTCTTTCCTTGGTCATTTCATCCTTCTCTACTTTTCCATTGCTGCACTTTGTTACAAAGGTCCAAAAATGGAAAGTGGGTTGGTATGTGGAAGATTTAGTTTGTCCTTTTGACTTCTAGTGAAAGAATTGGAGATGAGTACAGATCAATTTATGAACTATGGTTGAGATTTCTTATCAGTTTTCAAATTGCATAAGGTTGATGATTTCCCATCTAAGTAACTCTTAGCTAACAATTAAGTTTCTAAGCTACTCTTCAAAAAGAAAGTTTTACCTTGTTGAATCTTGTCACTAGGTTGTGTTGGATTGCATTTAAAGTGCTAAATCAAAGCTAATTTATTAGTTTTCAGGCTTGTAAATTCTTTGAAACCAAGTCCAAATAAAAAAGAAAAAAAGAAAAACAAGGATGTGAATATTAACCGAGATAAACAGGTGTATTGGCAATCAATTTACCATTTAACAATTTAATTCTTACTCTTTTAAGACTTTTTTAACACATCAATTTGATGAAAAAGAATACAAGTATTTTTTGTATGATAAAACATGTTTGTAAATAACTTGTAAATTTAGCACACACGATTTATCAAGAATTTTCATAGGCCTAGTATATTAATTAAGCCTAAATATCATGTATCTGACACCTTACAAAGCCTAGTTCTCACGGGCTTGTCAGCCTACTAGGCCCAATACTTTTAGACCTGACATATATGAGCTCGCCTTTGATAGGCTGACTCTTTACGGCCCCTTGCCATGATCCTCATGGACCTAGTGCTTTTATTACCTAATTTAGGATATTGTTTGCACTTGGACTTATGGCCTAAACCTAACATCTAATTCTTAAGATTTTTTAGTGTATTAGGCTTAGTATTTGGCACTCCTTACCTAACACCATTCTTGTCTCCCTGTGTTTTGTCACATCTTGTGTCAACTTCTAAAGCCATTCTAGTTGGGGTCGGACTCCATCTTCACTATTAGGAATATAAAAGTCTTTCACATATATTGTTCAGTGCATAAAATTCTTTCATGACTTATAACTTCTCTATCTCTTAGCTAAATAAATTTATTGAAAAACAATCATGTTGTTATGGAGTCTTGGATGAACTAAGTGAAATATAACTTGTAATATAAAATCAATTTATAAGTATAGTATTAATAACTCTCTAACTCATACACTTCAATAACAGAATAAGATCTATATATTATAAATACTCATTGAATCATCTAGGTAAAGGATTCACAATCTTCGTTTTCTATATATATAAATAACATCTTTATCTAAAATATCATTGTACTTATTCTTTTTTTCAAAAACACTTACTTAAACACTTAAGAGTATCATAATCTATCACAAGGGAAATTTTGCAAATATTTAACTTTCTATATCAAGCTACATATATTTTGGATATTCTTACTAATAAGAGTGGAGCAAACTGCTAATACACATGATTAACAAATTATCCAACATATAAGTCTTATTCCAAGTCACCAAATTTTTTAAGACATTATTAATTGACATTATCTATTGCATGTGTCTGCACAATGTTAGAGGGGACATTTAAGTCGTCACCTAGATGTTTGGTTTAGGATAATTAGGAAAATTTAAATGTACTGATCTTGTAAGAGATTCAAAGATGAGGGACTAATTGTGGTTATGAAATATATTAGTACTCCTAACGCACCATACCTAAGGTGAGATGCATGGTGCAATTTGATGTGTTTTAAAGGTTTGGTAAGTAATATTTATTTGTGTGAATAAATCTAGTTTTTAAAATGTTTATTGTGGGCTCGTGTGCTCAAAATAAATCTTCAATGAAAAATATTCATGTAGATGTCTTAATAGGATTCATCTATCATAGAAAATAGATAGTTTTCCATATCTCATGCGTCATGGTGAAAAAATATTTCAATTAAAATTAGCAAAACCTCATAATAATTATGGGAATTTTGGTATGTTTTGGATATTTAAAAGTTAACTTACTTATAGATTAATTATTTATATCATAGTTTTTATAATTATTTTCATATATTAAAATTATGAATTATTAAAAGATTAGCTAAATTCTCATGGATTCAATAAAATTGTGAATTTTTACCCTTATAAGCCTAGCACCCTAACTACACCCAGTCACATTAGACTTGCTAACCTACCATGCCCAACCCCAGCCAAATTAGACTTGCTAACCTACCATACTCAACCCTACATAATTAAGTTCATGTAAGTCTCTCATAGCCTATCATGTATTCATCTCTTAACTGAATAAATTTAGTGGGAAATAAGTGTGTTGATACAGTGTCTTAAATAGACTAAGTGAAATACAATTCATGATATTATATTAATTTTATATTAATTTATAAGGGTAGAATGACTCTTCAACCTATCTACTTCAACAAAAGACACAAGGTTTAAAGGCTATAAATATCACATGAGTCATCTAGATAAAAAGTTCACAATCTTTATTTTTCTTACTTACATATTTTCAACACATTTATCTTTAAAATATCATTACATTGTCTCTTTTTCCAAAGATACATGTTTAAACATTCGAGAGTCTCCTAACCTACCATAGGGAACTTTTTGCATGTTCATGGTTTCTTATATCAAGTGACTCCCATTTTGACTAACTACACCCATTTGGCTATTATGACTAGGAAGATAGGAGCAAATTGTTAGGGCAAATAATTAACCAATTATTCAACATTTAAATTTTATTTCTAAACTAATTCGAAGTTTTGGAACATCATCAAAAACAATGAATAATATTACAAGTTCACAACCCTAGCTCATTCCTATTTTAGGCAAAACAGATCTGCTAATTCTTTAATTCTAGTTAGTATAGTAAGAGAGATCTTAAACTAAGAAATAAATTCTAAAAGCTAAAAAAGTTATCTCAAGCAATTTCATTAATCGGGCTAATTGATATTCCCAGTATAATAGATGCTATCACACATACAACCATACTAAATTTAATGGAATTTTTTTAATCGTAAAAAGGATCCTCCATAATTTTGTACGTGAGGGGTTATTTCTTGGTTTTGTTCAGTCATTAATAAGTTGATTATTTTTAGATAATAATACATAGAAAGAACCCTAGTAAGAAGTCCTATTGAAACTAAGAAATTGAGGTTTGCCTACCATCCAAATCAGAATAAAAGGAGTTTTCCGAAAAAAACTGCTAGTGGAGATAGACCTCCTACGGATAAGAGACAGAGACTAAAGAAAGAGCCAAAAAAGGATCTTTGATGTATAATCCTGCATAATCTCAAATGCTATCGGTCAGTGCGTAGACCAAATGATACAATGCAAGCAAAAATTACTAAATTCATGGGCATATAGAAGAGCATATAAGTTATCATGCTTGCACATCCACCATTTGCGTCTCCAACAATTATTCCAATAAACCTGGAAAATCCTCCACGCTAAAGTCAGGTAGTGACTTCGAGCTGAAGTAGGAGCCATAAAATATTTGTATGAGAGTTTGACCTTATTACAGTAATTTCCCATTGGGGAATTGGGATCCATCTTAGTTGGATAAATGACTTGCCCCAATATGTTTGTAGAGTGTAGGAACTAAATTGCCCTTCTGTGGGATGCCCGTATGCTTATTAACGAGTTCCATGTAGTAGGGTGACATTTGTACTGTATCACAGGGCAATGATGCAAACATGGAATGGCCCAAGCTATGAGTGGGGACATGGGGGCACCAAAGTCTCCCGGAAAATCTTTGCATTGAAATGTACAACGAGGTGTAGTCATGGCAATGTGCATATTTAACAATCTTTGTTTCAACACTCTCCAATTTTAACTTCTTCGGGCAAAGATGGTGAGGATCCCCCGCTGATTTTGCTTGGTGCTGGTGTATTTCTTCGCGATTGGCGTTTTGTAGCTACTAAGACACTCTCAATTTCCATCTTTCCGCTCAGAAGGTCATCTTCATCATCGTTGTCATCGTCATCACCTTTGAAAACTGGATGAACATACGCACTCTGAAGGTAGGCTTTCAGATTAAAGTTTGGATCCCTTGCTCGTTCCAGGGTATCTTTCATCATTGCTTCCTGGAAACCATGGATCAAGACATGATTAGTAGTTTGGAGGTGTAGCTTTTGAGTCATTTTGCTATAATCTAAATAAACTATTCATTAGCACATCAATCAATCAAATAACTTGAAAAGCATCATGTTAATGAAACAATCTCTTGATAGTATAACCTGCCAGAATTAGTCATACATGAAACATACCTGAGTTTGTAGCAAACATTTTCAGCAACTCTATATTGACATATATACAGATGATATGCTAAAATAAATCCATTATTGCAAAGTTATGCAGTCAAATCAATCGAAAGCAAACAAGGAAGCATGGAAAAATCAACACAAATAAAAATCATCAACTCTGTAGTATCCAGACACTAACACACCTGTAATGGATATTTGACAAATGCAGATTTGTGGCGTCCATTGCAGAACCTATAGAACCATATAGTGAGGACAGGAAGAGCAATGACAAATGGTGTTGACTGTGCAGCTTCTTTTGTACTCAGCAGTCCCATCAGAGTCAGCTGCGAGATTACTAGTGCAGTAATAACACGCCCATGGACATCAGGCCAGAATGCTGCACCACTTTCATACTCTTGGTTGTAAACATTTATGATCTGCATTGGTGTAAAAAGCATAGGGAAAAGATGAATATATTGTATCCAATTGTACTGACCCTTGGTGCAGTAAATCTTCTAAGTTGGATCGAGCAGTAGGGTTTTGAACAATTAGTTGGCACAAGGCATTAACCAAATGCAATTGAATTGTCCTTAGATTGAACATCATTTATCCAAAAGTATCAGCAGTTTACCTGATGACGGAACACCACATAGGCGAAGGCAAAGAAAATAATTATGAATGGAAGGAGAACTGGTGTAACTGTTGCATATACAAGCCCTAGCAGAAAATATAATTGTATACGGGGTTCACATGTGTGAAAACCAAGACTTCCAGGATTCATTGCCTCTTCTCTGTCTTTTTCAGTCTTCACCAAAAGGGAATTTTTCAAGTGGTAGAGTACCAGTGGTTTCAACATTAAAACTTCTCCAGCAATCCCAGCCCATCCGTCAACCATTATATAGGTTATGAAGAAAGTTGCTTTGATTGGAACAGCTACACCAACTGTTTTAGGAATTCTGCCACATTAATTAATGAAGAAATGAGAAAAGATAAAAAAGAAAAACACTTGGTGGAAGTTTTAGGAGACAAAATGAAAAACATATTCACGTAGACCCTATGAGATTCATACAAGTAAAAGGGAAAAAATCATGAATTTGACAATATCTATAAAATCAGTCAAGTATAATGGGATTCTAGATTGATGAAAAGTGAGATAAAAATAAATTATTGATGGGAGGATTAAAATATTTCACAGTAAATAAAATACATGTTATTGGAAGTCCTTTGAAGGCACATGCCGCAAACACAACTTTACACTTAATTATGCATACACCCTAATAGAGTAATTAAACAATGAAGACACCAATATTTAACAAAAATGTGAGAGTAACATACTCGTTAGCAGACTGCTTAATAAAAGAATTTAGCTGTTCAAATGCAGCTCCAGTAAGTATGCTCCCAAGAAATACATTGATAACAAGGAAAATATAATTTCTCGATGCTGATCTCCTTTCCAAAGATGATAGAGATATGAAGCCTTCAAATTTAGACATGATCATCAATATTGTTGGCAGGAAGATAAGGAAGAGCTTCAATGCAATGCCAGGAAGAAAACCCTGGATAACAGATTTGATAAATTTTCTGCATAATAAATGAAGAAACAATATGTAAGCATAGAAAACTTGCAAGTAAGTTTTAAGGCACTATGATGGAAGAAACGTACATTTCAATAACAGACTTCAGAAAAGGGGCTCTTTTCTCTATTCCCTCAATACTTGCTAGAGCTTGTACAGATGCAATCGGTATCATGAAAAAGAAGGTAAGTAAAAGGAATGCAACTCCAATTATCAGCCTCCTAACTTTGAGTGACATGTACGGAATGGCTAAATTTTGCCAATATACATCACGTGGCTCTGGAGCCCACTCTGTTAACCACAAAGTTGGATTTCTTGATTGTTGAGTTTGTGCACAAACAGCTGCACCCCATCGAGTCTTGAATGAAACAAATGCTGCCGGCATGATAGACTTTGGATCTTTTAAAACCCTTGTCCTCTCTTCTTCTATCTGAATAACAACAAACCGATCCATGATCCAAATTAGAGTGGATCATTTGAGAATATGCAGCATCTTTGAATCATTTGAGTGAGCCTAAAATCAACTAATGAACTTCGTGGAATTTTGAACAAGAGTTTGCCAGATTTATATGCACAAATGACTAAAAAAATTAAAAAAGTTCTTTTTTTTTTAAAGATCAGGGAATTTAGATAAGAAATTGGTGCAAGGGGCTTACTTCTTTTGACAGTTGCTCAATCTCTGACATGAGATGATCGATTGCATCCACTTTTTGCCCCCAAAGCCCAAGGAAACCAGTCTGAAACATCAAAGAACCATAAGAGTTGAGGTAAAAACAAAAATTAGATGAGGGCAAAAGTAATAGGCAGTAGATTTGGACAAGAGGCAGTAACTTCTTAAGTTATATCAGATTGCATTTTGAGAACTACCTTCATCTGAGGCCTCTGCGATTGATTCCTAGAGTACTTGAGTTGGTAGTAGTCAAGCCAGTTCTGCTCTTTTTTCTTCTTCTTGACCAAGCTGGCTAGTTTGTTTGCATTGCACACCACCTGCATTAAAAAATTTATAAAACAAAGATTTACAAAAATGAAGTACAAACTATCCTAGAATTTCAGGTGCATAAGAAAGTGCCAGGGTTTATATAAAAAAACCCCAACAAGTAAATAGTCCATTTAAAGCCACTCAATAGGTCACATGCGATACACATGTTGCCTCCTCAACCACCAAACCTTTTCCCTATCCCTTGCCATTTGATGCAAGTAACAACAAGCTAGGATGAGCAGTAACACTCACCTATTCAATAAAACTGGGTGTTCTTTATGGGCAACAACATTTTCCACAAATCCAACATACTCGTAAAAAACAAGCGAAGGTGCACATTCATGTGGATCAATATTTTGCATATTTGAAATTTTTGCACAACAGAACTGATGTGAACTTTTTCATGATATCATCAATCAAATTCATAGCTTTCTACCAAAGACTATGTACAATATAAATGTTTGACCAGGAGCATACCTGATGAGTGAGGTAATGATCTGGGTGATTCACTAGAAAAAAATGTTCCACAAGCTCGCTGACAGTCTCATCTGGATCCGGAGGTACATTCCTAACAAGAACCTGGGAAGAGTAAACTCAATAATAAGTTTCTTGAATAGGAAAAGGATAGAGAAAGATGGGTAGCTAGAAATTGTACTACAACATTAAGCAAAGATGAAATTGACTGTTAGACAAAAAAATCCTGCCCATTTTTTTGGTCTAACAACCCATGCCAATTTCAAAATATTTCATAATAAATAAATGGCATTTATTTCTTCAAATTGAAATTAAGGAACAAGCTCAAGATTGAAGGAAAAAGGCAAACTCTCTAAGTATGACCTGATCAACCCAATCAATATGTATAGGAGAGTCAAATGGATTCCTTCTTCAACTATTGGATCTAGTTAAGAGAAGTCACAGAATGAACAGGTTCAAAATCACGATCAACTCCTTTTTCAAATCCTGTTGCAGCTGCACAAGCCCTTCCTGTGTGCCATAAATGACCTATGAATAGGAAGAACCCGAGAACAAAATGAGAGGTAGCGAACCAAGTTCTAGGAGAGACATGGTTGACTGCATTGATCTTAGTAGCTACGCCACCTATGGGATTTAATGAACCTAAAAGTGCATGAATCATATATTCCACAGACCTTTTTTCAACATACTCAGGTCCAAACCATTTGGACCTCTTAGAGGTTATAACCAAGAAGTGCACAGATCCCAAAAACACTGTTTCTCCTCCAAAAATGACTTCTCCCTAATAAATAAATAAGGAAAATAGTTCATCTTACTGTGAATTGATCTATACGATGTCTTTCCAAAGAAAGAAATTGCAACCTCATCAAAGCAACTTTCTCATACTCCCTAAGCAGCACGTAGCATGTCCAGAAAGTAAAGGCATAAGCCATCACTATATGCGTCCATAATCTGCAATGCAATTAACATAAATATCGGATACACTGAAAAAGGAAAAGGTGCAGATATGCTAACACAGAAACACATGACAGCACGTGATTGTCTTGAGGAAAACAATTACTCTTGGTTTTTGATAAATTAGCAATTAATATGTATTCTACAGATACAGGATAATTTATGCGTCTAGTTATCCATAAATAGGCATTATGCTATATAACATAGTATAGGAACTGTGGTGAATATATCTGAAAATATCAAGATTCATCAAAACTAGGAGATGACAAGGTAGCAGAAGTTAGTAAAGGAGGATGGATTCCTACCTTTGTGATTTAAGTGGTATATTCGAAATTGAAAGCTTGTCAATGTCACTAGCAGTCACATTGGCCACCATTTTGACTGCCACTAGAGCATTATTGGTGTAATTGACTGGCACCAGGATAGCCAAAGCAAGGAATGTTATAGGTACAAAGATTTTAAGTCTGCATAAGTAACAAAATCGAGCTCAGCACATAATAAAAAATGACAAACATTTTCAGAAACATGTAGCCCGCACAAGTACAGCATAAGCATAGAAAAAGACAGAAACAAACGGGAAACGGATTACCCCATCAAGTAAATGCGCAAGTAAACAGCATAATCCAATCCTGCATGATCAATAAGCTCAGGCTCCGGCATTTTAAGCGCATCCGGCATCCAATTTAAGAACCGGATATATGACCTAAAGTCTAAATTCAAAACCCTACGAACAAGCGCCCCGGAGCGCGAGGGGCTGCTTCTTACGCCCTTCAGATACCATTTTGGGAAGTAAACTCTATCATTGAGAGGTTGTAGCCTAAAAATTGCAAATGCCAATAAGAAAATGAATGCACTCAGTAGATTTATAGCCCCCGAAACCGTTATATCTGCGAGCGTTGCCATTTATACCTTCAAAAAAAAAAAGTTATAAATAACATTAAAAAATAATCAAATTTCAAAACATATAAAAAATTCAACTACTATATTTAACATCCAACAGTTCCTTTCAATCCCCATGCGTCAAAAGATAGCAACTTTACAAGTAAAATCTCTAACAGATCATTTTTTTATACTTACAAAGCAAATCAATCAAAACTAAAACCAGTCCCAATCAAACATCAAATTAATCTCCAAATTCAATAACTTTTCCCTTCTGGGTGGGTCACAATTCAGCAACTATTCCACACACCAGAACCCAGAAAACAAATCTAAAAACAGGGGGGAAATCAACACAACAGGTAAACAAAAGGATCTCAAAAACAATTACTTTTCTTCCTATTGACCAACTTCTTTCCTCATCTTCAATGCTATATTAACCTCTCAATCTTCAAAAAAAAAATGCTGGGCAATTGAATTAGCCAGTATATGGAAAACTTTTTTCGCTTAACCAAGTAAACAATACGATTCCTCTCCTTTTGAGTGGACAAGTAGCTAGCACGCTACCACCCACGCCTTCAAGAACTAATTATTTGAATAATAAATACACATCAAAAGGTATGGCCAAAAAATGGGAATATATAGCACAAGAAGAAGATGAAGAGAGAATAAAGAAGAGTGGAAAGTGGACAGTGAAAATCCCACTTTCACATTGTTTCGATGTTAACGTTTTCGATTTCGGGCTATCGTTTCTTGTAGTGTTACAACCGTCTACGAAAAGGCCACGCGGTAGCTTGTGGATGACAGACGAGTTTTTTTAAAATATTTATTACATATATTCAATAATATTAAAAAATAAAGTAAAACACATTTAAACTTTTTATTTTGTGCTTTAAATTTTATTTTTGTAGAAACTAAAATAACATGTTTTTTATTTATTTATTTATTTTGTATGAAACAAATCCATTTTATAGTAATTTTAATCGAATATATATTTATTAATCTATTTTTTAAAACAGAAACTAAAAATAATTTTATTTAAAAAAAAGGCTTATTACTAGAAGGCAAAATATTGATCCGAGCATCACTTGTCTTGTCTTGGAAATTACTTCTCTTCTCATTTTGAGGTGGATATTTGTGGTGTCCCATTGCTATCCCATCAACAAATGCCACCATACAACTCTCTTTTTTTAAGAAAATAAAAAAATAAAATAAAATGGAAATTGCAATTTTTAATTTCGTGAAACTACAATTTAATACATTTTCTCATCAAGATATTTCTAAATTCTAACGGCTACCTCGTGGATTTTGAATGAAAAAACAATATCCTTTCACGCGCTTCCTGAGGTGTTGTGTTTCACGATCCAATTAAAATAGTCACTGATCCAATTTCCAGGCATGACACACTTATACATCTCTGTGTATTATTATAACCTGCCGACATGAGTAAAACATCTCCTCTTTGGATACAAAATATGCAATATATTAAAGCCGTTTGTTGTTGATTCAAGTACTCTTCTTCATCAAAGGTGGAGGAAGCTATTGTACAACTTCTGGAAAATTCTGAAGAGACTGTAACTCAAAGAGGCACCGCCCACCATGTAATGTCTTTTGTACTTGAACTCCACTCATGGTATCTTCTGTGTTTGGGTTTGAGTTCAGTCTTGTTTAGAGATTCCCCGTGTTTTTGTGAGCTTTTCTTTAGTTGTTTTAGTTTTTTAATGTTTAGTAAACCTGAGCTCCACACACTGATATGGTCATGAATAATTAATATAAACTTTAAGCTTATCATGCATGGGAAACATTGGTTCGGCATTATACAATTGGCATTCCAATGCATTGGAGGAGTCGTGTTTGGTGACTTGGGCACGTCTCCTTTGTATGTGCTGCCGAGCACCTTTCCTAGTGCTTGTTTATTTACGTGGTGCAAACACTTCAAATGTATGTTTGGTTAATAAAAAAAAATATTGGTTTGATAATGGGCCTTGCTATTTTTGCTATCGAAACCATGTTGTATCGGGGAATGGAGTATATAGGTGTATATATATATATATATATATATATATATATATATATATATGCAACCGGGGTATATATAGGGCTGGGGGCTGGGGTGTGTGTGTGTGTGTGTGTGTAATATTTTCTTATAAAAAATATATTGTTAATACTAAAATAATATAAAAATTAAATACAATAAACAAATATATTAGAAGAATATCACAATATAAATTTTATCTCGCAATCCTAATTTTATTTTTGATGTTGTTCTGGGATCGTAAAGGACTTCACGTATGGATTTAGTTCATGATGAAATTACAAGTAGTTTGATGGGAGAATAAAAACAAGTGTTTAATTTACATTGATTATTAATTATATTTTTTTATTATAATTATTAAATATTTAAAATACAATATATGTGTGTGTGTGTGTGTGTGTGTTTTCTGTAATTTCACAAGTTCAAAGTAAAATGAAAAGTTTGGTAGCCAAACACACAAAACTGTTTTTTTTTCAACATCAAACTCAACTACAGTTTTAACCAAACAATTCACTGCTTATTTTGAACCACAATAAAAATATTTTTTTTAAACTGTTTTTTTTTAACCTCAACCACAAAAACAAAAGCAATTATAAATAGACCCCTAATGGTACCCAAGACCATGATGACATTTTAAGAGTCTTATCGGTCATTATCTACTCCGTCCTCATCATCACAATCGAAAAGTACACATTTAAGGTATAGTCTTCTCTGCCAACAATAAGAGAGATGGTAAGCTTAAACATTATTCCATAATCCATATTTTGCCCCCTTTTTTTATACATGCGTTGAATCCTCATAGATGAAGAAGGTACTTAAAGGTCAACTGCAAGGACGAGGAATAAACATTTATGGTCTTATCCACCAACAAATATGTTGAATCCTTGCAATTGATGAAAAATAAAATGGTTAAGACAACAAACATGTTCCATGGTGAAGTAATGAGTAATGATGTTAGTAGTCAAACTAGAAGATGATGGACGAGTGTAAGTCTAACAGTATGATGGGCGAATGACCGATGTTCTACGAATTTATATACAGAATAAAAGTGATGTTTAGATGAGTGGCGACAATAGTTAAAGTATGGTGGATTAAAAATGGATGATAAAATATATGTGTGATGTCAAGATGAGTCATCAAAAAGGGTTAATTGTGTTTTTTTAGACTGTTAAAAGAGTTAGATCATAATAAAAAAATAGTATTGGATAAAATTAAAGTTGATATGATTTGTATCTTAGTTATATTTTAAGGATTCTTATAGTCAATTACGAGTTTGTCAAGATTACAATTACAATAATTACTAATCTAAGTTGTTTGAAAACTGTAGAACTATGTATTTGGATTGGTATAGCTAATGAAAATCATGACATAGAAATCACAACATAGGGATTGACAAAGGTAAGTGATGAAATAGAAATATGGATATACGAATGAGTGGGACAATTGGAGTATAAACACCAATAAGGTTGTAACTAGATTCATTCTAGTAAAAAAAAGATTAAAGTATGGAAATGATTGGTTAAAAAGATAGGAAATCAAAAAAATTCTTGATTTTTTGTGCTATTTTTTTTTTTAATGATTGTGATGATAATTGTTTATTTTATAATGTTAATTGTTTACTTCGGTTTAGCTACAACGTGCCAGAAGTAGCATCTGAATGCTACAATTTCCTTTTTAGCTTTAGGTTTTGATGTTAAACATTAAGGCATCTTATATCTTTCGAGTTTATAAATAAATAGATTGTGAATTTTTAACATGTGGTCTAAATATTTTTATCTTCTTACACTTGTAAAGCTAACTAAAATCATTCAAGTTATTAATGTTTATGATTTTGTTATGTTTCATATATTGTTTTATTTACTCACTTTTAAATGGTTTTTAACTCTAAAAAGATATGAAATTATTGTTGAAATAATGATAAGATATGACTAAGGATGATTGGATTAAAGAGTTTGAAAGTTGTTATAGAAGTTCATAAGTGTTTGTCGATAACTTGGGATGTCCTATATATAGAAAAAACTCACCAAAACTTTTGGTAGAAATCTTGATATTGTTTATACGAGTATTTTGAATGTGTAAGAAAAACTTATCCTGTTTTTCTCGAATTTTAATGCTAAAATGGTTATAGAAATTACGGGTTTTTTTTGTTTTTTTATTGGAAACAAATATCATTGTCCTAGAAATTAGGGTCATTAAAAGAAATATTTCTAACCCTATATGGTGAACTGATGTAATTTTATTGTACATTAATGGATAATATTATATAGTATCAAGCTTTAATTATTGGCTTACAAATGATGTCAGCTAATTTTTAGAGATTCAAAGTTAGCATTTTATCAAATTTTGATTGAATATGAAGTTTGAAAGCTTAACTTGCTTGTATATTACAAATATGCATCACATTTGCTACAATGATTTGATTAGGTGATTATTAATCATGTGATAAGAAGTGAAAATTAGTAAGTTGATGCCCTTGCAAATCTTGTAGTAAATCTGCGGTTGTTGATTATTTAGAATATAGGAGTTGCATGATGACCCACTTGCGGTTTGTTTTTTGATCACCCTACTTCCATTTAAGTCATGCGTGAAGCACCTATAAATTTAAGTCTTGCCCTCTATAGAAAACTATCCCAACTCTGTGCCCTTGTGTCATCACAACACCGAGACAGACACCTATATGCAAAAGGAAATTTCCTCAATCAACTATAGTTAGAGGAAATTATTGTCCTGTTACAATGGATATAGCTTGAGAGAAAAAAAGGTGCACAGAAAGAAAGGAGAAGGTAGATGAAACCCTGAGAAAATCCCCCGCGCTAAAGTCAAGGGGTACCTTGGAGCTGAAGCAGGAGACCACAGAGTATTTGTAAAAGAGTTGGCAGCTTTTTTGCAGTGAATGTTCATTTGGTAATTTGGATCTTAGTTGGGTGAGTGACTTGGCCCCAATATGTTTGACCACAGTGTGAATTCTAAGATTGCCTGTATGCTTTTGAACGAGTGCTACATTGCAGGGTTACCTTTGTAAAATATCAAGGGGCAATGCAGCTAAGTATGGAATGGCCCTGGCTATGCGTAGAATAACTTTTCATTGAATACCGCGATTAACATGTAAAGTTGTGCAAACCAGCATTTAGAAATCCACGCAAAATCTACTTTTCATCTACATGAATGTGCAAACAAACATTCATCTACATTTAAGTTTGAAGGGCCATTCGTTGCCACAAAATCCAGAACTGGATTTCGTTTCAGAAATTTCAGCAAGCCCTTCATCCTTCTCTCTATAGATAAAACTTTGCTTATCTTGACTCCTGGCAATGGATTGCGTCTAATGTCCAGCGAGGTGCAGTCATGGCAATGTGTATATTTAACAATCTATGTTTCAAGGCTCTCCAATTTTAACTTCTTCGGGCAAAGATGGTGAGGATCCCCCACTGATTTTGCTTGGTACTGGTGTATTTCTTCGCGATTGGCGTTTTGTTGGTACCAAGACACCCTCAGTTTCCATCTTTCCGCTCAGAAGGTTGTCTTCATCGTCTTCGTCGTCTTCACTGTCACCTTTGAAAACTGGATGAACATACGCACTCTGAAGGTAGGCTTTCAGATTAAAGTTTGGATCCCTTGCTCGTTCAAGGGTATCTTTCATCATTGCTTCCTGGAAACCATGGTTCAAGACAAGATTAGTAGTCTGCAGGTGCAGCTTTTGAGTCATTTTGCTGCAATCTAAATAAACTATTCATTAGCACATCAATCAATCAAATAACTTGAATTTACATGGAAGGCATCTCGTTAATTAAACTAAACTTCTTGATAGTATTAACTGCCAGAATAAGTCATACAGAAAACATAACCTGCATTTGTAACAAACATTTTCAGCAACTCTATATTGACAAATACAGATGATATACTAAAATAATCGTTAATTGCATATAAGAAATTGTCGGAATTATGCAGGCAAATCAATCGAGAGCAAACAAGGAAGTACAGAAAAATCAACACAAAAAAAAAAAAGCATCAACCATGCAATATGCAGACACCATCACACCTGTAATGGATATTTGACAAATGCAGATTTGTGGCGGCCATTGCAGAACATATGGAACCATATAGTGAGGACAGGGAGAGCAATGAGAAATGGTGTTGACTGTGCAGCTTCTTTGGTACTCATCAGTCCCATCAGAGCCAGCTGCGAGATTACTAGTGCAGTAATGACACGCCCATGGACATCAGGCCAGAATGCTGCACCACTTTCATACTGTTGGCTGTAAACATTTATGATCTGCATAGGTATAAAAAGCGTAGGGAAAAGATAAATATATTGTATCCAATTGTACTGAACCTTGGCCCAGTAAATCTTCTAAGTTGGATCAAGTTGTAGGGTTTTGAACAATTAGTTGGCACAAGGCATTAACCATATGCAATTGTATTGTCCTTGGATTGAACATCATTTATCCAAAAGTATCAACTGTTTACCTGATGACGGAACACCACAAAGGCGAAGGCGAAGAAAATAATTATGAATGGAAGGAGAACTGGTGTAACTGTTGCATATACAAGCCCTAGCAGAAAATATAGTTGTATACGGGGTTCCCCGGTGTTAAAACCAAGACTTCCAGGATTCATTGCCTCTTCCCTGTCTTTTTCAGTCTTCACCAAAAAGAAATTTTTCAAGTGGTAGAGTACCAGTGGTTTCAACATTAAAACTTCTCCAGCTATCCCAGCCCATCCGTCAACCATTATATAGGTTATGAAGAAAGTTGCTTTCATTGGAACAGCTACACCAATTGTTTTAGGAATTCTGCCACATAAATTAATGAAGAAATGAGAAAAGATGAGAAATAGAACAAAAACTTCATGGAAGTTGTAGATGAGAAATGAAAAACATATTCACGTAGACCACATGGGTTCATACCAGGAAAAGGGAAGAAATCATGAATAAAGGGATTCTAGATTGATGAAAAGTGAGATTAAATTAATAATTGGAGGATAAAAAAAATTTACGGTCAACCAGATATATGTTAATGGAAGACCTTTGAATGCATATGCCATAAACAAACCTTCAAACAGAGAAAATAAAATTCTTTGCACATTAACACTACGGACAATTTTTGGCTCTTACAGCATATATTACCGCTCACCCTAATGCAATCAAGTTCCCTTAAATATGGATACACCCTCATGCAATCAAGTTCCCTTAAAAATGCATACACCCTGATAGAGTAATTAAATACTGAAGACACAAATATTTAACAAAGGAGTGAGTAACATACTCGTTAGCAGACTGCTTAATAAAAGAATTTAGCTGTTCAAATGCGGCTCCAGTGAGTATGCTCCCAAGGAATACATTGATAATGAGGAAAATATAATATCTCGTTGCTGATCTCCTTTCCAAAGATGATAGAGATATAAAGCCTTCAAATTTAGACATGATCATCAATATTGTTGGCAGGAAGATAAGGAAGAGCTTCAATGCAATGCCAGGAAGAAAACCCTGGATAACAGATTTGATAAATTTTCTGCATAATAAATTAAGAAACAATTAGTAAGCAAAGAAAACTTGCAAGTAAGTTTTAAGGCAGTGTGATGGAAGAAACGTACATTTCAATAACAGACTTCAGAAAAGGGGCTCTTTTCTCTATTCCCTCAATACTTGCTAGAGCTTGTACAGATGCAATTGGTATCATGAAAAAGAATGTAAGAAAAAAGAAAGCAACTCCAATTATCAGCCTCCTAACTGTGAGTGACACGTATGGAATGGCTAAGTTTTGCCAGTATACATCGCGTGGCTCCGGAGCCCACTCTGTTAACCACAAAGTCGGATTTCTTGATTGTTGAGTTTGTGCACAAACAGCTGCACCCCAGCGAGTCTTGAATGAAACAAATGCTGCTGGCATGATAGACTTTGGGTCCTTTAAAACCCTTTTCCTCTCTTCTTCTATCTGAATAATATCAAAAGGATCATTGACTCAAATCCGTATGAGGATGTACATAGTAATTGGTGAGAATATGCGGCATCTCTAACTCATTTTAGTGAGCCAAAAACCAAGTAAGAAACTTTATGGACTTTTGAACAAGAGGTTGCCAGATTTATATGGAAAAGTAACTAAAAAAACAATAAAGGTTCGATTTTTTTTGAAAGATCAGGGAATTTAGATAAGAAATTGAAGCTGCTTACTTCTTTTGACAGTTTCTCAATCTCTGATATGTGATGATCAATTGCATCCACTTTCCCCCCCCAAAGCCCAAGGAAACCTGTCTGAAACATCCAAGAACCATAAGAGTTGGGTCAAAACCGAAGTTAGGTTTAGGAAAAAGTAATAGGCAATAATATTATTAGGTTGAATTTTGAGAATTACCTTCATCTGAGGCCTCTGCGATTGATTCCTGGAGTACTTGAGTTGGTAGTAATCAAGCCAGTTCTTCATTTTTTTCTTCTTCTTGACCAGGCTGGCTAGTTTGTTGGCATTGCACACCACCTGCATTAAATTTTTTATAATACATATTTATGAATTGAAGTATATACGATCCTAGAATTTCAGGAGCATAAGAAAGTGCGAGGGTTTAAAGGTCCATTTAAAGCCACTCAATAGATCACATGTGATAACATATGTTGCCTCCTCAACCACGAAACCCTTTCCCTATCCCTTGCTATTTGATGCATGTTAACAACAAGCTAGGATGAGCTGCTACACTTGCGATTATAGAAAACTAGGTGTTCTTTCTGTGCAACGACATTTTCCACAAATCACCTCAGCAATACAACATACTCATAAAAAACAAGCGGAGGTGCACATTCTTAGTTCAACAAATAAAAAATCCTAGTACTTTTTTTTTCTATCATTTTTCTGAGTCTAAAGACAATAAATGCAGAGTAGTTTGTTGGTGCACTTCTCTGTTAAATGGCTATTTAGAGAGAAGGAAGTCTCTATGTCCAGCAGGGAATTTCATATTGTTGCACAGGCATAAATATAAACAAGGAAACGTTGGCATTTAAAGCAATAACTTTGAGGTTTACAACATTCCAAATCAGGCACAACTCCTGTAATAGCATACTGTCAATTCAAAGTCAATTCTGAAATAAAAATTGGCACTTGACGCAATCATACTCTAAGGCTATCAAAAAATTATCAAAACCACCAGGGATAAAATTAGGACAAGAACATGAAAAGAAAGAGCAATTGGTTAGGGAAGCAGTTTACTTATGGAAGCTGGCAAGCATTTTCACATAACAAAAAGCTATGATCAAATGCATTCAAGTGAATACCCCATAATGCTACCAAGAATCATTGAAGATATATAGTTTATCAAGTACAAGTAGCACATTGATCTACGAGATGCCCACCACACATTCGAACATGTGGTTTTCCATATTTTGCACAACAGAACTGGCGCGGACTATTCCATGTCATCATCATAGCTTTCTACCAAAGATTATTTACAATATAAATTTAGTTTGAGCAGAAACATACCTGATGAGTGAGGTAATGATCCGGATGATTCACTAGAAAAAAGTGCTCCACAAGCTCACTGACAGTCTCATCTGGATCCGGAGGTACATTCCTAACAAGGACCTGGGAAGAGTAAACTCGATGATACAAGTTTCTTGAATAGTTGGACAGAGAAAAAAGGGTAAGCAAACAACCCCTGCCAATTAATGGAAATTGAGGAGCAAGCTCACAGCTGAGGGGAAAAAAATTCTAAAAAGAAATAAATCAATACGGAATATAGTTCATCTTACTGTGAATTGATCTGGACGACGTCTTTCTGAGGAAAGAAATTGCAATCTCATCGTAGCAACTTTCTCATACTCCCTTACCAACACGTAACACGTCCAGAAAGTAAAGGCATAAGCCATCACTATATGCGTCCAAAATCTGCAATGCAATTCATATAAATATAGGGACACACTGGAAAAAGAAAAGCACCAGATATATTCTGGAAGTAGAAGATATTAGGATATGCGTATTGTTATCCAAAAAGGGTCATTATAGGAACTGTGGTGAATATATCTGAAAATATCAAGATTCATCAAAACTCGGAGATGACAAGGTAGCAGAAGTCAGTAAAGGAGGATGGATTCCTACCTTTGTGATTTAAGTGGTATATTCGAAATTGAAAGCTTGTCAATGTCACTAGCAGTCACATTGGCCACCATTTTGACTGCCTCTAGAGCATTATTGGTGTAATTGACTGGCACCAGGATAGCCCAAGCAAGGAATGTTATGGGAACAAAAATCTTAAGTCTGCGTAAGTAACAAAATCAAGCTCAGCACATAATAACAAATGTGACATAAAGATTTTCAGAAACATGTAGTCCGCACAAGCACAGCACGCAATCTTTCATCAACAAATAAGCATAGAAAAAGAGAGAAACGAACGGAAAACGAATTACCCCATCAAGTAAATGCGCAAGTAAATAGCAGAATCCAATCCTGCATGATCAATAAGCTCGGGCTCCGGCATTTTAAGCGCTTCCGGCATCCAATTCAAAAACCGGATATATGATCTAAAGTCTAAATTCACCACCCTACGAACAAACGCCCCAGAGCGCGAGGGGCTGCTTCTTAAGCCCTTCAAATACCATTTTGGAAAGTAAACTCTATCATTGAAAGGTTGTAGCCTCAAAATTGCAAATGCCAATAAGAAAATGAATGCAGTCAGTAAATTTATAGCCCCCGAAACCGCTATATCCGCAATTGTTGCCATTTATACCTTCAACAAAAGAACCAAAACAACACCTTATAAGAAACATTAAAAAAAAAAACAATTCTCAAGCAAGTTTCAAAACATATAAGAAATCCAACTGATATATTTAACAGCCAACAGTCCCTTTCAAAAGATAGCAACTTTTCAAGTAAAATCTTGAAAAGATCATCTTTTTATACTTGCAAAGCAAAAAACAAGATTAAACCAATCCTAGTCAAACATCATATTAATCTCCAAATTCAATAACTTCTTTCCCCAAATCAACAATTATTTCACACACCACAACCCAGAAAACACATCAAATAACAGGGGGGCTTAACACAACAGGTAAACAAAAGGAGCTAAAAAAAATGCTTACTATAAACCAACTTCTTTCCTTATCTCCAATGCTATATTGACCTCTCAATCTTCAAAGCAAAAAACGGAGAAAGCTAAATTAGCAAGTGTTTGGATAGCTTTTTAGCTTAATCCAAGTAAACAGTATAATTCCTCTACGTTTGAGAGGTTAGGTAGTTGGCACACACGCTAGAGAGTGGAAAGTGAAAATTTCCCCTTCTGGTTGTTTCGATACTAACGCTTTCGATTTGAGCCTCTCTATATTTATACGGTTAAAAAAGTGTGCCTTTTCTGTCTCAGCTCGGCTCGACAAAAGAGAGCTACAATTCAATATTGCGCATGTCAAGCTTATTTCATTCTAGTCCTTAAACTACATATCATTGTAGATGTACCATCTGATCCTCACTTGTCTTGAAATTAAGTTTTTATATCAATTTTTTTTATTAACATTGGTGTTCAAGTCAGATTTATATCGATTGATCACACTAGCCCTGATTTGATGTAGCTGGTTGCTGTGTTCACTATCCGATCACCATATGAATATTCACAATTTTTTTTTTTAGTATGAAGTGGAAATTTCAATTTTTAATTTTGAAAAGAGCCTCATTAAACTATATTTTGTCATACCCCAATAAAACCTTGGGGTGCCACAAATAAATAAATAAACCAAAAAATAAAAATAAATAAGGAAAAAAATATTAAATATTTAGAAAAATGACGGGTAATTATTAAATTAGATATAGAATAAAATAGTAAAATTTATATTATTTAAAATTACCAAATAAATGAATTTATTGATAAGCTTCACTATGGTTTTCAAAATACAATCACACCCTAAGCTTGTGAAAATCGTTTCAGATTCACTGGTCTTTTGCTTTCTCAGCAAATGTGATTAAGGAACTTGATTGCTAATCCAGTACAAATTGTACTTAAATTGCATGAGGTTAAAGTTAAGGGACTGAGTTGAAACTACACTATTATAAGAAGCACCATTTTGTATTTAGGAAAAAAAAGCAGAACAACTCATTTAAGACAAATAGTATTATTTTACGCTCTTACACGTAAGAGTCTTTGAAAGAAACCACCACCCGTGTCGGCAAGTCACCACGTGGTGCTTCTAACGGCTACTTTGCGGATTTTGAACGGAAAGAAGACATCCTCTCACGTGCTTTCTGAGAGGCTGTGTCTCACGGTCCAATTAAAATGGTGATTAGTGGGATTTGTCGAATAATGAGGGGAGATTGTGTGTTTTGAGCATCCTACGTTTATTCTTGTTTCATTTTAATCCTTTTGCTACTATTTATTTCAATTTAATCCCCCAACTTATGTTATCATTCCTTTTCACAATCTACAATCACTGCTGATCGTCTAGCAAAGAGTTGAAAACAAGATCATATTAGTAACAATAATTTTATTCCATGCAAAGTTGCCCAGCAATCATTTTACTTTCTTATCAATGCGATGTCATAAGTACTAATTGGATTTTAAATTAATAATTTTTTCCTAAATAAATCTTCTTTTTTTTATTGATTTTCTTTCAATTTACAAGATTTGTTTCAAAATTATTGTCCTTGTTATTTTTGGGTATTTCTAAGAAGAAATAGCTAAAAAGAAAGGAAATTCTTCATGGAAACCTTCACAACGCCAGCCCTTTTCCGAAAAAAGCAATGAGCTTTGAGAGCAAAATGATAAGCTGGTACGGAGCGGAGAATACACTCAATAAAGGGACCATATTAAAGATATAGATTAGAAGAGAACCAAACTTGAATGTAAGTAAGGAAACAAGGAGCTAATGGGACCCAGAGAAACAAATATCTAAGGAGAGGCACGTGGATAAAGTGTGAATTGCGTGTGAGCTTTGAAACTGGGGGAGACAGCAAACAGTGAGATGGTGGCGACCGGCTTTACAATCTAGCAATCGCTGTCCTAATTTTTATTATTCCAACTGCTTTGCTATGCATGCATTTTGACTCCAATTTAATTTAATTTTAGGATCTATACAATAATTATTTTTTTAATTTGCAGACATTGATATTTCTAGATTTTTTTTTTAAAAAAGAAAGAGTGTATAGTTTCGGTTGAGGTCAAGGCAGGTATTCGAGGTTAAAATTAGACATATTTATAACGGTTTTTTAAATAGGATGGAGCATATATATATATGATAATTTAATCCGATGGTCTTCTTATTGGTCGAGAGATTACAAGTCCAAATATGAAGATGATGCATGAAAAAAAAATCTATATTTTTTTAATAAAAGAAATTGATGAAATTTCCAACATGTAGAGTTTAGGAGACATTTTTATTTATAGATTTACGGAGCTCGTTCAAGGAGTCACCATCAAACTATCTCTCAAAAGCATTATGATATCTTTTAAATAATTATTTTCGCACTCAATTTGTTAGAAAATGAAAGCTTTGAGCAAATTAAAAAGACGTTGGGTGGCTTCTGAGTTGATTTAATAAATGCATTATGATTCATTCCAACCCGGCACCCGATCATTTATTTTACAAAGAAAAATGGACAGATTATGAAATGGAATTAATGTGAGCTCAAGATCTTCTAATGCGGCTGCGTAGAGGGGGGAAGACGGTGTTCCATCCGTGTGTGGCTGGTGTCTGAGACTCTTTTATTTAAAAAAATAATAACAATAAACATATTGTGGACCGGATTCTGCCCCACATAATTGACAATAAACAAAGGAGTGGTGATCATGATGGAGTGGTTGAGACTTGATTTAAGAGATAAAATACTGCTAGTTGGAATATTTAAGGTGATTCTACTCCGATATGGATTTGTTTTATCGCGACAGTAACAATCTTAGCAACTTGGGGGGGGAGCGAGCAACTTGGGGCCATCATTTCATGGAAGGACTTGGGAAGAGGGGGACTTGCTTAAAGTCATCAAGTTTTGTCTTTGTTCAACCACCTTTCATTCTATCATCCTGAAGTCGTCATTCTCAAGCTTGTGGGATCAGTCGTTTTCAAGAAATGTCATCTTTTGGTGCGTGATATATTGTGAGTTTTGCTGAAGAAGCAACCTGGGATGGTTTGTGTTTTGGCTTTCTCATCGTATTTCGATTTTCAAAGTATCGGATCCAGTGATTGATTCATTTGAGAAAAAGTTGTGATAAGGGCAAGACTAGTATCATGTCTTGTTGGATTTCGATGATAAATGGGATCGACATAACATGCAAGACCAGTCAAAGTCCAAAAGGAAGAATGCTTGGAGAAAATTAGGGTATATGCTTTGATGTATTTGCCAAGGCAGTATCATACCCACTCCGGTACCATGATAGCTAAATTTGAGGGGAAAAGAGGCAGAATTTTGAGCTTTGTTGATTTGCTGCGTGATGATTTTATTGAAAAAGAACCGAGTCCCCGATGTTTATTTCACTCGAGATTGGGTATTCACATGACTGCTCTGCTGTGGAGGAATGCTTGGAGATGATTCTCCAAATGAAGGAAGGAAGGAAGGAATATATTTGAGACTTTGCATCATGTTCTATGTTCCCATAAATGAGCTTTAATTAAGCCTTTGTAAATTGATGAAAATTCCACGTACAATCTTTGCCTTTTCAAGATGCCAACGCCTTTCCAAAACTCAATCCATACACCACATGATATTAAAAAAAAATGTTCCAATCTGGTTCTATTAATTATTCTCGAGCTGTAAATTCTCACAGGAGGTTTTGAATATATATATATATATATATATATACACACACATGAAATGAAAATAAAAAGAAAAAGATCTAGACATTCAAAGAACAAGGTGTATAAAATATTGGTGACAATCATTGGAATCCACAGGCTACCTTGCTGACATTAGATTGATCATAGCTTGATTAGTTATCATAGAATGAACCAACAACCCGATCGTCAGTTGTGGATATATGAAAGTGCTACCACAATTGATCTCATGCTTTGTCTTAGTTGAGGATTTTCCAGTGTACAAGCTCTAGCATGCTTAGCCATCTGTGAACAAAACAAAAACTAAAGCATTTTAGTATAGACAGTACGAGTCTAGATTGCAGAAACTTGGATTTCCTGTGATAAGAATTTCACCTTGCAAGCGGAGTCAAGAGGGTAGTCATCTCCGAGCCTAGCAGGATCACCTAGTTTAGGAAGATTTTATCTTGGATCAGGCTGTCTCAGACGAACATCCTCGAACTGCACAAGATCCAGACATGCAAGTCTAGTTATTATAGGAGAAACAAAATGGAGAGATCATTTATGTGCCTGGGCTTAAGGAATTAATGGCCACAGTAACAATTTCCAAGGCTAAAAGTCCCTTGGATTCAGTGATAAATTCGTTGGTCTTGACAACTGCTTCCTTGGAAGAGATGAGTTCATAGAGCACCACTCCAAATGCATCTTCAGCTATATTGGGGTCATGTATCCAAGTGCGAAAACTTAATCTGGGGTCATGTATCCAAGTGTACCCACAAGGCTTGTGAGCAGCAATGAGGCACTTCCAACTTCAGTAAGCTTAATCTGTCAAACCAAAATCTGCAACCTGTACAAAATAATATCTTGGAGCAAAATGATTTCTGATTTGACATCATGGTGGAAATATACAGGTACAGTATGCTCCTGGATGTATTCAAGGCCTCCGGCCAAGTCTAGAGCTAGTTGACCATGCCAAAGGAACCTTCCCTGGGTAAAGAACAGATCTACAACATGATCACTAGAATAAATTAAAGAACCGCTATCCAAGTTTTTTCTTTAGTTACCTATCTTCCAATTAAACTCTTTTTATCTGAAAAGAGAAAAAAATGTTTAAAAAAGCTTAATTGTGTAAAATAAATAAAGAATAAAATAAAAATTTATCAAAATAATATTATTATAATCCACAATTAATTATGATAACGTGAACAAGAGGATGATTTATAGTAAAAAAGTCACGCCGTTTATATTAAAGGCAATTTAATGCACTTTGTTTATTATTATTAAAGAAAAACATATTAGAAACATTATCTTAAAAAAATACAATTAACTTAATAAAATAAAATAAAATAAAAATACAAATATGATGCATGGATACACATATTAGAAATATTATTTTTAAAAAAATATTTTAAAAATATAGTTTATCTACATAAAACATAAAAAAAAAAAAAAAACAAATTACGGATGAATTATATAAACCTCTTCAAAAATTAAATGTGTAACCAAAAAATCACCACCATTTAAAAGAGGTTATCTAAAAAAACAGAAGAAATATTTATATAAATATAATATTTTCATATGTAAAAATATATATAAAAAAATATCATTAATTAAAAAAATTTCAGGCATTGTCAGGCCTAACACACTTAGGTTAGGCCCATGAGCAGAATGGCAAGCCCATTTGATTTTTCCTTTTTTTTTCACTTCACTTCCACCCTATTTTTTTTGAAAGAAAAAA
This sequence comes from Salix dunnii, assembly GCA_015731905.1. Taxonomy (NCBI): domain Eukaryota; kingdom Viridiplantae; phylum Streptophyta; class Magnoliopsida; order Malpighiales; family Salicaceae; genus Salix; species Salix dunnii. The sequence continues at coordinate 276,320 of CM027662.1, read as the reverse complement.
ATAATAATGATGACGTGCAATTTTGATCTTCCTTAGATTTCTTTCATCATAGTTACTGAAAAATTAGTATTTAAAGAGTTTTTTTTTATCTAAAATCTCATTTCAACCTATTTTTAACCCAAAACACTTCAAAAACCCATGATCAACTTATTAATAGTGTAAAAAAACCGCTCTAAAAACAAAATCAACTTGAGCTCGAATCTAATTTTCTGACAAATTGTAAAAGTAAAAAACACATAATATGAACTTTTCTCATGAAATAAAACAATTTGATACAAAATTTTATTTGTTTTAGTGGTCTAAATTTGTGTCAATTATATATTTCTCTCTTTATTGTTGAAATTAAGTGACCCCTCTCTCAACCTTATATTAAAAAATAACAAAAATAAAGTCATGTGCCAAAAATGAATATGAAAATATTAAGGTATCAAAATTATATAATTTGTGTGATTTCTAAAGTTTGGGGTAAAATATATATATTTTTTTAAACTCATGGCATATCACCCGTGTTTGTTGCTCTCTTTCTTTTTTTTCTCTCATTATATTCGTTCTTTCAATCTTACCTTTTTTTTTCAGAAATCAAAATCAATTGTGTAACTTCAAATTGTTGTGAAAAACAAGTTGAGGACCAAATTATAATTTTTGCAGTCCATCTACAATAATGTTTGAGACGGTGAATGGTGCATTGAATAATCCAAGCGTTTTGGATAATGAAAGTTGTGCATAAAAAAGGATGATGTTATTATCTGTAGCACTAGATGATACACCTCTTATGAAGTGATTGATGGGGATGAAGAGCAGGAATAGGTGGATAATATGATCATTTGTAACCAAGAAAATTACGGTAGAATCGAAGCAAGGTACATCATAGTTTGAAATTTGAGAAACAACAAGAACTGAGGTGGAGGCCCAAAGAAGGATACGAGGTGATGTGTAAGTTTACGGACAAACAGAGGTCAGTGTTTGGTGGTTGGATTCTAATAATACAATTGTATGCAGAAGGTAACAGTTTTAATGGTGAAATTATACATGAAGAGTTGTGTCCATAAACAACACATAATGTACCGGTGGAGTTGTGAGGGTTGATAACAGAAAATAAAATAAAAAAGTATAGAACAATTTAAATCTGGTGTTAATTTTAAAGGGGAATCTAAATTTCAATAGAAGAGAATAAATGATCTAGAAAATAATAATGTATAGCTTCACCTTTTGAATTTATAGAATAATATTTTGGTTTGAGAAATATTGAAGAAAATGATGTATAGCATAAAAGAATATTTTGGATCTAAGAATAATTGTAATGGGTTTAATAATGATACAAGTTTTTGACAACTGTTTGTGTTGTGTTTGGTATATGAAAATCTCCCTTTAATTTTTACATCATTAAAGGTGGAGTTGTAACATATCAAAAACTCAATCTAATCTAATGGTGGACAATCAATGATCATACTATCAACCCCCCCCGATTCATAGTTTCTATTCAATTCATTTCTTTTATTTGTTTTTATTCAAACCATTATCATGAAAATAATACCAAGATTCACAAGAAGAATCATTCCTCTAAAATTTTTACATAAACCCTAGAGTTATAAAATTTAGGGTTTTCTTCCCCACTTTCAAGAACAAGAAAAAAAAAATTAATGGAGGGTATGTTCCTCACCAATGCTACCTGTGGTCTCCTCAGGTTCCTTCTGTGCCAGCAAACAATAACCAAATCAGAGGTGGTAAACAAAAAAAAGGGGAATTTTTGTTTTATGAAAATGCAGAATCATGCTATGCATGGAAAACATGTTACCATGATATAGTGGTGAATATCACTTGAAGCATGTATATGTCCTGTGCTGAAATAGGATTGAGCATATTGTTCTATGTACTCCACCCTGCAAGTCATTTTCAATAATGCATTGTGTCATCTGTGGTTGGAACTTTAGTGGAATAAAAAATTATCAAGCCACAAATCCATCATGAAATTGTCCATGATTATCCATTCTTCATTTTAGCAGAGTTCAATAAAGATGAGAAGAGTTGGCAGAAATATTAACTAGCAAGCTACTGTTATTGGTTTAATTAAGGGACAGGTCTTCTAGGAAAAATGCTGTCAAACCTTAGATCCAAGGAAGTGCAGACATGGATACGGATATGACATGATATGGATAGGTTAATATGTCAATCCTTGAAACTATTTATTAATCTTGGGTACATTTTAGTAGTGTCTGATGCGTATTAGAAAGTATTGGTCAAGTACGAACGATGATACACGCCTGATATGGATACATGAGGGTTTGGAGGTTGGATCTAATCCAGACCATGAGTATCGTATGTGAAAGCATCCTTTCCTTGGTGAATCGTGCATGGTCAGAAAGTAATGTTGGTTTTATGAAGAGTCACCTGTACACGTAGTTCACCATGATACCTCCACTTTGATGAAGTCCTTTCTCTGACCGGTCTGCCATCCAATTTAATCTTTCAATCATCTGTTAAACATTGAAATACATGATTTTAGTATAAAAAAGTTTTCAACTTGGAGATTATTTTGGTTATAAGCTTTCCAACTTTCAAGTTGCAAACCACATGAAATCAATGGGAGCACATTCAAACAGGCTTCTTAATCGATCCATGATGAAACAATTAAACCAATACATAATATATTGAGAAACAATATCAGGCCAGTCAGTAGATCTGATTGCTAAAAGTGATTCAATTACTAATTTACAAAATGAAGGTTATATGATATACCGCTCCATTTTGCAAGTGAAAATTTGCCACGGAATCTAGAGCTTTTCCTCTCTTCTTCTCTTGGAGAAGGTACCTATATCCACAGAACCAATATCTATAAATAGTTTCTTAAATGAAGAAAATTAAAGTTTTATGCAACACCAGAGGCGAGACATGTAATTTCATCTCCAGAATGCCCAATTATTAGACCTCTGTGTCACTAACTACACATGACCTGTCATTTTGATGAAACAAATGGAACAATGTTATTATGAATAGGTGTTCCTTATACCAAAGGAAGAGAAAGTTATAGTTTCAATTAGTATCATACAATGCTTCAAGTGCAGTGTCCCGTGAGAATTTGGTCCATTCCACTTGGAAATATAAATTAGTGAGTGTTTTTCAAAGCCCCTGGCCAGCAGTTTAATGAGATTTAAAGGTTAAGATTATCTTACCTGGCACACAGCCGCATTAGAGGAGGCTTCAAAGCAGAGAGTAATTCAGCTGAACTGGTCCACTCATGGTTTTTGGATGTCAGCAAGTTCAACATCACTTCCATGCCATTTTTTCCAGCATATGTCCCCCTGCAGATCAAAACGAGTTATCCAGCCTATTGCAATGCTGTAATGTAAGTTTTTAACTAATCTATTTTTAGAAACATTATAGTATAATGGTGAATAATCCAAGAGGACAATGGAGAGGTTGTGCACAGAAGCACTAGAGTTTTGAGGAAAACAGAGAGCATCAAGGATAATGTATCCATATTTTATATGCTGGGGACTGGACCTGCAAACTTTCAATGTTGTTCAATGAGAGGTACTTGCAGCATCTTTAGACACAAATTACTATAGTGTAAAACATAAGAGGGTACAAACTTATTTGATCACAGGGCTTCAGATCATCCTGAACTATCAGTAGCAAGACATATTTGCATGATCTGTGTGTGTTTTGTGTACTAGGAAAATCTACTAAAAGCAATTTAGAACAAAAATCGGTAAAGGAACAAGTTTTAGGCTCTTAGGGATCTGCTTCATTCAGAAACTAGCAAAGCAAGATGGTAAAAGGGTGAAAAGTCGAATAGAAACTGCTGCATAAGAAAAAAATTTTGGGGGGGGGGGGTGTCCAGACTCTCTCATGGAAAAGAAATGCTGGATAATCAAAATTCAGAGAGACAGGTAACAAATAGAAACTTACAGAGAAGAATTCATAAGCATGCTTTCTTCATCAGGTTCAAGTAAATTCTCCTGGAAAGCAGAACCAGGTCCACCCGTTGGTTGTTCCATGTTGTCAACTTTAGCAATTACTGATTGAGATGCCAACTTAGATAGCAACCATTGCATGAATCCGGGGATTGGGCTTAGAGTTGCAAATGTCTTCGTAGAATAAATGAAAAATGTCAGCAACTAATAGAATCTCATAAGGCAAAAGACTTCAATTAACCATGACATTCCAGAAAATGCAAAGATCAGTGCAACTTCTTCTTTTCCAATAAAACAACTACTATCAAAGGACTTTGAGCGAGTGGAAAGGGTAGGCTTCATAGCAGTAACATATGTTGCATATGCAGAACAAAAAATACATTTCATGCTTCAACCAAATGAAGCAACAAGGCTTACGGGAAAGTTTGTTCAACAAAGATACCAGTTTATTTTAATTTCATAAGAACATGGATGAAAAAAAATACTTACAGATACTTGTGGCATATCTCTTTTCACCAATGTAATCATGCGTTTGATAAGAAACTTCCCTAGATTAATCCCCGCCAAGCCAGGCTGTTAAATTTCTGTAAGTATGTAATTAGGTAAAAAGGAAGCAGATAATCGAAGCTTGTTGATCAACACTCTGTTATGGATAAACAGTAGCTGTCACAAGTAAAATACACGTGCACACCAAAAAACACTTATATTTTACAACCACCATGCCTATATCCTCATCAGTAAAAGGAGCATGAGATAAACAAAAAACAGCACTTGCTATAGGGCACATCAGTGGAAAAGAAGAATAAGCTTCCTTGTAAGGACAGGGTGAATATAAAAAAATGCAGTTGCTCTCACCATAAATATTCTGGAAAGTATAGTCCACCTAAAGGCAAAGGCCCAGGCAACAAGGGAGACGATATACATGGTGTGGTAGGTTATTTGACTTTATACATTCCCTAACTGATAATCAACCATCGCATGGCTTGTCAAACCAAATCTTTGCCACCAAACATGACTTCAATCTGAAACAAAGAGATAATATGTAGAAGTAACTATTCTTACCTGAGTTGACGAAATAGAATAAAATAAAGCACAAGCAGCCTCATGTTCAGGTATGGAAGGAACATCCAACAAGACTTCCTGTTAATGTTTAAGAAACTGTCAGAAATGCACTAAAATAAAATACAAGTTTCAATTTGTGAAATGAACCTGTATTGTCTGAGCCACATTCTTCAGAAGCGCAACTTCTATGAAAATAAGGGGCTCGCCTAAAAGAATTTCAAAATTTAGAATACAGCAAATAAATAGTTAAAATTCTTTTGATTTTAGGCAATATCTAACTTCAATTCATTATTTGTTAATCAAGTCTGTGGTTTCTTGTAAACATTTTTTGTAATTTGCTCATGACAGATTCAAGATACTAAATAAATGTACTCTAAATTTACTGATGAAGAGGCTAATCAACGCCATTTTTATTTGCAAGGTATTTGCCTTTCTCGCATAGGTAATATTAATCTCCATTAAAAAATTCCCAGTGATGTGTGCAGGATATGAAATGGTTCATCGAACATTTACTACCTTGCATCAATTTGAATGGAATCCAAATAATTGCACCATGGCTTAGAGGTACAAACTTTCTATCACATTTACAAATAACATTTAACCAAATGTTAGGTAAAATGATAATGAACTGCACTCTCCATGCATGCAGTGAAGGATTTGCTAACCTGGAATTGCTGGATGGAAATATCCAAAACAACGGCGGCCAACACCCAACCTTCTTTTAAGATCCAAAAGATTGCTGATTGGATGCACTGCCTGGACAATACAGCACTATTAAAATATACACAAGCCCTGACAAGGAAATAATTACACTTGTGAGTAGTGGTGCAAGACAGGTTAAAGAAACATACCTCATAAGTCACAATTTTCTCCAGCAAAGAAGCAGAATCATCCCATGTAATCTGATGAAGCTCCAGCACAGCTGGACTAAGCCAGGCACTAAGTTTCTCCTTTAAGCAGGAATCTAATGCTCGCAAAGAAGGAATATTTTCCTCTCTGAACACAGAAAGGACCAACTAATGAAACTCTGAATTCCATCACATATACTGCTATTGGTATGCTACTAATTTTGCATAAATTAAAACTTAATACTAGCAGTAACAAACTAACAATAATGATCAGTAAAAGTTCTTCAAGAAAAAAAAATGATGCATTCTAACTGTCAATTTATTTGCAAGACCTTGTAGATGCTGCAGCACTTTGACAACATTATTTGTGGCTACTTCGACACTCACATCTAAAAACTCAAAAGACATCAAAATGAGAAGCAATAATACTAAAGTTGGTAAACAAAATCGTTCTCTCTTCCATTTTTCCATATAAGTTTCTAATAAATATATGTTTCCAATGACTCCAGTCATGCTGAGCACAACAAAATCAAAACAGAAAATCCATGCAAATATGCAGAAAAGGCCATAACCTTACCCAAGAAAAGACAAAATATCAGCTCGGAGAAGTGACAAGAACTTCAATCCTGCAGGATGGTTATTAAGTCGTTCAAAAAGAACATTGTACGTTGGCTTGAGAGCTTGTCTCAAGTTTCTCTCAATCCGATAGAAGGTAGAAAACATGTTCTCGTCATCAACATTACTTGATTCACCTTCATCACCTAAAACTCAAAACATCTACACCCGTCAATCTCACAAAACATCCATACAAACCTCAACACAAACATGCCAAAAGCAACACATCCAACAAAATTCTCACCACTACGAAGCTCAAGTCCAAGATATTGCTTCAATAATTCACGAACTTGAATCCTATTAAGATCATACTCTTTTGCAAGCACAGTCACTAATTTCTTCCGATTTTCATTCGAAAGGCTAAAATAACCCTGAAAGTCACATACACAGTTTACAATCCTCAAATCAGTACATAAAACAAAACACTAATCACAACTTTCTTTATTTTATATATCCATATATACCTCTGAGAAATCATCAAGTACAACATCCAAAGATTCAGTTTTGTTCAGGGATATCGCCAAGCCCATGGATTCCTTTACTATATCAAAATTCCTTTAAATCAAGGCAATAATATAAATTAATAACAAGAAAATTATTTAAATTATAGAAAAAAAAACAAAAAAAAAAAAAAACAAATCAACATAAAAAAATCAAACCCCACTAAAAAAAAACAAATCACATATAATTAAATAAAATTAAGACCTCTCATAATGATTCCCAGAAGCACTGAAGTTGCTGCGTGAATCATCAATAGACCGTTGTTTTCTCGGGGGATCAGTAATCATTTGGTTAATCTCATTCTGTTATTGAAATAGATAAATCAAGTATTTGCAATACATAACGATAATTGAAAACAAAATTCTCAATAAATTAAACAAAAAAAAGTCAGAATTACTTACAGATAGAGGAGGGAAAGAAGAGAGCTTTGATGGATCATTACTGGGTCTCATTTTAGTTCGCATTAAAATCGATAACCCTTTTTTGTTCATTTATATATATTTATAATTATAGTTACAGTTTTTTCCCCTAAAATTCAGTTTAAACAAATGACTCTCGTGACAGTTAAAGGTTTCCGTTGCTATCATGATTTAAAAAACAAATAGAATTATAAAAGTTTTTAAATGTTTTTTCTTTATATTTTCTATTCAAATTAATTCATTTTATATATTTTAAATTTATTTGATATATTAATATTAAAAATTTAAAATTTAAAAAATAAAAATAATATTATTTTATTGTACTTAAAAAACAAAAGTTTATCTCAATATATATATATATATATATATATATATATATATAAATTACCTTTGCTGTTGATTGGTGTCGCCTCGCTGTCCACGAACTAACCTAATTTACTCGACTCTGCATCTTCAGTTTCCGAAAATGGAAAGTATTTACTTTGAGTCCTCATACTGTTTTTTATTTGCCAATTGAAGCCTTATTACATTATTTTCGCTCTTATTAAATTTCTCAAAATTATTTAGAGGCGATTTTAAAGTTTAAACTCTACCTGTAAATTTCTGTGACCAAATGTAATTTATGTGTAAGATTATTTAAGCACACCAAAAGCATGGTTATTAGGATTATTATGAGACATATTCCGGAGAAATTACGTGGTTCATTTTCAGTACTTCTCTTGATTAGTCTATGTGAGGGGGGGAAAATTAATTATTTTTATTTTGTTTTTTGGTTTAGAAATTTTTTATTTTTTATTCAGAATTATTAAGCTTTCTAGATTTTTTTTTCCTATTTAGTATTAATAAGACTTTTTAGTTTTTCTCTACTTTTTAAAATATTTTGTGTTTTGTGTGTCTCTTCATTAGTGGTTTCGTTAATTAGGGGTTTCACTTATAATAAATCTTATTATTTTGGTGTTCATTATATTTTTACTGTTTATTAAAATCGCTTATATTTCTAAAAAATAATATTAGATATTCAAAATTAATTTATAGATACATAATCGTGTCGTACAAAAAATAATGATTTGATCTTTCAATTAGAGTTGTGCCTTGTATGTTTTCTTACGTTGGAGTATATTTACTAATTAAGGTTGTTTGATTTTATTAACAATTTAAATTTGAACTTTGGAAGATTGATAGAGTAGGTTCTAGAAAAATAAATAATATTTTCAATTTAGATTTTTATTTCCATTTTTTTAAATTCTATATTATTATGGTTTTTTTATTGTTATTATTTGAAGGGTAAAATGCTCTAGGATGCCCTAAAAACACCGGCTCCTGATCCTCGATCTCAGGTTGTTAACTGGCCATCATCTAGCCACATACTTGAGGCATTGCTTGTTGATCATGCATCTGGTGTCTAGCTTGATAATGATAAAGAGCACAAAAGAATCAAAACCAGCAGCAGGCACATCGTCGGAAGGCGAGTATTTCTGGAGGACCTTTAAAACAACAAGAATGGATGGCAGCTATGCGCGGTATCCAGGCGCGGCTGCTATGGCGATGATGCATCTCCTCTTGAGCTGTGCTTTTGTCTATTTATGGGAGTATATTGGTTTCCATGTTATCGCAACCAGAACAGTCCTCTATTTATAGGAGTATATTGGTTTCCATGTTATCGCAACCAGAACAGTCCTCTATTTATAGGAGTATATTGGTTTCCATGTTTGCACAAGCCCAAGTGATTTATCTACAATCTATCAGCCTACAACCTACAGGATCTTGGGAGAGAACTACTGTTCTGAGAGTTTCCTGTAGTTTGCAAGTTGATTGCTGTGCTGTTCTGTTGTTAATGATTTTTCCATGAATCTCATCTCCCATTGACACTTCTGGTAATTGGATTGTAAACTGCGCGCTCCTAAACAAGCATGCACCACCATCTTTCTTGATCATGTTCTCTAACTTCTCTCACGTATTTTGAAATATGAACTGAATGAACCTGTGTCTTTGAGATTACTGCTGATTGCCAAGATGGAAGATCGATGCTAAGATTTTCATGAACAGTACTGGATCGTTGAAACCTTTTTTACTATTCTGATCTCTAACACTTGTTTACTATTCGTGAAGCTTGTCCTGAGAACCAGCACCATAGGATTTTATGTGGCCATAAGATACTGTTTTTATATTAAATTAAATATATTTCAAATCCTGAAACCTTGTTCAGTAGCCTTATTGCTTGTTGATTAGGAACAGGTCGTGTGCTGTTGTGCCGGGCCAATTCATTTAGGAATGAAGTAACACGCCATCTAAATACAAACATGGGCCATCGTAGCAGGTGAATTTGCTACACTGAAGAACAGTCGCTGTAATTATGCAGACAATCTCTTTCAAGGGCCTAGGCTGTGGCCATTTCTGCAACTGTGTGAATTTAATGCTCGAAAATCTTATAGATCCGATGCCGAACACGTGGGCCACACGCTTTTCTGTATAATCTCTTGTCATTTTCCACCATTTTTTTTTCCTGCAGAAATAATCAACTGAATGTTGAGGTTTTCACACTCGAACAATTAATCTAATTGATAAATGGGAATGATCTCCTTTACAATTCAAACAGGAAGCTGTATGAAAAACATATATATAGATATAGATATAGATATAGATATAGATATATATGCTACTATAGTAGCTTGGATATAAATGGTTCGCTTAAGAATTGATACGAAATATGTGGAAGTTAACCTGAAGATACTTTTACTATAAAAAACAATCAGACAGGTTTATCTTCCTTATAATTCAGTTTGTTTGATGAGCGGATTGTCCTCCCTGCATTATAATTCAACACCAACCACGAAGAGAGTTGTTAATTTAGGATTTATTTGGTAAGAGGTTTGGTTTTAGTACGCAGAAATACTCACTTGTGAAACTAAGAAGAAAAATATGAAGTCCTTTAGGTTTAATTTTGTTTTAAAATATCATGTAAGCAAATACATTACCAAATTTTATTATTTTATTATAATAATAAAAAATTGAATTCAAGAAAACCCCACTTCTCTTTATACACTTTTTATGACTTGGTTAAGCAAATAAAATCCCGTCAGTCCCAAATTTTTACAAAACAAATGATAAATTCACCTCTTAAATAGAGTAGATTGATGTGTGATTAGTATTGTATTCTCAAAAGTTTTTTTTTTTTTTTTTAATATCAACCCATCAAAACCATATAGAAATAGTTGAAAAAGGTGTAATTTAATTTTTTTTCAAAATAAATTGTAATAAAAAAAAACTCATGAATCAATCAGTTGTCATCGCACAAAAAATAGGAAATTCAAAGATTATTCACATTGTATTTTAAAAATATTTTTAAAAATAATTGAATTTATTTTATTTTATTTTAAATTAATTTTTAATATTTTTATATCATATTCATGTGCAAATATCAAATATAATTTTTAAAAAATAAAAAAAAAATATTATTTTAATATATTTTTTAATAAAAAATAACTTCAATCAAATTACGAACCACACAATCTATAAGGGGAAAAAAATTACATGTGGGCTGCCTAAAATAAGTCGGTGGATAGCCGACAAAACATGTATTGCATATTTTACGAAGAGCTACACATAATTAAATTGTAATTACTTATCCCTGCTATAATTAATTACTCGACCTCTCATCCATGCATGTCATTAATCTGTGCATAACTCTTACAGTGGCTCAATTTTCTTTTAAATTTATTAATTCAGTTCTTGCAAAGTTCTTTAATTAAACCTCAAAATTTATCCCACTAATTAATTATTAGATTAAGCTTGCCGAGCCATGAAGCAAGATGTTGATCAACGAGCCCCTTCTTCATTTCCTCTTTTTGATAATCTCGATGGAAGATTCATAGTCAAACAATCAACTTGTATCGTGCACTTGACTAATTGTATTATTATACAGCAATTCACAAGAAACCATTTGTAAACAGCTATTTTCAAGCTGATCAGAGCATGGTGTTCGTGCTCTGATACTGTTAACGCAGATCTTACTTGTAACTCAAGAAATTAGTGAAAAAAACTAGGTGGGGTTTTGCCAACTGGTAGGGTTCTTTTGCCTCCTCCTCCTCCTCCTCGCATTAAAAAAGGGTTGAATAATATAAAGTTTTTTTTCCACTTTAATCATGTCCTTTTCCTAGTTAATAAACATGGTTTCACCTCCAGCCAGACTTGCTAACAATTCTTTCTCCCAGCATAATATTGTCTCGAGTGATCATTACTGATTGGTGGCGTGTCAATCATCACCCCACTTTGAATAAAACACTATTAGGGTTTGTCATTTATATTAGGCCACCAAATAAAATGTGCATGATGTGAATTATTTTGATTTCTTGATTACAATATTCTTGAAGACATTGCGTTTCTGCTCCATTTTGAATTGTGTGGTTGAAATTTTGGATATGAAATTGAGTTTCAAATAATGTACAGGTCACATCCACCCAAAAATCAACGTGGTCGTATGAGTTTATATATATATATAGTGTAATATCAATTTAATTAAGTCCCATGGTGTGCATGATTGAAAAAGAATAATCTTAACCACCAGGATGATGCCATATATGTGTCGTCTATCTCCATGAATAAATAATAAAGATACTCGTGGGTGGGTGTCAAATAATGACACCTACTGCATCAAATGATGAGACTAGCCAGGGAGCTGGAGCCATGGAGGAATACAAGGTCCCATTTTCGTAGTAGCTTGCCGACCTAGACTTTTCAAATGACTGATTCTACGATTCACATGCTTCTCTCTGCTCGACAACTGGTCTGACTACTGACCAGCACAGAATGGTGAGCTCAACACTGACCTTAATTATATTATTAGAATTAGTCAACAATTTAAAACTTATTCCAAGAAGACAACTTAGACTAATAACTAGATAAACTCACGATTCAATTCTTGTTTTCATCCAAATTAATAATATCATTTGAACAGGAAATATTTTCGAAGCCAAATTTTGAGTTAACAAGTCATTAGTTTTATAGTTATGGGATTGGTCGTAATGTAATAATCACATTACAATTTAAGCAAGCATTTAAAAAGGAAAAACAATTCTTCATGTGAGGTCTCAAGGTTGATGAACTAGGGTTGGTATCAAACAGACATGGGTCTTGTGTATGGATCTGTCAATCGGTTTATAGCAGCTATCAAGGTCAACAAGTGAGATTATTATTATTATTAGTGAAGGAATCTAAGACATATCGAAAGCACGATATTTCTGCCTTTCTATTCAAGGAGAAAACAGAAGAGGGTTCTCGACATCAGCAAGTAATCTTTGATTCTGGAATGTTAATAATAAAAAATACTCCATTTTCTAAAAAAAGATAAAAAGTAATTCATGAGATTGTGTTGCTGGGAAGAACACAATCTATAGATTATGTTATTTCCAATAGCGTAACCCATAGTTTTTCTTTAAATTTACAGGTTACGTTATTTTCTGTTTGTTCTTTTCAGATAATTATGCAAGCTCGTAAGAAAATAAAAATAATCGGCAGTGTTATTTTGAAAGAAGCCTCAAGACGGGCAAAAGGATAATACAGCCACCTTTCCAGTTCACACCCGTACGTCCTCCTTTGAAGTGTATGATTAGCAACTTTACTAGCAAGATCTCACCATCCTTCGTTGTCAGAAATACTCTTTTCCACCACCCTAAAAAAAATAAAAGAAAAACATTAAAAATGCATGCAATTCCCATGGCTAGCTAGCCCGCAACCACCACCTCCATCCCCACCACAGCTATTCGATCCCAAGAATGCATGAAAATAAAGTAAGGTCATCATTCATGAAAGGCAGCTGTGCAGAGGAACAGGACAACAGCATTTCATTTCACTCCTGAAAAGCCATAAAGCAAGGCAGGTCAAACAAAAAAAAGGTGATTTCGCACCATCAGCTCACATGTGATCAAAGTCATTTTCACAAATTCTCTGTTGCTAGCCTGGTTAATCTTTTACAGTACTCATGGGACTGACTTCTACTAGATGGTCAGCAATGAATATCTTCATCTTTTGCAGTCGATGCTGATCTTCTACTGCTCCGGCACCCTGCTGCTATGTACAATAAGACATGGTGTTTGTACAATATTCCCTCTCCTCCCGTGCACGCTTGACATTGTGGCAAAGTACATGTTTACAAAACAAATAATTATAAAATTTGAATTAATTTATTTTTACCACAAACTCTACAAATACGTCCTTTTCTTGACCAGTGGCCGTGTTAAGAGAATCTGTAACAGCAGCCAATTATCACGTAGATTTACTAAGCCATATTGGTATAATAATACAGAAAGTCATACATAATGAAAAATATCTGTCGCACCCCAAAAAATATAAGAGCGGCGTCCCAGCGACCTTTCCCGCGTGCGGGGGAATTCAAATGTCGAGGAGTCTAATATTTATTTTTGTGAAAAGGAAGTCGCCACCTAGTATTATGGTTACTAGGAAACCTAAACCGGTCTTTCAGAGATTCTAGGGTAAGGGGCTGGTTGCGTAAAGGGAAGGTTTTAGCACCCCTAGTACGCCCTACCTAAGGTAAGCTGCTTGGTGCTTTTGTTTGTTTATGATTTATTATGATCTTGATATATTTTTTTTTTTTTTTAAAAAAATATTGGTTAAATGGTGATGGTGTATTATCCTCGTCGAATATTTTGGATATTGACCCCTTGGGATTTATTTATCCAAACACCAACGGTGAATAAATGCAAATTATCCCCGTTGAATATTTTGGATATTGACCCTTTAAGATTTATTTATCCAAACATCAACGATGAATAAATGCAAATTATCCCCGCCGAATATTTTGGATATTAACCCTTTAGGATTTATTTATCCAAACACCGACAGTGAATAATAGCATATCATTCCCGTTGAATATTTTGGATATTAACCCCTTAGGATTTATTTATCCAAACACCGCCAGTGAATAATAGCATATCATCCCCGCCGAATATTTTGGATATTAACCCCTTAAGATTTATTTATCCAAACACCGACAGTGAATAATAAACCCGAAAAAAGATTTTTATATTTTTGGAATATTGGCCAATACCCTTTGGATTTTACAAACGTGTTGTAAAATCTCAAAATGCAAGAGATGATTTTTCTTTGCGAAATCCCTGCCAAAATACATTTTTTCCTTAAAAGTCCAAGATAATATATTTTTGAAACAACAAGATTTTTTTTAAATATGCTAGTGTATTGGCCGTATGCATAAAAACACATTTTTTATTTTTAGATATTTTCTCACAAAAATAATACCAATACTAATACTAATAATAATAATAATAATAATGTATTTTTTTTTTGCAATTTATATTTTTTATTTTATTATTATTTATTTATTTATTTATTTATTTTATTTAATTTAAGTAGATATCTAGGTTAAAATCTATTATGCATCACCAGGCAAGGATCAATGCTTGTTCTCTTAAAAATGATAATGAGCTGGCCCATACGGGCTGGAAGCCCACCTTCTTCAACGGGTGGGCCGGGTACAAGACCCGGCCCAACCCGACTCGGTTACTGTTCACGTATAGTGAACAGTAACCGGGACAAAATACAAAGACGATGAACAGTAAAAGGGTGGTTTTTCGAGTGTGACGAATGGTGTACCTGTTAACACCGTTGTGTAGAGGAGATCGAGGTGGTTCTTCTGGTCGTGGTGGCTTCGGCAATGGTGCCCTGTGGTGGCCGGAGGAGGCGTCGGAAGTGGTTCGGCCTGTGTTGCTGTCAACTGGCTGGTGCTCTGCTGCCTCGCCGGAGAAGACGAATGAGTTGCTGGAGTGGTGGTGGGGATACTGGTGACGACGTGGAGGTGTCAAGTGGCCGGAGTTGGTGGTCGGCGTTGCCGAGCCGAGAGGGAGGGAGAGAGCTGGACCTCTAGTTTTTTTTAGAGAGAGAAATGGCCAAACAGGCCGAGAGAGAAGAAGAAGAAAGAAAGAAAAAATAAAAAGTTGATGATGCTGCTCGTGTAAAAGTGCTAGAGTTTTTTTCACGTGAATTGTTTCCTCCTTTCCTCTGTTCCCTTTCCCCCCTCCTTTTTTCATTTTGCCTCTGCGTTTTTATAGCAGAGGAAACGACCCCTTCGGCTGCCCATTGCGTCCGGAAGCAAGTGAGCCACGATCAATAATGATCCGTACATAATGGAACTGAACAATGGTGAAGCAGAAGAAGATGATTTTTGACAAAATATGCAACTTGGTCCCTTGATTTAAAATTGTTCTAATCACAAACTCAATTGGTTTCAAAAATTCAATTTTATGCAATTGCGTCCCTGGTAAAATTTCGAGAGTAACCTTAGCTTTGTGCGCTCTTTTTTTTTTTATTTCGGTTCTTGATTTCTGATTTGCGCGATTTAAACCTCAATCGACCATTAGACTCACAATTCGCTCAATTTGGCCCCTGATTTCGCGTAATTGGGCTTGCAAAAAAAAAATCCAATCGATCTCCGAAAACTCCAATCTCATCAATTGAACCCGAATTAATTTCGAGAACTTGATTTCTCATCGATCAAGCCCTTAACAAAATTAATTTGGCCAATTTAAAGTATAATCAAGTCATCGCGCTGAATTAAATCCTTCAATTAATTATCAAACATAATTACACTTTTAAATTCGCCAACGATTAAATCGAATTGACCCATAAAAATATAATTATATCTTTTGTCTTAATTTCTACGCAGATTTATCCGATAATAAATTACGTTGACCTTGAATCTGCATTTTCTTTCATTTCCGGGCACAAAAGAGGTATGATCGAGCTCTTGAAACGCCAATAATTTCTGCCTTGATTTTCTTACCGACACCGGCCCCCTTTTATTTTATTTTTTATATTTTTTTTGGATAGTTTTTGGGGACTGACCCAAAATTGGGTTATGACAATATCAATCAATTATATAGTTACTGGACTCAATTGATTTAATAATTCAATAAACTTAACTAACTTGAAATATGGTTCGGAATTGGATTTAGAAGTTAATAAGGTTAAACTTGAATTAACATTATTATAAAATCCAAACAATGTGGTTGATACAATAAAGTTGAAGTAAAATATAATTATTTTTAAAAAATAATACTATTTAAAAATTGATACGGGGAATTCGCGAACGAAGTTCAACAACTCTCATGTAAAGATGTTTCAAGCTCTTTCCTTTTTCGCCGACACCCAAAACAACACACAAACTACAACGAGTCACACTGGCAACACTCTCTCTCTTAATTACACTCTCTCTCTAGCTGTCACTCTCTTTAATGACAATGTCTCTGACTACTGACTTTGTTCTCCTCCACATTAACACCCTCTTCTCTGCTTCGTCTTCTTCTTGTTTGCTTCTTCTGTCTCCACAGTTTACCATACTATGAGATTTGCCTCACTTGATCAAGCTGGTCACCACTCACCACCGCCTCTAAACTAAAACACCCCAGAAAAGAGAAACACTAAATTTGATCTGTTTTTCAATAAAAACAATGACATTGAAGTGCTTTGAGTTATTTTTGTTTGTGTCTGTGATTAAAGTTTTGATCTTCGGTTTCCCAGTTCTTGTTCAATGCACTACTGATGCTAATGATGGTAAAGTTTGCATTTTCTCTTGTTTTCTCGGGGTTTTTTTTTTTTTATGGGGTTTGGTTTTTTGATTGATTAATTGTTTTTGGTTGGTTCGATGGTGATTGGGATGGTTGAAGTTATGGACTTTTGGGGTTTGTTTCGGCTGGAGTGAAGCTAGAGTCAAGAAATGAACTGCTATTATGATGATTTTTTTGTTTGTTTTTTTCTTTGAAAATCTAGCTCTTTATTTTATGTTTGTTTCCGAGAAAATGTGCTAGATGATGTTTTACCTTTTGAGCTTAGCTTATGAAAGTATAATCCCCCCCCCCCCCCCCCGACTAATACAATGTCTCATTTCATTTTGATTGTAATTTTGCTTTCATTTTCCTGTGGGCTAATCACAGGTCTGTCGGTGGCTCTATGAGGGGTTAAATTGATTGGTTTTGAGGATTGAAAGTATTTTTTGCTGTTGTTGTTGCAGTTCAAGCTCTACAAGTTATGTACACTTCGCTGAACAGTCCTTCACAGCTAACCAATTGGAAAAGTAATGGTGGGGATCCATGTGCAGAGTCATGGAAAGGGATCACTTGTGAAGGATCAGCTGTTGTTTCGATGTGAGAAAGTGCATTGAGATTTATTTTTTTAATTGATTTAGTGGTTTAGTTTGTTTGTTTGTTGAATGCTTTTGTGTTGCCGGTGTTGACAGTCAGATTTCTGGGTTAGGACTTAACGGCACAATGGGATACTTGCTTGCAAACCTCATGTCCTTGAGAACATTGTGAGAGATTTAATGCTTTATTTCATTTCTGGGGCGCATGAAGTTATGTTGCTTTCATTGGTTATTTGAGTCGCTGATATTGGTTGTTTGTGCCTGCCAGTGATCTAAGTGACAACCACCTTCGTGATTCATTACCATATCAGTTGCCACCGAATCTTACAAGCTTGTAATGTTCCATCATGTCAATTGTTCGTAATGTTTTCGATCTGTTTGAATTGTTTGATAATGTTCTCATTATATTCTTGCATAATGCAGAAATCTTGCCGTAAACAACTTGAGTGGGAATATTCCTTATTCAATGTCTAGCATGGTTTCTCTTAGTTATCTGTGAGTGGCCTATCTGGAATGCATTGAAGTTTTGTCAAGTAATTGCTGAATTTGTATTATTCCCTGATTCAACATCTTTGGTTTCAGAAACTTAAGCCGCAATTCACTAGCCCAATCAATTGGAGATGTTTTCGTCAATCGATCGCTCCTCACAACCATGTGAGATTTCTTACTTCAAAACAAATGTTATTTGAGTTTTAGTTCTTGGAAATTTTGTTGTTAAAATACATGTGCAACTGAGTTTTCAGTACTATGCAAAGAATCATGATGGTTGATGGAAAAGCCACACTATTATATACTTTTCTTCGCAAAATTGACTGTTCAAAGAATACGAGAAGTAGTGAATCAACACAATAAGTTCAATAAAGCTAGCCTGTTGAGGAGATTAGGGATATGCTGAAGTAGAATTCATTTTGTTTGAGAGAAGTATATTTTGTTACGAGAGATAAATGAATGGTACAGAAGGGGAATGCATGCAGGAAAAAGAAAAAACATGGTGCTGTGGTGTCTAACATGGCGGAAAGATAGTAACAATCATGAAAGATGGAAGAAACAAATTTTATAAAAGAGAGAGTAAGCTTGAAAGCATATTTCATTTATGTGACCTGTATCCCAATTGGCCATGGGGGCTGCATTTGTCATGTTATTCTTTGACTCTCTTCAGTTTCCAGAACAATAATGCTCTTATCTACTTTCCAATAAATAGTACTCTTGCATTTTTAATATTGCTCGTGAATGCAGGGATCTCTCTTTCAACAGCTTTAGTGGAGATCTTCCCAGTTCTTTTAATTCATTGACCAATCTTTCTACACTGTGAGTAGTGTGCTGACTCCTTTCAAAATTAACCAAGTAAAATATAGTGAAGAAAAGAAAAGGATTGCAAACTCTTGGACAGCTTGATTAAAGACTTGTGATATTCTAATATGCTGCAGCAACGTTCAGAACAATCAACTGACTGGCTCTCTTAATGTTCTTACTGGTTTACCTTTGACAACTCTGTAAGTTCCTTTAACAATGGTGGGGTTGTAAATGTATCACATGGCACTATGTTCTTATGGCAACCTATATTTTCAACAGAAATGTCGCAAACAACAACTTTAGTGGATGGATACCTCAAGAGCTTAGCTCAATCCCAAACTTTATGTGAGTTTCTTTGCTCTGTATTTCTTCCATGCCAAATTTATCATGTTCTACTTCTGCAATATCTTAAATAAGCTCTTTGAACAATTAAATCAGATACAATGGAAATTCTTTTGACAATGGTCCTTCTCCACCTCCGCCACCATATGCCCCACCACCTCCTGGTAAATCTCAAAGAAACCGTACCCATCCAGGATCTGGTGCACCTGTCACCCCTTCTTCTGATGGTCAACCATCACTGTCAGATAAGGGAATGTCATTGGGAGTTATTGTAGGTGTAGCCGTGGGTTCTGTGGTTCTGGTTCTCATTGCACTAATTGCTCTTGTCTTTTGCATTAAGAAGCACAAAAGCAAGGAAATCGGTCCTCTAGCTACCCGGGGAAGTCGTCCTGCTGATGCAGATGACAGTAGGTTTTCTGTCCTTTGAATCTTTATTCTTCTGAGATAACCTTTTGACTTTTCTGAACATGAGACCACAAGAATGTGCAATTGGTTTCATGTGGTGTCATAGTATCTACAAAACTGTGGTATCCACAAAGCAGTTAAAATAGTGTTTTTTTATCATGATATTAGTCGAGCTCATTTTCCTCAGACACCAAAGTCTAAATTAAGTAAGATTGTGATTAGTTGGTCTGTCTGCATATTAATGCAAAATACAACGTTGAACCCCTCCTTCACTCAACAGGCATCAAGATTTGGCTCCTTAATTAATAGATTGAAGCTGGAAGCTCTTGTATAATAATCCTAACCACTTAGGTTTATGCTCTGCTTTGTTTTTCCAGTTGATACAGAGATGCAAGAGTCGAGGGTGAAAAACATGGCTGCTGTTACGGATCTGAAGCCCCCGCCTGCCGAGAGTTTGGTGGTTGAGAGATTACAAGGAAATTCTGGATCCATAAAAAGAATGAAGTCGCCCATCACTGCCACTTCATATAGTGTTGCTTCTCTACAAACAGCAACAAATAGCTTTAGTCAAGAGTTTCTAATTGGTGAAGGTTCTCTTGGTCGTGTTTACAGAGGAGAGTTTCCTAATGGAAAGGTAACTTAAATCACTGGATATAAAGTAATATCCATGTTTTTATGGTTATGCTGGTTTCTATATTTGTATTGGTTAGAGTCCAAGGAGCTACCAGTGTTACATGCAATTGAAGAGGTCTTATTGCTAGCCACAATGAGCATGTAATTTTTGTGCTTGATGACTCACATTTATCTAGTAAACTCTGGTTAATACATTGATTTAATTCTTCTGATCTAAAGTACTGTAAAAATAAAGTCATCATGACCATGACGGTTCTTCCCTTGGTGTTCTAGCTGGGTTGCTTTTCTTTACAGGTTTTGCTAACCTCTGCTGCAATTGTTAACTAGTCAAATTCTGTTCTGTTGATCTAGATGATGGCTGTTAAGAAGATCGACAATGCAGCATTGTCATTACAGGAGGAAGACAACTTTCTTGAAGCTGTTTCAAATATGTCACACTTGAGGCACCCAAACATTGTTTCGTTAGTAGGATACTGTGTAGAGCATGGACAGCGACTTTTGATTTATGAATATATAGCAAATGGAAGTGTGCATGATATACTGCACTTTGCTGATGATGGCAGCAAGACATTGTCTTGGAACTCGCGTGTTAGAGTAGCACTTGGCACTGCCCGAGCTTTAGAGTATGTTATATGTGTGTGTGTGGTGTTAGAATTCTCTGACTCTCTCTCTCTCTCTCAGACAGTATGCCATACTTCGTCTCTTAATTATAGCCTGTTTACTCAGGTACTTGCATGAAGTCTGCTTGCCTTCTGTTGTACACAGAAACTTGAAGTCGGCAAATATTTTACTTGATGAAGAATTTAATCCCCACTTGTCAGACTCTGGTTTGGCTGCTCTGACACCAAATACAGAGAGACAGGTAAAGGAAAAAGGAGCGGATAATATTATGTGCTGGCACTGCAAACTCTCGTTAACTTCAAACTTACTAGAACTTTTGGTCATCATACCCTTTGTTGCATTCAGACTGACCAAGTAAAGTATGATTCATGTTGACAGGTTTCAGCACAGATGGTTGGTTCATTTGGTTATAGTGCTCCTGAATTTGCCCTGTCAGGAATATACACTGTAAAAAGCGATGTCTACAGCTTTGGGGTGGTAATGCTAGAGCTATTGACTGGTCGGAAGCCACTTGACAGGTAACATTTATCTTGTTTACTGATCTATTGTGCTTTTGTTGTAGACTTGTTTAAACATTTATTTTTTTGGGCTATTCATGAACTTGGTTTGCATTTATCCCCTGTCCATTTTTTGTGGTTTCATAGTTCGAGGGTTAGATCAGAGCAGTCACTTGTTAGATGGGCTACCCCTCAACTGCATGATATTGATGCCTTGGCAAAAATGGTTGATCCTACCTTAAATGGCATGTATCCTGCAAAGTCTCTTTCACGCTTTGCTGACATCATTGCCCTCTGTGTCCAGGTAAGTTTCTTTTCTGATACTAAGACTAAATATGCAGCAAGCCTTAGCTTTCATGATATTTTTAAGAATTCTGGAATGTCTATCTAACTAGTAAACCTTTTTAGCGTAAATCATATGCGCATCATAGGTTCATTTCCTTTGGATATGATTTTGGGTCATAACACTCGATGTATATATTTGTCTGGAGCTGTTTGATTTTGGCTGTAGTTTTCTATATTATCACTCTCTTAATCGAAAATGGGCAACTTATGATTTTTGTTTTCTTTTAGCCGGAACCTGAGTTTCGCCCTCCCATGTCTGAAGTTGTGCAAGCATTAGTACGACTAGTGCAAAGGGCCAGTGTTGTCAAGAGGCGATCCAGTGATGAGTCGGGATTTGCATATAGAACCCCCGATCATGAGGCAATGGATTCATCATTTTGAACGTCCTGGCCATCTTGAACTTGTAAGTGAAGCTTCCGATTTTGCCTACAGTCATACAGAGATCAATGGATGACCAAAACGTGCACAGATAAAGAAGAAAGAGGCTACAGAACTATAAAATCAGACCAGAGAGAGATGTAATTATGCCTGAAACATTGTGAGTTGCATACATTTAACTTCATCTTTTGCTGTAAATGATTTAATACTGTATTCCAGTTGCATACCTTTAACATCATCTTTAGCTGTAAATGATTTAATACTGTATTTCCATCGTTTGCTGTAACATTCAATATATAATGCAGCATAATAAAAGATTTTTCACTTCATCCTAGCAAGTTTACATTTTGGAAAAGATTTTTCACCTGCAGTCAGATTTGAACTGTCATTTGAATATGCTGTTCCACACCAGAAACTGCCAGCCAAAAACCCAAAAGGTTGGGAATCTGGGGAAAGACAAACAAATTTACAAAGGCAGGTGCACAATGGAAGAGCTTGTGGACCACGCGCCCGCACACACCATACACAGCTCACCATAAATTCAAAAACCAGGGTGGAATGATTCATAGGTTTGTGTTGGCGCATGGAGAATTTACATCAAGAAGAGGCTACAAATCATCCCATGATCCTATATATTCTGTCTCTAACCAATGCTGTTTATAGCAAAAAATAGTTGTGGTATCTAAAATTATAGCAATCATCCAGCTCGGTTTACACTCTTTGTGGTGCCTCAATGTTAAAATCAAATGAGTAGTTTTTTCTGTGATTTTAATTAATTTATTCAAATTTAATCATTTTATTAACATGATAATTAATCCTTGTACCTTAAGAAAACTAATTAATTAGTTTTTGTAATTATAGAAATCAAGTGTCTAATCTTTATATTTCATTACCTTCTAGCAACTTAATATATATTAATATATATATATATATATATATATATATATATATATATATATATATATATATATTATCAATTTCACGCCCTATAATATTTAATACTATAGGGACTATTTAATTAGTTTCAATTCATCATGGAATGTTACAATTAAGGAATGTTTTCAACTTTGTTTCCAAAATTTAGGACGGCAAGAAAAGTCAGATGTTCCATTTCAATACAATTATGAATCAAACCCAATTTTAGACAACAACATGAAGATGAACAAGGACAAGAACCCACTTCAATCGAACCTAAAAAAATTCTTTTTTTTAGCAGAAAGATTAAAGAAACAATCTTTTTAACATGTCCTCGTCAGCTGACCTCTCCAATCCAAACTCGTTACCGACTCATTCTGCTCGACTCGGGCAAAATCAATGGAAGAGAAAAAGAGAGAGAGGGGAGGTTGTTTGGTATCGAAAGAAGCAAATAAAAGGAATTGTGGGTTTGATTTGTTTGTTTGGTTTGTTTTTTATTTTTAATGGCTTCATGATTTTAAGGCTTCAACTTGATGATGAAATCAGTGGCAACAAAGACATGTCTGTTCAAAATTCTCCTGGAATTTCAGTTTCAATCAAGGTACATTTTGTAAATAAAATAAAATAGCTGTCGTTATGTTTTGTGAACTTGGAGAAGGAAATGGAGTGACTTTATGGATACTATGGTTGGGAAATTTGTGGTTAATTAGGAAGATTTTAGCTTAAAAAGTTCATATTTTGATTCTTTATATTAATTTGGAAAAGTTAAAAGGTGTTTAATTGCTGTATTTCATTTTTGTTAATTTAGGAAAGATATATAAAGTTTGTGTAATATATGAATGATTTGGAGAATTTGAGTTTTTTTCCCATTATTTTTGTTTAAATTTTGAATGCAGGAAGGATTGAAAAAGATTGGCAAAGGCAAAAGGCCACGAAAGGATACTTATGATAGGATGCTGGCTTTGGCTGCCAATTCCCTTGCTAAGGTATTTTAATTGGAGAATTTTTATCTTGTTATCCAAGTATATGGTTTGTTTTGCTGTGATGAGTTAATTTGATTCAATCTTTTGTGGCTGTGATTTTTTTTTTCTTTTTGTGAGTTCTGTATTGATATTTTTTTCCTGATATTTAACATGGGAGCAGAATAAACATGAGCCGAAAGATTTATGGCAGGAACCATTTGTTCCTGCCTCTGCTTGGAGACCTTGTGCTGATCATCGTGATTGGAATCCTAGTGGTAACTCACTCTCTCTCTCTCTCTCTCTCTCTCTCTCTCTGTGCTTGTGTTTGTATGCAGTTGGGTATTTGACTTGATGTCTGCATTGGCTTGTGTTTCTGCCTGTGTGTCTCATGTGGAAATTCTTGGATGTTTCACATTTGAGTAAATACGTGTGTTATGGTGGTGCAAAACTGGTTCTGACATGGTATTTCTCTTTCGTAGAGGAAAATAATGGTTACATTTTGGTCACTGCAAATGGGGGGATGAACCAGCAAAGAGTAGCTGTAAGTAATGCTTTGACCAGCTGCAACATTCATGATAACTCCTTTGCAACCAAGTTTCATAGTTTTGTATGCAATTGTCTTCGCTTCTGAAGGGTGATATGCATTGTGTTCTTTACCATTTTCAACTGCTTCAAACTTGTGTATAGTCTAAAAACAGGTTTGTAATGCTGTGGTTATTGCACTGTTGTGGAATCCAACCCTTGTTTCTGTGCTGTAGTTTTGTATGCAACTATCTTTGCTTCAGAAGGGTCTGATATGCATTATATTCTTCACCATTTTTAACTGCTTCAAACTTGCTTCTACTTTAAAAACAGGTTTGCAATGCTGTGGTTATTGCACGGTTGCTGAATTCATCCCTTGTTATTCCTAGATTTATGTACAGCAGCGTCTGGGGGGATGTGAGGTAATATTCTCTTCTCAAAATTTCTCCTTCAGAAAAGTCTACATTTTGGTTGTTGGACAAAACAAAATTGCCGGTGATAGTTGTTCGCTACCTAATGGCCCGGCTTGAAATAGATACCCTCAAGTAAAATGCTTGCTTCAAATTAGTTGCATCTTTTAATAATTTGAATTGGTGAAATAATCATGCATGTACCCAAATGAGGTAGTTAACTTCCGCTCCCATGAACACCATGCTTCGTCACTGCATATCAAAGTGACTTATTCAAGTCATTCTTACTCTTACATATGATTTAGACGGAAAAGTAACTGTCAATTTTATATTTCATAGTCAATTCAGAGACATCTATCAGGAGGAGCATTTTATTAATTATCTTACTCCTGATATTCGGATAGTGAAGAAACTGCCTAAGGAGTTGCAGTTGCTGGATTTGGAGGCAATTGGTAGCACTGTCAGTTTCCTATCCTAAATAATTCTGAGGGCATTCATGCCTGATTTGTTCTTATCTTCAGTAATTTTGTTGTTAATAATGATATCCCGAATCCCATGCAGGTGACAGATGTAGATGTCCCTAAAGAATCAGAGCCAAGTTTTTATTTGAAAAACATTCTCCCTCTATTACTGAAAAATAGAGTAGTCCATTTTGTTGGATTTGGAAATCGCTTGGCATTTGATCCAATACCGTTTCAGTTGCAGGTAAATATCAGGTCTTTGGTACTCTAATCCGCTACAAATGATGGTAGATTGTGAGCAATATATGCCAGATTATCATCCTTACTTTTATTTCCTTCCTACTTTCTCATCCTAATGTTGGACTTCATCTAGAGACTTCGATGCAGATGTAATTTTCATGCACTGCAATTTGTTCCCAAGATACAAGAAACTGGTGCACTGCTGCTTCAAAGGCTGCGTAAACATGCTACCCATCCAGGTTCACTGGATCATTATCTCATCGGTCCTTTTGCAGAACCAAATCTGAAAGAAAAAATGGGCCATGCGTTCAAGGCTTCAAGATATCTAGCTATTCATCTGAGGTTTGAAATTGACATGTTAGCACACTCTTTATGTGAATATGGTGGAGGAGAAGCAGAGAGGAAAGAGTTGGAAGCATATCGTGAGATTCATTTCCCTGCGTTGACACATCTTAAGAAGACAACTGAGTATGCAGTTTTTGTGCTTCTTTTTTTTTTCTGATACGTTAATTTATCTTGTATGTTGGGATGCACTGCAACGTGCTGTATGTTATACATATCTTATTCAAGGTAATAGTTGAGAGCCTCGTTTTTTCGTTTCCCTATCTTCCAATTTTTTCGTCTTTTATATTTGTACTCTTAAATCTTAATAAGAAAGCATCACACTCTTATATTCATAGAAAACCTGCCATCCATTTTCCTCATACGACACCATCTGCAATTTTGTAGGTCTAAACCTGGTCATCATTTTGAGTAAATTATTATTTGATTCGTGTGTTTTTAATATAATATTAATTTATCCCTTTGTATTAAAAAACATAATATTAAGTCCTTAAGTTTTCATATTTTTTGTAACTTGGTCCTTGTGTTGACTTTTTATCACAGCTAAATTGGTTTTTTTTATTTTTTGCCATAAATGTCTTCCTTTCTAATAAAGATTTTCAATCTTACTTATTACAAACAAAATTAAAAATGAGTTTAAAAGGGTAGTTTAGAAATTTCAAAAAAAAATCAGCAGTCAACTTTGGTCAAGGGAAAACTTTGTGCTTTTCAAAGAATAGGGAGTAACTGACAAAATCATAAAAAACACGGGGATGAAAATATAATTTACTCCATTTTCCAATTGGGAGGATAACTTCTTTTGAGGTACTTTGTCCTTAAATATTTATAGAAGAGGGATATCCATTTGATTTTATATATTATTGAAGGGATAGCATATGTGCTACAGTTTCTTTGGCTTATTTCCTGTGCCTGTTGTCTGATTTTTTTGCAGGTTACGCTCCCCTGCATTGCTCAGGTCAGAAGGCTTATGTCCCTTGACACCTGAGGAAGCAGTACTTATGCTTGCAGCTCTAGGCTTCCGTAGGAAGACTCAAATGTTTATAGCAGGTGCAAATATATATGGAGGGAGATCACGGTTAACTGCTTTAACCACTTTGTATCACAATTTAGTTACTAAAGAGAAACTGCTTTCAGCTTCTGAACTCAAACCCTTCATGAATTTTTCATCTCAGGTAATAAAGTGGCATTTGTCACCACTTTTTTCAAGTGTAGTTTTGTGGTTACCATCTGCTTAATTTGATATAGTTTATTAGGTGGAAATATGGAGTGTATATAGGAGGAGGTCTGAATCCTCGCATGCTTGTGCTTTCTTAACATATGGTATCCTTATGATTGAAGTGGACATGGCACTACTACCAGTACTTTGATGATCCTTTCATTGTTGCTTGCATCATCCCAAACCTGAACTTGTATCTCGATACTGAGCATCTTGATGTAGCTGTTTTTGTGTGGAATTGGGCTTTGAGAGCAACACATTTCATTCCTCAAAGAGTAAAAGAGTAAGTCTTAAGACTTTTTCAAAGCATTCCTATCCGGGTGCTGTTGTGGGTCTATGACTAAGGAATTCTTTGTTTTTGCAGTTTTGAGTTTGCAATGTAATTTTAGAACTTGGGGATTTTTTGTTGACAGGGAGTTTAATTAAGCCCAGAACCATGCAGTCTTCAGATCACTTCAAAAAATTACAGAAAATAATGGGGATTTTGTTTCAGATATTGGTTGCTTCGACGAAAGGATTGGCTTTTTTGCTTTCTATTACCCTATTGCGGCCTCTCTCTTTTTTTCTAGTTTGGCAGCAATTGTTTTTTATAGAGTGGAGCTTCCCCTTTCCTAGATTCTCCGGTAGTTATGCTGCATCATGAAATGATACATGAACCCTGCTGTCCTTGTCAGTTGTTTTTATTTTATTTCCCCCCCCTTCATTTGAACTGCTTTCCCTTGCTTATTAGTCTTGATGAATGATGAGCTTAGTTCTTGTGTAGCTTGCAGCATTGGACTTCATAGCCTGCACTGCTTCTGATGCCTTTGCCATGACTGACTCCGGGAGTCAGTTGTCATCCTTGGTTTCTGGTTTTCGAATCTACTATGGTGGAGGGAAGATGCCAACAATACGGCCAAACAAGCGGAGACTCGCCGACATTTTCATGAAGAACAATACTATAGAATGGAGGGTATTCGAGCAGAGCGTTAGGAAGGCAGTTAGACAAACTAAACATGTCTTCGAGAGGCCCAGGGCAAGGAGTGTGTACAGATATCCAAGGTGTAAAGAGTGTATGTGTCTGACAGAATAATATGATCCTTTAGCTGGCATTCGATACCGTTTGTATCAATAATCTGATTTATTTCATTCTTTCTAATTTCTGTAAGCAAAAGATTGACAAATGAGGGGAACCCAGCATCTAAATAGAGTAACATACAAAAGCTAGCCTTAATTAAGGCTGGCTGGCCAGAAAAACCGAATTACACTGAGAAAATAAAATAAAAAAATAACTGGGGAAAACTGAATTGAAAATAAAAAATATATATATTAAACTAATTAGAATTTAAAAAAAAAAACTTCCGGTCCGGTTTGATTTTTAATTGTTCAAGTAAAAACTAGTAACTCGAACCAGTTTAATTTTAACAAAAAAATATACTATAAATTTTTTTTGTGTTTTTTGTTCAATTCTTCTTTTTTTTATCATTTTGATTAAATGAGAGAAAGAAAAAAACTTAGTTAAAGTAAAAAAAAATAAAAAAATAAATCCAAAACTATTTTTTGATTGTTTACTTTAACTAAACGGTCAATTTAAATTAAATCCAAAAATAAATCCACTTCAATTTTGGTTTTTTTTCTGAATTTTTTTATTTAATTACTTTTATTAATAAAAACCAAACCGAAAATAATTACCTAGCCTAACCTTAATAGAAAGAGTCCATGCTCTCCCTTTCTTTTAGCTCATAACCTTCTCTAATTATGGATGAGTGGGGACAAACTTTTCCCATTGTTTGCGTAGAGTTCCTTGTTGCTTTTGATTTATGGCTTGTTCTAAAGTCTGGCCATTGTAAAACAGAAGTCAATGCATGCTCCCCAAACATTTTTAAAATGATGATGTTTAAACGGCATAACTGATGGTGGTATTCTGACTCTGACTTGATCTTCTTCGTCGAATAATTCACCAAAGCTAAACTCACCTGTCTTCCTTGTGGAGCTGTCCCATACAGGTTAGCTGCTGTAGTCCCATGAGGTGATAGGACTGTGCATGATCATTATGTCTCTGATGTGCTGCCTACATTCTTCAGACTCCGCTTGGCTGTTAGAGAGTTTCTAGTGCTGATATCGTCACTGAAGGTACGTCCAGGTTGGCTGGATAGATAAGTGATCGGTTGCACCACTCTCGGGGTGCAGCTTTGATTACAGACAATGAGCACGGGAAGCTTATGTAGTCTTCAAAATTACAAAGAATCACATTTTATACACACATCATCAGTTTGACGTTAGACGAATGCTAAACAACTTCGAGAGAGTGCGGTGTTAATTACCTGAGGATAAGACGAGGCCTGGATCAATGGCATGAACAGGATTCACAAGGCCAGCGCCGAAATCGAAGTGGCTGAAGGATGGTAGCTAATAAGATAAGATCCTTCTGCTAGTACGAATTCTCCGTAACTGTCCTACTTGGCGACAGTAGTGGAGAAGGCTGATGCAATCATGAATGGGATCGAGTCCATGAAGGATTATATATGGATGACTGCTGCTATTAAGTACTCCCACTGTATGAGGTGTTGCCATACATGTACCAACAGCAAAAGGAATTGGTTATGCAATGAAACCACCGTAGACCGGCCGGGTTCGCAACCAAAACAAAGTCCATAAATCCTAGAGTTCTTGTTGTATCAAAAATGGAATTGATGCTTAATTTTAAAAGCCGGTTGAGAAGACGCAGGTAGCAATCCCACCTTGCACACGAACATATAGGGTATAATGCTTCTTGATATTCACGTCTTAAAATGTTTTAAAAGACATGGTTAGCAACATATTTGAGCTAAAATTAAAAACGTAGTCTACTCGTTTTTAGATTTAAAATTATCCTTGAGCACAAATACTTTAATACATAATATTAAATTATTTAAAACAAGTTTTAGAAAAATAAAAATAGTTCTCGGTTGACTTTTTTTATAAATTCAAAGACCCTTGACCCATGTTAAGAGATTGAATAAAAAGAAGTTAAAAATTATGATTAGATCTCTAGGGCAGGGCACCCAAGCTTATAGGCCCTAGGCTAACTGTACTGTAATTTGATCTTAAGCCACAGCCCACGAGCACTCGCTTTGCCTCAGGTTTAGGTTCTAGGTTCCAAATTACCCTACAAGGAGGGGGTGCCCTACACTAGCTTGAGCTCTCTTTACCTCTACTTATGCTCGGTTTCAGGTACGTCTTTCTTTGGTAGTTATAGAGCTTAGGAAGTTTTCTGTACAGTGATTTTTTAATATATATATTTTTATATTCGGTGAATCTTAATTAGTTAATTGTATTTATTTTGTTTACACCAAAGTATTGTATTGGAGTGATAAAACTTTAAAAACAAAAAATACAATCTTCAAGAATAAAGTGGTCCACATTTTCTTGTAATAACTATGTTGAACAATATTTTAAGATATTGTCTTGTATTAAATGCATGTTCAAGACTTTAAGGTTAATTATATGTTCTTAAATTGTTAATATATATCTCTAGGCTTTTAATTTCGGAATTAACTAAGTAAAGCTGCTTCTTGGATGTCCACGCAAAATCCATCTGGTTAAAATAAACAATTACAAATAAAATTTTAAGCTTACATGACAATGATTCTTCTGTACATGGTAGAGTCCTGGGGAATGTCCCCCTTACCCTAACAGCATCGTTAGCCGGCCGGTAGCATTTTATACAGAAACAACCCGGCTCCAAAACTAGCTAGCTAGGTCCTGGAAAAGAGATTATGTAATGCCCAAGTATGACGAATAAGACAACCAAGCCTCGACCTCAAAATAGTTGGGGGGACGCAGGCTATATGGATCCTTATGCACAATTCTGCATGCGCGATGTGAGACATGCGTACATGATGAATGCCAACTATACTCCATGATCAGTACGTCATGCCTGATAAACTTACGTACGCCACCAACTTTTTGACCATTTCCAAGAAGAAGAGAACCAGGATAGCTTGAGTCTGTGCTGCATGCATCCACACCCACAGCCCAAGGGCTGTAAGATACA
Source organism: Salix dunnii (assembly GCA_015731905.1). Classification (NCBI taxonomy): domain Eukaryota; kingdom Viridiplantae; phylum Streptophyta; class Magnoliopsida; order Malpighiales; family Salicaceae; genus Salix; species Salix dunnii. The sequence goes on along the minus strand of CM027662.1, from coordinate 245,196 downwards.
ACCTGCTCGTGGAGAAGATAACATGAAAACATGCATCAAACACAGTACTTTAGAACGTAATAATATCTGCTGGTGGTTCATCTGGTCCAACTGATCATCAGAGTGTTGATATGTCCACCGATCCATCCATTGTTGCCTGTGCCATAGATTCAGAAGCAGAGATTAATCAATAAGATCAAATGAAGAATATCAACACTGTATATATATATTTACCCATTACATCCTGGTATATAAAGCCTCAAGAGACGGACTTGATCTTTTGCTTAAACCCTTTAGCAAGTAAAATAATTAATCCTACTGCAGACAACAAATAGCACACCGCATGCGCATGGAGCCCCCCCACTATCTTTTTCATAATAGAAGCTATCCAAAACTACTGGAACCCTAGCTAGCATCTCCAGCAGCAATTGGTGCCACATGACTAAACAAAGTATACTCACTTCTATCAGTGATATATACCTTCAGCAGATGGCTATTTTATTATATTCAAGAGCATTATTCATAGTGATCATTTCATTATACATACCGCGCCCAACAGCATCGAAGGGAGATAGGTAGTCAACTAAGTGTTAAGAATATAGAAACTGCTTGAGCCCCGGCTGAGAAGTATACCCTAGCTAGCATCTTCCCATTGCAAGAACTAGATGGGAATCTACGCCCCGTTTCGCAAGCACCCGTAAAATGAGATATATTTGATGTGTGTGGATTCAAGGGATCCTATACCAACCAATAACAATGTATCCCTTAGCCTGCATTTTTTTTTTGTCTCCTCCTTCCTTTACCCACACTCCTCGAGGTAACCCTAGGAATGGAGGAGTGAAGTTGTCATCAATTTGGCTCCGTTATCTTTCTCCACCAGCTTCACTCCAGGAGCATCTTTCAAATTTGTTCTCCTGAAATTTTCAACCCACAAACTTAGATTTACGTTCACCATGATACTTCTCCTTTTACCATCAGCTTTGAGAAAATATATATAGAATTTATAGGCAACTGGGAAAGAACCTGAGAAGGGGTAGCGTGGACTAATTTTCTTCCTTCGTGAGACAAATGGCTGCCATGAAATGTAAATGACTCTCTTTCCATTACGACCAAGTGTACTGATCTTTTCTTCTACATAAAAAGCACCAATCATAACAAAAACAAGAAAAACAAGCAGCACTGCTTAATAACTCGAAGAAACATGATCAACCTTGGTTGTCACTATCATTTTCAGTGAAAGAAACATGAGCTCAGGCATCAGGGGGGCTGAAAAAATTAAGGTGCCATCCGGCACCATGCAAACACATGAAGTAGTGATTCTTAGTCAAATTGTCAATGTGAATAAAGCTGTTACAGTTTTAGCTAACATGGAAAGGAAGCCCTACTACGGACTAAAATCGTTACTGTTACCTACGATTATTACTTGTAATCTTGTATGCAATGGACAAGATGGTTGAGAATATCGAGGGAGGGATTTTAGAGTGCTTGCTACCATTATTATATATATAAAAAAAAAAATACACTGACCGGAATCATGTTGTCACGACGGGGGGTCCTTTCTTGATAAGTGTGTGTTTTACATTTTGATTGCGGTTAATATTTGAAAAAATAACCAAGATTTCAAGAGAGTTTTCATGGAATTCATTTAAAATTATAATATATAATAATTAACCAAATATTTTTAAAATTATAGCTGAACAAACTATGATTTTAACTATCCATCATCACATTATAAATAAACTTTAAATTTAAAAGGCATCTTCATAGAGTAAATATTGATGAAATTTAAATGAAAATGGTAATGAGATGTAAGTCATGGTTGGATTGATTGGCAAAAGTTATGGTCGGATTGGTTGGCAAGCTCTGGACCCAAATAAGCTTACAACCAAAATAAGAATTTATTATTTGTCACGTTCAAAAACTTCCAAGAACAAACATGCAAACAGTTCGAAATAGGGTATATAAAATTACTTGGGAGAATTGTTCTGATGGTTACGGAGTGTATTCCATCCTCGGCCATGGAGGTTTCCAAGGATACTCTTGTTACCAAAATAAATAAATAAATCAATCTAGCAAAATAGCTCCAAGTATCACCCGATCCAGTAACCTGTCAAAAAGCAATGCAAACCCCAGGGCCATATGATCCGTACTCTGTTGTAGCCCTGTGCACTGCCTAGCTCTGAATTGGTAAATTTTTTTGTCGACTTTCCGATATAATCTTGCCAAATGAATAACATAAGGAAACAATAAGAGCACAGCCAACCGGCCAACTGACAGTTCAGGCTCAAAATTCTTCAGGTCGGCTCCCAGAACATGAAAAATGTGGAGGGAAGGGTATTCATGGCCCTCTGCTGTCCATTTCTTATTCATTCAGGTTGCTCCCGGTGCTCCTTTCTCTGAACGTTAGGGAACTTGGAGGGAAGACCACATGAGAAAATAAGCCGAATGCACTTGACTTATCCAAACCGAACTAAAGCAGCTTAAAGCGTAGCTGCTTAATCAGCGGTGAGGAGCCTCTCCAAGTATAGTATGGGGTATAGGCTAAAGCATCAAGCGCTTTGACTGTCCCTCGGCATCCACCGTTGTTAGGTTTTAGCGAGAACCGAGCTATAGGTGACTATCCAGCACGGTTATCGGAAACCCCCTATCAAGCAAGAAAGATGTGGCCCTTTCGACGGCGTTGTCACCATTGACTCCCTTTTAGTAAATAATGTTTCCAAATGCCAATCTGAGATCATATTTCCTACGTTACGAAGGCAGGGATATATTATTCTACATTTTTTTGATAAGATCATTCATTCTTTCTTTTTTCCTTCCCGGCCGTTTGTAAATATCCACATGGTTTTAACAGTGTAAAAGTGAAAAAACAAGTTGCCCTTCCTGCTTCTACCTCAAGGTCCTCATTGCAGTTGCAACCATCAGTTGGGACATGAACAACGTATCACACTTCTATGCTTATACTGTAGGACTTGTGGTGATAACTCTCTGAGTGTGAAACAAGGTTTCAACAAATGCGCAAGGACAACATAAATATTAAGCTGGTTTCTGTCAAACTGACAAGTGAACCATTAAGCATAAATGGTGTTCGCTCTCTTGACTTCACAAAGGGAAATACCAGAAACCCGGAATGTCTGCTCCATGCATTGGGTTTGATAAAAAAAACATCGAGAATGAAACCTTTTTCAGGATAGATTCATGAAAACTTAACATAGCATAACTTGCATATTCCACAAGACAGAAGAAACACATGAAACTACTGACATCCCAGTTTGAGCAAAGCACACCACGGACATTTGCACTATACATCACAAACCAACAATCTACAAGCTACACCTGCAAGAAGATTTAGGTCTCCCTGTGCAATCACTGACCTACTAACTGCCACTCATCTCTTCCGGCGCTTGTTTTCTACCTGTAAAGTTCAGAGACGTCAATGGTCATTCATTTCATCGAAAATTGAAGAGAGAAAAACATGAAATCATATATGAAGATTGTCCTATCTGTGTAATAAATGTTAGCCTAGCCACATCTGAACCAATTGTCGATGGATTACAACCAAATGTGAAAAATCTGGCTCAATTTTTTTGACATGCCAAAAAAGAAAGAAAAAATGAAGACAACAAGAAGTTGATATTTCCAACTGACTATCATCATATCCATTATTTTGTTCCCCGAAATAACTCCCCACAGAAGAGAGTGTTTTCAAACAGGAATGTTAGAGCCTAAAAAGAATCGACAAGCAGCAGTATTAAGCATACAAGGGATCAAAACTCCAGATTTGGATCTATAGTTTAGGATTGGACAGAGCAATGATTATAAAAGTCCATACCAAAAAAACTTCCCGCATTTGCACAACCCCGGTATTTTCACACCAATTAAGATGAAAAGGCCATCATAGGATCCAAATCCATCTTATCCAAGCAACTTGATATAATAACTCAAATTTTCAAATGGAGATGTGAGCATCAAAGTTGCAATCTTCTAAGCATTATAAGCCAGCCAACTCTCCATATTTCAGAAGAAGATAAGGGATCAGTAAACAGTGTAGAATTGAAAATGGTATTCCTAGTGTAGCACAAACCATGGACCTATATAAGAGCAAGATATCTTCTAACACGAAGTAATAGAAACATAAATGCCTTGATTGATCACAGGCCATAACAAATAAAACTCAAGATCGATAGATAAATAAACATGAACATGAAGTCAAATTGCTGTGTGAAATATATGGATCATGCTTATTGCAGGTTAAAAAAAATTGCTTTCAAGATCAGCAAACCACCATGACAAGGCTGCAGCCCAAACTCGTATTCAGTTCCATGCATGAAAGCAGCAGTGCATCCTACAAATGTGTCATTTTACACCAGCTAAATGTTCAGTATATTTTACCCAATAGAATGGTTGATGCCATGATGGTAATGGAGACTCATGTATTGCATATCCACAACATGCGTTCAACATTAGAGGCATCAAAACACATACAACAACCTACTCCACACAAAAGTTGGGTGTATTAATGGAAAAATTGTCACAGAAAACAAGCCAATAGCATGTCATGCACAGTAAATGAGTGAGGACCATGACCAGACCCAAGCCCAAGTTTAGCCCATACCCAACCCAACCTAATCTATGTATTTAAAGAGAATGTTGCCAGAGAATTTATATTTTTCTTCTTCTCCTCTTGTCTTTCTCTTACCGCGACTTTTCTCTCAAATTACCTAGGAATTGAGCTCTAAACTTCAGCCTTTGGGTTTAAGAGTTGACAAAGCAAGTATTATGACTCTCTCATGTTGTTTTCAATTGGGGATTTGATAGTTGGTGGATTAAAAAAGTGTTTTAGGGTTTTTTATAATGTTTAATATATTGATTTGATAACTAGATGATATAAGAGGTGTAATCGAGGGTATTAATTTTGACTTAGAACAAACTGATTGGGGACAAGAATTTTGGGTCTTGAGGATCTGCAGAATTTTTGGAAGACTAACAGATTGGGATTCTGGAATCCTAATCAACAAGTCGACTAGTTAGTTGGTCTGAACTCACTGAGTGGTTGGCTTGTGTTGGTGATCATCCAGTTGACTGCGTAGTGAGGTTCTATTAGTTCTTTTAAATTTGGTTGGTTTGGGCCATGTTCGGGATCGATATGGTGAATATGTTTCAGTTTTATAATTACATTTTGGTCTATAATCTTAGAATTGTAGCCTTTTATGTCATGAGTCATTTTTGTATTTGTTATAGGTTTTGTTGATATTCCTCCTACCAATCATTAGTATTTTCCAGTTCTATATTTGTCTTTGGCCTTAATCTTCCGAGTGAGTGAGATCATTTTTAATATGCATGTAATATAAATATGATTATACTGATTAGATGATGAGTACACTTGATTATTTTTTTATATATATATATGTTATATTTTTTGAGTACTCATATATTGAATTCATCTATTCTTGAAATTGCATTTGCATCCTATTGATTGAATATAGATTAAATTAGATTAGATACAAAATTTATTTGTTTTGATAATTATGCAAATATTTGTGATGTCAAGATATTTGAATACTCATCAGAAACTCTATACTAACATAAATTAGATAGTTTATGTGCGCATAGTAGTTTGTATAACTAGATAATGAGAGAGGCATCAACCTGTGGTGACAAATCCTCCACGGTTATTGAGGTTGCAAACCTCGTTTGTTATCGAAACCTAAGGGTTTGGTCTATTACATGTATTCTATTATCATATGCTATTATGATTAATATGTATGAATATATTTGTTTCAATTCTTTTACCTCTATTGTATCTATAATGTATATTAAATATTATTCCCACTTGGTTGATTGATCTCACCCCCTCCTTATTAATATTATTTTTCATGTTCTTAGCTTCTATTAAGAAGTTGACTTATTGAGAGTACCGACTACTTTTGTTGGTATGTCTTGTTTGCTTCCACGAGGCTTTCCTTTTAGTCTTGTTTTAATGTCTTAGAATGCTTCACTATTACATTGTTTTAGTTAAAAATAGGATTTTGATATTATAATAAGTATTATGGATTATTATTTGTGTTTTACTGCTTTTAAAAAGCATTTGAAAGTTAACGAAATGCAGCATATTTTGTACAATTTGATTTTCCTTACGTATTATGAGGCTTAGAGAAGATGGGGTGTCCTTATGGTTGCATTGCCGATCATGAACTTGGAATTTGGATTATGACAAAATGGGGTGTATTAAGGCCACAAAAATGATACCTAAAAAAAGGGAAACAGGATATGAGAAGTCTCACCTTGACATCAGCAAGTGATGACACTGAAAATCCATTTTGTGATCTTTTGAAATCATCATCAGATGCACATTCAGAACACACAAAGTGATCCAATTTTTTTGCCTCTTCAATTGTCATGTCCACACAAGCAGGATGATACCTACAAATAACATGAAAAGCGTAAGCATAAAAGCAGGTGACTGAACCTTTTTTAACACCACTATCAAATGTGCACATATATACACATTTCCCTTGCTCTTCACAGCGCCTCCAAAAGGCCTTCATCTGTTGTGGACAAAGATACAAATCCACTCTGAATTGGTTACTATTAAACAACAAGGGACAAGAAATATTTCATTCCCTTAGCACAGCAAGATAACAAATTCATGTGCATAAAGCATACAGGCATAATTTTCTCCTGCCATTCAAACTACTGAATTTGGGAATATAACAAGGGGACTTGCATTCACTATGGGTTAGTAAGCACTGGACAATGCACGACAAAGAACATTGTGTTTCTTTTACTCATGGGTGAGCCAGATTTTAAAAGCAAAAGGGCTATGATGTTTAAGATGTAGCTAAGAGCACAAAACCCCATACAAATAATAAGGTCTTGAACAGCAAACACACAAGGTCTCAGAATGATGCAAATATCATTGAAAAAAATAACTAGAATAACCACCCGCTAAAGTCCAGATTCATGACCTTAATGGCAAACGAGGACAGAGGGAAGATAACTCTTGATAAGATCAAGCTATCAGCAATATAACAGTCAGCACTTACACATCCAGCAACACAAAAGATGCAAATGAATTGTTTCTTTCCAATCCTTGTGCTTCTTTATCTGTTTAAAATTCATAATAATATCTGAGAAGTCCACCTAGCAAACTCATTTTTCTTTAATCTGTGAGCTTTCTCTTGGAAAATAATTTGGGTGGTGGTACTTTGGCTCCTTTGCCTTGGGACACAAAATTTCACCCTTTTTTTCTCAGTTTTAACTTCTTATGAATTACATATCCCATATGTTTAGTCTGACACGACCTTGGGGAAAACTAACAGACTAAATAACCAAAAAGAGAACAAAATCAACACGCAACCACAAGAAAACAATATTACCAGTCCTTGCAACCTTCACATTGCACCATAAGATCATCTGGGTTATATGGCATCTCACATTTGCAATACCTTCAAAATCAAAAACCCATTCGACCCCAGTTAAAACAAATATACTAACCAAACATGAAACACATTCCAACATACTCAACTCTAAACCCTACGGAGAAGATACTCACACAGCAACACGGTCCGGTGTAAAACCTCCAGTAGCAGCCTTATACTCAAACCTACAATAATAATCCTCAGCTCCCACATTTTCAAGCTTGGTATAGTTCTTAAAAGAGTGAACTGTGCACTTCCCTTCAATAGTGTGAGCACTTTGCACATCATAATGATCTGATAAGAACAATTCTTTCGCTCCATGAAACTGCCTGCGACCTCCTAAAGACTCTTCTGGCCTATAGTACCATCTCACTCTAACCTTCACATTGTTTCTACTGTCAGCCTCCATTCCCTCAATTCTTGCTACGTATGAAGGCCTACCAGTATCAGATGGTCTCATCAATACACAATCCCCCACTACATAAAACACCAACAAAAACACAAGAAGATCAGGCCTTTACACCAATCAATTATCAAATACACCAAAAAGGACAACAACCCATTATCAAAAAAACCACAAAGCAGAAAACAAAATCAGAACTTTGCTGAAACCAGATAAAGATCAAGTGCAAAAATACATTATGATAATTTTATTACCTCTAACAACTTTGGTGGTACCGCGAATTGTGTAGGCGTCAAGGTCCCTCTTGCCTGTTTTAGGCTTGGAAATGAGGCCTCCAGGTCTGGTTTTAGCCATGGAAGCTTAAAGCCTTAATTGTTTCCTCTTCTCGAAAGTGATTATTGGGATTTTGGGAGAAACAGAAAGGGGGATTTTGGAGGGAGAGAAACCCTAGCTTCTTGACATTGAAGGGCGAGAGAAGACAACAGAAGACGATGCTGTGACTCTTCACCTGTTACAGTGACTTCTCTTCTTTTTTATTTTGTTTTTTTTTTAATATGTGAATGTGTCAGCTAAATCAATGCCGAACAGTGTAGTTTTGCTGTAATAACATGGTTTTTGATCTGGTTAATTTGGTTTGGCTAATGGCGTGTTGCCATGTAGCCGTGTTCGTGTAATGTTGCATTGATTGTGTTTTTTCTGAGTCTTTGCTCATCTCCCATGAACTGTAACGGTAATAAATGTTTGGTTGTTTAGCCTTTTTGTCCGACCATTGTTCATCTCTCGGAATATATATTCACACACTAGTCATTTGCTTTCGCTACTGCTACAATTATATTTTTTTCAACAAAATAAAAAATTAGGAGAGATTTTTTATTAAACTATAAATTTGTGTAGAATTCTATTATAGCATCAGTTTTTAATAAAATATATAAATTTTAAATTGATATAAATTTATTAGTTTAACAAGTTTCAATGAAACCAATGGTATAAAATTATCATCATAATTAAAAAATAAAGAAGATTTGTATACTTGAATCATCGAATTCACTATATTATGATTAATTCATGTCATAATCTTGTTTAAATTAGACACAATAATAAGATATAAATTGTGTAAACACCTGTAATAACTAAATAATAAAAACAAATTATTAATTTTCTACATATAAAAAGAAGAAAATATCATTAAAAATCAATTACTACATTACGATTATTATTATGACTATAACTATTAAAATTATTATCATTTGCCCAAACAATTAAAATCATCAAATGCCTCCAAAGAATAAAAAACAATTTTACACAAAAACAAGCAAAAAAAACAATAAAAAAATCATTAAAATTATCATTATTATTATTCAAACAATAAAATCATAAAAAAGACAAACTTAAAATAAATATTATAAATATTATGAGCATAAAAAAATTGATCTGATTCAAAAAAAAAATAACAAAAAACACTAAAAAAAAGAAAACCTTGCGTCTTAAAAAGTCTTTTGCTTGACAATCATGGGATTCCAATGGCCACACTCATCTGGACTTGGCTATGATAAATGTTTCAATTTGCAGTCGCAGAGGCATTTTCGGAGGTGTTTGACCTTCAATTTTAATTATTATTATTTTCAATTTTTATTTCCATGTTTAAAACTCAAAATTTTTAATTAATATCAAAAATATTTAAAAAAAATACATAATTTTAATATATTTATAAATAAAAAACATTTTTAGAAGTAACCTTCACTCTTGAATTTGCAATATAACAAATCCCAACAGTGCGAACGTTAGCCCATTGGAAGCATATTGAGCTTTATGCACCACCGATACGTGTCCAGCCCACATGCCCACGATTTACGATGTGAAACTGACCAAGCGACCAATCCTTTTCAGCTCCTAGACTTGTGTTGTTGACGCCATGCTATAACTTTATCGGCTCTCATTATCCCGAGTGGGATTCCATGTGGCATTCAGTGTCCCTTCAACCTCAACAAATCTCACACCATCAAATGCCAAATTGCATCTTGAAATACACGTTTCAGAATTGTTAATCAACAAATGCCGTGCTCCTGCACATGGAAAAAAATCTAGAGAAACTTTTTGTCTTCAATTACCGATGCACAATTTGCTGAGCCATGTTGTTCCATGGAAAAAAAAAAAAGGCCATGCCAATGTTTGATGTCCCACCATAATTCGACTATAAAAACTCCCAAGTCGAAGACAACTAGCATACATGGACTGAACATCTTGGCCACGTATTTGCATGTTATAATAAAAACAACATTCATGAATTATTTTGGTTGGAGAACGAAGGATTCCTAATGGAGTGGAGCATACAGTGAGAATTAAATCGTGTACGCCTCATCGTTTGATTGGAGTGTGCATCCGCTCAACAATTTTGTTTACGGCATCACGGGACATCACCAAGGTATCGTGCTGCAGGATGCTATACACATTTAGACCCTGCAAAAAAGAAAACAAGAGAAGAATTGATCCAAACATCTAAAATCGAAATCTTTGGTATGGAGAGTAATTCAAAAATTAAAGTGGCTTGAAAATACCATCGGCTAGAAAAGAGGGTGCTTAACAACAGTGGCTACCCACTATCATCTATAGGGTGAGAAAAATAAATCAACGAGCAGTTTTTTAATGAAAGAAAACATTTCAATGACCAAACTACATAATACATAGCTAAGAATGAAAACAAAGCTATCAATGAAACTTACAACCAGAAATCATATTATAAGGATTTGGTAAAAACCAGAAATGATATATTGATTAGATTATTCGTAATTCACAGCTCCCTTGCAAGTAAGGGGAGCCAAATTGCATTCCCAGAGATGAGATTTGATTGAACTTTAACCGATCAGTACCAAATTCAGAGGATTCACGGAAAGGAAAGAAACAAGGATAGAGCCACAACTTACAATCGACGGTAGGACGTTTACATAATGTAGATTCTGTGTTGCTAACTTCAGCTTCTCATTAATGGGGCCACCATCCACCACCAGTAATTTCTTGGTGTTCTCCATTTCATTGACATAGTTCACAATATTCTTGGTTTTATGCGTAGGCACCTCCAAATCCTCGAAAACCAGAAGCTGTGCATTCAAAAATTCACTTAAAATTAATGCTCAGAAAATGCAAAAAGTTCAAACAGTAAGAAACTACTGTGAATATCAATTATGAGTAAAAGAAGAGAAGGTGTTGTTAGCATTGCATGCTACTGAGATCAAGACTAACAACAGCAACCAACCCAAACAAGGCCAGGGAAAGCCAAAGATAATGATGGAAAAAAAGAGCCAAGATCTTCCCCAGAGCATAAGTTGATGATGCGTTGTGTAATATTAAGATAATGAGCCAACATGCCAGAATTTGAACACATGCAGCTTAAAAGAAATTCTGGCCTTTTAAAGACAGGCGCATGTATAATCAAAGTATTTGAGACAGAGAGAGGCATGCCTTTCCTTCTGCTGCACGAGCTGACAAAGCAATCTTCAGTCCCAAACGCCTCACCTTCTTGTTTAATTTAAAAGCATGGCTTCGTGGTTTAGGGCCATGCATAACAGCACCACCTCTAAACTGTTATAGAATCATAAAGGTGAGGCAATATTTTCAAGATACAGAAGCATTGATAATCATTTAAATCAAATTATCAACAAGGGAAAAAACGGCTCTATACCTGGGGACCACGCAATGTTCCATGTCTTGCTCGGCCAGTGCCCTTTTGTCTATATGGCTTTCTTCCAGTCCCACTAACCTCACTAATTGTTTTTGTAGAATGTGTTCCCTGTTGACAGCACAATTGATATTAGTATCAGAGGTATCCATCTTATAAAGATGAAGTCCCAACAAAAACATGAAAGTTCATCAAATTTCGGAAAATAGCAGTCGTCACAGTTCATGACATGTCAGATAAAGTCTAGCAAACTCATCAAACAACGTATCTCAATAAACAAACCCAACAGGTTTTATCAATGATGCTAGCTATTTGACCGCGCACCACTGCTGATATAAGTTTTTCTTATAAAGAAAACCTTAAGTATATAGGTTATTTTCTAAAAAAAAATCAAAATATAAATCAAAAAGTTCATCCAAGCATCTAACCAAGTAAGCTGAAAATTATTTATATATAAAAATAAAATAAAAAATCATCATTAACAATAACCAAAAGAGAAACAAGAGAAATTGAGATGGAAGTAAACCAAGATATTTAATATCACAATATAAATCATTTACCCAGTTGTGTTTAATGAGTTTATTTATGAAAATTGAAGTACCGAATTGAGAATTTTCAAAAATCTCACTATTACAATCCACATTAAAATGAGAGAAGGGCAACAATAAAAGCGTCTACAGTAAAAAAAAAGTTGTGCCTTTTATATTATAGGCGATAGTTGGGAATACTGTTGTACATTTTTCAAAATCCATTACTGTTATAAAGTTACAATCTTCAAAGACTTGAAGAATGGTGGTTTGAGACTACCTGTTGTCGTTTCGCAAGCTGCCATCGCACAACGCGGTGAATAATGTCCTTCCTGATAGGGACATCAAAAACATCACCAGCCAAAACCATTAAACCCCTGTCCTCATTGTGAAAATTTGTCACTGGAATTACCAGGTCCTGACAAAGCCCTGCATCACAACATCATGTCAATATAATATGCCTGAGTTGTAATTATTACAAAACCAAAAAATGGAAATTCAGAGCAACTAAGCCTTTAGTGGTGAATCAATAGGCCAAATAAGGTAAATCTCACACTTTTAAATATTCTGGGAAAGTATAGAACTCAAACTGTATTTACAAGATCTAAATTACACCCAGGAGTCAAACTTCAGGTATGCAATGTCAGCAGCAGGAAAAGTAAACTTCTATTGGATTGGATTTGCATGATAGCACACAACACTAGGTGAAGTGGTGGAAGGGAAAGAAAACTAGGAAAAGAGTTAAAATCTGCTTAAGCATGTGATGGCTCTTCTTTTAACTCTTCTTTGTAACTTCAACACGGTTGAAGTGGTGACCGTTAACAAAAATCCAATGTAAGATGGAACTGTTTATGAGCTGAGGTCAAACCATTCTTCCTACCTTTACCTTTCTTTTCATTAAATCAGGGAACATCAAACTAACAGATGGATCTAGAAAAACTGCTAGCTAGTAGTATAGCTAGACTGCCCAAGTAACTGTCTAGGATTTCATAATGGCAACCACGCCCAAAAAGTTGACAGCAGAACCATATTAAGTTTTTGGTTCAAGTATCTTTTCATCAGCAAGTTCAGTTCCAAAATCAAATGTTATGATCTCAATTACCCTTCAATAATCTAATACATGAGGAAGAAAGCTAACCTCGTTTAACTAAATGTAGAAAAATGCAACAAGTGCAGAACTAATAAATGCATTGTCATACAAGAAACTTTTAAACTCTCTTCCTAGTCCGTACCTATCTCACGTTGCAGTGTTATCACATTCTTTGGTGATAGTAAATCAGAAGGAAATGATCCATCAGTGGATTCAGAAGTCACATTGGATGTTGAAAGCCTCCGGTAAGCAAAGGAAGAAACTACTCCCTGCATTATAACGTGATAAACCATCAGCTCATAAGTTTATTTCCAATGCAAGAACAAAACACGAGTTCATCTATCAGTCAAGGTAAATCCAAATAGAGTTCGATAAGCTGCAAATAAATAAACCCAGAACCTGAAAGTTCAAAAATGATGTGCAAGGAGAAAGAAGGAAAAAATTACGCTCAATGTGTACGTACCTTGATAAGGCTAGAAGATTCTGCAGAACATAAGCAATCCCCAGAAACGTGTCCATACAAATCTGTTACAATAAATCCAGACAAAAGCTAAAAATTTGAAGGAAAAAAAACCTCAAAGAAATTCCAGCAAAGCAAGTTCCTTTACCATGAGAAGCTCGAAATGACTGGCTAGCACGACTAGAAGAATCACCACAGCGACCAAACCCAGACAAGGACCCAAAAGAACGCAAAACCCTTCTCGAAATCGACAAAGCCATGAATCCTATTGACCAGGAAAAAAAAAAAAAAAAACAGCCCCACCGATCCAAGTAAACCAATGCCACGTCACCTGTTCATCTACGAATCAAAAAAGTTCAGATTTTTCAATGTTTTTCACGACTAATAAACAAAGCTATTGAAACCCAGATTGAATTATTAACCACCGATTATGATACGATGATAAAAATCCAAACGTGCATGAGGGGATTGAAAGAAATATTAATGACTGCTAGGAGTTTGATAAAATGCTTCACATAAAGAGTACAAATGTAACTTAAGATCTACTGAATTAGAAAGAAGAGTACCGTGATACGGAACCCTGAATGTTGAAGTGCCGGTGATTAATAGCAGTCGATCCTCCCCCAGCCGGATGGGTTATTTTTTGGAGAAAAGAGGCACTGTGAGAGTGGGCGAGCTAAGAGGACAAAGCAAAACCCCAGAAACCGGTTTCCCGAGGGGTTTAATGAGCAGCAACCAGGTGCTTGAGAAGGCTAAATTGTAAAACACCCCTGAGCAAAAAAAACTTGTTGGCTTCCCACCCTAAAGGTTATGATCTGTTCTATTTCGCCCCTTTTATTAGGATTAAATTAAGAAAATGACAAAAGGCCCATAACTATCCATTTAATCGCTCTCTCTTTCTATGCCAGTGACAAATTGTGTGTGTGTGTGTGTGAAAGTAAATATTCAAATTTCTTGATTTACTTAAATATTATGATCACCAACAACCAAAATCGATTCAAACCATACCAAAATCTAACTTTTAAAATGCAAATTCATGTACAAAATCAATATTCAAAACATAAATAATAAAAAAAAACATGAATTTTTATTTTAATTGGAGTTTAAAAAGATAGATTTAATTGGGACTTTCAATTTAAGCTTCTTGAAAATGATCGGAAAATAATTTATTAATAAATTAATTTTTTTCAACTTTATTAAAATAATGAGGAACAAATCTTACAAATTAAAAGTTGAATGAGAATGAAATTGAAAAAAATATAATTTCATAAATTATCTCAAATAAAAAAAATAATAAACAAAATAATTGATATAAAATCTAAAAAATTAAAAAAAATAAAAAAAGGTGAATAAATTAAAATAATAATAATTAACATTTCATAAATTATTTCAAATAAAATAAGTAACAATAAAATAAATTTTAAAATGCAAATTCATGTACAAAATCAATATTCAAAACATAAATAATAAAAAAAAACATGAATTTTTATTTTAATTGGAGTTTAAAAAGATAGATTTAATTGGGACTTTCAATTTAAGCTTCTTGTGCAGCTTCATGGGCTTTTTTCTTTTTTCTTTTTCTTTTATGGCTTACATATTTAGGTGCGTTTAATACTGTAGTAGTTTATATGGTTGCAATTTAAAAATAAATGAATGTAAAAAAATCCATGCAAAACAATAATTGAGAAAGATTTTTTTAATAAAGTCCACCTAAAATAATAGTATATATTAACTAAGCAAACACAAATATATAGCTGAGATAAAATTACCTCTACCTCACCTACATTTAATTCTATATAAGATAAGTTGTGTTGTTATTTAATTATTTTTCTAGGTCAATTTTTTATTCATTATAAATTTTTAAAATTCAAGATAGATCTTTTTTGAAGAGAGAATTTTTACTTATAGGATCAAAACATTACTATTATAAAATCTAAGTTTTAACATCGTGTTTATTTTTATATCTTTAATACATAAGAGTATACTCCATAATGTAGTTTGACACCCCTAAATATTAAATTTTACAATTAAATTCTAATACTTTGAATATTAATTGCAAGAAAATAACCAGTGAAGGATTTTTGACATCTTACTTGAACACTAATAGGTAATTGTAAACTAGTTACAATAACTATTTTTGCCTTTTCAAAACATGTAACATATGTATTTTTTTATGAAAATATATTTGATTTTTTTTATATAATTTGATCGTATGCATGGGAAAAAATTATTTTTTAAATAGGGATTTTTGTTTTTAGAAATTTCAAAGAAAATCAGATATTTTGCATGGGGTTTATATGTTACAGTGTAAGTTCATGAACTTGTGTTGAACAAAATTACTATAAAAATCATGTGATAAAACCAAAAGTATTTTAAAATAACCCTTCAAATTTTCTTAGCATTTGTTTTTTAAGTTTTAAAGAAATAAAGTATTTTTAATATTAAATCCATATTTATGATGCAAGTCTACAATCCAATATTATGCAAATTGAACAAATTTTTGAAATGCCTATTTTATTAATATTTTTATTAATATTATTGATTATTATAGTAATATTATTATATGAGTTGAGGCCGACATACCTAATTAGGGTAGGACCAAACCCAATTGGGATGATAAGCAATAACATTTTCTCTATATTTAAACTCCTTTTCTAAATAAATATGGAAAAGATTTAAGGGCAACTCCAACGAGAGTGCTATTTGAAGAATTAAAAATAAAAAATTAGTGTTTTAGAATGTTTATTTAATTTTTTACACTCCATCAGAAAAGTCATTTTGACTATCAAAATAGTTTCACATGTACAAGCCTCATCTCTGTATGAGTGTATATATATATATATATATATATATATATATATATATATATATATATATATATATTAAAAAATAATATAATTATACTAAAAATATTCTTTTTTATTTTTATTTAAAAATATCTCATAAAGAGTAAAAAATTATATACAAAATTAATAATTATACCATTAAAAGATTTTTTAAAAGCAATTATTTAATTTATTTTTATTAATTATATAATTAATTGCATAATTAAACTACATACAAAATAATTACACTATATTTAAAATAATATAAAAAAATAGCTCTCCAAAATAACCATCACCATTGGAATACATATCAACGAAAAAATCATATATATATTATTCAAAAATCTATTTTAAAAATTTAACTCTCTAAATTAGTTTTTACTATTGAGTTGCACTAACATGCAAGGCACATGAAATTGCATGCAACACGATGCACAAAACTTCCATATATATATATATATATATATATATGAGAATTTATAAAAATTAAATATTTAAAAAAAAATAGGTATTACAATAAAAATACTTTTAGCACCATGGATTCAAGTAAGAACGAAAACCAGAAGTTAAACTGTTCTTCCAAAACATGCACCTTGACTTCAAGTAAGAACGAAAACCAGAAGTTAAACTGTTCTTCCAAAACATGCACCTTGACTTTCAGCCTTTGCTTTGGATTGAATTTTGTCGACGCAAACACAAGGCATGGTTTGGCAGAACATCGCACAGCGTCGAAGGCATTTTTCACTACACTTTCAGCCCCGCACAAGGCATCTCGTTGCCAAACCTACTCCAAGTTAATTATTGTTGGAATAATTACAGCTTTTTTTAAAAAAAAGAAAAGACTTGACATTATCGTGCACAGACCATAAAATATGCAGGGAAATAAATCATTTCAGCCAGAAAGGAATCAGCAAACTCGGGATTCAAAACATAATCTAAGCATCAATGAGTACCCTCTTGAGCTTCAATTTGATATTTGTGGTTCCAAAACATGATTTATTATGCAGCCCCAAGAAGAAGAAAGGCATTTCTTCATGCACTGCAAGTCTTAACCTAGCAGGAACTAGGCATCTGTTTAACCACACTTCCATCTAGAAATTAACAATACTTGAGAAACATACTATGCGTACGTACTAGGTATAAATAATACGGGGTCTGGTTCAACAACATTCAGTGACATTAGATAGCTTCCGAATGCATGCCAGTACACAACATATAAGCATGTGAAGCGGCGTTATCAATCATGGATCATGATCTTCAAAGCAGTGTGTGGGAGAAGTCCATTGGGAAGGGATTGCCCATAACATTATCCATGTAATAATGAGGATGGCCGGCATCCATCACCACAAACTGCATATCTTCTGATGGTTTCCAGTGGCGTTTCCTTTGGTTAATGAACCAGTTATTTATCTGCTTCTGATCCAGACCAGTGGCTTCTGCGAGAGCCAGCTTCTGTGACTCCTGTTGATACAATGTTTTATCGCATACTGAAATTTATATGAATTAATAATGTAAAGATGCATGTAACCTAGGACTATGAGCACAAGCAATTGTGTTACATAATTAATTTGATCTCCCGAGAAAAATCATGAGTGACTATTTGCTTGTGTGTTTCCAAGGAGTTGATTCTATTTTAGTCTGCCTTTCAATAAAATTACATTCAAAACCATGCAAATCGGAAGGAAAGGGTTTGGAAAATCGTCTAGCAGCTACGAAAAAAGTTTTACGAAAAAAGTTTTTCTTACACACAATAAATAAGTAATTGGCAAAGGGGAACTAAGCAAGGGGCCGATATAGTCAGCTCCACTTAAGTTTTCATGAATCAATTGCAGCCCACAATTTATTTTAAGCATCTGTGGTGCTATGACATGAAAAGCAACATAAAACGTGCATACCGATGGATATGGCCATTTGTGATGCCTGCTCCACCAATCCAGCAGCTGCTGCCTCGCTTCTTTAGGCAACTTCCCTTTCTTTCTCTTTTTCATGAACTCCTGCTTGAGACTGCCTAAATATCCGCTGTACTTGCGAAGCAACTGACCTTTCAATTCTTGATCTTCTGCTTGAGGATCTATGAATTTGTTATTCACATCAGGATCTTCTTCGGATGATGCATTCCTATCATTTCCCTCCCCCCAAGCTGATGGAAACATAATCGAGTTAGCAGTTTACAAAGCATTAAAATAGCACATGGAAAGTTACAGCAGCCACTAGCATCACATATTTTAGCAGTACTTCTACAATGAGAGATAGCAAAGCAGCTTCACTACTGCCATTGCAAATCTATATAATAATTTGACTATCATCAAGCAGAATGGAGGGTAATGACACGTTTATGGAAAAGAGGGAAGCAAATTCTGGTATCACATTGCTAGTACTTAATTTTTGCATGAATTATAACAATAGATTCAGTAACATGTTGACTTAAATTTCATTCTGATGAAAGGTCCTTAATAGTTTAAGGAAAGAGTTAATATCACGGAAGAGACTCTTGCACTCAAGTGTATATAGATCAATAAAGACTTTAATAGACTGAATTTACCCTATATTTGCAGAGTGAAAGGAGGAGATTATATATATGAAATACAAGTTCAGCAACTTTCTTGTATCGACTCAGAAACCTTCATACTGCGGTTAAGGGTTTCTTTGACTAAGACTGAAAAACACTTGTAAGCTCTAGAAACTCTTACACACCTTGATCGTGCTCATGAAATCTGACATTTTCATTAAAGAAACATAATATTACCAGTGTCATGACTAATGATAACGAAATCCATTAAGAGAAACCAAGAACTTTATAATCAATTTTTTAGTTGTAAATCTAAAGAAGCCTGTACCTCGTGACATTTAAACTCTGCAGTATATCTTGCTCCAAAGCCAACAA
Organism: Salix dunnii; assembly: GCA_015731905.1. Taxonomy (NCBI): domain Eukaryota; kingdom Viridiplantae; phylum Streptophyta; class Magnoliopsida; order Malpighiales; family Salicaceae; genus Salix; species Salix dunnii. The sequence goes on along the minus strand of CM027662.1, from coordinate 225,937 downwards.
AGTAAGAGGAGTCTATGAATATTTGTCAATAATTATAGGCCAGCATTATCTGTAAAAGCAGACCTAGATAGACCAAAAAATCCCTCACGAGAGGCGCATCTTACTCTCTTATCACTTAGAACGGGGTCGCCAACATAGAAAAACGCACCCTTTAACTCAGCAAAATATCACCTTATTAGACTGTTGGGCATAAGCTTACACGGCTTTTGCATACTGCCGTGTAAATCAATTGATGCAATGCGTGACAGAAAGTACAGTAATATTTGTGTCGGCATAAGTAACTTCAATTCATGACTAAGGTTACATGGGCATCATTTGATCTCCAGGTCTCCTTCCTTTAAAGAGCTTTATATGATTATTCCTAACATGAATCCTTAACTAGATGTCTACACATGAGAACTGTTTTTAATTTTAACTGATGAATGGTAGTTTGGTTAAAATATTATCGGTTGGGTCACAGAAATCTTTCATGGGGGAGAGAACAAGAACTCCCTTCAAGGCATGGAGGGCTGGTCGACTGGATGAGCTTCTTCACAGCAGCTACTTGCAGATGTTTCCCTCTTTATTCCAAAAGTTAAGCAAAGAAAAGTTTGACACATTGACAATACTCACATATCTATCCGTAAGCTATGCCTTCATGAACAGCTAACATTTAAGTTCATTTCCTTAATTAATACACCTGCTTATTGTTACGTTTCAACTTGAATGAGCAATGAAATAATGAGAATCAAAGTCTCGGAATACTCTTAACGAGTACTATAACTGAAGATCCTACTGCAGATGACCCTACTCCAAATCTAGTAACGCTATTGACTTAGCAATGCCGAGAACTAAAATGTACAGCGGTTGTCGCATAAATCCCTCGATATTGGACCCAGCTCACTTCCATACCTCTATAATCCATATGGATCCAAATATCATCAACTGATCCTTACCTGTACTTGTTCCCTTAGTTTCTTCGGATGATTAGATTCAATCCAGCGTCATTGCTCATAATCCAATGTATGAGAACTCAAAATCCTAGGGAACCCTAAAAATTTAAACAAAAAGTAGAGCCGCTTATGTCCTTCAGTTCAATAAACATAGTCCCATTTACGAAACTTCAAACGCCTGAAATTTTCCATCTTATCAGCCAGTTGAATGACTTGTTTTCGATGAAGAATCTTCTATGCAATCAAGAATCTAACTGCCAGGCATTGAACTAGCAACCACTTAAAAGGCTTTTCAAACAAAAATACTTAAAAATTGCATTGCAAAAGCGCATATAAATACAAAAACCTAGTTTTCATCAGCATATTAATAGGACACCTACAATATTGATTGGAAAGAACTGTGACAGCATTCACCAAGACAACAAGTGGAATTGACGAGAAACAAGATAAAATACACAAACACCAAGAAGAGAATCAAATCAGGGAATATTTACTCTTCCATCCCATCCATGTCCAGCAAGAAATACCGTCTTCTCTATGGTTACCCTACCATCTCAAACTGTTCCGTCTAGGGAAAGATTAAAAAAAAACGTATAGACCAGGGAAAAAAGATAAAAGATATAGCATCCACTTTGCGTAACAGGCTCTTCTATAAACAAAAATATGCATGAATTATTGTTAGTACTTCAATAAAAAAAATTCACAAAAAATAAAGAAGCCAAAATTATTTTTGGAGCTCAAAAGACCCTAACATGCATACCGAGAGAGAGAGAGAGAAAGAGAGAGAGATTATGATCACACCATAACTTGCCGAGGAAAGACTGAGGGCTCTTAATTGGCACTCGACCCTCTGAAGAAATAGCATGGCTTCCTTCAAGGGCTTAGAGAGTTCTTGCTCATACTTGGTCAGCATCTCACAGTAAGCCTCCATGAATTGGTCAAGGGCTGGATCTTCACCGATGCTGTATGTATTTGCAGGGCCCATAGAAGCAGCAGATGCACAAGCTTCTTCTAGTCTAGCCACGACTTCAGGTGGCGCTCCAACCTGAAGAAATACTGACACATGTGAGCTATATGTGTGTGTGTGTACGTGCAGGGGGGAGGAAGAATAATTGAGCTCATCTCCTTATCATGAGTATTGCTTATAAGGGTTCTGACCCCCACTTTGTTGGCATCAAAATTCTCAATGGATGCATAAAAAGAACAGAAGCACACAAAAAGGTTGAGAATTTGGGAAAAGTTGATCACTTGTTGGATCAATAATTACAAAAAATAATGGAACGTATGGGGCGACTGAGTGAATCTATCTTCCACAAGAAGAAGAGTTTTGTCATCTGGACATGCATGAGAGAAATAAGACAAATAGGTACATATGGGTTTGGAGTATTTAGTTAATAGGGTTGCAAGGGCTGAAGATACAGTTCATTTCTTTACCTTTTGACAATTGGCGTAGGCAGCCAAGAGGCGATGGTAGTGAGGATGAGCCATAATTTTGGCCTTGACAGAAGTAGAACTACCACCACCATCACTGTTCTCCATGAAATAACACCCAGTCGCAGTGACAATGTTGTGGTTGTGATTGTCAAGAATCGTAGAAGAAGAGCCACTAGCGTTATTAGTAATACGGTTTTGGCTTTGATTGTTGGCAGCGGGTAGAGGAAGGAACAAGGTATTTGATATTGATGAATCCCCCGCATTAACATGTTGTTGCTGGTTATTATGCTGATGAGCAGATGATGAGGAAGACATGAGAGGCATCATCATCATCATAGGGCACAGTCCATTACTGTTGTCTCCAAAAGCCATCATAAGTGAAGTGGTACTTGAACCACCAGCACCACCTCCCTCCATTATCTCTCGCTCTCTCTCTCACTATGTTATCTTTTTCCTAGTTGTTCTCTTGGGAGCCTTGCAACTTGGTAGTAGATACTGATGTAGTGGATGTAATAGCAGTACTAGAAAGATTTAACCCTCTCTCTCGTCTTCTCACCAACCTAGGCAAAATCCTTACTTCCTTTTGCTCAAAAAGAGGATCGTGGCAATTAGTATTGTGCAGTGCTCTCCCGAGAATTATGCTACAAAGAACAGACTTTTTTAGAGGGAAATCCTAAATAGTGAGAGCAGTAGTAGTAGAAGCAGAAAAGGAGGCAGTTATGTGCTGGTGGAGGGTTTTGTTTAATCTCGGCAAGAGAGAGGTACAATCTGTCTGCAGAAAAAAAGACTGCAAGGGTTTCTTTGGAAAATGGGTGTTTTTTCTTGCTGAATTTCTTGTCTTCAAAATAGGGGAGGAATAACAGGTTGCACGCGAGAGAGCAGCAGAGGTTGGCGGTGGGTTGATAGATGGTAAAATGAAAGCAAATACTTGGGTGATCTTTGAGGGACTGACCGAAAACTTTACATTCCCGATGAAAACTCAAGTCTCTATCTCCCTCTTTTCTTGCACTGCCACTGCCATTACTGGCAAAGAAAGAGAGAGAGAGAGAGAGAGAGAGAGGGCTTTTGTTTTTCTCCAATTTGTGGACGACGCAGAGAAAGAAACGGACGATTGAAACGAGGAAGGAAGAGAAACCAAGAAGGAAAATGGAGTGCAGTGATGTAGAATGGAGGGGGCACAGATATCAATTCACTCCTCCACAACTCTCTCTCTCCCCCCAGTATATGTAGATTGTAGAGCACTACAGTAGAGTGTCGTCTATTTCATTTCATCTCATTTTTTGATTGGAATCTATCCACGCAGTTAATTAATATTCTCCCAAACTTGGTTGTTGCTGTTGATCTCTTCCTTGCCTGAACCCTAGAGGCCCCCATACGGCAGTACAACTCCTCCTCCTCTTTTCTTTTTTACCGTGACAATGTGCCCGCTAACTTTCTGTCACTATTTTTTGCTACCTCCTCCTCCTCCTCTTCACATGCAGTTACTTGCTGCCATTGCCTTCAACCTCTTCAGTGCCACGACTCCCGGCTGGTATATTATTTTGCGAAGGATCTTGATCGAACACTAAACATAGCCTTTTGATATTGTAATTGTAATGCATATAATTTTTAATAGCATTTCTTTATTTTAAAAGATATAAAATAATTATTTTTTATTTATTTTTAACATTAACGTATTAAAATTATCAATTTAATGTTTTATTAAGATAAACAGTACTTGCAAGTGGGGTCTTGGTCTGGTAGTTATAATGACTTGTTTCCTTCCTCAGCACTAGTATTTAAGTCCTACTATGCATACCTATCATCCTTGCGGTGCTTTATATGTTTATTGAATTTGTAAGATGTTCAGTGAATCCAGTGATTAATTATGGTGTGTGTAAACTGACCCTAACATCTCAATTATAAAATAAAAAAAAAAACACTTGAAAAATATCCAACTGTAGAATCTAAAAATAGATATTGCATGGAGTGTTTTCAATTAAAAATAAATAAAACTTACATTTTCTTACTTCTACTTTATTTTTCATAATAAAATAATAAAAATATTTCATATTAAAATCATAGTTAACTTAATATTTTATATTTATACTTTTTTCTTGATTTAGATAACAGTGAAAATCTTTGCATTGTTAAAGAGTCACCGTGAACCAGAGTCGAGATTCCCTAGCCATCCCAGGCCCGGAATGGGAACTGAAATTCGATTTGAGTCGGTTCAATTTGATTCGTTTTCTTAATTTCATTGCCCTTCCTTCGATGCAATTCCGACCTGGTTTTTTAGGATTTATTTTCTTTTATTCTATTCCGGAGCCTTTTAATTTAATGCATAAAGAAAACAGGATTTTGTTTCATGATCGATGGATAAAGATCCAAGGTGTTTTTTTAAGCTGAAACGTGGCTTGTGTTTCTAGAAAAGCTGATAGGATCAGGTACCCACGGGATACAGAAAAGAAATCAAAGGAGGAGATTAGAAATGGATGGATAAAAAATCTGAGCCTGTCAGTGACATTTTCATGCCAAAGCAGCGATGATGGTTCCTCATGCTTGGCTAACGTCGCAGGAACCTGCGCTCTCCTCCCCTGTGATCAGATTTCTATTTATCGAAAAACAATAATAATGAGTTAACCCGCTACTCAACTAGGAGTCGGGGAAAAAGAAACAGCATGAAGAAAATCTTCTTGGTGGACAGGATAGGAAATGCGTAGCTTTTCTCGCATTAGGTTAGTCATAGTCATCGTCATAGCATCTCATCCAACCTGTTTTGCTAGCAGAGATAAAAAGGTGGGTTACCACCTCTTAAAAAGCTGATAAAGCTTGTGGGACAGTCCGAATGTCTCTGCTACTCCAGGTCCTGCTTGCTGTTTTTCATTTATATATATAATACTCTCGCGCTAGATATATATGATTAAAACGCACTTAAATATAATTTTAAAATATAAAAACATAGAGCAAACGGGGGCTGCGTACATGATCACAAAGAGAACCCTTGATCCCATCAGCCACCATGGCCGTGCTCTAAGAATCAACGTGATCATATGATTTTTCACCCTTCTTTCAAGTAGGAGAAAAAGTGTGCAAAACCTTCCTGTGTACACGGCCAGGGGAATAGTTGTTTTTTGTAAAAGTGGGAGAGGCAGCCATACCGCTACTTAGCCTCGCTACAGGACCTGAATTCGGAGAGAGCGGGGAGTATTGTGCATGCACGGGCGTTTGGGAAAATCAAATGTTTTTTTTCAATAAAACAAATCATTTTACTTTGAGCACTGCTCGAACCTGATCGGAACTGACACAGTAATTATTATTCACTCGAGTTAATTAAGGTGAAATTGTCGTTTTTAATGATAAATGTTGGTTTTTTCTAACTAAGAATTTATAGATGTAGTATAAAGAGAAATCGTTGTTTGTATTCTATCAAGACAGGGAGGGGTTATGCTGAGAAAGGGAAGCAAGGTTGGATGAGACGTTTGAACCCAAGCATATGGTCCTTCCTATTCAAGAACATAAAATCTACAAGATCCGCAAATTGGCAGGACGTGAGTGTGGGTCCTGACGGAGAACAAGCTGAACATGATTAGTTTGATGCTGATTTTTTATACACAAGCTCGCAGGCAACAATCAACGTAACCCTCGAATTGTTAAGTTTATTTTTAATCTATGGGAAACACAAAACGCCTATATTCCAGGGTTTAGCAATAGCTACATAAATGTCGACACCATATTGGTGGGAGGGTTTAGGGCTAGGTCTAGGGTGACAATTTGGAGAGTGAGAGAGCAAGGGTGACAGTACGCGAATCCGTCACAAACAGCGTCGGAATAGAAGGAAAGCAACCAAAGAAAAAAGCTGAGAGAGGGTTTCAGGTTTGTGAGAGCCGGGGGCGGCAGAGGTTATTGGGAAGGGAAAGGAAGGGACAGCAAGCCCTAGCTAGGAAGGGATGGCCCTTTCAACCTACTCTATTATTATTAGCTTTCTGATTCACTTTACGTCTTTTCTTCAACAGTTGCATGATATAACGTAAAGGGTCTTCTTCTTTTTCAGTTTGATCAAACTCTTTAAGTTTTAGATATTAAATTAAAATGATAATAATAATAAACCAGACAAGTACAAAGCATCAGTCTCATTATATCGGGAAGGCAGTGAGTGATACTGGTTACAGTTCCACACAAAGTCTTGCCTGCGACGAATCGAAGCTATAACAGGGTGTGAGCAAAATACTCAGTTGGTATCTCTATAATGTTGATGTTTTATCATAAAGAAATTAGAAAAACATAATTATTATGTGCTAGCATATTAATAATTAAAAAGTAAATTATATTATCAAGCACGCAAGTGCATATGGTGAAATCATATTCATCTTTCAACTGTCGATTTGGCCTCTGCTCATGTTTCAAAAGCAACCTCCATGTTTGTTTGATTCCCCTTCTGTTTTCTTCTGTAACCAAGTACCTGTACGCTTAATACAGGGTAAGTTTAGATCATGTTTTTTTTTTTTTTTTCTCTTGCACTGATTTAAGATAACATAATATATTTTCAAGTAAAAATATTTTAAAAATTAATTGCTATACAGTTTATAAAATATTTTCGAATCGATTTTCTTATAATAACCATACTTTTTAGATAATATTTACTCTCCTGAGGTGATATATTTATTTTAAAAAACACTTATTATTGGAGCAGGAATATCTCAGTGATTATGACAAATGAGGATTTCTCTGTAAAGTAATGATAATTAATTCCCTTGTAAATACAACCCGCAGGCCTAGAATCGAAATAGAATTCCTGCCAGGTAAATTATTTCCATATTGCACCATAAAATACAAACGAAATGATGACAGAATCTACGGGTTCAGTGTTGATTTATCGAATAAAAGAATATTTGATATTGTTTTATTTTTATAATTGAAATTTTAATAAAATAATTTGATGAAAAATATTTTAATTGGGATTCAAAATAATTTTTAAAGTGTTTGGTTAAAATTGTGACTGAGTTTGATGTTAATAGAAAATAATTTCAAATGTTTGGTTGCTAGATTTTTCATATTATTTTGAACTTGTAATTCAAGTGAACTTGAAAATAATTATAATTGATAATTCAAGTGAATTTGATATTTGTTTTTATTCTCCTATCAAACTACTTGTAATTTTATTGTAATTTCATTACGAACTATAAATCCATACATGAAAACCTCTGTGATTCTGAAACAATATATAGTAAAATATTACTTGAAATAAAATTGAAATTACAAGAAAAGAATTATATTATGGTATTCTTTTAATATATTTATTTTTTATACAGCCCCTCCCACCTAATTCCAATGAAAAACAATAATCTTCGGTTGCACGACAATCCAATGCACCCTTTAAAGCTTTTATGAGCCTCGCCATTGAACCAAGTTTATAAGATATCATGCCTATAATTATTTAAATTCAATTCAATTCAATTTTATTTTTTATTATTAAAATAATTTTAATAATTGAGTTTTAAAATAAACACTAATATACTCGAAGAATATTAATATTAAAATTAGCCTTTTCAAAATATCTATCTATTAATATTTTTTAGAGACATTTAAAGACATGAGATAAAAGTGATCAGAGATATAAGAAAATAAAATGAATTCTATCGATTGAATTAGTATTAGATATGTATTTAATAATGCATGCAAATTCAATCATGCATTTATTTATTGATTGGAATCAAATTAAATATGTGCTTGCAATGCAGCGAGTGCATTATGTTATGAATTGAAAAGGCATGTTTTTTATTTTGTATCTTTAATTTAATATTTTTTTTAAATTAAAACATTTTAAAAAACAAAAGCTAACATATTACTGATGAATGATGTCTAAACACGACAGGGAATTGCTCCAAACAAAAGTACTGCAAGTATTTCCACACGAACCCTGTCACATGTCGTTGATCGGCTTTTGTGAATCAAGAGGTCATTAAAGTTTTGATTAACCTCTATCCATGTTCATAATCTTTCAGTTCATGCTTGTTAATTTATCCACACTTAGTTCTCTTAAAGAAATGAAGTTTTCTCATCATGTTCAAAACACGACCCAGTTCAAATGAATGCATCCTACTATCCCTGCGAATCCTAACATTCCAGGAGAGTCCACCACAGCTGCTGTTGTGAAGATAGCCGCTCGACGACATGAGTTGCGGGTCTCAAATTAAAGGTCTTACTCGTAACAGGAACCACTCGATTAAAGACACCATGATCTCATGCTTTGTCGGAGGAGGTAACGAGTGTTCTTGGAGGTTTAGGCATGAGAATGATAATTAAGGCAGCTACTAATGATTCTGACAGCAGGCCATATTGTCAACTTATCTAGATACAACTTAGAGGGCAATATGGTTGGCAAACATCCATAAACTTGACCATAATTGGGATGTTATGATTAATGTAAAGTACAGTCAACTTCTAAATTAAAGAGAAACTTGCCATCAAGGGAAACCTGATTTGATTAGTGGGGTCTTAATTTTTCTTATTCAAAATTATACGTGAGAGGATCCTCAGTCAACACGACCACTACTCTTTCTGATTATTTTATTGATTGTCACTTGCAAAGTTGGATGGCACCACACTTACTGGTTACTTTAAAGCGTGGATATCAAGTGATCGTTGTCTTTCCCAATTTGTGTGTGCAAGCTAGTAAATGAGTTGTCTTCATCAATTTCATGCCGCTTAGATGCACCATCTCAAATATAATGCAACTGAGCTGTGCATGGACAAAATGCAATTAGATGGTTAAAACTTTTGATTTTTTGTTTTTTAATCCCTTCTGGAATGTAAAATCATGCAAGGCTGGCATGGCTTGCACATGGGCTTAGAGGGACCCTTTAGTTGGTTGAGCCGTGAAGAGGAAAAAATAATTCAAACGGGGGCACAAATGCTTCTTCTGGCCGACAAAAGAAGCTTTATCGGGTCTAATCCACGGCACACTATGGATGGAGATAGAAACTATGGGGAGCGTTTTGAGATGCCTTACCAGGTCACTCTGATCATGAGATGCCTCGCAAGATACCATGCGTGCATCAGCAACAGAGACAGACAGCTACATTAGACTCGAACAATTTTTGGTACTCACACATGGGAGAATTTTACTTTGTACAGCATGTGTGAGGCAAGAAAAGACATTTATTGGATTGTTAACTTGGGGCTGCTATCTAGGGTTCGAATCAGATTTAATTTAACGGATGGAGAGCAACTGCCTGGCCATCCTGAACTATCCTCGGTTCAGGACTCCGCTTGTGAAAGATGGGTCTCATCCAGCAAGGTATCCAGTAATGCATCCATATAGCCAGTCATATACTCCAATCCTCTTCACCAAGTTGAACCATGCTTGAATGAGCAGAGAGAGGGAGAGAGTACAATTTACAGTGGTTTGCACCATTGCAGGCGGGGGAAAATGATACCATCAGCATGGAAAAAAAAGGGAAGTGACAAGAATATATTTTCGCATCACAAAATTCAACTCCATCGTCCAAGCAACCAGCCACCAAAACCCTCCCTTATGTATACAGGGAAACATATATTCAAGGTCTTCATAAAATTGGATTACTTAATACAAGAGAGAGCACAATAGCGAATATATGTTTCCAATTTGCTCGTTCAATACTAGAGATAGCATGCGACATTCATGCAGCTTTGCTAGAATTTCTGAATAACAACTGAATTGGAAAGGCCTGCCTGCTCTATTGTCTGAGTTGGATCGGTAATAAGCTTCGGAGGGAATCCCATCAGCTGCAGCTGATAATCCCGACCACCCCCAGGCCTGGATGCATCAATGAAGGACCGAATGTCATTGACTGTGTTGCTATTATTAAAATGCGCCACCATGCGGGTCCCATCAGCCAACCTGAGCTGAATTGAAGTCGATGGCAGTGTTTCATCCACAACCAGGCCCATTAAAGGGGCTGGAGCAGAGCTCAGAGGAGCAGCATCAGCTGTTGGTTCAGATACAGGTGAAGCACTGCTGCTTCCTAGAGTCCTCCCTATACCTTGGAATGCAACATTGCGCTGCTTCTCTGGTTCCTGCAGGAAAAACAATACAGTGTTGGTACAGCTCAAACACTCAAATGAGAAAGCATGCTGATGCATTTTTTGGACAATAACTATCCACTAGAACACTGAATTGGAGATTAAAAACAGGATGGTCATTTATAAGTTCCAGAAAGAATTGTTAGTCTTAGTAAATACTAAGAAAGGGAAGAGAGAGACTCACCGGGCACTTTTGATCCCTCCTGATCAAATTGACATGAACTGGGGATCTTCTATCCGAGGGTTCAAGCTCCTTTGGACACTCAGATTTCCTGATGCTCTGCAAAGAAACATAATAAAACTATATCATAACACATCACCAAAAACAATACAACTGTAGAAATAAGGGAGCGGGTAATATGAAGCTGGAAAGTAGACTGAATTGTTGACAACTGCTGATTTTCAGCAAGTTCTAAAATGACACCTAAATGGAAATGTTGACTAAATTGATGATTTGAGAAGGAATTGAAGCCTACCCTCTTGTGGGTAGGAATAGTGAAAAGCAACATAATGATTATAGAATTGATAAGATTGTTAAATCAGGAAAGGAAGTTGAGCTCCTTTCAGGACCTGTACACTGAATAATTCCTCCTGGTGTGGTTGATCATGAACTTGAGATTTCACATTCTCAATTTGAGAATACTTTTGGTATAACATTTTCTTTTTGAGCCATGACCTGAGTAAAACATCAAGGTTGAACTTCCAGAATTCCAAGGATTGAACCTTGATGATTCTGTAGATTGGTTAAACATGGTGAAAAGAGTTTTTGACGACCATGATGCAGATGAAAGGTCAAGCTTGTGGTTTTCCTCCTCAAGGGATGTGCTTCAACTTGGTGGGAACATTTGCAAGTCTCTTGCCAAAGAAATGGTAAAGATAAAGCTAATAATTGAGAGAAGATGAAGAAAAGGTTGTGTGAGCAATTTCTCCACTTTAATTACACTCAAACCCTCTATAAGAACTTGCACAGCCTCAAACGAGTGAGAAGTGTTGTAGAATACACCAATCCATTATATCAACTCATCTCTAGAGTTGATTTGAATGAAAAATGTGCATTAAAAAGCTGCCTATTATTTGAGTGGATTAAAGCCATCAATTCAGTATGTTCTTGTCTTGCAAAGCTTGTGGAGTTTTTCAGAGGCATACAATAAAGTGTTGCTTGTGGAGTTTTTCAGAGGCATACAATAAAGTGTTGCTTGTGGAACAGCAACAAAGGGTTATTCCAGATCTGTACAGCAACAAGCAAACTCTTCCATTTTTAGACAACAAGGTCTTGGTCAGTAGGAAATACCACCAAACTTTGGAAAAGGGTTGAGTCTGGAAGGTCTTATACAGCAGCTAAACAGCCCCAAGATACTAAAGCTAGGGATATAAGGCAGTCCCAAGGAGGTAATTTCATTAACTTCAAATGTGAGAAACAGGTCATAAATCATTCAATTATAGAAAGAGAGCTCTAGTAGTCAAACAAGTAGAAGAAACTAAATTCAAAGATACTTCTCCTATCAATGATCAATCTATCAATGAAGAGCTTAGTGGTGATTTAGAAGAGAAAGAAGGCATGTTGTTGATGATGAGAAAAATTCTTTTTACCCTTGAGGTGACAACGATGAAGGTTGATTGAGATCTAATTTAAGGTTTGTAACGCGTTGATTGATGGGGGAAGTTGTGATAATGTGGTTTCACAAGAAGACATGGACAAGTTAAAATTACCAACTAATGATCAACCACATCCCTACAAATTGACTTGGTTCAAGGGAAATGAAGTGAAGGTAACCAAGAGATGTTTGGTGTCTTTTTCCATTAAAAGGAGGTATATAGATGAAGTACAGACTCATGTTGCACTGATGGTTGCATATCATATACTTCTAGGGCAACCTTGGCAATATGATAGAGAGACAATTCACGATAGAAAGTGCACACCTACATTCTTAGCAAGGGAATCAGAGATTCACCTTACTGCCCATGAAGAAAAGGGCGAGATCCACTCTAATGACTTCACTACTAGTTTCCAAAACTTTTGTGGAGGAAAGCCAAGAATGTGGTTATATTCTGCCCATAATTCCCAAGGTTATGGTGGCTGGAATTGATTGTAATGAAGACGAATCAGCAACTGTTTTGGATGGAAAAGGTTTTGTACAACTTATACAGCATTTTGAAGATGTGTTTTGATGTGATCCAAATTAGAATCAAAGAAAAGTTGGAATTAAAACTGTTGAAATTGATAGGAAGCTAGAACAATACATAAACTTTAGAGAAAAACACTTCTCTAACAATGAATTTTATAAAATGATATTAAAAAAATGCCTAGCAATTCAATCTAAGGCTTAATTTATAAACTTTCTACAGCTTGTAAACAACAATAGTAAAAAAATATAGTCATGCCTTTGATATAAAAGTAAAAGTTATGGCTCACCATTCTAGAATTTATTGAAAAGTCAACAATTCAGTTTACTTTTCCTCTGCACAATTCTCTCTTTTTTAGAAAGACTTGTCCTCACGCGTGTTAGAATAATATGGCACGGAAAATGCATCTTTCGATCACCCCATTTTGAATAAATTGCATGAGGAGGCCTTACTATGGTTAAAACCACCCAAACAAATCCTTTTCTTAAAAAACACAAGTTGTCTTCTATGTTGGGCAATAGATGTTTTATATTTAGCATTGAACTGCTTTTCTCTTATAACTTGAGTGTAGACAGCTTGTGTGAATTCTATAAAATTTCTGGCATTGTATTTTCTTTCATGAAAGTTAGTGGTGGAGTTAAATCATGAACACTTGAATGTTTCTTTCCATAGATCACCTAAAATGAAGAGAAATTGTTAGCAAATTCATTCAAAGATGAAAGACTAAGAACAAAGTTAAGCACTTTTTTATCTCTATCTCAAAAACATTGTAAATAATGCATATGACCCTCCAAACAATTGTTTTATAAAAGTATATCATCAAAATACACAATTACACAAACACCCAAATTTTTTTGTAACATTTGAGTCATGGATCCAATGAAAGTGTCAAGAATATTTAATAATCCAAATGACATCAAAAAACATTCAAATAGCTCATGACATGTTTTGAAAATTGTACTTCATTCATCTCTCGATCTAATTCTGATTTGATGATAATCACTCTGTAGATCAATTGTGGAGCTCTCTAAACAATTTAACATATCATCCAACCTTGAAATTAAAAAATGACATTTGATAATGATCTTGTTGATTTCTTTATTATCGATGCATATAAGCTGCCTTTTTTGGAGTTATGAGATCAGGAACACAAGGACCATCAAATAAGCAAGGTAGTAAAAAGTTCAATTTATTTTCCAACTAGACATCGTGTTTCCATTTGAGCTACCCTTGGAACAACCTCTGATGAGAGATATGCATGCCATTGATTTGGTGTCTGGTGAAGCTCTCTCTAACAAGGTGACCTATAGAATGGCTCCTAAAGAAAAAGGAGACCTAGAGAAGCAAGTGCAAAAGTGTCTTGATAAAGGCTAAATCAGTCCTTGTGTCAATCACACTCTTTTAACTCTAACAAAAATTACTGTCAAATATCATTTTATAACTCTAAGGTTAGATGATATGTTAGATTGTTAGCTTATCAACATATTAGTATTCAAACGAAGATGAATAGAAAACAACTTTCAAAACACATTATAGATTGTTTGAATGACTTGTCAAGCCTTTTGTATTGTCAATTACAACTAGCACTTTTATGAGGGTCATGACCCAAATGTTACACTCTCTTTTGGGGGTTTGTCCAGTAATCCTTATATATAACTATTATTTGGAAAATGATATGCACCATTTACAACGTGTTTTTAAGATCTTGAGGCAAGAAAAGTTCTATGTGAATCTCAAAAGGTGCATGGACTTTGTTCTTGGACTTTTGCTAACTAAAAGGAAGCATGATTGTTATCATGTGACTAGATTTTAAAAAATGACTCATTTTATTCCTTGTAGCAAGGCATTGTAAATGTCAAATGTGATTGATCTTTTTTTAAAGAGGTGTACAAGCTTTATGAGGTTTCACTTTGTTTAGTGTCTAATATGGATGCTAAACTTTTGGCTCATTTTAGATGCAACTTATGGAAAATAATTCGCATTGCTTTGAGTTATAGCACCCAACTGATGACCAGACCAAAGTTTTTAATAGAAGTCTTGACAATTTGTTACGAAGCTTAATTGATAAGAATCCTAGGAATTGGTAGAATATTGTAACTTTGACTGAAATTGCCTACATTTCTTCTCTCAATAGAACTACCATTTCCTCTTTTATGAGGTGATCTATGAAAAGAAACCTCTAAGTGTTCTTGATTTAACTACATTACCAACTTTCAAGAAAAAAATGCAAGGGTCAGAAATTTTGCAGAAATATACAAGCTGTCCACACTCAGCTTAAATAGAAAATTGAGTCGTCAAATGCTAAATATAAAGCATCAACTAACTAGCATAGAAGACAACTTCTTTTTGAAGAATGAAATTTGGGTGGCGTTGATCAAAGAAATGCACCCCATGGACCTATTCAAAGTTGTATGATTGGAAGTTATATCCATGCTAAGACAAATGGCTAAAATTAATGATAATATTTATATCGTGCAATTGTCAACTCATTTAAACATCTCAAATGCCTTCAATGCTAAGCATTGTGTGTCAAATTATCCTAACATGCTTGGGAACAAGTCATCCTAAGAGGGAGAGAATGATGTGCAGTTGGAAAGTATGCCGAGTTGTTGACTACCTTACTGGTTTTCAGTGAGTTCAATGGTATGCAGCAAGAAATGTTGACTAAATTGATGATAAGGTTGCTAATTTCTAGCAAGGATCGTGGGCTGCTTTCAGTTGAACTTACAGTTGAGTTTTGCCACAGCTTTTGACTTCTTTGTCTGAGTCATGACTGTAATTTTTTTTACTGTTGTTGTTAGGTGCTTGCTTACATGAGGTAGGAAGTTTATAAATTAGGCCTTGATTGTATTCCTAGGTAGTTTTGAATATCATTTTATAAAATAAATTTTAGAAAAGAGTTTCTCTCTAAAGTTTATGTATCTGTTCTCAATTCCAGCATCCTAATTCCAACTATTGGATCAAATCAATAGGTGAAAGTAAAACACAACAAAATAAAATGAAAGTTGCACTAGTTTATGTTGCTATAAGTGAAGGTTCAAGAGGATGTGGAAAAAGAAGCCCAAGGATGAACTACCTATGCAGCTAGATCAGTAAGAGACAATGTTGACTCAAGAAAAATAAAGAAAAAATAGTGATGAGAATGTTGCATTCAACACATGCTTTGAATTTTTCTCACATAGTAGAGGTGGAAACAGAGATGTCCAACTCCAGAGAAAATGTCCACTTTTAAACCTATATTGCTATTACCTCTAAGAAAGATGCATTTTCAGGATCGTCCAGCCTCCTCAAGGGGCCATCGTCTACACTGAAACCATTAGTCCAGAAAACAATATTGTGAACAACAGCCTCAGGTTGTTGAGGAGCAGATGGCACAGTCTCCCCCGAGAGTAATCTACCAGTTCCAGTAAAGCTTCTTGAGCTTGAAGATTGATTAAGATTGTCCAAAGGACCTTCAACAGCTCCCAGTTGTCTAGCTTGATTGAAAATTGCATCCACATCATTACCTTTTGTAGGATCTTGGACAAGCATTCCACTGCATAACAAAAAATAGTGTTAGAAGAATGAGAAGTACTTAAATATAAACATTTCATGAACAGGACGGAATAACCAAGGGATTCAAGTCCGATGAAAAAGTAAATGAAAGACAAAGGCGTAACAACTAAAGCTTTGTGTGCAAACATGGGAATTTACCAAAAGAATTGGATAGATCAGGTGACACAATTAAAGGATTGAAAAGAGCAAAATCTCAAAAAAACTGAGTTAACAAATATTTGAGAATATGAAAACAAGCAAATATCAAATTTTGTTATTCATAATATTATGATAGGTTGAAATTATAATTGCTTCCAATACAAAATATAATGGATTTACTGATGACACAATCTGATAAATACAGGACTGAAATAATGCTAAAAATGCACTAAAGAACCATCTATGCACATTCCAAGACCATGAAGCTTTCTTTAGTCAGCACTCAGTCTACGAGCTTAGTCTTGAGACTCTGAATAAGGTGCTTCTTCTCTACCTATGCTCCAGCTCCAGCTCCAGAATCAAGCAGGAGACGAACCTCTCCAAAAAGTAAGTTCTATAGATAAATCCCATCATCATCCAGAATCTTGCAACCTGTTAATGCTGTTATCTGGATCCTCTTGCAACCTCCCAAAAGGATTTTCAAGACAGCAAGTTCAGTGTTTACTTCTAAAAAGAATCAAATTGAAAATGAAAATCCATCCTACAGACAGAACTGTTTCCATGGGTCAAGAAAACTAACACTGCACTACTAATATCACACCGTGCGACGCACCAAGCAGGAAAACCCAGAACCCGTTTCCACACTATCCCTCCACCTAAGGGTCTAATTCTCAAATGCCCAACTTCCCTCTCCATCATTTTCAGTGCTTAAACTTTCATGTATCGCTCTTGCCATGACTAAAAACACCCACCCCATCAATTTTTCTTCTTGAAAAAAATTCATCCTCTCAACACTAAAAACACACTTCATAATCCAATCAATTACCGCCACTGATCCATCAATTAACAGACAAATCAAAGAATTCACGAATTATAAGAGAAGCCCATTATTGCTAACCCAACAAAGAATGCAACTTTTTATTAAAAATTAAGAAATAAATTTGAATATAAAGAGAGGTTCAGGGGAGAGTAGTTGTTTTGTTACCTTTTCTCGCCACCGGTGTAGTACTCTTGAGGAGCATCCTCATCATCGCTGTCAGAGTCAGGTCCAGACCGTCGGTTCAGATCGGAGAGAGTACGGATACCGCTTGCTCGACTGCTTGAGGGCTTTGCTGGTTTCTTGTCTCTTGAAGCCATTGTATTTTGCTTTAGACTGATTTGTGGAGACTCGATGAGGCAGGGAAAGAAAGAGAGAGCCTATGATCAACAGATATTAATAAATTCGGCACAGTATAATATTTTTATTTATTTATAATGTATATACAGTGATTGATTTTATTTTAGTTTTTACTGTTTCCTAATCACCTTTGCATACTGAGATTAAATTATTTTTGCATTAGACTTTAAACTGATTATATATATATGCATTTATGAAAAATATAAATATATGATAGTGTAGTTAATAAACTCATTTGCAGTTTTAACACTTCAATCCGGTTTTATTTTATCATTTGAGTCTGATAAATAATGCTAATTTTATATATAAAAAAAACGCAAGATTTTTATTTTTATTTTTTGTGAAGTGAATGGATGCCTGCATTCAATCATAAAAAATTAAAATTAATGGCTTGATCTTTTAAGAACACAGTGATTTTGATAAGCATTTTTAGGAAGATTAGCATTTTTTTTTTTAGTTTAGTTTTGGCAATGAAAAGGAACATGGGGATTTTGCTTGTGAAATAGAACAGTCTTTGTAAGAAGATTATAACTAGACAAATCTTACTAAAAATATTCATAATCTGATGTGCCGCTTCCTCTTTTAAAGTCTATCTGTGGAAATCTGGCCCTGATTTCTTGTCTTTTTGTTTTTAACAAATAAAAATGTCTGCTTGATGTTCTATCTATCAAGAACGACAGAGCAGTTAAGAGATTTTGCATCCCATCTTTGCATAAAGGTGTTGTATAATGAGCATGGGATATCCTAATCCTATATACTACTTGCAAACCCCAAGTTAAAAATTCCTACAGCAAAAGTTGGTCTTCTGCTGAATTATTTACAAGGACAAGTTCGCAAGCTCCGCATGAGAAAGTATATCTGGATATGGTAGTTGGAATACACCTTATATGAAGAGATACACATATGGTTGGTGTCTCCATCATTCTAACATGTATCCAATTGAGGTTTCTGTGGGCGCATGATACAACCTTGGCTTTTCTGTTCTGCAATACTAGCTAGAGCCTTCCTTCGATTCATGGCGCTCTCAGTGTATTCTGCCAGAGGTGGAAGATTTCCTTGTTCTCCATCTTTACTCCCTTGTCCTCGAATTATCTATGGACGCCACAAATACAAAGACATGTAAACAATACCAATGTGATAGGTTGAAGAATGTAGTTGCTCGATGGTTACCTTCGATGCCCATGACCGTTCTGCCTGTTGACACACATCTCTAATGTCTCTTCCAGACATGCTGAAGACAGCAAAAGCAAACACAGGTGTTAAAGAAAATGGAAAAAGAAAAAAGAAGATGATCACTCTCACATCTTTACATAAATGATCTCCACATATGGGCCAACACGTCTTCAAATTACCAAAATCTTTTCAAATTAAAGAGGCACTATGAGAATACAACCATTGCACCTCTACCTCTAAATCATATTGTTTAGAATTTTCTATTTGAACTCCAAACTAATTAACAATTTAAGAGAATGATGGGAGAAATTGATTTGCACGAGATCTGCCAATCTTACTCCTCTGTTACTCTAGCAAATTCCTCCAACTCAGATTCTGTTAGGTGCTTTGCATACTGGGCAGCTATTTCCTGTCGATTCTGCCGATCAGGTAGGCCAAAGGTAATCATTGAGTCAAAGCGACTGAGAATGCACAAAACTTGTTAGAAAACTCTCCAACTGACTCAGGTGAGATGATCAACACCAACTTTTTATTGATATACCTGATTAAAGCAGGGTCAAGGTCTTGTTTTCTATTTGTTGCAGCAATTACTACCACTTTCTTATCCTGTTCAAATCCATCAATCTGAAAACAGAGAGTTTATTTCATCAAAGACACCACAGATTCAGCTGATACCATCCATTGAAGTTCATGTAAGTTACCTCATGAAACAAACATCCAAACAGATCTTTAAATGCTAATTGTAAAAGTCAAATAAAACACAGATAGGAGAAAAGCCTTTGTAACATAGAGGAGCATGAAATCTAGGTCTCAGCATTAGTTGGATTTGGGAAAAAAAATCCTACTATTAATTTGCTACTAACAATTAAGGCCTCTAATAGAGACTCTCAAGTGCCCTTTATAAACAAGTCAACATTTTAAGCATTTTTTAATAGTGTAGCACGTGCATTCTTATAGCAATGACATTGATGATGATCGTGATGATTAAGGATCAGGACCCCAGGACCCTTAATAATGAAGAAGAGAGTGTTATGTCCTTAGTGGATAATAAAGGCTCAGATTTTTATCCCACAGAAAACAGAAGCCCATTTTTACCTGTCGCAACAGTACTGACAGAATTCTACGAGTGGCTTCATGCATTTCACTGTCTCGAGCAGCAGCAAAAGAATCAATCTGTTACAATATTGAAAAGAAACATGAGACCAGATTGTTAAAATTTACATTTATTTCTAGAAACAGGGCATAATGAAAAAAAGAAAATACTGTGTACAGTATCAAGTGCACAGCACTTGCATATGTTACCTCATCTAGAAATATAATAGCACCATGAGGGATCTCATTTGCAAGTGTGAAAACTTTTCCCAGCAGGCGTTCACTTTCTCCATAGTATTTTGACATGACAACCTCCAAAGGTACATATAGCAATGGGACACCCTGCCAAGGCATATGCAACAGGCATGTCTTTTCAGTAATGACTCATTCAGAAACAAATGCAGAGTGATATTTTTTCCCAATTGGGAATCAATCAAATCTACATGCTATGCATCCTTCCTCATTCTGAAGCAAGTAATTCATGTGTATAAAAAGATTTTCAATGGACATTAATCTGCTAAAAACTTATTTAGACTGTAAATTCTACTAAGAGTAAATCTAATGTTCCAATTAATGCACAGGGATGGCTAAGATGAGAACTGCTAAAAATTTCCATGAACTGCTAATGGCTCACCGCTTGAGTAGCAATAACACGTGCACAAGATGTCTTCCCTGTACCTGAAATTGAACACAATTTTGAAGTAAGTCGCCCACTCCATCAGCCAATGAGAGTTTTCAAAATAAAGGGTCTTAAAGCCAAAGTAAGCATGAAGAAATGTATGCTGACAAATGAGAAGACAACTGCAAGGTCGCCTCATTCAATCTAACTTCTCTATCCAAGACCACGAAATAATAGTAGTAGTTTTGGGTAAATTTTCTGACACATACACAGACCACAAAGCAAATACATTCCGACCTAGTTCAGAGCAAGGTTGTCAATACTGTTTTGGTTGGCGTTTTGTTTTTTCTATTGGAACGGAACGTTTTGGTTTTAGGCTTGCCGTTTCGAGGTTGTACTGTTCATATATAACTAATTAATTATATATATAAAAAAACTTATAAAGGAAAGAAATTTAAATGTAATTTTTATTATATGAATCAAAGTTGACAACAATTTTATAGTATATATATTTTTTATTTTTTATTTTTTTATTTTTGGTTCACACACACACACACACACACACAATTCATTTGTGTCCATGAGTGGATGGTTCGGTTTGTCACTTTGCTAAGTACTTTGTCATCCAAAACAATCTCACATCGGATAAATAGGAGACGAGACAAAGTGATGTGTATATAAATATAAAGCAGGAAACAACATTGTAAATTACTTACCTGAACGAGGTTAGTGAAATCAAAGTGTTCATATGTAATTAATTAATTATATATATAAAAAAATTAAAATATTAATTTAATAAACATAATTCAAATTCAAGATAATTTAATATATACATATATATTGATATTGTAATTTATATATATAATAAAATATTGTACTGTTTATGTGTGCGTGTGTGTAATTAAATACATTAATTAAAAAAAAATTAGTTCAAATCCAAAATTAAAATTATTTAGAAATATGAAATTTAATTTTAAAAAAGACAATAGATTGATAAAATGATATTTCTGAACAAAATTATGAACATGTACAATATTACGAGAATGTCATCATCAATCTTGCAAGGTCATTACATTCTCTGATTGCTTTGAAATTTTAACATAATATATATAAATATGTCAAGAGACTACTCATAAAATTTCATCTCAATCTAACGGTCGGATTAAAAGATATGATTGATATTATAAAATTATTTATTATTTAAAAAAAAATACTATTTCGCCAAAGCGGAACAGCCGAAACGTTTCCGGGACGTTTCGGCCGGTATTTGGCCAAAAAACCTTGAACGGGCGAAATTTAAATTGAGATAAAAATGACGTCGTTTTGTCTCGTTTTTTAATTAGTATGAAACGTTTCGGCCGAAACAGAACGGTATTGACAACTATGATTCAAAGTAGAGGCTTTGAAGTGGCATTTACCCTTACAGCATGACAAATAAGAAACACGGCTGACGGAACAAGGAAAACTGCTCATATAGATTAATCACCCAATATCTTTTGCTAAGATCTGGAAATGATAACAAACCTGGTGGACCTTCAAAAAGTACAGCTCGAGGTCTATTTGACTCAAACTTGCGCCGAGTCCCACGAGCAATATCATCATATACTTCAGGACTTTGAAGAGCCAATAAGATTGTGTCTTCTATCTCTCTAACAACCAGTTAAATATAAGTATTCACGAACAGTTTCATACATGTTATTGGATGCATCACATAACATATGCATATAGAAAAGGGAAAAAAGATGATTCAAATACAAAGATACGACATGGAAGAAATCAATATGCTATCATGCTGTTCTCTAAACTCAACATACAGTAGATTGACCAGTCTTTGTAGGTCTATCAAGACATGCAATAGCAACTGAAGTGCATAGCCTTTACTGGTTATGATGCCTAAACCAGGGACCTGTAAATTGAGCCAAACAAATAACTGCATGACCCAGTAATCAAGAGTCTTTCAAGTGGAAGGTGAGAAAAAACAATTATTGATTGGTAGCCACAACATGGGGCATGCATAGGGGTGAAATCTCAAAACTTTTGCATCTCAAATAAAATAAATAGGCATCTCTATGGATCCCAGCATCAAGCTTCAGTTATTGAAAGAACAATTCATAGGGGTAAAATATGTCAGCCATGTTTACATGTTTTTTTTTTTAGCGCAATTGTTTGTGTCTTTAAGTATACGCTATTTCATTGTGATTTTTAGCCCTAGATTGCATTCCATGCCAGAAAATAGAATAAAAAATTATAATACAAATTTGAAAGAATTAAAAGAGATGCATTATGAGCGCTAATGCTCTACACACCTTTTTTGCTGATCATATCCAGCAATATTTTCCCATGATATCTCATTGTTTGAAGAATTCATACTTGGTTCATCAAGTCCATATATTCTTACACCCATGGACTCTAAACTGGCAACTGATTTGTCTGAATATGGCACCCGTGCAGAACCCTCCACTGGTTTTCTGTGCAGGGGCCTTAGTTTACTACCAGCTAATTGTAAAACAGATACAAAAGCGTCAAGCTCCGTGGTGCTCAAGCTCCCACTCTTTATAAACTCAACTTCCTGCAAATGATGTGTATATTCATAATCAGCTAATGCACAATTTCAGAAGTGTAAGAAGATCTTCATAGTATTGTAAATCACTGAATTTATAAAAATAAACTCACAGGTTTATCTGAACTTATGAGTGAGCGAAATAAGAGGATGCATAGATCTCCCTCAGGAACTTTCAAATCTCCGGAATGCCCCCTTTCCTCACTGATTTCCTTCTGTTTTACTGGATAATTAAGTGTTAATTGCCAGGCAACTGCACTGAAATTGTACACACAAAACATCAGATAAAATTTAACGTGATTGACTAAGAAGAGGAGAAAGGATAGAATTAACAAGTCTCTATCGAATTCAAAACTAGACATTAGTCCATATGGAGGATACAGAGACACTGAAACTGCATTTCACCTGTCCCAAGCACGTAATGACATATCTGAACCAGCACCACGCTCATCGACCTTCACTCCAAGATTAGAAACAAGGTTTGCAATCAACTGTGGCGTATCACATGCAGGTGGAATTTGAAACTTGATTGTAACCTACAACGCAACATTTAATCCCATAACTGTTGTCATACTGTTGGTTATACAATGATTGAAGTACATTCCAAGACTTCAAGTTTTTACAACAAAACAAAGACGCTCCCAAAAAGAGAACAATAATTAGTCAAAAATGCAATTTAAAGTGTGATCACGATAGCTGTAATATCAATACTAATCAATAACCTTTTGACCCTTAACAGCAATAGTGAAGCGAGGATAAGATCCATATTTGATTCCTTTGCTTTTAAGCAACTCTTCAATTCGCTGCCGTTCTTTCTTGGCAATCTCCTCCAAGTCACCGTAACTCGAAGGAGAAGATTCTGATGGTGAAGGAGGTTTACTAGCATTCTACATAAAACCAAATTCACCAATAAAATAAAAACCAAATCAACGATTGCATCTTCTTAGCATACAAATCGTTATTTAGCAATAAAAATACAGAGTTTATGAAAGAAAACCTCATCAGAATCTGCACGGGCTACTTGTAACATTCCAGCTCCAATGAAACTGGCTAGTAAAGCTGGAAATAAAGAGTGTGGCAGCTCATCAGCATTAGAAACCCATATGGGCCGTCGAATTTCTGATGAGCTTGAATGGATTTGGTGATTACAAGAACCTGCATTTCTCATTGAATCAACACCAAATTAAAAACTTCCTGATCATAACTATAATCACAATAATCAAGAGCTTACGGAGAAAGAGGGGGGTGGGAGGAGGAAGGTCACATGAGGTGGCACGTGAAGGGTTTAGGATTCTAAGAGAGGAGGAGGGGATTGATCGCCATGACCTTGTTGTTCTCGCGAATCGACACAACACCGTCATTGCTTCCTGCTTCTGTCTTCTCTGTGTGTGTGTGCGCGCTTACAAAATAATCGATCTTTAGATTTTTTGAAGTGTCTTATAAGAAATTGATTTTCAGACATTTAGGACAAGTGGATGATGACTAGACTTGTAGAAGCCCAACAACCTTAAGCAAGCCCATCTTTGTGTATGTGTTTATATGAAAGCCTAGTCCTCTTATGCATAGTGGGCTTGAATGATTAAGGGCATGCTTATTGTTTGCTGCTTTACCAGTTGAAATCATGTAAAGAAGGCCTACCCATGTCCTCGTCTAAACAAAGTAACTTGATGTGCAAAACAATCTGAGATCAAACTCTGCTCATGACTGATATGTAGTGGTGGTGGTGGTGGCGGTGGTGGCGGCGACGAAGATTCACAAAATGATTAATTTTTGAGCTTGGTTTGCGACGACAGGAAAGAAGCACGAGCACCGCGCTAATAAAAACAATGACCAAGAAGAGTTTAATGAAGATAAATAATCTGTAAATGTAACTGCCATGTTTACTTGTCCCCTCCCTCCCCTTCTTTCATAGTTTACTCCCACCTTGTGTTCTTCACGGTGTGACAGACTAGACAGCAACAAAAGAAGGGGGGACAATTCAAATTACAATATCGGGAAAAACAAATGCAGAAAACCAAGCTCATATTATATCATGGGTGGTCCGCCCGTCCATCTTTCGTCTCTAGTTTGCTTCTGATGTGAATTAATTTAGTCCAGCTGGGTTGACAATGTGTCCGAGGTCAGTCCCCGTTACAGTTCTCAAGATCACAAGACTTCTCTCACTCTTTCTTCCAATCTGGACTTGACGCGTGTACTGTTGCTCTCAATGGAACCCCATGCACAGAGTGCTGCAGAAGATAACGATAATGAAAAGCAACAGCTCAGACAATGATGTCCCCACGGCATGCTTCCTCGCAAGCACCTCACCCCTGCATGCTTCCTTAATTTTGATGAAACAAACAAAGGTTAATGGCGAAGTATTTCTTGGCTTCTCCCTGTTAAGGACTGCTTTTCAATATTTTTATTCAATTTTAATATTAAAAAAAAACCCCGAATATTTTGGAAAGCATCCTGCATTCCGATACTAAAATACACAATTTCAAGATAATGAAGAATTAAAGCCAATACAGAAATCATTAAAAATATAATGTCTACAGGAAAAGTTAGTAACCTTTTCTTGCAATTTTACATTGTGTGAACAGGTGAGAAAACTAATGAACTCTTTGTTTATTTACAGGAGGAGGAGGAAGAGGATAGAGAATTGATACACAGAAAAATACATCTAAATCAAGCCTTAATTTACTTTTAATTAATACTTTACCAAGAAAAATATATATATAATTAGAGTGTCAATTAGTTACAAACGCTCAATAAACCTTTTTTGTGAAGAGGCTGCGAAAATTGAAAAGATGGCCACCATTTCCAACATTTATGGTGCTATTGGTAGCGCGAGTACCGTCAGCGCTACCACCAGCAACATTTTTGCCACGGCCACAACCGCCATTGCCGCTGCCGCGAACACCAATAGCACTGTTTTCACCACTTCTACAGCTCAATTGGTTTCTATACCCAATACACGCGGGCACATTTACATTCAAAACCTTTGCTCTAGTGCTGCCATTGCCATTTGCTATGTTCTTACTGCGGCCAGGCTTGGTAACTTCTTTTTTGCTGCTCAATTTTTCACCACTCCGAACCAAGGGTTCGGGGAAACCATTCTTCATGCCGGAACCACCTCCACGTCGAGCCTGCCAAACAGGGCTGCTCCGACCCAAATGGACACCGGGTCGACTCGGACTGCTTGGCCAAGACTTTCTTGATTTCGATTCCCCAGCTGAATTACTCCGTGAACAAGGGGCACTGCTAACCTTCCGGGTTCCAGGAGCCCCGGGAAACAACTTGGGTCGGGTCACACTGTTCCCTGCGGATCTGCTACGTGAAAATGGCCATATGTTGATGATATTCAACTCAGCTGAACTCGCTCCCATTTGACTCCTTTTCTCTCTCTTCTTGTCTTTGTCTTTATCCTTTTCTTCTTGCTTCTTGGCTTCTGTGGAAGTTTTCTTGTCACCTTTCTTGAATATTATATCTTTCCATCTCTTTGAGCTCAAGTTTGGCTCGGCGGTTATGCTTGCTGGTGAAATTTCTGGTCCGGAGTCAGGTTGAGCGCTGGGTGGTTCCGGTTCGGGTGAGTCGGGGTCGGGGTCGGGTTCGGGGTGGCTGCTACTGCTGCTTTTGGGTTGGTGGAGGAGGTGGAGAGGGAGGAGGACGCCATCAACAAAGAGCTCATCAGCAGAAACAAGATTTGGTTGAGGGAAAGATGGGTTTCTGACCATCCAGAACTCGAATTCGGGTGAGTTTGAACAAGTGCTTGTTCTCCTCCTCCTTCGAGTACTGCTGTCCATGTTGAGGATTACTTGAGGTTCTTTAATGGATATTCTCTGTGGGCTGCCCATGCTGTTGGAGAACGAGAGGGAGAGAGAGATGGTTTGTTTTTGAGAGAAAAGGAGAGGAGTGTTGGTGGGACTGAGCAGAGTTCCGAGTTCGATGCAGCATGACCCTACTACAAGAGCAATAAACAAAGGAGAATGAGCTAATAAAATGAAGAGATAAGGAGGATAAAGGTTTTCAGTCCTTTATATATGCAGCCATGCAAGAAAAAGAGAGATTATTATTTTTGGTTTTCTTTTCTTTATTTATTTATCATTTAAGAAGAAATGTTTTCATACATTGAAATTAAGTTTGTTTTTTTTCCTATTCATTAGAGATAAACTATTTATATAGAGAATCAATGCGAGTTCAAATATCCAGTGGATATATCACAGATTTAAAGTAAATTTGATTTAGATAGATAGATAGATAGATAGATAGATAGATGTTAATTAAATAATGCATTTGAACTATAAACTGAAATTAAAATCTCGTTCGCATTATAGTTGGAATTGTAACGATGGAGCATGTAGATAAGGGAGTGTTCATTCCCTTCTTAACGATAACTAAGATTTTCAACAGCAATTCGTGCATGATGATTGATGTATGCTATCAGTAGAAATTAGTGATCTTAGATTTGAATTGGGAAAATGAGGGCTTCATCAATCCTCCTACCTTCTTCATGGTGAGAGATTATTATTTAATAATTAGGGTTTATATCCGCCATACCACTCGCTATTTGTCACAGAAACATGTCGTCGGTTCACAATCATAACAACTGCGCATGGGTTATCATGAGAGGCCATGATTATCATGATCCATATAGTCATTTTTTTTTACTGCAAGCGGAGAATATCCATACTACCTTTTGATTCTCACTTGAAATGGCATGTGGTGCTGTATTCTATTATTCTATTTATCGGTGTTTTGTCACAGAGAATTAGCATTTTAAAACACTTAACTCTTGACCTGAGATTAGCTATTAAATTGATTTATTTTTAGAGGGAAAAGGGCATTTAAGAGCACCAAACAGGTATCTACGCCATGGATCCTTGAATCTTGGAGTGTTTTGATGACAAAACCTACGAAAAAAGGGGGGGATTAGAGCATGACAGGAGTGGGGTTGACCTCCAGAAAAACGCAAGAGTGATGTCAAGTCATGGGAATTGGCTGGCAAGCGGGGATTAGATTCATGTCCATGCCGCCTTTTCTTAGATGTAAGAATCTAAAGACAGAGTGAGGGTTCTGCAGCGAGTCACAGGATCGATGTTTTCCTAGGTTCGCTTGTCACAGGATCGATGTTTTCCTAGGTTCGCTTCCCTCTGTCCATACCATAACATTGTCGGTCCATCACGCACACAAACACAATTTCTCAATGTCAAACTGAGTCCAAGTGCATTGTTAAACGATCGAGTTTTTAATTAGGGTTCGAGGAGATTTCGAAAGGCCGGTGTGTTAGGTTTCTGTAGCGGCCAAGGGGTGGCCTTTTATGGAGGATAAAAAGACGGCCCCTTGTATTTTCTGAAATAAACAGGATGCAACAGGGTGATGATCATCATCAATTTTGCTTGCTCTGTGAAAGACGATAAAATAAACACCGCGGCTCAGAAGGCAGGGGACCTGCCTTGTTTCAAAAAACCAACAACAAATCTCAACCATTCGATGGATTGAAAAGTCCACAGCGGAAGAATAATCCCAGTGGATACCTTTTCCGTGCATGGGATGATGAGAATTCACTCCCTCTTAATTCAGTAACTATTTCTTTGCTTTTTTTTTTAATATATATATATATATATATATATAAAATTTCGAGAAAAACTTGTTTCTTGAAAAATATATTTTGTGAGTTTAGATAAGGGAATAAAATCTTGATTGTCTTATGTTTTTAATTAGGATATATTAGGATGTTTAGATAAGGGAGTAAAAATATATTAGGATGGGAGATATGATGAACGTCCTAACTCAAACTTGAAACTTATTGTGTAAAATATCAAGACTTTTGACATTACGTCATTCCCTAAGAGACATGAGATTACAATTAATTAAATATAAAATGAATCAGGTGGTTTTGATTACAATTAATTAAATACAAAATGAATGAGGACACAATATGTCTAGGATGCTCACCGCCCACCAACGTGAGTGCTTCAGGTTTTGATTTGAATCTGTGTGTTATCATTAACAATTATTATGGTTTATATATAGTTAATAATTAGATAGTTGCATGATCAGCTATTCATTAATTGTCTCATAATTATCCGTCTTTGTTCACACAGAAACCTCCAAGATGGTACGAGCGAAGCGTTGCGAAATATAGTGGAAATCAATTGGTTTGAAAAACAAGTTGAATCGAATCTCATTGTGCCATTCTAGACAAAACTGAGGTAGAATTTCCAAGTGCACATAATTAATATAGTTGATTAACATACCGTTTCTTATCTTCTTCACAGCAATTAACACATATCTAGCTCAAGATTAGTGAAATGACAATGATTCATGTCATGATGGGTTCCACAAAATATATATATATATATATATATATATATATATATATATATCAGCAAATCAAGGATTCGAACCATGTGATGGACATATATAAAATAAAGTCAAAGGTATAAAAATTATAATCCATCACACGGTCGCATCATGAAAATATTGCTAAAAACCAAAGAAAAGGGAGAGAGAAGAGTGGGGTTCAATTACAAGGTGACAGCAAGAGTGGACCCCGAGAAACAAAGGGGCGATGGGTAAGTGGTTGGCGTGATGGATAGGTGGTGGGACGGACACTTGGGAATCTTAAAGGAAGAGAATTATGCACGGTAGAGATGAGCTTTCCATGTTGTTAATGGCGTTTGTTTGTAGGGTAAATGATGAGCCATGTGCATGCAAGAAAAAAACACACTGGCTATTTCATTAACCCTTTTGGGGTCCCTCCACAACATACCCTTTCTCTCTCATTCTTCAAATCTTGATAGCAACTGCCTCATGGCTTTATGCAGCTAGCTGGGTAGCTTTTGTTTTAGCCCTGTAACGTTTCATTAATGGCATGCCCTAATTATCAACGATCGTCTAGCCACGATCACTTGTTCCCAATCACGTTTTAGTTACTACGTGCCAATCAATTGTTTCCACCTATATGCTTCCCCCGAGCTCTCGTGATAACGAACTCCCTACCCCTGCAGACAAGTATCCATTCAGATCATCGGTTAGTTGATCAGAGCCAGACTTGTTGTATGTGTATCTTGTCATGGTCTGGTCTGGCACACAGAAACACTACAAAAAGGCAAGCATATATTGAGGAAGATACGTACTGATGTACAGAAAATGTCAAAGGGATGCTTAAGATCAAGAACGTACTCGATCGATGTTGGAATAAACAGCGATAAAGAGTGATGAACAGATGGAGTAAATTAAAGAATATCCTCTTCAAGATCACCTATGACTTTTCCAATTGATGGAAGTGAGCGAACGTGTCTTGGTATTTGCATTGTTGAATGTTTGATTGAGTGTATATATATATATATATATATGCAGCTGGTGCGTGATCATCGGTAGCATATTGCAAAAAGGATCGATGCAGAGAGTACAGCAGCATGTGGTGGGGTGTTTCATTCGTAAGATTTCCCTTAGAAGACCGGTAGAAATTAAACGGAAATTGTATGGATATTGTATGGTATTATCACACTTAAAAATCTAAATGTTTATATATATATATATATATCCATCTAAAATTAGATATTGTTTGTATGCAGAATTACAATGGTGATTAAGAAAAACGAGAATTAATTGATCCTTAAACTGCATTGATTTAAAGCAGCACAATAATGCAAATGAATGTTTAGAAAAAGAAATCATTATGTTCAGAGACACGATGATCCTTGATTCTACAACGACACAAAACAGTTGACATTTGAATTATGATGAACAAGAAACTACAAAGTGTAATAAGAGGATCTTTTTGTCTGATTATAATTTGTAGCCCTTTGATAATGAGTTCTCAGATATTTTTGTTCTTCATGAATTCTCATTTCCATGTCTCAATTCTTCCAAGCATCAAACATGAACGATTATAGATATAATAGTTAATTTAATAGTCTAAAATATACTCGAAATATTTTACATGTCAACTGAAATTATATTATGATGTGCCAGTACATGTTATAATTAATACAAAGGAAAAGAAATGATTGCCCTAAATAAAGATGGAAAATGTGGCATAGAAGGCTTAATTTGCTAGAGGCTGGCCTGAATTAAACCTTCAATTTCCTTTTAGAGAGAATCATTTCAAGCTATGATCTGCATTCTTTCATGATTTAACTTGTGCTTCCTTTCACTTGCCACCCTCATAAGTAAAAAAGAGGAACCAGAAGGATTTCTGAGACTTTTTTACATCAGTTTTTCAATAAAATCCTAATAGAGAAGGGGATTTCTTTTTCTTTTTAAATAAAATCATATTATTTAAGGTGAAAAATCAAAGATTTTTCTGTTCAAATGGTGTTTATTGTTTTACTAAATTCGGCAAGTTTTTTTCTCTTGACAATTCGGCGTACTTCTTAATAGCCCTTTCAATGAATCAGCAAAAAAGGAGGAGTGGCCACCGTCAGGGAAATACCGCTGCCATTTAAAGAAATATCAACGGACATGTTTTGGTGTTTAATGGTTTGCAAAATGCAGGAATTATTGCTTTTACAGTCAGAATTAATTGATGGAGGTTGGAAGAATAACAAGAGAGGCAGATGAGTAGGTAGTGTTGGTGAGGGTAAAATTATACCGCCATTAATAACCTCTTCGAGCCTAGCATGAAGTTGCAGTCACTGCTAGAATCTGGGTGGTCCCCTGAACCTGTGCCATGACTTTAGCCTTCATGCCTGCCTCGAGATCTAGTTGGAAAAGGTACCACAGACATAGCCATCGAGGAAGGTGGAGCAAGAGCTGCATGCAATTATGGGGGCATAGGTAATGGTGATGACTGTATGTTTGGTTCGGAGTCACACACCATGTGGCTCATAGAACTAGACCTTGGGTTTCACCTCGCCACTTCTCTTTCCCTCCCTCGATCATCACACTCTTGACTTTAGATTGCTTTCGGTTCTTGTCACTGTAAAAAAGGAGTTGTTTATCTTGTATTCCATGATACTAGCTTCCTTCCAAGTTCCAACTTGTTTTTTTCATCACGATCCCATGAACAGCACACAGAGAGAGACCACACACACTTCCTTTTTGGGTGGCTATGATGTGATGCTTACCCACTTCCTCTTTGGTTTCACATGCAATGGCGGTTTTTGCACCTTGTGAACCAGATTCCCTTAATTATTGCATGAGAGAAGATAATGAGCCATGGTGCTTAGTGGTAGAGTGGAGGAGAAGAGAAGAGACTCTACTCCCCTAGCGAGCCAGGTCCATAAACTAGATCACCTGCATCATGTGTGTATAATGAATTCCTTGTCAATCCAGCTAGTGTTTTTTTCTTTTCTTTTTATCTCAGTTCATCTTCCAATATTCGTGCATCCAAACTAATGATTTTAAGCAGGTAAACTCTTTGAAAATGATGCGTGTTAGTGACATTTACATGACATTTTTCAATGAAAAAAAAGAAAAAAAAGGAAAAGGTGGATGGAGAGGCATGCCGAGCTCCAACAAGGAAAGACATTTACATGACATTTTTCAATAACGTGAGAAGAGGAAGCAAAAAAGCCACATAAACAGAGCATGTGACTCATGAAAACTGTGGACGGGAGAGCATTAAAAAGAAAGAGTAAAGGCAAAGACAATGAATTCTCTGTTTGATAGGGAAAAGTTCCAACTCCTTTTTGGGATGCTTTGATTTTTTGTTTTGATAGAAGAAAACAAAAAAAAAAAGTCGATTAAAATCCCTTTTGGCTTGCATCTAAGTGAGAGCAGCTGCCGGAATCACCACTCAGCAGTTCTGCAATGAATTTTCATTTTCCAATTCATTTCTTTTTCTAGCCAGAGCAGAGCAGATGCTTACTAATGGATCCAAACACAAGTCCAACGACTACAGTTAACTTGCTCCAATCGAAATCAAACCTTAGTCCTCCGCTCTCAATGATAGCCTGCTGGTCTAAGAAGTTTGATTCTGCATCTGCTTCTTTCGACTTGATGAACTCAAATACTCAAATGCATGTGTGCTTCTTCAATGGAACAGGATGGTATTGGTGCTGCCGAAAAACTATTTATTTTGCAAGAAAATACAGTATCACACGCTCCAAATGTTACAAGTGCAGCTGATGGATGTAAAACCGAGTTTTCCAAGGACCATCATCCAAAAAAACACAAAATCCAGAACTCTAACTCAGATAACAGCATCAGAAACAAAGAAAACGAAAAGGGGATCTCATGCATGTCCAGGAAACTTCGCAGCTCTTGGAGAGCATATATTTGCACCTATCCATATGCCTAAGCAGGAGCTCCCAATTCCAATACTAAAGTGTGACTAATGGCATCTGATCCTGGGCCTGTGAATTGGATGGGACCTGAGACTCCATCAAAAATGATAATCAATCAAAAAGGATGATGAAATAAAGTGTGTATTAAAGCTCATATCAAGACCGCCAATTAAACAATACTGTTTGATAAATTTATGACTCACCAGGACTAATGTAGCGATTATTGATTGCCCACTCATTCCTCAGGGATTCATATTTTTTGAAAGGACCACCTGGAATTTCATTGATAGCATGTAAAATTTTCTGAACAAGTTTCTAGTTTGAACCCATGTTAGTGATCAGTGCAGAAGCTATTTATAATGGATGAATACTGAGGTCACAGTTACTATCAGAAGTGAGATGGCACTGTGTATTAAACGACCAAGGAGAGGAATACAAATAGAAAAGAATTTATACCTTCGAGTTCCACCATTGCCTTCTTGATCACAGGCTTGAATTTACCTGCAAAAGAATAAATGAAATTAAATTTGATAACCTTTATATAATGAAAAAGACAGGGAACTCCAAAATGTCCCTAAATTGGTCAACTGAAAGTTCTGAGAAATTTTTTAAGCTTATATTAGATCTCCATAACCCAAGGTCCTAACGCAGGATACCCTAACCCACGACTTGAGGAAATGAATGTGATGTAATCAGCACAAACATGTGGCCAAAAATTGCTAGGGAATGAGAGAATACCATGTCTCCTCTCCACGTCCATCAAAGAAGTCAACGCAGTCCCACCAACAGTCCATTCCGCAACAGGAGCACCCAAATTCCCAACCTGGAGACATGACAATATTAAATTAAATTATTAATTCAGCAGTGCCATAACTTTCCTGTTACAAGAAGAGCACAACTTTTTAGTCGTCTTGTAGCACTCAGAAAGACAACAAAACTAAAAGGATAAGGAAGAAAAAAAGCAAAAAAACAATGTTACAAAGGTAGAATCACTCACTGATGATATCAGCCCAGTTTTTCCACTATGAAGGAGAGCTCCAGCACCATAGCCCAAAGCATAGCAGTATGTAGCATCGAAGTTTGTTGGCAAACCACATCTTCCTTCATACCTAAGTACAATCCAAATATCAGGAAACCTATAACTTATCCTGCACTAATTTTTAACCATCACATTCCAGGATAGGAACGATGTCAAATGAATTTTCCAAACAAATCATGTAATATCAGACCTAGAAATTAATGACTCAAATGGTGATTAGATTTGTAGTTAAAAGTGATAATTACCCG
Source organism: Salix dunnii (assembly GCA_015731905.1). Lineage (NCBI taxonomy): Eukaryota > Viridiplantae > Streptophyta > Magnoliopsida > Malpighiales > Salicaceae > Salix > Salix dunnii. The sequence goes on along the minus strand of CM027662.1, from coordinate 191,586 downwards.
AAGAAGTGGGACTGTCCTTTGAAATTGCCATTGTATTGACCTATCTGCTTCCTCTTCTCCAACTCAGTCTCAACCATTTGAATAAGCATTTTCTCTGTCTCAATTTTGGCAACCTTAAGGTAAGAGCAAAGATATGAATGAATAATGATTCCAGCTAAATTCAAACGGTGAAAAACAGGCATAAAATGGGACATATAATAAATAACCTGGACATTTCCATGTGGATCTCTTTCAAGCATCAATTGTTGTTGAATTGCTGGCGGCAGAAACTCAAAAAGCTGCAGAGATTGATTTGTAAGTTTCTTTTTCCACAGCCCATCTTCATCTACGACAGCATGGGCCAAAATTTCATTCAGTTCCGCTATAAGGTGCTGGACCTGCAAAGAAACATCCAATAAACATTGCAACTTCAATAGATAGCCGTATATTGAAAAATGAACATTACATTAAGATACGATAAAATAAAATAAAAATAGGAGCAGTGCCACCACTAGAGGTAAAAAAAAATAAAAAAACCTGCCTCAGGAATGAAATCAATTAAACCTTCAGGAACAAGAATCACACCATAGTTATATCCAAGATCAGAACGTTTACAGATTATATCTACAATATAATCTGTAACATTTTTCAGTGTCAGCTGCTTTGCAGCAACCTGCGACAAGATAAACAGGATAAGAGAATGTATATGGGATGCTTTTCTACAATTGGAAATAACTGAATTGCAGATACCACAAAAATGATTTTTTCCGTAGAACTTTTGAAATTTCACATCTATAAAAGCAAGCACTCTCATTTGACAGCCCATTGCGAGGGCCAATCAATTACTAAGCTTTGCAATCAAAAGTCAAAATAACCTCAATTTTCCCATATCAACTTGAGAGTTATTTACTAATGAGGTTAAGCAAAGGATCAGTTTGGACAAGTCAGCTAACATAAAATGGAAACCATAATTATATGCAACAAAAGAGGGAAACAAGACACTTGAAACTTGTCAAAGTCCAAAGTAGTCACCAACTATGGAACAGGGTTTTTTTCACAGAGATGCATAACACATGATACACTGATAAATTACCAGTAAGCAAACCAATAAAACAATTGAAACTACTGAGAGAAAAAAATGGAAGAACCTCTTCTCCAATGATGGTGATATTTGGATGAGTTTGCAAGGCACACTCCAATGTAATGTGTGAAGCTGCACGTCCCATAAGCCGAACAACTGCAGCAAACACAAATTAAGAGTAATTAGGAGTAATCAATACTTTTAATTATTGTTAATATGTAATAATATGCCCGTGTATGTTCAAGATAGTACGCAGAAAGCAAAATCCTTATAGCATATTGAACTTAATTTGACACAGATAGTTTAAGACGAGTGGTTGCATGAGAAACTAAAGATTTCAGGAATAAGACAACATGGAAAATAATAAAGTTATAGCCAGTTCAAACACAGGTACTTTGTGAAAGAACATGATAGCACAGTTATGGAAGGACAGTCAAACACAATTAGAACCTTATTATCATCTTCACTTAAAATTCATTAAACAGAGAAAACAGATTATTTGGAGAAAAATTATGAATTAACTTACAGTGATAATATTTTCCAGTTGATCGAGCATCAATCATAACATTCCCAATCATTTCTGAATATATCTGCATGCATCAAGGATATTATCATGTCCTCCTAACATGAGAATGTTAGGTGTAAGATGGAAGATCAAGTTGTTACATATGATGCACAAGCTAACATCACAATATTAGGTGTAAGATGAAAGATCACATTGCTAAGTATGTTGCAGAAGCTAATTGTCACAAGAAGGAACTACAATTCGAAGAAGGGGATTTAGTATTAATTAGATTATGACCTGAAAAGTCCCCCCCCTAGAACATACAGCAAATTACATGGTAGGTGGGGTGGTCCATTTAAGATTCTAAAAAAACTAGGAGCTCATGCTTATTTGATTGATTTACCAACAGAAATCCAATTTAGTCAAGTCAATGTGGAAGATCTCACGCCTATCATGGTTTTACATTCATTCATGAACTAGAGAATCCTTCTCCAACGATAGGCTTTTACATTCATTCATGAACTGTAGAATCCTCTTCCAACCATCCCTCGAGTTCTGCCAACTCCAAAAATTGTGGATTCAATATTAGCACATCAATATATGTCTGCTAGGAGAGGGGGTTATAACAAGTTCTTCAGACAATGGGAATCCAAACCCCATTCAGAAGCAGTATGGTTACACTAAGGTGAAGTTCATATCCTTAATCTTCAATTGCTTCAAGATTATATCCATCATCACTTGCTTGAGGCAAGTTGCTTGGGGAGTGGGGAAATTGATGAAGTTTTGATGATCAAGACAAGAACATTCAAAGCAGAGCCATGCAAGAAGGAATTGACCAAATCTAACAACGTGAAGAATAGTAATAAAGATTAGGATTTGGCTGAAGCAAGTTCCATTGGTGAAGTACTTTGTGTTGGCTAAAGTTCCAGCCATACACATTGGCAGGAAAGAGCAATTGATATCCAATAAGTTATGTCAATCTTGTTATCATCCAAGTGGCAGTAGAAATTAATATTAATTGTTGATGGCCCTATCTTTTACTTATTAGTACTTAGGAGTTTATCCATTAAGTAACCATTCCATTAATTGTAAAACTATATATATTGAAGATTGGTAGTTCCAATAGGTAATGTTGTAATGAAAGCATATTTTAACTTGTGATTCTAAAATGGGGGGGATTCCCCTGAGTACTGTGAGGCTACATGTTAGTTATCATTGTAATTCTTTGTTTGCAATAAAAACTAAAGACTTCTTTCTTTCCTGTCATTAAATCCATTTTCTGTACAATATGAGTTTGCTTTGTCTACAAGTGATTGTTCCAATTCATAGTGTTGTTGACATTATTTCACTATTGAATGCGCAAAATGAATGTCCACGAAATGGAACAACTCATGCATGGAAGGTCAAGAAGGTGTTAAGGAAAGTGCAAAGACTAGCCCATCACACACACAGAGGCACATATTTGTGTGAAAATATATAATGCACATGTGCGCACATGCAATTATAGATACAGGTGAAAACCATGAATAACAAAATTGAGATTCTACAATCTGCAGATAAAGTGTCAATCTTTGGGAAATTCACTTTAGTATAATGGAAGTCTATATGACATATTGACATTTTTAGGAGAGTCAACAAGATGAAACAAATAAGGTTAAAAGTAACAAATTTCCAAGAAAAGATAAACAAGTGTAGCTCAATCATGTAAGTAATTTGTAAGGTTTTAGATACAGAGATAATTTCTTGTGCTTCAAGCAAGGAGTTCCCATCCAATCACACATAATTTTAAAGCAAATTTTCATGAAAGAGTACAATCAAGTAATTCCAACAACAACTATGTTTTTACATATATAATATAGGGAAAATCCGATAAAATAGCATTTTGATTAAAATAGAAAAGAATACTTATAATCACCTGGCAAGCAGTATCAAATCCAAAAACAACTATGTTTTTAAATATATAATATAGGGAAAATCAGATATACTAGCATTTTGATTAGAATAGAAAAGAGTACTTGTATAATCACCTTGCAAGCAGTATCAAATCCAAAACTGGTAGGAACCTCCTTGGATTTCAAATCACCATCAATGGTTTTTGGGCATCCCATCACCCGAGTTTTCAGATCTTTACTCCTGATTGAACAATAAAGGAAACAAAATTTATACCGATAGGGCTCCTGGTAGTTGAAAAAGTTGTCTTCTCATTCAACATTATTGACATCACAATTCAAAAAAATTCCAACAAACTTCCATCAAGGCATACCAGAAGTTTTCCGCAAGGAGGCAAGCATTTGTGTTTGAGTCATCCCCACCAATAACAAGAAGCCCATCCAAGTCAAGTTTCTTTACTGTTTCTTCAGCTTGTTTAAACTGCAGTTCATACCCATTAATCCCCAGCAAGTCTTAAGAAAAAAAATCATAGAAACCTACAGAAAAACTCTGCACCAGGAACATGTATGGAAATAGTCACCTGCTCAGGCGTTTCAATTTTGTCTCTTCCACTGCAGATCATATCAAAACCACCCTAAAAAAAAGACACGTGAATAAAATCAGATACAAACTTCCACTTAGCATGTACACCCGTAAAAAAATGGATGGACATTCAATAACTATATTCGACTAACTTTCACATAGGACAGCCTTCAAATTGCACTGAACCAGCTAATAATCCACCATCTAAACTAACGCAATTACCAATACATACTCTCAAAGCATCTCAATCACTAAGGCATTATTAGCTCCAAACAATCCCCCAATCACTTGAAAAATGAAAAATTAACATTTTTCAATAAATATATACTAACAAAAACATTGATCCAACTTACAATTTCAAACAGTCCCACATTCACGTGAAAAACTTGAAAAGCCGAAAACTTTACCTGATTTCTATATGGATAGATATAGTCGGCATTCAATTCAACATATTTGCACTTCATGATCCCAGCTGGACCTCCCTTAAACCCATACAACACACTTCCTTTCGCCCGATCCTGCAAATAATCTAAACCAACAACAAGAACAGCCAACCAACCAATCACAAATCCCACGATACCAAACCATAACAACTACATTTATTTCAACAAGATCACTTACCGAAGATTCCAGAAATAACATTATGTCCACCAGGTGCTTGTCCACCGGACAAAACCACACCGATCTTCAACTTCTGATCTGAACTCAACGTGTTCACATCGTTTGGCACCAACCTTGCTGATGATTGCCCAAACAGATTCGGAAACAGCTTAGCTATCTCATCTGACAACAAAAAAAATCAAAACTTAAGAGATTTCATAAGTTGATTAATAAATTGATTCGTTAACGGTTTAACCAGCACAGCGCTGGTTACTCAGTGAAATGAGGGGAGTGAGGAGAGACGAAAATGACCAGGATTGCCGGCGGCAGAACTACGAGGACCGTCGACGATTTTGAAAGGGTTCTTTAGGACAGAAGGTAGAGGGAGCGCGTGATCTATACGGCTGAATTGGACATCGCTATAAACAGAAGCAAAGCGACCGGTGGAGGGAGAGGCAGCGTTGCCGTTAATTTCAAAAGCAGGAGCCATCTTTGGCAGTTGCACCTAACTGAACTCTCACTAGAGGTTTTATATCTTGTCAGAGAGTGAGAGAGCGTTTTGTTATGGTTCTGCAGTCTGGTTAGAATTCCCGCCCAAAACAGTCCCTAAAGTCTTGACATGTGCTCCATCGAAGCTTAACTAAGAGGTTGACTTTTTTCAATCCACAAACACACGGGAAGGATGTGGTCAGAAGCAGGAGCGTAGGCAGGCCTTAATTTGATAAAAATTAAAGAAGAGCAACTGGCTCGACGAGATATCTCTAGTGGAGGGGGTTTGTGAGATGTTTCTTCCTCCCGGGAGATAATTTGCGGCCTGGCCCGCGGTTTTGAAGATATGGATGTTTAGACTGTTACACGTGGCGAGGTGTGGGAATTGATCGGTATAATAAATGAACGGCCGGGATTCTTTTGTCGAGTATGCTGTGGGCACCTAACCGCTGCGCTGTGGTTGGTGGGCGGCGCGTGTTTTGTAAACGCTACAGGATATTCTTATGGATAATGATCCAAAGCTAATAGCGAATGCGTTTGGTATAATTATATGTATTTTCTTACAAAAAAAAATAAGTGAAAGAGTTGACTGGCTTCCTCCTGCAGTGTCACTGACACACACACACCGATATATATTCTAAGTAGTAATCGTTTGGTTGGTGTCAAGGAACGGAAAAGACGACACCCGCATACATTGAATGAAGATTGTCTGTCGTTGTCCCTGGTAAATAAATAATCCATGCCATTTCTTTATCCGTCGTCTCTCTATCCTACACCACACCAACCAAACCTCGAGAGCCCTTGGTATTGCCTAAAACAAAAACAAAAAAACAATGCTATCAGATTTGTCGACATAAAACTATTCGATTAATGACATGCTTGAGGCTATGGAAGAAGTTCCACAAGGAAAGGGCAGTTTCATCTCCTCTCTGCAGCATTGCATTCACTCTAGCTATCTTGCTGCTGTTATTCATCGTCGATGCTATGAAAGTTTCTGCCCAAATTCTTCTCGGGCATGCACTTGAAATCCTGGCCAGCCACCTGTTTGATGCATGCTACATCCGAATAAAAATTTAAGTATTTAAATGGATGGTTCATTGACATGATATTATAGTCAATAAATCTTATCACTTTTATTTTATTAAATAAAAATCAAGCATAAAATAATGTATATTTATATTAATTTCAAGTTTAAAAAATTTTTATTTAAAAAAATAATATATATCATATAATGAAATTTCATTTGATAATTTAAAGTTTTATGATTGATAGATTTTAAAATTTCTGCTGGACAAAACACTGAAACAAAGACGGAGCACAACAGAGAGGTCGAGGATACTGGCTAGCCGACAAGCAGCCACTCTTGATGAACATTGTAATGAGTTCCGAGTCATTGCTTCTTCCCTATACCTGTCCTGAAAGGTCAGGAAACAGCTGTCGTTTGATTACTGGTCTATATTGATTCGTTCTTTAATGGCAATGGCCTTAGGCTCTAGACCTTCGATGCGAATCATTATGCCAGCATGTGATGTGTGGCCTTTGGATGACATTGAGCTGCTTTGAAGAGATTCGTTAATTGATTCAAAACAGGATTAGTTATTCATGGTGTGCCACCATGATTCTCACATGCTAAACATTTCCATTTGATTTGTGTTGACAAGGAAGAATCCATTAAAGAGGTCGTCGATCTCCTATCTAGCTGTGTAAGATTTCTTCCATCATTGCATCAACCCTTCCTCGATTCAGTTCATCTCATCATCTACAAGTGGTTACAAAGGGAGAATCCTCCCAAAATTATGACGCTAAACTCAAGAAGTAAAACATGCTGTCTCAAATCCACTCACACCCTTCTTCGATAATCATCATGTTAAATTATCACCCCATATGGGCCACTCCCATCAGAATCTGGCGATTGCCTCAAAAATCGTCAGAACAGATCTAGAACTCGATCGCAGCTCTTTGATTACCGCCATTCTCTGCCCTGGCCTGACAACTAGATGCTAAATGAATATATTTTGCAGCCGGATCCGTTTAGGGCCTATAGCATTCACCTCATCAGCCATCTCAAATCGTCGCTTTCTTTTTTTCATTTTCAGTATCCTAAGGAAAAGTTTGCTGCTAACATGAATGTATACAATTAGATACCCTGAGATGACTGAAGCTAGAACCTCCTAACGAGTACACCTTCTAGAAGAGGAAAAGCTAGACCGGCAGTTAATAAATGAAATCCCTTAATGAGACGATGCATTCTACCTTAATTAGCAAGGATAGCTTCTTTGAAGATGGGAACATGTGGGTCAAAAGGAATGTCTTCGTCCATAATTGAATGGATAATCACTTTAACATCATCTTCAAATTCATGATTAGTCCTCCCCACCATGCCAACAACATCCATCGGCACAATCCCTGAAAATGCAGGAGGTACACCGGAACTGATTCCTACTAGGCATGTGACACCAACTAAAAATTCTGTCGAGGCCGTGCCTTCTTTCTTAATATAGTATCTTAATTTAATCCCATAGGCTTATGGGAACCTTACTTTCCATATTAATTAACTGTACTTTCAAAAGCATGCCACCTAACACTGCCTTATCAAGGGAATTGCTAAAGGTCTAGCTCACAACATAATCACTAGCTCAATTAACAGACCAAATGTGCTTGCTTTTCTTTCTCAGACAACCAACCTACTAATCTCATAAGCTATGTGTACATTTTATTTTTACATTCAAGACATAATCATGTCTGAGCTGACCCACTTGCCAATTGTGCATAAATCATTTTGTTTTTGTGCAAGTCTTACTTCATAGCACCACATTCAGGCTTCTTCAGGATGAAAGCATCCAGGGTAGACAAGCAGCAAAAACTTCAGCAAAGAGGATGCAAGACCTTTTGTTGCAGTTGCAGACTAAGTGTCTCTTCTTCTGAGGAAGGTGAGAGCTCGAATTCCGATCGGTTTGCATCGATCTCAAGCCTGGCACATGCGATGGTACAAGAGAGACTGGACCAGATGATTAGAGAAAGGCAAGAGGCAAGACAAAGAGAGAAAAGGAGGAGACTAAAGAGTGATGGGACCAAGTTTATAGTAATGGTAGCTATGGAGAAAAGCTCTTACGATCCAAGAGAAGATTTTAGAGAGTCCATGGTTGAGATGATCATGGCAAACCGGCTACAAGAACCAAAAGATCTTCGTAGTCTGTTGAATTATTACGTGTCAATGAACTCTGAAGAGTATCATGGAATGATACTGGAAGTTTTCCATGAGGTTTGCACCAATTTGTTTTTGTGCTGCAAATGCCACTGATGGGCAATATTGTGAATTTTTTTATTTAGTCAGCATTCTCGGTGGATGGTTACTCGGAAGGTTCAGTCCTACCAAGTAAGAGAATAGTCATATGTTAATAAGTTTGCTGTAATGCTACAGCAAACAATACTATCCAAAGCCCAATCAGAATAGTTAAAAGGTTATTTATCTTGATTCACTTTAAGCGATTTCTACTTTGGAGGTTGAAATCAGTACTAGGTTTTTGCAGATCCTTTCATGTAGCAAATACTTGAACTGCTATTAACCTGTGGTGCTCCTAAATACTTGAACAGTACAGGTAAGCAAATTATTCACTACGAAATGATTCTTCAGTGCACTGAAGTTTTATATATTTAGGTTTAGAAAGCCTAGCCAAGTTTAGATTCATCATTTTGTATACTGAACTGACCATGTCTCAAGCAAAATGTACTGTCACTCGTGAATAAGAGAAAAGAGTGACCAGTAACAAGAACTCAGTAGTTAAATTTACACCCATGTTCTAATAATTGATGGTTTTCTTGTCCCTTGAAATTGCGAGGTTGTTGATGCATGTGATGGGGAAAATACCAAGTTGCCTTAATGATGCATTAGAACGAGCAACACAATCATCTTGGCTACTTTCCTATACTCCCCTGACATATATAGACCGTCCTGCAGCTAGCAATAATGCAGTCCCAAATACTTGCTAGTAAAGAACGTGACCACAAAGAACCTATCACACACATCAGAACATTATAATATCCGAAAAAATCTACAACTTAATGCCTCATTCTTATAGAAATCAGACTTGTACTCGTCCATGGTAGTAGCTGTTTACAGACAGAAACCAAATACTTAGTGTTAATGGATACGTAAATGACCAGGCATAACATACAGATGGATGAAGAAATTGTGAAGACTTTATTGTTGAATAATTATATGTGGGATATTTCATAGAATATGTGAGAATCAGTGGATATTATAACTTTCCTTGTTGTATATAGTAAGAATGATTGTTGCTCCATATGTTACCATCAACATGGTCACAGAGAGGAAGAGAAATGTGAATCCTATCATCAACTTATCAGGAACTGTATGCTTGAAATCTTTAAATCGAAATGGCGATGAGAGGATAGAGAAAAATGAAACTGCTGATGTCAAAGAGAAGGTAAGCGAGAGCACACGTCCGTTACAGTGAAAACCATACGAATAATGGTTTGTTGAGGACAGGAACACCAGTGCTCTGATTTGAACCTCCTGGAGCTGTGCAGGCTGCAGGAAGGGAAACGGTGGCAATGAGAACTGCCACCACGGAGCGGCCTTCCGCTGTGATCTTTTGCCATTCTCTGGTTAAATCAAGAAGTTCAGAATTTGCAGCAACCAAAAACCACTCTGCAGTGAGCTTATCAGTGCTGTCATGATTCAGGAAATGGGATGGAGTGAAGTTTTCCACGCTGCATTATCACATGGATAAGCAAATAGAACATGTCTATCTCTTTTTTTTTTAGAAAAGAGAGAGGAATATAACATCATATCATTAATCTTTTTAGTTCTTTCTTCTTACAAATCAATCATTTGTTATTTTTAAGATAAATTATCATGTAAACTCATCCGACCATATCAACAAAATGTGTGTAAATGGAATGAAATATTGCCACAAGTCTACTCCAATTGCTTCAGCATTCAAGAATGTTATGACAGTCGAAATATATTGCGCTTGCATGTAAAATAAGTGTGACTGATATGCATAGCAAGAAGGTAAAAGTCATAAGGTTCATGTCAAACCAGAGCAACTCTTCCTGTGATAGGAATGCAGGGCCTTTCATCTTCTCATCAGGTACAAAATCCTTTATTTTTCTTCTGATGGTGTGTAAAATGGAATTCCCGTCGTTATCAAGCTTCCTTACCAACCTCTTCATGGGCACCTCCATTCTTGTCACAAGTTTGAAAATCTTCAATTCGCGGTATTTGATTTCTACATGCAATACATTGCGCCCTTCATCATCAACGTGCTCAACTTCCTGGGGATACAGTTTGAGTATTTCTTCAAACAGCCTGACTTTATAGCCAAAATCTAAGGAGTTTCTTGAACACCCTCCATTTGGTATAGAATTCTAAGAGACAGCAGTACTTCTTGCCTTTCTCGGACCTCCTTTTCCCCGCACCGAAACTTAACGAATCCATCCTCAGGCTCTTGTTTAAAAGCTGATGGGTTGCATGATAAAAGCTGAAGACCAGTATTCCTATCGCCGTCTTTTTCACCAATTAAATGTCTGTAATCCCATGCATTTGGTATGCAGAATCTGTAGCCCGATTTAATTTGAATAAAAGAAAACATTTGAGCATCAGAATGACAACTTCATTTGTTAAACACCAGAATCTGTTCTTCTATCACATTGCTGCATACTTAATCTCAGCCTAACATAATTAACTTGCAAAGTGAGGAGGAAATGAATGTATAATTGATCGGCAATGCTTGCTGATGAAACCTAAAAAAAGGGGTGGAAGATGAATTCATAGCTGACAATCCTTGCGATGACAGAAAAAAACAAAATCCTTGCCCGGATAGCTTAACCTCTCAAGGCTCAACCTACAGGCACACATCTCAATATATTTATTCTATCTCTCAGAAATCAGAGCGGGTGCTTACCACCATCCATTAGTGCCCACCTGCATACCACCTTTCCTCACCATCAGTAATCTCCTGTCAGCATGTTTTCTTGAAGGGCGTTTACTTTACTCGCCAATCATTCAAGACAAGATTGACTTCCTCTCAACCAATACCATATTAAAACACCACAACCAATGACAAGCCACTCACCACAAGTTTCTTGCAACTCCACCCATCAAAAGATACCTGCAACCTCACTCTTTACTCCGCATGAGGTGAGCTGACATGACCGACATCCATAAAAATCTTGGGTAAGTTAATGACCATGGGAAAAAACACAATACAAAAACAAGTCCTCGCAGCAAGACTCCTAACACAAAGCAGAGCATACAAGGCCACATCGTCACATTACTAATCCTACGCTCTGCTCCTACTTACTTACAGCGCTGCTCATTCTTTTTATTGCTCAATGTGTCTCTCCTGCTATGTTTACTGATTTAAATATTGGAGGGTCACATATTTCAATAAGGAACTTGTTTTTGCAAGAAAGCTTGTGAAAGTCATCATGCTAACCCATTGGATCAAATCAAGTTCAGTCATTTTGTTAGCCCCAGATCGTAGCTCTCGAAAAGCCCAATTCAATCAAAAGTTTTCATGACTTCATCGCTAACCGAAATACCGAGAAACAATGGCGATGTGAAGGATGATGGTTTTATCACTTCTATGGACATAAAATTGCAGATAGGCTTTGTCGCATCCAGAGACCTTAGCAGCTAGAAAGTTAAAACATACAAACTTTACGGTACCTGGCTGAACGAAAGAGAGCTTTCTCTGCATTGTGGTTGCGCATGCCTAACAATCCCGGGGCTCTCTTGAACTGCAATGGAAACAGCATGGTTTCTTGTGGTGGTCTCATGGAGAATTGTGTTTCCTAGTCGGCTTTGGCGGGTCAACTTGGCGAGATTATGGTAGGCAACTCATCATGTAATATTTATACCGAGGCTGCTTCTTTGGCACGTGTAGCCATGTGAAGTACAGCATTATCGTTTACTGTTATTACGTGTATTTTTTGGCGACAGTCTGCGACTCTCATCTTGTTTCCTGTCATTAGAGAATTGTACCTGTTGATTTCCTGTTTAGGATCGAATTCAATAGTGTTGTGGAATAACCTTTTTGTTGATTCATGGAACTAAACTCTTTCCTTGTCCAATAATCTTCTTTCATCGTTGTCAATGCCATAAAAGAAAGAGAGAACCATGCTATGCACACCAGACTTGACAACTCATAATGAATCTGGAATAACCTTAGCTTGCATATAGTATCATATAATTGGGATCCAATGGAGGATCGAAGTCGAACTTTCCGAAAGAGCGGCTTGAATTGCACGGTTTCCTTACAATTACAAGTGTTATTATCAAGGTATTCATAAATGTCAAACACCAAGGGACGTGCAAGATGGCGAATAAGAGGCAGCAAAAACTGTTTTTTGTTGGACTTGTAACTTGAAAAATAATTGTTTAGAACAATTAATGTTGAGATTAAAAATATGAAAAAATAAAAAATCCTGAAAAACCTGAAAATCATAAATATTGGAATCAATCTCACTCAATTTATTCAATTAAAACTTGCCTATTTATAGGCTTACAAGAACTATAAATTGAAATAAACCAGAACTCTCAATAAACTAGGAGAGGTTATTGGATAAATAATAAGTTTGTTGATAAAACCTATTATGAATAGTAATTTCAACTAAATTAAAAGACTACAACTAAATCTTTTTATCTTCAAAGCTAATCTCATTAAAATCTAACATTCTTCATTGAGATTTGCTTTAGATATCCCCAACTTCATCTTCAGGAACTCCAATCTTGCTGGCAGGAAGTGTCTTGGTCATCAAATCATGCTTAATTGGATTTTCATCAATTGTAATGGCTGACTCAAAAGAGCTTAGTTGGTGAACTCTGTTTTTGTCCAAAATCAACATCAGTATATTCTTCAAATTTTGCTCCTCCTATCTTTGTGTACTATTTTCCAAGGTTAGCATTACAAATATGAGTCTGAGTTTCTTCTCTTGCTTTATGCAAGCAATTTTCTGAGTGAGCACAATGCACCAAACATTTCTCTACCCTTACTTTGTTGGCTAGTGAAAAAACCTAGTTCTCATTCAAAGAACTAGAAATGCAAGAAACCTTATCTATGGGCTTGTCATCCACCATACCAGTATCATGCGAGTATTTTGATGATTTTAGGTTATAGTTGCCATAACATTTATGCCATGTAAGACTGTCATCGGCTATGACACTACAAACATACCCTTCAATTGCATCAAGCTTTAAATAAAAGCTATTAATATTCATTTCAATTCTTACTACTTCTGATCTATGAATATCAGCAATAAAACAACAATGATTCTTGAAGGAAACTCTATAACCATTCCTTAACATTTGTGTAACACTTAAAAGATTTTGTTCTAGTTCAGGAATGTAAAGAACATTATTGATAAACTTAGTACCTTTTCTGGTGTTGACAACAATTGTTCCTTTCCTTTTAGCCTGGACAACATCACCATTTCTCAGCTTGATTCTTGGTCGAATTGAGGTGTCAATGAAAGAGAAAATGGCCAAATATTTGGTTATGTGATTAGTGCAGCCACTGTCGATCAGCCAAACCTTTGCTCCATGTGTGTTGATACCCTGAGATGCCATAAACAATTATTCATCATCCTCCATCTCTTCTTCGGTCACATTTACTTGCTTTTGAATAGGCTGTTGAAGTTGTCTCCTCTTGGCTCTACAAAACTTCTCATTGTGACCAAGGTTATTACAGAAATAACATTTTAAAGAAGATTTGTTCTTGTACCAACAATCCTTCTCAGCATGATTTGTTCTTCTACAATGAGAGCAAGGTGAAAAAATTTGCTTCTTTCTTTGCATGTTTTTAAAATTTCTTCCCTTAATGCTAGCTTGGAAAACACCTTCGATAGCCTCCTCATCTCGCATTAGTACCCTCTGTTCTTGAACATGAAGCTTGCTTGTTAGTTCTACAATTGATAGAGTGTTCAAATCGCAAGACTCTTCAATTGCAGAAATTTTGGTTTCGAATTTATATGTCAAGAAAACCATGATTTTCTCTACCACTTTTTAATCCTCAAATATTTTGTCAAACAACTTCATTTGATTCACAATATCCATTAATTTACCAGTGTAAGTTTTGATATTTTTACCATCCTTCATCTTCATCAATTCATTATTTTGACCATAAATATTTTTTAATAAATTATCAATTCATTATTTTTTAAAATTTTCTCTTATTAAATTGTTTTTAAGATTATGATCCATTTTTGTTTAAGGAATAAAACTTATGATAAAATAAATTCTTTGCAGAAAAAAAAAAACATGTTAATAATGTAAAGAGCTTTTTTATTCAAGAGATATCCTTTTTATACTTAATTTAAATCGTTAATATTGAGTTTAATTGTTTGCAATAAACAAAATAGTTAGAGAAATATACATTTTTCAGGTAAAAAAAAACATATTAACGACAAAAGGGGAATATATACTAAAAATATATTTTTATATACATGATTTAAATTATTATATTTCTGATGAAAATCTATCTTTATTTTTATGTAATTAAATTAAAAAAATCAAAGAGAGTCGCACATCACATGATAAAATAATTTGATGTAAATCTAGCTTTGGACTTTCCACTTTGATTGTATGGATGTTACGAAATGATAATGAAATATAATATCAAATACTCTCAGTGTATTGAATGAATAAACAGCAAGAAGCCTTTAAACACAGCTGTTAAGGATGAGTGTCTGTCAGTAGATTATGAATGAGATTGTTTTTAAAATATTTTTTATTTTTTTAAATTATTTTTAATATTATCCCACCAAAATAATTTAAAAATATATTTTAAATTCAAAAATATAAAAAATCTTCTTTTTTTTTTTTCAAAATACCCCGACTCTTACAACTCCGACCAAGAGGCTACTGTACACTGTTTCCCGTTATCTAACATTCCCGGATGAGTAGCTTCTTTCTGTTTTCTCACTTTCATAGAGGCGACGGAAACGACCAGTCCTTGGATTTCATATAAAGATTAATATAGCTCCATCAGCAATCATGGCTTACATGTGCAGAGATAGTTTTACTCGAACAGAAACTTCGGTGCAAAGTAGATGAAAAATGAAGCGCCCTCTGCTTGCGAAAAGAGTCGTATCATATCCATGAAAACCAACTTTATCAAGTTTTCTGGTTTCACACCCGTATAATATTACATACATAATTTAATATGTCCTTCGCGAGGAGGGGGGGGGGGGGATAGGGAGATTTCTTCTTTATGATTATGAATAGATAGAACCGTTCCTTCTTTGCTGTTACGTCAAGAGGGGACTGCCTTCCTTTATGAGCACAAATATACTGCCGGCATCACCTCTTGAAATCCGCAGGTCATCATCAAGGTAAGTGGTTAGCAACCATGATTCAGCATTCCTGTTTGAGATTGAAAACTTCAATGGTGGTTGGCTGGAGATGGTCCTTGCAACAGATGAGGCTGTGTCCTGCACAGAGGAGATTATGCCTCTGAAGGGTGTGAGGTCGATCTTTTGTCCCAGAAATTCCACATTTTCTGGTAACTCTATCGAGTCTGTCAGCTTGGGAGTCCCAATAATGCCCTCTTCAAACTTGATCTAAATCAATAGATGAACAAATTGACAACGAATGTTAGGAGGCCTATTTTCGAAAGCTATTTAATTGTCCAGTAAAAAAGACAACTGACTCAATATTTTGAATAGAAAATTAAAAAGATTAATTGGTTTCAAGTTTTAATGAAGTGGTGAGTGGTAATTCTTTCCTGGTTAAAGTCTTGCTTCCAGTATCGTCTAAAGCCTGATGTAGAGAGACAATTTTGAAACATTTTGAAGACATGGAAGAGCATAAAATTCTATATTGAAAAGCTAAGGAGATGATTTCGTGTTGATTGATTATTATTTTTAAACTTTTTGCACCGTTAAAACGGAGATAGGGATGTTGTTCATGTAATACAAAACAAACCTGCACACGCTTGGGGCTTCGGACTTCAAATTTGGCATTGGTACTAATGGATGTAGTAGCCAGCGGCCCTGAGAATTGCACAGAATTCTGGACAGTAAAGTTCTCAGAGTCGATTGTCTGAGATATTTCCTCAACCTTCACCAATGGCAGTGTACCCCTTGACAGCAATGGGAACAAGCCCGCAAAAGATGTGTATCTGCAGTAGCACGTGATCTCTATGTAAATGAACAGTCACCAAATCAAAATCCGAACAAAGACTTTTGCTAGTGGTGTTTTGTGATTCAGATCTAGTTCTGTTCAAGAAGACTGAGTACAAGATGGCATTAGTCACAGTCCATGCCAAATCGAAATCTATAATAACCATCAACAATAACATCCATGAATCAGTTCGATCATCTTTACTAGCCTTTTAGGGGTCATTGCTTGGAAAAATATATAAAAGTATTGGCGTTGAGACTACAAGAGTGTAGGTTTAAGTCTTGAGAACACAGTCGCATGGTAGAAAATGCTGGTGTGCACGGCTGCTTGCAAATTCTTCCTAATAGGAACCACGCCTCTGTAGGACTGTTAACAGGTACTGGCTTTTTTATCTGCCCCAGTAACTAAAGCAGAATGAAGAATCGATTATGGGCTTCCAGAATTGAACTATATCAAGAAATATATTTTACATTGTTTCAGAAAGAATGGCTTCCTCGTCAGTATTTTTCTTTTCAATCTATTCCCCCACATACCATTATCTTTAAATGCGTGCTTCATAAGGTGGCAAGGAAGACTAGTTCTTATGGGAACATCAAGAACTAGCTCAAGGATGCAATATCATTGATTTGAGAGAAACAATACACAGTCTGCTGCGAGCACAGTTCAGGATGGCAACGCATGAAATACAGAACGAGCAAGATAAGTGACAGTAGGAACCTGGAAAACCATTATGGTGGGCCTCAAAACTAAACCTATGGTTGAAACTTGAATGGATCCAATGAGCTTTAGAATCATAATTAAGTGATTAAATTTTGGTGCAGGCATAGCAAGATGTCATTGGCAATGTTCAGTAATCCACACAAAGCAGATCCTAGCGTGAGTGTGTGAAAATGAAGAAGAAAAGCTTACGCAAGAATCCATTTGCCATTGAGCAGAGTTAAGGCCTCGGTTGGAGCAGGATTGGGGTTTCTGGCCTCAAGCTGAGTAATAAGCTCCACAACCTCAGCTCTAGTCTCACTGGTAGCATTCAGCCCACGATCAGTCCCGTAAAAAGTATCCACCAGCTGTCTCTTCAAGCTATCAACCTCTGTCAGCTCTTTCAGCTCCCCCTCCCCCTTCTCCGCCAAAGCAACCGGAGGGCCTTCATTTTCTGGACCCCCATTGTCCCCATCCACAGCCTTGACCAAGAACAGATTCCTTCTCCTGGTGGTTAGCAGAATTCTTGATTTCAAGATCGAATTGCTGGTTGTTGGGCTGGTTTTGACCGAGTTTAGAGGGACAATCGAGGGTCTCGAAGAAGTAGATTGGGAGTAGAGAGGTGTTTTTGAAGAGAGTGTCTTGCATGGAAGTTGATTTAATTGAGAGATGGCTGCCATTTCCTTGAATTTTGGTTTCCAAGACGAAGAGGGGTGGCTTCTTTGAAACAGAGTATCCAAGACCGGCAACCAAACTAGGATGATATTGTCGCCCAACCTCTGTCCTCGACCTCCGTACAGTCTATAAATAGCTTTTTCGGAATTACCATCTTGTCCTGAGATTTTTCTTTGACAATAGAAGGCAATCGTGGTTTTATTGGGACGAAAATAACCTTTCCTCGCAAAAATGAAATGAAAAAACGGGGTGGGAGCCCAAGTCAGGCGGGGTAGTCTCGACAGCTGAGGACCAAGCAAGGCGGTGTGAGGCGGAGAATATTTTGGTGTTTTATTTATTTGAATCGAAGCAAATAAAACGATGGGCTGTGATGTGATTATTAAAAAAAAAAAAAAAACTCTAGAGTGTTCCATTGCTTGTCGATTCTTGGTGGGCCGGTGATTTTCTTGTCAAAAATATCTTAAACGGGGCTAGAAGCGATAAAAAAATAAATAGAAAAAGAAATAAATAATAGTGGGGTAATGAAGACGTGTTGAACTGTGAGGTTCACATTGTTGACATGTCTGGTTTGTTTAGAATCATGAGGTTGAGGTCTTGCAGCGGACAAGACGGGTTGGCGACTCCCTTAACCATGAGGCTTTGTACGGTGCAGTGAACAGTCCACGTACAACTCTTTTAATCAATTAAGTTTTTAGATACGATGTATATAAAAACTAATGTCATCGTATTAGTATGAATATTCGGACTGATATTTTATATATTTATGTCATAATTAGAAAATACATAGTCATATCTCAAGGATCAATTAACAACACGAATCAAGTGAGTAGCTATAAATTCACAGTATATATGTTGACTCATATCAAAAATATAAATTCAATAATTGATTATGCTCTATTATAACAATAAT
Organism: Salix dunnii; assembly: GCA_015731905.1. Taxonomy (NCBI): domain Eukaryota; kingdom Viridiplantae; phylum Streptophyta; class Magnoliopsida; order Malpighiales; family Salicaceae; genus Salix; species Salix dunnii. The sequence continues at coordinate 173,030 of CM027662.1, read as the reverse complement.
GATAATCAACGTATATATTATTAACAAGTATAATTCAATTCATATTAGGAATTCAAATATTTATAATATTTCAAATGCATATTCAATATTATTAACCCATTTGTCTCAAAAGCAAACAAGATTCAAAAACAAATACAAAAAAAAAAAAATCTACTAACATGCCGCTGGCAGAATATTAGGATTATTTGAATATGAAATGAGACATACTCAAAAATGATTAAAAAAAAAAGAAATATATTTAATAAAATTATCCAAGAGTTTAGCTCATAATTCAATGTATTTTTTTAATCAAGCTATCTATTTTTCTCAAAACTTAATGGGTTTTTTTTCCAAAATAAATAGTTCACAAAATTGATAATACTTATTCAAATAAACCCCAATTATTAACCAAACTAATATGAAAAATTGATATTTCATTTAGGGATCATTCTGAAATTTTCTCAGATTTTTAGGGGTCAAATCGTATTTTTATGAAATAGGACTAAATTGAACACTTTTATATAAAAAATTTACCCATAATTCATCTCCAATTATGTCCATAATCTCGAATTTCACTTCAGGGATCAAATTATGATTTTTCAAAGTTCAGGGACTAAACTGAAAATTTCATAAATGAGGGACCAAACTGAAATCTCATCATCTTCAGCCTCCAACCTACTGTCTAGAATTCTAGAAAAAGGTTTTTCATACTTTTCTAATATTGTTTTACACCTAACACATCAATTAACTTCAAAATTATCTATAATCCAATCAATTAAAATATCACGCAGCATATTTATTAATTCATCAATCAAACCCAAAACAAAATTTTCAAACCGTAATCATCTATAAAATTAAAATATTAACTAATAAAAATATTTATACATATTAAAACAGAAACATTACCTTAATAACTTATTTCTTTTTTTTTTGATTCGCTATTTTAAAATTTAATAACTCTATTGTTTTCTTTTCTTTTTGTATTTATATTTACAAACTTTATAAATTTATTTATATTTAATTTTAAGTCATCAAGGACATTATTGTATTTCCCCCTTTTAAATTTGTCAATACACTACATTTATGCTGATTTTAAATTAAAAAAAGCCCTTTGTTATTTGAGGAGAATATTAGAAGATAATTTATTCGATGGATGCCCTGTGTACACGTGGAGTCAACTAGAAGATGGTGAAAAAATGGTCGCAGTTGATCTAAAAATCTCCCTTATGGGTATTTGACCATTATAATACGTTTTAAAATAAACAATTACGAGTGGTGATGGTATTTTTAGACAGTACACCAACCTACCTAAACTCCTCTCATGCTACGTCTGGAGAAGGTTTTGATTTGGTGGTGGCTTGAATTTTAAATGGCAGCAATTATTGAACTCGAAAAAGAATTCCCATATCCTAAACGAAGCTATGATTATAATAAACAAAGAAATTTGTATTCTTATTGCGGACGGGAGATAGATTCCAATCCACAAAGTACCCTCCGGGAGCTGCCAACTGGCTTCCCTGACCCTCGATTATTGAGCCAACTCCAATGGCTTTTGACTTTACTGTGGCCGGCTAATAAAAATATATACATATCTTGAAATAGTAGCCAATCCGAAGTTTCTTGCGACTGATCATCCACCTCTTCGTATGTATTGACGTGGGGAAGAGCTCCTCTTTCCTCTTCTCTACATTTCCTTGTCTTCCTTCTATCTTGTCCTTCTCTCTCTAATATCGACAAATCATCATAAACCCCATCTCATCTGGCTTCCTATACTAAGCTGCTGATCATGATGATGATTAGCTCCCAAATCCTGCCATGGAATTCACCCTTCTTTTCTCTCACTTTCATTTCCGTTATCAACAACTGACTACTACACATACAGCAACATCATCTTCTGCGGCTAGAACCAGACGGTGTCCATTAAATTTCTCGCCACTCTTCAATAAACTCTTCACGAGACTCCCATGCACGATTTTATTAATTAACCCTTCTCCACCTGTATGTATTCCAATACTATTCGAGCTTATTTCCTCCCCCCCTCTCTCTATAACATGTAGTTCTAGCACTGTTGCTTTCGTTTTTGTGTGTTGGGTTCTTGTTAACTTGTTGAAAAATGAGTCTGCTCAGCGTGTTGCTGCAGGAACCAGAGATTAGAGAAGCAAGTACAATTCTTGCATTGCTCAGTGATCAAATGGAAGGCGTAGATTCATCAAGAAGAAGATCAAGAAGAACGAGTCTTAAGGAGCGGCTAGGATTAAAAGGTTTGGGTTGCTGTGGGACCACTTGGGGTTTCAGTCCCACCACCATCGTCACCAATGATGATCCTGATACTGATGAAGAGCAGGAAGAGAGAGAGGCTGTAGTAAATACGGGTCAGGAGGAGAGAGATTCTGATCCGGGCTGTTTAGATCCGAACCCGAGTCCGAACCAACAGCATTCTTCGGGGATGAACTTAGCTGCTGCTCTGGCGGCAGAGAGACAACTGAGGGAGGCAGGAAGTAATATCATGGAGCCCGCCAGTGTCATTGATGTGGGAAACACAAGTGTTGGTTCGACGGGGACGCCGGTAAGGGTGTCGTTGATGAGGCTGCTAGAGGAGAGCACGGAAGGAGGAGGAGGAGGAGGAGGAGGAGAAGTGGTGATTACGGAGACGACGGGAGGAGGAGTGGGGAATGATACAGTGTGTTGCGTGTGCATGGGGAGGAAAAAAGGAGCAGCATTTATCCCATGTGGGCACACGTTTTGCAGGGTGTGCTCGAGGGAGCTTTGGCTGAATCGAGGTAGTTGTCCCCTTTGTAACCGATCAATCCTTGAAATTCTCGACATTTTCTAATGTTCAATTTGATGATGATCTTGCCATTTTGTTCATCATCACGATCCATCTTGCCGATCAATTGTGATGCTTCCTCGAGATTCATTATATCTTTGATAAAAGGGGGAAATCAGCATTCAACTTGTGAATGGTACTGACAATGCAATGTGTGGATTATAAATTAATATAATACACCGATCGAGCTCTCATTTTTATGTTGATTCCATACAAGTTGCGAGTTTGTCCTCTAATTCGGCAAAACAGAAACTATGATCAAGCTAGGGTGTTGAATAAATTAACCTTCTCTTCTTTTTTTACGCATTAACCTCAAATCCTCCCGTACATTTGTAGCGTTGTGAAAATGCTGGTTTTGACTCTCGACTTCGACATCAGGTTTCAAGTATTTGTTTTCTTAAAAAAACATATTTTTTTTATTTTAAATTAACTCTTTTAATGTTATTGTCAAAAATAAAAGTTGTTATTTATTATATTTCCAAATAATAATAATAGTAATAAAAAAACACTCCCGACTCGAATACACTTCTGGTCTCGGGGAATCGGTATAGTCCCGAGGATTATACAATTTTAGTCTTCGTGCGTGTAGTGTTTCTCACGCCATGTTGCTGACCGTTCCCCCCAAAAGCTGCAGCTCCCAGCCCTAACCGGGGACCGAACTACTCGAAGAGTTGAATCTGTCTAAAGCCTACGCAAACCACCTCTAAAGTGGTAAATGCAACGCCATCGAAGTTCGAGGACATTGGACCGCGCCACGATACATTTTCAATGGGCTTTCTCACTGTAACCCCAAGTATGGGCTCAACTGAATTGGCACCAAGCCATGAAAGTTGAGTTTATTGGCTATCAAATTAATATGATATCATCCCAAGTTTTTTCCTTTTCCACAGAGAGATATCGAGGAGCTAATATGAGACACGATCGACGTCCAGCTCTCAATAAATTGACATTTGATGGACAAATTAAAAGGCATGGACCGCATATCGCATACTTACTGAAAAGCTCGTGGATAAGCATTAGCCATGGGAATTACCTCTGATCTGATGCAAAAATATCAAAGATAGCAAAGCATAAAAGAAACAGGAAGAACAAAGTGTTGAATAGGAATGAGCATGACAAAGATAATAATACGAAGCTTTGAAATGACCCTAAAAAAGACAAGCTTCTTCGTGGAGCTATACACCATTCGATCCCTTTGCCTCTTACTCCACCTTTTTTTAAGATATAAAGCCTCCTTTTTTTTTTTAATTTTACCTGACTCACGAGTCTCTCTCCAAGCTTCTACCATTCACTGTATTGGACTGTGTGTGTGTGTGAGTGTAAAGATAAGAAAGAGATAGCTGCGCGCCGTCTCTTTCTTATCTTTTTCAGTGATGTAGATTCCACACACAAACCTAATAATCCGAACTTGTATTGTCATGCTTTTAACATAATGAACAGTGCCTGTCATTTTCCAGCCTTTATTTCCGAGCATTACCAATGCTTAACTCGAACCCCCATTAAAACCCTTCTCTTTCCAATAAACAATATATATACACATGTAGGCATCCGGTTGTTAATCAGTGTGGTGCACCGTGAGGTCATTAAGATTAGGGTTATCTACGAAGTGAACCAAACCCTTCAAATTATGTCGTGCCTGCTCTAGTTGATTGATTGTAATATATTTCTCCCGAGCACGGCCAAACCTCTAGCACCATGCATGATTTGTAGTCTTGCCCCTTTCTGGTTGCCTCCTTCCACTACTAAAAATGGTTCTTAAAAAGGAAAAAGAGATTCCTAAAACATGTGAACTTCCTCAGGAGTAAAAGGCGTAGACATTTTTGAGACGACAAATTGAATCTGAGCTGCAATGCCGTCAATGACAACGAGACAAAAATAAAAGAAGAGCTTAATTTTAAGAGTTTGTGAGGGATAATTAAAGCTCCAAGACTCTTCTCCCTTCTTTTTGCCTAAATTTTAAGAAGTTAGATGAAACGATGAATCACAAATTCATAATCCTTTTTCTCCCCTTCCTTTTCAAATTCATAATCTGGGATAAATTAAGAACCCATGGGCATGCATAAAAACACTCGATTTGTGTATTCCAATAATCACATGATTAATGACAGTGATAATTGAAGAACGAATCCCAGGATGATCAAAGAAAACAGATATATTTTGGTGAATTGTATAGGCATGCAGGGGTCCCATCTTCGTATCATTTTACATCAAAAGATCTACAAACAAATGGTTCCATGATTTGATCATGCTCGTAATTTCAGACCATTAATTGATCCTGCAACGGACCCCTTTCTTCTACTTGGGTAATTGCGGGCCGCTTCATCAATCATGCCTAACCCCAAGCTACAACATCATCATCATCTTGAATTCCTGACGAGGCAAAGAGACACAAGGTACACAACTCATTCAAATTATTGATGTTTCCCCCCCGTTTTAGTAAGAAATGACTGTTTGGTCACAGCTTGCATGGCATTTTGATGATGTGATCAATAAAATCTATATATGTCCCATATGCAGGAGATTGAGCAATCTGGTTGTCCATTGATCAAGACTTGGAATAATAATTTAATTGTCATCGAACTAGATTCTTAAAAGATAACTCTACTCCAGTTTTACAATAATGTTTGGGTTTAGGGTTATGCATGTTTCTGTATCGGTGCTGTTCACGTGTCATCTTCATTAGTTAGTTTCATGGCATGGCTAACGTCGGGGATCGACAGGATAATATTGTCTACATGCATGCTATATCTCACCCCTTGAGTCATGCTTTACACACACATATATATGCAGAAACTCACCACTACATATACATATATATATATATTACGTGACAATATTGTTTTTAGTTGAATGCTTCTGTTTTTTTTTTTAATTTATTGAATGAAAATCGATCTGAGCATTCAAACTACTGATGTAGAACGAAAAGGGTAGCCACCATTGAATTATGAGAAAAGTGTCTTTGAACCATTTGGTGGTGTGTGTATATAAACTTGTAATCTAAAAAGAAATTAGCGAGGTGATGAGAAAACACACTTGCATGTAGAAACCTATCTTTCGTTTTTTAAGAGAGAAATGTATGCTGATCATAAAATGGCATGTGTTCAACAGAGACAGAACATGTCATGTGCACTGCAATCAATAGAAACCAAAATGTTTTCCAGAAACCAAATGTGGTTCCTGGTCTTGTCTCCCTGTTACCAAAGCAAGCCAAAAGTGCGTTCAAGGCCAATAAATTTATGGGAATCTGTCGTCCACGAAAACATTCAAGTTAAAATTGTTGCTGATTATTAATGTCCCAATAAAAAAAAAAGGAGGAGAAAATTAAAAGGATGGATAGCTACATGAACATAAGCTGTATGGATCCATGTTGATGACCTTTGATCTTTTCTTTTCTTCTTTCTTTTTCGAGTTTGGAGACCGCGAAGAAACAACACGACGCTTGCCAGGGCACGAGGGGATTCATGGAACCTGGAAATGGTTCCAAGAGACTGACCACACATTTTGTTCCATTGGCTCCCGTGCCATCTTCTCTTCAAGAGATTTCAGACAAACCAGGCTTGCAGAATCTTTATCTTTTTTTCGTTCGAGTGTTTTTTGAAATTATTTTTATTTTTCAAAATAAAAATAATTATTTTAATATGTTTTTAAACAAGAAAATTAGAGCACTTTTTAACACCACCTCATAGTGGAGACTTGCTGGTTTATTTTAACATAAATATATATTATTATTAGAAACTTTATTGAAGATTAGAAAATAAAAATATTTATTACCTTATTACTGACTTTAGAGAAACTACATTTCATGTTATTAGAAATCATATCATATCCTAATTCCGGTACCAAACAAACAATTAGATTTAAAGAAGAACAAATTTCTCCTCGATTTGACTGACTGTAGTATTCACCATAAAATATAATATATACCATGGCATGTGGTTTTGTCAAGAGCTCGATCTCTGTCGTATTCATAGCTGTAGAGAGGAGAGTTAATTAGAAGCTAATTAAGTTGCTGATTAATTTACAGTCGAGGGTCCAATTCTACTCATGCTTATTTAGGTGATTTTAGATGATCAATTTTCAAAGAGATGACTGAGGATCCGCATGCTTTTGTTTAGCCCATCGCCATCGACAACCAATTCTTGCCCGCAATATGGAAATTCATGCCGTGGAATTCATTCATGGAGCTGGACTTTGCTTGCTTCTACCACCCTTCTTTCCAAAATACTCATTAATTGTCGACGAGTCTATGCATGAAACCACCTTCTTCTTCTTTTCTCCTTTTCCTTTTCCTGACAAGAGTCTATGAGGGGACGCGCGTCAGACAATTAACAGACTTGATTTGTATAAACACAGTGCAGAACAACCTTGAACTCTCCCATGTTATCTTAAATTTTAAGAGGAGATTAAGTCGGGATCAGTACTAGAATTAAAAAACATAATTACACCTTAACATCTCCCACTGGTAATGTTTTTTCTCTGTTTTCTTGCCAGAGGGAAGCCTTCTCTCTGGTTTACCAAACATCTCCCATTAGTAATATTTTAATTTAATCAAGGCTAGCTAGCCAACACTGCTCGCTGTCACCCTTTAGGTGGCATCTGCCTCCCAGCTGATTCTTTTATTCTAATGATGTGTTTGGGAGAGTGGTTGTAGTTGTTTTTCAAAGTGTTTTTTGTACAGAAATATATTAAAATGATATTATTTTTATTTTTTAAAAATTATTTTTGATATCAACACATCAAAATAATTTAAAAATATCAAAATATATTCATTTCAAATAAAAAAAACCAACCACAGTCAAATACATATTTTACTACAGTGCCAAACGGGCACTAAATAATTACAACCGAATAAACTAACTCATCGACATCACTTTTGTTCGAACCATGTTTTGCTTCTCTAAAATATTTTCAGAAGCTTTAAACCTTTCTAATTAAAAACAAAGAGATAACAGTTTCACAAATCTTGAAATCATATAAAAAAATTTGAAGCTATAAACAGAACTCTCGCCTTCGAATGGGAAAAAGGTACACAAATCTCTTCCTTCATGATCCCTCAAATTAAAGCCCACCTATCCCTGAGCTTTCCCGGAGAAGAGATCCATCCATCCTAGTTCATTTCATTTCATTTCGAGGAAGTGCTTTCCAGAAAGATGGTTGCCGAAGACTAGACCACAGCTAGCTTCATAATGCTTTCTGCTCCGCGTCTGAAGCATGTCATTTTTTGTTTCATCCACACATTTTGTGCCAATTAATAAGCCAACCTGTGAAAAATCAAGCTGATATAAGCTCGTTTATCTACATCACTGACTAATTAATGTGATAAATCACAAAGTTAAAAGATGGCTGACAACCAGCTGCGTAGATAAGAATACGTGCACACCAGCAATGCCATCCCCGTACGTCTGAACTAGCTAGTTTCATTGTAGATGTATTCTTTTCTAGTTAGCCACACCTATACATATTGGATTAGGATTGCACTTTAACCATGAAAAGCTGAATCCACTCAATTAATTATAAGAAAATATAGATATTCTATTGACATTACATTACCCTATAAAATGAAAAAACCCACGTAGAAGAAGCAATTTCGTAAACACCTTCCTTGAAGTCTTTCCATTATCTAGCCAGTCGACAATATAGGCGTACGTGTTGTGATCTTTCAGGCACTTGAACACCCACAAAAAAAACAAAAGCAGAGAGAGGGATGGGGCGTGCATGGAAAAAAGGAATTGCCGCCACTGCACGTCGGGCCTTGCGTGGTCAAGCCCGAAAAAGAAAGAACGTATGTTAGGAAGTGTACAGCCACGGAGAAGAGGAGGTGCTGTCAAACCCCATAAAAGCACAGGCCGTAGCTGGCTAGAAAGCAAGTGAGATTACAACAATTCACTAGTAACAAAATATCATAAAATCATGGCAGCGGCTTGCCAGTTAGCTTGAGCTTGAGACAAAAGTTGTAGGGTCCATTGTTATTTATATATTATTAAAAAATTATTTTATTTAAAAATTTAAATTATTAGATAAAATTCTAAAATATAATTTATATTATTTTTTATATTCTTTCAAGTAAAAACTATTTGGATTCGAAACTTGTATAAATCTACACTATCTTGTGCCTGAAATAAAATAGAGATGATGAGATTTAATCTTGTAACTGCTGGATCAACAACACTCTAATTCGTTATTAAAAAATTATATTACTTAAAAACTTAAATTATTAGATAATACCTTATATTATTATCTAATATATATGCATACTCCATGAGCTCTGTTTGTTTTACTTTACCTTAGATTTGGATTTATTAATTTTTTTGATCCTCTCTTCTTCACTTTTTTTTTATTTAGAAATATATTAAAATAATTTTTTTTTTACTGCTCTATGTGGGTGTTTGGTTCTGCAGTGTGACCTACGGTTAAGACTCTTCGCAGAGCCAAACGTGATTTTAACCAAACAAGTGCATGAAATTTTAGGTCCAACCTAAAATTACATTCCAGCCGCAGGTAACGAAAAACATTTGTGAGATGCGTTTCGAAAAACTCAACCGCAACATTCATGCATGGGATTAAACTCAACTGCAGGTAACACAGAAGAATTTTTCCAAGTGCATGAAATTTTTTGAACGAACCAAGCTTCTAGCTTTTCTGTGATCCTTGTCTCTCTCTCTCTCTCTCTCTCTTTCCTAACACAGCCGCCGATCTCTCTCTTTCTACGATCATCATCGTTTCCCTCTCTCTCCTCAGTCAGTGATAGCTTGCGGCACCACCATCATCCCCCTCATCATTGTCAACTTCTCCTCCATTCCACAAGTTTTCGTGTCAGCAGCACCGGAAGCAGCATGCCTCGATGTCAGCAACACCAACTGCAACCTTCACACGTTCTTATCGACCACTACACAACACCATTTACGACGCCACCACAACAGGAAAAACAACCTCGGCCTCCTCCACTCGTCGATACAAACAATTGACCCTCTAGTCATAGTTAGTCATGTTACTATTCACATGTTACGTGAACAATAACAACGTGAATAATTCTAAACGAAAGTTGGAACACACCGTTTTGTTTTGTGTCTTTTTTTTGAACTATTGGGTTGGGCTGGACCTGTTCTCAGCCCATCCCAAGTCCAGCAGATTAGGCTCTTTTGGCCCAATTTGGCTGAGCCGACCTATTTAGTTTGGGATAGATCCAATCCGATTTAAAAAAATATATAAAAATCATATATTTTTTAAAAAATAAAAAATTATGTAGATAAAGATCAACCTTGATGAAAGGGAAAGGTGCATCACTTCGTTTTACTCTATAACCCCATTGCTTTTTGATTGATTATGGACCAGAAACTTGTAATTGGATTTTGCATTGGAATTATATTTCTGCAACATGTAGATAGAGACTTGAAACAACATTATTTATCGATCGCAGATGTTTTTTCTGATGATATTTTACTAGATGTTATTCATCAATCAAATAGCAAGGGATTGCAGAGGCCTTGATGTATTGTATGAATTTAGTTCATGATGAAATTGCAAGTGGTTTGATGGGAGAATAAAAACGAGTGTATAATTTACTTGAATTATTAATTATATATTTATTATTATGATAATTAAATATACAATATTTAAAAAATATGTGTATGTCCTTTAAAGTAAGTTGACAACAATATGAAAAGCATGGTAACCAAACACTCAAAATTATTTTTTATTAAACCTCAAACTCAACTATAGTTTTAACCAAACACTTCAATTTCAGTTTTGAACCGTAGCTAAAAATACTTTTCATGAATTTTTTTTTTCCAACCTCATCTACAACCGCAACAACCATGCCAAACACACTTTATAGGTACCCCCTTCTTCCTGTTCTGCCTCTTTTCAAGGTCTATAAATTGCATCTTCCCATCGACTCATTTCACACATAAGAGAGTGGAAAGAGTTTACACTTGGTATCAGAGAAGTTGATATATAGTCAGAGAGAATATTAAGAATGGAGATCTTTCCAGTTATTGACTTGTCAAAGCTTAATGGTGAAGAGAGGAAACCTACTATGGAGGTGATTAATGATGCCTGTGAGAACTGGGGCTTCTTTGAGGTATTTGAAAATTCTTTTAATCGGTATATGTTTATCAACTACAGAGTTCTTTGAAGAATCTTCAAAACAGCTTGTACGTTTTAATAATGCTAACAATCTTTCTGATGAGTTTGTTGATGTTTACTACTTGTAAATGAAGTTGGTGAACCATGGGATTTCTCATGATCTCTTGGACGCTGTGGAGAGACTCACGAAAGAGCACTATAGGAAATGCATGGAGCAAAGGTTTAAGGAAATGGTGGCTAGCAAGGGTCTTGAGGCTGTTCAATCTGAAATCGATGACCTTGACTGGGAAAGCACTTTCTTCTTGCGCCACCTTCCTGAATCCAACTTGGTTGAAATCCCTGATCTTGAAGAAGATTACAGGTTACAGAATTTACATTTACATTTGGTTTCAATTTTATAGGGTACGTAGCTCTAAGAAAAGAACCGGGCTAGATCTTGATGAACGATGACCATATTCATTAATATTATCTGTTTACTCGTTTTCCTGAATATAACAGGAAGACAATGAAGGAGTTTGCACTCGAATTGGAAAAACTTGCCGAGCAACTTTTAGACTTGTTGTGTGAGAATCTTGGGCTGGAAAAGGGATACCTGAAAAAAGCCTTTTGTGGTTCCAAGGGACCGACTTTTGGAACCAAGATAAGCAACTACCCTCCATGCCCTAAACCAGACCTGATCAAAGGTCTCAGGGCCCACACTGATGCCGGTGGCATCATTTTACTGTTCCAAGATGACAAGGTCAGTGGCCTCCAGCTACTCAAGGATGGCCAATGGATTGATGTTCCACCCATGATACACTCCATTGTTATCAACTTAGGTGACCAACTTGAGGTATAACTATACTCCCCTAATGACCGCTACTTCCCATTTTCTTGGTCGTTTTCAATTTGTTGCTCTAAAGTGTGAGAATATGTAGTTTTGATCAAATCATGAACAATGGGGGGTTATGTTTAACAGGGATACCTACCATGTTAAGGGAAGACAACTTTAATGAAATCTGGCATCATGGTTTAGTTTAGTGTCTGTTTGTCTACACGATTTCTTCTGTTTCAAGGGGAAATATATATATATATATATTTGACTCGAAACGCCATTCAAATTTCAAACGGGTCTTGACGAGGACATAATTATTATTATTTTTGTGGTTAATATAGGTGATTACCAATGGGAAATACAAGAGTGTGTTGCATCGTGTGTTAGCTCAAACAGATGGTACCAGGATGTCCATAGCATCATTCTACAACCCAGGAAGAGATGCTGTCATCTACCCAGCACCTGAATTGGTTGAGAAAGAAGAAAAGGAAAGCCAAATCTACCCAAAATTTGTGTTTGAGGACTATATGAAGCTCTATGCAGGCCTCAAGTTCCAAGCCAAGGAGCCAAGATTTGAAGCTATGAAGGCTGTAGAATCTACAATCAACATGGGTCCAATTGCAACTGCTTAGAGAAATGGAAGTGGGTGTTGTGCTTGCAATAATGAGGACTGTTGAGGTTCTAGTGTTGGGATTTAAGTCTTAATTTATCTATGTTACTGAACTTAATAGTGTTTGAATAAAGCCGAAATTAAGCCTGGACTAAGTAGTAGTTCATGTGTAAGGTGCGGGGTGGCTAAGGTTTGAATAGGAGTTTATGTTGTCGAAGGTACGCGGAACATGTCCAAAATCCTCTATAAGACTTGGGCATGTAATTTGTCCTTAAATACCATGTGCTAGTTTAATTTATGCTTTAAAACACTGCTTCTCTGCTGTCTTTCCTCTCAACCTTGTGCCCCATACGCAGCAATGGCGAAACTCTTTCTGGAGTTTTGCTCTCTTTCTTGTTTTGTTTACACGCACGGGGGAGGAAGCTGGCATGAGAATTGATGATCATAGTTTCAAATAGCAGTCTGCAGTCGCCGATCACACAAAGTTGGCAAATGTTAAATTAAGACCGCGGCTGTTGTCATCGTGAACTCATTAAAAATCGATCCCTTATGAACTTTTAAATTTCTTAATGGTTAGGATAACAATTTAACAGAAAAATCGAATCCGATCCAAACCCATCCAGAAATATATACATATATGTAAGACATTAATTTTTGTAATATATCCATTCTCATTCCTAAAATAAAAACACGAAATTAAAATACAAAAAAGTATCTAAATTTGAATTCTGTAAGTGGGGCATTATCGATATACTATTTTATTTATGACAACCTTCATTGTCATCTAAGTGCTTTGATTTCATTGAATAACAGCCCTCACGTTATATACCAGCCATCCTCTTAAATAATGACGGTATGGGTTAATACACAACCCCAATAGAGACTGGGGAGTGTTTTGTATCACATTGAAGTTCCTTTCTCACACATCTCTATAGAACACCATCTTGTGAGTGTTGAAAAAATAATTGAAAGAGGCTAAAAGGATTCCAGCCAGGAGGAACCATTTGCGTGAAACTTGCATAGAAGTGACCTTCCCTTTTCATTCCAAGCAAATGCTCGTGTTTCATGATGACTCTGCCATGTCTTTCACAATCAAACATGTATCATGGGATCCGACTATTTTCAACGAAATACACCATCAATAAATAAAAAAAAAAACCATGTCATCTGTGATCTCATGGCCGGGACTACAGGTGAAATGAAAGTTTGCTATGTATATACATCATTTTTTTTAACATGGTATCTTAGCACGAGCCCATTTTAATGTGCCGCTTGATTACAATGGTGGCATCAACCAAACTAATAGAGATAATATTAGCTGTAAATATTCAAACTTCTTATCTGAGATATTGTATCAGATTATATCAGATTAGTTTGTATTTTAAACATTCAAAAGTCTATTGTATCTACTCCTAGTCTGTAGGAGATTTGATATTATCTTCTGCCTCTTGGCTGTGTATTTATATGTGAACTCATTCAGTAATAAAGTTAAGTGTTACTGCATATTATGGTATCAGAGCTGTATTAGAGGTAACAAATTTAATTTTTCTGCCAAGCCTATCCTTCAATCGGTATCTCACACCCATGGCTGCCTCATCCTCAACTCCTTCTCCCACAACTGAGTCCCAAAATACCCTTATCAGCATTAATGTTGCTGCCCAAACACCTCTCAAACTCACATTCACAAACTACCTCTCCTGGAAACTACAATTTCAAACCCTTTTCATTGGTTATGATTTATTAGGTTACATTGATGGTTCTAAACCATGCCCTTCAGCCACTCTCACAGTCAATGACTCAATTATCACCAATCCAGCAAATCTGTTTTGGATTCGTCAAGATCAATTAATCTTGAATGCAATTATCGGCTCCATCTCTCATACTATCATTCCCTTCATAGCCCAAGCTGCTACAGCACATGAAGCATGGAACATCTTAGCCACAATTTATGCCACTCCTTCCCGTGGCCGTATCAAACAAACCAAAACCCAATTGAAACAGTTAACCAAAGGATCTGATAATATCACCACCTTCCTTCAAAGTGTCAAAGCAAAGGCTGATGAACTTGCACTTTTGGGTGCACCGTTACATCTCGAAGATCTCACTGACAAAATTTTGGATGGTCTTGGGGATGAATACAAGGAACTCACTCGTGCTGTCCAAGCTAGAGACATGCCGATCTCCTTTGAAGAATTGCATGAAAAGCTGCTGAATTTTGAAGCCTCAGAGCATGCTTCCAGTCCAGCCTTGCTTCCATTTCCAGCCTCTGCCAATCCCACAAGCAGAAACTATACACCTTGGCGCTACCCTGCATCCTCAGGCTCCAAAACTCATGCATGACGTCCTTCGACTGCTTCGAATACCAGGTACCCTGCATCACAATTTCGTGGTTCGCAAGTTCCACCAGGTATTCATCCTTCACGTCCCTATTTGGGATATTGTCAAATATGTCGTATGCAAGGTCACACAGCTATGAGATGTCCCTCCTATAAACTCATTCCAGTCAATGCATCTCAACCCCCTTCACCACAGCATCCTCACCCTACGACCCCTTGGCAACCTAAAGCTCATTTTGCAGCCATATCTTCTGGTAAAACTCCATGGCTCCTGGACAGTGGAGCTTCCCACCATGTTACATCAGATCTGGATAATCTCTCCCTGCATGTTCCCTACAATGGTTCCGATGACATTATGATTGGTGACGGCACAGGTCTTTCAATAACCCACACTGGTTCTTCCACTCTTAACACCTCTCATCATACATTTTCATTAGATAATGTATTGTGTGTTCCTGCCATGCAAAAGAATCTGATTTCCATTTACCAATTTTGTGTTACTAATAATGTCTCTGTCCAATTCTTACCAAATGCTTTTCTTATCAAGGATCTTCACACGGGGGAAATACTTCTAAGAGGCAAGGTTAAAGATGGCGTGTATGAGTGGCCACTATCCCCATCGCCAATTACCTTTTCCAGCATAAAAATTTCTTTATCAGATTGGCACCACCGATTAGGACATCCAGCTCTTCCTATTTTGAAACAAATTGTTTCACAAAATAATCTATGTTTTCCCTCTTCTTTTGCAAATAATTGGTCTTGTAATGCATGTCTAAGCAATAAAAGCCACAAGTTATCCTTCTCTCATTCAACTATTTTCTCCACTCAGCCTCTAGAGATAATCTTTTCGGATGTCTGGACATCACCAATTATGTCCACGCATGGTTTTAAATATTATATTATATTTGTGGATCATTTCACTCGCTATATATGGTTCTATCCACTTAAACGTAAATCGGATGTCAAAACTACTTTTATTTGTTTTAAGGCCATCGTAGAAAAATATTTTGACAAGACCATCAAAGCTCTCTACACGGACAATGGTGGAGAATATATTGCCCTTACCGATTTTCTATCAATCCATGGTATTTCTCATCTTACTACTCCTCACACTCCGGAACATAATGGTTTTTCGGAACGTCGTCATTTGCACATTATTGAAACTGGTCTTACCCTATTAAATCATGCCTCACTTCCCCTGGTTTATTGGACTTATGCTTTTGCTACAGCTGTATATTTAATAAATCGGATGCCTACAGTCACCTTAAGTTTGTCTTCACCCTACGAAACAATATTTTCCTCTACCCCAAACTATTCCAAGCTCAAAGTTTTCGGTTGTCTATGCTATCCTTGGCTTAGGCCGTATACCAACCATAAATTAGACACCCGCTCCACATCATGTGTTTTTCTTGGCTATTCCTTGACCCAAAGTGCTTATTATTGCCTAGATCCTTCCACCACCAAATTATTTGTTTCTAGGCATGTTCGATTTGTTGAAAATATTTTTCCATTTCATCAACTGGCTGCCTCTGTTTCTAACCCTTTGACTTCCATTGCTGCTTGGCTTCCTTTGCCCATTCATGTTCCCATTTCATCACAGGTACCCCCAATCACCACGCCATCTTCAACTACTGTGCACCAGCAGTCCCTCGGTGAAGCTTCACCAATTTCCACTCCACCTGTTGTGTCTTCTTCTCCCACGCAAGGTACTTTATCTATCTCTGCTATGCCACCCACTGTAACCTTGCCATCCCCACTGTCGATCACACAGGTCCCCCGTCCCATGCCCTCATCCACAGAACTCATCTCTCACAACACACCCCAACCTACCCACAGCATGACTACAAGATCTAAAAACAACATCTACAAGCCTATTACCAAATTAAACCTTAATGTCCAGCTTAATCATAATGATTTGGAACCTACAAGCTTTACACAGGCTTTCAAGATTTCTAAATGGCGTGAGGCCATGTCTGCAGAATTTGATGCTTTGGTCAAAAATGGTACCTGGACTCTTGTTCCCTATTCTTGCAGTCAAAATCTGGTTGGAAACAAATGGGTGTTTCGGGTTAAACACAATTCAGATGGTTCAGTCAATAAATTCAAAGCTCGCTTGGTAGCCAAGGGCTTCCATCAACGACCTGGACTTGATTTTCATGACACTTTTAGTCCTGTTGTTAAACCATCAACAATAAGGCTTGTTCTCAGCATTGCCGTAAGTCGTGGGTGGCCATTACGTCAACTTGATGTAAACAATGCCTTTCTTCAAGGCCATTTATCTGAAGATGTTTATATGTGTCAACCGCAGGGCTTCGTTGATCATGACAGACCCTCTTATGTTTGCAAACTCAACAAAGCCATTTATGGTTTAAAGCAAGCCCCACGGGCTTGGTATCATGAACTCAGGGCATTCCTTCTGCAATTTGGATTTCTGAACTCTCATGCTGATACGTCCTTGTTTATTTTTCAGCATCATGCAGTCACAATGTATCTTCTTGTCTACGTTGATGATATCATTCTTACAGGAAACACCATGAACACAATCACTCACTTCATTTCACAGCTGGGCCACCGTTTCTCTATCAAAGATCTCGGCCACCTCACTTACTTTCTAGGAGTTGAAGTGGTTCCAAATTCTAAAGGTCTGCTGCTTTCTCAGAAGAGATACATTAAGGACCTTCTTCATCAAACTAAAATGACTGATGCCAAAGCTGTTCTCACTCCCATTCCCACAAGTGCTGCTCTTTCAATTACATCGGGGTCAACTCTCTCTGATCCCACTGAGTATCGACGAGTTGTGGGCAGTCTTCAGTATCTTCTCATCACTAGATCCGACATCGCCTTTGCTGTCAACAAACTGTCACAATATATGCATTGTCCAACCACTGAGCACTGGTCCTTTGTCAAACGCTTACTGCGATATCTTGTTGGCACAATTAATGAAGGTTTACAACTCCATAAACTTTCCCCACTCAGCTTGCATGCGTTTACAGATAATTCTCTCAGTCTTCATGCCTTCTCTGACGCTGACTGGGCAGGAGACAAGGATAACTTTTGCTCGACAAGTGCATATATTATCTATCTTGGTCAAAATCCAATTGCCTGGTGTTCTAAAAAGCAACGTACAGTTGCTCGATCTTCTACTGAAGCAGAGTATCGCTCTGTTGCCAACACTGCTGCAGAGCTAAATTTTATTTGTTACCTTCTGACTGATCTTGGGATCACACTTCCTTGCTGCCCTGTTATATATTGTGACAACATTGGGGCAACTCAACTATGCTCAAATCCTATTTTTCACTCTCGTATGAAACATGTTGCCATTGATTTTCATTTCATAAGGGATCAGGTACAAACTGGTGTGCTTCGGGTTGCTCACATTTCCTCTGAAGATCAACTTGCAGATGCTTTAACAAAGCCCCTCTCCAGTACTCGGTTTCTACAGCTCAAACACAAGATTGGAATTCTCTCTCGAGCTCCATCTTGAGGGGGCATGATAGAGATAATGTTAGCTGTAAATATTCAAACTTCTTATCTGAGATATTGTATCAGATTATATCAGATTAGTTTGTATTTTAAACATTCAAAAGTCTGTTGTATCTACTCCTAGTCTGTAGGAGATTTGATATTATCTTCTGCCTCTTGGCTGTGTATTTATATGTGAACTCATTCAGTAATAAAGTTAAGTGTTACTGCATATTACAAACTCACTCTACGATGGACAACTAGCAGCACCCGCCAACACATGGTATTATAACAAACTCAAAACTCTAGAACAAATTATTCATCAATGGCGACAGAGTCAAAGTACAGCCGGGTTCTTTATCAAGGGAAAAAAATCATGAAGAAACCGTCAAATCTATTGGATGGACAGCAGTAACAGAAAAACAGGATATGCAGAAGGGTTGCCTGGATGCTCATGGGTACGTTAACATGACATGCTACTACATGGAATCCTTTCCTTCCTTTTAAATAGGAAGAAAATTCAACACCAAAGCTTCATTTCTATCACAAGGGGAAAAAAAATATTCCTACACGCTACAAGAATTTCAACAAATTGAAACACTAAGAGAATCATTAATTAAAGCACAACATCTTGCAACAACTCCAAACAGAATAGGCCATGTTCCGAAAAATCAAGAATTCATTATTTGACCACACTATTGTCAAAAATCCCACGATCATAAAATTGTTTACGGAAAACTCATTGGTATTCGAACAGAAAAAGATCACTTCCAAAGTTAAAATGAAGACCTTGCAATGGAAATGTTGCAAATATCTGTTGAGGCACACTCCTTTTGAATGCTGAGACCCAAACAGTCAATTCCAGAATTCATCCTCCAGCAGAGAGAAAGAACTTCTTTACCCCCAGCTTTATGTTCATTAGTAAGAACACAAGGAAGTTATTCATTGATGCCATTGCACGCTAAGGAAACATTAGTCTATGCTTCTATCATACTTTATTTACCTCACTCTTATCTGCTTCATTAACATTATCAGTGTTTGAATTCTGAACCCTTTTGTCATCTTCATCTGCTGCATCTCTGTTGGAGCAATGGTTCTTCAAAACCATTGAAATGTCAGCGTCAGATGCTCCAGCAAGCCCAAAGCGCTCAACTGCAGCATCAAGTTTATTCTTCCAACCATCCATTCCTAACTTGCACTCAACTTGGGATCGTTCAAAAAGCATGTTACCCCAGAAAAGATGTATCTGTGATCTCATCACTGCTGCTTGCTCAGCTGCTTCTTCAGGCATAATCTCACCCTGAGCACCATTTTCAGAGGACTCGCATTCAGCATCACTTCCTAGTTTCTTTCTTCTTCTCAACATTTCATCCTTCTTGCTTGCACTTGGATCTTTCAGCTCATTTGCTTTCTGCTCCTCCAGCTTCTCCCACATCTCAGTTGCTGCTTTCATCTTCTCCTCTGCACTGTCAAAGAGTTGAAGAGTTTCAACAGAGTCCCAGCTTGAGAGATCTATTTTATTTGCAAGAGCAAATGACCAATGAAGTTTGGCCATTTCAAATTGCTGCTGCCCCAATGCCAGCAAACCCTCGTAAAAGTCAGGGTTAATCAAGAGTGCTTCCTCATACTTCTTTCTGGCCAAAGAATACTCCTCCTTTACCCAGTCATAAGCTGCTTGAAGCTGTGCAGACACAACCTCCTTTCCAGCAGACTCATCCAAGGGTATGCGTTTTCTTGCAGCACACATATGAACATTTCCCCAATTGAAAAAAGCCAAAGCAGCCACTTCCTGGAACTTTGAGGCAGCCCTATCAAAAAGGCTTTGAGCTTCTTCACTTGTTACTGTCTCCTCAAGGGCCTCTGAACACAGATCCATCCCAAGTTCATGCAAGTCGATATGAGCATTTGGGTCAATACCGACATGGGTGCGAAATAGCTGAGCAAACTCAAACAACCAATCATCCATCTCTACTTCCTTGCTTTCTGGATCTTCTGAAGCTCCTGGTTTCTCCTTTGTAGTTTCTTTCTCAGCCTTATCAATTTCAGTATCAACCACTTCTAACACAGATTCACCAAGTGATGAATGAGACCCACTTTCACCCCCCTTGTTCTCTTCACTCTCAAGAGGCTTCACCTCCTCTTCCTCTTCCAGTAATGTTGGCTCTTGCTCTGGACTCACCTCAACAACATGCAATCTCAACATTCCAACTGAATCAGTTTTATCTGTATCAGGCCCCATTACCAGAAAGCTGTCTACAGAGGACTCTGCCAATCTTAGTTCAGTTGTGCATGTTATGGTCACCAAATCACCATCAATATCTTTGTATTTGATCAAAACTGACTTGGATGATGGAAAACGCTTGCTCACTATCTCCCTTAACACTTTGAAAGTACAATTAACTGGCATCTGTGCTAGCCTTATGTCATGGTCATAGACAAGTTTCAATGGTCTAAATCGAACTGCCACCTCTGAAACCTGTCTAGGCAACAGCATTGAGGAAGATAGGGATTCCTTTCCCTGTCTATCCTCTCCTGTATTGGCAGAAGCTTTTGAAGAATCACTCAAAGGCTTCAACACAAGTTTCGGTAACTGGTTTTTGGTCACAGGACCATTTTCACTGACCAAATCCATCAGAGGCTTTTCCGTCTTATTACTAGGTGATACAATAGACCCCCCTGGTGGTGCAGCTGCCTTCTTCGAAGCTGGCCAGGCTGGTAAACAAGGCCCAAGACCACCAATTGGGGCACCACGCACCGCAGATGCCCCTAAGGCAGCAGGGGATGGACGGCTCTGGAGGTCCTGCTGAGCCTCTTGGCGAGGACCAAACACAGTCCTCAATCTCTGTGTAATATCCAAAGCATCACGGTGATTCGGATCAGCCCCTAACAAAACCTGAACATCCTGCATAGCCATTTCATATTTCCCTATAGCCTCAAATGCACGAGCCCTCCTAAGAAGAGCCCTTGCAAACTGAGGCTGCACTTGAAGCGCCATTGTACACTCAGCAATAACAGTCTCGTAATCAATAGGTTTCATTTGCATCAAACAAGCAGCCCTATTGCTATGAAACACTGCACGATCAGGGTGTGTTTTGGGAGTTAAACGAAGGGCATTGTCATATTGTTCAAGAGCACCAGCATAGTCCTTGTTCTGAAACCTCTTGTTCCCTTCTTCTTTAAGCTCATGAGCTCGTTTCAAAAATATTGAAGAGTCTAAATCAATACCCCCATTAGCATTTGGGATAGCTTTTGAATTTGAATTACCATTATTTTCCACACTTAATGCTTGGTTTGCACCAGCACCACTTCCCTTCTTCTTCTTACCTCCAGATTTCCCCATATAATTATACCTTCCCTAACTCACAAAATCTCAATAACCCAATTGGAAAATTACTTACTTGAGCTTAAATTCAATCAAAATGGGATTGAAAGTTGCAATCTTTGAGCTCTAATTATAAAGAGACATAGAGAAAAGAGTACTCACAGTTATTGAAAAAATTAAAGTCGATGCCTTTACAGCTTGAAAAGGCTCAAAAGAGCTGAGTTTGAGAGGGAAACTGAAATCCGTTGAACTGCAGTTCAGTTCAGGATTAAATGGGGTTTTGGGCACCTTCAAAGAAAACTCTAGAAGATGTTGTTAGGGATCAGTTAAAACATCAATGGGTCCAACCATCTAATATGGACTCCGTTGTGAAGTCATTGTCAGCCGTTTGATCTGGCGACCCTTGAGAAAAAAAATCAGACTTTTGGGCTAGCAACCCAATTGGATATTCGTTGCATCATGCATGGCCCAGAGGATCTAGTCTAGGGGGTCATAAACACTTTGGAGCACAACTAGGTCAATATGAGAATTGCAAAGGGTAGTATGGTAATAGTAAAAAGACTTCTAGGGTTTTATCATCCCTTTAAAGAAACCTCGGTGATATCTTATAAATCTCCCCGCAGACTCTAGGAGCTAGCGGTGTCCCTTCAAAAAAATTCCTGAACTGTGTTTTAATGTAGGTATTTGTTTTGAACTTGAAGCAATGACTTCCAACTTCAAAACGTCATTTTTTGTTTAGATCAACGTTTTCAAGCATCAAAACTTGAGAGTTTTCTGGTCTGTACTTTAAGGGGCTGTGTTCCATGATCCTTAGCATCGAAACCTCAGTTCTGTCAATGGAGAAGAGACAGATTCAGTGTCTCTTTCTTTCGAAAGAACAGAGGTAGAACAAATGTAATGGCCGAGATATCGTTTCATTCGTCATCCTTTGATTGACGATTCGATTGTTGCTCGTCCACATTTTCTTTCACTTCCATTTTACAATGAATTGCTTTTTTTGTTTGTTTGAATTAATTCCTTTTGTGATTAAAAAGTATCGTTTTCGATTATTTGAACAGGTAGGAGGTAATCATATTTAATGAATTTGTCAGTTCCTTTTAGCTTATGGGTTATACAAGGAATCAGCAACATAACTGGAACTGGATGCCCTTGTTCAAATTTAACTTGAAAAGTCGTACAAAAAACATGTTTGAGATTGAATTACAGGAGGCGTTTCAAATGTTTTTTTTTTTATAAATATATTAAAATAGTATTTTATTTTTATTTCTTACATCAGATATTAACACATAACAGTGCCAGCCATGTAAAGATTGTGGATTTCAAGTCCATTTTCCTTGGACATTTGCATCAAGTACAGCACAACGCAATAAGAAGGGGGAGAGAAGTAAAGGAACACTAAGAATAGAATGATATCAGTATACCATCGAACTTGAATCAGTTTCTGCACTCGTCCATCTCGTTCAGACTCTTATCCTCTCTAAGCTTGTATATTCTCTTCATCTGTTTGAAGAAGATATACTGCTCGAAGAATATATGGTTGAAGAAAAGGAGAATGGTAAATTCTTCATGCTTGAAATGTCAAATAACTCCATAAACCTCTGATCTGACACTCTAGCTTTGGCTGCTGCGTGCCTCTGGTATTCATCAAATATAGATGACAAGCACCATCTTTGCCATTTTCTCAGACATCCCACAAGACACCCAGTTCGATGCTGGGCATAGACCAAAGATACAACTATCAGCACAAGCTCAAACTTTTTTCTAAGAAAGCAGGGAAACGCAAAGAAAGTAGATTTCCTCGCTTGCAATGAATTAAGACAGGGTGATTCCTTACATCTGGCATGTGAAAAAGATGAACACGAGGGTAATTGTAAAACAAGCAAACTGCGACAGACAAGTATAAAAAGGTGGAAGCTTTCAGCATGCCAAGGATCACTTTCAATGCGTGGCGGATTGTTTCCTCTGTAATGTTTACAAAAGGCTCCTGTCCACTCTACATCATCAATTACTAGAAACTTGGACACAAGAATATTGTTTCGAATGCAAAGAATATAATCGTATAATTTTCAACTCTATGAGCAAAACGCCTCAATCTAACCTGGTCAATCGCACAATAGAGAAGTATTTTCCTGGTGAAATTTTGATTATTATTATTTAAAGATTTCATAGCCAGGGTGCCATCAAACCATCTTTTTAGTCGCATTATAACATCAACATGAGATATTGGAACACTGAAGTTGCAAGCTTTCACTCATTTATGATTTGATCAACCAAGCGTTTGAAAACCCCGAATTGTAATTACTCTTTAAAAAGAAAAAAGAATAAAAAAGAGAAGTACCTTGCACGTTCCATTATCACATATAACACAGTGCGTGTGTTTAGGGGGGCCTGTGAATGGATCTCCACGGTGAGGATTTAATTGGATCCCCTTTGTGGATTGACAAGGTGAGATGAGGAGCATTCTTTTAATTTAATGGGAGAGCGACACGTTGCATTTTGCCATTCAGATTTATTTGTTAGACGAGACTCCATTGTACATGTGTTCCTCTTTCTAAAGGGCGATTTTACAGTCTTTAAATCCATAAATAATTATAGGTCTCTTGAAATCACTAGTTTATTGAGTTAATTTCCTAAAAGATATTGGCCTGTTTTAACAAGTGGAGCACTGGTGATCAACACATAATAGTAAAGTAATTATTCTTAAAAAGAAAAGCAAATACTTTTTTAAAAAAGAAGAGAAGTAGCTTGCACATTTCAATCCCAAACTGAAAAGGCCGAATTCCATCATCCTTCAAGAACTCGTTATTTGCTTCTGGATATGGTTCTGGGCACAAATATCTTTATAAAGAAGGAGAAGAATAAGATGATGATGATTCAGGCCATTTATAATAAAATAGTAAAGTAAGTAGATGAAGGTTTAGTTTGAGTTCCCTTTCTGTGTTTTAAATATATTTAGTATGATAAGTTGTTACTAAAAAATTTAAAGTAAAAAATAATTTCAAACACAATTAACACTCTTAATTATAAAACTGTTTCAAATTAAAACTACAAATATTGACCAGATAGCATTTAAAATTCATTTAGTATTTTGATAGTACTTAATTTTAAAGTGTTTTTTTTACTTAAAAACATATTAAAATAATATATATATATTTTTAAAAATATTATTTTTATCTTCAACATATCTATGAAAATACAATTAAAAATATTATTTTTATCTTCAACATATCTATGAAAATACAAAAATAATATAATTTCAAACCAATAAAAAGAATTATTTCTATAAAATAGTCTTGAAATATATATAAAAAAATTAATTTCTTAACAATCAATGTACTCAAAGCATAATAGGAATGACAAGTCACTTCATAGTTTTTTCAAAACCCAATAAAACCTTTGTCTATAATAAAAAGAGTGAGTAATAATGGTTCCCTTCAGAAAAAGCTTTTGATAGTCTATCGTGGTCGCCCAATTATATGTTTACTTTTTTCTAGTCGATTACATGAGAGGTTCATTAGAGTTTTATAATTGGTAGATAAAATTATATTTAAAAGAGAAATCCTAGTTAATGTAGGAGTTTTTAATGAAAAATAATTTATAAATAGACTTGCAAGGCTCAACCCACCTCCATTAGATATTGTTTGCTCTGGCCCACAACCTTAGGGTTTTCTTCTTAGTAGCACTATTGTTGGCCCCAAAACACCTCTGACTTGATGGCAACCAATCCTACATGTATGCCCTGACTTTAGACACTTTGTTTCTGATGTGGGATATTACAAAACTAGTTTTATTAAAATCTTTGTTTACTTAGAATGTTAGATTTCTAGTTTGATTAAGATTTACTTTGAATAATTTAATTTCTTGATTGTTTAGGACTTGAAGCTTATAAATAGGCTTGTAATTAAAAAAGATCAGGTCAACCTCAACAAGTCAACCGATCAACTGAATAAAGAGAATTGACTGACTAGTTTAACTAATAATGGCAATCTAAAATCTAGATTTAACAAGTTTGACAAATCAAAAGTTATAAGTAATAATTATTAAAATACATGCTATTATGCTAGGTTTAAGAAAAATAAAAATCTTATGACAAAAAAAGATAAGAAAGCCACCATATTACTAATGTATAAAGAGAGAATGCAAGACAACATATGGTATATAAATAATAAAGTCGACAATCACATGTATGGAGACAAAGATAAGTTTATGAAGATTGAAGAATCAATTAGAGATAATCTCACTTTTATGGATTATTCAAAAGTTACCATCAAAGAAAAGATCGTGATTAATATAGATTTTGAGTTTCATTTGGAAAGAGCATGATATTAGAAGATAAGTGATAATGAAAAAGGTGACTTCCAATCAATTTTTGATGAAAAGAAGGAAATTTATGAAGATCATAAAAAATCTACACTCACTCCTCCATAAACACCAATGAGCTCAACCTCTCATACTCATTCTTTTTCTTCTTTCAATGAAAGCTCAAGTAGAAACACTTTATTAAGTTCAGTTAAAAAAAAAAAAGGAGCCTTGATGATTTATATGAGACAACTTCTTCAATTGATGATGATGTAACATTATATTGTTACCTTGCTATATGTGATCCTATAATATTTGAAAAATCAATAAAAAAAAAATAAAAGTGCAGGATTATTATGGATAAGGAGATTGGATTAATTAATTAAAAGTGGATTCATAATTAAAAAAACAAGGAATTAATTATATTGAATTTTTTTTCTTTAATTGATAACATTAAAGGCAAACTATAAGAAATTGAGGACCCGCAAACCCAAAAGTTAATCTCATTTGAAAATGTAACCCTGAATGTAAATTCAATATGGAAATAAAGGAAATGGTTTAAAGTAAATTATATAAAAGATATAAAATGAACTATATACAAAAATTGACCCAATGAATATCATTTGTAAATATTTAGGGTAAAGATTTGTAAAACCAGTACAACCAAGGAACTTGATAAAACTCTAAAGAAGGTATATAAGGAAGTTTAGGCAAATAAATATTATAATCAAGTTTTGATACTTGTAGCAAGGGAAGGGATATAGTGTCACGACCCGATTCCCGGATTTGTGATCAGCACATAGACATTGTTCTTCCCCAAGATTCCACATCTATACGAACCCAAACTTACACACAAGCTAAGCATTCATATTCAGAGTTCAACTCAGTGGAAATAACAAAGTAAACTTTATAACATAATTCGAATGTCTTAATACAAAAGTTGAATAATCTTGTTATAATAGTGGAGCGCTAACTAGACATAAAAATAGAAATGTCAATAATAACCAATATAATAAGTTCTGAAATTTCAACGATAATGATCTGCTAACGAGCTACGAGCCTGAAAATAATAAATAATGAGGGGGTAAGTTTAACAACTCAATGAGTAGATAACATCTAATATACACATACGAGATAATATAACAATGAAAAATATATTATCGAATCGGTTCAGAGTTCTTACAAGAAGTTTCTCAAATATGTCATAATAAGAATGTATAGGTAAAGCTCGTTAGAAAATCATAATGCAATGAGCATGAGGCTCTATATCATGGGATGATCATTCCGCATAGGTTGGTGAATCCCCCGACCAACTAGGGTTTCAGATACGATGTGCACAAAGACAAACATTTCCCTGTTAGTGTGGATATTCTAACTAGCATATCGTAGGTGTATATATATCATAATCAAATAGATATATTCATATCTCAAGGCTCAACTCATGACATCAATCAAATGAAGAGCTATCAATTCAAAAACAAATATTGGCTCATATCAAGAACATATATTCAATAATTGATTATGCTTTATCTTAACAAGAATAATAATTAACGTATATATTATCAAGAAGCATAATCCAAATACTAGCAAATCAAATATTTATAATATTTCTCATGCATATTAAATATTATCCACTTACCTGGATCAAAAGCGATTGAAATTCAAAAAGATGAATACTGACAGAATCCTACTGACGTATCGCGGGTAGAATATCAGGATTAACTGAATATATGAAAGAAATACTCACAAATGACTCAAAATAATTAAAATATATTTAATAAATATATCTAAGAGTTTAATTCATAATCCTTTATGTTTTGAATCAAACTATTTATTTCTCGCACAACCTAAAAACAACAGTTTTTCTCGAAATCTAATTCAAAATATAAAATCCATAAAATTGATAATAATTCATCCAATAAACCTCAATTATCCATCAAACCAATATGAAATACTTATATTTCACCTAAGGACTATTATGTAATTTTCTTATATTTTTAGGGTCAAATTATAATTTTATCAAATTGAATGACTAAATTGAACACCTCATAAATTCATAGCTATACTAAAATCTTGTCCATAATTCATCCTCAATTCTGTCCAGAATCTCAAATTTTACTTCAGGGACCAAACCGAAATTTCCCAAAGTTCAGGGACTAAATTGTAATTTTCGAAAGTTCAGGGACTAAACTGTAATTTTCACCAAAAGGACCAAAATGAATTTTCATCATCTTCAACCTCCAGCCCAGAATTCCAGCAAGGGATTTTCACCATTTCTCAATATTTTCTCACCAAACACATTAAAAAAACTTCAAAATCATCCACAATCAAACCTATTAACCAT
Source organism: Salix dunnii (assembly GCA_015731905.1). Lineage (NCBI taxonomy): Eukaryota > Viridiplantae > Streptophyta > Magnoliopsida > Malpighiales > Salicaceae > Salix > Salix dunnii. Next base: position 144,952 of record CM027662.1, on the reverse strand, counting down.
TACCCAAAACATTAAACCCTTAACATCTCAATCCATTCATCAATCAAATTCAAACAAAATCTACAAATCCTAATCACCAATGCAAACAAAAAGCTTAACTAATAAACAATATTTTTATATAGTTCATTTTATATCTTTTATATAATTCATTTTTATACACATTACATTAATAACTTATATCTCCTCCTTCCTTTCTTTTTCTTCTCCTTCCTTCTCCCTTCCATTTCTCTTCTCTCTCAAATTTTCAGATTGCTTCTCTTAATTTATTTTTCTATTTATATTTTACAAGTTACTACTATACCTTTAATTCATTTATACCTAAGCTTAAGTCATTAAGGGCATTAATGCATTTTCTATTCAAAGTTTCAAAACCCTAAAATTCTTTTCCTATTTAAAGTTTCAAAACCCTATATATAGACTTTTGAGATTTTAAAAAATAAAATAAATAAAAGAGTAAATAAATAGAAGTATGGAAAATACTTGAAAAATAAAAAGTTCAAAATACAAATTATAAGGAAAGAAAGGTTTTAGGGTATAAATTATTAAAATTTGATATTGTTTGTTGAAAATTAGTAATAAAAATATACCTGGATATGGGAAATAATATTTGATAACCAAAAAAAATTACTATTCAAAGGATATAATGAAAATTTGGCAAATTGTTTTCCATATAAATACCTTGTAATGGATGATCATAGAGAGGGGAGAAAGAAGATAGGGGAAAACTCTATTTTTCTTGAAAATCAGTTAGAAAAACTAAATAAAAACAAAGGAAATAAAGAGAAACAAAACCCCTTTGATTTATAGTGTTTTTGAGAGGAAATTTGAGAGATAAAGCAAGAAAAGAGGTAGTAACATCAAGCAAAGAAGAAGAGGAGATTATTGATTTGTTAGCATTGATTTGTTAGCATTTATTTGTTAGCATTTAGATATTTCCTTCTCTGGCTAGTAGCTCCCCATGATCTCCCCCCCTCCATTTCTCCTCTCAGCCTTCCTTTATCAGCACTTAGCAGACCTGTTAGCCGTCCCTCTTCCTCTCTAGCTGCATAACCAACCTCCTCCTCTCCCTCTCCTTCCCATGACCTCTAACTCCTTTCTCCCTTCCCTCTTTCTCCTATAGCCCCATGCCTTCACGCTCATCTCATCCTCACTCTCTTTCCCTTTCTTCCTCCAGCTGCTGTCCCCCTTAACTGAACCCAAAGCAGTCCACCCGTCCTTTTGAAGAAGAAGAAGAAGAAGAAGCCGAGAAGAACAAATTTGAAGAAAAGTAAAATTGATTTGTGTGTTTGCTGTGTGCTGTGTTGTTTTTGTCCGTAGGTCATCTTGAAACACCCTCCCTTACAAGAAAAAGAAGAGGAAAATAGAAGAAGAAGAACGAACTGTGAGGAAGGTAAGAGCAACCCAGCTGCCTTTGTTTGTGTTGTTTATGTGTTTTCTGTGTTTGCAAGTCTCCAAAAAGCCACCATCGGTAAGAGAGAAAGGAAAGAAGAAGATCTGCACATTCCCTGTCCTGCTACTCCATCTGTGGCGCCGCATCGAACCACACGTCGCCAGTGACGATGGTGCGTGGGCTGACGTGCCACCAGTGCCCCTACTGCTGCTGCCACTGTTCCTATGATCTTTTTTTTTTGTAATTTTTTATGTTTATTTGAATTTTTATTGTTTGTTTAATTATTATTTATAAATTGTAATGAAAAAGAAAATGTGTGTGTGCTGTATTTTATTTGTAAAATATACTAAAAAATAAATGAAAACGAGAATGTGTGTGTTGTATTTTATTTGTTCATTTATTTATGTTGTTTTGGCTAGAAAAAGAATATAAAACTGGATAAAAAGAATGCCTTATTTGCATACAGCCAAAGTGTTTTTCAAAAATTTATCTTAGATTTAATAATAAGTTTATTAAATCTTTAGAATTTAGCTTATATTGAAATAAATCGTAAATTAGTTCATGAGGATTAATGGTTAAACTCAGATAGTCAATGTCAGATCTACAATTAGGCTAACATTTAAATGTTGAGAAATGATTAAAAAATTCATAGAATTATTCTAAAGCAGTGACCAATTTTTTTGAATCGGTCTATATTGAAATAAATCGTGAAATTAATTCATGAGGATTAATGGTTAGATTCAGATAGTAAATGTTGGACCTACAAGTAAGCTAACATTTAAATATTTATAAACGATCAAAAAATTCCCAGAATCATTCTAAGTGATGACCGATTTTTTTTTTAATCAGCCTATATTGAAATAAATCGTGAAATTAGTTCATGAGAATTAATGGTTAAATTCATATAGTAAATGTCAGACCTACAAGTAGGCTAACATTTAAATATCTAGAAATGATCAATAAATTATTAAAGTTATTCTGAGCGGCGACAGATTCTTTTGAATCGGAATATTTTTTACGATGTATAAATTGCAGAAAACTCATCCTTTCATTCATGATAGATGATCCTTTTAAGGCATCTACATGGATCTTTTTTTTTTCCTGATATTTTATTTGGGTTTATGAAACCATAATAAAATTTCAAACTAGATTTATTCGCATGAATAAATACGACCCATTGAAATGTTGAAAATAATATCAAAATACACATAGCAACTTACCTTAGGTAAGATGTACTAGGGGTGCTAATATTTTCCCTTTAAGCAACTAATCCCCTACTTTTAAATCTTTGACCAGACCAGTACAATCGGGTTTTCCTAACGACTCTGAATAGCTAGGTGACGACTCCTCAATTCCCTAACGAGACAAAACCCTCCTAAGACATAGTGCGGCGACGTGTGACATTTAAGATAACAAAGGATTGTTATTGTTATTTGCTAAAATGATGAATAGAAGTTTCAATGTTGATTTTAAAAAAAAAAACATGTTGGGATGCTAACACATGTAGGGTGGATGAATTTGGTCTTCGGAATAAAAGGTTAGGGCATTTTAATTATGCTACCTTAAGAAAAATAACAAATTTGCTGATGACACAGGAACTGTCTAATATACAAGATGAAGATTTTTTTTTTATGAAGCTTGTCAATTAAGGAAGTAAACTAAGAAAGTTTTAAGATATTTGAAGAGGATTGAGGGTTTTGGCATGCATTTTTTATTGGTTTTATTGATAGTGACTGGGGTGGAAGTGGATTTATGGTGATCAAGGCATTGTTGGTGGGTATTAATTAGCTTGTGGCAGGGTCGATGATGATGAAACAATAATTGTTGTTTGGCAAAAACTAGCTAGTAATGAGAAAATGATTAATATTGATTTGGACGTCTCGTTTTTCAACCAGAGAAAGAAGATACTCCTATTGCAACCAGTTTCAGAATCCCCTTGGCATAGAACATCCTCGACAGGGTATGGAAGTAGATTCAACTCCTTGGTATAACACTTCATTAAAAGTAAGAAAACAATGATATTGGAAACACTACTGAAGGCTTCTTCAAAAGTTGAGAAGATAACTAGCGCAATATGTCCATGTACTTTTGGAGTGGTTGTGTAAGCACACACTCCTAATCCCTGCCAATTTCATGCTCAGTGACATGTGCATGTTACTTGCCAATTTGTACAGTAAAATGCGTTCTCCATCTGGATTCAAAAGTTAATCTTGAGTAGTTTTTAAAGAGCTGGATCATTCATTCAGCAAGAACAAGCACTTTAATGGTTCCTTGACTATTTGCGGTTAGCATTGTAGGGCTATCACTCTTCCAACACACAGCACTAATGAAATACGATCCAGCATCATCCCCACCGTTCTCCAAATCCGTACTAAATCTATGCCTGGCTGCGGGTTTAGAGATAGCCTGCAATTGTTGGTAAAACCATGTTATTAAAGGATTTTTTTATGCCAACGAAACCAGCTTATTCAAATGTTTTCTAACCTTATGATACACAAACACTTCGTTTGTTTCGCTGCCGCAAGCAATATATTCACTGTTTACTGTGAGACCTACAAAATTCTTCTCATTTGCATGGCCTCTAAATGTCCGCAACTGGAAAAAAAAAACGATTATGGAAGTTAGTTGAAATAGGTTCAAGATCAAAGCGCCATGGTAAGAAATGGAAAATGGTACAGCACAGATGTAGTCACATTTCCATAGAAAGCAATGAAACTAGTGTTTTTTGTTTTGAGGACTGTATTTTCTTTCTTGGAAAGTACCATCATAACTTACTGCTAAATTATCCTTTACATCCCATAAGCGCAATGTGCTGTCGGTAGATGCAGAAGCCAGTTCATTGCTAGACACAAATTTCACATAGGAAACAGCTTTCCGATGCCCACTAAATACATAAAGCGGTTGGCTAATGTTTCTCAAGTCATAGTAGTGAATATGATGATCAGCAGATCCCACCTGCAAAATACAAGTGTCATTTCTCTCAAACATAAATTAATTCAGAATCAATCTAATGTGTTCTATCCCGTCAGATTTTCAACATTAACTGGATGATTGAGCGCTGTAACGTTTACTTGCTCTCTAGTTAGAAAGAAGAAAAAAGAGTTGTTTCTTTGCTTTTATTTTAATAGAAAATATGATATTAGTGTATCTTTCTAGGCTGCCGGGTCTTAAAGGAGAATAAAAAAACGCAGGCATGAGATTCCGATTTGTGCCAGGAAAAATCATAAGAAACACAAATCATTTAAAGAGAATCTTTCAGAGACATACCGCCACATGAATGCTGGATCCAGGATTATACTTGACAGAACAAATATTTGCTTTCATATCAATGTTAAGAACACTTGCTTCTTGCTTTGTGGACCAAATTTTGACCTGTTTAAAATAGAATCATATCCAAGCAGAAGAGATGCACAATGAAACCAGTCTATAACCTATCAGAAAAGGTAGTTTCTGGATCACTTCTTCATACCTTGCAGTCATCGCTGCCAGATACAAGCATTGAAGGTTCAGTCCGTGAAAAATCAACACTCCAAGCTCGCTTTTCATGCTCCTCGTATTCCATTATGCTCTGGTGGGAGGGGAGTCTTTGTTAAGTGCAATTTAGCACCTCGAATCCAAAAAAAGAGAGGGAAATGACAGCTTTATGGAACTTAAAGGCAACTTTACAAAGCAATGAAAAAATTCATAAATTTGCATTCCATCTTTGAAGATCCCAGGCCTGAGAGCAACATCGACTTCATATAAGAACATTAAAGGGCAGGACTATATCCAGAGTTTCCTTCACTGCTGTCTGTCTGTCGTGAACATTTATTGCGGAACAAAAAAGAAAAGAAAAGAAATAGGTATTGTGATGTACCTGTCGAGTAGTTACATCCCAAACAGTTACTATACCCTCATAATCACTGCTAGCAATATGGTTTTTAGTATACTTGTTCCAACTTAAGCAACTAAGTTTAGATCGCGTGGACATTTCCACAACAGGACAATGTGCATCAGCCGGTTCGTTCATCACCTAGAAAGAAATGAAACAAAAAATCCCATTACACAGAAAAATGTACAACAACAAACTTGTAAAATGCTGGCTAGGTTACTGCATGCTTTCATCCTGTAATATTATACATATCCTCGATAACATCTTAGCCACATCATAAAGGTTGAATGACAGAAGTTCGAGTCCATAAATTCTCACCGGTCTATAAACTAGAAAAAGAAAGAACTTTACAACTCAATTCTATAACCCTCTTTCCCACACTTACCGAGGAAAACTCAAAAATCTTAATGCGCCTAGAAACTCCAGCAGTAGCAAACAGTTCATCATCACGATCAAACTCTATACTGCAGCATAATGTGATTTTACAATTAAGATATTTGACTGTATGTATGAAGTTAGAAAAGAACAGCCATGGGAAATGTATACTTTATAAGCAAAAGCAGAAAACATATAAAACTACAAGAGAGTGTTAGAAATTCCAACTAACCTAGATACAATATTAGCCGAGTGGAAAAGGTCACCATGTCTCAGTTCAGCAACGGCTCTCAATCGACTAATACAACAACCAACCAGAAGTATAAGTGACAAAAGCAAGTTTTCAAATGCACATTCAAATATCATAAACCAAAAAAATTGCAAGTAAAAAAAAGGATCAACACTAAGAAATCCGTTCACCTGTATCGAGTAAAATTGGTAAGCACAGCTTTGAAATCCTCAAGACCTGGATTATATCCTTCTCTATTCATGATGTCTGCATCCCTTTCTTCGTCCTTGTATGCTTGTCTAACCCAATTCCGCCGCTTTTGCAAGTAACAGTCTTGCAAATCATTGAACTGTAGAAAAAGAACATGAATAAGGACCTATTTGGATGTCCAATTCAAATTAAACAGTATAACTACCACTGCAAGAAATTCAATGATATGATCCAAGTCTGCAGCAAGCCCGGGAGGTTGGGACAACATAGTATTAAGAACAAATGGGAAAGCCCTTGTACAATCACACATCCACTAAAAACATGAAGAGACTAGCACACATGCAAGTTCAAAAGATTAGTTACCTGTGCATGGACCCATTTCTTTTTAGATGCAATTGGTCCTGATTGCGTGACAAACTGAGAATTCGGATCATCAGCAAACATCCCAAGTTTTAGTGAGCATCTGTCCTTTGCCCTGCATAACTCTGTCCTTTGCCTCTCTACAGCATTTATGTCCTCCTTAATGTACTGTAGGTCTGTTTGAATCTGCAAAAGGCACAAATGACTATCAATTTACTGATTAATCAAACACCAGTAAGCAATCAAACTAGTACCGACAAGAACTTATGAAACATAGTCAATGTAGTTAGATATTCTCTTGTACCAAATGCACATGATTTTAGGTTTCTAATTATAGAAATTTAGCACTGCCTAGAAAAATTTCTCTATTACAAGAAAAATCAGATTACAAATAATCTAAAGCCATAAAAATCCAGGAACCTCATTGAGTTCATCCAGCTTTTGCTTCCTGAGGCAGCACAAGAACTCAAGCAAAATCTTCATATTTCTCTCTGCTTCTTCTTGCTCCATCTTTCTCTTCTTCTCTGCAAGGAGGGTCAAAAGGCCATCTAGCTCTTTAACTGACACTTCACAACCCTGTCTAAGAGTCCCAAGAAAATCACTAAAAAAATAAAGAGAAAACAAAAGGAGCATGAAGACGTGCCAAACAATTTATCGAAGTAGATAATATTGAATCCCAATTAACCATCAAAACTACAACAAGAGACCTGTTGTAATGCCTGGCGAAGGTGTTCGTAAGGTGATGCGTTCTTGGCTGCTTGACGAGCATAATTTCTTTCCAATAACTGCATCATTCAATACTTATAAAGCTGTAAACAAGCTAGCTTCACAATTGTGGACGCAAAAGCTTAGTTTTCTAAACATTTAAGACTATCATAAGCAGATTATTACAAAATAAAGATAAAATTTAGCAAAGCTGAGCAAGAATGAATGGAAGAACAGACCTTATTGAGCAAAAAATTAGGAAAGATACGGTTGTTGGTAAGGTAATGAGAACAACAAGGGCAATCATTCTTGTTTCTTAAATGAGTAGTAATGCACATGTAACAGAAACTATGTCCACAGGAAGTGAGAAAAGCATCCTTGATGATCTGCATGCAAATAGGACAGAGAATATCTTTGTCTAACTCCTCCGTTGGTGGTGGCATTTTGGAGGTTGTTGCCTCAGAATAAAGAGAGGGGACAAGTGCCCCCATTGAGCTCTCTCCACCCATGTTTGTTTTCTTTTCTTGTGGTGGGTGTGAGCGAGTGATGTGATCATGTGGAGGAGGAGGAGTTGGTGAAGGGTGTGAATGCTTTGGCCTTTCTTTTATGGTGAAGGAAGAAAAAGAAAAGGTGTCTGTTAGCTAACTAGAAAGAGTAAAGAATGTGCATTGTGAGGGTGCAAACTGCCCACGTTGGGCGGGGAATAGTTTTGGTCTCAAAACGTAGAGATGTTTCATATCAAAACGACGTGGTTGACCCAGCTTCTTTCTTTCTTCTTCTTCTTCCTTTTTTTTTTCTTAAAAAAAGAATTTGTGATACATGATTTCTTGTCAAGAAGATTAATCTAGCTTGTCTAACATCAAGCAGTGGATCCCACCTCTTCGGTTAATCTTCTTGTCTTAATATGTTTCGGCTACTGTTCTCAAGTATTCCTCCACTCGTCTAGTTTCATTTGTTTAAGTAGATTTGCAAGTTGTTACCAATTAGAGTGTTGTTGGGTGTTTTTTTAAGTGTCCTTGAACACTCTTACATACCACCACTGTATCCACATGATAAGCATCCCCTTTTGGTTCTTTACCTTTGCCACGATAGAATAAACTCATTCAATGACTACTACGATAAGCTGTTATCACATAAATTATTCTACAGGAACTCGTTTCATTTCTGATTGCAGATTTGCATTATTTGCAAGAAAATTTTGGGCATGCCATTGAGCCCCGCCCAGACCAAGCAATAAGCAAAATGACGTTTTTGTGACGGCATTGGTAATGCAGAGTGAAGATACTAGACAAGCCGGGTCCATTTGGTTCTCAAGAGATGGTTGCACGGGCTCGGTTAGCTTGACCTGTGACCATCAAGAAGCGTTAAATGTTCAGTATTCCAGACAATCGAACAGGGATCCAGGAAACGCGCTGGAGCCAGGTTCCTGGATATAAATTCTATCAGTCTATACCAGAGGGCCATATCAAATGGCAACTCTGTTATCCAGGAAATTAATCTAAAAACACAACTTTAAGGGGTATTGAATATTCATATATAACAAGGCTTGTATAATTTGTAAATTTGTTATGTTTGTGTATCCACTTTCTCACTATTCATCACGTGAAGTGTATACTGCTTCCTTGTTCTCCTTTCCTCGAATATTTTGCTTCTGCTTTGACGAAGGAGATGTAACGGATTTGTCTAAGCAATCAGCAACACCCTCACAATCTGCTTGACGAAACTCACTGCCAGTATCATCTTCAGAAGCATCCTCTGGATATGAATGTGGAGAGCGGAGATTTCCATGAGTTTGGCAGGCCCCCATGGTCTTACAATGTTCAGCCTCATCATCTCTGATGTTCAGAAATACATCATACAAATTCTCTGGAAAGAAATGGGAAATTTTAAAACCGAGCACAAAAGTCTGTTAATCTTTATACTCAAATCCTCTTTAAAATAAAAATTCTCGAAAACACTTGAAATTTATTTTTACCTATTTTCGGCCTTCGGGAATTGGGGGCTCTGGAAGTTTGAAATTCATCTGGAAGAGATCATAATGGAGTTGTTATGCCATGCTCTCACATCATATAAGATGCAACTGTAGTTTGTTAAATAAAAACTTACCAAACAAGTACAAATCACCCTCCGTGTAATATTTTACTGCAACCTCAGGAGCAGGCATTTTTTTCAAATCCTCTACAAAGACGAGAAGCAACCAGAATAAATCAGAATAAGTCCAAAGATTTAGGATGAAATGGAATCTATAATGTTCAGCATATGGTAGAGATCCTTCATCAAACTGTTCTTCATGCTGATAGATTTTTGGGGTGACCCATGGACTGAATACATTTGTTTACATATAGAGGTTTTTAAGTATCATCCAACCCATGGATTAATAGCATCCAGAGGTATCACAAATCTCAAGTGATTGGTCATATTACACTATTCACATAAAAGGTCATCTTATGGGTCAGGCAACACTATTAACATAATTCTTCACAAAAAAATAAGAAAAGGAAACATGTACTGAACAAATGAAGTAATAGTCGCCAACTGAACAGTAAAAAATAAGAGCAAGATAATGACAAATTGGTATTTCCCTCAACATTTATACTCGAAGATGATGGATGTGCAAGTAACTACTTTGATATCATCTACCAACATATGAAAGTCTTAACATACCTCCTCGTGCCTTGATAAATTTGTCATAGGTTTCAAATGCGTGGATCTCAACACATTCAGAGAAGTGATCTGAAAAAAAGATTAAAATGAACTTATCAAAATCACCAATTTGTGATAGATGACTAGTGTCCGTTATTCTGAAATGGAATTGTCTATGAGACAATTTATTTTGGGTGTTTTTCCTATGGTAATAAAGCAGCACAAGTAAAACTTATCAAAATCAGGGATTTTGAAATAAATATCAATTTTTTTTGACAAAAAAATTCTCTAATCCCCATCTAGCTAGCTCTGGGTTCGTGTCCCAAGCAACCATTACTCTAACTGACGGTGGGCTTATTTATCAATTATTTTTTCAGCAATAAGATTTATACATGGAGCTTTTCCAGTGGGCTTGAAGTAGCAGAACAAAAATAGTAAAAAAAATAAATAAATAGTAGTAGCTATAAAGCAAATGAAGTTTATCCTCTTTCAAACTAAAATGAATCCAAAACAATAGAAATCAACAAATATGGGACCTTTTTTAGCTCTATGAATTCAAATAATGGTTACAAGAGTTCCAAAAATGTCAGAATTAAATTTTTTATACAGGTGCACCAGGTTCATCATTTTTCTCAGTGATGTTTTCGTTAAATGATAAACTTTCATACCATTTAATCACTCATGACTTCAGATGAGTGGGATGTTATAATGCAAGACAGTTAATAACCAGCAAAATCCAGATGCGAGTACTTACATGCCATTCTTGGGCTTAATGCATACATTAAGACTGTCATGATGTAATAAAAAAATGCCATATGCTGAGCAAGAAAGCGGTCGAGCCACCAAGAATTGCCACCCAAATCCTGCAACCAAATTACAATGCCATCCGATGAGGATTTTGGTATGGTATTTTTTTACTTGGAGCCACTGCACCACATATAAATAGATTGGACCTGCAAAGGTTCATACTTTCACATAGACGCATGCATGGTTATGACTCATGAATGTGCCATAGGTTGAGTTTGTGTATTCTGTATTTACAGCCAATCTACATTAGAAAAAGAGCAGTTCCTCCATTTTCTTCTACAATTTACTATAACTATTCTCATGCTAACTTTCTTTTATCTATATTAAGTCATCCCATGGAAGAAATCACAAACTGAAACAGTGAAGGGTTTGAAAATAACAACAATCAGTGAACTTAAGACCATGCCTGCGGACCATAACCAACAGGAAACAAGGGACCTACTACAGAATCAATATAAGAAACATGTAACCAGTTACTACTAAAACTACTTACTTCCATGATAAGCAAGTGATGCATTTCATTCCAGCTCTCAGCAAAATGCACTTTGATATAATCGGATCTTCTCCACCATCCAAAACTCTCATACAAGTGAAGAACAGATATGAAGGCTGCCATAATTAAGAAATAGGTAATTACTATCAAATTCAATATATCTATAGCATAAAGAGAGCAACTCAATAAAACTCAAAACCAAGTCAGGAAATTCAATTTTGATGAACTGCAATGATTTTTTTGTCGCATTTTGCAAGTGAAATATGATGTCTATATGTATCAATGGGGAGTCAAATTTTCTCTTGTCGAAAGAAGACCACGTCAAAGAGACCATTTTATCATTAACTGGCACGACCATCCAAATTCTAACCCATCAAAAACCTCAGTTCTAGCATTTGAGAACATAAAGCTGTTTAGCCAAAATACTAAACCCTTGATGGGTTTAATCAAAATTTAAAAAAATCAATAAATATGAGGAATACTCACCAAAATAAGGAACTCTAGCAATAGTTTCCAAAACATAGAACCTAGCATAATCACGGCCATGATACAATGCATCAAGAATCGTTACCACCGAATCCTGACAAAAAATAATAATCAAGAAACGAAAACAACAGTCAAATACATGCTACAGCCCCAAGTTTTTTCTCCTGTAGCCATATTAGTGTAAATCAATTAGTCATATTTAGCCAAGATTTTAGCCAAGATTCTCTCTGATTTCCTTACGTAGTATGATCTTTTCCTATATAAAGGGAGCTTGTATATGTGTTTGATATCAAGTAATATACACAATTATTCTCTTCATCTTATTCTGTCAACATCTCCTATAATACTATTAAGAAAAAGGGAACAAGTAAATCAATTATGACAAGAACAGACTAGAAACCCTTGTAATATGGAAACAAATTCAGGAAATCTTACGGTGAGAAAGACATTGACAGATCGCTCAAGCTTGACAACCCACTTGTCTAATTCAGTAGGGGGTGAAGGTTGTGGTGAGGCCTCCGGGCCACGAGTGAAAGTGCTGGGTCTAAATGATTCCTCAACAACTTTCTCATCTTCATTTTCCTTCAATACGGCTGCTTGAACACTGCAAGGCTTTGTACTAGAAAGGATAAAAATATCTTATTAGCAAGGTACAAAAAGATAAAGAATTTGACGTTTAATATATTTGATGAACAATACAAGAAGAAAAGAAAACCTCCTTGTGGAAGGAGGAAATGGAAGTGAAGTGGGGTTGCAGTTGCGTGTGAAAAGAAAAGGGCTTTGTGGGGTTTGAGCAATATATCTCCTGGTTTTAGTAGCAGAGGAAGGGGATGAGATTGTGAATACAGTAGAAGAAGAGAGAATCATTTTTTTTGGGGGGGTGGGATGAGCAAATTGTCAAAAAAGAAGATAAGTTTGATTTGATTATATTGTTTTTAATGCAAAGGAGATGGAAGTGTGAAATTAAGAAGCATGTAGTCATTGGTGATGTTTGTGGTCGGATTCGGACAGACTCCGTTGCGCATGTATGTTTTGAGATATTTTGGGGTTGACTGTACTTTTTTTTTAAAAAAATTTATTGTTTTACTTTTAACTTAGATTTATGAAAAATTAACTCCGTGCATGCTGCCTGCCTTTATTAAAACATTTTATTCCAATTCATTTTTTTATTTTTTTTATTAGCATATTAAACAAACAGAAATAGCATTTAAAATTTATTAATTTAATATTTTTTGCAACTCAAAAGAGAGTTAAACATTATTTCTAAATAAAACAACAATTTATATCTTTTTAAATCTGTTTTTAGTTTAAGCTAGTGAAAGAAAAAAAATAAAACTACGGAACCACGCCACGTCTGGCATGGGAATTTTACATAATTATAATAGTAATAATAATAAATAAATAAATAAAAGGGCTGCCTGCGTGGACTCCCTGTCTTGTAAATATCTCAAGTGGGAAGCAATCTAGTACCCTTCATCAACATGGACTCGTAGAGTATGCAATCAGTATTGTAATCCACGTCGGCATCTTCTACTGTTCATTTAAGTATTTATTGTCAGCGTGTGTGTTGACTTTGTGACTGGTTGGATATTCCTCAGTATCTAGAACTCGAAAGATCACAGGAAAGGGGAAAGGAGGCGACCCTATGATCATATAAGAGCTGCTGCTGATAAATAAATAGAAAATGTTTAATTGGGGTTTGAAAATAAACCGCATTTATACAAGTAAGATCCTAAGCAAATTAGCTGTAACTTCACGGAAAAAACAAGAACACTGCTGTCTGATCCTAATGTGAATTCCCTCATAAATGCTGCTTTGCAAATTTGAAGGAAGTTGTGAGAATTCCCTCATAACCCTTCAGTTCTCTTTTTCCTTCTGTATTCCCACCTCACCCATTAGTTGAGAAAAACAATGTAAGAAATCTAAAAACTTCACAGCAATGAACTATTCTTGCTGTAAAAACCCGATTTCCCAATCCCTTTAAATAAATCGAAGTGTGTTTTCTTACAGTGAATTGGGCATGAAAACCACCTTGAGTTGATGGAAGTTCGATGATCAGCTTCCAAGCTTCATAACTGAAGGGAGAAACGTATTTGTCACATCTAATTGAAAGAAATACAAAGGTATATGATTCAGTAGGGCATCATGTTGTATTATGAGTTTGAATCATGGAAAATTCAAGAGGGTGTTTGAATTTCTATTGTAATGATTGTTTCCTTTGTTTTCAAAACCTGTCTTCTCGTGCTATTGTTATTATATATGTGTGGTGTGTGAGTATTTCTAGTCTTAAACCAATTAATGCTACTCTTTCTAGTTTATTCTCCTAAGCAAACATCTCCACTACTTAATCAAAACAAGGCTGGATCCTGCACTCGCCATGGAGAAGAACAAATTAATGTGAAGATGAATTAAATTCATCAAAAAAAAAAAAAAATTCAGAGAGACATAGGTGTTTACCCGTCACGTTCGACTTGGGGTAATTAGTTAGGCATAGGTCAAGTGGTAATGGGGCTCAGAACAAATCAGGAAGTTCCTTAGCTCTGGTAGCTAGGGCCAACATTGTAAGGAAGAGCTGCACTCTTTTAGCATTGACAGAGGTCCCTGCGGTCTCGTGTGGCGGCGGCATGTTGATTTACCCATCCTACAACATCAAAACAAGAAAGAGATGATGTTGGGGCAGTTGAAAATTTTCGCTATCGCTACTCTTACAATCAAATAAATTAGAAGAAATAGATTTTCCTCGATCTACATTAATTAAGATCTATATTCAAATATAGTACTTATTCCTCTTGATTAATTATAATTACTTCTTGATACCCTCTTTCATCATTACCACTTTTTTTTAGTGATGTTTCTGTATTGGGATCTTCTTTTCACAGTCCACATGCTGTAATATGTTTGATCAGTCCAGATTTTATGGATCTTAGAAAACCCTCCTGCAGTAGGTTTAGTTTTCTGATAAACTTAGCACTATGTTGAATAATCTTAGCTTGAAATGTATTTTGTAATAAGATGATTTAGTTGTCAGCAAACATTCCCTCCGTAATATATACTATGTTCAAATGAAGTAAAGATGTTCCACTCACTCACCTGGCGCTCTGTGCTATGCTGTCTTGGTGATTTGATGATTGAAAAATATTGATTCAAGTAAAAACTCCCGTAATGGGTTTTAAATGGTTTTGATAATAGATTTGATGAAGAGGCATATATATATATATATATATATATATATATATATATACGCGCGCGCGCGTTAAACTTGGACGTTGTTTATCAATTTCTTTCTTTCAATTCAATCTATTAGAGTGAAGTAATGATGATATATAGCTTTCTCAACAATAAACAAATACCTACCCAGGCCAGGAGCTGGCCTAGATTCATCCATCGATTCCTTACAGACGTAACACGCTTACAATCTTTATGTATAACAATCTGCTCTGTTAGTTTGTAGTCTGCGAGTATTTGCATACATTAGTCCACGGTCGTAATGAGATTGAAATCAAGAATTTGCTCAACATTTTCCCTTTCTTAAGCATGCATGGTTTTCTGTCACAGCAACGGTCCCATATCCGAAAGTTCGGCGGCTGGGATAAAGATAATGTGCAACACACTGCCTATTTTGATAACGCACGGAAAGAGTAATCCGGCGTGAGGATGAGCCCAAATGATCCTGAAGAGAATCCAGAGGCCTTCATGTATGCTAGAGGGGGCATGGAAGATGATGTTGATTTTGCTTCCGGAGCCTACGAGAGATCTGATTCAGAAAAATAGAACGTTGAAGGACTCAAAGGGCACGATGCACATTCGATGAGCCCTTCTGACCATAGAAAGAATTCAGGGCACAATAACCTGACATCAGAATCAGGAAGAGAGAAAAGCAGTTCTGAATCTTCACTGTTGCAGGCTTAGAAGACTGGTTTGGCTGTTGAAGTGAAATAAAGCACTGTCTTCATCGCGACATTCTAGACAGAGAAGTGGAAGTACCCATCCATTTGATCATGATGGTGCAATTAAGTCTTCTGATTGCATCCTAATATTTGTAGAATTCCCTCTAACCTGAAATTTTAAAGAGCTCAGTAGCAGAACTAATAGGCATTATTACTCTTTTCTTCCTTTTGACATTTTCATAATGCAAGCAGTCGTTCTGCTACTGCAACTTTGATTTAATTTTCTAGAGGTAAATGGGGATGGAAGCATCACAGGGAAGCATCGATTCCTGAATTTGGAGCACGGGATAAAACAGATCCCAAGCCAGGGGAAGGTTTTATTGTGATTTTCAACAGAGTGAAAGAAAATCAAATTGCATCTACCACATTTCCTTCTGTGCTAACCCAACCAGTAAGTCATAGAAATAAAGGAAATTCTTCCTCTCGATCAAAGGTGATTAAGGCGTTAGCTAATTCACTTAATATGATCAACTTCATAACCATAACATATAAAATATTCCGCAGCATGCAGCAGATGTACTAGTTTTTTGAAGAGAAGACAATTTCAAATCTAAAAGCTTTTAACAACTTGTATACTTCAACTTTCTCCACTTTTATGCTTCCATTTTGATCTGTCTCATCTATGAAAACAGTACTACTATCGTCATGCAGTTCTGTATCTGTTGCTTTCCTAAGGAGGAAATGAGTGACAGGATGGCTACTTCAGCTTCTTACAACCTTGCTCAAGAGCAGAAGATCATTTCGTTTCATGGCATGCAAATATCAATGGTTAGTGCACAAGGATTCTGTAATTGAAGATTTTACTCTTTTTTGCATTACATTTTTGTTTATTATTAATAATAGTTTAATACAGTAAAGAGAAGAACAATCTTGGATTTAGCTCATTTTCATGTGTTTGCTCGTCAAGCTTCCTTCCAAGTATTATTTTCCGTAAATGAATATAGCAATAGAGAATGCCCTATATTTTCCTGTTTTGCTGGATCTCCTTTCTGCAGCTGTATCAGAGCAGTGATATATATTTGCTTAAATATGCCAACCCAATCCTTGTCCAGCATGCAGTAGTTAGGCTCATGAGTCCTAGCGATCTGGCTATACTCAACCTCTCCAAGTATTTTGTCAGTACTGTCATGAAATAACAAAAGTAAAAATATTTCTATAATCATGCTCACATATATAGAATCCTTCATTTGAAACTGAGAGTTATGGGCTAAAACCTTCCATATTTTGAGGACAGAAGTACAAAAGGAAATAATTAATCTTTAACAAGATATTCATAACATGCTTGTGAGAGTAATTAACTTCCTTCCCACCATATAGTAATATACATGTTATTCCTTTATGGTGTCAGGGAAGTTAATTAATTTGTATACACGTACACTATATATATACACAGAAGTAGAAAAGGAAATATCTTTCTTAATAATTATAAAAAAAGATAACAACAAAATTAATTAACTTCCTTTTCACCATAGAGTAACACACACACACACACACACACATTCTTGATCATGAATAAAGCTCTAGCATTAACTCCGTAAACAAATTTATTGCCTTATAAATATTCCTTCTGGATCGAGCAAGTTAACAAGGGAAACCCTAAACCTTAATCTCTTCCAAGCTAATTAATCAAAGGTCATGGCCGCCAAAGTGAAGAAGCAAAGCCTAGGCCGCCAAAAGATTGAAATCAAGAAAATAGAAAACAAAAGCTCCCTCGAAGTTACTTTCACAAAGCGTCGCCATGGTCTTTTTAACAAGGCTAGCGAGCTCTGCGTCCTAACCGGAGCTGAGGCAGCAGTTATTGCATTTTCTCCGGGAAAGAAGGCCTTTGCCTTTGGTTATTCCTCTGTGGACACCGTTATAGAACGCTATAAGCGAAAATACAAAAGAGGGAAGATTAGTGATCAACACGAGTACTACTAGTCATCATCAAGCGGTCCAGGAGAGCAGGAGGGAATATGTGGAGGCTCTTGCAAAGAAGGAGGAGCAGGAAAAGAAGCGTGTGGAGATGTTGAAAGAAGGTGGGAAAGTTGGGTTTGGATTGGATAGGTTTTGGTGGGATCTAAGCATAGAAGGCATGGGATTGGAGGAGCTTGAGCAGTACGTGGCTTCAATGGAAGAGCTTAAGAGAAATGTTGGTATTAGGGTTGATGAGTTGGAGAAGGCAAGCAACTCTCCATCCAGATTCTTGGATTTGGATTCCGGCGTCATTGCAATTGAAAATTTTAGTACAAATTAAGGGTATTGATAGCTACATATTTCGTGTCTTCTCATAGAGTATCTGCATTAATCAATTGCATCTACCTAGTTCTTACGTTTTACCACTAGTTTTCATGGCGACATGCATGGATTTGGAGCTGTACGTACTCAGTATCATCAGCTAATTGCTGGACTTGTAACCCTCGTCCATCTACAATTAGTGATAATTAAATATATTATGCGCATGCTTCCGTTCAAGACATCAAAAAGCAAGCCTTAATATGTCTTCAACATCAAATTATAATAAGTTGTTTTTTCTTCACTCACCCATTAACTCGTACGTGTGAAAGTAAAATTTACAATAATTTAAATTATACCAAAATTAATCAATTATCACGATACGTTGGTTTTTATTCTAAGAATTTTAATAAAAACACTTGACAAACACGTTAAGTTAAACAAAATATTTAAGTAATAAAGAATGAACAAGGGAGTGGCATTATTAATTAATATATACACATTATATTTGAGAAACAATTCATATAATTTATATGGATGAAACTCACATGAGATAACGGGATGCTGTGAGTACTAGATTGGAATTATAATTTCTTTTAAAAAAGAAAAAGAAAATTGAAAGTGGCTATATTATCCGAATCTCAAAACCATACTAATAATATTTGTCTGCAAGTCAAATTAAAGATATATAGGCCTTGCGAGCCAGTTTTATTGATTTTTGCTAATAATGTTATACACTACTTAATTTTCATTTTTATTTACTTCCCTTGAAACGAGAGCAAGGGGGTAGTTTATGCTTGTCCTGAAATATAAATTGATTAAGCTAAATTAAAAGAGGGAAGAAATGGAGGGGGGGATAGGGAAGAAAAGTGCAATCACTTGTTTATATTCAAAAGAGTAGCTAGCCGCCACACATCTATTAATCCGATTCAGGTCTCTCTCTTTATTTTCATTTTTTTATAGCATTATTGTTGTTATTTAGTTTCTTTAAGAAAAATCTTACAGCTAACATGGAGGGTATCAAGCCGCTATGGATTCCTTCTATTCTCTCTAGAAAAACAAGAGTTCAACGTTTGAAACCAATGGTAAGAAAGGTTTCATAGGCAGGTAGCCCTGATTGTTAGTTAAACTGATTCATGGTCATGATGTAGCATCCATGCAGCTATGGCTATGAACAGCCTCCATCTCCGCATTCTGGTCCAAAATCATCAACAAAGGTGAGCCTCATGTACCATCATTCATCTTAATAAAAGATAAAAATGACTTCTGTTCTTGGTTGCCAGCCTCTTTCTTGTCGGCAAATTGTAAGTTACACTGTTAAGGGATAATGGATACTTGCATGGATATTCTGTTATGAATACTTGAACTGTATAACCTAGCAATAATTTATGGCTATATCATGTTAGAATTCAAAATACAAATAATCTCTTTATATTTGATTGTGTGTTTTTACTCTTACATTGCAAGTTAATTTATAGACAAACTACAATACCAATATAGCAATTACAAAGCCTTCTTTCTCTACTTTACATAACTCCTATTTCGGGAAATTAACGACCATATTTTTGTATTTTAACACTTTCCCTCAAGTTGAAGAGTACATATTTATTATGCCTAACTTGTTAATTGCGTTATAGAATGCCCTTCAGGAAACTATCTTTGTGATAATATCGGCTAGTTGATCTTCAGACCAAACAAAAGGAACCTGTATGATTTTTCATTCAAGATTTTATTTAATGAAGTGTCTGTCGACTTTAACGTGTTTGGTACGATCATGTTGAACAGGATTATAAGCAATTTTGATAGCTGTCTTATTGTCACAGTGTAGTTCCATAGATGTTCTATAATCAATTTTCAGGTCTTGTAATATCTTTTTAACCCATAGTAATTCACACACACCATGAGTCATATCTCGGTATTCTTCTTCTACACTTGACCTTGCGACTACTTTCTGCTTCTTACTTCTTCAAGTGACAAGGTTGCCTTCTACGAATGTAAAATATCTTGATGTTGATCTTTTATTAGTCTAATTTCCTACCCAATCTGAGTTTGTATACCCTTTAATATCTTAGACCTCCCATTTTGAGAATAGAAGTCCTCTTCCTGGTGCACTTTTGAGAATATGTTCTTTTCCTGGTGAATGCATGAATTAACTTACCACACTTACTACATAGGCGATATCTGGCTGAGTATGTGATAAGTATATTACTTTTCCAACTAGCAGTTGATAACATCCTTTGTTCGTTGTCGTCTAATGTTTTGTTTGTCCCAGTTTGTGATTCATTTCCATAGATCTATTTACCGGTTTGCATGCAAACATTCCAATTTTTGTCAATAAATCTAACACATATTTCCGCTATGATAGATATATCCCCGTTTTGGACGTTGATACCTCAATCACTAAGAAATACTTCAGTTGTCCGAGGTCTTTCATTTCGAATTTCAATACCAAAAATTGTTATAGAGCCTTTCTTTCTTTTGGATCATCTCCTATTAAGGTCATATTATCCACATATACTATTAGAGTTGTTACCTTCCCTCCTTTGTGCTTTATAAACAAAGTATGATCTGAATTACTTCGCTTATAGCCAAAATCTTTTATCGTGGATGAGAATTGTCGCACCTCATCGCGAGAGCGGGGAGTCGTAGCATCCCTCCCCGTGAGCGAGGGAATTCAATGTGGGGGGTCTTATCTTTATTTTTATGGAAAAGAGAGTCATCACCCAGTATTACGGTTACTAGGAAACCTAAAACTGGTCTTTCAGAGATTCTAAGGCAAGGGACTGGTTGCGTAAAGGGAAGGTTTTAGCACCCCTAATACGCCCTACCTAAGGTAAGCTGCTTGATGTTTTGGTTTGCTTATGATTTTGGTATGGTTTTGAAGAATGGGTTGGTTAAAATGGTGATGGTGTATTATCCCTGCTGCATATTTTGGATATTAACCCCTTAAGATTTATTTATCCAAACACCGACATTGAACAATAGCAAATTATCCTCGTCGAATATTTTGGATATTGACCCCTTAGGATTTATTTATGCAAACACCAACAGTGAATAATAGCAAATTATCCCCGTCGAATATTTTGGATATTGACTTCTTAGGATTTATTTATCCAAACATCGATAGTGGATAATAGCAAATTATCCCCGCCGAATATTTTAGATATTAACCCCTTAGGATTTATTTATCCAAACACTAATAGTGAATAATAAACCCAAAAAAATAAGATTTTAATATTTTTGGAATATTGGTCAATACCGTTTTGGTTTTTACAAACATGCTGTAAAATCCAAACATGCTGTAAAATCCAAACATGCAAGAAATGATTTTTCTTTGCTAAATCCATGCTAAAATATATTTTTTCTTAAAATTCCAAGATAATATTTTTTTTTAAACAAAAGGAATTTTTAAAATATGCTAGTATATTGGCCGTATGCATAAAACAACATATTTTTTTGTCTTTTTTAAATAAAAATATTTTTTGTGCAAATTTTATATTTTTTTGTATTTTTTTCTTTCTTTTCTTTTTTTTATTTCGTGGGCTGGTTGCCCAGCCCAGCTTATCCTACTGGGCTTGGGCCGGGCACAAAGCCCCGCCTGCTTTACTTGGCCTACATGAACAGTGAGACGTGAATCACATCCCACTGCATGCAGACGAGATGAAGAAGGTGAGTGAACAATGATTTTCTGAGTGTGATGAAAGGAGAAACTGTTAGTACCTTTGGGTAGAGGAGGTCGAGGTGATGATTCTTGTGGTGGTGGTGTCAGAAACGGAGGCCTGTGGTGGCCGGAGTGGGCATTGGAAGGTGGACGGGTCACGTTGTAGTCACGGGCTGTTGCTCTATTATCTTTCCCGGAGAAGACAATTGAGCTGCTAGAGTGCTGATGGGGATGTTGGTGATGACGGAGAGGTGTGAGGTGGTTGGAGTTGGTGGTCGGAGCTGCTGACCGAGAGGGGGAGAGAGAGAGAGAAAAGCTTCTGGTTTTTAGAGAGAGAGAGGGTCGAATTGACAGGGGGAAAGTAGCTGCAGCGTGGGGAAGAAGATTTGTGTTTTTTTAGGTAAATTTCCTTTTCTACTTCTTCTCCTCTGTCTCCTGCTTTTCTGTTCGTGATCTTCATTTTTTCTCCTCTATCGATCTTCTCCTCTATTTCGCAAATCTTCTCCTCTCTCTCCTTTTTTTCTTTTTCTCTGTTCTTTTTCTCTCATCCTCTCTGTTCTTTTCTGTGAACTTGGCTCTGTCACTTCGTCCCCCTCTCTTTCTGTTTCTTTTTTTCTCCCTTCTCTGTCTTTTCCTCTGCATATTTATAGCACGAGTAGCAACCCTTCGACTGCCATGGTTTGCAGCGAAGGGCTGCTGCCTCTGCATTGCCTAGTAATGGGTATTGTTGCAGAGGGCGTGTCTGACACTGTTTTGGCAATTGCAAAGTGCAGGCACGCCTACAAGCGTAAAGCACCCGGTAATTGCGAAGTGCAAGCAAGCCTGCAAGCGTAAATGCTTTGAAAAAAAACTACAATTTGGTCCCTCGATTTACAATTGCTCTAATTGCATCCTTCGATTGGCTTTAAACTTTCAATTTTTATGCAATTGCATCCCCGTTAAAATCTCAAGAGTAACCTTAGCTTTGAACGTCTTTTTTATTCTGGTCCTTAGTTTCTGATTTGCATGATTTAACCCTCAATCGACCATTAAACTCTCAATTTGTTCAATTTGGCCAGCGATTGCGCATAATTGGCTTGAAATAATTTAAATCGGTCTCCGAAAATTCTCATCTCGTCAATTGCACCCGAATTAAATTCAAGAACTTGATTTCTCATTGACTAAGCCCTTAATAAATTTAATTTTACCAATTTAAAGTATAGCTAAGTCATCGCGCTTAATTAAATCCTTCAATTGGACCATAAATTAATTCTCAAACATAATTGCACTTTTAAAGTGGCCAACGATTAAATCGAATTGGCCCATAAAAATATAATTATATCTTTTGATTTAATTTTTACACAGATTTATTCGATAATAAATTACATTAGCCGCGAATCTGCGCTCTTCTTCGTTTCCGGGTATAAAAAAGTACGATCGTATCATTACGCTTTTATATTGGCCAGAGATTAATTTGCACTTTTAAATTAGCCAACGAATAAATTCAAATGGCCCAAAAAACGCAATTATATCTTTATACTTCATTTCTACGCAGATTTATCCGATAATAAATTACGTTGGCCTTGAATCTTTGTTTTCCTTCATTTCTGGGCACGAAAAAGGTACGATTGGGATCTTGAAAACGTCTAAAATTTCTGCCTTGATTTTTTCTGTCGACGCCAACCTCTTTTATCTTATTTTTGGGTAGATTTGGGGAATAATCCAAAATTGGGTTATGACAAGAATCTTCCGAACCATGCATGATATGATTGTTTTAAACCATATAATGTTTTTTTTTTATTTGCATACTTTCGTTTCATGTGAGCACCTAGTTTTCACTCTGGGTGGCAATTCCATATAAACTTCTTCTTCAAGATCTCCATTCAGGAAGGCATTCTTAACATCCAATTGTTGTAAGGCCTAGTTTTGATTCACTGTTATAGATATGAGAATCTGGATGGTGTTTATTTTTGCAACTGGGGCAAAAGTTTCTTAATAGTCCACCCTATACTTCTACGTATATCCCTTCGCTACTAACCTTGATTTGTATCTATCAATGCTCTCATCTGCTTCCAACTTTACTATAAACACCTATTTACACCTAACTTTCTTTTTTTCTTTTGGTAGTTGACATAACTCCCAAGTATTATTCTTCTACAGCGCCTCCATTTCCTCATTTATCGCCTTAGTCTATTTTGGGTCTGCTAATGCATTTTATACATTACTAGGAAAAGACATATTAGATAATTGATTAACAGTAAATACATATGATTTCAATATTCTACAGTTAGCGATATAATTTGACTTGGAAGTTATGTCCGCTTGTGTTCTTCCATTTGTCCGAAATATGATGATGAACTTGGAAGTTGTTACCCTTGTTTGAAAGACTGTAGGTTCTTGTGTAGACATACCATGCTTTGTTCTGTCATTTTTTGAGGATAATACCTTCTCGTAATTGTGCAGGTGCTTGCGGCTGAGATGACTCCTCACAGTCGTGTGAACTGTATAGCTCCTGGGATTGTACCAACGCACTATGCTGATTTCATTACAAACAATCAAACGATTGTAAGTTCAGATTATTGTCTTTGAGCCGTTTCAATAATTTTATAAACGGAACAGTCGTTATATATATATATATATATATATATATATGTGCCTCTACGCTACAGAGCACAACAAAATGGTAACGTACACGTTGTTTTCACAATACAAGAAGCAAAAAGGCAAAATCCAAAGTTATTTCGTGCCCAAAAGAATAATAAATTAAATTAAACAATCCAAATATGGTATCACACTAGTAAACATCTATAATTTATAAGAGGAACCTAATTACAATTATAGTGCATTTGCTTGATTATTGTTCTCGGAAGGCAGCAATTCCCGTACGCTTTAGTGCAGCTATGCTACTTATGTTGCAAATCAGCCAATATCAAAATGCTTGGCGCAACCACAACACTAACATTTTTCAGCATCTTCCGTTGGGTGTTCTTTCCCCCCACTGCATACTACTCTCCATCCACAGCACTTGTAAATTTGACTATGCTTCACTACTTGCTCATCATTCTTCCTGAGAATTCTGTGCCATTTACATGCTCCTTTAAAACCTGAAAGGAAGGTATACAGAGTGGTTTGGGGGTGCCTGGTCATTGCCTTGGTTGGGCACCCTTCAAGTATTTTTCGGAACCAAGTTCAAAAGCAAACATAGATTATGATGAACAACTAAATATCTACACAGGAACCACGTCAGCATTTTGATTATCATCGCATGTCAAAACGAGGCCTTCAACATAGGTTGGGAGGAGGCATCGGAACCACTGACAGCCTGTTGAGACAGGCTCTTGGGGTGGAACGATCATCAGCACATTATCATGTCGCCGAACAACACCCAT
Source organism: Salix dunnii (assembly GCA_015731905.1). Taxonomy (NCBI): domain Eukaryota; kingdom Viridiplantae; phylum Streptophyta; class Magnoliopsida; order Malpighiales; family Salicaceae; genus Salix; species Salix dunnii. The sequence continues at coordinate 120,193 of CM027662.1, read as the reverse complement.
CACGCTTACAGTGCTCCCTTCTTTGATATACCTGGATGCAAACATATCTTAGAAGTATCCCAACCAAGAAAACTCACTAGAACTGCCAAATCAAGGAATCAGTTCGTAAAACCCTTTTCTTAAGCCATACCCTTCATTGAGACGCATGATCCTATCATCACTTGAGAGGTTGCGATCAGCTAACCAGCGTAAAAAGCTGGAAGACAAGTCTATGTTTTCCTTGTTCACATCCACCACTGTAGCTGCCCTGACAAACGGAGCAACCTTGGCTCCATAGCCTGCCTTTACTAGCGCTCTTAGTCCAGATTGAAAATCTGATATGTAAAAATCAACAACGAACTTCTGTTCACCAGAAGCAACACGTCATAACAAATGCTGAATTAGAGGCTTTCTCGAAAAAGAAAAAAACAAATAGCTACAATAAATAATGCACACAATTAAACTATGGTTACATGATTTGACACCAAAAATGGTCTTCCCAGTTTTCAATAATCATAGGGAGTCAGGTTATGTTTTTTCATTAATGACACACCAATTAGAACTATCTGCATTTTCTGGTTTCTTAAATAGCTTTGTAATAATTATAACATGCAGTGGCCCAATCAAATTAAGAACTCCTTGTGCTTATTAGCTTATCGTCACGCATGTGTTACCAAACTTAAAGAATTCAGTGAAACATGAAGTACTGGTCAACTTATTGACTTCCCATTTCATATAAACTTGCCTAAAACCTGATTTTTAGTCCCTAGTCAGTAACTTACATTTCCTTGGTCAGCTCCACGCCTCAGTATAGAAACATAATTTAAGTGTCAGGTACTTTGTTTGTTGCTGAAACGTTCTTAGGCATTTAAGTAAATTTAACCCTGCGCTTCTGTTAACTAAAACGTAAGTGTCATGAGCTGAAGCTGAATCATCATTTGCTAACTGTTTTTCACATCAATATTTTCACGAATCAACGTGAAGAATTCAGCAAACTAACCTCTGAATGTCTGGATCCCCATGAGAAAAAACAGTGCTTCGAATGGGCAGACTTTCCACCCAACCCTCTATATTCATACAACTCTGTTGAAACATACACACATCTGGGCACCCTCTGGTAAGATGACTCCAAAGGTATACTGCCACAGGTGACAACCTGCATGAAAAGATAAATCAGACACAATATTGGGACATAATATAGAAAGAATATAATACAGATTTGAAGTGCTAAAATGGTAGCTTAAACTGTAAAATAACATTTAAGGGTTTTCAAATTTGCACAATGTTGACCCCTCAAGAATATTTTATATATTGACACTAGCCGTTTGTTTTGTTCAGCTTTCTTAAACCTCTTTTCATCTTCTAATTTTGGCGTCCTAAGTTTTACATTCAAGCTGCACATTGCATCTCTGTATACTATACAAAAAATGGAGACACTAGAATAAGGGATGACTGGTTTATATAGCAACTAGTAATTTTTGCACTGCCTTGGCCATATTAAATCATTAAGTCTGTTCACCTGACAAAACTCTACAGTGTGGTCATGTTAACAAGGACTTATTTCCACTTTCCACGTTGAAGTAAGTCTCCAAGAATACCTTTAACGTTCAATAATTGGATTGATAGCCAAGGCGGTTTGTCATCTTCACATGGCTTAGTTCAAAGTTCAAACAACAATGAAGGAAATTATTCAATCAAGTCTCTACTATATTGCATAGAAAGAGCTGCAAACCACCGGTTCCACCTCTGCCTAATTTTAAAAAATGCCCTAGTACTTCAACTCGGCAAATCTTTGACATATTCAACAAATATGTCGTCGACCATCTTGATCCCCCCTATTCCTGGTAATGAAAACTTTTTTCCACAAGACCTGAAACCCTAGGAGACTGTCAGAGGAATTGTTTCTACACCACAGAAGTCCTTGACATTTTTCCTCCTATCATTTCCATATGAACCAACTTGCAGTAACATTTACTCCAAAGACTAAACAGGGGACTCTAGGTGAAGACTCAACTGCTCTTCTAGAGAAAGGATAAGAACCTCATGTTAATTCTCCTCGAAAGGTTGAAAGTCGTTTCACTTTTTTTTTTATCCTTTGACCCTGAAGCAAAATTTGGTTCCCTATAATTCTAACTTTGCACATGCAACAACAAAAATAAACCGTAACAGCTGCATTTCCTCAACCTTTGTTGTTGTGAATTTAAAACCTCCAAGAAATTTCCTCAACTCACCAACAAATTTGACTCTCCACCGAAAATGTAAATTTCAAGAGTGGCATCTAAAAATTCAATCATTTCGCAATAATTTATCAAGCAAACTATGACATCTTTCAGAATTCTATATGTTAGCCCCTAAAGAGGTAGACTATGGTCCACTCACCACCCCGACAATTTCCTGGCTCCGCCCTTGCCGACATACATGCAAGAAATAACTCGTGATAGATTTGCTGGCTCTGCTCCACCCATCAAAGTAGACCAAAATTACCTCTTTTGGTGAATGACCAGAAAACAACTTCAGACAAATTACCTGGATAATGCAACCAGGCGAAAAAAGGCTCAATACCCAAATAACATTGCAAGTTTGCATCTACATCCAGAAAGATGCATCCTTTGAAAGATACACAAGACCTCTAAAATCCTCCAGCTAAAAAAAAAAACCTTTCTACGAACTTATTATGTTCAATGACACCCAACACATAATCCTTAGGAGCAAAATTGACACCACCAAATTAACCCTTTATATATAAGAGTCATGCTCTCATCCAAAATCTGTTCCATAAATCTCTCGTTTTGGTAGTTGTCAGTTTTCTTTCTACCGCTGCATTTCTTCATCAGCAACCATTGAAAATGAAATTCAATAATGACGAGTTCATTATCTATTATAAATCTAGTAAGTCCAAAAAATACCACGAAAATAGACCTGATGAATGTCAGAATTGACTAGATAATAAAACAATAATGGACGATAGGGTAATTTATTTGGCATTAGTTTAATGATTGCATAGTTAATACCAAACACAAAGATTGAGAAACACAAAAAAGTAATAAATAAATAACAGGAGTACTGAAGAGGGACATTTAAATTACCCCAGTAACCTTGACATACTGTCCATCAATGGCTCCTCTAAGCTCAGTATCATGGTATCTCCTAACAAACCCTAACAACCCTTTCCTTCCCTGTGCACAATTCCAAATCAAACCCACAATCAAAGGCACCAAAACAGCCCCAACAGCCAGTAAGATCACAGCTTTTTTAACTGCAACCATCAAAAAAGCCCCAACAAGCAACCCCATCACCACCACCACCATCACCACCCACACCACTGGCCTTGAAACCCTAAACCCCACCTTCACATCATCAGCCATGCTAGTCACTGCTGACCCATAAAGTGCCTTGCTTGATCCGGATCCTGTACCCGAACGGACAGCGCTGTTGTCAAGCTGACCCGATCTTCTTTGTAGGCCAGAGCCCAATGGGCCAGAACCAAGTGGACCTGAGGTGAAGAGCCCTGTCGGTAGGACAACGTTCAAAGGACCTGAAGAATTTCTGATAGGACCAGAAGAAGAGTTTCTGATGGATCCACTTGAGGAAGTAGAAGCACGTGAAGGTGGTGCCTTTGGCGGTTCAACAACTGCTGTAATGTCAAACATTTTGCCTAACTCTCCGGATTTCTTAATGTCACCGCCTGTGTAAGGCACTGAGCGTGCTGCCATGGTGGGTAGTTTCTCTTTTTGTTGCTGTTCAAGTCGACCAGACACCAATAACCCGTTTTTGAGCTGGTGAGACTGAATTCGGGTACCCATTGGCTTAAAGTTTGACACTTTACAGGGTCTTTAGAAGACAGGGTGATGGGGCTAGCAGTTACTGTGTGATGATGGTCGAGAAGGGTATGTTTTGGTGATGGGAGGGGTTGAGAGAGAGGGTTTTAAATGACGAGAAAGGGTCTGGAAAATGTGATAATGATGTCTTCGTGTCTTGAAAATGGGACTATCGACTCTTTTTCTTTCTTTTTGTGTGTTGTTGAGGTTTCGATTGGGTGTAGTATGGGCAGAGTGTTAAAACAGTAAGGTTTGGGACGATGCAGGCTCTCCCTCTTTTTGAACACCATGGGGATTGAAAGGATGATTCGATGCCATGAGCTTGATGGTGCTGGCTGACTTACTTGACCATTTTATCCCTGTATATAGTGCCAGTGGAGAAAAGCGGACTCCTTTTTGTAACTTACATCACCATGCTAATGCTTTCACTCTTTTGCATGGGCGACTTGACGAAGGACCTGGGGGTGGAAAAGGAGGAGCACTGTAAAGCTGACTGCAGCAAGGAGAGCTGATCGGGTTCTCCTTTCTTTTTCTCTTATTTATGTATTTAATGTCGGTTGAGTTTTCTCAATTTTTAGGTTCTAGTGCTAAAATTCCGACCAAATTGAATTGAGTAGTTTTACTGTATATCGCTCCTCCATTGTTTTTTTGACAATGACTCCATTCGTCTCATTTATAGCTTGTAGTTGCAAGTGTTTTTTGCTCCTGCCTTCCATAATTAACACTGTGTCGTGCTAACCTTGACCTGTAGATAGTTCGTATAGCCCTATGGAAAAGCAACATCTCTTTGGGAGTTACTCCATGGGAATGGATCTTGATTGCAAATGGTTGGTTGTGGAGGAGTGGTTATTTAGTTGAGCTGTACATAAGCAAGCTAGCAACTAGTGGCCGTGTAGTGAGTTGTGAGGGCAGAGGAACATGTTCATGGCATTGACTAGTGTACCCACATAGCAACTTCTATCCACCTTATCATCTGTCAGTCAGGCTGCCTAGGACATGGTCCCGCAAGGAATTAGTTGCTTGTTGGATAATAGGACCTCCATTGTAGATCTGCTTCCCAGAAGATCTCGTACATTTTATTTCATTTCCTTCCCTTGTGCAATTTGATTAGACATATTCAACGGTTAGAATAAATCCAATCACAATCAGATTAACCAAAAGAAATTAATATTGGACGTTGAAGTGGGTCCAATAAAACCTTGTTAAATACTACGCATTCATTCATTATAAGGGGTGTTTGGGATTGCTATTGATGTTGTTTTTCAAAGTGTTTTTCGTTCCGAAATATATCAAAATGATATTTTTTTTATTTTTTAAAAATTATTTTTGACATCAGCACATCAAAATGATCTAAAACATCAAATTGCCGATTTTTAAAATGAAAAAAAAAAAATGAACCGCAGCAAACTGCAGGTGCAAACACACTGCCAAACATGCTTATAGTCCAACTCCAATGGTATGGTAGATCCACCTTATCCACGTCAATAGTCTACATTCTATAATATTAACGACTACATTTTTTCAAGCAATTTGTTAAATACGAAGGGTAGCAATTTTTGAAAGTGGGTCTCAAATCCAATATCATCAAAAGGTGAAAATAACATCAGAAATTTGTTAGTAGACAATAAGGTTCATGTTTGGAGATGACAAGGTTATTAAAAATCAAAACTTGGTTACTATCCAATGGATGCCGGCAGTAGAGTTTAATGCAGGATGTGTTTGATTTGGTCTGTTATTAGGTAGTCTAAAATCTCTATTGTCAAGGGTGCTACTTGGTCTAAATAAAATCCATACCATGAAAGGGTGTTATTATTTAGTTGTTTTGATCTTACCATGTTTTTAGTAAGTAGTTAAACATGGCTTGCACTTTTCTTGTTTGGTTTGTTACATAAAGTTATTTAAACAAACAACTACAGTTCTTCGTTGAATAATACAGACAATTCAATCTCTTTCTTCTTATAATTCTCAGCATTGAACAAGATGGCGGTAGTTCTTGAAGCTATACATAGTGGGAGTTTGGTGGTGTTGGTTGGGTATTGATGTTGGAAGATTGCAAAATTAGATGATAAAATTTTGGTCTGTGTTTTACCAAGAGTTTGTGAAGAGTCAAAAGCTTACTGACTTTATGATTTTGTTCCACAAAGGATCATAGTCAATAAGGATGTGGTGTTTGAAGAAGACAAAGGTTGGGATTGGGACAAGCAATACAATGCAACAACCAGCTGCAATTTGGAGTGGGGTGATGAAGAGGAGCACACAACTGAAGAAGAGTTGACAGTTGTATGTGATGATAGTAATGAAAGAAATGGTTTGCATTATGATGCAAAACTATAGTAGAGGGAAAGGCAAACGATATTAGTGAAACTGATCAAGCACTGCTGAGGAATAGAAGACCATCAATTTGGATGAGTGACTATGAAACATGTGAAGGGCTCTCTAAAGAAGACACTGACACTCAACTAACAATGTTTACAACAACAACTCACCCTATTTATTTTGAAGATGTTGTAAAGAATGAGAAATGAAGGGCAGTTATGGATGTGAAAATGTAAGCCATAAAACAAAATGGCACATGGGAGCTAATAGAATTACCTTCAGAGGGAAAGAAGTTGGCGTGAAGTGGGTTTGTAAAACAAAATTTAATGAACATAGAGACGTAGACAAGTACAAAGCAAGGCTTGTGGTAAAGGGATATTTTCAGCAATATAGGGTCAATTATACAGAAGTATTTACTCCCGTAACACATATGGAAACCATTCGGTTGGTGGTGGCTCTTGCAACACAAAGAGGATGGGCTATATATCAATTAGATGTAAAGTCTACATTTATCTACAGTGAGTTGAATGAAGAAGTTTTTATGGAACAACCATGTGGCTATGTGCAAAAGGGGCATGAACACAAGGTGTATAAATTAAAAAAAATATATTTTATGGATTTAAGCAAGTACCACATGCTTGGTACAATCGAATGGAAAACTATTTTATGAAAGAAGGTTTGCAAAAGATGACCATGAGCATACTTTGTTTATTAAGACAGGAAAAAAGGACAAAGCCTTGATCATCAATTTGTATGTCAATGATCTCATTTTTACTGGAAATGATGAATTAATGATCTCAAAATTCACAAATTCCATGAAGCATGAGTTGGAAATGACTAATCTTGGCAAAAAGAGGTGTTTCCTTGGTCTTGAAGTGTTGCAGAAATCTATTAATGTGTTTATCAATAAAAAAAAAAAAGGTATGCATCATAAGTGTTACAATGGTTTGGCATGGATAAAAGCATTTCAATGCATAATCCTATTGTTCCAAGATATAAACTGGTGAAGGATGAAGGCGGAGCTAAATTAGACAAGATTCACTTTAAACAAATGGTTGGTGGTCTCATGTATCTCACTACTAGATGACTAGATATGATGTTTGTAGTTAATCTTATAAGTATATATATGGAGAATCTTACTGGGGTTCATTTACATGTGGCAAAAAAAAAATATTGGGATAGTTGAAGGGAACATTAGATTTTAGGATTTTTTTTATAAGAAATAAGGAAACGATGAACTTGTTGCCTTACTTTGATAGTGATTACACTAGGGATCTGGGAGATAGAAGAAATATTTCAGGCTATGTATTTTTATTAAGTCCAGGAATAGTATCTTGGCTATAAAAAAAAAAACCAGTAGTAAGACTATCCACCACTGAGGCTGAATTCATCGATGTAGCTTAATGTGTTTGCCAAGCAGTATGGTTGAAGAGGGTATTAGAAAAACTAGGAATGGATCAAGATAAAACAAATATCATTTATTATGATAGTAGTTTAGCAATCAAGCTTTCAAAAAATCTAGTAATGCATGGTCATAGTAAGCATATGGATGTGCGTTTTTATTTCCTTTAAGAGCTCACTAAGGCTAGTACTGTGGAATTAGCTTACTGCAACACACATGATCGATTAACTGATATAATGATAAAGTCACTCAAGCTGGATGTGTATTTGAAGCTATGGGCATCATTAGGAGTCTATTTTGAGAAAGATATAAACTGATGCTTATGGCATTTAGTTTAAGAGAGGAAATGTTTCATTTGATTTGTTATTATGTAGTCTAAAATCCATACTGTATAAGGGTGCTGCTTGGTCTAAATAAAATCCCTACTTGTGAAGGGTGTTGTCATTTAGTTGTTTTAATCTTACCATGTTTCCCGGAAGTAGTTAAACATGGGTTGCACATTTCCTATTCAATTTGTTATGCAAGGCTATTTAAACAAACAATCACAGTTTTTTGTTGAATAACACACAGACAATTCAATTTTTTTTTTATTATAATTCTCAACACTGAACAGGATGGTGGTAGTTCTTGAAGTTATACATAGTGGGAGTTTGGTGGTGTTGGAAGGGTACTGATGTTAGAAGAATGTTATTCAACTAAGCCGATGGTGATGGAGATGACAACTCCAATGACCGTCAATGGGGACAAATGTATCCTTGTTGTGGGAACAACTAAAAGAATCATTCTACTAACAAAATCTTAGGTTCAAATGGGTATTAAATTAGCTGCTATAAATTGATCAAAAAGAAACCTTTAGATAAAGAGTGCATGCATGCATGACCTTCTCTCTAGGTGATTTTTAACTTTGAAAGTCAAGTGCAAGTTTACCCTTGTCCATATCATTTCATTTTTGTTCCTCTTAAAGCTAGGAAACGGTGATAGCAATCACTTAATTTGAAGCTACGCATGTCGTTTTTCAAAAGGATTCTTTGTCTTGTTGCTTTCATGCACCTCTTCTTCTTTTGATAATTACGTTAGCCTTGTACTCGCTTTGCAATTTTTATGTGTGTGTATTTAAATTTGCACTATTAATACTAGACGAAATAGCTAGACATGAACATTGTTGAAGCAAGTATGTTGATCATTCTTTCTTACCATTCATGTTAAAAAAAACTCTAAAACTACAATTTTAATGAACTTTTTTTTTTATTTCACAATCTCTTTTTAATCAAAAGAGTCACTAAATTAAGACGAACAAAATTGTTTTTGAGAGCATGGGTTGGAGGAAAGGACAAAACTGATTCAATTTGTAAGTCTTAGAGTTTAGAATCTATTCAGTAATGAATTAAATTTGTTTTTTTGTTTTGTTTTTTTTACTATGAAATATATTAAATTAATATTTTTTAGATATTTTTGGAGTTAATATTACAAACTAAAAAATATATTTTTAATTAAAAATATCCTCCAAGAAATTGGCTTAATATTAGGTTCAATTAGGGCCAAGTAAATAAAAAAAAAAAAAGAGAGAAGAAAAATAACATTGTGAGCAATTTATTTATTTATCCACGTTGCCATGTGAGGAGATCAACAAAGTATTTTTCACGATGCATGCTCATATATTTTTAGTTCTATACTTGATATAAAAAGCTCGTTATGAAGATCCTATCAAGGAAACATAAGCCATGATTTATATATCTTTAAGGAGTCAGTATAATGATAGAGTGAGAAAATTAATTGCTGGTTTTTAGAATTCTAATTAAGCAACAATTTTCTGTTTGAAGATTTGTTTATGAAAAAGCTATAATTTATATATTGTTTTGAAATATATATTTTCAAACCATAACTGTAATTACCGGAATGCAGTATACATGCAGTAGTTGGCAAGGGAACGTATGGTTTTCTTTTAGTAGTTTAATTCGTATTGCTATGTAATCGTAATAATCTCTCTATCTCTCAAGTGCTCTTGTTTCTCTCTATCCCTCTCTCTCGTACACCATATTCTTTTCTGCACTTCCATTTACGCTGATCAGCCATTTTTGCCGAACAAAACTATCACAGTATTGGTTCTCTGCAGTGATCATATATGCTGTCCTTCGCAATTTCTGCTTGCAATCCTCGAGCAGTAAATGTTTTAGGCGAGGCCCGAAAAAAACAAGGCACGAAAACATGTTGTTGTCAATAGAAAATACAGTAACATTGCATTTTGTCCAGGCTTATCAACACCCCAGAGTCTTGATAGCCTAAACTGAAAAAACCTTGCCAAATGAGGCCACTACAAGTGATATTAGCACGTTTCTTCTCTGCCCAGATTGAATTGTTATCCTTTCTTATTGAAATTACATGAAAGGGCAAGGTGGGCCGTAGTTTATTTCTATATTGCAAACGCGTTTTGACTCTTTAGCACCATCCCATGACCCATCCAGTCCACACTGGCAGAGTACAGCCGACAAAGACGAGGCAAGCAGCAGCAGCAGCTTGCAAAGGATTGTGTGAGTGTGTGTGTGTGTGTATCAAATTGGGGTAAGAAATGAGTTAGCCCATACACTTTCATACGATCGAGCTGAGAAGCAACTGCATGGACAAGAGATTTTTTCAATGACCATCCACAATAAATCTTAATTGTTTCCATATCTTTCAAAGTGCATGCTCGTGAGAGCAGAGCAGCATAAAAAGAGGAACTAGATAGAATTGACAAACAACTTATTCTGCCACTTTGATGCAAATCATAAAACACAGAACCAAAATCTTTTCCCTTTGTTTCTAATCAAAAGATAGGAATACTTTCATGTGAGAGAGAGTTTGAGAATTAATGAGGTGGGCAAGTTCCTTTCGTTGCTTTTTTGGACATCGATCGTCCTGGTTGCTTGACCTGATTCTGTGCTCACAATGCCTATCCTATACTCATGGAATACTATTAGACTTAGCTTATAAGCCAATCATGGAGGAGAGAAGAATCCTGCTTTGATTCTTCGATACTGGCACCATAATAAAACGAAAGAGAAGATACTTAAAACTTATTTTTTAAACCCCACCTCAATGGCTTGGAATAAAGTGGTGATCATGAGTCTGGCAAGCACGAGTGCAGCTCCACCATCCAAGGTATATGCACTTGGCCCATTCCTTTCCTTTTCTTCTTCCAAATGACGTGGGGATTTTAGGTAGAGTTAATTGAGAAGCAGCGTAATCGAGAACCATTAACTAAAATATCAAATATGAAGAGAAGATTGAAATAAAACCAGGATTTGAAGTGATCATGATATATATATGTTCACCAGTATGAACTTATCTCGCACGCCACTTCCTAGCTAGTGGTGTTTTAGATATGATCCTAGCCTATGGTACGTAATATCATTTACCGTTGCAAATCACAAGCAGACTGCGAAAGCCGTTGCCAATAGCCCTTGAGTTAGGACCCACAATAATTGAATTCATTTTATCGACTTCGTTCACAATTTATAGCCATCAAAATCCACAGGCAACTCAAAATCCTAACTCCACTAGGAATTAAAAGCCAATAACGTTTTATTCACACATCCATAACATCAATTGATCGTACTCACGAGACCATACATACGAGTCTATGATCAATTATTTAACCATCAATCTAGTGGGGTTTTACTATGTTTCAAGTCTGTGTGGCAAAGACCATATCCTCCGAAAGAAGATAAGATAATTAAGAGCAGAAAGTGGTGTCCGATGGTGAATGATGCGCCACTTGTCCTATCAAGGGTTGCCCACCTGTAAATAACACTTGTATGGGGTACATAAATAGCATTCTTAACAGTAATTTAAAGATGGAATCTATCCTAAAATTATAGTTTTTCAATATCCTAAACATGGGAATGCAGAGATTAGCGTAAAGAAGTGGAGTAGTATTGATGTTTATCAATCAGGGTCTTCTGATCTCGTATGATGATTAAAATCCAGTTTCTGTAACTGTGGCCATTTAGCATTAATGATGATAAAATAGGAAACAAGCAAGGAAGATGCAGCAGAAACAGAGGAGTTTTCTTGGATTCGGTCCAGAAAAAAGTGCTCTCTCTCTCTCTCTCTCTCTGCTTCAATAGCAATCTCTTGAAACTAAAAGGCCTTTTCTTTTACTTTTGGAGCATTCACGAGACCCCCCTGTTGTATTTGCTTTGGATTCATCTATCTTTCCACTACCAAACGACCTAATCTCTTGACCCTGCCGTGAAAACTTTCTTCTCTCTCTCTCTCTTTCTTTTTCTGCAACCATAACACACCTGCATTTTCATTAATTTTATCTTTTCTTTACTTTCCAATTCTTCATGCCATGAAACTCCATAGCCTTTGCTTGTTTGTTTGTTATCTTTTTCGGTAGTTATTATCTCTATTTTCAGCATGGAAAGTCGTCGTTTGACTGGTTTTTTCATGTACTGAAACTTGATGAGTGTGTGCATGGCTGTTTCATGTACCGTTTTTTTATCAATTCATGAAAACCCATTTTTCTTTTTCAATTTTCTACAGAACCCATGTTTTTGAATCAGTTCATGCACTTTCTAAAATCAATTCACACTTTCAGGAGGAAAGCTCCTTTTGATTGTTTGTTTTGACACTTTTGTTTTGCGTCTTTAAAAAAAAAACTATCTTTGGCGCTACACAACAAGGGAGGTTCTTCAATGGCGAGTTCGTGTTTCCATGCATTTCGATTTCAAAGATCGAAGAGCAAACCATTAAAAATCTCGTTGTCGTCAAAATCCCATTTGAATTCTGAAATGGAGAGCTTGGAGAGGAAGAGATTTGACAGTTTGGAGTCATGGTCAATGATTTTGGAATCTGAAAATGTAGAGACTTGGGAGGCATCAAAAGAGGACCAAGAGGAATGGACTGCTGACCTTTCGCAATTATTTATAGGCAACAAGTTTGCCTCTGGAGCTCATAGTAGGATTTATCGTGGAATTTACAAGCAGCGAGCGGTTGCTGTCAAAATGGTGAGAATTCCAACTCAAAAGGAGGAGACTAGAGCTTTGCTTGAACAGCAGTTCAAATGTGAAGTTGCTCTGCTTTCGCGTCTCTTTCATCCCAATATAGTGCAGGTACGTGTGGTTTTGCTTTCCAATTCTCTTAAAAATTAAAAAAATATTCTTTTAATTAATTATCAATGGCTCAGTTGATGTGATTAACATGTTAATGAATAATTGAACGTTATCATTGAATCCTGCAGCACTCCTTTGTTCTCTAAACTATGAAATAGCTACTTGTTCTTAAATTGATGGATCTGTTTCTTGCGTCTAACATGCTCGGCTTTGTGTTCCAATGTGAAAAGCTTTGTTAATTTATTGTGCTTTCTTTATTATCCTTTGTTGTCTTCAAGCTTTGGAAGATGTCATACCGGGTGACCTGATTTTTGGCTCAAATTTCCGCGGGACTGGCTTGATAAAAACCTCATATTTTTATCCGTGTCTGTTCTTCGTCCCTCAACCTGAAGCTTTACTGATTTTGTGTTCTCTCGTGCTACTGATGCTATTGAACAAAGTATAGCAGTGATCTTGATTTATTCAATTGCCAATAGGTGGAGGAAGCATGTTCCATTAAAAACTGATCTCATTGTCACTTTGTGATAGCTTATCAAAATTGGAACATTTATCGCAGGATGGTTAACTGCCTTCTTTACAGTTTATTGCAGCTTGTAAAAAGCCACCCGTGTACTGTATCATCACAGAATACATGTCACAAGGAACTCTGAGGATGTATCTCAACAAGAAAGAACCATACTCACTTTCAACAGAAACAATTCTGAGATTGGCTCTTGATATATCACGAGGAATGGAGTATCTTCATTCACAGGGAGTCATCCACAGAGACCTAAAATCAAATAATTTGCTTCTCAATGATGAAATGCGGGTTAAGGTTGCTGATTTTGGTACATCATGTCTAGAAACACAGTGCCAAGAAACCAAAGGGAATAAGGGAACATACCGCTGGATGGCACCAGAGATGATCAAGGAGAAACCTTGTACTCGAAAAGTTGATGTGTATAGTTTTGGGATTGTGTTGTGGGAGCTAACTACAGCTTTGCTTCCCTTTCAAGGAATGACCCCTGTGCAAGCTGCATTTGCCGTAGCAGAGAAGGTATGCAAAATTTTTCTGTTCAAATCAACAAACATTTGCTAATTACAAGCTTTCATTGAAAAAGATTTTCCTGCATTCTTTTCATGTTTCTTAAAGTTTTGATGTTTCCGTAATGAAAAATAAATACTGAACTTGAAGCAGTGGGAGCGTCCCATGTTGGTCGTCTGTTTATAAAATCAAAGAGATCTATAATCTCACAGAAAAATCATCTAAAATGGTAAGATTGCCTCTTCTTGCATGGAAAAAATTGGCAGGAGAAGGAAAGAGATTTTATTGGTAGGAGAAAGAAAGATTTTATCTGTTTTTTAGTTTAGCTATGCTTTTTTTTATCATCTGCTAATTTCAAAATATATATCTTATTTAGGAACACAACCATTTTGCACTCATTTTTTCTATTAAGATATCTCAAACTATTTGTGAAATCAATGATTGGTGACCATAGGATAACCAATACCAGTAATAATGAATGGAGGGCTTCATTTGATTTCGTATTTGTCTTTGGAGAATATTATTGGAAGGTGATATTTTCTAGTCCTAACGGCGAAAGTTCTGAGAACTTAGAAGTGATGAGAAATAACAGTTCCAGAATCTAGCTATAAACAAAGTACTGCAAAATGCTGGCCTCGATATGGCTATCCCTTTGATAACTACGGCGGCAGCACTTGCTTAGATTAGTGCAATTTGAAATACAGGTTTTGAAGAGTGTATATCACATAATGTTGGTATTCCGCTTTAGTGATCTCAGTCCTTGAGGCTTATAAACAGAATAAGCTTCTTCTTTCTTTATCTGAAACATTTTTTCCTCAGGAAGAGTAGATTAATTCTGTCCCGTGATACTATAAAAAGTTTTGGGCTTCTGACCACTTGTTGCCTGTTTTCAAAACTGAATGTTTTTCATCTGTCATGCGCTGTGATCTTGACAATTACTGTTCTATTAAATTTGTTTCAATGAAGAATCTGAATGGCAGACATTGGTGTTTAGGTTGATCATGCGGCTTTTTGGGGGTAAGACTCTAAGATTACTTGTTTAAACTTGTACCAATCTGTAGCACTCTGAAAGAACATTTGATCTGTGCATTCAAGAATAGGATTTGTCGTCATCAATTGAACCATGATGAAGGCTGATTAAAACTGAAACTCATGGTTGGTCATGTTAGGGGCTATAACCGTAAGTCCATGACCTGATGGTCATTTGAAATATGAAAGCCTCTGCTAGGTGTAACATCTCAGAACCGCTTTTTCCCTGAAATGTAATTAATTAGAGATGGGGATAATAGAACAAGCTTCACACCAGCTTTATTTAAACTAGTTATTTTCTTTGGCAGAACGAGCGGCCTCCACTGCCTGCTAGTTGCCAGCCTGCACTTGCACACCTGATAAAGCGCTGCTGGGCAGCCAACCCATCCAAGCGACCAGATTTCAGTGACATTGTTTCTGCTTTAGAGAAGTACGATGGATGTGTCAAAGAGGGCCTTCCTCTTACTTCAAACTCGGGACTTGTCAACCGGAATGTCATTCTGGAACGCTTGAAAGGCTGTGTATCCATGAACTCATCTGTAACTGTACATGCTTAACTCCAATTCAAGGTATTGCCATCTCTCTAAGCCTTTATAGCCATTCACTTGTACATGATGCTCTTCCAGTCATCTGAGGTTATGGTCTGGTGGAAGCATATTAATCAATAAGGTTTTTTGAATGGATCCCAGTTTCCTACTTTGGATTGACCAAAGAAGGTTGCTTCGCTTCCTAAGAACTATAATGAACGCCAAATTATTTAGGGAAGAGACTGGATATGGATGCTGTTGTGATGCTATTAGTTCGATAACGTGGTATATCCATTTTGTACCGGTATGCTGTGGGACATTCTTGGAAAGAAAAAAAGAACAGAAAATCTCTACGTTTAGATTCTTCAATCATAGGCCTGGCATTGATGTATAAATGACAATGTTGTTTTCAATACTGATTAAGCTCATACACCATTGTTTTCTTTTACATCGAGGGGTCGATCTTGTGAATAATTTTGTCTGCAGTTAGTATGCCAGATTTGAAGGTTTGCTTCCCTTCTAGCAGGCCGGTGAAATGTTAGGCAGGCTGGAAGTGGATGTGTTGAATGACACACACACACACACATGGAGAGATAGATACACAAGTATGTATGTATTTCCTTAGTATATATGGACTCATGGGACAATCAAGCTATAGGAAACTCCACGTAATGCCACCATTTTTCAACCTTAATAATTGATCACCATTTTCTTTACATATAGTAAGGCTAGGTTTAGCCCAAAATCATGATAGAAACGCGATTATATCTGAGTAGCACCCATGAAAAATAAAAATAGTTGATACCTACAGCATTTATGTTTGTTCTCCATGATTTTCTCATCAATAGCCCTAGGGTAACACATCATCCAAGCAGTTAGATTTTTTCTTCTTTACATTACATAGTGTCGTTGCTTTTGATGACCGTGTTCTGCATGCCTCCATATTTGTCCTCTTCATAGCTGTTTATTTTGCTTCTCTTATGTCTGTTTGGGAGGGTTGTTGTGGTAGCTTTTCAAAATGTTTTTAGTACCGAGATATATTAAAATGATATTTTTTTATTTTTTAAAAATTATTTTTAACATCAGCACATCAAAATAATATAAAATAATAAAAAAAATATTTTTATTAAAAAAAATAATAATACACCGCAGCAAACCTGCGGTGCAAAAACTACCCCAACAGCTTATTAAAATAGTTGGAAGTTGATTTATGACCAGGAAGAAAAATAAGTTAACCCCACCCTACACACACCCCAAAAAAAAGGGGTGGGGGGTGTCTATGCAATAATGGGTTAAGGTGTAAATATGCTGTTGTGTCGATTAAAGAGCCTTTTAGGCCGCTTGGTCACATGGCATTGAGAAAAGCAGGAGAATATGACACTTCCACTAGCTAGCATGGGAATCATGCGTTACCCTTTTCAAAGTAGATTACAATATTTAGTTCTTCTTTAAGCATGCATAAATTTCTCAACTTTTGACTGTGATGACACCAGAAGTTGGCTAATCCAATGGAGCAAATTGATGGAGATGCAAGCTGCTTAATCGATAAACTGTATAGCTAGTAAATTATGAAGGACTTTTTATTTTTATTTTTATGGAAAGGGACCAGTCCTTGTTCGGCTGAATTTAAGACCAGAAAACAAGGTCAAAACCAGCAGTTTAACTCATCTCAAGGTGGGTCACAGACAAAAGGTGAGGTAAGAGTTGCAATGAAATTAGGTGGTGGAAGTGGGTAAGGTAAATGTGGATGAGCTTCTTGTAGCGGTCGACTTTTCGACCGGCTCCTACCGCGGAGAGAGTCGGTGTGTTACATCATATATAGTCATAGATCGATACGTGCTGCCATGCGTATTATTGGGTCTTGTTTTGCCATTTCCATGGTCAATTCAAACTTTTGATTCTAATTTACACGCTTTAAAAATGACTGAGCCACTTGCTACTGACTTCATATATAATTAACAATTATAAGAAAGTATTGATCTTCCCAGTATTGAAACCGTTTAGAGTACTAAACATGATTAAAGACAGGAAGGCTTCTCTCGATCAGATCAGAGCTAATATATGGGAGTAGGTAGTTTAGTATAATTTTTAAGGCACGAAGTGATCATTACATAAATGCTAGGGGGTCCAGGGGAATATGTGCCTGGAGATCAGGCCAGGCAAACACAAAAGGAGGTAGAGATTCATATTTGTTTAGAAATCGAGGCAGAGAGTGCAAACATCATCAGCAAAAAAAAAAAACAGTCTTCGTTGTACCTTTTGGACCCAAGTACACAACAAGCCCTGATGAACTTCAGTGGGAAATGATGAAAACATCTCTCCCTCCGTTACAATCCAATCATGTTTTCGGTTGTTAGTTGTTACTGGTCACGATAGCAGAGGCACACCCACCCCCACCTGGCTAAAATAGAAGTGTGACGGTGAAAAGTGTGTGGGTGCGCTCCTGCTTACATTCATAGCTCATGCATGGTGGAATCCGAATGGATCCTTTTGATTTGGAAAGGAGGGAGCAAATCAAACTATAACATGTCAATCATCTTTATCAACATGCATGTGATGTATCACGACTACATACCAAACCCATTTTCTTGGATCTAGGGTTAACATGGTCCAAGGGTAGAAAAATAAGAGTTAGATGCCAGTATAGGCCATCGGGAGCAACGAAAAGAGGTTTGGACGGGAGCGGTGACATGAACAGTGGATTAGGGTTGCCTGACCTCTTCTTTTTTAAGAAAAAGAGATTCATCCATCATCCATTCAAGGCATTAATTGACCATTCCAGTCCATGCATTTCCCTTTGCTTTAATCGAAGATTTCTTTTGGCATGTTTTTGCAGGCCTCGAGCACGATGACACCTATTTATTCCATTCCATTTCTACCAGCAAACATCACCGCTCACACCCCCATCGCTAGCAGCTACCTGTAAAGCTCTTTTCATTGATTGCGGACTTTTTAATCACACTAGCCCTGCCATTTCTGCTATCAACATACAATTTAAAAACTGGAAACCATTTGCCATGGCTAGCATGCCTCTCCATGTTAAATTTCATGGATTTGCATACCGATTTTGGAGAGGGTTGATTCTTCAGTCTCTCTTTTTTTTCCCCTTTCGTAAATCAAATTCTTGAATGTTGAATGAAGCGGTCAGCTCCAAGATTTATATTAAGAATTAATTCACAAAAACTACTATTACCGATGAGAACAACCACCTAACTTGATCAAGCAAATCAGAAAGGTAGATAAAGATTTAGTAGTATGTGAATATGCTAGAAAAAACATCAAAATTGATGATGATTCAAAACTAAGCCACCATATTTGTACACTATAAGTTGGAAAAAAAAAATGGAAAATTAAAATAACAAGAAGAACCTAGCTTCCCTTTATGATCATATTGAAATGCCAGAAAAGTAGCCTGCAGGTTCTACGACAAATCAAACCCACCATCCCTTTTCCATTTTTGGTTCAATCTAATTCACTAACCCAAAACACCCCAAATCCTCTCTCCGATGAAGCTCACAAACCTCCTGACAGACCCCTTCTCTGCCCCTTCTTCACCACCACCAACAGCTTCACGACCACTGCTAATTCCACCTACTGAATCAGACTCATCCAGCTTGTCCTTCATTCCCAACTCTGGCCTCTTGATCAACTCACTAGAACCTTGACGGTTTCCCTTCCTTTTCCTGTCTTTCCTGTTCTTGTTGCCATTTGTATTACTAATATTACCTTGTTTCAACAACCAATCCTCAAAAGCATCAATAATTTCATGAATAAGCTGCCGGTTAGGAGACGAGTCCCATCTAATCCAATAACTCATGTAGCACCTAAAACAATCACAGTTGAACATAGGAGGGTGGTCATGACTGCTGCTGCTGCTGCTGCTGCTGCTGGTGTAAGAAACTGTCTTTTGATCACAACCACTCTTGCGGCGGTTAATATCGGACAGGTTGCTATGGAAGATATTGTTATTGCCTGAGCAGGAGATCAGATAGGCCAAGACCTCTCTGTCCTCTGGAGAAAGAGCTGCAGCGAGGGTAAGGATGGTAACCGGAAGAAAGGACAGGTGGTCTGAGATTATTGGTGTGGATGGATGAACCGTGCCTTTACGGTATAGCTTCTTCATAGTTGATAATCTATCTAGAAGAGGCGAACACTGGAAGTTAAAAAGACTTTCAAAGTTTGATGAAGTAGAGGTTACTATATATTTCTATGAGGCAAAGAGCAAACACAGTCACACGACGATTAAGCATTAGGGGTTGGTGACATAGTTTTGGAGGGACATGAGGAGTGCAAGTTAGGGTGTGGACAGTACTATATTTGTCTGATGAAGGTACTGCCTGCAGGACTCCAAGTTTGAGTGAATCACAAGACAGAAAGTAAGCAAGAACTGATGTGATGGGACCTTTAAGATTGGTCTTTGGTTCCTGTCTAGTCACTAAAATGTCCCTCTTTACACGCCACTCTTCAATTAAAGAGTTGGTGGCATTGATGGTCAGATCAGGGCTTCTTCTTTTTTCCAACCCGAACACTACTACATTTTGGCTAGAGCTAGCCTATTGTTTCACAATCTGGTCCCTCTATTTTTATATTTAGTTAATTTTAATTTCGTCATTTGGATGATTTCATACTAAAGTTAATGTTTATTTTAGAATGAAATTGCCCAACTTAAATAAAAATAAATCTAATTAATGAAGTGACCATAAAAATATATCTAAGACTAACTAAAATATACAAATTAAGATTTTGAGTAAAGAAGAAAGAATGCACAATATCTAAAACAAGGAAAAATGAATAATGATGCTCCCGTTTAACTTTACCTTCTCTGGGCTTCACCTTCTTGGACAGATTGACCATGTTCGAATTTTTTTTATTTTTTTTAATGGTTTATTCGGTCATAACAAGCCTCGGGCCACATCTATACTTCCATGTATACTTGTATTCGTGAGTCCTTGGCGTTTTGCTCTTCCATAGAGTTCAGGCATAGCAGTTTGACCGCAAGCTCTAATCGGAACCAGCTCACTGCCAAGTCCATCCCTGCGCAGAATTGTTTTACTGCAGGTCATAATCGGAGAATGATTCAATTCAAGCCAGTAACTTACGTTCCCCTTTCATTTTATGACCTCGTCAAACCAAAAGTCGACGGAAGAAATACAGCATCCACTATCAGTATATGACAATGCCCAAAATGTTTCAGTGGTTGACTGCTTCAAACTGGAATCATTTCACCACAACATGCATAATATCTGAATATTTGTTTCCCCCATACATGTGACGAGGCTCTCCTAAAGGACCTAGACCCATCACGGTACACTTATGCAAAATTCTATGAGGAACTAGTCCTTGATCCACGATTCCAGGTATTTTAACTCCTCGTTGCTTATTGAATGGCCGAGACCAGGATAAGCTTGTGTGATTCCGGACAAAAAAAGTTTCCATGCATTGAATGATTACAAACAGAAAATATTGAGAGATCAAGATATAACACCTTAAAACCGAAGCTTATACCACCTTGTTCAAGGAAATGAGGCCCTGTTTGTCCAGCTTCAAACAAAACTGTCCGATCAGCCATTCCATGCAACCACGGAATCGGTTGTCTGCAGCTGGATTAATCTTATGAAATCCAAGAAGTGATCTTCCCAATTACTAGTCAATTGGAGAGCGATAATCGCTTACAACCAACATCAAGGTAGCTAGCTATCATAGAAATATGATGACAGCAGTGGACACTATATTAGAAAATTAAAGATCATTATGGGGAATCAACATGTTTCAACTCTGAGATTGGATAGCACTTGTGCTTGTCGCTGGAAGTACCCTCTTTACATCTGGTGTAATCTGTTCCATGATCGAAGAACTAAGGGGAACACATCCACTGAAGACTGAACCAACTCCTAAAGTTTTGGGGTACAGAAGAACACTAGTCAACAAGGTCAAGGCAGCTGTGGATGATAAAACCTTGTCGGTTGCAGTTATCTTTCTGCATGAAATAGCTTCATGGCCTTGTTGCAGCCGCTTCAAATCACGGGGGTAGCTGGAGATTGTTGGTGTTTGGGTTTTAGAAAACGAAAGCTAGTATTTGGTGAGCCAAGTTTTGTAACCATCCAAGAGTTAAGCCACGATTGCGCTGTCACATGTTTGTTTCTATCAGTAGAATAGCTCTGAAACTTGCATATCTGTGTGTTCGTTTCATGGAGCAGAGCACGCATCACATCAAAACTCGCATAACATTTTGAAACATCAGAAGGCCCTTCTATATTGAGGTGCGAAACCGTCATGGAGAGGAAGAGAGAAAAATGCTTAACTACATGAAAGTGTTTAGAAAAGAAAAGTGAAGTTTGAAAGTAATGAACTGGTTGATGTGTACAGTAACAGTTTGTTACTGTTGAGAATGCTGCAATCTTTACACGAATTTATAATGGAAAAACAAAACAGAAAATGCTATAATTAAGCATGGACAATCTGCCACTATCTGCTAACAAACTAACAGATCACCAAATTCCTAATGACTAGGACGCAGATCATTATTTGCAACAGCTCATGAAGCAATCTTCCAACACTACAACACCTGATATGGCATCAAAAGAGATCGACCAGCATTTTCATCTTGGATATTTGAGGGAAAGTACTGTGAGGATCATCTCAAGATTTGAGTAAAAGAAAATGGATAAATAAACTATGTGTTCCTTTATCATGGCAACATCGCATAAGGCCTGCAAAACTTTTTCCGTACATAGGCACTCAGTGAATGTATCATCCCAACACAGAATTTAGTATCTAAGAACAGAAGCAAACAAAGAAACAAAAGATATGATAGGCATTAACATAGGGGCAATGATTCAATCAAGCTGCTGCTACAATATCAAAAGATCACAGATCAATCCTTCCAGTATCAGAAGATTAAGATAATTTGGTCTGCGAACGATCAAAAGTCAATGAAGAAACACCATGCATCAAGAATATACGAGCTTATCACTGAAATGGCTATACAAAGAGTTTCCAGCTTATTCAGGAGGAGAGTTGGCTGGTGATGATACCAAAGAAGAACAATAGGTGGAAAACACATTTGCCTTCACCATGCTACGAAAGTTATTTAATTATTTCATTTTATTCTTGTTTTGCCAAGACCCAAATTTGACGAATGTCATCCGTTAAGCATTTCTCTCCGTACTTGCTATTTCCCAAAAATCTGTATTTAATTAAAAATCATTTCAAAAAAGAGTGTTCGTATTCTGAGGGGACTCCATAATTTCTAGGGTGTAAAGATGTGTTGGTCATCTTGTTATTTGGACCATGGTTGCTTGTCGAAGGTCGCAGATGAAGAAGCAATAAGCTTCTAGAGAAGAAAACGCGATTGATGTCGTGGGAATTTACCGACGTTGAAGAGAAAACCTGGCTGCAACCACCAAAGGTAAATGGACTTGCCACAAAGGCGTCTTCATTTTTTTTCTTTTTTCTCTGTTGTGTAACAGGTTGGACACTCTAGAATTACTTATTAATAATTTTGTTAAAATCATGATTTTGACATAACATGAAAGTATTTTTGAACTCAGATCATAAACATACCTGATATTTTACTGTACAAAAACCATAAAATCTCATAGGTAAAAAAATCATAAAATCATAAATAAAATATTTCTGAATATAATAACTTAAAAATTATAACCATAAAATTTCATTAGTTAAGGTTAATATATGATTTAAAATAACTTACAATACATTACAAAACAGTTATATTCATAGAATTTTATTAAATAAAAACTAACAAATTTAAAAGGAATATTCAGCTAGCGTGCAATGTAAATTAAAATCAACCTCATTTTCATATCTCTCACTATTTCTAAGACTTGCATCAATAACATCATTATTGAAAGGTTTATTAGTATTATCATTGGTACCAACACCGATGTTGCTAGTATTAGCTCCAACTTCAACAAATTATTTTGACATCAGCACATAAAAATGATCTAAAAATATTTAATTTAAAATAAAAAAATTATTTTTTTCAAAAATTTTAAATATAAATTTTAAAATTAATATTTAAATCAATACATGAGAATTAAAAAATTTTCATTGTCTAAGAAATGGTCTATACTACAATTTAAAATAATTATTTTCAAATCATTTAAATGAATTACACCATTACTGGGAAAGTGAAGAACAATTATGATGTCATGACTCCGTTTCTTTAATTTAATATTTAATTAATATTGATGGAGAGAGAGAGATAAAGAGGAGGTAGAACTATGAGTTGACACTTGATAGAGAGGATACCCCATAAGCTGCATTTTTCAATGAAAACTGGATTTTTCATCTAGGATTATAAAGTTAAACTGATCCGGTTTGATTATATAATGACTGATTTTTGTATTTTTTTATCCAATTTTAATAGAATCTAATTTTTTTATTTTATTTGACAAGTTTTATGAATTTAACTCATAAAATAATATGATTTTAAAAGTCAACTCCTAAATCTAACATCCATGCTTATTAGAGCCCTTTTGTAGACAGAGTAGGCGTTAGATTACACTTTTTAAATATATTTTTCTTGTAATGTTGATGTGTTAATATTAAAAATTTGAAAAAACATTTTCGATTACATTACCGAACACAGTAGTTCAATGTGCTTACCTGCCTGGCCATGTTCTTGCTATTATCACTCGCTCTGCCCCCCAACAATGAAATCAGACCTTTGGGTTCATTTTCAGCTGTTTAGAGTATATCATTGGCATTAACCAAATCATACAATAGTTTGCCAGAGATTGGTTTCAGCAAGGGCCCTGAGATTTATTGAGTGTTAAGCCTTCTAATGAAGATGTCTTAATTACTTCTTTGGGTGAGCGTGGCAACCAACTAGTGACTGCATCCATACAATCGAACCTGGCCTTCTACAAGATAGGTTCGGATGATTAACCCTATCAAGATGGTTCAAAATGTTATGCAAATTTTGATGTGATGCGTGCTCTGCTCCATGAAACGAACACACAGATATGCAAGTTTCAGAGCTATTCTGCTGATAGAAACAAACATGTGACAGCGCAAACATGGCTTAACTCTTGGATGGTTACAAAACTTGGCTCACCAAATACTAGCTTTCGTTTTCGTAAAGCCAAACACCAACAATATCCAGCTACCCCCGTGATTTGAAGCGGCTGCAACAAGGCCATGAAGCTATTTCATGCAGAATGATAATTGCAACCAAAAAGGTTTTATCATCCACATTGTGATCCCTATCTCATTTTCTTAAACCCAAACACAACAATCTCCAGCTAGCCCCATGATTTGCCAAAGGTTTTATCATGTGCATTGTGATCCCCCCATGTAAGCTCAGAGCAGCCCCACACTTAAATGGAAC
This sequence comes from Salix dunnii, assembly GCA_015731905.1. Taxonomy (NCBI): domain Eukaryota; kingdom Viridiplantae; phylum Streptophyta; class Magnoliopsida; order Malpighiales; family Salicaceae; genus Salix; species Salix dunnii. The sequence goes on along the minus strand of CM027662.1, from coordinate 95,650 downwards.
TGCATCTGAATGCAGGGGAGTCCTAAAATCGTGACTTTGTAGTTACTAAATAGAGTATTAAAAAGAATACTGAGAGAAGGATAGCTGGATGACAATCATCATTAGTTAATTTACACTCTTTAGCTATGGATAGTTTGTATAAATAAATGATTCTTAAATTCAAATGGACAACCGAAAGAAGAGGCGAGTTTGCCTGAAACTCGATAATCAATCATCAGAAGTAGTACAGATAGATAGATGAGTGCACGCCAATAATGTCTGGAAAAAAGCTCATTAGCCTATAGATGAGCTAGCACCTATGTCTAAGATGAAAACTTACAATAAAGTACATAGATAGATGAACAAAATTCAAACAAGAGGTTAAACCATTCGTTAGTTAAGGTAGCAGTATCGAAAGAAAAAAGGGTGACTGTTTTGACAATATTGAGACCCCGCAAGGCTTGTTGACGGTCAAGAAATAATCAGCACAGTCAAAGTCACACGCTTACAGGTGTTGGATAAGCTAGAAAGTAGAATCTCCTCTCTAAGACCTGAAAAATAAAGATTACAATGAGGGACAGAAGCAAGTGGAGGAGAGAGCCCAGAGAGATAGAGAGTACCTAGAAATCCATGGGAGAGGAAGAAGAAGAAACAGTAGAATCATGGGCACGGTGGTATTGAGGAATGGTGGTTTGGGTAATGAGATCCAATTGAGAAAGGATGTGTTCCAATTTGCTGAGACAGATTTCATTAGAAATTCTACAAGTGTAGTCACTCTTCTCGAAGGGACGATACTCACAAGCACTTTTTATTTCATTCCTCAATGTAGACTGAATATCCTGCTCGTTAAAGCAATTAAATTATAATAATTGAAAGAAATTCAATTCCGGGGGGTGGGGGGGCAGGAAGCCAGACCTTGATCATTTGCATGAAGTCACGGCAATGATTGTTGATGAATTCTTTTCGAGGACCTGTTGGGTTTGAAAGCTCATCCATCACTCCTCCTGCTACCTCCAAAACCCTAACAACTGTCTGTTTCCCCATCCATCCAAAATAAATAATTGATTTTGGCTAACCAAACTTCAAATCGTCAAGTTAATTAAACAAATAAATTACCTTTTCGACGTTTTGAAGGCGCTGCAGAGATGTGTTTTGCGTCTGGGAATCCATTGCTGTGTGTTTCCCTGCGATAGACAATCCACTCCTCGCTTCTATTCTTTTCTACTCTCTCTCTCAAGAGACCCGCGGACTGGGGGTAAAAAGAGGGGGAGAATTGATTATGCCATGCTTCAAAAACTCAACATTTACTAAATATTTATATTTTTAAAACATAATAAGATAAATTCCGATTTTGTGTTTCAATCGGTAAATTTCAATTTGGCGTTGCCATCAGTTGATCATTTCGGTTGTATTAATCGATTTATTGTTTCACATAAAAATTATAATTTTATAAAAAAAAATCAAATTATAAAATAAACTAAAAGACATCAATGTTTTACTACAATATATAAGTGAAAACATTGTGTATTGTAATAATATGATTTTAGGTTGGTTCAGTTTTCAGGTTGGTCCAATTCAGACAAGTCACCGGTTTATTGATTTTTTTTATATTTCTTTGCACAGTAAAATAATCATTCTATCCCTAGAAAAAGACAAAAAAAAAAAACAGTTGTTGGGAGGGGTTCCGATGTAATTTCACATTCCATTGCATAGTAAAATAATCATTTTACCTTAATATAAGACAAAAATCATGGCTTGCCGAAAGGGGGTATTTCGATTATTTCATATTTTTAAAAAATATTGAAATACTAACCTGCCCTCAAATAAGACAAAATATAAGTGTTAGATGTAGGAGTGTTCCAATAATTTATCATTTATTATTATTATTATTTGTCCAAATGCAGTGGGCTCATCTAACATACACATCGACAATATTTGGTCTTGTGCCTATTTTGAGCGACTTGTGTGGCATCGTTCGATGAAGAAAAATATTCACCCAAAATCTCAACCAATGTGTCACAGTGTCCTCTTCTTCATGGTGTGGTGTGTGGTCACACAAGGTGGTTGGATACATGGCAGTGGACGGTTGAACTTTGTTTAGCCCTTTGCTCTCTCCTCCATGCAAGGTAAGCCCCTGGGTTTGGGGAGTTTTCATTTCAGTCCTTAATCTTTTAATTGTTTTGCATGGTCTTAATTTTTGTTATATAAGTTTTGATTTGTTTCAATTGAATCATTCGATTGAAATTAATTTTATATTTAGGTGTTAAGTTGGTCCTCATTCTTTTAATTTCATGATTGGTTTTAAATCCCTTAATATATTCGGTACAAAAGGTTTGATTTTTTCAATTTTGTCATTTGATTGAAAATAGTAATATATTTGATTTTCATTTCGGCCCTTGTGCTTTCAATTTTTTGTTTTAATTCCGATTATATATATATATATATATATATATATATATATATATAATCATTAAACCTAGTGAAAGTGGTCTTCACACTTGATTTGACTTCTTGTTTAGAACTTTAATGATTAAAAAAAAATTGAAATTAACAGAAAAAATCTCCAGATTTGATTCTTTATCTCACTTGGATTTAAAATTAAATCACATATCTAACTTGGATTTAAAATGAAATCATATAGAAGTTGGTGAACACACTCCCCCCTCCCCCTCCAACTATCTTTGGCTCACGCATTGATTCATGATACGCAAGATAGCGATACTGTACAATCATGAACTCTATAGAAGTAGAAATATAATAAAGATCCACCAGTAGCTTTCAAGTTAGAACAGAAGATTCAATCAATTATCGTTTTACTTCTGGGCATACAAAACCGCAAGTCTCAAATGGCATTTCAAGAAAACCAGAAAATAAAGAAAGGGAAAATCAGTTGTTCAATAATTAAAAAATAGATGTCATCATACAAGAAGCAATCAGCTCAGTACAGGTCTTCAAATAAACTACAAGTTAATGCATTTGCCACTCACATACTTGCCCTCAGTAACTGGCGGGCAAATAAATAGCTCATAGGGAAAACTGTCTCTGATTTCGCAACAAAATACACCGTTTTGGTAAATCCTATATGTCAACAATCTTAACAAAGGGTTCCAATGCGTATCAACACCATTCGATTTCGATTCACTCTTTTCAACTGCCCATCTCTGGACAGGCCCTCCTTTGAATCAGTCTCCATCAAGAGACCAGGCCTAAACTCAAATCCAAAGTGCTTTCATTCAGATCTTGCCGTACCACCTGATTACCATCCTGAGATTGATGTTCAAGCCAAAATTAGATGGAAACTTGCGATAAGAACTTCAAATGAGAACATTCCATCACCATACTTTTTGTATATTGTGGAGCAACAGCATACTGAATATGCTTGCCGCCTTTGGAGAGCTAATTAGGCCAAATGGAATTAGACATTTCAAACAAGACACCCTATATGGATGGTAAAAAAGAATATAAATTCAGTAACCATTCACCTGATTTTCCTCCATAGCTACATCATTGATGTCAGGTTTTTCATCAGCACTGTCACTCTTGGAAACTGGCTCTGCAGCATGAGGTTCAGAATCACTTGGTTTAGATTCATCGTCAAACTTTTCAGAGGCCTCTTCTTGTTCTTCAGCCTCCTTTTTCTGTCTCTCTATTAAATCGACCTGCATGGTTAGAAAGCCAAAATAACAGACAATAAGCTTAGTTAACAAGACAAATGCAAAGTAATGTCTTTATCTGGCCTCATCACAGAAGCATTGCAACACGTACCAATAAATCCTAATTTATGACCCATTTTAATACGCATCCCTAAATTTTAAAACAATTCATTTGGACCCATTATACTAATTTCTGGTAGGCATTGTCTGCCACTTCAACAGTGCCAAGTTCTCTTTCCCTATAGATCTCCACTGATCAATCGCCATGCTCCTTTTCCGCTTTTAGAAATGTAGAGTGCAAAATCTCTATTAAAGTCACCAGCAACAACATGCCATCCAAAAAATAGAACAAATGAGAAAGATCTCTTGTTCTTATTCTTATTATGAGAGCAAGATTGATTCATGTGACACTTTTGATACTCCTAACCATATCTTCTTTTACCAAGGCGCATGCATAAAAATTTGCTATTTGCATAAGTAAAGCTGAAACATAGGTGGTATTTTATATCATTTGTGGTATCAACAACAACAACAAAAAAAATGTTTTTTTCATTTAAAATTTTTGTATTTATATCATTTCCAATTCTAGAATTGAAAGAAATTATAATTCATGAAAAAACATCATATGGAATATAACTAAAGCATTAAATTTCATCTTCATTAGCAAAAACATTGTAACCCAAAAATTTACTTTGCACTCTTGTTTTGCTCTTACAATAGAACCCAAAGTAATGCTTTAGGTACACAATCCTATCTGTTTCCTGCACAGTTCACAATCTCCACAAGCTCCTAATCAATTGATTCCACCACGACACAATGGAAATCCATGGTCCCATACGTGAAGAACCATAAGATTCTATAAAAATCCCCTACTTGGAAAAGCTTTTACTAATTCATTTAGCTTTAAGTCAAGTATCGCACCAGCATACTCAAGTTTACTCAAGGAACTAAGAAAAGATTTTCAACACTGACTTGCCACCATTTGAAGGTACCAGAAAGCCTCTTGTATTTTCCTTCAGTCAATTCAAAAAAAATGTACCAGGAAAAGTCTCCAAATCTCCTCTCCAATTAAAATTTCATTTCAATGTCTCTTACCAACAGCAGCTTGAATAAAATTACTGCTTGGCCCATGATTCAACCAATCACCAAGCAATAAAAAACTACTCTCCTTGTGTGCAGTAAATACACTGACATTTTAATATTGTGTGACAAATAGAATAAAAGGAAAACTAAACAAGAGTTTTGTCCATGAAACTGTTTCATAATGTGTGGCAGTACCATCTTCATGCCACATGAAGCACCATGTCCTCGAAAGCTAGATGAATGGTGGCCACAGCACTTGTTTATAACTAGATGCATTGTTTCGTAACCCTAGACATATGGTGTAGGACATCACTCATAGCACCCAGAGATTATAAAGCCCACGATGTAACATACATAAATGTCATGTGTACATCTTGACAATGGGTGGATGTCATTAGCTTTGCATTGCAATGAGTAGCCAGTTTACAGATAGACTCACAAAACTTTGCTACCGTTGTGATTGTAATTCTACAGCATTTCATTCGCACTAAACCCACATCAATTGTAAGCACATAATATCATCATTTACAAGCTTTAGTTTCTCACTTTCCTTTATTCTTGAGGATAAGGAACAATTGTATTCAATAAAGTCGAGCAAAGTGGCTCTAAAAATCTCTCCAATAAAGCCTTTCAGTGATCACTACAAGGGCATTCCAATTTCTGAAGCCTCATTGAACAAGCTTGGAACATGTGAATAATTTGAGATTTATTGAGGATTGATGAATGATAGCTGTATTTTCCAAAATACGGTATTTGCATTGCTAAATCAATAGCTATGTTCTTACTAGCATTCAATTAAATCAAGTTAAGACAACAAACTGCCATTTAAATTTAACAAGGGCATGGTTACTTGAGACTTTGAACTGAAAGGAAAATATCCTAAGTTAATTGACATATATGGTAGCAATTTGTACTGACCCAAGTTCTAATTGAGCCTCGGGTACATCCACTGACACCTTACTTTGAACCATCACTGAAACTCTAGTTTACCCTCTTGTTTGTGCTAGTCAACTATGTATAAGCTAGTGAAAAATGAGAGCCATAGACGAGATTAGCATAAACATGATTGTGTTCTCTCATTCATTTCACCTTAACATCATTCCATGTTATGTGCTGTGTTATTTTATGAAGCATGAAGGAAAGCAAAGGGTCAAAAGCCAAAATTCAACGATATTAATGGCTAAAGAGCATGGGCTTCAGAAGGATTTGGTCACACTAAACACAACACTATTGACTAAGCCAACCTTGCATGAAATCACATCATCAAGAACAAAATATAACTACACTAATTACCAAATAACCAATTGTATTGGGCTTTACAGGCGTAAGACTCATGCAAGTTTTCTTATACCAATTGCATCCTCGAAAGGCTTTGTAACTGTAACTACCTGTAGGGTAATTAACGCTATCCAACATTGTCAATCTCCCCATAACTAAGGAAAACCTTTTGGGATCAGAGGCAAACCTTTCAGTACCAAGTCCACATTGTCCTAGGGTGACAGAGAACTGTAACTTTGAAATCCTACTGAAGTTACAATTTTTTTCAGTATCAAGCCCAAACTATCCCTTGTGCAACCCTGAATCGCCATTGGCACTTGTTATTAGAACTAGCTTTTCTCAAATAAACATCAATGCAAGCTAGAAAAAAATAATAATCAAAAAGCTCTCGGAAATCTTGACAATCTAACAAAACCAGTTAAGTAATTTCTCCAGAATTTCCCTATTTGTTAGGCTACGAAAACAAAACCCAAGAGAAAGCAAAAGGCACTGTTCATTGAGGATCCAGATCTAAATCAGGTAACCTAATTTCACAAGATCCCATGTAATCCTTAAGATCAAGATACTAAAAAGAAAAAATAATTAATCCAATTGAACCAGAGAAAAGAAAACGAAAATAATACCGGAATGTATTTGAATTTACGCCTGGGAGGCTCCTCGGTGACGTCGCCATTGGAGAGATTAGCATTTTCGTTAGTAGTATTAATATTAGTACCGTTGTAGTGGTTAGTGGTAGAAGAAGAACCGTTGGATTGAGACAAAGGGGTCCACTTGTAAAGCAATAGATGGGAGCCGTTATTACCGTTAGAAGAGCTTGAATGATTAGTGGCTGAAGAAGAAGCAGCGGCAGCAGCATTAGTAGTGGCGTTATGGTGATGAGAGTGGAAGCTGTTGTGGTTGGATGATGGGTTGACATGAACCCATCTCTTCTTCCACTTCCTCACCGGCCCACTGAACACGGTGGTTGGCCCGTAGCGAGTGGAGGATCTCCCCAGCCGCGCCCCGACTCCTTCCATCGTTACTTTCAAATCGGTGCGGGATCTACTAGCAGCAGTAATCCTCCTCCTCTCCTTTCTTGTACAATTAATGGAAATAAAATTTTCTGGTCTCTCTCTCTCCCTGCCTCTTATTATTTGTATTGGAAGGAATGGAAAGAGAGAGAGAGAGGGACAGGAGAGGGGAAAGATTGGGATTTGAACGCGGTTTGGGGTTTTTGGGTATTCTGCTTTTATATTTTGCACGACTTGTCTGCCAGCAGTGAATTGGAGAAGGATTGTGTGGGCGGTTTCGTAATAAACAGAAACAATTTTCTCATATTTTGATCCTATCGTTGGTTTTGGTCGGTGATTTGCCTTCTAAGATTTCATATTGTTTTTTTATTATTTAGATTTATTTCTTACAGTAACACATAATTAATAGCTTAAATTATTTGAAAAATAATTCATATTTTTTTTTAACTTAGCCACAATCAGAAAACATGTTTTTATTAACAACCGATTTTGCTATCAATGAGTGGTGATACTGAACAATCATTAATGACAATAATAGTTGTGTCAAGTAGCATAATCCACCCAAGATCTTGCATAAAAACAAAGTTTAAAAATCACTATAATCAAAGCCCAACACAAAAGCTTAAATTAAAATTCCTCAAACTCATAATTCAAACAAGAGCTATTTTAATATCATTTTTATTTGTTAATTATAATCCCAAATTAGTATGCGTGCGTGTGTGCGTGCGTGTTTTTATTAATGTGTTTTTGTTTTTTGGATGACTTGAAATTTTAAATAACCTATTCACATGTTTATTTGCTAATTGACAATACTAAATCATACTTATATAAATAAGTATGAAATATATATATATATATATATTTCATACTTATTTATATAAGTATGATTTAGTATATATATAAAACTTTAAAATCAACATGGCAATTAGCAAAAACAATATTGCAAAAGTAGTGATAATAAAATAAATCTTAACTAGAAAATAAATAACACAATTTAGTAATATATGTGAGCTTATATATGTCATCTCGCGGCAACAAGTGGATGGATCATATGCATCAATAACATGATTTTACACATGTCCATATGGTCTTATCCTCCGAGATAGCATCATATAAACTCAATGTATCTCATAACAGGTCAAGTGTAGTATGACATGTCTCAAACTAATAACATACATAATAATAAGAAAATCCATCATCATCATCGAGATCACGAAGATTAGTTGCAACAAGTTGATCATCATATAACAATTATTCAATCTAACATGAAGCAAATATAAATTATTAATCCATAAAAAAAAATACAACAGTTTATACGCCACCAATGTTTGTCTCCTCCATCCATTGCCACCATTTACTATACCTTTTCATTGTGAAAACCAATCATCCATCCTTGGTCAACCTCAACTTCTTCTCCAAACCAACATCCTTCTTCAACACCTTCATTAGCATCAATGCCTCTAACATCTCAGCCATGACTTAGAACAACAATCAAGTAACAATACAACTTAACAAAGATAAGATGTATTAGGGGTAATGCGTCTACTTCTTGTACAACAAATTTTCTTATTCAAGCTCTCACAAACCATAAGTTTTCTAATGACCATGATACTAGATGATGACTATGTATATCATAACTTTATGATACACCTAATTTTTTTTTTCAAACTCAGGAGGAAGATCTTTTATTTGATGTTGTGCACTTCATGACATTGATATTTTGCCTTGAATCTGTGATGTATAGCATTACTAAAAAGGGGGTAATTAGAAATGGATTGAAGCAATGGAAAAGTTATATTGCTAATGTTGCAACAGATCAACATCGAAATATATTTAGAAATAAAAAAATTCATTGCTCAACAATAATAAATTATTTTGGAAAAAAATATTTATTCAATTTGTAACGAATAATCCATTGTTGATTAAAAATATTTGCAATTGATTATTCGTTATTGATTAAAATATTTTTTAAAACCTTAGTTGTTGATCTTAGCATTAAAAGTCAAACCATTGATTTTTTGTATTTCAATTCATCAATCATTCTCCTAGCTCAAATACCTACAAATCAGACCTTAAAAAACAAAATCAAATAGCAAATTAAGTTCTTCTTCATTGATCTCTTTACTGGCCAGCACCAATCTTCAATTGCCCACTAGACTTATCACCAACACAACAAAGCATCCTTGATCTTCCTTGTCCTCTCCCCAGTAACCGTTACTAACATAATAGATACTCTCTTGCCTTGCAATCTTCATTTTCAAGTTCTTCATTGCTTAGTTTTAACTATTGTTTTATTTTTATGCGGTAGCTTTTCATTTGCAAGTAGCTCTACACTGTTTATGTTTCTAATTTTGTTGGATTTACTTGCATTTATAATTATTAAGTGTTTTGGTAGAAGGGTTTTGATTCTTAAATTTAATGGATTAGATTTTGGTTACTGATTTTAAGGGAGGTTGCTGTTAATAGATGTTGTTATGTTTATGGATTTTATTTTTCTGGTTGCAAGTAGCTTTGCACTATTTATGTTTTTGATTTTGTTATAATTGTTTGCATTTGTAATTGCTAAGTGTTTTGAAAGATGGGTTTTGATTCTAAATGTTAATGGATTAGATGGGTTTTGGAAGATTGAAGATAGATGCTTAAAATGAGGTGTAGTTTTTCTATAGTATTTTGCATTACCTGAATATCAAGTCAATTTTAAATTTTACTCAAAAATATTTTCAGCAAATTTACTAAATTTAGAAAAAGTTGTATGCGTGTTGATAGAAATTTGGTTTCATATTTTTATGATGCCAAGGAATTTATGCGGCCACTTGGATTTGGTTATGAGAAATATGATGGATATCCTAATTAATCTATGTTGTATTATGGGGTAAATACAATGAAAATAAAATGATATTTTTGTTAAAGTTCACGATACAAACCTAAAATCCCATTAATAAGGGCTCTAATAAGGTGGAGAAGCAATTTTAATAAAGAAATAGATCCAATTACAAGAAGAAGAAAAAGAACTTAATTTGTATGGAACAACAAGAATAAGTTGAAATTTTTATTGTACAATACTTATTATTTGTGTCAATATTTGTTTTGTGAAAGTTTATTATTATAATATTTTAAGATTCAATAACCCATCATGTGAACATGAAATCGGAGACATATTAAGAGTTAATTTCAAAAGAGCATGACACTCTTGGAAAAAAAAAATAGATTCAATGTGTAAGGATGAACTATTTAAACAATTTAAAGCATATAAAAAAAATTTATTACTCATTTTATAATTGTGGCCTTGTCGATATCATCACTTACAATGGCACCTATGGGTCCAACATCTTTGTCAATGTATCAATCTCGGCCTCCACTGTCATATATTGATTTATCTTCCTCTTATCCACAATATCTTATGTTATTTTCGTCTTAAGCAGTTTAAGATATGTATCTTTTTATTATATGTTGATTTAGTTGCACATATAAGTTTAAATGAATTTTTTATTATATTCGATTTCAATAGTTATAAATCAGTATTTTTTAAGAATTGTTGAAGAATAAAATAATTAATATTCTGGAATTTCAGATATCTTTAATATCCTAATATAATCAACCGATCCAGAAAGAAAGCAAGAAAAAGAAGAGTGAATCGGATCTACATTTTATAAAATATAAAAAGTTTAGGAGCATGATTATGAAGCTAGTTAATGGTAAGTTCGGGCCCATGATTAAATGGGCTTGGTGTGTTAAATGGGCTGCTGCATGATATGGAGGCCCGGCAACTTGCCGACTAAAGCTGTGAAGCGTCACCATCGAGAGACAGAGCGAGGCCACTTTTGATTTTTGACTCCGCAGGGAAGAACGCATAGAGAAAGGCGACGAAACTAATAGACCAAAAGTCAAAAATAACCTTGCTATATTAAAAAACAGAAAAAAGCTTCTCTGGTTCTTTGGATCGTGCTTGCTGCGCTGCCTCAAAATGCCGAGAACAGAATCTCCTCGCCTTACCTTCCTCCTCCCTGCCCTGCTCTGTACGCCAGATTCTTAATTAATCAAGTTATATTTGTTTGTTAGCTTTCATTTCAGACAGCGACATATATTTTAAAGCCCACCACGGACAATCAATTTCATCACCATCATCCTCTCTTTTTTTTTTTAACTACCTTAAGGTAAATCTTGCTTGCTTTTTTTATTTTTTTGCTAAAAGTAAACTACGAGTGATGGATTGGATCTTACTGTTATTCATGCTTAAATCTCGATTATTTATTTACTAGATTTGATCATCATTGCTATTTGGCTCAACCTCAATTCTATCTCATCACTTCCTGTTTGTATATTGCTATGAATCCTGATCGCCTGCCTGTTTTCTTCATCTTTGTACGACAAAGATGCACGCTTTTTCATATTTCAAGCACAGATTAAATTTTTATTTTTTACATGAACAAAACAAAGGGAAAAACCCGCGATTGTTCGGCCGTGCTTTCGAATTTCTCATGAATATTCTTCTCCGTTCTTACGTTGTCTAACTGGATTTGCGGGTTGCTGAATCTGCAGGCACTTGATCCATTTTGTTTGCACCCTACTGAGATTAGAGATTTTGTCGAATCTTTTCAAAGTTTAAGCATACTTCAGCGAGAATGGCTGAGGGAGGAATATCGAGCTTCTGGGGCCCTGTCACGTCCACAACCGAGTGTTGTGAGAAGAATTATGCATATTCTTCTTATATTGCCGAATTCTACAACACCCTTTCTAATATACCATGCATTCTTTTGGCACTCATTGGCCTTATAAACGCATTGAGGCAGCGGTTTGAGAAGAGATTTAGTGTTCTCCACATATCTAACATGATACTTGCTATTGGAAGCATGATTTTCCACGCCACTTTGCAGCATGTGTAAGTATTGCTCACTCTTTTTCCTCATCATCTTTTACACCGGTGATCTCTTATTCAACAATTTTTTATATATGGATAGTTCTCTTGTGTTTGCTGGTAGAACACCTAATAGCTTGATGAATGAAAATCTGAATAGAATGCTGGAAGTTGTGAAAATTTATTCTGAATTATCCAACTAGTTAAAACTCCTTTAGCTTGAGTTTTCTGTCGGTATACTTTGGCAATGTGGTCTTTAGAGGGCAGCTCCGTTACTACTTTTTAGTCTTCATGTAACGAATGAAATGTCCTTATCACAAATCATCATCATCATCGTTAGAAAGTCATTAGATGCAGTTTGAACCATTGCTCTTGCCTTTCATTTGGGCTAGGCTCCTTCCTGGTTCTGTATCTATGTTGTGCTCTAAAAAGATTGATGTAAGTGATTGTCACTTGTATACATCAGTAGGGTTACTGGTGCATAGGTTGTGGAGAAAACATTTAAATAGTGAGAAAGCGGGAACTATAGGCTGAGCTCATGGAGCCGTAATGGTTGTTAACTTGTTTATGACTTGCACTATGAGAAATGTTTGTGTTGTATCACAGTGCAAGCTTCTTATTCTGCACTCTGAAGGCAATGAAATTCAGAATTGCATTTTCTCTTTCTTTCAGCAGTTATTAGAAAAGATGATATTTTTTTTTCTTCAAATAGCTGATTTATATTCCATGTTTGTACTATTTTCTATATCATGGAGTCAATTCCTATCCCACCCCCTCTCAGTTAAAGGCATTGATGATGTTGGATGGCTCAATGCCCAAAAAGGCATATGACGAGGTATCAAAGACAATGGAATTTTTCAGGATGTGTAAAAACCTGATCATCCTTTTTGCATGAGTTACATGCATGAATAGAGTGGCGCAGGGTTCATATTAGGAATTAACTTCAGGGAGTGAAAGAGAGCGGGTGGAAAATCTGTTTTTGCTTCAGCCTCAAGTGCACATGGATGCATCTGGCAGTCATCCAACAGATAGCTTTCTCAATAGTATACATGTCTGGTCAAAAGAGTTCTGCATGCCTGAAAAGATAAAAATGGCTCAACCTCATGTGGATTTTCTTCTACATCCACCATTGCTGCAGGCATGGTGCAATACATTCATATTGTCGTTGAAATACAATCCACTGACACTTATCAATGACACACCTCATTCATCAAGCTCTCTCCCTGTCTTTATCTGTCTCTTCTTTTTTAGGCTTGCCTGTAAGGAGTGAGTATACTGAACTTCCATGAATGTTTTTCACTGTTGAGATTCACTCTTGAAGATGATGGTTGAAATTTATTTCCAGGCAACAGCAGAGTGATGAAACCCCCATGGTATGGGAAATGCTCCTGTATATGTACATCCTTCACTCACCAGATTGGCATTATCGCAGTACAATGCCTACCTTCCTCTTTCTCTATGGTGCTGTTTTCGCTGCTGTCCATTCAGTGGTTCGTTTTGGAATTGGCTTCAAGGTGCATTATGCGATCCTCTGCCTGCTCTGCATTCCTCGAATGTACAAGTACTACATTTATACACAGGATGTCTCTGCTAAGCGGCTTGCAAAGATGTATGTGGCTACCCTTCTCGTTGGCACTTTGTGTTGGCTTTTTGATCGTATTTTCTGCCAGGAGATATCAAGCTGGCCCATAAACCCACAGGGTCATGCTTTGTGGCATGTCTTTATGGGTTTTAACTCATACTTTGCAAACACGTTCTTGATGTTCTGCCGAGCTCAGCAACGGGGATGGTCCCCCAAAGTGGTTCATTTTATGGGCGTTCTTCCATTTGTGAAGATTGAGAAACCAAAAGCACAATGAAAGAAGTGAAATGATGAAATAATTAGTTTTTGCTCTTTGTTTGAGATACCTGGGAGTTTTGGCAGACAGGAAAGCAAGGATCATTCACTATTTTGTTCAACTAAACGAACCTGGTGGATAAAATTCAAACATAAATTTTTTTCTTGCTTGAGTAGAATATGTATCATACTTGTGCTTTGATGGAAGTTTCAGGTTAGAATGTTTGGGTTTGGGTAGCTTCCTTTCTGCCCTCGAAACCCGCAGTACTGTGATGAATTTGTTTTGAACTCGTGAGAAATCATGAATTTTGGTTAAAGAGTCTTGAATCTGCCCGTTCCTTTTGAGGGACTTGACTTGTGTCTGATTGGATAGGTGTGAACTTAATCAGTAATCATCGTGATCATTCTTCCTGTGCGATCCTTTTTCCTTCCAAGTAACTTCTCATACGGTTGTCTTGAGGCTATTTCGGCACTGGTCAGGTGGCTGGCAATGAGAGTTTTGATAGTGAGCTCGGTTAGAACTGTTTTCCATTGAAGGAAAAGTGGGTGATATCCTCTGTTTCCTTTGTTTGCCTTGGAGTACGAAGAAGGCGATTGATTCCTCAATATATCAGCTTGAAAGCGCGAGGACGACTTCCTTCTGAATCAAATAAATAGTCGACTGCTGACACAAGGCACTTAATATTATCTTTAATTTTGGGTTTAGCACAATAGAAAACGATATTATATCAATGCATGTTTCAACTAACAAAAATGCTGAAGATTATGGAAGCTGGTATTATGATTATTATCGTCATCGTCATGTGTTAGCACTGCACTTGACTAATGAAGACGGTGTGGACTGTGCTGTCCGAACCACGAATAATGTCAGTAAGTTTAGTGCTGAATTTCAGGCCTTGAACCAAAAACATGCATGCCACTCATTGGCACAGACGTTTATAATTTTCAAATATGATACGATATATACCTATATATATATATTGCATTCATAATTTCATCATATAATATATATGCATAACATATTATTTTATTTTATTTTCTATGGAATAATAAATAGTACTCGAGTAATGAATACCCAGAAAGATACCCAACCAGGTACAAATATCTAATTTTTTATCCAATTAATAAATAATTGATAAGGTATGGTGAAAACTCGAGCGTGGGTATCCTTTTGCCATCCCTAAGTGTCACTGCATAATAATCTGCTAACACTATACAGATTGCATGTACTAAAGAATGCGTCCACCGGGAAAAGGAAAGATGACACCATATACAAACATTTCTTCCTTTCAGCGCAAGGCCACCTTTGTAAGCAACATGGTTAAAAGCATGCTATGGATGAAGGCTACGCAAACCTAAGGATGTCAAGTCAGCCTCCCTTGAATCATTTCCCCAAGCCTCATGTACAGAGTATACTGCTCCTCATATGGGAGGCTTCTCAGTATCTACAAATGATTGATGACACAGAGATTCATTCATCTATAAGAACATATGTGAATCAGGAATAGGAACAGCTTCTAGAAGTTCACCTGTTCCATTAGCATATCCACTGACACGCTTTGAGGCACAACAAATGATTGATGATAGATGTATGCAAACACGGCCATCACCATCTATAACAAAGATCAAATTAATCCGATGAGGAAACATGTGTGGCACACCAACACTGAACTTGGAGTGCATTCTATTCATTTAAATATTTTAATTTCAAATCTGCCTAAATAGATAAACAAAAATATACAAAAAGTAGAGAGCAGGCATCTCCTCTTCAATAAACTTACAGCACCTTGAATTTTGTAATTCTTTGTTGAGAAGTGATGTCTCTGTTTATGGCAAAAGTACCAAGTTTTGGTCTAAATCAAGGTTCCAAGTAATCATATCCCGCATATCCATATATTATCATATCAAATAATTTTAAATATGATTATGATACACATGAATGCATTGCTACAAAGAATCAAGTAATTTCTATGTTTGTTAAAGCGGCTACAATTATGCAGCATACAAACTAATATACATTATGTGACAATCACTTGTAATCACTGAGAAGATAGTAATATGCACATGATGCTGTTTATTCAGCATTACCAGTCAATTGTTCAATGAGTGTAACAAGGAAGGTGAGAGGAGCTCCTACATAAACAAACTACCACTGGTATAATCAATTAAAACTTCATTCTATCTTACCTGGCAATCCATTCTATCTGTAATTCCTCCATGACCAGGAATACTATCGCCAAAATCCTGTTGCAAATGAAATATAAAAAGTTAGAAGATTGTATAATCATCCACAATGCCTGCCGTGCATCACAACATCATTCCCACCCCAACCCTCAATTTTGAAGAACAAGAGCACACCTTTACTTTAAAAGCTCTTTTAAAGCCACTTGCAAAAAAGCCTCCGAAAGGTGCTATTATTGATGCAAACAAACCAAGACATAGTGCGTGCCACTGAACAGGTAGAATGGAGATATCTTTCCAGGGGAACTGCATAGTAGCAAGAACATGATATATACAAAATCACAGTTCAGTAACTTCAAAATTTCTTCCTGGAACTGCTATTGATATGCTTAATGGATGAACAAAATAAGCATTCAAAACTGTTAATAGCTAAATTAGTGCTCCCAGTTTTATAGTGAAGGAGGTAACAGATCTAAGGCTCTAGGACAAGGTAATAGCATCAATTTTCAGAAAATAAATAAAATAAGATAACATTTTATAAATTTTGTTCCGAACAAAATAAGATGCTAGCTGCATTCCTATTCAAGGCCCATGTTCAACACGGTTCAAGCTGTGCCAAGGATGGATCAATATTTTTGAGGCTGATTGCCTCTGGTGTGTGATAAGTCCATAGCTCAAGAGCTGGGGCCTAATTGAATGTCAGCTTACTCACCCATTGAGGAATCCATCCAGGTAGAGTGAAATACTCTGGCTTAAACAAAGGCCCAGGATCACATTGCAGCCAACCAGCTGATAAATCCTGCATGCCCACAAGTTTCTTTTACAGTTAACAACGCACCTATTAGGCTATTATTAAAATAATAACTTACACTTGGTCAGAACAATTTACCTTCCTTGGACATGTTAGCCACTGAAAACGCCCCATGATGTTTGCAAGCTGCATAAACAACCATTGAATCAATTGAAAGTCCAAGAATACTTATGAGGTGATGAGCGTGGCCATGACTAGAATGTAATGACAGCTAACCAGCAATTCTAAAATCAAAAAGGAAAAAACATCATTTCCCCGGTAATTGTTAGTTAAAATAGCAATAAGGAATGATTTCTTCTATTTACAATTAAACGCATCATTTATTGGAGTACACATGATTTAATGACAAATTTCTGACAAAGGTAGCCTTGTGGTTCCAATTTGGGCAATTGGATGCCTGAGGTTTGATCCATTAAGAAGCATTTGTCCATTATATTTAACTTTTAAAGGGAGGGTGGAACAGTGTCAGATTTCTGTTATTACAATTTTAGAAAAATAAAAATTGATTAAAAATTCGAGAAAAAAAGTTCAAACAATAAAACAATGATTTTTTTTGCTAATATTTTATTTATTTACTGCTGGAATTTTTTTCTTTTTCATTTTTTTTTTTGCTGATTTTATATTTATTTAATGCTTTAAAAAATTAATACAGTAGACAAATGTTAATAAACCTGGTACACTCTGAGGTGCAAATTCTGGACATCATAAAATCACCTGAATAAAAATTAGAAAAGCTCCAGATTTGATATAAACAGAATAAAGTATAACTAAAGGAGTCATGTATGACTACAATGGCTGCAACCCGCACAAAGTTCAGATAAAATAAAGGCACAAGATGATGCAGTGAGCATAGCCACATCCATCTATAGCTATTGTATATCCTCACAGAGAAATGTGATTCGAATTAATTTTATTCCCACAAAGTTGCCCAGAAAAAGGAAGGTAAAACCATACCACAAATGCAGATATCATAGTTGTGATAGATGCTCCAATGAATCCCTCCCAAGTTTTCTTTGGAGATAACTTGATCAGAGGGGTTTTTCCAAAGAAGAAACCACATATATAAGCAAAAATGTCATTGATAACAATAAGTGTTGCTGGAAGAAGAAACCTGCAATGCACAAAAAATCTACACATGAGCACCAAACAATCAATAACACAAGAGGCAGACAAATTTCGAACAAAATTAAAAAGCAATCAGTAACATAAGATAAAGAATAGCATATGAGATCAAATGGTACACAAATCTGCTCCAATTGACAAATGTGGGCTGTCATTAGTGTTTTAACATATGTTTGAAAACTGAGCTCGTTAAACACACGCGCACAAGAAAGAAGACTTTTGTACCACAAAAAACAAATATGAAACAAAACATGAAAGATGAATGGAGAAAATTGCAGCAGATGACTTCTTGACGCCATAATCCACATGCTCTCATTGACTAGTACAACTTTTCCATGGACAAGGTTGTCTTTTGGTATCCGACATTCATTGTCCTTTAATGTGTCATTGAACTTAGTAACAAGGTTACCATATAGCCCTTTATCCTTTCTTTCTCGCCCTAGGACATCAAACAATTAGATTTTAGTTCTGCAGGAATTCCATAATTCTGCCCTCTAGGTATTCAGCAAACAGGAGTTCCAAACTCTTTCAAATGCGCGATGGAAATGCCAGACATTGTTAAAATATGTTGGAAAGGATTTCAACGGACATTGGGAGACCAAAGTGACTGGGTTCATACCACGAAATGGAAAAAAGATGCATGCCAATATAACCATTGCTATCAAAAAGGGGAAGAGTTGTTACACAGTTTAAGCACATGGATAACCATAAAAAGTAAAGCATGCTAACATATAAGCATCAAATGACGACGCCAAAAAGGTTCTTCCAGTGAGAGTTTAAAAATTACCAGAAAATCCCTTCAAAAATGTTGGCTACAGTGAAAGATGACTGTGTAAACACCACAATTAGAATCATATGTGTCCATGCATACTGGCCGAATTGATACTTGTACATTTTCTTCTTCAGTGTGAGAATGAACCACATAAAACCTGTATTGATTATACAAATTATAGTATCAATGCCAGAAGAATGTCAAGAACAAACCGCCACTGCAAAGGGAACAAATTTGCAATGCCAGGAATAGGCTCTTAAATAAAGTGCAAACGAAGCATATATGACCAACCTGCAATGTACAAGGAATAGCAGATAGCCATGTGATACTTGATTAGGCTGATCACTAGCTGATACAAGGATTTGCCTGAGGTTACAGTATTGTAAAGACGTTGATTGAGTATGCGACCATACACAAATAGCATAGCGGTGAAGAAGAAGTGCCTGACACAGGAAAAGGAAACAGGCAAACCTATGTGAGACACGTGATAGATAGCATCTAAAAGTCAACTAGGATTTTGATGCAACTTAATCCTAAGAAAATAACAGCATAAAAAAAGCAATTTTTAACTTGATGAAATATAGTCTGCCTACCAATTTAGTAGTCTAAATCCTGGAAGTTGCCTTTCTTCATTTGCTTTCCTGAGTAAATTGAAGAGCTCTTTTGCCATATAGATTTGGATGACAACCACCATGGCAGTGATATAGAGATGCCCCATATAGACAACTAGTGCAAAGCTCCCAATCATCCAAATTGTGGATTGAGCACGGATCCACATTGACTTGTATTTGTTGTGATCATTAACAAGTAAACGGCCTCCATTTTCTTTACTAGCCTCCCCAACAGCCTAAGAGACCAAACAGAAGATTCAATATAGAAATCCATGTTTTTCATTTCTTTTAAAAAAGATACCACTCTACCTATCTAGCACATCTATGTTGTTTATAAGCAGTTCCCTAAATAAACAAAAATATATCAAACTTAGAGCAACGAACCTCACTGGAGCGCTTACGATGCCGGAGCCTAGCAATAGGCGTTGATGGTGCACCACCGATGTTGTTACTATCCTTGTGCATAGCTGATTCTCTTTTACTCAATCAAAAACTAGAAAACCGCATGCATATGCAGTGTGCAAGAAATTGTCACCTAACCATCCATCAAGTTTTCAAATTACACTTGTTAGAAACCGCAGTTAATTCCGAAGTTGTGTTTTCGTACCAATCAAACATACGCTGCAGTATGTAATCAAAGAGCACCACACTCTTTGTACTGAGTAAACATTAAAAATGTTCTTCGGAAGCATAGCAACCAGTGTGAGTGATTATTTATCAATTACCAATCAGAAATACACTCTAAAAATGCGGCAACTGACCATCTAATTTGTAGAGAAAGCTTTCTGGTCTCAGATTTGCATTTGCATAACCTAACCTAACCGGATTCTATTTTATTTTTGATTTTGTAATTGCAAAAGCATATTCTTCTATCGGTTCACTCATTCAGAGCTAAATCGGATTAATTCACTCATTAATTAAAACTGATAATCAAGACAATAAAAGAGAGATTCTTGGTTAAATCCAAATCGGAAGTGTTGCTACTGCTACTACTACTATTGAGAGAGGAAAAAAAAGAAATGAACAAAAACTGAAGCTAAGGGATCTACACATCATTAGAAAAGGAGGGGGAGGGGGAGGAGATGCAGACGAAATGAATGGAATTTGAAAGCACCTGTAATTAGGAGTTGCAGGTCGCAGCAGTGAGCATAGGCAGTGAGACAGAGAGAACGTTTCAATTTCAACGATGACAGCACCAATAATGAAGCAAGGCCGAGAGGAGAGAATCTAAAAAATAAAAAGAAGGGGAGGGAGGCAAAGCAAAGCAGCGGTGAGATAGGCGGAGAGAAGTCGTGTCGTTAAAAGTTACTAACTTTCAGGAAAGGACTGCTTGCAAACGACGATACGACATCCAATTCCTTTTCCTTATTCTTTTTTCACCTTTTGTATTTTCTAAAATAAAATAAAAAAAGATTCGGCCTCGGAAAATTTTCAAATGCTACCAACGCGCGCACTGGTCTACTCTCCTATCCTCCAAAGGGGGGCGGGCGTTAGATTCACGCTTTAATCTTTTGTGGATGATTCTGAGACCTTCCACGCAATATTATTAACGCCGTATCTTTCCAATTCTAACCTTGTTCAATCAAAATTGGGTTTAGTGTTAAGAGCGAGGTAGGCCTTGCCTGTTTTGGATACGTCCTGTTATTTTCATTTTGGGCCTTTGCTCCGAAGAGAAGACATGCGGCCCGGTATGCTTTCCATTAACATCAAGTTGATGAACATCATGTATATTATCTTTCCTATTTTGCTGTATATATTCTTTCCTGTTGTATTGCCTAGAATTCATTTAGACAGTTAGACAACTCATCGATTTACAGCACTAGAATTGCATTGCAGATTTGCGGGATAGTGTGTTATTATACTTGTACAAATACTCAGTTTGATAATCAATGAAATCAGTGCAATACATTCAATATTTTCTTCATCTTTTCACATCACAGGAGCATCACTTAGCTGAAGCCAAACTTTGCTACTCTTGGCACCACCGCAGTAGAGAGAGCGTTGATGATGATGATGAACAGAGAGCCACGGGGGAGGAGGCTATGACGTGGGGAGCCATTTATGGATCCACACACGTCATGGGTCCATCTAGCTAGTAGTAGCATACAGTAATTAATAATAAGGATGATACATCGGGTGATCAGAAGGACTCTGCACATTGTATTTGATGAACAGAAGGACACATCACATTGTAACATCACGCAACGCAAAAGATATATATTTCACACCCTGGTACTTGCTGGTGCACAGATCCACAGGCTCTGCCTTGAAATACAAGCAAGTTTCAGTTGTCCTACGCGTGCACACAACTGATCCCGGCCAGCACTATTATTATCTACGTACCTGTGCCCCACCACTTTGCATGTGTGGTGAACATTTTTGAATGTCCACCACTCCTCTCTTCCATGTGCTCCCCCCCTCCCTCCTTTTTCTATTTTTGAGTTTCTAAGCCCCGCTTGATTAGCAGACCATTGTCTTTTCCATCTTTTGCTAATTTATAATATTTCGTGCTCAAGCCCTCTTTCATCTTTCTTTTTTATACATATGATTATACTGGAAAAAACAAACCCAGAAACCTCAGTTCAGCAGAGCGTCCTCTTGTTTACAAGCTGCAATTGAGTGGGTGATTCTTACTCCCTGCCCGCTCCTCTTGTAATACAGATCTCTGCATACAGAACACCGATCATTGATTAGTGCATGAATATTGTGTAACATTTATATTAAAAACTATTTCAATATTCCATCTTAGGTTAGAAAGCACAACTAACTTTTTGAATACAACTAGTATATATAGGATTTATAATCCTATATTAAAAAAAAAAGAGTTTTTATCAATTATTTACATACTAAAACTTGGGATAAAATAGTAACCGACAAATAAAATAGAATGAGCTCATGCATCTAAAGATGGGTTTAGTAAAAGAAAACCTTGCAGTCCTCCCCTTGCATGTAAGGCAACACCTACACTCTCTAAAACTTTTGTTATTTTATTAAAATATTTTTTAATAATCTTTAAACTGAAATTATAATATTTATAGCAGTTAAAAATTTATTTTTAACAATCATAAATTTAAAATATTTTCTATTTACTTTTTCTAATAACTATAACTATCACAATTATTTAATTTCTGAATAGCTATATTTTAAATTATTATAACAATCATTTTAATTTTATAATAAATTTAAATATACCTAAAGAAAGCATTTTTTAAATGAAAGAACGAAAGCAAAGGACGGTTGAAAAGCAGCAACACATCGCGTTGGTATGCAAATGGTCTAGTTAATTGCGAAGCATTTCCTTTACAGCAAAAAGATTGGATTAAGAGGTGATGACGATTACAGCAGGTCAATTGGAGGATAGTTATGGCATTTAACTAATTTAATTGGTTATTGTAGGTACTAGTTGCACGGAGGCCACAGCCAAAACTTCGGCTTCGAAGACTTTTGAAGTTTGAGTATTCCTTTTTTTTAATTGAATATTTATTTAAATCATTAACATAGAATTATCATTATTATTAAAAAAATAAAAAAATTCAGATATTTAAATTATTAAATTTACTGTATTAGAATTAATTTATTTTATAATCTAATTCAAGCTAAATACAAAAATAAAATATAAATTGTATAAACACTTGTAATAATTAAATAATAAAAATAAATCGTTGATTTTATACCCATAAAAGAAGAAAATATTATTGAAAATTCATCGCTATGTTACCATCATCATCAAAACTATAACAATTAAATTATTATCACTATTATTGCTAAAATAATTAAAATTATTAAATTGCTCTGAAGAATAAAAAACAAAATATTTTCATAAAAAATCAAGCAAGAAAACAATAAAAAATAATTACTAAAATTATTATTATTACGCAAACAATGAAACCAAAAATTATCTTGAAAATAAAAAAAACTTTAACAAAATAGCAAACATAAACAATAAAAAAAACTAAAATAAATATTAGGAGCGTAAAAAATCATATGATCCAAAGAATAAATAATAATAACATAAAATAAAAAAAATAAAAAAGGAAAGAATTAATTTTAAAATAATCACTAACATAAATTAAAATTATAGGACTAAACCGAATAAAAATAAAATCCCAAAAAAATTAAAAAAATTAAAAACTAAATATTGTTGAATAAAGATTGAAAAAACCAAAGGAATTAATTTAAGTGAGATTTTCTTGTTTTCTTTTTCTTTTTTCCTTTCATCATTTAGTGTTTTAATAATTAAGGTTGGCTTCCATCAAGTTCTTTTAACTAATTGTTTTTATTTTTATTTATTGTTAATGTGTAACGTCCCCTTCTTTAGAGAAACAAACAAGTAATCTTATTAATATATATTTTTTAAGAAAAGAAGACGTGATTAAAGTTTATATATATATATATATATATATATATATATATAAGGTTTTCCTCAAATTTCTATAAAAAATTCAGCAAAACCTCCCCCGTACCAGTAGATCCCAAGTTTCCGACATATCACATAACCTTTAATTCAATCTTGACCCAATCATCCTAGGTCTATAAAACCATAAACATCATTCTCATCTCAACCACAATAAATAAATAATCTATTTAACAACAATCAACAATTTGCACCAGAGTTAATATAAATTTAATCACATTTAATATAATATGACAAAATGAGTTAATTTTCTTACAGTTCATTTTTAAAAAAAATAGTGATCATACATGTTAGTTTACTAACATTTAATTTATATGAAATACTACTAAATACAAAAAAAAAAAAAAAAACTTTACTCCTAACGTCAAGATGATGGACTTGAAACAAAAATATAAGATAATTCCATAAAGAATAATAATAATAATAATAAAATTATTAAACTCACAGTATGCAATCATACATAATTATTATAATCAACATAACTACTTAAAACATAAACTAACTTTCATGCTTATGCATTGTTGATACTAAGTGCTGCCAATACCTTTATCACCCTACCGACATCAGAAATTAGTGAATACCCATTATCGGGTTCCTGACATACCTCTTTTTTTTAGAATGTGCGCTGATTCGATTTTATATTTGTTTTTTTGAAATTTCAACATATGTAAATGTATATTAAACATTGCACCATAAATTTTTTATCCATAATTCTAACATACACTCGATGTATATTAGTCTGTGCATAGTGATTCTCATCCTCAAGATCTTGACATACAATGAACATATGACAATCATTCGTAATGATCCCTTATTTAGGATCCTAACACACACTAAAATGTATGTTAGCTATTTTTTGTGATCATTTTATCCGGGATCCTAGCATACTTTAAATGTTTGTTAGCCATCGTCATGTTTTGTTCATAACATTTTCAAACTTCTCTAACACACATACCTTTAATATTCTTACTAATAAATCATACAATTTCAAACTTTCACCAAAGTTTTAAGCATAATTCACACATTTTCATTATGAAAATTAAATAAAAAAGTATAGGTATGAATCACCTGCTTGCTGTGGATGCTCTACTTGTGGTCTCTTGTTTCTGCTGTTACACCACACTCTTGAATTCTTGTAATTACAGGAAATTCTCATAAAAAAATATAGGCATGAATCACCTACTTGCTGTGGATACACTTCTTTCATTTCTATTTTTTTATAACAACTTTTGTTAATCAAAATATCATTATAAATATTTATTTTTTAACATAACTTGTTTTTTTTCCTCTAATTTCATTGCTTCGTGACCTCCCAATTTCTTTTTTTTATTCCTCTCACGGCTTCTAGTAGAGGTCAGATTCTGATCTCTACCTATAAAATTCACCATAATAGAAGTTATAGAATTCTATTTTGTACAAAATTGATCTCATTAGAAAGTTAACATACAGGGTTAAAACTCTTATGAAGGGAGGAAAATCTAGTTTTGCTCCTAACATTCACGAAATATATCACAAATATGATAGACTTATTGTTCTGCAGAGTTTATATTGCATAGTCATGTTTGATGACCCTTAATTAAAGTCATAAAAAAGAATTGTAATATAGAATTGACAAAAAAGAAGAAAATACCTATTTTTTAGAGAGAAAAAAAAATCATGTATAAGTTTTCACAAGTTGAGAAAAAGTTCGTACTTGATTTTCTAATTAAATTTATCCTCTATGAAGAATTCTCCTATGCATAGGCTACTTAACGTGGTTCTATGACACTTTTGTGGAGAGTATGGTCTAATTATGAGTTCTTTTTTTTATTGTTTTTTTTTGCTTAATGTTTTTTTTTTATTGTTTTAATATGATAATATTAAATAAAAAAATATTATTTTAATAATAAAAAAAAGAAAACAATCTTCGACACCTCTCGAGTCATATAGTACTATGCCCATGCCTCCACTGTCCCGCTCTCTTTATCCCTGTCCTTTGTCTTGAACCACAACAAAAAAAATCTATTAAACCTCTTGCCCACCTCCACCCACATTCACTCTCTCTCTCTCTCTCTTTTTACATTTTACTCCACTCCTCTAAGCGCGCGCTTCCATAAGCACTCCTGGAGACTCTTGAATGAGAGCCCTGAAAAGGCAATCTCTAAATTTCCTGCAAACCCGCCAACTCTCACTCCTTTCTTTCACCAAGATAGTCCTCGGTGGTATTTCAATACCACCTTTAGCCTCCTTTCTTTCTTTCTTTCTCTCGCATTAACATATCTCCCTCCTCATGGCAAAACCACAATCTCACGCTTTCTTCCTGTTTCTGCTGCTGCTTCTTGTCGATGCATGCCGTCCCACCCAACAAAACCAAAACAAGATAAGCTTCAACGATCTCGCAGTTCTAGCAGACATAAAAGACAGCCTTACGGACATTCCAGGCTCAAACTTCTTCTCCACCTGGGACTTCACTTCACCAGATCCCTGCTCCACCTTCTCTGGCATTACTTGCTCTCTCAACCGAGTCACCATTCTCACACTCGGCACTGGTCTCTCTGACACACCTGGACTGGCTGGTTTCCTCTCCCCTTCCCTCTCCAACCTCACAGAATTAACCCAACTCATCCTCTACCCCGGCATCGTCACCGGCCCTATCCCTCCTCAACTGGGTCGACTCTGCAACCTCCGAGTTCTCTCATTAACCAACAATCGGTTAAAAGGTCCCATTCCCAGTTCACTGTCCTCACTCCCCAACCTGCACACTCTCGATCTGAGTTACAATCAGCTCACCGGGTCAATCCCGGCAGGTCTCTTCACCGAGTTGGAACAGTTGAAAGTCATGATTCTGACCTCGAACCAATTATCCGGCGAGTTGCCAAGAGTGGTGTCAGCAGAGATTCTGCATTTAGATTTGAAAGACAACCAATTAACAGGGACATTGCCGCTAAGGCTGCCGTCAACGATCCGTTACTTGTCAGCATCGAAGAACATGATGAGTGGCCCACTAAACGGGCTGCAATCGTTACCGGAGATGGAGTATCTCGACTTAAGCATGAACCAATTCAGTGGGCCCATACCTTCATCTCTCATGAGGCCCACTCTCTCTTCCTTGTTTTTGCAACGGAACAATTTATCGGGTGGAGTCCCGTCACCGTCACCGCCACAGTCACCATCATCATCAATGTACGGTGAGGGATCGATCGTGGACTTGAGCCACAATTTCCTGACGGGTGAATTATCAACGGTTCTGGCTGCGGTGGAGACGTTGTTCTTGAATAACAACCAACTGATGGGTATGGTTCCTGAGGAGTACGTGAAGAGTGTGTATGGAGGCAGCACAAAAACATTGTACCTGCAACATAATTATATAACAGGGTTTCCGTTGGAAGCAGGGATGACATTGCCTGATACGTTGTCGTTATGCTTGACGTATAATTGCATGGTTCCATCGGTGGGCTTGATGGGGTGTCCCGCCAGTGCCGGTGGGCAGCTATCGAGGCCACAGTCACAATGTGTGGTGTTCAACCATGGAAGACCAATGCCTTAACAGTAATAATATTGATTGGTGATCCTCAAACCATATATATAACTTTAATTTCTCGACGTTTATATATACTAATGCTATATTATTATTTTATTAGAGAAAGCTCATGTTATTTCAAGTTTTTATATATAATATACATTCTAATTCGAATTTAAAATCCCACCACCTCCCACCCCTTAAAATAGAAGCAACAACTTTAAAATCAAATTTTAGGGAAACTATGGGTGAGAAGTCATGGAAATTTTTTTTTTTTAATAAGAAAAAAATATTGTGTTGGAGTTGATGATTTGCTTCGGTTTGGTCTGATATAATTAAAGAGGAAGCCCAAATATCATTGGTTGATGATACAGAGGTTTTGACCAGAAGTGTAAGAAAAAGACAAGTTTTTGTACTTGGGTTTGGCTTATAATCGACAGGGAGGCGCTGTTTTTACCTCAAGCTTTTGGTTTCATGAATGCAGGAAGTCAATAAATATGGTGTACGAGAAAACTGTGAATCCATCAAATTAAGATTGAGTAACGCCAAGAAAGAATGAAATTAATAAATTGTGTCTATTTCTTGGACGTCACGCACCCCACAGTTCCTAATTTGTTCCAACCTAGTGATCTTCCCTTCTCCACACCCATGCGCATGAGGATATAATGGTGTTTTCTATCTTTAAAAATTAATGAAAAAAAAATTTGAACTCCGGTTAAATTTAGTCTTTGAGATGAATTTTTTTTTGTTTTTTTAGAATATAAATATATTTATTATGATTCTTATGATATTTTAAATAAAAATTAGATTGATAACAAGTTTTTAGATAATAAAAAACTAATAATAATAATTAAAGGCTTAGTTGCATAGCCCTTAACAAAATGGGGGTGAAGTTGACTTGACTTGCCAAGCACAGCAATGTTTTGGATTTATTTTTCTTTCATTATCTTCTTTCAATCAATGCTTACACGCACTCTCTCTTTTATTTTTTTTTAGAAAGACTCTTTAAAATGATAATTATTTTTTCATTATGCGTTTAATTTTTTAAGATATTTATTTGATCCATTTTTTTTTTATCTCTTGTATAAATCAATTATATTTTTGAAAATAAAAGTATTAATATACATATATATATAATCTTGTATATTTTTTTATTCAATAAATATAATATATTTATCTTTTTATATTATCATTTGATTGAATGAAAAAATATATTATAATAAATATAATTTAGCATAAATAACCGGCTAAATGTCTCATCTTGCGAGATATTGTTATCTCTTGATTAAATATCTTGATAGACATTTATCTCTTGATATTTTCAAGTTTTAGTTTTAGATATTGTTAATTATTATTTATTTATTTATTTATTAGCACACATAATTATATATTTATTTGATCATATGTATGCATAAATGTGCTTTTTTTACACTTAAATTTCTTGAACTACATACATAAATACTTTAAAAACACCTACATATACAAATTTAAATTTATAAAAAATAAAATATACACTTAAATAGGGGTGAACATTTTCAGTTCAGTTTGGTTTTATCATAAAAACTAACCAAACTGAAAATTATATTTTTTTTTTTAAAAAATAAACAAACCGAACCTAGTAAAAACCAACCATTTTCGGTTTGGTCTGGTTTTTATGATTAAAAAATTGAGAAAACTGAATTTATTTTTTTGGGTTTTTTGATGGACTTACCATTAATGTAAAGAAAGACTTATTTTCTTATAAGATCCCAAAGTATTTTTAATTTTTTTGCCACTAATACAATTATTAATATAATGTTTATTAAGGTTTTTTACCTTTCAAATAATTTTGTTTTGTTTAATTTAGTATGAGATAAAATAATTAAAATTACACAAGTGAACAAGTGAAAAATTAAATTTTAGAATATTGCCTTTAAAGGGTTTTAAAATAAATAGCATTAACATTAAAAACTTCAAGAAATACACCTGGTTTTGAACTAATTATCATTCGTCTTTTTATTTAACTTTCCACCAAATTCTACAAAAAAAAAATTAATAGAAATGTGAGGTTGAAAAATAAGTTGATTAATAAATCATAAAATAAAAGTACAAGTGTATAAGAAAAATAATCTAATTCAAGATTTTCATATTTTTCATAATCATTCATCAAATTTGTAATGTTGATTGGGATTGATTCATGATGCAACCAATTTTAACAACAAATAAGTACTTGAATAGTTGTTGTAGATAAAAAATTTAGAATTGGTCAAATATACGACCACCTATGCTAAAAGCTGATTTAGAAGCCACTGTGGATATAAGAATAGCTAAAACATGTACAACTTTCAAAAGTATTTTATATTTTACAACATTACCCTTTTATCAACCTAAAATATCTAATTTATCATCATCAGAATCCTTACAGACATCAATTAAATACTTCTCAACTTCATTTTTATTTTCTACACTATCTTCCTCTTGTAAATATCTTTTGAATCGAGCAAAAGTACTAACATCTACCTCCATGTCATTGCAATTTATATCATTAACATCCTCCACTTTTAAATAAAACTCATATAGGCTTACCAAATGATATTTCACCTTTTTTTTTTTTGTTAAAGATTGTTCTTTGTAATAATCATACGACTCATCAAAACAGAATTTAACATATTTCAACTTAAAATTGTGGATCTAAAACATTAGCCACATACAATATAAAATTTTGATTTGCATCATAACCCCAATACTTCTCAAACTTCAACATCATTTTCATTTTTATTCCACTTAAAACATTATCTCTACTTTTACACAATTGTAATAAGTTTGTATGAATGTAAATCATTTCATTGAAGAAAGAATTTGATGTCACATGTAATGAGTCAGAAAAATTTAATGTAATCGTGTAAAAGATTTTTAAAAACTTGATAAATCTACCATTTTCCCAATCCTCCAAACCAGGTGGCCCTATATTTTTTTTATTCTCATTTAGATCAACCTCTAAAAAGTAACTTATATACCTAGGTTCAATCTCACCTAACCTCACAAACACCTTTTCAAACTTTTTAGTAGCATCCAACACAAGATAAACTGAATTCTAACATAAATTCACAATATATTTGCAGCATATATGCATAATAAATTTACAAATATATATTTTGTTTTTATATTTTGCACCTAATATTTCTAATTTCCTGTCCACACTTTCACGATGACCAGAGCATTTAAATACTGCTAGGCTAGTTTGCTATATTATATTTAAATACGATGAGAAATTTTCAACATTATAAACCAATGATTAATTACCAGCAACAACAATCTCTAATACCAACGACATGGTATGCAACCCAAAACTAATTACTACTTAAATACATCAACATATATCATAATCTCAAATAAAAACAGTTAAAAACCATGACCAATTAATATGTATCTTCTATTCAAGGTTTTGATTTCCACAGAGCTCAAGTGCCCATGAATTACCCATGAACATTAACTAAAACATAGAAATAAAATATAGTAAATTATTTACTTATCTTTTGTAAATGAAGGTTCAAATAACATAGAGGCCGAGGGGCAAGAGGCCAGATGGGGGCTGCTAGTTTTTTCTTTTTAAAGTAATCGAGATTTAGGGAAAGGGAAACAAGTTGCTTAACTGAGAAAATTTATATTTATATTATTTTTTAAACTAAATCGATTTGGTTTAGTTTGGGTTAATTAATTTTTGCCTTACAAAATCGATACCAAATCTAATAAGATATTTTTTAAAATTTTATAATCGGTTTAATTGATTTTTTAATTGGTTCAATTTAACTGGTTTTACGGTTTTTTTTACCTACCCTTACTCTTAAATAAATAATTTTTTAATATATATTTTTTAATTTATACTTAAATGTATTAAACTATGTATATGCTTTGAAAAAACCTAAATATACACTTTTATATTTATAAAAGATAAAAATATCTAACCCGTGACATAATTAATTATAATTAACTAAAATATAAAATACGTGTGTGATTTATTGTTTGGCACACTGTTGCTTTTGAGGTGTTTCACTGTGGATGTCAATAGTGCGCATATGATTTTACTCTTATGATCCCGGGGCTGTGTTGTTGGCTGGGGGTGTTTTTGGTTTTTTATTTTCTTTTGACTTTGTCTTCTATTTTGGGTTCTTGGTTTTTACTTTTGAAACCAGTTCAGGTAGTGAGGGACGAGAGGTTTTTTTTTTCTTTTCTTGGAACCTATTTAGGCAACGAGGCATGGGGAGGAACATTATATTCTCTTTATTTGCCGCTGTAAACTCTCATGGAGGTCTAGATTGTTATCAAGAGTATTAATGTGTTGCATCAAACCCCAATTTTATTTTACAAAACAACAATTTCAAAAATAGATAATGAAATGCAAACAATCAAAATTTCATAGCAGGGAGACAGTGGAGAAGGATTGCGATGCTTGTTGAAATGAGATGAACAGAGAGGAATGAGATCAAAGGAGGCAATTGGATGCAGATAAAATGAGAGGAAGTTAAATTCAAAGGGGAAAAAACCTATAGAGTTAAGAAAACTTGACGGATCTTGAGGAGACGCATGACTTCAAGACAAGGTAGCATTTTCACGCGGGGGGGGGGGGGGGGAGCTCAGTGGAGAGTGAAGATAATTTGGTTTGGGATGATGTTGATGATATTTACCCAAATTCAAGAGAATAAATGAATATGATTAACTAAAAATTGGTGTTAAATTATTAATCTTTTTCAATTTTTACATTGAGAGAAATTTAACTTATTAAATTAAATTGATTAAAAAAATGTGTTTGTATTCTATGTGTTTTCACAAGGTTCTTTTAATATATATTTTTTCAAAAATATATTGATTAGTAGATTGTATTTCATTTATAAATAATCCTACTCTAACCTTATATCTTTGCATTCTATGCTTGTTGTGTTGTTAATTCATATTAATATTTTAAAAATAAATTTCATCAAAAGTTCTTTCTAAGTCAACTTTTTATACCTTCAAAGTAATTTGATCATAAATAAAAACTTTTTTTACGAAAGAAGTTTGTATTATATATATATATATTGTTCTCCTCTCTAATCTTATTTTTCAACCTATTCCAAAAACACCTAAAAAGCAATCCTAAAATCTTTTTATTTGTTTTGGTTTCAAGATTTTTATTTTTTACAATTTTATCCATCAATTGAAATTAATTATATACTTTGTTTGTTTTTTTTGACCTTTATTCTTTTAATTTTATTATTTGGTATTAATTTTTTTGGTTTTTTCTATCAGTCTTGAACAATGTTTATTTTTTTCCCAGTATTTATGTATCCAAACTTTTAGTTTTTATTTGAAATTTTTATTGTTTTATCTTTTATTGTGGTATTATTTTTATTCACTTCAATCTTGAAAATTTAATTTATATTGGCGATCATTTTAAAATTAATATTTCTTCCTTTGCCCTTCATTTTTTTTTTTTGGTGTATTATGTTATTTTTTTTTTTGGAGCAGATGATTTTATGGTTTTATTATTTGTACAATAAAAATAATAATTTTAGTGATTATTTTTTTTTATAAAATGTTTTTTTTTCTTTGGCTAAATTTAATAATTTTAATTGTTTGAGTAATAATATTGATAAAAATTTTAACTGTTATAGTCATGACATGAATTTTCAATGATCTCTTCTTTTTTAGATAGAAAATGAACTATTTTTTTTTTTGGTTATTGCAAATGTTTTCACAATTTATATTTTGTTTGCAATGTTTAATGTAAAATAGATTATAAAATGTAATAATTCTAATATAGTGAATTCGATAATTCATGTATTGAAATCTTCTTGCTTTTTTTTATGACGATGATAATTTTATGTTGGTGATTTTGTTGAAACCCACTAAATAGATAAATTTATGTTGATATAAAATTTATATATATTTTTAGGAAACTTGCACGCCACAAGAATTCTCCGCAAATTTATTATTTTACCCAAATTTATGTTATAATAAAAAAATCTTATGTAATTAATATTTTTTGCATTGAAAAAATATGATTCTAACCGCGATGAAGCGTGGGTAAGAGGCTAGTATATAGTTAAAAAAAATAAGATATTAACTATTTATTGGGAGTGTTTTTACTATGGATTATAGTAGTGGTTTTGGGTTGGTTTGGTTTCGAGGGGGTCACGGTTTGTTTTGAATTTTTTATATTTTTTTACCCAGTAAAATAACCATTCTAGCATTAAATAAGATAAAAACACAAGAGTTGTTGAGGTGGGTATCACTGTAATTTCACATTTCATTGCATAGTGAAATAACTTTTATAGCCTCCAATAAAACAAAAAATCAAGGATTGCATGCGGGGGTATTTCGAATATTTCATATTTTTTTTAAAATTATATAAATATTTATATGTCTCTAATAAGACAAAATATAAGAGTTGGCTATAGGATTATTTCATAATTTACCATTTTTAAATTCTTTTCTGCCAAATACTGTGTGCACATCTGACATATGCATCAATGATTTTATACTATATAATAAAAAAAATGAGACAATCACTATTTATTGTCAATATTTTCATTGTGGATTGTAATAATAATTTTTGGTCAATTTGGTTTTGGATAGTTTGTTTCGTGTGGGTCATAGTTTGTTTTGATGTTTTATATTTAAATTAGATTGATAATAAGAGTTGCTGGAGGGAATGTCACAATAATTTCAGATGCCATTGCACACTAAAATAGTTTTATAGCCTCCAATAAGATAAAAATCAAGAGTTGTCTACAAGGGTATTTTATATATTTCATATTTTTTATTGAAAATATCAAAATATTTATCTTCCCCCGATAAGACACCATAAAAGAGTTAGTTGTAGGGATGTTTCTGACACAACACTGACGGTATTCAGCCCTACGTCCACTTTGAGCGACGCATGCGGTGGTGTCTAATGGTAAAAATTTTCCATCCAGCTTCTTATTTAATGCGCAGCAATGTACTCTTTGTCATGATATAGTGCATGGTCACACACGGTGGACAGAGTCATAATTGTGGTTAGGTGAACTTTTTTTAGCCATTTTCTCTCTCTTGTATGCTAAATTACATGACAAACCCCTGTGTGTTATGATGTTTTTAGTTCAGTTCCTAATCTCTTAATTGTTTGTATAGTCCTGATTTTTGTTATATAAATTTTAATTTGTTTTAATTGTATTCTTTAATTGAAATTAATTATATATTGCATTTTCATTTCAATCCTTATTCTTTTAATTTTGGGTTTGATTTTCAATTCCTTAATATTTTTAGTACAAAAGCTTTGATTTTTTTTTAATTTTATCTTTCGATTGAAATTGATTATATATTTTGTTTTCATTTTGGCCCTTATAATTTTAATTTTTTATTTTAATTTCTTTATTTTTTTATATTTCTAAAATAATTCTTATTTTTGTCCATGTTTAGATATGTATATTCTTTGCTTTGGTTTTTTTTTCTCTCTTTCGTCGAGGTAGTGTTTTCTTTGAAAAAATTAGTTCTTAAATTTTAGTTTGTGTTTTTGATCATTTAAAAATTGATATTTTTTTCTCTTTATTCTTTCTTCATTTTTTTTTATTTTCAAGTCAAATGATTGTTTTTAGCTAATAATTTTTATTTTATTTTTTTGTTCGCTCTTTTGTTAAAAATTTTAGTCTTTTTTTTTATTCTTTCATTTAATTTTTTTTTCCATTATTAACACGATAATAATAATAATAATAATAATAATAATAATAATAATAATAATAATAGTTTTAGTTTTTTTTTCTTATTTTCTATTTTGTTAACATTTTTGAGTTGTTTTTCTTGGGATATTTAATATTTTTTAATGTGTTTTAGCGGTAATAGTAATGATAATTTTAGATGTTAAATGTTTGATATTATTATTGTTATAATATGATATATTGATGTATTGTATCATATCAAATCTTGTATTTATAGATATTATATTTTATTTTTAAACTAATAAAATCTTTTAATTATTTGAATTATAATAATTATAAAAATTATTTAATGAATTGACATCGAATAATCTAACTATTATATTTCTAAAGTGAAAGCTACATCCCTACTAACGAACTAGCGCCATGAAAGCCGTGCAAAGCTTTCTTGTTCACTGAAGAATGACGTCGTAAAAAAAAGAATAAATATTTCCAGGACCTCATCAATATTTTATCGCGACCCACCACCAAAAATGTTTTTGACATTTGACAAGCTGCTGCAAAATTGCGTCAAAATTACCGAACTTGTAAACTTACAACATGATGCAAAAAAGTGTTTTCTTGGAGAAGAAAAGGATTCGATTGAGAAACCCTCAGGCTCTAGTACTGCAATCAGAGAAACACAGGACCATGGGTATATTGACAGGCCAGAACAGCAAGCTGTCATGCATGCTATAGCAATTAGCCTGTACTAGGTACCTTTTGAGACCAGGTACAAACTAGAGTGTTTTGGTTAACTCAAAACATTGTTTATATGTTCGAGCCATGAACTATTTGCACAAAGTATGAACAGGATGCCATGAAACAAATCGTATGCATGCTACAACAACAACATCAGAGTTCAGCAAGAATGGCGGGGATGTAATGAGATAACTCTGCAGCGAGGGACTGAAATCCATTCACAAGCTGCGTGTTAAAATCTCTGTCTTCCTCTCCAATCAATCTAAAGTGTACCCGAATAACACGCTTGCAAACGGCCATAAATCCAAGCAGTGCAGCGATGAGTTACTGCAGTTCTTGCGAACACAACCTTGTAGCAGGTTCACCTGTCAGGAATGACGTGAACGCAGTTTGCCACCAGATATGAAAATCTTCCTTGGCCATGAGTCATGACAACAAATGTTTGAAAAAGATGAAATTGGGCTTGCTTTTGACCAAACATCTATATAGTATCAATATTGCATGGAAAATATAACCAGAGAGATATTTCACCCCACACCAGGACCACCTATTCTCTGCCAACTTTTCTGGAATTGCCGCAAGAGCACTTTCAGGAAGCCCCCATTCACTTAGTAGGTCAGAGCTCCTCAATTCATTATCCATTTCCTCCAAAGACTTGCGAAGACACCGTGCTTCACCACTCTCTTCCAGTATTCCCATCAGACTTCATTTGAGTCTCTTGTACACCAGACTTCAGCTCTGACAGTGTGATAGTCAGAATGACCCTCAACCTTGCTGTTTGCTAGAAATAGTAGAAAGAGCTCTGAAAAATGGAAGAAAAGGTACGAATGATGTTATAAGTTGAGAATTACAACATGAGCAACAAACTTGAGCTTGTAAAAGAGCATACCGTCACTATAGAAATTCACAGCCGCAGAGAAGAAAGGGATGAAAACCGAGAGGATTGTGAATAATTCAGCAACTGTTTTCTTTCCTGTTCTTCATTTGTCTGCCATATAAATATTGTTACAGGCACAATTCTATTTACAGAATATAGCAATCTAAGGTAAATATAATTAATTTTAGTTATTACAAAAGGAAAGTCAAATGATCACATTGATTGAGAATTGCTAAGGGCAGATTCCATGGGATTGTGATCTTCTGCTGTGATATCTTCTTTACCCCCCCTCCAGCGTAATGGAGCAACGCGAAGATTAAGCTTGGACTTAAGGAGACAAAACCTATCACGATTCAGGTCTTTGGTGAAGATGTCCGCAAGCTGATGAAAGGAGGGGGCATAAATGATATGGAAAGCCTTTTGAGCAACTAATTCGTGAACAAAGTGATAGTCAATCTCAATGTGGCGAGTGCGAGCATGGAAAATAAGATTAGCAGCCATGTGAATAGCTGAGAGATTATCGACATAGATGCAAGGGGTAATTTGAAGAGAAATACCAAGTTCACGGAATAAGAATCCAAACCAGCGGATTTTAGCGGTTGTGTGGGCAAGAGCATTGTATTTAGCTTTAGTGCTAGAGGGAGAAACAATAAATTGTTTCTTGGTAGTCCAAGTGAGAAGATTGGGGCCAAAAAATATACACGCACCAGTAGTGGACCGATAATCATCTACAAAGATAAGGCCTTAATCAACTGTATCCTTAATCAGCATCCGAAAAACTACGTAGGCTGAAGTCATCGGACTGGTGAAAGATAAGGCCTTGATCAACTGTACCCTAAATCTATCAAAGAATACATTTGACAACTTGAAGATGAGAGGAATGTAGGTTGTGCATGAACTGACATACTTGGTTGATATCAAATGAGATGTCAAGTCATGAAAGGGTAAGATATTGAAGGCTACCTACCATGCTTTGATAGATAGAAGGATCAGATAGGGGATCCCCATTCAAACATGACAGTCGAGTATCAGAAGGTAACAGTGTAGGACATGGTTTACACTCAGTCATATTAAACCGTTTCAATAAGTCAATTGCATACCGAGT
The DNA here is from genome assembly GCA_015731905.1 of Salix dunnii. Lineage (NCBI taxonomy): Eukaryota > Viridiplantae > Streptophyta > Magnoliopsida > Malpighiales > Salicaceae > Salix > Salix dunnii. The sequence continues at coordinate 58,170 of CM027662.1, read as the reverse complement.
TTGAGAGATGAATAAATGATCAACAAACCGTGTAATTTCCATGCCAAGGAAGAAATTGAGCTCACCCAGTCAATGGTTGTCAAATGTGGAGCATAGTTGATCAAGAAATTGGTGGACACGTTGTAGCTCAGACCCAGTAACAATGATATTATCCACATAGACAAGAACATAGATTTAGTAGGCAGAGGAATGGTAAATGAATAAGGATGCATCAGATTGACTATGAGAGAATTTTTGAGCAAGAAGAAAAGCACTGAGACATTGGAACCAAGCTCTAGGAGCTTGTTTAAGGCCGTAAATAGCCTTAAGGAGCTGACAGACATCCTGAGGTCGTGAGGAATCATGAAAGCTAGGGGTTTGTTTCATGTATACAGCTTTTTGCAAATAACCGTTCAGGAACACATTTCGAACATCAAGTTGTTGAAGAGACCAATTAGAGGACACAACTAGAGATAGGATAATATGAATTGTAGCCGGTTTAACTACTAGGCTGAAGGTTTCCTCATAATCAAATCCTCCCTATTGATTGAAGCGTTTGGCGAGAAGATGGGCCTTCTAGCAGTCAATAAAGCCATCTGTTTGATCTTGAAGACCCATTTGCATCCAACAATGTTCATTTGAGAGGAGGTGGGAACAAGAGACCATGTTTGATTTTTCATGAGAGCATCGTATTCATCTTGCATAGCAATTTGCTAATGACTGTATTTGGAAGCTTGAGTAAAACTCGTTGGTTCAATGGACATAAGATCAGAACAATCAGCATAGAGAGCATGAGGTAAGGGGTGTGGGGGTGGTATGGGAATAGAGTGGCTTGGGTTTAAGATCAAAGGGGATGATGGTTTTGAGGCTCTTGAATTTTTGAGGAGGGTTTGGTGTATCATGAGAGTTAGGAAGGAGAGATGGGTCAATAAGGGAAGGAGAAGGTGTTAGCGTAGGGGAGATTGTGGTGGGATGGGGTTTAGCGTAAAGAACCTCTACTAGTGTACTGGAGGAGAGAGGCGGTGTGGATGAAGGTTGTGTGTGGTAGGTAGATTCTATCGATGTAGTTTGGGATGGGTGAACAGATGGTGTGTCAAGGGTAATGGGGATAGATGGAGTGACTGATTGAGAGTCAAGGACAATGGGGGTAGAGTTGGAAGGTTTTGTGGTCTTGGGGATTGGTTGAGAGGAAGGGTCGAGCTCAATATTTGTGTGAGCAGCAGATGTGGGTTGGGCAACTGGTGGAAGCTGACGCTGCTAGTAGGGGAACTTGCTTCATTAAAGACCACATTCCAAGATATATAAATCCGACCTGAAACAAGATCAAGACAATGATAACCTTTATAATGATCATCATAGCTAATAAAAACACAGGGAAAAGATTTAAAGCTTAATTTGTGACAATTGTATGGGACCATATGAGGGAAGCAGGCGCAACCAAAACTCTTAAGAAATATGTAATCCGGTGGTTGCTAAAGTAACTTCTCATAAGGAGAGATATGATCAAGTTTAGGAGTTGGTAGGCGATTAATGAGAAAAACTGTTGTGGTAAAGGCTTCAACCCAAAAACTATAGGGCAAGTGAGATTGGGTCAGCAAGCAGAGTCACATTGCAAAAATATATCGATGTTTTCTTTCCACCACTCTATTTTGTTGAGGAGTTTATGGACAGGAGATCTGATGAGATATTCCATGATCACGTAGGAATGTCAGAAATACATTGCTTGTAAATTCACCTCCACCATCAATCTGCAATTTTTTGATGTGAGAACTAAAATGGTTCTCTACTAATTTTTTGAAGTGAATGAATGTAGTAAGAACCTTTGATTTTTTAGCCAATGGATATATCCAAGTAAATCGAGTATGGTCATCAAAAATAGAAAAATAATAACAATAACTAAAATTGAAAGAGATTAGTGCAGGACCCCATAAATCAAGATGTAAGAGTGCTAATGGAAACTGAGCATAAGATTGTCTGTTTTCAAATGGCAATTGACATGATTTTCCCAATGGACAAATATGACAATTTTTATTTGAGACAAGTGCACCATCAAATGGTAAATGGTACTTATTGAATAATATAGTAAAAACTGAGTGAGATGGGTGTCCAAGCCTGACATGCCATACGTCTTGTGTTTTGTGCTTTCCATAACAAGCAATCTTACAAGCAATAACGGAAGAGGTCTGAATATGATAGAGTTCATCGAAACTACTGCCAGTAAAAAATACCTTCCCCGTTTTGTTGTCCTTCACAGAAAAACTATTAGCATCTATCTTAAAGTAACAATCATTATCAGAGCAAAAATGACGGATAAAGATGAAGTTTTTGCGGATAATAGGCACACACAGAACTTCATTAAGATATAGTGATTTATGCACCCCAGTCAAATGTGTATTGCCAATATGAGTTATTACTAACTGATTGTCATTGCCAACAATAATTTTATTCATACCTGTGTATGGATGAGTATCGGGAAGAGAAGAGGCATTCGCTATCATGTGGTGAGTGGCATCTGAATCAAGGCACCAATTCAAATTTACCACGTCAACAATGGGAGAGGGTGTGGTGGCAAATTTTTCTACCATGTATGGATGGGGCTGTCGATCGAGACAAAAACAGGCCAATTCCCTGACTTGTCACACCGAAAGCACAACAATATACTTTGTTGGGTATTTGAGGAGCTGACTTGTGGTGTTGGGAGTAGAGGAAGACAACCATCAGAGAGAGTTATAGGGGAAGAGATGACAGTAGTTTGTGATTCACGATGATGAGAGTGTCAATTTGGAGACGAAGTCCCTTAAGTGCTCCCACTACCCTATTCGCCTTGATCCACACCTTTGATTCCAGTTTCTGCCATGATTTCTTCCAAAATTGGTGTGATTATGGATGTGTAACTTGGAATTGAAGCTATGTTCATTGGGCACATGGCCAACAGCCATAGCCACATTAGTGGTCAAGGTAAGGGACATCTATTTCTGCAAATGTTCTTCTTTTAGGGCTAGATCATAAAATTGATCAAAATTGATATCAGGATGCAGGTGAAGTGTTGTGGCCAACTCCTTGTATTCGAGACCCAGTCCATCTAAAATGTAGCTAATAAATTCATCATCATCCATTGTGGCACTAGATTGTATGAGGGAATTAACAAGTGATTTGACATAATTGAGGTACTCGATCACTGTTGTGTTGTTGTCTTTCCTGAGTGTGCGAATTTGATCTTTGAGAATTTGTACACGGGTGTTGACAAATGGTGAAAGATGCTTGGCCAACAAGGTCTAGGCTTGATTGGCAGTGATACATGGGATGAGCAGTATTTTAATGGAGGATGAGGAGGTTGCTTTGATCCAACTCAGGACCAATTTGTCTTTCGTAAATTCTGGGTGCATAGAACTATCTTCTCATATTTTGGGTGGTTCTGTGTTGTTCTTGATGACTGTTGTGAAGCCATGCATCTCTAGTATGTCCTCAAATTGAGATTTCCAACTTAGATAGTTGATGTGATCCATGGGTACCGTGAATAGGGATGAGATGTTGAAGGAGGTGGGTAAGTGATAGGATGAGGATGAAGGTGAGGTACGTTTTGACATTTTAGAAATCAATTTCAACATTTCTAGATTGCTTGATTCCCTTGATTTCGGTGTGTCTGCCATTGTTTTGGGTAGGATCAAAATGGTGAGGGTTAGCTTAAAAAGGGCAATGATACCATATAGAAATTCACAGCCATAGAGAAGAAAAGGATGAGAACCGAGAGGATTATGAATAATTCAGCAATTGTTTTCTTGCTTGTTCTTCATTTGTTTGGTGTATAAATATTGTTACAGGCACAATTCTATTTACAGAATGTAGCAATCTAAGGTAAATACAATTAATTTTGTTTATTACTAAAGGAAAGTCAACTAATCACATTGATTGAGAATTGCTAGGGGCAAATTCTATGGGATTGTGATCTTTTGCTGTGATATCTTCTTTACTCACAAGTATCTGGAGGCCAATGACAACTCTTTTTCTTATGCTTTCATTCCTAAAAACTGCAAGTTAAAGAACATGGAAAGCAACCTACTTTAATAAACGATCATTCTCCCTAACCATTATTGTTTCCCTATGAATATCAAACACTCTACTGATAACAGGAAATAGAGCTTTCCAGAAACCTAATGGTTGATTTTGAGAGAAGAAGTGTAAATATGGTTGTGATGCAATCAAGTTTTCATAATCAGTAGTAATGTTATAGGATGCTGCCTTAGTAGAAAACTTCTCAGTTATTTTCAGAACCTAAAGACTCACTGTAGCTGTTGTGATGGTGATTTTTTCACTCTTCGTGCCCAGCCATTCCCTGGTTTGGGGGTAGACAACGACGCGCGGTGAAAATGAGATGGTTGTGTTTTATAGCAGTCAAAATTATGACTATAATTATCAAGAGTCGCCACTTAGTATTAAAGTTACTAGGAAAGTATTGGTCTGCGAGAGTCTTGGGTAAAGAGACTTGTTGTGCAAGGGGAAGACGCATCACCTCCATTGCACTCTACCTAAGGTAAGCTGCATTGTTGTTTGATTGCTCTTCTAAGTTAAATTTTTTTACATTGCATTTTCAAAAACCATTTTTTTTATGGGTGTACTTTACAATGTACACCTCAGTTAAAAATTCTTTTTATTATCTACGGATGTACTTTATAATGTAGATTTACATTGTAGTTAAAAAATCATTTTTATTATCACTTTACAATGTAAATTTACACTGTAGTTAAAAATTCTTTTTATTATCGGCAGGTATACTTTACAATGTAAATTTACACCCTCATAGACAAAACAAAAATAATTATAATTATTTTTGATATTTTGGTCAAATTCCAACGGATAATCATAAACTGCTTACAATATTCAATTTTCACTTTAAAACAAAGAGAAAGATACAAAATATTTGTTTTGTACAAAAAATATGATGGGAAAAACCTTAGAATTTGGTCGTATGCACAAAAACAACATATTTTTATGTTTTTGTAGTAATAATGATAGTAAAAAAAAAATACATAAAAATATTTTGTATGTCAATTTGTATTTTCATTTTTTCATTTTTTTTCTTTTTAATTTTTTTAATTTTTTTAGGGTTGGGCTATCAACCCAAGTGGGCTGGCAGCTTGCCTTGATTGGGCTAGGCTTTTAGTCCGGATGGGGTGGAAGTCCAGTGGGTTTTGGATTGGGCTTCTAGTCCATGTGAGCTGGAAGCCCAATTTATTGTGGGCCGGGCTGACAATCCCGTCCTGATGGTCCGAACTGACAACCCATCCTTCTACATGTTTGGGCTGAGCACAAAGCCCAGCCCAGCTCACGCGAGCCCGACCTGCATGAACAGTTGGATGTAAATTACGTCCCGCTGCATGCAGGGACGGGGTGAGACGAAGAAGATGATGAACAGTTAATTTTTTAACTGTGACGATAGGTGTACCTCTTAGTACCGTTGGGTAGAGGATATTGAGGTGAGTATCCCAGTCGTGGCTTGTGGTGGTCGAAGGGAGTTTCCAAGGTTGTCGGGGCTTGCGTTACAGCTGCTGCAACCGTGGCCTTCGCTTCTCTTGAAAGTGTGGCTTGATTGCTAGTGTATAGGGGAGGTTAATGGTGGTGATAAGGGTGGTGTTAGGTGATTGGTAGCCTTTAACGATGGAGAGAGAGAGCTCAACGGAGTTGGCTTTTAGAGAGAGGAAGGATCTGTAGACAGAGAGAGAGGGAGAAAGAACTGGTCGTCAAGGGAGATGATGGTGAGGGTATTATTTCATGTGATTTTCTCTTCTTTCTCTCTGTTTTCCTCCTCCTCTTACATGCTATGAAAATGTGAAATTTATAGGGGAAGAGGACACGCATATGGTGTGGTGTGGAGCTGTCTCTGCCTCTGCATTTTTGCAGTGGCTGCAGAGGCATGCCCTACACTGTTCAGGTGTTGGAATAGTGCAGGCACATGCAATTTTGATTTTGGAAAATTACAATTTGATCCTTTAATTTGTAATTGTTCTAATTGTATCTTTAATTGGTTTTAAATTTTTAATTTTGTGCAGTTGTATCCCCATCAGAATTTCAAGAGCATCCTTAACTTTGTGCGCCTTTTTTATTTTGATCCCTGGTTTCTAATTTGCGCGATTTAACCCTTAATTGACCATTAGACTCTTAATTCATTCAATTTGGTCCCTGATTTTGCATAATTGGCTTAAAACAATTCAATTTGATCCCTGAAAATTCCAATCACATCAATTGAACCCAAATTATATTCAAGAACCTAATTTCTCATCGATTAAGCCCTTAATTAATTTGATTTGATCAATTTAAAGTGTAAATTAAGTCCTTGCACTTAATAAAATCCTTTAATTGGATCCTAAATTAATTCCCAAATATAATTATACTTTAAATTAGCCCATGATTAAATCAAATTGGCCTATAAAAAATATAATTATGATTATGATTTTCGGCTTAATTCTTACCTCGAATTAGTATTTCTCTCATTTTTGGGTACAAAAAAAATACGATTTGGCTCCAAAATTATTCAAAATTTTCACTGTGATGGAGATTATCGATGCCAACCCTTTTTATTTTATTGATGTTATTTTTATTTTATTTTTGGTAAAATTTAGGAAATAACCCAAGATTAGGTTATGACAACAGCACTCAAGTTTTGTTACCAAAGCTCCTAAAGTAAATGCCAAAGCTATCAACTGCCTTAAATATTTTTCATATTCATAAATATAATATTTTATAAGAAAATAGGATTTATTTGCAGGGTCGTGATGCCACTTTTTTCGCGCTTTGCGTCCCACCATCTTCCAGATTAGGGAGACAACTATGCACGGAGAAAATAAAGGTGTTTTATAACTGTAAAATTTACAATTATAATTATCAAGAGTCGCCACCTGGTATTAAAGTCACTAGGAACCTATTAGTCTGCTAATGTCTGGATAAGGGGACTTATTGTGCAAGAGGAAGACACATCACCCCAGTGCATCTTATCTAATGTAAACTGTATTGTTGTTTAATTGTTTTTTCTAAGCTAAAAATATATTTTTACACTACATTTTCAAAGACTATTTTTTTGTCTACGGGTGTACTTTACAATGTAATTTTACACCGTAGTTAAAAACCTTTTTGTCATCTACAAATGTACTTTATAATGTAATTTTACACCGTAGTTAATTTTTTTTTTATATGAATGTATTATACAATGTGATTTTATATCGTATTAATTTTTTTTTATTTGCGGGTATAATTTACAATGTAGTTTTATACCCCGATAATTAAAAAAAATAGTTATTAATTTTTTTTTGATGTTTTGGCCAAATTCCAATGGATAATCATAAACTGATTACGATATCCATTTTTTATTTCAAAATATGAGAAAGATGCAATATATTTCTTTTTATGAAAAATATTATGGAAAAAAATTGGAATCCAGTTGTATGCATGAAAATAACATGTTTTTTTAAATGCAATTTTTTTGTGTTTTTTTTTCAAAAAAAAATTCAAGCTGGGTCTGGCCTAGCTAAATGGGTCGGCCAAGCCAAATGGGCTAGGTTGCAACTAGTCCAACCCAAACACATAACATAGAAAAAAGAAGTTGATTCACGTGAATAGTGCAGTGAATTAATTCACTACATTGTTACGTAAACAGTGATTTGGTGGTCGACCGACAACGACGAGAGACTCACCCGCTACTAAGGCCAGGTAGAAGAGGTTGAGGTGGTTCTCCCTACCATGGTGGCGTAAAAAATAGAGGCCTATGGGGGTAAGAGGTGGCGTTGGAAGTTATCAGGTTGTGCTGGCATTCGCCTCTTGCTTAGTTGTTGCCTTCCCGGAGCTGGAGAAGAAGGCTGAGTGGTGGTTGGCTGTTGCTGGAGCTAGCGAGGAGAGAGAGAGGGCTGCGATGAGAGTCTGGCTGTTGTCGAGGCTGGTGGCTGTGCTGGTGGAGGATAGAAATGGCCAGTTGCAACTGATTTTAGAGAGATAGAAGGCTCGACTGGAGACGAGGAAGATGAAGAGATGATGGTCGTGTTCTGTTGTCTCCCTCTAGCTGTGTTTTTTTTCTTTGTTTGTTCACCAATGTACCACTGTTATGTAAATTTTCTTCTAGTTTTTCTCCCCTTTCTTTCTTGTGTTTTTTCCCTTTTGGTTTTCCCTCTATTCCCCCCATTCTTCCTTTTCTTTGTGCATGGTTTATTTCTCGCTATTTATAGATGGGCATGCATAAGTGGCGGGTTGCTTTCAGCGGTAGCATGCCTGTAGTGTGGCTGTCAGTGATTGCAGGTGGCTGTTGGCAGCGACGTGCCTACAATGGTGGCGTGTCGGGCAGTAATGTAGGTAAAGCATGCGGGGACTGCAGTGGTGTAATTGTAATTTAGTCCTTCAATTTAGAAGTGTTCTAATTCTACCCCAAATTGGATTTAAACTTGTAATTTGTGCAATTGTATTCCCGTCAGAATTTTAACAGCAACCTTGGCTTTGCACGTCATTTTTATTTTGGTCATTGACTTCTGATTTATGAGATTTGACCTTTAATTGACCATTAAATTCTAGATGTCTTCAATTTAGGCCCTGACTTCGCATAATTGGCTTGAAAAAAAATTCAATTCGGTCTCCCAATCTTCTCAATTGAACCCTAATTAAGCTCAAGAATTTGTTTTTTCATTAATTAAGCCCTTAATAAAATTAATTTGACCAATTTAAAGTATAATTAAGTCTTTGTATTTAATTAAATATTTCAATTGGACCTTAATTTAATTCCTAATCATAATTACACTTTAAATTGGTCGACGATAAAAGCAAATCAACCCATAAAAATATAATTATGCCGCTCGACTTAATTTTCACACAAATTTATCCAATGATTAATTATTTTTGCCTTAAATTTATACTTTTCTTTATTTTTTGGAACAAAAAAGATATGACCGAACTCTTAAGAACAACCAAAATTTCAATATTGATTTTTCTACCAACATCGACCTTTTTTATTTTATTTTTGTGTAGATTTTGGAAAGTAAACTAGAAATTAGATTATGTCATGCAGTATGAGAACAAACACACATGAAATATCCACCATCAACATACCAATTTTTGTCTCAATATTGAATGCAAGGATTCTGTAAGTGCTTGGGCAAAAGCTCCTATCCTTGAAGATTGTGCATGACAAGTGCTTCTCTCAAGGGACATTGGCACGAGTTGTCATCCGGGATTTTTATGGGAATAAAGCTCTAGCAATGCAAATCACTATGAATAATGATTGATTGGCAATTATGCCATATAAGGAATGGGATCCTTCATTCTTGTTGTGTAATTAATTAGCTTAGCCAAGAATAGGTTCAACTGTAATGCTATTTATACATGGTTATTCCTTGTAAAATGACACAACAAAATATATACAACCCTAATTTCCTTACAGTTTTAATATGATATCAAATTTGGTTTTCTATGTTTAAAGTAAGTATCAACATTCTTTAAAGTAAGTTTGCTTTTAAAGAAGATCATTTGTACTAAACAAACTAGTGGTCCTTCACAAAATTGCTTTGTTATCTCGAACTGACCCATGATGGTAAGTGGCAAACAATTTGATTTTTTATTACAAAAACTCACGCATCGACCTCAATGATCAGTAACATCACATATTCTAGAAATAAAACTTACATAACTAATAATATGATAGAGCTCGTAGGAACCAAAGCTAAGGTGAATAGTAAAGAAGAGCCTTTAAAACAAAAAATTAGCAAGAAATTACTAAATATATAGTTGATGGTGATAATGCCACAAACATATTCAGGTAAGCATAAGAGTGCAATGCTACGCTTCTTAGACACTTCATTAAAATACTTTAGTTCCACTAAACATGAACAGGGGAACAACCATGTAAATGAGAAGTTTTTGTTGTAGAATTGTAGAAACAAAACACACACACACATAGTGATCGAAAGAATTTCATGAATTATTTCATTGAGTGAAGGTTTATATACACAGAATCTTAACATTTTTTTCTTAAAGTGTATAACTATAAATAGTGGATTAAACTAATAATATATTGTCATTAACTAAGCCACAAGCAACAACTAATAACAATTAGCCACTAACTTTGACAAAGTGAAGCGAGAAAATTAAGAAAAACAAAAACATTAAATTTGATAAAAATAGTAAAATAATGTGTTGAAATTAAAATGTCAATTGTCTAACACTTCTCTTTAGCATTTTGATGACAATTGCAGTCTTTTGTCTTAGAGTTTCATACCTTTCTTTTGATAATGGTTTGGAAAAAATATTTGAAGTTGTTCTTTAGATGAATAATGAACAAACATCATTTCATTGGATTGCTGGACTTCTCTAATAAAGTGAAAATTAATTTTAATATGTTTCATTTGTCCATAAAAAAATGGATTTTTTCAAATTGAAACTGCATAAATGTTATCACATATAACCCTTGTTACTTCAGCTTACTCATGTCCTAAGTCCTTTAGCATTTTCCTTAACGAGACATCTTGGTTAACAACAGAGGTAACACCAATTTACTCAGCTTTTATAATAGATTAAGTTGTTGTCTCTTGCATTTTTGAGTTTTTTTCTTCAAAAAAACATAACTAAGAAAGAATAATTACTATGAGTACTTATTGACAAAATTGGTATGTATAAAAACTAATTGCCCACTCTTCTTGAGTGTCTTGTTCATTAAATAGGAAGCAAACTGGTTTACATGAGTAGCTAATCAATCGGGCTAAGTATGAAAAAGAATAAGTGTCCTATTACAACACTAATACCTACCTACTATCTCTAATCAATCTATACATAATCACATCTCGTAACATCCCCCCTCAAATTGATGTTGGTCGATTAAGAAGCATCAATTTATCAACTAAGAATTTATGCCGATGCCGAGAGAGAGCTTTTATGAAAATGTCTGCAGTTTGATGTTCGGTGGAGATGTGAGGTAGTGTGATTTCACGTCGGTGAAAAGATTCACGAATGGAATGACAATCAACCTTAATATGTTTTGTACGCTCATGAAACACTGGATTAGCCACAATCTGGATCACACTGGTATTATCAGCATGAAGAGGAGTGGAATGAAGCTGAGGAAAACCAAGTTCGCCTAATAACCCACGAAGCCATGTAATTTCAGAGCAGGCTGAAGACATAGCACAATATTCAAAATTTGTGGAGGATTTGGAAACTCTATCTTGCTTCTTGCTCTTCCAAAAAATGAGTGCATTGCCAAAAAATATACACCATTCAGTAATAGAGCGACGAGTATCTGCACAATCGGCCCAATTAGCGTCATTATATCCTTCCAATCGTAAGGAAGATTTCTTAGGAAAGAACAACCCTCGTGAAGAGGTACCCTCCAAATATCAGATAATGCGGCAAAGAGCTGCAAAGTGAAGATGTTGAGGAGCCTGCATAAATTGACTAACCGGCTGTACCACAAAGAAAATATCAGGACGAGTAATCATCAATTAATTCAAACTCCCAACTAGTTGCCGATACAAGGATGGATCTGACAGAAATTCACCTTACTCCTGGCGAAGTTTAACATTGACCTTCAATAGAGTAAGAACAAAATTACCTAATTGGAGACCAGCTAATGAAATGACTTCCTTTGTGTACTTGTGCTAATGTAACAATGTAACGGTCGGAGTAGTATGAACCTCAAGACCAAGAAAATACTGCAATGGACCAAGATCTTTCATGTGAAAAGAGTCCTGGAGATGCTTTTGCAGGTGTTTAAGTAACTCAGTATCTGATCCAGTAAACACAATATCATCAACATAGACTAGAAGCAATATAATTCATACAGATGTCATGCGAAGAAACAGAGAGGAATCAAACTGACTTTGAATAAAGTGAAAAGCAAGCAAAGTAGAGCGAAATTTATCAAACCATGCCCGCGGAGCCTATTTTAAACCATACAAAGATCTGCGTAATCGATAAATCTCAGAGGAAGGTGTATTAAACATGCCCGGAGGTGGAGACATATAAATTTCTTCCTTCAAATCTTATGTAGAAAAGCATTTTTCACATCCATCTATCTAAGGAACCACTTCTATGATGTAGCAAGTGCCAATATAGTCCGTACAATAGTCATTTGAGCCACTGGTGCAAATGTTACTTCATAATCAATACCATACTCTTATTGGTTTCTACGAGCCACGAGATGAGCCTTACACTGGTCCAAGGAGCCATCAGATCTAAACTTGCTTGAGTATACCCATTTATAACCAATAGGTTTGACTCCAGGTGAAACAGTCATAAGATCCCAAGTGTGATTGTCTTGAAGAGCTTGAATTTCCTTTTGGATGGCCTGTTGCCAACAAGCTTGGGTGACTGCCTAAGTATAAGAGTGAGGAACAAAAATAGTATCGAGAGTGGCAGTCAGTGAGGTATGAGAAAAGCCATACCTATCTGATGGATATGGAACCCGAGTGGATCATCAAGGTGCTGGTAGTGTAGAATCAGATGACGAAGTGATGTCTAGAATGGGCTCTGGAGGAGGATGTCTTTGATACACTATACCTGGTTTAAGCTGCTTAATAGAAAGAGAGACATCATCAAATGGAGGAAGCGGGACAGTCGGGGAATCAAAAATAACATGAGATTGAAAGAAAAATTGACTTTCATAGAAAATTACATTCCTGGAAATTTGAAATTTATTTGCATGAGCATCATAGCATATAAACCCTTTCTGAGTCAGGCTATATCCCAGAAAAGCACATGTGACAAATTGAGTGGTAAGCTTGTGACGTTCAATGGGTGGCAAATGAACAAAACAAACACACCCAAAAGTATGAAGTGATTTACACTTAGGAGGTATACCAAATAAACGAAGATAGGGACAATCATAATTTAGAGTGGTTGTAGGCAAGCGATTGATTAAATAAATAGTCGTAGATAATGCTTCTACCTAGAATTTAGAAGGCATAGATGAATCAATTAGCAAAGTACGAACAACATCTAAGAGGTGACGATTCTTATGCTCAGTGACTCCATTTTATTGAGGGGTGTAAGGGCAAGAATGTTGAGAAATAATCCCTTTTTGCTAAAGATAATTCTGAAAGGAATTTGACATGTATTCCCCTCTGAGTCGAAGCGTAAGATTTTAAGACAAGTATTGAATTGTGTCTCGACAAACACGATAAATGTTTAAAAAACATAGAACACGTCAACTTCAGAGTGAAGAAAATAGATCCAAGTAAATTGACTATAATCATCGATAAATATCACAAAATAACGATATTGTCCATGCGAAATAACAGGACTTGCACCCCATACATCAATATGCACAATTTCAAACAAAGTGGAAGCATGATTACCATGCACAGGAAAAGAAAAAGTTTTACTTTTACCAAGATGACAAGTAGCACAATCAAAAGATGAGAGACAATTATTATTGCCCAAAAAACTATGTTTCAAAAGATGAGCTAAGACAACGGCATTAGGATGACCTAATTTCTTATGCCATATTTCATTATTATTGGTTGTAGCCTTACAAGCAAAGGAAACAATATTTGGAATAGAAAAATACAGAGGAAAAAACATCATATTTTAGGCCCCCTCGTGATCACCATTCCCGACACCTGATCCTGCACAACACAGCCACCATGAGAAAAATGAATATCAAGGTTATCATCCACTAATTGTCCAACAAAAATTAGGCTTGTAGATAAGTCAGGAGAGACAAAAATATCTTTAATTGAAGGATCCAAATTACTAAGAGTAGTAATAGGAAGAGTACTGCCATATGCAATATGAATAGATTGCGTGCCGTCATACTCATGAACATCATGGAGATCCTTCGTACTATCAGTCATATGATTAGAAGCACTCAAATCAACAAGCCAAGGAGTGGAGTTAGGAGTTATACCTTGTAAGCCCAAAGCTGTAAAACTGAGACAATCATTTGTTGAACCACAGCAGGTCTGAGAACAGATGGATCAGTGCTTACAGTGAGAGGCGCAGAAGACGAGGCCTGGACAGTAGCTTGAAAGGCTTGAGAGTGGTGATTCTAAGACCCGACGTCTTTGATGAAATGACTCATTTTCTTACAGTAGTTGCAAACTTTCTTTGGACAGTTACGAGCAATGTGACCAAGTTCTTTGCAGCTGAAACACTGCAATTTGTGCGTTTCTCTTCCTTGTGCTGCATAGGCTACAATAACAGGCTAAAAAAAAAACCTTCTAAGAAGCCATTCCCATCTAAGTGGATAATCGTTTCTCCTCACGCAATAAATCCCCCAAGCAAATATCCATGGAAGGAACCAGATCATGATTCAATAAAATGGCTCTAACATGTTCAAATTCAGGTCGAAGTTTCATCAAAAATTGATCGCGTTGACTCTCAGCATGAACCACTTGAAGAGCCATGAGAGCCACAATAGGAACCTTAGCAAGAACAATAACAGAACACTCGTTCCAGATATTAATAAAACCAGAATAAAATTGTTAAATGGTTAAGTTACCTTGACTGTAACCGCTAATCTCCATTTCTAACTGAAATTTTTGAGCATTGTGATCCTGATGATAAATGCGGTGTAAATAGGCCCACATAGCTTGAGCCATAAAGAAACACCGAAGATTAATAACAAGATGAGGCTCAATCGTTCCCAATAGCCAAGAAATCACCTTGGCATCCTGGACTTCCCATTTAGCCAATTCCTTTTCCTCCGTGGGAATTATAGTAGAATTATCAATATGATGAAATATATCTTTCCCTTTCAAAAACATTTTAAATTGAAATTCCCATGTAAGAAATTTTTTCCAGTAAAATGAATGATATTATTTTCCATAGACATGATGTAAATCCCGCAATAGTAATACCAAAAAAATGTAACTGAATATTAATACCGGTCTGGCTTAGATAGCCCAAAGAAATCAGCACCCCCCAAAAAAAGAGTCTACAGTAATGAAGGCCCATGGATCCGGGCCTAAAGACAGCCCAAATGCAGCCTACAAACAACCCTAGACACAGCCTACACACGAGCCAAAACATAGCCCCTTAGTATCAAATCGTGGGCTGCTATATATTAATGATAGTGTAGGCTCGACCCAAACACAGTCCATGTGGGAGGTTAATTAGAGAGACAGGAGACATAAATCAAACTGGTTTTGAAGACTTCATCTTCAACAATTGTGCGCTGAATAGAATAGGCACCGACGAGGATGCTCAGAACGCCGACCACCGCTACAACCATTATAGGACCTTCGACCACAATAGAAAGCACTGAAATGCTCATGAAAGCCCAGGCATAACAGAGAATCATGCTTAATTAAAAGAGACTCGATGCCATAACCACTCAATCACCACAGAAGAACAAGCCAAAATAGTCACTGATCTCTACCACAAGCACAATGCAGTACGCCCACAGCCACAACCAAAGAAACCACACAAAAAGCTTGACACAGATCAAGATAGAAGATAATTGTTTTTTGTTCTACTCACTTTGATTCACAGATCAGTAGAGGCTCTGATACCATGACAGAATTAGTATGTATAGAAACTAAATGCTCATTCTTCTTGAGTGTCTTGTTCATTAAATAGGAAGCAAACTGATTTACATGAGTAGCTAATCAATCGGGCTAAGTATGAAAAAGAATAAGTGTCCTATTACAACACTACTAACTACTATCTCTAATCAATCTATGCACAATCACATCTCGTAACACTTATTAAATCATCAACACAACCTTCCCAATCACTATTAGTATTGTCAATCAACCTCAAAACTCTTTCTATGATTTTGGAAAGTAATTACCAAGAGCAATGGTACCTTTAATGTACCTAAGTACACATTTTGCAGTTGTGAAGTGAATCACCCTTGGTGAATGCATAAATCTTGAAAGATCATTCACAATAAATAATATATTAGGCATGCTTGTTGTGAGATATTGAAGGCTGCCAATTAAGGCTTTATACAAGCTTTTATCCACATTCTTAGATGTATCATCCTTGCATAGCTTGATATTAGTTGCCATAGGTATCTCTAGTGATTTACAATCTTGCATCTTAAACCTTCTTAGAATATTAGACACATACTTCGTTGACATGTGAAAATGTCATGGTTAGATTCTAACACTTCCATTATAAGAAAGTATTTCATAATTCCAAGATCAGTCATCTCAAACTTTTTTTGCATTTTATCCTTGAACTTTTGGGTAATTTTAAGTTGACTTTCTATGATAAATATATCATCAATATAAATATAGACAATTAAAAGATGAAGATGATTCCATAAGATTTCATAAACAAGGTTGCTTCATTTTGACTTCTGTTCAACCCAAGCTGATTAGGATGATTGTCCATTATGTCATACCAAGCTTAAGGGGCTTGCTTTAAACCATGTAAGGTCTTCTTAAAAAGATACATACAATCCTCTTTACCTTGAACAATATATCTAAGTGGTTGCTATATAAAAATCTCTTCAGTAAGAAAGTCATTCAAGAAAGCTGACTTAACATTGAGTTGATGAATCTAGCAAGATTGTTAGCAACAAGAGCAATGGGAAGTCTGATGGTATCAAGCCTTGCTACTAGAGCAAATATCTCCTACTAATCCACTTCGTATTGTTGAGCATATCCTTTCACAACTAATCATGCCTTCTATTTACAAATTGAACCATCTAGATTGAGTTTCTTTAAAAAACCTCTTTAACTCCAATACTTTGTGATCCTTAAGCCCTGCAATTAATCTGCCATGCTAGAGAATCTTAAGTTTCAGCATAGCTCACAAGAATGCCCTTCTAAGCTTTGTTGTCAAGTTAGCTAATTTTTAACTCAAGTATTTGATAATAACAAATGCTACTAAATATTTGAAAATGATCTACAATATGTTTGACACCATTTTAGCCTTCATATGGTGCCTTGTTTTGTAATCTGTTTAACAAATATATAGTGGTATTGATTGTCTCCACCAATAGTTTGTAAGGCATTTTTTCTAAGTAAAAGACATCTAGCCATCTTTATTATTGTTCTATTCTTCCTCTCACACATTTTTTTTATTGTGGTTTGTATGGTATGGTAAACTGATGAACTATATATGTATTTTTACAAAACTCAATAAACTGATTCAAAGTACACTCGATACCATCATTAGATCTTAGGCCTTTAATCAACGTACTACTTTGACTTTCTTCTAGAGTCTTAAATTTTTGAAAAATAGTAAACACTTCACTCTTAAGTTTAATAAAATAGACACAACACATCCTGGTATAATCATTAATAAAAAAAGGATCTATTACAACAAGGTGAGGCTGATTTAATAGGACCACACACGTTCATATGGATGAGCTGAAACATTTGACCAACTCTCCATGCTTGTCTTTTAGGAAATGGTAGTCTTGATTGCTTGCCGAGTTGAAATATTTTACATATTTGAATTTCACCATTTATTGTGAGCATGTTTTCAACCATCTTTTTATGTTTCATATTTGAGAGACTAATTTGATTGAAGTTCCCAAATATTTTATGCCAAAGATTTAAAACATCCTAAGTAGTGCTAATGTAGGCATGTTTAGACACCTTTCCCCATCAACAATAAAACTTTTATTCTTCATCTTTACATAGAATAATGACTATATAAAAGGATTAAAGATAATGCATTTATGATCCTTAAAGTAAAAATAGTGATATTTCTCAAGCAACTATCCAACACTTTGTAAATTTTAACTGATTTCAAGTATAATATCAAGAATAATCTTGATACCTGAACTTGTTTGAACAATGATTGAGCCTTTACCTTTGACTTCTAGAAATTCTCTTTTGCCTACCTTCATTTTGAATTTGTAAGTTTTATCAAGATTTTTGAACATTTCAGAATCATTGCATCAATGATATGTGCTCCCATTGTCAATGAGCCAAACATTAGATGAATGATTTTGTTAAAAGCAAGTAACTACAAAAGATTTCTCCTTTTATGCATCGGTTGCATCTGCTAAGTGAGCTTGGTGAGATTTTGGGTCTTTATTTTTTAATTTTCAAATCTTTGTAATATGCCCTAACTAGTTGCAATTCCTACAAGTTGCATAAAGCCTCCACCAACAGTATACTTCAGAATGTGTGGTCTTCTTGCAGTGTGTGCAAGGAGGGAAATTTTTCAGTTTTGAACCTTCATTGTTGCTACCACCTTAATTTATAACTCTTCTTTTCTCATTAAATTGCTTCTTGCCCTTGCTAACTTGTTGTTTATGCACATGGAAAAAACCTCTAGTTATTTTATCTTGCCTAGTATTTCTTTTTTGCTCTTGTGCTAGAAGAGCACTCATTAGCTCACTTAATGAGATTCTGCTGAGGTCTTTTGATTTTTCAAAAGAGGAAATTATGGACTTAAATCTTTCAAGAAGAGTCACAAGAATTTTCTTTACAATCTTACTATCAGAAAAGTCTTGCCCAAGTAATATGATGTTATTAATAATTAAAGAAATATGACCAGAATACTTAGAAATTGTTTCATCCTCTTGCATGTTTAGGGACTCAAAATCCTTCTTAAAAAATTCAACACTTGCATTTGTCGAGTTCTATCACTTCCTCGATATTCTTCTTTCAACTTGTCCTAAGCCTTTTTAACAAAATTACACATTATAATCCTATAAAAAAAATACAATCTACCATTAGTTCTAATGACTAATTTGGCCTTGGATTTCTTTGTCTTTTCTTCACTATTGAACTTGATTTGAGCTATGATGAGATTTACTGGTAAATAAGCAATTGGTTTGTTTTCATTCACAGTTTTCTAGAGGTCAAAGGCTTCAAGAAAAGCTTGCATCTTCATTGACCAAATATGGTAGTTTCATGAGTGAAGATAATAGAAGATTTTAGAGGTAGGTTGTGGATGTCATTTGTGTTGTGAGTTAAAAAGTGGTTTGGTCTTGTAAGATCAACTATGCTCTGATACCAATGTTGAGCAAATAATTCTAAAATTGTAAGAACACAAAATACACAAGTGCTTGAAAGAATTCCAGCATGAATTATTTCATTGAGTGCAAACTTTATATACACAGAAACTTAACAAACTTTTCTAACAATTTGTCACTAAACATAATGGATAAAACTAACGAGAAGATGCTGCCACTAATTAAGCCATATGCTACCATTAATTTTGACAAAGTCAATGAGAAAATTAAGAAAAACAAGAAACACTGAAATTGATAAAACGTAGTAAAATAAGGTGATGAAATTAATGTGTCAATTGTATAATAGAAATGTAATCATAATTTTCAAAGGAACTAGTACATGTAACCAAAATTCCAAAGTGGTTGTACTTTGTCTACGAGCTTGAGGAAATGCAAAAGTGAATATTATTTGGAGGAAGTTTTAATGGGAAAAACCTGGCCAATGAGTGGAAAAATACAACTGACTGAATATAGTTTATTGTCTTCAAGGGACAAGACACAATGTTAGAGAGTTTGTGATCTGCACCATAAATTTCGAGTTCGAGTCAAAGTGTATACTCATTGTAAGAGTTTAAGATAACTGAGGTTTTACTCACTCATCTATACCACTAAATATATTCTCCGATTGTGGTATTTCTAATAAAAAAAAGGATATATAGTTTATCTTATGGCTTTTGGTATCGAACTTCAAATTCATGCTTGCAAAGCAACACTACTAAGATTCTGGTTGCCTGCATACAGTGAAACTCAGTGCCATGAGAATATATATAGGTGCCGATAGCCATAATATGGAAAGCATAATGAGCAAATTCCTTATTGCTTTAATAAGGATGTGTTTGATATTGCTTTTGCTTTTGTAGTTGAGATTTAAAAAAAAAAAAATTTATGAGAAGTACTTTTGTTGCATTTCAAAATAAATAGTGAAGTGTTTGGTTAAAACTGTGGTTAAATTTGAGGTTAATGAAAAACAATTTCAAGTGCTTTTAATATTAATATGTAATTAATAAGTCAATTGAAAATATATTTTTTATATTAATATACATATATTATGTAAACATTATTTATATTTTAATTAATTTTTAGATTATTTTAATATTAAAAATATATTTTTATATTGATAAACATATATTATGTAAATATTATTTATATTTTAATTAATTTTTAGATTATTTTAATATTAAAAATATATTTTTATATTGATAAACATATATTATATCAACATTATTTATATTATAATTAATTTTTTAAAAATATAATAAATAATAAACTAAAAAATACTAGTACCCAGCCCCAGCCAAGGTTTTTTATGTAACTAAGGTTTGCTTATTTTTTTTGACATGGAGCCCGTAGTTTTTTTTTTTTTCATTCTTTAGCCATTACAAAACACCCAACCCACTGTCTTTTCCTGACCTCCAGTGCGGCCACATTACCAAACATATTCTTTAAGCCATTTCTGTACTGAACATCCGATCCAATCGCCACATAGAGAGAGACAGGGAGTAAAGTCAGTTCACCGCAATGCACATTAAAACAAGCAATGGAATTTAACGACATACAGCCCACCATAGAAAATAAAGCTTTTCAACCATAGCGCTAACTATCCCGATAGATTCTTTGCCTGTAGAAGACACGACAATCTTTTTCAAGGACAAAAGAGCAACGAAATCAATCTCTTAGGTCCTGTTTGTTTGCTGGAAAATAGTTTCCTTTTGAAAAGTAAATTTTGGGGAAAATAAATTCCTAGAAAGTGAATTTCTAGAAAGTGAATTCCGATGTTTGGCAGTGTTATGAAAAATAAACTGGAAAACACTTTTCAGTGTTTATTTATGTTATGGAAAATGATCTGGAAAATAATTTATTAATAAATTAATTTTTTTTTCAAGTTTATTAAAATAATGAGGAACAAATCTTACAAATTAAAAAGTTGAATGAGAATGAAATTGAAAAAAAAATATAATTTCATAAATTATCTCAAATAAAATAAATAATAATCAAAATAATAGAGATAAAATCTAATTTTTTTTTAAAAAAAATAAAAGGTGAATAAATTAAAATCATAATAATTAACATTTCATAAATTATTTCAAATAAAATAAGTAACAATAAAAAAAATGAGGACCAAATTTGATAGATAAAAAATTTCATTAAAAAAATGATAAGAAAAAAGCAAATAGCAATTATAAAAATAAGAACTAAAATTAATATAAAAATTAAATTTTAAGAGATGGAATTGAAAAATAAATATTCAAAACAAATTATATATAGCAATCAAAAGTTTGAGGATCAAATTTGATATAATCAGCAAATAATGATATTTCTAAATTTTTCACAACTTCCAGAAAGTGTTTTCCGCTCAAATTTTTCGGAAAATACTTTCCTGAAAACCAAGCTAAATTCTTCTTTAACTGGAAAGTGTTTTCCGTTGACCGGAAAGTGTTTTCCGTTGATCAACTTTCCAGAAGACAAACAAACACAGGAAAGTTTGGAAAGTGGTTTCTCAAAAAGTGAATTCCGGGAAACAAACGGGTCTTAATTCGGCATAGTAACCAAACTAATTTCAAGTTACATTTTGATTTGCGAGTGTTGTTTTCGTTACCGGAAGGCAATTTCTTGGCTTAGCTCTCTTATTGCTACACGTAGAAATTTTCGTTGAGCTAAAATTATATATCAAGGCCTTTCATTTTCTCACTTGTTCGAGAGGAATTGATGAGGATTGACGAGCACTTTTAATAAAAATAAATTGATGAGAGGGTGATATTGTTTAATATTAATTATGTTCGAGATTAAAAAAACACGAAGAGATTTGAGAACTAATTGACAGGGAGTTGGGTTTCTCAATTATAAAACCCATCCCATCTCGTTTCAGCGGAAAACAACACGAATGAGTGAAATGAATCGAATAGAGCAGCGGTAGGAGTGTGAAAGCGCTGATCTCTTCACGAAGACCATGTTTCCTAGATGTCTTATTCAGCAACGCCTCACTCTCAACCGCCACTTCTCCTCCCTGCCCATCACAACCAAAGTGCCTGTCCTCTACAAGAGCCCTCAAATCAACGAATCAGACCACAATGACCCTGTAACTCTTCAGCTCTTTTCATGGGGCAGAGGCGCCTCTGGTCAGCTTGGTGGCGGCGTCGAAGAAATAAGGCTTTACCCAGCTCCAGTGGCCAACCTTCACTTACTGCCTTCTTCCTTCACTCTTTCTCCTGCCCCAGGCCAACTTGTTGACAATAACAACAAAAAAGGAGCGACTGAGGTGGGCATTTCTTGTGGGCTTTTCCATTCTGCAATTCTTGCTGATGGTCATTTTTGGATGTGGGGCAAAGGAGATGGAGGCCGCCTTGGCTTTGGACACGAGAATCCTGCTTTTCTACCTACTTTAAACCCTTTTCTGGATTCCGTTCGCTCTATTGCTTTGGGCGGCGTTCATTCTGCTGCAATCACTTCCCTTGGCGACATTTTTACATGGTCATTACTGCATCCCTTCTATCTATTTCCTTCAATAGCAATTTTTTTAAGAGACATTTCTTGATGAAAAAAAAAAAAAGGAAGAAAAAGAATCAGTGTCTTTCTTGATTTTGTTTTATTAAAAATAAAGTTTACAGGGGCTATGGCGGTTTCGGTGCGTTAGGACACTCTGTCTATCATAGAGAACTCTTCCCTAGACTGGTAGAAGGCTCCTGGGATGGAAAGACACGCTGTATTTCCACTAGTGGCACACACACTGCTGCAGTCAATGAATCAGGTTTTCAATCTTTTCTTCATCTATGCAAACAAGTAGCAACCATTTGTACATCTCAGTTGAAATTTCCATATATTTATTGCTTGGAGGTACATTTCCATGTATCTCCTACCAATTTGCAAACTGCATCTGAAAAATTGCCTTTTATGTCGCATTGTGCTGTGTCTAACCCCGCAGTGACCACTTCTCTATCTAAATCCTAAAGCCGAGTATAAACGTTAGTTCATATTTGTCTTTTGCTTGCTCTCACACATCAGGAGAAGTTTTTACTTGGGGTCGAGAGGAAGGGGATGGTCGATTGGGTCTTGGTCCTGGCCGGGGACCAAATGAAGGGGGTGGACTTAGTATACCCTGCAAGCTAAAAGCATTGCCTGTGCCTATGGCTACCGTGTCGTGTGGTGGATTTTTCACAATGGCGCTGACAGAGGAGGGGCAGATTTGGAACTGGGGAGGTAAGAATGATACTTTCGTTTGCAGGATGCTCTCTCTCTCTCTCTGTCTCTTCTGTGCTGCAAGTATCTTTTTTATTTTTCAAAATGCATTGAAGGAGCTTTCATGAAGCAATATCATGTACTAATTGCCATTCAGTGTTTGAAGGACACTGTCTCATGAACTGTCCTTTTCCATTCAGGTTACCTAGGAATATATAAAATTTTCGTTTCTCACTGCTTCTATTTCATTCCATTTGTAGTGTCTTAAAAATTTAGCTGTTGATAAACAATGTTAATTTCTTTATTATGCACTTTCTGTGAAACGTTTGAGTGGAGTGCAGTGTTTTATCCCTCACTGTATTTAAGGGGCAATGTTATAATATAAAGGTTTCGTCTATGAATTTGTTATGTTTGATATGACCATATCTAAAGAAAGACGAAGGTGAATGCTTCAATATTGATGTAAACTGTCGCCTCATGTTCATGATGCTATGGAACCTTTTGTATGCTTTGAAATAAAATTGTCTGAGATCTTTTCCGAGCAGTTAACTAGGGTGACAGCTGATGCTTTTTGTCATGTTTTCAAATATGACTGAACTTCCATTTTCTTCACTTTGCTAGCACAAAAACAATACATTTAAAGTGTCTTGCCCTTTTGCTTAGCAAACTCAAACTATGAGCTTGGAAGAGGTGATAAGGTCGGTGGTTGGAGACCAAAACCGATTCCTAGCCTTGAAGATGTTCGTATCATTCAGATAGCAGGTGGTGGATATCACTGCCTTGCCTTGACTGGTAAAGTGACACCAAAATTTAATGATTACAGCAACAACTGCAACCTTTTCTCATTCCTCATTCCTCTTTATCCTTGCCTCCTTTTAGATAGCATAGCATTTTCTACTATTGCTGATTCTTGATCATATTAGCAGATGAAGGTAAAGTGCTTTCATGGGGGTTTGGTGGACATGGTCAGCTGGGCCATTCATCAATTCAAAGTCAGAAAATACCGGCAGTGATTGATGCTTTGGCTGATCAGCGTGTTGTTTATATCGCCTGTGGAGGTTCATCTTCAGCAGCTATAACTGGTCAGTTGAGATATGATCTTAAAATGCATTTTCAGTACCATTTTTTTTCTGCAATAGAAACTCGCCAATCCTACAATCTGGTAGACTCTACAAGGTTTGCCACATACACTTTCCATTAGTTGCCCCTCTGGTATAGCAGAAAGCTGATGACATTATATTACTGTCAGTTTTTGTACCGGCAAGAAATGATTCTCACTTACTAGGCATACTCTAATTTAACTCTTACATCTGTTGACAGTCAGCATTTGAAAGTGCTTCGAACTTCACAATAGTTGGCTTGACTATGAAGATGGAAAGTCGACCCAAATCTACCTTATTTGTTATTTGGTCCTGCTGCCACCCTACTAATGACTGCAATTTAAATCTTCTTATAAATAATATCTAGGGCAATAAACAATTTATTACAGCAAAACTTAATGATTACTGCCTTGCCTTGACTGGTAAAGCGACATCAAAACTTAATGATTACAGCAGCAACAGCAACTTTTTCTCCTTTTAGAATTGCATAGTATTTTCTGGAAAGTCGACCCGAATCTACCTTATTTGTTATTTGGTCCTGCTGCCAACCTATTAATGACTACAATTTAAATTTTCTTATAAATAGTACCTATGGCAATAAAAAATTATTCTTCACCATTTTATTAAGTGGGTCTGACTGTTTATGCCTGGTGTTAATTTGTCGAATAACCATTATTTGATTTGTTTGAAGTTTGGTACGGCCTCATATAAAATATAAGCCTATCCAGCAATTTGCTTGAACTTTTGAGCCCGTCGTTGCTGGTGCCTGTCTTCCTTTATTGGTTGCTGGTACGGCAACATGTTACCCCTAGATGCTGTTTCTAATGTCAGCTGCATATTGTTTGGAACGAGGCTTGGAATCGTCTTAACTTCTCATGTTTTTTGCCTTTCTCAAGTGCTGTTGTGGTTTCTGTGTAGATAAAGGGAAGCTGTACATGTGGGGAAATGCCAAAGATTCTCAATTGGGAATACCTGGCTTGCCGGAGGTTCAATCATGCCCAGTCGAAGTCAAGTTTCTAATGGAGGATGATGGATTGGGACAGCACAGTGTGCTTTCGGTTTCAGTTGGCGCATCTCATGCAATGTGTTTGGTTTTGAGGTCAAGTTAGAGTTGGTCTTGTTGTTTGGAGGTATGTCAATACACAGATTTGTCAATCTTGGATATCTTGCAATATCGAGATACAAATCCGAGGATGAACCAAGTCGAGGATGATTAGCAAATGAAAAAAACAGTGCCATGACATTAAGATGATTAGCTCGCATTGGATCTTCCAGATTCAAGAGGATGTTCTGCCACTTTTTATTGTCCGAAATCCTTGCATTACCTTATCTGCTTATCTTTACTACTAAGTGTTATACATACTTTATATGATTGAATATTAAATACATATAGCAGTGGAAATTAGATTATAAATATCTCCAGCTATTATTGCTCAAGTACTCAAATTAAATGAATTCCAATTGAAGCAACAACAAAGCTTTTCCCAAAGCAGTAACAACAATACAAAAATAATAAAATGTTTTACGAGAGGAGCCTTCTGATCTATGCCTACCAGTAGCCATAAATGAAGTATACAAGTTATTATTTATAGGTAGATCAGGGATCCCATTTATTAATTTATTTTTCAATTTTCTCCTTCCATCAAGGGGATCCCATTTATTAATTTATTTTTCAATTTTCTCATTTCATCAAGGAGATAATTTGCCATGATCAATCAATTGATCCCCATGATTAAACTCCATAACCTATCTACATGGTTATGGGTTTGCATGATCAAGAACATGGGTGTGTCATGAGGGGTACAAAAAGTAATTTTCAACATTCTTCCACTTGGCTCTTATGACACATAAACTCCTTATTATGTTATGTTCTTTTAATATGATCATGAAATTTTCCCACTCACATAAGAAATACTACACATTAATCATGGCGGTAGGACTATTATATAATAAGTTGTCTCTTCCATGTATTATATATAAAATATCTTTTAAATAATTACTATATGGGCATTCAAAACTTTATGAATAAATTTCCTATAAGTTATTCGGGTCCAAACTTTATTTTTATCCTCATGGATAAAGTAATAAATGTGCACAAAGTTTATTACAATAACTTAACGTATATATACAAAATTAAGACTAAGTACAAAATGAATCAATCAATCCCATATGCTCCACATGATTTTGAAATAACTTTACCGGTAAACCTTTAGTCATGGGATCCCCAATCATCAATTCAGTACTTATATGCTCAATAAACACTTCATGCCTTTTGATATTATCTCTCATACGAAGGTACTTAATATCAGTATGTTTACTTCTGTTTCCACTCTTGTTATTCTTTGAGAAGAATATGGCAGCACAATTATCGTAGAAGATCTTGATTGATCTCTTTATAGAATCAACAATTTTGAGACCATCAACAAAATTTTTCAACCAAAGTGCCTGTGTAGTAGCTTCATAGCACGCAATAAATTCTGCCTCCATTGTAGATGTAGCAATTATAGTCTGTTTGCTGCTTCTCTAGGATATAGCCCCTCCAGCAAGAAAAAAGATATATCCTGAAGTAGACTTTCTACTATCTACACATTCCGCAAAGTCATAATCCGAATATCCAACCACCTCTAAATGGTCATTGTGTTTGTATGTCAAATTGTAATGTTTGGTTCCTTGCAAATATCGCATAACTTTCTTTGCAGCTTTCCAATGTTCCAATCCTGGGTTGCTTTGATATCGACCCAATATTCCAACTGCCATTGCTATGTCAGGTCTAGTGCAGACCTGTGCACACAATAGGCTACTTACTGCAAATGAATATGAGATATCCTTCATTTGTTCTTTTCCAATGCATTTTAAGGACATTGATCATTATTGAATCTATCCCCTTTAATGATAGGTGCTACAGAATTGTTACAGTTTTTCAATCTGAATCTCTCTAAAACCTTTTCAATATAGGCCTTTTGAGACAGTTTCAATATTCTTTGTTTTCTGTCTTTGTGAATCTCTATGCCTATGACATAAGAGGCTTCACCCATATCCTTCATTTCAAAGTTTTGAGAGAGGAAACCTTTGGTCTCATGTAGCAAACCTAAATCATTAATTGCAAGCAAAATATCATCTACATACAAGACTCGAAAAATAACTTTACTCCCACTGACCTTAAGGTATATATATTGATCAACAAGGTTCTCAATAAAACCATATGAGATAATGACCTTATGAAATTTGATATACCAATGACGGGAGGCTCGTTTTAGTCCGTAAATAGATTTCCTTAGTTTGCAAGCTTTCTTACTGTTATCTTCAAAACCTTCAGGTTGTTTCATGTAAACCTTCTTTTCAAGATCCCCGTTTAGAAAGGTTGTTTTCACATCCATTTGATGTAGCTCTAGATCAAAATGAGCTACTAATGTCATGATTATCCTAAATGAATCCTTCTTAGATACTGGAGAGAAGGTTTCATGATAATCAATGCCTTCCTTTTGAGTGAAACCCTTGGCCACAAGTCTAACTTTATATTGTTCAACATTACCAAAAGCATCTGTTTTGGTTTTGTAAACTCATTTGTAGCCTATGACTATAACTCCCTTTGGTAAGTCAATGAAATCCCAGACTTGATATTTAGCAATGGATTCCATCTCTTCTTTCATGGCATTAAACTATAATGTAGAGTGTTCTCCACTAATGGTTGGTGAAAACTTTTTTGGATCATTTTTAGGCCCAACATAAAAATCAGACTCTTGGAGATATACAATATAATCACTAGAGATTGCAGGTATAATTATTCTTAAAGATCTTCTTAATTCTACTTGCTCTGTATTAGGCAAAGTCTGAGTAGGTTCAATCTGAACTTGTTCCTCATGAGTTGATTATTTTGTAATTGATTATGGTTCAAGGTAATCATTTTGAATTTTCTTGAGCACAATCAAACATCCTTGAGGTAAAGGAGTTTCAGTCAACTCTTGTATTTCCTCAAATTCAATCATTTGAGGACAAACACTTCAACTAGGTTTAAAATCCTCTAAAAATTTTGCATTTATAGACCCAACAATTCTAGTACTATTAGAAGGAGAGTAAAACCTAAATCCTTTGGAGTTTACTACATAGCTAATAAAATAACCATTGGTTGTCCTTGGGTCTAATTTCTTCATGTTTGGATTATAAATCCTCACTTTAGCAGGACAACCCCATATGTGTAAGTGATTTAAACTTGATTTCCATCCATTCCACAATTCAAAAGGTGTCATAGGAACAACCTTGGATGGGACCCAGTTTAATAAATACACAGTAGTTTTTAAAGCTTCACTCCATAAATATAAAGGCAACTTAGAATTACTAATCATGTTTCTTACCATGTCCATTAATGTGCAATTCTTTCTTTCTACCACACCATTTTGTTGTGGTGTGCCAGACATTTTGTATTGAGCAACAATGTCTTCCTTTTCAAGGAATTTCACAAATGGACCTATCATTTGTCCCTTTTTTGTGTACCTATCATAGTACTCTCCGCCTTTATAAGATCTTATGATCTTGATTTTCCTGTCCTTTTGTTTCTCTACTTCTACCTTATAGTCTTGAAAGCATTGAATGCCTTAGCCTTATCATATAGAAGATAAAGAAACATGAACCGTATATGGTCATCAATAAAAGATATAAAATATCTTTGACCATTTAAGCAGGGAATAGGAAAAGGCCCACATATATCAGTATGTATGATCTTAAGAATGTCAGAACTCCTTTTGGCACCTTTAGTGGTCTTATTGATTTGCTTTCCCTTTATGCAATTCACACAAGTACCAAAATTAATAAAATCAAGAGTTTTTAAAACTCTATCATTTACTAACCTTTTGATTCTCTCTATGGAGATATGTCCTAATCTCCTGTGCCATAACCAAATAGAGTTCTCATTCATAAGACTCTTCTTTATATCAATGTTTGTATGTAATGATAAATAATTTTTCTCAAAGTTGAGATCTAAATCAATTTTGAATAAACCGTCAATTTTTATTCCACCACCAACAAGATTTTCACCTTTAAAAATACTAAAGGTTGAATTGATAAGCCAATAATATCTAATTTTGAAACAGAAATTAAGTTTCTTGAAAAATACGGAATAAAAAATACATTATCCAAATCCAAAACATATCCGGATTTCAAAATCAACCTAAATGTCCCAACTGCTTTAACTTGAGAAAACAATTTATTTCTATAATATACTAGTTGTTCATCGCTTGTTGGTTTCCTTGTGTTGAGAAGACCCTGCATGGTATTAACAATATGGATTGTAGAATCAGAATCAATCCAACATGTATTACTACGAGCCTCAACAAAAAAAGATTCATGACAAACTAGACATATGATATTACCTTTCTTTTTGAGTCATTTTTTGTATTTCTGGCAATCTTTCTTCATATGCTCACTTTTCTTGCAGAAGAAACAAGCATCCTTCTTGTCATTTTTTTTTTATTGACAACTTCTTATCCTTCTTAAGTTTGTGAGCATGATTGCCTCTCTTAGCATTTCCCTTATCATGAGTAACCATATGAACACTTAAAGGCTTCTCATGATTTAACCTCTCCTCTTCTTGAACACACATAGTAAGAAGTTCATTTATTGACCATTTATCCTTATGTGTGTTGTAAGAAATTTTGAAAGGACTATATTCAGATGGGAGAGAATTAAGTATGAAATGCACCAAGATTGAATCAGAAATATCAACCTCTAGGGACTTTATTTGAGTAAACATGTCCCTCATTTCCATGATGTGCTGTCGCACACTTCTGGAATTGTCAAAGGTTTTGCTTGATAGCCTTTTCATTAGAGTGCTAGCTAAAGCTTTATCAAAATTGACAAATTGTTCCTCAAAAGCTTTGATAAAATCCTTAGTCTTAGTGTATTCTCGGATTGAATCCCGAATGCCTTTAACGATGTGAGATTTCATAAACATGAGACTTAAGCGATTAGATCACTCCCACCGTTTATGTTTAGCAATCTCTAGTGTCGTACTGAAGTCCGTTAGGGCGGATGGTTTGTCCTCACGGAGCGACAAGTCAAGTTCCATGCACCCCAATGTAAAAAATAAATTTTCTTTCCATTCAGAAGAGTTATTACCATTTAGTATCAGAACTATTTTAATCAAAGCGGAAGGAATAACTGCAATTATCAAGGAAACTAAAAATTACTTTTATTGCTATAAAATAACTTTATTTAAATTAAGCAATGTCAATTTAATAATAAATTTCAACCTACCTGTGGGCAAAGGTTGCATCATGCATGAAATTTACTACTTATTAATAAGTCTAATAAATTTAAACTTTAATAAATAAAATTTTCCATACCTGTGGGCCTAAGATAAATTTTATTTCTTAAATATTAAATTTACTATCTTATTCTAATTAAGTCATAAAATTAAAAACATCCCTGTGGGGATTAACAATTAAATTTTTTTAATTAATTACAACCCGATGTTAATTTTCCTTATGAAGTTCACGTATATTTTCTTGATGTAACTATCATTTATAAAATCAGACGTTGTGGCATTTCTAAAATTATTATGATAATTACTGCTTCATTAATATCTAATAATTATATTGATGCCTAGATAAGGTACTTTAGGAATCAAACAAACCGATATTAATTAAACAGTATTTTTCCAAATTACAATCAAGTAAGTTCCCAGGAAAGTGAGGTGGGTCATAATGGACACGCTTAAATACCAAGACTTTCCTAGACATAACTTTCCTAGACATTGAAAGATGGAAAGTACCATAAAATTCATTAATATTTATGGTTTAATTTATTATTCTTATGTTTAGGCATCAATTAATTTATATTTAAATAATATAAATTACAAGATATATTCCTAAATTAATGTACTATATTAATTCAATACCTTATAACATAAAATTATAGGAATAAAATATAGGCATAATGTAAAAACTGCATAATTTACTTTATAGTATAAAATAAAAGGCATAAAAACTTCACAATGTAACCATAAAAACAAGCATAGCATGATGGTTTAGGGTGCTTTTAAGAACTTGAAGAGCATGAGTTCGAAGCCTTGCACCCACAATTCCTTTCCAATTTTTATTTTTTTTGCTGTTATACAGTCGTGTCAACCACTGGGTCGGTCTGTATTGGGTTGGACCAAATCGATCCAACCCACTTAATGACCCTTTTATTTGACTCGATTCCTTATGGGTTTTAAAAAACCCTACTCGGATATTTGACCCGATGACTCGTATAACCCAAATCAGCATTGTTTCGCTCTTGCACCGGAAATACGATCACCGACCGACGGCTTAGATCCATATGCGGCGGCCACAGAAGGCGCTGCCCAGTCCAGTCCCGGCAACCCCATGGGTCACCGTTTTTCCTTGGGTATCCGGTGATCTTCACTCTCGTCACAGCTGGGGAGAGGCTAGTGGCCTCTCCTTCTGTCAACTAGGGAGAGGCTAGTGACCTCTCTTCTATCAACTGGGGAGAGGCCATTAGCCTCTCCCGTGCGGCAGACGACCCTTGAAGGGTCTTCGCCGTTCTCACTAGTGACCTGTAAGGGTCGCTTGTGACTACACGGGGAGAGGTCAGTGACCTCTCCTTTCAGCTGGGGAAAGGCCATTGGCCCCACCCTGTGTGGTACATAGCCCTTGAAGGTCATAGGACGGTGAGAGGCCAATGGCCTCTCTCCATCAGTTTATTTTCTTATTATTACAGGTACTGTTGTAACACAATTGTTGTCATTTTGATTAAACATGTTGTCATAAACATAGTTACGTAAAATAACAGCATAAATTCTTAAGCTAGAAATCAAAATAAATTATTCAATTCACCGAGAATCAACAACGAATATACCGAGAAAAATAGCATAAAGGCGGACTCTGATATCACATGTTATACATACTTTATATAATCAAATGTTAAATACATATAGCAGCGAAAATTAGATTATAAATACTTTTGGCCATTGTTGCTCAAGTACCCAAATTAAATGAATTCCAATTGCAGCTGCAACAAAGCTTTTCCCAAAGCAGCAACAACAATACAAAAATAATAAAATATTTTATGAGAAGAGCCTTCTGATCTATGCCTACCAGTAGCCATAGATGAAGTACACAAGCTATTATTTATAGGTACATCAGGGACCCCATTTATTAATTTATTTTCCAATTTTCTCCTTCCATCAAGGAGATAATTAGCCATGATCAATCAATTGATCCCCATGATCAAACCCCATGACCTATCTAAATGGTTATGAGTTTGCATGATCAAGAACATGGGTGTGTCATGAGGGGCACAAAAGGTAATTTCCAACACTAAGTGGTTGTTCGATGTCCTGCTTCCTATGAGTTTAAGAAATGGTAGGTCTTAGCTTGACGGTGCCCGAGTCGGTAGGTATTTCTCTAAGAGTTTTTGGGTTGTTGTTCTTTGCCCATTGATACTCGAGTCTATAAATATTTGCCTTTAATTTCTTGAGGTGGTAGGTCTTGACCCGTCGATGCTTAGGTCGAGTTATGTGTTCCTTGGACTTCTTAGGTCTGTAGGTCTCACCACCATGGAGTTTGGGTCAATAGGTATTTGTGTAAATCACGAGTTTAATAGCATAATTTTAAACCAAGAAATAATAAATTAGCAAAAACAAATATGAATATGTATATAAAAAAAATACTATGTCAAAATATGAAATGAATGACATTATTGTAATTATGGAAAAATCCTTATTGTTTTCCATAAAAAGTTGTCATTCATGGGTAAGAGAGCAACATAAAGAATATTTTCTTCTTCTTTTATAAAGAATACTTTCTTTAGTCTATAGGGTTTTAGCCTTCCACTAGAAGTGTGTTTGTGCTGCTATATGGGTATGTGTTATTTTATATAAAATATTTAGGTGTTCGTTTTAAAAAAAAAATTATAATAACCTTTTTAATAGCCTCGACTAGTCAATTAGCCTTGTAAAAACTCATTGATCTTTATTATTTTAAAAAGGATATAAACAATGTCATTTTTACATATTTATAAAATAAAAAAGGATTGATCTAGGTAAACTCACTTGATGTGAGCTAATTGACCTCCATCAACCTAACTCATCACTGAGGAACTCCTCAAGGTTTGAGGCACCATACATGAAAGAAAAAAAAAAAGTCCAATCCTTCACAAAAAAATTATGGAAGGAAAGTAAAAAAATAAAAAAAATCACAATCTTGACACGATAATTTAATTCATGATCTAGATGATTTGGGCCTCAAATAAGCCAGGTTCCAACAAAAATAGAAGAATGATTGACTTTATATGATTTGATTAAAAAAAAAGATGACATGCAACCCAATAAACCATAATAAAATCTTATGAAAACCCTTTGTACTTTTTTTCTATTTTTTTAAATGGTGTCATTTTATATGTTTCTAAAAAATAGGTCAATTAACCAACTCACGTCAACCCAATTGTCTATGACTTGCTTTGAGCTTGGCCCAAGTTTAAAAGTTACATTATAGATAAGTTTTAAAACCTGTTATGTGGATCATTACACTGGAATCACTATACATGAGAAAACTGAGAAGCTCAACCTCAAAAAACTAAATGTCAAAGAATTAAATTGAAAAAATAAATCACATGAAATAACTGAAAATAAGAAACAAAAATAAAAATACGAGGTTGAATGGTGAACAGTAAATCATGGTTCGTGGAGGGTGATATCTGGCGTACATGTCACTACCGTTATATAGAAGAGGTCGAGGTAATTCTTCCTATGGTGGTGGCATCAGAAAAGGAGGCCTATGAGGGCCGGTGGAGGCATCGAAAGCTAACTGCTTCACATCGCTACAACTGTTGTTGTTGTCTTGCTGAAGGCCAAGTCTAGGTCGCTTATGTGGTGTAGGAGCTGTCGGTGGTGAGAGTGGTGGTGTTAGGCAGGTGGTTGGTTGATGTCGACGGAAAGGAGGGGTTGTTTCATGTTGTTGTTTTTTTTCCGAGAGAGAGAATCATTATCGGGGAGAAAGAGAACACTACAACGGGACCGTGAGAGAGATAATGTTGTCGAACTAGCCACGTCGGCATCAAAGAAAAATGAAAGTGGAGGTTATTGGTGGCTACACTACAATTTTTATTGGGTTATCATCTTCCCCATTCTATGTTGTGGCTTCTGTTATATTTTTTCAGCCTTTCCCTATCCTTTTTTTTAATCCCTCTTTCCTGTGTTTTTTCCTCTTTTTATAGGCTTGACATGTAACTTGCAGGTATGAGAGTGATGTCCATAACATGGTGTGTTTCAGTGGTAGGTTGCAGGGCATGGTTGCCGACATGTCACCAGCATGGCTGTCAAGGACGCCTATGTCTAGTTTTTTAATATAAAATAAACTGACAAAAATGGGTTGTTACAAAAAGATTTTTTTGATGGGAAGAACAATGTTTTTATCTTCAATTTGGGCTTTCGATTTCATCTAAAAATATTTTATCTCAAAAAATTATGATATTCTCAATTTAACCTAGATTAGGCTTCCAAAGTTAATTCTTCATCAATTAAGCCCTTAATAAAATTAATTTGACCCATTTAAAGTATAATTAAGTCCTTGCATTTAATTGAATCCTTCAATTGAGTTTTGGATTAATCTCTAAATATAATTACATTTTAAATTGATTGATGATCAAACTGACCCATAAAAGTATAATTTTATCTTTCAACCTAAGCTTTAAACAAATTTATCTGATAATATATTATTTTAGCCTTGAATCTACATTTTCTTTCATTTTGGGCACAAAAGAGGTACAATCAGACTCTCGAAAACATCAAAGATTCTCACCTTGATTTTTCTACTAACACCAGCCCTATTTTTTTTAATTTTTTTTTGGGTAGGTTTTGGGGAATAACTCATAAATGGGTTATGAAAACTGACATACCCAAACCATCAAGAACCAACATGATGCTCTCAAAACCTAATAAAAAATTATTTTTCTATTCATCTTTAATATTTAAGGTAAATGAATTTAATCGAGCTTCTATCTTGGCTATTAAAAGGAGTAATGCATTATTTAAGTTTTTTATACAATAATAGTTTAATATGTAATAATGCTAAAGTCAAGAGTATTAAAGTTTTACTATATAATATTTATCAATGCTAGAATTTAGAGTATTATTTTTAAGTTGAATATTCATTGACTCTAGAGCAAGGAATATCAAGTTTTCTCCTTGCAATATTCACCAATGCTATAATAAAGAGTATTACTTTCATTTCAATATTTGTTGATGTAAAACTCATGGATATTATGACTTTTCAATATACTATTCACTAATACTAGAATTGAGAATATTATTTTTTATCCAATATTTACTAACACTAGAGTTAGAAGTATAGAGGTACCATAGAAAAGGTGAACCTTATCAAGATTCTTTCTATGAATCTTTTTTAAGATGACTAGGTTTAAACCATCAATAAAGGTTTAATGCATCGTAGTGAATCCATTATCACCTTGTAGATATATCTCAAAAAACACAATATATTATTAGAAATTCAAGACAAGATTAATAGTGCAATTTACTTCAGGTAGGATATTTTTGAATAAGAGTATTTTTTTCTCTCTAGTATAATGAATTCTTGATCAATGAAAGTTTATAATGACTATAGTACTATATGATGATTTTTTTAATATAAAAATTAGGTTATTTTTCCATCTTAGAACACAAGAAAAATCCTTATTTTATATTCAAGAAAAAAAAGGGTAGGTCCCTAGGAGTAAATTAAACAAAGCTTAAACAACATGTAAGAGTTTACACACATGAATAAAGGTCATTGCTTTTAGTCTAAATATCTAAACAAATGAGTCAATTGTTATATGTAAGCCACTTGTTTTTTTTATTCCCTTTCAATGTGAGATATTTTCCCACATCTCTCATATGCATATACCCTAGTAATCTTCTCATTGCTTGTTAGTTACGTCCATATTGAACACTCCTCCTCCAATAAAAACATCTTCAATTTAGATCTTGTATCAAGAGCTAGAGCTTGTATCTCTTACAAGTACAATTGCTCATTAGAAACTCGCACCTATCGTTCCCTTACTCATAACACAGGATCCATGTCTTACTCCTTACTAAATGAGTAATTTTTATTGATTTTCATCTAAGAGTTTAACTAACTCTTCACTTGCACTAGCAAGATAACCACCATAAAAGTCAATCCACATTATTCCCATACTTATTCTAGCAAATAGTATGTCATTGGTGTCCATGCAAATACATATTATATATACCTACTCATTTTTGGCATCCTCTCTAAAATCACTTAGAAAAATCTCCACTAGGAAATCATTTGAACTCATATAGAGGTTTGCATATGTAGGGGCTTACTTATATGAATGAGTATTATTGTGGACATTACAATTTCAACAAGCTTGATCTATGATTAAAACATTTAATTTACTAGGTGTGGAACTAATTAAATGTATTGGTTTTAAGCCCAAATTAAATTAAAAACTCAAATTCAAATATATTTTATAGATCTTACTTTAATATTCTTCAAGACAAGGATATTCTAAGTGATTTTCATATTAATTTCCCTAGAATATCCTTTAGTTAAAGGATATTTGAGATAAATTGGCACTGACTCATCTATAAATAGGCAATAAAGCCATCATCAAAGGAGAAGTCTAAAATAACAAATAAAGCTGAAAATTGAAAACAAGCAAAAATTAAAGACCAAACATAAAAACTTGGGAGTTCTCTCAAAGAAATTTAAGTCTATCAAGGAAAAAAAATTGATCAAAGTATTAATCTTCATTAAATAAAACCAAAAAAAAAAAACAAGGATCAAAGTCCTTTCTTTCATCAAAATCAAATCAAGTCAAGATATTACACTATTAAAACTTTCGAGCTCGTGTGAATAATCTTGACCAAGTTAATTCAAGTTTTCAAATCAAATCAAGTCAAGATTTCACACAATTAAAGCTTTCGAGTCTATGTGAATATCTTTTCATTCAAAACAAGAACAATATCTATATTTGATCGTTTATCAAAGAATTTATGCATGTGAAGAAAAAAATTAAAAAAATATATTGAGTTACTAAGTCAAACCCTTAGTGTGTGTGTGTGTGTGTGTGTGTGTGTGTGTGTGTGTGTGTGTGTCTATATATAATTGAATCTTAAATAAAAATATATATGATTATTTTTAACAATTTCTACAAATATAAAAAAGGTATTTTTCATGAAAATTCAACCCATGCCTATATTTTTAATTTCTATTCAGCTAACATGTATTTTTAAAATAGGAAGATTATTAAACTTTTTTTTTATAATGAGGACCCTTGGTTATTATCTCATGTTTGTTTTTTATTCCTTTAGATAACCTTCTAACAAACTCTATTGATATTGAAATAGACTTTTCCTTAAAAGGCAAACTACGTTTTAAAAAAAAAAACATAGTTTGCACCCCTTTGGTAATTAGAAAATCACAATTTTAATTGCAGTGGGACCCACCAAAAACACGGTTGAACCACCGTTTACAAGAAGTAAAAATTTGATGCTTTTAGTTGTGTTTGGTTTCGGATAAATGCCTATGTTTCTTGCATTTAACAAATATGAACTTTCATTTATTAAAACCAGAGCAACACGAGCTACATTGAGAAGCAGTTGTCTTCCTCTCATTACCATTTCCGATGATCTGTCTCTCTTTCCACAGTCATGGCCTTATCTCTCTCCTCCACGGTCATAGCCCTATCTCTCTCTCTCAATGACCACTGCCTCCCTCTCTCCCCTCCACAGTCACGGCGCACAACTCCCACTCTCTCTTCATATTCACGACAACTCCCTCTCTCTCCTCCACAATCATGACAGCTCCCTCCCTCCCTCTCTATAGTCACTACAACCCCGGTGTAAGCAGAATAAGCGGCAGCAGCTACAAACTTTAGGCCCTCCTCTCGGCCACCACAAGGTACCATTTCCAACGCCGTCACCACAAGAAAAACCACCTTGGCCTCCTCTACCCGTCAATATCTACCGATGAACCTCTCGTTATATTTAGCCATGTTACTATTCACATGTTACATGAACACTAACTTCGTGAATTAATTCATAAAGAACATTGCGCATCATTTTGTGTTATGTGTTTTTTTTTACACTCTTAACTCAGGGCTGAAAGGTCTAGTAGGGGTGGGCTTTTTTGGCTCACCTTGGCTGGGTCGGCCTAGTTTGATTTATATATATATATATATATATATATATATATATATATATATATATAAATTAAAAAATGGTGTAGAAAGACATTAGCCCTAATGAAAGAAAAAGGCACGTGACTTGGTTTCACTCCACAACCCCGTTGTTTTTCGATTGATTATGAACCAAAAACTTGTAATTGGATTTGGCCTTAGAATTATATCTCTACAATTGGATCGCATATGTTGATACTAATGATATTATTACCAGATGTTGTTTATCCATCAAATAGCAAGGGATCGCATATGCATTAACGTATCGATTTAGTTCGTGATGAAATTGCAAGTAGTTTGATGGGAGAATAAAAAAAATATAATTTACTTGAATTATTAATTACATTTTATTGTTATGATTATTAATCTACAATATATATATATAGATATATATTTGTGTGTGTGTCCTTTAAAGTAATTTCACAAGTTGATATCAATATGAAAAACATGATAACCAAACACACAAAATTATTTTTCATTAAACCTCAAACTCAATCACAATTTTAACCAAACACTTCAATTTCAGTTATGAACCGTAACTAAAAATATTTTTCATGAAACTATTTTTTTTCAATCTCAATCACAACAGTAACAACCATGCCAAACAGGCTCTAAAAATCAATGGAATCCTAAGTAAAATATTTATTCTCATCATATACATATTTTATTTGATCAAATGACTTATTTATTATCCAATATGGCCTTTCAGTACTTGTACTTGGGTAGCCGCTAGAAGATTATATAATAGCATGGAACGAGCGAATTTTCCTGTGCAATGTGCTGGGCTCTTTTATCTATGTAAGAAACTGATTGATTTTATGCGTGCTGTAATTTGTTATTTTAATATTTAATTAGTAAAATTATAATTGATAAAATGTGTTAGAAACAAGTTTTTTTCTGTCAAAAAATGATTGAATGTTGCTATTGCTAAAATTATTTTGATGAAATATGTTAGAAATAATTTTTTTCTATGTAGAAAACTAATTGTAGAATTTATTGCTCATATTATTATATTAAAAATATTTTAGAATACTAATAGTAAATAATATTTTTTTGAAAATAATAAATATGTCATTTACACACACACACACGCAGGTGTTGATATTAAATAAATATCAAAATATATAATTAGTCTCACATATTGATAAGAAAAAAAGTATTACAAATAATTATTATCATTATTTTGAATGTCTTATCTATAATAATAAGAAATTTCAACACCTAACAATATTAACAAAAATAATAATTAAAAAACTAAATAAATGACAAAACAAAAATAAATATTATTAGATTTTAAAAAATTATTTGAATTGAAGAATAAAAAAAAAGAGAAAAAATAGAAAATATCATTTTTGAAATGACCAAATAAAATTCAAGATTAAAAGTATAAAGATCAAAATAAAAAATACATGTATAATAAATGTCATTTAAATGATAAAATTCAGCTAGCAGTTCAATTTGCCTCTTATCTTCCACCCCCACCACATGTCATGCCTATTTGTGAGTGTGATTGAGGTTGCTTCTGAAAGTATTTTTTGTTTTGAAATATATTAAAATAATATTTTTTTTAATTTTTTTAAAATCATGACATTAACAAATCAAAATTATCTACAAACACCAAATCTTTATAATTTAAAATATAAAATAAAATAAAAAAAATAAGTATTGTTTCCACAAAAGCTTTCCAAATGCTTTCCTAAATGCCACTACCATCTCCCACCAAAATTACAATTCAATTAACATTTTCAAAGAGTAATGATCAGTGAAAACCACAGTTGAATATAATAGTCATGGTGCCCATAAACTGACCTGGACACCCCGATTATAAAGAAATCAAAAAAAATATATAAGTGGGGAAAAAAGGATAAAAAATGTAGGAAAAAAAATTATGTTGCTCGCCTGGATACTTTGGTTATATATTTGTGGGGGGTAGGGGGGCAAAAATCATGGTGTGGGGGGTTGGCCTGGACACTTCGGTTATAAAGAAAACCAAAATACTTGTAATTCAAGAAAAAAAACAGGAAAAAATATATAAAGAAAAAGTGAGTCCAGATTTTAATCGTGACCCATGTAAAAAAAACCTCGATCATATATATATATATATATATATATATATATAAAGGCGCTAATATTAAATAAATATCAAAATATATAATTAGTCTAATATATTTATAAGGAAAAAAACTTACCAATAATCATTATCAATATTTTGAATGCGTTATCTATACTAATTAGAAATTTCAACACCTATTAGTATTAGCAAAAAAAAAATTAAAAAACAAAATAAATGACAAAACAAAAACAAAATAAAAAACAAAGAAAAAAAATAAATATATATTTTCAAATGATCATCACACACAAATTAAAATTTAAAAATTAAATATAAAAAATCTTAATAATAGTAGAAATAATAAAAATAAGAAACATAAACTAAGAGCATGTACATATAAACATAGACAAAAATAGGAACCGTTTAAAAAATATATATAAAAAAATAAAGGAATTCAAATAAAATCCAAGATTAAAGTATAAGAACCAAAATGAAAAATATATATATAATAAATATCATTTAAAGGATAAAATTTAGCTAGTAGTTCAATTCGCCCTTTACCTTCCTCCTCCACCACATGCCATGCCTGTTTAAGAGTTATTGAAGTTGTTTTGTGAAAGTGCTTTTCATTCATAAATGTATCAAAAAAATATTTTTAAAAAAAATTATTTTTGACACCAGTATATCAAAAGAAGCATCAAATTTTTTTAATTTAAAATAATATAAAAATTATTTTTTTTAAAAGCGTTTCCTCAAACACCCTTGCCATCTCCAATCAAAACCACAGTTAAATTCACTTTTTCAAACAATAAATCATTGTTCATTATCACTTGCAATAATAAAATAAAAATAAAGAATTTTAATTTTTTTTTTAAAATGCTTTCCAAATACGTTCCCAAACCCCTATCATCTCATACCAAAATCACAGTTCAATTCACATTTTCAAATTGTAATGAACAGTGAAAATAACTGTTTATTACTGTTTGAAATTGCGATTTCCTTTAGCTATATACTAATAAGAATAATAGTCGTGTAAGCTAGTCCGGACATCTCAGTTATAAAAAATATATAAGTGAAAAAAAATGTAAAAAAAAGTGGATCCAGAGATTATTTACAGCGTGTGTAAGCTGGCCCGAATACCCCAGTTATAAATAAACGATGTTTACATGAGAAAAATATGTAATAAAAAAACAATGTTTACATAAAAAAAATCATGATATACAAAAACTGACCTGAGTACTCCAGTTATATATATAAAAAAGCCCCGTTAAAAAATAATACAAGAAATCACCTTTCCAAACATTAATCAACACTGATTTGCATATGTTGATAATGTCACAAAAACAATTCACAAGATTCGAACCCTCGACGCGTGTCTTACGCGCTTGGCTAAAGCCTCTCCGTTGTTCACTCTTAGGCTGTGTTTGTATCCCGGAATTCACTTTCCGGGAAATCACTTTCCAAACTTTCTTTGTTTGTTTGCCTTCCAGAAAGTTGGTCAACGGAAAACACTTTCCAGTCAAAGAAAAATTTGGCTTGGTTTTCAGGAAAAACACTTTCCAGAAGTTGTGAAAAATTTAGAAATGTCATTATTTGCTGATTATATCAAATTTGATCATCAAACTTTTGATTGCTATATATAATTTGTGTTGAATATTTATTTTTCAATTCCATCTCTTAAAATTTAATTTTTATATTAATTTTGGTCCTTATTTTTATAATTGCTATTTGCTTTTTTCTTATCATTTTTTTATTGAAATTTTTTATCTATCAAATTTGGTTCTCATTTTTTTTATTGTTACTTATTTTATTTGAAATAATTTATGAAATGTTAATTATTATTATTTTAATTTATTCACCTTTCATTTTTTTTTAAATTTTTAGATTTGATCTCTATTATTTTGATTATTATTTATTTTATTTGAGATAATTTATGAAATTATATTTTTTTTCAATTTCATTCTCATTCAACTTTTTAATTTGTAAGATTTGTTCCTCATTATTTTAATAAACTTGAAAAAAAATTAATTTATTAATAAATTATTTTTTAGTTCATTTTCTGTAACACAAACAAACACTAAAAAATATTTTTCAGTTTATTTTTCATAATACTGTCAAATATCAGAATTTGTTTTGCAAAAGAAAAGCACTTTACAACAAACAAACAGGACCTTAACTAAAATGATAATTTTATTGCAATAAAATTTGATGTTCTAACATAACAACACTTGGAGATTCGACCTCTCGCCGTTAGTAGAGCGCGCCTTTACCGTTTGGCTAAAGCCATTTCATTGTTCAGTCCTCGTTCAAATAATAATCCTATTAATATATAATGTTACTGTTCTAATCCCCTATTGATCTGAGTCTAGCTAATCAGTGTAATGAAATGGCTTTAGCTAAACAGTCTAACCCATTACTGTTGTAATGAACAGTGAAAACGGGCGATCTCATTCATCTATTATATACTAATTGTTCAAGTAAAAATTTACACTTTGCCAGCACGATGGAAACTTTGTTTATCTCACCGGCGGCGCACGTTCCAAGGTGCAGAAATGAGGTAGAAATTTTCCGCCGTTTAATCAATGCAGCCGTGATTCTCCTCGCCGAACCCTGGAAAGTTTTTTTATTGTAAATTCTGTGACCTAGCCTAGCCTAGAGCTGAGTTTTGGGGGCTTGGTTTGAAAAGCCCCAGTTTCTAATTTTAAGACAAATACAAACCAGATATACATGTATTTTATTGGCAACTTACGGTGCGAGAGCATTCCTGCAGACAATACCCTCGTCAGATGGGAACATCGACTTTTGTACATGAAATTGGGAACCAAGCCCCAGTTTCTAATTTTAAGACAAATACAAACCAGATATATATGTATTGTATTGGTAACTTACAGTGCGAGAGCATTCCTGCAGACAATACCCTCGTCAGATGGGAACATCGACTTTTGTACAAGAAATTGGGTAGGGCGGATTGTTTTACAGACACGTCTAAGTTATCGCAAATATGACGATGCAACGTCAAAGATGGTTTGCTTGTGTTGGATGTCCCTTCATTGTTCGGGTTCATGATTTAATTAGTTGGATGAACCATGAGTTTTTTTTTTTCAAAGTTAATAGTTCACAAATTCTTCTTCCAAATACAGCAACAATATATTTGTTTTTTTTGGTGTTTACCCGGGTATCCTCACACAAGGTGAACCGTTAGGGGTTCGTGGCTGCCCCTCCCAACGAGTGCGTTTCCCGGGGATCGAACGCTGGTTCTCACCCTTACGGGGATCTAGCGGTGCCTTAACCGCTAGACCAACACTATGTTGGTAACAATATATTTGTTGATGATATAGGTAATGTAACCTGATATTACGATGATTTTAATTTAAAAAAAAACAAATATATAATATCTTGATTTTAAAGGGGAAAAATCTAATTTAAAAGTCATCATTTAATATTATAATCACTAAAAATCCTAATTAATTAATAAAAATTTTGTTTTACAAGATTCGACTACACACAAAAAAAAGATGTTATTTCCCTTTAAACGTTCTATTTAAGTTAAACTGTGTCATGAGCTTTGTCTTCAAATATCAATGGTTGTTGTTTTTATATTATTAATAATCTGACTAATGTTTTCAACTCTAATTTTAATAAATATTCAACTACAAATACTGTTAACTTTGGTGTTGGTAAATAAAGATGATATTTTTGGCGATGATGTAAATAAATATACAACCAAGGTAACTTTAGATGACCAAAACTTAGGAAGAGATTTATTAAATAGAAAGCAAAAATATATGCCATGATGTCAGTAAAAATATATGCCATGACGACCAAAATTGAGGAAGAGATTTTTTAAATATAAATTATTAATAATTTTTCTAAATATATTTTAGTTTGAAGTGTTTGAAAGGGTTTTCAAATTTAATTTAGGAAATATTGAGAATAATTTGTTTTATTCGAGTAGAAATCCATAAAACAATTCGAGG
Source organism: Salix dunnii (assembly GCA_015731905.1). Classification (NCBI taxonomy): domain Eukaryota; kingdom Viridiplantae; phylum Streptophyta; class Magnoliopsida; order Malpighiales; family Salicaceae; genus Salix; species Salix dunnii. Next base: position 13,806 of record CM027662.1, on the reverse strand, counting down.
TGATTTTGCTTTCAAGATAGATGTACACCTAAGTATAAATAGGGATTCTTTACTTTATTTAAATAATAAAATCACATCTTATAGCTTTATTTCAGCCAAATTCTCTGTATACAATGCATTTCAAAATTCAAACAGTTTAAGGAGCCTTCTTTCTAAAACTTGGGCCTTTATGACTCATTTATTGGATCGTCACCTGGCCTATCGGAGTGCGTGTTTTAATTTTATATATATTATTTTTTGCTCAAAGAGAGGGTCTGTTTAAGGACAGTCAGATGGGCCATTATGACCCATGGGATTTTTGCCACGTTGCATTTATTTTCAAATAGACAAACCATCTACCCCAGTCCCATGCATTAAAACTACTGTTGAGTTTTTTTTATATATAATAAACTTAATGATAATATATTTTCTTTCATAACTACCTGCCCTTATTTCAGTTATATTATTTGTTGATATTCTTGCAATCTCTAGAATGGTCTAATTTTGTTTGTCGTGTTATTTGTGAGTAAATACAAAAAATAATCTTTTCAATATTAGTATTTGAGCAGTGATTTTACTGAAACATCATCTTAATTGCTGTAAATATTAGTTGAGGAATTCAGAATAATATTTAATGTTGTTTGCAATGAAAATTGAAATCAAGGATAATATTTAATGTCAATTCTTTTATGTTGGTATTTTGTTTTTTTTAATTAGGATAGAATATTTCAGTTTCATAGTATTTCAATGCGCTGTTTTCAGGATTTTATTGTTTATGTATATATTAATTAAAAAATTAGTTCAAATCTAAAAATAAAATTATGGTGAATTGTGGAATTTAATCTAAAAAAAAATACAATAAAATAATTTTTTGGAACAAAATTATGAACATGTATAATATTACGTTATCATTAATCTCGCAAAGTCATTATATTATCTAATTGCTTCAAAATTTTAACATAATATATATATATATATATCAAGGAACTCCTCGTAAAATTTCATCTCAATCTATCAGTCAGATTAAGAGATATGATTGATATTGTAAAATTATTTATTATTTAAAAAAATTTACTATTTGACCGAAATGACACAACTAAAATGATACCGATGTGTTTTGATCGATATTTGACCAAACAATTCAGAATGACCCAGAATTTAAACTAAGATAAAAATGATGGTGTTTTGTCTTTTTTTTTTTAACTAATATAAAATGTTTTAGTCGTTTCTACCAAAACAAAATCAAACTGATAACCTTAATTGAAATTGATTGGAGAATGCATTATTAAGCCATCAACATTTAAATAGATATTAAGAGAAAAACCACAAAAAAAAATCTCAATAATATAAATATCAATATTACTTTTGAAATCTTATCTAGAAATTATTTTAATTTAGAAAATTAAAATTTTGAAAGATGCTTAAAAATATACTTGTAATAACAACAATACACACACACATACTAGCCACTTACTTGCGTTTTATTGCAGTCAAAATCATATTTTTTAAATATATAAAAAAGATTAAGAGTGAGTTTTTTTTTCTAATGCTATAAATTTGAGCAAAATATAAATCTAAGCAGAATTTTTGTGAAGCACGAGTTTCCAATAATGTATATGAATTTTAAATTAATATAAATTTATTTATTTAATAAGTTTCAATAAATCACCAAAATAAAATTATTGTCATCACAAGATTATAATGCCTAAATCATTGAATTTATTGTATTATGATTAGTTCATTTAATAATTTAATTTAAATTAAATACAATAATAAAATATAAATTGTGCAAACACCTACAATACACCAAACAACAAAAATAAATAATTGATTTTCTACATATAAAAAATAAAAAAACATCACTGAAAACTCATTGCTACATCACTATTATCATCATAACCATAATAAAAAAATTATCATTACTATTATTGCCCAAATAAAAAAATCTTAAATTGCCCCAAAAAATAAAAAAGCAGAACACTTTAACAAAATAGCAAATAAAAAAATCATTAAAATCATCATTATTACTGAGTAAACACTGAAAATTATAAAACTATCTTGAAAAAAAAACAAGAACTTTAACAAAATAGCAAAACAAAATATCAAAAAAAGACAAAACAAAAATAAATTTTATGAGAATAAAAAATATTATTTGATATGAAGAATAAATAAAAATAACAAAAAATACTAAAAAAAATAATAGAAAACAAATATCAATTTCAAAATGATTATCAATATAAATTAAAATTCTAGGACTAAACTGAATAAAAATAAAACTACAGGAAAAAATGTCAAAAACCAAAAATCTAAATTAAAAACATAGATACATAAATACTGATTAAAAAAAATTAAAAATGTCTAAGAAAGAACAAAAAAATCACATGAATTAAAACCATATCAAAAAATCAAAATAATAGAGGCTAAAATGAACAATAAAATATATAATTAATTTCAATTAGAGGACATCACTGTAACAACTCAAAACCTTGAGACTTAAAAAATTATAAGGATTTAAAACAAAGAAAAAAAAATCAAAAGTATAAGGGTCAAAATAAAAAATAGAATATATGATCAATTTAAGGATAAAATTGAAATAAATAAAAACTTATAGATCCAAATAAATAAAAGGAACTAAAAATTAAAAGAATAAAAGTTGAAATGAAAAATAACTTGTATGTTTAATTTCAATTGAAAGATAAAATAAAAAAAACCCAAAATTTCTATTGAAGAAATCGTCAAGAAAAAAATATAAAGATTAGGGACTAAAATAAAGCACCCATAAATAAGAGAATCAATATGTATTTTACTGTTGCATATACATAAATGAAAAAAAAAAATTTAAGGATGCATGTGAAACAGCATTTCAAAAATATTTTTAAAATTGTTTTATAAATTAATTTTTTTAAGATATTTTTATATAAAAAATAAAAAAATATTATTTTAATAAATAAAAAATACTTTTAAAAACAACTATTCACACTGTTAACAGCAGTGATAACACAATACCAGGAACTGTAATTATCTTTAAAACACAAATGCAAACATACTTTTAATAAAAAAACTTGCGGTGACAAAAAAGAGGAAATGGCATGTCTTTATCTTTATGCAGTGGTGGCTCCATGAAGTGCTAATCGTCATCATTCACCATCACACGAGTTCCACGTTGGGCACTGCCAGCATGATTTGACGATTTGTTGGGTTTTGTAGTTTACACTGTCACAACCAATTTTATCTAGCATAAAAATATATTTAAATAATGATAATGTTTTTTTTTAAGTAAAAAATAGAATATAAACAATTAATTTGAATAGGTTAATAAATTTATTTGATTTAATAATATAATTATAAAAAAGCCAATCGCGTTATAAATAAAGACTAAAAATAAAGGTAAGTCAATAAAAAAAAATGAAAATCAAATTCAATACAAATATAAATTGATAAGATACATCTAGTTTTTTAAAAAACAACATACGAAACTCAAAACAAGAAGAGGAATAAGTTGGAGGAAAAGAAAATAAAATATCTGTTGAAACCCAACCATTGCCCTATCGTGCACATGCGTTGGACTGTGATGAAAAAGAACATCTAAAATCTTTCAATTTCATCACAAAAAGATGATTTTTGGTTGGCGAGAAACATATCACTACCCACCAAAGTATCAAGGGTCATTAACAAACATATATATAATTTTAATATAATCATAGTAATAATGTATTAATTAAATGCGTTTTAATTACTGTAGCACTTACTATTAATAATAAGCTAAACTGTGTGGGGAAAACACTGTACCTCCCCACACATTTTACTGTGGATTGCTACACTATTTTCCCTTGCATTGTTTTTTTAATATATATAACCAACTTTTCTTCTTCTTTATAATTGGAGTATCTAGGTCATCTTATGCGTATCACGATTAATTTTTTGATTAATTTTTTTTAAATTGTTTTTTATAAACGTGGTGTTCAGGCCAATTTACACATATCACAAATTTTTTTCTCCACACACACACATATTTTTTTATAACCGAGATGTCCGGGCCAATTTTCACGCACTTACGACTAATCCTTGGACACACTTTTTTCTCTATTTCTTTTTATCTTAGAAAAACCAAAAAAATAAAGGGATCGAAACTAAACCCTCTTTTTTTTTTTTGTTATATAACTAGACTGTCTTTTTTTTTTAATAACCGGAGGTGTCCAGGCCAGTTTATAGGCACCACGACTAATCTCCGGACCCATTTTTTTTTTTTTTTTACATTTTTTCCTGATTGCTTTTCCCACTTATATATTTTTTTTTGTTTTTTTTATAACCAGGGTGTCCGCCCCAGCTTACGCGCACTACGACTAATTATTGGATCCACTTTTTTAATATATATTTTTTTATCTATTTTTTTTATCTCAAAAGAATCGAAAAAATCAAGTTACCAAAACTAAACCAAAAAATTATATATATAAATGGTGTGGGGAGCATTGTAGCTTTTCTCACATAATAATATACATTGCTATAGTGCTTTCCCTTGCACTGTTATTTTTAAACTAGACTGCCCTTTTTCTTTTGATAATAGGGGTGTCTGGAGCAGCTTATGCGCACTATGACTAATTTCCACACCCAATTTTTTCCTCACTTATATATTTTTTTGTTTATAATCGGGGTGTCCAGGGTAGCTTACACGCACCATAATTTTTTTTTTTTCTACATATATATTTTTTCTTTGTTTTTTTTATGATAACCGATCTATTCAGACTATTTTACGCGTACCACGATTAATCTCTTGATTTATTTTTTTATATATATTTTTTCTATTTTTTTATCTTATAAAAACCGAAAAAAAATCAAAGAATCAAAACTAAATAAAAAATAAAAAAATAAAAATTGAAATACAAAATAAAAAATTATATATATATATATATATATATATATATATATATATATATATATATTAAAACTAGATAAAAAATATTTAAATTCCTGATAGTGGATTTACAGCTCGTTATTGCAAAATCAAGTGACCAAAATACCTGTGACCTCAGATTTTCTTGAGTCAACAACTCACACTTGTTTGGTACGATTCCTTCCATTCAATTTTTTCATCTCTGGAAAGAAGTTAGTCTCATGTGTTTGATATTTGTTTATACTGTGTTTTAAAATATTTTTTTATTTAAAAATATATTAAAATAATATTTTTTTAGGATAATTTAAAAATAAAAAAATTAAAATTAAAATCTTTTAAAAATTATTTAAAAAACACGGAATAAAATATAAACTAAATCATGCTCTACTCACACCCAACTCTCCTGTGGCTTATTATAACGCTACGCTTCAAGAATTACCAGAGCAGTCCCTATGTCCGGCGCTATCCTCAACACCCTCAACACTCGCCTTGACGCGCGTACCATCTCCCTCCTCCTCTGCCACGCCGAAACCAAGCTCCTCTTTGTAGATCCTATGACTGTCTCCTTAGTCAACGAAGCTATCTCCCTGTTTCCATCCAGCACCAAGCCTCCACTTCTCGTCCTCATAACCGATGATGAGGAGCCCCTCCCCCAACAACCATCACCTACCATTCACTTCTACGATACCTACGAAGGGTTATTGGAGAAGGGTGATCCTGCCTTCAACTGGATCCGTCCCAAGAATGACTTCGACCCTATTGTACTGAACTACACATCAGGCACAACGTCGTCTCCTAAAGGTGTGGTACACTGCCACAGAGGTCTCTTCATCGTGACTCTTGATTCTCTTGTCGATTGGTCATTCCCGAAGCAGCCTGTCTTCTTGTGGACCCTGCCCATGTTTCATTCCAATGGGTGGAGCTATCCCTGGGGCATGGCTGCCGTTGGTGGAACCAACATATGTCTCCGTAAATTCGATGCAACCACCATCTATGGCTTGATTAGAAAGCACGGGGTGACTCACATGTGTGGTGCACCTGTGGTTCTCAACATGCTATCAAACTCTCCTACCAGTATGGAACCCTTAAAAAACCCAGTCCATATTATAACAGCCGGGGCTCCACCACCTGCTACCATACTCTCCCGTACGGAGTCCTTGGGGTTCGTTGTTGGACATGGTTATGGGCTGACAGAAACTGGTGGGATTGTTGTCTCGTGCGCCTGGAAACGGCAGTGGAATCTTTTTCCCGCAACTGAGAGAGCGAAGTTGAAAGCAAGGCAAGGAGTGAGAACAGTTGGAATGACTGAGATGGACGTGGTGGATCCTGTGACTGGAATGAGTGTGAAACGAGATGGATTAACACCTGGTGAAGTTGTTCTAAGAGGTGGGTGCATCATGCTGGGTTATCTCAAGGACCCAGTAGCTACAGCTACTTGTATGACAGAGAATGGTTGGTTCTGCACTGGAGATGTAGGCGTGATGCATTCTGATGGTTATTTAGAGATCAAAGATCGATCCAAGGATGTCATCATTAGCGGTGGTGAGAACTTGAGCAGCGTAGAGGTTGAGTCAGTGCTATACACATTTCCAGATATTAACGAGGCGGCGGTTGTAGCTCGACCCGATGAGTTTTGGGGCGAGACTCCCTGTGCGTTTGTTACTTTGAAGGAGGCTTGTTGTAAGATCCCAACGGAGAAGGAAATCATTGAATATTGCAGGGGTAGGTTGCCACATTACATGGTGCCCAAAACAGTGGTTGTTAAGGAAGAACTGCCCAAGACATCAACTGGGAAGATCCAAAAGGCTGTGCTTAGAGACATAGCCAAGGCAATGGGCTCATCAAGAACCAGTCGCATGTGATACGGATCACGTTCGTACGAGTTCAACACCTCATTAATTATAGTTTTATTCAAATAAAAATCCCCGTGTATGGAGCAAACTGGATTGCGTCGTTAAAAATGTATCGGCAGTTTGATTCCCACTGCCTTCTGTCTTTGATTACTAAACTTCAAGAGTTCAATTATTATTAATTTCTCTTTGGAAGTGATAAGTTCGATTAATTTGGTTCTTGACTTTCAGATGGACGGCAAAAAATATTTAATGCTTTAATTTATTAATAACATACTAAAAAATAAACGTCTACCTCATTAGAAACTACTACTACATGTATAAAAAACAAAACAAAACTGACCAAGTGTTTTTCAGACGAAACTGTATGCGTAAACACTTGCACGTTTTGATCCTTTCGGGCAGATAGAACAGGCGACCAAATGAGGGAATCCCTCATTTGTAAGCAATCCATGGTGACACTTTTGTCCTTTTTTTAATGGACAATGGCCAACGGTGCTTGTGTTGTCTTTTTGTGTTAAATTATTTACACGCTTTTGTAAACACTAAACTTAACTTTCTTCTTGTCAGTGAATCAACCTCATTAACTTTCCTCTTGTCAGTCAACTTTCTGAACACAAAATAAAAAATCAGTATAAAATCTTTTATAAATAAATATCATGAATTGGATGTGTTAAATTATCTATCCCTGTACCCCCCCCCCCCGGCAAATACTTTGAATAATTTAAATAATTTTACATAAATAAAAACAAATATTTATCTAAAAAGACAATAAATATAGTTAACAATTCGTTTTTCTTCCAAAACAGTTTTTTACCTGTAGTATAGTTCACTAAATAAAAAGGCAATGAATATAGATAATCACAAGAAAGAAAACAAAAGAAATTATGGAGAAGAAAATATTATTTTTTTCACCAAAAATGTAAGTTGAAAAATGATAATATTTAAAGAATAAATTATTAAATAAACTTAAATGTATATAAAAAATAAAACAAAGAAAGACATTAAAATGTTTTAGTGTAAACCTCAAATGAAACTAATAACATCACCATGAGACAGTAATAAACTCATAAATAAAATGAAAGATGAGAATTCAAAATAGATATATTATGGAATAAGAAAATGGTCCCTAAGACTTAGTTAGAAGTTTATATAGTCCACACAAAAAAATTTTATGCTAACAAGCATAAGTCTTAATTTGACCATTATATCTTGTTGAAATTTCACGAGGAATATCCTTATATATTTCTCTGTCTTTAGGTAAAATTTAAAGTGATCAGAGTTCGAAAAGATTGTAAAAAACTATTGATAGTTGGGAAAAAAATAAAATAGAAACTCATTAATGACATTTTCATAAATAGATAATTTTTTTTAGAAATGTCAGTTCTTCTTCCTCTGTAAACAACTGATCAAAGTAGTAAGGAAAGAGATAAGGAGAAAAGAAAAATATGGAGAGTTCCATGCCAAAGACCTAGAGAGAAACTAAAAATACAGGCAAGGTAGTGAGGGGGTAATAATCTAAACACAATCGAAACAAGAATTATGAGAGAAATCAAGTTAGGGAACCATGGGGAAGAGAAGAAAACTTCGACAAAAAAAAAAAAGGGAAAGGGAGGAATATAAAACTCTGGTTGGTTAGCATTCACAATTTATATTTTATTGGGCAAGGAGTTTTAAACTTATTTATACACATTTTAGTTCAAAATAAATGGATTTCATGCTTGAAATCCTAAGTCTGAAATAGTGTTCTATGATGTTAATTTGAGAAAATACTGAATTATTGTTGTTGGATGTAATTAAGGTGGAAAAGGCAAAATCAACTTAAAATAATGAACAAATAAAGAAAAAAAATCCTAGTGTTGCTGATGTTAGGGTAATTCACCTTCGGGTAAAGACAGAGGATTTTATTTTATGCAACTTTATCTAGTTCAATTGTGTCTCTTAAATCTATTAGTGTGTTGATAATGATTTTTATTGGAATAAATTGGATACATCTTGTTATAGTAGAAAGAAGATGGTGTGATGAATTGAAATTGGAAGTGAAATGGTTTAATTTGTTGTGTTTGGATTAGAAAATTATTGATGAATGCTAAATTACATATGGCTAGCTTATGTTTAAATGTTGTTGATTTAGGAAAGAAATGAAATCCTTGTATGGAGTTGTAAGATTTTAATATGTATGATTTTAGTGTCTTGGAGTTTTGTGATAATGGTGAGATAATTGTGATTTTATGATTACAATTAGAGATGTAATACAAGTTGTTGATATGAATTTGATTAAAATGAATAAAAGAAATGGGGTATTTTAATGGAATAATTGTTAACCATACTTGGAAGAAAGTGGGAAATTAGTGGAATTATGTTAGAAGTTAATAAATTTTTATGTGTTTTGCATATATTGATGTGGTAAATATGTTAGAGAATAGACAAATTACTTATGCCTTATTGAAATGAAGTATTTTAAATATAATTATTTAATCTATAGGAATCAATATGGAAATTTATAAATTGTTATGCTTTAGGGAAATTTCAGCTGCTAAGTAGCTTATTAGTGATATTGAGTCTTCAGATACTAAGCAAGTTATTAGTGATGCTCAAGCTACTAAGAAGGTTAGAGATGATGAATTACCAGATATAAATTCAGATGAGTCTGAAGGGTCAGACGAGTCATATAATTTTGAGGGGTTAGATGAGTCATACGGGTCAAATTATTTAGACGAATCAGATGAGTCATCCTCATCAGTTATTGATTCCTCACTTGAAAACTCCTCTTATGCTTTTTTTATGTTGGGGATATTAGGACATTGCCGTTAGAATCGTCATTATGCATTACTAGTAAACCAATGTCACCACCATCATTCCCTGAGATTGGATCTAAGCTTTTTGATGTTGGGGATGTTAGGACATTGTCTCCACCATTCAAAACGTGACTAACACTCATTACCACCACTTAACCAAATTTAAGATTGATCCAACGATGCAATGAAGAGAAACTAGCCGGAGGCTCTGACTGGCTGAAGAAACAGATTTTGCTAATTTGTTCAAAAGATTACACTTCTCCATCGGGGCAACACTATGATGATCCCTTTAGTGAAACTGTAGTAACAAGAAAGGCGCACACAATACTTAAAATTCAGCTTGATCCAATGGTATATAATTCTAAAATTGGTTGGCGGCTCAACTAGTTGAGACTTGCATCAACAATTTCTAGAATTCATTCAAAAAACAATATCTATCAATTGGTTACCCATAACTCCAATCCCTACGGTCATCTTGTAGGTAATATAAATACGCACCACATACCAAAATCTCATATTAATCCAATGGTGGATGGTGGAGGAACGGTCCGGCGACTCTGACGGGTTTAAGGGGGGTTCTCCAGAAATATTTAGACAACCAGATTTTTCAAACGGCTTTAGATATTGACAATCCCTCTGGTTAGATTATATAAAATATTTAGGTGCATAACATATCCAAATTTTAACCAAATCCAACTATGGGCGGCGGAGATATGGCTATCGGAGCACCACCACTTGTTATCTTTTTCTCTCTAACTTCTTTGCCCCTCTAAACCCTAGACCCTATACTTAAAACCTTAAATCCTACACACTAAAGTTTTTTTTTTTTTATTCAAGGAAACCTCATCTTTCAAAAAGTTCATTGTATGGGCTTAGGTGGACTAGTAAAATACTGATTGTTTGTGGCTCTTACATCCTGACTCGAACTTAAAACTTAGTATACATATCGTAAGCCCTTCAGCATCACATCACACTCCTTGGGGACCATAAACTCTAAACCAAAACCCAAAACCTTAACTTTGAAATCCCAAATCATAAACTCTAAACCCTAACAAATGAGTTGATTGATTCATCTCGAACCTAAATTGCTAGTAAATTTTATACTATGACTTATATGGATCAATTTATACTACTAGATTAACCAACCATTTGACAACAAGGGAACCACCTAAATTTTCAAATTTTCACCCCTTGATTTTATTTAGTTTTTGACATAATTTTTTAAATAATATTGTCACTCCATATAAATATATTTTATAATTTTTTAAAACTTTTTCATGATCATTCAATTATTATATTATTTTTATGTTGGTTTTTTCAAATCCTCAATATTCTATTGGTTTATTATTTACGCTACTACAATACAATTTTAGAGGTAAAAATTGACTTATTTACATGAACTTTCTACATTTTTTTTCGATCATCAGCTTGACTGTTATTTTTTTTCTTTTCCATTTCAATTTGATCAGTCAATGCCTATTCATAATGCAATGCTTTGACTTAGAAATGATGACATAACAATTCCAAAAATGAAGATTAAGTATTAAAAAACTTGGTTAAGCATGGGAAATACACACTGAAATAGCTGTAGAAAAACCTAGCAAAAGCCATAAGAATATAAAAACCATTAGAGCATAGAGACTGGGTAGAAGGAGCAGTGGGGTACTTCTCGTCGCTGCATGGCTCATGCAAAGATTATTGGATTGGATGAAGTCGTGGCAAGGGCTGAGATCAATCAGCCAAAAGAAGGCTTCAGGGCAGCGAGAGGTAAAGCCCAGAGCCTTTTCGTGGCAGGTCTAGGGCTTACATATCTTTGTTTTCTTTAAAGCTCAATTCAAGGGCCAGTTTCTGTATGTCTGTATGAAGGGCTTTCCCTCTTGTTTCGTTTCCAAAGGCAGCCTGTAAACCTTTGTTTAGTAGGACTTACGGCCTGTTCACCTCTCCTTTAGAGGAGGCCTGTTTTCCTACTTTAAGCTTGAGCCTATTAGGCCGAAGCTAGCAGGCCCTCTGTATAGTACCCTTCTTTATTTAATTTGAACTAGTTAAAAAAAATAGGGATTAGGCTATTGGGGTTTCGGGTGCAGTCTAGGGAGTAGGGTTCAAGGTTTTTGGGTTTAGCATTTAGGGCTTGAGGGTTTCGGGTTTGAGGTTTAGGGTGTCATGACAGTCTAGTCTTGTTTGAGTTTTGAACGAGTAGATTGTGGTAGATTATGTTCTTCAAACTAGGTTTTATCTCGCGCTTGATCCTTCATGAAAGTTGTAGGCCTATATGTAACAATGATTTTGAATTTTTGAATCATGTAATTTCAAAACTAGAAGCTAAAGATATTCCAGTTTCAATGTCTAAACTAGATTGGTTTTCAACCGAGCAAATTGCAGTAGATTCTGTTCTTCAAAGCAGGGTTTATCTCGCTCTGGATCGTTCATGAAAGTTGTAGGCCTATATGTAACGATGACTCTGGATTTTTAAATCATGTAATTTCAAAATCAAAAGCTCAAGATATTCCTGTTTTAATGTATAGTCTTGCTTGGCTTTTAACCGAGCAGAATACGACAGATTCTGCACTTCAAACCAGGTTTTATCTCGCTCCAGATCCTTCATGAAAGTTGTAGGCTTATATGTAACAATGAATCTGTATTTTTGAATCATGTAATTTCAAAACCAGAAGCTTAAGATATTTCTATTTCAATATCTAGTCTTGTATGGTTTTTGACCAAGCAAATTGCGATAGATTCTGCTCTTCAAACCAGGTTTTTATATCGCTCTGGACCCTTCATGAAAGTTGTAGGCTTATATGTAATGATGACTCTGGATTTTCGAATCATGTAGCTTCAAAACTAGAAACTCAAGATATTCATATTTCAATGTCTAGTATTGTTTTGTTTTTTACCGAGCAGATTGCGACAGAATTCTGTTATTCAAACTAGGTTCAATCTCACTCTAGATCCTTCATGAAAGTCGTAGGCCTATATGTAACGATGACTATGGAGTTTCTAATCATGTAATTTCAAAACTAGAAACTCAAGATATTCTCATTTCAATGTCTACTTTTGGTTGGTTTTTGATCGAGCAGATTGCGGCAGATTCTGCTATTCAAACTAGTTTTGATCTCTCTCTGGATCCTTCATGAAAGTTATAGGCCTATATCCAAAGATGACTCTGGATATTTGAATCATGTATTTTCAAAACTAGAAGCTCAAGATATTCCCATTTCAATGTCTAGTCTTATTTGGTTTTTGACCGAGCAGATGGCGACAGATTCTCTTCGTCCACCCAGGTTTTATCTCGTTATGGATCCTTCATCAATATTGTACGTCTAAATGGAAAGATGAATCTAGATTTTTGATTCATGAAATTTGAAAACCAGAATCTCAAGATATTCTGGTTTCAATATCTAGTCTTGTTGGGTTTTTGACCGAGCAGAAGGCGGCAGATTCTGTTCGTCCTCCTAGGTTTTATCTCGTTATGGCTCCTTCATCAATGTTGTAGGTCTAAATGCAAAGATGACTCTGGATTTTTGATTCATGTAATTTGAAAACCAGAATCTCAAGATATTCTCGTTTCAATGTCTAGACTTGTTAGGTTTTTGACCGAGCACATTGCGACAGATTCTGTTCGTCCACCCAGGTTTTAACTTGTTATGGCTCCTTCATCAATGTTGTAGGTCTAAATACAAAGATGACTCTGGATTTTTGAGTCATGTAATTTAAAAACCAGAATCTCAAGATATTGTCGTTTCAATGTCTAGACTTGTTAGGTTTTTGACCGAGCACATTGCGACAGATTCTGTTCGTCCACCCAGGTTTTAACTCGTTATGGCTCCTTCATCAATGTTGTAGGTCTAAATGCAAAGATGAATCTGGATTTTTGATTCAAGTACTTTGAAAATCTGAATCTCAAGATATTCCTGTTTCAATATCTAGTCTTGTTTGGTTTTTGACAGAGCACATTGTGGCAGATTCTGTTCATCCACCGAGTTTTTATCTCGTTATGGCTCCTTAATCAATGTTGTAGGTCTATATGCAAAGATGACTCTAGATTTTTGAATCATGTAATTTGAAAACCAGCAGCTTATGATATTTTTGTTTCAATGTGTAGTCTGGTTTGGTTTTTGACCGAGGATATTGCGGTAGATTCTGTTCATCCACTCAGTTTTTATCTCGCTATGGATCCTTAATCAAAGTTGTAGGCCTATCCAGAAAGATGACTCTGGATTTTTGAATCATGTAATTTGAATATCAGAAGCTGAAGATATCCCATTTCAATGTCTAGTCTTTTTTGGTTTTT